>CM060411.1:89893726-94952922 GCA_030545235.1 Helianthus tuberosus
TACATATAAATGAGAAAACTAAAAAAGCCTAAAGCATACCATATTTTTTTAACAATTTTTTATTAAAAATTGCTATTTTTATATATAAAAAAAATTCAAAAAAAAGAAACTTATACTGCACATGTGCATTATATGTGTACTACAAATGTGCATTACATGCTTACAGTTAGCTTTTGAGTTTAGTTTAGCTTTTAAGGTTAGGTTTTTTGGAGGTTTAGGATTAGGTTTTTGGATGTGTGTGGGGGGTGGGGGGTGGGGGCATAGGTTTTTTTTTTACGGGGGCGAGGGGAGTGGGGGTGGGGGTTTTAGGTTTTTTTTTTTTTTTTTTTTTTTGGGGGGGGGGGGGGTTGGGGGTGGGGGGTTTAGGTTTTTGAGTGGGTGTCGGTGGGGGGTGGGTTAGGTGGTTTAGGCTTTTCCGTATTATTGCACATGCGCAGTACCATTTTATTTTTTTTATTTTTTTTCATTTATAAAAGTTGGCAAAAATTAATGAAAAATTTGTAAAAAAAATTGGTATGTTTTTTAGGCTTTTTTAGTAAGTTTTTTGGTTTTCTCATTTAAACTGGTTTTCTCATTTAAACTAGTTTTCTCATGATCCATCCCCTATAATGTGAGAACGAATCCTGGTCGAACACGTGACTCGCGATATAATCAGGGCGGAGGGGCTTTTTTGTCTTTTTATATTCCCTTTTTCCAATTCGTGTGTCATAATATTGCTTCATTTTATGCGTCTAAGATTTTTTTGGCGTTAAGTTAGATTCAATAACTACCTGACGTTTTACTGGTGTTTTTTTAGATCTGTCTCGTTGAATTAATCGTTTTTGTGTCTCATAGATAATATTTTTGGCGTTTATAGCGTTCCCGAATTCATTAAAATTAATTAATAATTCTAGCATCTTGGCGTCCATGGTGTTACCAAATTCATAATATACCTTTAATAATTCAAAGTTTACAATTTAATTGGCGTCTTTGTAGATTTTAACAGTTGAATTAATCCCATAGATATATAAAGGTATATTTTTTGGCATTCATGACGTTCTTAATAATTCATTAATAATTCAAAAGATTACAATAAGACGAAATCAAAATAAACTAATAGTCTTCTATGTATGGGATTACATCAGAGATGTACCCATCGCTTTGTTCATCACTTTCTTCATATTTATCATCATCATATTGTGCATTGGCGTATGACGCCATTATCTCATCTTGTCTTTACTGCAACCTATTCTTAAATATCATGACAACCCTGGATCTTGCATCGTTTGAAGGTGCTAAATCACAGAGTTGTTCAAGAAGAAATGTAGTCTCTCTGTCTTCAGCATTTCGTCCATCGGCAATGAATATTCCATCCCATGTCGATAAGTCACTTTAACTGTCCTTGCTTGTTCATCCAACCCCCAACTGCTAACTGTTGGTAGACCAGTATCATCAATATCATCATCATCATCTGCTGGAAATTTTCTCTTCAATCTTCTTATTACCTTCACCCTTCTCCTATCAGAGAACTTTAGGACGAAATGTCTCTCCGACCTCTCAAACCTCAATGCAATAACCTGAGCCATTTTTTCAAGTTGTATGGCGTTTTAGACAATGTGTGGCGTGTTAGAGATTGCGTGGAGTTTTAAGTTTTGTTTATATGTTATAGTTATATAATCACTTTGTTTTTTGCCGCCAGTAGGATGCAGTCCTATAATGTGACAGGTAATTATTGCGTTTTGAAAAGCTAAATAAATTCAAGTACCCATGTAGTGGCTTTTAGTATAATAAATGTTAGAAATAAAGTTTCCGTCATTTCAGTTTACTTTTTGTAGTTATTGTTTGTTCAGCTTCAAAGGCTGTAACACGTCCCATCTTTTTAGATTTTGACGTTTTGTATTTTTAATGGCGTTTAGATAAATATGGCACATTGTTCTATTCTCGTGCACATTGTTTTATACATTTTTTCAGTTTATAATAATACTTGTCTAAAGTAATTTTATTATAGTTTTTGGAGTTTGGTGTTTGTGGAATCTTGGCGTTTTACAAGCATTTTTTTTAGAGAAATAATGTATTTTTTAAGCGGAAAATTAGATAACAAACCACATAAAAAAATAGAAGCGAAAAAAATAAACCGTATCCAATCTCTCTCCCAAATCTTCACTGTCATCAGTCTCTTTCTTCTTTTGAAACTTCAAGAACTGTCACAAATATATCGCGTTTTGGTTTTGGCGTGGTTTTTTGTTGTTCGTGTGTTGAAGTGGCTTTGTGGATGTTGGAGACATAGATCGACGCCGTGCGGGTGGATGCTATTTGCCTAAATCCTGATCCTATATATATTGTTTTGATCTGACGATCCATAAGCGTTCTCACTGTTCTCACACTTTTCACCGTTTTCCCCAAATCCTGACCCAATATATATCTATATATATAGGGGGAAAATAATATATATATATATAGGGGAAGGATAAAACGAAAACCCATTTGAGAAAACTAAAAAAAAACCTTTATAAAACATTTTTATAAAAGAAACACAAAAAAGCGCCGAGTAGTTTATTTTTAAAAAATATAAAAATTTCATGTTACATAATATATATATATATATCCAAAAAAATGTAACATACAAATTTTGAACATTTAAAAAAAACTAGTAGGCGATTTTTACATTTTTTTATAAAAATATTCAAATACATTTATGTTACATTTCCCTGTTTTTTAGAAAAAATAAAAATGTTACATAGGGGTTTCTTGAGTTTTCTCAACTCAAGTGAGTTTTTGTTTTATCTTTCACTTATATATATATATATATATATATATATATATATGGGACCACTAAAATAAGAACCACCTCCAGTTGTAAGAACCGCGAGAACCACTTTCTAGCCATTAGATCAAGTAGATGGATGGATGAGATTAAAAGTATTTAAAAATAATATTAAGTAGTTTTTGTCTTATTATGTCTTTAATATTATAATTCAAAAGGGTATTTAAGTAAAATTACACTATTTTGTCTTTTTGTCTTTATTGTTTTTTTATTACTTTTTGGTATTATTATATTAGATAGAGTAAATTACAAGTTTTGTCATTTATCTTTACATCAAATTTCAAGCGCTGTCCTTTAGGCAAAAAGTTGACAGGCGGTGTCCTTTACGTTTCAAAATCTTGCAAGTTTTGTCCTTTAGACCAAACCAGGTTAGAAATCTCAGTTAAAATACCTCATGTGCAATGCACATGAGGGCACAATGGTCTTTTTCCCTCTCAAACCCTTTCTTCACCTTAATCTCTCTCTCTGTCTCTATGGCTGGCCACCAAGAAGCACCACCAATATCCCCATTCTTCTAAGTGGTTGACTCGATTGTAGTTGTGTTCACTGCAACTTCTCTCCCATCTTTGAGTTTGCATAAGATTTCAGCAAATCCAACAAACAAAGATCAACCCCTATAAAACAAAAAAAACCCAACAACAACCCACCTCAAAACACAAAAAACCCACCTCAATTACCAATCCCAAACATCAAAAAAAAAAAAAAAAACCACATCACCAATCCAACGGAGTAATCTTTTCCGGCAGGCTCATCACGGTCCGGGAGCCACTCAACAGTGAGTGAAGGCCACTCGAGTGGGTGTGTGATGACCAGATCGTACAAAAAAGGTGTGTTCTTCTTCCACACTTTGTATTCTTCATTGATTAGTCTTTCTTCCATTTCACCCCTCATATCATCATCTTTGCCCATTATTTGGATGGAATTGGGGTGAAAGATTTGATTTTTGGGGGTTCTTTGAAAGGTGGATGATTGATGATGGACAGTATACAAGGGTAATTTTGGCAACTGCCATTTTAGGCCAATCCTTTTAACAACTGAGTTGTAAGGCTAGTGGGTATGGTTGATGGATCATCCTTGAGGATGATCCGCCACGTATGCGCCACGTCATCATCCTCCCAAGATTGGTCCATCCTCCAAAACTAGAGGGCATGGTTAAGTTGGTCCTAGTCATCATCCTCCACCACTTTTATGTTTTTTTTTTAATCTTCCACTTTTTTTAACATTTAACAAATAAAGTAACAAAATATTTTCATTAATATTAAAAACATTACATAAACTAAAAAAAAAAAACAAAAAAAACATAAACTTAAAAAAAAAATTAAAAATATCCTAATATATTAAAAGAAGCAACTAGTCTTCGTCTTCCATGTCGTTGTCGGGTTCGTTTTGAGCGTTGTTCCAAATGTACTCCACCAAGTCCGCTTGTAGGTTATGATGTGTGTACTCGTTACGTAGAGCGAACATGTTCAAATCTTGTTGTTCCGCACTAACTGGAACAGAATTTCCAGTTGACGCGTCTTCGTCGTACTCACATATCGCTCTACCTTCGTCTTCAATGACCATGTTATGAAGGATGATACAAGCGTACATAATGTGTCGTAACCTCTTTGGTGTTTGCGAACGTGCAGGATGTTCAATGATGTGCCATTTTTTTTGTAGAACACCAAAAGCCCGTTCAATATCTTTTCTCGCACCCTCTTGAAACTTCGCAAACTTTTTTCTTTTGTCGTCTGTCGGGTGCGGAATAGTTTTAACGATTGTCGAGTACTTTGGGTATATCCCATCGCCTAGGTAGTAACCTCGCCTGTATTCCACCCCCGAAACTGTAAAGCTTGTGTCCGGACCTGTACCCGCCACTACATCCTCAAATATCGGTGACTGGTATATGATGTTAAGGTCATTGAGCAAACCAGGTAGACTAAAAAAAGCATGCCAGATCCAGAGATCCTGTGACGCAACCGCCTCTAGAATAATAGTCGGATGTCCATGATCTCCCCTAGTATACTGACCTTGCCATTGGACTGGGCAGTTCTGCCACGCCCAATGCATGCAATCAATGCTCCCGAGCATTCCTGGGAAACCATGTCTCTCTTCGTGTGCTTGATATAATTTTTGAACGTCGCTTGCGTTCGGTTTCCGCAGATATCGCTTGCTATACAATTTGACAACCCATTCGCAAAACTTGTGCAAACATCGACGTGCGGTTCTTTCAGACATCCTAATATACTCGTCTAATGCATCAGGTGCGTAACCGTACGCAAGTTGGCGAATGGCCGACGTGCATTTTTGTAAATTACTGAAACCCCTTAGCCCCCTAGCGTCGTTCCGCAATGTAAAAAACGGATCAGACTGGGCCATGTCGCCTGCAATACGTAAAAACAGTGGACGACTCATGCGGAACCGACGTCGGAAAATCTCGGCTGGGTACACGGGTTCGTCGGCAAAATAATCGGCTAGTAGTTTAGCGTGGCCGGCTATAAATTTAAAACGAAACATAAATGAAATTAATTATAAAATACATTTTCAAATCTATATAAAACACATGGAAAAAAAAAGTAAAATACCTTCTTGGTCTCGGTTATATTTTGCTAGTCTAGTTACCCGTTGGGACGACCCTTGATCAGCCGCCATGAAGACTTGAGCCGCGTTCATAATCATGTTGTGCATAATATCATCCTCTTCCGAAGATGATGAATACCACGCAGACGAACCCGATGAAGACATAGAAGAAATAGAAGAAATGGAAGACATGGGTGAAGCCATGATAATTTTTTAGCGAGAAATGGGGTGGTAGTGTGTAAAAAATGGTATAAAATATGATGAGTTTTTATAAAAAGGGAAGAGTGGTTTATAAAATGTGAGAGAGATGGGGTGGTAGTGGGTGAAAAGTTGTGGAAAAAATGGTTAAAGAGGTGAGTATTTATAAAAATGGAAGTGAATTGGGGTATATTTTGAAATATAACCGTTTGATATTTAATGTTTATTAGAAATTTTTTTTTTTTATTTTGAACGGTCATAATGGATCCGGGCCCCACCACTTTGGATCGTCGCAAACGTCTAGAACCCGACGTTCAAGACGGGACGGAGGGGGGTCGGCACGGTGTTTGGATCGTCGCCGACCCAGGATATTCCGGGAACGATGCCCATGCCGACTAGCCATCACACATATGGAGATAATCGATTAAATACACCAGTCCACCATCGCACATATACCGACACCACCTCCCACAATCAACCCATCATAAAAAATCAAACCTGTTTGAACTTGAATGGTCAGATTCGCATCTCTAGCGAGCTCTAGGGTTCCGATGGCGATTCTATCCTCTCCGATCTTCCTCTTCCCTCCGTTACTGGCGTGTGAGTACTCCATCCCTAGGATTTAAGATTCTCGTTTAGTTGATTCAGAATCAGATCTGTTTGTTCTTGTTTACAGATTTAGATTAATGTGTAATGTCTTGGTGTGAATCAGATCTCGTTTGTTCCTGTTTAGTTGATTCAGAATCAGATCTCGTTTAGTTAAATGCTGAATTCAGGGGTGAATTGAAAGGGGTGACAGGAAAATGACCATTTTACCCTCATGTGCCTTGCACATGAGGTATTTTAACTGAGATTTCTAACCTGGTTTGGTCTAAAGGACAAAACTTGCAAGATTTTAAAACGTAAAGGACACCGCCTGTCAACTTTTTGCCTAAAGGACAGCGCCTGAAATTTGATGTAAAGATAAAGGACAAAACTTGTAATTTACTCTATTAGATATTTATTTTTTAAACATAGTTTTTTTATTAAAACATTTTCAAATTCAGATTTATTCACTGATTTTTACGTTTAACGTTTTACGTTTTTACGCCCGGCCTTTTCACGCCTCGTTTTTTGACGCGGCGTTTTTACGCCCGGCTTTTTCACGCGTTGTTTTTACGATTTACACCCCGGTTTTTTCCGTTAACGTTATTTACGTTTTACGCGTCGGTTTTTTACGTTTTACGCCCCGGTTTTTTACGTTAACGTTATTTACGTTTTCCGCCCCGGTTTTAACTTTTTTACGTTAAACTTTTTACATTTTACGCTTTACGTAAAAAAAATTACGTTTTACGTTAAAATTTTTACGTTTTTCGTTTTACGTAAAACTTTTTACATTTTACGTAAAACTTTTTACGTTTTACGTTAAAAAAATTTATATTTTACGTTTTACGTAAAAAAATTTACGTTTTACGTAAAACTTTTTACGTTTTACGTTAAAACGTTTACGGTGTACGTTAAAAAGTTTATGGTTTAACTTTTTTTTTACAAAAACTTTTTTACGCAAAAACGAACGCACCCAGAAATCTCAAACTCGGTAGGTGTCTAAGATAGATTGTTATCATCATCGACTTGGGAAAAAAATAAAAAACCAGCAACATCAAAACAATATGTATCTCGAAAAAAAACTGGGCTTGGCTCAGATTTTCCGATAATAAAAAATGGCTGCAAAAGTGGGGTTGCAGGTTCAAAAACCTACCCTCCACCGTCTTTGCTGCGCCAACGTCATCAAAATCTACATTTTTTTTTCATCATCGCCGCCAAATCCAAACATATCAAAATCTATGAGAATCAGAGAATCAAAGAATACAAAGGCATCGTTCAAACAACTGCATCATTAAAAAAAAACATTCAAACAAGTGCAACTCACTTTTTCCAGATCCCATCTTTCTTTTGTCTGTGCCAAGACTCAACAAATGCAACAAAACACACAAAAAAATCGAAACTTTTCAAAATTAATGAGAAGCAAAAACCCAAACACAAGGCACGTCATTGTTAAAAAAAAATCTAAACTTTTCAAATCTTCCAAAAAGAGACCTAAGGATCAAGAACAGTACCCACTTTTTTTGAGATACCCATGAAGAACTCACCACCATCAGATCAAACCCCCAAACATACCCAAATACCATCATATTCAAGAACACACCACTGGCCGTCGCTACCTTGTCGGCATCCCACCGGCCACCCTCATTACATCAGCCGTTCAAAAAAACATCATATTCAAGAAATCGGGGCTCTGCCGGACAGAGTGCAGCCGGCCACCACCCTCTGGTGGTGGCACACGACGGTGAAAACACACAAAGTCGAGAGAGAGAGTGAGATGAGAGAAATGCAGTGGAGAGAGAGAAGCCGGCGAAGCGTTACCGGTGCCGTCGTCACCGCTCACGGCGGTGGTAGCGGGTGGATTTCAGCAAAAGGGACCCGGCGGCGGTGGTGTTTTTTTGTTCCCGACGGGTTCACCGGTCTCCCCCTCTCTCTTTCTCTGTCTCTCTCTCTTTCCTGTAAATCTGATGAAGATGATGAAGAGTTTGCTTAGAGAGAGGATGAAGATTTGCTTCATCAAAATCTTCATAAGTAAGAAAGTGATGAATGAGTTTCAAATGGGGAGAGAGAGAGAGACAAAATTGAATAAAGTTATATCTTCATCAGTGAGAAAGTAATGAATGAGTTTCAAAAGATGGGTTTTAAAAGGAATTTGACATTTTTAAAAAGGCTGGTGATATTAAATGTGGAGAGAGGTAGGGATTTGACAATTGGGGTAAATGACTAAATTACTCTTTTTGTTGGCGGAATATGATTGGTGGAGAGTGGTTCTCGCGGTTCTTACAACTGGAGGTGGTTCTTATTTTAGTGGCCCCTATATATATATATATAGGGGAATGCTAAAATGAGAACCACCTCGAGTTGTAAGAACCGTGAGAACTACACCGTAGGGGGCGCGGTGGACCAAATTTTTTTTTCATAAGCGTAGATGCATGTATAAAAACAACATTTGTAAAAAAAAAATTCAAAAAAAAATGTCGTGTGTGTAGTTTTGAGCGCCACAAGTTTGTGTTTACGGGACCCGTAAATCTAGTCGGAAAATTTACGGGTCCCGTAAACACAAACTTGTGTTGCTCAAAACTACACACACGACATTTTTTTTTTTACAAATGTTGTTTTTATACATACATCTACGTTTATGAAAAAAAATTTGGGTCCACCTTGTCACACCCTCAAAATCCACACGCGGAGTATTACCGCGAGGCATGTGACGACCAGGATCTTAGCCACTGATTATTTTGAACGGATTAGTTATTGTTATAAACATTAGCATAATTAGTGACCTAATTTAAATTTTTCAAAACATAGTTTAAGTTGCAGCGGACAGGAAAAGAATACATATCGTAATTTAAAACCACAAGTTTGTTAATGATGAGCGTACAAACCACGCACTCCAGCCGATTGCAATGTCCGTCCTAATCTGTATCGAGCAACCTACAAAGCATGCAGTAGGGTATCAACATAATGTTGGCGAGTTCACGAGTTGTCCAGTTTTAACTTTTTCGAAAACGTAAGTTGTTTAGATAAAACATTTATAATCACGTCATGGGGAGCTACCCCATATGAAAGCTACTAAACTGGCGTTACCGAAACTATTGACGAGAAGATTTTGTGCCCCGAGTCAATGTCTATCGTCATTGACCAAGATGCAAGGTATACTAGTTCACGCCCGATCTCCCCCGGTCACGGTGTGAGGTTGTCAAACCTAATAGCGCTATCAACTAATAACCCGTTCGCCCCCGGCGATTAATCGGTACTATAAGCAGGGACTTTACATGATAGAGATTCGTTTAGTTTTGCTAGTTGTGATTTATAAATAATATCCAAACGCATCTCCCCCGGAGATAGTAATTTAAAAGTACCCATTTGCATTTTCCCCCAGAAATATTAATTGAAAGCAATCTTTAAGGATGGCAGTTTGTTCGTGTCCCTCCCTGGGACGCATGCTTTTAGTGTGTGAACTCACCTTGGTTTGCTCGGCAGGCAATTTACTTGTGTTATGTTGGTCAACCATACCCTATTACGGTTATATATATTTATTAGGTTCGTATGCAAGTAACGTCTCGTATAAATTACACGTAGCATGTAAATCCACATCTCATATAATACACACTTTGCATAATGTACAGTAATGGCAACAGTAATACGTATCACACCAGCATATATGTTATTGGGCCTATCTAAGCATGTGAACAGTTAAACAGCAACAGTTAGCAACAACAGTAGCACACAGTCCATAACACCAGTTTGTGTGGCCCAATAACTAAGCGAAGGAGTCCAGTCGAAACCGGGTGGTCTCGACTCGAGAACAAGGGGTCTCGAGTCGCAACCACGAGTTTCTAAGTCGCAACAGATGGTCTCGAGTTGTGCATGTTTGAGTGGCAACCTTTGGGGTCTCGAGTCAAGTCTCGAGTCGAGATCAGGAGATCTCGAGTCGCAACCTACCCGGTCTCGAGTCCCCTGTTGTTTTTACTGGTTTCGAGTGGCCTCCGAGTGGTCTCGAGTTGCAACAATAAGGTCTCGACTCGCAACTTTTGCAGATGATTCTAGAATTCTCATAACAGTACTACCCAATCAAATTTCATTACCATGTACTATCCAATCACATTTTATTAACATGTCCCCTACGCCGTATACTGCTAAATTCAGATCAAAACACAGATATTTCAATTATTTATTACATCTTCAAATAGTTCAACATGCTCATAATTCAAAAGGATCCAATCCAATCATCTTCTAACACGTTTTACTATTAAATCGAACATAAACATCATACAAGGAATGCAAGACCATCACTGATAATTGTTTAGCACATGTTTCCACAACATATTTTATTTCATACCAAGAATCAATGAACATATTCAAAGTCGAGAGTCACAACAAACACATAGGTTTATCACCAAATGGTATTTAAAACAGACTCCTTAGATCCATATTTCATGTTTTACTAAAAATCCAAAAATCAACAAACAAATGACTCGATTCAAAACTCACGAACAAAGCGACCGAGCATTACAATTTGCAGTTTTTATCAAAACAATTAGTCAACATATATTATAATGATCATACTAATAAATCCCTATGTGCGTCTGATGTGGAGCACGAGAGAACACGGCAATACCGAACAGTGCATCAACCATTTATCAAACAAATAGCAGACTTCAAATGTTTCATACCAACCAGTTTCAACTAACAACTCATCTATATTCAATTATATAACATGCTAGATACGAGTTCATCAACATAAAAGAAATAAAACTTTCAAGACAGACAAGATTTTCACAGATAACACTCACTGACCATAGAGACTTCGAGATAAGGGGGAACCGCTTGATACCACGGTTGCTGTGTACGAACCGGAGCTCCGGCAGCCGCCGCTGTTGTCGGCTCCACCACCACCACTGCTCCATAGTCGTCGTTGGTTGCCATTACCGTCAACATCTTCATCCTCTGCTGTGAGTGGGTTCATCCTCTGCTGTGAGTGGGTTCAATCGCCGGAGACCTGAACGTGGGAGATAAGGGGTTGTGCAGCTGAGGTGTGCGTAGGATTAGGGGGCTTCGCTGATGTGGGTGTGTCGTCGGCCCGCCGGTTAACCGGCACCGGTCACCGTCGGCTCAGGGCATTACGAGGGAGAGGGAATAGCAGGTGAGAGGGTGTTTGGATTTAGTGGTTTTCATTTGTGCGTGGATGAGGTGATGCAAGGAAGATACAAGAAGGAGGAGTGGTGTGGAGGTGTGGATGCCGGAGAGGTCGTCGGAGAACGGCTCTGGTCGCCGGACTCCTCTGATCGCACAAGAGGGGAAAACAGTGGGGTGTGTGGCTGATTTAGGTTTAGGGATTTCAAATTATGAGGGAGGTGGGGTGTTTTAATATAAAGGGTGGGTTTAGATTTAGGTTAGTTGGGTTGGGCCTAGCCCAAGTGCATGAACTGGTTAAATGATTGCGCGTTTCATTCAATTATACTGACCCGGTTAATTTAGAAACATAACTGTGATACGTAATTAAATTTCTAATCGCGTGCATTATTATTTTGGTAAATACATAAAAATACTAGTAACAATAATAATAAAGAATGTGCGTATTACTAAAATGCCCTTCTCTCGACAACGAGAGTACGGGTTGTCACACACCTCGCCCCAGATCAAAAAGTTCTCGCGGTTCTTACAACTCGAGGTGGTTCTCATTTTAGCGGATACTTATATATATATATATATACATATATAAGTATCCGCTAAATAGTGTGAGAACGCAAAATAGTGTGAGAACTGTGAGAATGAATGAAAAAACCACGAGAACTTGGTGAAAACAATCCAAATTCAATTTTTTACACTTGTCAAATATTATTCGAATACAATCTTAGATATTTAATTTACATGTTTAAATTTCCATGAATTCGTAAATAAAAGAATATTTAGACACATGTAAGTTTGCCATTTATAGATGTGTAAATTTGTTATATTTACACATATATGAAAATCTAATAAGAGTGATTTTGAAAGTTGAAATGAATTATTTGATTTGTAAATTATTTTTATGATTTTTTATTTTAATTAAAATGAGATTAGCATTAAAACACTTGGTTTTACTTAATTTTTTTATTCGTTCTTACGGACTCGTATGGAGTTTTTTTAATACTATATATGTTATAAATTCTTGATTGGCCCCTAAGAAATTTTGACGTCAAACCCCCATAATATTTTGAAGACCCCTAAGAAAATCAAAATTAGAATTTATACATTTACATTATAAATTTATTTAAAAGAAAATTATGTTCAACTAAAACTAATCTATATATATAATATATGAATAAGGTTTGGGACACGTGTCATGTTTTGGTGCAACTAATTGTGACTTTTGGCGGGAAAAGATGGGAAATGTGTTATTTTTACACGAGATCCGCGTATGGTATCCATACCCGCATGGTTTGACCCGGGTATATAAATCATGGAATAACCTAATTCCCTCATTCTTCTCATTCAAGCTGCTTCCAGGATACGTTTCTTCTACAAAACCCTAGCATCGGCATCTTTAATCGCCACCATCGCAATCTTGGTTATTTGTCTGTCACCGCCACGCTTTACAAACCCTAGATATCAACACAGGTGCTTCTTCTTCTTTCTTCGTTAATCGTTGTTCTAACACTTCATTTTCATTTTGATTTTTAAGATTTCATAGATTTTAGATATCAATGTTTCTTCATTTTTTTTTCCAGATTCAGCATTTGTTTGAAGGTTTAAATCGAAAAATTGATATGATGCTGTTATATAGAAGAAATATATATTTCTGGTAAAAAGGGCACCTTCAAGTTCATCGCATGAATATCGATTCGTCTACAGTAACATCATTAAGGTTTGAGTTTTGTGGGTAATTTGGTTTGGTTTTTGTGGGTTTGAAAATTATTTGAATTTTTTTGTTGTCTGCAAATGTGATTGAGGGTAATTTGGTGGTTTTTGATGGTTTGGTTCAGTTTTCTGGTTAAATTGATGTTGAATTTTGCTAAAGTTTAATTGTTTGGGGTAATTTGGTGGTTTTTGTGGGTTTTAAAAATCAGGGATTTTGAATGAATTATTTTAAGTTTTTTTTTTGTTTGCTTAAATTGGAGTTTAATTATGTGAATTGGGTTCTGAGTGGAGTTTAGTTTTGCTACAGTTGAAGTGTTTGGGGGTAATTTGGTTTGATTTTGGTTGGTTTTGAAATTAGGGTTTTTTAGGGTTTGGATTGTGTGTTGTCTGCAAGCGTGAAGTGAACTGTTTTCAGATTTCAATGCGTCTGGGTGAAATTGGGCAAAGATGAGATTGTCCGCATCTTGGCAGGGAAACCCGGATGGTCATGTGGTTTCACGTGACAACCGTAAGTATGCAGCCATTGCGGATTTATCCATTCTGTTTGATTGTTTACAAATATGAGCCTCATAATCATTTTGTAACATCGACAACAGTACTGGTATACATCTATTATGTTTTTGGTTTTGGTACTTTCAATGATGCCAACACTGAACGCACAAAAGCGGTAGCCTTTGTTTTACAAATTAATGACACCCTTATTGTAAGGTCGGGTTATAACCGACAATGTTGTCCACTCTATTTTCTATTATTATGTTTTTTACATTTTCATGACAGACGAGATTGGGATTGATGTAATGGTATTTGGACTGAAATATAAGCTAATAGTTAGTGATATTGTGTTTAAAAATTAATTTCCATATTCATTAAGTTGGTTTAACATGAAGTTTATGTTTCCTTGAAATTTTGGGATTGATGTAGTGGTATTTGGATATATGATGGCAGCACTTGCAGGCGTTTTGACAGAATGATATACATGGAAGGATGTGGGTACCTGATTTTTTCAACTTTTCATATTATCACATATAAATTTGATTCTACTTGTACTTAATGTATTCAAGTAGTAATTAATTGGTATATACTATTATGACAATGAGACTGGCAATATACTTTATGTATATTCAGTTATGCGTCTCATATTTTTATAATTTTGTTGTCCACACAGAATCACTCAATCATGGCACATAAGTACATAACCAAACTGCAAAACTAAGCCCTTAAAAAGACGACTTCACTGTCTGGGCTACTTGCCGACTTGCATAGCACTTCTGATATATTATCTGCCTCTGAATTCTTTTTCTCTTTCTCTTTTCACTTGGCCAAACAGACAGCAAAGGTGGAAGCTGAGTTAAGTACAAAAAAGTCGACTAAATTACAAAAAAAGGCTGCCTTGAATGCAAAAGCAACAAACTCAGGCACTGAATCGGAGAAAAAATCTGACCCGGTATGACTCTTTTGGTTTCGATGCATAGGATAGCAACATACTTAAGTTGGTCATCCATTTTCATAATTATACTTCATAATGTTCTGTGCTGGTAATTATCCTTTTCTTTAACATGGGTTGATTTGGTAATATCTAATACCTGATTACCGCTTTCATATTTTTGTTGCGTTTTTCTTTTTTACTCTCTTTATTCCAGACATAAGCTACAATATTTCTCTTAAAAGTTTAAACAGTTATTTTGAAGGCTTTAATGCATCAAAAATTTGTGACATACTTTCACCTTTTCTCTTAAAAATTTGTGAAGTTTAATTTTCCCAAAGTTTAAGTTTTGTGGGTAATTTGGTTTGGTTTTTGTGGGTTTGAAAATTAGGGTTTTTGAGGGTTTGAATTTTTTGTTGTCTACAAATGTGATTGAGGGTAATTTGGTGGTTTTTGAGGGTTTTTTTTTTCAGTTTTCTGGTTAAATTGATGTTGAATTTTGCTAAAGTTTAAGTGTTTAGGGTAATTTGGTGGTTTTTGTGGGTTTCAAAAATCAGGGATTTTGAATGAATTATTTTAAGTTTTTTTTGTTTGCTTAAATTGGAGTTTAATTATGTGAATTGGGTTCTATTTTAGTTAATTTAAAAAGTATACCCGTTAGGCTAGATAAAAGATATACGAAATCCTAATTAACCCATTTTTAGGTAAATGGGTCCGGGTAGGCATTTACTTGAGGAATATATTGGTGATCTACTGATATGGGTAGCTTTTGTTAATTACTTTGTATTGTTAAATGTTCTTATTGGTAAAATTATTGTATTTGTAAATTTGATGCAGCAAGAAGTTAGTGAACATGGAGTCTGATTGAGTACCTAATGCATATGATGCAAGCTTTACACCCTCCATGTTTCGTACAATGGTATCATGATCCCATAAATAAGAAACCAAATAAAGTGTTCGATAAAGTGCAATGACAGGTAAAACCTATAAGCCTTTCTTTCAATTCATGACTATGCATCAACTAAGAACGGATCCGAATGGGGTCCCCTGATGACGATGTTTGGATATTTTAGAACAAGGTATGGGAGACAATGCTAGAAAATAGAGGTGATAATTAGGCGAGTTGGGTATCGGGTTAAACGAGTCATTTTAAAAAATTGTCAAATGGGTTGGTGTCACGACCCCCGACCCACCCTGGACGGAATCGGGAGTCACGAACAGCCCAGTGGTACCGGTGATTAATTTGAAAACGTTGCAGCGGAAATTTCATCAGGACCGTGAGTTAGGAAAAATATCAGAGTTTAGAAAACACCGGATTTTATTTATTAAATAGATGGGATAAACCCATGTTTTACAATGGTAGCTTTAATAAAGATAAATTTTATTTAATTTAATAAAATAAGCCACTTCTTGATGCCTTTCAGTGCCGTATCCATCTTTTACTCCAATCTACTGTAATTACCTGAAAAGTGTTTTTAAAAAGGTTTTGTCAGCGGGAAATACTGAGTGAATCATTCTATTTTGCATAATGATGCATAGTTATTAATTACAGCATAAGAGCGATTACAATGGCTTCTATCTTATTTTTATCTGGCATTCTGTCACAATGGTGACAAGTCACAATGGTGACGATAGTCATACCACTATTTAGATCAATGAACCTAAATAGTGATGATTATCCCTGTAGGTCAATGAACCTAACAGTGATTATCCCGAGTAGGTCAATGAACCTAACTGGGAGAAAATTAGTAATGTGCACAATACCCCACTAACCAGTAATTCAAGATATCCACGACTTAGTCCCTGTAATTATAACCTTGAAAATAATTTGAGGTATTGTAAAATAGTTTGATAAAAAAGAGAATGACTCACATTATAACCATGTAGATTCATATGGCCAAAATTACAGATAAGCCTCGATATATTGCAGATTTATACAGGCAAAGTTTAGTCTGCAGATAAGCTTTTGCAGATTCCTACAGGCAGAGCTTAGCCTATTAATTAACCTTGTAACCTAGTGCACACGAACTAGGTAGATAACTTAATACAACATTTACGATAACTCACGAGATAAAACCCTCACAACGAATGACAAAGTGCAATACTTAACAATTCAGCGGATTCACAACGAATGACAGAGTATAGTCCGAGTTCGAACAGTACTCAAACATTCAAGTCGAAATCACGATGAATAACAAAGTATAAACTCAATTTGAGCGGCACTTAAACATCCATTGGATAGTTTAATCAATCGGACATTGAATCGTAGCAGCGATCGAGTTAATACCCTGTATCGTAGCAGCACCCCCTCTACTATTTAGTGATTTTGTGACTGTTTCGACTATAACTCGATATACAGATCGAATTTGATCGTCGTAATGAAACCAGAAATCAAGTGCCAAACGCTGCTATTTATACACAAATTTTTGCTAGCTTACGGACCGTAAGCATTAACCCTTACGGTCCGTAAGGGACACATAATGGCCATAGGTTTGCCACGTGTGGGACTAGGCCTGGTGACTTGACAGAATTCGAATTTTAAATATTGACAGCGTTTTATTTAGATAATCGTTGAGTAGGAAACACCCCCCTGAGTTTTAGGGGCCCTAATCCTAATTCTGATTGTTCTGAAAATTTTAGGGTTTGCGCAGAATCACTTGGGTGTCTCAATTAGGGTTTCCTATTAGATAAAATAATAAAATAAATAGGACTTTTAATGAGGGTTGTTACATTCTCCCCACCTTAATAATAATCTCGTCCTCGAGATTTACTGGAATAAGTAGGAATACTTTTTCTTCATCTTAGATTCCAGCTCCCAAGTGTATTTGGGTTATTATATTACTTTTATAATTATGTCACCTTTTAGTTAATAAAAATAATATTAGGGTAGATGACATAGGATTAAAATAAATTTTTGTGAATAAGAGTTGTATCATAAGTAGGATTCATTGGTTCAACTGAATTAGTTCAAGAAATCGATTATCAAATGAATGAGATGAAATGATATAATTTCCAAGATGACTAGGTTCAAGCTAAAAGATAGATATTTAGAATGAATTAGAATTAATAAAAATTCTTTGTGAAAAGCTTACTTTGATTGGTAACTGAGGAAGGTTTAGAATTGACAGGTTCCAAATGAAATGATTTGTCAGATATTAAATTATGATATGAGAAAATTAAAGTGTTGAAATAAGTGAATTGCAAAGATACACGAAAAGACAATAGAGTTAGTGTATCATTGTTTAGAGTTCCAAAGTTGTTTTATTTGTTGAAACAATGTGATAGTATACTATTAGTAATCATATTTTTCATACTATGTTCTAGAGATTGAAATATAGTAAGAATAGGTTGTTTTGGTATGACTAACCATTATTTTATATTTGTAAAACAAATGTAATATATATTATTTGTGTTCCTGTCTGAACCGTATTTTATATATCAAATATAAATACTATGTAATATATATTACAAAATTCCGTAATGAAGTTATTATATTTACAAAATATTTTAGTATTTTTTTTAAAGAAATCACTATTATTTATAATGTTTTATTTGTCCCTTTTATTTTATAAAAATATGTCTTCTCCAAAGTATATATATTTTCATATATAATTAAAAATTACTAAATAAGTATGATGACTTAATTTATATATATTAACTAGTCATTATCATGGTGGATATTGGTTAGTGCTGCCTTGTTTAAGCATAGGTGATCAGTCAATGCCTAACTAAGGCTAGGCTATTCAATACCTGCCCCTGATAATAACCCTAGCATTTTAAAATAATACTAATACTTCTGTTATTATTAATAATAAAACTAATATTAATTAATAATAATTAACTGAACGTAAACTAAAATGAGAATATACTTCAACATAAATTTTTTTATATATTATATATAAAAATATAAATTCTTTACCTCAATGGTTTAACAAGAATATAGTAATACTATATTTGTAAATTAGGTAATTCCATATATAATCAATTAAATTTATATATAATGTTTTTCGATCCACGATGATAGAGCAATAAATATTACGAAAGGCTTGATTGATATTGTAATAACTATTAAGAGATATACCGAAATATGAATTTGGGTATCATTATCTGAGCACATGATTATTTTAAGATTCCTTGTATAAAATAAAAACAAAGTGGATTTAATATAAATAATTAAATGATTAAATCTGAGATTAGCGCAATCTTCAGATTTTGTGAAAATGTTACCACAAAGTGATTGTGATCACAGAAATGATTTAGTGAAGTCGAGGATCACACCAGTGTGTTATAGTTCAAGAGAATTGAAATGCTTGTTAGGATTATTTTGGAATATGATGGTTTTTAATTCATCATATGGAACTTTGAATTGAATATGTAATGCGAGCAAATTCAAACAATTGAACTCGGTTTAAACAAAACGATTTTAAATAAGAAAGTTCGGACATGGTCATAACAGAAACCATGGATGCCAAAGAAAATTGAGTTTTTCAAAAATTTATTGACTCGATATTAAGAGTCATTGTTTAGCAATAATGCGGTTCACCGTGCCAAAATCAAGTCTAACTAAAGGATATTTGAGTTTGGATAAAACGACAAATTAGAATGAAGCCCTCCAGTGGAATTCAGAAATTAAACGAACCACATGCACAACAAACGGTGCATGTGTAACGTGTGGATTTACCAAGAAATGAAATGAATCAATATTCGATATTATGAAATAAATCCTCCTGGTATGATGACCGTTAGGAAAAGTAAAAATGCGAAAGTCAACTTATTATGTGCAGAAGTCAGAATTTTCAACAAAAGAAATATAAGAACTTATATCTGGAATTTCGAGTGATAACCGGTGTTAAGTGAAATTACCAGGAAATGTCAAATAAAATGAAATAGGAAATTTGCAAAGGTATGTGACTCATTTTTCAGTGATAAATAATTATAACTCTGATTAGACTGTGTACTGATAGTTGTGAAATCTTGTTACAACGTACCTTAATGAGATTCAGGTTGTTTGTAGGATCGCATGATAGAGTGCTTCCTTTTAATTAGTAGTTCTTCTATTTGACGGAATTTATAATGCCCAATTATATTTTCCAAAGGTCTTGCCTTGGAAGTCGTGTGTGATATACTTCATCTTTTGTGGACTTATAATTAAATTTTCATGTGTTTTCTTGTACCTTATCCCAACTTTACTTGCTTCTTACTGGCGTTAATAGTTTATGGTAACGCGTTAGAAATTCTTTACACTTTTGATGGTATCCCAACTTAATGGGTTTCTATTGTTATTATTGTCGCTCGAGTTACTAGGCAGATAATCAAACGAAATATTGTTTGATATTGGAAAAGAGATTCCTAATAAAGAAATCTAGACACATATGTTTGTGCTTTATTCCAAATTGACTTTTGGAATTCCTTATAGATATATATATATCTATATAATCATATATTTCACATGCTAAAATAAACATACCATCTATCAGGTCAATGTTTTTAACAATTTCATATTTCCAAAAATCAGTCAGATATCAGATCATGATACTATTTAGGGAAATCTTGTCACTTTCTGACATATTATATACCTTCTTACCCGGTTCTCGCCGGAGAGGTAATTTCAGTATATCCGGACAAACTGGAGAGTCTGCTACATCATACCCAGTCTTGCCGGAGAAAATTTTCCATTTCCCATAATTAGTATCTTTTCAAAAAGTGCCTATCTTATTAGGGCTTTTATTCAGAATTAAGGAAATTTGTATTTCCATAACATATCTTATTATTATATTGATCATTAAACGATTCCTGTGACAGTGTCAATTTGATCATTCTTTCAACTAGTGACTCAGGTCATATTATTGTTGATCATTCTTTCAACTAGTAATTCTAATCATAACACTGTTGATCATTCTCTCAACTAGTGATTCTGGACTTAGTTGTCCCGTGATATTACATTATCAAATATATTACTTATGGCATACCAAAATCTATCATATTTATTTACACAAATACTTAGCTTATCGTGAAGCTAATACTAAGGCATCTTTTCTTAAGTTCAAGTCTAAATGCTACCAGTTAACAGCAATCTCCTAACTCTTTTATATAAATTTAGGTATTATTATTACAACACCTAAAGGCGTAAAGCAGTGGCTCTTTGAGTTGGCTCTGATACCACCTTCTGTTACGACCCCCGACCCACCCTGGACGGAATCAGGAGTCGCGAACAGCCCAGTGGTACCGGTGATTAATTTGAAAACGTTGCAGCGGAAATTTCATCAGGACCGTGAGTTAGGAAAAATATCAGAGTTTAGAAAACACCGGATTTTATTTATTAAATAGATGGGATAAACCCATGTTTTACAATGGTAGCTTTAATAAAGATAAATTTTATTTAATTTAATAAAATAAGCCACTTCTTGATGCCTTTCAGTGCCGTATCCATCTTTTACTCCAATCTACTGTAATTACCTGAAAAGTGTTTTTAAAAAGGTTTTGTCAGCGGGAAATACTGAGTGAATCATTCTATTTTGCATAATGATGCATAGTTATTAATTACAGCATAAGAGCGATTACAATGGCTTCTATCTTATTTTTATCTGGCATTCTGTCACAATGGTGACAAGTCACAATGGTGACGATAGTCATACCACTATTTAGATCAATGAACCTAAATAGTGATGATTATCCCTGTAGGTCAATGAACGTAACAGTGATTATCCCGAGTAGTTCAATGAACCTAACTGGGAGAAAATTAGTAATGTGCACAATACCCCACTAACCAGTAATTCAAGATATCCACGACTTAGTCCCTGTAATTATAACCTTGAAAATAATTTGAGGTATTGTAAAATAGTTTGATAAAAAAGAGAATGACTCACATTATAACCATGTAGATTCATATGGCCAAAATTACAGATAAGCCTCGATATATTGCAGATTTATACAGGCAAAGTTTAGTCTACAGATAAGCTTTTGCAGATTCCTACAGGCAGAGCTTAGCCTATTAATTAACCTTGTAACCTAGTGCACACGAACTAGGTAGATAACTTAATTCAGCATTTACGATAACTCACGAGATAAAACCCTCACAACGAATGACAAAGTGCAATACTTAACAATTCAGCGGATTCACAACGAATGACAGAGTATAGTCCGAGTTCGAACATTACTCAAACATTCAAGTCGAAATCACAATGAATAACAAAGTATAAACTCAATTTGAGCGGCACTTAAACATCCATTGGATAGTTTAATCAATCGGACATTGAATCGTAGCAGCGATCGAGTTAATACCCTGTATCGTAGCAGCACCCCCCTCTACTATTTAGTGATTTTGTGACTGTTTCGACTATAACTCGATATACAGATCGAATTTGATCGTCGTAATGAAACCAGAAATCAAGTGCCAAACGCTGCTATTTATACACAAATTTTTGCTAGCTTACGGACCGTAAGCATTAACCCTTACCGTCCGTAAGGGACACATAATGGCCATAGGTTTGCCACGTGTGGGACTAGGCCTGGTAACTTGACAGAATTAGAATTTTAAATATTGACAGCGTTTTATTTAGATAATCGTTGAGTAGGAAACACCCCCCCCCCTAGGTTTTAGGGGCCCTAATCCTGATTGTTCTGAAAATTTTAGGGTTTGCGCAGAATCACTTGGGTGTCTCAATTAGGGTTTCCTATTAGATAAAATAATAAAATAAATAGGACTTTTAATGAGGGTTGTTACAGTTGGGTTGATGTAAATTAAAATTTGCAAGTCGCGGTTTAAAGTTAGTTTATTTTTTATGAATATATATGAGATCGTGATGTTGTGGACTTAATTTGAGACGAGAAGCTCCTAAAGCTACACATGAATTGGAAAATGGCTTTCTTCGTAGCCAATGTCTTCATGAATCTAGGGGTGTTCTCTGGGTTTTTTTTCGGGTTTCAGGTATTTCGGGTCGGGGTTTTCGGGTTTTTCGCTAGGAAAAATGACCCGATAACCGACCCATTTAATTTTCGGGTTTGGGTTGGAATAAGAAAATTTGATTTGGTGATCTGATTTGGAAGATTTTATTTCAATAATAAAATTATGAACTGTTAGGTTATTTGTTTTAATAGAGATTAATTTTAGAAATCAGGTTATCGCTATCAAACAATGAAATTGCTAGATATTTGTACTTTGGATCAGACCGAATTCTTCTTTTTTCTGTAAAATGGTTGTCCACAATTAGGAGAACATAGATTGCTATTGGAAAGAAAGAGATCAGTTTTTATTATTGAGTTATGTCACACCCCGATTTCCACGTGTCACCAGTGGGCCCGGTGGGGAGTATCGTGACGTGGTTGGCAACATAATAGTCAAACAACACAATTATATAAATGCACAGCGGAAGCAAAAGAGAAATATATTACAATCCGAATATAAGTAATATCCAGTATTACAACGGAAAGTAAAAGATCCACAGGCGGATCGAAGATAAAATAGAAACAATAGTTCAACAGACTTTGACATCTAGAGCTTGCGAGACTTGAGTAATGATGCCTCGAGTAGCCAGCCTATTTCGTCTAGCACCTGCACTTAACCTTTTTGGAAAATACGTCAGTTTACACCGGTAAATACAACTCAACTGACTCATTTTGA
Source organism: Helianthus tuberosus (assembly GCA_030545235.1). Classification (NCBI taxonomy): domain Eukaryota; kingdom Viridiplantae; phylum Streptophyta; class Magnoliopsida; order Asterales; family Asteraceae; genus Helianthus; species Helianthus tuberosus. Next base: position 89,916,755 of record CM060411.1, read on the forward strand.
AAAGAGTTTGTAAATTTATTTGAATGCACTTCGGCACAAAATATCTTTATAACTTGGGACAATTATTTGTATATAAACTTGTATACAGTTTTACTTATTTGCCGTCCATTAGCACCGGTTAGAAGAGCCGGTTTAAGTTAACTGACACGCCACAGGTATAATGCCCACAAGGTTGATTCCTTTTCGTGGATTACCAGTTTTTACATAATGCATCTGTCAGGTGTACGCCTACACCCCGTGCTTAGGTCGTGGCCATTTCGTAAAATGATGCCAAGGATATCCAGGACATGGTCATTTAACCCCCAAGGGCCATACATCAAATAATACAGAACAAAGCGAGTTATGTAAATACATTAATCACAATCCGATCTAAATGACTACATACCCGACCAAGCGGTACTCTTATAGTACCGTATCCCAAGCCCGTATAGGGAAAATAAGTTAAGAGTATTTACCTGAGCAAAGTATCAATCAAATACAGCAAATGTAAGTACTTTTACTGGGCTCCTAATCTGGAACGAAGGTTTATAATAACCTATTAGATTTCTAACGGGTCCTTAATTAAGCCTTAGCTTAGACCGGTTAGTTTCAATGATACGGTTCGTACGCACTATTAAGCGAAGACCGGATAGAATGTGATTTAGACCTGACAAGTTCGGAGACTTGCTTAATATGGGTATTTCATACACACTCTGGATTTTGAGATAAAACCGATAAGGTTTGACCCGTTTAGGCTAATTTATGTAAACTATTACATAAACCGAACCGAACGCGTAATAAGCGTAACGGGTATTCATGAGAGCTATTTACAGGTTTCCTAAGTTAATATGCTTCATATATGTTGTGACATCAGTAATATGTCTTTTATTATGCCCGAATCGAATTTAAACACAAACGATGCCCCGTAGGGGTAGTTTGGTCATTTTAAAAGATTATAAAAGAGTTTAAATATTCACCTGAGTTACAGGTCTGATGTAATCAGCAAAAATACTTATTTTACTAAGTTATAACAGTAGGATAAAGTATATATGTGAAATTTAGTAATTATAACCAAACTATGCCCCGTAGGGGTATTTTGGTAATTTCACATAAGCCGAAAAGCTCAAAACTGAAGTCTGAGTTATCAACCTTTGCTTACTGTTAAAACATTATAATTTGCCTCAAATATCAATAGGTATCAACCCTTGTATGTTTATTATAGTTATAGCACATACTATGCGTTAAAAACGCTTAAAAGGCGATTAGAGGCCATTTCCGGGTTTGATACATAAATCTGATATTTTTATATTTCTAGAAGGCTTAAAATAATTTATTTATCATATGTGATCAGTAGCAAAAGGTTTGGAGTCGTTTAGATATGTAGAACTCATTTTATAGCTCGTAAGGGCAAAACCGACAATTACCAGATTAAGCCTACGACTATAAGTTATGCTCAGCCTAAAATTAATTAAAAATCTTCAAAAAATCCCAAATTAATATATTACATAAGTGGGTAATAATTTTGATATAAAAAAGTAGGCTTAACTAGTCTATACGCTAATTACGCCGTTTATTTTAACATAAAGCTTTCATTTTACGCTAACGAGCATAACTCTTAACCTACACCTCAAACTGATGTCAAATTTTGTATGCAAGTTTAAATATCAGTAATTAAAGTTTCTACTCTTTTACATTTTCAAAAATCACGTTTTAAGGTGAAAAGGGCATAATGGTCAACATATGAGCAATTAACGGAATCATGCATATTAATTGGATAACTAATGATCCGAGGTGTATAATCACAGAGGGTTATACTAGCATGTAACCTGGTCCAAATAAAGCTCTAAGTCATTTCTAAAACATAACATAACGGGTCAGAACTGAAAGTCAAAGTATAAGTTAAACTATGCGACTTTCGGTTCTGAACCGGGTCTAAACAGGAAATTGTCGGGTTGAACATGTTTAGACATGTCCTTACACTAATTACCAAGTTATATTAATGATCAAACAGGTTGTATGTGTTCTACATTGCTAATTATGCATAAATTGTAATTTACACATTCTGTTGACTTTTTAAATACAAGTTTAACCCGACATTTTACCTAGTTAGAGTGGGAATCAGGGGGAACCTTTTTGAGGGTTTATTACCCACATAATTACCAACTTATAACTACTTTTGATTTGACTAATCACTGGACCATTAGTGATAAATCTTAAAGTCAACCGTTAATTACGACGGTTTGACTTTTAAGCTAAAACTTAATTAAGAAAGGATTAGACAACTTACTGAAGTCCTATGCACGAAATGTGATGCTTAGAGAAAGATCCTTAGCTCCAAAAATGACCCAAATGTGCAGATGAATGGTGTGAAGAACTTGTTGCACATGAAGCCTTTATATAGTGATCAAGAACACCACAAAAGGTTGACACACAAGTCTATGACTTACCACAACTGATCCACAAGTGTCCCTAGATGTTTAGGGGCCAAGGGAGATGAGGAAAATCGTTTAAAGGTCGAAATTCGCGTTTAAACTGGCAACAACCAGTTTTCTATTGCTGGGCATTAGCTTACGGACCTCAAGGTTCCCAATGTTGAGGTCCGTAAGCCTGACATCAGGCACAAAAACCTCCTTTTCAGTTTGCATCCTTGGCTCTTGGTCCTCCGAAAGGTCAATTAACTTATTTTCTTGCACTTTGAACCCTCCAATTTGACATATAAGGGCTTTAAGACATTTACCTACTTTGTTTAGTCCCCGGTTAACTTTATTGTCACCCGAAAGGTCCAAACTTTCAATGTTGACGCTTTAACCCCTCGTACACGAATTTGATCATAACTTTCTCATACGATAACGAAAATTTATGAAATTTTAAATCGTGCATTCTAGTGAGCATAATTAACCGTTACAAAGCTTCGGGTTTGTCAAAAGGTCACTCAGAGGTATAACTTAAACATGTTGACACATTTGACCCCTGTAGTTTGTAATCTCTCACTTTTAGCTTCGTATGATCCATGATTTATTCGTTTGGTGATATAAGCATCATGTAGGGTTAATGTACTATATATTTATTCACTGTTGACATTTAGAACTCGTATTTTCATATACTTTTCATGTTTGTCAACTTTAGTCCTTTCAACACATTCTTTCACACGTTCAAACATATGACACGTGTCAACACTTTATAGGACATGAATTTTCGAGGTGTTACAAGTTACAATCTATGTGGAGGTATTATCACTCTACAATTACCACTACTTTCTTCGGCCAATATTGATCACATTTTACTTTAAATTTTTCTGCATGTAGGTTTCGTATCTGCACAGTTCTTCTTTCCGTTGAAGATTGTTTTTCTTCGTTCCTCTTTTCATTTAGTTTTTTTAACTTGCGTAGTATTAGGTTTTAGGATTGTACACATGGAAGGGATGATGATGATGATGATACATTCATCTGGGATCTTGCTTATGGTTACTTGCTTCATGATTGGTTTTGAACTTTCAAAAGTTTAAGATTTTAGTACCACTTAAGAGATGAACTAAGGGGTTTGATTTAAATTGATTATGTGTTCACTTTTTTGGGTTGGAAATTTGATGTTATGCACGAAAGAAAAGCTGAGATGGCTCGCCAAGCTGATGCCTTTATAGCTCATCTAGGTATAGTTTCATTTATCATTTCCTTTCCTTGTCTTAGGTAACTTGGTGATAAAATCCATGGTTACCATTTCCCACTTCCACGTAGGAAGTTCAGGCTATTGTAGCAAGCCTGACGGCTTTTGATGTTCTGCTTTAACTTGCGCATAAGTCAAGCACTTAGCTACATAGGCAGCTACAGACTTTTTCAAGCCTATCCACCAATAATTTGCCCTTAGATCCTGGTACATTTTATCAGCTCCAGGATGAACGGAGTATTTGGAACTATGGGCTTCCTGGAGGATGACATCTCGAAGTCCTCCATAAATTGGAACCCATATTCGTCCATTTAATCTTAGAATTCCGTCCTTGCTAAGAGTTAACTGCTCCTCAGTTACTCCTAACTTTTCATTAAGGTAGTTAGCTTCCAACACAGCTTCCTTCTGTGCAGCTAACAACCCTTCAATCAAATTATTCTTTATCTCCATGCGCTTGGCATTGATTCGGATGGGTTTCACCCTCTCCTTTCGACTCAAGGCATCGGCGACTACATTCGCCTTTCCGGATGGTATCTTATTTCACAATCATAATCATTTAAAGTTTCCATCCAACGGCGTTGCCTCATGTTTAATTCCTTCTGATTAAACAGATGCTGGAGGCTCTTGTGATCAGAATAGATTACACACTTGATTCCATAAAGATAATGCCTCCACAGTTTTAGTGCGAATACAACGGCACCCAATTCCAAGTCGTGGGTGGTGTAATTCTTTTCATGCACCTTCAATTGACGTGATGCATAGGCAATAACCTTGCCTTTTTGCATAAGTACACACCCCATGCCAGTGTGGGATGCATCGCAGTAAACTACGAATTCTTCGATTCCATCAGGTAACGTCAATACAGGAGCGTTGCTCATCTTCTGCTTTAAGATGTCAAAGGACTCTTGCTGCTTAGGGCCCCAAACGAACTTTACTTTCTTCTTAGTCAAAGAAGTTAGGGGTGCAGCAATCCTTGAAAAATTTTCGATGAAACGCCTGTAATATCCCGCCAATACCAGGAAGCTACGAATCTCTGTAGGCGTCTTTGGCTCTTGTCAGTTCATAACTGCTTCAACCTTAGCGGGATCCACTTGGATACCACGCTGACTCACCACATGTCCAAGGAATTGGACTTCTCGAAGCCAAAATTCACACTTGGAAAATTTGGCGTAGAGTTTCTCCTGATGAAGGAGTTTGAGAATACATCGAAGGTGTTTCTCATGGTCAGCTTGATTCTTCGAATAGATAAGAATGTCTTCGATGAAAACGATGACGAATTTATCTAAGTACGGCTTGCAAACGCGATTCATGAGATCCATGAACGCGGCAGGTGCATTAGTGAGCCCAAAAGGCATCACTAGGAACTCGTAATGACCATAACGAGTCCTAAATGCAGTTTTATGTACGTCTTCATCTCTAACCTTCAGTTGATCGTAGCCTGACCTCAAGTCAATCTTCGAAAAATAACTTGTCCCTTGAAATTGATCGAACAAATCGTCGATCCTGGGCAATGGATACCTATTCTTTATCGTGACCTTATTAAGTTCACGATAATCGATGCACAGACGCATCGATCCATCCTTCTTCTTGAAAAAAAGGACTGGTGCTCCCCAAGGAGACGAACTAGGTTTAATGAAACCTTTAGCTTGCAATTCATCCAGTTGTGTCCTCAACTCCTTCATTTCCGTTGGTGCTAACCTGTAAGGTGCTCTAGCAACAGGTGCTGCTCCGGGGATGATGTCAATTCTGAATTCCACTTGCCTATCTGGTGGCAAACTAGGTAGCTCTTCCGAAAAAACTTCAGGGTATTCAGAAATGACAGGGATATCTTCTATCTTCGGTTTAGGCTCATCAATAATCACTTGTGCCATGTAGATGACACAACCCTTCTTTAAACATTTTGTAGCCTTGAGCATAGTCACTTGCTCAGGCAGCCCATACTGGGTGTCTCCCCGAATGGTAAGTGATTCACCAGACGGAGTCTTAATCACCACCTGCTTTCTGTTGCAGACGATTTGTGCCTGGTTGTGAGATAACCAGTCCATACCCAAGACTATGTCAAAACCGGCCAACTTAAAGGGAAATAGAGACAGAGGAAAAGAGTGGTTCTTAATGGATATAACACATCCATCTAACACAGTTGAGACGGTTTCTATGGTGCCATCTGCTAACTCTACCTCATAATTTATACTCAAGGTTTTGACAGGTAAATTCAGCAATTTGCAAAATTTATGATCTACGAAAGACTTATCAGCGCCTGAATCAAAGAGTACTCTTGCATAGACATCATTTACAAGGAAAGTATCTGTAATCACATTGTCGTCTAGAATCGCTTCTTTGGCATCCATTCGAAAGACTCTTGCATTGGCCTTCTTGACCTCTTCAGGCTTCTTGGCATACTTAGGGCAGTTGGTCTTAATGTGCCCTTTCTCATTGCAGTTGTAGCATGTGGCATCTCTTATCTTCTTGCACTCTATCGACTTGTGCTCTTTAGACTTGCATATCCCACATGCAGGTGCTCCTGACTTAGAATTGGACTCAAGTCTGCACTTTCCAAAGTGGCGTTTCTGGTAAGTCGTGCACTTTGGCTTTTCCTCTGTTCGCTGACTGTTCCTTCCAGACCCAAACTTCTTAGAATCAGTGTTTCCCTTGTGCTTCTTCTCTGACCCTTGTGAGTTATCATCCTCACGCTTCCTCTTACTTTCTTCAGATTTCTTTATTGATCTCAACCTGACCGCATCTTAAGTAAGGGATAAAGAGAGATCAGCTGCTGACCTAAACGTAGCAGGTCTCGAAGCCTTAACACTGGCTTTGATTTCTGGGGCTAAACCCCCAATGAAGCGAGCAATTCGCTTGGGCTCTGGTGTTACAAGGTAAGGAACCAGTCTGGACAGGGTATTGAAACTGGTGAGGTAAGCTTGACAATCTAAGTTTGTCATCACCAATGATAAGAAATCAGATTCAATTCCTTCGACCTCATGTTGAGGGCAGTAGTTTTCCATAATGAGGGTAACAAACTGCTCCCATGACATGTTGTAGAGCGGGATCTTCCCAGCAGCTTGAATAAGAGACCTCCACCATGCCAGTGCCTCTCCTTTGAACGATTGGGATACATACTTTACTACATCCCTTTCAGCACAACCGCTGATGTCCACCACCGTGTCCATTTCATCCAACCAGGTCATACAATCTACTGCTCCTTTCTCCCCAGTGAAATCTCGGGGTTTACAGGAAACAAAGTACTTATAGGTACAAGACTTGGTACGTGGTTCATTATCGAACACTATCTTCTTGGATGGGACACTGTGTTCATTTTATGAATGACGATCATCATCCTTCTTAGGCTCCTCTTTCTTAGAGGGCGGCTTGTTATGAGGCTCTGAATGAGTTTTAGGAACAGACTTAGAGTGGGGTATAGATGAGGCTTGACTATGCGTCCCACTGTACTCCTTAAATTGTTCTTCTACAGCTTTAGATACAGCTGTATCAATCAGTGAACGAAGCTCTCCTTTGGTTATATTAATCCTATCATTATCATCGCGGTTTTCCAAAGGATGACTGTTTATCTCGTCAGAGTCAACCATGTAGTCTTAGATGCTACAAAAAGAAAATAAGGGCAAGGTTTATTTAGAAGCCCTTACAGTACTATCGTTCTTAAACGATTTATTAACCACGCTTTTAATACACATTTTAGTTAATTTGTTAAATATAAAAATTGTTCAGGATCTTTATCATAATCCTAACTTATAAATTAATAATAGCACAAAAGGCCTAGTCACGTAGACAAGTTTAATTTATAAGCCATGATTTCGGAGAATCGAGGCATTAAGGTTTGAATCAAAGTTCAATGCCTTTTCTTGACAGGGAGTCGTAAGCTATCACTGTCTTTAGTCTCAGAGGACGTTAATCATAGCCCGTGGGCACTCCATCCATTAGGGATGATTATATAAATAAGGGGATTTAGAACAACCCAATTAAAAATGACTTATGTGATTTTCATCGTATCACACTTTGTCAAGCATGTTAATATGCTTTCATATGTTTAACAAAAATTCGAATCTCTTAAATAAGTTTTACCATCTTGGCCATGTCCATAATGACATTTAGGCTAGGTTTTACTCTTTAGATTCTTTTTAATAATTAACGCAGAACAATTTCTAAATTGAAATGTTAATAAGGATCTGAATCTAATTGTGGAACTACCGTCTTGGCCCTGCCTTAAAACGACACATGAGCTAGGTCTTGTCCTTTTTAGATTTTGCCATTTTATTATAATGGTAGATCTTATAATATGGGAATGATATTTTAAACATAATAGTTCCTTTAAAATTTAAACAAATATATGTTTGCCCTAAACGGGACTTCTTCAAGAAAGTGACTTGCCCATGCAAGGGCTAATCAGAAAAATAACAAAGAAGTAATTAAAAGACAATGAAACGAATTTGGATTAATCCAATGTTCTTGTCTAGACTCAAGAATGTGCAACTGTGTAACTGAGATTAAACACAAAGGCTAGTGTTTAATTCACTCAGTGTTGGCTCTAATACCAACCTGTCACACCCTGATTTCCACGTGTCACCGGTGGGCCCGGTGGGGAGTATCGTGACGTGGTTGGCAACATAATAGTCAAACAACACAATTATATAAATGCACAACGGATGCAAAAGAGAAATATATTACAATCCGAATATAAGTAATATCCAGTATTACAACGGAAAGTAAAAGATCCACAGGCGGATCGAAGATAAAATAGAAACAATAGTTCAACAGACTTTGACATCTAGAGCTTGCGAGACTTGAGTAATGATGCCTGGAGTAGCCAGCCTATTTCGTCTAGCACCTGCACTTAACCTTTTTGGAAAATACGTCAGTTTACACTGGTAAATACAACTCAACTGACTCATTTTGAAAAGAGTTTGTAAATTGATTTGAATGCACTTCGGCACAAAATATCTTTATAACTTGGGACAATTATTTGTATATAATCTTGTATACAGTTTTACTTATTTGCCGTCCATTAGCACCGGTTAGAAGAGCCGGTTTAAGTTAACTGACACGCCACAGGTATAATGCCCACAAGGTTGATTCCTTTTTGTGGATTACCAGTTTTTACATAATGCATCTGTCAGGTGTAAGCCTACACCCCGTGCTTAGGTCGTGGCCATTTCGTAAAATGATGCCAAGGATATCCGGGACATGGTCATTTAACCCCCAAGGTCCATACATCAAATAATACAGAACAAAGCGAGTTATGTAAATACATTAATCACAATCCGATCTAAATGACTACATACCCAACCAAGCGGTACTTTTATAGTACCGTATCCCAAGCCCGTATAGGGAAAATAAGTTAAGAGTATTTACCTGAGCAAAGTTTCAATCAAATACAGCAAATGCAAGTACTTTTACTGGGCTCCTAATCTGGAACGAAGGTTTATAATAACCTATTAGATTTCTAACGGGTCCTTAATTAAGCCTTAGCTTAGACCGGTTAGTTTCAATGATACGGTTCGTACGCACTATTAAGCGAAGACCGGATAGAATGTGATTTAGACCTGACAAGTTCGGAGACTTGCTTAATATGGGTATTTCATACACACTCTGGATTTTGAGATAAAACCGATAAGGTTTGACCCGTTTAGGCTAATTTATGTAAGCTAGTTACATAAACCGAACCGAACGCGTAATAAGCGTAACGGGTATTCATGAGAGCTATTTACAGGTTTCCTAAGTTAATATGCTTCATATATGTTGTGACATCAGTAATATGTCTTTTATTATGCCCGAATCGAATTTAAACACAAACTATGCCCCGTAGGGGTAGTTTGGTCATTTTAAAAGATTATAAAAGAGTTTAAATATTCACCTGAGTTACAGGTCTGATGTAATCAGCAAAAATACTTATTTTACTAAGTTATAACAGTAGGATAAAGTATATATGTGAAATTTAGTAATTATAACCAAACTATGCCCCGTAGGGGTATTTTGGTAAATTCACATAAGCCGAAAAGCTCAAAACTGAAGTCTGAGTTTATCAACCTTTGCTTACTGTTAAAACATTATAATTTGCCTCAAATATCAGTAGGTATCAACCCTTGTATGTTTATTATAGTTATAGCACATACTATGCGTTAATAACGCTTAAAAGGCGATTAGAGGCCATTTCCGGGTTTGATACATAAATCTGATATTTTTATATTTCCAGAAGGCTTAAAATAATTTATTTATCATATGTGATCAGTAGCAAAAGGTTTGGAGTCGTTTAGATATGTAGAACTCATTTTATAGCCCGTAAGGGCAAAACCGACAATTACCAGATTAAGCCTACGACTATAAGTTATGCTCAGCCTAAAATTAATTAAAAATCTTCAAAAATCCCAAATTAATATATTACATCAGTGGGTAATAAGTTTGATATCAAAAAGTAGGCTTAACTAGTCTATACGCTAATTACGCCGTTTATTTTAACAAAAAGCTTTCATTTTACGCTAACGAGCATAACTCTTAACCTACACCTCAAACTGATGTCAAATTTTTTATGCAAGTTTAAATATCAGTAATTAAAGTTTCTACTCTTTTACATTTTCAAAAATCACGTTTTAAGGTGAAAAGGGCATAATGGTCAACATATGAGCAATTAACGGAATCATGCATATTAATTGGATAACTAATGATCCGAGGTGTATAATCACAGAGGGTTATACTAGCATGTAACTTTGTCCAAATAAAGCTCTAAGGCATTTCTAAAACATACCATAACGGGTCAGAACTGAAAGTCAAAGTATAAGTCAAACTATGCGACTTTCGGTTCCGAACCGGGTCTAAACAGGAAATTGTCGGGTTGAACATGTTTAGACATGTCCTTACACTAATTACCAAGTTATATTAATGATCAAATAGGTTGTATGTGTTCTACATTTCTAATTATGCATAAATTGTAATTTACACATTCTGTTGACTTTTTAAATACAAGTTTGACCCAACATTTTACCTAGTTAGAGTGGGAATCAGGGGGAACCCTTTTGAGGGTTTATTACCCACATAATTACCAACTTATAACTACTTTTGATTCGACTAATCACTGGACCATTAGTGATAAATCTTAAAGTCAACCGTTAATTACGACGGTTTGACTTTTAAGCTAAAACTAAGCTAAAACTTAATTAAGAAAGGATTAGCAAACTTACTGAAGTCCTATGCACGAAATGTGATGCTTAGAGAAAGATCCTTAGCTCTAGAAATGCCCCAAATGTGCAGATGAATGGTGTGAAGAACTTGTTGCACATGAAGCCTTTATATAGTGATCAAGAACACCACAAAAGGTTGACACACAAGTCTATGACTTACCACAACTGATCCACAAGTGTCCCTAGATGTTTAGGGATTGTTTAGGGGCCAAGAGAGATGAGGAAAATCGTTTAAAGGTCGAAATTCGCGTTTAAACTGGCAACATCCGGTTTTCTATTGCTGGGCACTAGCTTACGGACCTCAAGGTTCCCAATGTTGAGGTCCGTAAGCCTGACATCAGGCACAAAAACCTCCTTTTCAGTTTGCATCCTTGGCTCTTGGTCCTCCGAAAGGTCAATTAACTTATTTTCTTGCACTTTGAACCCTCCAATTTGACATATAAGGGCTTTAAGACATTTACCTACTTTGTTTAGTCCCCGGTTAACTTTATTGTCACCCGAAAGGTCCAAACTTTCAATGTTGACGCTTTAACCCCTCGTACACGAATTTGATCATAACTTTCTCATACGATAACGGAAATTTATGAAATTTTAAATCGTGCATTCTAGTGAGCATAATTAACCGTTACAAAGCTTCGGGTTTGTCAAAAGGTCACTCAGAGGTATAACTTAAACATGTTGACACATTTGACCCCTGTAGTTTGTAATCTCTCACTTTTAGCTTCGTATGATCCATGATTTATTCGTTTGGTGATATAAGCATCATGTAGGGTTAATGTACTATATATTTATTCACTGTTGACATTTAGAACTCGTATTTTCATATACTTTTCATGTTTGTCAACTTTAGTCCTTTCAACACATTCTTTCACACGTTCAAACATATGACACGTGTCAACACTTTATAGGACGTGAATTTTCGAGGTGTTACAAGTTACAATCTATGTGGAGGTATTATCACTCTACAATTACCACTACTTTCTTCGGCCAATATTGATCTCATTTTACTTCAAATTTTTCTGCAGGTAGGTTTCGTATCTGCACAGTTCTTCTTTCCGTTGAAGATTGTTTTTCTTCGTTCCTCTTTTCATTTACTTTTTTTTAACTTGCGTAGTATTAGGTTTTAGGATTGTACACATGGAAGGGATGATGATGATGATGATACATTCATCTGGGATCTTGCTTATGGTTACTTGCTTCATGATTGGTTTTGAACTTTCAAAAGTTTAAGATTTTAGTACCACTTAAGAGATGAACTAAGGGGTTTGATTTAAATTGATTATGTGTTCACTTTTTTAGGTTGGAAATTTGATGTTATGCACGAAAGAAAAGCTGAGATGGCTCGCCAAGCTGATGCCTTTATAGCTCATCTAGGTATAGTTTCATTTATTGTTTCATAAAGATTAAAAATCTTGAAAATAATCTTGAAATTTGGTGAATTTTTTTCAAGTCGTTATGGCAACTAATGGAAATCATTACATGGGTCAAAATTCACCATAAACCCATACAAAAATTAACACCCACAAGTTGTACATTATGTATAAAAAGTGGTACTCCGGTGATGTTAGATTCTCCTTTATGTTGGATCTCTAACAGAACCCATTTGATGGCCGCGTCATACAAACTACTGCATCACAAAACACATCAGTTATGAACTGCAATACTGCCACAGACACACTGCATTTTCGGCATGTACTATCATATGGTTCCAAATCCACGTTAATTACGCGTTTGAAGTTTCCGATTCGGTTCCGGTTGACGACCCAGGTAACAAAATAGCTTTATTCGTTTCTTTTGAGTTCCAGTGCATTATAAATTTCGATCTTTAGTTAATTTGTTCGGTTGATGGGGTAATAAATCTGAACCATGTTTATCATATATGTTTTGTATAGGTCCAAAGATCACACAATCTTCAATCTTTTATGTTCGAATCTTAGTTAAAAGAATTAGGGGTTGTCTTAAGCATGTTCAAATCAACTAAAATTTCAGAAGGTATGTCTTAAGCATACCTTTTATGTTTTTTACATAGGCCATGATAACATTGATTTTCAAAAAGTCAAATAAAAGGGATTCTTTATTACTTTAATAACCATGACAAATATTGTTCTTTATTACATGTTATGCATATATGAAAGTCAATGTTGACCATTCTATTTGGCCTTTTCTTGAATTATCCCAAGTTTCTGGTATGATTTGCCTCATGGTAACGTTTACTTTCAAAAAGTCAAAATCAAGGGATTCTTTCAAAGTTGACCAAATTGATTCAAGTATTGGCTGCTACCGTTTCTAATTTTCAAGGAGTGTTATTGTAAATTTTTTATGCAAAGGGCTAATGGTATTTTCCTTCCTGTCCATCTCATAAAAAAGCAATTATTGGTCTGGGTCTTTGATCCGTGTTATTATATGATGAAGATGCTGGTGAAGTACTTTTGATATGTTAGATTTTTTTTAGTTACTTAAAAACATATACACCAACATCAACTTCTTTCTATTTCATTTGTGCTTGACTTTATAAACATTTTTTTTGTTATGTTACGTTGTAAGCATGCTTTGATCGTTTTCATTTCATAAAATTACAATACCTGACCAACGGTCAAACCCAATTTAATTCGTAAGGAGTATTTAGGGATTTATTAATTATCTCATTTTCATTTTTCAACCCGTGTATAAAAGAAACATTTACATACATGATTATATAGTTTCCTTATATACAGGGGCGGTTCTTAGTGGAGAGGTGGCAGGGCCACGGCCCTGGCAAGTTTTTCGGCCGTAGTGCTAATTTTTCGCATTTCGATCGAAATTTTGTATATATACTATGTTCGGCCCTGGCAAGTTTTTCGGCCGTAATGCTAATTTTAGTGCCCGTGTCGTTCGGCCCTGGCAGGTTCAACGGGCAAGATCCGCCACTGCTTATATATATTGAAAAAGACTAAAAATCTTAATCCAAATAAAATTATATGACTGGATGGTTAGGTGGGAGAAATTACAGGCCTGTCCTTGGAGAGCTAGAGTAATTTTGATGAATGTAGCTAGCTTTATTATGTATTCTCCTCTTTGTTGTCTTTTATGTTTTTGGTGGTTGTATATAATTATGTCTTAGCTCCTCGCTAAGATGAAGTTGTTTGTGGTTAATGAAATCTCCTTTTGCTGAAAAAAAAATAGAAGCATCCTATGGATTTGAACTCAACTGAGGGTCACGTTTAATTTGCATACAATTTCTTTTAAAACTAATCATGTTTTCGATGTTTATTATGGACTTCCATAATTGACTTTGACTTGAAATTTAAGGTCTTTTGGTCGTTTTAACTTTATTAGTTAATAGTTTAATTACAATTATAAAAAATAATTTCATAAAAATATGTTTTCTTTCATGTAATTGGAAGAGATTTAATAGGTAGAAACATCTAACTAATTTGCTCTTTACTAATTTTATTTATAACGTTAACATTTAAATGATATCAACTTGACCCAGTTGAATAAAAAAATTGTAGAGTAAATTACAAGTTTTGTCCTTCATATTTACATCAAATTGTAGGCGCTGTCCTTTTGGTCAAAAGTTTACAACCGGTACCTTTCAAAATCTTGCACGTTTTGTCCATTAGGCCAAACCCGGTTAGAAATCTCAGTTAACTTTGAAGCTTGTTTTGTCCTTTTGGTCAAAAGTTTTGTCCTTCATATTTACATCAAACGAAGCTTGTTTGTTTGAATTCGTTCTTTTAACTTTGATTGAACAACCTAACACACCAACACATAAACAAACGGAGATTCTTATTCATGTGCATCATTAAGAAAATCAACGTGTTCATGTTCTTTATGTTTTTCATTAATTTCCTAAATGAACTTGAATGAGAACGTAAATGAATGAGTGTTTTCTTTTTCATTCTTTTGTCGATTACCCGGGGCTTGTTCTAAAGTTTGATTACGCCGGTGGGTTGTTGAGCACAATGGGCCATTTTGTATTCTAATAAACTACTAGAAAAGTGGGCAATTGTGACAAAAAAATGCAACCAACAAAAGGTGGTCACAAAATTAGCGACCAATTTGCGACCGAAATCAAAACGACCGCAAAATTAAAGACCAACCCAAAATTGGTTGTAAAACGGTCGCAAATTTTGTGACCGCATTTTTCAGTTGCAAATAAGTTAAATAGTGGTCGAAAAACACGGTTGCAAGGAATATATAAAAAAAGAAAAAAAGTTGCGACTGTCTAAATCAGAAACAATTACGAGAAAAAGAAAACAAAACTTGCGTCCGTTTAAGCGAGTCGCAAATATGAGAAATACATATATAAAAAAACAAACGTTTCGACTGCTTAAAGCGGTTGCAAGTAAAAGAAAACAACAAAAGCGAAACTTGCGACCTTTTAAATCGGTCGCAAAGAAAGCAATTTTAAAGTTACATCACCATTTTTTAAACAAGGAAAGCAACACCACTGACTACAAAACCACGTACATAACCATTTAGCTCTGGTGACTCTGTCACAACAGGATCCGCCATAGTTGTACGGTGACATTCTAACATTCTCATGCCTCTGCGTTATTTTAATCTCATATATTTCAATTTTTGTTTCTAATCATAGTTTAGTGTACAATGTGTAATTTGATCGTGTTTGCGTTAGATATTCTAGGTTTGGCGAATTGACACGATGATGTACTTGTCTGTAATGTTTAATCTGATCGTATTTGTGTTAAATATGCGAGGCTTTGTGCATTGACATGTAGAAATACTTGTATCTAATGTTTCATTTGATGGTAAACAAGATAAAGCTTGATTCAGGTTAGAGTTATTACGGCTTAAGTTAGCGAATAGATGCAGGTGCTAGGGTTTTGTGATTAGAGTATAATGTTATGCATTTGTAATTAGGCATTGTTCAATGTGTTACCATCTGAGGATTATAAGAATGTATTGCTTGTATTAGGAGGTGATATGATATGGTCCGACCCGCTACCAACACGGTAATCGACCCGGTATCCAATTGATACGGTCAAATGGTCAACAACCATGTACCCACATCAACTATCTATCCACGTTGCATTATTTTAGTTATTTGCATGCATTTTATTCTTTCCCATGTTCCCATGTACCATGCATATTTGTTTACTGCATTTATGTCACGTTTCCATGTTCTTGTTAAATGTTTACTTTTGAGTGTATTTAAACTAGTCGAATTATGAAGGACTGAAAACAGAAAAATTGAAGTAAAACATTGTCTCTTCTTCATCTTGTATTCTTCGAGTCTATCCCGCCCAAAGGGTCCCTATCTGAGAAGATTGGTTCATCTCGAATCGAACCCCATCATGATAGTGGATACTTTAACAAAAAAAAAGCTGCTCAGGTAGTTAAGGCCATGGGGTATGGGGCTTGGGTTGGGGCGTGGGTTTGGGGAAAACGCCCAAGCCACCATCCCGGGTGGGCTTGGGTTGGGGCGTGGCCCTTGGGGCTTGGCTTTCAAGCCGGGCGTGGGGCGGTATGGCCATGCTAGCTGGCTGCCTCCCATTCGCTCACCCGCCACGTCATAGCGGACATTCAAAATTTAAATTTAAAATTCAAACGGTTTGGGGACACCAAACTGCCACCCGGTCACCCAACCAGCCCCTATATATTGTAACCCCAACCCACGAACCCAACCCCACCGGCTACCCATTTCTCTCGAAACCGCTAACCCACTGGTCCCCCCCATCCCACGAACCCAACCCCACCGGCTAACCCACTGTTCCCCCCCGCTATGGCTTCCTGGACCCATGAAGAAGAAATGGCACTCGTCACTAGCGTCATCGACGCTATGAAGGGGCGGCCACCGGGCCAAACAAAATATTGGACGGAAGCATTCGTGGCCTACCGACATAACGTCGGTAACGACCGCCACAACCTCAACGCGTGCCAACATAAATGGCGCGAGCTACGGCTCAAGCTCGACCGTTTCAAGGCTTACTACGAAGCGGTTCCGAGCGGCGAGTTAAGCCACGAGGACCGGGTGGCGGTGGCGAACATAGAGTTTCGAGGCAAGGAGCGAAAGGCGTTCGACAAGATCGATTTTTTTGAAATTTATTTAACGCTCTAGGTTTGTTATTTTGTAATTTTTTAGAAATTATGTAATTTTTAGGATTATGTAATTTTAAATTTTAATGAAGTTGTAGGTTTTTTTATAAATGTTGTGTGATTTTTTATAAATTTTTTGTAATTTTTTTTTTTAATATTCTGCCACCGGTTCATCCCCCACCCCCTAGGTTCATCCCCTTCAAGCCGAGCCTACGTGGCGCCTGAGTGCGGCTCATCCCCTCCAAGCCCATCCTCTCCATACCCTTTAGTCTTAATGAGAGATTCTTAATTGCTGAAACCAAAAGTTCTGATCTAGGTACGATCTCCTAAAAGTTCCACTGTTAAGAAAATCATGTTGGAAAGGAGAGTTGATAATGTATGTTTACAGGTGTCTGTTTCTTATGGATACAATGTATTCTCCTCTCTCTAGCTCGAACCAAAAGTTTATCAAGAGAGAAGATCCAAACTTGACCAATGCTAAGCTAGTCGGCATTCATAGCTGCCTTAGTGGAACGGCTTTACCAATGCTAAGCTAGTCGGCATTCAGTCAAAACTATATAACATGTTAAGCGAGAGTCCAATAGTGTATGGGCCAAGGGCCGGCCCTGGGAGTGGGCGGGGAGGACCATCGGTCAGGGTCTGATATTTCGTGGGGCACGCTTTTTATAAAAAAAAAACCCCGATATGTATATTTAAAATATTTTTTTAATCGGGTACATTCATACAAACACCAACATAGGCCCCCCTTACAAAACTATTCTTATGGTTTAGATTAGTTATTATCTCCTTTGGCATTAGGTTTAGACCTTTAGTGAGTCAAATACCCAATTTCGTTAAGGCCTAAGGGCACATTTTTTCGAGCTCGAAATGGTACACGAATTCTTAGAGCCGGCCTGGGGACGCATTCTTGAATTTCTGTATCACCATTTTTTTAAATATATGGGGACACATTCTTGAATTTGTCTGGAAACTTGTTATTTCCAAAGTACTATTATTAATTTTCTTCTCCAGTTTAGTTTTGTAGTGCTCCCATCTAGTACTCCGCAGCCAGAGAAAGCTTCTACGCATAGTCTTCTTCACGTTGTTGGTATAGTGTATGGTAGATCATTTTTATAATTGTCAAGTTCTTCGGGATTTTTCTAAGTAATTTTAATTAACTTTTAACTGGTAACCTTTTCTATTCTTTTAAATTAATATTTTTTTAAACTAAATTGTTCTTTTATGTATTTTTTTTAAACTAAAGAAATTATCACTTTTCAATCTCATGCATATTTGTTAGAGTGAACTGAAAGGATTCTCCTTTATCTTTATACCAATTTGCAGGCGTTGTCCTTTATGTTTAAAATTGACGAGTTTTGCCCTTTATGTTTTCAAATCATACACGTTTTGTCCTTTAGCCCTAACCCAGTTAGATTTTTCTGTCAAATCTGGTCATGTGCAATGCACATGAGGGTAAAATTGTCTTTTCACACTATTCTTTAAAAATACATAAAAAAGAAAAAAAAATATATATCATAGCAAAACCCTTTCTTCACCAAATCAATCCCATTTCAAAACCCTAATTTCTCTTAAACAACCTGCAACAATTCTCTTCAACAACCTGCCACCATCTCCCTCACACACGTACCACCACCACCACCCCAAACCACCATCCACCCCACACCACCTTGCCCCACCATCCACCAGCCACTCAACACCATCACAACCACCATCTCTAAATCCCCACAAACCGCTGCCCCACCATTCACCACCCAGGTGCTGTCATCGCCACACCCACCCCCAAATCTGAAAGGGTGAAATGACAAATATTTAGTTATTTATATAATTAGTCCTTAAAAGGGTGAAATGACAAAATTACCCTCATGTGCAAGGCACATGATCAGATTTAACTAAGAAAACAGACTGGGTTAGGCTCAAAGGGTAAAACGTGCTTGATTTTTAAACATAAAGGACAAAACTCGTCAAATTTAAACATAAAGGACACCGCCTGCAAAGAGGCCTAAAGATAAAGGACAAAACTTGCAATTCACTCTACTTTTTATGGGTTCATTTTAGAGGTTTCAAAGTGGGCGGGTGGGCAGATTGGGTTAGGGGTGTTCCTGAGCCGATCCGATCGAGCGTCTGCTCATGCTCGGATTGAATTACAACCGATCCGATCCGAGCGTATCAAATTTGTAAAACCGAGCGCAAAAGTGATGCTCATGCTCGGATTGAATTTGAATCGATCGGCTCGGTTTTGCTCGGTTTCGGTTGGTTTTTATCAAATCCTAAAAAAATCGAGCGGATCGTTTTCGCTCGATTGATAGATAAGGCTTCGTTCAACAAAAACAAATTCTAACTTAATTAAAACATGTCCAACACTTTACTAACAAAAACAATAAACTTCTTCTTTAAGCTTGTTCATCTTCATCCACCAAACGATTTAACATACAGAAACAATCTGGTTAACATACCAAACGATTTAACATACACAAACATACAGAAGTTATACAATTGTTATACGACTGAAACAAGTGATATTTACAAACGATTGTTATACGACTGAAACAAGTTTAAAAAACAGAAGCAGATTAGACTGAAACAAGTTTAAAAAACAGAAGCAGATTAGACTGAAACAAGTTTAAAAAACAGAAGCAAAATGAAGACCGGAGATTGAAGACCGGAGCGACTCACCTGTTTGGAGATTGAAGACTGGAGAGACTCACTGGTTGCAGATTGAAGACCGTCCGACGAACTGTTGCAGAATGAACACAGGAGCGGCGATATGTTGCAGACGATGTGTCGGAGACTAGAGAGCGGCGATACGTGTGAGTGTGACTGTGGAGACCGGAGAGTGAGAGTCGGAGATTAGAGAGCGGCGTATGAATATGATACGACTGAATAGTGAATACTCTTTTAGGAATAGGATTTAGGGTTAGAATTACATATTAAATATTAAGTTGGGTTGAATGTTATTTGGGCTTTTAATTTTTTTAGGGGGCTATTATATTTTTTTGGGTTTTTAGTCTATAAAATCTATAATATATTAATATAAATATGTATATTAATTATTAATAAAAATTATTCGAGCGAAACCGAGCGATCGACGAGCGAGCGGAGCTATGCTCATGCTCGGATTGAATTTGAATCGACCGATCCGATCGGCTCATTTACAAACTGAGCGGGAATCGAACGAGCATTTTTCAAGCATTTTTTGAGCGATCGTCGAGCAGTTTGGACAGCCCTAGATTGGGAATGTGAAGTGGAATGGAATCTAAATTGTTAGCATAATTCATTCGTCACATAGTTAAGAATCTAAATATGAATCTATTTGTTTCCATTGATTTAGGCCATTCCTTTCGCATTAGGGTAGTGTTTCTGAAGGAATGGGAAATGGAATGTAATGAACTATTGCAGGGGAATGGAAAAAAGTGTGTTTGGTTGGTCAACGTAATGGAATCACTCATTACATAAGTCATTTCATTCCCTCAAATTCATTCCATCCACCCCCTGTTTTTTTTTCCATTTCATTCCCTCTCTCAGCCTACGTCACAAACACCGCCCATCACCTCCACCACCACCTGCCATCGTCACCACCCGCCACCAACCTCCGCCGACCACCACCACCGTTCTCTACCGCCACCACCGCCCGGCGCCACCGCCGTCGACCACCACCACCCATCGTCGTCGTCGCCACCACCAACGACCACCATCGCCGCCACCCGCAACCACCGACCACCGCCACCCCGGCCATTACCGCCACCTTCCGCTGACCACCACCACCATCCTCCGCGACCACCACCCGCTACCGTCGACCACCACCACCCGCCGTCGTCGCCACCACTATCGCTGCCATCTGCCACCGCAGACCACCGCCAACCCCGACCATCGCCGCCACCACCGCCAACAACCGTCACCCAGCAACCACCGCCACCCATCGCTGCCACCGCCACCGATCACCACCACCACCCATCGCCGATTTAATTCATTCCTCCGTTCTTACCTATCAAATAACACAAGGTAATGATTTATTCCTTTTCTGCTTGGTAACCAAATAAGACTATGGAATGTAATGATCTATTTCTTTCCTTTGTCCATTCCATTAACTCGTCAATTCCATTCCCTCATCTATTCCATTACGCGATACCAAACAGACCTTAGGAGTTAGGGCCACTAAGGAATACCATATTATCTCTAGCCTTTCCTAAGGCCAAAGAAGCTATTGGAGGCAATACTAAACTTACTTATACAGATGGTATTCCTTATTGAGCAGTTTATATTTTTATTTTCCATTGCTTAACTATTATTTATATTAGAATTATATGATTTTAGATTTGGAAATGGTGGTTAATGTGGACTTCAACCGACTCGATTTTCGGTACCAACATTTTACGTTTTTGGTACCTGCCTGGTACGGTACCGGTTCTACCTTCAAATACCGGTCCATACCATTACCGAACCGTACTATGCCGAATATTTTTGATACCGGTACCTATTTTTGTGGATTTTATGTACTGGTATTTTCAGTCCCGGTTGTACCGAGCTCATTCCTACTGCGATGTCAGTTTTGAAACCCGCTATTTTCCATAACCAAGAAACATAAACAAAGTATAACACCCTAAAATTGCTTACTTTTATGCTCTCAAGGTTTTAAAATTGCAACTATTTTTACTTTGTTTATGAATATTTATTTGGGATATCTATTTATAGTATTGTTTGCATTGATCATGGTCCTTTGCATTTGTGTTCTTGAACTTGTCCCTTACATTGATGAGCTCTCAAAAAACTAGTGGTGCTATTAAGGAGTCTGTTAACCCCAAGTAAATGTATTCTCTCTTTCGCTCTTTCTTTTTTACTTTTTAGTAATTTGCTTTTTCTTCCGTTTTTTTCTCATCGACTAATCTGTATTTTGCTTTGTAGATACAAGGACTCAACGAAAATTGAATCCTATAAATTGTCTCCATCAACTAGAGTTGGATTTACCGTAAGTAAAACATCATATTGGGGCCTTATATATAGTAGTTTTTAGTTACGTTTTCTTTTTTCAACTATATAATGTGTTTTCATTATTTTTTTACTTTATATATGGTAATCGTATCTGATTTTCTTTGATTGTCTTTGCATTTCTTTGAGTGTCTTTGTCTATCTTTGAATGTTAGGATTTCAATTTAGATATTTCAATCAGACATCTTAAGAGTTTTTAACTGTATACCATACAGTGTATAGTTTGGTTTTGCACTATGTCATGAATCTGAAGATTTTCTTTTTTGTTATATATTAAATTGAATGGAAGGTTTGAAAAACATATTAAATTGAATGGAAGGTGTTAAAAAGGCTATGGGTCATGTGAATTAACTGTTGGGATTCCGTGGTGATCGGTTAAAATTTTATTTATCAAAAACCCGGTTCAATAAATAATAGTTAATTAATTATGCAAGTTAATTAATAAAACGCAGCGGAAATATAAACTAATGATCAACGGAAACGAAACCCGACAGGATCCGGTTACATGCAAATACGAGCACAGTGAAATATATTTAACTACCGATGAGAAAGATTATACCTTGGTTAATGACTAGCCGGTCGAGACACCGAGGTTTAACGAACAAGTGCTAGTAAACGAAACAACGAAACGCGACGAAGGGTGTGGCGCCAAGAGTCGGCGGTAGCCGGCGGCAACAGCGACGGCAGGTGGCAGCTGGTAGCGGCTGGCAGCGGCGGGACGGCGGAGGCGGGGCGGCGGAGGCGGGGCGGCGACGGCGGCCCGCGCGGTAGGCTTGGTGGCCGGTTGTATAGGTGGGTGTTGTTGAGAGCATTTTTTGTGTGTTGTTACAACTAACTCCTTTGTTCATCTAACAACCCTTTTTTTAAAATGCAAGACCCACAACTTCAAAGACATGGACCTTCTTGCATGCAAGCCAAGTGACACTCATGCAAAATTGCATGTGTTGTAATTGGCCAAAGGTTTGGTGCGCGACAAGTGGCAATGGGTGAGAATACCTGTGTCACCCGGTCCATGTACCCGTCTCTCAGTTAATACCCGCTTATGATCATAAATATAATTATGATCAGTCTCGTATGTTGTTCGTAATTACCAGTTAAACGGGTTAAGTGAATTTTTAGTTCGTTGCCCAAGGTGTAACTCTTACGGGTCAAGACCCGGTCGGCAGTGTTGACTTATCGAACCGGACATAATATCCAACAGCTCCCACTTGGACGGTCTCTGATAAGATCTTAACGCAGACAGCCAGTGGTGTTCTAGCTACACATAGTTGTCCCCAACAGGTCATAACACTTTAAAGTCATTAACCAATGTATCTTTTCTTTAGCAACGGCTTGCTACGTGAAGACAGTAGACTTATGGCAATTCTCGTCATCTATCCTTTCTGTAAAAGACATCAATTGAACAATGAGACATGGATCAGATTCAATCTCATATGGCGTTCAATCATTATCGTTCTCGTTCACAGAATCAAAGTGGTCCAATCAAACACACAGTAAGTTTGGGTAAGTCCTTACACTTCACCAGTTTGAATCAACGAGGGCGCCCCGATGTCTAACGGTTACATTATAATGTAAGAGTACAGAATCCCATCTTGACTACATACAACTCCCACTGAACTTCAGAACCACTCCCAACCAATGCCTTTATGACTGCCAGTTACGCGACAGCATTGGACACTGATCAAAGAATAGTCTTTAGTAAACGAAAGTTCTAGTATGTATCTCAGGTCAGAGGATACTAAATGAGTATACCTAAATCAAATACATCTTATGAGTGTGATCCATGAAGATGATTAGATGCGAGTTACATCCAACGTCATTCATAACGAGGTTTGTGAGTTTGGAAGTCAACTCCTTGAGTCCAAAGTCAGAATAGTCTTAATTCAGAGTCGTTCCCACGAGTTTGACCGACTACGGATAATTTAGAATACAAGATTCATGGATTAAACGTATCAAAATCGAACATAGTTGTAAGATTCAAACTTTGCATTTAGCAAGTAAATCATAGGTGAATTCAAAAAGTACAACTGTTTGAATGTTCGTACATCCAAATACTAAATCAAAACAAATGGTTATCCAATATAAGACCGATAGCTTGTCCTGAGTCATCGGTTTAGAGAACGGGTCTGCTAGGTTTTGATCTGTGTCTATTTTACTTATTAAGATGTCTCCTCATTCCAGTACTTCCCGTATATAGTGGAACTTTCTTAGAATGTGCTTAACCCTGTGATCTGGGCTCCTTGGTTTGAGCAATGGTTCATGTGTTATCACAGAACACCTATATTGGTTTCTGAATATTTGAAACCACATCGAGGTCGTTGATGAACTACTTCATCCAAGCAGATTCTTCTGCAGCATCTGATTCAACTATACATTCGGATTCGGTGGTTAAATCTGCCACTATACTCTGTTTGGAGCGTTTTCCAATAGACAGCTCCTCCATTGAGAGTGAATACGAATCCTAATTGTGAGCGAGAATCATCTCGTCACTTTGGAAGCCAGCATCAGTGTAACACCTTACAGTGAGCTCCTCTTCCACTCCTCCAAACACCAAGATCATATCTTTGGTTCTTCTCAAGTACCTCATAATGTTCTTTACTGCAGTCCATTGGGCAATGCCAGCACTATGCTGAAAACGACTGGTCATACTTAAAGCATACGAGACGTTAAGTGTAGTACATAGCATACATGATTGAACTAATCGCTGAAGCATTTGGAACTACTTCCATTTGCTTAACTTCAATGTCCGTTGAAGGAGATCGTGATTTGTTCAACACGGTTCCTTTAGTCATAGGAACACTTCCTTTCTTGGAGTTTCTCATCCTGAAGCGTGTCGACATTTTTGTCTATGTACGTTATTTGACTTAGCCCTAGAAGCCGCTTAGATCTATCCCTATAGATCTTCATTCCTAGAATGTAAGCAGCTTCTCCAAGATCTTTCATTACGAAGCAAGATCCCAAAAAGTGTTTAACTTCGTTAAGCATAGGGATGTTATTTCCAATTATCAGTATATCATCCACATACAGGATGGGGAATGATATGGTGCTCCCACTAACCTTTCTATAAACACAAGCCTCATCTTCTGTAGGATCGCGTGCTGACCCAAACGAGTCGTTCAGAAGAGCTCTAATCCGTTTCAGATGCGGAAAATAAGAAACGGACTTGAAAAACAACTTAATTCACTTAAATTTGTGTTGTATTGATGATTTCACAGCTTTACAATCAAACGGCACTTCGGCAGCAGTTCGGTACCGGAAAACAAGAACCTTCTAACCGATTTCGCTCACGAGGGGTTTATATAGTGAAGGGGTTCCGCTCCTAATGACATTGTGTCATTTCGTGCGAAATCACTAATTTGTGATTTCGCTCCAAATGACATAATGTCATTTCGACCGGAATCAACCTCTCGGGCGGAATCAGGACATTTACATACTAACTCAACCTATTTTCTCGAACAACATGCCCTGATCTAACATTCTAAATCTAAGACTCGATATAAGACGAAGTCGACAGATGTATGCACTAACAGACTCCCCCTCAGATGTTGACGATTCGCACGTGTCGAGTCTTTGCATCTTCAGTCTTGATCAGTCTTCAGGCTTCCAGAATCTCTATCTATCTCTTGCATCTTCCAATTCTTTCTCTAGCAGACTCCCCCTCAAAACACGCTGGGATCGTAGTCTGTCTTTTACAAAATCAGGATCGCAACCTGGCTAGGTACTCTCAATCAGAATCTCAGGTATTGGAACCTGACTCTCATCCAGCTCAGGTTATCCTGCACATCCTCTACCCAAAACATAAGCTTCACAAATTTATAATTTGACAAACTTTATGCTTTTTCAAGAATTCTGTCTGAAAGATTTAGCATTAAATATATCTGATAACCACTTGTAAAAACATCTTATTTTTAAAAATTCTTCCCAAACCTATTCGTCATGTTTAGCACTCGGAATTTTGAAAATCAGCTTTTCAACATCAGTTGTCTAAAATCTTTTTGAATTTTTCAAAATTTATGCTAAAATACACCGAAAATCTTTTTTGGAATTTTGAAATAACAGAAATGAAATGCAGTAAAGAAATATTTACAGACACTATTTTTGTGAGTTTGTGTAAGAGAATCATATCAGTTTATGAGACCAATCACAAGCACCATTAAGCTTTAAACATTTTCAGCTCTAAACGATTCACATTGATTGACGATATTGTTGTCCACATAAACTCAATCTAAAAACTTTCGAAAAGCTTACCGATACATTTAGGTATATTAATTATGCACTAAGTTCTTATGGACCCCACGATCTCAGCATATCCCCTCATCATGCAATACACTGACCCAAGTAATGCCTTTAAACTTTCATCAACCGTGATTTATGCGAAAATAAAGCAGAATGTTTAAACATTAACAATCAGGTCGATACTTCCGTATACGCAAAGAAAGTCCAATGTTTAAACAAAATAAGAAAAGTAAAACAAGTTGAAGATGTTTAGGCTTTAACCACCAGGTCGATACTCCCGTATACGCAGAGGTGATCCAAAGCTTAAACGAAACACCAAAGAAAATAAAGCAGACCGTTTAGGCAATAACATCCAGGTCGATACTCACGTATACGCAGAGGATGTCCAATGCTTAAACAAAATAAAGAAATAAGACAAGTTTAAATCTTTGCAAAATGAAATGCACAATCACAGCGACTTTTCAGCAAACTTGTGAAAGTTCACACACTTAACCAATTTTATGTCTTTCGACAATCAGCGATTACTGAGTAGGCACACAATCAAGAAGGACAAAACTAAGTACTATGCTTTTGACCATGTTTCCCACTAGAACTAGGCTTTTTCATTTAAGTTTGTATCGTTATCGCAAATCTACTAGTCTAGCTGAGCCTACGGTCACATCTTTAGTGAGACCATTTATCACATTTTATCTTTCCATTTCTTTAGCATGTTGTGACAGTCCAACTGATGTACTATCATTTCCTCTTTTATACAACAAAACTCGTTTTATTTATTTTATCATGTTTTTGGCTTTTTCAAATTTTCTAATGTTTTTGGATTTTCTGAAAATGCAAACACATTTAAGGAAATTTGAAAACAAACTATACAATAAAATGACAACTGATATCAAATCACTTCAGATCGCCATCCACTTGGCATAAACAATCAGAACTCCCCCTCACAACAAACTATTTTCCCATTGTGATTTCAAAACACTTAAGTTTGTTTTAATCAAATGGTTTTTCCGAAAAATTAGTTTTGTTGATTTTCAAACCACTTGTATGTTAGGGGATAAACTCATCATTTTGTTTTTCAAAATATCACCTGTAAGTATGGTCCAATCAAGTTCAACTTAATGACCTTGATTAACCATTTGAAGATGAAAACCTTCTTCAACCACTTGCAGGTTCATTTCACCAACCAAAACCACTTGTAAATCAAAATATAACAATGTAAAGATACCACCTGTACTTTACCAACTGTACCACTTGTAGGATCATTTGCTAAGAAAGATACCGATACCTGCTCCACTCTTACCAACCTGGAAGCTCCGGCAAGTCAGGTTTTTACTCAAACATTATGTCCACCCAAGCCTGACCATCCTTGGGTGATTTTGGAACACATCTTTCCCACCAACATTTTGATTTATAAAATTCTTTGGCACCCTTTACCTTCCTGTCAACCATCTTACCAAAAATATGCTTGACTTTTCCATTAAAAGCCTTCTCAACATCAAATTCTCCCTTATCAGCGAAGAATTGATTTGAGATCTCTACCTTTCCTACTTTTTTCATCAAATTTTCCTTTGACAATGGAGGAAAATCCTCATCGTTCACTTCTGGAATGGAATTCACAACCTTTTTCTCAACCAAAGACTCCTCTGATTTTATGGAATCAGATTCATTATCAGAACAACTATATGTTTTAACCACCCACTTTTGTTTACTCAAATCACCTCTTCTTTTGTAAAACCTTTTTGAACTTTCTCCTTCCTCAGAAGTAGAATTTTCAAACTTTTTAACATTTTTCACAGGTTGTTCTTTCTTATCAACACCAGTCTTTCTCAAAACAGAGTTAGAAGAAACTTCATGTTTTTGGTAGTTGGTCTTGGGGTAATTCCAAGCTATGTGTCCAACTTCTTGGCATTTGAAACAAGTTCTTCTGTCAACTCTTTGAGCAAACTTTCTCACATTCTTCTCCACTTCAGCAAGAAACTCCTGGTTTGACTGCTTCCAGAACGGTTTCTTCTGTTCATCCTCTGAACTTCCTCCTGAAACAAATTTTGTTTTTGGTTTATAAGTTTTCTGATTTTTATAATTTTCTGACAAATTAAAACCAAGACCTTTCTTTTGGAGATTACCATTATGGTTTGGTTTCTTTTGAAAACCATAACCATAACCACAACCATAACCCATTTTCTTGTTTACTCTTTGTTGAATCCTTGAAGTGTAAGGTTTAGGTTTTTCAGAAAGATTTAAATCTTTTATTTCAGAAATATTAATTTCTGTTAATTTGAAAACCTGTTTGATTATTTCAATTTTTACACTTCTTATTGGGAATTCATTATCAGAATATAATTTGTCTGAATCATTCAAAATATAAGCCAAATTGATTGATTCATCATTCAAATTAGATTTTGATAATAAAAATTCCTTGTTGTAAACCCTCTTAACCGGTGAACTCGGACTCTTCTTAGACGAACTCGAACTATCTGACTTAGACTCCGACTTTGACTCTTCATCCATATCCAACACCTGATCGACAACTTTCTTAACTAACTCAGACTCATGATTAGTGTCAGATGCTGTGAATGTGACATCAATATTGTCTGGTAATTCATCAATGATTTCAGACTTTAACTTGATGTTTAGAGCCTTGTCTACTCGTTCCTCATTTGGTTTCCTGGGGGAATAACTCTCAAAGATAGGAGGCGGACATCTGTTATACTTGACACTCGTTTTCTTACCAGTATCTTCAGTCTTTTCTTTCTTGAAAGCCTCAAGACCTGCAACAGTAGGATATACACGATCAATCAAATAATCACATGTTGTATAACCCAAAAGTAATCGTTTAATCCTTTCACTCTCAATCTTCTCAAGTTCCACTTCTTTCTTCAGCTTAGCATAGTCTTCAATATACTCATTGATAACACTCTGCTTTGTCATTAATGTTGCGCTCATTTTGTCATTTGCTTTTTCAATTTCTGAATTCGTCTTTTTCAGACTATCAACTGTCCTGCTCAGTACATCATACGACTCCTTCACATACTTCACATCAGACAGTAAATCTTCTTTCATCTTCTCTAATTCAGCAATCTTCTTGTCTTTCTCCTCACAAACTTTGCAAGATTCTGAACATTTTAAACATGGTTTTTTTAACTTCAACCACCTTTTCAACTATCTTCTCAACTTCGATAGTCTTTTCTACTTCAACAACTTTCTCGATTTCAACAATTTTTTCTATTTCGACAATTTTCTCCACTTCGACAACTTTTTCAACTTCAACTATTTTCTCTACCACTTTCTCCACTTCAATAATCTTTTCTGTTGCATTCTCAGTAACTGATTCAACTTTTGTTTCTCCAGCTTCTGTCTTTGCTTTTTCATCAGCTAGTAACTTTGTTGCTTCCAGCTCTCTCTTCAAACGAGCAATCTTCTTCTGATTCAGCATCTCAACTTTATCTGCATAGAAAAAATTAAAACTGTCAGGATCAATGCTTTTTCTACATTTGTTAAGATATTCTTCTTCATCATCTGTATCAACATCACTTCCAAGATCTGGAAATATTGGAATTCTTTTCTGACTAGCTTCATCTTCACCCAAAATTCTAGTAACAAGAGCCACATCAGGTCTAGTCACACCAGGTATGTAATTATCCCAGCTAAATCCCTCTGCAACAAACTCATCACTTTGATCTATTATACCATAATAAGCTTTCTTATTTGCTTCTTCGATCATTTTCCCATGAGCAGTTTTCTGATCCTTTTGCTGAGGTTGTTGATCGATCTGATGAAAGATTGATTTCTGATAATAATTGCTCTTATCTTGACTCCCAGTTGACTCTTGGTTTTTACACTCCCGTTTAAAATGACCTTTTCCTTTACATCGGAAACAGGTAACCTTTGACTTGTCAAAACCAAGTGGAGAGGTAGCCATTCCTCGAAACTCATCTCGGCCAGTAATTTGTTGAAAATTTTCAGCTCTTCTACAAGCACTAGCCAAACACCACTTCACATCCATCAGTTCAAGTTCTTCAGCATCTATTTGGTCGTAATCTTCTTTCATGAGCATTGGATTACCAATTCGTCCTGCAATCAAGCTTTCATACGACTCTAACATGGCGACAAGAGATGCCATGTGTTGCTTAGCCACTTCAGGAGATAGATTTTGACCACTCTGAATGTTTAAGGTCACATTGCACTGCAGATTTGTAGAATTTTGCTTTTGAGTGCTAGGTGTGTTGCTGTTTGGATCAAAGCTTGAGAATGATGAAGTATATCCACCACTTTGAGTTGTAGTGCTAGCATTTGGACTTGCAGAACCATCAGCACTAAATGCAGTACTAGTCTTTGGACTCTGACTAGGAGTAGCTTCAAACTTGTTCCCTCTGTAGTACAAACTGACATCTTGTTTAGCATTTGGATTTGTCATGATGGCTGTCTTTTGAATATCCAGCTCCTGTTCTTCAATCTTCTGAATGAATTGTGCCAAATTCATACTCTCGGACTTTCTCATGAACTTCACAACCATCAAATAAGTTCCCCACTTGTGCTGTGGCAACGCTTCAGCTAACTTATCGACCCACTCATCATCTTCTTTCTGAATGTCTAATCTTCCCATTTCCAGAACCAGATGACAGTATCTATCAATGGTCTGTTTGGTTGTTTCATGATCAAATGCAGTAAACATGTCAAACGATTTCTTCAATAAGGCCTTTTTGTTTTTGATCATATCAGCACTCCCTCTGAATTTCTGAATCAAAGCCTCCCAGATTGATCTAGCTGTTCCGTTATGTTGAAGTAACACAAAAATATCTTCTTTAACTGCTTGCTGAAGAATGCTAATCATCATCTTTTCACTTGTGTATTTCAACTTGTCAGCTTCTGTAAAATCATTAAAACCCTTTTCTAACCCGCGTTCATTCTTTGGTCTCTCATAATCTTTTAGCAATGAACACCAGGCATCGAATCTGTAAGCTTGAACCCAGTTCTCAAATTGGTTTTTCCAACCCTGAAAATCCTCAATGTACATCAGTTTCGGTGGTTTCTGATGAGTACCCGTCTCATTCTCACTATACACTGTTTCAGCAGCAGTCACCGGGGCAACAGGTGTCGTGAATGCATTGTAAAACTCCTCAGCCATGATTTGATAACACGTTTTTCAATAACAGTCACTTTTTAGCGAAATAACAAGTTGGAGCGAAATCACAGTTATCTCTTTTAAAGCCAATTAGCAGTTTGGAGCGGAATCTCAACTATGATTTGGAGCGGAATCACGTTTACAATTTGAAGCAGAATACTAGACTTAACACTTTGGAGCGAAATCTGATCTGGTTATCCTGGAGCAAAATCAGAAAAATCTCTGGAGAGGAATCACCATGATAACAAACTCGAGCGGAATCTGATAAATCAATTTGGAACGGAATCAATATGATATTTTGGAGCGGAATCAATATGATATTTTGGAGCGGAATCAACCTTTTCAGTCAAAATCAAGCAATCTAGAGCGGAATCAGACTGTATTTTAGAGCAGAAACAGGTTGTTTCGGGCGGAATCAGAAAAGATCAGTTCGAGCGGAATCAACTCGGGGTCCAATTTTGTCCATTTTTAGTTTGATTTTAGCTGTGAAACTTTCAAGGGTTTGTCTATGTCCAAATTTAAACAATCTGTGAAAATTTGAACCGGTTTTGACCGTGAAATCTTCCTGAACGAATGAAAGAAGGTGTAGAAGACAGACAATGAGGTTGTTTTGGCAAGAACTCTTCAACCTGAGCTCTGATACCACTTGTAGGATCGCGTGCTGACCCAAACGAGTCGTTCAGAAGAGCTCTAATCCGTTTCAGATGCGGAAAATAAGAAACGGACTTGAAAAACAACTTAATTCACTTAAATTTGCCTTGTATTGATGATTTCACAGCTTTACAATCAAACGACACTTCGGCAGCAGTTCGGTACCTGTAACAACCCGCACTTTCGTGCGTTGTTACTACTCGTAATACTCGTTACGCCTAGCACCAGAGATTCGGATCATAATGTAACTATATCGTATATATCGCTATTCGAAGGATAATCGCATATTTTCGAAATACAATATCACTATACTACACTATTATCACACTAACACTCATGGAGGCATTGAGTGAGGACCTATTCTACCCTCCTCAGTGGCCGTGATGTGTCGAACGTAAACAATTAACGCTAACAAGGACTCTCGGGTGAGCGTTGTAGCTCCAGTCGTCATGACGATGATGACAATACGAGTAAACGGTACCCCGTCAGTCTTTGTGGCACTACACGAAATAACGTTCACGATGACATCAAGAAAGGACCTACACTACCCTCATTGATGGCCGTGAAACGTCGCTAATAATCGCATACTCGAATCGGAAACCGATTGTTAATTATCGAAACTTTGGATTATGGATACGTAAATACGACCCCTAGTGATATATATATATATATATAATAACAATATAATGATAATATAAATTAATTATGGAAAGTACGTACCTCGAAAACTATCAACACGATCGAAAACGGAGAAATCCATCTCGTCAGAATGGCCATCCGGACGGATAGCCATCCGGACGGATGGGCTATCCGGACGGATAGCAATCTGCACGGATGGGCGATCCGCACGGATGGGCCATCCGCACGGATGGGCCATCCGCACGGATGGGCCATCCGCACCAAAGACCCCTTCTTCTCCTCTGTGGCCTATAAATACCATGTCACATCACTTGAACAAGTGATGTGACAGCTCCTACGCGACCAAGCACGCTCCAAGACCCTTTTCTCTCGATTCCTCGCGATTCCGGTAAGATTCCAACCTAGAAACTTGTACTTCTACAATCTACACTGAATTCTACATCATCCTATCTTTCAAAACCCAATTTCTAACCGTGAAATCTACGGATTTGAGGCGTTTTGAGGTGATGTCACCAAGAGTTCTTATGAACTTCCAGTTGTGACCTCATCCCACCATAAACGACTCAGATCTGTGCGATTTCGAGTTAACCATGAAAAACCACCAAGAACGACCAGATCTGATGGAACGGGGTGATTCCCGGCCGTTAGAACGGGTCGGGACTGACGAAATTTCAAGTGTTAGTGCGAAATCACACTACCCTAGTAAAAACGAACGTATTCTTTCCGTTAAACACTCGGAAACAGTGTTCAGAGTGCAAACAGACGTGACAAGTCCGCACGGATGACATGTCAGTCCGCACGAATGACACATGTCCGCACAGATGACATGTCAGTCCGCACGGATGACACCTGTCCGCACGGATGACATGTCAGTCCGCACGGATGACACCTGTCCGCACGGAAGCATGCTATCTGGACCAACTCATCATTCAAACGAATGGCCATCCGGCCGGATTGCCATCCGACCGGATAGTCACTGTACCTTATCATCCGACCGAATGACCAAAAGTCACCTGATTCGTTCATCGCCGTTTAACGTACTCTCATTCGATCAGGCTAACTCAAACGCAACCCAAATCAAGCTGTGTTTACTTACCGAATACGCACTGTGAGTATACTTGACCCCTTTTTAATCGAATTTTGGGTGTAACATACGTTTCTAACAAATCGAACTCATCAAACGAAATATTCAATCAATCGAATTATCACTTGCGAATAATTGTTATGCATAGATATACGTGATGCTAGTTGCATATGTGCTAGGGCTTATACTCGCGACGTCCCACCACGACTAGTATAGTACTATTGCGCCCGACGGGGTCTAGTTATGCCATCGTACATTCGAGCATCGAGGACTTAGTTGGTAGTATCAGTTTTGTGAGTATATATGTCGTGTATTACGTTTATGCATATGGAAATTCGCTACACTTTTTATCTATTATGCTATACTTATCAAACCTGTATACTCGCCAATACATTTGTATTGACAAATATTTTAACGTAAGTTGCAGGTTAGATCGCAGACTATAACAAATCAAGCTAGGAAGTCTAGAAACTCAACTAAAATCTAGGTTGTCAGATTTGTATTGTTCGAGAGGACAAGAAATCTGTGATAACTTATGTGATTGTATTATTTGTTAGTATGGGATAACGAATGTATTAAATATTATCGCAATATAGTTGTTATGGATTCTCTTGAGCAATCTGATTCGCCTAGTGCCGCGCCCCGATGATTCCGCCATCGGTTGGGGTGTGACAGATTGGTATCAGAGCCATAACTATAGGGAATTAGGCCAGACTCGACCTAGTCCGGGTCGACGTCTTAGAAATTGACCTAGTCTATAGTCTAAGTACCAACAGGCCGACTCGTACGAACCCAGTAGGGTTTGTATCGGGCTTACTTGATACTCTCGATCGAAATTGCTAAAAGCTACAACTTTGTGTGAACACCGCATACTACAACTTCACATGAAGAAGCCTTTCCTAAGGCCGGAATACTACTTAGCCTTTCCTAAGGCCGACACAATACACATGTTTTAAAAAATACTCGCATAACGAAACCGAGCGATCCAGTCAAGACCAGGTGTGAAAACCAAGAACTCTCGATAGGATTGCTCACTCAGTGCATTTTTCTAAGCACGAGGACCTTTCATCGAGCTAGGAGTGACATCCACACCTCGACGAAAGTCTCCATTTCAAAATCTAGTGGAACTCGCGAATTTATTCGAGAGCATAACCAAAATTAGGAACGAAACTGTTAAGACAGGGGTGAAACCCGTACCTTAATAAGTCGTTCCACTCTCTATAAACTGGTTTTCAAAAGCTCTCACCAAGGACTCGACTATCACGATAACTCGAGCCACGCGATGACTAGGAAGACGAATGCCATGAGCTGCATCCCAGTGGAAGCATGAAGTCCTCTAGGTCAACGCGCATGCTCGAACTTGTTAAATATAGTTGGGTTACCTTGGGCAGTCAACGCCTAAACACCCAAGGCACTCTATAGTACGAACAACCAATTTCACACTGGCTGGAACTTATTTACATTTTGAGACTTTACGCTTTGTCGATTTCTCGATTTAACGATTTTCACTCCCTATTTTATAAACACACGATTCGCACAGCCATCGTAATCTAAAACGAACCCGAATGTTCGCAACAAAACAAATGCATAATCTATCGCCTTCGCTATCGTTTTCTCACTTCAACACGTCCTCACGTATTCTAAATCGACCCGTATGTGCATGATTACAAGTTACATCTATATAAATATATATATACCTATAAACAAACAAGTCAATGTGTGAGAACTTAGGGATTTCGTGTCTCCTATGTGGCTCCTATGTGATTCACATTACTAATATACTATCGCAACAAGTTTTGAACGCGCTCAATCGCCTCGCGAAACTCAAAAAACATTATGATCGAATCTCATTCCTAGTCTCTTTCTGTCTAGATGCCTTCCAACAACTCTACCTCGAGACGAGTAGCTAGGAGGAGAGCCAAACGAAGTGTCAATAAGAGGATCGCATCACTTGTGACTAAGGAAGTGAGTAAGCTTATTCCTCGAATTGCCGCTCAAGTGCACTCTCTAAGCAACTCTCGAGCCTCGGAAGACTACAAGACGGAAGCGCCGCAATCTACTTTTCTTTACAAGCACTTCAAAGCCTGTGACCCGATGGAGTTCACGGGTGAAGGAGGTGCGACTCAACTACTCCAGTGGTTCGATTCTATCGAAGTTACCCTTCGTCAAAGCGGGTGTCCCGATAGTTTTCGTACTACTTGCGCTACCGGAGTATTTCAATCACGAGCACTCGACTGGTGGACCGCTGAACGTAACAAACGGGGGATCTTCGCAGCTTACGCTCTCTCTTGGGATGAGCTGAAAGAGCTTATGAAGAAAGAGTACTGCCCTCCCCACGAGATTCAGAAGCTAGAAAACGAATTTTGGGAAATCAAGCAAACCAAAGGCGACAACGCTGGCTACACCGCAAGGTTCAAACAGCTTAGCATAATCTGCCCAAGTCAAGTTAACACTCCAGGGAAAACCATCACGAAATACATTCGTGGCTTGCCTGAGTGTGTGGGTGATTTTGTCGAAGCTGCAAGACCAACTACCATCAAAGAAACATACCGCTTAGCCGCAGAAATCAACAACAAACGACTCATGGAAGGGTTATTCTCAAGGAATCCCGTCAAGCAAGCTTATCAAGTAATCGCCACTAATCCTTCAGGCGAACATGTTAACGAATCTTCTGATGAGTCCACTGACGAATCTTCTGACAAATCTGCTGGCGATTCTTCTAATGAACCAGCTAACGATTCTTCTGACGAATCTGCTAACGATTCTTCGGACGGATCTGCTGCCGATTCTTCTGACAAATCTGCCAACGGATCTTCCGGCAAATCAGCCAAGGACTCTGCAAGTGAGTCTTCAGACGAATCCTCCAACGACGATACCTCGTCGCAAGACACTGACAAACCCAGCCGGAAGCGAAAGAATTCAAGCCCAAGCTCATCAAGGACCGAACTGCTGCAACCGAAACCTCTTCAAACAGTTCCGATGTTTCCTAAACGAGCCTACACTGGAGCTCATCCTCAGTGTTACTCGTGTACCTATCATCATCCAGTTGGGGCTGACTGTCGCTATTGCAATAACTGCAACCGTTACGGTCACTTCACCCGCAACTGCCGCATCGAACCGTGAACTTCAGTACAACAACAACTGCTCCAGCAAAAGTCTTCCGCATCAAACATCTAGCAAGCGTAGGATAAAGTTGTAATGATACGATTTTTGACGTTAATTTCTAAGTTTCGAACCTACTCTATTACTCGATGTTGCCACTACGCGTAACATTAACTCTCGTTTTCGTCTTCTCTTTCACTCCTTAATCGTCGCACTTAGACTAGATTCACACACATACTATATACTATATCACGAAATAATGTGTTTTACCCTCACTGTGCTTTTAGAACGAGGTACGATAAACGTGCAAGGAACGATTAATCGCGGGTGCACACGGGATTACTTGGGTCAGTGCACGGAGATCGTAGTGAATTCAAAGGTGCCATAGCGTTTTGACAAAAGGTGACACCAAAACACGGGATGAAAGTAGTAGGGGTAGGGCAAGGTGTGCTTTATCATACTACCGAAGTTCCGTGAAGAAGGTGCCACGTGGAGTTGAACGTTATTAGACCTATTATACTATTGTGATTATTTTCAACACACTACACTCAATCGCAAGGCGTAACAAACCGTATCATCGCGAGACTTGTCGTAAGTCTGCAAACGCAATGTAAACGCCTCATCAATGGACTCAGGAGAGTCTACCTCGCAGGACAATTGCATCAACGCAAGACTAGTCGTAAGTCTATAGCGATCAATCTCGTCAAACACATTAACACTCACGATATTATCGGGTGAGGACCTATTCTACCCTCCTCGATAACCGTGATGCGTCGCAACGTAACGTTAAGCTTATTCGAAACAAACCCGACTAGTCGAAATCGCTTACCTTGTGTATCTCGCAATCTCTATCGCTTATTATGTGAATCTATATCGTCTGCTGTGTATCAATCTATCGCTATACCGTTAGCTGTGATATTCGTGTTAAATTATCACGCATGACCTCGCTTCACGAGATGAAGCTCATATGGTTAAGGCAGGGTGTTTTAGCCATATCAGTGATCTTTCGTGGAAAAAGTCCATGTGGGGTCTAATGTTAGTCAAACTCTGTGGTGTTAATCAATCAAAATCGAACCGCATAAATCGCGCATATCTCCATCGCTTGCAACGCAACAACTACCGCTTATCGCTTATCGTGTATAGTCTACCGCTTACTTGCGTACCGCTTATCGCTCGCTTGGTGTTCATTACAGTCTATGTGGTATTAGTACACATGACACCGCTTCACGAGGCAAAACAAACCTGGTTAAGCATGGTGTTTCGCCATGTTAGCAAACTCTCGTGGAAACGTGCCATGTGGGTCTAATGTGTAACCTAATCGAAAAACGCGCTATTCGCTTCTCGCTTATCAACTCGCCGGATTAACCTATTCGATTCTATCTTATGCTTGGTCCGACTTACTATCGATTGGGTCGAGTAAAACGCAATTCTATCCATGTCATATCGGCACACCTGACACTGCCTCACGAAACGGAAATAATATGGGCAAAGCATGGTGGATACGCCGCTGGTACTTCCTATATATAAGTGTTTTATACATATTAACAAACTTTCGTGGGAAGGTGCCAAGTGGGGCTCGGTAATTAACTACCTTTTTGTACTGATTAAAACGTCTTTTTATAAAATTTTGATTTAAAACCGGTGGGCAAGTGAAAATTCTCTCACGACGTGGAGTTAACATCGAATCAGCTTAACTCCATGTCCAAGAAAAGTTTCATAAAGCCCAGTTTTTCCCTATGTTGCAGGTTAGATCGCAGACTATAACAAATCAAGCTAGGAAGTCTAGAAACTCAACTAAAATCTAGGTTGTCGGATTTGTATTGTTCGAGAGGACAAGAAATCTGTGATAACTTATGTGATTGTATTATTTGTTAGTATGGGATAACGAATGTATTAAATATTATCGCAATATAGTTGTTATGGATTCTCTTGAGCAATCTGATTCGCCTAGTGCCGCGCCCCGATGATTCCGCCATCGGTTGGGGTGTGACAGTACCGGAAAACAAGAACCTTCTAACTGATTTCGCTCACGAGGGGTTTATATAGTGAAGGGGTTCCGCTCCTAATGACATTGTGTCATTTCGGGCGAAATCACTAACTTGTGATTTCGCTCCAAATGACATAATGTCATTTCGAGCGGAATCAACCTCTCGGGCGGAATCAGGACATTTACATACTAACTCAACTTATTTTCTAGAACAACGTGCCCTGATCTAACATTCTAAATCTAAGACTCGACACAAGACGAAGTCGAAAGATGTATGCACTAACATCTTCATTCTTGACAAAACCAAAACTCTTTGATCTTCTGGTCAAAATGAAGATTCCAGCTACGAGATGCTTGCTTGAGTCCATAAATGGACTTATTGGGTTTGCACACCTTAGTTGGATATTTAGGATCAACGAAACCTTCATGCCGAACCATATAGACATCTTCAGAGAGATGTCCATTAAGAAAGGGTGGTTTTGACATCCGTTTGCCATGTTTCATAATCACAGTACGCAATTATGGCAAGCAATATCCTGATTGATTTAATCATAGCAACGGGCGAGAGGGTCTCATCATAGTCAATACTTTGAGTTTGAGTGAAACCCTTCGCAACTAGCCGTGCTTTATAGGTGTGTACATTTCCATGCATATCGGTTTTTCTCTTGAAAATCCATTTGTTTCCTACTGCCCGAGATTCGGGGGGTAGCTCAAACAAGTCCCATACTTGATTGTCATGCATAGACTGCATCTCGACATTCATGGCTTCTTGCCATTTCTCAGATTCTGAATCTAAGATTGCAGATTTGTAGTTAGCTGGTTCGTCATTAGACTCAGCTACCAATAAGACTTCGGGACCTTTTAGACGCCATAGACATCTATCAGATTCTTGCGAATTCTACTACTTCTGCAAACGCTTGTGTTTTATGTCTGATTCATTGGCAACAAGTACTTGTTGATCAGACAGTCCGACTACATTAGCGGTTGTTTGTGGTTCTTGAATTTCTTCACGATCAACCACATTATTTCCAGTTTCTCGATTAAGAAGTTCTTCCTCGAGAAAGTGTCCCTTCCGTTTGATGGAAATCATATTTGCATCAAGATGGTAGAAATAATATCTGCTTCTTTTAAAGTATCCAACAAAAAACAACCTTTTCGCCTCGAGGATCGAGTTTATCATCAGAATCATTTGTGATGTATGCATCATATCCCCATACTCTAAGGTATTCCAAATCGGGTTTACGCCCATGCCATATCTCATATGGCGGTTTTGTTTACCTTTTAGTTGGAGTCAAATTGACAATGCGGGTAGTGGTCATAAGACCATGATCCAAAAGGAGTGAGGCAAGTTAGTTCTATACATCATCGATCAAACCATATCAGGTAGAGTTCGATTTCACCTTTCACTCACGCCATTAAGTTGGGATGTGCTAGGTGGAGAGGGTTGTGAAACTATTCCACACTCTTTTAGATGATTGAGAAATTCAAAGCTGAGATATTCACTACCTCGATCCAATCGAAGTACTTTTATCTTTCCATCAAGCTGGTTTTTAGTCATGGTTTCTAGTCATGGTTCTGAAAGGGCCATATACATCATGTGAATGAGTTCTTGAAAACCATTGATCCGTTCACCAACATCGGTGAAGGGGTGCTTTGTGAGTTTGCCAGCTAAGCAAGATTCGCAATCATCAAAGGAGTCCTGTCTAATGGATTCAAGAATCCCCTTGGACTGGAGCCATTTTATGCGTGCCTTACTTATGTGCCCAAGTTTGCAATGCCATAAATATGTTTCATTTATACCAGCTTTGTTACGCTTAGAAAGATGATATATGTTATTACTTTTTGAACATCAATCTCATAAATACCATTTCGAGGTTTAGCCTCAAAATAAAAGACATCATTCAAGTAGGCTAAAATAGAAAAACCATTAAAACGTACTTGAATCCTTGTTCAAACAGTGAAGAAACTGAAATAATGTTTCTGGTTAAACCAGGTGCATATAAACAGTTATTTAAAGTAACTACAAGGCCAGGGAAAACAAAATGTTCCAGTTGCCAGAACTGGAACTCTCTTTCCATTACCAACTATGAGTTCCAGGTGGCCTTGTTTCAGTTTCTTCTACTTTTCAGGCTCTTGCAAGACATTAACGATGTGGTAACCACATCCGGTATCAGATACACGTGTGTTGCTAGAAACAGTGAAAAGTTCGATAACATAAATGAGAATATTAGAAGAAGTGCCAATGTTATTGGCCTTGTTCATCTTCAGCTTGGCTAGATACTGTGGGCAGTTTCCCTTCCAGTGCCCATTTTGTTGCATTCAAAGCACTGACGCTCCTAGGAGGGTGTGGTTTTGCAACATGCTTGTTGTTAGTGGCATTTCTGGTAGCAACACCAACTTTTCTCTTGCCTTTGCTCTTATGTTTCCTTTTCTTGTTATTGGGCTTCTTAACACCACCAGACTTGACCATTAGAACTGTGGAATAACCGATTTTGTTCATATGGTCAATGTATCCTTTTATCTTAAGCACATGAGTACTGATACATGATCCTTCCAGCATTTTACAGCTTATGAGCTATTTCATGGTGTCATATCGCTCCTGTTGGGCTTATTTCTGGAACATGCCTTTCAGTTGCTGGATCATGTCATAAGCATTCTTATCTTCCATGTTCTTCTGAAGTTCAAGTGACATGGTGGCTTTCATAAGGTAGGCTACCTCAACGGCATCCTCGTTATGTTTCTCCAGTGCCTTGCGAGCAGTAGTAGAATTACTTTCAGGCTCGGTAGGGACTGGGCCATCTAAGATATACAGCTTTTCCTCCATCTTGAGAACTATTCTCAGATTGCGGTGCCATTCGATAAAGTTGGTGTTATTCAAATTTTATTTCCTTTCAAGTAAAGACTTGAGAATGAAGGAGTAGTTTTCATTAGACATCTGTTATATATAAGCAGGGTGATATTAATTAGTATTTTCGATGTATATCTCCTTATATCGTGAGGTGAGAAGATAAGGAATGAGAATCCGGTTATAAGCTCCTTCTAAAGGCAGATGGGGCATGCAACATTAGCAAGAGGTTCAAGCGGACTGACAACGATTGTCAATTGTGAGATAAGCACAACTCCCGGGGTTTATGAGGCTGCGAGGATAACCTATTGTTCTTGCATTGATACGTTTGGCCTCATCTGTGCCACTTTTGTTCTCGAGACAGCTGGGGCACGTAACACGAGAAGAAAAGTAATAGTCGTCCTAAAACGGTCACATGTGGAAGGGTCGGATGTGTCGACGAAGCCCTTGCACCTTGGAAGGATAAACTAGACACCAAGTGTTGTGCTGTGGCTCCAACACTGATGGTTCGCATTATGCCCCAAGTGTTACTAGTAGTAGGATGGCATAGACTATTGATTTTTTTTTTTACCAAATAGGGTCGTTATAGTCGGTTTTAATTTAGATATTAAATTTGCGACATCACCAAAAGACCCTTTCACCTCTCGGGACAATTAGTTTTAGATAACCTATAAAACTAAGTTTGTCGCGACTTGGAATAACCAATTTTAAGTTAATAGAAAACTATTAAGTTAATAGTTTTGGAAAATAAAAACTAGTTTAATTTGCAAAAATTAATTGGTTATTATTTGTTTCAAAATATAACCTTTGTTTTATAACAAAACTTTAACAAGTTGTAAAAACAATTTAGAACTTCTTTTAATGTGATTGTTTTTTAATATTTTAAAACTCCTTTTAAAAACATGTTGGTATTTAGGTTGGTTACGTTATAACAATTTATAAGATAAAAGCAACCACAATAGCAAGATAAATATGTAAATCCATATGACCAAAGTTGTTCGATCTTGCTAGAGCCTAATAGCAAGATCAAACGGGTCACGGGGTCACAATACACAAACAACCACAAGGATGGACTTGAGTGCATCTTGTTGTCTTGAGCAACTCCCACTAACTCCAAGACTCCTCTTGGCATTCGTTTTTGCTTCGGGTCTTCGTATCAACAATATTTAACAAGTAAATACAACAAAGACAAAAAGCCTATCTATTACAACTTTGAACCACAAGACGGCCCAAAACCATAAACTAATCTATTACAACTTTGAACCATCTCGGTGGCCAAAATAATAATTACAAAACCGAATAAAATATACAACTACAAAAATAAGGTCGGGCCAGATTTACACATCGCACAACAATCACAAAATAATCCGGACAATGTTTTGGTCAAGCAAAACAAATAAAATATTGACCAAAATAAAAGTGCCCTTAAAAAAATACTTAGATCAGAAATTTTAAATGAATAAAGTTTGTGTTCTAATTCCGGTTAAAAGACCGGTACCGACTCGTATGTTGTAACCAAGGCTCTGATACCACTGTTGGGATTCCGTGGTGATCGGTTAAAATTTTATTTATCAAAAACCCGGTTCAATAAATAATAGTTAATTAATTATGCAAGTTAATTAATAAAACGTAGCGGAAATATAAACTAATGATCAACGGAAACGAAACCCGACAGGACCCGGTTACATGCAAATACGAGCATAATGAAATATATTTAACTACCGATGAGAAAGATTATACCTCGGTTAATGACTAGCCGGTCGAGACACCGAGGTTCAACGAACAAGTGCTAGTAAACGAAACAACGAAACGCGGCGAAGGGTGTGGCGCCAAGAGGCGGCGACAGCCGGCGGTGGCAGCCGGCGGCAACAGCGGTGGCAGGTGGCAGCTGGTAGTGGCTGGCAGCGGCGGGACGGCGGAGGCGGGT
This sequence comes from Helianthus tuberosus, assembly GCA_030545235.1. Lineage (NCBI taxonomy): Eukaryota > Viridiplantae > Streptophyta > Magnoliopsida > Asterales > Asteraceae > Helianthus > Helianthus tuberosus. The sequence continues at coordinate 89,960,196 of CM060411.1, forward strand.
TGTATAGGTGGGTGTTGTTGAGAGCATTTTTGTGTGTTGTTACAACTAACTCCTTTGTTCATCTAACAACCATTTTCTAAAATGCAAGACGCACAACTTCAAAGACATGGACCTTCTTGCATGCCAGCCAAGTGGCACTCATGCAAAATTGCATGTGTTGTAATTGGCCAAAGGTTTGGTGCGCGACAAGTGGCAATGGGTGAGAATACCCGTGTCACCCGGTCCATGTACCCGTCTCTCAGTTAATACCCGTTTATGATCATAAATATAATTATGATCAGTCTCGTATGTTGTTCGTAATTACCAGTTAAACGGGTTAAGTGGATTTTTAGTTCGTTGCCCAAGGTGTAACTCTTACGGGTCAAGACCCGGTCAGCAGCCTTGACTTATCGAACTGGACATAATATCCAACATTAACAAGCTCGAATATTTTAAATATTTATCTATTACATCTAAACATCTACTATAATATATCTGGACCTTAACTCCATACATTGGTTTTTATAGGAAAGGCGAAGAAAGAGAGTAACCATAATAAGGTGAAGAAAGAGACCATGCTTGATAGGATGGCACGCATTGAACCAATGTTAAAAGTTAGGTCTTAGAATGTTTAATCATCAAGTTAGGTTATAGCCACTTTATTTTCCTTATGTATAACTAGGTTGTTCCCACCCGCGCGTTGCGGCGGGGAACTGACCTGTTATGCAAAGAAATAATGATCAACGTAATCTGGTGGAGATTCCCTGTAAGGTCGAGCCGTACAGGTGTTCTCTGGTTACATCATGCACATAGTATATACACAAATACAATTACTACAAATTAACCTTCTAACTAATGTTTATAATTATGGGCGTCAAAATATGTTGAAACTTCCATTCCTATCCACGTTCATTTACTAATCACTATCTTCCGTTTTTGCGTTCTTCACTTGTTGTCCGCATAAAATGTAAAGATTAATATGAAAGTGACACTACACATAACAACAAACAAACAACACACGAGCAAGATGGCACAAATATTTGTGATAATGTGCAACATTTTCAACATAAACACATAACTGTCGAAATAAAACTTTATTTCGGATTGGTTAACATTATAAAAAAAGCAAATAAGAAAAAAGATAATACAAATGCCCATCAAAGCATGAAACACTTCGCAAAAAATCAAGCACTCAACATACCTTGTGAAGTTGCTAGACCCTCCTCTTAATCCTTTTCACCAGAAATCTGAAACCACTCATCAAAAGTTTCAGCAACTTCATGAATCAAGGCCAAAGCAACTAAATGTTTAATGAAAAGTTATTTATTGCTAGTACTACATCTCCTAATGCTTGTTCATCAAATTCACCCTAAATGATAAACAGGACCAGCTAACAAATCACCTCCCTTTTATGCATCACTTATTAAAACCTTTTCACTGGAATTTCCTTATATTTTATTGATTTTTAATGTATGATCAAAGTCCAAATTGATGTTACCTTTGTATCAAAAGAATGCAACTTCATCATATTTAATCATCATCATCATCAAGACAGTGATATTTAATATGTATTAATATTGCAAAACTGAAGCTCACTTCCAAATCTTCAAGTGTTAAACACCCATTTTGTGATCGATCTTCCTGCCTCTTGAGACAATATTCTCCCCAAACACGCTGTGAATCAATGAACTCACTCTACCATGGCTGTTGAAAAAGAGAAAGGTAGTTAGAAAACAAATTGCCACAAAAAAATGTTAGCATTCAAATATATTGGAGATCATACATAATACACCTGAATATAACGATACAAATTTGGAATCAATCAGTCTTCTTCATGACCCATACCACTTCTAATGTGTGTTACACAGACATCTGTGTGCTGACTGTACCAAATAATACTTTTATATGTGACCCATTGGTAACATGCCCAGCCCTCCAATCTCCTTGGGTGTGTAGAAAATCATAGGGGAGAAACCTATAGAAAGAAATTCATCAGACGCCATACACTAAAAATGAAGGCCACAATAACTAAAATGCAAATGCAATTTTTTTGACCCATTTACTCTAGCTGGCAAACCTGTCAAATAAATTTGTACCACATTAAAAGAATTCATATAGATGTACCTAGCTTTCATACCCCCTCGCATACGTGAAGCCATTGCCTCTCACCTTAACTTTCATGATCTAGAGTCAAACGCCTCGGACGTTTGCAATATTTTCTATTAAGGATTAAGTTGTAGTTCCAATAAATACAATATTTTGACACAAAAACAACTCAAGTTTAATATGGTTCCACATTCTCTACTTACGACTTGTAACTAATTGAGTAAACGTGATACAAAAACTTAACTCATAATTAAACAAATAGAAATAACAATAAAGGAAGTCAACACTCACCTTCTTTATCCCATATCTGCGACTGCAAAGGCTTGCCCCTACAAAAACATCCAATTACATAACAAAATAAGAAGCTACATTTATTCAAAACTACAATATTCCAACAAAAGCACAAACATAACTATTGAACCAAAAATTACATAACCTAGGTTGTATAAAATGGATAAGAAACCAGATTGGAATGTCTTCTTGAAAAATTGTAACTTCATTAGATCCGGAAAGTTACTGGTCCCAATACTTTTATTTTTCCCCATCCCGCTGTGCTTCCCGCAATGTCATGGATCCGTGGAAGATGCTATCTATCTGTAACACAAACAACAAAAACCCTAACACATCAATCATCATCGCTAATTATACAGTCCACTCCATAACTTTATAACTCCACAGTATCACAACTTTATAACTCCACATTATCTCACATTCTTAAACCTACATATCATCGACCACAGCCACCATCCACCACCGACCGACGGCGGAGTTGCCGAATCACTTGAAGAACTCCCGTACAGGCTTTAATCTGCTCACCGGATCATCAACTGATTCTCCTTGCCGGCACTGCTCCCTAGGACCCTAACCGAACCTGCACCGGAACACTTGTGTACACCTAATCAAAATATATGATCCTTACAAGACTCATTTGAACCGATATAACAAAGAATGAAGCATGCAAATGGGTTCGGACCTTACCGGAATCTGGTATGATTTGGTCGGAATGCTAATCGTCGTCAAGGCCATCGTCTACACTGCCTCTCTCTCTCTCAAACGCTCAGCCATTGTACCGTTAGCTGGGGTCGCTGACTCGCCGGAATCGGGTGGTGCCGCCAAAGATGGCGGTGGTCAGCCACCACTCCATCACGACATCTGAATATCTCTCTCACCCCTCTCTCTAGGGTTTGTATTATGGTGATTTGGGATTTTAAGGGCTAACCTGAATGTCGTCGGATCTTCGTCAGACGGTCGCCTGAACCCTAAACCCAGGCCCACTGGAGATGTCCATCTGACTCTGATTGTCTCTGTTCTAGCTGGATAAGTGATACTCGAGCCTGGAGTTGTTCGTTGGAGTACCAAGACGGTCGGCCGGAGAAAATGGCCGGCAACCGTCACTCTCTCTCATCTTTTGCATCATTCTCTCACGTTTCTCTCTCTTTCTTTAGATTTCAGTTGCGTATATGAACAGCCCAACACAGCCCTCAGATGACGAGTGGTCTGCTTTGACACTCAGCTGGCCACCTGGTTCTTTAATATGATATGGTTGAAATGAAATTACCAACATGCCCCTTTTAACTGTTCATTCACTTTTCTTATTATCATATTTAGATGTTAGGATAACTTGGGATGTTTTAATTAAGTGTTTAATACCATTTTAAAATTTGATAAATGCTTAAATTTAAAAAAAAATGATCGAGCAGGTTTAAAATAGAAAATAACTAACATAGAAAATAACCAAAAAAGAAAATAAATAAAATAAATAAATTTTGCGACCGCTTACGATCGTGAAATATAAAATGCAAGCGGTCGCAAAATTTGCGACTGCTAAACGGTCGCAAAATTGTAAAACGCAAGCGGTTACAAAATAGTCACAACAAAACTACGAAACCATGAAGTAGTCGCAAAATTTGTGGCCGCTTTTTTCCTCGCAAAAGCTAGTCGCAAAAATTTAGGAGCGGTTGCAAATTGGTCGTAATAAGGAAATTGCGACAAGTGTTTTTCGACTGCATGTTCGGTCGCAAAATGGTCACAACGGGACAATTACGACTTTTTGCGACCGCAAATGCGGTCGCAAACCCAATTTTGCAGTAGTGTAAGTTGTGAGTGAATAACGTACAAAATGTATCTCCATGCACAATAATAGTTCAAATGTAAAAGGCAATGTATAGCAATGGTGGCGAGGGAGTAGTAAAACGATAAATAGTGATCAATAGACGACGCTAAAAAAATCTAAAAAATCCAAAAAAAAAAATCTAAAAAATCCAAAAAATTCTTAAAAATCAAAAAATTCTAAAAATAAAAAAATAATAAAAATCCAAAAAAAATCTAAAAAATAATAAAAAATCTAAAAAACCCAAAAAAAAAATAAAAAACCAAAAAAAAATTAAAAATAAAAAAAAGAGTTAATTGCCATTTTAGTCCCTGTGGTTTGAGCCATTTTGCCAGTTTAGTCCAAAGGTTTCATTTTTAACATCTGGATCCAAAAATGTTTCATCGTTGCCATTTTGATCCAACTGACTTAACTCCATCCATATCTGTTAAGTCTTCCAAGGGCATTTTTGTCATTTCATTTTTCTTTTTATTAACCTTTTGTAATTTCTGTGGTATGACATGACAAAAATGCCCTTGGAAGACTTAACAGATATGAATGGAGTTAAGTCAGTTGGACCAAAATGGCAACGATGAAACCTTTTTGAATCCAGATGTTAAAAATGAAACCTTTGGACTAAACTGACAAAATAACCCAAACCACAGGGACTAAAATGGCAATTAACTCTAAAAAAAATAAAAAATAATAAAAAAATCCAAAAAATTCTAAAAAATCAAAAAAATAAAAAATCCAAAAAAATAAAAAATTCTAAAAAATCAAAAAAATAATAAAAAATCAAAAATATTCTAAAAATCAAAAAAATAATTAAAAATAAAAAAATAATAAAAAAACCAAAAAATCAAAAAAATTCTAAAAAAAAATCCAAAAAATAAAAAAAATCCAAAAAATTTTAAAAAATCCAAAATATTCTAAAAAATAAAAAAAATAATAAAAAATCCAAAAAATATAAAAAAACAAAAAATTATAAAAAATCCAAAAAATTATAAAAAATAAAAAAAAATTAATATAAAATCAAAAAATTAATAAAAAAATTCTAAAAAACCCAAAAAAATTCTAAAAACCAAAAAAAATCAAAAAATAAAAAAAGCTAAAAAATCAAAAAAATAATAAAAAAATCCAAAAATCCAAACAATTCTAAAAAAATCAAAAAAATTTAAAAAATTCAAAAAAATTCAAAAAAATATTTTTTGAATTTTTTCGATTTTTTATAATTTTTTGGATTTTTTTTATTATTTTTTGAGTAAACTGCTAAATTCGTCCCTGAGGTTTGACTCAAATTGCTAGATCAGTCCAAAATCAACTTTGTTTGCTAAAACAGTCCCTGATCCTAGTTTCATTTGCTATTTCAGTCCAATGAAGGGAAAATGATTGGACTGATCTAGCATTTTGAGTCAAACCTTAGGGACGAATTTAGCAATTAACTCCTATTAATTGGACTGAAATAGCAATAGAAACTAGTCTCAGGGACTGTTTTAGCAAACAAAGTTGATTTTGGACTGATCTAGCATTTTGAGTCAAACCTCAGGGACGAATTTAGCAGTTTACTCTTATTTTTTTGATTTTTTAAAATTTTTTGGGTTTTTTATTATTTTTTTGATTTTTTTTTGAATTTTTAGGATTTTTTTTATTTTAAGAATTTTTTTAACATTTTATTACTTTTTAGAATTTTTTTGATTTTTTAGAATTTTTTGGATTTTTTAGATTTTTTTTTATTTTTTAGGATTTTTTGAATTTTTTAACTATTTTTTAGAATTGTTTTGATTTTTTAGAAAATTTTTTTTTATTTTTTATTGTTTTTTAGAATTTTTTTGATTTTTTAGAATTTTTTGGATTTTTTATTATTTCTTAGATTTTTTTTTTTGGATTTTTTTTTTTGGATTTTTTATTATTTTTTTGATTTTTTATAATTTTTTGAACTTTTTATTATTTTTTATTATTTTTTTGATTTTTTATAATTTTTTGAACTTTTTATTATTTTTTATTATTTTTTTGATTTTTTAGAATATTTTGGATTTTTTATTTTGATTTTTTAGAATTTTTTTTGATTTTTTAGAATTTTTTGAACTTGTTATTATTTTTTTGATTTTTTAGAATTTTTTTGAATTTTTATAATTTTTTATGTTTTTTAGATTTTTTTTGAATTTTTATAATTTTTTGGATTTTTTTTGAATTTTTATCTAAGATAGTTGTTTTTAAAACTTTTGCCAGTTGTTTATAACTAGGGGTAATTTTGTCTTTTTAGGTATTTTTAAATTCTAATTCCATTAAAACATTTATCAAACAAACACATCTATGGATTTCTGAGGAATCCATCAAATTCCAATTCCCATAGGGATTCTAATTCCAATTCCTAAACATTTCGTGAACCAAACGCCCTCTAAGAAACTTGCATGTGTTTTTGGTTTAACCCAACAGACGTTATTTATGCATATTGTTTTCTACATTATTTTTAAATCTAAAAAGTTTTTCCAATTTAATGGTAGATATAAAGTTGTAGATGTTTTCGGGCAACTACATTAAGACTTAGGTCATGTGTAGTTATAAAGCTCCTTGTGGTAGTTATAAAGTTGTAGATGTTTACGGGCAACTACATTAAGACTTAGGGACTTTATATAACTTGAGTGTTTATTGGGGTTATATATGTATGGGCTTTATATACATGTATGTATGTATGTATGTATATGTGTGAGTGGGGAATGATTGATCACGTCGTGAAATGCATCGTGGGAGGGAAAAAATTACCCCATAGCGCCCGCCGTAGTGGTGTTGGCGGCGCTATCTGGGTGCTATGCCCTATTTTGCCTTGTGATGGCGCCCCACTACGCATACTCTTAATGAAATAGTTTATTGTCGTCATTTCATTTGAATTTAACTTAAATGGATGTTAAAATATGATATGTATTTTTCTTTGATATGATGATATATAGTTGTTATAATATAAGATTTTAATGAGTGTTATTTTTTAGAGTAAATTACTTTATAAGTCCCTGTGTTTTAGTTGTTTTAACCATTTGAGTCCAAAATTAAAAAGTTTAACGCCCTGGGTCCCTAACCGCTCATTTTATAACGTTTTGAGTCTCTGTATTTTAGTAGTTTTAACCAATTGAGTCCAAAATCAAAAGTACAAATGTTAAAAAATGGAGTCAAAACGTTATAAAATTAGTGATTAGAGACTCAGGGCGTTAAACCTTTTAATTTTGGACTCAAATGGTTAAAACCACTAAAACATAGGGACTCAAAAAGTAATTTACTCAAATTTTTATTGTGAGAGTTAAACAAGATGGGCTTGTGAATAAAGCTAATGGGCTGGAACTTGTTGGCCGGTGCTGCATTGGATCAGTTCCAATATTCAAACATTGTTGATGCGTTGCTGTTAAAAAAATAAGAACTAGTTATGCAGGTGTAGTGTAGGTCTTAAAGCACTCAAGCAAGCTATATGACAAATGGCAATCCAACTGAATTCTGATGAATTATCCTAGTTTCATATTATCCTATTTTTTATTAGGCCAATTGGATTTTAACACCTTTAACTTTGAAGAGTTGGTCGATAACACCCGCAACTAACACTTTGATCTGTGACACCCCAAACTTTTAATTTTGTTTGTCATTTCACCACTCAGTTAAAAAATCAGTAACTGAGTTAGTCTTCCATCCTAGCTGGCATCCTACGTGGACTATTTTTGAGGATGTGGCACATTCATAGCTATAAAACCCATGCTCTGCTTCGATTAACCCTGCACAAACAATTGGGTTTCAATGGAAACCACCATGAACCCCAATCAATCATCTTCACCACCATCTCAATCCACCCCACCACCATTCCCAACCCACATTCACCCAAATCATATACACCATGAACCCCAATCAATCATCTTCACCACCATCTCAAACCACCCCACCACCACCCTCAAACCCCAAATCACCACCCCACGCCACCACCCCATACTACTACCACCCGTCCCCTTCTCTCCCCATCTACAGCGACCGCTTCATCCCCTGCAACTCATATTTGTTTAGCATCATCATCCTGTATGATTCTAAAGCCATGAAGAAAAAGCTCGACACCTGTTTCTCTGCTGTAAGTTTCTCCTTTATTATCAATTTCCTGTTGTGCTGTGTATCAGAGTGTTGTCCGCTAGCGAGAAGAAGTTATGCAAACAGATCTTCGAATATCTCGGATCAACGGCTGCAGATGATGCGTGTTTCATCGAAACGGTTGAAGTTCCGGCGAATCAACGGTTCAATTTCGTTGAAGCGATTGGTATTAGCCGGAGATCGCCGGAGAAGCTGTTTAAGATCTTAGATTTGCACGATTCGTTACTCGATTTGTAGCCTGATATTGATGACGTTTTCGATTCAAAACCGGCTGAATCAATTAGAATTCAGGCACCGGAGATACTCTCCAGGATTTTGATGCAGCCTGAACATGCAGTTCTTCGAGGAATGTTATCGGAGTTCGAAATGGATTTTGATGAGCTCGATGAGCAACCGTCGTTGACAATTCTCTGGCTCATTTGTTTATTTTAAATAATGTTCATTACATTGTTCAGAAGATCAATGGGTCATTAGAGTTAAGGGAGATGGTTGGTGGACAGTATTTGACATGTAGGATCAATTTTGCTTCTTATAACATGTGTTAGCCACGTCATGGGTGCCATGTAGGATTAATGATGCCAGCTAGGATGGAAGACTAACTCAGTTACTGATTTTTTAACTGAGTGGTGAAATGACAAACAAAATTAAAAGTTTAGGGTGTCACAGATCAAAGTGTTAGTTGCGGGTGTTATCGGCCAACTCTTCAAAGTTTGAGGTGTTAAAATCCAATTGGCCTTTTTATTATTATGTTAACTTATTTAGTTATTTTACAACTAATAAGTGATTCATATTTGGGTTATTATCATAACTGCTATTATATTTCGAATAGCGTATTTTACAATTAAATATATTTTTGTATCTTCCTAAAATTATTAATTAATTACGAACTAATCTGGTTTTCGCAAACCGATCCGTTCACTAAGTAGTCGGTTAAATCACTAGTCTAATTTTAAAAGCATTGGACTTTGAGTTAAAAAATTAGTGACTAGATCGATGTTCGTGTTTTGCACCTGCTGATAAAATTTTTTGGATCCACCGCTAGTAGGCTGGGTTGGGTTTTAATCTTTTAGTTTTAGAGTAATTACAAAAATGATCCCTGGGTTAAAATAAAGTGAAATACAAAGATGACCCATATAGTTACAAAAGGATATTTTGGCCCTTTCATCTTAACTTAAAAGAAAAGTTAACTAAAGTTAACCTTAAGGCCCTAGGATGTTATAAAATCAAACGTTATAGCCTTAGAATGTTACTTTAAACTATTAGTACCTGATGTTGTTACATTTCACAAACCACAGGGACTAAGGGTGTAATTAACTCAAAAACTAAGTGTTCGTAAACTTTTTTGGTAGTTTTTTACTTTTCTCATCTAAATGAGTTTTCTTATGATCAAATCCTTATATATATAGGGTTAGGATTTAGGGAAAACGTTGAAAAGTGTGAGAACAGTGAGAACGCTTATGGATTGTCAGATCAAAACAAGCTATGGACTAGATTGGCGCGGTGGCGTTTTCGTAAATAACATCAATTTTATTACATGGACGCGCTTCATTAAGGGTAAAAAGGTCTTTTATTTCTCAAATTCAAAATGCCAAACTAAATGAGCAACACGCCATTCAAAATGACTAAAACACCACTAATACAAAAACGCCAAAGCTTAATGATAAAACGCGTTGCAGACTTAGCAGGTAAATGGAACAAACAGTAACTGAAAATCAATTATTAACATTTATTAGAAGCAAATCCCCCCTAAACTACGCGCCAAAAACATCATTATATAAACGACATTACAATCGCTTCCATAATCACTTCCATTGATCATACTAAAAACGTCATCTTCAACCAAAACGCCAAGTTTAACTAAAACGCCAAAATGGCAACCATCGTTTCATGGTGATACACCCTCAGAATCAGAAGATTCGTAATACGTTTTGACAACAGAAGAAGAGTGTTTGTTAAAACAATCAAAGCCATTTTGAAAATGGAAGAAGTGGTACAGAGGGGTATCATATCGCTTAGCATCCCTCTTGATAACGAATGTGATGAAACACATAAGGTTATGAGAAGATTAACCAGAAAATCTGGACCAAGCAAAGCAAATGCAAAAATGGACCTAGTCATCACATCATGGCGTTTTGTTGGTGCATATTTTGTATGTCTGCCATTGTGTGAATAGACTAGATAGAGCGTGTGGTGAATACTGTATAGAATAGTGTGAAATCAAGTACAAACTAAAGGTTTTGTGATGTATAAGCTCGTTCGTACGAAGGGACGACATAGTCCGTTCAACTGATACACAAGACCAAGCCGCTTCGTACGAAGGGACCCTTTGTGGGTTCGTACGAAGCCATGAGTCCTATATATATGGAGCTTGAGTCTTGTGTTGGACAAGCTTTTTGTTCCCTATGGGGAGATGCTGTCCACCTTGTTTCGCGGGTATGTAACTTTCATATATTAATAGAAACCAGATTATAAGTGACTGTTCGGTGTCGTTTCTATATTCTACTCATTTCTTATCACCGAATCGATCATCTCGGGACTAAAGCTCCGTCAAACTCGACGTTTCCTAGACTATCAAGTGGTATCAGAGCTACGGTACCGATTCAATCGATCTAACATTTGATTGAATCACCTACGCTCAAGAATTTTGGATGTGTAGTGAGTTTTGATGTAAAACATAGAAAAAATCAAAATGAAGGTCAATTCACGGATAGATTTTGAAATTGAAGACATCATTATGTTCGGAATTGATTTTCGCACAATCCTGTGAAGTTTCATCATGAAATTCAAAGTATTAAAGAATCTAGATCGAAAAATGTGTTTGGAAGTGTTCTTGGGATATTAGCCCTGCTTTGTACGAACGCGCAGCTTCGTACGAAGGGACTTTCAAACTGTCATACATGTTGGTACGAACCCACCCCTGGGTTTGTACGAAGGGACATTCCAGGTTTGTACGAAGGTGCACATGGGTTCGTACGAACAGGCTGAGGAATTAAATTGTCAAATTTAACATCTTCGTATGAAGGGATATTTCTAGCTTCGTACGAAGGGACACGTGGTGCTTCATTGTCAATTCATCCGGGTCTTTAGCCAACATATTTGATGATGCATTCACGGATTGAAGAATGGGCCATAATGTTAAATCCGCATAGCTGAAAAACTGACTTCTGGTGGCAGAATTGTTATATTCTTCATATAGTCAAGTTTTTCAAAGATGACAAAAGACTGAATTGCTCGGTTTGAGGGGGAATTCAGTGATAAAGACGTCAGAATTTGCAAAAGTAAGGGGGAATAAAAATTTCAATGTCATATATTGAAATTCCGGCATTTTTGAAATTCGTGACACTGCAATAGTATTCGGGTGGTTCCAACTTCAGAATTTTCCGAAAACGCATAGGATCTGGATTTGTGTATTTATGATCATAGGAAGTTCAGACTCTGCAGATCGGGGTCAGATTGACGTCTTAGGGCTTGAGCCCCGGGTCTTCGTCAAGCTGGTTAGCAGATGAATTATTTTTCAGACTAACCGCCGGGGAAAGATGATGTTTGTTGATTAAGTTGCTACCGGAACTAGCGGAGAAGACTATATATATGTTTTCGTGACTGAAGATGAAGAATGTGAATCTAATTGTGAATGAGTGTTTCTGAGATCTGAATGCGTTAACAGATGATTCGGTATTCGTTGAAGATTTGCTGCTTGTGGAAATTACCGTTTACATGGATCTATTATTCTTGAAGGTGCTTAACGTTGATCACGGAAAACGGGATTTCAGATTTTCAGCGGCAATCACAGATTTGAAGTTAACCAGTGGGGTATTTGAAGTTTCTGTCATTTGCCGGTTGGGTTTTTGTACAATAAACAGATCAAGCAAGCGGAATGCGAGATCGATGGTGCTGAAATGTTATATAAAAAACCGAACTCGGATGTGGTGAAAGTTGAAACAGAGATTGCTGCATTGATTAGTTTCAAGTTGGTGATTGTTCGTGAAGATTGCAGTTTAGCAAATCAGAGAATGAGTCGTGAATGGTGCAACAAAGACCTGAAGATTCATTTCAGGTGGAATTTGTGCGTAACATTGTCAAAGCAAACCCGGATCATCAATCAAGGGGGAATCTATTGAAGATTTTAAGGTGCCTGATTGAAGTTGCAGAATATTCAAACACAGCTCTAGGTTTTCAAAGTGACGATTCGACAAGTGACAGCCAAGGGGGAATCTGTTGGTGCATATTTTGTGTGTCTGCCACTGTGCGAATAGACTAGATAGAGCGTTTGTTGAATATTGTATAGAATAGTGTGAAATCAAGTACGAACTGAAGGTTTTGTGATGTATAAGCTCCTTCGTACGAAGGGACGACATAGTCCGTTCGTACTGATACACAAGACCAAGCCGCTTCGTACGAAGGGCCCCTTTGTGGGTTTGTACGAAGACATGAGTCCTATGTATATGGAGCTTGGGTCTTGTGTTGGACAAGCTTTTGGTTCCCTGTGGGGGATGTTGTCCAGCTAGTTTCGCGGGTATGTAACTTTCATGTATTAATAGAAACCAGATTTAAAGTGACTGTTCGGTGTCGTTTCTATCTTCTACTCATTTCTTATCACCGAATCGATCATCTCAGGACCAAAGCTCCGTCAAACTCGACGTTTCCTGGACTATCACATTTTGATGAAGATACAGACATGTTCACCGTTATATGTGACAACGGAGGGCATGAAGACTACATGCTTGAAGACATCATGACCAAGCAGGGGGTCGGGTTCCTAGAGGAGTTACACAACGCCACATGTTTGAACATAGACATGAACATAAAAATGGTGTTGATGCAGGACACAAGAAGCCAATGAAAGTGAAAGTGATGACTTGGATGAGAGACTGGAAGAAGACTCCGAAGAAGAAGACGAAGTGAGTGATGGATACTTCTAAGACAAAGTCCCTTTTAACGAGGAGTTTTAATTTTTTTATTTTCTTTTGTGTAATTTTTTTTCAAATAATAAAATACTATATTTCTCTCATTAGTTACAAAATGACAAAAATGCCACAAAAGCCATTAAATACAAAACGCCAAATAATAAAAACTATTTTTCCTGTGTATTTTTTTCTGTGTTAGTGTATTTTATCATCTTGGTCTACAAAACGCCATTAAATATAAAAACGCAAAACTTGGAAGATGGGACGTATTACAGCCTTAACAGATAAAGCTGAACAAAACAGTAAATACAAACAGTAACTGAAACGACGGATACTTTATTACTAGCATTTATTATAATAAAATCCCGCCTAAACTACGCGCCAAAAAATCCTATAAAGAGAACCGTCTCAGCACAATCCATTGATCACACCTAAAAACAACACCATGTTTCCTAAAAACCAGTCACTTTAAAACGCCAACAAGAGTTAAAAAAACCACAGATGACAAACCTTGTTTCTTGGATATTCAGTATTGTTCTGCATGAAGTTCCACTGAATGGATTCTTACCTGATGTGGGTAACTCTATAAGATTTTGCTGAATGAGATGGACAAATATTCAAAAAAAAAGAGCCTGATGACAGTGATATGTCATTTTGTGTGCTTTGTTCTTGAAGAAGGTTTGGATGATAAGAAGGGATCGATCCAGTGTAAATGCTATTTTGGACTCCAAGATGATAATAGCATCCACACAGGTTTTGATCTACTACAACATGTCAACACACAACAATAGATAACACCAAAATACAGGATGCCACTGATCAATTTCATCTAAAAGACGGGCGTTATGTAGGAAAATTTCGACATCTATGTAATGTATTCAAAGGTTTAAAGCACAAAAACTTCAACAAGAAGAGACTGATGACAATGAAGATTTTGATGAGAAATTGGATTTGCATTTTTAATTTTTTTTTTAATTTTTTTGTAATGTATTCAAAGGTTTAAAGCACAAAAACTTCAACAAGAAGAGACTGATGACAATGAAGATTTTGATGAGAAATTGGATTTGCATTTTTAATTTTTTTGGGGAGTCATTTTCTGTTGTTTGTTATCTAATTCTCCACTGATAAAATACATTATTTCTGTAAAAAAACATGTTTATTAAACGCCAAGATGGTACAAACAACAAACGCCTAAAAATATGAAAACTGTGAGAACAGATCCTGGACAAACACATTGTTTCTATATAAAACGTAAAAAATGCCAAAACTTATAATAAAATTACTTTAACCAATTATTATTAGAAACTCCAAAAATTAACTAAACACCATTAAAACAATATATAAAACAATGTGTCATCTTTATCTAAACGCCATTAAATACAAAACGCCAAACCCTGGAAAGATGTGACGTGTTACAGCCTTAATAGATGAAGCTGAACAAAACAGTAACTACAAACAGTAACTGAAACGACAGAAACTTTATTACTAACATTTATTATATTAAAAGTCACACCATCTTAATTGAATTTATTTATCTTTTCAAAAAGCCATAATTACCTATCACATTATAGGTCTGCATCCTACATGGCACGATAAATGATACACAAAATACACAAAAAAATTACTAATGTTTTTAGCGCCAAAAACATATATCTACCTGGCGCCAAAAAAAGGTCATTATATAAGTAGAACAGGTAAACAAAGCTTAACACTCCACACATTCACTAAACACGACACGCATTGTCTAAAACGCCATACAACTTAAAAATGGCTCAGGTTATTGCATGGAGGTTTGAGAGGCCAGAGAGATGTTTCGTCCTAAAGTTCTCTGACAGGAGAAGGGTGAAAGTCAAGACCATCAAGGCCATACTTAGTATGGATGAAGCCGTTCAGAGGGATATTCTGGCCCCTGGGATTCCAGTGGCCTACGATTGTGAAAGGACTCGAACGATAATAAGAATATTAAAGAGAAAATTTCCAGCAGATGATGATGATTATGATGATGATGATATTGACGATACTGATCTACCAAAAGTTACCCGTTGGAGTTTGGATGAACATCAAGAACGGTGAACGTGAGTTATCAACACGGGGTGGATTATTCCTTGACAATAGACGAAATGTTGAACACAGATAGACTACATCTTCTTGAACAGCTTTGTGATTTAGCACCTTCGAACGATGCAAGATCAAACGTTGTGATGATATTTAAGTAAGGGATGCAACAAAGACGAGATGAGATTATGGCGTTATACGCCAATACACAAGATGATGATGAGGAATCTAAAGAAAGTGATGAACAAAGAGATGGTTACATCTCTGATGTTATACTATCCACAGAAGACTATTAGTTTTTGTTTGATTTCGTCTTAGTTGTTAGTGCAGTATGTCTATCGCCTCCGTCATCTCAAGACCGTAGCAGAAATAGATTAAGTTTAGTGCTTATAGTGTTATATTTTAGTAAAAGGCAATGTGGCATTTGTGTAAATAATGAGATATCTCATTATGTCCCTTGGCCTATAAATAGAGAACTTAGTGTTCTCATTTAGGACTTTTGCCACATTTGAGACTTGGAGCTTTGGAGAGCTAGGATCTAGAGAGAGAAAGCCTAGAGAGAGAAAGTTCCTTGTACGTGATTCAGGTGCTGTACGTTATCAGATCTTTCAATAGAATCACGGTTATTATTACGTCACGTGTGTTCGGTCACGTTCGTGTACGGATTCCGCACGTTACACGAGTCGGTTCGCAATCGAAACGGAGTCAAAACCGGTCCTATCAAGTGGTATCAGAGCAGGAGCTCGATTGCACGGATCAAACGCACGATTTCGTTCAAGATTTGATCAGATTCAGAGCCAAAATCATCCAGATTTGTCAAATTTCTCATATCTTTCTTGTTCTTCACGTTTTTATCTGATTTTTGTCAATTTGAACAGGTTTTTACGGTCGAAAATTGCTGATTTTTGGATATGTTGTGCGAAATTATCAGATCTACAAGCCTACAAATTTTTAGATCTAAATTCCAAGCCGTTTGAGAGAAATATGAGTTTTCGTGATTGAGATCGCTGAACTGTTCATCTTCATCCGGGCGGATAACTTGTCCGCACGGATAAATCACTCGCACGAATAAAAAATCCGTTTTGACTATTGTTGACTAGTTATTCGGACGGATAACATCGTTGACTCACTCGCACGAGTAACAATTCATATTGCCTTGTTGTCCCACTCGTGCGGATAACCTAGAAGTTTACTCGCACGGATACACCTCAAAGTTCCATTTCATTAATTTGTTGACTTGTTGACTTGCCACTCGCACGGACAACTTGTCCGCACGAATAACATCGTCGTGCGGATAACTTCCTCGTGCGGATAACTTCGTCGTGCGGATAACATCCTCGTGCGGACAACTTGTCCGCACGGATAAACTACTCGCGCGGATAACAATACACGTCACAACAATCCGTGTCTGTCACACTTAGTCAACATATTCAGCTTGTCAGTCAACTTTATATGATACATTAAATGCAATCGGTGAACATGTGAATGTGCATGAATTAAATGTAATCCCATGTGATAAACATTGCATGTGATAATCTGCTACAACCGATTTAGCCAACTTTAATTGAAGATGGCAGCTTGCATGTGAGAATTTGTTGAATATCACAATTCGGATAACGATTTGTCGTGTAGTGCCATTGCCACTCGATTAAAAACAAGTAATCCGGATCACTTACTCGCACGGATAACATCTCATTTCATCCGGATCATCTACTCGCACGGATCCCCATCCGCACGGATACCCATCCACACAGATTCCCATCCGGATACTATCTCACCCGAACGGATACAATCCCACCCGAACGGACAAGCGTTGTCACGAGATTATTTTCACCGTTGACTTGTGTTGACTCACTCGATCGGATACCCGTCCGATTCATTTGTTTGATATTGATTAAACTCATTGTGTTTGTTTGTTCTTGCTTCAGGTGATTATAAAAGGTGCTTGTAATTCGAGAAGATCATATCATGGCTGAAGAGTTCTACAACACGTTCTACAACACGTTTACATCCGAATCATCTGAAACATCTACTGTCACACCAAAAACCATAACAAAGGCGATCAATGAAAACATCAAGAATGATAACTTCTACGGAACACACTCGAAGCCACCAACTCTGGAAAGCATTGAAGATTACACGTGGTGGAAAGAGAGGTTCATTGGTTGGGCAAAAGCCTATGCTCACGAGAGCTGGTTTTGTTTGGAGTTTGGGTACAAAAGGCCGACTAATGATAAAGGAGAAGAGCTTCCACTCAAAGACTTACCTAAAGATGACAAAGCAGAATTCTCAGCAGAACAGAGAATGATTGCTTTGATCCAGTTGGCAATCAGAAATGACATGTTTGCTTTACTGCAACATGACGGAACTTCAAAATCGATTTGGGAAGCTTTACGGGTTAAGGCAGAGGGTGGTAAACAAATTCAGAAAAACAAAATCGCGTTATTAAAAAAGGAATTCGATCTGTTTGATAGTTTAAAAGGAGAGACAGTAAGGCAAATGATTGAGAGGTTTTGCCATTTAAAAATTGAACTTGAAAGGTTTAAAATTGTTAAAACTAGAGAAGAAATTGTTGATAAAGTAATTGAAGCGTTACCACGAGCTGATCAGTGGCAAACGTTTGTTTTTATCCTGAAAAATGATGCTTTATATGATACAATTTCTCTTGATGTTTTGATAGAAAAGATAGAGAGTCATGAACTTGAGTTGCAAAAGCAGGACAAGATGAGCAGTTCTTCGCATCAGCAGAATGTTGGTCTTTATTATAAAGGCAATATACCTTCGGTGAAAGCTGATAGATCACCACAGACAGCATTCAGTGGTGAGAGGACAAAAGAACCTCAGAAAAGCTCATCAAGTTACGATCCGGGTTATCATTCATCTTCAAAAGCAAGCTCTGAAGAATCTGAAGAAGTTCTTTACAACATCGCTCTTAAACTGAAAAATTCTCCGGCTATGAGCATCAATGCAGCTAAGCAGCAAATGAGCTTCCTTGCATCTGTTCTGGAATCATATGAAGGTCTAGTTGCAGGCAAGATTGGTAACTCTGAGTTAACCAAAGAAGACTATGACCAGATTGATCCGGAAGAGATGGAACTCATTGACATTCGTTGGTGTTTGGCAAGCTGCATCCGCAGAGCTCAGAGATATATGGAAATTACTGGGAAGCAATCTCTTGGTGGTGCATCTACAAAGCTTGGATTTGATAAATCCAAAGTGACCTACTTCAAATGTAAGCAAAAAGGTCATTTCAAAAGAGAGTGCAACAATTATGCGGTTGGTGGAAATGAACATCCGTTCAATGATGATTACTACCGAAAGGCAATTTACCACCGTAGCAGAGAAGAGCCAAAGATGATTGAAGAAAAACCCAAAGAGAAGTCAAGAGCTTATGCTGTAATCCACGATGGTGAAGGATATGATTGGAGTCAGATTTGTCCGGAAGAAGATCGTGTTGATATTCAAAAAACAGCTCATGGCAGAAAATCATCAAACAGCAAACATTATGTTTTTGTTCCTGAAATCAAAGAGGAAAACAAAGAAGAAAATGTTGTTGCTGAAGTTAAAGAGAAAACCAGAGAAGAATTTCTGAGTGAGAAAACAGACAGAGAAATAAGAATGGCTGCGAACAGAATGAATGATATGCAAAGAGAATATGATGAAGCTGTTAGATACAAAAGATGGGATAAGAAACGAGAGTGTTATGTCAACAAATATGGTGAACCTGTTGTTTCCAAGAAGGACATAGTTTTTGATGATGTTCTTCTGGTAATTCCTCGGGTCGGTGAATTTTATTCAAATGCTGTAAAAGACAAAAATTATGAGGAAAAGCTAGAAAAACTCATAAGAGAAGTCATGATATCGAGTTTGAAGAAGAGAGATGAAGAAAGAATGAAGAAGAGTGTTGATGAGATGGTGAACAATTTGAAGAGAGTCGCTGAGGAAGTTAAAGTTGTTGAAAATGAGAAGATTGTTGAGGTGAATGAAGAGGTTGAGAAAGTTGTTACTGAAGAACAACAGGTTGTAGAAGCTGAGAAAAAGCTTGAAAGTTTGATTGAAGTGAAGAATGAGAATTTGGAAACTGGTGATGTTGGTGAAGAAGTTGGTGTTGAAGGAAAGAAGAATGATGCTGATCAGACAGATGCAGCAAACACCGAAGTGCCAATCACTGAGGTAAATTCTAATTCTAAAACTCAAATCAAAATCATTGAACTGTGCAAGAAATGCATGGAAACGTGCAGTGCTTGTACTGAAAGAGACAAACAATTTAATAAAATTGAAGAAGTTTTTAAAAATAAATGCAAAGAAATGTTAGAAAACGAAAAAGTTTTGAAAGATAATGAAGAAAAACTTTTGGAAAAATGTAAAAAGTTGGAAAAAGAAAATGAAGTTTTAAAAGAAAATGTTTTGAAAAAGACAGAAGAATGTGACCAAAAAGAAATTGTTTGTCAAGAGATGAAGAAAGAATATGATTCAATAAAATTGGCATATCACATTACAAAAGAATCATATGAAAAAGTGAAGGATGAAATGAAATTTGCTCAATCAAGAATGAATTATCTTTCTGAAACAACTAAAGAGCTTAAGCGAATGTATGAAATAAAACAAGGTGTTGTTAATTCCTACATTGAGGATGTTGTTAAGCTAAAGCGTCAGATTGCTGAGTTAGAACAGGATAACAACAAGTTAAAGAGTTATCACGTGTCGTCATATGTGCTTGAACGTATTTTCAATATAAAACCGGGAGATGGTGAGTCTGAGCAAAATAAGAAAGGCATTGGCTCAGAGTTTCATCAAGTTCCACCACCGGGAAAATTTGCATTTTATGATGATGAAAAGGTCGAAAAAGCTTTCAACATGGTAGATAAATTGCCAGATAACATTGACATAACCTATTCCAAATCTGATGATTCTAGTGATTCAGAGGTGGTAGGTAAGGTCGTTGAAAGTATGTTGAAAGAAGAGTCGGGTGATACAGGTAAGTCTGAATCACAGGATGAAAATGAAGGTAATTTTCATGATGGATATCTGAAAAACACAAAATTTGAGAAAAATATGAGTGATGATTCAAAAGGATTGGTTTATACCATGATTGGATCGGACAAATTATTCTTAGATGTTGTTTTCCCGATTCAGAATGTGATATCAGAAAAGGTTGATAAAGTTTTCAAAATGGTTGAGATTGATAAATCTTAAATTCCAAAGTTCGCTGGAAAAGGTCACAAAACTTTTTATAACAAACCTGGTTACAAGAAGAAAAACATGAAGCCTGGGTTGGGTTATAAAAAGAAACAGAATTGGAAGAAAAATGAAACATCAAATTTTCAGACAAAATTGAATTTTGTTCAAGGAATAAATTTAGAAGAAGAGAAAGAACTCTAAATTATACGACAGTCTAATGAAGAGTTCTGTGCTCAAAAGAAAAGGCAACATCCACAGGTCAAGGATGTGTCCAAGAGAACATGTTTCAAATGTGATCAAACTGGACATCTTGCACGAAAGTGTCCAAACCTGAAACCTGTGGATGTTGACAAAAAGAAGTCTGAAAATATTGAGAAACAGAAATCTGGAGTTGTGATTCAGAAGTCAACCAAGTTTGATTCAAAGCAAACTTGGAAGCCGAAAATGTCAAAGGTTGACTCACAACAAACATGGAAATCAGTGACACCAAAATTAAGAACAACACAAAGTTGGAAAAACACTGTTGATACAACAAAACCAAATCAGTTTTGGAAACCAAAAGTTGTTGTTCAAAATCAAAATGTTCAAAAGGAGTCACATTTTTATAAAAGAGGGACTCCAAAAGGTCAAACATGGACAGTTAAGAAACAAATGACTTCGGTAAATGATGAAAAAGTTTAAGTCAAAGTTGAAAAAGTCTTTGTTCAAAATGACAAAGATTTTCCGAAGTTAAATGATGCATATTGTGTTGAAATGCCTAAGGTCCAACAAACCTGGGCTACATTGTTCAAGTAATTGAGTAATTTGAATGTGCAGGTGCTTCTAAAGAATTCTGAATGTCAACAAGAGGAGTCTCGAAGCAGCCTGGCACGAGATGAGAAGGCTGCTGATCCCTGCAACTGTTGAACAGGGAGTTTGTTTGTTCTGTACATAAATAAACAATATTTCAAAAACCCTAAAAATTGAAAATTTTGAAAAACCAAAAATATGTTTTGTTTTTGTCAAAAATATTCAAAAATACAAAAATATGTTGATTGAATACGCCGAAACCCTCACGGCTGAACAAACATGATTAATTCACAAGATTGAAAAACGGTTTTCAAACTGTAAAAAATCAATGTGTTGTAAATCATGGGGGTATGTTAGATTTTCTGCAAAACAGAGCATTTTTAGCAGAAAATGGATGGCGAGACAAAGCTATCAGTGTCGGTTTGTCAAATTTTCTTTAAATGGTTTTGCATTTTAGGGGGAGTAAGAAATTGTCAGAAAATCCAAAAACATTAGAAAATTTGAAAAAGTCAAAAACATGATAAAATTCAAAAAATGAGTTTTGTGTAAAAAGAGGAAATGATAGTACATCAGTAGACAGTTACAGTACGCTAAAGAATTGGAAAGTTTAAATGTGTTAAACGATCTCACCGTGGATGTGTCGGTAGATTTTTATACATTTAGTAAAATTTTTCGGGATATAAACCTAAATTCAAACTTGCTTATTTTGTGGGGAACACTACTTGGATATATAGGTAACCCCTGAAATCTCGTTTGAAGGACCCCTCTTTCTGAGATACTAGGTCTTTATGCTTAGTGATATCTGGGGTATTATCCCGGGACTTCTGATTTTGCGGAAGCAATGGCCTAGTCCCCGGAGAATACTTTTCGCATTGCTTGAAAAATAGTGCCGCCCTCAGCAAATTGATGAAACAATAAAATTGATAGTCATTGTTGTTGTAAACAAAAGATCCTCTAAAGGGGACACACCAAAAAGTCTAACCGTCATCTCTCTGCTGAACGGAAGTTCTGACCTGAGCTCTCACGGTTTCGTACTATAATTTATTCCCCTTACAGATATCATCTAGGTATACTCACCTGTAAGACTGAATATTGGGATTTGGATACGGGAGTATATTCAAGAGGTGGGACACATCTAATTCGTATCCTGAATCAGTTGAACTTTGTGTGAAAATTTAAGTGGACAAGTATATCGACAATCTAAGTGAATTGTTTAATTCTTAATGTGTAAATAAGCTCAACGGTACTTGTGACTTGTCAGAAACTGATATGATCCTCTAATGCAAACTCAAACAAAAACATTATCTGTAAATATGTTTGTAAATATTTCTTTACTGCTTTACATTTCAGAAAATCACAAAAAGATTTTGATTTCTGCTTTATTTTCAACAACCGATATCTGAGTGCTGAGTTTCAAAATCTGAGTATGCTGATTGTGTTTCTGAAAATAAAACGAGTTCATTAAGTTGAAACTTGAAATTTTTAAAATCAAAAATCAAAAACAGTTTGTGATATCTCCAAGGTCATTAATTTGGACTTGGATGATTAACTGTGAGGGAGTTGGATGCTTATATTGTTAAAATCTATAATAGAGCCAGTTTTCGATGTTGGATTCTTAAATACTGCCAAATCTTTGAAGATTGTTGATAGGGGGAGAGTATCAAGTAATCCTGGATATATTTCATATTATTATATCTTAGTCCCAGGATCTTGATTTAGAAAGTTTAATAGAGCCAGGTTACGATACCTGGACAACTGAAAATGTTTTCACTATAAAATGTTTTACTTATGAATGTATGAGATTTGCAGATGGTATTCCAGATTACGATCCCGATAGCCGAGTCTAAGGGGGATTCTGAAGACGAGCTCAACGCGAGGGGAAGCGTGAAAGGAGCCAGGTATCTTTCCCAGAAGAGCTTGTAACCGAAAAGCCAGGTGTCGATCCCAAAGCACAGAAGCTTGACGACAGGGGGAGCCTGAAGAGTCTACTGAAAGGAAGAAGCTAAAGCTGAAGACAGATCCACGGGGATTCTGTTCGAGCTAAAGAGAGAAAAAGACCAGAAGCTACGAGTCTGACTAACTGTTTGAGATTGACTGCGGCAATATCCAAGGGGGAGTCTGTTAGTGCAGTATGTCTATCGCCTCCGTCATCTCAAGACCGTAGCAGAAATAGATTAAGTTTAGTGCTTATAGTGTTATATTTTAGTAAAAGGCAAGGTGGCATTTGTGTAAATAATGAGATATCTCATTATGTCCCTTGGCCTATAAATAGAGAACTTAGTGTTCTCATTTAGGACTTTTGCCACATTTGAGACTTGGAGCTTTGGAGAGCTAGGATCTACAGAGAGAAAGCCTAGAGAGAGAAAGTTCCTTGTACGTGATTCAGGTGCTGTACGTTATCAGATCTTTCAATAGAATCACGGTTATTATTACGTCACGTGTGTTCGGTCACATTCGTGTACGGATTCCGCACGTTACACGAGTCGGTTCGCAATCGAAACGGAGTCAAAACCGGTCCTATCATTAGTTGTATTCTTTTGAATTACTAATGAATTATAACATATATGGGGTTTATTGAACTTGTGAAATCTACAAAAACGCCTAATCAATTTGGGAACGCCATGGACGTAAAGAAATTAGAATTATTAATTGATTTTAATGAATTTGGGGACGCCATAAACGCCAAAATATTTACTATGTAATACAAAAACGATTAACTCATCGAGGCAGATCTAAAAAACAATAAAACGCCAGGTAGTTATTGAATCTAACTAAACACCAAAAAAATCTTACAAGCCAAAAATGAAGTTGTGTTGTGAGACGCATTGAAAAAAAGAATATAAAAGGACAACAAAGCCACTCTGCCTTTCATTATATCGCGTGCCACATGTATAGTCATGATCCGTTCTCACCATTTTCACACTTTTAGGCGTTTTATCCTGATCCCGTTTATATATATATATATATATATATATTAAGGGTCATGATTTAGGGAAAACGGTGAAAAGTGTGAGAATACTGAGAACGCTTATGGATCGTCCGATCAAAACAATCTATGGACTAGATTGGCGCGGTGGCGTTTTCGTAAATAACATTAATTTTATTAAGTGGGCGCGCTTCATTAAGGGTAAAAAGGTCTTTTACTGCTCAAATTCAGAATGCCACCAAAAATGAGAACACGCCATTCAAAACAAATAAAACTCCACTAATACAAAACACAAAAGATTAATGATAAAACGTGTTGGAGATTACACGAAGAAGAAACAACACAGTAACTGAAATTCAATAATTAACATTTATTAGAAGAAATTACCTCCTAAATTACGCGCCAAAAACATCATTACATAAACGACGTTAAACATCGCTTCCATAATCACTTCAATCCATCATTCTAAAAAACATCTTTTCCCAAAACGCAAAGTTTAACCAAAACCCAAAAAATGGCAACCATCGTTTCATGGAGATACACTCTGAGAATCAGAAGATTCGTCATACGTTTTGACAACAAAAGGAGGGTGTATGCTAAGACAATCGAAGGAGTTTTGAAGATGGAAGAAGAGGTATAGAGGGGTATCCTATCGCTTGGCATCACTCTGGATAACGAATGTCATGAAACATAAAAGCTTATGAGAACATTAACAAGGAAATTTGGACCAAGCAAAGAAGATGAAAAAATGGACCCAGTCATAACATCATGGCGTTTTGATGAAGAAACAGACATGGTGACCGTTATATATGACAACGGAGAGCAGGAAGACAACCTGCTTGAAGATATCATGACAAAGCAGGGGGTTGGGTTCATGGAAGAGTTGCACAACGCCACGTGTTTAAACACAGACATGGACTTAAAAATGACGTTGATGCAGGTCATGTTCAAATGGAGGCTTCAGAATCTTCAAAAACAAGAAGCCAATGAAAGATGAATTGGATGAAAGACTAGAAGAAGACTCCGAAGAAGAAGACGAAGGAAGTGATGGATACTTCTCAAATAAAGTACCTTTTGATGAGGAGTTTTAATTTTTTTTTGTTTTCTTTTGTGTAATTTTTTTAAAATAATAAAATACTATATTTCTCCCCTATGTTTCAAAACGCCAAAAAATACTACAAAAAGTCATTGCATACAAAATGCCAAAAATAATAAAAAATATTTTCCCTGTGTAATATTTTCTCTGTTAGTGTATTTTGTCATCTTGGTCTACAAAACGCCATTAAAAAACGCCAAACTTGGAAGATGGGACGTCTATCACCCTAAACTGATAAAGCTGAACAACACAGTAAATACACACAGTAACGGAAAAGACTGTTACTTTATTACTAGCATTTATTATAATAAAATCCCGCCTAAACTATGCGCCAAAAACATCCTATAAGAGAAACGTCTCTGCACAATCAATTGATCACACCAAAAAAACAAACGCCAATATTTCCTAGAAACCACTCACTTTAAAACGCCAAAAAGTAGTTAAAAACACAGATGGCAAACCTCGTTTCTTCTATATTGAGTATTATTCTGCATGAAGTTTCACTGAATGGATTCTTCTCTGAGGTGGGTATCTCTATAATCTTTTGCTGAATGAGTTGGACAAATACTCAAGGAAAAGAGACTGATGACAGTGATATGTCATTATTTGAGCTTTGTTCTTGATGGATATATTGATGGCATGAAGGGATTGATACCAGTGTAAATGTTATTTTGGACTCCATGATCATAATAGCATCCTAGCATGACTTGATCTTTAATGACATGTCTCCAAACAAGAATATATCACACCAAAATTACAGGATGCCACTAATCAACTTCGTTTAAAAACGGACGTTATGTAGGAAAATTGGCATCTAGCTAAGGTATTCAAAGCTTCAAGGCACAAAAAATTCAAGAAGAAGAGGCTGATGACAATGAAGATTTGGATAAAAAATTAGATTAGCATTTTAATTTTTTTTTTCAATTTTCTATCTCTTTTTTAGGGGATCATTTTATGTTGTTTGTTATCTAACTCTACTAATAAAATACGTTATATCTGTTAAAAATGTTTATAAAACACCAAAAACTACAAACACCAAAACGCCTAATAGTATGAAAAACGGATTCTGGCAAAGCACGTTGTTACTATATAAAACGCCAAAAAATGTCATTAAAACAATGTATAAAACAACGTGCCATCTTTATCTAAAGGCGATTAAAAACAAAACGCCAAACCCTGAAAAGTTGAGCAATGTTACAGCCTTAACAGATGAAGCTGAACAAAATAGTAACTGCAAACAGTAACTGAAACGACGGAAAACTTTATTACTAACATTTATTATGTTAAAAGCCACGCCATCGTAATTGAATTTACTTATCTTTCCAAAACGCCATAATTACCTGCCACATTGTAGGCCTATATCCTACATGACACAACAATTGACACATAAAAAACACATCAAAAAATTACTGATGTGTTTTACCACCAAAAACATATATCTACATGGCGCCAAAAAAAAAGCTCATTATATAAGTACAAACAACTAAATAAAAGCTTCACACTCCACACATTCATTAAAAACGCCACACATTGTATAAAACGCCTTACAATTCAACAAAAATGGTGCAGGTTATTACATGGAGGTTTGAGATGGCAGAGGGACGTTTCGTCCTAAAGTTCTCTGACAGGAGATGGGTGAAAGTCAAAACAATCAAGGCCATACTTATTATGGATAAATCCGTTCAAAGGGATATTCTAGCCTTTAGGGTTACAGTGGCCTACGATTGTGAGAGGAATCGAACGGTAATAAGAAGATCAAAGAGAAAATTTCCAGAAGATGATGATTATGATGATGATGTTGACAATACTGATCCACCAAAAGTTACCAGTTGGATTCTGGATGAACAATCAAGAACGGTGAAGGTGAGCTATCTACATGGGGGGAGGGGGTGGATTATTCCTTGACAATGGACGAAGTGCTGAACACAGATAGACTACATCTTCTTGAACAACTCTGTGATTTAGCACATTCGAACGATGCAAGATACAGCGTTGTGATGATATTTAAGTAAGGGATGCAACAAAGACGAGACGAGATTATGACGTTATACGCCAATGAACAAGATGATGATGTTGAGTCTGAGGAGAGTGATGAACAAAACGATGGTTACATCTTTGATGTAATACAATCCACAGAAGACTTTTAGTTTTTGTTTGATTTCATCTTAGCTGTACTCTTTTAAATTCCTAATAAATTTAAAAACGCCATGAACGCCAAGAAATTTACCTTGATAACATATATGAACTGTTGAAATCTACAAAAAAACGTCTAGTGAATTTGGGAAACGCCATGGAGGAAAACAAGTTATAATTACTAAATGATTTTACTAAACGCCATAAACGCCAAAATATTTACTATGCATGTGATCTACAAACTAAAATATTATATATTTATCAATGTCTCAATATGATTACAAACTAATGGCATGTAGACGAGCAACAAGCTGCGCCGCTACCCCTTTCTGAATAGCAAACCCTATGTATTTCTTGAATATAACTAAAAAAACAATAAAAACGCTATGTTTTTCTTGAATATAACTAAACGCCAAAAAAATAAAGCGGTGTTATGAGACGAATTGAAAAAAAAATATAAAAGGACAAAAAAACCCCTCCGCCCTTCACTATATCACGTGCCACGGGTTGAGCTAGGATCCGTTCTCACACTATAGAGCGTTTTCTCCTGACCCTGTACCTATATATTAAAATACTTTTAGATTCTAATTTAAAAATCAGGATTTTTAAAACTCATCTATAAACTTTAGTTTAAAAAAAGTAATAGTTTATTACATAACTTTCATCGAGTACCTACTTCAGTACGTGATTGATGGTTAAAATTTCATGATTAAACACGATTGTTAATAACTGTTCGTGATGATCTTGATTAGGTATGAAAGGAAGATTGTTATGCATATTATCTATGTATGTGGTCAAACCAAATAAAGTTCGAAGAATAATAACACTTTTTAAATGATACCCAGTTATAAAAAAACTAAGCCAAGACCTCCGTTGCTTCACAATGCCTGCTAGCTGTCTCGCTTTTAACATGCTATTAGAACCCTCGGGGAAAATGCCAGTGCCTAAAAATGCAAATAAATATTTATTATTGATAGATTTAATAATTATTATATTATTATAATCAATAATAATATTCTTACTTTTAACAAACATACTGTTATTATAATCATATTTTTTTTATCTGGATAATATTATTACAGTTACAAAAAATATCAGTATTATAGCACAACTAGTTGATTCTCCGCCCGCGTTGCGGGGCGATGGCCAAATAGATCTCAATCAATTAAAAAAACACTTTTATAATTTTGCTAGGAAAAAAACTAAAATGATGATAAGACTGGAATTTTGGGCTCAGGGCGAAACTGGAATTTTTCAGCACTAATGAGCGAATGTTATGCGGCTTCTTTAGACGAAAACAAATTAAATCGAGTCAAACAATTAAAACCAAAAACTTTTATAGTTTTGCTAGAAAAATTAAAACGATGGGGAAAACGTAACTTTGAACTGAGGGGGAAATCATAATTTTGTTTCAGGGATAAAATCGTAAATTAAATGGACCAATGAGGTTGAGGGTAAAATCGTAACTTGGTTGTGTGAGAAAAAAAAAACTAATGAGAAAACTGTAAATTTAAACTGGGAAGAATCGTAATTTTAAACCGAGGGCAAAATTGAAATTTTTAGCTGGGAACAAAAGCTTAAATTTATTTTTAAATGGGGGTAAAAACATAATTTTGAATAGATGACAAAATCGTTATTATAAGGAAAAAAACCTAATGGCAAAACTGTAAATTTAAACGGGGCAAAATCATAATGTTGAACCGAGGGAAAATTGAAAATTTTTAGCTGGGAGTAAAAGCGTAAATTTATTTTTAAGTGAGGGTAAAAGCATAATTTTGAACTAATGGTAAAATCGTAATTTTAAAACGGAATAAAATCGTAAATTTGTTGGGCAAATAGGGAAGTGCCATGCATGACTATATATATAAACGGGACAAAATCGTAATTTAGCAAAAAAAAAAAAAAAATTGGGTGGCAGGTGGCCGCCCAACTCAACCAACCCAATGAAACCACTATTGCCCGAGATGGTTTTTGTTATAGTAGATAATTATTATCACTTTTAATACTTTTAGAATTACGGGGAATGATCCACTAAAAAGTGAATTTTGCCTAAGTAGCTTAAGAAGGATTGTGATGATGATATGTGGCACTCCTAATAAGTAGGAATGAATGGAATTTTGGTCCTTATAAATAGAAGTGAAAATGACATGTGACACCCCTTTTGTTTTTTAAAAATACAACAAAATAAATCTAGTAAAAAAAATCTAGCATAAAAAATTTAGTACAAAAAAAAATATAGCACAAAAAATGTAGCACAAAAAAATATAGCACAAAAAAACCTAGTACAAAAAAATATAGCACGAAAAAATTCAGCAAAAAAATGTAGTACAAAAAAATCCAGCACAAAAAATTGAGAAAAAAAAATTTAAGATAAAAAAATCCAGCACAAAAAATTTAGCACAAAAATATAGTACAAAAATCCAGCATAAAAAATGTCATACAACATAGAAATACAACACATTTTAGTGGGTTTTTTTAGTCTTCATATTTTCTATAGCAATATGGTACTCAAATTAAAGATAAAAAGACGCTCGATTTTAAGGTGAAATTTTTATGAAAAAAATGCCGTATAAAAAAGTTATGAACGTTTAAAAAATGAAGGTGAAATATGCATGTGTCTTGCATGTGGAGAGAGAAAGTCCATAAATAGGATTTTCCCAAGATACCATTGCACTCCTCCTTTCTCCAACACTTTCATCTTAACCATTGATTTGAAAAATGAATGGTTAAGTTTCATTCTCATCTTACTTAGGCAAAATCAACTTTTTATTTGATCTTACCCTTTAGAATTATTATTACTACTCCTATTACTAATACTAATTTTACTATTGTTACTACAACCTTGACCAAACCACCACAACTACTGCTACTACGACCATCATTTCTATGTCGTCACCACCACTACTACTAATATTATTATTCATTATTAAATAAATTGAATTTAAAGAACTTAAACTACGACCCATTAGTCGATAAGAATCAATCTTTGCAATGTGACCAATAAAACTTCACTTTCGTTGGCAATGAAAATGAAACTCTTACAAAGAATGAACTTCATTTGCCACTAAATTTCATTTATTTCATTTCAAACGCCTACCGACTTTCTAATTAGGATAAAATTTAGTCAAGAAATCAAAGTTACTTTTTGTTGGGGTGAGATTCCCTTTTATAACAAAAGTAAAAATCATGTAATTGATCACAATGTTAGCATGGATACCAACAACTAATGGGTGATATTTTGAATTTCAATAATTCAATTTGCTTTAGAACATATGTAGTGGAGAGTTAAACCACATTCACTTTTTTACCATTTGGTTGCCACGTCATCTTAGCCAAATCACATGTTAAAATGACGTAGTGGTTCACCCACCTCTTTAATTATTAGTTATTAAGTACCTAATGATTGATTTTTTTTTGTTTATTACTTTTTTTTTATAAATATACAGTACTGAATAAAACATACATAACCTAAAAAAGGGATTACATTAAACTAAAAAATCATAGATAAAGATACATAAAATTATTCATCTTCGTTTTCTATGTCATCTTCGTCGTCTGTCGTATGTCAAAATACCTCAACTGCTAGTTGCCAACGGTTACATTTATCAAATTCAACATCGTGCATCACGTGGTTCAAACCACATGCCCCAAACCACGAGGCCAACCACGAGAGGGGGGGGGGGGGGGTTCCTCTCGTTGTTGGTCCATTCCACGCGCAACAACGTACGTAGCCACTATGGGTGGCCTTAGACCATGTGTAATGGTACCATAAACCGCATTTTTTTTTGCCATATGTCTGTCTCATCACCTAAGCCACTTCACATGGTGAAATGTTGTAGTGATTTACCCACCAGTTTATTAATTATTTAATAATTACCTAATCATTTTTTAATTTTAATTTTTTTATAATTTTTCAATATACAATATAACATAAACAGTATAACTAAAATAATGTTACACATAAAAAAATAAAAACTAGAAACTCAAAACATCTATTCAAAATAAATTAAGTTATTCGTCTTCGTTTTCTTCGTCATTTTCGTTGTCTACGCCATCGTGTTGTCTCATCCAAGCATGCTAGACCAAATCCGCCATTATAGCTCGGTGTGCTTAATATTGTGTATCATGCACCAGAGCTTTGTATCCAGGGGCGAAGCTTCTTGGGGGCGGGGGGGGGGGGGTCGCCCGACCCCCGGGATTTTTCGCTCAGTAGTGTTATATATGTATTTTTCGTATAGAAATTTTTGGATATATACGTTTTTACCCCCCCGATTCTATAGAAATTTTTGGTATATATGTTTTAGCCCCCTCCGTTTTCTCCGGCAAGCTTCGCCACTGTTTGTATCTTTTGTTCCATAGTTGCACCAACTTGTTAGTCTTCTACAAATTGCGGACGGTAATCTTGACAAATCGTTTTTCTTTCGTCCTCGAGAATAATATTGTGTAAAATGAGACAACAATACATTACATTTCTAACCTATCCTTATGTTATAGTCGACAAGGTTTCCTCACAAAATGCCAACGTTGTTATAGAATGTTAAATAACCTTTGGATATTTTTTTCTGGCAGACTCTTAAACCTTTTTAAAATGAGTTCTCCTACCGTCAATAGGGTCTCTCTAGGTTTTTACAACAAGCGTGTATCCTGGATATATACCATCGGCCAAAAAGTAGCCGTGTGGGTACTCATTTCCGTTAGCCAAAAAAGAAGTGACGATTAAGTTACTTGCTATGTGATCCTCAATGATAGGTGATTGCTCAAAAACGTTGATGTCATTGTTTGAAACAGAAACTCTAAAAAATGCATGCCAAATCCATAGATCATACAAAGCGACGGCTTGAAGGATGTTTGTTGATCCTTTCTAGTCACCCCAAGTATGTCCACCTCTCCGAGCCATTGGACAATTTTTCCAACCCCAATGCATACAGTCAATGGCACCAATCATGCCGGGTAAACCATGTTGATTCTCAAACACATTATATATGTTATTGATCTTTCCATGTAGGCTTTTGTAAATACCGTTCCCCGTGTAGTTCAATGACACCTTTTTAAAAAAAATCAAAAGCAAATACATGTAACTTTAAAAACATAGTCACACATCAACAACTTATTCGTAGCCTCACGTTCCATTCGACTTGTTTTCTTCTAATAATCGAACGTGGAGGTTTTCTTTATGCGTAATATTTTCGGCCCTCCAATTTGGAATGTTTCATAACATAGCGAAATCCATAAAACCCTTAGGTCACTCCATTCCCATATATTAATGCCTCGCTACCCCAACCACAAAAGGCTTCAACATTAATAAAGCGGTAGTGTGAATGAATCTCCATCGCCACAACTGATTGCCACTTCAAAAAAAAAAAAAAAAAAAAAAAAAAAAAAAAAAAAAAAAAAAAAAAAGGTAAAGTCTTTGCATCCTCACATACTGTGGGGGCAATTAACTACATTGGGAAGTTGAGGATGATATGCTTCTCGCTAAAGGTAACTACAAGTCTTTGAAGACTACATGTTAGGAGGCACATTCATATTGCCTCCAGAACAAAGAGACAACTTGAGAGTGCATTACCATATGATACAAGCCTATTTAAACACACTCATTGACATCATGATCGATTGAGAGCAAAGAACACTCATGATGCCTTGTATTAACGTCAGACTAAGTTCTTATTCATGAACATGCCTTGAAATAATTTAAATAATATGAATGTGAATCGAGCACCTAAAGAGAATCAAGATGTAAGGGTAGAACACTACAGTACGATGAGGATGTTATTGTTAAAAAAATAAACATGTACAAAGGAAAGATCGGCCAGGGTTTTATTATAAAGAAAAGTGTATATCTAAAACAAAGAAAATATGACTATGAATAGAGAACCTATCTAGGGTTACTAGCTAAATGGTTTGAACAATAAAACGAATACAAAAAGATCCCACTAACTTTATTATACTAACACCCCCCAACTCACAATGCAATAGTAATAAGTATTGAGAGTTTGCCACACAATAAACAAAACCGAGACACCGACTGAGCCTTGACAAAAAAAAGAGTAATCTGCAAGGCTGATCAAACAAATGGAAGCGAGATGGTCCCGAGCTATAAATGATGATGAGTGAAGTGACAATCAATCTCAATATGCTTTGTCTGCTCATGTAATCTGCATAGCACTTTTTTTTATCATAACGTTGAGGAGTAGGTTGAGAATATTAACTCCCATATCTGCAAGAAGCCAATGCAACCAAACAATCTCACATGTAGTCAGAACCATAGCACGATGCTCAGCTTTAATAGAAGATCTAGAAACAACATCTTGTTTCTTACTTTTCCATGGAATTAACGAATCTCCAAGGAAAACCAAAATTATTGGTGGATCTACGATCATTATAATCGTCATCCCAATCAGCATCACCATAGGAATGCAACTCTAGAGAAGATTTTGAAGGAAACAAGAGACTGTGAAACTAAGTGCCATGCAGATATCTCAGAATACGAAGAATAGCTCCCTTGTGAATATAAGTAGGAGAAGTAACAAATTGACTAACCACATGAACAACATGAGCTATATCCGGATGAGTAATTATAAGATAAACCAAAATGCCCACAATAGTATGATAGAGTCCCAGATTAGATAAAAGAACACCAACAGTGGGAAAATACCATGCATTGGTTTCAAGAGGAAGTCTACAACTCTATTATCAGTAAGTCGTGTTGTTGAAAAAAAATCAAATATATATATATATATATATATATATATATATATTTTGAGAAAGAAGGTATCCTTTCTAAGACTGAGCCACCTCCATTCCAAAAAAAAAACTTAGCAAGCCCAATTCCTTCATAGCAACCCGGTGAGCCAAATCACGCTTCAGTAACTCAATGCCAACATAATCAATAAATCTAGATCCATCTCAGATTTTGAAGATTTGGCAAACCCTTCTGCATCTTTGAGTTGAAGACGAAGTGATAGGATCTCTGGGGTGATAGCAATGGTTATATCTCCAATCTTTGCATTAATGGACAACACTTTTTCTTTGTCATCATGAGTTAGCTTGTTGGGTTTATAGTTAGGGCTTGATGAAACGGGGATTTTTCTTAAAGATCAATTATATGATGGTATTGAGTGTGATCCTTCTCTTTAGTTAAATAAGGAAGAAGGTTATGGGTAGGTTGGAAAACAAGTTTTACCATTAGTAGTAATACGAGAATGAAGATTTAGAAGGAAGATTTGAGAGATTTGGATTAAAATTGATCACAAAAGTATTTGGCGGCGGTTAAAATAATCCCAGATTAATCTAGAAGCTTATTTATAGGGAATGGGTAATGGTAAAAAAGAAACCGCTGGATTTTGGCAAACTGTTGGTTCAAGCCAGCAGTTTTGTGTAATATGTACACAGGTGATGAAAACCAGTTGTTTCTTTTTTATTGTAAAAAACTCTCAATGATAGGACTTTGGAACGCATGCCTTCTGGCTTTCAGGCCTGATTCCATCAGAACTTGATTCTTCACTTTGACCACTGTTTTGACCCATTGATAGCTTTTGTATTATACTGATCATCTCCTTTTGGTTCTCAGCAAATTATTTTATTTCAGCACTTTGGTTACACCTCCTTTGCTTGTACTGATAAGGGGTAGAATAGGAATTCTTCTGTTTTGACTAGATTTTTGTAGGAGGTGCTCAGTAACTTTTACTAATCTGGTAAATTTTATGCGATTCAGGGCTAAAGTTACAAGTGTTTCAATAGCGTTAAAGATCTCAAGAGAGCTTGTGGATTCACAGTAGCTGGAATCACTACATGTGTAAAATACTGGCTTTTCATGAAAGTTTTTCATATTACGAATCTTGTTTTTTTCTCATAAGCTAAGACCATGTAGCAATCTTTAGTAATGTGATTGGTTTTCTCACATTCTTTGCAAAATAATGTACCTCTAGTGCTTTTACCCCTTTTTGAAACAAAGTTTTATTTGGTTTTGAAATTTTGACTAAGGCCAGCAGTTTTGGATGAAACTGCTAGAGGGCTAGCAATGCTGTTATTTTCCCATCAAAAGTCACAAAGGTCATTGGTTTGAAATTCTTGTCATCATATGTATCATCAGACCATTTAGTGTTGTGTTGATCAGAAATTCATGATGAGAACTACAATCAATGTTTACAGTCTCATTTCCAATTGATGAATTAGATTCAATTTCATGGACTTGAATTTTAAGAGTGTAATCACTTAGTCCTTGTGTGACTTAAATTTTACATTGCTTTTAAATTACTGATTTAGCAATATTTCAAAACCCTTATATGACTAAACCTATTTTTGGCAATTTACCTGTGTTTCTGACACGAATGATATAATGAAAGGAGTCATTGAAGTTGTGTAGAATTTTTTGAAACTTCATGTTTATATCAGAAATGAATTGGCCCTTTTCTTCCAACACTTGTTTGTGAGAACTAATGGTTTGTGCCAGAAGCTTCTCATAATTTTCAATTTTTTCAAGAAGCATGATATTCACTGCTTTGACATCCACAAATAATTAAATGCACTTTTCAGAACAAAGTTCTAATAGTATTTCTAGGGATATATCAACATGCTAAGATGATCCAACAGTTGGAATAATACACAGACCAGTAGTTTCATTAGTGCTATAATTTTATGTGTCACTTAATGCTTCTAGGGCAACTAGTGCAAGATTTGGGTGACCATAATTTATTGCAAGCATGCTAAAGTGTTCATCATTTAAATCCTCAGGTAGACTTCTCCAATCCATAAAGCTTTGAGTGAAAAAGCTTTGTTGAGTAGTTTCTAGTGCAGGGGAACAAGTAGTTTGACAAACTACAGGTAAGTGAGCT
This sequence comes from Helianthus tuberosus, assembly GCA_030545235.1. Classification (NCBI taxonomy): domain Eukaryota; kingdom Viridiplantae; phylum Streptophyta; class Magnoliopsida; order Asterales; family Asteraceae; genus Helianthus; species Helianthus tuberosus. The sequence continues at coordinate 89,996,404 of CM060411.1, forward strand.
GGGGAATGAGTTTGTGCTTGTGAAGGTGCTTGTGACATATTAACTTGTGATATGTGGTATTGAGAAGGACTATTCACATACGGATATGTAACACCTAGTAAAATCACGACCAATATAATGAAGACACATGTCATGAACTTTAAACGTGTAATGGATTGAATATGAGGGACTAAAGTTGACAAACAAAGAAAGTATATGTGTAAAAGGATTCAAAGTGTCAACATTGAATAATTATACCTTTCGACAACCCTACACGATGTTTATACCCTTAAACGAATGAATTATGAATCATATGAAGCCGTTTGTGGAAGAAAGTGAGAGTTTACAAACCGCAAGGGTTAAATGTGTCAACATGTTTAATTTATACCTCTGAGTGACCTTTTAGCAAACCCGAAGCTTTGTAACGATTAATTATGCTCACTAGAATAAGTGATAAAAATTTCACAAGGTTTCGATTTTGTATGAGATAGTTATGCTAACATTCGTAAGTAAGGGGTTAAAAGCGTCAACGTTGAGATTCAGGACTTATTCGATGATCGTATAACTAACGGAGGACTTAACAAAGTTTGTTTATGTCTTAGGGTCCTTAAAAATCAAGTTGGAGGGTTAAAAGTGCAAAATAATAAGTTAAAACAACTATAAAAAGGACCAGGGACCTAAAATGCAAATTCTGAAACTTATTTAACCTGATGTGGGAGCCATACCGGCCGCGTAGACCTTGTCTGGGTCTTACGCGGGCCGCCTAAAACCTGCCAGCGTCCAAAAAGCTTGGCAGGTGCCAGTTTCAGCCTGTTAACCGACCTTTATGCATGGTATTCGAATTCCTGAAGCGTGGCCAACAGTTTTGCATGCCTAGGGACACCTGGGAACATCATACAACACTTGTAGACTTGTTTGGCATCATCTTATGAGATTAAAATCTCTATATAAGAACTTCAAAGTTGCAACATTGTTGCATACATTTCAAAAACCATTCCAACTTATTTTCTGGAGTCTCCTGGAGCTCAAGAGCATTCCCTAAGGGTCATTAGTCGTGCTTAGGACCTTTGTAAGCTTCCTTGACATTTCTTAATTCAGTTTTATTAGTTTAATGGCCTAAAGTCAAACCTGTCGTAATTAAGGTTTGACTTAGTGATTAATCACTAATGGTCCAGTCAATTCTCGAATTGAAAGTAGCTTTGAGTTGGTAATTATGTGGGTAATAAACCCTTAAAAGGGCACCCTCTAATTCCCACTCTAACTAGGTCAATTGTCGGGTCAAAGTTAATTATAAAAAGTCAACGGAAAGCAAATTTTTGCATAAACACGTAATTAACAATGTAGAAGCTATGAAACCTGTTTTACCACTTATATAACTTAATAATTAATGTAAGAACATGTCTAAGCATGTTTAACCCGACAATTTTTTTTTTATCAATTAAACGGCGTAATTAGCATAAAGCCTATCTAAACCCAAATTTTGACACCAAACTTTTTACCCACTGATGTAATATAATATTTTGGGATTTTTAAAGATTTTTATTTATTTTTAAGCTGAGCATAACATAGGGTTCTTGCTTTAATTCGGTAATTGTCGGTTATGCCCTTTTCTTGAATAAAATGAGTTTTACATAATATTTTAATACCAAACTTTTTGCTACTGATTTTATATGATAAATAAAATATTTTGGACTTTATAAACTGATCAAAAACTCAGATTTCTTATTTGAACCCGAAAATCGCTTAAAACCGACTTTTACGCGTTTAAAGCGCATAGTATGAGTTAAAACCATTTTTGGCATATGAAACTTAATACCTACTGATGTTTTAAGTAAATTTTTATAAGTAAACAGTAAGAAAAAGTTTTGAACTCAGAATTCTAATTTTGACCTTTAAAGCTTATGTGAAATTACCAAAATGCCCCTACGGTGCATAGTTTGGTTATAAAAGGTAAATTTCACATATATGCAATACCCTCCTGTTATGACTTATAAAAATAAATATTTTTACTGATTATATCAGACCTGAAACTCAGATTAATATATAAACTCTTTTATAAGCCTTAAAATGACCAAAATACCCCTACGAGGCATAATTTGAGTTTAAATCCATTTTGGGCATAATGGAAGGTATCTTACTGATATCACAACATATTTAAGGCATATTAACTTAGGAAACCTGTACATGACTCATTTGGTTACCCGTTACGCATTATTCGCGTTCGGTACGGTTTATGTAACTAGTTTGCATAAATTAGCCGAAACGGGTCAAACCTTATCGTTTTTATCTCAAAATCCAGAATGTGTTTAGTTTACCCATATTATACAAGTATACAAACTTGTCGGGTCTAAACCACACTCTAATCCGGTCATCGCTTAATCGTGCGGTTTGAACCTTATATCTTCCTTTAAAACTAACCGGTCTAAGTTTAGACTTAATTAAGACCCGTTAGGAATCTAATAGGTTATTAAAACCTTCGTTCCAGATTAGGAGACCAGTAAAAGATACTTGCACTCGCTGATTGTGATATATACTTGCTCATGTAAATACTTTTAACTTATTTTCCCTTATACTGGCTTGGGGTACGGTATATAAAATACCGCTTGGTCGGGCATTGAATTGTTAATCATATGAAGGTTAATTTATTGAGATGACCCGTTTAAATTGTTTTGTTTGCTTAAAGCCTTTGGGGGTTAATGACCATGTCCCGGATATCCTTGGCATCATTCATTGAAATGGCCACGACCTAAGCACGGGGTGTAGGCATACACCTGCCGGTGCATATAAATAAAAAGGTATAACCGTTTGTTCGAGAATAACTCGTCGCGGGACTATATCATGTGGTGTGTCTATTAATCTTTAACCCGGTATTCAGCCCGGGCTACTGAACGTATAACGAACATGTAATTCTTTTACAAGTTTATATATATAAATAATTATCCCAAGTTATAAAAGATTATTTTGTGCCTTGTGCATTCAAATCAATTTTCTTAAATATTTTCAAAATGAGTCGGTTAATTGTATTTACCAGTGTAAACTGAAGTATTTTCCAAAAAGGCTAAGTGCAGGTACTAAACGGAATAGGCTGGCTACTCCTAGCATCAAAAAAGAGTCTTGCAAGCTTAGATGCTATTAAATCTGTGAACAATGACCTTCTGAACTTTGATCCGCCTGTGGATCCTTACAACCGTTTTGTAATACACTTGATATTACTTTTTATTCGGTTTGTAATGATTTTATCTTTCGACTTCCGCTGTGTATTAAACTGTGATAATATAAATTGTCTATGATATCAACTACGTCACAATACTCCCCACCGGTAATATGTGGAAATATCGGGGCGTGACAGGTTGGTATCAGAGCCAACATTGAGTGAATTAAACACTGGCCTTTTGTGTTTAATCTCAATGGCACAGTTTACACATTCCTAGACTTCCGAGTCTAGACAAAGAACTTAGGACTAATCCAAATTTGTTTTTATTTCTAATTTTGTCCTTTATATTTCTTTGCTGTTCTGTTGTTTGTTTTGACAGGACCTACAACAATGCCGCCAAGAATCCGAGGAAGAGGTAGAGGCAAGGGGCCATTCATCGCCCCCAACGATCACGAGGCCGGGCCTTCACACCAGCGAACTCCATCAGACTCTTTAAGCAAAAGTCCTCAGGAAAACTGGAGGACCTCTTTAGAACCCGCGAGGCGTTCAGTCTCGCTGAGCTCCTCACTTTCCTACCTTAACTCTTACGGGCCTCAATCAGAGAACGAGCCCCACAACTCACATCACTCTTTTATACCCCTTCAAAACCATAACTCACACCATTCCTTTAACGACCCAACACCCTACTTCCAAAGCCGGTTCAACCCGACAAACCTAATTGAAGAGCCAATGGGTTATAACCCGTTGGGACCGGAGGACCATTTCTCCATGGACATGGAAGAGGATCCGGAACCTGCCGAGCCACTGATGTGTGCAAAATGCAACATATAAATTACATCAAACAAGGCATAAAACTAACCCTTTTTAAGTACTAATATTGGAAAAAGAGTGTTTTTGTCTTCCTTTTGTATTTTCAGGATTAAATGAGCTCAAAAACACAAAAGAAGCAAAAAGACAGCTAAATCCAACATAAATACAAGGAAATGAACATTAGTGGACTGCCCGACCCCTCAACGGCACCTTCCAAAGCAAATTAGAGAAGACAGATGACTGAACACGCCCCGTGCTCAGCCAGCACGGGGGCGTGCCCGAGAAACAGCAGAAAAGACAAATCTATAGAAGCTTCTATTGCCCACCACGGGGCCGTGCCCAGCGGACACGGGGGCATGTCGAAAGTACAGCAGGCGCATTTATTGTAATTGCGAATTACAATTAATGAGGAGAGAGAGTGTGTCAGACTGACACGGGGCCGTGTCCAGCTCTCTGTTCAGCCTATAAATAGGAGTGCTTGGATTCATTTCATCTCATCCCTTGGCACACCACCTCTCTCACACTTCATCCACCACCCACCACCATCACAAGATCATCATCCACCACCATCATCCATTGTCCATCGTAGAGTGTGTGAGTCGTCTCGGGATCCAAGATTGATCGTAAGAGTTCTTGACAATCAAGGCCATGTTTGCCTAAGTCTCTTACATCACTTGGTGAAGACAAAGTCTCTAGTATAATACTTTTTATTTCTAATCTTTTGCACTTTTTATTTGGTTTTGTATTAGTGACTTTAATAACTAGTTACTTATGTTGAAGGTGATCTTTCTTTATCGTTTGTCCGTGGTGTCTTGGCATTATTTTACTGTCTATATAAAATAAAGGATTTTCACCATTCATATCTCCACGGTCTATATGGAGGTATGTTGGCTACCTGGTCGGGGGTTAAGGGAACGGTTTGGTAAAGGTCTTGCCATTGTTCAGCGTTTAGAGGTCCTGCAATGGACCTGGGTCAAATTTAGTAGGACCTCCTTCAATGCTTCACGGTATTGGATGGCGGGGGTCCAAACTCTTTGATTCCCTTATAAGTTAACTACTATTAATACTATAACCCGGCTATTTAGGACTGTATCCCTGCTGACTCAGACTACTTAGCCGAGGGTAACGTCACCGCCAAAAGCGGGGCCTACCACAATGCTGCATTAATAACTTAATTCATTATCTTCCAATAATCCACCCTTTTAGGATTGTATCCTTGCTGACTCAAACTACTGGGGTGAGGGTAACGTCACCTTCAAAAGAGGGGCCTACTACAATAACTAAGATAATCTCTTAATTATGTGCAAAAGTGCGGAAATAATCAAAGGTTATACTAGATACGAGTCGGAACCAAGTGATTCATCTTGTCTACCTGTTTTTATTTTATTTTTATTTTCAGCATTTTAGTTAGTTTTTATTTTTCTTAGCTTAAAACATTTTTCTAAACTTTTATTTTTGATTAGACGTTGAGGATAAACCGGTACTAAAAGCTCTTGTGTCCTTGGACGACCTCGGTATCTTACCAACGCTATACTACACTCAACGATGGGTGCACTTGCCCATATGTGTGTTTAGTGTTAGTGAAATATCGTGTTTTATAAATTTAAAACTTGGCTAAAATAAGTGTTAAAAAGGGCTTAAAATATACACCTAATATATACGACACTTCGCACGCATCAAGTTTTTGGCGCCGTTGCCGGGGACACAAGGATTTTAAGAAAGCTTAAAATCGACGGCCTAATCAGTTTTTCAAAACCTTTTTAAAAGCGCGCACATTTTTTCTGCATTTTAGTTTAGATTTGCATTTACTGTAGCCTGTACACGGGGCCGTGTTCGCTGAACACGGGGCCGTGCTGCACATTTTCATAAAAACACCCAGTAACAGAACCTTGAACACGGGCCGTGCTCACTGAACACGCCCCCGTGCTCAACGAAATCAGTAAATTTAATTAAAACGCCCAGATACAGACCCTGAACACGGGGCCGTGCTCACTGAACACGGGGCCGTGTCCAGCCTTTGTTTCCGTTTTTCTTTTTGTTTTCTGATCTCGAGACTCGGTTGTGGTCTGCTGAGTGATTCTCATGGATCAATACTCAGGAGGTTACAACTACACCTATGATGAGGATGATTGTAGGGGTAATTATTGCACTAATTGTCGTAATGCACGCTCGATTCAAAATAATCGCTCATATCAACCATTCAATTCATACACCTACTATGAGGAGCCCAGGTACGAGCCATCAACTTCATACACATCCTATGAAGACCAAAGGTATGAACCTCCTCCCTCATACTCATATTTTGATGAACCAAGGTATGAGCCTTCTTACTCATACTTTGAGGAACCAAGATATGAGCCACCACCTTCATATGCTTATTATGAGGAACCATGGCGTGAACAACCCACCTCATATGAGTATTATGAAGAACAAAATTACGAACCTTATCCATCATATGCTTGCAATGAAGAACAATGGTGTGAACCATCAACTTCATATGGGTATTATGAGGAACAAAGGGTCGAACAACCGGATTCAAGCTTAGAAAATAATGATTCTTTTTCTATAACCGAAGTGACCGATAGGATATTAGAACACATTAGAGTTATCGATCGATGTATAAAAGAAGCTCGCGCAAGGGAAGAGGAGTCCCGCGCAAGAGAAGAATTAAAAAAGGAAGAGATAACTAAAAATGTAAAAATGGAAGAACAAATAAGTGAAAAACCGACACATGAGTTAAACAACGAAAAAGGTGAGTCCGACAACGTTAAATTCCAAGAAGAGTCTAATTTTGAAGAAATTAATCTCTTGACACCTTCTTTTGAAAATCATTGTTTAGTACCCACTCATGCTAAGTTTTTAAAAGAGTTAAACACTAACACTAAAATTGACGAAACGGTAAGTGTTAAGTTAACTAATGATCAAACTTCGCTAATAAAAGAAGACCCATTTGAAATTAACATCACACCGGTTCCATGTTTCTTTCAAAATTCGTTTATTAGTAATGTCACAATCGATAAAGATCTTTGTGTTAACATAATACCTAACTACATTTTCGAAAAATTAAGTATTAGTGATTTTTCTCCACTTCAAATACCCATTTTTCTATCCAATCGGAAAGTAATAAAATCAATCGGTATAGTTGAAGATGTCTTGGTTCAAACAAATCAAATGGTAATCCCAACCGACTTTGTCATCCTCGATGACGCTCCTCTAGTGTTGGGACGCCCATTTGTAAAAACTCACGAAGCTTTGAAAAACCGGAAGTTCAATAATCTACCTCTTCAATTAGGGGCATTCAAAAGAAGTGTCGATCTCGAACGATCAATGAAATATCCATTCGGCAATAATGACCCCCTAATTGAAGATGAAGATGAACCACCCGATACAAGTGAAGAGATTGACCACTTTGTTGAAGAAGAGGTCGCCATAGAACAAACTTTTAAGGTTCTTGTTCGAAACGAGCAACCAAATAAGGAGTCTCCTAAAGACCCACCACTTGAGCTCAAAGAACTTCCAAAAGGTTTGGAATATGCTTTTCTAGACAAAGATGGTAAGTTACATGTAATTATTTCATCTAAATTAGATAACTTAGAAAAAGAAAAATTAATTAATCTGTTAAAAAAAACACAAAAACGCAATAGCTTGGAAACTTGTGGACATAAAAGGAATTAATCCTTCTATGTGCACACACAAAATTTTGATGAATGATGACTACAAATCGGTCATACAACCACAACGTCGAGTAAATCCAAATGTTCAAGAAGTGGTTAAAAACGAAGTCATCAAACTACTTGACGCCGGACTTATCTATCCTATCTCCGATAGCCCTTGGGTGAGTCCCGTCCAAGTAGTTCCAAAGAAAGGAGGTATGACGGTAATTACTAACGAAAAGAATGAACTAATACCAACGAGAACCGTCACAGGATGGAGAGTATGTATAGATTATAGACGATTAAATGAAGCAACAAGAAAGGATCATTTTCCTTTACCCTTCATTGATCAAATGTTAGAAAGATTATCCGGTCATAAATTTTACTGTTTCTTGGATGGTTTCTCAGGTTACTTTCAAATCCCGATAGCACCCGAAGACCAAGAAAAGACAACTTTCACATGTCCCTATGGAACTTTTGCTTATCGACGCATGCCATTTGGTCTATGTAATGCCCCAGCAACATTCCAACGTTGCATGGTAGCCATTTTCCATGACATGATAGAAAAGACAATGGAAGTCTTCATGGACGACTTTTCTATCTTTGGGGATTCATATGACCAATGCCTCGATAATCTTGAACGAATGCTATCCCGATGTGAGGAAACTAACCTCGCCCTTAATTGGGAAAAATGCCATTTCATGGTAACGGAGGGAATAGTACTCGGTCACAAAATCTCAAACGAAGGAATGGAGGTGGATAGAGCCAAAATAGATACCATTTCTAGATTACCACCTCCATCCTCCGTAAGAGCTATCAGAAGTTTCCTAGGGCATGCCGGATTTGATAGGCGGTTTATCAAAGACTTTTCAAAGATCTCAAGGCCTCTAACAAAATTACTTGAAAAAGATGCTCCTTTCATCTTCGACAAGGATTGCAATCAAGCATTTCTAACACTAAAGGAAATGCTAGTCAATGCTCCTATCATGATAGCGCCTGATTGGAAATTTCCTTTCGCAATCATGTGTGATGCTAGTGACTTTGCAGTTGGAGCTGTCTTGGGACAGAGAAAAGAAAAGCATTTCCACCCAATCTATTATGCTAGTAAAACAGTCAATGATGCACAAGAAAATTACACAACAACTAAAAAGAGTTACTAGCTGTGGTATTTGCTTTTGATAAATTTCATTCTTATCTTGTTCTTTCTAAAACTATAGTCTATACAGACCATGCAGCCATTCGATATCTCTTCAAGAAGCAAGACGCAAAACCACGGTTGATTAGGTGGATTCTACTCCTCCAAGAATTTGACATTGAAATCAAGGACAAAAGAGGAGCAGAAAATACCGCAGCAGATCATCTTTCACGCTTAGAAGACCCAGCTTTAGAGGCAACCAGGGATGAGCAAATCAACGAAAAAATTTCCAACTGAGTCCCTAGAAATGGTGGAATACAAGGAAGAACCATGGTACGCCGACTATGCTAACTACCTAGCTAGCGGTATAGTCGCGAAAGGATGGCCACATCATCAAAGAAAAAAAATTCTTTGCCAATGTGAAACACTACTTTTGGGAAGATCCATATCTTTTCAAAATGTGTGCCGACCAGCTCGTCAGACGATGCGTACATGGTAGTGAAGCACGAAGAATTCTCCGCCATTGTCATGAAGGTCCATACGGAGGACATCATGGTGCTGCCAGTACCGCTCGAAAGGTATTCGATTCAGGATTTTATTGGCCAACCATTTACAAAGACGCTCAAAGTCTTGTAAAGACATGTGATGCTTGCCAAAGAACAGTCTAGGTGGTCAGGACCTTTTTCCATCACCCACATTTTTCCACACGGTGCAGTAGAAATTAAATCTCGAAATGGGCCACCATTTAAAGTCAATGGCCAACGGCTGAAACTCTATCAAGGATTTATTGAGGATGAGGAAGAAGAGATCTCACTTCAAACCGTGGAGGAATAAAATATCATGCCTGTTAAGTTACGAACGATTGAGACGACAAAATAAAGCGGTAAGTTTTCTAACCATAGCTTATGGGAAAAAAGGGGCACTCACACGCGCACATAAAAAAAAAAAAACTGCTCGGCACGAGGCCGTGTCCGCTGGACACGGGGCCGTGTTCGCGCTGCAGACGGGATAAAACCCCTTTTTCAAAATAGTTTCTTCATTCCACACGCCCCGTTTCCCCACAAAAGCTTTGGTTCCAGGCGATTTTTTGCAAAATTTCGACGTCTCTTACCGATCTAACAACGTCAAGGTATGATTCTATCACTCTTAGTAGTTAGATTAGTTACTTGCATGTAGTTAAAACACCACAAATTTGGGGAAAAATCTAGGGTTCTTGATGTTCATCCGGATCGAACCTAAAATTTTTGCCTAAATCTGTTTGCATTTAGTTAGATTAGTGTTAAGGGAAGTAAAAACACTTAGATTGTTCAAAGATTCACCCGATTTCTTTCAAAAACCCCAAACCCTTGTTCTTGAACCAAAAAAGATAAAATTGATAGGGTAAACGGGATATTTTGGGAAAAACGGTGTTTAGGGTTTCATTTTCGGGGGAAACCGCACCTATTGGACCAAAAATTTTCAAGTTTTCGAAACCGGGTCGAAAAATAAAGTTTTTGAGTAACAGACCTCTGGACACGGGGCCGTGTCCGCTGGACACGGGGTCGTGTCCAGCCCGCTGTTTGCAGTTTTGTCCGAAAACATTTCTGTTTCGTATTAACTTTTGGTGTATTCTTTCAGATGACAAAGTTCACAAGGTTCAATGCAAGTGAGCTTGATGCAAGGGCAAGGTATGAGGTTCTTCAAACAAGACCCGAAGAGTACCCCAGGAGAGCTTGCACGGACCTGTTAACCTTGGTAAACCAGCTGAACCGATTCAACAACATCGTTACGGGACCCCTAGTTGTTGCATTAAACACTAGGCTTCAGTCGGTGCATCAATGCACCATGGAGTTCTACAGTACCTTCAACTTCAATTCAAGGTGTGACCCATTCGACAATGAAGGGGTTGTGTTTCGGTGTGGAGGGACAATGTACTCGATCTCTATGGCACAGTTTGGAGCCGTAATAGGGCTATACCAATAAGAGGAATCGGGAAACGAAGAGAATACTGGGGGATTACGAGACTTGGAGGGAAATGAAAGACAAGCCGCATGGGCTCAAATCGGTGAAGGAATCTACGACCCTCGCAGCACCAAGAGTACGAAGCTAAGGGATCCGCTCTATCGCTACATTCACAGGATCCTCACCTACTCTCTAAACCAACGTCACGACAGTAGTGGCGTTGTAGGGTTGAAAGATTTGGTTGTCCTCCACTGTATCCACAACCAAAAGCCTCTCGATGTTCCGTATCTCCTGTTAAGAAACATGCATCTCAACCGCCTTGCTCGAGCTCCAACGCCTCTCTTCTTCGGAGGATGGGTGTACCGTCTTTTCAAGCATTACACGCAAATTCCAAGAGCCTTTGAAAGAAGCCCATGGTCGGGACGAGTCGACTACCACATTTGCCGAGCCATGAACTTACTTTATGAGGCGGAAGACGGAACAGTGAGTTTCCAAAGAACGCAAGGCTATGCATGGAACCCACAGGAGGCCCTAGTTCTTCACGCACCACCTCCCCACCACCAGTATCCACCCCATGGTGATCCGGGTCAATCCTCCTCACAAGGAGGCGGTTTTCCTAATTTTCAAAGCTTACATGATCTTATGCAGGAAAACCTCATGTGTACCAGGAACGCTTACAACCTTGCCAACAATACTTACCACCGGGTCGGAGCTATTGAACGCAACATCAACGATATACAAGACGATATCGGCAGCATCCGGGAGTACATGGCGGGGCATGGGGATGGAGGTGATGATAGCGATGAAGATATGGAGTAGAGGGTTTGGAGGAGCAGGAGCGGGTTGATGGCGAGCCCACAGGTTTAAGTCCCTTTATCTATCGAACAATTGGTGGCCTGCGTGCCAGAAGTTGAACAATTTACTTTCCTTGCAACACTTTTATTTTCCGTTTTATTTTTCTTTTACTTTATTCTTGGAACAATTAACTATGGTAAATTAGGATGTTTGTGTTGTTTGGTGTGGTATTAAGTGATGAAACAGGTACAAACCAAGGCTTGGGGTGCTAAGCCTCAACACTTATAGGCCCAGGATGGAAAAACCGGAGGAAGAAACCTGTTTTTCAGGCTTTCAGACTGTCCACACGGGGACGTGTCCAGCCAACACGCCCCCGTGCTCACCTCCCAGACCTGCTGTTTGGCTTCTGTTCTGCAGATTTTTGTCAGACACATGGCCGTGTCCAGTGGACACGGGGCCGTGTCCACCTTCTGTAAGTTCTTGTTACTGGCACCTGAACACGGGGTCGTGCCCACTCAACACGGGGACGTGTTCAGTGCCCAGTAACACAAATTTTTGCTTTTTAAACACTAGTTTACACATCTAATCAACCTAAAAATTTATTTTTGGGACACATTGAGGACAATGTGTAATTTAAGTGTGGGGGGGAATGCTAAAACCTTGAATTTTGCAAGTCCTAAATACAAGCCTTACACAAAACTCTATTGGAACCGCTAATCACTCATTTTTTTACTTGTCTAGGTTTAACTCGGGAAATTCAAGTTCTCAAAAAAGGTTATATTTTTAAGAATTTACAACCAATAGCGTAGTGATAAAAAGAACCAACATAAGAAAATTATGAAAAGGCATGACAAACCTAGTTAAAATTTGATTATATATACTTGATCACATAAAAACCCATTCCCACAAAAGTGAGTTTTGAGCCTTTATTGAGCATACAAATTTACATCTTTAGACTAAATGCTCATTTTTCGTTTCTTGTGTGAATAGCCGCTTGGTTCTTACGACTCTAGAACTTGCCATGATGATACATTCCCGGTCCTTATCAACTTAAACCCGAGTAAGTAAATGATGGAGGCATTAGGACTAACCCTTCTTATTTCTACAACATTATTTTTCTTTTTCTTTTACCACCTACCCAAAAATCTCCCTAGTTAACCCCTTTGAGCCTAAACCTTTTCATTTCATCACCCAAACCAAAAACCCTTTTACCCACCAAAACCTTTTTCATTTTTAAACCTTTGTTTTAGTAACAAGTTTGGTTTTTCGTATGATAAAAAAAAATGTGTGTTATTAATGAAGCAAAAAGAAAATAAACAAACAAAGTCATCAAAAATAACTTTGTTTGAATAAAAGCTTCATTAAAATAAAAAGTTACAAAAATAGGAAGTCCTACGAAAACCGACACTTGTTACGCCTTTTCGTCCTTTTTCTACTAACCACTAACCACTTTCCCAACCACCTACCTTTAACCCAAGCCTAACCCTTAACCCACAAAGTCCTCTTGATATTTACAACGGTATAAAAGTTAAAAAGGAGGAGGATTGATTGCTTGGCAAGCCTATGGTAGGAATAAGTTCCATGCCGCTCTCGAGTGATTCACTAAAAATACACCTTCGGCCGAGTGTGAGTGATTTCTCCCGTGAGGTATGTGAGCTTGTATATAAATGGAATTTTAAAAAAAGGCATGTTATGCCCAAATAAGTAATTTCTCCTATGAAACGTTCTAAATAAATCATTACGAATAGGAGTGTAAATAAATAAAAATAAAACCCAAAAAGATCTTGGACATCCCGACACTCTACGACAAGCCCAAAACCTTCTCTTCTACCTATTCCATTTGGGAGTGTAAGCCACATATTAAAGAGTTTTGCTTGAGGACAAGTAAAAGTTCAAGTGTGGGGGTATTTGATGTGTGCAAAATGCAACATATAAATTACATCAAACAAGGCATAAAACTAACCCTTTTTAAGTACTAATATTGGAAAAAGAGTGTTTTTGTCTTCCTTTTGTATTTTCAGGATTAAATGAGCTCAAAAACACAAAAGAAGCAAAAAGACAGCTAAATCCAACATAAATACAAGGAAATGAACATTAGTGGACTGCCCGACCCCTCAATGGCACCTTCCAAAGCAAATTAGAGAAGACAGATGACTGAACACGCCCCGTGCTCAGCCAGCACGGGGGCGTGCCCAAGAAGCAGCAGAAAAGACAAATCTATAGAAGCTTCTATTGCCCACCACGGGGCCGTGCCCAGCGGACACGGGGGCGTGTCGAAAGTACAGCAGGCGCATTTATTGTAATTGCGAATTACAATTAATGAGGAGAGAGAGTGTCAGACAGACACGGGGCCGTGTCCAGCTCTCTGTTCAGCCTATAAATAGGAGTGCTTGGATTCATTTCATCTCATCCCTTGGCACACCACCTCTCTCACACTTCATCCACCACCCACCACCATCACAACACCATCATCCACCACCATCATCCATTGTCCATCGTAGAGTGTGTGAGTCGTCTCGGGATCCAAGATTGATCGTAAGAGTTCTTGACAATCAAGGCCATGTTTGCCTAAGTCTCTTACATCACTTGGTAAAGACAAAGTGTCTAGTATAATACTTTTTATTTCTAATCTTTTGCACTTTTTATTTGGTTTTGTATTAATGACTTTAATAACTAGTTACTTATGTTGAAGGTGATCTTTCTTTATCGTTTGTCCGTGGTGTCTTGGCATTATTTTACTATCTATATATAATAAAGGATTTTCACCATTCATATCTCCACGGTCTATATGGAGGTATGTTGGCTACCTGGTCGGGGGTTAAGGGAACGGTTTGGTAAAGGTCTTGCCATTGTTCAGCGTTTAGAGGTCCTGCAATGGACCTGGGTCAAATTTAGTAGGACCTCCTTCAAAGCTTCACGGTATTGGATGGCGGGGGTACAAACTCTTTGATCCCCTCATAAGTTAACTACTATTAATACTATAACCCGGCTATTTAGGACTGTATCCCTGCTGACTCAGACTACTTAGCCGAGGGTAACGTCACCGCCAAAAGCGGGGCCTACCACAATGCTGCATTAATAACTTAATTCATTATCTTCCAATAATCCACCCTTTTAGGATTGTATCCTTGCTGACTCAAACTACTGGGGTGAGGGTAACGTCACCTTCAAAAGAGGGGCCTACTACAATAACTAAGATAATCTCTTAATTATGTGCAAAAGTGCGGAAATAATCAAAGGTTATACTAGATACGAGTCGGAACCAAGTGATTCATCTTGTCTATCTGTTTTTATTTTATTTTTATTTTCAGCATTTTAGTTAGTTTTTATTTTTCTTAGCTTAAAACATTTTTCTAAACTTTTATTTTTGATTAGACGTTGAGGATAAACCGGTACTAAAAGCTCTTGTGTCCTTGGACGACCTCGGTATCTTACCAACGCTATACTACACTCAACGATGGGTGCACTTGTCCATATGTGTGTTTAGTGTTAGTGAAATATCGTGTTTTATAAATTTAAAACTTGGCTAAAATAAGTGTTAAAAAGGGCTTAAAATATACACCTAATATATACGACACTTCGCACGCATCAGCCACCAACCGGAACACCTACCCACCCCATCGAGATTTCGGATGGGTCGTCATATCATGGATCACCTTATCGTGGTCCAGACAGTTACCAGGCAAGATTTGCCCAATACGACTGGGTGTTTACTCCCAGTTACCACTCATCGCCGCAGCAGCAGTAGGATCCCTCGGAGGATTCTCGTTTTGTAGTGGTTACTCCACCGCCACCACCACCAGTGCAACAACCGCCTCCGGAGCCACCAAGGCGTAGGAGATCAACCGCATGAATGTCCGTGCGAGGGGGAGTCCGTATCAGCACCCCTCAGCATTCAAGTGGCAGTCATTACCCGCCACTATATGAACATCCACAGATGGGTGGGCCTTCGAACCCTGTTTCTGAGATTGAGTCTGCGCCAGTTGCACCGCCACCAGTGGGTTATGATAACCCAATTCCTACATACGCTAGTGCAGCGGTATACAACCCCTTTGAGCAGCCGACCAATATCAACTACAACTACGTTGAAGTTGACCCATACCTGGTAGCTGCGAACTATAATGCTCTTCATCCTAAAGGGCCCTATGGAGGTCCCTGGACGACTGGATACCCGACCTATGGGTACCAATACCCGCCACCTCCTCAACCTCCGCAGCATCTGCAGCCGCCAAGCAACATGAGATTCTACAAAGGTTGAGCCAGGTGGAACGGGAGGTTCAAGAAGAGCATAGGCACAACCGGGGATTTCTTAAAGGTTTGGCAAGCTTAATCAAGGGGAAGAGCAAAAAGGATCACTAAATCCTTTATTTGTTTATTTGTATTTCTTTAATGTTCAATCAAGTCCCTGCGTGGACATCTGTTTCTGTAAGCAGTCCCTGCGAGGACTTGTAGTTTCTGTTTAACCCCTACGTGGGCATGTCATTTCTGTTTAGCCCCTGCGTGGGCAAGTTATTTCAGTTAAACTCCCGTTTAGGGCAATATGTATTTTTTTTATTACTAGTGGCATGTTATCATTTAAATTTATTTTGTCATTATATGCATAAATGTAAAATGTATGAAATAAATAAATAAATCCAAATTATGTCATTCCTTTTATAAGATCTGCCTTTAAATATTAAATAAGAATCTTAAAAGGTATAACCTAGCCTGCATGTCATTATAGACCTGGCCATAATGGTAAAACCTGTTTAGAAGGATTCAAACCCCTGTTAACATCTGAAAACATGTTAACCCTCCTGGCAGATGTGATTCGTTAAAATCACACATGTCATTCTTACATTGGATTGTTCCAATTTCTTCTTTATTATTTAAACATCCAATTGTGATGTAATGCCTACGGGCCATAACCATTGTCATATAAGACAAAAGACAGTTGTAGCCTATAACTCCCTGTTAAGAAAGGTAATGAACTATGATTCAAACCTTAGTACCTCGATCGTATAAGATCTTGACTTATAATTTAAATGTGTCCATGTGACTTAACAAATTAACCAATATGGTTCTTTAATACCATGGTTAATAGATTAATAAGATGACAAATCTATTATATACCTCTAAGAAATCATTGTCATCATTTTATGTAGCAATCAACCTACATGGCAGAGTCTGAAAAAATCAACAGTCACCTAAGGGAAAATCATGATACCACCAGGATCAACGTAACTGGTGCGGAACTTCAAGCATTGATTGATAATGCTGTTACCAAGGCCATAGATAGGCAGTTTAATGAGTCAAGTGGTACTTGAAGCAAGACCTCATCTGTACCCCATTCTAAACCTAAGACTCACTCTGAGGCTCATAGTAAGCCACCTTCTAAACATAATGGATCAAGGAGGGATGACGATCATCACTCCTCAAATCAGCATAGTGTTCCGTCGAAAAAGATTGAGCTCAAACAGGAACCAAGTGGTAAGTCCTATACATATAAGTATTTCATCTCCTGCAAGCCTAGAGACTTCACAGGGGAGAAAGGAGCCATCGATTGTATAACTTGGCTCGATGAAATGGACACTGTGGTTGATATCAGTGGTTGCGCTGATAGGGACGTTGTGAAGTTTGTATCTCAGTCATTTAAAGGAGAAGCGCTAGCTTTAGTGGAGGTCTCTAATCCAAGCAACTGGAAAAGTCCATTTGTATGGCATGTCTTGGGAACAGTTCGTTACTCTCATTAAAGAAAATTATTGCCCTCAACATGAGGTTAAGAAGATCGAGACCGACTTCCTGACGTTAGTTATGAAGAATTTAGACTGTCAGGCGTACCTTATGAGTTTTAATACCATGTCTCGATTGGTTCCATACTTAGTAACACCGGAACCAAAACGGATTGCCCGTTTCATTGGGGGTTTAGCCCCGGAGATCAAAGCAAGCGTGAAGGCATCTCGACCGACTACCTTTAGAACTGTAGCCGATCTGGCACTATCGCTTACTCTTGATGCGGTTAGGCAGAGATCGCTGAGAAATTCTGATATAGTGAAGAGGAAACGTGAGGATGAAAACTCACACCGATCAAACAAGAAACACAAAGGGAACTCTGATCACAAGAAGAGTTCCGGGTTTAGAAAGGATGATCAGCAGTCGGGCGAGAAGCCCAAATGCAAAATCTGTAAGAAGCGCCATTTGGGGAGGTGCAGATACGAGTCAAAATCCCAATCACAGCCGAGGGTTTGTGGGATTTGTAAGTCAAGTGATCACAAGACGATAGAGTGCAAGAAGATAAAGGATGCAACGAGCTATATCTGTAACGAGAAGGGGTACATCAAGTCCAACTGCCCTAAGTTTGCCAAAAAGCCTGAAGAAGCCAAAAAGACCAATGCTAGGGTCTTTCGAATGGATGCACGGGAAGCAGTTCAGGATGATAATGTGATAACAGGTACCTTCCTTATAAATGATGTTTATGCAAGGGTGTTATTTGATTCGGGTGCGGATAAGTCATTTGTAGATGATAAGTTTTGTAAGTTGTTGAAATTACCTGTTAAAACCCTAAGGGTGAAATATGAAGTAGAATTGGCCGATGGTACCATAGAAACTGCCTCAACTGTGTTAGATGGATGCTTTATATCCATTAGGAACCACTCTTTTCCATTATCCTTACTTCCTTTGAAATTAGCTGGTTTCGACATAGTGATAGGCATGGATTGGTTATCTCATAACCAAGCCCAGATTGTTTGCGACAAGAAACAAGTGGTGGTCAAGACTCCGTATGGTGAGCCACTTACCATACAAGGAGATACTCAGTATGGGTTGCCTAAGCAAGTGTCTGTGCTTAAGGTATCAAGGTGTATGAAGAAAGGTTGTGTCATTTATATGGCACAAGTGACTATTGATGAGCCAAAGCCCAAGATCGAAGACATCCCTATCATTTCTAAATACCCTGATGTATTCCCTGAAGAACTACCTGGTTTACCACCAGATAGGCAAGTGGAGTTCAGAATCGATATAATACCTGGGGTAGCACCTGTTGCAAGAGCACCTTACCGGTTAGCCCCAACTGAGATGAAAGAGTTAAGAACCCAATTGGATGATTTATTGGCAAAAGGATTTATTAGACCTAGCTCATCTCCTTGGGGAGCACCTATTCTGTTTGTAAAGAAGAAAGATGGATCGATGCGTCTATGCATCGATTATCGCGAGCTTAACAAGGTTACAATCAAGAACAGATATCCATTGCCCAGGATCGACGATCTGTTCGATCAACTACAAGGGGCAAGTTACTTTTCCAAGATCGATTTGAGATCAGGTTAACATCAGCTGAAGGTTAGAGATGAAGATGTGCACAAGACTGCATTCAGAACTCGATATGGTCACTACGAGTTGTTAGTGATGCCTTTCGGGCTCACTAATGCACCAGCAGCGTTCATGGACCTCATGAATCGCGTTTGCAAACCCTACTTGGATAAGTTTGTCATTTTCTTCATTGATGACATTCTTATTTATTCAAAAAATCAGGCTGATCATGAGAAGCATCTTTGTTGTATTCTTTAACTTCTTCAACAAGAAAAGCTCTACGCCAAGTTTTAGAAGTGTGAATTTTGGCTTCGTGAAGTCCAATTTCTTGGACACATGGTTAGTGAGCGTGGAATCCAGGTAGATACCACAAAGATTGAAGCTATCATGAATTGGCAAGAGCCGAAGACACCCACATAGATTCGCAGCTTCTTAGGCCTGGCAGGATACTACAGGCGTTTTATTGAGAATTTCTCACGGATTGCAGCACCCCTAACTTCGTTGACTAGAAAGAATATTAAGTTTGATTGGGGTCCTAAGAAACAAGAATCATTCGATATTCTTAAACAGAAGTTAAGCAATGCTCCTGTGTTGACATTGCCTGAAGGGATTGAAGAATTTGTGGTTTACTGCGATGCATCGCACACTCGCATGGGATGTGTGCTAATGCAGAAAGGTAAAGTATTGCATACGCTTCCCGATAATTAAAAGTGCACGAGAAGAATTACACCACCCACGATTTGGAATTGGGTGCCGTGGTATTTGCACTAAAGCTGTGGAGGCATTATTTATATGGTACCAAGTGGGTGATCTATTATGATCACAAGAGCCTTCAACATCTATTTAATCAGAAGGACTTAAACATGAGACAGCGTCAGTGGATGGAGACTTTAAATGACTATGATTGTGAAATCAGATACCATCCAGGCAAGGCAAATGTGGTCGCCGATGCTTTGAGCAGAAAAGAAAGGGTTAAACCCATTAGAATCAATGCCAAGAGCATTGAATTGAAGAACAGCTTGAATGAAAGATTATTAGCCGCTCAGAAGGAAGCTGTGTTAAAAGCTAACTATCCAAATGAAAAACTGGGAGTCAATGCAGAACAGTTATCATATGGTAAGGATGGAATCCTAAGATTGAATGGACGAATATGGGTTCCAAATTATGGAGGACTTAGGGATGTGATCCTTCAAGAAGCCCATAACTCCAAGTATTCTGTTCATCCCGGCTTTGATAAGATGTACCAGGATTTGAAGGCAAATTATTGGTGGATAGGATTGAAGAAGTATATAGCTACTTATGTAGCCAAATGTTTGACGTGCACGCAAGTTAAAACGGAACACTAGAAGCCGTCAGGTCTGCTACAACAGCCTGAACTTCCCACCTGGAAATGGGAAATGGTGACTATGGATTTTATCACCAAGTTGACAAAGAAAAAGCGAGGAAATGATACTATTTGGGTTATAGTGGATAGACTGACTAAGTCAGCCCACTTCTTACCTATTAAGGAAACACACAGCTCAGATAAGTTAGCTCAGCTGTACATGGATGAGATTGTATCTCTCCATGGAGTGCCAGTGTCTATCATCTCTGATAGGGATATGAGGTATACATCGCATTTCTGGAAAAGCTTTCAGCAATCCTTAGGCACTCGATTAAATTTCAGCACTGCATATCATCCTCAGACAGATGGTCAAAGTGAACGTACTATACAGACACTCGAGGATATGCTACAAGCTTGTGTTATTGACTTAGGAGGAAGTTGGGATGATCATCTTCCATTGATCGAATTTTCATACAATAATAGTTATCATTCCAGTATTCAAGCTGCACCTTTTGAAGCTTTGTATGGAAGAAAGTGCAGAACGCCCGTTTGTTGGGCAGTAGTTGGAGATGTCCAACTAAAAGGACCTAATATAGTCTTGGAGACGACAGATAAGATTGTACAGATACGAGATAGTCTCAAAGCTGCCAGGGATAGGCAGAAAAGCTACGCAGATAAAAGGCGTAAACCTCTAAAGTTTGAGGTTGGTGACAAAGTGTTACTAAAAGTATCACACTGGAAAGGGGTAATGCAATTTGGTAAGAAAGGCAAGTTAAGCCCAAGATACATAGGACCATTCGAGATCATCGAATGCGTCGGAACAGGGGCTTATAAGTTAAACCTACCTGAAGAGCTCAGTGGTATTCATAATGTATTCCACATCCGCAATCTGAAGAAATGTCTAGCTGATGAATCACTAGTCATACCAAATACAGATGTGCACATAGATGAGAGCCTGAAATTTGTTGAAAAACCTTTGTCGATCGAGGATCGACAGGTTAAGAAGCTTCGAAGGAAGCAAGTACCGATTGTAAAGGTTAAATGGGATGCCTGTAGAGGTCCCGAGTACACGTGGGAGGTAGAGTCCACAATGAAAGAGAAGTACCCTCATTTATTTCAGTAAATCTCGAGGTCAAGATTTCTTTTAAGGGGGTGAGGATGTAACACCTCATAAAATCACGACCAATATAATGAAGACACGTGTCATGAACTTTAAACATGTAATGGATTGAATATGAGGGACTAAAGTTGACAAACAAAGAAAGTATATGTGTAAAAGGATTCAAAGTGTCAACATTGAATAATTATACCTTTCGACAACCCTACACGATGTTTATACCCTTAAACGAATGAATTATGAATCATATGAAGCCGTTTGTGGAAGAAAGTGAGAGTTTACAAACCGCAAGGGTTAAATGTGTCAACATATTTAATTTATACCTCTGAGTGACCTTTTAGCAAACCCGAAGCTTTGTAACGATTAATTATGCTCACTAGAATAAGTGATAAAAATTTCACAAGGTTTCGATTTCGTATGAGAAAGTTATGCTAACATTCGTAAGTAAGGGGTTAAAAGCATCAACGTTGAGATTCAGGACTTATTCGATGATCGTATAACTAACGGAGGACTTAACAAAGTTTTTTTATGTCTTAGGGTCCTTAAAAATCAAGTTGGTGGGTTAAAAGTGCAAAATAATAAGTTAAAACAACTATAAAAAGGACCAGGGACCTAAAATGCAAATTCTGAAACTTATTTAACCTAAAATGCAAATTCTGAAATAAATGCCCGTAGAGGTCCCGAGTACACGTGGGAGGTAGAGTCCACAATGAAAGAGAAGTACCCTCATTTATTTCAATAATTCTCGAGGTCAAGATTTCTTTTAAGGGGGTGAGGATGTAACACCTCGTAAAATCACGACCAATATAATGAAGACACGTGTCATGAACTTTAAACGTGTAATGGATTGAATATGCGGGACTAAAGTTGACAAACAAAGAAAGTATATGTGTAAAAGGATTCAAAGTGTCAACATTGAATAATTATACCTTTCGACAACCCTACACGATGTTTATACCCTTAAACGAATGAATTATGAATCATATGAAGTCGTTTGTGGAAGAAAGTGAGAGTTTACAAACCGCAAGGGTTAAATGTGTCAACATGTTTAATTTATACCTCTGAGTGACCTTTTAGCAAACCCGAATCTTTGTAACGATTAATTATGCTCACTAGAATAAATGATAAAAATTTCACAAGGTTTCGATTTCGTATGAGAAAGTTATGCTAACATTCGTAAGTAAGGGGTTAAAAGCATCAACGTTGAGATTCAGGACTTATTCGATGATCGTATAACTAACGGAGGACTTAACAAAGTTTGTTTATGTCTTAGGGTCCTTAAAAATAAAGTTGATGGGTTAAAAGTGCAAAATAATAAGTTAAAACAACTATAAAAAGGACAAGGGACCTAAAATGCAAATTCTGAAACTTATTTAACCTGATCTGGGAGCCATACCGGCCGCGTAGACCTTGTCTGGGTCTTACGCGGGCCGCCTAAAACCTGCCAGCATCCAAAAAGCTTGGCAGGTGCCAGTTTCAGCCTGTTAACCGACCTTTATGCATGGTATTCGAATTCCTGAAGCGTGGCCAACAGTTTTGCATGCCTAGGGACACCTGGGAACATCATACAACACTTGTAGACTTGTTTGGCATCATCTTATGAGATTAAAATCTCTATATAAGAACTTCAAAGTTGCAACATTGTTGCATACATTTCAAAAACAATTCCAACTTATTTTCTGGAGTCTCCTGGAGCTCAAGAGCATTCCCTAAGGGTCATTAGTCGTGCTTAGGACTTTTGTAAGCTTCCTTGACCTTTCTTAATTCAGTTTTATTAGTTTAATAGCCTAAAGTCAAACCTATCGTAATTAAGGTTTGACTTAGTGATTAATCACTAATGGTCCAGTCAATTCTCGAATTGAAAGTAGCTTTGAGTTGGTAATTATGTGGGTAATAAACCCTTAAAAGGGCACCCTCTAATTCCCACTCTAACTAGGTCAATTGTCGGGTCAAAGTTAATTATAAAAAGTCAACGGAAAGCAAATTTTCGCATAGACACGTAATTAACAATGTAGAAGCTATGAAACCTGTTTTATCACTTATATAACTTAATAATTAATGTAAGAACATGTCTAAGCATGTTCAACCCGACAATTTTCAGTTTAAGCTCGGTTCGGAACCGAAAGTCGCAAAAGTAGACTTTTGCTTTGACTTTCAGTTCTGACCCAATGTAGCATATTTTAGAAATGCATTAAAGCTCTATTAGGACCAGGTTATAGGTTAGTGTAACCCTCTGAGGTTATACAACTTGGTTCATTAGTTATTCGATTCATATACATGTTTCCGTTATATGCCTAAATGTTGACCATAATGCCCTTTTGACCTTAAAACGAGGTTTTTGAAAATGTGAGAGGACAAAAACCTTTATTACTTATTTATAAACTTGTCCTAAAAATTTGACATCAGTTTGAGGTCTAGATTAAGAGTTATGCTCAATAGCGTAATTAGAAAGCTTTTTATCAATTAAACGACGTAATTAGCATAAAGCCTATCTAAACCCAAATTTTGACACCAAACTTTTTACCAACTGATGTAATATAATATTTTGGGATTTTTGAAGATTTTTATTTATTTTTAAGCTGAGCATAACATAGGGTTCTTGCTTTAATTTGGTAATTGTCGGTTATGCCCTTTTCTTGAATAAAATGAGTTTTACATAATATTTTGATACCAAACTTTTTGCTACTGGTTTTATATGATAAATAAAATATTTTGGACTTTTTAAACTGATCAAAAACTCAGATTTCTTATTTGAACCCGAAAATCGCTTAAAACCGACTTTTATGCGTTTAAAGCGCATAGTATGAGTTAAAACCATTTTTGGCATATGAAACTTAATACCTACTGATGTTTTAAGTAAATTTTTATATGTAAACAGTAAGCAAAAGTTTTGAACTCGGAAATCTAATTTTGACCTTTAAAGCTTATGTGAAATTACCAAAATGCCCCTACGGTGCATAGTTTGGTTATAAAAGGTAAATTTCACATATATGCAACCCTACTGTTATGACTTATAAAAATAAATATTTTTACTGATTATATCAGACCTGAAACTTAGATTAATACATAAACTCTTTTATAAGCCTTAAAATGACCAAAATACCCCTACGGGGCATAATTTGAGTTTAAATCCATTTTGGGCATAATGGAAGGTATCTTACTGATATCACAACATATTTAAGGCATAATAACTTAGGAAACCTGTACATGGCTCACTTGATTACCCGTTACGCATTATTCGCGTTCGGTACGGTTTATGTAAATAGTTTGCATAAATTAGCCGAAACGGGTCAAACCTTATCGTTTTTATCTCAAAATCCAGAATGTGTTTAGTTTACCCATATTATACAAGTATACAAACTTGTCGGGTCTAAACCACACTCTAATCCGGTCATAGCTTAATCGTGCGGTTTGAACCTTTTATCTTCCTTTAAAACTAACCGGTCTAAGTTTAGACTTAATTAAGACCCGTTAGGAATCTAATAGGTTATTAAAACCTTCGTTCCAGATTAGGAGACCAGTAAAAGATACTTGCACTCGCTGATTGTGATATATACTTGCTCAGGTAAATACTTTTATCTTATTTTCCCTTATACGGGCTTGGGGTACGGTATATAAAATACCGCTTGGTCGGGCATTGAATTGTTAATCATATGAAGGTTAATTTATTGAGATGACCCGTTTAAATTGTTTTGTTTGCTTAAAGCCTTTGGGGGGTTAATGACCATGTCCCGGATATCCTTGGCATCATTCATTGAAATGGCCACGACCTAAGCACGGGGTGTAGGCATACACCTGCCGGTGCATATAAATAAAAAGGTATAACCGTTTGTTCGAGAATAACTCGACGCGGGACTATATCATGTGGTGTGTCTATTAATCTTTAGCCCGGTATTCAGCCCGGGCTACTGAACGTATAACGAACATGTAATTTTTTTACAAGTTTATATATATAAATAATTATCCCAAGTTATAAAAGATTATTTTGTGCCTTGTGCATTCAAATCAATTTTCTTAAATATTTTCAAAATGAGTCGGATAATTGTATTTACCAGTGTAAACTGACGTATTTTCCAAAAAGGCTAAGTGCAGGTACTAAACGGAATAGGCTGGCTACTCCTAGCATCAATAAAGAGTCTTGCAAGCTTAAATGTTATTAAATATGTGAATAATGACCTTCTGAACGTTGATCCGCCTGTGGATCCTTATAACCGTTTTGTAATAAACTTGATATTACTTTTTATTCGGTTTGTAATGATTTTATCTTTCGACTTCCGCTGTGTATTAAACTGTGATAATATAAATTGTCTATGATATCAACTACGTCACAATACTCCCCACCGGGCCCACCGGTAATATGTGGAAATATCGGGGTGTGACAGGATAGGAATTTGAGTTGTTCCATATGCAAAATATGATGTTGACTGTGTGTTAGGACCAAGGTAAATTTGGGAAAATTTTTGATGTGTACTTTTAACACCTGGATACTGAACAACAGTTGTCTGATTCATTTGAGTAGGATAAGTCACAACTAGTACTAAGGTTTGTGCAAGATTTCTGCACTCCCTTGCAATTTACATAACCTATGACATTTAGATCACTCAACCCTGGATTTATCCTTCTCAAACTTACCCCTACCATCTCTTCCCGTAATTTTTTTACCAGTTTTGTTATAAATTTGATTTGACACTCAACAATCCAAGTTGATTAAGTAGGTCAAACTCTTTATGGTCAAAAGGGTTCATTGGTTTATTGTCATACATCATCAAAGCATAATTCTGATTTCCCACATGTGATGTGTCATACTGAGAATTAACACTAATAGTTATGTCAACAATGTGATCATAACTCTGTTCGTTTATTCTCTTGGATGATGATGTCTCATCTTGACTCATCAGGGCTGTGTTACTATAGATGTAATCATCAGCATTTTGTCTGATGACGTCTGCTTTTGATCTGGTAAAGCTCTCTCTCAAAAGTGAGGAGTTTGGCATGAAGCTGTGTCAGAGTCATTTCCTTAAAACCAACTGAATTTTTTAACACATACGTAGTTGTATCCCATTTATCACGAAGAGATCTCATCAATCTGTAACTCAGAGCAGAATTTGTGTAAATTTTATCTGCAAGCCTTAGCTCACTGATTAAGCAATTAAACCGTTCAAATTGTTCAGTCTGAGATTCTCCCATGATATTAGAGAAGGTTTCATAATGTTTGTTCAAAATTTAACTGTTGTTCTCATGAACTTCTCCTGTACAACCGAATTGTTCGTTCAAAGCATCCAATAACTCCTTGGCATTCTCATAGTGTAGTAATCTAACATAGAATTCATTGGGTAAGTCCATGTCCAGTATCCCAAATGCCTTAAAATCAAGCTCCAACTTTTGAAAAACCTGCTCGGAGTAATCAATGGGTTTCTTAGAAGAATATTAACATTCGGTTGTTTTGTACTCGGAATAGAGGGAACATAAGGGCTATATGCCACTGATCTCCAACAACTAGTGTTCTAATGTGACAAGTGGTGACCCATTCTCCATTGCCATATCTTGAATTCATGATGAATGTGCATCAGAGGCTTGTTTATCGATCTAGTCATGAGTGATTGACATATCCCTGAGTTCTATTGAATTTTAATTCAGAAAATAGAGTATCAGAAACAAGTTGTTGATCTGATTGATCTAATTCTTCTCAATGTCCGATATCACTCAATTAATTATCAATATGAGCCAGTTTATCTTCTTTATCAACGGTGAGGTCAATTAAGCGAAATCGGCTCTGAGACCAATTGTTCGATCTGAGAATGTGTGTAGTGTATGTTTAAGATAAAACAGTTAATCAAATTGAAAATTTACTCAAACAGTGAAAATCAAACACAACAATCTAACACTCCTGGATTTGGGAATGATTGTAGAGTGATTTCATTAAATTCATTATGATGTAACACACTCACAAGGTATATACATTACTCCTATATACATTACTCCCCTTCACCAGGTAAACACTCTCTCACTTAGTTTTTATGCTTACAACTCTAAATGTTAATTATTAAACATGAACAAGCTAAATTAAATATAGGAGGAGTGAACTACTAGTGATATCATCATGAAAGCGACCCTTAACAGCTTCATTAGATGATGTAACTGCCAGTAGTTGTGAAACTGCTGGATAGTTACACTTTTGCATTGAACTGCTGCTCCTTTTGTAAGTTTAGTATGAACTGCTGGATTTCACTAAACTACTGGTTGAGAACCAGCACTTCTGGAAATCCATAACTTCTGTCTTTGACTTGTTGACTTGGTATTCTAGTCTTCAGCCTTTGACTTTGGTTTACTTTGTTTGTTAACTTGTTGACCAACACTTTAGCAAACAACACATGTTCTTCTAAACTCTTATTCTTTTAAGGCAATAGTTTGATGCAATAGTAGTTGGGGAAGTTGTTTTGAGAAGCTTTCAAGGGGAGAAAAACTGTTGGATTTGTGACTGTACTCTAACTTATCTCATCAGGTGGAGATGATGGTTCCCTTGTGTTTTGGCTTTTATCATCACCCGATCTCATATAACCCAACATAGTAGAACTAAATCCAACGTCTGTGTCTAATGAAGAGTTGTGAGCTCTTCAGTCATAATATTCTCCCAAAGAGGATTAGAGATAGCCTCCTTATATGATTCAAGTTAAGATGGATTGTGTATATTTGCAATAAAGGAAGCAAAAGAAGCCGAGTAAGTACATTAGGCAAAATTTGGTAGCTTTGTGGACTTACATTCACGAGTGGACCATCTTAGAGGTGGGTTTGTGAAAGGTCTCATGACCCCCTGGATCGATGACATGCACAAAAATTAAACTTGAACAAGACGTAAAACAACAAAGATATAAGAAAGAAGAAGAAATTCTTTTATTCAATCAGTCTTCACAGATTTACATAACCAAAAGAGTATACATCCTCTACAAGTTGGTTTAGGTCACAGAGACCTAAACCCTAGCCTTTCTCTCTCTAAAAGACACAGTTGCACAAAGATCTACCAAAGCTGCCCTAATCTAACCTATACAACATACACACACATACACATACACATATACATACACACACACACTAGAGCACAAAACATATAAAAATGTCACACCCCAACTGATGGCGGAATCATCGGGGCGCGGCACTAGGTGTAACGTCCGTATTTGCGTCTAGAAGAAATGACATCCAAAAGATGCTAGAAAACATAAACTTTTAAAATGTACGAATCTTTCACAACCTAAAAGGTAAAAACGCTAGTAACAATAACACATGAATTTAACAAAATTTGGGCATGACCCGTCCGTAAAACGAGTATGCCACTGTTTTAACCACAATCAAAACAATATCATTCTACAAGATACTACTAAAACTAAAACATCAAGTACTTACAGGCGTTTTACCAACAATTTGTACAAAAAGTATTTTGACCCAAAACATTAACATAAGCTAGCGGAAGCGCTTGGTAAGACATATTTTGATCATGTGCTCGCTCCATTTCGCCGAGTCGCCTAAGTTGAGGATTTACCTACATTCAATAACAAGACTTCAAAAGTTAGCCGTAATTCTCATTTAACTCAATGTAACAACATATTAGCTTCATTCGTTTATATGCTTTCATTATTCTTACGCATTCGATTTACCCAATTAAATGGGTAATGGCATATTCCCTCATAATGAGGTTCAAGCTTATCACTTACGACCCGGTGACATCGGGTTAATTGCTTTCAACATAAATCTTTCTTTTCCATCCGTATAACGGATTAAACTTCAAGCATTTGTCATAGCATTCATGACCACCCATTCAAAACGGGTAGTAGCTTATTCTTACTCGACTTGTTCAACTAGAACTTGTCGACTAGCATAGCTTATCATAACTTTCATTATCATATCCAAATCCGCAAGGGATTTGCTAACTACTTACTAATCACCATAAACATTTTAACAAGGATTGTTTACATGAAAACTAACAAAGATTAAGTAAGTTTTTGTATGCGAATGATCATACAACCCAACACTAAAATTTAATTAGCAAACCATCATTCGTAGATCTACATGAAAGGAGAATTAAGTTCATATGAACTTACCGCGATCTTGAGATGTTTGTGCCTTCGAGTGACTTGCGCCTTCTTCCTTCTTCGCGCCTATAAGTCATAATCTCATACTTTAGCTTTCATAAACATTACTTACACAATCCTTTTAGTACGTTATAGCGTCTACTAATCACATACATCATTATCATAAAGAAATTGCATCTTCCTAACAAGTATTCATGTAAAAACCATAACTAAGCTCACATAGGCATTTCATCGAACACATTGTGTGCGTATTACTAATTTAGCACAATGTACAAGCATTCTAAACACAATTTCCATAGTTTACTCATTGATTAACATAAACATCTCTAACTTGGAAATTTATCATCCTAAACATGAATACCTAGTTCTTAATCAATTATTCATAACAATTTCATCAATCAACAATCAAATTAACATGTAGAACTTCACAATTTCTAACCTTCACTTGACATGTAAGTGGGTTTTTTGCCCTAATCATACTCACATTCGAAATTTAGCATCTATTGATGTCTAAACATTCATAGCAACCATAAATCATACTAGATTTTGTATTACATTCACGAATTACACTATACCCACATAACCAAACATCATTAAATCAGGAAATTTCACTTACTTGAGATCAAGAACACTTAGATAATCGAAGTTACTGGCTCATGCATTCGATTAACCTCTATTTTCCCTTTCAATTTGATGGATTTAGAAGGTTAGGGTTTAGTTTTCTTCTGGGTCTCTCTCCCTCTCTCGTTCGTACGCACACAGCCAGGATCACACTGGCCTCTTTTTTTTATTAATTTTTCATTACACCTTTACACTTTTAGTCCCTTGTCTTTTAATACATGTCACATTCTTTCTTTTCACATTAACTAGGTTACCTTTCCTTTGGTTAACTTAGTTACATACATCTATTTTAAACTTACTATCATTTTCTTACGGTACCGTTTAATAGTTACCGTTTTTCTGTTATTTATCAACACAAAAACAAATATAATATTATTTTATATCATACGAAATTTGGGGTGTTACAAGTCTACCCCCCTTAAAAGAGGTTTCGTCCCCGAAACCTTTCTCATTCCAACTAGACCAATTTTACCCTTACTTTTTCATCTATTCATTCACGATGCCTACTACACATAGATGCAATCGGGATCTTGGCAAAAGTTTCATTCATGCATAAACATATTTGTACACATTGTCCCTCCGTTCTTAAATTAAGTAAATTACTTTCATAATCACATATAAGTTAGAATCTGATCCAGAGCTCTTATTAGTGTCATTTTTACTTTATAATGCTAGTTCCTAGCATACATCATCACTAGCGGTTCGTTCATTGAAATTTTTATTCCAAATGTATACTATTGGTCGTACAAGCCTATGTTTACGGCTTGTTTCTATCTTTCTAGTCAAACATAACATATTCATACATTTGCTAATTAAAAAAAAATAAATGGATTTATTTCATTCTACTCACGTATCATACACGATATAATTCCTTATTGTAACCATGAGAAAACCCTACCATCCCATTACTAACATTCTTCTTAATTATTTTCTTGTTCATATGAGGGCTTAGCATAGCATTATACGTATACTGTAAACATTTAATGATTTTGTGGTACTAATACAAAGCTACCCACTTCCTAATTACTTTTTCATACTTAATACGAGTATGGGGTATCATTCTACGGTTACTACTGTCACTTGAACTAATCACAAGTTTTGAGTTTAGCCTTAATTTTAATCCTTCGCACACTTTATTATTAGTTACTTGCATGAACTACTTATGATAACAACTAGGTATGTTGTGTACGAGCACCATACGATCATCTAACTAATTCAGCTCAAACTTTCATTTAAGGCCTTTAGATCTCCCTCTTAATGACATTCATACCTTCTCACACTGACCGTTACAGGTCGATCATTGTATACCATACCATAATTATTCTACCATTCATTTTGTTCATACTTACAAATAAATCTACGGATTCTTATCATTAATCAAGAATTGAACATTTTACTAACCTCGCCTTTAATGCATAAGTCGGTTATCCGTGCGCCGGATCGATCCGCTTCTTTATATGTACCCTCCGTACCAGACTTGGTCTCATTCATTCATGAAATATGCTCCCACTCGTGGGCATCCTTCTACTAGCTTCATTACTAACATCTCACTAAGAATTCCATCATATTTATCTATAACTAAACAGTTATGATGTGTGTAAAATGCAACATATAAATTACATCAAATGAGGCATAAAACTAACCCTTTTTAAGTACTAATATTGGAAAAAGAGTGTTTTTGTCTTCCTTTTGTATTTTCAGGATTAAATGAGCTCAAAAACGCAAAAGAAGCAAAAAGACAGCTAAATCCAACATAAATACAAGGAAAGGAACATTAGTGGACTGCCCGAACCCTCAACGGCACCTTCCAAAGCAAAAAGAGAAGACAGAAGGCTGAACACGCCCCGTGCTCAGCCAGCACGGGGCCGTGCCCAAGAAGCAGCAGAAAAGACAAATCTATAGAAGCTTCTATTGCCCATCACGGGACCGTGCTCAGTGGACACGGGGGCGTGTCGAAAGTACAGCAGGCGCATTTATTGTAATTGCGAATTACAATTAATGAGGAGAGAGATTGTCAGACGGACACGGGGCCGTGCCCAGCGGACACGGGGCCGTGTCCAGCACTCTGTTCAGCCTATAAATAGGAGTGCTTGGATTCATTTCATCTCATCCCTTGGCACACCACCTCTCTCACACTTCATCCACCACCCACCACCATCACAACACCATCATCCACCACCATCATCCATTGTCCATCGTAGAGTGTGTGAGTCGTCTCAGGATCCAAGATTGATCGTAAGAGTTCTTGACAATCAAGGCCATGTTTGCCTAAGTCTCTTACATCACTTGGTGAAGACAAAGTGTCTAGTATAATACTTTTTATTTCTAATCTTTTGCACTTTTTATTTGGTTTTGTATTAATGACTTTAATAACTAGTTACTTATGTTGAAGGTGATCTTTCCTTATCGTTTGTCCGTGGTGTCTTGGCATTATTTTACTGTCTATATAAAATAAAGGATTTTCACCATTCATATCTCCACGGTCTATATGGAGGTATGTTGGCTACCTGGTAGGGGGTTAAGGGAACGGTTTGGTAAAGGTCTTGCCATTGTTCAGCGTTTAGAGGTCCTGCAATGGACCTGGGTCAAATTTAGTAGGACCTCCTTCAATACTTCACGGTATTGGATGGCGGGGGTCCAAACTCTTTGATCCCCTCATAAGTTAACTACTATTAATACTATAACCCGGCTATTTAGGACTGTATCCCTGCTGACTCAGACTACTTAGTCGAGGGTAACGTCACCGCCAAAAGCGGGGCCTACCACAATACTGCATTAATAACTTAATTCATTATCTTCCAATAATCCACCCTTTTAGGATTGTATCCCTGCTGACTCAAACTACTGGGGTGAGGGTAACGTCGCCTTCAAAAGAGGGGCCTACTACAATAACTAAGATGATCTCTTAATTATGTGCAAAAGTGCGGAAATAATCAAAGGTTATACTAGATACGAGTCGGAACCAAGTGATTCATCTTGTCTATCTGTTTTTCTTTTATTTTTATTTTCAGCATTTTAGTTAGATTTTATTTTTCTTAGTTTAAAACATTTTTCTAAACTTTTGTTTTGGTTAGACGTTGAGGATAAACCGGTACTAAAAGCTCTTGTGTCCTTGGACGACCTCGGTATCTTACCAACACTATACTACACTCAACGATGGGTGCACTTGCCCATATGTGTGTTTAGTGTCAGTGAAATATCGTGTTTTATAAATTTAAAACTTGGCTAAAATAAGTGTTAAAAAGGGCTTAAAATATACACCTAAAATATACGACACTTACCGCACATCAAGTTTTTGGCGCCGCTGCCGGGGACACAAGGATTTTAAGAAAGTTAGGAATCAACGGCCTAATCATCTTTTATTTTTCTTTTTATTTTTTTAGGATTTTCTTAGTTTTTCAGCTTCTGCAGAGCTCAGCACGGGCCGTGCCCGCTGAACACTCCCCCGTGCTCAATCATTGGAACTGGCAATCCTGTTTTACATCAGACAGTAAGCTGAACACGGGGCCGTGCCCACTCAACACGCCCCCGTGCCCAAGTTTCAGTTACTGAAAACAGAACCGTTAGATCCCGGCGGTTGGTAATTTCTGACATAAAAATGAGTGATAGTAATTATTTTTACTTTCGGCACTCTTATGGTACGTGGTGTCCATTATGTGGTGGCGAACATGAAGAAGTAAAATGCTACTTCCTAAATTATAGGCCCCACTACATGGACCCACCAACTTCTCACAACCTTAAGAGGGGCGAAAGTAAAAACAAGCACTATTTCTCCCTCGAATGCGCCCAGCCAGATATTCTAGGGGAAATGCTCCTTGACGAGTTATTTCAACTAGAAGATCTAGTTCAGAACTGGTTAGAAGAGCTTAGGAAGGATTTTATTAATCCACCCCAAGACGATAACCATGAAGAAAAGTTGGAGCCGCATTCCGACAACCTCATTGCTCCCGAAAGTACCTTCGTACCTAGCAAAGACTTGGACGATAGTCGTCCCTGTGTCGATTGTGCCGTGAAGGACTCTCCATCGACTTCGTTCGGTGCATACATAGACCTGAGTGATTCGGCATACACCTTCTTTAACAAGAGCCCGGGAAAGGGTTGGACTTGTCCACCTAGAATAAAAATAAGAATTACCCTCACCGACAACCTCTTGCGTTCTCGCCTTAGTCTGGGGCAATTAAGGTATATTAGGCACTTTGGGGTTGTTCCAACCAGTAAGGAACCGCCCGATATCGATGAGATCCTTGAAGTAGCAAAACTCCATAAAGCAGCCTCCAGACACGGGGCCGTGTCCAGGTCAACACGCCCCCGTGCTCGCTAAAAGATTCTCTGCTGATTTGGTAAGAATACGGACAAAATGCGTCAGGATTTCCTCTGAAAACGGGGCCGTGTCCAGTCAACACGGGGCCGTGCCCAGGGCGCTGTCGTTTTCTTTAAATGCAGCCTGAATCCTGCTCATTTTTACCACTTCAATTGACAGAGATCCCTGGGATTTTCACTCATACCATCCTAGGTAAGTGTTAAAAGAAGGTTCCAAGGGACCCTCTTGTCCCTTCCACTTTTATTCATTTCCTCCTCTTTCAAAATTTTTTCAAAAGTTCCTCCATGGAAGCTTGGAAATCCCTTGATTCCAACCCTCTATGTGAAGTTTGTAAGATTATTTGCTAAAGATTCTGGCTTAAAGTTAGTTGTATAACTTTGTTTTAAATTATCTGAGCTTAAAACCCAGATAGAAATCATAAAAATAATTTAAAACTCCAAGATTCTTTAGCCAAAAATCCTGCAGACAAATGGACACGGGGCCGTGCTCAACGAACACGGGGCCGTGACCAGGGGCTCTGTTTTGTAAAAATTTAGCTTTCTTCGGTTTTCTTCGCAGAAAATGGCAAGCAGAACAAGCGGATCATCTTCAAGGAATAACCGACAAGGGAGGAGATCTTCAACAGCAGAAGACTCTCTTGTAAACTATGTTTACGCTCTAAGGGAGGCTATTGATGAAATGACGGGAGTAGAAGAAGCATTGGTCGACCGTATCAACCATCTTACTGTGGGGCTGGAGGGCTGTCTCCATGAAGTAAACCTCTTGCACCAGAGGTTGAACCTTCTCGCTTCCCCGCCTTTGGTACCCATAATAACCCAAAGGGCGTGGAACATGGTGCCCGAAGTTGTCATTCCAGCCGAATGGTACGCCATGCACCAAGAGCTTCCGCGAAGAGTGGTGCAAGGAGTCCCGGTGAATGTTCACCCTCAACCACCAGCAGCAGAGGAAAACGAAGCCGCATTCTTCCTCCCTAGGGAGATCGAAGAATGGCTTTAAACTACGGTTAGGGAAGAATTCGTTCGGCTAAAAGTCCTACTATATCGGGAAATCGTTCTCGAAATTTTCTTAAAATAGTAGAACTCCTTATGATAACCTCGTGTACCTGCTGACCTATCTAGATAAGTTTTAGTTTTATTTTAATTTAGGATTATGTAAGTTCTCTCTATGATGAAATGAAATGATGGTTTTAAGGTTTGGATGGTTTGTAATGAGTACAACACACTCATGCTGGTAAAGGATGAAAAGGGGAACGAGAAAAATGATCCCATGCACAAGAACGAGGCAACCCGACAATTTTCTCCATTTCAGAAGGTTCAACACGGGCCGTGCCCAACCAACACGGCCCCGTGCCGAACCACCTGCAAAAAAAAACGCCCAGTACAGGTACCTGGACACGGGCCGTGTTCACCCAACACGCCCTCGTGTCCAGCCTTCTGTTTGACTTATTTTAATTTTGTTACTGGCACTTGAACACGGGGCCGTGTTCAGTGCCCAGTAACACAAATTTTTGCTTTTTAAACATTATTTTACACATCTAATCAACCTAAAAATTTATTTTTGGGACACATTGAGGACAATGTGT
This sequence comes from Helianthus tuberosus, assembly GCA_030545235.1. Classification (NCBI taxonomy): domain Eukaryota; kingdom Viridiplantae; phylum Streptophyta; class Magnoliopsida; order Asterales; family Asteraceae; genus Helianthus; species Helianthus tuberosus. The sequence continues at coordinate 90,032,204 of CM060411.1, forward strand.
AATTTAAGTGTGGGGGGGATGCTAAAACCTTGAATTTTGCAAGTCCTAAATACAAGCCTTACACAAAACTCTATTGGAACCGCTAATCACCCCAAATTTTTTCAAAAATTTCATTTTTTTTTACTTGTCTAGGTTTAACTCGGGAAATTCAAGTTCTCAAAAAAAGGTTATATTTTTACAAATTTACAACCGATAGCGTAGTGATAAAAAGAACCAACATAAGAAAATTATGAAAAGGCATAGCAAACTTATTTAAAATTTGATTATACACTTGATCACATAAAAACCCATTCCCACAAAAGTGAGTTTTGAGCCTTTATTGAGCACACAATTACATATCATTTGACTAAATGCTCATTTTTCGTTTCTTGTGTGAATAGCTGCTTGGTTCTTACGACTCTAGAACTTGCCATGACAATACATTCCCGGTCCTTATCAACTTAAACCCGAGTAAGTAAATGATGGAGGCATTAGGACTAACCCTTTTCATTTCTACACCGTTATTTTTCTTTTTCCTTTACCACCTACCAAAAAATCCCCCTAGTTTGCCCCTTTGAGCCTAAACCTTTTCGTTTCATCACCCAAACAAAAAACCCTTTCATCCACCAAAACCTTTTTTTTTTAACCCTTTATTTTAGTAACAAGTTCGGTTCTTCGTGAAAAAAAAAATTGTGATAATGATGAAGCAAAAAAGAAAATAAACAAACAAGTTAATCAAAAATAACTTAGTTTGAATAAAAGCTTCATCAAAATAAAAAGTTGCAAAAATACGAAAACCGACACTTGTTACGCTTTTAGCCCTTTTTCTACTAACCACTAACCCAACCACCTACCTTTAACCCTAGCCAACCCTTAACCCACAAAGTCCTCTTGATATCTACAAAGGTATAAAAGTTAAAAAGGAGGAGGATTGATTTCTTGGCAAGCCTATGGTAGGAATAAGTTCCGTGCCGCTCTCGAGTGATTCACTAAAAATACACCTTCGGCCGAGTGTGAGTGATTTCCCCGCGAGGTATGTGAACTTGTATATAAATAGAATTTTAAAAAGGCATGTTATGCCCAAATAAGTAATTTCTTTTATGAAAAGTTCTAAATAAATCATTACGAATAGGATTGTAAATAAATAAAAATAAAACCCAAAAAGATCTTGGAAATCCCGACACTCTACGACAAGCCCAAAACCTTCTCTTCTACCTATTCCATTTGGGAGTGTAAGCCACATATTAAAGAGTTTTGCTTGAGGACAAGCAAAAGTTCAAGTGTGGGGGTATTTGATGTGTGTAAAATGCAACATATAAATTACATCAAATGAGGCATAAAACTAACCCTTTTTAAGTACTAATATTGGAAAAAGAGTGTTTTTGTCTTCCTTTTGTATTTTCAGGATTAAATGAGCTCAAAAACGCAAAAGAAGCAAAAAGACAGCTAAATCCAACATAAATACAAGGAAAGGAACATTAGTGGACTGCCCGAACCCTCAACGGCACCTTCCAAAGCAAAAAAGAGAAGACAGAAGGCTGAACACGCCCCGTGCTCAGCCAGCACGGGGCCGTGCCCAAGAAGCAGCAGAAAAGACAAATCTATAGAAGCTTCTATTGCCCATCACGGGGCCGTGCTCAGTGGACACGGGGGCGTGTCGAAAGTACAGCAGGCGCATTTATTGTAATTGCGAATTACAATTAATGAGGAGAGAGATTGTCAGACGGACACGGGGCCGTGCCCAGCGGACACGGGGCCGTGTCCAGCACTCTGTTCAACCTATAAATAGGAGTGCTTGGATTCATTACATCTCATCCCTTGGCACACCACCTCTCTCACACTTCATCCACCACCCACCACCATCACAACACCATCATCCACCACCATCATCCATTGTCCATCGTAGAGTGTGTGAGTCGTCTCAGGATCCAAGATTGATCGTAAGAGTTCTTGACAATCAAGGCCATGTTTGCCTAAGTCTCTTACATCACTTGGTGAAGACAAAGTGTCTAGTATAATACTTTTTATTTCTAATCTTTTGCACTTTTTATTTGGTTTTGTATTAATGACTTTAATAACTAGTTACTTATGTTGAAGGTGATCTTTCCTTATCGTTTGTCCGTGGTGTCTTGGCATTATTTTACTGTCTATATAAAATAAAGGATTTTCACCATTCATATCTCCACGGTCTATATGGAGGTATGTTGGCTACCTGGTAGGGGGTTAAGGGAACGGTTTGGTAAAGGTCTTGCCATTGTTCAGCGTTTAGAGGTCCTGCAATGGACCTGGGTCAAATTTAGTAGGACCTCCTTCAATACTTCACGGTATTGGATGGCGGGGGTCCAAACTCTTTGATCCCCTCATAAGTTAACTACTATTAATACTATAACCCGGCTATTTAGGACTGTATCCCTGCTGACTCAGACTACTTAGTCGAGGGTAACGTCACCGCCAAAAGCGGGGCCTACCACAATACTGCATTAATAACTTAATTCATTATCTTCCAATAATCCACCCTTTTAGGATTGTATCCCTGCTGACTCAAACTACTGGGGTGAGGGTAACGTCGCCTTCAAAAGAGGGGCCTACTACAATAACTAAGATGATCTCTTAATTATGTGCAAAAGTGCGGAAATAATCAAAGGTTATACTAGATACGAGTCGGAACCAAGTGATTCATCTTGTCTATCTGTTTTTCTTTTATTTTTATTTTCAGCATTTTAGTTAGATTTTATTTTTCTTAGTTTAAAACATTTTTCTAAACTTTTGTTTTGGTTAGACGTTGAGGATAAACCGGTACTAAAAGCTCTTGTGTCCTTGGACGACCTCGGTATCTTACCAACACTATACTACACTCAACGATGGGTGCACTTGCCCATATGTGTGTTTAGTGTCAGTGAAATATCGTGTTTTATAAATTTAAAACTTGGCTAAAATAAGTGTTAAAAAGGGCTTAAAATATACACCTAAAATATACGACACTATCCGCACATCAGTTAGCACATAACCCTTCATAACTGCGTCCTGCGGGGTGTTTGTTCGCCCATTGCCTCTATCACAATTTTCTTACGTACATGCTAAAATATATCATACATTCCATTTCTTACATACAATCCTTTCTTTTTATTGGTTATTTCTCCAACTTTCGCAGTTTGACCTTTCAAGGTTAGACTAACACCCCCCTCACCTATTAGTAATAAACTTTGACAAACCGAACATTAAATACCGGGTTCAAATGGCGATCGCCGTTTGACCCGTATAACTTATTTGAGTTTGGTGCTTAATTAATTTTTTTTCTTACTTGTTTAATCCGTCTTCACTTACGGATTTGAACTTTTAATTTATTATCTTTCATTCTTACATGGTTGAATCAATTTCTCAGATTCAAACATTTTCCTCCGAACCTTTCTTTCTTCTGCCATATCATTTACCATGTAATTTCTTATGAATCGTTTCCGTATTAATCTTCTACATTCAACTTCAAGTGTTGGGTCCTAACACTTAATTCCATGTCCTAATTCATGTAGCGCGTTTCAACGCGACACTCTACATCCTATTTCTAGTGGTGTTCTCACCCTTCTTTCTTAAGTTTGTTTTACATTCAATCGCAGGCTTATACTTTTCATTCTTATCTTTCTTTCTTTTATTGATCCGATCCTTTAAGAATCGTTAGACCCCTTATTACTAGCTTGACTGGACATAAGTGAGATGATTCTCGTGTTTTTCTCGAGCTTCGGTCAATATATGACTATCCCTTACATACCATTTCCATTTGTTCGTTCACCGTATTTGGTGTTAATTCACCTACGTTCTCTAACATGTCTCTTACTAATGAGTATCCTACATTACACGTTGCATTCTTACGTAATGTTTCCAAAAATTTGTAAATAATTATTATTTACTGACTTCTACGATTTGACCTTTTAAACTTCATCACACTTAGTACTTATTGTTGTACGCGTTGTACTTACTTTCAATTCGAACATATTATATAATGTCTTTAGCTAACATCTCAACTAATATTCTTTCCATACCTTTCATATTATTACATTCAAAATATTGTTAGCTTATGTGAGCATACATACTATTATTCATTTTCTTTTTGTTTATACAAAATTTGACTTGTATAAACGAGACATTTATTATCAGTTATCTCATTTCCAATCCATACCACTAAACTTATCGTCAAGCATAATACGTATATTACTTAATACATAACACATTAACTTTTTACTTTAACATTTGCGTCTAAAGGGTCATTCCATGATATTCCTATATTGTTGACTTTTAGTTAGTCACTGTTTTGCTTACACACTTCAAACTTCTGAACATGTGTTCATCTAAATATGATAGACCGTAATATTAATTCTCTACGTATCTCATACATACAATTTACGTAATCCTCCAACAATACACATGTATACATTCACCTTCGCGTACCTTCTCATGCTAATGCTTCACGATTCTACAAATAATAATTATCATTCAAGTTAACTATATAACATAATTCTAACACATTCTTTTACTAATAAGCTCGTATGATTTGCATTTGGCTCATATTCGCCTCTTAATCATAACAAGGCAAATCATTAAATACACATAAGCATCACACCATTCGTGTACATGGTACAAGCCTCTAATGCATAATTCTATCAAAGCATACATTCATCAGAATTTTCATACGAATTCCATCTAACTCACATTCTTCAAATTATTTTCACCACTATTCTCATCATCATTTTTTTTATATTCATTTATTAACAATTCCGGTTCCTTCACATATCTAAGTACTTCAGTCTATATCTACTTCCTTTATTATTCATTATCATACGTTTCCAACTCCACTTTATACGTTCGTCATTCATTTCATGCCATCCCATACGTTACATTCGACTTTTATAAATTTTACTTTATCGCCAACGATCTACATAAATTTACATAACTTATTATATCTTCTAATAACTTGGCAGGAACATAAGACGGGCATTTCTGAGAAGTATGGAAACTTAAATTATATTTCACAAGGTTTCAATACTTCATAATTCATTAGTCCGTATTTACTTCATTCGCATTCTTAGATTTTAAACTTTACGCATCTCTTAAACTTTCATCATTCATTCGTGCCGCCTTTCAACATATTACTTTCGACTTTTATACATTTCCTTCTATCGTAACCACTAGTCGTGGTTACATATATCTTTCAGGCCTTATATAGACCCTAAACGAACATTTAATAGACCTTCGGACGGTTTGGAAACTCAAAATACGAAAAGCAAAACAAAACAAAAACCCCCAGCGGACTCGGTTTCCACTAGCCGTCGGCGACGGCATCATACCCCGTCGGCGACGGGCTTCGTAAATGGGTGTTGCCCACAATGTCCGTAGACAGAAAGATAGGCCGTCGGCAAGCATGAGGGCGTCGGCGACGGCTCACAGCCCGTCGGCGACGGCCCTTCAAGAAAAATATGAAGTTTGTGGAAATTTCGCCCAGACACAGCTGTGTTGATTATCTGAGTATAATGTCACACAGCTGTGTCAGCCTTACCACACACCCTGATCTCAGCAGTAAGCATCAATGGTTCTCACAGCTGTGTCACCTAACGACACAACTGTGTGCTGCGCCAGATCTGATATAACCTAATGTTTAACTTCCATTATTACTACTCCACATACTTTAACTTAAATATTTATCATAAACACACTACACATACTTGTACTAAACAAAAACTTAAAATTTTACCTCATTGGCGACCTTGGAGCGAGCACACTTTTGAACGAGCCGTCGGTTTGAGTTCAAGCATCACCTCATATGCTCGAATCCCTCAAACCTTGGCTCTGATACCAACTTGTAACGTCCGTATTTGCGTCTAGAAGAAATGACATCCAAAAGACGCTAGAAAACATAAACTTTTAAAATGTACGAATCTTTCACAACCTAAAAGGTAAAAACGCTAGTAACAATAACACATGAATTTAACAAAATTTGGGCATGACCCGTCCGTAAAACGAGTATGCCCCTGTTTTAACCACAATCAAAACAATATCATTCTACAAGATACTACTAAAACTAAAACATCAAGTACTTAAAGGCGTTTTACCAACAATTTGTAGAAAAAGTATTTTGACCCAAAACATTAACATAAGCTAGCGGAAGCGCTTGGTAAGACATATTTTGATCATGTGCTCGCTCCATTTCGCCGAGTCGCCTAAGTTGAGGATTTACCTACATTCAATGACAAGACTTCAAAAGTTAGCCGTAATTCTCATTTAACTCAATGTAACAACATATTAGCTTCATTCATTTATATGCTTTCATTATTCTTACGCATTCGATTTACCCAATTAAATGGGTAATGGCATATTCCCTCATAATGAGGTTCAAGCTTATCACTTACGACCCGGTGACATCGGGTTAATTGCTTTCAACATAAATCTTTCTTTTCCATCCGTATAACGGATTAAACTTCAAGCATTTGTCATAGCATTCATGACCACCCATTCAAAACGGTAGTAGCTTATTCTTACTCGACTTGTTCAACTAGAACTTGTCGACTAGCATAGCTTATCATAACTTTCATTATCATATCCAAATCCGCAAGGGATTTGCTAACTACTTACTAATCACCATAAACATTTTAACAAGGATTGTTTACATGAAAACTAACAAAGATTAAGTAAGTTTTTGTATGCGAATGATCATACAACCCAACACTAAAATTTAATTAGCAAACCATCATTCGTAGATCTACATGAAAGGAGAATTAAGTTCATATGAACTTACCGCGATCTTGAGATGTTTGTGCCTTCGAGTGACTTGCGCCTTCTTCCTTCTTCGCGCCTATAAGTCATAATCTCACACTTTAGCTTTCATAAACATTACTTACAGAATCCTTTTAGTACGTTATAGCGTCTACTAATCACATACATCATTATCATAAAGAAATTGCATCTTCCTAACAAGTATTCATGTAAAAACCATAACTAAGCTCACTTAGGCATTTCATCGAACACATTGTGTGCGTATTACTAATTTAGCACAATGTACAAGCATTCTAAACACAATTTCCATAGTTTACTCATTGATTAACATAAACATCTCTAACTTGGAAATTTATCATCCTAAACATGAATACCTAGTTCTTAATCAATTATTCATAACAATTTCATCAATCAACAATCAAATTAACATGTAGAACTTCACAATTTCTAACCTTCACTTGACATGTAAGTGGGTTTTTGCCCTAATCATACTCACATTCGAAATTTAGCATCTATTGATGTCTAAACATTCATAGCAACCATAAATCATACTAGATTTTGTATTACATTCACGAATTACACTATACCCACATAACCAAACATCATTAAATCAGGAAATTTCACTTACTTGAGATCAAGAACACTTAGATAATCGAAGTTCATGGCTCATGCATTCGATTAACCTCTATTTTCCCTTTCAATTTGATGGATTTAGAAGGTTAGGGTTTAGTTTTCTTCTGGGTCTCTCTCCCTCTCTCGTTCGTATGCACACAGCCAGGATCACACTGGCCTCTTTTTTTTATTAATTTTTCATTACACCTTTACACTTTTAGTCCCTTGTCTTTTAATACATGTCACATTCTTTCTTTTCACATTAACTAGGTTACCTTTCCTTTGGTTAACTTAGTTACATACATATATTTTAAACTTACTATCATTTTCTTACGGTACCGTTTAATAGTTACCGTTTTTCTGTTATTTATCAACACAAAAACAAATATAATATTATTTTATATCATACGAAATTTGGGGTGTTACACTAGGCGAATCAGATTGCTCAAGAGAATGCATAACAACTATAATGTGACAATATTTTTAATATGTTTAATACCCATACTATCAAAAAAAAAAAACCACAAATAGTCATACAGATATTAAAATCTCTCAAACAAGTTCTAATCCGATAACCTAGATTTTTTTTGGTGAGTTTCTAGACTTCCTAACTTGTTTGCAGCATAACAGTCCATCAACCTGTCACATACGTTAAAATAAAAGTCAATACATAAAGTAAAGGTGAGTACACAAGTTTGCATAGATATAGTATAAAAAGCGTTTACGCATAACTAGCATGTAACACATAACGGGCGATGCATGTTAAGTACCAACAATGATACAACCTAACCACGTGACTACGAGTAGAGTATGCGTGACACATGTTCGCCGAAGCGAACACGTGAAGTAAAGTATGTGATTCTTAGCAACCCTTAACAAATCAGATGCTGAGTCCAAACTATAGTACTATCGTTTCTAAAGGAGGTCTGGCATTAATCACTGTATAAGCATAGTAACAGGCATTCAACTAATCACGTATAGCATGCGGGAGCGGTTAGCGTTTATGCTATTCTAGGAACCGGCGAGTTTGATGGAGATTTGGTCCCGATACGACGTGTTCGGTGCGTTTATTATTATTAAGAAAGGAGTAGAAGATTGATACGACACCGAGCAGTCACTTATAATCTGGTCTCTATTCATATCTTGACAAGTTACAGCACCATGAGACCAGTTGGATAGCATGTCCCCTTAGAGACCCCAAAGCTTATCCAAATGGGAACCCCATATCCCTATTTATAGGCAACAGCCTATCCGGTTCGAATGAGCCTATATCCATCCGTCCAGATGGTCTTTTACATTAAAACACCTATTCGACCGGATGGGGTTTGGACTATTCTATTGTCTATCCGTCTGGATGGACTTTGACAATACTAAAACCTGTCCAACTTATACTATTCTATACAATATTCCACACACGCTCTATCTAACTATTCACACAGTGGCAGACGTACGAAATATGCACCAACAGTTTATAAAAGTGTTAAGCATTGTGTGTTGTGTTTTCGATAGAGAACGTATGTAACACCCAAAAGTGAATTAAGAGAAAAAGGGTTCGAGTATACTCACAGTACGTGTTTAACAGCTAAACATGATCTGGTTGGATTGAAGGGAGCGTCGGGTCAGCCTTCGAATGGTAACAGAAGCATAAGTCTTCCTAAGGGCTGAAACGATCGAAATCAGAGTGTCGAGTGGAGTATAAAGCGAGTCAAGTATTCAACAGTACATTCGAACAGATGGTATAGTTCATCCAGACGGATGGGCTTTATACATCCGGACGCATGGGCTTTGTTCATCCAGACGGATGGGCTTTGCTCATCCGGACGGATGGGCTTAGTCTATCCGGACGGATGGGCTATCTTGTTGGAACGAATTTAGTTTGGTGTAAAACTGGTGTTTTAAAATAGAAGGAAAACATTTGGAGTGGGTGCAAAGTCTATCCAGACGGATGGACTGTGTTTGAAGTTTTGTACAATTTTCGTAAACAAAAACTTTTTTTTTAATTTAACGGAGACGGTCGTGATAACGAATCAAACAACGGAAAACACCAGTTCCAGTCCATTCGGCCGCATGGGTTCTGCCCATTCGACCGAATGTGCTGTTCTTGCTGAAGATTCATGTCTGACCCGTTAATCGGTCCATCTCTTCGGTGGAAATCAGTTTTTGAGTCGGCTTTCGACTAGGGAACGAGTCGAGAGTCTGACGGAGTCCCGATTCCACCAATATTGTGTAAAAACCGAAGAGAAGTTCAAAACAAGTTGAAAATGTTGTTATCTCTTAGATCTTTGATCCAACTCGATTGAATGATGCTCCACAGCGGTTTGCCCAAGCAAAACGAGTGGAAACCACCTTTGAGTTTTGTAGAATCAGTGTTTTGAGGAAAAAGTTAGTGTGTGTGTGTGTGTGTGTGTGTGTGTGTGTGAGTGTGAGTGTGATTATGATGAAGAATATGAAGTAGAAGTGGAATGGAATGAAGATTGAAGGAGACTGAGGGAAAAATGCTTACAAAAGGTCTTGAGTCGCAACTGAAAGCTTGGGAGCGGATGAGAGAGCCAAAAGTGTCAAAATGGAGACACAAGGCTGTTATTTATAGTGGAGGGCGAGGGCTAAGGCGGTGTGTGGATGGGCTGTGTACGGATGGCTCTATCCGGACCGATGGGCTCCATCCGGGCGGATGGCCCATTCGGACGGCTGAGTTTGTGTTTGTTAGTTTCCCACTTTGGTTTGTTTGCGAGTGATATTAAGTGTTGCATTGCATTTTGGTGTGATAAATCGAGTTGTTCGAGTTTGCGTTGAGTTTGCGAGTATAATCCATAACACATAAAGCACACACAAGTAAAACATATAAGAACTCATAGCATAACATTACTACTACAATTAATAGCGTTTGAGATCAGCGAGTTAGCGCGATAAGCGAGTGCGAAGGCGGGAGTGGTTATCGAAAACAAACACACTCGATAATTAAAATAACATAATTCTCTGTAACTCGTGTTGCGTTAGCGTTTGCGAATATAAAGCGTTTTAAACGTGTAGTGGTGCGGTGTGATGAAAATGTATTTAGTATAACATAACCCTTTATGTATATCGAATCTCAGAGTACAAGATGGTTACAAATCGAAGCAAAAGCAAACGGATAACAATCCGAAACGTTGGGTTGTTATAGCCTCCCCTACTTTAGGAAATTTTGTCCCGAAATTAAGCAGTGGTTGTAACAAAGAGTTGCGGTTACTTAGCTTTCATATCACTTTCGAGTTCCCAAGTGAACTCGGCGCCGCGTTTTCCTTCCCAGCAAACCTTCACTATGGGAATGCGTGAGCATCGGAGTTTCTTGGTCTCTTGATCCATGATTTCTATAGGCTTTTCCACAAAGTGTAGAGTCTCGTTTATTTGCAAATCTTTGAGAGGGACGTGAAGATTTTCCTCAGCTAGGCACTTCTTGAGGTTTAAGACGTTGAAAGTCGGGTGTACGTTGCTGAGTTCAACCGGTAATTTGAGTCGATAGGCCACCTTGCCAATTCTTTCTAGAATCTTAAAAGGACCCACGTATCGTGGCGCTAGTTTCCCTTTATTGCCGAATTGTGTCACCCCCTTCCAAGGTGAAACCTTTAGGAGCACGTGATCACCAATTTCAAACTCAAGGGGCTTGCGGCGTTTATCGGCGTAACTCTTTTGACGACTCCGGGCTTTCAAGAGATTGTCTTGTATCTGGAGGATCTTGTCAGTCATTTCTTATAGTAGCTCGGGACTGGTAATTTGTGCATCTTCGATCTCGTGCCATACAATAGGCGATCGACATTTTCTACCGTATAGAGCCTCGAAGGGTGCCATCTGAATACTAGCCTGATAACTTTTATTGTACGAGAATTATACTAATGCTAAATGTGAATCCCAATTGCCACCAAAATCTATAACGCACGAACAAAGCATGTCTTCAAGGGTGCGGATCGTGCGCTCAGTCTGACCGTCGGTCTGGGGATGGAATGCGGTACTGAGAATGAGTGTCGTACCGAGAGCGGATTGAAAAGTCTCCCAGAGACGTGAGGTGAAACGACCATCGCGGTATGAGATGATGTCACGAGGCGTCCCGTGTCGGTGAATGACTTCATCGGTATAGATTTGTGCCAATCGTTCAACCTTAAAGTCTTCTCGTATTGGAATGAATTGAGCGGACTTCTTAAGATGATCAACGATAACCCAAATGCTATCGTGACCAGAAGGCGTGCGAGGAAGTTTGGTAATAAATTCCATGGTGATACTTTCCCATTTCCACATCGGGATTTCGGGTTGCTCGAGTAATCCAGAGGGTCGTTGATGTTCGGCCTTAACTTTTGAGCAAGTTAGGCATTTCGAAACATACAAAGCGATATCCTTCTTCATGCCCGGCCACCAATACCCAGAACGGAGGTCCTGGTACATCTTGTCGGCACCGGGATGAATGGAGTATCGGGATTTGTGAGGTTCAGTCATCAATATCTCCCTGAGGTTATTGTGCCTAGGAATCCAAATACTATCAAGATAGTGAAAGGTGCCATTCAATTTGCTTACCAGCTGGTTTCTGGCACCACACTTCTTCATTTCCTCTTTCAAGGTATTCTCAACGAAGCATGCGTGCTGCACGTCGCGAATGAGAGATTAGAGGTCGTTTTGGGTATCAGCATTACAAACACTATACACATTGCTTCGTTGACTGAGGGCATCGGCCACGACGTTTGCCTTACCTGGATGGTAGCGTATCTCACAATCATAGTCGTTGAGAAGTTCAACCCATCTGCGTTGGCACATGTTCAGTTCTTTCTGGTTCAAAATGTGTTGTAGGCTCTTATGGTCGGTGAAGACCGTACACTTGGTACCATAAAGGTAGTGTCGCCATATCTTCAACACAAAAACAACTGCACCGAGTTCAAGGTCATGGGTTTTGTAGTTCTTCTCGTAGACCTTGAGTTGTCGAGAGCCATACGCGATAACCTTGTCTCATTGCATAAGAACATAACCAAGACCTAGGTTAGAGGCATCACAATAGACAACGAAATCATCGTTTCCGTTGGGAAGTGTAAGGACAGGAGCGTCGCAAAGCATACACTTGAGGGTTTGAAAGGCTTCCTCCTGTTTGGGACACCAAACAAAAGGTTTGTCCTTGTGAGTTAGAGCGATAATAGCCCGCCAATCCAAGAAACAAGCGAATTTCGGACGGGGACTTCGGCGTAATCCAACTCTTTACAGCTTTTATCTTCGCGAGGTCGACGTGAATTCCTTTAGTGTTAACGATGTGACCGAGGAATTGCACCTCCTCGAGCCAAAATTCACACTTGGAGAACTTGGCGTAGATGCGATTTCCTTGAAGAAGTTCGAGAATTAGACGAAGATGTCGCGTGTGTTCAGCTCTCGACTTCGAGTATATAAGGATATCAACGATAAACACAATAACGAAACGATCCAAGAAAGGTTTGCACACACGGTTCATCAAATCCATAAAGACCGCAGGTGCGTTTGTGAGACCAAAAGGCATGACCACGAATTCGTAATGGCCATAGCGGGTACGGAAAGCGGTTTTCGGTATATCTTGCTCTTGTATATGCAACTGATGATAGCCAGAACATAGATTGATTTTCGAGAAACACGTAGCACCTTGGAGTTGATCAAATAAGTCGTCAATCCGGGGTAGTGGGTAACAGTTCTTGATAGTAAGCTTGTTGAGTTCCGTATAAACGATTCACATTCGGAACGATCGATCCTTCTTTTTCACGAAAAGGACGGGTGCGCCCCATGGTGAGGTGCTAGGGCGTATGAAGCCTTTATCAAGTAACTCCTGAAGTTGGCTAGACAGTTCACACATTTCGGACGGTGCAAGGCGATAGGGAGCTTTTGAAACAAGGTTAGCACCTGGAATAAATGAAATTTCTTTTCCGTACCCTCATGATATGTTTATCAGCAAAAAACACCGCTTTTAATAAAATACCTTTCAAAACTTAGTATTTGGGATACACAATTTTGAAAAATGCAAATTATAAGCTATCTCAAACACTATTTATGGACCTAGTTGCAAAGGTGACATGCAATTAAGAAAGGCACCGCTAAAGATTCGTTATGTATCCAAGGTGTTGACCCCATCTAAGATGCTCAAAGACTACGTATGGCAAATAGATTTCAACAAGTACGAAATTATTGTGCGGAACTAGAAATCAAACTTTTAAGAAACAACAACTTTTAGAATTTTCAAGTATATTAATCACTTTGGAAAACAAAGTTATTGGTTGTTACAAATGAATACTCAAAGAATTCTGTATTGAAGGGTAATGGAGTATGTGGTGTGTATATTGAATGCTTGGCACAACTCATTTAACCTTCGGGGTTAACATCTCTATTTATAGTCTGGATCATGAATAAACATTTGTTTATTTATGCACTTGCTCTGCACAAAGTAGCTTTTGGCATATTTATTGAATCTGTGGATGTCAACTTGCTACTTTCCAAATTGTGTCTGGGCCTTATCTTTAAGGCAAGTTGGTCCATCAGAAATTCTGATGACCAGCTTACCAGAATTCTGATGAGATTGATCATCAGAAATTCTAATGATCAGAGTTTACCAAATTCTGATGATAAATACCAGATTTATCATAAGACTTATCAGAATGGTACTTTCTGATCATCTTCTCATTGTCTTGATCATTTCCTGATACTTGTTGAAGATGTTTCTTTCTTTCTTCTTGTCCTGTTATCTTGTAGGCACCTTTTTATTAATCTTCCTTGACTGTATCTTCAGCATATGATCAGGTTGATCATCTTTTTCTTCAATACTTAGATAAAAGTTTCCTAACACAAGGCTACTTAGCTTTTACCTACAAAAGTTTTTGCTCAAAACATTTTTGAACAGGGTTATCCCTTCAAATAAAACTTTTACTTGCATGATGACCAACAAAGGTTACAACCACTGTCATAGAGCCCACTACTCCTGAACCCCACAGTGCACAACTCCCCACTATGGTGCCCTGATTCTCCGTCAGGGGTACTCCTCTCTAATCAAAGTCAAAGGCTTTGATATAGATCCAATGTTAAAAGCATTGTTCCAAGTTTGAAAGTTTGCCATATCTAGTACAAGAGATTATTATAAAAAATGAGCAATTGATCTTTTGAAAATAATTTATTCAATCTATTCTAATACCAATTGTTGATCCCAGATAAGATGCACAAAGACTAAGTATGGCAAATACATTTCAACAAGTAGGAAAATATTGTGCGGAACTAGAAATCAAACTTTCAAGAAACAACAACTTACAAAATTTTCAAGTATATTAATCACTTTGGAAAACAAAGTTATTGACTGATACAAATGAATGCTCAAAGAATTCTATATTGAAGGGTAATGGAGTTTATAGTTTGTGTATTGAATGCTTGGCTCAACTCATCTAACCTTCGGGGTTGACATCTCTATTTATAGAGAATCTGGATCATGGATAAACATTTGTTTATTCATGCACTTGCTCTGCACAACATAGCTTTTTGGCATATTCATTGAATCGGTGGATGTCAACTTGCTACTTTCCAAATTGTGTCATGGCCTTATCTTTAAGACAAGTTGGTCCATAAGAAATTCTGATGACCAGCTTACAAGAATTCTGTTAACATTGATCATCAGAAATTCTTTTGATCAGAGTTTGCCAGATTCTGATGATAAATACCAAATTTATTATCAGACTTATCAGAATGGTCCTTTCTGATCGTCTTCTCATTGTATTGATCATTTTCTGATACTTGTTGAAGATGTGTCTTTCTTTCTTCTTGTCATGTTATCTTGTAGGCACCTTTTTATTGATCTTCCTTAACTGTATCTTCAACATATGATCAGGTCAATCATCTTTTTCTTCAATACTTATATAAAAGTTTCCTAACAATTTCCCCCTAAGTATTGTAATAAAAATAAACTACCTTATAACAAATGAACATAAGAAAATTCCCAACAATGGAATCAAAGTTGAAAAGTACAAAACCTTGTTAAAAAACATATTACAAAGAAAATAACATAACTTTCAATTGTTTTTAAGACAGATTAACAGGTTTGTGGAGATCATCAATCTTCAGCTTTTTATTGTGATGGATGAACTTGTGGCATACTTCATACATCTCTTTGTACCATCCTCTAGCATCTATCCATTCATCAATGATTTCTTTTATCTCCTTTCTTAGCAACTCTTTGTCCTTTCCCTTAGCTTGAAGTTGTACCTACTTCTTGTTCATACATTCTTTGATGTATTTCAGTGACTGATTAGAATACTTGCAGATATCAAAGATTTTGAAAAGGGCTTTGTTTCCTTCAATATCTTTGAACACAACAGAGCATCCTGTTTGTTCAAGAATTACTCCAGTTCTTGCTTCCTTTTCCAGCTCTTTAGGGATGGATGTATCTGGTGGAGGAACATGGACCTTCTTCTGATGAACATGATCATAATTGATGCATAGATCAAAATCGGAAAGAGCTACCCTTTTAAATAGCTTAACTCCGACTTTTGAAATGTTGTTGAGTGCTCTTCTTACAACTTTGGTGTTTCCTTTGTCCTGATCATAAATCTTCTTCAGAAAAAGAATATCGACTGGATGTAGCTTATCTGCTAGATCTCCATCCGTTATCCTTTGTTCAGTGCCATCTTTCCTTAGGAGGGTATACCTATTCAGTTCATAATGTCCTCCAACACCATCTGGTGTAACATCAACAACTACCTTGAGAACTATTACCACTGGATTCTCTAGAGCTTTGTGAATGCTTTCTAAACCTCTCTCAAGCCTTTCCTCCTTTCAGTCTCTGTTTATTGGACTAAGTGGCCTGTCCAATTTATCTTCTGTAGACAAGTAGTACTCCTTGAGATGATGTTCAGGAAACATCATCATATCCCTATCAATTTCTTGAACAAGGATTGTGTTTCCTTCAAGAGTTTTCTTCTACACTATTCTTGGCTTTTTAGAAGATGAGGTTGCTGAATTTGACCATTTTCTCTTTTCTTGCAAGATCAGGTCTTGACTAAAGGTTGTATCTCCTGATGTGGTTTGTCTTGATTTTGTCTCAGGGACAACAATATTTAAATTAGAAATAACCTTAAGTATAGATTCAAACTTTTTCAGAATGTCTTCTTTTGATACTGTAGGAGGGGGACCCATTATTGATGGTCCTGTTTGGCTTGCAGGTGTGGCACTTGGTTGCTTTCTAATGATCTTTGGAACTTCTAGTTGAGAGGCTTCTTTGGGAACGGGAACTGTAAGCTCACGAATGTCTACTTATGCTAGTCTGGAAACATTGTATTGCATGCTCTTCATGAGAGATTGAACATCCCCCCATGATCTGAGTATTCTTGGTTTCTTCCTCATGCACTCTGGCAAATTCTGCACTATTGTGCTCCTTTTGTGCAGCCCATTCTTTGATCAACTTTTCAAGGGCATCTGTTATGCTATTGTTGCTGGACCTTAAAATGCTAATCTCCTCCAGAACTTTCTCAGAAATAGATGATTGTCTTGATTCCACAGCATTCTTCAGCTGAGACTTGATCTTTTTCATTTCTGCAAATATTTTCTAAAAGTCTTCTCTAAGATTGCTGGTTTCTAATGACTTGTCTGGCTGCTGTTGTAGAATTTTCAGGGTCTCAGTGTTACTTTATGTCTGTCTTTTGATGAACTCCACTGATTCTGATAGAATCTTCGTTTCTGATCTTTGACTCTTTGTTTCTGCCAACAGCACTTCAAGCTTCTCTTCAACTGGATTTTTTTGGTTCCTTTTCTTTGCAAATCCAACAACATCATTCAGCATTTTCTGAAGTTGTTCAGATGATATTATTGGTGGTTCATGGCCATTGGGAACAACAGATGTTCCTGCTACGTCTGCTGCTATTGTAGAGGGTTCTGGTGGATCCAAGGATTTACCAGAAGCTCCCTCACCAGGCATGTGTAACAAATTCTCATCCTGGATTTCCTTGTGTCCTTGAATCATTTCAGTGAATTATTCTCTACATGTTGATAGGAAAAACATATTTTCCTTAACTAAATTTCCTTGGCCAGTTTCCTGAACTCAATCTGTTGTAGTCTCAACTTCCTCCTCATTATCTGATTCACAGTTGAGATGAATGGAACTTGTAACTTCTTCATTTACACCAGTATTTCTATATGACATTCTATAATTAGCAGAAATAGATTTCTTAGAGTTGGACTCTTCTGTCTTTTTAGCTACATAAGTATCAAATATTAAAGTGGTGTTTTCGGGTGAACCTATTCCAACAACATGTGATTCTGCAGCATGGTGGAACTCTGCTTCTAGATTCTAGTGTCTTTAGACATTTGCTTCCCCAACTTCTGGTGAGTTTCTGAGCTGTAGATTCAGGTATCCCTCAGCTTCATCTGTTTCTGATGGATTTGACCTTTGACCTTCTTCATCTGGTGAGTAAGAGAAGTTGTATACTTCTACAATATCAGAAAATTCATGTACCGCCTATTCAGAATTTCTTCATGCAGCAACCGGTATGGTGAGTCTGCATCAATCAAGCTCATCATGCATTCTAGTAGGACTGGTACATCATTGTATGAAGTCCACCACCGGGTTACACACCAAGGCTTCATTGTTGGTGATCTCAAGATGGTTTCCAAAGCAGGCAGCTCCATGTTCCTTTTTCAAAAGTTTTAGCAGCAAAGATTGATAAAAATCTTGGATATGGAAGATATGAAGAGATTCTACTATAATTGGTGAAAACAGATCTCTTCATCAGATTAAAGATCTCAGCTTCATAATCAATGCTGTACCTAGTAAAGAGTCCATACATGATTGAAAGGACTGATTGATTAATCTGATTAGCAGCACCAATCTTTGAGGTGAGACATTAGTTGAGAGTCTCCACCATGACCTGCCAGAAGGCTGGTAGTTCATTTCTCTTAAATTCACCAATCTTGGAGATTTTTCTTTTGTAACCTAACTTCAGAAAGAAGTTTATCAGATCCTCTTTGTTGAGGGCTTCAATGTAGTCATTAAGAACAGGGAGTTCAAGCCATTGCCTTATTCTTACTGGAGTGATTGTCACAGAGACATTCCCCCATAAGTGTGCAGTGACTTGATCTGCTCCAGTTTCATTGAAGGTTCTGACAAACTGTTGCAGTATCTTCTCCGGTACTTCTCTTGTTTTAGTCATTGCCTGAGAGATTGGAAATCTCATCAGAAACTCAACTAAAATTTGGCACTTCTCATCATACTCGGAGTGTTCGGTGTTCATCAGAAAATTGTTCTCTTTCATAACTAAGAACTCATCGTCTTGAATGAAAGGAACATCATGTTCAACAATTGGGATATTCAGGTTTACTTCGGCCATTTGTGATTTTGGAAGTGAGGGTTTGAGTGAGAGAACTTTTGGTTTTCGAAAATGAAAGGTTTTTAGGGTTTAAGCTTGTGAGGTTAAAGGTGAGTGAAGTGAAGTCTGCTAAAATTGGTTATTTATAGTTGGAGGTGTAGCAGTGATCATGGGGTGGTTAGTGTTTATGGGAGTTGAGGGGACATAGATCGTGGGGTGTAATAACGGTTAATGGTCATTAATTACCTTTTCAACCGTTAGATCATGGGATGTAAGAGTGGTTCAGAAGTAACCGTTGGATCATGGGTATCAAGGTGAATTAATGGAGATTATCCATGCATGGTGGGTTTTAATATGTCTTCTCAACTTATTCTTCAATTTCTCAAACATTCTTTTGATTAGAGAATGAATTTTGAAGAATGAATTTGATTGGAGAACACTAACGGCCATGTGATACTTTTTGCCTCTTATGGGACCCATTTTCAACAAATGGTCCTGTAATATGCCTTGTGGAAGCTGACATTCTTCCCCCTTTTTGAAAGTAAAAAATTCTTTCTGATGACGTCATCAGAAAACATACCCAATGTTTCTGATGTATTGAAACATGATATGCTGATGTTAACTTCATTGTAATTTCATCAGATTGGAAAGTTCCCCCTTGATAGAGTGTTTTGATTTTTTTTTGAGATGAGAGGGAATGAGTAAAGATCAGAGATATTACTTACACATGCTTTTCTGGTAGAAGTCCAAGTCCTTTGTTCTTTTCTTCAAGAAATTTTTGTGAAAATTTTTCAAAAGATGATTTTCGTGAGTATTGTTTTCTAAAATTTCACACAGTTTTTATCTCATTTTATCATTATTATTCCTTTTTGAAGATTGACCAGATTTTGTCTGATTTTTCAACATTTTGAGCAAAAACAAATTTATTAGATTTAGGAGTTATTTTATCAAATGTTACCAGTATTGAATTTTATGTTATCGGAAACTTAATGTTTTGTGTCAAAATATTTTATTTCTAATGAACACAAGTTACTTTTTATCTTTAACCCCTTTTTTGTTTACCATGTGCTTTTATACCCTTTTTCCTCCCCCTAACAAAATTAACAGAATGCACATATATAAAGACATAATATAAACTTTACTAAGTCAACAAAAAAAAACAAGAAAAAAAAAACAAAAGCAAAACAACATTTAATCTACTCCAAAGATCAGCTCAGTAAACAACCAGAGATGGGACACAAGTCCTGTATTATTGGCAGTTGGTACAAGAAGAGAGTTACGAATATTCTCTTGAAGCACCATTTCAACTCTGAGATACCATGTAGGAACACCTCCAAATTCTAGCTGCCTAGTGATTACCCTCATCATAAAACGAGGATAAACTATGAAAGGTCTGCTAGACCATAGGTTGCTGGTAAGATCTTTCATTAGATAATGAGAGAAATTGTAGGGAACCTCTTGCACTATTGCATGCATGGGTTTCATCAACCTGTAGGAGATCTCATGGAAATTAACATTTTTCTTGGAAAAACATACCCGAAGCTGAGTTACTAGATACTGCCATGGCTTGAGAAAGCCTGACTTGGAGATTGAAATGTTTGAATTCTCCACATTATACCCCATCTGGGTGAATGTGAAAGAAAATGAAGAGATTTTAGGTTTTTTCTAGTGAGTGAAAGTGACTAGTGAAGATCTAAGTGGTAGTTATTTATAGTGAAAGTGATGCTTAGTCTTTAATGGTATCTACCTACTCAGATTTTGTTATCTCTATTTTCTTTGTATTTAACTTTGCTTTTCAGAGAACCAAAAGAATTTAAGAGATAAAATCTCCTGCATTAATGATCTAGGCGGCCGAGTTCTGATAATTCTCATCATGAACTGCCCGGATGTCATCTCTTTCTCTCTTAATATTGATGAGTAAGCAATGAATGTAGGACAGAGAGCTAACAAATATTAACATTTTCCCAGAAATTTTCCTTTCGTGACGTGATCTACCCTATGCTAAAGAGATAATATTTGAATTTTGATTAAAGAAAAAAAAAATAAAAGAATTGAGATATGAACGAATCAAATTTACAAAAATGATGAGAAATGATAACTACGTATGGAATATATTCCATGTGAGAAGAGAGGAAAAATTGATATTTCATGCTTCATCAGAATTTATGTCGACTTGGTCAACTTCTAGTGATTTATCAGATTTTCTGGTAACTTTTGAGTTTTCTGATGGATTCTCAGAATTTGTACCAGAAATCTTATAAGATGTTTGCATATTAGATTTTTCTTCCTTTTGTGACAAAATTTCTTTTGTTTGTTCAATTTTCCTATTGACCATCCCTAATTTGCCAATCAAGTAGTTATGTCTATTTTCATCTAAAGGTTTAGTGAAAATATCAGCAAATTGGTTTTCTGTTGGGACAAAATACATTTCAGTATTACCTTTCTCCACATGATCTTTGATGAAGTGATATTTGACATCAATGTGTTTTGTTCTTGAGTAATGCACTGGATTTTATGTTATTGCAATGGCACTTAAGGAATCACGTAGAATTGGAATTTTTGTCAGATTTACTCCATAATCTCTTAGCTGAGTTTGTATCCGTAGAATTTGTGAACAACAAGTTGCTACTACTACATATTCTGATTCAGCTAATGATGTGGATACACAGTTTTGCTTCTTGCTTGCCCAACATACTAACTTTTCTCCCATCATTTGACAGGCATCAGATGTGCTTTTTCTGTCAAGTTTGCATCCTGCATGATCTATATCTGTGTATGTAAGTAATTCTAAATTTATGTTCTTAGGATACCACAAATCAAGATCTGATGTGCCTTTAAGATATTTAAAAACTCCACTTTCATGTGGGACTCTTTAGGATTGCATTGATATCTTGCCAGAAAACATGTGCAAAACATTATGTCTAGTCTACTGCTGTTAAGTATAACAATGAACCTATCATTCCCCTATAAGTTTTTATTTTAACAGATTTTCCTTCTACATTAGAATCAAGTTTGTTTCCTGTTTCCATGGGAGTTCTTAAAGATAAACAGTTTTCAAGTGAGTACTATTTCAAGATTGTTCTGACATATTTTGATTGACTCAAAAATATGCCATCACTTTGTTGTTTTACTTGTAATCCAAGGAAAAAGCTTAACTCACCCATCATGCTCATTTCAAAATGGCTGGTCATTAAATTTTCAAAATTTCTTATTTGTTGATCCAAATATAATGTCATCAACATAGATTTGGACCAACAAAGTGTCCCCTTTATGTGATTTCAGAAATAGTGTAGTGTCAATTATACCTTTGGTGAAGCTAGAATTGATTAAGAAGTTTGATAAAGTTTTATACCATGTTCTTGGAGCTCGCTTCAACCCATACAAGGCTTTATTTAGTTTATAAACATGTTTTGGAAATTGAGGATCAACAAAGCCTTCTGGTTGTTGCACATAAACTTCTTCTTCAATCTTACCATTTAAAAATGCAAATTTTACATCCATCTGATAAACTCTGATATTCTTTGAGTCAGCATAAGCAAGGAATATTCTTACAACTTCTAGTTTTGCAGCTGGTGCAAAGGTCTAGTTAGAGTCTATACCTTCTTGTTGACAATAGCCCTTTACCACCAGTCTTGCTTTATTCCTTGTTATTATGCCTTGTTCATCAGATTTGTTTCCGAATACCCATTTTAATCCAATGATAGATTTGTCTGTTGGTTTGGGTACTAGATCCCACACTTGACTCTTTTCAAATTGGTCAAGCTCTTCTTGCATTGCTTGAACCCAATCTAAGTCATTCAGTGCTTCTTTGATAGATTTTGGCTCTATTATCCTTAACAATCCAGCATATAGGCATTCATGTGCTGTTACAGATCTTGTCTTAACACATTCTTCAAGGTTTCCAATAATGTTTGTCTGTGAATGTCCCTTGATCAATCTTATGTTGTTGTGTGAACTTGTACTTCTTGATGGATTTGAATCTTCCCCTTGATATGTGACCTCTGTATGGTTAAGAGGATCTGAATTCTATTGTTCAATTGGATTTTCTGATGAATTCCCAGAATTCTGATTATATGGTACAGTTTCTGATGGATGTTCAAGATTATCTGCATGGTTAGTACATGACATGGTTTTATCTGAAACAATTTGCATGTAGTCATGTTCTAGAAGTTCTTCAGCCAATTTGTTAAGAAGATCTTCAAAATTTTCTAGTTGTTTTGATAAGTTTATATCTTGTAAAATTTCATCAGAAAACTTTGTTTCTGATGAATCATCAAATGACACATATAAACTTTCTCATATTGTACTTGAATTTAAAAGAAAAACTCTGTAAGCTTTAGAGGACAATGAGTAACCTAGAAAAATTCCTTTTTCAGCTTTCCTATCAAATTTTTCAAGACTATAAAAATCATTGAAGACAAAACATCTACAACCAAAGGTGTTTAAAAAATGATGTTTGGGATCCTTTGGTTGATAATGTTATAGGGAGTTTTTAGGTATCTGTTATTAATGATAGATCTGTTTTGTGTAAAACAGGCATTTGCAATTGCTTCAGCCCAAAAGTAAGTAGGCAATCTGGCATAAGCAAACATTGTTCGTGCTGCTTCTACCAGGGTCCTATTCCTTCTTTTAACTACTCCATTCTGTTGTGGAGTTCTTAGAGTAGAATAGTCATGAGAAATTCCTTTGCTCATAAGAAAAGTCTCAAGTTTTGCATTTTTAAATTCTGTTCCATTGTCAGATCTGATCCTTCTTACAAGTAATTTCAACATATTTTTAGTTTTTCTGATGAAATTAATGATCAGATCTGGGGTTTCACTATTCTTTCTGAGAAACTCAACCTAAGTGTACCTGGAGTAGTCATCTACAATGACTAAAATGTATTTCTTTCCAGAAAAACTAGCTATTTTTACGGGTCCACAAAGGTCAATGTGTAAATGTTCTAAATTTTTAGAAATTGATGATTCAGAAATTGTTTTATGTGAGCCTCTTTTTTATTTTCCAAGCTCACATGCTTCACACATTTTATCCTTTTTGGATGAAATGAAAGCTAAGCCTTTTACCAATTGTTTCTTGCCAGTTGGTTTATAATTTTAAAATTTAAGTGAGCCAATATTTTGTGCCACAACCAACTATTGCCTTTGCTTTCTGTTGAGAATAAGCATAATTGAGGATGCTCAATTTCCTCTCTAAAGTCAAAGTAATAGATGGAGTTTCTTATTCTTTTGCCACTTAAATATACTTTGTTATCATCTAAACCAACCAGTAAACATTTTTCTGGTAAGAAATTTACCTGGAAGCCTCTGTCACAAAATTGCCCACAACTTAGTAGGTTATATTTCAAACCTTCAACATAGGCAACCTTCTCAATGGTTAATGATCCATATTGTATGGTACCATAACCCATGGTTCTTCCCTTAACCCCATTTCCAAAATTTACAAATTTACCTAGTTTTTCTTGATAATTACTGAGTAGGCTCCTATCCCCTGTTATGTGCTTGGAGCTTCCAGAGTCGCAATACTAGATCTGGTGCACATGACGGTCCTGAAATGATAAGGTTAGAGAATTTTTGGTAAACAAACCTGTTTGGGTACTTTTTCTGATG
Source organism: Helianthus tuberosus (assembly GCA_030545235.1). Lineage (NCBI taxonomy): Eukaryota > Viridiplantae > Streptophyta > Magnoliopsida > Asterales > Asteraceae > Helianthus > Helianthus tuberosus. The sequence continues at coordinate 90,056,469 of CM060411.1, forward strand.
AAAATACACTAGATATTTTTTCGTCAGATGAATAGTTCTCATCAGAACTTCTGTTTAATGCTGAGCCATTAACATAATGGTTTTATTTGGAGAGATGGTGTTGAATTAGCTTCAAAATTTCAACACACATACAACTTGTTTTGTCTACATGTTTAGACAAATGTGATTGTGATTGAAGATTTATGCTTCTTTGAAATTTGGATGAATTTCTTTTGTTTTTTTCAGAAAAGTTTTGAATCTCATCCCTTTTTCCTTTTAAGCTGCTTTTGGATGGCAGGAAAAATTTATCAGAACTGCCTGATTTGCAAGAGTCAGCATCAGAATCTGATATTATTTTATCAGAATAGTTTTCTGATGCCCTTACAAAGGTTTCTGGTATTTGTCTTCACATAACCTAATCCTTCACCTATGTTCTTAGGAGTTGCTTCAATAAAGTGTATAAACTCTTTAGCTTGTTGACAACCCTTTACATTGATCTCATTATCATGAATTTTTTTGTAAAGATCTTTTCTCGTTCATAAAATTCAATTTTAGCCTCCTTTGTTAAATTTTGATAAATTAATAAGTGGTTTTCAAGTTTGACTTTGTTGAGCAATTTTTGCAAATCATCAGATTTTGTGTATTTTGATAACTGTTTATCTTTTAATATTACAAAATCTTTCATTAGTTTGTTCAGTTTTTGTTCTAAATCATTGTTATCTGAACTTACTTTGGGTTCTAATGAACTGGAGCTTCCATCAAAAGGTGGAGCCATTAAACAGTCATTAGCCATTTTCTCTTCTTCTTCATCAGAAGAGTCATCTGTTAGCCAGGTATTTGTACCTGCTATTAGACTAACTTTATGTTGCTGTCTTTTTGCTTCTTCATGCTTCTTTTCATAGTACTCTACGTCCTTCAGCTTCTTATTTTTACACTCAGATGCATAGTGCCCTTTTTGTTTGCATCTATAGCAAACAATCTCTACCTTTCCTTTCTCCCTGGTTTTACTTTCCATCCTCCCCCTGTCACTCTTTTGGTACTTTCCACCTCCACCTCTTAGCCTTTGCTCAAAAGTTTTTGTGAGCAGGGCTATTGCCTCAGCAAAGGCTGAAAAATCTGATGAGGTATCAGAACTTTCTGAGCTTCGGAAATTAGAGGTTTGTGGATCAGTGATTGTTACTCTTTGTGTGTTAGAAACAAGAGCAACAAGTCCAGCCTTGTGGTTTGAGTTTTCATAAACTTCTTCCTCTCTTGGGACAAGGATACAATAAAGATCATGTAAATTCATGTTCCCTAATTCAAGGGTGGATGCCAAGGTCATTGTGAGACTTCTCCACTTTCTTGGTAATGCATCCAGAAATTTTACATTTCTTTCATCATTAGACATCTCAATACCAAACTTTTTAAGATCATTCAAAAGTTTTGTAAACCTATTATATGTTTCTGAAATACTCTCACTTTGAAGACTTTTAAATCTTTCATATGAAGAAACACAGTTTGTTCTCTTGTTTCTTTTCATTCTTTCTCCTCCTTCACAAAGATTTTCCAACTAATCCCATATTTCCTTAGAAGATGCACATGCATCTACTTACGAGAATATGTCATTTGGAAGTGCCATTATCAAGAGTGATTTGGCCCTTTCATCAACCTCCATCATATCCTTATCTTCTTTGATCTAGTGTATTTCTTGTTTAGGAGCAAAAGAGATAGGGATTGCTGGTGTGAGCTCAGTTGCTGGATCATCAGGAATTTCAACTGTGGGTCTATGTGGGCCTCTCTCTATGGATTGAAACAGAGCTCAATCATGTCCATTAAGGAAATTGATCATCCTGATTCTCCATTGGGTGTACTTCTCTCTGACCAAAGTCGGAGGCTTTGACATAGATCCAAGGTTAAAAGCATTGTTCCAAGTTTGAAAGTTTGCCATATTTAGTACAAGAGATTGATATAAAAATGAGCAATTGATCTTTTGAAAATAATTTATTCAATCTGCTTTGATATCAATTGTTGATCCAGATAAGATGCTCAAAGACTAAGTATGGCAAATAGATTTCAACAAGTAGGAAAATATTGTGCGGAACTAGAATCAAACTTTCAAGAAACAACAACTTACAGAATTTTCAAGAATATTAATCACTTTGTAAAACAAAGTTATTAACTGTTACAAATGAATGCTCAAAGAATTCTGTAATTAAAGGGTAATGGAGTTTGTGATGTGTGTATTGAATGCTTGGCTCAACTCATTTAACCTTCGGGGTTGACATCTATATTTATAGAGAGTCTGGATCACTTGCTCTGCACAACGTAGCTTTTTTGGATATTGCTTTATTAAACCTTCGGGGTTTAACATTTGTTTATTCATGCACTTGCTCTGCACAACGTAGCTTTTTGGCATATTCATTGAATCGGTGGATGTCAACTTGCTACTTTCCAAATTGTGTCAGGGCCTTATCTTTAAGACAAGTTGGTCCATTAGAAATTCTTCTAACCAGTTTACCAGAATTCTGTTGAGATTGATCATCAGAAATTCTGATGATCAGAGTTTACCTGATTCTGATGATAAATACCAGATTTATCATCAGACTTATCAAAATGGTCCTTTCTGATCGTCTTCTCATTGTCTTGATCATTTCCTAATACTTGTTGAAGATGTTTCTTTCTTTCTTCTTGTCCTGTTATCTTGTAGGCACCTTTTAATTGATCTTCCTTGACTGTATCTTCAGCATATGATCAGGTTGATCATCTTTTTCTTCAATACTTAGATAAAATTTTCCTAACACAAGGCTACTTACTTTTACCTACAAAAGGTTTTAGCTCAAAAACATTTTCGAACAGGGTTATCCCTTCAAATAAACAGTCTTTCAAATGAAACTTTTACTTGCATGATGACCAATAAAGGTCAAGAAATTGTTGAGGAACAAAATGTTTTAATAACAAAGGTTACAACCACTGTCATAGAGCCCACTACTCTGGAGCCCCACAGTGCACAACTCCCCACTGTGGTATCCACATTAGCAAAAATCCACAAAAACCACTCCAACCTGCAAAGCCAAATGTGCTAAAAAGGTAACTCTAGAGGTTGAGATGCCAGAGGAGCCTGCTATAACACAGAAGCAGCTAACATTTGTTGTTACTTCCTCACAACAGATGCAAACATTTCCACCTATCTAAACTCGAAAGCGAAAGATCTTGGCAACTTAGATCATTTACACTTAAGCAAAGGTTCGAATTCTAATGACACAAAACTTCTATCGGTGCCAGTATCAAATAAACACGAAGCATAAACATGGTTCACAAGAAACGTACCAGTAATGACGTCGTTTGCATTTTGCGCTTGAGCGGTGGTAAGGAGAAAAGCTCGGCCTCTAGCGGGTTGTTGAGCCTGTTGCTGCTGTTGTGGTTGTTGCTGCTGAGGCTGGTTTCATTAAGGACAGACATTTGCTAGATGGTTAAGATCACCACACTTGAAACACGCTCGTACAGGAGCAGCTTGAGGTTGAACCTGGTTAGGAGCGGGATTGGCAACAATAGCTTGAGGTTGGTTGTTTTGAGGTTGAGGGATGTTGCGGCATCAGTCAGCAAAATGCCCAAACCTATGACAGTTGGCGCATTTGCGGCATGGTGCAGTGGTAGGATAGTGATACAAGCAGGTAGTACACTGAGGATGAGACCCAGTGTAGGCTCGTTTTGGTTGTTCGTTGGTTGCGGGGATAACAACGACTACTGCTTGGAAAGGTAGAGGGTTTGGCGGAGTGATGACCGCACAATTTTGGCTTGAAGCCTTCCGCTTCTTGCCTCGGCTTTTCTTGGGTGGTTGAGACGATGAAGGGTTCAACAGTGGTGGTGGTATCAGCAATGGCTTGCTGCGCACTCTTCGACGAAACCTTATCGTAGGTTCCATGATGAACGCAGTTGTTGTTAAGTTCAGTGGCTATACTAAAGGCATCCTCAATGGTTTTGGGGCAAGAAGGAGGCAATCAAAGAGGATGAAAGACAACGGATAAACTTGGCTATGGTTTTGGGAACGGTGTCGACCTGTCCAGGGCAGAGGACACTGAGTTGCATAAAGCATGTAATCAAGCCATCGATGTCGCTCCCCTTTTGTGTTAAGTGCCAAAACTCGTTCTCCAACCTTTGGAGCTCGTGGGGAGGACAAAATTGGTCCTTCATGAGTTGTTTAAGCTCATCCCAAGATAAAGCATGTGCTACATCATTTCCCCTTTTGTTGCGTTCAGAGGTCCACCACTCGAGTTCCCTCGAACGGAAAACTCCAGTTGCATTCAAGGTTCGTAGGTCATCGGGACACCCACTATGCAGGAACGTGAGTTCAATTACGTCAAACCAATTCATCATGGCGGTGGCGCCATCCTTGCTAGTAAACTCCAGAGGTTTACATGCCATGAATTGTTTGAGTTGGAATGTCGGCTTGGGGTTTTCCACCATCGAATCGACAGAGCCATGTGGTGAATCGGTGTTAGTCTGAATCCTGCTGACAATGTCGGGTATGACCTTAGCCATTTGTTTGGCCATGAATTTCATACAATCCTTTTTTTGACATGGAGTCAAATTTGGTGTTGGAGGGTGAACCCTTCTTTGACTTGGTCCTCTTTGGCGTATTGTTGGACGACATCTAAGAATTGAAAGAGAAGGGAAAAGGATGAGACTTGACCATAAATTCAAATTAAGTTTTGCAAGTATAAGCATGTAAGCATGATGTATCACGTATGGTTCACATAATTAGCATGAATTCAACAAGCATTTACAAAACATAAACACGTATGAATGCGTAAAAGAGTATAAATTTAGTTTGTTCACGATAATTATTATTGTTTTTTATTGCGCGAGACGTGCGAATTGTGTAACGGTTTTGAAATGAACGAGGTAACAAGTATAAAAATCACATAAAAGAGAGGCTCATAAAAGATAGGATTGTTTCGGGTAGAGAAACGTCGACTATTGCAAAGTGAATCGAAAGTCCTTTCAAATTATAGAAACGTGATTTGGCCTATAGGTAAGATACTCACGTCGAGAAGCGATTAACGGTATCTTACCCTTCCAGTTACTACACGTCTCTAATCGATTAAAACAATCAAAACTTTGACGAGATTGAAAATCGAGGAATGGGACTTAATCGACGAGATGCGGGTTTCACCCCTAACTTGACGATTTCGTACCCTAACGTGGTTGGTACTCGTCGCTTCAAAATTTAATTTCGACACTTTGACGAGGGTCCACTAGGGTCTGAATTGGAAATTTACCATTAAGATGTGGATTTCACTCCTAACCTAATCGTGTAATTTCGTGCAAAATAAAGAATAAGCGGAATGAGAGTCGTTCACCAAATTGTGGGTTTCACGCCTATTTTGGTAAACTCGTCTCTTATGTATAAATAGTGTCTTCAAGTCTTCAAGTGTATTGTATAAAATGTCTTAGGAAAGACATCATGTAAGCATTATGACCAAAAAGAAGAGAAAGAAGCAAGTAGGAAGAATAACATTTTAAGCATGAATCAAGAATGGTAAAAAATAAGGCACCTACTATAGACTAGGTCGAACATGGCAATTCTACCTAATTCCCTGTAGTTATGGCTCTGGTACCAATCTGTCACACCCCAACCAATAGCAGAATCATCGGAATGGGACGAATACGGGATTGCAAGAGACTTCATAACACTATTGGTGACAATATTTAATTCAAACCGTTTTCATTTCATAAATCAAATTGTCAAACATTACATAAATTTTCAAATAACAACAAGTTCAACGGAAATACATAACAATAAGTACAAAATTGATACAACATTTTAACCTAAGACGTCTAAATGTGTATCTAGGCATCATTGATACTTCATTTCATAGCATCGTCATCCTCAACCTGTAACATGTTTAAAATAAACTTCAATGCAAAGCAAAGGCGAGTATATAAGTTTATGTTTAAAATAAAATTCAATGCAAAGCAAAGGCGAGTATACAAGTTTAAGTATAAAAGTTTAAAAACGAATCCACATGGCAACTTAGGTTATTCAAGATCAACATAACATGGCATGCAATATTTCTGGTCAACCCTCTGTTTACGCAATAAAGAATATAATTTAACATGACCTCTCATTCACGGGTGGTGCGTTACTCCTATAGCGCTATACATATTAAATGGAGGCTCGTATAAAGCTAATGACTATTGTATCACATAAGAATCACCCAAGTATATGCATCAAGTATAATAACATAGTATTCATATAATTCGATTGTTTTGTGCATGCATAAAGAGTAAAGTTTGTGTGTAATTTATAGCTTAACATGTTACACCCCAAAAGTGGTAAACGTAAAAAGGGGGTTTCGAGTATACTCACGGTTTGCAAGCTTTCCACTTGTGAATCCGCGAGAGAGTTGTTGTTACGGGAGGTTGGAACACCAAGTCCTTCTACACAGAGAAGCAACGGCGTATGAGTATGGGGATTTTAACGGAGGATTATAGATTCGGAGATTTAAATTTACATGAAAAATAACATATACAAAAGTAATCATCTAATCACATAATACTTGTTTGACACTAGGAAACCCCAAGGGTTAGAATGTATTCATGGGTACAATGCCCATTAGAATCATAACAAGTTATTAAGTCTTAGATGATATAATCTAGTACTTTGACAAATGACTACTAATTCATCATCAAAGGTTTGATTTTCTGGATAATATAAAAGTATTATATAATGTTCACTATGTCATATAGGTCAAGCATGAGGTAGGAGGATGAATCCACCATTTAGGAACCTCTTAGTATCATATAATTCATGCATGAGGTAGGAAGAACAAGTCTTCCATCTAGGTACCTCTTTGTTCACCACTACACTTGTTGTTATGAACACGGAGGGTCAAGAACATACAAGTAAAGATTGAAATAATTACAACTATTTTAAGTAAAACATCAAGCAATGTGTGGATTTTCAAGTAGGATAGCCCAAGCTTGTCCTATAATCACACAAACATCAAGCTTCAAGCTTGAACACTACTTATGGGTAAAACCCTAAACAAAACAGAAAGTTTATGAGGTTTACACCTCTGATTTTAGATGTCTCAACCTTGTTTTTAACCCCAACTAACCATTCAATTGATTATGAGCATAAGGACATAGGAATGAGATGAGATAACTCAAGTTTAACAAAGTCTGAATCAAAAACAGAAAGTTCAGTCCACTTTGGAGCCTTTTTGGTGACATTCCAGACTTTGGTATTCCATGGAAAACCTGTGGAAATGTCCCTAAGGTCAATCCAAGTGTGTAGGAAAAAGAATCAAGGCAAAAGACTAAGTAATGAGTGAGGTATGCTCACTTTTGTAAGATGTTATGAATCTGTTTATCTCCTGGATTCAGCTGCGATTTTAGTGAGTTTGAGAGTGATTAGAGAGTGTTTAAAAAGTGAAAAATGCTTGGAGGAGGCTTGGGTTATATAGGGGATGGATTAGGGTTTGGTTGGTGAGGTTTAAATGCAAGAAACACACTTAAAACCAATCAAGACCCAAGAAAAATCGACCAACCAGCGAGCTGGTAAGGCTGGTCTCGGATCCATCCAAGCCTGGACTGGTGTGAGTTTATGTTTCAATCTTTGTCATTTTTAGCCCCTCATGTTTCTTGGTGCAAGTTTTAAGTGTTTTTATGATACAAAGGCATATTATAAGGATGTAACAAGTGTATTTAACATAAAACAAACATAATGAAGTATGATGAAGCGTATGAATGTCGTATTTGAGTATCTTATGCACTCAAAAGACGTATGTTTAGCATGTTTCACGTATTTGTAAGTTTAACGCATAGTTTCTAAGAATTACGAATATGTATCAATTGTTTCACGAAATTAAACGTATGATCTTGTATGAAATATGTATAACACGGATTTAAAGAAATACGAATTTTATTTATGATTCAAGTCTTGAATTTTACAACGATTATAACGAAAGAGCAATTACAAGAACTCAAGACTTCCAAAAATAGAAATACAAACAAGACTTTCTAATTATGAAAAGTACGAAAAAGTAAGGCGTTACATTTATGATTTGGGGTTTTGTTCTAGGTCAAAAGGGGTTTGTTATATATTATCAGATTAAAGAAAAAGAAAAATAAATATAATTTAATCAGTTCTCACAACATATCATGGCTACTGGGTCCAAATTAGGTGTGTTTTTTTTCATGAATCCCGCCCAACATCTGTCAACAATACATCGTCCCGACAGGGCCAGAAAAAATGAATATTTTTAACTGCCTTGTCTAAGCGACAGGTCGTCGCGGCAGAGGAAGCTATAGCGACGGCACTCGTCGTCGATATTGGTGTCGTCTCTTGTTTCACCAATATATTCATTCATTGGGGTGAACCTCTATTGATTAAGAATTGAGAAATCCATGTAACCATTCATAATAGGGCGGTAAACGAACCGAACGTTCAGCGAACAGTTCGTGAACCGTTCAGCGGGAAGTTCGTTTATGTTTGTTCGATTAGCTTAACGAGCGAACACAAACAAAAATTTTTCGTTCGATTAGCTTAGTGAACGAACACGAACAAATGTCTCGTTCGTTCGACTGCGTTCGTGAACGTTTGGTAATATGCTTGGTTACGTTTCTTATGTACCTCCGTTCATGTTTGTTTGATTATAGTAAAAAATAATAAATTATAAACCTTTTATCTAAAAATATGAAAAGCTTGAAACCTTTTTTTTCTAAGTTAGCTAAAATTTAGACATTCAAGACATCTTTTTAGGATTGTTATGTCTGAGTTAGTTAAATTTTGAATAATTATGTCTAAGTAATTCTAGATAATAATGTCTAAGTTAGTTAAACTTGATTCATCATTTGGTGGCTATAGTAGACTTTATGTGTTTTGATGGTTGTACTTAAGTGATTACGTCTAATGTTTAAGGTTAACAATATTTTTATTTTCAAGTTAAATGTTCGTATACATTCGTTTTTATTCGTTTGCGTTCGTTTGTGTTCGAGACAAGTGTTCACGAACTGTTCGAGAACAAATGAATTTTCTTAACGAACGGACACGAACACAAACTTATGTTCGGTATGCGTTCGTGAACAGTTCGCAAACATGCTAATTTTCTTACCGAACGAACACGAACATAGCCTTGTTCGTGTTCGTTCGGTTCGATTATAGCACTAATTCATAATGTTTTCATTCTATGGTTAAGGAAAGTCTAATGAAACACATCCTCCCTGTTTAGCTTTCTTTTAATTTTTCTTATTAGCCATTTCTGAAAAGTTACATTGTGTGAAGTCTATAAGCAATTAGATAATAGCATATAGGTCCATGATGATCATTTCGCTTTTTGCTAAATGTATCACAAGTGGTACGTATTGAAGTAATAAAAAACTGAGTCAGAACATCATTCCGATTCCACCCAGCAAATAAAGTTTAATTCTAGGGTGTATAAGTACCAACATCACGTTGTTCCAACTTTGTAAAGGGAAACCAGTATAGAGGCTATATGGCAAGAAACAGCTGGCATAAGAAAACTTCTTTCACAATCCTCAACATGTTCAAACCTAAGAACACTGGAAATCAAGATGACGATTATTTAAAAGCATACAAAGTTTTTTCAAGTGATCAAGATGGAGTTCGTTGGGTGGCTGAACCGGGTATCGACAAACGAGCTGGTGCGTATATCGACAATATAACAAACAGGTGGAACCATGTCGACATTGCCGACTGACTCAAGTTCAAAGTTCCGGTGCCCTTAATCTCATTTGCATGTTTGTGATTTCTTCATGGTTTGCATGTTAGTCCTTTTCTGTTTCCTCTAGATGTGCTAAGCTATAATAAAACTATTGTCCAGTAGCTGAGTTCTTCCTGTTCACTCATGATCATTGATATGATCGTTCTACCGAAATAACACGAGTGATTTAACTTTATGTTTGTTATTACGCTTTATTAACTAGTTCTTTCTTTAAGATGATGACTGATGAGATTAAGAAAGTAAAAAACAATGGCCTAGCGTTCAAAACTTTTGTCACCCACCAGTTGAATGGTGCAACACTATTAAGTCATTGGACAGTTATATCCCACCAATTGAATGGTGCAACACTATTAAGTCATTGGACAGTTATATACAGAGCCGTCCCCGAAAACGCTTGAAAAAATTTAGGCCTCGGAGGCGAACGAAAAAAAATTGGGCCCAAAATTATGGTTAAGGGTAAATGAATTACAAAAATAAAAACTTAGTGATAGAGCAAAGACTTGAACTTGAGACCTTCACATTATTTTGATATGGTTTTTGCCACTACACCACCAATACTTTTTACATAATAAATGGATAAATATACTACTTATATAATTTAATAAATATATACAAGCTTATAAAGACTTTTTCGGGCCCTTTGAAATTTTGGGCCTTGGGCGTCGGCACGGGTTTGCCGGGCCCAAAGCCGGCCCTGGTTATATAGAAGCATGAGTTTAAGGGTTAGTTCCTGACTTCTTGCAATAATCAAAGATTGTCTCTTATCTTTAGATTTTTTTTCGAGTAAACTGGCATTTTGGTCGTGAGGTTTTGTCACTTTTGCCAAATTAGTCTAAATTTGAAATCTTTTGCATCTGGGTCTCTGTGGTTTCACTTTTATTGCCATTTCGTTCCAAAAATAAAATCAGATCATATTTCTCAAATTAAATAGTGGTATTTTGTCATTTTTCTCAGGGGCAAAATAGTCATTTCTTTTCTATTTTATTTAAAGTTTTTATTAAAACAATAATATTTTGTGGGTCCTACCACATCCCCACTTTTTTTTCTACCTCCTTTCTCTCTTACTCTCTCCTGCCATAACAACCATCATCCATCACCACCTCCACCACCATCAATCTCCACCACCGCCACCATCTATCTCCACCTCCACCACTGCTCAACGTCACATCCAAATCACCATCACCATTAGCCCCCGAAACTCCCCTTCACCCAGATTTCAGAACTGAACCACACTTAACCCCATTAAAGTTGAACTGAGATTACTTACCATCATCTAAATGGGTCTAGTGTAACCACAAACTTCACTAAAGTATGGAAGTGCTCCAATATGATCCAAGTGATTGTAACATAACCCATATTAGTTCATTCCTACTTGACTCTTGAATCATATACAACCTCAATTACAGTAAAAAAAAATATAATTTTAATTCTATGACATTCACAAAATTGTAACATTTTAAAGGGGAAAGGTTTAGCTTACAAATGAGTGATAATAACACAAGAGATAGCGTTATGAAAGTCGGCAGATTTATAAATGCGAGAGAAATCAAGGTAACGACGGTGATCAATGTAACCCATATGCATCCCGCAATCGAACATGATCTTTTTCCCATTAATGGTTACTACCGCACAGCTCTGAAATCAGGGTGAATGGGAGTATGGTTCAGTTCTGAAATCAGGGTGAAGGGGAGTTTCGGGGGCGAATGGTGATGGTGATTTGGGTGTGAGGTTGAGCAGTGGTGGAGGTGGAGAAAGATGGTGGCGGTGGTGGAGGTGGAGGTGGAGGTGGTGATGGATGGTGGTTGTTATGCAGGAGAAATACAGAGAGAAAGGAGGTAGAAGAAAAAGTGAGGGTGTGGTATGACCCACAAAAGATTATTGTTTTAATACAAGCTTTAAATAAAATAAAAAAGAAATGATTATTTTGTCTCTGAGGAAAAAGACAAAATACCAGTATTTAATTTGAAAAAATATGAACTGATTTCATTTTTGGATCAAAATGACAATAAAAGTGAAACCACAGAGACCCAGATGCAAAAAGATTTCAAATTTGGAATAAAGCAGCAAAAGTGACTAAACCTCACAGACCAAAATGACAGCTTACTTTTTTTTTTGTTAGAAGATGGTTTGGAACTGGAATGGTACTTTTACATATTTTTTTTAACATCTATCACTAGACAGTTCATTACTCATATAAGTTAACTCGGCTAGTCAGTTAACAAGCAAACTCCATAATGTTGGGTGAAAAAACTCTATGAGGTTTGTGTTCCACCCAAGAGAACTTGGTGGGTTGGCTTATAGGCAGTGGCGGATCTTGCCCGTTAAACGTCTCAGGGCCGAAAGACACGGGGCAATAAAAAATGCCCGGGCCGAACATAGTATATATAAAAATTTTCGATCGAAATGCGAAAAATTAGCACTACGATCAAAAAACTTGCTAGGGCCGTGGCCCTGGCACGAGCCTTCTAAGAACCGCCCATGCTTATAGGGTTGCAAACAGCCTAGATCGCTAGATGTACAGTAGAAGTACAAGAAGTTTAAAAAAACACCAAAAATTATTAGTCCCGTTCCTAAACAACCAACTTCCAAAAAAGTTAGAATAATGTCGGTAAAAACCAAGCGAGTTTTTTAACTTTAGCAATTTAACTCTTAAACCGCTTTTCGCCAGGACTTTGTGGTTAACTATTGACCTACAGTACGGTTAGAGTGTTCATTTATATGAATTGCTTTAATCCGATAGAGGTTTTTTTTTTTTTTTTTTTTGGGTAAAAGGGTATACCCCGGTGATTGAATGTTTGATTCCTTAGTTATGGATCTGAACCATTTACACCACCAAGATATGAAACAAACCAACCAACACTACCATTATGGTTGTGTAAGGAACATTCAAGTCGGAGATGCTCTATGCTCGCTGTGTAATTCGGCCGATGAGTCTGCTGAACATTTGTTTACGGCATGTCATTCCGCGGCAATAGTTTGGAACGGTATTTCAGCTTGGTGTAAAATCCCTCAAGTTTTCGCTTTTTCGGTAAAAGATCTCTTCGGTATCCACAATGAAATTATCGACTCTGATAGAAAGAAGGAATCGATTCAAGGTATCGTTAGAATTGTTTGTTGGAGTATATGGCGAGCTAGGAATAACGTTAAATTCTCTAATGCGGTGGATAGGAATGAGAAAATTTTGAGTGAGGTCAGAGCGTTAGGATTTCTTTGGTTTTCGAGTAGATCTAAATTTAAAGACGTAGAATGGAAGGATTGGTGCTCTTTTGTAAATATGTAAGCTTGTAGTTGTGTTGGTTTGTCGGCCCGGTTTGGGTCGGCGGTTGTTAATGAAAGTTACTTTTCAAAAAAAAACTACCATTATCGTTGGATCAGGCTTTTAGAATTAGGTTTTTCGTTGTTCCCCAAATAAATTATCTTTAGGGTGAAGGGTATAGTCAAACGGTGTTTGAGTAAAATCCTACCCAATAATATTATGACATGTCAACTCTCAATTTCACTCCCCATTTTGTCAAACACCCTAGGGTGTTTGAGTTATATATTTTTTATTTTCTAAAAATTATAAACTATGCATAAATAAATAAAACATATTTTAAACTAAATAAAAAAGGCAAATTGGATTTAAATAATCCCAACTTACTGTTATTGGCCAATAATAATCTCAACTCATTTAATCACCAATAATAATCCGAACTATTCACTTTTGTTTGTAAAATACTCCCAGTTAAAAAAACACTAACTAGGTTAAAAAATTGCTGACGTGGCAGGTGACGTGGCATGCCACATTAGCAAATTTGCTGACGTGGCAGTTGATGTGGCATTTTTTGATGACATGGCAGCTGATGTGGCTGTCTACGTGGCATTTTTTAATGACGTGGCAACTGATGTGGCAGGTGACGTGGCATGCCACATCAGCAATTTTTTAACCTAGTTAGTGTTTTTTTAACTGGGAGTATTTTACAAACAAAAGTGAATAGTTCGGATTATTATTGGTGATTAAATGAGTTGGGATTATTATTGGCCAATAATAGTGAGTTGGGATTATTTAAATCCAATTTGCCAATAAAAAAAACACATTACATTTAAAACTAAAAAAAACACAACATTTAAAATTAAAAAAAAAAACATTACATTTAAAACTAAAAAATTAAACCATAAAATAAACTAATATTTAGAAATTGCATGGCCAATTATATTTTTTTGCGATATCTCGTTTCCTCGCGAGAATAAATGGCAACATCTCGGGTGGAGCATGGTCGTGTGGCTCAGTAAACGTCTTCAAATCCCGATCATACATGAGTTGTTTCACCGCCTCGCGTTGTTCCGCCACTAACGCTATGGTGTCTTCCTCGCGTTTCTTTCGTATATTCGTCAACTCTATCGCCCGTGCTTTTTTTTCTTCTTTCAAAAGAGTGTATTGCGCGAGCTTCTCGGTGAGGGCCTCTTGGCTATCGTTTGATGATGATGCGGGCCTCTTGTCTTTCCTTTTTTGTCTTGTTGGTGACGGGTCTACGTTTATGTCCGGTATATCGATCGGTGACTCAGTTCCTGGTGTACCCGAATCGGGCAACTTTCTTTTTTGTCCCGAACTTCCACTATCTTCACCCAACAATGGTACCGTTGCCCATTTGTCATGTTTACGAACGACCTCCCATGCCTCAATATGTTGAAAACCACTCGGATATTTTTTTTTTGAAATCACTTAAAGCCCTATTCATGACGTCGAGGTCGCTGACCCCACTACCACGAATACGATCCTACATAGATAACAAATATAAAGTAAAAAAAAAAATTAAACATAAACAATGTTATGGAAAATATTTTTTAAATGTTATGGAAAATTAAACACATTACAAATAAAATATTACCGCTTGTTGCCAAAGACCGTTGAAGTGGTTTATCTTACTCAACATAGGGATCCATTTTGAACGTACTTGATGAACTGTTCGAGTACTTCCGCCGACCGTTTCGTTGTAATGGGCGAGAATTTGTTTTCCAAAAACTGTCCCCTTTTTGTGCATTTCTTTTTTTCTTGTTTAAAGAACAATGAACCTATGCCTTGGCTAACGCCTCTTCATGTGTTTTCGCCCAAGTTTGACGCTCCGCCTTGACTCCCTTTTGCTTCACCAATATCATCGTCTTCATCCTCATATTCTTCTTCGTCCTCGCCACTATCTACATTCAAATGTTGTGTTTCGGGGACAACCTCTAAATCATCGTAGAGAGGAAGTGGGCGCTCGACATTCTCTCATGGTGATTGAATTGGCGGGGTCCTAAATCCAAATGGATCGAATTCGTTTGTGAAGCTTGGGTGTGAAAATATTTGTGGTGGAAAAGTAGGTTGGGTGAAAAAAGATGGTTGAGTTTGAGGGTAAAAAAATTAAGGTTGAGTGGTTGGTGAATATCCGTAGGAGGTTTGAACCGGTGCACTTGGACCTCTAAAATCACCTTGTCTCGTTTGCGAAACCTTTTTTCTTGAATCCGATCATCGGCTAGCGGAACCTTTTTTCTTGGGTTCACCTTTGTTTTGTTTATCCATGGTGTTTGTGGGTCTAGAAAGAGAGATTTTTGAAAGAATTGTGTGTTAAAAAGGATTGAAAATTTGAGTTTATATAAAAAGATCACCTAACGGTTATAAAATAACGTTAAAAAACGGTCAAAAAAATAAATGCAAACGGTCAAAAAAATCCATCAATGACAATCAATCCAATTCGGTGAAAGTTCACCGATTTCCATACCCTCTCTCTTGGTCACCGCACATGTTCAAACACACGGTATAGTCACCGATCGGTGACATACCCTCCCCGCTCAAGTCCCCGAGCTCTATACCCTCCACCCTTAGAGTCAATACTCCTGGCGAAAAGAAGATATATACGATACTAATAATAATAAGCTTTATTTGTTCGAATTCAGTCCACAATTTAAGCCACAATCTAATACACCCTAATTCTATAGCTTTGGGTACCGCGAGACACGATCCCTCGACCTCATGGGGAGGAATATCATTTTACACACCTTGGTATATGGCTAAGTCAAAGTCCTTTGGTGATCCACATATTTTTTTAACGACCAATCCGGGGAAAACCCAGTAACTCACCCGCCCGTAGGCACGACGATGAAATTACCAGTAAAACTCGTTTGACTCAAGGATCCAACCCAGGTTTCCCTGGGTCTCATATCATTGCCGACCAGTGCCTCACTCTGCACCAAGTGGGAGTTGAACCTGCATCTCTCAAGAGAAATGCAAGTCTTCCACCACTTGATCTAGAGATCATTGGCTGGTGATCCACATATTAAACACACATTTTTTGTATAAGACCATGACCAATGCAAGGTGCTAAATGCACCCATAAACATATCCAGTCAGCTGCCACATTAGATTTCTATAAATGCATCAAAAACATTAATTTTCACTCCAACCTATAGGACATCCGTTCACAAAATAAAATAAAATAACAATTTTATTAATGAATATTTGGATTGCTTTACATAAACTGGAATGAAACTAAAATGAAACAAAATACAATACAACGGTGACTGATGCACATGAAGATCATGCTTCCCTTGAAACAGATTTCGGGCCACCCAGGTGAACTTGTATGTTTCCTAGGTTACAACAGCCAGAGCAGATTGTACTGTCGGGGATAGCCAAGCACCTGAAAGAATACCTGAAACAAGAGTTCTTAGGGATGCGAAATTAGGAAATTCTGTGTATGTGCTATGAACCATACGATTTTCTATTCTCTGTGTCTCTAAAACAAAGCACAAAGCTTTGTATATAAACTGATTAGAATTCGAAATAACAAGTCTCCATTGAATACAAAATTCAATAAAAATAAATTTTAGAATTCAATGGTACAATGAGTTCTGAGACTTGATCATTTGACAGGTAGGAACTTGAACAGTCTCTAGCTGACCACGCCAAGCTACTGACTTGAGCCACATGAACCAAGACGCCTCTAAAAATTAGTAAAGGCGGCTCCAAGCAAGCGCCACATTGTGCCCATTGCCCTCGTCCTGGTTCTGGTCCTGTTCCCGGGCGCGGGCACGTGCGCGTGTCGGGTGCTTCGCACCCTCCTGGCTACCATTGGGTGTAAGTTGTCACACAAGAATACATTCGTGTAGAGAGTTCTAATTATAAATCCACAAAAGATTTATCTCTCCAACTGTGTGGGACAAGCTCAATTTCCCACATATTTATGGTTTCAACACACAAACTTAATGCTCAGAATCTCTCATTTATCTTGGCTCAATTATTAAATAATCATTATATTAACGCATAATATAATATTATTTAAAATTTCCAACAATCCCCCACATGAATGGAGATCGTCCCATACACTCAATTGTTACAATAAGATTTCAACGGTTAAGTAATCCAGGATAGGTAGGTTTCCCTTTGAACCCTCCTTTGTGACATATACTTAGTGTCCTAGTGGTTAGTAGACGCGATCTCCTTGAACCAACCCGTTTTTATGTAGACGTTATTACAAATCACGCATTACTTTTCCTGGTCTGGCTAACCCCTAATAATTGTGTCCGTTATGGTCATGGAACACCATCCTAGTTACTCCAAGGGCTTGAGTCCCATTCCCATCGACGACTTATGTACTACCTCTCTGCTTAAGCCTTTTGTAAGCGGATCTGCAATGTTGTCCTTTGATCTCACATAATCAATCGTGATAACTCCAGTTGAGAGTAGTTGTCGTATCGTGTTATACTGATGCCGTATGTTCCTTGATCTTCCATTATACATTGCATTTTGAGCTTTACCAATAGCTGATTGGCAATCACAATGTCTGCAAATAGCAGTCACAGGCTTAGGCCATCTAGGAACATATTCCAAGAATTGACACAACCATTTTGCCTCTTCTCCAGCTTTATCTAACGCGATAAACTCAGATTCCATCATGGATCTAGCTATAAGAGTTTGTTTGGATGAGTTCCAAGATACAGTTGCTTCTCCAAAGGTAAACACATAACCACTTGTAGATCTAGAATATTTCATATCGGATATCCAGTTGGCATCACTGAATCCTTCCACAACAGCTGGATTTTGGCCATAATATATTCCATAATTTCTTGTGTATCTCAAATACCTTAATAATCTTGTCATACCCTTCCAGTTCTCTTAACTAGGATTACTAGTATATCTACTTAGCCTACTCACAGCATATGCTAAGTCTGGTCTAGTACATGACATGAGATACATAAGACTGCCAATGATCCTTGAGTATTCCAATTGAGCAACACTCTCGCCTCTATTCTTTGACAAATGTTGGGGGGGGGGTATCAATTGGAGTTTGAGCTACACTCGTGTCCTTAGGATTGAACTTCTCAAGGATCTTATCCATATAATGAGATTAACTTAGCACCAAACCAGTTTGGGTTCTAATGATCTTTACTCCAAGAATCACATCTGCTAGACCCATAACTTTCATGTCAAATCTTGCTTTCAACATGTCTTTAGTAGATCTGATCATCTTATCATCACTCCCAATGATAAGCATATCATCTACATAAAGGCATAAGATCACATAACCTTTAGAAGTGTCTTTCACATAGACACATTTGTCCCATTCATTTATTTTGAAACCACTGTTAAGCATAAATTGGTCAAAATTTTGATGCCATTATTTTGGAGCTTGCTTCAAGTCATAATGACTTGACGAGTTTACACACATTGCCCTCTTGGCCAGGACCAGAGAAACCATCTGGTTGCTCCATGTAAATCTCTTCCTTTAATTCCCTATTGAGAAATGCGGTTTTTACATCCATTTGATGTATTTCCAAGTTTCTCTAAGTTGCAATTGCAAGCACCAATCTAATAGAGGTTATTCTAGTCACAGGCTAGTATGTATCAAAATAGTCAAGACCTTCCTTTTTTTCTAAACCCTTTGATCACAAGCCTTGCCTTATACTTGTCGATAGAGCCATCAACTTTCTTCTTTTTCTTGAATATCCATCGATATCCAAGTGGCTTGCACCCTGGTGGAAGATCTACTAGCTTCCAAGTATGATTCTGCAAGATAGAATCAATTTCACTCTTGATGGCTTCTTTCCATTGAGGTCCATCTGAAGAGGTGACTGGTTCTCGATAGGTTTGAGACTCACTCTCAACCATGAATGTAAGAAAGTCAGGCCCAAAGGATTTCTCAGTCCTTTGCCTTTTACTTCTTCTTGGCTCACCCTCTTCAGACTCTGATTGTTCTTGAGTTTCCTCTCGAACAATCGCATTAACCATTGTTGATGAACTTGCATCATTGGTTGTTGAATAACTCGCATGACTGTGTACTAATATTGGAAACTCTTCTTTAAAGTAAGTCACATTTCCTGGCCTTGTCTCTATGATAGAGTCCTTGTGTACATCAGGATTCTTGGATTCATATACAAGAAAACGATGTGCGCTACCGCTTTTGGCATATCCAATGAAAATGC
This sequence comes from Helianthus tuberosus, assembly GCA_030545235.1. Lineage (NCBI taxonomy): Eukaryota > Viridiplantae > Streptophyta > Magnoliopsida > Asterales > Asteraceae > Helianthus > Helianthus tuberosus. Next base: position 90,075,614 of record CM060411.1, read on the forward strand.
AATCAACAGTTTTTGGCCCTATTCTAAGTGCCTTAGGGGTTGTAACAATCACCTTGGCCAGCACCCCCACACTTTCAAGTATTTGTAAGATTTATGTCCCCACCACAACTCATGAGGCGTTACATCCTTATTCTTGAAAGGTATTTTATTTAACAAAAAATTGGCCGACAATATGGCCTCCCCCCACAAGTCCTGGCTCATCCCAGAACTTATCAACATGGAATTCCTCATTTCTTTTAGTGTAAGATTCTTTCGCTCCGCGATGCCATATAATTGGGGTGTATAAGGAGGGGTATACTCATGTATTATGCCACTTTTTGCACATATTTCCCAAATGGTGAAACATATTCACCTCCTCTATCACTTCTCACACATATTATTTTCTTGTTGAGTTGATTCTCAACTTCATCTTTATACAAGAAAAACTTGTCAACTGTTTCATCCTTACTCTTAAGTAAGTATTGTCACACCCCAACCGATGGCGTAAACATCGAGGTATGGCACTGAGTGAAACAGATTGTCCAGAAGTTTCCATAACAATTATCATTACCAATTAATTTAAAGTAACATGTCCCATACCATGTCTTAAAAGATAAACAAATTATTACAGATAAAATCTAGGCAAATAGTTATGTTCCGACAACTCAGATTTCATTCGTACAGACAACTATTTGTTGGCCTCTAAGACCTTATTCTAGCCTTAACTCCCTAGCAGATAAGCATCCTAAGCATCTATCACATACGTTAAAATAAAAGTCAATACACATAGTGTAAAGGTGAGCATACAAGTTTGATATAGCATATAGAGTTCAAAAGCGTTACGCATAACCAGCATGTACACAGAGTGAAATGAGGCATGTTAGTTATCGACATAGACCTATCGATACCAATGACTGCGGGTTGACTACCCAAGGCAGTTCGTAATACATGATCACCACTGTAATCCATGCAAATAATTATCCTTAACAACCCCCGCGTGAGAGGGTGCTGAGTCCAAACTATAGTATTATCGTTGCTAAGGCAGGTATACAGCATTCCATGTGTAAACATAACAAACAAGCATTCATTAAGTCACGTATAACATGCGGTAACGGTTAGCGTTTAAAGTATTGCGTAGTGTGTTCGATGTGATTTAGAATAAGTAACGTATGTAACACCCAAAAGTGCATAAAGCAAAAAGGGATCGAGTATACTCACAGTGATGATGGATTGAAGAGAGCGCTAGAGTGTGGGTTTAGCCTGAATAGATTGATAGCATAACGATAAGTGACGCGCAAAATGATGCAAAGTACAAGTGGTTCGGACAGCCAGTCCTGCGGTTGGTCGTCCGGTCGGATGACTGTTCGAGTGGATTGTTTCTTCCTTTGAGAAGCATGTGTTTGTGTATGATGGCTTGACTTTTGAAGTTTTCGTTGTAGTATTTTGAAAACATTTAAGTACTTCTACCTTTCAGGTCGGTCTATCGGACGGCATCCCGTTCGGTTGGCACTTCAGAACAAGTTCACAGCAGGGTGTCACTCGATCGGACGGTCGTCCGTTCGGGTGGCATCCTTTGTGCATTGAACATGTTGAAAATTGTTTAAGGGTTGAAGTTCAAACGTCTCATGATTCGGATGGCAGTTCGATCGGTCGGTAGTCTGATCGGACAGCAATTCGTTCAACATTCAGACTTCAAGTGTGGGTAAAATGGTTATGTGGGACCAAGGAGCAAGTTGTTCGGTTGGCCAGTCGTTCGGTTGGGCTGTCCGTTCGGACGGCAGTCCGTCCTGGTTAACCTGTTCATTTTACACTTGGTTGTTTTGATAGTTTGTCGTTTTATCGAGTTATTTTGATAACGTATCAAGCAACAGAAACCTCGTCAACACTTAGTGCTCCTGATCGGACAGGAATCACCCAACCCGATCAGTGGACGGTTCGAGACGACGTTCCATGTTTAACCCGGAATCGATAATCTCGCGGATAGAATACATATCTTGAACTAACACAACCACCATAATGCGTAGTAAGTCAGCACAAGTTCCGATTCTATCGGTTTTGAGTGCATTGAGTGTAAAAGGGTTGAAAGAAAGTTGAAAAACCATCTCTCAGTCCTTTTTCTTGTGAATATTTTTAGATCTATGAAAGATCTTTGTTTATTTATGTGGAATCGGTTAGATCAAAGTTGTTCTTGGTGGATTGAGGCCAAAACATGAAGTTCTTCAAGAACTCATGATGACGTCATCCTAGAACACCTTGAATCTTGATGATTTCACGGTTAAAAGTTGAGATTCAAAAGATAGAAAGGTGTAGGAGTGCGTGTAGATTAAGGAAGTACAAGATTTAGGACGAGATCTTACCGAAATCGCGAGAAATCTGAAGAAAAGGTGAGGAGCACGAGCTGGTCGGACAGAGGGTTTCCAAAAGTAGAAAGAATGAAAGTGACCGAGGTATTTATAGGGTTACCCAAAGAGGAAAGGGGCTGGTCGATTGGCTAGGCAGCCCGTGCGGACAGCCTGTCCGATCGGATAGCCGTCCGATCGGTCGGCTGGTCGATCGGCTGGCAGCCTGGTTGATTAGTCACCTCGTTCGAGTGTTCGGTGCGACAATTTTTGATGTTTCGATTGCGATTACGAGTGTTGCGATGCGATAGATTTTTCCTAGTCAAATTACTTTTAATCCCAACTACTCATATCTTGCATTGTCCCTCTCCACCAATTGTCATACCATTTCGATTGCGATTAAGTTCGATTGTGTTTGAGTTTCGATTGCGATTCGATTGATTACCATACATAACATAATTTAAACATGCACAAGTAACACATAAGGTACACACACACGTATATCAATTAATCAAAAATGCGTAATTCGAGTTGCGAGTGCGATTGCGATTCGATGTTGATTAAATAGCGAATAACACGCGTCGATTATCGTGATTATTGACACTTACCCCACATAATACAACTAAAACAAAATAAAATGGACTAACGACAAGTCAAAGAAGTCAAAACAGGGATTGAGCTAGAAGAGACAGATCGCATTTAGCAATCTTTTCTTCCTTTGACTTCAATCTTGACTTTGACTTTGACTTCAGAAACACGGGGTGTTACAGTCTCCTCTAGTTGAGGGAATTTTGTCCCGAAATTAGGCCGAAGCCGTAACGAACAACTGCGGGTACTTCGTCTTCATGTCGCTTTCGAGTTCCCAAGTGAACTCCGCGCCTCGCTTGCCTTCCCATCGGACTTTCACATAAGGAATGCGCGAGCGCCTGAGCTGCTTGGTTTGGCGATCCAAAATCCTGACAGGCTTTTCCACGAAGTGTAATGTTTCGTTCACTTGCAGATCCTCTAATGGAACATGTAAATCGGGCTCAGCTAGGCACTTCCTGAGGTTTGAGACGTGGAAAGTCGGGTGAACGTTGCTAAGTTCCTCTGGTAGTTCGAGTTTGTAGGCAACTTTTCCGATCCTTTCCAGAATCTTAAAAGGTCCAACATATCGAGGCGCTAGTTTCCCTTTTCTTGCCGAATCTGACCACACCCTTCCAAGGAGATACCTTTAGGAGTACGTAGTCGCCAACGTCAAATTCAAGGGGCTTGCGTCGTCTATCGGCGTAACTTTTCTGACGATTCTGAGCTTTCGTTAGATTGTCTCGAATTTGGAAAATTTTGTCTGTCGTTTCTTGCAATAGCTCGGGACCGGTTAATTGCGAGTGACCGATCTCATGCCATACAATAGGCGATCGACATCTTCTTCCATATAGTGCCTCAAATGGTGCCATTTATATGCTGGAATGATAACTGTTTTTGTACGAGAATTCGACTAATGGCAGGTATGTATCCTAATTACCACCGAATTCTATAACACACGAACGAAGCATGTCTTCAAGAGTACGGATCATTCTTTCAGTCTGTCCGTCGGTTTGAGGGTGGAAAGCGGTACTTAGATTAAGCGATGTACCGAGAGCCGTTTGAAACGTTTCCCACAGTCGCGAGGGAAACCGAGCATCACGGTCAGAGATGATGTCACGAGGCGTCCCATGATTACAAATGATCTCGTTGGTGTAGATTCGGGCTAATCGTTCTACCTTGTAGTCTTCTCGCATTGGCAAGAAGTGAGCTGATTTGGTCAAACGGTCAACAATAACCCAAATGCTATAGTGACCTGATGACGTGTACCGAAGCTTTGTTATGAAGTCCATAGCTATACTCTCCCACTTCACATAGGGATTGGCGGTTGTTCGAGTAAGCCATAGGGTCTTTGGTGTTCAGCCGTGACCTTTGCACAAGTCAGGCACTTCCCAACGTAGAGAGCAATATCCCTTTTCATGCCCGGCCACAAGTACTTGTAGCGAAGGTCCTGGTACATCTTGTTGGCACCGGGATGAATGGAATACCGGGATTTGTGGGCTTCGTCCATCAGAATCTGTCGCAAATCGGTCCGCTTAGGGATCTAAATTCGGTCCAGAAAGTGGAATATCCCATTTGGTTTGTTCACAAGTTGATCTCCATCGTGATAGATTCGTTCCTTCTTCAGAGTGCGTTCATTAAAACATGCATGCTGCGCTTCGCGGATGAGGGTTTCAAGATTGTATTGGGCTTGAACATCACGAATGCTGAGCAAATAACTCCGTCTGCTGAGAGCGTCGGCAACAACATTTGCTTTGCCTGGGTGATAACGAATCTCACAGTCATAATCATTGAGAAGTTCTACCCATCGGCATTGACGCATATTAAGTTCTTTCTGATTAAAGATATGTTGTAGGCTCCTATGATCGGTGAAGATCGTACACTTGGTACCGTACAGGTAGTGTCTCCAAATCTTTAACGCAAAAACAACCGCGCCTAGCTCGAGATCATGGGTTATATAGTTCTTCTCGTGGATTTTGAGCTGACGAGATGCGTAAGCTATAACCTTGTCTCGTTGCATAAGGATATAACCAAGACCAAGGTTGGAAGCATCACAATAGACAATGAAGTCGTCGTTTCCGTTGGGCAATGTGAGAACAAGAGCATTGCAAAACATGCGTTTGAGAGTTTGGAAGGCAGACTCTTGTTCAGTTCCTCAAACAAAAGGCTTGTCTTTATGTGTGAGGGCGGTAAGCGGCACAGCGATCTTTGAGAATCCTTCGATAAATCGTCGATAATAGCCCGCTAGTCTGAGAAAAAAACGGATCTCAGACGGGTTCTTAGGTGTAATCCAACTCTTAACGGCTTCAATCTTCGCAGGATCGACGTGAATACATTGACTATTTACGATGTGACCCAGAAACTGAACTTCCTCCAGCCAAAATTCACACTTGGAGAACTTGGCGTAGAGTCGATTCCCCTGGAGTAGCTCGAGAACCAAACGTAGATGTTGCGCGTGTTCGGCTTTCGACTTGGAATAGATCAAGACATCGTCGATGAATACGATGACGAAACGGTCGAGATATGGTTTACACACGCGATTCATCAGATCCATGAAGACCGCGGGTGCGTTGGTTAAACCAAAAGGCATAACAACGAATTCGTAGTGGCCGTATCGAGTGCGAAACGCGGTTTTGGGTATATCCTCCTCTTGAATGCGTAATTGGTGATAGCATGAGCGTAGATCGATCTTCGAGAAACACGTAGCACCTTGTAGTTAATCAAACAAATCGTCGATGCGAGGCAGGGGATAGCGGTTCTTGATAGTTAACTTATTCAATTCCTGGTAGTTGATGCACATCCTGAACGACCCATCCTTCTTTTTAACGAAAAGGACTAGCGTGCCCCAAGGAGAGGTGCTCGGGCAAATGAAGCCTTTCTCAAGTATTTCCTAAAGTTGGTTCGAGAGTTCACGCATTTCTGACGGTGCGAGTCGATAAGGAGCTTTGGCAACGGGGTTGGCTCCAGGAATGAGGTCGATACGAAAGTCAATATCACGACTTGGCGGAAGACCGGGAAGGTCGTCAGGAAACACATTAGGAAATTCACGAACCACAGGGATGTCTTTCCTTTCTTTTCCTTCTCCGCTACTACAATGTTAGCCAAGAAAGCTCTGTATTCCTTGCGGAGATACTTGCTAGCTTGGACACAAGACATGAGTTTGAGGCCTTTCGAATCAGTTTCACCATAGACACACAATAAATCACCACTCGCGAGCGAGAATCGAATCATCTTATCAAAACACACAACTTCAGCATGGTTTTCGCTAAGAAAGTCCATGCCTACTATGATGTCAAAACTTTTGAGTTGCATCAGAATAAGGTCGATTGGGAAGATGTGATTGTTGAGCTCGAGAGTACAATCACGAAGAACAGAGTTAACGGCGACAGTTCTTCCAGTGGCGACTTCAACATCGAACGTCGAGGGGATATGGAAGCGCTTACGACTAAGGAGCTTCTCAAATTCGAACGACACAAAGCAGTTATCGGCTCCAGTATCAAACAAACACGATGCATAAATACCATTCACAAGGAACGTACCATTGACCATGTTGTTGTCAGCCTGGGCTTGGCGCACATTGATGTTGAAAGTTCTGGCGCGTGCGGCTTGTTGCTGCTGTTGCTGCTGCTGGTGAGGCTGCTGCTGCTGGGGCTCTTGTTTCACCACCCTGTTCGGGCACATGTTCGCAAAGTGGTTGGGATCACCACATGCGAAGCAGACTCTGGCGTTGATCGAGGGTGCCGGAGCCGCTTGTTGGCCTAGCGGGGCTGGGAGCAGAGCTTGATGAGCAGTGGCTTGAGCTGGGGCTTGACGGGGACCAGTACGGCAGTTGACAGTGAAGTGGCCGTACAGGTTGAAGTGAGCGCAGAAACCACAGGCGAGACCCACCGGGTGATGATAAGAGCATGTCGGGCAAGCCGGGTGGGGGCCTGTGTATGCGCGCTTTGCTGGCGGTGCATAAGTAACTGGTGTTGGTCGGTGATGAGGCTGCTGCTGGGCCGGTACGGCTTGAAGCGGAGCAGCAGTGGTAGTGACAGCACAGTTCTTGTTGCTGGAGCTGCTGTTGTTGTTGTTGTTGTTCTTCTTGCGGCGTGAGGTCTTTGACGATTGAGCGGTGGCGGTTTCAGCAGTTGGTGTGGCAGTGACTTGGTGCAGATGCTTCGAAGTTTTATCCCAGACACCAGCCTTGACCCGCTTGTCGTTGATTACAGCGGCCAGTAGATAAGTCTCTTCGATCGTTGTAGTCTTGGCCGCTTGCACGAAATCTGCAACACAGTCAGGCAGGGCTCGGATATACTTCTTGATTGCGATCTCCGGAGTCTTGACTTGATCCGGACAGATAATGCTGAGCTGCTTAAAGTGTGCAATGAGTGCAGCGTTTTCTCAATCCTTCTGTTTTATGTGCCAGAATTCGTCTTCTAACTTTTGCCGTTCATGAGGAGGGCAAAATTCTTCCAGCATGACTTCTTTGAGCTCGTCCCACGACAGACCGTAGGCTGCATCATTCCCACGTTTGTTCCTCTCGGTTGTCCACCAGTCTAAAGCACGGGACTGGAAGACGCCAGTTGCGTTGAGAGTGCGTAGGTCATCTGGGCAACCGCTCTGTCGTAGTGTGACCTCGATGGAGTCAAACCATTGAAACAAAGCTGTAGGGCCTTCTTCTCCTGTGAACTCTTTCGGTCCACATGCCTTGAATTGTTTGAAGCTGAAAGTAGCTTTGGGAGTCTTAGTTCGGGATTCCTCAGATGATTTGCTCATGTTTTCGTATATCTCGCTGACGACTTAGGGAACAACTTTCGCCATTTGTTTAGTGATCATAGCGACGAGACGTTTGTCAGCTTGCTTTCGGCGAGCATCTCAGGAAGCGCGAGATCCAGATGACGACATTGTCTGCATTAGACATCGCCACAGGACTCAACACAATAAAATTGAATCTCACCTCACACGCCTAATACAACTAAAGCCCAGGAACACATCCAATCACATAGTCACATAGGCACGTAATTACATATTCACATAAGCATAGAAACACATAAGCACGTATAACACAGAAGCACGAAAACACACTATATTTTGCACCCATTCACCTTCTTCTATTGCACATAGGCGTATAAAGCAGTCAGAATATAGAAACCTATCATTCAAGGTTCGCGGGCGTTCGAGGTTATCGATTGTGATTATCGAGTACACAGCGTGTATTGTCGCGTAAGGTTGTACCCCATGTAGTAGTGATTTGTCAGCGATGTGTAGTGTGTTGTGTGATTAGCGAAAAATAAAAGGCGTTAGATCGAAACCAGTAGTACCTCAAAACGCTAACAAATAATCATGAACCACATAAATCACATAAAATCGACGAATTATCAGAGTCAGCAGTAGCGGGCTCAGAATCGAAACTGTTGGAACTTTTGAGATCGTTCATACTTGTACTGGATTAGTTTTATAGTTGTTTGTAGCTAATTTAATAGTATAGGGGCTTATTTTGTAATTTCATGAAATTAGAAATCCTGACTTGGTGTAGTTAAGATTCCAGCATAATTATAATTATACTGGCAAGTTAGTGCCTATATAAGCCCAAGCATTGTAACACTAGCCAAGCTTTTGGCTCTTTGGTGAATGAAGTGTTGTTTACATTAAATCTCTTGATTGTGTGCTCATATCAGATTTCCAAGGTGCTTTATTGATTCATATACTTGTTTGGATTCAATACAACACTTGTTGTATTCATCAATCCATTAGCTTCATCTTCATTCTTGATTGTTCTTAACTTTTTCATAGTTCAAACACTTAATCAATAGGTGTTTTGACTAAAACAACCAACCACTGTGATCCGGAATGAGATTGGGATCTACAGAAACACATAAAAATCGAGAAATAGATCGTCTGCGGCTATTAGACATCGACTGACCAAAGTGGTTCGACTATTCTCAAGGACTTGTTGTACACATTTTGACCTCCAGGACTGTGCTCATGCCTCGATTCTTGGGCGTTGGGCGCACATCCCGTTAGTCAGGCCGTGACTTCAGGTCGTTGGAGTCCGTCGAGACTCTGGTGAGAGTTTTGTAAAACCAGATAAAGTCGGAACAAAGTGTCAAGGTTAGGGTTTCACCCCTAGCTTAACAACTTCGTTCCTGTCTTTATGAAATAAAAGAGAATTATGCGTCAAAGTATGGATTCCACTCTTGATCCGACGTAAATTCTTGTGTTTATAGATGAAATGCGGGTTGAACAACCAATTTAGTCGAGAGTTTGTGGTTTTCACACCTATTCTCAACTTAATCTCTTATTCATAATCGAAAATCCGAGTGTAGTGATAGTGCAGCATAGGCGAGAATAGCGAGAAATAGCAATTCCTCTGGTTTGTGCAAGCATACTTCCTATTTCTATCATACATAATCCCTACTGGATATGCATGAGTAGGTCGGTTGGTTCCTAACTATAGACTAGGTCTCTAAGACATCGACCCGGACTAGGTCGTGTTTTGCCTAATTCCCTATAGTTATGGCTCTGATACCAATCTGTCACACCCCAACCGATGGCGGAAACATCGGGGTATGGCACTGAGCGAAACAGATTGTCCAGAAGTTTCCATAACAATTATCATTACCAATTAATTTAAAGTAACATGTCCTATACTATGTCTTAAAAGATAAACAAATTATTACAGACAAAATCTAGGCAAATAGTTATGTTCCGACAACTAAGATTTCATTCGTACAGACAACTATTTGTTGGCCTCTAAGACCTTATTCTAGCCTCAACTCCCTAGCAGATAAGCATCCTAAGCACCTGTCACATACGTTAAAATAAAAGTCAATATACATAGTGTAAAGGTGAGCATACAAGTTTGATATAGCATATAGAGTTCGAAAGCGTTACGCATAACCAGCACGTACACAGAGTGAAATGAGGCATGTTAGCTATCGACATAGACATATCGATACCAATGACTGCGGGTTGACTGCCCAAGACAGTTCGTAATACATGATCACCACTATAATCCATGCAAATAATTGTCCTTAACAACCCCCGCGTGAGCGGGTGCTGAGTCCAAACTATAGTACTATCGTTGCTAAGGCAGGTAGACATCATTCCATGTGTAAACATAACAAACAAGCATTCATTAAGTCATGTATAACATGCGGTAACGGTTAGCGTTTAAAGTATTGCGTAGTGTGTTCGATGTGATTTAGAATAAGTAACGTATGTAACACCGAAAAGTGCATAAAGCAAAAAGGGATCGAGTATACTCACAGTGATTATGGATTGAAGGGAGCGCTAGAGTGTGGGTTTAGCCTGAATAGATTGATAGCATAACGATAAGTGACACACAAAACGATGCAAAGTACAAGTGGTTCGGACAGCAGTCCGTTCGGACGGTAGTCCGATCGGATAGCCAGTCGTGCGGTTGGTCGTCCGTTCGGACAGTCGTCCGGTCGGATGACTGTTCGAGTGGATTGTTTTTTCCTTTGAGAAAGATGTGTTTGTGTATGATGGCTTGACTTTTGAAGTTTTCGTTGTAGTATTTTGAAAACATTGAAGTACTTCTACCTTTCAGGTCGGTCTATCGGACGGTCGTTCGATCGGACGGTAGCCCGTTTGGTTGGCACTTCAGAACAAGTTCACAGCAGGGTGTCACTCGATCGGACGGTCGTCCGTTCGGGTGGCATCCTTTGTGCATTGAACATGTTGAAAATTGTTTAAGGGTTGAAGTTCAAACGTCTCATGATTCGGATGGCAGTTCGATCGGTCGGTAGTCCGATCGGACAGCAATTCATTCAACATTCAGACTTCAAGTGTGGGCAAAATGGTTGTGTGGGACCAAGGTGCAAGTCGTTCGGTTGGCCAGTCGTACGGTTGGGATGTCCGTTCGGACAGCAGTCCATTCGGACGGCAGTCCATCCTGGTTAACCTGTTCGTTTTACACTTGGTTATTTTGATAGTTTATCGTTTTATCGAGTTATTTTGATAACGTGTCAAGCAACAGAAACCTCGTCAACACTTAGTGCTCCTGATCGGACAGGAATCACCCAACCCGATCAGTGGACGGTTCGAGACGACGTTCCATGTTTAACCCGTAATCGATAATCTCGCGGATAGAATACGGATCTTGAACTAACACAACCACCATAATGCGTAGTAAGTCGGCACAAGTTCCGATTCTATCGGTTTTGAGTGCATTGAGTGTAAAAGAGTTGAAAGAAAGTTGAAAAACCATCTCGCAGTCCTTTTTCTTGTGAATATGTTTAGATCTATGAAAGATCTTTGTTTGTTTATGTGAAAATCGGTTAGATCTAAGTTGTTCTTGGTGGATTGAGGCCAAAACATGAAGTTCTTCAAGAACTCATGATGATGTCATCCTAGAACACCTTGAATCTTGATGATTTCACGGTTAAAAGTTGAGATTCAAAAGATAGAAAGGTGTAGGAGTGCGTGTAGATTAAGGAAATACAAGATTTAGGACGAGATCTTACCGAAATCCTGAGAAATCTGAAGAAAAGGTGAGGAGCACGAGCTGGTCGGACAGAGGGTTTCCCAAAGTAGAAAGAATGAAAGTGACTGGGGTATTTATACCGTTACCCAAAGAGGAAAGGGGCTGGTCGATCAGCTAGGCAGCCCGTGCGGACAGCCTGTCCGATCGGACAGCCGTCCGATCGGTCGGCTGGTTGATCGGCTGGCAGCTTGGTCGATCAGTCACCTCGTTCGAGTGTTCGGTGCGACGGTTTTTGATGTTTCGATTGCGATGCGATAGATTTTTCCTGGTCAAATTACTTTTATTCCCAACTACTCATATCTTGCACTCTCCCTTCTCCACCAATTATCATACCATTTCGATTGCGATTAAGTTCGATTTTGTTTGAGTTTCGATTGCGATTCGATTGATTACCACACATAACATAATTTAAACATGCACAAGTAACACATAAGGTACACACACACGTATATCAATTAATCAAAAATGCGTAATTCGAGTTGCGAGTGCGATTGCGATTCGATGATGATTAAGCTAGATTGATTAGCGTTTAGTTGACTTTATCGCATTGTTACTTCCTATAGTTTACAGTCGTACGTCGATTAAATAGCGAATAACACACGTCGATTATCGTGATTATTGACACTTACCCCACATAATACAACTAAAACAAAAATAAAATGGACTAACGACAAGTCAAAGAAGTCAAAACAGGGATTGAGCTAGAAGAGACAGATCGCACTTAGCAATCTTTTCTTCCTTTGACTTCAATCTTGACTTTGACTTTGACTTCAGAAACACGGGATGTTACAAGTATACATAACAATATCTTGTATTGTCATCGATAAAGATAATAAAATATTTATTACCACCTCTGGTTGGAATTGATTTTAAGTCACACAGATTAGTGTGAATCAAATCAAGGGATTTAGTTATTCTTTCAACTGATTTCAAGGATGATCTTGTTTGTTTGGCTTCAACACAAGTTTTACATTTTGTTTTAGAGTGAATGGCAAACGTTGGTATGTAATCTAATTTAATTAAACGATGCATCGAATTAAAATTTACATGACCAAAACGTCCATGCCAAACATTAGGAGAATCAACCAGGTAAGAAGTACTAGCATTTTTATTCATGTTTTTCTTAACGGACATTACACTAAGTTTAAACATGCCATTTTGGGCATAGCCCTTTCCAACAAACATACCATGCTTACTTAAAACAAATTTATCATTTTCAAAAACCAAACGAAAGCCAAACTTGTTAAGCATCCAGCCCGACACAAGACTCTTGCGTAGGTCTGGAACATAAAGCACATTCTTCAAAGTGAGTTCTTTCCCAGAAGTCCACTTCAAGATCACATCACATTCTCCCTTGATATCTGCTGTAGCAGTATTACCCATGTACAACTTTTCTTCTCCCACTACCTCTTTAAACATATTAAAGAGGGTCTTGTCTGGGCACACATGGCGAGTTGCCCCAGTATCAACCCACCACCCTTTTGGCTCATTAGCCACCAAATTTACCTCCTCCATCATGGCAGTGAGGTTTGAAATCGTGGACGCTAAGGGCATACCATCATCATAATCCATAAGAGTCGTGTTGCGTTTAGACTCTTTGCACTGGTAAGCACGGTGACCAGTTTGTCCACAGTTGAAACATTTCCCTTTGAAAGGACCAACCTTCTTCTTCACACCACCTTTCTTTGGCCCAAGGTCAACACCTTTGTTTTTCCCTTTTCCATTAAACTTGTGGCCTTTGTTACCCTTGTAACCCCTTGAGGATTGACCATATTCCACAAGGTTCGTTGTTGCAGAAGCTTCAACTTGACTTCCTTTGTGTGACAGCGTGTTGTCTTCCTCAATACGAACACGAACCACAAGGTCTTCAATGGTCATTTCCTTTCGCTTATGCTTAAGGTAATTCTTGAAGTCCACCCAACTAAGAGGCAACTTTTCAACAATTGCTGCCACTTGGAATGTTTCACTCAGATTCATTCCTTTCGACAGAATGTCACTAAGAGTAAGCTGCACTTCTTGGACTTGACTCATCAAAGTTTTTGAATCAATCATTTTATAGTCCAAAAACCTAGCCACAACATACCTTTTAGTACCCGCATCCTAAGTCCTGTAATTGCGTTCCAATGACTCCCACAATTCTTTGGCAATTGGAACCTTGAGATACACGTTATACAAGGCATCTGAGAGGCCATTCAACACATAGTTGCGACATAGGTACTCAGAATGTTTCCAAGCATCAACATCACTCACAGATTGGACATCAGATGTCCCTTCTACGAGAACAGGAGGGGACTCTGTCAAAAACCTCGCAAGGTTTAGAGTGGTCAGATAGAACAACATCTTTTGTTGCCATCTCTTAAAATTCAAACTAGTAAATTTCTCTGGTTTTTCAGCATGGTTAGCAATCGCTTGAGCCACTTAGGTACCAACCAATAGTCACATGGTAGTGGATGTGGATCCAATAGTGGTTGATGTGGTTGCTGAAACAATAAACAAGAGTAAAATTAAAAGCAGTTTATAGCATAAATGAATTAGTTTACAAAAAACCAATGCAAACCATAAAGGTTTACTAATAAAATAAAGAAACTGTTTATAAAATTTTTAAAACCAAAACAGTGAACGGGTTATAAAATCTGTTTTAAGCTTGTAGGACATCCTTTCATAAAAATAAATTAAAATAACAATTTTATTAATGAATATTTGGATTACTTTACATAAACAGGAACTAAACTAAAATGAAACGAAATACAATACAAAATTTAAACTAACCAAGAACTGATTACAAAGAAATAAAGAAAAATAAAATAACGGTGACTGAGGCACATGAAGATCACGTTTCCCTTAAAACAGATTTCGGGTCACCCAGGTGAACTCGTCTATTTCCCAGGGTACAGCAGTCAGAGTAGATTGTACTGTCGGGGATAGCCCAGCACCTGAAATAATACCTGAAACAAGAGTTCTCAGGGATGCGAAGTTAGAAAATTATGTGTGTGTGCTATGAACCATACGAATTTCTATTCTCTGTCACTAAAACAAAACACAAAGCTTTGTATATAAACGGATTAGAATTCAAAATGATAAGTCTCCATTGAATACAAAATTCAATAAAAATAAATTCTAGAATTCAATGATAGAATGAATTCTGAGACTTAATCATTTGATAGATAGGAACTTGAACAGTTTCCAGCTGACCACACCAAGTTACTGACTTGATCCACACAAACCAAAAGGCATAAAAAAATAGTAAAGGCGGCTCCAAGCGGCCCGCGGTGATGCGAGCGTGCGAAATACGCCATCAAAGTGAGCGTGCGGGCGCGTGCGCGTGTCATGTGCTTCGCACCCTCCTGGATACCACTGGGTGTGAGTTTCACACAAGAATACATTTGTGTAGAGAGTTCTAATTATAAATCCACCAAAGATTTATCTCTCCACCTATGTAGAACTATCTCAATTTCCCATATATTTATAGTTCCAACACACAAACTTAATGTTCAAAATCTGTAATTTATCTTGGCTCAATTATTAAACAATCATTATATTAACTCATAATATAATATTATTTATAAAATTTCCAACACAACCCTACAAACACTCTTACCAATACTTATATTTTCACATCATCATTATCTTTTACATTTTTTAATACACAAATTCTTTTTCTAACTAATCTATTTTCTGTTTTCAAGCATTATTAAAATATAAATAATAGAACTAAATGTAATTAAAATAATTAAACAGAATTAGAATCAATAATTAAACTTAAATAATTAAAACTAGTAACAAAACATTGCATAAGCAAAAACATGTGATAAAAACCAAAGAATAAACTTAAATAGTTATTTCCTTACGTTTTCAGAGAAAAAGAAAGCTATTTCTCTTTATTTCGAGTATTACTTTTCCTTCTTTAATATCATGTGGTCCCCATCTGTATGTTGAAATACACCGCACGTAGTGACGAACGGTCCTTGAAATGCGTCTTCCCTCTGATTCTTAGACCATGTGTAGTGGTAAATCAAAATAATGTCTCTACTATGGGGCATTATTTGACACGTATCATCCTAGTCAGCGTGGGGCATTATTGCAAAAGTGGTATAGTGGGACATTATTCCAATAACGCCCAAGCAATAATTTCACAATTATTTTTTTTAATATAAAACATAAAAATCTTCATTAATTTAAAATAAAAATTACATTACTTGAAATAAAAAAATACCGAAAAAAACAGAAAATAAAAAAAACCGAAAAAAATAAAGTTAAAAAAAAAGAAGATGATCTAGAGTCCATATTTTTCTTGAATTTTTTGGCAACGCATTTGCACAAGGATCAACTCAATGTCCTTTTCCATTTGCCTCGCCTCTTGCATCTCGTTAAACTTTTTGGTTTCGGCCACTCGTTCTTTCATAATCTCATAACGTTGGTGCCCGAGGTCGCGAATGTCTTGGAGACGACGGTTCATCTCCTCGAAATCTTCCTTTAACTCGAGATCGGAAGACGACTCGACCGTTTTTTTCCCGGTTCGCTTATCCTTTCTTCTACCAGGCGGTCGGGTCAACTCTTCTTCAAGTTCCTCGTCAACGTCCACCACCTCATTTAGATCGACATTGCGGGCATCCGATGTCGGTGTTTCAGGGTCAAAGGAGGATGATGTTTTTGACCTTTTAGCTCGACGTCTACTACTATACGTCATTGGCTTAACTAGCGCCCACTTTAAATAAAACGCCAAACTCAATTTTTTTCGAAAATAATGCCCGAAAACGCCGGGTGTAATGGTGTGGGGGGGGGGGGGGCGTTATCCGGCGTTTTTTTTGAATTTTTTTAAAAACCATGCCCCACTACGGATGGTCTAATTCTTTTGTTACTCATGCCATGTCATCTAAGTGCACATCTAAATACAGTGCATTGTGTTTGGTCTAATGCTTGAGTTTACATATATTTCAATATGTATCACAGAACTCATAATAAATAAAATTATTAGAGCATTAATGCTTCTGTAATGCAGAAAATAAAATACAAAAACTACTATGTTGGCGTGAGGCATGAGGGGGCCTAATGTGTTTACCTCTAACCAGTGACGGATCTAGGATTTTTTTTTATGGACATTTTTTGTGTAAGGATTTTTCACACCTAAACATTAAATTTTTGGGTCGGTCATCGTAGTCGGATCGGGTCTAGGAAATAATGTACAAGCATTTAGTGGACATAAAACCACTACATTATATGTTGAAAGTTTTATTTGGTAATCAAGTGTTATATAAAATCGATATTCAATTTATCATTTTAAAGAAGCAAATTAGAGGGTCAATGAATGGTTGTGTTGTTTTAAAACACTAGTTTAATTTTGATGGAAAAAAATAAACTAAAAGAACAAAACATGTAAGACTTGAACTTGGGATCTATTTATTTGAACAAAGGGGATTTACCACCACACCATGTTTGCTTTTAATACTATGGTGTCCAATTAATTTATTTTATGGGGTCCTTGAAAAATTTAACATATCGGTTCTGTTATTTTCTAAAAAAAGGTTGGGGTCCGTAGACCCCGAACCGGACCATGTGAGTCCGCCCCTGCCTCTAAAGCAAGGACTATAGACCCATTTTTCTCTATGGCGCATTTTTGTAAATAAAGTTAATATTTATGTCATCGGATTCATAGATTTTGAGCTGTGAAATTCAAGAAGGGTTGATCCCTGTGCAGATTCCAACCAGAAGCAACTGATTCTTTATGTCCTCTTGTCGATAGTTGCATAACAAAATTAGGTCACAGGGTTGATAGATAGGGAAAGCAACCAAAAAAATACATTATAGAAATTAAACGAACAATTTATTTTCTTTAATTGTATTACTAGGTCTAGCATCTGTGTCATACACAGGCTTAGGAAGAGAACATGTCGTGAACGATCAATAACTAAGAGACATAATAAATAATTTTAAAATTGTAATACAAACTAAATCAATAATTTAACATAATACAGGAGTGATTAATAGATCTGTAAAAACTTCTTTGTACACAACGTTAAACATTTTATTGGTAACATTGTCATCTTTATCTAATATTAGGAACTTCAAACCGACTTTGCTTTTAACCCTTGACATAGCTACATACAATTGTTCATATGTGAAGACTGACCTTGGTTCTTGCTTATTGTTATTGCAAAACATGACGATATTGGAAATTGTCGACACTGAAACATGAATGGAAATATATTGTGGGAAGGTGTCAAATTGATGTGTGGAATATATACGTACGGAACCCGATATTCCCATAGGATATAATTTCAGCCTCAATTACTCATTTGCCAAGAAAATTAATTTGTAGTCTAGTACCATTACAAAGGCCATTTTGTTGATTTTGTTGATTGATGTTACCAAGTAACATTACATGTACACCATCCTTTAATACCAAACTATGATTTAGAAAGCTATAAATTTTTAGACTATTAAGAACGTCAGGATAGTATAGGTCTTGTTGTGTGCGATTGTTAGACTTCTCTGTTTCACATAAACTGTTTGCACTCAAATACTCTATTGAATCTCCTGGGAACATTTGTAGTAACCTATCATTAATTTTGTGAACTACCTCGTTTGTAGGTGCAAGAATTGCTATTTCACGAAGAAATCTTCACATTTATAGTGATTAATAATCGAAGGATATACAAAATTAATTAAACTTTGTATAGGATCTGATGAGTCCTGAATGATAAGATCTTCATCAATATCAATAGTTGTTTTACCATCGTTGATACCACCAATATTCCCTTCACCTAAATCAATTAGTCAATTTGCAAAAGACTCGATATCTTTAAGATCAGTGATTTTTTTGCAAATAGTCAATCTCATGTTTCTAGTTAATTTAAGCACTTCACATGTTTTCGAAACGTATGAAGAACATATGGACACATTCACAATATCTTGTCTACTACCATTAGCAACTACTTGTATAATTTGACTAAAATCACCCCCAAAACGATAACCTTACCTCTAAATGGTCTTGAAGATTTCAAAGAAGTATCTGATATAAATATGTCTTTCATAATACGATCAAGCGCTTTGAAACCATGCTTACGAACCATTGGAGCTTCATCTCATATAATTAATTTTTTTTCCTTGAGTAGATGAGCAGTGTTACTATCAGGTTTAATAAAACACAATGAATCTTCATTAAGATTCAAAGGTATATGAAATCTTGAATGTGCCGTCCTAATGCCAGATAATAACAAAGAAGCAATTCCACTAAAAGCAACATTCAATATTATTTGGCCTTTTAATCTAGTACATGCAGACAACGTCTTCAATAAGAAAAAAAGTTTTTCAAGTTCCATTGTAGTCGTAGACAAAAAAAACCACCCTTGTTATGGTCAACAGCATGCATGATTTCATCAAAAATCATTCTTTGTTCATTAGCTAATGAGTTTAACAAATTATCATAATCTTTTTTGTAGAACTGATATGTCATAAGAAAGCTCATTGGTTATTATACGATTGTTTGCATAGTTAAATAACTCATTATCTAGATAAGGCATACACATAAATCTTTTTAGAGATGAGTTATTACAAAGCAAGTACTTCTCAATCTCAACTTATGACAAGTTTTTAATTTGATGATCTGGAAGTACAACATCGTCTGAAAAAATAAAAATAAATTTACGTTAGTGAACACATTCACAACATTATAAAGTATATAAATTTCATAAACAAATAATGAATCTTAAAATGTACATAAATTATATTATATTTAAACTATCTTATCTGGAAGGCCTAACGTTTTTGTCTACTTCTGGTTAATACCATCCACCAAAATCTCCCATGTGTTCTCCTAAACATACTCTGGCCAAGACAAAGTATTCATGATTAATAGAGTAATAAAAAAATTTAAAGATAATATCTGGAAATGGTTTCATTTGCCTCCCTAATAGCCTCTATTTACTCCTAATTATCGTCTAAGAGCTCAAGGGCATAGCATGCATCGCGAAAACTAGGATACAAATGATCGTTTACAGTTCTAATATCTTCAAAACATGTTGGGCCTTTAACATTGTTGAGTAAAATCCTTAGAA
Organism: Helianthus tuberosus; assembly: GCA_030545235.1. Lineage (NCBI taxonomy): Eukaryota > Viridiplantae > Streptophyta > Magnoliopsida > Asterales > Asteraceae > Helianthus > Helianthus tuberosus. The sequence continues at coordinate 90,095,041 of CM060411.1, forward strand.
AATTTGCCTCACCCATGTAAGGATTAACATAATGAATACGATCAATTGATATTGGCTATACGTGGCGTCCACATCCTATCTTCCCTTTTTCGTACATATCTTGTTAGGGTTAACTCAATATACGTTAACTTATGTGCAACGGGATCTGATTCATTGGTTTTCATCCTAAAAACATTGTTGAATTAACGAAATGCTTATCTATAACCTCATAAATGTCATCACTAGGCCCATATATCACATTTTGTTGACCTGGGAGATGGAACAGAAGTCTAATAACTACTCGAGACCTATAATGAACATCGAACATATATATCCTCCATGTGGCATCAGACGGTGATATGTACTGGTAATCATAATACTCCTTTATTTCATCTTTTTGTGCAACGTGATGCTCTAGAGTGCCATCTTGTAAAACACCAACTATAGTTCTATCAGGGCCTTTGTTGATGTATTTAAAAAGATATTTAGTTTACCCAGACTGATTACACCATTCAACATTTATGTGTGATTGATAATGTTTCAACAATGTAGGATTATAAGGAATTACGCTTCGGTTATCTAGTTTAACTTCAATTTTTTCAACAAAAGATCCAAAATTATGCCTTCTGTACATTGGGAATCCTTTTGAATCAATAGTTGTATGAGTGGAGAATGTTTTGGAAAAAAAAAATTCGAACACTTACCTTCAATCGTATAGGTAGAGTTCACGTTTACATGACCACATGGGCCATGAATCATGTAATCACTCACAACTGAAAATAACTTAGGGTCTTCATCCTTATCTGGAAGTTCAGCAGAAATTACTGGATCAATATGGTCAATAGTAGGAAGCTTAGATTCATCATTCATGAAAAGACAAATATGAGCATGTGGGAGACCCCGTTTTTGAAACTATATTGTAAACACAACTGGAATAATTTTAAATGTAAAGGTTAAAGAATATGTTAATATATATTTGTTTGAAATTAACATTAAAGAGAATTAATGATACCTGCTACAACCTTTCCCAATAATGAATTAGTCTTCAAGTCTTTCAAGATTGAGCTAACTTTATTTTAAAAAGCCTACATAATATATTGGGTCTGTCTTTAGGTCTAAGTGTCTTATCATTTAAAAACCTACTAATATTAGGCCATTTCAGATTACAGATTATGGCTATAAAAAATCTAGATAATCAAACCATTTACAAGTTGACATTGCATCAATATAGTTCTGCATCGCGTATAGTGAACCACCTGTAAACGATGATAATATTTACATTAACTGATTTTATATAAATTCAAATTAAAAAAATTATATGAAAAAAATAAAATGAAAAGTGTATTAAATGGTACCTGTAAAGGAAGACGACAAGATAACTTTAGTTCCAACATTTGATATATCTACAGTACCATTTTGTTGAAAGCCATGAAGATTGTTATAAGTTTGAGACCTAAGTTCTTTTTGTTTGTAACGTACATAGAATAGTCTTGGCTTCCATCATTGTGTATGCATCAACTAAAAACTGTTGAAAAAGACGCCTTGCATTAAGAATTAAAGAGAATATGTTGTCTCTATCTTGAACTCTGTATGTAAAGAAATCTTTCATAGTAACCTTGGGGTTTGTTTTTTTTTCTTTGATGACGTGCCTTCTCTATGAAGAATATCAGTTCTATAACCATCTTCACCATATGGGAACAAAACGGGATACTGAAGAGTAAGGTATGATGTATGAAGTTCGCTTATGCGTTTCAATTCTCCACATTTTGTTTCTACGAGAATGTCACACCCCCGACTCACAATGGATGTGCATGGGGGTGCAACAGACACATGGTACATATACATTGTTTATAAGAGTACTGTATTAACAATTAAATGTTACAAAAGTCTACATTATTGTTTTCACGCTAAGTTTGTCACAAGGTACAAATCCACAAGCAGCTATCCTTATAGCAGGTATGCATCTATGTATAATAATATCCGCAAAATCAAAACTTGTCCAGTTATCACGTTCACACCCCATTCCTCTTTCATATTACTTAAAAAGCATGTTAAAATGATCACCTACAAAAGTAGGTGAGTTTCAAAGTTTTTTGTTTGGTCTGAAAAGTAAGTTCGAACCAAATTGTTTTGCACATGTGATGTAATTATACCAAGCCCACAATTGAAACCTCGATTGTTCACCCGTAGCCCCGTAGCCCACATAAACCACTTCTCTACTTTCCCGCCCCAAGTAGTTATGTCTAACTTGGATTGACTTGATATTTTAACACAATACATGTTATTTACAGATTAAAATAGTGGTTATAATCAGATTAGTGCAGTTTTTGCGTAAGTCACATAAATCATGCGATTTCACGTATTTTACAACTTTTAAAGCACCAAGTACAACATGCAAGACTAGTAAACATCATGACAAGGTTATATGTCACTAAACACTTTAAAATAACTTTATTTTTGTGTTTATAATCTGATTAAAACTGATTTCTATTAAATCATACTCATATGATCATTTCATGTCTGCACATCATCATGTATGTTCACATATGTGCATCTAATGCACTCATACATCATCATTATCATCACTTATGATCTAATCATACTCTAAAACTCACTAACATCATGTTCTTACAAACTTTACACATATCATCATAATCATTCAAATCATTTATATTCATTCATGCTTATGTCTTTCATATTTAAGATTGTATAACAACTTTTACATCCATGCATACATATATACGAAATATATACACACATATACTTCCAAAAATTTACTTTTCAACATATCACTTTCAAATCTCTAATCACTTTAGAACATTCTTGTATGATACTCAAAAGTTCCTTCATGCATCATACTTTTCAAGAAATCAAATAAATCAAGAAATCTTTCATCAAAAATCAAAATACAACTTATACATACACACATTCTCGACCATATATACATATATACATACACCCATTTTTATTTCATTCAAAACTCATTTGTTTGTAGTTTTCAAGTTAATGTTTAGATTCAAGAACAAGAGAAACTTTCACTATCATCTTCATCACTACGAATCAAGAACAAGATTTAAAGAAAATATGTTATACCTTCAAGATTTTTAGTGGGTTTTATGATTTATGATGATGTGAAGTCTTGTTCTTGCTCAAACCTCCTTGGAATCACTTCTAAACCTTCTTGAAAGCTTGAAATCACTTTGAAATGGACATGATTCTTCAAGATTTGATTTTGAAAATGAAAACGGTAGTGTGATGAGGGGTGTTCGGCCGTGAGTTTGTAGGAGGGAGAGAGAATGATTTTTGAAATGGGTTTTCTTGAAAATATGCAAAGTATGGAAGGTGTTTAAGTATTAATCATCATGCATCCTTCTCTAGACATGACAAATGTCCCATTTGCAAGATTCAAGAGAGTTTTGGCAGCCCATAATGCCGCCACATCTCCCCCCTCTAACACACATTTCATATACATACATATATTATATGTAAATTTGAGTTAAAACATGTATTTTACTGATTACCGGGTATTTTATCTATCGTTTTAATCTCGTTTTAGTGCGTTTTAAATTATTTTTATCATTCTATAAAAATAATCACATAAAATTATTACTGAAATAATTACTAGTTTCCTTGACTGGCTGCATTGACAGTATTTTGTCTAATACGCGCAGTATCAAACTCGAAAAATAGAGTTTATTAGCGTTTTAATTTATTTTTTCTCACGGATATGATTAAAATTACTATTCTAATCATAACAGACTATTTTTAGGATTTTAACACTGATCGGGTGGTCACCGACGTTCATTTCGCATTTTAATCATTACGCGATAAGCGTTTATTTTATCATTGCCAACATAATTTTTATAAACGTTTGAATTTACCAACACATCAAATATCATACATAAATATCACAATCAGTCACATACAACCTTTTTACATGTTCACTATACATATTACTATCATACGGTACGGCCTGAAAAGCCGGGTGTCACAGTCTCCCCCTGTTTAGGGAATTTCGTCCCCGAAATTTTACTTCACAGGTTTCGTTTTCGCACTCGGTGGGAAGAGATGAGGATATTTCTGTTGCATTTGGTCCTGTCGCTCCCAGGTGAACTCGGGTCCACGCTTAGAATCCTAGCGGACCTTGACCAACTTAATCCTACTCCTCCTGAGTTTCTGGATTTTCCAATCCAGAACCTCCACCGGTTCCTCGATAAACCTCAGTTTATCGTCTACTCGAATCTCTCGAGGGGGTATAATTATTGTCTCATCCGATAGACACTTTTTCAGGTTAGAGATATGAAATACATCATGAACTCCACTCAATTCCTGCGGCAGCTTAAGCCTATACGCGACTGGTCCAACTCGAGATGAGATTTCGAAAGGAGCTATATAACGCGGGCTTCGCTTTTCCCCCCTTACCAAACCTCACAACGCCCTTCCATGGCGATACCTTCAACATGACTCTATCACCGACCTAAAACTCCAGCGGCTTCCTTCGGTTATCTGCATAACTCTTCTGTCGATCCGCGACAACCTTCAACCTATTCTTAATCCGGACGACTTTGTCCGTGGTCTCCTGGATAAGCTTGGGTCCGGTCAAATGCTTCTCACCGACTTCAGCCCAACAGAGTGGTGATCGACACTTCCTTCCATACAGGGCTTCGAATGGACCGGCCTTAATACTAGCGTGGTAACTATTGTTGTAAGAAAACTCTGCCAAAGGCAAATGAGTATCCCAACTTCCACCGAATTCAATCGCACACGCTCTTAACATATCCTCCAATGTCTGAATGGTCCTCTCGCTCTGACCATCTGTTTGGGGACGATATGCAGTACTCATATCCAAACGAGAACCCATCGATTTTTTGAGAGATCGCCAAAACCTGGAGTCAAATCATCCATCTCTATCCGAAATGATTGACACTGGTACTCCATGACAGGCTACAATCTCGTTAATATACAACTGCGATATCTTCTCTGTATTTTCTGTTTCCTTAAGCGCCAATAAATGAGCAGACTTTGTCAATCGATCCACAATTACCCAGATCATGTTGTGTCCACGCGACGTACGGGGTAACTTGGTTATAAAGTCCATCGTAAGATGTTCCCATTTCCACTTAGGAATCTCTGGTTGCTACAGAAGTCCAGACGGCTTCTGATGCTCAGCCTTAACCTTAGAGCACGTCAGACATTTACTCACGTAGATCGCAATGTCTATCTTCATACTCGGCCACTAATAAAACTCCTTAATGTCCTGATACATTTTGGTAGAACCTGGGTGAATGGAATACTTAGATTTATGAGCGTCGTTCATAACTAATTCACGGAGGTTACCTCTAAGTGGAACCCAGACTCGGTTCATGAAGTACATTACTTCATCCGCTTTTGGTATCAGTTTACAATCTAAGCCCTTCAAACCTTCTCTTCTCAAACTTTCATCCTTCAAAGCTTCTCGTTGTGCATTACGAATTCGATCGGTCAAACTCGTATGTATGGTCAAACCTAAAGCGCGCACACATAGAGGCTTCTCCCGTTCCTTCCTGCTGAGCGCACCTGCAACAACGTTTGCTTTCCCTGGGTGATAACGGATATCACACTCGTAATCGTTGAGTAACTCTACCCAATGTCGTTGTCGCATGTTGAGCTCCTTCTGATCGAGTATATGCTGGAGACTCTTATGGTCCGTGTATATCGTACACTTCGTGACATACAAGTAGTGTCTCCAGATCTTCAGGGCAAACACAACAGCTCCAAGCTCCAAATCATGCGTTGTGTAGTTCTTCTCGTGCACTTTCAGTTGTCTGGATGCATAGGCTATCACTTTGTCTCTTTGCAATAAAACGCATCCAAGGCCCAAGCGTGAAGCATCACAATATACAATGAAATCATTACTTCCCTCAGGAAGGGAAAGAATAGGTGCACTACAGAGCTTTTCCTTCAACGTCTGAAAAGTTTCTTCTTGCTTCTCCATCCAATCAAACTTCCTCTCCTTTTGGGTTAATAGCGTCAACGGCTGCGCTAATTTGGAGAAATTCTCGATGAATCTTCGGTAATACCCAGCAAGCCCTAGGATTTGTCGCACATCCGACGGAGTCTTTGGTGCTTCCCAATTCTTAATTGCTTCAATCTTAAACGGATCTACATGTATACCTTTCTCATTTATGACATGTCCGAGAAAATAAACTTCTCGAATACAGAACTCACATTTAGAGAACTTTGCACACAGCTTCTCTTCCTTCAACAACTCCAAATTCAATTTCAAATGATGTTCGTGATCTTCTTTGGTTCGCGAATATATAAGTATGTCGTCGATGAATACTATCATGAATTTATCCAAATAGGGTTTGCATACCCTGTTCATGAGATCCATGAACACAGCTGGCGCATTAATTAGGCCAAAAGGCATGACTAAGAACTCGTAATGGCCATATCGTGTTCGAAAAGCTGTCTTCGGAATATCTTCGTCAGCAACCCTCAACTGATGATACCCTGAACGCAGATCTATCTTTAAGTAGTAACTAGATCCCTGTAGCTGGTCGAACAAATCGTCAATCCTCGGTAAAGGGTACCCATTCTTGATAGTCAGCTTGTTCAGCTCCCTGTAATCAATACACATCCCGATGGATCCATCCTTCTTCTTTACGAACAAGACATGTGCTTCCCATGGTGAAAAACTCGGTCGAATGAAACCTTTATCTAGTAGCTATTGAAGCTGATTCGTCATTTCTTTCATTTCAGATAGTGCAAATCTATAAGGAGATTTTGAAATTGGTGCAGCACCAGGTACCAGATCGATTCAGAACTCGATCTGTCTCGCAGGGGGTAATCCAGGTAAGTCTTCAGGAAAAATTTCTGGATAGTCACGAACAATAGGAATCTCTTCGATCTTCTTACATTCGGCCTTCGTATCCACCATGTTGACTAAGAACGCAGGATAACCTTTCCGTAACATCTTGGACATCTTCATAACACTGACGACACTCGACACCCGACTCGATCCATCTCCATGGACTACTATCGCTTCGCCACCACCAGGACGAGGTATCCGCACTTGCTTCTCCGAGCAAACAATCTCCGCTTTGTTCTTGGACAACCAATGCATTCCCACAACTACGTCGAAGCTTCCCAGCTCCACTGGTAGTAAATCGGTACTAAATTTATGATCATCTAACTGAATATTACAGTCACAAATGACTTCGCTAGTTTCTATTAGTTCACCATTTGCTAGTTCTATCTAGTACTTCTTACTTAGCTTTCTTGTAGGTGAACACAAAAATGGTTCAAAGTTTTTCGAGACAAAACTCAAGTCAGCTCCGGTATCAAAGAGTATGAACACATAATGGTTATTGATAAAAAACATACCAGTGACAACAGCAGGATCGTCACGTACCTTGCCAGCGTTTAGCTCGAACGCTCTACCCCTGACATTCTGGCCCTTCGCCTTAGGACAATCCTTTTTGAAATATCCCTGTTCCCCGCACTGAAAGCATCCCTCAAGCTTCATTCCTTCCAGAGTACTTTTGGCATAGCACTCACGGGCAATATGTCCATTTCGTCCACATCCGTGACATTTCCTCTGCTCTTCCTCGCGAGTCTTTCTCTCGGAACCACTTCGGCTATCTCTGGCGTTATCCTTTCTAGAGCTGCTAGAACTTGCTACATATGCCTTCCTCGAACTGCGTCTCCTGTCGCGCTTCTCGTCAGTTTCCTTCCTCGAGCTCTCGGACTTGCGTTTCTTCGAATCTTCTAGCTTAGTTTCAGAACGCCCTGGCCTTTCAGATTCCGTGTCTGCTTTGGCCTTGCCCGATGACTTCCTGGTTTCCTCCTTTTTATCAAGACCACTTTTGCAAGCAGCGTCATCGGCTAACGATTTTTCCAATGTAGTAGCCTCTAGGTAGGTGGTAGGTTTCGCGGATGTAACCATACTGCGAATTTGTGGAAACAATCCCAAGATATACCTTTATACCTTTATATATTCGGGAGTAACCATTCATGGAACTAACCTTGCCAAGTCGTTAAAACGAGATGTGTAAGCTCTAACGTTCAGACCTTCCATGGTTAGGTTCCAGAAGTCGGTCTCGATTTTCTGAATTTCACTGCGCGGGCAGTATTCTTTCAGGAGCATCTCTTTAAGTTCGTTCCAAGTCAGACCGTAACCAGCTTCTTCACCCAAAATTTGAACTTGCGAGTTCCACCAGGACAGCGCTTCATCAAGAAAAGAACAAGAAGCATATCTCACCCGTTGATCAGCAGCACAACCACTGATTGCCATGACAGATTCCATCTTCTCTATCCATCGGGTGATATCTAAGGGTCCTTCGGCACCTGTAAATGATCGTGGGTTGCAGCCCTGGAATGTTTTATATGTACATATGTGCACTGTTCAATAACGTTAATGAAAATCAGGAACACGTTCCAATGATATCATAACACATGAACTACTAAAACTTTCCGATCACATTTTACCTAGAGGGTTTCCAATATGTGCCCCACCAAAACCTTGCCCGTGTGCACCACGTCCACGTCACTGACCATCATTTTGGTTAGCATTGAGCTGTTCCATGGCAATATTAACGTGTTGGGCTATGAGTTGAGCCAACTCTTCCGGTGTGGTAGGTAATCCAGGACCCTATCTTGCTTTTGGCGGCATTTCGTCGTTTCTATTATTACAACAATAATATTCACATAAGACGATAACCAAAAATAATTCAATCATTAAATTTTAGTGGACCAAACATTGCGCATGTATAATATCCACATATTTATGAGAACAATTTTTAAACCAAAAGTAAATCATCGATATTCATTATAGAAATTATTTAAACTTGTTTTCAGTACAAAATAACTATCCTTGGCATGTCTACGTCGACACCCATAACAAGTTCACACAAAATTCCCACATAATATCCAAAAAATGAAACTGGCACGCAGGCCCCAAAACAAACAGAGTATCAAAAATGTCTAATAATACAACCCATCACAATAAACAACAAACAAACAATAACAACATCAACGCTTCAAACCTAGAAACTCTAGCATCTCCTTGACAAGTTTCTCTAGATTCACTATCCTCCAATGCATCTCGTCCCTCGCAATATCATCTAAAACCTTCAACTCCTCGTGCTCATCCACATGTCCCTCTAGGTCCTTCGCCTTTCCCTTGGCTGAGTCCAGATCTCTGCGCAGTACGGCGAGCTGTTGATCGCAGTGGCAATATCGGTCTACCCTATCTCCTTTCTGCTTCTTGGAAGCAGATACCATCTCAGCACATGATGTAGATGCGATATCCCCAGCAGGACTAATCCTATTCCTACGACGATAATAGACTAATAACGGCGTAGTAGGAGCGCGTGACTCTAAGACAGGCTTGTTTGGTCTTCACTTTCACTGAATCATTTATTTGGTAATATCTAAGTTAAGTTATTATTTAACCCTAATATAAATAGAAGTTTTTAAATAAATACATTTTGTTAAGTACTTCATCTATTCAAAACCATAACAGACTTGTTTGGTCTTCACTTTCACTGAATCATTTATTTGGTCACGATCACCTTGTGGTGACGTTTTCACAAATTTGAAGCTTGTGCTAATCTCGTTGCACACCTTATATACAGGTTTAATTATTTATTTATATTGAATCCGCTTTATTGGTTTATTCTATAAAATCAATGTTAACACAATCATGTGCTAAGATAATGATACACAAATTCATTTCATATTTCAGTGTATCTCTTAATGATTTTTATATCAGCAATCGAGCGTTTCGTAATCTTTATTGCTTTATCATCTTTGATCGAAAAACATTATTCAATTATTTCAATTTCAATCAAAAATCCTACTAGATTTATTTGAAACATTCGGACTTACTTCATTTGATTTAAAGCATGGTGAAACTCATTTCATTCACCGCTACTATTTCCAATTACTATGACACCTTGTGGCGTCACAATAAATTTGTAGCTTGAGCTAATCTCAATTTCACATTTGATGTACGGATTTATTTATTTCTGTTGGTTCATCATCTTAAACAGTCTTAATACAATTATGTGTTAAGATAAGAGTACACAAATTCATATCATATTCCGGTGTATCTCTAAAAGCTTCTTTCATCATTTATCGAAAATTCTATAATATTCATTTGGTCTTTTCATTATCAATTGAAAATCCTATTCGAAATGAATATCCAAATTTACTTCATTAAAACTTTCAGTTGATTACACGGTGAAATTGTACGGTCATCGTAATTATTAAATTATTTCAATCATTACGACACCTTGCGGCGTCATTATAAAACTTGTAGATTGGTCTAAACATAAGCATACGAATCACTCAAAACCATGTATTTCCTTCGTTTGACTCATCATTGAAAAGTAGTCTTTATACAATTATGTATTAAGACAATGATACACTAAACTCTGTTGTATTTCGGTGTATCCTTGCAAATTCAATAATGTCAACACATTGATTTTTCTCTTGTTATGGTTCGATAGTTAACAATCATTTTCGTGCTTTTATTTCATTTTTGAGCTTGTTGATTCTGAGTCTTCCTCAATTGCCAATCAAAGTATGCTTTCTTTTAACAAAGAATTTTTATTGATTCTAAAAGTCCTTCACATTCATTCTAAATATCTATTGATCATATATCTTTTGGCTTGAACCTAGTCACCTTGGAAATTATATCATTTCATCTCATTCATTTGACATCGATTTCTTGAAATAATTCAGTTGAACCATTGAGTCTTATTTATTGTATAACTCATATTCACAAAATTTGATTCTGTGTCATTTACCTTAAAAGTATAGTTTTTATTGACTAAAATATGACATAAGTCTAAAAGAAATATCATAACCCAAATATCGAGGACGAGATTTTATTAAGGTGGGGAGAATGTAACAACCCTCATTAAAAAGTCCTATTTATTTTATTATTTTATTCAATAGGAAACCCTAATTGTGACACCCAAGTGATTCTGCACAAACCCTAAAAATTTCAGAACAATCAGAATCAGGATCAGGGCCCCTAAAACTCAGGGGGGGCTATTCCCCATTGATGATTATCATCAAAATTCGTTGTCAAATTCGAAAATTAAAAATCCGTCGACTCAGCAGGCCTACTCCCACACGTGGCTACCTTATAGTAAAAATACAACCCTTACGGACCGTAAGGGAGGAGTCTTACGGTCTGTAAGCAAGACAAAAATCGTGTATATATAGCAGAGATTGGCACTTGATTTCTGGCGATTGAACGACGATAAAATTCAAATTGTACGCAGAGATATCGTCCAAATACTCTAAAAACACACACGAATCACTAATTAGTATAGCGGGGTGCTGCCGCAAACAAGGTATTAACTCGATCGCTGCTACGATTCAATGTCCGATCGATTGAAACTATCCGATAGATGTTTTAGTACTATCCTTTGTCATTCGTTGTGAATCCGATGGATGTTTAAGTAATTATACTTTGTCATTCGTTGTGATTCCGAGGGATGTTTAAGTGGTTGCACTTTGTCATTCGTTGTGAGGGTTTTAATCTCGTGAGTTATCGTAAATGCTGTATTAGTTACTTACCTAGTTCGTGTGCACTAGGTTACAAGGCTAATTAATACGCGAAGCTCTGCCTGTATAAATCTGCACTATATCAAGGCTTATCTGTAGACTAAACTTTGCCCGTAGAAATCTGCAATGTGAGTCCATTGTCTTTTTCTCACAGTTTTTATCACCTTTTTGTGATACAATTATATTTACAAATGCTTTCCAAAATCCTAAATGTTTACCAGTTATACTTACAGTGATTAAAATTTTATATTCTATAATAACTACTGGTATGGGAGGTTTTATACATTATTTGATCCTCATTACTATTTGCCAGAAAGTTAGCCAATAATAGCATGACCACAATCACAGTGGGAATTATGCCTCAGTAGCCATAGCCTATAACTAATATTATTTTAACATTAAATCATTAATAAATTTAATGTATGTTTGAAATAAATCTAAATGGTGTATACCATAATAAAATAGTCAAATATAATATTCTATTATACTAAGATTATATTTTAGTCTTAGTCACGTTAATATATCAAATAATGATATTACAATTATTAACATATTATATTTGATAAGTTATAGTAGTTTGACATAAAATGATCTATGTCATTTTCTGGGTTAAATGGTTTTGTGCCATAAGTAATATATTTGACAAAGTAATGTCACAGGACACAACTAAGTCCAGAGTCACTAGTTGAGAGAATGATCAACAGTGACATGACCAAAAGCACTAGTTGAGAGAATGATCAACAGTGTTATGACTAGAATCACTAGTTGAAAGAATGATCAATAGTGATATGACCAGAGTCACTAGTTGAAAGAATGATCTACAGTGATATAATCACCGTCATAGGAATCGCCTAGTGACAGATAAATTGAATAATAGTAAAATATAATTACTTGATAAATTCACTATTGGACGAAAGTGAGCCAATGAGTGATATGACTACTGTCACATCAGAACTGCCACCATGTGACAAATACTGATTGAGTTGAGTAAATATAAATAAATATAAAAACCTTAATGCTGTAAGGTATAATAATATATTTTATAAAAATGGAATGAACTCACTCAGTATTTCCGCTGACAAAACCTTTTCAAACATGTTTCAGGTAATTACAATAGATTGGAGTAAAAGTGGGATATGGCACTGAAAGGCTTCAAGAAGTGGCTTATTTTATTAATTAAATCAAATTAAGAAATATCGTTTTATGTAATTCAATTTATCTTTATTAAAGCTACCATTGTAAAACATGGGTTTATCCCATCTATTTAAATAAAATCCGGTGTTTTCTAAACTCTGATATTTTTCCTAACTCACGGTCCTGATGAAATTTCCGCTGCAACATTTTCAAAATAATCACCGATACCACTGGGCTGCTCGCGGCTCTCACTTCCGTCCAGGGTGGGTCGGGGGCCGTGAGAACCTGGCTAGCAAAGGCAGTAGGGTCGACATGGAAAGATGAGGTAAGCTCGGTAGTACCAACCATTTGTGGAGCCGTGATGGGTATCTCTGGTAGCATAGGTCTGGGTGAAGTCTCGAAATTTGGCTCGTAACCTGAGTCGTGGATCTCGATGACCTCGTGTCCGTGCGACATCTGTGACACACATATAACCGTACAAGTAAGTGTGAAATCAAAATGAACAGTAACACATAAGACCAAATAAACAGAAAATCACGTATGCACATAAACACATAATGGTTTTCATACATGATAAAATTTTCTATGTTTAAAAATCTTGGCTTCGAGAATTTTGGACATTATATCTCAAAATTCTTCTGTTGAAGTCAAGTGTTTTCTCCCGAAAACATCTAGTTCGCTAACAACCATTGGCTCTGATACCAACTTCTGTCACACCCCAAAAACGTCGCAGCGGAATATTAAATGTAGTGGTGACGGAAGTTGGTGCCCATTTATATCTTGTTGAACGATGCACTTATTTGTTGGACATATTGACTTATTTAAAACATAAGTTATTAAAACATTACATTTTAAAAACCACGACACAACCACATAAGTTAAGTTCTCTTTGATCCTCGCGGATCTTATTACATTCGTCCCAGAAAGTATAAAAAGTTAGTCCAACATTTTCAAGTAACACAACATGCATCATCAAACACAAGATACGCCATGATTCCCGAAGCCGAACTCAAGTACCTGTAGAACACCTTTAAAATCAAGTGTCAACACAAAGGAAGGTGAGTTCACATATTCACATTCAAACAATTTGATCCAAAAGAAAACTTTCTGATTATGTGTTTGTTTTAAAACATCCATATAATTTTTAGAAAGTCCATTTACTTCCTTAATAAAATCCATGGGTCATCCGTCGTAAGTTCAAAAACCCGACATTAAGGCATTTTCCCAAGTTTTGTATATTAAATTCATTGCGTCAATTTTCAGACTCGTATATTAGCTAGACAATACGAACTATATATTTACCTTGCAGGGATAATCAATGCTAGATAATAACCAGAATTTAAATTCGTCGTTTGACTTAACACGGGGCGACCGGTCATGACTGGGTTGTCAACCCGATAGATCTACCAACAATTCATCGCGTGCAATCACTTAATCGATTAAACGACATCATTGGCGCAGGGTCCATATTGAGACCATATATGATGTCTGCCTCACGTACAATATATATATCCTACTAAAATGACAAATTTAATATACGATGTTGTACGAATCCCCTGAAATCCCCATCGAAATGTAAGCCTATGCTGTTACTTACTCTATTGAGACCAAGCAATATTCGTTCCAACATCACGGTTGGTTTTTCCTCAGAAACACCGTACCATCCCAGTTTCTCCCCCAAACATACATTCATCAAAAACGTTCTACCTCGAAACGTATGATTTATCAAACTCCATATATTTTCAACGAAAATATATAATTTATATTAAAAGGTATGTTTTAATCCAAATGCATTAATAAACCCTTTTTGGCGTGTTCCACCCCCAAAATATATACAAAGCAGTAAAAAGAGGGGTTTAGTGACACTCACCTTTGGGTGCGTATTTTAAATAGCGCAATCCCAGAGATTGATTTCTACACATCCTATTATATATAGGGACGATTTTTAAATCAATATACATATCACAAAAATCCTAAGTTTTTCTGTTTCTTAGAATTGTCACATAACTTTGAGATTTTCTCGAAAAGTTCTCGTTTTTTATTATGTTGACACGTTAATATATATATATATATTTAAGATTTTGCGACTAGAACAATTTTATTGGTGACCATTATCATGTAAATCCATTAACACTCACGTTTATACGTAATATAACTACGATTTACGCGTCATAATATATATATACATAAACGTTCACATAAATTATTATCGAAACACGCGTAATTTCGTTAAATTATCTATTTTGTCATTTTTAAGGCAAGATATATAAAATATCATATATGTACCAATTTTCATGCTCGACAAACAAGTTACACATTTAACGCGATTTTCACCGTTTCTATCACATAAAGACGCACAAGTATACATGCATAATCTAAATTTCCAATATCATGTTAAAACTTAACATATTTTCACATTCATATGTTTAAATCACATACCACATCTTAACACATAAGGTTCACCCAAAATTTACCCATACTAGTGTTCATTGAAAAATGCGTATTTTAGCGATCAGGTAACATTTTCGAGCGTTGGAAGTCAGGTATGACTAACCAAACACCAAGTAAACTTAAAATTAGTTAAAATACTTGTTTTTAAGCTAAAAATATCAGTTTACTTACTGATCTAAATCAGTTATATAAAAATCATTCGAAAAGCCAATTTTTGACCGTTTTAACGCATAGTTTTGCGTTAAACATTACTATAATCATCCCAACTCGGACTGACTTGATATTTTAACACAATACATGTTATTTACTGATTAAAATAGTGGTTATAATCAGATTAGTGCAGTTTTTGTGTAAGTCACCTAAATCGTGCGATTTCACGTATTTTACAACCTTTAAAGCACCAAGTACAACATGCAAGACTAGTAAACATCATGACAAGGTTATATGTCACTAAACACTTTAAAATAACTTTATTTTTGTGTTTATAATCTGATTTCTATTAAATCATACTCATATGATCATTTCATGTCTTCACATCATCATGTATGTTCACATATGTGCATCTAATGCACTCATACATCATCATTATCATCACTTATGATCTAATCATACTCTAAAACTCACTAACATCATGTTCTTACAAACTTTACACATATCATCATAATCATTCAAATCATCTATATTCATTCATGCTTATGTCTTTCATATTTAAGATTGTATAACAACTTTTACATCCATGCATACATATATACATACATATATATGAAATATATACACACATATACTTCCAAAAATTTACTTTTCAACATATCACTTTCAAATCTCTAATCACTTTAGAACATTCTTGTATGATACTCAAAAGTTCCTTCATGCTTCATACTTTTCAAGAAATCAAATAAATCAAGAAATCTTTCATCAAAAATCAAAATACAACTTATACATATACATACACACATTCTCGACCATATATACATATATACATACACCCATTTTTATTTCATTCAAAACTCATTTGTTTGTAGTTTTCAAGTTAATGTTTAGATTCAAGAACAAGAGAAACTTTCACTATCATCTTCATCACTATGAATCAAGAACAAGATTTAAAGAAAATATGTTATACCTTCAATATTTTTAGTGGGTTTTATGATTTATGATGATGTGAAGTCTTGTTCTTGCTCAAACCTCCTTGGAATCACTTCTAAACCTTCTTGAAAGCTTGAAATCACTTTGAAATGGACATGATTCTTCAAGATTTGATTTTGAAAATGAAAACGGTAGTGTGATGAGGGGTGTTCGGCCGTGAGTTTGTAGGAGGGAGAGAGAATGATTTTTGAAATGGGTTTTCTTGAAAATATGCAAAGTATGGAAGGTGTTTAGGTATTAATCATCATGCATCCTTCTCTACACATGACAAATGTCCCATTTGCAAGATTCAAGAGAGTTTTGGCAGCCCATAATGCCACCACATCTCCCCCCTCTCACACACATTTCATATACATACATATATTACATGTAAATTTGAGTTAAAACATGTATTTTACTGATTACCGGGTATTTTATCTAGCGTTTTAATCTTGTTTTAGTGCGTTTTAAATTATTTTTTATCAATCTATAAAAATAATCACATAAAATTATTACTAAAATAATTACCAGTTGCCTTGACTGGCTGCGTTGACAGTGTTTTGTCTAATAAGCGTAGTATCGCGTGGTACGCGCTCAAACTCGAAAAATAGAGTTTATTAGCGTTTTAATTTATTTTTCCTCACGGGTATGATTAAAATTACTATTCTAATCATAACAGACTATTTTTAGGATTTTAACACTGATCGGGTGGTCACCGACGTTCGTTTCGCATTTTAATCGTTACGTGATAAGCGTTTATTTTATCACATAAATATCACAATAAGTCACATACAGCCTTTTTACATGTTCACTATACATATTACTATCGTACGGTACGGCCCGAAAAGCCGGGTGTCACAAAAACAAGATAAACTAAGACTCAATACAGGACGGAAGCTACAGACATATGCATCTACCGACTCCCCCTTGGATGTAGCGGTAGTCGTCTTCATGTATAGTCTTCGTTAACCCTTCTTGCCGTGTCTTATCTCTTTCTGCTTCTGTTTCCTCTCTACTTGTAACACCCCGAAAACGGGTTTGGTAATCAAACCCCGTTAATACTAAAAGACGGGTAAAGTACCGTTAGTGGTAAAAGTAACCCGGAAAATATTAGGATTTAAATAAATAATCCTAATATTAATTAAAAAAAAAGAAAACTGATAAGAACTTTCAAGAGATGAAAGTGGATAAAAGGCCCGAGTTAACGGAACTTAAAATAAACGGGTTAGAACTCCCGGGACTCACTAAGTTAACTAGGGGTAATTAACCTAGTTAATTATTTGTTTAAAAACAATAAAGAAGCATGGACTAGTAAGTCTTTTATAAACCATGGATAATTGAGGGACCTAAGTTGTAAAGGAGGAAACTAGAAAGATTAAAACAAAAAAAAAATAAACTCCACCAAACACACACTTAGGTGTGTTTGGTCGATCAAAAAAAAAACGCAGGGAGCAAGCAGGAGCTCCTCACAAACCCTAGCTCTCACAAATATCTCAAATTGAAGGTCCAAATCAAGTCTAAATCAAAATCCGAGTATGAATTAGTGATCTCCACTGAAAAAGGAATCACGAGGTATGTAAATTTCATGAGAAAATCTCTACTTGAATTTCTGAGCAAACCTAGAGAATTCGAAATTGATGGTTGCATGTTTGTTATTTTGATGAAATAGGAATGATATAATGTTTAGGAGTAAAACCCTAGTCAATCACATGTTGAAATCATGCTTATTTCTTGTGAATTCACAATCACCATTGAAGGTGATAAATGGGTGTTGTAGGAACATGTTAAACACTAGAATTTTAATTGTTGTTCTAGTGTAATTTGAGTTCTAGGAAGTAAATTCCGATTTTGTTAATGTGAAAATTGATGTAAACATGCTTAGTTGATGTTAACCATGGCTAAATGACAAGTATTGAGCTTGATAATAAATTGTGAGAAATTATGCCCGCAAGGTGTTTGTTAAAATGCCTAAGTGAATGTTTATATGTTGAAATTACGAATGAAACGCGTAATTGCCCTGTTTGACTAATTACGTGAAATAAGGGTTAAAACGGGTTCTAATCGTAATGTTGATTTAACTTAATTATGCCTATTGTATGATTTAAGATATTTGACCTATAAAAGTCAACTAACAAATGATAAAGTCGAATAGTGGTTTCGACATAGAAAATACGTAAGGTGGAATAGTCGTGAATTGAAATGACTAATCTAACCACCTTGTGAATGATGATAGTTTGTCGCCTAACGAGCTAGGTGGAGGCTTGGGAAAGAAGCGGTCAAATGAATAAAGCACGAGAAGAAAGCGTATTCGAATGCGAGGTAAGTTAAACTTACACCCCCTTTTTAATTACTATACACTTACTAGCGAAAATTGATCGTGAATAATGTTAACTAATTGAAATACGATGATCCGGCATGATACAATGCAAGTCGGGATGAATAAAAAGGTAGGAAATCACGAATTATGGTAAAAGGGGTAAAAAGGTAAATTAGTCATGTAACGACGAACAAATAAAAATGGTTTTGAGTAAAACGAGTTTAAGGGAAAACCGAGATAGGTTTAAAGGGATGAAATGGTAACTAAATACCATCTCATACGGATAAATGGTCAATTAGGCTAAATGGGTCAAATGGTGTTGTTAACACCATTTGACAACTTCATTGACAATTGCTTGTTGAGTGTTGTAATCACAGGAAACAACATAAACGTGCGTTGCTTTAACTAGAAAGATTTAAAGCAAAAAGTTATGTAAACGGGTCAATACCTTGACCCGAGCCAGGTACGCATAGTTAAGTTGCTAGATAAACATGCAAATATGGGTCAAATATTTAGCGAGAGTCCTTCGTCGTAAATGAGGGACTAAAAATGACCAAAACGCCCATGATTTGTAAATCGGGCAAATGACCCTTAGAGGTCGTTTAGATACTAGTATTATGATTATGCAACTCTTAGATATATGTAAGAGTTGTAAGTATAAACCTTGAGAGTCAAATTCCTAAGAACGGGTAAATTACGTAGAATGACTATCCAAAGGGTAAAATTTAGAATAACGGCCCGTTATGTTAAATCCACTACAAAATAGTTGTTGTGGAATATAAGAGGCTATTTAAAAAAAATGGAAATACGAAGTGTACAAAGAGAAATGCGAGTTTGATGCTTAAATGCATGAAAACTTCTAAACGGGTCAAAATAAAGTAGGTGGTAAAATGTTGGCTTAAGTGTAATAAAGAAAAATGTAAACCGGGTAACGGGAGCGTAAACTATATGAATAATGGATCCGGGTAATGGATGATAGCTTAGACATGTTAAGAAACGAACCCCAAGCAATTAAAATGAGTTTGGATAGGTTTGGATGCAAATTTGATGAAAAGTAAACGTGCAAAGTTGACACGGGCGGGTGAACTTTTGACACGGCCGGGTGAAGGGGCTGTGAAAAATATATGTTAAGCTGACACGGCCGGGTGATCTTTTGACACGGCCGAGTGAAGGGGCTGAAAACATAATATATAATTTCTTGTATTTAATTATTTTATTCAAATGCCTTGATTTCTAATCCCATATAACTTGTTTAAACTTGTTATTTAACTATCAAAACTAACTTTTAAGTTGGTTTTGATCATAGGTGATTGCCAAGAGTGCCCGGATGAAGATCAAGCTCGAAGAAGAACCGAACACGATAAAGTTAAAAGCCTCCGCGCGGCGTTTCGTCGTATCTTTTAAACGACGAATTCAATTACATTAAGTTCTTTTACTTTTATTGTAAAAGTTTTAGTAAACTCGTATTGACATACTTACGTGTAATCGTATAAACATGCATTTTTACGAAACTTATATGTAATATTGTATTTAACAAGAAAGGGTGTTACAATTTGGTAATCAGAGCTTATGGTTAAAAAGTAAAGTGTGTTCGGTTCGAGGCTTGATCGCAAATCCGGTAAGTACGTATATTTTAATGGTTTAGCATGTTAAAGTGTTGTAAACAACACATAGGGTTATCGTGTAATATACAATACCTCAATTAAATAATAGATATAGTTAACAAAATTACGTGCGTTAACACGTATAGTAGAAAAGCCTTGTATTATGATACGGGCATTTAGTAAAGTTGACATTACTAACTTTTATGAATGTTTTAATTGGAGGAAACTCGCATTTGAAGATGACGAGGGTTGAACAAATTACGGATATGATAGAGGAACGGTCCGAAGTATGACAAGAGGAGCATGCTCACCAAGGACTAAATCGCGTAACGACCGCGAACAAGGTTAATGGCAAGGAACGCCCGTCGGGGCAAACATTACCAGGTGCACGCTTTTAAATGTAAACGCACAAATAGCAATATGCTACAAACATGTAGAGAATGATTGTTGCATATGTAAATTAGAAACTTGGAAAACCGAATAGAAAATGTATTCGGGATATTGTTTCCAAGAGAAACAAATAGAGGCATTACTTACATAGGGCGTGATGTGAAAACTACAAAAAGGTCATGCGTGTCATGTGTTAATCGCTTAGTCTGGCCAAGTAAGTAGTGGCATATGATACCATGAACTTCTTATAGCGGACACATTTACATCCGATGTAGTAAGGACGGGGTGAATGGAACAAATTAAAAAGTACCCAAATGAAACAAATGAACAAAATAGTTGATAATAATGTAAACGCACAGCCGGGTGACGGAAGCGTATTACATTAGGATAATGAGCCCGAGAGAAGGGACAAGGATTAATGTAAATGATGATATAAATGAATGATCAAAAAGAAAATTCACGAAAATAAGTCATCTTGGACGAAAGGGCCATGGTGAACAATATGGGCAAGTAAAGCCAAAGTATAGATGATCCGCCGGGTCATAAAAACAAAGGTGTTGCCCACACGAAAAAGATAATCAAGGTTGTTAACTTTAGTTGTAGTAAAGCAAGGATAACGATGATAATCGTCACTCATAATTAATAAGGCCGCCAATGGTGGTCACGTAAAGAATAAAAGACATGGTCGAATAAAAGCGACGGATTTTGCTAAGATGACCAAGTAAATTGAAATGAAGACTTAATGCATACCGGAAGGGGTGCAATGATAACGATTTCGGTAAAACACCCGGTTGATGAGTAAGGAATTAAACGCATGCGTAGACTGAGAAACAGGAACGCGTATGGAAAGTCAGAAAGACTCGGGTTTTGGGTCATGACTAAAGGACGATAAGATACTTCAAATAGAAATTTTGATAAATTACGTTCAACTATTTCAAAGCTGAACGGTTCGAACAAAGACTGAAGTTTGACATTCATAAGTGATGAATTTTCACACGAACAAGTCAAACAAATTTAATAAAGAATAACACTTGCTAAAGTAAGTAAGCGCGAATCGAATAAATAAAAGTGTGAAATATTAATAAACCTATGTAAAGGAGTTATAGGCGTTAAAAACATTATAATAAAAGAACCCGGGTAATGGGACGTAAAGAAGTATAGGTAAGAACCGGGTAACGGTAAGTGTAGGGCAAACTGACGTGTAATTTACGTTAAAAGTTAAGAAGTCGGAAAGATAATTCGAAAGAAAACAATGTAGCCTTAGACTACGGTCAAGGTCAAACGAAATCCAGAAAGTAAAGGTGAATAATTCTAAACATAAAAAGGGGTGCCTTAACGCCATATTCGTATATAAACGTATACACATTTGAATAAAGACTCGAATAAAAGATGATCTACGGGATCATCATAACCTACGGGATATTAATTAGTGTAAAGGTCTACGAGGCCAAAATGACCCACGGGTCATGAATTGAAGCAAAGGGATCATAAGGGCCTCGCCTTAAAGAGGTGAAAGCTTAAGGAAATAGCCTACGAGGTTAAGTGAAGGAACATACGGGTCAATAGAGTAAGGTGAGGGAACTTGTTACGATTCCCCGCATAAAACTAAGACTGTAAAAGAATAAATTATGGACTGTCAATATCCATAATTCTGACAAAAGTCAAAGAGAAGATCCTAAAACTAATACTTTGGTTTTAGTAAGAAATAACGTTTTTACAAATATAAATTCTGATAGGAATTTAAATAGTAAGCATGAAGGATACAAGTCTTGACGCTAATAGGCGCAAGACGATATATTCGAAAAAGTGATGTTTTCGAAAATGAAAAGTTGATATGAATTAAACATGATGTGACACGATCACGGTCAAGAAATGCAATGTGAGGTAGAATCACATTATAACCAAGCGAGCGATAAAAGTAACTGGACTAATAAGTCTAGTTAGTGAGACCGGTTAAGGTCAGCAATTCAAATCAAGAAATTTGGTTTGCTTGTAAGCGGTAGATTCGGTATAACTGAACCGAATAAATGAATTTGAAAACAAAAGAATTTGTTGCTAAAAGTGAAAGATTTCACTAAAGACCTTTAAACGGGTCAAAGTAACGGATTCATAAAGAATTCGATAGTATATGAAAGCGATGGATATCGCTAAGTTAACTAAACTAGTGGAAATAACAAGATTACGTTATTTCAAGTTGCACTATGTCGTATGAGATACGTAGACAATTAGTAACAAAAAAAAAAGAGATGTTACCATACTTATCTGGTAATACTAACAATTGGATAAAAGTATAAGTAATGTTGAAAAGATTTCTCGGATCAAATACATTGAGTTTAAACTCAATGAATTATGTAAGAAAAGGTTTCGAGGACGAAACCTCTCTAAGGGGGTAGACTTGTAACACCCCGAAAACGGGTTTGGTAATCAAACCCCGTTAATACTAAAAGACGGGTAAAGTACTGTTAGTGGTAAAAGTAACCCGGAAAATATTAGGATTTAAATAAATAATCCTAATATTAATTAAAAAAAAGAAAACGGATAAGAACTTTCAAGAGATGAAAGTGGATAACAGGCCCGAGTTAACGGAACTTAAAATAAACGGGTTAGAACTCCCGGGACTCACTAAGTTAACTAGGGGTAATTAACCTAGTTAATTATTTGTTTAAAAACAATAAAGAAGCATGGACTAGTAAGTCTTTTATAAACCATGGATAATTGAGGGACCTAAGTTGTAAAGGGGGAAACTAGAAAGATTAAAACAAAAAAATAAACTCCACCAAACACACACTTAGGTGTGTTTGGTCGATTAAAAAAAAATGCAGGGAGCAAGCAGGAGCTCCTCACAAACCCTAGCTCTCACAAATATCTCAAATTGAAGGTCCAAATCAAGTCTAAATCAAAATCCGAGTACGAATTAGTGATCTCCACTGAAAAAGGAATCACGAGGTATGTAAATTTCATGAGAAAATCTCTACTTGAATTTTTGAGCAAACCTAGAGAATTCGAAATTGATGGTTGCATGTTTGTTATTTTGATGAAATAGGAATGATATAATGTCTAGGAGTAAAACCCTAGTCAATCACATCTTGAAATCATGCTTATTTCTTGTGAATTCACAATCACCATTGAAGGTGATAAGTGGGTGTTGCAGGAACATGTTAAACACTAGAATTTTAATTGTTGTTCTAGTGTAATTTGAGTTCTAGGAAGTAAATTCAGATTTTGTTAATGTGAAAATTGATGTAAACATGCTTAGTTGATGTTAACCATGGCTAAATGACAAGTATTGAGCTTGATAATAAATTGTGAGAAATTATGCCCGCAAGGTGTTTGTTAAAATGCCTAAGTGAATGTTTATATGTTGAAATTACGAATGAAACGCGTAATTGCCTTGTTTGACTAATTACGTGAAATAAGGGTTAAAATGGGTTCTAATCATAATGTTGATTTAACTTAATTATGCCTATTGTATGATTTAAGATAGTTGACCTATAAAAGTCAAACTAACCAATGATAAAGTCGAATAGTGATTTCGACATAGAAAATACGTAAGGTGGAATAGTCGTGAATTGAAATGACTAATCTAACCAGCTTGTGAATGATGATAGTTTGTCGCCTAACGAGCTAGGTGGAGGCTTGGGAAAGAAGCGGTCAAACGAATAAAGCACGAGAAGAAAGCGTATTCGAATGCGAGGTAAGTTAAACTTACACCCCCTTTTTAATTACTATACATTTACTAGCGAAAATTGATTGTGAATAATGTTAAGTAATTGAAATACGATGATCCAGCATGATACAATGCAAGTCGGGATGAATAAAAAGGTAGGAAATCATGAATTATGGTAAAAGGGGTAAAAAGGTAAATTAGTCATGTAATGACGAACAAATAAAAATGGTTTTGAGTAAAACGAGTTTAAGGGAAAACCGGGATAGGTTTAAAGGGATGAAATGGTAACTAAATACCATCTCATACGGATAAATGGTCAATTAGGCTAAATGGGTCAAATGGTGTTGTTAACACCATTTGACAACTTCATTGACAATTGCTTGTTGAGTGTTGTAATCACAGGAAACAACATAAACGTGCGTTGCTTTAACTAGAAAGATTTAAAGTAAAAAGTTATGTAAACGGGTCAATACCTTGACCCGAGCCAGGTACGCATAGTTAAGTTGCTAGATAAACATGCAAATATGGGTCAAATAATTAGCGAGAGTCCTTCGTCGTAAATGAGGGACTAAAAATGACCAAAACACCCATGATTTGTAAATCGGGCAAATGACCCTTAGAGGTCGTTTAGATACTAGTATTATGATTATGCAACTCTTAGATATATGTAAGAGTTGTAAGTATAAACCTTGAGAGTCAAATGCCTAAGAACGGGTAAATTACGTAGAATGACTATCCAAAGGGTAAAATTTAGAATAACGGTCCGTTATGTTAAATCCACTACAAAATAGTTGTTGTGGAATATAAGAGGCTATTTAAAAAAATGGAAATACGAAGTGTACAAAGAGAAATGCGAGTTCGATGCTTAAATGCATGAAAACTTCTAAACGGGTCAAAATAAAGTAGGTGGTAAAATGTTGGCTTAAGTGTAATAAAGAAAAACGTAAACCGGGTAACGGGAGCGTAAACTATATGAATAATGGATCCGGGTAATGGATGATAGCTTAGACATGTTAAGAAACGAACCCCAAGCAATTAAAATGAGTTTGGATAGGTTTGGATGCAAATTTGATGAAAAATAAACGTGCAGAGTTGACACGGGCGGGTGAACTTTTGACACGGCCGGGTGAAGGGGCTGTGAAAAATATATGTTAAGCTGACACGGCCGGGTGATCTTTTGACACGGCCGGGTGAAGGGGCTAAAAACAAATATATAATTTCTTGTATTTAATTATTTTATTCAAATGCCTTGATTTCTAATCCCATATAACTTGTTTAAACTTGTTATTTAACTACCAAAACTAACTTTTAAGTTGGATTTGATCATAGGTGATTGCCAAGAGTGCCCGGATGAAGATCAAGCTCGAAGAAGAACTGAACACGATAAAGTTAAAAGCTTACGCGCTGCGTTTCGTCGTATCTTTTAAACGACGAATTCAATTACATTAAGTTCTTTTACTTTTATTGTAAAAGTTTTAGTAAACTCGTATTGTCATACTTACGTGTAATCGTATAAACATGCATTTTTACGAAACTTATATATAATATTGTATTTAACAAGAAACGGTGTTACACTGCTTCTCTCTGTGCTAGCTTTTCTCGACACTCGAACCATCCCTTCGTCAAACACCATTCACGATATTCTCTACAACCATCGAAGAACTTTGACCATCTGGGAATCTTTCTTTCCTCTTTCTCAATCGGATTTTGATTAGTTTCAAATCGGATTTTGAAAGTATCTGCAAGTAGCCTGTGAGATCATACCTGAATTCTCCTATTTATAACCGGTAGCTTGGCGCCAAAAAGTGTAACGGAGGTAATAACGGAAATTACTTTTCCGTTAACAGTTATCTCCTTTTTCGTTAATCAGTTATCTCCACATCCATGCACACGGATCGTGGATTTGATCAACGGCTGGGGAGATACCACGTGGAAGGTTGCTTGATCTAGATTTTAAGTAAATTGTTGCCATCCTCATGACTTGGATGAAGGTCTCAGATTTAGCCACGTCACATTTGGTTATAACCGAATGAGGTTGTGCATGATGGTCATTTAAGACCTTCTAGAAGATCTACACCTATAAACCATTTCACTTTTGCCCCGTGTCCATTCTGTTATAACAGAAAAGATTCCTTTTGTTTAAGTCCTTATTTCCTATGCGCAGATATGCTCGAGACTTAGACTGTTAAATCTTTAAGCTTAACTGTACCCTTGCGCGGGACCATGTAAGGGTGTTAATTGAACATTTGTCTCTGTTCTCCGGCGCATGGTCATTGAGGACTGATATTTTCCAAATCTTTACCGAGACACGTTACGCAGCCGCGCAAGGTCTGTTTAAGATGGGTTTTAGAGTGTATTTATGGTATGGTCTTCTACGCTTGCGCAGGGTTTTTGGGATCATACCCCTTCACAGCGTGATGTCTTTCTCTACAGTTGCTGGGTTGATCTTTAATGTCTGCTTTGGATAATGCGGTTTCCATTCAGGAATGTTCGCATAATCTTGAGCACGTATGTAGTACCAAAGCTTTCTTTCATGCATTCTGACCTCTGGACCCCACTGACACTGCTGGATGTTCTTTGTTTTAACCAGTTCTTCCACATCCCACCAAGCCAGTGTCTTCAAATCTTTCACAAACTTGAAGTATTGAACTCCAAATTCTCTTTTGATTGCATAAACCTTCAAGTCTTCAAGGTAACCCCACAAAAAGATATCTCCGAGAGATTGATCAGGATGTCTGGTGAAGAATTTCAATGGTCGTTTAAACTTTCTTTCTTCCACCATAGGCTTAAACCATTTCTTCCTCTCCTCTCGAAGTTCTTCTCTCGTTAGAGTTCTAGGAATACCTCCTTCACTAACCTTCTCAGCAACCTTTCTTTTTAGCTCATCTTCATTATGCGTTTTGAACAATTCCACGAATGTAGGGAAATCAGTGTCTTGGCCTGAATAATGGAACGATACATCTTGGTCAGACTCTGAGTCATCTTCTACCACTACATCGTTGAAATTATCTGCCTCACCAACCATCTTAAACACATAATCACCAACAGGAACATCTTTAATATCCTTCTCAAAGTCAAAATTGAAGTTGTCATCATCTATGCCCAATACTTCCTTCATGGTTTCTCTCGTCCAATTCTCTACCAACTCCCCCTCTTCAACATCGTGACTTAAGTAGATTACCTTGGGAGTATTCAGTAGAAAACTTACGGGATCAAAATGTTTAGTTCCTGAGGAAGACTCCCCCTGAGGATGTACTTCCTCTCTCTCTTCATTTCACGAGTCTTCAAGAAAATAAAAATTTTGATGATCACTAGCTGGTTTCATAATTAAAGTACCAGCATTACCATCATGACTATCATCATCACCTTTGTCATCATCGCTGTAGTGATAATCATCAACATCCTTAAGAACATCATCTTCATCACCTTCGTCACCCTCTTCGTCTTTGTCATCTTTCTTGTCTTTCTTTGCCTTTATACGTCGTATTTCAACTTCTATTCGCCTTATAATCTCTTCTTTGTTGTACGGAACAATCACTGGCGAACCAAAAAGAGTGAACTGATCAATATCAAGAACATTATCACCAGCATTACTTGATTCTTGATTTGCCAAGGATTCCATGACATCTTCAACAGCTTTGCCTTTGCCCTTATCTTTTGTGGCTTCGGCAGCTTCAACAGCATCTCTTTGTTCTTTTTCTATCCTTCGAGCCTCAGCTCTTCGGATTCCGATTTGGTCAAATTCAGCTTAAACATTCAACCCAAGCTTATCTTCAATTACTGCAAAAAGCATTTCAATCTGCTTGGATTTGTTTTCTTTGTCAGCTTTCAAATCTTCCAACACTTTCTGCACTAGCTTGTTTTCTGCACTCAAAGACGCATTAGAATCATTCAATTGTTCATTAGTGTTTAATAGTTTATTAAGCATTTCATTGAGAGCAGTGTCACCAGTCTGAAGTTCCTCTACTTTCTCATTCAACGCCAGAACTTCATTTTTAAGCACTACATTCTCGGCCTCAACATTTTTGAGCTTTTCGACTGCTGCTGCTTTCTCTTTCTCCAATTCAACAACCTTCTTTTGAATAGCATCAATTCTTCCATCTGAAGCATCTTATCATGTTCAAGTCATTCTATCCTTGCTGCAAGTCTTTCATTCTCACTAAATGATGGAATATTTGAAAGATCTTCCACATTTGATGCTGGACCAGATCCCAAGTTAAAATCACCAAAGTATGTAAAAAGTTCAACATGTTCTAACCCTCTTGGTGTAGCATTCTTTCTTATTGCAGAACTTGGATCTGGAATCTAACCTGCACTTCAGTTTGAACAGGTATAAATTCCTGGATTGGTGACTTAGGAGGTTCAGAAATTTTAATTTCTTTTGGAACACTTGTTGGAGTCTCCGCTGTTGAAGTTTCAACTCTTTCAAATGTTTTCTGAATCTTTTCACCACCAATAGTGACTTTTAACCCTTTCACCTGAGTTTTTCGAGGTCTTTTCTGTTGAGGAGATTCAGGAGATCTCTGAGACGCCCTCTTCAATCCCCCTCAACCTTTACTTTTCATTTTCTCCATTTCAGCCCTCGTAGGAACGTAAGGTGTATCATCTTCCGAACTACCTATACGTTTCTTTGTAACCTTCTGTTTTCTTCTTTTCAACACAAAGCTATCACTTTTTGTTTCTCTAGAGTCTATTTGAACAATTCCTTCAACTCTAGTTTCTCCAACTGTCTTACCAACATTCTCACCACCTGTTGTAGCTTCAACATTTTCTGCAACATTTTCAGTACCATCTTCACCACCAGCTTTATCAGTATTCTTAGCAGCCTGACCTTCCATGATATTTACAAACTCATCAACTATCATATCTTGCTCAGTCGTATCAACATTTCCTTCAACATTAACATTCTCAGATTGATCATCTTCTGAAGGCTCATCAACTAGTTATGGTGTTGATTTCTTTTTTGGAGTTCTTTTAACTGCTTGAGGTGTCTTTGGTGTTGGTGCTTTTGGTGTTGGTGCTTTTCTTTTCTTCTTCTTATCATCTTCTTTACTCCACCACCTTGATCTTTTGCTTTCAAATAAACTCATCTTTTCAGTTTCAGTTCCTGAATCGTTGTTCTCATGTTTCCATTTATCATAGGCTGGAGCTTCATATATAGCTTTAGCGATAACAACAAACTGTCTTCTAGTAGGAGGACTATCACCTTGACCTTTATACACTTGTAACCTCTTCAGTGTTTCAATGTGTTCAAGCACAAGTTCATCATCAGCTTCCTTTGGCAAATTTGCAATCTGATCCTCAAGAAGCATTTGAATGAATCTTGGATACTGAAGAAACCTTTCGCCATTGATGTTGTCTATCATGTGATTAAAGATCACTTGCAAAATGTTATAGGGCCTATTCAAGATGAAACAAGTTACGATTTTCATGATATAGTCTATAGACACATCGTATCCTCCCTTTCTATGACCTAAGGCATGGATCACCGAATGTACAAGAAACTTATATGGTTTTGAAAGTTTAGATTTGTGCCAATGAGTATCATTTACGGTGCCTGCATATCCCATTCTGAACCACAGTCCTTTATATAACCGTTCAGGGACTCGAATAGGATCGTCATTTGTATCATTAAACTCTAGCACCCTTCTGACGTCTTCAACCGTAAACTTCACTTCCACATCGATATCTTTATTGTTCTCATCTTTCATTTGACTGTAGAATGGATTGCTTTATCTTCTTCAACATAATATGCTGCATTCCAGAACGTCGTAACATGAGATTTGTAGCACTTACGTGTATCCATCAGCGCCTTTCGGATTCTACTATCCTCAATAAACTTCAATATGTCTACGAAAGGATCCATCTTCGAAATATTTTTATTCAAGGTACAACATATGTTGTGCTTGTTGTCGAAATTCATGCTCTTTACCTGTACAAGTGATAAACATCATCAAACATTGCACGTAGATCGAGAAATTTTTAAACACTGAGAATTTTGCTAACATATGAAAACATTCTTATTTCATGCGGATCCACTAGTTTTACGGATGAACAAATAACACAACGAATCAGCAAAACCTAGCGGATGGACTTAACTCAGCTGATGAACACTTATACAACGAATCAACACAAACTAACGGATCAACAGTTTAATCAACGAATAGACTTGAACACCTTTGTAAAAACGGATCAACAAGTCAACAAACCAACTATAATCAGCGGATCAAGTGCATCCTCTTGAACTGAGTTCATCCGTTAGTTCATCAGTTTGAAGGTTTAAAGAATCAAGATTTTAATTTTGGTTAGAAATCATTAAATTGATCGATAATTTACATAGATTAGGTGCCGATTAGATGATTTCTAAGTTTAATTTCATCATTCGAACACTGATTAACCCTAGAGCTAGAATTATATGAGCCGACAGTGATGAGCCAATTAATTGATGGATCAAAACAATGATAATCAGATCTCTACCTTAACCATTGTTGATGTTGAGCAAGCCAACACCCCAATGTAAAAATTTTGGCAGAGCAACGTTTAGGAAAAGCTTGATTTTGTAAGAGAAAAATGTGGTTTTCTTTAAGGCATAAAGTAGCGAATGGGCTCACAAACCAATGAATGGACTATATATAGTACCACTGTTTTCAAAGTAACGAATGGACAAAAGTAGCGGATCAACCTTCAGCTGCACTCGTGCAGATGCACACAAGTGCATTCGTGCGGATTGACATCCATTTTAAGAATTTTTCATTTTTTCAACCATTTTTCCAACTTTTATCAGATTTTAACATCCACTCAAGTATCCAAGTCCAAGTTAATGACCCCGGTTACACGATTTGTCGACCAAGTCCATGTTAATGACCATGGTTGACCCGATTCATGAATCGATGGACATTTTTTGTTCAATGTTCCAAAAATTATAAGTTTCAACTTAATGAACTTGTTCAGTTTATCAGTTTTCCAACTTTTGAGATTAGCTCCCACCCAGATAGTTCAAGATTTGCCCTGCATCTCAGATTCTGAAGATCTGCTCTCCAACATCGGTTTGTCAAAAATAAAGCAGAAATAAAATCTTTTTGTATTTTACAAAATTTATGTTAAAACACACCGAAAATCTTTTTGGGTTTATCTGAAATGAAATAACAACAAACTATTTACAGACATATTTTTGTAAGTTGTGTTAGAGGATCATATCAGCTCTTAACAAATCACTAGCACCGTTGACCTTTTTAGACTTTAAATTTTACACGATTCACCTAGATTGTCAGTATACTGATCCACTAAAATTCTCACACAAAGTTCAACTGATTCATGATACGAGATTAATGTCTTAAGTATTTAACTAATTCGCGTGTCCCACCTCAGAATATACTCCCGTATCAAGATTCCCTAGATTTAGTCTTACTGGTGAATGTATTATATTGATATCTGTCTCTGGGTAGTGCGAGGCCTTGAGAGCTCAGGTTAGAACTTCCGTTTAGTCAAAGAGTTGAAGGCTTGACTTAAGGTGTGTCCCACTTAGGGATCTTCTTTACAACTGCACTTGATTTATATCTTTCGATATTTTCTCAATTTTTATGCAGAGGGGAAGCTTTAAGCACGGAAAGTATTATATGATGTGTTGTAAAACATACACTTTTATAGGGATAAACCCTATTTTATTGAATTTAAAACATCGTCTTTTTGGTAACTTTTATAGCCACATTTTTCTAAGCCGTCAGTGCTCTCCAGCGGGCTTTTTACTAATTGGCTGTCACATTGTGTTACCTGAAACGCGTTTTAAAAACATTTGTCAGTGGGAAATACTGGTGAGTGAATCCCAGTTTAATCAAGAAACATTTTACCAATTAACACAGTATTGAGAGCGATCACATTGTTTATTTCTACACAATTACTCATTCAGTACTGTCAATCCTGACTGGTGGGTCATATTACACATTGGCTAACTCGCCATCCAATGGTAATGTGTTCCACATTTTGTATACAAAACCCCAACATACCGGCAGTAATTGAAGAACTACAAAGACTCAATCACTGCTTAATCATATTGTAAAGCATTTAAGGTTTTGTAAAATAGTTCACAAAAAGGTTTACAAAAAGCGGATAAACTCACATTGCTGTTTTAGATTTCTTCTAGGGTTTCCTGGTGTTTAATCTATAATTTACACAAATGTACATATGTTAGTATAATAACCCTTTATTTATATTAACGATACCCTCCCCGAGACGGTATTCCAACAACTACGTCGGGCAGAACCACGACAGTTGTTACGAAACCCTGGATCAATCGGGCAGCGTATCTAATACGTAGCCGGGGTTATAATACGTACAACGGAGCAGAACCTCGCTAATTAGGGGGTATTATACTTGAAAATTATGCCTATTACTTCAGAAAGTCGAGATTTAGAAAAGAATTGAACGAGCAGACTAAAGATCCGATGCCCTCTATTTATAGGGCCTGTTTTCGACTTTTACGCGGCCCGCGTAAACAAAGACCACAGGCTACGCAGCCCACGTAGTAGCCCGGGTAGGGTTTAACTTGTCCGGGTCATTGTATAGGGTCGACGGGTGTTGGGCCACGTGGCGGCCTAGGGTCGTGCCAGCCATCACCTTCTCGCGGCCCGCGTAAGCTTAAGGGGTGGCTTACGCGGCCCGCCTAAACCCCATTTTTCTTGTTTTTTATTATTTTTAATGATATTTTATATTTTGGGCTCGGTTTTCACATACGGGGTGTATTTTAAGACATATAGGGGTATTTAAAATATATTAGGGTGTCAGAAAAATATTCGGGAAGGTTGTTATATCCTCCCCACCTTGTTTTAGAGCTCGTCCTCGAGGTCTACTGGAACAGGTGTGGGTATTTCCTTTGCATCTCTGATTCAAGCTCTCATGTGTATTCTGGTCCTCTTTTGGAGTCTCATTTCACTTTGACCAGAACTAATCTTTTGTGCTTGAGATTCTTAACTTTCCCGTCCTCAATTTGTAGGGGTTTTCTACAAATTTTAACTGTTCATTCACCTCTAAATCTTTAAGAGGTACTATTAGTGATTCATCAGCTAAACATTTGTTGAGATTTGATACATGAAATACATCATGTATTCCTGCCATTTCCTCTGGCTGTTGCAGCTGATAGGCTACAGGTCCTATTCTTTTAATAATCTTGAAAGGTCCAACATACCTGGGACTTAGCTTTCCCCTTTTTATGAATCTTACCACTCCTTTCCAAGAAGAGACTTTTAATAACACTTTATCTCCAACTTGAAATTCCAACGGTTTTCGTCTGTTGTCAGCATAACTTTTCTGTCGATCACGTGCTGCTTTCAGTCGTTCCTTGACTTGAATAATTTTGTCTGTTGTTTCTTGTACTATCTCAGGTCCAGATAGTTGCTTTTCCCCAATTTCGGCCCAACAGACTGGGGTTCGGCACTTTCGTCCATAAAGTGCTTCAAATGGTGCAACATTTATGCTTGTGTGATAACTATTATTATAAGAAAATTCTATCAATGGTAAGTGATCATCCCAATTACCTCTGAAATCAATTACACAAGCTCTAAGCGTGTCCTCCATTGTCTGAATTGTCCTTTCTCTTTGTCCATCCGTTTGAGGATGATAAGCTGTGCTTAGATTCAACTTAGTTCCCATTGCTTTTTGGAAACTTGTCCAAAAATGAGAGGTAAAACGACTATCTCTGTCAGAAACAATTGATAGAGGAATTCCATGTAAAGAAACTACTTCATTTACATACAATTTAGCTAATTGTTCCATACTAAAAGTTTGTTTCATTGATAGGAAATGAGCTGACTTGGTTAGTCTATCTACAATCACCCAGATTGTATCATTACCTTTCTTTGTTTTGGGTAATTTAGTAACAAAATCAATTGTTATCAATTCCCATTTCCAAACAGGCATTTCTAACTGTTGCAATAAACCTGAAGGTTTCTGATGTTCAGCTTTAACTTGTGAACAGATTAAACACTTAGAAATGTAGACTGCTATGTCCTTTTTCATTCCTATCCACCAGAAACTCTTTCTTAAATCTTGGTACATTTTATCGTTTCCTGGATGCATCGTATATTTAGACTTATGGGCTTCTTCTAATATGCGATGACGTAGGTTTCCTAATTTAGGTATCCACATTCTTTTCTTATGGAATCTCCAAATCCCATATGTTCCTTGTTCTAATTCCTTGATCATTCCTTTTAGTTTTTTAGTATCATCCTTGATTACTGATTCTTGTGCTTTTCTAACCTGCTGATTTAAATTTACTTGTAGATTTAATTTAAGAGAACGTGTCCTTTCTGGTTGTTCGTGATATTTTCGGCTTAAAGCATCAGCAACTACATTAGCTTTTCCTGCATGATACTGAATATCACAATCATAATCACTAAGAAATTCTATCTAGCGTCTTTCTCTTATATTCAATTCCTTTTTCCCGAAGACATACCTTAAACTTTTATGATCAGTGAAAATAGTAAACTTACTACCGTACAAGTAATGTCTCCAAATCTTAAGGGTGAAAATTATAGCTCCAAATTCTAAATCATGAGTTGAATAATTTTCTTCATCATTCTTAAGTTGTCTGGATGCAAAGGCTATAACCTTTTGACGTTGCATTAACACACATCCATAACCTAATTTGGAAGCGTCACAATAGATTACAAAATCTTCAGTTCCTTCTGGTAACGCTAGTATGGGTGCATGGGTTATTCTTTGTTTAAGGATTCTAAAGGCTTCTTCATGTTTTGGTTCCCATTTAAACTTAACAGATTTACAAGTTAACTTAGTTAAGGGAATGGCTATTCTAGAAAAATCTTGAATAAATCTTCTATAATAACCGGCTAATCCTAAGAAACTTCTAACCTCAGTTGGTGATTCAGGGGTTTTCCACTTGGTTATTGCCTCGATCTTGGTGGGATCCACATGAATTCCTTCATGATCAACTAGGTGTCCAAGAAATGGTACCTGTTCTAACCAAAATTTGCACTTTGAAAACTTAGCATAAAGCTTTTCTTTTCTTAATAAACTTAAAAATGCGTGCAAATGCTTTGCATGTTCCTCTTTACTCTTAGAGTAAATGAGAATATCATCTATAAAGACAATTATGAATTTATCCAAATATGACTTACATATTCGGTTCATCATATCCATGAATGCAGTTGGGGCATTGGTTAAACCAAATGGCATGACAGTAAATTCATAATGGCCATACCTTGTTCTGAAAGCGGTCTTAGGAATGTACTCTTCCTGTACCTTTAATTGATGATATCCTGACCTTAAATTAATTTTAGAGAAAAATCGTGCTCCTTGCAATTGATCAAACAGATTATCTATTCTTGGTCATGGATACCGATTCTTAACTGTGACTTTGTTCAATTCACGGTAGTCAATGCACATTCGCATTGATCCGTCCTTCTTTTTAACGAATAAAATCGGCGCTCCCCAGGGTGATGAACTGGGCTGTATGAATCCTTTCTCTAGCAATTCGTCTAATTGTTTCTTTAGTTCTTGCATTTCTGCAGGTGCCAAACGGTAAGGTGCTTTGGCAATTGGTGTCGTTCCTGGTATTAAATGGATTCTGAATTCAACTTCTCTATCTGGAGATTGCCCTGGTAATTCTTCTGGAAATACATCTGAAAACTGAGATACAACTGGAATATCCCTCAAGTCTTTTCCTTTAGTGTTAGTGATTATAGAAATCAAATACACTAATGATCCTTTTCATATGTAACTTGTTGTTTTCATCACAGAGATGAATTTAGTGGATCTAGAGGTTTTATATCCTTTAATTGTGATATTTTCACCCTTTGGTAAATTTACTTGTATTGACTTTTGATCACACAAAATACTGGCTTTATTGGCTATTAACCAATCCATTCCTAATACTACATCAAGTCCTGCCAGATTCATTGGGTAAAGGTTTGCAATAAATTTTTGATTTAGAATTTCTATTCTTCTGTAAGATTTCAGAAATTCTAATGCTTTCCCCATTTGTTGTCTCTACTAAACATTCTTGTGGAAGTTTAGTTAATGAATGATTGAGAAGTTTACAAAATGAAGTATTAATAAAACTTTGGTTTGCACCAGAGTCGAATAATACTTTAGCAAAAATATCATTAACTAAAAACGTACCAGTGATCACATCCAGGATCATCTTTGCTTCTTCTGCAGTCAGAACAAATGCTCTAGCATTTTTGGGATTCTTGTTGTTCGTAGTCGGAGCTAATTTTGGGCAGTTAGGTTTGATATGACCTTGTTCTCCACAGTTGTAACATATCCTGTTATTAGCTTTCTTCCTGCAGTCTTCTTCCTTGTGTCCCGATATTTTGCAAAAGTTACAGTATATGGAGCATCTTCCTGAATGCTTCCTTTTGCAATTCTTACAGTAGGGTGTAGAGGTAGAACCTATATTTTTCCCACGGTTAGAATTTCCAGAACGAAATTCTTGTGTGAGCTTCTAGGTTAGGTCCCTCCTTTGATCCTCTTCTCGTGTACGGATTAATTCATCTGTCAAGGTATTGGCTAGTTCTACAGCTTCTTCTATGGTTTGAGGTCTAGCTGTCTTGACTACGTATCTTATTTCCTCGATTAATCCCTAGATATATCGGGAGATTAACACTGGTTCAGGTGAAGCAAGGGTTGGCACTATTCTAGCATATTCAAAGAATAACTTAGTGTATCCCTTACTATCCACACCAGTTATTCTAAGGTTTAGGACTTTGTTTGCTATGTGCTCTTTTTCATTAGGAAGGCAAAATTTCCTTTCTACCATGTTTTTAAACTCCTCCCATTCCATATTGTAAGTTCTATCACTTCCTCTAGACTGAAGGATAGTATTCCACCATTCTAGTGATGAATTCTTAAATAGATTAGAAGCAAACATTATCTTATCTTCTTCTGCGCAATTGCTTATTCTTAAGACTGCCTCAGTCTTTTCTATCCAACGTAGAGTTGCAATGGTCCCTTCGTTGCCCGAGAATTCCATTGGTTTACAAGACCAGAATTCTTTATAAGAACAACCGTAAGACACGGTTCTTCTTCTTTTGGGAATAGGCATTTGAAGTACAGGTCCATTGTTTACGTTGTTTTCGGGTTCGGAAGGTCGCTTGCTATCATGTTTACTTTTATTTTCTGCTTCCCTAACCGTTTGAAGAATATATGGCATCGCATCTATTATTCCTTGTGCCACTATGTGTTGGATGACACTGTTATCCACTTGGTTTCCATTGTTGTTGTTTGGATTTTCGTTACCCAAGTTATTGTTACTCTGGTTATCATTATTCAGATTTCCCTGGTTTACTTCGTCGTTCATCTGAATTTTAAACATTTATCATATACTAATATCTCAAGATAATTAATAGTTTAGGTAACAACCACATAACACACATATTGGTCAAAAGCGTCGAGCATTGCGACTTTACTCTTTTTATATAGTATGTATCAAATACACACTAAAATAGGAAAATTACAATACTATTATGCATCACTAACCATGAAATGGTCTATACTACCATATATTTTATTATTATTATTATTATTATTATTATTTTTATTATTATTACCAACTCCACTTATCATCTTTCATGGATATGGATATGGATTTCCCCCGAAATCCATCTGACGCTCGTCGTATTTCCAGACGAGTTGTTCTCCTACATACCTCATCATCTCACTACTCTCTAAGATTTCTTCTTCGAAAATTCGGAGTTCTTGCAAGTTCTCTGCACTCATTGGGGGTGCAGGTGCTGGTACTGGATCTGGATACTGTGGCCTGGGATTTTCCTGAGGGTACGGATTCTCTAAAATCTCCCTGATGTATTCGTCGTTGTCATAATAGGGATCTAGAGGGTCCAGACCTGGATATGCTGCTATGTTCGGCAAGGTTTCGTCATTTAGATGGTAGCGTGGCACATAATCTCTAAGATCATCAAACCATGGATCATAATTTGGGTCTAAAGGATTAGGGGCTGGTAACCTAGGTATCTCCTCAGGGTTGATATCATGCATTTCTACCTCCATCGACTGCGTGGGAATTAAAGGTAAGGGTTGTGGGGCTACTAGTTGTTCCAGACTTGGGTCGGCAGCAGTTGTTGCTAGGATATGGAAATTGGCTAGGCTTCTATTAAGCATATCCTGTGTATGGGCATCTGACTCTCGCTTAGCGACTGCTAGGACTCTTTGCTGTTGCAACTTTCGCATTCTTTTTCTACGCTCAAAGGCTCCCTTACTGAACCATCCTCTCTTTTTCTGAGGGAATGGCTCATCAGACTGATCTTTAAAGGCAAATATCCCTTCTTCCTGATAAGCGGAATACCCAGAGAGGGTAGGCTGGGAAGAGGTACCTTCACTCCTAGGTGAATCGGACAACTGACGACACACATCTGAGGGTCCTTGATCACTCATACTGTAACTAATAAATAGTCAAATAACACATAACAATAAAATACAGATAGTCACGTATTTTTGAATTTTATTTCCTAACAATTTACATAATATATTGATGTCAACAGAACACTCCTATGGCTGAATCAGTGGCTAAGCTCTAATACCACCTTCTGTCGCAACCCCCGCCCCCTTATCTTTCCTGGGAACGGACGGCCGCAAACATTCGTTTGTGGTGGTATCAGGTATTTAATTATTAATTTGGCAGCGGAAATTACATCAGGACCGTAGTTAGGAAATGTTTATCAGAGTAAAACCACCATATTTTTTTTAATAATAACCACATGGGTACGTATAGGGATAAACCCTATTTTATTGAAGTTAAAACATCGTCTTTTTGGTAACTTTTATAGCCACATTTTTCCAAGCCATCAGTGCTCTCCAGCGGGCTTTTTACTAATTGGCTGTCACATTGTGTTACCTGAAACGTGTTTTAAACACATTTGTCAGTGGGAAATACTGGTGAGTGAATCCCAGTTTAATCAAAAAACATTTTACCAATTAACACAGTATTAAGAGCGATCACATTGTTTATTTCTACACAATTACTCATTCAGTACTGTCAATCCTGACTGGTGGGTCATATTACACATTGGCTAACTCGTCGTCCAATGGTAACGTGTTCCACATTTTGTATACAAAACCCCAACATACCGGCAGTAATTCAAGAACTACAAAGACTCAATCACTGCTTAATCATATTGTAAAGCATTTAAGGTTTTGTAAAATAGTTCACAAAACGGTTTACAAAAAGCGGATAAACTCACATTGCTGTTTTAGATTTCTTCTAGGGTTTCTTGGTGTTTAATCTATAATTTACACAAATGTACATATGTTAGTATAATAACCCTTTATTTATATTAACGATACCCTCCCCGAGACGGTATTCCAACAACTACGTCGGGCAGAACCATGACAGTTGTTATGGAACCCTGGATCAATCGGGCAGCGTATCTAATACGTAACTGGGGTTATAATACTTACAACGGAGTAGAACCTCGCTAATTAGGGGGTATTATACTTGAAAATTATGCCTATTACTTCAGAAAGTCGAGATTTCGAAAAGAATTGAACGAGCAGACTGAAGATCTGATGCCCTCTATTTATAGGGCATGTTTTCGACTTTTACGCGGCCCACGTAAACAAAGATAACGGGCTACATGGCCCGCGTAGTATCCCGGGTAGGGTTTAGCTTGTCCGGGTCATTGTATAGGGTCGACGGCCGTTGGGCCACGTGGCGGCCTGGGGTCGTGCCAGCCATCACCTTCTCGCGGCCCGCGTAAGCTTAAGGGGTGGCTTACGCGGCCCGCCTAAACCCCATTTTTCTTGTTTTTTTATTATTTTTAATGATATTTTATATTTTGGCCTCGGTTTTCACATACGGGGTGTATTTTAAGACATATAGGGGTATTTAAAATATATTAGGGTGTCAGAAAAATATTCGGGAGGGTTGTTATAGGACTCTTGGCAATCGCGTTCATTAGCTTTAATAGACTTTATTGACATATACGTGCTACGTGTTTGTTTTGTTTTGAGTCTGTCTTTTATTTTATATTTATTTTCGTTTGAGTCTTTGAGACTAGTGTTTGCTTTTCTCACATTCAGGTTTTTGATGATAGTGGATGCCACATATGCGCCCGCACGGACCGCCACCGAAGCCACCAGTCACCGAGTCATCATCATCGTCTCGTTTGGGCCAAGGCCCACAGGTTAGTATTTCATCCACGTCTCAGTTTCCCAATTTCGATTCCACTCCATTACCCACCCCACCTCAGTCACCCAAAACATCACCTAAGGTTTCCCCACCCGATAGCCCTACTTCTAGCACCTCTAGCATCCTAGAAAACTTAGAACACATGGCCAACGCTAGGCAAACCGTTCACCAACAAGCCACCCAAGGCTTCATTGGTCTTACTTCACCCATCACCGTTCCACCCATAGTTAGCGAGAACTCATGGCAGATTCCCTCTTATGCTATGCAGGCCATTACCAATAGCATCCAATTTCATGGCCGCGAGGACGAGGACGCCCCGGCCCACATAAACCGGTTCTCCCGTATCCTTGCTACTTTTAGCCTTCACGGAGCCCCAAATGATGCTACTTACCTTCAGCTCTTCCCATTTCACTAGCCGGGCGTGCGACCACTTGGTTGGACTCTCAACCAACCGGTACCTTTACCACTTGGGCGGGCCTTCGTCAAGCCTTTTTGAACAAGTATTTCCCGCCTGCTAAAGCCTCACGCCTTCGTGACCAAATTCACTATTTCCGCATGGAGCCCAATGAGCCTTACTACCTTGCTTGGGAGCGTTTCCAAAACTTAGGCGCTCGTTGCTCCCAGCATGGTCTTTCCGATTTGGCTCTTTGTGAAAAATTCTATAACGGTCTCACCCAAGAGACTCGTGATCGATTTGACACTAATGCGGGGGGTCATATGATGGGTATTCTCATTGTAGCCGAGTGTTTAGAGCGTTTCGAGGCATTTGCCCAGTCTCAATCTCAATCACGAGCCGATCAGCGGTATCAAAATGGTAATTCTAATACCACTACTAGTGCACCCACCTGAGGGGTGAACCATGTCACCATGGATCCTAGTTTAGCCGCTGTTTTGGAAAACGTGACTAGGGAGCTTAAGGAGATTAAGGCTAAGGTAGATAAGTGTGAGTTTTGCCGAAGGGGTCATGATACAAGTGCGTGTCCATTGCTAGTTGGTGAGGAGCAAGTTGATTTTATGGGAGGGGGTCAAGGTAGAGGTCAACCTAGTGGGTTTGGTAATTTTAATTCGGGTTGGTGAAATAATAATAATAATTTTTGCTCAAATGGACCTCCTGGTTTTCAAATAGCTCAAAATCCAAATAGGGGTCAAGGTTCATTCTTTGGTGGGGGTTCAAATGGACAGGTCAAGGATGGGGGGTCAAGTAGTCAGGTTCAAACAGGCCAGGGTTCAAGTTATGATCTAGGGGGTAGTCTAGAAAGAATGGAGGCAATGATGAGCCAATTAGTTGTTAAGGACCAAACCACCCAACATAAACTTAGCGAACATGACCTTATGCTTAAGAACCACCAAGCCGCTTTCCAAGACCTTCAAAGGCTTGTAGGTGATATATCTAGGAAGTTAGAGGAGAGATTACCCGGTCAGTTTGCGGGTAACACCCAACCTAACCCGAATGCTCATGTAAAGGCCATTACTACTCGTAGTGGCAAAACAGTAGGGGACCATAGTGTTGAAGAGAGAGTGGTTGAGGAAGATGAAGAGATCGAGATGGAGGCTCCCGGCAAAGTGAAATCGAGGTTGCGCCCAGCAAGTACCGCACAGCTCGGTGAGTCTCAAGGGGAGAAGAGAGTAGAGAAACCTCCCGTAGTTGTTAGGCCTTCGCCTCTAGTAGACCTTTAACGTGTCCCGTTTCCTTCACGTCTTAGGAACCAAAAATACTCTAAGGAATACGGGCACTTCTTAGATATTTTCAAGCAATTGAAGATTAATCTTCCTTTTATCGAGGCACTCCAGTCCATGCCTAAATATGCAAAATTTTTAAAGGACCTTCTTAGCTAACCTAGGAGCTAGCATCAATCTGATGCCCTTTTCTCTTTACGAGAAGCTAGACTTAGGCGAGCTTTCACCTACCCGAATGACATTATCCTTAGCTGATAGGTCCGTGAAACACCCGAGGGGCATAGTTGAGAATTTGCTTGTTAAGGTTGACAAGTTCGTTTTTCCGGCCGATTTCGTCATTCTTGACATGGAAGCCGATGAAAACGTACCGTTAATTTTAGGACGCCCGTTCTTGAACACCGCTAAAGCTCTCATAGATGTCTTTTTAGGCACCATCACACTTAAAGCGGGCGAGGAATCGGTAGTTTTTAAGGTTATGAATTCGAGAGGGCCTAGTGATAGAGTGGAGGCGGTATCGTTAGTGGGGGAGTGTGAGAAGGACGAGAGAGATGAGGAGAAGGTGATGAGTGATCCGAGTCTAGAGAAGGTGATAGGACTTAAGTGTGGGGATCACCAGATAGGAGAGTAGAGGAATTAGAGGAGAGAATGGTGTGTTTAGAATCTAAGATAGAGACACTGAGCAAGGCTCAGTGTGGGGATAGAGTTCGATATGAAGAGTATATATTCAAACCGCCAGGTGAGGAGTTGAGAGGTTGTGAGAGAGCTAAGAGTGTTTGGGTTGAGTTGGGCAATGATAGGTATAATGGTGCTACAGCCCGTGAGTGTGTGTTTGGAGGTGAGCTGCATCTCTATGATCCTCCATAAGTATGTGAAAAGTTGCTACCCATTTGTAGAGTTTGTATTTTGAGTCTTTTATTTTGTACCATGAGTCTAAATTAGTAGTTTTTGAGTCGTTTTTAGAGTCGGTACTGCGTTGGGTTTTGTTTTGCTGTGTTTGTGTAGGTTTAGATTGTACCACCAGTA
Organism: Helianthus tuberosus; assembly: GCA_030545235.1. Lineage (NCBI taxonomy): Eukaryota > Viridiplantae > Streptophyta > Magnoliopsida > Asterales > Asteraceae > Helianthus > Helianthus tuberosus. The sequence goes on from CM060411.1 coordinate 90,138,123, forward strand.
CTCGATCTTCTTTCGGGTGATTTCGAAACTGCCATCTAGATAAACCCAAGCAGGCTAGGTAACGATCGCGAATGAAATGTTATACGATCGTTCGTTGGATTAAAGACTCGTACGACTGGCACTGACTTTTGTCCTAACCAGCTAAGTCTTTTCCAACTCTCTCTGTATTTTATTTCTTGCTTATTTATTGTTAGTTTCCGTCTCTGCATTAAGGACAATGCAATCCTTAAGTGTGGGGATGGAAAACTATCGTTTAGGTCTTAGTTAGTGAGTCTTGAGTAAATAATATTAAAAATACAAAAAAAAATTTATTAAAAATTTTTGAAAAAATAAAAAAAAGTAAAAAAAATATAAAAAAATAAAAATTGAAAAATCAGAAAATGTCATTCGAATAATGAGAAGTTTGCAAAAAAAAAAAACGGAAAATGATATAAAAGATGAATTTTTGCTTGGGTTCGAATAATAATAATATGAGATTAAAATAAATCGAGCTTGTGTCTAGTTAGGGATATGTGAATAGGCCCGGGTTTGGTTTTAGGTCCCTTTGAGTTAATACACCTTAATTGTCGGTCTATTAGTGGGTTTTCGCCTGAGAAATATGGGAAATTGAAACTGCCAATAAGAGTATAAGGGGCACCGTTATAAGTTATAACCGTTAGAGTTTGTGATCATGCAAAAATAGAAAGAAAAAAAATAAAAAAAATGAGCTAGAAACTAAATGAAAGTAGCACATTTCTATGTAGTCTGAGTTGAGGATAGTGATTTTACAACCGGATTACCGCTAGGGTGTGTGAAATCAACCTTGCAAAGAAAAGAAAAAAAGTACCGAAGCCTAAGTAATCTGAATTGGGGATAGCGACTTTACAGCCGGATTGCCTCTTGGTTAGGGAAAGCAACGTCTATGCTCATTGAAAAAAAAAGTGAAAAAAAATGGAAAAAGAAAAAAATTTGATTGTAAATTCTCTAGGTTTTGATATAAGGCGGTTGGGAATTGGTCCAGTGATCGTTCCTTTGGTTCTATAAGCTTGAGGCTGGATTAGGTGGACCGTAGATTCTAGTGTGAGACCCTAGGTAGATTGACCGCATTTAAACTAAATTCACATGATAAGGGCTTAAGACCGGATTGGGGTTTAAAGGGACAAATATATTCGCAATCGCGGCTAACGCAAGCTTTGATTTTAACAAAATATAAATAAGTTTTTGACCCGAGTATTTATCCATCTCTGATTCCGTATGCATAGATTCTTTTTTCGGGGACGAAAAAAGGTTAAGTGTGAGGATATTTGATGTGTTGTAAAACACACACTTTTATCCTATGTATTTTGTATAGTCTAGTAATTAATTAGAGTCGTTTGTATTAGTTTTATTATATATTTTATTATTTTATACTGTTACAGGTCTCGATGCGAAAAAGGAATCGAAACGAGCTTAAACAGATAAACAAATTAAGAATCGGTAGCTGATTAAACTCGAGGGACCAAAATGCAAAAGGCTTAAAGCTGTTTTTAAAATATATACTAAACTTGAAGGGACTAAAGCTGCCATATATGAAAAATGAAAAATTGATCATGAAAAATATTGAATGATGAGGGACTTAGATAAAAGTTTGCAATTAAATCACACATTGCAACAAATGAAAAGAAATCAGTATGTTTTCATAATTCACGAGGTTATGGGTCCCACTGTTGACTAAAGAAGTATCTATGGACCATAAGAGAATCATGTTGACCGAATTAAGATTATTAGAATTTTTGTGTGGGCCAGTTCATGATTTGTGTAGCATTTGGGCCTGGTGTTTGGTGATATACGAATGGGCAATTCAATTTTGTGGATCTAGTGGATATATTAAGAAAAGAGGCGGCGGCTATTGTTTTTGAGGGGATATATACGAATTAGAGAGAAGCGCAGAAAGTGGGGACGCAAGACAGAAACATCAGACGGCAAGAAGGTGGAGAACTAATTACGAATTGGAGACATCTGAGGCGATTTTGGAGCTATCTTGGAGCTGAATCGGAGATCGTGAAGCGTTCGAATCAGTGGATCAAGTTCGGGACGAAGAATCGAAGATTTCTCGGGTTTTCCATTCCCTTGTTTTGTCGATTTCTTTCTTAAAACTTGATACCATGAATTCTAGTTTGATTATCTTTGATTTATGTTCGTTTATAGACATGCTCGGCTAAACATTTAAGCCACCTAGACTTAGTTGAATGGATTGATTAATGTTTTTGCCTTTTTCGTTAATTGCATGAATGTTATGGATAAATTGTGATTAGTAAAGAGTTTGTTTTATTGATTTGATGCATATGCGTACTTTAATTTGGTTTATTATTGTCAATTGTTTTGTATGATTCTTAGTGACGGTCTTTATCACAATATAGAGTCATGCTAGGGTTTAGATCTTGGTAAGTGTCTATATCACGTAATAGATCCTAATTCTTTAGGGTGGAATTAGCCAATAACCCCTAGAAGCAATTGTTAGTAATTTGCTAGGTTTTAGTGTTCTGCTAGTCCTAATACCTGGAAAGTGAGGGGCTATTGATAGGTCTTACCCGGCGAATTGCTTTAGACAGTCCTTGGAAAAGGTCGTGAATTTAGTTACCCCGACGGTTTATTAGTCTATCAAGTCAAGTTTAATAATCCAAACTACCCTAGATCTATGATTGGAAAAGAGTAGGTCGACATTAGGGTACTTACATAATAATTAGACAACTGGAAAGACGTCTAATTACCGGTAGGATTAACGGCCTAGGTAGCGCCAGAAGTTTCACCTCGAGAAGGGTTGAGGGGCTTAGTTGGTGTTTAATAGGTTTAGTACTTTAAGATCCCGGTTCCATAAATCATGCAATTAACTTAATTGTAGGATCGTTTTCAGACCCCAACGAGTCGATCAAAAGAGTTTATTTCAATACGAGTGGGGTAAACAAACGTATCGAGGTCAATTCAGCAAGATTCACACTATAAACTGTTGTATGATTGATTTGATGACGTTTTACAACCTGACAACACTTCGGCAGCACTTCGTTACACTGACCGGAAAGTTACAAATGAAATGGCACATGAGGGTATTTATAGGGTGAGCTGTTTCATTTGAAAGTGGCATGGCACTCCTCAAACGAAATTAGAACTTCTAATTTCGTTTGAACATGTCACATGTCATGTTCAAACTAAATTAGCTCAATCACACCTAAATCCTACCCTATTTCTCGTATTACGTGCCCTAATCTGTCTAAGTACAAACAAGACTCGATACAAGACGAGGTCGACAGACGTATGCACCAACAGACTCCCCCTCGAATGTTGACGAGTCTTCAGTGTTGAGTCTTCGGTTGTCAAACCTTCAGTCTTTATCAGTCTGCTCGCTTTCTTCAAAATTCTCCATTGTAAGCATCCTCAATTAATCTCTTTCTCTTTCTCGTAATCTTCAAGATCTGAATCTGGCTCTACTATCTTCAGACTCCCTATTGATGTCATCAGACTCCCCCTTTCGCTAAGCTGGGATCGTAGTCTGGAATTCACTTTCCACAGGTTCTTAGATCAAAACCTGGCATTTATCTAACTCAGATATCAGAACCTAGCTAACCTGCACACATCTCTACCCAAAAATAAGTTTCACAAATTTAAAATTTTTCAAATTTAGAAACTACTTGCAGGTACCATTCAAAAAATGATTTAATCTTTGATAATCATTTGAAAACACAACTTCTTCATACATTCTTTCCCAAACCTGTTCATCAAGTTTAGAACCTGGAATTTTGAAAATCAGCTTTCCAACACCAGTTGTCAAAAATCTTTTTGTATTTTTCAAAAATTTATGCTAAAACACACAAAAAATCTTTTTGGATTTTTGAATGTACTGAAATGCAGTAAAGAAATATATACAGACAATATTTTTGTGAGTTCGTGTAAGAGGATCATATCAGTTTTTGAGACCAATCACCAACACCGTTAAGCTTTAATCATTTTAAGATCTAAATGATTCACATAGATTGACGATATTGTTGTCCACTTAAACTCAATCTAAAAACTTTCGAAATGCTTACCGATACGTTAAGGTATATTAATTTTTGCACTAAATTCTTATGGACCCCACGATCTCAGCATATCCCCTCATCATGCAATACACTATCTCAAGTAATGCCTTTAAACTTTTATCAACTGTGAATTGTGCGAAAACAAAGCAGAAAGTTTAAACATTAACAATCAGGTCGATACTTCCGTATACGCAGAGAAAGTCCAATGTTTAAACAAAATAAGAAAATAAAAACAAATTGAAGTTGTTTAGGCTTTAACCACCAGGTCGATACTCCCGTATACGCAGAGGTGATCCAAAGCTTAAACGAAACACCAAAGAAAATAAAGCAGAACGTTTAGGCAATAACATCCAGGTCGATACTCACGTATACGCAGAGGATGTCCAATGAAATAAAGAAATAAGATAAGTTTAAATCTTTGCAAAATGAAATGCACCATCACAGCGATTTTTTCAGCAAAGTTGTGAAAGTTCACAAACTTAACCAGTTTTATGTCTTTCGACAATCAGCGATTACTGAGTAGGCACACAATCAAGAAGGACAAAACTAAGTACTATGCTTTTGACCATGTTTCCCACTAGAACTAGGCTTTTTCATTTAAGTTTGTATCGTTATCGCAAATCTACTAGTCTAGCTGAGCCTACCGTCACATCCTTAGTGAGACCGTTTATCACATTTTAACTTTCCATTTCTTTAGCGTGTCGTGACAGTCCACTGATGGACTATCATTTCCTCTTTTTCACAACAAAACTCATTTTTGATTTTATCATGTTTTTGAATTTTTCAAAATTTTCAAATGTTTTTGGATTTTCTGAAATTCTTACTCCCCCTAAAATTCAGAAACACTTAAAGAAAATTGAAAACAAACTATACAAGAAACATGACAACCAAAATCGAATCGCTTCAATTTGCCATCCACTTGGCATAAACAATCAGAACTCCCCCTCACAACAAACTATTTTCCCATTGATTTCAAAACACTCAAGTTTGTTTTAATCAAATGATTTTTCCGGAAAATAAGTTTTGTTAATTTTATAAAAACCTCTTGTAGGTTAGGGGTTTGGTTCATCACATTGTCTTTCAATCACTTGTAGGAAAATGCAAGTACAACTTAATGTCCTTGATTTACCACTTGTAAAAAATAGTTCAATCAAGTTCAAACTAATGACCTTGATTTTACAACTTGTAGGTAAAAACCTTTTTCAACCACATAGCATACCAACCAACCAATACCACTTGTAAGTTACCATATATAGGTTGAATTCTCAAGATGCCGATTCCTACTCCTCACTTATCAACCTGGGAGTTCCGGCAAGTCACACTTCTACAAAAACAATTTTCATAAACAATGAAAGATGCCTATTCATGCTCCGCGATTACCAACTTGGGAGCTCCAGCAAGTCAGGATTTAAGTAAAGAATACAGACACCCAAGCCTGACCAACTTTAGGTGTAACCTTCTCAACTTCTTCAGGGGTTTGAACACTTCTTTTTGTTTCATAAAATTCTTTCACCCCTTTTACCTTCCCATCGACCATTTTGCCAAATATCTTTTTAACATTCCCATTAAACACTTTCTCAACATCAAATTCTTTCTTTTCAGAATAGAATTGATTTGAGATTTCGACTTTTCCAACTTTCTTTTTAAAGTTTTCAGCCCGTAGTGGTGGAAAATTTGCATCATCCACAATTTGAACTGAATTCTTTTCTTTCAAAACAACTTTTGGCTCCTCTGATTTTGTGGAATCAGATTCATCACCAGAACTATTACCTGAACCTTTAACCACCCATTTTTGATTTTTTAAAATTTCTTTTCTTTTTAGAACATTCTTTGAACACTCTCCAACCTCAAATATTGAATTTTCAAAACCATTAAATTTTCTGGTTGGAAGTTCAGTTTCCCCAACAACTTTTTCTTTCAGTTTACCAAAGACTCTCTGTTTTATTTGAATTGTATTTGGACAATTTCTGGCAATGTGACCAGCTGTTTTACATTGAAAACAGGTTCTCGTCTCTATCTTCTTTTGAACAACACTTTTCTTCATTTCTTCTTGCTTTTTAGCAAGGAATTCTTTGTTCGTCTCCTTCCAGAATGAACTCTTTTGTTCTTTTTCAGCACTTGTTCCTGAAACAAAAATAGTTTTTGGTTTATAAATTTTCTCATTTTTATAGTTTTTCGGTGGAATAAAACCAAGTCCTTTCTTTTTGAAATTACCATTATGGTTTGGTTTCTTTTGAAAACTGTAACCATAATTGTAACCGATTTTCTTGTTTAAACGTTGTTGAACTCTTAAGGTGTAAGGTTTAGGTTTTTCAGAAAAATTTGCATTCTTTATTTTAGAAATATTAATTTCTGTCAGTTTGAAAACCTTTTTAATCATTTCCGGTTTAACACCTCTTATTGGAAAAGCCTCATCAGAATATAATTTGTCAGAATCTTTCAAAGTATATGCTACTTTGATCAGTTCGTCATCCAAATTAGATTTTGATAGCAAAAACTCTTTATTATACACCCGTTTTCCCTGTTTGGCTTTTTTACTTGACGTGTCGGACTTTGACTTTGACTCTGATTTTGACTCCGACATTGACTCCTCTGTTTCATCTTTATCCAACACCTGATCTACCACTTTCTTTATTAACTCGGACTCATGATCAATGTCAGACGACGTGAAAATGACATCAATATTTTCTGGCAAGTTAACCGACGACTTAGACTCCCACTGTAAGTTCGTTGCCTTTTCGACTCTTTCAGAATTTGGATTTCGAGGAGAATATCCATTTTCAACCGGGGGTAGACATTTGTTATAGACAACACTTGGTTTCTTACCAGAAATCTTCACTTCATCATCTTCTTTTGTTTCGGACTTCTTTTCTTCCGAAGTCTTTCCCTCTTCAAATGTCTTCATTCCTTCTACAATGGGGTAAATCCTGTCAACAACAAAGGTAGAACATGAGTAACTTTTTAATAAATTGTTAACTCTTTCAGTTTCAATTCTTTGTGTTGCCAACTTCAATTCAAGCTCAGCACACTTCTTTGTGTAGTAGTTGACATCGTCAAGCTGTCTCATGTAAGCTCCTTTGAGTGTATTCATTACTACAGCTTGTTCACTGCTTGATTCATTGTACTTATTCATCTCTCTGTTCAAAGTATCATATGATTCTTTCAGCCTTTTTATGTTGTGCAGCAAATCATTGTTCTGCATTATCAGAGAGTCACAATTCATACACTTTTTAGCAACCTTGACTACCTCATCATCTGTTTTGATTTCAAATGCTGGAACTTCTTTAACTACTCTCACTTGAACTTCTTCTACAACTTCTTTCTTTTTCTCAACTTCACCATTTAAACGTTTTCTGACTTTTTCTGCCCAATAATCATTAGTATAATCATTGATAAGTTGAGCAATAAATCCTTTAGCCAGGAATTCTTTGTCTGGGCAATAATTGTCCCAACTGAAACCTTCTGCCAATTTTTCATCTACTTGCTCTACCAAACATGGTTTACTATCTTTTGGTATGTATTTATCCCAACTGAACCCTTTTCCATTATCTTGATTTCCAAGACATGCTCTCTTAGAATCTTCAATTTTTTTTCTACCATGAGCAGTTTGTGGCTGTTGTTGTTGATGTGGCTGTTGAGCAACTTGATGATATAATGCTTTTCGATAGTAATCATTGTTTCCAAAAGGATTTTGAGCTCCACTTGCTTCACGATTTGTGCACTCCCTCTTGAAATGCCCTTTTTCCCTGCATCGAAAACAAGTAAATTTAGACTTATCAAATCCTAAAGCTGAAATATGTGCATCGCGAAAATCATCTCTGCCTGTAATTTCTTTAAACTTTTCAGCTCGTCTCAAAACACTAGCCATGCACCATTTTATATCCATCAATTCCATCTCTTCAGCATCAATTTGATCGTAATCCTCTTTTGTTAGCATTGGATTCCCGATCCTTCCTGCAACTAATCCTCCATAGGATTCAAGCACAGTCACCAACAAAGACATGTGGCTTTTAGCAACTTCCTCGGTATAATTCTGATCATTTTCAAGGTTCAAAGCAATGTTGCATTGAAGAACTTTGCCACTTTTTGTTGTAGAAAAATGTGGATCAAATGTTGGAAATGAAGTGAATCCAGTTTTGCTGCTTGATCCCTGAGATGAACTTTCTGAAGAACTTTTTGCATTATAAGCAGTTTCAACTTTTGGCGAAAACTTGGTTTTGTCATTAACACCACTTTTGTAGCACAAACCAATGTCTTGCTCTCCATCATAATTCTTCATTCTCGCTATCTTTCGTTGCTCTATTTCTTGAGCTTCAAGCTGTTTAATAAAATCACTCAATGTTAGATCATTAAAACCCGGTTTGTTTTTCAACATCATAAGATACGTGCCACACTCATCATGTGGCAACGCATCAGCTAACTTTTCAATCAACTCATCTTTATCCTTTCTGATACTCAATCTGTTCATGTTTTTCAATAAATTGCAGTATCTTTCAATGATCTGCTTGGTGCTTTCATTTCTTAAACCTCGAAACAAATCAAATTCCTACTTCATCAACGACTTTTTGTTTTTAAGCACGTCATCACTACCAAGAAACTTTGCTTCTAATTCTGTCCATATCGAATGTGCAGTTCCATTATGTTGAAGTAAAATCAAGATATCTTCTTTAATCGCCTGCTGCAACAAACTAACCATCAACTTCTCATCTTTGTATTTCTTTTTCTCCTCAGCACTTAAATCTATAATTGGTATGTTCCCATGCATCTAAATGATAAGCTTCAACCCAGTTACCAAATCGTTCAGCCCATCCACTAAAATCATCAATATCCAAAAGCTTAGGCGGTTTTTGTGTTGTTCCAGTTTCATTTTCAAGCATCGTGTTCTGAGTAACAGTCATCGGACTAGCAAAAGCGTTATAAAACTCGTTCTCCATGTTTTCGATTTTCAAAGATTCACAAACAGACAGTTTCAAACGAACTGGTTCACCTCGTGAAATACCTGACAACACAAAAACAAATAATCAGTTTAAACGAACTGAATATGTGAATGAGTGTGACGGTTGAATCGATCTAGGACTCGTTTCGAAGATTCACGGACTCGTTTAATGTATTCCGCAAACTAAATGAATGGGCCTATGATATATTTCACAAGCAAACTGATCTTGATGGACTTTTGACAAACAATCGGACCAATAAAAATTGGACTTTGATATCAAATCAATTAAATTGGGCTGACAAACATGATATTACTAGGCCGTTTTATCACATTTAATTTCACAATTGATTGGCCCAAACAATCCACCAAGTCGATAACTCAAGTGTTTCAAGAAAAACTGATTGGGCCGCTATATATGGATCACATGGGCTGACGTATTCATTTTTTGTTCAATTAAAGCTGGCCGAAAACAATTAATTCTAAGTGACCCTATTGGACCGAGCTACTTTTGTCAATATTGGGCCGAGAGACTTTGTAAACCACTGAAATTCACGTGATGTCAGTTCTTGAACAAGCTTCAAACGGAAATAACCCTGCTCAACACTTCAAACGAATATATCCTTTCAAACTAAATCACCTTATTTCGTTTGAAGAACCACAAGTTCAAACGGAATAGTCCTGCTGAAACGAAATCTGCTATTTCAAACGAAACCCTCAAACGAAATATGATCCTTAAACGAAATACCTTGATTCAAACGAGATCACCCTTGTTTTTCAAACGAAATCAGTCAAATATATGCACTCTCTCAAACGAAATCAGTCAAATATACACTCTCTCAAACGAAATCAGCAAGTTTCTTTCAAACGAAATCACCATGACATCATACTTTCGGTCATAATTTGGTCCAATTGGTCAAGCAAATGGTCGATTTTAGTTCTGAAACTTTCTAGGGTTTGTTAAAACAGTGTTGCGCACAAGATATTTGAAAATCAGCCGTTTTTAACCGTGAAATCGTGATTAATTTCGAAAAATATGAAGAAAGTGAGTAGAAAACAAAAATTCAAGCAGAATTTGGCAAGAACTCTTCCTCCTGAGCTCTGATACCACTTGTAGGGTCGTTTTCAGACCCGAACGAGTCGATCAGAAGAGTTTATTTCAATACGAGTGGCGGAAACAAACGTATCAAGGTCAATTCAGCAAGATTCACACTATAAACTGTTGTATGATTGATTTGATGACGTTTTACAACCTGACAACACTTCGGAAGCACTTCGTTACACTGACCGGAAAGTTACAAATGAAATGGCACATGAGGGTATTTATAGGGTGAGCTATTTCGTTTGAAAGTGGCATGGCACTACTCAAACGAAATTAGAACTTCTAATTTCATTTGAACATGTCACATGTCATGTTCAAACTAAATTAGCTCAATCACACCTAAATCCTACCCTATTTCTCGTATTACGTGCCCTAATCTGTCTAAGTACAAACAAGACTCGATACAAGACGAAGTCGACAGACGTATGCACCAACATTAATTGGTAATCTCTTTAAAATCAATCCAGTATTCTAGTCTAGGTGGTCCTCGTTTATCATATAAGAATTGTCTTTGCCTTCTTTCGTATTTAGTCTAGTTTTAGTTTATTAATTAGTTTAAATAGATTTCCTTAGATTTTTCGTAACCCCCCCCCCCAAAACAATTAAACAAGTTTCAGTTGTGTCTGTCAGTGTCTATTAGAGTCTAGTTTACGTGATACATAGAGTCTCGTGGTTCGATATCCGGACTTCCTAGGGTTATACTACAGTGATCGGTACACTTGCCGATTGTGTGGTTTAGGTCGAGTCTAGAATTAAAGCTTTTTAGTGTCTAGCTTAGAGAGTCTAATTTAGTTATTTTTTATTGTCTGTTTAGCACACATCATTATACGAGGTCTAGGCCATTGCAGACGCAAAATCAGAAGACTAGGTATAATACCCCAGATATCAAACAGTATAAAGACCTAGTATCTCAGAATTAGGCAACCTCTCAAACGAGATTTCGGATTACCAAGTCCATATATCCAAGAGATGTTCCCCGTGAAATAAGCAAGTTATTGATTTTATGTTTATATCTCGAAATCAATCTACTAAATGTGTAATAACCTACTGGCACATCATCAGTGAGACCGTTTATCACTTTATAGCTATCCATTTCTTTAGCGTACTGTGACACTCTAGCTGATATACTATCATTTCCTCTTTTTACACTAACTCTTTTTGTCTTTTTATATGTTTTTTTTACATTTTTTGCATTTTTTAAATGTTTTGTATTTTTTACTACATTTTCTCCCCCTAAAATCCAAAACATTTAAAGAAAGTTTGACAAACCAATGCAGATCACTTCTCAACGTCCTTTGCTTTGGAATCACCATCAAAACCGACTATCTCTCCCCTGACGACAAAAGTCGCATACCGTTAGGTTTCAAAAGATATTTAAATCTAGATTAATCAAACAGTTTTGTGTGTAAGTCAGCTTTCTGTTCGTCGGTGTGGATTTTTTTGATTCTAATCAACTTCTTTTCATAACAGTCACAAATGAAGTGATGTTGAATTTCTATGTGTTTAGTCTTAGCGTGATGAACAGGGTTTTTTGTGATGTTAATTGCAGCCTCATTATCTAGAAAGATAGGCGAGTTAAGAAACTGCAGACCAAAGTCTCTCATCTGCTGTTGAATCCACAAGATTTGTGAACAACAGCTGCTTGCTAAGACGTACTTAGCTTCTCATGTAGAGAGAGCGACTGTGGTCTGTTTCTTACACTGCCAAGTTACCAAACGTGTTCCGAAGAACTAGCAGCCAGCGGATGTAGACTTTGCATTAAGCTTGCAGGAACCATAATCTGAATCAGAGTAGCCCTCAAGGTTGAAATCGTCGTCTTTAGGATACCATAAGCCTAAGCTCGGAGTTCCTTTCAGATATCGTAAGATTCGCTTGACGATCATCAGATGAGAAGCTCTAGGACTCGATTGATAGTGCGCCGCGAGGCATGTCGGATACATTATATCTGGCCTGGATGCCATGAGGTACATGAGCGAGCCAATCATTGACCGGTATAAGGTTTCGTCGACCTTTTCCCCCGTGGGATCCGGATGAATGCCGTGGTTGAGAGCCAAAGTGGTAGACATTACAGAGGCTCCCATCATGCTGAATTTTCCAACACGTCGTGAACATACTTGGTTTGATGAATGAAGATTCCTCCCGACAGTTGTTCAACTTGTAGACCTAGGAAGAATTTCATCTCTCCCATTGAGCTCATCTCAATTTTCGGCTTCAAGACCTTCTAAAAATCTTTGCAGAGTGCGTCGTTGGTAGAACCAAATATAATATCATCCACGTAGATTTGTACAATCAGCAGAGGACCATCAGCTTCTTGAGCAAAAGGAGTTGCATATACCTTCCCGCGTGTAAAGTCGTTCGACAATAGGTGCTGAGAGAGTGTCTTATACCAGGCTCCCGGGGCCTGGTGAAATCCGTATAAGGCTTTGCCTAGAAGGTAGACCTTATCCTTGTGGATAGAGTCGGTGAAGCCTGGTGGTTGACCAACGTACACCTCTTCTTAAACCTTGCCGTCTAGGAATGCTGATTTGACATCCAACTGATACACCTTAAAACCCTTCCATGATGCAAAAGCGAGGAATATTCGTATCGCCACTAGCCGAGCAACAGGAGCATAAACTTCGGTAAAGTCAATACCATCCTGCTGGCTAAAACCTTGAACAACTATGCAAGCTTTATTTCTCACAACTACTCCTCTAACATCTCTCTTGCATTTAAAAACCCATTTTATATTTATCTTTCAATGACCATAGGGTAGATCAACCAGCTTCCAAACACCTAGCTTCTCAAATTAACTCAGTTCTTCCTGCATCGGATTGACCCAGGACTCCTCAGTCAGTGCTTCCTTAGACGTTCTAGGTTCTACCCGCGAAATAAAGCACTTAAGAGAAAAATCATTTTGCAATGGAGCAATTTTAGTATAAAAACATGAAAAGCCCTGATCAATTTGTCGTCTTGTTCAGAATCCTGTTCGAAGCTCTCCTATTATAAACTCCTCGGGGTGATATGAAAGTGTCCTCGGCATCACCTCACCAGGAACTATCACCTAGTCCTCCAAATATGAAACATTCTGCTCCACATTCTAGTTGACTTCGTCTGTCTGATCTCCAATCTGGATCTGCTCCCCCTCAGATTCAGAGTCGCCTCTGTTAAATGTAGGACATTCAGAATCTGAACCTTCAGATTCATCGTACACCATGGCTGGAGCATTCTCAATGGTATCTACTGGTTCTGCTGTCTGAGTTTGTTCTCCTGCCTAGGTGTGACTAGGACCAGCTTCTGTATCATTAGAACCATGTTGTTCTACAATAACCTCAATCGGTACTTCTTCATGTTAAGAAGACTGATATTGTTGAAATAATGCTATCGTTTCTTCAAACGATGGTTCTTCTGGAAGCTGAAACGATTCCCACAACTTCTCATAATCAAACAACCACGAACTACTAGGTTTCTGCGTAGGCATTTTGTATCCCTGGCAATCTACATGTTGAGCTTGAATCACTCGATTGAGGCTTGGTAGATATACTCTTCTGAGTGGGCTTGCAAACCCTCTAATGATCTAGCACCAAATTTACCATCTGGATCTATCACCGTGCATGGAGAACCAAACGGCTCAAGATACTTCAGGTTTGTTTTTTTATTATTGAGTAATTCGAAACATGTCTTGTTGTGCGGTTTCACTGTCAACACTCTGTTCAAGATATAGCAAGCTGAGGCCACAGCTTCGCTCCACAAACTCACTAGGAGTTTGGAATCGACTAACATTGTGCGTGTAGCTTCAATCAGCGTCTGGTTCTTTCTCTCTGCCACCCCGTTTTGTTGCGGCGTATATGGAGCACTGAACTCATGCAGAATACCTTTCTCATCATAGAATTCGGTCATTCGGTTGTTCTTGAATTCTGTGCCATTGTCGCTGTGAATTCGTCTAATAGGCAGCTGATACAGATTTTCGATCTTTCTGAACAACATCAACAAACTCTCAAATACTTCGTCTTTAGACTGCAGAAATAGAACCCATAAGAATCTCAAATAGTCGTCCGTCACACCGAGGAAACAAAGATCTCCAGAAATGCTTTTCACATTGACTGGTCCGAAGAGATCCATGTGTAGCCTCCCTAGTGGTTTCATGATTGAATTCTGAAGCTTCCCCGGGTGCGATTTCTTAGTTTGTTTTCCCTTTTTACAACTGATACACTCATCGCCCAAGTGGAAATTCTTTAGATTGACGCCTTCCACTAGATCGTTGTGGACTAAGTAATTCATCTTCCTCAGATGAATGTGAGCCATCTTGCGGTGCCAAAGTATCGACTCTTTTTCAGTTGCTTTGGATATGAAACACTGAGGTTGATTGGTCATCGTGTTTGTGACACTCATGTCGAGGACATAGCGCTCGTTTTCTCTCGGTACCCGCATCAAAATCCACTCTTCGGGGATAACAAGAGGATCAGACATTCCTTGTAATTAAAATGAGTGGTAAACTTTCTGTCGCAAATCAGAGAGATACTTAGTAAATTATTCTCCAGTTCAGGAATGTAGTTAACCTTCTCAAATGACACTTTACCGTTCGTTAAAGTACCTTCCCCGATAATTCTCCCTCCTTGATTACCTGCAAATCTAGCATAACCTCCCTTGATTGCTCTTACATCGTATAATAGGGCGAGCATCCCTATCATGTGCCTAGAAGCTCCACTGTCCATTATCCACTTTGATATTGACCTAGGTAGCTCTTGCATGCATCAGATATGATTAGTTGAATAGAGCAACCCAAGCCTCCATCGACTCGGGTAGCTGAATGTGGCTTGTGCACAATATGGGAAACTTTTTCTCGTGTTTATCCAAAACATTTTATGTCTCAACCTCAACCTTCTTGATTGAATCAGGGTTTGGAACACTAGGTTGAACAGATATTGGAACATACTTCTTGACCTGTGGGGTCGAAGAAGTTTGTTTCTTCTTTTCACTCACTGAAACCTTAGGAACAAACTTCTTTACCGGTGTGGTTGAAGGAGTTTGTTTCTTTTTAGTTTTAATAACAGAAACCTTTTGAACATTCTACTTGACTTGTAGAGTTGAAGAAGTTTGTTTTAATTTTGGTTCAGATGTTTTGATTTGAGATCTAGGCTTCCAAGTTTGTTGATTTGAAACAATTTTCTTAACTCCTGATGTTGATTCTTTCTTATCTTGTTGTTTTAGAGTCTCGCCAGTTTTCTTAGAAGCTTGTTTTACTGGTTGAGCTTTGATTTTAGAATCAGTTTCAGGTTTTTGAATCTTTTTCTCAACAAACATCGGAGCCTTTCCTTTAACATCATTTGGTTTCCTTTTGTTCTCCACAACAACAGACTTAGGGTTGTTGTTGGTACACTTCCTAGCAATGTGACCAACTTCATTACATTTGAAACAAATCCGATTATCAGAAACCTGACTTGTACCTTCAGTCTGTTTTTGTGTTTCATGCTAAGCAAAGAATTCTTCATTTGATTTTGAAAAAATCTCAGATTCTTGATCATTTAGTGAACTCGAACTTTTGACAAACGTTGTTTTCTTTACTTACTTTGATTTCTGAAAATTTCTTTTCTGATTTTGCTTACCACCCCCATTGCCCGTTATGCCCATTGTTTTGATTTTTATTTTGAAAACGTGGCAGATTTCTAGGCTTGTTATAGTAAGCTTTATCTTTTTGAAAGTTCAGAAACCGTTTAGAGCTCGACAAATTCTCAACTTTCGACAACTCAACCTCCACAAGTTTGAAAACCTTTTCTAGTTTGTCCACATTAACGTTTCGGATTGGGAATTCTTCGTCCGAATACAACTTATCTGAACCACACACCTGGTACATCACCAAGGTAGGTTCGTCATTTAAGTTGTGTTTGGATTTCGAAATATAATTGTTCAAGTAACAATCTTCATCTTTCAAATGTTTGTTTGAAATTGTGGACTTTTTGGAATCACTGTCACATTTCAAAACATTATTTATAACATTCTTAACCACTTCGGAATCAACGGTTCCCTCATAAGAAGATTCATCGAATGTGATGTCAATATTCTCTGGTAATTTGTCAGCTTCACTTTTCAGTTTGATGTTTAATGCCTTTTCTACCCCTAAGTTTTTCTTTGAAAAATCATTGTTCATGGGTGGTGGAACGCGGTTATACCCAACCACGGTTCTGTTTTTGTAAACATCTTCACCATCTTTGTTCTTTCCGAATGGTTTTGGAATAAAGTGGTCAAGAACAACGCTAGCTATGTAATAACTCTTCAATTTCAAGTTAATACGTTCATTTTCAATTTTGACCTCTTCAATTTGAAGTTTCATTATTTCCATTTCATCCAGAAGAGTATTAACTTATTTTTCCTTTTTATGAACAATAGCCATTAATTGTGAATTTTTCTGACGACATTGAAAATCACGTGCATCAACATCTTTGATAGACTTTTTCAATTGTTCATACGCTTCTGTTATTTTTCTATCTTCAAGAATAAGCATTTCATTTGTTTTTCGAAAATTTTCAATCTCTTTTTCATTATTCTTTATCTTTTCTTCTAAAAGATCAATTCTTTCTTTTGAACTTTTCAAGATTTTATCTGTTGCTTTGCCGTTTCAGCACTAAAGCTCTGTGGGTTGTTCAGATTAACTGCAATATTGCATTGAACCACGTTTTGTTTGGAATTGTTCTGAACATTTGATGCAGATGACGGTTGTGTGTTCGGACTGGATCTCGAATATCCGAATCCACCTCCAGACGATGATCTACCACTTTGAGTGTCTTTTGATGTTTCATTTGTGTTGTCGGCACTAAAAGTTGTTCCGATCTTCGGTGATAGAGTGTTGGAAATCATACTACCACGATAATACAGATTTACATTTTGTTGGTAGTTAACACTTTTAATTTTGTTTTGTTTCCTAATTTCCAATTCATGGCCCTCTAATTTTTCTATCAACAATTTAGAGTAATATCTTTGGTGTTAGCACCATTTTTCAGAATCATCACATAATAGTGCCAGTCATTCTCATTCGAGAGTGCTTCAAGCAATTTGTCAATGATCTCGTCATTATCTTTCGTTACACCAAACCTTTCGAGTTCCAGCTTCAAGTGACAGAACCTCTCGATAATCTAATG
The DNA here is from genome assembly GCA_030545235.1 of Helianthus tuberosus. NCBI lineage: Eukaryota > Viridiplantae > Streptophyta > Magnoliopsida > Asterales > Asteraceae > Helianthus > Helianthus tuberosus. Next base: position 90,155,304 of record CM060411.1, read on the forward strand.
TACATTCTCGCCTTTCATACACGTGAACAGATCAAACTCTTTTTTCAGTAAAGACATTTTGTTGTTCACTATCTCATCTCCACCACTACATTTCTTCTTTAATGCTGCCCACAAACCTTTGGATGTATCATCATAATCGAGTAGTGATACAATGTCGTCTCTGACCGACTGATGAATAAGTGCAATAGCCATTTGTTCACTAGTAAACAACTCTTGTTCAACTGTTCCCAACTGAGTATATGGTAAGTTTTGGAACTGTGTATCCCTTCTGAATCGATTTCTAGCTCTTATAAGCATATGCTTTCAACCAGTTATTGAATCTAAGCTCCCACCTATTGTAATCTTCAATATTCATGAGCTTTAGCGGCTTCTTGTGGGTACCGTATGCATTGTCAACATTTAATGATTCATAAATAACCTTCGTCATGTTTTTAGGATTTTATCTGAAGAGGATGGTTCCGAAGTGGTGAATGCGTCAAAGAATTCATTATAAAACTCTCCTTCCATGATCACTAACACGGAAATTTCTGAAAAATACCTGCAAAAGTCAACAAAAAGTGAAACAAGTTTGAGAGTGACAAACAAGCTCCGTTTGCATGAACCGGGATTGTCGTTTCGTGCGGATCGACAAGTGTAACGGATCAACTAATACAATGTGTTCGTGTGGATCGACTAAGTTGATCCGTGCGGATGAACAAATATATCACAAGTTTCAAATTCAGTTGATTCGTTCGGATCAGTACTGCTGATCCGTGCGGATGAACTTTTATGAGCTTTTAAAAAAAACACGACTTTTAAAGTGGATTCGTGGGGAACGACGAAGTTGATCCGTGTGGATCTACTATGCTAAGAATACTAAAGTTGCGTTTTTCTGGTTTTTTTCTTAGATTTTAGTGAGTTTTAGGTCGAATTTTGATCTGAAATTTTAGAGGATTGATTAAACACTGATTTCACACGACATATCAAAAATCTAGTCCAATTTGTCCATGATTTCGTCGTCAAATCTATGTTTTAAGTCTGAGAAAGTTAAGAAAAAGTAGGAGTAGAAATGTGAAGAATGCATATCCAAATCGGCTTGAATCTGATAGTGAACTCTGGTATCAAATGATCTTCTTCTCTGAATCCGATCTCTAATCTCTGATACCACTTGTGAGGACCAGTGTTCGGCTTGATGAACGCTCAGATCGGAATCTAGAATCTACTATCAAGTGCGGAATCCATGTAATAGATTGAGATAATCACTGAGATACCGTCTAAAGATTGTTTCATTGATGTAGAAAGAAGTTACAAAGCCTATAAACAATCTGACAGAGTTTCCCCTCTATTTGCAAAAGTTACAAAAACTAGACCCCAACACATCTATTTATAGGCATCAGCCCAACCGCTAGAACCCTGGTGCAGATCTAATCAATCTGTGCGGGTCAGCATTATGTCCATCCGTGCAGATGGACTCCATCCATGCGGATGGACATGTTTACATACCAAACTTCGTTTTTCTCCACGGGTTCAAATCTAAACATACATTACGCTATACAAAGACACAAAATAAGATAAACTAAGACTCAATACAAAACGGAAGCTATAGACATATGCATCTACACGTCCTACACCTTCTTGTGCCATACGATACTTGGTTAGTGTTGGTGCACTTGTGTCTGTACTTTGTCTGTATTTCGCCATGATACAAAACGATGTCTTGTATTAGTCTGAGTTACGTCTTAGGTTTGTTACAATGTGTGTTCGATGTAAGTTTGACCAAGTCAACCATCCTCCGGTTTGACTTGGCCAAACAGTTAGCACATTGGTTGTAAGATGTGTGTGTCGAAGGATGAGTAATCGAAGGATTGGTTATATCCTTCGATGAGCTCGAAGGATAAACCTTCGAAGGATATAGATGGACCTCGAAGGATATCATCCTTCGAGGTATATGTGGATCCTTCGATAGGCTTCTGATCGATAGATGATCCTTCGATCAGTCTATCTGATCCTTCGACCGGACGAGCTGTGATGGATATAAATATCCATGTAATGTGTTCACTTTAGGAGAGAACACATTGTAGAGAGCGCACACACACACGAGAGTTAGAGAGAGTTTGCAAAATACATTTGTAAACATTGAGCTTGTAACCGAAACTTTCATTCGTATTAATACAGTGGTGTTAATCGGTGAATATTGCGTGTCGTGTACTTGCGTGTTCTATCTCGGTTTGCCTTTCCGGTTGGATTCCGCACAACCGGGTTGGTTAGTATACAAGGATTAGGCGACTAGATCCTCCCCTAGCCGGACCTACAAGTGGTATCAGAGTCGTGGCTCTTTTCCTTGTTAAAAACCGAGTTTATACAAGACTTTGGAGTGTTTTGGACAAAAACTCACTTGGTTTAGCACCCGTGTTTAGTGTCTTTCTCGTATTTTTTTGTCGTAAAAACGTGTTCTAAACTAACCGGGTGTGTTAACGGACGGGTTGGGTAACTTAAATACTTGTTTTTGAGAAGGATGGTAATTTCCGGCCAAATTCCGGCTTCTCCGGTGACCGATTTTCTGGATAAAGAAACGTCCTTTTTTTAAGTTATTTTATTGTTCAAATCTTGGTTTAGCTAAAAAGTATGGTCTGACCATACTTTCTGCCGAAAGATTTCACCAACCCATCACCTTTTCACCAACCTGTCACTTTTGTCAACTGTGTCAGTTCAGATCGAAGGATATCCTTCGAAGTCGAAAGATCATCTTTCGATCAAAGGAGGTTCGATAGATAATCATCCTTCGAACATCCTTCGAAGTCTGTGACTTATCCTTCGATCCAAGGAATCTTTTCGAAAGATACATCTTTCGATCTACAGCTCTTATTCGAAAGATAAGGATCCTACGATTGGAGAGTCTTTCGAAATCATTGTTCGAAACTCAACAGTGATCTTTCGAACACTGTTGATCCTTCGAACAAGTTCTGTTCCTTCGATACTAGTCTGTTTAAGTTTAACAAGTTTGTGTTTTTCAGGTCTTTCGATCAAGGATCCTTCGACTGGTTGTTATCATTCGAGATATTAACATAGTTTGTGAAAATTAAATTTTTAAAAAAGGGAAAACTTGTTTTCAAATTTTAAATCAATTTTCACTTAATATATTAATTTTTATAAAATGGGAATAAACGGTCAGTGGGATCCAACCGCGTGGACTCAAACAACTTTGACTCCAAAATCATCAACTACGCAATCATCAGCTATGCAATCTGAGTCAGATTTCAACAAAACTGCATGGATGCAGGCTATTGCCCCACCTCAAGCTGCAATGATAACTGCAAATCAATGGGCATTGGTCACAAATCAAAGCAGCAGCATTCAAGCTATGATGCAGAACGACAGTGAAACTGGTACAAGCACAAAACCGCCAAAGCTAAATCACATCAATGATTGGGGATGGTGGAAAGAAAGGCTGAGAACTTATGTTCAGGGGCAAGGTCAAGATCTATGGATGTGCTTCTTCACCGCATTTGACAATGATTTGGAAGTTGCAGGATCTAATCCAGAAACTTACAGCACTATGTCTGATGATGATAAGAAGAAATTTGAGTTAGAAAAGAAAGCATTCATGATTCTCACACAAGCTCTTCACAGAGACATTTACCACCAGTTTGTTTACTGCACGACTACTAAAAGCTTATGGGATATGCTCACGTTACGATGTGAAGGAAATGCTCAATCTAGAAAGATCAAGCAAGAATTACTGAAGAAAGAGTTTGAAGGATTCACGTGTATGGAGAATGAGACTTTGGCAGAGTTATCTACAAGGTTCCATCACTTGTTGAGCGAGATGTTTGCTTTTAGAGTCACTGCCACTCCACAAGAAATGGTGAAGAGATTCGCTGATGGCTTACCAGCAAAGTGGAGCGGTTATCTTGAAATTCTCAAAGAAAATGGTGTTCTAGACACAATCATCGTTTATGAGTTAATTCAAAAATTGGAGAACAAGGATGTAGAAGAAAAGCTTAAGGCAAAAAGAACACTAACTCCTCAAAATCCAGAGATGTACTATGGGATTGCAGGAGGTATCAGTGGAGAAAAACCAGCCTCTCAACATGCGAAGCTTCAAACAGCCTTCATCTCAAACACCGGACCTTCCGCAACAGATCAGTTTGATCCTTCAGCATACACGATGTATTCAAGACCAGTTTCTTCTTCTCTACAACAGGATGTGCAACCAACAGCTCAGCAGCAACAACCGCAACAACAAGGGTTTTATGGAAGCTCCTCAAACTTTCAAGCCACTTCCAATCCGAACACAGTCAGATTAGACACTTCCAACTTTTCCAAAGTCAGTGTCGAAATAGCCAAGGAGCATATGGAGATGTTGAACACCTTGGTTAGTGCTTATTGTGGATTGGTCGCAGGTCAGATTGGGAATATCAATCTAACCAATGAATATTATCAGCAAGTGGATAGAGAAGAGTTTGAGATGATGGATATCAAATGGGCTCTTGCTAGTGCAATTCGAAGAGCAAAGGAGTTTATGGAAAGGACGGGAAGAACCAACTTGAATAGCAACAACAACACCAAGTATGGTTTTGATAAGACTGCTGTCACTTGCTTCAATTGTGGTGAAAAGGGTCACTTCAAGCGGGAGTGTCAGAAGCCACCTAAGCAAGGAAATCAGAATCCCTTCAGGAATCAAGGACAGCCACAACAGCAACAGAACAACAATTCTGACAGATCAATAGTTCCCGTTGGAGGAAATGCATCTGGATCCACAAACACTAATTCCCACAGAGGATTGGTTGTTCAAGCTGATGAAATCTGCAATTGTAACCTTCAGCTTGGAGAAGGAGGAAATGGTGGAACAGCATGTTATGCTAAAGTGATTGAGAAGGTAGTAGAACCCGTGTCTGCTGGTGAATCTTCAGAAGATGAAGATAGTTCGGGTTATAGTGGGAGCATGGATGGGGAATCACTTGATGCTGGTGATTTATCAAGTGATGCTTTAGATTTGGAAGTTGATGAGCTTTTGGCTGAAGCTGAAGCATTATGCAAGAGGAGATCTATTCTTTGCCAGAAATCTGCCGGAACTTCCGAGAAGCTTGCTCAGTTCTTCTCTGAAGATGGATCTTTTTCTTTTCATACAGCCTTTATGGCTCACATAGAAGGTTAGACTTCTCAGGTATGTGATACTAATTCTGACTCTGTTTCTGTTCCTATTGAATGTGCAAAGTGTTTAGAATATGCTGAAAAGGAAAGTCAGTTTGAAATCACATACAAACACAATCAAGAATTGATTGTAGATCTTTCTAAAGCAACTGAAGCTAACTTGTTTTTAACCAGAAATGAAAAGGAATTTAAAGCAACAATTGCGTCATTAAAACATGATGTTTCAGAATTACAAAAGGCTGTTTTGCGAAAACAACATGCTAACAATAATCTTATTGACACAATTGAAAAGCAAATGGTAGAGTTGGCAACAGCTCGATGTGAATGTGAGACAATTAAGCAGAAACTGGAAAGCTATTCCAATTCCCGCTTTGTATTGGATCACATCATTGACGTTCAAAAGAGAAAGAAAAAGGGGGATACAAAATGTATTGGATTCAAATCATGTCCTCACCCAATGAATCACAATTACTCCAAATTGCCTGATGACGAGGATATGCCCCGTTTTGAACCTACTGTGCCACTCGGTCTAGATGACTTTGCAGCAGGCCTCGGGTTCACAACTGGTGCATCATCCTCGGGTCAATCAGAATCTGAGAATGTGACAGATTCATCGTGTGTTAAAGAACAGAGTCCTCCCATTGTTGAGGATGCTGATTCTTCGGATGATGAATCTGAAGAAATTGTGAAACAACAGTCTAACTCGGTTACAACAGATATTCCAATCGAGAATCACATCCTGTGTGATCCACCAGTGAAACCGAGTAAGACTGAAATGTCAAGAGCAATGGAGCCCCTTGTATCTAGCCGTGAAGAGAATAACTTGTTGTACACGCTCAAAGGAGATAGCAAAATCTACTCTAACAAAGATTTTCCAATTAAAAATGTAAATCAAGATTTAATTGAGCAAATTTTTGAAGGATGCACTGATAAGTTTTTGGGGAACAAAAGTGGCAAAGTTACCGTCACTCAATGTGATCCAATTCCGTGTGAACAAATTAGAAAACAATACGGAAACCAAAAACAACAAGTTAACTCCGGAAAGGGTAAGGTACAGGGAAAGAAGGCTCAGAATAAGAATGTTCAAGCACCTAAAGTTCAGCAGCCTAAGACTGAACAACCAAAGGTTCAACAACCTAAAGTTGAACAGTCTAAGGCTACTCAACCTAAGGCTGCACAACCTAAAATTCAACAATTAAAGGTTGAGCAACCTAAGGTTCAACAACAAAAGGTGCAAAACAAAAGAGCTCCTGTTAAGAAACGAGAACCGAAAGTGAACTTTGTTGGATCCACGGGTTCAGACAAACTTGAAACATTTCAGGATCAATCTAACATTGAGTTTATAAAACAAGTTAGAATTTTAAAACGAAATGATCAGAATAATTACACCCAACACACCAACGGATGTGATTTAGGTCCAAGCACGTCTAGATCACAAAATTCATTGTCTGGTTCTCCGTCTGGTCATCAACATGTTTCTCCGAAGTTTGTAGAGCGGAGAACATGTTTTGAATGTGGGACAGTTGGGCATATTGTAAGATATTGCCCACACGTGCAAAAGCTGAAGTAAAAAACGAGTGCTCCCCAAGAAATCGATTACCGAAAACGATCAGTTTCCCCAAAACAAGACCCACGTGTCTTGAAAGAAAGGGAAAAGAAATTAAAGCAAAAGAATCAAAAGGTAATTGAAAAGGCCTTAAAATCAGAGGTCAAAGAAGAAAAACCTGTACAAGCAAAATCTGAAACTGTAAAACCAGTAAATGCTAAAACAATAAACTCAAATACTGGTAAAGGACAAACAGCTTGGAAGCAAAAGCAGGTAATTCAATCAGGGGGAGCACCACAGGTTCTTTTTCCTAATCATCAAGTGATTGAAATCACTTTCCTTGATGATCAAGGACGACCCAAGTCCACAAAGGCTTGGGTCCCCCTCTCAAACTGATAAGTTAATTGCATGTGTAGGCGGCTCCAGGAGGAACTATTAATAGTCATTGGATTGTTGATAGTGGGGCTTCCAGGCGCATGACGGGCGACTATTGTCTTCTTTTCGATGTGCGAAGTATAAGAGGAGGATATGTTGCGCTTGCTGGAGACAAAGGAGGGTATATCACCGGCGAGGGAATGATCTCAAATGGAGTTGTGAGTTTTGACAAAATCAATTATGTGCAACAGTTGGATCACAATCTCCTGAGTGTTTCTCAGATCTGCGACAAGAAGTTCACTGTGCATTTTGATGATGCCGGTTGTTATGTGCTGAAGCCAGGATTCAAGATTCCCGAAGAATGGATTCTCTTATCAGCACCAAGAGTTAATGATTTGTATGTCCTCGATATGAGCCAAGCAATAACCAAGTCCAAATAAGTTACTTGCTTTATTTCAAAAGCCACTGAAAAGGAGACGATCTCTTGGCACAGACGGATGGGTCATATTCACCTCAGAAAAATGAATCACCTTGTCAAAAACAATCTGGTGAGAGGTGTCAATGTGAAGAATTTTCAACTTCAAGATGTCTGTGTGCCGTGTCAGAAAGGGAAGCAGATCAAGAAATCACATCCATTGAAGAAGGTTAACACTGTAAACATGCCACTCGAACGTCTGCATATGGACCTTTTCGGCCCAGTCAAACACAAGAGTGTGCATGGGGAAATTTTCTGCTTGGTAGTCACTGATGACTATTCAAGATTTTCATGGGTTGCTTTCATGGTCCACAAGAGCGAGACTCCAGAAATTCTAAAGAATTTGATCACCTTGTTGGAAAATCTTTATAATCTAAAGGTGAGGCGAATTCGAAGCGACAACGGAACCAAGTTCAAAAACAGGGTTATGGATGAACCATGTTGGTTGAGTCTCAGCTTCCAGTTCGATTCTGGACTGAAGCTGTTGCCTCGGCTTGCTACACGTTAAACAGGGTTCTCACAGTGAAAAGACATGGCAAAACGTGCTTCGAACTCCTACACAAGAAGACTCCTGACTTGGAATATCTAGAACCTTTTGGTGCACCATGTACCATGATTGAACCTGACGGGAAGTTTGGTGCCAAAGCTATCGAAGGTTACTTCCTTGGGTATGCTACTCCAAATCTGCGAGTATGGAACCTGACTACCAAGAAGATTGAAGAGTGGGGTGAAGTAAAAGTTCAAAGATATTCTAATCCATCGAAGCCTTCTGGAGATCCATGGATGTTCGATTATGATGGTCTTTTCGACTCATTCAATCTGCCGACATTTGATGATGACAATGCAATTGCTCAAATGTTGTCTGAAAGCGAGAATGCGACTGGCTCTCAGTTAGTTCGCCCAATCATTGTTGACTCACAAGCATCTTCTTCTGTCAACAATCTCGTTTCAAATGAGGTGTTTAATGATGCTGTCGACTACAATTTGTCATCAGAAGATGAGGAGTATGTTGATGCAAATGATGGTGAAGCACGAGGTCCGGTTCAAGGTACTTCAGAAGCAACGGATCCAGTGTGTGCGCCAATTGTCCAAGAAGAAAATGCATCATCTTCTACAACTCAACAGCTTCAGAATGATATCGGGAATTTAAATATCAATAACTTAAGGACCAATGTTGACATTCCTCTAGTTCCTGAAACCCGAATTCATAACATTCATCCTCAGCAGAATATTATAGGTGATGTTCTCAGTGGTGTAAGGACAAGGAATCAAATCAGAAATAACGAAAATGCTGGCTTGTATGCTGAGATACGAGAATCGGGACAACAAAATGATTGGTCTTTCGCCTGCTATGTTAGCCAAGAAGAGCCTAGATCTTGGAAGGAGGCATTGAAAGATGATTCCTGGGTGGAAGCCATGCAAGAAGAACTTCAGCAGTTCGAGAAGTTGGGCGTATGGAAATTGGTTGATAGGCCCGACCACTACAAGAAGATCGGAACTCGTTGGGTGTTTAAGTGCAAGAAGGACGACCGTGGGATTGTTTTCCGAAACAAAGCAAGGTTAGTTGTTCAAGGTTTCAGTCAGATAGAAGGTATTGACTACAATGAAGTGTGTGCACCTGTTGCACGTCTGGAGGCTATTAGAATCTTTCTAGCCTACGCATCCTTCAAGAAATTCAAGGTGTACCAGATGGATGTTAAAAGTGCTTTTCTTCACTGAGTAGTCGAAGAGGAAGTATATGTCGAGCAACCACCGGGGTTTGAAGATCCATTACATCCTGACAGAGTTTTACTACTTAACAAAGCGTTATATGGTCTTCATCAAGCACCTCGAGCCTGGTATGAGACACTGTCTACCTACCTGCTGAACAACGGGTTTAGACGGGGTTTGATCGATTGTACCCTCTTCATCAAAGAAAAAGGTGAAGATCTTCTGTTGGTACAGGTATACGTCGATGACATTATCTTTGGTTCTACCGATGATAAGTTATGCAAGGATTTTGAGAAGGTGATGCAAGATCGATTCGAGATGAGTGCGATGGGTGAAATGACGTTCTTCTTGGGTTTGCAAGTTAATCAGTCCGAATCTGGAATTTTTATCCATCAAACCAAGTACGTCGGAGACATCTTGAGCCGGTTCCAGATGTCCGATTCAAAGCCAATTTCTACTCCTCTTCCGCAGAATCACGGGATTACTCCGGATGAAAAAGGGGAAGTTGTGGATTCTTCACTTTATCGTGCTATGATTGGATCTTTAATGTATCTCACCGCATCAAGACCCGACATTATGTATCCAACGTGCCTTCTCGCCAGATATCAAGCGAATCCGAAGGTCTCTCACTATGCTGCTGTCAAAAGGATATTTCGTTATCTGAAGGGTTGCCCTGACACCGGGTTATGATACCCTAAGGATGATAACTTCGATCTCAAGGCTTACAGTGATTCTGATTTCGGCGGCTGCAAGAAAGATGGAAAATCAACTACAGCAGGATGTCAGTTCTTAGGCAATCGCCTAGTCACTTGGCAGTGCAAGAAGCAGACATGTGTGGCTACGTCTACATGTGAAGCGGAATACATTGCTGCATCTAGTTGCTGCTCCCAGGTTCTATGGATCCAACAACAGATGCGGGACTACGGTTTTGAATTCCTAACTACTCCTATTTATGTTGATAATTCTGCTGCCTTACAGATCACTAGAAATCCTGTGCAGCATTCGAAGACTAAGCACATCGAAATTAAGTATCACTTCATACGTGATTGCTTTGAGAAAAGGCTAATCGATGTTGCTTACGTCCACACTGATGACCAACGAGACGACCTTTTTACCAAAGCATTTGACAAATCAAGATTTGACTATTTATTATTGGTAAATGGCATTAAGGTCAAGCAAGAGTAAAACCAACATCGGAAAATCATTTTTTTTGTAAATACCTTTGTGTTTTAAATTTATCTTAGTTTATTAATTTTAGGGGGAGTAAAATTTGAAAAACCAAAAACATCGAAAAGTTTCAAAAACACAAAAACAATAGAAAAACAAAAATGAGTTTCCTGGCGAGCAAAAGAGAAAATGATAGTACATCAGTGGTCTGTCCAAACCTTTTTAAACCTAAACTGAAAAACGATAAGCAGCTCTATATAAGATGTATCGGTAGGCTCACAATCATTTTAAAGTGTGCAGGGTGATATAAACTTAAATCGACTGAAGACCAGGTGGGAACCATTCATTGGCATATGGTCTTAGTACCGAAATTTCGTTTGAGAGATTGCCGAGGTTCTGAGATATTCGGTCATTATGCTGCTTATCATCTGGGTATCATGGTTGTATCTTTTACCGAAAAAAAAAATATAACGGGGACGCAAGTTTAGATCTTCCATGATACTATACATACGTGTACATATTGCATACGACCTCAATAAGTGATAAACAATCACATGTCCCAAAATAAGTGATAATATATCACATTCATCCGGGAGTCAAGTTCGTCTCTCTGCTGTACGAAAGTACTGACCTGTTCACGGACTTGCTCCTGTGCCCTCATGCATCGAAAATCAAGTTCCTCATCAATAAGTGATTATATCACATAGGGCTTGTTTTCAATCAAAATAAGTGAGAATCTCACATCATATACGGTCAAACAGATGATAATCGGTATACTCACCGGTAAGATGAACCCTCGTGCATACATTGATACGGGAATGTGTCGTGATGTGGATGAACATCGGTCGGTAAGTATAAATCATACCTTAACGTATCCCCTAAAAATGATTACATCTGATAAGTTGAGCTTATGTGGACAACAATACCGATAATCGTTATAGGATGCTTATCTTAATGTTAACTAAAAGAACAACAAGAGTGTTTTGACATGACCGTACACTGATATGATTCTCTTACCCTCGAAACTCGCAAAAAGGAATGTCTGTAAATATTTATTTAATGCCTTCAGTTTCTGCACCTTTGTATATATTTATTTACTCTTTCAGTCTTTACATTTGAAATACTCAAAAATACCAAAAAGATTTTAGGTGTGTTTTAATATAAACTTTCTAAAAGCCAAAAAGATTTCATTTCTATTCTATTTTAGATCGTACGATGTTGGTACTCGATCAGATACCTGGAAAGCCGAGATACTTCATAAAACTGACCTTTGCAGAACTTCATAACGGGCAATTTTTTTTAAAACGGTCGTTTCTGAAAACTTTTAAGAGTTTGAAGGGTTTGAATTGCAAATTCCCAAAATCCAAAGTGACTAAATCTTCATAATCGGTTAAAATTTGCAAGTTTTGGAAGTTAAAAACCTGAAATTGATAAATTCGTTAAACTTTCAAACTGTCGGACGGTGATTGATTGAACAATGGTAACATGTGTGTCGCTTGCTTATGATATTCCAGGCAGTTGTTCTCATTACGCGTTTAGATTTCTTGCATGTGCAGATTCTAAAGGCAAGGAGAACATGGTCGATGACAAGCTTTGGAATGAAGACACAACGTGAAGACACTCAAATGATGAAGATGATCGAGTTGCCGCTGACCATCATCAACACCACAAGGATCTCAATTCATAAAGAACAAATATTTCACGAGCATAACTCAAGGGGGAGCTTATGTTAAGGGGGAGTTTGTCAACACACTTCCTACATGAAACGGGGAGTTTGTTGATACACTTTCTGCTTTCGAGACGTGAAGACTTTAAGGATCCTCCGACATTGAAGACTTCAAAGGACGTCAAAGACTTGAAGACACGAAGATCGAGACAAAGCTACAGCCAAGGGGGAGTTTGTTGGTGCACTTGTGTCTGTACTTTGTCTGTATTTCGTCATGATACAAAACGATGTCTTGTATTAGTCTGAGTTACGTCTTAGGTTTGTTACAATGTGTGTTCGATGTAAGTTTGACCAAGTCAACCATCCTCCGGTTTGACTTGGCCAAACAGTTAGCACATTGGTTGTAAGATGTGTGTGTCGAAGGATGAGTAATCGAAGGATTGGTTATATCCTTCGATGAGCTCGAAGGATAAACCTTCGAAGGATATAGATGGACCTCGAAGGATATCATCCTTCGAGGTATATGTGGATCCTTCGATAGGCTTCTGATCGATAGATGATCTTTCGATCAGTCTATCTGATCCTTCGACCGGACGAGCTGTGATGGATATAAATATCCATGTAATGTGTTCACAAAAAGAAGAACACATTGTAGAGAGCACACACACACACACGAGAGTTAGAGAGAGTTTGCAAAATACATTTGTAAACATTGAGCTTGTAACCGAAACTTTCATTCGTATTAATACAGTGGTGTTAATCGGTGAATATTGCGTGTCATGTACTTGCGTGTTCTATCTCGGTTTTCCTTTCCGGTTGGATTCCGCACAACCGGGTTGGTTAGTATACAAGGATTAGGCGACTAGATCCTCCCCTAGCCGGACCTACAGTTAGTATGTCACTATTATTTGATGATTACACATGATAAAGGTGCAAGCCTGGTTGATGACTCGTATACTATTTTGTGTGATGCTTTGAATGCTAACTTGAATGTCATAAAATGGGCTTGCTATGATAATCTTAAGTGATGAATCAAGTAAGTGTTGAATGATAAAGAGCATGATGATTGATTAGTTAGATGTTATGATATGTACCATGATGCTTGATAAATTTATTGTGTTCATAAAACAGTGTTTTTCAAAATGATAGTGTGATTAATGAATAAGTGTGATCCTCATAAATCTGATTTTTTTGTGATTCATGGTTAGGTTTGGTGATTAAACCGAGATCTAGGATAATGCTAGAAACAAGACTCAGTGATCTCATATTTTGTTGAAATAAAAGTTGTTATGTGCAAAAGAGATATTTTTGATAAATGACAATACAGTAGGACTTTAGATCTAACTTTTAATGATTTTAAATGATTGATGAAACATGAATTGAGAATTCATAGGTATAGTGGTAGAACTCAGTGTTTAATCATAGGAACATGAATGTTGATTGATGTAAGAATTATGTTTTGTCTTATCTGAATCAATCAAGGAAGCTGTGACAAAATGTGTTAAAACAAAGGATACCGCACACCCTCAAAGGGTACAGCCTGGCCAGCATTACGTACACACCGACATAGCAGACCGCACACTTGGCGGGGTACATCTCGTGATGCATCTCGTACACCCAAGTATGCTAGGTCGTACACCTCGGAGGTCGTACACTCTAGTGTACAAGCTGTGACTGCACAGGGTACAAGAGAGTTCGAACTATGCCTTCGAACCAGATGAAATTTTGTAAAAAACTCACAACTAAGAACTATGCCTTCGTACGAGCCTGCGTTCGTACGAGGCTAGGCTGCGAAGAATGTTGTTATGTTTTTCATGATTTTGGCTGATTTTTTATTGATTTAGGTTGATTTTAAGTTTAAAATTCTAGAGGATTGATTGATGATGTGTTTTACACAAAGTATCAAAAATTCAGTTAAACCTGTCTGTGGATTCAACGTGAATTCGATGTCCAAGGTCTCAAAAGTCTCAAGAACTAAAAAAATAAGAAAGAATGAGTACAATTAGAAAGAATTCTGATTTGAATTGGCTCAAATCAGTGTGAAATCTCTGGTAGATGATGATCTTCTGTCATGAACTCAGCCTCCAAGCTCTAATACCACTTGTGAGAGGACCGTGATCGCCTATGTAATGCACTCCGATTGATTCGGTTTATTTACATGCTACATGCGGAATCCGTGCGTGTGACTGACATAGGAATCATGCATACACCATATACACCGTTAAAGTTCATTCTCATTGATGTTTTAGCAAGATACAGAGCCGAGAGAAATTTGGCAGCACTTCGGATCAAAATGCCAAAAGTTTCATTTGGTGAGAACCCACAACCGCTATTTATAGACTTCAGGTGGCTTCGTACGTAGCCAGGTTGTGGCTCCCATCAAATAAAATCAACTATACTATCTGCCTTCGCACGAAGGCATGATTACAATACAAAACCAAACATGTTCAAACTATTACATATTTAGACTCGATACTCGACGAAGGCTACAGACATATGCACTTACATCTGGTAAAGCATTCAGATCTCAAAAACATTCATTCACGACTAGAATCACATTCTTCCTCTTTAGTCACGATAACAGATGTATAATCTTCTCCACTAGTTCCGGCAACAACTTAACCAACAAGCATCATCATTTCCCGGCAGTTAGTCTGAAAAACAATTCATCTGCTCAAAGATTAACAAATCTGACACTTTAGACTATCACACGTCTGTGATATCTTATAAGTATCCACAATACAGTTGCACCTCCTGATGCTAATCCTGCTGACCAGCTTGACGAAGACCCGGGACTCAAACCCTAAGACCTCAATCTGACCCTGATCTGTGGAGTCTGAGCTTCCTATGATCACGAATTCATAAATCCAAATTCTATGCATTTATAGACAACCCTGAAGTCTAAACTACCCGAATACTGTTATAGTGTCACGAATTTAAAAAATGCTGGAATTTCATCTGAAATTTTTATCCCCCCTCATTTTTGCAAATTCTGACGTCTTATAACTGAATTTCCCCTTAAATTGAGTAATTCAGTTCTCTTTTTATTTCTGAAAAACTCGACTATGCCGAAAATATGATATTTATCCCCAAAACATCAGTTTTTCATCATTGCGGATTTTACGTTACGGCCCATTAATAGTCAGATAACCCAGATGATAAACATTTTGTACTAGTATCATGACTACCCCACTAATTTACACAATTTGTGATCGCATCATCAAATCTGTTCACTAAAGCCCCAGACGGTGTCCCCGAACAACCCAGCTTGGTCGTTAAAACTCGAAAAAAAATTCAATCACCAATTTTTTTAGGCGTTTGTTCTGGATCAATTGACATTTTGCACCATGAGAGGTCCCTTCGTATGAAGCCATATGCGCCTTCGTACGAACCCAGGGGTCTCTTCGTACTAACTCATATGACAGTTTGTAACATGGCTTCGTACGAAGTTGCGCCTTCGTTCGAAGTTGAGCTGATGTTATCAACACACTTTTCGAACACAAATTTTGATCCAGAATCTTTATTTCTGCGAAATTCATGATGAAACTTCACAGGATTGTGCGAAAATCAATCACGAACATAATGATGTCTTCAATTTCAAATTCCATCCATGAATTGACCTTCAATTTGATGTTTATTCGATGTTTAACGTCAAAACTACTACATATCCAAAATTCATGAGCGTAGGTGATTCAATCAACTGTTAGATCGATTGAATCGGTACTGTAGCTCTGATACCAATTGAGATTCCAGGATCCGGTGAGTATGACAGAGTTTTGGTCCCGAAACAACGTGTTCGGTGTTAAGAAATGAGTAGAATATAGAATAGAACACCGAACCGTCACTTATAATCTGGTCTCTTATTGATAATCCAACGTTACAGCACTGCGAGACCAGTTGGACAGCATGTCCCCACTGGGAACCAAAAGCTTATCCAACACAAGACCTAGGCATCATATATATAGGCATAAGGGCTTTGTACAAACGCACATATGGTGGCTTCGTACGAACCTGCTTGGTCTTGGATTTCCAGTACAAAGCCACTGTTACATCACATAACCTTGGTTCGTCACTGGATTTCACTCTATTCTATACAATATTCAACACACGCTCTATCTACCTATTCGCACAGTGGCAGACGTACGAAATATGCACCAACATGATCAATTGATTGTGCAGAGACGTTTCTCTTTATAGGATGTTTTTGGCACGTAGTTTAGGCGGGATTTGATTATAACAAATGCTAGTAATAAAGTAACCATCCTTTCAGTTACTGTGTGTATTTATTGTTTTGTTCAGCTTTATCAGTTAAGGGTGTTAGACGTCCCATCTTCCAAGTTTAGCGTTTTTATATTTAATGGTGTTTTGTAGACCAAGATGACAATATACACTAACAGAAAAAAATTACACAGGAAAAATAGTTTTTAATATTTGGCGTTTTGTATTCAATGACTTTTGTGGTGTTTTTTGGTGTTTTGAAACTAAGGAGAGAAATATAGTAAATAATTATCTGAAAAAAAATTACACAAAAGAAAACAAAAAAATTAAAGAGCCAGTTGAACACGGAACATCAAAGAGCCACTGTTTTTGATCGAAGATGAAAAAATAATAAGTACTCTAAGATATTCAATTTATAACGAAAGAATCATTAGGAGGTACACCGTGGTATGAAATGAATCTATGTACCGTTGTCTTAACACGCAACTGTGTTGAGACTACTTTGATTGTGAATATCAAAATGGATTGTTAACAATATAAATAGACAATTAAATCCATGTATGAAGTGAGTAACCCAATTAGCGTAAGCTTCAATTCTGTGAAAGTATCACTGCAAGGTATCGAAACCAATCAAACGATTTAGTGGAGTCGTAGACCAACCAAGTCTACTACGACTCGAAATGAGAGAACCTTTGCAAGAATATTTGAATGTGATGCTCTCAATACATCATATAGCGTCTCAAATCAAACATGTGAAATGGATAAGTTCAAGCAATTGAACTTAGTTTCAGCGTAACCCGACAATAAACGTATGTATCAACAAGGGAATCTCGGCATGGTAATAAAATAAACCATGAATGTAACTTGAAATAAAAGAAGTTTCAAGAGAATGTGTTGACTTGATAGCAAAAGAGCCAACAATTACAATAATGTAGGTCATTCGAATCACAAATCAATAATTAGATTTAGCAACATAATATTTGAACTTCAATGAAGCGTTTGAAATGAAACCGCATGCGTAGCAGATGGTGCATGCGTAACATATGAGTTTTCAAGTAATGAAACAATGAGTGTTTCCTAAAATGGATAAATGACCAAGTATTCAAAGCAAATGTGTGTTCGCTCTCAGCGAAGAAAATCAATGCGATGCAACTACCATTAAGGGGAGTAGAGATGCAAACATCTACTTGCTAGAAGCAAAAGTGAAGATTTCAACAAAAGAAATTTAAGTACTTTCTGTTTTGTTAACTGAAATGGCATATATGTCAGGTTAATGGTGTTTGAAAGAGTTAACATATATGGTTCCTAAGTAACCACCCTTACGAGTTTGGACCTGGGTTCCCAAAGGTCCTAAGTATATGTTTTCTAGATCCTCAAGGTTTTGTATTCTGTGTAAATCTATTTTGTGAATTGGATAGGAAACACCACTTTTGTGTATGTTTAAAAACAAATTATTGTCCCACAATTTCCCCGGTATACTTTATTCCTGAATTCACAGCTAATGACACTCGATCACTGATCAGTCGTGAAATAGTAGTTGGATCCTCACAGTTAGTTAAATAAGTAATTCGTTAATCCTTAGCAAGAGTCACCGACTCTCGTGGGTTAGCTCGTTCGGATCCTGGTAGTTTGATGTTCGTACGAAAGATATCGTCCTTCTTATTGACGAGCAGAACTGGGGTTACCCAAAATGGGAATCTTGGTCTGTTATCTTCCTTCTCTATCAACCACTGAGGTTACACTGACAATCCTTGCATCTCCGAAGGTGTAAGTAGCATTGACTGCAGGTGCGACACCTGGAATCATATCGATGCAAAATTCGACTTGTCGTTGAGGAGATAATTATGGCAAGTCTTCGGGAAACACTTCAGGATATTTCCCTATCACAAGAATATCTTCGAGTTTTGGTTCTTCGGCTCCCTTGTCCCCGACATGAGCCAAGAAAACAACACATCCTTTACGCGACAACTTTCGTGCCTTCCAGAAATTAGTAATTCGTAGAGGCGTATCCTGCATCATGAGTTATGATCATTTCTTCGTTCGCCATCAGGATGCGGATATCAATCTCCGCTCGATCGCTTGACAGCTACTCCGTTCCAAATATGTCGTCGAAGTTTCCCTTTAGCTAGTACGGGTTATCTAACTTACTTGCTACTAAACCAAGTACACTCTCAAACTTTAGAGATGTGAAGTTAAAATTTGCAACAGTATCTAGCAGCATAGATGCATAATGTTGACTAATATGGGATGTACCGATACCCACGCTAGAATTCCTGGCGTGCCTCCCTAGCTCCGGTGTTGAGCTTTCATCCTTGTGCCTGGTTCTTCTTATTAGGGCAGTATTTTCTGAAATGCTTTTTGCTCCCACAGTTAAGGCAACCTTGAGCGCGTTTTTGTTTGTCACTCATCCTTCCTTGATAGTTGGCGTCGTCATTGTTTCCTCCGTGATTCTGGCTACCATCCTGGCCTCCATTTCTACGTTCAGTATCTTGCCTACAAGTTTCTTTAGGATGTCCCTCTTGCCACAGTTATCACATTTTCCATATTTACATCGTCCGACATGATAACGTAAACAATTGTCGCACTTAGGTAGGATACCCATGTAGTCTTTTCCCTTTTTGGCCTTCTTCTTGTCACTCGCCCGAGTAATCTTTTTGAAATTTGCGAGCTTTCTCTTGTTATCTCCAGATGACTCTACAGGAGTCTCCTCTTTCTCTTTCATAATGGAAAATTTTCCTAGTCTACCCACTTCTTCAGTGAGCGCCACGCTTATGTCGATAGCCTCGGTGATCATTGAAGGTTTAGATGTTGTTACCAGGTTTAGAATCTGAGGTGCCAATCCCCCTATGAAACGTTCGACTCTCTTAAACTCTGGTCCCACCAGGAGCGTAGCAACTTGTGATAAATCGTTAAATCTCTGCACATACTCAGCTATCTTTGGTCCTTCCATTTTCAAGTTCCACAGTTCAGTCTCCAACTTTCGGACTTCTGCCCTCGAGCAATATCTCTTACGCATCAGTTCTTTCAGTTCGTCCCACGTCAAAGCATATGCAGCGGTTTCGCCCATTGTCTGAACATGAAGGTTCCACCATGACAGAGCCCCATCTAAAAATAGTCCAGCTATGTACGTGACCTGATGTTCTTGGTCACATTTGCTCAATCGTAAAACAGAATCCGTCTTCTCAACCCAACGCACGAAGGCTAAGGCACCCCCAGTGTCGTCGAATTCTTGAGGTTTGTGGTCCAAGAACTGCTTGTAGGTGCAGCCTTCACTGTGTTCGGAACGAAGGACCTCGAGCTGTGCAATGGCCTGTGAGATGCGCTCTTGTAGTTCTGCCGCTGTTGTTGGCGGGGGGTTGTTGGTGTTGACGTTCCCTTGTGTCAACATCTTCTAAGAAGAAGATTGGTTAGGTCAGGTCTTATTTGTTCAGTGAGTGCATATAGTTTTTTTAGGGGTTATATGTACGCTCACATTATCATATCAACCAATTCAGCAATAGCATAATCATAGCATAACCAAGTAATTTGGAAATTATGTTTAACGAGAGCATAGTAGCGAGCACGTAGCATTATAATTACAGCACACACATAAAGATCAACAACGTGCTTAATGAAGACATAGCGACTGAGCCTTTATTGTTTATTGGCCACAAAGTATCGTCGCATGTTTAATGATGATTGGACCCGCATTATTCTCTGACCACAATTGCATTGTCTTACAAAATGTATCGCATCAAAATGGACACAGGGTCACCCTACCCTTGTCCAAAAAGTATATCAGTGTACCAAAATTACGTAGTCAGATGTGGTCTTCACAGGTCTCCACATTCTCGGCTTATCATTAGTGTCTTTACCCAAATGTAATGGAATCCGCATAATCCAGAAACCAACTATGCTGGGGACTGAGGTGGAGGAGGAAAGAAAAGTAAACTGTTAACATGCATGAATTCCTCCTCGAGTTTGTATATATGCTGAAGTAATTAACTGGTCTGCCGCTCGACAGTAAAGAAATGAGCATCAAAAACCTGGGAAAGGCGTAATAGCAGCAGGCGTGAGCACAAAAGGAATCTTGATGAATGTGGAGGATCAAAGTATACTGGCAATAGACAGGGTGGAGGATGTGGTGTCAGCTCAAGCTCCAACATTCTACGACTTATAATCTCATACTGTAGCTTTTGTTACAGGAGTACTCATCCCGTGTGTAGCCTCCATATTATGAGGGATGGTAAGGGTCTAAAATCAGTATAGTGTATTATAGGAACCATTGTACTGGCTCGTCCAGTGATGTAGAGGTGAACGTAGCAAACGGTGCGGCCTGTGAGGTCATAGCAAATGCTGTTGTAGCAAAAGGGATCGTTACGCGGGTGCTGACCTGGAGTACCTTCCCGGGTTGCGGGTGTGTCTTGAAAGGAAGCGATAGGCATGCTAGTGCAATGGACGTCGGTCTCCATAGGGGAAGAGGAGCAACATTAGCGGTTGAGGGTGCAAAAACAAATGTCTCAACAAAAGAGAAGATCTTCAGGTGCAGGTATTGGGTCATGTATAAGGGGTGCGTTGTCAGGTAAACCAAAAGAAACATGGTTAGGATCAGGAATCGGCTCAAGATCCTTAGGCGTATCATCAGGCTGCCCAAAAAAGAGCAGAAGCTAGCTCAGGAGCAGGCTCTGGGTCGTGTAATGGTGAGGTGCCTCGAGCAGGTGATAGTGCAGCAGTCATAACAGCGTCGTCGTCTGCGTCAGTAGTAGAAAGCTGAAATCCGGCTGTCTGTAAGACTGCAGACGTCACAGACTCAAAGGAGTCTGAAATCGAATGCATGCTAGAATCAGAGGATAGCTTGTTAATAGGGGTCTCAAGAAGTGAAATTTGTATCAACGTTCTCGTCTAACTTTCCATCACATGGGTGTTATTCGTTGAGTAGCCAACCTTCGGAAGGAATGTCCACAGGAGGCGCATTGTCGAGGATCGGAGCCATGGTGTGTTCACCATCGGGATGACCAGTAATGAAGTGGTCATGGACTGAAACAAGAGTGACAGGAGGATTCTTGTCGGAGAAGCCATCAGCAAGGGTAAATCGTCACCAGAATCTGGGAGTGCGGAATGTTGAAAGTCGTCCTCGTCCTTGGTCAGCATATCAGGATTACTCTCAGTGTCTGTCGTAAATATCTCTGGCACAGATATAATCCCATTATCTGTGGTGGCGGCCATGGGGTCATCAACGTCTGACAACTCTCTTTCTAACCAAGGTGACATGTGTGCCGGTACATAATAGTCATAGCAGGTATATCCATGGTAATCACTAACAATCAATGTATGCAAACAAGGTAATTTATCATGTAGTCACATATTCACATTATTCTTCATGAAACTCCCTGGTCTCTAAGACTCAATTCCCTCAGTCTCTAAGACTGAACTCCCTCAGTCTCTAAGACTGAATTATAAACATAACCCTTTAAAATGTGTTATTGTGCCTTTTATTCGTAAAATGTTTGTTCCCTGGATCTGGACGTTTTGTGTATGCAATGAAAACATGTTCGTACAAACGTTTTCGTGAGAGCCCTAATGATCGTAGTCTAGACTCGAGAAAGAATCCTGGTTCGCTATGATCGAAGCTCTGATAACAAGCTGTCACACCCTGACTTTTGCGGAAGCGTGATTATGGTGTGACTTTCTTAATATCATTGCATTCAATCATAACATCAACTATATGATAAAACCATAGGTTTATCATCCGTTAGATAAGTTCAAAACATAACAACGTTTTTTTTTAAAACGTAGACTTCAAATTCCATTGTTACAATCATACAAAATGTTAGGAGTTCATTAAGGACTCTTTAAAAGATATTAAATAGTATCAAGGTTTGGAAGGCGTGTCTTGTCCAGGAAAGAGACACACTGACCAAACTCAAAGGCCATGGATGACATCTTTATTCTTAACGCAGCATGAAAACTCCCAATGCCCGCCAGATCCACTTATAAATTCCCTGAAATACATGTAGTTTAAAAAACATCAACAAAAGTTGAGCGAGTTCATCTGTTCGTTTGTGTGTATGTATAAGCCTTTGAAACATTGTAAGTATGTATGTAAGTCCTTGGTATGTAGCAATAAGGAAAAAGAGATCGCCACTGGGTTGCAAAGCCAATGGTATGTGTGAAGTGATGCAGGAAGACTCAAACCTAGCAAATTTCGCACCGGGCTTCCGGCTATAAGATATAGTCACCACATGGTCCACTCAGCGGACTCAGGAGTGGGGTTCGCTACACCCAAATAGATCTATCACTCATGCCCCTCGGTCTTACAACGAGGATTGATGGCCTTAATCGCCCTACCCATTCACATGATCTAGTAGTAAACCCTCCTTAGGCTAACCATACCATGTATAAAAATGTCTGTAATAATTGTAACATGTATTTCACCCCCGAATTATAAAACTGAAAACAGTTAAGAGAAAAGGGGGACATGAACTCACTGTATTGCATCTTCTATGCTCGTAACCCGAACCCTGTCAGCAACCACGACTACCTACTGTGTACTAACGTCTATTAGACGAACGGGCCGTGCCTTGCCTTGCCTTTGTATTTACGTTTTTTAGTTACGTTCCAATATTATTCCAAGTTATAATTATTTGCTAAAATAATAATTATTTTAACTTTAAATTATTTTTAGTTTTGGAATAATTGTTTAAACAATATCTTATATCAATTGTGTTCCCTTCCCAAGGATGGGGGTATCTCATACATGTACTTTCGTATTCTTGTCAAGTATTAGCGTCGTATTCCGGCGTGTTAATCCAAAAGAATATATATTTTTAAGTCTCACCTAGAAATATATATATATATATATATATATATATATATATATAAACCTTATTTTTATTCAAAACAATACATCCCAAGAAAATATATATTTTTCCCAAAAATACTATATTTCTTAATAAACCAAAGTAAATATATTTTTTTTACTCTCCCAAAGATAATACATTTTCTCCTGTCCAAAAATATGATATAACCTGGTAAAAATCATACTTTCATTCTTTCATATCCAAAAATAGTACTTACCAAAATGAGTGTATTTTCCGGAATATTTTGTAAGTTACGCTCTATCGTTCAGTTCCACAATATTTTGTGTGTAACTTATATATATATATATATATATATATATATATATATATATATATATATTCCTGTGTGATTTTTGATATTATCTTGGATGGTAAGTTGATATTTGTTAAGTTATATTATTTTTCCCTAAAATAATATAACTATTCCACAAAGTGTACAAATATTCACACAAGTATTTTTGGTATAAATTATATATTCTAAATATATATTTATCCATTTTTATTTACAAAACTCAACCTCCAATACTTGTATTTTTGTAACAAAATTTATGGCAAAGTTTATATGGAAAACCAAAGTTTAAAACATACTTGTAAATACTTGTTAGCAAATATTTTTCTAAGTGTTTGTATTTTTAGAAAATTTGCCATAGTTTCCCCTAAAAACGGAGGTGTCCATACTATTAAAGCATATCATTTTCTTTTCAAAAATCAACCCAACAATCAATAATCAAACTACACTTCCCAAGTGCAAAAACTATACAATTTATATAACAACATGAACTTGAACTTTCATGAAAACTCGTAGCAATTTGGTAGGGTGTTTAGTGGACTTAGTTACCCCCCTTAAAGTGTGTTTACTTCTTTAAAAATCTCATTCTTAAAGAAACTAGGTGTTTACAACTTGTAAACATTTTCTACAAAAATTATTCTTTTGAACTCTTCTTATAAATAAAGTGTTCTTACACTTATTTTATCACCAAAAATAGTGTACATTTAAGTAAGAACCAAGTTCTACTAAAAATCATATTTTGAACTTTGTTTTCTTGGAAAATCATTCATGAATCTTAGATTTCATAAGATTACTAGCTCACTTTATTTATTATTTTTCAAGAAATGATTTTATTTTCAAGTTCATGTTTATAAGTGAGGATGACCTTCTTGGGTTAACACATAATCATCCTCAAACTTGCTAGATCATGTGTTTAATCACAATCTAGCAAGCTCATTATGGTGATCAACATCATAATCTCAAGTAAATAACAATCAAGTGTCATGCATGTATTTAAACTAGGGATGAGCATATCGGTATCCGATACCGAACCGATACCGATACCGCCTAATACCGATCCCGAATTTCACCCAAACTAGGTACCGATACCGATACCGAAACATGTCGGTTAGGTATCGGTACGGTATCGGTATTATACCGTATTTTGAGGGTCGGTATCGGTATAATACCGATACCGTACCGTACCGATACCGAAAACGCCAAAACGTGGATACCGATCGGGATCGGTACGGGATCGGTATGGGATCGGTATTCGGTGGCATATGCTCATCCCTAATTTAAACGACATTATTTCATCCATATATCATCATATGTAAGCTTTATGTTCATGTTTCAAGTTTAATTCTTTTAGTGTTCTTGTGATTTATAACAATGTACATCTTTTTAACAAACAAAAAGAGAAGTAAAAATTAGTAATAAGAAGCTTACAACTAGCTCAAAGGCTAGGGAAGATCACAAGAGAAAATGATGATGAAAATGGATGATAAAAGCAATGGATGGAGGTTTTTCAAGTTCTTCAAGCTTCAAGCTCCAAGTAACACCTTCTAGTACTTGGAATGATCTTGAAATGGAATGAATGAGGTTGGATGATGGTGAAAAGGTGGTGGTGGTGGCAGCACCTCCTAGGGCCGAGAGGGAAAGAGAGAGTATGAGGGAGTGGAGTGAGGTTTGTGAAGTGTGAGAATGAAATGAAATGATCTAGTATATCTATGCCACCATACTTATAAAGATCTTTCCAATATCTTGTTCAAACAATCAAGTAATATCCAATTAAAATATGAAATAAAATCATGGTGGTGGGGTCCTCCTCTTGGACCGTAAATTATAAAGGGGGAGGGGGGTCCATGTGTAATTTTGATGATAAGTAGGTAACTTATAGTATCCAAGTAAAATCTAGGCAAATCTAGGAAATCCAAGCAATATCTTATAAATTCAAATAAAATCAAGACAGGAATCAAGGTGAATCAAGAAAGATCATGGGTGGGGGCCACATGGTGATCGTGAGTATGAAGGGGGGGGGGTCTTGTGTAACTTTGAATGGTAAAGTGAATAATAGTTGGAGGTTAAGTGAAAAGTCTAGCGTTTTAAGTGTATGACACATTATAGAGTGTGTTAGGGTGTTCGGGATCATAACTAGTTCAAAAATAATTAAACAATGTTTCCAGTAAAATTTTGGTGTTCCGGGTAATGTCCGGTTGTTCGGTTAGATACCGGTTCGTTAAAGTGTCAAACTATTCCGTTTAATGTTCTTTAAGTACCCTTTTGTGACACTTTTAATTCCCGACACTTAGGAAAGCATACAGGACCATTTAGTCAATTTTCTGCATAATACTAGTATGTTAAAATGCTGAATTTGCTGAAATATGCAGAATTCTGCACTTGTAGTGGGTTTTAGGCACTTCCAGGCACTTAAACTATCACCTAGTGACGCAGTTTTATGGTCCTTACTTCCCTACACTCCATACTGGTGTAGTACCTTGTCCCTGGCCCTTACAGGGTCTCAAAACATTGTCTGTCTATGTATTGACATTGTCAGCATTTTCTGAGTTATCCGCTCATTGTGCTAACCGTGCTTTGTGCATAGTTTATGTCACTAAAGTTTGTATGTGATAAATGGTGTGACAGTAAGGAATGTGATGCACATGTATGTATGATACAGAAATCAGAAAAATAGTTTAAGTCATCAGTTGTAATTAAGCACAGTCATTAAGCATAAATCAATATTAATTAATTATACGGATGCATGCAAATTTGACGGTTGTCACAATTTTGTTGAGAAAACTATAGCAATAGGCTACTCGAATTAAAGAGAATGAAATGCTTGGTGTATTTTTTTTTAAATTATTAACGTATGAAAAAGTTATAGCCGTTTGAAAATCAAGGGGGAAGTTGTTTCAAGTGAGAAAGGACTAAATTACCCTTATTACCAATGACACTTGTCCTCCTCTCCTTCTCACGTATGATTTGTACGTAAATTAATATTGAAAAGGATCCAAGCTCTTCATGTTAGTTTTTTCAAACCTGTTACGTTTTTTACTCAAAACATAGCCAGATGTTATAAATTTAATAATCCATATGTTAATTTTTATCATATGAGGCAATAGAACACAATTGCCTCACATAGAAGTTATAATCCACATGTTGTATCATGTATGATTTTCAATTATAACTTGTGTCTTGATTTTGAATTAGCAAGTTTTAAGCTTGTGTTATAATTGTGATTGTTTTATGATTTTGAGCTAGTAATTTGGATTTTGATATTGAATTTGCAACTTATGATCGATGCTAGTGTTTTCTCATTGCAGACCTGAAAGGGTCATGGCCGAATGGTTAATGCACCTCAGGGGGTAGTACTAGCTCCATGGGGTATGGTGACCAACGGGGGGATTTGCGTGATTATAACAAAGTCAGAGGTAAGATCGATGACAACATTGCTAATGAGGACTTAAAGATCGATGTTGGTGGGCGGTCATTGCAGACCCGTTCGTGGTGTAGTGTCAATATTCATTCATGCATGGGAGGTTGAACGTGTGGAGCGAGAGACTGAATGCAGGGAGGGGACGCTGAACGTAGCAATCTGGAGTTAGTACGACATCTCAATGTACAAATGAACGAACTGATTGTGGAACGACAACATCAGGGGCAGATCTACATTAAAAGAATGGGTTCTAAGGAAACCATTCGATTTGTAATTTTTAGCGGAAACCTATATAAAAAATATGGTAGGAACCCATAAATAAATTATGGGTGAACGCATAACAAAAGGTGTTCAGTGTTCCAACGATATAATGTGCTCTCCCCAACATTCAGTTCCCAAGTTCGATTCCCCCTTCCTCTGTTTTTTTACTTTTTGTTCCTTTTTTTAATGTAATTGTAAAGCCCATATTAGGATTAAGTTTTTTTGAGAATAACTGACTAAAATTGTTTTTTTTCTCTAACCATAGTGTGTTTTTCAAAAATATAAGATTGAAGTTGCTTATTAAAAAACCACAATAATGGTTGTTCAATGATTAAGTAATCTCGAGTACAATTGTGGTTTGAAAGTAACAAGTGAATTTGATATCTGCACGTCTTTGATCCTAATCTATATATGAGTTAGATTAGGTAATTATAGATTTAGAAACACAAGTTCGGGTACGTCACTTCTTTCTTAAACTACAGGTTAGAACATTGTAAAAGAGGCTTGTTAGGATAACTTTTGACATAATACAAGAATTTGCTCAGAATGAGAACAATGAGGTTAGTAAAGATTGTTAGAAATATTTCTTTCTTATGTTCTTTGTTCATTAAGGTGTGTATATATGGCTCGAGTTCAATAAAGTAGCTATAGGAAGTTCTGGGAGAATGTTGGCAAGATTGTAAAGCTGTGATGCATCAAGGACACTAGAAACGGTATTGATTGGTTCACATCGTCACATTATTGATATCATTATTTATATATCGTCGCAGACAAAGTTGTATAAACTATAAATTATCAAAACTGGAAACCATAAAAAAGAATATAGGTACCGGTACCGATTTTGTTTTGTTTGTTATTATATAATAACTATACGGTGCCAGTTTATCAAAAGTAAAAACAATAAAATAAATAGCGGTATCGATACAGATGTTGTTCAATCAATTCGGTACATTTTGGTACGTTAAAGGCACATTGTCTATTTAAAAAAAAACTTTATCACAATGTTGGAAAAAATAAACACAGATTATTAGAGAAAAAATCAAAATAAACGATGAATAATATTTTTAAAAATATAAATAAATACTTTGAAATAATAAACTACCATTCATTGTTGGTTTCGGTTCAGTTTAGTACACCTGCAGCACAATACCCATTTTCAATAAAAGTTATGTTGCAATGTTAAAAAAACATGGTTGTGGATTTATTTAATTTTTTTAAATTAATAAACGCAAGTTATTAAAAGAAAATTATATTAAATGGTGAATAAAAGATTATTTCAATATAAATAATTATTTGAAAATAAGATTAGAAAATATAGAAACACTTTAATATATTATATCACTGTTCATCCACACTTTCAAGTCATTTTTTATTTTTTTTAATTTTAATTAATAGACGCAAGTTAAATGGTAAATAAAATATTATTTTAAAATAAATAATTATTTGAAAATAGGATTAAAAATAAATAAACACTTTAAAATAAAATATTAGATAATTGTTCATATACACTTTCAATTCATATTTATAATAATTATAATTATAATATAATAATATACAATATATAATATATAATACTAGACCAAGTTGTAATTACAACATAGTTAAGGGTAGTTTATGAAATGAGTAAATTACAAATTTTGTCCTTTATCTATATACTAAATTGTAGGTGGTGTCCTTTGGGGCAAAACTTGAAAAGTTTTGTAGCTAATGTCTGAAAATCCAACACGTTATGTTATTTGACCCTAACCCAGCTAGTTTTTTGGTTAAATATGATCGTGTGCCTTGCACATAAGGGCATGCTTGTCATTTCACTTCCCCAATGTCTAATTAGTAAATAACTTGTAAAACGAGACTAATTGTGTAAAGATATAAAAAAATTCTCACTTGTTTGTCTCTCCCTAACCTCACCTCTGTCTTATCTTTCCTTTCTCACCCACAACCACAAGCACCACCTTCTACCACCCACTCGCTACTGTCACCAACAACCTACCACAACCACAACCCCCAAACAATTATGAAAACACAACCTACCGTCACTAACCTACAACCCCAAACAAACTCATATATCTCAATAAACAAGCCCCAGAACAACAACAACAATCTCAACGGAGATCCACTCGCCGAAATCCTAATTCCGACCTTGTCATCACCGACAATGCATCTGTTGACGAAGATGATTACTACTACAGCGACGATGATGCATCTGCTGACGAAGATGATTACTACTATGACGACGACGAGCACAAACATAAGAAATTCAAGCTCGTTCGTTTGCCCAAATTGAATCAACAGAAACTGGAACGACATTGTTCTCTGAGATCTTAATCCGTTAATGCGGCTTTCTATGGATCTTATTCGAATGCTGACGTGGATATTCGACTAATTGAGTCCGATCTGGTTGTGTTAGTGCTAATTGTCAAGTATAGTTGTCACAAAAGTTAGAAAATTAGGGTTTTCATGTTGTTTATTATTTGAAATCTAAAATTAGTACTTTTGTTAAGAAATAGAGGTTTAAGTAATTTTGTGTCTTAGACGACAAATTATGTTTTTTTTGTCTATTGTTTGAATTGTATAATAAGTAATTTTGAGAATAAGAGGTTTAACTAAAATTAGGATCTGGCTTTGATTCTAAACTTATGAGCAATGGATGACTTTTTCATCTTCGTAGTGGTGGAGGGGTGGTGGTAAAGAAAGAGAGAAGAGTGGGTTGTCGGAGGTGATGTGGGGTGGGTGATGGTGGGAGGTGGGGTGGGCAGTGATGGCAGGAGGTGGTGTGTGTGTGTGTGTGTGTGTATAGCACCGATCTGAGGATAGGAGGGGTTGGATTTCTAAGGTGGTGGTGGAAGATAGCAGGTGGTGGCACTATGGTGGCTGGGAGAGAGAGAGAGATAGAGACCAAAGTGAGAAAGAAGGTTTTGAGTTTATACATGTCTTAATTTTTTGTTTTCTTTAATTAAGAAGTTTTTAGTTAAATGGATAAAGTACAAACGTATCGTCATCTGTCTACTAAAATTACCAAAATACTATGATTTAAATGAAAATTTTAACTAGGTTAGGTTCAAAGGGAATAACGTGCAATATTTCGAAATATTAAGGACATAACTTGTTAACTTTTGTGCTAAAGGACACCGCCTGCAAAAGCTTGTAAACATAAAGGACAAAACTTGTAATTTACTCTTATGAAATTGTAAACATGTACATAGGGATGGACCCACCCCAAGCCGTGGGTGGGCGGACACACCTCTTGAAAAAAATAGCGCTATTTTTCACAGAAAACCCCGATCGCACCTTATGAAAATTTTCAACCGCCCATCTTAAGAAAATAAAATTATGTTTATAAAAAAACTAAATTGTAAAATTTGATTTTTATTAATATATAAGTATATAGTTAACACAATTTGTCACACCCCTAAAATACCACATGCGGAATCACTGCGGGACGTGTGACGTACCAGGATCCAAGCCACCAATCACATGGAACTACGCATAATATTTAAATAAAACATTCCATTCATTTCAAAATATAAATCCAAATCATAAGTTAAACCAAAGTAAACGTTCAGCGGAAGCATAATGTAAACTGTAAGTCAATTGTTTCAAAACATGTGTTCATAATCAACGAAGCAAGTATCCAAGAGTCTCGACCCATGACCACTCCAGCACTCCCAGATAGCAAGTCCATAATCAAGTATCTAACGACCTACAAGCATGCAGACAAGTGTGTTAGACGACGCTGGTGAGTTCAAAGTTTGTTAATACATTTTAGTTACCAGATATGAGTGTAAGACAATTCAATGATTTGATTTGATGTTGTTATTAACTCGATTACCGCAGATGGCTCTAGATTTATTTGCCCAAACCCCAATGCTCTATCACACATTGGTCAAGTGGTTAAGGTAATTAGTTCACAACCGTCCTCCCCGGTACGGTGTGAAGGTGCCAAACCTAATAGCGCCATCAACTAATAACCCCGTTGCCTCCCCGGTAACTAATCGGTATATGTAAGGGGACTTATCGATAGAAATGAGTGTAATAACCAACATCCCAATAACCTGACATTCCTCCCCGGAACGTTACCTAATATCCCTCCCCGGGATGCATGCTTGGAAAAAGAGCAGTGAACTCACCTTGGTTAGCTCGGTTTGTTTAGTTACCCTTTTCCAAGTTAATCAACCAACCCTAACGTGGTTACCAATGAGTCTCAGTTTCACGATTTAACAAGTTATTGCTTTCACACAGGTTGCATCACACACAACAGTTCACAGTACATCAGTTGGCCAGTATAACTTTCTAATACAATTTCACATCTCATGCGAACGTCGTAATTAGCACATAACGTAGCAGGTGAGTTTGTTATACCAATTAATCACACCAAGTTTCTTATTACCATTGATAAGCATCATGGATCATACATACACACAAGTATCTGTCATCAATAACATCATAGGCACCTACTGTTCACTTTAGAGACTTACACGGCGAAACACTTCTTGTGGCGAAAGATCAACTTTCGTCGAGGGGCTTGTCGACGAAAGACCCTAAGTTCCATCAGTATGCTTGTCGGCGAAACACCCATGTTTCATCGATATGGGTTGTGACCAAAAACCTTATGTTTCGCGAGCAGCAGTTACGGATTCAATGGTTACCGTTTGACAGGTTCTAGAACCCTAATCATCATCAACAGTTTCACCATAATCATGGATCATTCAGTTCCCAATTAATCATGCAACAAGTGTCTTAACAATTCGCATACTCATATGATCATGATCATTATAACAGTTATTCAATCAATCATCTGCTCATCATTCTAACCAAACAACAATCATAAGGAAACACAAGAACATACAAGATTCCATCGAACTGCCCTAACTACATACACGGTTATAATACGATGAACATTACGCACTTAAGATCTAACGTATTCACACATAATAATTGCAACACACATCGACGTATCGGATATAGATCCAATGAAC
Source organism: Helianthus tuberosus (assembly GCA_030545235.1). NCBI lineage: Eukaryota > Viridiplantae > Streptophyta > Magnoliopsida > Asterales > Asteraceae > Helianthus > Helianthus tuberosus. The sequence continues at coordinate 90,187,377 of CM060411.1, forward strand.
AAACAAAACACTCACCTTGATACCGTAGCTAGGGTAATTAGACCAAGAAGATGATATGCTTCGAGAGGGTTTGCTGCCGTCGATAGGTTTAGAAAGATTCTAGGGTTTGCTAACTGCCATTCTACGTATATAAATATAATCGGGACATGTTTGGGCCTCATTTGGGCCGAAGCCCTTCACGGCAAAAGATCATCCCAGACGAACACATGTTTTGTCGAGCACAAAGGTGGCGAAAGTCTTATATGTTTCGTCACTAAGAGTCAGTGACGAAAGTCTTATATTTCGTCGGGTATAGTGGCTTTGTCATAAAGGGTTTTTATTAAACAATAACTAATGCAATTACAAACACAACACAATACACAACTACATAAACATTAGGATCAATCTTTCAAACTGTTACACCTTTCATAATCTAAATAAATTATCAACACATGATTGCCACACAAAAGATACGTGAATGAAAGGGTTTGAAATCTCGGGTTGTCACATCATCCCCAACTTGAAAGAAATTTCGTCCCGAAATTTGACAAGTAATCCAAAACAGCAAGACGTTAACTCAGGATGACTGTGGATTTTCTGCTGGTACCACATCATCCCCAACTTGAATGGGAATTTTGTCCCGAAATTCACTAGTTGTGCCAGACTTAGGTTTGCCAGACTTGGACTTGTCATCTGGGAATAAATGTGGGTACTTTAGCTTCATCTGATCTTCGTGTTCCCATGTGAACTCCGGTCCACGCCTTGAGTTCCAACGAACTCTCACAATCAGAATTCGGCTATGCTTGCGGACTTTGACTTCCCGGTCCATGATTTCGATAGGTTCCTCGACAAACTGCAACTTGTCGTTGATTTTCAGCTCTTGAAATGGTACCACAAGTGTCTCATCAGACAAACACTTCTTCAGCTGCAACTCGTGGAAAACATCATGAACGTTACCCAACTAAGTAGGTAACTCTAGTTTGTAGGCCACTTTACCAATTCGCTCCAGAATTTTGAATGGTCCAACGTAACGAGGGTTAAGCTTGCCGCGTTTCCCAAAACGCACCACACCCTTCCAGGGTGAGACATTCAACATAACACGATCATTAACTGCGAACTCCAAAGGTTTTCTACGCATATCGGCGTAGCTTTTCTGACGATCACGAGTTGCCGCCATACGATTCCTGATCTGGACAATTTTCTCGGAGGTTTCAAGTACATGTTCCGGGCCTGTGACCTGGTTGTCACCCACCTCATCCCAACAGAGAGGTGAAGGACACTTTCGCCTGTACAATGCTTCAAACGGAGCTGCCTGGATGCTGGTATGGTAGCTATTGTTATAAGAAAACTCTATCAAAGGCAAGTGTTTCTCCCAACCCTTGCCAAAATCAATCACGCACGCCCGTAGCATGTCTTTCAGTGTCTGGATGGTTCGTTCACTTTGACCATCCGTCTGTGGGTGATAAGCAGTACTCATGTCAAGGCGTGAGCCAAATGATTTGTGCATCGACTGCCACATATCTGAAATGAAACTCGGGTCACGATCTGAGATAATAGAAGTTCGCACCCTGTGCCTAGAAACCACCTCCTTGAGGTAAACATCAGCTAATTGTGAGAACTTATCTGTGTCCTTGATTGCTAGAAAGTACGCTGACTTCGTTAGACGATCAACGACCACCCAAATTGTGTCGTTCCCGTTTTGAGTTCTAGGTAGTCCAATGACAAAATCCATTGCGATTTGCTCCCCTTTCCACATGGGTATTTCTGGTTGTTGGAGCAATCCAGACAGTTTCTGATATTCCACTTTAACTTTCGAGCAGGTCAAGCACTTACTCACATAAGTCGCGATGTGAGCTTTCATCTTCGGCCACCAATACATGACTTTGAGGTCCTGATACATCTTATCTGAACCTGGATGAACAGAGTATCGAGACTTGTGTGCTTCGTCCATCACAAGCTCTCTAAGGTTACCAAACAAAGGAATCCATACACGCTCCATGAAGTAGAGGATACCATCCGATCTTTCTACAAGTCGTTTTTCCATGCCCCTTAAGTACTCTGCTTCGATGTTTTCCTCTTTCAACGCTTTCGTTTGTGCAGAACGGATCTGGTCAGGTTGGTTAGATTTAATGGTGAGCTGCAAAGCGCGAACACGTTTGGGTTTCGATTCCTTTCTACTAAGAGCGTCAGCTACAACGTTAGCCTTACCCGGATGATACTTGATTGCACAATCGTAATCATTTAAAAGTTCTACCCAACGATGTTGTCGCATATTCAAATCCTTCTGGTCGAAAATATGTTGAAGGCTCCTGTGGTTGGTATAAATAGTGCATTTAGTACCGTACAGGTAATGCTTCCAAATTTTGAGCACAAACACCACGGCTCCCAATTCTAAGTCGTGTGTCGTATAATTCCTTTTGTGGACCTTCAACTGCCACGAGGCGTAGGCTATCACCTTCTCGCGTTGCATAAACACGCAACCGAGACCCTGAATGGAAGCATCACATTATACCACGAAATCTTCTGTACCTTCAGGTAGAGACAAGATCGGTGCACTGTAGAGTTTCTGTTTTAACAACTGGAAAGCATCTTCTTGCTTCATTCCCCACGGGTATACAATTCCTTTCCGTGTCAATGAGGTAAGAGGTTGGGCGATCTTCGAAAAGTCCTTGATAAACCTGCGATAGTACCCAGCGAGTCCAAGAAATTGTCGCACCTCCGAAGGAGTCTTTGGTGCCGCCCAATTTCTGATAGCATCAATCTTAGCAGGATCCACGTCTATCCCTGATTCATTTACAATGTGGCCAAGGAAGTGTACCTCTCGAATCCAGAAGTCACACTTGGAAAACTTCGCGTAGAGTTGCTCCTTCCTCAGGAGTTCCAAAATAAGACGCAGGTGTCGCTCGTGATCTTCCTTGCTCTTTGAATAGATCCGAATGTCATCGATAAATACAATAACAAAGTCGTCGAGATACGGTTTGCATACCCAGTTCATGAGATCCATGAAGACCGCTGGCGCGTTCGTCAACCCAAACGGCATAATTAAAAACTCATAGTGCCCATAACGAGTTCGAAAAGCCGTTTTAGGAACATCCTCCTCTCGGACTCTCATCTGATGATAGCTCGATCTTAAGTCGATCTTCGAATAAAAACTCGACCCTTGCAACTGGTCAAACAAGTCGTCGATACGTGGCAATAGATAACGGTTCTTTACAGTCACCTTGTTGAGTTCCCGATAATCAATACACATGCGAAAGGACCCGTCTTTCTTCTTTACGAACAGAACTAGGGCTCCCCAAGGCGAAGAACTGGGTTGAATAAAGCCCCTATCCAGTAACTCTTGCAGTTGATTAGACAACTCCTACAACTCTCAAGGTGCTAAACGGTAAGGAGCACGAGCTATCGGGGCTGCTCCGGGTGCAAGATCAATCTGAAATTCCACTTGGTGGTGAGGAGGTAAACCAGGTAGTTCCTCAGGAAATACAACAGGAAATTCACGAACAACTGGCAGGTCTTCAATCTTTCTTTCTTTCTTTTGATGGAGTATCAGTAACAAGTGCTAGAATTGCAGGATACCCCTTTCGTAGACACTTCTGCGCTTGCATAGCTGAGATAATACCAACTATCGTCCCACTATGATGTCCTTGAACCGATAATGACTCTCTACTAGGGAGAGGAATACATACAATCTTCTCCTTACACAGAATCTCAGCTTGGTGTTTAGACAGCCAGTCCATACCAACCACTATATCAAAACTACCGAGGGTAACAGGAAGGAGTTCAATATCAAACACTTGACCCACAAGATCTAGTTTACACCCAAATAGGACATGCGAAGCTTCAATCGTTTTGCCATCAGCTAATTCTACCATATGCTTAACTTCTAAAGGTGTTGGAGTTAACCCTAATCGGTGACTAAACTCTAGGGACACATAACTCCAATCGGCACCGGAATTAAACAATACAGAAGCAAAAAGATCGTTCACAGAAAGCGTACCAGTCACGACATTGCCGTCGTTCCTAGCATCACCAGCACCAATTGTTAATACCCTTCCACGAGCGCCATTGCCCCTATTGTTGCCGTTATTGTTGTTGTTTCCAGCATTGTTGTTGTTGTTCTGGCAGTTGTTGTTGTCGTTAACATTTTGATTCAACTGAGGGCAATCCCGCTTAATGTGGCCCTCATCCCCACACTGGAAACACCCCTTCTTAAAGCTCTGGTTCTGATGGGGTTGTTGCCTTTGCTGTCGCTGATTTTGCTGTTGCTGCTGCTTTGGCTGTGGGGCTCTAAAGTCTTTGGCCTCATGGCCCACCTTTTCGCACCTACGGTAAGCCCGGACACACGGTCCATAATGATGATAACCACACTTGTTGCACTGTGGCTTCTTTCCAACGTAGGAGCCTTGATTCAGATTGCTGTCATGGCCTTGGTTAACTGAGGACGACTGACTGAAACTATGGTTATTGCTGTTGTCAGGCCTTTTCTAAGATTGACTGGCACTGGTCGCCTTTTCAGCGTCGTTCCATTTTCGTTTGTTATCACTACCAGGTGTGGTAACTGCAGTAGCAGAGGTAGTAGCAGAAACACGTGGTGGCAATGAGCCACGTTCGGCCTCTTGGTCAGTAATCTTATATGCCAAACGGATGATCTGGGGAAGCAGTGACATAGCCCTTTACAGCTGGTGCTAGGTCCTTGAGATACAACTCAATTCGTCGATGTGGAGGTCGAGACATGTTAGGGCACAAAATTGCTAGTTCATGAGATCGTTTCGTGTAAGCCTCGATCTCGGATCCTTCCATCTTCAAATCATAGTACTCATTCCCGAATTTCTGAATCTCATCACGAGGACAGTACTCTTCTCGCATCAACTCCTTAAAATCATCCCAAGTCATTGCATTAGCCATCTCGATGCCCAACATCTACACCTGGGCATTCCACCAAGTTAAGGCACCATCCTCCAAGGTGCCAGTAGCATACTTCACCCGGTCCCCCACGGGACAGTTACACATAGCGAACACTGATTCCGCTTTCTCGAACCATCGAATTAGCCCCACAGCCCCTTCAGTCCCACTGTAGGTTTGTGGCTTACAATCCATAAATGTCTTAATCGTGCAAGCAGGCGGATGGTTTTGATTCTGATGCCATGGCTGACCTAATGGACGAAAGAAAATATAACACAAGGGTAAGAGTTGTGTACATGACACAAGAATAAAGAAGATTTGGCACATATCGTACCAGCTTGATAGGCTGCTAATACCTCAGCTACACGGGTGTTAATCAGATTTGTCAACTCAGACTGAGTCATTGCAATGTGTCCACGTCCATGGCCTCGTCCACTCATGATTCTTAACAAGGAGAGGGAACAAGTTTAAGAATCGAGATAAGGTAGGAGTCAAATCTCACGTTGACATCTACAAACTACAAAGTTTACACCAAACAATAGGGCAGAACCCTTCTCACACTCGTTAAGCCTCCCTGGGACTCACATACACCTCACATTATTATTATGTGTGCGCCCATAATAACAAGGCAATATGCATGCTTATCTCATTGCCTCTTAACTTGCGCTAAAAGTTTCCCCCACATTCAAATAGCAAAATGAAAGGTATGACAGGATTATGAATCACAAAAGTCAAAGAGTAGTGTCACACTATCAAATCACCATAGTATCTAGTATACCGTTTCATGCAAGCTATGAGTTTGTGACTACTAAATAAGTAATGCATAAAGTAAACAGAAGACGAACCTTGCAATCTGGAGCTGAGTGTCATGGTCGATTTTCGAAGTTGTTCGGCTATAGTCTGGTTTTATAAAAACGTTTTTAAAACCTAGTTCACTATAACCAGTGGCTCTGATACCAAACTTTCACACCCCCAAAATACCACATGCGGAATCACCGCGGGACGTGTGACGTACCAGGATCCAAGCCACCAATCACATTGAACTACGCATAATATTTAAATAAAAAATTCCATTCATTTCAAAATATAATTCCAAATCATAAGTTAAATCAAAGTAAACGTTCAGCGGAACCATAATGTAAACTGTAAGTCAATCGTTTCAAAACATGTGTTCATAATTAACGAAGCAAGTATCCTAGAGTCTCGACTGTAACACCCTTGCTATTATTTTAGGGTTTCCGTATTATTTACGTAAATAAACATGTAATTATAATTGCATATACATTAAAAAATACTGTCAAATTAAAATATTTTAGGATTTGAAACAATACAATACAATATGTATAAATTCGTCGTTTTTAAATGACGACAAAACCATGTGCGGAAGCTTGTATCTTGATCGTGCTCGGTTCTTCAATGAGCTTGATCTTCATCCGGGACATCTTCACATTCACCTACGATCAAAACCAACTTAAAAGTTAGTTTTGATATCTTAAATATTAGTATAATCAAGTTCTAGTAGCGAACAATCAAAAACAAAATAAAATTTCGGAATTTAGTCTGTCACGCCACGCGACAGGCTCCTCTTGATCTTTCGCGTGCCGCGAGCACCCTCGCGTGTCGCGCCGGGATTACTGCTCCCTGTCGCATGTCGCGGGGGAGATGATTTTCCAGCAGTTTTGTTGCTGAAACCTGCATTTTTCCCAGCTATGGTTTTAATCGTAAAACGATTTTAAAGTGTCATAACTTTTATTTACAAGTCCGTTTTAGGTGATTCTTTTTCCTACGCGTTTGTAATAAAAATACGCATTAATTTATCCTATTTTCCACATATGAAACCTGAATTATAAACGATTAGTTTATAATTTCTTATTTCATTTATTCGACCCATTTGTTTTAAAAGTTTACAACCTTGTTTCTAATTAACCGTTTAGCATACCTCAACATGCTTAACTCAAAATCTATAGTTCGGGTTTGTAACTTTTATGAATTAAGCGGCTAGTACTCAATCTATGCGCATAATTCTTTTGACCCGTTTAGAAGACTAAAACCTTCTAAGTTTAAATATTTCCCTTTTTGTTATGCACAATCCACTTTATACTTATCTAATACTTACATCATCATAATACACGATCTTAAACGGCTCATAAAGACCGTTTACCCGGTTTAGCGTTCATGGGTATTTTGGTCAATTTCAGTCCCTCATTTTACAACGAAGGGCTTTCACTGATATTTGACCAACATATTACTTCTAACTATAATTTAAAATATGCGTACCTAGCTCGGGTCAAGTACTGACCCGCTTTAATATCTTGGTTTAATGATTTTGCTAATTTATAGCAAATGCAAACTTCCATAAGCCGTTCTTATCCTGTGAGCATTAGACTCGACAATACTTATTAGTCGTTATTTGTCAAATGGCGCTAAAAATTTCCCTTTAACCCGTTTGGTCTAAACGACCAAACATTTTGCATTTGTATTTGAATGGTATATATATATTTACCATTTCGTTATTTAACCCATTTCGGCTTACGTCGTAAGATATCATTTAACTTTATCTTACGTTGGTTGTCACGCAACTAATTACCATTTTATCCCCATCATTATTATGAGTTATCCCATAGAGCAACATTTCAAAACTCGTTGTATGTTTGTCATTCCATGACTATACCACCATTTACCCATTTTTACCATCCATTATGGTTTTCCATCGTTTTTACTTATTCCGAGCCGTATCGACTACGTCGGAACACCACATTTTAACCATTAGCTTAATATATTCGTAACCCTTATAATGATTAAACATTTTATAAAAAAAAAGAGTGTAAGCTTTACTTACCTCGCATCAAAATTACGCTTTTCTTTTCGTACTTGCTCTGTTTGACCCGCTTCATTCCCAAGTCTCTATCTAGCTTGTCAAGAGTCAAACTATCATCATAATTCGTAAGACGGTTAGATTAGTCATAATCATTTACGACTATTCCATCCTACGGGTTTTATGTCGAATTTATCATTCGACCATATCAAAATTATCATTTGATCTAATCATTGGTCGGTTTGACTTTCTAAAGTCAATTGACTTATCAACATATTCAAATGCACATTTGGTTCAATGAACTCACCTAGGCATATTTCATCCGAACTCTTAACGAAATCAAATTTTACATACTAACTAGTAGGCCGCGATTTCATTTAAGCATTTCATATCACTGAAAATGGGTTGTTTCTGGTGACTTGTTTAACCTATTTACAAGTCTTCAAAAATTATGATTTTTTTTATGGCGTACCACTCGGAGGGTTAGACCTTGTGTTAATATTTCAAGATCTAACTCTTTACAAAAAATTCCTAAAAATTCATTTACTAAGTTGTAATCGGATTCGTCACTTCTGACTGCAGCTTACGGAAAAATTCATTTAAAATTCCTCGTTTATCCGATTGACGAAATTCCAATTGGCGATTCTTTTAATCACTTAAAAAATTCTACAGTAAGAATTTTATATCATAACTCAATTCCTAATTCGAGTTATGACATTCGTAATGGGCTGCAAATTCTGCCAGAAAACGCAGCTTGAACCTTTGATACGGAAAAATTCATAAAACGCTCAATTTTCGTCGAAAAAATGCGATTCCAGTGGGGTTTTAAAGATATTTCATGGAATTACATTTTAGGCTCAAGAAAAACATGTTTTTGTCTTGTTTTGTCCTGGTTACAGCCGATACAAGTCGGCTGTAAATTCTGATCAGAATTCAGCTTTCAATTTGAACATGTTTATGACATTATAACACTCATTCTTAGCAATCAAAATGTCACACCCTCAAATTACCACCTAGGGAGTGTCCCTGTTTGGCGTGTGACTACTAGCAATGAGCCACCAATTACGTTGAATCACAAGTTTAAAATAAAGTTCCATCGTTTAATAATAATGAAATCCCAAACGTAAGTCATTCAAAACCATAAGTTCAGCGGAAGCGTAAAGATACCATAAAGTAAATACTAAACGATCATAATAAATAAGTGTTTGATAAATAAGTTCATCAGCGTGACCATGACCACTCTTGCTCTCCAGCCAACAAGCTCCTGTCTCAATCACCTAACGACCTGCGAGCATGTAACAAGTGTATCAGACAAAGCTGGCGAGTTCACAGTTTTAGAAAACGTTTGTTACCAGTTGTATGTAAAACAGTTCAATAACCAATGCAAGTAATATTGTTAATATCTCAATTCCGAACAAGACGGCTCCTGATGTACATGACTGCCCTTTCCCACGTACTCCTATCCAATACTGGGCCCGACTGGGTCATTAGTTCACATCCGTCCTATCTAGGAGCGGTGTGAGGGTGCCAAACCTAAGTAGCGCTACCAACTAATACCCGTTACCCTCCAGGTAACAACATAAGGGACTTACAAGAATGATAGGTGAGAATATTAACCAATATACCCGTTTTTACCCAAAAGACTTATCCCTCCACGGGATACCCACTGACTGTCCCCAACCACTGGGACGCATGCTCGAATGTAGTGAACTCACCTTCGGTTTGCTCGGTTAGACTTAGTGCTTGTTTAACAGTTAACCAATCGAATCCTACCGGGTTTACAGAGGCAGTTAGTTCCATGTATTCATGTATTTGTTCACATGTAAAGTTCAAACGTATTCATGTAACACATATTGACACACACAACATGCAAGTAATATGATCGTAGTCTATTCACAATGCAAATTAATGTACCACACTCACTTCACATTCGGATCATAAGTGTTCCACATGGCCATATTTCCGAATAACACACAATGTGTTATATAGACTCGGTTCATCATATAGCTCCCAAGTCAACCGGCCCAGCCGTTAAACCCGTTCGGTTGGGCCGTTCCATTCATTTAACCCAACTGGTGCACCTGGCCCATTAACCCAAATTCAACGGATTCACCAATTAACTTGAATCAGGCCCCAAAACCAACCTACCAGACTTCGTGTGATTAATTATATATGATACAATTTCAAGCGGCCCAACTAGCACCCTTACCCATTGTTTTTAATTGATCCAGTAACAACCAAGACCCAATCAACACAATTTAATGTGATAATTATTTGTATGACTTATCTTATTATCATAACCTCAATTAAGGCAACGTGTCAGACTGTTTCACATCCTAGAAATCAGTTCCTTGACTTTTATAACAATCACCGCTAACAATATTTGTTGGGATTGAACCCTACCAGAGGAACAGATAATGTAAAGCCAAAACCTGGTCACAACAGTGGATCCACAATAAGCAGTAGTTTACATTAAGCTTCCCCCTTGAAAGTGAGTTATAACTACTGATGGTCTTTATCCACTGATCAGATACAACTACTGCTGTTCTTTCAACTGCTGATCAAACCCTGACGTATCCAACACTGCTGGTCCTATCTACTGATGATAAAGCATTGCCAAGTCAAGGACTGATCAACCTTGAGCAAAGCACTGACATAAAGGGAGAGCAGCTGTTTAGTGAATTATTTGTTTTATGTATAGTCAGTAGTTAGGTTAGCAGTGTTTGTGTAAAGACAGTAGATACAGGTTGTTAGGCTGTTAGACGTCACTTTCATGGTGACGTCAACTGAGGTACACCAGTGGTTTGGTTTGCCTATAAATGTAACAGTACCCTGTAATGTTACATTTGATTGACTGAGCGAGTTCTTCTCCTCTAGTCCAATCCTTTCATCTTGTGTGCAACCATCCTTGGGGTATCAGGCTGAGGGGGAGCTTAGCTTGTAAGCATGTTTTGTAATCTTTTGATTGACTTTGTAATCTTTCGATTAATGCAAATCATGTGTTTATCAAACTATTTTCTTCTTTGATTGTGTTTGTAAAGTTTGTTGTTCATTTCCGCTGCACTTAACATGTTTTCATACTCATTGACTGTTCAATTTACACAAACAAGCATAATCATGATAGCCTCTAATCCTAACAATTGGTATCAGAGCCTGGACAGTCAAATTCGATCTAACAATCAATTTGACATAACAGTTCGGCTCAAAATTCATTGATACTAAGGTTGGTTGTATTCAGTTGAAAAACAGAGTAACGAGTAAATCATGATCAAAATGATTATTCAAAAACTCTGTAAATCAACCAAGATGTCATAGGACACACAAATCTCAGACAACAAGTGATTTCATGCATAAGTCACTCATAGTTTTCAGATCTGAAAACATGTCTGTTAAACAGTGAGAATATTTTATATTTTCAAAATTAATTTCAATTGCTGTTATGAAAATTGTGATGTCTCTTTGTTAAAATGCTAAAGTATGTACCTCGGTTTAACAAAAACCTATGTTCATAAAACATTGGTGTTTTTTATAACCTAAAAAGAGGGAAATTAAAACTTTAGTTAGTCAAATCTTATGTGTTGAAAACAGGTTGATTTCTTCAGAAGGACAAAATCGACTATGTTAAAATACATTAAGAAAATCAGGAGTCAAAAATGTCCGGATCATAGGTAATGAGAAGGTTGGCATAAGCTTGTGCAGAAATGACCAAATATCTCAAAACATTACTACAAAATGATTCTGGAACAAGTATTCTTTCAATAAATACCCCTCAGTAAGTATTTAAATACTTATGATTAGGGAAGGGTAAAAAGGGAAGAAGAAAATTCACAAAAACTCATAAGTGTGTTTATCTCAAAATTTTTGATATCAAAAGAAAAGAGTATAAACATAAAACACTTATGAATCAAAGTTTAGGGTAAAAATGGTCATTAAGCAACTGTGTGCGTTCATCTGATTCAGGAAAAGTTTTTGATTCCAGTGAATGAACTTCAAAGAGAACCATGTTTGCATATCAACTGACAATAAAATGGTCCTTAACAGTGGTCGAAATGCATTCAATATTTCAAACCACTGACCATTTTAAATAACTTGAGAATGATATGATTATGTTTTCTTTTGAAAATATACCAGATCCTTTTTTATGCTGTTCTCAGAAAATCCTTAACCATTTTTTTAAAAGGATTTTCTCGAATAATCAGGATATATTGTTCATTTTTTTTGGAATAATATATTTGAAACTGTTGCTTGTTTTTGTTGGCAATGGTTTCAGTTCCTGTCAGGATATAATACCTTATTTTTTTTGTATTAGTATTCTCTTATATGGGTCAAAAGGAAATGGTACATATGTCAAGATCATATCATACTTAGGTTAGCTCTTAAATTGTTTTCAAAGGTTGATTGCAAACTGTGCTTAAAATACTAGGGTACTCATGTTTTAATTGAATATTAAACGAAAATGAGTTGCCCTAGCAAAAAGTTTTCATCATCTGGGGTACTAAACCAATGTCTTTCAAAATTGACATATGGCAAAACCTTGAATGAAAATTTTCAAAACTGCTGCTGAAACACTTGTCCTTCAGATCTGTACCATTTACCCTAATCACTGTTTTGTTCCAACGTCTGATCTCTAAACACTGTCTACTGTTGAAAGTTAAACACTGCTTCCTCATTTTCTTGACAAGCACTGATATTCACAATCAGTGTCTTATCCACTGATATGCTATCTGCTGATAGTAAAAATCATCCACTGTCCACAATTTTTACCGTTGTAAACACTGATGCTTGATACGTCAGTGGCCCTTAAAACAACTATTCTCCTTCCTTCATCCATTTCATCAGTGTTTGACACGTGGTCAGTTTTTAGCCCTCAGATCAAAATAACCGCTGCCACATCAGTGATCATTTTTTCTCCCTAAATAAAACCCTGCCCTAAACCCCAAACAGGGTTTTACACTGTCGAATTGAATTCCAAAATTCTCTTCTCATAGCAGTTTCCAACCCTTCTTCTCAAAATATCCAAAATCTTTCTTCGTTCTCCTCCGCAAAAATGACAAAATCAAAGTCAAAATCAACATCAAAACCTAAATCACCATCACCCTCCAAAGAGGTCGCTCAAACGGCTGAAGAACCCATTGAGATACCATACAAACAATCTCACAACTATTTGGGTTTACTCACAAAACCCACAAACAACCATACTTTCGATTCCATTCTCGACACCATATCTACATCAAAGTACAAAACTTTGTTGACAGTAGATGCTCCCATATATTTGCAAACCCAGAGAGAGTTCTGGAAAAATGCTACGCTTGAAAAACAAGATGATAAAGTAGTAGCCATTAACTCCTCGGTACAGGGTACGGCGATTCAAATCACTCCGCAATCACTATCAGAAATCTTCAAACTCGATGATCAGAAAGGTAAAGCTTCCTTTGACAAAAACGAGTTAAAAGCTGGTTTTCTGAAAAGGGGCTATGCAGAACAGTCAAAGGTAGATACCCTACAAAAGGGTTATTTTCCATCTGCACCCAGATTTTTATTTCACACACTTCTGATGTGTGTTTCGAATAAAACAACATCTTTTAACGAAATACCATTGAAAATTCAATGCCTGGGTTACGCTATTTTGAATAGTAAAGACTACAACTACTCCCAGGAGATTTTCAATGACATGGTGAAAAACGTTGAAAGTAAAGCATTTTTGTTGTTTCCAAGATTTTTGAGTTATTATTTTTTACAAAAATTTGATAAGAAAAATGAAAATTTACTTAAACAAGGTGTCTATTTTCAAATAAAAAGCTTGACACCTGAAACATTCACTAGAATGTTGGCACCAATAAAAACCAAAGCAGGGGTATCTGAGCAGATTTTAGCAGTTACAACTGCTCCTCAGGTATCAGCTGCTGAGCCCACTGCTCCAGGTGATCAAAGCAACACAACCACTGCTTTGAAACCCACACCTGCCACCACTAAAAAGACCAAAAAGAAAACATCCAGAAAACCCACCAAACCCAAAACAAAGGCAACTCTGGAAGATGAGATCCCAGAGGAAATGCTTGTGACAACACAAAAGTCACCACAAACCACTGCTGCTACTTCCTCACAGCAGTTGGAAGAAAGATCTCAACCCATGCCTGAAACTCCTCCTGCATCCTCACAAAAGGATCAGGTTGTAATCACAGGGACACCAAATTATGAAGCTCTAGATCCAGTTGGCTTTGTCTTCCACAGTCCTGATCCCAAGGACATGTCTCTTTCAACTCCCATACCCTCACCAATCATAATGCCACAATCCATGCTACCCTTGTTGCATGCAGCTGCTATAGCTCAGACACAACCCAGTTCCTCTCTATCACCTATCACTGAGAGTATACTCCCACAAGTGACTGGGTCTGATGCTACTACTCCTGCTATCCCAGCAACAATTGAGGAGGTTACACCCCCTGAGTTACAAGTAACTCACGGTGGTAGTTCAAGTGGAGCAGCAACTACAACTGGTGGATCAATAGATCTTCAGATGGACAGTTGTTTCATAAATAAGACTCCCTTGAAGGCAATTTCTTCCATGGCAACCTCGGTAACCACCAGTGAGTTGGATCTAACCACTGGTACCATCAAAGGTTTATCGAATGCTGAAGAAAGAAGTCCCCAGTACCAATACCAAGGGGCATCAATGGGTGATTTTTGGGACTCAGTTCCTAAGTCAAACATTGATATAACCACTGCTGGTGGGGATTCAGATGATCCCAGTAAAATGGGTTATGATTCAAGATATCAGGAATTGACGGGCAGAGTTGAAAAACTTGAAGAATCGGTTTCTGAAATAAAGGAGATGGTGCAAGAGATTTTAAAAGCTCAGAAAGCACAATCCAATGCTGTTCCACCTCAAGCACCTGCTCCACAACAAGCACTTGCTGCAAATGAGCTCTGGAATCTTTTTCAACCGATGCTTGAAAGACAAAAACAAGTGGCTGATCAGCAGCATGAAATGCATATACAAATGCTGACCGATATGGTGGAATCAAGGTTCAAGGATACTCAAGCAGATATCAAGGCTATTAAGGCCAGCATCCAAACTACCACTGGCAAAACTCCTTCAACTTTGCTGTTCTTTGATGACCCCCTTGCAGATAATGCCAAAAAGGGGAGATAATGAAGCAAATGAAGAAGAAGGGAATAGAACATGGCCCGTGTGTTGAACCTGAGCAAACAAAGCAAACATCTAAACCACCTCCCACAAAATATCATACAACTGATACAGCAGTAGTTACAAAAACTGTTGTCTGTAGCCAAACAGCTGCCATTTCATTAACACACACACTTTCAACACACACCACTCTACCACACACCATTGCAACTACTATTCCACCACCATCCTCATCTACTGTCATATCACCACCACTGCCTCCTGCCATAAAGCAGAAGATAGCAGATGTTACAACATCTGCTGTAATGACAACAGTGATTGAAACACCAGTTGTTTCAATCATTGTATGTCAATCACCAACCACTGCCACTCACTCTCAAACCACTGATCCACCCAAAACATCATCAGCCTCTCCTACATTAAAAAGGAGAAGGGTTTTCATTTCTGATGATGACTCATCATCACCATCACCACCTTCAAAAACTACCTCACCACTTCCATCCCCTGCTCAAAAGCAGAAGACAACTGCTGACATATCAGCAGTTGTAATGACAACAGATGTTGAGACACCAGTTGTTTCAACAGCTGTTAGTCAGGCATCCACCACTGCTCTCACCTTTCCTACATCACAACCAAAACTCTTCAACAGAAAAAGAAAGCCAATCCCTGTCGATGAGGGTATACATGATCCTAATGCTGCACAAAATCCACTGGAACTTGAAGCTATCAAAAATGAGATGAGGCAATTCTATACAGAAGAAGATCCTTCAAAAAGAAGATTCTCCTCACTCATAGGCTACATGCCACCAGATGATATGGATGATTACCTCAAACTCAAGGCAAGGCAAGCTAAACTAAGAGCTAAAGTTGAGAGTGAACGTGAACGTTTAAGCGAAGATGGCATTGCTAAAAGACTGGAGTTCTACTTCACAAAAGTAAAGCAGATAGAAGAATTTGCACAAGACCTAAACAAAGAAAAGGCTGATCAAAAGAAAAAGTTAAGAATACAATATCTAGCCTACATCATAAAAGAGAAATTCTATCCTGCTGAAGAACAACAGTTTGAAGAATGGCCAATAGTCGCTCTAAAGCGTGAAGCAGAAAGGATTGAGAAAATCAAGAATGATCCTACAAAGAAGAAGAATCCTCCAAACTGGAGAAAATATAAAAAGCTCATTGCTGACCTAACTGCTGAGTATAAGAGAAAGAAAAGGGAGCTGGTGGATGCAAAAATGGATACTGCTGAAGCCATATCAAAATGGTCAAAATAGCAGACTGATGAAGCCTATGAAAGGCTAAAGAAAAGAAAGATAACTGTTTCAAGCACCTCAAAGAAGCATGAACAAAGAATGAAGCTTGAACAGCAGATAGAAAACCTCAAAACACTGTTCCGGTCTACTTTTATGACAAACCAAGAAGAAGGAGAACAGCTGACCAGTGAAGAGGTAAAAGAAAAAGAAGTTGAGTACTTCAAAGAATCCATCATGAAAATGGGTCTAAAAGAAGAGAGCTCAGAAAAACTTCAAAACCTTTTAAAAGGGATGTTAACCAAACCTGCACCACCAAACACTTCAACAGACATGACAGACATTGAAAGGCAGGAGCTGATTGAAAGAGAAACTGCAGAAGATATAGCTGCAGCAAATGATGTCATAGAAATGGCTTTCAAAAGAATGTCTGAAAGTTTGCAAGTTTTCTCAAGGCCAGTATCTCAAAGCTCATCTTTAAATAAATTTCTCCCACGAAATCCATTGGGTTTAAAAGTACTAAAGTGGCTCTCTGATCAAAAGACCCACGTATTGACTCTGTTCAGATCCAATGGAGAGGTGAAGTATATATCAAGGAAAGAAGCACTAGGCCTTAGTGTTCAAGATTTGCAGGATCTCCTTGAACTTACACTGTGTAGGGATGAAGATGATATAAGTTCCAGAGACTTTGAAGCAGATTTTAAAAGAGAAGCAAAGGAACTTTTGATGAGGAATAAAGATCCAGAATAATGACAGGTTTTGGCATTATCTGTTCCAGGGGGAGATTGTTGGGATTGAACCCTACCAGAGGAACAGATAATGTAAAGCCAAAACCTGGTCACAACAGTGGATCCACAATAAGCAGCAGTTTACGTTAAGCTTCCCCCTTGAAAGTGAGTTATAACTACTGATGGTCTTTATCCACTGATCAGATACAACTACTGTTGTTCTTTCAACTGTTGATCAAACCCTGAAGTATCCAACACTGCTGGTCCTATCTACTGATGATAAAGCACTGCCAAGTCAAGGACTGATCAACCTTGAGCAAAGCACGGACATAAAGGGAGAGCAGTTGTTTAGTGAATTATTTGTTTTATGTATAGTCAGTAGTTAGGTTAGCAGTGTTTGTGTAAAGACAGTAGATACAGGTTGTTAGGCTGTTAGACGTCACTTTCATGGTGACGTCAGCTGAGGTACACCAGTGGTTTGGTTTGCCTATAAATGTAACAGTACCCTGTAATGTTACATTTGATTGACTGAGCGAGTTCTTCTCCTCTAGTCCAATCCTTTCATCTTGTGTGCAACCATCCTTGGGGTATCAGGCTGAGGGGGAGCTTAGCTTTTAAGCATGTTTTGTAATCTTTTGATTGACTTTGTAATCTTTCGATTAATGCAAATCATGTGTTTATCAAACTATTTTCTTCTTTGATTGTGTTTGTAAAGTTTGTTGTACATTTCCGCTGCACTTAACATGTTTTCATACTCATTGACTGTTCAATTTACACAAACAAGCATAATCATGATAGCCTCTGACCCTAACAATATTTAATCATATGTAAATCGAATATTGTGGATGTTCCAAATCAAGGTATCAATTCATCAACATATTCTTATCAATATAATCTGAATTCCATGTACAATCATCAATTAACAGCATCCAACATTCAAACTCTCAATATACATTAGCACACTTGACCAAGATTATCATATGAGGATTAATATGAACATGCTTACACCAAATCGTAACCCTTCTTACAGCATTATTGCATTAACAGTGGTTATTTAATCAAGATCAATCATGACTTAATTTGTTTCATTTCATTCAACTAACATAAAGAACCATCATTATTCACATTACTCTTAATACTTATAAACCACACAATAATTCATAACCGGATCAGCCAACCTACCATTTACTGGATCATGTCCATCGCAATATACGCTACTCGGATCACAAAGATCCTCGCAGCCTAGCACTCGATTCATGTGACTATTGATCAAAATAATGCTAATCATGTACATGGTTCTTGATCGTACAGTATATGTTATATTGCACACAGATTTCACTTAAACACACATTCATTAAAACAACCAACCTACTTAAACAATCGTAAGGAATACTAACCAGAAGATCGATGAGAATATGGTGATGAAGATCACGACAGGGGGAAGGCCTTGTCTTCTGCCGTCGCACAACCAATAGGGAGGGGTAGGGTTTGTTCTAGTTTGTAATCACACTTATTCACGTATACAAGTAGCCAAACGAACAAGGAACTGGGCCAGTTATGTTTTTCTAATCAAATGGTGATTTGGGCCTATCATATTCACTAATCAAGACAGTTATTTGGGCCAATCATAACCATATCGTTACTCAATCAGGAATTCACGAAATAGTTAGTTGTTTAACACGTAGTAACACTTTGACAATCAAGACTATACATACACATTGCCATTAACTAGTAATTAACAGTAGCTTTAACAATTAAGATTCACTAACCATAGATTAGATGGAACCAGCTTATGATTCGAGGGTCTCTTCTGCCGTACACCAAAGATTAGATGGAGATATTTAGGGTTAGTAACTAATGGAGATGTGAGGCCTAGTATATGATTTACGTAAATATAAGAAAGGTGTAATCAGTTTTTGGGCCACTAGTTCGATCAAGGGTTTGAGCTGGGTGTTCCAATACAATAGGTTTGGTAAAAGGGTTTGGTTTGGGCCACACAACAACAACCGGTCCAGTCAACATCAACAATAACCGGCCCAGTCAGCAGTCCCAAATCTCGATCTAATCATGGTCGGTAAGGTGGCCCAATACCTTGAAAGTTCGGGTTGTCACATCATCCCCAACTTGAAAGAAATTTCTTCCCGAAATTTGACAAGTAAGCACAGAGGAGTGAAGTGAGAAATCAAGATTGTTGCGTATTTTCCCCAGGTGCCACATCATCCCCAACTTGAAAAGAATTTCGCCCCGAAATTCACCGGTTGCATCAGATTTAGATTAATCGACTGGAAATAAGTGTGTGTACTTGATCGTCATTGGATCCTTGCATTTCAATAATAGTAAAGATATCACAAGTGTTTCATCGAACAAACACCTCTTGTAGTCCCGGGACATAAATGACATCATGACGTTACCCAATTCGTCAGGTCACTCAAGTTTGTAGGTTACGCTAATCGCCAAGCTTCCTAAGCATTCCACACCCTCCCAGGGTGAGACTTCCAATACGATACGATCGCCTACAGCGATCTTCTAGCGTTTCCCAAGTTTATGAGCTTTCCTGACGGTCACGCGTTGCCGCCAATCGGCTCCTGACCCAGACACCCTTCCTAAGAGTTTCGAGTACCAGTCCTGGACCAGTGATTAAATTGTCAACCATCATAGTCTAACAAGAAGGTTGGCATTATTGTCTATGTAATGCCTCAACAGAGCTGCCTGGTTACCAAGATGATAATTGCCGCAGTAATACTCCACCCAAGGTAAGTGTCCTTCCAATGTTTACTATAGTCAATCACACATATGCGGGCAGCATGTCCTCGAGCGTCAGGATGGTTCGTTACTCCGACCCTTTGTCCTATAGTGATAAGCAGTGCTCTAGACGTGAGCCAAGGATGTTGTGTGTTGTCTGTCATAAATCAAACATAGATCAAAATTTGAGGTAACAGGAGTTGGCACCTCGTGCCTAAAAACCGCCTCTCTCAGAGGAATACTCACAACTGTGAAGAGTCGTCAGTTTTCTTGATCGCAAGGAAAGGTGCTGGTAACTTGAGTCCATCAACTATCACCCAGGTGATAATGTTTCCGTTCTGAGTTTTAGGTAAGCCAGTGACAAAATCCATGGTTGTCTGTTTCAAACCTCCGAATAGGTGTTTCTGATTACTGACATGAACCAGAGGGTTTCTGGTGTTCCACCCTGACTTTCACACAAGTCACACGTCGTTCACATGCTTTGCTTTGTAGGCCTTCAATCCTAGTTGTTGGTACAAGATCCCTCGATCCTAATGTATTTCATCAAACCCAGATGACCAAAAATATCAAGGCAGTGTGCTTTGCTCCACTCAAGTTCTCTACGGTTGCTTCACAATGGGGAAAAACATACGCGTTCCATAAAATAGCGAAAATTGCCCAACTTGCCCAAAGTTGTTCTTCCATGCCCCGCATGGGCCCAACTTGAGTTTCCTCCTCCTCTAATGCTTCGGTTGAAACAAGATGAATCTGATCAGGTAGGCTAGAGTCGATAGTGTGCTGCAAAGCTCAAGCACGTCCATGTTTCACGGTCGTAATCATTTGTAAGCTTCATCCATCAATGCCGCCAATTGTTCTAGCTCCTTCGAAACCAGGGTGCACGGGAGGCCCTTGTGATCGGTCTAATTGGTGCATTTGGTACCGTCCAAGTAATGCCTCCAGCTTAAATCCAAGGATCACGGCTGCTACTGCAGGTTGTGTGTCGTGTAGTACCTCCTCGTAACTCCATTACATAAGTCATCACCCTCTCGGGTTGCGTCGGTGTGTAACTGGGACTCTGATTTGGACCATCATGGTACACCATTAAATCACTCGCACCCTCGGGTAAGTCGATGCTCTGTGCATTGCAGAGTTGGAATTCGAAAGCTGAAAAGATGTCCTCCTGTTTTGTCTTTCACGAACACAGCACCCTGCTGTGCTAAAGAGATTTAAGCTGTGCGACCTTCGAAAATCTTGTGGTTCAGCTGCGATTGCATCTAGTGAGGCCAAGAAATTCCTGTATCCTCGAAGGGATCTTTGACGTTGATCAGTTTCTATCAAAATGGATCTTAGCGAGATCCACGTGTATTCCCACTTCGTTGTTTATATGACAAAAATGTATACTTCCCGAATCCTGAAGTCACACTTAGGTAGACTTCGCACGTAGGTTTTCCTCCCCTAGAAGCTCTACGATGAAATAGAAGTGCCGTTCATGGTGCTCCTTTCTCCTGGAAGTGATTCAAAACGTCATAGATAAACACGGTTGGCGAATCTGGCTAGATGGGGTTGGCACATACTACTCATGTGATCCCTAAGGTTGCTGGTGTGTTGCTAACTTTAAACAACGAGAACAGAAAATTGTAGTGGCCGTACTGTGCCTGTAACGCCGTGTTAGAAGTCATCCTTCCCTGAGTCTTCCATCAAGTGACAGTCTGATCTTGTTGGGATTGAACCCTATCAGAGGAACAGATAATTAAAGCCAAAACTGGATCAGAGCAGTGGATCCAGAATAAGCAGATGTTTACATACAAATCTCTCCCCTTGAAAGTGATTTCATATCTGCTGACCTCTTGTCTGCTGATCTTACAAAGTGCTGACCTACAACTGCTGCTCAAGTAAAGACCTGATGGAAGACTAAAGCCCTGCTGATTCTATCTACTTCCTTCAGTCAAGCACTGCTGATCCGGACAAGTACTGCTGGGTTCACAGCAGTGGAAAGTTGCAGCAGCTGATCTATAGTCTGTCTTGTAAAGTAATGTAATAGCTGTAGTTAACATAGCAGTGTTTGTATAGATCAGAGGTTAGAGTTTGTTAGGAGGTTAGATGTCACTTTCATGGTGACGTCAGCTAAGATGCTCAGTGGTTTGCAAGTGCCTATAAATAGATCAGTACTTTGTACTGTTCTATTAGCTCTTTTGCATCATTGTCTTCTTTACACGAACAAACAACTGAGCTCTGGCTGAGGGGGAGTTTGCATTCATTCATCAATCATTGTAGTCGTTATTGAAATAAATTCAATCTTCCGATTCATTGTGAAAAGATGTTTGATCAAAGTATTACTCTCGTTTGATTGTATGCAAAGTTTGTTTTCATCATAATTCCGCTGCACACTCATCCATTTTCATTTTAATTACAAACACAAAATACAATCAGAAACAAACTCAGATCCAACAATTGGTATCAGAGCTTGGACAGTCAAATTTGATTTAACAATCATTTTGACATAAATAGTTCGGCTCATAACAGTTGATACTGATCGTTTGTTCGTTCGTTGAAAAACAGAGCAAGGATTAATCACCATTAAAGTTGATTTATCAGTGTCTGTAAAACAACAAGAATGACGTCACAATCTCAGGATGATAAAAACAACATTGGCTCTCTTTTTAAACCACCTATGCTAAAAAGAAATGAGTACAACATCTGGCAGAAGAGGATGGGTCACATCCTCGCTCAACAAAGCACAGGTTGTTGGAGGTCTATTGTCTTTGGTCTCCATGTTCCCACAGTGCCAAGCGCTGAAGATGCTAAAAAGTTCGTTCCAAAACCAGTTGAAAATTATACCGAAACCGACTATCAAAAGTTCGAACTAAATGCTAAAGCGTTTAGCATCATAGCATCAGCGCTGCCCAATGAGATATATGCTGGACTGTTACACTGTAACAGTGCCAAAGAGTTATGGGACGCACTTAAGGAACAGTTTGGGGGAACCGAAGAAGTCATAGAAAACAATAGGGAAATCCTGAACCAACAGTATGAAACATTTTGTCATGTTAGAGGTGAATCACTGACGCAACAATTTGAGCGTTTCAGTTGTCTCATCAGTGAACTGAGGCTTGTTAATACCACTTTTACAAACTCAACTCAAAATAGCAGGTTCCTCAGGTCACTGCCAGAAAAATGGGACACCATAGCTTTTGTCACCCGAAACTCACCTGAGTTCAAGGATCTGACCTTGACCCAACTCCATGGTCGACTCCTGACCTATGAAAGGGAGTTGAACCAGAAAAGGAAGTTACAAGAGTCAGGAAAAACCGTTGATGATTATACATTCGGTAACACTGCTCTTCTGGGTCAAGAAGAATCTGGGAGCAGTAGTAAATATCAGGGTTTTGATCACTTCATTGACATAACTGTTGGTGCAAACTTTAACAACCCTGGTCCTCACTCTGCAAGTTATGCATTCACTGCAAACGAAAACCAGATGTCAGACAATCTAAGTTTTGAACTAAATGACTTACAGCATTTTGATCCCACTGATTTTGAGGAAATGGACATCCTGCACCAACTGGCTTTGCTAAGTGTTAGAACTAGCAAATTTTACAAAAGAACAGGGCGAAAATTCCCAGGTTTGCATGGGAATCTAAGGGTTGGGTTGGATAAATCGAAAATCAAGTGCTACAAGTGTAATAGGTTGGGACATTTCGCTAGGGAATGCAGAAGTCAAACTAGTGGTCCCATAATCACTCACCCTAGCTCAAATCCTAGACCTCAAAATCAAGGCACTGTGCACTATGCCCAGTATACCCCAGTAGCTCAAGTGAACACTGCTCACTATGCTGCTGCCCCTGTGCCATTGCACTATGTCCAAACTGCTGTTCCACAGATCCATTATGTTCAAACCCCTGCTCCCAAGGCACAAGTGCAGGCTGCACCTCAAACCACTGCTCCAGCAGCAGTACAACCAGATCAACAAAGCTTTTTCACTCAAGGGTTTGTTGACTGGAGCAGTATGCCTGAAGACCTTAGTGATGAAAATTTTGCACTCTATGCTTCTAATGATTCTTCTTATAATGAATTTTGTTTGATGGCATTAGAGTCAATACAGGAGGGGGTTGAAACTGAAGAGGAACAGCTGAGCATTGAAACAGTGGATGAGGTGACTGAAGCAGTGGTTACTGCTATAGCTGGTGAACTACTATTGGAAGAAAGTTCAGGTACCCTGATTGAACCAATGACGAATCCATGGTCCGAAGAAAAAAAAGAAGAAGAGAAGGAAGAAAAGGCTGGTGAAAAGAAGGTGAGAGCTGATGATGAAGAGAATCATCAATGTGATTGTGCAATGATGGCTGCTGCCAAGGAATCTCCTCAAGTTCTAGAAAAACTATGTTCTGACAATTGCATTATTGCTTTTGCTAACATCAAAGAGGTGAATGAAAACCTTCGGGATAAAATCTTAACTGATGAAGTCAAATTTGAAAGATCTTTAAAAGAACTTAAAAACAAATTGACTGAAAAGGAAAAAGAGATCAGCACTTTGAAAGAAGAACAACGCATAACCAAAACACAACTCCAAACTATGGTAGAAAAATACCAAGTTTTCAAAAAGGAGTTAGAGTCCACCCAGATCACTTGTGAGAGATGGGTGGAATCATGTAAAGGGTATGAGGTTATGCTTGAAAAACAGATAAAAAGCAATGTGAAATTTGGTGTTGGTTATAGAAAACATGATGATGAAACCACTGCTTTTGCAAAATCTGTTCAAACCACTGATGTAACCACTGAGTTCATACCCACAAACAAGAATGGCCAAGAAGTGAAAATCACTGACAAACTTGGTAACAAAATCACACTTGACAGACCAATGGGATCCTCTACTTTTGAGGAACTTGAAGACTATCAGTTTAAACCAAAATGGTCTGATGAGTGTGATATTGTTGAAAATTTCAAGCCAATGGACTTTACATCAACTGATGGTGTTAAAGCTCCAAAAGCTAAAGTCATACCTCTCAAGGACATCCCAGCAGTGGTTAAAACCTCTGCTGCAAAGGAGTCTGAAAAGAGAAAGAAGAAAGAAAAAATTGATAATTTGTTTTGTGAGTTCTGTGAGAAAAGGAATCATCTAACAAAAGATTGTTTCCACTTAAAAGCTTATGATTTAAACAGAACAAGTGTCATTGTTTCAGCTGAAAGTTGCATTGTTTGTGGTAAAACAAACCACAAAACTCAAGCATATGTGTATCTCAAAAACTTTGATGTGAAAAAGAATGAGTACATTGCTAAAACATCCTTGAGTCCATCATCATCATCAACATCTGTCAAATTCACCAAGAAACAACCACTTTTTGTGCCAGTTCAAACAGCTGTCACAAAACAGCTGAACCAAACATCTGTCAAAAGAGATGTTCAGGTTACTGATGCACCCCCTGCCAATCAATTTAGAAAAGGCAAGGAAAAACAGCCCTACCAAAGGATTCCACATGTTTATGAGACCTACAAAAGGCCCTCTAAACCCAGAGTGAACAGGCATCCTTTTGGTTACCAGCAGGTGATTGGTCAGGACCCACAACAGTGGTTAGAGAAACACTGTCCTAAAACAGTCCAAACCCCTGACCTAACCACTGTCCATCATTCTGCATCCATCCCAGACACTGTTGAGACCCCATCCAAAGCTCTGCTGGCTTTGGAGACCTTAATGAACTAATCCTTTTACTTCATGTGCAGGGAGCTTCTACATGCTTTGATAGTCTTTGGTATGTAGATAGTGGAGGCTCCAGGCACATGACAGGATGTAAAGCCCTCCTCAAAGACTTTAAAATCCATGGAGGGGGTGATATATCCTTTGGAAATAATAGTAAAGGGAAAGTTCTGGGGTCTGGTACAGTGCAGTCTGGAAATGTAAAATTTGAAAATGTCAATCTGATAGACAATCTAAAATTCAATCTTTTGAGTGTGTCCCAAATGAGTGACAAAGGGTTTGTGTCATTCTTCACAAAAGATTGTTGTAGGATTGTTGGACCAGAAATGGTCAAAAAGATTGAAGCAATAATCAAAACTGGTCAAACAAAACTTGTTGCTCAAAGAAGTGGCAATGTTTATGTTGTTGATATGTCAAAAGAGTGTCCCAGAGCTGATGCCTGTCTGTTCTCAGCTGCCTCTAACAAAGAGACAGAACTTTGGCACAGAAGGCTGGGACACACAAATCTTAAGACAATCACTGAAATTTCAAAAAATGGTTTGGTGAGAGGCCTACCACAAAAATTGTTTTCATGCTCTGAACATTGCATTTCCTGTTTAAAAGGAAAACAGCATAAAAGTTCTTACAAGTCCATTGAAGAGTCCAAAACAACCCAGTGTTTGCAAATGCTACACATGGATTTGTTTGGCCCAGTTCAAGTCATGAGTCTCAAGAAGAAAAGATATTGTTTGGTTTTTGTTGATGACTTTTCTAGGTTTACATGGACTTTCTTTTTACACTCAAAAGATGAGACTGCAGGCATTTTGCAAGACTTTGTGACACAGGTTGAAAAGCAATTTGACCTTCCAGTGAAAAGCTTCAGGAGTGACAATGGCACAGAATTCAAAAATAAGGAGTTCGATGCCTTCTGTGTGAAGAAAGGGATTGTAAGGCAGTACAGCATCCCTAGAACACCAGAACAAAATGGGGTAGTAGAAAGGAAGAACAGAACTTTGATTGAGCCTGCCAGAACCATGCTTGCAGATTCAGGTTTGCCATTAACTTTCTGGGCAGAGGCAGTAAACACTGCTTGCTATGTCCAGAACAGAGTTTTAATAAACCCCAGGCACAAAAAGACTGATTATGAAATTCTGTATAAAATCAAACCACTGATCTCATATTTCAAGGTGTTTGGCTGCCCATGCTTTATTTTGAACTTAAAAGATTCCATTTCAAAATTTGCAGCCAAAATTGATTGTGGTTATCATCTGGGATACTCAACCACTGCCAAGGCCTACAAAGTGTTCAATACACGGACCAAGGCCGTGGAGGAGACTTTGAATGTTAAGTTCAATGAACTTTCATCAATGAAAATCCCAGCAAACCCTGCAGATCTGTTTGATCTTGAAAATTTTACTTTTGAAAATACTGCTATCAAGACTAACAGTGCAGGTCCATCAGAGGATACAACACCAGACTATGGGTATGAAATCATCATCCCTCAAAGGTCTGCCACAAAGGGAAAAGCACCAGCTGTTCAAAACAGTTGTCAAAGCTCAACCACTGCTACCTCAACAGTTGTTGACCAAAGTAGCCCATCCACCACTGCTTCCACATCCTCAAACACTGCTGACAAAAGTCCTCAAACAATGGATAAAAGTCAGCAGATGTCCACTTCATTACCTCCTATTCCACTACCTTTTGAAGCCACTGCTGTATCATCAAAGTCCCCAGCAGTGGTTAGCTCAGATGATACACATTTGCAGCCTTCACCAACAAATGCCATCATACCATACCAAGGAGATTTAATCTTCTTGAGATCTCATCCACCTGATCAAATCATTGGCAACATAAATGAAGGGGTGCTCACAAGAAGCCAAACCCAAAACATTTGCCTTTTTGCTGGTTTTCTATCACTCCATCAGCCAGTCAAGTACCAAGAGGCACTGAAAGACAACAGCTGGGTAGAAGCCATTCAAGAGGAACTCCAACAGTTTAAAAGACAACAAGTATGGGAGCTTGTACCACTGCCAAAAGAGGTTAGTCCCATTGGCACAAAGTGGGTCTTCAAGAACAAAACTGATGAAAGGGGTATTGTTGTCAAGAATAAAGCCAGGCTTGTGGTTCAAGGTTACCGACAGGAAGAGGGGATTGATTATGATGAAACATTTGCCCCTGTTGCAAGATTGGAAGCCATTAGACTGTTCCT
This sequence comes from Helianthus tuberosus, assembly GCA_030545235.1. Lineage (NCBI taxonomy): Eukaryota > Viridiplantae > Streptophyta > Magnoliopsida > Asterales > Asteraceae > Helianthus > Helianthus tuberosus. The sequence continues at coordinate 90,214,796 of CM060411.1, forward strand.
GGCCTTTGCTGTCAACCACAATATGAAGGTGTTTCAAATGGATATCAAAAGTGCTTTCCTCTATGGTACAATTCAAGAAGAGGTGTATGTTTGTCAACCTCCAGGTTTTGAGGATCCATTTTATCCAGATCATGTCTACAGGCTAAACAAAGCCTTGTATGGCTTGAAACAAGCACCAAGGGCCTGGTATGAAACTCTTTCCAACTTCCTACTCTCAAATGGTTTCAAAAGAGGTACCATTGATAAAACACTGTTTTTAAAATGGAGAGGGAAGGATTTAATGATTGTCCAGATTTATGTGGATGACATTATTTTTGGAAGCACATGTAACTCAATGTGTGAAGAGTTTAGAGAACTCATGACAGCTGAGTTTGAAATGAGTGCAATGGGTGAGCTGCAATGCTTTCTTGGTCTTCAAGTTCAGCAAATGCAAAATGGAACTTTCATTCATCAAAGCAAATATGCTAAAGAACTTTTGACCAAATTTGATATGAATGATTGTAAACCATGCAGCACACCCATGGCAACAAATAAGCTGGTCATGTCTGATGAAAAAGATGAGCTGATTGACCAAACACTTTATAGAAGCCTGATTGGGTCTTTATTGTACCTAACTGCATCTAGACCAGACATCATGTTTGCAACCTGTGTCTGTGCAAGAAGTCAATCAGCTCCCAGAAAATCAAATCTCATTGCTGTAAAAAGGATCTTCAGATACATAAAATGTGCTCCCACACTTGGTATCTGGTATCCAGCTAATGGGAATATCAAGCTTTCAGGCTTTTCAGACAGTGACTTTGCTGGATGTAACACCACAAGGAAGTCCACATCAGGAGGGTGCCAGTTTCTAGGTGATTGCTTGGTTTCTTGGCAAAGCAAAAAGCAAGCAGCAGTTTCAACATCCACTGCTGAGGCTGAATACATTGCTGCTGCAAGCTGTACAACCCAACTCCTGTGGCTTCAAAATCAGTTGCTGGATTTTGGTATCACTGCCTTAAAGACACCACTCATGTTGGACAGCCAGGCAGCAGAAAATATCATCAAAAATCCAGTTTCCCATTCAACAACCAAACACATCGACATCAGACATCACTTTGTGAGGGATTGCTATGAAAAAGGTTTGATTTCTCTGCATCATGTCCCAACTAAAGACCAGTTGGCAGATGTGCTCACAAAAGCACTTGATACAGCCACTTTTGAAAGCTTGGTCTCTAGAATTGGGATGCTAAACATGGAATAACAAGCAAAATCTTGTTTTTCTATGCATAAAAGCATCAAAATGTTTTCAGAAAATCAAAATCCATCCTTAAAAATAGCTAAAAATGAAATTTTCATTAAAATCCTTAAAAGTCTGCCATTAACCACTGATTGTTTAAAATTCTGCTCTACTTCAAAAGCCTGTCCACTGCTGAAAGTCAACCCCTGTTCTCTCATTCCTTTGATAAACTTTGTTGTTCAAAAGCAGTGTTTTATCCACTGATATGCTATCCACTGATAGTGAAAATCATCCACTGCTCTACTACCACTGCTTTCATCAGTCACTTTCATAAACGTATTGTCCTTCACTTTCACCAGGGGTTGTCACGTGGGCAGTACATAGTGGTCAGACTTTTTGTAACGGCTGCCACATCAGCATTCACTTCCTTCCCTATAAAATCCCCCACTCACCACCAAAACAGGGTTTTACTGTCGAATTGAATTCCTAAAAATTCTCTTCTCAAAGCAGTTTTTCATCTCATCTTTCACAAATTTCTTCGATCATTCTCTTCAAAAATGACAAAATCGAAGCCTTCCACAAAACCCACTTCCAAATCATCATCGAAAACAGCCTCTAAAAAGGCAATCTCCACTGAAATCCCATATAAACCATCTCACAATCTCCTGGGTCTTCTCACAAAACCAGGAACCACCAATGTTTTCGATTCCATCATTGACACCATGGCAAAATCAAAGTACAAAACTTTGTTCACCGTCGATGCACCAATCTTTTTGGAGACTCAAAGGGATTTTTGGAAGAATGCAACCCTTGAAAAACAAGGAGACATTGCAACCACCATACACTCTTCTATAAAGGGTAAAGCTGTCCAAATCACGCCACAATCCATTTCAGAGGTCTTTCAACTCGATGATCAGGAATGTAAAATTTCTTTCACTAAAAACGAGTTACAAACTGACTTCATTGAAAGAGGGTATGAAGCCACAATGATGAAGAAACTTACCTTACAAAAAGGTTATTTTCCTTCTGCAACCAGATTTTTATTTCATACCCTCCTACTATGTGTTTCAAATAAAACCACTTCTTTCAATGAAATCCCTTTAAAGATTCAAAATCTGGGATATGCAATTCTTCAAGAAGAAAATTTTAACTATTCTCGGGAAATTTTTAAAGATTTGGTTAATAATGTTGAAACAAAATCATTCTTACTGTTTCCAAGGTTTTTAAGTTACTATTTTGAAAAGAAATTCAGTAAGAATGATTTAGCTGCAATAAACCAAGGTGATTCTACTCAAATCAACAGTTTAACAACTGAAACTTTTTCAAGAATGTTAGCACCTTGCAAAACACAAGCAGAGGTGCCTGAGCAGATTTTAGCAGTTACAACTGCTCCTCAGGTATCTGCTGCTGAGCCCACTGCTCAAGGTGATCAAAGCAGCCGACCAACTGTTTTGAAACCCACATCTACAATCACCAAAAAGCCTACAAAAAGAAAAACTCAAAAACCCCCCAAACCAACCAAAAAGGCAACTCTGGAGGATGAGATACCAGAGCAAATGCCTGTGACAACACAAAAGTCACAAGAAACCACTGCTGCTTCTTCCTCACAGCAGTTGGTACAAATATCTCAACCAATAACTGAAACGCCTCCTGCTTCTTCACAAAAAGAACAGGTTGTACAAATAGGGTCTCCACATCATGATGCTCTGGAAACACTTGTTTCTATCATCCACAGCTAAATCCCGGGGCAAATCCACTTTCTACACCACCCATCACATCCACAATTCCCCCACCAACTAAACTGCTGTTGGATGCAATTGATTTGAACCAGGCACTAACCAGTCCTTCTCACTCACCTATCAATGAGAATATACCTCAACCACTGACTGGGTCTGATGTATCAATCTTTGCTAACCCACCAACACAACCTGAGGAGGTTACACCCCTTGAGTTACAAGTAACTCTTGGTGGTAGTCCAAGTGAAGCAGCCACTACAACTGTTGAACCCACTGGTTTACAGTTGGACAGTGGTTACATTAATAAGACTTCCTACTGGCAATTCCTTACATAGCACCTCTGCCAACCACCAGTGGATTTATTTATCCTACTGGCAACATCAAAAGGTTGTCAAGTGTTGAAGGAAGAAGACCCCAGTACCAAGAAAAAGGGGCATCAGTGGTTAATGTTTGGAGTACACTCCCTACATCAACTACTGATAAAACCACTGCTAGTGGGAAATCAGATGATCCCATTAACTTGGGTGATGGTTTAAAGTACCAGAAATTGACGGATCGTATTGAAAAGCTTGATAACTCTGTTGCAGAACTCAAAGATATGCTACAACAGGTGTTACAAGTACAAAAGGTACAATCAACTGCTGTTCCATCTCAAGCACCTGCTTCACAAAAAGCACCTGCTACAAATGAGCTCTGGAATTTGTTTCAACCTTTTCTCCATCAACAAGCACAATTAGCAGATCAGCAACATGAAAAACATGTCCAACAGCTGAGAAATGCAATGGAGTCAAGGTTCAAGAACACTCAGGCTGATCTAAAGGCTCTCAAAACTCAGATCCTGCACACCACTGGCACTGCTCCTCCAAAAGTTTGCTTCATTTATCAACTTCCCCCAGATAATGCCAAAAAGGGGGAGAAAATTAAGGAGTGGAAAAAGAAGGGAATAGAGGATGGTCTCTACATTGAACCAGAAAATGCAAACATGACCAAACAAATCCCTTTGCCAGATGGAAGCAAGAAAATTGATGTGACCACAAATGCACTGGCAGAAGCAGTTGCAAGTGTAAAAAGGGATAGAGAGGCCAAAAAGAAAGCCAGGGTGGATTATCCGGATCAGGGTACTTCAGGGTCAAAAGATGATGAAAATCTTGTTGATGAAAAGAAGAAGCCTACAAGAAGAGTAAGGCTACCCAAATCCATTCCAACCAGACGTTCAAAGTCTGCTCCAAAACCACCACCTAAAACAGCTGTTGTAACTCCTGTTGTATCAACTACAGTCGGTACTTCAGTGGTTTCAACATCTGCTCCCACTTCAACACACACCACTTCAACACACACCAAATCCACTGCCTTACCACCAAAAACAAAATCAACTAGTAGTTGTTAAAACATCTGCTGTAATGACAACAGTGGTTGGAACACCAGTTGTTTCAACAACTGTTAGTCAATCACAAACCACTGTCACTACATCCACCACCACTGTTCCATCCAAAACATCATCAGCCCCTCCTCAAACAAAGAGGAGAAGGCTAATTCTCAAAGATGATGACACTTCACCACCACAAACATCTACAAAATCTTCAACTCTTGTCACAATACCAAAACCTGTTCCTCTCTCTTCAGTTCCAATGTACAAGCCCTTACCTCCTGCAGGTGTTCAATTTCCTCTTGAACTAGCAGCTGTTAGAGAAGAAATAAAATCTTTTTACTATGAGAATGACCCTGCCAAAAGGAGTTTGCCATCAATAAAAGGATATCACTGGCCTAAAAATGTTGATGAATATTTGAAAATCAAGGCCAAGCAAGCAGGGGATATCTCAAAAAGAAACACACAAGGGAAATCTGACAAAGAAATTTCAAGAAACTATCAATATCTGCTCACACAGGTCAAATCCCTAGAACAATTTGCAAAAAATGTCAGTCAACAAATTTCAGAAAGAGCAGCTGAAACTTTGAAGAAAGACTACATTGAAAGCATCATGGCTCACAAGAAGTACAAAGGAGAGAAATACATGTACAAAGAGTGGACTGTTCCTGAGCTTGAAAATGAAGCAGCAAGAATTCAAGACATGATAAAAAGGAAAGTCGCTCACACTCCTCCTGCCTGGGCAAAGTTTAGAAAGAATGTACCTGACAAACAGGTAGAACTGAAAAGAATGAAAGAAGAACTGGTTGCTGCTGAATATGGAAACAAAAGACAAGTTGCTAGATGGAAAGAAGATGTGGTCAGGATCACCTACAAAAGGTTGGAGGAACTAAGAAAGAAAGATCCAAATGTTCCTCAAAAGCCTGACTATCCTGAAGAAGAGGTTTCAAAAAGACCAACAAAGCTGCAAATCAGGAGAGCCACTGCTCCAACTGGTGCTGCCATCTATAAAAGAAGGTCACACAAACAGTTGGGAGGTGAAACCATCCAAGAGATGATAAAAGGATATGAACTTGTAAAAGAAGGCATAAAGAAAATGATCATAGAAACTCTTGGCTTGGATCAAACTGCAAATACTGCTCAGCCATTTATGAATAGGCCAGCCTCACCAAATACCTCTGCAAATAAACATCTCCCAAGAAACCCACCAGGCTCAAAAATACAAAAGTGGGAAACTGACAAACAGACCTGCGTATTGACTTTGCTCAGGTCTGGTGGAGAAGTGAAGAAAATATCAAGGGAACAAGCTCTTGGCCTGAGTCTTGAAGATTTGCAGGATCTCCTTGATCTTCAACTTAGCAGGGATGATGAAGACACAGATGCCCTAGACTTTGAACTACAATTTAAAGGTCAGATAAGGGAACTGTTGATGAGGCAATAAAGAATTCCACAATAATGAAGAGTTTTGGCATTATCTGTTCCAGGGGGAGATTGTTGGGATTGAACCCTATCAGAGGAACAGATAATTAAAGCCAAAACTGGATCAGAGCAGTGGATCCAGAATAAGCAGATGTTTACATACAAATCTCTCCCCTTGAAAGTGATTTCATATCTGTTGACCTCTTATCTGCTGATCTTACAAAGTGCTGACCTACAACTGCTGCTCAAGTAAAGACCTGATGGAAGACTAAAGCCCTGCTGATTCTATCTACTGCCTTGAGTCAAGCACTGCTGATCCGGACAAGTACTGCTGGGTTCACAGCAGTGGAAAGTTGCAGCAGCTGATCTATAGTCTGTCTTGTAAAGTAATGTAATAGCAGTAGTTAACATAGCAGTGTTTGTATAGATCAGAGGTTAGAGTTTGTTAGGAGGTTAGATGTCACTTTCATGGTGACGTCAGCTAAGATGCTCAGTGGTTTGCAAGTGCCTATAAATAGATCAGTACTTTGTACTGTTCTATTAGCTCTTTTGCATCATTGTCTTCTTTGCACGAACAAACAACTGAGCTCTGGCTGAGGGGGAGTTTGCATTCATTCATCAATCATTGTAGTCGTTATTGAAATAAATTCAATCTTCCGATTCATTGTGAAAAGATGTTTGATCAAAGTATTACTCTCGTTTGATTGTATGCAAAGTTTGTTTTCATCATAATTCCGCTGCACACTCATCCATTTTCATTTTAATTACAAACACAAAATACAATCAGAAACAAACTCAGATCCAACAGATCTTAAGTCGGTTTCCGAATAGAAGCTTGATCATTGCAACGGGTCAAGCAGGTTGTCGATGAGAGATAGAGGGTGACGGTCTATGATTGCCACCTTGGGGTAGTCTGTACGCGTACGAAAGGACTTGTCCTTCATTTCCACAATAGAGTTCGGGCTCCCCAGAGCAAGGAGCTAGATTGCTAAACTCCCACCAGGTAGTTCCTGAAGTTGACTAGACAGTTCTTGCAACCCTCCTGGTGCAAGACTGTATGAAGTACGAGCTATCAAGACAGCTTCTGGCATGAGATTAAACTGAGATTCTGCCTAACAGTTGTGGAAGTAAGCCCGAAAGTTCCTCGAGTAACAAACCGAGAGGGTTCACAAACAATTGGTGGATCCTCGATCCTCTTTTCTCTCAACCTTGGCATTAGTAACGGATGTTAACACAGCGGAGTAATCCCTCCGTAGGCACAAACCGAGAGGGTTCACAAACAATTGGTGGATCCTCGATCCTCTTTTCTCTCAACCTTGGCATTAGTAACGGATGTTAACACAGCGGAGTAATCCCTCCGTAGGCACTTCTGGCCTTCACATCTGTAATGGCGCTAACCTTTGCACTACTCTGATGCTTCAGAACAAATAACGATTCTGCACACAAAGTTTTCTCTTCACTAGGTATATCTGCGTGATTCATGGATAACCAATTCACACTAACTACTGCGTTGTAACCCTCGAGGATAGTAGAAGGAAGGTTGACGTCGAACACTCGTCTCACCAGGTCGTGTGTATACTCTAACGAACATATGAGACTCCATTTGACTTGTCATCAGCCGATTCCACATCAGGTTTAGTTTCAAGAAGTACCAGGGTCAAGCAGAATAGAGACGAAGCGAACAACTACCCATACAAGCTATCATGTTGCTGCTATGCCTGGCGTCGCTTACGCCAATCCTTAATGTCCTTCCACGAGCATCATTTCCAGTGTTGTTGTTACGGTTGCGTGGGTTCCCATTACTATCATTATTCCCTTGGTCGTTGACGTCTTGACTTAGCGACAGCCAATCCCTGTCAATGTCACCTTCGTTTCCATGCTGTAGACTGCGATTACGAGTACCTTGATGTTGTCGTGCCTGCTGCCTCCAATGCCGTTTCTTGAAACGGAGCCCTACAATCTTTCACCATCAAAGTCCATATTTTTACCTTCTGTGCCACGCGCTAATCACTATACTGGTAGCCACATATTTCACTCTATAATCTGTTGTCATCGCCTATGTCCCAATTGATTCGTAAGAGTTGACTCCCACGAGTCGCTTACTAGAGTTAAGAATTCAATTGAAGTCAAGTTGCTGGTGTTCGTTGCCGGTAATCAGGGTTGTCCAAATACTGAGGTCGGTAAAATACTACGCTTACCCTTTTGTCCATCAATCTAACAAGTCGATTGAGTAATAGACAGTATGCTGTAAGAGTGTTGGAGAAGTGATCACACTTCAGGGTCTAAGACGTCAATACGTAGAGTTCCAGCAACAAAGAAAAGTGAGAAAGGTATAGACCAATCATTGTCGTTGCAACATCCCACTCAGGGATGTCCGTACAAGCACCTAACATTCTACACAGTTCGCTAGGCGTTCAGATGGGTGTTCAGGTAAGACTCGATAGCATCGAGATTCGAAAGGATTCAGAGAGGAGTGAAAAGATCACGTTCAAGTAAGAGACAATCACTGATATGACTCTTATAGACTGTTGTGTTTCACATCGATCAAATAACGGAACGGAACCCCTTTTTCACTTGTTAAGCCTCACTGGGACTCGCATGCACCCCACATTGTTATTATGTGTGCACCCACAATAACACTGTGATTTGCATGCTCATCTCAGTTCCTCTTAACTCATGTCAAATGGTTCCTCCAACTCGAGTGGCAATCAAAGAGAATCACGTAACGTGGGTCATGAATGTTTAGGGAAATACCACCCTATCAGACACATAACAGAGGCAGGTGATACATGAATTCATACTATTGTGCTAGACGTGCAATCTCATGCAATATCATATGTAAGTGTTCACTAGTTATGCAGTACAATGAGTATACGAGAGACGAACCTTGTAGTCTGGAGCTGAGTGTCATGGTCGTATTCAGAACTTGTTCGGTTATAGTCTGGTTTTAAAAAAACATTTTTAAACCAAGTTCACTATAACCAGTGGCTCTGATACCAAACTGTCACACCCTCAAATTACCACCTAGGGAGTGTCCCTGTTAGGCGTGTGACTACTAGCAATGAGCCACCAATTACGTTGAATCACAAGTTTAAAATAAAGTTCCATCGTTTAATAATAATGAAATCCCAAACGTAAGTCATTCAAAACCATAAGTTCAGCGGAAGCGTAAAGATAACATAAAGTAAATACTAAACGATCATAATAAATAAGTGTTTGATAAATAAGTTCATCAGCGTGACCATGACCACTCTTGCTCTCCAGCCAACAAGCTCCTGTCTCAATCACCTAACGACCTGCGAGCATGTAACAAGTGTATCAGACAAAGCTGGCGAGTTCACAGTTTTAGAAAACGTTTGTTACCAGTTGTATGTAAAACAGTTCAATAACCAATGCAAGTAATATTGTTAATATCTCAATTCCGAACAAGACGGCTCCTGATGTACATGACTGCCATTTCCCACGTACTCCTATCCAGTACTGGGCCCGACTGGGTCATTAGTTCACATCCGTCCTATCTAGGAGCGGTGTGAGGGTGCCAAACCTAAGTAGCGCTACCAACTAATACCCGTTACCCTCCAGGTAACAACATAAGGGACTTACAAGAATGATAGGTGAGAATATTAACCAATATACCCGTTTTTACCCAAAAGACTTATCCCTCCACGGGATACCCACTGATTTCCCCAACCACTGGGACGCATGCTCGAATGTAGTGAACTCACCTTCGGTTTGCTCGGTTAGACTTAGTGCTTGTTTAACAGTTAACCAATCGAATCCTACCGGGTTTACAGAGGCAGTTAGTTCCATGTATTCACGTATTTGTTCACATGTAAAGTTCAAACGTATTCATGTAACACATATTGACACACACAACATGCAAGTAATCTGATCGTAGTCTATTCACAATGCAAATTAATGTACCACACTCACTTCACATTCGGATCATAAGTGTTCCACGTTGCCATATTTCCGAAAAACACACAATGTGTTATATAGATTCGGTTCATCATATAGCTCCCAAGTCAACCGGCCCAGCCATTAAACCCGTTCGGTTGGGCCGTTCCATTCATTTAACCCAACTGGTGCACCCGGCCCATTAACCTAAATTCAACGGATTCACCAATTAACTTGAATCGGGCCCCAAAACCAACCTACCAGACTTCGTGTGATTAATTATATATGATACAATTTCATGCGGCCCAACTAGCACCCTTACCCATTGTTTTTAATTGATCCAGTAACAACCAAGACCCAATCAACACAATTTAATGTGATAATTATTTGTATGGCTTATCTTATTATCATAACCTCAATTAAGGCAACGTGTCAGACTGTTTCACATCCTAGAAATCAGTTCCTTGACTTTTATAACAATCACCGCTAACAATATTTAATCATATGTAAATCGAATATTGTGGATGTTCCAAATCAAGGTATCAATTCATCAACATATTCTTATCAATATAATCTGAATTCCATGTACAATCATCAATTAACAGCATCCAACATTCAAACTCTCAATATACATTAGCACACTTGACCAAGATTATCATATGAGGATTAATATGAACATGCTTACACCAAATCGTAACCCTTCTTACAGCATTATTGCATTAACAGTGGTTATTTAATCAAGATCAATCATGACTTAATTTGTTTCATTTCATTCAACTAACATAAAGAACCATCATTATTCACATTACTCTTAATACTTATAAACCACACAATAATTCATAACCGGATCAGCCAACCTACCATTTACTGGATCATGTCCATCGCAATATACGCTACTCGAATCACAAAGATCCTCGCAGCCTAGCACTCGATTCATGTGACTATTGATCAAAATAATGCTAATCATGTACATGGTTCTTGATCGTACAGTATATGTTATATTGCACACAGATTTCACTTAAACACACATTCATTAAAACAACCAACCTACTTAAACAATCGTAAGGAATACTAACCAGAAGATCGATGAGAATATGGTGATGAAGATCACGACAGGGGGAAGGCCTTGTCTTCTGTCGTCGCACAACCAATAGGGAGGGGTAGGGTTTGTTCTAGTTTGTAATCACACTTTTTCACGTATACAAGTAGCCAAACGGACAAGGAACTGGGCCAGTTATGTTTTTCTAATCAAATGGTGATTTGGGCCGATCATATTCACTAATCAAGATAGTTGTTTGGGTCGATCATAACCATATCATTACTCAATCAGGAATTCACGAAATAGTTAGTTGTTTAACACGTAGTAACACTTTGACAATCAAGACTATACATACACATTGCCATTAACTAGTAATTAACACTAGCTTTAACAATTAAGATTCACTAACCAAAGATTAGATGGAACCAGCTTATGATTCGAGGGTCTCTTCTGCCGTACACCATAGATTAGATGGAGATATTTAGGGTTAGTAACTAATAGAGATGTGAGGCCTAGTATATGATTTACGTAAATATAAGAAAGGTGTAATCAGTTTTTGGGCCACTAGTTCGATCAAGGGTTTGAGCTGGGTGTTCCAATACATTAGGTTTGGTAAAAGGGTTTGGTTTGGGCCACACAACAACAACCGTTCCAGTCAACATCAACAATAACCGGCCCAGTCAGCCGGCCCAAATCTCGATCTAATCGTGGTCGGTAAGGTGGCCCAATACCTTGAAAGTTCGGGTTGTCACACAAAACCCCTAAAAGCATCTCATACACGAATTTAGTCAAAACCCACTTAGCACATGCAAGAGTAATCATCAAATCCCTAGTCTTTAATATTGATTCATCAAGTTTTTCAACTAGGGTTTGTTTCTAAACATGAATTCATCCTAGTTTCAGCCAAACATCAATTATTCAAGCTTGAATTTCGATTTTTATAAGTTCATCAAAAATCTCAACTTCATAAATATCAATAATTCGACATACCTTACGATCCCCACGACTAGGTGATCGTTTCTATGTATTCATGCATCTGATTCGGGCTGGATTTGACCTTCAATTTGATGCTTTTGTTGAAATTAGGGTTAGACCCTTTTTCTTCTCCCCCGGTCGATCGAACTGGAACACACACGTATGTGTGTGTTTTAATTTTTTTTTAATAAATGTTTTAACTAAAACATTTTCCTATTTACCCATCTTTAGCCCCTCATGTATTGGTTTGTTATTAAGTAGGCCACAACCTACTTATTTCTAGTAACATTCCCTCTAATTAACTAGGTTTATTATTCCTAGTTAACTTAGTGGGTTCGGGAAGTTCCTAACCTGTCTTATTTTAAGTCCCGTTAACTTGGTCATTTTTACATACTTTGTTTTTATCAAAGTATTTATTTTCTTCTTTCTCTTTTTTTATTAACATCTAGTTGATTTATTTAAATCCTAATATTTATCGGGTAAATTTTTACCACTAACGGTATTTTACACGTCATTAATATTAACGTGGTTTGACTACCAAACCCGTTTTTGGGGTGTTACAAGTCTACCCCCTTAAAGAGGTTTCGTCCCCGAAACCTTATTTACGTAGTTCATTGGTTTAATCAAAAGATCCAAGTTTCGTTTTCACGGCACCCGTTTATTTTGGTCGAAAGTTTTCATCTATATTGACGAGTACGTCTTTCATGTGTAAGGCCTCGTGGGCCGTTACTTTCAGCTCGTATCCGTTATCTTTATTGATTATCTATTTTTGCGGTTAGACTTGTTAGTCGCCGATTACCTTATACTCCATTACTCGGGTGTATCCATGTCGCCATCTCCGGCTTTATGTGTGTTTACGGTTTCCTAAATCACCTCATACTACTTATGTTTATTAAAACGTTGTTGTTTTGACTAAAAAAATTAATTTAAATTTTTTTTAGTTCACGTTTTCTCTTTCTTATCTAGGAATTTTACATCCGAGGATTTGTTCCTTTCCATTATCATTTGATGCGGGGAATTTCAACTAGTTCCCACGCTTAAACCAAATAACCCGTAGGTCCTTTCGCTTAGTCTCGTAGACTATTTCTTTAGATTTCCACCTTTTTAAGGTGAGACTCAACAATTCGTTTCTTTCCATTTGCGACCCAAAGGTCTTTTTGGTCTTGTAGACCTTAACATTTCTTATGATTCCTGAAGGTTGTGATGATCCCGTAGATTCATCTTTTACTCATGTTGTTCTAAAACATACCTTCAGTGTCAATTGTCACACCCCCAAAATCCACACACGGAGTATCACCGCTTGGAGGCGTGACTGACCAGGATCAAGCCACCAATCATATTGAACAATGTATGTAGTAAAGATAAATCAACCAAACAATATGAAAGGTGTTCAAAACCAAGCATAGTTAAGTGTTTAGCGGAAGCATAATTGTAAAACCCAAAGTAAGTATTAAGTTCGAATATAAATAAATGTTTTTAGCATGTCCCACAACGACTGCGCCTCCCTGTGCAAGCTCCATGAGTACCTAATGACCTGCAAGGCATGTAGCAACGAATCAACAACAAAGTTGAGCGAGTTCACAGTTGGTTGTTTAGTGATAGCATTCGTTTCGTAAATCGTATGTTTGTTTTGTAAACCATGTATCGTATTGATTCGTATCGCGGTCAACCTGACATGTTTGCGAAGATTAGTGGGGGCTTCCCATGTGTTAATAGACCACGCGTATCGACTGCTACAAAAATGTAAGAGGTGCCCTAAGTCAATGTCTATCAGCATTGACCCTTTGCCCATAGTCCATTAGTACACGCCCGTCCGACTGACACGGTGTGAGGTTTGTTAAACCTAATAGCGCTATTAACTAATGACCCGCTCGCCATAGGCCTCGGTGATTAAGTCGATAAATGAGGGACTTCAAGTGATAGAGTTGATGGTCTTATGGTCGTACGTATCCTGTTGTATGGGGAATACGCAAGTTCGTAGTTACTGTTTAGTTCTTTAACCCATTCCCAACCCTTGGGAATCCCATGCCTTGGATAGAGTGTGAACTCACCTTGGTTTGCTCGGCAGATACACAGAAATGTTACTTGAGCTAGATGTGGTCAACCACGTCCGATCCGAAGGTAGAATAAGAATGATTCAGACAAGAAAGCTTCGGGAGGTAAGGATGAGTTGTCGTCGGCCTTGAGAGGAGAGAAAGAGAGAATAGGGTTTGTGTGTTATGTGTTTTGCAAGTAATGAGAAGCAAGCCCACACATGGGTGCTGGTATGCGCATAAAAGGGAGTGGGCCGAACCCTCACTTGGGCTGCCCATTGGTTTCGGATTCAAAGGGTGTAGCCCGAATGGGCTTGTACGATCGGGTTGTGTTGTGCGACCCTAATACATACGTACATGCACATAACATCAAACATATCATTCAATTAGTCAATCAAGATCATATAATCACATAACGTTCACATACATTACATTAAACACAAAGATAGGTTCGAAATACGAGTTGTCACATCAATGCACCCCTTTTAAGTTTAGAAATTATTCGTTTTCATTCTTTAATTCTATGGACCTTGACCATAGTCTAAGGCTACATTTGTTTTCTTCTGAATGATCCTTCCGACTCTATAACTTCTAACGTTATTTACACGCCGGTTTGTCCTACGCTTACCGTTACTCAGTTCTTACCTATATTTCCTTACGACCTGTTACCCAGGTTCTTTATCTTAATGTTTTTAACATTCTTGTTTTGCTAATTTGCGTTCTTCCTGTCTATATTACCAAGCGTTATTCTTAGTTTAACTCGTTTGACTTGTTCGTGTGAAATTTCATCACTTGTGAACGTCAAACTTCATTCTTTATTCGACCCGTTCAACTTTAAAATAGTTGAACGTAATTATCAAAATTTTTTGTTTACAATTTCTCATCGTCTTTTAGTCATGACTCAAAATCCGAGTCTTTTGACTTTCTATTTCGCGTTCCCATCTCTTGGTTTACGTATACTTTCAAAATCCTACCCATCTATCGGGTATTTTACCGAAGTCATTATTAAAGCCACCGTCCTGGTATGTATTAAGACTTCATTTTAATTTATTTGGTCGTCTTAGCGAAACCCATCGTTTTTATTCAATCAAGTCCATTATTCTTTATTTAATTCGTTTGACTTGTCCGTGTGAATCTCATCAGTTGTGACAGTCAAACTTTTATCCCTATACCTTAGCATTCCTATTAGTCAGTCTGTATTTTCATCTACCTTGATCTTTGTCCCTTCTCTCGGGCTCGTTATTCTAACGTAATACGCTTCTGTCATCCGACTTGTGCTTACGTTTACTATCAAACATCTTACTTGTTTGATTCATTTGGGTACCTTTTTTTTAATTTGTCCCATTAACCCCGTCCTTGCTACATTGGATGTAAATGTGTCCGCTATAAGAAGTTCATGGTATCATATGTCACTACTTACTTGGCCAGAGTAAGCGATTAACACATGACATACATGACCTTTTTATAGTTTTCACATCACGCCCTATGTAATTAACACCTCTTACATATGCAACAATTATTCTTTACATGTTTGTTGCATATTTCTATTTGTGCGACTATATTTAAAAGTGTGCACCTGGTAATGCTTGCCCCGATGGGCATTCCTTGCCATTATTCCTCTTCGCGATTGTTACGCAATTTGGTCCTAAGTGAGCATGTTCCACTTGTCATACTTCGAACCGTTCTTCTATCATATCTGTCACTTGTTACACCCTCGCCATCTTCAGATGCGAGTATCCTTTTATTTAAAACATTTACAAAGATTAGTAATGTCAACTTCACTAAACGCCCGTATTATAATACAAGGCTTTTCTACTATACGTGTCAACGCGCGTAATTTGGTTAGCTATATCTATCAATTATCGATTTGATTGGTGTAACTTGAATTACACAATAACTCTATGTGTTGTTCACAACACTTTAATCATATATAACCATTAATATACATGTACTTACCGGATTTGCGATCAAGCCTCGAACCGAACACTTTATTCTTTTAACCTTGAGCTCTGATTACCAACTTGTAACACCCTTGCTATTATTTTAGGGTTTTCGTATTATTTACGTAAATAAACATGTAATTATAATTGCATATACATTAAAAAAATATTGTCAAATTAAAACATTTTAGGATTTGAAACAATACAATACAATACAATACAATATGTATAAATTCGTCGTTTTTAAATGACGACAAAACCATGTGCGGAAGCTTGTATGTTGATATTGTTCGGTTCTTCAATGAGCTTGATCTTCATCCGGGACATCTTCACATTCACCTATGATCAAAACCAACTTAAAAGTTAGCTTTGATATCTTAAATATTAGTACAATCAAGTTTTAGTAGCGAACAATCAAAAACAAAAAAAAATCGGAATTTAGTCTTACGCGCCACGCGACAGACTCCTCTTGATCTTTCGCGTGTCGCGCCGGGATTACTGCTCCCTGTCGCATGTCGCGGGGGAGATGATTTTCCAGCAGTTTTGTTGCTGAGACCTGCATTTTTCCCAGCTATGGTTTTAATCGTAAAACGATCTTTAAAGTGTCATAACTTTTATCTACAAGTCCGGTTTAGGTTATTCTTTTTCCTACACGTTTGTAATAAAAATACGCATAATTTATCCTATTTTCCGCATATGAAACCTGAATTATAAACGATTAGTTTATAATTTCTTATTTCATTTATTCGACCCATTTGTTTTAAAAGTTTACAACCTTGTTTCTAATTAACCGTTTAGCATACCTCAACATGCTTAACTCAAAATCTATAGTTCGGGTTTGTAACTTTTATGAATTAAGCGGCTAGTACTCAATCTATGCGCATAATTCTTTTGACCCGTTTAGAAGACTTAAACCTTCTAAGTTTAAATCTTTCCCTTTTGTTATGCATAATCCACTTTATACTTATCTAATACTTACATTATCATAATACACGATCTTAAACGGCTCATAAAGACCGTTTACCCGGTTTAGCGTTCATGGGTATTTTGGTCAATTTCAGTCCCTCATTTTACAACGAAGGGCTTTCACTGATATTTGACCAACATATTACTTCTACCTATAATTTAAAATATGCGTACCTGGCTCGGGTCAAGTATTGACCCGCTCTAATATCTTGCTTTAATGATTTTGCTAATTTATAGCAAATGCAAACTTCCATAAGCCGTTCTTATCCTGTGAGCATTAGACTCGACAATACTTATTAGTCGTTATTTGTCAAATGGCGCTAAAAATTGCCCTTTAACCCGTTTGGTCTAAACGACCAAACATTTTGCATTTGTATTTGAATGGTATATATATATATATTTACCATTTCGTTATTTAATCCATTTCGGCTTACGCCGTAGGATATCATTTAACTTTATCTTACGTTGGTTGTCACGCAACTAATTACCATTTTATCCCCATCATTGTTATGAGTTATCCCATAGGGCAACATTTCAAAACTCGTTGTATGTTTGTCATTCCATGACTATACCACCATTTACCCATTTTTACCATCCATTATGGTTTTCCATCGTTTTTACTTATTCCGAGCCGTATCGACTACATCGGAACACCACATTTTAACCATTAGCTTAACATATTCGTAACCCTTATAATGATTAAACATTTTATAAAAAAAAGAGTGTAAGTTTTACTTACCTCGCATCAAAATTACGCTTTTCTTTTCGTACTTGCTCCGTTTGACCAGCTTCATTCCCAAGTCTCCATCTAGCTTGTCAAGAGTCAAACTATCATCATAATTCGTAAGACGGTTAGATTAGTCATAATCATTTACGACTATTCCATCCTACGGGTTTTATGTCAAATTTATCATTCGACCATATCAAAATTATCATTTGATCTAATCATTGGTCGGTTTGACTTTCTAAAGTTAATTGACTTATCAACATATTCAAATGCACATTTGGTTCAATGAACTCACCTAGGAATATTTCATCCGAACTCTTAACGAAATCAAATTTTACATACTAACTAGTAGGCCGCGATGTCATTGAAGCATTTCATATCACTGAAAATGGGCTGTTTCTGGTGACTTGTTTAACCTGTTTACAAGTCTTCAAAAATTATGATTTTTTTATGAGGCATACCACTCGGAGGGTTAGACCTTGTGTTAAAATTTCAAGATCTAACTCTTTACCAAAAATTCGTAAAAATTCATTTACTAAGTTGTAATCAGATTCCTCACTTCTGACTGCAACTTACGGAAAAATTCATTTAAAATTCCTCGTTTATCCGATTGACGAAATTCCAATTGGAGATTCTTTTAATCACTTAAAAATTTCTACAGTATAAATTTGAGATCATAACTCAATTCCTAATTCGAGTATGACTTTCGTAATGGGCTCTAAATTTTGCCAGAAAACGCAGCTTGAACCTTTGATACGGAAAAATTCATAAAACGCTCAATTTTCGTCGAAAAAATGCGATTTCAGTGGGGTTTTAAAGATATTTCCTAGAATTACATTTTAGGCTCAAGAAAAACATGTTTTTGTCATGTTTTGTCCAGGTTACATCCAATACAAGTCGGCTGTAAATTCTGATCAGAATTCAGCTTTCAATTTGAACATGTTTATGACATTATAACACTCATTCTTAGCAATCAAAACCCCTAAAAGCATCTCATACACGAATTTAGTCAAAAAAACACTTAGCACATGCAAGAGTAATCATCAAATTCCTAGTCTTTAATACTGATTCATCAAGTTTTTCAACTAGGGTTTGTTTCTAAACATGAATTCATCCTAGTATCAGCCAAACATCAATCGTTCAAGCTTGAATTTCGATTTTTATAAGTTCATCAAAAATCTCAAATTCATAAATATCAATAGTTCGACATACCTTACGATCCCCACGACTAGGTGATCGTTTCTATGTATTCATGCATCTGATTCGGGCTGGATTTGACCTTCAATTTGATGCTTTTGTTAAAATTAGGGTTAGACTTTTCTTCTCCCCTGGTCGATCGAACTGGAACACACACGTATGTGTGTGTTTTAATTTTTTTTTATAAATGTTTTAACTAAAACATTTTCCTATTTACCCATCTTTAGCCCCTCATGTATTGGTTTGTTATTAAGTAGGCCACAACCTACTTATTTCTAGTAACATTCCCTCTAATTAACTAGGTTTATTATTCCTAGTTAACTTAGTAGGTTCGGAAAGTTCCTAACCTGTCTTATTTTAAGTCCCGTTAACTTGGTCCTTTTTACATACTTTGTTTTTATCAAAGTATTTATTTTCTTCTTTCTCTTTTTTTTATTAACATCTAGTTGATTTATTTAAATCCTAATATTTATCGGGTAAATTTTTACCAATAACGGTATTTTACCCGTCATTAATATTAACGTGCTTTGACTACCAAACCCGTTTTTTGGGTGTTACATCGACCCATGACCACTCCACTTCTCTATCACACATTGGTCAAGTGGTTAAGGTAGTTAGTTCACGACCGTCCTCCCCGGTACGGTGTGAGGGTGCCATACCTAATAGCGCTATCAACTAATAACCCAGTTGCCTCCCCGGCAACTAATCGGTATATGTAAGGGGACTTATCGATAGAAATGAGTGTAATAACCAACATCCCAATAACCTGACATTCCTCCCCGGAACTTTACCCGATATCCCTCCCCAGAATGCATGCTTGGAAAAGAGCAGTGAAATCACCTTGGTTTGCTCGGTTTGTTTAGTTACCCATTTCCAAGTTAATCAACCAACCCTAACGTGGTTACCAATGAATATCAGTTTCACGATTTAACAAGTTATTGCTTTCACACAGGTTGCATCACACACAACAGTTCACAGTACATCAGTTGGCTAGTATAACTTTCTAATACAATTTCACATCTCGTGCGAACGTCGTAATTAGCACATAACGTAGCAGGTGAGTTTGTTATACCAATTAATCGCACCAGGTTTCTTATTACCATTGACAAGCATCATGGATCATACATACACACAAGTATCTGTCAACAATAACATCATAGGCACCTACTGTTCACTTCAGAGACTTACACGGCGAAACACTTCTTGTGGCGAAAGATCAACTTTCGTCGAGGGGCTTGTCGAAGAAAGACCCTAAGTTCCGTCAGTATGCTTGTCGGTGAAACACCCATGTTTCGTCGATATGGGTTGTGACGAAAAACCTTATGTTTCGCCGAGCAGCAGTTACGGATTCAATGGTTATAGTTTGATAGGTTCTAGAACCCTAATCATCATCAACAGTTTCACCATAATCATCGATCATTCAGTTCCCAATTAATCATGCAACAAGTGTCTTAACAATTCGCATACTCATATGATCATGATCATTATAACAGTTATTCAATCATCTGCTCATCATTCTAACCAAACAACAATCATAAGGAAACACAAGAACATACAAGATTCCATCGAACTGCCCTAACTACATACACGGTTATAATACGATGAACATTACGCACTTAAGATCTAACGTATTCACACATAATCATTGCAACACACATCGATGTATCGGATATAGATCCAATGAACAAACAAAACACTCACCTTGATACAGTAGCTAGGGTAATTAGACCAAGAAGATGATATGCTTCGAGAGGGTTTGCTGCCGTCGATAGGTTTAGAAAGAGTCTAGGGTTTGCTAACTGCCATTCTACGTATAAATATAATCGGGACATGTTTGGGCCTCATTTGGGCCGGAGCCCTTCACGGCAAAAGATCATCCCAGACGAACACATGTTTCGTCGAGCACAAAGGTGGCGAAAGTCTTATATGTTACGTCGCTAAGAGTCAGCGACGAAAGTCTTATATTTCATCGGGTATAGTGGCTTTGTCATAAAGGGTTTTTATTAAACAATAACTAATGCAATTACAAACACAACACAATACACAACTACATAAACATTAGGATCAATCTTTCAAACTGTTACACCTTTCATAATCTAAATAAATTATCAACACAGGATTGCCACACAAAAGATATGTGAATGAAAAGGTTTGAAATCTCGGGTTGTCACACAATTTAAATAAGGGTATGTTACACTTTTCGTCCTTTATGTTTGTACTGGATTGCAATGAATACCCTTTAACTTTAATAATTTCAATCACAATCATTTTTTTTTGATAAAAACATTACACTATAAATTCTTTAACACTAAGTCAGCTAAAATTTCAGTTATGTATGACATGTGACTTGCATATGAGGGTATTATTGTCTTTTCCCATCCTAATACAATAAAAAAAACAGAAATTAAAATCCCCCCCCCCCTCTTTCTCCACCTACCACCACCATCAACCACCCACCACCACTCTCTCTCTCTCACAACCAAACCCCCACCAAGAGATTCCTTTATTCGGCACCACCGCACCCGTACAACCGAGAATGATTTACCATTTGTGATTGAATTAATAGTTACATCATATAAAATGAAACCCATATGACAGAAACGAGCAAATCGAAGCAGTGTAATTTAATAGTAATAAAGTTGCAGAGAGAATATAGTATGATGCCTAGAATTTCCTTCTATAACAATGAAACTAAATGATATTGCTTTATAGAAGTTAGTGCTTTAGAGAAGTTATTGGATTCTTTTTAATAAAAAGAGTAGTAAAATCAACCACAAAACTTACTGTATCAGGTACAAATTCAATCAACAATGTTGCGACCTACAACTCCAAACCCTAAAAAACAAGAGAATCAAATTAATTTAGAAAACAAAACACCCTAATCAAATCTACGAGACTCACAACAAGAATCAAAAACTGCTCGAGAGTAACTTATTGACTGGCTCGATCCCAGACTCTGTTCCAAAACTGCTCGGATCTAACCACTCTGTAAGTCTAAATCATTACTCGATCCCAGACCTGATCTAAAACTGCTTGGATCTAACCTATTGGTGGTTTCTTCAGTACCATAACTCTTTCTTCGGTGTCTGATAATCCATCTTTATACGGGTTAATAGTCAACGTATCATGCCCTGGCGGATTCTAGAGAGAGGGATTCGAGAGAGAGAGAGAGAGAGAGAGAGAGAACTCAAGAGGAAAGAGGATGAGGGGGGAAGATGTGGTGGTTAGGGTTTTAGGGTTAGAAATTGGGGAAGATGAAGTGTGTATATACATTTTTTTTATTTTTTTTATTAAACATTTAGATAAAAGATGAATTGACCAGAATACCATTGAGTAAATAAAGTTAACTGAAAATTTTAATTTGGTTAGTGCTAAAGGACGTAGAGTGTAACGGGTTTTGCAAATAAAGGATTGTAACTGTAATTAATGAAGTTAAAGGCTATCCGTTGCAATCTAGTACAAACATAAATGACGAAAATTGTAATTTACCCTTTAAATATGAGTAAATTACAAGTTTTGTCCTTTATGTATGTCCCAAATTGCAGGCGTTGTCCTTTGTCTTTAAAATTGATGAGTTTTGTCCTTAATGTTTGCAAATCTTGCACGTTATGTCCTTTAGGCCAAACCCAGTTAGATTTTTTAGTTAAATCTGGTCATGTGCAAGGCACATGAGGGCATTCTTGTCATTTGAGCTTTCCAGGGGCTAATTTATAAATAACTTTTATTAAAGGGTCATTTTGTACAATTTAAAAACAAAACATTATAAAGACCTACAGACCACCATCACCACCTACCGGTACCGTCACCGCCACCACCTGGTTACCACCAACCCCAGCCACCACCTGTGACCATCACCACTGCCGGAACTCCATAATTTGAGATTATAGAACAATTCTTCAAGTTTTTACTAGATTTTACGTGAATTAAGATCAAAACTTTTACATACAAACCTACTCAACAACAAAAACCCACAACGTAACCTAAATCTTTAACCAATAAAACAACTAAAACCGAAAAATCAAGAAAACAAGAAACACCCCCAATATAAAAAATGGATCTTTAATCAACAAACCTTAACATAAAACAAATGACATGATCACGTATCAAGATCAAAACTTTTACAGATAAACCTACTCAACAACAAACAACAAGTCAACAACAAAAACACCCAATGTAATCTAATTTTTTAACCAATTAAAACAACTAAAACCCTAAAATCAAGAAAACAAGAAACACCCAAATCAGACTTTGACACATACAACATAAAAAATTGAATCTTTAATCAACACAGCCAACAAACCTTAACAGTGAAGTCATAAACTGATTTCTTCGATGCAGCCATGAAATAACATAACACAGGGCACGTTCTGTTGGCACTAGAGAAACTTGTGGAAAACCAAGATCCTTTTGAACCTATTGGGTTAGATGATGAAGAAACAGATGTAATTGATGGATAATTTGAAAGGGTTTTTTTTAATGAAAAAACAATATTTTTATGAGCAATAAGGTTATTGAAGACACCAGCAGATGAAGACAACATTTGGGGGGTGTTGATATTTATAGGAATGCCATACTGATGATGACTGTATAAATCACCACCGCCGTACCTAACCCGCCGCCGCCCCTAACTCACCACCGCCACACACCGCCTTCAATCTGTTACCACCACCGACACACTAACACCACCTCCACCACCGCACTTAACCCACTACCACCGAAGCACCCACACCACCACCGCCGCCGTACCTAACCCACCGCCGCCCCTAACCACCGCCACACACCAGCTTGAATCTGTTACCACCACCGCCGCCCCTAACCACCGCCACACACTACTTCAATCTGTTGTTAGAGAGAGAGAGGTGAGAGAGAGAGGAGAGAGAGTTTATCAGATGTTAGAGAGAGAGAGATTATCAGAGAGAGAGAGAGAGAGAGGAGAGAGAGTTTGTATATATAGTGTTTTACTTTTAAGTTTGTACAAAATGGCCCCTGAATAGAAGTTCTTTACAAAATAACCCATGTATAGTTGAAATGACAAGAATACCCTCATGTGCATTGCACATGATCAGATTTAACAAAAAAAATTAACTGGGTTTGGCCTAAAGGACATAACGTGCAAGATTTGCAAACATTAAGGACAAAACTCATCAATTTTAAAGACAAAGGACAGCGCCTGCAATTTGGGACATACATAAAGGACAAAACTTGTAATTTACTCTTTAAATAATTACTCTTTAACCACATATTCACTTAACCCAATCAAACTATTAAAGCCCAATCTACAATCCATTTTAGTTAACTTAAGCCCAAACCTAACCCAAAGAAATCTGAACTAAATAAAATAACTCAAACTCATGTAACCATTCCAATTCCATTCTCATCTAACCCAAAGAAATATGAAATAAAACTAGCGCTTGATTGTTTGAAACATAAAATTGAAAATTATGGACTATGGTTGATGATTGTTTATTTGTTTAAGTGCTTAGTTTTGTTTTATAGACTTAGGTAGCGATTTATATAAAGAAAAACTTGCGTAGGAAGGTATCTCTACATGATGTTTTAGATAGATTTAAAAAAAAACCGTAAAGCCCAATTTTAAATATGTTTGTAATTGGAGTGAATTGCAAGTTTTGTCCTTTATCTTTAGGCCATTTTGCAAGTTTTGTCCTTTATGTTTAAAGTTGACGAGTTTTGTCCTTTATATTTGAAAATCAAGCACGTTTTACCCTTTGGGCCTTAAAAATCAAGCACGTTTTGTCCCTTATGTTTAAAAATCAAGCACGTTTTGTCCTTTATGTTTAAAGAATCAAGCACGTTTTGTCCTTAAAAATCAGGCACGTTTTGCCCCAAAACGTGCTTGATTTTCAAACATAAAGGACAAAACTTGCAAAATGGCCTAAAGATAAAGGACAAAACTTGCAATTCACTCTTGTAATTGTGTTTGACACTTTGACGTGCTTTGAATAAATATTTAAATTTTGGGTAAATTACAATTTCCGTCCTTTATGTTTGTATTACATTGCAATGGATACCCTTTAACTTCATTAATTACACTCACAATCCTTTATTTAGAAAACTCATTACACTTTACGTCTTTTAACACTAACCAGGTTAAAAATTTCAGTTAATTGTGACATGTGCCTTGCACATGAGGGTAGGTTAGTAAATTTACAAGTATATTTAAAAAAAGTTTTCTTTTTTTTCTTTCACTTTCACAGCCTCCCAACACAAAACCTTATCACCTTCTCTCTCATGTCTCTCTCTAAAAAACAACCGGCCACCACCTTTGGTGGCTGAGCCACGGAGGCAGCATGGCATGGCGGTGGTGTTACGCATGTCCTCTAAAGAACCCACCACTTCCGCCCATCAGATCTTGAAAGAACCCATCACTGCAGCACAACATTTTTTCAGATCACATGTTTGGCAAATATTTTCTTCACATCTTTGAAACAAGACTACTTTGACATGAATCTTTGTCGTTGATTGAAGACAGTGTTTTTACGACCGGGATCGAGCTTCGACCGAAAATATTGAATCCACAGTTGCAGAAATGATTGGAATCCACAAGAAGCAGCATTGGCGACTTTTGATTCGAACTTATGGACGCCCGTATCTGTTGTTAAAGCTCAGAAACACAGCCGAGGGCAGAACCACTTCATCTTTGTTTCCGTTATTAACTTTTAGCCTTGATATCTTTCATTTATTTAACGTTTGAGTGTTCAAAGTTATTTGCTTGTGTAGTCTTTCAAGGTAAAAGTACTTTTATTTAAAGGTTTGCAGACAAATGACTTTTGCAAGGCTCAAGGCTGGAAGATGTATTTTTTTCATTTTTTAAATCTTTCGTATACATTAAACTAGTTTAATACCCATCCGGTGAACGGGTTATTCATTGTCATAATCTCATAACTACACTTCCTTGTTTTTTAAATGAAAAGATCCATGTTAAATATGATATTAAGGTAGGGTTTGGTTTTTAAATGTAATGATAATGGCAATGTGTACACAAAAGGAGAGAGAAAAATGTATAAATGTTTATGAAACATTTTGTTTTACGAAGTTTGCAGTCAACACTTAACTTAATCAAATATATAAAGCAGAATGTTATAGCTTACAACCCTCTAAACCCTTTACTCTCACGTGTGTCTGTCTTCCTTTTTATCCTTGCTTCCAGCAACCCCTTCACTCTCTCAACTGTGCTTTCTAAATTCTTCATATGTTCCATCCACGTATCAAGTCAGTCTCGTAAATAAATCCGTCACAACTCTAGATATACAATGCTTAATAACTACTGTTTGCAATCCCGTTGTGTATGAACAACCCGTGATCCCGCTATAGAGATCCAGACTATACGTCACGGCACTTTCTTTATGTATTTGGCTATCCCGAGTTTGCTTCTTCATGAGTAACAAATTAACACACGCTAGTAGAAACATATATAAATATCTATAACAAACATCAGTTTGCTTCTTCATGAGTAACAAATTAATACACGCTAGTAGAAAAAATATACCCTCATAACAAAAAAGGCATAGAAAGATTAAGAGTAATCGTTTTCTAATGAAAACGAACAGGAAACCCGTGCAAGGAATGAAGAAATAGGAAAACAAATATTGTTTTACTTACCACGTTTGTTTGTTACCATCTCTGGATTGCCTATCCTCATCATGGTTACAAAAATTGTTTTACTTACCACGTTTGTTTGTTAACAGCTCATTCACATAGACTATTGAGAGAGATATACCTTCTGGAGTTATTTTGTGAGGGCCTTTGCACTAAATCCTCATGAAGAAGAGGTGGCATACGGCCAGACCACAGATGCTCTGCTCATAAAGTAACAACTTGTTCAAGATCCAAGCAATCACAGGTCGCCATGTGTCCCTTGCTATTGCATCCGTCTGCTTTTCTGCTTTCTCCATAGTCTTATTGGCTGGTTTCTTCTATAAGATTATTTTCTGCATACTTAAATACAGAAAAAGGAATCCTAATTTGGTTTCAACTAAAAGATGGTTGTTTATAATACAATACAATTTAATCGTGCTTGTTTCTTTAAATACAAAAGAAGACATAGTCTATGTTCATATATGATGAACGGTGTTCTTAACCTACAAATGCAGTTACAAAAAAATGTCTTGTTTACATTTCAAATGTCACAACGAATTGATTCAGTACAAACCCAATGACATGTATGCCAGTAACTCAAATGCCTTTCAGTACATTAATTCACATATATACCTATAAAGCTCGGATAAAGCATATATAATCTAGTATATTTAGTGGTTTAAAACCATTTCACTGCTAGCCATTCGATCCGTACCAATAAGCGATAGCCTATCTTCATAAACATCTATATATCCAAATGCATTCGTGCCAGGAGGACATTCCAGTGCTGCTTCAAGTACCCGGTGATGTACCTCACAAGAGTCAAGAAAGTGTCCACCTTTATGAGCATTGCCAGCTAAGCAAACCTTCACACAATCATACCGGTGTATCACATCCATAACTTCATCGTAATTCCATAAAAGTGCTTGTTTTGATGAAGCTCCGGGATCTAGGGAATATGGCAGCATACACCACCTTTATGATTGGATTTTGTCGCATCTTGGAGTGTTTTTGTCTAGCCATTTCAACTGTTCTCTCCCAACTCCCCCATTGAATTTCAGGAACCTTCTTTTAAGATCCACTAATCCATCTGGGCTATTCTTTTCCAAATTAGGGTTTTTCTCGTTAAGTAAGTTTATGGCATCAATGGTGTGAGGATGATCATGAGGCCAACCAATTGCACTAATATAATAACCATCAAGAACAACAAATCTGTACTCTGGGATCGGAGAAAAGTCATAGTAAGCACGCTCAACATTAGGAAAAGTCTTCAACGAGAGCAACTTGCTGCGGGGGAGATTGTAGAGGCAGTGATTACCAATCATATGATACACACGACCATTGAACTTATCAAATTCTTTAACTACTTTCTTGACAGCTTCTAAAGATTGGTCTTTGGGACAAAACCCATCAACAATGTCACCAAGATTCAGCGAAAAACTAATATTTTGGTGATTATTCCAATTTTGTACTGCCTTTTGCAACACTAGAATGTTGTTTCTTTAATATCTAGGAACACCAAGAAACGAACGCCCATTAGGAATGTCAGCATACTGGACATCTGTGATAACCCCAAATGAGAAAAGAGGTTGATTCCCTTGTGATACCAATCCATTTGGGTAGCTCATTGTTCTTTAACTATCCAATAAAAATTAAAACATATCAATGTAAGCATGGTAGTTACTAGTTAGTGATTAGCGGATACCATTAAGTTCATTTTATTATAATATAGCTAGGGCTTCATATTAAATATAATAACTTAATCAAGGAAAACTTCTAGTGTAAAAGCAACTTTCAAGTGGTCATGAGTAAAGCTTTACAGATCACCATTAGTCTTATGAAAGCAACCTGATTCAGATCACTACAACTTATATCCCAAAAGGGATGATGTAACTTTAGAATCTAAATGGCCTATTAATTAATTAATTAATTAATTATGTAGACAGACAGGCTCAGAGATCTGCTTACAAGTCCAGTGTGTGTAAATGTTGGATATTGAATTCAAAACGTAAGTAATGTAGGAGCTATTTAAAAAACAATGGCGTCTAATAATAGGGGCATACAGGCGGTACAAAAAAACAGGATGATTAAATTCAGATACATGATGATTGCATAAACTAATTAATTAATTGAAAGTACAGTAATCAGATGAAAAAACTTACAATCAAATTGAGATACAGGAAGTCAAAGGAAGCGAGGGATCTGTGTATCGACTGAGAGAATCTTCAAGGGAGTCTTACGGATAACCTAAAATTGTTAGAAAAATATGAAGCAAATCCAGATCACAGTATGATATTGGTTTGAGAAGCAATGAACAATCTGATGGCTTTAGTAATAAAGAAGACGCGAATTAAGGGGAAAAACCCTAAGACGAACCTTAAATATGCTCTGTGATGATGTGGTTCACAAATTCTTCTTCAATTGCAGTGGGGGAGAAACCATAAGAGATCAGAGAAGGATGATTTGTGTATGTATGGCATAGAGAGCCGCGACGTGTGGAAGGGGATCCAGAGAAATAGAGAAACCCTTGATAACCGATGCAAAATAGGAAAGAGCGAGGCCTTGATGATGCTGGGTAGGGGAGGATTTATAGTGGGTGACCTAGGGCGGTTGGGGAGGAGAAAGCGGGAAACGTGGGTGGGGAGGACGGAAACCGCCTGAAACCGCATGATTTGAGGAGAGAGATTGTAAAACTGTCATTTCAAGGACTTTCAATGGCTCAGATCAAAAGTTAGGGACTTTAAACGCCAGGATTCTTCTAAATTGCAGTTACAATTAATGGTGATTTGGAAAGAACATGGGCAGGAAAATGTGGAGGCCTAGGAAACTGATTTGAACTGCCATTAGAGAGGTTATTTATATGAGTTTAAGTGGCTGAGATTTAATCTCAGCCAAATTCAATGGTTGATATTGATTTGAGAGTTGGTTAGACTTAATGGGTTCCATAGATATATATAATTAGTTGAACTTCTTTTTGTTATACATAATTTAAGATTTAATTTTCATTTTGTTAAGAGTTAAATGCTTGGTTGGTCCCTGTGGTTTGCAAAAATTGCAGACTTGGTCCCAATGGTTTACTAATTACACGCGTGGTCCCTGTGGTTTTCAAAAATGCACTCGATTGTTTTACATGACCCAACCCGACACCCGCTATGAACCAATTTTTTATATAGCTATGGGCCTAAAATCTTTAAAAATATTCTGCATCCTTAGGAAAAAATTCCTGGATCCGCTACTGCATATATATATATATATATATATATATATATATATATATATATATATATATATATAGAGTAGGGTTCCTGCGGAAAGTGTGTTTTTCCTAGAAAGTCTAGGAAGCAATAAGAACGCGACATGTTGCATTGAAGGATTTTAACTAAAAGGGCAATTGTGTAATTTGAATATTATTTTAATTATGGATTATTTTATTAGGATAACTAACTAACCAGAAAATTATGGAAACTAAATATTCCATTTAAATCAAATTGACAGTTTCAATTTAAATCATACAAGACGCTGTGTTTCTTGACAATGTGTTTTAACAGCAAGCAGATTACTGGATGATTCTTGACACTGTGTTTTAACAGCAAGCAGATTACTGGAGGATTCTTGACACTGTGTTTTAACAGCAAGGAGATTTCTGGAGGATTCTTGACGCTGTGTTTTAACAGCAAGCAGATTGCTGGAGGATTCTTGACACTGTGTTTTAACAGCAAGCAGATTCCTTGACGCTGTGTTTTAACAGCAAGCAGATTGCTGGAGGATTCTTGACACTGTGTTTTAACAGCAAGCAGATTGCTGGAGGATTCTTGACGCTGTGTTTTAACAGCAAGGAGATTGCTGGAGGATTCTTGACGCTGTGTTTTAACAGCAAGCAGATTGCTGGAGGATTCTTGACGCTGTGTTTTAACAGCAAGCAGATTGCTGGAGGATTCTTGACACTGTGTTTTAACAGCAAGCAGATTTCTGGAGGATTCTTGACGCTGTGTTTTAACAGCAAGCAGATTGCTGGAGGATTCTTAATGCTGTGTTTTAACATCAAGCAGATTTCCTTGTCACTCTGTTTTAACAGCAAGCAGATTCCTTGACGCTGTGTTTTAACAGCAAGCAGATTGCTGGAGGATTCTTGACACTGTGTTTTAACAGCAAGCAAATTGCTGGAGGATTCTTGACGCTGTGTTTTAATAGCAAGCACATTGTTGGAGGATTCTTGACGCTGTGTTTTAACAGCAAGCAGATTGCTGGAGGATTCTTGACGTTGTGTTTTAACAGCAAGCAGATTGCTGGAGGATTCTTGACGCAGTGTTTTAACAGCAATCAGATTGCTGGAGGATTCTTGACACTGTGTTTTAACAGCAAGCAGATTGCTGGAGGATTCTTGACGCTGTGTTTTAACAGCAAGCAGATTGCCGGAGGATTCTTGACATTGTGTTTTAACGGCAAGCATTCGTCTTCAACACAACCCAGTGTCTTCGTCTTCAACACACTGTGTTTTAACAGCAAGCATTCGTCTTCAACGCAACCCAGTGTCTTCGTCTTCAACACACTGTCATCAATCAACATTAAGAACCCGATTCAATGATAGATAAAAAAATTGAGACAAGTATGAAAAACAACAACCGATAGGGAAACATCACCGGCCGACCAACGATTCCGACTACTGTTTGAACGACAACCGTCATCAACATCAACAATATATGACCAATCGGAGAAGAATATTTGCTGGAAAAATGGCAGGTTCTTCTTTGGTTGCGGTTAGGGAGAGAGAGAGAGAGAGAGAGAGAGAGAAAGATGGGAAATCCCATGATTTTAGGGATTGGTTAATTATATGGCAGTTTCTTGACGGATTTAAAACACTTCCAATTACCAAAATACCCTCACTATATTAAAAGTCTCTAATTATGTAACTCAGATATTACGAAAATGCCATCCATTTGATCTAAGCCATTAAAAACACCAACCAGATGGCCCAGATCGCTTCCTAGACTTTCTAGGAAAAACACACTTTCCGCAGAACTCCTACTCTATATATATATATATATATATATATATATATATATATATAGGGTAAGGTTCATTTGAGAACCACCCTTATTGCGAGAACCGCGAGAACCAATGTGAACACAAAAAAATACCTAAAAAAATCCAAAAAACCCACAATTTTTTTTAAATATTTTTCTAATAAAAATCGCTATATTTTGTTACAAAAAAAACGTTTTTTTTTCGAGTAACAGTTATGGATGCACTTGTGCATATGTATCATTTCTTGGACAAATTCCATAATATATTACCAGTAGTAGAAAAATGCACTTTCATTTACACTACCATATGTAATACACTACTTTTTACATTACCAATATTAGAAATGCACATGTGTATCTATATGTATCAACATGAAATAAGGTGTTTTGGTACAAAAAGTTTGTGATTTTAAATGATGAAGTAGGCCCATATACATGTGTTTTGGTTAGTTATGTCTAGCGGTTGATGGTTTGATTATATTTGTCACTTTATGATATAATGTGTTGTTTGGATGGTATAAAGGGTGTTGATGTACATATAATAAAGTGAAATATTTGTAATAATATTGTATTATGGATGGTAAAAAGCAATGACATTGTATTACGGATGGTAGGAGGTAATGGTAGTGTAGTATGGATGGTATGATAGATGAAATGGAATGTGTATTCAAAGTAGTGTACTAAAACACATTATAACATGTTCATATATATAGATGCACGTGTGTATTTCTAGTGTTGTTAATGTTATAACAAGTTCATACATATAGATGTACATGTGCATTTCTATTATTGTAAATGTAAAAAGTAGTGTATTATGAATGGTAGTGTAAATGAAAGTGCAATTGTCTGATATTTGTAATGAATTACGGAATTTGTCAAAGAAGTGATACAAATGCACATGTGCATGAATAATTGTTGCTCGATTTTTTTTTTTTTGATTTTTTTTTTATTATTGACGAAATATAGCGATTTTTCCAAAAAAAATAATGGTGTTTTTTAGATTTTTTTAGCTATTTTTTTGTTGTGTTCACATTGTTTCTCGCGGTTCTCACAATAAAGGGTGGTTCCTAACGGATCCTTCTCCTATATAGGGTACGGTTCATGCGAGAAACACGTTTATTGTGAGAACCGAAAGAATCAATGTGAACACAACAAAATAAACCCATTACACCTAAAAAAACCTAACCCCCCCCCCCCCCCCCCAAGCTAAATGCTAAAAACTAAACTCCCCCCAAAAACCTAAAAAAACCTAACCTCCCCCCCCCCCCCACCACACACACACACCCAAGCTAAATGCTAAAAACTAAACCCCCAAAAAACCTAAAAAAAACACCAAAAAAAATAATATTTTTTACATAAAAATCGCTACTTTTAGTAGCCAATTTTTTTTTTTTAATTTTAAAAAAAATTGGCTACTAAAAGTAGCGATTTTTATATAAAAAATATTAAAAAAAAAATTTGTGTGTTTTTTAGATTTTTTAGGTATTTTTATTTGTGTTCACATTGGTTCTCGTAATAAAGGGTGGTTTCTAACGGATCTTTCTCCTATATATATATATATATATAAACTTACTGTAATACCCTAAGTTTCTATACAATCACAATTACACACATTTGGTTCAATTTTTGTAATAAAGGAATCATGAAATTGTTATTCATACTATGAAAGTTACCTGAAAATCTGTAACATGTTTTCCTAATTTGGAATGTACAATAATTAGAAAGTGGACGTCCTGTTTTTTTTGGGCTGGTGTTGGTTGGGAGCCCACTCTAATTTTTTGGTTCACCGTTAGTTTGAAACCATAAACTTGTTTACCCTGCAAATAAACATAAAAAATTCCACCCTAACCACAACAAAACAGGTTTGTAATTAATAATCAAAGATGAACCCATTTAGACTCTCCAATAAATATTAGGAGGTACGCTTTCTTCTTGTGTTTATTCAACTTTTTACATTGGTTCTCATGATATTGTTTTGTATTATGTGATAGTGTTCTTTCTTATATCTTTTCAATAGATTGTAATGTGTTTGTATATATATATAGGATGAGGTTCTTGTAAAAAAAGATCTTTTTCGTGAGAAATGTGAGAAGTCATAGAAATTGACAGGTAAACATCATGTTTTGTACTTAGCCATGATGTTTTGGTTGTTTTGCCAAGAAAAACACAAAAAACAACAATTTAAAACACAATACAAAGTATTATGAACGTGAAATTTAAACATTATACACAAGTCCAAAACATGATGCCTACATGTCAATTCCTATGTATTCTCATACTTTTCACGAAAAATGTCCTTTATACAAGATCCTAAGACTATATATATATATAGGACAAAGATCCGTTAGGAACCACCCTTTATTGCGAGAACCGCGAGAACCAATGTGAACACAAACAGTAATTCTTAAAAAAAACCTAAAAAACACCCAAATTTTTTTTTATTTTTTTACTATTTTTTTGGAAAAATCGCTATATTTTGTAAATAAAAACAATTTTAAAAAAAAATCGAGTAACAGTTATCCATGCACATGTGCATATGTATCATTTCTTTGTCAAATTCCGTAATTCATTACAAATAATAGTCAATTACACTTTCATTTACACTACCACGTGTAATACACTACTTTTTACGTTAACAATGTTAGAAATGCACATGTGCATCTATATGTATCAACATGAAATAAGGTGTTTTGGTACACTACTTTCTCTTTCATCTATCATTCCATCCATAATACACAAGCATGCACATGTGCATTTTTGTCATTTCTTTGACAAATTCCGTAATTCATTACACATATTAGACAAATACACTTTCATTTACACTACCATATGTAGTACACTACTTTTTACATTACCAATATTAGAAATGCATATGTTATATGTATCAACATGAAATAAGGTGTTTTGGTACACTACTTTGAATACACTTTCCCTTTCTTCTATCATACCATCCATAATACACTACCATTACCTCCTACCATCCATAATACAATACCATTACCTCCTACCATCCATAATACAATACCATTAACAATATTTTCACTTTATTACATGTATGTAAACACCATTTATACCTTCCAACCAACATATTACATCAAAAATTGACAACTATAACCAAACCATCAACCACTAGATATAACTAACCAAAAAACATGTATATGGGCCTACTTCTCCATTCAAAATCAAAAACTTTTTGTACCAAAACACGTTATATCATGGTTATACCTAATGATGCACATGTGCATTTTGAATATTGGTAATGTAAAATGTAGTGTATTACTAATGGTATTGTAAATTAAAGTGCAATTGTGTATTCCTGATAACGTATTACCGAATTTGTCGAAGTAATGATACATATGCACATGTGCATGGATAACTGTTACTTGAAAAAAAAAGTTTTTTTTATGGTAACGAAATATAGCGATTTTTAAAAAAAAAATTGAGTGCTTTTTTGATTTTTTTTAGATTTTTTTTGTGTTCACATTGGTTCTCGCGGTTCTCGCAATAAGGGTGATTCTCGCATGAACCTTACCCTATATATATATATATATATAAAGACCTAATACTAATGTGTTTACATATGTAATTTTAAAATCAATACTTGATTTAATATCAATATATTTGTGTGTTCATATTTGAAAGATGTAATTATTTCTGTGTTAACATCTTATTAAAATTTATTTGTAAGTTTTTTTTATTCTAACTTTAATAGTTATATTTATTTTTTTAGGATTTGAATCAAAGAACTTGGATTTCAATTATAGTCCCTATCTTTAATTTGTACAAACTCTTAGAACATGTCTAGTCCTAGCTCAACTCCCTATTGATAAAAATAGTGTTTTTCCCATCATCTGTATCTGTGTTATGACTACTATCACTCTAACCCGATATTTCTCAACTTCCACCCCATTTGTACCGTAACCCCGAACTCACAGTTCCATCTATGTAACAAAGTATTTGCGTTACCGCCACCTTGTGAGAAACCATAGGAGATTGCATATATATGCTTGCAATTCCATCTACAAAAAGATAAGACTTGTCATGTGTGTAATAAATAGCGAAGACAACCAACTAATCTTTAATATCATATTGTATCAACCGGCTCACCTGTTTCATCCTTAGTAAGCATGATTCTCAGATCCATAGGACACTTAGATGGGTTACAATCCAACAACCCTTTTTTTCTATCAAGATCTTCTTCGTGTATCATTCTTGCTTGATAAGAATTCCTTTCTCAGTTTGCATCACATCAATACCGCGATAATATGATAACAAGCCTAGATTGCTTATCCCGAAATTTTCTTCCATCTGTCTCTTGAACTCTTTGTTTTCTTAGTATATGAACTCGTAACAATGAGATTATCCACATACACCATCGTAATAATCACACCATTATCCATGTTTTTAATGTAGATTGCGTGTTCCTGTTGGAACTGCTTAAAACCAAGAGTCTTCAACGTACCATCGAGCTTGAGATTCCAAGCCCATAGCGCCTGACGATGACCATACAACGCCTTAGTTAACCGATAAACTTTGTCTTCGTGGCCCTTTTAGATAAAACCCTCTGGTTGACTAAATTACACTTCCTCCTTCAAATAACCATTTAGAATTGGTGATTTGACGTCTAAGTGATGTACTTTCGATCCCTTGCAAGTTGCACACGCAAGTAAAAACTCCATCCGAGCTATTGGTGCAAATACCTCGTAAGAATTAATTCCAAATTACTGAACATACCCTTTTGTGATGAGTCTTGATTTATACTTTATAATCTTCCTAGTTGCATCTTACTTCACCTTAAAAACCCACTTCAGCCCAAAGCTTAAAATTACCTAGAATTTTAGTTAAAGTACATGTCTTATTTTTTTATAATGGATTCTAATTCTACTCGCATTGGTTTTTCCAATGACTTGTTCCCTTTAGCATGCGAATAACTTGTCGGTTCATCATTAGTTACAAGTAATAATTCCTCATGTTCCCCTCAATTTAACCCATCCTAGATAACAAAATTATTAAACTTTGCGGGAATTACTTTCGGCCTCGATGAATGACGAAGGGGAGTTCTGAAAACATTATGTTCATTAGCTACAGGTCGTTCAGAACCACCCCGGCTATCATCGTCGCCCTAAACGAGCACAGACTAGCTGCCACTTCAGCTGATGGTCCTGATTCTGGCGTTCCCTCCAGCGACTCATAGTGGAGTGCTAGATGTTTTCCTTGGCTCCGGTTTTGTGTCTGACTATGGTGTTACCTACTATTTTCATCACACTAAGCGGTTCTTCGAATGCAAATTTTATTTTGTACCGGATCATGCATACAAAACGTTTTAGACCCCGATTTAGAACAAAAATAAACCTTTGGTTTCCCTCTAACACCCAATTTATGCTAATTCACTTTGGATTCTGTCTCAAAACCCACACAACCAAAAACTTGCAGGTACTCTAAATCGGGTTTTTCTTTTAGTAAGATCTCGTATGGAGTCTTCGCAACGACTGGTTTTGTTGGACTTCAATTCAAGACATAAACCACATGCTTTGCTACTTCACCCCCAAAATCTCTAAGGAATACTCATTTACTTCAGCGTGCACCTTACCATACCAATTAATGTTTTAGTCCGTCTTTCTACAACCATGTTTTGTTGTGGCGAATAAGGGGATGTAAGATATCTTTGCATTGCATTAACTTCACACCAATCACTAAACTTGTTTGTTGTGAATTCGTCTCCACGATCAGTTCTAGATACATTGACCTTAAACCTCGTGTCCTTTTCAACAAAACCCTTAAACCGTTGGAACACCTCGAATGCTTGATCTTTAAACTTCCATAAATGACACCACATATATGCATGAAAAATCTTCAATAGGCAGGAAAATGTATTTATGTCTTGCTGGTGTATTGGGTGAAATCAGACCACATAGATCCTCATGTAATAGCTCGAGTGGTCTTGTAGCCCGATATTTTACTTGTCATAGTTTTTGAGTTTGTTTTTCTATTAAACAAAGATCCCAAATATTAGTAGGATAATCAATATAATACCACATACCATTCTTTTGGAGCTAAGCATCTTTATTGACTCGAACTTGAAATACCCTAGATGTGCATGCCATAACCAAGTGGGATCTTCAATTTTTAACAATAAGCAAGTGGAAGGACTACCTGTCAATTTTATCATATATAATCTTCAATCGGTTATTTGAATAGAAAACCCTCACCATAAGCATTTTGGCTTTGTTGTAAACTAGTAACACAACATCTTTCATCAAGACTCTACATCTGGTTTCTTTAATCTGCTCAAACTGATAATATTGCTTCAAAAGCTTGAAATATAATAAACGTTTGATAAAAGTCTATGTTTGCCAGTTTTACTTCTGAAGAAGATTGAGTCTTTACTTAACAAATCATCCCTAAAGCGTACCCTAATTATCACCCATTTATTTAACTTTGAAAAAATAAGATGGATTCCTTGTCATGTGATTAGATGCATAGGTATCTAAATACCACAAATTCTCCTCTATTCGCTCGGATTTGACCTTCTTTAGAATCACCTTTTCTTCATTTAGGTAGGCAGTTTGACATGTACAACTCATCATAAATAGAGACGGGTCCAACCTTTCCATTTCTACTAAGTCTGCCTCCTGATTCTTCCTTCTTTCTCGACTACTAGAAGTGAAGTAACGCATCTGGTCACATCTAAAACACTAAATTTCAAGTTTATCTCTATTAATCTTTTGTCGGTTATCGCTCCCCTTTTGACCAAGTTTTTAGACCTACGGTTCTGCCCGTTGTCTTGGATTTGACCTGTATATCACCCTTAACCCGAACCACATCCATGACCCCAGCCTTAATTATTTGACTCCCCCCATGTTGTCATAGGATTTGCGATTCGAGGACGATTCACTACCAACGAACAACAATTTACTATGATTTTCACTTGCATATTTATTGTTGGTGCATATTTTGTATGTCCGTCACTGTGCGAATAGGCTAGATAGAGCATGTGTTGAATATTGTATAGATTAGTGTGAAAACGGAATGGGTTTTAAGTGTTAAAGCCCTTTCGCACGAAACAGTCTTTCGTGCGAAAAGGGCCATCTCCCTTCCATGCGAGAGA
Source organism: Helianthus tuberosus (assembly GCA_030545235.1). Classification (NCBI taxonomy): domain Eukaryota; kingdom Viridiplantae; phylum Streptophyta; class Magnoliopsida; order Asterales; family Asteraceae; genus Helianthus; species Helianthus tuberosus. The sequence goes on from CM060411.1 coordinate 90,253,035, forward strand.
GTCCTTTTCGTCTCTGGTGCTTTCGTGCGAAAGGCCAGTGCCTATATATAGGGGACTTGGGTTCTCTCATTTGCAAGTTTTGGAGTTCCCGGAGGGGAAACGCTGGCGAAATTTCTCCAGAATTTCCCCAGCTTGTGAAAGATGTAAACTCTTTCGGTATGAATGAAGCATTCAACTTATGACGTATCTTTCTACTTCTACTCCATTCTTATCAATAATATTCTATCGAATTAGTCCAATCAGAGCCAAACTTCTGTCTAATCCCGCCGGATCCTAGACTCTCAATTGGTATCAGAGCTACGGTACCGATTCAATCGATCTAAAAGTTGATTGACTCACCTACGCCCTTGAATTATAGGTTTTAAGGGGTTTTAGACGTAAAACATCAAATTGAAGGTCAATTCACGGATTGATTTTGAAATTGAAGACATCATTAGATTCGGAATAGATTTTCGTCCATATCTGTGAAGTATCATCATGAAATTCGTAGAAATAAAGATTCTGGATCGAAAAATGTGATCAGGAACGTTCGTGAGAATGGATCAGTTCCTTCCGCACGAAAGGATCAATAGCTTCCGCACGAAAGGGATCAATACCTCTCGCACGAAGGGTCATTCCCCGCCTGCAATATTCTATGAACTCAAAATATTGCCTTGATTTTGATTGCCCATATGTTTTAATTCGTTGCAGTCAACATCAGGCACTATAAGCTTATGCTACTCAGATCCTTAACCACGACTTGTGGTCTGCCTCCGTCTTCACCGTTAACCATTTTCTTCTTTTGCCAGCTATACGTGAGTGTTGGACCACCTTGCTCCAGTACCTCGGAACCAATGCAACTTATTCAGTTCTGAATCAGCTCTCGGAATAAAAAAATAAGTAAAAAAAACTTTCACCGGAAGCCCCGCTCGAACCCGGTTACTTCAGTCAATAGATCTAAACCCGCCTGGTCTGAACCCAACAACTCCGTTTATTGGAGTTTGCTTACCATGCTGATAAGCGTGCGTCGCAAGCTGCTGCTCTGATTACTGTTGTGATCGTCGGTTCCGGCTCGCCGCTAATCTTGTGACTTTCCAATGGGATTGAATTTGGCTATTGTACCAATCCAAGTCCCGATCAACAAAAATAAAATAACAGTTTAGGAATTTTCTCTCCTATTAATTCATAATATAACTCAAAACTAAACTACCTCTTTTAACCACAAAAACCAAAACTGTTTGGCTGGTTATATAGAGACTTTATTATAACTAGTTATTTTCCACCCGCGCGTTGCGGCGGGGACCCAATGACTGCAAAAACGCGTGTCAGCAATAGCAAGCAGATACCGAATATCAAAACATAAATAAAATGACGTGGTAAGTATAGGACCCACACGTCCTACACTTTGGAAATTCGATTGTTTTCAATTCAGTTATTACGGTGCTATCACGTTAAAATATGGAGGAGCTCAGTTATTACGGTGCTATCACTTTAAAATATGGATGAGCTTGGTACCGGTAACGGCACCGAAACTACCGATCCGGAAAATCATCGAAATTAGGTACCGGCACCGAAAATGCTCGGTACAATACGGTATGGTATTTGAAGGTAAAAAACAATAAATACAGGTATGGTGCTAGACCGGTGTCGAACCGAAAGTAACGATTCTGAAAACGCCAAAAGGTGGGTACCAAATTGGTATCGAGAATGATTTGGTATAGTAAATTTGGTACCGATACGATACCAGTTTGATTACAGGATTTGATACGATTTGCTTATCAATAATCTAAATATCCAAGTTAATTTTACATGCTACAATTACAGAAAAAGACAAAAAAGAAAGCAAAATAAGTTGTTGTGTATATAAAACCTCATTCAAACAAAATACAGTTTACCTACTGTGTGTATGAAAAGTAATATAAACGGTGCAATTACTTGCATTGCTACGTTGCTACAGGATTTGATGAGCTCGGTACCAACCGTACCGAAAATACCGTTACCGAAATCTTCAAACGTGGGTACCGGTACCGAATATACCTAGTATGGTACGGTTCGGTACCGGTCGGTACTGGTACGGCACCGGTATTTGAAGGTAAAAACCGATGAATACCTGTGCAGAACCGGTACCGAAAATACACCGGTTTGGTAAATTTGAGACCGGTACCTATACCCGGTACCATTTGCTCATCTCTTAATGATGTTACCATTTTAATCTATTCTAATTCTAATTTTAATTTAAAATTATAATTCTACTGTTCATTCAGTTTTGATTTTATTATATATAGATTTGACTGAAATTCAATTTCCTAATTAAATGAATGATATCTAGAATCATCTAACTAGGAAACCATGAACCAAATATAACTCTTTTAATGTATGTCTAACTAAAAAGCCTTTTGGTTAACCCCATAAACTCGAGATAACCCATAACGCGGCCCACCATGCGACATCTACGAACCAGTTTGCTCGGGTTCAGGCACGATCGACTCATGGGTCGGCTATCTTGTGTCGTTGCTTGAGGCCCAAATTTTACAAAGGGCCCGAAAGGTTTTCAGAAGCTTATATATATATATATAGGGTAAGGATTCTAAGAGAAGTCCACCCTATTTGAGAAACTTGAGAAACAATCTGGACCACACATTTTCCCTAAGCAAAAAATGCAAAAAAAATTGAAAAAAATGCAATTTTTTTTTTTGGAAAAATCGCAGATTTTTCTTTAAAGATTTATTTATTTTTAAAATTTTTGGATTTATACACATGTGTATATTGTTAATCTTTTAACTATACATATATGTATATTTGTCAATTATACATATATGTATATACATGTTTAAAATTGGAAAAATATGTGTTATAAACCCTAAACCTTAAACCATAAACACTAAAGCTAAACCTTAATGCTAAACCATAAACCCTAAAGCTAAACCCTAATTCTAAACCCTAAAGTTAAACCCTAATACAAACCCAAAAGTTAAAGCTAAACTCTAATGCTAAACCCAAAAGCTAAACCCTAAATACTATTGCTAAACCCTAAAGCTAAACCCTAAACAATAAAGCTAAACCCTAAACCCTAAATACTAATGCTAAACCCTAAATAACACTTATTTTTCAATTTTAAACATGTATATACATATATGTATAATTGACAAGGGGGAGGTTCATTTGAGAAGAAAATTTAATTGAGAAGAAAAAGAACAAAGGGTAGAATTGTAAAACATTAAATAGTTTTTCTCTCATCTCATTTATTGTTATCTTTGACTAATTAATTAGTCATAAAACTATCACCCTCCACACTAAAATTTTTGTCTAGACACATCAAAATTTATCCTACACGTTTTTGAAATTTATCCTACACAATTTGTAATTTATCCTACACACCTCATAATTTATCCTACACTTAAATTTTTTTTTCTTCTTTGAAAAGATTTTTTTTTGTTTTTGAAAATAAGTTACAAATTCAATTTAGTTAGCTATTAAAAAGGAAGACTAACAATTAATGATCTATCTAAATTTACCAATATACCCTTACACTAATATTAAATACAAAAATTAAATGAAGTAAAATGAAGCATTCTTATTGGTTGAAGTTTGTTATTTTTTATTCTTACAGAAAATTTCTTCTCATTTGAACCCTCCACTAATTGACAATATACATATATGTATAGTTAAAAGATTAACAATATACACATGTGAATAAATCCAAAAAAAAAATTTGGGTAAATTACACTTTTCGTCCTTTATGTTTGTACCTAGTTGCAATGGATGTCCTTTACCTTTAATAATTACAGTCACAGTCCTTTATTTGCAAAACACATTACACCTTACGTCCTTTAGCCTTAACCTAGTTAAAAAAATTCAGTTAAGTTGGCATGTGCCTTGCACATGAGGGGTAAACTGGTAATTTATTCATTTATTTATCTAAAATAAATTTAAACAATAAAAGAAACCAGATTTAAAAAAAATATACAATATATATATATCTATAAAAAACACAAACCATCTCTTTGTCTCTCTCCAACAAACCCCCACCACCACAGCCACCACCACCACCACCGCCACCCCTTCAGGTGGTGGTGACCGATGCTTTTGTTTTGTTCAGTGGTTCTTCAGGTGTTGGTGCCAACTCCAATTCTTGCAACAGTAATTCTTTGTCACCAAATTCTTCGTTTTGACTTTCGAATTCTTTGACCGGCAAAGATTCAACGTCTAGATCCCGCTCAAAGGTTGAACTTTCTGAACCATCAAAAGCTTTTTTTTCTTGTTTTACATTTTCGTTTGGTGTAATAAACTACAGATTCAGATCTGAGATGAAGATGGATTCCAATCAATGAATCGATGTTTAACAACAATCACCATAACAACAATAACAACAAGATCTCAAATCACCAACAACAAGTATGAAGATACCTTGCTGCCTCCATGTTTCCGTTGTTGACGGTGGCAGTGGAGAGAGAACAGAGAGTGCGGTGGAGAGAGAACAGAGAGGGCATAGAGAACGATGTGAGACGAATTCTTTGAGTTCTAATGGTTTGATTGAGTTAGGGTTACATGATTTGAGGGTTTTGAAGAGGTCTGGGGAGGATTTGGGGAAAAAGGTAGGTGTGGAACCACTGAAGTCTGAAACCGCGGTTACAATTTCTAGAACTAAGGCTTGTAGATCCGTGAATGGAGGACTACGTCGTTCAACCCCCACCACCTCCTTCACCTCGTCGCCGCCGGAACCGCCTCCCTCCCCACTCCATCGGAAGCGCCGTCCTCACAACCGCCGGAACTGCCTCCCTCCCCACTCCACCACCACCGATTTGTCACCTGAAGTTTGAGATTTGCGGTGGTGATATGGTGAGAATCTTAGTTACAGGGGTTTAGAGAGAGAGAGGGAGAGAGTGAGAGTGATAGTTGACTGTTTGGTACTTTGGTTTATAAACATATTTTTTTCCTTTTCTGTTTAATATATATTTTTAAGTAAAAAGGTACAATTACAAAACTACCCTTATTTCAATAAACTTAACTTAAAAATTTAACTAGGTTAAGGCTAAAGGACGTAAGGTGTAATGGGTTTTGCAAATAAAGGACTGTGACTGTAATTATTAAAGGTAAAGGACATCCATTGCAACTAGGTACAAACATAAAGGACGAAAAGTGTAATTTTTCCAAAAAATTTTAAATAAAAAATTAAATCCTTAAAGAAAAAGCTGCGATTTTTCCAAAAAAAAAATTGCATTTTTTTCACCTTTTTTTTTTTGCATTTTTTTGCTTAGGGAAAATGTGTGGTCCAGAATGCTTCTCAAGTTTCTCAATTAGCCTACTACTTCTCACATGATCATTATCCTATATATATATATATTCGTATATGCATCCATTTATTATGCAAAACAGTGTTGGTTGTTGAGTGGTAAAAACCATCTCAAAATAATGTAAAGGTTTGTATAATTCATTTCCTCTTAGCCACAATTTTGGGCCCAAATATTTTTGTCCCTGAGGCCTAAATGTTTTTAGGATTTTTACAAATTTATCCTTCCTAAAAAGCTTTATTACATATTTCTCCAAACCATAAATTTAATTACATATTTCCCCTTCCTAAAGAAGCCTTATTACATATTTCCTCAATCTCATTTAATAAATTCATAAAGGGTACAATAGTAATTCTATAAGAGTATTTTTAATGAAATGGATAAATATATAATATACGGGGTTTAGAAAGATGAAATATGTAATTAAATTAAAGACCAGAGAAATATGTAATAAGGCTTCTTTAGGAAAAAGAAATATGTAATTAACCTTGTGAGTTATGGAATTATGTAATAAATCTTCTTAGGGAAGGAGAATATATAAAACACCATATTTTTAAGACTACTCATGACAGCTCTAGGTTCAGACATTAAAACACTTGGCCCAACACTAACAAAAGGAACAAATTTAATCGACAAAACAAAATAAAAAAAAAACCCAAAGAGATAAGCAAGATCGCTATGTTATTCTATAACCTGTCAACTAACTAACTCGACATAATTTTGGGAAAAAAATGAACAATGTATGTGCTTAAGAGAATTTTGGAAGTTATAATGAGATATAACTAGAATTATCACCCGCCGCGATGCGACGGGGATTCTTTAGTTATATATCGTATTAGATGAAATGCAAATGTTTCATACATGAACGCGAGCCTGTGTGTAAAATATAGAAAAGAGTAACTAAGTCGATCTCTGATCCGCTTGTTGCAACAAATCTATCAAACGGGAAAAATAGACGCGCTGCGATGAGCCTGTCAAATGGGAAAAGTATATGAAAAACGTTGAACCCTACACGCACGTTACAACGTGTTAACTTGGAAAATTTAGAATGAAACGTTAAACGGAAAATTTGCGAAAGATGAAAAGTCTATAGGATCAAAATTGAAATTAAAAAAGTGTTGGGGTTAAATTGTAAAATATGAAAAACTTTGGGTTAAAAACAAAACAAAAAAAAATCAAAAGGGTTAATTGCAAAAGATGAAAACTTTAGATTTAAAAGTGAAAAATCAAATTACTCAAAGGGCTAAATTACTTAAGATTTAAACTTTACACTTAAATTGCCAAATATGTAAACTTTAAAGTTAGAAATGAAAATTTCAATTTAAAAAAAAAAAACTCCAAAAGCAAAAAATACAACAAACTTAAGCATAAAGATATTGTTTATTTATAGTTTTATAATTTATAATAAGAAATTTACATTCCCCACCAAGTATTTCTTAAGATCATCATAAGTCCTTCACTTTTGAACTTTCTTACAGTTCACCCCTGGTATGTGCAATCCTTACACATGTATGGATAAATCTTCGGTCTTTATCACAATACTGTTTGCTAAATCTTACACTTAAAAGTCCGCGGTTTGATAAGCAAATGATTTGTTTTATATTGATCACATACTTGCATGGAATTCATAATAGCAATGATGATGCTAATGCTAGTAAAGGAGAAACCTTGGCAACATTATTTCCTGTCATCAAGTTTTAACAAGACCTGGTCTATTCGCACACGCCATTTGTCTTTTTGCACATCCAAAGCGCCGCGCTTTGGCCAAAGCGGGGCGCTTTGGGATATAGTCAACAGACAAGGTCTAACACTTATCCCAAAGCGCCCCGCTTTGGCCAAAGCGCGGCGCTTTGCATGTGCAAAAAGACAAATGGCCAGTGGAGATGAGTTTGTGTTGTTTTTTTTTAAATAGGTGGGATGTGTGTTAGTTTGGTAGTGTTTTTTGGAGGAAAAAATTTTATTTGAGTTTTATTATTATTATAAAATATTAGTATTACATATAATTCATAGTTGTTTTATAATTACGTTTTTTTACGTCATTATTTTTATAGAACGTATAAAATATAAGTGCGTCTTTATAAACTGTTAACCTAGTTTATTTTGTTAAATTAAACGAACACCTTAAAATAAAATGTACAGAAAGCCATAAGAATTAAACGTAAACAATCCAAAACCAACGTGATGTAAATAGAAGATTAACTGCAATATATATCAGTTTGTACATACAAAACAAAAAGGTACAACTGAGTACATAATACATAACAAAACACTAAACAAACAAACTAAGGTACAAATCCTCGTGCGGTGGGGACGGTGGGAGGGGAAGTGGAGGCAACCCAGCGAGCTCTCGTAGAGCAACGAGCGTTTCGACGATCCAGTCAATGCGTGCGCCCTGGCGTCTGAGGCGCCGGTCGAAGTCCCGAGCCACCTCACGCGCTGCCGGAGGCAGGTCAGCGTAAACGTGCTGCGGGTACTGTGGCGGCTCAGGAGCTGGCTGAACTGGTGGTACCGGGATCTCCTCGACATGCTCCTCCTGAGCCGGATCCTCGAATACAGGCTGAGTCTGAGCCTGAGCCTGATCCTGAGGCTGGCCCGGGAACTGATCGAGGCCCAGAGCTTGTAGCTGAGCCTGCCGAGCGGCCTCCTGAACATGAGGAGGGGCTAACACTCAAGGCCTCACCTCAATAACAACCGGGATGACCTCCGGCACTACCTCCGGATGCCAAATCAGCCCGTCACGGCCCTTAAACCTCAGACCAACATCAAAGGTACGGGTGATCTGCATGCTAGATACTGACGCGCGGCCCAACCTGGTTGGCGGGATCGGATCGGGCAGCTCCGGATCATTCTCGGGCACGAGCCCTAGCGACCGTGCAATGGCGGTGATGTATAAGCCAGTGTGCAGCTGCCCGCGGTATGCACTGGCAAAGTAATCTGCCACGCAGGCTGCTAGATCGCAGGGCTGGCCGCGAAGTAGGCAGTATAGAAAGAAAAGGTTACTGAGGTTGACCTTCTCCCTGCTGGTACCCCGCGGCACGATAGATGACGCGATAATATGGTGCAGGTATCGGTACAAGGGGTCTCTAATGGTGGTGGCCTTTTGCCAGGATTTCCCAAAGGGAACCCTGGAAATGGCCCTCCAGAAACTGATAAGCGTCTGCCTGTCCATCGCCCTAACCGCCTGCGTATATAAATCAGTATCAAGCTCGGGCTCTGTGTACAAACCTGTATGGACAGCAAACTCCCGCACACTCATCTGAAACTGCTGACCGGCGAGACGGAATGTAACCTCGTGGACTGGAAAATCCGGGTCCTCCACGTAATCCGTCGGATGCGGCCTGTATGTAAACGAAGAAAGAAACTCGACCGTAAGCTCAGGGTACGAGTCCTCCATCGCTATCTGAAATAGGCGCGACCAAGGAGTATCTAGTCCAACTGTATCACGCGTCTGCGCGGCCTCTCCCACGGTCTCCAGCAGGTCCCAGTCTATCCCTACATGCCCCCCAATCTCCACGGTGCGCAACCTAGCCCATCTCCTCGCCGCCCGTGACCCCTGCGGAAACTGCAGGTACGGACATAGCTCTTCTCCCTCCTCTCCCACCTCTCCCACCCCTCCCTCAGTGTCCATATGCTCAATCTCGTTATCGGAATCCATCCCTGCACGTTTAAAAGATAATAAACAAATAATATTATTAAACAATTTAAAAAAAGATAATAAACAAATAATATTAAATAAAATATAATAAACAAATAATATTAAATAAAAAAATAATAAACAAATACTATTATTAAACAATTTAAATAAATAATAAACAAATAATATTAAATAAAAAATAATAAACAAATTCTATTATTAAACAATTTTAATAAATAATAAACAAATAATATTAAACAAATAATATTAAATAAAAAATAATAAACAAATACTATTATTAAACAATTTAAATAAATAATAAACAAATAATATTAAACAAATAATATTAAATAAAAAATAATAAACAAATACTATTATTAAACAACCGCAACCACCAGGTGAGGTTGCTCAGCTTCGTTTGGCCCGCCCAGCCGAGGGAAAATTGTATCGTTCCCACGAAAGTCAAAGGTATGAACAATTACACCGAATCGTTGGGCAATAAGAAACCCCGTCTCAGGCATCGTCATGTAATTTTCGATACCTGCTCGTCCCACCCCCTTGAAATCGATCCGTCTAACCATCGCATCATAATGTCCTATGTTTTCCGGATCAAAAAACTGCCTCCAAAGCGATTCGTTATTACGTAACTCCATTTTAAGTTGTTTTCGGATCATCAAATACGTATTTTGTTTCACTCCTAACCCAACAGCCACCGATCGAAACCCACAATGACCATCTGGTTTCACGTCCTTTATTCTCACGATGTATGGATGGATCACTTTGGGAATCTGAGATGCGTAGTTGCGGATCGCTATATCCGTCTTAGGACCGAGCTTGATCATCGGGAAATCAGGGTGTAGGTTGAGCGGTTTGGTATTCTTTTGTCTTCTAGAATCTTGGGATGATACGTACGAGCTGTGACGGGGAAGATCGTCTGAGGCCTCGACCCAAGTTTCTTCCGACGGAATGTACGAGCTTTTTCTATCGGCTTCAACCTTCCTTTGTTCCTGCGTTTTCAATGTTGGGCGACCACGAGTTTTCTTCAGAACAACCGGAGGTTTTTTGTTATTGTTCCCTGGATTGAGGATTTACTGAAACTTTTCAAAGAAGCTCCTTTTCACTTGAGGGGGTGTTGGATCGATCTATCGTTTCAATTTTTCAAATTCCGCGTCTACATCGATATCCTCTATCTTAGTCCTTGCAGGCTTGAAGTCAAGCTTCTTCCAGAACACGTCTATCAAATTGATACGGATTTGCTGACCTGTGGACGGAAACAAATTAGGTGGCAAAATCATAACGACAAAGGTCAAAAGTATTAATTACCGTTATTTTCCAACTTTTCCAAACGACAGGCACATGGCAAACCACAGCTCGTAAAAAGTTGGCAACCACAGCTTGCACCGTAGGCTCTCAACCCGTCTTCCTTACGTTTTAGTTCCATATTCAAAAGCTCAATCGCAAATATTGAAACCTTTCTGAGAATATTTGCAAGCATGGGATGATCCTTGTGGTGCTTCATCACTTTTCGGAGGCTTGTTTCAAAGCTACTACTAATCTCGGCGTATTGTCTATCAACAACATGATCAACATACAGTACAAGTTTATCCAGTGTGTTGCGATGACTTGGAAAGTGACTTTTTAGTGTTGCATGCATGCCCTCAACCCTGTTGGTCGTAGTTTGGTGAAAGTTAATAGTTTTGTTAATCCAGCAAGATACAAACTTTTCAGGGTACGGATCCAACCAGGATTTCATCAAATAATCAAAAACCTCTGAAATTAAAAAACGTAAATAGTCAGTTTTTGTTATTATATAAAATTTGAACATAATTATGTAAGAAATACTCACGTTCACGGCCATCTTCTTTCAGCTGTGCTTCAAGGTTTTCCAAGTTATACCTGTATATTTCCTCGGTCGTAGACTCGCACAATGTCCAAAATGTACGTACGAATTCTTTCCACTGCTTGTCAGAGAATTTCTTCTTGCTGTTCTTATTAATATTTTGTTGAATATGGAACCGACAAAGATACTTATGCGCTTTTGGGAAAACTTGTTCACACGCGTTAATTAGCGCAAATTCCCTGTCTGTTAAAATCACGCGCGGTTCCATACATCCTACCAGCATAGACTTGATCCTCTGCAACACCCATAGGTAATTCTCTAACTTCTCAGCGGAAATTATCGCACAAGCAGCCGTAAACGATTTGTTTGTCGACGTCATGCCTACGACCTGAACAAATGGCAGGTTGTACATGTTCGTTTTGTAGGTGGCGTCAATCATTAGCACATGCAGGAAGGCACACCACATAGTGAATGATTTTTCGTGAACAAATAAGACATCTTCAACTGCGTTCGATATCTCATTCGTGCGCATGTAATAAGTGTAATTTTTTTCGAGAAGAATGTTTTCAAGTTTTTTCCGGCGTTGATCTTCTGAACAGCGTTGTGTATATCTTTCGGAATAAGCTTTCTAGCCGGATTGTTTTTCGTCAGCGTTCGCCAGATACTTTGGTTGGGAATATCTTGCTCTGCCAGCTCCTTAACCAGTTTTGTATCCTCCGAAGAAAGCATTCTCGCATACGCGTGACCCTCTAAGTTTTCAATAGGAGTGTGGTTATGCTTCGCCTTCGTCACCTCGATCCTCCAAACACTTCCGGATGATTCCGAAAACCCGATCATCTCGAACGGGCAGCCTATTTTCTTGCTACCCGTTTTCCTCTGTGTAGCTATACCTTTATGCTCCCCACCAAAAGTACATTGAAACCAAATCTTGTAATTCTCTCCTCTTTTATTCGACCTCTTAATCACAATGAGGTAACCATTGTCTTTTGCCGTTTCTTGTACCCAACGCACCAACTCTTTACGTGACGAAAAGGTCTGCGTTGTATCAAACGAAAATGTAACCGGGTAACACCCTTCCTCGTCAACAGACACATTCTCCGGCTTACCATCGTCACCGAGGTCCGAATAGACTTGATGTTCAAAGCTCTGTTGACAACCGTAACTGTGATTTGGATAACACTCCTGCTGTACAAATCTGTGCTCGCCACCGTAACCGAAATTCGAATAACCTTGTTGTGCGTAAGGGTCCTCCACAGGGGTATTCAAATCCAGCGTCACCGTGTTATCACGATAACGAATGCCAGATACAACCTCTGCCTCCTTCAAGTTGGACGAGACCGGTTTCTCATACGAGTCAGAAATAGTTGTCCCCTCGTAAGAATCAGGAACAACTGACTCGTCAGAATATGGACCGAAAAGATAGTTGCTTAACCACGACATCGTTTTTTCAAGACACGTAACTAATACAGCAAAACCGCGCGTTATTTTGAAGAAACACAAGTAATTTGGAAATCGACAAACAACAAAACCCCCGTATGTTTGTAAACAACATATTCAATAGACCCTATTCAATATTCAGTGCTTGATGTCTCGAACGCTAACTGTCTTGTCTTTATAAGTGAAAATTTGGTGTCGAAGCGCCGCGCTATGGCCAAAGCGCGGCGCTTAGGGTTAACGACAAACCTGGTAATCAGCTTTATGTCTCTCAAACAGTAACGCATGTCTCAAATGTCAATCAAAGCACCTTTTGTCGAGCATAGCGCCGCGCTATGGCCAAAGCGCGATGCTTTGAGGTGTGAAAATAATTTTGGCCGTGTGTGAATAGCATGACCCTTTAACAAAGATCTATTTTTCCAGTTTTCATATTTTATTAATTAAAATTACCATCACCAAAATCAAATAAATTATCTAATAATTAGTCAAAGCATAATTGCTAAATATGTATATCTAATAATTATATTTCTCCAATATAGTGTCTTTTTATATAACTAATAAACGAATAAGATATAAATAGTTTAGATATTACTGACGAATCAACGAAAGTCTCTTTATTAATGGATTACCGACATAAAATGTTGAATTAGTAATATATTGGTTTTTTATGTCATAAGATTCCTTTTAGTTATCTTATACAATCACACGGAACATACAAATATAAGTTTTATTAACATTAGGAAAATTACGTAAAGAAATATTAACAATACTGTAAGTACAGATAGTTACAATATCTTTAATAATTTTTGAAATTTTATAATAAGATATGAAATCTTTAATACAACAATCTAGCTAGAAGGGAAAATTGTCAATATATAATAATTGGTCTACATTAATTTGTAAAACTTCAGATATTTCTATACATTTATAGTTATAAACTTTTAGTAACTAGGGTTAAGACCCGCCCGCGTTGCGGTGCGGGTACATCGTAAACATTGAATAGATTAGTCCAAACGTTATATGATACATTAAACATATGAAAACACACATTTCGACGTATCCAGTTGAACTCAATGTAACATGTATAAGCATTGTGATTTGATCAAACGTAAAGTAAATCAAATTCATATCGAACAATCATAACGTATTATATGTGACCCAACTCATACATAGAAAACGTAACTGGTATGAAGGAAAATATGCACATGTAATTGAAAGGGATTAATTAGAGCTTTCGAAAAAAGGGAGAAAAAGAAACCATAATTTGACTTCACTCGGTTCGAAACAAACTTTACGAAACATACATAAAATAAATACGAAAACATATTATATTTGATATGAATCATTTCCCAAAAAAGTTTATGTCGAAACGTAGAACAACTTGAATTTATACGAAAACGTACATAAAAATATGCACGTAAAAATGGTTTCTTTAAACGAAAAACGTATTATATTTGACCTGACTCGTCTATAAAAAAAGTTTACGTCGGGATGTAGAACAAATCATATTTATACATACCCGTACATAAAATATGCACGTAACAAATAGTTTTTAAGTAAAGAAAGTATAGGGGTAAACATAAACAAAATATTAGTAAAAAATTTAATAGGTTAAAAACGTTCGTAAAACCGTGCCAAGTAGCACCAATGCCTCAACCACATCGTAAAAATAAAATAGATAAAATGGTAAAAATTACACTAAACGAAAGCAGACTAAAATCGTTGAACCACGCACACCCGTTACAGTGTGTTAATGCGAAGAAATTAATCAGAAACGTAAAACGTAGAAAATAATAACTTAGTCGATCTAGGACCCGCCCGTTGCGGCGCACTTTTCAAAATGGAAAAAATTGGATGCGTTGCGACGGGTCTGTCAAATATGAAAAAATAGAGCAAAAAACGTTGAACCTCACATGCACGCTACGACATGTTAACTCACAAAATTTAGAACGAAATGTAAAACGAAAAACTTGCGAAAGATAAAATGTATGGGGGACCAAAGTTGTAAATAATAAAGTGTCGTGTTAAATTACAAAAGATGAAAAACTTTGAGTTGAAAGTAAAAATTTCAAATGGGTTAAAATGTAAAAGATAAAACTTCTAGGTTAAAAGTAAAATATCAAAGTTTTTTTTTTTTTTTTGAAAAACTCACCAAGCTTGGGGTACAACTCCTAATACAAAAAAAAACTTGCTAATTTATATATGGAATAATTATTGGTATGTTGATCTCTCTGGATTTGGTCAGATATTATATATATATATATAGGAGAATGATTCGTTAGAAACCACTCTTTATTGCGAGAACCGCGAGAATCAAGTGTGAACACAATAAAAAATTACCTAAAAAAAATCAAAAAAACACTCAAATTTTTTTTACTATTTTTTTGTAAAAAAATTACTATATTTCGTCACAAAAAAAAATCGAGTAACAATTATCCATGCACATATGCATATGTATCATTTCTTTGACAAATTCCGTAATACATTACTAATATCAGACAATTGCACTTTCATTTACACTACCATTCATAATACACTATTTTTTACATTAACAATATTATAAATGCGCATGTGCATCTATATGTATGAACATGTTATAACGTGTTTTGATACACCACTTTGAATACACTTTCCCTTTATCTATCATACCATCCATAATACACTACCATTACCTCCTACAATCCGTAATAAAATATCATTGCCTCCTACCATCCATAATACAATACCATTACCAATATTTCACTTTATTACATGTACATCAACACCCTTTATACCATTCAAACAACATATTACATCATAAAGTGACAAATATAATCAAACCATCAACCACTAGATATAACTAACCAAAACACATGTTTATGGGTCTACTTCATCATTTAAAATCACAAACTATTTGTACCAAAATACGTTATATCATGGTTATACATAATGATGCACATGTACATTCTTAATATTGGTAATGTAAAAAGTAGTGTATTGCGGATTGTAATGTAAATGAAATTTCATTTTTCTACTACTGGTAGTGTATTACGAAATTTGTCCAAGAAATAATACATATGCACATGTGCATCCATAACTGTTACTCGGGAATTATAGCGATTTTTATTAGAAAAATCTTTAAAAAAATAAAACATTTTGTGTGGTTTTTGGATTTTTTAGGTACTTTTTTGTATTCGCATTGGTTCTCATGGTTCTCGCAATAAATGGTGGTTCTCAAATGAACCCTACCCTATATATATTATATATATATATATATATATATATATATATATATGTATTTTGCTTTCTTCCTATAATTCCAAATACTTTTTTTAACACCTTCACACAAATGATGAATCTGCATATGTTCAGATAATAGAGGTTCTATATAAGATAGACACACCATACTTCAAGTGAAATCTATAAATTAATTTAATTCCAAAAGTTGGTGGCACATGCATTTAATGTTATCTAGTTGTTATATAGCCTGTGGAACATTTTATTAAATTTGTATAAAGAAATCTAGTTAGTCACTTTTTTAACGGCGACTTTCTACAACAGACGATAGACATCGCATCCACCGTTTACATTGGCAGGCCCATCTACCCCACTCCGGTATCCAAGGTTATGTTGTCTTAACCGGGCCCACGCTTGGTGCATCAGAGTTTGGCTAGGCGCTCCCCGAGAAAATTTCTAGCCTACTGCCCACCCGATTGACCGGGAGCGTGTAGTTGCACCTTCCACAAGAGTCGAAGACTCTCTGGAGTAAATACACTGTAATAGAAAACTCGGGTATGCTCTGCGGGTTTCGAACTTGTGACCAGGCCTCTAACCACATCATTGCATGGCCACTAGGCTGTGAACCCAGGGTTAATTAGTCACTTTTGTTAACGGTTATTTACTTCTGTCGTCTGTGAGACTCAAACCCAAGAACTCCACCTCTTAAGGTGTTTAAAAGTATTGTCTTTGCCAATAGACCACTACCCCATTAGTAAATTTAATTAGTCACTAATCGAGTCAATTATGATTAGACCTTCATTATCGATGCCATAAATGTCACAATATTACAATCATAATCATAAAAATATTAAACAAACTTCCAAAACAAAATCACAATCATATTTATGATAACTATTATTTAAAATTTTAAATAATCTTAAATGATTCTAATCCATTTGATACAATTTAGTTTTGATTGAATATGAAATAATTTGTTGGTGACTAGTAGACAACCAAAAGAAAATAAAGCCGTTAAATGAAATGGTCCCTAGGAAAGCTTGTCACTTTGCCTTTTGACAACTACATCTCATTATTTATATCTTTCCCCCCAACTTTATATTATTAATTTTAGGACATCTCATTATTTACATCTTTCCCCCCAACTTTATATTATTAATTTTAAGGACTCCAACTCACCCATAATTGACAGATAACCATCATGTGAATGCCAGTCACTCCCCCCATAAAACTCCTTTCCTTTTAAACCCACCTTATTTGTGGTTCTTCACACATGCATTCCTTCACTACTTTCCATTTTTGACAACTATCATTCCCTTTTCTTCTTTCTAATTTTTTCATTCACCAAACCAAAACTATCTCCTTTCATCTTCATTTATGGCTACTGAAGTTAGTGTCTCTGATCACCCTGCGGTTATTCACGAGGTACAAATGTATTTAATTCAGATTAATCGCGGTTTTCTTGATTGGATTCTTGATCATATGTGTTTGATATGATTGATCTTGATCGCGTTTGTTTTTTATTGGTTTGTATTGATCTTGATCGTGTTTGGTTTTGATTGGTTTGTAAAAAAATCATGTATAGTGAAACCAAGTAGGTACAAATTCAAATTCGGATTAACTTTTTTTTTTTCGTGTTCTTGATGATACGTGTTAGATAAGATTGATCTTGATAGGATTTCGTTTTGATTATCTATATAATTCATGCTTAGTGAAACAACGTAGAAATTTTGAATTAAATTCTGATTGTTTACGGATCTGATTTATGATAATGATAATAGAAGAAACTAGAATCGCTTTAATTATTGTGTACCTTTTTAAAATAAATATTAATAAGGTTTAATAATTTAGTAGTCTCCAAATGGAAATGGACGACAAAAATTTAATTAAATAGAGCATGATTTTAACAGGCACAACAACATATATATACTTGATAAATAAATTTGTATAACAAGAAGTATTCTCAAGTATAATATAGTTTGTAGAAAAAAATAAACTAAAGTATTTATGTTGCTTTCACTGGAATCTACGTTGACTAGTTATTCAACTCAATCAAAATTGTCCGCCAATGGAAATGAATTAAAAAAATAAGATCTTTCTGTCAAAGCCATGACTTAGCCAATTAATGGAAATGAATTAAAAAAATAAGATCTTTCTGTCAAAGCCAAGACTTAGAACTTCAAATCTCATATTATGTTGAGATGATTTTTTCACTTTACTAAAACATTTTTATCTGTAGATTGTAGTAAATGAATGCATATGTTAAATATATAATTTACTGTAAATATAAAAACATTTTAGACCCTTTGAAAATTTGGGTCTCGAATGATGATATGGGTTAGTCGCCCCCCAAACCTTATTTTCACGGGTTATCATAAAAGTCTCTTCTTTCATTTTTACGTGTCTTTCTTTTTCACGTTCCAAAGTTGTTAATGTTTTTGTAATCAGTAGTATTTAATTATTCGATTCACACATTTTTTTTGTTTTTTTGAATGACGTATGGTTAGGATATCGTTAATCAGTTTAGTAGTTAGTATAATCAAGTTGGTATTAAAATCCTCTCACCTCGACTTGAACCGAGGACCTCGAGAAATTTACACTAAAAGACAAACAAAAAATCATTTTTGATGTTTTCAAGGGTGTGTGATGAAAATTCATGAAGATGATACGTTTAGTTGATTCTTAACTTGTTGAATCACTAATATGTCTCTTTTTTATACGAAAAGATTAAGAGATTTTATTTGACGACGGGAAGTATGATGTTTACGCAACCCCGTTTTTTCTATAAATGGAAGGAACCAACTTTTTAATGGCCGGAGGGTCGGTGACCGGATTCTTTGACCGTCGTTTGGAAACTAAATTAAGTAGAAATATACTATAGACAAAATGGATTTTAAATACCGATAAATTTTTAAAATTTATTGCAGGAAGTAAAGGAGGAGATCAAAGAAACTATACCTACAGAAGAAGTGAAGGATTCACCAAAACCTAACGTTGAAGAAACTCCATGTGTAACTGAAGAAACAACCGAGGAGAAGAAACCCGAGCCTCTTAATATTGAACAAGTAAAGAAAGCTGACGAACACGAGGCACCAACACTTGAAGAATTGCCTGTCGTTGAAACAAAAGAAAACAAAACAGAAACCGTAAAAGTTGAAGAACAAGAAGAAACCCTGAAAACTGAAGCAATGGCTCTGGACAACGAAACCAAATCGCCTGAAGTTGTAGCAGAAGAGAAGAAACCCGAAACCGAAACCCTGAAGATCGAAGAAGTGAAGCCAACAACTGAGGCTCCTCCGGTTGAACCAGAAGTTACTGAAAAGATTGAAAAAGAACCTGAAGTTGAGATACCTAGTGCAAAGATCGATGACTTGAAGGTCGAAAACCCAACGACTAAAGACATGGAACAAGTTGCGGAAAAGAAAGTAGATGAACAAATAGATGTAAAGAAAGAAGATGAGGCAGTAGTTGAAGCAAAACAGTCAGTCCCTCTAGATGAGATTGCTGTAATAAACAAACAGGCTGAAACTGAAGAAAAGAAAGAGTGTGATCATCCAGTAGTTGGAGAGAAGCAACCAGTCCCTCTAGATGAGATTGCTGTGCTAAACAAAGAGGCTGAGGTTGAAGAAACAAAAGAAGAATGCACGAAAGAAACTACCGAAACCGTTGAATCAAAAGAAGCGGCTGGCGCACACCCTATCGTTGCTGAACAAATTGCTAAAGAAGTTGAAAATGTGAAAGAAGACACCAAGGAAGCAAAAGAAGATGTGAAAGAAGAAGACACCAAGGAAGCAAAAGAAAATGGAGCTGTAAAAGATGAAAAACTTGCACTAGAGCCTGTGAAAACTGAGTCAAAAGATGAGAAAACAGTGGGTGAAACCAAATCAGAGACTACTCCTAAAGAAGAAGAAAAAACAACTCCAAAGCAATCAAACACACTTATGGGGAAGGTTAAGAAATCTTTCATTAAAGCAAAGAAAGCATTCACTTTGAAAAATAACACTAACACCAACAAGACTCAAGAAGCCAAAGAAGAGGAGAAGGCTTGAACCAGAAGGAACATGTGAAAACATGAAGACCTATAAGTATTTGTTTTTTGGGTATTTATTATTTTTATTATTATTCATTTTATTTGTTGTTTTGGTGGGGTTGGTTGGTTTGGGGAGGGGGTTGTTATTTGTTCATGTGTTTGTGGCAATGTAACTGGCTTGCTTTTGTTTTAGAATGCATACTGTATTGTGGTGTGTATAATAGTTGGGAGTTTTGGCATTGGTTTTTGTTATTGTATAGGTTCGTCTTATTCTTTTCATTGTAGTCGAACATATTGTTTGAACATGTGTTTGTATTGTAACTATAAACAGGAAATATATTGAATGTGAATATTATTTGTATCATACACCATTATTTCTTCTTCGTATACTCGCCTTTTAACAATTTAATCTGCTAAATAATTTTCTTTTTATTTTAACAAAACATAAAAACTAATGGATCTCCAACAGAACCTAATATTATTAAAAAAATAATAATGTAATTAGAATGTTATGGTCGGTAATCCATTAGTATTTTCCGATAGCTTACCAACGGAGCTATTGACAAGGGCCAAAGGGACACATGCGGTGGGAAACTCCGGTTTTAGTAGGTTTTTTGGGAAATGCTTACCCACCGCTTCGTCCCTAATACTTTAATGATAACACCATAAGATTTTTGACACGACCCAAGCTGATACTTTCAGAGTTGGTTGGCGGTCGTTAACAATCCATCAGTAATATTAAGTCTATAAACAGAACAAGAAGTACAAGCAAAAATGGCAAAACAACATCAAACGAACTAAAAATAGTTGAATTTCGTTTGATACCAAACAAACTATGTTTTGTATTTGGAAATATAATATAATTCATTTGTGATAATTGAAAATTTAATTTAAGTACCACATATGGCCTAATGTTAATAGTGTAATATTTAAAATTTTAATGTAACCCATTAAGATATGCAGGCCAGTTGAGGTCCATAAGTGTAAGTTAGCCCAAATATGTAAATTGTTGGGTTTTAGGCATCATTTTTAAGTTTATTTACCGCACTACGAGTCCAATTGCAAGTAGGTTTAAAAAACTGTAATTACAACAGTAGCTGATTTTCAATAAGGTAAAGAACTGAAAAGATTTGTTTTTTTTTTTGTATTGATTAATATTGTGTTATTGAAAAACAAGGAAAGGAAGACAGTTGATAAGCTAAAAAAACATATAAATGGAAATGAGGGAGCTGTCAATGGGCTGGTAATGAGGAGAATAGATTGGCATTTTTACTTCTTGATTTTGGGAGATGATGCATTCCATAAGTTGATTGGTACTCAAAATACTTTCCTTTTAGCACTCCCCTCAAGTTGAATAGTGGGATCTCCGAAATTCATCTTGATTAGACAGTTGTGGAAGATTCTTCCATTAAAAGGTTTAGTCAATATATTGGCCAGCAGGTCTTCAGATCGAACAAATGGTAAGTTGATGATTCCGGTTTCAAGTTTTTCTTTAATGAAATGTATGTCTACTTCCACATGTTTTGTTCGATCATGTTGTACAGGATTTTCTGATATCTGAATAGTTGCTTTATTGTCTCACATAGTGCTGCTTGTTTCCTCTGAGAATAAACCTATTTCTGTTAGGAGCTTTTGTAACCATAAGACTTCTGTCACCCCCCGTGCTATGCCTCTGAACTCAGCTTTGGCGCTTGAAAGAACAACTTTTTGTTTCTTACTTATCCACGTAACCAAACTTCCTCCGACTAACGTGAAGTAACCTGATGTTGACCTTCGATTCCCCTTATCTCTTGCCCAGTCTGCATCAATATATGCTTGTATTGTTAGATTCCCATTTGATTTGAACAAAACCCCATAACCAGTTGTTCCTTTGAGATATCTAATAATTCTCTAGACTGCCTCCATATAAGAAATCTGGGGTTGATGCATAAACTGACTGACCACCCCTATAGCATAGGCTATATCTGGGCGGGTGTGTGAGAGATATATTAGTTTTCCAACAACCCGTTGATATGTTTCTCTGTTGGCCAACTTTGCTCCTTCTTCCATATAAAGTTTTTGATTCATCATCATGGGAGTTTCTGCGGGTTTGCAGTCAATCATCCCTGTTTCAGCTAAATAAGTCTAGAACATATTTTTTTGGCAGATAAAAATTCTTTGTTTCGACCTTAGTACCTCAATGTCGAGAAAGTACTTAAGTCTTCCCAAGTCCTTCATCTCGAATTCTGAAAATAAATTTTCCTTCAGCCTTTTCATTTCCTCTTCATCATTTCCAGTAACTATCATATCATCAACATAGATAATTAAGCAGGTTATGAGTTCGCCTTTTCGTTTAAGGAACAATGTATGATCTGAGTTACTCTGTTCAAAACCATATTTCTTCATGGCTAGGGTAAATCTCCCAAACCATGCATGAGGGGATTGTTTCAACCCATACAAAGATTTCTTCAGACGACAAACTTCTCCAGTTTTGAAGTTACTTGTGAACCCAGGTTGTGACACTTCGGGTTTTCCCGCACAAATACGATTATGTGAAATCATTAATTGAAGACTTATGTTATACTTATTGTGTATTAGGTGTAATTCGTGATTATGATGAGAAAATAATATAGTCATTATTATTGCTTTTAATAAATAAACTTGTCCAACCGCAAACCCCCCGTATCTCGTACACTTATCCAGCTTTCAATAGTAGGCCGCACACTTCAAAGGCATCCAGGCCCAAATCAGCAAGCCCACAAGCCCTCTTAACCAGCCGCACACTCAAACCGCCTTGGGTGTGTGTGCGGGATCTTAGGAGTGTATAAATACCCTCCATTGGTGAACCCTAGGAGGATTTTGCCTAATCATTTGACGGCTGAAAACATACCATTTGTAGCCTCTCTTTCTCTCTCTTCCACCTACTTTCTCTTTCTAAAAACCCTAAAATACACCAAGCTTTATCCTCCTCCTATCTTGGAAATCAATGGCGGCAGCATTGAAGAACTTGTTGTTTTCTTGTGAAGCATTAGTCTCCTCATTTTTCATCACACATCCTTACACCTTAGATCCCAGGTTAGTGTGCTATTTAAATGAACATACTTGATGAACAATGAACCAAAACTGTTAGTTTAGACCGTGGAATGATGACTTGTTGATGTTGTGTGATAATAAAATGTGACAAAGATACAAAATTGATTAATGCTTTGGTATGATGCACACGTAGGAGGTAGACATTGCTCTTAATGATTAGGGCTTTGATTGTGATAAAGTTTGGATCTTGGTGAATGAAAATGATGCTTCTTGTCCACAATCTGCTTATAATAATGCCAATGTAAAGTATATGAATTTATTGTGTTGATAAAATAGTGTTTTCGAAATGATAGCATGATTAGATCTGAGTTTCTGTGATTCGTAGTTATGTTTCGGAAATCTCATACGGACAATGTCGTAGTGATGAAATGAACTGATAATTCATTTGTGAAATAGTAGAAACCAATGTGTAAATGTTGAGGAATATAATGTTTTGTGACTGAGGATGCTGTACAAAGTTGTGTTTTAGTATGTTTGAAAATACATGAATAAGGGATTGACAAGTTTAATGGTAAATTTGGTCATTTTAATTTTTGAATCTTGGATGTTGATTATATTTTGATTGATGGAAAAATCGTGAGAAATTACTGCTTGAATAAATACCGTACACTTATGAAAAGGGGGGGTTACAACTCGAGGAGCGTGTCGCACAAACCTACTATCACACCCCGACCACGTAGAACATACAAAACGTGGCGGAAACGTCGGGGAGTGTTGTAACAGAATTAATTGTTTCAAATCCATGGCAATTGAAGTTTCGTTTTATTAATCAAACATGAAAGTTTACATTGTTTTAAACAAGAACTAAAGAGTACATAACATAAATTAACTAGTTCTTGTCTCGTTTTAAGTCACTAAGGCACAGGTCCGCCTAAGTATGTCTTGATAAGTCCTATGCATCATCTTCTGAAAACACATGTGAAAATAGGTACGTCAACATAAAAATGCCTGTGAGATACATAGGTTTTGTGAAAATAGGTTTCATGACTTGTAAGTTTAGAAAGAGTTGTTTAATAAAGTTTAGTCATGAACCTTGTAAGTTGATTTGTTTTTGTAAATCATTTGAAAAACAATAAGTTCAGATGATATGTATAAATAAGAGAATAATGTATGGTTAAATGAATAACCGTGTAAAATGAGTTTGTATAAGATAAGTTGTTTGTAAAACAATGTCTTGTGAAAAGTATGTTATTTGTATAAAATGTTATATGTCTTAAATTGAAATGATTCAAATAACGCTACGATATGTAATACCATACAAACACTTATATATAGGAAGTACCAGCGGCGTATCCACCATGCTTGTATCATATTACACACGCCTCGTTACTTAAATCACTTACTCAAACCAAACCACCAACGTAAAGTGTTTACGTATAATCAAATGTCATACCAAAATGTAAGCATGTGATGAATAACAAATGTACTAAGTATGCAACAAAGGACATACCTAGCATAAAATGTAATGTAAAACAATGTACTAAGTACGCACACAATGGGCATGCATAGCATAAAATGTAATGTAAAAGAATGTACTAAGTACGCACACAATGGGCATACATAGCATAAAATGTATTGAAATCATGTACTGTAAATGTACTAATAAACATAGCAAGTATATGCTGTGAAAACAGGAAAGCATGAAAGTAACAAGTAGGCACATGTGTTTCACCCCAAAATAGTTTGGAAAACAGTAAAAGAGGGGTCTATGTACTCACTTGAGATTGCTCAGTAGTCCTTGAGTGACAACCAAACAATGCTAGAGATCACGGATATCAAACGGCACCTAATATAGGTAACTATGTTAATAAACCGGACCTAAATCGGAGGATTAGATAGAATGAGGGTTCGTAAACCAAACGAGTATGGAGACTCGTCTCATATGTTACGACCCGTTTAGGTAGCTTATGCTACTTTACCGCGTCGTTCGCGTGAAACGCGTTCGGACCGCCTAACTAGTCCTATGACAAGTAGAATATGCCTTAACATGCCTAATATTATCGCCAAATCAGTTTAGATGTCAAAAGTTATGTCACATATGTTTATAATGAATTTTGGCATCAAAGGGGTATTTTGGTAATTTACCTAAGGCATATAAACTACCTATCATACAACTACTTAAACGTCGTGACCATAAGGTATAACCTCGAAAGGTTATTCCCTATACACTATGGTCACCTAAAGTATTTGGTCGGATCCTAATGATCGACCAAATGGGTCGGGTTCGAAGGTATAAGCGATTTATTAGATCGCTTACCCTTACGACCCTAGACAATGTGGTAATCAGTAGGCATAGTCCCAAGGGACTATAACCATCGTGATTACAATCACGTTGCGAAGTTCAAACGAACTTTGCATTGACCATAAACTGGTCAATGCAGAAAGTCAAAAAAAGTTTGACTTTCGGACTCGAAAAGCAATAAAAGAACGAAGGAATACTTACGAAGGGTCCCCGAATGCTAATCTTGATCCAAGTAGCTCAGGTATGAAACTAAGGTTTCAACTTAGAGCTTCTCAAATCAGATTCTTGTGGGTTTTTGCAAGGCATGGGATTGGGTGTTTATAGTGTTCGGTAAGCCATTAAGATCGTTTCTTGTTAACCGTGCTTTGATCTTGGCCATACACCTCAAGAACATGGTTTTACAAAACCATTTGAGTCCCTAGTATTGAGAAATACCATGTGCAAGAGGATTAGGAGTGCATAACAACTGATAACAGGCTGTTTAAACAAGTTTCTGCATCTGACCCCTGCTTACGGACCTCAACACTAATAATGTTGAGGTCCGTAAGGACCTTGCAGGTCTGAAACTTTCAAAAATGGCAGAACAGGCCCCTGTGCGTGTATCGTCGTGTTTGGGCACTTCTAACACCCGTCAAACCCAATTTCAAGCTCCACAATGATGTTAAAGTATAGGGAACTTAAAATGTGCTCAAAAATATCTTGGATGTCGGTTCGTTTGGCCGTACGATCGCGATGTTCGCTTAATTACGACGGAATGCGCATAAGCGCGAAAAACGATCCAAATTGCGTGACAAATGGATTTTTCTTATGCCAAACACTAAAATAACATATTTTAGTGCTTACATAAATTTTTGGATGTCCGGATGTATTCAGACCGAAAGTTATGCGCGAAAGTGCAAACTTGTGCACTTTTTGACGCATTTAGTCCTTGAATGACCCAAAAGTTTATTTTAGCACACCGAACCCCTCAAATCCTATTTCTAAGCTATGTAAAGGATATTTATGTTATGTTTAACTTATGGCCATGTTCCGGAATGCATGTTATAGTTCAAATTGGCATACTTTCGCAGTTTGTCAACTTTAGTCCCTGTAAGCGATTTAACTTGATTTTGCCATACCAAAGCCTTCAAAACTTATTTCTAAGTTATGTAAAGGTTATTTAAGGTATGTTAAGCCTATTTCACTATTCTGGAGTGTTCGTTGCATTAAACTGGTTATATTTACGCATCAGTGCACGTATAACCTTCCAGAAAGCGATTTAGAGCTTGAAATCGAATAAGAATTGATATGTGCAAAAGATACACATATTTATACAGATCCCAAGTATGAAATACAATATTTCATTGGCTTGGCATTTGTTTGATGGTCGCAGTGACCCAGGTGTCACAGTCTCCCCTACTTTAGGAAATTTCATCCCGAAATTTATTTGTAGGAGCATGTCTGTGACTTTGTGTTAAATAACCATCAAGGATAAGGCATATCCTGATATTCCTCTTTAACGGACATTTTCAGAAATGGAAATGAAGGAAGAATCAGGGATATTCATTTTCCTTTGATGGACAATTTTCAGAAACGAAAAATGCACGGAATGAGTCATCTTCCTTAATGGGTATCCTTCAGAAACGAATGAATGGAATGAGTCATTTTCCACAATTCCTCCAGAAACAAAAATGAACGGAATGATTCATTTTCCATAATTTCTTCGGGAACGAAAATGAACGGAATGAGTCATTTTCCACAATTTCTTCAGAAACGAAAATGAACGGAATGAGTCATTTTCCACAATTTCTTCAGAAACGAAAATGAACGAAATGAGTCATTTTCCACAATTTCTTCAGGAACGAAAATGAACGGAATGAGCCATTTTCCCAAATTTCTTCAGAAACGAAAATGAACGGAATGAGTCATTTTCCACAATTTCTTCAGGAACGAAAATGAACGGAATGAGTCATTTTCCACAATTTCTTCAGGAACGAAAATGAACCGAGTCAACTCTAGACACATGACAAAACTCGCTGTGGTTTCTGTGCACTGAATTCCATAATTATGTATGCATCCATAATTACGCAATTCCTTGCACAGTCCGCACAATTTGTTTTGTAATGTGAAAGGGAAGAAAAATTAAACCTATGATGAGTGTGACTAGACTATCATAGGGTCCCTTTAATTAGATCGACAAATGATCCCTTTTAAATTGGACCACCAAGTAGTCTAATTATGGAATAGTACAATATAATCCAAGGGTCTTTACTATTACGTAAAAGCCCATTGAGGATTTAATATAGTACCTTTGGGTATCCTACTATGAATCCCTTATACGAATGATATGGAAGATTCTACGAGGATTTGGATAACGAAAACTTGGATTACACCAAAAACATAAAAAGGAACACATAAGCACATAATCACATAGTTGTTTAACTTGATTATTAATTTGTTATTAACTTGTTATCGATTGAAAATGGATATGGAAACCAGTCGATGGACTTCAATGTCCTCTAGGATCTATCTGAAAAGATAGGAAGATCTCCCAAAAATTCGATTTTGTTCTCAAAGAAATGTAATATTCGAATTAAGGAACATAACAATTTTAGGATTTACGGAAATACCCTTAGGTACCCTATTAAGGATTTATAGTGGTACTTTGGGTATTCGTCCAGTGTTGTAACTTGCGCCTTGTACTTCGTTTTCTTGGAAGAAACGGGTACTTAGGAATTTCGTGGAAAACGCAAGAGATCATAAAATAGAAAATTTATTTGGGGGTAGTTTGCTTTTCAAGGAATACGATTCCTTAATTGTCGGTATTGTAAGGGATATGTTGTTTATACATACAACCTCATAAATACATTGAAATGTAAATAAAAGATTTATTTATAAACAATGATAACAATTGTTTCATGGACCTTGACAACAAAGGAAAATAATACATAAGACATGATTATTTCTAAAGGGTGTTGTCTTCTAGTCGGTCAGATGCTCATCCCTGCGCTGGATTAGCATTCGCAAGCTTTGGGCAATTTCTTCGGAAATGACCCATCTCGCCACAATTGTAGCAAGAACCTTGTGGAAAGCGAGCTTGAGCAGGATTGTTGTCAGCTTGATTTGGTGCAACTGCAGCTCGGCAAACTTTTGCTGTATGACCTTTACGTCCACAAATTTGGCATTCGGGGCACTTCACACTAGCATGATGATGAAGGTTACATTGGTTGCACAAGGGTGAAGTTCCATTGTATGGCTTCCTAGCAGGGGGTTGAGCCGGTTGGTTGGGGATAGCTTGATCATTGTGAGTAACCATGGCGAAGTTCTGAGAAGCCTTTCGCTTCTTTGACTCCTTAGGGGATCCAGTCTGTACATCCATGGTCTTTGATTCCTCAATTGGTTTCTTGTCACTTTTTCGAAAAAGTTTACCTTTCCTGATTTGAGATTCAGTCAAGGTTGCAGATAGCTCAATGGCCTGCCTAACCGTAGTGGGGTTACTACCAGTAACAATGTCCTGAACTGAGTCAGGGAGACCATCAATGTATTTTTCGATCGCCTTATCCAAAGGCGTAACCATGGTAGGACACAACAGGCTCAGCTCCTCATATCGATCAGTGTATGCTCGATGTTCACCGCTGTCTTGCTCAAGATTGTAGAATTCCCTTTCCAAGGCCCTGATCTCGTGACGAGGACAGAATTCCTTGATCATCAGTGCTCGAAGTTCTTCCCACGTTTGAGCCAGTGCCACCTCGGCACCCCTATCTCTCATCACACCGTTCCACCATGTCAAAGCTCGTTTCTCAAAGACACTAGATGCGAAATCTACCTTTCGCTCGTTTGGACATTGAACATGTCTGAAGGTGCTCTCTAAACTCTCGAACCATTGCAGAAGTGCAGTCGCTCCTTGAGACCCAGAAAACTTTGATGGTTTAGCTGAGTTGAACGTCTTGAAGTTGCAGGGGGCATTATTGTTGTTGAGAGCTTGGTGACATTGAGCAACGATGTTCGGGATTGCAGCAGTCATTTGCTGTGTAATGGCAGCTGCCAGCTCTTCAATAGATACAGGATTTTCGCGTCGAGGAGGCATTCTAAAAGGGGAAACAAGAGAGAAAACAAATGAAATGGCATTGGGTAAGAATAGGATGTTAAAATTACCGACCAAAATCATGGTTGATGGTCATTTGTTTGAACCACGAAGCAAACAAACAACACAAAGGCTGAATCAAAGCAAATAGATCCTCATAGTGTATCGCGAAGACATGCTCGCCTATAAGTGGACACTCACCCCAAGAGTTCCCAGGTAAGAGTGACTGGTCCGATTATGTGGATTTGTACGAACACTCTAGCCTTAGACAGAAAACTCAGGGTACAGGCATTCACTCTTTCAGTTTGCACGTGTTCACACTATTTAGGACCCAAAACTTTGACGAGGTTTTGAAAACTCAAAGGGGTTCAAAACCTTATAACAGAGGGTTCAAAACCTTACAATAGAGGGTTCAAAACCTAGTAATCAATCATCCTAGAACAGATGATTAATTTTCAAAGCGGTTTTGAAATTTATGTTCTTGTTGTGGTCGTCGCCTAAGGATAGGTGACGGTATTGTTTTATGACTAAACGCAAGAGAAATCGCGTTAGGGTCCTAGGAAGGTTATAGACTAGGTCAAAGTATTACTAATAACCTAATTCCCTATAACCCTGAGCTCTGATACCAACTTTTCTATCACACCCCGACCACGTAGAACATACAAAACGTGGCGGAAACGTTGGGGAGTGTTGTAACAGAATTAATTGTTTCAAATCCATGGCAATTGAAGTTTCGTTTTATTAATTAAACGTGAAAGTTTACATTGTTTTAAATAAGAACTAAATAGTACATAACATAAATTAACTAGTTCTTGTCTCGTTTTAAGTCACTAAGGCACAGGTCCGCCTAAGTATGTCTTGATAAGTCCTATGCATCATCTCCTGAAAACACATGTGAAAATAGGTACGTCAGCATAAAAATGCCTGTGAGATACATAGGTTTTGTGAAAATAGGTTTCATGACTTGTAAGTTTAGAAATAGTTGTTTAATAAAGTTTAGTCATGAACCTTGTAAGTTGATTTGTTTTTGTAAATCATTTGAAAAACAATAAGTTCAGATGATATGTATAAATAAGAGAATAATGTATGGTTAAATGAATAACCGTGTAAAATGAGTTTGTATAAGATAAGTTGTTTGTAAAACAATGTCTTGTGAAAAGTATGTTATTTGTATAAAATGTTATATGTCTTAAATTGAAATGATTCAAATAACGCTACGATATGTAATACCGTACAAACACTTATATATAGGAAGGACCAGCGGCGTATCCACCATGCTTGTATCATATTACACACGCCTCGTTACTTAAATCACTTACTCAAACCAAACCACCAACGTAAAGTGTTTATGTATAATCAAATGTCATACCAAAATGTAAGCATGTGATGAATAACAAATGTACTAAGTATGCAACAAAGGACATACCTAGCATAAAATGTAATGTAAAACAATGTACTAAGTACGCACACAATGGGCATACATAGCATAAAATGTAATGTAAGACAATGTACTAAGTACGCACACAATGGGCATACATAGCATAAAATGTAATGTAAGACAATGTACTAAGTACGCACACAATGGGCATACATAGCATAAAATGTAATGTAAGACAATGTACTAAGTACGCACACAATGGGCATACATAACATAAAATGTAATGTAAAAGAATGTACTAAGTACGCACACAATGGGCATACATAGCATAAAATGTATTGAAATCATGTACTATAAATGTACTAATAAACATAGCAAGTAAATGCTGTGAAAACAGGAAAGCATGAAAGTAACAAGTAGGCACATGTGTTTCACCCCAAAACAGTTTGGAAAACTGTAAAAGAGGGGTCTATGTACTCACTTGAGATTTCTCAGTAGTCCTTGAGTGACAACCAAACAATGCTAGAGATCACGGATATCAAACGACACCTAATATAGGTAACTATGTTAATAAACCGGACCTAAATCGGAGGATTAGATAGAATGAGGGTTCGTAAACCAAACGAGTATGAAGACTCGTCTCATATGGTTTAACAAAGCCTACATACTAAATGAAACATAACCTAAGTGCTTATGACCCATTGCGACCCGTTTAGGTAGCTTATGCTACTTTAACGCGTCGTTCGCGTGAAACGCGTTCGGATCGCCTAACTAGTCCTATGACAAGTAGAATATGCCTTAACATGCCTAATATTATCGCCAAATCAGTTTAGATGTCAAATGTTATGTCACATATGTTTATAATGAATTTTGGCATCAAAGGGGTATTTTGGTAATTTACCTAAGGCATATAAACTACCTATCATACAACTACTTAAACGTCGTGACCATAAGGTATAACCTCGGAAGGTTATTCCCTATACACTATGGTCACCTAAAGTATTTGGTCGGATCCTAATGATCGACCAAATGGGTCGGGTTCGAAGGTATAAGCGATTTATTAGATCGCTTACCCTTACGACCCTAGACAACGTGGTAATCAGTAGGCATAGTCCCAAGGGACTATAACCATCGTGATTACAATCACGTTGCGAAGTTCTAACGAACTTCGCATTGACTATAAGCTGGTCAATGCAGAAAGTCAAACAAAGTTTGACTTTCGGACTCGAAAAGCAATAAAAGAACGAAGGAATACTTACGAAGGGTCCCCGAATGCTAATCTTGATCCAAGTAGCTCAGGTATGAAACAAAGGTTTCAACTTAGAGCTTCTCAAATCAGATTCTTGTGGGTTTTTGCAAGACATGGGGTTGGGTATTTATAGTGTTCGATGAACCGTTAAGATCGTTTCTTGTTAACCGTGCTTTGATCTTGGCCATACACCTCAAGAACATGGTTTTACAAAACCATTTGAGTCCCTAGTATTGAGAAATACCATGTGCAAGAGGATTCGGAGTGCATAACAGCTGATAACAGGCTGTTTAAACAAGTTTCTGCCTCTGAACCCTGCTTACGGACCTCAACACTAATAATGTTGAGGTCCGTAAGGACCTTGCAGGTCTGAAACTTTCAAAAATGGCAGAACAGGCCCCTGTGCGCGTATCGTCGTGTTTTGGCACTTCTAAGACCCGTCAAACCCAATTTCAAGCTCCACAATGATGTTAAAGTATAGGGAACTTAAAATGTGCTCAAAAATATCTCGGATGTCGGTTCGTTTGGCCGTACGATCGCGATGTTCGCTTAATTACGACGGAATGCGCATAAGTGCGAAAAACGATCCAAATTGCGTGACAAATGGATTTTTCTTATGCCAAACACTAAAATAACATATTTTAGTGCTTACATAAATTTTTGGATGTCCGGATGTATTCAGAACGTAAGTTATGCGCGAAAGTGCAAACTTGTGCACTTTTTGACGCTTTTAGTCCCTGAATGACCCAAAAGTTTATTTTAGCACACCGAACCCCTCAAAGCCTATTTCTAAGCTATGTAAAGGATATTTATGGTATGTTTAACTTATGACCATGTTCCGGAATGTCTGTTATAGTTCAAATTGGCATACTTTCGCAGTTTGTCAACTTTAGTCCCTGTAAGCGATTTAACTTGATTTTGCCATACCAAAGCCTTCAAAACTTATTTCTAAGTTATGTAAAGGTTATTTATGGTATGTTAAGCCTATTTCACTATTCTGGAGTGTTCGTTGCATTAAACTGGTTATATTTACGCATCAGTGCACGTATAACCTTCCAGAAAGCGATTTAGAGCTTGAAATCGAACAAGAATTGATATGTGCAAAAGATACACATATTTATACAGATCCCAAGTATGAAATACAATATTTCATTGGCTTGGAATTTGTTTGATGGTCGCAGTGACCCAGGTGTCACACCTACACAGCACACCACACATTCGTGTGTGCCAGGTGTGTCGCACATTCTAAGAATGTACAACCCAAACAGCACAAACGTACAAGCTGGTATAATGGGACGCACCCTTACTGCCACGTGTGTCGCACACTCATGCTTGTACAACCAAATCAGCATATCGTACAT
The DNA here is from genome assembly GCA_030545235.1 of Helianthus tuberosus. NCBI lineage: Eukaryota > Viridiplantae > Streptophyta > Magnoliopsida > Asterales > Asteraceae > Helianthus > Helianthus tuberosus. The sequence continues at coordinate 90,285,824 of CM060411.1, forward strand.
CTGATATCAGCATGATCGCACACTGCCTAGATGTCGCACACTAGGCAGTGGGCCGTACATTTGTAACTGGGCCCAATATATTATTGGACCACACACTTTTGTACACTAATCTTGCATTGGGCAGATAACTTAAACGGACCTTACACTCAAAGACTAACCACACACTCCTGAAATGGACTATACATTGTTTGGACCGCACACTGTAGATTTATGATTGGGATGCTGAATTATTGTTTAACTGTTGGGCTAATTTTATGGGACAGTATGAGAACTGTATGTATAAAATGATACTGTGTGAACGTATGACTGTATGTTTCTTGTATGATACACAAATTCTATGTGATACTTGATACGTGTATAAGTACATGGTACGACTTGCACACGAACCTAATTATAACTTGGTAACTATAATAGGACGTGATTGACCAAAGTGTGTTTACAAGTAAATAACCTGCCGAGCAAACCGGGGTGAGTTCACAACTTTTTCTAAAAGCAAGTGTTCCCGATGGTTGGGAAGCGGAACGAAAAACACCATCTCCTTGTATGGGATACAAACAACAGTATCTCCTTGTGTGGGATACGGGTATTACTATCTCCTTGTGTGGGATACGGGTAACATTCTCCCCTTGTGTGGGACGCTTAGTTAATTACTATTTATATTAGATGCAACAAGCGTACTAAACGAAACTCTATCACGAAGTCCCTACTTTCTATACCGATTAGTCGCCGGGGCCTGGCGAATGGGTTATTAGTTGATAGCGCTATTTAGGTTTCACCAACCTCACACCGTGCTTGGAGAGGATCGGTTGTGAACTAATAGACTCTGGTAAACTGTCAATGATGACAGACATTGACAAATGTTGCAACAACAAACATGAGGTCACTTAGTATTCGGTATTACGCAGTTTAGTAACTTACATATGGGGAAGCTCCCCATGGCATGATATAAATGATTAACTTAACTACTTAAACAAGTTTTATGAAATTAAAATGGGGCAGTTCGTGAACTCACCAACTTTATGTTGATAACCTACTGCATGCTTTTCAGGTACACAGTGACTTAGGAGCTTGCAGCTTGGGGAAGTGTAGTGGTCGCTTTGACCCGTGTTGGGTTCTTTAAATAATTTTGAACTATGAACTTATTTTGAACCGTTTTACTTATGCTTCCGCTGTTATTTTAAGACGCTGAATTGAACTTAAGACTTTCGACTTAAACTTTAATTGTCACCAATCGTATTGGTTTGGTGAAACTATTTTACTATTATTATGACTGTTCAATATAATTGGTGGCTTGATCCTGGTCAGTCACACGCCTCGCGGTGATACTCCGCATGTGGGATTTGAGGGTGTAACAGATTGGTATCAGGGCAATTAGTTATAGTGAACTCGGTTTTAAAAAGGAAAGTATTTTTTGAGAAAAACCATACTATAATCCGTTTATACTAAGCATCTCGCAACGACGCTACACTCCAAGTGCAAGGCTCAACGTATTAGACCTCATGGCTCGGGCATGTGTTTACTTGTGACTTGTTTGGTGCATATGTGATATATACGTAACTCGTGTGCTTAGTTTTAGATATATATATATATATATATATATATACAGGGGAAGGTTCAAATGAAAACCACTAGTTATCGCGAAAACTCGAAAACTAACTAAAAAAGCCTAAAAAACATACCATTTTTTTTGCATACCAATTTTTGCTATTTAAATTATATAAAAATTTTCAAAAAAAAAAACAAATTTTTTTTTGAAAAAAAGTTTTTTTTTATCTAAAAAAACCTGCGATTTTTATAAAAAATTGAAAAAAAAATTGGAGTGTTTTTTAGGCTTTTTTTTAGTTAGTTTTCGAGTTTTCGCAATAAAAGTGGTTTTCATTTGAACCATCCCCTATATATATATATATATATATATATGTCTATACGTGTATTTGTGTGCAATGGTCTATTATCCTCCTACTAATTCTTACGAAACTACGACGTCATTCTCATACTGTGTTTTCTGGATATGAAGACAATGAGCGGACACGGAAGTGGCAACGTTCACATGACTCAGGATCAGTTTACAAACCTGATCAACACTGTGGTTGGGGCTTTTGCAGCCCATCCTAGAGGTAAACTTGTCATTCTAGGATGTTTAGATCCTACCCTCGTATCGTTTTGATCGTTCTCAAGTCTGTTCGCTCCGTGTTGCACGACATGACAACCTACACATCCTCAACCACGTGTTTGCACTTTCAAAACTTTCATGGATTGCAAACCTCTTCCTTTCAATGGCACTGAAAGAGCCATAGGCCTTCTACATTGGATCGAGAAGGTCAAATCTATGTTCGCCGTGTGTGAATGTCCTTCTGCTAACTGGGTGAAGTTTGCTACTAGCACCTTGGAAGGAAACGCGCTCTTTTGGTGGAAAGCACAAGTTTAAATGCTTGGATTGGAGACTACCAGCGCTACTCTTTGGAATGACTTCAAGAATTTGATCAAGGAAGAGTACTTTCATAGGGATGACATTCACAAGCTCGAGAATGAGTACTACAAGCTTAAGATGGTTGGATCAGAAATCGAGACGTACACTAAGCGATCCAACGACTATGCTGCTCTTTGCCCCAACATGTCTCAGCCTGCTTATCTAATAATCGTGCTGTATATCAAGGGTTTGGTCCCCGAAGTTCAAAGTCTTGTGACTTCAGCTAAACTCTCTATGATCTAGCAAGTTATCTGTTTAGCTCACCGTCTCACTGATCAAGCTATGGAGCAAGGCAAGCTGGCCAAACGAATCAGTGACACTGCTAAAAATTCTGGCGATAACAAGCATAAATGGGATGGAAACCAAGGCAAGGATGCCAACCCCACTCAAGCCCCAACTCAGTAAAGAAATTTCGAAAACAACAAGGGTCCTTAGCAACAGGGTGGTTACCAAGGAAACCGACACCACAATGGTCCATGTGAGTAGAATCACTGTCAAAGGTGTAACAAAATGGGGCATGAAGCTAAAGACTGTAGAAGCCAGTACCTAGCCATACAAAACCAGCAACAACAGGGAAACAAACCTGGTTGTTACGAGTGCGGAGCAATAGGGCACATGAGGAAAAATTGCCCTCAGCTGAACCAAAATCATAACAACAACAATCAGGGTGCTGGGAACAAGAACAACAACAATGGCCACAACGGGGCAAGGGGAAGAGCGTTCGTGATAGGCGCTAGTGAAGCAAGGAATGATCCCAACGTTGTAGCGGGTAAGTTGCTACTTGATGATCGTTATGTTTCTGTACTTTATGATTCTGGAGCCGATGCTAGTTATGTATCTCTATGTATTAGTAAGACGCTCCTACACCTTTAAACACAAAGCATGTCATCGAACTAGCTAACGGTAGAAGCATCGAGGCCTCACACGTTATCAACAATTGTAAACTCGTATTATCTGGTCAAACCTTTCTTGTCAATCTCTTTCCCATCGTTCTTGGAAGCTTCGACGTCGTTATTGGTATGGATTGGTTATCCAAACATCGAGCTGAAATACTTTGTCAAGAGAAGGTCGTTCGTATTCCTCGTCCTTTTGGTGAATCTCTTATTGTTCAAGGCGACACAAGTGGAGAAGTCACAGGCATCATCTCGTTCTTAAAAGCCCAGAAGAGTTTACGAAAGGGGCATACCGTTATTCTATTACTCGTCACCGACACTCAAACGCAAGAAAGAAAGATTGAATATTTTCCCATCGTACGCAACTTTCCCGAGGTATTCCCTGAGGAATTACCTAGTCTTCCACCCCATCGTCAAGTCGAGTTTCAAATCGAGCTAACCTCCAGAGCGGCACCTATAGCCTGTGCACCTTATCGACTAGCCCCAGCTGAACTGGAAGAACTTTCTATGCAATTGCAGGAGCTGTTGGATAAAGGTTTTATCCGTCCTAGCTCGTCACCCTGGGGAACCCCAATACTTTTTGTCAAGAAGAAAGATGATACATTCCGTATGTATATCGACTATCGTGAGCTGAACAAAGTGACTATCAAGAACCGATACCCACTCCCACGCATTGACGATCTGTTCCACTAGTTGCAAGGGTCGAGTTATTATTCTAAGATTGACCTGCTATCAGGATATCAGCAGTTGAGAGTCTGAGACGAGGACATCTCCAAGTTTGACCATAAACCTGGTCAAACTATGCACCCATAGATTAGATTATCTTATAAAATACCTTTGAGTTAAAAAAACATTTCCGATAGAAAAACAGTCTCAAAGTTTTGATTAAAACCGTTCAGGCCCAAATGTTCAATAACAGGCCCAAACAATCAGAGAGTACAGTCCACATATGAGTGTGCGGACCGAACTCCTGAGTGTGAGGGAAATTTTGTCAAATATATCATCTGGCACACCCTTAGGTCCCACACAGTTAACTTAAATTATGTACGAGGGTAAAATTGTCAAAACCAGAGTGTACGAGAGTCATTTTGTCAACAAGGTCGGGTGTGTGATGGGAAAATAAGTCATTTGCACCACCCGCACACCCACTGATGGGAAATCTGTAATTTACAGGAGTACGAGGGAGAAAAGAGTCCAATGATGGGTTTTCGGAGGACAAGAAAGTGAAATGATGGGTGTGCGTGTCACACCCTGGCTTTTGCGGAAGCGTGGGTTTATTTGGTGTGACTTCTTAATACCATAGCAACAATCACAACAATACTATATGATAAAATACAAGATGTTCATCCATTAATAAAACTGAGAAAATACCACCATAATATTGTTTCGAAACATCGACATTTGAAATAAGTTACAAACCACAAATTATTTAAAACGTGTTCATAAGACACATAAAAGACTTTGGATAAGACGAGGTTTAAAGACATATAACCCATCCAGGAGTAGGTTACACCTCTTAAACTTCACAACTCTTGGATGACATCTAATAACCAACGCAGCTAGACATAAGCATACCCTGCCAGATCCTGCTAGTTCCCTGAAATACATGTAGTTTGAAAAATCAACAAAAAGGTTGAGCGAGTTCATGTGTAAGTCTGTGTATATAAACCTTTGTAATATGTCTTGCATGTATAGAAAGTCCCTGGTATGTAGCAATTAAGGAAAAAAAATAAGTCACCAATGGGTTGCAAAGCCAAAGGTAAGTGTGATAAGGTGCGGAAAACTCAAACCTAGCATATTTGTACCGGGCTTCCGGCTGGAAGACATAGTCACCTCTATGGGTCGCCCCGACCTCATGGGTGTGGGCTCGCTACACCCAAATAGATCTATCACTCATGTCCCTCGGTCCTACGACGAGGATTAATGGCCTTAAGTATGGTGCCCACCTTTCACAGTCTAGTAGTAAAACCCTCCTTAAGCTAACCATACCATGTATAAAAATGTCTGTAATAGTTGTAACATACTTGGTACTCGTTCTCACCAAGAGTGCTTTTTGTATTCTCAAATTTCATCATACTTGGTACTCGTTCTCACCAAGAATGCTTTTTGTATTCTCAAATTTCATCATACTTGGTACTCGTTCTCACCAAGAGTGTTTCTTGTAATTATATCATTTGTAAACATTGTAATATTTGTAACATGTATTTCACCCCGAAGTATAAAACTGAAAGCAGTTGAAAGAAAAGGGGAAACATGAACTCACCTTGATTTTGAGTAAGTCCAAATAAATATGCTAATGTGAGAGTTCTTGGGAATAATATTCCACGTCACTCTAATTGTTTGAACATGCAATAATATGGAATATGTATCAATAATAATGTCTAATCGAATAATCGGAGATTCTAAATCTCTAGGATCGGTAGTGTTTTGTCTAAAAAAAAATAATGTGATAATTATATAACTAATTATCAAAAATAATTAATTTAAACCAGAATAATTAAAATAACATTTTTAATTATTCGAACTTGAATATTACTGAATTAAAATAATTATTATGGCCTTGGAATCATTTTAAATAAATAAAATGAATTAAAATGATAAGATAACAATAAATAAATTTATATAAGTTTAATTATCTAAATAATTAAACATAATAAAAACTCAGATTCTAAATTTATATAAATTAAAAATAACGCATCTTTTGTCATAAGAATAATTTTTGGATCAAAATTATATAGTTATATAATTTAATTACATTAAATTAAATTATATAAATAAGTATAATTGAACTAATTGGACAAATAAAAACTAACCGGTATTTATTAAAACGAAGAACCAACTAGAATTCTGGCGACTTTGAAACTTCCGGCGAGTTACAGAATTTCGTTCCGGCTACATACGATGTGTTTGTGCAATGTGAGAGGTGTAGTAATTTCGTGGGAGTTAGAGGGATTTAAATATAGATTCAAATCGATACAAAACAAACGAATTTAACATAAAATAATGTATTTTGTTCGATTTTTTTTTGACTAACTTATAAGAATCCGAATGTGAGTTGGTTGGCACAACAAAACATCGATTAATTGAAATGAATTGGCAAAGTAGTTGGTATATTATAGAAATAATTTCAGATCGAAATAATGAATTAAAAATGAGTTTTGGTGATGATTTGGTCAAAACCCGAATGCTGCAATTTATTAAAATAATCAAATCTGATTTTTATAATATACGATTCGTAATTCAACACAAGTGAGCTGGTAGTCCGAGTGGTTGCGAGTTCATTTGTTAAACATAAGGTCTCGAGTTTCAGAAATTTACAAAATCAATACCTGTAATACTTAACTGAGTAAACTAACTAGGTTAGTCTTTAAATAAGAAAACCATATATAATAACTAACCCGGTTAGTGTTATTAGTTAAAAATAGTTTCTAAAATGACCAAAACAGTCCCTGAAGTTCAAGTTTAAAGAAATGACTAATAGGACCCTATACTTTTATTTCAAAAATAAATATATTTATTTTATTTGAAATATAAGTTTTAAAAATGACAATTAGGATCCTCAACCTATTGTTTGCCTATGTGTTGGCATTGTCAGCATGTTTCTGAGTTATCCGTTCACTGTGCTAACTGTGTTTTGTGCATCAAGTTTATCACTAAAGCTTGTGTGTAATAAATGGAGTGAAAGTATGAATGTGATGCATATGTATCTATGATGCCGAACTCATAAAGCAGTTTAATTCAACAGTCGTAGTCAAGCACAGTCATTAAGCACATAATTTAATATTAATTAATTGTGTGGATACCTGTAATTGTGAGGGTTGTCACAGTGCGGCCCCCTGACGGGTGGTCCATGGGACAACCCTTAAGTGTGTTAAAATACGACTTAATCCCTCATTTGATCATGTAATTGTCTTGAATTAGATAACTACGGTTGCTTGTGTTTCAGGTACATTTGGGCCCTAAAAGTGGGGAAATAAAGCTTCGAATAGACGCGAATGGATTGGAGATTGAAAGACGGAGAATAAATGAAAAAACTGAATTATTGGAATTGAAGAATTAAGAGCATAGCATTATAGACGACGAAATTACGAGAACGTAGGCGAAAACGGTAAAGAAAACGGAGTTGAAACGAAAAAGTTATGAGGAAAACAAAATTGCGTGCTGAAGGCTACGGTAACTTACGGTAGCTACCGTAAATTACGGTAGCCCCCAACATTTTTCTTCCACCGTAAGGTAGTAGAGACCCACCGTAAGCCATTCCAAGCCACCGTAAGCTACGGTGGCCACCGTAGCTCACGGTGGAGGCCAGCGAGAAATGTGTAACTGCCCTATTTTATGATGTTTTATTGTGTCTTTTCAATTCCAATCAATCCCATTCGGTTACCAGCAGTCTAGGGGCGATTTTTGGGTGTTCTTGAGAGCTTGAAACAATTTCTAAACATCTTGTTAGTGTTTTTAATTCCTATGAACATTGATATGCATGTGATGATGATTGTCCAAGTCATGAGTGGCTAAACTTATGGTGATCATCCTAGGTTGAAGGTTTGTCTAAGACATTTGTGTTTTGATTCTTATTTCTAGAATAATAGACTTGCAACTTTTGTTTGTTTATTATGGTGTGTTGTTTGCTTGTTCGTAAATTGTTAATTTGTATGTTAATCTTAGTCTAAACCATACGTTCTTGGTGCCGTTGGCAATCGAGATATCATGGGCGGGATTAGGATTGGGTATTGATTAATTGGTCATCGGGTAACAACCTCGCGTTCTTGGAATCCGAGTACTTAGTTCCCTTTCATCACGACAAGTAACAACACATGAATCATGTCTATGTGGTTCTTTCTAGTTGAATGTTAACATGAATGTCAAAGCAAACCGGGAACCTAGGATGGTCATTTGTTCCTAAACTCTTTACAAACGAAACTTTCATTTTACAATTAGAATAGTAATCTTAGTTCTTAAAAATCAATCAAACTATCCAACTCTTTGAATTTACTTTTATTGCAATTAGTATAATTTAGTTCACTTAGATATACTTCTAAATAACACATATTCCACAAACTCCCTGTGTTCGATACCCACTTACCGCTAGCTATCTAGTAGTATTTGGATTAAATTTGATTGTGACCACGACATCACGTCAAATTTTGGCGCCGTTGCCGGGGAGTAGTGCGCAACGTGTATTATTTTAAGTTTGTTATTTTTCTGGTTTACGCTGGGTGTGCTAGTGTGCAGGTATTGACAGGTGCATGCGTACTAGGAGCTCTCACAAGCTTTCACCATTGGCATTTGATCCGGAAATTGAACGAACTTTGAGAAGAAACATAATTTTGTTAAGGGAAAACAGAATCAGTAGTTCACCAACAACACCAACTACACCAATCACACCACTTAGATACATGGGTCCACCACCCACTACGGGTGAACTTACACCACCTTTTATACCAACATCAACTCAACCTTCACCAAATACCACCATGCCTAACACCACTACCGAATTTACTTCACCATACGATGTTATACCAACCAACACCACTACACCACCGGTTACTACCCAAGTTGAACCTGCACTTACTTTTAACCCTTCCTCAACAATTCCACCATTTTCACATTTCTTTCCAGCTTCGGGTCAATCATCCTCAACTTATTCCCTACCACAAGGTTCAACTGTTGTTCATGCTACTTCAACATATAGACCACCGAACCAACTGGGTATGCAATATTCGTCTTATCCTTATTTGCAATCTTCGGGTATAGGAGGAGATGGGTATTTTGAAGGTTATGAAGAAGAGTTTGAGGGATACGAGGAAGAAGGATATGTGTATGGGGGTGATGGAGATCAAGGGGAATTTACTTATGTTCAAGGTCGAAATCAAGGAATGCCAAGTGTTGATAGGATTCCTCAACAACAAATCATACCTCACCAATTGCCACCACAAGGTCCACCGGTGCAAAGGCAAGTTCAACAACCTCATGTGGGGCCTAGATTTCAACCACCACCTTTACAACAATTTGTGCCTCCATGAATTCAAGTTCAAAGACCAATGGGTCCTATACGCCCAAGAGTTCGGTTGGGGTACCAAGAAGACATCTTCGAGAACACGCGAGAGGCATTGAAGCACAATTTAGACCGGTGATCACTCATAATCCTTCACCAGTAGTTATCCCTCAAAATGATCAAGGAAGGACTTTTGAAGTTCGAACCAATTCGTTACAAAGTTTGCCAAAGTATAAGGGTTTAGCAACGGAGGAGCCTTATTTTCATTTGGAGGCTTACGATTCAATTTGTAATACTATTGGGGGTCAAGGATTTTCAGCCGATGATGTCAAATTGGTGTTATTCCAATTTTCCCTAGAAGACAAGGCTAAAAAGTGGTTCTATACCTTACCTTCGGCATCTATCTATACGTGGGCGGAAATGCAACAAATCTTCTTGGATGAATTTTATACCGCTCAAAAGACAAATGATGCTAGGAAAGGGTTGAGAAGTTTTCAACAACAACAAGGTGATGAGGCATTTGAACGGTTTAACACGATGATCAAGAATTGCCCTCATCATGGGATAGAGCTATGGGAGTTGATGAATGCTTTTCATGAGGGGTTAAGTGTCGAAGATGCTCGCGATTTAATATCTATCACCAATGGTACTTTTGGTACAAACTACGAGCATGACGATTGGGAATTTTTGGAGCAAATGGCAATCACATCAAAAAGAAAAGCTCAAGCATCAAGGAGAGCACGACCGGTCATTACCCGAACTCAAGTGCATGCGGTAGACGATGGTAATGTTCAAATTTCTAATCAAATTTATAATGTTTGTGTGCTTTGTAATGAGATAGGGCATGCGGCTGAAAATTGCCAAGGAGTGGAAGGGCAATATGAGGAGGTGAATGCAGTGCACAGGCAAGGCGGGGGTGGTAGAAATTACAACATGAATTCCAATACTTACCACCCCGGTTTACGAAATCACCCGAACTTTAGATATGGGAATCCGTCAAATCAAGCCAACCCGAACTTCCAAGGAAACCAAGGATTTCAAAGGCAATATCAAACGGGTCAAGGCTCTTCGGGTGGAAACGATGTAATGGAAATGTTGAAGGCGATGCAAGTTGAGATGCAACGAAGGAATCAGCTTGATGATGCTCGCATTCAAAAAGACGAAATCCGTGATAAAGCAATTCAGTCGTTGACTATCCAAATGAGTCAACTTGCAAGTGATGTGGCGATATTGAAGAAAGCAAAAGGCCAACTACAAAGTGACACGGTGACAAACCCCAAAAACATTAAAAGTGTTAATATCAATGTGGTAAGTACCGTTCCTAATAGTGAATTTAATGAAACATTGCTAACTTCTTCATATCAAGTGAATGCAGGTTTGGAAAAAGATGCCGAAGTCGAGAATGATAAAGAGTATGGAGCGCCAATCGTGCCTATCCGAGTGGGGAAACTAAAAATTCCTCATGCATTATTGGATTATGGGGCGAGCATGAGTGTGTTACCAGGTGATCTATATGACATGTACGATTTTGGTCCACTTGAAGATATAAACACCATGGTGAGCTTGGCGGATGAGAGTTGGAGGCGTCCGCGAGGAGTGGTTAGGAATGTCATGATTCGGTTGGGAGAATTCAACTATCCGGTGGATTTTCTGGTCTTAGATTATGCTTCTACTAAACTGGCATCACAACAAAGGGTAATTTTAGGTCGACCGTTTCTTTATACAGCAAATGCTCAAATCAACTGTAGAGACGGGATCATTACTATGACCGAAAAGAATCGTAAGTTGTACTTTGATGTTCATACTAGGGAGATTAGTTATGAATCAATTGAAGAGAAGGGTAGAGAGTCTAGTGACCATACGAAAAGTGTGCATCAAAGAATAAAAACAAACAAACCACCGGGGTGTGAAAAGAAGTATGAGGGTTCAAGCAGGTATGTAGTTGACTATCCACCGAATGGACATTTGCTGGATGCATTTCAACCAATGACAAACTACAGTGGGGGAGGTGATAGGAACCGATTCTTTGAGCCACCATAAATGGGGGTGGCACGGTCTGGCTGAAGACTCGAAACTTAGCGCTGCTCGGGAGGCAACCCGGGGTTTTATATTGATCTTGTTGTTTTTATCTTTCTATGTTTCAGGGCCATGGCGACATTCAAGTGTGGGGAAGATGTGCGGATATTTGGGTGAAGGTGGTGATAGGAAGTCGGATTATCTACAACATCTGTTGTGGCAAACTTCACCAGGTCAATGTACTCTTTCCTAAGTCTTGTTATGTTCTTTTGCTTTGAAATATTGGTAGTTAGTTCGTTTGCTTTATGTTAAAAAAAAAAGAAATTTGGGGTTTGAGATTTTAAGCTTTTGGTTGATGTTGAATGGTTTTAGCGATCACTTCTTCCCAAAACCATACATTGGGGTCAATGTATCCCAAGTGTGGGGATGGGGGGAAATTTTTGATGGTTTTAAAAAAAATTTTAAATCAAGTGAAACATTGTTAGAATTTGAACACCTTGTACTACCCCGAGTGATACACCGGCAACCCTTAATTACCCTTTTTCTTGGTGAGAGTTGAAGCCACAATTGTAAATAAATAATGATTGTCTTTGATGAGAGTGGCAAAGGATGAGGGTGCATTAGAACTTGTGCTTGAATTCAGTTTGAGGCCTTAGTTAAACATGAATGTAGAAAGGATAAGGGCATTTAGGTAGCCTCGTCTTAGTGTGTGCGAGTGTGGGATTTGGGGGGTTGGACCTCATAAATTATATATATGAGCTTGGTAGTGAGAGGGGTGGGGGTTTGGACATTTAGTTGCCCATTTTGTGCCGAAAGCCAATCATTTGTAAACCCTTACCTAGTTCCCAAAAAAAAAAATTACCCGATTTGACCCGGTCTTGTAGTGTTAGTAGTTGTTATAGTTGTGTTTAGTTATGTTATGTTGGATGTTCCTCTATGTTGAGAAAAAAAAGAAGAAGAAAAAAAAAGGGTGAAAAAGCAAAAAAAATATATATATATATGAAAAAAATGATGTATGAGTTGTTTTGTATATAAAAGTCTTTGTTTTGTTTTGTTTGTTTCTTTGTGTAATAAAAAGACCGGGTTAAGTCCTTCGCTACTACATATATATTTCCATTTCCTACCAGTATGCCTAGCCACGTTACAACCTTAAAGTCCCTTTGATTTGCATTCATGTTTTGGCACTTGTTAGGCGGAGGACCGATTTAGGTACAAGCATATAGTTGTGCAATCACCCGTTTGCCTTTTGTGTGTCTAGCATATATTTGCTAGTGTTTACTTGTCACCGAGAGGAGAGATATAGTGAGGGGTGTGTTGTTTGGGTGTTAGGGAAAGGCTAGTAGAAGGATGACATGTTTATGCTTGATTTATGTTGATCGATTGTGCACTTGGAAATGATTTGTAATGGGTTGCTTGGGGCAAGCAACGGTTAAGTGTGGGGATGTGACGGGTGGTCCATGGGACAACCCTTAAGTGTGTTAAAAGACGAGTTAATCCCTCATTTGATCATGTAATTGTCTTGAATTAGATAACTACGGTTGCTTGTGTTTCAGGTACATTTGGGCCTAAAAGTGGGGAAATAAAGCTTCGAATAGATGCGGATGGATTGGAGATTGAAAGACGGAGAATAAATGAAAAAACTCAATTATTGTAATTGAATAATTAAGAGCATAGCATTATAGAGGACGAAATTACGAGAACGTAGGCGAAAACTGTGAAGAAAACGGAGTTGAAACGAAAAAGTTATGAAGAAAACAAAATTGCGTGCTGAAGGCTACCGTAACTTACGGTAGCTACCGTAAATTACGGTAGCCCCCAACATTTTTCTTCCACCGTAAGGCAGTAGAGACCCACCGTAAGCCATTCCAAGCCACCGTAAGCTACGGTGGCCACCGTAGCTTACGGTGGAGGCCAGCGAGAAATATGTAACTGCCCTATTTTATGATGTTTTATTGTGTCTTTTCAATTCCAATCAATCCCATTCGGTTACCAGCAGTCTAGGGGCGATTTTGGGTGTTCTTGAGAGCTTGAAACAATTTCTAAACATCTTGTTAGTGTTTTTAATTCCTATGAACATTGATATGCATGTGATGATGATTGTCCAAGTCATGAGTGGCTAAACTTATGGTGATCATCCTAGGTTGAAGGTTTGTCTAAGACATTTGTGTTTTGATTCTTATTTCTAGAATAATAGACTTGCAACTTTTGTTTGTTTATTATGGTGTGTTGTTTGCTTGTTCGTAAATTGTTAATTTGTATGTTAATCTTAGTCTAAACCATACGTTCTTGGTGCCGTTGGCAATCGAGATATCATGGGCGGGATTAGGATTGGGTATTGATTAATTGGTCATCGGGTAATAACCTCGCGTTCTTGGAATCCGAGTACTTAGTTCCCTTTCATCACGACAAGTAACAACACATGAACCATGTCTATGTGGTTCTTTCTAGTTGAATGTTAACATGAATGTCAAAGCAAACCGGAAACCTAGGATGGTCATTTGTTCCTAAACTGTTTACAAACCAAACTTTCATTTTACAATTAGAATAGTAATCTTAGTTCTTAAAAATCAATCAAACTATCCAACTCTTTGAATTTACTTTTATTGCAATTAGTATAATTTAGTTCACTTAGATATACTTCTAAATAACACATATTCCACAAACTCCCTGTGTTCGATACCCACTTACCGCTAGCTATCTAGTAGTATTTGGATTAAATTTGATTGTGACCACGACATCACGTCAAATTTTGGCGCCGTTGCCGGGGAGTAGTGCGCAACGTGTATTATTTTAAGTTTGTTATTTTTCTGGTTTACGCTGGGTGTGCTAGTGTGCAGGTATTGACAGGTGCATGCGTACTAGGAGCTCTCACAAGCTTTCACCATTGGCATTTGATCCGGAAATTGAACGAACTTTGAGAAGAAACATAATTTTGTTAAGGGAAAACAGAATCAGTAGTTCACCAACAACACCAACTACACCAATCACACCACTTAGATACATGGGTCCACCACCCACTACGGGTGAACTTACACCACCTTTTATACCAACATCAACTCAACCTTCACCAAATACCACCATGCCTAACACCACTACCGAATTTACTTCACCATACGATGTTATACCAACCAACACCACTACACCACCGGTTACTACCCAAGTTGAACCTGCACTTACTTTTAACCCTTCCTCAACAATTCCACCATTTTCACATTTCTTTCCAGCTTCGGGTCAATCATCCTCAACTTATTCCCTACCACAAGGTTCAACTGTTGTTCATGCTACTTCAACATATAGACCACCGAACCAACTGGGTATGCAATATTCGTCTTATCCTTATTTGCAATCTTCGGGTATAGGAGGAGATGGGTATTTTGAAGGTTATGAAGAAGAGTTTGAGGGATACGAGGAAGAAGGATATGTGTATGGGGGTGATGGAGATCAAGGGGAATTTACTTATGTTCAAGGTCGAAATCAAGGAATGCCAAGTGTTGATAGGATTCCTCAACAACAAATCATACCTCACCAATTGCCACCACAAGGTCCACCGGTGCAAAGGCAAGTTCAACAACCTCATGTGGGGCCTAGATTTCAACCACCACCTTTACAACAATTTGTGCCTCCATGAATTCAAGTTCAAAGACCAATGGGTCCTATACGCCCAAGAGTTCGGTTGGGGTACCAAGAAGACATCTTCGAGAACACGCGAGAGGCATTGAAGCACAATTTAGACCGGTGATCACTCATAATCCTTCACCAGTAGTTATCCCTCAAAATGATCAAGGAAGGACTTTTGAAGTTCGAACCAATTCGTTACAAAGTTTGCCAAAGTATAAGGGTTTAGCAACGGAGGAGCCTTATTTTCATTTGGAGGCTTACGATTCAATTTGTAATACTATTGGGGGTCAAGGATTTTCAGCCGATGATGTCAAATTGGTGTTATTCCAATTTTCCCTAGAAGACAAGGCTAAAAAGTGGTTCTATACCTTACCTTCGGCATCTATCTATACGTGGGCGGAAATGCAACAAATCTTCTTGGATGAATTTTATACCGCTCAAAAGACAAATGATGCTAGGAAAGGGTTGAGAAGTTTTCAACAACAACAAGGTGATGAGGCATTTGAACGGTTTAACACGATGATCAAGAATTGCCCTCATCATGGGATAGAGCTATGGGAGTTGATGAATGCTTTTCATGAGGGGTTAAGTGTCGAAGATGCTCGCGATTTAATATCTATCACCAATGGTACTTTTGGTACAAACTACGAGCATGACGATTGGGAATTTTTGGAGCAAATGGCAATCACATCAAAAAGAAAAGCTCAAGCATCAAGGAGAGCACGACCGGTCATTACCCGAACTCAAGTGCATGCGGTAGACGATGGTAATGTTCAAATTTCTAATCAAATTTATAATGTTTGTGTGCTTTGTAATGAGATAGGGCATGCGGCTGAAAATTGCCAAGGAGTGGAAGGGCAATATGAGGAGGTGAATGCAGTGCACAGGCAAGGCGGGGGTGGTAGAAATTACAACATGAATTCCAATACTTACCACCCCGGTTTACGAAATCACCCGAACTTTAGATATGGGAATCCGTCAAATCAAGCCAACCCGAACTTCCAAGGAAACCAAGGATTTCAAAGGCAATATCAAACGGGTCAAGGCTCTTCGGGTGGAAACGATGTAATGGAAATGTTGAAGGCGATGCAAGTTGAGATGCAACGAAGGAATCAGCTTGATGATGCTCGCATTCAAAAAGACGAAATCCGTGATAAAGCAATTCAGTCGTTGACTATCCAAATGAGTCAACTTGCAAGTGATGTGGCGATATTGAAGAAAGCAAAAGGCCAACTACAAAGTGACACGGTGACAAACCCCAAAAACATTAAAAGTGTTAATATCAATGTGGTAAGTACCGTTCCTAATAGTGAATTTAATGAAACATTGCTAACTTCTTCATATCAAGTGAATGCAGGTTTGGAAAAAGATGCCGAAGTCGAGAATGATAAAGAGTATGGAGCGCCAATCGTGCCTATCCGAGTGGGGAAACTAAAAATTCCTCATGCATTATTGGATTATGGGGCGAGCATGAGTGTGTTACCAGGTGATCTATATGACATGTACGATTTTGGTCCACTTGAAGATATAAACACCATGGTGAGCTTGGCGGATGAGAGTTGGAGGCGTCCGCGAGGAGTGGTTAGGAATGTCATGATTCGGTTGGGAGAATTCAACTATCCGGTGGATTTTCTGGTCTTAGATTATGCTTCTACTAAACTGGCATCACAACAAAGGGTAATTTTAGGTCGACCGTTTCTTTATACAGCAAATGCTCAAATCAACTGTAGAGACGGGATCATTACTATGACCGAAAAGAATCGTAAGTTGTACTTTGATGTTCATACTAGGGAGATTAGTTATGAATCAATTGAAGAGAAGGGTAGAGAGTCTAGTGACCATACGAAAAGTGTGCATCAAAGAATAAAAACAAACAAACCACCGGGGTGTGAAAAGAAGTATGAGGGTTCAAGCAGGTATGTAGTTGACTATCCACCGAATGGACATTTGCTGGATGCATTTCAACCAATGACAAACTACAGTGGGGGAGGTGATAGGAACCGATTCTTTGAGCCACCATAAATGGGGGTGGCACGGTCTGGCTGAAGACTCGAAACTTAGCGCTGCTCGGGAGGCAACCCGGGGTTTTATATTGATCTTGTTGTTTTTATCTTTCTATGTTTCAGGGCCATGGCGACATTCAAGTGTGGGGAAGATGTGCGGATATTTGGGTGAAGGTGGTGATAGGAAGTCGGATTATCTACAACATCTGTTGTGGCAAACTTCACCAGGTCAATGTACTCTTTCCTAAGTCTTGTTATGTTCTTTTGCTTTGAAATATTGGTAGTTAGTTCGTTTGCTTTATGTTAAAAAAAAAAGAAATTTGGGGTTTGAGATTTTAAGCTTTTGGTTGATGTTGAATGGTTTTAGCGATCACTTCTTCCCAAAACCATACATTGGGGTCAATGTATCCCAAGTGTGGGGATGGGGGGAAATTTTTGATGCTTTTAAAAAAAAATTTAAATCAAGTGAAACATTGTTAGAATTTGAACACCTTGTACTACCCCGAGTGATACACCGGCAACCCTTAATTACCCTTTTTCTTGGTGAGAGTTGAAGCCACAATTGTAAATAAATAATGATTGTCTTTGATGAGAGTGGCAAAGGATGAGGGTGCATTAGAACTTGTGCTTGAATTCAGTTTGAGGCCTTAGTTAAACATGAATGTAGAAAGGATAAGGGCATTTAGGTAGCCTCGTCTTAGTGTGTGCGAGTGTGGGATTTGGGGGGTTGGACCTCATAAATTATATATATGAGCTTGGTAGTGAGAGGGGTGGGGGTTTGGACATTTAGTTGCCCATTTTGTGCCGAAAGCCAATCATTTGTAAACCCTTACCTAGTTCCCAAAAAAAAAATTACCCGATTTGACCCGGTCTTGTAGTGTTAGTAGTTGTTATAGTTGTGTTTAGTTATGTTATGTTGGATGTTCCTCTATGTTGAGAAAAAAAAGAAGAAGAAAAAAAAAGGGTGAAAAAGCAAAAAAAAAATATATATATATGAAAAAAATGATGTATGAGTTGTTTTGTATATAAAAGTCTTTGTTTTGTTTTGTTTGTTTCTTTGTGTAATAAAAAGACCGGGTTAAGTCCTTCGCTACTACATATATATTTCCATTTCCTACCAGTATGCCTAGCCACGTTACAACCTTAAAGTCCCTTTGATTTGCATTCATGTTTTGGCACTTGTTAGGCGGAGGACCGATTTAGGTACAAGCATATAGTTGTGCAATCACCCGTTTGCCTTTTGTGTGTCTAGCATATATTTGCTAGTGTTTACTTGTCACCGAGAGGAGAGATATAGTGAGGGGTGTGTTGTTTGGGTGTTAGGGAAAGGCTAGTAGAAGGATGACATGTTTATGCTTGATTTATGTTGATCGATTGTGCACTTGGAAATGATTTGTAATGGGTTGCTTGGGGCAAGCAACGGTTAAGTGTGGGGATGTGACGGGTGGTCCATGGGACAACCCTTAAGTGTGTTAAAAGACGAGTTAATCCCTCATTTGATCATGTAATTGTCTTGAATTAGATAACTACGGTTGCTTGTGTTTCAGGTACATTTGGGCCTAAAAGTGGGGAAATAAAGCTTCGAATAGATGCGGATGGATTGGAGATTGAAAGACGGAGAATAAATGAAAAAACTCAATTATTGTAATTGAATAATTAAGAGCATAGCATTATAGAGGACGAAATTACGAGAACGTAGGCGAAAACTGTGAAGAAAACGGAGTTGAAACGAAAAAGTTATGAAGAAAACAAAATTGCGTGCTGAAGGCTACCGTAACTTACGGTAGCTACCGTAAATTACGGTAGCCCCCAACATTTTTCTTCCACCGTAAGGCAGTAGAGACCCACCGTAAGCCATTCCAAGCCACCGTAAGCTACGGTGGCCACCGTAGCTTACGGTGGAGGCCAGCGAGAAATATGTAACTGCCCTATTTTATGATGTTTTATTGTGTCTTTTCAATTCCAATCAATCCCATTCGGTTACCAGCAGTCTAGGGGCGATTTTGGGTGTTCTTGAGAGCTTGAAACAATTTCTAAACATCTTGTTAGTGTTTTTAATTCCTATGAACATTGATATGCATGTGATGATGATTGTCCAAGTCATGAGTGGCTAAACTTATGGTGATCATCCTAGGTTGAAGGTTTGTCTAAGACATTTGTGTTTTGATTCTTATTTCTAGAATAATAGACTTGCAACTTTTGTTTGTTTATTATGGTGTGTTGTTTGCTTGTTCGTAAATTGTTAATTTGTATGTTAATCTTAGTCTAAACCATACGTTCTTGGTGCCGTTGGCAATCGAGATATCATGGGCGGGATTAGGATTGGGTATTGATTAATTGGTCATCGGGTAATAACCTCGCGTTCTTGGAATCCGAGTACTTAGTTCCCTTTCATCACGACAAGTAACAACACATGAACCATGTCTATGTGGTTCTTTCTAGTTGAATGTTAACATGAATGTCAAAGCAAACCGGAAACCTAGGATGGTCATTTGTTCCTAAACTGTTTACAAACCAAACTTTCATTTTACAATTAGAATAGTAATCTTAGTTCTTAAAAATCAATCAAACTATCCAACTCTTTGAATTTACTTTTATTGCAATTAGTATAATTTAGTTCACTTAGATATACTTCTAAATAACACATATTCCACAAACTCCCTGTGTTCGATACCCACTTACCGCTAGCTATCTAGTAGTATTTGGATTAAATTTGATTGTGACCACGACATCACGTCACCCCCCTTTTCATGCGTGTAACCCACGCGCCGTCAAATATGTCATCTTCTCTGGCCATTTTTACCATCCAGATACAATTCCAATCACCTGCAACTCGAACTAAAAACGTTTTTGATTCTACCGAACAATCATCCCACATCTATTACATCATCAACTTCTTCCCGTATTCACACACATTCAGGAATTCTTATCAAACAAATGATATCAAATCAGAAACAACAGTTTATGATTCTAATACAGACCTTTACCCTTCGATTTAGATCCCGACATCTTCGATTTACCCAGAATATTATAGCAACAATCTTCTTGAAGAAGATGATTCGGAAGGGATTTGTGTGTGTGAGACGGGTTTGTTTAATATGATTTTGAAACACAGCACATAACAATTTATGATATCAACGACCGTTAAATTTTGTCATCATTACCTTTTCTTTATTTTGTGGGTTTTGCTGGCTTACCTTGACATCTCTAGTCCGCCCATAGACCATGTCAAGAATGTTAGCAATCTCCTCTTCAGTCATAGGAATAGTGGTATATGAATGATTGTATAGTGGAGGAATGTACACAAATCCCAAACCCTTATTCCTAGTTTCCTTTTGACTGTATTTTAATTATTTGTTAATCATTATCTCAACTTTTTCTCTAGAAACGTCAAATTTTCTAAAATTAAATTCTGCATTTTCAAAAGTTGATTTAAGAGAATCAAGTTCAACAGTTAATTTTTCAAAAAAGCTCTTTAAAATGGTGATGCCTGCATTTCTCTTGACTCAAATCTTTATGTAACCGTCGGATATCACGTTTTTGTGCCTCCAGCATATCCTTGTATCCGTTAATTTTCTTTTTGATCTGATATAAATCAGATTTGGATAACTAAAGTTGCATAATTAAAGAATGGGCCTGTTCTTTGTAACCACTTACCTTTTCTCTATAAGCATCAATACAACAATAATCATCTACACATACTTCAATGGGAGTAGGAGTAAAATCATGCATTTGAGCCATGAAGGCATGATACACAGTGTCTTCTGTGATTTGCATATTAGCCATCTGAGCAGACCAGTTAAAACTGCCCCCCTCTCGATCTACCATAGCATTGTTAGGGTTTGCAGCTGAGGATGATCCAAAAACATTGCTTGGGTTTGCACCAGATGCATTAGAGGTAGTAACAGTAGCAGGTATTGAGGCTGAGTTAACTGTGACAGTGATGTTTGCATCAGATCTCTCTCTCTCTCTCTCTCTCTCTCTCTCTCTCTTTGGCTGTTTGAAGTCACGAGCGAAATATTCTGGCTCATGGCAGTTGAAACAACTCAACTTTGATTTCTTCCATCCTAGATCTTTGTTCGTCGATTCCCAATTGTTCCTACCAGTTCTCTTGATAAAGTTTTTGGCATGAAACGCTGCCATAGCCATCTACCAAGTAATATCCATCTCTTCAATATCCTCTGGATGGACTTCATTGAGCTCATCTTCCCCTATACTATTTGTTGTAAGTTTTCCTACAATGAAAGCATTGTAACAGTTCATAACTCCCGCTATGAATGCCATATTCTGTTCAAATTCTTTAGAGACAACAAATTGTGTTAAGTTGCTTGAAGTAGGGATGGGTGCAACACCAGGTGACACGGACTGAACAGGATTCACAGATTGAATTCGAGTAGTAGATACGATTCCAGGATAGGATGAACTATTGGCAGGAAACATCTGAAACGACCCACCCCCTTGTTGCGAGACCAAAGTTGTATTGGATGAGATAGTAACATTGTTGTAACTTGAAGTATGATTTTAGAGTCTTTGCTTGTCATCTATTTCATATGACTTGAGCAGATAGATTAATTCAGCAAGACTCATGCGGGTTAAATCTTTTGTTCTTTTAATGAGCGTGACATTGGTATCCCAATTCCTTGGAAGGGCATTTAGCAACTTCTTGTTGACCACTGAGTTTTGAAGCATCATGTCATGTGTTCTCATTTCACTGATCAGCGCGATGAACCTTTGAATTTGATTTTCAAGGGTTTCTCGAGAAAAATGATTGAACATGTTGAACTTCCGAGTCAACATTTCCCTCTTGCTCTCCTTCTTCTCTTCACTCCCTTCGTACATAGCCAAAAGTGCATCCTACAGTTCCTTAGCAGATTTAGCTTCACGAACCCCAATGTTAATCTCGGGAGCCAATGCAGAATGCAACATTGCCAAAGCCTTATAATCGATTTATGTCTTTTCATAGTCTTTATCATCATAAGCTGATAGAGGCTTGACTGCAGTTGTTCCCATTTCTTCATCCACCATATATGTGATAAAAACTGGTCCTCTGCAAATTGATCTCCAAGCCTTAGGGTCTTTGATCTTCATGTATTGAATAAAACGAAATTTCCATTCAGAAAACGATCCCCCCAACAACAGCCTAGGAATCCTGTTGTTTGTTCCAATAACATTGTCCAGATCTTGGTTCATGGCAACTTTTTCACTCAACGAGGTTTGATTAATATGGTCCATTTTTGAAAAAAAAAATAAACTATTAGTAATAATTTAATAATATTTTAATTTAACAGTTGATATTTTTTCAGTTTTATTAAGTTATAAATGTGTCCAAGTCAACGTCCAGAAAAAGTCCCAGTCAAAGTCAGATTAAAGTCCAATGGTATCGCACAATGTAACAATTCTCAAAAATATTCTCAACGACAACCCGTAATCAAAATCAGAAGTGCGCGTGGTGAAACTTGTATACTCAATCAGAAAACTTAGCGGTTAAGAAAACTTGACGGTTAATGAACCAACCCGCACAAAAGTACCCTTATTAGATTCACAATTAAAAACCGATCCAATTGGGATCAAGACCCAAGCATACGCGATAAGTATCAGCACATAAATCGAGGAAAACGCATGATTGGATGAAAAAGGCGGCCAGGGACACATCTCACGACTTCGCGCCATGTGTCAGACCTACGTTGGACACGTGGCAGTCTAAGCTAGGCCAACGCTCCCGGTGACACACGGGAGAATCCTTGTTTCCTTCGCAATGCGCGGGAGAAGCCAGTTGGGCTATAAATGCAGCAGCTTGGGACTGAAGTTTTTGCAGACTTACAATTGAATTTCGTGATCTTCTGATCTCTCGTTCTGCCTTTCTTTGCAACAATACCCCCCATAAACTGTGAAACTCTGCCCCGTTGTAAGTGTTTTTAACCCTGATCACTGATTCAATACCCTGTCCGATCGATCTGAAACCCAGCAACGGATGTCAAAGTGCTGCCTGGATAAGGCTATAATTTGTTAACTACGTTGGGGTTTTGATCTCGTGATCTATCGTTAAAGTATGATTTGGGTTGATGCACTGATACGTGTTGCATTGTGATTTTATTAGGAACTCAGGCTTAACACCAGGAGGCTATAGTAATAAACCCTAAATCTGCAAAGTGAGTCATTCATTTTTTTTTACCAAATGCTTTGTAAAACCCTAAATGTTTTTCAGTTATACTTACAGTGATTAAGTCTTTGTATTCTTACTGGGAAACTACTGTCAGTATGTGCGGTTTTGTATACATTACTTGTTATGCATCACTATTGGACAATGGGTTAGCGAATGAGTGATATGACCACAGTCACAGGAACTGCCACCGAGTGACAAATTCTATTTAAATAGTTTCTTTACTATTGGACAATGAGTTAGCCAATAGTAGTTTGGTAAGATAAACAAATGTAAAAACTCTAAAGGCTATAATTATAAGAATGTGTTTTATACCAATGAATGAACTCACTAGTATTTCCTGCTGATCAAATGTTTTTAAACGCGTTTCAGGTAACTTACTGTGAAAGTAAAGGAACATGTTATGAAGCACTGAAGGCTTAAATAAAGTGGCCATGTCACCAGATTAAAGAAAGGAAATTATGTTTTGTCAAAATAGTGTTTATCCCTATAAAAAAATATTTGTTTGTAATATGGGTTTTATCCTAGTTGTTTAACATTAAAAATATGGTGTGTTACCAACTCTGAAAATTTCCTAACTATGGTCCTGATGAAAATTTTTCCGCTGCGTATTTAACAAACACTGGTACCACCTGACTGTTCACAGCTCCCGTCCAGGGTGGGGTCAGGGGTTGTGACACACAATCAATCCCGCACACTTCAAATTGGGCCGCACACAGTTATGTTGGGTTGTACACAGCTTAGGATGGATCGTACACAGTTTGATCAATTGGGCCGTACACCTGATTAAGTTTTATGGACCACACATCGTTAAGCTAAATCATACACAGCTTAATTGGACCTCACATTTAGTTGGGCTGCACACTAAGCAAACTTGGGCTGAACACAAACAGTATCTTGACCACACACCAATATAATTGGGCCTCACACAATTATGTTAGGTCTCACACAATTGTGCATGGTCACCCACAATTATGCTAGGTCGCACACTTGACTCGTACACACGATTAAGCTGATCTGAACCGTATACTCGTATCCTGGACCACAAACAAATATGTTGGACCGCACACTTGATTCCGAACACTTAAGTTATACTAGGTTGCACACTTGATGTTTTGGTAAAAGTAGTTTACCAAATCCCGATGATTAAGAAATATTCGAAACTTAAAATTTTTGGGATCTTTTCCACTAATAATTCTGAGAAACCTGCAAACACAATTTTCACCTTCCCAAAACAGATCAAAATATAGAATTTTCAAACTGTTTTTCAATCTTCAAAACTGTTCTTCGAGAATTGTTTTCTTTTGTACTAAAAATTTTGACCATACACTTAAATATGACTTGTGTAAAATCTAGACACAAATATGATTAGTCTAACAATGATAATCAAATCAGAAACAAATCAAAAGCATCAACCTATTTGATTTTTGAGGAATCTGCGATTTCTTTCTTGTTCTTTGAGTTTCGAAGACTTCTTAGGCTCTGATACCAATTTTAACTCCAGAGATCCTTCTACGATATCACTAAACACCCAAAAGTGCAGAAATCAATTGAGTGAACACAAAAAACAAGAAGAATTGTTGTATATTAAGATTGCACACAAGCTAAATGCTTGTCTGCTACAATACCGTTCAAGGGAGCAAACCGTTCAAGACGACCTATTTACAAACCGGGTAAAGGCCCAACCGCACACTCTATCTAATATCCAGATAAGCCCAAAATATCATAATTAGTCTAAAATACGAACCCACTATCAAGCTATACTATACAAGACAAGCGTAAACTTACTAAACTTTGCCCTTACATCAGGCAATGATTCCATATTGTCAGTGTTTAAAAATTGGCTATTGAAATTGTGACCAGAATCAGGATTTACGGAGTGAGTTGGATCTGCCACACTATTTCGAGCCTACATGGGATAAAGTCTTCCTTATGATGTGATGAGGATCCCAAATAGTTAAAATTCAGGATCCTGGCTGCAACAGAGTGACCATATCTTCCACCGGCTTTTTCATTTTTTTCAATCTCTTTCATTAGCATAGTGTTGGTCATCTGTTGTTGTTCCATTTGTTATATGTGCTACTTCTCTTTAATTTGATATGATAATGCTATCGTTGTTCCATCCGCATCACACGGACACCCCATTAGTGTGTGCGCACGCCCACATATATATAACACAAGTAATTGTTTCAATTTGCTACTTTAAAACATTTTTAAGGACTTAAAAGTTAACTAATATATCTAAAATAAGGTCAATTTTGGTTAAATTAATGTTAATCTAGTTTCAATACATAAATATATTGATCAATATATATAAGTATGTAGGAAAAGCCAGAATGAGTGGGTGTTACTATTTTATATTTGACATCATCATTAAATTGGCGACAAGACAAAAGATAAACAAGATTAGTTGTGATTTAACTAGCACTTATGAGATATCCATGTGGTAATGTTTCCTTTATATCTTAAGCTACAATAAAAGCACCTCAAATCAGTACTGTAGGGGCAGGGAGAATTTAGAAGGTACTATAATTCAATCCTACCTGTTACATAGGCTGTTCATTAGCCGAGCCATTAGGCTCGAGCTTGGCTCGATTATAAACCGAGTTGATAATCTAAGCTTGGGCTTGGCTTGGTTTAAATTCGAGTTTGTTCGGCTTGGTTTGACTCGATTTTAAAAAGAAAAAATAGTACATATCTCTTAAAATTCAGTTGTCTAAAATATTATTTAATAGTTCAAAATAACATATTCAAAATAAGTTCAAAATAATACTTTACGATTCAAAATCAAGTTCAACATCACAATATAAGTTTTAGATTTCAACGAAATACAATATTAGTTCATTAGTATCGTAATCCACCTTCAAATATGTCATATATATCAAATTACACTCCTAAATACAAGTAACTAATAATCAGTTTTTTGTAGTATATTATAATGTATATACAAATGAATATATTACAAGTAAAATATGCCGAGCTAAGGCGAGTCAAGCTACCAACCGAGCCAATCCGGCTCGTTACGAGCCGAGCCGAGCTGAGCTAGGCTTACTTTCTAACCGAGATGAGCCGGTTTAGTTCAACTTCAATTCAAACCATATCAAGCGAGTTTTTTACCGAGCTAAATTCGAGTGAGTTACGGGCAAGCTCCGATCAACAAGATTTTTGAACAGCCCTACACTTACATATTATACATGAATTTAAAAATAGAGTTAATTGCCAAAATCGTCCCTGAAGTTTGGGCATGTTTGTCATTTTCGTCCAAAATTACACTTTTGTACCAAATTGCCCCCAATGTTTGTTACTTGTTGCCATTTCCATCCAAACCACTAACTTAGTTTATTTTTTCTGTTAAGTTGAGGATATTTGGATGAAACTGGCAAATATAAAACCACAGAGACGATTTTGGCAATTTACACAAACCCTTTTTAATTTCTTTTATTTAATTATTTTTGTTACATATATAATAAAAAAGAGTATACATAGAGTTTTTAGAAAAAAAAATTAATAGTTTTGTCACATAATTTTTATAAATTTTCATCCAAATCACAAACTCATTTTATTTTTTCTGTTGAGGTGAAGGATGTTTTAAATTTTATAAATTAAGACAGGAATTAATTTACAGCTTCTTTATATAAATCAGTTTTATAAAGAGAAAACGTCATTGGTATGCAACACATAACAATCGATTACAACTTTTAGTATTTATCAGTTGTAGAGATAGAAAAAAATTGTAAAACGTTACATATTTTTTAAATGTGTTGAGCACCTAGGAAATATGTTGATAGAAATAAAATATTTATTTAATTAAGATTATGAAGGTAACTAACTAATACGTATTCTGAGTGGCTTGAGTAAAGAAACTTTTGGTTCATAGCATTATAATTACAATTTGGTGGGTAATTTTAAGGTTTGGTAACGATACGTTGTTTGATAGAAGGGGGGGGGGGTGGACTGGATTCTGTTTTTCCTTAGGAGCGAATTTAAAATAGTAGAAGATGAATTACAAACTTGGTACATATGATAAGATTTTTTTATTTGACATTTATCAATAAGGTCACCAGCATTTTAGTTTTATAAAATTTAGAGGTTTAAGTAGATTTTATTTTTATAAAACTGATCTATATAAAAAATAGAAATTAATTTCTATCTTAGTTTATAAACATTCTTCGCCTTAATAGAAAAATTAACTTAGTTAGTGGTTGGATGAAAATTTATAAAAAGTATGTGACAAAGCTATTATTTTTTTCATATAAAAATTGCATGTATATTTTTTTTTATTATATATGTAACAAAATTAATTAAATAAAAGAAATTTAAAAGAGTTTGAGTAAATTGCCAAAATCGTCCCTGTGGTTTTATATTTGCCAGTTTCATCCAAATATCCTCAACTTAACAGAAAAAAATAAACTAAATTAGTGGTTTGGATGAAAATGACAAAAAGTTACAAACGTTGAGGGCAGTTTGGTACAAAAGTGTCATTTTGGACATAAATGGCAAACCTGCCCAAACCTCAGGGACGATTTTGGCAATTAACTCTTAAAAATATATTATAACTTTTAACAATAATAATTTTCACATTCAAGGTTTTTGATTTCTAATTAAGTCATTAGAACCTATTTAAGTGCCTAAACTTGTCGTATTGATTAGAAATTGTGTTTAGAAATATGTGAGAAAAGAATTGTACATTATAACAGTACCACATAAATAAATAAAATATTCAAATCACTAAAATATTATATTCCTGTTTTCTAAGAGTGGTCTAGGCCAACTAGGTGAAATAAGACATGCTCCGCAGTGCATGTAACCTTTTAACTAATGATTAGAATTTAGAACCATTGGGTAGAATCAATTGTTAATCTTTATTGACGTTGTATTCATGAATCATGAGTGATATGTTAAGTTACCGTATACTAAGGGTATACGGAGTGGTGCGGTAAAGGGGAGTGGCAAAGGGTTTTGCCGCGTGGCAACACCGCCACCGACCTCTTTGCCGCTGCGGTTTCATTGTCGCTCGGTGAACACTCACCGCTCGGGAATCATGAGAGAGAGAGAGGGTAGTGTAGGGTGGGGTCAATTCCAATCTCAACCAATCACACATTTTTTTCCTTTTTTCTTAAAAATAGTTTACCACTTCATAAAGTGTCTAACCATTGTCAACACTTTTGAGCATAGTTTACCACTTTGACATGACACACTCTCATTGGTTGATTTTTTAGTTTGCACTCTCAAGTGCTTAATCACTCCTTAAACCCTAAGTGTTAGACCATGTGTAGTGGTTAACACCCCACCCTTGGGCGTTTTGCGCCATGTGGCAGCCTTGTCAGCAATGGAGCATTATGCGACGTTTTCTAAAATGGGTGTAGTGGGGTAGGGCATTGTGTTAAAAGAGGTGTATTAGAATTTAAATAAAAAATAAACCATGAAAAATTGTTATTGGCCAAACATAGAACAGGTGCACAGTCATTGGCCAACAAATTGCCCCAGCAACGTGATTGAAAGCACGCCAAAACAAAAAAAACAGGCCAATAACGCCCAGGGGGTGGCATGTGGGCATGATTTAGGGCTTTTTTTTTAAAAAAAACACGCCCACTACGCATGGTCTTAGTCTTTGGTGTATGGAAACTCAACGAATTCAAAGGAAGAGTCCTATTGGCCACGTAGAAGCTCAACGAATTCAAAGGAAGAGTCCTATTGACCACTAATATGAAACATGTGTAAGGGGCTGTTTGGTAGCCTCTTAATGCCATTCAGATGCTACCTCTTAATGGTTTAAAACATCTGAATGAATAAGAGGCAACCTCAAGTCTGAATGGTTAAGAGGTAACATCTGAATGGTAAATCATTACATGTCACATTCTTCTACTTTATCATTGGTAAAATTCTTAATGGTTCCATTAAGAGATAGCCTCTTAATGACCATTCAGAGGCTACCAAACAGCCCCTAAGTTAGCAAACTGAACTCCCAGCCTAGTAAAAGATTATAGTTGACTATATGTTTGTGATGTGAAATAGTTCTTTTGCAATATCTCTTTTGATTACCCGCGCCTAGTAAAAGATTTCAGTTGACCCTTCAAAGACTGAAGCAATTTAATCGAGATTGAAGATTGAATTACAACTAGTGACGGGGTCAGTTGAAAATGCACACGTAAGAGGAAACTAGAAAGATTACCCGCTATGTTGTGTGGTTTTGGTCAACATCTATTTTGATTTAGTGTAACAACCGAAAAAATTTGCGTAAAAGAATATCGACACATGTTTTACATAGACTGAAAACCATAATATGATATAAAATTTAAATTGAACAGCGGGACAAGTTGATTTTATATTAATTGTAAATGTAAACGTAAATGCTCTCTTAAATATAAAGTCCAGAAAAAAATCATGAAGGAAACAAAAAAAGCCAATAGAATGAAAGCGTTACTCATACAACTTGCTAATAGTAATTTACGTTGAAGGTAAACCAACTTAAATTTATTGTGAAATATTAGACCCAACTCGTTAACTTTATATCAAAAGGTAGACCAATTGAAAGCCCACATAAAAATAAGTACAAAAAGGTATTATATTTGACCCAATTCATTTAAAAAAATGAATTTACGTCAAAACGTAGACCAATTGAAAACATACATAATAATAAGTATAAGAACATATTATATTTGACCCAACTCATTTTTGTGAAAAATTACATCTAAACGTAAACCAATTTAAATTTATACCAAAATGTACAATAAAATAAACACGTAAAACTCGATTAATTTTTTTTAAGTTAAAGCGTTGTAAGGGTCAACACTGAAAGTTTGAGGGTAAAAGTATACGGAAAAAAAAAAGACAAAAACAGCTACTATTTAACTTGCAATTGCAATTGTAATATATATAATATGGTTAAGAGTATGTGAGAAATTTGGCCAAGATATCTCAAATATTAAAACTTGATATATGTTATATTATATATATATATATATATATATATATATTGGAGAGTTCAAATAAGAATAATTTTTTTGTAAGAAGAAAAAAGAAGAAATTTCAAACAATAAGAATGCTTTATTTTACTTCATTTAATATAAATATTTAATGTTACTATAAGGGTACATTGGTAAATTTATATAGGTCATTAATTTGTAGTATTCCTCTTTAATAGCTAGCTACATTAAATTTTTTGTAACTTATCTTCAAAATATATATTTTTTCAAAAAAAATAGAATAAAATAATTTGAAGTGTATGATAAATTATGAGTTGTGTAGGATAAATTACGAGTTGTGTAGTATAAATTTCAACGTGTAAGATGAATTTCGAAATATGTAGGATAACTTTTGATATGTGTAGGCAAAAAAAAGTTAGTGTGGAGGATAATAGTCTTTATGACTAATTAATTAGTAAAAAATAATTATAAATGAGGGGTGGAGATACAATAGGAAGTTTATTTGGCTAGGAAGACTAGAAAGTGATCTTGACCATCCATTTAGTTAATCAATGGCTAAGATTAAATCATGGAAATTGAAGAAAAGAAAAGAGGCGCGTGAGTTTGTTTAGGGGCATTCTAGTCAATCCAAGCCAATAATTTCTCTCTCCTCCAATTCCTCCCCATTTTTTAAACGTTAATAACTCTTTCATACGACATTATTTTTTTATAAAAATTGCACCAAAAAAACGAGCGTTTTTTATCTTTAAAACGAGTATACTATTGCTATATTTTCAAAAAAAAAATTTAAAACCCAGTTGCGTAAAACGCAATAGAAAAACCCCCAGTTACGTAAAACGCAATGAAAAAAAAAACCTAAAAAATGACATTTTTCTAAAACGCAATGCACAAAAAACACAAAGAAATGACTTATTTGTAAAACGCAATGGCTAGAAAACACAAAGAAATGTCTTATTTCTAAAACGCAATAGCCAAAAAACTCAAAAGAAAATGTACTTTCTAAAACGCAATGCACAAAAAACACATAAAAATGTGTTTTACCTAAAACGCAATACACCAAAACACAAAGAAATGTCTTATTTGTAAAACGCAATGGCCAGAAAACACTTAAAAATGACTCATTCTAAAACGCAATTGACTGAAAACACCTTAAAAATGTGTTTTACCTAAAACGCAATGACTAAAAACACTTAAAAATGTGTTTTTTTTCTAAAACGCAATAGCCAGAAAACACATAAAACTCTCTTATTTCTAAAACGCAATGGACATATAAAACTGTCTGGGAACTGTCTGTGACTGTGAACTGTCTGAATTGTCTACGAATTACTGTCTTCGAAATGAGCCAATTTCTGGAGAATTAATTTTTCTGATGATTTTTATTATAGCAATTTAATCAGAAAAAAAAATTTCCAAGCTGACCTGGCAGGGGCTCAACCCCAGCCAGGGGCTCTGCCCCTTGGACCCCGCAAGGGGCTGCCGCCCATGGGACCCCGCTACCAGGGGCGCTGCCCCCGGACCCCGCCATGATCGTAAAACGCAATGAGTGAATAAAAAACCCAGATCGTAAAAATGAAATTAAAGAATTTCTTACATGGACCGAAGTGATTTCTTCAACAATTGACGAATTTTGAATGATTGAAACACTTATCAGCACTCGAATCGAACGAATAGAGTGATTATCTCCAAAATCACCGGAAAAAAAAGAGATTTTTTTTATGAAATTAAACTGAGTTTTCTTCAAAAAAGCTGAAGAACACGTTGATCGGGTGTTTGAATCATTGATTGGTGATGAAAATCGCACTATAATGTAGTGATTATTGAGATAGGAAGTGAAGAAATGGTTGAAGATGGTGGGTTTTGAAAATGGTGGGTTTTGAAGTTACTGGGTTTTGAAAAGGAAGAAGAAAGGGTTGGATTGACTAAAATACCCTTTTTCTTTATTTTAAATGTTGTCACATGTCCTAATCCTATTGCTTCCTACACTTCCTAACCAAAATAAACTTCCTATTTGATATTTTCCCAATAAATGAGATAAGTGAAAAAACTATTACTGTTTTACAAAATTACCCATTGTTTTTTTTTTCTCAATTAAATTTTCTTCTCAAATGAACCTTCCCCATATATATATACTAGTAGGGTGCCCGCGCGATGCGGTGGGGGCGACACTTTGGATTGCGGCACTCGTTGCTGGTAGTTTTCTTATTTGTATATGATAACATTATTGTGGTGGATATATGTCATAAGTGTTACACATGGGAGCCTAACACCTATAATGTCTTGCAATGTTCGATCAACTGCCTCTATCGCCTGACGTTTCGCCATCGATGCCTCATCCCATATAATTAACTTGGAGGACCTAATTAGTTGACTTATAATTCATAAAATTTTGGACATAGTTTACTATTTATCTACTAAATATAGTAAATTAGTATTAAATAAATATCGTAAATTAGTATTAAATAATTCCTAAAATTTTGGGATATAGTTTACTATCTATCTACTAATATCGTAAATTAGTATTAAATAATTCCTAAAATTTTGGAACATAGTTTATCTTCTATCTACTAAATATCAAAGTTTTGTTTTGTTATAAAAATTAATAATAAATAAAGTATAGAAAAACTATTTTAAACATGTAAAGATTCGTTTGTTAATAAAAAATACTAAACAAATGACGAAAATATATTAGTTCAATCGAGATGTAAATTATAAGTGCAATAAAATAACACAAAACATAAACTTCAAATATAAAATAAACTTTATTATTAATGGGATAGTCTAGATCAAACAAAAACAACTGAAAATGAAAAAAACATAAAAACACTTGATATATTTCATCTAATTTCTCTTCTTTTTTGATCCGTTTTTCTTGTTTGTGCTCGAATCAGCAGTATCATCTAATTCATCTTCTTTCTCATCGTCCTTAGAATCATCTAAATTTATAACCTCGACCCATTTCCATTCAGAGAGTCTCTTAGATCTTTTCTTTTGATTCTCATACTTCCGATCCTTAAAAAACAAAAATTTAATAAAAAAGTTAAAAAATGATTAAATAAATTTTATAAAAAAACAAATATTGAATAAATTTTTTTTAAAAAGATTAAATAAATTTTAAAATTACCTCTTTACTAAATTGACGTTGAAGATTAGACTTGTATGGACTGAACATTGCACCATAAGAAATTATTTCAACACTATTATCACCATCATCCTACAATAAAACACCAAATAATAACATAACGAACTTGTTAATATGAAAGATTATAAGCGAAAATATTACTTAAAAACTAACAAAAGCTTGTTCGACAACTGGGGTGTTTAAATTAGTGTGTTGAATCTGAAAAATCAAATAAGTTAGTATTCACATAAAAGTAAATAAAAGAAAACAATTATTCATTATTGCGATATAACAAAACTTATCATAGAACCGACCTCAGATTTTTCAATATCGCATGCTTGTTTTTTCGCATCAAGTGAATTCAGAAGTGGCTCCATATTTTAAATCTGTTTAGCAATAGAAATGTAGAATTGTGAGTGTTTGCTATGTATTTATAGTAGTCCATTAGGGTTTAGTTTTAGATTGGTCATCCATTTATTTAGGAAGTTTGTTGTGAGTTTTAAGTTTTTAAAATAAGATGCACATATCCTGTTTAGTTTGTTGTGGCATGTTTAATAGGGAGTTTGTTGTGAGTTTTATCTATACTAAATTAAACATGCCACAACAAACTGACTCTGTACAAGTAAAATTAGGGAATATTTTAGTTTATTAATGCCGTTCAAAACAAAAAACTTGGGTAAAAAACAAATGTTAATGCACGGTAGCTAGGTAATGGTCAAAGCTGGCTTGGGTAAAAAACAAATGTTGGCTTTAATCAATTGTACATTTACGCATCGGCTATTTGTACTTTATGAACGCACGGCGAAACTAAAAAAGACAACTATCGAAACGTTTAAAAAAATGTGCCAATCGTCATGGTACCTTCAGATTTTTTTAAAACATTACGAGTTGTAAGAAATCGCAGTAATACATTAAAGAATTAAAGACGGGGGGGGGGGGGAGTGTAACTAATTACCCATAATTATGTTAAATGTCAAGGATTTAAATGTAATAAATTGAGGGACTAAAAAATAATTATGGTTTAAAAGACCACTTTACCCTCATTCTAGGGGTTTATTTATAAATAATGGGGGGAGAAGTTCTTAACTTTTGGGAATCCTTCCTTCATGTATTATAATATAGTATAGATAGGGTAAGGTTCATTTGAGAACTACCTTTATTGCGAGAACCAATGTGAACAAAAAAATACCTAAAAAAATCCAAAAAACCCATAATTTTTTAAATATTTTTCTAATAAAAATTGCTATATTTTGTTACAAAAAAAAAAAACGTTTTTTTTTTCGAGTAACAGTTATGGATGCACATATGCATATGTATCATTTCTTGGACAAATTCCATAATATATTACCAGTAGTAGAAAAATGCACTTTCATTTACACTACCATATGTAATACACTACGGTTTACATTACCAATATTAGAAATGAACATGTGCATCTATATGTATCAACATGAAATAAGGTGTTTTGTATAACAACCCTCCAAAAATAAACTAACACCCTAAAATAATTAAAATGTCCCTATATGTCTTAAAATACACCCCGACTGCGAAACCAAGCCCCGAATAACTTTATTTTTATTGAAATTAATTAAAAACAAATTTTATTAGTCTGTTGCGGGCCGCGTAAGACCCCTCCTTGGTCTACGCGGGGCGCGAGAGAAGGGATATAAGGCGCAGCCCGGTGCTGCCACGTGTCATGCAATGTGTCGAAGCTAGGACCTGAGTCGGATCAGCTAGGGCCTACCCTAGCCACCCTCGCGGGCCGCGTAGCGCTTGGCTACCTCCTACGTGGGGCGCGACGAAGTCCGAGATCAGCACTATAAATAGGAGGCATCGGCTGTTCAGACGAATTCGCTTACACACTTCTTTCTCTCTCGAATTTCAATAGTGTAGAAGTAATTTCCGGGCATAATACCCCCCCCCCCTAATTAACAAAGTTCTGCCCCGTTGTAAGTATCATAACCCCGGTTACGTATTAGATACGCTCCCTGATTGATCCAGGGTTCCGTAACGGCTGTCGTGGTTCTGCCCGAGGTAGTCGTTGGAATGCCATCTCGGGGAATGTATTACTAATGTAAATATTGAGTTATTATACTATCGCGTGTTCAATTGTGTAAATTATAGATAATCACCAGGAAATCCTTAAAGAAAACCCTAAGACAGCAATGTGAGTAATCTCCTTTTTATAAACTGTTTTCACAAAACCTTTATTTATTTTAAATTACAAATAACAGTGATTGAGTCTTTGTAATTCTTCAATTACTGCCAGTATGTTGGGGTTTTGTATACAAAATGTGGAACACGTTACCATTGGACAAAGAGTTAGCCAATGGATAATATGACCCACCAGCCAGGATTGACAATACTGAATGAGTAATTGTGTAGATGTAAATATTCTAATCGCTCTCAATATTGTTAAATGATAAAAATCTTCTTGATTAAATTAGGATTCAC
Source organism: Helianthus tuberosus (assembly GCA_030545235.1). Classification (NCBI taxonomy): domain Eukaryota; kingdom Viridiplantae; phylum Streptophyta; class Magnoliopsida; order Asterales; family Asteraceae; genus Helianthus; species Helianthus tuberosus. The sequence goes on from CM060411.1 coordinate 90,321,474, forward strand.
TCACCAGTATTTCCTACTGACAAAATGTTTTTAAACGTGTTTCAGGTAACAAAATGTGAAAGCCAAATAGAAGCCAGCTGGACAGCACTGAAGGCTAGGAAAAAGTGGCTATAAAAGTTATCTGAATAAAGAGATGTTTTTATTAAATAAAATAGGGCTTATCCCTATGAAAATGTGTGTACTTAAAACTTGGGAGTTTCCCATGTGTTTAATATTATAAAAGTGTGATATTTACTCTCATAAAATATTTCCTAACTACGGTCCTGATGTAATTTCCGCTGCCAAATTAATAAACACCGATACCACCAATACTGATTCTCGCGGCCCCCCGTTCCCGGGACAGATAGGGGCGGGGGTTGCGACATTTTGGTACAAAAAGTTTGTGATTTTAAATGATGAAGTAGGCCCATATACATGTGTTTTGGTTAGTTATATCTAGTGGTTGATGGTTTGATTATATTTGTCACTTTATGATGTAATATGTTGTTTGGTTGGTATAAAGGGTGTTGATGTACATATAATAAATTGAAATATTGGTAATAATATTGTATTATGGATGGTAAAAAACAATGGTATTGTATTACGGATGGTCGGAGGTAATGGTAGTGTAGTATGGATGGTATGATAGATGAAAGGGAATGTGTATTCAAAGTGGTGTACTAAAACACGTTATAACATGTTCATATATATAGGTGCACATGTGCATTTCTAGTGTTGTTAATGTTATAACAAGTTCATACATATAGATGCACATGTGCATTCCTATTATTGTTAATGTAAAAAGTAGTGTATTATATATGGTAGTGTAAATGAAAGTGCAATTGTCTGATATTTGTAATGAATTACGGGATTAGTAAAAGAAACGATACAAATGCACATGTGCATGGATAACTATTACTCAATTTTTTTTTTGAATTTTTTTTTATTATTGACGAAATATAGCGATTTTTCCAAAAAAAATAGTAAAAATTTTTTTGGGTGTTTTTTAGATTTTTTAGGTATTTTTTGGTTGTGTTCACATTGGTTATCGCGGTTCTCGCAATAAAGGGTGGTTCCTAACAGATTTATATATATATATATATATATATATATATATATATAGGGCAAGGATAAATTGAAAACCCCTTTGAGTTAAAGAAACTCTAGAAACCCAATAATAGCCATTGATTAGAATGGATGGATGGCTAAGATGAGTTTTTGGATATCTGTTGCTTTTTCTCCCTTTCTCTTAATATAATAATAGGTGAGAGTACATCTAAGGGTATAATCGGTATAAATTGTTTGTTGAGAAAAATTGAAGCTGCATGTCTACTTCTCCTGGGTAATATTAAATGCTCTATTCATCTAGAGTAACATCCATCATGTTTTCTATTGAAACCTACTTAACCTATAAACCTACTTACATCTTTCAACCACAATTAAAAATAATCCATCCATAAAGAAGTTTCATCCGTTCAATTGTTTACCCAGGGGAAATTCAAAAACCTCTTCTCTCTCTCTAGTTCCAAATTCTTCATTCAAATCCATGGATAAACATAGCAAAAAAAAAATCCAAATATCCTCCTGCAAAACTATGGAAAACTCAAAGATTTGGTAACGATCTTCCCGGAATTTTCTATTGACTACAAATATTCAGGTACGTCAAATAAACACCGACTTTTTACAAAATAAAATCTGGAACAAGTCTTAACATCTGGGTTTCAGATCTGAACAAAATAATATCGGAGGTGGTTTTCCCGGTGTGATTAGGGCTTTAAGGAGATGAAGTTGTGGGGTTTTTGCATATGTGTTTGAGGGTTACGATGATGCGATATTTGGTTCAAGAAGGTGTAAATCAGTCACCAAAAGATCTAAAACAACAACCAATATTTGAACCGAACCTCCAAGATCTGGAAAAAAGTGTTGGTGCAGTTCAACGACCAAGATTCGAAATCGGACAACCACCATCAAGATCAAGTATGTTTTTAGGTTTAAGAAAATATTGTTTTGAAGATCCGGTTTTCTTATATGTATTTGTTTAACATTTAATTTTGTATCATTTTCTTGGTTAATTTATTTTGGTGTTTATGGTGGATTCAAATGGCACAAAAAGAAAAGCAAACTAGATTTGGTTATTGTTTATTTTGGTGTTTATGGTGTTTATCCTTTTAAATTAGCTGGCTGTTAATAGATAGAAACATACTTGATTTTGATTATTTGAAGTTATGAATCTCCAAGATCTGGGTGTAACACTACGTAACAGGGTGTTGAAATGTAACAATCAAAGCAAAAATGCCGGTTACATTTTTTTGTGTTACATAAAATAAAGTGCATTGTTACACTTTTTTTAGATTATTGTAAAAATGTATGTTAACATTTTACGTCAGATGTATATTTAAAATTTTAATTTTGTATCATTTTCTTGGTTGACTTATTTTGGTGTTTATGGTGGATTCAAATGGCACAAAAAGAAAAACAAAGTATGTTTGGTAATTGTTTATTTTGGTGTTTATCCTTTTAGATTAGCTGGGTGTTCATAGCTAGAAACATACTTGATTTTGATTATTTGAAGTTATGAATTTTCAAGATCTGGTCTTTTTTTTATTGTAACACTACGTAACATAACAGGGTGTTAGAAATGAAACAATCAAAGCAAAAATGTCGGTTACATTTTTTTTGTGTTACAGAAAATAAAGTGTATTGTTACACATTTTTAGACTATTGTAAAAATAAAGTGCGTTGTTACATTAATTTTCTTCAAATTATTGTAAAAATAAAGTGTCTATTACGGAAACAAAATGCATTGTTACATTTTTTATAGTTACAAAAACAAGGTGGTTGTTACATATGTGACGTAAAATAAAGTGCATTGTTACACCTTTTCAGATTATTGTAAAAATAAAGTGCGTTCTTACATTAATTTTCTTCAAACTATTGTAAAAATAAAGTGTCTGTTACGGAACAAAGTGCGTTGTTACATTTTTTGTGTTACAAAGCCAAAATGGTTGTTACATATGTGACGTAAAATTGATCATGTAAAAATGAGACATTTGGTCATGATAAAAGGAGAGCCACATATCTAAATTAATCAATGGTTGAAACATTGTTTTCATAGTTTTCTTAACTCAAGTGGGTTTTTATTTTGACTATGTTATGATTTAATTGTCTATTATTTAAAAAAAATTGGATTTGCATCATGTGTAAACTGATGTTGGAAGTTACACTGGGAAAATGTTACATCGAAAAATACTGAAAAAAGATGGTATATTTTTTTCAAAAAAACCTTTCCATAAAAAGTTGCACGTACAAACTAAAATGGATGCCGAATTTATTGAACGAGTTGTTATTTTGTTTTTAAAATTTATATATTTTGTTATAAAATGATATTACTTGTTTTGTAATTTACTATGGTGAAAAACATTGAAATATGACTTTTTTTTTTCTAAAGTAAGTTAATATGGAAGTAAATGGGTGAATGGTAGTGTAAACCCTTTAATGTTTTATATAGACATTTGATGAAAAGAGATAATATGGGATCAGAGGTGATAATGATAGGTGGATTATTGTGCTCTCTGAACAACACAAAATCTCTGTGCAAAAGACTTTTACATGCACACTATGAAATTCCCACACTACCCTTGCTTCATATCTTTCACAACAGAAAGGTACATTGATGTGGCTTCTTCTAATCCACACAAAGGAGTTTCCTAGGTTTTCTTAACTGGGGTGAATTTTCTCATTATAGTTAGCCTATATATATATAGGGTCTGGATCTAGAGAAAACGCTGGAAAGTATGAGAACGGAGAGAACGCTTATGGATCGTCAGATCAAAACAATCTATGGACTAGATGACGCGGTGGCGTTTTCATAAATAACATCACTTTTATTAGTGCGGCACACTTTATTAAGGGTAAAGGGTCTTTTGACTTCTTTACACAAACGCCAAACTCATGAATAAAACGCTATTAAAATCCCCGCCTTAACACACATAGCACACTTCATCCTAATCTAAACGCCATTAGATATAAAACGCCAAACTTTGTTTTTAACCGATAAAGCTGAAAAAACAGTACTAAAAAGACGGAACTTAATTACTAGCATTTACAATAATAAAAATCGCGCCTAAAATACGCGCCAAAAAATTCCTATATAAACAACCTCTCAGATCTTCTAAAATTCACACCAAAACCCCAAACGCCATATTTTCCTCTATACCATTCATCTTAGAAACGCCAAAAACCCCAAATATCAAAGATTCCAATCCGTGTTTCTTTGATATACACTATTTCCTCAATATAAACGCCAGAACATACAAAAATTCAAAAACGCCATTTCATGGAGATTCAATTTTGTTCTCAATAAAGTTTAGCTAAACGGGATGGACAACATTGTTAGACATCTTTCTTGACTGAGGATTAACAATGTTGTCCATCTCGTTCAACAAAACATTATTGAGTTTAGCATGACCAAAATTAGAGGTTTTTGGTAGTTTTATTTAGTGGCATTTTTTTGGCATTTGATTTGCTTGACCGATCTTATATTGTTAGTTACGTAACTTCGAAGTAGCATGTTATTAACAAATAGGTCGAAAAAAAAGAATGGAAAAAAAAATGATGTATAAAAATGATGTAAAATGCCAAACAGAGATCTGTCTGTGTTCTATAGGAATGAAATATACAAATCGCCAAGCAAATCTACAATGACTCTCGAAGACCATCTATGTGTGTTCTATAAGAATGAAAAATACAAAACGTCAAACTACTCTTCACTAACTCTCGAAGACCTTGTCGATCTTCTCTTAATTACAGCATGTTTGCATGTCGATGCGTAGTGTCCATATCCTTTGCAGTTCTGAAACTGTATTTCTTTGGCCCTGGGTTTCGACTTTGATTTCCTTTTCTCGATTGCTATCTCCTGTTTAGATTTCAGGCGCTTCCGAGAACCAGAACCTTTGGATTTATACCCAACAGGGACTCTCATTGGATTCTTAACATTTTTGTGTTGACCGGTTATCTCGGCAAATCTATCCCTAGTACTAGTGGGAGGAGCAACAATCTGCATATCTTGAACCTTCTTCATATAAGATTGAACATGATCCTTGTATAAGGATAGCTCCTCTTTATTACCAGATAAACGGTTCAAAGTATATTCCGTTGAAAAAATAATATCTCGCATCATACTTTGCACATCGGGGTCAAGCTCGGTCATATATTCACGACTAATTGAGAATTCGGGAGAGCAATTTAGGGAAGCCTCTTTGCGCCATCTATTCAGAATGTACTGTTTTGGAAATTCCCTAATGTCCATAATTCTCAAAACATAGAATATATGTCTACATAGCAAACCATACTGTTCAAAACACCTGCATGAGAAACTGCATGTGTAATCAGACTTATGGAACATTACCTGAAAAACACCAAAAACAATATCTCAATAACGCCATGCAGAGAATGTTTGTCTAAAAAAAACACATTGGATATTAAAAAAAACGTCATTAACAGAAAACACCATATAAAGATAAAACGCCATTGTTTACCTCAAATAAGGATGTACAAGGCTGTTGGAAGTCATTTACGTAAAACTTAACAAACCCATCAGGCTGATCTTCATAATGTTGATTTATGTAATCCGCAATTCCAATTAGCTCAGCTTGAACGTCACAAAAAATACTTTTTGTGTATATGTCAACAGCTTGGCCTTCCAACAGTTGGTAATTGCTCTTCAACTGGGGTCGTTTGTATCGAGATTCATGATCATTTTTCCGGTGTGTGTGACGCTGTGCTTCTATTGTAGTTTCATAATGAGTCATGAACTCAACAAGAGTAGCTTTCGAATTGCACACTTGACCAAAAACATGATTCTCACTCTCCAACCTCGATGTCGTTCGCATAAGACCCGACATCTCTTCCATTCTATAGTATGCAGGGATCCAAGATTCCCTGAGTGCAAAAATATCAGATAGCCAGTCATTATCTGCTAAATTGAACTCTGCGATAACCGCTTCCCATTCTGATTCAAACTCTTCAGGTGTGAGAATATCCGTCCACACAACACCACAAATACGTTCTTTAAAATTGGTGGAATTGCATAGCCTAACACCAACCTATGTATAACACGAAAACGACATGCATAAAAAAACGTATAAAATTACACAAAGACAAACCTTAATTAAAAAAAACATTAACAAGCTACAAAACACCATGTATTTCAAAACGCAGTGTATCCTAAAACGCCAAAGGTAAAAATAAGCGTACCAACCTTCAAAGAAAGTTTATGCATCACATGCCACATGCATAACCGATGCCTCATGTCAACAAATACAACCGAAATAGCCTTCTTCGTTGCTGGATCTTGGTTAGTGACAACAACTTTTGGTTGAGAACCAACAACTTTTAGAAAAACTCTCAACAACCAAATATACGTATTAGCAGTTTCCGATGCCAATAATGTTGCACCAAATGTAACATTGCAGTGATGATTGTCTATACCGGTGAACGGTACAAACACCATAGAGTATCTGCATGTGAAAACGCCATGAGAAACTGAAACAATAATAAAACGCCATTGCATGTAAACTTATAAAACGCCATTGAATGTAAACTTATAAAACGCCATTGGCTGTAAACTAATAAAACGCCATATCATGTAAACTAATAAAAACGCCATTGCAGGTAAACTCATAAAACGCCAAAAAACAGAATAAGTTGAATAATAAAATATTACTTGTTGGAACGATACGTGGCGGCAAACGAAATCACATCACCAAACACATGGTAATTTCATTTGGCTTGATCATCACACCAAAAAAGTCCCTTCAAACGATTCTCTTCGTCTGTGAAGTAATCATACGATAAATTAGGCTGAGAATGTTTTTTTTTTCATTCAAATGTCTCACAACCATATTGGCGTCATATTCCCCTATAAACAAGTTAATTTGCCTCTTATAGTTCTTAAATTCAACTTTACTTGCACCCACATCTTCAAAACCTCCAAAACAAGTCTTCGTAACATTAAACGCCTTCACGAGACCCAAATTTAGCTTAGACATGCTGTGTATAACATGCTTCTGGAGCTGAGTGAGGTGTCGTTCAGTTGGAAGAAAACGCTTTTCAGGACGTCCAACAAGATAATTGTTGTGCTCCTCGACAAACTTATACACCTTCCATGATCCATCCTCAAAAGTTACACCTAACAGTGCATCACAATCAGTCCTCTTTGAAAAGCTGGATCGCACTAATCGCTCCTTTTGATTAGGGTCCAACGTATCAACCTTCTTGTCCTTGTATAACCCAGATCTCGTACATAAGTAATACTTAATATGTAACACACCTTTAGAGTTTGTCTTTGTAGTACCTTTTCTGACTGAAAACCCACACTCCTTGGCATACTTCACATACATTTAATAACAATCCTCGAGGCTTGAGAATACCATGTCCATTGTGGGCTTTATTTCTTCACTGACGTCAGGAATGATAAATGGTAATCCAGTTTTGGGGCAAAGCCTTTGACTCGAGGAAGCAAATTCGTCTAAGAAAACACAGTGAGGAACAGAAAAATCAGAAAAACGCCATTAAAAATAGAAAATGTATTGTAATACCATTTTAGATTAAAACGCCATTAATTGAATAATAAACAAGACATAATAAACACATAATTTAAAAACGACATGATGAAAACGCCATGAGATGAATAATTAACAAAATATAACATCATAATGAAAACGCCATAATTAACAAAACCGATGTTTACACAAATTAACAAATAGTAATAACTGATGTTTACAAATAATACAAAATAACATTCAAAACTAATCAAATAGATGTAAAACGCCAATGATCGTAAAATCATAAGAAAAATACTAGATCGTAAACGACAATTAAAATTAATATTGAAAATTCCAAATATCAGTTCTTAGTAATTGTTTAAATACCAATTAAAACGCGACTAAATTGCATAATTGAATAACGCTATTGAAAATCATACAACACATTATAAAAAAATAAGGAAACAAGCATAAAAGAACAAAACGCCATATCTGTTGCATGATTTGCGGAAACAAAAATAGAAAAAGCCAACGAATTTTACTTTGTCGAACATAATCCACGTTGGACGCCATAGATATGAGAAAGCTTGCAAAGGAGGTAACAACTAACAAGAAATCTTTGTCGTTTTAATTTGAAAGAGATTTATAACGCGAATAAGGAGGGAACGTATAAAAGGACAATCGTACCCCCGCATAACAATTAGCGCCCCCTGTCACGTGTTGGGCCAGTATCCGTTCTCACCGTTCTCACACTTTTCACCGTTCTCTTCTGATCCCGTTTCTATATATATATATATATAGGGGATCGCTAGAATGAGAACCACCTCCAGTTATTAGAACCATGAGAACCACTTTCTAGCCATTGGATCAAGTAGATGAATGGATGAGATTAAAAGTAAGAAAAATTAATATTAAAAGCTTTTTGTCTTATTATGTCTTTTATATTTTAATCAAAAAGGGTAGTTTAGTAAAATAACATTTTTTTGTCTTTTTCTCTTTATTAATTTTTAATTACTTTTTTGATTTATTATATTACTTTTTATTTTCTAAAAAGATATTTTTATTAAAAACGTTTTTAAATTCAGATTTTTTTAACAAAAGACAATTTTTTTTTGCGCGCCGGTTTTTGCACGCGTCGTTTTTTCGACGCGTCGTTTTTTAACGCGCCGCGTCCCGTTTTTAAGTCCCGTTTTTACGCGCCGTTTATACGGCCCGTTTTTTCACGCCGTTTATACGGCCCGTTTTTACGCGTCGCGGCCCATTTTTTACGTCCCGTTTTTACGAGCCGTTTATACGGCCCGTTTTAACGCGCCGCGTCCCATTTTTTACGTCCCGTTTTTGCGCCCCAGTTTTTACGTCCCGTTTTAACGCGCCGCGTCCCGTTTTTACGCGCCGATTATACGGCCTGTTTTACGCGCCATTTATACGGCCCGTTTTTACGCGTCGCGCCCCATTTTTTACGTCCCGTTTTTACGAGCCGTTTATACGGCCCGTTTTACGCGCCGTTTATGCGGCCCGTTTTAACGCGCCGCGTCCCATTTTTTACGTCCCGTTTTTTGCGCCCCAGTTTTTACGTCCCGTTTTAACGCGCCGCGTCCCGTTTTTATGTCCCGTTTTTACGCGCCGATTATACGCCGTTTATACGGCCCGTTTTTACGCGTCGCGCCCCATTTTTTACGTCCCGTTTTTACGAGCCGTTTATACGGCCCGTTTTAACGCGCCGCGTCCCATTTTTTACGTCCCGTTTTTGCGCCCCAGTTTTTACGTCCCGTTTTAACGCGCCGCGTCCCGTTTTTATGTCCCGTTTTTACGCGCCGATTATACGGCCTGTTTTACGCGCCGATTATACGGCCCGTTTTACGTTTTTTGCCGTCCCGTTTTAGCCGTCCCGTTTTTTTACGAAAAACTGTTTACGTTTTATGTTTTACGTAAAACTTTTTACGTTTTACGTTTTACGAAAAACCTTTTACCTTTTACGTTTTTACGCGTCGCTTTTTAACGCGTCGCTTTTTAACGCGTCGCTTTTTAACGCGTCGCTTTTTAACGCGTCGTTTTTTAACGCGCCGCTTTTTAACGCGTCGTTTTTTAACGCGCCGCTTGTTAAAAAATTTATGTTTTACGTTAAAAAGGTTTACGTTTTACGTTAAAAAATTTACGTTTTACGTTAAAAAGTTTACGTTTTACGTTAAAAAGTTTACGTGTTATGTTTTTACGTTTTACGTTAAAATATTTACGTTTTACTTTAAAAACTTTACGCGCCAATTTTTTAACGCCATTTTTTACGCGTCGTTTTTTACGCGCCGTTTTTTTACGTTTTACTAAAAAAAATTTACGTTTTACGTTTTACTTAAAAAAATTTACGTTTTACGTTTTACCTAAAAGTTTTTACGCTTTACAAAAAACTTTTTACGGTTTACATAAAACTTTTTACGTTTTACGAAAAACTTTTTACGTTTTTACGTTAAAAAAGTTTACGTTTTTACGTTTTACGTTAAACTTTTTACGTTTTACGTTTTTACATTAAAAAAATTTACGTTTTACGTTTTACCTAAAACTTTTTACGCTTTACAAAAAACTTTTTACGGTTTACATAAAACTTTTTACGTTTTACGAAAAACTTTTTACGTTTTTACGTTAAAAAAGTTTACGTTTTTACGTTTTAACGTTTTACGTTAAACTCTTTACGTTTTACGTTTTTACATTAAAAAAATTTACGTTTTACGTTTTACGTTTTACCTAAAACTTTTTACGCTTTACAAAAAACTTTTTACGGTTTACATAAAACTTTTTACGTTTTACGAAAAACTTTTTACGTTTTTACGTTAAAAAAGTTTACGTTTTACGTTTTACGTTAAACTCTTTACGTTTTACGTTAAACTCTTTACGTTTTACGTTTTTACGTTAAAAAAGTTTACGTTTTACGTTTACGTTAAACTTTTTACGTTAAACTTTTTACGTTTTTTACGTTAAACTTTTTACGTTAAACTTTTTACGTTAAACTTTTTACGCTTTACGTTAAACTTTTTACATTTAACTTTAAACTTTTTACGTTTTACGTGAAACTTTTTACGGTTTACGTTAAAATTTTTACGTTTTACGTAACTTTTTACGTTTTAGGTTTTACGTTAAATGTTTTAAACTTTTTACGTTTTACGATTTACGTAAAACTTTTTACGTTTTACGTAAAAACATTTTACGTTTTACGATTTACGTAAAACTTTTTACGTTTTACGTTAAAGTTTTTACGTTTTACGTTAAAGTTTTTACGTTTTACGTGTTACGTTAAACTTTTTACGTTTAAGGTTTTACGTATTACTTTTTACGTTTTACGTTAAACTTTTTACGTTTTACCTTAAACTTTTTACGTTTTACGTTAAACTTTTTATGATAATTGTTTTTAAGATTTGTTTAAAAAAACGTTTTGAAGAGCCATTTTTTTATGTTTTATGTTTTTACGTTAAACTTTTTACGTTTTACGTTTCTACATTTTACGTAAACTTTTACGTGTTACGTTTTTACGTTAACAAGTTTACGTTTTATGTTAAAAAGTTTACGGTTTAACTTTTTTTTTTTACAAAAAGTTTTTTACGCAAAACGAACGCTCCCAGAAATCGCAAACTCGATAGGTATCTCAGATTACGTAAAACTTTTTACGTTAACCTTTTTACGTTTTACGTTTTTACGTTTTATGTTAAACTATTTACGTTTTACGTTTTTTACAAAAAACAGACAGAGTTTCCTCTGTTTTTGGAGTAAGCCGACAACTCAAGTTGTCGTTATCTTTTCAAAACTCAACAATTTTCAACAATATAATCACAATTTATAAAATTTCTATCAAAATGTCACACGTAACAAGTCACTAAAGTATCGGTTCAAGCTCAGTGCGCGTTAAGTAAATAAAATTAACCTATCGTAATAATAACTCGCTATGTTTAAACTTTGCCGTCCTCAATTGACCATCTTTGACTTGTTTGACTGCTGCTGACCCGAACCGGGTCCGTTGACTGCTTTTGACCCAAACCAAAACCCGAAACTGACCCGAGTTGCACCTCGTCGAGCCGAAACCCGAGCCGCTACTGAACTGCATCACCGCCCTGTTTTCTTGTCGAACCGAACTTGAACCGAGTGAACCGTAAACTGAACTATGTCGAACCGAAAAAGAACCAAGATCCGAGCCGTTGAGATAAACCGAATCCGCTGAACCACTTGACTGTGGTTGACCTGTTGACCCCGTCTCCCAGCCGAGACCAAATCTCGAACTCAAACAAAAACCCAAACAAAAACAAAATCATCGTCATCACTCCACAAAACTTTGGAAAAAAAAGAAACAATGCATCTGAGTTTTAATAATATTCCTTTTATAAAACGCAACAAAATTACAAATTCAAATTTGCATTCCTTTTCACACCATGAATTTACTAAAAAAAATTTACGTTTTACGTAAAACGTAGAACCTTTTACTTTTTACGTTTTACTAAAAAAAATTTACGTTTTACGTTTTACGTAGAACTTTTTACGTTTTACGTTTTACGATAAACTTTTTACGGTTTAAGTTAAAAAGTTTACGGGTTTATTTTTTTTTTACAAAATTTTTTTTACACAAAAACGAACGCACTCAGAAATCACATACTTGGGAGGTGTCTCAGATATATTGTTATCATCATCGACTAGGGGGAAAAAACAAAAAAACCAACAACATCAAAACAAAGTGAATCTCAAAAAAAAAAAAAAAAAAACGGGTTTTGGCTCAAAGTTTCCGCTAATAATGGCTGCAAAAAGTGGGGTTGCAGGTTAAAAAACCTACCCTCCGCCATCCTTGCCACGCCATCAATTTTTGGAAAAAAATGTTTTTCGTTCTATCATTGCCAACTCAACCCCACTCGAAGGTTCCGAATCTAGAACACTGCAATAAACACACAATTAAACACAATCAACTATCAAAGATCAAAACAAACCTGAATTTACAGCAAAACAATACCCCCAATTAACCACTTGACAGCAAGTTATCACACTATATACAACAGATTTCAGTATCATTTAACAGCTAAATATACACAAAATTTACATCAAAACAATACCCCGAATGTACAGAAAAAGAATACCCCCAATTTTCAGCAAAATACAACAATTTCAGCAAACTTGCCAACAAGTTATAACACCATTTAAAGCAAATTTCAGCATTATTTCACAGCAATTTATAGAACTATTATACAGCAAAAACATACCACACAATTTACATGAAACTGTACATCATTAAACCACATCTAACTTTAACCCCTCAAAAGAACCCAGAACATGAAAACCTAGGCTAAAAACTTGTGAAAAACATATAAAAATCAAAACTTTAAGCCAAAAATAAAAAAAAAAATCACAAAACTCAGATCAAGATTGAAAAACCCATATGAAATCAAGTAACTTTAGTTAAAATCTAAAGAGGATTTTGATGAACTCTTAACTATTTTGCTAAACAACAAGAAAATCTGGAGAAAACAAACCCTTCGCCCCTATTGTGTCAAACACTGTGGCCGGAGCAAGAAACGTGACGGCTCAGTCGCCACCATCGCAAACCGCACCACCACAAACCGCACCACCATAAAACCGCGCTTCACTGGTCGTCTCCGAAACGGTTGCAACCACCATCTCTTTTGCAGATCTGAGATAGGATGCAGATCGGAGGGGTTTGGAGGAGATGAGAGATGGGTTGCAGATCGGAGAGGCGACGGAGAAACGAGGGGGACGCCGTAGAAACGAGATGGCAGCCGGTGTGGGGGTGTGGTGTTTGGATGAGAGACTTCATCAGTGAAGAAGATGGGTTTCAAATGAGATGGGAGAGAGAATATGAAAGAAAACAAAAAGGGGATCTGACATCTTATATTAAATGTGGAGAGAGGATAGATTTGACATATGGGGTAAATGACCAAACTACCCTTTTGGTTGGCAGAATATGATTGGTGGAGAGTGGTTCTCATGGTTCTCATAACTGGAGGTGGTTCTTATTCTAGCGGCTCCCTATATATATATATATATATATGAAATGGATTTCAGATAAATTAACTCTTAAATGTTAAAAGAAAACAAATTAATAGTTAATGATTAACACTATTGATAATAATAATATTACTAAGGAAAAATAATTTTTAATTGGGTTTGAAACTTAATGACATTTTAACACAAATCCATTGAATATATATACAATCAAAAATCAAATACAAAATGCTTCTAGCATACCATGTGCTAATGACTTTGGCCGTTCATGCTTAACCGCAAAAAAATAATTATAATAATATTAACTTAATTTTTTATCAATTAAACAAATGATGATTGCACCCATGGCTTTATAGCCTAGTGGTATCTGGGGGTGAGATAAGACTTTGGACCAATAGGTCCTGGGTTCGATTCTCACAAGGGGGTTTTTCCCATATTTATTGGGTTTCCTCCAGAATTGGTGTATAGGCCTTATGCCTAGTGTAGATGGATATGATCGGGTGGTTCCGCTGGTTGCACGATAATACTCCAGCGGTCTGTCAGTGATCCAAATTTGCCGTTAAAAAAAATGATGATTGCATTTTAATTTGTCTCCATAGGCTATAATGACCTACACATAGCAGACAATGGAGGTTTCTAAATAATCACTGATTATTTAGAAGTCATAATTATCTTATGTGGACCGTATATAGTTAAAGAAAAGGGGGGGGGGGGTATGGGAGTCGGAAATATTTCAGATTTTAATCTCGCGATGCTCACTAAATGGTGGTGGCGTTTCAAGGAGTACCCGGATCAGATGTGGGCGAAAGTGGTTGCGGCTATTCATCAGAATAGAACCGTGGCTCATTTTGTTCCTTTTAAGAGTTCAGTTCCGGGGGTTTGGAAAGACATCGGGACTGTGGACTCTAACTTATCTAAGCTGGGAATTGATTTAAAGCAGAGTTTGACTTTGCATAATGGTTCGTGGTCCTGGAGAAATAATGCTGATCTTCTGTTCTCGGTAAAACAAGTCCGAAAGGACTTAGAAGATGCGAGGTTGGCAGGAGTCCCTAATGAGTTGTGTTATAATTGGAACAGCTGGGCAACCCCAAAATCCAACTTCCTGCTCTGGAGAGTGTTAATTGACCAGATAGCTTCGAGAGAAAATCTGCTGAAAAGAGGCGTTCAGCATGTTGACGGTTGCTGCCCTCGATGCGGCCTGACGTTGGAGAGCAGCGATCATATTTTTTGGGGATGTCTTTGGGCCAGATGCATTTGGTGGAACGTACTCGCTTGGGTCCGTATTAGATTCCCGGTCGAAGAGTCGTCGTTTCAGGAGCTTCTTGAATACATTAATCAGAGCCCAGGTAGTAAAATATGGAAACGTATCATCCATTTGATCGTTCTTGCTACGACTTGGAGGATTTGGAGTGCGCGGAATACGAAAGTGTTTGAAGGACATTTCATTCCCATTAAAACATCGGTCGACCTTATTAAAGAGGATTCCTTCCTTTGGCTAAGTAATCAAGCGAACAATAGAAGGCCTGCGTGGGATAACTGGCTGAAGTTTGATATCTTGAATATTTTGTAGGTTCTTTGTTTTTTGTTTGTCTGTTTCTGTTTTGTGTTGTTCGGTTGTTCTCAGCCTCTGGCTGGCTCTTTATATATATATATATATATAAAGTGTTTTTGCTGTTAAAAAAAAAGTTGAAGGGTAAATAAAACTGTAAATCATAACTATTATTTTTTAAAAGCTTATTATTATGTCGAACTTCTTGAAATTCTAATAGATCTAGACGATAAAAAATAAAGGCCCATTCTATACACACCCCCCTCTATTACTAACCACACCCCCCCTTGTGAGAGGAAACTGTCGGTCCCACGCAGGCCCCACCTGTAAGTTATGTGAGAGGAGGGGGGTGTAATTAGTAATAGGGGGGGTGCGTATAGTAGTGCCCAAAATAAAATGGAGTGTGAAACAGTAGGACATCGCAATAAATTCTGTCGTCACTCTAGTAAAATATATATTATATATATATGGGAAGTTTCAAATGAAAACCACTAGTTATTATGAAAACTCGAAAACTAATTAAAAAAGACAAAAAAACATAATAATTTTTTTTTGCATACCAATTTTCGCAGGTTTTTTTATATAAAAAAAAATTCAAAACTTTTTTTTTTGTAGTGCACACATGTGTAGTATTACACATGTGTACTACAATTTTTGTTTTTGAAAAAAAGTTTTTTTTATATATAAAAGATCTGCGATTTTTAAAAAAAAATTGATTTTTTTTGGGTGTGTGTTTTTAGGCTTTTTTAGTTAGTTTTCGAGTTTTCACAATAAAAGTGGTTTTCATCTGAACCATCCCCCCTCTCTCTCTCTATATATATATAGAAAGGAGATCAGGAGAAAATGCTCAAAAATATGAGAACACTTCCTGGCCCAACACGTGTCACGCCGCATAGAGAAGGGCGGAGGGGCTTTTTTGTCCTTTCATATTTCTTTTTTTTAACGCGTGTCACTTCATCTTTCCAATTTTTGGCATTTAATAAATACACAGCGTTTTTATTGTTTTTAGATCAGGATCATAGTAAATATTTTGGCGTTTTAAGTATTGTTTTGGCGTTTTTATTGTTTTTTAGATCAGGATGCAGGCCTTTAATGTAAAAAACATCAGTAATTTTCTTGATTTTATTATATCAAGTGTTGTGCCATGTAGGATACAGGCCTATAATGTGACATGCAATTATGGCGTTTTGAAAAGATAAATAAATTCAATTTTCCATGTAGTAGCTTTTAATATAATAAATGTTTGGCAATAATGATATCGTCCCTTTATTTTACTGTTTTAGCAATTACTGTTTCTTTCAATTTTCATCTGTCAAATAGTGTTGATTTTTCCAGTAACACTTTGTTTGCGTTTTTTGGCGTTTTATATCCACAGTTTTTCACACTATCAGACGTTTTGGTGTTTGTAGTTTTTGGCGTTTTATACTCAATTTTTTTTAAATTAGTATAGAATTAGATAATAAACAACAGAGAATTAGACAACAAACAATAGAAAATGAAAAAAAATTAAAAATTATAATCTAATTTCTCATCCATATCTTCACTGTCATCAGCCTCTTCTACTTTAACATTTTTGGCATTTTGAACATGTTTTTGAATACCTTATGTAGATCCTTATTTTTCTACATAACGACCGTTTTTAGAAGATGCTTATTTTTTGTGGCATCCTTTATTGTGGGTGGATATATACTTGTTTGATGACATGTTGAAGACCAACGCCTGCTCTAATGTATTGATCCCTTCATGCCATCAATATATCCATCAAGAACAAAGTGACATGATGTCATATCAGTGTCATCAGTCTCTTTTTCTTGAATATTTGTTTATCTCATTCAGCAAAATATTATAGAGATACCCAACTCAGAGAAGAATCCATTCAGTGAAACTTCATTCAGATCAATACTCAATATAGAAGAATCGAGGTTCTGCATCTGTGACTTTTTTAACTATTAGTTTTGGCGTTTTAAAGTGAATGGTTTCTAGGAAATATGGCGTTTGTTTTTGGTTTGTGATCAGTTGATTGTGCAGAGACGTCTCTCTTATAGGATGTTTTTAGCGCGTAGTTTAGGCGAGATTTTATTTATAATAAATGATTTTAATAAAGTAGCCGTCTTTTCAGTTACTGTGTATTTTTACTGTTTTTTCAGCTTTTTATGAGTTTTTAGGGTCAGAGACTTTCCATCTCCCAAGTTTGGCGTTTTAAATGACTTTAAGTAGTTTTTGTTTTTTTTTTTTCCTTTTTAGCTTTTATTAATACTTCTGCAAACTACTTTCATTATAGTTTGGGAGTTTTTGGCGTTTTTACTGCATTATGGCGTTTCACATGCATTATGACTGTTTGGCGTTTTATTAATATAATGTATTTTTTTATTCTAAATTGAAAAATACACAACAAACAACAGAAAAAGAAAATAAAAAAATAAAAATAGAAACAATTCATCTTCCAAATCTTCACTGTCATCAGTCTCTTTCTTCTTTGAATCATGTTCGCTGACGGTTTGGCTTAGCCATGCTTGTGTTTTTGTGGCCGTTTGGAAAGACAAAATGACATGAGTTTTTTGTTTGAATATGTATCTTCAAACAAATCATCAGTGTCATTCGTCTTTTCGTGCCATTATAATATTCATCAATAACAAAACACAAAAAATGACATAAGTCTGAAACCAACATCTTTTTGCTTATGATTTGTCCATCTCATGCAGCAAAATGTTATTTGAGTCACAACACCTCAGGGAAGAATGCATTCTCCGAAACTTTGGCGTAGAACAATATTTGAATATACAAGAAACGATATTTGCCATTTTTGGCGTTTTACTGAGGAAATAGTGTATCTGAAAGAACCGTCGATTTTTTGGAATCTTTGATGTTTGAGTGTTTTGGCGTTTTCTAAGATGAATGGTATATAGTAGAAAATATGACGTTTTTTGAGTAGGTGTGTTTGATGTTTTGGGGATTTTGGCGTTTGTAAGATAAATGGTATATAGTAGAAAATATGGCGTTTCAGGTTCTGGGGGGGGGGTGTGTTTTTATGTCTGGGATGTTTTTGTTTATATAAGGATGTGTTTTGGTCTGTAATATCGTTTTATTCATTAGTATGGCGTTTTGGTATAGAAGTGTAAAGACCTTTTTACCCTTAATGAGGCGCGTCCACATAATAAAATTGATGTTATTTACGAAAACGCCATCGCGTCAATCTAGTCCATACATTGTTTTAATCGGACGATCCATAAGCTTTCTCACCGTTCTCACACTTTCTACCGTTTTCTCTAAATCCTGATCCTATATATATATATATAGGAGAAGGATCCGTTAGGAACCACTCTTTATTGCGAGAACCGCGAGAACCAATGTGAACACAACCAAAAAATAGCTAAAAAACACACATATTTTTTTAATATTTATTTATAAAAAAATCGCTGGATCTCATTACCAAAATTTTTTTTTTGCTACTAAAAGTAGTGATTTTAATGTAAAAAAAATTGTGTGTTTTTTTTTATAGATATTTTAAGGTTTTTTGGGGGTTTAGTTTTTAGCATTTTAGCTTGGGTGGGGACTGGGGGGAGTGGGTTTAGGTTTTTTGGGGAGGGGGGTTTAGTTTTTTTTTGTTTTTTTTTTTTTGGGGGGGGGGGGGGGTGGGGGGTAGGTTTTTTTAGGTTTTCGGGGGGTTTAGGTTTATTTTTTTTGGGTGGGGGTTAGGTTTTTTAGGTATTTTTGGTTGTGTTCACATTGGTTCTCGCGGTTCTCGCATGAAGCTTACTCTCTCTCTCTCTCTCTCTCTCTATATATATATATATATATATATATATATATATATATATAGAAACGAGATCAGGAGAAAACGCTCAAAAGTGTGAGAACGGTGAGAACGCTTCCTGGCCCAACACGTGTCACGCCGCTTAGAAAAGGGCGGAGGAGCTTTTTTGTCCTTTCATATTCTTCTTTTCCAGTTTTGCTTTTCCCAATATTGTTTTAATTTTTGGTTTTTAAGATTTTTGGCGTTAACCAAATTCAATAATTAATGGCGTTTTAATGGTTTCATTGTATTAACATTTTAGCGTTTATGGCGTTTATTCAAATCGTATGCCATTGCAACCCAGGGGGTCAGGAAATCTATTTGAATGGCGTTTTTCAAGGCGTTTTAAACAAGATGACCCATTGTTCTATTATTTTTTATAAACATTTTGGCGTTTGTGGTATCTTGGCATTTTACTATTGTTAGATTATATTTCAACCACAGGAAAAAAAATAAAAGCAAAGAAAATAAATTAAAAATCCTAATCGGATCTCTCTTCACAATCTTCACTGTCATCAGTCTATTTCTTCTTTAATAGTACGAGAACTGTCACCAAATATATGGCGTTTTATGTAAAACTTAACAAACCCATCGGTTTGATTATTTTTGTCTGCTCGTCTGTTGAACTGGCTTTTTTTGTGAATGTTTGGGGACATAGATCTATGACGTGTGAGTGGGTTTTTTCGCTTTTTCTTTATCTTGATCTTCATCTTTATAATCAACCCCCTCTTCAGTGTCATTGATCTCTTCTCCTCATCCAAACCTTCTTCAAGAACAAAAAAAATACAAAATGCAATATGACTGGCATCAGTATCTTTTTCTTGAATTTTTGTCCATCTCATGCAGCAAAATCTTTCTGAGTTACTCCCCTCTGATAACAATTCATTCAGTGAAACTTCACGAAGAACAATTCCGAATATCCAAGAAAGCATAGTAGCCAACTTTGAATTTTTTTTTTATTTTTTGGCGTTTTACAGTGAGTGGTATTTAGTAGTATTGGCGTTTGTTTTTTTTGGTTTGATCAAATGGAAGTTGCCGAGACGTATCATTTTATAGGATGTCTTTTTGGCGCCTAAGTTATGCGGTGCATTATTATAATAAAGTACTCGTCTTTTCAGTTACTGTTTGTAATTATTGTTTTTGATAAGCTTTATCTCTGAAGTCTGTAAAACGTCTCATCTTTCAAGTTTGTCGTTTTAGATTCTAATATAATAAATTTTCCATATCTTCGGTATTAATGATTTGCATTTACTTTTTCTAGTTACATTTTCAAGTTTACTTTTTTTTTGGGGGGGTTTTTTATAATAATTTTTCAAAGTAATTTTATTATAGTTTGGGAGTTTTTGGGGGCGTTTAACGGGATGATATCGTTTAAACAAGCATTTTGGCTGTTTTGACGTTTTTATTATATATGGCATTTTTATTATATAACAATCAACTGAAAAGGAAAATAAAAAAAAGAATACATAAACAATTGATCTTCCAAATCTTCACTGTCACCGGTCTCCTTCTTCTTTTTTGAATCATGTTAACTGGCTGGTTCGACTTTCATATGATTCATTTTGTTTTTTTTGTTTTTCAAGTAGTTTTTTGTGTGGCTGTTTGGAAGCACACAGTCTGACATCAGCATCTTTTTCTTGAAGATTTGTCCATCTCATGCAGCAAAATGTTATTGAGTTTAGACCCTTCAGCCAACAATCTTGAATTTTACAATGAACGATGTTGATTTTTTTAACTTTTTTGGCGTTTTACCGATAAAAAGAACGCCACGAAATAAGAGCACCTTAAACCTCAAAATTTGATCATGCTAAAATCAATAATGTTTTGCTGTATGGGATGGAAACATTGTTAATCCTCGGTTAAAAAAGATAACTGACAATGTTGTCCACCCCATACAGCTAAACTTTATTGACAACAAACCTCAATAATGTTTTTGTATGTTTTGGCGTTATAAATTGGATGGAAGTTGAGGATAAGTCAATAAGATTTTACTCAATGAAATGGACAACATCCTCACTTAAGGATTTTGTCCATTTCTTTGAGCGAAATCTTACAGACAACCAAACTGAATTTAAAAAAAAAACGTTTTGGGTTAGAAGATATTTGATGTTTGGGTTTTTTGGCGTTTCTAAGGCGAATGGGATGTATCAAACATGGCGTTTGGGTTTTTGTGTCTGTTTTTAATTGAAGGTCTGAGATGTTGTATATATAGGATTTTTTAGCGGTTTTTTAGGCGGGATTTTACTATAATTAAGTTTGCCGTTTTATATCTAATGGCGTTTTTACTTAGAATGGTCTGTGATTTTTGTTTTTTGCGTTTTATTTCATGAGATGGAGTTTTGTGTGGAGAACTCAAAAGACCCTTTTACCCTTAATGAAGCGCGTCCACGCAATAAAATTGATGTTATTTACGAAAACGCCACCGCGCCAATCTAGTCCATAGATTGTTTTGATCGGACGATCGATAAGCGTTCTCACCGTTCTCACACTTTCTACCGTTTTCTCTAAATCCCGACCCTATATATATATATATAGGGGAATGCTAAAATGAGAAGCACCTCGAGTTGTAAGAACCGTGAGAACTACACCGTAGGGGGCGCGGTGGACCAATTTTTTTTTTCATAAACGTAGATGCATGTATTATAACAACATTTGTAAAAAAAATAAAAAAAAAATGTCGTGTGTGTAGTTTTGAGCACCACACGTTTGTGTTTACGGGTACCGTTTTTTGATTTTTTTTTACAAATGTTGTTATAATACATGCATCTACGTTTATGAAAAAAAAATTTGGTCCACCTCGCCCCGGATCAAGTAGTTCTCACGGTTCTTACAACTTGAGGTGGTTCTCATTTTAGCGGACACTTATATATATATATATAGAGTAGGGTTCGCACGGAAAGTGTGTTTTTCCTAGAAAGTCTAGGAAGCGATCTGGTCCATCCGATTGGTGTGTTTAAGGGTTGAGATTAAATCAATGGCAATCTTGTAATGTTTGAGTTTAATTAATTGATTGTTTTAAATGAGTAGGGGCAATTTTGTCAATGGCCGTGTGTTAAATCAATTAGATAACCGCCCAGTTCCTAATTTCAAGCGATTTTCCCCCTCTCACTCTCCAAACCCATCTTGCAAACCCCAATCCCTACCAAAAATAACCACAATCATGGAAGAAGATAACTTTAGAAACGATGGAGAGCACCAGATCAAATTAAAACACTTCTCCATCTCCACCATCTCCGAGTTCATCATCACCATTCAAATATTGTTCTTATCATCTCCGTTTCTTGACGATGTGTTTTAACAACAAGCAAATTAATACAGTTGTGTTTTAGCAGCAAGCAGATTCATACAGTTGTGGTTAAGCATCCAGATTCATACAGATGTGTTTTAACAGCAAGCAGATTCATACAGTTGTGTTTTAGCATTCAGATTCATACAGATGTGTTTTAACAGCAAGCAGATTCATACAGTTGTGTTTTAACAGCAAGCAGATTCATACAGATGTGTTTTAACAGCAAGCAGATTCATACAGTTGTGTTTTAGGATTCAGATTCATACAGTTGTGTTTTAGCATCCAGATTCATACAGATGTGTTTTAACAGCAAGCAGATTCATACAGTTGTGTTTTAGCATTCAGATTCATACAGTTGTGTTTTAACAGCAAGCAGATTCATACATTTGTGTTTTAGCATTCAGATTCATACAGTTGTGTTTTAACAGCAATCAGATTCATACAGTTATGTTTTAGCATTCAGATTCATACAGTTGTGTTTTAACATCAATCAGATTCATACCCTGTGTTTTACCATTTTATATTGTGGGATCTATAAAAAAAATTGACTTTAGCCCTGTAAACTGTTAAAACACAGCACCAAGAACATGCTGATAAATTCCAGTAATCTTCTGAACAATGGAATATGCGATGTTATGTGACATAGACAATAACATAAAACACATTCAGATTGTTAAAATGCAAAAAGAACTGTTAAAACACAATCTGATTATATATTGACTTTAGAGTGTTAAAACACACTAAATTCAACCTCTCTGACTGGAAACACACATCACTATGAACATGCTGATAAACACATTGACTTCCAGATTTAATTTCGAAAATAATAAAAATTCCAAAAATCATGGAATTTTAGTTAATGAAGATACATTCCAAAAATAAAATTAAAATGTGAAATTACATGATAGCCCTTCTACTTAAAATCCCTCAATGACACATGTCCAATTCTTATTCCTTCCTATACTTTCTAGGAAAAATAGACTTTCCACCCAACTCCTACTCTATATATATATATATCTTTTGAAACGTGAACTTCATTAAAACACACCGAACCCGCAAGCCGGGACGGACGAAACAAACAAAACTACATATTCACAAATTTACACCAATCTCCCCAATCTAACAAACCTTTCTTAGCCCTATATTTATACCAAAGAAAACTAACCGACCTAACCTCGCTAAAGATATCATCAACACTACTCCTCTTATTATTGAATCTAAGGTCGTTTCTAGCCTTCCACAAAAACCAATATGCCGAAATCACAATACTTTGAAGAGCTTTCCTTTCCGACGGCCTTCTATCACCGGAAACGTGGATATCAAGCAAATCTCTAAAAGAAAAAAAAACGAAGAAATTCATGACTCGACACCAGAAACTAATTCTTTCCCACAAACCCAAAGCCAATGGACAAGCAGTAAACATGTGCAACACAGGTCAGGGCCGGCACCACAAAAAGCACACTCCTCACCGACCACCACCACTCCCCTCGAGGTTAAGGCCTCAACAGTCGGAATCCTATCAATCTCCGCCCACCAAGCCTAAATATTGCATTTTATAGGAACTCACTTACACCAATCCATGATGAATCGATTACTATAATCCCTCCTAGAATCAATAAACTTCTTCACTGCCGCAACCGAGAATCTCCCTGAACCGGAACCGACCCACCTCCAAGAATCGGAAATGCTAGATAAGCTAACCGAACTCAAAGCCGACATTAAATCACGCCATTCAACCCTTTCGTTTTCAGCCACAGGATCGTGTCTCCTTAACCAAAGCCCTTCCCCGAGTAACCGGTCACGCACACTACAAGATTTCACCACCTCTAAGCAAAAAAGAGAAGGAAATCTGTCTTTAAGCGGAATGTCGAACAACCAAGGATCCAGCCAAAACAAAATGTTATCTCCCCTACCCACCACTCCTTTAAATAGATTTCTGATCGCCACGTTATCTACAATCGGCTTTCTTAGCACCAAAACGATATTACACCAAGCGCCGCCATAAGCTTTTTTCGCTGGGAGAAAGTCCCACTCGGAGCCACCTATGTGTAAAGCCTCAATAACCTTCACCCACAAGTTATCCCTCTCGTTTTTGAATCTCCAACCCCATTTCGAAAGCTAAGCAATATTCACATCCCTAAGTTTGTGAAGCCCCAAACCTCCCAACTTTCTCGAAGAAGCGACTCTGTCCCAAGCAACCCAGTGCATTTTCTGCTCCTCCGAAGTACCTCCCCAAAGGAATCTTCTAATCATAGACTCCAGTTCGGCCATCACCTTAGTTGGAACCCGGTAGAGTGAAAAAAAAGGTGGGAAGGCTCTCCAAGACAGACCAGATCAGAGTAACTCTACCTCCTATAGACAGGAAAGAAGCTTTCCAAAGCGCAAGAGGTTTCTCAAAAATATCGAAAACCGGTCTCCAGTTAGCTAAGCGGTTCATATTGGCCCCGACAGTCAGGCCAAGATATTTAAAAGGCAGGGTCTCTTTACAACCAACCACCTCCGCTATATCGACAACCCCCCCCATGCTCAATCCAAGCCCGAAAAGATTAGACTTGACAAAACTAATATTGAGACCCTAACACGCATAAAACATCTAAGGATTCTGACAACGTTAATAATATTTTCCCTGCTCCACTCCCCCATGATGATGGCATCATCTACATAAAATAAGTGAGAAACAATAGGACCATCGTTAGGAAGGGAAACCCCTTTAATCACCCCCAAATCACAAGCCTTTCTAATCATACACGACAAAGCTTCCATAACAATGACAAAAAGAAAAGGGGAAATGGGATCCCCTTGCCGCATTCCTTTCTCACACTTAAATTCAAAAGTTGGGGCACCGTTAACTAAAACTGAAGCCCTAGCCGACGACAAAACTCCCATAATCCAAAGACACCACCTATTGGAGAAACCCATCTGAGAGAGGATATCCACCACGAAAAGCTAGTTAACGTTGTCATATGCCTTGTCAAAGTCAATCTTAAGGAGAAAAACCTTCTTGTTGACTCTTTTGACCCAATTCTGAATTTCATTAATAATGAGAGGAGCATCCAAAATATATCTCCCACACAAGAAGGCCGACTGAGATGGAAAGATAATGGTATCCAACACCTTCTTAAGCCTATTAGCCAGAATTTTCGAAATCACCTTGTTGATAATTCCCACTAAATTAATCGGCCGGTACTCCTTCAAACCTTGCAGGTCCTTAACTTTCGGAATTAACGCAATGAAAGAAGAGCCACACCCCAAATTAATCACCCTAGACTCATAAAAATCCGTTATGTATTGAAAAAATCATCCTCTAATAATTGCCACAAATGCGTAACAAAGAGAAAATTAATACCGTCGGGGCCGGGGGCCCTGTCGTCGCCACAGTCGAAGACGACACTTTTAATCTCATCACGAGTGAAACGGGCCTCCAAACTCGAAGCTTCAGAAATCGAGATCTTCTTAATATCTTCACAAATCAACCGAGGGCGGTCTTTACAATCTTCGATGAACTCGTTTCTAAAGAATCTAAAAATTTCCTTCTTGACAAGAGACGGTTTTGACACCCACACCCCTTCCACATTCAAACCATGGATAATGGTGTTAGCTTTCCTACAAATTATCATGGCATGAAAGAACTTAGAATTTTCATCTCCATCCCTAGCCCACTTTATCCTCGATCTTTGCTTTAAATATTTGTTTTTCTCTCCTCCTCGTCTTTTAGAACTTTTTTACTTTCCAACCAAATCCACTCCTCCTCTTGAGTCAGATCCCTTTCCTCCATCGCAGACTCAATAATATCAAGGTCCGTTAAGGCCGTAGCCACTTCCTCTGAGTTCTTCTTTAACATGTTGTCTCTCTAAACCTTCAATTTAACTCTAAGGTCCCCCAATTTCCTCATAAGGGCAACGTCGGGGGGACCGTGAGCCACATCAGACCCACTCAGTGCACTTTCCACCACCTCACTAAACCCTTGTCTACCGAACCATGAATCAAATATCCGAAAGGGCTTCGCCCCAAAATTTTCCGAAACATATTTCAAAACGATGGGGCAATGATCGGACAAAAAACACGAATGAGTCTCCACACACGCTTTCGGCCAAGAGTTGAAAAAATCGGGATAATCCAGGAACCTATCCAATTTACTTAATTTCCTCCCGTTGCAAGACGCATAAGTGAATTTCCTACCAGTCATATTGTATTCAACTAAACCAGCTTCAAGAATAAAAGAATTAAAGTTATTTGCACAAGTCTGCTTAAAAACACAATTCCTCTTTTCATCCCGAGACCGACTCAACTTACAAATAACTATAAATGATACCAATGGGGTGGTGGTCTATTGGCAAAGTCAATACCTTTAGATATTTTGGAGGTGGAGGTATTGGGTTTGAGTCCCAGAGGCGATAGGAATAAAGAAATTTGTCGTTAAAAAAAGGCGAATTGGAAATAAATAATCCCACCTAACTCAATTTGGCCAATAATAATCCCAAGTCAGTTATTGGCCGATAATAATCCGAACTGATAAATTTTTTTTTTTGTAAAATAGTCCGCCGTTAAAATAGCTTAACGGATTCAAGTTTTTTTTTTACGACTCACAAACCGATGTTTTAGGGCTTTTGATCAGAACGAGGATACGAGTCGATTGATGTAAAACTTAACTCAAAATTGTGCTCGAAATGAATTAATTTTTGTTAATTGGAAGTTTAAACACCCGAATTGAAGCACCGTTTTCGTGGGTTGGGGCAGTATTTCGAGGTAAGATTTACATCAATCGACTCGTATCCTCGTTCTGATCAAAAGCCCTAAAACATCGGTTTGTAATTAGAAAAAAAACTTAACTCCATTAAGCTATTTTAACGGCGGACTATTTTACAAAAAAAATTGACCAGTTCGGATTATTATCAGCCAATAACTGAATAGGATTATTATCGGCCAAATTGAGTTAGGTGAGATTATTTATTTCAAATTTGCCAAAAAAAAAAATATAAATGGTAAAACCATATGTCGATAATTGTATATCATTATAGCCTAGTGGTATCTTGGTGGTGGGATAAGGCTTATGACCATTAGGTCATGGGTTCGATTCCCACAAAGTGGGTTTTTCCCAAATTTATTGGGTTTCCTCCTGAATTGGTGTATAGGCATTATTGCCTAGTGGAGATGAATATGATCGGGTGGTTCTGCTGGTGGCATGATAATACTCCAGTGGTCCGTCAGTGATCCAAATTTGCCGTTCAAAAAAAAATTCCACTATACATCGTTACAAATAGATACCTAGAAAGAAGTATTATCGAGTTATACAATCCATTAAATTATAATTATTTTGAGAGATAGTATCAAATAAATTATAACTTTTTTGAGAGATATAGTACATATTATAATAGTAACTAGGCTATATGCCCGCCGCGTTGCGGCGGTTTGTTACCGCTTGCATTCGATTGATATCAGTTTAGCTCGTTACAATACTGGTACGATACATGCACTTTATATAGAAATCAACGTATGTTTTACAACAATCGAAAACGATAAAAACGAACATAGATATTGACACCAATGTTGTTCGAATGCTATCGATCGGTTGAGATCATCATGGCATTCATTTTCAATAAAATTTATATCTCAATGTTGAAAGAAAATAAAAACAGAATGCAAGTTACTAAAAAAATCAAATATAAGGATGAATATATGTTATTAAAAAATAAAATCAAACAAAAAAAATAGTAATTTAGTATTTATTGTCGATTTCATTATGGTTCCGTAGATAGTTGCACAATATCTATTTTCAGTAAAAATAATTATACTGCAATGTTGAAAAAAATAAACATAGTTGCGGAGTTACTTTTAAAAAATTAATGAGCGTAAGTCATTAAAAAATCAAGTTAAAAAAACAAATAAGTACTTGGAAAATGTAATCACTATTTATCATTTTGAGCTTAAAAAACTAATATAATTACAAAGAATATAATTATTTGGAAGATCACTAAAAGCAATAGTATTCGAGCTTCTTGATCATGCCACGATAAAAAAAAGATAAAAAATTTAATAAAATTACATACAAAATCATATATATAACTAATGGGATTTCCCGCGCTATCGCAACAGGATTTTGGTCGTTATTGGTTCAATTTGCTACATTGCAGGTACGATACGATACATGCATTCGGTATAACAACCAACATGTATTTTACATCGATTGAAACCATAAAAACGAACACTAGTACGAATATTCGGATGATATTGGTTCAGTTCATCACGGTATCAGTATAGATATTGGTTTTATTATCATAGATGAAGTTTTATAATAATTATCAAAACATATACCATAAAAAATGAGTTTGATTTTATGCATATAGAACAACTTATTTACAAACCATATTCCATTAATTATTTTTAAAATATTGCATTCATTGAATTATGATGAATTTATCTTTTTACGTTTGAAAGATTAAATATATATATATATATATATATATATATATATATATATATATATATATATATATATATATAAAGTTGAACATCTGGCATTAGCACAATCTATTGTGTTATAATGGTTTATTAGTAAAATCATATATACAACTAATGGGATTTCCCGCGCAATCGTGATAGGATTTTGGTCGTTATCGGTTCAATTTGCTACACTACAGGTATGATACGATGCATTCATTCGGTATAACAATCAGCTTGTATTTTACATCGATTCAAACCATAAAAACGAACACTGGTACCGATGTTTGGATGATATTGGTTCGGTTCATCATGGTATCGGTATAGATATCATGTTTTATAATAATTATCAAAACCAATACCATAAAAAATGAGTTCGATTTTTAATGTCTGTAGAACAACTAAATATTTACAAACCATATTACATGAATTATTTTAAAAATAGTGTATTCATTGAATCATGACGAATTTATCTTTTTACGTTCGAAAGATTTAATATATAAAAAAAGGTTGACCATCTGGTATTAGCCCAATCTATTGTGCTATAATGGTTTATTATTAAATTTGAATAAGAAATATTGTTTATAGAGCAATAATCATAATGACTTATTATTAAATTCAAAGTAGAAATACTATTCATCGAGTCTTCAAAATAATATGTATAATATGTATAATCTTAAGAATATAGTTATATCGTAAAAAAAAAACATCGTTGAATAAGTTTAGGTTAGCCGACAAAGAAAACAAAGATGTATATTAATTTACTAGTCCATTTACATTCACTTTTTGGTATATGTGAAAGATATCGAGAAGAATTGTGTATGTGGTAAGTTTTTTCTCATTATCATTCATAATTCAATGCATCACATATTTATAGACTTCTCTCATATCTAACTATCCAACTGTCATAACAAACTCACAAGTATATAACTGCCTCATGCATACTCACTACACATACAAATATACTCTAATACGCACCCTCAAGCAAAACGGGAGCATTCACGTGAAGCTTGAACCTCAGATTGTCAAAACGAACACCAGGCAATCCTTTGGTCAAAATATCTACAATCTGAAGAGTAGTGGAAATATACCGAACATGCAAAGTACCTGTCAACACCATGTCATGAATAAAATGTAAGTCAATCTCTAGGTGTTTGGTATGCTGAGGAAACACCGGATTAACTGCAAGATTTGTGGCCCCAATATTGTCACATTAGAGAGAAGGTGGACAAGTCAATGTAATATGTAACTAATCTAACATAGATGTAATCCACCATAACTCAGCAGTTGTATAAGCAAGAGCTCGATACTCAGCCTCAGCACACGACCTAACAACTGTATGTTGTTTCTTGGAGCTCCAACCAATAAGGTTGGGCCCAAGAAATACACAATAACTTGTGGTAGAACGCCGATCATCAGGACAGCCAGCCCAGTCAGCATCACTATAAGCATGTAAATCAAGACAAGTGAATCGACGTATACATAACACATGAGAAATGGTACCCCTTAAGGTACAACAAGATACGTGTGACAGCAACCCAATATCGATCGGTTGGTGTCTGAAGAAACTGTGACACCTTACTGACCGCATAAGCAATCTCTAGGCGTGTCAACACAAGATGATATAACGCATCGACAACTCTCTGATACACGGTAGGATCAGATAAAGGATCACCAGTATGCCGAGAAAGCTGTCTACTAGAGGATACCAGTGTAGATAATGGTCGGCAGTTAGAAAGACCAGTGTGTTGTAGCAGATCAAGCAAGTAAGGCTACTGTGACAAATGTAAGATATCCTTAGAAAAGGTAGTCTGAACACACATAAAATATGATAAGTAACCCAAATCCTTGAGCGCAAACTGAGAATGTAAGCGCCCAATCAATTCAGTAACAAAGTCAGAAGAACTCCTAGTAATAATAATGTCATCAACATAGATCAAGACCTGACAAAGTATCTATTCCTGACTATAAACAAAGAGAGATACATTGGAAATATACTGTGTAAATCCATCGGCAAGCAGAGCGGTGGATAGCTTGGAAAACCAAGTCACACCCCGAAATTATCAGAGCTGGCGTGACTGGACTGGTATCTTCATTGCACAGCGGAAGCAAATAAGCATAGACTTCTAGAAACTGAACGCCTGCTAAGTACTCGAATCTCCAATGGTTCTCCTATTCCAACCGTGCCTTGTATTAGAAATGCAGCCTGAGAAAGAACATGCGAGAAAAATCAACATAATGTTGAGCGAGTTCATAGTTTGTTCGTAAAAGATTTAAGATAAATCTTTTGAGTTGTGAAAGGTTTGAAATAAATCTTTGGTACTGTGAAAGATTTGAAATAAATCTTTGGAATAACCGGTTTTTGAAGTAGTATTGAGAAAATGAATTTAAAAACCATTTTCTTGCGAAGTTATATGGAAACGTTGTGTTGGTAACACGTTATGTTCATAAAACCATGTTTTTGTAATGTTCGTGAAATCATCAATGCCCACCCTGACTTTGACCCGCATAATCTTATGCCTTAAATTTTGTAGAAAACATGGTATTTAATTTGTATGAACAAGTATGTTTCGTACGTATAAAATCCCCGGTATGTAGCAGTGTAAGAGGACTTGTGATCACCAATGGTTTGCAAGGCCATTAGCATGTTGTGAAATGCAAGTAGGAAGACACAACCCTAGCCGATTTTTGCGTTGGGTACCAAGTCACTCCAGGTCCGTTCTGTTGGTCCTCCGAGAGGTCCGTTCTGTTGGGCCTAGAGCTGGGCTCGCTACACCCAGATAGATCTACCGCTCGAGTCCCTCGGTGTTCTAACTACCCATTCACATGATCTAAAACCTCCTTACGTTAACCATACCGTGTATAAAAACGTCTGTAATCATTGTACATGTACTTTACCCCGGTCTCTAAGACTGATCCTTCCCAGCCACAAAGACTGGCTCCTCATTCTCTATATATTATCACCAATTGATCCGTCCTTAGTCATGAAAATCATTCACATTTTGATACTACTCATTTGTTTTGTAAAAACCGGTATGTTTAGTATAAACCTTTCGTAAATCATTTGAGTTCCTCGAAATCCCTTCGTAATATGATTTAGAAATACGAGTTTTGTATTTGTTCTAAACGGTGTTTGCTTTTGCAAAACGTGCATGTCTTTCCACCCCGAAAACATTTATAAAAATGTAGAGCCGTAAAAAGTGGGGTTATGAACTCACCTGAATATTCTTGTGCAAAGCTAGCTAATTTACGACTTCGTGATGTCGTTTCCAAGAGTTGACTTGCTAGCGTGCATTCTACAATATTCCTAACACGGAATATCTAATAAGTTTCTAAATAAACGCAGTATCTAAACTACGTGTCATCGAGCTCTACCGAATCGTTAATCGAACGATTCAACGATAAGTTGTTAACTTAATAGAAACGATTAAGTTATACGAGTTAAGTCTCGTTTAGTGTCATTAGCAATTTAATAAGTCTTGAAAAAGAGACTTAGTTTCCGAGAGACTTAAAATGAATTAATATTTATATAAAAATATAAATATATCGTCGTAAGTGTGTTAGCCGTCTTGAGTAGTCATACGTGTATAAAAGAATATTTCTATGAAAATATCATATACAAACTCGTATCGTATATTGCGTTTCGTATGAAAATAATATATAATATCTTGTATTATATATATCACGTCTTGTGTATATTTGCCGAAAATACACGTATATGCCGTCTAGGCGTATAAATAAATATGAAGAGTTATATTTATTTTATAAAGAAATCGTCGAGTTGTTATGTTTGAAAATAAATATAAACCATATTTATTTTTGTAAAAGATTTCGCGTTGTACGACATCTAGAATAAATATATAACTATATTTATTTTGTAAAAGTATACGAGTTGACGACGTTCGAAATAAATATAACATTATATTCATTTGTAAAAGCGTTTGGAATTATCAAGGTTTGAAGTATTATAAAATCGAATTCCTTTAAGCGTCGTTTTTGAAATATAATACGTGTCGTGTTTAAGGGTTTTTCTCGAAAAACGGGCAGAGTTTCCTCTGTTTTTGGACGCCCCCGACAACACAAGTTGTCGTTAAAATCAATCAACATTCAAACAATGTAATCTAAATTCAATTATATGCAAACTTGTCAAATATATAACGAATGTAATTTATAATTAGTCGGTTTCGAGAGCTCGTTATCACGTGATACGTTAAAAGTATAAAACACGAAATAGTAACGCCGTTAAAATCTTTACCACTACTTCGAGTCGAAAGTCGAGCTGACCGAGTCAACTCGCTGAGTTGACTGAGTTTGACTTGGTTTGACCGAGTCAACTGAAACCGAAACTGAGCCGTCTGAACGAACCGCTTGACCCGAACCGAACCATCTGAGCTGACTCGCTGCTGTTGACCGAGTTGACTCGGTTGAGTTGACCGAGTCAACTTGCTGAGTTAACCGAGTCAACTGAGTTGACTCGCAGAGTTGACTGAATCGTATACAAAACTGACCCGAACCTTCCTGTTGACTGAGCCGGATGAGCTGAACCAAAACTCGAACCCGCTGACCCGGAACCCGAACTGAAACCCGAACAGAACTGGACCGAGACCTGCCTGAACCGAGCACCCGAACATGAATGGAATTGAATCGTGTCATATAACCACCTTCACCCGGGATACACGTCGGGCCGAGACAAGGACCGCTGGGTAAAGGTACCGACCACCGGAAAAAGTGGACCGACCGGCGGTCCGAGACACCTACCGCCGTTCACCACCACCATCGGTCCTTCCTCCCTCCTCGCCGCCTCTCTCTCTCTCTATCTCGTCTCTCTCTCTCTGCTCGTTACCAATTCCCACCGCCGAAGCCGTGAGTGGCGGCGCGTCTGCCTCCACCGCCGCCA
The DNA here is from genome assembly GCA_030545235.1 of Helianthus tuberosus. Taxonomy (NCBI): domain Eukaryota; kingdom Viridiplantae; phylum Streptophyta; class Magnoliopsida; order Asterales; family Asteraceae; genus Helianthus; species Helianthus tuberosus. The sequence goes on from CM060411.1 coordinate 90,354,948, forward strand.
CGTTGGTCGCCGGAACTGAAACCGAGAAGGGGGGGGGGGGCGTGAGGGTTTACCGGTGTGGGTGTGGCTCACCGGAGCCGGTTCGTTGCCGTAAAAAGCACCGGAGAAGGAGAGCAAGAGGGTGTGTGTTTGGTTTGGAGAAGATAATCTTCTCTGTGTGTTTGTTTTGTATATCATCGAGAGAGAAGAGAGGGTAATTGAGTGAGGGTGCTTGGCCTTGTCTGTGTTTTTGAAATCGAGTGTGGGAAGGGAAAGGCAGGCATGGTTTCATTTATAGATCAAGTATCATTTATGTCTATTGTGTATTCATGTTGTATTCAGGTTGCTTGTTTTATTCCTTGAATAAAAATCTTATGTAGAGATCATATAAGGTTTAGTTGATTTTGCTTGATTCTCTAAATCTAGTAGAGATTTACTAGGATTTTGTAGGGATTTAGTAGGTCCCGATAAGATTTTGTAGGGATCTACACATTATGCGTAGGTTTAGGCTTGTGGATTTTGGGCTTGGGCCTAGGGCCTACAAGCTCAATCCCCGTGTATAAGTGGCCCGTAATTCCTACGAGACCCGTTGTCGAATCCAGAACTCCGTTTAACGTCAAAAATTAAAATACACAAAAATACGGTCGGTAGTCGTTGTTTGCACGCCCGTTCGTTGATCACGGTAAAAATCGCGAAAAATTGTATCGTTGCCGTCTTTAATCCGTTTTTCGGCCCGGTTCCGACTGTAGTCACTAAAATTAATTACGGTGCTAAATATAGCGTAAAAATTTAATATTTGTCGGCGTTGTCAGTATTCTGTACGGTTTCCAATCCGTTGACGTTTAACGTTTCACCGGTTTCTCTGTAAACCACCATTCGCGCACTGTAAAGATGGATAGACGTTCCCAGGCACTCCAAAGGCCTAATTAAGTTAATTTGCATTGTAATCACTATTCATTATCGCGTTAAACGCCTGTTAATTACGTAATTAAGAGCCGCAAATCACGGGTTGTCACATTCTCCCCCTGTTACAGAAATTTCGTCCTCGAAATTTAGACTATGTTATCCCCTCAGAATTGTGTTATTCGCAGGTAAGTCCGAATAATAACCAAGTGAATGACCGCGTAATCGAAAAAGACTTATTCGAATCATGTGAATTCAAGGGCATTCCTTCACAATAGGAATCCCAACAGTTTAAAAGAAATGTGTCTCAGTAATTGATGTCAAAGGAGACGAGACGTATAGGTACAGTCACTAATGTGACTAAGTTAACAGGGATCCAACAGGAACTTCGACCAATCGAATTCCATAAGAACGTTCACAATAAGTAACTGAGTTCTAGAAGCAATAACATCCACTGGATGAACTTAGAATCAACAATCTCAAATGTAATAGTTTGCATGAAACGTTCGATCGTGATCAGCGCAAGCTGCAAGTCATACCGACGCCACAAGGTGTCGCAATGAATGAAACCATTTAATAATAGAGGTGATCGAACAAGTATCACCTGTGTTTTGCATAAAACGCTCAATCATAATTAGCACAAGCTACAAGTTTGTACTGACACTACAAGGTGTCGTAATGATTCAAATGATTCAAATAATAGCGGTGATCAAGCAAATTCACCGTGTTTGAAGTCAAATGAAAGCGCAATAAAGTGAATCCTGAAAGTTTGTTTTAAATGACATCACAGGATTCCCAATTGAAAATGAAACATCAATGAAACAATGTTTTCGATCGAAGGTGAAGAAGCAATGAATGTCGCAAAGCATTCGATCGATGTTGAAAGAACCGTTATGAGGTATACCGGAATATGAAATGAATTTGTGTACCATTGTCTTAACACACGATTGTGTTAAGACTGCTTTAATATGATAATTCAAAGCGGATTTAAAACAAAATAATAAAGAAATAATTAAATCCGTGCATGAGACGCGTAAGCGAGTTCAGCGCAAGCTTCAAGTTAATGAATATCACCATCACATGGCGTCGAAATCAACAATTCAATGGAGTCGAATACCAAACAAGTTTACCACGACTCGGAACAAATGAAGTGTTCGTTAAAAATTGATTTGAATATGATGCCCCCAATACATCATATGGTGTCTCGAATCGAATAAGTGTGATGAGCAAGTTCAAACAATTGAACTTGGTTTTAGCGCAATCCAACAATAGATATATGTATCGATAAGAAATCTTTCGGCATGGTCACAACGAAAAACCATGTATGTAACTTGTAAAGAAATGATCGTGACACAATGACCATTAAGAGGAGTAGAGATATGAAAATCTACTCAGTAACTGTGAAATTCGAAATTTCGATAAAGAAATTTGAGGACTTTACCTGGGGTTTCGTGTGACGACCAATTGTTAGGTGACATTACCATGGAATGTCGAACATAGCGTATTCGTCGTTAGTTAGGTAGGGGGGGGGGGAATGTGGAGACAATCGTCTTCTCCCTGGCGTGATTCGTGTCGTTGCAGGATCGTGTGACAAGTTGTCGTTTCCTGATCGTTAGTTCTCCTGCTGACAGGAATCTAGCGTCGTCATTAAATTTGCGTCATCGTTCCTTCCCAAAGGCCTCGCCTCGATAGTCGTATGTGTTGTACTTCAACCTTCAGTGATGTATAGCTTAAGTTTCACGTATACCTGTGCACTACCGTTGTGTGCCGTGTAGAAGGTGATGTACCCCGACATCCGTTGACGTAGAAATTGAGTTCCATGTATTCTCGTGCGCTAGTGTTTTGTTTTGCGTAGAATGTGATGTACTCCGACATCCGTTGACGTAAAGATTGAGTTGCATATATTCTTGTGCACTCGTTTTGTTATGCGTAGGCTGCCTGCTCGGGAAGTTAAAATATCACAGACAATATGGGTAATGTGTGCCCGAGTTAATATTCGCGGTTCCTACGTGATGGCTTTTAATAAACACACACATGCGCAAATAATCAATCATATCACCGAATGCACATGTTAGTCACCAATAAGCAATCAAGTAATTCCCCTAGTCCCACTGGTCTATCCTCCCAGCTTCTCAGACTGAACTTCCTAGTCACACTAGACTATCCTCCCAGCCTCTCAGACTGACTTCCTTTTTCGAAGGTCTTGAATGCATGTTTCCTAAACTCTCAGAGTGTTTGGTACTGTATGTAATTGTTCCGTGTACCGTGTGTAAAACACCACAATAGCGTATGTTTGAAAACAAAATTTCTGACTGTTTGTTTTTCAGCAACGGTTGGAGACCATATTCGAGTACTAGGCGTTCTGTATGTATTCAACGTCTTAATAGTCTAAGTTCCCAGAGGAAAGTGAGGTTAGAGCCTAGGTATCACAACATGAACCTAATTCGCTGTAACCTATAGCTCTGATACCAATCTGTCACACCCCGAAATTATCAGAGCTGGCGTGACTGGACTGGTATCTTCATTGCACAGCGGAAGCAAATAAGCATAGACTTCTAGAAACTGAACGCCTGCTAAGTACTCGAATCTCCAATGGTTCTCCTATTCCAACCGTGCCTTGTATTAGAAATGCAGCCTGAGAAAGAACATGCGAGAAAAATCAACATAATGTTGAGCGAGTTCATAGTTTGTTCGTAAAAGATTTAAGATAAATCTTTTGAGTTGTGAAAGGTTTGAAATAAATCTTTGGTACTGTGAAAGATTTGAAATAAATCTTTGGAATAACCGGTTTTTGAAGTAGTATTGAGAAAATGAATTTAAAAACCATTTTCTTGCGAAGTTATATGGAAACGTTGTGTTGGTAACACGTTATGTTCATAAAACCATGTTTTTGTAATGTTCGTGAAATCATCAATGCCCACCCTGACTTTGACCCGCATAATCTTATGCCTTAAATTTTGTAGAAAACATGGTATTTAATTTGTATGAACAAGTATGTTTCGTACGTATAAAATCCCCGGTATGTAGCAGTGTAAGAGGACTTGTGATCACCAATGGTTTGCAAGGCCATTAGCATGTTGTGAAATGCAAGTAGGAAGACACAACCCTAGCCGATTTTTGCGTTGGGTACCAAGTCACTCCAGGTCCGTTCTGTTGGTCCTCCGAGAGGTCCGTTCTGTTGGGCCTAGAGCTGGGCTCGCTACACCCAGATAGATCTACCGCTCGAGTCCCTCGGTGTTCTAACTACCCATTCACATGATCTAAAACCTCCTTACGTTAACCATACCGTGTATAAAAACGTCTGTAATCATTGTACATGTACTTTACCCCGGTCTCTAAGACTGATCCTTCCCAGCCACAAAGACTGGCTCCTCATTCTCTATATATTATCACCAATTGATCCGTCCTTAGTCATGAAAATCATTCACATTTTGATACTACTCATTTGTTTTGTAAAAACCGGTATGTTTAGTATAAACCTTTCGTAAATCATTTGAGTTCCTCGAAATCCCTTCGTAATATGATTTAGAAATACGAGTTTTGTATTTGTTCTAAACGGTGTTTGCTTTTGCAAAACGTGCATGTCTTTCCACCCCGAAAACATTTATAAAAATGTAGAGCCGTAAAAAGTGGGGTTATGAACTCACCTGAATATTCTTGTGCAAAGCTAGCTAATTTACGACTTCGTGATGTCGTTTCCAAGAGTTGACTTGCTAGCGTGCATTCTACAATATTCCTAACACGGAATATCTAATAAGTTTCTAAATAAACGCAGTATCTAAACTACGTGTCATCGAGCTCTACCGAATCGTTAATCGAACGATTCAACGATAAGTTGTTAACTTAATAGAAACGATTAAGTTATACGAGTTAAGTCTCGTTTAGTGTCATTAGCAATTTAATAAGTCTTGAAAAAGAGACTTAGTTTCCGAGAGACTTAAAATGAATTAATATTTATATAAAAATATAAATATATCGTCGTAAGTGTGTTAGCCGTCTTGAGTAGTCATACGTGTATAAAAGAATATTTCTATGAAAATATCATATACAAACTCGTATCGTATATTGCGTTTCGTATGAAAATAATATATAATATCTTGTATTATATATATCACGTCTTGTGTATATTTGCCGAAAATACACGTATATGCCGTCTAGGCGTATAAATAAATATGAAGAGTTATATTTATTTTATAAAGAAATCGTCGAGTTGTTATGTTTGAAAATAAATATAAACCATATTTATTTTTGTAAAAGATTTCGCGTTGTACGACATCTAGAATAAATATATAACTATATTTATTTTGTAAAAGTATACGAGTTGACGACGTTCGAAATAAATATAACATTATATTCATTTGTAAAAGCGTTTGGAATTATCAAGGTTTGAAGTATTATAAAATCGAATTCCTTTAAGCGTCGTTTTTGAAATATAATACGTGTCGTGTTTAAGGGTTTTTCTCGAAAAACGGGCAGAGTTTCCTCTGTTTTTGGACGCCCCCGACAACACAAGTTGTCGTTAAAATCAATCAACATTCAAACAATGTAATCTAAATTCAATTATATGCAAACTTGTCAAATATATAATGAATGTAATTTATAATTAGTCGGTTTCGAGAGCTCGTTATCACGTGATACGTTAAAAGTATAAAACACGAAATAGTAACGCCGTTAAAATCTTTACCACTACTTCGAGTCGAAAGTCGAGCTGACCGAGTCAACTCGCTGAGTTGACTGAGTTTGACTTGGTTTGACCGAGTCAACTGAAACCGAAACTGAGCCGTCTGAACGAACCGCTTGACCCGAACCGAACCATCTGAGCTGACTCGCTGCTGTTGACCGAGTTGACTCGGTTGAGTTGACCGAGTCAACTTGCTGAGTTAACCGAGTCAACTGAGTTGACTCGCAGAGTTGACTGAATCGTATACAAAACTGACCCGAACCTTCCTGTTGACTGAGCCGGATGAGCTGAACCAAAACTCGAACCCGCTGACCCGGAACCCGAACTGAAACCCGAACAGAACTGGACCGAGACCTGCCTGAACCGAGCACCCGAACATGAATGGAATTGAATCGTGTCATATAACCACCTTCACCCGGGATACACGTCGGGCCGAGACAAGGACCGCTGGGTAAAGGTACCGACCACCGGAAAAAGTGGACCGACCGGCGGTCCGAGACACCTACCGCCGTTCACCACCACCATCGGTCCTTCCTCCCTCCTCGCCGCCTCTCTCTCTCTCTATCTCGTCTCTCTCTCTCTGCTCGTTACCAATTCCCACCGCCGAAGCCGTGAGTGGCGGCGCGTCTGCCTCCACCGCCGCCACGTTGGTCGCCGGAACTGAAACCGAGAAGGGGGGGGGGGGCGTGAGGGTTTACCGGTGTGGGTGTGGCTCACCGGAGCCGGTTCGTTGCCGTAAAAAGCACCGGAGAAGGAGAGCAAGAGGGTGTGTGTTTGGTTTGGAGAAGATAATCTTCTCTGTGTGTTTGTTTTGTATATCATCGAGAGAGAAGAGAGGGTAATTGAGTGAGGGTGCTTGGCCTTGTCTGTGTTTTTGAAATCGAGTGTGGGAAGGGAAAGGCAGGCATGGTTTCATTTATAGATCAAGTATCATTTATGTCTATTGTGTATTCATGTTGTATTCAGGTTGCTTGTTTTATTCCTTGAATAAAAATCTTATGTAGAGATCATATAAGGTTTAGTTGATTTTGCTTGATTCTCTAAATCTAGTAGAGATTTACTAGGATTTTGTAGGGATTTAGTAGGTCCCGATAAGATTTTGTAGGGATCTACACATTATGCGTAGGTTTAGGCTTGTGGATTTTGGGCTTGGGCCCAGGGCCTACAAGCTCAATCCCCGTGTATAAGTGGCCCGTAATTCCTACGAGACCCGTTGTCGAATCCAGAACTCCGTTTAACGTCAAAAATTAAAATACACAAAAATACGGTCGGTAGTCGTTGTTTGCACGCCCGTTCGTTGATCACGGTAAAAATCGCGAAAAATTGTATCGTTGCCGTCTTTAATCCGTTTTTCGGCCCGGTTCCGACTGTAGTCACTAAAATTAATTACGGTGCTAAATATAGCGTAAAAATTTAATATTTGTCGGCGTTGTCAGTATTCTGTACGGTTTCCAATCCGTTGACGTTTAACGTTTCACCGGTTTCTCTGTAAACCACCATTCGCGCACTGTAAAGACGGATAGACGTTCCCAGGCACTCCAAAGGCCTAATTAAGTTAATTTGCATTGTAATCACTATTCATTATCGCGTTAAACGCCTGTTAATTACGTAATTAAGAGCCGCAAATCACGGGTTGTCAGAAGTGAATCGACGTATACATAACACATGAGAAATGGTACCCCTTAAGGTACAACAAGATACGTGTGACAGCAACCCAGTATCGATCGGTTGGTGTCTGAAGAAACTGTGACACCTTACTGATCGCATAAGCAATCTCTAGGCGTGTCAACACAAGATGATATAACGCATCGACAACTCTCTGATACACGGTAGGATCAGATAAAGGATCACCAGTATGCCGAGAAAGCTGTCTACTAGAGGATACCAGTGTAGATAATGGTCGGCAGTTAGAAAGACCAGTGTGTTGTAGCAGATCAAGCAAGTAAGGCTACTGTGACAAATGTAAGATATCCTTAGAAAAGGTAGTCTGAACACACATAAAATATGATAAGTAACCCAAATCCTTGAGCGCAAACTGAGAATGTAAGCGCCCAATCAATTCAGTAACAAAGTCAGAAGAACTCCTAGTAATAATAATGTCATCAACATAGATCAAGACCTGACAAAGTATCTATTCCTGACTATAAACAAAGAGAGATACATTGGAAATATACTGTGTAAATCCATCGGCAAGCAGAGCGGTGGATAGCTTGGAAAACCAAGCTCTAGGAGCCTGCTTTAGGCCATAAAGAGCCTTCTGTAGAAGACAAACATAGTGTAGCTTGGATGAGTCAACAAAGCCTAGGGGTTGTGCCATATAGACAGTCTCAGAAAGATCCCCATGTAAGAATGCATTGTTGACATCAACCTGACGAATAGACCATCCTCTTGAAAAAAGGCAACTGAAAGAACAAGAGAATAATAGTAGGCTTGACCATAGGACTAAAAGTCTCAGTGTAGTCAACACCCTCAGTCTAATGAAAGCCCTTGGCAACAAGTTAGGCTTTATAGCAACTCACCGATCCATCAGGGTTATGCTTAATCTTGTAAACCTACTTACAACCAACAATGTTGGCATCAGTGGGAGCATGAACTAGACGCCATGTCTGGTTGGCATGAAGAGCATCAATCTCAGCACGCATCGTATCCCACCAAACAGAATACTGCTGAGCCTATCTAAACGTGGAATGCTCAGTAGTAGGAGTGGTAGAAACATAAAGAAGAATATGATCAGGAAATTGTCGCGGCTGCCATGTATGATCACGTGATCGTGTGACCATTGGATGGGTCGGAACTGGTGGAGTAGGAGAAGAAGACAGATAAGTAAGAGGAGGAGAAGAAGAAGAAACAGGAGTTGAAGAAATAGAAGGAGATGGAGATGATGAAGAAGGAATAAAAAAAGGAAACGAAGAAGGAGGGGGAGGAATATCGAAAGGAATAGAATCAAAGGAAGATGTGGAAGTAGAGAACCTCCCCGGGATATCAAAGATCGTCTCATGAAAACACACATGTCGAGATGTATACGTAAAAGATGTATGAGGACCATTACAAAGGTATCCAAGATGAGAAGGTGCATAGCCAACAAAAATGCATGCAATAGACTTGGGTGAATGTTTATCCTCTCGTGTGTCACTAAAAAGTATAACACAAACACCCAAACATACAAAGAATAGAATAGTCTGGTCGAGAGCCGAACAATGTCTCAAAAGGAGAGGAGTAATGAAGAACCGGTGTAAGTAACCGGTTAATAAGGAATGCTGAAGTAGCATAAGCATCATACAAAAATTTCTTTGGTAAACGTGCATGAAACAAAAGTGCACAAGAAATCTCAGAAAGATGGCGGTTTTTCTGTTCAGCAACCCCGTTTTGTTGGGGTATGTATGGGTATGAAATGCGATAAGCGATTCCCGATTCAGAAAGGCATATGGCCATCTGTCCATGAATAAGCCCAGGAGCACCATCACACAGAAGGTGCGTAATAGCACACAAGAAAAGCTTCGCAACAAGCGGTTTAAAATGATGAAATGAGTCAATCGTCTCTAAGCGATGTGTCAGCGGATAAATCCATGTCAATCTGCTAAAATAATCAATATACATAATAAAGTATCTAAAGCCATCACGAGACATAACAGGAGATGGATCCCAAATATCACAATGAACCACCTGTAAAGGTACAATGGAATGTGTAACAACAGTCTCAAATAGTAAACGTTTTGACTTTGAGATAACACAAACAATACAATTAGAAAACATGGATTTGTTTATCGAATGTAAAAATAGAAATCAAGCTAAAATTGCATCAGATGGATGTCCAAGTTGAGAGTGCCATGTCTCTTGAGGAACTTAAGTAACTGCAAGCAAAGAATACAGCAGTTGCAGACTACCACGCGTGTGACACCCCGCGAAAACGCTTAGCTTATTCATTAACCACACGCTAAATTTCGGGACAAAATATCTTTCAACTTGGGGATAATGTGACAACTCGTACGTTTCACCTCGTTTTGTTTTCCTTTTCGTTGCACCGTGCGTGTATTTGTGTATAACTAATATAAGAATTAATATTAATAAAAAGTGTTTGGATGTTTGACTGTTTATAGATCTATATCTATATATATGTGTGAGTTTGAATGATTGGAAGTTATTATTATTATTATTATTATTATTATTATTAAGGCCGCACACCATATGAAGTATAGTGTGCAGCCGCACACCTCCACCTAAGCCGCATAGTCCTATGTGTGGGCTTCTAATTTGCTGAGCCCAGATGCTAACTGGACCGCATACCCTCACCCAATGTGAGATACAGATTAGGCCGCACACCCCAGTTTAAATCAAAGACCGCACACAGATGAATTGCACATGTGTGCGGCATATTGACAGTTGGATTCCGTCATCCAGTGTGCGTCATCTTTTACGTGGGTTATAAATACCCACATCTGCCAAAACCCTACACCCTTTCCCAAAACATTCTTTGGCGGCTGACATTTTTAGAAACATTCCCTAAAAAACAGGCAACGTTCCCTTTCTAACATTCTTGAAGATCCAAGACAACCTTCCTCCCCAAGCTTCTTCCTTTATTGAAGATATTTCTACTCTCCTTTCAAGATTTCTTCTTATTCTTACACACTCGTTGCCTTCACATTTTGGGTTAGTAAAATCCTATCATTTTATGATTTTGTTTGTCATTGGATGATGATTTAGTATTACAAGTGTAGATGATTTCTGATGATATAATTTTTATAGATTTGGTTGATGATTTCGTGTTTTGCCAATGATGATCTGAGTTTGCAAAATGATTTTATACGATGAAGTTTTGATGGTTGTTTTAATGAGTTCGAGTCTAGATCTGTTAATGAGATGAAATATGATTTTGAATGATTTCAAGATGATAGTGTTTAGCATAATTAAGGGTGTTTCAAATGTTATGAAACTGTTTGATAATTCTTACGAATGTTCCTGATGACGTGGGATAATATGATATTTCAATGATGATTGGAAATGACTAGATTTTTTTGTTTAAATTTGTGCCTTGTTTATTTGGAAATTTGAAACATGAATGAGTTGTTACTAATTAGGGTTAGTCACATAATCACTGAAGGTATAACATTTGCTGCATGATTTACAATCACAGACTGCATATTGTACAATCAGGGGTTGCACCCTCCTAAACGTACAACCCCTGATGCACAATGTACCAGGGATTGCTGCAGGGGCGCACAGTAAAGCCCGCACTTTTCCCCTTTGGCACAACTATTAATGCATAATTGTACAACAAGATATTGCGTAGTCGCACACCTTATGTCCGCACATTCTAAGTGTACATGTCACAAAGGCACATCGTACAACCCTCTTCTTCATGACCGCACACTTGTCCGTGGATCACACACTGACAAGTGGGCCACACACTCATACTTGGGCCTTATTCTTAGTGGGCCGCACATTCGCGGTGGGCCACACACTGAGGTAGCATGACCTTATTAGGTCTGCACACCTACACTGTACATTTTGATCTATGTTAACTGGTATATGATGTTTGTGTGTACGTACAAAGTTAGTATAACATACGACTGCTGATACGTGTACACTACTTGTTAAATACGTGTATCACATACGTGACTTAATCGTTTACGGTCCTAATATTGGTAACCATAATAGGACACAGTTGACCAAACTTAGGATAAATACTCCATCTACTGAGCAAATCAAAGGTGAGTTCACACTAATACTAAATCTATCATGAAGTCCCTTACACTTTTACCGATTAGTCGCCTAACATGACGAACAGGATACTAGTTGACAGCGCTATTAGGTTTGACAAACCTCAGACTGGGCCTTGGAGGACGAGAGTGAACTAGTATGACCTTAAAACAGATTAATGGTGATAGACATTGATCTAGGGCAAACAACACTACAGTCTCAGTTTTGGTACCGCACAGTTTAGTAGCTTACATGGGGTAGCTTCCTATGGCATGATTTATAACTTGGTAATTAAATAATTATTGTTTTTTTGGGATAAAACAAGCAAACCTTTTTAAAACGTGAACTCGTCAACTTTATGTTGACATACTACTACATGCTTGCAGGTCCATAGGTGCAGCGCTGGAGTCTGCTCAAGGAAGTTTAGTGATCATCTAGAATCCATTGTTGGACTCTTATTTTGAAACTTATATTTTAGACTATTAAAAGCTTTTGTACTTAATGCTGCCGCTAAATACTTAAACTTTATTTTAGACTTTCAATGCGATGTCACTAATCGTATTCGTAATGATTAGTTTTACTTTATTTAACTTAAATGTTCAATATGATTGGTGGCATGATTCAGTCAGTCGCACGCCTTGTGGTAATACTCCGCATAGTGGAATCAAGGGTGTGACAACGCGTGTGGTGGAGGAGCAGTCCATTGAGCGTCTCAATAGACAACACAAAATGTGAGAAAATAACAGCTATAGACTGGTCAATAACAAGTTGTGTAATAGATAGTAACTTCTTGGCAATACACGAACTACTAGAACGTGTTTAAGCAAAATAGCATGACTAGACAGATGAAGTGGGGCATAACCAATATGAGTAATAGCTAGTGACGTACCATTGCCGATAATGACATGTTTAGAACCAGTATAAGGAACGACACTAAAAACGAGAGAAGAATCTGCAGTCATGTGAGCGGTCGCTCTAGAATCGGGTATCCAAGAATCCAATTTATCACAGATAGTGGATAAATCAACCGTAAGTCCAAAATGCAACCCAACATTTGATGGTTGACTAAGACCAGCCCAATGTGCAAAATGGGTTGGCCCAAAACCGGTTGAATTAGAAGGCCCACTGATAGTGGACTATGATGGCATAGCTCCACAATTCAAAACATTTGGGTCTCGGGTCAAACACACCAGCCTGATTGTTAACAAGCTATGAAACAAAGGTAGACCCATAAGCTTCCTGATTTGATCCGTGACCCATAAACCCGGATCCATTAGCTTCATTAAAAGTTCAAGAATCAAAACCCGGACGACCACTATTCAGATATCCTACACCCAAATTTGAAAATCTAGACTCCACATGACCACGTAATCAGCCAAGTTTGGCACATTGTCCATCGACGCCGACATTGATATTCCACAGTGAACCACATCCACCATAGCTATTGTAACGGCCACCAACTCTACCGCCTCTGCCTCTCCATCTTCCACTGGAATGACCACCGTTGTTACTGTTTTACCCAAAATTACCACTCGAATTTCCACCAGAAAATTAAAAGTAGCAAAATAAGGTCTTACGCCCTAGTTTATCACAGAGTTGACATACAACTTATTTGTTCGACGAATCATGTGGCGGTGTATGAAGATTCATGGCAGCCATTGGACATATTGGTACGATTGTATTAACATTTGTTTTAGTTTGCTTTAATCGACCCTCGTGTGTTAACAACTTGGCCCATAATTGTGAGAAAGATGGGTTTTTATCACAATTTTCAATATTAGTAACAAACATTTTGTCATCAACATGCAATCCATTAAGAACTTGTAATACTAAGCTTTCTTCAATCATCGGATCACCAATCCATTGTAATGAATCAAATAAATGTTTAACTTCATAATAGAAATCAAAGATAGATAACGAATGGAACTGTGTTCAGTACATGTTCTGGTTTGCAAAGACCTGTTGATGAAACATTTCTTCGATGTTCTTCCATAATTATGAAGCTGACGTGGTTCCTCTAGCAATATGGATTAATGCCAGAGAAATATTAGCAGTTATTGAAGCATTCACATAAGCATCAGAATTCTCCCAAACAGTTCTGGATTCAACATCATACGGTGGAAGAGATTCACGATTTTGGTGATGAATTAACCCTAACGTGTTTAAAACAATTAGAGTTTGATGTTACCAATTCAAGAAGTTTGTGTTATCCAACACAATTGGCATAAGATTTGTGATATTAGGATAGTTATTGTTCGAATTTGTGAAATATTCGTTTGTAGTTGAAGATGATGATGAATTTGTCATGATTTGATGTTGAAACAGGATGATATTCTAGAAGAATCAGAGGTTTGGAATAGAAAAAGACGAAGATCGAAAGAGAAAGAAAGTAATCGGAATCAATGGAGGAATAGCCGGAATTAATGGAGGAATAGCCAAAATCAATGGAGAAGAATTGTGTATGTGGTAAGTTTTTCTCATTATCATTCATAATCAACACATCACAAATTTATAGACTCCTCTCATATCTTACTAACTATCTAACTATCATAACAAACTCTCAACTATATAACTGTCACAATGCATACTCACCACATATACAAATATACTCTAATAGTATACATCTTTAGACCCGCAGATATTTGGTAAATGTAAATTTCATTTTACGTCATCTAGGTTTACACCATTTTTTCAGTGATTGTCATTTAGCTTCGAAAATATGAGGATTTAGAGTTTATGAAACTTAAACTTTGCCCTAAACCCCACCTATTTTCAACGTTAAATGTGGTAAGGTGGAACCCATCCCGTTCATTTTTAGCCTTAAAAAGATATATATTAAAATTCAAAATCAACTTATTTCATTATTTGAACTAAACACCACTATTGTGGTCACCACCACCACCATCAACAAATCCATTGTCTATCTCTATACCACTGTTGTATTCCCCCACCCCTAACCTCCAACCTTTGGCAACCACCACTACCACCATCTCCGCTACCACCACTACCATCTTTGCAACCAACACACTATTAATCTCTCCACCAAAATTAGAATCTGTCACCACTACCCTCCCCATCAACATCACCATCTTCAACGAAGCGCTACCACCTTAATCCAAAATCCCATTTTCAAAAACCCTAGATCTGGATGTTGCTTGTTCTTTGCAAATCTGATTGAAGAAAATTTTAGTGTTTGAAGAGTGTTAACAAGTGTTTGAGATCTAATAGATTGAAGAATAATATATGTCAATGTGGTGTAGTTAAAATATTTACCAAATTGGCGTAGTTTTGAATAGATTGACATTTTACCCATACTATTAATAAAAAATAATAATAACTAGCTAAAAAAATCCAAATTTATATAAAAATGCATCCTACTTAAGGCTACCCATCTCAAAAAAATTGTAACATTGGCAAAATTTTCAACCATTGTACAATTTCGATCATTTTTCGTATTTAATAAAATTTTATCTTTTATTTACGAAATACGTAATCGTATGGTTGAGTGAAACGATAGTCACGACATTTATGGAATAAAATCCAAGTTACATACACCTTTATACCCTTCCTAGCAAAGAAGTGAACAAGTCCGGGGGCCAAATCTGCCAAAAATGATAATTTTATTTATCAGAAGGCCTTACGGACTGTAAGACCTGACCCTTACGGTCCATAAGGGTGGCGCTGGCAGTTTACAAACAGCTGGCTAAGGCAGCTTGCTTCCTTGCCACCAAGCTCGTGATTTTGCCAACTTTTCTCCTACTTTGGACATGTGTGATGACACTAATCACCTCCTTAGTTTCCCTGATCACACTTGGCAAGAATTGAAGGCTTGAGCTCAAGTATAAATAGCTTCAAACTTGAGCCTTCAAGACTTGCACCTTCAATTCTCATTCTCCTCTCTCTTGGATAACTTATGCTCTATAGAGGCTTCCCTCCTGGAGTTCAAACACTTCCTTAAACACTTGCAAGTGTTCTAACTTAGTCTTTTTCATTATTTTGGCTAGTTATGAGCCAAAAGTCAAGCAAATTGACTTTTTCTTTGACTATCTGTTCTGACCATTTTGGTCAAGTCAAAGTTCAAATTGAACTTTGCTACGTGATCATAATAATGATGGTGTTAATCCCTTGCCATTACACCCTCTGATCATCACGTTTAGTAGACGAAATGACAAGTCAATTTTTTACGAAATAAAATAAAAAATGCATAAAAATGCATTTTTCGACGAAAGAGTTTTCGGGTATTAAAACTTAAAGTTTTGACACCAAATCCGTTTTATAACATTAGTAGACATATTTTAAGATGTCTACCTTGTCATTTCTAGTTTAGTGCTTATACCTTAGTCGAAAGTTGAGCGGTTTGACTTCTACTTTGACTTTCGAATCTGACCCGTTTGGTAAACCTTAGGAACCGACCAAGCCCATTTATAAGGCCATAGTAATATAGGGAATAACCCTATGAGTTTACACCTTATGGTCATTTCGTTTGGTTAGTCAAATGGTGAGTCAACTTTAAATACTTTTAAAATGTCCAAAATACCCTTTTTCGTATAAAATAGTTTTCAACATAGATGACCATTGTTTTTGTAGGATAGGTTTTGACTCCGTTTCGATTGCGTAACGAACGGGTGACGTGCGGAATCCGTACACGAACGTGACCGAACACACGAACAATAATTATAACCGTGATTCTATTCAAAGATCTGATAACGTACAACACCTGAATCACCTACACAACACTTTCTCTCTCTAGCTCTAGATCTCCAAAGTGCTAAATGACCAAATGTGTCAAAAGTTTCAAATCTAACACTATAGCTCCCTATTTATAGGCACAAGGTTATAAGGGATTTCCCTTATTTACAAATATGCTACCTTGCCTTTTTAACTACAACATTTAACATAAAGTCTATATCTCTTCTATTTCTGCTACGGTTAAGATTGACGAAGGCGATAGACATACTGCACTAACAGACTCCCCCTTGGATATTGTCGCAGTCAATCTGTAGTCAAACTCGTAGAGACTTTTCTTTCTCTCTCTCTGAGTCTTCTTGAAGCTTTATCATCTCTTCAGCAACATAGACTCCCTCTTTCTTGAACAGAATCCCCGTGGATCTGTCTTTAGCTTCAGCTGCTCCTCCTTTCGATCAGACTCTTCCTTCAGGTTCCCCCTTTCGTCAAACTTCCGTGCTTTGGGATTGACACCTGGCTTTCAGTATACAAGCTCCTTCAGGATAGTTTCCTGGCTTCTTGAATCCACACTTCCTCTTGCGTTGAGCTCGTCTTCAGACTCCCCCTTAGACTCAGCTGTCGGGATCGTAGTCTGGCTTTCACAAGTTCACAAATTCAGGATCAATTCCTGGCTCTATTCTGCATATGCTCAGGATTTGAAACCTGGTTAACCTGCAAATCCTCTATCCATAACATAAGTTTCACAAATTTATAACACTTATATTTAAGAAACTTACTTGGTAGAAATCATTCATACATCAATCTGTTATAGTTACATCAAGTTCAAGTAAATGACCTTGATTAACTAATCACACAATCTTTCAAGACATTTGTATATAACATTCAAAGTTTTCAACATATTCTCCCAACCCAATGTGATTCATCATGTTTAGCACTCGGAATTTTTAAAATCCGCTTTCCAACATCAATTGTCGAAAATCTTTTTGTATTTTTCAAAATTAAGCTAAAACACACTAAAATCTTTTTGGATTTTGAGTTTATAGAAATGCATTAAAGAAATATATACAGACAATATTTTTGTGAGTTTGTGTGTAAGAGGATCATATCAGTTCATAAGACAAATCACTAGCACCGTTAAGCTTTAATCATTTTATGTTCTAAACGATTCACGTAGATTGACGATATTGTTGTCCTCTTAAACTCAATCTAAAAACTTTTGAAATGCTTACCGATACGTTAAGGTATATTAATTTTGCACTAAATTCTTATGGACCCCACGATCTCAGCATATCCCCTCATCATGCAATACACTAACTCAAGTAATGCCTTTAAACTTTCATCAACTGTGATATGTGCGAAAACAAAGCAGAATGTTTAAACATTAACAATCAGGTCGATACTTCCGTATATGCAGAGAAAGTCCAATGTTTAAACAAAATAAGAAAATAAAACAAGTTGAAGTTGTTTAGGCTTTAACCACCAGGTCGATACTCCCGTATACGCAGAGGTGATCCAAAGCTTAAACGAAACACCAAAGAAAATAAAGCAGAACGTTTAGGCAATAACATCCAGGTCGATACTCACGTATACGCAGAGGATGTCCAATGCTTAAACAAAATAAAGAAATCAAACAAGTTTAAATCTTTGCAAAATGAAATGCACAATCACAGCGACTTTTCAGCAAAGTTGTGAAAGTTCATAAACTTAACCGGTTTTATGTCTTTTGACAATCAGCGATTACTGAGCAGGCACACAGTCAAGAAGGACAAAACTAAGTACTATGCTTTCAACCATGTTTCCCACTAGAACTAGGCCTTTTCATTTATGTTTGTATCGTTATCGCAAATCTACTAGTCTAGCTGAGCCTATCGTCACATCTTTAGTAAGATCGTTTATCACATTTGACATTTCATTTCTTTAGCATGCTGTGATAGTCCACTGATTTACTATTATTTCCTCTTGTTCTCAACAAAACTCATTTTTGATTTTTCAATGTTTTTGGCATTTTCAAATTTTCTAAATTTTTTTTTTAAAAAAAATTTCTCCCCCTAAAATCAAAATATGTTTCAATTTTGATTTTCAAAGGAAAATTTGAAAACAAACTATACAAGGAAAGTAACAAACTGATATCGAATCGCTTCAATTCACCATTCTCTTGGCATAAACAATCAGAACTCCCCCTGACAACAAACTATTTTCCCATTTAGATTTCAAAACACTTAAGTTTGTTTTAATCAAAATGGTTTTTCCGGAAAATTAGTTTTGTTTGTCTTTTCACAATCTTGGGGTTCTTTCATCACCTTGTTTTCTTCAACCATTTGAAACATTTAACAATTTTAAACTCTCATCAACAACAAACACTTGTAGAAAAGATAAATCAAGTACAACTTAATGTCCTTGATTAACCTTCTGTAATTCGAAATATCACCTAAGTGAATTTCTCAAGAAAGATGCCGATTCCTGTTCCACACTTACCAACCTGGGAACTCCGGCAAGTCAGGTTTTTCTATATGAAAAGTTTCACCCAAGCCTGACTGTCCTTGGGTGATTTAGAATTCTTGTTCAACAATGGTGGAAAATTTTCATCATCCATTGTTAGACTAGAATTCTCTAATTTTACCTCAACACATGGCTCTTCTGGCTTTGATGAACCAGAATCATTGCCTGAACGTGACTTGTCTGACTTTATTGAGCCAAATTCATCGCCGACAATTTTCTTCTTCTTTTCTTTTGTCCCCAGATTTGTATCTGATGAATTCGTTTTGTTTGACTGATCGGTCTTAGGAGAGTAAAACGATTTATCAGAACTGTTATTCGCTTTGACGGCTGTATCCGAGGACAAAATTTTCTCCAAGTATTCTCTTGCCTTCTTTCTCTTCTTCCTCAGTCTGTCTTTCTGCCCCTGTGAAAGCTTCACTTTCGGTTCATGAACTTTCTGTTCTTGAACTTTAGGTTCTTGAACTTTCTGTTCTTTGGGCTTGACATTGACTGGTTTCTTTGCCAATTTCTGAGATTCAGCCCTCGATCTTCCCTTTGATCTCATTGGGCAATCTCTGGCAATATGTCCTATGATTTGACATTCATAGCATCTTCTTGTTTCAAATCTCTGAGTTTGGCAGTTAACAACAATGTGTCCCTGATAACCACATGTGTAACACACTCTGTTATCATACCTTTCCTCACTTTCATACCACACACTCAGATCAAAACATTGTTTTGCCTTGTGGTAGTCATTTCTCCTCTTGTATCCTTGATTTGGCATTTGAGCACTGTGGTCAAACCTGCACCACTTATTACCAACTTTTTGTGAATTTTGATTTTTCAATTTTTGTTGTTTTTCATAATGATTGGATGATTGAACTGATGAGCTTTTATTTTTGTTTTGAACATTTTCTGAAATTTTAACTTTTTGTTTTTGTTCTACATTCTTCTTAACAGGTTTTTGCTTTGAGCATTCACCTATTTCAGTAGAATGTAAAACAATATTTTTAAAATTTTCTTTTAATTCCAAAAATATTTTTCTTTTCTCATTTTCATCATCAGTTTTATCATCACAATCTTCAATTTTGACTTTGTCAAAATTTGTGACATCGTCACTTATTGGAACAGAATTGATCGGTTTTGGACATACAAGATCTGGTACTGATGAAACATTCACAAAACCTTTCAATTTATTTTCTAAGTCATTGACTCTATTTCTAGCACTTTCAGCTTCTTTTTCAAGCTGAATGATTTTTTCAAGATGTGAATTTATCGCAATTTGTTTTTCAATGTTATTTTTACCAAAAATAGATTTCTCATCTTCTAAAATCTTTATTTGACTTTGAAAATCTCTTTCAATTTTTAATTTTCTATTTTCAAAATCCTTTTCATTTTCTTTTAAATTTTTTATTTCCAATGTCAAACTGTCCAAACTACTCAACAGTTTGACATTTTTAGATTCCAATTTCTCACAATTTTCTCTCATTTCAAGTATCTGTTTATCATCAGATCTTTTCTCATCCTTCAAATGATTGATTTCCAATGTTAAGCTCTCCACATCCTTCAAGAGTTTGACATTGTCTGCTTTGAATTTTTCGCATTTTGAGCACACAACTTCACATTTTGAAGTTTCATTTTTCTTGGATTCTTCAATCTTTGACGTTCCTGCAAGAAAATTTTTAACCATATCAGCAGGATTCAAATCTTCATTTAAAAAACAACCTCTCTTGAAATCATATTTCATCCTACTTCTTACATCAAGACCATTTCTAATTCTTTTGATTATTTCAAAAATCACATCCAAACTTATATATTTTGAGCTGCTTTCTAATTCCTCTATTAACTCTTTCTTTTTATTTTCATTCTCATCATTTTGTTTTCTAAGCTCTCTAATGAAATCATTTGAACTAAATTTTGAGAACTTAGATTGTTTTTTCAGTTTACCCAAAAATTTATCCCAATCCAAAGGTAATGCATCAGCAAACTTAGATATCTGTTCAGCATCTGATATCTTTAAGTAATTCATTCTCAAACCTTTAAGCAAATCTTCATATCGCTTTTTCATATCATTAAAGTTCTCAGATTTCCTACACATAAAATATTTAAATCTTTCAACCACAACCTCTTTTTTTTCAAGATAAGAACCACAAGTCAAATTGTTTATTATTTCAAGATTAACATTTTCCTTTTCGTCAAACATTTTAACCACAATTTCTTTGTTAAATGATTTGGTTCAAAAATTATTTTTAGCTCAAAGTCCACAAAATTTCAACTTCTTGATATTTGCGCCTTGTAAATCCCCTCGAATCACCTGCAAACAAACAATCAAACAATCAGTTTAAACGAACTAAATACGTAACAGTGTGCGTTGATGAAATCAATCTAAGACTCGTGTCGAAGATTTGCGAATAAATGTTGTTTGGGTGAGATAGTATCCGGATGGAGATCCGTGCGGATGGGGATCCGTGCGGATGGGGATCCGTGCGGATGGGGATCCGTGCGGATGGGGATCCGTGCGGATGGTGGTGATTCCTCCGGATGGTCAAATAACAGTCAACACGGATTGTTGAAAAGCGAATTGCTTATTCGTGCGAGTGATTTATCCATGCGAGTGAGTAATCCGTGTGAGTGATTTATCCGTCCGAGTGAATTATCCGTGCGAGTGATTTATCCGTTTGAGTGAATTATCCGCACGGGTGACACAGCACCTGCAATCTGACACTTAACACTCGAAAACAAATTCAACTTTGATTCACAATACAGACTGACTTGCAATTAATGAATCACACAATATTTCACATGCATTCTGATACACAATCAATAACCGACAAACTTTATCACAATCACATGCAATTTTATTGAAACACACAAATTCACATGTTCACCGAATGCATTAATGATTCACATGTATTGTAGATAATGTTGACTGACAAGTCCTGAAAGTTGACAAATTAATTCGCTTAGGTGATATGTTGTGACACGGATTGTTGTGACGTGTATTATTATCCGTGCGAACAAGTGTCCCTCCGGATAGGTCAGCTAAGGTCAACCCGGATTGTTTATCCGCGCGAGTAATAATTCGCTCCGATAGGTCAACAATAGTCAAAGCGGATTGTTTATCCGCACGAGTAAGTTATTCGCACGAGGAAGTTGTCCGCACGAGTAAGTTGTCTGCACGAGGAAGTTGTCCGCACGAGAATTTTATCCGCATGAGTAACCAGTCAACAAAAGTCAACCCGGATTATTTATTCGTGCGAGTGATTTGTCCGTGCGGACAAGTTATCCGCGCGAGTGTTTTATCCAGATGAAGATGAACAGTTCAGCGATCTCAATCATGAAAACTCAGATTTCTCTCAAACGGCTTGGAATTTAGATCTGAAAATTTGTAGGCTTGTAGATCTGATAATTTCGCACAACATATCCAAAAATCAGCAATTTTCAACCGTAAAAACCTGTTCAAATTTACAAAAATCAGATAAAAACGTGAAGAACAAGAAAGATATGAGAAATTTGACAAATCTGGATGATTTTGGCTCTGAATCTGATCAAATCTTGAACGAAATCGTGCGTTTGATCCGTGCAATCGAGCTCCTGCTCTGATACCACTTGTAGGATCGGTTTTGACTCCATTTCGATTGCGTAACGAACGTGTGACGTGCGGAATCCGTACACGAACGTGACCGAACACACGAACAGTAATTATAACCGTGATTCTATTCAAAGATCTGATAACGTACAACACCTGAATCACCTACACAGCACTTTCTCTCTCTAGCTCTAGATCTCCAAAGTGCTAAATGACCAAATGTGTCAAAAGTTTCAAATCTAACACTATAGGTCCCTATTTATAGGCACAAGGTTATAAGGGATTTCCCTTATTTACAAATATGCCACCTTGCCTTTTTAACTACAACATTTAACATAAAGTCTATATCTCTTCTATTTCTGCTACGGTTAAGATTGACGAAGGCGATAGACATACTGCACTAACAATTTTTGACTTATAAACTGATCATACAACATTATTAAATATGTTTTGACATATCGGACTCGTCATAGGACTCATTTGACCATCCGAACCCGTAGTTACACATACGACCAGTTAAAGTGGCGTAAACCACTTTAACAAGTCGTAACAGGTGAAAACACCTAGTAACCCTTTCCAATCAGAATGTAAGGCTTTATATACCATATTATACGAGATCCTTTGTTCATTTAGTTAATAAACCACATTCTATCTGATCTTTCGTTTAGGCCGCATTATACACTAACTAATAATTATCTGAATTATTATGAAACATTTGAACCATTTGAGCTTTGGTTATTCGTTTGAACAACACATCTATGCAATCTAAGTGAGTACATAGTCCCCTCTTTTACGTTTTTCAAATGTTTTGGGGTGATTCATATGTGCTAAATTATTTTCCATATTTACAAAACTTATTTACATATGGTTTATATACATTACATGCTTACATTGTACGAAACTTGATGATGCGTTGAACATGACAATGATACATTCATTAACTTTGATCACGCCGACCGGTAGTATGTTATGGTACCATAGGATTGACAACCCTATTCCCGCTTCCTTAGTTTTTTTGGAAGTTTCCTCTAGGAATGACAGAAACTATGTAACACACTTGACAAACCTTTATTTTTAAAGGTTGGTCCGATAGTCAACAAGGGTTGAATGTATTCGCCGACAATCCACACTTGTTTTATAAAAAAAGACAATTGTTTTATACAAGACAAAACATTTTTGTTTAAACAAGACATTTTGTTTATTCAAAACATTTTGTTTATACAAGACAAGTAATATGGTTGGTTTATACAAAACAAGTCATTTGGTTGGTTTATACAAGACAAGTCATTTGGTTGGTTTATACAAGACAAGTTATTTAGTTAGTTTATACAAGACAAGTCTTTTGGTTGGTTATTACAAAAGACACAAATGGTTTTTAATTAACCATTCACTATTATCTTTTAAATCGAATGATTTCTCATACGGTTTTATAAAAGAAACACTTTTTCTCAAAGATTCATGGCTACAAAGATTTATTTAAAATATAAACTCCTAAAGTTGCTTAAATATTTTTCAACACTCAAAGCCATGAGTCTTGACCACAAAACCTATGTTACTCACCAGCATTCATTGTTGATCATCTCTTTTCACATATGTTTCAGATGCTAATGTGTGATTATGAAAAGCATGCTACACGTAGGATTGACTCGAGCCTTAGCTTGCTTAAAAATAAAATACTTGTTGTGTTTTGTTACGAATTCTCAAAAACAATGTAAATTATTAATTAAATAAAACAAAACTTTATATACCATGTGTTTGAAACAATTTGTAACGTGACCCCCCGACGTTTCCACCGCGAGTTGTTTTAAACATGGTTGGGGTGTTACAGATTGGTATCAGAGCCATGGTTATAAGGAATTAGGTTATTAGTAATACTTTTGACCTAGACTATATCCTTCCTAGGACCCAACATGAGGTAACTCGTGTATAGATTTTTAATACAAAATCATTACCTATCCTTAGGTGATTACCATGACAATACAAAGTCCTTGATTATTCCTAAAACCATTTTTTTTTCAAAACTTTTACAAGAAATCATCATCTATCCTTAGATGATTTGTTTTTAGGCTTTAAGCCATTAAAAGTTTTCAAAATATCATCAAAGTTTGGGTTTTAATAATGTGAATGCATGCAGTCTCGAAGGGTGGATGCCTGTACCCTGACTTTTCTGTCTAAGACAAGAGTGTTTGTACAAGTCCACTTAATCGGACCAGTCACTCTTACCTGAGAACTCTTGGGGTGAGTCTCCACTTATAGGTTAAAGCATGTAATCGCGATACATTATAAAGACCCATTTACTTTGATTAGTCACTGTGTCGTTTGTTCGTTTTAAGTAACGAATAAATGAGCATAAGCCTTATGTTTCGACGATATTTTCAACATTTCTTTTTTTACTATCTCATATCAATCTCACTCGTTTTCCCTCATGATCCCTTTCTCTTTTAGAATGCCTCCTCGTCGCAACACTACCAAATACGCCAAAATCGCGGCTATGATCGCTCGGCAATTGGTTGCGATACTTCCAAACCTTGTGACCCAACTCAATCAAGCCAACAATAACAATAACAATAAGAACAACGATATACCCCCACCGTGTAATTTCAACAGTTCAATTCGGCTAAACCACTTAAGTTTTATGGGTCTAAGGGAGCTATTGGGCTCCTACAATGGTTTGAAAGCATCGAGAGCACTTTCTGCCATTATGAATGTTCTAATGAGCGCAAAGTAGAGTTTTCTTCAAGTGTATTCCTAAAGAGAGCGCTCACGTGGTAGAATGAAATTATGAGAGATAGAGGTGCGGATGTGGCTATAAACCTGGGAGGAAGTTAGAGCTCTTATGATGAAAGAGTTCTACCCACGTAATGAGATGATGGCACTTGAAAACGAATTCCACGATCTTAAGAATGACAGTGGAGAAAATCGTGTGTATACCGATCGATACGAGGAGTTAAGCTTACTATGTCCCCCCATGGTCACACCGTTGGATAAGGCCATTGAGAAATACATTGGTGGCCTACCTGATCCCGTTCAAGACATAGTCATTGGTAGTAAGCCAACTACAATTACGGAGGTTATCGAACTAGCCGCAACTCTAACCGATTCTCAAGTCAAGAAAGGGAAACTTTTTTTGTAAAGATGACAAGAAACAATCTACCAAGGTTACCCAAGAGAAACCAAAAGAAACCAAAACCGAAACCTTAAAAAATTCAAGGAAGCGTAAGTGTCACACCCCGACCGCGTTAAAACAACAAAACCACGACGGAAACGTCGGGGAATGGAGCAACATAATTATTGTTTCACAACCATGGATTAAAAGGTTTCGTTTTATTGATTCATTAGATAATTTACATTGTCTTAAAACAAAACAAACAAGTTAAACATAGTCTATCATCGTTATTAGGTCACTAAGTCCTTGTCCAGTCCTAAGTGAGCATGCATCCTAGTCACAAACATCATCATCAATCACCACCTGAAACATATGTAAAAATAAAGTCAACAAGGAAATGCTGGCGAGCACATAGGTTTTATGAGAGTGTTGGATTCATGGCTCGTTTACATGTTGCAATACCTCATTAGACTACAAGAGTCAAAAGTTAAAAACCTTGTTTTGAAAAGTGTATAATATTACAACATAATTAACCAACTCAAATCAAGTTGGTTATAGTTTATAAAAATCTCGTAGCCATGATTCTTAACCCAAAACATTTGTTTAAGTAAAACAAATTGTAAATCATCTCGTTAGTAAAACTCGTATGGTTTATATTATTTAGAAAACATCGTTGTGTGACATTGTTTTAAAATCGTTTGTCCAAGTGAACTAAATAATGCCACGGAATGTAATATGATAATAACACTTATATATAAGAAGTATCGGCGGCGTATCTACCATGCTTGTATCATATCACACCCGTCCCATTATCTAATCATAACCCAAAACCAATCGTTTGTTCAATTTGTTTAACTCGTTTAAATCGTTTAAATCGTTTCATTCGTTTAAAATCGTTCAAATCGTTCTCGTTTTAATTATGAAAACTACTTTTGGTCGTCTCGCTTATAACATTCAAACCTTCGTAACTCGTCCATCATTCAACTCGTATTAACAAACCACCAAAAGGTAAGTTAACAATCACAGATTCAGTCGTTACCCACATAACCCCCACACATAACCATGGGTGCAGTCTGATAACGGGATTTGTCAAATCCTATGGTACCATAACCTAATACTGTTTAGTTCGGCCAAAACTAATGAATGTTATTCGTTATGTAACTACGTCCAATAAGTTTGTTCACATTTTCGAAATTGTTATTTGTTTAATATAAACTATATTAATCGTTTTTGAAACCATCGTTAAAAATATCGAAATCGTTTAACACGTATGAATCACCCCAAAACAATTGAAAAAAGTAAAATAGGTGAACTATGTACTCACGTCGAAGTGCAAAGTATCCTCGATCTTAAGAACTCAACAAGGCTCAAGCAAACCAAAGAAATCAAGTAGCACCTAGTAATCAAATCGCTAAGTTAATAAATCGACAGCTTAACCGGAAGATCAGATAGAATGAGGTCTCGTAAACCAAATGAGTATTGGAACTCATGTGATATGGTATAACGAAGCCTACATCCTAAATCGGAACATATCCTAAGTGCTTTCGACCCGTCACAACCCATTAAGGTAGCTTACGCTACTTTAACGCGTCGTTCACGCAAACGCGCGTTCGAGACGCATAATTAGTCCTATGACAAGTATTATATGCCCTAACATGTTTAAATATGTTGCATAATCAGTTAAGTGACAAAAGTTAAGTTACATATGCTTAAAATCCCATTATCCATAAAAAAGGGCATTTTGGTCATTTTCCTAAGGCATATAAACTACCTATCATACAACTAATTAAACTAAGTGACCATAAGGTATAACCTCGGAAGGTTATTCCCTATACAACTATGGTCACTAAACATGCTTGGTTGGATCCTAATGATTGACCAAATGGGTCGAGTTCGAAAGTCTAAGCGGTTGTCTAGACCGCTTGACTTACGACCCTATACAAGCACTAGACTAAAAGTGACGAGCTAAACATGTTAAAACATGTTTAACCAAGTTAGAAAGCAGGTTTTGATATCAAAACAAAGGGTTTTGATACCCAAGAATAGTTTGGTTGCAAAATACGCATTTTGAAGGAAACTATGACTCGTCACTATGCCTAATCAACGTGGTAATCAGTAGGTATAGTCACAAGGGACTATAACCATCGTGATTACGCTCACGTTGCAAAGTCCGAACGAACTTTGTGTTGACCAATTCGTGGTCAAAGCAGAAAGTCAAACACTGTTTGACTTTCATGCTTGAAATACATAAACGAGCATGAAAGAAACTTACAAAGGGTCCAAGAAATGAAGATTTTGATCCAAAATACTCAGGTATGAAGTTTTGAACTTCAACTTAGAGCAATTCAGACCAAAGTGTGAAGAGGGAAGTGAAATCAAGTGGGTTTATATATTTTTTCGACAACCGTTAAGATCATTCCTCGAAGTTTGTGCTTTAATCTAGACCTTACACTTGGGAACATGGTTTTACAATACAAGGGGTACTCAAAACCAGTCCATAGTATCAAAATTCAGGGGTTAAAAACCATTAGTATAGGTGGTAAAGGCCAGATTCAATGTTTCTGCAATTTTGCTGTCTCTGGTAAAGCTTACGGACCGTAAGCAAGTCCATACGGTCCGTAAGGACCTGGCTTGCTGGCAGTAAGTTTCACAAATTGGCAGATTTAGTCCCTGAGACCCCAAACTTGATATTCGATGTGTTTTTGACACGTTTAAGCCCCCGTTAACCCCATTTCAAGGCTCTAAAATGAATTTAAAGTATAGCGAACTTAAAATATGCTCAAAAACATCTCGGATGTCGGTTCGTTTGGTCGTACGGTTGCGTTATTCGGTTAATTACGACGGAAACTCGAACGGACGCAAAAACGATCCAAATTACACGACGAATGGTATTTTTGCATTCCAGTCACTAAAATAAAATATTTTATTGATTACGAAAATTTTTGGATGTCCGGATATGTTCAGAACGTAAGATATGTGCGAAAATGCAAACTTATGCACTTTTTGATGCTTTTAGTCCCTACTGATCAATTAAGTTTATTTTTGCGTACCAAACACCTCAAAGCCCATTTCTAAGCCATGTAAAGGATATTTAGGGCATGTTTAACTTATGATCATGTTCCAGAATGTTCGTTACCATGCAAATCAGCATACTTTCGCAGTTTGACACAAATAGTCCCTGCGATCGAATATACTTGTTTTCGACACACCAAACCTTCCAAAACTTATTTCTAAGTTATGTTTAGGTTATTTTAGGTATGTTAAGCCTATTTCATAATTTCGGAGTGTTTGTCACGTTAAACTGATTACCTTTACGCACCAGTTTGTGTATAACCTTCCAGAAAGCGATTTAAAGCTTGAAATCGAACTCGAATCAAATCGTAAAATCATCAAACACAAATACACATATAATAATACCAAAACACATTGTTTTATTGATAATTGATATTGTTTTACATTGCACATTGATTACAGAGCACAGTTGTCACAGTTTCCCCTACTTTAGGAAATTTCGTCACGAAATTTTAACTAGAGGAAGCTTGTGAAAACAAATGCGGATATTTCGCCTTCATTTGGTCCTCACATTCCCATGTAAACTCTGGGCCACGTTTGGACTCCCAGCGAACTTTGACCAATCGAATTCGCTTGTTCTTCAAGTGTTTGACTGCACGGTCCACTATCTCCACTGGTTTCTCGACAAAGTGCATCGTTTCATCAACTTGAATTTCGTCGAGTGGAATGTGAAGATCAGTATTGGCTAAACACTTTCGCAAATTGGACATGTGGAATGTTGGGTGAATATTCCCAAGCTCTGGAGGTAGCTCTAATCGATAGGCAACCTTTCCAACTCTTTCAACAATCTTAAATGGTCCAACATATTGTGGTGCAAGTTTTCCTTTCTTTTCGAATCTCACCACACTCTTCTAAGATGATACCTTGAGTAGGACACGGTCTCCAATTTGAAATTTTAAGGGCTTGCGTTGCATATTCGCGTAACTCTTTTGACGGCTTCTGGCTGTCACAAGATTATCGCGAATTTTCTTGATTTTATCTGTTGTTTCCAGAATGAGCTCAGGTCTAGTAAGCTGAGCTTCACCGATCTCATTCCAACAGACAGGTGAACGACATTTTCGACCGTATAAAGCTTCGAACGGTGCCATATTAATGATAGCATGATAACTATTGTTGTAAGAGAACTCGATCAACGGAAGATGAGAATCCCAGTTACCACCAAAGTCTATCACGCATGCTCTAAGAATATCTTCCAATGTTTGAATCGTCCTCTCAGATTGTCCATCTGTTTGGGGATGATAAGCAGTGCTTAGATTTAGTTGGGTTCCCAAAGCAGATTGCATGGTCTTCCAGAAATGAGATGAAAATCGAGCATCACGATCAGATATGATATCCAAAGGAACACCATGTCGAGATACAATCTCATCAACATAAATCTTTGCAAGTTTATCAGCAGATAGATCCTCGCTAATCGGTATAAAATGAGCTGACTTCGTTAATCGATCGATAACAACCCAAATAGCATCGTGACCTCTAGATGTATGTGGTAACTTAGTGATAAGATCCATAGCAATGTTCTCCCACTTCCATACCGGTATCTCTGGTTGTAAAAGCAAACCAGACAGTCGTTGATGTTTAGCCTTGACTTTGAGACAAGTTAGGCATTTCGATACATACAAAGCAATATCCTTCTTCATACCAGGCCACCAATACTAAGTACGAAGGTCCTTGTACATTTTTCAGCACCAGGATGGATAGAGTATCGAGACTTATGAGATTCATCCATCACTAGAGTGCGAAGATCGTCTTGTTTCGGAACCCATAATCGATCCTTGAAATAGAGCAAACCATCGTCTTTCGTTTCGAGTTTAAGCTTAAGTTGAAGTGGTAGCTCATATTTCAATAAGCCTTTGGTTACACATTATCTTTGAGCTTGAAGGATGCTAGATTGGATATCAGATAGAGTTTGAACAGAATTGAGCTTGACTCGCTCCTTTCGACTTAGCGTATCGGCTACGACATTCGCCTTACCAGGATGGTAGTGAATTTCGCAATCATAATCGTTCAATAGCTCAACCCAGCGTCGTTGCCCCATATTCAGCTCCTTCTGATTGAGAATATGCTGGAGACTTTTGTGGTCTGTGAAAACCACACATTTTGTGCCAAAAAGACAGTGTCTCCAGATTTTGAGAGCAAATACCACAGCACCCAACTCAAGATAATGAGTCGTGTAGTTCTTCTCGTGAACTTTCAACTGTCTTGACGCATAGGCTATAACTTTACCTCGTTGCATGAGAACACAACCAAGGCCTAGATTCGACGCGTCACAATAGACAACAAAATCATCATTTCCATCGGGCAAAGACAAAACAGGAGCATCACAGAGTTTTTGTTTCAGCGTTTGGAATGCTTCTTCTTGTTTGGGTCCCTACTCAAAAGGTTTATTCTTCTGAGTCAAAGCAGTGAGAGGAACCGCGATCTTCGAGAAGTTTGAAATGAAACATCGATAATAACCTGCAAGACCAAGAAAAGAACGAACTTCTGTGGGTGTCATCGGTGTGTTCCAATCCTTAATTACAGCAATTTTGGAAGGATCCACATGAATACCCTACTCGTTAACAATATGGCCCAAAAATTGAACTTCCTTAAGCCAAAATTCACACTTGGAGAATTTAGCAAAAAGTTGTTCCTTCTTCAGAAGTTCCATTGTCAAACGAAGGTGTTGTTCGTGCTCGGCTCGAGACTTCGAATAAATGAGAATATCGTCAATGAACATGATGATGAGCTTTTCTAAATAAGGTTTATAGACCCTATTCATTAAGTCCATGAAGATAGCTAGGGCATTCATCAAACCAAAAGGCATGACAATGAACTCGTAGTGTCCATATCTCTTACGGAAAGCAGTTTTGGGAATATCTTCTTCGAGAACACGAAGCTGATGATACCCAGAACGCAGATCGATCTTGGGAAAACATGAAGCACCTTGCAGCTGGTCGAAGAGACCTGCAATTCGTGGTAGGGGATATCAATTTTTGATGGTAAGCTTATTAAGCTCACGATAATCGATACACATTCGAAAAGATCCATCTTTCTTTTTCACAAAGAGGACAGGAGTGCCCCAAGGTGAATAACTTGGTCGGATGAATCCTTTATCAGATAACTCTTGAAGCTGTTTCGACAATTCTTGCATCTCAGACGGTGCAAGACGATAAGGTGCTTTTGCAATCGGGTTGGCATTAGGTACAAGGTCAATATGGAACTCGACTTGACGAACTGGAGGTAAACCAGGCAGTTCATCAGGAAATACCTCTGGATAATCTTGAACAATTGGAATATCTTGAATACACTTGCTCTTGCCTTTCTCTTCGGTGACATGTGCCGGAAAAGCAACATATCCTTTTCGTAAATAACTTTGGGCTTTCCTACACGACATTAGTTTCAATGCACCAGATGGTTTCTCGCCACGAACCTCTAGGACTTCACCAGACGAAAGAGGAATACGAACAATCTTATCGAAACAAACTACCTTAGCATGATGTTTGGTTAACCAATCCATCCCTACGATAATGTCGAAACTCCCAAGTTGCATCGGTGTGAGGTCAATAGAAAAAAGATGGTTATCGAGGTTCAATTGACAGTTACGAATAACAGAATCGAGTACAAGAGGTTTACCAGTGGCAACTTCGACAGATAAGGGTTTCCTCAGTTTAGTTCTAGGTATTGCAAGTAAAGGCTCAAAAGATAACGATACAAAACTTCTATCGACACCAGAATAAAAAAGAACAGATGCAGGTTGATGGTTAACAAGTAACGTACCATTGACAACCTCATTGTCAGCTCGAGCCTCGTTTGCATTCAGATTGTACGCTCGTCCACGAGCAGGATTCACATTGGCATTTGCGTTGACATTCGGATTTGCCAGTCTTGGACAGTTGTTGCGGAAATGACCCATCTCTGCGCAATTGTAAGACGAGCCTGGTGGGAATCTAACAGCATTCCCTTGAACTGGAGCTTGATTCTGAACAGCTTGGTTCTGACCCAAACGACAAATGTTGGCCAAGTTCCCAAGTTTACCACAAGTGGTACACTGTTTGCAAGCTTGTTGGGCAACATGATGACCATTGCATCGAGCACAGTGAGGTGCGGTACCAGCGTACTGTTTCTTGGCAGGAGGTTGTGCCGGTGGGTTCTAAGCATTCTGTGCAGTGACTGCAAAGTTCTAGGAAGCTTGCGCTTCCTCGATCTCTTAGAAGACTCTCCCTTCTTGTTACCCTTACCCTTTTCCTTGTCTGTACCCTTGTCTTGAACGGTATCGGCCAACTGTTTCTTGTCACCCTTGCGGGTTAGTTTCCCTTTTCTGACCTGAGACTCGGTCAGAGTAGCAGCCAATTCAATCGCCTGACGCACGGTGGTAGGATTACTACCAGTGACAATATCTTGCACAGAATCGGGCAGACCATCGATATACCTCTCAATCGCTTTCTCCAATGGAGTAACCATAGTGTGACACAACAAATTCAACTCTTCATAACGATCCGTATACGCACGGTGTTCTCCCCCATCTTGTTTCAGATCGTCAAATTCTCATTCCAAAGCTCGAATCTCATGACGGGGACATAACTCTTTCATCATGAGAGCTCGAAGCTCTTCCCAGGTTTGTGCCATCGCCACATCGGCACCCCTATCACGCATCACACCGTTCCACCATGTAGGAGCACGCTTCTCGAACACACTTGATACAAACTCAACTTTACGCTCATTTGGACATTGAACATGTCTAAATGTACTTTCGAGGCTCTCGAACCATTGCAAAAGCGCAGTTGATCATTGAGACCCAGAAAACTTCAATGGTTTAGCCGAATTGAAATTCTTGAAACTACACTGAGCATTATTGTTGTTGTTGTTGTTGTATAATTGATGGATCTGGGTTACTATGTTCGGAAGCACAGCAGCCATTTGCTGAGAGACAAGGGCTGCGATTTCTTCGTTAGATGGAGGTTGTGCATCTCGTCGAGGAGGCTTATTCTAGAAAGAATAAGGAAACATGAGAAACGAGTGAGATCGATTATTGGATAAACAAAAAGAGGTATTGAAAACATCGACAAAACACAAGGAAGGCGATCGTTCGTTCGTTACCTCCAACAAACAAACGACTCGTAGCGAATAATCAAAGTAAATGGATCAATACAATGTATCACGAAGACATACTTTAGCCTATAAGTGGACACTCACCCCAATAGTTCCCAGGTAAGAGTGACTGGTCTGATTATGTGGATTTGTACGAACACTCTAGCCTTAGACAGAAAACCCGAGGTACAGCCATCCACTCTTCCAGATTGCACGTGTTCACACTATAAGACCCAAACTTTGACGAGATTTGAAACCTCAGAGGGTTCAAAACCTTATAAGAAACCATCCAAGAATAGATGATTGATTTTCAAATCGGATTTGTTATTGTATTCTCGTTGTGGTTATCACCTATGAATAGGTGACAGTATTGTTTTAAAATCTAAACACAAGTAAACTTGCGTTAGGGTCCTAAAAAGTTATAGTCTAGGTCAAAGCATTACTAATAACCTAATTCCCTATAACCATTGGCTCTGATACCAACTCTTCTGTCACACCTCGACCGCGTTAAAACAATGAAACCGCGGTGGAAACGTCAGGGAGTGGAGCAACAGAATTATTGTTTCACAACCCTGGATTAAAAAGTTTTGTTTTATTGATTCATTAGATAATTTACATTGTCTTAAAACAAAACAAACAAGTTAAACATAGTCTATCATCGTTATTAGGTCACTAAGGCCTTGTCCAGTCCTAAGCCAGCATGCATCCTAGTCACAAACATCATCATCAATCACCACCTGAAACATATGTAAAAATAAAGTCAGCAAAGAAATGTTGGCGAGCACATAGGTTTTATGAGAGTGTTGGATTCATGGCTCGTTTACATGTTGCAATACCTCATTAGACTACAAGTTGGTTATAGTTTATAAAAATCTCGTAGCCATGATTCTTAACCCAAAACATTTGTTTAAGTAAACCAAATTGTAAATCATCTCGTTAGTAAAACTCGTATGGTTTATATTATTTAGAAAACATCGTTGTGTGACATCGTTTTAAAATCGTTTGCCCAAGCGAACTAAATAATGCCACAGAATGTAATATGATAATAACACTTATATATAAGAAGTACTGGCAGCGTATCTACCATGCTTGTATCATATCACACCCATCCCATTATCTAATCATAACCCAAAACCAATCGTTTGTTTAATTCGTTTAACTCGTTTAAATCGTTTCATTCATTTAAAATCGTTAAATCGTTCAAATCGTTCTCGTTTTAATTGTGAAAACTACTTTTGGTCGTCTCGCTTATAACATTCAAACCTTCGTAACTCGTCCATCGTTCAACTCGTATTAACAAACCACCAAAGGGTAAGTTAACAATCACAGATTTAGTCGTTACCCACATAACCCCCACACATAACCATGGGTGCAGTCTGATGATGGGATTTATTAGATCCTATGGTACCATAACCTAACACTGGTCGGTTCGGCCAAAACTAATGAATGTTATTCGTTATGTAACTACGTCCAACAAGTTTGTTCACATTTTTGAAATCGTTATTTGTTTAATATAAACCATATTAATCATTTTTGAAACCATCTTTAAAAATATCGAAATCGTTTAAGACAAATGAATCACCCCAAAACAATTGAAAACAGTAAAATAGGGGAACTATGTACTCATGTCGAAGTGCAAAGTATCCTCGAACTTAAGAACTCAACAAGGCTCAAGCAAACCAAAGAAATCAAGTATGCTTAAAAGTTAAGTTACATATGCTTAAAATCCCATTATACATAAAAAAGGCATTTTGGTCATTTTCCTAAGGCATATAAACTACCTATCATACAACTAATTAAACTAAGTAACCATAAGGTATAACCTCGGAAGGTTATTCCCTATACAACTATGGTCACTAAACATGCTTGGTCGGATCCTAATGACTGACCAAACGGGTTGAGTTTTAAACTCTAAGCGGTTGTCTAGACCGCTTGACTTACAACCCTATACAAGCACTAGACTAAAAGTGACGGGCTAAACATGTTAAAACTTGTTTAACCAAGTTAGAAAGCAGGTTTTGATATCAAAACAAAGGGTTTTGATACCCAAGAATAGTTTGGTTGCAAAATATGTATAAATACGCATTTTAACCGAAACTATGACTCGTCACTACGCCTAATCAATGTGGTAATCAGTAGGTATAGTCACAAGGGACTATAACCATCGTGATTACGCTCACGTTGGAAAGTTCGAACGAACTTTATGTTGACCAATTCGTGGTCAAAGCAGAAAGTTAAACACTGTTTGACTTTGATGCTTGAAATACATAAACTAGCATGAAAGAAACTTATAAAGGGTCCAAGAAATGAAGATTTTGATCCAAAATACTCAGGTATGAAGTTTTGAACTTCAACTTAGAGCAATTCAGACCAAAAGTGTGAAGAGTGAAGTGAAATCAAGGGGATTTATATAGTTTTCGACAACCGTTAAGATCATTCCTCGAAGTTTGTGCTTTAATCTAGACCTTACACCTAGGAACATGGTTTTACAATACAAGGGGTACTCAAAACCAGTCCATAGTATCAAAATTCAGGGGTTAAAAACCATTAGTGTAGGATCGGATTCCGACCTAAACGAGTTGTTTGGAAGAGTTCTAGTCCGTTTCAGAGGCGGAAACTAAGAAACGAACATGTAAACAGCTTGATATTCACTTTAATCTCTTATATATTGATATTGACAACCTTTACAATCAAAAGAGAAACCGGCAGCACCTCGGTATAATTCTTAGAAAACTGTTACAACTGAAACCTATCATCACCTATATATAGTAAACATGATTTCGCTTGAAACTCTTCAAGCGAAACCCACATGTTGACAATTGAAGCGAACCTAACAAACTCACTTTTGTCTTGAAGCGAAATTGTCAAAATATAGAAATCTGGTTCACGTTTGCATGCAATTCCACGTATTTCTTGATTCCATGATGCAGTGATGATATCAGCATAATGATGTTATCTTTAAACATGATGATGTCACACTCGATCAAATCTGCAACGCACCCTAGACTCGATATTAAGACGAAGACGACAGATGTGTGCACCAACAGACTCCCCCTCAGATGTTGACGAGTCTTAAGTGTCGAGTCTTCTCAATCTTCAGTCTTTATCAGTCTTTGAGCTTTCTTCAGTATCTCTTCCTGGCTCTATTCAATCTCCAATTCTCTCTCTCTCTAACAGACTCCCCCTCAAAACATTCTGGGATCGTAGTCTAAACTTTTACAGAATTTCAGAATCCTCAGGTATCGGAACCTGGCACTCTATTTGCTATCCTGCACATCCTCTACCCAAAAATAAATTTTCTAAATTTAACAATTTGAATGCATCAATAACAACTCTCATATGCATCAACAATCACTCTCCCTCAGATCACATACACATGATGAACCACTTGATGATTTAAGAACATATTTTGACAATTAAGACATACTCCCCCTCACATCAATGTCATCATGTTCAGCACTTGGAACTTTGAAAATCAGCTTTCCAACATCAGTTGCCGAAAATCTTTTTGAATTTTTCAAAATTTATGCTAAAACACACTGAAATTTTTTTTGGATTTTTGAATGACAGAAATACAATGCAGAAAAGAAATATTTACAAACAATATTTTTGTGAGTTCGTGTAAGAGGATCATATCAGTTTTTGAGACAAATCATCAACACCGTTAAGCTTCATTTCATTTTAAGTTCTAAACAATTCACTTAGATTGTCAGTATACTGGTCCACTTAAATTCTCACACAAAGTTCAACTGTTTCAAGATACGAATTAGTGTTTTAGGACTTAAACATCTACATGTGTCCCACCTCAGTATATACTCCCGTATCCAGACCCCAATATTCAGTCTTACAGGTGAGTATACCACAGATGATATCTGTAAGGGGAATAAATTATGCAACCGTGATAGCTCAGGTCAGAACTTCCGTTCAGCAAAGAGCCTAGTTGACTTTTAGGAGTGTCCCCTTTAGAGGATCTTTTGTATTACAACAGCCATGATTAGCATTTTTCAATGTTTCATCATTTTTTAGCTGAGGGTGGTGCTATATTTCAAGCAAGCAGAAAGTATTCTCCGGGGACTAGGCCATTGCTTCCGCAAAATCAGAAGTCCCGGGATAATACCCCAGATATCACTGAGTATAAAGACCTAGTATCTCAGAATACGGGACCCTTCAAACAAGATTTCAGGGGTTACCTATATATCCTGGAGGTGTTCCCCACGTAGACGCAAGTAAATTTTATGTTTATATCTCGTCACAATTTACTAAATGTGCAAAAACCTACTGGCATATCCGCAGTGAGATTGTTTATCACATTTTTACTTTTCATTTCTTTAGTATGCTGTGACAGTCCACAGATGTACTATCATTTCCTCTTTTATACAACAAAACTCATTTTTGATTTTATCATGTTTTTGGCTTTTTCAAATTTTCAAATGTTTTTGGATTTTCTGAAAATTTTTACTCCCCCTAAAATACAAACACATGAAAGTAAATTTGAAAATAAACTGTACAATAAAGTGACAACTGATATCAAATCGCATCAAATCGCCATTCACTAGGCATAAACAATCAGAACTCCCCCTATCACAAAACTATTTTCTCATTATGATTTCAAAACACTTAAGTTTGTTTTAACCAAAATGATTTTTCCGGAAAATAGGTTTTGTTGATTTTACCACTTGTAAAGTTAGGGGTTCATCATATCTTTCCTCAATCATTTGTAGAAAATCAAGTACAATTTAATGTCCTTGATTTACCACTTGACATTGAAAACCTCTTTCAACCACTTGTAAATAAACACAATCAAAATCTGATATAAAGAATGATGCCGATTCCTGCTCCATTCTTACCAACCTGGAAGCTCCGGCAATTCACAATCTGTAAAATTTAACAAACTTTAAGATTCAATCACACAATCAATCACTAAGAAAGATGCCGATTCCTGATCCGCAATTACAAACTTGGGATCTCCGGCAATTCAGGTATTTTAGTGAAAGAAAATATCCACCCAAGCCTGACCAGCCTTGGGTGTAACCTTCTCAACTTCACTAGGGGTTGGGCTATAAGTTGCCTTCTTTGTAGCATAAAACTCCTTTACCCCTTTAACCTTCCCATCAATCATTTTACCAATCATCTTTTTAATGTTTCCATTAAATGCTTTCTCAACATCAAATTCTTTCTGTTCAGAATAGAATTGATTTGAGATCTCAACTTTCCCAACTTTTGATTTAAAATATTCAGTCCTCAATGATGGAAAGTTCTCATCATCCATTGGAGGAACTGAGTTTTCATTTTTTACCTCAACCTGTGGCTCCTCTGACTTTACGGAATCAGATTCATCGCCAGATTTTACTTCTGATTTTTTAACAACCCAAGCTTGGTTGTCAAGATTTCCCCTTTTCTTGTAAAATCTTTTTGAACATTCACCAACTTCATATGTAGAATTTTTAAACACTTTGAACTTTTCAGTTGGTGGTTCAGTTTTGTCAACAATAACTTCTTTCAGTTTTTGTGAGACTCCCTGTTTTGTTTTTGTTGCTTGGGGACAGTTCCATGCAATATGACCAACTTCATTGCATCTGTAACAAGTTCTTGTCTCCTTTCTTTGATAATCTTCATTCTTCACTTTCTTTGCGAGAAATTATGTGTTTGATTGCTTCCAGAATGAGCTTTTTGATTCTTCTTCATGGCTAGTTCCTGCAACATATTTTGTATTTGTTTTAGAAATTTTCTCATTTTTATAATTTTCAGGTGGAATAAAACCAAGTCCTTTCTTTTTGTAGCTACGATTGTGGTGTGGTTTCTTTTGAAAACCAGAACCAGAATTGTAACCTTTTTTCTTGTTTAACCGTTGTTGAACTCTTGAAGTGTATTTTTTAGGTTTTACAGTAAGATTTAAATCTTTAATTTCAGAAATATTGATTTCTGTCATTTTGAAAACCTTTTTAATCATGTCAAACCGAACACTTCTAATTGGAAATTCTTTATCAAAATATAATTTGTCAGAATCATTCAAAGTATATGCAACTTCAAATGTTTCGTCATTCAAATTAGATTTTGACAACAAAAATTCTTTACTATAAACCCGTTTTCCCAACGACTTTGAACTCTTTTCTGATGAACTCGAACTCCCGACTGACTGACACGAACTTTCAGACTCGGACTTTGACTCTGACTCCTCATCCTTATCCAACACCTGATCGACCACTCGTTTTATCAGTTCGGACTCATGATCTGTGTCGGACGCTGTGAACGTGACATCAATATTGTCTGGTAACACATCGATTAACTCGGACTCTAACTTTAGATTGACTGCCTTTTGGACTTGTTCCTCATTCGGTTTTCTAGGCGAATACCCTTCCCAAATTGGAGGCGGACACTTGTTATAACAGACGTTCTGTTTCTTACCAGTATCCGTTTTCTTCTTTGATTTCTTGTCTTTATCTTCATCTTTAAACGCCTCGAAACCTGCAACAGTAGGGTAAATTCTATCAATTATGTAATCACAACTTGTATAACTTTTCAGCAATCGTCTAATTCTTTCATTTTCTACTTTTTCACCATCTAACTCTTGCTTCCATTTAGCACATTCTTCGATGTAAAAATTTATCTCTTTTTGCTTCGACATCATTGTTGCATTCAACATCTTCAAAGCAGCTTCTCTTTCTGAATTAGTTTTCTGCAAACTATTCACAGTTCTGTTCAAAACATCGTATGATTCTTTCACATTCTTTAAATCAAACACCAACTTTTCTTTCATCTTCTCTGAATCACTAAACCTCTCGTCTTTTTCTTCACATTGTTTGCAAGATTCCAAACATGTGAGACATGGTTTTGTGACTTCAACAATTTTTTCAATCTCCACAATCTTTTCAACTTCAACCACTTTTTCCACTTCAACAATCTTCTCAACAACTTTGACTTCCTTCATTACTTTTGCAGCTTTCTCCTCTTTCAGTTTCTTCAATTTTTCTGCAAAATAAAATTCAAAAGCATCAGAAGATAAATGAGTTTTTCCAACATTTATCTGTTCAAGCTCTTCATCACTATCACTTGTCTCTGACGAACTGTTTTCAGATGAAACAGATCCTTCATCTTCACTTTTCTCATCATCAGATAACACTTCCATCCATTCCTTCAGCATTTCCGGCTTTCGAATAATATGAGCAATAAATGCTCCAACATTTGAATCAGCTGGAATGTACTTGTCCCAGCTAAATCCTTCAGCCAATTTCTCGTCATCTTGATCCATGATGCCATAGTAAGCCTTCCTGTTTGCATCTTCGATCATTTTCCCATGAGCTGTTTGTGGCTCCTTTTGTTGATGTGGTTGATGAGTGATTTGCTGATAAATGGTCTTTCGATAATAATCATCTTTTCCAGCAGACTCCTTTGCTCCTCTTGGCTCCTGATCCTTGCACTCTCTTTTAAAATGGCCTTTCTCCCTGCAACGAAAACAAACAACTTTAGATTTATCAAATCCAAGATTAGAAAGATTTGCATCCAAGAAATCAGTTCTTCCTGTAACCAATCTAAATTTTTCTGCTCTCCTCAAAACGCTAGCTAAAGCCCATTTAATATCCATCAGTTCTAGCTCCTCTGCATCAATTTGGTCATAATCTTCCTTTGTGAGCATCGGATTGCCAATTCTTCCGGCAATTAACCCTTCATAAGACTCTAATGCAGTGACCAATAATCCCATATGATGCTTTACAACTTCTTCAGAATAATTTTGTCCATTTTGAAGATGTAGAGCTACATTGCATTGAATTGAATGCCCATTTCTAGCAGATACACTTTGAACACCTGGAGGATTCACCGTTGAGAACCCACTTGTGTTGACTGATCCTTGATTACTTAGAGTAGATTGATTTCCAGCACTAAATGCAGTTTGGATCTTTGGACTTGCTTCAGCAGTTTGAATATTTCCTTTGTAATACAGTTTGACGTCTTGTTGATTGCTTGAACTATTCATTCTTGCAATCTTCTGTTGTTCAAGATCTTGTGCTTCCAGTTTTTCAATAAACTGACCAATCGACAATCTGCTAAACTGTCCAGAATTCTTCAGAATCATGAGATATGTACCCCATTCCTTTTGTGGTAAAGCATCAGCAAGCTTTTCCACCCATTCTGCTGGAGTTTTAGTGATCTTCAACTGGGACATGGTGCGTACAAGATGGCAGTATCTTTC
This sequence comes from Helianthus tuberosus, assembly GCA_030545235.1. Taxonomy (NCBI): domain Eukaryota; kingdom Viridiplantae; phylum Streptophyta; class Magnoliopsida; order Asterales; family Asteraceae; genus Helianthus; species Helianthus tuberosus. The sequence continues at coordinate 90,396,394 of CM060411.1, forward strand.
AATGAGAGTCTTTGTAGTCTCACCAGGCATGCTTGTAAACAACTCAAACTCCTTCTTCAGTAACGCTGCTTTACTCTGGAGCATCTCTGTACTTCCTTCAAACTTCTTTTCAAGAGCTTTCCAGATCGAAAACGCATTTCCATAATGCTGAAGCAAAACAAATATATCCTCTGTTATAGCTTGCTGCAACAGACTTATCATCATTTTCTCTCCTTTATAACTTTCTCTCTCTTGATCTGAAAACTTCGAGATAATTTTATCAACATTCATAGCAGTCTGTGGTCTGATGTATGCTGTTTCAATGCTTTCCCAAGCTCTCAGATGGTTTGCCTGAACCCAATTCTCAAAGCGATTCTTCCATCCATGATACTCCTCAATTCCCATAAGCTTCGGGGGTTTTTGCATTGTTCCTGTTTCGTTTTCTGCTTTCATGTTTTGAGCAATTGAAGCTGGAGTATTCGAGGGTGTAGCAAATGCATTGTAGAACTCGGAATCCATTTTTTAGCAACTTGAATCTCTTGTAGAAATCGACAAGTACCTTTACAAAACGAACAACACACAATTAGTTAAAAGATTTATCAATTAATCAAAACAAATTGGTACTCGAACTGATGATTTTCTGTGCGGACTGAACGTTGACCAACTGTACGGACTGTATGACCCGGATCGAATTCGATTGACTTGACCCTTTGAAACCTTCGAACTCCAAACCGTACGAAATGAACTATAACACGTGACCTTTACAATTCAAATATTTTGAATCAAAATCGCATACGATCCAATCAACACACTTATGCCGACAATCACAAATATCACAAACAAATCTGATTGAACTACTTATATTGCCAATTAAAAACTAATCGACAACTTTCAACAATTTTGAGAATGTTTAACTGACACGCTATTTCTTGAACTCCACAAAACAAGCACAATTCGAGACTTTTGTGTCACATGTACACCATCATGTCCTGACAACATGCAGCCGACACCACCATTAAACAAATTCACATGCCATCACACAATCTTTAACACATATCGATGATGAAATATATGCTAACTGACAACACATGTATCAACTCGAATTGATTGGACCTTCACAATTATCATGCATACAAACTGACAAAATGTGAGAACAATTTTCGATATTCACATGCAATCAAAAATGATACTTATCCTAAATACAAGTAATGATGTTTAACCGACAATTTTTCCAGTAATACACGTGATTTTTTTTCAGTTTGTAGACTCGAGACACTTTATCAAACTTGTAAACCAAATTCACATGCTCCTGACAAACACACTTGTGATTTATCGTTCCAACTAACTGACAACCATGATCAGAATTTTACACACAATTCAATATCTATCACATGAATTACCTCACAAAATTAATTCTGATTGAATCGATAAAAACAAAATCACATGGATTCTATCAAATCGATTTATGTAATCACGTGATTTCTGATAAATCTTGAAATAACAATAGTCACATGTAATCTGATCAACTGACACCACCTCGAATCCAATGTATTTTCACATTAATCAATGTACTTTTCAAGCGGTATCAACACGAATTACAACCAAACTGCTGTTTTCAAGCGAAATCCTCAATTTCGCTTCAATCTCTCAAGAGAAATCGGATGATGTCAGCATATGTCAAACCAGTTTCAAGTGACAGTTCAATTTTAACCAGTTTTTAAGTCGATTTTCGCTCTGAAACTTTCCAGGATTGGTTAGAACATGTTTACGCATAAGATATGTAATTTTTAGCCGATTTTAACCGTAAAAGTTTGTTCGATTTTGAAAGAAGGTGTAGAAACAGAAATTTCAAGCTGAATATGGTAAGAACTCCTCGTCCTGAGCTCTGATACCAATTGTAGGATCGGATTCCGACCTAAACGAGTTGTTTGGAAGAGTTCTAGTCCGTTTCAGAGGCGGAAACTAAGAAACGAACATGTAAACAGCTTGATATTCACTTTAATCTCTTATATATTGATATTGACAACCTTTACAATCAAAAGAGAAACCGGCAGCACCTCGGTATAATTCTTAGAAAACTGTTACAACTGAAACCTATCATCACCTATATATAGTAAACATGATTTCTCTTGAAACTCTTCAAGCGAAATCCACATGTTGACAATTGAAGCGAACCTAACAAACTCACTTTTGTCTTGAAGCGAAATTGTCAAAATATAGAAATCTGGTTCACGTTTGCATGCAATTCCACGTATTTCTTGATTCCATGATGCAGTGATGATATCAGCATAATGATGTTATCTTTAAACATGATGATGTCACACTCGATCAAATCTGCAACGCACCCTAGACTCGATATTAAGACGAAGACGACAGATGTGTGCACCAACAATTAGAATAAGTGGTAAAGGCCAGATTCAATGTTTCTGCAATTCTGTTATCTCTGGTAAAGCTTACGGACTGTAAGCAAGTCCATACGGTCCATATGGACCTGGCTTGCTGGCAGTAAGTTTCACAAATTTGCAGATTTAGTCCCTGAGACCCCAAACTTGATTTTCGATGCGTTTTTGACACGTTTAAGCCCTGTTAACCCCATTTCAAGGCTCTAAAATGAAGTTAAAGTATAGGGAACTAAAAACATGCTCAAAAACATCTCGGATGTCGGTTAGTTTGGTCGTACGGTTGCGTTATTCGGTTAATTACGACGGAAACTCGAACGGACGTAAAAATGATCCAAATTACACGACGAATGGTATTTTTGCATTCCAATCACTAAAATAAAATATTTTAATGATTACAAAAATTTCTGAATGTCTGGATATGTTCAGAACGTAAGATATGCACTTTTTGACGCTTTTAGTCCCTATTGATCAATTAAGTTTATTTTTGCGCACCAAACACCTCAAAGCCCATTTATAAGCCATGTAAAGGATATTTAGGGCATGTTTAACTTATGATCATGTTCCGAAATGTTCGTTACCATACGAATCGGCATACTTTCGCTGTTTGACATAAATAGTCCCTACGTTCGAATACACTTGTTTTCGACACACCAAACCTTCCAAAACTTATTTCTAAGTTATGTTTAGGTTATTTAAGGTATGTTAAGCCTATGTCATTATTCTAGAGTGTTTTTCGCATTAAACTGATTACGTTTACGCACCAGTTTGCGTATAACCTTCCAGAAAGCGATTTAAAGCTTGAAATCGAACTCGAACCAAATCTTTCTGTGACACCTGTGTTACTACAACCATCATACGAATACCAAACCAATGAAATATCATATTTCATACTTGGGATTTGTATAAATATGTGTATCAAAACCCTTTGTTTTGATATCAAACTTGTTTTCTAAATTCGTTAAACATGTTTTAACATGTTTAACTCGTCACTTTTAGATTTGTACTTATATAGGGTTGTAAGATAAGCGGTTTAAACAACCGCTTAGACTTTCGAACCCGACCTGTTTGGTCGATCACTAGGATCCGACCAAGCATATTTAGTGACCATAGTTACATAGGGAATAACCTTCCGAGGTTATACCTTATGGTCACTTAGTTTAATTAGTTGTATGATAGGTTGTTTATATGACTTAGGTAAAATGACCAAAATGCCCTTTCATGCATAATTGGTAATTAAGCATATGTAACCCAAACTTTTGTCACTTAACTGATTATGCAACATATTTAAACATGTTTAGGCATATAATACTTGTCATAGGACTAGTTAGGCGTTCCGAACGCGTTTTACGCGAACGACGCGTTAAAGTAGCATAAGCTACCTAAACGGGTCGTAATGGGTCGTAAGCACTTAGGTTAGGTTTCGATTTAGTATGTAGGCTATGTTAGACCATATCATATGAGTTCCAACACTCATTTAGTTTGCAAAACCTCATCCTATCCGATCTTCTGATTTAGGTCCGGTTTATTAATGTAGTTATCTATATTAGGTGCTGTTTGATATCCGTGACCCCTCTAGCTTTGATTTGTTGTTATTCAAGACTTCTAAGCATCCTCAAGTGAGTACATAGTCCCCTCTTTTACTGTTTTCAACTGTTTTGGGGTGAAACATGTGTAATTAATTGTTATTTTCATGATTTCAAAATATAAATTGATTATACATGTTAGTACTTATCTTTTGACAAATTGATTGATTATCTATTGTTTAAACATAAATTTTTCAAAGGTTATAAAACAAATTGTTGGGTTGTACTTAGTTTATACATTCACCAAACCGATTGGTAGTACGATATAGCGCTATAGGACTAGACACCCCATTCCTGTTGTATAGAATGTCAGAAACCAAATTTTATCCAAATAGAGATTGCCTTTGTGGTATTTCTATAGTCTCTAAGGTGTAGTTTGATACACTAAGGTTTGAATGAATTCTAAATCACATTTTCTTTTGTATATTTTGATATACTTCTAAAGTATAGTTTGATATGCTCTCATATGTGATATTGTTTACCAAGGTATATTTTAATATACTATGTACAAAACCTACATATATTTTGTTAATTACTAAAACATAGTTTGATATGTTATTTACAAAACCAAAGCATAGTTTAATATGTTATTTATAAAATCAAAGCATACTTATGATATACTACCGAAAACTATTATTTTGACAACTAAAGTATAGTTGATATACTATCGGTTTATCTATTTTGGAACTAAAATATATTTTAATATATTACTTAACCGATTTTCTTAAAACCAAGGTATATTTTTATATGTACTACAAACCTTTTTATAAAAACATTTTTTTACAAACAACACATTTTATACAAACTCATTTTACTTGGTTATTTATTTGTCTATGCATTATTCTGTTATATTATCTGATTTCTTATCAATTTTAGTATGATTTATAAAAGAAAATATTTTAAGGTTCATGACTATTTTTGATTAAACATTTTTCTCTAAACTTGCAAGTCATGAATCCTATTCAAATAAAACCTATGTATCTCACAGGCATTTTTATTCTGACGTACCTATTTTTTCACATGTTTCAGGTGCCGCTATGTGATGATTGTTGATGCATGCTACACATAGGATGGACTTGTGCCTTAGCGACTTTAAAACTTGAAAAACAATATTTGTAATTATCTGATTTGTAATAAAACAACGAGTTCAATAATTCAATAAAACAAAATTATTTAATCCATGGTTGTGAAACAATGATTCTGTTACGACTCTCCCCGACGTTTTCGCAACGATTTGTTGTTTTACGTGGTCGGGGTGTGACAGAAAAGTTGGTATCAGAGCCAATGGTTATAGGGAATTAGGTTCTTAGTAATACTTTGACCTAGACTATAACCTTTCTAGGACCCTAACACAAGTTATCTTGTGTTTAGTTTTAAAACAATACAGTCGCCTATCTTTAGGTGACAACCACAACAAGAACACAAATTTCGAATCTGCTTTGAAAACCAATCATCTGTTCTAGGATGATTGATTACTAAGTTTTCAAAATCTCGTCAAAGTTTGGGTCTTATAGTGTGAACACGTGCAATCTGGAAGGGTTGATGCCTGTATCCTGAGTCTTCTGTCTAAGGCTAGAGTGTTCGTACAAATCCACATAATCGGACCAATCACTCTTACCTGGGAATTCTTAGGATTAGTGTCCACTTATATACTAAAGCATGTCTTCGCGATACATTATAAGGACCTATTTACTTTGATTCAGCTTTTGTGCGTCATTTGTTTGCTTCATGGTTTGAACAAATGACCATCATCCATGCCTTTTTGTTCGGTAATTGTAACATTCTATTCATACCCAATGCCATTTCACTTGTTTTCTCTCATGGTTCCTTGTCCTTTTTAGACAATGCCTCCTCGACGAGATGCACAACCTCTAACCAATGAAGAAGTCGCAGCCCTTGTCTCTCAGCAAATGGCTGCTGTGCTTCCGGACATAGTAACCCAGATCCATCAGTTATACAACAACAATATCAACAACAATGCTCAGTGTAGTTTCAAGACCTTCAATTCTGCTAAACCTTTGAAGTTTTATGGGTCTCAAGGAGCAACCGTGCTCCTGCAATGGTTCGAAAGTTTGGAGAGCACATTCAGACATGTGCAATGTCCGAATGAGCGTAAGGTTGATTTTGCATCCAGTGCATTCGAGAAGCGTGCTCTTAGATGGTGGAACGGTGTAATGCGTGATAGGGGTGCCGATGTGGCACTAGCTCAAACTTGGGAAGAGCTTCGAGCTCTAATGATGAAGGAGTTCTGTCCTCGTCATGATCTTAGAGCGTTGGAAAGGGAATTCGACGATCTAAAGCAAGACAGTGGTGAACATCGAGCTTACACTTAACGTTATGAGGAACTGAGCTTATTATGTCCTGCTATGGTTACGCCTGTGGAGAAGGCGATTGAAAAGTACATTGATGGCCTTCCTGACTTAGTTCAGGATATCGTTACTGGTAGCAACCCTACTACCGTCAGACAGGCCATTGAATTGTCTGCTACCCTGACTGAATCCCAGATCAGGAAGGGTAAGCTTTTCTGAAAGGGCGAACCGAGACTATCTAACAAGTCTACACAAGAAGAACCGAAGGATAAACCGACCGAGACATCCAAGAAAAAGAAGCACAAGGCTTCACAAAACTGCGCAATAACTGCTCAGAACAAACAGGTTGCACCAAACCAGCCAGCACAACCTCGTGCAAGGAAAAAATATGTTGGTAACGCACCTTTGTGCAACAAATGCAACCGTCATCATCTGGAGCAAGTGTAGTATCACAAATGTACCCACTACGGGCGATTGGGACATTTGGTCAATACCTGCCGTTATGCTAATCAAGCTGCTGCAAATCTTGTTGCTACGCAAGCATAGTTTCCTCCAGGGTCGTGTTATAACTGTGGTGACCTTACTCACTACCGAAACAATTGCCCAAGACTTGTTAACGCAAATCCAGCGCGTGGGCGAGTGTTTAACAAAAATGAGGCAAATGCGAACGGCAATGCAGCAGTGAACAATTAGTCTTTTGTATTTCCTTTTATGTTATCTTTTGATGTTTGAATCAACTCAGTTATTATATAAATAAAATTTGTTGTTTCAATTTTATTTTATGAAACTGATGCGATTGTGTGAATGTTTGATACAACCCTACGATGCCGACACCAAGACTAACTACTCGTGTGGTTCTGTCATTTTCTGATCTCTCCAAAAATCCTAAATACTCGTTTCTTTTAAGAAACAAAGCTGAATTCCTATTGAAATCTTCCTATCTTCATAGTAAGATTCCTTAAGATGTTTAAAGTGCCAAATGGAATTCACGGATTGGATTCCTGGTGTGCTTTAAATACTCGTGTGCACAATTAACAAGAAAATTAACAAAATAATAACCAATTTGTAAACCAAGATAAACAATTATGTGATTATGTGCTTATGTGATTTCTTTATATCTTGTGTTTTTGTGTAATCCGAATATTCATTATTCAAATCCTCATAGAACCTTCCATATCTCCATATGAGGGATTCATAGTAGGATAACCAAAGGTACTACCTTAAATCCTTAATGGGATTCTACGTAATAGTTAAGACCCTTGGATTATAAAGTACTATTCTATAATTGGACCCCTTGAGTGGTCTAGTTAAAAAGATTGATTCAAAATCTGGTTAGGAATATCATGTGATGATATAGCTAAAAAGATCCCTTAAGTGGTCTATTTAAGGAGATCGTACGACGGTCTAGTTAAGGAGATCATGTGTTGATCTAGTTAAAAAGATCGTTCGTTGATCTAGTTAAAAAAAGATCCTTTGGTGGTCTAGTCAAGTCACTTCATGTTTATTCGGTTGATTTTCCCCTAAGCATTATGAAATGAACTGTGCGGACTGTGCAAGGAATTACGTAATTATGGATGCATACCTAATTATGGAATTCAGTGCACAGAAACCACAACAAGTTTTGTTATGTGTTAAGACCATTAGTGATGAGAATAACGAAACGGGAACAATATAGAAAGGGGCATGGTGGATACGCAGCTGGTACTTCCTATATATAAGTGTTCCTTATTACATTGTGAACGTAGCGTTATTTAAGTTACTAGAAGTCATGGACCTTGACCAATGTCATTTTATCCCGCAATCTCCGACTCCAATTTCGAGCACACACAAGTTTCCTAATTTAGTCTTTAAAGGAAACATTCTTCAATCCGTTGTTTAAAACTCCATGTTTTGTTACTACAAGGATATCACTTTGATGGTTTACAAATTCGCTAAGAATCCAAACGTGGCCCAGAGTTTTACTTAGGGTTCGAAGGATTCTTTCAAAAGCGAAACAATCACAGTTGTCTTCACAGGTTTCCTCTAAAATTAAATTTCGAGACGAAATTTCCTAAAGTAGGGGAGACTGTGACACCTGTGTCACTACAACCATCATACGAATACCAAAACAATGAAGTATCGTATTTCATACTTGGGATATGTATAAATATGTGTATCATTTGCACATATCAATTCTTGTTCGATTTCAAGCTCTAAATCGCTTTCTAGAAAGTTATACGCGAACCGGTGCGTAAACACAGTCAGTTTAATGCAACAAACACTCTGGAATAGTGACATAGGCTTAACATACCTTAAATAACCTTTACATAACTTAGAAATAAGTTTTGGGAGTTTTGGTGTGTCGAAATCAAGTTTATTCGCTTACAGGGACTAATTTGGACAAACTACGAAAGTATGCCGATTCGTACTGTAACGAACATTCCGGAACATGATCATAAGTTAAACATGCCCTAAATATCCTTTACATAGCTTAGAAATAGGCTTTGAGGTGTTTGGTGCGCAAAAATAAACTTTATTGATCAATAGGGACTAAAAGCGCCAAAAAGTGTATAAGTTTGCATTTTCGCGCATATCTTACGTTCTGAATATATCCGGACATCCAAAAATTTATGTAATCATTAAAATATATTATTTTAGTGGTTGGCATGATAAAATTCCATTCTTCGCGTAATTTGGATCGTTTTTCGCGTTCGTTTGTGTTTCGTCTTAATTAACCGAATAACGTGATCGTACGACCAAACGAACCGACATCCGACATATTTTTGAGCATGTCTCATGTCCCTTATGCTTAGGCATCATTGTAGAGCCTTGAAAATGGCTTAACGAGCCTTAAACGCATCAAAAATGGCCTTGAATGCTTGCAGGGACTGAAAGTGTAATTAACAAAACTGTTTGCTTAACTGTTTGAGGACGCGGGCCGCGTAAGATCCCTCTATCTCTTACGCAGGGCGCGAGCGACCCCCAGATCTGCAAAACCAGCTGAGTTCAATCAGCAGTTGGGTTTTCTTGTTTGTAAACGGTTTTTAAACATTTTATGGGCTATTTTGGGGCACCCATGGTATTCTAAAACCATGGGCACACTTGTACTGCTCAGATCGAAGCTCGGTTTTCGATGAATGATTTTAAAGGTTCCCCAAAATCTATATAAACCCAACCCCAATTCATTCTTCCTTCACACATGATCTGATTTCTCTAAGTTGGAACTTAAAAACCTTCATACCTGAGAAATTTTAGATCATATCTTCCTAGCTTGGACCCTTTGTAAGTATTCTTTCGTGCTTTTATGCGTTTTTAAGCATGAAAGTCAAACTACGTTTGACTTTCTGCTTTGACCAGTCAATGGTCAACACGAAGTTTGTTTGAACTTTGCAACGTGAGCGTAATCACGATGGTCATAGTCCCATGTGACTATACCTACTGATTACCACGTTATTTAGGCATAGTGACGAGTCATAGTTTCGGTCAAAATGCGTGTTTATGCGTATTTTGCAACCAAACTATTCTTGGGTATCAAAACCCTTTGTTTTGATATCAAACTTGTTTTCTAAATCCGTTAAACATGTTTTAACATGTTTAACTCGTCACTTTTAGATTTGTGCTTATATAGGGTCGTAAGATAAGCGGTCTAAGCAACCGCTTAGACTTTCGAACCTGACCCGTTTGGTCGATCACTAGGATCTGACCAAGCATATTTAGTGACCATAGTTACATAGGGAATAATCTTCCGAGGTTATACCTTATGGTCACTTAGTTTAATTAGTTGTATGATAGGTTGTTTATATGCCTTAGGTAGAATGACCAAAATGCCCTTTTCATGCATAATTGGTAATTAAGCATATGTAACCCAAACTTTTGTCACTTAACTGATTATGCAACATATTTAAACATGTTTAGGCATATAATACTTGTCATAGGACTAGTTAGGCGTTCCGAACGCGTTTTACGCGAACGACGTGTTAAAGTAGCATAAGCTACCTAAACGGGTCGTAATGGGTCGTAAGCACTTAGGTTAGGTTTCGATTTAGTATGTAGGCTTTGTTAGACCATATCATATGATTTCCAACACTCATTTGGTTTACGAAACCTCATCCTATCCGATCTTCCGATTAGGTCCGGTTTATTAATGTAGTTACCTATATTAGGTGCCGTTTGATTTCCGTGACCCCTCTAGCTTTGCTTGGTTGTTATTCAAGACTTCTAAGCATCCTCAAGTGAGTACATAGTCCCATCTTTTATTGTTTTCAACTGTTTTGGGGTGAAACATGTGTGCTTAATTGTTATTTTCATGATTTCAAAATATAAATTGATTATACATGTTAGTACTTATCTTTTGACAAATTGATTGATTATCTATTGTTTAAACATAAATTTTTCAAAGGTTATAAAACAAATTGTTGGGTTGTACTTACTTTATACATTCACCAAACCGATTGGTAGTACGATATAGCGCTATAGGACTAGACACCCCATTCCTGTTGTATAGAATGTCAGAAACCAAATTTTATCCAAATAGAGATTTCCTTTGTGGTATTTCTATAGTCTCTAAGGTGTAGTTTGATACACTAAGGTTTGAATGAATTCTAAATCACATTTTCTTTTGTATATTTTGATATACTTCTAAAGTATAGTTTGATATGCTCCCATATGTGATATTGTTTACCAAGGTATAATTTAATATACTATGTACAAAACCAACATATATTTTGTTAATTACTAAAACATAGTTTGATATGTTATTTACAAAACCAAAGCATAGTTTAATATGCTATTTATAAAACCAAAGTATACTTATGATATACTTCCGAAAACTATTATTTTGACAACTAAAATATATTTGATATACTATCTGTTTATCTATTTTGGAACTAAAATGTATTTTAATATATTACTTAACCGATTTTCTTAAAACCAAGATATATTTTTATATGTACTACAAACCTTTTTATAAAAACATTGTTTTACAAACAACACATTTTATACAAACTCATTTTACTTGGTTATTTATTTGTCTATGCATTATTCTGTTATATCATCTGATTTCTTATCAATTTTAGTATGATTTATAAAAGAAAATATTTTAAGGTTCATGACTATTTTTGATTAAACATTTTTCTCTAAACTTACAAGTCATGAATCCTATTCAAATAAAACCTATGTATCTCACATGCATTTTTATGCTGATGTACCTATTTTTACACATGTTTCAGGTGCTGCTATGTGATGATTGTTGATGCATGCTACACATAGGATGGACTTGTGCGACTTTAAAACTTGAAAAACAATATTTGTAATTATCTGATTTGTAATAAAACAATGAGTTCAATAATTCAATAAAACAAAATTATTTAATCCATGGTTGTGAAACAATGATTCTGTTACGACACTCCCCGACGTTTCCGCCATGATTTATTGTTTTACGTGGTCGGGGTGTGACATCATTAAACACAAATACACATATAATAACACCAAAACACATTGTTTTATTGATAATTGATATTGTTTTACATTGTACATTGATTACAGAGCACAGTTGTCACAGTAAGGCTCCAAAGAATTTTTCAGTTGTTACCCCAACAAATCAAGTTGCTCCCGACCAACAGTACAACCTCCTGCTAAGAAACAATATGCTGGAACTGCACCTTTGTGCAACCGATGTAACTGTCATTACCAACACCATTTACCATGTCATCATTGTACCCTCTATGGATGGGTTTGGTGATTTGGCCAACGTATGTCATTCTACTCCTACCCAAACCAAGTTGTTCCAAATCCTGTTCAAACTCAAGCTATCCCTAACCGCCCTCATTACCCGCCTGGATCCTGCTGTCACACCCTGGCTTTGTGGAAGCATGGGTTTAATTGGTGTGACTTCTTAATACCATAGTAACAATCATAACCATACTATATGATAAAAACATGAGGCATTCATCCATTAATAAAGTTAGAAAAAAAATCCCATTTTCAATAATCACAAAATAAGTTACAAACCTTAACATGATTTAATTGAGTTTATAAAGACTTAGCAAAAGACTTTAAACAATACTAGGTTTAGAGATATGTAACCCGTCCAGGTAGAGGTTACACCTTCTAAACCCTGGATGACTTCTTTATTCAAACGCAGCTTGAAAATACGTGCATACCGTGCCAGATCCGTTAGTTTCCTGAAATACATGTAGTTTGAAAAGTCAACATAAAGTTGAGCGAGTTCATGCGTAAGTGAGTTTGTACAAACATTTGAAAATGTTGTAAGTATGTATAAAAGTCCCTGGTATGTAGTAATTAAGGAAAAAGAGATCACCATTGGGTTGCAAATCTAATGATATGTGTGAAGTGCTGTAGGAAGACTCAAACCGAGCAGATTTTTGCGTCGGGCTCAAAGTCACCACCTGGTCCACTAGGCGGGCTCAGGGGTTGGGCTCGCTACACCCAGATAGATCTACCGCTAATGACCCTCGGTCCTACAACGAGGATTAATGGCCTCCAGTTCTCACCTACCCACTCACATGATCTAAGTAGTAACCCTCCTTAAGCTAACCATACCATGTAAGTAAAAGTTCGTAATAATCGTAACATGTATTTCACCCCCGAAGTATAAAAACTGAAAACAGTTAAGAGAAAAGGGGGACATGAACTCACTGAAGTGCGTATCCAGCAACGTCAATCTCCAACTCTATCTGCTGCGTGACGACCTACACGTACTAATTCCTATTAGACGGACGGTCGTGCCTTGGCTTAAGGTTTAACGTTTTTGGGAAATAGTTAGACAACTATTTCGTATTTACACTTCTTAATCATTAAATAAATATATTCCTTCCCAAGGATGGGGGTATTAATACATGTGCGTTTTATAATTCCGAGAATATATTTTTAAGTCTCACTTGAAAATATATTTTAATTCACTTGTCTAAAATATTCTGTTTCCAAAATATACATATTTTTCCCAAAAATATTATATTTTACTTCATACAATTTTCCAAAATAATTCTTTATCAAAATACACATTTAAGAGTATTTTCCGAAAATACGCAAGTTACATTTTAGAGTTCACGTTGTATAAACAATACCGATGTAACTTAAATATTTATTTGTGAGGGCGTTGGTATTATTTTGGAGTCGTATTTTCATGATATCTCCAAGTAATATTATTTTTACCCCAAAAATAATATATCTCTAGTTCACAAAATAATCACGTAAGCACACAAGCATCTTATTATGAAATATATATTCTCAATATATATATTTAACAAGTTTTATTTACGAAAATCTACCTCCGACATTTGGTTATTTTGTAATAAAAATCATGGCGAAATTTATATTTTGGAAAACAAGTTAAAAATATATTTATAACACTTGTCACCGAAAACATTTCTAAGTGTTATATTTTCTGGAAAAATTTCGCCAGAGTTTCCTCCGTAAATGGAGGCGTCCACGCTTACTAGCGTATCATTTTCTTTTGTAAAATCATTCAATCAGTTCTCAATTAATCAACCCGACATTTAGACATGCAAAACACTACTTATATCGTTTCAGTTTTAATGTACTAAACTGGGCCGTTTTCGAGTATTTTAATAAAATAGTTACCTTATTCCAAAAATTCCTAAATTTTTATAGAATGTCTTATACGAACCAAAAATTATTGTGTAAAAATATCGAGGTCCAAATCATTACCAATATTTTATAGAAAATCATTTTCCGGACTGAAATCAGATTTATCTTTTTCTGACCACAGTCCGCGGAATAATTTATTTAAAATTTATCGAGTGTCTGATTTACGAAATTCAAGTGAAAGAATTACAAATACATCGGTGGTCATCTACAGTACAAATTTCATGACCTAATCTTACACCAATTTCAAGTTATGACGAAAAATACAACACCCATTTACTGCTGTAAAAATGCAGCTTTAGCTGCTGTTACAAAACGACACTTTAAAAATAGTAATCGAAGTCCAAAAATTATGATTCCGGTGTCATTAGAACCGTACTTTCTAATACATAAACCTAGACTTCAGAAAATACATTTTTCGTTTTATTAAGGTCCTGTTACAGCCAGTTAAATCGGCTGTAAATGGCAATCATCATGCTGTTTAAAGGTTAAATGTAACTAAAACGCACTCATACGTTCGCCATCCTTTCTAATATGATTAAAATCAGCTCATAAGTCTGTTACAGCAGATTATGGTTTGTTTATTTCAGATTTATCATGATTTCAACATCATTTAACCATACATCTTCTCTAGTTAGTTTAAACTTCAAGACTTTGATGATGTTCTTTAGAGTTCTTAACATTTCATCATTCTTTCAACTATTAACCACCAAGAATATGAACAAGATGAAGATCTAAGGCACTTACTACTAGCTCAAGGCTAGGGGAGTTTCAAAGCATAAAAGTGGTGGATAAAAGAAAACGAGAGCGGTCCTTGAGCTTCCGAACACACCGAGCTTACTTGTATGATCACCTTCACCTTTGGATGCCCTTGGAATGATTGAAGAAGTTTGGAAAATAATGGTGGTGTGTGTGCTTGTGTTCAGCCGAACCCACAAGGAGGAAGGAAAAAAAGCTTGGTTGTTTGTGTGATGGTGGAATGAAGTGGTTAACTTTTGTGTTTATTTATAAACCAATATTATGTTTACCCAATGTACATAATGCTTCTTTATCCAACAACAAGATTAAATAAAATAATATAAAGGATGGTGGGGTGTCCCACCCTCACACAACCGTCAAAAACAAAGGGGGGGGTTATGGGGTTGGGTTTCAATTATTCTAGTTACTAACTAGTTAGGGGGTTAAGGTTAATTTAGGAGTTTATTGTGTGTTGTGTAATATAAGGTGTGTTAGGGTGTTCGGGGACCCTAACTTGCTCAGAAAAGGAAAAAAAATGTCATTGACAATATTTTTATGTTCCGGGTAAAGTCCGGTTCTTCGGTTAGATACTTATCCGTTAAAGTGCTAAATAAGCATTTAAAGTGTCGTTAATATTTGTTTTAGTTACACAATGAATTCCTGACACTTTGGAAAGTGTCTAGTATTATTTTTCCGTGTTTTTGCACTTTACTAGTTAGCTTAAATGCTGAATTTTGTATTAAAGTGCCGGATTTTGTAATTAGAGCATGTTTTAGGCACATTTGGTCACTATAACTATCGCCTAGCGACGCAGCTCTACAATCCTCACCTCCCTACACTCCCTACTAGTGTAGTAATCTATTCCCGGCTCATACTGGTCTCAGAGACAGTGTCTGTCTGATGCTGGCTATGTCAGCATGTTTACTGGGTTATCCGCTCATTGTGCTACTGTGCTTTTGTCCATCAAGGTTGTCACTGATGTTTGTGTGTAAATAATGAAGTGACAGCAATAAAGTATGATGCATGTATGTGTATGTATCAGAATTCAAGTAGCAGTTTAATCACAACTGTAAGTAAGCACATTAATTAAGCATTAATTAAATATTAATTAATTCGTACGGATACCTGGTTTGGTGAGGGTTGTCACATTCTCCCCCCGTTAAAGAAATTTCGTCCTCGAAATTTGTACTACCCTACTACTTATGGTTAAGTCACACACATATGTATATGAATAATATCGAAGTAGATAATCATCAAATCAAAACAAACATTACTCACATTAGGTGAGTCCATGAATCTATAACAACCCGAATCCTAGGGTTGAAAGGTGTGTGCTTCTAGCATTGGATGTCAAAGGTACAAGACGCATTTGACGTATAGTCTAGTGTAATCCAGCTAGCAGGGGTTCCACAAAAGTGGAGTTTTGACTAATAAGATTTTTAATCGATCAGTTACAATATGCAAACGAGTTTTCACAAACCATAGCACCCGCTATATGAACTCAAAAGCAACAACTCAACGTAATAGTAAAATAATCTGTCAACTCCTGACTAAAGGTCTGGTAAGGTTTAATGTGTTGACATTTTTTTTGAATGGTGAAGATACACCAAATGGAATACAAGCGAATCCGGTGTATCATTGTCTTGATTCGTAGTTGCATCAGAAATGTTTAAATGATAAATCAAACAAAAGTATGTGTGGTCTCGTGTGAAATGGTTAACCATGATTAGCACAAGCTACAAGTTTATGATGACACCACAAGGTGTCGTAATGGCATTATCCAATAATAGTGGTGACTGAACAAGTTCACCGCGTTTGAAATCAAATGAAAGTGTGCTGAGACAATCTGAAGATTTGATTTATACCATGTTATAGAATTTCCAATTAAATACGGAATATCAAAGGACCATTGTTTCCAATCGAAGATGAAAAGTAATAAATATCGCAAGGCATTTGATTGACAACGAAAGAATCGTTAGGAGGTACATTATGCTTATGAAATGAATATATGTACCATTGCCTTAACACACAATTGTGTTGAGACCGCTTTGATCGTGAAGATCCAAAATGGGTTGTTAACAACTAAATAGGGAATTGAATCCGTGTACGAAGTAAGTAACCAAATTAGCGCAAGCTTCAATTTTGTGAAAATGTCACCGCAAGGTATCGAAACAAATCAAACGTTTTAGTGGAGTCATAGACCAACCAAATCTACTACGACTCGAAATGAGAGAATCTCTGCAAAAATAGTTGAATATGATGCTCCCGATACATCATATAGCGTTTCAAGTTAAACCTGTGAACTGGAGAAGTTCAAGCAATTGAACTTGGTTTCAACGTAACCCGACAATAAACGTATGTATCAACAAGGAATTCTCGGCATGGTCATAAAATAAACCATGAATGTAGGTTTAGCAAGGTAATATTTAAATTTCAATGAAGTGTTTATTCAAAACAAAACCACATGCGTAGCAAATGATGCATGTGTGTCATGAAAGTTTCCGAGTACTGAAACAATGAGTATTTGCTAAAGTGAAGAAATGACCAGATATCGAAGCAAATGTGTGTTCGCTCTCAGCGAGAAAATTATTGCGATGCAACTACCATTAAGGGGAGTAGAGAGGCAACCATCTACTCGTCAGAGGTAAAAGAAATCCAAGTACTCTCTGTTGGGTCAACGGAACTGGCATATGCGCCATGTTAATGATGGTTGATTGAGTTGACAGATATGGTTCCTAAATAAAAACCTTTACGAGTTTGGACCTGGGTTCCCAAGGTCCTAAATATATGTTTTCTAAATCCTCCAGATTTCGTGTCCCGTGTGGATTCAATTTGTACATTGTGTAGGAAGAACCGTTTTTGTGTACGTCTAAGAACTAATCATTGTCCCACAATTTTCACCGGTAAATTTTCTTCTTGAATTCACTGTTAACGACGCTCGATTATCGACCAGTCGTGTAATAGTAGTTGGGTCCTCACAGTCAGTTATGTAAGGAGTTCGTTAGTCCTCAACAAGAGCCATCGACTCTGGTTGGCTAGCTCGTCCGACTCCCGGTCATTTAAAAGTTATTCGGCCTTTCTTTTGGCGAGCAGAACTGAGGTTATCCAAAACAAAAGTTTTGGTCTGTTATCTTCCTTCTCTATCAACCACTGAGGTTGCACTGTCAATCCTTGCATTTCTGAAGGTGTAAGTTGCTCAGGGTGCATTGGCTACAGGCGCGAGGCCTGGAATCAGATTGATGCAAAAATTCGGCTTGTCGTTGAGGAGATTACTCTGGCAAGTCTTCGAGGAAGACTTCAGGGTATACTCCGATCACGGGGGTATCGTTAAGTTTTAGTTCTTCGGCTCCCTTGTCCCCGACATGAGCCAGGAAACAACACATCCTTCTCACAACAACTTTCGTGCCTTAAGTAATTCATGATCGGTGGTGGCGTATCCTGCTTCGTGAGTCACGATCGTTCCTTCATTCGTCATCGAGGTGCGGATATTAACCTCCGCTCGATCGCTTGCCAACTAATACATCCAATTACCACGTTGAAGCTTCCCAACTCAACTGGCAATAGATTTAGCGTAAACTTACGCTCTCCGGGTTCTATCGTGCCGATTCCAGTTACTGCGTTGGCTTCCACTAGCTTCCCCTAAGCTAGTTCCAATGGGTACTGGAATATCTACTTACTCGCTACTTAAACCAATTATGCTCTCGAACTCTAGAAGTGCGAATCGTAAAATTTGCAACAGTATTTGGCAATACAGATGCATAATATTGCGTAATATGGGACGTACCGATATCCATGCTTGGATCCCTGGCGTGTCTCCCTAGCTCCGGTGGGGAGCTTTCATCTTTGCGCCTGATTGTTTTTAGGGCAATATCTTCTGAATTGCTTTTTGCTTCCACAGTTTAAACATCCTCGAGCATGTTTCTGTTTATCACTCATTCTGCCTCGACAATTATCATTGTCGTTGTCCCCTTCGTGATTCTCACTACCGTCTTGGCCCCCATTACTATGTTCAGTATTTTGCCAACAAGTTTCCTTGACATGTCCCACCTTGCCACAGTTACCACAATTTCCATATTTGCATCGCCCGACATGATAACGTAAACAATTGTCGCACTTAGGTAGGATACCCTTGTAATCTTTTCCCTTCTTGGCCTTCTTCTTGTTACTTACCCGAGTAACCATCTTGAAATTTGCGAGCTTTCTCTTGTTATCCACAGATGCCTCTATAGCAGTCTCCTTTTTCTCCTCCGCAGTGGAAAATTCTCCTCGTCTAACTGCTTCTTCCGTGAGTGCCATGCTTATGTTGATAGCCTCGGTGATCGTCAAAGGTTTTGATGTTGTTACCAGGCTTAGAATCTGCGGTGCCAATCCCCTTATGAACTGTTCAATTCTCTTAAACTCTGGTGCCCCCAGGAGTAAGGCAACTTGTGATAATTCGTTAAATCTCTGCACATACTCCGCTATCTTTGGTCCTTCCATTTTCAAGTTCCACAGTTCTGTTTCCAGCTTCTGGACTTCTGCCCTCGAGCAATATCTCTTACGCATTAGATCTTTCAGTTCGTCCCACGTCATAGCATATGCAGCGGTCTCACCCATTGTCCGAACTTGATGGTTCCACCATGACAGAGCCTCATCCACCAATAGTCCAGTTATATACTTGACTTGATGTTCGGGGTCACATTTGCTCAATCGTAAAACAGAATCTGTATTTTTAACCCAGCGCACGAAGGCTAAGGCACCCCCAGCGCCGTCGAACTCTCGAGGTTTGTGGTCCAAGAACTGCTTGTAGGTGCAGCCTGCGATGTAAGCAACATTATTCGCGTAAGGCCTTAGCAAGGCACTCGTGGAAATGTCCAAACGTTTTGTAATGTGTCTTAAAGGACTAGACATTACCGTTTGGGGGGGGGGGGTTATTTCCCGAGGTACTTCCGCTGCAATAAGAGCGATGGGCCTCGTACCGTGCGATGGCCTGTAAGAGGCGCTCTTGCATTTCTGCCTCTGTTGTCGGTACAGGGTTGTTGATATCGGTGTACCCTTGAGTCGACATCTTCCTAGAAGAAGGTCGGTTAGGTCAGGTCTAATTTGCTTCGTGCGTGCATTTGGTTGTTTAGTGGTCATAAGTACATACACATAACAGGTTACCATACCAACCAATCAAATAATAGTATAATCATAGTATGACCAAGTAATTCGGTAATTATGTTTAATGAGAGCATAACAAGTAAGCACGTAGTATTATAATTATAGCACACACACATAGATCAATGACGTGCTTAGCGAAGACCTAGCGACTGAGCTCTCATTGGTTATTGGCCACAAAGTGTTGCCGCATGTTTAAAGATGATTGGGCTTTCACTATCCTCCGGCCACAATCAGTGTGTCTTACAAAATGTATCCCATTGAAAGGGACACAGGGTCACCCTACCCTTGTCCAATAAGTATATTAGTGCATCAAAATTTCGTAATCAGAAGTGGTCCTCAAAAGACTCCGCAATCCCGGCTTATCATTAGTGTCCTTACCCAAGTGTAATGTAATCCGCATAATCCAGAAACCAACTATACTGGTGACTGAGGTGGAGGAGGATAGAAAAGTGACCGCTAGCATGCGTAAACTCCTCCTCGAGCTTGTATATATATATATATATATATATATCGAAGTAGTTAACTAGTCTGCCGCCCGATAGTAAAGATATAAGTATCAGAATCCTGGGAAAGGTGTAATAGCAATGGTCGAGAGCGCAAAAGGAACCTTGATGTATGTGACGAATCAAAGTATGCCGGTGATAGACAGGGTGGAGGACGTGGTGTTTTACATAAACTTTTCAGACAATATGCTGTCTTGTGATGTAGACACTTAATTCATGTTTTCGGTTATGTAATGTTTTGTATTTGAAGTTGCCAATTGTGGCGTCAGCTCAAGCTCCAACATTCTGCGACCCGTATCCTCAACTGTGGTTGATGTTACAGGAACACTTATCCTGTGTACAGCCTCCATAATGAGAGGGATGGCAAGGGTCTAAAATCAGTATAGCATGTTATAAGATCCATCAAAGTGGTTCGTTCTGCGTTGTAGAGGTGAATGTAGCGAATGATGCGACCTGTGCAGTTGGGAAAATGCTGTTGTAGCAGATGAATCGTTATGCAGGTGTTGACCTGAAGTACCTTCCCGGGGTGCGGTTATATTCTGAAAGAAAGCTATAGGCACCTTGGCGCAAATGGAAGTCGGTCTTCATAGGGGAAAGGAGCAACGTCAGCGGTTGCAGGTGTAAAAACAAACATCTCAACAAATGAGGAGATTGCCCGATGCAGGTAGATATAAGGGGTGCAATGTTCGGCAGACCAAAAAGAAACAGGGTTGTGATCACGTAAAGGTGTAGGTTCAGCAGGCGCAACATCAAGCTGACCCAAAAGGTGTAGAAGCTAGCTCAAGAGCAGGCTCTGGGTCTTGTAACGGTGTGGTGTCTCGAGCAGGTGATAGAGTAGTAGCCATGTCATCGTCGTCTTGGGTCAGTAGTAGAATGTTGTAATCCAACTGTTTGTAAGGTTGCAAGTATCACAGACTCAAAGGAGTCTGAATGCATGCTAGATCAGATGATGGCTTGTTAACAGGGGTCTCAAGAAGTGAAGTTAGTAACAGTGTCCTCGTCTAATTTTCTATCGTCATGGGTGTCGGCAGGAGGACCATCAATAAGCATGCCAACGTAGTCATATATTGTTTGTCGAGTAACCATCCTTTGGAAGGGATGTCCACAAGGGGCGCATTGTCTAGGATCGGATCCATAGTGTGCTCACCATCGGGATGACCAGTGATGAAGTGGTCATGGACCGAAACAAGAGTGACAGAAGGGTTCTTGTCAGAGAAGCCATCAGCAAAGGTAAAGTATTACCAGAATCTGGTAGCGCGGACTGTTGGAAGTCGTCCTCGTCCTTAGCATATCAGGATTACTCTTAGTGTCTGCCGTAAATATCTCTGGTGCAGATGCAGTCTCCTTATCTGTGGCGGTGGCCGTAGGGTTATCGATGTCTGATAACTCGCTTTCTAATTGGAGTGACATGTGTGCCGGTGCGTATCATGTATATCCATAGTAGTCACTATCAATTAGTGTATGCGAATAACTACCACATATGCACGTACATCAACATTAAATCAAATAAGCATGTAAGTCTCAATTAATGTAAGCAAGTAAAATCTCCAGACTATCCTCCCAGTTTCTCAAACTGAACTCCCTAGTCTCTCAGACTAAAATCTCCCAGTCTCTCAGACTAAAATCTCCCAATCTCTCAGATTGAATTCTTAGTCTCTCAGAATAAAATCTCCCAGTCTCTCAGACTAATCTCCTGGTCTCCCCGACCTAATTCCTGGTCTCCCCGACCTAATTTTTCCTGGTCTCCCTGACCTACTTTTTCCTGGTCTCCCCGACCTAATTTTTCCTGGTCTCCCCGACCTAATTTTTCCTGGTCTCCCGACCTAATTTCTCCTGGTCTCCCGACCTAATTTCTCCTGGTCTCCCGACCTAATTTCTCCCCAGTCTCCCCGACTGGACTCCCTCAGTCTCCCCGACTCAGCTATAAATTTAAATTTGGGAATGTGTATTTGTGCCTTTTTGTTTGTAAAAAGGTTTGTTCCCTGGGTCTGGACGTATAGTGTATGCAATGTAAAAGTGTTTGAAAACATTTTCGTGAAAGCCCTGATGATCATAGTCTAGACTCGAGAAGGAATCCTAGTTCGCTATGATCGAGGCTCTGATACCAAGCTGTCACACCCTGGCTTTGCGGAAGCGTGGGTTTAATTGGTGTGACTTCTTAATACCATAGTAACAATCATAACCAAACTATATGATATAAACATGAGGCATTCATCCATTAATAAAGTTAGAAAAAAAAAATCCCATTTTCAATAATCACAAAATAAGTTACAAACCTTAACTTGATTTAATTGAGTTTATAAAGACTTAGCAAAAGACTTTAAACAATACTAGGTTTAGAGATATGTAACCCGTCTAGGTAGAGGTTACACCTTATAAACCCTGGATGACTTCTTTATTCAAACGCAGCTTGAAAATACGTGCATACCGTGCCAGATCCGTTAGTTTCCTGAAATACATGTAGTTTGAAAAGTCAACATAAAGTTGAGCGAGTTCATGCGAAGGTGAGTTTGTATAAACATTTGAAAATGTTGTAAGTATGTATAAAAGTCCCTGGTATGTAGCAATTAAGGAAAAAGAGATCACCATTGGGTTGCAAAGCCAATGATATGTGTGAAGTGCTGTAGGAAGACTCAAACCTAGCAGATTTTTGCGTCGGGCTCAAAGTCACCACCTGGTTCACTAGGCGGGCTCAGGGGTTGGGCTCGCTACACCCAGATAGATCTACCGCTAATGACCCTCGGTCCTACAATGAGGATTAATGGCGTCCAGTTCTCGCCTACCCACTCACATGATCTAAGTAGTAACCCTCCTTAAGCTAACCGTACCATGTAAGTAAAAGCTCGTAATAATCGTAACATGTATTTCACCCCCGAAGTATAAAAACTGAAAACAATTAAGAGAAAAGGGGGACATGAACTCACTGAAGTGCTTATCCAGCAACGTCAATCTCCAACTCTATCTGCTGCGTGACGACCTACACGTACTATTTCCTATTAGACGGACGGTCGTGCCTTGGCTTAAGGTTTAACGTTTTTGGGAAATAGTTAGACAACTATTTCGTATTTACACTTCTTAATCATTAAATAAATATATTCATTCCCAAGGATGGGGGTATTAATACATGTGCGTTTTATAATTCCTAGAATATATTTTTAAGTCTCACTTGAAAATATATTTTAATTCACTTGTCTAAAATATTCTGTTTCCAAAAATATACATATTTTTCCCAAAAATATTATATTTTACTTCATACAATTTTCCAAAATAATACTTTATCAAAATACACATTTAAGAGTATTTTCTGAAAATACGCAAGTTACATTTTAGAGTTCGCGTTGTATAAACAATACCGATGTAAATTAAATATTTATTTGTGAGGGCGTTGGTATTATTTTGGAGTCGTATTTTCATGATATCTCCAAGTAATATTATTTTTACCCCAAAAATAATTTATCTCTAGTTCACAAAATAATCACGTAAGCACACAAGCGTCTTATTACGAAATATATATTCTCAATATATATATTTAATAAGTTTTATTTACGAAAATCTACCTCCGACATTTGGTTATTTTGTAATAAAAATCATGGCGAAATTTATATTTTGGAAAACAAGTTAAAAATATATTTATAACACTTGTCACCGAAAACATTTCTAAGTGTTATATTTTCTGGAAAAATTTCGCCAGAGTTTCCTCTGTAAACGGAGGCGTCCACGCTTACTAGCATATCATTTTCTTTTGTAAAATCATTCAATCAGTTCTCAATTAACCAACCCGACATTTAGACTTGCAAAACACTACTTATATCGTTTCAGTTTTAATATACTAAACTGGGCCGTTTTCGAGTATTTTAATAAAATAGTTATCTTATTCCAAAAATTCCCAAATTTTTATAGAATGTCTTATACGAACCAAAAATTATTGTGTAAAAATATCGGGGGTCCAAACCATTACCAATATTTTATAGAAAATCATTTTCCGGACTGAAATCAGATTTATCTTTTTCTGACCACAGTCCGCGGAATAATTTATTCAAAATTTATCGACTGTCCGATTTACGAAATTCCAGTGAGAGAATTACAAATACATCGGTGGTCATCTACAGTACAAATTTCATGACCTAATCTTACACCGATTTCATGTTATGACGAAAAATACAACACCAATTTACTGCTGTAAAAATGCAGCTTTAGCTGCTGTTACAAAACGACACTTTAAAAATAGCAATCGAAGTCCAAAAATTATGATTCCGGTGTCATTAGAACCGTATTTCATAATACATAAACCTAGACTTCAGAAAATACATTTTTCGTTTTATTAAGGTCCTGTTACAGCCAGTTAAAGTTGGCTGAAAAAGGCAATCAGCATGTTGTTTAAAGGTTAAATGTTACTAAAACGCACTCATACGTTCGCCATCCTTTCTAATATGATTAAAATCAACTCATAAGTCTGTTACAGCAGATTATGGTTTGTTTATTTCAGATTTATCATGATTTCAACATCATTTAACCATACATCTTCTCTAGTTAGTTTAAACTTCAAGACTTTGATGATGTTCTTTAGAGTTCTTAACATTTCATCATTCTTTCAACTATTAACCACCAAGAATATGAACAAGATGAAGATCTAAGGCACTTACTACTAGCTCAAGGCTAGGGGAGTTTCAAAGCGTAAAAGTGGTGGATAAAAGAAAACGAGAGCGGTCCTTGAGCTTCCGAACACACCGAGCTTACTTGTATGATCACCTTCACCTTTGGATGCCCTTGGAATGATTGAAGAAGTTTGGAAAATGATGGTGGTGTGTGTGCTTGTGTTCAGCCGAACCCACAAGGAGGAAGGAAGAAAAGCTTGGTTGTTTGTGTGATGGTGGAATGAAGTGGTTAACTTTTGTGTTTATTTATAAACCAATATCTTGTTTACCCAATGTACATAATGCTTTATCCAACAACAAGATTAAATAAAATAATATAAAGGATGGTGGGGTGTCCCACCCTCACACAACCGTAAAAAACAAAGGGGGGTTATGGGGTTGGGTTTCAATTATTCTAGTTACTAACTAGTTAGGGGGTTAAGGTTAATTGAGTAGTTTATTGTGTGTTGTGTAATATAAGGTGTGTTAGGGTGTTCGGGGACCCTAACTAGCTCAGAAAAGGAAAAACAATGGCGGGTAAAGTCCGGTTGTTCGGTTGGATACTGATCCGTTAAAGTGCTAAATAAGCATTTAAAGTGTCGTTAATATTTGTTTTAGTGACATAATGAATTCCTGACACTTTGGAAAGTGTCTAGTATTATTTTTCCATGTTTTTGCACTTTACTAGTTAGCATAAATGCTGAATTTTGTATTAAAGTGCAGGATTTTGTAATTAGACCATGTTTTAGGCACATTTGGTCACTATAACTATCGCCTAGCGACGCAGTTCTACAATCCTCACCTCCCTACACTCCTTACTAGTGTAGTAATCTATTCCCGGCTCATACTGGCCTCAGAGACAGTGTCTGTCTGATGCTGGCTATGTCAGCATGTTTACTGTGTTATCCGTTCATTGTGCTACTGTGCTTTTGTGCATCAAGGTTGTCACTGATGTTTGTGTGTAAATAATGGAGTGACAGCAATAAAGTAAGATGCATGTATGTGTATGTATCAGAATTCAAGTAGCAGTTTAATCACAACTGTAAGTAAGCACAGTAATTAAGCATTAATTAAATATTAATTAATTCGTACAGATACCTGGTTTGGTGAGGGTTGTCACATTCTCCCCCGTTAAAGAAATTTCGTCCTCGAAATTTGTACTACCCTACTACTTATGGTTAAGTCACACACGTATGTATATGAATAATATCGAAGTAGATAATCATCAAATCGAAACAAACATTACTCACATTAGGTGAGTCCAAGAATCTATAACAACCCGAATCCTAGGGTTGAAAGGTGTGTGCTTCTAGCATTGGATGTCAAAGGTACAAGACGCATTTGACGTATAGTCTAGTGTAATCCAGCTAGCAGGGGTTCCACAAAAGTGGAGTTTTGACTAATAAGATTTTTAATCGATCGGTTACAATATGCAAACGAGTTTTCACAAACCATAGCACCCGCTATATGAACTCAAAAGCAACAACTCAACGTAATAGTAAAATGATCTGTCAACTCTTGACTAAATTTCTGGTAAGGTTTAGTGTGTTGACATTTTTTTTACTGGTGAAGATACACCGAATGGAATACAAGCGAATCTGGTGTATCATTGTCTTGATTCGTAGTTGCATCAGAAATGTTTAAATGATAAATCAAACAAAAGTATGTGTGGTCTCGTGTGAAACGGTTAACCATGATTAGCACAAGCTACAAGTTTATGATGACACCACAATGTGTCGTAATGACATTATCCAATAATAGTGGTGACTGAACAAGTTCACCGCGTTTGAAATCAAATGAAAATGTGCTGAGACAATCTAAAGATTTGATTTATACCATGTTATAGAATTTCCAATTAAATACGGAATATCAAAGGACCACTGTTTCCAATCGAAGATGAATAGTAATAAATATCACAAGGCATTTGATTGACAACGAAAGAATCGTTAGGAGGTACATTGTGCTTATGAAATGAATATATGTACCATTGCCTTAACACACAATTGTGTTGAGACCGCTTTGATCGTGAAGATCCAAAATGGGTTGTTAACAACTAAATAGGGTACGAAGTAAGTAACCAAATTAGCGCAAGCTTCAATTTTGTGAAAATATCACCGCAAGGTATCGAAACAAATCAAACGTTTTAGTGGAGTCGTAGACCAACCAAATCTACTACGACTCGAAATGAAAGAATCTCTGCAAAAATAGTTGAATATGATGCTCCCGATACATCATATAGCGTTTCAAGTTAAACCTGTGAACTAGAGAAGTTCAAGCAATTGAACTTGGTTTCAACGTAACCTGACAATAAACGTATATATCAACAAGGAATTCTCGGCATGGTCGCAAAATAAACCATGAATGTAGGTCATTCGAATCACGAATTAGTAATTAGGTTTAACAAGGTAATATTTAAATTTCAATGAAGTGTTTGTTCCAAACCAAACCACATGCGTAGCAAATGATGCCAATGCAACTTGGGAGTTTCAACTTCATAGTAGGCATGGACTGGTTAACCAACCATCATGCTGAAGTGATTTGTTTTGATATGATTGTTCGTGTACCTCTTCCATCTGGCGAAATCTTAGAAGTTCGTGGAGAGAAACCTTCTAGTAGACTCAAACTCGTGACTTGTACCCAAGCCTAGAAATACCTTCAAAATAAATATGTAGCCTTTTTGGCACATATCGTAGAGGGGAGAGAGGCAAGAGCCAGAGTATTCAAGACATCCCCATTGTTCAAGATTTTTCCAAGGTGTTTCCGGAAGAACTTCCTGGCTTACCCCTTGTACGCCAAGTGGAATTTCGCATAGACCTGGCACCTCGTGCCAACCCAATTGCCAAATCCCCTTATCGTCTTGCACCATCTGAGATACAAGAATTATAAAAATAAATCCAAGAACTTTTGGGCAAAGGATTTATCCGTCCAAGTTTCTTACCCTGGGGTGGTCCTGTGTTGTTTGTGAAAAAGAAGGATGGATCCTTTCTCATGTGCATCGATAATCGTGAGCTCAATAAACTTACGATAAAAAATTGATATCACTTACCTCATATTGATGATCTTTTTGATCAACTACAAGGCACTACCTGTTTTCCAAAGATCGATCTCCGTTCTGGGTATCATCAACTTCGTGTACTCGAAGAAGATATTCCCAAAATTGCTTTTTACACTCGATACAGCCATTACAAGTTAAATGTCATGCCTTTTGGTTTGACTAATGCTCCTGTCGTTTTCATGGACTTAATGAATAGGGTTTGTAAACCTTATTTAGATAAGTTCATCATTGTTTTCATCAGTGATATCTTGA
This sequence comes from Helianthus tuberosus, assembly GCA_030545235.1. Classification (NCBI taxonomy): domain Eukaryota; kingdom Viridiplantae; phylum Streptophyta; class Magnoliopsida; order Asterales; family Asteraceae; genus Helianthus; species Helianthus tuberosus. The sequence continues at coordinate 90,424,596 of CM060411.1, forward strand.
TTTATTCAAAATCTCGAGCTGACCACGAACATTGTGACAACCCTCAAAATTACAGGTACTATACAATTAATTAATTTTAATTATGTGCTTAATGACTGTGCTTGATTACAACTGACAATTTAAACTACTCTATGATTTTTATATCATACATACACATGCATCATATCTTATACAGTCACTCTATTCATTACTCACAAACATTAGTGACATACTTGATGCACACATCACAGTTAACAAACTGAACGGATAATTCAGAAACATGCTGACAATGCCAGCACTTAGACGGACAGTATTATTATGGCCAGTATGAGCCAGGGATAAGGTACTACACTAGTTTGGAGTGTAGGGAAGTGAGGACCATAAAACTGCGTCACTAGGTGATAGTTATAGTGCCGGGAAGTGCCTAAAACATACTTTAAATGCAGAATTCAGCATTCTTTTATAAAATTCAGCATTTTAAATTATTAATAAAGTTCAGTTACGTGACAGAATGGTCCTGTATACTTTCCTAAGTGCCGGGAATAAAATGTGTTACAAAAATAAATATAAAAGACACTTTACGATACAACTTAGCACTTTAACGGAACGGTATCTAACCGAACAACCGGACATTACCCGGAACACAAAAATATTGTTAAAAACATTGCCTCACTTTTTCTGAGCTAGTATTATTTTCACGAACACACTAACACATTTCATAATACATATAATACATTAAACATTAGACATAATAATTAACCTCCCACTAGCTAAATCAATCACCATCTAATTTACAAATTATCCCTTCTTTTTGGCTGAATTTTCGGTTCATATGGCCCCCAAGATTTGATTTAAATCTTCAAAAATTCTCCACTAATCTTTTCTTGGTGTAAGTGTAATTTGTATGTACTTTAAGGAACAAATAATCCATTGAGTATTAGCATTTAGATTATAAGTAAACACTTATCCCTTACACTTAAATCACCAAAGAAATTTTTCTTTTCTCCTCCCCAAAGCTACGGCCAACACCCCCTTTACAACATATCACCATTTTCAATCTTCATTCAAGTATTCCAAGCTTCTCACAAGGTGCACAAAGGTGAATCACGAAGTGTGGAGTTCACGAATCGCCAAGGACCTCTCCCGTTTGTCTTTAACCACTCATTTTTCCCGTCTAGATTCTACCCTAGCCTTGTGCTAGTAGTAAGTTACTTGAACACCCTTGTTCATCTTGTTTCATGGTTAAAAAGTTAGTATGGTGATCGTATATATGCGTTTTAGTAACATTTAACCTATAAAAAGCTTGCTGATTTGCACTTTCAGCCGACTTTAACTGGCTGTAAACAGGTCATAACTTAACAAAAACTTGATTTTCTTGAGTCTATAACATGTTATTATGAAATACGGTTCTAATGGCACTGGAATCATAATTTTTGGACTTCGTTTACTATTTTTAAAGACCCGTTTTGTAACAACAGCTCAAGCTGCATTTTTACTGCTGAAAATAAGGGTCCTGTTTTCCGTCATAGCTAGGATTCTGTGTAGATTCAGGTCATGAAATTGGTACTATAGATGACCACTGGTGTCCAAATAATTGTCCCACTGGAATTTCATCAATCGGACTTACGATAAATTTTAAATGAATTTTTCCGTGAACTGCAGTCAGAAAGTGACGGATCTGAGTTCAGTCCGGTAAATTAATTTTTATAAAATATTGGTAAAGAACTGGACTCTGATATTTTTACACAATAAAATTTGGACTATATATGACATTCTATAAAAATTTGGGAATTTTTGGAGAAGGTTAACTATTTTATTAAAATGCCCGAAAACAGTCCAGTTTTGATTAATTAAGCTGAAATGACATAAGTAGTTTATTTCATGTCTAATTGTCGGGTTGGCTATGTGAGAACGATCTACGAGATATATGTAAAAGAAAATGATATGCTATTAAGCATGGACACCTCTATTTACAAAGTAGACTATGGCGAAATTTTCCGAAAATCCTAACACTTAGAAAATATTTTCTTGACAAGTGTTTACTAGTATATTTCAGATTATGTTTTCAAAGATAAACCTCGCCATAAATTTTATAACAAAGTATAAAGTATCAGAGGATGGTTTTATACATAAAAAATGGTTAAGTATATATTCTCAAAAAGGGACTTAAAAATATATTTTCGATACGAACATACGTGGGTAAAATGTCCCATCCTTGGGAAGGAAACACTTATATATAAAATACTTTAGAAGTATTAATACAAGAATATTGCATGAACAAATATTCCAACACGACATATGATTAAGTTGAAATATTAATTATTTTGACAAATAATTATTACTCGGAATAATAAAAGAAACGTAACTCAAAACATTTAACTCTAAGCCAAGGCACGGCCCGTTAGTCTAATAGACATTAGTACGTGTAGGTTGTCGTGTAGTGGACGGAGTTTGAGTTACGGTACAAGACGCACCACTGTGAGTTCATGTCCCCCTTTTCTCTTAACAGTTTTCAGTTTTATACTTCGGGGGTGGAATACATGTTACAATTATTACAGACATTTTATACATGGTATGGTTAGCTTAAGGAGGGTTTACTACTTAGATCATGTGAGTGGGTAGGTGGAACTTAAGGCCATTAATCCTCGTTGTAGGACCGAGGGTCATGAGCGGTAGATCTATTTGGGTGTAGCGAGCCCAGCTCCTGAGTCCACAGTACGGACCATGGGGTGACTTTGAGCCCGACGCACAAATTTGCTAGGTTTGAGTCTTCCTGCATCACTTCACACATATCATTGGCTTTGCAACCCAATGGTGATCTCTTTTTCCTTATTGCTACATACCAGGGACGTTTATTCATACTTTGAAGGTTTATACATACTCACTTTTACATGAACTCGCTCAACTGTTGTTGATTTTTTCAAAATACATGTATTTCAGGAAATTAATGGATCTGGGAAGTATGCTATTGTGTCAAGCTGCGTAATGAATAACGATGTCATCCAGGTTTAGGAGGTGTAACCCTTACCTGGATGGTTACATGTCTTTAAATCACGTATTACTTAAGTCTTTTGTTGTGTCATGTGAAAACGCTTTAATCTTGTCTTGGTTGTAACTTGTTTTATGTGTCGACATTTTTAGACAATGACGTTGTGATGTCTTTAAATTTAATTAATGGATGAACATCTCGTATTTTTATCATATAGCATTGTTGTGATTGTTGCTATGGTATTAAGAAGTCACACCTAATAAACCCACGCTTCCGCAAAAGCCAGGGTGTGACAAACATCACCTCCCATCTAAAGATGGAACTCCAAAAGAAAGAACAACTTTATGCCAAATTCTCCAAGTGTTAATTTTGGCTGAAGGATGTTCAGTTCTTGGGTCACATTTTCAATAAACGAGGTATACATGTAGATCCTTCTAAAATCACTACAATTAGGGATTAGAGTACACCTACTACTCCTACCGAAGTTCGTTCTTTTCTTGGCCTCGCTGGTTATTACCATCGTTTCATCGCAAGCTTCTCCAAGATTGTGGGCCCCTCACTTCTTTGACTCAAAAGAATAAACCATTTAAGTGGGAACCCAAACAAGAAGAAGCTTTCCAAACATTGAAACAAAAGCTTTATAATGCTCCTATTCCATCCTTACTGTGTGGCAACGACGATTTTGTTGTGTACTGTGATGCCTCAAATCTAGGCCTTGGATGTATTCTCATGCAATGAGACAAAGTTATAGCCTATGCATCAAGACAATTGAAAATCCACGAAAAAGAACTACACAACTCATGATCTTGAGTTAGATGTTGTTATTTTCGCTCTCAAAATTTGGAGACACTACCTCTATGGTATGAAATGTGTGGTTTTCACAGACCATAAAAGTCTCCAACATATATTCAATCAGAAGGAATTGAACATGAGAAAATGACATTGTGTTGAACTTCTTAACGACTATGACTTTAATATTCGCTACCATCCTGGTAAGGAGAATGTCGTAGCCATTGCTCTTAGTCGTAAAGAACGTGCCAAACTTCATTGTGTTCGAGTTCAATCTGATAACCAAACAAGAATTTTCCAAGCTCAACGTACTTGTATAGCCCAAGGCATGTTGTGTAATGAACTGCAACATAATCTTGAGCTTCAGCTTGAAACTAAACATGATGGGTTACTCTATTTCTTGAACCGTTTGTGGGTTCAAAACCAAGACAATCTTCGTACATTTTTTATGAACGAAGCCCATACGACTCGTTACTCTATCCATCCTAGTACAGACAAAATGTACATGGACCTTCATACCCAGTATTGGTGGTCGGGTATGAAGAAGGATATAGCCTTGTACATATCCAAATGCTTGACCAACCAGAAGTACCAGTGCGGAAGTGGGAGAAGATTGCTATGGATCTCATCACTAAATTACCACACACTTCTAGAGGTCATGATGCCATTTGGGTAATCATTGACCATCTGACTAAGTCAGTACACTTTTTGCCGATTCGTGAGAATTTTTCTATTGATAGACTTGCTAAGATCTATATTGATGAGATTGTATCTCATCATGGTGTTCCTTTGAACATCATATCAAATCGTGATGCTCATTTCTCATCTCGTTTTTGGAAGACCATGCAATCTGCCATGGGAACCAAATTAAATCTGAGCACTGCTTATCATCCTTGAACGGATGGATAAACCAAAAGGACAATCCAAACACTTGAGGATATGCTTAGAGCTTGTGTGATCCACTTTGGTGGTAGTTGGGGTTCGCATCTGCCTTTGATCGAATTCTCCTACAACAACAGTTATCACTCCAGCATTAACATGGCTCCTTTTGAGGCTATGTACGGTCAAAAATGCCATTCACCCATCTATTGGAATGAAGTTGGTGAAGCTCAAATCACTAGACCTGAACTCATTTAAGAAACAATAGACAAAATCATGAAAATTCACAGTATCCTTTTGACAACTAGAAGTCGTCAAAAGAGTTATGCTGACAAATGATGCAAGCCTTTGGAATTCCAAATGGGGGATCATGTTCTACTCAATGTATCCCCTTGGAAAGGTGTGGTTAGATTTGGAAAGAAAGGTAAATTAGTACCTCGTTATGTGGGACCTTTTAAGATCTTTGAAAGGATCAGAAAGGTAGCCTACAAACTCGAACTACCTCCCGAACCTGGGAATTTTCATCCAACCTTCCATGTGTCCAACTTGAAAAAGTGTTTAGCCGATGAAAACCTCCACATCCCTCTTGACGAAATTCGCATTGATGACACTATGCATTTCGTCGAGAAATATGTGGAGACTATCGACCGTGAAGTTAAGAAACTCAAGTGTAGTCGAATACCAATTGTTAAAGTTCGCTGGGAATCCAAACATGGCCCAGAGTTTACCTGGTAACGAGAAGACCAAATGAAAGCGAAATACCCACATCTTTTCTCACAAGTCTCATCTGATTAAATTTCGGGACGAAATTTCCCAAAGTAGGGAGACTGTAACATTTGCAAAATTTTCAACCATTGTACAATTTCGATCATTTTTTGTGTTTAATAAAATTTTATATTTTATTTACGAAATACGTAATCGTATGATTGAGCACAATGATATTCATGACATTTCTGAAATAAAATCTAAGTTACCTACGCCTTTATACCCTTCATATAGCTTAATTTACAAGTTAGAAGGTTAAAAATGGCAAACAAGAGAAAATACAAGTTCGGGGGCCAAATCTGCCAAATATGGAAATTTTATTTATCAGAAAGCCTTACGGACCGTAAGATCCGACCCTTACGATCCGTAAGGGTGGCACTGGTAGTTTACAAACAGCTGGCTAAGGCAGCTTGCTTCCTTGCCACAAAGCTCACAATTTTGCCACGTTTTCTCCTGCTTTGGACATGTGTGATGACACTAATAACCTCCTTAGGATCCCTGATCACACTTGGCAAGAATTGAAGGCTTGATGTCAAGTATAAATAGCTTCAAACTTGAGCTTTCAAGACTTGCACCTTCAATTCTCATTCTCCTATCTCTTGGATAGCTTCTCCTCTATAGAGGCTTCCCTCTGGGAGTTTAAACACTCCCTTGAACACTTGTAAGTGTTCTAACTTAGTCTTTTTCAATATTTTGGCTAGTTATGAGCTAAAAGTCAAGCAAATTGACTTTTGCTTTGACTTTCGGTTCTAACCACATTGGTCAAGTCAAAGTTTAAATTGAACTTTGTTACCTGATCGTAATAATGAAGGTGTTAATCCCTTGCGATTACACCCTCTGATCATCACATTTAGTATGCGAAATGATGAGTCAAACTTTTACGAAATAAAAGTAAGAGTTAATTGGCAAAATCGTCCCTGAGGTTTGGGCATGTTTGCCATTTTCGTCCAAAATGACACTTTTGTACCAAATTGCCCCCAACGTTTGTAACTTTTTGCCATTTTCATCCAAACCACTAACGTAGTTTATTTTTTCTGTTAAGTTGATGATATTTGGATGAAACTGACAAATATAAAACTACAGGGACAATTTTGGCAATTTATTCAAACCTTTTTTAATTTCTTTTATTTAATTATTTTTGTTACATATATAATAAAAAAGAATATACATGGAGTTTTTAGAAAAAAAAATTAATAGTTTTATCACATAATTTTATAAATTTTCATCCAAATCACTAACTCAGTTTATTTTTTCTGTTAAGGTGAAGGATGTTTTAAATTTTATAAATTAAGACATAAATTAATTTACAACTTCTTTATATAAATCAGTTTTATAAAGAGAAAATGTCATTGGTGTGCAACACATAACAATTGATTACAACTTTTAGTATTTATGAATTGTAGAGATAGAAAAAAAATGTAATACATTACATATTTTATAAATGTGTTGAGCACCTAGGAAATATGTTGGTAGAACTAAAATATTTATTTAATTAAGATTATGAGGGTAACTAACTAATACTTATTCTGAGTGACTTGAGTAAATAAACTTTTGGTTCATAGCATTATAATTACAATTTCGTGAGTAATTTTAAGGTTTGGTAACGATACGTTGTTTGATAGAGGGGGGGGGGCACTGGCTTCTGTTTTTTCTTAGGAGCGAATTTAAAAAAGTAGAAGATGAATTACAAACTTGGTACATATGATAAGATTTTTTATTTGATCTTTTTCAATAAGGTCACTAGCATTTAATTTTATAAAATTTAGAGGTTTAAGTAGATTTTATTTTTATAAAACTGATCTACATAAAAAATTAGAAATTAATTTCTGTCTTAGTTTATAAACATCCTTCGCCTTAATAGAAAATTTATGTGACAAAGTTATTATTTTTTTCATATAAAAATTGCATGTATATTCTTTTTTATTATATATGTAACAAAATTAATTAAATAAAAGAAATTTAAAAGAGTTTGAGTAAATTGCCAAAATCATCCTTGTGGTTTTATATTTGCCAGTTTCATCCAAACACCCTCAACTTAACAGAAAAAATAAACTAAGTTAGTGGTTTGGATGAAAATGGCAAAAAGTTACAAACGTTGGGGGCAATTTGGTACAAAAGTGTCATTTTAGACGAAAATGGCAAACATGCCCAAACCTCAGGGACGATTTTGCCAATTAACTCTAAAAGTAAAAAAATGTATAAAAATGCATTTTTCGACGAAAGAGTTTTCGGGTATTAAAACTTAAAGTTTTGACACCAAATCAGTTTTATAACATTATTAGACATGTTTTGACATGTCTAGCTCGTCATTTCTAGTTAAGTTCTTATTCCTTAGTCGAAAGTCGAGCGGTTTGACTTCTGCTTTGACTGTCGAATCTGGCCCGTTTGGTCAACCTTAGGATCCGACCAAGCCCATTTATATGACCATAGTAATATAGAGAATAACCAGATGAGGTTATACCTTATGGTCATATCGTTTGGTTAGTCAAATGGCAAGTCAACTTTAAATACTTTTAAAATGTCCAAAATACCCTTTTTTGCATAAAATAGTTTTAAACATATATGATCATTGTTTTTGACTTATAAAGTGATCATACAACATTATTAAATATGTTTTGAAAAGTCGAACTCGTCATAGGACTCATTCGACCATCCGAACCCATAGTTATGCATACGACACGTTAAAGTGGCGTAAACCACTTTAACAAGTTGTAACGGATCAAAACACCTAGAAACCCTTTCCAATCAGAATGTAAGTCTTTATAAACTATATTATACGAGATCATTCGCCCGTTTGGTTAATAAACCACATTCTATCCGATCTTCTGTTTAGGCCGCAATATACACTAACTAATAATTATCCGAATTATTAGGAAACATTTGAACCATTTGAGCTTTGCTTATGATGTATTGTAAAATACATCTTTATTCGCGTCTAGGTTTGTTCGGTTTTAGTTAGATTTAGTGTCGTTTTAGTTTAGATTGTATTTGTCTTTGATTTATTTGTGTTTTCAGGTCTTTGCAGCCAAAAGGAACAGATACGAGTCAAATTCTGTAAAGGCGAAAGACTGGAACGGAAACCGGAGGCTCGGGAGTGGAAACGGAGCGGAAAGTGCAAGTCTGAAGCTTCCAGGCGGCCCGCATGAACTAACAATGATATATGTCGCGGGCCGCTTGAACTTATCAAATGGTTTTCGGTATAACAATGGCGGGCAACCCACTTTAACTTACATTGAAACATACGCGGGCCGCGAGAGAGGGTAATACGCGAAACAGATCATTCCAGCAATCGGATTAGGGTTTTGGAGAATTATAAAATAACATTAACATCATCAGCCGAAGGAGAGACCACAATTACGAATTGGAGACGAATTAGAGAGTTCTTGGGAAGCTGATTAGCGGCTGTTGAAGTGCTCGGGTCACGTGGAATCATCTAGGAACATTCGGGAGCTCTCGGGATCGAAGAATACGGGTTTTATTATCTTGTTTCTTTGTGTTTCGTTTGTTTTTATTTGTTCTACGATGAATTCTGTTTTAAACAAGTTGATTATCATATTCTTAAACATGTTTAGCAGCTAGAAACCTTTACTACCTAGACATGGATGAATGATTGCGTATAAGTTTGATTATTTTTGGATTTATGGAAGCTATGGATTGTTTATAAATTGTAAACGGTTTGTTCTATCAGTTAGATGTGTTTGCGTGCTTGATGTTATTTTATTATTGATTATTGCTTCGCTTGAATCTTGGTGACGGTCTTTATCACGGAATAGAGTCGGGCTAGGGTTTTAGGTTTTGGTGAGTGTCTATATCACATAATAAACCTTTGATCCTTTAGGGTGAAAAGTGCACAAGTAACCTTAGAAGTAATAGTTGGTAATTTAATAAAATCAAGTGTTCTACTAATCATCAATAGCTGTAAGGTGCGAGATTATTGCTAGGTCTAAGTGATTAAACCGCAAGGTGGGTCCTTCTTAGGAAGTTAACCTATTGGCTGCTGTATAGCAAGTCAAGCTGAGAAAACAAACCTATCCTAGGTTTAGGTCTCGTAAGGGAGTGAGCCTTGTAGGATACTTTTATAAACCCCATTAGATGTCTTGTAAGGGAGTCTAAGACCGGTAGTTTAACAACCTTTAGGGGATCTTAGCGTGCTCTTGAGAGGGGTCCTTAGATTTCCCGATAGGTGAGAATTTCAAGATCCCGGTTCCATAGCAGACAACTTCCAATTATAATCATAACTAAAAGCAATCAGGATTCCTGTCTAGGTAGTTCCTTCATCATCCTTGAGTTCAGCCTTCGTGTGAGTTCGTGTCTAGTTCGTTTAGCTAATCTAGTTAATCATTATTTACATTCTTAAGATTTTTAGAAACCCCCCCCCCCCCCATCAATAAACATTTAGTTAAGTCTGTGTCAGTCTAAGTCAAGATAGAGTCATTAACGTAATCAGTAGAGTCTCTTGGGTTCGATACTCGGACTTCCTTAGGCTATACTTCATCGATCGGTACACTTGCCGGTTGTGTGGTTTAGGGTTTAGTGAGTCTTAGTTTTATAAATTTAAAACTTAGAGAGTCTAGATTTAGGGTAATTTTAGTTGTTTTAGTTGACCCGTTTCGAGCACATCAAGTTTTTGGCGCCGCTGCCGGGGATTTTTGGCGATTGCGTTGATTACTTTGTTTGGACTTGTTTGACATTATACGTGCTACTTGCTTTTGTCTATTGAGTCGTAGGAGTCTAATTGTCCGTGTCTTTTATTTTTCTTGAGTCTTGTAAATATGTGTGAAATTTGTGGAGGACCTCACTTTACAGTTAAATGTCCCTAGTATGAGGGGTCCTCTGCGGATTATGATACTAACCCCTTTGTGCAGCCACAACAATATTCTTTGCAGGGGTATCCCCCAAATGCTAAGGAGATGTTGCCAAATTTTTTCGCGCTCAGGGAAGTAATTTTGGAGTGCACGCAAGCAATAAAAAAGTTGGAGTACGGGGATCCAAGGTTACCAAGAATGATTGATATACTTGATCGACTGTTTGAGCAAATAGCCCCAACGTTAGAATGTGACCTCAGTCGGCAAAGGGATCCGAAGTGTGAAGAATGTGGTGGACCGCACCGGTATGAAGAATGTGCGATCGCTGCTCGGTTTGAATGGGGTTGGAAAAGTAGAGAACAGAAGCAACCAATACAGTGGGGCTATGATGATGATGATGAGTGGGTTACAGTTCAAAGCTCATATTATAAGGCAATAGTACTCCCCGAGCTTGCTGAAGGAGAGACAATATGGGGATATGTGGAGAGTAAAGCAGAAAAAGTAGAGGTAGAAAGAGAAGAAGAAGAGGAGGAAGAAGTTGAGCAACCATCTAGTGAAGATTTGATGTCCTGGGAAAATGAATTTAAGGAAGAACTAGATAGGTTACCGGTAGATGAAGAGGAGAAGGAGTTTGATCCAGATGGAGACCTTGCTTACTTAGAAGTTTTACTTGAAGGAAACCCAATGACGGACATCGAAGAAGAAGAAGTGGTGGTGAAAGAGGAAGAGCACTACAGCTGGCCCATGGTATTAGTGATACATGAAACTTCAAAATCAACAAAACCACGGGAGACAGCAAGGAAAGGGAAGAACGGAGATTGGAAGAGGATCGAAGGCTGGTACAAGACGGAGAAGAATGAGCCATTGAAGTTAAAGCACGATCATTCTTCTCGCTACATGCAGCGTATCCGGTTTCTTCCAGGTAAGTTTAAGTTTTGGTGGTCTGACCCGTTTCGATTTTTTAAAATATTTTATAATTCCACCAATATATTTTTGAAAATTTTTGAGGTTCGAGTGGAATTAAACGGGTTAGATAAGGTCCAGATCAAAGAAAAACCTCCTGATTAAATTCAAGTGTGGGGAGGTTTTGTAGAGTTTGTAATGTTATATATTTGGTATATTTTCGGTAGTTTATATAGTAAGTCATTTTATTTTGTACCATGCGTCTAAGTTAGTAGTTTTTGAGTCAGTTTGTGTCGAGTCGGTATTGCTTTGGTGTTGCTTGTTTTTGTTGATGCAAGTTTGAATATGTACCACCCGTACTCAATCTCCATTCGGGTGAGTTTGGAGCTGTTTATTCAAATTCCAGGCATTTATCAAGCATGTCAGTCAGTGTCAGAAGCCGATTGCGAATGAAATGCTATACAATCGAGCTGGATTGGACGAGAGTTTTGGAGCATACGCGAATATTAACCAGCTAAGTCCTTTCCGAATTACCCTTGGTTTTTATTTCTTATTTATTTTTAGTTTTTTGAGTCGGTTTCCATCCTACATTGAGGGCAATGTAGAGTTTAAGTGTGGGGATGGGAACTATCGTTTAGTGTCTAGTTAGTAGAGTCTTGAGTCATATTTGAAAAAAAAAATTGAAAAAATGAAAAAATGTCTTTTGAAATAAGAAGTTTGCAAAATAAAAACGGAAAATGATAGAAAAGTCGGGTTTTTGTTCGGGTTCAAATAATGATAATATGAGATTAATATAATTGAGCTTGTGTCTAGTTTGGGATGCGCGGGTAGGCTCGATTCGGTTCTGGGTTCCTTTGAGCTTAAAATATACCTAATTGTCGGTCTACTAGTGGGTTCTCATCTAGGGAGAGTGGGGAAATTGAAACCGCCAAAATAGTATAAGGGATGCCGTTATAAGCTAAGATCGTTAGAGTTTTTAGTCATTATCTCGCTGAAAAAGAAAAAAAAAAGAATAAAAAGTGAGCTAGAAACTAAATGAAAGTAGCACAGGCCTATGTAATCCGAGTTGGGGATAGCGACTCTACAGCCGGAATGCCTCTGGGATGTGTGAAATCGCTTTGCCGAATAAAAGTACCGAAACCTAAGTAATCTGTGGTTGGGGATCGCGACTCTACAGCCGGAATACCTCTTGGTTAGGGAAAGCATCGTCTAGACTCACGGAAAAAAAGAAAAAAAAAGAGAGCAAAAAGCAAAGTCTAAGCTCGTATGGAAAAAAAAATAGATTTGATTCTAAACTCTTTGGATCTTGGTATAAGGCGGTTAGGAAATAACCCAGTGGTTGTTCCTTTTGTCCTATAAGCTTGAGGGGGGATTAGGTGGACTTGCGATTCTTAGCGTGAGACCCTAGGTAGATTGACCGAACTTGAACTAAAATTGCATGATAAGGGCTCGGAACCGGGTTGGGTTTAAGTGGATCAAAATACTTGCAATCGCGGCTAACACGAGTTTCAATTTTAATAAAATAACTTATACTTTTGGCCTGTTCAATTATTCCGACTATGATTCCGTTTGCATAATTCTTTTTCGAGGACGAAAAAAGGTTAAGTGTGGGGATATTTGATGTATTGTAAAATACATCTTTATTCGCGTCTAGGTTTGTTAGGTTTTAGTTAGATTTAGTGTCGTTTTAGTTTAGATTGTATTTGTCTTTGATTTATTTGTGTTTTCAGGTCTTTGCAGCCAAAAGGAACAGATACGAGTCAAATTCTGTAAAGGAGAAAGACTGGAACGGAAACCGGAGACTCGGGAGTGGAAACGGAGCGGAAAGTGCAAGTCTGAAGCTTCCAGGCGGCCCGCATGAACTAACAATGATATATGCCGCGGGCCGCTTGAACTTATCAAATGGTTTTCGGTATAACAATGGCGGGCGGCCCGCTTTAACTTACATTGAAACATACGCGGGCCGCGAGAGAGGGTAATACGCGAAACAGATCATTCCAGCAATCGGATTAGGGTTTTGGAGAATTATAAAATAACATTAACATCATCAGCCGAAGGAGAGACCACAATTACGAATTGGAGACGAATTAGAGAGTTCTTGGGAAGCTGATTAGCGGCTGTTGAAGTGCTCGGGTCACGTGGAATCATCTAGGAACATTCGGGAGCTCTCGGGATCGAAGAATACGGGTTTTATTATCTTGTTTCTTTGTGTTTCGTTTGTTTTTATTTGTTCTACGATGAATTCTGTTTTAAACAAGTTGATTATCATATTCTTAAACATGTTTAGCAGCTAGAAACCTTTACTACCTAGACATGGATGAATGATTGCGTATACGTTTGATTATTTTTGGATTTATGGAAGCTATGGATTGTTTATAAATTGTAAACGGTTTGTTCTATCAGTTAGATGTGTTTACGTGCTTGATGTTATTTTATTATTGATTATTGCTTCGCTTGAATCTTGGTGACGGTCTTTATCACGGAATAGAGTCGGGCTAGGGTTTTAGGTTTTGGTGAGTTTCTATATCACATAATAAATCTTTGATCCTTTAGGGTGAAAAGTGCACAAGTAACCTTAGAAGTAATAGTTGGTAATTTAATAAAATCAAGTGTTCTACTAATCATCAATAGCTGTAAGGTGCGAGATTATTGCTAGGTCTAAGTGATTAAACCGCAAGGTGGGTCCTTCTTAGGAAGTTAACCTATTGGCTGCTGTCTAGCAAGTCTAGCTGAGAAAACAAACCTATCCTAGGTTTAGGTCTCGTAAGGGAGTGAGCCTTGTAGGATACTTTTATAAACCCCATTAGATGTCTTGTAAGGGAGTCTAAGACCGGTAGTTTAACAACCTTTAGGGGATCTTAGCGTGCTCTTGAGAGGGGTCCTTAGATTTCCCGATAGGTGAGAATTTCAAGATCCCGGTTCCATAGCAGACAACTTCCAATTATAATCATAACTAAAAGCAATCAGGATTCCTGTCTAGGTAGTTCCTTCATCATCCTTGAGTTCAGCCTTCGTGTGAGTTCGTGTCTAGTTCGTTTAGTTAAGCTAGTTAATCGTTATTTACATTCTTAGGATTTTTAGAACCCCCCCCCCCATCAATAAACATTTAGTTAAGTCCGTGTCAGTCTAAGTCTAGATAGAGTCATTAACGTAATCAGTAGAGTCTCTTGGGTTCGATACTCGGACTTCCTTAGGCTATACTTCATCGATCGGTACACTTTCCGGTTGTGTAGTTTAGGGTTTAGTGAGTCTTAGTTTTATAAATTTAAAACTTAGAGAGTCTAGATTTAGGGTAATTTTAGTTGTTTTAGTTGACCCGTTTCGAGCACATCAGCTTATACGTTTGAACAAGACATCAAAGCAATCTAAGTGAGTACATAGTCCCCTCTTTTACATTTTTTAAATGTTTTGGGGTGATTCATATGTGCTAAATTATTTTCCATATTTACAAAACTTATTTACATATGGTTTATATACACAACATGCTTACATTGTACGAAACTTGATGGTGCGTTGATATCGCAACCCCCGTCCCCTATCAGTCCCGGGAACGGGCGGCCGCGGGACCAGTTTTGGTGGTATCATTTGTTTATCATTTTGGCAGCGGAAAATTCATCAGGACCGTAGTTAGGAAATGTTTATCAGAGTAAATACCACACTTTTATAGTATTAAACATATTGGGATAAAACCCAAGTTTTCATTACAAACATTTTCATAGGGAAAATCCCTATTTTATTGAATAAAACATCTTTTATTTAGGTAACTTTTATAGCCACTTTTCCAAGCCTTCAGTGCTGTCTAGCTGGCTTTCACATTTTGTTACCTGAAACGCGTTTAAAAACATTTTGTCAGTGGGAAATACTGGTGAGTGAATCCCAGTTTAATCAAGAACAGTTTTATCCATTAACAGTATTGAGAGCTATCACATTGTTTATTTCTACACAATTACTCATTCAGTATTGTCAATCCTGACTGGTGGGTCATATTACACATTGGCTAACTCGTTGTCCAATGGTAATGTGTTCCACATTTTGTATACAAAACCCGAACATACCGGCAGTAATTGAAGAACTATAAAGACTCAATCACTGCTTAACCATATTTTAAAACATTTAAGGTTTTGTAAAAACAATTTATAAAAAGGAGATTACTCACATTGTTGTCTTAGATTTCTTCTAAGGTTTCCTGGTGATTATCTATAATTTACACAATGCACACGTGTTAGTATAATAACCCTTTATATTTACATTAGTAATACCCTCCCCGAGACGGCATTCCAACGACTACGTCGGGCAGAACCACGACAGCCGTTACGGAACCCTGGATCAATCGGGCAGCGTATCTAACATGTAACCGGGGTTATGATACTTACATTGGGGCAGAACTTCGTTAATTAGGGGGATATTATACCCGAGAATTATGCCTACTATGTGAATTTTGAGAGAAAGAAAAGATGGTGAGCGAGTTTCGACTGAAGGCATGAGCTCCAAATTTATAGGGGCTGATTTCGGGTTTTACGCGGCCCGCGTAAGAAGTAGCAAGGGGCTACGCATCCCGCGAGGATCTGTAGACTAGGCCGTAGCCTTGCTGCGTTGACACGTAGCTTTGACACGATGTTGACACATGGCACGCTAGGGTTTCACCCTGACTCATTGCTGTCACGCCCCGCGTAAGACGTGGCCATAGGCTACGCGGCCCGCGAGCGACTTAAAAATCTCGTCTTTATTTAATTTTTAATGTTATATCGTATTTTGGGCCCGGTTTTCACATACGGGGTGTATTTTAGGACATATAGGAATATTTTAATATATATTAGGGCGTCAGAAAAATTCAGGAGGGTTGTTATATCCTCTCCACCTTGTTTTAGAGCTCGTCCTCGAGATCTACTGGAATAGGTGTGGATATTTTCCTTTGCATTTCTGATTTAAGCTCCCATGTGTATTCTGGTCCTCTTTTGGAGTCCCACTTCACTTTGACCATAACTAATCTCTTGTGCTTGAGGTTCTTAACTTTCCTGTCTTCAATCTGTAGAGGCTTCTCTACAAACTTTAACTGTTCATTTACCTCTATATCCTTAAGAGGTACTACTAGCGATTCATCAGCTAAACACTTCTTGAGATTAGATACATGAAATACATCATGTATTCCTACCATTTCCTCTGGCAGTTGTAACTGATAGGCTACAGGTCCTATCCTTCTAATAATCTCAAAAGGTCCAATATACCTGGGGCTTAGCTTTCCCCTTTTGATGAATCTTACCACTCCTTTCCAAGGAAAGACTTTTAATAACACTTTATCTCCTACTAGAAATTCCAAGGGCTTTCGTCTGTTATTAGCATAACTCTTTTCCTATCACGTGCTGCTTTCAATCTTTCCTTGACTTGAATGATTTTGTCTGTTGTTTCTTGTACTATCTCGGGTCCAGATAGTTGCTTTTTTCCAATTTCTGCCCAACAGACTGGCGTTCGGCACTTTCGTCCATAAAGTGCTTGGAATGGTGCAACATTGATACTTGTATGATAACTGTTATTATAAGAAAATTCTATCAATGGTAAATGATCGTCCCAAGTACCTCCGAAATCAATTACATAAGCTCTAAGCATGTCTTCCATTGTCTGAATTGTCCTTTCGCTTTGTCCGTCCGTTTGAGGATGATAAGCGGTGCTTAGATTCAACTTGGTTCCCATTGCTTTTTGGAAACTTGTCCAAAAATGAGAGGTAAACGACTATCTCTATCAGAAACAATTGATAGAGGAATTCCATGTAATGAAACTATTTCATTTACATATAATTTAGCTAACTGTTCCATACTGAAAGTTTCTTTCATTGGTAAGAAATGAGCTTACTTGGTTAGCCTATCTATAATCACCCAGATTGTATCATTACCTTTTCTTGTTTTGGGTAATTTGGTAACAAAATCCATTGTTATCAATTCCCATTTCCAAACAGACATTTCTAACTGTTGTAATAAACCTAAGGGTTTCTGATGTTCAGCTTTAACTTGTAAACAGGTTAAACACTTTGTAACATATGCTCATATATCCTTTTTCATTCCTATCCACCAAAAATTCTTTCTTAAGTCCTGATACATCTTATCACTTCCAGGATGCATCGTATACTTAGACTTATGGGCTTCTTCTAATATACGGTGGCGTAGGTTTCCTAATTTAAGTATCCACATTCTTTTCTTATGGAATCTCCAAATTTCATCTGTTCCTTGTTCTAATTCCTTAATCATTCCTTTTAACTTTTCAGTATCATCTTTGATTACTGATTCTTGTGCCTTTCTAATCTGATCATTTAAGTCTACTTGCAGATTTAACTTAAGAGAACGTACTCTTTTTGGCTTTTCATGATACTTTCGACTTAAAGCATCAGCTACTACATTTGCCTTTCCTGCATGATACTGGATATTACAGTCATAATCACTAAGTATCTCCATCCAGCGTCTTTGTCACATATTTAATTCCTTTTGCCAAAAAACATACCTTAAACTCTTATGGTCGGCGAATATGGTAAACTTACTACCGTGTAGGTAATCTCTCCGAATTTTAAGGGCAAAAATTATAGTTCCTAATTCTAGATCATGGGTTGAGTAATTCTCTTCATGATTTTTAAGTTGTCTAGAAGGGTAAGCTATAACCATTTGACGTTGCATTAATACACATTCATAACTTAACTTGGAAGCGTCACAATAGATTACAAAATCTTCAGTTCCTTCTGGTAACGCTAGTATGGGTGCATGGGTTAATCTTTGCTTAAGAATTTTAAAGGCTTCTTCTTGTTTTGGTCCCCATTCAAAGTTAACGGATTTACAGGTTAACTTAGTTAAGGGAATGACTATTCTAGAAAAATCTTGAATAAATCTTCTATAATAACCGGCAAATCCTAAGAAACTTCTAACCTCGGTTGGTGACTCAGGGGTTTTCCACTTGGTAATCGCCTCGATCTTGGTGGGATCTACATGAATTCCTTCATGATTAACTAGATGTCCAAGAAATTGTACCTGTTCTAACCAAAACTCGCACTTTGAAAATTTAGCATAAAGCTTTTCTTTTCTTAGTAAACTTAGAAGTGCGTGCAGATGCGCTGCATGTTCCTCTTTACTTTTAGAATAAATAAGAATATCATCTATAAAGACAATTATGAATTTATCCAAATATGGCTTACATATTTGGTTCATCATGTCCATGAATGCAGCTGGGGCATTGGTTAAACCAAATGGCATGATAGTAAATTCATAATGGCCATACCTTGTTCTAAAAGCGGTCTTTGGAATGTCCTCTTCCTGTACCTTTAATTGATGATATCCTGACCTTAAATCGATTTTTGAGAAAAATCGTGCTCCTTGCAATTGATCGAACATATAATCTATTCTTGGCAATGGATATTGATTCTTAATCGTGACTTTATTCAATTCAGGGTAGTCAATACACATACGCATTGATCCGTCCTTCTTTTTGACGAATAAAATCGGTGCTGCCCATGGCGATGAGCTTGGCTGTATGAATCCCTTCTCCAACAATTCATCTAATTGTTTCTTCAGCTCTTGCATTTCTTCGGGTGCCAAACGGTAAGGTGCCTTGGCAATTGGTGCAGTTCCTGGTATCAAATGGATTCTGAATTCAACTTCCCTGTCTGGAGGTTGCCCTGGTAGCTCTTCTGGAAATATATATGAAAACTGGGATACTACTGGAATATCCTTTAATTCTTTTCCTTTAGTGTTAGTGATTATAGAAATCAAATACACTAATGATCCTTTTCTTATATAACTTGCTGTTTTCATCACATAGATGAATTTTGTGGATTTAGAGAACTTATTTCCTTCAATTGTGATCTTTTCCCCATTGGTGAATTTACTTGAATTGACTTTTGATTACATAAAATACTAGCTTTATTGGCTATTAACCAATCCATTCCTAACACAACATC
Source organism: Helianthus tuberosus (assembly GCA_030545235.1). NCBI lineage: Eukaryota > Viridiplantae > Streptophyta > Magnoliopsida > Asterales > Asteraceae > Helianthus > Helianthus tuberosus. The sequence goes on from CM060411.1 coordinate 90,443,638, forward strand.
AAATCCTGCCAGACTCATTGGGTAAAGGTTTGCAATAAATTTCTGATTTAAAATTTCTATTCTTGCTCCGTGCAAGATTTCAGAAATTCTAATGGTTTCTGTGACAACCCTCAAAATTACAGGTATCCGTACAATTAATTAATATTTAATTTGTGCTTAATGACTGTGCTTGATTTCAACTAATGATTAAACTGCTTCCTGATTTCTGTTACATACATACATATGCATCACATTCATACTGTCACTCCATTTATTACACACAGACTTTAGTGACAAACTTGATGCACAAATCACAGTTAGCACAGTGAGCGGTTAACTCAGACACATGCTGACAATGCCAGCACATAGACATACAGTATTTTGAGGCCCAGTATGAGCCAGGAATAAAGTATCACACTAGGGTAGTGTGTAGGGAAGTGAGGACCATGAAACTGCGTCGCAAGGTGATAGTTTAGGTGCCGGAATGTGCCTAAAACCCAATTAAACTGCAGAATTCTGCACTTATTAACAAAATTCAGCATTTAAGCATGCTAGTCACTTGTAAAAATATGGCAAAATGGTCCTGTATGCTTTCCTAAGTGTCGGGGATTAAAAGTGTCACAAAAAGTTACATAAGGGACACTAAACGGAATAACTTAGCACTTTAATGGGACAATATCTAACCGAACAACCGGACATTACCCGAAACACTAAAATATTGCTAGAAGCATTGTTTTTGTTTTTTCTGAGCTAGTATTGGTTCCCGAACATCATAACACCCAATAATATTACATGACATCTAAACCCCTAACTAGTTCACTTAACATCTAACTAACTAAACTAACTACCATTGAAACACAAATAAACCAACCCCCCCCCCCCCCCAAACCGGTTATGATCATAGGGGACGCCCTTGATTTTCTTTTAATTATTTAAAGGATTTGCTAAGTACTTTGGATGACATAAGAACCAAAGGGTTATGAGATGTTGAAGTTTACTTATAAAAACCCACTAGACTTTACCCATTCATTATCATCTTCATCTTTCACAAAACTTTTGCCTCTTCTCCCTCCTCCATTCACGGCCACAACCATCCATCATACTACCACCATTTTTGTTTCAAGATCAAGCATTTCAAGTGTACTTCAAGGTATATCAAGGTGGTTTATGAAGCTCGGTGCTCACGGAACTTGAAGGACCTCTTCCGTTAGCTTTTATCCACTCCATCTTCAACATTGTTCTTCCCTAGCTTTAAGCTAGTTGTAAGATGCTTCTAAACTCTTGTTACTCCATAATTTTAGTGGTTAATAATTGTTGTTTGTTGAAATCATATGAACACCAAATGAACATACCCCTAAAGTTTGAACATAAAGCTTTGCATAAAAAAAATCATGAGATGAGAGATGGTAATACATGATAAATCTGAGTTATATAAACAATAATCTGCTGTAAATGACTTACGTTATGAGATAAATCGTTAATAGAATGAATGGTAATCGTATGTGTACATTTTAGTGGCGTTTAGACTATAAAAAACATGCTGATTTGCATTTTCATCCAACTTAACTGGCTGTAAACGGATCATTATAAATTAAAAAACTGATTTTCTGAAGTTTAATTTATGTATTTTCGAAAAAACGAAGCAAATGGCACTGGAATCATATTTTTTGAAGTCGTTTGCTATTTTTAAAGACCTGTTTTGTAACAGCAGCTAAAGCTAAGTTTTGCTGCAATAAATGGGTGATATGTTTTAGTCATAACTTGAAATCTATGTTGAATCAGCTCATGAAAATGGTACTGTAGATGACCACTGATGTCATAGTAATTCTCCCACTGGAATTTCGTCAATCGGACTTACGATAAATTTTAGATGAATTATTTCGTAGACTGCAGTCAGAAAGTGACAAATCTGATTGCAGTCCGGTAAATAAATTTTTATAAAATATTGGTAATGATTTGGATCTCGGTATTTTTACACAATAATCTTTGGATCGTATAAGATATTTTGTAAAAATTTGGGATATTTTGGAATAAGATAACTATTTTATTAAAATGCCCGAAAACAGCCCAGTTTTGTATATTAAAAACTGAAATGATATAAGTAGTATTTTGCACGTCTAAATGTCGGGTTGGTTATTTGAGAACGATCTAATGTGTTATATGTTAAAGAAAATGATATGCTATTTAGCATGGACACCTCCATTTACAAAGGAGACTATGGCGAAATTTTCTGAAAATCCTAGCACTTAGTAAATATTTTCTAGACAAGTGTTTACTAGTATATTTTAGACTATGTTTTTCAAACATAAACTTCGCCATAATTTTTGTAACAAAATACAAAGTGTCGGAGGTTGGTTTTCGTAAATAAAAGTGGGTAAACATATATTTAGACTATATATTTTATACTAAGACACTTGTGTGAATATCTGTATATTTGGTGAACTAGTTATATTATTTTAGGGTAAAATAATATAACTTAACAAAATACCATGACACTTACAACCCCAAAATAATACCAAAAACAGAAAGGAATAAAAGATTCAAGTTACACACTTGGCATTGTGAAACCGAACGCAAACGTAACTTACGGAATATTCCGCAGAGTACTCTTACACATATATTTTTGGTAAAATATTATTTTGGAAGCTAAAGAAGTAGAATATATTATCTTTGGGGAAAAATGCATATATTTTGGGGAATACGTTATTTTTTGACAAATGAGTTAAATATATCTTTCTAAGTGGGACTTAAAATGTATTTTTCAAAACTACCAATATACATGTATAAATACCCCAATCCTTGGGAAGGGAATACGAAGATAAAATACTTGAGAAGTGTTATTACGAAAATATTGAAAACACTCTAAAACGTAACTTAAAGGCACTAATCAATACTAAGACAAGGCACGACCCGCTCGTCTAACAGACCATAGTACGCATGTAGGTAGTCGTGCGTTCTAGAGGAGGCTTCGAGTTACATTGGATACGAAGACGCAAAACAGTGAGTTCATGTCCCCCTTTTCTCTTAACTGTTTTCAGTTTTATACTTCGGGGGTGAAATACATGTTACAATTATTACAGGCAACTTATACATGGTATGATTAGCTTAAGGAGGGTTTACTACTTAGATCATGTGAGTGGGTAGGCGGAAACTTAAGGCCATCAATCCTCGTTGTAGGACCGAGGGACATGAGTGATAGATCTATTCGGGTGTAGCGAGCCCCACTCCTGAGTCCGCTGAGTGGACCATGTGGTGACTATGTCTTACAGCCGAAGCCCGGTAACAAATCTGCTAGGTTTGAGTTTTCCTGTATCACTTCACACATATCAATGGCCTTGCAAACCATTGGTGATCTCTTTTTCCTTATTGCTACATACCAGGGACTTACATACATACTTACAACATTTTTAAAGGTTTATATATACACACAAACGAACACATGAACTCGCTCAAGTTTTGTTGATGTTTTTCAAACTACATGTATTTCAGGGATTTTGTAAAGTGGATCTGGCGGGCGTTGGAAGTTTTTATGTTGCGTTAAGAATAAAGATGTCATCCATGGTCTTTGAGTTTGGTTAGTGTGTCTTATTCCTGGACGAGACACGTCTTCCAAACCTTGGTGTCATTCAATATCTTTTGACGAGTCTTTTATGAACTCATAAGCAATTTGTACGATTTGTAAAACTTGAATTTGAAGTTTACGTTTTAAAACAATGTTGTTATGTTTTGAACTTATTAATGGATGGCAAACTTATGGTTTTATCATATAGTTGATGTTATGATTGATTGCAATGATATTAAGAAAGTCACACCATAACCACGCTTCCGCAAAAGTCAGGGTGTGACAGATTGGTATCAGAGCTTCGATCGTAGTGAACTAGGATTCTTTCTCGAGTCTAGACTACGATCATTAGGGCTCTCACGAAAATGTTTTCACGACTTGTTTTTCATTGCATACACAAAACGTCCAGATCCAGGGAACAAACATTTTTACAAACAAAAGGCACACATACACATTTCAAAATTTATATTTATAGTTCAGTCTTAGAGACTGAGGGAGGTTCAGTCTTAGAGACTGAGGGAGGTTCAGTCTTAGAGGCTGAGGGAGGATCAGCCTTAGAGGCTGGGGATAATTAGTCTTAGAGACTGGGAAGATTGGTCTCAGAGGCCAGGGTGTTGGTCTTTGAGACCAGGGAATTAGTCTTAGAGACTGGGAGTTAGTCTTAGAGACCAGGGATTTAGTCTTAGAGACCAGGGAGTTTAGTCTTAGAGACTGGGGAAGTTCAGTCCTAGAGACTGGGGAGGTTTAGTCTGCAAGACTGGGTGTATTAGTCTGAGAGACTGGGTGACTAGTTTGAGAGACTAGGTGATTAGTCTGAGGGACTGGGAGGTTTGTCTGGGAAGACTAGGACGAATATGTGGATACGTGATTACATTATGAAATTTCTTTGTTTGCAATACACAAAGTGTTCAAGATTACTGTGAATATGCATGCTAGGACTATTATGTACCGGCACACACGTCACCTTCCTCAGGGAACGAATTGTCAGATGATGACGACCCTATGGCCACCGCCACAGATGAAGGGACCACACCTGATGAGACCATACCTGCGCCGGAGATATTTACGTCAGACAATGAAAGTAACCCTGACATGCTGACCAAGGACGAGGACGACTTCCAACCGTCCGCGCTGCCAGACTTTGGCGATGAATTACCCTTGCTGATGGCTTCGTTGACGAGAATCTTTCTGTCATTCATGTTCCAGTCCACGACCATCTTATCATTTGGACACTTCAATGGCGAGCACATCATGGCTCCGATCCTCGACCCCGTACCTCTCGTGGTTATTTTCCCCAAGAATCCACCTTTTTGACGAATTGTTTGATGGCGACATTAATCTGCTTGTTGATGATCCTCCAGTTGACGCCCAGGACGATGGGAAATTAGATGAGAACATTGTTACTAATTGCACATTTGGAGATCGCTGTCGTCAAGCTACCCTCTGATTCTAGTATACACTCGATTTCAGACTCCTTTGAGTCTGTGACATTTACAACCATATAGACGGCCGGATTACATCTTTCTACTACTAACACAGACGATGACGCCGTTATGACTGCTGCACTAACACCTGCTCGAGGCACCACACCGTTACGCGACCCAGAGCCTGCTCTTGAGCTATTTTCTGCACCTTTTGGGGCAGCTCGATGCCGCACCTGCTGAACCTGCACCTTTACTTGATCATGACCCTGTTTCTTTTGTTTTACCAGGCATTGCACCCCTATATTTGACCCAATACCTGCACCTAATGATATTCCTATCAGTTGAGACGTTTGTTCCTACACATTCACCCGCTGATGTTGCTCTTGTAAAAATCGACGTCCATTGCACCAACATGCCTATTGCTTTCTTTCAAGACATACCCACACCCCGGGAAGGTACTCCAGGTCAGCACACCACATGACGATCCGTTTTGCTACAGCAACATTTTCCCGACTTCACAGGTCGCACCGTTTACTACATTCACCTCTACAACGCCGGACGAGCCATTTCGATGGTTCCTATAATACACTATACTGATTTTAGACCCTTGCCATCCCTCACATTATGGAGGCTGCACACGGGATGAGTGCTCCTGTAACATCAGCTACAATTTAAGGATATAAGTCGCAGAGTTTTGGAGCTTGAGCTGACACCACGTTCTCCACTCTATCTATTGTTAGTATACTTTGATCCCCCACATTCATCAAGATTCCTTTTGACGCTCTCACCTGATGCTATTACACCTCTCCCAGGTTTTGATGCTCGTTTCCTTATTGTCGAGTGGCAGAACAGTTAATGACTTCGATGTATATAAAAAATCGAGGAGGAATTCACGCATGTTGACAGTTTACCTTTCTTTCCTCCTCCACCTCAGTCACCAGTAAAGTTGGTTTCTGGATTATGCGGATTGCATTACATTTGGGTAAAGACACTAATGATAAGCCGGGATGGTGGAGACTTTTGAAGACCACATCTGACTACGTAATTTTGATACACTAATATATTTAATGGACGACGGTAGGGTGACCCTGTGTCCCTGTTGATGCGATACATTTTGGAAGACAATACAATTGTGGCCAGGGGATAATGAGAAGCCAATCATCATTAACCGTGCGACAATACTTTGTGACCAATGACCAACGGAAGCTCAGTCGCTATGTCTTCGTTAAGCACGTTGTTGATCTATATGTGTGTGCTATAATTATAACGCTACGTGCTTACTTGCTATGCTCTCATTAAACATAATTACCAAATTACTTGGTTATACTATGATTATACTATTGCTTGATTGGTTGGTATGATAACCTAATATATGTATGTGCATATGATCTCTAAACAACTATATGCACTCCCCGAACGAATAAGACCTGACCTAACTAATCTTCTCCTCGGAAGATGTCGATACAAGGGAACGTCGACGCCAACAACCCTCTGCCGACAACAGCCGAGTCAGAACTGCAAGAGCGCATCTCGCAAGCCATCGCACAACTCGAGGCCCTTCGCTCCGAACACGGCGGAGGTACCTCAGGAAATAACCCACCCAGCGGCTGCACTTACGAGCAGTTCTTGAACCATAAACCTCGAGGATTCGACGGCACTGGGGGTGCCTTAGCTTTTGTGCGTTGGGTGGAGAAGACTAATTCTGCCTTACGGTTAAGCAAATGTGCCCCAGAACATCAGGTCACGTACGTAGCTGGGCTATTTGTAGATGGGGCTCTGTCATGGTGGAACCTTCAGGTTCAGGCAATGAGCGAGTCCGCTGCGTATGCTTTGACGTGGGACGAACTGAAAGAACAGATGCGTAAGAGATATTGCTCTAGGGCAGAAGTCTAGAAGTTGGAAACTAAACTATGGAACTTGAAAATGGAAGGCCCAAAGATAGCTGAATATGTGCAGAGATTTGGTGAATTATCACAAGTTGCTTCGCGTTTGGTGGAACTAGAATCTAGGAAGATCGAACGTTTCATCGGGGGACTGGCACCTCAGATTCTAAGCCTGGTAACAACATCTAAGCCTTCAACAATCATCGAAGCAATTGACATAAGCGTGGCGCTCACGGAAGAAGCAGTTAGACGAGGAGAATTTTCCACTACGGTGGAGAAAAAGGAGACTCCTGTAGAGTCATCTGGGGATAACAAGAGAAAGCTCGCAAATTTCAAGATGGTTACTCGGGGGAGTAGCAAGAAGAAGGCCAAAAAGGGAAAAGACTACATGGGTATGTCGCCTAAGTGTGACAATTGTCTACGTTATCATGTTGGGCGATGTAAATATGGGGAATGTGATAACTGTGGTAAGAGGGGGCATCCTAAAGAAACTTGTAGCCAAGATACTAAACATAGTGATGGAGGCCAAGATGGTAGTGAGAATCACGGAGGAAACAATGATAATGACCATAATCAAGGCAGAACGAGTGACAAACAGAAACGTGCTCGAGGTTGTTTTAACTGTGGAAGCAAGAAGCATTTCAGAAAATATTGCCCTAAAAAACAATCAGGCACAAGGATGAAAGCTCCACACCGGGACTAGGGAGACATGCCAGGAATTCAAGCGTGGATATCGGTACGTCCCATATTACCCAACGTTATGCATCTGTGTTGCTAAATACTGTTGCAAATTTTAGATTCGCATCTCTAGAGTTTGAGAGTATACTTGGTTTAGTAACAAGTAAGTTAGATAATCCGCACACGATAGTACTAGCTAACGGGAAGCTAGTGGAAGCCAACGAAGTAATTGGAATCGGCAAGATAGAACCCTGAGAGCGTAAGTTTATGCTAGATCTACTGCCAGTTGAGTTGGGAAGCTTCGACGAGTTAATTGGGATGGATCAGTTTCCGAGCAATCGAGCAGAGATTGATATCCGCACCCCGATGACGAATGAAGGTACGATCATGACTCACGAAGCAGGAGACGCCTCTACAGATCACGAATTGCTTGGAGGCATGAAAGTTGTTGCAGAAAGGATGTGTTGTTTTCTGGATCATGTCGGGGACAAGGGGAGTTGAAGGACCAAAACACGAAGATATTCCAGTGATAAGGAAATGTCCTGAAATCCACCCCAAAGGTTTGCTAGAATTATCTCCTCAACGACAAGTCGAATTTCGCATCGATTTGATTCCAGGCGCCGCGTCTATAGTAAATGCACTCTATAGACTTACACCTTCGGAAACGCAAGGATTGTCAGTGAAATTTCAGTAGTGGATAGAGAAGGAAGATAACAAACCAAAATTTCCATTTTGGGTAACCCCAGTTCTGCTCATCAAGAGAAAGGACGATGATTTTCAAATGAACATCAAACTAACAGGAGCCGAACGAGCTAGCCAACAAGAGTCAGCGACTCTTGCTAAGAACTGACGACTCACTTATTTAATTAACTGCGAGGATCCAACCTGTATCTCCCGACTGATCAACGCTCGAGTAGATGCAAATTCAGGAAGAAAGTCTACCGGGAAAATTGCGGGACAATAATTTGTTCTAACATACACAAGAATGGTGTTTCCTACACGATACACTGAACGATTCTACACCAAATACGAAACTCTGAGAATCTAGGAAACAAGTACTTAGGACCATTGGGAACCCAGGACCAAATTCACAAAGGTCGTTACTTAGGAACCACATCTGTTAACTCAAACAGACACCATTAACCTGGCGTATATGCCAGTTCCGTTGACCAAACAGAAAGTACTTGAATTTCTTTTACTTCTAGCGAGTAGATGTTTGCATCTCTACTCCCCTCAATGGTAGTTGCATCGCGGTAATTTCCTTCACTGAGAGCGAACACGCATTTACTTAGACTACTTGGTCATTCCTCCATTTTAGCAGATACTCATTATTTCTTGGAAACTTATATGTTACGCATGCACTATTTGCTACGAGCGCGGTTTCATTTCGAATAAACGCTTCATTGGAGGCCAAATATTATTTTGCTAAAGCTATCTATTGGTTTGTGATTCGAATGACCTACATTATTGAAATTGTTGGCTCTTTTGTATTCAACTCAACACACTTTCTTGAAACTTCTTTTATTTCAAGTTACATTCATGGTTTATCTTTGTGGCCATGTCGAGATTTCCTTTGATGGTACATACGCTTATTGTAGGGTTACGCTGAAATCAAGTTCAATTGCTTGAACTCATCCATTTCGTATATTCAAGTTAAGATGCCATATGATGTATTGAAAGCATCATATTCGAATATTTTGCAAAGATTCTTTTGTTTCGAGTCGTAGTAGACTTGGTTGGTCTACGACTCCACTAAATCATGTTGATTTCGATACCTCACGGTGATACCTTCACAGAATTGAAGCTTGCGTTAATTTCGTTACGCACCTCATGCACAAATTTAATTGTTTACTGACTTGCTCTAAAATTCGTTTCAATTTTCACAGATAAAGCAGTTTCCACACAGTTGTGAGGAAAAAAGGAATGAGAGCTTGGGTATATATAGATTTCGGAGAACCGTTAGGATCGTTTCTCGCATTTCGTGCTTTGATCTTGGCCCTCCACTTGGGCACATGGTTTTCAAAAACCATGGAAATACTTAAAACCATCAAATTCCAGCCCATAGATTGCAAAACCTTGGGTTAAAACCATTAAAACCTCAAAAATGGACCAAGTTCAATGTATCTGCCGGAAATTTCAAAAAATGGTCTCTGCACTTGTAAAACTTGATTTTTGGCACTTTTAAACCCCGTTAACCCCATTTCAAGGCTCTACAATGAAGTTAAAGCATAGGGAACTTGAAATGTGCTAAAAAAATATCTCGGATGTTGGTTCGTTTGGTCGTACGGTTGCGTTGTTCGGTTAATTACGACGGAAATCGTAACGAACGCAAAAACGATCCAAATTACACGACGAATGGAATTTTATCATGCCAATCACTAAAATAAAATATTTTAATGATTAAATAAATTTTTGGATGTTCGGATATATTCAGAACGCAAGATATGCTCGAAAATGCAAACTTATGCACTTTTTGATGCTTTTAGTCCGTGTTTGATCAAAAAGTTTATTTTTGCGCACCAAAACACCTCAAAGCCTATTTCTAAGCCATGTAAAGGATATTTAGGGCATTTTTAACTTATGATCAAGTTACGGAACGTTCGTTACAATACGAATCGGCATACTTTCACAGTTTGTCGAAATTAGTCCCTATAAGCGAATAAACTTGATTTCGACACACCAAACCTTCCAAAACTTATTTCTAAGTTATGTAAAGGTTATTTAAGGTATGTTAAGCCCATTTCATTGTTCTGGAGTGTTTGTCGCTTTAAAGTGATTACGTTTACACATCAGTTCGCATATAACTTTCTAGAAAGCGATTTAGAGCTCGAAATCGAACGAGAATTGATATGTGCAAATGATACACATATTTATACAAATCCCAAGTATGAAACACAATATTTCATTGGTTTGGTATTTGTTTGATGGCCGTGGAGGCACAGATGTCATAGTCTCCCCTACTTCAGGAAATTTCGTCCCGAAATTTATTTTGAGGAAACTTGTGAGAGCTCGAAACATGCAGTCGAAAAGATAAAACAACACTGGTTAGGGTTTTGAACTTCTAGTAACTTTAAATAACATCATGCTTGCAATGTAAGAGGGACACTTATATACAAGTATATGAAGCGCCATTGGTGCGTCCACCGTACCTCCATTACATTGTTCACGTTTCGTTATTGTTACCACTATAGGTTCTTACACATGATAAATCTTACTGGGGTTCCTGTGCACTGAATTTCATAATTATGTACGCGTCCATAATTACGTAATTCCTTGCAAAGTCCGCACAGTGTATTTTATAATGTGTAGAGGAAAACCAAATGAACGAACCTGTGATGAGTGTGACTAAACCACCATAGGGTCCTTTTAATTAAATCAACAAATGATCTCTTTAAATAGACCACCAAGGAGTCTTTTCAGCTATATCATCACATGACATTCTCTACCAGATTTTGAATCAATCTTTTTAACTAGACCACTCAAGTGGTGTTTTTCGAATCATGGAATGGTACTATATAATCCAAGGGTCTTAAGTATTACGTAGAAGACTATTAGGGATTTGAGGTGGTACCTTTGGATATCCTACTATGAATCTCTCATACGAAGATATGGAAGATTCTACGAGGATTTGGATAGAAAAAATTCGGATCACACAAAAACATAAGAGAAAACACATAATCACATAATTGTTTAACTTGACCTTTAATTTGTTATCTTTGGACACAGGTATTTAAAGCACACCAGGAATCCAATCCGTGGATTTCATTAGGTACTTTAAACACCTTCAAGAATCTAACTATGAAGATAGGAAGATCTTAATAGGAATTCGGCTTTGTCCTTATTGGATCGTAATGTACATATCAAAGGGTACAAAGAATCCAATCAAGGGCTCCGATTTGAGTGATAATCATCCTCAAGGATCTAATTGTGAAGATAAGAAGATCCTACATGGATTTTGGAATTTGAATAGCGGGAGACGCTTCGAAACCTTGCACTAGATGTGCTTAAGTCGATACATGAGGTAGAATGCTCATGAATTTGAGGTGCTAGATATGCCATGGAGACATATGAAGCAGAATTTGAAGGTTGGGTAATACGAGCAGAATGCTTTCAAAAACTATGCATGGGGTTCTTTATAAATGTGCTTAATGATTTTGAAACCTTACGTAATGCTTTTGAAATCATGCGGTAGATATATTAGGTAAATATGTTTATAAAAATCATGTGGGATGAATTTTGAAATTATATATAAGGTTTGTGAAAACATGAATAATGCTTTTCGAAATCATGCACTTGAAATATTTTGAAATGATGAAGGTTGTTTTGAAAACCTATACTATGTATGTTGTTATGAAAACCAGAATGTAATGATATGGGTACGAGATTGAAGAAAATATCCTTAGTTATCTAACCAAGGATTTAAAAGTGACATTTTGAATAATCGTCTAAAAATTGTCACTTATATTCTGTACTTTGTTTCTTAGAATGAAACGAGTACTTAGAATTTTTGAGGAAATCATGAGCAATCACATGAATGAGAGAACTACAAATATAATTCTTCGGTGTAGGTATCGTAGGGGTATGCCATACACACATGCAACTACATTTGTACATCAAAATTGTGAACAACGATTTATTTATAAACAAACCCGATTGTTTTCAGAGTTCAAGAAAAACAAAAGGAAACAAAAGCATAAGATTCAAATTATTCAAAGCAGCAGCATCTTCTAATAAGCCAAATACTCATCCGTGGGTCAGATTTGCATTGACAAACTTTGGACATTTGTTCCTGAAATGACCCATTTCGCCACAATTGTAGCAAGTACCAGACGGAAAACGATAGGGTCCGCAATAGTTTTATTTTCGATCGCAAAACGGCATGTTTTGACCAAATGTCCCCATCGTCCACAGTGGGTACATTTGAAACATGGTGTTTGAACTGGATGATGACCATTGCATTGATTGCACAAGGGAGCAGTTCCCAAGTACGGCTTCTTGGCTGGTGGTGCTGCCACCTGGCTAGGTTTTACTTGATTTGTTGCCACGGCTGCGGGATCCTTTGAAGCTTTACATTTCTTCGATTTTGGTGAAGGCTTGGCTCCTGCTTCCTGTGGTGATTCTTGGGTAGCTTCATCCTGGAGACGAGACATGGTAATAGCTAATTCAACAGTCCTCAGGATTACTTCGCCTATTCGCTCGGCAAATTTGGTAGCCTGCTCGTACATCTGAGCGTCGCTGCGATGAAGATACATTCTCAAGGAAATGAAAGACATAGGAGGAAACAAGTGAAATGTTATCGGAAAATCAAAACAGAATGACAATGCATAGAAATTGCGATCATTTGTTTGATACCTAAGGCAAACAAATGAGACGGTGACTAATCAAAGTAAGCGGGTCATATTAATGTATCACGAAGACATGCTTTAGCCTATAAGTGGACACTCACCCCAAGAGTTCCCAGGTAAGAGTGACTGGTTTGATTATGTGGATTTGTACGAACACTCTAGCCTTAGACAGAAAACTCGGAGTACAGGCATCCACCCTTCCAGATTGCACGTGTTCACATTATAAGACCCAATTTTGACGATATTTTGAAAACTTTGAAGGTTCAAAACCTTATAATAAATCATCCTAGAACAGATGATTGGTTTTCAAAGCGGATTTGAAATTTGTGTTCTTGTTGTGGTTGTCACCTAAGGATAAGTGACGGTATTGTTTTTAGATCTAAACACAAAAATCTTGTGTTAGGGTCCTAGGAAGGTTATAGAATAGGTCAAAGCATTACTAATAACCTAATTCCCTATAACCATGAGCTTTGATACCAACTTTTCTGTCACACCCCGACCGCGTAAAACAACAAATCATGGCGGAATCGTCGAGGAGTGTTGAAACAGAATCATTGTTTCAAAACACACGGAAATTTGAAGTTTCGTTTTATTAAACATTAAACATTTACATCATCTTGAAATCTAAACAAACAAGTTAAACATAGTCTATCATTGTTATTAAGTCACTAAGGCCTCGTCCAGTCCTATGTGGGCATGCATCCTAGCAATCAACATCATTCAACAACACCTGAAACATATGTAAAAAAAAAACAAAGTTAGCAAAGAAATGCTGGCGAGCACATAGGTTTATGAGAGTGTCGGATTCATGGCTAGTTTACATGTTGCAATACTTAATTAAAAACCTTGTTTTGAAAAGTATAGTATTGCGACACAATTAACCAACTGAAATCAAGTTGGTTATAATTTATAAAATCTCGTAGCCATGATTCTTAACCCAAAACATTTATTTAATTAAGTCAAATTGTAAAAAATCTCGTAAAAACTCGTTAATAAAACTCGTATGGTTTATATTATTCAGAAAACATCATTGTGTGACATCGTTTCAGAATCATTTACCCAAGTGAACTAAATAACGCCACGGTATGTAATATGATGAAAACACTTATATATAAGAAGTACCAACGGCGTATCTACCGTGTTTTCATCACATTACACCCGTCTCGTTATCTAAATACTAACCAAAAACCAATCGTTTACCCAAATAGTTTAACTCGTTAAAAATCACTTCAGTCGTTTAAATCATTATCGTTTTAAATTGTGAAAACTACTTTTGGTCGTCTCGCTAATAACATCCAAACCTTCGTGACTCGACTATCTCGAAACTCGCATTAATAAACCACCAAAGGGTAAATTAACAATCACAGATTCATTCGTTACCCACAACCCCCACACATAACCATGGGTCAGTCTGATAACGGGATTTGTCAGATCCTATGGTACCATAACCTAATACTGGTCGGTTCGGCCAAAACTAATGAATGTTATTCGTTATGTAATTACAACCAACAAGTTTATCCACATTATCGAAATCGTTATTAATTTAATATAAACCATTTTTAATCATTTTCGAAACCATCGTTAAAAACATTGAAATCATTTAACACATATGAATCACCCAAAACATTTGAAAAGAGTAAAATAGGGGAACTATGTACTCACGTGAAGTACAAAGTATCCTCAATCAAAAGAACTTCAATAAACTCAAGTAAACCAGAGAAATCAAGCAGCACCTAGTAATCGAATCACTAGTCAAATAATCGACACCTAAATCGGAAGATCGGATAGAATGAGGTCTTGTAAACCAAATGAGTGTTGGAACTCATGCGATATGGTTTAACAAACCCTACATTCTAAAACGGAACCTTTCCTAAGTGCTTACGACCCGTTACGACCCATTAAGGTAGCTTACGCTACTTTAACGCGTCGTTCGCTCAAACGCGTGTTCAAGACGTATAACTAGTCCTATGACAAGTATTATATGCCTAAACATGTTGCATAATCGATTAAGTGACAAAAGTTTATGTTACATATGCTTAAAATCCAATTATGCATGAAAAGGGTATTTTGGTCATTTACCTAAGGCATATAAACTACCTATCATACAACTAATTAAACCTAAGTGACCATAAGGTATAACCTCGGAAGGTTATTCCCTATACAACTATGGTCACTAAACATGCTTGGTCGGATCCTAAAGATCGACCAAACGGGTCGAGTTCGAAAGTCTAAGCGGTTGTCAAGACCGCTTGACTTTACGACTCTACACAAGCACTAAACTAAAAGTGACGAGCTAAACATGTTAAAACATGTTTAGTTAAGTTAGAAAACAGGTTTTGATATCAAAACAATGTGTTTTGACACCTTAGAGTTGTTTGGTTACAAAATACGCATGAATAAGCTTTTTGGTCGAAACTACGACTCGTCACTACGCCTAGTCAACGTGGTAATCAGTAGGTATAGTCACACGGGACTATAACCATCATGATTACACTCACATTGCAAAGTTCAAACGAACTTTGTGTAGACCATAACCTAGTCAAAGCAGATAGTCAAACACTGTTTGACTTTTAGTGCTAAAAACGCATAAAAGAACGAAAGAATGCTTACAAAGGGTCCACACTAGGAAGTTTGATCCAAGTTTGCTCAGGTATGAAGTTCTTAAACCTCAACTTAGAGCAAAATGAATCAAGGTGTGAGGAAAAAAGGAATGAGTGCTTGGGTATATATAGATTTCGGAGAACCGTTAGGATCGTTTCTCGCATTTCGTGCTTTGATCTTGGCCCTCCACTTGGGCACATGGTTTTCAAAACCATGGGAATACTTAAAACCATCAAATTCCAGCCCATAGAGTGCAAAACCTTAGGTTAAAACCATTAAAACCTCAAAAATGGACCAAGTTCAATGTATCTGTAAGAAATTTCAAAAATGGTCCCTGCACTTGTAAAACTTGATTTTTAGCACTTTTAAGCCCCGTTAACCCCATTTCAAGGATCTAAAATGAAGTTAAAGCATAGGGAACTTGAAATGTGCTAAAAAATATCTTGGATGTCGGTTCGTTTGGTCGTACGGTTGCGTTGTTCGGTTAATTACGACGGAAATCGTAACGAACGCAAAAACGATCCAAATTACGCGACGAATGGGATTTTATCATGTCAATCACTAAAATAAAATATTTTAATGATTACATAAATTTTTGGATGTCCGGATATATTCAGAACGCAAGATATGCGCCAAAATGCAAACTTATGCACTTTTTGATGCTTTTAGTCCCTGTTTGATCAAAAAGTTTATTTTTGTTGGTGCATATGTCTGTCGACTTCGTCTTGTATCGAGTTTTGCATTGTTTATGACACGAAGATCGTGAAATCAAGATAAAAGTTAATTCCACTTGAAAGTGGTAATTCCACTTGAAAGGACCAACATGTAATTCCACACGGAATTAGCTTGTAATTTCGTTTGAATTGTAATTCCGCTTGAATGTATTTTCATTTGAGTGTGTTTGGAGTGGAATTAGGAAGTCTATAAATAGGGGATAGGTCCGTGTCATTTGAAACGAAATTAGGTTGAGATTTTCCAACGGCGAAGCTCTGTCGAAGTGTCTACATACTTGTAATTGTTACCAGATCAATAGAAAGACAGTTAAAAGTGATATTCTAGCTGAATCACACACAATATGTTTGTTTCCGCCTTTCATATTGTGTAGAACGCCTCTGATCGATTCGTTTCAGGTCCGTACATGATCCTACATGTGGTATCAGAGCTCAGGAGGAGGAGTTCTGCATATTTCAGCCTGATTTCATCTCATTTTCTTACTTCTACACATTCTTTTATCAATTGAACAAAATTTAACGGATAAAATGGCCTGATTTTCACACATCATAAGCAAAACAGTGTTTTAACAAAGCCTTGAGAGAATTGGATCTTAACTCGGTCTAAAATTGACAAAATTTGTAATTTTGCTTGAAAATCTGTTCGAACAAAATGACATCATCATAATTCCGCTCGAAATTACACCTTAATTCCGCAGGAAATTATCTCATTTGGCTAATTTCGTTTGATTGATCAGCTAATTCCGCACGGAATTAGTAATTCCATTTGAAATCGTTCAAACGAAATTATTATTTCGTTTCAAAAGTGTATTTCCGTTTGAAATCTGAGTAATTCCTCACGGAATTACCTGATTCCGTTTGAAAGCTTTTAATTCCGTTTGAAAGTTTGTGTGCAGGTAATTTCGCTTGGGAATTCCATTTCGGGTTAATTTCATTTGAAGTTGATCTCGTTTGAAGAATTTTATTTCGTTTAAAAGTGTCTGTTGTGAACCGAATTATGGACGAAGAGTTCTACAACACGTTTGCCACATCTCCGACTACTTCGGCTGTCATTGCTCAAAACATGAACTTAGAAAATGAAACCGGAACTTTGCAAAAACCCCCGAAACTTATGGGAATGGAAGAGTACCATGGATGGAAAAATCGGTTTGAGAATTGGGTTCAGGCAAACCATCTAAGAGCTTGGGAAAGTATTGAAACAAAATATGTTAGACCGCAGACTGCTTTGAAGGTTGACAAAATCATCTCGGAATTTTCAGACAAAGAGAGAGATAGCTATAAAGGAGAGAAAATGATGATAAGTCTTTTACAACAAGCGTTTAAAGAGGATATTTTTGTTTTGCTTCAGCATGATGGGAGTGCGTTTTCGATTTGGGAAGCACTTAAGAAAAAGTTTGAGGATGCTTACACTGTCAGAGATACTTCTGAGAGAGCGATCAGACTGATAAAGACCGAAGACGTCAAAGACTCGACACTTAAGACTCGTCAACATCTGAGGGGGAGTCTGTTGGTGCATACGTCTGTCGACTTCGTCTTGTATCGAATCTTGCATTGTTTATGACACGAAGATCGAGAAATCAAGATAAAAGTTAATTCCTCTTGAAAGTGGTAATTCCGCTTGAAAGGACCAACATGTAATTCCACACGGAATTAGCGTGTATTTCCGTTTGAATTATAATTCCGCTTGAATGTATTTTCGTTTGAGTGTGTTTGGAGCGGAATTAGGAAGTCTATAAATAGGGGAAAGGTCCGTGTCATTTGAAATGGAATTAGGTTGAGGTTTTCCGATGGCGAAGCTCTGTCGAAGTGTCTACATACTTGTAATTGTTACCAGATCAATAGAAAGACAGTTAAAAGTGATATTCTAGCTGAATCACACACAATATATTTGTTTCCGCCTTTCATATTGTGTAGAACGCCTCTGATCGACTCGTTTCGGGAAATCATGACAATCAAGCTTGGGTTGTTACGAAATCAGATGTAAAATCTGGCAATGAATCTGATTCCACAAAGTCAGAGGAGCCATAGATTGAGGATAATGATGAAAACTCAGGGCCTCCAATGGATGATGTTCATTTTCCACCATTGAGAGCTGAGAATTTTAAACAAAAGGTTGGAAAAGTTGAGATCTCGAATCAATTCTATTCCGAGAAGAAAGAATTTGATGTCGAGAAAGCATTTAATGGAAATGTTAAATTTTTTTTGAGAAAATGGTTGAGGGAAAGGTTAAAGGGGTAAAGGACTTCTATGAAACAAAGAAAGCAACTTATTACCCAAGTGAAGTTGAGAAAGAAACATCCAAGTTTGGTGAAGCTTGGATGTCTGTTCTTCATAAGTGATAAGTATGACTTGCCGGAGCTTCTAGGTTGGTAAGTGTGGAGCAGGTATCGGCATCTTTCTTGAGAAATTCACTCTGGTGATATTTCGTCTTACAAGTGGTAAATCAGGGACATTAAGGTGTACTTGATTTTCTACAAGTGATATTGTTATTCAAATCTAAAATTGTTATATTTTTCAAGTGGTTAAAGAATATATGGGGTTCATTTCATTGAAAAGAGGAAAGAAACAAAGTGATTAGTTTATCCCTTTGTTAGTGCATTTATGTCTATAGCCTTCGTCAATCCGAGCCGTAGCAAGAAACAGAAGAAAACGAGTCTTTATAGTGTTATATCTAGTCAAAAAGGCAAGGTGGCATAATTGTAATTAATGAGAAATCTCATTAATAGTCAAGGCCTATAAATAGGGAGATTATGTTTAGTTTAGAGACTTTTGCCATTTCACACTTTAGAGAGATCTAGTTCTAGAGAGAGAAACTAGAGAGAGAATCTAGAGAGAGAAAGGCAAAAAGTGATTCAAGTGATTGTACAATTTCATATCTTGAATAGAATCACGTTTATATTACGTCATGTGTGTTTAGGTCGCGTTCGTGTACGGATTCCGCACGTTTCACGTTCGTTTCGCAATCGTTTCGGAGTTAAAACCGGTCCTACAAGTGGTATCAGAGCAGGAGCTCGATTGCGTTGATCAAACAACAAGATTCGTACAGGATTTCATCAATTTCAGATCTGGATTTCATCTTTTTCTTCATATTTTTCATATTTTCACGTTTTTCACTGTTTTTAGTCAAATTGAACGGGATTTTACGGTCCGAATCGTCTGATTTTTGGATATGTTGTGCGCCTATACCTGATCTAAAACCCTACCAAGTTTCAGATCGAAATTCCTAGCCGTTTAGGAGAAATCTGAGTTTTTGTGTCCGACATCGTTTGAAAGGAGGGTTCCGTTTGAAACCATCGTTTGAAAGGAGGGTTCCGTTTGAACTATCGTTTGAAACTATCCGTCCTGTTTGAAATTGACTCAATTGTTTGAAATTGCCGTTTGGAATTGACTCTATCGTTTGAAAAAGGACTTATCGTTTGAAAACAAACTGACCGTTTGAACTATCGTTTGAAGTGATTGTTTGAAATGTTTGTCGTTTGAATTGATCGTTTGAAACTATCGTTTGACGACATGACAGTTTGAAATATGATCACCGTTTGAAAGTTGACAACATGTCAGTTTGAAAATGGTACAATATTTCACGTGAACAACAGAGGTTGTCTACCACATCATGTGAACTCATAAATCCAATTGGTGCATTATAGAATCGGTCAAATCATTTGTTGAGTGTATCAGATTCTTAAAACTGTTGTCGGGCATTTAATTAGTTGCATGTGATTAATGAACAGTGGACAAATGGGAATGGTGTTATGTGTTGAAATTATCGAATAGTTTCAGTATCTTGTCGGTTTATTAAAATCAAAGTAAAGGTTGTCGATCAGTTTTTAAATTGGTGATATAGTGGTCCAATCAGATTTTCTTGAATCATTTGAGGTGTCGGCTTAAGTGGGATTGTTGGTCAAATGAGAAGTTAGTGATATATTGGATTATAGGGAGGTCCAATAATAGTTCATCTTGGTTACCGATTCGCACTGAATTTATTCACTTCGCAAGTATTGTTCATGAGGTCGCATCAAATTTGTTACATTTTGCACGAAATGGACGTTTAGTGTAGTCAAGTCGCGTATCAAAAGTTTGTCAAGCCGTTTGAGTTCGATTCGGGTCATATCAATTTGCATAGTGGTCAACATTTCAGTCGCACAGAAAAAAAAAACATCAGTTCGAGTATCAGTCTTATTCAGTTAATTGATAAGCGTTTGAACTGATTGTGTTTGTTTATTTGTTTGCAGGTGATTCGAGGTGATTTACAAGGCACAAATACCAAGAATTCAAAATGTTTGATGAACAGGAAAACGAGAATCTTAAAGATTTAAACGATTGGATTTCTGATTCTTGGTTTGATCAGAAGAAAAGGAAAGACATTTGGATTAAAAGATCCGAAAATTTCTTATGCATGAAACATGAATCTTTGGAAAAGTTGGAGAGACGTTTTGATGAATTGATTGATAAGATAGAAGGATATGAGATAAAGTTTTCAACTACTGAAAAAATCTTAAAATTTGCTGATGCATTACCTTTAGAATGGGATGAATTTTTGAGTGAACTAAAAAGGAATGAAAAATTCTCACAGTTTTCATTTAGAGAATTCATCAATAAGCTTAGATCACATATGTTTGATAAAGAAAAAAGAAAAGAAGAGTTGATGTATGAGATGAAGAAGGATTTAGAAAAGATAAATTTGGAAGTGATCATCGAAATGAGAAAAAGATTCTCTGTGTGTCTTGCAGCAAAAAGGGTTATGAAATACGATATTAAGAGAGGTTGTTATATTGATGAAAATATGAATTCTCTTGATTTTGTTAAAATTTTTTGTGCAGGAACATACATGATGGAAACTCAGAAAGAAGCCGATGTTGAAAAGATGAATGAAAAGTGCTCAAAATGTGATAAACTTGGAGCAGACAATGCCAAATTCTTGAGTGATGCGGAGAATTTGACATTGGAAAACAAAGCTTTGAAAGATGGGAAGAAAGTTTATGATGAACAGATTCTGGAGTTGCGCTTGAACTGCGAAAAATTGAGATCTGAAAATGACAAACTTTTGAAGAATGTTGAGAGTTTGTCATCAGAAAATAAAAATTTTAAACAATTAGAAAATGATTTCAAAAGTCAGATAAAGATTTTAGAAGATGAGAGAGATATTTTTGGTAAAAATAATCTCGAAAAACAATGTGCGATAAATTCTCATCTTGATAAAATCATTCGACTTGAGCATGA
Source organism: Helianthus tuberosus (assembly GCA_030545235.1). Lineage (NCBI taxonomy): Eukaryota > Viridiplantae > Streptophyta > Magnoliopsida > Asterales > Asteraceae > Helianthus > Helianthus tuberosus. The sequence goes on from CM060411.1 coordinate 90,465,058, forward strand.
AGCCGAAGGTAATAGAAAGAAAATTTCTGATTTAGAAAACAAGTTGAAAAGTTTTGTGACTTCTGCATCATATGTGTGTCCAAAACCAATCAACGTTGTTCCAATAAGTGACAATGTCACAAATTTTGACAAAGTCAAAGTCAAAATTGAAGATTGTGATGAAATATCTGATGATGAAAAAGAAAAGAAAAGAAAAGAAAAATATTTTTAGATTTACAAGAAAATTTTAAAAATACTGTTTTGCAATCTACTGAAACAGGTGAATGTTCTAAACAAAAACCTGTTAAGAAGAGTGTAGAACAGAAACAAAAAGATAAAAATTTGAAAAATTCTAAAATTGAAAATAAAAGCTCATCAGATAAGTCATCCAATCATTATCAAAAATCACAAAAATTTAAAAATGAAAACTCACAAAATGATGGTAATAAGTGGTGCAGGTTTGACCACAATGCTCAAAAGACAAATCCAGCATTGAAGAGGAGAAATGATTATTACCAAGCCAAACAATGTTATGATTTGAAGGTTTGGACTGACCAAAGTGGATGGTACGATAACAGAGTGTGCTACACCTGTGGTGTGAGAGGACACATTGCTGTTAACTGCCAGAATTGGAGTTATGAGACAAGAAGATGCTATAATTGTCAAATCAGAGGTCATATTGCCAGAGATTGCTCAAAGAGATCGATGGGAAGATCAAGGGTTGAATCTCAGAGATCGATAAAGAAACCAGTCACTGTCAAGCCCAAAGAACAGAAAGTGGAAGATAAAAAGTAAAGCTTTCACAGGGGCAGAGAGACAGACTGAGGAAGAAGAGAAAGAAGGCGAGAGAATATTTGGAGAAGATTTTGTCTTCGGGTTCACCGGTTGGTTCGAATAAAAGTTCTGATGAATTGATTCACTCGACGGCAAAGTCAAGCAAATCGAATTCTTCAGATGCAAATCTGAGGACAAACAAGAAGAAAAAGAAAGTTAGTGGCGATGAATCTGGCTTATCCAAGTCAGACAAGCCAAGATCGGGCAATGAATCTGATTCCACAAAATCAGAGGAGCCACAAGTTGAGGTAAAAAAGGAAGAGACAGTTCCATTAATGAATGATGAGAACTTTCCACCATTACGAGCCGCAAACCTAAAATCAAAAGGTGTTGATGCTGGAAAAATGTTTAATAGCAATGTTAAACATATTTTTAGCAAGATGGTTAATGGTAAAGAAAAAGGAGTGAAAGAGTTTTATGAAGAAAAGAGAAATGTTCAAAACACACCCAAGACTGGTCAGGCTTGGGTACATAAATCTGTTGGTTGAATTCCTGACTTGCCGGAGCTTCCAGGTTGGTAAGTGTGAAGCAGGTATCGGCATCATTCTTGAGAAATTTACAGGATGGTAACTGTGATATTTCATTTTACAAGTGGTTAATCAAGGACATTTAGTTGTACTTGATTTTCTACAAGTGATTGTGGTGTTTGTTCTTATATTGTTAAAATCTGTACAAAATGGTTAAAAGAGAACAAGGTGATGAGATGACCCCGAACCCATAAGTGATGGGTAAACAAACTAATTTTTCCGGAAAAACCATTCTGATTAAAACAAACTTAAGTGTTTTGAAATCATTATGGGAAAATAGTTTGCTGTAAGGGGGTGTGTTGATTGAATATGCCGAAACCCTCACGGCTGAACAAACATGATTACTTTCACCAGATTGAAAAACGGTTTTCAAACTGTAAAAATCAATGTGTTGTAAATCATGGGGGTATGTTATATTTTCTGCTAAAAGTGTTATATTTTCTGCAAAACAGAGCATGAGATGCAGAAAATGGATGGCGAGACAAAGCTATCAGTATTGGTTGTCAAATTTTCTTTATATGATTTTGCATTTTAGGGGGAGTAATGTTGTTAGAAAATACAAAAACATTTGAAAATTTGAAAAAGTCAAAAACATGATAAAATTCAAAAAAATTGAGTTTTTGCGTAAAAAGAGGAAATTATAGTACATCAGTAGACAGTTACAGTATGCTAAAGAATTGGAAAGTTTAAATGTGTTAAACGATCTCACCGTGGATGTGTCGGTAGATTTTTATACATTTAGTAAACTTTTTTGGGATATAAACCTAAATTCAAACTTGCTTATTTTGTGGGGAACACTACTTGGATATATAGGTAACCCCTGAAATCTCGTTTGAAAGGTCTCATAATCTGATATACTAGGTCTTTATATTCAATGATGTCTGGGGTATTATTCCGGGACTTCTGCTGAACGGTAGTTCTGACCTAGTCCTTGGATAATACTTTCTGCAAATGCTTGAAACATAGCATAAACCCTCAGCATGCCGATGAAACAATAAAATTGATAGTCGCTGCTGTTGTAGCTAAAAGATCCTCTAAAAGGGGACTTTCCGTAAAGTCGAAGCTGATATCTCTCTGCGTATACAGAAGTATCGATCTGAGATCCCTCGGCCCTCGCATACCTAATTTATATACAGATATCATTGTAGTATACTCACCTGTAAGACTGATTATTGGGATTCTGGATACGGGAGTATATTCAAGAGGTGGGACACATGAATAGGTTTAAGTTCTTAATTCACTTAATTCGTATCCTGAATTAGTTGAAATTTGGATGAAAATTTAAGTGGACAAGTATATCGACAATCTAAGTGAATTGTTTAATACTTACTGTGTAACTAAGCTCAACGGTACTTGTGACTTGTCGAAAACTGATATGATCCTCTGACGCATATTCAAACAAAAATATTGTCTGTAAATATGTTTGTACATATTTCTTTACTGCTTTATATTTTCAGAAAATACAAAAAGATTTTGATTTCTGCTTTATTTTCGACAACTGATGTCTGAGTGCCGAGTTTCAAAATCTAAGTAAGCTGATTGTGTTTCTGAAAATAAAACAAGTTCATTAAATTGAAACTTGAATTAAAATAAAAAAAATCAAAACAGTTTGTGATATCTCCAAGGTCATTAAGTTGGACTTGGATGATTAACTGTGAGGGATTTGGATACTTATATTGTTATAGAGCTAGTTTCCGATACGATTCGATGAAACTGCCAATTTCATGAGAAATGATTTAGAGAAGATTGAATTGCCAGGTTACTATTCCTGGTAGTCTAAAATGTTGTTACTTATGAATGTATGAGTGATTGCAGGAAAAAGTCCAGACTACGATCCCAGAAGCTGAGTCTAAGGGGGAGTCTGAAGACGAGCTCAAAGCAAGGGGGAGCTTGTAATCGAAAAGCAAGGTGTCGATCCCTAAAGCACGGAAGCTTGATGAAAGGGGGAGCCTGATGAAGAAAAAAGTCTACAGAAAGGAAAAGCTGAAGCTGAAGACAGATCCATCGGGATTCTGTTCAAGAAGTCTAAAAGAGAAAAAGAAGATGCTACGAGTTTGACTCAATGATTGAGATTGACTACGGCAATATCCAAGGGGGAGTCTGTTAGTGCATTTATGTCTATAGCCTTCGTCAATCCGAGCCGTAGCAAGAAACAGAAGAAAACGAGTCTTTATAGTGTTATATCTAGTCAAAAAGGCAAGGTGGCATAATTGTAATTAATGAGAAATCTCATTAATAGTCAAGGCCTATAAATAGGGAGATTATGTTTAGTTTAGAGACTTTTGCCATTTCACACTTTGGAGAGATCTAGTTCTAGAGAGAGAAACTAGAGAGAGAATCTAGAGAGAGAAAGGCAAAAAGTGATTCAAGTGATTGTACAATTTCATATCTTGAATAGAATCACGTTTATATTACGTCATGTGTGTTTAGGTCGCGTTCATGTACGGATTCCGCACGTTTCACGTTCGTTTCGCAATCGTTTCGGAGTTAAAACCGGTCCTACACCCTTAATCTACAAGTGGTTTTATAAATCCAACAAAACTTATTTTCCGGAAAAATCATTTTGGTTAAAACAAACTTAAGTGTTTTGAAATCATAATGAGAAAATAGTTTGTTGAAAGGGGGAGTTCTGATTGTTTATGCCAAGTGGATGGCGAATTGAAGTGATTTGATATCAGTTGTCAATTTACTTGTATAGTTTGTTTTCAAATTTCCTTTAAATGTGTTTGAATTTTAGGGGGAGTAAGAATTCAGAAAATCCAAAAACATTATAAAATGAGTTTTGGAAATTTGAAAAAGGACAAAAACATGATAAAATCAAAATGAGTTTTGGTGTCAAAGAAGAGGAAATGATAGTACATCGGTAGACAGTTATAGTATGCTAAAGAAATGTAATGTTTAAATAGCGTTAAACGGTCTCACTGATGATATGCCAATAGGTTTTTACACATTTAGTAAGCTTTTTCGGGATATAAACTTAAATTCAAACTTACTTATTTCGTGGGGAATACTACTTGGATATATAGGTAACCCCTGAAATTTCGTTTGAATGATCCCTCTTTCTGAGATACTAGGTCTTTATGCTCAGTGATATCTAGGGTATTATCCCATGACTTCTGATTTTGCGGAAGCAATGGCCTAGTCTCCGGAGAATACTTTACGCTTGCTTGAAATAAAAGCCTGCCCTCAGCATAAAAAATGATGAAACATTGAAAAATGCTAATCATGTGCTGTTGTAAAAAAGATCCTCTAAAGGGGACCCACCAAAAGTCGAAGCCGTCATTTCTCTGCTGAACGGAAGTTCTGACCTGAGCTCTCACGGTCTTCGCATTTAACCCTATACAGATATCATCTGTGGTATACTCACCTGTAAGACTGAATATTGGGATTTGGATACGGGAGTACATTCAAGAGGTGGGACACATGAATTAGTTTAAGTCTTTAATACACCTAATTCATATCCTGAATTAGTTGAAATTTGTGTGAAAATTTAAGTGGATCAGTATATCAGCAATCTAAGTGAATTGTTTAATTCTTAATGTGTAACTAAGCTCAACGGACTTGTGACTTGTCATAAACTGATATGATCCTCTTACACAAACTCACAAAAATATTGTCTGTAAATATTTCTTTACTGCATTTCATTTCATTAAAAAATCCAAAAAGATTTTAGTGTGTTTTAGCATAAATTTTGAAAAATCCAAAAAGATTTTCGACAACTGATGTTGGAGAACTGATTTTCAAAGTTCCAAGTGCTAAACATGATGATCAATTTGAGGGGGAGTCGTTTAATCTGAAAAGATTTTGAATATTTTCTAACAAGTGGTCATCAGAAATTAACATTGTTAAATCATTCTGGATAAATTTTGAGAGGGAGTCTGAATATATAAATTTGTAAAATGTTAAATTTGTGAAATTTATTGTGAGGTAGAGGATGTGCATGATAGCCTGGATTATGAAGTCTGAGTATAGAGCCAAGTCACAATCCTGATCCTGTGAAAGCTAGATTGCGATCAACATCCGAGAAAATATTTTTGTTCAAGGGGAGTCTGTTGATGCTGAAGAGGAAAAGAAAGAGATAAAGTTTAAGGATGCCTACATTATCATATACTTCAGAGAGCGATCAGACTGATAAAGACTGAAGACGTTGAAGACTCGACACTTAAGACTCGTCAACATCCAAGGGGGAGTCTGTTGGTGCATACGTCTGTCGACTTCGTCTTGTATCGAGTCTTGCATTGTTTATGACACGAAGATCGAGAAATCAAGATAAAAGTTAATTCCACTTGAAAGTGGTCATTCCACTTAAAAGGACCAACATGTAATTCCACACGGAATTAGCATGTAATTCCGTTTGAATTGTAATTCCGCTTGAATGTATTTTCATTTGAGTGTGTTTGGAGCGGAATTAGGAAGTCTATAAATAGGGGATAGGTCCGTGTCATTTGAAACAGAATTAGGTTGAGATTTTCCGACGGCGAAGCTCTGTCGAAGTGTCTACATACTTGTAATTGTTACCAGATCAATAGAAAGACAGTTAAAAGTGATATTCTAGTTGAATCACACACAATATGTTTGTTTCCGCCTTTCATATTGTGTAGAACGCCTCTGATCGACTCGTTTCGGGTCCGTACACGATCCTACAATTTGTGCGCACCAAAACACCTCAAAGCCTATTTCTAAGCCACGTAAAGGATATTTAGGGCGTGTTTAACTTATGATCAAGTTCTGGAACGTTCGTTACAGTATGAATCGGCATACTTTTGCAGTTTGTCGAAATTAGTCCCTGTAAGCGAATAAACTTGATTTCGACACACCAAACCCTCCCAAACTTATTTCTAAGTTATGTAAAGGTTATTTAAGGTATGTTAAGCCCATGTCATTGTTCCGGAGTGTTTTTCGCGTTAAACTGATTACGTTTACGCATCAGTTCGCGTATAACTTTCTAGAAAGCGATTTAGAGCTCGAAATCGAACGAGAATTGATATGTGCAAATGATACACATATTTATACAAATCCCAAGTATGAAACACAATATTTCATTGGTTTGGTATTTGTTTGATGGCCATGGAGGCATATATGTCACATTAGTTCATTAGGGTCTCCAAAGCCAACAAGGCTTTGGTTGGGGTCTCAACAGTGTCTGTGTTAAGTTCATGTGGATGGACAGTGGTTAGCTCAGGGGTTTGGACAGTTTTGGAACTGTTTTTCTCTAACCACTGTTGGGGGTCTTGCCATATCAGCTGCTAATACCCAAAGGGATGCCTGTTCACTCTTGGTTTAGAAGGCCTTTTGTAGGCTTTATAAACATGTGGGACCCTTGGGTATGGTGGTTGACCTTTACCTCTTCGGTATTGGTTAGTAGGGGGTGCATCGGTCACCTGAACATCTCTTTTAACAGAGGTTTGGTTCATCTGTTTGGTAGCAGCTGTTTCAACTGGCACAAATAGTGGTTGGTTTTTTATTGGTGGTTTTGATGAACTTATGGATGTTTTTGAAGTGTACTCATTCTTTTTTACATTAAAGGATTTGAGATACACACATTCCTGAGTGATGTGATTTGATTTACCACAGATGGTGCAGCTCTTAGCAGGCTTAATGATACTTGTTTTGTTAATATCATATGCTTTTTAGATGTAAATAATCTTGGGACAAATGATTTTTCTTCTTACAGAAATCACAAAACAAGTTTTTAACCTTTTCTTTTCTTTTCTTCTTTTCGGACTCCTTTGCAACAGAGTTTTGAACTACTGTTGGGATGTCCTTAAGAGGAATGACCTTTGCCTTGGGAGCTTTTACACCATCAGTGGTTGTGAAGTCCATGGGCTTGAAGTTTTCAAGGATGTCACACTCATCAGACCATGTGGGTTTAAATTGGTATTTCTCAATTTCCTCAAAAGTTGAGGACCCCACAGATCTTTCCAAAGTGATCTTGTTACCAAGTTTGTCAGTTATTTTAACCTCTTGGCCATCCTTGTTTGTGGGAATGATTTCAGCAAAACCAGATTCATTTGCAGCATTGTTTTCAACTTGGTCATGTTTTCTAAAACCTACACCAAATTTTACATTGCTTTTGATCTGTTTCTCAAGCATGACCTCATAACCTTTACAGGATTCCACCCATTTTTCACAAGTGATCTGAGTGGATTCCAACTCCTTTTTGCAGGCATGATATTTTTCTATCATGGTCTGGATTTGGTCCTTGGTTATGCTATGCTCTTGTTTGATGCTGCAAATTTCATTTTCTATTTCACTCAGTTTGTTTTTCAGTTCTTTTAATGACTTTTCAAATTGAACTTCTGAAGTTAATAATCTATCCCTAAGGTTTTCATTCACCTCTTTAATGTTAGCAAATGCTATGATGCATTTGTCTAAACACATATTTTTAAGAACCTGAGGTGATACCTTGGTTGCAGCCATCATGGCACAATCACAGGTATGATCACTTTCTTCTTCACCTTTCTCTTCTTTTTCACCTTCTTTCTTCTCTTCTTCTTCTTTGGACCAAGGGTCGGACAGTGGTTCCAATAGGGGTTTTGAACTTTCTCCCAACAGTACTTCATCAGCAACAGCAGTAACCATTGCTTCAGCAATTTTATCCACTGTTTCATCACTTAACTGTTCTTCTTCAGCTTCCAGCCCCTCTTGTATGGTCTCCAATGCTACAAAACAAATATCATTACCAGAAACATTACTTTGAGCATAGAGTGCAAAATTTTCATATCCTAACTCTTCAGGTAAACTCCTCCAGTCAACCAGCCCTTGGGTGAAAAAGCTTTGTTGGTCTGGTTGAACCACTGTTGGTGCAGTTTGTTGAGGTGCAGCTTGTTGCACCTGAACCTGAGGAGCAGAGACTTGGACATATTGAATTTGGGGAACAGTGGTTTGAACATAATGCACAGGAACAGGGGTTGCAGGATGTGCATAGTGAGTAGTGTTTACATGGGCAGCGGGGGTATATTGGGCATAGTGCACAGTGCTTTGGTTATTTTGTGGTCTAGGGTTTGAGCTGGGATGTGTAATAATTGGTCCAGTGGTTTGACTCCTGTAGTCCCTAGGAAAATGACCTAGCCTATTACACTTATAGCATTTAATCTTTGACTTATCCATCCCCACTTTTAGATTCCCATGTAACCCTGGAAATTTTCTCCCTGTACTTTTGTAAAACTTGCTAGTTCTTACACTTAGCAAAGTCAGTTGGTGCAAAATGTCCATTTCTTCTAAGTCAGTTGGATCAAAATGCTGTAAATCATTGAGTTCAAAGCATATATTCTCAGAGTTCTGGCTTTCTCCATTTGCTGTGAAAGCATAATTGGATGAGCGAGGATTAGAGTTGAAGTTTCCACCAGCAGTTATGTCAATAAAATGATCATAACTCTGATCCTTACTACTGCCAGACTCTTCCTGACCCAAAAGAGCTATGTTGCCAAATGAGTAGTCATCTACAACTTTGCCAGACTCTTGTAACTTCTTTTTCTGGTTTAACTTCCTTTCATAGGTCAGGAGTCTACCATGAAGTTAGGTCAGGGTCAGATCTTTGAACTGAACAGAGTTTCTGGTCACAAAAGCTATAGTGTCCCACTTTTCAGGAAGTGATATTAAAAACCTGCTGTTAACAGTTGATTTTCAAAATTCAGTTTTTACAAGCTTAAGTTCACTTACGAGGCAGCTAAATCGCTCAAATTGCTGTGTTAATGTTTCACCCTTAATGTGACAAAAGGTTTCATACTGTTGGCTCAAAATTTCCCTGTTGTTTTCAATTACATCTTCAGTCCCCCCAAATTGTTCCTTAAGTACATCCCACAATTCCTTGGCACTGTTACAGTGCAACAACCCAGCATAAATTTCATTGGGGAGTGCAGATGCAACGATGCTAAATGCCTTGGCATCCAGTTCAATTTTCTGAAAATCCTGTTCAGTATAGTTCTCAATTTTCTTAGGTTCGAACTTCTTTGGATCCTCATCACTCGGCACCATTGGAACATGTGGTCCAAAGATAACCGACTTCCAACATCCGGTATTCTGTTGAGCTAAGATGTGACCCATCCTTCGCTGCCAGATGTTGTACTCATTTCTCTTCAACATAGGTGGTTTGAAGAGAGAACCGATGTTATTGTTCATATCTTATGATTGTGACGTCATCCTAGTTATTTTACAGGCATTGGTTAATTAACTTTGATCGTAATTAACCCTTACTCTGGTTTTCAACGAAACGAACAATTTAAAAGTATCAACGGTTATGAGCTGAACTATTTATGTTAAAATGACTGTTAGATCAAATTTGACTGTCCAAGCTCTGATACCAATTGTTAGGATCTGAGTTTCTTATGATTGTGCTTTGTTTGATTAAGATGAAGATGAATGATAAACAATTACAGCAGAAACTAAATGAAACAAACTTTTCAATACAATCAAATGGAATAATTGCTTTCAACACACATGTTTAACAGAGAATCGAATGAGTATATTTATTATAAACTTCAATTACACTTTGCATGCATGTAACACAATCTCCCCCTCAGCCTGAGCTCACACTGGTTTGTTCGTACATAATGAGTTGTGAAGAAAGAGCTAATAGAATAGTACAGGGTACTGTTCTATTTATAGTACGAAGTAAACCACTGAAGCATCTTTGCTGACGTCACCATGAAAGTGACACTAACCTCCTAACAACCTACAACCACTGATCTATTCAAGTACTGCTATTACAAACTACTAATTACAATACAAACAAAGGATAGACTAAACTACTACTTCCCATTCCACTGTTATACTCCTAGCAGTGCTTTGTCTTTATCAGCAATACTTGAATCATGACAGTAGATTGAGCATCAGTGCTTTAGTCTTCAACAGTCTTTATCAGTCTTTGGCAGTTGTTGAAGATCAACAGTTGTAGACGAATAGTGGATGGAGGTCATCAGTTGTTAGGGCCACTTCCAAAGGGAAAGATTGAATACAAACATCTGCTTATTCTGGATCCACTGTTCTAATCCAGTTTTGGCTTTAATCAACTGTTCCTTTGTAGGGTTTAATACCAACATCTTATCAACTGGATTTTGTGGAGCATATATATTAACAATATTCACAATGTCCAAACTCCCCTTTATGTAACCAGATAACAGAAGAAAGTTCGGGTCTTTGAGCACAGAGCATTTAGAGAACATACATGGATCACAAATACACATAATGCCTCCAGACCTCCCCATCGGGTTGATGACTTCCTTTCCCATCCCGACCGCCCCCAGAACTGGGCAATATCAGAATCAGGGATGTCTAATCTCAAAGTCTCATGAAATGCTATGAAAGCCGCCTTCTCCGCCCATTTCCAATTTGTAATCCACTTCGCCCTTTTTACCACACCAAAACCCCTAATATTAATCGACATCATATTCATTTAAAAACCACATTAATACCTTCTTCCATGATTGTTTCATTCACCTTTCCAACTACAGAATCCAAATTGGTGCCCACTATCTTGCCGAAATCGATAGTGTTCTGAACCTCCAAACTCATAAGCATGACTTAAGTGTCTTCAACAATCTCTTCTTCTTCTGGAGTGGCATCAAAACCGATTTGGAAGTCGGAGTCCCATCTGATTGTGACACGGAAACTACCAGGACATTATTAAGATTGAGGGGTCTATCAGTGTGATTAGGGATAGCGTCTGCATCACTCCTTTGGCCCAATTCTAGATCTGGGTCCATGATGTGTGCGAAGTGTGATAGGTATTTAAGTATATTTTAAGCCCTTTTTACACATTAGTCAAGTTTTAAATTTATAAAACACGATATTTTACTAACACCAAACACACATATGGGCAAGTGCACCCATCGTCTAATCAAATACCGAGGTCGTCCAAGGACACAAGAGCTTTTAGTACCAGTTTATCCTCAACGTCTAATCAAATCAAAAGTTAGAAAAAGGTTTTAAACTAGAAAAATAAAAACTAATTAGAATGCTGAAAAATAAAATAAAAATAAAAACAGATAGATAAGATGAATCACTTGGCTCCGACTCGTGTTTAGTGTAACATTTGATTATTTCTGCACTTTTGCACATTTTAAGAGATTATCTAAGTTATTGTAGTAGGCCCCTCTTTTGAGGGTGACGTTACCCTCAACCCAGTAGTTTGAGTCAGCAAGGATACAATTCTAAAGGGTCAGATTATTGAAAGATAATTAATTAAGTTATTAATGCATATTATGGTAGGCCCCTCTTTTGAAGGTGACGTTACCCTCGGCTAAGTAGTCTGAGTCAGTAGGGATACAGTCCTAAGTAGCCGGGTTAAAGTATTAATAGTAGCTTACATATGAGGGGATCAAAGAGTTTGGACCCCCGCCATCCAATACCGGTGGGTATTGAAGGAGGTCCTACTAAATTTGACCCAGGTCCTTGCAGGATCTATACACTGAACAAGGCAAGACTCTTACCAAACCGTTCCCTTAACCCCCGACCAGGTAGCCAACATATCTCCATATAGACCGTGGAGATATGAATGGTGAAAATCTTTTATTTTATATAGATAGTAAAATAATGCCAAGACACCACGGACAAACGATTTGGAAGAATCACCTTCAACATAAGAAACTAGTTATTAAAGTCATTAATACATAACCAAGTAAAAAGTGCGAAACGATTAAAAATAAAAAGTATTGCACTAGACACTTGTCTTCACCAAGTGATGTAAAAGACTTAGGCAAACATGGCCTTTGATTGTCAAGAATTCTTACGATCAATCTTGGATCCTGAGATGACTCACACACTCTATGATGGACAATGGATGATGGTGGTGGATGATGGTGTTGTGATAGTGGTGGGTGGTGGGTGAGTGTGAGAGAGGTGGTGTGCCAAGGGATGGTTTGAAAATGAGCCAAGCACCCCTATTTATAGCCTGAACAGCAGCTCGGGCACGGCCCCGTGTCCATCCTCTTCTCTTCCTTCATTAATTACAGTTTGTCTGCATTAGTTGACCACGCCCCCGTGTCCGCTGGACACGCCCCCGTGTGCAGAAGCATATCTGTACTATCAAGATTTCCCCAGATTCTGGGAATCTTAGAGTTGACCACGGCCCCGTGTCCGATGGGCACGCCCCCGTGGTGGGTGATAGAAGCTTCTATAGCTTTGTCTTTTATGCTGGCACTTGGGCACGCCCCCATGTTCACTGAGCACGGGGCGTGTTCAGTCTTCTGTCTTCTTGATTTTGCTTGGGAAGATGCTGTCGAGGGGTCGGGCATGCCACGTTTGTTCCTTTTCTTGTATTTATGTTAGATTTAGCTGACTTTTTGCTTCTTTTGTTCATTTGAGCTCATTTAATCCTGAAAATACAAAAGGAAGACAAAAACACACTTTTTCCAACATTAGTACTAAAAAAGGGTTAGTTTTATGCCACAATTGATGTAATTTATATGTTGCATTTTGTGCACATCAGTCCACTAGGGTTAGTTTTATGCCAATTATCTGTAAAAGACTTCTCACCCACTTCAATCGAATTATTTTTAATATTATTAACTCCCAAAGTGGATCCTGCATTAAAGCTCTGGTTTCTGACCAACTCCTCGTTCCTCGGGATTGCCCCAGAATTTGCATGCGACACCTAATTAGATTCCCAATGCTGATCATTAGCCCCATCGAGTTCCAAAGCAAACCCTTCAATTTCCACAACATCCTTTCTTCCGACCACCGGAGGAGGACGTCAGGCATCGGCACGACCCCATCCATTTCTGATGACATCCCCATCGTATCCCCATCCTCTTCCAAATAATCCAGAATCTAGGGATCTGATTCTTCCACTACCCACACACGGTAAGATTTATCTTGCCACTTCAGATTAAGAATACCATTTATCCTATTTCTGGTATCAGTTAAAATCCCCAGCCGATCAAACGTTAATTCCATTGAATAACTCTTCCATATTACCTACTGATTGTGTCAAATACCTCCGGCGACAATAGATACAACGACACCCCATGTATGACCACCCACGCTAGGCGCTCATAAGGCAGGGATTGCCTGATCCAAGGAACCAAAGCCGATAACCAAGAACCCCATGTCGTACTATCCTTCATGAAAAGGTCAGCTTGAACAACATCAGGGAACGAGAGTATGACAGACAACACTCCACTATATTGAATGACAGCTCATGAAACCCAGCCACTACCAGCGAAGCCATAAGGAACCGAAGGGTCTTGAAATCTACAGTTCTACCAACAAAAGCCCTGCCAATCAAACCAGTAAGAGTAAAGACAGAGGGTTCAATGAACACACTCTCCTCATCCCTGACTTGGCTGGATTTGTTCAAAAGGATATCTGAGAATGAAACGCCCGGTCTCACAGTGTTGAAAACCTTATCCGACTTCAAGCCTATAGTCTTCTCAATCCTGAAACCTCTAGTGTCTCTCGAACCACCACCACCAGCGTCTCCTACCTCCACCCTGGGGTTCCAATCTTCATTTTCACGGGCAAACAAAGCAACGTTTACCTATAAATTGTTGCCTCCTATTTTTATCTTCTTTAGTTTGAGACCAAGCTCCTCCGAATTTTCAACTCCTTTGAATCTGACAAAACCGGAGATTCTAACATCCTTATCTTTTTTCTTAGCAATGAAAACCCCGCGATATCCCCAAAGTCTCTGAAAACATCGGCTAGGTCCCACGGGCGGCAACCCTGTGGGATGTTAGTGACAAAGAATTTCGTGACCTCTGGCTTACCCTCCGAACCATCTCCGCCCCTCTCTGTCTTCTATGTGGCAGCTCCCATTCCTCCTCCTCTCCTCCTCTCCTCCTTGCTCCGAACAGTTGCCCTCCCCTCCAACCGTTCGCCCTCCCATGTTGTCCCAATTGTTTTTTACCTAATCAACATATGTATTGTATTTGGTTTAAAATATTGTGTCTTCAGCTCTCAACATTATAACAAACTGTGATCTTCATCTAAAGTGTAGTCACTGCATCTACTGAATCATCAACTTCAACATAATTATCAGAGACTTTGAGTGTACCGTAATATTTTGCTTAAATAACTATTATTATGATGTTTCACATCTACTTCCTCACTTCATGGTCACAATCTTTGCCAGTAACATTACCAGCTTTAGGTTTGTTGGTAGCCTCTAGTTAAAGTTCTAAATTCTTCTAGTACATTTATATCTTGATCTTTAATCATTACATTGGTGCTACGTAGTGGACATAAAGCAAGTGCAAACCCCCGTTGTCTACCATGTTCAGTATACAAATCAATCTTCTTCTTCTTCTTCTTCTTTTTTTGAAAATAAAATTCATCAAAACAAGGCCTAGCTTGTAGAACTTGAACCTGCAATACATTGATGAGTATAAACACCAGTATATGTAAAAATTTGTATTATACATTTACACTTAAATTTGTATTATACATTTATACTTTACAACGTCCAAGACACGAATATAAATTATTGAGTAAATTACAAGTTTTGTCCTTTATGTTTACATCAAATTTCAGGCACTGTTCTTTAGCGCAAAAATTGACAGACGGTGTCCTTTATATTGCCAAATCTTGCAAGTTTTGTCCTTTTAGCCAAACCAGGTTAGATTTTTTGGTTAAATCTAGTCATGTGCAAGGCACATGAGGGTACTATTGTAATTTTACCATTCAAGGGGCTATTGTGTAAGTATTATATAGATTGGGACTATTTTGTAAAATTAAAAAAGATATTAACTTACTCTCTCTCTTAACTTCTGCACACACACTCTCTCTCTTAACTTTTCTTCTCTCTCTCTCTCTAACACAAGCTCTCACACTCACTCTCTCTATCTCTCTAAAAAACCACTGCACTCACTCTCCCTCTCTCTCTAAAAATCTCTGTACGGTGGTGGATTGTGGTGGGGTGTGATGTTTATGGTGGGTTTAGCGGTGGTGGGTGCAATGGTGATGATGGGTGGCGGTCGTGGGAGGTGTACGGTGGCAGGTTTTGGATGGTGAAGATGGATGTGATGGTGGGTTGTGGTCTGTGGATGCTGAAGTTGGGTTGTGGTGAAGGTGCGTTTGCGGTGGTGGAGGTGGTTTTAGGGGCGGTTGCAGGTGGTGGAACCCTAATTGTTTGATTGTTTGATTTGCAGCCGTCACTCCTGCTCTCTTCACTCTCTCTCTATGTTATCAACTCAAAAAACGTAAATACTAGCCTGTGAAAAAAGTCAATACAACTAGGTGAAGCAAGAGAAATTTGACTTTCGTCTTTGATTTGATTACAAATTGTCCAAACCTATTACTCACTTGGATTCAAACATGGCGGAACAGAGGTTATTCCATGAAGCCGTTGACTTATTACCACAACATAAATCTTACAACGGAATTCTCTTCCCCATCGTTCTCACTCCAAACCCCAAAATCCCCAAACTAACAGAAGCAATCAAAGCTAATAGAGCATGGTTAGACTCTCTGCTCCACCAATCTGGTGCAATTCTTTTCAGAGGGTTCCGTTGAATCTTCGATCTGGGTTTGCCATCGTCGATCGGAGTTCGCCGGAAGTAGGCCGACAACCCCTTTCTCTTTTGTCGGAAACACACGTTGTTCCGTTGAATCTTCGATCTGGGATGTGGCAAATTTATGGGCTGAATCTTCGATCTGGGATGTGGCAAATTGGGGTTTTGATCTGCACAAGTTTATGGGCTGAATCTGGTACTTGTTTTATGGGCAAATTTGGTCTGATTGTATGGTGGTTGTAGATGATGAAAGGTGGTAGTGGTGGCGGTGAAGGGTGGTGGTGCTGGAGGATGGTGGTGATAAGTGGTTCCTAATTTCAGAAATATATAGATATATATATATATATATATATATATATATATGGTTATAAAAATAATATCTTAAATTATTTTGTTTTATTTTTACATAATAGCCCCTCGATATAATTTATTTTACACAATAACCCCTTGAATGCTAAAATTACAATAGTACCCTCATGTGCCTTGCACATGATTAGATTTAACCAAAAAATCTAAATGGGTTTGGCCTAAAGGACAAAACTTGCAAGATTTGGCAACATAAAGGACACCGCCTGTCAATTTTTGCGCTAAAGGACAGCGCCTGAAATTTGATGTAAACATAAAGGACAAAACTTGTAATTTACTCTAAATTATTTAATAGTATTCATAACAACCAGGATAACTATACATTAACAACTATGAGTCTTCAAGCCAACTAAGTAATTGTTTAGCCTTCAAGAAAATATATTTTGATGGCAAAAATGTCTCAAAAGTTTTAAAAGATATATTAAATGTCTATATAATCTTAGAAAAAAAAATGTAGCGTTCTATGCCCCGTTCAAAAAGAAACATGGTTCTAGCTCTTCATCACATAACAAAGGCCAAATGGTCAAAGCGAATTCATGTTTACGGTTTCGTTTTTTATGGTTTACTTTTTTAAATTTTGCTGACACGTAGGGGTTCTGTATTAAAATAATGATGATATCTTCCAAATAATGTCGTTTTAACTATTATTAATACAAATTTCAAAACAAGTAGCTACTAGTAACATGTCCGTGCGCGTTGCAAGACTGCGAAAATAGTTATAAGTTTGAAACACTGCAAAGCCATGCGTTGTGACAGTGACAGTGACAATGACATGGTTAAGTTGGTAAAAAGAAACGTTTAAACTTGTAGTGTCTTGATTCTAAAAATGAAAAAGTTGATTAAAACAAGTCGCGACGGTACAAATAAAATGTTGCAAAGATATATTCGAAATGTGTAAAATGATACGCAAAAGAAAATGTATATGGAAAAGTAAAGGAAAATATTAGGTTATAAGGGTATGTTCAAAGTGTTGAGCAGCAAAGAAAATAATTTAAAAATAAACCTAATAAATTCACATAAAGTAAAAAAAAAATTAAACATCGCGTATTACAAAACAATTTTTTAAAAGAAAGATCAATTTTGTAAAAAAATTTGAATCGTTATAATATAATACAAGCATGGGAAAATCAACTTTATTAGGCCATCCGTAGTCATAAAGCCTCTTTGTGGGCGTTATGCGACATGTGTCGTGCCACGTCATACAGGGGTTTTATGGGGTGTTATGTCACTTGAGCTCGTAGTCATAAAGTCCCTACCTCATCATTACTCAATTAATTAATTTTCAATTTTTTTAATTAATTTCTAACCCTTTATAAATAAGAGAAAAATAAGTTTTAGAAACCAATTGTGTATTAAGCAAAAAAACAGGGACCAAATGTGTATTAAGCAAAAACTTTCAAAATCAAATACCTTCAGCCGCCTCCTATCTTCTTCTCCAATTTTCCAGCGAGTTTGCATTCGATTTTCCGGCCGACTCCTATGTCTTCTTCTCTCCTATGTCTTCTTCTCCTATTTGCAGGGACTAAGTTTGTATAAAACCAAAACTATTCAAGAACCATCACGCCGCGATATAGTTGGCGCTGCCATCTGATTTTGGCCTGATACCGCCCCCCCGTCCCGGTGTAGCCGGCGCCATGCGGCGCTATCTTTGGTTTTTTGGGGCATATAGCGCCCCACTACGTTTGATCCTAGCATGGTCCAAAAAAGTTACGGAGTAAGAATTTAAAAAAAAAATATTAAAATCAAGTATATGACATTTTTTGGGTACCCTATATAATTACGGGTGAGGAAATAAAAAATAAAAATAAAAATAAAACTTGATGTTGTTTCTTTATCTTCTTAACTGAAAACTATAAAATAGTAATTATATCATACAAAATCCTAAGTTCAGTTGTGGACCAATCAAAATGATACATTATTCACGATCAACTTACAAATTACAGGGATTATTTAAAAGAAAAGGTTGGTAGCTGAAACTAACAAAACAAATTAAAGTTGAATAAGTTGATAGGGGTGGGCTTAGTAAAAAACCCCATCTTTTTTAAGAAACTATGCAAACCCAATATCATCCATTGATTATGTTTCATCACACTTGATCAATGGCTCCCATAATTTTGGTAACAATTAGATTTAAAAGAAATTTAATAATACATAAAAGTCAACTGGAAGGGCATTTTAGGTAGTGTATTCCTTCTCTTTCCATCCTATCATCTCTCTTTAATGCACCTCTCTTTCTTTCTCTCTCTTCATATCCAATTCAAAATCACAATCTCTCAATTCCCTCTCTCTAAAATCACAGATCTCATGACTTTCCCTTTTCTCTACACAACACTTACAACCTGCAAAGCCTAGAGAGAGAGAGAGTACCAGAGAAATCGAAAGAGAAAGAGAGGTCCAGATAAATCGAAAGAGAGAGAGAAAACTGGTGGGTTTCCAGCTACCCACGGCAGCAGCAGCGCTGTGGCGGTGGTGTTGTTGACCGTTATGGTTGGGGCAGGGGAGGCGGTAGATGCACGATGAGTGAGGCACGATGGTGGTTGCAGATCTGGTGGTTGGTGGAAGGTGGTGGCTGGTTCATTCTGGGTTGTTGGTAGTTGATAGCGGCGACAATGGGTGGTTGTAGAAGGTGGTGGAGGGTGGGTGGTTGGTGGCGTCGGAGTTCGGAACGTCGTCGGAGTCAAGATCTAGTAATGGTTAATCTTCTCTCTCTCTCCTCTCCTCTGTCTTCAATCAAGATCTAGTAATGGTTAATGTTCATGTATTTTAAATAAATCGAAAACTTTAGGATGAGATTTTGAACGGGATTTTTTGTTGGTTTGGTTGCTTGTTTGGGGATTTTGATCTTAACAATAATTGTTTTTTTTGTTGGTTTGGTTGCTGGTTTGGTGTCATGATCTGAACAGTAAGTGTTTTTTTTTTGTTGGGTTGTTTGATTTACAGAAACAGACCCATAACATGTGTTAAGCACCTGTTAGAATGATATATAACGTGTGTTGATTTACAGAAACAGATCCATAAAGATATTCAATTGACAAGCTGGATGGATATAGGCGACGTTAATGTGGGGACATTGAATAAGTCAAATCTTTTGGGAAAGAAGTTTTCGTTCGTTTATAACATGTGTTAGTGGTTCATGCTGTAACAGAACACCATGATGTAACCTGACATGTGTTCATGTATAACATGTGTTAAGCCCCTGTTAGAATGATATATTACGTGGGAAAGAACTCTTCGTTCGTTTATAACATGTGTTTGTTTTGCACATTTTGGAATGTATAACATGTGTTAAGACTCTGTTGTTCATGTATAACATGTGTTCATGTATAACATGTGTTAAGCCCCTGTTAGAATGATATATTACGTGGGAAAGAACTCTTCGTTCGTTTATAACATGTGTTTGTTTTGCACATTTTGGAATGTATAACATGTGTTAAGACTCTGTTAAAATCTTTTTGTCACCTGACATGTATTCATGTATAAGATAGTGGTTTACAAAACATCATGATGTGTATATACTGATCTAACATGTGTTACAATTTGTCTGTTCGGAACATGTAATTGATTAACATGTGACAAGGGTGAAAACAGTCGACGGGGGCGATGAGTTTAATGGTGAGCTTAGTTAATATCGTAATCTTGTTGTAACCCCACTTGTATACATATGATAACACGTAAGCATCCATTATAACCCGACTTGTATTCATGTATATCAAAGGTGGTTTGCAAAACACCATGATGTGCATATACTGATCGTAACACGTGTACAAGTTAATATGGAACATACAAGTTAATATTGTAACACCGTATACCTGGGATAACATGTGTTAAGCCTCTGTTATAATCTTGGTTTAACCCAACATGGTGTCATGTATAAGCTAGTGGTTTCCAAAACAATATTAACTTGTATAATCTTGGTTTAACCCAACATGGTGTCATGTACAAGTAATAAATGTACAAGTTAGTATGTAACGTGTAATATGAAACGAGCCATTTATGGTAACACATGTACCGGTAATTTTGGAATATGTAATATAAATCGGGTCATTTGTTTTGCACATCTTGGAATGTATAACATGTGTTAAGACTCTGTTATAATCTTTTTGTAACCTGACATGTATTCATGTATAAGCTAGTGGTTTACAAAACACCATGATGTGTATATACTGATCTAACATGTGTTACAATTTGTCTGTTCGGAACATGTAATTGATTAACATGTGAGAAGGGTGAAAACAGTCGACGGGGGTGATGAGTTTAATGGGGAGCTTAGTTAATATCGTAATCTTGTTGTAACCCCACTTGTATACATATGATAACATGTAAGCATCCATTATAACCCGACTTGTATTCATGTATATGAAAGTGGTTTGCAAAACACCATGATGTGCATATACTGATCGTAACACATGAACAAGTTAATATGGAACATACAAGTTAATATCGTAACACCGTATACATGGGATAAAATGTGTTAAGCCTCTGTTATAATCTTGGTTTAACCTAACATGGTGTCATGTATAAGCTAGTGGTTTCCAAAACACCATGATGTGTATATACATCTTGTAACATGTGTTAAAATGACTGAAAATGTATAACGTGTGTTAAGCATCTATTATAACGTGTGTTAAGACTTCCATAATGGATGAATAAACTCCAGTATAACGTGTTTTAAGCCTCTATTATAACATGTCTTAATACTTCCAGAATGAATGCATAAACTTCAATAGTAACTGTAACAATAGAGGTACTACGGGCGCCTCCACCATTATAATCTTGTTGTAACGCGACAAGTAATAAATTTACAAGTTAGTATGTAACGTGTAATATTAAATGAGCCATTTATGGTAACACATGTAATAAATGTACAAGTTAGTATGTAACGTGTAATATGAAATGAGCCATTTATGGTAACACATGTACCGGTAATTTTGGAAAATATAATATGAAACGGGTCATTTGTTTTGCACATTCTGGAATGTATAACATGTGTTAAGCCTCTGTTATAATCTTTTTGTAACCTGACATGTATTCATGTATAAGCTAGTGGTTTATAAAACACCATGATGTGTATATACTGATCTAACATGTGTTACAATTTGTCTGTTCGAAACATGTAATTGCTTAACATGTGACAAGGGTGAAAACAGTCGAAGGGGGCGATGAGTTTAATGGTGAGCTTAGTTAATATTGTAATCTTGTTGTAACCCTAACATGTAAGCATCCATTATAACCCGACTTGTATTCATGTATATGAAAGTGGTTTGCAAAAACACCATGATGTGCATATACTGATCGTAACACGTGTACAAGTTAACATGGAACATACAAGTTATAACGTGTGTTAAGCGACTGAAATGTATAACGGGTGTTAATCATTTATTATAACGTGTGTAAAGACTTCCATAATGGATGAATAAACTCCAATAGTAACTTAATAACAACAGAGTAAACTTGATATAACGTGTGTTAAGCATCTATTATAACATGTGTTAAGACTTCCAGAATGGATGCATAAACTTCAATAGTAACTGTAACAGTAGAGGTACAAATACGGGCGCCTATAACAGAAAATGCGTTATTAAGATACGCAAACGGGTTCTTGTTCATGTCCTGGGTGGACGGGCTCGGAAACGACGAGGATGACGGGCTGCATTGATATGATGGGATCGGGGTAGGGAATGATAAAGACGATGGGCTCGGTTTTTGGGAAGAACATGGAGTTGTAGCATTCGATCTTGCATCGGTATCAATGGTAGGCAGTGGTGGCCTGGAACCCTGTAATTCAAACAAACACTAAAGTTACAAACTTAATTACAAATTCCCTGCCATTTAGATAAAAGAATCATGAATTTCTGCAAAATTTTTTTATTAGATTTACAGAAATTTAGTGAGCTTTCAAGTAGAGGTTTGGGTCAATGAAAGTCAAAACCAATTTTCACCCTAACATATCGCCGTTTTTTCTACAAGTTTTTAACCAGTTCGGTTTTAATTGTTTTCAGCAGAAGGATTTTCAAACCAGTTCCTATACATACCAGTTTGTATACCGGATCAGTCCTGTGTTACAAAACCAGTTACCATATCGGATCGGTCCCGGGTTAAAAACTGGTTTCTAAATCGGGTCTATTTCGAGTTCAGTTCCAGAACCGGTTATTTGTACACCTCTACTTTCAAGCAGATTAAGCTGCTGCATAAATGCATAATAAATCAATCGACTAATCGAATCAACTCAACAACATTAACTAACATTTCAAATCAATTCATTAGATCTACACCTTAAAAACCCTAAATCAACAACAGAAGACACAAAATTTATGCAACTCCGGTTCAATCTCAACCGTTTAATCGATCACAACACACTTCATAAATCATAACCCCCAGATCTAAAAATGAATTGATGAAAAGTTAAACTAAAAAGATACCTTACGAAAAGTAGTACCATCAGGAAGAACAACCCAACCAGCTTCTTTACAAAGAGCTTTCAATACCTCATTATTATTACAATGTTTTGGCAAATTATAATTCCCCTGTGCTCTCAACCCATTGTATATATTCGCTGCAATCGCTCTCCGTCGTCTCTCTCTCCTCCGGTTATTCTCATTCTCTCTCGACGACGGCTTCCTCCTCCCTCTGCCACCTCCTTCCGGCATCATTTCCATCTCTCAAAATCTCTTAATGGAGAAGATGTTAAAGAATATGTAAAATGAAATAATGTAAAAGAAATATGGGGTTTGGTGATTTGTACAAATGAGTTGATGGACATTAATTGATAATGTCAAATCAAATTGGGAAAAGGTCTTGGGTTGGGTGAATTACTGAAATACCCTTGTATGCAAAACGGAAGATGAGATGACTATGGTATACGTGGATAAATGTAGGCCACAAGTTGAGTTTGCTAAGTTTCCTAAAAAAATAGGGTTTCTTGTAGAGCATTCCCCTAAGTTGATAATTGTTATATATAACTAGAAAGGTATATGCCGCGATGCATTGCGGTGTTAAAATATATTAATGGATCTTTTTTTTCCTAGCAAGTTAGATTAGGGTAATCTAAAAGGTATATTTACTAATCACAATCGTTAAAATAGTAAATCTGTTTTGGTACAAATAATTACTCCATAAACCATTCTTGCTCATTTACCGTTGACGACACCATCAGTTCCTTTTCGCATGTAACTTCACAAGTTTTAGATATATGCAACTATGTTTAAATTTGTATTTCCATGGTAGATCAAAACCACCAAAATCATCACAGCAATAGCCACCATAACCATCACAACCTCCAACACCACAACTGTCAAAACCAAACCCACCATCATCAAACAACACAACCACCACTATCACCACAACCACTACGGTTGAAAAAAGTAATAAAGAGGCTCAGATTCAAACATCCTCGTCGCCATAATCAACACAGCACGGCTCAGTGACGCTACGGTTGCAACCGGAGTTGTCATGCCAAGTAGCAACCATCATCATCACCAGATAGAACACTCGCATGCAACAACCTTCCCAAACAGTTCATCAAATAAAGACCAACAATCCTACAAAAGGCAGCGCTAACAAGGCGCCACCACACAACTACCGTGGTTCCACCACATTTTCGCCATCACATTATTACCAGAACTAGTGGTTGGCTAGGATGTCTGATTTTATAGATGTAAATCGGATTTAAAGCCAAAAAAACCCACAAAAGCTAATAAACAAACCATATCTTACACAAACACACAATACAAGATTCCACAAAATCCGTCGTGGCTCCGCCACCGTACGTGCTGGCCGGCCACCATGCCAATCAGTCCGCCAACCAAACAATGCAACAAAAGTCAAGTAAACCAACCCATTGTTTGTATAGAAAACTACCAAACAACACCACAAAATTCAAGAAACCAGCCCACATGGCTTCAAAAGAAAGCAAAACAAAGGTTAAGCATAATGTACAAACCACATTTGTAAGAAAAAAAGTAATAAAGAGGCTCAGATTCAAACATCCACATCGCCATAATCAACAAAGCACGGCTCAGTGCCGCTACGGTTGCAACCGGAGTTGCCATGCCATGTAGCAGCCATCATCATCACCAGATAGAACACTCGTATGCAACAACCTTCCAAAACAGTTGATCAAATAAAGACCAATAATCCGACAAACGGCAACGCTGACAAGGTGCCGCCGCACAACCACCGTGGTTCCACCACATTTCCACCGTCACTTTGTTACCAGAACTGGTGGTTGGTCAGGATGTCTGATTTTATAGATGTAAATTGGATTTAAAGCCAAAACAAACCCACAAAAGCTAAAAAAACAAACCATATCTTACACAATACAAGGCTCCAAAAAATCCGTCGGCTCCGCCACTGTACGTGGTGGCCTGCCACCATGCTAATCAGTCTGCCACTCTCTCTCTCTCTCTCTCTCTCACATATGTGTGTGATTGTTTGTTTGGGGTTTACCTCAGACATTAGAGAGAAAAAGAGAAGAGATATAAAGTTAGAGAGAGAAAGAGATATCTAGAGTTGTGATTAAAACCAAACAATGCCATAAAACTTAAGAAACTAACCCATTATTTGTATAGAAAACAACCAAACAATGCCATAAAAGTCAAGAAACCAGCCCACACGTGTTTAAAAAAAAATAAAACAAAGGTTAATCATAATATACAAAACACAATGCTTACAAATGTTGAAACTTATACTATATATAAATAGGGAGCCGCTAAAATAAGAACCACCACGAGTTATGAGAACCACGAGAACCGCGCCCCGCGGGTGGCCGTCGGCGACGAAATTTTTTTTACACCTAGATCCGTATATTTTAGTGGGGGGTTTAAATTTTCGGTTCAAACGGCGCGCCCGAGGGGGTAGTTTTTTACGCCCAAAGTTTGGTAAAAAAAAAAGAAAAATTAAAAAAATTAAAAAAACCCAAACTTTGGGCGTAAAAAACTACCCCCTCGGGCGCGCCGTTTGAACCGAAAATTTAAACCCCCCACTAAAATATACGGATCTAGGTGTAAAAAAAATTTCGTCGCCGACGGCCACCCGCGGGGCGCGGTTCTCGTGGTTCTCATAACTCGTGATGGTTCTCATTCTAGCGATCCCCTATATAAATATAATACAACTAGAAATAGAAATATACGAGGCCAATCATTCCAATAGAATCTTACAAAAAAAAAACGAATAAAATTATTAAATGGAATACCAATTGCATTCATTAGGAATATTAAACTAAAATAAAAATATATATAATATATTCACTAGAAAAGATATCATCGAGTTGTGTCTATACATAGAAATTCATATAAATCACACAATTATGTGTTTTAAAATTGGAGAGAAATGCCGCCGACAATTATAACAATAATGTAGTTGTGCTATCTTGATAATATATATATATATATAGGGGAGGGTTATCTTGAGAACGCTAAATATTGCGAGAACCGTGAGAACGAATGAAAAAACCAATCAAAACCAATTTTTTTTAATACAAACCTCATTGTAATTAAGATACAACATCAAAAAAAGAATTTACAACATCAAATAATTCATTTTTTCTTTCAAAATCACTCTTTTTAAATTTTTTACACATGTGTAAATATAACAGATTTACACATGTGTAAATGGCAAATTTACACATGTGTAAATGGCAAATTTACACATGTGTAAATTTTCTTTATTTACGAATTCACGTTAATTTAAACGTGTAAATTAAATTTCTAACATTGTATTCGAATAATAATGATAAGTGTAGATTTTTTTTTTGAATTTGAATTGTTTTTTACCAAGTTCTCGCGATTTTTTCATTTGTTCTCACGGTTCTCACAATATTTAGCGTTCTCATTTAAACCCTCCCCTATATATATATATATATATATATATATATATATATATATATATATATATATATATATATATATATGCTATAATGAGAACCACCATGAGTTATGAGAACAGCGAGAAGCGCGACCTGTGGGTGGCCGTTGACCACGAATTTTTTTTTACGACTAGATGTGTATATTTTAACACCATACGCAAAGTTTGGGTTCAAACGGCGCGCCCGAGGGGGTAGTTTTTTACGCCCAAAGTTTGGTTAAAAAAAAGAATAATTAAAAAAAATAAAAAAACCCAAACTTTGGGCGTAAAAAACTACCCCCTCGGGCGCGCCGTTTGAACCCAAACTTTACGTATGGTGTTAAAATATACACATCTAGTCGTAAAAAAAAATTCGTGGTCAACGGCCACCCGCGGGTCGCGGTTCTCGCGGTTCTCATAACTCGTGGTGGTTCTCATTCTAGCGGCCCCCTATATATATATATATATATATATATATATATATATATATATATATATAGGGGGCCGCTAGAATGAGAACCACCACGAGTTATGAGAACCACGAGAACCGCGCCCCGTGGGTGGCCGTTGACCACGAATTTTTTTTACACCTAGATCCGTATATTTTAAGACCGGGTGTAAATTTTGGGTTCAAACGGCGCGCCCGAGGGGGTAGTTTTTTACGCCCAAAGTTTGGGTTTTTTTAATTTTTCTTTTTTTTAACCAAACTTTGGGCGTAAAAAACTACCCCCTCGGGCGCGCCGTTTGAACCCAAAATTTACACCCGGTCTTAAAATATACGGATCTAGGTGTAAAAAAAATTTCGTGGTCAACGGCCACCCGCGGGGCGCGGTTCTCGTGGTTCTCATAACTCGTGGTGGTTCTCATTCTAGCGGCACCCTATATATATATATATATATATATATATATATATATATATATATATATATATATATATGGTAGGGTTCTAGCGTGAACAATCTCTCAAGAGTAAACTGCGTGAACAGATATGGACCCTTGATTTTTATTTTAGTTGTTAAGGGTAGGATTGTAATTATATAAAAAAATTAGATTTAAATCATTATTTTAATAATTGAATTAAGTTACATCTTTCCTAATTTAAATTCATTATCCACATTATGTTTATTTATTAATAAGATAACTATCAAAACAAACAACAAATCACCAGATTTCAATTTTATTTTTTATTTCAGATTTCATCACCAGAATTCAAATTTTGATTTTTAAGATTCACGTAACCTTCATATTTCAACGGTATACACATGTGTAATTTGATATAAATAGAACAGTACACATGTGTACATCAACATTCAATACAAAAAAAATCTGAGATATCACAAAAACAGACGATATACACATGTGTACATCGCATTAAAAAGAGGGCAAAATCAGAATACACATGTGTACATCGCATTTAAACATATAATTATTTTAATAATTGAATTAAGTTACATCTTTCCTAATCCTTGATTTGATTTGTGAGAGATTTATGCAATCAATTTAAGATTGAAATTACACATATACCCTTTTTGTATTTAATTAAATGAAAAAAATTAACCAAATAATTACCATCATGCCACTCACTTTAATCTCAAGATCATAAAAATCAAGGGCCTAGATCAGTTCACGCAGTTCACTCTTGGTATTTTGTTCACGTTTGAACCTAATCCTATATATATATATAGGACAAAGATCCGTTAGGAACCACCCTTTATTGCGAGAACCAATGTGAACACAACCAAAAATGCCTAAAAATAGCTAAAAAACACACAATTTTTTTTAAATATTTTTTTATAAAAAAATCGCTACTAAAAGTTTTATATATATATATATATATATATATATAACTAGGTTCTCACCCAAGATTGTTTCCCGGACTCGAAAAAGTTAGTTATATGATTATTATTTAATAAACTAACAGGCTCATAGACATTTGCAAATTCGTTAATAACTTAGCCTCGATTTACACCCATAATTTCAATCACCAACTCACAAATCGAACAAACACAAATAATTCTTACTTCACAAGCCATTCAAAAATAGTATAGATATATTCACTACAGTTACTATTCCCACAAATTTACATCCGGAGCTACAAAACCATAGAAAAGGTTCCTCACTTTTGCACCAACACTTTTCATTCAGTTCCCTATAAATGAAACTGACTCTTGGTGTAAAACATGCAAATTACATGATAATCTTGCATATTTAAGTGGAAAAAACTAAAATTATTATAATAATATCTACAATACAACAATAGCATCATCGAGAAGCACACCTTGCATAAACGTTATATTGTTTAACTGTTTTGAATTGACAATCGTATTTGAGATAAATTTCACATGATAAACAAATTAATTCCTCAAAGGATGTGCCAGCACTATTAGTTGCCATGTTTAACATGAAATCGGTATATTAGGGTCTGAATAAGAACATATATATATTTCTAAACATTCAATCGGAATGCAAAAACAAAGAGCCTACCAAATAGTTGAGGTCAAGATCTTTGAGTGTGGTGGTTTCATCAATTTCTTCCTCAGGTTTGTTAGGATCTGAAGCTCTCATGATTGTGCTAGTTTGTGTAAATTGAACAGTCAATGAGTATGAAAACATGTTAAGTGCAGCGGAAATGAATAACAAACTTTATAAACACAATCAAAGAGGAAAATAGTTTGATAAACACATGATTTGCATTAGTCGAAAGATTACAAAGTCAATCAAAAGATTACAAAGCATGCTTACAAGCTAAGCTCCCCCTCAGCCTGATACCCCAAGGATGGTTGCACACAAGATGAAAGGATTGGACTAGAGGAGAAGAACTCGCTCAGTCAATCAAATGTAACAGTACAGGGTACTGTTACATTTATAGGCAAACCAAACCACTGGTGTACCTCAGCTGACGTCACCATGAAAGCGACGTCTAACAGCCTAACAACCTGTATCTACTATCCTTACACAAACACTGCTAAACCTAACCACTGACTACACATAAAACAGATAATTCACTAAACAACTGCTCTTCCTTTATGTCAGTGCTTTACTCAAGGTTGATCAGTCCTTGACTGGGCAGTGTTGTGTCATCAGCAGTTTGTACCAGCAGTGCTTAGTTTCCAGCAGTCTTTGAGCTTCATCAGTAGTTATGCTGAGCAGCAGTCGTATCCGGGCAGTGGATATAAGTCCATCAGCTGTTGTAATCACTTTCAAGGGAGAAGACTTAGTATAAACAGCTGCTTATTGTGAATCCACTGATGTGATCAGGTTTTGGCTTTACATTATCTGTTCCTCTGGTAGGGTTCAATCCCAACAAGGTTTATAAGTCGTACGCCCATGTGATGATCCTTTAAGATCGAATCTTCTATGGATTCGATACTCAGAGCCAAATAGATTACTCATCACGATAAACCGAGTCTACATGACATTAAGTAGACGACGTAGTTAGTTGCAAAATCCAAAGCCAAACACCCCTAAACCATTCAAACCAGAAATTGAATTTACCTTGATGCCACCAACAGGTTTGACACAATGGACACCGAAAAACTTTGTGACAAGAGAATTCTCATAAGGGCAAACATGTTGGTAATAATTTGGCAACATTTTGATTAGAACCTGAATGCATGTTTCTCAAATTTAATTTCAAATGATAAATTATCAATGATTTCATTATGATAAACAATAATTGAGATATTTATACCTTGACTTCTCATTTTTTCACAGTTTTAATCATAAACCGATCATCCTGCGTTAAATAAAAGAAGCTCCCACTTTTCCCAAGTGACGAAAGCTCACGAAGAACATCATTCCCACAAATCGCTAGCATATAATCCACAGGATCCACTTGGAACAACTCCCTTAAACGTCTAAAACCATCAACCATTAACAATTCATCAGCAATCCATCAACAACATAGAAACCCTACAGTTAAATTCATCATTCTAGCAACTGATTTAAAATAAATAATACCTAAATACATTCGGGCAATAATCTTTCCAGCGAAATTCCCCAAATTAATGCGGTGGTGTAAGCTTTGATCCTTCTGGCGGAAACCGAGTCCAAAACTTCTCTTTTGGATCAAAATCGGTCGTCTTTACATCCCTTGTTATCGAAGAATATTTCCCAACAGAATGCCTATAATCATTAGCCATACAAACAACATCAATACAAGTCAATTCAGATTTGCATTAATTATCCAATGAACTAAACCTTCTACCTGAGTCGCGACTAGAGATTAAGCATCAACTCATAATTCTTATGCCCCTTCGATATCACCTGACAGGGCTTCTTCTCTTCACCGCCAATTAACCAACACGGATTCCTCCTAAACTGCCTAATCTTATGCCTACCCAACCCCATGGAATCCCTATACAACATTGTAGCTTCAGCATTATCAATTATATCACAAGTTATATCCCCAACTTTACCATCAGATTCCCAAATACATATCCTTGGAAAACTCCTCTCCGTCAAACTCCTCCTCGATCCATCCACCGAAGACTGTTTCCTCGCAGTCGAAACCGCCACAAAACCATCATCCAAACCCTTATGACTAAACCCTAACTTCTCCTCTTTTCCACCTGGATAAAAAGTTTCGTTTAAAATCTGTTCAGGCTAAAACATTCCAACATAACAACCACCATCCGGCCACGTGTACCCCTCCTGCCCTTTCGACACACAGTTCTCCCAACACCCGTCATAACAGCATCCATTCGCCCAAATTAAAACACCTCTTCCGTCCATAACGTCGTATCTCCACTCTCCAACATACTCATTCCCATTCTTCCACACATAACGTCCGTTACCGTCATGTAAATTCTGCTTCCACATTCCTTCATGTAATCGCCGTTACTGAAATGCTTCTCACCGTACCCGTGCTTCCGGTCACCTAACCATGTGTTAGACCCTAATTCGTACATGACAAAAGTCGCAGCGGAAAACACGAACCATAAAATTTCTTTCATTACCAACGTTTTGACTTACTTGAAAGTTCGTTTTGATATGTATCTTCTACAAAGATAAAGCATAAGTCTTGTTTCCTAATAGTACATACTCAATTATTCCCGTACAATCTATCTTGTGACTCGATCTTCAATCTCTAATCCTTGTTATAATCGCCCGTTATCCATACAACCTGCACTCACCACATACATTCATAAACATTAGCACACATTATATAAACAAGATACATTCACATTTCGTCATCTTTCAAACTTTAAGCATTTCATCTGCGTATCCATTTCCTGGTGAGGCTTCAGTAATGTACCTGCATCACTTTTTCATTCTCAAGGTACACCATCAATAACGTTAACACTCAACATATCTAAGTTATACATACATACGTACTTGCATACTTACTTACATACACATCTACATACGTACATACCCATCCTACAACTTTACATACGTGCATACACTTATACATGTCTTTATACATACATACATACATACACAACTACCTACGTACATACCTTTACTACATCTTTACGTACATGCCTACACTCATACATATCTTTATACATACATACACATCTGCATACGTGCATACCCTTCCTACAGCATTTCATACATGCATACACTCATACATATCTCTATACATACATACATACTCATCTGCATACGTACATACCTTTCTTACAGTATTACATATATACATAATTACGCATCTACATACGTGTACAACACCTTGCATACCTCTCACATACTTATACGTTATTTACATGAGACTTAAACGTTGATTTATAGCCCATAAACATCTAAGGATCGATCAAAATCATGTTAAGAAAGTCCGCCGTAGTCCACGGATAACAAACCGAAGCCTACGATACATAAATCGACTTAAATAACAATTTTCAGACTTTTGGACTTAGGGAGGTCGTCGGCGACGGCCCGTAGTTTTTCCCGTAGCCAAAACCCCGTAGATAGGAAGATAACCCGTCGGAAAAAAACTGATTTTCCCTTGCCCGTCGGCGACGGCCTCTCTAAAGTGCATTTTTTCTGCAGTTTCGTTTCATCGTCCGAACGCACTAAAACACGCATAACTTTCGAACCATTTACCCATTTAACCTCCCGTTTCTTCCTACATGCTTGTAAATTCACATTCTATCATATAAACTTAAAATCCCACATCCGGATTACGGAAATTCTTAACTTACACGCTATCGTCTTATTATTCGTTTATGATTTATTCGACCCGTTCATGCATTCATCAACATAACTAGGTCATTTTACCATAACCTCTTATAAATCTAACAATATCAGTGACGTCTATCATAAATTACGAAATTCTTGGATGTCTTGCATCCTCTTAACACATTATCGTTCATATGCTTATTTTGACCCGTTAAGGGTATTCGCGCATTAATTGGTCTATGACTAACCAAACCATCATCCCCACTTCCATACTTGTCCAAAACATTAGTCTAATCGAATAACTTGTTTCTAATCTACTTTTAAGATCGTTTACCCCAAAATACCCATCAAGGGCATTTTGGTCAACTTTAATCACATCATTTACGACGAAAGACTTTAACACATATTTGACCTCAAACATCATGTTTAATAAATTACAACACTTTATTACTTACTTGAACTAAGAAGTGATTACGGAAATCACTTACCTTATGCGTCCGTGCTCGTATCCGATTCCTTGCCTCTTCTTGACCCGTTAACACCTCATGCTTGAGTCCGTCTCGACGTGATTCCTATACTTTCATTTCATCGAAATCACGCTCTTATTAGCATACACCTTTGTACATGTAACAATCATATCACTCGCATAATTCACACTTAACTTTCCTTAGTCATTTCTAACAAGCATTAAAATACATAATCAACTTTATATAATCATATCCGTATACGTTAAACTCATGTAACTCATCATGTCATTACATTTAACACGGATTGCTATAACATGTACCATACGACTTCCCATCCACCTACATTTACGACAACGAGTCAAATCATGTTTCTTATACTTAGTAGACTTTCAAAAGTCAACTATTAACCATACTTAACTATCGACTTATCATCATATACCCGTAACATCAAAATCGACTATACGGACGACACTATATACATTTCATCATATACTTGATGTGAGTACTACCTTTTAAGCATAACGTACAACTATTTCATGCACAATTCTTCTAAACTCATACATAACCCATCAAAACCAACTACTAATCGTCATGTATCATTCCAAATGAACATTAAACATAACATCATCATATTCCTATACTTTCCTCTAACAATAATTCATCATACCCACATAATACATCAATCATTCAACAAGACTTGAACATAGGAGGTGATTCTAGTCATCATCTTCACCCTAACTAACGGGTGTCACCTCTAAACATCAAATTAACGCAAACCATTCATAACCCATGTTCTACACGAGGATTCTAACCCTTGTACATGATCAATTTCATATTAACTCACGGATTAGAACATAACCCACTTCACCCATGATCACCAATCTTAGATTTAAGACATACCTTATGATCCCCTCGTGTTGGTGATCATTAATCCATGCTCGGTTATGGATTTCAGCTTCATCTTGCCTTCCAATTTGAGCTTAAAGGCGATTTAGGGTTTGAGGCTCCATGGGAGCCTCCTGATCTTTCTCGAACACACACGTATGTGTGTGTTTGTGTGTGTTTAGTTATTTTATAACTTAACTTTCATTTGTTCCATTTTAGCCCCTCGGGTTTACTTTTAAAACATGACTGACACTACCTTAATCATTTAAGACTTTTGACCATACCCTTAACTAGGTTAAATAGCCTAGTTATTTATTTCCTGACGTGTCACATAATAACATACAACAAATATTAACATTCAGATTTTGGGGCGTTACAAGTCTACCACCCTTAAACAAGGTTTCGTCCCCGAAACCTTTCTCACT
This sequence comes from Helianthus tuberosus, assembly GCA_030545235.1. Classification (NCBI taxonomy): domain Eukaryota; kingdom Viridiplantae; phylum Streptophyta; class Magnoliopsida; order Asterales; family Asteraceae; genus Helianthus; species Helianthus tuberosus. Next base: position 90,498,954 of record CM060411.1, read on the forward strand.
TTCATCGAACACACATTATCTTTTCTTCCAGCCCATCCATACGACCACTAGCCCATACTTTCCTGATCATTCTTTCCTATTTCATTTGCATTTTCATTTACTTGACCTGTCAATAACTGGTCAATACATATACTCTTCCGTCCTTTAATATGATCCATTCTTAATGGATCTAATATCTCCATCTCACCTCTAAAAATTTACATTCTCTACATACTCTGTATAACATTTAACTTTTGTTTTGTTACCACCACAAAACTTACTATTTCATAGTCACACCTACGTGCTTAACTCTAACGTTAACCTTACTCTACGTTTTCTACAGTTACGTATACCTTGCATACCTTTATATTATCTTTAAATCATTTCGTTCATTTCACATTACTATTTCTTTCACTTCATGCATTACTTAATTCACGTGTATAAATAGTTCATATCTCTCCAATCATGAGTTAAACATTTTACTAACCTCTTTTTCATTTCCCAAACCACGATCCGCAACCCAGATCGATCATCTTCTTCTCGAGTACTAACCGTATAGGCCAGCTTTCATTCCTTCGTGAAATGAGCTTCCGCTCGTGCACGTCCTTTCATCAACACGATTGGTTTCATCACATCAATAGTTCTAACATTATCATCAACAACATCGGCGGTTAACATATGTCCTTCAAACATTCATTACACTAGGTGATTACCCACCTATAACTCTTCTACAATTTCCTACGTGCCTGCTATAACATGCCACACATTCTATTTCTTACATACACTCCTTTCATTCAATTTATCATTTCGCCAACTGAAGTACACGCTCGTACTTCCTTCCATTCATGCTTACTTGCGAAGACCTTATTACATCATTTCAATATTTCTTACTAAGCTTACCATCCCCGCCCATACTCAAGTTATTGTCCGGGTCACAGCCCGTCATCATTCTGACTTCTAAGAGTCAATTACTAACATATCTAACATGTAACTTATACAAAACTTCGTCTATTATACTATCACTTTTTACTTTATACTTATTTCTATGACCCATTCGACCCAATCATGGTCAAACTGTCAACATCTTCTTAGGCGGATTAATTTCATTCTTTTTTTTTATATTTTTGAATCCGTCTCACGGATTCAGACGCATCATTCATGCTTTTTCATTCATTGAATCCGCCTTACGGATTCAAACATTATATTCATGCCTTTCTTCCTTGAATCCGTCTCATGGATTCAAACATATCATTCATACCTTCTCTTCCTTCTATGATTTGAACCCATCTAATGAATTCAATCATATCATTCACATCTTTCATTCCTTACATGTGTTGGATCCGTTTCGCAGATTCAGACATATCATTGCTACCTTTCCTTTCCTTGAATCCGTTTTACGGGTTCAAACATTCCATTCATGCCTTTCATCACTTGAATCCGTCTCACGGATTCAAACATTGCATTCATGCCTTTCATCACTTGAATCCGTCTCACGGATTCAAACATTGCATTCATACCTTTCATCCTTGAATCCGTCTCACGGATTCAAACATATCATTCATATCTTATTGATCCGTACTAAATTACGGATTCCACATTCTTCATTCTTATCAGGCATGTTTTTCATACTTTCATAGTACTCTCAATTCCCCGAGAGTCTTACTTCCCATTTCACCCACACGCCCGCCTGCTACCTAACTCTGACGGACATACCTGTAGCAATTATCATGATCTCACGAACGTCATACGTTTCTCGTGTACTGGCCAGGTACACAATCCACATAGTAGTTTCGTGCCTTCATGTAATTGTCACCTTATGTCCGTAGACTTAGGTTTCGGCGCGTGTATCACTTCCAGTATTTCATTACTATACAGTCATTGTCTTTCATTTTAAAAAAAAAATATTTTCCTTCCCTTAGTGAACTTTACCATTACTTACACCCACATATTAGATTTACGTACCTGGGCTCATTTGCCTATTTGTCTATTACCTCTTTGCCTGCCTTAGTATTCATCCTAAACTGCATTCAAGGATCATCCTCTTCCAACACTTATTCTTACCTTGCGCATACAAAACCGTCAGTTTCTTTATACGTACACATAGGTACCTACTTACATTAGCCTTTACCTTTGGATCTTGATCGAGTCTTAGATTGTACGGATTTCTTATCTCAAGAGCACACAAGTTTGAGTTCAAGTACTTACCTTCTCGTACTTGATTCCCTCAAACCAGGGCTCTGATACCAACTTGTTAGACCCTAATTCGTACATGACAAAAGTCGCAGCGGAAAACACGAACCATAAAATTTCTTTCATTACAAACGTTTTGACTTACTTGAAAGTTCATTTTGATATGTATCTTCTACAAAGATAAAGCATAAGTCTTGTTTCCTAATAGTACATACTCAATTATTCCCGTACAATCTATCTTGTGACTCGATCTTCGATCTCTAATCCTTGTTATAATTGCCCGTTATCCATACAACCTGCACTCACCACATACATTCATAAACATTAGCACACATTATATAAACAAGATACATTCACATTTCGTCATCTTTCAAACTTTAAGCATTTCATCTGCGTATCCATTTCCTGGTGAGGCTTCAGTAATGTACCTGCATCACTTTTTCATTCTCAAGGTACACCATCAATAACGTTAACACTCAACATATCTAAGTCATACATACATACGTACTTGCATTCCTACTTACATACACATCTACATACGTACATACCCATCCTACAACTTTACATACGTGCATACACTTATACATGTCTTTATACATACACACATACACAACTACCTACGTACATACCTTTACTACATCTTTACGTACATGCCTACACTCATACATATCTTTATACATACATACATACATACACATCTGCATACGTACATACCCTTCCTACAGCATTTCATACATGCATACACTCATACATATCTCTATACATACATACATACTCATCTGCATACGTACATACCTTTCTTACAGTATTACATATATACATAATTACGCATCTACATACGTGTACAACACCTTGCATACCTCTCACATACTTATACGTTATTTACATGAGACTTAAACTTTGATTTATAGCCCATAAACATCTAAGGATCGATCAAAATCATGTTTAGAAAGTCCGCCGTAGTCCAGGGATAACAAACCGAAGCCTACGATACATAAATCAACTTAATTAACAATTTTCAGACTTTTGGACTTAGGGAGGTCGTCGGCGACGGCCCTAGGGCCCGTCGGCGACGGCCCGTAGTTTTTCCCGTAGCCAAAACCCCGTAGACAGGAAGATAACCCATCGGAGAAAAACTGATTTTCCCTTGCCCGTCGGCGACGGCCTCCTTGCCCGTCGGCGACGGCCTCTCTAAAGTGCATTTTTTCTGCAGTTTCGTTTCATCGTCCGAACGCACTAAAACGCGCATAACTTTCGAACCGTTTACCCATTTAACCTCCCGTTTCTTCCTACATGCTTGTAAATTAACATTCTATCATATAAACACAAAATCCCACATACGGATTACGGAAATTCTTAACTTACACGCTATTGTCTTATTATTCGTTTATGATTTATTCGACCCGTTCATGCGTTCATCAACATAACTAGGTCATTTTACCATAACCTCTTATAAATCTAACAATATCAGTGACGTCTATCATAAATTACTAAATTCTTGGATGTCTTGCATCCTCTTAACACATTATCGTTCATATGCTTATTTTGACCCGTTAAGGGTATTCGCGCATTAATTGGTCTATGACTAACCAAACCATCATCCCCACTTCCATACTTGTCCAAAACATTAGTCTAATCGAATAACTTGTTTCTAATCTACTTCTAAGATCGTTTACCCCAAAATACCCATCAAGGGCATTTTGGTCAACTTTAATCACATCATTTACGACGAAAGACTTTAACACATATTTGACCTCAAACATCATGTTTAATCAATTACAACACTTTATTGCTTACTTGAACTAAGAAGTGATTACGGAAATCACTTACCTTATGCGTCCGTGCTCGTATCCGATTCCTTGCCTCTTCTTGACCCGTTAACACCTCATGCTTGAGTCCGTCTCGACGTGATTCCTATACTTTCATTTCATCGAAATCACGCTCTTATTAGCATACACCTTTGTACATGTAACAATCATATCACTCGCATAATTCACACTTAACTTTCCTTAGTCATTTCTAACAAGCATTAAAATACATAATCAACTTTATATAATCATATCCGTATATGTTAAACTCATGTAACTCATCATGTCATTACATTTAACACGGATTGCTATAACATGTACCATACGACTTCCCATCCACCTACATTTACGACAACGAGTCAAATCATGTTTCTTATACTTAGTTGACTTTCAAAAGTCAACTATTAACCATACTTAACTATCGACTTATCATCATATACCCGTAACATCATAATCGACTATACGGACGACACTATATACATTTCATCATACACTTGATGTGAGTACTACCTTTTAAGCATAACGTACAACTATTTCATGCACAATTCTTCTAAACTCATACATAACCCATCAAAACCAACTACTAATCATCATGTATCATTCCAAATGAACATTAAACATAACATCATCATATTCCTATACTTTCCTCTAACAATAATTCATCATACCCACATAATACATCAATCATTCAACAAGACTTGAACATAGGAGGTGATTCTAGTCATCATCTTCACCCTAACTAACGGGTGTCACCTCTAAACATCAAATTAACGCAAACCATTCATAACCCATGTTCTACACGAGGATTCTAACCCTTGTACATGATCAATTTCATATTAACTCACGGATTAGAACATAACCCACTTCACCCATGATCACCAATCTTAGATTTAAGACATACCTTATGATCCCCTCGTGTTGGTGATCATTAATCCATGCTCGGTTATGGATTTCAGCTTCATCTTGCCTTCCAATTTGAGCTTAAAGGCGATTTAGGGTTTGAGGCTCCATGGGAGCCTCCTGATCTTTCTCGAACACACACGTATGTGTGTGTTTGTGTGTGTTTAGTTATTTTATAACTTAACTTTCATTTGTTCCATTTTAGCCCCTCGGGTTTACTTTTAAAACATGACTGACACTACCTTAATCATTTAAGACTTTTGGTCATACCCTTAACTAGGTTAAATAGCCTAGTTATTTATTTCCTGACGTGTCACATAATAACATACAACAAATATTAACATTCAGATTTTGGGGCGTTACACCATGCCCCACAGTACGTGTCACCGGCTGTAAAATAAAACCTCAAAGTAAAATAAGACAACCAAAACCTAATACACATACCTCTTTTTATATGAAACCAAATATCTAGAATTTGAAAACAAATGGATAAAAAACAGGCGCCTGAAAACAAATTAGAATCATATAGCATTATGCTCAAGGAGAAATAAAAAAAGCTATGACAAATCACAACAAATCAATCTTTTCCAAATCTTAGTAGAAGTCATATATATTTGCTACCAATATATGTGTTAAAATTAATAGGATGAGACTCATCCAACAACACTAATAAATCACATAATTAGATTTGTTAACTAAAGGTTCATGAATACACATATCGGAAAACAATGAATCTGTGAAGGTAAAATATACACTGGTTATTAAAACAAAAGTAAGATATGGATTTAAGTAAATGGAATGCGGGATTAAGAAAAAAAAGCTCGTGAAATAAAGTATGAACATGAAATAACTTACCTCTATTTGAATCCACACGAAATTAACTAAATACTAAAGGATCACATACCAAGATTTGGCCCTTTTGCGTAATAGCGTTCATCTATAAATCTCCCAGGCTTTCTCATGTGTTCAGATGTATAGAGACGTAGAAGTTTGTTATCAACCGCATCCATGCAATTGCTAGCAGCTGTGGAAGGGTATAACGGGTACAACATTTAGTCATTAGAGACGGAAAAATGGATGGGCGGGTAGGGAGGTTGGATTACATGGCAAAACGGATCGCGTGAAGTCGAACCTGGACAAATTGTCTAAAATGAAACATTTTTCTATAATCAATTACAGTATCACAGATGATTATAAAAGTTGTATTATTTCAGTTGTAATATGCTTTCTATTTATAAAAATGATTTAGGATTTATGCTAAAAAAATAATTTGGGTGAGTTTCGGCCCATTTAACCCGTTTCCTTTTGATCCATTTCCTTTTGATCCATTTTTTATATTACCCACTTAGCACCGAAAACCGAACATTTCGGTTACGGTTTCGGTTTACCATAAAACTGAACTGAACCGTGCACACCCCTACTTGTGGAGCTATATATGCAAAAAGCAACCACATTTTACACTTCTTGTCCAAATCCACCATGATCGCAAAAATGTCAAACACCCGAATCTGTAACCCTATATCACTAAGATTCAAACGCATATTACAACATGAAGGAGTTACTTGAACTCATATTATAGATTTAATGATTCAATTAACTCCAGAAATCATTCATAAAATATTTTCCAAATATTAAAGAGTTGAATTAACAAACTTACAGTGATTGTGATTCTCCAGGTGTTATTTTGACTTCAATATCCTCCTGTTCAATTCTTGCTTGTAATTCCTCAATGGCTCATCCCACTTCTCCTTATCCCTACCATGATCCTCAAGTATCCCATGCCATCTATCTCCCCATTCTACTCCAAAATCACATATCTTTGACGCTGCACTTGTTCTACATAAAAACATCGAATAACTTGAATCGTAATGATTCATCATAACAAATTAACAATTTATTTCTTCCGGATTGTATTTGAAGTAATTTTTTATGTTCTCTAACATCAATACTAATTAAACACTGTTACATATTATGAAAGGAAACAAAATAGTACTCTCTATGCTAAGATGAACCTACTATTTCAACATATTTTGTTACAAAATTATATATTACAATGAGGTTTGCTTCATCGCTTGTGTAAAAAAAGTACGGATGATAAAGAATCAAGCGAGGGTTCCAAGATCAACGATAATGTGATCTGTAGTAAGTACCACCTAATCAATTACTAGAAAATATAACATATGTCTAAAAAAAATTAAAAAAAATAAATAGAAAATACAGAATCAGGAGATAACGATCTCTGCTAAGCAATTGCATTAAAAACCTAATGTCGGCCAATTATTTATGTCATGATCAAACTAAACAGAAATATATGTCTATACGATCTCTGCTAGGTATTATTTGAGCTTCTGTTAAGATCTAGAGTTGATAACATTCAAATATTGACATCTAATTTTAATAATAACAAAACAACTAAAAAAATACAGAAGAATCCAAATATATCTTATCAAAAACCACAATGAAGAATTGTTACCTACAAGTGTCCTCCTATTTGGAGCAGCAAAATTCCCCTCGCATGATCGTCTAAAGGACTGTTGCGGGCCGCGACAGCCATACCTTAGACCCTCGCAGGCCATGAGGCACCAATAAACCACCTATAACACGTCGTTGACACGTGTCCTCCACGTGTCAAAGCTACGATTTGCCTCGGACCGGCTATGCCCTAGATTGGGGGGTCTCCCGGAGCGCGACAGGCAACGCCTTGGCAGTCGCGGGGCGCGACGGACTCTGGGAACTGCTATAAAAGGAGAATTCATGTGACAAATTCAGTTGCTCAAAATTCTTTTCTTTCTCTCGCTCTCTTGTTGTGTCATTCTAATGTCAGAACTTCTAAACCCCGAAACTCTACTCGTTATTAGGGTAATAACTCTAATCACTGGTATGATACTTTATCCGATCGATTGAAACCGATCCAATGGATGTTTAAGTGTTGTCGGTACCCGGCTATACTTTGTCATTCGTTGTGGGTTTTGATCTTGTGATTATCGTTAAAGTTGAACTGAGTTAATACACTAATACGAGTTCCATTGTATCTAGAAATTAGAACTCAGAACCAGGGGGTTGCTAAACTAGAATACTTAACGATTAAGTAAAGTTAATAGCTAAGAAAACATTACCAGGAAAGGAAACTTAGCAGTTAAGCAAGCTAGGTAAATTAATTAATCATCTAATTAAGTTAATTAATTAATCGACTAAGTAATTTATGTAATTAAACAGTTAAGGTAGATTAATCAGATAAACGGCTAAGTAAGTTAATCAGTTAAATAGTTAAGTCAGTTAATTAATTAATCAGCTAAGAAAGTTACTTAATTAGACGGCTAAAATAAATTAATTAGTTAAACATCAAGGTATATATGGGATAGATATTATCTAAGGAAGATGCAAGGAAAGTGCACATGGATATGAATTATCTATGGAAGGTGCAAGGAAAGTGTATATGGATAAGAATTATCTAAGGAAGGTGCAAGGAAGGTGTAAGGGGATATAGATGGGTAGGAAGTATCCAGGAAAGATGTATATGAAACTTCCTAAACAAGTATATATGAAGCTTCCTAGAAAATGTATAGGTAACTTTCTAGAAAAGTATATGTAACTTCCTAGAAAGTATAAAGAAAACTTCCTAGAAATGCATACTCCTTACCTATAAATAGGAGCCTAAAATTTCATTATTCTTTGCTCATTCATTCTATTCTTCTCTCTATATATTAGTTTTCTAACCAATAATCACCGATACGATATTCTGTCCGATCGATTCGGGAACCAACTAACGAATGCCAAAGTGCGGTCTAAATAAGACTATACTTTGTTGAATTTTGTTAAGGTTCTGATCTCGTGACCATTGTTAGGTTTGATTTGGTTTAACACTAATACGTATTCCACTCTATTAAACTAAATGTTTAACTATCAGCAAACTCCAAACTATACACTTACAATCAAACAAGATGTTTAATCACCAGAAGATTCAGAACTCTAAAGTAGATGCTTATTTATCAGAAGATTTAGAATCAGGAGGCCTGTTAAATCAAGACTATAAGACCTACAAGGTGAGTCATTCTATTTTTATTAAATTCTTTCAAAACCCTACTCGTTTTCAAAGTTGTAATTACAGTGATTAAGTCTTTGTAATCTAGAATTACTGTCGGTATGTGGAGTTTTGTATACACTACTTGATAAGCTTCACCATTGGACAACGAGTAGCCAATGTGTGATATGACCATAGTCACAGATCCGGTCGAGTGACAAATACCGATTTGGGGTAATTGGTTGATATATAAACATTGTAATCGCTCTTAATACTGTAAATTATAACAAATGTGTTATTGTAAAACTGAATTAACTCACCAGTATTTCCTGCTGACCAAATGTTTTTAAAATGCGTTTCAGGTGATTACAGTAGATTGGAATAAGAATGGTGATACGACATCAAAAGGCTTAAAGAAGTGGCTTATTTTATCAATTAAATTAAATTAAGAAACGTTGTTTCATATATTCGGGTTTATTCCATATTAAAGCTACATTTGTAAAACATGGGTTTATTCCTGGTGTGTGTTGGGTGTGATATGTTTTTCTTTATATTTTAAGCCTTTTTTTAACACATTAGTCAAATTTTAAATTTATAAAACACAATATTCTACTAACACTAAACACACACATGGGCAAGTGCACCCATCGTGAGCGTAGTATAGTGTTGGTAAGATACCGAGGTCGTCCAAGGACACAAGAGCTTTTAGTACCGGTTTATCCTCAATGTCTAATCAAATCAAAAAAATTTAGAAAAGGTTTTAAACATGAAAAATAAAAACTAAAATGCTGAAAAATAAAATAAAAATAAAACAGATAGACAAGATGAATCACTTGGATCCGACTCGCCTTTAATGTAACCTTTGATGATTTTCGTACTTTTGCACTTTTTAAGAGATTATCTTAGTTATAGTAGTAGACCCCTCTTTTGAAGGTGACGTTACCCTCAACCCAGTGGTTTGAGTCAGCAATGATACAATCCCAAAGGGTCGGAATATTGGAAGATAATTAATTAAGTTATTAATGCGTAATGTGGTAGGCCCCTCTTTTGAAGGTGATGTTACCCTTGGCTAAGTGGTTTGAATCAGTAGGGATAGAATCCCAAGTAGCCAGGTTAATGTATTAATAGTAGTTTACATATGAGGGGATCAAGCCATTCGCACCCCCGCCATCCAATACCCCAGTGGGTATTGAAGGAGGTCCTAGTAAGCTTATCCCAGGTCTTTGCAGGATCTATACACTAAACAAGGCAAGAACCTTATGAAACCATTCCCTAAAACCCCGACCAGGTAGCCAACATATCTCTATATAGACCGTAGATATATGAATGGTGAAAATCTTTTATTTTATATAGACAGTAAAATAATGCCAAGACACCACGGACAAATGACAAGGAAGTTTCACCTTCAACATAAGAAACTAGTTATTAAAGTCAATAATACAAAACCAAATAAAAAGTGCTAAAAGATTAAAAATCAAAAGTATTACATTAAATGCTTGTCTTCACCAAGTGATGTAAGAGACTTAGCCAAACATGGCCTTTGATTGACAAGAACTCTTACGATCAATCTTGGATCCCGAGACTACTCCACACACTCTAAGGTGGATGATAGATGATGGTGGTGGATGTGGGTGTTGTAGTGGTGGTGGAGTGGTGGTGAAGTGGGAGAGAGGTGGTTTGCCAAGGGATGCTTTGAAGTGAACCAAGTACCCCTATTTATAGCCTGTACAAAAGCCCGGACACGGACACGGCCCCGTGGCCATCCACTTTCTCTTTCTTCATTAATTACAATTGTCTACATTAGGCTCCACATGCCCCCGTGTTCGCTGGGCACGGCCCCGTGTGCATAAGCGTATCTGTACTATCAAGATTTGCAAGATTCTGCTAATCTTGGCGTTGACCACGACCCGTGTTGAGCTGGGCTCGCCCCCGTGCTGGGAATAGAAGCTTCTACAACTTTGTCATTTTCTGCAGACATCTGGCCACGCCCCCGCGTCCGCTGGGCACGGGGCCGTGGTCAGCCTTCTATTTCTTGTTTTTGCTTGGGAAGATGATGTCGAGGGGTCAGACATGCAACGTTTATTCCTTTTCTTTGTATTTATGTTAGTTTTTGCTGCATATTTGTTCCTTTTGTTCATTTAAGCTCATTTGGTCCTGAAAATACAAAAGGAAGACAAAAGCACACTTTTTCCAACATTGGTACTAAAAAGGGTTAGTTTTATGCCTCATTTGATGTAATTTATATGTTGCATTTTACACACATCAAATACCCCCACACTTGAATTTTTGCTTGTCCTCAAACAAAACTCTTTATTATGTGGCTTACACACCCTAATGGAATGGGTAGAAGAGAGGTTTTGGGCTTGCCTTGAGTGTCGGGAATCCAAGATCTTTATCGGGTTTTATTTTTATGCTATTTACAATCCTATTCGTTATAATTTATTTAGAACGTTTCATAAGAGAAATTACTTATTTGGACATAACAGGCCTTTTTAAAATTCCATTTATATACACGTTCACATATCTCACGGGAGATCACTCAGCACTCTGCCGAAGATGTATTTTTGTGAAACACTCGAGACTAGCATGGAACTTATTTCTACCATATGCTTGCCAAGCAATCAATCCTCCTCCTTTTTAACTATAAACCTTTGTAAATATCAAGAGGATTTTAGGGAAGGGTTAGGCTTGGGTTAAAGGTAGGTGGTTTTGGGTTAGTGGTTAGTAAAAAAGGCTAAAAGCGTAAAAAGCGTCGGTCGTCGTAAAACTTTTTGTTTTTGTGACTTTTATTCAAACTAAACATTTTCAAACAAAGTTTCTTTGAGGAACTTGTTTGTTTATTGCCAGACTCCATTTTTTTTAATAAGGAACGTCACAAGAAGACCGAGCTTTTTATTAAAATAAAGGGTTTAAAAGAAAAATGGTTTTGGTGGGTAAAGGGTGTTTGTTTTGTGGGTTTAGAAATGAAAAGGTTTAGGCTCAAAGGGGTTAACTAGGGGGATTTTGGGTATGTGAAAAAGAAAATGAAAAATAATGGTGTTGAAAGAAAAATGGATTAGTCCTAATGCCTCCATCATTTACTTACTTGGGTTTAAGTTGGTAAGGACTGGGAATGTATCGTCGTGGCAAGTTCTAGAGTTGTAAGAACCATGCGGCTATTCACACAAGAAATGAAAAATGAGCATTTAATTTAAATATATGTTTGTATGCTCCATAAAGGCTCAAAACTCACTTTTTGTGGGAATGGGTTTATAATGTGATCAAGTATATATAATCAAATTTTAACTAGATTTGTCATGCCGTTTCATAATTTTCTTATGTTGGTTATTTTTTTTTCACGACGCTATCAGTTGTAAATTTGTAAAAATATAACCTTTTTAGAACTTGTTATTCCCAAATTAAACCAACACAAGTAAAAAAACGAAAAGTTTTTGAAAAAATTTTGGGGTGATTAGCGGTTCCAATAGAGTTATGTGTAAGGCTTGTTATTAGAATTTGCAAAATTCAAGGTTTTAGCATCCCCCCACACTTAAATTACACATTGTCCTCAATGTGTCCCAAAAATAAGTTTTTAGGTTGATTGAATATGTAAAAAGGTGTTAAAAACAAATTTTATATTATTGGGCGTCTGGACACGGGCCCGTGTAGGTCCGGGCATGGCCCCGTGTTCAGATTGCCAGTATCATAATAAAAAGAAGGCTGGGCACGGGGGCGTGTTCGGTGGGCACGGCCCCGTGTCCAGTTACCTGAACTGGGCGTTTTCTGCAGATCCTTGGGCACGGGGGCATGTTGGGCTGAGCACGGCCCCGTGCTAAACTTGTTGTAATGAAGAAAAAAATGCCGGGAGGCTCTGTTTTTGTGCATGCGGTGTGGGTTCAAGTTTCCCTTAGTAACCTCCACCATTTCGAGTGTGTTTTGACCATTACAACATCATCCAAACACCATTTACTACTTAAAAACCATCATTCATTAACAATAACAATTACAAAGGATCATAGAAAATGAAAATAAAGTTGAAAATAAAAAAAACTAAAAGTTCCTAGGATAGATAGGTCAAGTAACGCAGGAAATCATTTTAAGGAGTTCTACCCTTATTGTAGGAATGTCAAAAACCCAAAAATAGTTTTCCGGTACTTAAGGATTTTGTAGAACTCGAAACTGAGGGATATCTTTTAAATGTCAATGAGCAATTCCTCTATCTCCCTAGGGAGGAAGAAGGCGGACTCATTCTCCACGATGTTTTACGGAGGAGGTGTGACGGCCACCGGGACCCCATGTAGTATGTCTTAAGGGGGCTCCGGATTCATGACATGCCACTCGGCCGGAATAATGACTTCCGACACAACATTCCACTCTCGATTTGCAATGATTGGCACAAAGGGAAGAAAGCAAGAATATTCAACCTTTGGTGCAAAAGGTTGACTTCTTGAAGACATCCTTCTAGCCCCACCAAAAGATGGTTGATACGGTCAATGAGGGCTTCCTTTGCTCCTGTGATTTCATCGATGGCTTCCCTTAAGGCATACACGTAGTTGACTAGGGAGTCTTCCATTGATGATCTCCTTCCTCGTCGATCCTTTCTTGATTGGGCTGAGGATGTTCCATTATTCCTGCTCGACATTCTAAGAAACAGGTCGAAAAGTTCAAATTAATGAAACAGTACTCCGGCCACGGCCCCGTGCTCGCTGAGCATGGCCTCGTGGCCACCTCTCTACAGGTTTTTGAAACAAGGAAACTTATAGCTTTAAATTATTTTTCTGACTTTTGAAGCATTTTTAAGCATAAATAACTTAAAACAGTGTTGTAAAATTTATTTTTGATAAGATTCCTTGAATAAAAACCTAACAAATATCACAATAAAGCTTGAAAACATGGAGATTTCAAGTTTTAATGGAGGTTTTGAGGAGAAAATGAAGAAGAAAGCAAAAGACAAAAGACAAAAGTAGTAAAGACAAGATGGTTGTTGAGAAACTTCTTTAGAATATACATTGTAGGGTATATGTGAAGATCCCACCAGATCTTTATCTTTGGAATGAGTCCAAGTGTGCAGGAATCTTGCTGCATTTATAGAAAACGATAGCATGCTGACCACGACCCCGTGTCGGCTGGACACGGCCCCGTGGTCAGACAAGAGTCTGACACATTTTTGTCCGTATTCTGATTTGAAATCAGACAAGAATCTTCAGGCGGGCACGGGGGTGTGTTGACCTTGACACGGCCCCATGGCTTGAGGTTTTTATGATGTTTCGTCTATTTTTAAGGAGTTTATCTGGATCGGGTGGTTCCTTACTGGATGGAACAACACCGAAGTGCCTGAGGTACCTAAATTGCTCTTGATTTAGACAAAAATGCAAGAGGTTGTTGGAAAGGGTGAATCCTAAGCTAAATACCGGTGTGCGAGACCAACCTTTATTTCCCTTATCCGGGCTCTCGTTAAAGAAGGAATATGTTGAATCGCTCAGGTCTATATATGCATCGGCGGAGACCGATGGGGAGTCCTTCACGGCACAATCGACATAGGGACGACTATTGCTCAAGTCCTCACAAGAGTTAGAGGTGCTTTCGGGAGCAACGATGTTGTTATATTCCGAATGCGGCCTCAACAATTCCCCATGATCGTCGTCTTGAGACGAATTGCTTATTTCCGTCGCAAGTTTGTTTATCAATTTGAGAATTACTTCTTTTATTTGAAATAATTATTCGAGCATCATTTCATCTAGAAGAGATGATTGAGAGCATTTGAGGGAGAGATATGGATTGTTTTTACTTTCGCCCTTCTTAAGGCTACAGGAAAACAATGGGTCTAAATAGTGGGGAGTGTAATTTAAAAATAGCATTCTAAATCTTCATGAGTTCCGCCACATATTTGACACCACGCACCATAAGAGGAGCTAAAGTAAAAATGATCAGTATCACTCATGTTAGTGTCAGAAATTACCAACCGTCGGGATCTTACGGTTCTGTTTTCAGTGTCTGAAACTTGGGCACGAGGGCGTGTTCAGTGGGCACGGCCCCGTATTTAGCTACTGTCTGACTTAAAACTGGATTGCTAGTACCAAAGATTGGCCACGGGGGCGTGTTCAGCGGGCACGACCCCGTGCTGAGCTCTGCAGAAGCTGGAAAATCTAGAAAAATCCTAAAAAAATGAAAAACAAGAAAAACGATTAGGCCGTTGATTCCTAAGTTTCTCAAAATCCTTGTGTCCCCGACAACGGCGCCAAAAACTTGGTGTGTGTTGGGTGTGATATGTTTTTCTTTATATTTTAAGCCCTTTTTAACACATTAGTCAAGTTTTAAATTTATAAAACATGATATTCTAATAACACTAAACACACACATGGGCAAGTGCACCCATCGTGAGCGTGGTATAGCGTTGGTAAGATACCGAGGTCTTCCAAGCATACAAGAGCATTTAGTACCGGTTTATCCTCAACGTCTAATCAAATAAAAAAAATTAGAAAAGGTTTTAAACATGAAAAATAAAAACTAAAATGCTGAAAAATAAAATAAAAATAAAACAGATAGACAAGATGAATCACTTGGATCCGACTCGCCTTTATTGTAACCTTTGATGATTTCCACACTTTTGCACTTTTTAAGACATTGTCTTAGTTATAGTAATAGGGCCCTCTTTTGAAGGTGACGTTACCCTCAACCCAATGGTTTGAGTCAGCATGGATACAATCCCAAAGGGTCAGAATATTGGAAGATAATTAATTAAGTTATTAATGCGCAATGTGGTAGGCCTATCTTTTGAAGGTGACGTTACCCTCGGCTAAGTGGTTTGAGTCAGCAGGGATATAATCCCAAGTTGTCGGGTTAATGTATTAATAGTAGTTTACATATGAGGGGATCAAGCCATTCGCACCCCCGCCATCCAATACCCTAGTGGGTATTGAAGGAGGTCCTAGTAAGCTTGACCCAGGTCCTTGCATGATCTATACACTGAACAAGGCAAGAACCTTACTAAACCATTCCCTTTACCCCCGACCAGGTAGCCAACATATCTCTATATAGACAGTAGAGATATGAATGGTGAAAATCTTTTATTTTCTATAGACAGTAAAATAATGCCAAGACACCACGGACAAACGATAAGGAGCCTGGACTCGGCCCCGTTTCCACTGGACACGGCCTCGTGGCTATCCACTTTCTCTTTCTTCATTAATTACAATTGTCTGCATTAGACTCCACACGCGCCCGTGTCCGCTGGGCACGGCCCCGTGTGCAGAAGCGTATCTGTACTATGAAGATTTGCAAGATTCTGCGAATCTTAGCGTTGACCATGGCCCGTATTTAGCTGGGCACGCCCCCGTGCTAGGAATAGAAGCTTCTACAACTTTGTCATTTTCTGCAGACATCTGGCCACGCCCCCTGTCCGCTGGGCACGGGGTCGTGGTCAGCCTTCTATTTTTTGTTTTTGCTTGGGAAGATTCTATCGAGGGGTCGGGCATGCCACGTTTATTCCTTTTCTTTGTACCTATGTTAGTTTTTGCTGCATTTTGGTTCCTTTTGTTCATTTAAGCTCATTTGGTCCTGAAAATACAAAAGGAAGAGAAAAGCACACTTTTTCCAACATTAGTATTAAAAAAAGGTTAGTTTTATGCCTCATTTGATGTAATTTATATGATGCATTTTACACACATCAATTCCCATCTGTTTAATAAATAAAATCCGATGTTTCAAAACTTTGATATTTTTTTCCTAACTTACGTTCCTGATGAAATTTCCGCTGCAATATTTTCAAAATAACCACCGGTACCACTTGACTGTTCACGGCTCCCGTCCAGGGTGTGGTCGGGGGTTGTGACAGAGGTGGTATCAGAGCCACTGTTTTAAGCAATTAGGTGTTGTAATAATACCTAAGCTTAAACGAAAGAGTTAGGAAATTGATATTATCTGGTAGCACCCAGGATAGTATTTAGACTTGAACATAAGAAAAATGCCTTAGTATAAGGTTCGAGATTAGTTAATTACTTGCGTAGATAAAGTGTGATAGGTGTTGGCATGCCGTGAGGATGATGACTAGAACGTTTCAAGTATGGTAAATAAGCGATAACACTTGGCCACTGTTATTTCTTATTTATTGGTACTACTTGGTTCTCGAATATGATCCGTCATGTGAATACTAATTTCCTTGCTTCTTGATGCAAGCCATAAAAAAATATGCACTTTCAAAATCATGATTTAAGAAAGATCTATTTATGGGAAATACAAATTACCTCTCCGGCAAGACTGGGTATGGTGTAGCAGACTCTCCAGCTTGTCCGGGTAAGATGGGGTTACCTCTCCGGCGAGACCAGGTAAGATGGGGTATATGAATCTGTTTTTGGAAATATGAATCTGTTAAATACATTGACCTTATGAATATGTATATTCCAGTATGTAAAATATATGATTATATAGATATGTATATCTATAAGGAAATCCAAAAACCATAAGGATTGACAATTTAGAATAAAGCACGAGCATGTGTGTCAATGATAATTCTAGATTTCTTTATCAGGAATCTCTTGTATACATCTATAATTCCGATATAGAAAACTATTTCATTTGATCATCCGTCTCATAACTCGTGCGACATGATGAACGATGTGAACCCTTTATGTTGGAATGCCATCGAAAAGTATAAGAATTCCCTTTGCGTTACCTTATATTATTAACGCATTAGGAAACCTGTAGCTAAAGTTATGCTAGGCACAAAATGTCTAAAAACCTACGCTAATGAGAGTAATTCTACTTCCTTTAAGAACTCTTGCGAAGATTAGAGTAACCATGACTAGATGCACTTACAAAGACTTTCTTCACCTATAATCCTACTAAGATTACCAGTAATATAAAAAGATGTTACGACAATACATGGGCCGCAAAGGACTAAAGTTGTCTAAACCATTAGTATATATGCTAAGAAGGATGAAGTAATGTATGCTTCAAAATTTAGGCATTAAAATAGTGAGACCCGATCTTCGAAACACATTATCAAGACATATGCCATGAAATTGAAAGAATGAAAAGAATTGACAGAAAGGAAATTTTGTCTGCTTCATAAAAAAGAACAAATGGCAATAATGATTCCCGAGGTGATTGCTAAATTAGATTGAAATTTGCAAATCAACTGGAGAAGTGACCACAAGAAGAGAAGGCATACCAGCCGACAAAGTTCGTCTCTTGATGAAAGCTGCGAGTTATGCACGAAAGTAAGACATAGCGTATATGGTCTCGGAGTTCATTAACACTAGAGGCATGGAACTGATAGAAATTCCGATAGTATCAGAATACTCCGACGTTTTCCCAGAGGATCTACTTAGACTATCACCCGATCGTAAGGAGAAACTCAGAATTCATCTGATACTAGGAACAACACCGATTGTTAAATCACCTGTATCATTTGTTAAGAAGAAAGACGAACATATACGTATGAGTATCGATTAAGGTCACAATTAAGAATCAATACTCATTACCAAGAATTGACGACTTATTCAAGGAACTTGTTATTTGTCAATCTATGCTGAGAATACTATCAACATTTTAGACTTATCCTAGATAGCCATCCTATTACCCAAGTCAATAAGTAAATTTGGAAACATTAGTAGTATGGTAGTAAGTTCATTATAAGTACAGATTATAAAAGATTAAGATATATTTTTGGGCAAAAAGAATTAAACATAAGGCAAAGATGATGGATGGAAATTTTAAGTGACTACGATTGTGATATATCATGAAGGCAAGGCTAATGTAGTAGCTGTCGTAAGTTCCATAAGAAGCCGAAATGAGTACATGCTCTTAGATTAAATTTGCAGATAGATTTAATAAGTACCCAAGAAACAGCAACCAAGGATGGTGCTGAAGGAATAAAAAGGAATACTAAAGGAATTAGAAAAAGGAACTGATGGAATTTGGAGATTCCATAATAAAAGAATTTGGATACCTATCCAAGGAAACATACGAGAAATAACTCTTAGGAAAGCTCATAAGACTAAGTATATGATGCATCGTTGAAGTAATAAGGAATATCAATGTTTGAATAAGAATTGCGGATAGATAGGAATGAAGAAGGATGTAGCAAGTTACAAGTATTTAATTTATTAGCAAGTTAAAACTAAACATTAGAAACCTTTAGGTTGACTTTAATGATTAGAAATGTAAGTATCAAAATGGGAATAATAACAATGGATTTTGTAACCAAATTACCTAAAATAAGAAAATGTAACGACACAATCTAGGAGATTGTGGATCGACTAACCAAGTCAGTTAAATCTCTACCAAATGAAGGAAACCCTTTAGTATAAAATGCTTAGTTAAGTTGTGTGGGGACGACATAGTCTCATTACGTTGAATCATGGTATCTATTGTATCGAATCGAGATAGTCATTTCACTTCTCATTTCTAGGAAAGTTTTCAAAAAGCCATGGAAACTCGACTGAATCTAAGTACAACTTATTAAGAGCAGGGTGAAGAAAAATACTGTCACACCCTGGCTTTTGCGGAAGCGTGGGTTTATTTGGTGTGACTTCTTAATACCATAGCAACAATCACAACAATGCTATATGATAAAAATACGAGATGTTCATCCATTAATTAAAGTGAAAGAATACCACAACACCATTGTTTGAAAACATTGACACTTACTACAAGTTACAAACCATGACATGTTTAAACGAGTTCACAAGACTCAAACGAAAGTACTTAAATAAAACCCTGAGTTTAGAATTATGTATCCCGTCCCGGAATGGTATACACCCGCTAAACTCAACAACCCTGGATAACATCTTTATTCAACGCAGCTAGACACAATAGCACACTCCGCCAGATCCATTAATTTCCTGAAATACATGTATTTTGAAAAATCAACAAAAGTTGAGCGAGTTCATGTAAAAGTGAGTATGTATAAACCTTCAAAGTATGAATAAACGTCCCTGGTATGTAGCAATAAGGAAAAAGAGATCACCATTGGGTTGCCAAGCCAATGATATGTGTGAAGTGATGCAGGAAGACTCAAACCTAGCTAATTTGTGCGTCGGGCTCAAAGTCACCCCATGGTCCGTACTGTGGACTCAGGAGCTGGGCTCGCTACACCCAAATAGATCTTCCGCTCATGACCCTCGGTCCTACAATGAGGATTAATGGCCTTAAGTTCCACCTACCCACTCACATGATCTAAGTAGTAAACCCTCCTTAAGCTAACCATACCATGTATAAAATGTCTGTATTAATTGTAACATGTATTCCACCCCCGAAGTATAAAACTGAAAACAGTTAAGAGAAAAGGGGAACATGAACTCACTTGTCTGTAAACATTTAGTAACATATATTCCACCCCCGAAGTATAAAACTGAAAACAGTTAAGAGAAAAGGGGGAACATGAACTCACTTGTCTGAAAACATTTAGTAACATATATTCCACCCCCGAAGTATAAAACTAAAAATAGTTAAGAGAAAAGGGGGACATGAACTCACAGTGGTGCGTCTTGTACCGTAACTCAAACTCCGTCCGCTACACGACAACCTACACGTACTAATGTCTATTAGACTAACGGGCCGTGCCTTGGCTTAGAGTTAAATGTTTTGAGTTACGTTTCTTTTATTATTCCGAGTAATAATTATTTGTCAAAATAATTAATATTTCAACTTAATCATATGTCGTGTTGGAATATTTGTTCATGCAATATTCTTGTATTAATACTTCTAAAGTATTTTATATATAAGTGTTTCCTTCCCAAGGATGGGACATTTTACATACGTATGTTCGTATCGGAAATATATTTTTAAGTCCCTTTTCGAGATTATATACTTAACCATTTTTATGTATAAAACCATCCTCCGATACTTTGTACTTTGTTATAAAATTTCTGGCGAGGTTTATCTTTTGAAAACGTAATCTAAAATATACTAGTAAACACTTGTTCAGAAAATATTTACTAAGTGTTAGGATTTTCGGAAAATTTCGCCATAGTCTCCTTTGTAAATAGAAGTGTCCATGCTTAATAGCATATCATTTTCTTTTACATATATCTCGTAGATCGTTCTCACATAGCCAACCCGACAATTAGACATGAAATAAACTACTTATGTCATTTCAGCTTAATTAATCAAAACTGGACTGTTTTCGGGCATTTTAATAAAATAGTTAACCTTCTCCAAAAATTCCCAAATTTTTATAGAATGTCATATATAGTCGAAATTTTATTGTGTAAAAATATCAGAGTCCAGTTCTTTACCAATATTTTATAAAAATTAATTTACCGGACTGAACTCAGATCCGTCACTTTCTGACTGCAGTTCACGGAAAAATTCATTTAAAATTTATCGTAAGTCCGATTGATGAAATTCATGTGGGACAATTATTTGGACACCAGTGGTCATCTACAGTACCAATTTCATGACCTGAATCTACACAGAATCCTAGCTATGACGGAAAACAGGACCCTTATTTTCAGCAGTAAAAATGCAGCTTGAGCTGTTGTTACAAAACGGGTCTTAAAAAATAGTAAACGAAGTCCAAAAATTATGATTCCAGTGCCATTAGAACCGTATTTCATAATAACATGTTATAGACTCAAGAAAATCAAGTTTTTGTTAAGTTATGACCTGTTTACAGCCAGTTAAAGTCGGCTGAAAGTGCAAATCAGCAAGCTTTTTATAGGTTAAATGTTACTAAAACGCATATATACGATCACCATACTAACTTTTTAACCATGAAACAAGATGAACAAGGGTGTTCAAGTAACTTACTACTAGCACAAGGCTAGGGTAGAATCTAGACGGGAAAAATGAGTGGTTAAAGACAAACGGGAGAGGTCCTTGGCGATTCGTGAACTCCACACTTCGTGATTCACCTTTGTGCACCTTGTAAGAAGCTTGGAATACTTGAATGAAGATTGAAAATGGTGATATGTTGTAAAGGGGGTGTTGGCCGTAGCTTTGGGGAGGAGAAAAGAAAAATTTCTTTGGTGATTTAAGTGTAAGGGGTAAGTGTTTACTTATAATCTAAATGCTAATACTCAATGGATTATTTGTTCCTTAAAGTACATACAAATTACACTTACACCAAGAAAAGATTAGTGGAGGATTTTTGAAGATTTAAATCAAATCTTGGGGGCCATATGAACCGAAAATTCAGCCAAAAAGAAGGGATAATTTGTAAATTAGATGGTGATTGATTTAGCTAGTGGGAGGTTAATTATTATGTCTAATGTTTAATGTATTATATGTATTATGAAATGTGTTAGTGTGTTCGTGAAAATAATACTAGCTCAGAAAAAGTGAGGCAATGTTTTTAACAATATTTTTGTGTTCCGGGTAATGTCCGGTTGTTCGGTTAGATACCGTTCCGTTAAAGTGCTAAGTTATATTGTAAAGTGTCTTTTATATTTATTTTTGTAACACATTTTATTCCCGGCACTTAGGAAAGTATACAGGACCATTCTGTCACGTAACTGAACTTTATTAATAATTTAAAATGCTGAATTTTATAAAAGAATGCTGAATTCTGCATTTAAAGTATGTTTTAGGCACTTCCCGGCACTATAACTATCACCTAGTGACGCAGTTTTATGGTCCTCACTTCCCTACACTCCAAACTAGTGTAGTACCTTATCCCTGGCTCATACTGGCCATAATAATACTGTCCGTCTAAGTGCTGGCATTGTCAGCATGTTTCTGAATTATCCGTTCAGTGTGTTAACTGTGTTGTGTGCATCAAGTATGTCACTAATGTTTGTGAGTAATGAATGGAGTGACTGTATAAAATATGATGCATGTGTATGTATGATATAAAAATCATAGAGCAGTTTAAATTGTCAGTTGTAATCAAGCACAGTCATTAAACACGTAATTAAAATTAATTAATTATACAGTACCCGTAATTTTGAGGGTTGTCACAAATACAAACATAGGAAGACATGCTAAGTACATGTATGATAAATATTGGTGAAAATAGGACTATCACTTATCACTCATAAGATTCTCGAATAGTTAGCCTACAAGCATTTATGCTGCCTCATTCGAAGCACTTTAAGGACGAAAGTGCCGAACTCCAATATGTTGGGCAGAAATAGGAGAAAGCCAATTATCAGATCCCGAAATTGTGCAAGAAACCACTGACAAAATAACTCAAATCAAGGAAAGGTTAAAAATGGAAAGAGATCACCAAAAGAGTTATGCCGACCATCGACGTAAGCCGTTAGAATTTCAAGTTGAAGACAATGTACTATTGAAAGTTTCTCCTTGGAAAGGAATAGTCCGCTTTGGTAAGAAAGTAAACTTAAGCCCAAGATATGTCGGACCAAATAAAGTTATCCAACGAATAGGACCAGTTACCTATCAGCTACAATTACCAGAAGAATTGGCAGGTGTACATGATATTAAGAAGTGCTTAGCTGATAAACCACTGGTAATACCTCTTCAGGACGTAGAGGTAAATGAAAAAATTAAAGTCTGTTGAAAAAAAAATTATTTGCAAATAAAAGATAGAAAGATTAAGAATCTTAAACATAAGAGGTTAATTCTGGCCAAGGTAAAATGGGATTCGAAAAGAAGACTAGAATATACGTGGGAGTTAGAATCTGAAATGAAAAGAATGTACCCTTGCCTATTTCATTGAATCTCGAGGACGAGATTTAAAACAAGGAGGGGAGGATGTAACAACCTTCAAATAGGTCCCACAACAATCCGTAATCGTAATCCCAAACACATACGATGAGACTTTACTTGAAAAATCAAAAATAAAAGATTTAGAGGACTGTCGCGGGCCGCGACAGCCATACCTTAGACCCTCGCGGGCTGCGAGGTACCAATAAACCGCCTATAACACGTCGTTGACACGTGTCGTCCATGTGTCAAAGCTACGAGTTGACTTGGACCAGCTATGCCCTAGATTTGGGGGGTCTCGCGGGGCGCGACAGGAACGCCTCGGCGGTCGTGGGGCGCGACGGACTCCGGGAACTGCTATAAAAGGAGCATTCATGAGACAAATTCAGTTGCTCAGAATTCTTTTCTTTCTCTCGCTCTCTTGTTCTGTCATTCTAATGTCAGAACTTCTAAACCCCGAAACTCTGCCCGTTAATAGGGTATTAACTTGAATCACTGGTATGATACTTTATTCGATCGATTGAAACCGATCCAATGGATGTTTAAGTGCTGCCGGTACCCGGTTATACTTTGTCATTCGTTGTGGGTTTTGATCTTGTGATTATCGTTAAAGTTGAATTGAGTTAATACACTAATACGAGTTCCATTGTATCTAGAAATTAGAACTCATAACCGGGGGTTCCTAAACTAGAATACTTAACGATTAAGTAAACTTAATATCTAAGGAAACATTACTAGGAAAGGAAACTCAGCAGTTAAGCAAGCTAGGTAAATTAATTAATCAGCTAATTAAGTTAATTAATTAATCGGCTAAGTAATTTATGTAATTAAACATTGAAGGTAGATTAATCAGATAAACTGCTAAGTAAGTTAATCAGTTAAATAGTTAAGTCAGTTAATTAATTAATTAATCAGCTAAGAAAGTTACTTAATTAAACGGCTAAAATAAATCAATTAGTTAAACAACAAGGTATTTATGGGATAGATATTATCTAAGGAAGTGCAAGGAAAGTACACATGGATCGGAATTATCTAAGGAAGGTGCAAGGAAAGTGGATTGGAATAAGAATGGTGATACGGCACCAAAAGGCTTAAAGAAGTGGCTTATTTTATCAATTAAATTAAATTAAGAAACTTTGTTTCATATATTCGGGTTTATCCCATATTAAAGCTACCTTTCTAAAACATGGGTTTATTCCCATCTGTTTAATAAATAAAATCCGGTGTTTCAAATCTCTAATATTTTTTTTCCAAACTCACGTTCCTGATGAAATTTTCGCTGCAATATTTTGAAAATAACCACCGGTACCACTTGACTGTTCATGGCTCCCGTCCAGGGTGTGGTCGGGGGTTGTGACAACAATAACTAAGATAATCCCTTAAAAAACCCAAAGTGCGGAAATCATCAAAGGATACATAAAAGATGAGTCAGAGGCAAGTGATTTTTTATTGTTATTTGTTTCTTTTATTTATTATATTTTTTTATTTTACATGTTTAAAACCCTTTTTCTTAAAATTTGGGTTGATTAGACGTTGACGATAAACCGGTATTAAAAGCTATTGTGTCTTTGGACGACCTCGGTATCTTACCATCACTATTCTACACCAACGATGCGTGCACTTGCCCTAGTGTGTTGCAGAGAGTGATAGTTCTATATCGTGTTTTATAAATTTAAAGCTTGATTAAAAGGTAAAAAGGTACTAAAAATAACATTAAAAATCCATACACCCCTCGACACGTCAAGTTTTTAGCGTTGTTGCCAGGGACACAAGGATTATAAGAAAGCTTAAAATCAACGGCTTAATCATTTTTTTTAGTTTTTCTGTTCAAATTTCTTTTCATTTTTACAAAAAAAAAAAACATAGTTACAGCAGCTTAACACGGGGTCGTGTCTTGAGTACAGTAGCTAAAAAAATTTCTGAAGAAGGCTCACACGGTCCATGTTTCATTCGACATGAGGCCATGTCAAAAACTCCCAGTATCAATTAAACACAGGCTGAGGCATGGGGCCGTGTCCACAAGACATGGGGCCGTGTAAACCTTCTGTAATCGCAAAAAAAAAAAAATCCGGAAGCCATAAACTTCTAAGTACTATCCAAAAAATGGATTCTTACATGGGAGATTATGATTACTATGGTTATGATGATTATGAGGAACCATATTGTACTTTTTGCGGTGAATCTCACTCGGTACAAAATTGTTACCTCTTTCGACCATCAACCTCATACACAACATATGAGGAACCAAGCTTTGAGCTTCCAAAATCAAATTTTGATTGGGATACTCCAATGTTTGAAACATATGAGACACCACCCACAATAGTTCCCGAAGCCAAAAGCCTCATACAAAGCCTCAAGAACTTAGAGTTCTTGATCAAACAATCTCGTGCATGAGAGGAAGCTATTTGTACAAAAGAGATGATAGTGGAAGAGGTAAAACCTCGGTAGCCAACAAAGGAAGAACCACTAGAAGAAGACTTAACACATGAAGAATCTGAACCAAGCCATTCGGAAGGTAAGTTCTCAAAGGTAAATTTTGAAGGGGAACAAAAGGACCTCCAAGAAATACACATCCTACAACCATCTTTTGAAAATCATAGTTTGGTTCCATCTCATGCTAAGTTTATAAAAGATTTAAACACTAAACCTAACCTTAAAGAAATGGTAAGTATTAAATTAACTAAATATCAAACTTCGCTAATACAAGATGATCAAAATGAATTAAACACAAAGCCGGTAACATGTTTTTTTCACAACATCTATGTTAGTAACATTTTAATTGATAAAGATCTTTGCCAAGTTACATTTTTGAAATAATAGGTATTGGTGATTTTCTTCCAATTAAAATTCCAATAGTTTTGGCTAAACGAAAAAATAAAATGATACGGGAGAAGTTGGGGACGTTCTCATTCAAACAAATCAAATGATTGTACCAACCGACTTTGTCATCTTAGATGATGCTCCACTCATGTTGGGACAACTTTTTCTAAAAAGCCATCAAGCTTTGATTAAAAATAAAAATCAAGATCTTCCCACAAAACTTCGGGCCGACAAATGAACTTTTAACTTTAAATAATGCAATGAAGTATCCAATCGGCAATGATGACCCCTTGTTAGAAGATGAAGTTGAGCCATCTGATGCGGAAGAACCACTTGACCAATTCGATGAAGATGAAGTAGCTACCGACCAAAGCGTTTCGTCCATCGACCGCGATTACGAACCAAAAACTAAGCCATCTATTAAAGATCCACCTTCTTTAGAACTCAAAGCGCTTCCAAAAAGCTTAGAATACGCTTTCTTAGATAATAAAGGTAAACTTCACGCCATCATTTCTTCATATCTCAATTCTTATGAAAAAGAAAAATTATTAAATCTACTTAAAAGACATAAAACGGTGATTGCGTGGAAATTAATGGATATAAAAGGAATAAGTCCTTCCATGTGTACACATAAAAATTTAATGGAGGAAAATTACAAAGCGGTAATCCTACCACAAAGACGCGTTAATCCCAATATCTAAGAAGTAGTAAAAAAAGATGTAATAAAACTCTTAGACGCCGGTCTTATTTATCCTATCTCCGATAGTCCATGGGTAAGTCCCGTCGGCTGTAACCAATGAAAAAAATGAACTTATACCGACAAGAACTGCCACCGGATGGAGTGTTTGTATCGACTGTAGAAAACTCAATGAAGCCACACGAAAAGACCGTTTTCCTTTACCCTTCATTGATCAAATGCTAGAGCGATTTTCCGGTCATAAATTTTATTGTTTTCTCGATGGATTCTCGACGTACTTTCAAATTCCCATTGCCCTAGAGAACCAAGAAAAAACCACTTTCACTTGTCCCTACGGAACCTTTGCATATCGGCGCATGTCATTTGGTCTATGCAATGCTCCAGCAATGTTTAAACAATGCATGGTAGCCATTTTTCATGACATGATAGAAAAAAGCATGGAAGTCTACATGGATGATTTTTCTATCTTTGGCGATTCATTTGACCAATGGCTCGATTACCTTGAGCTAATGTTAGCTAGATGTGAAGAGACTAACCTCCCCCAAACTTGGGAAAAATGCCATTTCATGGTCACAGAAGGAATAATACTCAGTCACAAAATTTCAAATGCAGGAATGGAAGTCGACCGCGCAAAAATCGATACTATTTCGCGACTACCTCCTCCATCATCTGTTATTTGAAGTTTCCTAGGACATGCCGAATTTTATAGGCAATTTATCAAAGACTTTTCTGAAATCTCTCGACCTCTAACCAAGCTACTCGAAAAAGATGCCCCATTCATCTTTGACGAGGATTACGCGACATCATTTCTTTCCCTTAAAGATACGCTTGTCAAAGAACCAATCATGATCGCGCCAGACTAGAAGCTACCATTTGAAATCATGTGCGATGCGAGCGATTCTTCAGTTGGATCAGTTTTAGGACAAAGAAAAGAAAAACATTTTCATCCCATTTATTACGCTAGTAAAATCATTAACGATGCACAACAAAATTATACAACCACTGAAAAAGAATTACTAGATATAGTATTTGCATTTGATAAATTTCGTTCCTATCTTATGCTCTCAAAAACTATAGCTTATACCGACCACGTTGCCATTTAATACCTTTTCAAGAAACAAGACGCAAAACCACGTCTCATAAGATGGATCCTTCTCCTTCAAGAATTCGCCATAGAAATAAAAGATAAACGAGGAGCAGAAAAAACAGCTGCTGACCACCTATCTCATCTTGAAGGCCCTACTTTGGAAGAAACTTGAGGGGATCTCATCAATGTGAAATTCCCCACAGAATCCTTAGAAATGGTAGAATATCGAGAAGAACCTTGGTACACCGACAATGCTAACTATTTAGCTAGTGCTACTATTGTCAAAGGGTTGATATTTCATCAACGAAAGAAATTCCTCGCTGGTGTTAAACATTATTTGTGGGAAGATCCATATCTTTTCAGAATAAGTGTCGATTAACTCATTCGACGATGCATCCATAGTCGTGAAGCAAGACATTTTTTTCTCCATTGTCACGAGGACCATGTGATGGACACCACGGGATAGCCAGCATCTCTCGAAAGGTGTATGACGCAGGTTTTTACTGGCCAATAATACATAAAGATGCTTATGTATTAATCAAAACATGTGATGCATGTCAACGGGCAGACAATATATCACGAAGAAATGAAATGCCACAAAACAACATCCTTATTTGTGAAATCTTTGATGTGTGGGGATTAGACTTTATAGGACCATTCCCACCTTCAAGAGGAAACAAATACATCTTAGTAGCAGTCGACTACGTTTCTAGACGGGCTGAAGCTGAAGCTCTCCCCACCAATGACAGGAGGGTGGTAGTAAAATTCCTCAAAAGGCTATTCTCATGTTTTGGAACTCCAAACGCCCTCATCAGTGATAGACGCACCTATTTTTGCAAGTCAAAACTGGAAAAAACTCAAACACGATATGGGGTTTATCATTGTCTCTTGACCGCCTATCATCCTCAAACCAATGGTCAAGCTAACTATCAAATCGAGGTCCAAAAAGAATCCTAGAAAAAACCGTGGGTCAAAATCGAAAAGAATTGTCAGATAAACTAGACGATGCTTTATGGGCATTTAGAACAGCATATAAAATTCCAATAGGTACAACACCATAAAAGCTAGTCAATGGAAAAACTGTCATCTCCCAGTAGAAATTGAACATAAAGCATATTGGGCATTAAAAACGTAAAATTGGACCATGAAACCTCAGGAAAAGATCGCTTATACCAGTTAAATAAGTTAGCGAATTAAGAATACAAGCATATTTCAACTCTAAAATTTATAAGGAACGCTCAAAATGAATACATGATAAATATATAAGCGACCCTAAAGAATTTAGAGAAGGAGATCAAGTATTACTCTTTAACTCAAGACTACGTCTTTTTCGTGGAAAACTCATGTCCATATGGTCCGGACCTTTTACCATCACAAACGTTTACCCCCATGGTGCTATAGATATTAAGCCTCTGAACCGAGAACCTTTTAAAGTTAATGGACAAAGGCTTAAATTCTATGAATGATTTCTCGAGGACGAAGAAACAGAAATGACATTGGATGAAATAGATAAGTGACGAGGGCATGGTAACAATTTATGTATATATTTTGTTTTATTTCAATAATCCATCTTGTAGGTTCACTCAGGGAAACGACAACCAAAAAGTCTACAGACCTGGTAAGTAAACCACAAGGAACCAAGTTACCAGAGAAACGACTCACACATAATAAAAAGCATTAAAAAATAAAAGACACGGGGCCGTGTCTCCTAGACACAGCGTTGTGCCTATCTGCAGATGGGTTAAAACCCTTCTTTTGGCAGTTTCTTTTTCATAACCCACATGTCCCGTTTCTCTGCAACTCTCGGTTCCCTGCAGCTCCCGGTAACTTTTTGACGATCTTCTTCCACGAATCATGTACAAGGTGTGCTACTAACACCAATATTAGTTAGATGCGTTTTGCATGCTTAATAACATCAAGATTTAGGGAAAAGTCTAGGGTTTTTGAACTAGACCCGTTTCGGTTCAAAAATCTATCATATGTCTAGTTTTTAGTAGTTAGCATTAGTGTTTTAACAAGTAAATCATAGACCATTCACGGAAAAATCTAAACTTTCAACCAGTTTTAATAAAACCCTTGTTCTTGATGGAAATGTTCAAAATCAGAAGGGGAAACGGTTTGATTTTTGGGGTATACCGGACATGGGGGACCAAAAATTTTGGACTTTTCGAAATCGGCTCGAAAAAGTCAGTTTTTGGCCAAAACAGTCACCGAGCACGGGGTCGTGCCTCTTATGGCACGGGGTTGTGTCTCTCGTAAATCAGCAACACAGGGTCGTGTCCTCTAGACACGGGGCCATGCAAACCTACTGTTTTTCAGTTTATTTTGCACAATTTTTCGCACCTAACTGTTTAATACTTGTTCTCTGTAGACTATGGCACCACACAAATGGCTGAGGTTCACCACCGAGTACACTCATTGTTTGGAACGAATGGAAATCTTGAAGGCTAAGACCGAGGAACCACCTCGGTAAGTGTGTTACGATCCCTTGGAAAGTGTGGGGCAAAGGGAAAGGTATGACGGTCTGGTGACAGGACCGCTGCGTGTCTTCTTGGAGGCACCATTACAGTCTATTTATTAATTCAACCTCGAATTCTTAAGTAGTTTCAAGCTCAAGAAGGACATCAACGTTATGTTTGACAACGAAGTAGTGACTTTTCGTTGTGGGGGAACCTGGTTTGGGATCTCGGTGGCATAATTTGGTGTGGATATGGGAATCTACACCGAGGATTAAATTGGGGATTCAGTCTTCACCGGCAGCATAATAGAAATGCCCATCAACTCACGTAACACTTTTTGGGCATAGATCAGCGAAGGAATTTACAACCTAAGTACCACCAAGAGGACTAAAATCAGAGACCCACTCATCTGCTACATACATCGGGTCCTGCGCGGTACCTTGTGCAAGAGAAAAGATAGTGGGGGTGTCGTGAACTTTCGGAAGCAAACTTGCCTATATTGCATCCTAAACTGACCACCTCATTTGGGTTTGGTCCCGGATCCTCCTCACAAGGAGGAAGCGATTTCGCAAATATGCACAACTTGTAGAACATTATGCAAGAGACGCTTCAGGTGAGCCGGAACGCCTTCAGTCTCGGTCAAAGCTCCAACACCCGTATCAGAAGCATGGAAAGAAGCATCAAAACTGTAATACCTCGAAAATTTATGTCCAATAATGTATCGACACGTGTCATGATCTTTAAACGCGTAAAAGATTACTTTAAAGGGACTAAAGTTGACAAACAAAGAAAGTATGTGAATATAAGGGTTCAAAGTGTCAACAAAGGATAAATATACCATACTGTAACCCTACACGATGTTTATATACTTAAACGAATGAATCATGGATCATACGAAGCTAATTGTGGAAGAAAGTGAGAGATTACAAACTACAGGGGTTGAAAGTGTCAACATGTTTAAAGTATACCTCTGAGTGACCTTTTAGTGAACCCGAAGCTTTATAACGGTTAATTATACTCACTAGAATAAGTGGTAAAATTTTCACGAGGTTTCGATAAAGTATGAGAAAGTTATGACGATATTCGTATACGAGGGGTTAAAAGCGTCAATGTTGAAATTTATGACTTTTCGGGTGATCACAAAGTTAACCAAGGACTTAACCAAGTTTGTATAAGTCTTAAGGTCCTTAAAAGTCAAGTTATAGGGCCAAAAGTGCAAGAAATAAAGGTGAAACCACGTTTGGAAGGACCAAGGACCTAAAATGCAAAGTTTGAAACTTGTTTGGCCTGTTCTGGATGGCCATACCGGCCGCGTAAGACCACACAGGTCCCTTACGCGGGCCGCCAGAACACCCCAGCATCAGAAAATGCTCACAGGTGTCTGTCCAGGCCTGTTAACTGACTTTGGAAGCTTGTTTTGCATACCAGGGGCTGCCCAATGGTATTTCATGCATAGGGGGTACTTGTCTTGATCTGGAAACAATTGTAGACCTCCTTGGCATGATCTTAGATGATCAAAGTGGGTATATAAAGAGCTCCAAGTTGCAACTCTTGTGCACATTCACTTGGGAACTCTCATAACTCAACTTCTGGAGTTTGCTTTAGCTCAAGGACATTTCTTAGCAGTCACTAATCGTGCATAGGACTATTGTAAGCTTCCATAACCCTTCTTAATTCAGTTTAGCTTAGTTAATTAGCTTAAATTCAAACCGTCGTAAATAGAGTTTGACTTCGTGATTAATTAATATTTGTCCAAACTCCTAATATAGACATCAAACCGTCGTAAATAGAGTTTGACTTCGTGATTAATTAATATTCGTGATTAAAATTTGACATCAGTTTGAGGTCTAGATTAGGAGTAGTTTGACTTCGTAATTAGAGTTTGACTTCGTGATTAATTAATATTTGTCCAATCAAATTTCAAATTGAAAGTACCTATGAGTTGGTAATTATGAGGGCAATAAACCCTTAAAAGGGCACCCTCTGATTCCCACTCTAACTAGGTCAATTGTCGGGTCAAAGTTAATCTTAAAAAGTCAACATAAAACTTATTTTCAAATTAACACATAATTAGCAATGTAGGATCCATGCAACCTGTTTTATCATTAATATAACTTGGTAATTAATGTAAGAACATGTCTAAATATGTTCAACCCGATAATTTTCAGTTTAGGCCCGGTTCGGAACCGAAAGTCGCATAATTTGACTTCTGCCTTGACTTTCAATTCTGACCCGTTTAAGCATGTTTTAGAAATTCCTTAGAGCCTCATTATGACCAGGTTTCATGTTAGTATAACCCTATGTGATTATACAACTTGGTTCATTAGTTATCCAATTCATATGCTTGTTTCCGTTAAATGCTTAAATGTTGACTATTATGCCCTTTTGACCATAAAATGTGAATTTTGAAAATGTAAAAAAATAAATACCTTAGTTACTGATTTATAAAGTTGTCCCTAAAATTTGACATCAGTTTGAGGTCTAGATTAGGAGTTATGCTCATTAGCGTAATTAGAAAGCTTTTTATTAAATAAACGGCGTAATTAGCATATAGCCTATATAAACCCAATTTTTAATACCAAACTTTTTACCTACTGATATAAAATAATATTTTGGGATTTTTGAAGATTTTTATTTAGTTTTAGACTGAGCATAACATAGAGGTCTAAGCTTAATTCGGTAATTGTCGGTTTTGCCCTTTTAGGCTATAAAATGAGTTTTATAAATCATTTTGATACCAAACCTTTTTCTACTGATCTAATATGATAAATAAAATATTTTGAGCCTTCTGGAATAATAAAAATATCAGCTTTCCTTTAAAAACCCGGAAATAGCTCAAAATCGCATTTTTAAGCGTTTTTAACACATAGTATGTATTAAAACTATTTTAAACATATAAGGTTTGATGCCTACTGATATTTTCAGTAAATTTTTATATATTAACAATAATCAAAAGTTTTAAACTCAGATTTCCAGTTTTGACTTTTTAAGCCTATGCGAAATTACCAAAATTCCCCTAAGGTGCATAGTTTGGTTTTAAATGATAAAAATTCACATATATGTAATACCCTACTGTTATGACTTATAAAAATAAATATTTTTACTGATTATATCAGACTTGTAACTCAGATTATTATTTAAACTCTTTTATAACCTTTAAAATGACCAAAATGCCCCTACGGGGCATAGTTTGAGTTTAAATTCGTTTTGGGCATAATAGAAGATATCTTACTGATGTCACAACATATTTAAGGCATATTAACTTAGGAAACCTGTATATGGCTCATATGATTACCCGTTACGCATCTTGCGCGTTCGGTTCGGTTTATGTAACTAGTTTGCATAAATTGACCGAAACGGGTCAAACTTTATAATTTTTGTCTCAAAATCCAGAATGTGTTTAGTTTACCCATATTATACAAGTCTTCAAACTTGTCGGGTCTAAATCACATTCTATTCCGGTCTTCGCTTAATCGTGCGTTTGATCCGTATCTTCCTTTAAAACTAACCGGTCTAAGTTTAGGCTTAATTAAAGACCCGTTAGGAATCTATTAGGTTATTAAAAACCTTTGTTCCAGAATAGGAGACCCGGTAAAAGCTACACGCACTTGCTATTTGTGATTAATACTTGCAAAGGTAAATACTTTTAACTTATTTTCCCTATACGGGCTTGGGGTACGGTATATAAAATACCACTTGGTCGGGCATTAAATTTTTAACTGTATGAAGATTAGTTTATTGAAATGTCCCGTTTAAATTGTTTTGTTTGATTAAAGCCTTTGGGGGGTTAATGACCATGTCCCGGATATCCTTGGCATCAATTTACGAAATGGCCACGACCTAAGCACGAGGTGTAGGCGTACACCTGACAGTGCATAAATAAATAATAAGGTATAACCGCCGGTTTCGGGAATAACCCGCCGCGAGACTATATCATGTGGTGTGTCTGTTAATCTTTAACCCGGTGTGAATCCGGGCTACTGAACGTATAACAAACATGTAATTCTTTTACAGGTTTATATATAAATAATTATCCCAAGTTATAAAATGTTTTGTGCCTTATGCATTCAAATCAATTTTTAAACCTTTTCAAAATGAGTCAGTTAATTGTATTTACCAGTGTAAACTGACGTATTTTTCCAAAAAGGTTAAGTGCAGGTACTAAGCGTAATAGGCTGGCCTCTCCTTAGCATCATTAAGAGTCTCACAAGCTTGGATGCATTAAGTCTGATGAACTATGCTTCCTTTTTATTTGATCCGCCTATGGATCTGTTTCAACTATTTTGTGATACTTAAATATTACAATTTATTCGGTTGAAATAAATCTATCTTTTGCTTCCGTTGTGCATTTAAAATTGTGTTGTATGACTATGATGATATCAACTACGTCACGATACTCCCCACCGGGCCCACCGGTAATACGTGGAAATATCGGGGTGTGACAGGTTGGTATCAGAACCAACACTGAGTGAATTAAACACTAGCTTATTGTGTTTAATCTCAGTTACACAGTTGCACATTCCTAAATTTTCGAGTCTAGACAAAGAACTTAGGACTAATCCAAATTGTTTTTAATTCTAACTTTGTCCTTTATATTTCTTTGTTGTCCTATTGTTTGTTTTGCCAGGATCTACTACAATGCCGCCAAGATTCCGTGGTAGGGGAAGAGGAAAGGCACCAATCACAGGCCACGACCATGAGGCCGGGCCCTCACACAGATGAATCCCCACCAGCCTCGATGAGTACGAGTCCTAAGGAGCATTGGAGGACGTATATGGAGCCAGTGAGGCAATCCGTCTCGCTAAGTTCGTCACCATCCTATCACCATTCCTACGGGCCTCAATCTGAAAATGAGCCCCATAACCCGCAGCCATTTTTCATCCCCCTCCAGGGATCCAACCCTCACTATTCCTTCGACGACCCGACACCTATCTTCCAAAGCCGGTTCAACCCGGCAAACTACATTGGAGAACCAGTGGGTTTTAACCCACTAAGACCCGAAGATCATTTCTCAGGCGACCATGCAATGGACATAGATGAGGACACCGATCCTGCAGAGCCACCATCTGGAACCCCTAACCACCCCATCGAAATTCCGGATGGGTCACCTTTTATGGGATCACCTTATAATGGTCCCGACAGCTATGAGGAGAGATTCAGACAGATCGACTGGGTGTTTACTCCCAGTTACCATAACTCACCATAGCCGCAGCAGCCACACCAGGATCCCTCTGAGGATTCACGTTTTGTAGCAGTCACTCCGCCCCTACAACCAGCACAACAACAGCCTCCAGAGCCACCGAGGCGAATAAGATCGAACGCACGGATGTCCGTGCGAGGAGGAGTGCGAATCAGCACCCTTCAGCCCTCAAGTGGCAGTCGCTACTCGCCACTCCATGAAGACCCGCAGATGGGTGGACCTTCAAACCCCGTCTCGGAAATAAACTATGTGCCTGTCGCGCCACCACCGTTGGGCTTTGGCGACCCTATACCTACATACACAGGTGCGGCGGCGTATAATCCCTTTGAGCAGCCGGTCCACACCAACTACAACTATGCAGAGGCCGACCCTTACCTGGTAGCGGCGGTAAACTACAATGCCCATCATCCGAAAGGCTCCTTTGGGGTCCCATATCAAGCCGGATACCTACACTATGGGTACCCACCATATGGGTATCATCAACTGCCACCTCCTCAACCCCGCTATATCAGCAACCCCCGCAGCCGCCTGCGATGTCGCTACCGCAGCATCAGGAAATTCTTCAAAGGATTAATGAGGTGCGGCAGGAAGTGCGGGAAGACCGTAGATAGAACCGAGGAATGTTCAAGAGTCTGGCAAACTTAATTAAGGGAAAAAGCAAGAAGGATCATTAAATCCTTTATTTGTTTGTTCTTAGTATTGTAATCATGTCCCTGCGTGGACATTTGTTTCAGTATTCTGCCCCTGCATGGGCATGTCTTTCTGTATTCTGCCCCTGCGTGGGCATGTTTTTCTGTTAACCCCTGCGTGGGTATGTTATTTCTGTTTAAGCCCCTGCGCGGGCATGTTATTTCTTGTAGAAGTCCCGTTTAGGGCAAATCTGTACTTGTTTAAAATTTTGCAGTGGAATGATTTAAATTAAATTTTTCATTTTTGTTAAATTATATACATAAATATAATATGTGAAAAAATCTAAAAAGGGACAAGACCTAGCCATGTGTCATCTTAAGACATGGCCAAAAATGGTAATTCAATAATTAGATTCAGATCCTTATTAACACCTCAATTTAGGATTGTTCTACGTTAAATATTAAAAAGAATCTTAAAGGTAAAACCTAGTCTATATGTCGTTGCAGACATGACCAAAATGGTAAAACCTATTCAAAAGGTTCCAATCCTTGTTAACATCTGAAAACATGTTAACACTCTTGACAAAATGTGTTTCGATAAAATCGCATAAGTCATCCTTATATTGGATTCTCCCAAATACTTTTAATAAATTAAAACATCCATTAGAGATATGATGCCTACGGGCTATACTCATTGTCATACAAGACAAAAGACAGTCGTGGTCTTCGACCCCCTGTTAAGAAGAGGTAATGAATTATAATTAAAACCTCAATATCATGACCCTATAAGATCATGATTAAAAATTTAAAACCGTCCACGTGACTAGGCTTTTTGCCATTAATATATTTTAATTCTAACTAAGGATTATTATAATATCCTGAATATATATATGCTTAATTAATCAAAATGGTTTCTTAAATACCATGATTAATAAATCTTCTAGAATAATAAAACTGTTATAGACCTCTGAATGAATTAAAATCATTATTTTATGTAGCCATCAAGCTACATGGCCGGGTCAGATGAAGCCAATAGTCACCCAAGAGAAAATCATGACACCTCTAGAGTCAACGTAGTAGGGTTTGAATTATAGGCATTGATAGACAATGCTGTTACAAGAGCTTTGGATAGGCAATTCAATGAATCCAGTGGTACTCATGTAAGGACCCAGTCTGTGCCACACTCTAAACCACCCTCTAGGACTCATACCGCTCATAAAAGTGATTCTCATCACTCAACAAATCAGAGGAGTGTTCCATCTAAGAGAGTAGTGTTAAACCAAGAACCACATGCTAAAGTTGCACCTATAAATACTTTGTTTCCTGCAAACCCATGGATTTCACTGGGGAAAAGGGAGCAGTTGACTGCATATCATGGTTAGACGAGATGGACACTGTGGTAGATATTAGTGGCTGCGCTAATAAGGATGTAGTAAAGTTTGTATCCTAGTCATTCAAGGGTGAGGCACTAGCCTGGTGGAGATCTTTGATCCAAGCCACTGGGAAAATCCCATTGTACAATCTGTCTTGGGAACAGTTTGTGACATTGATTAAGGAGAATTACTGCCCTCAGCATGAGGTTGAAAAGATTGAAGCTGATTTCTTGTCATTGGTTATGAAAAACCTAGACTGTCAAGCCTACCTTACAAGCTTCAACACTATGTCAAGACTAGTTCCGTATCTGGTAACTCCGGAACCCAAGAGGATAGCTCGTTTCATCGGGGGTTTGGCCCCAGAAATCAAAGCCAGTGTGAAGGCCTCTAGACCAGCTACCTTCCGGTCTGCAGCTGATATATCATTGTCCCTTACTTTGGACGCGGTCAGACAGAGATTGCTGAGAAACATAGACGCTGAGAAGAGGAAGCGTGAGGATGACAACTCACGACGTTCAGACAAGAAGCGTAAGGGAAACAATGACCACAAGAAGAGTTCTGGAACGAAAAAGGATGGTCAGCAGTCGGGGGATAAGCCCAAGTGTAAGGTCTGTAAGAAGCACCATTTCAGGAGGTGCAGATTT
Source organism: Helianthus tuberosus (assembly GCA_030545235.1). NCBI lineage: Eukaryota > Viridiplantae > Streptophyta > Magnoliopsida > Asterales > Asteraceae > Helianthus > Helianthus tuberosus. The sequence continues at coordinate 90,537,350 of CM060411.1, forward strand.
GAATCGAAATCCCAATCGCAGACAAGGCCTTGTGGGATTTGTAAATCTTCTGAGCACAAGACATTGGACTGTAAGAAAATCAAGGATGCGACGTGTTATAGCTGCAACGAGAAAGGGCACATTAAGTCTAGCTGCCCATAGTTTGCAAAGAAGGCTGAAGATGGGAAAAAGACCAATTCTAGGGTCTTCCAGATCAACGCACAAGAGGCGATCCAGAATGATAACGTCATAACAGGTACCTTCCTTATTAATGATGTTTATGCAAGAGTGTTATTTGATTCTGTAGCATATAAGTCATTTGTTGATGATAAGTTTTGTAAGTTGTTAAACCTACCTGTTAGAACCCTAAGCATAAAATATGAGGTTGAATTTGCTTATGGTACCATGGAAACTGCATCAACCGTGTTAGATGGATGTGTCATATCCATTAGGAACCACTCTTTTCCTTTGTCCTTACTTCCTTTGAAGTTAGCCGGTTTTGATATAGTTATAGGCATGGACTGGTTATCTTATAACCAGGCCCAGATTGTTTGCAACAAGAAGCAAGTGGTGGTCAAGACTCTGTCTGGTGAATAACTTACCATCCAGAGAGATACCCAGTATGGACTGCCTGAGCAAGTGTCTATGCTTAAGGCATCTAGGTGTTTGAAGAAGGGTTGTGTCATCTACATGGCACAAGTGACTATTGATGAGCAGAAGCCTAAGATTGAAGATATCCCTGTCATTTCTGAATATCCCGAAGTATTTCCTGAAGAACTACCTGGTTTGCCACCAGATAGGCAAGTAGAATTCAGAATTGACATTATTCCAGGAGCAGCACCTGTTGCAAGGGCACCTTATAGGTTAGCACCAACAGAGATGAAAGAGTTGAGGACTCAGCTAGACGATTTATTGGCAAAAGGTTTCATTCATCCTAGTTCATCTCCTTGGGGAGCACCAATCTTGTTTGTGAAGAAGAAGGATGGATCGATGCTACTATGCATCGATTATCGTGAACTTAATAAGGTCACTATCAAGAATAGATATCCATTTCCCAGGATCGACGATCTGTTCGATCATCTTCAAGGGGCGAGTTACTTCTCCAAGATCGACTTGATATCAGGATACCATCAACTGAAAGTTAACGATGAAGATGTACACAAGACTGCATTTAGGACTCGTTATGGTCATTACGAGTTCTTAGTGATGCCTTTTGGGCTCAATAATGCACCAACAGTGTTCATGGATCTCATGAACCGTGTCTGCAAGCCATACTTGGACAAATTTGTTATCGTCTTCTTTGACGACATTCTAATCTATTCAAAGAATTAGGCCGACCATGAGGAGCATCTTCGATGCATTCTGAAACTACTTCAGCAGGAGAAGCTCTATGCCAAGTTTTCGAAGTGTGAGTTCTGGCTTCGTGAAGTCCAATACCTTGGACATGTTGTTAGTGAGCGTGGTATCCAAGTAGATCCCGCTGAAGTTGAAGCTGTCATGAATTGGCAAGAGCCAAAGACGCCTACAGAGATTCGTAGCTTTCTAGGTTTAGCAGGATATTATAGGCGATTTATTGAAAACTTCTCAAGAATTACAGCACCCCTGACTTTACTAACTCGAAAGAATAGCAAGTTTGACTGGGGGCCTAAGCAACAAGAATCTTTCGATATTCTGAAGCAGAAGTTGAGCAACGCTCCGGTATTGACGTTGCCTGATGGAATTGATGAATTTGTAGTTTATTGTGATGCATCGCACACAGGTATGGGATGTGTGCTGATGCAGAAAGGCAAGGTTATTGCCTACGCTTCTCGACAATTGAAAGTGCATGAGAAGAATTACACCACCCATGACTTAGAGTTGGGTGCTGTTGTATTTGCACTAAAACTATGGAGACATTACTTGTATGGAACCAAGTGCGTGATTCATTCGGATCACAAAAGCCTTCAACATATGTTCAATCAGAAGGATTTGAACATGAGGCAGCGACGTTGGATGGAAACCTTGAATGATTATGACTGTGAGATAAGATACCATCCAGGCAAGGCAAATGTGGTTGTCGATGCCTTAAGTCGAAAGGAAAGAGTGAAGCCTATAAGAATCAATGCCAAGAGCATTGAATTAAAGAATAGTTTGAATGAAAGGTTGTTAGCTGCGCAGAAAGAAGCTGTACTAGAAGCTAACTATCCTGATGAAAAGCTAGGAGTAACTGAAGAGCAATTATCCTATGGCAAAGACGGAATCCTAAGGCTAAATGGACGAATATGGGTTCCAATATATGGAGGACTTCGGGATGTTATCCTCCAGGAAGCCCATAGTTCTAAATACTCCGTCCATCCTGGAGCTGATAAGATGTACCAGGATCTGAAGGCAAACTATTGGTGGATAGGCTTGAAGAAGTCTATAGCTACCTATGTAGCCGAATGTTTGACGTGCGCTCAAGTCAAAGCTAAACTTCAGAAACCATCAGGTTTGCTACAACAGCCTGAACTTCCCACCTGGAAGTGGGAGATGGTGTGATGGATTTCATCACCAAGTTGCCAAAGACAAGGAAAGGAAATGATACTATATGGGTGATAGTAGATAGACTGACTAAGTCAGCACATTTCTTACCCATTAAGGAAACATATAGCTCCGATGTGTTAGCCCAATTGTACGTAGATAAGATTGTATCTCTGCATGGCATACCAGTGATTATTATCTCTGACAGAGATACTAGGTACACATCTCATTTCTGGAAAAGTTTCCATCAATCTTTGGGCACGCGCTTAAATTTTAGTACGGCTTACCATCCTCAGACGGACGGGCAGAGTGAGCGTACCATCCAAACTTTGGAAGACATGCTTCATGCATGTGTGATTGACTTAGGTGGTAGTTGGGATAACCACCTACCATTGGTCGAGTTCTCCTATAACAATAGCTACCATACAAGCATTCAGGCTGCGCCTTTTGAGGCATTATATGGTAGGAAATGCGGGATGCCTATTTGTTGGGCAGAAGTAGGAGAAGCTCAGTTATCAGGACCTGATATAGTCCTTGAAACAACGGACAAGATTGTCCAAATTCGTGACTGCCTGAAAGCTACCAAAGATAGGCAGAAAAGCTACGCAGACTTAAGGCGTAAACCTCTAAAGTTCGAGGTTGGTGACAAAGTGTTGCTTAAAGTATCACCCTGGAAGGGAATGATGAGTTTTGGAAAGAAAGGCAAATTAAGCCCACGGTACATAGGACCATTTGAGATCATCGAATGTGTCGGATCAGTGGCTTATAAGTTAAACTTGCTTGAAGCACTCAGTGGTATTCACAATGTATTCCACATCTGCAATCTAAAGAAATGTCTAGCTGATGAATCGCTAGTCATACCACATATGGATGTGCATATAGATGAGAGTTTGAAATTTGTGGAAAAACCTTTGTCGATCGAGGGTCGACAGGTTAAGAAGCTTCGAAGGAAGCATGTGCCGATTGTAAAGGTCAAATGGGATGCCCGCAGAGGTCCCGAGTATACGTGGGAGGTAGAGTCCACAATGAAGGAAAAATACCCTCATTTATTTCAGTAAATATCGAGGTCGAGATTTCTTTTAAGGGGGTGAGGATGTAACACCTCGAAAATTTATGTCCAATAATGTATCGACACGTGTCATGAGCTTTAAACGCGTAAAAGATTACTCTAAAGGGACTAAAGTTGACAAACAAAGAAAGTATGTGAATATAAGGGTTCAAAGTGTCAACAATGGATAAATATACCTTACTGTAACCCTACACGATGTTTATACACTTAAACGAATGAATCATGGTTCATACAGAGCTAATTGTGGAAGAAAGTGAGAGATTACAAACTACAGGGGTTGAAAGTGTCAACATGTTTAAAGTATACCTCTGAGTGACCTTTTAGCGAACCCGAAGTTTGTAATGGTTAATTATACTCACTAGAATAAGTGGTAAAAATTTCAAGAGGTTTCGATAATGTATGAGAAAGCTATGACGATATTCGTATACGAGGGGTTAAAAGCGTCAACGTTGAAATTTATGACTTTTCGGGTGATCACAAAGTTAACCAAGGACTTAACCAAGTTTGTAGAAGTCTTAAGGTCCTTAAAAGTCAAGTTAGAGGGCCAAAAGTGCAAGAAATAAAGGTGAAACCACGTTTGGAAGGACCAAGGACCTAAAATGCAAAGTTTGAAACTTGTTTGGCCTTTTCTGGATGGCCATACCGGCCGCGTAAGACCACACAGGTCCCTTACGCGGGCCGCCTGAACACCCCAGCATCAGAAAATGCACACAGGTGTCTGTCCAGGCCTGTTAACCGACTTTGGAAGCTTGTTTTGCATACCAGGGGCTGCCCCAATGGTATTTCATGCATAGGGGGTACTTGTCTTGATCTGGAAACAATTGTAGACCTCCTTGGCATGATCTTATAAGATCAAAGTGGGTATATAAAGAGCTCCAAGTTGCAACTCTTGTGCACATTCACTTGGGAACTCTCACAACTCAACTTCTGGAGTTTGCTGGAGCTCAAGGACATTTCTTAGCAGTCACTAATCGTGCATAGGACTATTGTAAGCTTCCATAACCCTTCTTAATTCAGTTTAGTTTAGTTAATTAGCTTAAATTCAAACCGTCGTAAATAGAGTTTGACTTCGTGATTAATTAATATTTATCCAGTCAAATTTCAAATTGAAAGTACCTATGAGTTGGTAATTATGTGGGCAATAAACCCTTAAACGGGCACCCTCTGATTCCCACTCTAACTAGGTCAATTGTCGGGTCAAAGTTAATCTTAAAAAGTCAACAGAAAACTTATTTTCAAATTAACACATAATTAGCAATGTAGGAGCCATGCAACCTGTTTTATCATTAATATAGCTTGGTAATTAATGTAAGAACATGTCTAAACATGTTCAACCCGACAATTTTCAGTTTAGGCCCGGTTCGGAACTGAAAGTCGCATAATTTGACTTCTGCCTTGGCTTTCAGTTCTGACCCGTTTAAGCATGTTTTAGAAATTCCTTAGAGCCTTATTATGACCAGGTTTCATGTTAGTATAACCCTCTGTGATTATACAACTTGGTTCATTAGTTATCCGATTCATATGCTTGTTTCCGTTAAATGCTTAAATGTTGACTATTATGCCCTTTTGACCATAAAATGTGATTTTTGAAAATGTAAAACAATAAAACCTTAGTTATTGATTTATAAAGTTGCCCCTAAAATTTGACATCAGTTTGAGGTCTGGATTAGGAGTTATGCTCATTAGCGTAATTAGAAAGCTTTTTATTAAATAAACGGCGTAATTAGCATATAGCCTATATAAACCCAATTTTTAATACCAAAATTTTTACCTAGTGATATAAAATAATATTTTGGGATTTTTGAAGATTTTTATTTAATTTTAGACTGAGCATAACATAGAATTCTAAGCTTAATTCGGTAATTGTCGGTTTTGCCCTTTTAGGCTATAAAATGAGTTTTATAAATCCTTTTGATACCAACCTTTTTCTACTGATCTAATATGATAAATAAAATATTTTGAGCCTTCTGGAATAATAAAAATATCAGCTTTCCTTTAAAAACCCGGAAATAGCTCAAAATCGCCTTTTTAAGCGTTTTTTAACACATAGTATGTATTAAAACTATTTTAAACATATAAGGTTTGATGCCTACTGATATTTTCGGTAAATTTTTATATATTAACAGTAAGCAAAAGTTTTAAACTCAGATTTCCAGTTTTGACTTTTTAAGCCTATGCAAAATTACCAAAATTCCCCTAAGGTGCATAGTTTGGTTTTAAATGATAAAAATTCACATATATGTAATACCCTACTGTTATGACTTATAAAAATAAATATTTTTAATGATTATATCAGACCTGTAACTCAGATTATTATTTAAACTCTTTTATAACCTTTAAAATGACCAAAATGCCCCTACGGGGCATAGTTTGAGTTTAAATTCGTTTTGGGCATAATAGAAGATATCTTACTGATGTCACAACATATTTAAGGCATATTAACTTAGGAAACCTGTATATGGCTCATATGGTTACCCGTTACGCATCTTGCGCGTTCGGTTCGGTTTATGTAACTAGTTTGCATAAATTGACCGAAACGGGTCAAACTTTATAATTTTTGTCTCAAAATCCCGAATGTGTTTAGTTTACCCATATTATACAAGTCTTCAAACTTGTCGGGTCTAAATCACATTCTATTCCGGTCTTCTCTTAATCGTGCGTTTGAACCGTATCTTCCTTTAAAACTAACCGGTGTAAGTTTAGGCTTAATTAAAGACCCGTTAGGAATCTAATAGGTTATTAAAAACCTTTGTTCCAGAATAGGAGACCCGGTAAAAGCTACACGCACTTGCTATTTGTGATTAATACTTGCAAAGGTAAATACTTTTAACTTATTTTCCCTATACGAGCTTGGGGTACGGTATATAAAATACCGCTTGGTCGGGCATTAAATTTTTAACTGTATGAAGATTAGTTTATTGAAATGTCCCGTTTAAATTGTTTTGTTTGATTAAAGCCTTTGGGGGGGTTAATGACCATGTCCCGAATATCCTTGGCATCAATTTACGAAATGGCCACGACCTAAGCACGAGGTGTAGGCGTACACCCAACAGTGCATAAATAAATAATAAGGTATAACCGCCGGTTTCGGGAATAACCCGCCGCGGGACTATATCATGTGGTCTGTCTGTTAATCTTTAACCAAGTGTCAATCTGTGCTACTGAACGTATAACAAACATGTAATTCTTTTACAAGTTTATATATAAATAATTATCCCAAGTTATAAAATGTTTTGTGCCTTGTGCATTCAAATCAATTTTTAAACCTTTTCAAAATGAGTCAGTTAATTGTATTACCAGTGTAAACTGACGTATTTTTCCAAAAAGGTTAAGTGCAGGTACTAAGCGTAATAGGCTGGCCTCTCCTTAGCATCATTAAGAGTCTCGCAAGCTTGGATGCATTAAGTCTGATGAACTATGCTTCCTTTTTATTTGATCCGCCTGTGGATCTGTTTCAACTATTTTGTGATACTTAAATACTACAATTTATTCAGTTGAAATAAATCTATCTTTTGCTTCCGCTGTGCATTTAAAATTGTGTTGTATGACTATGATGATATCAACTACATCACGGTACTCCCCACCGGGCCCACCGGTAATACGTGGAAATATTTGGGTGTGACAAAAACCATATGGTGCGACATCTCCTACATACGGGAGCATATGATGTACCGGGATGACGAGGAGGAGGATGGCGAGGATATGGAGTCGGATTAGAGGGCTTCGGTGGTGAAGATGGCATGGTGGCGACGAAAAAGGTTAAATCTTTTCTCTACTTTTTCTATGATGGTGATGATGGTTGTGTGCGGGCTGCAACTTGTTGAACATTTGCTTGTTTAAACAATTTACTTTCCCGTACTTACTTTTTATTTTCTTTTTCTGTGGTTAATGTTGGATGATGACGTTTAAACTTTCGTAATGTAGGATTTTATGTTTTTATCGTTATAGTGTGTTGTTGTGGTATGAATAAGTAAATAGGTACCTTGGGATGATTGAAATGACCAAGCATATGGCTTCACAGACCCGAAACAGGAGGCCCAACGCCTTAACAACTGTTTTAAAAAAGAAACAGAAGCTTCACACGGGGCTGTGTCCCTTTGACACGCCCTCGTGCCTCCTTGTTATTGTAACTTTTTATTTATTGACTTGACACACGGGGTCGTGTCCCTTGGACATGCCCCGGTGCCCAGCTTCTGTAAGTTTTCTAATACTGACACTTTTACACGGGGTCGTGCCCAGTGTCTGTTTTACGAAAATTTTGCTGATTTTATTCCACATTTTACCCATTTAAGCAATTTAACCTATTTTGGACACATTGAGGACAATTTGTAATTTAAGTGGGGGGGGGGGGACTTAATAACTTGAAAAATTGTTTATCCTAAATATAAGTCTTACATAAAACTCTATTTGGAACTGCTAAAACACCAAATCTTTTTTCCAAAATTTCTTTTTATTTTTCTTTTTATTTTGTATTGCTTATAGTTAGAGTTAAGAAACCAAGTTCAAAAAAAGTTCAAGTTTTTTAATTATATACCACCAATAGCGTCGAGATAAAAAAGGAACCATAAAGAAAAATTTATAAAAAAGGGCATGACAAATTTTTAAAATTTAATTGTATATATATATTCACATTTTTACCCTTTCCCACAAAATTGTGAGTTATGAACCTTTAAACGAGCATCCACTATCACATCTAAATTAAATGCTCATTCTTCGTTTCTTTTATGAATAGCCCGTACGGTTCCTACAAATCTAGAACTTGACAAGACAATACATTCTCAGTCTTTACCGACTAAATCTAAGTGAGTAGATGATTGAGTCATTAGGACTTTTAAACCCCTTTTCTGTTTTAACCTTATTTTTATTTTTATCTCCCAAAAAATACAAAAAACCCCCCTAGTTAACCCCTTTGAACCTAAACCCTTTCATTTCAAAACCCACAACACACCATCACCTAAAAACCATATTTTTATCTTTACACCCCTTTATTTTAGTAAAACTCGGTTCTTTTGGAAAAACGCAAAAATTATTTGACTAAGGCTTAACAAAAAAAAATACTATTCTTTAAGTGCCAAAATAAGCAAATCTATTGCTTAAAAGCACTTACTTAGTTCATAAAGTCACAAAATAAATTTTTTCAAAAGAAACCGACTTTTTATGTTTTTAGCCACTTTAAATAAAACCTACCATACCCCTAACCAAAAACCTACCCTTTCAAGTCGTCTTAATATTTACAATGATTAAGTCAAAAAGTAGGAGGTTTGATTGATTGTCAAGCTTATGGTAGGAGTAAGTTCCTTGCCGGGACCGAGCATTTCACTTATACATTTCGGCCAAGTGTTGAGTGACTACTTGCGAGGTATATGAATGCATATAGTTTAATGAAATTTTAATTATATGTTATTCTTATAAATATTAATTTTTCTTTAAAAAGATCTAAATAAATCATGACGAATAGGATGGTAAATAAAATAAAAACAAGAATAAATAATGTACTTGGATTCCTGACACTTTATACTCAAGACCTAAAAACTTCTCTTCTACCCATTCTATTTGGGAGTGTAAACACTTATATAAAAGTTTGTTTGAGGTCAAGTAAAGATTCAAGTGTGGGGTTATTTAATATGCACAAAATGTAACACATAAATTGTATCCAACAGGGTATAAAAACAACCATTTTCAGTACTAATGTTGAAAAAGGTGTGTTTCTTTATGTACATTTGATTTTGAGGATAAAATAAGTTGTAATAAACAAAGGAACAAATTAACAACAAAAACCAACATAAATACAAAGAAAGGAAGTTGACGCACTATACCGACCCTCCAAGCTTCACCCCAAGAATAAAAGCAATAAGTCAAAAGCCAAGCACGGGGCCATGCCAGCCAGGCATAGGCCATGCCCAATTAAGATTCCTTAGAGAATAAAGACAAACAGAAAACGACAAGGGATACGGGGCCATGTCACCTCAGCACGGGCTGTGGTCAACTCTCAGATTCACAAATCTAGGCTCGTACAACAAGTACAGAAGACACGGGGTCGTGCTGTTGACACACGGGGCCGTGTGCGCAGAAGAGCTGCTAGAGCATTAAATGAAGACAGAGAAAATGAAGGACACGGGGCCTAGCCCACCAGGCACGGGGCCGTGTGAGTGTCCCGTTTCCATATATAAATAGAGGTGCTTGGCTCACTTGCGAAACCATCCTTTGGCAAACCATTCTCTCACTTCCACCACCACACCATCATCTTCCACCACTTTAGTAGAGTTAAAGTAGTCTCGGGATCCAAGATCGGTAGTAAGAGATTTTGTCAAACTATGGCCATACTTGGCTAATCTCTTACATCACTTAGTGAAGATGAAATCTATTGTGAATTAATTTTGATTTTCGACCTTTGGTCACTTTTTAATTGGTTATGTATTAATGACTTTAATAACTAGTTTCTTTTATATTGGAGGTGAATTTTTATTCTATCATTCTTCATGTTTTGTTGATTCACTCATTCATGTCTTTACGGTCTATATAAAGCACGTTAACTGTCGGGAAGGGGTTAGAAGGGTGGTTAGGGTAAAGTCTGTGCCTCGTTCAGTGTGTAGATCCTGCGAGGACCTAATTCAAGCTTATTAGGACTTCCCTTGAGGCATATAGCATCAAATCGGGGGAAGTAAGAACGGCATGTAATACCTTATAATAACTACTATTAAAACTTTAAACCGGGCTTGCGGGACTATATCCCTGCTGACTCAGACCAATATGGCCAAGGGTAGCGTTGCCTCCAAAAGAGGGACATGCCACATTTTGCAATAATAATTCACTTAATTATCTTTCAATAATCCAGCCTTACGAGACTGTATCCCTGCTGACTCAGACCAATATGGCTGAGGGTAGCGTAGACTCCAAAAGAGGGACATGCGACAATAACTAAGATGAGTCAGAGCCAAATGATTCTTTCTTGTTATTTGTTTCTTTTATTTAGTTTATTTTTATTTTATTTTACATGTTTAAAACTATTTTTCTTAAAATTTTAGTCGATTAGACGTTGATGACAAACCGGTATTAAAAGCTCTTGTGTCCTTGGACGACCTCGGTATCTTACCATCACTTTACTACACCAATGATGGGTGCATTTGCCCTAGCGTGTTGTAGAGAGTGATAGTTCTATATCGTGTTTTATAAATTTAAAGCTTGATTAAAAGGTAAAAAGGTACTAAAATAACATTAAAAATCCATACACCCCTCGACACGTCTCATCCAAGATTCTGGTCAATTATAATTGCTAAAACCTTTGAAGAAAGGAATGTGGAGCTACCTGCAACAGAAAAACATCTGGAAGTCACAGATCATGAAAACCTGGTATGCAACCTAAGGATGGATCTCTAACAAAGTTGTGCCACTTTTACTAGAAAGCATGCTATGTCTGATAGTAGAGGATTCACCATACCGGAAAATACATGAAGACATTCGAAATAAAGAAGAAGATCAAGTAGAAGTGTTTGACAGCAGATCTTCAATAGAAGATAATGATCGAATGTCCGTGGCACCAGAAATTGATGAAGTAGAGGAAGATCAGTAACATGATACCAGAATTTCACCAGATCTGATGGAATTAGATGAGAAAGTGGAGAAGAATCCAGAAACAGAAGTGTAACATGAATCGGGTACTCAATTTAATCCCTCTCTAAATATTTCAAGAAATTAAACAGATTCTGATTTTGAAAAATCTATTCACGAGAGTTATAAAATTATTCATAGATAATCTGATGCAAAAAAAAAATGAGGAGATTATCAGTCCCATACATCTTGACTCTGATTTAGTTGGTGAGGAGGAGATTAAGACAACAATATGGAGATTAGTATATTGATCAAGGAAACCTGGAAGAGGAAACTAGGCTTTTCTTAGCAACTCATGGAGGGTCATTCACCAAAATGATTCAAGGAAGTGAGGAAATTCCAGATGTGAATGAGTTTCACAAATCTGGTGAAAGTGTTACTGATTGGTCTCATGATCAATCCAACCCTTTAAAAACAGCAGCAAGTATGTATTCTGTTGGTTTGGTAGCTGGAACATCTGTTGTTCCTCTTTTCCCATTGAAACACCACTCATCTCAACAGAACAACTTGACAATGTGTTGAAAATGTCATAAAAGTGGTAGCAGAAACATCAAACAAAGGAACCAAGTTACCAGTGGAAGCTAAACTAGACATGCTGCTAGAAGAATTAAGAAGCCAAAAATCTGAGATGAAAGCTTTATCAGAATCAGTAGAAGCAATTAAGAGTCAAACTAAAAAAAAAATACTAAAACTCTGAAAAGTATGTAGCAGCCACCAGAAAGTTTATTAGAAAGTAGCAGATTCACAGCAGAATTCAAGAAAGTTTTTTAGGAAATGGAAAGCATCAAGACACAGATGAAGGAAGTTGTTGAAACAAGAGGGACTTCAAGTTCTTGTGAAATACTAGAAGAAATTAGCAGCCTAGGAGCTAGCAACAACAGTTTATCAGATGCTCTTGAGAAGATGATAAAAGAATGGGTAGCACATAAACAACAATTCAAAACTAAATTTGATAATGTGCATGAAGAAGAAAAGAAAAATGCACAACTCATGAGTGATGTGCATTCACTGATGATGAGAATGCATTACAATGTTGCTAGATTGACATATATAGACATTCACGAGTTGCGAACACCCATTCAAAAGAAGTTTCACACTTGGATGTCCTGAGAATCATCCGTATAGCACAACCAAAATCAATTACTCCATCCAGTCTATCTGGGCCTACACCAATGGGCCCCCCACCACCAGTATTAAGGTCAGAAATTCTCAAAAGATTTGAACTTTCTCCTCTAATCATATCTGATGCAAGTAGTGGTCCTTCAAAAGACAAAGAAAAGCAACAAGAACCACCAAAAAGGACCTCATCAGATGAAATAGCTTTTAGTAAGTCCTTGAACCTAGCAGAGAAAAGAAAATGGGAAGAATCCGCAACATCTTCAAAGAGACCAAAGATATTGAAAGTAAAGGATTTAGAAGGAAATGTCACTTTTGTACAAGAAATTGAGAGAGAAGACATGATGTTTCCTAAAAACAAACTCAAAGAATTCTATTGGTATGAAGAGGATAAAGAAGAAAGACCATTGAGTCCTATGAGCAAGGACTTAAGGCTGGAAAGACTTGAAGGAGGAGAATGCAGCATTCACAGAGTTCAAACTAATCTTGTAATAAGAGTCAGAAAAGTGGATCCCCTTGTTACACCAGATGCAGTTGTGGGCATCCATGAGCAAAACAAGTATGTCTTGATCAGAAGGAATGATGATGAAGAGGTAATCAAAGATGGTGATTTAGCATATAGGCTCCATCCAGTAGACCTGATTATGCTGAAAAAGTCTTTTGATGAAGAAAAAGGAATCACAAGCGTCATCAGGAGAGCCTTTGACAGCCTCTCAAAAGTTTGAAGGAAGCTATTTACATGAATAGCTTTAACTGATTTTGATCTTTGCTTTAATTACAACAATGTAATTAACAAAAAGTTGCTCATGCCCCCTCCTGACACAACAATCACAATACAACTACAAGAAGAGGTCAGAACATGAGTTATTTTTGAAAATCTATAACTTTCTGTTGTTTTCAGGGATCATGAGGAGAGAAGGCTATTTTTAGAGTAGATGAAATATGTAAGTACTCAAACCAGACTCTCAAATACATAAAGGAATGCATGAACAAGAAGCAGGAGCAGCTTAAAGCAAAGGGTCATGACAAAGAGGTAAAAAGATTGAGAAGATCATCAGTGAATGGATTGAAGCAAGAAGTTGGTACAAGGAAATGGTTAAGGAATGCAACAAAATAACTAACTTCAAGAAGAGACTAAAGGATGGTTGTTGGTGCACTAAATGTCTACTGATTACGTCATAATCAAGTCTTATGTCTAGATAGAGTGTATGAGTGTGAAATAGTAATAGAATTAGGGTTTAGTTTTGATTTAGGAAGTGTTTATAAGGGTTCCGTTTGAAACAGTCGTATGAAATGAGGGTTCCGTTTGAACCAGGCCGTTTGAGATAAGGGTTCCGTTTGAACCAGGTTATGTTAAGTTCAAACGGAAGGGTCTATGTCTATATATAGGAGTGTGTTAGTCTCATTTCAAATGGAACAGTGGAACGGTTGTGTATGTGAGTGAAGGTGCTGCCAAATTTTTGTTAGAAAACAGTGTAAAAGCTCACGATTGATAATAGAAAGAAAGATTAAAGGATACAAGTTGTTTTGGACGTTGTTTACTTTGATTCTGCCTTAGTAATCGATGTTGAACTACCTTAACTGACTTTCAGGGTCACGTACACGATCCAACAAGTGGTATCAGAGCTCAGGACAAGGAGTTCATACCATAGCAGCGGATTCTCTTCTTTCTACTCATTTCTTTTTATATTTTTCAGATCTGAACAAGTTCCAACGGTCGAAATGGTCTGATTTTCGAGTATCTTGTGTAAAACTGAGTTTTAACAAAGCCTACAAAGATTCGGACTAAAATTCAGACTAAAACATGTTAAAAATAACCTAAAACAGGATTTCGCTTGAAAGTGTTCGTAGGTTATAGGTTGATTTCGCTTCAAATCAGACATTTTGGCTTGAAGATTGGAATATTTCGCTTGAAACTAGTTGAAGCGAAATAGTAGTTTTCGCTTGAAAAGTATTTGGATCAGATTTCGCTTGACAAGTAACTTCTTGGATTTCGCTTGAATCATCCGAAGCGAAATAGTGGTTTTCGCTTGAAACTAGTTCGTATCAGATTTCGCTTGAACAATTTTAAAAAGAGATTTCGCTTGAACAGTTATTGTGTGTTTTCGCTTGAATAGTTTAAGTGTTAATTTCGCTTCAAACTATTTTGTTTCACTTGAACTTGCTGATTTTTCAAAACTTTGAAAATTTCTAAGTGTTTTGCTGATTTTGCAGGTACGTTCAAGATGGATGATATTTTCATGAACCCGTTTAGCGATATGTACGCGTTTGCTGGAGATTCCGGAAACACTGATACTTCGTCAAGCAATGTGAATGATAACCCGCCAAAGGAGAAGAAAAAGGAAGCTTGGGAATCGGAAAGTGCTTTCGGAACTTTCAATAAACCTCCAAAGCTAATGGCTATTGAGGAATACAGTCGGTGGTCCAGAAAATTTGAAGACTGGTTGATGGCATTTGCATTTACAAGATGGAAAAGTTTGAAAAACGGTTATGCCAATGGAAAGAAACATGGTGAAACTTTAAGAGCAGCCGAGGAGATTGACTCGTTTGTAGCTGAACAAAAGTGTGTGGCATTGTTATTTCAGTCAGTCCGGGAAGACATAATATCATTGATCGATTATTCAAATGCAAAAGATCTTTGGGAAAAGTTAGAAAAGAAATGTTTAGGTAGTACTGAAATCATAAAAAACAAAAAGAAACTTCTTAGGAAAGAGTTTGATCTGTTTGGTTATCTTAAGAATGAGTCAGTGTGTAAAATGATAGAAAGGTTTGGTCATCTGAAGCTGGAATTATCAAGACATGATATTGACATTCCTGAAGAAGATCTTATCGACAAATTGTTCGATTCGTTACCTGACGAGATGGATTAGAGATATTATGCGCTGATGCTGAAGAATACCATTAAAGAACCAGAAAAGCTGACATTAGATTTGCTGATTGAGAAACTCGAGAGTCACGAGTTGGAGTTGAAAAAGACGTATAAAGTTAATCATTCTTCTTACTAGCAGAATTTGGATTTGTATTATCCAAAGAGCATGATGCCAAAAGCAACTTCTCCAAAAACTGCGTTTTCTGCTGAAAATGTTTTGACAGCCGGAAAAGAAAGTCAAAGTGGTCAAAGCAGTGAAAGTCACAGTGGTTATCACAGTGGATCTTCATCTTCTGGAAGTCATTCTGATGCAAAGAATCGTTTTCAATGCAACATCGCAATAGACTTGAAGAATGCTCAGAACTTTGATGAGGAATCGGCCAAGCAGCAGATGATCTTCCTAGCATCGGTATTGGAGTCATATGAAGGGTTGGTAGCTGGGAAGATAGGCAACACAAATCTGACGAAAGAAGATTACGATCAGATTGATCCGGAGGAAATGGAATTGATTGATATTCGTTGGGCTATGGCAAGTGCTGTTCGTCGTGCACAAAGATTCATGGAAATTACCGGCAGAAAAACAATTGGTGGTGCATCTACCAAGTTGGGATTCGATAAATCGAAGGTGACTAGCTTCAAGTGTAAGCAGAAGGGTCATTTCAAACGAGAATGCCGAAATGCTTATGCTGATGAGTCGGAGAACCCTTTCAGAGATGATTACTACAAGAAGGCGATTTATCACCAAAATAAATCTGAGCCGCCTAGATTGAAGCAGGTTGAAGACAACAGAGAGAAATCTAGAGCTCTTGCGGTGATTTACGATGATGAGGGTTATGACTGGAGTCAAGAGGTTCTACCAGAAGAAGATGCGGTTGGTTACGCATTCATGGCGAAAAATGACGATCCTATTCCGTGGAAAGACGATCGAACTGAAGAGCAAAAGTATAGTTACAGAAAAATGATAGCTGAAAACAAAATCATTAGAATATCTCGTATATTTCTGGAAGCAAGGAGAGCAAATAGATGGGATCCAGATAGAGAGTGCTATCTTGATGAGTATGGAAATATTGCAATCGATGATAGTACACTTGATATTGAAGCCATAATCCAGCAATACAAAGAAGATGATGAGTATTGGCAACACAAATGGTGGGGAACTCCAACTTCGAAAATGATTGAAGAAGAGAAAGAGAAAGAGAAAGAGAGAAAAGAGAAAGAAGAGATCGAGAAAGCAAAGAAGATTGATACTGGAGTTATTGACACAACTCAGGAGTTGACTGCTGAAAATCTTGGAAGAATGGCTGACAAAGTGCTAGCTGCTAAGGCACTTGAGGTAGACTCTAACTCCGTGTCTGAGTCAAAAAGCCAGGTCAGTTCAGATGTGTCAACAAATGTGTCAGGTAAGAAAGTTGAAGGAAATGCTGATTGCAAAAATTGCAACAAAGATTGCAAATTTTGTAGCACAGTCATGTATCTCAACGGGAAGAAAGTTGATGATCTGACAGCTAAAGTCAGAAGCGTTGAGAATCAGATTCTTGGTCGTGACAAAACAGTTAAAGCTTCAACTGAACGGATAAGAGAATTAACTAAACAAATTGAAAATGATAAAATTGATCATGACAAAATTAAACAAGAAAATGAAAAGTTGATTCTTGAAAACCGTCAGATTTCTGAAAAATTTGAAAAACTCAAAAGCACATTGAAAGATTGTGATGATCGAAATGGTAAAACTTTTAAAGAAAATGAACATCTAAGAGCAGTGCTTAGAGTCAAAGAAGAATCAATCAATCAACAACTGGATGAAATCGCTAAATTGAAACTTAAAGTTCAAGAGGTTGTAATCGAAAATGAGCGAATCCAGTTGAAACTTAACAGTTACAGCTCCGCAAGCTTTGTTTTGCAACATATCATTCCCAAACCCATCGGGAAAGACAAAGCGGGCGAAGATGTGTATTGTGATGGAACTGGAGTGGGATTTCATCAAGTTCCACCACCTGTTCTTGATAATTACACGAAAAAGCAATCTGGGTTGGTTGAAATTGATGAAGAAAAAGAAGTTAAACTTCCGGAGAACAATGATGTTACTTTTACATCATCTGATGATAGTGTTCAGACAGAGATTGTTAAGAGCACAACTGAAAGTGTTTTAATGTCTGATTCAACTGAAGATGATGGGTGTTTCTTTGACAAATACATTCAGAAATCAAAGTCCAAAAACAACTTAAGTGATGAACCGGGTCTTGTGATGTACAAGATGGCTGGATCTGATAAGTTGTATTCGGATTCTGAGTTTCCAATTGAGAATGTTAATGTGAAAAAGTTGACAAATGTTTTCAAATTGGTTGAAGTTGAGTTGGCGGAAGTGAACAGTTTGAAACAAACAAAAAGGCAAATGAATTTTGAGAAAGATAAAGCTTACTACAAAAAGCCTGTTGTTCCACCAAGGTTTTATAATAATAATCGAAACAACTGGTCGGGTGGTTATAGGGATGGTAAGAGTTATCAGAAAAAGAGTTTTCAAAACAAAAGGTTTGCTGAAAAGAAGGTGTTTGTGAACAGTTCAAGTTCACTTTCTGATGAGGAAAATGAAATTTTTTCAAAATCAAACAAAGAGTTCTTTGAGAAAAGAGCTTCACATTATCGGTCTGAAGGCACAAGTCTAGTTGTGGATACTAGAACATGTTTTAGATGTAACAAAGTTGGTCACATTGCAAGAAATTGCACCAACTCCAAGCCTAAGATTGAAAATGTGAAGATTCAACAGAAGAAAGTTGATGTGAAGGGTAAAGCACCAATTGTTGTTGAGAAAAAGAGTGTCAAAAATAATAACATCAAAGTGAAAAATGAACCTGTAAAGAAAGTGGTAACTAAAAACAACAAGTTTTATAAACAGGTTGCATTATCTCAACAAGTTTGGAAACCAAAAACTGAAATGAAAATTTCAACTTTTGAAGTGAAAAAGGCTGAAGAATCAATTTCGGTTGATTATGATGCAAATTTTCCACCTTTGAAGGCTGAAAATTTCAAAATTCAAATTGCGAGAGTCAAGGTTACACCTAAGGCTGATGAGGCCTGGGTGGACACCATGTTCGAATAAGCAGTTTGAATTGTCGGAGCTTCCTTGTTCGCGAAGCATGAATCGGCATCTTTATTGAAATGTTTTAAAATCAACTTGTGGTATGAGCAGGATCTTCCAAGAGCCATTTCAAGATGGATCATGGATAGTGGCGCATCTCGACATATGACAGGAAAAACCGCGTTGCTGTATGATGTAAGAAACATTAATGGTGGTTATGTGGGATTTGCTGGTCATGAAGGTGGTAGAATTGTTGGTGAAGGAACGTTATCCAATGGGATTGTGACGTTTGAGAGAGTTAACTACATCACTGAGCTGGAAAATAATCTGCTTAGTATCTCGCAGATTTGTGACAATCAGTATACTACTCACTTCACTGATAAAGAATGTTTGATTTTGAAACCTGGTTTTGTTATTCCTGAAGAATGGATTATCATGAGGGCACCTAGAGTGAATGATTTATATGTGTTAGATATGTCTGTAGCAACTACAACAACTGGTCAAGCACATTGTTTTGTGTCTAGAGCAACTGAGAAAGAATCAAGATTGTGGCACCGAAAGATGGGGCATATACATCTTAGAAAAATGAATCATTTGGTGCACAATGATTTGGTATTGGGAGTTAATATCAAAGGTTTTCATCTGGAAGGGGAGTGCATTAGCTGCATCAAAGGCAAGCAGAAGAAAAAGTCACACCCTACAAAGCAAATTAATTCAGTTTCGAGACCACTGGAAAGACTTCACATGGATTTGTTTGGTCCGGTGAATGTCAAAAGCATTACAGGAGATTACTATTGTTTGGTCGTTACTGATGATTATTCCAGATTTTCATGGGTTTCTTTCTTGAAGACAAAAGATGAAACATTTGACAGTTTGATGGGGCTGTTCAGGAAGATTGAGAATTTGTACCAAAGGCGTATCAAGAGAATTCGAAGTGATAATGGTACTGAATTCAAGAACAGCAAGATGGAAGAATTTTGTGATGAAAGAGGTATTTTGCATGAGTTTAGTGCTCCGTACACTCCGCAGCAGAATGGAGTCGCAGAACGGAAAAACCGGACGCTAATCGAGACGGCTAGAACTATGCTCGCAGATTCAAAGTTACCGATTAACTTTTTGGCTGAAGCTGTTTCTGCCGCATGCTATACGCTCAACAGGGTTCTCACTGTCAAGAAGTTCAACAAAACATGCTTTGAGCTTATCAATAATCGCAAACCGAATTTGAAGTATCTAGAACCGTTTGGGTCACCCTGTACGGTTATAGAGCCTTTTGGAAAGTTTGGTCCGAAGTGCATTGAGGGAATATTTGTTGGTTATGCCAATCCATTGTGACGTGTCTTCGTTCCAAGTGAGAAGCGGATTATTGAAGCTGCAAATGTTGAATGTCAAGGTTATACTATGCCGCCGCAGAATCCTGGTGATTCATGGCGTTATCATTATGAAAAACTTTGGGATTCGTTTGACATGAGAGAAGAATCAGAGGATGAAGAAGATTTCTTTGATGAGTTGGATATTTTGCGTGAATATGAGTCGCAGTTAAGATTCCCAGCTGAGTATTCGAGGAGACCACGGGAAACTTCAAATGATGATGAAGCAGGTCCAAGTAATGCTGGTGAACATGATGATGTCCAACAGAATGAAGTTGCTCAAGATAATCAGTCGGCTCAGAATGATAATCTAGAACCTGAAAACATGCCAGTATTTGATCATGGTGACTCAGATTCAGATTCTTAGGGGGGGCAAATTCAGATTTCAAGTCAAACAAACCAAGTTGGTGAACAAGATGCAGAACAGAATGTTACTAATCTGGAGGGAAATGTAGATGTTCCGAGTGAAGTGATGCCGCGAACTTTTTCATATCATCCAGAGGAGTTGATCATAGGAGAATTGCAAGCTGGTGTTCGCACTCGAAATCAGATTGATAAAGGGCTTACATGTTTTTATACAAAAGTTGCTCCTTTGCAAACTGAATTCTCATTAAGTTGTTTTATCTCGCAGGTTGAACCAAGAACTTACAAAGAGGCGCTTACTGAAGACTCTTGGGTCAATGCAATGCAAGAGGAACTTAGTCAATTTGAGAAATTGGGAGTGTGGAAGTTAGTTGATTTGCCGGATGGTCAAAGAAGTGTTTAAGTGTAAGAGGGACGATAGAGGAGTTGTTGTAAGGAACAAAGCTCGACTTGTTGTTCAGGGATTTAGTCAACAGGAGGGAATTGATTTTACCGAAGTCTATGCTCCTGTAGCACGACTAGAGGCAATCAGAATTTTCCTAGCATTTGCGTCTTGGAAGAACTTTAAAGTTTATCAGTTGGATGTTAAATCGGCGTTTCTTTATGGGAAGGTTAAAGAGGAGGTTTATGTCGGTCAGCCACCGGGCTTTACCGATCCAATCCACAAAAACAAGGTCTACTTATTAGACAAAGCGCTGTATGGTTTACACCAGGCCCCGAGAGCCTGGTACGAGACTTTGTCTCAACACCTACTAGCCAACAAGTTCATTCGTGGAAAAGTGGATGCCACTCTCTTCACTAAAGAGGTCGATGGTCATCTTCTGATAGTTCAGATTTATGTGGACGATATAATCTTTGGGTCAACAAATGAAAATCTATGCAAAGATTTTGAATCAGTGATGAAGCAAAAGTTTGAAATGTCATCAATGGGGGAGATGAAATTCTTTCTGGGATTACAAGTTGAACAACTTCCTGAGGGAATTTTCATTCATCAGTCAAAGTATGTTCATGATATTCTAGAGAAATTTGGGATGTCAAGTTCTACTCCAGCTGCTACCCCACTTGCAACAAATCATGGAATTCACCCAGATCTCACCGGAGACAGGGCTGATGAAACGTTTTACCGTTCCATGATAGGTTCTTTAATGTACCTAACTGCTTCACGTCCTGATATCATGTACCCAACGTGCCTCGCAGCAAGATTTCAGTCTAACCCGAGAGCATCGCATATGATCATTGTGAAGAGGATATTGCGCTACCTGAATGGAACTCCTTCATTGGGTTTGTGGTATCCTAGGAAAGGCGACTTTACGCTCGAAGGGTATTCCGATTCGGATTTCGGATGCTGCAAAGTCAATTCAAAATCAACAACTGCAGGATGCCAGTTCTTTGGTCCTAGACTGGTTACCTGGCAGTGTAAGAAACAAACGTCTGTGGCGTTATCTACTTGTGAAGCGGAGTATGTTTCTGCTAGCAGTTGCTGCTCTCAGATCTTGTGGATACAGCAACAGATGCGCGACTATGGTTTGCAGTTTCTTAACACACCTCTTTTTGTTGATAATGAGGCCGCAATAAATATAACTAAAAATCCAGTACATCACGCTAAAACTAAACACATAGAAATTCGTCATCACTTTATTCGTGATTGCTTTGAGAAAAAGTTGATACGAATTGAGAAAATCCACACTGACGAACAGAAAGCTGATTTACATACCAAAGCTTTTGATAAAAATCGGTTTAAATATTTGTTAAAACTGAACGGTATAAAGCTTCTGTCGGTGTCGGATGGCATAATTGGCGTTGATGAGAGTACTGTTGCGGATGAAGACGAGAAACAATCTGCAATGGTTTGTCGAATTTTTACTTGTTTTGGTATTTAGGGGGAGTAGTTGTTTGTACATAGTTATTTTCAGAAAATACAAAAATAGTAAAAAATTGATAAAATACAAAAACATGATAAAATGAAAAAGAGCTTGTGTATATAGGGAAAATGATAGTACATCGGCTAGACGATTACAGTATGCTAAAGATTTGAATAGTATAAAAGAGTTAAACAGTCTCACTGATGATGTGTCGATAGGTTTTCACACATTTAGTAGATTTATTCGGGATATAAACCTAAAATTCAAACTTGTGAATTCGTGGGGAACACTACTTGGATATATAGGTAACCCCTGAAATCTCGTTTGAAAGGTCTCGTAATCTGATATACTAGGTCTTTATACTCTATGATATCTGGGGTATTATTCCGGGACTTCTGCTGAATGGTGGTTCTGACCTAGTCCTTGGCTAATACTTGCTTCAATGCTTGAAACACAGCATTAAACCCTCAGCATGCTGAAACAATAAAATTGATAAATGCTGCTGTTGTAAGCAAAAAGATCCTCTAAAGGGGACACACCGAAAAGTCGAAGCTGATATCTCTCTGCGTATACGGAAGTATCGACCTGAGATCCCTCGGCCCTGGCATACCTAAATTATATACAGATATCATTGTAGTATACTCACCTGTAAGACTGATTATTGAGATTCTGGATACGGGAGTATATTCAAGAGGTGGGACACATGAATGAGCTAAGTTCATAATTCATCTAAATCGTATCCTGAGTAAATTGAAATTTGTGTGGAAATTTAATATGGATCAGTATATCGACAATCGAGGTGAATTGTTTAAGTCCGAGTATGAAATGAAGCTTAACGGTACTTGTGATTTGTCTGAAAAGCTGATATGATTCCCTGACACGCTCACCAAAAAATATGTTTGTAAATAGTTTACTTTGTTTAATTTCTGCAATTTAAGTTTTCTGTATTTCATTTTTTAGTTTAGATCACTTTGATAAAATCCAAAAAGATTTTATTTCTGCTTTATTTTCCGACAAACCAAAGTGGAGAGTTGATTGTTGGATTCTCAGATATTTGAAGCAGATGCAGGAGATTCTGGACTGAAGAATGAGGAGAGCTTATCTTTGAAGAAGTTTGAATTGTTTGAAATGTCAAAAACAAGTTCATTAACTTGATACTTGTTATTTTCAGAAAATGTTTGAAAGTGTTGTTTTTAAAATCAGTGTGATTTGTCAAAAGATCAACCAAGGTCATTAATTTGGACTTGGTAGATTAATCAAGTGAACTTGGACCTGAATACTTGAGTGGATTTCTAAAACTGATTGAGTTTGTGAATTATTGTTGAAAAGATAGAATTGTAATGTTTGTTGGTTGAGTAACAGGATTGGACTTCATTATTCCCAATGGAGGCTAATTGTAAAAGCTTGAACCAGATTTCTCAGATTCTAGCATATCGAGAGGGGGAGTCTGTGAAAGGGGGAGTCTGGATCAACGGTCAAAGGGAAGATTGAAGTTTAAAATTGAAGTTTAAAGATTGAAGATAGAGATTGAAGAAAGTTTTTACAATGTTTGAAGATTGTTAAAGACAAAGACTTGAAGCCAAAGACTTCATCAACATCCAAAGAGGAGTCTGTTGGTGCACTAAATGTCTGCTGATTACGTCATAATCAAGTCTTATGTCTAGATAGAGTGTATGAGTGTGAAATAGTAATAGAATTAGGGTTTAGTTTTGATTTGATTTAGGAAGTGTTTATAAGGGTTTTGTTTGAAACAGCCGTATGAAATGAGGGTTCCGTTTGAACCAGGCCGTTTGAGATAAGGGTTCCGTTTGAACCAGGTTATGTTAAGTTCAAACGGAAGGGTCTATGTCTATATATAGGAGTGTGTTAGTCTCATTTCAAACGGAACAGTGGAAAGGTTGTGTATGTGAGTGAAGGTGCTGCCAAATTTTTGTTAGAAAACAGTGTAAAAGCTCACGATTGATAATAGAAAGAAAGATTAAAGGATACAAGTTGTTTTGGACGTTGTTTACTTTGATTCCGCCTTAGTAATCGATGTTGAACTACCTTAACTGACTTTCAGGGTCACGTACACGATCCAACAATGGTAATCTTTACTGAGTCAATCTTGACAGTGCTTGATAAACAATTTATTTCAATTATTTCTTTTGTGTGAACAATGTTTCTATTATAATTTGAATTTCTGGGGTTTAAATTTCTTTCATGTTCTTTGTTATGAGTAGTTATTTTTCTTACAATACTTAGAGGGAAATTGTTAGGAAACATTTTGTAAGAATTGAAGAAAAATATGTTCAATCTGATCATGTGATGAAGATAAAGTCAAAAGGATCAAACAAAAGGAAGATTCAAGATTAACAAGACAAAATAAAAAAAGTAGATACATCTTCAAGAGATATCAGAATTAGATCACAACTGAAGAATGACAATCAAAGAAGACCAATCTGATAAGTTTGATGATAAATCTAATGTTTATCATAAGAATCTAGTAACTTCTGACCATCAGAAATCTGGTGATTAATTCAACAGATTTCCTTATAAGTTAGTCATTAGAAATTCTGATGGACCATCTTGTCAAAAAGAGAAGGCTCAGCTACCAAAGTAAAGTAGCAAGTTGACCTTGGATTGTAACGCCCGGCTCTTTTGTACTTTCCATTTATAGAAAGTTTTGTTCGTATTTCTATTTTTGGAAACTTTGTATTCTTGTAATCGTTCTTTCTTTGTAATCGTCGTAAAATCCGAGACTTGGATCATGAATGGAACTCGTATTTTGTTAATTACATTTTACACATCCCTTATATATGCTCATACATTCAATTTCGTGGAACAATTGATACTTATTCGTAATTATTGGAAACTATGTGCTAAACTTGTAAATACATGAAACTTATGCATAAAACGTGTTTTGAACAAGAACGACACTTGACTTTGATGCTCATATGATTAATTATACTTGGTTTATACTCCTCATACTTTATTCTACCTTAAACTATGCTTTTGTGACAAATATGGCCCTTAAATACCCTAAAAACATCAAATAAACAACTCTAGGGGCCAAATTGTAAATGCTGAAACTTTATTTCCGGATCAGTTAGTTGAGGCGGCCCGCGTCAAGGTCCCTCTAACCTTTACGCGTCCCGCGTTGATGTCTGTTTCGCTGAAAACCAACTCAGCTGCATATTGACGCGTTTTGGCACAAAATCCCAACACTTAAACTCACCCAATCACCTCTAATCCACCTCTAAACACCTCCAATCACCACCAACCTCTTCCACTATAAATACAACCCTTCTCCTCACCATTTTACACTTTCACAACTCAATTCATCTCACAAATTCACTCTCAAAATCACTTGCAAACTCATAATTCGGGCAGATTCATACTCTTGCACTAAAGTGAGTATAACTTGCTCATTTCTTAACGAAATCACTCGATTCTTCTTCCTACTTGCTTGGATAATCATGGGCTTCGATTCCTTGACTTCTCCTTGGAGAAATCAGACCTGGAAAATGCCCTGAAATGATCCAAAAACTTCCTGTTTTGTTTTATGTTCTTCAAAAACTTGTTTAAACTTATCCCACTTGTGTCTAACACATCTCATACCTATGTCCCAATGCTTACAATCTCTCTTATGGTTGGTTAGGCTTAAAAACAAGGTTGAGACACTTGAAATCAGAGGATTAAACCTCAAATACTTTCTGTTTTGTTAGGGTATTTAACCCACAAATCATGTCAAGCGTAGATCTTGATGAATGAGTGATTATGGAACAACTTGGGTTGTCCTACATACAATCCTCACATGATTTGATGATTTCTCATAGATTAGATTATTTATATTATTGTACAAATCCTAGTTCGTGACCCTCCTTGGTTTTTTTTACATCAAGTGAAGTGGTGAACATTCAAGGGGTTCCTAAACGGAAGCTAGTTCTTCTTACCCCATACATGACTTCCATGATAACTCGAGGTGCCTAAACGAAGATCCTAATCTTCTACCTCCTACATGAATTATTGGACTAAGTAATATGTAATACTTAACCTAAATATGTACATACACTCATTCGAACCTTTTAATGTTAAACTTGTGTTTATATGTTAAGACTAGTAGAATATCATCTAAGACTTTAAAACCATGATATGATTCTAATGGGCGTACTACCCATGAAATACAATATAACCCTAGTAGTTACATAGTGTCATACAAGGGTTATTAAGTTAAAGATGATTATTTTTCGTATCATAATTTATACTTTATGCTATGTTAAACTCCGAATTTATAATCTACCGTTAACGCCAAACTCACACACCTATGTTTCCTCATGTAGAAGGACTAGGTGCTCCAAACTAATCCATCCACCAACTCACTCGCGGGATTTCAAGTAGGAAAGCTTGCAACCACCATGAGTATACTCGTATTTTCCCCTTTTTACTTTTACCACTTTTGGGGTGTAACATGTTTACTTATCAAAAACTTACACATGAACATTTTGCTTAAACACATGAACATTCCTATAACATGCTTGTATACGTGATTGCTTGATACTTTAAACTTGGGTGAAACTTTATGTGTTGAACTTATCATTAACTTCGTACGAGCATAACCGTGACATATGTAGCGCTATAGGATTGACGCCCCGCCCGTAGACTTGTGGTTATGTCATGCAGCATCTCGCGTCTCTTTTGGGTTGATTTGTTAGACACATGCCATATTTATTGTTTATCTTGAATCACATGCTTGCTATGAGGAATTGTTTAAACTTATCTTTTGTTATGTACGTACCAAACTTGTATACTCGCCTTTGCTTTTGCATTGAATTGTATTTTAAACATGTTACAGGTTGATGACGACGATGCTATGAAATGAAGTAGCGTTGATGCCTAGATACACATATAGACATTTAGGGCTAATATGTTGTATCGATTTTGCTTATGTTATTATGTATTTCTTTCGAACTTGTTATTTGAGTTTATGTAACGTTGACAATTTGAAGTTATGAAATGAAATGGAATTATTTAAATATTGTCAAAAATAGCGTTATGATGTCTTTAGCAATCTTCACACTTCGTCTCATCCCGATGTTTCCGCCATGGGTTGGGGTGTGACAGATTGGTATCAGAGCCATAACTATAGGGAATTAGGAAAATTGCTATGCTTTTGCCCTAGTCTATAGTTTTAGGAACTTTGCCTCTTATTTGTTGTTAAAAACTTATGCATTCTACCTTACATGCTTCCTAGCTACACTTCTTGTTGTTAAATTTACATGCCTTTCCTAAGGCTAACACAAACACACTTTTGTTTAATTGTATACTCTTGTAACATAAACGAGACAACTTTACCAAAATAGGCGTGAAACCCACAATTTGGTAAACGACTCTCATTCTACCTTAAACTATTTTTGCACGAAATTTCACCATTAAGCTAGGAGTGAAATCCACAACTTAATGGTAATTTCCTTTTCAACTCTAGTGGACCCTTGTCAAAGTGTCGAAATTTTATTTTGACCCGACAAGTACCAACCACATTTAGGGTACGAAATCGTCAAGTTAGGGGTGAAACCCGCACCTTGTCGATTAAGTCCCACTCCTCGATTTTCGATCTCGCCAAAGTCCCGATTGTTTCAATCGATTAGAGATGTGTAGTAACTGGAAGGGTAAGATACCGTTAATCGCTTCTCGACGAGAGTATCTTACCTATAGGCCAAAGCACGTTTTCTCTAATTCGAAAGGACTTTCGACCCACTTTGGAATAGTCGACGTTTCTCTTCCCGAAACAATCCAATGTTTTATTGAGCCTCTCTTTTATGTATCTCAATTTATGTGTGATTTTATACTTGAACGTTCTTCATTTCAAACTTTTAAACTCGTTTCGCACGTCATCGCAACCAAAAACAATAATAATTCTCGTGAACAAACTAAATTTATACCCCCTTTACGCAATCATATGTGTTGTACTTGTTGAATACATGTTGGAAACTTACGCTTTATGTGGACTTTACATGATACATGAAACACTTACTTGTTTTTTTTTACATGCAAAAACCTTGTTTTAAAATTTGATCAAGTCTCATCCTTTCCTTCTCTTTCCATCCTTAGATGTCGTCCAGCGGTGCATCAAAGAAAACCAAGTCAAAGAAGGGTTCGACTTCCAACACCATGTCATAAAAGGATTGCATGAGATTCATGGCCAAGCAATTTGCTAAGGTCCTACCCGACATTGTTAGCAAGATTCATACAAACCCCGATTCACCACATGGCTCTGTCGACTCAAAGGCAGACAAACCCAAATCGACCTTCCAGTTTAAGCAATTCATGGCTTGTAAACCCTTAGAATTTACTGGCAAAAATGGCGCTACCGCCCTGATGAACTGGATTGATGCAATCGAGCTTACTTTCCTGCAAAGTAGCTGCCCTGATGAACTATGAACCTTGAATGCAACTGGGGTGTTTCGTGAAAAGGCACTCGAATGGTGGACGACAGAACGCAACAAGAGGGGAAAAGAGGTTTCACATGCTATGCCTTGGGGAGATTTCAAACAACTTATGAAAGACCACTTCTGTCCTCCCCACGAACTCCAAAAATTGGAGAACGAATTTTGGAACCTTACTCAGAAAGGGAGTGACATGGATGGCCTGATTACGCGCTTTAAACAACTCAGTGTCCTCTGTCCTGGACAAGTTGAGATCGTCCCCAAGACCATAGCCAAATTCGTTCGTTGTGTTGCACCTTCCCTGACAAACAACCTTGCCTCTGCCAATCCCCAAACCATTGAAGATGCTTTTCGTATAGCCACCGAACTTAACAACAATTGCGTTCTTCATGGAACCTTTGACAAGGTTTCAATGAAGAATGCACGCCAAGCTACAATTAACACTACTACTGATGAGCCCTTACCCTCCGGATCGTCCAAGAAAAACCAGGGCAAGAAGCGGAAGGCTTCGAGCCAAAATTATGCGGTTGTCACTCCGCCAAACCCACAACCCCTACAAGCCATGCCTGCTAATGCCAACGAGGAAACTCCGCGCAGAAATTACATTGGAACGCAACCTAAGTGTGGTAAATGCTAGTATCATCACCCTCCAAACGCTCATTGTCGAAAGTGCGACAAGTGTGGCCGAGATGGGCATACTTCTCCATACTGCCGCATCCCACCACAGGCCTATCAAAACCAAGCCCTTTTAGCTCCAAATCAAGTCGCACCTGTGCGAGCATGTTTCAAGTGTGGTGACACCAACCATATGGCCAACTTCTGCCCTCAACGATACCAACCGCAACAGCCTCGACAGCAACAACCACAACCCCAGCCACAGCAACAGCAGCAGCAACAGGCTCTACAACCCGCTCGAGGTCGAGCTTTTCTTCTCACTACTGCTTAGGCTCAAAACGCGAATGATGTCATTACTGGTACGTTTCTTGTTAACCATGTTTATGCTTCATGCCTATTTGATACTGGCACCGATAAAAGTATTGTATCGTTAGAATTCGAGTCTTTGCTCATGTGTAAACGCTCTAAGTTGCCAAAATCTTTCGCCGTCCAAGTCGCTAATGGTAAAACTGTCGCTGTTAATTCCGTTCTCTCCAATTTTTCTTTAATCCTTAAAGATCATACGTTTTCAATCGATCTCATACCTATGCAAATGGGTAGTTTCGACGTCATAGTAGGTATGGACTGGCTTAGGCGAGTTCGTGCTGAAGTTGTCTGTTCTGAAAAGTTTATTCGCCTACCTCTTCCAAACGGTGACTCCTAACACGTCTATGGTGAAAAGCCTTCTCAAGGCCTTAAGCTTATGTCGTGTATCAAAGCAAACAAATGCTTACGCAAGGGTACCTTCGCCTTTCTCGCCCACATTGTGGAAAAGAGGGACAAAGGCCCAAGCATAAGCGACGTTCCCGTTGTACGTGACTTCCCTGATGTATTTCCCGACGATCTTCCTGGTCCGCCTCTTGCTCGTTCTGTCGACTTTCGAATCGATTTAGTGCCTGGCGCAACGCCTGTCGCTAAATCTCCTTACCGCTTGGCACCCTCCGAGATGTAAGAACTCTCGAGTCAACTTCAAGAGCTTCTTGATAAAGGCTTTATACACCCTAGTACTTCTCCTTGGGGCGCTCCCATTTTGTTCATCAAAAAGAAAGATGGGTCATTCCGTATGTGCATTGACTATCGTGAGCTCAACAAGCTTACCATCAAGAACCGATACCCTCTTCCACGCATCGATGATCTCTTCGACCAGTTGCAAGGCGCGACCTGCTTTTCAAAAATCGATCTTCGTTCTGGGTATCATCAACTTCGAGTTCTCGAAGAAGATGTGCCTAAAACCGCCTTCCGTACACGTTATGGTCACTACGAATTCGTGGTCATGCCCTTTGGTTTGACCAACGCACCTGCTGTATTCATGGACTTGATGAACCGCGTGTGCAAAGCGTATTTGGACCATTTCGTGATCGTTTTCATTGACGATATCCTCATCTACTCCAAGACACAAGAAGAACATCAACGACATTTGCGTCTTATCCTCGAACTTCTTCGTGCTGAACGTCTATACGCCAAATTCTCCAAGTGTGAATTTTGGTTAAAAGAGGTTCAATTCCTTGGTCATACTGTCAACGAACTTGGTATTCACGTTGACCCCGCTAAAATCGAAGCTGTGAAAAATTGGATCACACCTAAATCTCCATCCGAAATTCGTTCGTTTCTTGGTCTTGCTGGTTACTATCGTCGCTTCATCTCCAACTTTTCGAAAATTGCCGTCCCTTTGACCTCCTTGACTCAAAAAGAGAAACCTTTTGTTTGGGGTCCCGAGCAAGAGGAGTCTTTTCAAACGCTCAAAGACATGCTATGCAATGCTCCTATCCTCACACTTCCTGATGGAAATGACGACTTCGTCGTATATTGCGATGCTTCCTGCCTTGGTCTTGGTTGCGTGCTTATGCAACGAGACAAGGTCATCGCTTATGCGTCAAGGCAACTCAAAATACATGAGAAAAACTATACTACTCACGACCTTGAACTTGGCGCAGTTGTTCTTGCGTTGAAGATTTGGCGACACTACCTTTATGGTACTAAGTGTGTGGTCTTCACCGACCATAGGAGCCTTCAACACATCTTCGATCAAAAAGAACTGAACATGCGTCAACGCCGTTGGGTGGAACTATTAAACGACTATGACTGCGAAATCAAATACCACCCAGGTAAAGCGAACGTAGTAGCAGACGCTCTCAGTCTTAAAACTCATGTCAAAAGTATCCGTTGTTTCGAACTCGTCCATGATCTTCAGAATCGCATACGTGAATCTCAATATTCATCCGTTAACGAGGGTAACCTCTACAACGAGATGCAATGTGGTGCTGAAAACAGTCTCGTGTCCAAACCTGATGGTATTTTATACTATCTCAATCGTATCTGGATTCCTAATCGCAATAACCTTCGCAAGTTCCTGATGAAGGAGGCACATAATACGAAGTATTCTATTCACCCTGGTGCCGACAAGATATACCATGACATGCGTACGTCCTATTGGTGGCCTGGAATGAAGAAGGATATAGCCACTTTCGTCTCGAAATGTCTCACGTGTTCGAAGGTGAAAGCTGAACATCAACGTTCCTCTGGCTTACCTGAACAACCAAGGATTCCTATCTGGAAATGGGAGAGCATTTCCATGGATTTTATCACTAAACTCCCCCGCACTTCTTCTGGCCATGACAGTATTTGGGTGATCGTTGATCGATTAACCAAGTCAGTTCACTTCCTTTCCATCCGTGAAGATTTCAAAGTCGCGAAATTGGCTAAAATCTACACTGATGAGATCATCTGTCGCCATGGTATTCCCGTAGACATCATTTCCGATCATGACACTCGTTTTACGTCTCGCCTTTGGCAAACTTTTCAGTCTGCTATGGGTACTGAACTCAACCTTAGCACTGCCTTCCATCCTCAGACAGACGGTCAAACCGAGCGTACTATCCAAACCTTAGAGGATATGCTTCGTTCATGCGTAATCGATTTTGGTGGCAACTGGGATACACACTTGCCCTTGGTCGAATTCTCGTACAATAACAGTTATCACACGAGTATTAAAATGGCACCTTTTAAAGCATTGTATGGTCGTAAGTGTCGTTCGCCTATTTGTTGGCACGAGATTGGTGACACTCAAATCACTGGTCCCGAGCTCATACAAGAGACGACGGACAGAATTTTACAGGTCCGAGATAACCTACTGAAAGCCAGACACCGACAAAAGATCTACGCCAATAAGGATCGCAAACCGATGGAATTCGAGACAGGTGACTTCGTGCTTCTCAAGGTATCCCCATGGAAGGGCGTGGTTCGATTTGGCAAGAAAGGGAAACTCCCACCTCGCTACGTTGGTCCTTTCAAAATTCTCGAAAGGATTGGCAAGGTTGCGTATAAACTGGACCTGCCTGAAGAACTCAACAATGTACACCCTGTCTTCCACGTATCCAACCTGAAGAAGTGTCTAGCTGACGAAGGGCTACATGTCCCTCTCGAAGACTTACAAGTCAACGAAACACTTCATTTTGTGGAAAAAACCGGTCGAAATCATGGACCGAGGAGCCAAGCAATTGAGGCGCAGTCGAATTCCTATCGTCAAGGTTCGATGGGAAGGAAAACGTGGCGCTGAATTTACTTGGGAACTCGAGAGTGATATGAAGGAGAAGTATCCTCATCTTTTCCCTACGTCTTCCTAAATTTCGGGACGAAATTTCCTAAAGGAGGGGAGACTGTAACGCCCGGCTCTTTTGTACTTTCCATTTATAGAAAGTTTTGTTCGTATTTCTATTTTTGGAAACTTTGTATTCTTGTAATCGTTCTTTCTTTGTAATCGTCGTAAAATCCGAGACTTGGATCATGAATGGAACTCGTATTTTGTTAATTACATTTTACACATCCCTTATATATGCTCATACATTCAATTTCGTGGAACAATTGATACTTATTCGTAATTCTTGGAAACTATGTGCTAAACTTGTAAATACATGAAACTTATGCATAAAACGTGTTTTGAATGAGAACGACACTTGACTTTGATGCTCATACGATTAATTATACTTGGTTTATACTCCTCATACTTTATTCTACCTTAAACTATGCTTTTGTGACAAATATGGCCCTTAAATACCCTAAAAACATCAAATAAACAACTATAGGGGCCAAATTGTAGATGCTGAAACTTTATTTCCGGATCAGTTAGTTAAGGCGGCCCGCGTCAAGGTCCCTCTAACCTTTACGCGGCCTGCGTTGATGTCTGTTTCACAGAAAACCAACTCAGCTGCATATTGACGCGTTTTAGCACAAAATCCCAACACTTAAACTCACCCAATCACCTCTAATCCACCTCTAAACACCTCCAATCATCACCAACCTCTTCCACTATAAATACAACCCTTCTCCTCACCATTTTACACTTTCACAACTCAATTCATCTCACAAATTCACTCTCAAAATCACTTGCAAACTCATAATTCGGGCAGATTCATACTCTTGCACTAAAACGACAAAGCTGCAAACATTCTGTTAAGGAAACTGACCTGGGCCTGTGGAACGGTCGTGTGACCTGATGCACGACCGTGCATCTCCGACAAACGTTGATCAACCCGGAAATGAACGAGGGTGCGACTAGGAGTGCAATGCAAACAAGGGCCAGCCCGGTGACGAACGGACGTTCCATCTAAAGAACGACCGTGCGGATCCGATGAACCAGCAGAACCTCGGTGATGAACGACCAATGCAGCAGCTCGTGCAATAAGAACCCGGCGAAGAACGACCGTTCCATCTGGAGAACGGTCGTGCGATTTCGAATCTGGTCAAAGATCTGATGACGTATGCAGTATGGTGCCCCATACCCAATAATTGCTTAAAGTGCACGGTCGTGCCACAGGAAGAACGACCGTGCGACATCGAAAAAATATAAAAACAGAACAGAAACATTCTGTTCGAAAAATTCTGGAATTTTGGGAGCTTCATAGGCGATTATACAGGCTCCGGAGGCTATGCTTTTGACCCGGATTCAAGCCACATTGTGCCGTTTAGCTCCATTACTATCCGGATTCTTAGTCTAGTGCTTGTTTATGGTTTGGTTTTCTAATCTTTCCATGATTTTGTTAATCTTTCAAGCATTTAGATTAATGTTTATGTATTATTGTAGCCTTTGGGCAAAAACACAACAATCCCTTGCTTGATTATAACCATTAGTGTGTTAATCTTTGTTTGTAATGACATTTTGAAGTATTTTCTATGTTAATCTTTGATGATTATTTTGCAACCTTGATATTGATATTGATTTCTTGATGATAAGTAATTGTGTTGGATGATTGGTGCTTGGTTAGTTAAGATAGTTGAAAAATGAAGCTTAATTAATCTTGTATTAGTAAACTTTGAACTTGGTTAACTAGTTTAGCTTGGTTTAAATGTGTGCATCATGATACTAGAAATGGTTAGTGATTTAATAAAATGTAATTATTGTTAATCAAGAGAGCTTGCCGTCACGTAAGGGCCTTAACGGGTTAGATGGTGTCGTTATAAATTCTTGCCATGATTTGTTAGCTTAGTTAGTAGTTTAGGCCAAAATTGCTATCTTGGTGAATTATTATGCAAGATTTGTAAAATGAACTCGGTTGTGACTTAATCTAGTTTATGCTTGTCTCGGTGGTTGCATTGTGTTTATCGGTGTTGCTTTCCTTGATTAAGTGCGGTTAGAAAACTCCTAACGGATGACTAACAAATTTTTAAGAGATTTTCATAGACATTTATCAATTGCACGTTAAAGAACAATTTTAGGTGGTTAAAGTGTGTTTATCGTTTTAACTTTCCGAATGATTGTCATGTTAGTATTCCCGAAAGGGATACTAATTGTCTTAAAATGGAAAATTGACCGAATGCTTCTAGTGCCAAAACCGACTTAGTTGACATGCTTTGGTTGTGTATTAAGCAAGGCTATTTATCTATTATCTATTATGTTTTTATTATGTATTTGTTTACGCTTACTTTAGTTTAATTAAAATCAAACAAAACTTATGTTTTTACCGGTAGTTTAGTGACAAAGGTTTAGTATTATTTCTCCGCCCATTTCCTTGGATCGATACTTGGTTCTTACCGATACTTTACTACATATATGACGGGGTACACTTGCTTCTTTCGTGTGTGTTTTGATGTAAAAGTGATAATCACTTTTATAAATTTAAAACCAAATCGTGTGTAATTTCATTGTAAAAATATGTGTAGTCGCGCACACGTCAAGTTTTTGGCGCCGTTGCCGAGGAAATGGCGAGTTTTAGGAACGACCCGAGTCATTAAGTTATCGGTGTATATACTTGTTAATATTTGTGTATAATTTCTTGATTATTTATTTGTTTATTTATTTGTTAATATTTCTTGTTTTTATTTCATTTATTCGTTTTCCAAGTCATTTTTGTACACTTGTAAATTTTTGTTCCATTTATTTATTTAATCCGGATTTATTATTTATTTATTCTTTGATTTTTCGGCTTCGGGTAATCATTTTTGTATTAGCCGATTCATTTATTTTTTGTGTTGATTTTTATAAAAATTTCGGGCCCATTTTCGGATTTTTATAAAATTTTCAGCCCATTTTTCATAATATTCTGTTTCTATTCAGCTGAAAAAAAAATATTATTATTTTATTAATAAAATATTCAATGTGTCAAATTTTCGTTTGCAGGTTAATGTTCTCGACCCCCGCTCTAGAAGTTGTTGAACCGTCAGACGAGCCCGAACGTGATCTTAGGAGGCGTCTACGCGCGAGAGGTCGGGCGGTTGGGCTACTGCTCGCCAGTGGTGAGCCGGAGCCGGTGGTACCTGCTGAAGCCGAGGGCTCAGGAGGAGACGTAATCATGGCAGACGATTAGATCTAGTATTATTAATATGGTACAAAATTCAGTACAGTTTGACGGACGTGAGCACGAGGATCCCGGGAGGCATATTGCTGCTTTTCTCCATGTTTGTTCCACGTTTATGATTACAGGTGTTTCGGAGGATGCAATTCGGTTGAGGTTGTTTCTGTTTTCGTTACGTGACAAAGCTAGAGCTTGGCTTATGTCACTTCCAGCCGGGTCCATCAGGACCTGGAATCAGTTGGCGGAGCAGTTTATGCAGAAATATTTCCCACCTGAGAAAACGAACAAGCTACGAAACCGAATTGTATCTTTTCACCAGGACGAGGGTGAGTCATTGCATGCGGCTTGGGAGAGATTTAAGGATTTGTTGATTGATGTGCCACATCATGGCTACTCCAAGAGACAGCTAGTTTTAACGTTCTATCAGGGGCTCAGTTACAACACACAGGAGCGATTAGACGTGAACGCGGGAGGCGATCTAGGAACTAAGACGCTGAATGAAGCGTATGATATTATAGAGAAAGCCGCATTGAAATCCAGCTCGCGTCGGGAAGGAGATAGAGGCCGGGCATCATCATCATCATCTCGCGCATGAGTCCATGCTGTAGACGACTATACGGCCATTACTGCACAAATCTCGGCTCTCGCATCGAGATTCGACAGGTCCCAGATGATTGCGCATGTGGGCTCGGGATGTGACCAGTGTGGAGTGTCACACGAGCCTGGGGCATGTTTTCAGGGAGTCGTATACGAGGGCCACGAAGAGGTAGATTTCGTGAGTAATCAGGTAAGGCCGCAGAACAACCCTTACAGCAACACCTATAATCTCGGTTGGAGAAATCACCCAAATTTTGGGTGGCGTGCGAATACAGGCAATCAAAATCCTTTGGGATTTACTCCACGCGCTCCAGCGCAACAGGGTCAGGGTCAGCAGTTCCAGCAATACAACCAATCCTACCAGCAGCGTTCATACCCGTATCAGAATCAGGGCTCTGGGAGTAGCTCCCAGCAGCAGGCCCCTCAGTCTAGTTCTAAGCTAGAGGATATGATGGCCCAGCTTCTTACTAGCTCCTCGAGCGCGAATCAGTTAGCTGAAAAACGCTACCAGCAGAGCGAGGATCGTTTTCTCTCTCATGAGGGAGAAATGAGGAGTCACAAGGCCTCGATTCAGAATATAGAGAATCAGGTTGGTCATCTGGCACAGATGATGTCTAAAAGACCGCTGGGTGGTCTTCCGGGCAATACCGAACCTAACCCGGGTGGACACAGGGATGTGAATGCTGTGATGACCAGGAGTGGAAAACCTACCGGACCCGTCATATCGGACTCAACGCCGATCACTGAAGCAGTCCCGACTGACACACCGGACGAGGTGCATGCCAGGCTACGCCCAGCAAGTACAGCACAAGTCCAGGAGCCGGTCAAGGGTTACACGCCTCCAGTGCCTTATCCAGGAAGGCTGAAGAAGCAGAAGAATGATGAACAATACGTTTGTTGAAGCTTTGGCCCAGATGCCAAAGTATGCAAAGTTTCTGAAAGACATCCTCTCAAACAAACAAAAGCTCGAGGACATGTCTTGCATGGTTATGAATGAAAGTTGCTCTGCTATTCTTCAGAATCGCCTGCCTGCAAAAATGGGAGATCCAGGCAGTTTCACGCTTCCTTGCCTCATTGGCAATATGTCTGTCAGTAATGCGTTAGCAGATCTAGGAGCGAGTATAAACCTTATGCCCTATAAGGTTTTTACAAAGTTGGATGTACGTGAGCCGTCACCTACGAGGATGAGTATTCGACTTGCGGATCGTTCTATCAAGTATCCACGCGGGTTTGTAGAGAATATGCTTGTTAAGATTGACAAGTTTGTATTTCCCGTGGATTTTGTTATCCTGGACATGGATAAGGACTCGAGAGTGCCTCTGATACTTGGACGCCCGTTTCTGAATATCGCCCGGACGATTGTGGACGTGGCGGCGGGCCAAATCACACTTCGAGTAGATGATGAGCATGTGACGTTTGACATTAAACGTTCTATGCAGCATCCTCAGAGTCAAGACGACGCGCTCTATTATGTCGACATCATCGACACTTATGTGAGCACACATTTCCAGAGTACGATTGAGGA
The DNA here is from genome assembly GCA_030545235.1 of Helianthus tuberosus. Taxonomy (NCBI): domain Eukaryota; kingdom Viridiplantae; phylum Streptophyta; class Magnoliopsida; order Asterales; family Asteraceae; genus Helianthus; species Helianthus tuberosus. Next base: position 90,575,147 of record CM060411.1, read on the forward strand.
GATAGATTCGGACACACATCTTTTGTGTGGGGACCTAGATGGCATTACGCAGGAGGGCCACGATTTAGAGCAGCCAGTCTATCAGATTGGTGATGATGGTCCCCAGAGTCCGGATCGATTCACAGAAATTGATCACGAAAGTGAAGTGAAGTCGAAGCCTTCAGTGGAAGATCCTCCTACCTTGGAGCTTAAAGAGCTCCCACCGCACCTGGAGTACGCATTTCTGGATGAGGAGCGTCATTTGCCTGTCATTATTTCATCTGGATTGGCGGAAGAAGAGAAGAACAGACTGCTTATTGTGTTGAAACTTCATAAGAAAGCAATCGCCTGGAAAATCATGGATATAAAAGGAATAAATCCCTCCTTCTATACACATAAAATTCTAATGGAGGATCAGTTCAAGCCGTGTGAGCAGCACCAGAGGCGGCTGAACCCAAACATGCAAGAGGTCGCTAAAAAGGAAGTGATTAAGTTGTTAGATGCTGGTATGATCTATCCCATTTCCGACTCTGTTTGGGTCAGTCCTGTGCAGGTAGTGCCCAAAAAGGGGGGCATGACTGTGGTCACAAACGATAGGAATGAGCTCATTCCAACCAGGACGGTCACTGGATGGCGGGTTTGCATTGATTATCGCAAACTCAACGACGCCACTCGCAAGGACCACTTCCCGCTTGCATTCATTGATCAAATGTTGGAGCGTCTGTCAGGGAAGTCATATTATTGTTTTCTGGATGGGTTCTCTGGTTACTTTTAAATTCCTATCGCTCCTGAGGACCAGGAGAAGAGCACATTTACCTGTCCCTTCGGTACATTCGCCTACCGGCGTATGCCATTTGGGCTGTGTAATGCACCGGCTACTTTCCAGCGATGTATGGTCGCCATTTTGCATGACATGATTGAGGATTCCATGGAGGTGTTCATGGACGACTTCTCGGTATTTGGGGATTCCTTTGATCAATGTCTTGAAAATTTAAAAAGAATGTTGAAGAGGTGTGAGGAGACTAATCTGGTCCTGAACTGGGAGAAATGCCACTTCATGGTGAAGGAGGGCATAGTTTTGGGACACAAAATTTCTCACGCGGGCATGGAAGTCGATCCAGCTAAAGTCGACGTTATATCACGACTTCCGCCCCCACCTCTGTTAGAGCTATACGGAGCTTTCTCGGTCATGCCGGGTTCTATCGACGATTCATCAAAGATTTTTCAAAAATCGCCAGACCCATGACCCGTTTGTTGGAGAAAGATGCTCTGTTCATGTTTGGAGATGATTGCTTGAGGGTTTTTGACCTCCTCAAGCAAAAGTTGATTGAGGCCCCTATTTTAGTCGCACCGGACTGGAGTTTGTCGTTTGAAATCATGTGCGACGCGAGTGATTACGCTATAGGGGCCGTTCTGGGTCAAAAGAAGGAAAAGCACTTCCATCCGATCTATTATGCGAGCAAAACTCTTCACGACGTTCAAGAGCATTACACCACGACTGAAAAAGAGCTCTTGGCGGTCGTTTTCGCATTCGATAAATTTAGATCGTATTTAGTGCTTTCGAAAACCGTTGTATACACTGATCACGCAGCCATTAGATACCTCTTCAGCAAATAGGACGCTATCGTATTTAGTGCTTTCGAAAACCGTTGTATACACTGATCACGCAGCCATTAGATACCTCTTCAGCAAATAGGACGCTAAACCGCGTCTAATCAGATGGATCCTGTTGCTGCAAGAGTTTGATATCGAGATACAAGATAAAAAGGGTGCTTTAAATGTAGCGGCTGACCATCTGTCTCGGTTAGAGCACGGAGACATCGAGGATTCGCGTTGGGATTCAATCAATGACAAGTTCCCACACGAATCTTTGATGGGTGTTGAGATATGTGATGAGTCGCCATGGTTCGCCGTCTTTGCGAACTATCTTGCTAGTAGAATTCTGATAAAAGGGTTGACTCACCAGCAAAAGAGGAAATTCTTTTTAGATCTAAAGCACTACATATGGGACGACCCTTTCTTGTTCAAGGTGGGTGCTGATCAGGTGATCAGAAGATGTGTATCAGGGACTGAGGAGACCGACATTCTGCGCCAGTGTCATGAGGGACCTACCAGAGGCCACCACGGAGCCAACTTCACCGCGAAGAAGGTGTTGGATTCCGGGTTTTACTGGTCGACCATTTTCCGTGACCCGCAGAGTTGGGTGAAAGCGTGCGATGCTTGTCAGAGGGCGACGAACATATCGGCACGCGACGAAATGCCCCAAAACTGGATACAGGTATGTGAAGTCTTTGATGTTTGGGGGATAGACTTCATGGGACCATTCCCCCCCTCACGTGGAAACAAGTATATACTCGTGGCTGTTGACTATGTATCAAAGTGGGCGGAGGCGCAAGCCTTACCCACTAACGACGCTCGAGTAGTTGTGAGGTTTCTTAAGAGTTTGTTCGCCCGATTTGGCACTCCGAAAGCGCTCATTAGTGACCGAGGGACTCATTTTTGTAATACACAGCTTGAAAAGGCTTTGTCCCGATACGGTGTGCATCACCGTTTGTCCACGCCCTATCATCCACAGACAAGCGGGCATGTGGAAGTCACGAACCGTGGGCTTAAGTGCATCCTTGAGCGGTCTGTTGGAGCGAACCGCAAGGAGTGGTCGGACAAACTTGAGGATGCATTGTGGGCATTCCGTACACCTTATAAGACCCCTATAGGGACCACCCCCTTTAGGTTGGTTTACGGAAAGGCATGCCATTTACCGGTGGAGTTGGAGCATAAGGCTATATGGGCTTTGAAAACCGCGAATGTGGACCTAAAAACCGGAGGTGAAGCCCGGTTTCTCCAAATTCATGAATTGGAAGAATTGCGGCAACAAGCCTATGAAAGCTCCGTACTCTACAAAGAGCGCACGAAGAAACTTCACGACAAACGCTTGAAGGACCATAAAGAATTCCAAGCGGGTGATCTTGTTCTTCTATACAATTCAAGGCTGCGCTTATTTCCTGGGAAGCTTCATTCACGCTGGACAGGACCATACACGGTTAAGGAAGTATTTCCGTATGCTACTGTTGTAGTAGAGAACGCGGATGGCGTTACATTCAAGGTAAATGGTCACCGGTTGAAGTTGTACGTTGCTGGGCCGATAGAGTCGGCGGTGGAGGTGATTGAGCTCCAAACCCCGCACACATCATAAGTGTGGGGAGGAGAGAGTCTACGCTACTGACTCGCGGATCAAAAATGTAGCAAGAGCGTATTTTGCGCTTTAGGGGTAGTATCGTGTTTTTTGTAGTTTTTCTAGTTTTAGCTTGGAGTCTTGCTATCGACTCGTCGACAAAAATTTAGCATGAGTCTACGCTACTGACTCGCCGACAAAAATGTAGCAGGAGCGTCTTTGGCGCTATAAGGGTAAAATAGTCCGCTTTTATGTTTTTGTAGTTTTAGCGTAATTTAGGTTAGTTAGGTAGTTTCTGTTAGTTTGTTTTAGTTTCGTACGTGCCGAGCGAAGGTTCTGTATTGCAATATTGTTAGAACAGTTGGTGTGTCAAAAAAATGGCGAAAAACGGAAAATTCTGATCTGCACCTGATGCACGACCGTTCCTCGGGTCGCACGACCGTGCGTCTCCGAGGGCCGGCATGGTGGATCGCACCCCCGTTGCATTTCCGAGAACAGTTGATAGGGTTTGGGCGATGTCGGCGACGCACGACCGTGCAATACGGAGAACGACCATGCGTCAGGCTGAGGGCAGTTTTGTCATTTGGCACTATAAATACCCTCATCTGCAGCCCCCATTCATAAATCGCGAAACCCTAGCCAACTGCAGCCGTTCCAGAGCGATACTTCATCAAATCGCACGGTTTTTCGCACGATCTCACACCCTTCTTCGCACGGTACGTTCCTAGTTGTAGATTTCTTGTTTCCTTGCTTTCTAGGTTAAATTTCCTCCGATTCTTCAAGGGATTTATTAGGGTTCTCTTCATAAACAAATCAAAACCCTAACCCTTGTTTGAATCTTGCTTATCGTGAACACCCGGTTAGGTTTCCGACCCCTGTTTGTAGAAAAATGTTGTTGATTTTGAGAAAATCAGGCTATTCAAGGTTCAGGGGTTCGAAATCTGCAGATCACGTGTCGCACGGACGTTCCTTGAACGGAACGGTCGTGCCATTCCGGGTGATTCACGATGTCAGCTTGTTGTTTGGTGTTGCACGGTGGTGCCGTTGGTCGCACGCCGTGCAGTTCCGACGATTTGGGCATTTTGGTGTTTGTTGTCGGCGACGCACGACCGTGCGTCTCGTTGCACGACCGTACCATATGCCCAGATCAGATTCACAGAAGCTTCATAATTTGCTGCTCGGCTGTTTTCAATTCAAATTTCTCCTGTTTCTGTCTTTCTAACAATGTTCCTCATAACAGATGGACCATCCATTCCTTCAATTCGACCCCAACGATGAGCGAGAAGCTTTGTGCATCCCGAAACGAGATGCATTGTGGGCAAGACGGGGGCAGTTTGGAGTCCCCCGATGGTTGGATTGGGAAGTCATGCGTGAACTCAATCAGTACGACAGACTAGACGACATGATGAGTCGCCCGCTTGCAAATCTGGTCGGTTGCAACCGACCCGTTTACCGGGAGCTGACAATTGATGATTGGATTGGGAAGTTATGCCTATGAAAAGCCGATTGCTCATCGGAAACCCAAGTTTCGCCACAAGGAGCGGGTAGCCTTCATGTTATGTGGACGATGGCATACATGGTCAGTTGGTCGTTTGGGAAGAAGGCTCGGGATATACACTAGGGACGACATGGATGATCCTGACATCTTCAACGATCAGTTCACCTTCCCTTCTGATGCAGCACGGGATGCATTTTGGGCTGAAAATGCCATTGGGGACCCCTACAACCCGAGGATGTCGAAGGCCTCGCGACTCAGAGACCCTTTGGTGCGAGTGATGCACCATGTTTATAGCCATACGATATGCAGTCTCATGGATAGTCTTGGTAACTGTCCAACACCTGATTTGATCTTTTTATATGCGTTGGTTGACAAAGCACCAATCAACCTAGCCGCTCGAATGGCTGAATACTTCGTCAAGAGCTCGGGGCGGACATCGAACAACGAAATACATGGTAGTCAGTATGTGACCGAAATAGCGTTCAATGAGCGCTATATGACTGAGGAGGTCGTTTAGAGTCTCACTCTGATTACCGAGGGGGTTCATGTCGACATTAGGTCGCTGAAGGCCATGGGGGTGATTGTTGAGCTTGATAGGGGAGAAAGGTTGAGGGGGTTGAACAACGAGGTCTGGGACTCGTTGCCTCCAGCTGTGGAGGAAGATGAGGATGTTGAGATGGGAGAGCAGCACGACCAGCACCAGCCACCGACACCACCACACTCGTCGCAGCACCATGCATTCCAGCATCAGGACTGGTCTGAGTTCTATCAGCAGTTCCAGGATATGCGAGTGACTGAGGAGCAGCATGGTACCTACTTCGACCAGATTAGATCTAGCCAGCACGAGATTCGGGCCAGTCAGGCTCAGCTTCGGGCCACACAGGACCAGCTTCAGCATCGCCAGGATACTCTATACCAGGGGGTGAGTGAGGGGTTTTCTTATCTTTTCGGGGAGATGCGTCACGCATACCCCGACTACTTTCAGCACCCTCCGCAGTTCCCACCGTGGAACCCCCTGGTTATGGCGATGCCGGCCCGTCCTACACGAGAGACGGTGATGATGGAGACGAGTAGTTGGCGACGGTGATAGCAGTTAGTGGTGTTTTCTATTTCAGTACTTTATTTATTATTGGGTGTTTATTTTGACTGTTATTTCAAACACCTAGGTTATGTATTTCAGACAATTTACTTTGTGTTTTGTTTGGATTGTAGTATTTATATTTATGTATATTATGGTTGATTTGTGATTTTTCTGTTTCTGTTATGTTTTGGGTGCACATGTGACATACTAGCAGGTTTTAGCTATCGGATCTTGGACCGGAGCACGTACCGGATACAGCTTCGGAAGTCTCGTGGCATCAACATCATCTTGAGGGGAGTATTTTTATCCTTTTTCTCTATATTTTGGGTCTCGCATTGGGGACAATGCGAAGTTCAAGTGTGGGGAGGGGGTTAACTTTGTTTGTCCTCTTAAAAAAAATCAGAAAATCAGAAAAATCATTCAAAAATACTTGTATTTTGTATATATTTTTGTAAATAAACCGGTTGGTTGTGTTTTAGAAAGCTTCGGACTTGATAAAAACTCGACAAGCAAAATATTTTTAATAAAAGGAAACCGGAAAGCGTGACAAACAAAGAAAGACTTACATGATAGTTTTCACACTTTTACCCATTCCTTCCGTTACGTGAGCATATTTGAGCCTTAATTGTTATATATTTGTTCATTTCGGATATAGGAGTGAGCCGGATGTTATGTGTAATTTAGAACTTGTCACTAGTATGCTTGTTAAGACCATGAACGTGCGGATTTGAGTAAAAGTGATAGAGGCACTTAGATTACCCCTTTGTTGTGTAGTTGTTCTTTGTGTTGTGCTTCCCGTTCACCTTATATTACCCTTTAGGATTAACCATGTCGAGCCTTCCCGTTTACCATTGTTTACCCACATTATCGCCCACTTAGCCAAATTTAGCCTTTTTATGTTTTTAACCCTTTTTAGTGTTGAAACTCGGTCAAAAATAATCGTTTAACTAGCGCTTGTTATTGTTTATGTTTCATTGTATAAATTTTCTATGTTAAAAAAAACAGAAAATAAAACACCCTAAAATAGGGTGAAGTTGATAGAAATCGAGCAATTTTGAATGCTTAAACGTTAAAATTTCGTTGAAAAGCTCGATTGCGCAATTTTCTCCTTTGTTAGGCGTTTGTTTGTATAGTTGTATTGTTTGTTGCTAGTTAAACGCTACTACCGAGTTTTAACCATTTTCGCCACTTTAAATGTCCACTTCCATACCCTTCGCCCAAGCCTAACGTTACAACCCGTAAAGACCTCTTGATTTACACTTGTTCGCATGTTAGTTGGTGGAGACAAGATCTTATGACAAGCTTATGATATTGCACATTTCATTGACTTGGCATTGAGTGTTTGCACATACACATTTTATGTATGTTTCATAAATAAAACCGAGTGTGTGTGAACATTGTGAGTTGTGTGAAGATTAACTTGTGAGTCAATTAAAAGTGAAGTCACGGCTTTTGATTGTCGCTTTATAATTGCATATGCTTGTTGGATTTGAGACTTTTGATGTTGTCTTTCGAAAAACTGGCTAACCGTTTATAGTAGTTTTGAATAAAATAGTGTGTAAATTATCGTTCTTGTTTGTTTCTCTCTTTTATTGCTTTTTAGTTTAGCTTGCTTGAGGACAAGCAAGGTTCAAGTGTGGGGAGATTTGATATTCGCTAATTTACACATATTTTAGTCCCCCGTTTTACCCCTATTTTATGCGTTTTTGGTCGTAAAACCGTCATTCGGATACTTAATTATCTACACATTTGTTTACAGGCCTAAAACAGCATACCAGACAAGATGATAGCAAAAACGAGGACTTTCTGGACAAAACGACAAAGCTGCAAACATTCTGTTAAGGAAACTGACCTGGGCCTGTGGAACGGTCGTGCGACCTGATGCACGACCGTGCATCTCCGATAAACGTTGATCAACCCGGAAATGAACGAGGGTGCGACTAGGAGTGCAATGCATACAAGGGCCAGCCCGGTGACGAACGGACGTTCCATCTAAAGAACGACCGTGCGGATCCGATGAACCAGCAGAACCTCGGTGATGAACGACTAATGCAGCAGCTCGTGCAACAAGAACCCGACGAAGAACGACCGTTCCATCTGGAGAACGATCGTGCGATTTTGAATCTGGTCAAAGATCTGATGACGTATGCAGTATGGTGCCCCATACCCAATAATTGCTTAAAGTGCACGGTCGTGCCACAGGAAGAACGACCGTGCGACATCGAAAAAATATAAAAACAGAACAGAAACATTCTGTTCGAAAAATTCTGGAATTTTTGGAGCTTCACAGGCGATTATACAGGCTCCGGAGGCTATGCTTTTGACCCGGATTCAAGCCACATTGTGCCGTTTAGCTCCATTACTATCCGGATTCTTAGTCTAGTGCTTGTTTATGGTTTGGTTTTCTAATCTTTCCATGATTTTGTTAATCTTTCAAGCATTTAGATTAATGTTTATGTATTATTGTAGCCTTTGGGCAAAAACACAACAATCCCTTGCTTGATTATAACCATTAGTGTGTTAATCTTTGTTTGTAATGACATTTTGAAGTATTTTCAATGTTAATCTTTGATGATTAGTTTGCAACCTTGTTATTGATATTGATTTCTTGATTATAAGTAATTGTGTTGGATGATTGGTGCTTGGTTAGTTAAGATAGTTGAAAAATGAAGCTTAATTAATCTTGTATTAGTAAACTTTGAACTTGGTTAACTAGTTTAGCTTGGTTTAAATGTGTGCATCATGATACTAGAAATGGTTAGTGATTTAATAAAATGTAATTATTGTTAATCAAGAGAGCTTGCCTTCACGTAAGGGCCTTAACGGGTTAGATGGTGTCGTTATAAATTCTTGCCATGATTTGTTAGCTTAGTTAGTAGTTTAGGCCAAAATTGCTATCTTGGTGAATTATTATGCAAGATTTGTAAAATGAACTCGGTTGTGACTTAATCTAGTTTATGCTTGTCTCGGTGGTTGCATTGTGTTTATCGGTGTTGCTTTCCTTGATTAAGTGCGGTTAGAAAACTCCTAACGGATGACAAACTCATTTTTAAGAGATTTTCATAGACATTTATCAATTGCACGTTAAAGAACAATTTTAGGTGGTTAAAGTGTGTTTATCTTTTTAACTTTCCGAATGATTGTCATGTTAGGATTCCCGAAAGGGATACTAATTGACTTAAAATGGAAAATTGACCGAATGCTTCTAGTGCCAAAACCGACTTAGTTGACATGCTTTGGTTGTGTATTAAGCAAGGCTATTTATCTATTATCTATTATGTTTTTATTATGTATTTGTTTACGCTTACTTTAGTTTAATTAAAATCAAACAAAACTTATGTTTTTACCGGTAGTTTAGTGACAAAGGTTTAGTATTATTTCTCCGCCCATTTCCTTGGATCGATACTTGGTTCTTACCGTTTCTTTACAACATATATGACGGGGTACACTTGCCTCTTTCGTGTGTGTTTTGATGTAAAAGTAATAATCACTTTTATAAATTTAAAACCAAATCGTGTGTAATTTCATTGTAAAAATATGTGTAGTCGCGCACACGTCATCATGCAGCTTCTCGCGTCTCTTTTGGGTTGATTTGTTAGACACATGCCATATTTATTGTTTATCTTGAATCACATGCTTGCTATGAGGAATTGATTAAACTTATCTTTTGTTATGTACGTACCAAACTTGTATACTCGCCTTTGCTTTTGCATTGAATTGTATTTTAAACATGTTACAGGTTGATGACGACGATGCTATGAAATGAAGTAGCGTTGATGCCTAGATACACATATAGACATTTAGGGCTAATATGTTGTATCGATTTTGCTTATGTTATTATGTATTTCTTTCGAACTTGTTGTTATTTGAGTTTATGTAACGTTGACAATTTGAAGTTATGAAATGAAATGGAATTATTTAAATATTGTCACAAATAGTGTTATGATGTCTCTAGCAATCTTTACACTTCGTCTCATCCCGATGTTTCCGCCATTGGTTGGGGTGTGACATGGATGGATTCAATGAATATGCCAAAAAGCTACTTTATGCAGACAAGTGCATGAACAAATGTTTATTAATGTGAAAGACTTTCTATAAATAGAGAAGTCACTACCGAAAGGAAATGAGTTAAACCCTAGCATTCATTACATACAATATAACTCCATTGCCCTTCATTATAGAATTCTTAAACTATGCATTTGTATTAGCCAATAACCTCACAATCACTTTGTAAACTTTGCTTTCATAGTGATATAAACTTCAAAAATTCTGTAGTTGTGTTTCTTGAAAGTTTGATTTCTATTTCCACACATTATTTTCACACTTTTTGAAATCACTTGCCAAATTTATTCAAAAGAGAATTGTTATCTGGGATCAACACTGTATACGAATTCTCTCACTCTCACTCTAACTATTCTATAGTAGTATAACATAAACCCTAATGCAAGATTGTGTAAATATAATCCACGCACAGGAATTATGGGCTAGGATTACATGGAGTGTGAACTGGCCGTGTTTGCCCATTCACTAAACTCACAATACATGTGGGTTTAGATGCCCAAGAACCACTAATTAACTTTACAACGTTGAACCCGCTAATTGTTTATCGTTTTACTAATATACAAGATATCCAAAGAACCAAATTATTAAGCTGTTGTCAAAATATGCACCAACAGACTCCCCCTTTGATAATAGCTTCATAGGGTAACTTAGTCTTTAGTCTTCTTGCAGTCTTTGGTCTTTGGATAACTTCAGCTTCAACAACTTATGTCAGCAACAGACTCCCCCTAAACTGATGCATCCAATCGGCAAATCTTCAAAACGTCAGCACATGAGTAACCTCTTGTACAACATATGCATAGCAATCTTCAAGCTCTTTCTACAATGTAGAAGGAGGACCATGGATCCAATCAGATTCCTCTTCACTTCATAGCAGTGTTGTAAAATTCGCTAGGCGGCCGACTGGGGAGTTGGGAGTAATCGAAGTACTCGGAGAGTACTCGGGGAGTACGCGGACATGGTAAATATAAAGAAAACTAATTGTTAAATATTATTTATGTGTTAAAATAAGCATAATTCATGTTAGCTGAGTATAATTTAAAATGAAACATGTTTAAAGTTCAATTATTTTGAATACAATTCCGACTAGTCTGAGTACAAGGCCGAGTAGTCCGAGTACAAGGCCGAGTAGGTTGATTTTGACCGAGTTTGACCGATTAAAATTCAACAAACCACGTTGACCGCCTAGACCGACTAGGCCGTCTACGTCCGACAACGTCCGACTAGGCGCCGACTAGGCCGACTAGGCACCGAGTACTCCCGAGTAATCCTGAGGCCGGCTAATTGAGACCGCCTAGGAGGAAGTCGCCTCGGAGGGGGTCCGAGAACCGAGTACTCGCCGAGTACTCGGCCGAGTAATCCGACTTTTACAACACTGCTTCATAGCATATCACATGACATTACTTCATAGCATATAACCAAGTAACCCCTAACTGATATGTACTGCTTATAAGATAAACGACACGATACTGATCATGCCTTAGACGAACCGAGGGCATTTTATAGTTAACATATGAACGATAATAGTTAACAAGATGATAATGGGGCCTTAATGTACGGAAAATAGGTTAAACGGAAGGATTTCTGGTTAACAATGCATTAACAATTAGATACGAATGGACGTGCCATAAATGATTCCAAGGGCACAGAATTATGTAGACATGATCTATAAATTATAACATAGGGTCATTGAGGCCTTGTCAATTAGCAAACAGGTTAAATGAAGTAGTTTCCGGCCTGTTAACATAACGCATTCAGTTTTAACGCGTACGGTATTAACCAAACATGCATTGTACCATTTGTCAAGCCTAAAAACACTTATAGAACATTAATATAATTACGCAACAGTTTATTTGTTTAAAACACTAAAACCCCTGCTAAAAACGTGTTGTTTCGCGTTTGTTTACTGAACCGGTGACACATTTGACACCTGATAATTATCCGCAACATAAACTATCAGATCATACTAATCAAATTACATAAATTTCCAAACTTTTACCAAGTCAGAGGGGTCTAGAAGAACCTTGCATGTTCTAACCGACCCTAAAGGACATCCTTTTTCGTTTTGTTTCAATTTTTATACAAGTAACACATTCCATAGACTTTAAACATTTGTTCCTATAATTCCCCACCAAAAAACATAGCCAAATCCAAGGTATACTAGTGTTAATGATTGCATTTTCATGGCTTTTTTCATGTTAAAACTTAGTTTAAAAAAAAAGAAATAAATTTGATGCATGAACTTTGATCTTTTGGGCCTTGAAGGCTGTTTATACTCATAATACGTATAACAAGGTTATACATGGTTTTTGATGGTTGAAAAGTTGAGAATTGTGGATAAAAAAAACTCAGACTTTCGACAATAATCAGACAAAACAAATCCTAATCGAAAAAGATGATTAAAGAGGCTTGATTGATGATGAATACATGTTTATGTTATATATGATGTTGAGGTACTATACCTAGCAAAACTCAGGCTTTGGAAGCTTAGAAGTTGGTTGAATAGGCAAGAAATGAAAGGTACTACTACTTGAAAAACCGAGTTTAAGGGCATCAGACTTTGTTTTAGCATAACTATTAGCATGTATATTGTTAGACCATGAAATTTATAGGTTGATCATATATGATGAAAATAAGATCTCTGCAAAATTTAGTAATTTTTAGCAATTCAGAGAATACTTGTGAATTTTTTGGTGTTTAATGGGGTTAATTCAGGAAAATATCAAACATATTCAATAAACCGCCACCCATTTTTGCAGAGAGGCTGTTTATAGCATAAGAATGATCCACCAAAAATTCGGGGTCCATTGGCTGACCCTAGATATGCTTTTCAAACTCGCGAATAATCGAACTTTAGGTAACCAAAAACACAGAACCTAAAAATTTTACAGGCAGTTTCTGGGTATATAGGGACACTTCAGTAAAAAAAATAGTATTTTTGGATGTCGGGTGGTATTATTCACCAATTTATCGGTTGTTTAAAATGAAATTATTATTTATAATAAATAATTAATAATTTCTAGAAATAATTTTCCTAAAATTTAGATGTTAATAAGGCTTTGTACAAAAATGTCCAGCTTTTTATTCATATTGCATGGTTACTTATGAAATTTGGATTTACAATATATTATGTTAATGAAAATCGGCAATTAAATCGTTTAACGAACCTGCTCGAACTTGTGAGGTGGTCGATGGCTTAATTGGCGATGATTGGAAGGTCGAAGTAATTCCGAACTTTCCAGGGTGAATTAGGTAACTGGGGTGCATTACATGATAGTTTGGGGAGGCCGCAAATGACAAAAACGGAAAATGTGATTTAAACGAACTAGACATTGGTAACGCCCAAACATTTTTTCAGAAAACAAATCAAGTTGTATTAGTTAACAAGATGGGACATTATATATGATCGTGCCATTTTCCGAACACCTAAAATGAATATCCGAGATCGGCACGCAAAATGGTGCACGAAAGCTAAACATGATTTCATACTATGACAATACCCATCGTCATATTTTTAGGGTATGAGCCCATTCTCGGATAGTGATTCACATCTGAGATTGGTATATAGCGATTACTGCTTCGTAAACTATTTTTCGGTAATTAACCGAACATTAATTGATACTAGGATCAGAGTAGCGTAAGAACATATATTTATATTGTGCTTGTTTTTTTGTGCATACATATCATATGAGTTTTATTGGCCTTTTTTCCAAAATTGTTTTACTTGGGGTGAATAGTGTGACAACTGGCACAAAACCAGTAATTTCCGCACTATTTTAATAATTATTCATTTCCTGCATTTATGTGTTTAAACGTCAACATTATATGCTTGCTTGCCATATGAATTCAAGCATGTTTCATACTTCAATTATCGCATTGTGCATTACATTAAGCGTTGCGTCAAAACAACTAGTAAACTCACCGGTAAGAGAAGTTGTGACATCATAGCTTCAGCAAGCAGTTAAACGATAGATTCAGGGCCTAGATGTAGGTCCAGCGTCAAAAATACATTAAAATCCAAGTGTGGGAACAATAGTTAACATAAACACTTTCCAAAAGCTAAAACAAGCACTAAAAACTGCCCGAAACGCACTTAAAATGCAGAAAGAAAATAAGCAAAAAATTAGCATTTTTACACCAAAATAACATGCAGCATTAATGTTGAAGTGTCCAGAATAACTTGTAAAGTGTTGGGAATGAAAACTGTCAGAAAAGGTACTTCATACCTTGTAAAATTCACTATTTAGCACTTTAACAAATCGATAACCGAACGATTAACCGGACATTACCCGAAACATCAAAAATAGACTAGAAATAAAATTTTATGTTTTAAAGCTACTTATGGTGATAGAACACCTTAAAAATCATCAAAAACACTTAAACATACTTAATCTTACATTTAACCTTCTACTTTGCATTTTCTACCCACAACTTCCAAGTTTTTAAATATTACCCCCCCCCCCTCTTCCAACCGGCCCCAAAGGGTTGCCCACACCCTCTTCCATTAAAATATTTCCTTGTGCTCTAGATGTGGGATAAGAGATCTTATGGATAAACAATTGTTGGAAAGTTATTATAAAGGACCATTAGTGGAATAAAGAAGATCATTTCTCATTCAAACTTCATCTTCTTCCTTCCCTTCTCTCTACACCTCACGGCCACACATATACACCCATACATCCACCATTTTCACTCATAATCAAGGCAATCTAAGGTTATACCAAGGTGTTAGAAGGTGATTTAAGAAGACTTGGAGCAAAGGAAGTGAAAGGACCTTCTTAAGGAGCTTTTATCCACTCATCTTCTTCATTCTTCATCTTCTTCTTGTTCTTGCCACATCCCTGGCCACAAGAGCTAGTGGTAAGTTCCATAAACCATCTTTTACTTCATGTTAAGCTTATGTACAAGTTACACCATCAAAGAAACTAAACTTTAAAAGATGGTAACATGAAGATCTAACATAATCTAAGTGAAAATAAGTTGTTTTGAAGTTGTTTGATATATGTTATGAAGTTGTGAATGTTGAATCTTGTGTTTTTTGTTAGATCCATCATGTGAAAGCTTGTTAGAAGCATATATCTTACAAAGCATGGATCTTGAAAGATCCAGGGTGAAACTTGAAGATGAACTTGAAAAGTCTTTATGTGAACATGAAAAAATGATTTTAAAGTATGTTCTTATGATCTTGAAGTAACTAAGTTTATGGATGGTTAAGTTATGAGATTAAGCTTCATAAAAACTTTGTGCAAAGTTTATCAAGAAGCTTGTTTTTGGAAGAATCAAGTATGTTAAGTGTAGATCTAAAAGACTACATGTTTTTATAAAATATTCAAGTTCATCCTAGAGTTTAACATGATGATTTTAGTGTATGTAAATTGTGACATTGTTGAAAATTGATTTTTGGTGATGAAAAGAAAATAAACAGATGTTGTGAAAACATAGGAAACCTTCATTTTTAGGGGAAACTTTGTCAAAAATTTTATAAAATTTTGACACTTAGAAAAATATAAGTTTTGGTGAAACTTATTCCCCAAAATTCACCTTAAAATATTTACTAAGGTTTCCTAATTTTTATACAAAATTTCAAGTCAAGAATAGGTTTTCTTCAAGGTTAAAATCAATATTAAGTATGTATATTTTTTTAGGGAAAAGTATATATATATATATATAGTTGTCACCAAATTTTGTGCTAAGTGTATATTATGTGTATTATATGTAGTAGTGTATTAGGATCTTGAAAAATACACTAAATACTCCCAAGGAGTATAAATACCAAAATACACACAAAAATATACAATGAAGTATTTATAAATATATATACTAGAATTACCCATAAAAGGGGTATTTGGACAAGATACAAAATATATATTAACATAAATATATTCCTCACAATATATGGACTTGGACAAATATTGGACAATTGGACATAAATATATATTTGGACAAATAAATATAATTACTATCTAGTAATGAAGGTTATACAAAAACCGGATGAATGACAAAAATGAATATATATATATATATATATATATATATATATATATATATATATATATATATATATATATAGCAAGGATCATTCAGAACCATAAATATTTACAGAACTCACAGAACTTCTAATAAACAATCTTTTTATTTATATATTTTCATGTTTAGGATAATTTTATCATTTATTATGTGTATTTTTATCATTACATACATGTTAAGAGTAATTTTATTATTTTTTATTTGTAAATTTATAATTACACATATGTGAACTAGTTTTTTACATATATGTAATTAGTTATTACACATTTATATAATTTTGCTATTAAACATATGTAAACTACTTTTAACATGTATGTAATCATAAAAGACCTACAATAGATGATAAAAAGATCCTAAATACAAATATATATATATATATAATGATTGTTTATTAGGATATCTGAAAGTTCTGCAATTATTTAGAGTTCTGAAATGAACCCAACCCTATATATATATATATATATACTATTCATTTACCCGCGCGATGCGACGGGAGTGGCGATTTACAATAGGGTACTCGTTTACCGCTAATTTATCTGTCGTCTCGTGATATATTGTATAGTACTTAAGTTAGTTTCTTATTCGTGATATGTTGGCACTGGTTTTTCTGTTAGTTTATCGATTCTTTGGTGATATACTCAGGTAAATTTTTTTAGTTGTAATTTCGGCGTTATCTATCTACAAGAAGAGTACAAAACAAGGAAGTAGATGTAATTAAAAACAAGAAGAGTACAAAACAGGCAAGTAGATGGACAAAACACTAAAAACAAAATACGGGGAGTCTCTTGTATCTCTTCCTGTTTTACCAATACATCTATTCGCTCAAGACTTTCTTGTATCTTCTCCTCTACTGTACCAGATTTCGACACATAAAAAAACAATGTTAGAAGCTTACAGGTGTTGTAAAAAAGTAATTAAAAAGTAATTTCTGGAAGCAATTAAGGCACAAAATCTACTAACTTACCTTCCTTTTGATATGGATGCGGTTAATTAATCACGCAACACTTCCTGGTAGACAACATTTGATGTGTAAACTCCACGTTGTTTGAAATCTTTGGCGAGATGTACCAACACCTTCGTATTTTGTCTTGAAATCCCTCTTGATAACGCCACATAAAGTTGTCCGTGTGAAAATACAGAATCCGGTAGATAAATACCAACATGCGGAATTGTTTGACCTTAAGCTTTATTAATCGTCAAGGAAAAGCTAAGTCGAATTGGAAATTGTTTTCTTTTCAGCATGAATGGGAACATGTCATCTTCGGAAAGGGTTAGAGGAATTCTTGGCAAAAAAACTTGTTTTCCGGCATGTTGACCGACTGCAATTTCCGCATCAATAACATTTCGCATGAAACCTTTACACATCAACTGCGTGCCATTACATTGGCCATGTGATGGATCGATATTCCGTAACAATATTATTGGGCATCGAATTTTTAAACGAAGCTTATGAGGCGGCAAACCACTAACATTTAGCAAGTTTAAGAACTCGACCGGATAGAAGTTGCGCTGATCGTCTTCAACTTCGTCAAAACTGTAATAAACTTTTTCCCCCCCCTTGAAAAATTTCAATCATTTGATTATTAATCTCGTCAACACTCTCATTTTTAGTGGACAATATTGCTCTAGAGATTATATAATCCGAAGAATATACAATATCTTCAATTGATGGAAAGATGGCATTGATCAATTCTTTTATAGAGTTTTCTCTATTGTTACACTGAATTGTCATGTCATCGGGTATGCGGATATAGTTTCCTTCGATTGGTTCTTCA
This sequence comes from Helianthus tuberosus, assembly GCA_030545235.1. Taxonomy (NCBI): domain Eukaryota; kingdom Viridiplantae; phylum Streptophyta; class Magnoliopsida; order Asterales; family Asteraceae; genus Helianthus; species Helianthus tuberosus. The sequence continues at coordinate 90,592,738 of CM060411.1, forward strand.
GTTCCATCGCCGACTCTTAAAAGAAATTCAGAAAACCATGGATCTTTCAACGCTCTCATATTTATGGTCAACCGCATCTTCTTAGTCAAAGACCAAAGAGGTGACATTCGTAGGCTGGAGTCTACAATCTGTGCTCGAGTGCCACGTTTAATAACCGGCAACACCTGTCTGAAGTCACCTCCCATAACCATTATCTTCCCACCAAATGGGAGACTAACACCTATAATGTCTTGGAATGTACGATCGACTGCCTCTATCGCCTGTCGTTTAGCCATCGACGCTTCATCCCATATGATTATTTTGGCAGACCGAATCAGTTTAGTGGCCCCACTCTGTTTTTTGATATTGCACATTGAATTATTTTCAAGATTAATAGGAATCTTGAATCTCGAGTGAGCCATTCTACCTCCTGGCATATTATTAGCCGCAGCACCTGTTGAAGCTGTTGCGAGAGCAATAAGACCACGTGACCGAACTTCAGCAAGCAAGGCATTGTACAAAAATGTTTTTCCAGTTCCACCTGGACCATCAATAAAGAAGACGCCTGGAAGATCATTATCAACATGCATCATGATCACATCAAACACGTTTTTTGGTCCCGATTAAGTGAATCTTTGGCACTCAAGTGTTCAGGTTCCAAAACAATCCCATACTCCTCTTGTAACTCACGATAACCTACATCCTGTAAGTTAACGTCGTCTGTTATCTTAGGAAGGTCGAATTCATTGATATTTTTACCCATGGATTGTAGAAAGACACTAATTTCGGTAAGAACCATATTTTGAACTCGTTCTATACTTTGACAGTGTAACCGATGATCTTCAGACAGTGAATCAAAGTGGTCATTCCATAACTTTCGAATATCTCCAGGTTGGCAAAAAAATCATTATGGTCGCAAATAACCTTCTAAGAGCATTAGGAAACTTAAACATAGAGGCTTCTTCGAGACATTGTGATAGATATTCATCGTCTTCTATTAAGCCTAACTCAAGAGCTGCTTTTCGAAATGTCTCACACCATTGACCATTAACTGTGCAAAGATGTTCAAAAGAAGTAGGCCCTCTGACATTTGACAAAAGTAGGCGTAAGTAGTACCTTTCTCCTTCGGCTGGATTAGCGGAAACGATACGACCTCTTTATTTTTTACCCCCACGAGGATTCCAACGACGTGTGCTTCCATTCCACGTAAAGTGTTTTGGAAAATCTTTATACAAATATACCCTTATTGTTTCATCGATTCTATTTCTCTCAAAAAATGCTGTTAGCATGGTTCTTTTATCCCTTTCCCTATCAACAATATTAGACATTATGTCATCATCTCTAAATCTAACCATCTGATTATTTGGGAGATGAAGTTGTAAGGCTAAAACAGAAGGAGAGATTTGAGAAAGAGAGAAGGAAAAAATGCGCCAGATAGCCTCTGGGGGCGATATGTAGCGTGCATCTTGAAAGCTCTTTATCTCATTAACAACAACCCCTGGCTCACTTTGATCAACTTGAATAACCTGTTTGTCATGTCCTTTATAAACATATTTAAAAATATATTTCACAGATTTTATACTTGAGCAAACTTCAACATTGATGTGGCAGTTAAACATCATCAGAAGCCTTGGGTTATATGGGACCACCCATCTATTATAAAGTGTTTTCCTCGTACATCCACTTCTATCCCGGTGTCTCTCCTTCGATACAACGGATACGCATCTTCTCCTTGTGTTGTCTGTTCATTAAATTGTCTAGGATAGTGAAAACGACAAATTTTAGGATCACCCTGCATACAAGAACTGCTTAATCATTAATTGCCGCAAGGACTGTGAATCATGTGCTTGACAACCATCTCATGCAATTTGGGATGTCTTTGTTTGTTAGGAATTTCAGCACACACAACCTTATCATAATGGTCCGCGTTATTGATCTTGTGTTGCGGGTACATGATAAGGAGAAAATGTGCATGCGGCAAACCACGCTTTTGAAATTCGATGACAAAAACGTATGCCTTAACTTCCCCAAGGATATGTTTCTTGAAGTGTTGTTCCTTAAGATCTTCTAATTTACCCCGGAATACTCTTGAAACAAGGTTTGGACGATCTTGTGCAGTTTGACCAACATGTAAATTATCACATATCTCAGGCCACTTAGGATTACACATCATTGTAAGGAATATATCAGGCTTGCCGTCATCTTGAACTAAAGTCATCGCATCTAGAAACCGACGTCGCATGTCGCGAGGCCCTCCGATGAAAGATGCAGGCAACACAATTCTTTTCCCGACTCTGTTTGCATGAACCTCACCAGCATTGACGCAATCCACAAGACCTTGGTACAAATCGGCCCGTATCTTAGCCTGGTTTCTCTCACAAAATTCTAAGCGTGACGTCTCAATTTTTATGTAAACATCTACCACAAACTGCTGTAGCAATCTACCACCGAACAGAAGCACGTTTTCGGTAGATCGAATCTGGAACTTGTAACAGTAGTACTCTCGCGTAGCCACGGTTGTTCTACCACTTCGTGTGCTAGCCTCTGAACGATGAAGATGTTTTAAAAACAAACAGTTAATAAAAATAAGACGCATTATGGTATTTTAATGATCTTCACTTAAAAAGGATAATAAATTGTTGGTACCTTCCATTTCTCCTTCGATGTTGTCATTGTTGCGAACCTCATTGATTGATACTCCGTGACGTGGTATGTTTGCATGCCAACCCGACTCACCATTAGGAAAAAATAGAGGATACGACAATGGATCGTAACAACTGAAGTACGGCTGAATAGTTTGGCTATATTCGGACCAAGCTAAATTGACCCGCATACCAAATTTTGTTTATTTTATTTATAATTCTATAAAAAAATTATTGCGTTGATTATGAAAAAGAGTAAAATGCCATTTTTGTCCCTGAGGTTTGGCCAGTTTTGCGACTTTAATCCAAAGGTTTATATAAAGAATGTTAGATCGGAAACAACAAGGTAAAGCACACCTGGCGAAAGAAAACAGTGTCAGATGAGTTATACTGCATTGCATTTGAACATATCAAGTACTCGTCCGCCTGTATACATAAAAAAGAAAACAAGATGATGTAAACTGTAAACACAACATTTAGCTCAAATCAAATGATGGACTATTAGCGTGGTTAAAAAAAGGGTCAAGGGTCATGCATCACGTACGCGCGAGGCATTGCTCTATGTACAACCAAGTAAACTTATACTTCTCTTCCATCTGTTTTACATATCAATTTTTTTGTCAAGAAAAATTTTCATATCAATCTTCAGCCACCAACAGACCATAACTTTGACCAATTTCGACACAAAAGCACATGAGGCCGGCCTCGAGCCCCTGAACTTAGAGCAACCATACAAAAGCCAGTCTTTGACTCGTTTGGAAGATTGAAAAATAAACCAGAAATTCATACAAAAAATAACCAACGACGAATGACTAACCTCCAATTCTTCCTGATTCGAATAAAGTCCCTTGTCAAGTTTGCTACTAACAGTGCCAACACTTGAAAGATTCATCAGCAACAAAAACCAAAGTTAAAAGATCAGTCAGTAAGTCAGTCAAAGTCAAGATACTATATACTATCAACAAGAAAGATAAGAAAACCACCACCAGCCAGATGGCAGCTGATAGAATAACAGACCACAATAACCATTAAATAAGTGACAAATTTGAACTTTTTCAGGTACATGATTGAGGATTAATATTATAAACCTTCTTTTTGTTTTCCATATAAATAATACAAACTGTACAAACTATCAAGAAACCCTCATCCACCTTAAAGCATCGAAAATACCAATTTTGTTTCAGAACCAGAAAGTTCAAAAAAAATTAAAACTTCTTTAGATTTCACAAAACTTTACATATATTTTCAGATTTTATACTTATTTTCCACTATTTACTGCAAACAAAAATTAAAACTTTACATATATTTTCAAGAAGCATAATAGCTGATGTGTAAACCAAATACAACATACAACATTCTACATTAAACTGTTTTCTCAATCATGCTTCAGCTATTTCACCATTCACATTATCAGTTCACAAAACATTATAAAAACCTAGAACCAACAAAGATCTGAAAATTTTACACAGATCTAACATAAATACATCCAAAAACAGTAGCAAAACTGTTTAAAACAACTTATAACACATGAAATTTAACAGCATATAAACATAAACTACACAAATACCAAACAAAAAGGTAGATCTGGTAAGGATGGTACCAATCTGCCAAACAAAAAGGTAGATCTGGTAAGGATGGTACCAATTTGGCCACTAACCAACGTCATCATCTTCCACCCACAGCCACCATCGTTGACGAACCCAGCGCATGTCTGAAATATTACACAGATCTGGTGTCGGATAGAGAGATAATCATCGATCTGGTGTCATAGAGAAAGCCTAGATCTAAAAGCTCAGTTGCACAATCAACAATTTAAGCTTACCTGACGATTGTCGAGTGGTAGGAATGCTTGGGGTCTCTGAATCGCCGAGAGAGAGAGCTTGGGGTTTCTTAATCGCCGAGAGAGAGAGAACTTGGGGTTTCTGAATCGCCGAGAGAGAGAGAGAGGGAGGCGGATAGGAATGAGATGAGAAATCTAAAACCCTAATGAGAGTGATACCGTGTTTTTTTTTAATGAGTAGTACATTATGCATTTGATGTTGTACCCCGTGTGTTTTTTTGAGTGAAGGGCATAATTGGGATTGTAAATTATATTGTGCTTTAGAGGGTTGTAAACCATGCTTTAGGGGTGTTTTAAGGAAATTTTTATGACCTTAAGAAGTCCTTTGGATATGCTTATTAATATAGTATATATATATATATAACAAACATAACAAAATATATATATTTCAAACAAACCTTAAAAATATATTATTTTTAAGAAATATAATTCCGGAAAGTATTAAAAATCAAAGGATTGATTTTTAACAATTAATGTAAAATACACAAGTATTTACATATAAAATACAAGTATACTTCCCTGAGTATACTTACACAAAATATTATTTAAAAAATTACTTATATTTATTTTGGAAAATAATATAAGTATCATATTTTGGATAAGTTAAAAATGTAGATTATTTTTAACACATATCGTTTTCAAATATTACACATACAAATATATATTTTTGGTGAATAAAATATATATATATATTTACAAGTGAACGACACAAATTCAATTTACTATAATGCGACAAACAGGCGAGACCCGACAAACAAGGCCACGATCCTCACAAATAACGAACTTACACAAAACAAATACATAACTCAAGATGGTAACTTGTACTTAGTAAGTTACAAGTTTAAGTGATTAACGTACATAGAACATTTATAGGTTATGACGCCTACGATACGAGCCGGAAAAGTTTGGACGTAAGAAACGCAAATCAGTGAGTTCATGTCTCCATTTTTTTAACTTTTTCTTGTTTTCTAAACTTGGGGAAAATACATGTGTAACACTCCACTTTATTTTATAAGAAATTAACATAGACTACGCATTTATAACCAAATACTTTGATTTACGTGCCCAACATAGGAAAATTTTTCATAGAGTTAACGTTTTGGATGACTACTACTAGTTTAACAAACCCAAAACAAGTATTTAAAAGTTAACAACATAAACATTGTCTTAGACATATTTATCTAATCGCGGAAGCTTCAAAAATTGGTGTTCAGTTCTTGTAATCGTGCTTGATAGCCATCCGGATTAAGTCCATCTTCATCTATGGTCAAAACCATGAAAAACGTTAGTTTTGACACCTTAAAATCTATTAAACACAAGTTCTATTGCTTAAACCATGGAAAAACAACAAAATTCAGAAAATCGGGGCGGCCGCGCCCCGCGACGGAAATGGGGTCAGCGTTCGCGGCCCGCCACCGCCGTCGCGTCGCGCGACGGTGAGGCCGTGTTTCCGTGGCATAGCGCGACGACTACTTTTCGGCAGAAAGATCAGTTTTTGTTGCTGTAAATTTGCCCAGCATTCTTATTCACATATATTAGTCTTTGAACTAACATAACTTTTGACTCGAGCATCCGTTTTAACCAATTCTTTTTCCTATGCGTCCGTAATAAAATTACCGACGCGTTTGTCAACACAAATCGCATAAAAAATTTGTTTAAGAACAGTTGGCCTATAATTCGGCTCTTTGTTTATTCAACCCGTTTGTTTACAAGTTCTACAACTTGTATTGTTGTCATCACATGTTTTAGGCCATTTTTACCCATTCCCGGGTTTACCAATTATGGCATTTCGCTCCCCTCCTGAGGGTTACGTACGCAGTAATCATCATGCTTGTTTTCAAGGATTTAAACATGCTTTTATAACCCTTTGACAAGCATAAATTCCAATCTTTAATCCCCATACAAGGGTTCATTTATGCAACAAGTTTAGCGTGTCCGCTTCGCGGCTTACGCTTTGTTCATAATCAATCAACAAGTGATGATTATTCACTCTAACATTTACAACTCTACTTTATTTGACCCGTTTGGATGTCGAATGGACACCACCATTTCAAGACATACCAAACTCTATTTTAACAACTGTTTTGACCCATTTTGTTTGCCTAGTGAGCTTCGTCACTTCCAGGACTTAACGGGTTTCCTCTTTCACCAAATTTCAATATGACAAGCTAAAATAAGTAAATAAATGTAATGTAACAAAACCATAGGTCGCGTACCTTTAGAGAACACCCTTCAAACGCGTATCGCCTCCGGCTTGTCCGCTTAACGATCCGGATTCTTTACCTAAAGAGTTCCATTCACAACCAATTTAGAACTCTTTTATAATCAATAACACACAATTCATTATGATATTCGAATCTGCGTTTTTGTCCGATTTTTATCATTTTAATCCACACTTGGGCGTTTTAACAAACACCTAGCGGGTCGGATTTTTACATAATCAATACTAGGTTCATAACCTGTTATTCCCATCTATATCCACTTCAATTGAGCAATTAACACAAAGTTTTTACATCAACAATTCAGAATTTACCACATAAATTCAGTTTTCACTAGAATAAAAGTCATAATCCTAGTGTTTATCTAGCTTCTACAAATCCATTAAACACCTACAATGGTGATTACAACTCCACAAGTATCATGCATGGTTTTTAACAAGAGATCATCTAGGGTTTATCCCTAGACATCATATTACTTTTAATTTGATCTATCAAACACATAATCAAGCTCAATTTTCGTTTTTCACAATTAACCTAAAATTCAAGATGCATCAAAATACCAAAAATTTGCATACCTTATGATCCCTTCGTCGAGGTGATCACTAATATGTATTCAGATTTCGATTTAGACTTGATTTAGGCTTCCAATTTGTGAGTTTTTATGAATTTTAGGGTTTGAAAGAAACCCCCTGGTCGCCCTTTTCTTCTGTTCGATCCAAGCACACACACATGTGTGTGTGTTTGGTGAGTTATTTGTTATTTAATCATTAAAGTTTCAGTTTTTACTAATTTGGTCCCTCAACTTTTGTTTAACTTATAGTTTAGGTGTTTTAACCTTATTATAAGTCACTTCAAGACTCGTAACTAACTGGGTTATAATTTCCTAGTTAGTTGATTCTCGTTTGATTAATACTTTATAATTAAAATATAAAGTTTTATATTTTTGGGGTGTTACACATGTACTATGGTATGTAGAAACAAAACTAAGGAATGACCTATCGATCATGCTATGAATAGGGTAAAACTTAAGCACCATTAATCAACGTATACATTTAGACCGGGGAGTGAAAGGTTAGATCTAATGGGTTTAAGGCAACCCCACTCATGGCCTACTTCTACCAAAGAGTGCTTTTGGGTCTCAATTGACTTACGATTGGTAGCCATTTTTCACGACATGATAGAAAAAACCATGGAAGTCTACATGGATGATTTTTCTGTCTTTGGCGATTCATTTGACCAATGGCTCGATTACCTTGAGCGAATGTTAGCTAGATGTGAAGAGACTAACCTCCCCCAAACTTGGCAAAAATGCCATTTCATGGTCACAGAAGGAATAGTACTCAGTCACAAAATCATAAATGTAGGAATGGATGTCGACCGCGTAAAAATCAATACTATTTCGCGACTACCTCCTCCATCATCCGTTCGAGCCATTCGAAGTTTCCTAGGACACGCTGGATTTTTAGGCAATTTATCAAAGACTTTTCTAAAATCTCTCGACCTCTAACCATGCTACTTGAAAAAGATGCCCCATTAATCTTTGACGAGGATTGCGTGACAACATTTCTTTCCATTAAAGATATGCTTCTCAAAGCACCAATCATGATCGCACCAGACTGGAAGCTACCATTTGAAATCATGTGCGATGCGATCGATTTTGCAGTTGGAGCAGTTTTAGGACAAATAAAAGAAAAAAAAAATTCACCCCATTTATTACGCTAGTAAAACTCTTAATGATGCACAATAAAATTATACAACTATAGAAAAGAATTACTAGCTGTAGTATTTGCATTTGATAAATTTCGTTCCTATCTTGTGCTCTAAAAAACTATAGCTTATACCGACCACGTTGCCATTCAATACCTTTTCAAGAAACAATACGCAAAACCACGTCTCACAAGATGGATCCTTCTCCTTCAAGAATTCGACATAGAAATAAAAGATAAAAGAGGAGCAGAAAACACAGCTGCTGACCACTTATCTCGTCTTGAAGGCCCTACTTTGGAAGAAACTTGAGGGGATCTCATCAATGAGAAATTCCCCCACAGAATCCTTAGAAATGGTAGAATATCGAGAAGAACCTTGTTACGCCGACTATGCTAACTATTTAGCTAGTGCTACTATTGTCAAAGGGTTGACATTTCATCAACGAAAGAAATTCCTCACTGATGTTAAACATTATTTTTGGGAAGATCCATATCTTTTCAGAATAAATCCCGATCAACTCATTCGACGATGCGTCCATGGTCGTGAAGCAAGACAATTTTTTCTCCATTGTCACGAAGGACCATGTGATGGACACCACGGGTTATCCAGCATAGCTCGAAAGGTGTATGACGCAGGATTTTACAGGCCAATAATACATAAATATGCTTATGTATAAAATCAAAACATGTGATGCATGTCAACGGGCAGGCAATATATCACGAAGAAACGAAATGCCAAAAACAACATCCTTATTTGTGAAATCTTTGATGTGTGGGGATTAGACTTTATAGGACCATTCCCACCTTCAAGAGGAAACAAATACATCTTAGTGGCAGTCACTACTTTTCTAGATGGGCCGAAGCTGAAGCTCTCCCCACCAATCGCAGGAGAGTGGTAGTAAAATTCCTCAAAAGGCTATTCTCATGTTTTAGAAGCCTAAAAGCCCTCATTAGTGATAGAGGCACCTATTTTTGCAAATAAAAACTGGAAAAAACTAAAACACGATATAGGGTTTATCATCGTCTCTCGACCGCCTATCATCCTCAAACCAATGGTCAAGCTAACTAACAAATCGAGGTCCAAAAAAAATCCTAGAAAAAACCGTCGGTCAAAATCAAAAAGAATGGTCAGATAAACTAGACGATGCTTTATGGGCATTTCGACCAGCATATAAAACACCAATAGGTACAACCCCATATAAGCTAGTCTATGGAAAAAACCATCATCTCCCAGTAGAAATTGAACATAAAGCATATTGGGCATTAAAAACGTAAACTTGGAGCAAGAAACCTCAGGAAAAGATCGCTTATACTAGTAAAAATAAGTTAGACGAATTAAGAATACAAGAATATTTCAACTCTGAAATTTATAAGGAATGCTCAAAATGAATACATGATAAATATATAAGCGACCCTAAAGAATTTAGAGAATGAGATCAAGTATTACTCTTTTACTCAAGACTACGTCTTTTTCGTGGAAAACTCATGTCTAGATGGTCCGGACCTTTTACCATCACAAAAGTTTACCCCCATGGTGCTATAGATATTAAGCCTCCGAAAAGAGAACCTTTTAAAGTTAATGGACAAAAGCTTACATTCTATGAAGGATTTCTCGAGGACAAAGAAACAGAAATGGCCTTGGATGAAATAGATAAGTAACGAGGGCATGGTAACAATTTATGTATATATTTTGTTTTATTTCAATAATCCATCTTGTAGGTTTACTTAGGGAAACGACAACCAAAAAGTCTACAGACCGGGTAAGTAAACCACAAGGAACCAAGTTACCAGAGAAACGACTCACACATAATAAAAAGAATAAAAAAGATAAAAGACACGGGGTCGTGTCTCCTAGACACAGGGTTGTGCCTATCTGCAGACGGGTTAAAACCCTTCTTTTGACAGTTTCTTTTTCATAACCCACATGTCCCGTTTCTCTGCAACTCTCGGTTCCCTGCAGCTCCCGTCAACTTTTTGACGAACTTCTTCCACGAATCTTGTACAAGGTGTGCTACTAACACGAAGATTAGTTAGATGTGTTTTGCATGTTTAATAACATCAAGATTTAGGGAAAAATCTAGGGTTCTTGAACTAGACCCGTTTTGGTTCAAAAATCTATCATAGATCTTGTTTTTAGTAGTTAGCATTATTGTTTTAACAAGTAAATCATAGACTAGTCATGGAAAAGTCTAAACTTTCAACCAGTTTTAATAAAACCCTTGTTCTTGATGGAAATGTTCAAAATCAGAAGGGGAAACGGGTTTGATTTTTGGCGTATACCGGACATGGGGGACCAAAAATTTTGGACTTTTCGAAACCGGCTCGAAAAAGTCAGTTTTTGGCCAAAACAGTCACCGAGCATGAGGCCGTGCCTCTTATGGCACGGGGTCGTGTCTCCCATAAATCAGCAGCACAAGGTCGTGTCCTCTAGACACAGGGCCGTGCCAACCTACTTTTTTCAAATTTCGGAACACTTTATCGCACCTAACTGTTTAATACTTGTTCTCTACAGACTATGGCACCACACAAATGGCTGAGGTTCACCACCGAGTACACTCATTGTTTGGAACGAATGGAAATCTTGAAGGATTGGACCGAGGAACCACCTCGGCAAGTGTGCAACGATCCCTTGGAAAGTGTGGGGCAAAGGGAAAGGTATGACGGTCTGGTTACAGGACCGCTACGTGTCTTCTTGGAGGTACCATTGTAGTCTATTTATGAATACAACCTCGAATTCTTACGTAGTTTCAAGCTCAAGAAGGACATCAGCATTATGTTTGACAACGAAGCGATGATTTTTCATTGTGGGGAACCTGGTTTGGGATCTCGGTGGCATAATTTGGTGTGGATGTGGGAATCTACACCGAGGATGAAATTGGGGATTCAGTCTTCACCGACATCATAATAGAAATGCCCATCAACTCACGGAACACTTTTTGGGCATATATCTTCGAAGGAATTTACAACCCAAGTACCACCAAGAGCACCAAAATCAGAGACCCACTCATCCGCTATTCATCGGGTCCTGAGCGGTACCTTGTGCCCGAGAAAAGATAGTGGGGGTGTCGTGAACTTTCGGAAGCTAACTTGCCTATATTGCATCCTGAACTGACAACCTTTTTTGGGTTTGGCCCTGGATCCTCGTCACAAGGAGGAAGCGATTTCCCAAATATGCCCAACTTCTATAACATTATGCAGGAGACGCTTCAGGTGAGCCAGAACACCTTTAGTCTCAGTCAAAGCTCCAACACCCGTATCGGAAGCATGGAAAGAAGCATCAACACCATGAGGGGCGACATCTCCTACATACGGGAGCATATGATGTACCGGGATGACGAGGAGGAGGATGGCGAGGATATGGATTCGGATTAGAGGGCTTCGGCGGTGAAGATGGCATGGTGGCGACGAAAAAGGTTAAATCTTTTCTCTACTTTTTCTGTGATGGTGATAATGGTTGTGTGCGGGCTGCGGCCTATTGAACATTTGCTTGTTTAAAGAATTTACTTTCTCGTACTTACTTTTCTGTGGTTGATGTTGGATGATGACGTTTAAACTTTCGTAATGTAGGATTTTATGTTTTTATCGTTATATTGTGTTGTTGTGGTATGAATAAGTATATAGGTACCTTGGGATGATTGAATTCACCAAGCATATGGCTTCACAAACCCGAAACAGGAGGCCCGACGCCTTAACAATTGTTTTAAAAAAGAAACAGAAGCTTCACACGGGGCCGTGTCCCTTTGACATGCCCTTGTGCCTCCTTGTCGCTGTAACTTTTTATTTATTGACTTGACATACGGGTTCGTGTCCCTTGGACATGCCCCAGTGCCCAGCTTCTTTAAGTTTTCTGATACTGACACTCTTACAAGGGGTCGTGCCTCAGAGACACGCCCTCGTGCCCATTGTCTGTTTTACAAAAAAAAAATTTGATGATTTTATTCCACGTTTTACCCATTTAAGCAATTTAACCTCTTTTGGACATATTGAGGACAATGTGTAATTTAAATGGGGGGGGGGGGGGACTTAATAACTTGAAAATTTGTTTATCCTAAACATAAGTCTTACATAAAACTCTATTTGGAACCTCTAAAACAACACAAATCTTTTTTGAAAATTTCTTTTTATTTTTATTTTGTCTTGTTTATGGTTTGAGTTAAGAAACCAAGTTCTAAAAATGTTTATAATTATTTACAACCAACAGCGTCAAGATAAAAAAGGAACCATAAAGAAAAATTTATAAAAAAGGGAATGACAAATTTTTAAAATTTGATTGTGTATATATATATATATATATATATATATTCACATTTTTACCCTTTCCCACAAAATTGTGAGTTTTGAGCCTTTAAACGAGCATCCACTATCATATCTAAATTAAATGCTCCTTCTCCGTTTCTTTTGTGAATAGTCCGTACGGTTCCTACAAATCTAGAACTTGACAATACAATACATTCCAAAAACCTACCCTTTCAAAGTCTTCTTAATATTTACAAAGATTAAGTAAAAAAGTAGGAGGTTTGATTGATTGTCAAGCTTATGGTAGGAGTAAGTTCCTTACCGGGACCGAGCGTTTCACTTATACATTTCGGCCAAGTGTTGAGTGACCACTTGTGAGGTACGTGAACGTATATAGTTTATTGAAATATTAATTATATGTTATGCTTATAAATATTAATTTTTCTTTAAAAAGTTCTAAATAAATCATGACAAATAAGATTGTAAATAAAATAAAAACAAGAATAAATAATGAACTTGGATTCCTGACACTCTATACTCATGACCCAAAACTTCTCTTCTACCCATTCTATTTGGGAGTTTAAGCACTTATATAAGAGTTTTGCTTGAGGTCAAGCAAAGATTAAAGTGTGGGGGTATTTGATATGCATAAAATGTAACACATAAATTGTATCCAACACGTTATAAAAACAACCCTTTTCAGTAATAATGTTGGAAAATTTTCCTTTCTTTACGTACATTTGATTTTGAGGATAAAATAAGTTGAAATAAACAAAAGGAACAAATTAACAACAAAAACCAACATAAATACAAAGAAAGGAAGTGACGCACTATACCGACCCTCCAAGCTTGACCCCAAGAATAAACACAATAAGTTAGAAGCCAAGCACGGGGTCGTGCCAGCCAGGCATGGGCCATGCCCCAATTAAGATTCCTTAGAGAATAAAGACAAACAGAAAAGGACAAGGGACACACGGGGCCAGTTGCGCAGAAGAGCTGCCAGAGCATTAAATGAAGACAGAGAAAATGAAGGACACAGGGCCCAGCCCACCGGGAACGGGTCCGTGTGAGTCTCCCGCTTCCACATATAAATAGAGGTGTCTGGCTCACTTACAAAACCATCCTTTGGCAAACCATTCTCTCACTTCCACCACCACACCATCATCATCCACCACTTTAGTAGAGTTAGAGTAGTCTCGGGATCCAAGATCGATAGTAAGAGATTTTGTCAAACTATGGCCATGCTTGGCTAATCTCTTACAACACTTAGTGAAGACGAAATCTTTTGTGTATTACTTTTGATTTCCAACCTTTGTCACTTTTTAATTGGGTATGTATTAATGACTTTAATAACTAGTTTTTTTTATATTGAAGGTGAATTTTTATTCTATCGTTCTTCATGTTTTGTTGATTCACTCATTCGTGTCTTTACGGTCTATATAAAGCACGTTAACTGCCAGGAAGGGGTTAGAAGGGTGATTAGGTTAGAAGGGGTTAGATCCTGCGACGACCTGATTCAAGCTTATTAGGACTTCCCTTGAGGCATATAGCATCAAATCGGGGGAAGTAAGAACAGCTTGTAATCCCCTACAAATAACTACTATTAAAACTTTAAACCGGGCTTGCGGGACTATATCCTTGCTGCATTAGACCAATATGGCCGAGGGTAGCGTTCCCTCCAAAAGAGGGACATGCCACATTTTGCATTAATAACTCACTTAATTATCTTTCAATAATCCAGCGTAGACCAATATGGCTGAGGGTAGCGTAGACTCCAAAAGAGTGACATGCCACAATAACTAAGATAATCACTTAAAAAACCCAAAGTGCGGAAATCATCAAAGGATACATAAAAGATGAGTCGGAGCCAAATGATTCTTTCTTGTTATTTGTTTCTTTTATTTAGTTTATTTTTATTTTATTTTACATGTTTAAAACTATTTTTCTTAAAATTTGGGTTGATTAGATATTGACGATAAACCGGTATTAAAAGCTCTTGTGTCCTTGGACGACCTTGGTATCTTACCATCGCTATACTACAGCAATGATGGGTGCACTTGCCCTCGCGTGTTATAGAGAGTGATCGTTCTATATCGTGTTTTATAAATTTAAAGCTTGATTAAAAGGTAAAAAGGTACTAAAAATAACATTAAAAATCAGTACACTCCTCGACACGTCTCATCCAAGATTCTGGTCAATTATAATTGCTAAAACCTTTGAAGAAAGGAGTGTGGAGCTACCTGCAACAAAAAACATCTGGAAGTCACAGATCATGAAACCCTGGTATGCAACCTAAGGATGGACCTCTAACAAAGATGTGCCACTTTTACTAGAAAGCATGCTATGTCTGATACCAGAGGATTCACCATACCGAAAAATATATGAAGACATTCTAAATAAAGGAGAAGATCAAGTAGAAGTGTTTGACAGGAGATCTTCACTAGAAGACAATGATCGAATGTTTGTGGCACCAGAAACTGATGAAGCAGAGGAAGATTAGTTCCATGGTACCAGAATTTCACCAGATCTGATGGAATTAGATGAGCAAGTGGAGAAGAATCCAGAAACATAAGTGTAACATGAATCAAGTGCTCAATTTAATCCATCTCTAAATATTGCAAGAAACTCAACAAATTCTGATTTTGAAAAATCTATTCAAGGGAGTTATAAAATTATTCATAGACAATCTTATGCAATAAATGAGGAGATTATCAGTCCCATACATCTTGACTCCAAATCAGTTGGTGAGGAGGAGATTGAGACAACAACATGTGGAGATTAGTATACTGATCAAGGAAACCTGGAAGAGGAAACTAGGCTTTTCTTAGCAACTCATGGAGGGTCATTCACCAAAATGATTCAAGGAAGTGAGGAAATTCTAGATGTGAATGAATTTCACGAATCTGGTGTAGGTGTTACTGATTGGTCTCATGATCAATCCAACCCTTTAAAAACAGCAGAAAGTGTGTCTTCTGCCGGTTTGGTAGCTCGAACATCTGTTGTTCCACTTTTATACTAAATATTCCCATTGCAAGTAAAGGATTCAGGACGATCTGTTTGAGAAGACATGATGTTTCCTGAAAATAAACTCAAAGAATTCTATTGGTCTGAAGATGATAAAGAAGAAAGACCACTGAGTCCTATGAGCAAGGACTTAAGGCTGGAAAGACTTGAAAAAGGAGAATGCAGCATTCACAGAGTTCAAACTAATCTTGTAATAAGAGTCAGAAAAGTGGATCCCCTTGTTACACCAGATGCAGTTTGTGACAACTCGAGTTTCCAAGATTCTATCTTCGCATTTAGTGCACGTTAAAATTTTTTATTATTATTATTGTTCTAGTTGTTGTTAATACGACTCGTTGTTTCACAACGCTTGCTTTGTAATACGTTATATCGTATTTCGACTGATATTTTATATTTGGAAATCCATAGTATTTATTATATGTGAGTGTGTGTTATTAAGGTTTGTATTAATTAACATGTTAATTAAAGTTAGAACTCACTGAAATCATTACTCATGAAATCACCCCAAGTGGTGAAAACAATATAAGTGTTTTCGTCAATGTGACCACGAAATCACAGATGGGCTTGGCCTAGTGTCCAATCTTTGGATATTTTATATATATAATCATTTTATAAACAAACTTCTCTGAGAAGTTTCACACTTATCAAAACTGATCCTATCACATTGTTTCTCTCTCTATTTTCTGAAAACCCACAAAGAGAACTCATCTTGAAGCAAAACCTCTGTTTAAACCTTGGTTAGTGATTTCATGATTCAAGTTGTTTCTTGTTGCATATCTTATGATTTTGGATGTTTATTCATGATGTATGAATACATTTATATATGTGATTATGTGATTGATCATTGTGTGATGGTTAGATAATTATCATTTATGAACCTTCAGTATATTTGAAGTTTTGATTAACAGAGGGTGTATGTTAAATGAATGATAAACACTATGATTGTTGTTGGATGTTAATTATGAGAATACAGATGAGTAGATATCTAATCAAATGTTCTAGCTTTTGTTTGTTTGATTGTTTGTACAAAAAGGGTTGAATCTGACAAGAAATGGGATTGGAATTTTGCTGGGTTTTTATGTTACTGTAAGTTTGTTGATGATGATGATGACTGGCGAAAACACCCCCACCAAAAGAAGCTGGACGAAATCACTTAAAGTGATTTCGGCCTAAACATTTCAGCCCAAAGGGTTTTCGGCCCACTTGAGGGTTTTCGGCCACAATAGGGATTTCGGCACTTGAGGGTTTTCGGCCACATGTTTGGTTTTCGGCTATAAGGTGTTTTCGGCCATATGTTTGGTTTTCGGCCCACTAGTGTTTTCGGCAACACTTAGGTGATTTCGGCTCTTCATGTGTTTTCGGCCATAGGGGATTTCGGCACTTTTGTTTGTTTGGCAACAAGCTACTGTTAATAATTAATGTTATTAATTATGTTATTTAGCTAAACTAATCATTGGAATAACTTAGTTAGTTTATTTAACCATGTTAATTATGTAAGTTGATAACTTTATTGTTTGAGTAATTCTGTTAGTGGACTAATTCTGTTAAGTTGATTAACTGGGTTAAGTGACTTACTCTGATTATTTATTATTCCAAATTAAGTGGATTAATTCTGTTATTCCATTGAACTCTGTTAACTTTATTCACTCAGTTAATTTGCTAGATGCCAACTCTGTTACATGAATATTATGAATGTGACTGCCTGTTATGTGTTGCATGATATGAACTGTCAAACACTTTGTGATATTACTGTGACACTAGTTCCATGTGAAACTTTACAAACACTGTGAACTGATTGAATATACGTGCACTATAGGACTTGACTGATTTATAGTGAGCACTTAACTTAACATACCGAGCAAACAAGGTGAGTTCACACTCTTTCTAAGGCATGGGATTCCCGGTGGTTTGGGAATGGGTTAAGAAACTAAAAATGGAACCTACATATCCTCCTTGGGTAGGATATGTACCGCCATCCTCCATGGGTAGGATGCCAATATTAATCCTGCGTGTTCTCCTTGGGTAGAATACGTACGTTCGTCCTCCTTGGGTAGGACAACAACCTTAACGTACGTAAAACTTACGTACACTCATACTCGCTACGGTCCTTGGATTAAGAAGGGCACGTACAAATACGACTAGTCAACACTATTCATCGCACGCATGCCTGGACTGGCAGCAAGGACTAACGCGATACAATTACTAAACTTCGCAAGGATGCCTAGAGGGCCGCGATACCATTACATACGATACATGGTTTACTAAACGAACATACAATTTACGATATGAACATTATAACTAAATAACCAACTGTGAACTCGCTCAACTAGTTGTTGACTCTCTGTTACATGCCTTGCAGGACCATAGGTACTTTTGGAGCTTGCACGGGAGGCACGGTCGTTGTGGACATGGATCGTGAATGTGTTGTTAAACATTATAACATTTTGTACTTAAACTTATGTTGGGTTTTACATTAATGCTTCCGCTACACATTTGTTTATATTTGGTTTTGTAAACACCTATCGTATTGATGAAAGACTTTTGATATACATACTTATGTTCAATATGATTGGTGGCTTGATCCTGGTCATGTCACGCCTCCAAGCGGTGGTACTCCGCGTGTGGATTTTGGGGGTGTGACAGATTGGTATCAGAGCCATTGGTTATAGAGAACTCGGTTTTAATAAGGGGAAAACGTTTTTATTAAAACCAGACTATAACCAGAACAGTGCTCAACGATCCACAACGACGCCTCGCTCCACGTGCAAGACTCATCACTCTAGGTAATATGGTATATGTTTTATTGCCTACTTGCTAGAATTGCATAGAACTTTGCTCGTGGTATGCTTAGATTACATTGTCTACTATACGTTATTGCTCGAGAACACTTGTGTGCTTACTCTCTTCTGACACCGCACTATTCGCGAACCTCTCTCACTTATGTTGTATTTGCTATGAAGATCATGGCCGGATGTATTAACTTGACTCAAGCCCAGTTGACGGCTCTCATTAACGAACGAGTTGCTGCGGCACTCGCAGCCATACAAGCAGGAGGTCAACACGCTCAGCCACCTGTTTGCACCCTCAAAAATCTCAAGGATTGCCGACCTAGTACCTTTAGCGGTACTGAGGGAGTTGTAGGACTACTCCATTGGTTCGAGAGGCTCGAAACTGACTTTGAAGTGCGTGATTGCCCTGAGTCTCGTAGAGTAAAGTTTGCTACTGGAACACTCGAAGGTGCTGCATTAACCTGGTGGGAAGCACAGGTTCAAATGTTAGGGCTGGCAGCTGCTAATGCCACCCCCTGGAACGAGTTCAAGGACCTAGTTAAGGAAGAGTTTTGCAGTCGGGAAGACATCCACAAACTAGAGGTGGAGTTCCTCTACTTACAAATGACGGGGTCTGAAATTGAGGTTTATACGAAGAGATCGAATGAATTAGCCACATTTTGTCCCACTATGGTAGACCCTCCCACCAAACGCATCGAGCTGTATCTCAAGGGTCTGGTGCCCGAAATTCAGAGTCATGTGACCGCAGTAAATCTTGGCACTATCCAGCAAGTCACTCGGCTTGCTCATCGTCTCACAAATCAGGCAGTAGAACAAAACAAACTACCGAAACGTGTTAAAGCTGCTACTACATGTGCTTCTAGTGACAACAAACGCAAGTGGGATAGGAACTTGAGCAAGGGATTAATTCAGGTTCAGCTTCTGGCGCAGCAACAAAAGATAGATGACTACCAGAGTCCCAGTCAGCAATTTTCTGGTAGTCGTGGGCAGAGTGGATATCGAGGAAATCATCCAAAGTGTAACAGATGCAATAGGCACCACAGCGGTCAGTGCAACAAGGGTCATTGTCAGAGGTGTCTCAAGATAGGTCATGAAGCTAAGGATTGTCGAAACTCACGTCCTGTAACTCAAGAACAGCAACAACCATGTGATTGGTCAGGGTGATGTAAGGAATGATCCCAACGTAGTTATGGGTAAGTTTCTTCTTGACGATTTTTATGTTACTGTATTGTTTGATTCGGGTGCGGACACCAGTTATATGTCTCTAAGTTAGCCAAATGTTAAAACATGCACCAACTCCCTTGAACACCAAACCTGTCATAGTGTTAACTATAGGTAGAAGTCTAGAGGCCACTCATAGTTTAGGGTTGTAATCTTATCCTCGCTGGTCAGACGTTCTCTATCGACCTCATTCCTGTAGTGCTGGGCAGCACCTGTAGCTCGCGCACCGTATCGCTTAGCTCCATCAGAATTGGAAGAACTATCGAAGCAACTGCAAGAGCTCTTGGATAAGGGCTTTATACATCCTAGCTCTTCGCCCTGGGGAGCTCTAGTATTATTTGTGAAGAAGAAAGACGGTACCTTTCGTATGTGTATAGACTACCGCGAACTGAACAAGGTGACGGTGAAGAATCGCTATCCTCTTCCACGCATCGACGACTTATTCGACCAGTTGCAAGGGTCGAGCTATTACTCAAAGATTGACCTGAGGTCAGGTTACCATCAACTGAGAGTCCGGGATGAGGACGTCTCCAAAACAGC
The DNA here is from genome assembly GCA_030545235.1 of Helianthus tuberosus. Classification (NCBI taxonomy): domain Eukaryota; kingdom Viridiplantae; phylum Streptophyta; class Magnoliopsida; order Asterales; family Asteraceae; genus Helianthus; species Helianthus tuberosus. The sequence continues at coordinate 90,612,934 of CM060411.1, forward strand.
ATTTAGAACTCGCTACGGCCATTACGAGTTTTTGGTCATGCCATTCGGGCTAACGAACGCGCCTGCGGTTTTCATGGATCTTATGAACAGGGTGTGCAAACCTTATCTTGACAAGTTTGTTATTGTGTTTATTGAAGACATCCTGATCTACTCGAAGAATCGGGAGGAACACGAACAGCATTTACGACTTATTCTGGAACTCCTTCGAACGGAACAGCTGTACGCTAAGTTTTCAAAATGCGACTTCTGGCTTCGTGAAGTCCACTTTCTAGGCCACGTGGTAACCAAGGATGGGATTCATGTCGATTCATCCAAGGTAGATTCGATCAAGAACTGGCCTGCACCTAGTACACCGACAGAAATACGCCAATTCTTGGGTTTGGCGGGTTATTACAGACGGTTTATCAAAGACTTCTCAAAGATTGCACAACCGCTTACATTAGTGACACAGAAAGGTATTGCTTACCGTTGGAGTGATAGACAGGAAACAGCGTTTCAGCACTTAAAGGATAGACTTTGTAGCGCACCTATCCTCTCATTGCCTGAAGGCACGGATGATTTTGTAGTCTACTGCGATGCATCTATCCAAGGTCTTGGATGTGTGTTGATGCAGCGGGATAAAGTTATTGCTTATGCTTCGCGCCAACTTAAGATTCACGAACGGAATTACACTACGCACGATTTAGAGCTTGGAGCTGTTGTTTTTGCGCTCAAGATATGGCGACATTATCTGTATGGCACCAAGTGCACCATCTACACCGATCACAGGAGTCTTGAGCATATCTTTAAGCAGAAAGAATTGAACATGAGACAACGTCGATGGGTCGAGTTACTGAACGATTACGAATGTGCTATAAAGTACCATCCAGGCAAAGCCAATGTGGTGGCCGACGCCCTCAGTCGAAAGGATACTACACCTAGACGTGTACGAGCGTTGCAACTCACTATTCAGTCTAGTCTTCCTTCACAAATAAGAGATGCTCAGGTAGAAGCATTGAAACCAGAAAACGTCAGGGCTGAAGCCCTACGCGGTTCAAGGCAACGGTTAGAACAATGGGCAGACGGCGCCTACTATGTAACAGGACGCATCTGGGTCCCACTCTATGGTAATTTACGCGAACTTGTAATGGATGAAGCTCATAAGTCTCGCTACTCAGTACATCCTGGTTCAGATAAGATGTACTACGACCTCAGAACTACATATTGGTGGCCTAGCATGAAGGCCCACATAGCAACTTACGTTGGCAAATGTTTGACTTGTGCGAGAGTCAAAGCGGAATATCAGAAACCATCAGGTCCACTCCAACAACCTGAGATACCACAATGGAAATGGGAGCAAATTTCCATGGATTTTGTTACTGGCTTACCTAGATCTCAACGTGGGAATGATACTATTTGGGTGATCGTTGATCGACTCACCAAGTCTGCTCACTTCTTGGCTATCAAGGAAACGGATAAGTTCTCCACTCTAGCAGACGTATACCTTAAGGAAGTTGTCTCGAGGCACGGGGTGCCCACCTCTATTATCTCTGATCGTGACGCACGTTTTACTTCAGAACTGTGGCAAGCAATGCACAAATCTTTTGGCTCTCGTTTAGACATGAGCACAACTTATCATCCTCAGACAGATGGGCAGTCTGAGCGCACTATTCAAACTCTAGAAGACATGCTTCGGGCGTGCGTAATTGACTTTGGCAAAGGCTGGGAAAAACATCTGCCACTTGTGGAATTTTCATACAACAACAGTTACCACACCAGCATTAAAGCTGCTCCATTTGAGGCATTGTACGGGCGTAAATGCCGATCACCTCTCTGTTGGGCAGAGGTGGGTGACAGTCAGATCACAGGTCCAGAAATGGTAGTTGATAGAGTAAATTGCCATTTTAGTCCCTGAGTTTTGACCAAAATTGCCACTTTAGTCCAAATAGTTTTTTTCTTGCCATTTTAGTCCAAATAGTTTTGTTTTCTTGCCATTTTAGTCCAAATAGTTTTGTTTTCTGCCATTTTAGTCCCTGAGTTTTGTCATTTGTTGCCATTTTCATCCAACCCACTAACTCCATTCAAAAAAAAATTATTTAACTTAGGTGAATTTTGGTCGAACCACATTTTTCTTTCTTTTTTTGCAGGTGCGATGGTATGGGGATGGTGTTGTGCCAGTTTACAGTGAAGATGATGGCGGTGGTTGTTGGTTTTACGATGATGACGGTGATGTTGGTTAATGACGTGGGTGGCGTAAAAGTGCCCGGTGGTGGTGGAAATGGTGGGTGGTGATGGTGGTGGGGTGGGTGGGTGGGTGGGTGGTGACGGTGCAGGGACTAACCTTCTATCATCGCCACCACCTGCCTGCACCGTCACCACCCACCCCACCACCATCACCACCTACCAGGGACTAAAATGGCAGAAAACAAAACTATTTGGACTAAAATGGCAAGAAAACAAAACTATTTGGACTAAAATGGCAAGAAAAAAACTATTTGGACTAAAGTGGCAATTTTGGTCAAAACTCAGGGACTAAAATGGCAATTTACTCTAGTTGATACTACTGAAAAGATTGCTCAAATACGACAACGCATGGCGGCAGCTCGTGACCGTCAGAAAGTATACGCTGATAAAGACAGGAAACTACTCGAATTCCAAGTTGGGGATCGAGCACTACTCAAAGTTTCACCTTGGAAGGGTGTTGTTCGTTTTGGCAAACGAGGCAAACTCAATCCACGATACGTTGGACCATTTGAAGTCATAGAAAAGATAGGCAAAGTGGCCTACAGACTGAACTTACCAGCTGAACTCAGTGCAGTTCACAACGTCTTTCATCTGTCGAATCTGAAGAAGTGGCAGTCAGATGAGACCTTCATAGTTCCTTTGAAGGAGCTCACTATCGACGAACGGTTGCATTTCGTCGAGGAACCAGTTGAAATCATGGACTGGGATGTTAAGGTCCTCAAGAACACCAGAATACCTCTTGTTCGAGTTCGTTGGAACTCCCGTCGTGGCCCAGAGTTCACCTGGGAACGCGAAGACCAAATGGAACTCAAATATCCCCAGTTGTTCGAAAACAATGCAACTACTACTGAGGCTGAAGCTACTACAGAATTTCGGGAAGAAATTCCAAATCAACGGGGGGATAATGTGACACCCCAGGAAAACCAGTAAACGATAACTTACCTAGCTTCCTCAGTAACCGCATGCTAAATTTCGGGACGAAATTTCTTTCAAGTTGGGGATAATGTGACAACTCGAGTTTCCAAGATTCTATCTTCGCATTTAGTGCACGTTAAAATTTTTTTTTATTATTATTGTTCTAGTTGTTGTTAATACGACTCATTGTTTCACAACGCTTGCTTTGTAATACGTTATATCGTATTTCGACTGATATTTTATATTTGGAAATCCATAGTATTTATTATATGTGAGTGTGTGTTATTAAGGTTTGTATTAATTAACATGTTAATTAAAGTTAGAACTCACTGAAATCATTACTCATGAAATCACCCCAAGTGGTGAAAACAATATAAGTGTTTTCGTCCATGTGACCACGAAATCACAGATGGGCTTGGCCCAGTGTCCAATCTTTGGATATTTTATATATATAATCATTTTATAAACAAACTTCTCTGAGAAGTTTCACACTTATCAAAACTGATCCTATCACATTGTTTCTCTCTCTATTTTCTGAAAACCCACAAAGAGAACTCATCTTGAAGCAAAACCTCTGTTTAAACCTTGGTTAGTGATTTCATTATTCAAGTTGTTTCTTGTTGCATATCTTATGATTTTGGATGTTTATTCATGATGTATGAATACATTTATATATGTGGTTATGTGATTGATCATTGTGTGATGGTTAGATAATTATCATTTATGAACCTTCAGTATATTTGAAGTTTTGATTAACAGAGGGTGTATGTTAAATGAATGATAAACACTATGATTGTTGTTGGATGTTAATTATGAGAATACAGATGAGTAGATATCTAATCAAATGTTCTAGCTTTTGTTTGTTTGATTGTTTGTACAAAAAGGGTTGAATCTGATAAGAAATGGGATTGGAATTTTGCTGGGTTTTTATGTTACTGTAAGTTTGTTGATGATGATGATGACTGGCGAAAACACCCCCACCAAAAGAAGCTGGACGAAATCACTTAAAGTGATTTCGGCCCAAACATTTCAGCCCAAAGGGTTTTCGGCCCACTTGAGGGTTTTCGGCCACAATAGGGATTTCGGCACTTGAGGGTTTTCGGCCACATGTTTGGTTTTCGGCTATAAGGTGTTTTCGGCCATATGTTTGGTTTTCGGCCCACTAGTGTTTTCGGCAACACTTAGGTGATTTCGGCTCTTCATGTGTTTTCGGCCATAGGGGATTTCGGCACTTTTGTTTGTTTGGCAACAAGCTACTGTTAATAATTAATGTTATTAATTATGTTATTTAGCTTAACTAATCATTGGAATAACTTAGTTAGTTTATTTAACCATGTTAATTATGTAAGTTGATAACTTTATTGTTTGAGTAATTCTGTTAGTGGACTAATTCTGTTAAGTTGATTAACTGGGTTAAGTGACTTACTCTGATTATTTATTATTCCAAATTAAGTGGATTAATTCTGTTATTCCATTGAACTCCGTTAACTTTATTCACTCAGTTAATTTGCTAGATGCCAACTCTGTTACATGAATATTATGAATGTGACTGCCTGTTATGTGTTGCATGATATGAACTGTCAAACACTTTGTGATATTACTGTGACACTAGTTCCATGTGAAACTTTACAAACACTGTGAACTGATTGAATATACGTGCACTATAGGACTTGACTGATTTATAGTGAGCACTTAACTTAACATACCGAGCAAACAAGGTGAGTTCACACTCTTTCTAAGGCATGGGATTCCCGGTGGTTTGGGAATGGGTTAAGAAACTAAAAATGGAACCTACATATCCTCCTTGGGTAGGATATGTACCGCCATCCTCCATGGGTAGGATGCCAATATTAATCCTGCGTGTTCTCCTTGGGTAGAATACGTACGTTCGTCCTCCTTGGGTAGGACAACAACCTTAACGTACGTAAAACTTACGTACACTCATACTCGCTACGGTCCTTGGATTAAGAAGGGCACGTACAAATACGACTAGTCAACACTATTCATCGCACGCATGCCTGGACTGGCAGCAAGGACTAACGCGATACAATTACTAAACTTCGCAAGGATGCCTAGAGGGCCGCGATACCATTACATACGATACATGGTTTACTAAACGAACATACAATTTACGATATGAACATTATAACTAAATAACCAACTGTGAACTCGCTCAACTAGTTGTTGACTCTCTGTTACATGCCTTGCAGGACCATAGGTACTTTTGGAGCTTGCACGGGAGGCACGGTCGTTGTGGACATGGATCGTGAATGTGTTGTTAAACATTATAACATTTTGTACTTAAACTTATGTTGGGTTTTACATTAATGCTTCCGCTACACATTTGTTTATATTTGGTTTTGTAAACACCTATCGTATTGATGAAAGACTTTTGATATACATACTTATGTTCAATATGATTGGTGGCTTGATCCTGGTCATGTCACGCCTCCAAGCGGTGGTACTCTGTCACACCCCCAAATTCCACTTGCGGAGTACTACCTCTTGGAGGCGTGACTGACCAGGATCCAGCCACCAATTATACTGAGCATTGATTTGTAGTAAAAGTATTCACCAACCGCAGTAGTTAGTAAACATCATAATTTAAAGTTCTAAAAGTTTAAGTTCAAACAAACAGCGGAAGCATAGACTAAACAGTTTCAAAACAAAGTTCATTGTTCAAGATTAATTGAAACCCAACACACGGGTTAAGACGTCCACTACATATCCCCAAGCTGCAAGCTCCTGGTTCACTGGTTACCTGCAAAGCATGCAGTAGGGTGTCAACAGAAATGTTGGCGAGTTCACGAGATGTCCAGTTTTAGCTTTTCAAAAGAAAATGTAGGTTGATTAGGTAAAGCATTTATAATCACGTCATGGGGAGCTACCCCATATGAAAGCTACTAAACTTGAATTACCGAAACTGTTGACGAGAAGATTTGGTGCCCCAGGTCAATGTCTATCGTCATTGACCGAGATGCAAGGTCTATAGTTCACGCCCGATCTCCCCCGGTCACGGTGTGAGGTTGTCAAACCTAATAGCGCTATCAACTAATAACCCGTTCGCCCCCGGCGATTAATCGGTACTATAAGCAGGGACTTAATGTGATAGAGATTCGTTTAGTGTTGCTAGTTGTGATTTATAAATAATACCCAAACGTATCTACCCCGGATGTAGTAGTACAAGAGTACCGTTTGCATATTCCCCCGGAAATTACTAGTTTGAAAACATTATTTTGTTGGTTCGTGTCCCTCCCTGGGACGCATGCTTTTAGTGTGTGAACTCACCTTGGGTTGCTCGGTAGATTATTTACCTGGTCAATCACGTAGGTCACCACGTCCTAGCATGGTCACCAATACAGGTCAAGTTGGGGTACGAGTATTCACGTATAATCTACACATAACTAACACATAGCATACACAACACATGATCATCCAGCAAGTTATCGGGCCTATTCTGATACGTAGTAGTGAAAACAGTGAACGTCAACAACTATCATACAAATCATAAGTGTTATTGGGCCTATCAGATCACATTAACAGTTAACAGCATCACAGAAACCAATTAGAACGGTATGCACAGTCCACACATTTTGGGCCCAATAACGGAGACAAGCAGCCCAGTCGAGACCAGGAGGTCCCGACTCGAGAACACACAGTTTCGAGTCGCAACCGGAGGTTTCGGCTTGTCATGTTTTGGTTGCGAGTCGCAACCGCCGTGGTCTCGAGTTGTCATGTTTTGGTTGCGAGTCGTAACCGGAGGTTTCGACTTGTCATGGTCTGGTTTCGAGTCGCAACCAGGCGGTCTCGAGTCGCAACCGGGCGGTCTCGAGTCGCAATCACGTAGTCTCGAGTCGCAATCACGTAGTCTCGAGTCGCAACCTCGGATACGTGCACAAGAATCCTTCTAGAACCTGTTCCAGAAGTACTATCCAATGGAATTTTGTTTTCATGATAATATGTACTAGCCAATAAAAGTGCATAAACATGTTTTATTGTCTAAATTCCCACTAAATCAGATCAAACATCACATTTTCAAATATTTTCATTGATCTTCAAATAGTTCATCAAGCACATTCATCACATATTCATCATATATTCATCCTATATTCATCCTAAGTCAAAACATAATGTAGGCATCATCTTCGGCCCTAGCTTTAGCACATAATCATCATCAACATGGCTAATATTCATTCTTTATCATTCATCTAAACATATTTACAACATAACATACAATCATCGGTTAACATAAATCGGATCAACAAGATTATCTAACAAAACATCTAACATGGATCGGATAGCCTAATCATTTTCCCTACAAAAGCATCCTAACAAGACATTATCATACCATAGCTCACACACATCATTCATCATATTACCAAGTCGCTAGTCATACAAGAATTCATACAACAAGACCTCTAAACTAATCATGCATCTTAATCATTAAGCACACCTAATTTTCTTAGCATAGAATGAAACACTAACCGGTTCTAAAGTGTGGAGGTGTGTAGGGATTCACCGAGGTCCGAGAGCCCTTCCTTAGCCGATGGTGATTCCAAGAAGAAAAGAGGAGGGTGTTGGTGGAGCTTTTAGGGTTTTAGTGAGGGAAAGAATGTAGGAGGGTGTGTGAATGGTGGGAGTGTCAAATGAGAGAAGGAGGGCTTGGGCATGGGTTTTATACTCGGTTTGGGTGGTGCACCCTACAATGGTTCCGATTGGGCTCGAAGGGGGGGGGGTATATGGCCCAATCCGGCCCAACCGTTTCTGTTTACTCGAGACCGAGTGGTCTCAAGTCGGGTTCGGTTCACACATATTCATATATATATATATACCACACATAGCACATTAAGGTAAAACGCAACTTTTCATTTAATAACACATATATACGCATAACGAAATTACAAGGCGTTCACTCGGAAAAACCTAGAGTGTCACATTATCCCCAAGTTTTAAGAACTTTCGTCCCGAAAGTTAAGGCAGCCACTGACAAGCTAGAGCAAATGCGAACGTTTCAACGGGGTGTCACATCATCCCCCCGTTAATTTGGAATTTCGTCCCGAAATTCGGTTGTAGCTTCAGTGCTGGGGGTTTCATTTGGGAACAGCTGGGGATACTTGCGCTTCATCTGGTCTTCCCGCTCCCAGGTAAACTCTGGGCCACGGCGTGAGTTCCAACGAACTCGTACGAGGGGTATTTGGCTACGTTTGAGGGTTTTGATCTCACGATCCGTGATCTCAACCGGTTCCTCAGTAAAGTGTAGCTGTTCGTCAATAGTAAGTTCCTTGTAAGGAATGACGAGTGTTTCATCTGACAGGCACTTCTTCAGATTAGACACATGGAAGACGTTGTGCACAGCACTCAGTTCTTCAGGCAGATTCAATCTGTAAGCGGCCGTACCGATCTTTTCGGTGACTTCAAAGGGTCCGACATATCTTGGATTAAGCTTGCCCCGTTTTCCAAAACGAACCACACCCTTCCAGGGTGAGACCTTAAGTAGATCTCGTTCACCAACCTGGAACTCTTGCGGTTTTCTATCTTTATCAGCGTAGTACTTTTGACGGTCACGGGCTGCCGCCATGCGTTGCCTAATCTGGGCAATCTTTTCTGTGGTGTCGACTACATGTTCCGGGCCTGCGATCTGGCTGTCACCAACCTCAGCCCAGCAGAGAGGCGATCGACATTTACGGCCGTACAATGCCTCAAAGGGTGCTGCCTGAATGCTGGTGTGGTAGCTGTTGTTATAGGAGAATTCCACCAACGGTAGGTGCTTCTCCCAATTCTTGCCAAAATCGATCACACATGCCCTAAGCATGTCTTCGAGGGTTTGGATGGTGCGTTCAGATTGCCCATCCGTTTGTGGGTGGTAAGCGGTGCTCATGTCTAAACGTGAGCCAAAAGATTTGTGCATGGCCTGCCACAACTCAGAAGTAAAACGCGCGTCTCGATCGGAAATGATAGAGGTTGGTACTCCGTGCTTCGAAACCACTTCTTTTAGGTATACCTCTGCTAGGGTAGAGAACTTGTCTGTTTCCTTGATAGCCAAAAAGTGTGCAGACTTAGTTAAGCGATCCACTATTACCCAGATGGTGTCATTTCCGCGTTGAGACCTAGGCAGGCCAGTAACAAAATCCATGGAAATCTGCTCCCATTTCCATTGCGGGATCTCTGGCTGTTGGAGTAGGCCTGATGGTTTCTGATACTCAGCCTTGACTCTTGCACAAGTTAAACATTTTCTGACATAGGTTGCTATGTGGGCTTTCATGCCAGGCCACCAATAGGTAGCCCTCAAGTCGTGGTACATCTTATCTGACCCTGGATGTACTGAGTAACGGGACTTATGAGCTTCATCCATCACAAGGTCACGTAAATTTCCATAAAGCGGAACCCATATGCGTCCGGCTACGTAGTAAGCACCGTCTTCTTTTTGTTCCAATCGTTGTCTCGATCCTCGCAGGGACTCAGCCCTGATGTTCTCGGCTTTCAATGCTTCAACCTGAGCATCCCGAATTTGATTAGGGAGGTTCGAGTGGATAGTGAGCTGTAAGGCACGAACGCGCTTGGGTTTGGTCTCCTTTCTGCTGAGGGCGTCGGCTACCACATTAGCCTTGCCTGGGTGATATTTGATTGCACACTCGTAGTTATTTAGGAGTTCGACCCATCGGCGTTGCCGCATATTCAACTCCTTTTGTCCCATTATGTGCTGGAGACTCTTGTGATCAGTGTAAATCGTGCACTTGGTGCCATACAAGTAGTGTCGCCAAAGCTTGAGCGCGAAGACCACAGCTCCAAATTCTAAGTCATGCGTCGTGTAGTTTCGTTCGTGGACCTTGAGTTGTCGCGAGGCGTAAGCAATAACTTTCTCGCGTTGCATCAATACGCAGCCAAGTCCTTGAATAGAAGCGTCGCAGTAAACGACGAAGTCGTCGGTACCTTCGGGTAAGGAGAGGATAGGAGCACTACAAAGGTTCTTCTTCAGTTCCTGGAAGGCAGATTCCTGAGCATTACTCCATTTGTAAGCAACACCCTTCTGAGTGAGTGTCGTAAGTGGTTGAGCGATCTTAGAGAATCCCTTGATAAATCTTCGATAGTATCCCGCCAATCCCAAGAATTGGCGAACTTCGGTCGGAGTCTTAGGCACAGGCCAATTCTTAATGGACTCAATCTTAGCAGGGTCAACATGAATCCCTTCCTGATTGACGATGTGTCCAAGGAAATGGACTTCTCTAAGCCAGAAATCACATTTCGAGAATTTGGCGTACAGTTGTTCATTGCGTAGGAGTTCGAGAATAAGGCGTAGGTGTTGTTCATGCTCCTCTTGGCTCTTCGAGTAGATTAGGATGTCGTCGATAAACACAATTACGAACTTATCGAGGTAGGGTTTGCATACTCGGTTCATGATATCCATGAAGATTGCGGGTGCGTTGGTCATTCCGAAAGGCATAACAAGGAATTCGTAGTGACCATAGCGGGTTCTGAAAGCAGTCTTAGAGATGTCCTCATCGCGGACTCTCAGCTGGTGATAACCCGATCGCAGATCGATCTTGGAATAATAGCTCGACCCTTGCAGCTGGTCGAACAGGTCGTCGATACGGGGAAGTGGATAACGATTCTTGATGGTAACCTTGTTAAGTTCGCGGTAGTCAATGCACATTCGGAATGAGCCATCTTTCTTTTTGACGAAGAGCACTGGGGCTCCCCAGGGTGATGAACTAGGACGGATAAAACCTTTGTCCAAAAGTTCTTGTAGTTGAGTAGAAAGCTCCTTGAGCTCCGCGGGGGCTAATCGATAAGGTGCACGAGCTATAGGCGCTGCTCCGGGAGTTAGCTCGATTTGAAATTCGACCTGACGGTGAGGAGGGAGTCCAGGTAGTTCCTCCGGGAATACCTCAGGATAGTTGCGTACAACTGGAAAATCTTCAATCCTGTTTTCCATTTTCTGTGTGTCGGCTACGAGTGCTAAGATAGCGGTGTGCCCCTTTTGTAGACACTTCTGGGCCTTTAAGAATGAGATGATGCCTGTGACTTCTCCGCTCTTGTCGCCTTGAACTATAAGAGGTTTGCCAGGGGGACGGGGAATACGAATAGCTTTCTCTTGGCAGAGGATTTCAGCTCGATGTTTGGATAACCAATCCATACCAATGATGACGTCGAAGCTTCCAAGAATGATAGGGAAAAGATCAATACAGAAGGTCTGTCCAGACAACTCTAATTTGCAGTTACGAATTATGTGTGAGGCCTCGAGGTTTCTACCATTGGCTATTTCAACGGTGTGCTTAGAGCTTAGCGGCGTAAGAGTGAGCTTAAGTTTCTTACTAATACGTAGGGATACATAACTAGCATCTGCTCCGGAATCAAATAGCATGGAAACATAACGATCATTAAGTAGGAACTTACCCGCTACAACGTTGGGGTCATTCCTTGCTTCCCCAGCTCCAATCACAAAAGCTTTTCCTCTAGCACCATTTCCAGCATTGTTGTTATTGTTCCCAGCACCCTGATGGTTGTTGTTCTGGTTTAACTGAGGACAATTCTTCTTAATGTACCCCTCAGCTCCGCACTGGAAACAACCCTTGATGTTCCCATGATGTTGCTGCTGCTGTGGTTGATTTTGCCTTGCGGGATGAGGGCTCCTACAATCTTTGGCCTCATGTCCCATCTTGTTGCACCGCTGGCACTTGTTCTTCGCACAGGGCCCATTGTGATGCCGATTGCACTTGTTACATTTGGGGAGATGGCCCTGATAGCCACCCTGCTGCTGAGGGCCCTTGTTATTTTCAGTCTTCCTTTGCTGAGCCGGGGCCTGAGTAGAGTTAGCATCCTTACCCTGGTTTCCATCCCACTTTCGTTTGTTATCGCTAGAAGTTCCAGCAGTAGTACCGATCCTCTTGGGCAGCTTGCCCTCTTCCACAGCCTGATTGGTGAGTTTGTGAGCAAGACGAACCACGGGCTGTATGGTATTGAGGTTGGCCGAGGTCACATGGCTCCGGATTTCTGGGACCAAGCCTTTGATGTACAATTCGATCCTTCGATACATAGGTTGGGACATGTTTGGGCAAAGTGCAGCATAGTCGTTGGACTGCTTAGTGTAGGTCTCAATCTCTGATCCGACCATCTTGAGCGCATAGTACTCGTTCTCGAGTTTGTGGATGTCATCCCTGTGACAGTACTCCTCCTTGATCATGTTCTTGAAATCTTCCCATGCAGTAGCATTAGCAGTTTCCAGACCAAGCATCTGAATCTGTGCCTTCCACCATGAAAGCGCGTTTCCTTCAAGCGTACCAGTTGCGTACTTAACCCAGTTAGCAGGGGGACACTCGCAGACAGCAAAGACAGCTTCGGCCTTTTCAATCCAGTGCAGAAGGCCTATGGCACCCTCAGTGCCGTCGAAAGGGAGAGGCTTGCCATCCATGAAGGTTTTGAAAGTGCACACACGTGGTTGCGCAGGCGCAGGCTGACCTGTTGTGAGAAATGGGGCGAATAGGTTTAGAGGTGAAAAGACGATGTGGGGGTAGGATCTAAACATCCTATAGCAACGATTTTACCTCCAGGGTGAGCTGCGAAAGCTGCAGCCACCGTGTTGAGCAAGTTAGCGAATTGAGCCTGAGTCATGTTAACGCTTCCTCTTCCGCGTCCACTCATAGTCTTCATAACTAGAAAATACAGTATGAGTGTAATATTGTAACGTAGCGAGAATGAGGTAGAAGAGAAATGTGTATCTATCTAATTAGGCACACTAGTATGTATAGTAGAGCAGTCAATATAAGATAAACAAGCAAGTAAACACAAGTCCGAGCTACGAGGTTTAGTATGCCGAGTCTTGCCCTTGGAGTGTAGTGTCGTCACGAGTCACGGGTTATAGTCTGGTTTTTCTCAAAAAGACTCTTCTTTTTAAAACCAAGTTCACTATAACCAATGGCTCTGATACCAATCTGTCACACCCCCAAATTCCACTTGCGGAGTACTACCGCTTGGAGGCGTGACTGACCAGGATCCAGCCACCAATTATACTGAGCATTGATTTGTAGTAAAAGTATTCACCAACCGCAGTAGTTAGTAAACATCATAATTTAAAGTTCTAAAAGTTTAAGTTCAAACAAACAGCGGAAGCATAGACTAAACAGTTTCAAAACAAAGTTCATTGTTCAAGATTAATTGAAACCCAACACACGGGTTAAGACGTCCACTACATATCCCCAAGCTGCAAGCTCCTGGTTCACTGGTTACCTGCAAAGCATGCAGTAGGGTGTCAACAGAAATGTTGGCGAGTTCACGAGATGTCCAGTTTTAGCTTTTCAAAAGAAAATGTAGGTTGATTAGGTAAAGCATTTATAATCACGTCATGGGGAGCTACCCCATATGAAAGCTACTAAACTTGAATTACCAAAACTGTTGACGAGAAGATTTGGTGCCCCAGGTCAATGTCTATCGTCATTGACCGAGATGCAAGGTCTATAGTTCACGCCCGATCTCCCCCGGTCACGGTGTGAGGTTGTCAAACCTAATAGCGCTATCAACTAATAACCCGTTCGCCCCCGGCGATTAATCGGTACTATAAGCAGGGACTTAATGTGATAGAGATTCGTTTAGTGTTGCTAGTTGTGATTTATAAATAATACCCAAACGTATCTACCCCGGATGTAGTAGTACAAGAGTACCGTTTGCATATTCCCCCAGAAATTACTAGTTTGAAAACATTATTTTGTTGGTTCGTGTCCCTCCCTGGGACGCATGCTTTTAGTGTGTGAACTCACCTTGGGTTGCTCGGTAGATTATTTACTTGGTCAATCACGTAGGTCACCACGTCCTAGCATGGTCACCAATACAGGTCAAGTTGGGGTACGAGTATTCACGTATAATCTACACATAACTAACACATAGCATACACAACACATGATCATCCAGCAAGTTATCGGGCCTATTCTGATACGTAGTAGTGAAAACAGTGAACGTCAACAACTATCATACAAATCATAAGTGTTATTGGGCCTATCAGATCACATTAACAGTTAACAGCATCAGAGAAACCAATTAGAACGGTATGCACAGTCCACACATTTTGGGCCCAATAACGGAGACAAGCAGCCCAGTCGAGACCAGGAGGTCCCGACTCGAGAACACACAGTTTCGAGTCGCAACCGGAGGTTTCGGCTTGTCATGTTTTGGTTGCGAGTCGCAACCGCCGTGGTCTCGAGTTGTCATGTTTTGGTTGCGAGTCGTAACCGGAGGTTTCGACTTGTCATGGTCTGGTTTCGAGTCGCAACCGGGCGGTCTCGAGTCGCAACCGGGCGGTCTCGAGTCGCAATCATGTAGTCTCGAGTCGCAATCACGTAGTCTCGAGTCGCAACCTCGGATACGTGCACAAGAATCCTTCTAGAACCTGTTCCAGAAGTACTATCCAATGGAATTTTGTTTTCATGATAATATGTACTAGCCAATAAAAGTGCATAAACATGTTTTATTGTCTAAATTCCCACTAAATCAGATCAAACATCACATTTTCAAATATTTTCATTGATCTTCAAATAGTTCATCAAGCACATTCATCACATATTCATCATATATTCATCCTATATTCATCCTAAGTCAAAACATAATGTAGGCATCATCTTCGGCCCTAGCTTTAGCACATAATCATCATCAACATGGCTAATATTCATTCTTTATCATTCATCTAAACATATTTACAACATAACATACAATCATCGGTTAACATAAATCGGATCAACAAGATTATCTAACAAAACATCTAACATGGATCGGATAGCCTAATCATTTTCCCTACAAAAGCATCCTAACAAGACATTATCATACCATAGCTCACACACATCATTCATCATATTACCAAGTCGCTAGTCATACAAGAATTCATACAACAAGACCTCTAAACTAATCATGCATCTTAATCATTAAGCACACCTAATTTTCTTAGCATAGAATGAAACACTAACCGGTTCTAAAGTGTGGAGGTGTGTAGGGATTCACCGAGGTCCGAGAGCCCTTCCTTAGCCGATGGTGATTCCAAGAAGAAAAGAGGAGGGTGTTGGTGGAGCTTTTAGGGTTTTAGTGAGGGAAAGAATGTAGGAGGGTGTGTGAATGGTGGGAGTGTCAAATGAGAGAAGGAGGGCTTGGGCATGGGTTTTATACTCGGTTTGGGTGGTGCACCCTACAATGGTTCCGATTGGGCTCGAAGGGGGGGGGGTATATGGCCCAATCCGGCCCAACCGTTTCTGTTTACTCGAGACCGAGTGGTCTCAAGTCGGGTTCGGTTCACACATATTCATATATATATATATACCACACATAGCACATTAAGGTAAAACGCAACTTTTCATTTAATAACACATATATACGCATAACGAAATTACAAGGCGTTCACTCGGAAAAACCTAGAGTGTCACATACTCCGCGTGTGGATTTTGGGGGTGTGACACAGTTGTGGGCATCCATGAGCAAAACAAGTATATCTTGATCAAAAGGAATGATGATGAAGAGGTAATCAAAGATGGTGATTTAGCATATAGGCTCCATCCAGTAGACCTGATTATGCTGAAAAAGTCTTTTGATGAAGAAAAAGGAAACACAAGGGTCATAAGGAGAGCCTTTGACAGCCTAACAAAAGTTTGAAGGAAGCTATTTACACGAATAGCTTTAACTGATTTTGATCTTTTCATTAATTACAACTATGTAATTAACAAAAAGTTGCTCATGCCCCCTCCTGACACGACAATCCCAATAGAACTACAAGAAGAAGTCAGAACATGAGTTATTTTTTAAAATCTAGAACTTTCTGTTGTTATCAGGGATCATGAAGGAGAGAAGGCTCTTTTTAGAGTAGATGAAATATGCAAGTACTCAAACCATACTCTCAAATACATAAAGGAATGCATGAACAAGAAGGAGGACCAGCTTAAAGCAAAGGGTAGTGACAAAGAGAAGCTGAGGAAAAAGATTGAGAAGATCATCAATGAATGGATTGAAGCAAGAACTTGGTATACGGCAATGTTTAAGGAATGCAACAAAATAAGTAACTTCAAGAAGAGACTAAAGGATGGTGATCTTTACTGAGTCAATCTTGACAGTGCTTGATAAACAATTTATTTCCGTTATTTCTTTTGTTGAACAATGTTTCTATTACAATTTGAATTTACGTGCTTTAAATGGCTTTCAAGTTCTTTATTATGATTAGTTATTTCTCTTATAATACTTAGAGGGAAATTGTTAGGAAACGTTTTGTAAGTATTGAAGAAAAATATGATCAATCTGATCATATGCTGAAGATAAAGTTAAAAGGATCAAATAAAAGGAAGATACAAGATTAACAGGACAAAAGCACAAAAGCAGATACATCTTCAAGAGATATCAGAATTAGATCACAATTGAAGAATGACGATCAAAGAAGACCAATATGATAAGTCTGATGATAAATCTGATGTTTATCACCAGAATCTGGTAACTTTTGATCATCAGAAATCTGATGATTAATTCAACAGATTTCCAGATAAGTTAGTCATCATAAATTCTGATGGACCAACTTTTCAAAGAGAGAAGGTTCAGCTACCAAAGTAAAGTAGCAAGTTGACCTTGGATGGATTCAACGAATATGCCAAAAAGCTACTTTATGCAGACAAGTGCATGAACAAATGTTTATTAATGTCAAAAGACTTTCTATAAATAGAGAAGTCACCACCGAAGGGAAATGAGTAAAAGCCTAGCATTCATTACATACAACATAACTCCATTTCCCTTCATTATAGAATTCTTAAAGTATTCATTTTTATTAGCCAATAACCTCACAATCACCTTGTAAACTTTGTTTCATAGTGATATAAACTTCAAAAATTCTATAGTTTTGTTTCTTGAAAGTTTGATTTCTATTTCCGCACATTATTTTCACTTGTTGAAATCACTTGCCAAATTTAGTCAAAAGAGAATTGTTATCTGGGATCAACACTATATACGAATTCTCTCACTCTCACTTTAACTATTCTGCAGTAGTGTAACATAAACCACGCACAAGAATTATGGGCTAGTATTACATGGAATGCGAACTTGCCATGTTTGCCCATTCACTAAACTCGCAATACATGTGGGTTTAGATGCCCAAACACCGCTAATTGACTTTACAATGTTAAACCCGCTAACTGTTTATCGTTTTACTAATATACAATATATATCCAAAGAACCAAATTATTAAGTTGTTGTCAAAATATACACCAACAGACTCCCCCTTGATAATATCTTCGTAGGGTAACTTAGTCTTTAGTTTTCTTGCAGTCTTTGGTCTTTGGATAACTTCAGCTTAAACAACTTTTGTCAGCAACAGACTCCCCCTAAACTGATGCATCCAATCGGCAAATCTTCAAAACATCAGCATATGAGTAACCTCTTGTACATCATATGCATAGAAATCTTCAAGCTCTTTCTGTAATGTAGAAGGAGGACCATGGATCCAATCAGATTCCTCTTCACTTCATAGCATATCACATGACATTACTTCATAGCATATAACCAAGTAACCCCTAACAGATACGTACTGCTTATAAGATAAACGACACGATACTGATCATGCTTCAGACGAATCTGAGGGCATTTTATAGTTAACATATGAACGATAATAGTTAACAAAATGATATTAGGGCCTTAATGTACGGAAAACAGGTTAAACGGAAGGATTTCTGGTTAACAATGCATTAACAATTAAACACGAACGGACGTTCCATAAACGATTCCAAGGGCTCAGAATTATGTAGACATGATTTATAGACTATAACATAGGGTCATTGAGGCCTTGTCAATTAGCAAACATGTTAAATGAAGTAGTTTCCTGTTAACGAAATGCATTCAGTTTTAACGCGTACGGTATTAACCAAACATGCATTGTACCAGTAGTCAAGCCTAAAAACACTTATAGAACATTAAGATAATGTAATTCAAGTAAATACGTGAAACCGTTTGGGTTTTCGTTAAAGATGGGTTTGTATGTTTAAAACACTAAACCCCTGCTAAAAATGTGTTGTTTCGCGTTTTGTTTACTGAACCGGCGGCATATTTAACGCCTGATAATTATCCGCAACATAAAATATCAGATCATACTTATCAAATAACATAAATTGCCAAACTTTGACCAAGTCAGAGGGGCCTAGAAGAACCTTGCATGTTCCGATCGACCCTAAAGGGCATCCTTTTTCTTTTTGTTTCTATTTTTATACAAGTAACAAATTCCATAGCCTTTAACCATTTGTTCCTATAATTTCCCAACAAAAACATAGCCAAATCCAAGGTATACTAGTGTTTATGATTGCATTTTCATGGCTTTTTTCATGTTAGAACTTAGTTTTAAAAAAAAAAGAAATAAATTTGAACCATGAACTTTAATCTTTTGTGCCTTGAAGGTTGTTTATACTCATACTACATATAACAAGGTTATACATGGTTTTTGATGGTAGAAAAGTTGAGAATTATAGATAAAAAAACTCGGACTTTCGACAATAATCAGACAAAACAAATCCTAATCGAAAAAGATGATTAAAGAGGCTTGATTAATAATGAATACATGTTTATGTGATATATGATGTTGAGGTACTCTACCTAGCACAACTCAGGCTTCGGAAGCTTAGAAGTTTGTTGAATAGGCGAGAAATGAAAGGTACTACTACCTGAAAAACCGAGTTTGGGGGCATCAGACTTTGTTTTAGCATAACTATTAGCATGTATATTGTTAGACCATGAAATTTATAGGTTGATCATATATGATGAAAATAAGATCTCTACAAAATTCAGTAATTTTTAGCAATTCAGAGAATACTTGTGAATTTTTTGGTGTTTAATGGCGTTAATTCAAGAAAATATCAAACATATTCAATAAACCACCACCCATTTTTGTAGAGAGGCTGTTTATAGCATAAGAATGATCCACCAAAAAATCGGGGTCCATTAGCTGACCCTAGATATGCTTTTAAAACTCGCGAATTATCGAACTTTCGGTAACCAAAAACGTTGAACCTGAAAATTTTACAGGGGGTTGCTGGGTATATAGGGACACTTCAGTAAAAAAAATTAGTATTTTTGGATGTCGGGTTGTATTATTCACCAATTTATCGGTTGTTTAAAATGAAATTATTAATTATAATAAATAATTAATAATTTCTAGAAATAATTCTCCTAAAATTTAGATGTTAATAAGGCTTTGTACAAAAATTTCCATCTTTTTATTCATATTGCATGGTTAGTTATGAAATTTGGATTTACAATTTATTATGTTAATGAAAACCGACAATTAAATCGTTTAACGAACCTACCCGAACTTGTGAGGTGGTCGATGGCTTAATTGGCGATAATTGGAAGGTCGAAGTAATTCCAAACTTTCCGGTGTGAATTGGGTAATTGGGGTGCATTACTTGCTAGTTTGGGGAGGCTGCAAATGACAAAAATGGAAAATGTGATTTAAACGAACTAGACATTGGTAACGCCCAAACTTTTTTTTTTTACAGAAAACAAATCATGTTGTATTAGTTAACAAGTTGGGACATTATACATGATCATGCCATTTTCCGAACAACTAAAATGAATATCCCAGATCGACATACAAAACGGTGCACGGAAGCCAAACATGATTTCATACTAAGACAATACCTATCGCCGTATTTTTAGGCTATGAGCCCATTCTCGGATAGTGACTCACATCTGATATTGGTATATAGCGATTACCGATCCATACACTATTTTTCGGTAATTAACCGAACATTAATTGATACTAGGATCAGAGTAGCATAAGAACATATATCTATATTGTGCTTGCTTTTTTGTGCATACATATCATGTGAGTTTTATTGGCCTTTTTTTCCAAAATTGTTTTACTTAGGGTGAATAGTGTGAAAACGGGCACAAAACCAGTAATTTCCGTACTGTTTTAATAATTATTTATTTCCTGCATTTATGTGTTTAAACGTCAACATTATATGCTTGCTTTCTTTACATATAAATTCATGCATGTTTCATACTTCAATTATCGCATTGTGCATTACATTAAGCATTGCATCGAAACGACTAGTAAACTCACCGGTAAGACAAGTTGTGACAGCATAGCTTCAGCTGTCACACCCCGACCACGTAAAACAACAAAACGTGGCGGAAACGCCGGGGAGTGTTGTAACAGAATCATTGTTTCATAACACATGAAAATTGAAATATTGTTTTATTGATTAAAAGAGTTGCAATGTCTTGACAATCAAAGAAACATAACATAAATAACTAGTCTTGCATCTTTTATTGTCGCTAAGGCCCAAGTCCGCCTAAGTGTATCTTGATAAATCTTAAGCATCATATCCTGAAACACATGTGAAAATAGGTACGTCAGCATAAAAATGCTTGTGAGATACATAGGTTTTGTAAAAATAAAATTCATGACTTATGTTTAAGAAAATGTTTAGTCATGAACCTTGTAATTTGCTTTGTCTTGTAAATCATTTGAAAAGTGATAAATAAACCAAATGATATATATGTATAAAAGAATAATACATGGCTAAGTAAATAACCAAGTAACATGAGTTTATATCAGATAAGTTATTTGTAAAACAATGTATTGTGAAAAGTATGTTATTTGTATAAAATGTTATATGTCTAAATTGAAATAATTCAAATAACGCTACGATATGTAATACCATACAAGCACTTATATATAGGATGTACCAGCGGTGTATCCACCATGCTTGTATCATATTACACACGCCTCGTTACTTAAATCACTTACTCAAACCAAACCACCAAAGTAAAATGTTTATGTATAATCAAATGTCAAAATGTTTGTGTGAAAACCATGTCTAATGTCTATGTCTAATGTAAATCATGAATTGTGTATATCAATGTCAAAATGTTTATGTCTAATGTAAATCATGAATTGTGTATATCAATGTCAAAATGGTTATGTCTAATGTAAATCATGAATTGTGTATATCAATGTCAAAATGTTTATGTCTAATGTAAATCATGAATTGTGTATATCAATGTATCGTGTATGATAAGTGAAATATATCAACTAAACCATATGTAAAATGCACAAAAACAAGGTATTGAAGTAAAACATGGTTTAAATCAAAGTTATGTTTTGTGGAACAAATGCATGCTATACTGATATAAACATCTATGCGGTATTGTGAAAATGCATACATCCAAGCCTTGTGACTGTGGTGATAGACCCCTAAACGAATTTAAAGGTCTATATGTGTTATGTTTATCGAATTCGGTCATTCCTTCCATCCAAACATACCTAGGATGTCAGGAACGGGAGTTGTCAATTCCTATGGTACCACTACCTACTAACGAATGGCGTGATCAATGTTAATGAATGTATATTGTCCCATTTGAACAAACCAAATGTCATACCAAAATGTAAGCATGTGATAAATAACAAATGTACTAAGTATGCACACAATGGACATACATAGCATAAAATGTAATGTAAACCAATGTACTAAGTATGCACACAATGGACATACATAGCATAAAATGTAATGTAAAACGATGTACTAAGTATGCAACAAAGGATATACATAGCAAAAACACAATGAAATCATGTACTATAAGTGTACTATTGAACATAACAAGCATATGATATGAAAACATGAAAAGCACGAAAGTAACGAGTAGGTACATGTGTTTCACCCCAAAATGTTTGGAAAACAGTAAAAGAGGGGTCTATGTACTCACTTGAGATTGCTCAATAGTCCTAGGATAACCACCAAACAATGCTAGAAGATCACGGAATCAAACGGTACCTAATATAGGTAACTATGTTAATATATCGGACCTATACCGGAGGATCGGATACAATGAGGGCTCGTAAACCAAATGAGTATGGAAACTCATGTAATATGGTTTTAACAAAGCCTACATACTACAATGAAACCTAACCTAAGTTCTTATGACCCATTACGTTTAGGTAGATTATGCTACTTTAACGTGTCGTTCGCGTGAAACGCGTTCGGAGTGCCTAACTAGTCCTATGATAAGTAAAATATGCCTTAAGATGTCTAACATTGTTACCAAATCAGTTTAGATACCAAAAGTTATGCTACATATGCTTAAAATGAATTTTGGCGTTCAAAGGGCATTTTGGAAATTTACCTAAGGCATATAAACTACCTATCATGCAACTACTTAAACGAAGCGACCATAAGGTATAACCTCGGAAGGTTATTCCCTATATACTATGGTCACCTAATGTGTTTGGTCAGATCCTAATGATCAACCAAATGGGTCGGGTTCGAAAGTATAAGCGATTGTTTAGATCGCTTACCTTACGACCCTATATAAGCACTAAACTAAAAGTGACGAGCTAAGCATGTTAAAACATGCTTAACTAAGTTTAGAAAACAGGTTTGGTATCAAAACAAACGGTTTTGATACCCAAGAGTATTTTGGTTACAAAATACGCAATAACACGCATTTTGGCCGAAACTACGACTCGTCACTAAGCCTATATAACGTGGTAATCAGTAGGTATAGTCACTAGGGACTATAACCATCATGATTACGCTCACGATATGAAGTTCAAACGAACTTCGAATTGACCATAAACTGGTCAATGTAGAAAGTCAAACAAAGTTTGACTTTAACGCTAAAAGAATATAAGAACAAAGGAACACTTACAAAGGGTCCCCGAAAGCTTTGATTTCCAAATATTTCTCAGGTATGAATTGTTTTTACACCTCAATTTAGAGAAGTTTTCAGAAATTTAGTGGGTTTTGAGTTGTGAATCAAAGGGGTATTTATAGGATATGGACCACCGTTAGGATCGTTTATCGAATATCGTGCTTTGATCTTGTCCCTACACTTGTTGCAACCCTAAGGTAACTCAAATTGGCCCCCCACCATCAGGGATTAACATGTGGCATTGGGTTTGGGAGTGCTTAACAGCTGTTTAGAAGTTTTTGAGGTTCTGGGAGGTCCTTACGGACCGTAAGGGTGAGGGCTTACGGTTCGTAAGCCATCAAGTTTGCTGAAATGAGAGTTTTGGTCCCTGCAGCTCCAAACTTGGTTTTCGATGCATTTTTGACAGGTTTAAGCCCCGTTAACCCCATTTCAAAGCTCTAAAATGAAGTTAAAGTATAGGGAACTTAAAATGCGCTAAAAAATATCTTGGATGTCGGTTCGTTTGGCCGTACGATTGTGTTGTTCGGTTAATTACGACGGAAGTCGTAACGGATGCAAAAACGATCCAAATTGCGCGATGAATGGATTTTTCTCATGCCAAACACTAAAATAAAATATTTTAGTGCTTACATAAATTTTTGGATGTCCGGATGTATTCAGAACGTAAGTTATGCGTGAAAATGCAAACTTGTGCATTTTTGACGCTTTTAGTCCCTGAATGACCCAAAAATTTATTTTAGCACACCGAACCCCTCAAAGCCTATTTCTAAGCTATGTAAAGAATATTTATGGTATGTTTAACTCATGGTCATGTTCCAGAATGTCTGTTACAGTTCAAATCGGCATACTTTCACAGTTTGTCGAATTTAGTCCCTGTAAGCGATTAAACTTGATTTTGTCATACCAAAGCCTTCAAAACTTATTTCTAAGTTATTTAAAGGTTATTTAAGGTATGTGAAGCCTATTTCACTATTCCGGAGTGTTCGTTGCATTAAACTGGTTGTATTTACGCATCAGTGCGCGTATAACCTTCCAGAAAGCGATTTAGAGCCCGAAATCGAACAAGAATTGATATGTGCAAATGATACACATATTTGTACAAATCCCAAGTATGAAATATAATATTTCATTTGTTTGCTATTTGTTTGATGCTCGCAGTGACCCAGGTGTGACATCAGCAAGCAGTTAAAGGAAAGATTTAGGGCCTAGATGTAGTTCCAGCATCAAAAATACATTAAAACCCAAGTGTGGGAACAAAGGTTAACATAAACACTTTCCAGAAGCTAAAACAAGCACTAAAAACTGCCCGAAACGCACTTAAAATGCAGAATTATGCAAAAAACAGCAAAAATCAGCATTTTTACACCAAAATAACATGCATAATTAATGTTTAAGTGTCTAGAATAACTTGTAAAGTGTTGGGAATAAAAATTGTCACAATAGGTATTTCATACCTTGTAAAATTCACTATTTAACACTTTAACGAATCGATAACCGAACGATTAACCAGGCGCTACCCAAAACATCAAAAATAGACTAGAAACATAGTTTTTTTATTTTTTAAAGCTAGTTATGGTGATAGAACACCTTAAAAATCATCGAAACACTTAAACATACCTAATCTTACATTTAACCTTCTACTTTGCATTTTCTACCCACAACTTCCAAGTTTGGACATATTACCCCCCCCCCCCCCCTCTTCCAACCGGCCCCAAAGGGTTGCCCACACCCTCTTCCATTAAAATATTTCCTTGTGCTCTAGATATGGGACAAGAAACCTTATGGATAAACAATTGTTGGAAAGTTATTATAAAGGACCATTAGTTGAATAAACAAGATCATTTCTCATTCAAACTTCATCTTCATCCTTCCCTTCTCTCTACACCTCACGGCCACACATATACACCCATACATCCACCATTTTGACTCATAATCAAGGCAATCTAAGGTTATACCAAGGTGTTAGAAGGTGATCTAAGAAGACTTGGAGCAAAGGAAGTGAAAGGACCTTCTTGAGGAGCTTTTATCCACTCATCTTCTTCATTCTTCATCTTCTTCTTGTTCTTGCCACATCCCTAGCCACAAGAGCTAGTGGTAAGTTCCATAAACCATCTTTTACTTCATGTTAAGCTTATGTACAAGTTACACCATCAAAGAAACTAAACTTTAAAAGATGGTAACATGAAGATCTAACATAATCTAAGTGAAAATAAGTTGTTTTGAAGTTGTTTGATATATGTTATGAAGTTGTGAATGTTGAATCTTGTGTTTTAGTGAGATCCATCATGTGAAAGCTTGTTAGAAGCTTAGATCTAACAAGTTTAAGCATGGATCTTGAAAGATCAATGGTGAAACTTGAAGATGAACTTGAAAAGTCTTTATGTGAACATGAAAAAATGATTTTAAAGTATGTTCTTATGATCTTGAAGTAACTAAGTTTATGGATGGTTAAGTTATGAGATTAAGCTTCAAAAAAAGTTTGTGAAAAGTTCATCAAGAAGCTTGTTTTTGGAAGAATTAAGTATATTAATGGGGTGTTTGTTTTTTCTTCAAACATCTTCAAAGGAGCTGATGTCTGCAGGCGCGCAGACGTTACCTTTGAAGACTGTTTGTTTTTTTCTTTTAAACAGATCTGAAAATTGCTTTTTTCAGCTTAAAAAAAAGCTATGACACCCTTTCTTCTAACATCTTCACAAAAAAAAACCCTCTCTTCAGCAGCAAACTGCTTTCTAATAGCCGGACACTCATCTTAACATTTCCATTCTCATCTCTAACAACCGTATACGACACCTGCTTCGACTCCTCATCCACCTCCGCCATCTTCCTCCCAATAAACCTCTTCACCGAGAAAAACGTATTCTACGGATTCACCACCGCCTGCCTCTTAGCTATCTGCCCTACCAACTGGTCCCCGTTCTTCGTGTACACCACCACCGACGGCGGCGTCCGCTACCCCTCCGTGTTCGTCACTATCACCATCTTCCCCCCTCCATCGCTCCTACCGCAGAGTTCATCGTTCCTAGATCGATTCCGACCACCTTCTCCGCCACAACTCTATTTCTTCTACTGTTTTTCAACTTTACGAAGGATTTTTTGTGTGAAAAGGAAATGGATTTGGTTAATCCTCTGCCGAAGAAGACGGTTTTAGGTGGAAGACGCCATTGCTGCTAGAAATGGAGGTTGAATTTTGATGTATGTATAAAAGGGGGTAAGAAGATTGGGAGTGGTGAGGTTTTGTGGATAAAAGGGGAGACGGAGGTTGGGAGGAGAGGGTTAAACATTTTGGAGGTAAATGGTTTAGGATGTTTTGATTTGGAAAATAAAACAAAGTTCATATAGTTTGTACAGACGGTATCAATTTATAAAAACAAACAGTCTTATGTTTCCAGCTTGAAGAGCTTCAGACCACATCTTCAATTGCAGACATAAAAACAGATGAAATCAGCTTGCAGACAATTTATGTTTGCAAAAACAAACAACACCTAAGTATAGATCTAAAAGACTACATGTTTTTATAAAATATTCAAGTTCATCCTAGAGTTTAACATGATGATTTTAGTGTATGTAACTTGTGAGAATGTTGAAAATTGATTTTTGGTGATGAAAAAAAAATAAACACATGTTTTGAAAACATGGTAAACCTCCATTTTTAGGGGAAACTATGTCAAAAAATTTTAAAAATTTTGACACTTAGAAAAATATAAGTTTTGGTGAAACTTATTCCCCAAGGTTTCATAATTTTTATACAAAATTTCAAGTCAAGAATAAGTTTTCTTCAAGGTTAAAATCAATATTAAGTATGTATATTTCATTAGGGAAAAGTATATATATAGTTGTCACCAAATTTTGTGCTAAGTGTATATTATGTGTATTATATGTAGTAGTGTATTAGGAACTTGAAAAATACACTAAATACTCCCAAGGAGGATAAATACCAGAATGCACACAAAAATATACAATGAAGTATTTATAAATATAAATACAAGAATTACCCATAAAGGGGTATTTGGACAAGATACAAAATATATGTTAATATAAATATATCCCTCAAAATATATGGACTTGGACAAATATTGGACTATTGGACATAATATATATTTGGACAAATAAATATAATTACTATCTAGTAATGAAGGTTATAAAAAAATAGAATCAATGACAAAAATGAATATGTGTGTGTGTATATATATATATATATTTAACAAGCATAACAAAATATATATATTTCAAACAAACCTTAAAAATATATTATTTTTAAGAAATATAATTCCGAAAAGTATTAAAAATCAAAGGATTGATTTTTGACAAATAATGTAAAAATACACAAGTATTTACATATAAAATACAAGTATACTTACACAATATATTATTGAAAATATTATTTAACAAAATACTTATATTTATTTTGGAAAATAATATAAGTATCATATTTTGGATAAGTTAAAAATATAGATTATTTTTAACACATATCGTTTTAAAAAAACTACACATACAAATATATATTTTTGGGGAATAAAATATATATATTTACAAGTGAATGACACAAATTCAATTTACTATAATGCGACAAACGGGCGAAACCCGACAAACAAGGCCACGACCCTCACAAATGACGAACTTACATAAAACAAATACATAACTCAAGATGGTAACTTGTACTTAGTAAGTTACAAGTTTAAGTGATTAACGTACATAGAACATTTATAGGTTACGACGCCTACGATACGAGCCGGAGAAGTTTGGACGTAAGAGACGCAAATCAGGGAGTTCATGTCCCCACTTTTAAAGTTTTTCTTGTTTTCTAAACTTGGGGAAAATACATGTACTATGGTATGTAGAAACAAAACTAAGGAATGACCTATAGATCATGTTACCAATAGGGTGAAACTTATGCACCATTAACCAACGTATACATTTAGAGCGGGGAGCGGAAGGTTAGATCTAATGGGTTTATGTCAACCCCACTCATGGTCTACTTCTACCAAAGAGTGCTTTTGGGTCTCAGTCGACTTATGACGGAAAATGCCCAGGTTTGGATTCTTCCTATGTCGTGACACATTTTAGTGGCCTTGCAAACCATTATTAATCTCGAATTCCTTACATTTACATAACACAGTTTACAAATACATTTTACAAATTACATACCATGTTTTCATACAACTATGCTCAAACATTCTATACAAAACTGCATGGATTCACACCAACTTTTATTGACGATTTTCAAAACTTACATGTATTTCAGGAAACTAAGTGGATGTGTGCGGCCTATCTTTGCTCAAGAATGATGTTTATGTTTCAAGTTATCATGTGTCCATACTCCGTTGCCACTTTTGATGGATTTTTTTGCTATATCTCACCTCCTTGCAGTGATATAGTGAACAAAACCTTGATCTTTGTTATGAAATTAAGTTGTAAACTTTTCAAACAATTATCTTTTGTTATGATGTAAACTTTAAACTTAACTTGTATCTTGAATGTTTAAACTATGAATGGCAAAGTGAAGTTGTTTTATATTCATGTAGTATGGTTACTTATCATATGCAATGAGAACCTTTCAGATCACACCTCGTGCTTCCACCTTAGAAAAGGGTGTGACAAATAGCATGTTACATACGTATATACTTGCACATGAAAACGTGATTTGATATGAATTATCTAAAGTTAGCACTAACACACAAAAAGTCCCCACAAACACGAGTAATTAACCATAGGCCGGTGAATGTGTAAATACTACTATTAGTTTGACAAACCCAATGGCAAGTGCACATGTTCATGCACATACGTTGAACACGCTATGAGGTGTTAGCTAATGATACTTGGGACGGTGATGTGGTGGATGTAGACCACTGGATTTTGAACGAATAGTCAAGGCTTCACTTGTGGGCTTAGTATAATTACATCAAATTTTGCAGCACTTTAAACATACACTTGTGAGATGAAACAAACAAAACTGGTGAAACTCACCAACTTTTGTAGTTGACATTTTCAAAACATATATTTCAGGTAAACAAGTTAACGAATGATGAATATGGGTGGAAGTTTCAAATTTTGATGTGTAGATACTTTGTGCATATATGCCTACCTGCTATATAGATATGTTGCTTATGGAATCATACTTTTGTAAAATACTTTAGTGTGTAAACAGAAACATAGTGTGTAGTGCTATTTTAGTGTATAACACTATACCTTTTTTATCAACGTGCTTGTGCCATGTGTCTGTTGCACCCCTGTGCTCTTCCACTGCGAATCAGGGTGTGACAACGGGAACAAGTTGTATCAATCTATATACAAGAACTAAAATCTCGAAAATTCCATCAAATTCATTCCACAAATGTAGATAAAACATTATTTTATCTAGAGATGTCACAAAGTATTACAAATGATACAATTTTAAACAGAAAATCCAGTTGATTTAAGTTCTTTTGAAACATGACTTCTAAGTCCTTTTGACTTTTAATTTAGCGCAACACAATAGAACCTGCATTTTAAAAATTAACTCAATTATGAAACCACGTCTCCCTCTTACAATAACAATTCCTACGTGAACAACCATTTTCCGTACGTTAAGAATTTGAATGAAAAAGAAGATATTTTGGATGTTTTTTTTATTTTGAAAACAAATAAATAACAAAAAGAAATAAACAAATAAAATAAACACTCTATTTTTGTGAGAATAGTCGAAAAGAATATCATACCAGTCAAGTCAAACTATTTACACAGTACTAGCAGTTAATTCTTCATGTTAAAATTCATGAAAATAGTCCAAGATGATTACAGTATTATTTATTTAGTAAAACAAAAGACATGAATATTTTCAAGTACCACTATCTCGTGATTTAATTAAGTGTAATTTTATATTGTAGTACTAGCGTCTCTGTCTCCCACTTCGAGATATAGCTTTGCAATCAAGGTATGCACAAAGTTTCCCCGTAATAGGTGAGTATAATATTTCCATCCTTATTTGATTTACAACGTCAGACCATTGGTGAACATGTTTGTACAATCGTATAGTCAAAGCGACCTATGTTTGTATCCGACGAGGGTTAGGCAAATACCAATTTTGTACGATTTATGCTTTTTGTACTTTGAATGATTCTCTAAGAGAGCTTCTTCAATTCTTGGGTTTTCTGGCATTTTTAGCTCTTTTAAGATGTGCGGGACTAAGTCTAGGTCTGAATATATCAAGATGTAACAAAAGGAAAACCCTGATATTCCCGAATGAAAAAATTGTATAAAGACCCAAAACCTCAGATTTGGCGATCTATCAACACAAGATTGAAGGATTTAAGTTCGTTAAGTTTATATCATGTAGTAAGTTGATTATTTCATGTTTCTTGCCTACTAGTACATCATATGATCGATCTACTACCACATGTAAACAATTTTAATTTCAATTTCAGTGTGACAGTCCAACCTCTGATGTACTATCATTTCTTCTTTTTCAGACAGTGAAAACTCATTTATTTTTTTATTGGTTTTCTATATTTTTTTATTAGTTTTCTGTTTTCTTATGTTTAAAAGAAAAACTACTATACAAAAATTCAAAATTCTTATGTAAAACCGATTATTCAGAATTCCTCATCCCGTTAAGTTCGACTAAGTTTTCAAAACGAACCCTGTCAAATGCTTTTGTGTAAAGATCTGCCAGGTTATCTAATGTGTCAACTTTATGAAGTTCAATAAGTTACAGACAATCCTGTATGCAATTAACTCCAAGTCACTATCAGCTGGATACCATAGACCAAGCTTTAGTTTCCCCTTCGAGTAACAACGAATCTGCAACACTACCTTCATATGCGACTCCTTCATATTTGCTTGATATCTGGCACAAAGAATACCAACATGATATCTGAATTGAAGCAGTCGAATACATTAAAGATCCGATCATATCCCGATACTGAGTTGGATTCATATCCTGGTCACTATCTACATCCATGGCACTCATCTCGAACTTATTCTTCATCACCAACTCAAACTTATGACATATGTTCTCACCAGATAACCCAAAGATGATGATATCCGCATATACTTGTACCAGCATAAAATCTTCTTTTTTTCTCCTGATGAAAAGTGTACTTTTGACCTGAACCCTTTCAAAGCCATTTGTTACAATAGGATTTGATAGTGTCCCATACCACGTATAACAACCCTCCTGAATTTTTCTGACGCCCTAATATATATTAAAATATCCCTATATGTCCTAAAATACACCCCGTATGTGAAAACCGAGCCTAAAATACGATATAACATTAAAAATTAATTAAAACCAAAGCTTTTAGGTCGCTCGCGGGCCGCGTAGAACCTTTAAGGAACTTACGCGGGGCGCGACAGCTTCAAGACGGGGCGACACCCGGTGCTGCCACGTGTCATCAGCGTGTCAAGGCTAAGATGCTGACCAATCAAAGCTATGTCGTAGATCCCCTACTACGCGGGCCGCGTAGGCCTTAGCCTCATCTTATGCGGGCAGCGAGGAAACCAAAATCAGGCCCTATATAAGGAGGGCATCGGGCCTTCAGTCAGTTCGTTCATTTCTCGACTTTCTCTCTCGAATTTCTTATAGTAGGCACTATACTCGGGTATAATATCCCCCTAATTAACGAAGTTCTACTCCGTTGTAAGTATTATAACCCCGGTTACGTATTAGATACGCTGCCCGATTGATCCAGGGTTCCGTAACGGCTGTCGAGGTTCTGCCCGAAATAGTCGTTGGAATACCGTCTCGGGAAGGGTATTGCTAATGTAAATATTGGGTTATTATACTAACATATGTACATTTGTGTAATTAATAGATAACTGCCAGGAAACCCTTAAGAGAAATCTAAGACAGCAATGTGAGTAATCTCTTTTGTGTAAATTGTTTTTACAAAACCTTAAATGTTTTACAATGTGATTAAGCAGTGATTGAGTCTTTGTAGTTCTTCAATTATTGTCGGTATGTTGGGGTTTTGTATACAAAATGTGGAACGCGTTACCATTGGACAACGAGTTAGCGAATGTGTAATATGACCCACCAGTCAGGATTGACAATACTAAATGAGTAATTGTGTAGAAATAAACAATTTGATAGCTCTCAATACTGTTAAAGGATAAAACTTTTCTTGATTAAAATGGGATTCACTCACCAGTATTTCCCACTGACAAAATGTTTTTAAACGCGTTTCAGGTAACAAAATGTGAAAGCCAACTAGAAGCCAGCTGGACAGCACTGAAGGCTTGGAAAAGTGGCTATAAAAGTTACCTAAATAAAAGAAGATGTTTTATTCAATAAAATAGGGATTTTCCCTATCAAAATGTTTGTAATGAAAACTTGGGTTTTATCCCAATATGTTTAATATTATAAAAGGGTGGTATTTACTCTGATAAATATTTCCTAACTATGGTCCTGATGAAATTTCCGCTGCCAAATTTATAAACAAATGAAACCACTGAAACTGGTCTCGCGGCCGCCCGTTCCCGGGACAGTTAGGGGGCGGGGGTTGCGATAGAAGGTGGTATCAGAGCTAAGCCACTGATTCAGCCACAGAAGTGTTCTACTGACACCAAAATATTATTTAAATTGTTAGGAAATTAATTATGGAAATACGTGCATATCTGCATTTTACTGTTGTGTGTTATTTGACTATTTGTTAGTTTACAATATGAGTGATCAAGGACCCTCAGATGTTTATTGTCAGTTATCCGATTCACCTAGGAGTGAAGGTACTTC
Source organism: Helianthus tuberosus (assembly GCA_030545235.1). Lineage (NCBI taxonomy): Eukaryota > Viridiplantae > Streptophyta > Magnoliopsida > Asterales > Asteraceae > Helianthus > Helianthus tuberosus. The sequence goes on from CM060411.1 coordinate 90,645,428, forward strand.
CTCACAGCCTGTCCTCTCTGGGTATTCAGCTGACCAGGAAGAAGGGATGTTTGTCTTTAAGGCTCAGTCTGAAGAGCCATTCCCTAAGAAAAAGAGAGGATGGTTCAGTAAGGGAGCATTCGAGTGTAGGAAAAGAATGCGAAACTTGCAACAATAGAGAGTCCTAGAAGCCGCTAAGCGAGAGTCAGATGCCCATTCACAGGATATCCTTAATAGGAGCTTAGCCAATTTTCATATCCTAGCAACCACAGATGCCGACCCAAACCTGGAACAACTAGTAGCCCCACAACCCTTACCTTTGTTCCCCACACAGCCGATGCAGATAGAAAACAACTCTGAAAACCAAGTTCAAATGCATGATTTCAACCCTGAGGAGATACCTAGGATACCAGCCCCTAATCCCTTAGACCCAGATTATGATCCATGGTTCGATGATCATAGGGATTATGTGCCACGCTACCACCTAAACGATGAACCCATGCCGAACTTAGCAGCTTATCCAGGTCTGGACCCTCTAGATCCCTACTACAACAATAACGATGAATACATTAGGATGATCTTAGAGAATCCGTACCCTCAGGAGGAGCCCATGCCCCATTACCCAGACCCAGTACCAGCACCTGCACCCCCAATAAGTGCAGAAAATGTGCACGAGCTCCGAACTTTCGGAGAAGAGATTTTAGAGAATAGTGAGAGGATGAGGCAGGTAGGAGAGCGACTCGTCTGGAAGTACGACGAGCGCAATATGGATTACTGGATGAATCCAGATCAGTGAAGGTGATGGTGGAGAGAATAATAATAATAATAATAATAATAATAATAATAATAATAATAATAATAATATAATAATAATATATAATATGTTTGTATGTATATATATATATATATATGTGTGTGTGTGTGTAATAATAATAATAATATATGATGTAGTATAGACCACTTAGTGGTTAGCGATGCATAGTAGTGTTGTAATTTTAATTACAGCTTTAGTGTGTATTAGATGCATACTATATAAGAAAGAGTAAAGTCGCAATGCTCGACGATTTTCACCAATATATGTTTTGTGTGATTGTTGCCTAAATTATTAATTATTTTGTGATATTAATAATTGGTAAATGTTTAAAATTCAGATGGACGACGAAGTAAACCAGGAAAACCAGAATAATGATAAACAGAGTAACAATAACCTGGATAATGAAAACCCGAACAACAACAATAATGGAAACCAAGTGGATAAGAGTGCCATGCAACATATAGTGGCAGAAAGGATAATAGATGTGATACCATATATTATCAAAACGGTTAAGGAAGTGGAAAATAAAAGTAAGCATGATAGCAAACGACCCTCTGAACCTGAACACAGCGTAAACAGTGGACCCGTACTTCAAGTGCCCATTCCCAAAAGAAGAAGAACCGTGTCTTACGGTTGTTCTTATAAAGAATTCTGGTCTTGTAAACAAATGGAATTCTCGGGCAATGAAGGGGCCGTTGCTTCTCTACGCTAGATAGAAAAGACTGAGGCAGTCTTAAGAATAAGTAAATGCGCGGAAGAGGATAAGATAATGTTTGCTTCCAATCTGTTTAAGAATTCAGCACTATAATGGTGGAACACTATCCTCCAGTCTAGGGGAAGTGATAGAACTTACAATATGGAATGGGAGGAGTTTAAAAACATGGTAGAAAGGAAATTCTGCCCTCCTAATGAAAAGGAACAGATAGCCAATAAATTCCTAAATCTTAGGATGATTGGGATAGATAGTAAGGGTTATACTACATTATTCTTTGAATATGCCCAAATAGTACCAACCCTTGCTTCACCTGAACTAGTATTAATCTCCCGTTACATCTAGGGATTAATTAGAGAAATTAGACATGTAGTCAAGGCAGCTAGACCTCAAACCATAGAAGAAGCAGTAGAACTAGCCAACACCTTGACATATGAGTTAGTTCGTACACGAGAAGAGGATCAAAGGAGGAACCTAACCCAGAAGCTTGCCCAAGAATTCCGTTCTGGAAATTCTAACCGTGGGAAAAATATAGGTTCTACCTCGGCACCCTACTGTAAGTACTGCAAAAGGAAGCATTCAGGAAGATGCTCCATATACTGTAACTTCTGCAAAATATCTGGACACAAGGAGGAAGACTGAAGGAAAAAGCCTAGCAATAGGATATGCTACAACTGCGGAGAACAAGGTCATATCAAGCCTAATTGTCCAAAGCTGGCTCCAGCTACGAACACCAAGAATACTAAAAATGTTAGAGCATTTGTTCTAACTGCAGAAGAAGCAAAGATGATCCCGGATGTGATCACCGGTGCGTTTTTAGTTAATGATGTTTTTGCTAAAGTATTATTTGACTCTGGTGCGAACCAAAGTTTTATTAATACTTCAGTTTGCAAACTTCTTAATCAATCATTAACTAAACTCCCACAAGAATGTCTAGTAGAGACAGCAAACGGGGAAACTATTAAGATTTCTGAAATCTTGCAGCGAGCAAGAATAGAAATTTTAAATCAGAAATTTATTGCAAACCTTTACCCCATGAATCTGGCAGAAGTTGATGTTGTGTTAGGAATGGATTGGTTAATAGCCAATAAAGCCAGTATTTTATGTGATCAAAAGTCAATTCAAGTAAATTCACCAAGGGGTGAAAAGATCACAATTAAAGGAAACAAAACCTTTAAATCCACAAAGTTCATCTCTGTGATGAAAACAGCAATTTATATCAAGAAAGAATCATTAGTGTATTTGATTTCTATAATCACTAGCACTAAAGGAAAAGAATTAAAGGATATTACAGTAGTATCCCAGTTTTCAGATGTATTTCCAGAAGAGCTACCAGGGCAACCTCCAGACAGGGAAGTTGAATTCAGAATCCACTTAATACCAGGAACCGCACCAATTGCCAAAGCACCTTACCGTCTGGCACCCACAGAAACGCAGGCACTGAAGAAACAATTAGATGAATTGTTGGAGAAGGGATTCATACAGCCAAGCTCATTGCCATGGGGAGCACCGATTTTATTCCTTAAGAAGAAGGACGGATCAATGCGTATGTGCATTAACTACCGTGAATTGAACAAAGTCACGATTAAGAATCGGTATCCATTACCAAGAATAGATGATCTATTCGATCAATTGCAATGAGCACGATTTTTCTCTAAAATTGATTTAAGGTCAGGATATCATCAATTAAAGGTACATGAAGAGGACATTCCTAAAACCGCTTTCAGAACAAGGTATGGCCATTATGAATTTACTGTCATGCCATTTGGCTTAACCAATGCCCCAGCTGCATTCATGGACATGATGAACCGAATATGTAAGCCATATTTGGATAAATTCATAATTGTCTTTATAGATGATATTCTTATTTTCTCTAAGAGTAAAGAGGAACATGCAGCGCATCTGCACTCTCTTCTAAGTTTATTGAGAAAAGAAACGCTTTATGCTAAGTTTTCGAAGTGTGAGTTTTGGTTAGAACAGGTACAATTTCTTGGACATCTAGTTAATCATGAAGGAATTCATGTAGATCCCACCAAGATCGAGGCAATTACCAAAAGGAAAACCCCTGAGTCACCAACCGAGGTTAGAAGTTTCTTAGGATTGGCCGGTTATTATAGAAGATTTATTCGCGATTTTTCTAGAATAGCCATTCCTTTAACTAAGTTAACCTGTAAATCGGTTAAGTTTGAATAGGGACCAAAACAAGAATAAGCCTTTAAAATTCTTAAGCAAAGATTAACCCATGCACCCATACTAGCGTTACCAGAAGGAACTGAAGATTTTGTAATCTATTGTGACGCTTCCATGTTAGGTTATGGATGTGTGTTAATGCAACGTCAAAAGGTTATCGTTTACGCCTCTAGACAACTTAAGAATCATGAAGAGAATTATTCAACCCATGATCTAGAGTTAGGAGCTATAATTTATGCCCTTAAAATTTGGAAACATTACCTATACGGTAGTAAGTTTACCATATTCACCGACCAAAAGAGTTTAAGGTATGTTTTTGGGCAAAAGGAATTGAATATGAGACAAAGACGCTGGGTGGAGATACTTAGTGATTTTGACTGTAATATCCAGTATCATGCAGGAAAAGCAAATGTAGTAGCTGATGCTTTAAGTCGAAAGTATCATGAAAAGCCACAAAGAGTACGTTCTCTTAAGTTAAATCTACAAATAGGTTTAAATGATCAGATTAGAAAAGCACAAGAATCGGTAATCAAGGAGGATACTGAAAAGCTAAAAGGAATGATTAAGGAATTAGAACAAGGAACAGATGGAATTTGGAGATTCCATAAGAAAAGAATGTGGATACCTAAATTAGGAAACCTACGCCACCGTATATTAGAAGAAGCCCATAAGTCTAAGCATACGATGCATCCTGGAAGTGATAAGATGTATCAAGACTTAAGAAAGAATTTCTGGTGGATAGGAATGAAAAAGGATATAGCAGCATATGTTGCAAAGTGTTTAACCTGTTCACAAGTCAAAGCTGAACATCAGAAACCTTCAGGTTTGTTGCAACAGTTAGAAATGCCAGTTTGGAAATGAGAATTGATAACAATGGATTTTGTTACCAAATTACGCAAAACAAGAAAAGGTAATGATACAATCTGGGTGATTATAGACAGGCTAACCAAGTCAGCTCATTTCCTACCGATGAAGGAAACTTTCAGTATGGAACAGTTAGCTAAATTATATGTAAATGAAATAGTTTCATTACATGGAATTCCTCTATCAATTGTTTCTGATCGAGATAGTCGTTTTACCTCTCATTTTTGGACAAGTTTCCAAAAAGCCATGGGAACCAAGCTGAATCTAAGCACCGCTTATCTTCCACAAATGGACGGACAAAGCGAAAGGACAATTCAGACATTGGAGGATATGCTTAGAGCCTGTGTAATTGATTTCGGAGGTAATTGGGACGATCATTTACCATTGATATAATTTTCTTATAATAATAGTTATCACACAAGTATCAATGCTGCACCATTCGAAGCACATTATGGACGAAAGTGCCGAACGCCAGTCTGTTGGGCAGAAATTGGAGAAAAGCAACTATCTGGACTAGTGATAGTACAAGAAACAACAGACAAGATCATTCAAGTCAAGGAATGACTAAAAGCAGCACGTGATCGACAAAAGAGTTATGCTGATAACAGAAGAAAACCATTGGAATTTCAAGTAGGAGATAAAGTGTTATTGAAAGTCTCTCATTGGAAATGAGTGGTAAGATTCATCAAAAGGGGAAAGCTAAGCCCCAGGTATGTTGGACCTTTTGAGATTATTAGAAGAATAGGACCTGTAGCCTATCAGCTACAACTGCCAGAGGAAATGGCAGGAATAATTGATATATTTCATGTATCTAATCTCAAGAAATGTTTAGCTGATGAATTACTTGTAGTACCTCTTAAAGATATAGAGGTAAATGAACAGTTAAAGTTTGTAGAAAAGCCTCTACAGATTGAAGACAGGAAAGTTAAGAACCTCACGCACATGAGATTAGTTCTGGTCAAAGTGAAGTGGGACTCCAAAAGAGGACCAGAATACACATGGGAGCTTAAATCAGAAATGCAAAGGAAATATCCACACCTATTCCAGTAGATCTCGAGGACGAGCTCAAAAACAAGGTGGGGAGGATATAACAACCCTCCTGAATTTTTCTGACGCCCTAATATATATTAAAATATCCCTATATGTCCTAAAATACGCCTCGTATGTGAAAACCGAGCCCAAAATACGATATAACATTAAAAATTAATTAAAAACAAAGTTTTTCGGTGGCTCGCGGGCCGCGTAGACCCTTTAAGGATCTTACGCGGGGCGCGATAGCTTCAAGACGGGGCGACACCTGGTGCTGCCACGTGTCGTCATCGTGTCGAGGCTAAGATGCTGACCAGTCAAAGCTATGCCGTAGATCCCCTACTACGCGGGCCACGTAGGCCTTAGCCTCATCTTACGCGGGCCGTGAGGAAACCAAAATCAGGCCCTATATAAGGAGGGCATCGAGCCTTCAGTCAGTTCGTTCATTTCTCGATTTTCTCTCTCGAATTTCTTATAGTAGGCACTATACTCGGCTATAATATCCCCTTAATTAACGAAGTTCTGCTCTGTTGTAAGTATTATAACCACGGTTACGTATTAGATACGCTGCCCGATTGATCCAGGGTTCCGTAACGGCTGTCGAGGTTTTGCCCGACGTAGTCGTTGGAATACCGTCTCGGGAAGGGTATTGCTAATGTAAATATTGGGTTATTATACTAACATATGTACATTTGTGTAATTAATAGATAACTGCCAGGAAACTCTTAAGAGAAATCTAAGACAGCAATGTGAGTAATCTCTTTTTTGTAAATTGTTTTTACAAAACCTTAAATGTTTTACAATGTGATTAAGCCGTGATTGGGTCTTTGTAGTTCTTCAATTACTGCCGGTATGTTGGGGTTTTGTATACAAAATGTGGAACACGTTACCATTGGACAACGAGTTAGCCAATGTGTAATATGACCCACCAGTCAGGATTGGCAATACTGAATAAGTAATTGTGTAGAAATAAACAATGTGATAGCTCTCAATACTGTTAAAGGATAAAACTCTTCTTGATTAAACTGGGATTCACTCACCAGTATTTCTCACTAACAAAATGTTTTTAAACGCGTTTTAGGTAACAAAATGTGAAAGCCAACTAGAAGCCAGCTGGACAACACTGAAGGCTTGGAAAAGTGGCTATAAAAGTTACCTAAATAAAAGATGTTTTATTCAATAAAATAGGGATTTTCCCTATGAAAATGTTTGTAATGAAAACTTGGGTTTTATCCCGATATGTTTAATATTATAAAAGGGTGGTATTTAATCTGATAAATATTTCCTAACTACGGTCCTGATGAAATTTCCGCTGCCAAATTTATAAACAAATGATACCACTGAAACTGGTCCCGCGGCCGCCCGTTCCCGGGCGGGGGTTGCGACACCACACCCAAGGTGTCTGATGCAATCCATCAAGTAGAGCGATCTTGATTACAGTTTGGGCCTAAAGAAATGCACTCTTCACGTCTGGAGAACTTTTATGTTGACTGATAAGACTTGAATTAACACATAATGTTATCTAAATGACAATGAAAAGTGCGGAATCCATTTCAAAGCATAAGAACACCTGATCTTTCATAATCTATCTTCTTTTGATGGCGTACACATGCGAAAGGTGTGTTTGATTTCATCAAGTAGAGTGATCTTGATTACAGCTAGGGCCTATTTCTCTGCTTCATACAACTTCTTTTTACTTGATCAGACATAGCAGTATAAGCAGTCACCATTCACCCGCATTCAAAGTCGTGAGTCGGATTTACATAACCGTCAGTAATACATATCCACATATGTCCTGATACTAAGCAAAAGACTCGAACAGGTCTTCCCAGCCCACATATTGAGAGACCTTCCGTAGCTTGGGACGTTTGTTAGTAGTACCAACTTCATGGTCTATCTTCAGCGGTTCATTCAAGTTCGTCATATTCGTCATTTTTAAAGTAACTGGCTCATTAAAAACTTTTAAAATTTTTCAAAAATCACTTTTACCAAATTTGACCAACAGACTCCTCTCGAGATTAAAACTCGTACACAGTTAGTCTTATGTGTTCCAATACGTTTATTTTCGATTCGTTTAAGTTTTAAAAGCATTGGTTACAAAAGCGCGAGTCAAATACGCAGTCCAAACAAAAATGCTTGGAATAAAGTTGCTGAGATTAAAAAAAAAGCATAATCCAAAGTTGCTGAGGTTAGAAACGCTGATTGTCAAAAACACTGATGTCCTATTTCATTGATGTTTAAAACGTTGATACCAAACCAAGATTACGATGCCCTGTAAATATGCTGATCACCGTGATAATGTCGCAGAAGACATTTATCATTGTCCCCAAAGTTACCTTTGGATTAAAAGCGCCAAATAAAAATGCTTATATATTTAAAACGCCGGTTAACTATTGTGGTTTTAACAAAAACGCTGATAAATCAGCAAAAACGCCGGAAGTCGTAGATCTAGTAATCTAATCAATCTTTTCAAAATTTGAAAATACTTTATTAATATCTACTTAACAAATTCCTATGAAATCAACATAGCAAATATCAACATTTTTAATATGATCCTGATGTACACCAACAGGAACCCAAAGAACAAATCTTCAAGATTTTCCAGCCAAAACACTTCTGAAACCTACCAAAACCTGCGATAACAAAAATGCAGGATACACTGAAATCCAAAAACAACCTTTAATTTTTCCAAAATAGCCTCTGAAAACACCCGAAAATCCTATGTTTTCTACAACAAACACTCCAGAACCGAGCCAATGAAGAGCCTATTGCTCTGACACCAATTATAGGTTCCCTAGCCTTAGATCTTAACAAGATTGATAATCCAATCTAGAGTGCGGAATCCTCTAAAATCAGATAAACACAAAAAAAACGCGTGGAAACAAATTAATGGTTATAGAAACAATTTTTTATTGGTTATCCAACTTGCAGTTTACAATCAATCAAAGACTCCAACTCTCTCCAAATTTACCATGTTTATATATATAGGATTAGGTTTAAGAGTGAACACTAGTGTAGTTTGCGAACTGAGCGAACTAATCCTGGCCATACATGTGTGTAGATCAATGGCCAGGATTTGATAATGAAATACACTAGTGTATTTTACGATTTGATGATGAAATCCCAGCCATCCACGTGTGTAAATCAATGGCCAAGATTTGTTCACTCAGTTCGCAAATACGTTAGTGTTCACTCTAGAACCCCACCTTATTGTGAGAATCGCGAGAACCAATGTGAACACAAAAAAATACCTAAAAAATCCAAAAAACACACAAATTTTTTTTTAATGTTTTTCTAATTAAAATCGCTATATTTCGTTACAAAAAAAAAATTCGAGTAACAGTTATCGATGCACATGTGCATATGTATCATTTCTTAGACAAATTCTGTTACCAGTAGTTAAAAAAATGCACTTTCATTTACATTACAATCCGCAATACACTAATGTTTACATTACCAATATTAAGAATGCACATGTGTTTTTTTTTTTTACTTTCTATTAATTTTATTCTTTATCAATATTATTATAGAGATTTCTTTAAAAAAATTATATTTAATTAACATATTTTTAAGTAACTATATATGTTTTTTTTTTTGTAAAATTTATTTATTTTCATTTGTTTAATTAAGTTAGTTACTATTCTTATTTTACAATTATTGTAAGTTTTTATATTATGATTTCACATAAACCATAGGTGTGATCGGGTTATTTTATCAGTTATTCAAATAAAACTCACATTGAACCGTTAATAAAAATAAGCATGTCTGCCACGCGTTGCAACATGTTTGTTTAAACATAGATGAAAAGCCTGTCTGTCACACCCTCAAGATTTCCACATGCGAAGTATTACCGCGAGGCGTGCGACTGCCCAGGATCCAGCCACTAATTATTTTGATCCATTTACGAAATGTGTTAATTATTCCAAATGATACAATTGGGGATTTAGTTTAAAATTTTTAAAACAATACTTTAAGTTTGCAGCGGAAATGTAAAATAAACTTATCGCGATTAAAAACCACAATTTAAACAAATGTACAAAACATACCACTTTCCGAACCACACAATCCATCTGTTTGCAACGTCCGTTCGCAGTTGTACCTGTAGATCTGCAAGCATGCAGTAGGATGTCAACATAATGTTGGAGAGTTCACAGTTTATCAATGTTGTTCAAAAAACGTAGGTTGTTAAATTACTCTGTTTTATAAAACACGTCATGGGGAGCTACCCCATCTTTTTAAGCTACTAAACTCGTGCCATACCGAAACTCACTATAGTCATGTTTGTGCCCAAAGTCAATGTCTATCATCATTGACCAGTTGCCCAAGCATAACAGTTCACTCCCGTCCTCTGCGGCACGGTGCGAGGCTTGTTAGAACTAATAGCGCTACTAACTAATATCCCGTTTGCCAGGCCTCGGCGATTAATCAGTATAAAATGTGTGGGGACTTTCAGATAGAGTTCTGTCTAGTCCGCTTAAGACATGCAGTATAATAGTAATTTAACCGTATTCCATCCCTAGGAATACAAGGCAATCCCAAACTAGGGAGTTATTTATTCCCAACCACCGGGAATACATGCTTCTAGTAAAATTTTGTTGATGCAGATTTGTGTCCGATGCTTGTCGAATAGGATTAGTTTTATTTTACGCTGAATTTGTAATAGTTAGTGAAACGGTCTATCGAACGTGTATAGACCCGCTCGTTTGAAGTGGTCAAACGAGAGGGTTATTCGGTTGACCGTGTGGGTTTTGCTAGACAAACAGTTAGATTATGGTTGTATAATGTTTGGTGTCGAAGGATAAGGCATCGAAGGATTGTGTATATCCGTCGATGAGCTCGAAAGATATCCATCGATAGATGAAGATGGACCTCGAAGGATATGTCATCCTTCGAGGTATATGTGTATCTTTCGATAGCTGGATGATCGACAGATGATCTATCGATCAATCAGTTAGATCCTTCGACCATACAACCTGTGTTGGGTATAAATACCAACACTTTGTCATTTGCAAGACTAAGAGAGCGAGAGAAGGTTTGAGACCTCACCCGGGGAGAGATCACCACTTGATCTCTCCCGGAATGTATACTCCTTTGGTATTAGTTCGGTTATCATGTAATCGGGCCGATTTGTAACGTTTTACTACCGGATCAATACAAAGTTGTTTGTTTATCATTGCTAATCTCTTCCGTCTTTGAACATAATCACAAGAATCACGGTTTCGGTCACGAAACACGGTCCTACAATTGGTATCAGAGCCATGGTGCTCGATTTAGTAAATCTAACCGTTTACTAAGTCACATGTGCTCTAGATCTGTGATTTTTGTGCTTGTTGTTCAAGATGTAAAAATGGTGAAAATCAAGAAAAACTCAGATCTGGACCCGAATATTCAGATCTGTGCTGAAACGAGTGTTGGGTTTTATGTTTTTCACCTATATAATCAAGTTATCATCAAAAATCAAAAATACAATGTTTTCGTCAAAAATCTGCAAAATAAACAGCGCTGTGTTCTTGATGTTCTTGGCAGCGCTTAAAGACCCGAAAGATGATCCACTCCCGAAAGATGAAACAGTGCTCGAAAGATTGAAACATGGTTCGAAGGATGACAGACTGTTCGAAAGATGTTACTTTCCTCGAAGGATGAAATTCCTTATCGAAGGATCATCTTTCGAAAAATCAAGAATTTGAAAGATATCTTGATCATTCGAAAGGTCTGATCAATCGAAGGATGAATCCTTCGAGAAACTTAACATCTTTCGAGTCTCAATTCGAAAGATATTTTGCCTTTCATCTGTCGAGGTTAAGAAACATCATCGAAGGATATATCTTTCGACCTGGATGTCTGATGTTGGTATCGCAGGAAGAAGATGGAGGCTGCTGTTGTTTATGTATCGAAAAAAAAAAAAAAAAAAGATGATGATACTTGATGGTTGAAAAATTGTGGGGTAGTCACGGTTACCGATGCAAATGTCAAAAATGGTGACGCGACTATTATGGGCCAAAAACCAAAAACGAGAACGGTATGTTCACTTCCGCACGTCGATTGTTTATGAGTGTTATCGGTTATTCGAAAATGTTCGAAAGCATTTTGTTATTTGTCATATTCTCGCATTTGAAGACGAACGTATGAACCTTGAACGCCAACACCGGTCCTAACGAGTTCACAAAGTCTTTGGAGGGATACAAGTCGGATCCGATGGGGTACTAGGCGATATTGCTTTATCAACTAGAATATGCAACGAAGAAATCCTTTTTGTTTATTGTCATATTCTCGCATTTGGTAACGAATGAATGAACCTAGAATGTCAACACCGGTCCTAACGAGTTCACAAAGTCTTTGGAGGGATACAAGTCGGATCCTACGGGGTACTAGGGGACGTTCTTATTCAACTAGCATATGCAAAGAAGAAATTCGTTTTCGTGATTTTTCGAAAAACCAAGAACATTCAACGGAGATTGATGACAGTTCCGCTTAGTGGAGGGAACTGGTGAACATTTGACGACAGTTTCTTTGAAGTGGAGAGAATCTGTTAAGGTTTAGAGATCTTGCCAAAGAAATAGGGGGAATAAAAATTTCGTATGTTGAATTTCTTCGGTAAAATTTCTAAACGCAATCACAGGTGGTAGAGTTTGTGATTTTCTGGTGATACAAACGGTTCGGCGTGGAATGTTTTGCACATACACATATTTGAGGATTTTAATTAATTCTCCAGCCAGCGTGAAGGGTTTTGCACGGAAAAATACAGGTTTCTAAAGTCTACAGTAGTTACAAAAGCGCTGTTCACTGAAGACCTGGGGAATCTTTCTGAAAGCTGATAGTTCAAGACTGAAGACCTGCAGGATTCAGTTTTGGGTTTGATGTTTCCTTGGGATTTTACAGGGATCTGGGGGTAACTCAATTCGTTGAGTTTGCAAACGATGTACTTGGTCAAGCTGACTTCCTGAGTACTGATGCTGAAGATCCGTAGTGCATTACGTGGTCAACTTCACAAAGGCGAGACAATGAGATCTGGATGTAGTTCAACTAAGCATGCTGGTTGAGCTTGCAAGGGATACACTTGGTCTAGCTGACTTTCCTGAGTGTTGATGCTGAAGATTAAAGTGCATTACTTGGTCGATTCCACAAAGACAGTTTACAGAAAACAGTTCACCAGAAATCTCTATCGATGTAGTATGCTTGTATGAAATAGAGTTCTTATGACAAGATCAAGACTTGATGCAGTTCTTAAAGATTGGAACCCTTATCAAATGCCGGTTGGAGTATTGGAAGATCAGCGGAAGATCGGTCAATTGAGGAAATTGCACAACACCCAACACGGATACGCGTACTTTAAGGGGGAAATATTTTACAAGGAGCATCAAGATACTACTTACCTGGATCATCGGTCAAGGGGGAATTTGTTAACACAGAGAAGATGAATACTTGACTGAAGATCGATTGCAGTTGCATTTTCAGCATTCGACAGCAACGGACAAGGGGGAATTTGTTGATGCAGATTTGTGTCCGATGCTTGTCGAATAGGATTAGTTTTATTTTACGCTGAATTTGTAATAGTTAGTGAAACGGTCTATCGAACGTGTATAGACCCGCTCGTTTGAAGTGGTCAAACGAGAGGATTATTCGGTTGACCGTGTGGGTTTTGCTAGACAAACAGTTAGATTATGGTTGTATAATGTTTGGTGTCGAAGGATAAGGCATCGAAGGATTGTGTATATCCGTCGATGAGCTCGAAAGATATCCATCGATAGATGAAGATGGACCTCGAAGGATATGTCATCCTTCGAGGTATATGTGTATCTTTCGATAGCTGGATGATCGACAGATGATCGATCGATCAATCAGTTAGATCCTTCGACCATACAACCTGTGTTGGGTATAAATACCAACACTTTGTCATTTGCAAGACTAAGAGAGCGAGAGAAGGTTTGAGACCTCACCCGGGGAGAGATCACCACTTGATCTCTCCCGGAATGTATACTCCTTTGGTATTAGTTCGGTTATCATGTAATCGGGCCGATTTGTAACGTTTTACTACCGGATCAATACAAAGTTGTTTGTTTATCATTGCTAATCTCTTCCGTCTTTGAACATAATCACAAGAATCACGGTTTCGGTCACGAAACACGGTCCTACAGTAAAATGTGTGAACTCGCCTTAGCTTAGCTCGGCAGATTAAATTACTTGAGCTAGTATGGTCAACCACGTCTTATTATGGTTATCATATAAGAGTTAGTGTGTGTGCTCACGCAGAAACACGAATCCTACACGTATCTAGAACTTAGCACATTTTATCGTACAATACTAATTATCATGCATGCATCTATCACGACATCGCTTAGCGACAACACAAGTGTCAAGAAAGATTTAAATTTACTCTTCAATAGAAATTTAGCAATATAGTGCAATTTGGGACAATTTTCGGAGTGTTATCCGGAATAGTTCTTGTACAGCAAATTCCCAAAAAATTACAGGACATGTCAATCGGAGCAGCGACTATTATGTAAAAGTTTGGTGACCAAACTCCTTACGGATTTTCCGTCACAAATCTTGCGCCAAACAGTGATCCGATTCGTCGTAATCTGACCTTGTTTCCCAAATTATTTATTTAAAAATCTACGTTTATCCGATTGATGCGAAACCAATGAAAAAATCACTTAATCAAGCAAGGGCATCTACAGTAAAATTTTCACGTCTAAACAGTAAACACATACCAAGTTATGACACGAAACGTGAGCTGCATTTTCTACAGAAAAACGCAGCATTAATTGCTGAAACGAAATAACTTGTTTAAAATAGCAAACAACGTCCAAGAATCATGATTCCAGCGCCATTAGAAATGTATTTCGAAATAGCACGTTATAGACTCAAGAAAATCCAGTTTTTTTATATTATGACCCGGTTACAGCAGATTAAATCTGGCTGTAACTGTTGCACAACTTACTGTTTTCGCTATCCGATCCCGCAAACGATTAACTAGCGAACCCGCGACACATAAACATAATCATAGCAGGTTATAAGTCGTCTATATCAGATTCATCATGCCAAAGTATCAACATCATCGTAAATCTCATCCCTAATTAATAAATGTGTGTTTATACATGCCTAAACAATACTACTAATCCTCATATGTAATTTTCATGGACACTACTAAACTATGGTTTGTCATCATGAACCTCAAGAACCATTAGCAACTTCAATTCACAGCCAAGATAACACAATAAGGTCATGGACGAACAATCATAGTTACTATAAAACACCAGATACAACCCGTAATTTATAACAACCCTCCTAAAAATATTTTGGAGACCTTAAATGTCCCTAAATTTACCTCGTACATGAGAACCGGACCCGAAATAGCCCTACACTTAGAAAAAATCAACAAAAACCAAGTTTGGCAGTCGCTCGCGAGCCGCGACGGAGACCCCTTGTGTCACACCCCCAAAATCCACACGCGGAGTATCACCGCTTGGAGGTGCGACTGACCAGGATCAAGCCACCAATCATATTGAACAATGTAATTAATAAATGTAAATCAACCAAACAATATGAAAGGTGTTCAAAACAATAGTAGTAGTGTTTAGCGGAAGCATAAATTTAAAACCCAACATAAGTATTAAGTTCGTAATGCCATAAAAGTTTAACATGGCATCCACGATCCATGTCCACAACGACCGTGCCTCCCTGTGCAAGCTCCATGGGTACCTAACGACCTGCAAGGCATGTAACAACGAGTCAACAACAAAGTTGAGCGAGTTCACAGTTGGTTGTTTAGTTATAGTATTCGTTTCGTAAACCGTATGTTTGTTTAGTAACCAATGTATCGTATTTTGTATCGCGGCCTTCCCGGCATGTTTGCGAAGATTAGTGGGGGTTTCCCATGTATTATAGACTAGTTACATTTGTATCGCGACCATCCAGGCATGTGTGCGAAGATTTATATTTGTGGGATCTTCCCAGGTGTTACTAGTCTATGTGTATCTATAGGTGTCCTTCCCAACCTGAGGACAGTGGTACGTATTCTAGTAGCGTTGAAAGTACAAGTAATCATTTAACCCCATTCCCAACCCCGGGAATCCCATGCCTTGGTAAGAGTGTGAACTCACCTTGGTTTGCTCGGTATGCTAAACTATGTGCTCGCAAGTAATCAATCACGTCCTATAGTATGCACGTATATTCAATCAGTTCATGTTCGTAATGTTTCGCATGCAACTAACATCACAGTATAACACAGAGTGTGCTTAGCAGTTAGCATCTTGTATCATGTAAACAGTAAATCAAATTCATGCAACTTCATGTTTCACATAACAGCTTTCTCAGTTAATTCCAACATAGTTACCCATTGACATACCCAACCGAGTTAACAGGTTTATTAGAGTAGCATAACTTAACAGAATTAATATAGTTAACAGAGTTAATAAACTTGACTCCGTTAACAGACTAAACATAGTTGATAGTTAACAGTATTAACAAACTAACAGATTTAACTAATTAACAGAGTTAACTAGCTAACAAAGTTAACTGTGCAGAACACTTCAACGAAATCCCATAGTGGCGAAATCCCTTAGGCGAAAACCCCTTTGAGCCGAAAACACTGGGCCGAAATCCCCAAAGTGTTTTCGTTGGGATGGGGATTTCCTAGGGTGGAGGGTTTTCGCCGGGTGCATCATCATCAATAACAGTTATAAAACTCAACAACCCTAATGATCATCCAATAATAACACCGACTACAACAATCAAACGCTAAGCCATATCATCAAACGATCACCCACACATACACGACAGTAATACGTAATCATTCAACATCGGATTTATATGATCATTAAACATTACAGTGAACATGCATCGAGATCAAAACAATTATCTTAATAGTATCAGACCTAACCCACATGATTTCTGACCGATCATCAAACACATCCACCCAACATTAATATTCAGAGATATACCCACAACATCATTCGAACATTATCAGTTGATATAACCAATCACTTCAATTCACAACATCATCATATCAGAATCATTCACTAAAAAGTCATCGGCACATGACAAGTTGTCGGATCATCATCATCATCATCATGATAAACAATAATCAAAATTGAAAACCAAATAACAATCACATGCTTTCTGACAAATCCATGTGCAATTATAAATGCTATGACCGACAATATTAAGTGATTTCTATCCACTTTGGCTGCACTTTCAATACAATTCACAAACCAACATGTACTAATATTATAAGATATTGAGCCCACAAAACCAAGCAAACATCAATGCAATGATATTACTAACCGAATACTAAGAATGATCGAACAAAGGAAGTCTGGCTTTGAAGGAGAGGCAGCCGTCGGGTTTCAAAGGACAGCAAGAGAGAAAGGGAATATGATAGGTGGTTAGGGTTTTTGCCGAATATTCTCGCGTAAGGTTATAATCAAAACAATATATCATGACGTTACTGGGCCAAGCCCACTTCTGTTTTCGTTGGCCACACTAGTGGACGAAAACACATATGTGTTTTCATCAGGGACTGTTTTCGTGAGTAAAGGTGTTTTCAGCTAGGGAGTGATTTCATGGGTAAGGGTTTTCGGCCAAGACTTGAACATTTGTTTTGAATATAATATTGTCACAATATATAACACATATATACATATCATGCAAACCACAAATCTACAAACACACTTAATACACACCGTATATAACATAATCAATCACAATACGGTTTAACATATTACAAACGTGTATGGTGGTGAAACAAACAATCTAAACAATTAACGTGCAATAATACGAAGATGGAATCTCATAAACTCGAGTTGTCACACCTTGGTCCTTCGCGGGGCGCGATAGCCATTACTTGGCCGGCACACAACTTTGACACGTGTCATACGCGTGGCGAACCTACCCCCTGACTCGGCAACCCTATAAATCGACACGTGGGCTCTCGCGGGCCGCGACGGCCGAAGCCATAGCTTTCGCGGGGTGCGACAGACTGCCGTAACAGCCTATAAAAAGGGGGCTCGAGCTCATTTGAATCCTCGTTCATTTCCCGATTCTCTCTCAAACTTTCTAAATAGTTAAACTTCTGCCCGAGCATAATACCCACTATTTAGCGAAGCTTTGCCTCGTTGTAAGTACTATAACCCTACTATTTCCCTGCACGATCGATTTAGGATTCCGTAATGTATGTCGGCTCTGCCCGACTCAGTCATTGGAATCCTGTCTCGTGTGTACACCCGATTGATTTAGGATTCCGTAATGCATGTCGGCTCTGCCCGACTCAGTCATTAGAATTATGTCTCGGGTTGTACAGTTAAATTGAAATGGGTTATTTTACTAGCATGTGTGCATTATTTGATTTAATAGATAATAATCAGGATATTCTCAAGAAGCCTTAGTATTATGTAAACTTACAATGTGAGTACATCTGCTTTTCATAAACTGATTTTATAAAACCTCAATTGTTTTAAAATTATAATTAACAGTAATTGTGTATTTGCGATTCTACAATTACTGCCGGTATGTTGGGGTTTTGTATACAAAACATTGAAACACGTTATCATTGGACAAAGAGTTAGCCAATGGATAATATGACCCACAAGTCAGGGTTTGACAGTACTGATTGAGTAATTGATTATATATAAACAAATGTAATTGCGGGTTGCCCTCAATTATGTTAAATGTTAAAACTGTTTTGATTAAACTGGGATGCACTCACCAGTATTTCTTGCTGACAAAATGTTTTAAAACGCGTTTCAGGTAACATAATATAAAAGCCCAATAGAAGCCAGCTGGAGAGCACTGAAGGCTTGGAATAGTGGCTATAAAAGTTACCTAAATAAACAAGAGATTTTGTTTTCAATAATTAGGGTTTATCCCTAATAATGTATTGTCAAATGAACTTGGGTTTTATTCCCATAAAATATTCTCATAAAAGTTGGTGTTTTACTCTGATAAAAATATTTGCTAACTACGTTCCTGATGTATTCCACGGCCAAATTAATAAACACCGATACCACCCGCTCAGCGACATGGCGGCCGCCCGCTCCCGGGTAGGGGTCGGGGGTTGCGACATAATTCATAACCCTAGTGGTTCAACCAACCTCGTGTTCAATTATAACATCAACAACAATCATATCTAGTAACTTTATACTACTAGTATCATCATAGAACAGAAAACACAACCATGTTACATGAGTTTAATCAATAATTAACGAAACTAAAACAATGATTGATGGGTTACCAGGAATAGGAGGTGGTGTAGGGCCGCTTAAAACTCGATCGATGTGTGGAGGTCCTGTTTGGATGTCGATCAAGAAGTAGCAGTAGGAGGGAAGCAGTTAGGATCGTGTAGCAGTCTTTTAGGGTTTGCTCTAGGGAAATAAAAAACGAACATGCAATCATACGTAAGTTAAAAAGGTTTAAATTTGTAGGGCAGTTTGGGGACTAGCATGTGGGCCGAAGGCCCGAAGGGAAGGTGGGTTGCACATGCCGCAAATGAGGGGGTGGATTGTTTTAGCCGAAAAAAACAATAAAAGGTTAAGTCAGTGTGGGTCTCATGTTGAAACGTTTCGGGTTGGGTTAGATTCCGCGTGGGAATAATGTTGGGTGGTTCGTACGGATAAATAACGATACGTATCGAGTTAAAATAGATTTTAGATATACATGTAGATATATACATATTCGCGTTTAGAGTGTTAAGTTTAAATCGCACATAGAATAAAATAAAACATGCACGTAACGTAAACAATTTAACTAGGGAAAGTGAGCGGTTTACCTCGGAAATACGGGTTGTCACATCATCCCTAAGTTGAAAGAAATTTCATCCCGAAATTTGACATGCAGTCGCTGAAGAAGCTAGTGCGGTTAAGCGTTTTCGCAGGGTGTCACGTCATCCCCCAGTTGGTTTGGAATTTCATCCCGAAATTCAGTTGCAACTTCAACGTTGGATGCATTATTTTTGAACAACTGAGGATACTTGAGCATCATTTGATCTTCTCGTTCCCAGGTAAACTATGGGCTACGACGTGAGTTCTAACGAACTCGAACTATAGGTATCTTACTGTGCTTGAGAGTTTTGATTTCCCGGTCCATAATTTCCACCGGTTCCTCGACGAAACGTAGCTGGTCATTGATAGTAAGTTCCTTGAAAGGAACAATGAGAGTCTCATCTGATAGACATTTCTTCAGATTTGACACGTGGAAGACGTTGTGTACACCACTGAGCTCTTCCGGTAAGTTCAATCTATACGCCACTGTGCCGATTTTCTTAGAGACTTCAAAGGTCCGACATATTGTGGATGAAGTTTGCCCTGTTTGCCGAAACGAACCACGCCCCGTTTGCCGATTTGCTGGTATGGTAACTATTGTTGTATGAGAATTCCACCAAAGGCAGGTGCCTCTCCCAGCTTTTACCAAAGTCAATAACACATGCTCGCAGCATATCTTCAAGGGTTTGGATGGTGCGTTAGTCTGACCATCCGTTTGCGGGTGATAAGAAGTGCTCATGTCTAGACGCGAGCCAAAGGATTTGTGCATTGCTTGCCACAAATCAGATGCAAAACGCGGGTCACGATCAGAGATGATGGAGGTCGGCACTCCGTGCCTAGCAACTAGTTCCTTCAAATAGATGCTTGCAAGTGTCGAAAACTTGTTGGTTTTCTTGATCGCTAGGAAGTGCGCAAATTTAGTTAGTCGATCAACGATCACCCAGATAGTGTCATTTCCTCGTTGTGATTTGGGTAAACCGCTGACGAAATCCATGGAAATTTGCTTCCATTTCCACGTTGGTATCTCCGGTTGTTGCAGTAATTCTGATGGCTTTTGGTATTCAATCTTTACCCTAGCGCAGGTCAAGAAATTTGCGAATGATCAAGAGGGTGCGAGAAAAGATATTGAACGGTGTTTTTGGGGTTCTACAAAAAAAATGGCATATCATTGAACATCCAGCACGTTCTGCTACAACAAAGAGGTTACGACACATTATGTACGCTTGTATCATCCTTCATAACATGATCATTGAAGACGAAGGTAGAGCGATATGTGAGTACGACGAAAACGCGTCTAGCGGGAATTCTGTTCCAGTTAGTTTGGAACAACAAGATTTCAACATGTTCTCTCTACGTAATGAGTACACACATCATAACCTACAAGCGGACTTGGTGGAGTACATTTGGAACAACGTACAGAACGAACCTGACGGCCACATGCCGGATGAAGACTAGTAGTTTTTTTAATATTTTTTAAGTTCTTAGGATTTTTTTAAGTTTATGTTTTTTTTTAAGTTTATGTTATGTTTTTTTTAAGTTTATGTTATGTTTTTTAATATTAATGAATTTATTTTTCTATCTTATTTAATAAATGTTATAAAAAGTAGATGAATTAAAAAAAAGTAAACTTGTGGCGTTGGATCATCCTCCTATTTCCAGTGTTTTTGTGTGTTGGATCATCCTCAAATGAACTATGACGTGGCGCCTAAGTAATGGATAGGGGTGCAAACGAGTCGAGCTACTCGCGAACTACTCGAGCTCGGCTCGAAAAAAAGCTCTAACGAGCCGAGCTTAAACGAGCTCGAGCCCGAGCCTAAAAACAAGCTCGTTTAGTAAACGCGCCCGAGCTTCACTTATCGAGTTCGAGCCGGCTCGCGAGCCTAATCGAACTTTCTGTTTATATATTTTTTTATTAATATATTAAACATATATTTATATAGTAATAATTACCATTTATATAAATATAAAAAATAACTAAATTATATGTGTAATAATAATTATAATTAATATAAATTAATTAATAAATACTAAGCGAGTCGAGCTCGAGCCGAGCTCGAGCTTGAAAAATTACCTTCGAGCCGAGCTCGAGCTTCAGAAATAAAGCTCGAATCGAGCCAAGCTCGAGCTTTCATGTGTTAAACGAGCTCGAGCTCGAGCCTGGTCGAGCTCGGGCTCGGCTCGGCTCGTTTGCACCCCTAGTAATGGATAATCCTCCAAAGGAGGATGGACACCATACCACATAGCCTAAGAAGCACCGAAGGAACTGGGGGAGGTTGGTAGAAACGGGAGAGTCTTAGACTACCAGGTATGGGCTTCGGCAAAAGGCCCGTCCCCCCCTTTAGTTGCGTCACACACCGCCCCCAAGGGGCCCGGCTTGGCAAATGCGTCGGATTTCCGACGGTGGAGACGGGGCAAGATTGGTGGGCTCCCCATCTGACTTATCTCTCCTCCTTTATATATATATTATTAATGGTCTGGTAGTCTTGGCTAGTCCTCACACCCTTGGGTAGTCCCCAAAGAGACTATCCTCCTCCCGTGATTACGTGGCGTCTACATAGCGGATAGTCTCCAAAGAGACTATCCTCCCCATACCCACCGGTCTTATTGGACATATAAAAAAGATTATTGATACTAACCAATTTTTATTGAATTTATATATAAGGTCAAACAAATTACACCAAGATAACCGGTAAGCGGGCAACAAGCTGCGCCGCTACCCCCTTTTGAATAGCGAAACCTAACCTAGTAAAAACGAAACCCCGATCTCTAGGAGACGAAATGTTGCTGTGAACAACTCGTTGGACCCGTTCAAGAAATCTGATGGCTTCTGAAGCTAACGAGCCAAAGGTATCAAAGGCAAAAGGATCAAAAATTATTTCTTTTATTCAATCATCACTTGTTGATTAATGTTGATTAAATGGATCACATTATAAAATAGGGATGAGCAAGTCGGTATTCCGTCCCGTACCGATACCGATACCGACTAATACCGATACCGATTTTCACCCAAACTAGGTACCGATACCGAAACATGTCGGTTAGGTATCGGTACGGTACGGTATCGGTATTATACCGTATTTTGAGGGTCGGTATCGGTATAATACCGATACCGTACCGTACCGATACCGAAATCTCCAAAATGTGGATACCGATCGGGATACCGATACCGATACCGATCGGTACGGGATCGGTATGGGATCGGTATTGGTATTCATATGCTCATCCCTATTATAAAATCATAAATATTCTGGCATCAATGTCAGAAGTCGAAAGTCAGATATAAAAACTATGCATCAACGATGGTACCGTACAATATCCATTGCGTTAATGTCTGAGAATAGAACTTACAAGGTAAAAGATATGCAGGCTGTGAGAAAAGACGAGAATGTTCGAACTGTCCATGCCAAATAAATAATTAACAACAATATAAAATTCATACTATAACCTATATTTATATTTAATATTCCATCATCTATTATTGCAAGACTTGACTTATCATGCATTCTTATCTCCATGTTAACGCCTTCAAATCTTTTTGCTGATTTTGTGTCTTTCGAACCAAATTTGGTTCAAAACAACCGTCTTGTTGTTGGTTTATGTTTCAATCTCTCTCTCTCTCTCTTAATGTTAAGTTAAGTGTGTGTTCTTAACATACGAGCTTGCGAAGAAGGTAATATATGTTGCGTAATTATGTTCATAGGTTGCGTAATTATTGTTATTTAATTTAATTAATTATACCTTTAGCTTTAATTATCCTTTGTATATTACCCAGCTCCTATATACACACAAGCATATAGGAATGTTTCATTACTTTTGAAATCTATGGCTTCTATAGGGTTTGTACGCTTCACACGTTAATCATCCTTTGTACGTCAACCAGCCCTTACACACGCATATATAAGAATGTTCCATTACAAGATACTGTAAACTTAAAAAATAATAAGAATTAAGTGTTGATATATAACAAACAATGCTGATATATAACTACACAATGTGTTGTTGCATATTGAAATTATTTGTTACATATCAGCATTTTAATTCTTACATTTCTTATTTTATTTTCTCTATTGAATAAAACCCTCTATATATACATATAGAGAGAGTGAAGACAGAGAGTAAGGTTCTGGTGCAAATGAGTTTTAACATAAAATTAGTCTTAATATGAGAAGTGAAGAAGAAACATCTTTTTTTTTTTAATTTTGTTCCCCCTCTTGTTAAGCACATATTTTAGTCCCAGGATATAAAAATCGTGAATTTACACCTGATTACTCTACTAGAATAATACATGATTTTTTTTATTGTTTTACATTTTACAACTAAACATTATCCTTAAGTAGATGAAAAAAATTAAAAAAAAAATGTTACTTCGTTTCTCATGTTAATTAAGACCCATTTGTATTTGAGAATCTTGAGAGAGAGGGAGAGGGAATTATTAAGGTGATTGAGAATCTTGAGAACAATTCTGGACCTCACATTTTTTCTAATAAAAAAGGCGAAAAAATAAGGCAAAACCGGAGTTTTTTTTATCAGTTGTTTTTCTTTTTAATATTTACACATGTTTATATTGTCAATCTTTAACTATTCATATATGTATATACGTGTTTAAAATTGAAATATAAGTATTGTACAACTATGTTTGAAACTGTATATATATGTAGAAATGTATAAAAAAATTTGTATATATATGTGTATAAATGAAGATTAAGATTTTGAAAATGTTTTTTTTTTCTAGTGTACATATGTGTAAATATGTGTTTAACGTTTAAAAATAGAGAAAATTACAAAAATAGCAAAGACTTTTGGTCAACTTACCAAAGTAGCCATTGCATGCGTCGCTGGAAGCCCACTTACATATCCCAAGGCTGCTGATGCGTCTGCATGGCCCTTTAATGCGTCCACCACTTAGAACTTGACACATGTCTGATTTTTCTACTTTTACTTGACACATGCAGATGCATGGGCCCCACCAAACATATCTAATCTTCATTAAACCACCACACACCTTCACCGGAGATGATGAAGACGACCATCTGCGTTTTCGAGAAGCCACCACCACACACCTTCATTATTGCCGGCTGAAACCCCCACCCCCACACACCTTCATCGTCACTTCCGCCACACGTGATCGCCACCACCATAGACCACCCCACACCTGCAAACCAAATTCACATTCCTCTCAATCATTAACCGTACAATCAAAAGCAGCCCTGATTGCTCCGTGGAGCCGCCGGAGACGGCGGTTGCTCGGCGGCGGCCCTTCTACACTTCCGTTCCATGTGAATTCTGTTACACTGCGTCAAGCTTAGCTGGACCATACTAATTTGACGATAAAATTGCTAAGCTTGGATGACGATAAACACCTTTGTCGGCGACGCCGAGCAACCGCCGGCCAATCAGTTATGAACATACTACTTTGTCAATCAGACGCATCCCATGAGTCGGCGACGCATCCTTTGCGTTTTTGTCAGACTCTTTGTAAGCTTTTCAGACGCATCACATCAGTCGCTGTCACAAATGTGCCATGCGTTTTTGTCAGACCCTTTGAAGTATTTGCGACGCTTACCATGCGTCGCTAACGCATCCTTTGAAGTATTTGTGACACGTGTCGATTGGAGAGTGGCAGACGCAAAAAAGGAACAAGAAGAGGCATCAGCTGCTGGAAGGTCCTTCCAAGGACTCATGACTTGGCTAAATTGGTAAGTTGAATTTATTCTTTGCTAGAATGGTAATTTTCTCTTAAAAATAAGTATGGCACATATATGTTTGTTAATGGATTTAAACACCCCCACCTATGGCCATTTGGCCGATGGCACTCTCAACTTTGACTTTGGCTCCCACCACTCCCAACTTAACACATTGTTTGTCATGGCACCCCCTCGTTAAATAAACACTAACCTGTTTAGGAAAATTAGCCTACGTGTCATTTTAATCTGATGTGGCATGTATGACGTGGCCACTTTTTGATGAAGTGGATTGTTTTAGATTAGGTGTCATGCTGACGTGGCCCCTATCTCTCTACATCTCTTCCCCACCTCCCTCTCTCCACCTACTTCCACCAAAAACCATCACCTCCCACCACCGAACCCCCTGCCACCATTAACCACCATCATCATTTACACCAGCCGCCATTTAACTTCACCATTTACCACCACCCACCAACGCCCTACCTGCCACCATCCTCCCACCACAGCCCCACCTGCAAGTCTGTAACATGAAGCAAAGAGAAAGTGGCTCAGATCTCTAACATGAAGATCAGACAAGAGGGACGATCACCGCCATGGCTGCAACACTGGTTGCACCGTAAGAGCAAATAAAAAGCCCTTGTTGGAGCTCTCACATACCATCCGGGTTGCCCCGCCAAGATACGGGTCGATGTTGACCCCATGACTGATTACGATGCTCGGATATGAATCCGTACACAAATCATTATCATCATCGCCTTCTCATTTTCATCTTTCAATAGCAATTTCACACTGCAAGTGGAGGTGAAATGGCGGATTTCACCGGCGACGGCACCACTGTTCCCATCCTCAACATCACACCACCCCCGTGAAATAGCTCTAGAATAGTGAACGGCGAGTGTTTAACTGTTAATCTAAACAAATTACCTCATGATGATCGGAAACAACACGCCATTCTTTCCGAGAGGACTGAATCTCACTTGGATTTCGTTCAAGTGTAAACGGCCAGCGGTGGTTCTGATTAGGTGGTGGAAACCCTAACGGCTCAATCTCATGTTGCTTCGATGTCGGTGCCGCTAGAGCTAGGGCTAGGCAAAGTGCTAGCCAGCGTCCATCGGAGATCGGAAAAACGGCTCAATCTCATGTTACTAGCGGCCGCGTCCATCGGAGATCGGAAAAATGGCCAGCGGTGGTTCCGATTAGGTGAGATGAGATGGAGTGGGGATGATGAAACCCTAACAGTGAGATGAGATGGAGCTGTCGAAGTGGTGGTGTTAAGTGAGAGGGAGGGGTGTTTGGTTAAACTGATATATAATATATAAACTGATTTATATATATATATATATAATATAAGTTTTCATCATCAGCATTCCACCCCATTAAAAAATGCCACATCATCTAAAATTAGCCACGTAGGACCACAAAACTAACCATGTTAGTGTTTGGTTAACGGCAGGGTAACACAGCAACCCAAGTGTTAAGTTGGGAGTGGTGGGAGCCAAAGTCAAAGTTGAGAGTGCCATCGGCCAAATGGCCATAGTTGGGGTGTTTAAATCCATTAACCCTTTGATAATATATACACATGTGTATAACTAAACATTGAGAATATACAAAAATGTATATATATAAAAAATAACCACTCTGGAAAGCGAATTTGAAAAATCATGTACCAAACAAATATGCAAAGACTTAGAAAAACAAATTGAGAGAAAATAAATATTTTTTAACATGTTAAATTGATTTTTATTATATATTTAACATGTTAATGAATGGTTCCTTAGTTCTCCATTAATTTGAGGTTCCCCATGGAACCTCACGAACACGCGCGCGCACACACACACTATATATATATATATATATATATATATACACACCAAATTGGTGTCGTGCGATGCGATGAAGAGCATAACTTATTTTATAATAAGGAACATACATATAACTTATTCTTACCAAATGGCTAAAAATATAACTTAATTAGCCAAGGACTAAACATGTAAGTTACACAACTTATCAACTCTTCTTGCAAAGGCTTACCTTGCGTTTATAGAGTAGGTGATTAATGTGGCATCAAATATACATATTATTAGTGCATAATCACCCTCCTAATTCTAAGTACTTTTAGTTGATAATACCACCTAAATCATTCCAATTTGTCAAATGCAGGTTTCCAAGATTTTAAGGAAATCAACAAGTTGCCTGATTGGCACAGTCGTGCCAAGTTTCAGATTTGTCACAAATGCGTGGGAAAGCCTGTTTTGTGACGCATTTCCTACGAAAACTGGTGTAAAAAGTTTCAGATTTTCTAGTAGTGAGTTATGTGCATGACCGTACACAACACTCAGGAGCATGAAGTCAATAAGTCAACCCATAAATGGTTAACAAAAGTCCACGACATGTTGGACTCATCATAAGACCCATTTGATCATATGGACTCTTATTTACGTATACGACCCGTTAAAATGGTGTAAACCATTTAAACAAGTCGTAATGGGCAAAACACTTCAAAACACTTCCAAATCAGAATGTAAGGTTTAATAAATCATATTACACGAGAACCTTCGCTCGTTTGATTATAAACCACATTCTATCTGATCTTCCATTTAAACCTTAATATACACTAAGTATAAAATTTTTCGAATTATTAGGAAATACTTGAGCTTTGCAGGCACGTGTAAACACATCATCTACAACCCAAGTGAGTACATAGTCTCCACTTTTCAATTTACAAAATGTTTTGGGGTGATTCATATATGCCTATTACTTTTCCAAATTTTCAAATGGTTTATATACACAATATGTTTTCAGTTTGTATGAAAGTTGGTGGTGCGTCATTATAACAACTCTAAACCGACACCCTCATAAATTTTCCGATACCCTAATATATTTTAAAATATCCCAATATGTCCAAAAATATACCCCATACGTGAAAACGAACCCGAATACCTTAAATATTATTAAAAATAAAAATAAAAATCTGATTTTGGGTTTGTCGCGGGCCGCATAGAACATTTAAGGATCTTACGCGGGCCGCTAGAGATCAAAGTTGTGGCGCAGCCCGGTGATGACACGTGTCATCATCGTGGCAGGTCTAGTCGATGACCTGGATCAACTACAGCGTTGACCAGAGTTGACGCGGGCCGCGTAGGCCTTTGTCTACTCTTACGCGGGCCGCGTAAAAGTCAAACTCAGCCCCTATATAAGCAGGCATCGGGTCTTCAGTCGAAATCGTTCAAAATTGTCTTTCTTTCTCTCAATTTCACGTAGTGTGCATTATACACGGGTCTAATACCCCCTAAATAGCGAAGTTCTACTCCATTGTAAGTATTATAACCCCTGGATACGTATTAGATACGTTGCCCGATTGATCTAGGGTTCCGTAACAGCTGTCGTGGTTCTGCCCGACGTAGTCTTTGGAATGCCGTCTCGGGGAGGGTATTACTAATGTTAAAATGGGTTATTATACTAATACGTGTGCATTTGTGTAATTTATAGATTATTCCCAGGAAACCCTTACAGAAAATCTAAGACAGCAATGTGAGTAATCTCCTTTTTGTAAACAGTTTTTACAAAACCTTAACTATTTTACAATGCAATTTAACAGTGATTAAGTCTTTGTAATTCTACGATTACTGCCGGTATGTTGGGGTTTTGTATACAAAGTGTGAGACACGTTACCATTGGACGAAGAGTTAGCCAATGTGTAATATGACCCACCAGTCAGGATTGACAGTACTGAATGAGTAATTGGGTAGATATAAACATTGTTATCTCTCTCAATACTGTTTAAATTAAATTAATTTTTCTTGAATAAATCGGGATTCACTCACCAGTATTTCCCGCTGACAAATGTTTTTAAAACGCATTTCAGGTAACATAATGTGAAAGCCAATTAGGAGCCAACTGGATAGCACTGAAGGCTTGGAAAAGTGGCTATAAAAGTTACCTAAATAAAGAAGGCGTTTTAATTCAATAAAATGGAATTTATCCCTATAAATCAGTTTGTAATGAAAACTTGGGTTTTATCCCAATGTGTGTATTTCTGTAAAATGTGGTGTTTTACTCTGATAAAATATTTCCTAACTACGGTCCTGATGTAATTTCCGCTGCCAAATTAGACAATACGCGATACCACCAAAACTGGCTCGCGGTCGCCCGTTCCCGGGAATTAGGGATCGGGGGTTGCGACAGAAGGTGGTATCAGAGCTAAGCCACTAATTCAGCCACAGAAGTGTTCTGCTGACATCAAAATTTAAAGTGTTAGGAAATAAATTATGAAAATACGTGCATAGTTGTATTTCTTGTTATGTGTTATTTGACTATTTGTTAGTTTACAGTATGAGCGACCAAGGACCATCTGACGCGTATCGTCAATTGTCTGGTTCGCCTAGAAGCGAAGGCACCTCCTCTTCTCAGCCTGCCCTCTCGAGGTACACTGCTGATACGGAAGAAGGAATATTTGTGTTTAAGGCTCAGTCAGAAGAGCCATTTCCTCAGAAAAAGAGGGGATGGTTCACTAGGGGAGCCTACGAGCGTAGAAAACGTATGAAAAAGTTACAAGACCAGAGAGCACTAGCAGCAGCTAAGAGAGAGACAGATGCCTATGCCCAGGACATGATCAATAGGGGAATAGCCAACATCCACATCTTAGCAACCACTACAGCTGACCCTAATCTGGAGCAAATAATAGCACCCCAACCACAACCACAACCACCAATTCCTGACCAACCAATGGAGATAGAAAACCCTGAAAATCAAATAGAAATGCATGATTTCAACCCGGAGGAAATACCTAGGGTACCTGCACCAAACCCCTTAGACCCAAATTACGACCCCTGGTGGGATGACAATAGGGACTATGTGCAACGTTACCCGATACATGAAGACATGCCCATGCCAACCATAGGAGCCTACCCAGGTTTGGATCCTTTAGATCCCTATTACCACGATGTATACATTAGGGAGATTTTAGAGAATCCTTACCAATTTCAGGCACCTACACCTCCATACCAGGAACCCGCACCCCAGATTTCGAACCCAGTCCTAGAACCTGCACCCCCAATGAGTGCAGAGAATGTACAAGAACTTAGGACATTTGGTGAGGAAATTTTAGAAAGTAGTGAACGAATGAGACAGCTGAGAGAGCAACTCGTCTAGAAGTATGACGAGCGCAATATGGATTTCTGGATGAATCCATATCCATGAACGTGAGAATGGAAACGGTAGTAATAGTAATAATAATATAATAATAAAATAATATGATATGTGTGTATGTGTATGAAAAAAAACAACGGATGCCTATTATTTGTAGTGTAACTTTAAATTTTAGTTGGTATTGTAATTTTAATTTCAGTACTGGTGTGTAATAGATGCATAGTATATGAATAGAGTAAGTCGCAATGATCGACGCTTTTGACCAAAAATGCGTGTCATGTGATTGACTATATTAATTATTATTTTGTGGTATTAATACATGGTAAATGTTTAAAATTCAGATGGCCAACGAAGGAAATCAAGGAAATCTGAATAACGATAACCAGAGTAACATTAACTTGGTTAATTAGAATCCGAGCATCAATAACAATGGAAACCAAATGGATAATAGTGCCATCCAACACATAGTGGCACAAGGAATTATAGATGCAATGTCATTTATTCTTCAAACTGTTAAGGATGCTGATAATAAAAGTAAACATAGCAGTAAGCGATCAACTGAACCAGAAAACAGCGTAAACAATGGACCCGTACTTCAAATACCCATTCCCAAAAGAAGAAGAACCATGCCTTATGGTTGTTCTTATAAAGAATTCTGGTCCTGCAAACCAATAGAATTCTCGGGCAATGAAGGACCCATTGCAGCTCTACGCTGGATAGAAAAGACTGAGGTTGTTTTAAAAATAAGCAAGTGTGCTGAAGAAGACAAAATAATGTCTGCTTCTAATCTGTTTAAGAACTCAGCCTTAGAATGGTGGAACACTATCCTCCAATCAAGAGGAAGTGATAGGTTATACAACATGGAATGGGAAGAATTTAAGAATATGGTAGAAAGGAAATTTTGCCCTCCCAATGAAAAGGAACAGATAGAAAATAAGTTTCTAAACCTAAGGATGACCGGGGTAGAGGTTATACTACCACATTCTTCGAATATGCTAGAATAGTACCAACCCTTGCATCACCTGAACCGGTATTAATCTCCCGTTACATCTGGGGATTAATTGGAGAAATTAGACATGTAGTCAAGGCAGCCATGGTTGTAAAAATCCCGACTAGTCACCGATTCGTCGTCGATTAATCACTAATCGGAGGTTCACCGATTAATGGCCGATTAATAGCTAGGCAGTCAATGGCGGTCCTATTCTGGCCAAATTTTGGCTAGATGTCGGCCAAATATTGACCAAACCATATAAAATCCTTTCAATTACATACAAAAATGGGTTAGTGAGGGGTTAAAACATGTCTACTATAAAAAACTACATATAAAAATGTGTGTGTATATATGTGACTAAAAATTACATATAAAAGTCTCAATCCGATTAATTCCGATTAATCCCTATTAATCCCGATTAATCGCTAGTCAGTACCCCACCGCCCGACTAGCGCCTAGCGATTCTTACAACACTGAAGGCAGCTAGACCCCAAACTATAGAAGAAGTTGTAGAACTAGCAAATACCTTGACAGATGAGTTAATCCGTACTAGAGAAGAAGACCAGAGGAGAAACCTAGCTCAAAGACTTACCCAGGAATTCTGATCTGGAAATTCCAACCGTGGGAAAAATGTAGGTTCCACATCTGCACCGTATTGCAAGTATTGGAAAATGAAGCATTCTGGAAGATGCTCCATATATTGCAATTTCTGCAAAATATCATAACACAAGGAAGAAGACTGCAGGAGGAAAGCAAACAACAGGATATGCTACAACTGTGGGGAACAAGGCCACATCAAGCCGAACTGTCCGAAATTGGCTCCAGCTGCGAACAACAAGAACACTAAAAATGCTAGAGCATTCGTTCTGACTGCAGATGAAGCCAAGATGATTCCGGATGTCATAGCCGGTACGTTTTTAGTTAATGATGTTTTTGCTAAAGTATTAGTTGACTCTAGCGCAAACCAAAGTTTTATTAATACTTCATTTTGCAAACTTCTAAATCAGTCATTAACTAAACTACCACAAGAATGTCTAGTCGAGACAGCGAATGGAGAAACGGTTAGAATTTCTGAAATCTTACAGGGAGCAAGAATAGAATTTTTAAATCAAAAGTTTATTGCAAACCTTTACCCAATGAATATGGCAGGATTTGATGTCGTTTTAGGAATGGATTGGTTAATAGCCAATAAAGCCAGTATTTTATGTGATCAAAAGTCAATCCAAGTAAATTCACCAAAGGGTGAAAAGATCACAATTAAAGGTGATAAACCATCTAGATTCACTAACTTCATCTCTGTGATGAAAACTGCAAGTTATATAAGAAAAGGATCTATAGTGTATTTGATTTCCATAATCACTAACACTAAATAAAAAAACTAAAAGATATTCCAGCAGTGTCTCAGTTTTCAGATGTATTTCCGGGAGAATTACCAGGACTACCGCCAGATAGGGAAGTTGAATTCAGAATTCATCTACTGCCAGGAACATCACCAATTGCCAAAGCACCTTACCGTTTGGCACCCGCCGAAATGCAAGAACTGAAGAAACAATTAGACGAATTGTTGGAGAAAGGATTTATACAGCCAAGCCAGTCGCCTTGGGGAGCACCAATTTTATTCGTTAAAAAGAAAGACGGATCAATGCGTATGTGCATTGACTACCGTGAATAATAAGGTCACAATTAAGAATCGGTATCCATTACCAAGAATCGATGATCTGTTTTATCAATTGCAAGGAGCTCGATTTTTCTCAAAAATCGATTTAAGGTCAGGATATCATCAATTAAAGGTAAAAGAAGAGGACATTCCTAAAACCGCATTTAGAACAAGGTATGGTCATTATGAATTTACTGTCATGCCATTTGGTTTAACCAATGCCCCAGCCGCATTTATGGACATGATGAACCGAATATGTAAGCCATATTTGGATAAATTCATAATTGTTTTTATTGATGATATTCTCATTTATTCTAAAAGTAAAGGGAACATGCAAAGCATTTGCACGCACTTTTAAGTCTATTAAGAAAAGAAAAGCTTTATGCTAAGTTTTATAAGTGTGAGTTTTGGTTAGAACAAGTACAGTTTCTTGGACACTTAGTGAACCATGAAGGAATTCATGTGGATCCAACAAAGATCGAGACTATTACCAAATGGAAAACCCCTGAGTCACCAACCGAGGTTAGAAGTTTCTTAGGATTAACCGGTTATTATAGAAGATTTATTCGAGATTTCTCTAGAATAGCTATTCCTTTAACTAAGTTAACCAGTAAATCCATTAAGTTTGAATGGGGACCAAAACAAGAAGAAGCATTTAGAATTCTTAAGCAAAGATTAACCCATGCACCCATATTAGCGTTACCAGAAGGAACTGAAGACTTTGTAGTCTATTGTGACGCTTCCAAATTAGGTTATGGATGTGTATTAATGCAACGCCAAAAGGTTATAGCTTATGCGTCTAGGCAACTTAAGAATCATGAAGAAAATTATTCAACCCATGATCTAGAATTAGGAGCTATAATTTTTGCCCTTAAGATTTGGAGACATTACCTTTATGGTAGTAAGTTTACCATATTCACTGATCATAAGAGTTTAAGGAATGTTTTCGGGCAAAAGGAACTGAATATGAGACAAAGACGTTGGATGGAAATGCTTAGTGACTATGATTGTGATATCCAATATCATGCAGGAAAGACAAATGTAGTTGCTGATGCTTTAAGTCGAAAATATCATGAAAAGCCAAAAAGGGTACGTTCTCTTAAATTAAATCTGCAAGTAGATTTAAATGATCAGATAAGAGAAGCACAAGAATCAGTAATCAAGGAGGATACTGAAAAATTAAAAGGTATGATTAAGGAATTAGAACAAGGAACAGATGGAATTTGGAAATTCTATAAGAAGAGAATGTGGATACCTAAATTAGGAAACCTACGTCATCGTATATTAGAATAAGCCCATAAGTCCAAATATATGATGCATCCAGGAAACGATAAGATGTACCAGGATTTAAGAAAAAATTTCTGGTGGATAGGAATGAAAAAGGACATAGCAGCTTATGTTTCTAAATGTTTAACCTGTTCACAAGTTGAAGCTGAACATCAGAAACCCTCAGGATTGCTGCAACAATTAGAAATGCCCGTATGGAAATGGGAATTGATAACAATGGATTTTGTTACTAAATTACCCAAAACAAGAAAAGGTAATGATACAATCTGGATGACTGTAGATAGGCTAACCAAGTCAGCTCATTTCCTACCAATGAAAGAAACTTTCAGTATGGAACAGCTAGCCAAATTGTGTGTAAATGAAATAGTTTCATTACATGGAATACCTTTATCAACTGTTTCTGATAGGGATAGCCGTTTTACCTCTCATTTTTGGGCAAGTTTCCAAAAAGCCATGGGAACCAAGTTAAATTTAAGCACAGCTTATCATCCACAAACAGACGGACAAAGCGAAAGGATAATTCAGACAATGGAAGACATGCTTAGAGCTTGTGTAATTGATTTCGGAGGTAATTGGGACGATCACTTACCTTTAATAGAATTTTCTTATAATAATAGTTATCACACAAGTATCAATGCTGCACCATTCGAAGCACTTTATGGACGAAATTGCCGAACCCCAGTCTGTTGGGCAGAAATTGGGGAAAAGCAACTATCTGGACCTGAGATAGTGCAAGAAACAACAGACAAAATTATTCAAGTCAAAGAACGACTGAAAGCAGCACGTGACAGACAAAAGAGTTATGCTGATAACAGACGAAAACCATTGGAATTTCAAGTAGGAGATAACGTATTATTAAAAGTCTCTCCTTGGAAAGGAATAGTAAGATTCATCAAACGAGGAAAGCTAAGTCCCAGGTATGTTGGACCTTTTGAGATTATTAGAAGAATAGGACCTGTAGCCTATTAGCTACAACTGCCAGAGGAAATGGCAGGAATACATGATGTATTTCATGTATCTAATCTCAAGAAATCCTTAGCTGATGAATCACTGGTAGTACCTCTTAAGGATATAGAGGTAAATGAACAACTCAAGTTTGTAGAAAGGCCTCTACAGATTGAAGACAGTAAAGTCAAAAACCTCAAGCATAAGAGATTAGTTCTGGTCAAAGTAAAGTGGGACTCCAAAAGAGGACCTGAGTACACATGGGAGCTTGAATCTGAAACGCAGAAGAAATATCCACACTTGTTCCAGTAGATCTCGAGGACGAGCTCTAAAACAAGGTGGGGAGGATATAACAACTCTAAACCGACACCCTCATAAATTTTCCGGCACCCTAATATATTTTAAAATATCCCAATATGTCCAAAAATATACCCCATACGTGAAAACGGACCCCGAATACCTTTAAATATTATTAAAAATAAAAAAATAAAAAAAATCTGATTTTGGGTTTGTCGCGGGCCGCGTAGAACTTTTAAGGATCTTACGCGGGCCGCTAGAGATCAAAGATGTGGCGCAGCCCAGTGATGACACGTGTCATCATCGTGGCAGGTCTAGTCGATGACCCGGATCAGCTACAACATCGACCAGAGTTGACGCGGGCCGTGTAGGCCTTTGTTTACTCTTACGCGGGCCGCGTAAAAGTCAAACTCAGCCCCTATATAAGCAGGCATCGGGTCTTCAGTCGAAATCGTTCAAAATTGTCTTTCTTTCTCTCAATTTCACGTAGTGTGCATTATACACGGGTCTAATACCCCCCTAAATAGCGAAGTTCTGCTCCGTTGTAAGTATTATAACCCCTGGATACGTATTAGATACGCTGCCCGATTGATCTAAGGTTCCGTAACGGCTGTCGTGGTTCCGCCCGACGTAGTCGTTGGAATGCCGTCTCGGGGAGGGTATT
Organism: Helianthus tuberosus; assembly: GCA_030545235.1. Classification (NCBI taxonomy): domain Eukaryota; kingdom Viridiplantae; phylum Streptophyta; class Magnoliopsida; order Asterales; family Asteraceae; genus Helianthus; species Helianthus tuberosus. The sequence goes on from CM060411.1 coordinate 90,681,446, forward strand.
ACTAGTGTTAAAATGGGTTATTATACTAACACGTGTGCATTTGTGTAATTTATAGATTATTCCCAGGAAACCCTTACAGAAAATCTAAGACAGCAATGTGAGTAATCTACTTTTTGTAAACTGTTTTTACAAAACCTTAACTATTTTACAATGCAATTTAGCAGTGATTGAGTCTTTGTAATTCTATGATTACTGTCGGTATGTTGGGGTTTTGTATACAAAATGTGAGACACGTTACCATTGGAGGAAGAGTTAGCCAATGTGTAATATGACCCACCAGTCAGGATTGACAGTACTGAATGAGTAATTGGGTCGATATAAACATTGTAATCGCTCTCAATACTGTTTAAATTAAATTAATGTTTCTTGATTAAACTGGGATTCACCCACCAGTATTTCCCACTTACAAATGATTTTAAAACACGTTTCAGGTAACACAATGTGAAAGCCAATTAGGAGCCAGCTGGATAGCACTGAAGGCTTGGAAAAGTGGCTATAAAAGTTACCTAAATAAAGAAGGCGTTTAATTCAATAAAATGGAATTTATCCATATAAATCACTTTGTAATGAAAACTTGGGTGTTATCCCAATGTGTGTATTTATATAAAATGTGGTGTTTTACTCTGATAAAATATTTCCTAACTACGGTCCTGATGTAATTTCCGCTGCCAAGTTAGACAATACGCGATACCACCAAAACTGGCTCGTGGCCACCCGTTCCCGGTAATTAGGGATCGGGGGTTGCGACAGTCATCCATAACACAAATACGTTCATTAACTTTGGCTAAGCCAAACAGTAGTATGTTATGGCGTTTTAGGTTTGACAACACCATTCACGCTTCCTAGTTTTGTGTTGGAAGTTTGTTTAGGGAATGACAAAAATGGTGCAGTTTTGACGTACCCTTTGGGTTTGTCCGACGAGTCAACATAGGCTTGAATGTATTTCCACTCGGCCACACTTGTTTATACAAAATCACAAATGTTTTTATTATATAAACCATAAAATTTTTGTTTAAAGGATATGTTTTTCATCCAATTATCACAAAGAAAGATGTTGTCAAGGTTCATGGCTACAACGTCTATTTATTATCCAACTCTTGTAGCTGGTCAACTTATTGCAATATCAAACACATTTGATACTCATTTAGTGATGAGGTTTACTTCACTCATCAGCTCACGTAGTCGAACAATATATTGTATATACAAATTCATAGCCATGAATTTGACTACAAAACCTATGTTACTCACTAACTTTATTGTTGACCATTTATTTTCACATATGTTTCAGGTACCAATGATCTCGTTCACAGCAGGCTAGCATTAGTGGGGTGTGTAGATTACTAAGATATCACACAAGTTAGGCTTAATCCCGGTTGACGAGTGGCAACATTTGGCACTGGTTACTCCTATAGAGCATATTCAGAAAACCACTTTAGCTCAGATGGAGATTCTGGTTGTTAGGATCTGAGTTTTAATTGTTTGTGAATGTCTAAGATGAACAATGGAAGATGATAAAAAATGGAAATAATTGCAGCGGAATGAAGATAAACTTTAAAACACAAACAATGAGAGATTGATTTCATCATGAATACTTTAAACTGAATGATGGAATATTACAACGATTCACGTACGCATGAATACAAACTCCCCCTCAACCTTAGATCACTCAATTTGCTCATACAAAATGTCAAGTGTGTGAAGTGATAAATAGAACAGTACATGCACTGTTCTATTTATAGTACAATGCAAACCACTGAGGAATCAATGTTGACGTCACCTAGACAATGACATCTAACAACTATAATAACCTCTAACATCTGCTATCAATAAAGCACCGTTACATTAAAAACACTGTTGTCTATCATCTATTGATTCAATGTCTGATGAGCTTTATCCTCTGTTGTGCCTCAGCAGACCTTCTTCATCAGACATTGTCTTCTTTAATCAAAGGGTGATCAGACCTTTGCTTCCAGCAGACCTTCGTCTCCAGCAGAGGTTTACTTTAGCATACCTTGTGAACCAGTAGACTTTAGCTTATAGCAGACTTTAATTGTTTTAAGGCATTTGGGGATAAAGCAAATGATAAGAGAAGCTTTTTGGAAGTATGGGTCTTTTAAGGCAAGGCAACAGTGGTTGTAGGATAGACTGGCTTTTGAGGAACATTGGGATCTTTGACTCTGAGCTCTTCTAGCTTTTTGTAGGTCTGAACTATTGTGGATTCAGACCATCTAGCAATGGATCTAGCTATACCATAATCAGTAGCCACAAGCTCTGCTCTCATCCTTTTAAGTCTCAATGCTCTGTCTGGATCCACTTGTTTGCCTTTCTTCCAATTTGGAGGAGTTGGCTTTATCAAGGGATTATTCACCATTTTTGTGATTCTTTCTATTTCTTCCCTGAGAGCATCTGATGACCAGTCTTTGAAACTGAGTTATGGTTGCCCTGTATGGTTTGTACTTCATAATGTGTTCAATACAATCATCCCTCAATTTCTTGTCAAGCTCAGCATCAATTAGCCTCTCAGACATGGATTTACTCAGTTCTTTAGCAAAGTCTTCAAGTTTTTTGACTTTTCTAAGCTCATGTGATAATTGACTTTGGTATTTCCTGTCATCCAACCCTTTGCTCTCTTCTTTAGCTATAAGCTCAGCCTGTCTTGCTTTCATTTTTAGATAGTCATCTAAGTTAAAGGCTGCCTGTAGCCATAAAGAGATGGGAAGGATCTTTTTTATGGATTCTCTATTGTGAAGAATGACTCAATTTCTCCTTTAATAGTGAGCAACTCCAGAGGAAATTGAGCGGCCAGGGGAATGACAGATGGAAGTGTAGCAATTGGAAGGGATGAAGTGGGTTTTTTTAGATGGAAGTGATGAGGATGGAATGGTTGAATGGGGGAAGATGATAAGGGGATTGGTGATTTAATTTCCTCATCATCTTCTTATACAACAAATTTTTTTCTCTTACGTACATAACTGATTTTTGGTGATGGCGGTTGTTTAGGTGGTGAAGGTGGATGTGAAGGAAATCTTTATGGTGTTGGAGGTGGTTGGGTTGATGGTGGTGTATTGAAAATGATCATGGCATAGGATAGGCTAACATCTGTTGAAACCACTGGTTCTCAACAGCTGTTTGGCTAACATCTGCTGATACATTTGTTGCATCAGCATGTGTTGGGTGAATGGGTGATGATGGTGGTGAAACTTTCTTTTGCTTCTTTTGTGGTGGTTGTTGTGGGGAAGGTTTGGTTTTGGGTGTAGTAGAAGATATAGGTTTTGTAGGTGTAGTAGTGGTTTTAGAAAGGGTGACAATTTGTGGTCTGACTTTTCTAGTAGACTTTCTTCTGTTTGAAGTACCAATATTTTCCTTTTTCCTCTGCTCTGCCTATTCTTTTATCCAATTTAAAATTTTACTTTCTTTTCTATCTTGCTTATTCTTCTTTTCCAAAGCTTTCTCTTCAGATTTCTTGTTTAGGGTCTCATCACTCCATTTCCCCTTTCCAGCTTCTGAAGCTTTAGCAGAAGATTTTTGTTTAGCAGACTCTGTCTATGGTTGCACCTTTGGTTTTGCTTTTGAATCAGGTGGCAACTTTCTCAGTGAATCTTTCTCCCCCTTTTTGGCATCATCATCATCATCATCATCTGAAATGATTGGTGTAGGGGCAGAGCCAGTAATTTTGAGCAAATGTTCCTTAATGCCCTTAATGTCTGCTTGTGTATCTTTATACCTAGCATCAACCATAATTCTTATAAGTTCCATATGTGTGTTGTGGTTGATTTCAGCTAAATTCCTCTAAGCTTGAAGGATGGGTTACACAGAATTCCATAGCTCTTTGGAAATTTGCTTAGTGGTAGGCTGACATTTAGAAAGCTCCATCATATGCTTCATCATATCTTTCATGTCAGCAACAGATGTTTCAACAGAAGACATTCTATTCGTCAAATCTATATATCTTAATTCATCACCTAATTTAATAGGATCATCAAAATTCCCACATGTGGTGGTTGTATTTATTTTGAAATAGGAGAAGACTCCATATCATCATAAACAAATTGTTGGATCTGAGTTTCTTTTTGATTGTATTTTTCGTTTGTAATTAAGATGGAAATGAAAGAGTTGTGCAGCGGAAATAAGATGAAATCAAACTTTGCATACAATCAAACGAGAGTAATACTTTTATCAAACATCTTTACACATAGAATCGAAAGATTGAATTTGTTTCAACAACGATTACAATGATTGATGTAAGAATGCAAACTCCCCCTCAGCCAGAGCTCAGTAGTTTGTTCGTGCAAAGAAGACGATGTGGTGAAAGAGCTAATAGAACAGTACAAAGTACTGAACTATTTATAAGCACTTGCAAACCACTGAGCATCTTAGCTGACGTCACCATGAAAGTGACATCTAACCTCCTAACAAACTCTAACTACTGATCTATAAACACTGATGTACTAAACTACTGATATTACAATACATTACATAAAAGACACTTAAACTGCTGCTGCATCCTTCCACTGCTGTGAACCCAGCAGTGCTTGTCCGGATCAGCAGTACTTGACCCAAGGCAGTAGATAGAGTCAACAGAGCTTTGGTCTTCCATCAGTCTTTGACTTTGATCAGTAGATATAAAGCAGCAGTTGTAGATCAGCACTTAGTATGATCAGCAGATAGGAGGTCAGCAGATATGAAACCACTTTCAAGGGGAGAGATTTGCATGAAACAACTGTAAACGTCTGCTTATTCTGGATCCACTGCTTTGATCCAGTTTTGGCTTTACATTATCTGTTCCTCTGATATGGTTCAATCCCAACAATCTCCCCCTGGAACAGATAATGCCAAAACTCTTCATTATTTGTGGAAATCTTTATTGCCTCAACAACAGCTCCCTTATCTGACCTTTGAATTGTAGTTCAAAGTTAAGGGAATCTGTATCTTCATCATCCCTGCTGAGTGGAAGATCAAGGAGATCCTGCAAATCTTCAAGACTCAGGCCAAGAGCTTGTTCCCTTGATATTTTCTCCACTCCTCCACCAGACCTGAGCAAAGTCAATACGCAGGTCTGTTTGTCAGTTTCCCACTTTTGTATTTTTGAGCCTGGAGGGTTTCTTGGGAGATGTTTATTTGCAGAAGTATTTGGAGAGGCTGGCCTATTCATGACTGGCTGAGCAGTACTTGCAGTTTGATCCAAACCAAGAGTTTCCATGATCATTTTCTTTATACCCTCTTTTCCAAGGTCTTCACCTTCCATTAACTCTTTGATGGTTTCAGCAATCAGTTGTTTGTGTGGCCTTCTTTTGTAGATGGTAGCACCAACTGGAGCTGTGGATCTCCTGATTTGCAGCTTTGAAGGTCTTTTTGAAACCGCTGCTTCAGGATAGTCAGGCTTTTGAGGAACTGTGGGATCTTTCTTTCTTAATTGTTCCAACTTTTTATAAGTAGCCCTGACCACATCTTCTTTCCATCTAGCAACTTGTCTTTTGTTTCCATAATCAGCTGCTACCAGTTCCTCTTTCATTCTCTTCAGCTCTTCCTGTTTGTCAGGTACATTCTTTCCAAACTTTGCCCAGTTAGGAGGAGTGTGAGTGACTTTCCTTTTTATCATGTCTTTAATTCTTGCAGCTTCATCTTCAAGCTCAGGAACAGTCCACTCTTTGTACATATATATCTCTCCTTTGTACTTTTTGTGAGCCATGATGCTTTCAATGTAGTCTTTCTTCAAGGTTTCAGCTGCTCTTTCAGAAATTTGTTGACTAACATTTTTTGCAAATTGCTCTAGGGCTCTGACTTGTGTGAGCAGATATTGATAATTTCTTGAAATTTCTTTGTCAGATTTCCCTTGTGTGTTTCTGTTTGAGATATCCTCTGCTTGCTTGGCTTTGATTTCCAAGTATTCATCAACATTGTTAGGCCAAGGATATCCCTTTATTGATGGCAAATTCCTTTTGGCAGGGTCATCCTCATAGTAGAAGGATTTTATTTCATCTCTAACAGCTGCTAGCTCAAGAGGAAATTGAACACCTGCAGGAGGTAAGGGCTTGTACATTGGAACTGAAGAGAGAGGAACAGGTTTTGGTATTGTGACAAGAGCTAAAGATTTTGAAGATGTTGGTGATGGTGAATTGTCATCATCTTTGAGAATTAGTCTTCTCCTTTTTGTAGGAGGGACTGATGATGCTTTGGATGGAACAGTGGTGGTAGATGTATAGGCAGTGGATTGTGATTGACTAACAGCTGTTGAAACAACTGGTGTTTCAACCACTGTTGTCATTACAACAGATGTTGTAACATCTGCTGTCTTCTGCTGTATGTCAGCAGGTGTTGTTTTTTATGGTGGTGATGGTAGAGCAGTAGATGTTGTGTGTGTTGAAGTGGTGTGTGTTGATGGAACAACTGTTTGGCAAGCAGTGGTTTTTGTAACACCTGCTGCATCAGCTGTTTTGTACGGTGGTTTTTGAGCAGACTTTGATCGTCTGGTTGGAATGGATTTGGGTTGCCTTACTTTTCTAGTAGGCCTCTTCTTTTCCTCAACAGGATTTTCATGATCCCTTGACCCAGAAGTACCCTGATCTGGATGATCCATTCTGTTCACCCTGGCTTTCCTTTTGGCCTCTCTATCTTTCTTTACACTTGCAATTGCTTCTGCTAGTGCATTTGTTGTCACATCAATCTTCTTGCTACCATCTGGCAAAGGGATATTTTTGGTCATGTTTGAATTCTCTGGTTCAAGATAAAGACCATCTTCTATACCCTTCCTTTTCCACTCCTTAATTTTCTCCCCCTTTTTGGCATTATCTTCTGGGAGGTCATAAATGAAACGTATGTTTGGAGGAGCAGTGCCAGTGGTGTGCAAGATCTGAGTTTTGAGAGCCTTTAAGTCAGCCTGAGTGTTCTTGAATCTTGACTCCATTGCATTTCTCAGCTGTTGGACATGTTTTTCATGTTGCTGATCTGCTAATTGTGCTTGTTGTTGGAGAAAAGATTGAAATTGATTCCAGAGCTCATTTGTAGCAGGTGTCCTTTGTGGAGCATGTGCTTGAGGTGGAACAGCAGTTGTTTGTACCTTCTGAACTTGTAACACCTGTTGTAGCATATCTTTGAGTTCTGCAACAGAGTTATCAAGCTTTGCAATACGATCCGTCAATTTCTGGTACTTTAAACCATCACCCAAATTAATGGGATCATCTGATTTCCCACTAGCAGTGGTTTTATCAGGGGTAGATGTAGGGAATATACTCCAAACATTAACCACTGATGCCCCTTTTTCTTGGTACTGGGGTCTTCTTCCTTCAACACTTGACAACCTTTTGATGTTGCCAGTAGGATAAATAAATCCACTGGTGGTTGTCAGAGGTGCTATAAAAGGAATTGCCTCCAAGGAAGTCTTATGAATGTAACCACTGTCCAAATATAACCCAGTGGGTGTAACAGTTGTAGTGGCTGCTTCACTTGGATTACCACCAAGAGTTACTTGTAACTCAAGGGGTGTAACCTCCTCAGGTTGTGTTGGTGGGTTAGCAAAGATTGATACATCAGACCCAGTCAGTTGTTGAGGTATATTCTCATTAATAGGTGATTGAGAAGGACTGGATAATGCCTGGTTCAAATCAATTGCATCCAACAGTGGTTTTATTGGTGAGGGAAATGTGGATGTGATGGTTGGTGTAGAAGTAGGATGTGTCCCGGGCATTGGACTGTGGATGATAGAAACGAGTGTTTCCAGAGCATCATGATGTGGAGACCCTGTTTGTACAACCTGTTCTTTTTGTGAAGAAACAGGAGGAGTTTTGGTTATGGGTTGAGATATTTGTACCAACTGCTATGAGGAAGTAGCAGCAGTGGTTTCTTGTGACTTTTGTGTTGTCACTGGCAGAAGCTCTGGTATCTCATCCTCCAGAGATGCCTTTTTGAGGGTTTTGGGGGGTTTTTGTGTTTTTCTTTTTGTTGGCTTTTTGGTAATTGTAGGTGTGGGTTTCAAAACAGTTGTGCTGCTGCTTTGATCACCTTGAGCAGTGGGCTCAGCAGCAGATACTTGAGGAGCAGTTGTAACTGCTAAAATCTGCTCAGGCACCTCTGCTTGTGTTTTGCAAGGTGCTAACATTCTTGAAAAAGTTTCAGTTGTTAAACTGTTTATTTGAGTAGAGTCACCTTGGTTTATTATAACTAAATCATCCTTACTGAATTTCTTTGAAAAATAATAACTTAAAAACCTTGGAAACAGTAAGAATGATTTTGTTTCAACATTATTAACCAAATCTTTAAAAATTTCCCGAGAATAGTTAAAATTTTCTCCTTGAAGAATAGCATATCCCAGATTTTGAATCTTTAAAGGGATTTCATTAAAAGAAGTGGTTTTGTTTGAAACACATAGTAGGAGGGTATGAAATAAAAATCTGGTTGCAGAAGGAAAATAACCTTTTTCTAAGGTAATTTTCTTCATCATTGTGGCTTCATACCCTCTCTCAATGAAGTCGGTTTGTAACTCGTTTTTAGTGAAAGAAAGTTTACCTTCCTGATCACCGAGTTGAAAGACCTCTGAAATGGATTGTGGCGTGATTTGGACAGCTTTACCCTTTATAGAAGAGTTGATGGTGGTTGCAGTGTCGCCATGTTTGTCAAGGGTTGCATTTTTCCAGAACTCCCTTTGGGTCGCCAAATAGATTGGTGCATCGGCAGTGATCAAAGTTTTGTACTTTGATTTTGTCATGAGATCAAGGATGGAATCGAAAACTTTGGTGGTGCCTGGTTTTGTGAGAAGACCCAGGAGATTGTGAGATGGTTTGTATGGAATTTCAGTGGAGATTGCCTTTTGAGAGGCTGTTTTCGATGAAGATTTGGATGAGGGTTTTGAAGATTTCTTTGATTTTGTCATTTTTGAGGATGATTGATCGAAGAAATTTGTGAAGAAATGTGAAGAAAAACTGCTTTGAGAAGAGAATTTTTGAAGAATTCAATTCGACAGTAAAACCCTGTTTTGATGGTGAGTGGGGGATTTTATAGGGAAGAAAGTGAATGCTGAGGTGGCAGCCGTTACAAAAGGTCTGACCAATATGTACTGTCCACGTGACAACCCCTGTTGAAAGTGAAGGACAGTACTTTTGTTGAAAGTGACTGATGAAGGCAGTGGTATGAAAGCTGTGGATGATTTTTACTATCAGTGGATAGCATATCAGTAGATAAGACACTGCTTTTGAACAACAGAGTTTATCAAAATAATGAGAGAGCAGGGGTTGACTTTCAGCAGTGGACAGACTTTTGAAGTATAGCAGACTTTTGAACAAACAGTGGTTAGTGGCAGACTTTTAAGGACATAATGAAAAAAAAACTTCATTTTTAACTATTTTTAAGGATGGAGTTTTGATTTTCTGAAAACATTTTGTTGCTTTTATTCATAGAAAAACAAGATGTTGCTTGTTATTCCATGTTCAGCATCCCAATCCTAGAGACCAGACTTTCAAAAGTGGCTGTATCAAGTGCTTTTGTGAGCACATCAGCCAGCTGGTCTTTAGTTGGGACATGATGCAGAGAAATCAAACCTTTTTCATAGCAGTCCCTCACAAAGTGATGTCTGATGTCGATATGTTTGGTGGTTGAGTGGGAAACTGGATTTTTGATGATATTTTCTGCTGCCTGACTGTCCAACATGAGTGGTGTCTTTAAGGCAGTGATACCAAAATCCAGCAACTGATTTTGAAGCCACAGGAGTTGGGCTGTACAGCTTGCAGCAGCAATGTATTCAGCTTCAGCAGTGGATGTCGAAACAGCTGCTTGCTTTTTGCTTTGCCAAGAAACTAAGCAGTCACCTAGAAACTGGCACCCTCCTGATGTGGACTTCCTTGTGGTGTGACATCCAGCAAAGTCACTGTCTGAGAACCCTGAAAGCTTGATGTTCCCATTAGCTGGATACCAGATACCAAGTGTGGGAGCACCTTTTATGTATCTGAAGATCCTTTTTACAGCAATGAGATTTGATTTTCTGGGAGCTGATTGACTTCTTGCACAGACACATGTTGCAAACATGATGTCTGGTCTAGATGCAGTTAGGTACAATAAAGACCCAATCATGCCTCTATAAAGTGTTTGGTCAATCAGCTCATCTTTTTCATCAGACATGACCAGCTTATTTGTTGCCATAGGTGTGCTGCATGGTTTACAATCATTCATATCAAATTTGGTTAAAAGTTCTTTAGCATATTTGCTTTGATGAATGAAAGTTCCATTTTGCAATTGCTGTACTTGGAGACCAAGAAAGCATTGCAGCTCACCCATTGCACTCATTTCAAACTCAGCTGTCATGAGTTCTCTAAACTCTTCACACATTGAGTTACATGTGCTTCCAAAAATAATGTCATCCACATAAATTTGGAGAATCATTAAATTTTTCCCTCTCCATTTTAAAAACAGTGTTTTATCAATGGTACCTCTTTTGAAACCATTTGAGAGTAGGAAGTTGGAAAGAGTTTCATACCAGGCTCTTGGTGCTTGTTTCAAGCCATACAAGGCTTTGTTTAGCCTGTAGACATGATCTGGATAAAATGGATCCTCAAAACCTGGAGGTTGACAAACATACACCTCTTCTTGAATTGTACCATAGAGGAAAGCACTTTTGATATCCATTTGAAACACCTTCATATTGTGGTTGACAGCAAAGGCCAGGAACAGTCTAATTGCTTCTAATCTTGCAACAGGGGCAAATGTTTCATCATAATCAATCCCCTCTTCCTGTCTGTAACCTTGAACCACAAGCCTGGCTTTATTCTTGACAACAATACCCCTTTCATCAGTTTTGTTCTTGAAGACCCACTTTATGCCAATGGGACTAACCTCTTCTGGCAGTGGTACAAGCTCCCATACTTGTTGTCTTTTAAACTGTTGGAGCTCCTCTTGCATAGCTTCTACCCAGCTGTTGTCTTTCAGTGCCTCTTGGTACTTGACTGGCTGATGGAGTGATAGAAAACCAGCAAAAAGACAAATGTTTTGGGTTTGGCTTCTTGTGAGCACCCCTTCATTTATGTTGCCAATGATTTGATCAGGTGGATGAGATCGCAAGAAGATTAAATCTCCTTGGTATGGTATGATGGCATTGGTTGGTGAAGGCTGCAAATGTGTATCATCTGAGCTAACCACTGCTGGGGACTTTGATGATCCAGCAGTGGTTTCAAAAGGTGGTGGAATGGGAGGTAATGAAGTGGACAACTGCTGGATTTTATCCACTGTTTGAGGACTTTTGTCAGCAGTGTTTGAGGATGTGGAAGCAGTGGTTGATGGGCTACTTTGGTCAACAATTGTTGAGGTAGCAGTGGTAGAGCTTTGACAACTGTTTTGAACAGCTGATGCTTTTCCCTTTGTGGCAGACCTTTGAGGGATGATGATTTCATACCCATAGTCTGGTGTTGTATCCTCTGATGGACCTGCACTGTTAGTCTTGACAGCAGTATTTTCAAAAGTAAATTTTTCAAGATCAAACAGATCTGCAGGATTTGCTGGGATTTTCATTGATGAAAGTTCATTAAACTTAACATTCAAAGTCTCTTCCACTGCCTTGGTCCGTGTATTAAACACTTTGTAGGCCTTGGCAGTGGTTGAGTATCCCAGATGATAACCACAATCAACTTTGGCTGCAAATTTTGAAATGGAATCTTTTAAATTCAAAATAAAGCATGGGCAGCCAAACACTTTGAAATATGAGATCAGTGGTTTAATTTTATACAGAATTTCATAGGCAGTCTTTTTGTGCCTGGGGTTTATTAAAACTCTGTTCTGAACATAGCAAGCAGTGTTTACTGCCTCTGCCCAGAAAGTTAAAGGCAAACCTGAATCTGCAAGCATGGTTCTGGCAGCCTCAATCAGAGCTCTGTTCTTCCTTTCCACTACCCCATTCTGCTCTGGTGTTCTTGGGATGCTGTACTGCCTTACAATCCCTTTCTTCACACAGAAGGCATCCAACTCCCTATTTTTGAATTCTGTGCCATTGTCACTCCTGAAGCTTTTTACTGGAAGGTCAAATTGCTTTTCAACCTGTATTACAAAGTCTTGCAAAATGCCTGCAGTTTCATCTTTTGAGTGCAAAAAGAAAGTCCATGTGAACCTAGAAAAGTCATCAACAATAACCAAACAATATCTTTTCTTTTTGAGGCTCATGAACTGGGCCGAACAAATCCATGTGTAGCATTTGCAAACACTGGGTTGTTTTGGACTCTTCAATGGACTTATAAGAACTTTTATGCTGTTTTCCTTTTAAACAGGAAATGCAATGTTCAGGACAAGAAAACAATTTTTGTGGTAGGCCTCTCACCAAACCATTTTTTGAAATTTCTGTGATTGTCTTAAGATTTGTGTGTCCCAGCCTTCTGTGCCAAAGTTCTGTCTCTTTGTTAGAGGCAGCTGAGAACAGACAGGCATCAGCTCTGGGACACTCTTTTGACATGTCAACAACATAAACATTGCCACTTCTTTGAGCAACAAGTTTAGTTTGACCAGTTTTGATTATTGCTTCAATCTTTTTGACCATTTCTGGTCCAACAATCATACAACAGTCTTTTGTGAAGAATGACCCAAATCCCTTGTCACTCATTTGGGACACACTCAGAAGGTTGAATTTTAGATTGTCTATCAGATTGACATTTTCAAATTTTACTTTTCCAGACTGCACTGTACCAGACCCCAGAACTTTCCCTTTACTATTATTCCCAAAGGATATATCACCCCCACCATGGATTTTAAAGTCTTTGAGGAGGGCTTTACATCCTGTCATGTGCCTGGAGCCTCCACTATCTACATACCAAAGACTATCAAAGCATGCAGAAGCTCCCTTGGCAGCTGCCATCATTGCACAATCACATTGATGATCTTTATCATCATCAGCTCTTACCTTCTTTTCACCATCCTTTTCTTCTTTCTCTTCTTCTTTGTCCTCTATGGACCATGGATCTATCATTGGTTCAATCAGAGTACCTGAACTTTCTTCCAACAGCACTTCATCAGCCACAGCAGTAATCACTGCTTCAATCACCTCTTCCACTGTTTCAGAGTACTGTTGTTCCTCCTCAGCTTCAACCCCCTCTTGTATTGACTCTAGTGCCATCAAACAAAACTCATCATGTGAAGAATCATTAGAAGCATAGAGTGCAAAATTTTCATCACAAAGATCATCAGGCATACTGCTCCAGTCAACAAACCCTTGAGTGAAAAAGCTTTGTTGATCTGGTTGTGTTGCTGCTGGAGCAGTGGTTTGAGGTACAACAGGTTGCACTTGTACCTGTGGAACAGGGGTTTGAACATATTGGATTTGTGGAACAGTAGTTTGGACATAATGTACTGGCACAGGGGCAGCAGCATAGTGAGCAGTGTTCACTTGTGCTGCTGGGGCATATTGGGCATAATGCACAGTGTTTTGGTTTTGAGGTCTAGGATTTGAGCTAGGATGAGTAATTATGGGACCAGTATTTTGACTCCTACATTCCCTAGCAAAATGTCCCAACCTATTACACTTGTAGCACTTGATTTTCGATTTATCCAACCCAACCCTTAGATTCCCATGCAAACCTGGGAATTTTCTCCCTGTTCTTTTGTAGAACTTGCTAGTTCTAACACTTAGCAAAGCCAGTTGATGCAGGATGTCCATTTCCTCTAAATCAGTGGGGTCAAAATGTTGCAAATCATTTAGTTCAAAGCTTAAATTATCTGACATCTGGTTTTCGTTTGCAGTGAATGCATAACTTGCAGAGTGAGGATCAGGGTTGTTAAAGTTAGCTCCAGCAGTTATGTCAATGAAATGGTCATAACCCTGATCCTTACCACTGCTCCCAGATTCTTCTTGACCCAGAAGAGCAGTGTTACCGAATGTATAATCATCAACGGCTTTTCCTGACTCTTGTAACTTCCTTTTCTGGTTCAACTCCCTTTCGTAGGTCAGGAGTCGACCATGGAGTTGGGTCAAGGTCAGATCCTTGAACTCAGGTGAATTTCTGGTGACAAAGGCTATAGTGTCCCATTTTTCGGGCAGTGACCTGAGAAACCTGCTGTTTTGAGTTGAGTTTGTAAAAGTGGTATTAACAAGCCTCAGTTCACTGATGAGACAACTAAACCGCTCAAATTGTTGAGTCAGTGATTCACCTCTAACATGACAAAACGTTTCGTACTGTTGGTTCAGGATTTCCCTATTGTTTTCTATGACTTCTTCAGTACCTCCAAACTGTTCCTTAAGTGCGTCCCACAATTCTTTGGCACTGTTACAGTGTAACAGTCCAGCATATATTTCATTGGGCAGCGCTGATGCTATGATGCTAAACGCTTTAGCATCTAGTTCGATCTTTTGAAAATCAGTTTCGGTGTAATTTTCAACTGGTTTTGGAACGAACTTTTTAGCATCTTCAGCGCTAGGCACTGAAGGAACATGAGGACCAAAGGTGACAGATCTCCAACAACCTGTGCTTTGTTGAGCGAGGATGTGACCCATCCTTCTCTGCCAGATGTTGTACTCATTTCTTTTTAGCATAGGTGGTTTAAAAAGTGAGCCGATGTTGTTTTTATCATCCTGAGATTGTGACGTCATTCTTGTTGTTTTACAGACACTGAGAAATCAACTTTAATGGTGATTTATCCTTGCTCTGTTTTTCAACGGACGAACAAACGATCAGTATCAACTGTTATGAGCTGAACTATTTACGTCAAAATGATTGTTAAATCAAATTTGACTGTCCAAGCTCTGATACCAATTGTTGGATCTGAGTTTCTTTTTGATTGTATTTTTCGTTTGTAATTAAGATGGAAATGAAAGAGTTGTGCAGCGGAAATAAGATGAAATCAAACTTTGCATACAATCAAACGAGAGTAATACTTTTATCAAACATCTTTACACATAGAATCGAAAGATTGAATTTGTTTCAACAACGATTACAATGATTGATGTAAGAATGCAAACTCCCCCTCAGCCAGAGCTCAGTAGTTTGTTCGTGCAAAGAAGACGATGTGGTGAAAGAGCTAATAGAACAGTACAAAGTACTGAACTATTTATAAGCACTTGCAAACCACTGAGCATCTTAGCTGACGTCACCATGAAAGTGACATCTAACCTCCTAACAAACTCTAACTACTGATCTATAAACACTGATGTACTAAACTACTGATATTACAATACATTACATAAAAGACACTTAAACTGCTGCTGCATCCTTCCACTGCTGTGAACCCAGCAGTGCTTGTCCGGATCAGCAGTACTTGACCCAAGGCAGTAGATAGAGTCAACAGAGCTTTGGTCTTCCATCAGTCTTTGACTTTGATCAGTAGATATAAAGCAGCAGTTGTAGATCAGCACTTAGTATGATCAGCAGATAGGAGGTCAGCAGATATGAAACCACTTTCAAGGGGAGAGATTTGCATGAAACAACTGTAAACGTCTGCTTATTCTGGATCCACTGCTTTGATCCAGTTTTGGCTTTACATTATCTGTTCCTCTGATAGGGTTCAATCCCAACACAAATGCCCTTTTTTCTTGGTTCTGGGGACTTCCCACTGGAACAAAGGTTACAGATGTAGCCTCAACAGTGGTTGCCTTCAAGGGAGTCTTAATGATGTAACCACTGTCCAACTAATAACCAATGGGTTCAACAGTTGTAGTGGCTGCTCCACTTGAACTACCACCAAGAGTTTTGTGAAACTCAAGGGGTGTAACCTCCTCAACTGTTTATGGGATAGCAGATTGAATTGGTTTAGACACAATCATTTGTTGGGTTATAATTTCATTAATTTGTGAGTGAGAGGGACTGTTTTAAGTCTGAATTTCAATTGCTTCAAACAAAGGTAATATTGTTGGTAGAATTTGGGGAGAGGGTTGTGGTGTAGAAAGCAACATTGCCATGGGAGAGGGGCTTTTAAGCATATTTTCAAATGAAAGGTCTGCTTCATGATGTGGTGTCCCTGTGCTTACAACATGATTCTTTGGGAGGATACATGAGAAGTTTGGATGGGTTGAGACTTTCCAACTGCTGCGAGGAAGTAGCAATAGTGGTTTCAAGTGACATTTGTGTTGTCACTGGGTTAACCTCTGGGATCTCATCTTCCAGAGAACACCATTTTTTGTTTGGGTTTGGTGGGCTTTTTCGATTTGACAGGTTTCTTTTTGGGATTGGCTGGTGTGGGTTTCACAACACCGGTTGTGGTGTCATGATCACCAGGAGCAGTGGACTCAGCAACAGAGGTTTGAGCAACAGATGTGGAATCATCTAAAACAGGCTCATCCCCCTTTGCTCGTGTTCTGGAAACAAATGACTCTTTTCCATAAGGAGAGTAAAAGGTTCACTTGTAAGACTATTTATTTGAAAAGCTACACCTTGTTGAAAATCTTTTTGTGAAACGTGTTTTTGTAGGTAGTAGCTTAATAGTCTGGGATACATTAAAAAAGCATCGTTTGCTCCCCTATTGAACATTCTTCACATTTATGACCAAATCAAAGGACAACGCTTGGGAGTAGTTGAAATCAGAGTTTGTTAAAATAGCATAACCTAACTACTGAATTTTTAGTGGTATTTCATTAAAAGCAGTGGTCTTAGCAAAAAGACATGTTAAGAGAGTATGAAAAAATAATTTCATTGGAGCAGGGAAGTTTGGTTTAAAAATAGTAACTCCTTTTAACTGACCTTCATACCCTCTTTCAATGAATTCTGCATGAAGTTCTTGTTTTTCAAAGGAGGTCCTACATGCCAGGTCATTCAACCCAAATGTTGTTGATATGGAAGATGGGGAAATTGCAAAAAGTGTTCCTCCGACTTTAGAAGTGATAGCATAGGGCACTTTCTTTTGTGATTGGATTTCAACATTTGCCAAAATATCACGGAGTGTGTATTGATAGATTGGAGCACTGGCAGTAGGAATTGCTTTGTATTTTGTGATGTGAGAACATCAATTATTGAGTGATAGGAAGTATTTTTGTCTGTTTTCTCAAAGATGGGAAGATAGTTGTGGGGATTTTTTATTGTCAGAGCCATGGTCAGAAAAGAAATTAGCATAAGGTTGAAGAAGAAGGTTTGGAGAAAAAGATGGAAACCGTGTTTGTGAATTTTGAATTCGAGGCGGCAGTAAAGCTCTGTTTGGGGATGAAACAGGGATTTATAAAGTGAAAAAGTGAATGTTGACATAGCATCAGTTACAAAGATCTGATGGCTAACATATATGCCCACGTGGCAACCTCTGTTGGGATAATGGAGGATAGTTGTTTGGAAACCACTATTAGGCAATAACAGTGGTTGGGGAACAGTGAAATGAACAGTGGCTGATTTTAGTCTATCAGTGGATAGACATCAGTGGTTGAAACCAACAACTGTTTGATCAACAGTGGTCCATAAGCAGTGGATAAAAGGAAAACAGAAGATACCTTTCAGCAGTGGATGAATTTTTAGCCAATCAGAGGTTTGAAAATAGTGGTTATGGACAGACTTTTAAGGATTTATGAAAAAAAATCATTTTAAGCTATTTTTATGGATGGATTTTTTATTTTCTGAAAACATTTTAATGCTGTTTATTCACGGAAATCATTTTTTTTCTTTTAATCCATGTTTAGCATTCCAATCCTAGAGATTAAGCTTTCAAAGGTAGATGTGTCTAAAGCTTTTGTCAACACATCTTCCAGCTGATCCTTAGTTGGAACATGATGCAGAGAAATCAAACCTTTTTCATAGCTATCCCTCACAAAGTGATGTCTAATGTCAATGTGTTTGGTGGTTGAATGGGAGACTTGATTTTTAGTGATGTTTTCAGTTGCTTGACTGTCCAACATGAGAGGTGTCTTTAAAGCAGTTACACCAAAATCCAGCAATTGATTTTGAAGCCACAAAAGTTGGGCTGTATAGCTTGCAGCATCAATGTATTTAGCTTAAGCAGTGGATGTGGAAACATCTGCTTGGTTTTTGCTTTTCCAAGAAATTAAGCAATTGCCTAGAAATTGACACCCTCCTGATGTGGACTTCCTTGTGGTGTTACAATCATCAAAATCAATATTTGAATAACTTGAAAGTTGGATATTACCAGATACCAAGTGTGGGAGCACCTTTTATGTATCTGAATATTCTTTTTACAGCAATGAGATTAGACTTCCTAGGTGCTTATTGTGATCTTGCACAAACACATGTTGCAAACATGATGTCTGGCCTAGATGCAGTTAGGTACAATAAAGACCCAATCATGCTTCTATACAATGTTTAATCAACTAAGTCATCTTTTTCATCATTAGTGACAAGCTTTGTGGTTGCCATGCGTTTACAATCATTCATCTCAAATTTTGTTAAAAGTTCTTTTGCATATTTGCTTTGATGGATGAATGTTCCATTTTGCATCTGCTTAACTTGGAGACCAAGAAAGCATTGGAGTTCACCCATGACACTCATCTCAAACTCTGTTGTCATGAGTTTTCTGAACTCTTCACACATGGAGGTACATGTGGATCCAAAGATGATGTCATCAACATAAATTTGGACAATCATCAAATCTTTTCTTTTTCATTTTAAAAACAGTTTTTTGTCAATTTTACCTATTGTAAAGCCTATGGAAATAAGAAAAGTGGAAAGAGTTTCATACCAGGCTCTAGGTGCTTGTTTCAAGCCATACAAAGCTTTGTTGAGCTTGTAGACATGGTCACGATAAATGGCATCTTCAAAACCAGGAGGTTGGCAAACATATACCTCTTCCTGGTCTTTCCATATAAGAATGCACATTTTATATCCATCTGGTACACCTTGATGTTGTGGTTGACAGCAAAGGCTAAGAATAATCTGATGGCCTTAAGTCTTGCCACAAGAGCAAAGGTTTCATCATAATCTATGCCATCTTCTTGTCTAAAGTCTTGAACCACTAACCTGGCTTTGTTTTTTACAACAATGCCCCTTTCAACAGTTTTGTTTTTGAAGACCCACTTTGCGCCAATTGGACATACATCCTTTGGCAGTGGTATAAGTTCTCATATTTGTTGTCTTTTAAACTGTTGGAGCTCCTCTTGCATAGCTTCTACCCAACTGTTGTCTTTCAGTGCCTCTTGGAACTTGACTGGTTGGATGAGTGATAGAAAACCAACAAAAAGATAGATGTTTTGGGATTGACTTCTTGTGAGAACCTATTCACTGATGTTGCCAATAACTTGGTCTGGTGGATGAGATTTAAGGAAGATTAGATCCCCTTGTATGGAACAATGCCATAGAGAGGTGAAGGTTGCAGATGTGAATCTGTTGGCAATTTTGAAGAGCCAACATCTGTTGGAGATGAGGGTGGAGGAATATGAGGAATGGGCGTGGCACAATGTTGGCTTTATCTACAGATGATGGACTTTTGTCAAAAGAGGTTGGACTTGATGAAGTGGCAGAGATTTAACCAACAACTGTTGATGCAGCAGTGACAGAGTTTTGGCACAATGTTGGCTTTTATATATGTATAGTTTTTATTTCTAATTTTTATACTTAATAGATATTTAAGAAAGATTGAATAAACTTTTAGATTTTCTCTGATGAGTGGTAGTAACAATTTTTTTATATGACCATGAAGTATCGTAAGTACTTCTATAATATACACCATAACAAAATTTTCCTCCTACTATATCAATTATTTTTCGTGTTATGAATTTATATTGAGGTATTTGGTAAATGGACAACATGTTGCGCCGCTACCTCTTTTTAAATAGTAAAACTAAACCTTTTATTGTATATTCCTATCTTATATACAATAAATTTTGTATTCAGGATACACAGACACATATATAAAGAAATAACTTAATTAAAAGAACACATGTACAATGTACCAACTTAATCTAAAAAGGTACATAATTTAATCCTATGCATTAATTGTTATCCTTTCATTTTAATTTTATTAAAAAAAAATGTATTCATGTGAAGCTTTTATTGACATGGACTGTATGGGAAAAGGATTTGTTCCTCCAGTTCCTGTTTGTATTTTACCAGAAAAATATCTGTCCTTGTTTTGAACCCCACCCCACCCCACCACTGCTGTCACAAGTCACAAGTCACAACTCATTGATTCCTATATATTTCACCCAAGACATTGACTGCTTCTTACAATTTTCACTCTCACCCCTTCAATATTGGATCTAAACGGGTTAAGTCCTCGTACATGTTTCATGACAATTCTCATGGTGTATTTATTGCAAAATTTGGATAGCTTTTGACCCGATAAAAATGGATAAGACGTGTCATAGCAGCCGATAGTGTTTTTGTTCGTACACTTGTTTCTCTTAATTGGTAACTTGAAAGAGAACACTGATAAAAAGTCCCCCACGAAGACATAAATGGCTGTAAAGAAGTTTTTCAAGAACATAACGTTATCTCGTCTTGTTTTTTCTATTTTCTTTCTCTAGAGTGTCTAATATCACTATCTTGTCTTGTTAACTCATAAATTATGACGCTGACTCCTCAAGATGAGTAAACTTTGAATCGTGGCGTTAACTTTTAAGAACATGATAAATTAATTGCCCATCAGTGTCGTTTACAAAGGGTATGACTTAGGCAACCATCTCATTTTCTCCCCGTCAAGTCTTTTATCAAAGTATACGTAAACGTTTACTCATTTATCATACATCTTGAGCATATTTCATTACATTATATATGGAATGCAAAACATAGCATACACCAATTATATTAACCATATCCGGCCCCTCTCTCTTCAACGTAGTTCACGTAGTATTTTTCTCAAATGAAAGTCTAGCAAGTTATCTCTAAAGATGTAGCCAAATAATAGTCTAGTGGGTTGAACCAAAAATTTACAAAAATCTATTTTTTTTATCAAGCATGTAACACTTCTAAATCAATTAAATTACTAGATGAAAGTCATCAAAATCATTAACCATTTAGACTAACCCCAAAGACAAACTAAAGATGCCAAAATGTGATTAATTTAGTTTCTTGAGGGCTCCCCCTCCCCCCTCCTATTAATTTGAACCCTCAGCTTCCATTTCCAAAACCTGCTGCAACTCTCTCTCTCTCTCTCTATCTGGTTGGCAATTCTCATAAAAGTAATCTTAAAAAACAAAACCCTTTACAAAGGTTTGAAGAATCAGCATCATCCACATGGGAAGACATTCTTGTTGCTACAAACAAAAGCTAAGAAAGGGTCTATGGTCCCCTGAAGAAGATGAAAAACTCATAAGACACATCACCAAATTCGGCCATGGCTGCTGGAGCTCGGTCCCTAAACTCGCAGGTCTTGAAAGATGCGGCAAGAGTTGCAGGCTTAGATGGATTAACTACTTGAGGCCGGATTTAAAAAGAGGCACATTCTCTCAACAAGAAGAGAAACTCATCATCGAATTACATGCAGTTCTTGGAAACAAGTAAGTAGTTCTTTAATTTTGATCACATGATTCATATATTGTTGTTTTGATTTGACAAGTGAAACCAAGGGTGTCAATAGGCTCTGTCGGTCTACTGACTCTGTGTTAACCGGAATTTGTTGGATTCTTATATATAAATTTCTTTTAAAAAAATATTTTAAGTTAATTGGACCGGTAACCTATAAGCAAGAAAACCTTATGATGACCTCCGACCAAAATGTTCTGTTATTGTTTCAGGTGGTCTCAAATTGCGGCTCAGTTGCCAGGAAGAACAGATAACGAGATAAAAAACTTATGGAACTCATCGATCAAGAAGAAGCTAAGGCAACGAGGGATTGATCCTAATACTCATAAACCATTATCCGAGAACGATGATCATAAAGCTCCATCCGGGAGCATCGACAAGACCTCCCAGAGCTCGTATACTCTCGAAGACAAACCTCCACCATCAACCTCATACCCTCTCATTGACGATTCTCCACCCGCAACTCACGAATTCTTTCTCAACCGATTTGTAACAAACCACAACACCGCGATCAAACCACCCGATTCCAACCAAGTCCCCGAATTCCTTCCTTTCGGCTATACCCAACAAAAACATCAACCACAACCACAACCACCACAACAACAACTACAGACAGAATCTGCTGACATTTTTTTCACAAACCCTATCCTCTCAGGTCAACCTCGTAGCACCACCGACAGTCTTACCCAAAACAATTGGTTAAGTGGTAATAATGGTTTCTTTCAGGCTACTAATGGGTATCAACCATTTGGGTTGACTGATGGCATGAAAAGTCAAACTCAAATTCATGACGTTGAAGGTGAGCAAGATTACATCAAATGGAATGATCAGTATCTTCCATTTTTGATGGGGAAGTCATCGATTGAGAGTAAACCAGATGTCAATTTCGGGGTAAACCATGAACTTTATCAGAGGATTTCAACAAGCTATGGACATTTTTCATAGATTTTTGCACAACTTCAGGATCATACTGGTGTGTGAGCATTCTAGAGGTTTTTTTTTATTTTAAAGTTGTGTAAATAGGGTTCCAAGGATTTGTCATTTATTTTATTTTGTTTTATTTTATTTTATTTTATTTTGTTTTTAATTGATTTTCAAACAAAGGACAATTTTTATTACAGTTGTTATTCGCATTATTATTTATTGATAATCAACATCATTATTTAAATAATATCATTTTATTCGGTTTTAATCATATACGAAATAGTTAATAATTGTTGAGATTATAAGCTTTCTTATATCTAATTATTAATTTATTGGCAGTTTTTGTTGACCAAATTAATAATTTTGTAGAAGTAATTTATTACAAAAAAAAAATGATTTGATTGATAATGACAAAAATGATTAGATTGGTAATCAGGGGCGGATTTAGAGGGAAACACCAGGTTTCCTGGAACCCAGTCTTTTTGGAAAAAAAAAAATGTTTTTTTGTAGTGTAAATCTTGTATGATTTAGAAAAAAACGATTTTTGTAGTGTAAACCTTGTATGATTTGAAAAAAGGAACCCAGTGATTTCTCCGGCTGGATCCGCCACTGTTGGTAATAACTTTCGTTAGCTACATACTTCATTATAATTTGGATGTATATTAATTTATCTACGGTGCTTTTTTATTAATTTTGTAAATTAATTATAATATTATAACGTCTGCTTTATTACATTAGTTTTTAGAACCGCCTTTTTATTTATTTAATAAATCATCACATAAAAAGGTTAGTAACTAAGTTGAGTTATTCGTGAGTTATTCAAGATTAATTTGTTAAAAGTTTGAATCAAGCTAAACTTAATAAATTCAAGTTTAAACTAATACTTATTTAATAATTGAGTTCCGGCCCAATTTTATATATCCATATTAATCAAGACCGAGCATGATCAAGTTTTATTTTATTAGTAAGTCTAAACAGTAATATTGCCAATTTTTTTATAAATATTAATTGATGATAGATAAATAATAAGTGAATTGATTTCAAGGTCAAGGTCGGAACATTATTCATGAGCAACCTAAAGCTATAGAGACTAAAATATAAAGAGGCCAACCGATATCTCTCTCTAATCTAGACGAGCTCTAGCCTAATTATACTTGGCCTCGGCTAAACTTAGTTGTGCTCACTTCAAAAAAATACCCGTCTGACAACAGCCTTTACCGACGACCAAGGGCGGACCTAAGCCCAGCCCAGGGTGGGCGGACGCACCCCCGGGAAAAAAAATTTAGTGCTATGTTCTGTCGAAAATCCGGTCCGCACTCCTTGGAATTTTTCGTCCGCACCCCATGGAATTTTCCGTCCGCACCTCTTGGAATTTTTCGTCCGCACCCCTTAGGTAAAAAGTGTTATCAATTTATATTTTAAAAATAATCTTTAGTAAACTCCTATTTTATAAAAAATATTACCTAAATTATATTACTTTTAATACCTAAATAACTAAACCAAAATACCCAATACATTTAACTAGCCCACTAATAAGTTTTAGCCCAATAAACAAACCCAACAAATCAACAATATTTCAAACAAAAATAAAATAAATAAGCCCAAAACCCTTACATATTCTATTCTATCATGCTCTCTTTATCGTCCTTGCACGCCCGCGATCAGAACATCAACAGCGACAACAGTGAACAGTCAGCAGCCTCCACCGTAATCAGCCACGGGTAAGTTTCTTTGTTATTTTTGATGATTTTTTGTTGGTTTTTGGTTGATGTTAGCCACCTCCAGCAGCCTATTATAGCCGCATACTAACCATAGTAGACATGTGCTTCGTATTGTCTTCATTATGTTATGGTGGGTTATATAAATTAAGTTCTTTTGTTTTACATGACCCGACTCGACCCGAACCGACCCGATACGAACCGATTTTTTATTTATATACCTTGGGGCCTAAAATTTTTAAAAATGTTCCGCACCCCCATGAAAAAATTCTGGGTCCGCCACTGCCGACGACATGTTGTTGGTAAAGATCTCGTGATGAAAGGTCACTCTTTAGCGACGACACTTAGTCGCTAAAGGATTTTTGTCATACATAATAATCGACCAACTATATTAATTTCTTAAAACTATTGAATTTATCCAATAACAAGTTTAAATTTGAACATACATCAATTCGTGAATAAAATATAGACCATCTGAAAGTATACATATGAATAGATAGTTGTTATGAACAACAAATTAAGATTTTTAAGTTTGTCTTGTATTTTTTAGTAATACTTTATTTAGTATTCATTTGATTTTTTAATAATAAATAGTAATTAACAATTCTTATGCTTTTTTTATTAATGGTATTTTATTGCATTAAAATTGATTTTTTATATAATTGATAATTCTTAGGGAATTTTTTTATTATTAATGGTATTTTATTTAGCGTTCATTTTGATTTTTTAGTAATTACTTACATACTTTAAAAAAATCGAAATCTGCATCTATGTTTATTTATATTTTTAACATCCTAAGTTATTTGCATGCGCCCTGTGATGGTACGTTACCACGGTCATTGGATCAGTATCGGTTTGTTACAATATCAGTATGATTAATGCATTCAACATAGAAATCAGCACGTGTTTTACATCGACCGAAAACGATCAAATTGAACACTGGTACCGACACCGATGTTCTTTGAACGGTATTGATCGGTATTGATGTTGTTTGGTACGGTATGCTAGCGATACGTTGTCAGATTATCGAAAAAACAATAAAAATAAATACCGGTACCAAATCGATGTTGTTCGCTCGGTTTTCGTTCAATTAACTACGGTAGCGACACGATATCTATTATCAAACAAAAAATCATAAAAATTAATACATAACGGTACCGATGTTGTTTGTTCCGGTGTGGTATGGTAGCGATACGATCTTAGCTTATCGAAAGCAAAAACAATAAAACTAAATATTGGTATCGATACACATTTTGTTCAGTCGGTTTCGGTTCGATTTGGCACAATAGACGTTTTCGAAAAAAAGTTTATACGCAAACCAACTGAACTAAGTTTATGGCACAATAGCCGTTTTCAAAACAATATTAGTATCGGTATCAATATTTCTCTTTATTGTTTTCGATCGATGTAAGGTTTTCTATTTCGATTACTATAGACAGTGGCGGACCCAGGAATTTTTTGTCACACCCCGATTTCCACGTGTCACCGGTGGGCCCGGTGGGGGAGTATCGTGACGTGGTTGGCAACATAATAGTCAAACAACACAATAATCAATATGCACAGCGGAAGCAAATTTAAAAATATGATACAACCGAATTTAATATTGTAATATCAAATGTCACAATATTCGGAAGTTTATCCACAGATGGATCGAAAATAAAATAGTATTAATGGTTCAACAGACTTCAGGCATCTTAAGCTTGCGAGACTTCTAATGATGCTAAGGAGAAATCCCAGCCAATTTTGCTTAGTACCTGCATTTAATCTTTTTGGGAAAATACGTCAGTTTACACTGGTAAATACATTCAACTGACTCATTTTGGAAAATGATTGAAAATTGGTTTGGATGCACATGGCATAAACATTTTATTTAACTTGGGAGAATTATTTAATATTATAATATTGTGAATGAATTACATGTTGCTTGTGCGTTCAGTAGCCCGGATCTTGTCCGGGTTAAAGATCAATAGACACACCACATTATTCTTTTATGCACTGACGGTTGTACGCCTACACCCCGCGCTTAAGTCGTGGCCATTTCGTAAAATGATGCCAAGGATATCCGGGACATGGTCATTAACCCCCCAAAGGCTTTAAGTAACAAGACTGTTTAAACGAGCCGATCAAATTATTCAACTACCCACCTAACGGTGGAGATTTGATGCCCGATCAAGCGGTATGCTATATACCGTAACCCAAGCCCGTATAGGGAAAATAAGTTAAAAGTATTTACCTGAGCAAGTATTAATCACAATAAGCAAAATGCACGTAGCTTTTACTGGTTCTCCTAATCTGGAACGAAGGTTTAATATAACCTATTAGAATCCTAACGGGTCTTTAATTAAGCTTAAGCTTAGACCGGCTAGTTTCAAAGATACGGTTCGTACGCACGATTAAGCGAAGACCGGATAGAATGTGATTTAGACCCGACAAGTTCAGAGACTTGTTTAATATGGGTCCTTCATGCAAATTCTGGATTTTGAGATTAAACCGATAAGGTTTGACCCGTTTCGGCTAATTTATGTAAACTTGTTACATAAACCGAACCGTACGCGTAATAAGCGTGACGGGTATTCGTAAGAGCCATATACAGGTTTCCTAAGTTAATTATGTCTCAAATATGTTGTGACATCAGTAAGATGTCTTTCATTATGCCTGAAACGTGTTTAAACACAAACTAGGCCCCGTAGGGGTGGTTTGCTCATTTAAAAGTTTATAAAAGAGTTTAAGTAATAACCTGAGTTACAGGTCTGATGTAATCAGAAAATATACTCAATTTGCTAAGTTATATCAGTAGGTTAAAGCATATATGTGGAATTTATCATTTTTAACCAAACTATGCCCCGTAGGGGTATTTTGGTAATTTCACATAAGTCGAAAAACTCAAAACCGGAGTATGAGTTAATCAACCTTTGGTTACTGTTAAAATATTCTAATTTGCCTAAAATATCAGTAGGTATCAACCCGGGTATGTCCAATATAATTTTGATACATACTTTGCGTTAAAAAGCTTAATAAGGCGATTAAAGACCATTTCCGGGTTCGATACTTAAATCTGATATTTTTATATTTCCAGAAGGCTTAAAATAATTTATTTATCATATGTGATCAGTAGCAAAAGGTTTGGAGTCGTTTAGATATGTAAAACTCATTTTATGGCCCGTGAGGGCAAAACCGACAATTACCGGATTAAGCCTACGACTACTAGTTATGCTCAGCCTAAAATTAATTAAAAATCTTTAAAAATCCCAAAATAATATATTACATCAGTGGGTAAAAGATTTGATATCAAAAAGGAGGCTTAACTAGGCTATACGCTAATTACGCCGTTTTATTAACATAAAGCTTTAATTTTGCGATATCGAGCATAACTCTAAATCTACAAGTCAAACTGATGTCAAACTTTGCATATAAGTTTATATATCAGTAATTAAAGTTTCTACTCTTTTACATTTCCAAAAATCACATTTTAAGGTAATAAGGGCATAACGGTCAACATATGAGCAATTAACGGAAACATGCATATTAATTAGATAACTAATGAACCATGGTGTATAATCACAGAGGGTTGTACTAACATGTAACCTAGTCCAATTAAAGCTCTGAGGCATTTCTAAAACATGCCTAAACGGGTCAGAACTGAAAGTCAAAGTGAAAGTCAAACTATGTGACTTTCGGTTCCGAACCGGGTCTAAACAGGAAATTGTCGGGTTGAACATGTTTAGACATGTTCTTACACTTATTACTAAGTTATAACAATGATCAAACAGGTTGTATATGATCTATAATGTTAATTATGCATAAATAGCATTTTAGGCTTCCTGTTGACTTTTTAAATATAAGTTTGACCCGACTTTTGACCTGGTTAGAGTGGTGATCAGGGGAAACCCTTTTGAGGTTTTATTACCCACATAAATACCAACTTATAACTACTTTTGATTCGAGATATTCCTGAGCCATTAATCATTAATCTCGAAGTCAAACCGTAATTACGACGGTTTGACTTTTAGCTAATTAACCAAGCTAAACACAATTAAAGAAGGACTAGCAGACTTACAAGAGTCCTATGCACGAGATATGATCAGTTGAGGCTGCTTGGGAGCTCCAGAATTGATCAGGTATGCACTTGAAGGTGTGAGGAATGTTTGTGAACTTGAAGGCCCTTTTATAGTGAATTTAAGCACCACAATTGGTTGACAACAAGGTCTAGCACTCACCACAACCTTCCAACATGTGTCCTAGTGCTCTAAGACTGTTTAGGGGTCGCCCACATTGCATTAATGTCGTTTAAAGATCGGTTCTCCGCGTTTACAGGAGCCTGTCACGCTTTTCTGGTTCTGGGCGCCTGACGCGGCCCGCCTGAGGATTCTTATATGGCTACGTGGGCCGCATGGCCCTTCTGATCAGCCAAATACGTTTTCTTGATGTTGCATCACACCCCTTGGCCCTTCCGAAAGGTCAATTAAGCTAGAAACTTGCAATTTGACCCCTTGTAATATACCCACAAGGGCCTTAGGACTTATACCTACTTTGCCAAGTCCCTCGACACTTCCGGTTAACCCGAAAAATCTTAACTTTCAATGTTTTCGCTTTAACCCCTCGCACACGAATTTGATCATAACTTTCTCATACGATAACGAAACTTTATGAAATTTATATCGCGCATTCTGGTGAGCATAATTAACATTTACAATGCTTCGGGTTTGTCAAAAGGTCACTCAGAGGTATATCTTTAAACATGTTGACACATTTAACCCCTGTAGTTTCTAATCTCTCACTTTTAGCTTCGTATGATCCATGATTTATTCGTTTGATGTTATAAACATCATGTAGGGTTATTATGAAGTATATTTATTCACTGTCGACATTTAGAACTCGTAAAATCACATACTTTCCATGTTTGTCAACTTTAGTCCTTTTATAACATTCTTTCACACGTTCAAACTTTATGACACGTGTCAACACATTATAGGACGTGAATTTTCGAGGTGTTACATTTTTCCATTGGGGTGCGGAACATTTTAAAAAATTTTAGGCCCCTAGGTATATAAGTAAAAAAATCGGTTCGTATCGGGTCGGGTCATGTAAAACAAACGAACATCAAACTAAATTTATATAATCATCAAAAACATGTCAAACCTTGTTACAAACATAATTAAAACGTCGACGCCCTACGGGTTTTCATTTTTTGAAATATATCCAAAACATCATCTAAACCTAATTTCTTAAGCAATTCTTTCTCTATATAACATAAGTTCATTGCTCCATAACATAATGTTTCAATTTTAATTTTCAACTATTCAAGCCCTAGAAATCATAACGTAAGTTGTAACCACCCTAAAAATATATAAACAACATAATCACCCTAAAAATCATCTAAACAACCATAAACAACGTCAAAACAAACAAAATTTCAAACCTATTTAACAACTTTATTACCCTTTTTTCTCCTATAATATCAACCAAAATCATCAAAATAACAAAGAAACTTACCCGTGTTCGGATTCCGGTTAGATTTGGTGTCGAATGACGGTGGTATGGTGGCTGATTACGGTGGTCGCTGGCTGCTGGACTGTTGTCGCTAGGTGATGTTGTTCGTTGGTGGTGCAGGGACGCAAGAGAGAGAGAGAGAGAGAGAGAGGGGGGATATAATTTCTTAAGGTTTTGGGCTTTAATTATTTTATTATAGTTTGAAATATTGTTTGGTTTGGTTAATGGGCTAAGACTTAGTGGGCTAGCTAGTTAGTAATTATAAGTGGGTAAATGTATGGGTATTTGGGTTTAGTTGGTTAGGTATTAAAAGTTATATAATTTAGGTAGTATATTTTTTTTTGAATAAGAGTTTACTAAAAAAAATTTAAAATATAAATTGATAACACTTTTTACCTAAGGGGTGCGTACGAAAAATTTCAAAGGGTGCGGTCGAAAATTCCAAGGGGTGCGGACGAAAAATTCCAAGGGGTGCGGACGGAATTTTCAACGGAATTTAGCCCTATTTTTTTCCCCCGGGGGTGCGCCCGCCCACCTTGGGGTGGGCTTGGGTCCGCCCCTGACTATAGAGTGTTGGTACCGTAACGAACCGAACAGATACTGACCAAATTCCCGCCGCAAAGCGTGGGAGAATATCACTGGTTAAAATAAATTATATGGAATAGTTCATACATACTTATGTTGGTAAAACAATCGAAACACAACTAAGCTAACAAAAACACTCTTATTTATAAGATTTTTAGTTTTCTTTTTTATCCTTATCCTTTATTGGAAGAAGCTAACAAAGACACTCTTATTTATAAGATTTTTAGTTTTCTTTTTTATCCTTATCCTTTATAGGAAGGGAAATGTAATGGGGATAACAAATCTTAATAACTGTGGTCGAATACCCAAATTCCGGCTGACGTTAAGTGGATCTTCGCTAACGTCAAGATATCCCGTTCCTTGAAGCTACAAAAGAATAAACCGTTAGCCTCGTCACGGGGGACCCCAGGAGGGGGATCCGTGACCAAGCTCCGGCGTGAGAGTAAGTAAACTTGCCGGAGAGTGAGAGGAGCTTCTTCCGATGAGTGTGATCACCGGAATATTTCCTCCTTGGTGTGAATCTAATAAATACGTATGCGGGTATTAAATGTATAGGAATGTTGGTCGAAATTAATGAGAGGAGATTAAATGAGAGTGTAGTAAATGAGATAGCTTCGGAGATGATACCTGCCTTTGTTACCGTCTTCTCTCTTATATAAGTCCCAGACCTTATTGTGTATGTAGGATATTTGTTAAGATAATCCAACGGGTTCAGGAAGACCTCGAGGGGCTCAGACACGTGTCTGACCCCGAACGGTTAGATCGGCAGGGGCATTTAATGTTTCAGAAGGAGAAGTACGGTGCCAGCCGTGATGCTCTTCTTATCAGTCATTAATGGACGCCTGCATGTTCTGACTTCTCGTTTCCCGCTCGCTTTATGAAGGAGAAACCTTAATGGACAAGTTAGGCCCTGGTTGGGCTTGTACTCTGTTGGGCCCGCCCATATACAGCCCAAAACAGGTAGAAATGGGGTTCCCCATTGGCCCGTCGTCAAGTCATCTTTAGTCCCTGGTTCTGAGACCCGAGGCTCATGATCTGGGGCTGAATCATAATTGTTTAAAAAGAAGGCTTGCTTTTTTGGGCTTCGGATATGGGCCCACCCCTGATTTGTCATCATTGGCTATCTCTTCGGGCCATTATTTCACTGCATACCGACGGCGGGAATTAATACCCTAGAGACACGTGCATCTATTTTAAATTTTGAAGGGACGAGCGATGGGACGGTTACTGTGCGCCAGTTACTTTCTTTAAATACCCAGTTTCTTCTCGAATTTCCTATCTAATACCTCTGGTTCCTTTCCTTTGTTCGTTATAACTTCTCCGATTGTTATTTCTTCTCCGACCATGAGTCGTTCCGGCCGGTCTGTAATCAAGTCTGTCTTGACGGCGAAGGACCTGAAGTCTTTTGTCAAGACGTATAACATTCCAGAACAATTTTCCCCTACCCTGCCAGGTCCCAACGAACCGGCAGTATTTACCCCGGATAGGATCCCTCTCTATATCTTGGCTTTCTCCTCTTGCGAAGTCCGATATCCTCTTTCCGCTTTCAAGGTTGATCTGTTTCTTCATTTTGGGGTTCACTTTTCTCAGTTGCACCCCTTAGGGTTGATGAGAGTGGTGCATTTCGAATTGTCCTGTGTGGCTATTTCCGGTGAACCTTCCATTCCTTTGTTTTGTATGTTCTACAAACTGATTTCCGACGGAGATTGGTTCACATTTGCTAAGAGACAGAACAACGTATCACAACCCTGTTACACCTTTATGCCGACTTCCACTTATCCGAAGGATTGGAAAAGCAGGTTTATTTTTGTCTCCGCTGCCATGATGCCAGGGTCCCCTTCTCCTAGGGATGTTGATGCCCCTATTGAGGATGTCGTTCCTACCCTATCGGCTAATGAGACTGTTCAATGGAAACGCATGTGTGAGAACCCTACTAGGGCTTTCACCTTTTCTGAGGGTATTTTAGCCATGGGAGGATTGAGTCCTTCTTACCCTGTTCGCCCCAAGGCTTTCTTTGGTAAAAAAGGTATCTTTTTGTCTTGGATATCCCTTTGTTTGTTCTTGTTTTTTGGTATTTGTGCAGTCATCTTTAGTGTCTCCTTCTCGCAGAGTTGACTTTATGGAAGCTACTTCAGGGAGACTCTAAAGATGTGAAGTTCGTGGTTGATGATGAAGTTATTCCGGGCTTGAACCGGAGTGGGATGGTGCAGGTTACCGGGGGGTCTACCCAGGCAGGGGGCTCTGTTGCTGTAGAGGGGGGTGAGAACACTTCCTCTGATGGGGAGGAGAGTTCCCCTGACCCCGCCCCTGTTAAGCATTCTGATGGAAGTGATGATGAAGATCTGGAGATTCGTTTAGTCCGTAAGAGGAAAGCTGCAAGTCCTCAGCTAGCCCCCCTTCCCCGTGATATCCGGCAAAGGCTCCGGAGTGCCAGTGGGCAGAAGCTCCCTCCTCTTTCGAAGGCTGCTTCCGAACTTCCCCCCGCTGGGGTCAAAGGTTCTTTGTCCAAGCATCTGAAGTCTTCAAGTCTTGTGAGTGCACCTTTGCTGGTGAGTCCTTTTTTCTTCTTGTCTATTATGTCTCATCTCTGTTTTATTTCTGATGTTTCCCTTGGTGTAGGGGAGTTCTCGTGATCCTATAGAGATCCCCACTGGTCCCTCCTCTTCCCGTGTTCGGGACAAAACCCCGGAAGTAGGCCTGGCTCACTTTACCTCAGCCTTTGAACTTTCTCCTATTCATGCTACGGGGACCAGCAAACCCACTGATCCTGAGGGTCTTACCCATCGGTCCCCTTTGGCTCCTTTGTTTGTTGATGCCATCCCCTTTACCTATGTCTCTAAATGGAAAGTAACTCAGTCCTCAGTGATAGGGACTCATGAGCCTGCCAGGGACTTCCTGAGTCATGTTGTTCCTCCTTCCCATAAATTCGTAAATTCCGCTTTGAGGGATTATCTTTTCGAAGATCAATATAGCATGTCTCTTTGTGAAGCTTTTTTCAAGGGTGCTGGCATGCTGCAGCGAATTGACGATTTGAGGAGGACAAATGAGGGTCTCAAGAGTGAGCTTAAAACTTCCCAGTCTGTTGCTGCTGGGCTCAGGTGCCAAGTGGTTGAAGCTGAGAGGAAGCTGTAGGAGGAGAAAGTGAGTAGCCCTCCCCCCCCCCCCCCTTTTATATATTTTCCAGTTGTTTTTTGGATTTTTTGTGATGTTTCTTGTCCAGGGGGCTGGAGCCGTGCTGGAGAGGAAGAAGCGGGCTTGGGAGCAGGAGATGGCAACGTTGGTGGAAGAGAAAGAAGGGTTGGCCGCAGAGTTGAAATACTTGAAGGAAGTTGACTCCGTTTCACAGGAGCAACTTAACACCATGTATGCGGACTATGGGATAACCTCTGACGATAATCAGCGATTGGCGAGGGAAAAGCACTGGTTAATTACTGAAGGCTTTGGAGCCTTCCTTGCTGCTGTTGCTCAGTCGGAGGATTTCAAGAGTGGCCTGGAGGAGGTGTACAGGGCATACAGGGATGTTGGCTACCAGGCAGGATTGAAGGATGGCTATACCTATTCCGCTCAAGGCCTGGGCAGAAAGGAGACTCCTCTTTACAATTCCAAGGCAAAGAAGAGGTTGTCCAAGCTGAATAAGGAGTTTGGGCGTAAAACTCCGGCCATCCTTGAGAAAATCCTGGAGCATCCCCTGATATCTATTGATGAATTAAAAGCCCTGTTCTCCTCTGCCGGCCCTTCGTCTCCACCATCTTTATCCGGGGGTGATCCCCAGTGAATTTCAGACATTTAACATCTTTCAATATGGTTGTAATATGGATAACTTACCTGCCCTAGGACACTTTTGAACTTTGTTTGGTTGCTTGGGAGGGGGTCCTTCGTGTCGGGGGCCTCCTTAGTATCTAATCATGTAGTTTATGACTGTGTATTGCTTCCTTGTTTTTTGCCTGTTTCTTGTTGTGGCTGTTTATTTTGAAGGGGCTTTTACCGAGGGTCAGTTCGGTGCTTCCCTGGAGACTTTTAGACTGCTTAGCGAGGAGCTATATCTTTGTCTCGTTTTGCTATATTTGTTATTTCGTGTGTCGTTTACTCTTGCCAAGATTACTGAGGCTTTTCTTTGTGTATGTACTTTATATGAATAAAGAAAACTTCCTTTTGTGGTTTTGTTTACAGAAGTGTTTTGTATTTTTTGTTTGTTTCTTAAACCATGATTGTCTGTTCGAGGCCAATCGATGGACAAGTTTATAATGTGGCATTATGTTTTTGACTTGTTCTGTCCGTTTTCTTTGGGTTAGCTAGACCCTTAATTGCCCCACGGCCAGGCTTTTGGCATGTTTGAGATGCCTTATACACGTGTGTTTGCCTGTTAATTAGGTTTTATGGTGTTCCTAGGCACGTCTGCCTAGGCGTAATGTCCATTGTTTTGTCAAAAGAGGACACGTTGATTGTCCGTTTTTCATTTACTTCTTGGGGATTTATACTTTCCGGCATAAATTGTTACAAAAGATCTGTCTTTGGGGGAACCCCAGATAAATAGTTAAATTCTACAAAAGTGGCCCTTGGCCATTTTCCTTGGGGGCAGACCCCTCACACATAATATTTCCTAAGCTGCATGAGATTCCAGGTCCTGGGGACCTCCTTGCCTTCGAGTGTTTCCAATTTGCAACTTCCTTTGCCATTTGCCCATATGACTCAGTAAGGTCCCTCCCAGTTGGGGCCTAGCTTTCCAGTGCTTTCCTGCAGGCTGGCTTCGTTTGCTCTTAGGACTAGGTCCCCGGGGACGAGGTTGAGCTTTTTCATCCTGGCGTTGTAATAACTTTCCAGCTGCCTCTTGTATTTGGCCTCCCTGACTGCTGCTACTTCTCTTCTTTCTTCCAAGAGATTCAAGTTCGTCCTTAGGTCTTGTTCATTTTCCTCCTCCCGGAGCCTCATTCGGGCAGTTGGGGATCCTATCTCAGCTTGGATGACAGCTTCCGTCCCGTAGGTTAGGCTGAAAGGAGTCTCCCCGTTGCAACCCTTAGGAGTGGTCCTGTATGCCCATAACGCGAATGGTAGTTCTTCCAGTCATCCCTTTTGTTTTCTCCCGAGTCTCCCCTTCACTCCCTTGATGATGCTTTGGTTGGCTCTCTCTACCAATCCATTACTTTGGGCGTGGGTGATGGAGGTGAACGCTTGTTGAATGTGCATCTGCTCGCACCATGGCTTAAAAGGTCTTCCAGCAAATTGGACGCCATTATCACTCACCAGCTCCTTTGGGACCCCATATCTGCAGATGATGTTGTCTAATACGAACCGACTCATCTGTTCCCCAGTTATTTTCGCCAAGGGCTTCGCCTCGATCCACTTGGTAAAATAATCGATGGCTACTACCACATACTTGACCCCTCCTGGACCCTCCAGGAATGGCCCAATTATGTCGATAGCCCACTTTTGGAAGGGCCAGGACGTTGAGACTGGTATCATGGGGTGTTTGTGCCGGTGGGTCATTGGTGCGTGTACCTGGAAATTATCACACCTTTTGATCTCCTCAGATGCTGTTTCATACATTCGTGGCCAATAGAACCCCGCGTTCATTGCCCTTTTCACTATTGTCCTTGGCCCCGAATGCATTCCACAAATTCCTTCATGCATCTCCCTAATCACATACTCAGCTTCGTCCATATCAACACATTTCAGGGATGGGCCTAGATATGATCTTCGATACAATTCCCCATCAATCAGCTCATACTGCAGGGCCCTAACCCTTACCTTTCTGGCTTCCCATTCTCCTTCAGGCAACGTCCCGTCCCTGAGGAACTTTATGATTGGTGTCATCCATGTTTCCTGCCCATTCTCGATTGCGGTTACCTCCTTCACGTTGAGGGAGGGGGCGGCCAGAACTTTTACTTTGACTTCTCTTGCCAGGTGGTCGAATGCCACTGAGGCCAATTTACTGAGGGCATCAGATTTTCTGTTCCTTCCTCGGGGGATGTATTCTAATTTGAAAGTTTTGAATGCCTTGGCTGTTTCCTTTACTTTCGCCACGTACTGAGCCATGATGTTGTCTTTGGCTTCATACTCTCCTTGGTACTATTTTACTACCAGTTGTGAATCAGTGCTAGCTTCCACGTGCCTCGCTCTCATTTTTTGTGTCAGCCTCATTCCTGCCAAGAGGGCCTCATACTCTGCAGTGTTGTTGGTGTTCTCGAAGTCTAGTCTTATGGCGTATGTCAGCTCAATCCCTTCGGGGCTTATCAGTGTGATGCATGCCCCGCTCCCTTCTTCACTAGAGGCCCCGTCGGTGAGTAATTTCCACACACCCTCCTCCTCCTTTTCTTTTTCTGCTTTCTCCAAGGCCTCCCATTTTAAAAGTTCCTTCTCTTCATCCTCAGGGACTTCTGCTAAAAAGTCGGCCAATATTTGCCCCTTCATGGCCGTCCTGGGCTTAAACTCCAGTGAATGTTCCCCCAGGTCCACATCCCATTTAGCCACCCGTCCCGACAGCTCCGGCCTCCTGAGTACCTTTTGGAGAGGTTGATCAGTCATCAGGGTAATCTTGTGCCCTTGGAAGTACCTCCTGAGTCTCCGGGATGCGAAAACAAGGGCTAATGTCAGCTTCTCCAGGGGCATGTAGCGTTCCTCGGGGCCTTTAAGTGTTCTGCTGATGAAATATATGGGGATCTGCTTCCCTTCCCGTTCCTGCACTTATGGTTGTCTTTGAAGCGGATAAGTATAGGAGCAGGAGTTCCACAGGCACTGGGGTGGCTAATGTTGGGAGCTTGCAGATGTAAGCTTTCATTTCTTGGAAGGCAGCCTCCGCTTCTGGGGTCCATTTGAACTTGTTCATTTGGAGGCAATCCTTCAACACCTTCATGAAGGGGAGGGTCCTGTCGGCTACCTTTGATAAGAAACGGTTTAATGCTATCAATCTCCCGTTTAGTTGTTAAATGTCTTTCAGGGACCTGGGGGATCGCATTTCAGCCACAGCTTGAGTTTTTTCCGGGTTGGCTTTGATTCCTCCTTTAGTGACTACTACCCCCAGGAAACTCCCTTCCTCTACCCCAAAACAGCATTTTCCGGGGTTTAACTTCATATTCACATCTTGCATAGTGTTGAGAGTCTTAGCTATATCATCTATCATGGCCATCTCCGTCAAGCTTTTGATAACAATGTCATCAACGTATACTTCCAGGTTCCTTCCCCGTTGCTCCCTGAACAGGGTGTTCATGAATCTCTGATATGTGGCCCCGGAATTTTTAAGACTGAATGGCATTTTGGTGTAACAGAATGTCCCTTCGTCTGTGATGAAGGCGGTTTTTTCTTCGTCCTCTATCGACATCTGGATCTGATGGTATCCCTTGTAGGCGTCCAGGAAGCATTTCAGGGGGTATTGAGACAAAGAATCCACCTGGACGTCTATTTCTAGGAGGGGATAACAGTCCTTAGGACATGCTTTGTTTAGATCTTGGAAGTCGATGCACATCCTCCATCCCCCGTCTTTTTTCTGAACCATGACTGGATTGGCGATCCAGGATGGATACTTCACTTCTCTGACTATTCCTGCCCTTAGCAGTTTTCTGGTTTCCTCACAAGCAGCTCTTCTTTTGTTGGGTCCCATGTTTCGCTTTTTCTGCCTTACCGGTTTCGCCCATGTGTAAGTGTTGAGCCGGTGCTCAGTTAAGCTCCTGGGGATTCCTGTCATGTCTCCATGTTGGAATGCAAACACATCTATGTTGAGGAGCAGCAGCTCCTTCAGAGCACTCTTGCATTTGTCACTTAAGTGACTTCCTACTTTGATCGTTTGTTCTGGGAACCTGTCGCAAAGGACCCACTCTTCTACTCCCTCCTTCCGGGGCTTCTCGGATGCCTCTCCTTCGGATACGGAAGAAATTACTTCATAAGCGGACTTAACCCAGGCTAAACCCTTCGGTGTTTGAAACACTAAAGCTCCGTGGGGGGTGGATGCCTGTACTTGTAGGTCCCCAATTCCAGGTCTTCCTAAGATTGCGTTGTACTTTGAAGGGGCCCAGACCACTGTGAAGTTCAGGTGTATCGTTCGGACCCGATCCCCTACCCCGACTGTGAATGGAAGCCTGATTTTTCCCAGGGGGTGTGATACACTGTTGTTGAATCCCACTAAGGGGATGGATCTTCTTCGAGCCGATCTCTCACATCCCTGTCAAATCTAAGGAAACAATGCTCGTATATCACTTCGACACCGGACCCTCCGTCCACATGTATTCGAGACACCTTGTGGCCAGCTATTATGGCCTAGATGTTTAGGGGGAGTCGTTGCACTTCATTTTCTTCCAAGTGTGGCATAAGAATGGGAGCTCTCATGCAGTCCGGGGAGCCCAGGATCCTGGCCTTTACACTCCGGGTGGTATCGAATTCATTTCTCCTTCTAATCATATCAACATCTGCCCGCCCAGGCTCCCTTACATCTCTTCCCTTGCAGTCCCCTCCCCCTTCCTTAATTTCCTTAACCAAGTGGGCCAGCCTTCCCGTCTTTACTGCAGCCTCTATTTCTCTTTTTAAATACATGCAGTCATCGGTTTTATGCCCAAAACCTTTGTGGAATTCACAATACTCGTTTGGTTGTGCCTTTGGCCCGGGCTTTATGGGTGGTGGCCTCGGGAAGGAGTTCTTTACCCTCTCAGTGGCCAGTATCTCACTTGGGGTCTTGGTGAGAGGGGTGAAATGATCAGAGTAAGGAGGGGGGCCTCTCCCCCGAGGTCTGTATGGGGAATATAAGGGCCTTGCTCTGTCGTGCAACATTCTATCAAAAGTGGGTTTTCTGGAATAGGGTGTACCTTTGTCAGGAGGCTTTGCAGCTGGGGTGATCCTCCGGGGTGTGACGTTCGTCTCCTTGGCCTTGCTGACTGTGTCTTTCCCTCTGACAAAGGCTCTGACCCTGTCCATAAGATTGTCAAATGAGTGGGGGAATTCCTCCCCCAGTTTCTCACACAGCTGGGCATGTTTTAGCCCGTTTATGAAACTGCTAATCTTCATGACCTCCGGGACATCTTTGATGTTCATGCTCTCCTTGACGAACCTCTCCATATACTGATCTATTCGCTCATTGTCCCTTTGCCTTATGTGGAGGATCTCATTTGGATTCTTGACCACTTTTCTCTGCTGACCAAAGTTCCTGAGGAACTTCTCGCTTAACTCTTCATAACTATCGATTCCCCCCGGGGGGAGGCTGTCAAACCAGAGTCGGGCTCCCTTCGTCAGAGTTTGTACAAACATGTGGTACCATACAGGCATGGACCATCGCCCAAGTTGTCCTGCTCCCCTGAAGGCATGGAGATAATATTCAGGGTCTCTTGTCCCGTCATAGCGGTCGAAGTTTGGGGGTAACTTTGTTTTGGGAGGCATTGGTGCTTCTGCGATCCTTCGTGTGAACTTTGAGACTTCTGCTAAGTCCCGTGGGAGGTAGGGCTGATCCAGGCCGTCGTTGCTTGGATTCTCCTTTTCCTTTTCTTTCCCTTTTGGTTTCTTTCCCGTAATGAGATCCTCCCTTTCTTCCGAGGACATTTGTCTAAGGGCTGTCATGAACGTTTCCAGTGGGTTGCTTCCACTACCCTTGTTTTGAGGGTCTGCCTTTTCTTGGTTAGAGGGTGTATCAAACGACAGTTTAGCCCTGATATTGTCGAGTTTTTCTTGTCTTTCTAGGTCCTTGAGACACTTTCTCAGTTTTTCTCTGTGCATGGCCACGAAGTCCGGGGTGATGGTCTCTTCTTTTTCCAGCAATTCTGCCTGGTTCTCATTCTCTTCCTCATGGGTTATATCTTCCACCGTGACTTTGTCATGATCGTTCTGTGCTGTCTGGACGACCTGTGAACCGGGTGTGGTGTCCATGTTGCCTTTCCTGAAACGGGTTATCTACGACGTCGGAGTTCAGTGTGGAGACACCGGTCGAGCTGATGTCCCACGGATGGCGCCAATGTCGAATACCCAAATTCCGGCTGACGTTAAGTGGATCTTCGCTGACGTCAAGATATCCCGTTCCTTGAAGCTACAAAAGAATAAACCGTTAGCCTCGTCACAGGGGACCCCGGGAGGGGGATCCGTGACCAAGCTCCGGCGTGAGAGTAAGTAAACTTGCCGGAGAGTGAGAGGAACTTCTTCCGATGAGTGTGATCACCGGAATATTTCCTCCTTGGTGTGAATCTAATAAATACGTATGCGGGTATTAAATGTATAGGAATGTTGGTCGAAATTAATGAGAGGAGATTAAATGAGAGTGTAGTAAATGAGATAGCTTCGGAAATGATACCTGCCTTTGTTACCGTCTTCTCTCTTATATATGTCCCAGACCTTATTGTGTATGTAGGATATTTGTTAAGATAATCCAACGGGTTCAGGAAGACCTCGAGGGGCTCAGACACGTGTCTGACCCCTAACGGTTAGATCGGCATAGGCATTTAATGTTTCAGAAGGAGAAGTACGGTGCCAGCCGTGATGCTCTTCTTATCAGTCATTAATGGACGCCTGCATGTTCTGACTTCTCGTTTCCCGCTCGCTTTATGAAGGAGAAACCTTAATGGACAAGTTAGGCTCTGGTTGGGCTTGTACTCTGTTGGGCCCGCCCATAGACAGCCCAAAACAGATAGAAATGGGGTTCCCCATTGGCCCGTCGTCAACTGTATTCAATTTATAATTTATAAATTCAAGTATTCAGAATCACACGTACACAAAACTTTGTATGATTCTCATTTCAAATCTCCTGTAATTTGTTAACCACAAGTGTTATTTTCGCAAACCTTTCTTACAGTATTATAACATGTTAGATAATATTTAGGCTACAAAAAAATCATGATATATAATTAACTAGTGGGTTATCATTCACTGCACGGCGGATTTGAAACTTAAATAAACATAAGCAAATCGCGTACGTGAAGATAAAAAAATCACTTGGTGACGAAAACCAAATTATTAGAACAAAATTTACACCAAAATATAAAGTCAAACACGACGGTCACGCATTAAATGTTACACCCTAAAATCAATTTAATGGAAACATGCATCAGAAATGTCAACTATAAAATATATTTCATTAAAACCATTTTATAAATATTTTGGGTGTTACACCTTCCATTCCTTCTTATTACTTGTATTGAAACATGCCGTCAAATGACTACGTGACCATGCTTCCAAACTAACCTCGTCCTAACTCGATATTAATTGACCCGAATAACATGCATTCACCACATAAGGCTATAGGTGTGAATGGAGTCCCCTTGGGCTTTATCATGCCAACTAGGATCCACGTCATCGACATGTCAGCATGAGGGCTTTATCATGTCCCCTTTTAATTTGGAGGGTGTGGATGGAGGCCTGTGTCATGATTAACTAATTATTTGTTTAAATATTTATTTTTTTAAATTAAATGGAAATTTTAATAACTACAAAATTAAAAATAAAAACATAATTTCATTAAAAGAACACTACAAAGTCATAAAAAAAACATAACATACTAGAAAAAAAAGACAACATACTTAAAAAAACTACATATATTTGGCCCGAATTTGTGCCTTACGAGCCTCCAAAATGACTCGGTCCTCCTCTGATAGATGTGACACATCCCTTGCGAGAAAGTCCATGTCTCTTTGGATTTGTTTCTCCATTCTTATTTTTTGGTCTTTTTCCCTAATGGAGATTATTTGCTTGAGATCTGCCTGGAACTCGCTAATCTTTGACGGGCCATCTGATTTAGTAGACTTTCCACGTGCCTTGGCTTTACTTTTATCCCTACCAGTTGGACGAGACAGCTCTTGTGGTTTTTCAAACTCGTCAGCATCCTCGTTTAGATTAATTACTGTACGAGCATCGGACCCAGATGGTTCGGTGGTGGATGTCGATTTGGACCGTTTTGATCTAGGGCGGGTTGGGTCGAACGGTGGCACAAGATGCCACTTTGGAGATTTGAGAAGAAGCTCCCATGTGGTTACCAACGTAAACATATGCCCATGGTGCATTCTATACTCGTTGTGGGCTTATGTCAAGACATCGACGTCGCTCGCACCACTTCTCCTTGGGGTGTTATTGACGAGGTTATTGTATATGTTATTGAAGTTGCTAACCTAAGGCATTATCTACTTATACCTTTTAATCCACACGTCAATACTGACCAAGACAACTATCGAAACGCTGACAAAAATGAGTAGGTCCTCACGGTACTTTTGGATTTTTTTTAACCTTATAGTTTATAAGATATGACAAAAATATGTAAAAGAATTATAAGTTCGTTGTGGAGGAGGAAAAGTATAATTAATTACGCATACTTATGTTAAAGCTCAAGGATTTAAATATAATAAGACGGAGTGCTAAAATATAATTATTGTTTAAAATACTAATGTATCCTCATTTTAGGACTGTAT
Source organism: Helianthus tuberosus (assembly GCA_030545235.1). Classification (NCBI taxonomy): domain Eukaryota; kingdom Viridiplantae; phylum Streptophyta; class Magnoliopsida; order Asterales; family Asteraceae; genus Helianthus; species Helianthus tuberosus. The sequence continues at coordinate 90,723,869 of CM060411.1, forward strand.
TTATAAATTTAGAGGCAAAAAGTTATCTTAAAATATCTCTTTCTTATGCATTATAATAAAGCATAGATGAACACACTTACATTTTTTAAATAAAAATATAGAATATATAATACTGAATAGTAAATATGGATAGGTTTGTTTGAAATACGCATATAGGGTTTTTTATTTACAAAGGAGTCAGATAGGGTGACCCTTTGTCCCCGTTTCTGTTCCTTTTGGTGATGGAAGCTCTGTCTAGCGTATTGTGCAATGCTAGAGCGGAAGGCCTTTTCAAAGGCATTCAAACTCCCAACAATGGCCCGGTAATTTCTCACTTTTTTATGCGGATGATGCTCTTGTGTTGGGGAAATGGGATAGGGAGGCCGTTAAGAATGTGGTGAGGGTGTGGAGAATTTTTTACTTATGTTCGGGCTTAAAAATTAATCTGCAAAAGTCCAACAATACGAGTTGGGTGTGGATAATGGGGCAGTGTCTGATATGGCTTTAGTGACTGGGTGTAAGTCGGATTCTATTCCGCTTAAATACTTGGGAATTGCGGTGGGGTCGAATATGAACAGAATTAACAATTGGAACCCAATTATCGAGATTTTTGATAAAAGATTGTCTTTGTGGAAAGCTAAAACTTTATCGATAGGTGGGAGGCTCACGTTAATAAAATTGGTTTTGGAAAGCCTGCCTATTTATTATTTTTCTTTATATAAGGCCCCTGCTGGGGTTATAAAATCCCTCGAAGCAAAGATGAGGAAGTTCTTATGGGCTGGCAATGGTAACAATTCTAAAATGAACTGGGTTTCGTGGGATGGGGTCACTTGGCCGAAATCAAAAGGTGGGTTGGGTATAAGTAGGCTTAAAGAGGTCAATGAAGCCCTTCTTGTTAAATGGGGGTAGAGATGTAAAGCTGAAAACCATAACCTTTGGTGTAAAGTGGTGGAAGCGTGTCATAGTAAACATAACCAAATGAGCTTCCTTCCGCTTAACGAAACTATTTCGGGGTGTTGGAAAAACATTGCGAGATTAATATTCAATTTAAAAACATTGATTAGTTGATGAGGTTCTTTTACAACATGTTTGAAGATCTACATCTTTCAAATAGAAGGCTATTTGTTCTTCTCAAACAGAAGATCAAACACCTAGTCACCTTCTTCGATTTTATGATGAAAAACCTTCTCGATTTGTAGATCTTGTTCAAGAGATAAGGGGTTGAAAGTTCAGTAGCTCACAAATGAGTAAAGAGTAGGCGATCTAAATGAACTAAGTGGTGATTTAGGGCAAACAAAGTTCAAAAAAACATAATCAAACGTACTTGCCAGTCTGACTGGCCAACCAAGAAATCGCAAGAACCGACCGATAACAATTCTATGCAACCGGATCCCGCCAACATAGGCGAACCTCGGTCGAACCGGCCGATCCAATCCAGTCTCCAAAACATTGCATTGCATATGGCCCAAAAAAACCCCATCCATTGCATTGCATATCTAAGGAAAATATTAAGACCTCACTAACTTGACCCAACCCAATCTGATTAACACTAAACTTCATAGGTTTTTACTAGAGTAAATTACGTTTTTGGCCCCTGTGGTTATATCACTTTTACTATATTAGTCCAAAATAAGAATTTTTAACATATCTGCCCCCATGGTCTCTATAACTAACCATTTTGGCCCCCCATTTTGGCCCCCATGATCTTTAGACTTAGGGGCTAAAATGGTTAGTTATAGAAACCATAGGGGCAGATATGTTAAAAATTCTTATTTTGGGCTAATATAGTAAAAGTGATATAACCATAGGGACCAAAAACGTAATTTACTCTTTTTTACTATGATAAAATCAAGAGTTAAATGCTTGGTTGGTCCCTGTGGTTTTCAAAAATTGCAGATTTGGTCCCAATGGTTTACTAATTACACGCGTGGTCCCTGTGGTTTTCAAAAATGCACTCGGTTGGTCCCTAGCCCTAACATCAGTTAAATTTCTCAGTTAAGTCCATGTTAAATGACCAAAATACCCTTGCTTATTAACTCTCTTTATAATTTTTGTTTAGTTTTACTTCCCCATCATCATCATCATCTTCATCTTCATCATCATCAGTTAAGACCAAGTCATCTTCGTCACCAAATCTTCATCACCATCCTTTCCTTGTTACCAACCTCCGGTTTATAAACAGTTTTGAGATCCGCTCCTACACTAATCTCCATCAACAACCCCTCAATTTTAACGCCCCACACCGAAATCACCAATTTATATATCTATCAATCTATCCCATCTCACACAGCTTAAACCCACTTTCAGATCTGCAGGCCACAACAAAATCAACCGACAGCCGTAAACATTTTCTCAGAAAAACAACCGTAACTAACACGAAACAAAAGTATCGCAAAAGAAGTAGGTACATGTCATGGATGAGATCGAAACGGTGAAGATCAGATGATATGCAGCCTCAATTTGGATGATTCAACCAGAGAATTCGATACGCCCAAAAACCAAACCTCTGATTCGAAGAGAGAGAGAGAGAGACCTGTGTTGGTGGTTCTTGTTTGAGAAGAGAGAGAGAGAGAGACCTGTGGTGGACGGTGGTGCTTGTTTCAGAGGTTGAGGTTCAATGTTTCAGAGGTTGACTCCGGCCATAACGTCTTCAGAGAGAGAGAGACCAGTGGTGGTAGTGCTTGTCTCTGATAGATTTATCAAGCATTCGTTGTTACTCCGGCCAGCACATCCGCTACTATGGTGGTGGGGCTTGTTTGAGAAGAGAGAGAGGGACCTTGGTGGTGGTAGGTGATCTGTGGTGGTGGTGGTAGGTACATATATATTTGACAGTGAAATGGGGATTGAGGAAGAAGAAGAAGTGGGGTGCATCTCTTTTTGGGTTTTTTTAATTATTTAATTGTTTAAGGGTAATATAGTCATTTCACACATAGTTAACTGAGAAATTTAACTGATGTTAGGGCTAAGGACCAACCGAGTGCATTTTTGAAAACCACAAGGATCACGCGTGTAATTAGTAAACCATTGGGACCAAGTCTGCAATTTTTGAAAACCACAGGGACCAACCAAGCATTTAACTCTAAAATCAAACCCATTTTAGAAGACAGTATCACCGCCTGTATACTAACTGCAACAGCCACTCAAAGAACATACTTTCGCAATACTATTACAACAAAGAAAAGAGTACCAGAATCACAATAATTTTGTTAATAAAAAATAATATCCCAACTTGTTCTTGACCAAACAATGGGAAATGCAGTTTATTAATTTCATTCAAATAAAATATATATGAAGATGTTACATAACTTTATGATCTAAATTGCAGATTGTGACAACTCTTGTCACATGGATATGGGCAGTCTATTTCTTTCACGCTTGATCTATCGAAATACCAGTCTCCCACCGCCAACGCTACCGGCTGCAATATACAAGCCACAATTAGCATCATATCACGATCATATTTGCTTGACAAGGATTTTTTCACACGGTGCATTTTCGTTATTAAGGTACAGACATGGTGTAAAGCATTTACTGATTAAGTGGCTAATAAGTGTTTTCATGTTAATTACGAAAATGTCACTGCATTCATATAGTGCGTTCACCGAATACTTGTATTTTTCCAGGTTGGGTTCAAATAAGAATCACCAAGTATTTGAGAACCATTAAGAACTATTTTATTCACCCATGTATTCACAGTTGAATACATTGTTTGTTAAATCATTGATATTTGTAGTGTATTCACTAGAGAATTATGTATTCGCCAGCAAATACACTATGTATAACAATTAAAATATTGAAGTGTATTTACTAATGAATATTCACTTTGATCACTTTCTTGGTATGGGTGACTTCTTATTTCTATATTCTTTGACTTGGTGTGTTGGTATGCTATTCGTTTTCGAGCCGAGGGTCTCTCTGGAAGCAGTCTCTCTATCCCTATGGATAGAGGCAAGGTCTGTCTACATCCCACCTCCCTAGACTAGGGCCGTTCAAATCGCTCGCCGCTCGTCGCTCGCTCGTCGCTCGCTCGATGCTCGTTCGAAAATTGCTCGGAAAATGCTCGTTCGATTTGACGCTCGGTTGTAAACGAGCCGCTCTGCTCGGTTCGGTTTGTAAACGAGCCAAGCATGAGCAAAGGTCCGCTCAGCTCGGTTCGGCTCGAATTATTATTTTAATTAGATACATATACACATACATCTATAAACATGTATATACACAAATATAAATTATACATATATATACACACATACACCTATATATATACACACACTTACACATATATATATATATATATACTTAAATATAAATTAAATTTATAGTTTCATATGTACCAATCTATTAGATTTTGGTCAACTATATACAAATTTACAACTATATCTATACGTACTAGCCCAACCACACCAATAAAAAATTAAAATCAAAACTAAAAGTTAACCCCTAAACCGATAAACGATAGTCTATTCATCGCCTCAATGTTTCATGTCGTTACCCTAAGTTGATCGTCTCCCGCTCTCAACGAAATTGTTCGTGCAATATGATTATCGCCTCGTCAGCCACAATATTGTTATTTATAAGAAAAATATTATGCCATGGAATGTGCACGTTTTTAAAGATATAAAAACTTGAGACCCAACATTGTCACTATCTCTCTCAGCAAATTTAAATTGGGCGACACGGTTGTCCAAATCGCTCGAACTTCGCTCGACGCTCGCTCGGAATTTTTAGTGCTCGAAAAATGCTCGCTTGATTTGATGCTTGGTTTTAAATGAGCCGCTCCGCTCGGTTCGGTTTGAATACGAGCCAAGCACGATCAAAGGTCCGCTCGGCTCGGCTCGTGAACAGCCCTACCCTAGACCCTATAAGTAGCTTTGCTATTTGTGGGATTTACTGGGTATGGTTGTTGTTGTTGTTATTTACTAATGAATACATGTACAACAATGAATAAAACCGTTCGTAATAGTTATTGGGGGGGGGGGGGGGGGATAGGTTTTCTTAGGTATTTTTGGTTGTGTTCACATTGGTTCTCGCGGTTCTCGCAATAAAGGTGGTTCTCGCATGAACCTTACCCTATATATATATATATATAGTTCATACATTATATAATTGTCCCCTATCACAATTTCTCACTTAATTCATGAAACTATAGATTGTATTTCTTGTTTGCTGTAACTATATGGGTCAATAACTATTGGGCCATGGTACACTCAGTGATCCACCCATTAAAAATCATGGGTCATGAAATGGTTGGTAGAAGCAGACAAATTTTAGTCAAAAAATTCTGAACATTTTTTTGAAAAAAAAAAAGTGTTATTATAAAAGTAATATATTTCAGTATTACTAATGATTTAGAGTTTTTAGACAATTATACGTTCAAGATAAAACTTTGGACAACACTTGAACTGTTTCCTTTAATTTTTACGAATTTGACCCTATAGAGATATAAACTATAAAGTAACCCGAATTGACATGCAAATACCTTGTTGTTAATAATCGGAGAATCATCTGCAAACCATGTATCCTGCCTCTCTGTTTGGCAATGCGCGAAACAAGAATTTATAAACAGCCCGTTTTGTTTGGACGTAGAGAATCCTTTAAGTGCATTCAGCATCTGGTTTCTGAAATCTGATCATACGATACATTAATTAGCCAACAAATCACATCCTACTACCGGCCATGTAAACAAAAACGCTTTGGAACTTGGAACCGGTTCAACTGATTTGAGATATATACATTCTGGTTCAGAGTTCGGTTTTGGTGGTTTAACGGTCAAACTGACAGTGGAACTTGGAACCAGCCGATTAACCTTTTCCATTTTTTTTTTCATTTTTGAAATATGCAGTTAGGTAAAAGTAGTGTGTATTCATGAGCCATCTTTATCATCTTAAAATTTGTAATAAAAACTAACAATTGAAAAAACTGAGAAAAAAAATTGGTTCAGGCTGCCAAATCGCCCAAGCAACCGAACCCAGCCAGTTTAGTTTGTCGTTTCCTGAAATCAATCATAGCTAGTGGTTCAGCCCAGAATTTGTCAAAACCAGCCGAACTGGAATATGAATACCCCTACACTCATAGTTTCTTTACATTTATCTTTATTATGGCAAGATTGAAATGTTGATACCTTGAAAGAAGTTCATCTGAGATGGTGAACAATTGTCAGTGTTGTGCTTGCATGCCTTCCAAGCACCATTAGGATCAGCGGGTGGAGTGCATAAACTGGAAACAACCTGAAAAAGAAACGATATTAACTAAAAATAATGCGAGAACCAATCTGGGACATCCATTTGTCTAAGTTCATGATTATGTGAATGTACTTGGATTGATATATGTGTATTAATATATTATAAACATCTACACGTGTATCAATTCTATGATCTAGACATCTGTAAAAAAATTGTTACGAGGAAAAACAGAGAGTAAGTAATTACCTGCCAAGAATCGTATGCAGCATTGAGGATGAACATAGGAGTCTTAATGTGGGGAACTATGTTCTGAGGAAAAAAACACTAGAAACAGAAAAACGAGTGTTTAGTGTCGAAAAAAGGTGTTGACAACCCATAAAATACTGGATTTTGATTATATACCGAGGTTGGGTCAAGTTGGCTGATACATGCCGGCGATAAGTTTTTAGCAACCCCCTGTTGACATAATCAGATAATCATTATTTCGTTTAAACACACCCAAACACCCCCTAATTGGATGTACCTGCAAGCTTACAACACCTTCATACATGTTCCTTAGTGTATGTGCACCAGCAACATCAATCCTAAAATATTACAAAATTCAAACAAAAATAAATTATAAAATCTAGATACAAAAAAAAAATAGTTTGGTGAAAACATAAGCATATTATGGATCTTACGCGTCCATAAACATTCCAGCATCTGCCAAACACTTGACTTTAGTGCTTCCGGGGAATAAAGAACTAAACTCGTCACAGTGTAAAATAGATGCCAAACCGCCAGCCGAGCACCCAGAAAGAAGTGCCTGCAGCCCCAAAAGATTATTTTTTATAACAAATTTTTATAAAAAGAATTATTTTAAAAAAGAGATCAATTGATGGAGAAATACTTGATCAGCATTTCGCAATCCCTTTGACATCAAGTCTTCCATTGCTGCCAAGAATATTTTGTGGCCTCTAAATTGAAGGTCATTAGCCTGTTACAAATATTTAAAAAAAAAAAACTAGAATAAATAAATATACAGACAATTTCAAAAAAAAAAAAAAAATTGGTTAACTCGAGAAATGAAATAATGCTACTTACCTTATCTTCTGCATCCCCGGCAAATGATGCACCATCACAATAGCGAACCTTTACTCGATTCCAGTTGAAAAAATCTGAAAATCAAATTCAAATTTGACTCGGGTAAATGATGGCAACAATGAAATCAAATTTTAATTAGTAATTACATGTGGCAAGATGGGTGGATTGGGTCAAAGGACACACGGTTTCAGGTTAAAACGGGTCGGGTCGAATTGATTGATATGGAAAAGATCTTTCATTAATTTTATAAAACTTTGAATAAAATGATTAGGAGGTTGTATGAACTACAAACTTCGGGCCATTATCAACACATTAACCCATTTCCCTTTTGGTTAATTTTTTTATCGTCCCATTTGAGGATAAACACAACCCAAATCAATCCGGGTCAAAATTTCCGCCACTAATCTCATGATTATTGATGTGTCATGAGGATACCTGGATTATCTTCAGCTTTATTGCTCAAAATTCCAGTGAACGCCAACTGTTTCTCAAAAAAATTTGATGATCCACGCCTGGTTGTTTTCCGGTAAACACAAGATCTAACAGTGTTACACCATCCTCCACCCTTCAATATGATACTTTAATTAAATTAATCCAGCCAATAATACAGTAATATAAACTATGAAATTAATTGTCACATGATGGTTAACATCAAGAATTAAAGATACTTAAATGTTGGAAGTAAGTGTAACAAATAATTCGACATATATGTCCTTATCGATTTAGCTGTCACAAACCTCCAATTGAATGAGCCAACTGTTTGTGCCTGATTCGAATCCTCGGTGCAAATGATACCCGGGTAATGTTCCATCCAAACATACTGTGAAAAGAGAAACAACAAAATGTAATAACTTTAAAATATATTCCTTTTGCTGGTTAATAAATAGAATACCTTCCAAATGACTAAATATTTTTTTAAAAAACTACATCAAATCTGGATCTTGAATCAAAAGTTAACATTTGGAGCTGAATAAAATATAAAATATAAATTCAAGAATCAAAACTTAACATTTTCGGTCTGATAAAATATAAAAGCAGCAATTAATCAAGAACAGATTATAAATTCAAGAATCAAACGTTAACATCTTTGGCAGCAATTAATCAAGCACAATTTATAAATTCAAGAATCAGAAAGTTACCATTTGTAGAATGATAAAGTATAAAATCAGCAATTAATCAAGAACAAATTACAAATTTTCAAAACAAAATCACCCAAATTGTATGACACATGAACTAAATATTCAGACAAAAGGTTAGATACAAAAACCAGTCACCTAACTGCAAAAAAACATGTAAGCCCCAAACAAACAACCAACCAAACCCTCCAAAAAACAGCCACAATTATGCTACATAAAAAACATCAAACTCAAATGTAATCTGAGAACACAAATCTTGATCTAACACTAGTTCATCAAATCTTCAAAAACTGATGCACATACAAATCTTGGAAACTATACATATAGAGAGAGAAAGAAGTGAGAGAGAGAGTACCAGCTCCTTTAGCAGCAGCTCCTGGAATAAGAGTGAGACCAACAATAAGAGGATTAGGGGCAACAACAGCAGAAGAAGAAGCTTCAATGAATGAAATAACTTCGCTTGTATTGTAATGGAAATCTGTCTCGTCAAACTCATACCCACTTCCCAAAACACCAAATCCAATCAAGAATATCAAAACCCATCTACAAACCTGGTTCCTCATTCTCAAATCTTGCACCTCTGACAGTGATTTGTTATGTGTACTAGATAGATAGATAGATATGATTGATTTTTTAGTCAAGAATCAATGTGTGTGGGATTTGATTGTGAAATCTTTGTACCTTATCAACAGGAATCAGAATCTATGTTAAGTTTAGAACAGAAGCAAGAGGAGAGAGAGAGAGAGAGAGAGAGAGAGAGCCAATATATGTTTTTCTTGCCGGGGGGAAGCCAAGAATGAAGTGCTGTTTTTCCGCCTTTTAATTGGTTTTAAAGTGTTTTAATAAACTTTTATATTTTTTTTTTGAACGGCTAAATGTTAGTAATTGTTAGTTATGTTAGAAATTAAAACTCCCCATGTTACCCCACAACCAGGATCGAACCTGGCTCTCCATCCCCAAACACCAAAGGTGTTACCACTGGGCCAAAGCCCAAGTGGCTAATAAACTTTTATATAACCAGGTTTTGTAATTATTTGGGTATGTATGGAAGGGTTTTAGAAATTTTGGTGTCATAAAACCGGTAGTTTAAAAAATATTTACTAGAAATCAAGAATGGGTGTTTCTTTAATACCCACTTTTTTTTAAGTTTGTCTTTCAAAAAATAACTTATTCTCACTCCTAATTTTATTGGATAAAAAAAATGTTTTTTTTTCAAAAAATATGTTAGTTAACAATAGTTAAGAAAACAAATTATAGTAAAATAATAAATGGGATCGCGTGTTTTATAATTGTTTAGAGTAAAATGCCAAATTCGTCCTTGAGGTTTAGTCATTTTTGTTTGTTTCATCCAAAGTGACTTTTTTATGCATTTGAGTCTTTAAGGTTTCCGTTTTATTGTTATTTTTGTTCTTGAGTTTGGCAATCTATTGCGACTTTTATCCCTTGAAATTTGGCCCTCAAGGGTGAAAATGGTAAGATTTCAATTTTTTTAGATGAAAATGACAACTTAGGGACGAAAGTCGCAAAAAGTGGTCAAACCTTAGAGACGAAAATAGCATTTTACTCTTTCTTAATTATTTTAATAACATATTGTTATTAAGAACGTTTTTTTAATAGAAACGTCTTTGTTCTTTCACAAATATTTTTTTAACATAGCTTGTAAAGACAGAAAAAAAGAACCTTATCATAATCTTTTTACACAGATTATCATTATGGTATGGGTTGATTATAGTTTTGCTTCTAACTTTATAAAAATGCACAACTAGTCATGTATTTTCACTCAACCATAACACTTTTAGCTCTAACACTAATTTTCGTTAAAAAGGGAACACTAATTTTCGTTAAAAATGTATGTTAACTTGATGTTCACTCAACCATAAAACTTTTAGCTCTAACACTAATTTTCGTTAAGAAGGGAACACTAATTTTCGTTAAAAATGTATGTTAACTTGATGTTCACTCAACCATAACACTTTTAGCTCTAACACTAATTTTCGTTAAAAAGGGAATTCTAATTTTCGTTAAAAATGTATATTAACTTGATATAAAATTACTTTTCTACCCTTACTATTAAAAAGATAAAAACCAATCACCAACGCTTCTTTGTGGTCATTGGTTAAGTGTCTTATTTTGGTCGCAAGAGATATGATGTGATGGTAAGGTGTCTCTTCTTCATTCTATAAGACCATGTGTAGTGGAAGACACAAATAATGTCCCCACCCTTGGGCGTTTTCCGTCATGTGGCAGTCCAGTCAGCAATGTATTATGAGACGTTTTTCTAAAGTGGGTGTAGTGGGGATGTGGACATTGTGAGACATTATGTTAAAACGGGTGTAAAAAATTACATTAAAAAAACATAAAAAAAAGGGTATTGGCCAACAAAAAAGAAGAAAACATGTGATTGGCCAAAGATCTTGAACATGGGTGTGGAAAAAAGGACGCCATATGCATTTTTTTTTTTTTTGAAAAAAAGCCCTGGGGGCGGTTGATGGACGTTGTGGTGCGTCTTTAGGAGAAAAACGCCCAAAAACCCCCCACTACGGGTGCTCTAAATGAAAAGTTCAAATACTACTATGGCGCAAGTGTACAAGTAAAATGGTTTGCCTTTAAAAAAAGGTTGCCCTATGTTTCCACTTGAACCAGTTTGTTTATGGTTTCGGCGACGACCAACAGTTTCGGCCAAGGCTAGCAATCTCCTCTTCAACACCTCAAGAAACAATGATAGGTGATCCAACTGTAAAAGCTCAGGGCTTGTCGATGGACTCCAAGATTCCGACAACATAATCAAATAAATGGCTTGGCGTCACTTCTCAAGAAAATAATTCTATCATGGTGGTAAATCAGTAGAGAGGGTGACTGAAGTTTTTTGCTAACTTTTTATTATGTTTATCTTTTGTCTTTCTAAGTGTAGGCACTTAATAATCATTTTAAAAAGTTTATTAATGAAAATAGACTTAACATCTTTAAATACCATTAGCGTAAGGTTGAGTAAACAATGATAACCAAAACCTTTAACTTATAAAAAAAATCTGGGACCAAAACCATAATGTATCTTTATCACACGACCATTAGTCTTTTTCTGTAATTTAATTTTTATAAATGTGGAATACCTCCAATTTGACTAGAGATCTTGTAGCGATTTGACGAGAGATTTGGGTGAGGGGTTGGAGGTCGCAAGATGGACTTTACCGAATATGTAGGCTATAGTTTTTGCTTTGTTTTTGGTTTTTAGTTGTTTTACACTTGCATTATTATCCTTATATTAAAATTATCCTTATATTAAAAATTATCCTTATATTATCCTTATATTAAAAATGAAACGAATTGAACAGTAAACTTTATATTGAATTAAAAATGAAAATCAAACACTAAATCCTTATATTAAAAATGAAACGAATTGAACAATAAACTTTATATTGAATTAAAAATGAAAATCAAACACTAAATCAGGGCAATAAGGGATCAAATTTATCAAACCGGGTATATTTTCGGTACCGAATCGGTATCGACTTTTGACATTTTCAGTATCGGTTCGGCACCAGTATTCAGCGGTTTTTACCCTCAAATACCGGTACCGACCGGCACCGTACCGGCACCGAACTGGTACCGTACCAGGTATATTCGGTACCGGTACCCACTTTTGGGGATTTTCGGTAACGGTATTTTCGGTACCGGTTGGTACCGAGCTCATCAAATCCTGTAGCAACGCAAGTAATTGCACCGGTTTAGATTATTTGTCATACACAATCCAATGAATAGTAACATCATCAAGGGGATGAGCAAATGGTATCGGGTACCGGTACTGGTATCAAATTTACCAAATCGGGTATATTTTCGGTACTGAATCAGTATCGACTTTTGACATTTTTGGTATCAGTTCGGCACCGGTATTCACCGGTTTTTACCCTCAAATACCGGTACCATACCAGTACTGACCGGGACCGAACCGTACCATACCAGGTATAATCGGTACCGGTACCCACTTTTGGGGATTTTGGGTAACTGTATTTTCGGTACCGGTTGGTACCGAGCTCATCAAATCCTGTAGTAACGCAAGTAATTGCACCGTGTAGATTACTTTTCATACACACTGTAAGTAAACTGTATTTCGTTTGATTGAGGTTTTATATACACAACAACTTATTTTGTTTTCTTTTTTGTCTTTTCCTATAATGAATGAATTGTAGCATGTAAAATTAACTTGGATATTTAGATTATTGATGAGCAAATCATATCAAATCCTATAATCAAACCAGTATCGTATCGGTACCAAATTTACTATATCAATCATTTTCGGTACCAATTTGGTACCCACCTTTTGGCGTTTTCAGAATCGTTTCTTTCGGTTCGACACCGGTCTAGCACCATACCTGTATTTACTGATTTTTAACTTCAAATACCATACCATAACGTATCGTACCGAACATTTTCGGTGCAGGTACCTAATTTCGATGATTTTCCTGATCGGTATTCTCGGTGCCGTTACCGGTACCGAGTTCATCCATATCTTAACATGTTAGCATCGTAATAACTAAACTGAAAACAACTGAATTTCCAACGTGTAGGACGTGTGGGGTCCTATTATTATATATTAGTTTATTTAAAATCGCTTTTTTTGGGGGACAGACTGACTATCGTTACCATGTCATTGTTATTTATGTTTTGATTTTCGGTATCTATTTGTCGTTACCGACATGCGTTTTACAGACATTAGGTCCCCGCCACAACGCGCGGACAGAAAATCAATTATCTTAATATCCACTATTACATCAACTAAATCTTAAAGTTGGACCAATATTTTTTTTTAGAAAAGAGCTTCTAAACCTTCTCGTATCGTCCCTTTTCTGATGAATCATATGGTTTTATGATTTCATTGCCCAATAAAGTTATCAAATGAAGTATGATTACAATTAAAACATTTGAAAAAGAAATATGAGTTAATATATGCTCTAAAGTTGAAAATATCATAAAAATGAAAAAAAGTATATATCCTTTAATTTATAACAATAATGATATTTTTGAATGAAGCCTTACAAATAAAAGCATATTTTTATGAAAAAATTTTATATTATACTTATAATAATATTGATGTATTTCAATTAAATTGCTAAGAAATTACAGAATCTATAAATGTATAAATATTATGATAGAAAACATAATATGTTTGAAACAAACTTTGAGTTAGCATAGAGAATGTTAAATGTTACCCTAAATATGAGTTTAGATATTTTTCATATTTAAACCATATTACCTAATCAACAGTTTAATCATCTTATTTGAAAGCTTAAAGCATTCACAACTAATTCTTCATCTTTATCTCTATAATTATACTAAATATCACTATCATTTTAATCACTTTTTCAATTAAACAATATTTTTGTATACTTTTATCAATATTTTTTCTCTTTCCTCTACTCACTTTCAAAAATATTATATAACTAGGTTATATACCCGTGAGCTTAACGGGTTATGGGTTGTTTTAAAATGTAACACTATTCTTATAATTCCATTGTTTAATGATAAAATACGGACTTTTTAAAACGAAATACATAGTTAGCAAAAACTTAGTTAATAAACTAAGATGTACTTCATTATAGCATTTGAACATAGTCAACTAACTAGATTAAAATATTCAACATTTAGAAGTGTTTACAAAACAACATGGTTTGAACTAGATTAGATTATCGTGGAAGCATTCAAAACTTGTGTTTGGTTCTTGATTTCCTTGCTTGATCGACATCCACAACGAAACGAGCATTACCTGGGGTCAAAACCACATCAATTATTAGTTTTGGCATCATAATATCAAATAAATTCAAGTCCTGTTGCTAAACAACGAAAAACAAACAAAATCTCTGCAATTTAGGTCTGTCGCGCCCCGCGACAGATCAGAGCCAAGCTTTCGCGGCACTCGACGATCGTCGTGTGACGCGACGGTGATTGTAGTTTGGCGTTGCGTAGCGCGACGACTCCATTTCGGCAGAATGGTTGTTGTTTGGTGCTGTATGTTTACCCAGCAACTTTATTTCCCTTATCAAACTTAAAACTATCATAACTTTCGATTTACATGTCCATTTTTGCCGATTCTTTTTCCTATATGTCCGTATTAAAATTACGGATCTAACTATATAAATTTCACTTAACGAAACCCGGATTGTGAACGAATAGCCCACACAATCCTTGTTTTGATTATTCTACCCATTAACTATGTGTGCAATTGTTTGCCAATCTATTCTTTGGCATTCTAATCTTATTTACCCATTCCCGGGGCTTGTAATTCTTAGCGTATCCGTACCATTACGTGGCTTTACGCTTATATACGAATTTCATGCTTGTTTGCTATAAATTCAAGCATTGCCACTTTCTGCAATTCTGGCAACTAATTTCTATCATTCGACCCGATAACACGGATTCATAAACTTAACTTAGTATAACCATTCTTTACTAAATTGCTATCTAGCACTAGCGTATTTTGAGGCTTTCGAGTCTCAACGCGCAAGATTGACATAAAAACGTAGTTTTGACCCGTTTGGTTAACGAGTGAAAATCCTCACTTTTATGTTAAGCCAAACCATTCCTAACCAATATTTTGACCCGTTTGAGTGTCGAGTGAACTTCGCCACTTCAATGACACGTCAAACGCATATACCACATTATGACAATGTTAGCAAGCTAAAACCAAACGTTTATACGTAATGTAACGGAACCAAAGTCACGTACCTTTAGAGCACACCCATCAATCGCGCGTCACCACCGGCTTGTCCACTTCACGCTCCGGTTTCCTTTCCTATAGAGTTCAACCACAACCCATTTAGAACTCTTTTGCTTAACATATAACGCATAGTTCGCCATAACTCTACAAACATGCGTTTTAGCTAAAATTTCCAGTTTTAAGTCTCCTTTTAGACATTTTCACAAACACCTTAAGGGCATAATTTCTCGTAATCTATTATCAAGTTCATAACTTTTTATTTAGCCAATATTAACATCAATTAGGCAATTTACACAAATTTTAACATCAACATTTCAGAACTTACTTCTTAAAACTCGGGTTACACTAGAACAAGTATCATAATCCTAGTGTTTATCATATTTCTACAAAACCCATAAATCAATTACAATGGTGATTATGAATCTCACAATTATTAAGCAAATTTTTAACAAGAAATCGACTAGGGTTCATCCCTAGACATCATATCACTCCAATTTCATCCGTACAACACTCAAGCAACATCAAATTCGAATTTTCCCATGTTCATCCAGAAATTTAAATGGAAATTATACTCTTATACAATTAGTAACTTGGGTTATGTCTTATTTATTTAAAAGTCACATCCTTTAGTTCATTTTACTCACACCTTTTCATTTATTTATTATATTATATTATATATTATATATACTAAAAGTAACTTAAAACACAATGGTTTGAATCACACCCTTTCAAAAAATCACAACCCTTCAAACTTCTTTAAATATATCACAATTGTTACAAAAAAGTTTTAGATAAATAGCACCCCTTCAAAAAGTCATAACCCTCTAACTAATTTTAACACATCACATCTCTTATAAAAACTCACACTTATAAATCTTTCACACCCCTTCAAAAGTCACACCCTTTCAAAAGTCACACCCTTTCAAAAAGTCACAACTCTTTAAAATACTTTTTAATATATCATACTCTTTACAAAAAGTCACAACCATTCGTATTACCCCTTCGGTAAGTCAACCCTTCAAACTAATTTAAATATATCACAACCGTTACAAAAAAGTTTTAAATATATCACATCCTTCAAAAAGTCACAACCCTTTAAACTAATTTTAAACACATCACATCTCTTACAAAAAGTCACACTTATAAATCTATCACATCACTTCAAAAAGTTACAACCCTTTAAACTTCTTTTTAAAAGTCACAACCCTTCCCTTCCTGTTATACAAAGAAAACATAACTAATCCTTCCCTTCCTGGATTTACTATGCTTTTTTCGTAATACACTTCTGAACCATATTGATGAAAATTATGGTACTTTGTTTTCAAACACCAAAACATTGCGACGGTTCTTCTTAATTAACATGATGACTATTGCCCAATTGTAAACAAATAAAAAAGCAACAACGAAACATCACGAAACATTACTACGTCGGTTCGAATAACAAAATGAAACATTGCCCAAATGTATACAAAAATCATTCTGCGCACGCACCATATTTCATGTACCACCGCCTCGCCGATTCTCTCTACTCTGCCTCTCATCATCATTCATTTCCGTTCATCCCCGATTTGGCGACATACGTTTTCACAACATAATATAAAGTTTCAATTACGGCATGTTTTCACTCCCATCGTTTTTATTACTTCGGTTCTTTTATGATTATTTGGTCCTCTGCATTCTTTACATTTTGTATGTGGGTTTTGTTTGATGAGTTTGAATAATTTGCAGATTCATGTTAATCTATTTGCATATTGAAAGTTCTATATCACTCATAATGGCCATTTTGTTTTTGCAAAAACTAAATTTTTTGTTAGGTTTCATGTTGTTCTCTCTCAACAATAAAGAAATTTAAATTCTTTCAATGTTTTATGGGATGATGATCTTTTAGTGACAATCACTTTTGGTAACCAAAACCAAATTATAAATCCACAAAATGATTAAATGTATGCTTTTGTGGGCATGGTGTGAATTCAGTGGATAAACATATGCCCATTTATCGGTTATCACAAACCAAAGTTAAAATAATGACTTTGGTGGAAACCATAAACTTTTAGTTGTTAACCAATGGACATCTATGGTCATTATCTAAATGAATCTCTTAATTTTCCGGTTTACTAATCAACGATGTGCAATATCGATTCATTGAAGAAACTAACAATGAAAGTTATGCGATTGATTGGTCAACATGTCGAATTATTTACTCACAATCTTTAGTTTTCCATAGGGCAATATGATAAATGAATTACTACGATACATTGGGTTAAAGTTTTCAGATTTGATAAATAAAATTAGTATTTTATGATATTAATGATAGGGTCAACGGAAAGTTATTCAATTCAAATTAAACATAATAAGCCATTTATAATTAACACCCCGCCGCAACGCGCGGGTTACGTGAACTCGTTTTCTACAAAATTTACATACCATATGATCCCTTCACTGAGGTGATCACTAATCTATGTTCGGATTTTTGATTTGGGACTGAATTTGGACTTCAATTTGATCAAATAATATGAACTAGGGTTTTGGAGAAGCTCTGGTCGCCCCTCTGTGTTTGATCGATCCCAGCACACACACAAATGTGTGTTTTGTGTTTAATAAAATGTTTTTATTATAATTAGTTCCAATTTAAACACCTTTGGTCCCTCTAATTTCCTTTAGTTCATATTTGAGTGTTTTTAACCCACTTATGAGTTACTATAAGACTTGTAACTAACTGGGTTATTTAGCCCTAGTTATATTAAAAACTAGTATTGGAGCCGTGTTTCGTGGCAGGTCGTAGGAGTGTGATGGTAAGGATATATTTGTCACATGATATATTGATGGGTTGTTACAGATCATGCAATCTTTAATCTAAACGACGGTACGAATAAGCAATCGACATGGTTAAGTAAACATGTCTAGAGTTAAAAGTTAGTTTTTAACTATAATAAGGTAAATAAAAAATAACTAAATTTGTTACATTGTATATTGAAGGGTTAATATGGCCATGTAGTCTTTAATCTAAACGACGGTAAAAATAAGCAAACAACACGATTAAGTAAACATGTCTAAAGTTCAAAGTTAGCTATAACTATAATAATTTAAATATAATAATAAGTAAACTAAAAAAATAAACCTGGCCCATATTATACTTTATTAAAGTTCGGAGGATTACGACATAAATCGTTTATTGAAAAAGAATTAGTATTAAACTTTCGTGTGATAAATCTATTAAAGTTTAGGGGCATAAACTTAAATCATCTATAAAAATAAAAGATTATTAGAGTTCATGAGTTCATATGATAACTTTATTAAAGTTTACGATTTAAAAGTAAATTAAAAAAAAACATAATATTCTAACCTCTTATAAAATTGATTAATCATAAATTAATATTTTTCACAATTTGCTTTGTTAATATATAGAATTACACATGTCTTAGTCTTAGGTACAGTTTGTTTTTTAAGAGGTAAAATGCATGCAGTCTGCGGACCACATCTGTAGACATCTGTAGAAGAAGAGGTAGACCAAACCTCTGCAATCTGCAAGAAGAAGATAGTTTGTTTTTTTAACGTGTGTAGACTTCTAAAATAAACTGGTAGTGGTGTACGGACGGTGGTGGTGATGGTGGTGCTGGACGGTGATATTGGTAGACGGTGGTGGTGGGTGGTGGATGGTGGTGGTGGTGATGGACGGTAGTGGGTGGTGGACGGTGGTGGTGAACTGTGATGGTGGTGGTGTTTAACTCTCTGCAGACCTTAGAAGATCTTAGAAGTGGCTGGGCAAAGTCTGCACCAAGAAGAGCTCGTGCAGATGTTTTTTAATGAAACGTCTTTGAAAAAAACAAACAGTCTGTGCGTGACAATATATGTGCGTGGTCTGCGTGATGCAAACAGAAGAGCTTGCGCAGAGCTTTTCAGAAAAAACAAACAGCACCTTAGAGTACCCAGAGTAGATTTCTCATCTCTAACCATATAATTTAACTAAAAATTACCTTTTTCTAAATTTAACTCTCACTTTTAAAAAGTTTTCCACATCTCATTCCTCATTCATATCTCTACATTCTTTTTTGGGTAAATTACACGTTTTGTCTTTTATATTAATACCCTTTTTCAGGCGGTGTCATTTGGCGCAAAAAAATTTGACAAGTTTTGTATTTAATGCTTCAAAATCTTGCACATTACGTCCTTTGGCCATAACTCAGTTAATTTTTTTTTGTTAAGTATGATCATGTTCCTTGCACATAAGGGTATTGTTATCATTTCACCTTTCTAGAGACTATGGTGTAAATAATTTATATCTAGGGACAATTTTGTACAAAAAAAAAGGAAAAAAAAAAAAATAAAAAATAAAATAAACCTTTACACTCTCTCTTTAAACTCCCCTTTTTTCTCTCTTTGTGTCACACCCCAATCGATGGCGGAAACATCCAAGAAACAATAAAATTTATGACCGGATAATCTTTCTAACATTTTATCAATGAAGGGTAAAGGAAAGTGATCCTTTCTTGTTGCTTCATTTAATCGTCTATAATCTATACATACTCTCCATCCTGTGACGGTTCTCGTTGGTATTAGTTCATTCTTTTCGTTAGTTATTACCGTCATACCTCCTTTCTTTGGAACTACTTGGATGGGACTTACCCAAGGACTATCGGAGATAGGATAGATAAGTCCGGCGTCAAGTAGCTTGATGACTTCGTTTTTAACCACTTATTGAACATTTGGATTTACTCGACGTTGTGGTTGTATGACCGATTTGTAGTCATCATTCATCAAAATTTTGTGTGTGCACATAGAAGGACTAATTCCTTTTATGTCTACAAGTTTCCAAGCTATTGCGTTTTTATGTTTTTTCAAAAGATTAATTAATTTTTCCTTTTCTAAGTTACCTAATTTAGACGAAATAATTACAGGTAAATTACCATCTTTGTCTAGAAAAGCATATTCCAAACCTTTTGGAAGTTCTTTGAGCTCAAGTGGTGGGTCTTTAGGAGACTCCTTATTTGGTTGCTCATTTCGATCAAGAACTTTAAAAGTTTGTTCTATGGCGACCTCTTCTTCAACAAAGTGGTCAATCTCTTCACTTGTATCGGGAGGTTCATCTTCATCTTCAATTAGGGGGTCATTATTGCCGAATGGATATTTCATTGATCGTTCGAGATCGACACTTCTTTTAAATGCCCCTAATTGAAGAGGTAGATTGTTTAACTTCCGGTTTTTCAAAGCTTCGTGAGTTTTTATAAATGGTCGTCCCAACACTAGAGGAGCGTCATCGAGGATGACAAAGTCGGTTGGGATTATCATTTGATTTGTTTGAACCAAGACATCTTCAACTATACCGATTGATTTTATTACTTTCCGATTGGATAGAAAAATGGGTATTTGAAGTGGAGAAAAATCACAAATACTTAATTTTTCGAAAATGTAGTTAGGCATTATGTTAACACAAAGATCTTTATCGATTGTGACATTACTAATAAACGAATTTTGAAAGAAACATGGAACCGGTGTTATGTTAATTTCAAACGGGTCTTCTTTTATTAGTGAAGTTTGATCATTAGTTAACTTAACACTTACCGTTTCGTCAATTTTAGTGTTAGTGTTTAACTCTTTTAAAAACTTAGCATGAGTGGATACTAAACAATGGTTTTCGAAAGAAGGTGACAAGAGATTAATTTCTTCAAAATTAGACTCTTCTTGAATTTTAACGTTGTCGGACTCACCTTTTTCGTTGTTTAACTCATGTGTCGGTTTTTCACTTATTTGTTCTTCCATTTTTACATTTTCAGTTATCTCTTCCTTTTTTTTAGTTCTTCTCTTGCGCGGGACTCCTCTTCCCTTGCGCGAGCTTCTTTTATACATCGATCGATAACTCTAATGTGTTCTAATATCCTATCGGTCACTTCGGTTATAGAAAAAGAATCGGTATTTTCTAAGCTTGAATCCGGTTGTTCGACCCTTTGTTCCTCATAATACTCATATGAAGTCGATGGTTCGCACCATTGTTCTTCATTGTAAGCATATGATGGATAAGGTTCGTAATTTTGTTCTCCATAATACTCATATGAGGTGGGTTGTTCACGCCAAGGTTCCTCATAGTAAGCATACGAAGGTGGTGGCTCATATCTTGGTTCCTCAAAGTATGAGTACGAAGGCTCATACCTTGGTTCATCAAAATATGAGTATGAGGGAGGAGGTTCATACCTTTGGTCTTCATAGGATGTGTATGAAGTTGATGGCTCGTACCTGGGCTCCTCATAGTAGGTGTATGAATTGGATGGTTGATATGAGTGATTATTTTGAATCGAGCGTGCATTACGACAATTAGTGCAATAATTACCTCTATAAGTTGATGGCTCGTACCTGGGCTCCTCATAGGTGTAGTTGTAACCTCCTGAGTATTGATCCATAAGAATCACTCAACAGACCACAACCGAGTCTCGAGATCAGAAAACAATAAGAAAAACGGAAACAGAGGCTGGACACGGCCCCATGTTCAGTGAGCACGGCCCCGTGTTCAGGATCTGTATCTGGGCGTTTTAATTAAATTTACTGATTTCGTTGAGCACGGGGCGTGTTCAGTGAGCACGGCCCGTGTTCAAGCTACTGTTACTGGGTGTTTTTATGAAAATGTGCAGCACGGCCCCGTGTTCAGTGAACACGGCCCCGTGTACAGGTTACTGTAAATGCAAATCTAAACTAAAATGCAGAAAAAATGCACGCCTTTTAAAAAGGTTTTGAAAAACTGATTAGGCCGTCGATTTTAAGCTTTCTTAAAATCGTTGTGTCCCCGGCAACGGCGCCAAAAACTTGATGCGTGTGAAGTGTTATATATATTAGGTGTATATTTTAAGCCCCTTTAACACTTATTTTTAGCCAAGTTTTAAATTTATAAAACACGATATTTTACTAACACTAAACACACATATGGGCAAGTGCACCCATCGTGAGCGTAGTATAGCGTGGGTAAGATACCGAGGTCGTCCAAGGACACAAGAGCTTTTAGTACCGGTTTATCCTCAACGTCTAATCAAAATAAAAGGTTTAGAAAAAGGTTTTAAACTAAAAAAAAATAAAACTAACTAGAATGCTGAAAATAAAAATAAAATAAAAACAGATAGACAAGATGAATCACTTGGTTCCGACTCGTATCTAGTATAACCTTTGATTATTTCCGCACTTTTGCACATAATTAAGAGATTATCTTAGTTATTGTAGTAGGCCCCTCTTTTGAAGGTGACGTTACCCTCACCCCAGTAGTTTGAGTCAGCAAGGATACAATCCTAAAAGGGTGGATTATTGGAAGATAATGAATTAAGTTATTAATGCAGTATTATGGTAGGCCCCGCTTTTGGCGGTGACGTTACCCTCGGCTAAGTAGTCTGAGTCAGCAGGGATACAGTCCTAAATAGCCGGGTTATAGTATTAATAGTAGTTAACTTATGAGGGGATCAAAGAGTTTGGACCCCCGCCATCCAATACCGTGAAGCATTGAAGGAGGTCCTACTAAATTTGACCCAGGTCCATTGCAGGACCTCTAAACGCTGAACAATGGCAAGACCTTTACCAAACCGTTCCCTTAACCCCCGACCAGGTAGCCAACATACCTCCATATAGACCGTGGAGATATGAATGGTGAAAATCTTTTATTTTATATAGACAGTAAAATAATGCCAAGACACCACGGACAAACGATAAGGAAAGATCACCTTCAACATAAGTAACTAGTTATTAAAGTCATTAATACAAAACCAAATAAAAAGTGCAAAAGATTAGAAATAAAAAGTATTATACTAGACACTTTGTCTTCACCAAGTGATGTAAGAGACTTAGGCAAACATGGCCTTGATTGTCAAGAACTCTTACGATCAATCTTGGATCCCGAGACGACTCACACACTCTATGATGGACAATGGATGATGGTGGTGGATGATGGTGTTGTGATGGTGGTGGGTGGTGGATGAAGTGTGAGAGAGGTGGTGTGCCAAGGGATGAGTTGAAATGAAACCAAGCACTCCTATTTATAGGCTGAACAGAGGGCTGGGCACGGCCCCGTGTCCGCTGGGCACGGCCCCGTGCCTGTCTGACACTCTCTCTCCTCATTAATTGTAATTCGCAATTACAATTAATGCGCCTGCTGTACTTTCACCACGCCCCCGTGTTCACTGGGCACGGCCTCGTGGTGGGCAATAGAAGCTTCTATAGGTTTGTCTTTTCTGCTGCTTCTTGGGCACGGCCCCGTGCTGGCTGAGCACGGAGCGTGTTCAGTCTTCTGCCTTCTCTATTTTGCTTGGGAAGATGCCGTTGAGGGGTCGGGCAATCCACTTATGTTCCTTTTCTTGTATTTATGTTGGATTTAGCTGTCTTTTTGCTTCTTTTGTGTTTTTGAGCTCATTTAATCCAGAAAATACAAAAGAAAGACAAAAACACTCTTTTTCCAATATTAGTACTTAAAAAGGGTTAGTTTTATGCCTCATTTGATGTAATTTATATGTTGCATTTTACACACATCAACTCACAATGTTGTGAGAAAAAGTAGAATGACACACTTTGCAGATTTAGGGTTTTATGTAATAGCTTTCTGGCCTAAGTCCTTGGATCCTAATTAAACACACAAGGCAACACATATTAGTGTATTAACTCAATTCAAACTTTAACGATAATCACGAGATCAAAACCACAATGTAGATGACAAAGTATAACCTTATTAAGGCAGCACTTAGACATCCATTGATTTGGTTTCAGATCAATCAGACAGGGTATCGTACCCATGATCCGGGTTAGCCCGCTAATTATGGAGCAAAGTTCTAAAGCTTCAGATATTAGGACAGTGTTTCAAGAGAGAAAGAAAAGAAAATGAGCGGTTTGAAATGCCCAATCCTCATCCAATTTATAGCTACAGTTCGACCTCGTCGCGTCGTACGACCAGATTTTCCCATCACCATCGCGCGACTAGGTGAACTAGGGCTTAGGTGTCATGAGTCACCACGTAGGTCTGCCACGTGGCTGCCACATAGTGCGACGTATCTTCTGACGAACAAGGAGGTATCGCGTCATGCGACCGTGATCGCACTTCCTTATCATCGTCGCGTAGCGCGACGAGACTCAAAACTGGGGTTTCTCGTTTTTCGTGATGGTTTTCGCGTGAGTGTTCGGGGTCTCGATTATGATTTGTTATGGCCTTTTCGAGGGTTGTGATATTCTCCCACCTTGTTTTAAATCTTGTCCTCGATTTTTACTGGAATAAGTAGGGGTATTTTCGCTTCATTTCCGATTCTAGTTCCCATGTATATTTTGGTCCTCTTTTCGAATCTCAGTTCCCTTTGACCATAATCAATCTTTTATGATTGAGATTCTTAACCTTCCTATCTTCGATTTGTAGAGGCTTCTCAACAAATTTTAAATTTTCACTTACCTCTATATCTTGAAGAGGTACCATTAAAGATTTGCCAGCTAAAAACTTTCTTAGGTTACATACATGAAATACATCACGTACACCAGCTATTTCTTCTGGTAACTGTAGCTGATAGGCTACTGGTCCAATGCGCTTGATAACCTTAAATGGTCTAACATATCTTGGGCTTAACTTTCCATTCTTACCAAATCGAACTACTCCTTTCCATGGAGAAACTTTTAATAATACTTTGTCTCCAACTTGGAATTCCAATGGCTTACGTTGATTATCTACATAACTCTTTTGACGATCTCGTGTTGTCTTTAACCTTTCCTTGACTTAAATTATCTTGTCAGTTGTTTCTTCTACAATCTCTGGACCTGATAATTGCTTTTCTCTTATTTCTGCCCAATATACCAGCATTCGGCACTTTCGTCCATAAAGTGCTTCAAATGGAGCAGCATTAATGCTTGTGTGATAACTATTGTTATAGGAGAATTCTATTAATGGCAATTGATCGTCCCAACTTTCTCTAAAATCTATTACACATGCTCTTAGCATGTCTTCCAATGTTTGGATTGTCCTTTCACTCTGTCCGTCTGTTTGATGGTGATAAGTTGTACTTAAATTTAGTCGTGTCCCCATAACTTTTTGGAAACTTTTCCAAAAATGAGAAATGAAACGACTATCTCTATCAGACACAATGGATAACAGAATTCCATGTAATGAAACTATTTCATCTACATATAGCTTAGCTAATCCTTCCATACTAAAGGTTTCCTTTATTGGTAGAAAATGAGCTGACTTGGTTAGTCGATCCACAATCACCCGGATTGTGTCGTTACCTTTCCTTGTTTTGGGTAATTTGGTAACGATGTCCGTTGTTATCAATTCATATTTCCATACTGGCATTTCTAATTGTTGAAGTAAACCTTAAGGTTTTTGGTGTTCAGCTTAAACTTGTGAAACTGTTAAACACTGATGCGTGCGAAGTGTCGTATATATTAGGTGTATATTTTAAGCCCTTTTTAACACTTATTTTAGCCAAGTTTTAAATTTATAAAACACGATATTTCACTAACACTAAACACACATATGGGCAAGTGCACCCATCGTTGAGTGTAGTATAGCGTTGGTAAGATACCGAGGTCGTCCAAGGACACAAGAGCTTTTAGTACCGGTTTATCCTCAACGTCTAACCAAAATAAAAAGTTTAGAAAAAAGAAGTTTTGAACTAAGAAAAATAAAACTAACTAAAATGGTGAAAATAAAAATAAAAATAAAAACAGATAGACAAGATGAATCACTTGGTTCCGACTCGTATCTAGTATAACCTTTGATTATTTCCGCACTTTTGCACATAATTAAGAGATTATCTTAGTTATTGTAGTAGGCCCCTCTTTTGAAGGTGACGTTACCCTCACCCCAGTAGTTTGAGTCAGCAGGGATACAATCCTAAAGGGGTGGATTATTGGAAGATAATGAATTAAGTTATTAATGCAGTATTGTGGTAGGCCCCGCTTTTGGCGGTGACGTTACCCTCGGCTAAGTAGTCTGAGTCAGCAGGGATACAGTCCTAAATAGTCGGGTTATAGTATTAATAGTAGTTAACTTATGAGGGGATCAAAGAGTTTGGACCCCCGCCATCCAATACCGTGAAGTATTGAAGGAGGTCCTACTAAATTTGACCCAGGTCCATTGCAGGACCTCTAAACGCTGAACAATGGCAAGACCTTTACCAAACCGTTCCCTTAACCCCCTACCAGGTAGCCAACATATCTCCATATAGACCGTGGAGATATGAATGGTGAAAATCCTTTATTTTATATAGACAGTAAAATAATGCCAAGACACCACGGACAAACGCTAAGGAAAGATCACCTTCAACATAAGTAACTAGTTATTAAAGTCATTAATACAAAACCAAATAAAAAGTGCAAAAGATTAGAAATAAAAAGTATTATACTAGACACTTTGTCTTCACCAAGTGATGTAAGAGACTTAGGCAAACATGGCCTTGATTGTCAAGAACTCTTACGATCAATCTTGGATCCCGAGACGACTCACACACTCTATGATGGACAATGGATGATGGTGGTGGATGATGGTGTTGTGATGGTGGTGGGTGGTGGATGAAGTGTGAGAGAGGTGGTGTGCCAAGGGATGAGATGAAATGAATCCAAGCACTCCTATTTATAGGCTGAACAGAGAGCTGGACACGGCCCCGTGTCCGCTGGGCACGGCCCCGTGTCCGTCTGACACTCTCTCTCCTCATTAATTGTAATTCACAATTACAATAAATGCGCCTGCTGTACTTTCGACACGCCCCCGTGTCCGCTGAGCACGGCCCCGTGATGGGCAATAGAAGCTTCTATAAATTTGTCTTTTCTACTGCTTCTTGGGCACGGCCCCGTGCTGGCTGAGCACGGGGCGTGTTCAGCCTTCTGTTTTCTCTATTTTGCTTTGAAAGGTGCCGTTGAGGGTTCGGACAGTCCACTAATGTTCCTTTTCTTGTATTTATGTTGGATTTAGCTGTCTTTTTGCTTCTTTTGCGTTTTTGAGCTCATTTAATCCTGAAAATACAAAAGGAAGACAAAAACACTCTTTTTCCAATATTAGTACTAAAAAAGGGTTAGTTTTATGCCTTATTTGATGTAATTTATATGTTGCATTTTACACACATCAAATACCCCCACACTTGAACTTTTGCTTGTCCTCAAGCAAAACTCTCTAATATGTGGCTTACACTCCCAAATGGAATAGGTAGAAGAGAAGGTTTTGGGCTTGTCGTAGAGTGTCGGGATTTCCAAGATCTTTTTGGGTTTTATTTTTATTTATTTACACTCCTATTCGTAATGATTTATTTAGAACTGTTCATAAAAGAAATTACTTATTTGGGCATAACATGCCTTTTTTTTAAATTCTATTTATATACAAGTTCACATACCTCGCGGGGAAATCACTCACACTCGGCCGAAAGTGTATTTTTAGTGAATCACTCGAGAGCGGCACGGAAGTTATTCCTACCATAGGCTTGCCAAGAAATCAATCCTCCTCCTTTTTAACTTTTATACCTTTGTAGATATCAAGAGGACTTTGTGGGTTAAGGGTTGGCTAGGGTTAAAGGTAGGTGGTTGGGTTAGTGGTTAGTAGAGAAAAGGGCTAAAAAGCGTAACAAGTGTCGGTTTTCGTATTTTTGCAACTTTTTATTTGTAATGAAGCTTTTATTCAAACAAAGTTATTTTTGATTACTTTGTTTGTTTATTTTCTTTTTGCTTCATTATTATCAACATTTTTTTTTTCAACGAAGAACCGAACTTGTTACTAAAATAAAGGGTAAAAATTGAAAAAGGTTTTGGTGGGTAAAAGGGTTTTTTTTTTTTGGGTGATGAAACGAAAAGGTTTAGGCTCAAAGGGGCTAACTAGGGGGATTTTTGGGTAGGTGGTAAAAAAAAGAAAAATAATGGTGTAGAAATGAAAAAGGTTAGTCCTAATGCCTCTATCATTTACTTACTCGGGTTTAAGTTGATAAGGACCGGGAATGTATTGTCATGGCAAGTTCTAGAGTCGTAAGAACCAAGCGGCTATTCACACAAGAAACGAAAAATGAGCATTTAGTCAAATGATATGTAATTGTGTGCTCAATAAAGGCTCAAAACTCACTTTTGTGGGAATGGGTTTTTATGTGATCAAGTATATATAATCAAATTTTAAATAAGTTTGTCATGCCTTTTCATAATTTTCTTATGTTGGTTCTTTTTATCACTACGCTATCGGTTGTAAATTTGTAAAAATATAACCTTTTTGAGAACTTGAATTTCCCGAGTTAAACCTAGACGAGTAAAAAAAATGAAATTTTTGAAAAAATTTGGGGTGATTAGCGGTTCCAATAGAGTTTTGTGTAAGGCTTGTATTTAGGACTTGCAAAATTCAAGGTTTTAGCATCCCCCCACACTTAAATTACACATTGTCCTCAATGTGTCCCAAAAATAAATTTTTAGGTTGATTAGATGTGTAAAATAGTGTTCAAAAAGCAAAAATTTGTGTTACTGGGCACTGAACACGGCCCCGTGTTGAGTGGGCACGACCCCGTGTTCAGGTGCCAGTAACAAGAACTTACAGAAGGTGGACACGGCCCCGTGTCCACTGAACACGGCCACGTGTCTGACAAAATTCTGCCGAACAGAAGCCAAACAGCAGGTCAGGGAGGTGAGCACGGGGGCGTGTTGGCTGGACACGTCCCCGTGTGGACAGTCTGAAAGCCTAAAAAACAGGTTTCTTCCTCCGGTTTTTCCATTCTATCCCTATAAGTGCTGAGGCTTAACACCCTAAGCCTTGGTTTGTACCTGTTTCATCACTTAATACCACACCAAGCAACACAAACATCCTACATTACCACAGTTAATTGTTCCAAGCATAAAGTAAGAAAAGCAAAATGCAGAAAATAGTTAGGAAAAGTAAATTGTCTAACACTTGGCACGCAGGCCATCAATTGTTCAAGATTGCAAAGGGTTAACCTGGGGAGTCATCAATCAACCGCTTCCTCCTATGTTCCTCCCGCCTACTCCATGGCATCATCATCATCATCATCGTCATCCCCTCCACGGCGTGCAATGTGGTCTCGTATGTATCCGACATCGTCTTGTATCTCGGATAGGTTTCTCTCGATAGCTCCGACCCGGTGGTAGGTGTTGCTTGCCATGTTATAGGTGTTCCGAGTACACATGAGGTTTTCCTGCAACAAATCATGCAAACTTTGAAAATTAGGAAAACTGCCTCCCGAGGAGGATGATTGGCCCGGATCACCGTGGGGTGGGTATTGGTACTGATGATGTTGCGGAGCTGGGAGGACAAGTGCTTCTTGCGGGTTCCATGCATGACCTTGCATCCTTTGAAAGGTTACCGTCCCGTCTTCTGCCTCATAAACCAGGTTCATCGAGCGGCAGATGTGAATATCCACCGTACCCGACCATGGGCTCCTCTCAAATGACCTCGGAATGTGGGCGAAGTGCTTGAAGAGACGGTACACCCATCCCCCGAAGAAAATAGGAGTTGGTGCACTAGCAAGGCGGTTGTGATGCATGTTTCGGAGCATGAGGAACGGAACATCGAGCGGCCTGCGGTTGTGAATGCAATGGAGGACAAGCAAATCTCTTAACCCAACGACGCCACCACTGTCATGCCTTTGGCTAAGAGAGTAGCCGAGGAGCCTATGAATGTATCTGTAAAGCGGATCCCTCAGCTTGGTACTCTTAGTGCTGCTCGGATTGTAGAACCCTTCCCCAATCTGAGCCCACATGGCTTGGCGCTCGTTATCTTCGATCTCTCTCAATCCCCCTGTATTTTCTTCGTTTCCCGCATCCTCCTCCGCATACAACCCGATAATCGATCCGAATTGTGCCATGGAGATTGAATACCTCGTTCCGCCACACCTGAATGACACCCCGTCATTATCGAACGGGTCGCACCTTGAAGTGAATGCAAAGGTGCTGTAGAATTCCAAGGTGCATTCATGGACGGAACGGCGTCGGGTTGTTAGCGCGACTCTGAGTGGTCCCGTGACAATGTTGTTGAAACGGTCAATTTGATTCACCATGGTTAGTAGTTCTGTGCACGCCTGCCTCGGGTATTCCTCCGGCCTTGTTTGAAGAAGCTCGTATCGAGCTCTTGCATCTAGCTCATTGGCGTTGAATCTAGTAAACTTCCTGGCCATCTGCAAGAATACACCAAAAGTTAGCATGAAACAGAAATATTTTCGGACAAAACTGCAAACAGCGGGCTGGACACGACCCCGTGCCCAGCGGACACGGCCCCGTGTCCAGGGGTCTGTTACTCAAAAATCCCATTTTTCGACCCGGTTTTGAAAACTTGAAAATTTTTGAACCAATAGGTGCGATTTCCCCCGAAAATGAAACCCTAAGTGCCGTTTTTTCCCAAAATAACTCGTTTACCCTATCAATTTTATCTTTTTCGGTTCAAGAACAAGGGTTTGGGGTTTTTTTGTAAGAAATCGGGTGAATCTATGAACAATACAAGTGTATTTACTTCCCTTAACACTAATCTAACTAAATGCAAACAGATTTAGGCAAAAATTTTAGGTTCGATCCGGATGAACATCAAGAACCCTAGATTTTTCCCCAAATTTGTGGTGTATTAACTACATGCAAGTAACTAATCTAACTACTAAGAGTGACAGAATCATACCTTGACGCTGTTAGATCGGTAAGAGACGTTGGAATTTCGCGAAAAATCGCCTGGAACCAGAGCTTTTGTGAGGAAACGGGGCGTGTGGGATGAAGAAACTTTTTTTTTTGAAAAAGGGGTTTTATCCCGTCTGCAGCGCGAACACGGCCCCGTGTCCAGCGGACACGGCCTCGTGCCGAGCTTCTCTTTTTTTTTCGTGCGCGTGTGAGTGCCCCTTTTTCACATAAGCTATGGTTTAGAAAACTTACCGCTTTATTTTGCCGCCTCAATCGTTCGTAACTTACCAGGCATGATGTTTTTATTCTTCCACGGTTTGAAGCAAGATCTCTTCTTCCTCATCCTCAATAAATCCTTGATAGAGTTTCAGCCGTTGGCCATTGACTTTAAATGGTGACCCATTTCGAGGTTTAATTTCTACTGCACCGTGTGGAAAAATATGGGTGACGGAAAAAGGTCCTGACCACCTAGACTTTAATTTACCAGGAAACAATCGAAGTCGTGAATTAAACAAAAGAACTAAATCTCCTACCCGAAATTCATTAGGTTTAATATGTTTGTCATGCCAATTTTTCATTCTTTCCTTATAAATCTCAGAGTTTGAGTATGCATAATTCCTAAGTTCGTCTAATTCATTTATTTGACAAAATGGATTTTTACCAGCAAATTCTAGATCTAAGTTTACATTTTTGATTGCCCAGTAGGCTTTGTGTGCAATTTCTACTGGCAAGTGACAACTCTTTTCATAGACTAGCTTATATGGGGTTGTACCTATCGTTGTTTTATAAGCAGCTCGAAAAGCCCATAAAGCATCATCTAATTTATCAGCCCATTCCTTTCTGTTTAACCCTACGGTTTTTTCGAGTATTCGTTTTAACCCTCTATTGGTCACTTCGGCTTGTCCGTTTGTTTGAGGGTGATAAGCTGTCGAAACCCGGTGATAGACCCCATATCTTGTTAAAAAATTTTCAAGTTGATGATTACAAAAATGGGTACCTCTATCACTTATTAAAGCTTTAGGTGTGCCAAAACGAGAGAATAATTTTTTCAGAAATCTTACCACTACTCTTCCATCATTAGTTGGAAGTGCCTCGGCCTCGGCCCATTTAGACAGGTAATC
This sequence comes from Helianthus tuberosus, assembly GCA_030545235.1. NCBI lineage: Eukaryota > Viridiplantae > Streptophyta > Magnoliopsida > Asterales > Asteraceae > Helianthus > Helianthus tuberosus. Next base: position 90,755,655 of record CM060411.1, read on the forward strand.
TACTGCCACAAGTATGTATTTGTTTCCTTTCGATGGTGGGAAAGGTCCCATAAAGTCAAGTCCCCACACATCAAAAATTTCACAAACAAGAATGCCATTTTGTGGCATTTCGTTTTTGGAAGAAATATTACCTGTTCTTTGGCAAGCATCACATGTCTTTACAAGATTTTGGGCATCTTTGTAAATGGTTGGCCAATAAAATCCTGAATCAAATACCTTTCGTGCGGTACTGGCAGCACCATGATGTCCTCCGTATGGACCTTCGTGACAATGGCGGAGAATTCTTCGTGCTTCACTACCATGTACGCATCGTCTGACGAGTTGGTCGGCACACATTTTGAAAAGATATGGATCTTCCCAAAAATAGTGTTTCACATTGGCAAAGAATTTTTTTCTTTGATGATGTGGCCATCCTTTTGCGACTATTCCACTAGCTAGGTAGTTGGCAAAGTCGGCGTACCATGGTTCTTCCTTAAATTCCACCATTTCCAGGGATTCAGTTGGAAATTTTTCGTTGATTTGCTCGTCCCTGGTTGCCTCCAAAGCTGGGTCTTCTAGGCGCGAAAGATGATCTGCTGCGGTATTTTCTGCTCCTCTTTTGTCTTTGATCTCAATGTCGAATTCTTGGAGGAGTAGAATCCACCTAATCAAACGTGGTTTTGCGTCTTGCTTCTTAAAGAGATATCGAATGGCTGCATGGTCTGTATAGACTATAGTTTTAGAAAGAACAAGATAAGAACGAAATTTATCAAAAGCAAATACCACAGCTAGTAACTCTTTTTCAGTTGTTGTGTAATTTTCTTGTGCATCGTTAAGTGTTTTACTAGCATAATATATTGGGTGGAAATGCTTTTCTTTTCTCTGTCCCAAGACAGCTCCAACTGCAAAGTCACTAGCATCGCACATGATTTCGAAAGGAAACTTCCAATCAGGTGCTATCATGATAGCTGCATTGACTAGCATTTCCTTTAGGGTTAGAAATGCTTGATTGCATTCCTTGTCAAAGATGAAAGGAGCATCTTTTTCAAGTAATTTTGTTAGAGGCCTTGAGATTTTTGAAAAGTCTTTGATAAACCGCCTATAAAATCCGGCATGCCCTAGGAAACTTCTAATAGCTCTTACGGAGGATGGAGGAGGTAATCTAGAAATGGTATCTATTTTGGCTCGATCCACCTCCATTCCTTCGCTTGAGATTTTGTGACCGAGTACTATTCCCTCCGTTACCATGAAATGGCATTTTTCCCAATTAAGGGCGAGGTTAGTTTCCTCACATCGGGATAGCATTCGTTCAAGGTTATCGAGGCATTGGTCGTATGAATCCCCAAAGATAGAAAAGTCGTCCATGAAGACTTCCATTGTCTTTTCTATCATGTCATGGAAAATGGCTACCATGCAACGTTGGAATGTTGCGGGGGCATTACATAGACCGAACGGCATGCGTCGATAAGCAAAAGTTCCATAGGGACATGTGAAAGTTGTCTTTTCTTGGTCTTCGGGTGCTATCGGGATTTGAAAGTAACCTGAAAAACCATCCAAGAAACAGTAAAATTTATGACCGGATAATCTTTCTAACATTTGATCAATGAAGGGTAAAGGAAAATGATCCTTTTTTGTTGCTTCATTTAATCGTCTATAATCTATACATACTCTCCATCCTGTGACGGTTCTTGTTGGTATTAATTCATTCTTTTCGTTAGTAATTACCGTCATACCTCCTTTCTTTGGAACTACTTGGACGGGACTTACCCAAGGACTATCGGAAATAGGATAGATAAGTCCGGCGTCAAGTAATTTGATGACTTCGTTTTTAACCACTTCTTGAACATTTGGATTTACGCGACGTTGTGGTTGTATGACTGATTTGTAGTCATCATTCATCAAAATTTTGTGTGTGCACATAGAAGGACTAATTCCTTTTATGTCAACAAGTTTCCAAGCTATTGCATTTTTGTGTTTTTTCAAAAGGCTAATTAGTTTTTCTTTTTCTAGGTTATCTAATTTAGACGAAATAATTACAGGTAACTTACCATCTTTGTCTAGAAAAGCATATTCCAAACCTTTTGGAAGTTCTTTGAGCTCAAGTGGTGGGTCTTTAGGAGACTCCTTATTTGGTTGCTCGTTTCGATCAAGAACTTTAAAAGTTTGTTCTATGGCGACCTCTTCTTCAACAAAGTGGTCAATCTCTTCACTTGTATCGGGTGGTTCATCTTCACCTTCAATTAGGGGGTCATTATTGCCGAATGGATATTTCATTGATCGTTCGAGATCGACACTTCTTTCAAATGCCCCTAATTGAAGAGGTAAATTGTTGAACTTTCGGTTTTTCAAAGCTTCGTAAGTTTTTACAAATGGTCGTCCCAACACAAGAGGAGCGTCATCTAGGATGACAAAGTCGGTTGGGATTACCATTTGATTTGTTTGAACCAAGACATCTTCAACTATACCGATTGATTTTATTACTTTCCGATTGGATAGAAAAATGGGTATTTGAAGTGGAGAAAAATCACTAATACTTAATTTTTCGAAAAGGTAGTTAGGCATTATGTTAACACAAAGATCTTTATCGATGGTGACATTACTAATAAACGAATTTTGAAAGAAACATGGAACCGGTGTGATGTTAATTTCAAATGGGTCTTCTTTTATTAGTGAAGTTTGATCATTAGTTAACTTAACACTTACCGTTTCGTCAATTTTAGTGTTAGTGTTTAACTCTTTTAAAAACTTAGCATGAGTGGGTACTAAACAATGATTTTCGAAAGAAGGTGTCAAGAGATGAATTTCTTCAAAATTAGACTCTTCTTGGATTTTAACGTTATTGGACTCACCTTTTTCGTTGTTTAGCTCATGTGTCGGTTTTTCACTTATTTGTTCTTCCATTTTTTCATTTTTAGTTATCTCTTCCTTTTTTAATTCTTCTTTTGCGCGGGACTCCTCTTCCCTTGCGCGAGCTTCTTTTATACACCGATCGATAACTCTAATGTGTTCTAATATCCTATCGGTCACTTCGGTTATAGAAAAAGAATCATTACTTTCTAAGCTTGAATTCGGTTGTTCGACTCTTTGTTCCTCATAATACCCATATGAAGTTGATGGTTCACACCATGGTTCTTCATTGTGAGCATATGATGGATAAGGTTCGTAATTTTGTTCTTCATAATACTCATATGAGGTGGGTTGTTCACGCCAAGGTTCCTCATAATAAGCATATGAAGGTGGTGGCTCATATCTTGGTTCCTCAAAGTATGAGTAAGAAGGCTCATACCTTGGTTCATCAAAATACGAGTATGAGGGAGGAGGTTCATACCTTTGGTCTTCATAGGATGTGTTTGAAGTTGATGGCTCGTACCTGGGCTCCTCATAGTAAGTGTATGAATTGGATGGTTGATACGAGTGATTACTTTGAATCGAACGTGTATTACAACAATTTGTGCAATAATTACCCCTATAATCATCCTCATCATAAGTGTAGTTGTAACCTCCTGAGTATTGATCCATAAGAATCACTCAGCAGATCACAACTGAGTCTCGGGACCAGAAAGTGAAACAAAGATTGAAACAGAAGGCTGGACACGGCCCCGTGTCTGGTGAACACGGCCCCGTGTACAGGATCTGTATCTGGGCGTTTTAATTAAAGTTACTGGTCACGTTGAGCACGGGGGCGTGTTCAGCGAGCACGACCCCGTGTTCAGACTCTGTATCTGGGTATCTAACTAAAAATATGCAGCACGAGGGCGTGTTCAATGAGCACGGCCCCGTGTTCAGGCTACTGTAAATGCAAACTAAACTAAAATGCAGAAAAATGTGCGCGCGTTTTAAAAAGGTTTTGAAAAACTGATTAGGCCGTCGATTTTAAACTTTCTCAATATCCTTGTGTCCCCGGCAACGGTGCCAAAAACTTGATGCGTGCGAAGTGTCGTATATATTAGGTGTATATTTTAAGCCCTTTTTAACACTTATTTTAGCCAAGTTTTAAATTTATAAAACACGATATTTCACTAACACTAAACACACATATGGGCAAGTGCACCCATCGTTGAGTGTAGTATAGCGTTGGTAAGATACCGAGGTCGTCCAAGGACACAAGAGCTTTTAGTACCGGTTTATCCTCAACGTCTAACCAAAATAAAAAGTTTAGAAAAAAGAAGTTTTGAACTAAGAAAAATAAAACTAACTAAAATGCTGAAAATAAAAATAAAAATAAAAACAGATAGACAAGATGAATCACTTGGTTCCGACTCGTATCTAGTATAACCTTTGATTATTTCCGCACTTTTGCACATAATTAAGAGATTATCTTAGTTATTATAGTAGGCCCCTCTTTTGAAGGTGACGTTACCCTCACCCCAGTAGTTTGAGTCAGCAGGGATACAATCCTAAAGGGGTGGATTATTGGAAGATAATGAATTAAGTTATTAATGCAGTATTGTGGTAGGCCCCGCTTTTGGCGGTGACGTTACCCTCGGCTAAGTAGTCTGAGTCAGCAGGGATACAGTCCTAAATAGCCGGGTTATAGTATTAATAGTAGTTAACTTATGAGGGGATCAAAGAGTTTGGACCCCCGCCATCCAATACCGTGAAGTATTGAAGGAGGTCCTACTAAATTTGACCCAGGTCCATTGCAGGACCTCTAAACGCTGAACAATGGCAAGACCTTTACCAAACCGTTCCCTTAACCCCCTACCAGGTAGCCAACATATCTCCATATAGACCGTGGAGATATGAATGGTGAAAATCCTTTATTTTATATAGACAGTAAAATAATGCCAAGACACCACGGACAAACGATAAGGAAAGATCACCTTCAACATAAGTAACTAGTTATTAAAGTCATTAATACAAAACCAAATAAAAAGTGCAAAAGATTAGAAATAAAAAGTATTATACTAGACACTTTGTCTTCACCAAGTGATGTAAGAGACTTAGGCAAACATGGCCTTGATTGTCAAGAACTCTTACGATCAATCTTGGATCCCGAGACGACTCACACACTCTATGATGGACAATGGATGATGGTGGTGGATGATGGTGTTGTGATGGTGGTGGGTGGTGGATGAAGTGTGAGAGAGGTGGTGTGCCAAGGGATGAGATGAAATGAATCCAAGCACTCCTATTTATAGGCTGAACAGAGAGCTGGACACGGCCCCGTGTCCGCTGGGCACGGCCCCGTGTCCGTCTGACACTCTCTCTCCTCATTAATTGTAATTCGCAATTACAATAAATGCGCCTGCTGTACTTTCGACACGCCCCCGTGTCCGCTGAGCACGGCCCCGTGATGGGCAATAGAAGCTTCTATAAATTTGTCTTTTCTGCTGCTTCTTGGGCACGGCCCCGTGCTGGCTGAGCACGGGGCGTGTTCAGCCTTCTGTTTTCTCTATTTTGCTTTGAAAGGTGCCGTTGAGGGTTCGGACAGTCCACTAATGTTCCTTTTCTTGTATTTATGTTGGATTTAGCTGTCTTTTTGCTTCTTTTGCGTTTTTGAGCTCATTTAATCCTGAAAATACAAAAGGAAGACAAAAACACTCTTTTTCCAATATTAGTACTAAAAAAGGGTTAGTTTTATGCCTTATTTGATGTAATTTATATGTTGCATTTTACACACATCAAACACTTAGAAACAAAATTAGCTATATCCTTTTTCATTCCTGTCCACCAAGAAATCTTCCTCAAATCTTGATACATCTTGTCATTACCAGGATGCATCGTATGCTTAGACTTATGAGCTTCTTCTAAAATTCTATGTTGTAGGTTTCCTTGGATAGGTACCCAAATTCTTTTCTTATGGAATCTCCTAATTTTATCTGTTCATTTTTCTAATTCCTTCGTTATTCCTTTTAATCCTCCAACATCATTCTTGATTGCTGTTTTCTGGATACTCTTCAATTGTTTTATTAAATCTATTTGCAAATTTAATCTGAGAGCACGTACTCGTTTTGGCTTCTCATGATACTTACAACTTAAAGCATCAGCTACCACATTAGCTTTACCTTCGTGATATTGTATATCACGGTCGTAGTCACTTAAAATTTCTATCCATCACCTTAGCATCATGTTCAACTCTTTTTGCCTAAAAATATATGTCAAGCTTTTATGATCTGTAAAGATGGTAAACTTACTACCATACAAATAATGTCTCCAATTTTGAGGACAAAAATTATCGCTCCTAGCTCTAAATCATGAGTTGTATAGTGTTCATTGTGCTTCTTCAGTTTCCTAGACGCGTAAGCAATCACCTTCTCACGTTACATCAAAACACATCCTAATCTAGAGGCATCATAAAATATTACAAAATCCTCAGTTTCTTCTGGTAATGCAAATATCAGTGCATTTGTTAACCTTTGCTTCAAGGTTATAAAGGCTTCTTCCTGCTTGGGTTCCCATTCAAACTTAACCGGTTTACAAGTTAACTTGGTTAATGGAATGGCTATCCGTGAAAAATCTTAGATAAAGCGTCGATAGTATCCTGCTAGTCCTAGGAAACTTCTGACTTCCGTTGGTGACTTAGGGACTTTCCATTTGGTAATTGCCTCGATCTTTGTGGGATCCACATGAATTCCTTCATGATTAATCAAATGTCCTAAAAATTGCACTTCCTGCAACCAGAATTCATACTTAGAGAATTTAGCATAACGCTTCTCTTTCTTCAGCAGTGTTAAAAGTACATGTAGATGCTTAGTGTGCTCTTCCTCGCTCTTGTAATAAATAAGTATATCGTATATGAAGATAATTACAAATTTATCCAGGTACGGTTTACATATCTTATTCATCATGTCCATAAATGTTGCTGGAGCATTTGTTAGGCCAAATGGCATAACTGTAAACTTGTAATGACCATACCTTATTATGAAAGAAGTTTTAGGAATGTCCTCTTCCTGTACTTTCAGTTGATGAAATCCTAAGCGTAAAGAGATTTTAGAAAAATACCGAGCTCATTGGAGTTGATCAAATAGATCATCAATCATTGGTAATGGGTACTGATTCTTGATTGTGACCTTATTCAATTCCCTATAATCGATACACATATGCGTTGAATCATCTTTCTTCTTGACAAACAACACAGGTGCTCCCCAAGGGGATGGACTTGGTTGTATGAAATCTTTCTCTAACAATTCATCTATTTGTTTCTTTAATTCCAGCATCTTCGTCGATGCTAATCGATAGGGTGCTTTAGCAATTGGTGCAGTTCTGGGTATTAAATGAATTCTGAACTCTACTTCTCGGTTAGGCGGTAGTCCAGGTAGATTTTCTGGGAAAATGTCGGGGTATTCCAATACTATCGGAATTTCCTTCAGTTCCTTGCCTCTAGTGTTAATGATCACAGAGATCATATACACTATGCCTTGCTTCTGTACATAGCTTGCAGCTTTCAGCACAGAGATGAATTTGGTTGTCTTGGTTGCTTGTCTCCTTGGATCATGATCATTTCTCACGTTGGCGTATGAATCTAGACAGAATTCTGATCACATAAGATTCGAGCATGATTGGCCACTAACCAATCTATTCCTAATACAACATCAAATCCAGCTAGATTCATTGCTAGCAGGTTTGTCGTGAACTTATGTCCTAAGAATTCTATCTTCCCTTCTTGAAGTACTTCGTGTATGTTGATGGAGTTTCCTTCCGCCGTTTCTACCGTACAAGCTTGACTAAGCTTAGTTAACGGTTGGTTAAGCACTTGATAGAATGCAGTATTTATAAAACTTTGATTTGCACCAGAGTCAAATAATACTTTAGCATAGTTGTCGTAGACAAGAAATGTACCAACGATCACATCTGGAATCATCGTTGCCTCTTGCGCCTTAAGTACAAAGACTTGTGCTTTTCTTGGGTCTGCGGCTTTTGCCTTGTTGTCGGGTGCTTTTGTCAGTTTCGGGCAATATGGCTTAATGTGACATGTCTCTCCGCAATTGAAACATATATTAGTTTTCCTTCTACATTCTTCCTCTACATGCCCGGTTGTTTTTTTAAAAGTTACAGTAAGGTGTTCTCCTAAAATTGCATTTTCTTGAATGCTTCCTTTTACAGTTCTATAGAAAGGTGGTGCAAAAGACTGCCCAACTCCTCTCCTTCTATAGGTATTACCCGAGCAAAATTCTTGGGTAATTTTCTGGGCTAACTCTTTCTTCTTGTTTTCTTCTCTTGTGCAGATTAATCCGTCAGTCAAAGTGTTGGCCAGCTCGACTGTTTCCTCAATAGTCTAAGGCTGCCTTGACTATATCACGGATTTCACTAATTAATCCCCAAATATAACGAGAAATTAGTACATGTTCTGGCGAAGCCAGAGTTGCTACCATTCTTGCATATTCGAAGAATTTTGTCGTATACTCACGACAATTCACATCAACCATTTTGTGATTTAGGAACTTATTAGCCATTTGTTCCTTTTCATGAGGAGGATAGAATTTCCTTTCTGTCATTTCCTTAAATTCCCTCCTGTTCATGGGATAGGCTATGTCACTCCCTTTTGCTTGAAGAATCGTATTCCACCATTCTAATGCTTCATCCCTAAAGGGATTAGAAACATACATTACTTTATCTTCTTCGGCACATTTACTGATCTTAAGAACAACTTCACTCTTTTCTAACCATCGCAGAGCAGCCATAGCTCCTTCATTGCTTGTGAATTTAGTTGGCTTACAAGCTAGAAAATCTTTGTAAGTACATCCGGAAGTCATCGCCTTCATTTTCTTAGGAAAAGGAGCTTGGATAATAACATCATTATCTCCATTGACACTGTCGCTAAAATCATTACTACGATTACGTTTGCTACTCACAGCTTTATTGTTTTCTATAGGCACAGGGTTTCTAACAGCTTCGTTAATTAAAGGTATAGCATCGGCTATTCACTGAGCTACTATATTCTCTATGGCACTTTTGTTCAAAGAGTTTTCATGATTATTCCGGATCGATTGATTAACTTCATTTGGCATCTGAATTGCAAACATATTTCAAATATTAATATCACAGAATAAGTAATAAAATAATCAAAATATCACGAACACAATAAGTCAAAGCATATTGTCAAAATCGTCGATCATTGTGACTTCTATTCTTTTTATATATTATGCCTCGTATATCTTACATACACTACCACACACATATATATATAGGGTGTTGGTGCATACATCTGTCGTCTTCGTCTTATGTCGAGTCTCAGGTTCGGTGCAAGATATGAACTAGAGTGATGTCATCATTCTTGATGATGACATCATAAGAGTGACATCATCATTGCATCATGGAACTAGAAGACAAAACATAATTACTTGAAATAGGATTCTAGAAAAGATTGTTTGAATATGTTGTAACCATTTGAAATAGGCTGACCGTTTGAAAGGCCACAGTTTGAAGAGGTGACCGTTTGAAGGGTGCATGTCACCTTCAAACGGTCAGGGGTCCTCCCTATAAATAGGCTTCAAACTTTCATCATTTGTAACTTTCAGATTCCGACGGCGAAGCCCTGTCGAAGTGTCTCTGTACTGTAAATCTATTCAAGATCAATAAACAAGACATTTATTAGTGAATACAAGCTAAACGAAGACCGAATCAATGAATTCCGCCTCTGATTCAGTCTAAGCACTCTTCTGATCGACTCGTTAGGTCATTTCACGATCCTACATGTGGTATCAGAGCTCAGGAGGAAGAGTTCTTATCGTTTAGCTCGTTTTCGCTAGCAAATTCTGATTTTCTACACCTTCTTTCACAAAATTGATACTTTTTACGGTTAAAATCGGCTAAAACTTTCACAATGTGTGCGTAATTGTGTTTTAACAAACCGTTGAAAGTTTCAGCTTAAAATTCAAAGTAAAAATGGTAAAAATGAACTGAAAACTGGTGCCCGTTTGAACGTAACCTTACCCTACCGTTTGAAACTGGACTGACAGTTTGAAAATTGACCTTCCCGTTTGAAACTGTCACCTTACTGTTTGAAATTGCACCTGACCGTTTGAAACTGCCACCTTACAGTTTGAAAATACATGGTTGTCAGTTTGAAACTAACCTGACCGTTTGAAAGTTGCCAACATGACAGTGTGAAACATGGTTCCAGTTTGAAAGTGTTTCAGTCTTCATGTGATTGTACATTGAGTAGTGTGAACCGATTGAAAAGTGCATCGAGTGTGTGAAATATTAATCGAGGGTGTCACTGCATGCGGTATTATCATTTCGGGTCTCGTGCTTGGATTGATAAGTCATTGTCGAAACATTAAACTTTGAAAAAAGTTGTCAGGTTTGCATGTGGAGTTATCATTGAGGACTTAAATTCAATAAAATCTGACATTGCATGTGATATAAGTGTAATCCAATGAGAATTGATGATTAATTGAATTGTTGTCGACATAGTGGGATTGTGGTCCAATCATCTTATCTTAATACTTGTAGTTGTCGGTTAGTTTAAAAAATTTGATCTGTTTCTCATGTGACATTGCATCTAAAATCACGGCCCAATCATATTTCAGTTTAATGAGTTTCTAGGCCCAATTAAGTGTTGTGCGGTTAAAGTTCTCAGCGCATTTGTCTTGATTGGCCCAATCATTCGTTAAACATATTCACTAATTGATCGGCCCAATCAGATTGGTTGAACAGATTGTTTTGGAAAAATGGAAGTGGTTTTTGATGAAAAAGAAAACCATGATCTTGAAAGGATAAATGATTGGTATCGAGGGTATTTCAGTAGTCATTATCAAGGTTTGTCCAAGAATGTTTGGGTTAACCGGTTCGAATGTTTTCTGTGTAAGAAAGATGAAAAATTAGATGATCTGGAGAAGCGATTTGATCGTTTGATTGACCATTTGAAAGAAAACAAGATAATGATATCAGAAGCTGAAATAGTATCAAAGTTTGCTAATGGATTACCAGCTGAATGGGATGATTTTTTGGAAAATCTAAGAAAGAATTCTAGTTTTTCAAAATTATCTTTAAGTAAATTCATCAGTAAACTTACAACACATATGAATGATAATGAAGAGAAAAGGAAAGGGTTGTTGAATAGGATAGAAAATAATTTGAAAAAATTAAGTTTGGATGTGGTTGTAGAACTGAACAAAAGAGTCTGTGTGTGTCTTAGTGCAAAAGATGTGATGAAATATGATATGAAGAGGGGTTGTTATATTGATGAGAATATGAATCCTCTTGACTTCGTTAAAATCTTTTGTGCAGGAACATACAAGATGGAAACAAAGCAAGTTCAAAAGAATGAAGAATCTGTGAAGATTGAATCCTCAAGTTCTGACTCAGGTTGCTCGAAATGTGATAAACTTGAGGCTGACAATGGCAAACTATTGAAGGACGCGGAAAGTTTGACATTGGAAATCAAGAAGTTGAAAGATGAGAAGCAATTTGATGATAAACAGATTCTTGTTTTGAAGGAAAATTTTGAGAAGTTGAAATCTGAAAATGACAAACTGTTGAGTGGTTTGGACAGTTTGACATTAGAAAACAAAAATTTGAAAGAAAAAGATTTTGAAAATGAAAAATTGAAGATTGAAAAAGTTTTTCAAAGTCAAATAAATATTTTAGAAGATGAGAAAGATTTGTTTGGTAAAAACAATCTTGAAAATCAAATTGCAATCAATTCTCATCTTGAAAAGATTATTCGACTTGAAAAGGAAGCAGAGTGTGCTCAAAAGAAAATCAAGGAATGGGAAGAAAAGTTGAAGGTGTTTGTGAATACTTCAACTATTCCTTGTCCTAAACCAGTTAATTCAGGTTTAATAAGTGACGATGTCACAAACTATGATAAAGTCATAGTTGAAGATTGTGATGAGAAATTTGATGATGAAAATGAAAAAATTAAGAAAACGAATTTATTTTTGAAGTTAAAAGAAAAGTTTCAAGAAACTGTTCCACAATCAAATGAAAAGGGAAATGCTCTAAGCAAAAACCTTTGAAGAAGAAAGTGGAACAAAAACAAAAAGAGAAAATTTTGAAAAATGTTCAAAAAGAAAATAAAAGTTCATCAGATCAATCATCCCGCAATAAAAAATTACAAAAAGTAAAAAATGAAAATTCAAAAATTGTTGGTAATAAGTGGTGCAGGTTTGACCACAGTGCTTCAAAGCCAAATCCAGCTTACAAGAGGAGAGATGGATATCACCAAGCTAAATAGTGCTATGATCTGAATGTTTGGACTAAAAATGGTGATTGGTACGATAATAGAGTGTGTTACAGATGCGGCTATCAAGGACACATTGTTGTTAACTGCAAGAGTTGGAGGTTTGAGTCAAGGAGATGATTTAACTGCAACATAATTGGCCATATTGCTAGAGATTGCTCAATGAGATCAATGAGAAGATCAAGGGCTGAATCTCAGAAGCAGGTGAAAAAATCAGTCAATGTCAAGCCCAAAGAACAGAAGGTTCAAGAACCTAAAGTTCAAGAACCGAAAGTGAAGCTTTCGCAGGGGCAGAAAGACAGACTGAGGAAGAAAAGAAAGAAAGCGAGAGAGTATCTCGAAAGGATTTTGTCCTCGGGTTCATCTGTTGGTAAAAATAAGAGTTCTGATGAATCGCTTTCCTCGACTACAAAGTCAAGCAAGACGAGTTCATCAGATACAAATCTGAGGACAGAAGAGAGAAAGAAGAAGAAGAAAGTTGTTGGCGATGAATCTGGCTCATCAAAGTCAGACAAGCCACATTCAGGCAATGATTCTGGTGTGGTAAAGCCAGAAGAGCCGTTTGTTGAGGTAAAAGTTGAGAATTCTGGTTTAACAATGGATGATGCAAATTTTCCACCATTGTTGAACAAGAATTCAAAATCACCCAAGGACTGTCAGGCTTGGGTGAATCTGTTTAAAAAGTAAAAATCTGACTTGCCGGAGTTCCCAGGTTGGTAAGCGTGGAACATGAATCGGCATCTTTCTTGAGAAATGTTTAATCAAAGACATTAAGTTGTATTTGATTTAACTTTCGTATAAGTCGTTAAAGAAAACAAGGTGATGAAACCCCGAGTTTGAGAAAGGGCACACAAAATTAATTTTCGAGAAAAACCATTTTGATTAAAACAAACTTAAGTGTTTTGAAATCACTATGGGAAAATGTTTTGTTGTCAGGGGGAGTTCTGATTGTTTATGCCAAGTGAATGGAGAATTGAAGTAATTCTCATCATGTTGTCAAGTTTCTTGTACAATTTGTGTTTCAAATTTTCCCAGAAAATCAAAATTGAGACATATTTTGATTTTAGGGGGAGTAAAAATTTTAAAAAAATTAGAAAATTTGAAAATGTCAAAAACATTAAAAAAATGCAAAAGTGAGTTTTGTTGTGAAAAAGAGGAAATGATAGTAGATCAGTTGGATTGTCACAGCATGCTAAAGAAATGGAAAGTCAAAATGTTATAAACGATCTCACTAAAGATGTGACGGTAGGCTCAGCTAGACTAGTAGATTTGCGATAACGATACAAACTTAAATGAAAAAGCCTAGTTCTAGTGGGAAACATGGTCAAAAGCATAGTACTTAGTTTTGTCCTTCTTGATTGTGTGCCTACTTAGTAATCGCTGATTGTCGAAAGACATAAAACTGGTTAAGTTTGTGAACTTTCACAACTTTGCTAAAAAGTCGTTGTGATTGTGTTTTTCATTTTGCAAAAATTTAAACTTCTTTTATTTCTTTATTTGGTTTAAGCATCGGACATCCTCTGCGTATACGTGAGTATCGACCTGGATGTTGTTGCCTAAACGTTCTGCTTTATTTTCTTTGGTGTTTCGTTTAAGCTTTGGACCTCCTCTGTGTATACGGAAGTATCGACCTGGTGGTTAAAGCCTAAACAACTTCAACTTGTTTTATTTTTCTTATTTTGTTTAAACATTAGACTTTCTCTGCGTATACGGAAGTATCGACCTGATTGTTAATGTTTAAACATTCTCTTTGTTTTCGCACAATTCATAGTCGATAAAAGTTTAAAGGCATTGCTTGAGTTAGTGTATTGCATGATGAGGGGATATGCTGAGATCGTGGGGTCCATAAGAACTTAGTGCTATCTTAATATATCTTAAAGTATCGGTAAGCATTTCGAAAGTTTTTAGATTGAGTTTATGTGGACAACAATATCGTCAATCAACGTGAATCGTTTAGAACTGAAAATGTTTAAAGCTTAACGGTGCTAGTGATTGGTCACATAAACTGATATGATCCTCTTACGCAAGCTCACAAAAATATTGTTTGTAAATATTTCTTTACTGCATTCCTTTGTTATTAAAAAACTCAAAAAGATTTTAGTGTGTTTTAGCATAAATTTTGAAAAATACAAAAAGATTTTCGACAACTGATGTTGAAGAGCTGATTTTCAAAATTTCAAGTGCTGAACTTGAAGAACAGGGTTGGGAGTGTGTGTTTAACAGAAGAAATTTGTTTTGAGAAAGAAATGTTTGATTAGTTAATCAAAATCATTAATTTGAACTTGATATAACTATTACTAGTAAGTTTTTCTTATTGATTTAAGTGAAAACTTATGTGTTGAGAGAAGATTATGCAGGAGATGAGCTTGAACATAGATAAAGCCAGGGATTGATCTCAAGGTGATAGCTAATTCCAGATGGCGATCCCATCATGATGAGAGGGGGAGTCTGACGAGGTTAGATCCAAAGAGAAGATCCTGGTATATGCTAAGAAAGAGAAGGGACTGATAAAGACTGAAGATGCGAAGACTCGACACTTAAGACTCGTCAACATCTGAGGGGGAGTCTGTTGGTGCATACATCTGTCGTCTTCGTCTTATGTCGACTCTCAGGTTCGGTGCAAGATATAAACTAGAGTGATGTCATCATTCTTGATGATGACATCATAAGAGTGACATCATCATTGCATCATGGAACTAGAAGACAAAACATAATTACTTGAAATAGGATTCTAGAAAAGATTGTTTGAATATGTTGTAACCTTTTGAAATAGGCTGACCGTTTGAAAGGTCACGGTTTGAAGAGGTGACCGTTTGAAGGGTGCATGTCACCTTCAAACGGTCAGGGGTCCTCCCTATAAATAGGCTTCAAACTTTCATCATTTGTAACATTCTAGATTCCGACGCCGAGGTGCTGTCGAGGTGTCTTTGTACTGTAAAGTGTTCAAGATCAATAAACAAGACATTTATTAGTGAATACAAGCTAAACGAAGACCGAATAAATGAATTCCGCCTCTGATTCAGTCTGAGCACTCTTCTGATCGACTCGTTAGGTCGTTTCACGATCCTACATAGGGAAAGGTTCTATGCAGAACATTAAATATTGCGAGAACACGCAGAACAACATGAATCACCCATTTATTCAATCCTAAAAACCTAAATAGTAAATGAAAATGTTACAAATATAAGATTTATTGTTTCTCACACTAGAATTCAAAACAAAATATGAAAAATTTTTAGTTTTTTTATAACCTACACATATGTAGGTTATGTATAGGTTAAATTACCTACATGTATGTAGGCTATGTGTAGGTAAAAATATATGATTTTTTATGTATATATAATACACATATGAATGTAAGAAACTTAAAAATAAAAAACCATGAACCTTAAATCCCAAAATTTAGTGATTTAAAGTTGTTCTTTTTGTTCTCGCAATAACTAGTGTTCTATAGTGATTTTCATCCTATATATATATATATATTAAAGTTAGTTTTGTCTTCAAAAGTGGTGTTCTCTCTCGTCGTATTTCCAGACGAGATTCTCTCCCATGGTTCAGATCCGGTTTCCTGCATCCATCAGTTCTTCTCCATAGTGGCGAAGTTCTGCCACATTGTCATGGTTCATTGGGGGATATGCCCGGGGTTCAGGTTGGTAGTTTGGATAAAATGGAAAAGGATCATTCATTAGGTTTTGAAATGCCCAGTCATTGGTCCACCATTCTTCAACTGGGTTTAAAATTGGTTGTTGTAGTATGATTGGTTTAGGATTTATAGGTTCTGGGTTCATTAGTATCGATGAGTAAGGTGACTTGTTCAGATTGATTTCATCAGTTATTGGCCGGAACATTTCACAATTAGCCAAGTGTTGGTCTAATTCTTTCCATGACAGTGGCATGGTTGCTGGGTTTGAATTTTTGCCTTCGGTTGGTTTTCCGATTGGTTCTCCGGTTCGTTTGGTTTTTGTTGCTGTTGGGTTTTCTTCTTCCTTTTGTCCCTTTTTACTTTCCAATATAATCTCCTCTTTCTAGGAGGTGCTTTTTCTAATGGCTGAGACTGAAATATCATTGGTTCATGTTTGTCTGCTTCGTATCCGGTTTGTATACCGGCTAGATCTTCAGTAGTATCCATATCTGAATTGTTAACAACTATGTTCTGAAAAGAATCCGACAACTCTCTGTCACTCGTACTGTTAGCCAAAAAATAATAAAAAACATGAACTCCGTAAATCGAATATATAATATTTGGTTAGCATCCCAATATTCACATAAATTATTTCATTTATTTCCTGAGTACTAATTTTAAGTATTCTCACAATATTTAATTAGCTTAAACTAGTGGCTCTGATAACACCTTTTGTCACAACCCCCGACCCTACTATGGGCGGGAGCCGTGAGCAGATACAATTGGTACCGGTGTTTATTAAAATTATCACAGCGGAATGTTCATCAGGACCAGGTGTTAGGAAAAAATATCAGAGTTTTCAAAACACCACAGTTTTCATTTCATAAATTGTGGGATGAAACCTATATTTACCTAAAGGACTTTTTTTACAGAGATAAACCCTTAATTTATAAACACGTTTTATTCAGGATTACATAGCCACTTATTTAAACGTGAGTGTCTTGTAGCACTTTTCCTTCTCTTCACAGTAAATCACCTGAAAATCGTTTTAAAAACATTTGATCAGCAAAAAATACTGGTGAGTTCATTCGAATTTATAAAAAGACATCATCTTATAAGTACAACATTAAGAGTTTTTACATTTGTTTACATCTTACTATTACCCAAAGGTATTTGTCACTCTGCAATTCCTGTGACTGTTCTAATATCATTGTTGGTCATTCTCCTAACTAGTGAAACTTATCAAGTAGTGTATATAAAACCCCACATACTAACAGTAATTTCTATGTAAGAATACAAAGACTTAATCACTGTAATATAAGTAACGGTTTGAAAACATTTAGGGTTTTGAAAGCATTTAATAAAAGATAATGACTCACAATGTTGTGAGAAAAAGAAGAATGACCCACTTTGTAAATTTAGGGTTTTCAGTAATAGCCTTCTGGTCTATGTCCTGGGTTCCTAATTAAACACACAATGTAACACTTATTAGTGTATTAACCCAATTCAAACTTTAATAATAATCACGAGATCAAAACCACAACGTAGATGATAAAGTATAGTCTTATTCAGGCAGGACTTAAACATCCGTTGATTTGGTTTCAGATCAATCGTACAGGGTATCGTACTAGTGATCCGGGTTAGCACACTGATTACGGAGTAGAGTTTTAGGGCTTTGGGTATTAGGACAATGTTTTGAGAGAGAAAGAAAAGAAAATGAGTGGTTTGAAATTCCCAATCCACATCCAATTTATAGCTGCAGTTCGACCTCGTCGCGTCACGCGACTAGATTTTCCCATCACCATCACGTCGCGCGACTAGGTGAACTAGGGCTTAGGTGTCATGAGTTTCCACGTTGGCATGCCATGTGGTGCTACGTGTCTTCGATGAATAAGGAGGTGTCATGTCACGTGACCGTACTTCCTTATCATCGTCGCGTAACGCGACGAGACCCAAAACTGGGTTTTCTCATTTTTCGTGCTGGTTTTCATCGTGAGTGTTCGGGATCTCGATTATGATTTGTTAAGGCCTTTTCGATGGTTGTTATTCATTGTATGGTTGGAGAATTGGTGTAGTTTGTTCATTATATTGCTTGGAAGTTACTTAGAGCATTACAAAAATAAGATAGGGGGATGTATATAACCTCAAAATTTCAGGAACTAAACTTTACACAAACCATTCAACATAAAGATTTGTTGGTAGCTTGGTTTAGTTTGCAAAAGTTCCAAGAATAAAGCTAAAGAAAGCCAAGTTCATAAAGTTTAACAAAATTACCTAACTTGGACCTCAAAATGGTGGTATGCCATCTTTTTTTACCTTGGTAAACATGTGGTAATACTCCTAGAGGTTATCTAAGGAAGGAGTAAGAAGAAAACAAGAAAAAAGAGTGCTAGAACAAGCACTAAACTCGCTGTTTTGAACTTAGGACAATCTGCCCAAACTTAAATATGTTGATGATTTGAGTGTGTTAGAGAGAGTGTTTGGAGTGTGGAAAGTGTTTAGGAGGTGGTAAGTGGTTGTACTTATAGTTGGGATTAGGGTTTGGGTGTTAAATGAGGTGGTTGGGGGGTTGAAAGGAGGGAAATGGAGCCAAAATTAGCGAGATTGAAACATTATGCTACCAGTGACGCTATCGCAAGGGGTCCATATGGTCCCCACGGACCGTCAAAAAATCAAAAATTTCAATTTTGTCCATTTGTGTTGTTCGGATGGTTATTAGGTGCTATAGATATATAGTTAAGCATGTTTTTTACATTTTAAGGTATATATAAGCATGTGTAATGTATGAATACGTATGAATATCATTCCAAGAAAATATGATCACGATATATGGCTCGGTTTTAATTAAAAACACGTATTTTTGAATGTTAATGCATTATGCAAGTATGATTAAACAAGGATGATATAAAATATAGTTTCCATTACAATCAAGTCTCGGAATTACAAGTATTGAAATTGAAATACGAATTACAATAAAACGGTAAAGAATGAAAATTACGGAATGTTACGCTCTATCACATGATCTGAAACTCCCTCTATCTCTTCATTTATTCTCACTCCCTCTACATCACACGATCTGAGATGGTGGATGGTGGCGGGTAGGGGTTTCACCAGATCTAAGACAGTGGCAGGTTGGGGTTTCACCAGATCTGAGATGATAGCGGGTAGTGATGGTGGGTTTAGCATGATGGATGGTGATGTAGATGTGGCGGGTTGTGATGGTGGGTGGTTATAGGTGAGGGGGGACGATGGTGATTGACTAGTTGGGTGAATGGTGAAGGTGGATGGTTGTGGTTAGGTGAATGGTGATGGTAGTTACAGGGGCAGGATCTTTGGTGATAGGTGGGTGGGTTGGGTGTTGGCGGTTAAGGCGAGGGCGAGGGCGGTGGTGGTGGTGGGTTGTCAATTTAGGCGGGTAGGGTGGGTAGTGACGGTGAACGTTGAGGTGGGGTGGGGTGGGTGGTGGCGGTGAAGGTTATGGGGTGGCGGGTGGTGGTGTGAGGTGCTGGCGGGTTGATGGTGAGAGAGATAAATAGTGGTAGGGAGAGAGAGATAACAAATAATAATAATAATAATAATAATAATAATAATATTAATAATTATAATAATAATAAAAATAATAATATAATTTTTAAATATTTTGTTATATATTTTTAAATAATATTTAAAAAATGAGTACAAAGACTAAAATACTCTGGGTGACTATATTTAACAAGAAAAATTAAATGGGTTACAGCCAAAGGACGTAATGTGCAAGATTTTGAAACATTAAGTACAAAACTTGTCAATTTTTACACCAAATGACACCAGTTGAAAATTGGTATTAACATAAAGGACAAAACGTGTAACTTACCCTTCTTTTTTATTGTTTTTTTCTTTTTCTTCCAATATCAATTTTAACTACTTTTTATATAAAAATAAGAATTTGTGTTATAATCTATAAATTTCAACACATCATTATGTCATATTTATTTGAGTAAATTGTCATTTTAGTCCCTGAGTTTTTGTCTAAATTGTCATTTTAGTCCAAATAGTTTGTTTTTCTCCTCTGGGTCTCTGACTTTTCCTTTTTCTTGCCATTTTGATCAAATTGCCTAACTTAGTCTAAAAACCAGGTTATAATCAGGGGTATTTTTGGCATTAAATTATTATGAGGTTTATAATTTATGTTGTAAACTATCCCTGGTTATCACTACACAACAGTTATGCCAAATATACCCCTGGTTATAACCAGATTTTTAGACTGAGTTAAACAATGTGATCAAAATGGCAAGAAAAGGGAAATGTCAGGGACCCAGATGAGAAAAAAAACTTTTTGGACTAAAATTGCAATTTGGACCAAACCTCAAGGACTAAAATGACAATTTACTCTATTTATTTTAATCTATATTTTGTTAAGAAATTTATGTATATTTGAGTCATTATCTATAAATATTTTTTGTAAATCGAATACGTCTTAGTTTGTATAAGCGTAAATTGGAAATTGTATAAAGAGTTAAATTCTGTTTTGCTCCTTATGGTTTGGTCATTTTAATGGTTTTGCCCCAGTGGTTTAAAAAGTGTCATTTTGCTCCAATAGTTAGTTTACTGTGTTTTTTTCCAATCAGCTCCACGACTCTTAACTTAGTTAAATCATTCAATTAAGGGTAAGGGCATTTTGGTAATTTTTATTTTTAATTCATTAATAATTCCTTAAATCCATTTTATTATTAATTCCTTAACAATTCCTTCATCCCTCGTAACCCACCCCCTTATTCTCTCTTTCTCACTCCAGACACCACCACATGCAACCACCATTTTTTCTCTCTTTTTCTAATCGTCACCAACCATCAACCCTACCCTCTCTCGCCATGAAAAACACTATGAGTATGAGGGTAATAGGTCTGAGCTTCAAAAATGGGTAAACAAATCTAAGCCTTAATTTCAGACCATTCACAAACCCAGAAGACGTTAAACAACGACGACAGTCAGATTCCGGGGCTGCACAGGTTAATAGTGCTGAATGGTTGCTAGATATTGTTTGAGATGGGTTTAAACCCTATGCACTTGCCAGGTCTGGATTGAGATGGTTGTGCTCTTTGTGTGTGTGTGTGTGTGTGTGTGTGTGTGATAGAGAGAGAGTTAGTAGGTGGTGATAGTGGTGGTGCAAGTTGGTGGTTGCTAATTAGGGGTGTTGGCTGTTGGCGATGCAGTGGCAGCTGGAGAATACCAGATCTAAAGGTGTGGTGGCGGCTGGCAATGTGGAGCGGGTGAAGCGACGGCTGATGGTGGTGGTGGTGGTGGTGGTGGCTGGCGGCTGGTTGTAGATGGTCAGCATGTGGTGGGTTTCGATATGATAGTGGTTCACGCATTTGGAGGTCAGCATATGGATGTGGATGGTGGTCTGCAAGCAGGGCCGGCTTGGGCCAGGTGCAGAGTGGGCCATCGAACAGGGCCCATACTCTCAAAGGGCCCACAATTTTAATTTCATATATATATATATATATAGGATAAAGATAGATAAAAAACCCTCAAATTCTTAGAAAACTCTGGAAACCCAAATGGGAACCCATTTTTACCCCACTTCCCGACATTTTTTTTTTTGAAAAAAATTACACATGTAATATACATGTTTTAGAGTGTTTTGGTCCAAAAAAAACAAAAAAGCGCCGAAGGGATTTTTTTAAAAAAAATAAACAAATTTCAGCCATGTCCGGTCGACTAACATGTGTTAGCCAAAAATGACAGAATTTGCTGAAAATTTTTTTTTTTTTTAAAAAGATCCCCTCGGCGCTTTTTTGATTTTTTTGGCCCAAAACTCTTAAAAACATGTATATTACATGTGTTAATTTTTTCAAAAAAAAAAAATGTCGGGAGGTTGGGTTTTCTAAGGTTTTTCATATATATAGGGTTTTCTATATAACCCTCCCCTATATATATATATTGTGTATATATAGCTTTTGAGCAGGACTTTAAATGCTAATGAATTAATGGTCTGGTGGTCTACCTTAACCGTTGCATAGAAGATACCAAAGTTCGAAACTTGTTATTTACTTGTTTTTTGGTTTTCATCGGCCTCTTCTTTAGATTTTAATCCCTTTTTCTATTTCCCACCAACTTTTTTTTTTATTTTGTTCTTTTCTTTATGGATCTTATTTTTATTCCCTTTAGTAAATGTCACCCGTTGTTTTTAATTATTCCAATAGCTTTCTTTTATTTTTTATTTTCTATGTGCCACTTATTTTTGATTCCCTTTAGTAAATGTCACCTACCATTTTTAGTTAAACACATAATTGTTCTCTTTTAGATGTTTTATATAACTTGATTTGTAATACACTTTTAAGTTTTATATATACAATATTAATTTAGTAACTTCTTGTCTAAAAAGCGTATTATAATGCACTAATTAATGTTTAGTTTTGATTTATTTAGGGGCCTATATATATCGTCATATTATTTATTTTTTATAAGTTTATAACTAGGGCCCCTTCTTTTCTACTTGCACAGGCCCCTAGAAGGTTGTTGGATTCTTGGAGACGGCCTAGTCACTTTAATAATAAGAAAACACGGGTTCTAATCCCGGCGTCCTCAGTTTTGTTTTTTTCTTATCTATTTATTATTAAATGCAAATGACATTAATTCTCTAATTTTGTCAAGTTAGATTAAATGTTTGATGTTGATTCAAATGACATTAATTTATTTTCATATATTTAATTTTTTATATATATTTCTTTTTAAAAAGTTATATTTAAGGGCCCGTATTTTCTGTTCGCACAGGGCCTAAAGATTTTCGAACATTTTCGAAGACGGCCCTGTCTGCAAGTGGTAGTTGGATGGAGCTGCCAGAGATGGTGCAAAATGGTGGGGTGGTGACGGTTGGTGGTGGTTATTGGTGATAGAGAAGAGAGAGAGTGTGTAGAGAGAGAAGAGAGAGGGTATAGAGAGAAGAAAAAGTGTAGTGAGTTTATGGGTTTTGTTATATAATATAATCTTTATTTGTAATTTTACTAAAATACCCTTAGTTCATTACTTGAAGTTACCAAAATACCCTTTGAGTTAACAAACATTTTAGATGGAGTTAGTGTCAGGGAGCTGATTAGAAAAAACATAGTAAACTATTAGAGGAAAATGACACTTTTTAAATGATTAGGAGAAAACCGTTAAAATGACCAAACCACAGGGAGTAAAACATAAGTTAAAACGAGAACCACCTTGAGTTGTGAGAACCACGATAACTAGGCCATCTAAAAGGTTTTTCAAAAAAAAAATCTCAAAAATCATAAAAAAATCACTTGTTTATGCAAAAAAAATTAAAAAAAATTGCCGTGTACACATATTTACATGAGGTGAAAAAAATATTTATCTTCGTAACAAATTTACACCAGCACGTAAAAAAACCTACATCAGGCAAAACTACCGACTCGACAATTTTTTTTGTTTATTTACAGATGTGTTTATAATATTTTCATCTACGTTTGTGCAAAAAAAAAATTGGCCTAACTCGCACGGGAAGTAGGAGTTCTCATGGTTCTCACAACTCGTGGTGGTTCTCATTTGAACCGAGCGCTATATCTGTATATATATATATATATATGAGTGGGGTTCCTGCGTAAGGTATGTTTTTCCTACAAAGTGTAGGAAGCGATCGTAGCCATTAGATGGGTGTGTTTAATGGATGAGATCAAGTTGGTGGAATTTTTGTAATATTTTTGTGTCTTTAATTAATTGTTATAATAGGTTAGGGGTAGTGAAGGGGCATGGTCCCAGAACTTGCTGACCATCACCCGGTTTACTTCCTCACCCGGCAAAGAACATACTTCAGTCCGTGCGGGTGCGCGGGCCCGGTTTGCTTTCCCACTCGGATAAAAATGACATTCTCATCTTATGTATAAAAATGGATGTTTTAGGCAGCATACACAGGATGCGGTGGATGTTGCTAAAGATGGTAGTTGTAACAATCATCATCACCCAGTTTATTAGTATAATCTGAATCCACATCTTCTACAATTGTTGTCTTACTACATTTCGCACATTGACATGCTACAGTACCGCACGGGCGCGCACGGGGACAGCGAAAGAAGTGCAGAGTAGTGTGTAGATGTTTTTTTTGTACTGTGCATGTGCAACTTATCCGACACATGCTACGATCTTGCGTAAGCCTACAAAGCGCACGTGAAAGGACGACATTTTATTATGATGCAAGTGGAACTGTCACTTTGACTTTTGTGACAAACCAGTGAGCGGTATGCCTTGACACTGACAACAGCGGTCAGCTGACTGTCCAATATGTGGCTATCCAGTCTACTAACGGAGCTCCCACTTGCATAAATCTGGTGAACAAACTGACAACCAAAGCCAGCAGGCCACATGGCGGCTGCTCCTTCATGCACCTGATATAGCAGGACACGTGGCGACACTTCCACCGTGCGCTTGACACTTCTGCAGCCTATACCTGCCAGACCAGTGAATAAGCCGCGAGTTGTCAGTCAGGCCCAAGGCCCTTAAACGGCTCATTGGCCTCTCTCTCCTTCACTCTTCGGCTATAAATACCAAACTTCAGACTAGGTTTGTGGTAATGCTAATCTTCTCACTCACACTTACTACTTAATCATTTATCTTGCTTCATAAGCAAATACTTATTCTCACGCTAGAGGGTGGTAACAAGGAGCAACCCCCACCCCATTCTCTTTGTTGCGAGTCACGCTGTGTTCACTGTGCAAATGATAGATTCAAGACGATCCAGCTATCGGTCGAGGAAAGAAGGGATCAACCCTATTTAACGAGACCCAACCCGGGGACTAACCTCCTGGTTAACCACTGTTTCTTTAGGTAGTCTAGTAATTTACCATGTTTTAAATCAATTGAATAACTGCAAAAAATAACATACCTCCTATAATCTCGCACATATCCTTCTCTCTATCTAAAACCCACTATCGATAACCATCTTGATACCAAAATTAGCTAGAATCATGGATCAAGATTACAAATTCGGCATGAAATACAAGCGCATGAGATGCTCATAGTACTGTGTTTTATTGCACTTGATGTTGGATACTAGATGTGTTCATAGTAGTGTGTTTAAGTGATAAAAAACAATGTCACAAAAAGTGACTAAGTTGGTAAATATGTTGTTTTTACATTGATATTGTTTTAAGGATTGGTGTGTTAAAGCTACATTGTGATTAGATCCTGCATATACATGTATTCAGTGTACGCCCAGCTCTGCGCGGGCAAGCAGTAGACTGTACAACGTACACCTGCACCAATCACACCGACGCCTCGTGTTCTTCAATACGAGGCGCTTCCCCAACAGTAGCCTGCGCCTAGGGACATGTGCGGTCAATATGGTGACTCATATATGAGTCAACATACGTTGGAAGAGGGGGATTCAACCTATGGACCCCGAGCAAGAGCCTCAACACATCTTAGGCTGGGGTTACCAAGGCAATATCGACGGGAATCCGACAACCGCCGAGGGTCGGACGTGTACAGCCGTCTTTGGCCATCTCCCAATGACGACATGGAAGACAGGACCGATCCTGATGACTCCACCTATTATGAGGAGGAGGCAAACAATGCTTTCAGCCGGTTAGATAATGTCCGGAACGCATGCATACCAACGCAACCACACGCAACGTATGGTCGGGCAATGAAGCATGATTAAAAATCAGTCTACCAACCAAAATCTGCTGCTAGGAATTCCAAGTGTATAAAAGGAATTACCCTCGCACCACTCATGCGGTCAAAACTTCCACCCAGTGTGGGCAAGTATAATGGGTTGTCAGACCTCGATGACCACATCGGTGTATTCACCAGCGCCAGCCTCGTTGGCGGCTGGACGCAACCGCTATGGTGCCACCTTTTTGTCCAGACCCTTACGAGAAATGCAAGGGCCTGGTTCAATAGCTTTCTAGTGGGCTCACTGGTATCATAGAAGATTTGCAAGAGAAATTTCTTGCTCACTTCAGCTAGCAACGATGACACGTCCATGATACGATGGACGTAATGAATATCTAGCACAGGAACAACGAAGGCTTGGATGCCTTCATCACAAGATTCAATAAGGAATGCCTCGAGATCGGTGAGGTACCTAACGCTCTTGCACACGCACATTTCGTCAAGGCCGTCAGGCATGACGATATGGTCAAAATAATTTCTGGTAAGAAGGGCTTACCGAAGAAATGGGACAACGTTATGACGGCAACCAAAACATTTGCCCAAACCGAGCGCTCCTTACTCCAAAATAATAACAAAGATTGCACTTCTTATGCGAAAATGCATTCTTCTCGTCAGGAATCATCATGGCGCAACAACAACAATAGGAGTAATAAGAGCTCGTGGACGCGCGACCACGAGTCCAGATCGTATGATACGTATGGATCCTAGGCGGACGTAAGATCTAGGATCAATAACCAACGGGAAACGCGGGCAACAAAGAAGGAGAATCGAGACCGACAATAGACTGATCTCACCAAATCACCCAAGGACATTATTTTAATTGAAAAGTGTAATTTTAAACCCGCTACCGCGATATATAACATCTTTGTATTTTAATCCTTGTACTGTTCCGAACAACTTGTATTTAATAAAATATGGTGTTTTTAATTCCAATATTTGTTTGATTATTTGTGACATTAGTACGTTTTCAATCATTGTTCAATTCCGAACTCTCAAACTTGTTCTAGAAGTGAAATCGTAAACCGTTACGTAAACGTAATCAGTGTTAACGCGACTTACACTCCGGAACTGTTACATAAGGCAAACATACCCTAAATGCCCTTTACATAACTTATAAATAAGTTTCGAAGGATTTGGTATGACAAAAACATGTTTATTCGATCTTAAGAACTTTTTGCGACAAAACTACGTATTGAACGTTGGTGACCGCCCGGATAATATTTAAATCTTAAAAATATGCTGTTATGATTAAAATTTTATTTTTAATCATGTTCGTGTTTAAAAATAAATTAAAACACTTAAAAACGTTATTTTTCAAAGTTTAAGCGCGTGCCGCGTGTTACTACGCAACACAGTGCTTATACTGCAAAACGCGGACAACACAGCCAGTCTCGATAACGGATATTTATTTCAGTATTATTTTGATGAGTTTATTTATATAGAATAATAAAAATAATTTAAAATGACATAAACCGGGATTGAAACGCTAGATAAAATACCCGGCCTCCAGTTAAATACCTTTTTTTACCCATTTATATATTATATTTATGTATGTATGCATATATATACATGTGTAATCGTGTATGAGGGAGAGAGTTACACCTCTCACACCTTCTTGCCATGTGTGGACCATGCATAATGCATGCTAGCTTGGAAAACTCACCTTGCCCACCCATCTCTTACATATTCATCCACAAACCAAGAAATCATAATTACACTTCTCTCTCTCTCCTCAAAACCGAAAATACACACACACCCTCACATTTTTGTTTTTTTTCATCATATTCTTCAAGATCCAAGTGATTCCAAGCTAGTTTCTAAGGTGTTTGAAGATCAAAGGGTGTTTTTCAAGTGATTCCAAGCATTTGCAAGCTCCATATAATCAAAAATCTCATCAAAACCTACTAATTTTCTTAAACTTTAGAAATTATGTTCTTGCATTTTGATGATGATGATGATAGAAGTTTCTCATGGTTCTTGGATTTTTCATTAACTTGAAACTAAAAGGAAATGGGTTTTGACACAAAATAAAAATGGAAGTATATGTGTCTATATATATATAACCGTATGTATATATGTGTGTATGTATTTGAGATTTAGTTTGATTTTTTTTATGAATACTTATTTAGGATGTTTGCTTGCATGAAAAAGATTATGTGCAAATATGTTAGAGATATAAAGAAATGATTGAATCATGAGTTATATTTTGAAATAATGTTAGTATATTGACATGTAAATGGCCGAAAATTTATTAGACATGTTTGAGAATTTTGAAGTTGTTGCATGTTCTTGAATGATAGTTAAAATGCAAGTGTTTGATGATTTGTGCATGATATGATGAATGTTCAATCAAATCAGTAAGTAAACATGAATAAATTACATGTTTGATGCATTTAAATTCATATGAAATGATGATGATATGATAGTGTGCTTTAGATACTTGTACATAAGCATGCATGTTGATTTAAAGCTCAAGAAATGATAAAAGAATGATTGTATGACAAAAATGTTTTAGAAAATATTATAAACACTAAAAATAACACTATTTGGTTTATTATAATGGCATGAAACTTTGTCATAGGTTTAATAGCTTTGCATGTTGTACATGTAACTTAGAAAGTGGTAAAATATGTGAAATTTGCATGATTTATGTGGTTTATGTGAGACCTGCACTATCATGAGTATAACCACTATTTTATTCATTAAATAAAATGGGTTATGTTAAAATATCAAGTCGTTACGATTTGGGATGGTTATGTTAACGTTTGACGCAAAACTATGCGGTAAAACGGTTAAAAATCGGCTTTTCGGAGGATTTTTATAAAACTGTTTTGGATCAGTAAGCAAACTGATATTTTTGATATAAAAATAAGTATTTTAACTTATATTAAGTTTACTTGGTGTTTGGTTAGTCATACGTAACTTCCGACGCCCAAAAACGTTACCGAATCGCTAAAATACGTGTTTTTCAATATACACTAGAATGGGTGTACATGGGTAAATTTTATGTGTTACAATGTGTTATGTGTTTTATAATATGTGTATGATGACATGTTAATACTTGACAAGATTATGTGTATTACGATATTTACTATATGTCACGTTTGAGTATATATATTACGACGCGCAAATCGTAGATATATTGCTTATAACATGATGAGGGTCACCAATAAAATCGTTCAAGTCGCAAATTTCTTAAAATATATATATGAACTCATATATATATATATATATATATATGAATACACCAACATAATCAAAAATAATAACTTTTCAAGAAAATCTCAAAGTTATGTGAAAATTCTAAGGATCGGAGAACCTTAGGTATTTTTGTGAGTTTTTTTA
This sequence comes from Helianthus tuberosus, assembly GCA_030545235.1. Taxonomy (NCBI): domain Eukaryota; kingdom Viridiplantae; phylum Streptophyta; class Magnoliopsida; order Asterales; family Asteraceae; genus Helianthus; species Helianthus tuberosus. The sequence continues at coordinate 90,784,388 of CM060411.1, forward strand.
TTATTAAATCGTTCTTACTTAATTTAGGACAAATAAACAATTTGAGAGGTTGTGTTAACACATAAAAACGCACCCAAAGGTGAGTACATAGTTCCCCTATTTTACGTTTTCAAATGTTTTTGGGGTGAAGCATATGTGCATAACTTTACCTTTCGTTTTCATGACATTATACGTGTTTTGCTACATATCACATATAATACATGACATTTTTATGGTATATTGACTTAGTATACCTAACACTTGGTTTCAAAGACATTTTACTTGGCATATTGACTTAATATGCCTATTACATGGTTTCAAACATTTTCATGACATGCTTACATTGAAAAGGACATTTGGTATGTTTAACGGGACAGTAGTACATTCATTAACATTGATTATGCCGCTCGGTAGTATGTAATAGCGCTATAGGACTTGACAAATCCCGTTCCCGCTTTCGAGGCTTGTTTGGAAGTGTTAGGGAATGACAGAATCCGAATTCATTTTTGATAAACCTTGATCCTGATAAGGGTTTATCCGACAGTCTCAAGGCTTGAGTGTATGCGATAGACAAACCGTATAAATGTTCATATCGATAAAAGCAATGGTTTTTAAAACATAACTTTTGTTTTAAACTTTTGTTTATTCAAAGAATTTGTTTTGTACATGACATTTGATTACATAAGACATTTGTTTATGCATGACAATATGCATTTGCCTTGAGTAAATACTATTTATTCGCCATACAAGACATGGTTTATATTGGATATTGGTTACACATGACATTGACATTTAAACAAGACATTATTTCATGGTTATTAATAAGTGATTTAAATGACGAGACATGTGTAATATGATAAAAGCATGGTGGATACGCCGCTGGTACTTCCAATATATAAGTGCTTTTATTATATTGCATATCGTGGCGTTATCTAAACCACTTCAACAAGGACAAGACATGACATATTCTATACATATTATTTTCATTTGGTTATTTACTTAACCATACATCATTCTTTTATATTATTTGAAATTCATATGAATTTATAAAAGAAAATATTTTATAAGGTTCATGACTACATTTCGTTAAACATCTCTTCTAACATTCAAAGTCATGAATCTTCAACACTAAACCTATGTTACTCACAAGCATTTTTATGCTGGCGTATTTACTTTCACATATTTTTCAGGAGCAAATGTTTGATGTGAGCGAGCTTCACTTAGGGCGACTTGGGCCTTAGCAATCTAAAATCAAGAAAGTTATCATCTTTTATGTTATGTGTTTTGTTTGATCTAAGACAATGTAATAATTTAAACTTGTAAAACTTAACTTTAATTATCATGTGTTTTGAAACAATAATTATGCCACAGGACTCCCCGACGTTTCCGCCGTAGTTTGTTGTTTTACGCGGTCGGGGTGTGAAAGAAGACCTCAACTTGTACTATGACTACCATAAAGGTAGTGGTCACACCACCAATAACTGCATCAGTCTTCGGCAGGAGATTGAGAAGGCCCTAAAGAGTGGAAAGCTGCAACATCTGTAGCCACATGCGCGAAAGGAAACCAAGCGCATAAATCACCAAGATGAGGGCCCTTCCGACTAACAGATGAAATAGTTGAATGTCCACATGATAACTAGGGGACTCAGGCAACCAAATAAGGTAATTAAGAGGGCACAAAACGACGATTGGTGCGACGAGCAAGTCGTTTTACCTTGCGTTAGAGGCGGACCGCGCGACAGGCGCGCCGCCATGGTCACCGGCTGCTTAGGACACTACTGCACCGACTACGTCTTTATAGATCAGGGCAGCACCTCCGACATAATCTACGAGCAGTGCTTCAATCAATATGATCAAGAAGATAAGGATAGATTACAGCCGGTGGATTACCCTTTGGCCGGTTTCATGGGGGAAATGATCTTCCCCCTTGGCCAAATAAATTTTCAAGTGATGCTTATCGATGGTAGGCATAAACAAACAGAGGAGGTAAACTTCATTTTTTTACCACACACCTCCAAACATGATGTGCTTCTCGACAGAGAAACACAAGGAGATTTCAACATGATAACATCCACTCCCCATTCCGCAGTCGGTTTCCTAACCGAAACGGGTATTGCGATTATATATTCACTCCGAGATATAATGTTGACGGACGAGCTCCGTCTGACCAAAATAGCAAGGGTGACACCAAGGACCGAACCAGAGAAGTGGGTACTTAACACAAGATCCCCCGAACAAACTGTTACCTTAGGCCAAGCCTTGTCCAACAACATTTGAGCGCACTTGAAGCAGGTGCTCTTCAAGAATAAGGATATATTTGGTTAGACTCATGCAGACATGACAGGAGTCCCGCGCGTTGTCGCAAAACATTGCTTGAATACCATGCCTGGTATCAAGCCTATGGTCCAGGCGCGACGCAACCTGGGACCAAAGAAAAATCGCGCCATGAACGAGCAAGTAAAAGAATTGCTCGACGCAGGGATCCTGTGGGAAGTCAAATACCAGACCTTGTTAGCAAACCTGGTCATGGTAGAAAAGGCGAACCGGGGCTGGCGCATGTGCGTAGATTATAAAGATCTTAACAAAGCCTGCCCCAAAGACTGTTACTCACTTCTGGAAATCGACGAGTAGGTCGACAACCTCGCACCATTCCAATGGAAGTGCTTCCTTGACTTCTACAAAGGGTATCACAAGGTGCAAATGGCACTCAAGGATGAAGACAAAAAGACATTTAGAACAACAATGGGAAATTTCTGTTATACTAAAATGTCGTTCAGGTTGCGCAATGCGGGCGTAACCTACCAAATATTAATGATTGAGACGTTTAGCGAACAGATTAGCAAATGTGTGGAGATTTACATGGACGCTCCAAGATATTGACAAGACATTCCAAACTCTACAAAGTAATAACATGAAGCTCAACCCGAGCAAATGCTCGTTTGGAATAGAAGAAGGCAAGTTCCTTGGATTCATCGTCATAAAGGATGGATTCAAGGTGAACCCTGAGAAGTTGCAGGCGATCAAGCACATGCCATCGCCATCAACAATTAATGAAATGCAAACCTTAGCCGGTCGGCTGGCCGCGCTAAATAGATTCCTGGCCAATCATGCGGCCATATCTTTTCCTTTCATTAGCACCTTACGCAATTGCCTAAAGAAGCATCATTTCCAATGGACTGATGAAGCGAAAGGCGCTTTCAAGGAAATGAAAGAGTATTTGATACAACTCCCCACTCTCACAGCTCTGTGCGAAAAGGAACCACTAACCCTATACTTGTCCGCTTTGGACAGAGCAATAGGTGCAGTGCTCCTGGTAGACCGAGATGGGGTACAAACACCGATGTACTATGTGAGCAAGATACTCAATAACCCGGAAACAAGATACTCCATCATGGAAAAATTGGTTCTTGTGCTAGTACATGCCTCCAGGTGCATGCGCCGATACTTTGCGGGGCATTTTATTAACGTATTGACTAATTACAAAATCGGTCAAATCATTTCAAAGCCTAAGTGTGACAACTGTGCCTACAGTTATCACTAACCAATCCCGAACAATTTTTTAAGCAATAAAACCTTGTGTTTTATTTCTTGGATTGTGTAATTATCTATGATACTTGCACAATAACAATCCTTGATCAAATTCAAACCCTTAAACACTTTCTGGAAAGTAATACGCAAACTGATACGTAAACGTAATCAGTTTAATGCAACAAACACTCTGAAATAGTGACTTATGCTTAACCTACCTTAAATAACCTTTACATAACTTAGAAATAAGTTTTGAAGGGTTTGGTATGTCAAAAAAACAAGCTTATTTGGTCACCGGGACTATTTGTGACAAACTACGAAAGTCTGCCAATTCGTATAGCAACGTACACTCCAGAACAAGATCCTAAGCTAAACATATGCTAAATATCCTTTACATAGCTTAGAAATGACCTTTGAGGGGTTCAGTGTGAGAAAATATGCTTATTTGATCAACAGGGACTAAAAGTGTCAAAAACGGTGTAAGTTTGCATTTACTCGCATATCTTACGTTCTGACCATATCCGGACATCCAAAAATTTTTGTAATCATTAAAATATTTTATTTTAGTGATTAGAATGCAAAAATACCATTCGTCGCTTAATTTGGATCATTTTCGCGTCCGTTCGCGTTTCGTCGTAGTTAACCGAATAACGTGGCCGTACGACCAAACAAACCGACATCCATGATATTTCCAATCATATTTCAAGTCCCCCTATGCTTTAACATTCTTTCAGAGCCTTGAAATTGGGTTAACGGGGCTTAAACGCGTCGAAAAATAAGATTAGAGGCTGCAGGGACCATTTTTGACAATTCTGATAATTTGGTCTCTGCGGGGCGCGACAGACATAGCTGTCTAGGTCACGGGGCGCTAGGGACTGATCTGGGCAGATTCATTGTTTTTGCATCCGCAGCTAGGTGGCAGCCTCATGTTTCATGTTTTGGAGCCCAAGTAAACGAAAATGCCACCATTTAACCTGCTATTAACATGTGTCCAAGCCACCTTAGGATCATGACAACAAATGGGACACTTGTGATGATCTTAAGGCTTCAAGAACACTATAAATAACACCCAATTTTGCCTCAATCTTTGCTCATTCGTTTCCTTCTTCTACATCTGCTCTAAAGGAGTTGCTACCACTTTGTTAGAGGCCTCCCATCTGAGTTTTCTTAGTCTCTTTCCAAGCTTGGACTCTTGTAAGTGTTCTTTCATGCTTTGTTATGTATTTCAAGCATGAAAGTCAAATAGTGTTTGACTTTCAGCTTTGACCATGAATTGGTCAAGACAAAGTTCGTTTGAACTTTGCAACATGAGCATAATCACGATGGTTATAGTCCCTTGCCACTATACCTACTGATTACCACGTTGATTAGGCGTAGTGACGAGTCAAAGTTTCGGTCAAAATGCGCGTTTGTGTGCATTTTGCAACGAAACTATTTTCGGGTATCAAAACACTTTGTTTTGATATCAAAACCTTTTTTCTAAGTTAGTTAAACATGTTTTAACATGTTTTACTCGTCACTTTTAGTTTAGTGCTTATTTAGGGTCGTAAGTTAAGCGGTCTGAACAACCGCTAAGACTTTCGAACCCGACCCGTTTGGTCGATCATTAGGATCTGACCAAACACATTAGGTGACCATAGTTGTATAGGGAATAACCTTCTGAGGTTATACCTTATGGTCACTTCATTTAGTTAGTTGTATGATAGGTAGTTTATATGCCTTAGGAAATGACCAAAATGCCCTTTTCATGCATGATTTAAATTTAAGCATATGAAACTTAACTTTTTGACACTTAAACTAATTATGCAATGTTATTAGACATGTTAAGGCATATAATACTTGTCATAGGACTAGTTAGGCGGTTCGAACGCACTTTTTGCGTGAACGACACGTCAAAATAGCATAAACTAACTTAACGAGTCGTAACGGGTCATAAGCACTTAGGATAGGTATCAATTTATAATGTAGGCTTTGTTAAACCATATCATATGAGTTCCAATACTCATTTGGTTTACGAGACCTCATTATATCTGATCTTCCGATTTAGATCCGGTTTATTAACATAGTTACCTATGTTAGGTGCCGTTTGATTCCGTGATTTCCTCAAGCGTTATTTGATCTTTATTCCAAGACTATTAAGCAATATCAAGTGAGTACATAGTCCCCTCTTTTACCGCTTTCAAATATTTTGGGGTGATACACATGTGGCTACTTGTTACTTTTGTGCTTTTCATGCTTTTCATGACATATACTTGCTATGTTCATCTAGTACACATATAGTACATGATTTCCATTATGTTTTGCTATGTATGTTGACTGAGCATGCTAGCACATTGATTTCGTAAACACTTTTGTTGCATATGTTTACTCAACATATGGACACATTGATTTACATTACATTTCTGCTGCATATGTTTACTCGGCATATGGGCACCTTGATTTACATTACATTTCTACTTCGTATGTTTACTTAGCATACTTAGTACATGGTTTTCACATGACATTTGGTTATACACGGCATTATACCTATGGTTTGAGTAAAGACTTGTATTCACCATACAAGACATTGGTTGTTATCTGACATTTGATTATACAAGGCATAGTTTATACCTAACATTGTAACATTATACATTGTTTGTGCATAACATTTGACATTGGTTTGACAACACATTTTTGGTGGTTTATTTGGTAAGTGATTTAAATAACGAGGCATGTGTAATATGATAAAAGCATGGTGGATACGCCGCTGGTACTTCCTATATATAAGTGCTTTTATGATATTACATATCGTAGCGTTATCTAAACCACTTTGACAGAAACAAAGACATGATACATTTTATACGAAGACACGACATATTGTTTACAAGACACTGTTTTACAAATAACATATTTTACCCAAACTCGATTTTACTTGGTTATTTATTTAACCATGCATCATTCTTTTATATCATCTGGTTTTCATAACGATTTTCACATGATTTTATAAAAGAAAACATTTTACAAGATTCATGACTACTTTTTGTTAAACACTTCTTTTAACTTACAAGTCATGAATCCTGCTTTAACAAAACCTATGTATCTCACAGGCATTTTTATGCTGACGTACCTATTTTCACATGTGTTTCAGGAACTAATGTATGATGATGATCGTGCTACACTTAGGCGGACTTGGGCCTTTGTGACTTAAAATGAAACAAGACAATTTAATTTAATTTACGTTATGTTTTCGGTTAAATTCCAAGACATTGTAAACAATTATTCTAATAAAATCAAACTTTAAATACCATGTGTTGTGAAACAATGATTCTATTACTCCACTCCCCGACGTTTCCCTCGCGGTTTGTTGTATTACGCGGTCAGGGTGTGACAGAAGATTTGGTATCAGAGCCCATGGTTATAGGGAATTAGGTTATTAGTAATGCTCTTGACCTAGTCTATAACCTTCCTAGGACCCTAATGCGAGTTTACTTGCATTTAGATTCTAAAACAATATTGTCACCTATCTTTAGGTGACAACCACAACAAGAACACAAAATACAAATCCGTTTTGAAAATCAATCATCCATTCTTAGATGATTTGTTATAAGATTTTGAACCTTCAAAGTTTTCAAAATCTCGTCAAAGTTCAGGTCTTTACAATGTGAACACGTGCAATCTGGAAGGGTGGGTGCCTGTACCTAGAGTTTTCTGTCTAAGGCTAGAGTGTTCGTACAAATCCGCAGTATCGGACCAGTCACTCTTACCTGGGAACTTTTGGGGTGAGTGTCCACTTATAGGCTAAAGCATGTCTCCGCGATATATTGTTATGACCCGTTTACTTTGATTAGTCACAGTATCGTTTGTTTGTTTAATTAACAAATAAATGGTCACAGTCCTCATGTTTCGCCAATATTTATTTAATATTCAGCTTTGATTATCCGATAACATCTCACTTGTTTTTCTCTCATAATTTCCACTATCTTTAGGATGTCTCCTCATCGCAGTGATACTCTAAGGCCCGAACCGGCTGCTACAATTGCCCAACAACTAAGTATAGTAATCTGAGGGACCATTAAGTTAGCTGTCGCCATGTCTCATCTCAAATATGAAACCACCCAAGAGGCACCAAAGAAAACAAAAACCAAGCCTTCAAGAAAGTCAAAGAAGCGTAAGGCTTCATAGAACTTCGTTAGAGCTGCTCAAAACAATCAAGAACCCTGCACCTCCCACACCGTCAGCCGAAATTTGGGCACTATACACAGATGGTGCGTCCAATAAAAATGAAGCAGGCCTCCGCCTAGTTAACCAAGACAACCAAGAATTCACATATGCCATACGCCTCGAATTCAACACAAACAATGAGGCTAAGTACAAAGCATTTCTTGCTGGGTTAAGGCTAGCAGTCAAGCTCGGCGTGTAAAATCTGGAAGCGCATGTCAATTCTCTATTAGTAGCTGGGCAGATAAGCGATGAATATGCCGAAAAGGAGACATTACGGTCCTCTATCTAGAGTAAGCCAAGCAACTAATATCCAAATTCCACTCCTTCAAAATCATTCACATCAACAGGAGTGAGAACAAACCAGCTGATGCACTTTCCAAATTAGTATCTACAAGTTTCCAACACTTGTCCACGGATGTGCGCATTGAGGTTCTCCAAAACCCTTCAGTGCCATTGCTCCAAGTCAACGTGATTGAATTGGGGTCACCATCTTGGATGACGCCCAACATAAGATACCTACAAACTGGCATACTCCCAGAAAACAAAGCGGAAGCACGCAAGTTGCAACACAAGGTGTGCCAATACCAAATGGGAGATGGTATGTTATATCAAAGATCATACTTGGGACCACTCCTGTAGTGCGTGGATTCCCAAGATGCCATATACCTAGTTCACAAAATACATGAAGGCATATATGGCATCTACGCAAGACCACGCATTGTGCTGGCCAAGATCATGAATGTTGGGTACTACTGGCCTGGCATGCACCTGGATGCGGTTAAAATCTTCCGCAAGTGCCTAAACTATAAACGACATGCACCTAAGACCTTGCGCCCAAAGACTAACTTAGACCCGGTGACCACAACGTGGCCATTCCAAAAATGGGCTATTGACATGGTGGGACCTTTTCCCGATGCACCAGGTACTATTAAATTTATCAAAGTGGCAGTGAATTACTTCACTAAGTGGGTTGAAGTCAAACCCTTAGCATCTACCACGGCTATGATAGTGTGGAAGTTCATATGGGAACACATCATCTGCCGTTTTGATTTACCAATGTGCATCGTAACCGACGACGACACCAACTATTCCTTAGAAAATCTTCAAAATTGGCTGCAAGACCTGAACATTAAGCACATTTTCTCTTCTATGGCGCATCCTCAAGGGAATGGCCAAGTAGAGAGTTCCAACAAAAGTTTGGTCGAAGGCATTAAGTGTAACACCTCGAAAATTCATGTCCTATAATGTGTTGACACGTGTCATAAGTTTTGAACGTGTGAAAGAGTGTTCTAGAAGGACTAAAGTTGACAAACATGAAAAGTATGTGAATACAAGGGTTCAAAATGTCAACAATGGATAAATATACTTTACAATAACCCTACATGATGTTTATACCCTTAAACGAATGATTCATGGATCATACGAAGCTAATTGTGAAAGAAAGTGAGAGATTACAAACTACAAGGTTAAATGTGTCAACATGTTTAAGGTATACCTCTGAGTGACCCTTTAACGAACCCGAAGCCTTGTAACGATTAATTATGCTCACTAGAATGCATGATAAAAATTTCACCAAGTTTCGTTATCGTATGAGAATGTTATGATAGAATTCGTATACGATGGGTTAAAAGCGTCAACGATGAAGTTTATGACTTTTCGGGTGATAACAAAGTTAACCAAGGACTTAACAAAGTGGTTATAAGTCTTTAAGCCCTTATAAGTCATTTTGGAGGGCTCATAATGCAAGAAATAATGACAAAATAACTTTGTATGGACCAAGGACCAAAACACAAAATCTGAAAGTTGATCAGAGGGGGTGTCGCGCGACGCGAGGCACCCTAGGGGGGGCTACGCGTGACACTAGGGGCCCTCTGATCCGAAAACTTTGGGCTAGTGTCTCCTAGATGCATTGTAACCGACTTAAAACAGATATTTTCACTCCATGGGCGACCCCTAATAATTCCTAGGCACTTAGGGACACTTGTGGGTGATCCATGATCAGTTGTAGCTTTGGTTGTCAACAATCTAGTGAGTTTTAAGCACTATAAAAGGCACTCATGTTGCAACATTGTGATCACACCTTCCATCTGCATTTGTGGAGCTTCCTGGAGCATAAAAGCAGACCCAAGTCATCCCTAGTCGTGCATTAGACTTTGGTAAATACCCTTGACCTTCCTTAATCAAGTCCTTACTTAGTTTTAGCTTAAAAGTCAAACTGTCGTAATTACCGTTTGACTTCGCGATTAATAATTAATGGTCCAGTGATTAGCCGAATTAAAGGTAGTTATAAGTTGGTAATTATGTGGGCAATAAACCCGTAAAAGGGCACCCTCTGATTCCCACTCGAACTAGACCATTTGTCGGGTCAAAGTTTATTAGAAAAAGTCAACAGAATGCTAATCTTTGAATTTACGCATAATTAACAATGTGGAAGGCATGTAACCTATTTTATCACTCATATAACTTGGTAATAAGTATAATAACTGGTCTAAGCTTGTTTGATCCGACAATTTTCTGTTTAGACCCGGTTCGAAACCGAAAGTCGCAAAATTTTGACTTTTGCTTTGACTTCAGTTCTGACCCGATTTAGTATGATTTGGAAATGCCTTAGAGCTTCCTTAGGACCAGGTTACATGCTAGTATAACCCTCTGTGATTATACACCTTGGTTCATTAGTTATCCAATTAATATGCATGATTCCGTTAAATGCCTAATGTTGACCAATATGCCCTCTTGACCATAAAACGAGAATTTTGGATATGTGAAAGGAAAATATTTTTTGTACTGATTTATAAACATGTCCCTAAATTTTCACATCAGTTGGAGGTCTAGATTAGGAGTTATGCTCATTAGCGTAATTAGAACGCCTTTTTGTAATTAAACGGCGTCATTAGCATAAAGCCTATCTAAACCCAATTTTTGACACCAAACCTTTTACCCACTGATGTAATATAATATTTTGGGATTTTTAAAGATTTTTAATTATTTTTAACCCGCTCATAACCTAAGGTTATGGCATTAATTCGGTAAATACCGAATATACCCTTTTTGGTTATAAAATGAGTTCTACAAAGTATTTTGACGCCAATCCAGTTGCTACTGATTTTATTTAATAAATGAAGTATTTTGGACTTTATAACCTGTCCAGAAAACTCAGATTTCTGGTATAACCCGGAAATCGCTTAAAATGACTTTTTAAGCGTATTAAACACATAGTTTATGTTTAAAACCATTTTTGTCATACAAGACTTATCACAACTGATATGACCTATTAAAATAAGTTATTTTACTGATGTATTCAGACCCGAATCTCAGAATTATAAAATAACCTCTTTTATAATCTTTAAAATGACCAAAATACCCCTACGGGGCTTAAATTGAGATTAAACTCGTTTTGGGCATAATGGAAGATATCCTACTGATATCACAACATATTTAAGGCATATTAAATTAGGAAACCTGTATATGGCTCTCATGGTTACCCGTTACGCTTATGGCGCGTTCGGTTCAGTTTATGTAACTAGTTTGCATAAATTAGCCGAGACGGGTCAAACCTTATCGTTTTTATCTCAAAATCCAGAACGTGGTTAGATTACCCATATTATACAAGTCTTCAAACTTGTCGGGTCTAAATCACATTCTATTCCGGTCTTCGCTTAATCGTGCGTTCGAACCATATCTTTGTTAAAACTAACCGGTCTAAGTTTAGACTTAATTAAAGACCCGTTAGGATTCTAATAGGTTATTATAAACCTTCATTCCAGAATAGGAGACCCGGTAAAAGCTACACGCACTTGCTTATTGTGATTATTACTTTGCAAAGGTAAATACTTTTAACTTATTTTCCCTTATACGGGTTTGGGGTACAGTATATAAAATACCGCTTGGTCTGGCATTGAATCTTTAATCGAATAGAGGTTAAATCATTGATATGACCGTTTTGAAATGTTTTCTTTGCTTAAAGCCTTTGGGGGGTTAATGACCATGTCCCGGGTATCCTTGGCATCATCTTACGAGATGGCCACGACCTGAGCACGGGGTGTAGGCGTACACCCGTCAGTGCATAAATAAATAATGTGGTGTGTCTATTGATCTTTAACCCGGTCTACGGATCAGGCTACTGAATGCATAAGGAACATGTAATTCTTTTACAAGTATTATATTCAAATAATTATCCCAAGTTATAAAAAGTTTGTGCCACGTGCATTCAAATCAATTTTTATTAAACTTTTCAAAATGAGTCGGTTGATAGTATTTACCGGTGTAAACTGACGTATTTTCCCAAAAAGGTTAAGTGCAGGTACTACGCGAACTAGGCTGGCTTTCTCCTAGCGTCCACAATAAGTCTCAACAGCTTGGATGTCAAAACTGTTGAACAATGCTTCCTATTTATTTTTGATCCTCATGTGGATTAATTTCAACTGTTTGTGATACTTGATATTACAATTATATTAGGTTTAAATATATCTTTCTTTTGCTTCCACTGTGCATTTAAATATTGTGTTGTTTGACTGTAATGTTACCAACTACGTCACGATACTCCCCCACCGGGCCCACCGGTCAAACGTGGAAATATCGGGGTGTGACAGGTTGGTATCAGAGACAACATTGAGGGAATTAAACACAAGCCTTTTGTGTTTAATCTCAATGACACAATTGCACATTCCTAAATTTTCGAGTCTAGAGAAAGAACATAGGAACAATCCAAATTTGTTTTAATTTTTACTTTGTCTTTTATTTTATATATTCTTGTTGTCATCTTTGGTTATATTGATAGGTTTAACAATGCCGCCAAGATTTAGACGAGGAGGACGAGGCAAGGGGCCAATCACCGCCCCTAACGATCACGAGGCCGGACCTTCTCACTAGCGAACTCCTTCCACTACAAGGAGTACCGATCTACAAGGAAACAGGAGGAACCTTTTTGAGCCCGCTAGATGGTCTGTTTCGCACAGTTCAACGCCTCCCTATCATAACTCCTATGGGCCACAGTCAGAAAACGAGCCCGATAACCCACAACCTTCATATATACCTCTTCAGCGATCCCTTTCGCACAATTCCTTTGGTAACCCCACTCCTGTCTTTCAGGGCCGGTTCAACCCGGCAAATTATATTCAAGAACCAGTGGGTTTTAACCCATTGGGACCAGAGGACCACTTCTCAAAAGACAATGCGATGGACATGGACGAGGACACGGATCCCGTCGAACCTGCAAGCGGTACCCCCAACCATCCCATCGAGATCTCTGATGGTTCTTCTTTCCACGGATCACCCTACGGTGGTCCAGATAGTTACCAAGCGAGGTTTAACCAACATGAATGGTACTTCACACCTTCTCACCATTCATCACCTCACCAGCAGCAGCAGCAGGATCCCTCTGGGGATTCACGATTCGTGGCAGTCATGCCACCGCCTCCACCGCCACCAGTTCAGCAAGCACTTCCATAACCACCAAGGCGTATGAGAACGGGCGCACGTATGATGCATGGGGGCAACCAAAACCCTTCTCTCTCTCCTTTAGGTGATTTTTGTTTCTTCATGAAACCCTAGATTTCTCTTCTTGATCTTATGTATAACAGTCTGTTAATGGAGTTTGATTCGTCAATTCTCTAGAACGAACCAGTTAGCATTTGACCGATTAGGAATTAGGGTTTTGTTTTTATTGTTTTCTATTTACAATCGCCGCTCTAGTGATCCTTTCGAAACCCTGATGGATTAAACTAGTTGTTGTTGATTGCGGTTAACTGAGATTAACTTAGCTAGATCGATAACTCTTTTGTAATCTGTCAAGGGTGGATAATTGATTCTAGGGTTTAAAGGATAAGGGTTTTATTTCTTCTGTTCTGAGTTGTGATCGCTGGTTTGAGGTTGGTTCTTTGCATGGTTGTTAAGTGAACGTGATAATGGAGAGAGTCGAACAAGATGATGGGGATGGATACCTGAATACGAGTAATGAGATAGGAGGTAACAACAAATCTGATGTGAGTATTGAGGACTCTGAAACAACTCCTGGTACGGCTCCTGTGCGTGGCATAGGATTACGAGTTACAAATATTGAAGGGAGCCCACTAATGCCAAGAAGAGGTATATATTCCACGAACAATCCATCAGTTCTTGATGGGTTAGCGGCTATATCTACTCCAGTAAGTCTGGACTTTATGGGTGGTGTTTTGAAACCTGTTGGGAATCCCAAGTTGCAAGTCCCCACATTTGCTGATTTTAGTAAGCCACATGCAAACCCTAGTATGGGTTCTGGAGTGCAAGATAAGGGTGAAGTGAACATGCAGAATGTGGCGGATAAGGAGACAGAACCACTGATTAGCTTTGCTAAGGTGGTACAGGCATAGAAACAGGGCGGTAAGATAAACTTTCGGCAGATGGAAGCGACGGATACCATTGATGGAGTGGATGTTGTTATACCCGTATCCTCTGTGAAAGAAGTGAATGATAGATTTGCGAATACGCTGTATGGATATTTCTTGGGGAAGAGGTTAGCATATCCTGTGGTCGATTACTTTGTAAAGCATAATTGGGCCAAATATGGGTTATCTAGAATGATGATGAATGCTAAGGGGTTTTTCTTCTTCAAGTTTAAAACAAAGCAGGGGATGGAACAGTTAATGGAGGATGGCCCGTGGATGATCAGGAATGTTCCTATCATCCTGAAACAATGGTCCTCATCGGCTAATGTAATGAAGGGGGAAATCACTGAGATTCATGTGTGGGTTAAAATGCATGAAGTGCCGTTACCTGCATTCACTAAAGATGGGTTAAGTCTATTAGCTTCGAAGATAGGAGTTCCTAAGATGGTAGATTCATACACGGCATCGATGTGTTCAGAATCCTGGGGTAGGAGTAGCTTTGCGCGGGCTCTTATAGAAGTTCATGCAGGAAAAGACTTGAAACGTAGCGTTAAGGTTGAGATACCATCTATGGAAGGGAATGGATACTCAACGGCTGAGGTGAAGATTGAATATGACTGGGAACCGATGAGATGCTCTACTTGTTGTGTATTTGGACATGATGACTATACGTGTCAAAAGAAACTGAAACCAGTGGAAAATAATGATGTTAACAAGCAAAATGACAACTTCCAGGAAGTAAAAGCAAAAAATAAAAAAGGAAGTCAGCAAGGTGTTCACTTAAAACCGCAGAAACAAAAAATGATATATCGGCCGGTGGTTAAGAAGAAGGGTGATGGGGAGATTGCTTCGTCGTCTCGGATACAAGTCTCAAACCCGTTTGATGTTCTTCAGGAGGATGATAGGTTGTCGCATACAAAAGGATTGAATGACAAATCTAGTGGCCAACCGAAACCAAAAGTTCAAGGAGGTTTGGATGGATATGAGGAGGTCATTGATGATGGGTTGGAGGTGGATGAGTTATTAGGTGAAATCCCAAATTTCTTAGATAAAAAAATTGGAAAAGAAAGGAGCTGAGGGTGCAAGCACACCCGGGGAAAGAGGGTGTTAATGGGTAGTGTAGCTGCGTGGAATATAAGGGGTTTGAAACAAAAAGAGGTTCGCCAGGTTATGAAGGATAATCATTTGAAGGTTTGTGCTATTATGGAGACTCATGTGGATGCTTCTAATGTTTCGAGTGTTTGCAAAAATGTGTGTCGATATTGGAGCTGGGCGACTAACTCGGGATGTTGTCAAAAAGGAACGCGTATCATGGTGGGGTGGGATGCCAATGTTGTTGATGTCATGGTGTTAGCCCAAACTGATCAGGTAATGCACACTCAGATTATTTTCAAACTTGATCAAAAAACAGTTTTTTGCTCGTTTATTTATGCGGATAACCATTATAAGAATCGTAGAAAACTATGGGATGACTTGTGTACTCTTCACTCGTTTATGAAGGATAATCTGTGGGTTATAATGGGAGATTTTAACTCATCATTGTATTTGGAAGATTCGTTAACGAGTTCATCAACAAGCAGTGTAGGGATGAGGGAGTTTAAGGAGTGTGTGAATAATATTGAGGTGTTCGATATTAATAGTTCTGGTTTGCACTACACGTGGTCGAACAAACAGAAACAAGGTGTTGTGTTTAAAAAGATTGATAGAGTTATGGGAAACACTCCGTTTATTGATGTTTTCCCAACGGCAGCGGCGTGTTATCATCCGTACCGAATTTCGGATCACTCCCCATGTATTCTTACTTTGCCAAGCGTTACGAGGGAGAAGCCAAAACCTTTTAAATTCGTTAATTTGTTGGCGGAGAAAAAAGGTTTTATGGAGGATGTTAAACGTGTTTGGGATGTAGATATGCAAGGGTTCCCTAGGTTCCAAGTAGTTCAGAAACTCAAAGCGCTTAAGAGTCCGTTACGTAAACTTTTTCAACAACAAGGTAACTTACATGAAAAGGTAAAATTGGCTCGGAACAATTTGGATGAGTGTCAAACGGCAATGGATCAAGATCCGCTGAATTTAGAGCTAAAAACTCAGCATGATGATCTTATTAAAAGGTATATAGATGCGGTTCGAGACGAAGCTATGTTTTTACAACAGAAATCAAAAGTAGATTGGCTCGAATTGGGGGATTCGAATACGAAATTTTTTCATAATGTGGTCAAAGCAAAAAATCACAGAAGTAGAATTTTTTCGATTCGGGATGCAAATGGTTTTTTGTTTGAAGGGAGTGCGGTTCCGCAGGTAATGGTGGATCATTATAATCGGTTCTTTGGGAGTGCTGGTAATATTAGTTTTGATCCGACTCCGGATTTGTTTTCTAATGTATTGTCGGCTGATAAAGCTTATCGTATGGTTCGAGATGTTACGGATGAAGAGATTAAAGGAGCGATGTTCTCCATAGCAGGTAACAAGGCCCCCGGACCAGATGGGTACACATCAGTTTTCTTTAAGAAGAGATGGAATATTGTTGGGAATGATGTATGCCGAGCCGTGAAGGATTTTTTCCGAAATGGTAAACTGTTACAACAGATAAATCATACAATAATATCTCTGATTCCGAAAGTGACTACACCGATGTCTATTACTGATTATCGGCCTATATCATGTTGCAATACTCTGTATAAATGCATTAGTAAGATAATTTCTAATCGCATTAAGGAAGGTTTAGGGGATATTGTGAGCATTAATCAGTCTGCTTTTGTTCCGGGGAGAAAAATTTCTGATAATATTCTTTTAACTCAAGAATTGATGCATAATTATCATCGAAATGTGGGCCCTCCGCGTTGTGCATTTAAAGTCGATATTCAGAAAGCATATGATACGGTGGATTGGAGTTTTTTACAAAAGATATTGATGGGATTCGGTTTCCATGAAAAAAATGGTGAAATGGGTGATGGCGTGCGTTACTACTACATCATTTTCTCTGGCTATTAACGGTAATCTACATGGTTTTTTTAAAGGGAAAAGGGGATTTGCGACAGGGGGATCCTATGTCCCCTAACCTGTTTACGATAGATATGGAAGTTCTTACGTTGATTCTACATAAACAGGTCGCGGTTTCAAATGACTTTCGGTTCCATTGTAAGTGTGAGAAGCAGAAAATAATCAACTTGTGTTTCGCGGACGATCTTTTTTTGTTTGCAAGGGGAGATAATAGATCCGCTAAAGTCATAATGGATGCGTTAAATCTATTTAAGAATATGTCTGGTCTGGTTCCGAGCATGGCCAAAAGTAATGTCTTTTTTGGTAATGTAACGGACCTGGTCAAACAACGAATACTAGCTATCATGCCGTTTGAGGAGGGAAGCTTGCCGGTTCGATATCTAGGAGTGCCACTTATTTCCACTCGGCTACAATATAAAGATTGTAAGCAGCTAGTTGAACGAATGGATACTAGAATTTCAGATTGGAAAACCAAATGCTTATCATTTGCAGGGAGACTCCAATTGATTCGTTCGGTTCTTTCTTCGTTGCATATTTATTGGGATTCGGTATTTATTTTACCGAAAAGAATTATCAAAGATTTAGAAGATAGAATGAAGCGGTTTTTGTGGGCTCAAGGAGGTAACATAAAAGGGAAGGCTAAGGTGAAATGGAAGTCAGTTTGTGTGCCTAGAAGTGAAGGAGGGTTGGGGATTCGTCGAGTGGGAGATATGAATAGTGCGTTGATGTCTACTCATGTTTGGAGTGTGCTTACCCACCGTGAGTCACTTTGGGTAAAATGGATTCATTCATATCACATTCAGAATAGATCGTTTTGGGAAATACCAGTAAAGGGTAATATAACGTGGAGTTGGAGGAAGATGCTGAGTTTGCGACCAATGTTACGAAACCATATTTGGACTAAGATAGGTGATGGATCTAACACGTTGGTCTGGTTCGATAAATGGGATGCGGTTTGCCCTATTGGCAATATTGTGACACCTAGAATGATTGCTAATGCGGGTTTTAACATGAAGACAAAAGTAGCGGAGGTTCATTCACATGGTGAATGGCGATGGCCTACGCAATGGGTGGTGCGGTTTCCTGCTTTAGCGACCTTGCGGTAACTAGTTTTGAATGCTAATCATAGAGATAAGCTTATTTGGAAGACTAGAGAGGGTATACAAGTGGAGTTTAGTTCAGCGGCGGTTTGGGATGATGTCCGATCAGCTCAAAACGAGGTGCAATGGGCGGAGGTTGTCTGGTTTTCGCAAGCGATCCCAAGACACTGTTTCATTATGTGGCTCATAGTGAATAGAAAACTGAAGACTCAAGACATTATGCAAGCATGGAACTCATCAGGAAATGCTAATTTTAACCTTATGTGTTGTTCTTTGTGTACATCAGGCCCGGACTCTCATGAACATTTGTTTTTTGAATGCGGCTATGCATCGGAGGTTTGGAATGAGGTGAAGGTAAAAGCGGATATGGCTGCAATTACAAACCAGTGGCATGCTATATTTGACTACTTGGTGGGTATAGCAAACTCTAAGAAGGCTTCTCATGTGATCGCTAAACCTGTGGTGAGTGCGGCAGCATATTTTGTATGGGATGAAAGGAATCGAAGATTATTCACGACAAAATGAAGGAATAAGACGCAGTTGGTGGATGTAATTCTCTCAACTGTTCGTTTAAAGCTCCTATCGATGAGATTTAAGATTTCGATGCAAATGGAACGAGTTTTACGAGATTGGTCGCTTCCACGGGGACTACTGTTAGCGGATGATGATAGCGGCTAGTTTTTTAGTTGTTTTGTTTGTCGAATAGATTGTTTGACTGGTGCATTTGTAGGCGTCTTGTTTGTTGTCGCGTGTTTGGCTCTCGGTAGGCATGTCTCCCGAGAGAACTGAGAAGTGATTTTGCTTCTCACTTGTTTTGTTTGGTGGTTGATATAAAATTTTACCAGGGTAACCCTTTACCCAAAAAAAAAGCGGGCGCACGTATGTCTGCGCGAGCAGGGGATTTCCACTTTAGCACCCCTCGAAACTCCAGTGGCAGTCACTATCCGCCACTGCATGAGGACCCACAAATGGGTGGGCCCTCATGTAACGCCCGGCTCTTTTGTACTTTCCACTTATAGAAAGTTTTGTTCGTATTTCTATTTTTGGAAACTTTGTGTTCTTGTAATCGTTCCTTCCTTGTAACCATTATGAAACCGAGACTTGGATCATTAATGAAACTCGTATTTTGTTACAAATATGTTATACACACTTTATATATGCTCGTATGTTCGAAGCGGTAAATCAATTGGTGTTTAATCATTATTCTTGGAAACTATGTGCTAAACTTGTAATTAAACTAAACTTATGCCCAAAACGTGTTTTGAACGAGAACGACACTTGATTAGGATACTTATATGATTAATTATACTTGATTTATACTTCTCATACTTAAATGTACCTCAAACTATGCCTTGGGGGCAAGAATGGTCCTTAAAAGCCCTAAAATCATCAAATAAACAAGTCTGGGGGCTAAATTGTAATTTATGAAAATTTATGTCAAATAAGCAAGCCCGGGCGGCCCGCTTCAGCTTACCTGATATCTCAGGCGGGCCGCATGGCCTTCAGTTTCGCAGAAAACACAACCAGCTGCATATTGACGTGTTTTTAGCACGAAATCCTATGTTTTCTTCCTCCCCAATCACCATTAAGCCACCTCTAAACACCTCCAATCATACTCAAACTCTTCCACTATAAATATACACCTTCTCCAAGCATTCCTACACTTTCAACACTCTCAAATCACTCCAAATTCACTCTCAAATCAGTTGCAAATCTGCATTTTCGGACAGATTCATACTCTTACACTAAAGTGAGTATAACTTGCTCATTTCTTAACGAAATCACTTGATTCTGTTTCCTACTTGCTTGGATAATCCTTGGGTTTGATTCCTTGACTTCTCCTTGGAGAAATCAGACCTGGAATTGCCCTGAAATGGTCCAAGAACTTTCTGTTTTGTTGCATACTCTTTCAAACTTGTTTAAACTTCATCCAACTTGTGTCTAACACATCTCACACCAATGTCCTAATGCTTACAACCTCTCTTATGGTTGGTTAAGCTTAAAAACATGGTTGAGGCACTTTAAATCAGAGGATTA
This sequence comes from Helianthus tuberosus, assembly GCA_030545235.1. Lineage (NCBI taxonomy): Eukaryota > Viridiplantae > Streptophyta > Magnoliopsida > Asterales > Asteraceae > Helianthus > Helianthus tuberosus. The sequence goes on from CM060411.1 coordinate 90,804,591, forward strand.
AACCTCATAAACTTTCTGTTTTGTTAGGGTGTTTTGACCCACAAGTCATGTTCGAGCTAGTTCTTGATGTAGAGTGATTATGGAACAACTTGGGTTGTTCCAAACATACAATCCTCACATGATTTGATGATTTCTCTTAGTTAGATTGTTTATATTATTATACAAAGCCTAGTTCGTGACCCTCCTTGATTGTTTTTACATCAAGAGAAGTGGTGAACATTCAAGGGGTTCCTAAACGGAAGCTTATTCTTCCTACCCCATACATGACATTCATGAATAACTCGAGGTGCCTAAATGAGGATCTTAATCTTCTACCTCCTACTTGAATTATTGGACCTAATAATACGTAATACTTAATGTTAAACTTGTGTTTATATATACACTCATTCGAACCTTTAATGTTAAACTTGTGTTTATATGTTAAAGTAGTAGAATACCATCTAAAGACTTAACACTCCAAGTATGATTCTAATGGGCATATTACCCATGAAATACAATATAACCCTAGTGGTTACATAGTGTCATATAAGAGTATAAGTTAAAGATGATTATTTTCAATATTGTACTTTATGTTATGTTAAACTCCAAATTATAATCTTCCGTTGTACGCCAAACTCACACACCTATGTTTCCTCGTGTAGAAGGACTAGGTGCTCCAACTTAATCTACTCCAACAACTCACTCACGGGAATTCCAAGTAGGAAAGCTTGCAACCACCGTGAGTATACTCGATCCCTTTTTCCCCTTTACACTTTGGGATGCAACATGTATAATTATGTAAACAATTTTTGAACTAAACATACTCAACCTTTGAACGAATGCATGAAACTAATGTGACTTACTTGCTATTCTTGTATGCTCTATGAACGATTTGGAACGTTATATGCTCATTGAGTTGTTCGCCCACCTTAACAATTATAGCGCTATAGGATTAACGCCCCGCCTGCTGAACTATTGGGTATTGTTAAGTTTACCATCCCGCTGAACTATTGGGATTTTATGCGTTGTGTTCTAGGGTTTGATCATATTGTACGCCAAAATTGCATACTAGCAAGCACATATTATGAATCATGTTGGATTGAGTTTTTATTCTATTATGCTATGTAAACAAACTTGTATACTCGCTCATTGCCTTTGCATTGAAACTCTATTTTAATACATGTTGCAAGTTGATTATTGAAGTATGGATGATTGACGAAACAAGTTTAGGGTGGACTAGATACACACCTTTAATCTATTTATCTTTGTTGATTTGAATTTGAACAATGTTGTTATTTCCATTTTAAATGTTGTATGACAATTTAGTCCTTGCAATGAAATTTGAATTCAATTAAATATTGTCACATAGTGTTATGATGTTTTGAGCAATTTGTTCGTCTCATCCCGATGTTTCCGCCATCGGTTGGGGTGTGACACCTCAAACCCAATTCCTGACGTGAGTTCTGCACCAGTTGCACCACCGCCACCACCAATGGGTTTTGATTCCTGCATACGCCGGTTCAATGGCGTACAATCCGTTTGAGCAGCCGGCTCACACCCATTATAACTATGCTGAAGACCCTTACCAAGTGGCATCAAACTACCTCACCCTTCACCTTGAAGGACCGTATGGAGCTCCTTAGGGAGTAGGATATCCAACTCATGGATATCAAGTACCAGCTCAACCACCGATTCGGCAACAATCGCAGTCGCCACGGTTTTCCCCGCTAGAACGGGAAGAAATTCTTCAAAGATTGGACCAAGTCGAGCGAGATTTTCACAGAGATCGCAGGGAACGACAAGGTTTCCTCAAAGGCTTAGCAGGCTTGCTAAAGGGGAAAAAGAAAAGGGATCATTAAATCCCCACATGTATTGTTGTATTTTCTATTTTTATCAAGTCCCTGCGTGGACATTTATCTGTGTATTTAGTCCCATTGTGGACTTATCTTTTAGTCCCTGTGTGGACATCTGTTTAAGTATTTGGTCCCTGCGTGGACTTGTATTTTCAGTTAAACCCCTGCGTGGGTAATTTGTCTATTAAAAGTCCTGTTTAGGGCAAAGTGTACTCTTTTAAATGTTAATGGGATGTTAAGTTTATAAATTTCATTTTTGCCATTATATGCATAAATATATTACATGAAATAAATAAATAAATAAATAAAAATCATTCCTTTTAAAATAATCTGCCTATTATATATTGAATAAGAATCTCAAAGGTATAACCTAGCTTACATGTCATTATAAGACTTGGCCAAGATGGTAAGACCTGTTTAAAAGATTCGGATCCCTGTTAACATCTGAAAACATGTTAACGCTCCTGGCAGACGTGATTCGTTAAAATCACACACGTCATTCTTATATAAGGATTCTTCAAAAGATTCCTAACCTAACTTAATGATCTATAGATCATGGGTTTAATTCATCAATTAAGATGATCATATCTTGACCATACATTGGTAATATAGTGCCTACGGACCATACTCATTGTCATATTAGACAAAAGACAGTAGTAGTCTACGACTCCCTGTTAGAGAAAGGTAATGAACTATGTTCAAACCTTAATGCCTTGATTCTCCGAAATCATGGCTTATGATTTAAAAATGTCCCTGTGACTAGGCCTTTTGTGCTAATAATACTGTTATTGTTTTATAAATTAGGATAGGTTATAATAAAATCCTAAATAAATGTGAGTAACAAATTAACCAAATACGGTCTATGTTTACCATGGTTAATGAATTGCCCTAAAAGGCAATTCCATAATAAACTCCCAAATAAATTATTGTCGATATCTTATGTAACAGTTCAAGATACATGGCGGACTCTGATGAAATCAATAGTCGGCCAAAGGAGAATAATGACGCCACCAGGTTCAATGTGTCTGGTGCTGAACTCCAGGCATTAATCGACAATGCTGTCACAAAAGCCTTGGATATGCAGTATAGTGAAACAAGTGGTACTCGAAGCAGAACCCAATCAGTACCCCATTCAAAGCCTAAGACTCAATCTGAGGCTCACAGCAAGCCACCATCCAAGAAGGAAGAACCCAAGAAAGACGATGACGATCGTCACTCTTCAAACCAGCAAAGTGTCCCATCTCAAAGGATCGTGCTGAATCAAGGACCCCATGATAAGGGTTGCTCCTACAAATACTTTGTGTCATGCAAACCCAGGGATTTCACTGGGGGAAAAGGGGCTATAGACTGCATGACATGGCTGGATGAGATGGACACAGTGGTTGATATCAGCGGGTGCACTGATAGAGATGTGGTAAAGTTTGTGTCTCAATCGTTCAAAGGTGAGGCCTTAGCCTGGTGGAGATCGTTGATTCAAGCTACTGGAAAGATTCCACTGTGCAACATGACATGGGAACAATTTGTTGCCCTCATCAGAGAAAACTACTGCCCTCAGCATGAGGTTGAAAAGATTGAATCTGATATCTTATCCTTGGTGATGAAGAATCTGGATTGCCAAGCTTACCTTACGAGCTTTAATACAATGTCAAGGTTGGTTCCTTATCTGGTGACCCCGGAACCCAAAAGAATAGCTCGTTTCATTGGGGGTTTAGCCCCAGAAATAAAGGCAAGCGTGAAAGCCTCTCGGCCAGCTACTTTCAGATCTGTAGCTGATATATCCTTGTCCCTCACACTGGACGCGGTCAGGCAGAGATCGCTGAGGAACTCGGATGCCGAGAAAAGGAAGCGCGAAGATGATAATTCGCGAAGGTCAGATAAGAAGCATAGGGGAAACAATGACCACAAGAAGGGGTCTGGTTCTAAGAAGGATGGGCATCAATTTGGAGATAAGCGCAAGTGTAAGATCTGTCAGAAGCACCACTTTGGGAGGTGCAGACTTGAGTCAAAATCCCAGTCTCAGTCGAGGCCATGTGGGATTTGCAAATCTTCGGAACATAAGACCCTAGAGTGCAAGAAACTGAAGGACGCAACATGCTACAGTTGCAACGAAAAAGGGCACATTAAGACAAATTGCCCAAAATATGCAAAGAAAGCTGATGAAGGAAAGAAGACCAATGCTAGGGTCTTCAGGATGGATGCGAAGGAAGCTGTGCAGGACGACAATGTGATCACAGGTACCTTCCTTATAAATGATGTTTATGCGAGAGTGTTATTTGATTCAGGAGCTGATAAATCATTTGTAGATAATAAGTTTTGTGAGTTGTTGAAATTGCCAGTAAAGACCTTAAGTGTGAAGTATGAGGTGGAATTAGCTGATGGAACCATAGAAACCGTCTCGACTGTGTTAGATGGATGTGTTATATCCATTAGGAACCACTCTTTTCCTTTGTCCCTACTTCCTTTGAAGTTAGCCGGTTTTGACATCGTTTTAGGCATGGACTGGTTATCTCATAACCAGGCCCAAATTGTCTGCAATAAGAAGCAAGTGGTGATTAAGACTCTGTCTGGTGAATCACTTACCATTCAGGGAGATACCCAGTATGGACTGCCTGAGCAAGTAACTATGCTCAAGGCCTCTAAGTGTTTTAAGAAGGGTTGTGTCATCTACATGGCACAAGTGACTATTGATGAGCCGAAACCGAAGATGGAAGACATCCCTGTCATTTCTGAATACCCTGAAGTTTTTCCTGAAGAACTACCTGGTTTACCACCAGATAGGCAAGTGGAATTCAGAATTGACATCATCCCTGGAGCAGCACCTGTTGCTAGAGCACCTTATAGGTTGGCACCAACAGAGATAAAGGAATTGAGAACGCAACTAGATGAATTGCTAGCCAAGGGTTTCATTAGACCTAGTTCGTCTCCTTGGGGAGCACCGATCTTATTTGTCAAGAAGAAGGATGGATCGATGCGTCTGTACATCGATTACCGCGAGCTTAATAAGGTCACTATCAAGAATAGGTACCCGTTGCCCAGAATCGACGATCTGTTCGATCAGCTTCAAGGGGCAAGTTACTTCTCCAAGATCGATCTGAGGTCAGGCTATCATCAATTGAAGGTTAAAGATGAAGATGTGCACAAGACTGCATTTAGGACTCATTATGGTCATTACGAGTTCCTAGTGATGCCTTTTGGGCTCACTAATGCACCTGCCGCATTCATGGATATCATGAATTGCGTCTGCAAGCCCTACTTGGACAAATTTGTCATCGTCTTCATTGACGACATCCTCATCTACTCGAAGAACCAAGCTGATCATGAGAAGCATCTTCGATGTATTATTTCACTACTTCAACAGGAGAAGCTTTACGCCAAATTTTCGAAGTGTGAATTCTGGCTTCGAGAAGTCCAATTCCTTGGACATACGGTTAGTGAGCGTGGTATCAAAGTGGATCCCGCTAAGCTTGAAGCTGTCATGAATTGGCAAGAGCCGAAGACGCCCACAGAAATTCGCAACTTCTTGGGATTGGCAGGATATTATAGGCGTTTCATTGAGAATTTTTCAAGGATTGCTGCACCCCTAACCTCTTTGACTAGGAAGAAAATAAAGTTCGATTGGGGCCCTAAGCAGCAAGAATCCTTTGATATCCTTAAACAGAAGTTGAGCAACGCTCCTGAACTTACATTGCCTGAAGGTACCAAAGAATTCGTGGTTTACTGCGACGCATCACACACTTGCATGGGATGTATGCTTATGCAGAAAGGCAAAGTTATTGCCTATGCTTCACGGCAGTTAAAAGTGCATGAAAAGAATTACACCACCCATGACTTGGAGTTGGGTGCCGTTGTATTTGCACTGAAGCTATGGAGGCACTATTTATATGGTATCAAGTGTGTGATCTATTCTAATCACAAGAGCCTCCAGCACTTGTTTAACCAAAAGGATTTAAACATGAGGCAACGACGTTGGATGGAAACTTTGAATGACTATGACTATGAAATAAGATACCATCCTGGCAAAGCGAATGTAGTCGCCGATGCCTTGAGTAGAAAGGAAAGGGTGAAACCCATCCGAATCAATGCCAAGAGCATTGAGATAAAGAACAGTTTGAATGAAAGGTTGTTAGCTGCACAGAAGGAAGCTGTGTTGGAAGCTAACTATCCTAATGAAAATCTAGGAGTAACTGAGGAACAGTTATCCTATGGCAAGGACGGAATCCTGAGATTAAACGAACGAATATGGGTTCCAGTTTATGGAGGACTTCGGGATGTTATCCTCCAAGAAGCCCAGAGTTCTAAATATTCCGTTCATCCTGGAGCTGATAAGATGTACCAGGATCTAAAGGCAAACTATTGGTGGATAGGCTTGAAGAAGTATGTGGCTGCCTATGTAGCTAAATGCTTGACGTGTGCGCAAGTCAAAGCAGAACATCAAAAGCCGTCAGGGTTGCTACAACAGCCTGAACTTCCCACGTGGAAGTGGGAAATGGTGACGATGGACTTCATCACCAAGTTGCCAAAAACAAGGAAAGGAAATTCTAATCAAGAAGACTCCAGCGAGAGTTAGTTCAGCCTGAATTTCGGGAAGAAATTCTTTTAACGGGGGGAGACTATGACAACTGGCACCAAACCGGTAATTTCCGTACACTCTAATCATTATTTAATGACTGCAATTATGTGCTTAATTGTCAACAATGTCTGAACACATACTAAACAAGTGAATTCATGCACGTTGTATACTACAAAATATTGTTTTATGCATAAACGAGAGCGTTGCGTCAAAAATACGAGTAAACTCACCGGTAAGACACACTGTGTCAACAGAAGTGCAGAAAGCAGTCAGACAATAAAATTGGAGCCTAGGTGTAGGTCCAACGACAAGAATACATTAAAACCCAAAAATACGTACAAGGGTTTACATATATACCTTACGGAAGCAAAAATAAGCACTAAAAAGCACCCAAAACGCACTTTAAGTGCAGGATTTTAATAAATTCAGCTCAATTCAGCATTTAAACATATGAATATTATGCAGAAATGTCGTTTTATTATCCAGAATATTTCCCTAAGTGTTGGGAATTGAAAGGGTACAAGAAAGATACTTAAAAGACACTAAAAAGTGTAATTTAGCACTTTATCGAATCGGTGTCTAACCGAACAACCGGTTAATACCCGGAACACCAAAATAATGCTAAAAGCATTGTTTTTATTCTTCTAAACTAGTTAGGGTCCCCAAATACCCTAACACCCGTTACAAAACACTACACACTATTTAACTAATTTAATCACCTAATTAACTAACTACCACTTAACCTTTTAGTTGAAATCCAACCATAAAACCCCCACCCCCATTCGATCGGTTTCCCCATGTGGGAAAACCTACACAAATCTTTGATTACTATAATCAAGGTGGTCTCAAATCTAGAAGGCACTTTGTTTAGTGGACAAAATATAGAGTTGGTTCATAAATATAACCATAAGACTACAATTCATTTACTTCAACACTTAACTCAAAAATTCCACTCCCTTTCTCTCTTGGCTTGAGTTCGGCCGAACCCACACACAACCACCTCACCATTTTCAAGTTTGTTCAAGGTATTCTAAATACATACAAAGGTGAAGGATCGCACATAAGAAAGCTCAGTGCTTACAGATTGCCAATGACCTCACCACAACGCTATTAACCACCCGTTTTTCGTCTAGTTTCTTCCCTAGCCACGAGCTTGTAGTAAGTGACTCTAAACACCCTATTGATCTTGTCTAAAGTGGTTAATAAGAGATTTTTCGGATAAAAATCATGAACATATAAGATCAAAGTTTAAAGTCTACTAAAAATGATGAACAAAGTGGTTAATGAGTAAATATTAGTGTAAAACTTATGGAACTTGTTTTGTTATGGTTATTTGTTATTGATGGATGCTAGTAGGGGAACGGATCGTCATCTAACCACGCTAGGTCATGTTCTTGGAACATGAACTAGCGCTATGTTTAGTGTAAAAAGAACTAGGTGACGAACCCTTTCACTCACAAACATGAACTTGTGTAAAAACGATTTTTCTTATGAAATGGAGTTCTAAACTAGTAGATCTACGGATCTACAAGTAGTATTTTTGAAGAACCAAGTGTATGATGAAATCATGTTTAAAAAGTCGGATCTTTCTCAAAATAAAGACATTTTTTAGAACCAAAAAGTGTATAGACACTTGTATAACGAAAGGATTTAACCAAGAAATATTTTCATAAATACCGACTAGAAGTTGTAAACTTCATATTCTTTAAAAATAAAGTTTTCGAGATAATGATTTATTTTTAGAGATGAAAAGACTTACTAAATGTGCTAGTAAGTTACTACACATTTTTGTAAATATTCAAGTTCATGAAATGGAGAAATTAGTGATTATTGTTGATGATTATTGTTGATAATTGTTGTTGTTGATGATTGTTGACGATTTAAAAGAAAATAAACACATGTTTTGAAAACATGGGAAACCTCTATTTTTTTGGGAAACTCTGTCAAAATTTTTATAAATTTTGACACTTAGAAAAATATAAGTTTTCGAGAAACTTATTCCCTAAAAATGTATTTAAAAGTATTACCAAGGTTTCCCTAATTTTTGGTGATAAGAAATGAGGATTTCTTCAAGAATAAAAATGGATATAAGTATGTATATTTTTTAGAGAAAAATATATATTATTTGATCACCAACTTTTGTGCTAAGTGTATATAGTATGTGTTATACGTGTTAGTGTATTAAGACTTAAAAATACACTAAATACTCATGAGGAGTATAAACATAAAAATACACATACAACATACAAGATACATAATTCGGGTGCAAAGTGCAAAATACAAAAAGCTTATATTTATTTTTGAGAAAATAATATAAGTAAGACACTTAGTTAAAAATATAAAATATTTTTAACACAAGAATATATACACAAAAGAGAGTGACTGTACTTGTGCAACACAAGTCTAGTGACTAACGTTGAGAAAACGCGTATAGGTTACGACGTTAATTAAGCAAACCCGGTGAAGTTTACGACGCAAGGAACGCAAAGTTGTGAGTTCATGCTCCCCCTTTTCTTTTAACTGTTTTCAGTTTTATAACTTCGGGGGTGAAATACATGTACAAATATTATAATGTTTATAAATGGTATGATAACAAGAAACGCACTTGGTGAGGACGAGAACCAAGTAGGATGCGTTATGAGGAATGATAACAAGAAACGCACTTGGTGAGGACGAGAACCAAATAGGATGTGTTATGAGAAATGATACGAGAAATCGTGTCACGAATAGGGTACATAAGCACCATTAATCAACAATATACCTAGACCGCAGAACAAAAGGTTAGATCTAACGGGTGCCGGGCAGCACACTCTCGGTGAGGGCGAGAATCGAGTAGTGCTTTTGTGTCTCAGAATATACCAATTAAATGCCTAAGGTTTGGTGACTTCCAATGTCGTGTCACATGTTAATGGCTTTGCAACCCATTAACAGTCCTGATACTTACAGGAATACTTTATCTACATAAAATTTCATACCATACTAAAACTTGATTAATACTTGAGTACGTGGGGTACTCAAGAAAAGCTTGAATTATACTTGAAGTACGTGGGGTACTCAAGAAAATGGGAATTATACTTGGGTACGTGGGGTACTCAAGAAGAACTTGAATTATACATGAGTACGTGGTGTACACAAGAAAGTTGACTTATATATGAAAACTTGATTTATACACAAACTATGTTTTCATACAAAGTATACAAACGTGAAATACAAAACTGCATGAATTCACACCAACATTATGTTGACTTTTTTCCAAAACTCACATGTATTTCAGGTAACTAGGATGGATGTGCGCTCGGTCTTACCCATGCTCGTGGTTGTCGCTTATGTTTATCTTTAAATAAAGTTGTAAACTTTTTAAGACAATGTTTTATGCTAACTCACGATGTAAACGCTATCTTATGTCTTCAAATTATGGTATTTGAAGTTATTTTCATGAGCATGTAGTATGTTTACCTTTCGTATGCAATGAGAACCTTTCATGATCACACCTCGTGCTTCCGCCGCAGAAAGGGGTGTGACAGATTGGTATTAGAGCTGCGATTGTAGTGAACCAGGATTCCTTCTCGAGTCTAGTCTACAATCTCTAGGATCCTTTCACGTAAACAATTTTCAAAGAGTTTTCATTGCATAAAACGTCCCGCGACATCCACTACCTGAAACTGTGTACATGAGTCTAGAAAAGACACTACGAGACTTAGGGTGCACGAGAGTAGCACTCGTCTGTGATTGAGAGTTAATTGCAATTATGTGTGATAATTAGCATATACTAGAAATAGAATGTCACAAGTATACGTGACCTTACTTGAAAACGATGGCCCATCTGAAGGAAGAGATGCGAGGATGAAACGAACTGTGCGGACTGTGCAAGGAGTTACGTAATTATGGATGCATACATAATTATGGAATTCAGTGCACAGAAATCACAGCAAGTCTTGTCACGTATAGATTCCCTCAGTGCAAGCCTACTAAGTACTCTGCTAGAGTAATAGTTGTTTGATGTCACTTATGTGGTATATACCTGTGAATATATATACTGCTACTGTCTAGTATGACGATATCAAACAAACGTTTAACCCTGTTGTGTTATGTTCTGTCAGAACATGGCACCCAGGAAAGCTGTGAATGCTCGCCATGATGATCAACCTCCTCCTCCCCCACTGCCAAGAACTGCTGAAGAGCTGAACGCTCTACTGGAAGAAAGGATTTCCGCTGCTATTGCCCAATACGAGGTAAATCGAACTCAAGACAGTGGCGGCCCAAGCAACGCTAGACGTAATGGGAACGGAGATTCATCTGGAGGCAACGCAGCTCAAGGCTGCACTTTCAAGCAGTTCCTCGACTGCAAGCCAATGAACTATGACGGCACAGGAGGTGCAGTAGCCTTTGTACGCTGGACGGAGAAGACCGAAGCTACTATCCGCATGAGCAAGTGTACCGCGGATCAGCAAGTCACTTTTGCTACCAGATTGTTTGTCGATGAAGCTCTGACTTGGTGGAACCTGCAAGCCCAAACTTTGGGTGATGATGCCGCTTATGGCCTAACTTGGGAAGAACTGAAGGAAAGGATGAGAGAGAAGTACTGCTCTCGAGCTGAACTCCAAAGGCTGGAAATGGAGTTCTGGCACTTTACCATGGAAGGCGCTGACATCAATGGCTATACTCGAAGGTTCAACGATCTGTCAAGAGTGCTTCCCTACATGGTGACTCCCGAATTCAAGCGCGTTGAACGCTACATTTGGGGACTGGCCCCAGAGTTTCGTGGCATGGTGACGTCGGCCAATCCACAAACAATCACCGAGGCTGTAACTCTGGCTGTCAGCCTTACTGAAGATTGTGTTCGTATGAAGAAGTTATCACTGAACCCAACAGAGAAGACCGAGACACATGCTGAGTCGTCCGGTGACAAGAAGAGAAAACATTCGAACCTGAACCAAGCAACTCGCAACAACAAGGGTTTCAGCAAGAAGCGCGACACTAACCCGTCTCAGGAGACGAAGACCCTTGCAACCAAAGCATACCAAGGCTCCATTCCTAAATGCCAAAAATGTAAGTATCATCATGATGGAGCTTGTCGCATTCCAAGGTGCGACAAATGTGGTAAGTTGGGTCATCAAACAGAAGACTGTTGGGGAAAAGGAAAGAACCGAAATGGAAATAATGTTGGTAACAAGAATGGTAACGGGAAAGGGCGGAACCAAGGATGCTTCAAGTGTGGAAGCAATAATCATTTCATGAAGGACTGCCCAGAGGGAAACAATGCTCAGGCTAGAGCATTTGTGATTGGAGCAAAGAACGCACGCGAGGACCCTAACGTGGTCACCGGTACGTTTCTCATTAACAATCACTTTGCATCCATATTATTTGACACTGGTGTCGATTATAGCTTCATGTCTGTGGAATTTAAACGCATACTCGGAATAGAATCCAGTAGATTAGAAATTCCTTATTCCATAGAACTAGCCAATGGTAAACTTGTTGAATCGGGCGAAGTCGTTAGAGGCTGCACACTAGAACTTGGTGAACGAAGATTTAGCATCGACCTCTTACCTATTCAATTGGGTAGCTTCGATGTAGTGGTCGGAATGGACTGGCTGTCCAAGAACAAAGCTGAGGTTGTATGTCATGAGAAAATCATTCGCATCCCTCTGGCGAATGATGAAACTCTCATCGTACATGGAGAAAAAGGAGACGCACCTCTTCGAATCATCAGTTGTATAAAGGCACAAAAGTGCTTAAGGAAAGGATGTGTCGCCTTCCTAGCACACGTTGTAGATAAGAAGGCTGTGGAGCCGAAACTCGAAGACATTCCTGTGGTGAAGGAATTTCCTGATGTGTTCCCTGAAGATCTGCCAGGACTACCTCCGCAACGACAAGTCGAAATCCGTATAGACTTGGTTCCAGGAGCTGCTCCTGTAGCCAAGGCACCCTATCGACTTGCACCATCCGAAATGCAAGAATTATCTACACAGCTCCAGGAGTTGTTGGATAAAGGATTCATAAGGCCAAGCTTCTCACCCTGGGGAGCTCCAGTATTGTTCGTGAAGAAGAAGGATGGAACACTGCGGATGTGTATCGATTACAGAGAACTGAACAAGCTCACGATCAAGAATCGGTATCCACTACCGAGGATTGATGACTTATTTGATCAATTGCAAGGATCAAGCTACTATTCCAAGATCGACCTTCGATATGGATACCATCAGCTGAGAATCCAAGAGGAAAACGTACCAAAGACTGCATTCAGAACACGCTATGGGCACTACGAATTTCTTGTGATGCCATTTGGATTGACGAACGCGCCAGCGGTCTTTATGGATCTGATGAACCGCGTATGCAAACCATATCTCGATAAATTCGTGATTGTATTTATCGATGATATCCTGATTTATTCGCGAACGAAAGAAGAACATGAGCAACATCTCAGAACTATTCTGGAACTACTGAAGAAAGAGAAACTTTATGCAAAGTTCTCGAAATGCGAATTCTGGATTCGCGAAGTACAATTTCTTGGTCACGTTGTGAATGAGAAGGGCATTCATGTAGACCCGTCCAAGATAGAACCAATAAAGAATTGGGAAGCCCCCAAAAGCCCGACTGAAGTTCGACAATTTTTGGGCCTAGAGGGCTATTATCGGCGATTCATCGAGAATTTCTCAAAGATAGCCCAACCGCTAACGACCCTTACACAGAAAGACAAGAAATATGACTGGGGTCACAAACAAGAAGAAGCCTTCCAGTTACTTAAAAACAAGCTCTGCGATGCACCAATACTATCATTACCCGAAGGCACCGAAGACTTCGTGGTATACTGCGACGCCTCACGACAAGGCTTGGGTTGCGTGCTCATGCAACGTCAAAAAGTCATCGCTTACGCTTCAAGACAGCTGAAGGTACATGAAAGAAACTATACCACTCACGACCTGGAGCTGGGCGCAGTGGTATTCGCCTTGAAGATCAGGCGACATTATTTATATGGTACTCGATGTACAATTTTCACAGATCACAAAAGCTTACAACACATATTTGATCAGAAGGAATTGAATATGCGCCAGCGGCGATGGGTCGAGCTGCTGAATGATTACGTCTGTGAGATCAAGTACCATCCTGGAAAGGCAAACGTCATAGCGGACGCGTTGAGCCGAAAAGAAAGGGTTAAAACCCTAAGGGTTCGAGCGTTAGAAATGACCATTCGAACGAGCCTCACTGCACGCATTCGTGATGCACAACAAGAAGCTCTTAAAGGAGAAAACCGTAAAGCTGAATACCTCCGGGGTATGTTGAAATACATGATGCCAAATGAAGAAGGAGCCTTATACCTCAAGAAGCGTATTTGGGTTCCACTCTATGGTGGCATACGAGAAGTCATCCTTGATGAAGCGCATAAATCGAGGTACTCGATCCACCCAGGGTCAGACAAAATGTATCAAGACTTGAAGGAATATTACTGGTGGCCGAGACTTAAAAGCGATGTTGCTGTCTATGTTGGAAAATGCCTAACCTGTGCTAAGGTTAAGGCCAAATATCAGAAACCGTCCGGCCTACTACAACAACCAGAGATTCCCGTGAGGAAGTGGGAGCAAATCTCGATGGACTTCATAACAAAATTACCCAGGACCCCGAGGGGGCACGATATGATATGGGTAATAGTTGATCAGTTAACGAAGTCTGCGCACTTCCTACCGATCCGAGAAAAAGACAGCACTGGAAAGCTTGCTGAAATATACTTAAGAGAAATTGTGGCACGTCATAGAGTGCCAATCTCAATCATTTCCGACAGAGATGGACGCTTTGTCTCAAGAATCTGGCAATCATTTCAGGAAGCCTTTGGATCTCAGTTAGATCTAAGCACGGCATTCCATCCGCAAACAGACGGCCAGAGCGAACGGACTATACAAACGTTAGAAGATATGCTTCGTGCATGTGTCATGGATCTAGGCGGCAGCTGGGATACTCATCTACATTTAGTTGAGTTTTCCTACAATAACAGTTATCATACGAGCATAAAATCCGCGCCGTTCGAAGCTCTGTATGGCCGCAAATGATGATCGCCCTTATGTTGGGCAGACGCTGGAGATAAACGTATGGTTGGTCCTGAACTTGTACAAGAGACAACCGACAAGATTGCACAGATCCGAGAGCGTATTAAGGCGGCTCGAGATCGACAAAAGAGCTACGCTGATTCGAAAAGAAAATCAGTAGAATTCGAGGTGGGAGACAAAGTGTTGTTAAAAGTCTCACCTTGGAAGGGCGTAGTCAGATTTGGAAAGCGTGGAAAGCTGAATCCACGATACATCGGACCATTCAGAATATTGAAAAGAATTGGTACCGTGGCATACATATTGGAGTTACCGGAAGAACTTAATGGAGTACATGATACGTTCCATGTATCCAACCTGAAGAAGAGTCCAACACAAGAAAACGTGATCATCCCGGTGGATGAAGTGCATATTGATGAAGCCCTTTGATTTACAGAACAACCCGTTGAGGTTACCGACTGGAAAGTCAACAAGACCAGGAGGAGCAGTGTGAAACTTGTCAAAGTACGTTGGAGCTCTAAGCACGGACCCGAGTACACATGGGAACGTGAAGACCAGTTCAAGGAAAAGTATCCCCACCTATTCAAGAAGACTCCAGCGAGAGTTAGTTCAGCCTGAATTTCGGGACGAAATTCTTTTAACGGGGGGAGACTATGACAACTAGCACCAAACCGGTAATTTCCGTACACTCTAATCATTATTTAATGACTGCAATTATGTGCTTAATTGTCAGCAATGTCTGAACACATACTAAACAAGTGAATTTATGCACGTTGTATACTACAAAATATTGCTTTATGCATAAACGAGAGCGTTGTGTCAAAAATACGAGTAAACTCACCGGTAAGACACACTGTGTCAACAGAACTGCAGAAAGCAGTCAGACAATAAAATTGGAGCCTAGGTGTAGGTCCAACGACAAGAATACATTAAAACCCAAAAATACGTACAAGGGTTTACATATATACCTTACGGAAGCAAAAATAAGCACTAAAAAGCACCCGAAACGCACTTCAAGTGCAGGATTTTAATAAATTCAGCTCAATTCAGCATTTAAACATATGAATATTATGCAGAAATGTCGTTTAATTATCCAGAATATTTCCCTAAGTGTTGGGAATTGAAAGGGTACAAGAAAGATACTTAAAAGACACTAAAAAGTGTAATTTAGCACTTTATCGAATCGGTGTCTAACCGAACAACCGGTTAATACCCGGAACACCAAAATAATGCTAAAAGCATTGTTTTTATTCTTCTAAACTAGTTAGGGTCCCCGAATACCCTAACACCCGTTACAAAACACTACACACTATTTAACTAATTTAATCACCTAATTAACTAACTACCACTTAACCTTTTAGTTGAAATCCAACCATAAAACCCCCACCCCCATTCGATCGGTTTCCCCATGTGGGACAACCTACACAAATCTTTGATTATTATAATCAAGGTGGTCTCAAATCTAGAAGGCACTTTGTTTAGTGGACAAAATATAGAGTTGGTTCATAAATATAACCATAAGACTACAATTCATTTACTTCAACACTTAACTCAAAAATTCCACTCCCTTTCTCTCTTGGCTTGAGTTCAGCCGAACCCACACACAACCACCTCACCATTTTCAAGTTTGTTCAAGGCATTCTAAATACATACAAAGGTGAAGGATGACACATAAGGAAGCTCGGTGCTTACGGATTGCCAATGACCTCACCACAAAGCTATTAACCACCCGTTTTTCGTCTAGTTTCTTCCCTAGCCACGAGCTAGTAGTAAGTGACTCTAAACACCCTATTGATCTTGTCTAAAGTGGTTAATAAGAGATTTGTCGGATAAAAATCATGAACATATAAGATCAAAGTTTAAAGTCTACTAAAACTGATGAACAAAGTGGTTAACGAGTAAATATTAGTGTAAAACTTATGGAACTTGTTTTGTTATGGTTATTTATTATTGTTGGATGCTAGTAGGGAAACGGATCGTCATCTAACCACGCTAGGTCATGTTCTTGGAACATGAACTAGCGCTATGTTTAGTGTAAAAAGAACTAGGTGACGAACCCTTTCACTCACAAACATGAACTTGTGTAAAAACGATTTTTCTTATGAAATGGAGTTCTAAACTATTAGATCTACGGATCTACAAGTGGTATTTTTGAAGAACCAAGTGTATGATGAAATCATGTTTAAAAAGTCGGATCTTTCTCAAAATAAAGACATTTTTGGGAACAAAAAGTGTATAGACACTTGTGTAACGAAAGGATTTAACCAAGAAATATTTTCGTAAATACCGACTAGAAGTTGTAAAACTTCATATTCTTTAAAAATAAAGTTTTCGAGATAATGATTTTATTTTTAGAGATGAAAAGACTTACTAAATGTGCTAGTAAGTTACTACACATTTTTGTAAATATTCAAGTTCATGAAATGGAGAAATTAGTGATTATTGTTGATGATTATTGTTGATAATTGTTGTTGATGATTGTTGACGATTTAAAAGAAATAAACACATGTTTTGAAAACATGGGAAACCTCCATTTTTTTTGGGAAACTCTGTCAAAATTTTTATAAATTTTGACACTTAGAAAAATATAAGTTTTTGAGAAACTTATTCCCTAAAAATGTATTTAAAAGTATTACCAAGGTTTCCCTAATTTTTGGTGATAAGAAATGAGGATTTCTTCAAGAATAAAAATGGATATAAGTATGTATATTTTTGAGAGAAAAAAATATATTATTTGATCACCAACTTTTGTGCTAAGTGTATATAGTATGTGTTATACGTGTTAGTGTATTAAGACTTAAAAATACACTAAATACTCATGAGGAGTATAAACATAAAAATACACATACAACATACAAGATACATAATTCGGGTGCAAAGTGCAAAATACAAAAAGCTTATATTTATTTTTGAGAAAATAATATAAGTAAGACACTTAGTTAAAAATATAAAACATTTTTAACACAAGAATATATACACAAAAGAGAGTGACTGTACTTGTGCAACACAAGTCTAGTGACTAACGTTGAGAAAACGCGTATAGGTTACGACGTTAATTAAGCAAACCCGGTGAAGTTTACGACGCAAGGAACGCAAAGTTGTGAGTTCATGCTCCCCCTTTTCTTTTAACTGTTTTCAGTTTTATAACTTCGGAGGTGAAATACATGTACAAATATTATAATGTTTATAAATGGTATGATAACAAGAAATGCACTTGGTGAGGACGAGAACCATGTAGGATGCGTTATGAGGAATGATAACAAGAAACGCACTTGGTGAGGACGAGAACCAAGTAGGATGCGTTATGAGAAATGATACGAGAAATCGTGTCACGAATAGGGTACATAAGCACCATTAATCAACAATATACCTAGACCGCAGAACAAAAGGTTAGATCTAACGGGTGCCGGGCAGCCACACTCTCGGTGAGGGCGAGAATCGAGTAGTGCTTTTGTTTTCAGAATATACCAATTAAATGCCTAAGGTTTGGTGACTTCCTATATCGTGTCACATGTTAATGGCTTTGCAACCCATTAACAGTCCTGATACTTACAGGAATACTTTATCTACATAAAATTTCATACCATACTAAAACTTGATTAATACTTGAGTACGTGGGGTACTCAAGAAAAGCTTGAATTATACTTGAAGTACGTGGGGTACTCAAGAAAATGGGAATTATACTTGGGTACGTGGGGTACTCAAGAAGAACTTGAATTATACATGATTACGTGGTGTACACATGAAACTTGACTTATATATGAAAACTTGATTTATACACAAACTATGTTTTCATACAAAATATACAAACGTGAAATACAAAACTGCATGAATTCACACCAACATTATGTTGATGTTTTTCCAAAACTCACATGTATTTCAGGTAACTAGGATGGATGTGCGCGCGGTCTTACCCATGCTCGTGGTTGTCGCTTATGTTTATCTTTAAATAAAGTGGTAAACTTTTTAAGACAATGTTTTATGCTAACTCGCGATGTAAACGCGATCTTATGTCTTCAAATTATGGTATTTGAAGTTATTTTCATGAGCATGTAGTATGTTTACCTTTCGTATGCAATGAGAACCTTTCATGATCACACCTCGTGCTTCCGCCGCAGAAAGGGGTGTGAAAGGGTATAAGTCTTTAAGCCCTTGTAAGTCATTTTGGAGGGCTCATAATGCAAGAAATAATGACAAAACAACTTTGTATGGACCAAGGACCAAAACACAAAATCTGAAAGTTGATCAGAGGGGGCGTTGCGCGACGCGAGGCACCCTGAGGGGGCTACGCGTGACGCTAGGGGCCCTCTGATCCGAAAACTTTGGGCTAGTGTCTCCTAGATGCATTGTAACCAACTTAAAACAGATATTTTCACTCCATGGGCGACCCCTAATAATTCCTAGGCACTTATGGACACTTGTGGGTGATCCATGATCAGCTGTAGCTTTGGTTGTCAACAATCTAGTGAGTTTTAAGCACTATAAAAGGCCCTCATGTTGCAACATTGTGATCACACCTTCCATCTGCATTTGTGGAGCTTCCTGGAGCATAAAAGCAGACCCAAGTCATCCCTAGTCGTGCATTAGACTTTGGTAAGTACCCTTGACCTTCCTTAATCAAGTCCTTACTTAGTTTTAGCTTAAAAGTCAAACCGTCGTAATTACCGTTTGACTTCACGATTAATCATTAATGGTCCAGTGATTAGTCGAATTAAAGGTAGTTATAAGTTGGTAATTATGTGGGCAATAAACCCTTAAAAGGGCACCCTCTGATTCCCACTCTAACTAGACCATTTGTCGGGTCAAAGTTTATTAGAAAAACTCAACAGAATGCTAATCTTCGAATTTACGCATAATTAACAATGTGGAAGGCATGTAACCTATTTTATCACTCATATAACTTGGTAATAAGTATAATAACTGGTCTAAGCTTGTTTGATCCGACAATTTTCTGTTTAGACCCGGTTCGGAACAAAAAGTCGCAAAATTTTGACTTTTGCTTTGACTTCAGTTCTGACCCGATTTAGTATGATTTGGAAATGCATTAGAGCTTCCTTAGGACCAGGTTACATGCTAGTATAACCCTCTGTGATTATACACCTTGGTTCATTAGTTATCCAATTAATATGCGTGATTCCGTTAAATGCCTAATATGTGAAAGGACAATAATTTTTGTTACTGATTTAAAAACATGTCCCTAAATTTTCACATCAGTTGGAGGTCTAGATTAGGAGTTATGCTCATTAGCGTAATTAGAACACCTTTTTGTAATTAAACGGCGTCATTAGCTTAAAGCCTATCTAAACCCAATTTTTGACACCAAACCTTTTACCCACTGATGTAATATAATATTTTGGGATTTTTAAAGATTTTTAATTATTTTTAACCCGCTCATAACCTAAGTTTATGGCATTAATTCGGTAAATACCGAATATACCCTTTTTGGTTATAAAATGAGTTCTACAAAGTATTTTGATGCCAATCCAGTTGCTACTGATTTTATTTAATAAATGAAGTATTTTGGACTTTATAACCTATCCAGAAAACTCAGATTTCCGGTATAACCCGGAAATCGCTTAAAATGACTTTTTAAGCGTAAACACAGAGTTTATGTTTAAAACCATTTTTGTCATACAAGACATATCAAAAATGATATGACCTATTAAAATAAGTTATTTTACTGATGTATTCAGACCCGAATCTCAGAATTATAAAATAACCTCTTTTATAATCTTTAAAATGACCAAAATACCCCTACGGGGCTTAAATTGAGATTAAACTCGTTTTGGGCATAATGGAAGATATCCTACTGATATCACAACATATTTAAGGCATATTAACTTAGGAAACCTGTATATGGCTCTCATGGTTACCCGTTACGCTTATGGCGCGTTCGGTTCAGTTTATGTAACTAGTTTGCATAAATTAGCCGAGACGGGTCAAACCTTATCGTTTTTATCTCAAAATCCAGAACGTGGTTAGATTACCCATATTATACAAGTCTTCAAACTTGTCGGGTCTAAATCACATTCTATTCCGGTCTTCGCTTAATCGTGCGTTTGAACCATATCTTTGTTAAAACTAACCGGTCTAAGTTTAGACTTAATTAAAGACCCGTTAGGATTCTAATAGGTTATTATAAACCTTCGTTCCAGAATAGGAGACCCGGTAAAAGCTACACGCACTTGCTTATTGTGATTATTACTTTGCAAAGGTAAATACTTTTAACTTATTTTCCCTTATACGGGCTTGGGGTACGGTATATAAAATACTGCTTGGTCCGGCATTGAATCTTTAATCGAATAGAGGTTAAATCATTGATATGCGCGTTTTGAAATGTTTTGTTTGCTTAAAGCCTTTGGGGGGGGGGGGTTAATGACCATGTCCCGGATATCCTTGGCATCATCTTACGAGATGGCCACGGCCTGAGCACGGGGTGTAGGCGTACACCCGTCAGTGCATAAATAAATAATGTGGTGTGTCTATTGATCTTTAACCCGGTCTACGGATCGGGCTACTGAACGCATAAGGAACATGTAATTCTTTTACAAGTATTATATTCAAATAATTATCCCAAGTTATAAAAAGTTTGTGCCACGTGCATTCAAATCAATTTTTATTAAACTTTTCAAAATGAGTCGGTTGATAGTATTTACCAGTGTAAACTGATGTATTTTCCCAAAAAAGGTTAAGTGCAGGTACTACGCGAACTAGGTTGGCTTTCTCCTAGCGTCCACAATAAGTCTCGCCAGCTTGGATGTCAAAACTGTTGAACAATGTTTCCTATTTATTTTTTATCCACCTGTGGATTAATTTCAACTGTTTGTGATACTTGATATTACAATTATATTCGGTTGAAATATATCTTTCTTTTGCTTCCGCTGTGCATTTAAATATTGTGTTGTTTGACTGTAATGTTACCAACTACGTCACGATACTCCCCCACGGGGCCCACCGGTCAAACATGGAAATATCGGGGTGTGACATTAAGGCAAGGTTGGGAACAGCCAGAAGGGGTTGGGTCGATGAACTCCCGAGTATCATATGGGCACATAGAACGATGCCAAGACAAGCAATGGTGAGACACCCTTCAGCCTGGTCTATGGCTCTGAAGCGGTGATCCCCGCCGAAACAGGCCTTCCATTACCAAGAATGTTGGCTGTCAATAACATTGACAACAACAGGGAGCGTAGACTAGACATGGACCTCTTAGAAGAGAGGCGCGAGAACGCCACCATCAACGAAGCTAAATACAAGTCCAAGCTAGAAAAATATTACAATGCGCACATACGGATCTGCACGTTCAACCCAGGAGATTATGTCTTTCGGGATAATGAAGCCTCTAACGCAGAGCGCCCAGACAAACTTACTCCCAAATAGGAAGGACCCTACCTTATACATGAGGTCTTGGGAAAAAGCGCGTACAAACTGCAAACGTTGGGTGGTGACATTATCCCAAGTACCTGGAATGCGCAACAACTTAGACGATGTTATATGTAATATTGTAATTTGTTTCTTTTTGTATTACAGTTAAATGGCCTTGCACCACATGTTGATCAATATACAATAGGTTTTACAACTTGATTGTTTATATTATCAAACCTATATAACTATATCACAAATGCATGTACTACTTTGAGGTATTCACAAAAACAAATTGGCCAATCTTCATTCGCAATACCTGCACAAACTTGTTAATAACATGCAAACATTGTAATACAGTTCTATGTAAGTTCAAACATTGCCATGCGCCTTGTAATGGGTGCACAATAACTTCTTATTTTGCGCCTTTAATCGGCCTAACACTAAAGTTATTTACTTGCACCATACAATGGACAATAAATAACTATATTTCTTCTGATCTTGCGCCTAGCAATGGCTAAATCGACGATTAAAGTTAAACATTTCCTACGACCTTTGGGCAAAGAAATATGTTAACTTCCTACTTGTGCCTCGGAAGTGGCCACAAAATACACTAACCTATTATTTATTTTGCGCCTCACTGTGGCCTAAATAATAGAGGAGTTTCAATTCACTCGCGCTTAAACAAGGTAGAACAGTGAATATATTTTACTCTGATGCTTTAAAGCCAAAAAATTATATATTCATCAAACTTGCGCCCCGGCTGGCGCCGCAAAGGGCAACTTGTTCTAGTTACAAAAGCATAAAACTAAACAAGCAGTATATATATATATACACATACACAAGGCTTCGCAGGCTTGAATCACCCTTGATCTTCGCCTTCGGTCTCCCCTTCAGCATCTGCTTCAGGCTCGAATAATTCTCGCAGACGATCAACGTAGTCATCTGCCGCTAAGTACTCTTCACCTGCGCTAGTATAGGGACGACCGATGTGTTGTAAGCTTGGGAAGCAGCTTCCAGCTCGCTCTCAGTATCAACCTCGCGCAAGCGATATTACTCATTAGTAAATTTCTCTTCTGACACGACATTCACATGAGTTAAACACTCAGTATAAACAGCCTTATACCCAGCATCGTGTGCCTTAGCTCTTAGAACTGTAACCGTAGAATCTTCCTCCGGTGCGTCCAATATTACATTCGCAATCTGCACAAGTATTACAAAGATACATTCAATATGAGAAAGGGAATAAAAAGGCATGCTGAAAAAGCACTTACATAAACGACACCGTAATCACACATCCATTGACGATCGGAATTAAGGTCGGCATTCAGAGCGTTTGCATCCTCAAGCTGAACAGAAGACGAGGTATGCTAAGCAAGCACCCGCTGATAGTCTTCTTCAGCTTTAGCTGCGCGGGCACTTTCAGCATCTGTCCGCGCCCGTTCGGCCCTAGCCTCTACTTCGGCCTCTACCAAGCGCCGATAACCTCTGCTGGCGCCACATCCTTGGCCTGCAGGTCCTTGCGCGCGCTCTCCTATTTAAAGACAAGATTCAACATGAGAAGGAACTTTCAAGTTAAAGAAATTAAAAACATAAGGTATATTACATACCTCTATTCTATTGCGCGCAAGGTTGGCTTCCTCCATTGCCGCAACAGCAGTGGCTTCTTTTTTCTCAAGACCGGCATTCGCCGCCTTCAGGTTTAGAATTTCCTAGTGAAGACAGTAAAATTTTTCATTATCACACGCGCAAGCTTCGTTCCAGAGCTTGCGCTCCAATGATAAAAGTTTGGTTAAGGACCGAACCTGTTTATTGGAAGCAACAACACTCCACTCCTCGGTCCTCTTATACGCCTCGAAATCGGCTTTCTCCTTTGCCAGGATTTCCTGAGATGCTCTAATATTCTCCATGGTGGCAGCAGCTTCAGTCTTTAACTGATTGTATTCCTCCTCTTTTTGTGTGAGGGAGTACCAATCGTGCAGAATCACATTCCCTGTGGTAGCAGCACTAACAAGGTAAAGGGTGTGTTACATGTATAAGTTCTCTGGCCCCGACATCCTTAAGCGCTCCACATTCACAGGTGTGAAAGCACCCTTCAAAAATTCCCTACAAAGGTAAGGGTCAGTCATCACATCCCCTTGTCTTATATTCCATGGGGGGAATGGATGTACTGACTACACATGTCATTATACATGCAGAAGTAATACTCCAGCAGGGTTTCATTGGGCTGGATTGGGTTCTGATCAGGATCACCACCTCCACCCGCGCCAGAGCTGGATGCATATTCGAAACGGGGGGACATTGGCACATGCGCCTCGCCACCTTCAGTTAACCCCTGGTTGATAATGGGGTCAATGACATTATTAAAAACATCCCTAATATCATCATGAACCGGGGTCTCGCCCACCGATTCAGTAACATGCACCTCTGCCTCGTGCGAAGGCGTAGTATCTGCAACATTTTCAACCTGAATAGTATGTTCAGGCTCTTCAACCCCCCTCTCATCACTAGCAGGCATGCTCAGTGGAGAAGGTGGAGGAGGAGGAAGCATGGTTGTAGCAACTAAAACAAAGACAAAGAAGGAATGTAAGCGAAGTTCGAAATACAAAAGCAAAGTCTCAGAAGATGGTTGCGCCCCATGCGCATCTAGACTTGTCGTCTTTTGACGATGAAGAGTAGGCTTCTTCGATGGTGCATCGGTAGGAGCGCCCTCCGGCTTTCTCTTCTTCACAGTCTGGGGACCAGTACTTGCCCCGGCACCACCAGTGCCCAGTGTAGCCCCTAGAATATCCAACCCCTCAAGGGTGTCAGACACTAAAACATAATCTTCAGGTTGAGTTTTTCTGGGGCGGAAGATACCTGTGCCAGCTTGCTTTGTCACGAGAGCAGCATGCTTCTCTTGACGCTTAGCCTTCTACGCCTTGCTACCTTCTGCGGCTGCGGGGTGAACCCCCAATGCAACAAGACAAACTGCAGAAGAATCAGATCCCAGTGAGTCATCACTAGAAAACCACATCAACTCTTCACCAGCAGGGGCCACGCCCCTACACGGCCTAGTGTTCAAAAAATACAACATACCCGACCTTGCCGCAATTTGTTGGATCGTTCTACGACCTCGAAAAGTCAGTCAAGGACATTCATCTTCATGTGTAAAGGCGGAATCAATGCACACAAAGTTACAACAGCTATTCTCTTTAATTTCTTCTCTTTTATTGCTTTCTGATTACAAATTGACAGAGTTTCGTTCCACAAGCAATGATCCAAGTCTTTTTTACAAATGAACCACACAACCCTATATATAGCTTTGAGATTTCGCTTGAGACTGTTCAAGCTAAATCAGATTTCGCTTGAAACAGTTCAAGCTAAATCATGATTTCCCTTGAAACAGTTCAAGCTAAATCATGATTTCCCTTGAAACAGTTCAAGCTAAATCATGATTTCCCTTGAAACAATTCAAGCTAAATCATGATTTCCCTTGAAACAGTTCAAGCTAAATCATGATTTCCCTTGAAACATTTCAAGCTAAATCATCAAGTTAACATGTAAAAACCCTAATGTGTGTTCATTCATACTATCTAGACACAAGACTTGATTATGACGTAATCAACAGACATTTAGTGCCCCAACACAATTGTCCCCTCCATCACGGGCCTTTCAGGAATACAAAAGTTCCCAACGATGGTCTCATACCATCCTTCCTCACCATCGTCACAACTTTCTATGACAATCTTCACTTTGTTATCTGACGCGAACATGCGCCACAAACCAACGACTACAAATCGCAAACAACACAATTAGTAAGGGAGAGACATATTCTAAAGAAGTGTTGTCGAACAAATTTACCTTGGCCATTCTCCCTGCAAACAGGCTTCTGTATGTGGCCCGCTTTCCAGCGCATCATCATGCGCAAAGCAATTAACCTCCTATTGCTTATAGCAACCAAGGGGAGCGCTTGGTGTCACACCCCGACCGCGTAAAACAACAAACCGCGGCGAAAACGTCGGGGAGTGGAGTGGTAGAATTATTGTTTCACAACCATGGTATTTAAAGTTTCGTTTTATTTATTAACAAAGTGGTTACATTGTCTTAAAACAAAGAAAACAAAGAGTACATAACGTAATTTAAACTAGTCTTGCATCTTTTATTGTCACTAAGGCCCAAGTCCGTCTAAGTGTATCTTGAACAACCCTATGCATCAGCTCCTGAAAACACATGTGAAAATAGGTACGTCAGCATAAAAATGCATGTGAGATACATAGGTTTTGTTGATGCAGGGTTCATGACTTGTAAGTTTAAAGAAATTTTTAACAAAAGTTAGTCATGAATCTTGTAAAGTGTTTTCTTTTATAAATCATACGGAAATCGATAAGAAATCAGATGATATAAAAGAAAGATGTATGATTACATGAATAACCAAGTAAAATGAGTTTGTATTAAATATGTTGTTTGTAAAACAATGTTTTGTGAAGATATGTTGTTTGTATAAAATGTAATATGTCTAAATTGAAATGGTTTAAATAACGTTACGATATGTAATATCATAAAAGCACTTATATATAGGAAGTACCAGCGGCATATCCACCATGCTTTTATCATATTACACACGCCTCGTTATTTAAATTACTTACCCAAACAAACCACCAAAATACCTTGTTTA
Organism: Helianthus tuberosus; assembly: GCA_030545235.1. Taxonomy (NCBI): domain Eukaryota; kingdom Viridiplantae; phylum Streptophyta; class Magnoliopsida; order Asterales; family Asteraceae; genus Helianthus; species Helianthus tuberosus. The sequence goes on from CM060411.1 coordinate 90,831,051, forward strand.
AACCAATGTCAAAATGTTTATGTGTAAGCAATGTTTAATGTTAAATGTAAACCATGTTTTGTGTAATCAAATGTTATGTATGACAAGTAAAAAGTAACTACTTAAACCATACGTATAATGTTTATGTGTAACTAAATGAAATGTATGGTGAACAATAATATTACTCAACCCCATAAGTAAAAATGTACAAAACAATGTATTTGATATAAATCATAATTTAAGTCAAAAGATATGTTTTGCAAAATCCATGCTTTACTGATACAAACACTTATGTGGTAATGTTAAAACGCATCCATTCAAGCCTTGCGACTGTGGAGACAAACCCTTAAACAAATTAAAGGTTTATCAAAATTTATGTATATCGGATTCAGTCATTTCCTACTTCCAAACAAACCTAGGAAGCCAGAAACGGGAGTTGTCAATTCCTATGGTACCACTACTTACTACCGAGCGGCATGATCAATGTTAATGAACGTATTTTTGTCCCGTTAAACAAACCAAATGTCATACCAAATGTAAGCATGTTATGTGTAAACAATGTACTAAGTATGCTAAATGAACATACATAGCAAAAATGTGATGTAAATCAATGTGTACATATGCTGAAATAAACATATGAAACAAATGTGTTGATGAAATCAATGTGCTCGCATGTTAACTAAACATACATAGCATAAAACATGGATGAAATCATGTACTATACATGTACTACATGAACATAGCAAGCATATGTTATAAAAGCATGAAAAGCACGAAAGTAACACGTAGGCACATGTGTTTCACCTAGGGCTGTAAACAAACCGAACGTTCAGCGAACAGTTCGTGAACCGTTCGGCGGGAAGTTCGTTTATGTTCGTTCGTTTAATAAACAAATGAACATGAACAAGAAATTTCGTTCGATTAGTTAAATGAACGAACATGAACAGAGGTCTCGTTCGTTCGATTGTGTTCGTGAACGTGTTCGTGAACATTCGTTGATTTGCGTTCGTTTATGTTCGTATATTTGTGTTTTAATTGAAGATCTTTGTACTTTCTTAATTTTTTTGTACTTTTTATATTACTAAACTTTTATTTATTTTATTACCCTAACAATGAAACTAGAAAACTCACTTTCACCTTGTTTATGCATCATTTCCCTTTCATTTCTCATTATTTACATCGGCGAATACGATCGACCTCCGTTCCACAATAAGGGATTCAAGTTCGAGTGCTACTCTCTGGGCCATCTATCTTTATCCTTCGCTGCGTTCGCCAAATTTATTTGTGTTCGTTTATGTTCGTGAACCGTTCGCGAACACGCTCATTTCCTTAATGAACGAACACGAACATAAAATCCCGTTCGGTAAGTGTTCATGAACCGTTCGTGAACACATTTATTTCCTTAATGAACGAACACGAACAAGGCCTTGTTCGTGTTCGTTCGGTTCGTTTACAGCCCTAGTTTCACCCCAAAATATTTGAAAACAGTAAAAGAGGGGAACTATGTACTCACTTGATATTGCTAAATGATCTTGAAACAACAATCAAACAACGCTAGAAGGATCGCAGAATCAATCGGCACCTAATATAGATAACTATGTTAATAAATCGGACCTAAATCGGAAGATCGGATAAAATGTGGTTTCGTAAACCAAATGAGTATAGGAACTCATGTAATATGGTTTAACAAAGCCTACATTCTAAAACGGAACTTATCCTAAGTGCTTATGACCCATTACGACCCGTTTAGGTAGCTTACGCTACTTTAACGCGTCGTTTGCGTAAAACGCGTTCGTACCACCTAACTAGTCCTATGACAAGTATTATATGCCTTAACATGTCTAATAATGTTGCCTAATCAGTTTAGATGTTAAAATTTAGGTTACATATGCTTAAAATGAAATTATGCGTAAAAAGGGCATTTTGGTCATTTTCCTAAGGCATATAAACTACCTATCATACAACTAACTAAACGAAGTGACCATAAGATATAACCTCGGAAGGTTATTTCCTATACAACTATGGTCACAAAATGTGTTTGGTCGGATCCTAATGATCAACCAAACGGGTTGGGTTCGAAAGTCTAAGCGGTTGTTTAGACCGCTTATCTTACGACCCTAAATAAGCACTAAACTAAAAGTGACGAGTTAAACATGTTAAAACATGTTTAACTAAGTTAGAAAACAAGTTTGATATCAAAACAAAGTGTTTTGATACCCAAAGATAGTTTCGTTGCAAAATACGCATAAACACGTACTTTGACCGAAACTATGACTCGTCACTACGCCTAATCAACGTGGTAATCAGTAGGTATAGTCACAAGGGACTATAACCATCGTGATTACGCTCACGTTACAAAGTTCAAACGAACTTTGTGTTGACCAAAGACTGGTCAAAGCAGAAAGTCAAACACTGTTTGACTTTCATGCTTAAAATGCATAAAAGCGTGAAAGAAGCTTACAAGAGGTCCAAAGCTTGAAGAAAGAAGAAGAAAACTTGAAGATTGGGACCTTCAACCAGAAGGGATAGTCCCAATTCTCCAGGAATGAGAGAAAGATCAAATTTGAGTAAGGTGAAATGAAAATCTTATGGGTATTTATAGATTTCGAATAACCGTTAGGATCATTTCTTGAAAGTTGAGCTTCAATCCTGACCCTCCATGTGTTACCCATTGTTTTACAATGTTATGGGTGTCCAAAACCAGCTCATAGATTGATTAAACCATGTACAAAAGCCAGAAACTAGCTACTGTTTGCAGAAAAATGATTTTTGCAGAACTGGGGGTCTGTCGCGGGCCGCGTAGACAGAAGGAATGGGCTACGCGCCTAGCACTTCAGATCAGCAACTTTTGCAAATTGGCAAAATAGGCCCCTGATGCTTAAAACTTGATTTTTGACACGTTTAAGCCCCGTTAACCCATTTTCAAGGCTCAATAATGATGTGAAAGTATAGGAGGCATGAAATATGCTTGAAAATATCACGGATGTCGGTTCGTTTGGTCGTACGCTCACGTTATTCGGTTAATTACGACGAAACACGAACGGACGTGAAAAACGATCCAAATTGCGCGACGAATGAAATTTTAGCATGTCAATCAATAAAATAAAATATTTTAATGATTAAAACAATTTTTGGATGTCCGGGTATGTTCAGAACATAAGATATGCACGAAAATGCAAACTTATGCACTTTTTGCGCTTTTAGTCCCTGATTGAACAATAAGTTTTATTTTAGCATACTGAACCCCTCAAAGCCTATTTCTAAGCTATGTAAAGGATATTTAGGGTATATTTAACTTATGATCAAGTTCCGAAATGTTCGTTACTATACGAATCGGTATACTTTCGCAGTTTGTCGAAATTAGTCCCTGTAAGCGAATAAACTTGATTTTGTCATACCAAACCCTTCAAAACTTATTTCTAAGTTATGTGAAGGTTATTTAAGGTATGTTAATCATATGTTGATGTTCCAGAGTGTTTGTCGCATTAAACTGATTACGTTTACGCACTAGTTTGCGTATAACTTTCCAGAAAGCGATATAGAGTTTAAAATTGAACAAAAATCGAAACGTGCAAAATGTCAAACATAAATAAACAAACATTGAGGCCAAATCACATTGTTTTATTGATAATTGAACTATTCAAAGTTTGTACAATGATTACAAGCATAGATGTCACACTTGGAGCACACCATACCACTCCTGCGATTCAGGAATGACCAACATCTCCCTTGGAATCCGTTGGTATACACTCCGGATTTCCAACCTACACACAAGTGTGGCCGCCTTAATGTAGAAAAACTTGGACTTCCACTCATGGAAGCCCTTAGGAGGCACCTCTTTTCACGGCCCCGACCCGTTTTGCCCGGTTCAGAAGCCGCTAGACAGAAACCCGTGGTATCGGTATTTAATTGGCAACGGAAATTTCATCAGGACCGTTTGTCAGAAAATAATATCAGAGTTTTAAAAACACCGAATTATTTTATCATTAACTGCGGGACAAACCCCACATTTACAAGAAAGGAATTTCACTGGAGAAATCCTTTAATTAAAGATAAACATGTTTATTTCTATTTACTGAGCCACTTTATTTAAGCTGGAGTGCTACACGGCACTTTTCCTTCTTCACAGTAAATCACCTGAAATATGTTTTTAAAATATTTGATCAGCGAAAAATACTAGCGGGTGCATTCAATTTATACAAAAGACACATTGTTATAACATACTGTATTAAGAGTTTTCACATTTGCTTATATATTATAATTATCTGACCAGGTTATCACTCAGCAAGACCTGTCACTGTGGTCATATCACTATTTAGGTCCGTTTACCTAAAGTGATGCTTGCCAAGTAGTGTATACAAAACCCCACGTACTGGCAGTATTTAAAATTACAAAGACTTAATCACTGTAAGTATAACTGGAAAACATTTAGGGTTTTTCAAAAAAAACTTGATAAAAAGAGAATGACTCACATTGCTGATTTAAACGGTCAAAGCTTGCCTACTGGTTAAGCTGGTAAACCTAATTAAATATACAATGCAAACGAAACTAGGTTAGTAACTTAATACAACATTTACGTTAATCGCGAGATCAAAACCCTCACGATGAATGACAAAGTATAGCCAAATAAAGGCAGCACTTAAACATCCATCGGATTGGTTTTAGTCGATCGGATATAGTACCGTAGCAGTGATCGAGTTATACCCCGTTATCGTAGCAGAGTGTTGGTACTTCGCTAATTTATTTTGAGCAGAATTTAAGAGACATAAAAGATTTTGAGCAACTTTGAAATGTCACAGAAGGCTCAATTTATAGCTGTTTCGCCAGTCCCTTGCGCCCCGCGACTTACTCAGCGGAAGCCTTCGCGGCCCGCGAGCGCCACCCTAGCTACGACTAGGGCTTCTGTGTCATACCCTAGCTTTGACACGTGCATGACACGTGTCACACAACGTGCCCGAATCATCATCAGTCTCTCGCGCCCCGCGATTGATATCCCCTTTGTGGGTCGTGGCCCGCGACAGACTAAAAAATCAGTTTTATTTGATTTTTATATATAACTAGATTTTATCCCGCGCGCGTTGCGTCGCGGATTCCACCACAATCACCCGATAGTTTAACCCAGACACACCCCTCAAGTTTTGTATTCGCCTTCCCTCTCTAACACAACAATTCTATTTGTTTCTATTTATCAAAATAAAAGAGAAGCTGCTCCCTTCTCCAATAGGTTACATGTAGAGAGAACATGCATCCCAAGGAAAGGCACCTTACCATTAATTGATTCTCAGGTACCTCTAATTTGTGTTTGGGTGCCTGCCACTTAATTTCCGTCATCAGTCTCTTTCGATCTCTTTTTGAGAAGAAAATGTAGTTATTTAAATAGACGTACGCGCCTTGGTCGTCGTTCAAATAATGTACACACCTTAGTCATGTGTGAGTGATATTTGGTTAGAACCACGTGTCGGATTTGATTAGGCAGTCTAATGCAATCTTGGATGCTAGCAGTTGAACAATGTTGACACCTAAAGACGCGAAAAAAATCGATAGCTTTGTTGCCCTACTTGAACCAAAGGTCTTGTATTTTTAACTTAATAATAAGGGCAAATTGCAAAGCCAATGTTGGATAGACCAATAATCATATTGATGTATGGATGTTGACATCATTAAATGACTTAAATCTGTATATCGTATTATAGAACAACTTCCCTTTTTATTATGAAGGTGCTTTATGCTTCTATAATTTAATGACCTGATTAGTGTAAAACGCCATTCGTACATCATATCTCTACATTTTCAGTTCCAAAACATGATTAGGGCAATGCATTGAACTGGTATGCCGAAATCTTTAGCAACTCCTCTGCGCCAATTTTTTAAATGAAATTAGTTTATAAAAAAAACTCACAACTAAAAAGTAATTAAGATAACCAAAGATTGTACCTTGAAGAAAGCAAAGGATGTTATTTTTTTGATACAGAAACTACAAACTTTATCGTAGCTTTGCTAAATCAAATTATATATGTTTTCCCAATCTGCTCACAAATATACATCATAGCAAGCAAATCACATTACATTACAAATCAGATATAACTTATTCATTAACTTTATGACAAACCTTAATAATTTTGTATACAAATGTGCCTCTTCTTTCTTGTTTCTTTTCTGCTCCTTCTCTTTGTTTCTTTAATTGTAGCGTCACTTTCACTTATGTACCCAGCAAAATAAACCATTTTATTTTTCAAACTCAAAAAGTTATTGCCACTTTAGTCCAATCCGGTCGCCGATATTCTGTTAACCCGACCATCGTCCATGGATTCCGTCGTTGGAATCCTTAAAAACCGCCACTTGTTAGCCTAAATAACCCGCCACCGCCGAAGTGGCGGCTCTCCTTCTCGCCGCTTTCTCCATCTAGCGAGATCGACCGTTGCTCATGTGATATAAGGTCACCATAACCTCTACGGAACCCTAATCTAGAAACCGTCGCCGCCGTTTGATGCTTCGATTGAGCCACGACCGCTTAGCAATCGGAGAAACGAACACCGACCATCGGTTGCTCCGCCGGATAATGTAAAGCACTGCCCAAAGCGGTTGTCGGAACATCCTCGGACTCTCTCGCCATTTTCTTCTCTCTCTGCGATTCTTCTGGCATCTCCTTCAGATTTGAGAAAAGGGTTTGTGAAACGTGGCAAGGCATAACCGTGTGGTGGAAGATGTGTGGGCAGGTGTGTGAAGTAGAACCACACAATTCTTTTTATTTTGAAAAACACCCAAAAGCTAAGGTACAACCATCCAATGCAGAAACTTGTTGCTTATTTATAATGGTTAATAAGGTTATATGGTTTAGGTTTACACTAACGGAGTGTTTTAGGACGTTTTTGTGAGTTGTTACATCCTCTCCACCTTGTTTAAAATCTCGTCCTCGAGATTTACTGGAACAAGTAAGGATATTTCCTTTTCATTTCAGATTCTAGTTCCCGCGTGTATTTTGGTCCTCTCTTTAAATGTCATTTCACTTTGACCAGAATTAACCTCTTGTTATTGAGATTCTTAACTTTTATGTCTTCTATTTGAAAAGGTTTCTCAACAAACTTTAACTTTTCATTTACCTTTATATCCTGAAGAGGTACTACCAGTGATTCATCAGATAAGCATTTCTTAAGATTACATACATGAAATACATCATGTACATGAGCTAATTCATCTGGTAGTTGTAACTTATAGGCAACTGGTCCTATCTGTTGGATAACTGTAAAAGGTCCGACATATCTTCGACTTAACTTTTCTTTCTTACCGAATCGGACTACCCTTCTCAAAGGAGAGACTTTTAATAGTACTTTGTCTCCAACTTGAAATTCTAACGGCTTTCGGCGATGGTCGTCATAACTCTTTTGTTAATTTGAGTAAGTATATAAATAGCCCCTTAAATCTATATAAACAGCCCTAAGGAATAAAATGATAAAAATACCCTAACATTTAACTGAGAATACGTAATAGAGCTAATGTTAAGGGTTAAAACCGTTGTAAAATACAAACTTTAAGGTCTGATATATCAAACACGCGCTTTCTAAAAATCATATGTGACTTAACACTCGTTTTTTTCCTCCTACTTCTTTTCCTTCCGAGAGTAGTTGATGTCATTGTGATTGTAGCTTTCCTTCCAACTCATTACTATTGTTACTTTTCTCAATATCTACAATGATCATAGATATCCCACCATTAGCCAAAAATGTCTTCCATCATCACTTATTTCAAAATATTACAAATCGCTTATTTCAAAATATTACAAATACACGACTGTCTTGCCCATCTTCACCTTCTTTATTTATTGGGTTATTGGATTTTATCACCCACAACTATTGGCTATTGGCCACTGCCACCCTCAACTATTACTTTGACGTCCGTCACCCCCAACTTAACACTTAGTGTGTTTTGTCACCATGTCGTTAAATGATCACTAACTTTTGATCATGTTACGACACTTTTTGGGGTGTCATAAGGATCTTGGGAAGGTTTTAGGGATCTTAGGACACCCCCAAAAGTATATTAATAGGATCAAAAGTTAGTGATTTGGTGACAGAACACACTAAGTGTTAAGTTGGGGGTGGCGGGCGTCAAAGTGATAGTTGGGGGTGGCAGCGGCCAATGACCAATAGTTAAGGGTAATAAAATCCAATAACCCTTATTTATTTGGCTCAATCACATCATTACTTTCCAAGGGTTTATCATAGATGCATATTTGAGGATAGGTCTAGACATGTCTTTTTCATTTAAAAAGTGATATACCTTCATTCTCTATATTAAGTTATAGTTATCTATATACAACGTTATCAATGACGTACCCGTGATAAAATAATGAGTTGTTTCCAAAACATGCAATATAAAATACATCTTTTACGTTACCTTAAACATTATTCTTATAATTATTTTCTAGATACGCCACTGAAGGTAACGTAAAATTTCGTAGATCACTTTTCTTTTGGGATAAACTTTATGCTGTAAAGAAATCTTTGCTATATATAAAATAGAGTAAACCGCCATTTTGGTCCCTGAGATTTGGTCAGTTTTGCCACTTTAGTCTAAATTTCAAACATTTTGCTTCTAGGGCCCTGTGGTTTCGTTTTTGTTGTCATTTTAGTCCAAAAGTTAAATTTGGCCAGATTCCCCAACTTAAACCCTGATATTTTGTCTTTATCCTCAGGGTATTTTAGTCATTGTAGATTTATTATAACTCAATATTAATTAAAAATAATAAAACGCAAAAATCGTTTGACCCTATTTAAAGCACTCATCTCCCTTATTTCACCCAACTTCACATGTTCAAAAACCCTAATTCATAACCCACCTCCATCACCGTAATCAGCCACCACCTCCACCCGTTGTGTCTTCTTCACCGTCATCGGGCGTTTTTAGATCTGCAACGAATCTGGTGGTCAGTGATAAACGAAGCTAGAGAGGGGGAGATGAAGATTTGTGCGATTAACAAATCAGATTTGATTACGTGTTTGACCATTATTGATTTCGACCCACAATTTTTTTTAAATATGTCGTTATTGAAGGTTGTTTCAAACATTTGATCAACAGTCGAACATCGTTGAGCGAAAGTTGTAATTTTCATTTGTTTACTTAAACTTATGAGAGGAATTGCTTGTAGGGGAGCAATTGGGCAGCCGCGATTATTGGTCCCTGTTGCCATAGTCATGATCTATAACCGGTGGAACGGGTAAGCCTTTGTTTCTACTTTGAACTCAAAAACTATTTTCACTTAAAAAGGACTCTTTTCAGTTACCACATCATTGTACTTCCCCTGTAACAATCACTCCGTTTCCGATTAATCATTTCATCAATCGCTAATTGAATCTACAACGTTCCAGAATATTCCGATCATTCGCCGGAGTTCAAGATTCCACGGCGATGATTTCAGTCGGTTTATTCCAGTGCCGGAGTTGAATGCTTTAGTTGTTTTGTTTCGCCGGTGACGGTGCATCCGGCGAAGAGAATGAATCAGGTTAACAGATAAATATGATTATGAATATCTGAACTGTATTAGGGTATAAAGGAATTATATAAGATTAATTTAGTTTAGAGTAAACTGCCATTTTGGTCCCTGTGGTTTGGCCATTTTTGTCATTTTAGTCCAAATCTCAAAATTTTTACATCTGGGTCCCTGTGGTTTCACTTTTATTGCCATTTTAGTCCAAAATCCAAAAAAACCCATATTTTGACTGTTGAATGCTGATTATTTTGTCCTTTTGTGCAGGGGTATTTTCGTCCATCTTAATTTATTATAATATTTCAATAATTAATAAACTAAACTAATTATATATAATTCATCTTTCTCACTCAGAACATTTGGGTGCTCTTGATGGTTGTGGTTGATGGAGCTTAAACACCCACAGACCCCCTTGATCTCTCACTCTCGATATCAGCTCCGACCGTTCTTGTGCCGACGGGAACCCACAACCACCTCTCCATATACACCCACACCCCTCCTTCTCCGATAACCACACACCCACACCCAAATCAGACCGGTAGCGGCAACACGGTAACGAAATCAGAGGAGGAGAGAGAGAGAGATATGACGACAACATTTCACCCAAATCACACCCACACACCCACACCCAAGTCAGTCTGGTAAGCATTTCAACCCGTCATCTCCTTCTCTTTTCTTTAAGATCTGTGAAATTTTCTTTGGCCCTTTGTGGTTGACGTTTCGGGTGAAGGAAGTGGTTTGGTAGGGCAGCGGTGGTGCAGGGGGTTGGAGATGGTGGTGGTTCTGTGGGTGTAAGTGTGGTTCAGTAGTGGTGCGGCGGTGGTGGTTTGGTAGGGCAGCGGTGGTGTAGGGGGTGGAGTGTGGTGGTGGATGTTATCTGGTGAACATAAGGTGAGAGATTAGGGTTTCGAATTGAGTGTTGTCCAGGCCGAGGATGGTGGCGATTTGAGAGAGGAGGGGGTTATTGGAGGAGGCGACGGTGGTTATTGGAAGATGGTGGAGGAGGCGAATTGAGTGTTGTCCGGGCCGATGAGTTTTTGGATTTGGTCTGGTGAGGGGTTGTTGTTGTCGGAGTCTGAATCGGAAGATGTTTGATTTGCGGGTGGGTTTGAGATTGGTGGTTTCCTTTTGGTTGTTTTTGTGATTTTTTTCTTGGTGGTGGTGGTTTCTGGTTTTTTGGCTGGTTTTTGCTTCTTGGAGGATGTTGCTTTCACCATTGTTGGTTGTGGGGAGTTGGGTGAGAAGACCGTTGCGGTGGTGGTAGAGAGAGAGAAGAGAGAGAGACATAGGGTGTTTTGAGAGAGAGAGTGTGTGTAGAGGGGTGTTGAGAGAAGAGAGAGAGAGAGAGATAGGTTATATATATTAATTAATGCTTAATGAGTTAAATGTTATAATAAATTAACATGGACGATTATACCCCTGCAAAAAGGACAAAATAATCAGCATTCAACAGTCAAAATATGGGTTTTTTGGATTTTGAACTAAAATGGCAATAAAAGTGAAACCACAGGGACCCAGATGTAAAAAGTTTGAGATTTGGACAAAAATGGAAAAAATGGTTTATTAATTATTAATATGTTATATTAAAATCAGATGGACAAAATTGCCCATGAACAAAAAGACAAAATAGGCAGCTTGCAACAGTCAAATAAGGGGTTTTTGAATTTTGGACTAAAATGGCAATAAAAGTGAAACCACAGGGACCTAGATTTAAAAAGTTTAAGATTTGGACTAAAATGGCAAAAGTGCCCAAAACACAAGGACCAAAATGACAGTTTACTCTATAAAATAAAATAAAAAACTTAGTAAAAAGGTTTACATAATATGGGGAATATTTATAAAAGGTTTATTGCTTTAATTGGAAGAAAGCGGAAATTGTTTATCAATGACAAAAAAAAAATGACACCCCGGCTTATTAGTAGGGAGACTTGGGTTTTTCAATAAAGCTTCAAGTTCAATCCCTACTTGTGTCATTTTGGTGGATTAGACCATGATAGACAGAGTCTATCCTCTTTGCACAGGTGACAGACTCTATCCTGAGCCCACCCGGGTTTTATGCCACCGTGTGTTATGCCAGAAAGTTTTGATCTTGTGGTGGCACAACGAATGTCAAGTGGCAACCGGCAATATGGTTTTCGGAGAAACACCCAAGCCAAACTCTGAAGCTAGCGTGGGCCCGATTAAGACAACATAGTCTGACCAGAATGGGGCAACAAGTCTCTCCAATTTAAAGAGTATAGTAGCCTAATTCAAGAAATTCGTTGTTCAATATATATATATATAGAGTAAACTGCAATTTTACCCCCTGTGGTTAGGGGTCATTGGCATGTCTACCCCCTAAGGAAATAATTGCAATTTTACCCCCCACTGTTCACTGTTATGTCGCAACCTTACCCCCGACCTCAAATTTGTTGACTAATCTGTTGACTATAACTTGAAATGACTATAATGCCCTTTCATATTACCCCCTGTGTTTTGTACTACTCTATAATATTACCCTCTGCCACCACTCCCACGCCATTCACCACCACAACCACCACTGCCACCGCCATTCACCACCACAACCACCACTACCACCACTGCCACCGCCATTCACCACCACAACCACCACTGCCACCGCCATTCACCACCACAACCACCACTGCCACCGCTATTCACCACCACAACCACCACTTAAAAGCATGCATCCTTTTTCTTGGATTCTCAGACAGATTAGTAATTTTACTAAGAAATTTAGAAAAATAAACAAATTAGCTATTAAAAACCAACAATCCACCAGCCACCCACCATCTATGTAGCAGCCTAACCCTCCAAGTTCCAATAAAAACCCATTCACCTCATATATATCACCATATCCTGTAAGTCTGTAACCTTCTTCAATTACACACAATCCATCAAATTCCCCCAAATTACAAACCTAGAATTTCCATTTCCCTCAAAAAACCAATGGAAGCAAGGAAGTTTGTGTCTCCGATGTAGATAAGAAGAAGAGAACGAATGTGAATCTGGATCTGTTTAAATCGGGATCTGAATCTGACTCTGGTTAAATTGGGATCTGAATCTGTATGTGTTTTGACCAAATCTGAATTTGCCCCGGTGCACCAACGTTTTGAATCTGGATCCGTCTGAATTTGATGTTGTCGTGGAACACATATGAATGCATTTGGAGATTGAAACCCCAGTATATATTTCTTGAACCATCTTCTGGTTTCTCTTGAGATAATTTAGAGAAAGTAATGATGGTGGTGGTTGTAGTTGTTGGCCGGAGAAGATGTAGTGGTCGGCCGGAGACAACGTTGGCGCCGGCTGGAGATTGGACGGAATATAGAGAGAGTAGGACAGTGGGTGGTGAGAATCTGTCTGAGAATCCAAGAAAAAGGATGCAGGCTTTTAAGTGGTGGTTGTGGTGGTGAATGGCGGTGGCAGTGGTGGTTGTGGTGGTGAATGGCGGTGGCAGTGGTGGCAGGGGGTAATATTACAGAGTAGTACAAAACACAAGGGGTAATATGAAAGGACATTATAGTCATTTCAACTTATAGTCAACATATTAGTCAACAAATTTGAGGCCGGGGGGTAAGGTTGCGACATAACCGTGAACAGTGGGGGGTAAAATTGCAATTATTTCCTTAGGAGGTAGACATGCCAATGACCCCTAACCACAGGGGTAAAATTGCAGTTTACTCATATATATATATATATCGATTATACAAGAAAAAAAGACGACATTTGTCGGTCACATTGTCGTCACTAATTGCAATGTTTACTTGAGTAGGTTGTACGCCTGCCGACAATATTAGTGGACACCTTCACTAGTGATCACCATTTTCCCTTCTGCAGCTTTCATTTTACAATTGTGTGGTGTTTTCCTTTCAAATAGTTAGGTCACTTTCGAAATAAAAGTAAAGAATTGTTTTTATGTTTGATTTTATATTCTATATTGGTTTTAATGTTAAATAATTCCTTTTTATTTTTAATCTTTTCAATATCAACTCACGTTAAATAATTACTTTCATTTTTAATCTTTTCAATTATTTTTATACCCTTTCGTTTAAAAAGTCACTTAATAAATAAAAAATTACAATCACCAGCTTGAGGTTTGTACCGTTCATATAAAAGCTACGTCGGTTAAAAACAATTACTTTAGAATATTACTTTTAATATATATATATATATAAACGGTAGAAAGTGTGAGAACGCTTATTGATCGTTCGATCAAAACAATCTATGGACTAGATTGGCGCGGTGACGTTTTCGTAAATAACATCAATTTTATTACGTGGACGCGCTACAGTAATGGTAAAAGCGTCTTTTGACTACTCAAACAAAACGCCATCTCATGAAAATAAAACGCCAAAACAAAAATCACACAGCATTATGCTAAAAACGCTATTAGATATAAAACGCCAAACTTAATTATAGTAAAATCCCGCCTAAAAAAACCGTCAAAAAATCCTATATATACAACAACTCAGACCTTCAATTAAAAAACACAAACAAAAACCCAAAACGTCATATTTAATATATACCATTCGACTGATAAACGCCAGAAAACCCAAACATCAAATATATTGCTATCAATAAAGTGTACCTGTATGGTGTGGACAACATTGTCAGTTATCTTTCTTAACTGAGGATTAACAATGTTATCCAACACCATACAACAACACTTTATTGATTTTAGCATGATCAAATTTACAATTTTAAGATGGTTTATTTTGTGGCGTTCTTTTTCTCGGTAAAACACCAAAAAAGATAACATTTTGGCTGAAAGGGTGTAAACTCAATAACATTTTGCTGCATGAGATGGTAAAAAATTAAAGAAAAAGAGGCTGATTTCATACGAAAGTCGAAACAGCCAGTGAAGATGCTTCAAAAGAAGAAAGAGACTGGTGACAGTGAATATTTGAAGATCAATATTTATTTTGTTTAATTTTCTTTTTCAGTTGATTGTTATTTAATAAACAACGCCATATCTAATAAAAACGTCAAAAAAGCAAATGTCTTACACCTTTGGCGTTTATCAAACCATCATAAAATTACTTTGGACAAGTATTATAAAAAACTTTTTTATGTATTTTTTTATTTTCCTTTTCAGTTGATTGTTGTATAATAAAAACGCCATATATAATAAAAACGCCAAAACAGCCAAAATGCTTGTCTAAACGATACCATCCAGTTAAACGCCCCAAAAAACTCCCAAACTACAATAAAATTAGTTTGAAAAAGTATTATAAAAAACCCAAATAAAAAATAAAAAACAAACTTGAAAATGTAACTAGAAACAGTAACTTCAAATCAGAAAAACTGAAGATAGGGAAAATTTATTATGTTAGAATCTAAAACGCCAAACTTGAAAGATGGGACGTGTTACGGACTTCAGAGATAAAGCTTGTCAAAAACAATAATTACAAACAGTAACTGAAAAGACGAATACTTTATTATAATAACGCACCGCCTAACTTAGGCGCCAAAAAGAGATCCTATAAAATGATACATCTCAGCAATTTCCATTTGATTAAAACAAAAAAAACGCCAATACTACTAAATACCACTCACTGTAAAACGCCAAAAAAAAAATCAAAGATGGCTAATATGCTTTCTTGGATATTCAGTATTGTTATTCGTCAAGTTTCACTGAATGAATTGTTAGCGGAGGCGATTAAACCAGTAAGATTTTGCTGCATGAGATGGACAAAAATTCAAGAAAAAAAATACTAATGTCAGTCATATGACATTTTGTATTTTTTGTTCTTGAAGAAGGTTTGGATGAGAAGAAGAGATCAATGACACTGAAGAGTAGGATGATTATAAAGATGAAGATCAACATGAAGAAAAAGCGAAAAACCCACCCACACGTCATAGATCTATGTTCCCAAACATCCACAAAAAAAGCCACTTCAATAAACGAGCAGGCAAAATAATCAAACCGATGGGTTTGTTAAGTTTTACATAAAACACCATATTTTGGTGTCAGTTCTTGTACTATTAAAGAACAAAGAGACTGATGACAGTGAATATTGTGAAGAGAGACCAGATTACAATTTTTAATTTATTTTCTTCGCTTGTATTTTTTTTTTCCTGTGGTTGAAATATAATTTAACAATAGTCAAACGTCAAGATACCACAAAGACCAAAATGTTTATAAAAAATAATAGAGCAATGGGCCAACTTGTTTAAAACGCCTTGAAAAAAAACGACATTCAAATACATTTTCGGCCCCCTGGGTTCCAATGGCATACGATTTGAATAAACGACATAAACGCCAAAATGTTGATACAATGAAACCATTAAAACGTCATTAATTATTGAATTTGGTTAACGCCAAAAATCTTAAAAACAAAAAAATTAAAAGAATATTGGGAAAAGCGGAACTGGAAAAAACAGAAGATGAAAGGACAAAAAAGCGCATCCGCCCTTTTCTAAGCGACGTGAAACGTGTTGGGCCAGGAAACGTTCTCACTGTTCTCACACTTTTAGGCGTTTTCTCCTGATCCCGTTTCTATATATATATATATTGGGAAAAAATAAATCGAAAAATCACTTTAGTTAAAAAACAAACCCATCAAACATAATCTGTACCATCAATCTCATGTGATCAATGGTTTATATTAAAAATGACAAAAAAAGTTATTTTTTTCAAACAAAAGTTGCAATGAAAAAAAAGTGTAAATTGTTACACTTTTCTCGATCTTGTCTCTCATCTAATGTGACAAGTACATTATTATATAAAAATCTCGTTATAAAAAAATGTAATATGTTTTTTTGCACGCATTAAAAAATATCTAAAATCTACACACTTCATATAATCTAAAAAACTGCTATAAAAAACATTATAGGTGAGTTACAAAAAATGTGAACAACTGAAAAAATGTGACACATTCTATCTCCTCTCTCCACTGTTACGAAAAGTGTGTCAATGTTAGAAAATATCGCAGGTGTCAATTGTCACACCCCAACCGATGGCGAAAACATCGGGGCATGGCACTGAGCGAAACAGATTGTCCAAAAGAATCTATAACAACTATTAGTGACAATAAATTTAACGTTAAAGTCCCATAACAATAACATATAAAGCATAAATAGTCATTACATATATAAGTCTCATAAGCAAAACACTGTTCCGACAACTCAGATTTTATTCATGGGTTTTTAGACCTCCTACTTGAATCATCAAAGCGAGCTTAGCATCCAATCAACCTATCACATACGTTAAAATAAAGTCAATACATAAAATGTAAAGGTGAGTACACAAGTTTGAGTAGCATATAGTATAGCGAAAGCGTTTACGCATAACCAGCATGTAACACGTAGAAAGGTGAATCAAGTAAGCTATCGACAATGTCATATGCAACCGACATGACTGCGAGTGTAGAATGCGCAACACATTATCACCACTGTGACCATGTGAAGTAATACCCTTAACAACCCCTGTCCACGTAAGGTGCTGAGTCCAAATTATAGAACTATCGCTGCTAAGGTGTCAGGCAATAATCATTGTGTAAACATAACATACAAGCATTCATCGAGTCACGTATAACATGCAAAAGTGGTTAGCGTTAAAAGTGTTTGCGTTGTGTGTTGATGTGTTTTTATAGAGAACGTATGTAACACCCAAAAGTGCGTTAACCGAAAAAGGGTTCGAGTATACTCATTGTAGTTCGTAGTTGCTAAACACCTAATGTATTGGATCGAAGGGAGCGCGTTGGAGTTAGCCTGAGCATAGAACAGTAGCATGAGCTTAGAACAGTGCGTAAACAGCGTGTCGGATGAGATAAGCGTCGAACAGACAAATATCCATTCGAGCGGATGGTCATCCGGACGGATGGTCATCCGAGCGGATGACCATTCGAACGGATGGCCATTCGAATGAATGTGGATGTTTGTGAATTGTTTGAGAACTTTTGAAGTTTTCGTTGTAGTATATTAACAAGTCATCCGGTCGGATGGTCATCCGGATGGATGGCCATTCGATCGAATGGCTATTTGATTGAGAGTTTGGTAGTTTGAAGTTTGGTCAAATTGTTTTGAACAAGAAATAGTATAAAGGACAATTCACATGGTCGAATAGTCATTCGATCGGATGGTCTTCCGATCGGATGGCTATTCGATTGGGCGACCTGATGGTTTGAAAACTTGTATAATTTTCTAAGTTAAAAAGATTGGAATTTAACGGAGACGGCGTGACGACGTGTCAAACAACGGAAACCACATCAAGTCCAGCTCATTCGACCGGATGGGAACCACCCCATTCGATCAGACTAACTATTCCTGATGAAGTTTTCATGTTCAACCCGTGAATCGGTCCCTCTCCGGTGAAAATCCGTTTTCAGGCCGGTTCTCAACTAGAGAATGAGTAGAGAGCCTGAATGAGTCTAGATTCCATTGGTTTTGAGTGAAAAGTGAAGAAACGTTTGAAATCAGTTTGAAAAATGTTGAGTGTCGTTGAGATTTGTGTTGTATAGTGTTGAAATTCTTTAGATTTGAACCATTCTTGATGAAATGACATCACACAACCTATTGCATCAGCAACTGAGGTGATGTCACCTTCAAGAGGTCCAAATCAGGTGATTTCATGGAAAGAACTAGTGATTTTGATGGAGAAGATGATGAGAAAGTGTGTAATGATGATGGAAGTACAAGATTTAGGGAGAAATACTTACGAAATAGCCTTGATTCGAGAGAAAAGTGCTTTAAAGGGAATTGGGAGCGTGCTTGTCGAATGGAGCTGTCAAATCAGTGAACAGTGATGTGACAGGCGGGTATTTATAGGGTGAGAGAGGGTAAGGCGGTGGAGAGTGTGAGGGTGTCGTATGGTCAGCCGGTCGAATGACCATCCGATCGGATGGTTATCCGGACAGCCTAGTTGTGCGAGTTAGTTTTTCCAACTTTCGTTTCGTGCGTTAAGCGTTGCGTTTAAGCGAGTTGCGAGTGAGTGTTTACGTTGAGATAACCGCATAACATTAAACAAGTAAACACACAAATAACACACATAATCACTAAGATTCATAAAAGTAAATCGGCGTTTCGAGTTTGCGATGAGATTGCAATGCGATAATGTTTAGTATAATCATACGATGTAGTATGCGATAAAATGCGTTTAAATAGTATGTGTAACACCTCGTAAAAATCACGACCAATATAATAAAGACACGTGTCATGAGTTTAAATGTATAAGGAATTATTTCCGAGGGACTAAAACTGTCAAACAATGTAAATGTGTTGTAAAAGGGATCCAAAGTGTTAACATTCCATTCTTGTGCCTCTGATTGACCTCACACGACGTTCGTATTCTTTAACGAATAATTTATCGAACTTAGAAAGTCGTTTGTGCACATAATAAGGATCTTATGAAACATAGGGGTTAAAAGTGTCAACATGTTGAAAGTAACCTCTGAGTGGCATTTTAACAATCCCAAGAATATTGTAATAATTGTATATTTTGCTCTCAAGAATAACATATATTAATTTTATGGAGTCTCGATGAATACAAGACTTTTCGGGTGATCGTATAAATAACCGGGAGCTTAACGGAGTTAGTTTATGACCCAAGGTCCTTAAAAGTTAACTATGGGGGTCCTAAATGCAATAAATGAAAGTTAAATAAACATAATAAGGACCAGGGACCAAAACTGCCAAGTCTGAAAGATGTTTCCCGGTAACAAGAGAGTGTCGTGGCCCGCGTAGACTATTTCTGAGTCCTACACGGCCCGCATAGAATGCCCATATGCAGAAATAATGGACAGATGCATGTCCAGCCAAGTTACACCGCCTTTGCATGCTTTGTTTTCGATTCCAGGGACTAAGCCAACAATATTTCATGCCTAGGGACACCTGGAATCATCATATATCAGTTGTAGACTTGTGTGGAATGATCTTGTGAATTTTGAAATCCTATATAAGGCCCTTTTGTTTGCTTGTTCATTTGCTCATACTCAAAATTCATTCTCAACTCACTCGCTGGAGCTTTCTGAAGTACAAGCAAGTTTTCCTCAGCTCCTAATTCGTGCTAAGAGTCCTTGTAAGCATTCTTAGCTCCTTAAGTTCAAGTTTTATTAGTTTAATGACCAAAAGTCAAAGCTATCGTAATTAAGCTTTGACTTAGTGATTAATCACTAATGGTCCAGCTATTATTCAAATTGAAAGTGGCTATGAGTTGGTAATTATGTGGGTAATAAACCCTTAAAAGGGCACCCACTGATTATCACTCTAACTTGGTCAATTGTCGGGTCAAACTTAATATTAAAAAGTCAACAGAAGCTATTTTTGCAAATAAATTCATAACTAATAATGTAGAAGTTATAGAACATGTTTTAACACTAAAATAACTTGGTAAATAACGTAAGAACATGTCTAGGCATGTTCAACCCGACAATTCTGAGTTTATGCTCGGTTCGGAACCGAAAGTCGCAAAAGTAGACTTTTGCTTTGACTTTCAGTTCTGACCCGATTTCGCTTAGTTTAGATATGCCTTAGGGTTCCATTAGGACCATATTACATCACTACAACAAAAATGGCTTTTTAGGACCTTTTTTGTGGGACGCTTGTTAAAGAGGGTCCTAATAAACTATTTAATAGGACTAATGAACTTTTGGGGTCCTTTTATAATATACTCTACTAAACCGGTGTCCTAAAAAACTATTTAATAGGATGAATGATTTTTTTGGGTCCTATTATCATATAATTTAATAGGACACTTAAAACGTAGATCCTAATAAAGTACTTTATAATACATTTAATTCTTAGTGTCCCATTATGTGGTATTGTATTAAGACACTTGATCATCTGGGGTCCTATTATAACATAACTTAATAGGACACGTTGTAGTTAAGTCATAAATGTTCAGTGTTATAGGACCCTTTCTAGTCGAAGTCATATTAGAACTTAACTTAATAGGACACTTGACACTTGGGTCTTATAACTTTAAACTTTATAGGACGCTTAATCATTGTGGTGTTATTATAATACACCGTAATAGGACCCCTTGATATTTGAGTCATAAAACATTAGTTTTATAGGACGGTTATTCGCTAGAGTTTTATTATAATATAACTTAAAAAGACACTTGACACTTGGTTCTTATAAATTTAACCTTTATAGGACGCTTAATCATTGTGGTGTTATTATAATACACTGTAATAGGACACCTGATATTTGAGTCTTAAAACATCAGTTTTATAGGACGCTTATTCGCTAGAGTTCTATTATAACATAACTTAATAGGACACTTGACACTAGGGTCTTATAACTTTAACCTTTATAGGATGCTTAATCATTATGGTGTTATTATAATACACCGTATTAGGACACTTGATATTTACTAATGTGGCTACAATTTAATACATATGGTTATTATTATTTTCTGTGACCAAAGGTTATACATTATCTACACTTAAAATTAAAAAAAAAAATCATGGGCCTTTACATAACATTCATCACATCATTGTCACTTTGTTTATTTTCATGCGACGAAATATTATCAAATGTTATGAAAAAATGTGTGATTAAATGTTAAACTTACAACATATTAAAAAATTTCCAAAAATTATTTCATTCTAAAACTTCCCACCAAAATATTTATCCTAGAATTTAAATTTTCACTCAAAATATTTAATCCTAAAACTTCCCACCAATATATTTCATCCTAAAACTTCCCACCAAAATATTTATTCTAAAAGTTAAACTTACCCCCAAAATAACTTCCCCCCAAAAATATTTCATTCTAAAATTTTCCACCAAAATATTTCATTCAAAACTCTCATATCAATTAATACTCATTTGAAAAATTATATTAGTTAATATTATAAAACAAAAAAAAAATCTTACTACATATTTAAAAATTTATCCTATTATTAATGTTATATATTCTAACCATATGTGTTTTTTTCTAAATAATTTGTAAGAGTATGCATATTAATTTTCAAATACCGGTAACGTAGAGTATCGTACCAAACATTTTCAGTACCGGTACCTGTACCCATAGTTGAGGATTTTCGGTAGTGGTATTTTCGTATCGATACTGAGCTCATCCCTAATCATATATGTATTAGTAGACCATATTGGGTCTTAATGGATCATAATGGAGAATAGTAGTCAAACATGTCTTAATGGACCATGTTGGGCCTAAATGGATCACAATGGCCAATAGTGGATCATACATGTCTTAATGAACCATATTGGTCCTTAGTGGATCACAAGGACCAATAATGGATCATACATGTCTTTATAGACCGTATTGGGCCTAAATGGATCACAAAGACAAATAATTGATCATATATGTGTTAAGCGACCACAATGCACAATAGTAGATCGTAGAAGTCTTAATGGACAATATTAGGCCTTAATGGCTCACGATTAACAGTAGTAGATCATATATGTGTTAATGGACCATATTGGGCCTAAATAATTCACAACAGCCAAATGGTAGATCGTACAAGTCTTAGTGGACAATATTGGGCCTTAATGGATCACGATAAACAGTAGTAGATCATATATGTGTTAATGGACCGTATTGGGCCTAAATAATTCACAACGGCCAAATAGTGGATCGTATATGTCTTAATGGACCATATGTCCCTTAATGGATCAAAGTGGACAATAGTTGATCATACATGTTTTAATGGAGCATATTAAGCCTTAATGGAGCACGATGGATAATAGTAGATTATACATGTTTTAATGGACCATATTGGGCCTTAATGGATCACAATGGACAATATTAGATCATACATGTCTTAATGGACAATGTTGGGCCTTAATGGATCATAGTGCACAATAGTAGATCATACTTGTTTTAATGGACCATATTGGCTCTTAATGGGACACAATGGACAACAGTGGATCACACATGTCTTAATGGACCATGTTGGGCATTAATGGATAATAAAGGACAACGGTAGATCATAAATTCTTAATGGACCATATTGGTACTTAATGGATCACAATGGGTAATAGGATATCACATGTGACACCTGACAATTTCAGGTTAACACCGTTAACAGAAACTCCGTTATCTCAATCATTCATTCATACAGTACACTTGATTATGGTTAATTAAGTGTCTGTTATTGCACAAATACTCACAAGACAGTAGTTCAGAGAATTACATAATCACACACGAGTCTGTCTCTAAATGTGGGTAGACAATTGGAATAGTATCCCTAAGCAATTAAACAAATATATATTTGGTGATATGTTATATTACTTACATGTTTATTTTGTGAACTTCCGTGAAATTGCGTATGTTAACGTGTAAGTGATTTTTTAGCAAATAAGTTATAAAGCGCATCTTCATATTTATGTATTTTTTTATTCTAAATAATAACGGCCTACGACGGGTAAAACCTATTATTCAACTGACGATTCTGGCCAAACACATTTGATTTAACAAATATATACAAACCGAATACCCGTTTAGTGAAATTTATATAACCAGCGTACCTGGTTTATTTAATTATGGTTTAGCGAGAATTTTAGTAAGTGATCGAGACGCACGACGATTAAACGGGTCCGTATTCGTGATATGGACCCATTTAACTAAACATAGGTATGAAAGCATCTCAAACTCCTTTCTCCTTCATTTTTCTCCATCAAAACCTAGCCCCCATTCTTGTTTCTCTCTCACAACACTAAGATCTGCAAGTCTAGAGAGAGAGAGGGGGAGTGAAAGCCGTGAGAGAGAGGATCGATGATAGAGAGATAGACGTGTGAGAGATGTGGCAGCCACACGCGGCGGTGCAAGACCACAGCAGAGACGGCTACAGGTTGGGCGACAGGGAGTTGTTTTAGATCTGGTTCGGTGATGGTTCAGAGGTTTGGCGGTGATTGGCGGCGGAAACGATGGTTACAAAGTGGTGGAATGCCGGTTAATGATGGCGGAGAAACCACAGACAACAAGTGGCGAAGGTGACACGGTTAGGGTTCCTCCTAATCTTATGGTGGCAGCGATGTGGCGGCTCAGCCGTCTCCTGACGGTGGTGACATTCTCAAGCAACGACAGTACAGATCTAAAGCCGGCTAGGGCATGAAACGGATTCCGGTGATTCGGGTGTGGTATTCCAGCAACCATGGTGGTTGACGGCAGGTTTTGGTGGTTCTTTCCGGTGGCAGTGGCTCGGGTTTAAGATGGATTCTCCAATGATCTAAGGTTCATGTAAGTGCACCTCTTGTTTCGCTACATCTGATTTCTTAGATCCATGGCATTTGAGGTGTTTAATGGTGTTTATAGGTGGTGGTGACGGCTGCCGATCTTGGATTGATGCTCCGGTCACCGGGCATGGCGGATGACGGCGTTTGGGGGCTAGTTAAGTTGTGTTGCTAGATCGAGTTTACTAGGGTTGGGTTCGTGGATGTCGGGTTCGGGTCAGCCAGTCAAACATCGAGTCAATCGGTCAACTCAACTGGTCGACACACTCATCTTGGAGAGTTTTGTGTGTCGATTTGTTTGTATCATGGTTATTAACGAAGTGTTGGAAGGTAGTTGAAATTTAAATCTATTAAATTTATGTATGTATCCGTTATGTTACAAGTTTTGATTTTTTTTTGGATGGGATTTTAAATTGTTTATTTGATCTGTATGGGTAGTTTAAATTTAAATCTAATAATTATGGGAGAATTCCTTTAAAGAGTCTGCCATTTGAATTATTATAGTTTCATATGGCAATTTTTCTATATATGATGGCTTAAAAAGGCCTTTTTGTGTTGATTGTTAGTGTTAGTTTTTGAAATTGGAACTACTGAAAATATGTTTCTTTTTATCATGTATGTAATAGATATTTAATCTTGCAATTTTTTTTGGTATATGCATGAAGTGAAATAGTCCTTTGCAGCTGAAGTTGGCTTGTTTTTTTTTTTTACTATACTCAAATTAAAGGGTATACAAAAGATCGTTTACGATTCTGATTTTCTGTTATCAAGACAAATGTAAAAGTAGCTGATTTACCATAAATGTAGTCTTGTTATCTAATTGTGGTTCACTTAGAAAACATATTTGGTTGGAATTCAAGAATTTGAGTTTTTTTAGTGCACATATCAGAAAGGAACGAGTCAAGTTACGTCTTTGTGTTTAACCTTTGTGTCAATGTGTTTCTTTTTCAGTTTTTTGTACACGTGGTTCTGAAACATTAATTTTCTTGATTTTCTGTAGAGATAATCTCGAGAGATATACAAGTGACTACACTATCCAAGTCTTAGTGGGTTATTGCACGGTTTACATATTTATGCAAACTTTTATGATCCCGGGAACTGTTTTCATGTCACTGCTTGCGGGGTCCCTTTTTGGGGTATTGAGAGGTGTAAGTGTGTAACTCTTGTCGTCTTTGCCGCTACTGCTGGCGCATCTTCCTGCTACTTTTTATCTAAGTTGATTGGGCGCCCCCTTATCTCGTCTCTGTTGCCCGATAAATTGGTTTTCTTCCAAGACCAGGTGAGGCTCAAATGCCCCATTTTGACCATTACTCAATCTGTTTGACCTGATCATTTTGCTACCTTATATGTATCCATCTCTGGAATGTCCAAAGCTTCTAGCTTTATTTGATGAAGTGATGAATTTTGTTTTGCTTACATAGGTGGCTAAAAGGCGAGAAGGGTTGTTGAATTACATGCTCTTTTTAACGAAGTGTTGGAAGGTATTACTCGCATTAAATTTTTTTTTTAGAATTTATTTATCTCTTATGGGTCAAACGTAGGGGTTCGGCTCATTTAATAAAGAGAGCTCGAGCCTGGTGTGTGAGTAATTTTTCAAGCTCGAGCTTGGTTGATTTATTATTTACTAGTTATTTATTTATATGTGTATATATTCATTTATTTATATATTTATAAGTTTATGTGTATATATTATTGCTATTTTTCTCATTTTTATATACAATACTATCTATTACGCAATTCTTATAGTTACCATAGTAAATAGAAGTTATTATATTTTTCTAAATAGTTGGCTTGTTTAGGCTCATGAGCCTAGCCAAGTTTGATATATGAGGCTCAGGATTGTTTATTAAACGAGCTCTAATCTAGGATCGAGCTCTTTTTTTAAGCTTGGCTTGGTTCGAGCTTTTAACAAACTGATCTTGGGTAGCTCACTGGTGTATCGGATCGTTGACACCCCTAGTCAAACAGGTTGAAAGTCATCTAAAGTTTAATTAACTTATAAGACCTAAATGGTTTCAATTAACTATTACCGAAATAATACAATATTATTTTTATAATCATTTTGATATGTTAAGTTTCAAAGTTAATGGACAAAAAGTGACACGTCAACTCAACCTCGAGACTTATTTCAACCTGTACAAAAGGATTGGGTTGATCCGAACATGTTACCTGACCCGGCTCGGCCATGTTGCCACCTCTACTTTATCTCTCCTAGTGTTAAATCTTATCTTATGCAACTTACATGCTTGTTTCAGATGAAGTTGATCCGGAATGGGATTCATCACAAACCACAATCGGTCGTGTGGATGGAAATAGTGACCTAGTGTGCTTGATGTATTTTTTTTATTTTATTATTCTCAATCTGCACACATTATTTAACATGTTGCTGAGATCAAGCAATTAATCTTTTATGTTAGTATTTCATTATACTTAATCAACAATCTGAGTTTCTGAATAGAACTGATTTAGAATGCATTGGTGCATCCATCGCATGGCCCTATCCATTCATCTCGGTATGTATTTGTCAAACTTGTGATACAAATAATATTAATATCGTGGAACTTAATGCTTATATATGGATGGTTTATTTGTAGGTAGTCCATGAGGATTGAGGACGCATGATGACTCAAGATTTTATGCTTCTTATTTCTTTAATTGCTTTTAATTTCTTTGTTAAATGTTAAGACTTTATGTTACATAATGTTATAACTTATTTATGGTTAGTGTTTTTGTTATGAACATGTTTATTTGAAATATAATGAAGTTTTATTTATTTCATTAGTTGATGTTATACACTAACTATTAGGATGTTATATGTTTGATGGTCTGTTTATAAAATTGGTTTTATAATCTTATTTGGGATATTAGGACTATTTTTTTGATATTAAAGTAGCTATAATGTTATATGATAAGGGTCCTATAATTTAATTTTTAAGGACGCTTGTATGTGTATCAAAAGACTAAAAGTAGGTAATCACATATTAGAACATTGTAAAAGTGTCCTAATATGTTCTTTTTAGGACGCTATTTAAGTTGTCTATAGACATATTATGCGACCATAAAATTGGTTTCATAATCTTATTTGGTATATTAGGACCTCTTTCTTGGTACTAAATTAGCTATAATATCACATCATAAGGGTCCAATCAATTAATTTATAAGGACGCTTGTAAGTGTATCAAGAGATTAAAAGAATGTAAGCATATGTTAGAACATCATAAAAGTGTCCTAATATGTTTTTATTAGGACACTATTTTGGTTGTTCAAAGACATATTACGCGACCATAAAATTGGTTTCATAATCTTATTTGAGATATTAGGACGCTTTTTTAGTTCCGGGACTTATTGCGACCCCTTTACATGAAACGCTTTTACCGTTGGTCCTATTAAATGAAAGGTCCTATAAAATAGCATTTTAGGACGCTTTTGCGCGTACTAAAAACCCAGTTTTCTTGTAGTGATGTTAGTATAACCCTCTGAGATTATACAATATGGTTCCTTTGTAATCCGAATCATTTGCATGTTTCCGTTAAATGCTTAATTGTTGACCATTATGCCCTTTTGATATTAAAACGAGATTTTTAAAAATGTGAGAGGGAAAAACCTTTATTACTGATTTATAAACATGTCCTAAAAATATGACATCAGTTTGAGGTCTAAATTAGGAGTTATGCTCGATATCGTAAATTGAAGCCTTTTTATTAATTAAACGGCATTTTTGGCATAAAACCTATTTAAACCCAAATTTTGACACCAAACCTTTTACCCAATGATGTAATATAATATTTTGGGATTTTTGGAGATTTTTATTAATTTTTAAACTGATCATAACATGGGGTTCTTCCTTTGATTCGGTAATTGACGTTATACCCTTTTTACTAATAAAATGAGTTTTACATAACATTTTGATACCAAATCTTTTTCTACTGATTTCATATGTTAAATAAAATATTTTAAGCCTTCTGGACTGATAAAAATCTCAGCTTTCCTTATATAACCTGAAAATCGCCTAAAACCGACTTTTTACGCGTTTTAAACACATAGTATGGGTTAAAACTATGTTTAACATTTAAGACCCATTACCTACTGATATTACAAGTAAATTTTGATACTTTAACAGTAAGTAAAAGTTTTAAACTCAGATTTCCAGAATTGACCCTTAAAGCTTATGTAAAATGACCAAAATACCCCTACGGGGCTTAAATTGATTTTAAATTCGTTTTGGTAAAAAGGAAGGTATCCTACTGATATCATAACACATTTTAAGCATATTAACTTAGGGAACCTGTTCATGACTCATTTGGTTACCCGTTATGCATTTTACGCGTTCGGTGCGGTTTATGTGACTAGTTTGCATAAATTGACCGAAACGGGTCAAACCTTATCATTTTTACCTCAAAATCCAGAATGTGTTTTGTTTACCCATATTATACAAGTATTTATACTTGTCAGGTCTAAACCACACTCTAATCCGGTCTTCGCTTAATCTTGTGTTTCGAACCGTATACCTTTCATTAAAACTAACCGGTCTAAGTTAAGACTTAAATAAGACCCGTTAGGATTCTAATAGGTTATTAAAACCTTCGTTCCAGATTAGGATCCCGGTAAAAGCTATCTGTACTTGCTTGATTGATTTACGGCTGGGAATAAATTTATATTTTTGCTCAGGTAAATACTTTTAACTTATTTTCCCTTTATACGGGCTTGGGGTACGGTATTTAAAATACCGCTTGGTCGGGTATTCAATCTTTAATCATATGAAGGTTAAATCATTGAGATAACCCGTTTAATCTGTTTTGTTTGTTTTAAGCCTTTGGGGGGTTAATGACCATGTCCTGGATATCCTCGGCTCATTCATTGAAATGGCCACGACTTAAGCACGGCGTATAGGCATACACCTGCCGGTGCGTATGTAAAATGATATACTTTCTTGTTCGAGAATAACTCGCCATGGGTTATATTATGTGGTGTGTCTATTAATCTTTAACCCGGTATTTAACCCGGGCTACTGAACGTATAACAAACATATAATTCTTTTACAAGATCATTTTTAAATAATTATCCCAAGTTATAAAAGAATATTTGTGCCTTGTGCATTTAAATCAATTTTATAAACACTTTTCAAAAGAGTCGGTTAATTGTATTTACCAGTGTAAACTAACGTATTTTCCGAAAAGGTTAAGTGCAGGTACTAAGCGTAATGGGCTGGAACTCCTGAGTGAATAAATAAAAAGTCTTGCAAGCTTTTATCACTTTAAATCTGATGAACAATATCTCTTTTGTTTTGATCCGCCTGTGGATCTACTTTACAACCGTTATGTAATAATTTATGTTACTTTCATTCGATTTGTAATATTTTACTTTAGACTTCTGCTGTGCATTGAACTGTGATAATTTGACTATGATGATATCAACTACGTCACGATACTTCCCACCGGGCCCACCGGTAATACGTGGAAATATCGGGGTGTGACAGTATGTGTTGTAATAGCGTTAAATGCGATAACTGCGTTTTGAATAAGCGTTGCGGATGCATTGTAAAACATAATTTAAAATATAGCGAAACCCTAAGCGATAATCGAAATCTCAAGAGTACAAGTCAATTAAGCAATAAATGACAGATCTAGGTAAGAACCCGGAAAGTCGGGTTGTTACAGCCTCCCCTACTTTAGGGAATTTCGTCCTGAAATTAAGGTAAAGGCGTAACGAAGAGATGTGGATATTTAGCTTTCATATCACTCTCGAGTTCCCAAGTGAACTCGGCGCCGCATTTGCCTTCTCAGCAAACCGTCACTATGGGAATGCGTGAGCGTCGAAGTTTCTTGGTTTCTCGGTCCATGATTTCTACTGGCTTTTCCACAAAGTGTAGAATTTTGTTAACTTGCAAATCCTCGAGAGGGACATGCAGGTTTTCTTCGGCTAGGCATTTCTTGAGGTTCGAAACACGGAAAGTCGGATGTACGTTGCTGAGTTCCTCTGGTAATTTCAGTCGGTAGGCCACTTTGCCAATTCTTTCCATAATTTTAAAGGGTCCAACGTATCGAGGCGCTAGCTTTCCTTTCTTGCCGAAACGGATCACCCCCTTTCAAGGTAAAACCTTTAGGAGTACGTGATCACCAACTTCGAACTCAAGGGACCTGCGGTGTTTATCGGCGTAACTCTTTTGACGACTCCGTGCTTTCAAGAGATTGTATCATATCTGGAGGATCTTGTCAGTCGTTTCTTGTATTAACTCAGGACCGGTAATTTGCGCGTCTCCGATCTCGTGCCATACAATAGGCGATCGACATTTTCTTCCATATAATGCCTCAAACGATGCCATTTGAATGCTAGAGTGATAACTGTTGTTGTACGAGAATTCGACTAAAGGTAAATGCGAATCCCAATTACCACCAAAATTAATAACGCATGAACGAAGCATGTTTTCAAGGGTGCGAATCGTGCGTTCAGTCTGACCGTCGGTCTGGGGATGGAAACCGGTACTGAGATTAAAAGTAGTACCGAGAGCGGATTGAAAAGTTTCCCAAAGGCGCGAGGTAAATCGACCATCGCGGTCAGAGATGATGTCACGAGGTGTTCCATGTCGACAAATGACTTCGTCGGTATAGATTCGTGGTAATCGTTCAACCTCATAGTCTTCTCGTATCGGTAGGAAGTGGGCGGATTTCGTAAGACTATCAAAGATAACTCAAATGCTATTGTGACCTGATGGCGTGCGAGGGAGTTTCATAATGAGGTCCAAAGCTATACTCTCCCATTTCCACATCGGGATATTGAGTTGCACGAGTAGGCCAGAGGGTCGTTGATGTTCAGCCTTGACTTTCGAACAAGTTAGGCATTTCGAAACACAGAGAGCGATATCCTTCTTCATTCCAGGCCACCAATACTGAGAACGGAGGTCCTGGTACATCTTGCCGGCACCGGGATGAATGGAATATCGAGATTTGTGGGCTTCAATCAACAAAATCTCTCAGAGATTATTGCGACTAGGAATCCAAATGTGATCGAGATAGTGAAAAATATCATTCGGTTTATTCACTAGTTGGCTTTCGGTTCCAGGAACTCGTTCTTCCTTCAAGGTGTTCTCGAGAAAACAGGCGTGTTGAGCGTCACGAATGAGGGCTTCGAGATCGTGTTGGGCTTGGACATTATGAACGCTATGTAAATAGCTTCGTCGGCTAAGAGTATCGGCAACAACGTTTGCTTTGCTTGGGTGGTAGCGTATTTCACAATCGTAGTCGTTGAGAAGTTCAACCCATCTGCGTTGGCACATATTCAGCTCTTTCTGGTTCAAGATGTGTTGTAGGCTCTTATGGTCGGTGAAGACCGTACACTTGGTACCATAAAGGTAGTGTCTCCAAATCTTTAACGCAAAAACAACTGCACCGAGTTCTAGACCGTGGGTTGTGTAGTTCTTCTCGTGGACCTTGAGCTGAAGAGAGGCGTACGCGATAACCTTATCACGTTGCATAAGGACACAACCAAGACCTAGGTTAGAGGTATCGCAATACACTACAAAATCTTCGTTTCCATCGGGTAGTGCGGGTACGGTAGCGTCGCAAAGCATACGCTTGAGAGTTTGAAATGCTTCCTCTTGTTCGGTTCCTCAAACAAAAGTCTTGTCTTTA
Source organism: Helianthus tuberosus (assembly GCA_030545235.1). Lineage (NCBI taxonomy): Eukaryota > Viridiplantae > Streptophyta > Magnoliopsida > Asterales > Asteraceae > Helianthus > Helianthus tuberosus. The sequence goes on from CM060411.1 coordinate 90,862,284, forward strand.
TGTGTTAGAGAGGTGAGAGGAACGGCGATTTTAGGGAAATCGGTGATAAATCGACGATAATAACCCGCCAATCCGAGAAAATAACGAACTTTGGACGGGGTTTTTGGTGTAATCCAACTCTTAACTTCTTCAATCTTCGCGGGATCGATGTGAATACCTTGACTGTTGACGATGTGACCAAGGAATTTAACCTCCTCAAGCCAAAATTCACACTTGGAGAACTTGGCGTAGAGGCGGTTCCCTTGGAGAAGCTCGAGAACCAAACGAAGATGTTGCGCGTGTTCGGCTTTCAACTTTGAATAGATAAGGATATCATCGATAAACACGATGACGAAGCGGTCGAGAAAGGGTTTACTCACGCGATTCATCAAATCCATGAAAACTGCGGGTGCATTGGTAAGACCAAAGGGCATAACAACGAATTCATAATGGTCGTAGCGAGTTCGAAAAGCGGTTTTAAGGATATCTTCCTCTTGAATTCGTAACTGATGATAACCAGAGCTTAAATCGATCTTAGAGAAGCACGTAGCACCTTGCAATTGATCAAACAAATCGTCGATTCAGGGAAAAGGGTAGCGATTCTTGATAGTAAGCTTGTTGAGTTCCCTATAATCGATGCACATTCGGAATGATCCATCCTTCTTTTTCACAAAAAGGACAGGTGCGCCCCATGGCGATGTGCTAGGGCGTATGAAGCCTTTATCAAGTAATTCCAGGAGTTGGCTAGAAAGTTCACGCATTTTGGACGGTGTGAGGCGATAAGGGGCTTTTGCGACAAGGTTAGCACCAGGAATGAGGTCGATACGTAAATAAATATCACGAGACGGCGGTAGACCAGGTAAATCTTCAGGAAAGACATTAGGAATATCACGAACCACAAGTACCTTTTCCATTGACTTCTTTTCCTTCTCCACTACTACGATGTGAGCCAAGAAAGCCTTGTATTCCTTTCGGAGATACTTGCTTGCTTGAATGCATGACATAAGTTTAAGTTCCTTCGAAGATACTTCGCCATAAACACAGAGTTGGTCGCCATTAGCAAGAGAGAAACGAATCATCTTTTCGAAAAAAAACAACTTCGGCACGATTTTCACGAAGAAAATCCATACCTACTATGATATCGAAACTACCAAGTTGCATCGGGATAAGATCGATCGGGAAAACATGATTGTTGAGTTCAAGAGTATAATTACGGAGAACAGAATCTACGGTGACGGTTCTTCCAGTGGCAATTTCTACGTTGAAGGTCGTTGGGAGGTTAGCGCCATTACTGTTTAGGAGCTTTTCGAATTCAAACGACACAAAATAGTTATCGGCTCCAGTATCAAATAAACACAAAGCATAAATACCGTTAACAAGGAATGTACCATTGACAACGTTGTTGTTAGTTTGAGCCTGGCGAACGTTGATGTTGAAGGTTCTTCCGCAGGCTGCTGTTGTTGATGTTGTTGCTGCGGTGGTTGTTGCGGCTCTTGTTTCACCACATGGTTCGGGTAGACGTTAGCAAAGTGATTAGGGTCACCACATGAGCAGCAAGCTCGTGCATGAGCAGGGGGAGCAGGAGCTGCTTGGTTACCCTGGGGAGCGGGGAGTGGAGCTGGTAGTGTGGGAGGAGCTTGAGCTTGAGCTTGTTGACATGGGCCACTGCGACAGTTTGCTGTGAAATGTCCATAGAGATTGCAGTGGACACAGAAACGGCAAGCTATCCCAGTTGGGTGATGATAGGTACAAGTAGGGAACAAAGGATAAGGACCAGTATACGCACGCTTAGCAGGCGGTGCGTTAGTCACAGGTGCTGCAACTTGTCGGTTCTGGTTGGTCTTGGTTGGACAGGAATAGCGTTGAGAGGAGCGGCGGTAGTAGCGTAGTTCTTGTTGTTGTTACCCTTGCGTTTGCGTCCTTGACTTGATGACTTTGAAACTTGGGATGCTGCAGTTTCGGTAGCGGGAGTAGCGGTGACTTGATTGAGGCTTTTAGTTGAGGTCTTGAAATAACAAGCCAAAACTCGCTTATCATTGATCTCAGTGGCTCGTTGGTAAGTCTCCTCAATGGTAGTAGGTTTAGCTGCCTGAACAAAGTCAGCTACACAGTTGGGTAAAGCTGTCACACCCCAACCAATGGCGGAATCATCGGAGTGGGACTAGTTCGAGATTGCAAGAGACTTCATAACACTATTTGTGACAATATTTAAATCAACCATTTTCATTTCATAATCAAATTGTCAAACATTACAAGGAAAATTCAAATAACAATATGTTCATAACATAACAATAACAAAACTGATACAACACTTTAAACCTAAACGTCTAAGTGAGTATCTAGGCATCAATGCTAATCCGTTTCATAGCATCATCAATCCTCAACCTGTAACATGTTTAAAATAAAGTTCAATGCAAAAGCAAAGGCGAGTATACAAGTTTAAGAATAAGTATAAGTTTAAAAGTTAAAACGAATCCACATGGCAACTTAGTTTATACAAGATCATCATACAAGGCATGCAATATTTCTAGTCAACCCTCTGTTTACGCAAAATGATATAATTCAACATAACCTCTCGTTCACGGGTGGTGCGTTATTCCTATAGTGCTATACATGTTAAATGGAGGCTCTTATAAAGCTAATGACTATTGTATCACACAAGGATCACCCAAGTATAAGCATCAAGTATAACAACATAGCATTCATGTATTTGGATTGTTTCGTGCAAGCATAAAGATCAAAGTTTAAGTGTGATTTTATAATTTAACATGTTACACCCCAAAAAGTGGTAAACATAAAAAGGGGGTGGTTTTGCAAGCTTTCCACTTGTGAATCCGCGAGTGAGTTGTTGTGGGAGGTTGGAACACCAAGTCCTTCTACACGAAGAACAAAGGCGTATGAGTATTGGAGGATAACGGTAGATTAAATATTTGGAGGTTAAAACGTATGAACATAACCATATGAAAGTAATCATCTTTCAACACATAGTATTTAGATGATGTAAGCAAACACCTTGACAAGTGACCATTTTATCAACATCAAAGGTTGATTACTTAAGTAATATATATATATATATAGATTATGTAATATGTTAATATATCAAATATGTCAAGCATGAGGTAGGAGGATGAACCTCCATTTAGGAACCTCTTATGTATCATAGAATTCATGTAGGAGGTAGGAAGAACAAGTCTTCCATTTAGGTACCTCTGAATGTTCACCACTACACTTGATGTTATGAACATTCAAGGAGGGTCATGAACTTGCAAGAAACAATATAATATGAACAACTAATCTATGAGAAAACATCAAGCAATGTGTGGATTTTCATGTAGGATAGCCCAAGCTAATCCTAAATCACACAATCATCAAGTCTTAAGCTTGAACATCACTTGTGGGTTAAACCCTTGAACAAAACAGAAAGTTTGTGAGGTTTACACCTCTGATTTTACATGTCACAATCTTGTTTTTAAGCCTAACTAACCATGGATGTGGTTATAAGCATAAGGACATAGGTTTGAGATGAGTTTCCTCAAGTTTAATCAAGTTTATCAATGTTTGAATAAAGAACAAAAAAATCAGTCAACTTTGGAGCCTTTTTGGTGACGTTCCAGGCTCTGGTTTTCCAAGGAAAACCTCTGGAAACATTGCTAAGATCAATCCAAATAAGTAGGAAAAAGAATCGAGTGAATCGGATAAGAATTGAGTGAGTTATGCTCACTTTAGTGAAGTAGTATGAATCTGTCCAATCTTCTGCAATTAGCTGCGAATTTAGGGAGTTTGAGAGTGATTTGGAAGTGTTTGCAAAGTGAAAATAGCTTGGAGATGGCTTGGTATTTATAGGGGAAGGTTGTGGTTGGGTTAGGCGAGGTTTAAATGCAAGAAACACACATTAAACCACTCAAAACCCACCAAAAATTCGACCAACCACGAGCTGTTAAGGGGCTATCTCCATATTAGACTGGCTCGCGGCCAGCGTAAGCTTTTGGGGGGTTGGTCGCAGCTTGCGACTCTCCTCCAGACGAGTTTCATTTTTTTACAAGTTTAGTCCCATAACTTTGCATTTTAGGGTTTTTAAGTGTTTTAGGGGTCTTTTTCGTAATATAAGCATAATATAAGGGTAAAACAAGTATGATGAACATAAACCAAGTATTATTAAGCATATGAATGTCGTATTTAAGTATCGTATTCGCTCAAAAGACGTATTATGCATAAGTTTCACAAATTTACAAGTTTGGCACATAGTTTCCAGGAATTATGAATATGTATCAAATGTTCCACAAAATCAAACGTACGGATATGTATGAAGTATGTATAACACAAATTTAAGAAATACGAGTTTTATTTATGATCCAAGTCTCGGGTTTTACAACGATTACAATGAAAGAACGATTACAAGAACACAAGACTTCCAAAAATAGAAATACAAACATGACTTTCGAATTATGGAAAGTACGAAAGAGCAGGGCGTTACAAAAGCCCGGATGTACTTCTTGATCATGATATCTGGAGTTATCACTTGACCAGGACAGATAATACTGAGCTGCTTCAAGCGAGCGGTGAGACCCGCATTGTCACCCCCTTCTTGCTTGATATGCCAGAATTCGTTCTCCAGCTTTTGCACTTCATGAGGAGGACAAAACTCCTTCATCATAAGCTCCCTGAGCTCTTCCCATGAAAGCCCGTAAGCTGCATCATTACCGCGCTTGTTGCGCTCCGCAGTCCACCAGTCCAGAGCCCTGGACTGAAAAACTCCAGTTGCGTTAACAGTACGCATATTTTCTGGGCATCCGCTTTGCCTGAAGGTGACTTTGATGGAGTTAAACCACTGGAACATGGCGTTGGGTCCATCTTCACCCGTGAAGTTAGCAAGACCACAGGCCTTGAATTGCTTAAAGCTGAAAGGAGCTTTAGGAGAGTCGCTCTTCGATTCAACAGAGGACTTGCTGCTGACATCATTAATCTCACTGACGATCTGGGGTATGACCTTAGCCGTTTCCTTGGCCACCAGTGATGCGATGCGTTTGTCAGCATGGTTGCGGCGAGCAGCGCGTGAAGTGTGGGAACCAAATGACGACATTGTCTGCAGCAGACATCGTCACATGGTTTAAACGAGATTCGATTATATCGGGTTTAGTTTTGAAAAAGCGTATCGTTTTATAATCATTCCCCTTTATGTAAAGCTCGGGAACACGTAGGTAAGTATTCACATAGGCACATAGTCCACATAAGCACGTAGGAGCACATAATCCACGTAGACACATCACAAGTTTCTCCTATATTTTGCACATATTCACCTACATATTTTTCACGTATTCACCTATCTTTCAAGTCCACGAAGTGCGTTCGAGAGTAGCGTGAGATAGCGAGTAGCGATAGCGAGTAGAGTTGCGAGTAACATAGCGTGCGAGAGTGCTTAGTTTGAGTTGCGACTAGCGTTTTAGATTAAGAGACGGTGTGAGTCGTGCGCGTTTAGTAAAGCGGTGAGCGGAAAGCGAATAAGTCTCCAAAATCGAAACATATAATTATGTAAACACATAAAACACATAAAAGCGATAAAGCGTAAAATCAGGGATTGCTGGCTTAGAATCGAAATAGATTGTCTTGGGTGTTAGACATCGACTACCCAAAGTGATTCGGCTATTCTCAATGATCTCGAGTACACGCCTTGGCCTAATAGATTGTGCTCTCGCTGAAATATGGTGAACGACATGCATCCTTTCAGTTACTACGTGACTCAAGTCTTTGGAATCCATCGAGGCTTTGGTGAGATTTTTATAAAAATCCAAATAGAGAGTGGACTTGGTCGTTAAGATGCGGGTTTTACCCCTAACTTAACAACTTTATTCCTGATTGTGTGGTAAAACCACGAGTTAGAGATGGAGAATTTTGTCGAGATATGGATGTCACTCCTGACTCAACGTAGATTCTCATGCTGAGAGTAAAAATTCCACGTAGAATGAGCGATTTTATCGAGAGTTCTTGGTTTCACACCTAATCTCAACCAAATCACTCGATTGCGTTATGCGAGTGTTTTCGAAAACGTGTGTATAGTGTTAGCCTTAGGAAAGGCAATAGTGTGTTTTCATCTTTAGGAAAAGCTACTTCGTGCGAAGCTGTAGCATGCGGTGTTCGCACAAAGTTGTAGTTTTCACAAGTTCGAGTGAGAGTAACAGAAATAGGCTCGTGCAGAACCCCTACCGGGTTCGCACAAGGCGGTCTGTTGGTGCTTAGACTATAGCCTAGGTCAATCCTAAGACTCAGAACCCCGGGTTTGATGTCTTACTAATTCCCTATAGTTATGGCTCTGATACCAATTTGTCACACCCCAACCGAAGGCGGAAACATCGGGGCGTGGCACTGAGCGAAACAGATTGTCCAAGAGAATCCATAACAACTATTAGTGACAATATATTTAACGTTAAAGTCCCATACCAATAACATATAAAGCATAAACAGTCATTACAAATATAAGTCTCATAAACAAAACACCGTTCCGATAACTCATATTTTATTCGTGGGTTTCTAGACCTCCTACTTGATTCATCAAAGCGAGCTTAGCATCCTATCCACCTGTCACATACGTTAAAATAAAGTCAATACATAAAATGTAAAGGTGAGTACACAAGTTTGAGTAGCATATAGTATAGCAAAAGCGTTTACGCATAACCAGCATGTAACACATGGAAAGGTGAATCAAGTAAGCTATCGACAATGACATATGCAACCGACATGACTGCGAGTGTAGAATGCGCAACACATTATCCCCACTGTGACCATGTGAAGTAATACCCTTAACAACCCCTGTCCACGTCAGGTGCTGAGTCCAAACTATAGTACTATCATTACTAAGGTGTCAGGCAACAATCACTGTGTAAACATAACATACAAGCATTCATTGAGTCACGATAACATGCAAAAGCGGTTAGCGTTAAAAGTGTTAACGTTGTGTGTTGATGTGTTTTGATAGAGAACGTATGTAACACCCAAAAGTGCGTTAAGCGAAAAAGGGTTCGAGTATACTCACTGTAGTTCGTAGTTGCTAAACACCTACTGTATTGGATTGAAGGGAGCGCGTTGGAGTTACCCTGAGCATAGAACAATAGCATGAGCGTTGAACAGTGCATAAACATCGTGTCAAATGAGATAAGCGTCAAATGGTGAGTCGAACGGACGAATGTCCATTCGAGCGGATGGTCATCCGGACGGATGGTCATCCGAGCGGATGACCATTCGAACGGATGGCCATTCGAATGAGTGTGGATGTTTGTGAATTGTTTGAGAACTTTTGAAGCTTTCGTTGTAGTATATTAACAAGTCATCCGGTCGGATGGTCATCCGGACGGATGGCCATTCGATCGGATGGCTATTTGATTGAGAGTTTGGTAGTTTGAAGTTTGGTTAAATAGTTTTGAACAAGAAATAGTATAAAGGACAAGTCACTTGGTCGAATAGTCATTCGATCGGATGGTCTTCCGATCGGATGGCTATTCGATTGGGCGATCTGATGGTTTGAAAACTTGTAAAATTTTTCTAAGTTAAAAAGTTTGGAATTTAACGGAGACGGCGTGACGACGTGTCAAACAATGGAAACCACATCAAGTCCAGCTCAGTCGACCGGATGGGAACCACCCCATTCGATCAGACTAACTGTTCCTGATGAAGTTTTCATGTTCAACCCGTGAATCGGTTGTCTCTCTTGTGGAAATCCGTTTTCAGACCGGTTCTCAACCAGAGAATGAGTAGAGAGCCTGAATGAGTCTAGATTCCATCTGTTTTAAGTGAAAAGTGAAGAAAAGTTGAAGAAAAGTTTGAAATCAGTTTGAAAAATGTTGAGTCTCGTTGAGATTTGTGTTGTATAGTGTGGAAATCCTTAAGATATGAACCATTCTTGATGAGATGACGTCACACAACCGATTGCATCAGCAACTGAGGTGATGTCACCTTCAAGAGGTCTAAATCATGTGATTTCATGGAAAGAACTAGTGATTTTGATGAAGAAGATGATGAGAAAGTGTGTAATGATGATGGAAGTACAAGATTTAGGGAGAAATACTTACGAAATAGCCTTGATTCGAGAGAAAAGTGCTTTAAAGGGAATTTGGAGCGTGCTGGTCGAATGGAGCTGTCACATCAGTGAACAGTGATGTGGCAGGCGGGTATTTATAGGGTGAGAGAGGATAAGGCGGTGGAGAGTGTGAGGGTGTCGGATGGTCATCCGGACGGTAGTCCATTCGATCGGTTGGTTATCCGGACAACCTAGTTGTGCGAGTTAGTTTTTGCAACTTTCGTTTCGTGCGTTAAGCGTTGCGTTGCGTTTAAGCGAGTTTCGAGTGAGCGTTTTCATTGAGATAACCGCATAACATTAAACAAGTAAACACATAAATAACACACATAATAACTAAGATGCATAAAAGTAAATCGGCGTTTCGAGTTTGCGATAAGATTGCGATGCGATAGCGTTTAGTATAATCATGCGATGTAGTATGCGATAAAATGCGTTTAAATAGTATGCATTGTAATAGCGTTAAATGGGATAACTGCGTTTTGAATAAGCGTTGTGAATGCGTTGTAAGACATAATTTAAAATATAGCGAAACCCTTAGCGATAATCGAAATCTCGAGAGTACAAGTCAATTAAGCAATAAATGACAGATCTAGGTAAGAACCCGGAAAGTCAGGTTGTTACATCAATGAAAAATGTTGCAGCGAAAAAGTGTAACACGTGGCAACATGATATCCATCCATTAGGTTTTCAATGTTTTTGTAACTCACATGGGATTTCTCCCTATAACTCACCTATATATATATATAGGGTAAATTACTTTTTGAGTCCCTGTGTTTTATGGGTTTTAACCATTTGAGTCCAAAAGCAAAAAGTTTAACTACCTGAGTCCCTATAGCCACTTTTCTTAACCATTTGAGTCCAAATTTCTAACACAGTTAGAATTTTGTTGTTAAATTTTGTTAAATGACCAAATTACCCCTATAATTAAAAAATAAAAAGCTACGTTATTTAGATTTCTCTCTTATACATCTGTAACTTTCTCTCCTCATTCATCATCATCATCATCATCTCTATCTCAAAAACAAATCGAAAACATTTCACAATCATCATCATCTATCGCGTCTGATACCTCTCAATCTGAAACCAGCTTCAACAATCTTCAATTCCATCTTTCAGTCCTCATTCATCTCCAATGACATCATCTCTAACAAGGTAAAACACTATACAAAACCCCCATCAAATTCACCTAATTTTTAACTCCAGTTTTAGGGCTTTTCATGTTTTAAACATCTTGAAACAGTGGGTCAGTTGAAATTCCTAAGTCGGGTATCTGGATCCAAATAAATTACACTGCGGACAATCAGCCTGATGGTCTTCATCCAGAAGCAAATGACTCCGGCAGCAGCATGTAATCATTTTCTTATCATTTTCCGGTGATCCTCCTCACATTCTTATCATTTTCATATCTGACAAATCCTCCGGCAGCTCTGAATCTACTTCCGGAGATCCTCCTCATCTTCTTATCATTTTCAATCCAATCGGTGTGTTCCGACTCCGGCAGCAGCATAGAAGAATGGCAGATTCTCACCAAATACAATTTCTCATCTCAAATTCGCCTAAATCCTCATCTGTTCTGCATCGTCACCGTGCCATGTAATCATTCCTTTACTTAAATCTCTACTGAAAACCATTATGTGGGTTTGATTTTAGGATGATTTGGTGGTAGTGGTGGTATTGGAGGTGGGTGTTTGAGAGAGAGAGAGAGAGAAAGAGGGATGAGAGAGAGAGATGCAGATCCTTTTAATTTGTTATGAGTATTATAAAAAGATGAAATAATACCTTGTGCATAGAGACTTGTACTGTGTGTAAATGACTAAATTGCCCTTGTAGTTAACTGATTAGGTGGATGGAGTTAGAAATTTGGACTCAAATAGTTAAAGAAAATGCTTATGGGGACTCAGGTCGTTAAACTTTTTACTTTTGGACTCAAGTGGTTAAAACCAATAAAATACAGGGACTCAAAAAGTAATTTACCCATATATGTATATAGGGGATGGTTAAAATGAAAACCACTTTTATTCTGAAAACTCGAAAACTAACTAAAAAAAGCCTAAAAAACACACAAATTTTTTTTTTCAATTTTTTATAAAAATCGCTGGTTTTTATATATAAAAAAAACTTTTTTTCAAAAAAAAAAATTTTTTTTGTAGTACACATGTGTAATAATACACATGTGTAGTACACATACACATATGTAGTATTACACATGTGCACTACATAAAAAAAAAAAAATTTTTTTGAAATTTTTTTTATATAGAAAAACCTGCGAAAATTGGTTTGCAAAAAAAAAATTGGTATGTTTTTTTGGCTTTTTTAATTTGTTTTCGAGTTTTCACAATAACTTGTAGTTTTCATTTGAACCTTCCCCCATATATATATATATATATTTAGGGTATGGTTCAACTGAAAACCACTTTTATTGTGAAAACTCGAAAACTAACTAAAAAAAGCCTAAAAACACACACAAAACCTTTTTTTTCAATTTTTTTTTTATAAAAATCGCTGTTTTTATATAAGAAAAAAACCTTAAAAAAATTGTTATTACACTTGTGTAATACTACACATGTGTAGTATTACACATTTACACTACACAAATTTTTTTTTAATTTTTTATATAAAAGATCTGAGAAAATTATTATGCAAAAAAAAATTGGTATGTTTTTTTTGGTTTTTTTTAATTAGTTTTCGAGTTTTCACAATAATTAGTGGTTTTCATTTAAACCTTCCCCTATATATATATATATATATATATATATATATAGGGAGGGGCTCATGCGAGAACCACCCTTATTGTGAGAACCATGAGAACCAATGTGAACACAACCTAAAATAGCTAAAAAAACCTAAAAAAAACCCTAAAAAACCTAACCCCCACCCCCCCCCCCCACCCCCACCCAAAAACCTAAACCCCCCACCCCCCCACCCCCCCAAAAAAAACCTAACCCCCCCCCCCCCCAAGCTAAAAAAACCTAAAAAAAACCTAACCCCACCCCCCCCCCCCCAAAAAAAAAAGCCTAAACCCCCCTCCCCCACCCCCCAAAAACCTAAACCCCCCCACCCCCCCCCCCAAGCTAAAATGCTAAAAACTAAACCCCCAAAAAACCTAAAAAAATCTAAAAAAAATCTAAAAAAATCAAAAAAAAAATCCAAAAATTTTTTTTTGATTTTTTTTAATATTTTTTAGGTTAAAATCGCTACTTTTCGAAGCAAAAAAAAAAAAAAAATTTTTTTTAAAAAAAAAAAAAAAAATTTAAAATTTTTTTTTTTTTTGGTTCGAAAAGTAGCGATTTTAACCTAAAAAATATTAAAAAAATCAAAAAAATTTTTTTTGTGTGATTTTTAGCTATTTTTAGGCATTTTTGGTGTGTTCACATTGGTTCTCGCGGTTCTCGCAATAAGAGGTGGTTCTCGCATGATCTTCTCCCTATATATATATATATATATATATATATATATATATAGGGAGCCGCTAGAATGAGAACCACCTCGAGTTATGAGAACCACGAGAACCGCGCCCCGCGGGTGGCCGTCGGTGACGAAATTTTTTTTACACCTAGATCCGTATATTTTAGTGGGGGGTTTAAATTTTCGGTTCAAACGGCGCGCCTGAGGGGGTAGTTTTTTACGCCCAAAGTTTGGTAAAAGAAAAATTAAAAAAACCCAAACTTTGGGCGTAAAAAACTACCCCCTCGGGCGCGCCGTTTGAACCGAAAATTTAAACCCCCCACTAAAATATACGGATCTAGGTGTAAAAAAAATTTCGTCGCCGACGGCCACCCGCGGGGCGCGGTTCTCGTGGTTCTCATAACTCGTGGTGGTTCTCATTATAGCGATCCCCTATATATATATATATATATATATATAAAAGGGAGAGTTCAAGTGAAAACTCCTTTTATCGCGAAAACTCGAAAACTAACTAAAAAAGCCTAAAAAACATACCAATATTTTTTGTACAATTTTTTATTAAAAATCGCTATTTTTTATATATAAAAAAACTTTTTTTCAATAGAAAAAATTAGTAGTGCACATGTGTAATAATACACATGTGTAGTACACATATAATGCACATGTGCAGTACACATTTTTTTTTGAAAAAAAAATGTTTTTTATATACAAAAAGTCACGGAAATTAAAAAAAATTGATATGTTTTTTAGGATTTTTTAGTTAGTTTTCGGGTTTTCACTTTAGCTAGTGGTTTTTAATTGAAATAACCACACCCAAAACACCAAACTTTAAACTAAAGAGTTAATTGCCAAAATCGTCCCTGAGGTTTGGGCACATTTGCCATTTTCGTCCAAAATGACACTTTTGTACCATTGTGTCCCCCATGTTTGTAAATTTTTGCCATTTTCATCCAAACCACTAACTTAGTTTATTTTTTCTATTAAGTTGAATGATATTTGAATGAAACTGACAAATGTAAACCACAGGGACGATTTTGGCAATTTACTCAAACTCTTTTTAATTTCTTTTATTTAATTAATTTTGTCACATATATAATAAAAAAGAATATACATGCAATTTAAAATTAATTTCCAATTTCTCTATATAAATCAGTTTTATTAAGAGAAAAAACTGGTATATACTTTTCAAAATTTTCGCTCTGAAAACTTTTAATAAATATATGCAGTTTGAAATATAAGAAGAAAATAAATCATACATTTTCTATTAGTTTTTTTTTTCGTTCTTATCTGAAGAAAAAGAAATCATACATTTTCAGTTAGTTTTTTTAGTTATTATCTATTTTTAGTTTTAGTTTATTTTTATGTAAATGTATTATTTTGCTTGTAACATATTCTATTGCTTTTTTTTATTACCTGAGTTTTATGAAATTTTTTATAAAAGTTATTTGATTTGTTATCCTTAGTAATGATTTCTGAAAGATTTGGGAGTACCATAGCCCAAACTCAAATTACGTAAAGTTGTTTACTTTTTATTCCTTTATAACATTATTTTATTCAAACAGTTATCAACTTTCAACCTTTATAAAATTTTGTCAAAACCTTTTATAAATATTTAGTTATATACTTATATACGTCTCAATATTTTATAGTTCTTAAATTTTTAATATAATTATATAATTCGAAATTTAAGGAAAAAAAGTTTTTACACTTTTTTAGTTCTTATATATATATTTTTTAGTTTTTTAGTTCTTCAATTATAATAAATTAACTTTAAGTTTTATATGTCTGTTACAAATTCTTTTGTTTTTTTACCTGAATTATGAAAATGTTTGTTAAAATTACCCAATTTGTTTTTTTTTCTAATGACAATATTAGACGTTTGAACTAAATTCACAAAGTTTGATTGTACCATCCCACAACCTTTAGTTACATAATGCTTGAGTTATAACATGAAGCTCACTACAAAGAAAAACCAGCTAGCGTGACGATTTATTACATTTCCTTGACCAAAATACTCAAATAGTATGGTCACCCAATAATAGAATATGTTACAAGCAAAATAATATATTTACATAAAAATAAACTAAAAACTAAAAATAGATAAGAACTAAAAAAACTAATTGAAAATGTATGATTTATTTACTGCATATATTTATTAAAAGTTTAAAAGCGAAAATATTGAAAAGTATATACCAGTTTTTTTCTCTTAATAAAACTGATTTATATAAAGAAACTGGAAATTAATTTCTGTATTAATTTATAAAATTTAAAACATCGTTCGCCTTAATAGAAAAAAAAATTAACTTAATTAGTGGTTGGATGAAAATTTATAAAAATATGTGACAAAACTATTATTTTGTTTCATCAAAAAATTGAATGTATATTTTTTTATTATATATGTAACAAAATTAATTAAATAAAAGAAATTAAAAATAGTTTGAGTAAATTGCCAAAATCGTCCCTGTGGTTTATATTTTGCCAGTTTCATCCAAATATAATTCAACTTAACAAAAAAAATAAACTAAGTTAGTGTTTTGGATGAAAATGGCAAAAAGTTACAAACGTGGGGGGCAAAATGGTACAAAAGTGTTATTTTGGACGAAAATGGCAAATATGCCCAAACCCCAGGGACGATTTTGGCAATTAACTCTAAACTAAAAAAGAAACTTCGAACCTATACGGATCGTATAGTCCAATACAATCCGTGTATGACCAGCCATCAGACAAATACTGACTCTGTCAGTCTGCAACTATCTAAAGTTAACCCTATACGGATCGTATAGACCTATACGATCCGTATTGAAAAAACACGTGCATAAAGATTTCAGGGTGTGCCAATAGATCGAGCCTTTGATGAATACCTTCATAATTTCTACATTTAATCACACAATTATAGATTTTTCTCTAGTTTTGATCCCCAAACACCATGACAAACTTACACATAGAGGTTCAATAGACAAGTGACCGATTTCTCACCCTTTACACCACCTTAGACCTTCCTAATGATTATATTACCCCATGTCTCTAATTTTGACCAAAAGTCAGATTTCGACTTTAATCAATTTTCACATTTGCACGAATCATTTGTATAAATTAGCACAAGTACCTTCATTAGGCTATATACCATTTTCTCAATAACTTGTTTATCATCAGTATGTGTTGTTATAATACTAAATAATCACATTAAAATGTAGGGCGTTACAACTCAATTTGTTATGTTAAACAAAAGGTTATTCTTTTAAATATCCATTAACCATATTATACATGGGCGTAACTTAAGAGGGGCCGGGGGGGCGGGGACGACCCCGAACTTTTCGCTCAGTAGTATTATATATGTAGTTTTCGTATAGAAATTTTTGGGTATATTCGTTTTCGACCCCTGGTTCTATAGAATTTTTTTTTGTATATTCGTTTTCGACCCACTAGTTCTATAGAATTTTTTTGGTATATCCATTAACCATATTATACATGGGCGCAACTTAATAAGAGGGGCCGGGGGGGGGGGGACCCTGAACTTTTCGCTCAGTAGTATTATATATGTAGTTTTCGTATAGAAATTTTTGGGTATATTCGTTTTCGACCCCCTGGTTCTATAGAAATTTTTTGATATATACGTTTTCGACCCCCCCCCCCTCTTCATTGTCAAGCTTCGCCACTGATCTTATATACGGTTGGTCGTTGGAAGATTGCAAGGTGATTGATCTCAACCAAAAAAAGAAGTTTTATTTGTGGAATCGGAGATTAGAATAAATCAAACAAAAACCATTAAGTAATGAGGGAGAAGATCATGCGAGAACCACCTCTTATTGCGAGAACCGCGAGAACCAATGTGAACACAACCAAAAATGCCTAAAAATAGCTAAAAATCACACAATTTTTTTTTTGAAAAAATTACAAGTTTTGTCCTTTATGTATGTCCCAAATTTCAGGCGTTGTCCTTTTAGCCAAAATCTTGCAGGCGGTGTCCTTTGTGTTTCCAAAATCTTGCAAGTTATGTCCTTTAGGCCAAACTTAGTTAGATTTGTTAGTTACATCTGGTATCAAGGGGCTATTTTGTAAAAAAAATTTATTCAGGGACTAAATTGTACAAAACTTAATATTATTATTATTAATATTATTATTATTATTATTATTATTATTATTATTATTATTATTGAGTAAATTACTAACCACCATCACCACCACCCTTCATCACCATCACCACCACCCTCCACCGCCGCCACCGCCACCACCGCCACCATTCTTCGCATGAAAGTTCCATAAACTTGACCTTTAAAACAAATCAATTTACTTGTACAATGTGATAACAAAAATCACTTCAAGTTCAATTAGCGCTTCAACCTTTCGCCTAAGGTAATAACCAATTAAATCTTCATCTATGGGATGAAGCCGAAACCCAGGTTGCAACAATGCCTTGTCCATCATCACAAAAAACACAATCACCAATCATAATCATCTGAAGAAGAAGAAACCCCAACACCACAAATTAAAAAACCCCAAATTCAAACCCACCTTAATTATCATCTGAATCAAAAATTCTGATGGGTATACCGAGTCAAAACTGAACCGAGTCCCTAGTCTTGAACCCAACTAACCCACACCACGAAAACTGACCAATCGGAAACAAAATCAAAACAAGAAACTTGAACCTGGAACTGATGGTGTCACCGACGAGTTCTGACCGAGACTCGAACCTGAACCTGACCTCGCCAAGCTTGAATTGATCCGAATTGAACCTGCTGCTACCGCCGTCGCCTGCGGCGGCGCCGCTCCTTCTCCGCCTCATCTCTCTCTCTCTCTCTCTCTCCCGAGTCTCTCTCCTGAACACCCTCTCTCTCATCTCTTCAGCTCTCTCTCTCTCTTTCTGCTCGTCGCCGCCCCGCGCCACCACCCGAAAGTGGTGGTGGTCAGTTTGTCGCCGGAGAAAAGGAGGTGGGAGAGGGAACGAGGGAGTGATGGGGGTGTGTGTGGTGGTTAGCTGGAACACAGCCGGCACCGGTCGGATTTACTCCGGCTGCTGGTTAGAGAACGAGAGGGAGAAGAGGGCAGGGGTGGGTTCTTTTCATGTGATGAAGATGAAGTTCGATCCCAATTGCTGTGTGTGTTGTATAGTTTGTTTAGAGAAGATAGTGCCCAGGTATTTGATTTAATTGGAGAAGATGGACTTGTTTGTGTGTCTATTTAATTGTCTGCACATTTCAAGAATGAGGGAAGGGATAAGGGTTTTATAGATATATAAAAGTTTTGTACAATTTAGTCCCTAAATAATTTTTTTTACAAAATAGCCCCTTGATACCAGATTTAACTAACAAATCTAACTAAGTTTGGCCTAAAGGACATAACTTGCAAGATTTTGGAAACACAAAGGACACCGCCTGCAAGATTTTGGCAAAAATGACAGCGCCTGAAATTTGGGACATACATAAAGGACAAAACTTGTAATTTTTTCTTTTTTTTAATATTTTTTATATAAAAATCGCTACTTTTCGAAGCAAAAAAAAAATTAAAATTTTTTTTAAATTAATTTTTTTTTAAATTTTGGCCACTAAAAGTAGCGATTTGAGCATAAAAAATATAAAAAAAAATTTAGATTTTTTTTAAAGATTTTTTTAGGTTTTTTGGGGGTTTAGTTTTTAGCATTTTAGCTTGGGGATGGGGGGGGGGGGTAGTTTTTTTTTAGATTTTTTTAGCTATTTTAGGTTGTGTTCACATTAGTTCTCGCAATAAGGATGGTTCTCGCATGAACTCTTCCCTAAATAATGAATCATATCTTTTATTTTGGAGACTGCAACCCACGTGATATATTTGAAGCCCAATTGGGTTACGTTTTAGCCCAATATTATTTAATTTCATTTGTTTTAATACTACCTTCCAATTACCCATTCGATCAATCTGCAACACAATTTAAATGAAATAATCATAATATTAAAACAACATAATTCCTTTCAGATCATAGTCTCACAATTTGTAAATAATTTAGTTATCAGCATTTATATAGCTAGGTCGTTTAACCAATTTTAGCTCGTTTCCATTTTCAAGCAACATAAACTAAAAACTAAGGGGTTGTTTGGTTAAGATAACGTTTTTAAAGTAATCGGAAATAGAATTGGAATTGAAATTATTATGTTAAAAATCTATCTCTCGTTTGGTTTGTAAATTTGATAATGAAATTGGAAAAGTAAAAAAAAAACATATTACAAAACTGCCTCATCCATTTCTCTTTTTTTATGAAGGAGATAAGGAAGTTTTGGTAAACTTGAAAGATTCCTGTGAAATGTTTAAATTCCATCACTAGGTGGAAGGAAAGTTGATATTCATTAGGGGAGGCGGGGTGGATCCGTGATGGAAGCCTATCACGCGTGATGGCAATTTGCACACCGCCGCCACCATACACTATCACTCGTTGATTTCTTCACGTGTTGATTTCTTCACGCATTGAAGGGTTGTGAGTGATGGGTTGTTGAGTGTTGTGAGTGATGAGTATTGTTGGGTGTTGTGGGTGATGACCACACTCACTAAAACAAGGTTGTGAGTGATTGAATAATTGTTGATATCATGACAGAACTTGATTGGATGTTGTAAGTGATGAGTGGGTGATGAGTGATGACCACCCCCACCCCTTATATAGTGGAATTAATTCCAACCAAACATAAATACTAATGGAATTAATTTCATTTCTAATTACAATTCATGCAAATCCCATCAACCAAACGGACTCTAAAGGAATTGGCTCTATTTGAAGATGCTTACACACATACACACATACACACATCTAAATCAAGAAGTAGATGATCGTTTATTGGCTCTATTTGAAGATGCTTAGGTGGTTCTAAGACTCGATGTAAAGGTTCAAACGATTTCGAGGTTTGATTTCATCTTCTTGATTTCTAAAGGGGTTTTCTAATGACACACCCCCTGTCTATCTACACACTTTTTCAATTCAATACGCATCGTATAGGCCTATACGATGCGTATTGAAAAAAAGTAAAAGACATGGCAGACTGATAGGTGCAGGTTATGTCTGGCGGCGAGCTTTATACGCATCGTATAGGCCTATACGATGCGTATCAACCCATAGTTTTTTTGAATTTATTTTTTGTTGTGTTGTGTTGAATGCGAACCCGAGAAACGAAAGGGATTTCGAGCAGTTGGTCGATGATATGATAGATAAAGATCTTGACACGATTATTTCCATTTTCAAGTATTATTAAAACCATTCAAGCCCACCAGTCTACAATGTGGTTCCCAATTTGCGGAACATAATCCCAGATTGTCTAAAGAAGCGCTTTTATCATGTGTCATGTGGTAAACAAATAACAAGGGTGTATATACAGATCTCTATTCGTTCATCTTTCCAAGCTTTTACATACGAATATGTGGTTCCCAATTTGCGGAACATAATCCCAGATTGTCTAAAGAAGCGCTTTTATCATGTGTCATATTAGATGTGTTATGGTGAGATTTTTCAAGTTTGCACAGTGGGAGAAAAGACCAGCAACTCTGTCAGTATTGTCCTTTAAATTCGCATAAACATATATTCGTTTCATAACCTCCTCTTATAAATCAACCACAACTCACCCGAGACCGACCTC
This sequence comes from Helianthus tuberosus, assembly GCA_030545235.1. NCBI lineage: Eukaryota > Viridiplantae > Streptophyta > Magnoliopsida > Asterales > Asteraceae > Helianthus > Helianthus tuberosus. Next base: position 90,881,328 of record CM060411.1, read on the forward strand.
TGGATCACACATGATAAAAGCGCTTCTTTAGACAATCTGGGATTATGTTCCGTTTCTTCAAGATTTACGTCTGATGTCCAAGTTTGATCACATTAGACTTCATCCGCGGCAGTCCAATGACTATCTTGGTTCAATAATCCGACAATAGGGACCACAGATCTTATGCCCACCCGAGACCGACCTCTGGATCACACATGATAAAAGCGCTTCTTTAGACAATCTGGGATTATGTTCCGTTTCTTCAAGATTTACTTCTGATGTCCAAGTTTGATCACATTTGACTTCATCTGCGGCAGTCCAATGACTATCTTGGTTCAATAATCCGACAATAGGGCCCACGGATCTTATGCCCACCCGAGACCGACCTCTGGATCACACATGACAAAAGCGCTTCTTTAGACAATCTGGGATTATGTTCCGTTTCTTCAAGATTTACGTCTGATGTCCAAGTTTGATCACATTTGACTTCATCTGCGGCAGTCCAATGACTATCTTGGTTCAATAATCCGACAATAGGGCCCACGGATCTTATGCCCACCCGAGACCGACCTCTGGATCACACATGATAAAAGCGCTTCTTTAGACAAACTGGGATTATGTTCCATTTCTTCAAGATTTACGTCTGATGTCCATGTTTGAACACATTTGACTTCATCTACGGCAGTCCAATGACTATCTTGGTTCAATAATCCGAGAATAGGGCCCACGGATCTTATGCCCACCCGAGATGTAACGCCCCAAAAATCTGAATGTTAATAATTGTCGTATGTTCTTATGTGACACGTCATGAAATAAAGAACTAGGCTATTTAACCTAGTTAAGGGTATGGTCAAAAGTATTAAATGATGAAGGTAGTATCAGTTATGTTTTAAAGGTAAACCCGAGGGGCTAAAGTGGAACAAATGAAAGTAAGTTATAAAATAACTTGACACACACAAACACACACATCCGTGTGTTCTGGAAAGATCAAGCAGGGGCTCTCAAGAGCCCCAAAACCCTAGTTCTTCAAAAGCTTCAATTTGAAGGATGAATCAAGGCCCAAATCCATAACCGAGCATGGATTAATGATCACCAACACGAGAGGATCATAAGGTATGTTTTAAATCTAAGATTGGTGATCATGGGTGAAGTGGGTTATGTTCTAATCCGTGAGTTAATATGAAATTGATCATGTACAAGGGTTAGAATCCTCGTGTAGAACATGGGTTATGAATGGTTTGCGTTAATTTGATGTTTAGAGGTGACACCCGTTAGTTAGGGTGAACATGATGACTAGAATCACCTCCTATGTTCAAGTCTTGTTGAATGATTGATGTATTATGTGGGTATGATGAATTATTGTTAGATGAAAGTATAGGAATATGATGATGTTATGATTAATGTTCATTTGGAATGATACATGATGATTAGTAGTTGGTTTTGATGGGTTATGTATGAGTTTAGAATAATTGTGCATGAAATAGTTGTACGTTATGCTTAAAAGGTAGTACTCACATCAAGTGTATGATGAAATGTATATAGTGTCGTCCGTATAGTCGATTATGATGTTACGGGTATATGATGATAAGTCGATAGTTGAGTATGGTTAATAGTTGACTTTTGAAAGTCAACTAAGTATAAGAAACATGATTTGACTCGTTGTCGTAAAGGCAGGATTATAGGAAGTCGTATGGTACATGTTATGTCAATATGCGTTATATGTGATTATATGATGAATTACAAGAGTTAACGGATATGAATATAATCATATGAGTTATGTATGCTAGAAAGGACTAATGAAAGTTAAGGGTGAAATACGCGATTGATATGATTGTTAACATGTACGAATGCATATGCTAATAGGAGCGTGATCTTGATGAAAAGAGAGTATAGGAAGCATGTCAAGACGGACTCACGCCTGAAAGGATAACGGGTCAAGAAAAGGCGAGGAATTGGATACGAGCACGGACGCATAAGGTAAGTGATTTCCGTAATCACTTCGTAGTACGATTAAGTAATAAGGTGTTTTAATTAATCATACATGATGTTTGAAGTCAAAAATGTGTTTAAGTCCTTCGATGTAAATGATTGGATTAAAGTTGACCAAAATGCCCTTGAGGGGTATTTTGGGCAAACGATCTTAAAAAGTAGTTTAGAAGCAAGTTACTCGATAAGTGAAATGTTTTGGTTAAGTACGAAAGTGAGAAGTATGGTTTGTAAGTCATAAACGTTTTAATGCGCAATTACCCTTAACGGGTCAAAATAAGTTTTTGAGCGAAAACGGGTGGAATGAGATGTAGGGCATCCGAGAATGAACCTTTTATGACAAATGACCTTGAAACTATCAATTCATATGAAGTTGAGGTCAAACAAACAAGTTATGAGGGTAAATGCATGAACGGGTAGAAATCATGGAAAAGGGTAATAAGCCGAAGGCTTAAAAGTTATAAATTTCGGTAGTCCAAATGTTGGATCTTAACTCCATAAGATGGAGAATTAAATTACGGACGCGTAGGAAAAAGAATCGGGTAAAACGGACCAATAACGAAGAAGTTATGACCGTTTCCGTGAAACGGGATCGCGCTGGGAATATGCAGCAAGTTGCTGCAAGTTGTGTCACACCCTGGCTTTGCGGAAGCGTGGTTAATGTTGGTGTGACTTCTTAATACCATAGCTTAACCATAACAAGCTATATGAATTAAAAACCATGCAAGTCATCCATTAAGTTTTGAAAACAACATACAGTACCATTGTTTTAACATACAACCATAACCTTGTTCAGTAGACATTACAACTTATAACATAGCATAAACGTGGTTTAAGGACTGTGTCTTGTCCAGGAAAGAGACACATCCCCTAAACCCTGATGACTTCATGACAAGTGCAGCGGAAAACGTTCCATACCGTGCCAGATCCGTTTTAATTTCCTGAAATACATGTGAGTTGAAAAATCAACAATAATGTTGAGCGAGTTCATGTGTAAGTGAGTATGTAAAACACTTGTGAGTATAAAAATAGTTGTGGTATGTAGCAGTGTAAGAGTACTTGTGATCACCAATGGTTTGCAAGGCCACTGACATATGTGAAGTGCAAATAGGGAGACTCAAACCTAGCAGATTTCGCCACGGCAAAGTATGTGGACAAAGTCACCCCACGGTCCGTTTCTAGTTTGGCCGGGGGCTGGGCTCGCTACACCCAGATAGATCTACCGCTCCTGTCCCTCGGTCCCTCCATGAGGACTAATGGCCCCATGTTGTTCCTATCCACTCACATGATCGTATAACACCTCCTTACGTTAAACATACCGTTGTAAAGTACTCGTAAATCATAGTAACATGTATTTCACCCCCGCGGTTAAGTAAACTGAAAACAGTTAGAGAAAAGGGGGACATGAACTCACAGTGAATGCGCGTCTCTACCAAGTGTCTCCAATACAGTAAGCTGTGCAACGACCTACAAGTGCTAATTCTATTAGACGGACGACCGTGCCTTAGCTTTACAGTTTATGTCCTTGGGAAATAGTTAGACAACTATTTCGTGTTTATGTTCCGTATACACTTGGTAGTTAAACTTCTTCCCAAGGATGGGGGATACAATACATGTGCGTAAGTTACGTTTTATCAATCTTGTGGTAATGTAATTACCGGTGTAACTTATATGTTTGTGGAAGCGTTCGTAAAGTTTTGGAATCATTAACGCTTGTAAATATTATTTTCACTCTAAAATAATATTTATGTATTTCACAAAATAATCATAAACAGTGTTGTGACAAATATATTTATCACGTTGATCTTTGTGAAAACCCCACCTCTGAATATTTAGTAAAATATAGTGCTGGCGAAATTTATGTTTCGAAATATGCCCAAAAGTAGTTCTAACACTTGTTGTGTAAATAAGCCTAAGTGTTAGGTTTTTAGAAAATTTCGCCAGAGTTTCCTCTGTAACTGGAGGTGGCCACGCTTTATATATGTAGATCTTTATATAAAGTTTCCTCGACAAGTATGTAAATCGCATAATCGCATGAACTTGCAGTTTTTCCGAATCTATAGTGTAACTCCCCTTTATATATGTAGATCTTTATATAAAGTAACTTTAATCTTGTAAAAACCTTGTGACTAGAGAAATCCGTCTTTACAACTTCTAGTCATTTTTCCCAAAAATAGTTATTTGTTGGATCTTTTCATTTCACAAGTGTCTACACACTTGTGGTTTATAAAATCATGTTTGTTAGTGTAAGATCCTTTCTTTAAAATACATGGTTTCTTAAATGTGTGGTTCTTCAAAAATACCACTTGCAGATACATAGATCCGCTAGTTTTAAACACCATTGTACCGGTTAAATCACTTTTACACAAGTAAAATATTTTTACACAAGTTCATGTATCTTGTGTGGTAGAGTTTCGCCTTTTAACCCTTGTGGTTACCAAAAACGAGCTTATGTGAAGATCCATGATCTTACAAAGTCGGGTTAAACGGAGATCCGAGCTACCACATCATAGATCGGGTCTAGATAAACGCAAATCTCAATTACTACAACTTTTACACAAGTTATATGTCTTTAACCACCACTTTTATAGTTTTTAGTAGACTTTAACACATCAAAATGTATGTTTACGATATTTAACCGATAATATTCCTTTTAACCACTTTAGATATGTTCAAGAACAAGTTTTAAACATTATACCTCTAGCTCAAGGCTAGGGAAGATTCTTGACGGAAAGTGGGTGGATAAAAGCTAACGGGAGTGGTCCTTCGCGTTCCGAGTGCACCAAAGCTCCTTATACGTGACCCGTGAAGCTTGAATGATCTTGGAATGGTGAGATCAAGAGCCGAAAATGTGGTGGTGTAGTGGAGGGGGTTCGGCCGAGAGGTAGAGAAGAGAAAAGAGTGTGAGTGAGTTGGTGATGATAGTGGATAAACTCTCATGTGTTAGTGTGTATTATTTATAAACCAATTAGGTGTTATTAACCTTTGGGTAATATGTCTCATGGATATTAGGCAAAACAAGATTTAGCTAATCACTAATGTACTAGTGTGTCCCCCTTAGTTAGGGGACGGTTATGATGGGGGGTGGGGGGTTGGTTCAATCTTAACTAGTAATTAGGAGTTTAGTTATGTTAAACCAAGTTAAGTTAAGCGTTAAACTCCGTTAGTTGTATGTTACACGTTATGGCGGGTGTTAGGGTAATCAGAGACCCTAACCGGCTCAGAAAAATATAAATAGTGAAAATACTAATATTTTCATGTTCCGGGTAAAGTCCGGGTGTCCGGTTGGATAGTAATCCGTTAAAGCGTTATAAAAGCTTTAAAGTGTCGTTATTGTTATTTTTAGTGACACATCTCGTTTTCAACACTCTAAAAAGTGTCTAGTAATATTTTCTCATGTTCTGGCACTTTACTAGTCAGCTAGAAGCTGGATTAATTATTAAAGTGCTGTGTTTGGTACTTAAAGTACGTTTTTGGCACATCCGAATCAGTGTATCTTATTCCTAGAGACGCAGTACCACAACCCTTTTATCCCTACACTCACTACCAGTGTAGCCAAAATATTTGAGGCTCTTAACAGGCCTTAGAGGCAGTGTCTGCCTGATGCTGGTCATATCAGCATGTTCGCCGTGTATCCGTTTAGTGCTACTGTGCTTTTTGTGCATCATGTGTGTCACTAGGGTTCAGTATGTAATTAATGTAGTGACGGCAAATAAAGTATGATGCAAGTAAGTGCATGTATCAGTATGCAGGTAGCAGTTTATCAGCTAGTTCAAACAAGCACAGTAATCAAGTAGTAATTAATCATTAATCAAGTTGTACGGATACCTGGTTTAGTGCGGGTTGTCACATTCTCCCCCCGTTAAATAAATTTCGTCCCGAAATTTAAGTTCTGCTTGTAGAAGCAGGGTTCTTAGGAAATAAGTGGGGGTATTTCTCTTTCATCCGGTCCTCACGTTCCCAGGTGTATTCAGGACCATGTCTGGCATTCCAACGAACCTTGACGAGCTTGACACTGCTCCGGTGGGTCTTGTTAACTTTCCAATCCGTGACCTCAACAGGTTCTTCAACGAAGTGGAGCGTGTCGTCAATATGAATCTCGTCGATAGGAGTGGCAACGTTAATTTGAGTTGGACTTTTCTTTAAATTGGATACATGAAATGTATCGTGAACACCATTTAGTTCAGCAGGTAGGTCCAACTTGTATGCTACTGTCCCAATTCTTTCCAGAATTCTGAAAGGACCAATGTAGCGCGGATTTAACTTCCCACGCTTTCCAAAGCGTGCCACCCCCTTCCAGGGTGAAACTTTCAATAACACCATTTCTCCAACTTGGAAATCCACATGCTTCCGGTTTGGATCCGCGTAGGCCTTTTGTCTGTGGCGAGCTGCTTCGATGCGTTTAAGTATTTGCGCGATCTTGTCTGTCGTCTCTTGGACGATTTCGGGACCAGCAAGCTGCCTATCACCTGCGTCAGACCAACATAGTGGTGATCGGCACTTGCGTCCGTATAGGGCCTCAAATGGCGCGACACCAATACTGGTGTGGTAGCTGTTGTTGTATGAAAATTCGACCAAAGGTAAGTGTTTATCCCAGCTACCGCCTAAATCCATAACACATGCCCTCAGCATGTCTTCCAAAGTTTGTATCGTTCGCTCGCTCTGGCCGTCAGTTTGCGGATGGAACGCAGTGCTCAGATTCAATTGTGAGCCAAAAGATTCTTGGAAGGATTGCCATATCCTTGACACAAACCTTCCGTCTCTATCAGAGATGATCGAGAGAGGTACTCCATGACGTGCTACGATCTCTCTCAAGTAAATTTCCGCAAGTTTACTAGTACCGTCTTTCTCCTTGATTGGCAGAAAGTGTGCGGACTTTGTTAGGCGGTCAACAATCACCCAAATCATATCATGGCCTCTTGGCGTTCTTGGCAGTTTTGTAACAAAATCCATTGAGATTTGTTCCCATTTCCACTTGGGAATCTCAGGTTGTTGCAGAAGTCCCGAAGGCTTCTGGTATTCCGCCTTGACCTTAGCGCACGTTAAACATTTGCTCACGTAAACAGCAACGTCGCCTTTCATCCTAGGCCACCAATAGTAATCCTTGAGATCTTGATACATCTTATCCGATCCAGGGTGGATAGAGTACCGTGACTTGTGCGCTTCGTCGAAAATAACTTCCCTTAATCCACCAAACAGAGGAACCCAAATCCTTTTCTCAAAACATAACGTTCCTTCCTCGTTTGGTACCAAAAGCTTCTCCATTCCACGGAGATATTCGTCCTCAAGGTTTCCCTCCTTGAGAGCTTCCTTTTGTGCAGCACGAATGCGCGAAGAAAGATTGGTTCGTATAATCATTTCCAAAGCTCTAACCCTTATGGGCTTGATTCTTTCTTTACGACTTAGGGCATCGGCAACTACATTCGCCTTCCCTGGGTGATATTTTATCTCGCAGTCGTAGTCGTTTAACAATTCAACCCATCGTCTTTGCCTCATATTCAACTCCTTCTGGTTGAATATATGCTGTAGGCTTTTGTGATCTGTGAAGATTGTGCACTTCGTACCATACAGGTAGTGTCTCCAGATCTTTAAAGCGAAAACCACTGCGCCAAGCTCTAAATCGTGTGTGGTATAATTCTTTTCGTGCACTTTCAGTTGGCGTGATGCGTAAGCAATGACCTTTTGGCGTTGCATCAACACACAACCCAATCCTTGACGCGATGCGTCGCAGTATACCACAAAGTCATCAGTGCCTTCTGGTAGAGCTAAGATTGGCGCGTTACAAAGCTTATCCTTCAATATCTGAAACGCTTCATCCTGTTTGATTCCCCAATCAAACGTCCTTTCCTTCTGCGTGAGGAGTGTCAATGGTTGAGCGATCTTTGAAAAATCCTCGATGAACCTCCGATAGTAGCCAGCCAAACCCAAGAATTGCCGAATCTCGGTTGGCGTCCTTGGCGTTTCCCAATCCTTGATCGCCTCGATCTTTGTGGGGTCAACATGAATTCCATCCCCATTAACCACATGTCCAAGAAACTGGACTTCGCGTAGCCAAAACTCGCACTTGGAGAATTTGGCGTACAGCTGTTCCTTCTTTAGCAGCTCCAATATGGTTCTAAGATGCTGCTCGTGTTCAGCCTTCGTCTTTGAGTAAATCAATATGTCGTCGATGAATACAATCACGAACTTGTCCAGGTATGGCTTGCAAACCCTATTCATCAAGTCCATAAAGACTGCAGGTGCGTTTGTCAAACCAAATGGCATAACGAGGAACTCGTAGTGTCCATAACGAGTTCGGAAGGCTGTTTTCGGGATACTTTCCTCCTGTATCCTCAGTTGATGGTATCCAGATCGAAGATCGATCTTAGAGTAACAGCTTGAACCTTGAAGTTGATCGAACAGATCGTCGATTCTTGGCAGAGGATACCTGTTCTTGATCGTCAGCTTGTTCAATTCTCTGTAGTCAATACACATGCGGAAACTTCCGTCTTTCTTCTTGACGAACAAGACCGGAGCTCCCCAAGGCGAGAAGCTTGGTCGGATAAAACCCTTGTCTAACAACTCTTGAAGTTGCGTCGACAATTCCTGCATCTCAGACGGAGCAAGTCTGTACGGTGCCTTAGCCACAGGCGCGGCGCCTGGAACTAAGTCAATGTGAAACTCCACTTGCCTCTGAGGTGGCAGTCCGGGTAAGTCTTCTGGGAAGACTTCTGGATACTCCCTTACGACAGGGATGTCTTCGATTGTTGGCTCAGCAGCCTTCTTATCTACGATGTGTGCCAGAAAAGCAACACATCCTTTCTGTAAACATTTCCTTGCTTTCAAGCAGCTGATAAATCTTAGCGGCGTGTCACGCTTCTCTCCGTGAACCACAATGGTCTCACCATCCTCGGTTGGAATACGAACAACCTTCTCGTGGCATACTATCTCAGCCTTGTTTCCGGATAACCAATCCATTCCTACCACTACGTCGAAGCTTCCCAATTGGACTGGTAATAGATCCAGAGTAAACTCGCGTTCTCCCAATTCTATCACACAACCTCTGATTACTTCGTCGGCTCCAACTAACTTTCCATTAGCTAATTCGATCGAGTAGGGAATGTCTAACTTATTAGAAGCTAACCCAAGCATATTCTTAAATTCTAACGATACGAAGCTATAATCGGCACCAGTATCAAATAAAACGGATGCATAGCGTTGATTGATAGGGAACGTACCCGTAACAACATTTGGATCTTGGCGTGCTTCCCTAGCTTCTAGTTGGAATACTCTACCGCGGGCCTGATTCAACGTTGGGCAGTTCTTCTTAAAATGCCCGATTTCCCCGCAGTTATAGCATCCGGGTCTCTGCCCGTTTCCATCCCCGTTTCCAGCTGGGGTGTTGTTCTGGTTGGCATTGCCAGCCTGATTTGCATTGTAGCCTCGGTTTCTGTTTCCTCCAAAATTTCCTTGCGGGCGGTTTCCATTCCCACCACGGTTATCATTCCTATTTCCATATCCTCCCTGGCCTCCGCGGCCTGCACTAGCCCAACATGATTCCTTTGAGTGGCCCGGTTTTCCACAAGATTCACAAACTCTCATGTTGCAATGGCCAGTATGGTGGCGTTGGCAGTTGTTGCACCTGGGCTGGGTGCCCTGGTACCCTTTTCCTCTCTTGGTACTGCCAGCTGATTTTCCTTTCTTTACTGCCATACTGACGCCTTGTTTGAAGTTTGAAAACTTTCTTTTGTTATCTCCTGAGGACTCAACGTGAGTCTCTGTCTTCTTTGCCTTGATTTCATCAAACTTGTTTAGACGAATCGCCTCCTCGGTGAGAGCCACGCTCAAATCGATGGCTTCAGTGATAGTCGCTGGTTTGGAGGAGGTTACCATGCTTATTATTTGGGGAGCCAAACCCCAAATGAAGCGCTCGATTCGCTTGTATTCTGGCGTAACCATGTAAGGAACCACTTGAGATAAGTCGTGAAACCTCTGGACGTATTCTGCAATCTTTGGTCCATCCATCTTTAGGTGCCAAAATTCAGTCTCCAACCTTTGAATTTCTGCGCGTGAACAGTACTTTTTGCGCATTAGTTCTTTCAATTCGGCCCAAGTCAGGGCGTAGGCGGCAGCTTCGCCTAGTGTTTGGACTTGTAGGTTCCACCAGGATAGGGCTCCATCTAGAAACAGCCCTGAAATGTATGTGACTTGCTGATCCTCTGCACACTTGCTCATGCGTAACACAGAATCGGTTTTCTCAGCCCAGCGGGTAAAGGCAACTGCACCTCCTGTGCCATCGAAGTTAACTGGTTTGCAGTCTAAGAACTGCTTGTAGGTGCATCCTGCACGTATGTTAAAACATGTGTTCGGCATTAGCATCATCGCTAAAATCTCCAACTAGTTCATGGTAGGTTCGAATGGCGTGGTATTACCGTGAGGTGGATTGTTATTGCCTTGGTTGACACTTCCGCTTGCTCCTGGCTGAGATGCTACGTACTGTGCTATGGCAGCAGCAATAATCTGCTGGAGTTCTGCCTCATTTGTTGGCATGTTTGGTTCGCGTCTTGGCGGCATCTTCTAAAAGATGGTTTAAGTTGGTTAGGCCATAGTAATGCTCCGTTGTTATAATACGTAAATCAGTTCGTAATATAGTGTACGTATATAACGGTAGTAATAGTATAATCACATAACATCTCATGTTATCACACATCACAAATATCAATCACACAACATCCCATGTCATAAAATATAAACAAGTAATCAAGCGAATCCAAATATGGTGAGAAAACTGCGATTGCCATATAAATGAGACCACATCGTAAGTGTATACATACAATCATCAATCACTAGGGGCTACATCACCCCTGTCAAAAGCTACATCAGTATCAATACAACATCAAGTACATAACAAAAGTCAAGTCATAACGTAGTCTCCCCAAAATGCTGTGCAGTCAAAAAGCAATCGCCGCCTTCTCACCTCGCCTACCCAAGTGGCACCGATGAGCTCTAAGCAGATGGTGGTGGAGGAGGAGGAAAACGGGTATAAAACAAACGGCGCAACTGTAACCAGTCCGTCTCCATCGCCTGCTGTGTGCGTATAATGGAAGCAATCTGCTGCTCCAAAGTAGTAAGACGAGCAGCATAGTCAGGGGTAAAGGTCGAAACGGCTGTAACGGAGAGGGTGCCCGGCCATGGCACTGACATGGCTGCAGATGGGCTCTCTCCAACTCCTGTAGTCGCTGCTCATGCGACTCATGCTGGTATACAAACGACATCAACACATCCTCAATGGTGTGTCCTACGTGGAACCTGTGGTATGGATCAGTGGGTGGCATAGGGGAAAATGGTGCCCACAGTAGTGGCTCACGTGTGGGATCAAAGGGTGCCACACCAAAAGGAGCTGTAGTGGGTGGAACAAAAGGAATCTGAGGCATGAAAGGCATGGGCATCGGTACATGCCCATCAGGGTGAGCTGAAGAACCCTCTCCAGGCCCTGCTGGAGGTATAAACATAGGAACCTGAAATGAAAAGTCAACATGTGGTGCAACAGGAATCTGTGGAGGAAAAGGTGGAACATCCTCATCAGCCGGTATCCAACCGTGCTGTGCGGACTCATCCGGTGGATCCATATGTGCCGCGAACAGTGCATGTCCGGGCTCTAGGGGAACGGGATCAAATAAGGGAGCAACAACAGGGTGAACGGGTGCAAAGTGCTCTATAGGGTGGTCAATAGGTACATCACCAACGGGTAAGGGAACAATGGGATCAACAGCAACATGATCGCCCTCAATCACAGGAACATCTACAGGGAGATCAGCAACAACAGGCTCAAAAGGGATATCAGCATGTACTAGGTCATGCTCTGGTATAGGGTCTAGAGCGGCTGCCTGCTCAGGGGCAACGGCAGGCTCGAAGTCATCAAAAGCCATCTCAAACTCAAAATCTGGGTCAATAGGATCAAATAGGTCAACAGGGTCTGCCGGATCCTCCATAAACTGGTCCATGGGAACAAACTCTAAGTCACGATCTGGGTCGAACCCTGGGGGAAACATAGGATCGGAATCCCCCTCATCATCATGGTCAAAAGCGAAACTGGGGATAGGGGCAACAGAAGATGCCTGATCAGGATCTGATCCATAAGAGAAGTGCTGCGCACTCTGGACATGTGAGGGTACAGAAGCTACAGAATCAAAGGAGTCCGCGACTGGGGAGTGAACAGGTGACTCCGCGACGGGTGCGTCTGCGATCAACAAGGGATCGGCAGCAGGAAGGGCCTCGCCCTGAGCATCCTCCTCGAAAGGCTCCTCATCAAACATATCGATATCATCCTCCTCATCGTCGATGGGTAAATTGTAAGCTGGGTACGCAGCCAGCGGTATAGGAGCAGGGATCAGTGCCAAAGGTAGATCCCCTGCGATAGGACCATCTGCGAGCTCGCCAGCACCGTCAGGTAGTGCAAAAGGCTGAAAGTCGTCCTCATCTGTGCTAGTGAAGTCGGACGTGTAAACCTCGTGCTCCGATGACTCAATGTCGTCTGAAACGATAGGCCTCGGGCCTGTGGTGCCTGAACCACCAGTGTCTGCAGAATCCATGTGTCTGTAACATATACACCAACATGCACAAAAGTCAATCATAAATCAAGTAATCACATAAGTCATCAAGTAAGGCATCACATAATCCTCCTAGTCTTACTAGCCAATACCATCCAGTCTACAAGACTGCTCTATCATTCACTTAAGCCAAACCTCGATCCTCCAGATCGATCCTCAGCCCTCCAAGCCGAGCCTTTTCTTCCTAGCCTTGCTAGCCCACTACCTCGGTCACCTAGACCGAGCCTCGATCCTCCAGATCGATCCTATAACAAACCAACGTGCTCAACTACCTTAATCACCTCGATCCTCCAGACCGATCCTCAGCCCTCCAAGCTGAGCCTATAATTAATAAAATGTGCTCAACATTTGTTTGTAAAAAGTTTTGGATCTGGACTTAAGTGGTATGCAGAAAAATGTTTTCGTGAGAGCCCTAGTGATCATAGTCTAGACTCGAGAAAGAATCCTAGTTCGCTATGATCAGAGCTCTGATACCAAGCTGTCACACCCTGGCTTTGCGGAAGCGTGGTTAATGTTGGTGTGACTTCTTAATACCATAGCTTAACCATAACAAGCTATATGAATTAAAAACCATGCAAGTCATCCATTAAGTTTTGAAAACAACATACAGTACCATTGTTTTAACATACAACCATAACCTTGTTCAGTAGACATTACAACTTATAACATAGCATAAACGTGGTTTAAGGACTGTGTCTTGTCCAGGAAAGAGACACATCCCCTAAACCCTGATGACTTCATGACAAGTGCAGCGGAAAACGTTCCATACCGTGCCAGATCCGTTTTAATTTCCTGAAATACATGTGAGTTGAAAAATCAACAATAATGTTGAGCGAGTTCATGTGTAAGTGAGTATGTAAAACACTTGTGAGTATAAAAATAGTTGTGGTATGTAGCAGTGTAAGAGGACTTGTGATCACCAATGGTTTGCAAGGCCACTGACATATGTGAAGTGCAAATAGGGAGACTCAAACCTAGCAGATTTCGCCACGGCAAAGTATGTGGACAAAGTCACCCCACGGTCCGTTTCTAGTTTGGCCGGGGGCTGGGCTCGCTACACCCAGATAGATCTACCGCTCCTGTCCCTCGGTCCCTCCATGAGGACTAATGGCCCCATGTTGTTCCTATCCACTCACATGATCGTATAACACCTCCTTACGTTAAACATACCGTTGTAAAGTACTCGTAAATCATAGTAACATGTATTTCACCCCCGCGGTTAAGTAAACTGAAAACAGTTAGAGAAAAGGGGGACATGAACTCACAGTGAATGCGCGTCTCTACCAAGTGTCTCCAATACAGTAAGCTGTGCAACGACCTACAAGTGCTAATTCTATTAGACGGACGGCCGTGCCTTAGCTTTACAGTTTATGTCCTTGGGAAATAGTTAGACAACTATTTCGTGTTTATGTTCCGTATACACTTGGTAGTTAAACTTCTTCCCAAGGATGGGGGATACAATACATGTGCGTAAGTTACGTTTTATCAATCTTGTGGTAATGTAATTACCGGTGTAACTTATATGTTTGTGGAAGCGTTCGTAAAGTTTTGGAATCATTAACGCTTGTAAATATTATTTTCACTCTAAAATAATATTTATGTATTTCACAAAATAATCATAAACAGTGTTGTGACAAATATATTTATCACGTTGATCTTTGTGAAAACCCCACCTCTGAATATTTAGTAAAATATAGTGCTGGCGAAATTTATGTTTCGAAATATGCCCAAAAGTAGTTCTAACACCTGTTGTGTAAATAAGCCTAAGTGTTAGGTTTTTAGAAAATTTCGCCAGAGTTTCCTCTGTAACTGGAGGTGGCCACGCTTTCAAGCGTATCATTTTCTTTTAACAAATCGATTCAACAACTTCTTTATTCAAACAAACAATTTCCGACACATCAAACTAGTCGACAAGTATGTAAATCGCATAATCGCATGAACTTGCAGTTTTTCCGAATCTATAGTGTAACTCCCCTTTATATATGTAGATCTTTATATAAAGTAACTTTAATCTTGTAAAAACCTTGTGACTAGAGAAATCCGTCTTTACAACTTCTAGTCATTTTTCCCAAAAATAGTTATTTGTCGGATCTTTTCATTTCACAAGTGTCTACACACTTGTGGTTTATAAAATCATGTTTGTTAGTGTAAGATCCTTTCTTTAAAATACATGGTTTCTTAAATGTGTGGTTCTTCAAAAATACCACTTGCAGATACATAGATCCGCTAGTTTTAAACACCATTGTACCGGTTAAATCACTTTTACACAAGTAAAATATTTTTACACAAGTTCATGTATCTTGTGTGGTAGAGTTTCGCCTTTTAACCCTTGTGGTTACCAAAAACGAGCTTATGTGAAGATCCATGATCTTACAAAGTCGGGTTAAACGGAGATCCGAGCTACCACATCATAGATCGGGTCTAGATAAACGCAAATCTCAATTACTACAACTTTTACACAAGTTATATGTCTTTAACCACCACTTTTATAGTTTTTAGTAGACTTTAACACATCAAAATGTATGTTTACGATATTTAACCGATAATATTCATTTTAACCACTTTAGATATGTTCAAGAACAAGTTTTAAACATTATACCTCTAGCTCAAGGCTAGGGAAGATTCTTGACGGAAAGTGGGTGGATAAAAGCTAACGGGAGTGGTCCTTCGCGTTCCGAGTGCACCAAAGCTCCTTATACGTGACCCGTGAAGCTTGAATGATCTTGGAATGGTGAGATCAAGAGCCGAAAATGTGGTGGTGTAGTGGAGGGGGTTCGGCCGAGAGGTAGAGAAGAGAAAAGAGTGTGAGTGAGTTGGTGATGATAGTGGATAAACTCTCATGTGTTAGTGTGTATTATTTATAAACCAATTAGGTGTTATTAACCTTTGGGTAATATGTCTCATGGATATTAGGCAAAACAAGATTTAGCTAATCACTAATGTACTAGTGTGTCCCCCTTAGTTAGGGGACGGTTATGATGGGGGGTGGGGGGTTGGTTCAATCTTAACTAGTAATTAGGAGTTTAGTTATGTTAAACCAAGTTAAGTTAAGCGTTAAACTCCGTTAGTTGTATGTTACACGTTATGGCGGGTGTTAGGGTAATCAGAGACCCTAACCGGCTCAGAAAAATATAAATAGTGAAAATACTAATATTTTCATGTTCCGGGTAAAGTCCGGGTGTCCGGTTGGATAGTAATCCGTTAAAGCGTTATAAAAGCTTTAAAGTGTCGTTATTGTTATTTTTAGTGACACATCTCGTTTTCAACACTCTAAAAAGTGTCTAGTAATATTTTCTCATGTTCTGGCACTTTACTAGTCAGCTAGAAGCTGGATTAATTATTAAAGTGCTGTGTTTGGTACTTAAAGTACGTTTTTGGCACATCCGAATCAGTGTATCTTATTCCTAGAGACGCAGTACCACAACCCTTTTATCCCTACACTCACTACCAGTGTAGCCAAAATATTTGAGGCTCTTAACAGGCCTTAGAGGCAGTGTCTACCTGATGCTGGTCATATCAGCATGTTCGCCGTGTATCCGTTTAGTGCTACTGTGCTTTTTGTGCATCATGTGTGTCACTAGGGTTCAGTATGTAATTAATGTAGTGACGGCAAATAAAGTATGATGCAAGTAAGTGCATGTATCAGTATGCAGGTAGCAGTTTATCAGCTAGTTCAAACAAGCACAGTAATCAAGTAGTAATTAATCATTAATCAAGTTGTACGGATACCTGGTTTAGTGCGGGTTGTCACATTCTCCCCCCGTTAAATAAATTTCGTCCCGAAATTTAAGTTCTGCTTGTAGAAGCAGGGTTCTTAGGAAATAAGTGGGGGTATTTCTCTTTCATCCGGTCCTCACGTTCCCAGGTGTATTCAGGACCATGTCTGGCATTCCAACGAACCTTGACGAGCTTGACACTGCTCCGGTGGGTCTTGTTAACTTTCCAATCCGTGACCTCAACAGGTTCTTCAACGAAGTGGAGCGTGTCGTCAATATGAATCTCGTCGATAGGAGTGGCAACGTTAATTTGAGTTGGACTTTTCTTTAAATTGGATACATGAAATGTATCGTGAACACCATTTAGTTCAGCAGGTAGGTCCAACTTGTATGCTACTGTCCCAATTCTTTCCAGAATTCTGAAAGGACCAATGTAGCGCGGATTTAACTTCCCACGCTTTCCAAAGCGTGCCACCCCCTTCCAGGGTGAAACTTTCAATAACACCATTTCTCCAACTTGGAAATCCACATGCTTCCGGTTTGGATCCGCGTAGGCCTTTTGTCTGTGGCGAGCTGCTTCGATGCGTTTAAGTATTTGCGCGATCTTGTCTGTCGTCTCTTGGACGATTTCGGGACCAGCAAGCTGCCTATCACCTGCGTCAGACCAACATAGTGGTGATCGGCACTTGCGTCCGTATAGGGCCTCAAATGGCGCGACACCAATACTGGTGTGGTAGCTGTTGTTGTATGAAAATTCGACCAAAGGTAAGTGTTTATCCCAGCTACCGCCTAAATCCATAACACATGCCCTCAGCATGTCTTCCAAAGTTTGTATCGTTCGCTCGCTCTGGCCGTCAGTTTGCGGATGGAACGCAGTGCTCAGATTCAATTGTGAGCCAAAAGATTCTTGGAAGGATTGCCATATCCTTGACACAAACCTTCCGTCTCTATCAGAGATGATCGAGAGAGGTACTCCATGACGTGCTACGATCTCTCTCAAGTAAATTTCCGCAAGTTTACTAGTACCGTCTTTCTCCTTGATTGGCAGAAAGTGTGCGGACTTTGTTAGGCGGTCAACAATCACCCAAATCATATCATGGCCTCTTGGCGTTCTTGGCAGTTTTGTAACAAAATCCATTGAGATTTGTTCCCATTTCCACTTGGGAATCTCAGGTTGTTGCAGAAGTCCCGAAGGCTTCTGGTATTCCGCCTTGACCTTAGCGCACGTTAAACATTTGCTCACGTAAACAGCAACGTCGCCTTTCATCCTAGGCCACCAATAGTAATCCTTGAGATCTTGATACATCTTATCCGATCCAGGGTGGATAGAGTACCGTGACTTGTGCGCTTCGTCGAAAATAACTTCCCTTAATCCACCAAACAGAGGAACCCAAATCCTTTTCTCAAAACATAACGTTCCTTCCTCGTTTGGTACCAAAAGCTTCTCCATTCCACGGAGATATTCGTCCTCAAGGTTTCCCTCCTTGAGAGCTTCCTTTTGTGCAGCACGAATGCGCGAAGAAAGATTGGTTCGTATAATCATTTCCAAAGCTCTAACCCTTATGGGCTTGATTCTTTCTTTACGACTTAGGGCATCGGCAACTACATTCGCCTTCCCTGGGTGATATTTTATCTCGCAGTCGTAGTCGTTTAACAATTCAACCCATCGTCTTTGCCTCATATTCAACTCCTTCTGGTTGAATATATGCTGTAGGCTTTTGTGATCTGTGAAGATTGTGCACTTCGTACCATACAGGTAGTGTCTCCAGATCTTTAAAGCGAAAACCACTGCGCCAAGCTCTAAATCGTGTGTGGTATAATTCTTTTCGTGCACTTTCAGTTGGCGTGATGCGTAAGCAATGACCTTTTGGCGTTGCATCAACACACAACCCAATCCTTGACGCGATGCGTCGCAGTATACCACAAAGTCATCAGTGCCTTCTGGTAGAGCTAAGATTGGCGCGTTACAAAGCTTATCCTTCAATATCTGAAACGCTTCATCCTGTTTGATTCCCCAATCAAACGTCCTTTCCTTCTGCGTGAGGAGTGTCAATGGTTGAGCGATCTTTGAAAAATCCTCGATGAACCTCCGATAGTAGCCAGCCAAACCCAAGAATTGCCGAATCTCGGTTGGCGTCCTTGGCGTTTCCCAATCCTTGATCGCCTCGATCTTTGTGGGGTCAACATGAATTCCATCCCCATTAACCACATGTCCAAGAAACTGGACTTCGCGTAGCCAAAACTCGCACTTGGAGAATTTGGCGTACAGCTGTTCCTTCTTTAGCAGCTCCAATATGGTTCTAAGATGCTGCTCGTGTTCAGCCTTCGTCTTTGAGTAAATCAATATGTCGTCGATGAATACAATCACGAACTTGTCCAGGTATGGCTTGCAAACCCTATTCATCAAGTCCATAAAGACTGCAGGTGCGTTTGTCAAACCAAATGGCATAACGAGGAACTCGTAGTGTCCATAACGAGTTCGGAAGGCTGTTTTCGGGATACTTTCCTCCTGTATCCTCAGTTGATGGTATCCAGATCGAAGATCGATCTTAGAGTAACAGCTTGAACCTTGAAGTTGATCGAACAGATCGTCGATTCTTGGCAGAGGATACCTGTTCTTGATCGTCAGCTTGTTCAATTCTCTGTAGTCAATACACATGCGGAAACTTCCGTCTTTCTTCTTGACGAACAAGACCGGAGCTCCCCAAGGCGAGAAGCTTGGTCGGATAAAACCCTTGTCTAACAACTCTTGAAGTTGCGTCGACAATTCCTGCATCTCAGACGGAGCAAGTCTGTACGGTGCCTTAGCCACAGGCGCGGCGCCTGGAACTAAGTCAATGTGAAACTCCACTTGCCTCTGAGGTGGCAGTCCGGGTAAGTCTTCTGGGAAGACTTCTGGATACTCCCTTACGACAGGGATGTCTTCGATTGTTGGCTCAGCAGCCTTCTTATCTACGATGTGTGCCAGAAAAGCAACACATCCTTTCTGTAAACATTTCCTTGCTTTCAAGCAGCTGATAAATCTTAGCGGCGTGTCACGCTTCTCTCCGTGAACCACAATGGTCTCACCATCCTCGGTTGGAATACGAACAACCTTCTCGTGGCATACTATCTCAGCCTTGTTTCCGGATAACCAATCCATTCCTACCACTACGTCGAAGCTTCCCAATTGGACTGGTAATAGATCCAGAGTAAACTCGCGTTCTCCCAATTCTATCACACAACCTCTGATTACTTCGTCGGCTCCAACTAACTTTCCATTAGCTAATTCGATCGAGTAGGGAATGTCTAACTTATTAGAAGCTAACCCAAGCATATTCTTAAATTCTAACGATACGAAGCTATAATCGGCACCAGTATCAAATAAAACGGATGCATAGCGTTGATTGATAGGGAACGTACCCGTAACAACATTTGGATCTTGGCGTGCTTCCCTAGCTTCTAGTTGGAATACTCTACCGCGGGCCTGATTCAACGTTGGGCAGTTCTTCTTAAAATGCCCGATTTCCCCGCAGTTATAGCATCCGGGTCTCTGCCCGTTTCCATCCCCGTTTCCAGCTGGGGTGTTGTTCTGGTTGGCATTGCCAGCCTGATTTGCATTGTAGCCTCGGTTTCTGTTTCCTCCAAAATTTCCTTGCGGGCGGTTTCCATTCCCACCACGGTTATCATTCCTATTTCCATATCCTCCCTGGCCTCCGCGGCCTGCACTAGCCCAACATGATTCCTTTGAGTGGCCCGGTTTTCCACAAGATTCACAAACTCTCATGTTGCAATGGCCAGTATGGTGGCGTTGGCAGTTGTTGCACCTGGGCTGGGTGCCCTGGTACCCTTTTCCTCTCTTGGTACTGCCAGCTGATTTTCCTTTCTTTACTGCCATACTGACGCCTTGTTTGAAGTTTGAAAACTTTCTTTTGTTATCTCCTGAGGACTCAACGTGAGTCTCTGTCTTCTTTGCCTTGATTTCATCAAACTTGTTTAGACGAATCGCCTCCTCGGTGAGAGCCACGCTCAAATCGATGGCTTCAGTGATAGTCGCTGGTTTGGAGGAGGTTACCATGCTTATTATTTGGGGAGCCAAACCCCAAATGAAGCGCTCGATTCGCTTGTATTCTGGCGTAACCATGTAAGGAACCACTTGAGATAAGTCGTGAAACCTCTGGACGTATTCTGCAATCTTTGGTCCATCCATCTTTAGGTGCCAAAATTCAGTCTCCAACCTTTGAATTTCTGCGCGTGAACAGTACTTTTTGCGCATTAGTTCTTTCAATTCGGCCCAAGTCAGGGCGTAGGCGGCAGCTTCGCCTAGTGTTTGGACTTGTAGGTTCCACCAGGATAGGGCTCCATCTAGAAACAGCCCTGAAATGTATGTGACTTGCTGATCCTCTGCACACTTGCTCATGCGTAACACAGAATCGGTTTTCTCAGCCCAGCGGGTAAAGGCAACTGCACCTCCTGTGCCATCGAAGTTAACTGGTTTGCAGTCTAAGAACTGCTTGTAGGTGCATCCTGCACGTATGTTAAAACATGTGTTCGGCATTAGCATCATCGCTAAAATCTCCAACTAGTTCATGGTAGGTTCGAATGGCGTGGTATTACCGTGAGGTGGATTGTTATTGCCTTGGTTGACACTTCCGCTTGCTCCTGGCTGAGATGCTACGTACTGTGCTATGGCAGCAGCAATAATCTGCTGGAGTTCTGCCTCATTTGTTGGCATGTTTGGTTCGCGTCTTGGCGGCATCTTCTAAAAGATGGTTTAAGTTGGTTAGGCCATAGTAATGCTCCGTTGTTATAATACGTAAATCAGTTCGTAATATAGTGTACGTATATAACGGTAGTAATAGTATAATCACATAACATCTCATGTTATCACACATCACAAATATCAATCACACAACATCCCATGTCATAAAATATAAACAAGTAATCAAGCGAATCCAAATATGGTGAGAAAACTGCGATTGCCATATAAATGAGACCACATCGTAAGTGTATACATACAATCATCAATCACTAGGGGCTACATCACCCCTGTCAAAAGCTACATCAGTATCAATACAACATCAAGTACATAACAAAAGTCAAGTCATAACGTAGTCTCCCCAAAATGCTGTGCAGTCAAAAAGCAATCGCCGCCTTCTCACCTCGCCTACCCAAGTGGCACCGATGAGCTCTAAGCAGATGGTGGTGGAGGAGGAGGAAAACGGGTATAAAACAAACGGCGCAACTGTAACCAGTCCGTCTCCATCGCCTGCTGTGTGCGTATAATGGAAGCAATCTGCTGCTCCAAAGTAGTAAGACGAGCAGCATAGTCAGGGGTAAAGGTCGAAACGGCTGTAACGGAGAGGGTGCCCGGCCATGGCACTGACATGGCTGCAGATGGGCTCTCTCCAACTCCTGTAGTCGCTGCTCATGCGACTCATGCTGGTATACAAACGACATCAACACATCCTCAATGGTGTGTCCTACGTGGAACCTGTGGTATGGATCAGTGGGTGGCATAGGGGAAAATGGTGCCCACAGTAGTGGCTCACGTGTGGGATCAAAGGGTGCCACACCAAAAGGAGCTGTAGTGGGTGGAACAAAAGGAATCTGAGGCATGAAAGGCATGGGCATCGGTACATGCCCATCAGGGTGAGCTGAAGAACCCTCTCCAGGCCCTGCTGGAGGTATAAACATAGGAACCTGAAATGAAAAGTCAACATGTGGTGCAACAGGAATCTGTGGAGGAAAAGGTGGAACATCCTCATCAGCCGGTATCCAACCGTGCTGTGCGGACTCATCCGGTGGATCCATATGTGCCGCGAACAGTGCATGTCCGGGCTCTAGGGGAACGGGATCAAATAAGGGAGCAACAACAGGGTGAACGGGTGCAAAGTGCTCTATAGGGTGGTCAATAGGTACATCACCAACGGGTAAGGGAACAATGGGATCAACAGCAACATGATCGCCCTCAATCACAGGAACATCTACAGGGAGATCAGCAACAACAGGCTCAAAAGGGATATCAGCATGTACTAGGTCATGCTCTGGTATAGGGTCTAGAGCGGCTGCCTGCTCAGGGGCAACGGCAGGCTCGAAGTCATCAAAAGCCATCTCAAACTCAAAATCTGGGTCAATAGGATCAAATAGGTCAACAGGGTCTGCCGGATCCTCCATAAACTGGTCCATGGGAACAAACTCTAAGTCACGATCTGGGTCGAACCCTGGGGGAAACATAGGATCGGAATCCCCCTCATCATCATGGTCAAAAGCGAAACTGGGGATAGGGGCAACAGAAGATGCCTGATCAGGATCTGATCCATAAGAGAAGTGCTGCGCACTCTGGACATGTGAGGGTACAGAAGCTACAGAATCAAAGGAGTCCGCGACTGGGGAGTGAACAGGTGACTCCGCGACGGGTGCGTCTGCGATCAACAAGGGATCGGCAGCAGGAAGGGCCTCGCCCTGAGCATCCTCCTCGAAAGGCTCCTCATCAAACATATCGATATCATCCTCCTCATCGTCGATGGGTAAATTGTAAGCTGGGTACGCAGCCAGCGGTATAGGAGCAGGGATCAGTGCCAAAGGTAGATCCCCTGCGATAGGACCATCTGCGAGCTCGCCAGCACCGTCAGGTAGTGCAAAAGGCTGAAAGTCGTCCTCATCTGTGCTAGTGAAGTCGGACGTGTAAACCTCGTGCTCCGATGACTCAATGTCGTCTGAAACGATAGGCCTCGGGCCTGTGGTGCCTGAACCACCAGTGTCTGCAGAATCCATGTGTCTGTAACATATACACCAACATGCACAAAAGTCAATCATAAATCAAGTAATCACATAAGTCATCAAGTAAGGCATCACATAATCCTCCTAGTCTTACTAGCCAATACCATCCAGTCTACAAGACTGCTCTATCATTCACTTAAGCCAAACCTCGATCCTCCAGATCGATCCTCAGCCCTCCAAGCCGAGCCTTTTCTTCCTAGCCTTGCTAGCCCACTACCTCGGTCACCTAGACCGAGCCTCGATCCTCCAGATCGATCCTATAACAAACCAACGTGCTCAACTACCTTAATCACCTCGATCCTCCAGACCGATCCTCAGCCCTCCAAGCTGAGCCTATAATTAATAAAATGTGCTCAACATTTGTTTGTAAAAAGTTTTGGATCTGGACTTAAGTGGTATGCAGAAAAATGTTTTCGTGAGAGCCCTAGTGATCATAGTCTAGACTCGAGAAAGAATCCTAGTTCGCTATGATCAGAGCTCTGATACCAAGCTGTCACACCCTGGCTTTGCGGAAGCGTGGTTAATGTTGGTGTGACTTCTTAATACCATAGCTTAACCATAACAAGCTATATGAATTAAAAACCATGCAAGTCATCCATTAAGTTTTGAAAACAACATACAGTACCATTGTTTTAACATACAACCATAACCTTGTTCAGTAGACATTACAACTTATAACATAGCATAAACGTGGTTTAAGGACTGTGTCTTGTCCAGGAAAGAGACACATCCCCTAAACCCTGATGACTTCATGACAAGTGCAGCGGAAAACGTTCCATACCGTGCCAGATCCGTTTTAATTTCCTGAAATACATGTGAGTTGAAAAATCAACAATAATGTTGAGCGAGTTCATGTGTAAGTGAGTATGTAAAACACTTGTGAGTATAAAAATAGTTGTGGTATGTAGCAGTGTAAGAGGACTTGTGATCACCAATGGTTTGCAAGGCCACTGACATATGTGAAGTGCAAATAGGGAGACTCAAACCTAGCAGATTTCGCCACGGCAAAGTATGTGGACAAAGTCACCCCACGGTCCGTTTCTAGTTTGGCCGGGGGCTGGGCTCGCTACACCCAGATAGATCTACCGCTCCTGTCCCTCGGTCCCTCCATGAGGACTAATGGCCCCATGTTGTTCCTATCCACTCACATGATCGTATAACACCTCCTTACGTTAAACATACCGTTGTAAAGTACTCGTAAATCATAGTAACATGTATTTCACCCCCGCGGTTAAGTAAACTGAAAACAGTTAGAGAAAAGGGGGACATGAACTCACAGTGAATGCGCGTCTCTACCAAGTGTCTCCAATACAGTAAGCTGTGCAACGACCTACAAGTGCTAATTCTATTAGACGGACGGCCGTGCCTTAGCTTTACAGTTTATGTCCTTGGGAAATAGTTAGACAACTATTTCGTGTTTATGTTCCGTATACACTTGGTAGTTAAACTTCTTCCCAAGGATGGGGGATACAATACATGTGCGTAAGTTACGTTTTATCAATCTTGTGGTAATGTAATTACCGGTGTAACTTATATGTTTGTGGAAGCGTTCGTAAAGTTTTGGAATCATTAACGCTTGTAAATATTATTTTCACTCTAAAATAATATTTATGTATTTCACAAAATAATCATAAACAGTGTTGTGACAAATATATTTATCACGTTGATCTTTGTGAAAACCCCACCTCTGAATATTTAGTAAAATATAGTGCTGGCGAAATTTATGTTTCGAAATATGCCCAAAAGTAGTTCTAACACCTGTTGTGTAAATAAGCCTAAGTGTTAGGTTTTTAGAAAATTTCGCCAGAGTTTCCTCTGTAACTGGAGGTGGCCACGCTTTCAAGCGTATCATTTTCTTTTAACAAATCGATTCAACAACTTCTTTATTCAAACAAACAATTTCCGACACATCAAACTAGTCGACAAGTATGTAAATCGCATAATCGCATGAACTTGCAGTTTTTCCGAATCTATAGTGTAACTCCCCTTTATATATGTAGATCTTTATATAAAGTAACTTTAATCTTGTAAAAACCTTGTGACTAGAGAAATCCGTCTTTACAACTTCTAGTCATTTTTCCCAAAAATAGTTATTTGTCGGATCTTTTCATTTCACAAGTGTCTACACACTTGTGGTTTATAAAATCATGTTTGTTAGTGTAAGATCCTTTCTTTAAAATACATGGTTTCTTAAATGTGTGGTTCTTCAAAAATACCACTTGCAGATACATAGATCCGCTAGTTTTAAACACCATTGTACCGGTTAAATCACTTTTACACAAGTAAAATATTTTTACACAAGTTCATGTATCTTGTGTGGTAGAGTTTCGCCTTTTAACCCTTGTGGTTACCAAAAACGAGCTTATGTGAAGATCCATGATCTTACAAAGTCGGGTTAAACGGAGATCCGAGCTACCACATCATAGATCGGGTCTAGATAAACGCAAATCTCAATTACTACAACTTTTACACAAGTTATATGTCTTTAACCACCACTTTTATAGTTTTTAGTAGACTTTAACACATCAAAATGTATGTTTACGATATTTAACCGATAATATTCATTTTAACCACTTTAGATATGTTCAAGAACAAGTTTTAAACATTATACCTCTAGCTCAAGGCTAGGGAAGATTCTTGACGGAAAGTGGGTGGATAAAAGCTAACGGGAGTGGTCCTTCGCGTTCCGAGTGCACCAAAGCTCCTTATACGTGACCCGTGAAGCTTGAATGATCTTGGAATGGTGAGATCAAGAGCCGAAAATGTGGTGGTGTAGTGGAGGGGGTTCGGCCGAGAGGTAGAGAAGAGAAAAGAGTGTGAGTGAGTTGGTGATGATAGTGGATAAACTCTCATGTGTTAGTGTGTATTATTTATAAACCAATTAGGTGTTATTAACCTTTGGGTAATATGTCTCATGGATATTAGGCAAAACAAGATTTAGCTAATCACTAATGTACTAGTGTGTCCCCCTTAGTTAGGGGACGGTTATGATGGGGGGTGGGGGGTTGGTTCAATCTTAACTAGTAATTAGGAGTTTAGTTATGTTAAACCAAGTTAAGTTAAGCGTTAAACTCCGTTAGTTGTATGTTACACGTTATGGCGGGTGTTAGGGTAATCAGAGACCCTAACCGGCTCAGAAAAATATAAATAGTGAAAATACTAATATTTTCATGTTCCGGGTAAAGTCCGGGTGTCCGGTTGGATAGTAATCCGTTAAAGCGTTATAAAAGCTTTAAAGTGTCGTTATTGTTATTTTTAGTGACACATCTCGTTTTCAACACTCTAAAAAGTGTCTAGTAATATTTTCTCATGTTCTGGCACTTTACTAGTCAGCTAGAAGCTGGATTAATTATTAAAGTGCTGTGTTTGGTACTTAAAGTACGTTTTTGGCACATCCGAATCAGTGTATCTTATTCCTAGAGACGCAGTACCACAACCCTTTTATCCCTACACTCACTACCAGTGTAGCCAAAATATTTGAGGCTCTTAACAGGCCTTAGAGGCAGTGTCTGCCTGATGCTGGTCATATCAGCATGTTCGCCGTGTATCCGTTTAGTGCTACTGTGCTTTTTGTGCATCATGTGTGTCACTAGGGTTCAGTATGTAATTAATGTAGTGACGGCAAATAAAGTATGATGCAAGTAAGTGCATGTATCAGTATGCAGGTAGCAGTTTATCAGCTAGTTCAAACAAGCACAGTAATCAAGTAGTAATTAATCATTAATCAAGTTGTACGGATACCTGGTTTAGTGCGGGTTGTCACAAGTTGTCTGTGAAAACAAGGGCCTAGCGTGACGCCAAGGGCCTTGGCGTCACGCGAGCCCCTCCCTGGTCGTCGAAAGTTGCTCGTTTGCTCAGTTTTGGCTTGGGAACTCGTTTAAACGCGTTTTAAGTTGCGAATGACTAATTTGACTCATGTTTTGTGACCATTAGGGTAAGCGTACATGTGGATAGGTATGTACGGATGTTGTTTATCTCTATACACGTATGTAGAAGTGTATGTAAGAGTGTATGCGCGAATGTATGTAAGATTATAGTGTGTAAGCGAGTACGTAAGGATATATATATGAAGATGTATATGAGTAGGCAAGTATGAGACGGGTATATTGCAATGGGTGATTGAAAATATAAATGTAGGCATGTATGTAGATGGATACGTATGTGTGTTGTATAAGTATAAGTGTATGTATGTAAGGATGTATGTAGATAGTATGTATATGTAGTCAAGTGAGTATGTACGAAGGTATGCACGTATGTAAGTTGTGAGAAGGAATGGAATAAGTATGTATGTATGTATGTAAGTATGTTTGTATGTAAGTATGTAGGTATGTTTGTATGTATGTATGTATGTATGTAGGTATGTATGTATGTATGTATGTAGGCATGTAAGTATGTATGTACGAATGGATGTATTTAGGTATGCACGTACGTATGTATGTAGGTACATAGGTATGTATGTTGCTATGTGTGATCGTAAGGGTATGTATAGGTTGTATGAAAGTATGTACGCATGCATTCAATGAAATTGAGTACTAACGATAATAACATCGTGCCTAGTGATGAAGTGTAACGCAGGAATACCAAGGAAGTCTCATTACGGATCGTATGATCAGAGGAAAGCCGGGATGTAAAGAGTTAATGAAATGAAAAGTAAACGTGTACAACTCATGTATGCTTATGATACGTACTGACGTTATGAATTTTTTGTGGTGAGCGCAGGTAGTACAAGCCATGAGGATTACTAAGGAGTAGAGATCGAAGATCGAGTCACAAGACGGATTGTACGGGAATGTTTAAATATGTAATTTGGTGCCAATAAGATATGTTCTTATATTATAAAATGAATTTTTAGAATGTCAAGATGTATGTCATGAAAGAAATTTTCAGACTCGAATTTCCGCTGCGTTGTTTTAAGGTTAAACCTGTTTAGGGTGTTACAAGTTGGTATCAGAGCCCTGGTTTGAGGGAATCAAGTACGAGAAGGTAAGTACTTGAACTCAAACTTGTGTGCTCTTGAGATAAGAAATCCGTACAATCTAAGACTCGATCAAGATCCAAAGGTAAAGGTTGATGAAAGTATGTATTTATGTATACGTATAATGAAACTGACGGTTTTGTATGTGCAAGGTAAGCATAAGTGTTGGAAGAGGATGATACGTGAATGCAGTCTAGGATGAATACTAAGGCAGGCAAAGAGGTAATAAGACAAATAGGCAAATGAGCCCAGGTACGTGAATTTAATATGTGGATGTAGGTAATGGTAAAGTTCATTAAGAGAAGGAAAATTTTAAGATGAAAGACAATGATAGTATAGTAATGAAGTATTGGAAGCGATACACGCACCGAAACCTAAGTCTACGGACATAAGGTGACAATTACATGAAGGCACGAAACTACTATGTGGATTGTGTACCTGGCCAGTACACGAGAAACGTATGATGTTCGTGAGATCATGATAATTGTTACAGGTATGTCCGGTAGAGTTTGGTAGCAGGCGGGCGTGTGGGTGAAATGGGAAGTAAGACTCTCGGGAAATTGAGAGTACTATGTAAGAATGAAAAACATGCCTGATAAGAATGAAGAATGTTGAATCCGTGATTAAGTACGGATCAACATGGTAAGAATGAATGTTTGAATCCGCGGGACGGATTCAAGGATGAAAGGTAAGAATAAATGTTTGAATCCGCGAGATGGATTCAAGGAGGAAATGTATGAATGTAACGATTGAATCCGTGAGACGGATTCAAGGATGAAAGACATGAATGATATGTTTGAATCCGTGAGACAGATTCAAGGATGAAAGGCATGAATGTTATGTTTGAATCCGTGAGACGGATTCAAGGATGAAAGGCATGAATGATATGTTTGAATCCGTGAGACGGATTCAAGGATGAAAGGCATGAATGTTATGTTTGAATCCGTGAGACGGATTCAAGGATGAAAGGCATGAATGATATGTTTGAATCCGTGAGACGAATTTAAGGATGAAAGGCATGAATGTAATGTTTGAATCTGTAAGGCGGATTCAATGAATGAAAAAGTATGAATGATGCATCTGGATCCGTGAGACGGATTCAAAAATATAAAAAGATGAAATTAATCCGCCCAAGAAGATGTCGACAGTTTGACCATGATTGAGCCGAACGGGTCATAGAAGTAAGTATAAAGTAAAAAGTGATAGTATAATAGACGAAGTTTTGTATAAGTTACATGTAAGATATGTGAGTAATTGACTCTTAGAAGTCAGAATGATGACGGGCTGTGACCCGGACAATAACTTGAGTATGGGCGGGAATGGTAAGCTTAGTAAGAAATATTGAAACGATGTAATAAGGTCTTCGCAAGTAAGCATGAATGGAAGGAAGTACGAGCGTGTACTTCAGTTGGCGAAATAATTAATTGAATGAAAGGATTGCATGTAAGAAATAGAATGTGTGGTACGTTATAGCAGGCACGTAGGAAATTGTAAAGAGTTATAGGTGGGTAATCACCTAGTGTAATGAATGTTTGAATGATATATGCTAACCGTTGATGTTGTTGATGATAATGTTAGAACTATTGATGTAATGAAACCAATTGTATTGGTGAAAGGACGTGCACGAGCGGAAGCTCATTACACGAAGGAAGGAAATCTGGCCAGTACGGCTAGTACTCGAGGAGAAGATGATCGATCTGGGTTGCGGATCGAGGTTTGGAAAATGAAAAAGAGGTTAGTAAAATGTTTAACTCATGATTGGAGAGATATGAACTATTTATACACGCGAATTAAGTAATGCATGAAGTGGAAGCAATAGTAATGTGAAATGAACGAAATGATATAAAGATAAAATAAAGGTATGCAAGGTATACGTAACTGTAGAAAATGTAGAATGAGGTTAACGTTAGAATTAAGCACGTAGGCGTGATTATGTAATAATAGTTTTGTTGTGATAACAAAACAAAAGTTAAATGTTATACAGAGTATGTAGAGAATGTAAATTTTTAGGGGCGAGATGGAGATATTAGATCCATTAAGAAAGGATCATATCAAAGGACGGAAGAGTATGTGTATTGACCAGTTATTGACAGGTCAAGTAAATGAAAATGAAAATGATAGAAGAAAGAATGATCAGGAAAGCATGGGCTAATAGTCGTATGGATGGACTAGAAGAAAAGATAATGTGTGTTTGATGAAAGTGAGAAAGGTTTCGGGGACGAAACCTTGTTTAAGGGTGGTAGACTTGTAACGCCCCAAAAATCTGAATGTTAATAATTGTCGTATGTTCTTATGTGACACGTCATGAAATAAAGAACTAGGCTATTTAACCTAGTTAAGGGTATGGTCAAAAGTATTAAATGATGAAGGTAGTGTCAGTTATGTTTTAAAGGTAAACCCGAGGGGCTAAAGTGGAACAAATGAAAGTAAGTTATAAAATAACTTGACACACACAAACACACACATACGTGTGTTCTGGAAAGATCAAGCAGGGGCTCTCAAGAGCCCCAAAACCCTAGTTCTTCAAAAGCTTCAATTTGAAGGATGAATCAAGGCCCAAATCCATAACCGAGCATGGATTAATGATCACCAACACGAGAGGATCATAAGGTATGTTTTAAATCTAAGATTGGTGATCATGGGTGAAGTGGGTTATGTTCTAATCCGTGAGTTAATATGAAATTGATCATGTACAAGGGTTAGAATCCTCGTGTAGAACATGGGTTATGAATGGTTTGCGTTAATTTGATGTTTAGAGGTGACACCCGTTAGTTAGGGTGAACATGATGACTAGAATCACCTCCTATGTTCAAGTCTTGTTGAATGATTGATGTATTATGTGGGTATGATGAATTATTGTTAGATGAAAGTATAGGAATATGATGATGTTATGATTAATGTTCATTTGGAATGATACATGATGATTAGTAGTTGGTTTTGATGGGTTATGTATGAGTTTAGAATAATTGTGCATGAAATAGTTGTACGTTATGCTTAAAAGGTAGTACTCACATCAAGTGTATGATGAAATGTATATAGTGTCGTCCGTATAGTCGATTATGATGTTACGGGTATATGATGATAAGTCGATAGTTGAGTATGGTTAATAGTTGACTTTTGAAAGTCAACTAAGTATAAGAAACATGATTTGACTCGTTGTCGTAAAGGCAGGATTATAGGAAGTCGTATGGTACATGTTATGTCAATATGCGTTATATGTGATTATATGATGAATTACAAGAGTTAACGGATATGAATATAATCATATGAGTTATGTATGCTAGAAAGGACTAATGAAAGTTAAGGGTGAAATACGCGATTGATATGATTGTTAACATGTACGAATGCATATGCTAATAGGAGCGTGATCTTGATGAAAAGAGAGTATAGGAAGCATGTCAAGACGGACTCACGCCTGAAAGGATAACGGGTCAAGAAAAGGCGAGGAATCGGATACGAGCACGGACGCATAAGGTAAGTGATTTCCGTAATCACTTCTTAGTACGATTAAGTAATAAGGTGTTTTAATTAATCATACATGATGTTTGAAGTCAAAAATGTGTTTAAGTCCTTCGACGTAAATGATTGGATTAAAGTTGACCAAAATGCCCTTGAGGGGTATTTTGGGCAAACGATCTTAAAAAGTAGTTTAGAAGCAAGTTACTCGATAAGTGAAATGTTTTGGTTAAGTACGAAAGTGAGAAGTATGGTTTGTAAGTCATAAACGTTTTAATGCGCAATTACCCTTAACGGGTCAAAATAAGTTTTTGAGCGAAAACGGGTGGAATGAGATGTAGGGCATCCGAGAATGAACCTTTTATGACAAATGACCTTGAAACTATCAATTCATATGAAGTTGAGGTCAAACAAACAAGTTATGAGGGTAAATGCATGAACGGGTAGAAATCATGGAAAAGGGTAATAAGCCGAAGGCTTAAAAGTTATAAATTTCGGTAGTCCAAATGTTGGATCTTAACTCCATAAGATGGAGAATTAAATTACGGACGCGTAGGAAAAAGAATCGGGTAAAACGGACCAATAACGAAGAAGTTATGACCGTTTCCGTGAAACGGGATCGCGCTGGGAATATGCAGCAAGTTGCTGCAAGTTGTCTGTGAAAACAAGGGCCTAGCGTGACGCCAAGGGCCTTGGCGTCACGCGAGCCCCTCCCTGGTCGTCGAAAGTTGCTCGTTTGCTCAGTTTTGGCTTGGGAACTCGTTTAAACGCGTTTTAAGTTGCGAATGACTAATTTGACTCATGTTTTGTGACCATTAGGGTAAGTGTACATGTGGATAGGTATGTACGGATGTTGTTTATCTCTATACACGTATGTAGAAGTGTATGTAAGAGTGTATGCGCGAATGTATGTAAGATTATAGTGTGTAAGCGAGTACGTAAGGATATATATATGAAGATGTATATGAGTAGGCAAGTATGAGACGGGTATATTGCAATGGGTGATTGAAAATATAAATGTAGGCATGTATGTAGATGGATACGTATGTGTGTTGTATAAGTATAA
The DNA here is from genome assembly GCA_030545235.1 of Helianthus tuberosus. Lineage (NCBI taxonomy): Eukaryota > Viridiplantae > Streptophyta > Magnoliopsida > Asterales > Asteraceae > Helianthus > Helianthus tuberosus. The sequence continues at coordinate 90,913,857 of CM060411.1, forward strand.
GTGTATGTATGTAAGGATGTATGTAGATAGTATGTATATGTAGTCAAGTGAGTATGTACGAAGGTATGCACGTATGTAAGTTGTGAGAAGGAATGGAATAAGTATGTATGTATGTATGTAAGTATGTTTGTATGTAAGTATGTAGGTATGTTTGTATGTATGTATGTATGTATGTATGTATGTATGTATGTAGGCATGTAAGTATGTATGTACGAATGGATGTATTTAGGTATGCACGTACGTATGTATGTAGGTACATAGGTATGTATGTTGCTATGTGTGATCGTAAGGGTATGTATAGGTTGTATGAAAGTATGTACGCATGCATTCAATGAAATTGAGTACTAACGATAATAACATCGTGCCTAGTGATGAAGTGTAACGCAGGAATACCAAGGAAGTCTCACTACGGATCGTATGATCAGAGGAAAGCCGGGATGTAAAGAGTTAATGAAATGAAAAGTAAACGTGTACAACTCATGTATGCTTATGATACGTACTGACGTTATGAATTTTATGTGGTGAGCGCAGGTAGTACAAGCCATGAGGATTACTAAGGAGTAGAGATCGAAGATCGAGTCACAAGACGGATTGTACGGGAATGTTTAAATATGTAATTTGGTGCCAATAAGATATGTTCTTATATTATAAAATGAATTTTTAGAATGTCAAGATGTATGTCATGAAAGAAATTTTCAGACTCGAATTTCCGCTGCGTTGTTTTAAGGTTAAACCTGTTTAGGGTGTTACACAAGACCGGCCTCTGGATCACACATGATAAAAGCGCTTCTTTAGACAATCTGGGATTATGTTATGTTTCTTCAAGATTTACGTCCGATGTCCAAGTTTGATCACATTTAACTTCATCTGCGGCAGTCCAATGACTTTCTTGGTTCAATAATCCGTTCAATATCAGTGTTGTTTATCACCCTGTGTGAGCATTGGAAGCCCAAAAAACAGTCTTGCAATTACATCTTCAATCGAGACCGCATTATTAATTATAATGAAGCAATGAAGATTGAATGTGGAAAACCGCAACCGTTTTTACTACGAAAACGGTGGCTATGGGAAATACAAACCTAACACGAACCACAATGGACTCAAACTCATACTACCCTTGCAGTTCCGTATTTTATCCTTTTCTAATTCTCGAAGAATCTCGTATCTACCGATATCTCATCCTTCTGTTATTCAGTACTTCCGAGACGATTCAAGTGAGTCCTATGAAGCAAGTGTCTGTCTATTCAATTGAGAGGAATCATTGCATCACATCCCCGTTGAAAACAAATTGTGTCTGTCTGAACCAACCGAAATCCACAAATTTCCAACAATTAACAGGACATTGTTAAAAGGGAGAATCTATTGGAACACCTGATTGAGAGAAACTTCTACGAGCTAACTGTCGATATCTCATCCTTCTGTTGTTCAGTACTTCTGAGACGATTCAAGTGAGTCCTACGAAGCAAGTGTCTGTCTATTCAATTGAGAGGCATCATTGCATTACATCCCCGCTGAAAACAAATTGTGTCTGTCTGAACCAACTGAAATCCACAAATTCCAACAAATTGTGGGTTAATAGATTCCAAAGCTGTTATTTCAGTTATTTCTGTTGATTCGGTACTTCAAGGCATGCCTGTTTGATGACCGAATAGAGATCCAACTTGTGAGGAAAGATGACCGAATAGAGATCTGAACCAACCGAAATCCACAAATTCCAACAAATTGTGTCTAATGCAAGGATCTTCGAATGCGGTGTGTACGTTAAATACCGTTCACCGCTTTTTTAGTTGCTTCTCTTGTTAAGTGAGACATTTCATAGAGAACAAGTTCACAGCAGAATGAAATTTTATTAAAAACTTGTAATTTCTCCACTCACCGTGAAATCGAACAGTTTATATGTCGAACAGTTTCTCGGTCGCTAATTTCTCCACTCACTGTGAAATCGAACAGTTTCTTCGTAGATTCCGTCCGGTTTCAAAGCCGGTTGAGGATTACGAATGTTCTAGACTCGTTCAAGGCATGCTTGTTTGTGCGATTTACAAAAATAAGGATGCATTCGACGGTGAACGATGCAGTTGATGAAACCGAAGCTGTTATTTCTGTTGTTCAGTACTTCCGACACGATTCAAGTGAGTCCTATGAAGCAAGTGTCTGTCTATTCAATTGAGAGGAATCATTGCATTACATCCCTGTTGAAAACAAGTGGTTATAATGATGGAACCCTTGATTTGAAAAACATATTTGAGAAATTTATAGTTCAATACGCATCGTATAGGCCTATACGATGCGTATTGAACGATGAATTTACTGAAATACCCCTGTTTTTTTTTGATAAATTCAGGGGTATTTTTGAGAAAATTCAATGTTTAATACGCATCGTATAGGCCTATACGATGCGTATTAAGCTGATATACGATACGACATAGGCCTATACGATCGTATTGGGCATTATTTCAAATTTAGTTTTATCGTCTTTCCCTTGGTTCGACGCGTATACGTCTCGTTTTTGCCGAACTTTCGCATATTTTGTCGTTTTATGACGTATACCTTCAACATAAGTCGTTTCGGTGCCATTCGGTTGCGTGCGAATATCGTATTCAATGATTACGTCCAGTTTTGTTTGAAATCCACTTGGACTCCATAGTGCCGTGTTATATGTATACATGTTTGTAAATATCGTTAGTCGCGTACTTTGACGTATTTTTACGTATTCTAACATATTGTTGTGTATTTCATAGTATTTTTGACGTATTTGAGCGTATTCTAACGTATTTTAGCTTATTTTAACCTATTTTAGGGTATTTTTACGTATTTTAGTGTATTTTAACGTAAGTTAGCGTATTTTAACGTATTTTAGGGTATTTTAGCGTATTTTAACGTATTTTAGCGTATTGTAACGTAATTTTAGCGTATTTTAGCGTATTGTGACACAATTTTAGCGTATTTTAACGTATTTTAGGGTATTTTAGCGTATTTTAACGTATTGTAACATAAGTTAGCGTATTTTAACGTATTTTAACGTATTGTAATGTAAGTTAGCGTATTTTACTGTATTTTAGCGTATTTTAACGTATTTTAACGTATTTTAGCGTATTTTAACGTATTTTAGTGTATTGTAACGTAATTTTAGCTTATTTTAACGTATTTTAGTTGGTTTCGAATATACCCAAAGTAGTTGATCACGCTCCACAGTTGTCAAATTCGTTACGTGCATTCATATTGTTTTAGACAACAACAGATAATGAACGGATTGTTGGACTTCTTGTTCCTAATGTACGCCTCAATTCATCTTTTTTACTTTTTTCTTCGATTTCAACAAATCTTTTCAATAATTAGTACGCAACAAAGAGACCGCATTGTTAATTTTAGAGTATTTTAGCTTATGTTGATGGATAACGCAAACAAGTTCTCCATAGTTTGTTATTTAAATCTCTATTCGGTCATCTTTCCAAACTGTAACACACGATAAGTTTAAACTTTATAGTGTATGATTTGACCAGGAAATGATTCGAGGTGATTTATACTTTTAATAAGCTGTAACAGTTGTCAAATTTGTTGTGTGCATTCATAGCAATCTAAAACAATCAGATATTTATCGATTTGTGTGTGTCACATCCATCCTGTTATAGCAAAGAATGCATACACAAATAGTTCTAGTGGACAAAGCAAAGATGCCATTCTAAACCCTAGCAAAGATACCATTTTTCCTTTCAATAACATGATAAAAGCACTTATTTTGCCAGTGGGTTTTATATGTCATAGTTAACTTTCAGATTCAAGAAGACATGTCGGGTTCTGTACCCATCCCCGCGTTGATAGCTTTCGTTTTATTAACTACTAAAAGAATACATACACAAATAGTACCGGGACCACTGGAATAGACACATGTCACATAGTTTGTCATGACAAAAGATATAAATGTAGGAATATAACTAGATGTTACATGTGTCAGGATCTTTATCTATCATGTCATTGACGAACTGCTCGAAATCTCTTTCGTTTCTCATGTTAGGGAGAATGTTCTCAAAATTTAAGGAAATAGAAAAATGGCTGCTGAAAAGAGTAACTAGCAGAAGACGTGTCGGGTTCTTCTGCTAGTTATTCGGAATGTTTCGAATCATAACAGAAGACGGATGCGGTTTGCATATTCAATCTTCATTGCTTCATTAAAATTAACAACCTGATTCGGATCATCTTTAGTATTGTTTGTTTGAGAACCTGATTCAGATTTAAGCAATGCACGCTGATTCAGATCTCTATTCGGGCAAACCGTAACCGTTTTTTACTACGGAAACGGTGACTATGCGAAATACAAACTGCAAAACGTACTGTTATTACATCCGAGACGATTCAACTGAGTCCTATGAAGCAAGTGTCGGTCTATTCAATTGAGAGGAAACATTGCATTACATCCCTGTTGAAAAACGTAACCGAATTTTTGAAGTACACGTTCTTCATAAGACTCACTTGAATCGTCTCGGAAGTACTGAACAACAGAAATAACAGCTTCGGTTTCATCAGCTGCATCATTTACCTTAGAATGCATCCGTATTTTTGTAAATCGCCCAAACAAGCATGCCTTGAACGAGTCTAGAACACTCGTAATCCTCAACCGGCTTTGAAACCGGACGGAATCTACGAAGAAACTGTTCGATTTCACGGTGAGTGGAGAAATTAGCGACGGAGAAACTGTTGGAATTTGTGGATTTCGGTTGGTTCAGAAACTTAACAAGAGAAGCAACTAAAAAAGCGGTGAACGGTATTTAACGTACACACCGCATTCGAAGATCCTTGCATTAGACACAATTTGTTGGAATTTGTGGATCAACAGAAATAACTGAAATAATAGCTTCGGAATCTATTAACCCTTTTCTCTCTCTGACAACCCTAGACCCAAACCACCGCAATCCACCACGATTATGTCTCTTCTAGCCACCGACATCGCCGCATAACCAACCTGTCGATGCACTGTTCTCGTTGTGGTTGACGTATACCAACGGTTCTGCGAAAAAAACATCATCTGTTCATCACTGTTCTTGAAGATGAAGATGAAGAAACGAGGGTTTATTCTCTTTAATCTATTAGAACGATCCTTGTTTTGAGAACCTGATTATGTTGTTCAGTATCAACAGAATGCATACACAAATAGTTCTAGTGGACGAAGCAAAGAGACCGTCTAGAGAAGCGCTTTTATCATGTGTCATATGGTAACAAGAGTGTGTTGTTCCAAGATCAATTCCAATTGCAGTTTTTTCAACTCTCCTGTTCCAAATGCAGCTGATGAAACCGGAGCTGTTATCTTGGTTGTTCAGTACAATGTTCATCTTCGTTATCCTTTGCTTCCTGCAATTCAAGATAGCACGGATGCTAAACGTACTATTATTACATCCGAGACGATTCAAGTGAGTCCTATGAAGCAAGTGTCGGTCTATTCAATTGAGAGGAATCATTGCTTTACATCACTGTTGAAAAACATAATCGATAAATTTAGGGAAAATGGGGTTGAAAGATGATAACCCAACAGTGGAGGATCTCATTCTACAGCTTCGATAAATTCAGGGTTATTCTCAAATAATGTTTCCTAGATGTTTGAAGACCAACAAATGTCCAAAGTGCTGCTTTTTCGTTCGCGTGACTGAAAGCTACCGCGTGACAGGAAGCTACCTTGCAAAAATTAAAAAATTAAATCGACACCCTCAATACGCATCATATAGGCCTATACGATGCGTATTACTTTTTGGTATGGAAAAATGGCAGCCTTTGGCAGACATAGAAGTTCGAACCCACCTCAATACGCATCGTATAGGCCTATACAATGCGTATTGAGGGTGTCGATTTAATCCCCCAAGGTGTGCCAATAATACGACCCTTTCCAAAATGTTGTTTTCACATACGATTTCCACCATCAATGATTTCAGATCCACCATCGGTTGGATTTATTTTTATTATAGCAGTTTCTTCAGAAAATGTCTCTGTGTCATTCTAAAAAATCATCATTAAGCATGGTCATACGTGTAACACCTGTGTCATTTCAACCATCAAACAAATGCCAAACCAATGAAATAATGTATTTCATACTTTGGACTTGTATAAATATGTGTATCTTTTGCACATATCAACTCATGTTCGATTTCAAGCTCTAAATCGCTTTCTGGAAGGTTATACACGCACTGATGCGTAAATATAACCAGTTTAATGCAACGAACACTCCGGAATAGTGAAATAGGCTTAACATACCTTAAATAACCTTTACATAACTTAGATATAAGTTTTGGAAGGTTTGGTGTGGTGAAATCAAAGTTTAATCGCTTACAGGGACTAAATTTGACAAACTGCGAAAGTATGCCAATTTGAACTGTAACAGACCTTCCGGAACATGACCATAAGTTAAACATACCATAAATATCCTTTACATAGTTTAGAAATAGGCTTTGAGGGGTTCGGTGTGCTAAAATAAACTTTTGGGTCATTCAGGGACTAAAAGTGTCAAAAAGTGCACAAGTTTGCATTTTCGCGCATAACGTAAGTTCTGAATACATCCGGACATCCAAAAATTTATGTAAGCACTAAAATATTTTATTTTAGTGTTCGCCATAAGAAAAATCCATTCGTCATGTCATTTGGATCGTTTTTCGCGCTTGTGCGCATTCCGTCGTAATTAAGCGAACATCGCGTTCGTACGACCAAACGAACCAACATCCGGCATATTTTTGAGCATGTTTTGAGTTCCCTATACTTTAACTTCATTTTAGAGCCTTGAAGTGAGGTTAACGGGGTTCAAACGCATCGAAAAAGGCCTTAAACACCACAGGGACCAAAACTGTCAATTTTGAAACTTTTCTGAATCAGAGGGGTGCTAGCGTAGCGCGAGCCCTATAGGCTTTACCAGTCGCGCTACGCGACTGCCTATGCTGGACAGAAAACATGCAGAAATATCAGTTTTGCACTTTCGGGACCAGATTCGATGTATTAGCCGTTGTTTAATTCACAACCACACATTCTAACATGCTTAGTCAGCGGATAAGGATGAAATTTAGGCACCATAACTTTGCAACACATGTATGGATGGAATTTAAGCACCTAAACACCATAACTTTGCAACACATGTATGGATGGAATTTAAGCACCTAAACACCATAACTTTGCAACACATGTACGGATGGGATTAAGGCACGTTTTCCATGAAACGATCTTAACGGTTCGGGTATTCCTATAAATACCCCATACCCCCCATTGCTAAAATCACTAGAATTCTGATTTGAGAACCTCTAAGTTGAAACCATTGTTTCATACCTGAGATTCTTGAATCGGGATTAGCATTCGGGGACCCTTCGTAAGTATTCTTTCGTTCTTTTCCTTATTTTACTGCTTTTCGAGTCAGAAAGTCAAACTTTGTTTGACTTTCAGCGTTGACCAGTAATGGTCAATGCGAAGTTCGTTTGAACTTCGCAACGTGAGTGTAATCACGTTGGTCATAGTCCCTTGGGACTATGCCCACTGATTACCACGTTGTTTAGGGTCGTAGGGTAAGCGATCTGATAAATCGCTTATACCTCGAACCCGACCCAGTTTGGTCGATCATTAGGATCCGACCAAACACATTAGGTGACCATAGTAGGTAGGGAATAAACTTCCGAGGTTATACCCTATGGTCACATCGTTTAAGTAGTTGTATGATATGTAGTTTATATGCCTTAGGTAAATTACCAGAATACCCTTTTCATGTATAATTGGTAATTAAGCATATGTAACCTAAACCTTTGTCACATAACTGATTATGTAATATGTTTAGGCATATAACACTTGCCATAGGGCTAGTTAGGCGGTCCGAACGCGTTTCACGCGAACGACGCGTTAAAGTAGCATAAGCTACCTAAACGGGTCGTAATGGGTCGAAATCACTTAGGTTAAGTTTCATTTAGTATGTAGGCTTTGATTAACCATATCACATGAGTTCCTACACTCATTTGGTTTACAAACCCTCATGCTACCCAGTCTTCCGATTTAGGTCCGGTTTATTAATGTAGTTACCTATATTAGGTGCCGTTTGATATTCCGCGATCTCTAGCTTTGCTTGGTGGTTATCCTAGGACTTCTGAGCAATCTCAAGTGAGTACATAGACCCCTCTTTTTACTGTTTTCCAAACTGTTTTGGGGTGGAACACATGTGCCTACTTGTTACATTCATGCTTTCCCGTTTTCACATCATATACCTGCTATGTTCGTTAGTACATTATAGTACATGATTTCAATACATTTTATGCTATGTATGTCCATTATGTGCATACTTAGTACATTGTTTTACATTACTTTTCTGTTGCATATGCTTATCCAGCATATGAACACATTATACTACATATTGAACCGTTGTAAACATTTGACTATGTGAACCGTTGTAATCATTTGACTATGTGATCCGTTGATATCTGTGAACCGTTTGTATCTGTGATCCGTTGATATCTGTGAACCGTTTGTATCTGTGAACCGTTGATATCTGTGAACCGTTTGTATCTGTGAACCGTTTATATCTGTGAACCGTTTGTATATGTGAACCGTTTATATCTGTGAACCGTTTGTATCTGTGAACCGTTTGTATCTGCGAACCGTGTGAACCGTATTTGACCATACATAAACATTTCTACTATTGTTAAACATTACTTTGGTGGTTTGGTTTGATTAAATGATTAAGTAACGATGCGTGTGTAATATGATACAAGCATGGTGGATACGCCGCTGGTACTTCCTATATATAAGTGTTTGTATGGTATTACATATTGTAGCGTTATTTGAATCATTTCAGTTTGATACATATAACATTTTATACAAATAACATACTTTTTACAAGACATTGTTTTACAAAACAACTTATCTTTTACAAACTCATTTTACTTGGTTATTCATTTAACCATGCATTATTCACTTATTTATACATATCATCTGAACTCATTGTTTTTCAAATGATTTACAAAACAAAGCAAATTACAAGGTTCATGACTAAACATTTTCTCAAACATAAGTCATGAAACTTATTTTCACAAAACCTATGTATCTCACAGACATTTTTATGCTGACGTACCTATTTTCACATGTGTTTTTCAGGAGCTGTTGCATAAGATGATCAAGATACACATAGGCAGACTTGGGCTTTAGTGACAATAAAAGATGCAAGACTAGTTAATTATGTTGTATTCCTTTGTTTGTTAAGACATTGTAACACTTTTAATCAATAAAACGAAACTTCAATTGCCATGGATTTGAAACAATTAATTCTGTTACAACACTCCCCGATGTTTCCGCCACGTTTTGTATGTTCTACGTGGTCGGGGTGTGACAATACGTGACAAAGTTTCTCGACTCAAATACTTTTAACGTGTTTGGACTATGTTGTATGAGTAATAATTTATTTTGTTAGTTTATTTGGGTTATCAATTAACCTGGGCTTGTAAGTTCTATGTCAAAAAAAAATTTGGGACTTAAACGTTCGAATATCTTGGTATTTGGTAATTATGGGAACGGGTGTTACACAATGGGTACGGAAAATCCTCAAAATTGGGTATCGGTACCGAAAATCGAACCAGTTTGAGAAATTCGGTACCGGTACCCGGTACCATTTGCTCATCCCTAATGGATATTGATTAAATAAGTTAGTATACACATATCCATTAAGATTTTTAGAAGCCTTATAAATTATATTTGAACTAGTATTAAGAATCCCCGCGTTGCGGCGGGGTAGACACCAATGTCACACTACTACCAGCGACCACTAACACTAAAGTTGAAACGTGTTAATACGAAGAAATTAAACCAAAACGTAAAACATATAAAAAATAACTAAGTCGATCTATGACCCGAGGGTTACGATGAACCTGTCAAACAGAAAAAATAGACGACGTAAAAACGTTTAACCACACACTCACGTTGCGCTGTGTTTAAGCAACATGTACAACTTATAAATGCACACACTTGGCAACATGTACAACTTATAAATGCACACACTTGTTGCTAAATAATAGTATATAAATTTCAAATCGAATCGAATCAAACTGAAAATCATAAATTCGTATTCGATATGAAATTTGATTACTACAGTCGAATTCCAAAATTTAGAAAACCAAACTGAAAATCATAAATTCGTATTAGATTTCAATTTCGAGTTTTTTGAATCCTATTAGAATACTTAACACCCCTAGAAGGTGGTATGTTGGCTTGCGGTGGAGTAGGGGTTGTCAGTGTGACAATGAGGGTGGGGTGAGGGCTCATGGTGGTGGTGCGTGTGTTACGTGGGTGTAGGAAGTGATGCCAGTTTGTGGCGGTGGCATGGTAGTCCAGGATTTAAAACTCAACCAAAAATCAATTTATTTTATTTTCAAAGGTTTTAAAAACTTTAACTTTTAACATAAAAACACAAGTTTATACAACTAATAAACCATAACAAAAATATATATGGTTCAAAACATTCAAAGTGGCACATCGAAATTACAAGTTCATACTTGATAACAAGTGATCAAAAGATTAATTAACAATTAGAATTCGTAAACGAATGATTTATAAACTTCACAGCTAAAAAAATCCAGAATTTACGAGTTAAGCTGGATGATTGATATTGATTAAATAATTTAGTACGCCCAAATTTATTAAAATTTTTATAAACCTTATAAATTATATTCGAATTTTGAATCGAACTGAAAATCATAAATTCGTAAATGATACGAAATTTGATTACTAAAGTCGAATTCCAAATTTTAGAAAACCAAATTCGAACCTTGAAATTCGAATTTGATTCGACTTTCGAGTTTTTTTTAATCCAATTCGAATACTAAACACCCGTAGAAGATGGTACGTTGGCTTGCGGTGGTGTAAGGGTTGTCGGCGTCATAGTGGTGTGGGTGGAGGCTCAAGGTGGTGGTGGGTGCGTTACATGGGTGTAGGAACTGATGCCAATTTGTGACGGTGACATGGTAGTCTAGGAAATGTCTGCGACTATGGATGAAGGTGCAGGCAGTGTCATGCGCTGTGGTGAAGGCGAAAAGAATAATGGTGGCGGCGTCGTTGAGTTAGTGACGACAACTAGTGGTTGTGGTACTAGTGTTGGTGAAGGCAACAACGATGGGATTGAGGGTAATGGCAACGATGGTGGTGGCGGCAAAGGATGGTGGAAGCAGCTATTGTGGCAATGGATGGTGCGGATGGTGACAACGGTGGAGGTGATGGTTGTGGTACTAATGATGGCACTGAAGGTGCCTACACTGTAGTTGTGGTGGAGGTTGGTAGTGAAAGCAAAACAGGGGGAACGACATTGGTGGAGGCGATGAAAGTGGTGGTACAAACGACGACTATGGTGTAGTTGTGGTAGTGGTCATGGTACGGGTATGCGTAGTGACGAGTAAGTGTTGGCGACAATGGTCAAAGGTGATGTTAATCAATTTAGAGTTGTTTTAAATTAGCATGTTAAATATGGACTTTTTTGTTTTTGACGTAGTTATATATTTTGGAGGTGTTTGTGCACTTTATGTGAAGCAAATGAACATTTCTATTTTGTTTTACAACCAAACGACTCATTAGTTAATTATGTAATTTTGGGGTTGTGGCGCAACTTGTTGCCTGTTTACCTGCCTTTTTATGTATTTTTTACAAAATCTATAAGTGTAATCAATTTTATAATGAATTATAAGTTTTAGAGGCTGTTTGGTAGCCTCTGAATGGTCATTAAGAGTCTACCTCTTAATGGAACCATTAAAAATTTTACCAATGAGAAGGTAGAAGAATGTGACATGTGATGATTTACCATTCAGAGGTTACCTCTTAACCATTCAGACTTGAGGTTACCTCTTATTCATTCAGATGTTTTAAACCATTAAGAGGTAGCATCTGAATGGTCATTAAGAGGCTACCAAACAGCCCCTTAGTTTATTATTTTATCTTTTTTAATATAGATTTGGTTTGACTAATAACTAATGGATTTTAAGAGGCTCGGGAGGAATGATTTTTGGGCCTTTGACAACCCATAAAAATCGATTATTGTCCACCTTCGATTAACTTTGACTTTGTATGGCGTTGACTTATTTTTCTCTGACTATTCTTTTATAAAAATTTGGACTTTTGTTGCATGGCTTTGATGGTGTGCGGGGAGAACCTCCGCACAAGACCCGCGATTTTGAGGGGCATGCGATTTAAAAAAAAAATCCGATACGTATATGTTATTTTTTTAAACAGTAAACACATACCACTTCCAATACAGGCTCATTTACAAATCATTTTTTATGGTTTAGAATATAACCCACTTGAAATTAGGTTTATTAAGCCAATGCGAATTTGCTTGTTTTTTTAAATAATAACAAAACATAACGGAAAGGGCACATTTTTTCAATCTCGAACAGAGTACATGAATTTTTAGAGACGCCTCTGGTTGCATTGTTACGTTAATTTTCAAAACTACGGATGGTAATCATCATAGATAAAATTCAAGACAAAACTAAAGTGTAACAAACAAGAACACATAATTTAACGATGCCCACGTGATGGATCTAATTTATTACATCCAGAGACTAGTTAAAAGATTTTTATTGAATTGATGAGATCGCAACTCGTATAATTACAATTTCGATCAAGCTAGAGTGATTTTATTCATTTAATTTACTTCTGATGAAGCAGCGGTTAACCAGAGGGTTAGGTTAGCCTACAGGTCGAGCTTCGTCAAGTAGGGTTAATCCCTTCTTTCCTTGATCGATGGTCGGGTCGTCCTCTAATCCGTCTCCTGCACAACGAAAACACATCGTGACTCGTAACAAGGAGGATGAGGTGGGGTGGCTCCTTGTTACCACTATCCGGCGTGAGAATATGTATTCGCTTGGGAGCAAGATAAATATTTAAATAGTATTTGTGAGAGAGTAGATTAGCGTTACCTCAAACCTGTTTCAGGATGGGTATTTATAGCCGAACAGGGAAGGAGAAGGGCCCAAAGGTCTGCTAGATGGGCCTAGGACCTGACTGACAACGCGTAGCCTTTTGTAGGTGTTTCAGGAGCGCAGGTCACGAGAGCGTTTGGCGCACACGGAGGTGTTGCCACGTCCTGCTGGTGTTGTCAGTCAGTCTACCAGCTTTTATGCATGCGAGTTGGGCAGCTGCGCATTAGGCGGTCAGCTGACCGCTATTGTCAGTGCCCGGGCAGGCCACTTGCTGGTTTGGTCAATGAAGTCAAAATGTCAGTTCCACTTGTTTCGACAATAGGATGCGGTTTGGACCGCATTGCTATGTGTGGTAACCGCAGTGATTACCGCATGCCTTGTATGTTGATGAAAACATCCATTTTCATACACAAGGTGTGTCTTCTCATCTTTCCTCGAGTGGGAAAGCAAACCGGGTTCGTGCGTGCTTGCACGAATGCATGTCAGTACTTGTCGGTAGGGGCAATGAACCGGGTGATGGTCACGCTAAGCATGGTGCGAGATTTGGGACCATTCCCCTTCAAGTCCCCCCATTCCAGTGTTGCGTCCACACGCAAGTTGCAAGTGGGTGGAATGCTGGACTAATGGTCGAAAGGGTGTTCTTGAAATCAGTTTCGAGAAGATACTAGGCCGAGGCCTTTATTCCTGCTTCATGTAAATCAATCGGTCGGTTGATCATTAATTTTGACGCGGGTTGAGTAGAGTCGTTGTCGACCGTGTAGAATCGGTGAGTAAGTTCACGCTGACGCTGAAGCATCTCATCGTTGCTGCGGTTCAATGGTGGTCTGGTGGTGTGGTCTACCTTTTTCTGATGATGTCATCAAATTGGATTGACGTCAGGTAGTACATAGCTTCACTGATAGTGCGGCTTGCGAGTGTGCTACACGAATACTATTGTATTGACAAAAGCTGAATGAGGTGGATGATCATATTTTAAACATGATTGCCACCTTGATATCCAAGAATCTGCATATCTGGGAGTTGACCATTGTGACAACCCTCATAATTCCATGTATTCCGTACAATTTATTAATGATAATTAATGTGCTTGACGACTGTGTGGAATTACTTAACTGCTTTCTGATATCTGTGTTATACTTACATGTGCATGTTAACATACTAGTAGTATACAGAAAAGTTACTAAAAAGTCCTGTGTGCTTTCCTGAGTTTTGAAAAGTAAAAACGTTACAAAAATATATAAATAGGACGCCTTACGGATTAATTAAGCACTTTAACAGAACAGTATCAAACCGAACAACCAGACATTACCCGGGACACTAAAATATTGTTAAAAATATTGTTTCACTTTTTCTGAGCTAGGCATGGTCCCCGAACACACTAACATATTACATAAAGCATGTTACCCACTAAACATTAAATATAATACTTAACTTTCCACTAGCTAAATTATTTACCATCAAATTTCACTTAACCCCCCCCCCCATATATATATATTACGGGCATGGAGGTGGCCCCATCACCTAGATCATGTAATCTTCCCAAAATCCCACTTAAATCATCTTGGGATTTGATTTAGATTATGTAGGTACTAATTGAAACACATGAACCCTTGGTTAATAATATTAGATGGATATAAGTGCACATGGACTCCACTCATCTCACAACATTTTCAACTCACCACAACTCTATTCCTTCCCCCTCCTTCTCGGCTGTGAACCCATCCACACACCACCATTGATTTTATTTCAAGTCCATTCAATCTTCATACTCACAAAGGTGTCTAAGGGTGATTAAGGAAGCTCGGTGTTCTCGGAACTTGAATGACCACTCTCATCTCCTTTTATCCACCACTTTTCTACACTCGAACTCTCCTAGCCTTGTGCTAGTGGTAAGAACTTAGATCCGTTCATTCTTAATGTTATTTAAGTGGTTAATAGGTGATTTGATGATTAAAGTTATGAAACACTAAAGAACTTGCACTAAAGTCTTGAACATGTTGGTTAAAGAGTAACTAGTGGTGTAAATCATGTAGATCTTGTGTGGATATGATTCTTGCTGATTTCTTGATAATTTACTGGTTAATATTGATGTTTTATGTTGTTGTGATCACTAAACTTGTTAACGAAATCGATCGAACACGATTTAGAAGGTTAAACACTGAAAATCAGAATCTGCCCAAATTTTACAGCCAACTTCAGTTGGCTGTAAACAGGTCGTAAACTCAAGGAAAAACCGATATTTTGAATCTAAAATATGTTATTATAAAATACGGTTCTAATGGCACCGGAATCGTAATTTTTGGACTTCGTTTACTATTTTTAATGTGTGGATTTGTAACAACAGCTTAAGCTGAATTTTGACAGCAATAAATGAGTGTCGTACTTTCAGTCATAACCTGAGTTTTGTGATGAATCGGACCATGAAATTTGTACAGTAGATGACAACCGATGCATTTGTAATTACCCCACTGGAAATTCGTAAATCGGACACTCGATGAATTTTTAATAAATTGTTCCGTGGACTGTGGTCAGAAATACATAAATCCGAGTTCAGTCCGGAATATGAATTTTTATAAAATATTGGTAATGAACCGGACCCTGATATTTTTACACAATAAAATATGGAACGTTTAAGACATCCTGTAAAATTTGGGAATTTTTGGAATAATTTAACTATTTTATTAAAATGTCCGAAAACAGCCGGTTTTGAATATAAATGCTGAATTGAGATAAGTTGTGACTTGCGTGTCTAAATGTCGAGTATGCTATCTGTGAATGATCTAACATGTTATATGTGTTATATACATTATTGTATGTTTGCTCATGAGTGGGGAATGGATGGGAAGTATATATGGGCAATTGTAAAACCCTTGCAGGATCAATCAATGATATCAACAATATCTTGTGAAAGCGCGGAAATCAATCACAAGACGATTCAAGATTAAATAATGATAATAAAGAACAATAGTTGAGAGCAATAGAAAATCACAAACCAATAGATTCTTGCATTCAACGATAAACGTAGACTGATACAAGATCTAGCAAAGGAACTCGCAACCTTCTCCTTTGTGTCGCCCCCACTATTCACCAAATCAACAACCTCCACAAATGAGGTAATGGTGTGCTTAAATACAAAACCAACTGGGCCACTAACCTAAGCCCATGCGACACAAGTCTACTAAGCCAAATACTAACAAAACCGACCCAAACATGTAAATTAAACATAAACATAATCAACCCTCAAACTATGCTAACCTACATGAATAAACCTTCAGGTTCCAACAATCTCCCCCTAGGTTTATGCATGCAGGTTCTTGAAACTTTAACCTTCACGATCACCTTGCAACCGATCCTTAATACCACCGAAACCCTTTGTATGAATATGAATAGATGCTGCAACAGCTTTAGTCCAAGCTTTTGCAATTTCTTCATATTTCTCAGTAGCTCTAATTTGATGACGAGCTAACACTTCCAAATCTTCATGAGCAACATTCAGTAAATCAATCTGATCCACCAAGCGAAAACACACATTATCATCACAAACAATCACTGCCTGCCCTAAGCGCTCATCATAAGACCAAAAATGTAAGGACTTCAGAGCACCCTGTGGTATCTTTTTCACCAATGGAATCATCTTCTCTTTATCAGTTACAGGCCAACGCACAATCTTCATTCGCTTGTTTGTATATGGATCTCTGATGCCTTTAGCGGGTTTAACAATGGACTCTGCAGTACGCATTGAAGGAAAACCCTTAAGAACCTCCCTCTTCAACCTTTCGAAAAACAAATATCCAACTCCTCCAGGCTTATCATCTACATAAGGTGCATTAGACAAATTCGTCAAATCCACTTTAGTAAACGACTGAAACTGGCCTGGATGTTTGTACCACTCAACAGGTCCAATCTTCCTTTTTATCCACCATCTCTTGCGATCATGATCATAACCCCAGCTAACTACACCAGAACGATTTCCAACCTTATCATAGAGAGTTTCACCAACATCCATCAAATGATGAGTTGCATGAGCATCATCATCATCTGGATTTAGATTCCGATTCTTCATAATCACAAACTCTCTTTTCTTCTTGATTCTTTCAGCCTTCTCTTTGTCTGCAACAGGATCAATGATTCTCTTAAAGTAATGTTCCATAGCAGCACTTCTTTCAGCATCATCCTTTTCAAAAGCCTTTTTCCTGTTTTCAACATCAGTTGGATCTGAGAACTCCTGTCCAAATTTCTTCTCCAACTTTCCACGCAAGTCATACACCATGTTAAACAACAAACTAACATCTCCTTGAAGCTGCTCAATCTGTTGATCTTTCTTCACAACCATATCTTCTAGTTGAATAATCTTCGCATCTTTATGAATGGAATCTTGCTCAAGGACAACCATTCTTTTCTTCATATCTCTCATGCTGACAAACTCATCTTCATCACTCGAATCATCATCAAACGGCATTCTAAATGGCTCTTCAGGTCTTTTACCACTTGAACTGCTAGGCATATCAAGATCAACTCTAGAAGAGCCTGCAGCTTCAGTAGCACTAGGTAACGTTGTCTCAACAGTGGTATCCACATCAATACTAGTAACCGGAACATCATCAGTAGTGATAACCATATCAGTTCTTCCAGTATCAACATCAAAATCAAAGAAGTTTTCAGTAGTGGTGGTGGTATCGGTGACATTCTTCTCAAACTCGAAGTCATAAAGACCTTCATCATCTTCATCAGTAATTACGGGTTGATCTTTGCTATGCTCAATATACATTCCGAGCCGAGGATCCCTCCTTTTCCGTTTCAATGGCATGGAATCAGAATCCTTTGGGTCTTCACTAGGCTTTTCACTTGACACTGAAAGATCAGAAGGAGGATTTCCCATCTTATCAGTTACAGATTTCAATAACAAAGCCAAACTTTCAGCAGTAATCACGGGTGGAACAACAGAAACAGCAGTATCAACTTCAGCTTCAGGAGGAAGCTCTTCATCTTCACCAGAATCACACATAATCTCAACACCTTCATTGTCAGAGTCTATTGTTAAAATCTCTGTCTCAGGCTGATCTTCAGCATCCATACGAATATCATGTTCTTCAGCAACAATAGCACTTGCAGATACACTACGCTCTGGAACAGATCGTGCCATCACTGGATTCTCACCAACATCTTCTGTCTCTGCAAACTGACCAAATTTCTCCAACTCAATCAAACCTTCAAACCTTTTCTCAGTTCCTTTCTTTGTAGTGAGAGCACCAAAACATGAAGGTCCCATAGGCTTTAATTCCAACGTATTACCAGATCTCTTCAATTCCGGATAATGCTCATTCAAAATCATCTGCACAAATCTTGGATACATAAGAAACTTATCCTTTCGAAGTCCAATTGCATTTCTCTTCATAGCTTCCAAAATATATCTTGAATAATTGAACGGCTCGTTTGTAATCACACATATCAATGCAGCAGTCTGTGTGGTATTCAACTGATCAATTCCCCCTCTATTTTCTGTCATGCACAAAAGAAACATGTGCAGTAATAGACGCCAGTAAGGGTGCACAAACTTCTTCACCAGGGGAGGAAACTTTCCTTCATAACTTAAACGAGGTAAAATTGCTTCCACTGTTCCAGCAGGAAGTTCGATTGGATCTGTTTCCTGATCATTAAACTTCAACACATCTCTAATAATCTGCTCAGTCACTATAACCTTTATCTCGTCAATCTCAGCAACTATAGCTCCCTTTCCTTCAATGATTTCTACTTTAGCAGTCTTCCAAAAGTCTCGAATAAGGCTTTCATAGACAACTGGATTCTCACGAAGAGCATGAACAATCCGGCATGTATTTAGGCCTTTCATCAACGATGTATACAGCTGCTTGTGCTTCACTGGCGGAGGTGCTAAGTATCCAACTTGATTATGAGAAGATATAAACTTTAAATCCATTTTCTGCACACAACACAAATCATATAAGTTTCCAACTACTGATATAACAGTGACAAAAGTAAAATTAAAACAAACACTGTTACTGTTCACTCGAAACCATGAGTCGCAACCAAAAGGTTTCGAGTCGAAACCATGAGTCGCAACCAGCAGATTACGAGTCGCAATCATGAGTCGCAACAAACAAATTGAGTCGCAACCATGAGTCGCAATCTTGTTGTTGCGACTCGTAACCACTGATTTCAAGTTCTAAACGTTCTTGATTGCGAGTCAAAACTTCATCGGAAATATCAAAACTTCGTCGGAAACATCAAAACTTCGTCGGAAACATCAAAACTTCATCGGAAACATCATCGGAATCTTCAAACATTCATCGGAATCTTCAACAAGATATTCATAATCCCTGCAAAACTTGAATGATGATGTCATAATACCTTGAAGATTAACAAGGTAGATTGCGAGTCGCAATCGGAAACCAGTCGAAACTGTTGATGAATGCCGGAATCTTGAGAGAGAAAAAGAGATCAGATTGCGAGTGAATAAGGATTATGACTCGTAATCCCCTTTTGTACTCAACTGTTTTCATGGGCCCATGTCTTATGGGCTTGGACCTTATGGACTTGGGCTCAAAACAGATTTATCAATTAATTTTTAAACCCATTTAAAAATCTGATTTAATAAAAACTATCCATTAAACCTTTTGAGCAATGTTTGCAAAATAAAAACCTAAAAAAACAAAACAAATAATAAATATTATTTACAAAATAAACTTAGGAAATTTGCATAGATACTCAGGGATCAAATCACAAGGTTTCGGGCTTGACTTCACTTATCAACACTGATCTACTACTGGATGATCTAGACAATTGCCAGTATATTTGTCCCCTTAAACTCATCTCCCTAGACCTTTTCCATATAACTGCCTATAACTCATTTTATCATGTTTTGTTATTTTAACAATGAACACCCAAACAAATACTAATCAATTCTCGGAATTATGCACAGCACACTCTATCATGCATGTAGTGTCCCTACCACATATTTCACAAGTCCAATCCAAATCTCTGAAATCTTAACTGGGAATAGATTGAGAAGAGAACAGAATAGATCTTAAGCAGAGATGGTATAATATACAGATCAAATGAGTTTTTCTCAATTTGATATAGGTTTCTAGGGTTTCTTTTGGGCACTTGAGGGCCTCTTTCGGGTGTATTAGATCTATAGCGCGACAACGTACAGCTAGGTCAGCATGTATCTGGATGCAGCAGAAGCTGTCGTTGCCTAGCACCTCCAGGTCAGCATATATCTGGATGCAGCAGAGGAGGTACACGACTTTTTCAGAGAAGATTTCAGAGTCAGACCAAAATTGTGTGTATCAGGACAACATACAGACATTCAAATAGAAATGAGCTAATTCCAAGTGATTTTCTTTTCTGAGGTCATGTACTCTTTTAGTTCTGAACAGAAACAGCCAATGTTTCCAGTCTTAAGGATAGAGCCTACCAACACATCATACTAGAGTCAAACTATTTCGATACTGGTCTTACATGAGTCAGCCCTTGACCATAATGTGAAAATTCATTTCATTTCCCAGTCCTGCCACACCTCTTTTTGTATTTTTCAAATTTTTAATGTTTTTGTATTTTTCTATTTTTTTTAATGTTTTTGTATTTTTCAAAATTTCTCCCCCTAAATTTGAGCATAAATAAAAACTACCTAAGAAAAGAAAACTTTATGAACAAATTTACCTACGAAAAACAAAAACATGCTCAGTCAGTAAAGCGGATCATTTTCAGAAAATCCACAAGCACTCTGAATTTTGAGCTTCTGACAGGTTTAGTGAACAAATCGGCAGCATTTGCATCTGTGTCGATTTGTTCAAGAGTAATAAGACCTCTGTCAAAACAGTCTCGAATAAAATGAACTTTAATATCAATGTGCTTGGTTTTGGAGTGGAAGACAGGATTTCGAACAATTTGTATTGCAGCATCATTATCACAGTAAATAGTAGTGTTAAGATAAGTCAAACCATAATCCTGCAATTGATGTTGCATCCACACCACTTTAGAGCAAGAAGCAGAAGCAGCAACATACTCGGCTTCAGCTGTAGATATCGCCACTGTTTGTTGTTTCTTGCATTGCCAAGAAATGAGCCGATCACCCAAAAATTGGCATCCCGCAGATGTAGATTTCCTGTCACTGTCAGTACCTCCAAAATTGCTGTCAGAGAAAGCAAACAAGTCAAAATTGGAATCCTTCGGATACCACAGGCCAAACCGAGGTCGGCCTTTAAGATACCGAAAGATCCTTTTAACAGCAGTGAGGTGAGAAGTTTTAGGATTAGCCTGATAACGTGCACAATTGCAAACAGCAAACATAATGTCCGGACGGCTAGCTGTGAGATACATCAATGACCCGATCATGGACCTATATTGACGTTGATTGACAGACTCTCCTTCTTCATCTTCAGTCAATAGTGGTCTCTCTGCCATAGGTGTTTCAGCAGGCTTTGCGTCCGTGAATTTGAATTTTGCCAGCACATCATCCACATACTTCCCTTGATGAATAAGAATTCCTTGTGAACTCTGCTTGACTTGTAGACCCAAAAACAATGTCATTTCCCCCAGAGCACTCATTTCAAACTTCTTCTTCATAATTCTCTCGAATTCCTTGCAAAGATCCTCACTTGTAGATCCGAAAATGATATCATCAACATAGATTTGAACCAAGATTTGATCACGTCCTACCTTCTTGATAAACAGAGTCTGGTCTATGGTGCCACGCGTATACCCATGAGCCAACAGATGCTCTGTTAGTGTGGCATACCAAGCTCGAGGAGCCTGGTGTAACCCGTACAGTGCCTTGTCTAGCTTGTAAGCGTAATCAGGATGGTCTGGATGTACAAACCCTGGTGGCTGCTTGACAAAAATTTCCTCCTTCACATCTCCATAGAGAAACGCGGTCTTGACATCCATCTGATAAACAGTGAATCCCATGTATGACGCGTAAGCCAAGAAGATCCGGATGGCTTCAAGTCGTGCAACCGGAGCATACACTTCATCATAATCCAGTCCTTCAATTTGTCGAAATCCCTGAACCACCAGCCTTGCTTTGTTTCGAACGATGACTCCTGCAGAATCCTGCTTGTTTCGAAATACCCATCTAGTTCCAAGTTTACGTTTTCCTGATGGCAACTTGACGAGCTTCCATACTCCAAGTTTTTCAAACTGGTTCAGCTCTTCATGCATAGCATCTACCCAGCCAGGTTCCTGCAGAGCTATATCAATAGTTTTAGGTTCGATTTGAGAAAGATAACAAGAATATAAGCAAGTGTTAATGGTTCCTGATTGACTCCTGGTCAAAATTCCTGCATTTACAGGACCAATCACATTCTCGATTGGATGATTTCGTTGAATGCTCGTAGGTATGGCCAAATCAGGTACAATTTCCTCTTCAGTGGTGGTGTTGCTAGACTCCCCCTCATTAGGTGCTGTAGTAGTGTGAACTACAGGAGAAGTGACAATACAATCCTCAGGAATTGGTTCAGGAAACAATGCAGAGTCACTAGTTGATGCGCCCTCAGGGGATCGATTGACCGTTGGAGTTGGTGTAGGATGTTGCGTAAACACCATTCCCGGTGGATCAATGGTATGATGCCTCACGGTGTCTTGCATCTGTGCTTCATCTTCCGTATCTTCAAATGACAATGGTTGTTTGGGAACAGACACACCTGCAACTGAAACATCACTTGACAAAATGTTAAATGATTTAAACAGAGCAGAATAATCGTATAGCCAATCTGGACCAACTCTAGCGTCCGTAGCATTCTCTTCAAGCCATTCGATGTTGCACGACTCAATGACCTTTTTAGTTACTTTGTTGTATACCCTATAAGCAGAGCCTTTAGCATATCCAACAAAGTAACATTCGTCACCTTTGACTTCAAACTTGCCGTTGGAGTCCATTAGTAATAATACACATGGACAACCAAAAATACGAAAGTGTGAAACCGAAGGTTTACGTCCTTCCAGAATCTCATAAGGGGTTTTCATGTGACGTTTGTTTACTAAAGCATGATTCTGGATATAATAAGCCGTGCTAACAGCCTCGGCCCAAAAGAAGCTAGGAAGCTTTGAATCAGCCAGCATAGTACGTGCGGCCTCAATGAGAGTACGATTTCTTCTTTCAGCCACTCCATTTTGTTGTGGAGTTCGAGGTGCACTGAACTGACGATCGATTCCCTTATCCATGCAGAAAGTATCCAAAGTAACATTCTTGAATTCTGTCCCATTGTCTGATCGAATAACCTTCACTTTAGTACTCGCTTGATTTTCAGCCAAAGTAATGAATTGTTTTACCAAGACAGCAGTTTCATTTTTGTGGCTGAGAAAATACACCCAATTATAGCGAGAGTAATCATCGACGATTACTAGACAGTAAGCTTTCTTCCCAATACTCAGCACATTTACTGGACCAAAAAGATCCATGTGAAGTAGTTCTAGCACAGCTTTCGTCGAGGGTACTGATTTAGTCTTATGAGGTTTTCGATGAGCTTTCCCTTTCGCACAAGCAACACATTTTTCCACCAACATGAAATCCTTGATTGGAAGATCACGTACCAGTTGACCTTTAGCCAGACGGTTCAGATTTTTCATATTCACATGCCCAAGTCGACGATGCCACAACAGACCATCATGCTCTGAAATCTTTGAAAATAGACAAGTGATCTCTTCACACGGTTTCTTGTTCATATCAATGACGTAAGCATTTCCCTTTCTTTCAGCTGTCATCAAGAACCAGTCTTCTGGAATAACAATCCCAGGCTTAAGAACATGACATCCCTTCTTCGTGAAATGAACTGAATTCCCTCGATCACAAATCTGCGAAATACTTAACAGATTGTGTTTCAGTTCTGGAACATAATTAACATTTTCAAAGCTGAGAACACCGTTTCGAACAGTTCCTTTCAATGTGATTCTGCCAGATTCACCTCCCGCAAATGAGACATATCCTCCATTAAATTCTTTGACGTTCACAAGTTGGGATAAGTCTCCTGTCATGTGCCTGGAACAACCACTATCCATGTACCAGAGGCGCACGGTAGTCCTCCACAGCTGTTCCTGCACGATTAGCGGGATTAGTTAGATTTAGGTACCCAGCCCATAGTGGATCTGGGTTTTCCATTTGCATCAATGTACGTTACTTTTTGCCAGATCAGATTATCTTTATTCAAAAATTTTGATTTATCTCTGTTGACAAAAGAGTTTGCATTCATGTTTGACTGGGCAGCCTTGACTTTTGGTTTCCAATGTTGATATGACCATTTAGAGCAATAATTATCAAAAAAATTTTGTTGGTGTCTTTGAAATTTTTTTTGACTTTGTTGGTTTCTTCGTTTGGCTGCATTCCAGTCAAAATCAGAGGGCTTGGTCCTTCGACTGTTATTCTTCATTGCCTCAGTCTTTGTGACGTTCATGGGCTTTGAATAACTAGTTCGATTGGATTTATCCTTCTGATTTTTGAAGCCTTTGTGCTCAGATGACTTCCTTGGGAGATGGACACAATTTCGTGCAACGTGTCCCGCAATTCCACAATTGAAACAAGTTTGTCGTTTCAATGGGTGGAGAGTCGAGGTTTTCTGAAAATTTTTCCTGTTTTGCTTTTCAGGTTTTGCGATTTTTGCTGGCTTTCGTTTAGAGCGATCTGGGTTCGGCTGATTTGACGTTTCACAAGCATGTGATGTATGTTGAGATTCAGTCGCAACTTTCTTACTGTGATTACCTTTTTCTTGAAAATCTGATGACTTGGGATCAGTTTTATTAGGTAAAACGTCTGTTGAAGATTTTACGTTCATGTTAACATTTAATTCTTTGTCGATGATTTTTGATTCAGTTTCAATTTCAGAAGCATTTGAAATTTCACAAACACATGCTTCTTCAACATGTGTATCAACAGTTTCCAATGGGGTCCCACTAGATTCAACATTAGGGACTCCCACTGAGACCGATTCCAAAGAAGAATCAGGACATTCTTGATTTTCTTGAGAAGAAGTATCAGTGGTTTCACTGAATGTATCCTGAGGGACCTCACCTGCAACACTATCATCTGACATATTAGAACCATCACATTCACAATTATTAACAGAAGAAAATTCATCACCAGAATTAAAGTTCACAGTTTCAACACAACCATCATCAGTCTTGCCTAAAACATCAGGCCCATCAGCAGCTAAAGAAAGAAACATGCTAAAAATATTTTGTCCCAAAATAACATCAGGATGATTTTCATCAAAACAAGGTTTTTGTGAATCAGAATTTAAAACGTGTTCTCCCCCAAGAGTATCTTCACATTTCAAATCAACTTTTTCTGCACATGCAAACGACTGGTTAGGATCAACATTTCCTTTTGAGACGAAATTCATTGAAGGAGCTGGTTGTTTGTTATCAACAGATTTGCTGTTGATTGATGACTTATCGGTTTTTGGACCGTAAGTCATCTTGCCCTCATTAATTAACTCCTCTTCCGTGAAAGGCATATAAGTGTAGTTATGATTGTATGGAGGAGGAGTTTTTGTGTATCCCAGACCAGCCCCTTTCTTTTCTTTATACTCTAGTTGTATATCACAAATGTTCTTGACCAAATTACTAGAGGTGTCAAATTTTTTAATATTGATTTCATTTATCTGATATTTGACTTTCAAGTCCTCTAATTCTTTGGTCAGGTCACTAATTGTGGCTAGAGCATCTAAGAAATTACAGTTTTTAGCACTGAGGTCTTCTTTTAGCTGAACTATATCCTTTCGTTGGGCCTCAATTTTTTCTTTGTAAAGTTTTTCATTTTTGGCCAAAGTAAAGTTTTTATTCTTAAGATCTTGATAATCTTGAATAAGTTCAGCATTATGTATCCTATAAGCCTCAACTCTTTCTCTGCATTCAGTAGTACAGAAAATAGAACGTACCTCCTCAGCAGTGAGTCCATGAACAGGAGCTGACAAGATTTTGGTCATGAACGCAATGTTCTCAGCTTGAGGCTCAGCATCTGGCGAAGAATCCTTTTCATCAGAAGTCATGAAAGCTATGTTTTCAGCAGCACTCTGGATTTCTGGTTGAGAGATGTTCAGGCGTTGAATTTCATCTTCCCAATTGAACTCTGCACTTGGTTGAACAACAAGGGCTGAACTCTGAGTTCCTTCACCAGCAGCAGTTGAATCGTTTGTCGTTACAAGAGCCCTTTCAGGATTTGGAGGGGCAGGATGTGCAGGTGTATAGTGTTTGTTGTTGTTGGACTTAGGACAATTTCGTGCCAAATGACCTGGTTCGTGACAGTTGTAGCAGCGTAACTTCAGTGGAACATTTGCAGAGTTTGAAAAAGAAGATCCCCATCTATTTTTGCCAGTTTTATTTGCGAATTTTTGTGCTCTGAATGCTGCCATTGCCATTTGCCAGGTGATGTCCATCTCCTCCACATCGTCAGGATGATACTGATATAGATCATTCAACGACCAGCTAGGAGGTTGTATTTTACCTGCGACAAAAGCATTTAAACAATTTATAACAGAAGCAGCGACCTCCAGATTCTCTTTAGATTGCTGAGTAAAGAAAGCAATGAGCTCGGATTTTGCTGAATGAGTTGTGGCAATCTTTGCTGCAGACGATGAGGGGCTTGAGCTAGAGTAATGCACAGTAGTGGTCGACCCAGAAGTAGCCTTTTTCGATCCATTCTGTGAAATCAGTGCAGCGTTGTCATTGCTTGAATTGGTAGAAGAAACAGAAATGCCTGCTGCTAACAAACTGGACTTGTGATTATTCTCCCGTTGCTTGTCATCAAGCTCACAAGCTTTGATATGAGAAATCACTTCAGTCAAGGTGCATCTTGCGAGATCTTTCGTCCGCTTGATCATAGCAACGTGGTTATCCCAACTCTTTGGCAAGGCATTCAGAAGTTGTCGATTCTGAGCAGCCTTTGAAGGAAGGATTTCTTCTAGGTCCATTTGAGTAATGATTTTTGAGAAACGCTGAATCTGATTCTCAATGGTTTCCCCATAGATGTAGTTGAAATTATTGAAATTTTGCCTTAACAGGTTCCTTCTGCTTTCCCTCATATCTTCATTCCCTTCGTACACATCAAGCAAAGCTTCCCACATTTCTTTAGCCGATTTGCAAGTGCGAAATCCCATAGCGATGTCTGACCCCAGTCCCATAGTCAAGTAAGACGTTGCTCGATTATCTTCTTCTTCAATAGCATAATCTTCATCAGTATATTCGGCACGAGGTTTCTTGACCTTGACTCCAGGGTTCGTTTCCCTCTCATACATGATTTCTCTAGGACCTCTTTCAATAACCCTCCAAAGTTTAGGCTCCTTAAACTTGATATGTTGCTCAAAACGCCACTTCCATTCAGGAAAATCATTTGCATCTAAAAGCCTTGGAATACGAGAGCTGGTTCCAATTTTGGAGTCCAACTCTTGCTGAGCATTTGTGACAGCTAGGTCATTAGCAGTTGACATGTTTTCTTAAATATAATTAATTAAATCAATTATTTAAAGTCCAACAGTCCAACAGTCCAAAGGTCCAAAAGTCCAACAGTCCGTAAATCAGTGTCGTTGCGAGTCGTAACAGAGGTTGCGAGTCAAATCTACTGTGATTGCGAGTCGTAACTGCAGAGGTTGCGAGTCGTAACTAAAACAGAATGAGCCGAAACCAGTGAGGATTGCGAGTCGCAATTGACACAGGATGAACCGAAACCAGTGATGGTTGCGAGTCGTAACTGGAACGTGATGAGCCGCAACTAGATGGTTGCGAGTCGAAACCAATACAGAACAAGCCGAGACCACAGTTGTTGCGAGTCGAGACCTGCAAAACAGATAAGAGATAAGAACTGTTGACTCGTAATCCCGGATTTCCAGCACTTCCAAAATTCAAAGATTTGAGATCTTTGAATTTTCTTCAATCAGCTCCGAACAATCAGCAAACAGATTTCAATAGATTATACGATCCAAATCAGTAACAATTTTTAACAAAATCACCAAGAACAGATCCAAAACAGATCGGTAAAACTAGTTCCTTTCACTGCAAAACAATCACCACAAACCAGATTAGTAATAACGGTTTAATCTTGAATCTGATTGATATCAAAACCGAACCAAGAATGGTTTCTTGGCTCTGATACCAATTGTAAAACCCTTGCAGGATCAATCAATGATATCAACAATATCTTGTGAAAGCGCGGAAATCAATCACAAGACGATTCAAGATTAAATAATGATAATAAAGAACAATAGTTGAGAGCAATAGAAAATCACAAACCAATAGATTCTTGCATTCAACGATAAACGTAGACTGATACAAGATCTAGCAAAGGAACTCGCAACCTTCTCCTTTGTGTCGCCCCCACTATTCACCAAATCAACAACCTCCACAAATGAGGTAATGGTGTGCTTAAATACAAAACCAACTGGGCCACTAACCTAAGCCCATGCGACACAAGTCTACTAACCCAAATACTAACAAAACCGACCCAAACATGTAAATTAAACATAAACATAATCAACCCTCAAACTATGCTAACCTACATGAATAAACCTTCAGGTTCCAACATAAACAGTTAAAGTAATGCATGTTATGTGATAGATACGTGTAGGAACTTTGTGCTCTATTTGAAAGTCACTAAATGACTAACTGGTAATCATATTAGGACGTGATTGACCGACCTTGACCGTTAGCTATATTTGAGAATCTAACCGAGCAAACCGAGGCGAGTTCACACTTTCTACAAGGCATGGGATTCCCGGTGGTTTGGGAATGGGTTAAAGAATTTAAAACTAAATCTACATATCCATTTGGGAAGATATGTACGGCCATCCTACATAAATAGGATGCCATTTTTAATTCTACGAATTCTCCTGGTGCAGAATACGTACGTTCGTCCTCCTGGTGCAGGACAACAACCTTAAAACTAGCTAGACAAAACTCTATCATGAAGTCCCTCAATTTATATCGACTTAATCGCCGAGGCCAATGGCGAGCGAGTCATTAGTTAATAGCGCTATTAGGTTTAACAAACCTCACACCGTGCCAGTCGGACGGGCGTGTACTAATGGACTATGGCAGATTGTCAGTGATGATAGACACTGATATAGGGCACAACTTATTTGCGTAGCAGTCGATATCATACCGTCTAGTAGTTCAAACGGGGAAAACCCCCACTGATCATGGTTATGGATTGGGTAAAGAAAAAGGAAATGGTTAAACATACTTTCAACTACGGGGTAACCCCCACGGCAAATAAGCCAACGAAAGTCAAACCACGTTTTTCAGAAACAACTTAAAACTAAACAACCAAACGTGAACTCACTCAACTTTGTTGTTGACTAGTTGTTACATGCCTTGCAGGTCGCTAAACACTTGGAGCTTGCACGAGGAAGGAGTCGTTGTGGTGTACGGACGGTTATGTCCAGTGTTTAATATTTAAAACATTATGAACTTATTCAACCTAAGTGTTGGACTTTAAACTTATGAACTACGGACTTATGCTTTTGGATTTACTTTTATGCTTCCGCTGTTTAAACTAAACATGGTTAACTAGCTTTGGTCACCAATTGTATTGAGGTTGGTCTTATTTACTTAATTAGGATGTTCAATATGATTGGTGGCTCGATCCTGGTCACGTCACGCCTCCAAGCGGTGGTACTCCGCATGGTGGATTTTGGGGGTGTGATAGATTGGTATCAGAGCCATTGGTTATAGTGAACTTGGTTTTAAAAAGGGGAAAAGCTTTTGATAAAACCAGATTATAACCTGTACAGTGCTCAACGATCCACAACGATTCTTCGCTCCACGTGCAAGACTCAACATTCTAGGTGATATGATTTATGTTACCTACTTGTTAGTTACATGGTACATTGTTCATGACATGCATTAGTTAATGTGATAATTGCCATTTGAACCTTGCGTGCTTACTCTCTTCTGTCACTCCACACCTACGCACTTTGCGACACCTTTCTTACGTAAGTTCCTTCGACGTGAAGATCATGAGTGGACGTCTCGACGTGACCCAGGGTCAGCTGACGACCTTGATTAACGAACGGATTGCTGAAGCCTTAGCAACCCAATCAAGGAGTCAACCCATGCACTCTCCAACACGCATGGGCACCTTCAGGGCGTTCCTGGAATGCAAACCTCCCATTTTCGACGGCACTGAAGGGGCAATCGGTCTTCTGCACTGGATCCGAAGAATCGAATATGCATTCGAAGAGAGTGAAAGCCCTGCCAGCAAACAAGTAGAGTACGCTACCAGCATGTTGCAAGGGAAAGCGTATTCTTGGTGGAACACACAAGTCCAGATGCTCGGATTGGCAGACGTGAATGCCACCCTTTGGAGCGACTTCAAGGATTGGATTAAGGAAGAGTTCTGCCACCTGGATGACATTCTGAAACTTGAGATAGAGTATTATGGTTTGAAGATGGAAGGATCAGAGATTGAGGCATATACAAAGAGGTCCAACGACTTGGCAGCCTTATGTCCTAACGTGTCACAACCCATATCTAGGCGAATCAAGCTATACCTTAGAGGCTTAGTCCCGGAAATCCAAGGGTCTATAAGTGCGGCCAACCTTCCCACAATCCAGCAAGTCATTCGTTTGGCACACCAGCTCACCGATCAGGCGGTGGGAGAGGGCAAGCTGCCCAAGCGTATTAACGCTACTACTACTGATGCTCCCAGCAATGACAAACGCAAGTGGGATGGAAATTCGGGCAGGGGTTCCACTCCAGATCAGTCTCAGTCCCAGCGGCAAAAGACAGATGAACACAGGAGCCCCAGTCAGCAGTTTTCTGGAAATCAAGGTCAGGGTGGATACAGGGGAAATCACCCTAAGTGCAAACGATGTAGTTTGTACCACAGCTGGCCGTGCAACAAGGATCGTTGTCAGAGATGTAACAAGCTTGGACATAAAGCCAGAGATTGCAGGAGCTCACGTCCTGCGAATCAGAATCGGCAACAGCAGCCACAAGCTCCACAGAACCAACAGCAACAACAGGGTAACAAGGAATGCTATCAGTGTGGTGCTGAATGTCACTTCAAGAGAAACTGTCCCCAGTCGAACCGGAAACAGAACAACAACAACAACCAGGGGAACGGAAACAATAATGGGGGAAACAATGAGGGCAATAGAGCCAGGGAACGTGCGTTCGTGATTGGTCAGGGTGATGCAAGGAACGATCCCAGCGTTGTGATAGGTAAGTTTCTTCTGGATGACTTCTTTGTTACTGTTTTGTTTGATTCGGGTGCCGATACTAGTTATGTGTCCTTAAAAGTTAGTCAAATGCTTAAGCGCACTCCAACACTTCTAAACACCAAACACACGATAGAGATAGCAAATGGTAAAAGTCTTGAAGCCACACACGTAGTTAAAGGTTGTAACCTCATCTTAGCTGGTCAGACTTTCTCTATCGATCTTATTCCTATCACACTGGGTAGTTTCGACGTCGTTATTGGGATGGATTGGCTATCTCATCATCAAGCGGAGATTGTTTGCAAGGAGAAAATCGTCCGCATTCCTCGTTCTGGTAAAGAACCCCTCGTGATTCATGGCGACAAGAGTGGTGCTGTTGTAGGCATTATCTCTTTCCTTAAGGCCCAGAAGTGTTTGCAAAAGGGCCACACTGCCATTTTGGCACTCGTTACCGACACATCAACGGAAGAGAAGAGAATTGAAGACATTCCTATTGTGCGCGACTTTCCTGAGGTATTTCCTGAGGAATTACCTTGTCTTCCGCCTCATCGCCAAGTTGAGTTTCAAATCGAGCCAGCTCCTGGAGCAGCACCAATAGCTCGAGCACCATATCGTCTAGCTCCATCAGAACTCAAAGAATTGTCTACGCAACTACAAGAACTCTTGGAAAAGGGTTTTATACGTCCTAGGTCTTCGCCCTGGGGAGCTCCAGTCTTGTTTGTGAAAAAGAAAGACGGTACTTTCAGAATGTGTATTGACTATCGCGAACTCAACAAGGTGACCGTGAAGAATCGATATCCTCTTCCACGTATTGACGATTTGTTCGACCAGTTGCAAGGGTCGAGCTATTACTCTAAGATTGATTTGAGATCGGGATACCATCAGCTAAGAGTCCGAGATGAGGACGTCTCTAAAACAGCATTCAGAACTCGTTACGGCCATTACGAGTTTCTGGTTATGCCATTCGGGCTGACGAATGCACCATCGGTCTTCATGGATCTCATGAACCGAGTGTGCAAGCCTTACCTGGATAAGTTCGTTATTGTGTTCATCGACAATATCTTGATCTATTCTAAGAGTCAGGAGGAACACGAGCAACATCTACGACTTATGTTGGAACTTCATCGAAAAGAGCAGTTGTATGCCAAGTTTTCAAAATGTGACTTCTGGCTTCGCGAAGTCCACTTTCTAGGCCATGTGGTAAACAAGGATGGGATTCATGTGGATCCATCTAAGGTTGAATCGATCAAGAACTGGCCTGCACCCCGCACACCAACAGAAATCCGCCAATTCTTGGGTTTGGCAGGATACTACCGAAGGTTTATCAAGGATTTCTCCAGGATTGCGCAACCTCTCACTTCACTGACTCAGAAGGGTGTCACCTATCGTTGGAGTGATGCACAGGAGTCCGCATTTCAGCACTTGAAGGATAGACTTTGTAGCGCGCCTATCCTCTCATTGCCTGAAGGCACAGATGATTTTGTGGTTTACTGCGACGCTTCCATCCAAGGACTTGGATGCGTATTAATGAAACGTGACAAGGTCATTGCCTACGCATCGCGCCAACTCAAAGTTCACGAAAGGAACTACACTACTCACGATCTGGAGCTGGGAGCAGTTGTATTCGTGCTTAAGATATGGAGACATTACCTGTACGGTACCAAGTGCACCATTTACACCGATCACAGGAGTCTCGAGCATATCTTCAAGCAAAAGGAGTTGAACATGCGTCAACGCCGATGGGTTGAGCTCTTGAACGATTATGAATGCGCTATCAAGTATCATCCAGGCAAAGCCAATGTTGTGGCCGACGCCCTCAGTCGAAAGGATACTCTACCTAAGCGTGTACGTGCTTTACAGCTTACCATCCAATCCAACCTCCCCTCTCAGATTCGTGATGCTCAGGTTGAAGCATTGAAAGCAGAAAACATCAGGGCTGAATCCTTACGGGATCGAGGCAGCGGCTGGAACTAAAGGAAGACGGTGCCTACTATGTTAACGGACGCATCTGGGTTCCATTTTATGGCAACTTACGCGAGCTTGTGATGGATGAAGCACATAAGTCTCGTTATTCGGTACACCCTGGTTCGGACAAGATGTACCACGACCTCAACACTACGTATTGGTGGCCTGGCATGAAAGCCCACATAGCAACCTACGTCAGTAAGTGCTTGACTTATGCGAGAGTCAAGTCTGAATATCAGAAACCATCAGGCCTACTTCAACAACCGGAGATCCCGAAATGGAAATGGGAGCAAATTTCCATGGATTTCGTTACCGGCCTGCCTAGATCTCAACGCGGAAACGATACCATTTGGGTGATCGTAGATCGACTGACCAAGTCTGCACATTTATCTAAAGGAAGTAGTGTCAAGGCACGGAGTGCCAACCTCTATTATATCTGATCGTGACGCGCGTTTTACTTCTAAACTGTGGCAAGCAATGCACAAGTCTTTTGGCTCACGTTTGGATATGAGCACCGCTTATCACCCGCATACGGATGGGCAATCTGAACGCACCATCCAAACCCTTGAAGACATGCTTAGGGCATGTGTAATCGATTTTGGTAATGGCTGGGAAAAGCACCTCCCGCTAGTGGAGTTTTCGTATAACAACAGCTACCACACCAGCATTCAGGCCACTCCGTTCGAGGCATTGTACGGACGCAAATGCCGATCACCTCTCTGTTGGGCAGAAGTTGGTGACAGCCAAATCACTGGCCCAGAACTTGTGGTAGATACCACCGAGAGAATTGCTCAGATACGACAGCGAATGGCGGCAGCTCGTGACCGTCAGAAAAGCTATGCTGATAAGGGAAGAAAACCACTCGAGCTCCAGGTTGGGGATCGAGTGCTACTCAAAGCCACACCTTGGAAAGGTGTAGTCCGCTTTGGCAAACGAGGAAAACTCAATCCGCGCTATGTCGGACCTTTCGAAGTCACCGAGAAAATTGGCAAAGTCGCCTACAGGTTGAATCTACCTGAAGAACTCAGCGGAGTTCACAATGTCTTCCATGTGTCAAATCTGAAGAAGTGTCTGTCAGATGAGACCCTCATAGTTCCTCTTAACGAACTCACAATCGACGACCAGCTGCGATTCGTCGAGGAACCAGTAGAAATTACGGATCGAGATGTTAAGATCCTCAAGCATACCAGGATACCTCTGGTCCGAGTTCGTTGGAATGCTCGTCGTGGCCCAGAGTATACCTGGGAACGAGAAGACCAAATGAAACTCAAGTATCCCCAACTGTTTAAGAAAAACGCAACCACTACTGAGGCTGAAGCTACTGCAGAATTTCGGGACGAAATTCCAAATCAACGGGGGGATGATGTGACACCCCAGGAAAATCAGGATAACAACGCAACTTAACTAGCTTCCTCAGTAACCACGCGCTAAATTTCGGGACGGAATTCTCTTAACAGGGGGAAAATGTGACAACCCTCATAATTCCATGTATTCCGTACAATTTATTAATGATAATTAATGTGCTTGACGACTGTGTGGAATTACTTAACTGCTTTCTGATATCTGTGTTATACTTACATGTGCATGTTAACATACTAGTAGTATACAGAAAAGTTACTAAAAAGTCCTGTGTGCTTTCCTGAGTTTTGAAAAGTAAAAACGTTACAAAAATATATAAATAGGACGCCTTACGGATTAAATAAGCACTTTAACAGAACAATATCAAACCGAACAACCAGACATTACCCGGGACACTAAAATATTGTTAAAAATATTGTTTCACTTTTTCTGAGCTAGGCATGGTCCCCGAACACACTAACATATTACATAAAGCATGTTACCCACTAAACATTAAATATAATACTTAACTTTCCACTAGCTAAATTATTTACCATCAAATTTCACTTAACCCCCCCCCCCCTATATATATTACGGACATGGAGGTGGCCCCAACACCTAGATCATGTAATCTTCCCAAAATCCCACTTAAATCATCTTGGGATTTGATTTAGATTATGTAGGTACTAATTGAAACACATGAACCCTTGGTTAATAATATTAGATGGATATAAGTGCACATGGACTCCACTCATCTCACAACATTTTCAACTCACCACAACTCTATTCCTTCCCCCTCCTTCTTCTCGGCTGTGAACCCATCCACACACCACCATTGATTTTATTTCAAGTCCATTCAATCTTCATACTCACAAAGGTGTCTAAGGGTGATTAAGGAAGCTCGGTGTTCTCGGAACTTGAAGGACCACTCTCATCTCCTTTTATCCACCACTTTTCTACACTCGAACTCTCCTAGCCTTGTGCTAGTGGTAAGAACTTAGATCCGTTCATTCTTAATGTTATTTAAGTGGTTAATAGGTGATTTGATGATTAAAGTTATGAAACACTAAAGAACTTGCACTAAAGTCTTGAACATGTTGGTTAAAGAGTAACTAGTGGTGTAAATCATGTAGATCTTGTGTGGATATGATTCTTGCTGATTTCTTGATAATTTACTGGTTAATATTGATGTTTTATGTTGTTGTGATCACTAAACTTGTTAACGGAATCGATCGAACACGATTTAGAAGGTTAAACACTGAAAATCAGAATCTGCCCAAATTTTACAGCCAACTTCAGTTGGCTGTAAACAGGTCGTAAACTCAAGGAAAAACCGATATTTTGAATCTAAAATATGTTATTATAAAATACGGTTCTAATGGCACCGGAATCGTAATTTTTGGACTTCGTTTACTATTTTTAATGTGTGGATTTGTAACAACAGCTTAAGCTGAATTTTGACAGCACTAAATGGGTGTCGTACTTTCAGTCATAACCTGAGTTTTGTGATGAATCGGACCATGAAATTTGTACAGTAGATGACAACCGATGCATTTGTAATTAATCCACTGGAAATTCGTAAATCGGACACTCGATGAATTTTTAATAAATTGTTCCGTGGACTGTGGTCAGAAATACATAAATCTGAGTTCAGTCCGGAATATGAATTTTTATAAAA
Organism: Helianthus tuberosus; assembly: GCA_030545235.1. Lineage (NCBI taxonomy): Eukaryota > Viridiplantae > Streptophyta > Magnoliopsida > Asterales > Asteraceae > Helianthus > Helianthus tuberosus. The sequence goes on from CM060411.1 coordinate 90,949,907, forward strand.
TATTGGTAATGAACCGGACCCTGATATTTTTACACAATAAAATATGGAACGTTTAAGACATCCTGTAAAAATTTGGGAATTTTTGGAATAATTTAACTATTTTATTAAAATGTCCGAAAACAGCCGGTTTTGAATATAAATGCTGAATTGAGATAAGTTGTGACTTGCGTGTCTAAATGTCGAGTATGCTATATGTGAATGATCTAACATGTTATAAGTGTTATATACATTATTGTATGTTTGCTCATGAGTGGGGAATGGATGGGAAGTATATATGGGCATAAACAGTTAAAGTAATGCATGTTATCTGATAGATACGTGTAGGAACTTTGTGCTCTATTTGAAAGTCACTAAATGACTAACTGGTAATCATATTAGGACGTGATTGACCGACCTTGACCGTTAGCTATATTTGAGAATCTAACCGAGCAAACCGAGGTGAGTTCACACTTTCTACAAGGCATGGGATTCCCGGTGGTTTGGGAATGGGTTAAAGAATTTAAAACTAAATCTACATATCCCTTTGGGAAGATATGTACGGCCATCCTACATAAATAGGATGCCATTGTTAATCCTACGAATTCTCCTGGTGCAGAATACGTACGTTCGTCCTCCTGGTGCAGGACAACAACCTTAAAACTAGCTAGACAAAACTCTATCATGAAGTCCCTCAATTTATATCGACTTAATCGCCGAGGCCAATGGCGAGCGGGTCATTAGTTAATAGCGCTATTAGGTTTAACAAACCTCACACCGTGCCAGTCGGACGGGCGTGTACTAATGGACTATGGCAGATTGTCAGTGATGATAGACACTGATATAGGGCACAACTTATTTGCGTAGCAGTCGATATCATACCGTCTAGTAGTTCAAACGGGGAAAACCCCCACTGATCATGGTTATGGATTGGGTAAAGAAAAAGGAAATGGTTAAACATACTTTCAACTACGGGGTAACCCCCACGGCAAATAAGCCAACGAAAGTCAAACCACGTTTTTCAGAAACAACTTAAAACTAAACAACCAAACGTGAACTCACTCAACTTTGTTGTTGACTAGTTGTTACATGCCTTGCAGGTCGCTAAACACTTGGAGCTTGCACGAGGAAGGAGTCGTTGTCGTGTACGGACGGTTATGTCCAGTGTTTAATATTTAAAACATTATGAACTTATTCAACCTAAGTGTTGGACTTTAAACTTATGAACTACGGACTTATGCTTTTGGATTTACTTTTATGCTTCCGCTGTTTAAACTAAACATGGTTAACTAGCTTTGGTCACCAATTGTATTGAGGTTGGTCTTATTTACTTAATTAGGATGTTCAATATGATTGGTGGCTCGATCCTGGTCACGTCACGCCTCCAAGCGGTGGTACTCCGCATGGTGGATTTTGGGGGTGTGACAACCATGGCCCGTGTCCATGGGACACGACCCTGTGTCTCTTGTAAGCTTCTATTTTTCTTTTTCTTCACAAAATCTTAACTGGGGCATGCCCCATGCCTTGGTGTTACGACCCCGTGCTTGTCTTCTGATTTGTTGTTTTTGGACTTGAGGTGAAGCTCGGAGGGTCGGTATGATGTATCAACTTCTTTTCTTCTGCATTTATGTTTGTTTTTGTCGTTAATTTGTTCCTTTTGTACATTTAAGCTCTTTTAATCTTGAAAATCAAAAGTATACAAAGAAACACACTTTTTCCAACATTAGTACATAAAAGGGTTGATTTTATACCTTATTTGATATAATTTATATGTTGTATTTGGTGCATATTAAATACCTCCATACTTAAATCTTTACTTGTCCTGAAGCAAAACTCTTTAATATTGCTTACACACCCAAATGGAATAGGTAGAGAAGAAGTTTTTTAGGTCTTGTTTTAGAATGTCGGGAATCTAAGTTCTTTTTATTCTTGGTTTTATTTTATTTACAATCATATTCGTCATAATTTATTTAGAACTCTTTTTAAGAAATTTTTTTTAGGCATAACATGACCTTTAAAATTTCACTAAGCTATATAAAAATTCACATACCTCACAAGTGATCACTGAACACTCAGCCGAAGATGTATAAGTGAAACTCTCGATCCTGATATGGAACTTACTCCTACCATATGATTAACAAGTAATCAAACCTCCTCATTTTTGACATAATCTTTATAAATCTCAAGAGGACTTTTACAAAGGGTAGGTTTTGGCTAAAGGTATGGTAGTTTTATTTGAAAAGTGGCTAAAGGTGTAAAATAGTTGTTTTTTTTGAAAATTTATTTATTTGTGACTAAGATATAAACTAAAGGCTTATAAGCAATAGTTTTGCTTATTTTATTTCAAGCAACTAGTGATTTTTTTTAAATAGATTATTCACAAGAGAGAGCAAGTCACATTTTTATTATTTTTCAAAACAACCGACTTTTACTAAAACAAATAGTGTAAAAATAAAAAGGTTTCGGGTGATGGGTGATTTATGCAAAATTTTGTATCTTGCGGGTTTTGAAACGAAAGGGTTTTAGGCTCAAAAGGGTTAACTAGGGGATTTTGTTTTTGGTGGGGAGATTAAAAAAAAATAAGGTTGAAATGAAAAAGGGTTTTATAGTCCTAATGCCTCAATCATTTACTTACTTGGATTAGTCGGTAAGGACCAAGAATGTATTGTCTTGTCAAGTTCTAGATTTGTAAGAACCGTATGGGCTATCACACAAGAAATGAAAAGTGAGCATTTAGTAAAGAACTAAAGATATGATATTGAATGCTCGGTAAAGGCTCAAAACTCACGATTTGTGGGAAATGGTAAAAAGTGTGAAAAAATATATATATACAATCAAATTTTAAAAAGATTGTCATGCCTTTTTATAAATTTTCCTTATATGGTTCTTTTTATCACGGCGCTATCGGTTGTGTATTTGTAAAAACAAAATTTTTAGAACTTGGTTTTTTCACCTAAACAGAAAACAACACAAAATAAAGAAAAAATGTTTTGAAAATGATTTGGTGTGTTTTATCGGTTCCAAGTAGAGTTTTCTGTAAGGCTTGTTTTAGGATAAACAAATTCAAGCCTCCCCCCTACTTAAATTACACATTGTCCTCAATGTGTCCAAAATGAGTTAGATTTGATTAAATTTGTAAATATGGGTTAAAAACAACAAATTTTTCAAAAATCAGATACTGGACACGGGGGTGTGCTTGGGGGGGGGGGGGGACGCCCCCGTGTGAAAAGTGTCAGTATCATGACTTTTGTGAAAATTTTTAGAAGGTAGACACAAGGTCGTGCTACGTAGACATGGCCCCGCGTAAAAAGTGTCAGTAATGAAAATTTTTTAGAAGACGAACATAGAGACGTGCCTAAGAGACACGACCCCGTGTGACAGTTCCAGAACAAAATTGTTTTCTGCAGACTTGAGGCATGGTGGTGTGCTTACCTTACACGGCCCCGTGCTGCACTTACTGTAATGAAGATTTTGAGTCGGGAGACTTCTGTTTACGTGCATGGGGTTTTGTTTAAACGTCATTTCATCTTTTCACACCATTCCACAAGTTTTAAAATACCAAATATCATTCCTTTAAACCATTCATCATCCGGCTACAACTAGAAAGGATAAAAATGAAAATACAAACTAGAGATGTAGATTTAAGTAGATAGATATAACAATAAAAGATCGACAAAAACCCAAAACTAGTTTTCGGTTGGCAAGGGCTTTGAGCAATTTTCGGATGTGCCCCCTTCAAAGATCGTTGAGCATCTCCTCAATATCCCTAGGTAGGAAGATGAAGGGCTCATCATCAATGTCCTCTTGCGGGAGAGGAGCGGCGGCCACCGGAACCTCATAAATGGGGCCTACGGGAGGTTTCGTGGGTATTTCATCCTACCCAGTATGGTTAACAACCTCATGAGCGAGGTTCCAATCATCTTGGGGGAGGATTAGATCCATAGGGGGTATGACCAAAATTCAACGTTTGGTAGAGTAGGTTGATTTCCCTAAAGCTACTTTCCAAAGCTAGTGTGAGGTAGTTCACTCGGTCTAGGAGGACCTCCTCCACCGTCGTATTCTCCTCGATGGATTCTCGTAGTGCGCAAACGTAGCGGACAAGGGTGGCCTCGAGTGAGAGCCTTCTTCCTCTTCGGTTGTTTCGGGAGCTTGGTGACGAAGTACCACTCTGCTCGCTTAACATACTAGTTTGAACAAGACAAACCATTAGAGTTTGGGCTTGCAGACAAGTCACACGCCCCCATGCCTGTAAGGCACGGCCCGGTGTTGTTCCAACAGTGCTGATATTTTAGCCCAAGATCTCTTATAGACATAAATAACTTAAAATAATGTTATGAAATAGTGGTTTTGCAAAAGTTTGGGCTAAAAATCATGCTTTTCATCCCACAATTGAAGCTTAAAAGCTTGAAGCTTGAAGTTTCAATGGAGGTTGTTGGAAGTTGAAGAAGAAGATCATGACTAAAAGTGGTAAAGACAAGAAGGTTTAAGGAAACCTTTTTAAGAACATACATTTTTGGTATATGTGTGAGATCTGGAGGGATCTTGGTCTTTTAGGAATGGGTCCAAACATTCTCCTCGTCGCTGACTTAATAGAAAGTGACAGCATGTTAACACGGCCCCGTGTTAGATTAGTACGATATGCACGACCCCGTGTTTATCTAACATGCCCCATGTGTGGAGAGCAGATGAGGCACGACCCCGTGTGTGATGTGCACGACCCCATGTCTGTTTAGGGATTATAAAGTTTTGTCTAGTTTTTAAGGATTATTTTATTAACAGGAGGTTCTTTACTAGTCGAGACACCACCGAAGTGTCGTTTTGGCTCTTGTGCGTGTAACGCCCTTATTTTCGACTTAAGTTAAATACATGTAAACTTCAAGATTTAACTTTTAACATAAAGTTTTACATTTAATCAAAATGCCCTTGTAGCTAGTTCGAGATCAACACCTCCCCTAGTCTTGTTACAAGTGTTAATCCGAACTACCCTGTCAAGACGCAAGTTTAAAGTTCCTAAATACGAACGACTAAGTTTCTAAAACCATAATTTACATAACAAAAGACATATTTCAAGAAGTATAAGTTTAACAAAAATATTGTTTCAAAAGGGCGACTACTACGGAAGCGCATAGACCATGGTGTGCATGTTGGTGTTCGTCTCCAAGTTCGCCACGCCACCTAAATCGCAGCTTTACCTACATCGCAATTCAGGTTTAACTAATCAGTTTCTTATATATAATATTAAATAAAAAACTAACATCCATTGCGTCGTCACATAACCATGTCATAATCTCACATCCATCGACCAGTTGAACGGGTCATTTCCTACCATCTCCAAACGAGATAATGCTTAACATTCAATAATCTGTAAATTTCGGATTAGACAATAACGCAACATAAACATCATTCCAATCCGTTCATGACAGATTTAACTCTTTCATTACATTCCTTCATAAGCTTTCCAAAATACGGTTAGCTCAAGACCAACCGAACATAACATAACTGTAAGGATCGTGTTTGCGACCTAAACGAGTCGGTTCAGAGGAATTCCATCAAATACAGGTGCGGAAAACAAGTATTTGACTTAAAACAGCTGAATCTTCACTTTAACACTGATTTGTATTGATATGAACACAATTACAATCAGTTCTCACACCGGCAGCACCTCGGTATGGAAATCTCACAAAAACAACTTATGATTTCGCTTGACCTTGATCTCCTATATATAGGGATTGAGATTTCGCTTCAGCATGACTCAAGCGAAATCTTAACATGTTGATTTCGCTTGAGCTGCTTCAAGCGAAATCCTTTACATACACATTCATTCAAGCGAAATCTTGCTAACTCTCCCTCATTCTCTCGATTTACGTGCCCTGATCTATTCTAGCTAGTCTAAGACTCGATACAAGACGAAGTCGACAGATGTAGTGCACCAACAGACTCCCCCTCAGATGTTGACGAGTCGACTATCGAGTCACATCAATGCTGTATCTTCACATCTTCATTCTTGATCAGTCTCCGGGCTTTTCTCTCTCTATCTTCTTCTCCAGAATCACCTGGCTCTATCAGACTCCCCCTCACGATTTGCTGGTATTCATTTGTTCTTCAGCAACATCTGCTTTTAGGATCGTTGTCTGATCTACACAGGCTTTCAGAATTAATTTCCAGGATCGAAACTTGGCTCTCTTCCAACAGAGATTTTCAGAATATCGAAACCTGGTTACCTGCACAATCTTAACCCAGACATAAATTTTCTAATTTTATCACATATCAAATACCTGAGTACCAACACATGACTCTCATAATCATTAAAACAAACATATAATTGCAACATCTCAGGCTCTCTCTCAAATATCTATGATGAACCACATGTAGGTTTTTAAAATACCAATTGTAAGGATTTTAACAAACCTTTTGACATTTTAAGATTCACTCCCCCTCACAACCAAGTCATCATGTTTAGCACTTGAAATTTTGACAATCAGCTTTCCAATTATCAGTTGTCGAAAATCTTTTTGTATTTTTCAAAATTTTATGCTAAAACACACTAAAAACTTTTTGTAATTTTTGATTGTAAAGGAATACAATAAAGAAATATTTACAAACAATATTTTTGTGAGTTTGTGCAAGAGGATCATATCTGTTTCTGAAACAGATCACTAACACCGTTAAGCTTCATTTCATATTAAGTTCTAAACAATTTACCTAGATTGTCAGTATGTTTGTCCACTTAGATTTTCACACCAAGTTCAACTGATCCGAGATATGTTGTTAATGTTTTAAGCAACTTAAACTTATCCGTGTGTCCCACTACTTGAATATACTCCTGTATCCAGATCCCAATATTCAGTCTTACAGGTGAATATACCACAGATGATATCTGTCAGGGGAATAAATTATAGTACGAGGGCCGTGAGAGCTCAGGTCGATACTCCCGTATACGCAGAGAGATGACGGCTTCGACTTTCGGTGTGTCCCCTTTAGAGGATCTTTTGTTTCAACAGCCATGATTAGCATTTTTCAATGTTTCATCATTTTTTAGCTGAGGGAGAGCTATATTTCAAGCAAATGTAAAGTATTCTCCGGGGACTAGGCCATTGCTTCCGCAAAATCAGAAGTCCCGGGATAATACCCCAGATATCACTGAGCATAAAGACCTAGTATCTCAGAATAAGGGACCTTTCAAACAAGATTTCAGGGGTTACCTATATATCCAAGTTTGTGTTAACCCACAAAACAAGCAAGTTTGAAATTTAGATTTATATCTCGTCACAATCTACTAAATGTGCAAAAACCTACTGACATATCCGCAGTAAGATTGTTTATCACATTTTTACTTTACATTTCTTTAGCATGTTGTGATAGTCCACTGATGTACTATCATTTCCTCTATATGCAACAAAAACTCATTTTTGAATTTTATCATGTTTTTTTTTTTAAATTTTCAAATGTTTTTTGGATTTTCTAAAAATTTTACTCCCCCTAAAATGCAAACACATTTTAGGAAATTTGAAAACAAACTATACAGAAAACATGACAAACTGTACAATAATCTTGACAACTGATATCGAATCGCATCAAATCGCCATTCACTTGACATAAACAATCAGAACTCCCCCTATCACAAACCATTTTCTCATTTAGATTTCAAAACACTTAAGTTTGTTTTAATCAAAATGATTTTTCCGGAAAATGAATTTGTGTTGATAAAAACCATTTGTAAGTCTTATCATTTTAAGAACGGGGATATGGTTCATCATCTTGTTCGTCTCTTGACATATATAGTAAATCAAGTACAAATTAATGTCCCTGATTTACCATTTGCATTCAAGCAACCTCTAAATCAATTGTAAAAATAACTACTTGTAGAACACAATATCACTTGTAGGAATGTTACGTCTACATCACCATTTTACCAATCAGAATGCCGATTCCTGCTTCGCACTTACCAACCTGGAAGCTCCGGCGTAGTCATACAACCTGTAAACTTCCAAACACTATCAAAAATTTTCAACCAAAAACTTCAAACATTAGAAAGATGCCGATTCCTGATCCTCGATATAAACTTGGGATCTCCGGCATAGTCCTTAGACTATCATGGGAAACAAACTTCCACCCAAGTCTTCTTAGACTTGGTAGCTTCCAATTCTTGTGCAGTAGGGTTGTAAGTTGCCTTTTTAGTTGCATAAAATTCTTTAACCCCCTTAACTTTCCCATTCAACATTTTCCCAAAAATTTTCTTAACACTTCCATTGAATGTTTTCTCGACATCAAACTTAGTTTTCTCTGTGTAAAACTGATTCGAGATATCAACCTTACCCACTTTCTGTTTAACTTCTTCAAATTTCAGTGATGGAAACTCATCATCATTCACTGAAATTTTCACCTCACCTTGTGGCTCTTCTGGCTTTGTGGAACCAGATTCATTGCCGTCATTCGCATCAATTTTCTTAACGACCCACACTTGGTTGTCATTCTCTTTCTTTTTATAAAAATTCTTTTTAGAACACTCACCAACCTCATAAATTGAATTTTCAAAAATTTTAAGTCTGTTGGTTGGTGGTTCAACATCAACAACTTTTTCTTTCAATTTCTGAGAAACTCCCTGTTTTGTTTTGGCATTTTTCTGGCAATTCCATGCAATGTGACCAGTTTCATTGCACTTGTAACAGGTACGAGTCTCTCTTTGATAAAACAATTCAGTTCCATTCTTCTTCTTTTCAGCAAGAAACTCTTGATTTGATTGTCTCCAGAATGGTTTTTTCTGTTCCTCTTCTGCACTTCCACCTGACACAAATTCTGTTTTTGTTTTAGAATTTTTCAAATTTTTATGATTTTCTGGTGGAATAAATCCTAATCCTTTCTTTTTGTAGCTACGATTTTGATTAGATTTCTTTTGAAAACCAGAACCAAAATTGTAATCTTTTTTCTTGTTTAGACGTTGTTGCACTCTTGAAGTGTAAGGTCTTGGATTTTTAGAAAGATTAATATCTTTTATTTCAGAAATGCTGATTTCTGTTAGTTTGAAAACCTTTTTAATCATTTCAGTTTTAACACCTCTTATTGGAAATTCTTTGTCATAATATAATTTGTCCGAATCATTTAAAGTGTATGCAACTTCAAATGTTTCATCATCCAAATTTGCTTTTGATAACAAAAATTCTTTACTATAAGACCGTTTAACCGACGACTTGGAATTTTTGACCGACGAACTCGAACTTTTGACAGACGAACTTGAACACCCAGACTCAGACTTTGACTCAGACTCCTCCTCAGTGTCTAACACCTGATCGACCACCTTTTTGATTAACTCAGACTCATGATCAGTATCGGATGAGGTAAATGTGACATCAATGTTATCTGGTAAAACGTCAGTTGTGTCGGTTTTTAGCTTTATATTGACTGCCTTTTCAAGTTGCTCCTCGTTCGGTTTTCTAGGAGAATACCCTTCCCAAATTGGAGGCGGACACTTGTTATAGCTAACAGTCGATTTCTTACCACTATCTTTCTTTTCCATCTTTGGCTTCTCATCTTGAAAAGCTTCCATACCTGCAACAGTTGGGTAAATACGATCAATGAGATAATCAGAACTAGAATAACTTTGTAATAAACGTCTAATTCTCTCATTTTCAATCTTCTCTGTTTCCAACTCTTGCTCCCATTTAGCACTCTCTTCTATGTAAAAGTTGATAGCTTTTTGCTTTGTCATCATCACAGCATTCATCATTGTTAGTGCTTGTTCTCTTTCTGAATTTGTCTTTTGAAGACCAGTTACTGTTTTGTTCAATACATCATAAGATTCTTTCACATAATTGAGATTGAACAGTAACTGCTCTTTCTTCTTCTCATACTCAGCGATTATGTCGTCTTTCGCAACACATTCCTTGCATGCTTCTAAACACTTCTCGCAAGGCTTGACGACTTCAACAATCTTCTCAACTTCGATTGTTTTAACTACCTCAATCACTTTTTCTACTTCAATCACCTTTTCTTCTTCTTTTTCAACCTCGGTAATCTTCTTAACTATACTTTCAACATTCTGAACATCACCATCAGATTCAGTTTGTTGTTCTTTAGCAGCTCTTTTCTCCTTTAGTTTCTCTACTCGATCTGCAAAATAGAAATGAAAACTTTCAGAAGAAAGATGGGATTTGGCAACATTAACATATTTTTCCTCCTCATCATCACTGCTGATATCAACTGGTGTTTGATCAAACTCTACAGATTTTTCAGAATTAACATCTGATAAACCAGAATCAACTGGTGTTTGATCAAAAACCACTTCCTTTTCTGAAGTAACAACATTCTGAACACTCTCATCTGAACTTTGTAAACTTTCATCTAAATCTTCTGAAATTTCTCCAGATATCTCTGAAAATTTATTAGTACTATCTAACCCTTCATCGGTTGACACAAACTTTTCATCTTCACTTTTCACATTCTCCCCGATAGATCTCATCCAAGTAGCAAACAAATCTGGCTCTCGGATGATCTTGGCAATGAACGCTTTGAACTCTCCCTTTTCATCCACAAACATATCCCAACTAAAACCTTCAGGTAGTTTTTCATCATCTTGATCAACTATGCATGCTTTGCTATCAGAAGATATATAGTTGCTCCAGTTGAAATCTACCACACACGCTCTCTTGGAATCCTCAATCTTTCTACCATGAGCTGTCTGTGAATCTTGTGATTGACCAACTTGCTGATAAATGGCTTTCCGGTAGTAATCATCTTTTCCAAACGGATTCTGAGCACCACTAGCTTCCCTGTTCTTGCACTCCCGCTTGAAATGGCCTTTTTCCCTGCATCTAAAACAAGTAACTTTAGATTTATCAAAACCTAAAGTAGATACACAAGCATCAAGAAAGTCATTTCTCCCGGTAATTGTTTTGAATTTCTCAGCTCGTCGAAGAACACTTGCGAGACACCATTTTATATCCATAAGTTCCATCTCTTCGGCGTCTATCTGATCGTAATCCTCTTTAGTAAGCATAGGATTGTCGATCCGACCAGCAACAAGACCTTCATAGGATAACAGAACTGAACCCAGAAGTGCCATATGGTCTTTAGCAGTGTCTTCAGAGAAACTTTGACCTTCTGGAAGATTTAGAGCTATGTTGCATTGAATCACGTATCCATTTCCTGTTTTTGTACTCTGAGACTGAAAACTCGTGTTAGTCTCTTTCGGATTCACACTCGGAAATGATGAAAACCCGCTGCTATTCTTGTTCGAACCCTGATCAGTTTTCTCAGATGAATCACCAGCACTGAAAGCAGTTTGAATTTTCGGACTTCTCTCAAATTCTGAAACCGGAATGCTACCTTTGTAGTACATTTTAATATCCTGTTGACCACTCGGACTGTTCATCCTAGCTATTTTCTGTTGCTCCAGATCTTGACTTTCAATTTTCTCTATAAACTGTGAGATTGTCAATCCATCATACACACCAGTATTCTTCAAGATCATCAAATACGTTCCCCACTCCTTTTGAGGTAACGCGTCCGCCAATTTATCCACCCACTCCTCACGACCTTTTTCAACACCCAACATAGATAAAGATCGCACCAAATGACAGTATCTCTCGATTAGCTTTTTAGTATCCTCTCCTGGCAAACTACAAAACAAATCAAATTCTTTTTTTAGTAACGCTTTCTTGCTTTTGATCATGTTTTCGCTTCCCTCGAACTTGACCTTTAGCGCATCCCAAATTGACTTAGCAGTTTTGTCGTGCTGTAACAGAATGAATATATCTTCTTTTATCGCCTGCTGCAACAAACTAATCATCATTTTCTCAGCTCTATACATTGCTCGTTCTTGATCAGTGAACTCGGATATTTCTTTGATGACTTGCAGATCTGTTCGAGGTAATGTATACTTCTTCAATATGCATTCCCACGATCTGAGATGATTTGCCTGAACCCAGTTTTCAAAGCGATCTTTCCACCCGTAGTATTCTTCAATACTCATCAATTTCGGGGGTTTCTGAGTGGTTCCCGTCTCGTTTTCAAGATTCATGGCTTGAGCAATCGCAGCTGGTGATGACGGTTTTGCAAACGCATTATAGAACCCGGAATCCATACTGACTTAACACGTTACTCAATAACAAATTCTTTCAAGCGAAATAGTCACTTTGTGTTCTTCAAGCGAAATAATCAACTGAACAACCTTTGAAGCGAAATTGTCAATTGAATAACTCTCAAGCGAAAACCTTGAAGCGAAACTTTCTGAAGCGAAAACCTTGAAGCGACAACCTTGAAGCGAAAACCTTGAGGCGAAAATCTTGAAGCGAAAACAGTTTCTGAAGCGAAAACTTTCAAGCGAAAACGAAACCTGTTTGAAGCGAAATGTTAAGTGTCGCTTGAAATTTCAAGCGAAAACGTCCAATGAAGCTTTGTTCTTCAAGCGAAATCCATTCGAAGGTCGATTTTGATCACTTTTAGGTCGAATTTTGCTATGAAACTTTCAAGGATTGATTAGTATGCACTTTTACACAATCGGTGAGAAATTGAATCGATTTTGACCGTGAAAAGTTTCTGAACTGTTACAAGAAGGTGTAGAAGTAAGAGATTTTGATCAATTTCGGCTGAATTTTGCAGAACTCCTCCTCCTGAGCTCTGATACCAATTGTAAGGATCGTGTTTACGACCTAAACGAGTCGGTTCAGAGGAATTCCATCAAATACAGGTGCGGAAAACAAGTATTTGACTTAAAACAGCTGAATCTTCACTTTAACACTGATTTGTATTGATATGAACACAATTACAATCAGTTCTCACACCGGCAGCACCTCGGTATGGAAATCTCACAAAAACAACTTATGATTTCGCTTGACCTTGATCTCCTATATATAGGGATTGAGATTTCGCTTCAGCATGACTCAAGCGAAATCTTAACATGTTGATTTCGCTTGAGCTGCTTCAAGCGAAATCCTTTACATACACATTCATCCAAGCGAAATCTTGCTAACTCTCTCTCATTCTCTCGATTTACGTGCCCTGATCTATTCTAGCTAGTCTAAGACTCGATACAAGAAGAAGTCGACAGATGTAGTGCACCAACAATAACTTTTTCATCCTTATCATCTCTTACGGCCCGTTCGAGACGGGTTAAGCTATCAACTATACATCATTTACGAATAATCATAATTACGGTTCTAATATAACAATGACAACTAGAAAGTAAATCTTGTATGCATAAAACAACATACCTCGGTCTTGCAAGTTTTCCGATCTCCTAATGCTCGAACCTTCTTCCTTTACGCCTACATCAATACATTCATTCGTTTAGCCCGACTAAATATCATTCCATCTTTTTACATACTTTGTCTCATACAATAACTTGATCATAATTTACCAATTTCATCCATTTATTCTTTTAGGCATTTTATCGAACACTTGGCGGGTTTCGCTTTAATAGGACATTTAATACAAGTATATTTACACACTACTCTACTAGTTCATCACAAATCAAGCAAGTTCCTATGACTCTTCCCATCCTACATCATTTATTCAAGTTCCATCTATTACAACAACTAAATCACCGAAAACCGAACATTAATCGTGCCTTATTTCATAGTCTAAGCTTCTATATGCACACATCATATCCTAACTCATGATTAGATAAAAACCATTTCTTAAAGTTTACAACTTCAATAAATTCGACTTACCACTTTGTTAGACAAGCTTAGGTGATCAAGAATTCGGGTTCTAATGGTTGTTTAGCCTTGTAATCACCCTCCTATTTGATGAAGATGATGAACTAGGGTTTGCTTTCTTCTTTTCTTCTCCTGATCTTTATCCACGCACACACACACATACTATGTGTGTAGTGTGTGTCTTACTTAATTAGTAAGACTTTTACTTTCAATTGTTTCAACTTTAGTCCCTCGAATCTTAACATTTTATTTATTCGAGCTCAAATGTTCATTCTTATAACTAACTTAAAAGTAATAAATAAATTATATATTTTTGGGATGTTACAAGTCTACCCCTCTTAGAAAAAGTTTCGTCCCCAAAACTTGAACATATACTAAAGGCAACATTTACATACCGAATAAGGAAGGATAATGTTTCCGCATTTCATCTTCAGATTCCCATGTAAGTTCCGACCCCTTTCGGTGTTGCCATTGTACTAGAACTTGTCTAATGGCCTTATTGCGAAGATTCTTTACTTTAACATCTTTAATGGCTATCGGTCTTTCAACATAGTTTAAGCTCTCATCCACTTCAATATCATCAAGAGGTACGATCGCCGATTCATCCGCAAGGCACTTTCGTAATTGTGACACATGGAAAGTGTTATGGATCCCATCCAATGAAGACGACAATTCTAGACGATACGCCACTTTCCCCACCCGAGCCAAGATCTTAAATGGCCCAATATAACGAGGCCCCAATTTACCCCGTTTACGAAAACGGATTATACCTTTCCATGGGGATACTTTTAATAGAACATGGTCTCCTACTTGAAATTCGATAGGATGATTTCTCTTATCCGCATATGCCTTTTGCCTATCCTGAGCCGCCTTTAATTGAGCTCTAATTACCTCAATCTTTTCGTTGGTTATTGCTTTCAATTCGTTAGGCGCGAGCTCCCTTTGTCCTACTTCCCCCCAACATACGGGAGTCCTACACTTTCTTCCATATAACAGTTCATAAGGTGCCATTTTGAGAGCACTATGATAACTATTATTGTAAGAGAATTCCACTAATGGTAAATGGTCATCCCAACTTCCCCCAAAATCTAACGCGCATGCTCTTAACATATCGATAAGCGTCTGAATCGTTCTTTTCGATTGACCGCCAGTCTGCGGGTGATAAGCGGTACTTATGTGCAGTTTCGTTCCCATACTTTCATGGAACTTCAGCCAATAACGAGAGGTAAATCTCGTATCCCGATCTGAAACTATTGACACAGGCACCCCGTGTCGAGATATTATTTCATTCACATACACTTCCGCCATCTTTTCTGAGGAATAGGCCTCTCGAATTGGTAAAAAGTGTGCACTCTTCGTGAGTCGGTCCACGACTACCCATATCGTATCATGCCCCTTTTTCGTTCTAGGTAGCTTAGTCACCAAATCCATTGTTATCTCCTCCCACTTCCATACTGGAATTTCCAAGGGTTGTAACTCTCCATAAGGTTTCTGATGTTTTGCTTTCACTTGAGAACACGTCAAACACTTCGCGACATACTTAGCAATATCGCGTTTCATACCGGGCCACCAATAGTTTGTTTTCAAGTCATAGTACATTTTTGTAGCCCCAAGGTGAACGGAGTACCGTGACTTATGAGCTTTGTTGGTGCAGTTGTCTGTCGACTTCATCTTTGTTCGAGTCTTAGATTAGAACTGAAAGATTAGGGCTTGTAATATGAGAAAATATCATGTTTTAGTGTGTTTAAGTGATGATTTCGCTTCAAGGGTTATTAATAGATGATTTCGCTTCAAGCAAGTTCAAGCGAAATCCACATGACTTGATTTCGCTTGAACAGTACTCAAGCGAAATCTCAATGTCTATAAATACCCTGAAGCGTAATCAGTTCAAAAATATAGTTCAGTTGTTAGTTTCCGACACAGAAGTGCTGTCGAGGTGTCTCGAAGGCTGTAATCTTTCATAGATCAATACAAGAGACAGTAAATAGTATTTCTGGTGTGTTACAAGCTAAACAAAGACAGAATCAATGAATTCCGCCTCTGATTCTGTCTAAGCACTCTTCTGATCGACTCGTTAGGTCGTTTCACGATCCTACAAGCTTCTTCAAGTAGCACTGTAGTGACCTCGCAAAACCTTGGTATCCAGATCCGCCCAAACCTCGTTTTAAGCCCGTTTGAGTTTTCTTCAAACTTTTCTGCTATTCCTTTCGTTCTTTCTTTCTTTGGATCCCCTTCCTCTAGTGCTTTTATTTGAGTATCTCATATCGTTTCAAGGAGGTGAGGTGTAACTGTCATCTTCATAGATTTTACATGAATCGGGTGTGGATAATCTTTTCGACTCAACGCATCTGCTACAACGTTTGCTTTTCCCGGGTGATATAAAATATCACAGTCATAGTCTTTAATCAGTTCCAACCACCTTCGTTGCCTCATATTCAAATCTTTCTGTTCGAAGAAATATTTGAGGCTCTTATGATCCGAGTAGATCGTACACTTTACCCCATACAGGTAATGCCTCCAAATTTTTAAGGCAAAAACCACCGCTGCCAGTTCTAGGTCATGGGTCGGGTAATTCACTTCATGTGGTCTGAGTTGTCTTGAAGCATACGCGATAACCTTTCCCCTTTGCATTAAAACACACCCCAAGCCTTGATGTGACGCGTCTGCATATACGACCAAATCTTCCGTTCCATCGGGTAACGTTAACACCGGAGAACTCGATAATTTCTCTTTTATTACTTGAAAAGCTTCTTCTTGTTCTTTACCCCACACGAACTTTCCTTCCTTCTTTCCTTCCTTCCTCGTCAGTTTGGTCAGTGGTAATGCAATCTTTGAGAAATCTTGAATAAACCTTCTGTAATAGCCGGCAAGGCCTAGAAAACTCCTTACTTCGGTTGGGTTTTTCGGAGGGACCCACTTTAATACGGCCTTAATCTTTGCTGGATCTACTAAGACACCTTCTGAATTTATTACGTGACCTAGAAACTGCACTTCCCTGAGCCAAAAGGCACACTTTGAGAACTTCGCATAAAGTTTTTCTCTACGGAGGGTTTCAAGTACCTCACGTAAATGTCTTGCATGATCGGCCTCATTCCGGGAGTAAACCAAAATGTCATCTATGAACACAATTACAGATTTGTCTAACATAGGTCGACACACTCGGTTCATAAGGTCCATAAACGCGGCTGGCGCGTTCGTCAACCCAAAGGACATGACCAAGAATTCATAATGTCCATACCGAGTTCTAAATGCAGTTTTTGCAACGTCCTCCTCTCGCACCCTTACTTGATGATAGCCCGAACGTAAATCTATCTTTGAAAACCAACTCGCCCCTTGCAACTGATCAAAGAGATCATCAATTCTGGGTAAGGGATAACGGTTCTTCACGGTCAGTTTATTCAGCTCCCGATAGTCGATGCACATACGCATCGACCCATCTTTCTTTTTTACAAAAAGAATAGGTGCTCCCCAAGGTGATACACTCGGACGTATAAAGCCCTTATCAAGTAAGTCTTGCAGTTGTGTCATTAGTTCCCTCATTTCGGTGGGAGCCAGTCTATATGGGGATTTAGCCACCGGTTGCGCACCCGGATTCAATTCAATACGAAATTCTATTTCGCGTTCGGGTGGAAGCCCCCGGCAACTCCTCCGGAAATTCTATTTCGCGTTCGAGACGGGTTAAGCTATCAACTATACATCATTTACGAATAATCATAATTACGGTTCTAATATAACAATGACAACTAGAAAGTAAATCTTGTATGCATAAAACAACATACCTCGGTCTTGCAAGTTTTCCGATCTCCTAATGCTCGAACCTTCTTCCTTTACGCCACCATCAATACATTCATTCGTTTAGCCCGACTAAATATCATTCCATCTTTTTACATACTTTGTCTCATACAATAACTTGATCATAATTTACCAATTTCATCCATTTATTCTTTTAGGCATTTTATCGAACACTTGGCGGGTTTCGCTTTAATAGGACATTTAATACAAGTATATTTACACACTACTCTACTAGTTCATCACAAATCAAGCAAGTTCCTATGACTCTTCCCATCCTACATCATTTATTCAAGTTCCATCTATTACAACAACTAAATCACCGAAAACCGAACATTAATCGTGCCTTATTTCATAGTCTAAGCTTCTATATGCACACATCATATCCTAACTCATGATTAGATAAAAACCCATTTCTTAAAGTTTACAACTTCAATACATTTGACTTACCACTTTGTTAGACAAGCTTAGGTGATCAAGAATTCGGGTTCTAATGGTTGTTTAGCCTTGTAATCACCCTCCTATTTGATGAAGATGATGAACTAGGGTTTGCTTTCTTCTTTTCTTCTCCTGATCTTTATCCACGCACACACACACACATACTATGTGTGTAGTGTGTGTCTTACTTAATTAGTAAGACTTTTACTTTCAATTGTTTCAACTTTAGTCCCTCGAATCTTAACATTTTATTTATTCGAGCTCAAATGTTCATTCTTATAACTAACTTAAAAGTAATAAATAAATTATATATTTTTGGGGTGTTACAGTGCGGGATACGAAAATGCAAGAGGTTATCAGAAAGGAAGAAACCTATGCTAGAATAGGTGGGCGGAACCAACCTTTATTTTTCTTATCCTAACTCTTGTTAAAGGAGGTGTGAGTCGACTCGCTCTGGTCTATAAAGTCGTTGGCGTGGGCCGCTGATGAGTCCTTTATTGTGTGATCGATACAGGGACGATTATCGCTTTCATTTTCACGAAGGTTTGGGGTAGATGCGAAGAGCTTGGTGTTGGCATCCTTTGAATGTGTCTCCATCAATTTTCTCCCTCTTTATCATCCATGGATGGATATCGTGCCTTCATCATGGATTCTATTTCTTTGAGTTTTTGGAGAATCCTCTTTTCTATTTGACAAAGGTCTTCTGTAGTTATGTATGTTTGAAAAGAGGGTTGATGGCATTCAGGTAGATGGTAGTTATTGTTTTTACTCACACGTATCTTAAGGTAATCATCACAGGAAAACGATGGGTCTATGTAGCATGTGGCATGTCCCTATTTTGGAGGCAACGCTACCCTCGGCCATATTGGTCTAAGTCAGTAGGGATACAGTCCCGCAAGGCCGGTTTAAAGTTTTAATAGTAGTTTATTTCTAAGAGATTCAAGTCGTTCTTACTTCCCCTGATTTGATGCTACCTGCCTCATAGGAACTCCTAATAAGCTTGAATCAAGTCCTCGCAGGATCTATACACTAAATGAGGCAAAGAACTTTACCCAAACCACCCTGCTAACCCCCTTCCAAGCAGTTAATGCGCTTTATAGAGACCGTAAAGATACGTATGAGTGAATCAACAAAACATGAAGAAATGATAGGATAAAGTTCAGTTTCAATATAAAAAAACTAGTTATTAAATTCATTAATACAAGCTTACTTAAAAGGTAAACCAAAGCTTGGAAATAAAAAGAAATACATAAAGGGCTTTGTCTTCACCAATTGATGTAAGAGATTAGCCAAGCATGGTATTTGTTTGAAAAAAAACTTTTACGATCAATCTTGGATCCCGAGACTACTACACACACTATAAAGATGGATGCTGCAGGAATGTGGTGGATGATGGTGGTATTTTGGTGGTGGAGTGGTGATAGGTGTGAGAGAAGTGGTTTGCCAAGGGATGGATTACAGTTGAACCAAATACCCCTATTTATAGTTGGAACCAGACTGTTTACATGGCCTCGTGCCTCCTCTGTCTTCATTTAATGGGTTGTGTCAGTCCGTATTCTTACACGGCCCCGTGTGTCAACGACACGGCTCGTGGTCCTTATACTTGCTGTACTATCCAAGTTTCTGCGTATCTGGGAGTTGACCACGGCTCGTATCTCTTGTCAACTTCTGTTTGTGTTTTCCTTCATGGAATCTTGAGTGGGGTGCGACCCCATGCCTTGGTGGCACGACCCCGTGCTTGTCTTCTGATTTGTTGTTTTTTGTCTTGGGATGAAGCTCGGACGGTTGGTATGATGTATCAACTTCTCTTCTTCTATATTTATGTTGGTTTTTGCCGTTAATTTGTTCCTTTTGTACATTTAAGCTCTTTTAATCTTGAAAATCAAAAGTATACAAAGAAACACATTTTTTCCAACATTTGTATATAAAGGGTTAATTTTATACCTTATTTAATATAATTTATATGTTGCATTTGATACATATCAATAAATATATTATATAAATGATTATATGAATACTAGATTAAATATCACATTTATATACCATTTGTTAGTAACTTTTGTATGCATAATGTGTTATACCACATGCTTTCGGTAGTTTTCAAAAAAAAAGTTACATTTCTATTTTTAGTCCAAAACTTTTCATTTCTTGCAATTTCAACCTCACAAAATTGATTTTTTTTTTACTTATAACTAAAACTTTTCATTTTTTATAATTTAACATTACAACTTTTTTACTTTCAACTTTCCCCTACACTTTTGATCTTTCGCAATTTTTCATTTTACGTTTCGTACTAAATTATGTGAGTTAACACGACACAACATGCGTGTATGGTTCAACGTTTTTATGTTTCGTTCAAAATTTTGCAAGTTAACACGATGCAACGTTCGTGTGTGTTTTAAGGTTTTTACGTCTATTTTTCCCATTTGGCAGGTTCATCGCAACGCGCAGGTCCTAATTGACGTAGTTATTTTTTATATGTTATACGTTTCGTTCTTATTTCTTCGCATTAACACACCGCAATTTCAATGTTAGTGGTCGCTAGCGATGGTGTGACATTTATGCTATTTGACATAGTTTTGCGCCCCCGCCGCAACGCGGGGGTGCTTAATTCTAGTATATATATAATTTGCAACATATCTATGCATTATGGTTTGTAACATAATGCTTAGTGGGTTGTACCACTAAAGACAAATCCATATATGCATTATGGTTTGTAACATAATGCTTAATGGGTTGTACCACTAAAGACAAATGGGTTGTACCACTAAAGATAATGGATTGTACCACATAATGCTTAGTGGGTTGTACCATTAAAGACAAAAGTAAATCCCAGCTTCATTGACCATGTGTCTGTGGAAATGGACTTCGCAGAGCCAGAAGTCACATTTCGAGAATTTGGCGTAGAGTTGTTCGTTGCGTATGAGTTCTAGAATAAGGCGTCGGTGTTGCTCGTGCTCTTCTCGGTTATTTGAGTAGATCAAAATATCATCGATTAATACGCTCACGAATTTGTCGAGATAAGGTTTGCATACTCGGTTCATGAGATCCATGAAAACTGCAGGTGCGTTTGTCATTCCAAAGGGCATGACAAGGAATTCGTAGTGACCATAACGGGTTCGGAAGGCTGTTTTAGAGATGTCCTCGTCTCAGACTCTCAACTGATGATAGCCTGATCGCAGGTCAATCTTAGAATAATAACTTGACCCTTGCAGTTGGTCAAACAGATCGTCAATGCGTGGGAGTGGGTATCGGTTCTTGATGGTAACTTTGTTCAGCTCACGATAGTCGATACACATATGAAACATGCCATCTTTCTTCTTGACAAAGAGTACTAGGGCTGTCACACCCCGAAATTTCAGAGCTTGGCGTGACTGAACCGGTATCTTCATTGCACAGCGGAAGCAGTTAATAGCTAAGACTTCTGGAAAGCAAACGCCCACTAGGCACTTGACTCCAAATGGTTCTCCTATTCCAACCGCGCCATAATTTGAAAAAGTATCCTGAGAAAGAAACATGCGAAAAATCAACATAAAGTTGAGCGAGTTCATAGTTTGTTTGTAAAAGATTTGAAATAAATATTTTTGAATAACCGGTTTTTAAAATAATGTTTGAGAAAACGAAATTAAAATCATTTCCTTTGGCATGTTATATGAAAGCTTTGTATTCGTGAAACTTCGTAAGTGTAAAGTGTTATGTTTGTAAAACTACGTATTCATAGAGTTTTGTGTCTGTAACACTTATTATTAATATATTTAATCTTAAGTATGCCGCAACAAACAAAATAAAACAAAAAGATAGTATATTAAATCTTACCATGAAGCCAAACATGATTTCCTTTGCCATAACTTTATACAATGATGAAAATCTTATAATATAATATGTATTATTAATCATTAATCAATTTAGGCTAGAATAGAACGATAACAGTTATCAAATAATTACACATAGGGAATATCAGAATACATGCTATATAATAAAGTTAATAATTAAATAATGCACTTTAGACTTTCAATTCGATGTCCACTTGTGTTGGTTCTAACACGAAGTCCTCTTAAGTACGTAGCATGTTTCTAGACGTGTATTAAAAGATTAAGAAGTGTTGCTTCAAGCTCTGGTAAGTAGTGGAAGCCAGTGGATCATACTGTTTTCTTGATTTCACACCATTTTCTTTTAATAGAATGAAGACTATAACCTTGAGATGACATATGATAAAGGAGTAGAGTCAATAAAGTTCAAATAAAATACGTTAAATAAAGCTTAAAGTTCATTTCAAATACATGACAAAGATAGATAGAAAGTAAGTGCGTGTGGGTACCACGAAGACATCACTCTTCACGAAAAGTCACATTAGTATTTCTCAACATTAAACGCGTTTTTCAGAAAACAAAAATGAAAACAAGTGGTATCTATTCTTTGATTTATAATATTTTGTTGTATACCTGATGCATGAGTGCAATGAGTTGAATATAAGGTTTTACCAAATATAGCATAACTTGGATAAATATATTTGATGAAAAGAAAATCATTTTCTTCGGTCACAAGTAGATAAATATCTATTTAAAACATGAAAACTACTTGTATAGTAAAATTATTTATTTATCAGTAATGACTAATTACTTAGTTACGTGTGCACGTTGAAACAAGATTAGCCTGGAGGGTTGTTTATTTAAAAACTGGTAAAAATAAAGGACTAAATTGAATCTGAAACACTACTTAAAATAAACAAGTGGAATTCATGTTGCATTGAGGTGCGGCAAATATCGGTTTGGATCGTTATAGTACTAGGTTAGAACCTCGTATAATACACGGGTTAAATAAATGTAATTTTATATACCAAATAATAAAAAATATATTTTTAAAAACCTCGTTTATTACACGGGTTGAATAAATGTAATTTTATATACCAAATAATAAAACAATATATCTTTAAAATCTTGTTTATTACATGAGTTGAATAAATGTAATTTTATATATTAAATAATAAAAAAATTATATCTTTAAGAACCTTTTGTATCGTACGGGTTGAGTAAATTTAATTTTATATATTAAATAATGAAAAAAGTTACATTTTTAAGAAAGATATTGTATGGGTTGAGCACATGTAATTTTATATACCAATCAACAAAAAGTTATATCTTGTTATGTCTTTATAAACCCTGTGTATTATATGGATTGAATAAATCTAATTTTATATACCACATAATAAAAAAAAATTATATTTTTAAAACCCGAGTTGCATAAATGTAATTTTGTATGGTAAATAATAAAAATATTATATTTTTAAAAAACTCATTTATTACACGGGTTGAGTGAATCTAATAAAAAATTACATCTTTAAAAAAACTAACGGATATACTCGATATATGATAGATGGGGTGATTGCGGTGATTGTTCTTATAAATGTCATGTAAACATAGTGAATACCGTATTTGAGTTGAGAGTTGAACACGAAAATAAAAGTATAGAACCAATAAACATTGATTCATGTTTTTGTTTGTCACACCCCAACCGATGGCGGAATCATCGGGGTGTGGCACTGAACGAAACATATTGTTCATGAGAATCCATAACAACTATTAATGACAATATTTTAAAGGTTCAATATCCCATACTATTAAACAAATAAAGCATAACAATCATTACAAATATTCAGTCTCAAAAATAAGTTCCATTCCGATAACTCAGATTTTATTTAGTGGGTTTCTAGATTTCCTAACTTGATTCCAGCATAACTTCCAAATCAACATGTCACATACGTTAAAATAAAAGTCAATACATAAAGTAAAGGTGAGTACACAAGTTTGCATAATAATAGTATGAAAAGCGTTTACGCATAACCAGCATGTAACACTTAACGGGCGAAGCATGTAACTATCAACAATGATTACAACCTAACCAGGAGACTGCGTTGTACAGTATGCGCGACATATGTTCACCGAAGCGAACACGTGAAGTAAAGTAATGTGATCCTTAGCAACCCCTGTCACAACAGGTGCTGAGTACAAACTATAGTACTATCGTTGCTAGAGGCGGTCTAGTGTAACACTGTATAGCATAGTAACAAGCATTCAACAAATCACGTATAACATGTGGGAGTGGTTAGCGTTTATAAAGTGTTTGCGTTGTGTGTTGTGTTTTGATATAGAACGTATGTAACACCCAAAAAGTGCGTTAAACGAAAATGGGTTTGTCACACCCTGGCTTTGCGGAAGCGTGGTTATTTTGGTGTGACTTCTTAATACCATAGCTTAACCATAATAAAGCTATATGAAATAAAATCATGCAAGATCATCCATTCGATTAAGTTTTAAAAACCAAATACAACAACATTGTCTTAACGGAAACACAACCTAACGACATTGTTCAACAAACACAAACATCAACATGACATAAACACAGTTTAAGGACTGTGACTTGTCCAGGAAAGAGCCACATTCCCCAAACCCGGATGACCTCGTAACTAGTGCAGCGGGAAAACGTGTCATACCGCGCCAGATCCTTTAATTCCCTGAAATACATGTAAGTTGAAAAATCAACAATAATGTTGAGCGAGTTCATGTGTAAGTGAGTAAATAAACCTTTGTAAGTATAAAAATCCTGGAATGTAGCAAATAAGGAAAAAGAGATCACCAATGGTTTGCAAGGCCATCGATATGTGTGAAGTGCAAGTAGGAAGACTCAAACCTAGCGATTTTGCGTTGGGCACAAAGTCACTCCAAGGTCCGTTATGCTGGACCTGGAGTTGGGCTCGCTACACCCAGATAGATCTACCGCTTACGTCCCTCGGTCCTATAATGAGGATTAATGGCCTCCAGTTCCCGCCTACCCACTCACATGATCTAAGTAGTAACCCTCCTTACGCTAACCATACCATGTATAAAGTACTTGTAATCATAGTAACATGTATTTCACCCCCGTAGTTAGAAAACTGAAAACAGTTAAGAGAAAAGGGGGACATGAACTCACAGTGGTGCGTCTCTACCAAGTATGCCTCCAAATCAAGCAGCTGTGTAACGACCTACACGTACTAACTCTATTAGACGGACGGCCGTGCCTTAGCTTCAAGGTTTAAGTTTTTGGGAAATAGTTAGGCAACTATTTCGTGTTTATATTTTGGTATACTTGGTAGTCGTTTTTCCTTCCCAAGGATGGGGGATTTAATACATGTGTGTTCGTATAATTTCGAGATATATTGTTAAGTCTCACTTAAAATATATTTTATTTCTATCTCCAAAATATAAATATTCTTCTCAAAAATATTATATTTTCCATAACACATAATTTTCCCCAAAATAATACTTTAACAAAAATACGCGTTCATGAATATTTCCTTAAATTGCGTAAGTTACGTTTTAACGATCGAGTGGTAATAATAATTACCGGTGTAACTTATGTATTTATCGTAGTGGCGTTCGTATTATTTTGGATCCATCAACAATTGATAGTATTATTTTTACCCTAAAAATTACTTTCACAAAATAATCATAAACACATATCAAGTGAAAAATATATACTAAATATATATTTATCAAGTTTTATTTGTGTGAAATCCCACCTCCGATATTTTGTAAACAAAGTCGTGGCGAAATTCGTAGTTTGAAAACAAGTCGACAAGTATCTCTAACATTTATGGTGAAAATAATTCTAAGTGTTAGGTTTAGAAAAATTTCGCCAGAGTTTCCTCTGTAACTGGAGGTGGCCACGCTTTCAAGCATATCATTTTCTTTTATAAATCAAACCAATCATTTTCTCAATCAACAATAAACATTATTCAAACCATCGAACTAGTCAATATAGATGTAAATCGCAAAAATACATGAACTTGTAGTTTTTCCAAAGATATGTAGTAAATCTCATTTCTTTTAGTGGATCTTTGTATAAACTAATCCGGTTTCGTAAAAACCTCGTTTTTCCGTTTTTACAACTTCTCGTCATCTTTTACAAAAATAGTTATTTTTGTCGAAACTTTGTGTTACACATGTGTTTACACACTTGTGTGTTTTAAAAATCATTCGTGTCAGTGTAAGATCCGTCTTTAGAAAACATGATTTCTTTGTTACTTGGTTCTTTGAAAATACCGCTTGTAGATACGTAGATCTACTAGTTTTAAACACTATTTCACAAACAAAATCGCTTTTACACAAGTTCATGATTTATGTGTGGTAGAGTTCATCCTTTAACCCTTGTTACTTCCAAAACAACCTTATGTCATGATCCATGATCATGACCAACCCGGGTTAAATGACGATCCGAGCTACCACAACATAGATCGGGTCCAAATAATCACACAAATCAATTACTACAAGATTTACACAACAAACAAGCTTTTAACCATCACTTATAGCATTTTTAGTAGACTTTTAAGCTTCAACTTGTATGTTCATGACTTTTAACCGTTACATATCATATTAACCATCTTAAAATAGTTCGAGAAGGTGATTTAAGCAACTTACTACTAGCTCGAGGCTAGGGAAGAATCTAAGCGAAAAAAGCGTGGATAAAAGCAATGTAGTGAGGTCCTTCGCCTTCCGATTGCACCAAGGTTCCTTATACGCGATCCGTAACACTTGAATGATCTTGGAATGTGAAGATCAAAACCGAAAATATGATGGGTGCTCAAGGGGGTGTTCGGCCGAAGCCTTTGAGAGAGAGAGAGAGGGAGTGTTTGTTAAGTGAAAGGTGATGAATGATTATGATGTGTAATCTCTAGATCTTATAGACAATTTATAAGTGTATTATCCATGAGTTTAAGTGCTCCCTAGATATATAACAAGTGGAAATAAAATATTCAAATGATGTACCATGGGGGTCACAATGTGACCGATTTCGGTCAAGGGGGGGGGGGGTAATCTAGTTCAAATCCAACCATTAGTTAGTTATAGTTAGGTTAATCTAGGTTAGTTAAGTGATTAACCCGGTTACTAATGTATTGTGCTTTATGGCGGGTGTTAGGGTATTCAGGGACCCTAACTGGCTCAGAAAAAGAGGAATAATGTTAATGGCAATATTTTCATGTTCCGGGTATAGTCCGGTTGTTCGGTTGGATAGTAATCCGTTAAAGTGCTTAACAAAGCTTTAAAGTGTCGTTCTTACCCTTTTTAGTGACACAACTCATTTCTGACACTTTGGAAAGTGTCTAGTAATATTTTTCTCATGTTTTGGCACTTTATTAGTTAGCTAAAAGCTGAATTATTATGTAAAGTGCTGAATTTTGTGCTTAGAGCACGTTTTAGGCACATCCAATCATTGTAACTTATTCCTAGAGACGCAGTTCTACAACCCTTGTATCCCTACACTCACCACTAGTGTAGTAAAATATTTCTGGCTCATACAGGCCTAAGAGGCAGTGTCTGCCTGATGCTGGCTTATCAGCATGTTCAATAGGTTATCCGTTTATAGTGCTACTGTGCTTTTGTGCATCATGTTTGTCACTAAGGTTCAGCATGTAAATAATGTAGTGACAGCAAGTAAAGTATGATGCAGGTATATGCATGTATCAGAAATCAAGTAGCAGTTCATCAGTAATTTCAAACAAGCACAGTAATTAAGCAGTAATTAATTATTAATTATGTTGTATGGATACCTGGTTTGGTGAGGGTTGTCACATTCTCCCCCCGTTAGAAAAATTTCGTCCCGAAATTTTAAGTTCTGCTTGTAGATGCAGGGTTCTTAGGAAATAGGTGGGGGTATTTCTCTTTCATCCGGTCCTCACGCTCCCAGGTGTATTCAGGACCATGTCTGGCATTCCAACGAACTTTGACGAGCTTGACACTGCTCCGGCGGGTCTTGTTTACTTTCCAATCCGTAACCTCAACCGGTTCTTCAACGAAATGGAGCGTGTCGTCAACATGAATCTCGTCAATGGGAATGGCAATGGTATCTTGAGTTGGACTTTTCTTCAGGTTGGATACATGAAATGTATCGTGAACTGAATGGAGTTCAGCAGGTAAGTCCAGCTTGTATGCTACTAGTCCTATTCTTTCCAAAATTCTGAAAGGACCAATGTAGCGCGGATTTAACTTCCCACGCTTTCCGAAGCGTGCCACACCCTTCCAGGGTGAAACTTTCAATAAAACCATTTCTCCCACTTGGAATTCCAAGTGTTTCCGGTTTGGATCCGCATAGGCTTTCTGTCTGTGGCGAGCTGCTTCGATGCGTTTTAGAATCTGCGCAATCTTGTCTGTCGTCTCTTGGACGATTTCAGGACCAGCAAGCTGCCTATCACCTGCGTCGGCCCAGCATAGGGGTGATCGGCACTTGCGTCCGTAAAGGGCTTCAAATGACGCGACACCAATACTGGTGTGGTAGCTGTTGTTGTATGAAAATTCGACCAAAGGCAAATGCTTGTCCCAGCTACCGCCCAAATCCATTACGCATGCTCTCAGCATATCTTCTAACGTCTGTATCGTTCGCTCGCTTTGACCGTCAGTCTGTGGGTGAAATGCGGTGCTCAGATTTAATTGTGAGCCAAAAGCTTCTTGGAAGGATTGCCAAATCCTTGATATGAATCTTCCGTCTCTATCAGAGATGATCGAGAGAGGCACTCCATGACGTGCGACGATCTCTCTCATGTAAATTTCAGCCAATTTGCTCGTATTATCCTTCTCTCTGATAGGTAAAAAGTGTGCTGACTTCGTTAATCGATCCACTATTACCCAAATAGTGTCATGGCCTCTTGGCGTTCTTGGCAACTTTGTAATAAAATCCATTGAGATTTGTTCCCATTTCCACTTGGGAATCTCAGGTTGTTGCAGAAGTCCTGAAGGCTTCTGGTATTCCGCTTTCACCTTAGCACACATTAGGCACTTGCTCACATAAACAGCAACATCGCCTTTCATCCTAGGCCACCAATAATAATCTTTGAGATCCTGGTACATCTTATCCGCTCCAGGGTGGATAGAGTACCGCGACTTGTGAGCTTCATCAAAAACAACTTTCCTTAAACCACCAAACAGAGGAACCCAAATCCATTTCTCAAAACATAACGTTCCTTCCTCGTTTGGTACCAAAAGCTTCTCCATCCCACGGAGGTATTCTTCTTCAAGATTTCCTTCCTTGAGAGCTTCCTTCTGCGCGGCACGAATGCACAAGGAAAGATCGGTTCGGATAATCATTTCTAAAGCCCTAACCCTTATGGGCTTGATCCTCTCCTTTCGACTTAGGGCATCGGCGACCACATTCGCCTTCCCTGGATGATACTTTATCTCGCAGTCGTAATCGTTCAGCAACTCAACCCATCGTCTCTGCCACATATTCAGCTCCTTCTGGTTGAATATGTGTTGTAGGCTCTTGTGATCTGTAAAGATTGTACACTTTGTACCATACAGGTAGTGTCTCCAGATCTTTAATGCAAAAACCACCGCGCCAAGTTCCAAATCATGTGTGGTATAGTTCTTTTCGTGCACTTTCAATTGACGTGATGCGTAAGCAATAACCTTTTGGCGTTGCATCAACACACAACCCAATCCTTGACGCGAAGCGTCGCAGTATACCACAAAATCATCTGTACCTTCCGGTAGTGCTAAGATTGGCGCATTGCAGAGCTTATCCTTCAATATCTGGAACGCTTCTTCCTGTTTGATTCCCCAATCAAACTTCTTATCTTTCTGCGTGAGGAGCGTCAACGGTTGAGCGATTTTTGAAAAATCCTCAATGAGTCTTCGATAGTAGTCAGCCAAACCCAAGAATTGTCGAATCTCGGTTGGCGTCTTTGGCGTTTCCCAATTCTTGATCGCTTCGATCTTGGTGGGATCCATGTGGATTCCATCTCCATTCACCACGTGTCCAAGAAATTGTACTTCACGTAGCCAAAACTCGCACTTAGAGAACTTGGCATACAACTGTTCCTTCTTTAGCAGCTCCAAAATAGCTCTTAGATGTTGCTCGTGCTCAGCCTTTGTCCTTGAATAAATCAAGATATCGTCGATAAACACAATCACGAACTTGTCCAAGTACGGCTTGCAAACTCTATTCATTAAGTCCATAAAGACTGCAGGTGCGTTTGTCAAACCAAACGGCAAAACAAGGAACTCGTAGTGTCCATAATGAGTTCTGAAGGCTGTCTTCGGGATACTCTCCTCTTGTATCCTTAACTGATGGTATCCAGATCGAAGATCGATCTTTGAATAAAAGCTTGAGCCTTGCAGTTGGTCAAACAGATCATCAATTCTTGGCAGAGGGTATCTATTCTTGATCGTCAGCTTGTTTAATTCCCGGTAGTCGATGCACATACGAAAACTACTGTCCTTCTTCTTAACAAACAGGACCGGAGCTCCCCAAGGCGAGAAGCTTGGTCGGATAAATCCCTTGTCTAACAACTCTTGAAGTTGTGTCGACAGTTCTTGCATCTCAGACGGGGCAAGTCTATAAGGTGCCTTAGCCACAGGCGCGGCGCCTGGAACTAAATCGATGTGAAACTCTACTTGCCTCTGAGGTGGCAGTCCCGGCAAGTCCTCTGGGAAGACTCCTGGATATTCCCTCACGACAGGGATGTCTTCTATCCTCGGCTCAGTGGCCTTCTTATCCACAATGTGTGCCAGGAAGGCAGCACATCCCTTCTGCAAACACTTTCGCGCTTTCAGGAAGCTGATAATTCTTAACGGCGTATCACGTTTCTCCCCGTGAACCATAATTGTTTCGCCATCTTCGGTTGGGATACGAACGACCTTTTCGTGACAAACTATTTCTGCCTTGTCGCCTGATAACCAATCCATTCCTACCACCACGTCGAAGCTTCCCAACTGGACTGGTAGTAGATCCAGAGCAAACTCACGCTCTCCCAATTCGATCACACAACCTCTGATAACTTCGTTGGCTTCTACTAACTTCCCATTGGCCAATTCGATTGAGTACGAAATATCTAACTTATTAGCGGCTAAACCAAGCATATTCTTAAATTCTAACGATACGAAGCTATAATCGGCACCGGTATCAAATAAAACGGATGCATAGCGTTGGTTTACAGGGAACATACCAGTAACGACATTGGGATCCTGGCGCGCTTCCCTTGCTTCGATATGGAACACTCTTCCACGAGCTTGGTTTAACTCTGGGCAGTTCTTTTTAAAATGCCCAATATCACCACAGTTAAAGCATCCAAGTCTTTGCCCGTTTCCACCTCCATTTCCAGTTTGATTCGCATTGTTCCCTCGATTCCCGTTTCCTCCATTGTTCCCCTGTGGGCGATTCCCAATACCACCACGATTATTTCTATTCCTAAATCCTCCTTGGCCTCCCCGGCCAGCACTAGCCCAACAAGAATCCTTCAAGTGGCCAGTCTTTCCACAAGCTTCACATACTTTTGGCCCGCATCGGCCAGAATGATGACGTTGGCAAGAGTTACACTTGGGATGTGCACCCATATATCCTTTTCCTTTCTTCCCACTACCAGCTGTAACCTGAGCTGGCGCGTTTGTCTCTCCTTTCTAAACAACCACACTGGCGCCTTGTTTGAAGTTCGAGAACTTCCGTTTGTTACCTCCTGATGACTCAACGTGAGTCTCTTTCTTCTTTTGCTCAACATCAGAAAACTTGTTTAGGCGGATCGCCTCCTCAGTGAGAGCTACGCTCAAATCGATTGCCTCAGAAATTGTCGCAGGCTTGGATGAGGTCACCATGCTTATGATTTGAGGAGCTAATCCCCAAATGAAACGTTCAATCCGCTTGAACTCCGGAGTAACCATGTAAGGTACCACATGCGATAAGTCATGGAACCTTTGAACGCATTCTACGATCTTTGGACCTTCCATTTTCAAATGCCAGAACTCGGTTTCCAATCTTTGGATTTCCACGCAAGAGCAGTACTTTTTGCGCATAAGTTCCTTCAGTTCGGTCCAGGTTAGCGCGTAGGCAGCAGCTTCACCAAGTGTCTGTACTTGCAAATTCCACCAAGAGAGGGCTCCATCCAAGAATAGCCCTGAGATATAGGTGACTTGCTGATCTAGCGCGCATTTGCTCATGCGAAGAACAGATTCAGTTTTCTCGGCCCAACGAACAAAAGCGACAGCACCTCCGGTGCCATCAAAGTTGACCGGCTTACAGTCTAGAAACTGCTTGTAGGTGCACCCTGCACATACGTTACAACATATGAATGGCATTAGCATCCTTGCTAGAGATATCCAATTAGGTCATGGTATGTCTTAATGACTTAGTATTACCATGAGGTGGATTGTTGTTGACATTGTTGTTTGAGCTGCTTCCGCTGGGTCCTCCTTGCGAAGCGGCGTATTGTGCGATGGCAGCAGCGATGACTTGTTGGAGTTCTGCCTCATTGGTAGGCATCGGTGTTGGACGTTTAGGCGGCATCTTCTAAAAGATGTGTTTACGTTGGTCAGGCCATAGTAAAGATCCCATGTTATAATACGTAAGTCGAGTCATAATATAGCGTACGTATATAATGATAGTAATAGTACATAACATCTCATGTTATAATCATATCAATCACACAACATCCCATGTCACAAACATCAATCACACAACATCCCATGTCATAAACATCAATCACACAACATCCCAAGTCATAGAATATAAATAACCAAATCAAGCATCAAATATGATGAGAATACTGCGATTGCCATATATCGAGACCACATAGTAAGCGTACAAGTACATCACAGTGTCATACAACATCAGTCGACTAAGGGCTACATCGCCCTAGTCCAAAAACTATATCAAATCAGTGTCAGTACATCAAATACATGTCAACAAAAATCAGAATCATAATGTAGTCTCCAAAAATGCTGTGCAGTCAAAAGTAATCGCCGTCTTCTCACCAACGTCTACCCATACGGTACTGAAGAGCTCTACACGTATGGCGGTGGAGGAGGGGGTAAGTGAGTGTAAAGCAAACGACGCAACTGGAGCCAGTCCTCCTCCATGGCTCTCTGGGTACGTAACCAAGAAGCAACTTGCTGCTCAAGTGCCAAAAGGCGTGCAGCATAGTCTGGTGGTAAAGGTCGAGAGGGCTGCAAAGGAGAGTGGGTCTGACCCTGGCACTGACACGGCGGCAGATGAGCTCTCTCAAGCTCCTGAATGCGCTGCGTGTGTGCCTCGTGCTGGGCGACAAAAGACATTAGAACGTCCTCAATAGTATACCCTATATGGAAAGAATGGTAGGAGTCGGTCGGTGGCATGGCAGAAGGTGACGCCCAAAGAAATGGCTCACTGGTGGGATCAAAAGGTGCCACATGAAATGGAGAAACAGGGGAAAAAGTAGCAGACGGTGGTATAGCAGGGATAGATACCGGTATATGTCCAAATTGGTGAGCCGAAGAACCTTCTCCAGGTCGCGCTGGAGGTGTAAACCGAGGAAATGAAAAGGAGGTATCAATGTGACGGGTATCAGTGATCTGAGGGGGAATAGGTGGAACCTCATCATCAGCAGGAATCCACCCACCCATGCTGGGCGTGCTCATCTCGTGGGTCAATCTGTGCCTCAAAAAGTGCACGATCAAACTGAACTGGCATAGGATCATGGTGAGGTGCAACAAGAGGGTCAACTGGTGCATCAGCAATAAGTGGGGGATCAACATGGTCAGCAGCAATGACATGATCGCCCTCCAACAACGGAGCATCTATAGGATGATCATCAATAGGTGGGTCAGCAATGACAGGCTCAATAATAGGTGCGTCAGCATGAACTGGGTCATGCTCAAACGCAGGTTCTAGAGCAGCCACTGGCTCAAGGGCCATGGCAGGCTCGGGGTCATCAAAGGCCATCTCAAAATCAAACTCGGGGTCGATGGGATCAACTGGGTCTACTGGGTCGACTGGATCCTCCATAGGCTGATCCATGGGTATAAACTCTATACCCTCATCTGGGTCGAATCCTGTGGGAAAGACAGGATCGGAATCCTCCACATCCTCGTGGTCGAAAGCAAAACTAGGAATAGGGGCAACAGAGGATGCCTGGTCGGGATCTGATCCATGTGAGAAGTGCTGCGCACTCTGAGTGTGTGAAGGTGCGGAGGCCACAGACTCGAAAGAGTCTGGGACCGGAGAATGAGCAGGTGACTCCTCA
Source organism: Helianthus tuberosus (assembly GCA_030545235.1). NCBI lineage: Eukaryota > Viridiplantae > Streptophyta > Magnoliopsida > Asterales > Asteraceae > Helianthus > Helianthus tuberosus. The sequence continues at coordinate 90,983,786 of CM060411.1, forward strand.
GCGGGAGCATCTGCGATCATCAAAAGATCACCAGCAGCAAGAAGGGCCTCGCCCTGAACCTCATCCTCCAAGGGCTCGTCATCAAACAGATCGACGTCGCCACCATCGTCAGCGTCGAGAAGCAAATCATAAGCAGGATATGAAGCCAAAGGTATGGGGGCAGGGATCTCCACTAACGGTAGGTCCCCGGCCAACGGGCCATCAGCGAGCTCATCAGCACCATCAGGTAAAGCAAAGGGCTGAAAGTCGTCCTCGTCCGTGCTAGTAACGTCGGATGTGTGGACCTCGCGCTCCGAAGACTCTAGGTCGTCTGATACTATAGGTCTAGGTCCTGTGGTGTCTGAGTCACCTGTGCCAGAGGTGTCCATGGTGTCTGTAACATAAACACAAATATGCACAAACAGTCAATCATACAATCAAATAGTCACATAAGTCACCAAGTAAGCATTCAAATAGTTCTCCTAGTCCCACTAGCCTCCCAGACTGCTCTTCCTAGTCCCACTAGCCAATTCTCCTAGTCCCACTAGCCAATTCTCCCAGTCTCTCAGACTGCTCTTCCTAGTCCCACTAGCCAATTCTCCCAGCCTCTCAGACTGACTCCCTAGTCCCACTAGACAACTACCTCGGCCTCTCAGACCGAGTCTCGGCCTCCCAGACCGAGCCTCAGCCTCCCAGACTGAGCCTATAAATAATAAATAAAATGTGCTCAACATTTGTTTATAAAAACTTTTGGATCTGGACTTAAGTGGTATGCAGTGTAAAAATGTTTTCGTGAGAGCCCTAGTGATCATAGTCTAGACTCGAGAAAGAATCCTAGTTCGCTATGATCAGAGCTCTGATACCAAGCTGTCACACCCTGGCTTTGCGGAAGCGTGGTTATTTTGGTGTGACTTCTTAATACCATAGCTTAACCATAATAAAGCTATATGAAATAAAATCATGCAAGATCATCCATTCGATTAAGTTTTAAAAACCAAATACAACAACATTGTCATAACGGAAACACAACCTAACGACATTGTTCAACAAACACAAACATCAACATGACATAAACACAGTTTAAGGACTGTGACTTGTCCAGGAAAGAGCCACATTCCCCAAACCCGGATGACCTCGTAACTAGTGCAGCGGGAAAACGTGTCATACCGCGCCAGATCCTTTAATTCCCTGAAATACATGTAAGTTGAAAAATCAACAATAATGTTGAGCGAGTTCATGTGTAAGTGAGTAAATAAACCTTTGTAAGCATAAAAATCCTGGTATGTAGCAAATAAGGAAAAAGAGATCACCAATGGTTTGCAAGGCCATCGATATGTGTGAAGTGCAAGTAGGAAGACTCAAACCTAGCGATTTTGCGTTGGGCACTGATGTGTTCAAAATGTAACATATAAATTTCATCAATCGAGGCATAAAACTAACCCTTTTTTTAGTACTAATGTTGGAAAAAGTGTGCTTTTGTCTTCCTTTTGTATTTTCAGGATTAAAAGAGCTCAAATTAACAAAAGAAGCAAAAAGACATCAAAATCTAACATAAATACAAGAAAAGGAACAAGACGTGACATGCCTGACCCCTCGACAACATATCCCAAAGCAAAAACAAGAAGAAAGCTGAGCATGGGGCTATGCCCAGCTCGACACGGGGCGTGCCCAGCTCGACACGGGGCGTGTCCAGCTCAACACGGGGCCGTGCTCAGCGAGCACGGGGCAGTGTCCAGAATGGTCAGCCCTGGCACAAAAGACAAACCTCTAGAAGCTTCTATTGCCCACCACGGGGCCGTGTCCAGTGAACACGGGGGCGTGGCGAAAGTACAGCAGGCGCATTAATTGTAATTGCGAATTACAATTAATGAAGAGAGAGAATGTCAGACAGGCACGGGGGCGTGCCCAGCGGACACGGGGGGCGTGTGGAGCTAATAAAGACAAACTGTATTAATGAAGAAAGAGAAAAGGGTGGACACGGGGCCGTGTCCAGCGGACACGGGGCCGTGTCCAGCGGACACGGGGCCGTGTCCAGGCTTCTGTACAGGCTATAAATAGGAGTGCTTGGCTCAAGCTCAAACTATCCCTTGGCACACCACCTCTCTCACACTTCATCCACCACCCACCACCATCACAACACCATCATCCACCACCATCATCCATTGTCCATCGTAGAGTGTGTGAGTCGTCTCGGGATCCAAGATTGATCGTAAGAGTTCTTGACAATCAAGGCCATGTTTGCCTAAGTGTCTTACATCACTTGGTGAAGACAAAGTGTCTAGTATAATACTTTTTATTTCTAATCTTTTGCACTTTTTATTTGGTTTTGTATTAATAACTTTAATAACTAGTTACTTATGTTGAAGGTGATCTTTCCTTATCGTTTGTCCGTGGTGTCTTGGCATTATTTTACCGTCTATATAAAATAAAGAATTTTCACCATTCATATCTCCACGGTCTATATGGAGGTATGTTGGCTACCTGGTCGGGGGTTAAGGGAACGGTTTGGTAAAGGTCTTGCCATTGTTCAGCGTTTAGAGGTCCTGCAATGGACCTGGGTCAAATTTAGTAGGACCTCCTTCAATACTTCACGGTATTGGATGGCGGGGGTCCAAACTCTTTGATCCCCTCATAAGTTAACTACTATTAATACTATAACCCGGCTATTTAGGACTGTATCCCTGCTGACTCAGACTACTTAGCCGAGGGTAACGTCACCGCCAAAAGCGGGGCCTACCACAATACTGCATTAATAACTTAATTCATTATCTTCCAATAATCCACCCTTTTAGGATTGTATCCCTGCTGACTCAAACTACTGGGGTGAGGGTAACGTCACCTTCAAAAGAGGGGCCTACTACAATAACTAAGATAATCTCTTAATTATGTGCAAAAGTGCGGAAATAATCAAAGGTTATACTAGATACGAGTCGGAACCAAGTGATTCATCTTGTCTATCTGTTTTTTCTTTTATTTTTATTTTCAGCATTTTAGTTAGTTTTTAATTTTCTTAGTTTAAAACATTTTTCTAAACTTTTATTTTGGTTAGACGTTGAGGATAAACCGGTACTAAAAGCTCTTGTGTCCTTGGACGACCTCGGTATCTTACCAACGCTATACTACACTCAACGATGGGTGCACTTGCCCATATGTGTGTTTAGTGTTAGTGAAATATCGTGTTTTAAAAATTTAAAACTTGGCTAAAATAAGTGTTAAAAAGGGCTTAAAATATACACCTAAAATAAGTAACACTTCGCACGCATCAAGTTTTTGGCGCCGCTGCCGGGGACACAAGGATTTTAGGAAAGCTTAAAATCGACGGCCTAATCAGTTTTTCAAAACCTTTTCAAAACGGGCCCACATTTTTCTGCATTTTAGTTTAGTTTTGCATTTACAGTAGGTTGAACACGGGCCGTGCTCACTGAACACGCCCCGTGCTCAACGAAATCAGTAAATTTAATTAAAACGCCCAGATACAGATCCTGAACACGGGGTCGTGCTCACTGAACATGGGGCCGTGTCCAGCCTCTGTTTCCGCTTTTATTTTTGTTTTCTGATCTCGAGACTTAGTTGTGGTCTGCTGAGTGATTCTTATGGATCAATACTCAGGAGGTTACAACTACACCTATGAGGAGGATGATTATAGGGGTAATTATTGCACTAATTGTCGTAACGCACGATCGGTTCAAAATAATCGCTCATATCAACCATCCAATTCATACACCTACTATGAGGAGCCCAGGTACGAGCCATCAACTTCATACACATCCTATGAAGACCAAAGGTATGAACCTCCTCCCTCATACTCATATTTTGATGAACCAAGGTATGAGCCTTCATACTCATACTTTGAGGAACCAAGATATGAGCCACCACCTTCGTATGCTCATTATGAGGAACCATGGCGTGAACAACCCACCTCATATGAGTATTATGAAGAACAAAATTACGACCCTTATCCATCATATGCTTACAATGAAGAACAATGGTGTGAACCATCTACTTCATATGGGTATTATGAGGAACAAAGGATCGAACAACCTGATTCAAGCTTAGAAAATACCGATTCTTTTTCTATAACCGAAGTGACCGATAGGATATTAGAACACATTAGAGTTATCGATCGATGTATAAAGGAAGCTCGCGCAAGGGAAGAGGAGTCCCGCGCAAGAGAAGAATTAAAAAGGGAAGAGATAACTGAAAGTGTTAAAATGAAAGAACAAATAAGTGAAAAACCGACACATGAGTTAAACAACGAAAAAGGTGAGTCCGACAACGTTAAAATTCAAGAAGAGTCTAATTTTGAAGAAATTAATCTCTTGTCACCTTCTTTTGAAAATCATTGTTTAGTACTCACTCATGCTAAGTTTTAAAAGAGTTAAACACTAACACTAAAATTGACGAAACGGTAAGTGTTAAGTTAACTAATGATCAAACGTCACTAATAAAGGAAGACCCATTTGAAATTAACATTACACCGGTTCCATGTTTCTTTCAAAATTCGTTTATTAGTAATGTCACAATCGATAAAGATCTTTGTGTTAACATAATGCCTAACTACATTTTCGAAAAATTAAGTATTAGTGATTTTTCTCCACTTCAAATACCCATTTTTCTATCCAATCGGAAAGTAATAAAATCAATCGGTATAGTTGAAGATATCTTGGTTCAAACAAATCAAATGGTAATCCCGACCGATTTTGTCATCCTCGATGACGCTCCTCTAGTGTTGGGACGACCATTTGTAAAAACTCACGAAGCTTTGAAAAACCGGAAGTTCAACAATCTACCTCTTCAATTAGGGGCATTTAAAAGAAGTGTCGATCTTGAGCGATCAATGAAATATCCATTCGGCAATGACGACCCCCTAATTGAAGATGAGCCAGAACCACCCGATAAGGTGGGTCTAGCCAAGGACCCTTATAAACGTGGCGCACCACGGAGGCATTCCGCGGAACTATCCGTAGTTTTAGTTTAGATTAACTTTTACGTTTTCTAGTTTAGTTTTTTTTTTCAGGAATAAAACACACTCGAGATGGTGAAGGATGATAAGGGAAGCTTGAACCAACACCCCATGCACAAAAACAGAGCCTCCCGACAATTTTTCTTCATTAGAGCAAGTTCAGCACGGGGCCGTGCTCACCCCAACACGCCCCGTGCCCAAGGTTCTGTAGAAAATGCCCAGTTCAGGTACCTGGACACGGGGCCGTGCTCACTGGACACGCCCCCGTGCCCAGCCTTCTGTTTACTTTTGGTACTGGCAGTCTGGACACTGGGCCGTGCTCAGCCAACACCACCCCGTGTTCAGCTACCCAGTACCATAAAATCTTGTTTTTAACCCATTTTTACACATTTAATCAGCCTAAAAACTTATTTTTGGGACACATTGAGGGCAATGTGTAATTTAAGTGTGGGGGGGGGGGGGGATGCTAAAACCTTGAATCTTGCAAGTCCTAATAACAAGCCTTACACAAAACTCTATTGGAACCGCTAATCACCCCAAATTTTTTCAAAAAAAAAAAATTTCAATTTTTTTTTACTTATCTAGGTTTAATTTGGGAATTTCAAAATTCTAAAGATGTTATATTTTTACAAATTTACAACCGATAGCGTCGTGACAAAAAGAACCAACATAAGAAAATTATGAAAAGGCATGACAAGCTTAGTTAAAATTTGATTATATATACTTGATCACATAAAAACCCATTCCCACAAAAGTGAGTTTTGAGCCTTTATTGAGCATACAAATACATATCTTTAAACTAAATGCTCATTTTTCATTTCTTGTGTGAATAGCCGCTTGGTTCTTACAACTCTAGAACTTGCCACGACGATACATTCCCGGTCCTTACCAACTTAAACCCGAGTAAGTAAATGATGGAGGCATTAGGACTAACCCTTTTTTATTTCTACACCATTATTTTCTTCTTCTTTTTTACCACCTACCCAAAATCCCCCTAGTTAACCCCTTTGAGCCTAAACCTTTTCATTTCATAACCCCAAAAAAAAAAAAAAAAAAACCCTTTCACCCCCAAAACCTTTTTATTTTTAACCCTTTGTTTTAGTAACAAGCTCGGGTTTTCTTATGACTTTCAAAAAAAAAAAAAAAAAAAGAAGATGATGATGATGATGAAGCAAAAGAGATATAAACAAACAAGTTTATCAAAAATAACTTTGTTTGAATAAAGGCTTCATCAAAATAAAAAAAAAAGAGGTCTTACGAAAACCGATGCTTTTTACGCCTTTCGCCCTTTTACTAACCACTAACCCAACCACCTACCTTTAACCCAAGCCTAACCCTTAACCCAAAAAGTCCTCTTGATATTTACAAAGGTATATAAGTTAAAAAGGAGGAGGATTGATTGCTTGGCAAGCCTATGGTAGGAGTAAGTTCCATGCCGTTCTCGAGTGTTTCACAAAAATACATCTTCGGCCGAGTGTTGAGTGATTCCCCGTGAGGTATGTGAACTTGTATATAAATAAAATTTTACAAAGGCATGTTATGCCCTAATAAGTAATTTCTCTTATGAAAAGTTTTAAATAAATCATGACGAATAGGATTGAAAATAAATAAAAATAAAATTAAATAAAGAATCTTGGAAATCCCGACACTCTACGACAAGCCCAAAAACCTTCTTCTTTACCCATTCCATTTGGGAGTGTAATAGCCACATATTAAAGAGTTTTGCTTGAGGACAAGCAAAGATTCAAGTGTGGGGGTATTTGATGTGTTCAAAATGTAACATATAAATTTCATCAATCGAGGCATAAAACAAACCCTTTTTTTAGTACTAATGTTGGAAAAAGTGTGCTTTTGTCTTCCTTTTGTATTTTCAGGATTAAAAGAGCTCAAATTAACAAAAGAAGCAAAAAGACATCAAAATCTAACATAAATACAAGAAAAGGAACAAGACGTGACATGCCCGACCCCTCGACAGCATATCCCAAAGCAAAAACAAGAAGAAAGCTGAGCATGGGGCTGTGCCCAGCTCGACACGGGGCGTGTCCAGCTCAACACGGGGCCGTGCTCAGCGAGCACGGGGCAGTGTCCAGAATGGTCAGCCCTGGCACAAAAGAAAAACCTCTAGAAGCTTCTATTGCCCACCACGGGGCCGTGTCCAGTGAACACGGGGGCGTGGCGAAAGTACAGCAGGCGCATTAATTGTAATTGCGAATTACAATTAATGAAGAGAGAGAATGTCAGACAGGCACGGGGGCGTGCCCAGCGGACACGGGGGCGTGTGGAGCTAATAAAGACAAACTGTATTAATGAAGAAAGAGAAAAGGGTGGACACGGGGCCGTGTCCAGTGGACACGGGGCCGTGTCCAGGCTTCTGTACAGGCTATAAATAGGAGTGCTTGGCTCAAGCTCAAACTATCCCTTGGCACACCACCTCTCTCACACTTCATCCACCACCCACCACCATCACAACACCATCATCCACCACCATCATCCATTGTCCATCGTAGAGTGTGTGAGTCGTCTCGGGATCCAAGATTGATCGTAAGAGTTCTTGACAATCAAGGCCATGTTTGCCTAAGTCTCTTACATCACTTGGTGAAGACAAAGTGTCTAGTATAATACTTTTTATTTCTAATCTTTTTCACTTTTTATTTGGTTTTGTATTAATGACTTTAATAACTAGTTACTTATGTTGAAGGTGATCTTTCCTTAATGTTTGTCCGTGGTGTCTTGGCATTATTTTACTGTCTATATAAAATAAAGGATTTTCACCATTCATATCTCCACGGTCTATATGGAGGTATGTTGGCTACCTGGTCGGGGGTTAAGGGAACAGTTTGGTAAAGGTCTTGCCATTGTTCAGCGTTTAGAGGTCCTGCAATGGACCTGGGTCAAATTTAGTAGGACCTGGGTCAAATTTAGTAGGACCTCCTTCAATACTTCACGGTATTGGATGGCGGGGGTCCAAACTCTTTGATCCCCTCATAAGTTAACTACTATTAATACTATAACCCGGCTATTTAGGACTGTATCCCTGCTGACTCAGACTACTTAGCCGAGGGTAACGTCACCGCCAAAAGCGGGGCCTACCACAATACTGCATTAATAACTTAATTCATTATCTTCCAATAATCCACCCTTTTAGGATTTTATCCCTGCTGACTCAAACTACTGGGGTGAGGGTAACGTCACCTTCAAAAGAGGGGCCTACTACAATAACTAAGATAATCTCTTAATTATGTGCAAAAGTGCGGAAATAATCAAAGGTTATACTAGATACGAGTCGGAACCAAGTGATTCATCTTGTCTATCTGTTTTTTCTTTTATTTTTATTTTCAGCATTTTAGTTAGTTTTTAATTTTCTTAGTTTAAAACATTTTTCTAAACTTTTATTTTGGTTAGACGTTGAGGATAAACCGGTACTAAAAGCTCTTGTGTCCTTGGACGACCTCGGTATCTTACCAACGCTATACTACACTCAACGATGGGTGCACTTGCCCATATGTGTGTTTAGTGTTAGTGAAATATCGTGTTTTAAAAATTTAAAACTTGGCTAAAATAAGTGTTAAAAAGGGCTTAAAATATACACCTAAAATAAGTAACACTTCGCACGCATCAGGCACAAAGTCACTCCAAGGTCCGTTATGCTGGACCTGGAGTTGGGCTCTCTACACCCAGATAGATCTACCGCTTACGTCCCTCGGTCCTATAATGAGGATTAATGGCCTCCAGTTCCCGCCTACCCACTCACATGATCTAAGTAGTAACCCTCCTTACGCTAACCATACCATGTATAAAGTACTTGTAATCATAGTAACATGTATTTCACCCCCGTAGTTAGAAAACTGAAAACAGTTAAGAGAAAAGGGGGACATGAACTCACAGTGGTGCGTCTCTACCAAGTATGCCTCCAAATCAAGCAGCTGTGTAACAACCTACACGTACTAACTCTATTAGACGGACGGCCGTGTCTTAGGTTCAAGGTTTATGTTTTTGGGAAATAGTTAGGCAACTATTTCATGTTTATATTTTGGTATACTTGGTAGTCGTTTTTCCTTCCCAAGGATGGGGGATTTAATACATGTGTGTTCGTATAATTTCGAGATATATTGTTAAGTCTCACTTAAAATATATTTTATTTCTATCTCCAAAATATAAATATTCTTCTCAAAAATATTATATTTTCCATAACACATAATTTTCCCCAAAATAATACTTTAACAAAAATACGCGTTCATGAATATTTCCTTAAATTGCGTAAGTTACGTTTTAACGATCGAGTGTTAATAATAATTACCGGTGTAACTTATGTATTTATCGTAGTGGCGTTCGTATTATTTTGGATCCATCAACAATTGATAGTATTATTTTTACCCTAAAAATTACTTTCACAAAATAATCATAAACACATATCAAGTGAAAAATATATACTAAATATATATTTATCAAGTTTTATTTTTGTGAAATCCCACCTCCGATATTTTGTAAACAAAGTCGTGGCGAAATTCGTAGTTTGAAAACAAGTCGACAAGTATCTCTAACATTTATGGTGAAAATAATTCTAAGTGTTAGGTTTAGAAAAATTTCGCCAGAGTTTCCTCTGTAACTGGAGGTGGCCACGCTTTCAAGCGTATCATTTTCTTTTATAAATCAAACCAATCATTTTCTCAATCAACAATAAACATTATTCAAACCATCGAACTAGTCAATATAGATGTAAATCGCAAAAATACATGAACTTGTAGTTTTTTCCAAAGATATGTAGTAAATCTCATTTCTTTTGTGGATCTTTGTATAAACCAATCCGGTTTCGTAAAAACCTCGTTTTTCCGTTTTTACAACTTCTCGTCATCTTTTACAAAAATAGTTATTTTTGTCGAAACTTTGTGTTACACATGTGTTTACACACTTGTGTGTTCTAAAAATCATTTGTGTCAGTGTAAGATCCGTCTTTAGAAAACATGATTTCTTTGTTACTTGGTTCTTTGAAAATACCGCTTGTAGATACGTAGATCTACTAGTTTTAAACACTATCTCACAAACAAAATCGCTTTTACACAAGTTCATGATTTATGTGTGGTAGAGTTCATCCTTTAACCCCCGTTACTTCCAAAACAACCTTATATCATGATCCATGATCATGACCAACCCGGGTTAAATGACGATCCGAGCTACCACAACATAGATCGGGTCCAAATAATCACACAAATCAATTACTACAAGATTTACACAACAAACAAGCTTTTAACCATCACTTATAGCATTTTTAGTAGACTTTTAAGCTTCAACTTGTATGTTCATGACTTTTAACCGTTACATATCATATTAACCATCTTAAAATAGTTCGAGAAGGTGATTTAAGCAACTTACTACTAGCTCGAGGCTAGGGAAGAATCTAAGCGAAAAACGCGTGGATAAAAGCAATGTAGTGAGGTCCTTCACCTTCCGATTGCACCAAGGTTCCTTATACGCGATCCGTAACACTTGAATGATCTTGGAATGTGAAGATCAAAACCGAAAATATGATGGGTGATCAAGGGGGTGTTCGGCCAAAGCCTTTGAGAGAGAGAGAGGGAGTGTTTGTTGAGTGAAAGGTGATGAATGATTATGATGTGTAATCTCTAGATCTTATAGACAATTTATAAGTGTATTATCCATGAGTTTAAGTGCTCCCTAGATATTAAACAAGTGGAAATAAAATATTCAAATGATGTACCATGGGGGTCACAATGTGACCGAGTTCGGTCAAGGGGGGGGGGGTAATCTAGTTCAAATCCAACCATTAGTTAGTTATAGTTAGGTTAATCTAGGTTAGTTAAGTGATTAACCCGGTTACTAATGTATTGTGCTTTATGGCGGGTGTTAGGGTATTCAGGGACCCTAGCTGGCTCAGAAAAAGAGGAATAATGTTAATGGCAATATTTTCATGTTCCGGGTATAGTCCGGTTGTTCGGTTGGATAGTAATCCGTTAAAGTGTGTTGATGCACGAGAATGTCTATTGACTACATCTTCATCAAGTCTTAGTTCAAGAAAGTCAATATTGGAGCTTAAAAGTCAAAATTAGGTTTTAGTTTTGATTTTAGAATGTGTTTCAAGGGGTTCCGTTTGAAATCAGTCATGTTTATGAGGGTTCCGTTTGAAATTATAGGGTTCCGTTTGAAACTAAAGGGTTCCGTTTGAAACAGTTTATGTTAAGTTCAAACGGAAGGGTCAAGTTTATAAATAGGAGTGTTAGTGTCACATTTCAAACGGAACGGTTGGATTAGGTAACGAAGTGCTGTCGGTTTTTCATCAGAACTTATTGTACAAAGCACACGGTTGATAATATAAAGAAAGATTAGAAGATACAAGCTGTTTTGGACATCGTTTACTTTGATTCCGCCTTAGTAATTGATGATGAACATCCTTAACTGACTTTCAGGGTCACGTACACGATCCAACAAGTGGTATCAGAGCTCAGGACGAGGAGTTCATACCGAAATCAGCTTGAAATCATCGGATTATCTCACTTCTACCTTTCTTTTCTGTTTTTAACCGCGAGAACTGGTTAAAATGGCTTGAAACGATCATATGTCAAACGAAATACATTAATAATCAATCCTTGAAAGTTTGAAAACGAAATTCGACCTAAAACCGATATAAATCATGTGTACCGTTTGAAATTTTCGCGAAATTGCTGACGTCACCGTTTGAAAACAAGTCTATCGTTTGAAAAATGTTCCATCGTTTGAAAATATAAGTCTATCGTTTGAAAATTGGCTTCATCGTTTGAAAAATGTCTATCGTTTGAACTGTTCCGTTTGAAGTCTGCCGTTTGAAAGTTTGTCGTTTGAAACTGCATCGTTTGAAACCTTTATCGTTTGAACAGTCCCTCGTTTGAAAGTCTTATCGTTTGAAAGTATTGTTTCAAACGGAACAGTAAATCGTTTGAAAACCTTTGTCGTTTGAAAATATTGTTTCAAACGGAACAGTAGCTCGTTTGAATTCTGTATCGTTTGAAAACATATTGTAGTTTGAAAATTGTTGTTGTTTGAAACTGTTAATATTTCAAACGAAGCATATCATTTCATTTGAACAAGTTCTTATATTTCTTCAAAATCAAAATTTGTCTAAGTGTTGTTTGATTTTACAGGTACGATCACAATGGATGATATTTTCTTAAACCCATTTAGCGACATGTACGCGTTCGCTGGAGATTCCGGAAACATCGATGCTTCATCAAGCAATGTGAATGAGAATAAACAAAAGGAGAAGAAAAAGGAAGCTTGGGAATCGGAAAGTGCCTTCGGAACGTTCAATAAACCTCCAAAGCTAATGGCTATTGAGGAGTACAGTCGTTGGTCCAAAAAGTTTGAAGATTGGATGATGGCATTCGCGTTTACAAGCTGGAAAAGTTTGAAAAATGGCTATGACCAAGGAAACAAGAATGGAGAAGTTTTAACAGGATCTGATGAGATTGATTCATTCGTAGCCGAACAAAAGTGTGTGGCGTTATTATTTCAGTCCGTTCGGGAGGATATCATCTCATTGATAGACTATAAAAATGCTAAAGATCTTTGGGCAAAGTTAGAAAAGAAATGTGTCGGTAGTCAAGAAATTAAGAAAAACAAAAAGAAACTTCTTAGAAAAGAATTTGATATGTTTGAATGTTTAAAGAATGAGTCAGTGTGTAAAATGATAGAAAGGTTCGGTCATCTGAAGCTGGAATTAGTAAGACATGAGATTGACATTTCTGAAGAAGATTTTATCGACAAATTGTTCGATTCATTACCTTACGAGATGGATTGGAGATATTATGCGCTGATGCTGAAGAATACCATCAAAGAACCAGAAAAGCTGACATTAGATTTGCTGATTGAAAAACTCGAGAGTCATGAGCTGGAGTTGAAGAAGACGTACAAAGTTAATCATTCATCTTATCAGCAGAATCTGGAGCTATACTATCCAAAGAGCATGATGCCGAAAGCTACTTCACCAAAAACTGCATTTCTGTTGAAAATGTGTCGACAACTGGCAAAGAAAGTCAAAGTGGTCAAAGCAGTGAAATGCTGATGCAAAGAATCGTTTTCAATGTAACATTGCGATAGATTTGAAGAATGCTCAGAATTTTGACGAAGAGTCGGTAAAGCAGCAAATGATCTTTCTAGCATCGGTGTTGGAATCGTATGAAGGATTGGTAGCTGGGAAGATTGGTAATACAAATCTGACAAAAGAAGATTACGATCAGATTGATCCGGAGGAAATGGAACTGATCGATATTCGTTGGGCTATGGCAAGTGCTGTTCGTCGTGCACAAAGATTCATGGAAATTACTGGAAGAAAATCAATTGGTGGTGCTTCAACAAAGCTAGGGTTTGATAAATCAAAAGTGACATGCTTCAAGTGTAAGCAGAAGGGTCATTTCAAGAGAGAATGCCGAAATGGTTATGTTGATGAGTCGGAGAATCCTTTCAGAGATGATTACTACAAGAAGGCGATTTATCACCAGAATAAATCCGAGCCGCCTAGATTGAAGCAGGTTGAAGATAACAGAGAGAAATCTAGAGCTTTTGCAGTGATTTATGATGATGAGGGATATGATTGGAGTCAAGAGGTTCTACCAGAAGAAGATGCGGTTGGTTACGCATTCATGGCGAAAAATGAACCTATTCCATGGAAAGATGAGAGAACTGAAGAGCAGAAGTATAAATACAGAAAGATGATTTCGGAAAACAAAATTACTAGACTTTCTCGTATCTATTTGGATGCAAAAAGAGCCAACAGATGGGATCCAAACAGAGAGTGTTATCTTGATGAGTATGGAAATATTGCAGTTGATCACAAAACTCTCGATATAGAAGTCTTAATCATGGAGATGAAAGAAAATGATGAGTATTGGCAACACAAATGGTGGGGAACTCCAACTTCGAAAATGATTGAAGAGGAGAAAGAAGAGAAAGAAAGAAAGGAAAAAGAAGAGAAAGAAGGAAAAGAATCCAAGAAGATTGATACTGGAGTTATCGATACTACGCAGGAGTTGAATGCAGAGAATCTGGGAAAAATGGCTGACAAAGTGCTAGCTGCCAAAGCACTTGAGGTAGACTCTAACTCCGTGTCTGAGTCAAAAAGCCAGGTCAGTTCAGATGTGTCAACAAATGCGTCAGGTAAAAAGATTGAAGGAAATGCTGATTGCAAAAATTGCAACAAAGAGTGCAAATTTTGTAGCACAGTCACGTATCTCAACATTAAGAAAGTTGAGGATCTGACAGCAAAGGTCAGAAATGTTGAGGATCAGATTATTGATCGTGACAAAACAGTTAAAGCTTCAACTGAACGGATAAGAGAATTAACTGCTCAAATTGAAACTGATAAAATTGATCATGACAAAATTAAAAAGGAAAATGAAAAGTTGATTCTTGAAAACCGTCAGATTTCTGAAAAATTTGAAAAACTCAAAAGCACAATGAAAGATTGTGATGATCGAAATGGTAAAACTTTTAAAGAAAATGAACATTTAAAAGCAGTGGTTAGAGTTAAAGAAGAATTAATCAACAAACAACTGGATGAAATCGCTAAATTGAAACTTAAAGTTCAAGAGGCTGTAATCGAAAACGAGCGAATCCAGTTGAAGCTTAACAGTTACAGCTCCGTAAGCTTTGTTTTGCAACATATCATTCCCAAACCCATCGGGAAAGACAAAGCGGGCGAAGATGTGTATTCTGATGGAACTGGAGTGGGTTTTCATCAAGTACCACCACCTGTTCTTCATAATTACACTAAAAAGCAGTCTGGGTTGGTTGAAATTGAGGAAGAAAAAGAAGTTAAACTTCCGGAAAACATTGATGTTACTTTTTCTACATCATCTGATGATAGTGTTCAGACAGAGATTGTTAAGAGCACAGCTGAAAGTGTTTTGAATAGTGATTCAGCTGAAGATGATGGGTGTTTCTTGGATAAATACATTCAGAAATCAAAATCCAAAAACAACTTAAGTGATGAACCGGGTCTTGTGATGTACAAGATGGCTGGATCTGATAAGTTGTATTCGGATTCTGAGTTTCCAATTGAGAATGTTACTGCGAAAAAGTTGACGAATGTTTTCAAGTTAGTTGAAGTTGAGTTGTCAGAAGTGAACAGTTTGTGTCAAACAAAAAGGCAAATGAATTTTGAGAAAGATAATGCTTATTACAAAAAGCCTATTGTTCCACCACGTTTTTATAATAACGATCGAAACAATTGGTCGGGTGGTTATCAGGGTGGTAGGAGTTATCAGAAAAAGAGTTTTCAAAACAAGAGGTTTGCTGAAAAGAAGGTGTTTGTAAACAGTTCAAGTTCACTTGCTGATGAAGGGAAAAAGATTTTTTCAAAATCGAATGAAGAGTTCTTTGAGAAAAGAGTTTCACAATATCAGTCTGAAGGCACAAGTCGAGTTGTTGATACTCGAACATGTTTTAGATGTAATCAAGTTGGTCACATTGCACGAAAGTGTACATATGTGAAGCCTAAGACTGAAATTGTGAAGTTTCAACAGAAGAAAGTTGATGTGAGGGGTAAAGCACCAATCGTTGTTGAGAAAAAGAGTGTGAAAAATAATAACATCAAAGTGAAAAATGAACCTGTAAAGAAAGTGGTAACTAAAAACGACAAGTTTTATAAACAGGTTGCATTATCTCAACAAGTTTGGAAACCAAAAACTGAAAAGAAAATTTCAACTTCTGAAGTGAAAAAGGCTGAAGAATCAATTCCGGTTGATTATGATGCAAATTTTCCACCTTTGAAGGCTGAAAATTTCAAAATTCAAGTTGCGAGAGTCAAGGTTACACCTAAGGCTGATGAAGCCTGGGTGGACACCATGTTCGAATAAGCAGTTTGAATTGCCGGAGCTTCCTGGATTGCGAAGCATGAATCGGCATCTTTATTGAAATGTTTTAAAATCAACTTGTGGTATGTGCAGGATCTTCCAAGAGCCATTTCAAGATGGATCATGGATAGTGGCGCATCTCGACATATAACAGGAAAAACTGCATTGCTATATGATGTGAAGAATATCAATGGTGGTTATGTTGGATTTGCTGGTCATGAAGGTGGTAGAATTGTTGGTGAAGGAACGTTATCCAACGGGATTGTAACGTTTGAGAGAGTTAACTACATCACTGAGCTGGAGAACAATCTACTTAGTATCTCGCAGATTTGTGACAATCAGTATTCTACTCACTTCACTGATAAAGAGTGTTTGATTCTGAAACCTGGTTTTGTTGTTCCTGAAGAATGGATTATTATGAGGGCACCTAGAGTGAATGATTTATATGTGTTAGATATGTCTGTAGCAACTACAACAACTGGTCAAGCACATTGTTTCGTGTCTAAAGCAACTGAGAAAGAATCAAGATTGTGGCACCGGAAGATGGGGCATATTCACCTACGGAAGATGAATCACTTGGTGCACAATGATTTGGTATTGGGTGTTAATATCAAAGGTTTTCATCTGGAAGGGGAGTGCATTAGCTGCATCAAAGGCAAGCAGAAGAAAAAGTCACACCCTGCTAAACGAGTCAATTCAGTTTTATGTCCTCTGGAAAGACTTCACATGGATTTGTTTGGTCCTGTGAATGTCAAAAGTATTACAGGAGATTACTATTGTTTGGTCGTTACTGATGATTATTCCAGATTTTCGTGGGTTTCTTTCTTAAAGACGAAAGATGAAACATTTGACAGTTTGATGGGTCTGTTCAGAAAGATTGAGAATTTGTACCAAAGGCGTATCAAAAGAATTAGAAGTGATAATGGTACTGAATTCAAGAACAGAAAGATGGAAGAATTTTGTGATGAAAGAGGTATTTTGCATGAGTTTAGTGCTCCGTACACTCCGCAGCAGAATGGAGTCGCAGAACGCAAAAACCGGACACTAATCGAGACGGCTAGAACTATGCTCGCAGATTCAAAGTTACCAATTAATTTTTAGGCTGAAGCTGTTTCTACCGCATGCTATACGCTCAACAGGGTTCTCACTGTCAAGAAGTTCAACAAAACATGTTTTGAGCTGATCAATAATCGAAAACCAAATCTGAAGTATCTTGAACCGTTTGGGTCTCCCTGTACAGTTTTCGATTTTCAAGGCAAATTTGGTGAAAAAGGCTTAGAAGGAATATTCGTGGGCTATGCAAGTCCATTGAAACGAGTTTTCATTCCCATTTGGAAAACGATTATTGAGGCATATAATGTTGAATGTCAAGGTTATACTATGCCGCCACAGAATCCTGGTGATTCATGGCGTTATCATTATGACAAACTTTGGGATTCGTTTGACATGAGAGAAGAATCAGAGGATGAAGAAGATTTCTTTGATGAGTTGGATATTTTGCGAGAATATGAGTCGCAGTTAAGGTTCCCAGATGAGTATTCGAGGAGACCACGGGAAACTTCAAATGACGATGAAGCAGGTCCAAGTAATGCTGGTGAACATGATGATGTCCAACAAAATGAAGTTGCTCAAGAGAATGAGTCGGCTCAGAATGATAATCTAGAAGCTGAAAACATGCCAGTTTTTGATCACGGTGATTCAGATTCAAATTCTGAGGGGGAGCAGATTCAGATTTCAGGTCAAACAAACCAAGTTGGTGAACAAGATGCAGAGCAGAATGTTACTAATCTGGAGGGAAATGTAGATGTTCCAAGTGAAGTGATGCCGCGAACTTTTTCATATCATCCAGAGGAGTTGATTATAGGAGAATTGCAAGCTGGTGTTCGCACTCGAAATCAGATTGATAAAGGGCTTACATGTTTTTATACAAAAGTTGCTCCTTTTCAAACTGAATTCTCATTAAGTTGTTTTATTTTGCAGGTTGAACCAAGAACTTACAAAGAGGCGCTTACTGAAGACTCTTGGGTCAATGCTATGCAGGAGAAACTTAGTCAATTTGAGAAATTGGGAGTGTGGAAGTTAGTTGATTTGCCGGATGGTCATAGGAAAATTAACACTAAGTGGGTGTTTAAGTGTAAGAGAGACGATAGAGGAGTTGTCGTAAGGAACAAAGCTCGACTTGTTGTTCAGGGATTTAGTCAACAGGAGGGAATTGATTTTACCGAAGTCTATGCTCCTGTAGCACGACTAGAGGCTATCAGAATTTTCCTAGCATTTGCGTCTTGGAAGAACTTCAAAGTTTATCAGTTGGATGTTAAATCGGCGTTTCTTTACGGGAAGGTTAAAGAGGAGGTTTATGTCGGTCAGCCACCTGGCTTTACCGATCCAATCCACAAAAACAAAGTCTACTTATTGGACAAAGCGCTGTATGGTTTACATCAGGCCCCGAGAGCCTGGTACGAGACTTTGTCTCAACACCTACTAGCCAACAAGTTCATTCGTGGAAAAGTGGACGCCACTCTCTTCACTAAAGAAGTCGATGGTCATCTTCTGATTGTTCAGATTTATGTGGACGATATAATCTTTGGGTCGACAAATGAAAATCTATGTAAAGATTTTGAATCAGTGATGAAGCAGAAGTTTGAAATGTCATCAATGGGGGAGATGAAATTCTTTCTGGGATTACAAGTTGAACAACTTCCTGAGGGAATTTTCATTCATCAGTCAAAGTACGTTCATGATATTCTAGAGAAATTTGGGATGTCAAGTTCTACTCCAGCTGCTACCCCACTTGCAACAAATCATGGGATTCACCCAGATCTCACCGGAGACAGGGCTGATGAGACGTTTTACCGATCCATGATAGGTTCTTTAATGTACCTAACTGCTTCACGTCCTGATATAATGTACCCAACGTGCCTCGCAGCAAGATTTCAGTCTAACCCGAGAGCATCGCACATGATTATTGTGAAGAGGATATTGCGCTACCTGAAAGGAACTCCTTCATTGGGGTTGTGGTATCCTAGAAAAGGCGATTTTAAGCTCGAAGGGTATTCCGATTCAGATTTCGGATGCTGCAAAGTCAATTCAAAATCAACAACTGCAGGATGCCAGTTCTTTGGTCCTAGATTGGTTACCTGGCAGTGTAAGAAACAAACGTCTGTGGCGTTATCTACTTGTGAAGCGGAGTATGTTTCTGCTAGCAGTTGCTGCTCTCAGATCTTGTGGATACAGCAACAGATGCGCGACTACGGTTTACAGTTTCTTAACACACCTCTTTTTGTTGATAATGAGGCCGCAATAAATATAACTAAAAATCCAGTACATCACGCTAAAACTAAACACATAGAAATTCGTCATCACTTTATTCGTGATTGCTTTGACAAAAAGTTGATACGAATTGAGAAAATCCACACAGACGAACAGAAAGCTGATTTACATACCAAAGCTTTTGATAAAAATCGGTTTAAATATTTGTTAAAACTGAATGGTATGAAGCTTCTGTCGGTGTCGGATGGCATAATTGGCGTTGATGAGAGTACTGTTGCGGATGAAGACGAGAAACAATCTGCAATGGTTTTTCGAATTTTTACTTGTTTTGGTATTTAGGGGGAGTAGATGTTTGTACATAGTTATGTTTTCAGAAAATACAAAAACAGTAAAAAATGCAAAAATACAAAAACAGTAAAAAATGCAAAAATACAAAAACATGATAAAATGAAAAAGAGCTTGTCTATATAGGGAAAATGATAGTACATCAGCTAGACGATTACAGTATGCTAAAGATTTGAAAAGTATAAAAGAGTTAAACAATCTTACTGATGATGTGTCGATAGGTTTTCACACATTTAGTAGATTTATTCGGGATATAAACCTAAATTCAAACTTGTGAATTTGTGGGGAACACTACTTGGATATATAGGTAACCCCTGAAATCTCGTTTGAAAGGTCTCTTAATCTGATATACTAGGTCTTTATACTCTATGATGTCTGGGGTATTATTCCGGGACTTCTGCTGAACGGTAGTTCTGACCTAGTCCCTGGCTAATACTTGCTGCAATGCTTGAAACACAGCATTAAACCCTCAGCATGCTGAAACAATAAAATTGATATATGCTGCTGTTGTAAGCAAAAAGATCCTCTAAAGGGGACACACCGAAAAGTCGAAGCTGATATCTCTCTGCGTATACGGAAGTATCGATCTGAGATCCCTCGGCCCTCGCATACCTAAATTATATACAGATATCATTGTAGTATTCTCACCTGTAAGACTGATTATTGAGATTCTGGATACGGGAGTATATTCAAGAGGTGGGACACATGAATGATCTAAGTTCTTAATTCATCTAAATCGTATCCTGAATAAATTGAAATTTGTGTGAGAATTTAAGATGGATCAGTATATCGACAATCGAGGTGAATTGTTTAAATTTGAGTATGTAATGTAGCTTAACGGTACTTGTGATTTGTCTGAAAAGCTGATATGATTCCCTGACACGCTCACCAAAAATATGTTTGTAAATAGTTTACTTTGTTTAATTTCTGCAATTTAAGTTTTCTGTATTTCATTTCTTAGTTTAGAACACTTTGATAAAATCCAAAAAGATTTTATTTCTGCTTTATTTTAGACAAACCAAAGTGGAAAGTTGATTGTTGGATTCTCAGATGTTTGAAGCAGATGCAGGAGATTCTGAAATGAAGAATGAGGAGAGCTTACTTTGAAGAAGTTTGATTTGTCTGAAATGATTAAAACAAGTTCATTAATTTGATACTTGTTATTTTTCAGAAAATGTTTGAAATTGTTGTTTTTAAAATCAGTTTGTTTAGTCAAAAGATCAACCAAGGTCATTAATTTGGACTTGGTAGATTAATCAAGTGATCAGGGTCATTAACTTGGACCTGAATACTTGAGTGGATTTCTAAAACTTATTAAGTTTGTGTTTTTGTGATTGAAAAGATAGAATTGTAATGTTTGTTGGTTGAGTAACAGATTTGGACTTCATTATTCCCAACGGAAGCAAATTGTCAAAGCTTGAACCAGATATCTCAGATTCAGCATATCGAGAGGGGGAGTCTGTGAAAGGGGGAGTCTGGATCAACAGCATATGGGAATGTGAAGATAAAGTGCTTATGATGAAAAGACAGAGTGAAAGAAAAGACTAAGACTGAAGACTCAGGAGCTGAAGACTACGTCAACATCCAAGGGGGAGTCTGTTGATGCACGAGAATGTCTATTGACTACATCTTCATCAAGTCTTAGTTCAAGAAAGTCAATATTGGAGCTTAAAAGTCAAAATTAGGTTTTAGTTTTGATTTTAGAATGTGTTTCAAGGGGTTCCGTTTGAAATTAGTCATGTTTATGAGGGTTCCGTTTGAAATTATAGGGTTCCGTTTGAAACTAAAGGGTTCCGTTTGAAACAGTTTATGTTAAGTTCAAACGGAAGGGTCAAGTTTATAAATAGGAGTGTTAGTGTCACATTTCAAACGGAACGGTTGGATTAGGTAACGAAGTGCTGTCGGTTTTTCATCAGAACTTATTGTACAAAGCACACGGTTGATAATATAAAGAAAGATTAGAAGATACAAGCTGTTTTGGACATCGTTTACTTTGATTCCGCCTTAGTAATTGATGATGAACATCCTTAACTGACTTTCAGGGTCACGTACACGATCCAACAAAGTGCTTAACAAAGCTTTAAAGTGTCGTTATTACCCTTTTTAGTGACACAACTCATTTCTGACACTTTGGAAAGTGTCTAGTAATATTTTTCTCATGTTTTGGCACTTTATTAGTTAGCTAAAAGCTGAATTATTATGTAAAGTGCTGAATTTTGTGCTTAGAGCACGTTTTAGGCACATCCAGTCATTGTAACTTATTCCTAGAGACGCAGTTCTACAACCCTTGTATCCCTACACTCACCACTAGTGTAGTAAAATATTTCTGGCTCATATAGGCCTAAGAGGCAGTGTCTGCCTGATGCTGGCTTATCAGCATGTTCAATAGGTTATCCGTTTATAGTGCTACTGTGCTTTTGTGCATCATGTTTGTCACTAAGGTTCGTCATGTAAATAATGTAGTGACAGCAAGTAAAGTATGATGCAGGTATATGCATGTATCAGAAATCAAGTAGCAGTTCATCAGTAATTTCAAACAAGCACAGTAATTAAGCAGTAATTAATTATTAATTATGTCGTACGGATACCTGGTTTGGTGAGGGTTGTCACAGGGTTCGAGTATACTCACGGTGTGTGTTTAACGAGTAAACACAATCTGGATTAGAAGCATAAGTCTTCCTCAGGGCTGAATGGTCGTAAACAGAACGTCAGACGGGATAAGTGTTCAACAGTCTATCCGAATGGATGGGTACCATCCGGACGGATGGTTATCCGGGCGGATGGCCATTCCGACGGATGGCCATTCGAATAGGCTGTGATCGTTTGTGAACTGTTAAAGTTTGAAGTTTAGTTAAAAACATTTAAACAATGGAGATTGTAAGAACCAGGTCATTCAGACGGATGGTATGGCCACTCGGGCGGATGATCTGTTGTTAAAGTTTTGTAAAATTTTCTAAGTGAAAGTTTTAGTGAACGGAGACAGCGTGACGACGTGTCAAACAACGGAATACACCAATATCCAGTTCACTCGGTCGGATGGGCCCTGCCCATTCAGACAGACGAGCTATTCTTGATGAAGATTCATATTTGACCCGTTAATTGATCCATCTCTATGGTGGAAATCCATTTTCAAGCTGGCTTTCGACTAAGGAACGAGTCGAGACTCTGATTGAGTCCAGATTCCATCGTATTTTGTGTAAAAACCGAAGAAAAGTTGAAAACAGATGAAAAAGTGTTGAAATCGTTCATAAGTTAGTTGAAAAGTGTTAAAATCCTTTAGATATGGAACCGATCTCGATTGATTGGAACTCCAGCATAGTTTGCCTAAGCAAAACGAGTGGAAACCATTTTCAAGATGTCCAAATCAGGTGATTTTGAGAAAAAGCTTAAGTGTGTGTGTGTGATTTTGATGAAGAAGATGGAGTAGAAGTGATTAGAGATGAAGATTAACGAAGATTTGAGAGAAAAATCTTACAAAATGGCCTTGAATCGCAGTAGAGTCTTGGGGAGCGGATGAGAGTGTCAAAGTCTGAGAATGAGGGTATACGACTAGTATTTATAGGGAGTGAGCGAGGGTTAAGTCGGTTGCGCGAGTGGCAGTTGTTCGGATGGCTCCATCCGATCGGATGGTCATCCGGGTGGATGTCCATTCGGACGGAAGGCCATTCGAACGGTCGTGTTTGCGCGAGTTAGTTTTCCAATCTTGGTTCGTTTGTTAAGCGTTGCGTTGCGTTTAATCGAGTTGCGAGTGACCGTTTGAGAGTACAAGCGATGCGTTGATAACAACATAACATTCTAAACAAGTAATCACACAAATAACACACATAACATAATTAAATCCGCTTTTCGAGTTTGTGTTAAGTTTGCGTTGCGATAGCGTTTAAGTAACAAGTGTTGTAAATATCCGATGCAAGTCCTGATAAAATGTGTTTAAGTAATAAGCGTTATAAAATAGCGTTGTAATGTGCGTTTAAAAATGCGTTGAAAATATAGTTTAAACCGTGGTGTTAATCGAATCCCAAGAGTACAAGCGTTTACGAAAATAATTACATCGATAGGTAACGATCCGAAAGATCGTGTTGTTACATTGTTTACCCCTTATAAATATATTTGAAATAGGTTCTACCCTTAACTATTTAAGTTTAATAAAATAAATAAATCATTTACATTATATTAATTTATATTTAGTGTACGTCTTTTGTTAATTTCAGGATAAATAATTTTGAAATCTAATAAATTTTCAAAATATTATATTATCTCATATACGATATGTTTAAATTTATATAAAATTTAATTTTAAAATTATCTTTTAATTAATATTAATTATATATAATTAAGTAGGAGAGAAAAAAACTAAAAAATAGATAGCTCCAATGAATGACATGTGTCCCCTCATTGGTTTTTTTTATTATATAGTACTAGTAGTACGACCCATGTGCAAACACGGGTGGTTTTTAGAAAACCATGCATAACAAATTTTATTAAACCATACATGTAGTTTATAATTTCAAGGTTATGATATATGGAGGAAACAGAAATAATCATGCATTAAATATGGATCGGTTATAATACAAAAGCACCGCATATGTTAAGTTTACTATTAAGGATCGATTATTATCGGAATGCAATCCATCTTGACCAGCAATAAGCCACCGACAAGAATTGTCAGCAAAAAGTGCTAGCTTTTCACATGGCTTGATTCCAATCACTCTTAAATCTTCAGTGAAATTTATTATGTCCTGTTCCACCTACAAATTTTATAATCAAAAGTGAAGGTTTAGGTTTATGTAGTTATAAAAATAAAAAATTGTCTGTTAAATAAAAGTGAAGACCTGCTTATAAGTCATATTTGTAGGCAGATCATGATACGGGTCGACCAATGCAACCCGATCACCAAACCTTTCTGCTGAGGATCTCCAATTGTCACACCCTGACCGCGTTAAAACAACAAATCGCGGTGGAAACGTCGGGGAGTGTTGTAATAGAATCATTGTTTCACAACACATGGATAAAAGTTCTGTTTTATTGAATTAAGTTTATTACATTGTATTGAAACTAGAAATAAAACATGAACAAATTGACTTTCATTGTTATTAAATCACTAAGGCCTCGTCCATTCCTATGTGAGCATGCACCAATATCATCATCAAACATCATCATCTATGATACCTGAAACATATGTGAAAATACGTCAGCATAAAAATGCCGGCGAGTACATAGCTTTTATGTGAGTGTCAGATTCATGGCTCGCTTACCTTTTGAAATAACTCAAACAACTTTGTTAATTGATATTAGAAAAACAAGTTTTGTGAGTGTCAGATTCATGAATCTTAACCCCAAAACATTTGTTTATGTAAACCCAGATTGTAAATCATTTTTGTAATAAAACTCGAATGGTTTATATTATTAGAAAAACCTTGTAATATAACTTTGTTTTGATAACATTTGCACAAGTGATCTAGATAACGCAACGATATATAATGTATTAAAAGCACTTATATATAGGAAGTACCAGCGGCATATCCACCATGCTTTTAACACATTACACCCGCCCCGTTACCTAATCACTTCCCTAACCCAACGGTTCAAACAGTTCAAATAGCTCACATAAATCAAACAGTTCCAAACGGTTCACAAGGATCAAACAGTTCCAAACAATTCACATAAATCAAACAGTTCCAAACGATTCACAAGGATCAAACAGTTCCAAACGGTTCACATAAATCAAACAGTTCCAAACAGTTCAATCAGTTCAAATAATTCACATTGTAATATAAACCATAGCGTTTGTTTAAAAGACTCGAAATCATTAGCACATATGAATCACCCCAAAACAGTTTAAAACGGTAAAAGAGGGGAACTATGTACTCACATGAGAATGCTTAGAAATCTTGAATAATAACCAAGCAACACTAAAGGGATCATGGAAATCAATCGGCACCAAATATAGATAACTACATTAATAACCAGACCTAAATCGGAAGATCGGATAGGATGAGGTTTCGTAAACCAAATGAGTGCTGGAACTCATACGATATGGTTTAACAAATCCTACATACTAAAACGAAACCTAACCTAAGTGCTTACGACCCATTACGACCCGTTTAGGTAGCTTACGCTACTTTAATGCGTCGTTCGCGTAAAACGCGTTCGGATTGCCTAACTAGTCCTATGACAAGTATTATATGCCTTAACAAGTCTAATAATGTTGCCTAATCAGTTAAGTGACAAAATTTTAAGTTACATATGCTTAAATATCAATTAGGCATGAAAAGGGCATTTTGGTCATTTTCCCTAAGGCATATAAACTACCTATCATACAACTAACTAAACGAAGTGACCATAAGGTATAACCTTGGAAAGTTATTCCCTATACAACTATGGTCACAATATATGCTTGGTCGGATCCTATTGATTGACCAAACGGGTCGGGTTCGAAAGCCTAAGCGGTTGTTTAGACTGCTTATCTTACGACCCTATATAAGCACTAAACTAAAAGTGACGAGTTAAACATGTTAAAACATGTTTAACATAGTTTCAAAACAAGTTTGGTATCAAAACAAACGGTTTTGATACCCAAGAATAGTTTGGTTGCAAAATACGCATAAATACGCATTTTGACCGAAACTATGACTCGTCACGACACCTAATCAATGTGGTAATCAGTAGGTATAGTCACAAGGGACTATAACCATCGTGATTACGCTCACGTTGCAAAGTTCAAACGACCTTTGTGTTGACCAAAGACTGGTCAAAGCAGAAAGTCAAACACTGTTTGACTTTTACGCTTGAAAACGATAAAAGCACGAAAGAAACTTACTAATGGTCCAAGCTAGGAAGATCTTGATTCAAGTTCCTCAGGTATGGAGTGCTAAACCCCAACTTAGAGCAATTGAATCAGATTTGTGAGTTGCAAGAAATGAAGGTGTTGGGTATTTATAGAAATCCCACAACCGTTATGATCGTTCCTCGCAATTTGTGCTTCGATCTTGGCCTTACACTTGGGCACATGGTTTTATAATACAAGGGGACACTAAAAACCATCAAAATCTAGTCCATAGAGTGAAAGAAACCATGTGCAAAACAAAGGAACAACTGGGTTTTGCTGGAAACTGATTTTTGCTGATCTGGGGGTCTCTCGCGCCTCGCGTAAGAAATGGCCTTCATCTTACGCGCCCCTCCTGAGCCAATGTTTGGCAGATTGTCAAAATTGGTCCCTTCAGCCCAGAAACTTGGTTTTCAATGCATTTTTGGCACGTTTAAGCCCCGTTAACCCCATTTCAAAGCTCTACGATGAAGTTAAAGTATAGGGAACTTAAAATATGCTCAAAAACATCTCGGATTTCGGTTCGTTTGGTCGTACAGTTGCGTTGTTCGGTTAATTACGACGGAAGTCGTAACGGACGCAAAAACGATCCAAATTACGCGACGAATGGAATTTTATCATGCTAATCAATATAATAAAATATTTTAATGATTACATAAATTTTTGGATGTCCGGATATAATCAGAACGTAAGATATACGTGAAAATGCAAACTTGTGCACTTTTTGACGCTTTTAGTCCCTGTTTGACCCAAAAGTTTATTTTTGCACACTAAACACGTCAAAGCCTATTTCTAAGCTATGTAAAGGATATTTAGGGCATGTTTAACTTATGGTCAACTTCCGAAATGTTTGATACTATTCGATTCGGTATACTTTTGCAGTTTGATGCAAATAGTCCATGCGATCGAATAAACTTGATTTCAACACACCAAACCCTTCAAAACTTATTTCTAAGTTATGTAAAGGTTATATAAGGTATGTTAAGCCTATGTCTCTATTCCGGAGTGTTTTTCATGTTAAATTGATTACAGTCGCGCATCAGTTCGCGTATAATCTTCCAGAAAGCTATTTAAAGCTCGAAATCAAACAAGAATTGATATGTGCAAATGATACACATATTTATACAAATCCCAAGTATGAAACAAAAAAATTCATTGATTTGGTATTTGTTTGATGGTTGAAGAGGCACATATGTCACAGTCTCCCCTACTTTTGGAAATTTCGTCCCGAAATTTATTCGTAGGAGTCTGTTTGTGATGCTATGTTAAATAATTGTCTTGCATGGAATCTAGGGTGTTATCTATTTGCGTAGAGTGACCCATCAAAGATTTTAATGCAAGGCATAACCCTTTCATTCCCCAGTGGACATACTTCAAAGTGAAAATGAATGGACGATTCATTTTCTCCAATGGGTTCTTTGTCAGGTGTAGAAAGGATATTCATTTCCCTTGACGGATATTCTTCAGAAGCGAAAATGAATGGACGATTCATTTTCCTTAACGGGTTCTTCGTCAGAAATGGAAATGAAGGAATAATCAAAAGGACATGCATTTCCCTCAACGGATATTCTTCAGAAACGAAAATGAACGGATTGAGTCATTTTCCTCAACGGGTATTTTTCAGAAATGGAAATGAAGGAATAATAAAAAGGATATTCATTTCCTTCAACGGATATTCTTCAGAAACGAAAATGAATGGATTGAGTCATTTTCCTCAATGGGTATTCTTCAGAAATGGAAATGAAGGAATAATCAAAAGGACATTCATTTCCCTCAACGGATATTCTTCAGAAACGAAAATGAACGGATTGAGTCATTTTCCTCAACGGGTATTTTTCAGAAATGGAAATGAAGGAATAATAAAAAGGATATTCATTTCCCTCAATGGATATTCTTCAGAAACGAAATGAACGGATTGAGTCATTTTCCTCAACGGGTATTCTTCAAAAATGGAAATGAAGGAATAATCAAAAGGATATTCATTTCCCTCAACGGATATTCTTCATAAATGAAAATGAACGGATTGAGTCATTTTCCTCAACGGGTATTCTTCAGAAATGGAAATGAAGGAATAATCAAAAGGATATTCATTTCCCTCAACGGATATTCTTCAGAAACGAAAATGAACGGATTGAGTCATTTTCCTCGACGGATATTCTTCAGAAATGGAAATGAAGGGATAATTAACAGGATATTCATTTCCCTCAACGGATATTCTGTCAGAAGTGAAAAATGAATAGCTAGTTCATTTTTCCTCAACGAGTGCTTCTTCAGAAATGGAAATGAATAGAGTTAACTCTAGACACATGACAAAACTTGCTGTGATTTCTGTGCACTAAATTCCATAATGATGTATGCATCCAAAATTACGTAATTTCTTGCACAGTTCGCACAGTTTGTTTTATAATGTGAAGGGGATAAAATTTGATGAACAAGCTCGAGATAACTTGATTAGGTCAACACAATAAACACATAAGCACATAATTGTTTTCTTGGTTATTAATTTGTTATCAATTTGTTATTAATTGTTATTAACTTGTTGTCGATTTGAACATGGGCATTCAAGGTATACCAGGAACCCAGTCGATGGACTTCAACGTCCTCAAGAATCTATCTGTAAAGATAGCATGATCTTATAAAAAAATTCGATTTCGATTACAAGGAATCGTAACATTCGAATTAAGGTACACAAGGAATCAAATTAAGGATTTACGGAAGTACCCTGAGGTAACCTATTAAGGATTTATAGTGGTACTTTAGGTATCCGTCCAGAGTTGTAACTTGCGCCTTGTACTTTGTTTCCTTAGAAGAAACGAGTACTTAGGATTTTTGTGGAAATCGCAAGAAATCATAAGATGGAAGAATTTTGGGAGTAGGTTGTTTTACAAGGAATGCGGTTCCTTGATTGTTGGTATCGTAGGGGATATGTCGTTTATACATGCAACCACATTGTACATTGTAATGAAATGAAAGATTTATTTATAAACAACAACAACAACAACTGTTTCATAGACCTTGACAACAAAAGAAAATAATATATAAGGCCTGATTATTTCTAAACAACGTTGTCTTCTAGTCGGTCAAATGCTCATCCCTGCGCTGGATTCGCATTAGCAAGCTTTGGGCAATTTCTTCGGAAATGACCCATCTCGCCACAGTTGTAGCAAGAACCTGGTGGAAAACGAGCTTGAGCAGGATTGTTGTCAGCTTGATTTGGTGCAGCTGCAGCTGGGCAAACCCTTGCTGTATGACCTATAAGTCCACAAATTAGGCATTTGCGGCACTTCACATTGGCATGATGATGAAGGTTACATTGGTTGCACAAGGGTGCAGTTCCGTTATATGGCTTCCTAGCAAGGGGTTGAGCTGGTTGGTTGGGGACAGCTTGATCATTGTGAGAGACCACGGCGAAGTTCTGAGAAGCCTTTCGCTTCTTGGACTTCTTGGAGGATTCAGTCTGCTCATCCTTTGGTTTTGATTCATCGGTCGGTTTCTTATCACTCTTTCGGGAAAGTTTACCTTTCCTGATCTGAGATTCAGTCAAGGTAGCAGATAGCTCAATGGCCTGTCTAACTATAGTGGGGTTGCTTCCAGTAACAATGTCTTGTACTGAGTCAGGGAGGGCATCAATGTACTTTTCGATTTCCTTATCCAAAGGCTTAACCATGTTAGGGCATAACAGACTTAACTCCTCATAACGGTCTGTGTAAGCTTGATGCTCACCACTATCTTGCTTAAGATCGTTGAATTCCCTTTCCAATGCCCTAATCTCATGACGAGGATAGAATTCCCTCATCATTAGAGCTCGAAGCTCTTCCCAGGTTTGAGCCAGTACCACATCGGCACCCCTATCTCTCATCACACCATTCCACCATGTTAAAGCTCGTTTCTCAAAGACACTAGATGCGAATTCAACCTTTCGCTCGTTTGGACACTGAACGTGTCTGAAGGTGCTCTCTAGACTCTCGAGCCATTGCAGAAGTGCAGTTGCTCCTTGAGACCTAGAAAATTTTGATGGCTTAGCTGAGTTGAACATCTTGAAGTTACATGAGGCATTATTGTTGTTATTGAAGGCTTGGTTACATTGAGCAATGATGTTTGGGAGTGCAGCAACCATTTGCTGCGTATTGATAGCGGCCAGTTCTTCATTAGGTATCTGGTTGTCACGTCGAGGAGGCATTCTAAAAGAGGAAGCATGAGAGAAAACAAATGAAATGGCCTTGGGTAAGGATGTTACAATTACCGACCAAAAAGCATGGATGACGGTCATTTGTTCGAACCACAAAGCAAACAAACGACGCACAAAAGCTGAATCAAAGTAAATAGGTGCTCATAATGTATCGCGAAGAGTGACTGGTCCGATTATGTGGATTTGTATGAACACTCTAGCCTTAGACAGAAAACTCAGGATACATACATCCACCCTTCCGGATTGCACGTGTTCACATTAATAAGACCCAAACTTTGACGAGATTTTGAAAACTTTGAAGGTTCAAAACCTTATAATAAATCATCGTAGAACAGATGATTGGGTTTCTAGACTTCCTAACTTGATTCCAACATAACATCCAAATCAACCTGTCACATACGTTAAAATAAAAGTCAATACATAAAGTAAAGGTGAGTACACAAGTTTGCATAATAATAGTATGAAAAGCGTTTACACATAACCAACATGTAACACTTAACGGGCGAAGCATGTAACTATCAACAATGATTACAACCTAACCAGGAGACTGTGTTGTACAGTATGCGCGATACATGTTCATTGAAGGGAACACGTGAAGTAAAGTAATGTGATCCTTAGCAACCCCTGTCACAATAGGTGCTGAGTACAAACTATAGTACTATCATTGCTAGAGGTGGTCTAGTGTAACACTGTATAGCATAGTAACAAGCATTCAACAAATCACGTATAACATGTAGGAGTGGTTAGCGTTTATAAATTGTTTGCGTTGTGTGTTGTGTTTTGATATAGAAGGTATGTAACACCCAAAAAGTGCGTTAAACGAAAATGGGTTCGAATATACTCACGATGTGTGTTTAACGAGCAAACACAATCTGGATTAGAAGCATAAGTCTTCCTCAGGGCTGAATGGTCGTAAACAGAACGTCAGATGGGATAAGTGTTCAACAGTCTATCCGAATGGATGAGTACCATCCGGACGGATGGTTATCCGGGTGGATGGCCATTCGAATAGGCTGTGATCGTTTATGAACTGTTAAGTTTGAAGTTTAGTTAAAAACGTTTAAACAATGGAGATTGTAAGAACCAGGCTATTCGGACGGATGGTATGGCCACTCGGGCGGATGATTTGTTGCTGAAGTTTTGTAAAATTTTCTAAGTGAAAGTTTTAGTGAACAGAAACAGCGTGACGACATGTCAAACAACGGAATACACCAATATCCAGTTCACTCGGTCGGATGGGCCCTGCCCATTCGGACAGACGAGTTATTCTTGATGAAGATTCATATTTGACCCGTTAATGTTGGTGCATACGTCTGTCGACTTCGTCTTATATCGAGTCTTGCACGTAGTATGATAGATCAGAGCACGGAAATCGAGGGATTGTGTTTATAGGTAATTCCGCTTGAAATGGTAAATAACCATTTCAAGCGAAATCACATGTTCTTATTTCCCTTGAACTAATGTTGGTTCATTTCAAGCGAAATCACTTAAAAGTGGTTCCGCTTGAAACACCTTCAAGCGAAATCAGACCTCCTATAAATACCTTGAGTGCCGAAGAACGAGTTTTATAACGCGTTTGCTAGTCCAATAACTGTAGCTCAGAATACGATGCTTGAAAATGAAACGGGAACTATGCAGAAACCACCGAAGCTTATGGATATTGATGATTTTAATGGTTGGTCTGAACGTCTTGGTAACTGGGTTGAAGCATATCAGTTGGATGCTTGGGAACATACTAAGGTTCAATATGAAAGGCCAGTTGGAAACAATAAAGTGAAAATACCGATTAGAGAATTAAGTGATGCAGAGAAAAAGAAATACAAAGATGAGAAATTGATGATTAGTTTGTTACAGCAGGCGATTAAAGAAGACATCTTGATTCTCCTGCAACACAATGGAAGTGCATATTCGATTTGGACAAAGTTAGAAGCTAAGTTTCTTGGAAGTGATGATATGCTCAAGAACAAAAAGTCGCTTATGAAGAAGGAATTTGATTTTTTCCGTGGTTTAAGAAATGAAAGCACCAAGCAGATCATCGAAAGATATTGCAACTTGGTGAAAAATATGACGAGATTGGGTATCAGTAAGGATAAAGACTAGTTAATTGAAAAGCTAGCTGATGCGTTGCCACATGATGAGTGGGGTACATATCTGATGATGTTGAAGAATACAAAAGATTTTAACAAAATCACACTGAGCGAGTTTATTAAACATCTTGAAGCTCAAGAGATGGAGCAAAGAAAGATTGCTAGAATGAAGAATTATGATGGAGAACAACACATCGGATTGTATTTCAAAGGTGGTGTTAGTGACAAAACAAAATTTTCTCCAAAAGTGGAAACTACTTTCAATGCAAAAAGTTCTTCTGAAAGTTCATCTCAGGGTTCAAGCAGCAAAACAGGATTTACTTCATTTTCAACATTTGATCCGCATTCTTCCACAACCAAGAATGGCAAGAAGCTACAATGCAACATTGTATTGAATCTTGAAAATAATCAGGGTTATTCTGAAGAAGTCGCAAAAAGTCACATGTCTTTGTTGAGAACTGTTTTGGAGTCGTATGGAAGTTTAGTGGCAGGTCGAATCGGGAATCCTATGTTGACAAGAGAGGATTATGATCAAATCGATGCTGAGGAGATGGAATTGATGGATATAAAATGGTGTTTGGCTAGTGTGTTAAGACGAGCTGAAAAATTCAAACAGATCACAGGAAGAGATGACTTCCGTGATGCATTTGTGTCTAATTTAGGTTTTGATAAATCTAAAGTTACTTGTTTTCGTTGCAGGGAAAAAGGACACTTCAAGAGGGAGTGCACTAATCACGAAGCAAGTGGAGATCAAAATCCTTTCAACAACAAGGATTACTATAGAAAATCCATCTATCATCAAGTTGCTCCACAACAACAAGAACCTCAAGTGGCACATGGTAGGAAAGTGATTGAAGATTCAAAGAGAGCATGTTTGGTGAATAAAGAAGATCAGAAATCATCAGAAGGTTTCAGTTGGGACAAATATATTCCAGCTGACACTAAAGCATGTATGATAAACCAAGATGATGAAAAATTGCCAGAAGGATTTAATTGGGAAAACTTTAGCTGGGATAATTATTGCCCAGACAAAGAGATGTTAAAAGCTAAAAGTTATGTTGCTCATGTTATTAATGATTATACTGATGAATATTGGACAGAAAAATATAGAAAGATTGAACAAGCTGCAGTTGAGAAAAGGAAGAAATATGTAGAAGAAGAAGAAGAAAAGAGACAAGTTGAAGCTGAGAAAAAGAAAAGAGGTGAAGAAGTCCAAGTGAGAGTAGTTAAAGAAATTCCAGAATTTGAAATCAAAACAGATGCTGATGCAGTCAAAGTTCCTGAGAAGTGTATAAATTGTGATTCTCTGATAATGCAAAACAATGAGCTGCTACACAATATAAAAAGGCTTAAAGAATCATATGATGTTTTAAACAGAGAGATGAATAAGTACACCGAGTCGAACAATGAACAAGCTGTAGCAATGAACACACTCAAAGGAGCATACATGAGACAGCTTAATGATATCAATTACTTCAATGAGAAGTGTGCTGAGCTTGAATTGAAGCTAGAAACACAGAGAATTGAGACTGAGAGAGTAAATAGATTATTAAAAAGTTACTCATGTTCTACTTTTGTGGTTGACAGGATTTACCCGATAATGGAAGGTTTGAAGACGTTTAAAGAAGAAAAGGCTTCTGAAGAAAAGATTTCAGAAACAAAAGAAGATGATGAAGTGAAGATTTTTGGTAAGAAACCAAGTGTTGTCTATAAAAAATGTCCACCCCCGGTCGAAAATGGATATTCTCCTCGAAATCCAAATTCTGAAAGAGTCGAAAAGGCAACAAATTTACAGTGGGAGTCTGAGTCATCGGATAACTTGCCAGAAAATATTGATGTCACGTTCACTTCGTCTGACACTGATCATGAGTTCGAGTTAATAAAGAAAGTGGTAGATCAGGTGTTAGATAAGGATGAAATGGAGGAGTCAAAACCAGAGTCAAAGTCTGAGTCCAAACCGTCAAAGTCAACAGTCGAAAAGGACAAACAGGTGTATAATAAAGAGTTCTTGTTATCAAAATCTAATTTGGATGACGAACCGATCAAAGTAGCATATACTTTGAAAGATTCTGACAAATTATATTCTGATGAGGTTTTTCCAATAAGAGGTGTTAAACCAGAAATGATTAAAAAGGTTTTCAAACTAATAGAAATTAATATTTCTGAAATAAAAGATGTAAATCTTTCTGAAAAACCAAGTCTTTACACCTCAAGAGTTCAACAACGTTTAAACAAGAAAAAAGGTTATAGTTCTGGTTCAGGCTTTCAAAAGAAACCAAACCATAATGGTAATTTCAAAAAGAATGGATTGGGTTCTATTCCACCGAAAAATTATAAAAATGAGAAAATTTATAAACCAAAAATTGTTTTTGTTTCAGGAAAAACAACTGAAGAAGAGAAGGAGCAAGCATTCAGAAAGCAGACAAACAAAGAATTCCTTGCC
Organism: Helianthus tuberosus; assembly: GCA_030545235.1. Lineage (NCBI taxonomy): Eukaryota > Viridiplantae > Streptophyta > Magnoliopsida > Asterales > Asteraceae > Helianthus > Helianthus tuberosus. The sequence continues at coordinate 91,018,729 of CM060411.1, forward strand.
AAGAAGCAAGATGAAATGAAGAAAAGCTTGGCTCAGAAGAAGATAGAGACTAGAACCTGTTTTCAATGTAAAACGGTTGGTCACATTGTCAGAAATTGTCCAAAGACAATTCAAACAAAACAGGGAGTCTTGGATAAACTGAAAGAAAAACTTGTTGAGAAAACCGAACCACCAACAAACAGATTCAAAGTTTTTGAGAATTCAACTTTTGAAGTTGGTGAATGTTCGAAAAATGTTTCCAAAAGAAAGGAAAAACTTAACAACCAAAAATGGGTTGTTAAGAATTCAAGTGAAAGTTCTGGTGATGAATCTGATTCCACAAAATCGGAGGAGCCAAAAGTTGTTAAGAAAGAAGAGAAGAAGGTTCCGCCTTTGGATGACGAAAATTTTCCACCATTGCGGGCTGAAAATTTGAAATCTAAAATTGGTAAAGTTGAAATTTCAAATCAATTTTTTCTTAAAAAGAAAGAATTTGATGTTGAAAAGGTTTTTAACCCCACAGTGCAAAACATTTTTGGTAATATGATTGATGGGAAAGTAAAAGGGGTTAAAGAATTCTATGAGAAGAAAATGGCAGGTAGGCAACCGAGTGTTGATAACTCGGAATCTCCCAAGGTCTGTCAGGCTTGGGAGAATCTTTCTAACTAAAAATACTGACTTGCCGGAGCTCCCAAGTTGGTAATCGTGGAGCATGAATCAACATCTTTCTTATATTGTTTTTGAAAAATTGAAAATTTTGATAAGTGTGACTTGCCGGAACTCCCAGGTTGGTAGTGTGGAGTAGGAATCGGCATTTTGAGAATTCAACTTACATGTGATATTGGTTGGTAATCCATGTGGTTGAAAAAGTGTTTGTGATATAAGTAGTTAATCAAGGTCATTAGATTGAACCTGATTGGACCATTCTTACAAGTGATAAATCAAGGACATTAAGTTGTACTTGCATTTTTCCTACAAGTGGTATTTGGTTGAAAGACAATGTGATGAACCAAACCCTTAACCTACAAGTGGTAAAATCAATCAACAAAACTAATTTTCCGGAAAAACCATTTGATTAAAACAAACTTAAGTGTTTTGAAATCAATGGGAAAATAGTTTCTTGTGAGGGGGAGTTCTGATTGTTTATGCCAAGTGGATGGCGATTTGAAGCGAGTCGATATCAGTTGTCACTTTACTTGTACAGTTTGTTTTCAAATTTCCTTTAAATGTTTGTGCATTTTAGGGGGGGTAAGTATTTCAGAAAATCCAAAAACATTTGAAAATTTGAAAAATCCAAAAACATGATAAAATCAAAAATGAGTTTTGTTGTAAAAAAGAGGAAATGATAGTACATCAGTGGACTGTCACAACATGCTAAAGAAATGTAAAGTCAAAATGTGATAAACAATCTCACTAACGATGTGACGGTAGGCTCAGCTAGACGAGTAGATTTGCGATAACGATACAAACTTAAATGATAAAGCCTAGTTCTAGTGGGAAACATGGTCAAAAGTATAGTACTTAGTTTTGTTCTTCTTGATTGTGTGCCTACTCAGTAATCGATGAATGCTAAAGAGCATAAAAACTGGTCAGTTTGTGAACTTTCACAACTTGCTAAAAATTCGCTGTAATTGTGCATTTCATTTTGCAAAGATTTAAACTTGTTTTATTTCTTTATTTTGTTTAAGCATTGGACATCCTCTGCGTATACGTGAGTATCGAACTGGATGTTATTGCCTAAACATTCTGCTTTATTTTCTTTGGTGTTTCGTTTAAGCTTTGGATCACCTCTGCGTATACGTGAGTATCGACCTGGTGGTTAAAGACTAAACAACTTCAACTTATTTTTATTTTTCTTATTTTGTTTAAACATTGAACTTTCTCTGCGTATACATAAGTATCGACCTGATTGTTAATGTTTAAACATTCTGCTTTGTTTTCGCACAAATCACAGTTGATAAAAGTTTAAAGCCATTACTTGAGTTAGTGTATTGGATATGCTGAGATCGTGGGGTCCATAAGAGCTTTGTGCAAAATTAATATATCTTAACGTATCGGTAAGCATTTCGAAAGTTTTTAGATTGAGTTTAAGTGGACAACTATATCGTCAATCAATGTGAATAGTTTAGAGCTTAAAATGTTTAAAGCTTAATGGTGTTGGTGATTTGTCTCATAAACTGATATGATCCTCTTACATGAACTCACAAAAATATTGTCTTTAAATATTTCTTTACCGCATTTCATTACATTTAAAAATCCAAAAAGATTTTAGTGTGTTTTAGCCTAAATTTTGAAAAATACAAAAAGATTTTCGACAATTGGTATTGGAGAGCTGATTTTCAAAATTCCAAGTGCTAAACTTGATGAACAGGTTTGGGAAAGAATGTATGAAGTAGTTGTGTTTTGAAGTGGTTATCAAAGATTAAATAATTTTTGAATGATACCTGCAAGTGGTTTTTAAAATTGCAAAATTTTAAATTTGTGAAACTTATTTTTGGGTAGAGATTTGTACAGGATAGCCAGGTTTCGATACCTGAGTTAGATGAGTGACAGGTTACGACCTAAGAACCTGTGGAAAGTAAATTCCAGACTGCGATTCCAATTTAATGAAAAGGAGAGTGTGAGGATATCATGAGGGAGTCTGAAGATTGTAGAGCCAGATTCACCAGAAGATTACAAGAAAGAGAAAAAGATTGATTGTGGATGCTTACAATGGAGAATTTTGGAGAGAGCGAGAAAACTGATAAAGACTGAAGGTTTGACAATCGAAGACTCGACACTTAAGACTCGTCAACATTCGAGGGGGAGTCTGTTGGTGCATACGTCTGCCGACTTCGTCTTGTATCGAGTCTTGCACGTAGTATGATAGATCAGAGCACGGAAATCGAGGAATTGTGTTTATAGGTAATTCCGCTTGAAATGGTAAATAACCATTTCAAGCGAAATCACATGTTCTTATTTCGCTTGAACTAATGTTGGTTCATTTCAAGCGAAATCACTTAAAAGTGATTCCGCTTGAAACAACTTCAAGCGAAATCAGACCTCCTATAAATACCTTGTGTGCTATTTCATTTGTAACAATTCCGGTCAGTGTAACGAAGTGCTGCCGAAGTGTCCACAGACTTGTATTTGTTCTAAAATCAATATACGGATAGTTTAATGTGTGAATCTAGCTGAATTGAACTGAATACGTTTGTTTCCGCCACTCGTATTGAGATAAACTCTTCTGATCGACTCGTTCGGGTCTGAAAACGATCCTACAGTTAATCGGTCCATCTCTTCGGTGGAAATCCGTTTTCAAGCCGGCTTTCGACTAAGGAACGAGTCGAGACTCTGATTGAGTCCAGATTCCATCGTATTTTGTGTAAAAATCGAAGAAAAGTTGAAAACAGATGAAAAAGTGTTGAAATCGTTCATAACTTAGTTGAAAAGTGTTAAAATCCTTTAGATATGGAACCGACCTCGATTGATTGGAGCTCCACCACAGTTTGCCTAAGCAAAACGAGTGGAAACCATCTTCAAGATGTCCAAATCAGGTGATTTTGAGAAAAAGCTTAAGTGTGTGTGTGATTTTGATGAAGAAGATGGAGTAGAAGTGATTAGATATGAAGATTAACGAAGATTTGAGAGAAAAATCTTACAAAATGGCCTTGAATCACAGCAGAGTCTTGGGGAGCGGATGAGAGTGTCAAAGTCTGAGAATGAGGGTGTACGACTAGTATTTATAGGGAGTGATGGAGGGTTAAGTCGGTTGCGCGAGTGGCAGTTGTTCGGATTGCTCCATTCGGTCGGATGGTCATCCGGGCGGATGTCCATTCGGACGGAAGGCCATTCGAACGGCCGTGTTTGTGCGAGTTAGTTTTCCAATCTTGGTTCGTTTGTTAAGCGTTGCATTGCGTTTAATCGATTTGCGAGTGACCGTTTGTGTCACACCCCGACCGCGTAAAACATCAAACCGTGGCGGAAACATCGGGGACTGTTGCAACAGAATTATTGTTTCACAACCATGGTAATTCAAGTTTTGTTTTATTTATTAACAAAGAGGTTACATTGTCTTTAAACAAAAGAAACAAGAGTACATAACATTATTTAAACTAATCTTGCTTCTTTTATGTCACTAAGGCCCGAGTCCACCCTAGTGTGTCCTGATCAAACCTATGCATTAGCTCCTGAAAACACATGTGAAAATAGGTACGTCAGCATAAAAATGCCTATGAGATACATAGGTTTTGTTAAAATAGGATTCATGACTTAAGTTTAAAGAAATGTTTAATAAAAATTAGTCATGAATCTTGTTAAGTGTTTTCTTTTATAAATCATACGAAAATTTGATAAGAAATCAGATTATACAAAAGAAAGGTATATGGTTAATTAAATAACCAAGTAAAATGAGTTGTAAAAAATAAACTGTTTGTAAAACAATGTCTTGTGAAAATATGTTATTTGTGTAAAATGTAATATGTCTAATCTGAAATGGTTTAAATAACGCCACGATATGTAATATTATAAAAGCACTTATATATGGGAAGTACCAGCGGCGTATCCACCATGCTTTTATCATATTACACACGCCTCGTTACTTAAATCATTTACCAAACAAAGCACCAATGTAAAAATGTTCATGTATAATCAAATGTTAAAATGTTTATGTGTAAACCATGTCTAATGCCAAATGTAAACCATGTAATGTGTAAACCAATGTCATGTATGGCAAGTGAAATATGTCAACTAAAGCCAAAGGTAAAATGCACAAAACAAGATATTGAAATAAATCAAAGTTATGTTTCGTAAAATAACTGCATGCTCTACTGATACAAACATATATGCGGTATTGTTAAAATGCGTACATTCAAGCCTTGCGACTGTGGCGACAAACCCTTAAACAAATTAAAGGTTTATCTGAGTTATGTATATTGGATTCAGTCATTCCTTCCACCCAAACAAACCTAGGATTTCAGGAACGGGAGTTGTCAATTCCTATGGTACCATTACTTACTACCAAGCGGCGTGATCAATGTTAATGAATGTATTTTTGTCCCATTTAAACAAACCAAATGTCATACCAAAATGTAAGCATGTGATGTAAAACAATGTACTAAGTATGCAATGGACATACATAGCATGTGATGTAAAACAATGTACTAAGTATGCACTAAATGGACATACATAGCATGTGATGTAAAACAATGTACTTAGTATGCACTAAATGGACATACATAACATGTGATGTAAAACAATGTACTAAGTATGCACTAAATGGACATACATAGCATGTGATGTAAAACAATGTACTAAGTATGCACTAAATGGATATACATAGCATGTGATGTAAAACAATGTACTAAGTATGCACTAAATGAACATACATAGCAAAGACATGGACAAAAATTATCTACTATAAGGTAGTGTTTGGTATGCAGGAATGAGAGGCAGAATGTAATGGATGATTACGAGGGAATGAAGAAAATAGTGTTTGGTTGGTCAATGGAATAGAATCACCCATTCCAAAAGGCATTCCATTCCCTCAAAATCATTCCTTCCACCCCCATTTTTTTTTTCATTCCATCCCCTCTTGCACCATTCATCAACAACACCACAACCCACCACCTTCGCCACAACCCACCACCACCACCCATCACCGACGCCATCGCCACCACCCGCCATCCCGACAGCCACCGCCACCCACCCACCCGCCACCGTTACCACCCACCGCCAAGACCAACCGCCAACGCCACTCACCGCCGCCACCCACCACCATCGTCGATGCCACCACCAAGGCCACCACCAACCACCGCCGTTGCCGCAACCCACCGCCACCTCCGCCGCCACCCACCACCAACGGTCGCCGTCACTCGTCGTCCCCGCCGCATTGCCACTCGCCGCCACAACCACCACCCATCGCCGCCGCCGCCACCCGCCACCGCCACCTATAACCACCCACAATCACTACCACCGACCACCACCACCACTACTCACCGCTAATTTTATTCATTCGTTTTTCTTGCCACCAAATCATACACAGTAATAATTCATTCCATTCACACATGGTGGTAACCAAACAAGACATGGAATGGTAATGATCCATTGCATTCCCTCGTGCATTCCATTACCTCGTCTATTCCATTCCTTCGTCTATTCCATTACCACATACCAAACGGACCCTAAGTGTACTAATGTACATAGCAAGTATAAGATATGAAATCATAAAAAGCACGACAGTAACAAGTAGGCACATGTGTTTCACCCCAAAACGTTTGAAAAACAGTAAAATAGGGGTCTATGTACTCACTTGAGATTGCTCAATAGTCTTTGGATAACAACCAAGTAATGCTAGAAAGATCACGGAATCAATCGGCACCTAATATAGGTAACTACGTTAATAAACCGGACCTAAATCGGAGGATCGGATAAAATGTGGTTTCGTAAACCAAATGAGTATAGGAACTCATGTAATATGGTTTAACAAAGCCTACATTCTAAAACAGAACCTAACCTAAGTGCTTACGACCCATTACGACTCGTTTAGGTAGGTTACGCTACTTTAACGCGTCGTTCGCGTAAAACGCGTTTGGACCGCCTAACTAGTCCTATGATAAGTAATATATGCCTTAACATGTCTAATAATGTTTCCTAATCAATTTGGATGTCAAAATTTAGGTTACATATGATTAAAATGAATTTATGCGCAAAAAGGGCATTTTGGTCATTTTCCTAAGGCATATAAACTACCTATCATACAACTAACTAAACGTAGTGACCATAAGGTATAACCTCGGAAGGTTATTCCCTATGCAACTATGGCCACCTAATGTGTTTGGTCGGATCCTAAAGATCGACCAAACGGGTCGGGTTCAAAAGTCTAAGCGGTTGTTTAGACCGCTTACCTTTACGACCCTATATAAGCACTAAACCTAAAGTGACGAGTTAAACATGTTTAACGAAGTTTGAAAACAGGTTTGGTATCAAAATAAAAGGGTTTTGATACCCAAGAATAGTTTGGTTGCAAAATACGCATAAACGCGCATTTTGACCAAAACTATAACTCGTCACTATGCCTAAACAACGTGGTAATCAGTAGGTATAGTCACCAAGGACTATAACCATCGTGATTATGCTCACGTTGCGAAGTTCAAATGAACTCCGTGTTGACCATAAACTGGTCAAAGCAGAAAGTCAAACACAGTTTGACTTTCGTGCTTAAAATGCGTAAAAGAACGAAAGAATACTTACAAGAGGTCCAAGAAATGGAGTTTTGATCTGAAAATTCTCAGGTATGAAGTGTATAACTTCAACTTAGAGAACAAAATCAGATCAAGGTGCGAGTTTGGGAGGAAATGGGGTTGGGTATTTATAGTTTTCGGGTAACCGTTAAGATCGTTCATCGAAAACCGAGCTTCAATCTGAGCCGTACAAGTGCACCCATGGTTTTGGAATACCATGGGCACCCCAAAATAGCCCATAGATTGATTAGAAACCGTTTGCAACCCACCAAAACAGCTGGAACAGGCTGGAAATAGTTGGAAAACATTTTCTGCAGATCAGGGGGTCGCTCGCGCCCCGCGGAAGAGCCACATCAGGCTTACGCGGCCCGCCTGAGCTCTGCAGTTTAGCAATAGTTTCAAATGTTGCAGTTTTGGTCCCTGCATGCTTTTAAGGCCATTTTCGATGCGTTTGAGGCCCGTTAAGCCATTTTAAAGGCTCTACAATGATTCCTAAACATAGGGGACATGAAACATGCTCAAAAATATGTCGAATGTTGGTTCGTTTGGCCGTACGATCACGTTATTCAGTTAATTATGACTAAACACGAACAGACGTGAAAAACGATCCAAATTACGCGACGAATGGAATTTTATCATGCCAATCACTAAAATAAAATATTTTAATGATTACATAATTTTTTTGGATGTCCGGATGTATTCAGAATATAAGTTATGCGCGAAAATGCAAACTTATGCACTTTTTGACGCTTTTAGTCCCTGAATGACCAAAAAGTTTATTTTAGCACACCGAACCCCTCAAAGCCTATTTCTAAGTTATGTAAAGAATATTGAGGGTATGTTTAACTTATGATCATGTTTTGGATTGTCCGTTACAGTACGAATCGGCATACTTTCGCAGTTTGTCGAAATTAGTCCCTGTTAGCGAATAAACTTGATTTTGCCATACCAAAGCCTTAAAAACTTATTTCTAAGTTATGTAAAGGTTATTTAGGGTATGTTAAGCATAAATTGATGCTCCGGAGTGTTTGTCACATTAAACTGATTACGTTTACGCACCAGCTTGCGTATAACACTCAAGAAAACGATATAGAGTTTGAAATTGAACAAAAATCAAAACATACAAAATGTCAAACATAAATAACCAAATATTGGGATCAAATAACATTGCTTTATTGATAACTGAACTGTTTAAGGTTTATACAATGATTACAAGCACAGATGTCACAGTCTTCCCTACTTGAGGGAATTTCGTCCCAAAATTTATTTAGAGGAAACTTGTGAGAAAAGATGCGGATACTTCGCCTTCATTTGATGTTCACGTTCCCAAGTAAATTCTGGTCCATTTTTAGATTCCCAGCGAACTTTGACAAGTGGAATGCACTTGCGCTTGAGCCATTTTGTCACACCCCGAAATATCAGAGCATTGGCGTGACTGGACTGGTATCTTCATTGCACAACGGAAGCAATTAAGCTAAGACTTCTAGAAAATGAATGCCACTAAGTACTCGACTCCACATGGTTCTCCTATTCCAACCGTGCCATGATTTCTGAAAAGTAACCCATTAGAGTGGGGTTGCCTGAAACCCATTAGATCTAACCTTTTGTTTCGCGGTCTGAATGTATACGTTGATTAATGGTGCTTATGGTACCCTATTCGAGACATGCTCTAGAATGTTTCACTTGAATGTTTTTGTACCCATCATACTATTTGTAAACTTTGTAACATTTGTAACATGTATTTCACCCCCGAAATTATAAAACCAAAAACAGTTAAATTATAAAACCAAAAACAGCATGAACTCACCTGAATATTCCTGTGCAAAGCTAGCTAAATACGACTTCGTGATGTCGTTTCCAAGACGAGACTCGCTAACGTGCATTCTACAATATTCCTGACACGGAATATCTTATAAGTTTCTAACCAAAAGCGGTAACTAATCCACGTGTTACCGAGCTCTACCGAATCGTTGACGATAAGTGGTTAACTTAATAAAAATGATTAAGTTATACTTTGTCGCCCCGAGAAGTCGTTGTGTGTATAGGAATATTCGTACGAAAGTAATATATAATAAACTTGTATTATATATATATATATATATTGCGTCTTGGATATACTTGCCATAATATACGTATACGTCGTTTCGGCGTTTGTAATAAATATAAAAAGTTATATTTATTTTGCGAAAGTATCATCGAGTGTGTTTGAAGTTTTAAATAAATAGATAAACTATATCTATTTTATAAAAGAATTCGTGTCGTTTATAATTTCAAACAAATATATAACTATATTTATTTTAGCAAAACAGTCGTCGTGTCGTTTGATATTTGAAATAAATATAAACTATATTTATTTTGATGAAACGAATTCGTGTTACGCGATGCTTGAAATAAATATATATACTATTTTTATTTATAGAAGGGGTTTACGTTTGAAATAAATATAATAATAACTATATTTATTTTGTATAGTAGTTTGCGTTGTCGTCGTTTTTTGTAAGTTATAAAGTGTCGGCGTAAATACTCATTTGTAGTTATAAAAGTCACTTGATCCGTTTGCTTTAAAACATGTTTTATTTTACGGATTTTCTCGAAAAACGGGCAGAGTTTCCTTTGTTTTTGGACGCCCCGACAACAAAAGTTGTCGCTATTTTCCAAAATTCAACAATGTAATCAACGCAATGTAATCAAATATATTTCGTCAAACATTTCAAAATATAAACTAAATTGTAACGAAATGGTTCGAGCTCGTTCACGAAAATAAAACAATCGTTAAATATAGTTATCAAAATTATAGACGCGTCGTTATCTTTACCATTCTTCGTATGCCGATACGTCGACTGAGCTGAGTTGACTGAGTAAACTCACTGTTGACCTGCGTTTGACCGAGTCGACTCGGGTTGACCGATACCGTTGACCTGACCGCTGACACGAACCCAAAAACGAACCCTGTTGAACCCGAGCTCGCTGAACCATACCCGAACCGCGGCTGACCCAGAACTCGATATCCGACCCGAGACTCTCGATGTCAGACCCGAGAACAAAATCATCACCCGAACATCATCAAACTTGGTATGGACATAATCATCCTCAAGTTTGCAGGAAATAAAGAAAAATAGAGGAGGTGGTTAGCGAAAAAAAAATCTGTCGGACCAAGTCATTGACCGCCGACCACCATCCAAGCTGAACCGGGGCTCGTTGGATAAAAACGTCGACCACCGGTTAAATGAACCGACCGGCGGTCGGTCGGTGTGACCACCGGTCAATCATCGCAGAAGGGGGGGGGTTACGTCGCTTCTCCGCTGCAATAACACTACCGCCGCCGCCACTCTCAGCGGCGCCGCCGCTGGTCTGCTTCGTCGGACCACCCTCCGCGGTGGCCGGCTCCTCCCTGTGGTTTGTCTGGTGATTTGTTGGAGAAGATGGAGTCCTTTTTGAGAGATGCAGGTAGTAATCGAGAAGGTGGAAGGAGAGATGGATTGGTTTTGATTTCCTTTGAGTGTATGCTCTTGAGTGTATATGTATGGATCGAGAGATGAGAGAAGGGTATTTTGTAATTTGTATGTGTGTGTGTTCTCTTGGATTGCAGTGAAAAAGAAAGAGATGGGAGGTTCTTATATTTTTCCTCCTATTGAAATGTCTTTTATGTATTCAAAATACATTTAGGTCATAGGTTTCTTACCCAAGTCAATACCCAACATATGAAAATGATGAGTTGTTTAGCCGTATTGGGAATGGCATGTACTCCAAAAGTAACATTAAATATTTAAAGATGTTTCCTAACAATACTACATGTGATTTGGTTGCAATCCAAGTATAGTTTTGATCTTGTTTTAGTCTTGTGGGTTTTGGGCTTGGGCCCAAGGCCCACAAGCCCATTTCATATGTAACCGGCCCGTAATTCTTGCGAGACCCGTTGTCAAATCCTGAACTCCGTTTAACGTCAAAAATTAAAATACGAAAAATACGGTAGGTAGTCGTTGTTTGCATGCCCGTTCGTCGATTACGGTAATAATCGCGAAAAATTGTATCGTTGCCGTCTTAAATCCGTTTTTCGATCTGGTTTCGACTGTAGTCACTAAAATTTAATTACGAAGCTAAAATATATCTTAAAATTTAATATTTGTCGGCGTTGTCAGTATTCGATACGGTATCAGTTCGTTGTCGCGTAATATTCAGCAGGTTTCTCTGTAAACCACCGTTCGCGCACTGTAAAGTCGTATAGACGTTCCTAGGCACTCCAAAGGCCTAAATGAGTTAATCTACGTCTTTAAACACTATTTATTATCGCGTTAATCACCTGATAATCACGAAATTAAGAGCTGTAAATCACCGGTTGTCACATTCTCCCCCTGTTAATAAAATTTCGTCCTCAAAATTTAGTTTTCGTTAACTCCTTAGAGTTACATTATGCGTAGGAAATATGAATAGTACCAAAGTGAATGAACATGAAATCGAATCAAGACTTATTCGAATGATTTGAATTCAAGGACGTATCACAAGATGCAAATGAATTCTAGAAATGATCGCATCCAGTAATGAACTTAGATTCAACAAGCTTAAATGTAATTAGTTTTGCATGAAACGCTCGATCGTGATCAGCGCAAGCTGCAAGTTCTACCGACGCCCCAAGGTGTCGTAGTGATAAAAAAAATATTTCAATAATAGTGGTGATCAAACAAGTATCACCTGTGTTTGAAGTCAAATGAAAGCGCAATAATAAATCGAAGCTTATATAAAGCAAATAAATAAATAATTAAATCCGTGCATGAGATGCGTAAACGAGTTTAGCGCAAGCTTCAAATTAATGAAAATCACCATCACATGGTGTCGGAATCATCAAACGACTTAATGGAGTCGTAGATCAAACAAGTCTACTACGACTCGAAACAAATGAAACACTTGTTAAAACGAATTTGAATATGATGTTTTCAACACATCATATGGTGTCTTGAATTGAATATGTGTAATGGACAAGTTCAAACAATTGAATTTGATTTCGGCGCAAGCCGACAATAAATACATGTATCGACAAGAAAACTTTCGGCATGGTCACAACGAAAAAAAACATGTATGTATCTTGAAAAGAAAAGAAATTTCAAGACAATGTGTTGACTTGATAACAAAGGAGCCAACAATTACAATAATGCGGGTCATTCGAATCACAATTTAATAATTAGATTTAGCGAAATAATATTTGAACTTTAATTAAACGCTTTATTCGAAACGAAACCACATGCTCAACAAACGATGCATGTGTAACATATGAATTTTTCAAGGAATGAAGCAATTGAATATTCGCTATACTGAAAGAAATGATCGTGATACAATGACCATCAAGAGGAGTAGAGATACGAAAATCTACTCCGTAAATGTGAAAGTCGAAATTTCAATAAAAGAAATTTAAGGACTTTACCTGGGGTTGCATGTGACGACCAGTTGTTAGGTGACTTTACCATGGAGTGTTGAACATAGCGTACTCGTCGTTAATAAGATAGGGGGAATGCGAAGACATATGTCTTCTTCTTAGCATGACTCATGTCGTTTGCAGGACCGCGTGCCTAACTGCCGCTTCCTCGAAAGTCGTATGTGACGTACTTCAACCTTCGTTGATGTATAGCTTAAGTTTCACGTATATCTGTGCACCAGCGTTTCGTTATGCATAGGCTGCCTGCTCGGGAAGTCAAAATATCATAGACAATATGAATAATAGTGTGTGCCTGAGTTAATATTTGTGGTTCCTATGTGATGACCTTTAACGAACTTAGACATAAGTTTCCGAAGGTCTTAAATGCATGTTTCCTAAACTCTCAGGGTTTTATGTACTGTATGTAATTGTTTTTGTGTATTATGTGTAAACACCACAATAACGTATGTTTGAAAACAAAATCTTAACTGTTTGTTTTTCAGCAACGGTTGGAGACCATATTCGAGTCTTAGGCGTTCTATATGTATTCAATGTTTTACTAATCTAAGTCCCTAGAGAAATATGAGGTTAGAGCCTAGGTATCTCTATAGAGAACCCTATTCGCTGTAACCTATAGCTCTGATACCAATCTGTCACACCCCGAAATATCAGAGCATTGGCGTGACTGGACTGGTATCTTCATTGCACATCGGAAGCAATTAAGCTAAGACTTCTAGAAAATGAATGCCACTAAGTACTCGACTCCACATGGTTCTCCTATTCCAACCGTGCCATGATTTCTGAAAAGTAACCTGAGAAAGAAACATGCGAAAAATCAACATAAAGTTGAGCGAGTTCATAGTTTGTTTGTAAAAGATTTGAAATAATCTTTTGAATAACCGGTTTTTGAAGTATTGTTGAGAAAACGAATTTAAAATCATTTTCTTGTCATGTTATATGGAACTTTGTATGAAAACATGGAATGTAACTTGTAAAAAGTATCTGTAACTGTGTTCTATGAATGTTTGTGTGTATCTTGTAAAACGTATCTGTAACTGAGTACTATGAATGTTTGTATGTATCATGTAGAATGTATCTGTAACTGAGTACTATGAATGTTTGTATGTATCATGTAGAATGTATCTGTAACTGAGTACTATGAATGTTTGAGATCGCTAGTGGTTTGCAAGGCCACTAACATGTGTCACGACATAGGAAGCCACCAAACCTAGGCATTTTTGTCGACTTTGACTGAGACACAGAAGCACTCATTGGTAGAAGTAGGCCAAGAGTGGGGTTGCCTGAAACCCATTAGATCTAACCTTTTGTTTCGCGGTCTGAATGTATACGTTGATTAATGGTGCTTATGGTACCCTATTCGAGACATGCTCTAGAATGTTTCACTTGAATGTTTTTGTACCCATCATACTATTTGTAAACTTTGTAACATTTGTAACATGTATTTCACCCCCGAAATTATAAAACCAAAAACAGTTAAATTATAAAACCAAAAACAGCATGAACTCACCTGAATATTCCTGTGCAAAGCTAGCTAAATACGACTTCGTGATGTCGTTTCCAAGACGAGACTCGCTAACGTGCATTCTACAATATTCCTGACACGGAATATCTTATAAGTTTCTAACCAAAAGCGGTAACTAATCCACGTGTTACCGAGCTCTACCGAATCGTTGACGATAAGTGGTTAACTTAATAAAAATGATTAAGTTATACTTTGTCGCCCCGAGAAGTCGTTGTGTATATAGGAATATTCGTACGAAAGTAATATATAATAAACTTGTATTATATATATATATTGCGTCTTGGATATACTTGCCATAATATACGTATACGTCGTTTCGGCGTTTGTAATAAATATAAAAAGTTATATTTATTTTGTGAAAGTATCATCGAGTGTGTTTGAAGTTTGAAATAAATAGATAAACTATATCTATTTTATAAAATAATTCGTGTCGTTTATAATTTCAAACAAATATACAACTATATTTATTTTAGCAAAACAATCGTCGTGTCGTTTGATATTTGAAATAAATATAAACTATATTTATTTTGATGAAACGAATTCGAGTTACGCGATGCTTGAAATAAATATATATATACTATATTTATTTATAGAAGGGTTCGAGTTTACGTTTGAAATAAATATAATAATAACTATATTTATGTTGTATAGTAGTTTGCGTTGTCGTCGTTTTTTGTAAGTTATAAAGTGTCGGCGTAAATACTCATTTGTAGTTATAAAAGTCACTTGATCCGTTTGCTTTAAAACATGTTTTATTTTACGGATTTTCTCGAAAAACGGGCAGAGTTTCCTTTGTTTTTGGACGCCCCGACAACAAAAGTTGTCGCTATTTTCCAAAATTCAACAATGTAATCAACACAATGTAATCAAATATATTTCGTCAAGCATTTCAAAATATAAACTAAATTGTAACGAAATGGTTCGAGCTCGTTCACGAAAATAAAACAATCGTTAAATATAGTTATCAAAATTATAGACGCGTCGTTATCTTTACCATTCTTCGTATGCCGATACGTCGACTGAGCTGAGTTGACTGAGTCAACTCACTGTTGACCTGCGTTTGACCGAGTCGACTTGGGTTGACCGATTCGACCCGAACCGTTGACCTGACCGCTGACCCGAACCCAAAAACGAACCCTGTTGAATCCGAGCTCGCTGAACCATACCCGAACCGCGGCTGACCCAGAACTCGATATCCGACCCGAGACTCCTGATGTCTGACTCGAGAACAAAATCATCACCCGAACATCATCAAACTTGGTATGGACATAATCATCCTCGAGTTTGCAGGAAATAAAGAAAAATAGAGGAGGTGGTTACCGAAAAAAAAATCTGTCGGACCAAGTCATAGACCGCCGACCACCATCCAAGCTGAACCGGGGCTCGTTGGATAAAAACATCGACCACCGGTTAAATGAACCGACCGGCGGTCGGTCGGTGTGACCACCGGTCAATCATCGTAGAAGGGGGGGGGTTACGTCGCTTCTCCGCTGCAATAACACTACCGCCGCCGCCACTCTCAGCGGCGCCGCCGCTGGTCTGCTTCGCCGGACAACCATCCGCGGCTGCCGGCTCCTCCCTGTGGTTTGTCTGGTGATTTGTTGGAGAAGATGGAGTCCTTTTTGAGAGATGCATGTAGTAATCGAGAAGGTGGAATGAGAGATGGATTGGTTTTGATTTCCTTTGAGTGTGTGCTCTTGAGTGTATATGTATGGATCGAGAGATGAGAGAAGGGTATTTTGTAATTTGTATGTGTGTGTGTTCTCTTGGATTGCAGTGAGAAAGAAAGAGATGGGAGGTTCTTATATTTTTCCTCCTATTGAAATTTCTTTTATGTATTCAAAATACATTCCGGTCATAGGTTTCTTACCCAAGTCAATACCCAACATATGAAAATGATAAGTTGTTTAGCCGTATTGGAAATGGCATGTACTCCAAAAGTAACATTAAATATTTAAAGATGTTTCCTAACAATACTACATGTGATTTGGTTGCAATCCAAGTATAGTTTTTATCTTGTTTTAGTCTTGTGGGTTTTGGGCTTGGGCCCAAGGCCCACAAGCCCATTTCATGTCTAAGTGGCCCGTAATTCCTACGAGACTCGTTGTCAAATCCTGAACTCCGTTTAACGTCAAAAATTAAAATACAAAAATACGGTCGGTAGTCGTTGTTTGCATGCCCGTTCGTCGATTACGGTAATAATCGCGAAAAATTGTATCGTTGCCGTCTTAAATCCGTTTTTCGATCCGGTTTCGACTGTAGTCACTAAAATTTAATTAATAAGCTAAAATATATTGTAAAATTTAACATTTGTCGGCGTTGTCAGTATTCTGTACGGTATCAGTTCGTTGTTGCGTAATATTCAGCAGGTTTCTCTGTAAACCACCGTTCGCGCACTGTAAAGTCGTATAGACGTTCCTAGGCACTCCAAAGGCCTAAATGAGTTAATCTACGTCTTTAAACACTATTTATTATCGCGTTAGTCACCTGTTAATCACGAAATTAAGAGCCGTAAATCACCGGTTGTCATACATTTGACATCACGATCCATGATTTCCACAGGTTTCTCAACAAAATACATCGTGTTATCAACACGAATTTCATCAAGTCGTATGTGGAGGTTCTCATCAGCTAAACACTTCTTGAGATTGGACACGTGAAAGGCTGGATGAACATTTCCAAGTTCAGGAGGTAACTCAAGTTTGTAGGCTACCTTACCGATTCTTTCGACGATCTTGAACTGTCCAACATATCTAGGTGCAAGTTTTCCTGTCTTTCCAAATCTGATCACACCTTTCCAAGGTGAGACCTTAAGTAATACACGATCACCGCCTTGAAATTCCATGGGCTTGCGTCGTCGGTCCGCGTAACTCTTCTGACGGCTTCTAGCTGTCTGAAGGTTATCGCGAACTTTCTTACCCTTATCTGTTGTCTCTTGAATGAGGTCAGGTCCAGTAAGCTGAGCCTCACCGATCTCATTCTAGCAGACTGGTGAATGACATTTTCGACCATAGAGAGCCTCGAAAGGAGCCATGTTGATGCTGGAGTGATAACTGTTGGTGTAGGAGAATTCAATCAACGGAAGATACGAATCCCAACTACCACCAAAATCGATCACACAAGCTCTAAGCATATCCTCCAAAGTCTGGATTGTTCTTTCAAATTGGCCATCTGATTGCGGATGATAAGCTGTGCTCAAATTAAGTTAGGTTCCCATAATAGATTGCATGGTTCTCCAAAAACGAGATGAAAAGCGAGCATCTCTGTCAGAAATAATGTTCAAAGGAACACCATGTCGGGATTCAATCTCATCCACATAGATCTTAGCAAGCTTGTCAGCAGATAGATCCTCACGGATCGGCAAGAAATGTGCTGACTTTGTAAGACGATCAACATCTACCCAGATAGCGTCATGACCTTTCTTTGTGCGCGGGAGTTTGTTAATAAGATCTATAGCAATGTTTTCCCATTTCCAAACTAGAATTTCTGGTTGCTCCAACAAACTAGAAGGATGTTGATGTTCAGCCTTAACTTTGAGACAAGTAAGGCATTTGGATACGTACAAGGCAATGTCTTTCTTCATACCAGGCCACCAATACTGAGTACGAAGATCCTTATACATTTTGTCTGCACCAGGATGAATAGAATAACAAGACTTATGAGCTTCATCCATCAGCAAGGTGCGAAGATTGTCTTGACTTGGGACCCACAAACGGTCCATGAAATAATATGATCCATCATCTTTCAGTTCAAGATCAGGCTTAATGTGATAGGGTAATTCCTTACCTATCAAGTCTTGTGAAACACAAGCATGTTGAGCCTGAGAAATGCGGGTTTAAATATCAGATCGAACTTTGACACAGTGAAGCTTGACTCGTTCCTTACGACTTAATGCGTCAGCCACGACATTCGCCTTACCAGGATGGTAGTGAATTTCGAAATCGTAGTCATTTAGAAGTTCAACCCAACGTCGTTGCCTCGTTTTGAGTTCTTTCTGATTCAAGATATGCTGAAGACTTTTGTGGTCAGTGAAAACCACACATTTTGTACCATACAAATAGTGTCTCCAGATTTTGAGAGCGAATACAACTGCACCTAACTCAACATCATAAGTGGTGTAGTTCTTCTCGTGAACCTTTAATTGCCTCGATGCATATGCTATGACTTTGTTCCTTTGCATGAGAACACAGCCAACACCCAAGTTTGATGCATCACAATACACGATAAAATCATCGTTGCCTTCAGGCAAAGATAGGATAGGTGCATCACAGAGTTTCTGCTTCAAGGTCTGAAACGCTTCTTCCTGTTTGGTTCCCCATTCAAAGGGTTTGTTCTTCTGAGTTAGAGCAGTTAGAGGAACTGCAATCTTCGAGAAGTTTTCAATGAAGCAGCGGTAATAACCCGCGAGACCAAGAAATGAACGAACTTCAGTAGGAGTAGTAGGCGTATCCCAATCCTTAATCGCGCTGATCTTGGAGGGATCTACATGAATACCTTGTTCGTTGATGATATGTCCCAAAAATTGAACTTCCTTAAGCCAAAATTCGCACTTGGAGAATTTGGCGAAAAGTTGTTCTTTCTTCAGGAGTTCCAGAGTAAGACGAAGATGATGCTCATGATCGGCTTGCGTCTTAGAATAAATCAAGATGTCATTAATGAAAACGATGATGAAGTTATCCAAATAAGGCTTACAAACCCTATTCATCAAGTCCATGAAAACAACAGGAGCATTAGTCAAACCGAATGGTATAACTGTGAACTCATAATGCCCATAACGAGTGCGGAATGCAGTCTTGGGAATATCTTCTTCATGCACACGAAGTTGATGATACCCAGAACGTAGATCAGTCTTTGAAAAATAAGAAGCACTCTGTAACTGATCAAAGAGATCATCAATGCGAGGTAGGGGATATCGATTCTTGATGGTAAGCTTGTTGAGCTCACGGTAATCGATACACATTCTGAAGGATCCATCCTTCTTCTTGACAAAAAGAATGGGAGCACCCCAAGGTGAAAAGCTAGGACGAATAAAACCTTTTTTAGAAAGCTCTTGAAGCTGCTTAGATAATTCTTGCATTTCAGATGGTGCAAGACGATATGGAGATCTAGAAATAGGATTCGCACAAGGTACAAGATCAATACGGAACTCGACTTGGCGTGCTGGGGGTAATCCGGGTAACTCTTCAGGAAACACTTCTGGATAATCCCGAATAACATGGATATCTTCAGTCGAATTACCTTTGCCTTTATCTGCTACGACATGCGCCAAAAAGGCCACATAGTTCTTTTGAAGATACTTCCGAGCTTGAGTACAAGACATGAGTTTGAGGCTATTAGCAGGTTTCTCACCACGAACCTCTAGGATCTCACCCATCGAAAGAGGCACACGAACAATCTTCTCAAAATAAACTACCTCTGCGTGATATTTAGCTAACCAATCCATTCCCACTATAATGTCAAAGCTTCCAAGTTGCATCGGTGTGAGGTCGATTGGAAAAAGTTGGTTATTAAGGTTCAACTGACAATTTCGAAGAACAGAATTGAGAACAATGGGCTCACCACTAGCAACTTCTACTGTCAAGGGCTTTCCTAGTTTCGTTCTAGACATGCGGAGCAAAGGCTCGAAAGATAATGATACAAAACTCTTATCGGCACTTGAATCAAAAAGAACAGATGCAAGCTGATTATTAACAAAGAACGTACCGTTGACCACTTCATTGTCTGCTCGCGCTTCGTTAGCATTCATGTTGAAGACTCGTCCACGAGCCTGAGCCGGATTCACGTTGGCTAGCCTTGGACACTGATTACGGTAGTGGGTCAGATCCCCACAGTTATAGCACGAACCAGGAGGAAAATGAGGTCGTGCAGCTTGAGCCTGTTGTTGAGCAGCCTGCTGAGCTGGCTTACGTGCGGCCTGATTGGGAGCAAAGCGACAAACATCGACAAGATGACCCGACTTCCCACAGTTAGTACAGAAACGACACTGAATCTGCGGTTGATGGTGGCTATTGCATCTGTTGCACAACGGTGCATTCCCCTCATACCGTTTCTTTGCTGGCGGTTGTGCAAGTTGGTTGGGAGCTGCCTGATTGACTTGGGCAGTGACAGCGAAATTCTGGGAAGCCTTGCGCTTCCTAGACCCTTTCGAAGAACCAAATTTCTTACCCTTCTTGTTCTCACCCTTACCAGACGTTTGTTTCTTATCCTTGTCAGCCTTCCTATGAAGCTTCCCCTTTCTGATCTACGACTCAGTCAAAGTCCCAGCTAACTCGATTTCCTGACGAACTGTGGTAGGGTTACTACCAGTGACGATGTCTTGTACGGAGTCAGGTAAGCCATCAATATACCTCTCGATAGCTTTCTCGAGTGGGGTAACCATGGTAGGGCATAGCAAACTCAACTCTTCATACCTGTCAGTGTAAGCCCGGTGCTCACCACTATCCTACTTCAAGTCGTCAAACTCCCTTTCTAAAGCCCTTAGTTCATGACGAGGACATAATTCCCTCATCATAAGAGCCCTGAGCTCGGCCCAAGTCTGTGCTAAAGCAACCTCAGCACCACGGTCTCTCATAACTCTGTTCCACCAAGTAAGAGCCCTCTTTTGAAACACACTTGATGCAAACTCGACTTTGCGATTATCAGGACACTGAACATGACGAAAAGTACTCTCAATGCTCTCGAACCACTGGAGGAGACCAGTTGCTCCCTCAGAACCACTAAACTTGAGTGGTTTAGCCGAGTTGAAACTTTTGAAGTTGCATGGAGCATTTTGGTTATTGTTTGCTTGGTTAACTTGAGCAATAATGTCTGGGAGTACAGCAGCCATATGCTGCGCCATGATAGCTGCCATTTCGGCATTAGGTAACGGATTTTCTCATCGAGGAGGCATTGTAAAAGAGGAAACATGAGAGAAAATGAGTGAGATGATTAGATGAAAAGAATGAGATGATACAAAAATTGACAAAAGCAAAGATGGTGGTCATTCGTTTGTACCACAAAGCAAACAAACGACACACAGTGACTAATCAAAGTAAATGGGTCAAAAATAATGTATCGCGAAGACAGGCTCGCCTATAAGTGAACATTCACCCCAAGAGTTCTCAGGTAAGAGTGACTGGTCCGATTATGTGGATTTGTACGAACACTCTAGCCTTAGACAGAAAATTCGAGGTACAGGCATTCACCCTTCCACTTTGCACGTCTTCACACTATTTAGACCCAAAACTTTGACGAGATTTTGAAAACTTAGAAGGCACAAGGCCAAAAAGAATCATTCAAAAACAGATGATTAAATTTTCAAAATCAATTTGGAAAAATGGAGGGTTCAAAACCTTATAATAAATCATTTAAAAACAGATGATTGATTTTCAAAAATCGTTTTGAAAAATTGTGTTCTTGTTTTGGTAATCACCAAAGGATAGGTGAAGTGCATGTTTTATGATCTAAACACAAGATAACTTGTGTTAGGGTCCTAGAAAAGTTATAGTCTAAGTCAAAGCATTACTAATAACCTAATTCCATATAACCATTGGCTCTGATACCAACTCTTCTGGTACACACCCCGACCGCGTAAAACATCAAACCGCGGCGGAAACGTCGGGGAGTGTTGCAACAGAATTATTGTTTCACAACCATGGTATTTAAAGTTTTGTTTTATTTATTAACAAAGAGGTTATATTGTCTTTAAACAAAAGAAACAAGAGTACATAACATTATTTAAACTAATCTTGCTTTTTTATGTCACTAAGGCCCGAGTCCACCCTAGTGTATCCTGATCAAACCTATGCATCAGCTCCTGAAAACACATGTGAAAATAGGTACGTCAGCATAAAAATGCCTGTGAGATACATACGTTTTGTTAAATAGGATTCATGACTTAAGTTTAAAGAAATGTTTAATAAAAATTAGTCATGAATCTTGTTAAGTGTTTTCTTTTATAAATCATACGAAAATTTGATAAGAAATCAGATTATATAAAAGAAAGGTATATGGTTAATTAAATAACCAAGTAAAATGAGTTGTATAAAATAAACTGTTTGTAAAACAATGTCTTGTGAAAATATGTTATTTGTGTAATATGTAATATGTCTAATCTGAAATGTGTAGGATCGATATTGACGATCAATTGAGTCAATCCAAGTCAAAATACCACTGTTTCTGAGGCGGAATCACACAAACAGTTTGAATCAAAGAGAATGGAGTAGGAATAGACAGAATATCACTTTAAACACTGTTTCTCATTCATATATTGACTTGAAAATCCGGCAGCAGTTCGGTACAAACTTCTTGGAACTGTTACAAATGAGAAGCTAGAACACCCTATATATAGGCTTCTTGAGCTCGCTTGAAACAAAACATGTCCATTCAAGCGAAACCACCTAAATAACTTCAAGCGAACCTATCTCGTGACTTTCAAGCGAATCTTATAATCTGATTTCATTTAAAATGCCTTGTATTTTGTGTAGTGATGCAATGATGATGTCATCTGTATGATGTCATCATTTAATAAAATGACATCATGCTTAATCAGATCCGCAACGCAACCAAGACTCGATATAAGACGAAGTCAACAGACAAATGCATTAACAGTCTCCCCCTTGGATGTTGACGGAGTCTTCAGTACGAGACGTTAGTATGTCAAACCTTCAGTCTTAATCAGTCTTCACACTCTCTCTTTAAT
Organism: Helianthus tuberosus; assembly: GCA_030545235.1. Lineage (NCBI taxonomy): Eukaryota > Viridiplantae > Streptophyta > Magnoliopsida > Asterales > Asteraceae > Helianthus > Helianthus tuberosus. The sequence goes on from CM060411.1 coordinate 91,041,558, forward strand.
CACCCTATTGCTAACAGACTCCCCCTTACGTTGTACCAGGATCGTAATCTGATATAGCACTCTCTATCTTCTCATCATTAGCAGCTTTCACAGATTCAGGACCATCTCCTGGCTCTCCGTAGCAACAAGATCAGGAACCTAGCTTTTACGTCTACAGACTCCCCCTTTCGACAAGCTGGGATTGCAGTCTAGAATTCACTAGCTGCATATCTGCATACACTCTAACCAACAGTAAGATTTGACTTTATGCTTACCACTTGATTTTAAAATGATGAAAATTGGTTTCAAATTAATGATCCATTTAGTCATTTCAAAAACATTTCTCGTTTCAAACAACCTTTCCCAAACTTCTGTTCTTCCTGTTTAGCACTTAGAATTTTGAAAATCAGCTCTTCAACATCAGTTGTCGAAAATCTTTTTGGATTTTTCAAAAATTTATGCTAAAACACACTAAAATCTTTTTGGATTTTAGGAAATCAACTATATACAGACATATTTTTGTGAGTTTGAGTAAGAGGATCATATCAGTTTTTGAGACAAATCACTAGCACCGTTAAGCTTTAAACATTTTAAGTTCTAAACGATTCATATAGATTGACGATATTGTTGTCCACTTAAACTCAATCTAAAAAAACTTTTGAAATGCTTACCGATACGTTAAGGTATATTAATTTTGCACTAAGTTCTTATGGACCCCACGATCTCAGCATATCCCCTCATCATGCAATACACTAACTCAAGTAATGCCTTTAAACTTTTATCAAATGTGATATGTGCGAAAACAAAGCAGAATGTTTAAACATTAACAATCAGGTCGATACTTCCGTATACGCAGAGAAAGTCCAATGTTTAAACAAAATAAGAAAAATAAAATAAGTTGAAGTTGTTTAGGCTTTTACCACCAGGTCGATACTTCCGTATACGCAGAGGTGATCCAAAGCTTAAACGAAACACCAAAGAAAATAAAGCAGAACACTTAGGCAATAACATCCAGGTCGATACTCCCGTATACGCAGAGGATGTCCAATGCTTAAACAAAATAAAGAAATAAAACAAGTTTAAATCTTTGCAAAAAGAAATGCACAATCACAGTGACTTTTCAGCAAAGTTGTGAAAGTTCACATCTTTCATGAGACCGTTTATCACATTTGACATTTCATTTCTTTAGCATGCTGTGATAGTCCAACTGATTTACTATCATTTCCTCTTTTTGACAACAAAACTCATTTTGAATTTTTCAATGTTTTTGGCATTTTCAAATTTTCTATTTTTTAATATTTGTCCCCCTAAAATCAAAATATGTTTCAATTTTGATTTTCCGGGAAAATTTGAAAACAAACTGTACAAGGTAAAATGACAACATGATGCGAATTACTTCAATTCGCCATCCACTGTCCATAAACAATCAGAACTCCCCCTTACAACAAACTATTTTCCCATTATGATTTCAAAACACTTAAGTTTGTTTTAATCAACATGGTTTTTTCGGAAAATTAGTTTTGTTTGCCATTTTACAAACATGGGATTTTCATCACATTGTCCTTTCACAATCCACTTGTAGGTTTATCACAACATAATCACTTGAAGAAAAGATAAATCAAGTATAACTTAATCTCCCTGATTATTCTTTTGAAAGTCGAAATTTCACCGAAGTGAATTTCTCAAGAAAGATGCCGATTCCTACTCCCTAATTACCAACTTGGGAGTTCCGGCAACTCAGGTTTTTCAGTTAAAGAGATTCACCCAAGCCTGACGGTCCTTGGGTGTATTTGAGTTATTTTCATTCGGGATTTGAACATTCCTTTTTGTTTCATAAAATTCTTTAACACCTTTTACCTTACCCTCAACCATCTTTCCAAAAATATTTTTTACTTTGCTACTAAAAGCCTTTTCGACATCAAATTCTTTCTTTTCGGAATAGAACTGATTCAAAATTTTCACTTTCCCATCTTTTTGTTTAAAATTTTCAGTCAGCAATGGTGGAAAATTGATATCATCCATTGGCGTAACTGGATTTTCTCCTTTTTGCTCAACAGGTGGCTCTTCTGACTTTGACGAGTCAGATTCATCGCCAACACGTGGCTCCTTTGTTTCCGAAGAAACAAATTCATCGCCAGGAACTTTTTCTTTCTTCACACACCATTCTGTCCTCAGATTTGTATCTGATGAATTCGTTTTGCTTGATTTGTCATTCTTTGGAGAGCAAGACGATTTATCTGAACTTTTATCTGATTTTCTTGTTGTATCCGAGGACAAAATCCTTTCAAGATACTCTCGAGCTTTCTTTCTTTTCTTTCTCAGTCGGTCTTTCTGCCCTTGTGAAAGCTTCACTTTCTGTTCTTTCACCTTCTGTTCTTTGGGCTTTTCTTCGACCTTGACTGATTTCTTCATCTTTTTCTGAGATTCAGCCCTCGATCTTTCCATTGATCTCATTGGGCAATCTCTTGCAATATGTCCTTTGATTTGGCAGTTATAGCATCTCCTCGTCTCAAACCATTGATTCTAGCAGTTAACAGCAATGTGTCCTTGAACACCACAAGTGTAGCACACTCTGTTATCATACCATTCACTACTTTCACACCAAACGCTTAGATCATAACATTATCTGGCTTTGTGGTAATCATCACCCCTTCTGAAAGCTGGATTTATCTTTGAAGCACTGTGGTCAAACCTGCACCACATATTACCAACTTTTTGTGAGTTTTGATTTTCAAATTTTTGTGATTTTTTATAACGATTGGATGATTGAACTGATGATCTTTTATTGTTGTTTTGAAAAATTTTCGAATTTTTAACATTTTGTTTTTGTTTCACATTCTTCTTTACAGGTTTTTGCGTTGAGCATTCACCTTTCTCAGTAGAATGTAAAACAGTTTCTTGAAATTTTTCTTTTAATTTCCAAAATATTTTCAGTTTTTCATTTTCATCATCAGTCTTATCATCACAATCCTTAATTATGACTTTGTCATAATTTGTGACATTGTCACTTATTGGTATAGAATTGATTGGTTTTGGACAAGAATAATCTGTTGTTGATGACGAAGTCTCAAAACCTTTCAATTTCTTTTCAAGCTCATCAATTTTATTTCGAGCAATTTCAGCTTCATTTTCAAGCCGAATGATTTTCTGAAGATGAGAATTTATTTCAATTTGTTTTTCAAGATTATTTTTAAAAATAACAGATTTTTCATCTTCTAAAATCTTCATTTGACTTTGAAAATCTTTTCCAAATTTTAATTTTTCATTTTCAAAGTCTTTTTCCTTTTCTTTCAAAATTTTGTTTTCCAATGTCAAACTGTACAAATCACTTAACAGTTTGACATTTTCAGATTTCAATCTTTCATAATTTTCCTGCAGTTCAAGAATCTGTTTGTCATCAGATTTCTTCTCATCATTCAAATTTTTTATTTCCAATGTCAAACTCTCTACATTCTTCAAGAGTTTGACATTGTCTGATTCAGATTTTTCACAGTTTAAGCATTTCTCGGACATCTTTTCAGCTTCAGCTTTCTTCTCAATCTTGATAACTGAAATTTCTTCAACTTGCTTCTCTACCACTTGAACATTTTCCTCAGATTTGTCTTTTGCTTCAATAGTTGCTGCTTTATGATTCTTTTCTTCTGAATCAGACTTCAATTTTCTAATCTTTTGGAACTCAAGTTCTTGAGCTTCAAGCTTCTCTATGTAACCACTAAGATTCAAAAAACCAAAATCAGAATGGTTCTTTAACACCAGCAAATAAGTACCCCATTCATCGTATGGCAATGCATCTGCCAATTTATCGATCCACACCTCATTAGCCTTGGTTATCTTCAATCTCCCCATTTCCAAAACTAGATGGCAATATCGTTCAATCAATTCTTTTGTAGACTCTCCCTTGATACCCGTAAAACTATCAAATTTCTTTTGTGCAATATATGTCGGATTCTGAACACGCATACCATATCTGAAAGATGAGTTATCCGACTCACAATCCATTTTTCGTTATTGAAAGATTTTCAAAGACAGATTTCAAACAATACGAATATTCACACAATCTAAGATCAGTTCAATCACTTTATCAAACCACTGAATCAGATGAATATCCGATTGAGTGAAATAAAAATCCGGTGACAACGAATCAGGTGAGGATTCGCTTGGGCGAGTATCCGATGTTTGACAAATCACCTCAGATCACCTGCAAACAAACAAGCAAATGATCAGTTTTAAACTAACTGAATACGTGAAATTTTGTGTTAATGAAATCAATCTAAGACTCGTGTCGAAGATTTGCGGAATCGTTTCAATGTTGTTGAAATGCACAATTGATTGGGCCAACAACCCTAACACTTGATTTAATTTGATCAACAAACCCACTAAACCCGACAACTTGAATTAATGAATCTTATCACATGGGCCGACAACTACAACACCTAATGGAATATGATTGGGCCGTTCAAATAACACTAATCAAACTTTAAATTGTATCGATATGAATCACAATGGCCGATAATTATCAATCTTTGCATGCAAAACTTGAACTTTATCAATTATAACATGACCGACAATTTAAAGTCTCAAAACACTTTGATTGGGCTGATTAAATCAAAATCACATGCACTATATGAATTGATGTAATAAATTGTTGACATTCAACACATGCAAACATGCAGTCCTCGATATCAACAGATGTATTTGGCTATTCAATAAAGACTTTAAGACTTTTAATTTTCAATTAATAATGAGACTTGATTGGACCTCAATGTTGAGCAGACAAATGCAATAAATGGATTCAGAGTTCACGTGAATTCTGATTTTCGATAAAACTAAACCTTACTTGATCAAAGTGCAACAATAAATTTCACATGCAAACTGACACAGAACACGTGAATTCAGATATATCTCAAACGATTTTTCAAGCGGACACAGGTGTTTTCAAGCGAACTGCTGGTTTCAAGCGAAACCACAACAACAGTCGGTTTCGCTTGAAATATCCTTACACCTTTCAAGCGAACCTGAAATTATACAAGCGGAAGCCTGTGTTTCGCTTCAAACACCACCAATTTTCAAGCGATACACAACAGATCGTTCAAGCGAAAGGTAGTTTTTAGGTTATTTTTACACGATTTTCTTTGAATTTTAAGCTGATATTCTCAAGGGCTTGTTAAAACTCAGTTTCACATACACTGTCCAAAATTCAGTCCATTTTGTCCGTGTAAAAGTCCAGAAATCAGATTTTGTGTAGAAAAATGCTTTGATTCAGGTATATTGGCTCATGACTGGCTCTGATACCAATTGTAGGATCGATGTTGACGATCAAATGAGTCAATCCAAGTCAAAATACCACTGTTTATGAGGCGGAATCACACAAACAGTTTGAATCATAGAGAATGGAGTATAAATAGACAGAATATCACTTTAAACATCGTTTCTCATTCATATATTGACTTGAAAATCCGGCAGCAGTTCGGTACAAACTTCTTGGAACTGTTACAAATGAGAAGCTAGAACAGCCTATACATAGCATGTGATGTAAAACAATGTACTAAGTATGCACTATATGGACATACATAGCATGTGATGTAAAACAATGTACTAAGTATGCACCAAATGGACATACATAGCACGTGATGTAAAAAAATGTACTAAGTATGCACTAAATGAACATACTTAGCAAAAACATGGACAAAAATTATGTACTATAAGTGTACTAATGTACATAGTAAGTATAAGATATGAAATCATGAAAAGCACGAAAGTAACAAGTAGGCACATGTGTTTCACCCCAAAACGTTTGAAAAACAGTAAAAGAGGGGTCTATGTACTCACTTGAGATTGCTCAATAGTCTTTGGATAACAACCAAGTAATGCAAGAAAGATCACGGAATCAATCGGCACCTAATATAGGTAACTACGTTAATAAACCGGACCTAAATCGGAGGATCGGATAAAATGTGGGTTCGTAAACCAAATGAGTATAGGAACTCATGTAATATGGTTTAACAAAGCCTACATTCTAAAACGGAACCTAAGTGCTTACGACCCATTACGACTCGTTTAGGTAGCTTACGCTACTTTAACGCGTCGTTCGCGTAAGACACGTTTGGACCGCCTAACTAGTCCTATGACAAGTAATATATGCCTTAACATGTCTAATAATGTTTCCTAATCAATTTAGGTTACATATGCTTAAAATGAATTTTTGCGCAAAAAGGGCATTTTGGTCATTTTCCTAAGGCATATAAACTACCTATCATACAACTAACTAAATGTAGTGACCATAAGGTATAACCTCAGAAGGTTACTCCCTATGCAACTATGGTCACCTAATGTGTTTGGTCGGATCCTAATGATCGACCAAACGGGTCGGGTTCGAAAGTCTAAGAGGTTGTTTAGACCGCTTACCTTTATGACCCTATATAAGCACTAAACCTAAAGTGACGAGTTAAACATGTTAAAACATGTTTAACGAAGTTGGAATATAGGTTTGGTATCAAAACAATGGGTTTTGATACCGAAGAATAGTTTGGTTGCAAAATACGCATAAACGCGCATTTTGACCAAAACTATAACTCGTCACTATGCCTAAACAACGTGGTAATCAGTAGGTATAGTCACCAATGACTATAACCATCCTGATTACGCTCACGTTGCAAAGTTCAAATGAACTTCATGTTGACCATAAACTGGTGATTTGTGCAAAATGCAACATATAAATTACATCAATTGTGGCATAAAACTAACCCTTTTTTAGTACTAATGTTGGAAAAAAGTGTGCTTTTGTCTTCCTTTTGTATTTTCAGGATTAAATGAGCTCAAATGAACAAAAGAAGCAAAAAGGCAGCTAAATCTAACATAAATACAAGAAAAAGAACAAACGTGGCATGCCCGACCTCACCGACAGCATCTTCCCAAGCAAAACAAGAGAACAGAAGGCTGAACACGCCCCGTGCTCAGTGAACACGGGGGCGTGCACAAGTGCCAGCATAAAAGACAAAGCTACAGAAGCTTCTATCGCCCACCACGGGGCCGTGCTCAGCGGACACGGGGCCGTGGTCAACTATAAGATTCGCAGAATCCAGGCAAATCTTGATAGTACAGATACGCTTCTGCACACGGGGGCGTGCCCAGCGGACACGTGGGCGTGGTCAACTAATGCAGACAAACTGCAATTAATGAAGACGGAGAAGAGGATAGACACGGGGCCGTGCCCACTGGACACGGGGCCGTGCCCGAGCTACTGTTCAGGCTATAAATAGGGGTGCTTGGCTCATTTGCAAACCATCCCTTGGCACACCACCTCTCTCACACTTCACCCACCACCCACCACCATCACAACACCATCATCCACCACCATCATCCATTGTCCATCATAGAGTGTGTGAGTCGTCTCGGGATCCAAGATTGATCGTAAGAGTTCTTGACAATCAAAGGCCATGTTTACCTAAGTCTCTTACATCACTTGGTGAAGACAAGTGTCTAGTGTAATACTTTTTATTTTTAATCTTTTTCGCACTTTTTACTTGGTTATGTATTAATGACTTTAATAACTAGTTTCTTATGTTGAAGGTGATTCTTCCTTATCGTTTGTCCGTGGTGTCTTGGCATTATTTTACTGTCTATATAAAATAAAAGATTTTCACCATTCATATCTCCACGGTCTATATGGAGGTATGTTGGCTACCTGGCCGGGGGTTAAGGGAACGGTTTGGTAAGAGTCTTGCCTTGTTCAGTGTATAGATCCTGCAAGGACCTAGGTCAAATTTAGTAGGACCTCCTTCAATACCCGCCGGTATTGGATGGCGGGGGTCCAAACTCTTTGATCCCCTCATATGTAAGCTACTATTAATACTTTAACCCGGCTACTTAGGAATGTATCCCTGCTGACTCAGACTACTTAGCCAAGGGTAACGTCACCTTCAAAAGAGGGGCCTACCATAATATGCATTAATAACTTAATTAATTATCTTTCAATAATCCGACCCTTTAGGATTGTATCCTTGCTGACTCAAACTACTGGGTTGAGGGTAACGTCACCTTCAAAAGAGGGGCCTACTACAATAACTAAGATAATCTCTTAAAAAGTGCAAAAGTGCGGAAATAATAAAAGGTTACACTATACACGAGTCGGAGCCAAGTGATTCATCTTGTCTATCTGTTTTTACTTTTATTTTATTTTTCATCATTTTAGTTAGTTTTTATTTTTCTAGTTTAAAACCTTTTTCTAAACTTTTGATTTGATTAGACGTTGAGGATAAACCGGTACTAAAAGCTCTTGTGTCCTTGGACGACCTCGGTATCTTACAAACACTATACTACGCTCACGATGGGTGCACTTGCCCATATGTGTGTTTAGTATTAGTAAATATCGTGTTTTATAAATTTAAAACTTGACTAAAAAGTGTAAAAGGGCTTAAAATATACATTAAAAACCATACACACTACACACACATCAAGTTTTTGGCGCCGTTTCCGGGGACACAAGGATTTTAAGAAAGTTAGGAATCAACGTCCTAATTGTTTTTCTTAATTTTCCTATTTTTTTAGGATTTTTTTTAGTTTTTCAGTTTCTGCAGAGCTCAGCACGGGCCGTGCCTAGTCGGACACGAGCCGTGCCCAGCGTTGTTACTGGCCGTGTCGGTGCAACACGGGGCCGTGTCCAACTCCCCAGTAACAGGGATCCGGAAAACAATCACTGTATCTCCGACCACGGGCCGTGTTCATCTGAGCACGGGGCCGTGGTGAACTTTCTAACCAACGTTCTTTTCTGTTTTTATTGGAGGACTAGGAACCCAGGCGCCACATCTGAACTTTCTCCGTAGTGTATGAGCTCCAGTTCTAGTATAGACATAAAAGAACCTCTTGAAGAACCCGAACGCTTTCTCAGAAAAAAAAAAACTTAAAGCAAAAAACCAAGAGAAAGTTTCGGGGGACCTACTTCCAATGGCGGACCAACGTACCCGCATGGATTACCTACGACCCACTGTAGGTAATCTCGGCGCGGCTATCAATGCACCGAATGTCGAAGCCAATAACTTTGAACTTCGGCCACAATTGATACAAATGCTTCAAAACTCCGCAACCTTCCAAGGGCTTGCGGACGAGGATCCCCATCTACATATTACTAATTTCTTAGAAATACGTGATACCTTTCGGGTCAATGGAGCATCAAACGATGCCATCCGCCTTCGGATGTTTCCATTTTCACTAAAAGACCAAGCTAAGGCTTGGCTTAATACCCTCCCAGTTGGCTCGGTAAACACCTGGGATGAACTAGCCCAAAAGTTTCTATATAAGTATTTCCCTCCTGCTAAAACGGCTAAATTAATGACTTAAATTAATACATATTCACAAGAAGATGGGGAATCCTTATATGAAACTTGGGAAAGGTTCAAGGAGCTACTAAGAAAGTGTCCTCATCACGGTCTTGCGGTATGGCAACAAGTATCCACTTTCTACAATGGGTTGTTGCCACACACAAGACAAACACTTGATTCTAGCTCCGGGGGACTTTTAGGTAATCGTCGCCCAAATGAAATATATAATCAAATTGAGGAAATTGCTCAAACCAATTTTCAGTGGCACACTCCCCGAGGCAATAAATCTATTGCCCCAGGCCCCCATAAGGTTGATGAAAGCACTTCTTTACAAGCCCAAATCGAGGCCCTTTCTTCAAAAATAAAAAAGTTAGAAATGGAAAAAACGGTCTCGGTTATGGCTTGTGAAGGGTGTGGTGGGCCACATGAAAATTGGAGTTGTATGAAAGAATTAGATGATCAAACGGAAACGGTAAACTACCTTGATAATAGACCAAGGCCGTCGGGTCCTCCAACAGGTACCTACAACCAAGGATGGCGTAACCACCCTAACCTTGGTTGGAGAGATCCCGGCAATAGTAGTAACCAACAAAACCAAAGAACTAACTTTCAACAACCACAAAATTTTTCTCAACAACAAGGTGGACGAGAAAGGCTTGAAGATACTGTATCTCGCCTTATCTCCGACACCGAAAAGAAAAACTCGGATCGATTTCAACAATTGGAATCGAATTTTAGAAATCAACAAGCTAGCATTCAAAACATTGAAAAACAATGAAATCAAATAGCTCAAAATTTCTCCGAGAGACCACAAGGCGCGTTACCAAGTAATACCGAAACCAACCCAAAGGCGCAAGTACATCTCATAACATTGAGAAACCGTACCGTGGGTCCCGAAGAGGCTCCTCTTCCACCAACTGAAAGAAGCCAATCTAGCCAAACCACAACTCCACCCGCGCCCCAACAAGAAAAGGCTTCTCCACCAGTTTAAGAGCCTAATAAGACTCCTCCGGTTCCATACCCCGGTCGGTTAATTCGTCAAAAGACCGATGAGCAATTCGCAAAGTTTGAAAATTTACTAAAACAATTGCATGTTAATATTCCATTTATCGAAGTCCTAACTCAAATGCCTAAATATTCAAAATTTATGAGGGACTTCCTCACTCATAAAAGGAAAATTGAATCATTGCAAATAGTTAACTTAGGCGAAGAATGCTCCGCCTTACTACTCAACAAACTCCCACAAAAGAAGCTTGACCCCGGAAGCTTCACAATTCCATGCTCGATTGGGAAATCCCCCATTCGTAATGCACTAGCCGATCTCGGGGCAAGCTTCAACCTCATGCCCTAATCAATGTTCAATCGACTCGGCTTAGTAAAAATAAGTCCTACAAAAATAAGCATACAACTCGCCGATAGATCCGTCAAATATCCACAAGGTGTCGCTGAAAATCTATTGGTCAAAGTCGGCGAATTTGTCTTTCCGGCCGACTTTGTCATACTAGATATGGAGGAAGATACCGAAGTACCATTCATCCTAGGGAGGCCATTCCTAGCTACGCCCCAAGCAGTGGTAGATATGAATGATGGAACACTAACATTGAGGGTTGGGGACGAGGAAGTAAAGTTTGGAGTCGGAAAAAGAGTAGAAGAAGAAGACCCGGTCAACTACATGAAGGTCATTGACTCAAGTTTGGATGATGCCCTCCGACGGTGTAGAATGGGATGCAAAACATCCCACTTGGGTAACATATGACCAGCCTTTGGGTCTAGCCAAGGACCCTTATAAACGTGGCGCACCACGGAGGCATTCCGCGGAACTGTCCCTAGCTTAGTTTAGATTAATTTTTATGTTTTCTAGTTTAGTTTTAATTTGCAGGAATAAAACACACTCGGGATGGTAAAGGATAACAAGGGAAACTTGGACCAGCACCCCATGCATGAAAACAGGGCCATCCGACAAATCTTCTTCATTACAGCAAGTTCAGCACGGGCCGTGTCCGCCCAACACGGCCCCGTGCTGCACAGTCTGCAGAAAATGCCCAGTTCAGGTAAACTGGACACGGGCCGTGTTCACCCAACACGCCCCCGTGTCCAGGCTTCTGTTTCTTCTTACAACTTTTTGTTACTGGCGACTGAACACGGGGCCGTGCCCGGACACCACGGGGTCGTGTCCAGACGCCCAGTAACATAAAATTTTGCTTTTTCACACCTTTTTACACATTCAATCAATCTAAAAACTTATTTTTGGGACACATTGAGGACAATGTGTAATTTAAGTGTGGGGGGGGGGGATGCTAAAACTTTGAATCTTGCAAGTCCTTATTACAAGCCTTACACAAAACTCTATTGGAACTGCTAATCACCCCAAATTTTTTCAATTTTTTTTTCATTTTTTTACTTGTCTAGGTTTAACTTGGGAATTTCAAATTCTATAAAAGTTATATTTTTACAAATTTACAACCGATAGCGTCGTGATAAAATGAACCAACATAAGAAAATTATGAAAAGGCATGACAAGTTTAGTTAAAATTTGATTATATATACTTGATCACATAAAAAAACCCATTCCCACAAAAGTGAGTTTTGAGCCTTTATTGAGCATACAAATACATATCTTTAAACTAAATGCTCATTTTCCGTTTCTTGTGTGAATAGCTGCTTGGTTCTTATAACTCTAGAACTTGCCACGACGATACATTCCCGGTCCTTACCAACTTAAACCCAAGTAAGTAAATGATGGAGGCATTAGGACTAACCCTTTTTATTTCTACACCATTATTTTTTTACCACCTACCCAAAATCCCCCTAGTTAACCCCTTTGAGCCTAAACCTTTTCATTTCTTAACCCAAAAACAAACAACCTTTCACCCACCAAAACATTTTTTATTTTTAACCCTTTGTTTTAGTAACAAGCTCGGTTTTTCGTATGACTTTGGAAAAAAATTATGTTGATGATGAAGCAAAAGAAATAAACAAGCAAGTTCATCAAAAATAATTTGTTTGAATAATGGCTTCATCTAAATAAAAATTGCAAAAATGAAAAGTCTTACGAAAACCGACGCTTTTTCGCCCTTTTCTACTAACCACTAACCCAACCACCTACCTTTAACCCAAGCCTAACCCTTCACCCAAAAGTCCTCTTGATATTTACAAAGGTATATAGTTAAAAAGGAGGAGGATTGATTGCTTGGCAAGCCTATGGTAGGAGTAAGTTCCATGCCGCTCTCGAGTGATTCACTAAAATACATCTTCGGCCGAGTGTTGAGTGATCCCCCGTGAGGTATGTGAACTTGTATATAAATGGAATTTTAAAAAAGGCTTGTTATGCCCTAATAAGTAATTTATCTTATGAAAAGTTTTAAATAAATCATGACGAATAGGATTGTAAATAAATAAAAATAAAAACTTAATAAATAATCTTGGAAATCCCAACACTCTATGACAAGCCCAAAAACTGTCTCTTCTACCCATTCCATTTGGGAGTGAAAAGCCACATTATAAAGAGTTTTGCTTGAGGACAAGCAAAGATTCAAGTGTGGGGGTATTTGATGTGTGCAAAATGCAACTTATAAATTACATCAATTGTGGCATAAAACTAACCCTTTTTTAGTACTAATGTTGGAAAAAGTGTGCTTTTGTCTTCCTTTTGTATTTTCAGGATTAAATGAGCTCAAATGAACAAAAGAAGCAAAAAGGCAGCTAAATCTAACATAAATACAAGAAAAGGAACAAACGTGGCATGCCCGACCTCACCGACAACATCTTCCCAAACAAAACAAAACAAGAGAACAGAAGGCTGAACACGCCCCGTGCTCAGTGAACACGGGGGCGTGCCCAAGTGCCAGCATAAAAGACAAAGCTATAGAAGCTTCTATCTCCCACCACGGGGCCGTGGTCAACTATAAGATTCGCAGAATCCAGACAAATCTTGATAGTACAGATACGCTTCTGCACACGGGGGCGTGCCCAGCGGACACGGGGGCGTGGTCAACTAATGCAGGCAAACTGCAATTAATGAAGACAGAGAAGAGGATGGACACGGGGTCGTGCCCACTGGACACGGGGCCGTGCCCGAGCTACTGTTCAGGCTATAAATAGGGGTACTTGGCTCATTTGCAAACCATCCCTTGGCACACCACCTCTCTCACACTTCACCCACCACCATCACAACACCATCATCCACCACCATCATCCATTGTCCATCATAGAGTGTGTGAGTCGTCTCGGGATCCAAGATTGATCGTAAGAGTTCTTGACAATCAAAGGCCATGTTTGCCTAAGTCTCTTACATCACTTGGTGAAGACAAGTGTCTAGTGTAATACTTTTTATTTTTAATCTTTTTCGCACTTTTTACTTGGTTATGTATTAATGCCTTTAATAACTAGTTTCTTATGTTGAAGGTGATTCTTCCTTATCGTTTATCTGTGGTGTCTTGTCATTATTTTATTGTTTATATAAAATAAAAGATTTTCACCATTCATATCTCCACGGTCTATATGGAGGTATGTTGGCTACCTGGTCGGGGGTTAAGAGAACGGTTTGGTAAGAGTCTTGCCTTGTTCAGTGTATAGATCCTGCAAGGACCTGGGTCAAATTTAGTAGGACCTCCTTCAATACCCACCGGTATTGGATGGCGGGGGTCCAAACTCTTTGATCCCCTCATATGTAAGCTACTATTAATACTTTAACCCGGCTACTTAGGACTGTATCCCTGCTGACTCAGACTACTCAGACTACTTTAACTCTGTTTTTACTTTTATTTTATTTTTCATCATTTTAGTTAGTTTTTATTTTTCTAGTTTAAAACTTTTTTCTAAACTTTTGATTTGATTAGACGTTGAGGATAAACCGGTACTAAAAGCTCTTGTGTCCTTGGACGACCTCGGTATCTTACCAACACTATACTACATTCACGATGGGTGCACTTGCCCATATGTGTGTTTAGTGTTAGTAAATATTGTGTTTTATAAATTTAAAACTTGACTAAAAAGTGTAAAAGGGCTTAAAATATACATTAAAAACCATACACACTACACACACATCAACTGGTCAAAGCAGAAAGTCAAACACAGTGTGACTTTCGTGCTTAAAATGCGTAAAAGAACGAAAGAATACTTATAAGAGGTCCAAGAAATGGAGTTTTGATCTGAAAATTCTCAGGTATGAAGTGTATAACTTCAACTTAGAGAACAAAATCAGATCAAGGTGTGAGTTTGGGAGGAAATGGGGTTGGGTATTTATAGTTTTCCGGTAACCGTTAAGATGGTTCATCGAAAACCGAGCTACAATCTTAGCCGTACAAGTGCACCCATGGTTTTTGGAATACCATGGTCACACCCTGATATTTCCACGTATTACCGGTGGGCCCGGTGGGGAGTATCGTGACGTAGTTGATATCATCTTAGACAATTAATCACAGTTCAATGCATAGCGGAAGTCTAAAGTAAAATATATTACGAACCGAATGAAAGTAACATGAGTATTACAGACGGAATGTAAAGGATCCACAGGCGGATAAAAAAAACAAAGGAAATATTGTTCAACAGATTTTAAAGTGATAAAGCTTGCAAGACTCTTTATTTATTCACTCAGGAGTAGCCAGCCTTTTTCGCTTAGTACCTACACTTAACCTTTTTGGAAAATACGCCAGTTTATACTGGTAAATACAATTAACCGACTCTTTTGAAAAGTGTTTGTAAAATTGATTTAAATGCTCAAGGCACAAATATTCTTTTATAACTTGGGATAATTATTTAAAAATAATCTTGTAAAAGAATTATAGGTTTGTTATACGTTCAGTAGCCCAGGTTGAATTCCGGGTTAAAGATTAATAGACACACCACATAATATAACCTACGGCGAGTTATTCTCGAACAAGCAGGTATATCATATTACATACGCACCGGCAGGTGTATGCCTACACCCCGTGCTTAAGTCGTGGCCATTTCAATGAATGAGCTGAGGATATCCAGGACATGGTCATTAACCCCCCAAAGGCTTAAAACAAACAATACATATTAAACGGGTTATGTCAATGATTTAACCATCATACGATTAAAAATTCAATACCGGACCAAGCGGTATTTTATATACCGTACCCCAAGCCCGTATAAGGGAAAATAAGTTAAAAGTATTTACCTGAGCCAAATACAAATTTATCTCAGCCGTATAATCAATTCAACAAGCGCAATTATCTTTTACTAGGCTCCTAAATCTGGAACGAAGGTTTTAATAACCTATTAGATTCCTAACGGGTCTTACTTAAGTTTACACTTAGACCGGTTAGTTTTAAAGAAATGTTTACGGTTCAAAACGCAAGATCAAGCGAAGACCGGATTAGAATGTGATTTAGACCCGAAAAGTATGAAGACTTGTATAATATGGATAAACTAAACACATTCTGCATTTTGAGGTAAAAATGGTAAGGTTTGACCCGTTTCGGTCAATTTATGCAAACTAGTCACATAAACCGTACCGAACGCGTAAAATGCATAACGGGTAACCAAATGAGTCATGAACAGGTTCCCAAAGTTAATATTCTTAAAATGTGTTATGATATCAGTACGATACCTTCCATTATGCCCAAAACGAATTTAAAATCAATTTAAGCCCCGTAGGGGTATTTTGGTCATTTTAAAGATTATAAAAGAGGTTAAATGATAATCTGAGGTTCTGGTCTAAAATGATCAGTAAAAATATTTATTTTAGTAGGTTATATTAGTAAGATATTAAACATATGTGAAATTTATCATCTATGGCCAAACTATGCACCGTATGGGCATTTTGGTCATTTCACATAAGCTTTAAGGGTCAAATTTGGAAATCTGAGTTCAAAAATTTTACTTATTGTTAATGTATCAAAATTTACTTAAAACATCAGTAGGTAATGGGTCTTAAATGTTAAACATAGTTTTAACCCATACTATGTGTTTAAAATGCGTAAAAAGTCGGTTTTAGGCGATTTTCGGGTTATATAAGAAAAGCTGAGATTTTTATGAGTCCAGAAGGCTTAAAATATTTATTTAACATATGAAATCAGTAGAAAAAGATTTGGTATTAAAATGTTATGTAAAACTCATTTTATTGGTAAAAAGGGTATAACCGTCAATTACCGAATCAAAGCAAGAACCCCATGTTATGATCAGTTTAAAAATAAATAAAAATCTTCAAAAATTTCAAAATATTATATTACATTATTGGGTAAAAAGTTTTGTGTTGAAATTTGGGTTAAATAGGCCTTATGCTAAAAATGCCATTTAATTAATAAAAAGCTTTCAAATTACGATATTGAGCATAACTCCTAACTTAGACCTCAAACTGATGTCAAATTTTTAGGACATGTTTATAAATCAGTAATAAAGGTTTTTGTCCTCTCACATTTTCAAAAATCTCGTTTTAATGTCAAAAGGGCATTATGGTGAACATTTAAGCAATTAACGGAAACATGCAAATGAATCGGATTACTAAGGAACCATATTGTATAATCTTAGAGGGTTATACTTACATGTAATATGGTCCTAATGGAACTCTAAGGCATATCTAAACTAAGCTAAATCGGGTCAGAATCGAAAGTCAAAGCAAAAGTCTACTTTTGCGACTTTCGGTTCCGAACCGAGCCTAAACTCAGAATTGTCGGGTTGAACATGCCTACATATGTTCTTACATTAATTACCAAGTTATATTGATATTAAAACAGGTTCCATAACCTCTGCATTGTAAGTTATGAGTTTATTTGCAAAATAGCTTTCTGTTGACTTTTTAATATTAAGTTTGACCCGACGATTGACCAAGTTAGGGTGGAAATCAGAGGGTGCCCTTTTTAAGGGTTTATTACCCACATAATTACCAACTCATAGCCACTTTCAATTCGAAAAATGACTGGACCATTAGTGATTAATCACTAAGTCAAAGCTTAATTACGACGATTTTGACTTTTGGTCATTAAACTAATAAAACTTGAACTAGGAAGGCTAAGAATGCTTACAAAGGTTCTTAGCATGAATTAGGAACTTGAGAAAACTTGCTTGAAGTCCAGAGAGCTCCAGAGAATGAGTTTGAATAATTTTGTGAATGAACCCATGAACATCCCAGGTGTCCCCTATGCATGTAATGAATTCTGATATTGCCAAATAAGTTCTTATATAGCCAAATAAACTTCACAAGATCACTTCACACAAGTCTACAAATGAATTCTGATCATCCCAGGTGTCCCCTATGCATGTAATACTGTTGGCTCAGTCCCTGAAATCGAAAACCACCATGCAATGGCGGTGTGACCTGCTGTACATGCACCTGTCTTTATTTTCTGCATCTGGCAGTCGGACGCGGGCCGCGTAAGCCCTAACAGAAGTCTATGCGGGCCGCGTAGATGGTTAAATCCGGTAAAAACTTTGTAGACTTTGCAGTTTTGGTCCCTGGTCCATATAAACTAACTTCCATTTATTGCATTTTGGACCCCCATAGTTAACTTTTAAGGACCTTGGGTCATAAACTAACTCCGTTAAGCTCCCGGTTAATTGCACGATCACCCGAAAAGTCTTGTTTTCTTCAAAACTCCACAAAAATAATATCTAATATTCTTGTGAGCGATAAATTAAATTATTTACAATGTTTTTGGGTTCGTTAAAGGTCACTCAGAGGTAACTTTAACATGTTGACACTTTTAGCCCTTATGTTTCATAAGATCCTTATTTTGAGTACAAACGACTTTCCATGTTCGATAAATTATTCGTTAAAGAATATGAACGTCGTATGAGGTCAATCAGAGGCATATGAATGGCATGTTGACACTTTGGATCCCTTTACTTACATATTTACATTGTTTGATAATTTTAGTCACTCAGAAATAATTCCTTACACGTTTAAGGTCCATGACACGTGTCTTTATTACATTGGTCATGATTTTACGAGGTGTTACATCCTCACCCCCTTAAAAGAAATCTCGACCTTGAGATTTACCGAAATAAATGAGGTTACTTCTGTTTCATTGTGGATTCAACCTCCCATGTGTACTCTGGGCCTCTTCGGGCATCCCATTTAACCTTCACAATCGGCACATGCTTCTTTCGAAGCTTCTTAACCTGTTGATCCTCGATCGATAAAGGTTTTTCAACAAACTTTAAGCTCTGATCAATATGCACATCCTTATGTGACATGGCTAGCGATTCATCAGCTAGACATTTCTTTAAGTTGCAAATGTGAAATACATTATGGATTCCACTGAGCTCTCAGGCAGGTTTAGCTTGTAAGCCACGGTTCCGACACATTCGATGATCTCGAATGGTCCTATGTATCTTGGGCTCAACTTGCCTGTCTTGCCAAATCGCATCACTCCTTTCCAGGGTGATACCTTAAGTAACACTTTGTCACCTACCTCGAATTTCAGAGGTTTACGCCTTTTATCTGCGTAGTTTTTCTGCCTATCCCTGGCAGCTTTGAGACGATCTCGTATCTACACAATCTTGTATGTCGTCTCCAGGACTATATCAGGAACTGTTAGTTAGACATCTTCAACTTCCGCCCAACAAACTGGCGTCCTGCACTTTCTTCCATACAAAGCTTCGAAAGGTGCAGCTTGAATACTTGAATTATAACTATTATTATATGAAAATTCAATCAACGGAAGATGATCATCCCAACTTCCAACTAAATCAATAACACAAGCTCGTAGCATATCCTCAAGTGTTTGTATCATACGCTCGCTTTGACCATCCGTCTAAGGATGATATTTAATGCTGAAATTTAATTGAGTGTGTAGGGATTGTTGAAAGCTCTTCCAAAAATGCGATGTATATCTCGTATCCCTATCAGAGATGATAGACACTGGCACTCCGTGGAGTGATACAATCTCATCAACGTACAGCTGAGCTAACTTATCTAAGCTGTGTATTTCCTTAATAGGTAAGAAGTGGGCTTACTTGGTCAGTCTATCTTCAGCGAAATTTATAATGTCCTGTTCCAAATACAAATTTTATAATCAAAAGTGAAGGTTCAGGTTTATGTAGTTATAAAAATAAAAAAATTTCTGTTAAATAAAAGTGAAGACCTGCTTGTAAGTCATATTTGTAGGCGGATCATGATACGGGTCGACCAACGCAACCCGATCACCAAACCTTTCTGCTGAGGATCTCCAATTGTCACACCCCGACCGCGTTAAAACAACAAACCGCGGCGGAAACATCGGGGAGTGTCGTAACAGAATCATTGTTTCACAACACATGAATAAAAGTTCTGTTTTATTGAATTAAGTTTATTACATTGTATTGAAACTAGAAACAAAACATGAACAAATTGACTTTCATTGTTATTAAGTCACTAAGGCCTCGTCCATTCCTATGTGAGCATGCACCAATATCATCATCAAACATCATCATCTATGATACCTGAAACATATGTGAAAATACGTCAGCATAAAAATGTCGGCGAGTACATAGCTTTTATGTGAGTGTCAGATTCATGGCTCGCTTACCTTTTGAAATAACTCAAACAACTTTGTTAATTGATATTAGAAAAACAAGTTTTGTGAAATGTTTATATTGTGAATTGAAATAACCAAGTTAAAACAAATTTGTTATAATTTATAAAACCTCGATGCCATGAATCTTAACCCCAAAACATTTGTTTATGTAAACCCTGATTGTAAATCGTTTTTGTAATAAAACTCGAATGGTTTATATTATTAGAAAAACCTTGTAATATAACTTTGTTTTGATAACATTTTCCCAAGTGATCTAGATAACGCAACGATATATAATGTGTTAAAAACACTTATATATAGGAAGTACCAGCGGCGTATCCACCATGCTTTTAACACATTACACCCGCCCCGTTACCTAATCACTTCCCTAACCCAATGGTTCAAACAGTTCAAATAGCTCACATAAATCAAACAGTTCCGCACGATTCACAAGGATCAAACAGTTAACATAAATCAAACAGTTCCAAACGGTTCATAAGGATCAAACAGTTCCAAACGGTTCACATAAATCAAACAGTTCCAAACGGTTTACATAAATCAAACAGTTCCAAACGGTTCACTCAGTTCAAATAATTCACATTGTAATATAAACCATAGCATTTGTTTAAAAGACTCGAAATCATTAGCACATATGAATCACCCCAAAATAGTTTAAAACGGTAAAAGAGGGGAACTATGTACTCACATGAGAATGCTTAGAAATCTTGAATAATAACCAAGCAACACTAGAGGGATCACGGAAATCAATCGGCACCTAATATAGATAACTACATTAATAACCGGACCTAAATCGGAAGATCGGATAGGATGAGGTTTCGTAAACCAAATGAGTGTTGGAACTCATACGATATGGTTTAACAAAGCCTACATACTAAAATGAAACCTAACCTAAGTGCTTATGACCCGTTTAGGTAGCTTACGCTACTTTAATGCGTCGTTCACGTAAAACGCGTTCGGATTGCCTAACTAGTTCTATGACAAGTATTATATGCCTTAACAAGTCTAATAATGTTGCCTAATCAGTTAAGTGACAAAAGTTTAAGTTACATATGCATAAATATCAATTAGGCATGAAAAGGGCATTTTGGTCATTTTCCCTAAGGCAAATAAACTACCTATCATACAACTAACTAAACGAAGTGACCATAAGGTATAACCTTGGAAAGTTATTCCCTATACAACTATGGTCACAATATATGCTTAGTCGGATCCTATTGATCGACCAAACGGGTCGGGTTAGAAAGCCTAAGTGGTTGTTTAGACCGCTTATCTTACGACCCTATATAAGCACTAAACTAAAAGTGATGAGTTAAACATGTTAAAACATGTTTAAAACATGTTTAACAAAGTTTGAAAACAAGTTTGGTATCAAAACAAACAGTTTTGATACCCAAGAATAGTTTGGTTGCAAAAGACGCATAAATACGCATTTTGACCGAAACTATGACTCATCACGACACCTAATCAACGTGGTAATCAGTAGGTATAGTCACAAGGGACTATATCCATCATGATTACGCTCATGTTGCAAATTTCAAACGAACTTTATGTTGACCAAAGACTGTTAGGAAGATCTTGATTCAAGTTGCTCAGGTATGAAGTGCTAAACCCCAACTTAGAGCAATTGAATCAGATTTGTGAGTTGCAAGAAATCACAACCGTTAGGATCGTTCCTCCCAATTCGTGCTTCAATTTTGGCCTTACACTTGGGCACATGGTTTTATAATACAAGGGGACACTAAAAACCATCAAAATCTAGCCTATAGAGTGAAAGAAACCATGTGCAAAACAAAGGAACAGCTGGGTTTTGCTGGAAACTAATTTTTGCTGATCTGGGGGCCTCTCGCGCCCCCACATAAGAAATGTCCTTCATCTTACATGCCCCTCCTGAGCCAATGTTTGGCAGATTGTCAAAATCGGTCCCTGCAGCCCAGAAACTTGGTTTTCGATGCATTTTTGGCACGTTTAAGCCCCGTTAACCCCATTTCAAAGCTCTAAGATGAAGTTAAAGTATACGGAACTTAAAATATGCTCAAAAACATATAGGATGTAGGTTCATTTGGTCATACGGTTGCGTTGTTCGGTTTATTACGACGGAAGTCATACCGGACGCAAAAACGATCCAAATTACGCGACGAATGGAATTTTATCATGCCAATCACTAAAATAAAATATTTTAATGATTACATAAATTTTTGGATGTTTGGATTTAATCAGAAC
Organism: Helianthus tuberosus; assembly: GCA_030545235.1. NCBI lineage: Eukaryota > Viridiplantae > Streptophyta > Magnoliopsida > Asterales > Asteraceae > Helianthus > Helianthus tuberosus. The sequence goes on from CM060411.1 coordinate 91,063,555, forward strand.
GTAAGATATGTGCGAAAATGCAAACTTGTGCACTTTTTGATGCATTTAGTCCCTGTTTGACCCAAAGGTTTATTTTTGTGCACTAAACACCTCAAAGCCTATTTCTAAGCTATGTAAAGGATATTTATAGCATGTTTAACTTGTGGTCAACTTCCAGAATGTTTGATACTATTCGATTCGGTAAACTTTTGCAGTTTGACGCAAATAGTCCCTGCGACCGAATAAACATGATTTCGACACATCAAACCCTCCAAAACTTATTTCTAAGTTATGTAAAGGTTATTTATGGTATGTTAAGCCTATGTCACTGTTCCGGAGTGTTTGTCGTGTTAAACTGATTACAGTCGCGAATCAGTTCGGGTATAATCTTCCAGAAAGCGATTTAAAGCTCGAAATCGAACAAGAATTGATATGTGCAAACGATACACATATTTATACAAATCCCAAGTATGAAACACAAAATTTCATTGATTTGGTATTTGTTTGATGGTTGAAGAGGCATAAATGTCACACCAATGTTCTTCAATTCGTTCACAGCCTCTCGTTTGTCTTTTAGATGAGTTTCTTGAAACGCCAAGTATCATCAAACTGTTTCCATTAACTATGACAAAACCCCAATAAACTTCCCTGTATCATCAAAATAGTCTATCTCTTAGGCGGATCATGATACGGGTCGTGAATGTAAATGATCTCATCAAGTTGCCTAAGCTTCCCTGTATCATTTCCATTCTGCACCAATGACACACACAACATATATGAGACATTCTGGTATAAAAAACATATGACATTCTCGGGGCACGTGTTTAAGTTGACAACAATTCACACAGTTACAACGATAATGTTACGGATACACGTACCTTCATTCGTGCTTGATCAAACATCGACAACAGATGAACACGGGGTCAACTGATGTAGCAATGTACAAACCATGATCTGCTGACACATAAACAAATTCTTATGGGGATTTTGACATGAAATAAAGTTCTTGTCAAGTCATCATTTTTTCATAAATTTACCTTCACATATATAATCTCCCATGAACAAAGACTCGTACGATTGTTTAAACCATTTAAGTTCTTGAAGGGCGCCATTGATCAGAAGATAGGATGTATTGTCTCCTGTCAGAAAAAAAAAACATAAAACAGATAATTTTGTTAGTTGATTACGCCAAAGTCATCACAGTCTAGTGGGTCTATGATTTTAGACTGCTATACTTTTTAAAATAAACTGACAAATATTTAGCATCTGATTTGCCATTTAGGCTCGACTTCAAATGGATGAACATATAGTTATCAAACTTGGCCATCTGAATACATTAGGCCAATATTTTATTGTATCTTTCTACACATATAAGTACATGTTTTAGATCATTCACAAGTAGTTTTAACACCAGCTATTTTGGTTAAATGTTAAATACTCACAGCCGGTTGCTGTTGGAAGGCTTGCAATTATTGTATTAAAAGTTTAAGACTTTGATTTCTGTTTTGGATGTTTTCTTTACAAATACTTTGATTTATTCAATGCAATTTCCGTGTTAAGACTTTGGTAAACATGTGGTTTCAAACCACCGCTTTAACCCAACAGTGGTTTCAACCACTGTTTTATCCCAACAACTGTAACACCCGTTGTTATAAATCTAGGTTTAACGTATATTTTGCGAAAATAATCATGTGATTAATGATTACATATACATCAAAAATACGGGTTTGTTAAAACTTTTACAAATTATAAGTTATTCAACAAAACGTGATCGAATTCGTTGTTTAAAATTTACAACGTTTACAAAGTGCGGAAGCGTGTATCTTTATCGTGTTCGGTTCTTCGCTGAGCTTGATCGTCTGCCGGCATCCAAAAGTACCTACATTTCATAAAAACATGAAATGTTTTAGTCATACGGGATTTAATATGTATCTAAACGAGTCCGGGAAACAAAACTAATCAAAATACATTTTTGATCAGGGTCCACCGTAAATTACGGTGGACACCGTAATTTACGGTAGCCCTGATTTGAAAACACTCCACCGTAAAGCAGGAGCTAACCGCCGTAACATTTTTAATCCCCACCGTAACTTACGGTACCACCGTAAGTTACGGTGGACTCTGCATCAGCTTCTTCCATTTTGCCGTTTTTGACACGAGGACTTTCGTATCTTTCAATCCGTTTATCCGTTTGACCTACCGTTTCTTCCTACGTGTTTGTAATTTAATTCTCCATCATATGGAGTTAAAATCTCACATCCGGTTAAATAAAATTTCAGACTTCTAAGTCTTCGGCTTATTACCCTTTTTACTAAATTTGACCCATTCGTGTATTTATCAAACAAACATGTTTGTTTGACTCCAAAATCCTATCTTTTAACTATAAATCTGTTTAGAAACCATTATATTTCTAAAACATTACGATTATAACTTAACTTATTCGGTTTACCTTTTAGATAACCGAATATCAAATTTTGACCTTGTTTAACTCTTCGAGAACCTCAAGTTCTAAAAGATGAATTAAACCCTTTTACATACCTGACTCGGATCAATGCATTAACCCGTTTTAATACCTTGATTTAGAAATCACTAATTAATAGTGAAGGAAATATCCATTCTATATAGGCTCCTGAAATCATACAACTCAACGGTAATAGTTAGTCAATTTTGTCAAAAGATGATATTTTCACCTTTTGACCCATTTGGTCTAAATATCCGTTTATCTTTGCAAGACGATATTTATTACCGTCTCATCCAATTGACGCACTACGGTTTACACCGTATGGTTGTCCACCTATAACCCATTTCTCAACTCCTTTGACCCATTATGGCTTATGCCAAATGTGTCTTTCAAAAACAAATGTTTATTGTTAACGCATCCCCAAATTACTGTTTTCCTTATTTTTCGTTTGGCTTACCTTATGAGGTAACCATAAAATTTCATCTTTCTAATCGTTATGGTATAAACGATTAATCAATTTAAATCCTTTTTAACCATCAATGTGGTTTCCTATCATTTTCACTTATATTGTTCCATACAACTATATGTCGGAACATCACTTTTCTAGTGTTTGTCTATCTTACCCGAAATCAATACAATAAGATATTTTCCAGGAATTGACAAATGTGTAAGCTTTACTTACCTCGTATCCGAATATGCTTTTCTTCTCGTGCTTGATTCGTTTGACCGCTTCTTTCCCAAGCCTCCACCTAGCTCGTTAGGCGACAAACTATCATCATTCACAAGGTGGTTAGATTAGTCATTTCAATTCACGACTATTCCACCTCACGTATTTTCTATGTCGAAACTACTATTTGACTTTATCATTGGTTAGTTTGACTTTTAAAAGTCAATTGACTTACCAATATATTCATATGCACATTTGGTTCTTTGTACTCACTTAGGCATATTTCATCCGAACTCTTAACAAAAAATCAATTTTTACATACTAACTAGTAAGCCGCGATTTCATTTAGGCATTTCATATCAATGAAAATTGGCTGTTTTTTTGTGACTTGTTTAACCTGTTTACAAGTCTTCAAAAATTATGATTTTTTTATTTGGCGTACCTCTCGGAGGGTTAGCCCTTGAGTTAAAATTTCAAGATCTAACTCTTTACAAAAAATTCGTGAAAATTTATTTACTAAGCTGCAATCAGATTCGTCACTTCTGACTGCAGCTTACGGAAAAATTCATTTAAAATTCCTCGTTTATCCGATTGACGAAATTCCAATTGGCAATTTTTCTAATCACTTAGCACTTTCTACAGTACAAATTTGAGATCATAACTCAATTCCTAAATTGAGTTATGACATTCGTAATGGGCTGCAAATTCTGCCAGAAAACGCAGCTTGAACCTTTGATACGGAAAAATTCATAAAACGCTCAATTTTCGTCAAAAAAATGCGATTCCAGTGGGGTTTTAAAGATATTTCCTGGAATTACATTTTAGACTCAAGAAACACATGATTTTATCAGGTTTTGTCCAGGTTACAGCCAATACAAATCGGCTGTAAATTCTGATCAAGAATCGTTTGAATTCAGCTTTCAGTTTAAGCTTGTTCTTGACATCATAACACTATTCTTTTGAAATCAAAACCCTAAAAACATCTCATACATGAATTTGGTATCAACAAAGACTTGAGCTAAGCATGATTTCAACATATACTTGTCTAGGGTTTACTCCTAGACACTACTATGTTCCTATTTTATCCATATAACAAACATGCAACTAGAATCTCAGATTATTCAAAATTCATGAGAATTTCAAGTTGAAAGATTTCTCAAAATTTTACATACCTTGTAATCCCCTTGTGATGAGGATCAGGAATCTATGTTTAGAATTCGATTTGGACTTGAATTGAACCTTCAATTTGCAAGATTTGTTGAGTTCTAGGGTTTTCACCCTCCTGGTCGCTCCTGGAGATCGATCCACACACACTTAGTGTGTGTGGTGTGTTATTTTTTTTTAATAAATAAAACTTGTTTCCTTTTTCACGATTTTGGTCCCTCAAGTTTAGATATTCATAAATGAAACTATAACTCATAGTTTATTATTTAATTACCCATTACTAACTAGGTTAATCTTACCTAGTTAACTTAGTGGGTTCCGGGAGTTAAAAACCCGTTGTATTTTAAGTCCCGTTGACTCGGGCTCTTATAAACTAAATTCTTAAATTCTTTGATTCGCTTGTATTTAATTATTAGGATTTCTTATTTAAATCCAAATAGTTAACGGGTTATTTTTACTGCTAACGGTACTTTACCCGTCTTTTGGTATGAACAGAGATTGATTACCAAACCCGTTTTCGGGGTGTTACAAGTCTACCCCCTTAAAGAGGTTTCGTCCTCGAAACCTTTTCTTACATAATTCATTGAGTTTAAACTCAATGTATTTGATCAGAGATATCATTTAAACATTACTTATACTTTTAACCAATTATTAGTATTACCAGATAAGCATGGTAACATCTTTTTGGTCACTAATTGTCTATGTAACTCATATGACTTAGTGCAACTTAAAATAACGTAATCTCGTTATTTCCACTAGTTTAGTTAACTTAGCGATATCCATCGCTTTCATATACTATCGAATTCCTTACGAATCCGTTATTTTGACCCGTTTAAAGATCTTTAGTGAAATCTTTCACTTTTAGCAACAAATTCTTTTGTTTTCAAATTTATCTATTCGGTTCAGCTATACCGAATCTACCGCTTACAAGCAAACCAAATTTCTTGATTTGAATTGGTGACCTTAACCGGTCTCATTAACTAGTCTTATTAGTTCAGTTACTTTTATCACTCGCTTGGTTATAATGTGATTTTACTTCACATTACATTTCCTAACCGTGATCGTGTCACATCATGTTTAATTTGTATCAACCTTTCATTTTTTTTTTATTTTTTTTATCACTTTTCGAATATATCATCTTGCGCCTATCAGTGTCAAGACTTGTATCTTTCATGCTTACTATTTAAATTCCTATCAGAATTTATGTTTGTAAAAACATTATTTCTTACTGAAACCGAAGTTTTAGTTTTAGGATCTTTTCTTTAACTTGTGTCAATCATCCATACCGGGATATTGACAGTCCGTAATTTAATCCTTTACAGTCTTAGTTTTATGCGGGGATTCTTAACTGATTTCCTCGCTTTATCCAATCTAACCCGTAGGTTTTATCACTTAGCCTTATGGGCTATTTTTGATTAGACATTCACCTCTTTAGGGCGAAGTCCTTATAACTTCTTTCTAATCATGACCCGTGGGTCGTTTTAGTCCGTAGATCTCTCATTTGTTTATAACCCTAAAGGTTATGTTGATCCCGTAGATCACTCTTTTTACTCGTGTCTTATTAAAATATATATTTGGTGTCAAAGCACTCTTTTTACGTTTGAAAATCATTTGTCTCAAGCTTACCGTTATCCGGCTTGCGCTTACTTATGCCTTCAAGCATTATACTTTATTCAACCCGTTCATTCTCAAAATAGTTGAATATAATTATCAAAATTTCTGTTTACAAAATTTTATGGTCTTTTAGTCATAACTCATAATCCGAGTCTTTTGACTTTAAATTCGTGTTCTCGTTTCTCGGTATACGCATGTGTTTAAATCCTTACCCGTCAACCGGGTACTTTACCGAAGTCATTATTAGTGCAAGCATTCTGGTGTACATCAAGTTTTCGTTTTAATTTGTTTGGTTGTCTTAGCGGAAGCCCTCGCCTTTATTCAACCAAACCTTTATTCTTTATTTGACCATCCTTGACAGTCTTTTGAACTATGAATGATGATTATCATCATCATCATTTCTTTACTACGACCAAAGTCAACGATTTTGATCGTTTTTTTTTTTCGTGTGGGCAATACCTTTATTTCTATGACCCCGCGGGTCATTTATACTTTGGTTTTACAATGCCCTCTTTGTATACCATGGTTTTTGATCGTTTTTCCCCCCTGTGGGCAATACCTTTGTTTCTATGACCCCGCGTGTCATTTATACTTTGGTTTTACATTGCCCTTTTTGTCTACCATGGTTTTTGATCATTTTTCCCCCTGTGGGCAATACCTTTGTTTCTATGACCCCGCGGGTCATTTATACTTTGGTTTTACATTGCCCTTTTTGTCTACCATGGTTGTTTCATCAAAATGACTTATGTCACGAATTTCCTTGGGTCTTTTATTTCTATGTGCGCCATACATCGTTTTTATGGTTCCCGCGAAAACCATTTATACGAGTATGCCCATAAGATTTCTTGACCCTAAGGATCCTTTAAATTTCATTCATCTTGACCTTACTACATCGGACATAACTGCGCTCATTATAAGAAGCTCATGCTATCATGTGTTCACTACTTACTTGGCCAGAGTAAGCGATCAACACGTGGTACGCGTGACCTTATTATAATTACCACATCACGTCCCATGTAAGTAACTCCTCAAATTATCTCCATGTTTATTGTTTCATTTGGTAAAACTTTATTTAATTGTTAGTTAACAATTATTAGTTTTAGTCGTTTATCCTTGAACATGTACAATGTCCCTTTTTATAAACATTTATTCACATTCATTGATGTGATCATTACTTTTCTCAATAGGATTTATATTGAGAATACTTACTTGGATGATCACTCTCGTCCAAGTTTCTATATAAACAAGTCTTGTTATTCATTTGTTATTCATCATTGTGAATAACACATTTCCTATTAAATTTCTCTTGGAAATCAGGTTTTCCAAGTTCTATCATATGTGTATGCAACCGTTATTACTTACGTGTTTGTTGCATATAACGATTCGTGCGATTAAATTTAAAATGTGCACCTGGTAATGCTTGCCCTAACGGGCTTCTCTTGTCATTAGTCTTGTTCGCGACCGTTACGCGATTTTGGTCCTTGATGAGTATGCTCTTCCTGTCATACCTCGGACTGTTCCATCATCATATCCATAATTCGTTCAACTCCCGTCATCTTCAGACGCGAGTGTCCTTCAATTAAAACATTCACAAGAGTTAGTAATGTCAACTTCAATAATCGCCCGTATTATAATACAAGGCTTTTTCTACTATACGCGTCAACGCGCGTATTTTCGTCAACCATATCAATCATTTAAATTGGGGTAACATATACCACACGATAGCCCTATGTGTTGTTTACAACACTTTAGCATACTAACTATTAACGTACTTGTACTTACCGGATTTGCGATCAAGCCTCGAACCGAACACTATTCTTTGTCAAGAGCATAAGGTTTAAGTCCAAGCATGGTTCCTCCCCACCATACTCGAATCTCTTAAACCAAGGCTCTGATACCAACTTGTAACACCCGTTGTTATAAATCTAGGATTAACGTATATTTTGCGAAAATAATCATGTGATTAATGATTACATATACATCAAAAATACGGGTTTGTTAAAACTTTTACAAATTATAAGTTATTCAACAAAACGTGATCGAATTCGTTGTTTAAAATTTACAACGTTTACAAAGTGCGGAAGCGTGTATCTTTATCGTGTTCGGTTCTTCGCTGAGCTTGATCGTCTGCCGGCATCCAAAAGTACCTACATTTCATTAAAACATGAAATGTTTTAGTCATACGGGATTTAATATGTATCTAAACGAGTCCGGGAAACAAAACTAATCAAAATACATTTTTGATCAGGGTCCACCGTAAATTACGGTGGACACCGTAATTTACGGTAGCCCTGATTTGAAAACACTCCACCGTAAAGCAGGAGCTAACCGCCGTAACATTTTTAATCCCCACCGTAACTTACGGTACCACCGTAAGTTACGGTGGACTCTGCATCAGCTTCTTCCATTTTGCCGTTTTTGACACGAGGACTTTCGTATCTTTCAATCCGTTTATCCGTTTGACCTACCGTTTCTTCCTACGTGTTTGTAATTTAATTCTCCATCATATGGAGTTAAAATCTCACATCCGGTTAAATAAAATTTCAGACTTCTAAGTCTTCGGCTTATTACCCTTTTTACTAAATTTGACCCATTCGTGTATTTATCAAACAAACATGTTTGTTTGACTCCAAAATCCTATCTTTTAACTATAAATCTGTTTAGAAACCATTATATTTCTAAAACATTACGATTATAACTTAACTTATTCGGTTTACCTTTTAGATAACCGAATATCAAATTTTGACCTTGTTTAACTCTTCGAGAACCTCAAGTTCTAAAAGATGAATTAAACCCTTTTACATACCTGACTCGGATCAATGCATTAACCCGTTTTAATACCTTGATTTAGAAATCACTAATTAATAGTGAAGGAAATATCCATTCTATATAGGCTCCTGAAATCATACAACTCAACGGTAATAGTTAGTCAATTTTGTCAAAAGATGATATTTTCACCTTTTGACCCATTTGGTCTAAATATCCGTTTATCTTTGCAAGACGATATTTATTACCGTCTCATCCAATTGACGCACTACGGTTTACACCGTATGGTTGTCCACCTATAACCCATTTCTCAACTCCTTTGACCCATTATGGCTTATGCCAAATGTGTCTTTCAAAAACAAATGTTTATTGTTAACGCATCCCCAAATTACTGTTTTCCTTATTTTTCGTTTGGCTTACCTTATGAGGTAACCATAAAATTTCATCTTTCTAATCGTTATGGTATAAACGATTAATCAATTTAAATCCTTTTTAACCATCAATGTGGTTTCCTATCATTTTCACTTATATTGTTCCATACAACTATATGTCGGAACATCACTTTTCTAGTGTTTGTCTATCTTACCCGAAATCAATACAATAAGATATTTTCCAGGAATTGACAAATGTGTAAGCTTTACTTACCTCGTATCCGAATATGCTTTTCTTCTCGTGCTTGATTCGTTTGACCGCTTCTTTCCCAAGCCTCCACCTAGCTCGTTAGGCGACAAACTATCATCATTCACAAGGTGGTTAGATTAGTCATTTCAATTCACGACTATTCCACCTCACGTATTTTCTATGTCGAAACTACTATTTGACTTTATCATTGGTTAGTTTGACTTTTAAAAGTCAATTGACTTACCAATATATTCATATGCACATTTGGTTCTTTGTACTCACTTAGGCATATTTCATCCGAACTCTTAACAAAAAATCAATTTTTACATACTAACTAGTAAGCCGCGATTTCATTTAGGCATTTCATATCAATGAAAATTGGCTGTTTTTTTGTGACTTGTTTAACCTGTTTACAAGTCTTCAAAAATTATGATTTTTTTATTTGGCGTACCTCTCGGAGGGTTAGCCCTTGAGTTAAAATTTCAAGATCTAACTCTTTACAAAAAATTCGTGAAAATTTATTTACTAAGCTGCAATCAGATTCGTCACTTCTGACTGCAGCTTACGGAAAAATTCATTTAAAATTCCTCGTTTATCCGATTGACGAAATTCCAATTGGCAATTTTTCTAATCACTTAGCACTTTCTACAGTACAAATTTGAGATCATAACTCAATTCCTAAATTGAGTTATGACATTCGTAATGGGCTGCAAATTCTGCCAGAAAACGCAGCTTGAACCTTTGATACGGAAAAATTCATAAAACGCTCAATTTTCGTCAAAAAAATGCGATTCCAGTGGGGTTTTAAAGATATTTCCTGGAATTACATTTTAGACTCAAGAAACACATGATTTTATCAGGTTTTGTCCAGGTTACAGCCAATACAAATCGGCTGTAAATTCTGATCAAGAATCGTTTGAATTCAGCTTTCAGTTTAAGCTTGTTCTTGACATCATAACACTATTCTTTTGAAATCAAAACCCTAAAAACATCTCATACATGAATTTGGTATCAACAAAGACTTGAGCTAAGCATGATTTCAACATATACTTGTCTAGGGTTTACTCCTAGACACTACTATGTTCCTATTTTATCCATATAACAAACATGCAACTAGAATCTCAGATTATTCAAAATTCATGAGAATTTCAAGTTGAAAGATTTCTCAAAATTTTACATACCTTGTAATCCCCTTGTGATGAGGATCAGGAATCTATGTTTAGAATTCGATTTGGACTTGAATTGAACCTTCAATTTGCAAGATTTGTTGAGTTCTAGGGTTTTCACCCTCCTGGTCGCTCCTGGAGATCGATCCACACACACTTAGTGTGTGTGGTGTGTTATTTTTTTTTAATAAATAAAACTTGTTTCCTTTTTCACGATTTTGGTCCCTCAAGTTTAGATATTCATAAATGAAACTATAACTCATAGTTTATTATTTAATTACCCATTACTAACTAGGTTAATCTTACCTAGTTAACTTAGTGGGTTCCGGGAGTTAAAAACCCGTTGTATTTTAAGTCCCGTTGACTCGGGCTCTTATAAACTAAATTCTTAAATTCTTTGATTCGCTTGTATTTAATTATTAGGATTTCTTATTTAAATCCAAATAGTTAACGGGTTATTTTTACTGCTAACGGTACTTTACCCGTCTTTTGGTATGAACAGAGATTGATTACCAAACCCGTTTTCGGGGTGTTACAAGTCTACCCCCTTAAAGAGGTTTCGTCCTCGAAACCTTTTCTTACATAATTCATTGAGTTTAAACTCAATGTATTTGATCAGAGATATCATTTAAACATTACTTATACTTTTAACCAATTATTAGTATTACCAGATAAGCATGGTAACATCTTTTTGGTCACTAATTGTCTATGTAACTCATATGACTTAGTGCAACTTAAAATAACGTAATCTCGTTATTTCCACTAGTTTAGTTAAGTTAGCGATATCCATCGCTTTCATATACTATCGAATTCCTTACGAATCCGTTATTTTGACCCGTTTAAAGATCTTTAGTGAAATCTTTCACTTTTAGCAACAAATTCTTTTGTTTTCAAATTTATCTATTCGGTTCAGCTATACCGAATCTACCGCTTACAAGCAAACCAAATTTCTTGATTTGAATTGGTGACCTTAACCGGTCTCATTAACTAGTCTTATTAGTTCAGTTACTTTTATCACTCGCTTGGTTATAATGTGATTTTACTTCACATTACATTTCCTAACCGTGATCGTGTCACATCATGTTTAATTTGTATCAACCTTTCATTTTTTTTTTATTTTTTTTATCACTTTTCGAATATATCATCTTGCGCCTATCAGTGTCAAGACTTGTATCTTTCATGCTTACTATTTAAATTCCTATCAGAATTTATGTTTGTAAAAACATTATTTCTTACTGAAACCGAAGTTTTAGTTTTAGGATCTTTTCTTTAACTTGTGTCAATCATCCATACCGGGATATTGACAGTCCGTAATTTAATCCTTTACAGTCTTAGTTTTATGCGGGGATTCTTAACTGATTTCCTCGCTTTATCCAATCTAACCCGTAGGTTTTATCACTTAGCCTTATGGGCTATTTTTGATTAGACATTCACCTCTTTAGGGCGAAGTCCTTATAACTTCTTTCTAATCATGACCCGTGGGTCGTTTTAGTCCGTAGATCTCTCATTTGTTTATAACCCTAAAGGTTATGTTGATCCCGTAGATCACTCTTTTTACTCGTGTCTTATTAAAATATATATTTGGTGTCAAAGCACTCTTTTTACGTTTGAAAATCATTTGTCTCAAGCTTACCGTTATCCGGCTTGCGCTTACTTATGCCTTCAAGCATTATACTTTATTCAACCCGTTCATTCTCAAAATAGTTGAATATAATTATCAAAATTTCTGTTTACAAAATTTTATGGTCTTTTAGTCATAACTCATAATCCGAGTCTTTTGACTTTAAATTCGTGTTCTCGTTTCTCGGTATACGCATGTGTTTAAATCCTTACCCGTCAACCGGGTACTTTACCGAAGTCATTATTAGTGCAAGCATTCTGGTGTACATCAAGTTTTCGTTTTAATTTGTTTGGTTGTCTTAGCGGAAGCCCTCGCCTTTATTCAACCAAACCTTTATTCTTTATTTGACCATCCTTGACAGTCTTTTGAACTATGAATGATGATTATCATCATCATCATTTCTTTACTACGACCAAAGTCAACGATTTTGATCGTTTTTTTTTTTCGTGTGGGCAATACCTTTATTTCTATGACCCCGCGGGTCATTTATACTTTGGTTTTACAATGCCCTCTTTGTATACCATGGTTTTTGATCGTTTTTCCCCCCTGTGGGCAATACCTTTGTTTCTATGACCCCGCGTGTCATTTATACTTTGGTTTTACATTGCCCTTTTTGTCTACCATGGTTTTTGATCATTTTTCCCCCTGTGGGCAATACCTTTGTTTCTATGACCCCGCGGGTCATTTATACTTTGGTTTTACATTGCCCTTTTTGTCTACCATGGTTGTTTCATCAAAATGACTTATGTCACGAATTTCCTTGGGTCTTTTATTTCTATGTGCGCCATACATCGTTTTTATGGTTCCCGCGAAAACCATTTATACGAGTATGCCCATAAGATTTCTTGACCCTAAGGATCCTTTAAATTTCATTCATCTTGACCTTACTACATCGGACATAACTGCGCTCATTATAAGAAGCTCATACTATCATGTGTTCACTACTTACTTGGCCAGAGTAAGCGATCAACACGTGGTACGCGTGACCTTATTATAATTACCACATCACGTCCCATGTAAGTAACTCCTCAAATTATCTCCATGTTTATTGTTTCATTTGGTAAAACTTTATTTAATTGTTAGTTAACAATTATTAGTTTTAGTCGTTTATCCTTGAACATGTACAATGTCCCTTTTTATAAACATTTATTCACATTCATTGATGTGATCATTACTTTTCTCAATAGGATTTATATTGAGAATACTTACTTGGATGATCACTCTCGTCCAAGTTTCTATATAAACAAGTCTTGTTATTCATTTGTTATTCATCATTGTGAATAACACATTTCCTATTAAATTTCTCTTGGAAATCAGGTTTTCCAAGTTCTATCATATGTGTATGCAACCGTTATTACTTACGTGTTTGTTGCATATAACGATTCGTGCGATTAAATTTAAAATGTGCACCTGGTAATGCTTGCCCTAACGGGCTTCTCTTGTCATTAGTCTTGTTCGCGACCGTTACGCGATTTTGGTCCTTGATGAGTATGCTCTTCCTGTCATACCTCGGACTGTTCCATCATCATATCCATAATTCGTTCAACTCCCGTCATCTTCAGACGCGAGTGTCCTTCAATTAAAACATTCACAAGAGTTAGTAATGTCAACTTCAATAATCGCCCGTATTATAATACAAGGCTTTTTCTACTATACGCGTCAACGCGCGTATTTTCGTCAACCATATCAATCATTTAAATTGGGGTAACATATACCACACGATAGCCCTATGTGTTGTTTACAACACTTTAGCATACTAACTATTAACGTACTTGTACTTACCGGATTTGCGATCAAGCCTCGAACCGAACACTATTCTTTGTCAAGAGCATAAGGTTTAAGTCCAAGCATGGTTCCTCCCCACCATACTCGAATCTCTTAAACCAAGGCTCTGATACCAACTTGTAACACCCGTTGTTATAAATCTAGGATTAACGTATATTTTGCGAAAATAATCATGTGATTAATGATTACATATACATCAAAAATACGGGTTTGTTAAAACTTTTACAAATTATAAGTTATTCAACAAAACGTGATCGAATTCGTTGTTTAAAATTTACAACGTTTACAAAGTGCGGAAGCGTGTATCTTTATCGTGTTCGGTTCTTCGCTGAGCTTGATCGTCTGCCGGCATCCAAAAGTACCTACATTTCATTAAAACATGAAATGTTTTAGTCATACGGGATTTAATATGTATCTAAACGAGTCCGGGAAACAAAACTAATCAAAATACATTTTTGATCAGGGTCCACCGTAAATTACGGTGGACACCGTAATTTACGGTAGCCCTGATTTGAAAACACTCCACCGTAAAGCAGGAGCTAACCGCCGTAACATTTTTAATCCCCACCGTAACTTACGGTACCACCGTAAGTTACGGTGGACTCTGCATCAGCTTCTTCCATTTTGCCGTTTTTGACACGAGGACTTTCGTATCTTTCAATCCGTTTATCCGTTTGACCTACCGTTTCTTCCTACGTGTTTGTAATTTAATTCTCCATCATATGGAGTTAAAATCTCACATCCGGTTAAATAAAATTTCAGACTTCTAAGTCTTCGGCTTATTACCCTTTTTACTAAATTTGACCCATTCGTGTATTTATCAAACAAACATGTTTGTTTGACTCCAAAATCCTATCTTTTAACTATAAATCTGTTTAGAAACCATTATATTTCTAAAACATTACGATTATAACTTAACTTATTCGGTTTACCTTTTAGATAACCGAATATCAAATTTTGACCTTGTTTAACTCTTCGAGAACCTCAAGTTCTAAAAGATGAATTAAACCCTTTTACATACCTGACTCGGATCAATGCATTAACCCGTTTTAATACCTTGATTTAGAAATCACTAATTAATAGTGAAGGAAATATCCATTCTATATAGGCTCCTGAAATCATACAACTCAACGGTAATCGTTAGTCAATTTTGTCAAAAGATGATATTTTCACCTTTTGACCCATTTGGTCTAAATATCCGTTTATCTTTGCAAGACGATATTTATTACCGTCTCATCCAATTGACGCACTACGGTTTACACCGTATGGTTGTCCACCTATAACCCATTTCTCAACTCCTTTGACCCATTATGGCTTATGCCAAATGTGTCTTTCAAAAACAAATGTTTATTGTTAACGCATCCCCAAATTACTGTTTTCCTTATTTTTCGTTTGGCTTACCTTATGAGGTAACCATAAAATTTCATCTTTCTAATCGTTATGGTATAAACGATTAATCAATTTAAATCCTTTTTAACCATCAATGTGGTTTCCTATCATTTTCACTTATATTGTTCCATACAACTATATGTCGGAACATCACTTTTCTAGTGTTTGTCTATCTTACCCGAAATCAATACAATAAGATATTTTCCAGGAATTGACAAATGTGTAAGCTTTACTTACCTCGTATCCGAATATGCTTTTCTTCTCGTGCTTGATTCGTTTGACCGCTTCTTTCCCAAGCCTCCACCTAGCTCGTTAGGCGACAAACTATCATCATTCACAAGGTGGTTAGATTAGTCATTTCAATTCACGACTATTCCACCTCACGTATTTTCTATGTCGAAACTACTATTTGACTTTATCATTGGTTAGTTTGACTTTTAAAAGTCAATTGACTTACCAATATATTCATATGCACATTTGGTTCTTTGTACTCACTTAGGCATATTTCATCCGAACTCTTAACAAAAAATCAATTTTTACATACTAACTAGTAAGCCGCGATTTCATTTAGGCATTTCATATCAATGAAAATTGGCTGTTTTTTTGTGACTTGTTTAACCTGTTTACAAGTCTTCAAAAATTATGATTTTTTTATTTGGCGTACCTCTCGGAGGGTTAGCCCTTGAGTTAAAATTTCAAGATCTAACTCTTTACAAAAAAATTCGTGAAAATTCATTTACTAAGCTGCAATCAGATTCGTCACTTCTGACTGCAGCTTACGGAAAAATTCATTTAAAATTCCTCGTTTATCCGATTGACGAAATTCCAATTGGCAATTTTTCTAATCACTTAGCACTTTCTACAATACAAATTTGAGATCATAACTCAATTCCTAAATTGAGTTATGACATTCGTAATGGGCTGCAAATTCTGCCAGAAAACGCAGCTTGAACCTTTGATACGGAAAAATTCATAAAACGCTCAATTTTCGTCAAAAAAATGCGATTCCAGTGGGGTTTTAAAGATATTTCCTGGAATTACATTTTAGACTCAAGAAACACATGATTTTATCAGGTTTTGTCCAGGTTACAGCCAATACAAATCGGCTGTAAATTCTGATCAAGAATCGTTTGAATTCAGCTTTCAATTTAAGCTTGTTCTTGACATCATAACACTATTCTTTTGAAATCAAAACCCTAAAAACATCTCATACATGAATTTGGTATCAACAAAGACTTGAGCTAAGCATGATTTCAACATATACTTGTCTAGGGTTTACTCCTAGACACTACTATGTTCCTATTTTATCCATATAACAAACATGCAACTAGAATCTCAGATTATTCAAAATTCATGAGAATTTCAAGTTGAAAGATTTCTCAAAATTTTACATACCTTGTAATCCCCTTGTGATGAGGATCAGGAATCTATGTTTAGAATTCGATTTGGACTTGAATTGAACCTTCAATTTGCAAGATTTGTTGAGTTCTAGGGTTTTCACCCTCCTGGTCGCTCCTGGAGATCGATCCACACACACTTAGTGTGTGTGTGTGTTATTTTTTTTTATTAAATAAAACTTGTTTCCTTTTTCACGATTTTGGTCCCTCAAGTTTAGATATTCATAAATGAAACTATAACTCATAGTTTATTATTTAATTACCCATTACTAACTAGGTTAATCTTACCTAGTTAACTTAGTGGGTTCCGGGAGTTAAAAACCCGTTGTATTTTAAGTCCCGTTGACTCGGGCTCTTATAAACTAAATTCTTAAATTCTTTGATTCGCTTGTATTTAATTATTAGGATTTCTTATTTAAATCCAAATAGTTAACGGGTTATTTTTACTGCTAACGGTACTTTACCCGTCTTTTGGTATGAACAGAGATTGATTACCAAACCCGTTTTCGGGGTGTTACAACAACGGTTTCAAACCACCGTTTTAACCCAACAGTGGTTTCAACCATTGTTTTCTCCACAAAACACTGTTTTAACCAAACAGTGGTTTCAAACATCTGTTTTATTTTCTAAGATATGTTCACAACAAACACTGTTTTAGGATAAACATAAATTATGAGAACAGAGGATACCTTTCAGCAGTGGATAGCTGAGGTTTTAAAAACAGTGGTTTAAAAAACAGAGGTTTCCTAAGGAAACTGCCACATCATGCAACAAATAACCCTTCATGTCAACAAATAACAATAGTAGTTTCAAATAACAACAATCTTCTATATACCCTGCGTGTCAACAAATAACAATGAGGTTGAATCATTCAAACTGCCGAAACACGCAACAAATAACCATGCATGTCTTCTATATACCCTGCATGTCAACAAATAACAATGAGAGTGTAAACTTTGTGTATCTGGATGTGGATATAATCATTAACTCTTACACATAAAACAGTTTTGATGAATCGTCTGAAGAGAACTATAAAACACCTCCTTTCAGGGACATAGCCATTACAAAAGCTGGACATATTGTAATGAAACTGAAGGTCCATCCAACTTAAAACAGTTTCAATGATCATCAACTTTTCATTGAAAGTTGAACATAATTTGTTCAAAATCCAACTTAAATTGACACTCATCTGTAAACTTAAAATAGTGTTGGTTCCTAATTTCTTCCAGTTTTATATACTCACAGATGATATTTATTTCCAACTGATGATACATCTCCATTCGTGCTTCCGTAAACCGTGTTTTAGCCGCTTCATCTGGGCTTTTTGCCACGCCTAAACCGTGCACGACCCACGATGATGAAAGTTGCACTTGTTACACTTTGGCTGCTTCCCTGCTTAAGAACCCTGATTCGAATTATTGCTCTGGTTCTGATTAACAGAAGATTACTGACTAAAGCTGCGGTTGCTACCATTGTCTGGCTTCTTCTGTGGATGTATCGAATTTGACGCCTTGTCCACCTCATTCCATTTACGCTTGCTGTTAGTAGCAGGAGTAGTAGCTATAGCAGTAGTAGCAGAGACATGTGGTGGTAGCGAGCCACGCTCCACCTCCTGATCCGTGATCTTGTAGGCTAGACGTATGATTCGAGACAGGTTGTCAAGATTTGCAGCAGTGACCAAACTCTTCACTGACGGTGCTAAACCTTTGATGTACAATTCAATTCTTCGGGGTGGTGGTCGTGATAAGTTAGGACACATATTCGCGGCTCATGTGACCTTTTTATGTATGCTTCAATTTCAGACCCTTCCATCTTCAAATTGTAGTACTCGTTCTCAAGCTTCTGAATCTCATCACGAGGACAATACTCCTCCCGCATCAACTCCTTGAAATCGTCCTAAGTAGTTGCATTAGCCATTTCGATGCCCAACATTTGAACCTGGGCATTCCTCCAAGTTAAGGCACCATCCTCTAATGTGTGTGTAGCATACTTCACCCGGTCCCCCACGGGACAGTTAAACATAGCAAAGACTGACTCAGCTTTCTCAAACCAACATAGTAGCCCCACGGCTCCTTCAGTCCCACTAAATGTCTGTGGCTTACAATCCATGAACGTCTTAAACGTGCAAACAGGCGGATTGTTTTGATTCGCAGGTTGACCTAAAAATGAAAGAGAGTACAACACACGGTTAAAATTTGAGTACGCAACACAGGGATAAGGAATAATTGGCACATATCATACCAGCCTGATAAGCCGCTAGAGCTTCAGCCACACGAGTGTTGATCAGGTCGGTTAACTCGGCCTGAGTCATAGCAATGGTGCCACGTCCACCGCCGCGGCCTCCACCACGTCCACTCATGATTCTATAAAAGAAAAGGTTAAAAGTCGAGTTTGAGTAGGAATCTGGCATCGCTATGACTTCCATAGACTACCGAGTTCTATCATTACATCAAACAACAGAGCGGAATCCCTTTCACACTTGTCAAGTTTCACTGGGACTCACATGCACCCCACGTTGTTATTATGTGTGCACCCATAATAATAATATGATTTGCATGTTCATCTCAGCTCCTCCTAACTCGAGCTAAAAGATTCCTAAATTTTTTAGTAGCAAAACAAAAGATACCACAACATAGATCATGAAGGTTCAGAGGTGTATCACACTGTCAAACACACAACATGGGCTAGTGACACAGGAACTCTTACTGTAATAGCAAGTGTGCATTCACATGCAATGTCATAAATAAGTGTACACTAGATATACTATGTAATCAGTAAACGAGAGACGAACCTTGCAATATGGAGCTGAGTGTCATGGTTGATTTCGGAACATTTCGGTTATAGTCTAGTTTTATAAAAACGTTTTAAAACCAAGTTCACTATAACCAGTGGCTCTGATACCAAACTGTCACACCCCCAAAATACCACATATGGAAAACCCCGCTACGCGTGTGACGTACCAGGATCTAGCCACTAATCATGTTGAACTCATAACAAGTTTTAAAATGGTTTTGTCAATTATAAATAAAAAGGTACTAAACAATAAGTTTAATAAAAATCCAACAAGTTCAGCGGAAGCAAATAGTAAACCATTGTCTAAATGTTTCAAAACCAATGTATGAAAATTAGCAAGCCTGTCATGTGTATCCAATCAGTTCGACCCATGACCACTCCAGCCATTCCAGACAGCAAGTTCTAAATCTAATAGATCTAACGACCTGCAAGCATGCAACAAGTGTATCAGACAAAGCAGGCGAGTTCATAGTTTTGTGAAAACGTTAGTTACCAAGTGTTTAGTTTAGTTCAAAGATAATAATGTTGATAATAACTCAAGTACCGTACAAGATGGCTACCAGATTGTTTTGCCCATTCCCAATGCCCCTATCTAAGCAATGGTCGTGATTTAAGGTCATTAGTTAACGCACGTCTTCTTAGGTACGGTGTGAGGTTGCCAAGCCTAATAGCGCTATCAACTAATACCCCGTTACCTCTCAGGTAACTATTCGGTATCATATGGGACTTAAAGTGATAGGAAAAGAGTGTGTTATCTAACATTTCCCAGTTTTACCCAAAAGACTTATTCCTCTCAGGAATACCCATTTGATTGTCACACCCACCGGGACGCATGCTCAAGAGAAATGAACTCACCTTTGGTTTGCTCGGTAAGGTTAGTTACTTGTTTCACAGTTAATCAAACACGTCCTATCATGGGTACCGACCACAATCAGTTTCACGTGCACATAAACCACATATTTCACACACAATTAATTCATGTATTTCTCGTTTAAATGCTACACCATTATTGCACAAGTAGCACACATATAGTTCAAGTCATAATCAGCTAACACATCAGCTTAGTATCATCAAGAAATCACTTAGCATGCATTTGGTTCTAAGGCAGATTCACTTCCTCTTTACAAGACACATAACTTAACTCTTCGACACAAAAATTGGTGAATTACTTAACTTAATGATCCAACTAAGTTTGGTGCGACCCGTGATATTAGTACACTCGTTTTACTCAACTCGTGGCCCATTACCCTTGTATTCAAATCAACCGGGCCCAACTACAACAAACTGTGCGGCCCATGTTTAACCCGCGGCCCAGCCGTTCATTGAATGGCCCAAATAATTCCCCTAGGCCCATTACTCAATTATTTCCATAACTTCTAAATCCTAATTATAAGTTCCTTTTTCATTAATTAATAATTATTAACAATTATCAATACACACCCGTTCTAATCTAATCAATCCGTTACCCATCCATAAGCCACCATCCCAATCATGCTTTAACAACTTCATCTTGACTCATAACCACATCAAATCGGATAATATAGGAACCATTTCAATAAGTATCCCTCATAATTTCTAACACATGATCATAATCTCTACTCCACATGTTTTTATCATTACTTCCTAGTTTTCACAATCACCAATCATTGACAGTTTCTCTTTTCATTCAGATTAAGTCACATAATTATCTCATTCATCATGTATTATCACACAACGCTCAATTCGGATTAAATAGCACGATGAATCCCTAACATCGAGTAACCAGGTTTATATCAACGAAGGTATTAGCATAGTGACATCATGTAATCCTAGTTTACTGTATAAGAACTGTGGGCGAAACTTTTACCAACACGGAATACATGTGAAGCAACAGGGATCATAAATCGCAACCATATACTCATTCAAAGCACAATCAAACTAGACATCAAGACAACACCGACTGCTTGGATTAAACAGGGATCTCGTACTAACCGTGAGAGGGATGCGAGCAAGAAAAGAACAACGAGAGAAGAGAGTCGCGGCCTGAAGGGGAGGGGATGCTTCCTGCCGTCGCACCAATTTAGGGAGGATAAGAGTTTACGTGTGTTTTCTAAAGTCACCAAAACATCCCTCATAACCCTCATGAATACGTATAGCATGGGAATTGGGATTTGGGCTTCGGCCAGTTGGGTTTAAATAGGGTGTATGTGTGTATGGGCCGAGTAGCAAAGCACATAGAGTGCGTTGTTGTGGATTTTGGGTGTGCGACAGTTTGTGCTAAACAAGTAACATAACGCATATAAAATCAAACTATTCACATTATACACAATTAAACTCGTAATCATCCAAGTAAAATCAAACATATCAATATTAAGGTGCGAACAATAATCAGTATAAGGACAATTAAAATTTTGGGTTGTCACAGTGTAAATATGAACTATAATTTTTTTTCCTTTATAAATGTTCTAACATACTTGAAAACCATTTAAAACGACTCCTTTCAATGGATTACATCATTCATCTGTGATTAATGTAGCAAATATGACATACGAATACAAACTACGTGACCACCTTCCCGTACAATCCATGATCTTCAACTTGATCTTCATGCATTTGTCCCCCATAAATATATTGATGATCCATGTAACCTATGGTTACCATATGCAACCAATGTTTTAGTAAACGGTGAATCATATATAATTTAATAAACATATGAATAATGAAATCACCACATAGCAATCTATCTATGTATACTACTCCATGACGACGTCCTTCCAAATTGGTTCATTACATCGGACATCCAATCTGAGAGAGCCCAAGGTTTATCATACTTGCACATTCATTTCATTCCTAACGATAACACGGTTAGTAACGTGTACACTTAAACATATTGAAATCCTTAATATGCTTTTAAACACATTCCAATAATCTACATCCATTAGACTACATCACTTGCACACACAATCACCTATGCAACACATACATACATTTCCCATAATCATGTACACTTATACAAGTTCACACTACATACACACACTACGAATACATATCTACTTACATATATACAATCACATTCACTTAATTTCTTTCAAATATCATACTTTGTTAGGCACACCATTTTCCATTTATAAGCATGCTATTGTATACTAGTTCCATATATTCGCGAGTGTATTACATTCAAATACTATCATACATATAAGACTTAGCCATGTACATAATGAAATCCACTTTTACACACACTAACATACATGCCACATCATCGTACAAGCTTCCATACGTTTTCCGTCCTTACCTGCACCCCATAAAACTCTATAGTAGGCTTGGGGTGCCTTTAGGAAGCTTAAGAAGGTCTTGGAAATGAAGAAAAATGAGAAAATCATGAAAAACTAGCTTTCGGCGTAGACCCCGCGCCGGCAGTGACTTAAGGTGTCGACCAAAAGAAGACGTCGCGTCGGCGATGCGATGCAAGGGCGTCAGTGAAGCGACCTGCAGATCTGGCATCTGATTTTTATTGTTTTGAGCTTCTCGACCCCCATTATTGCACTCTGAAGGTCCCAAATCAAACATCATTTTCCAAAGCCCCCAAATCATTCCAACTCTAATCCCATATCCCAACAACCAATCTCCACAATTTTGTTCATAACTTTCATATTTGTGACCTGTTAGCTTATTCCATATGTTTTTCAATCATATGTGACTATATATATCAAATTCTATCATACTTACCTTGATACTACCTTTACATACCAATCCTTTTGTGATTCCGAATAAAAAAGTATACATAACTTCATGTAACCCTTGTGGAAAATTCTGAACTTTCAAAAACTTTTTCTTTTGGAAGTAATTCATTAACCGGTACTTAAACGTAAGAAGTTTAACGTAACGTACACACCAGGACAAGGACATAACCTACACATACCCTAAATACCCTTTGTATAACCTAGATATAAGTTGTGTGGGGTTAGGAACGACAAAAACACATTTATACAAGTCCAGGGGCCATTTTTGACAAACTGCAAAAGTCTGCCCCAGCCCCCTGCTTACGGATTTGTACATTTTCAATCATTGTACAATTCCGAGACATTTTCATATTAAATAAAATCTTGTATTTTATTTGCGAGAATGCATACTTTCAATCGTTGTACAATTTCCATCTTTTTTGTATTCGATAAAGTCTTATACTTTATTTACGAAATGCGTAACCGTACAATCGGACGAAATGATATCCGTGACATTTCTGGACAAAATCCAAGCTACACATTCCTTAACACCGTTATATAACCTAAATATTAGGTTAAAAGAGGTTAAAAAGGACAAAACGCGATAATACAAGTCCAGGGGCTAAATCTGCCAAAGTTCAAAACTTTTACCCCAGCCTGGCCTTACGGACCGTAAAGGAAAACCCTATACGGTCCATATGAGTGCCAGCAACAGAATTTTTCTTGAGCTCCAAGTTCTGCCATGTTATTCCATCTTTTGACACCTAGCTCGAATTTTGCCATTTTCCTTCTACTTCTAACACCTCACTAAACACCTGGGATCATCCTAGAACACCTCCTAACACTTGGCATGATCTCCTTTCACTTCTTCAAGTATAAATAGCTACCAAAGTTCACCTGTTTCTTTGCTCATTTCCATTCTTTCTCTCCAATTACTCATTCTTGGAGTTTGTTTCTTCTTAGAGGCCTCCTACCGAGTTCCAAGACTTCCTAGAACACAAATAAGTGTTCTTCTTAGTCTATATCTTTATTTTAGCTTGTTATGAGCTAAAAGTCAAACAGTTTGACTTTCTGTTTGACTTTCGGTTCTGACCATTTTGATCAAGTCAAAGTTCAAATTGAACTTTGCAACGTGATCGTAATCATGAAGGTCTTAATCCCCTGCGAATGGACCTTCTGATTACCACGTTTCGTAGGCGAAATGACAAGTCAAAGTTTTACGAATTAAAAGTAAAAAATGCATAAAAATGCATTTTACAACGAAAGTGTTTTTGGGTATTAAAACTTACAGTTTTGACACCAAATCAGTTTTATAACATTATTAGACATGTTCCAACATGTTCCAACATGTCTAACTCGTCATTTCGTGTTTAACGCTTATTTTCTTAGTCGGGCAGTTTGACTACCGCTTTGACTTTCGAATCTGACCCGTTTGGTCCACATTTGGATCTGACCAAGCCCTTTATTATGACCATAGTATTATAGGGAATAACCTACTGAGATTATATCTTATGGTCATATCGTTTGGTTAGTCAAATGACGAGTCGATTATATATTCTTTAAAATGCCGAAAATACCCTTTTTGCGCATAAAATAACTTTGAACATATAAGAAAATTGTCTTGACATCTAAACTGATTATACAACTTATATAAACTAGTTTTGATATATTAGACTCGTCATAGGACATATTTAACCATCTGAAAACATAGTTACGCTTATGACCCGTTAAAGTGGTGTAAACCACTTTAGCGAGCCGTAACAAGTCAAAACACTTTGAAACACTTCCATATCAGAATGTATGGTATTATGAACCATATTATACAGGATCCACCTCTTTTTTGGTTTATAAACCTCATTCTATCTGATCTCCTGTTTCAAGTTTCGATACACTAACACATAGTTATCTGATACACTAGGAACCACCTGAACACTTGAACATTGAGCTATTTTCGATCATTTGAACAAGACATATACGCAATCCCAAGTGAGTACATAGTTCCCATCTTTTACATTTTTCAAATGTTTTGGGATGATTCATATGTGTAATCAATTTTTCTCAAATGTATGGCATATTTGTGTTTTTATATATTATTCTTATAAAGCAAGAAACGAAAATTGCCACAAACCAAATCCTTATAGGATCTATCTATCCTCATAGTTAGATTCTTGTAGGATATTTAAAGTACCATTTTAAATCTTTCTATCTAAATAGTGAGATTTCTAAAAAGTGCTTTACGTATGAACGCGCCAATGGTTATTGTTTATATGTAGAGTATTGTTGGTGATCTAGATAACGAAATGAGAGTAATACAATAAGCACACGGTGGATACGCCACTGGTACTTCTTATGTATAAGTGTACTTATTGTATTACCCTTCGTGGCGTTATCCGAATCACTATTAGGACTTAGGATTTTAGGTTTAATGTGACAAGACAATGAGACCAAATCAAATCCTTATAGTGTTTATCTATCTTCAAAGTTAGATTTTTGTAGGATGTTTAAAGTGCTAATTTGAAGTCCTTGATAGGATTCTTTGAGTAAAGATAGTAGAAGCCAGCTATGGAGCACTGAAGGCTTAAATAAAGTGGCTATAAATACCTGAATAAAATAAGAAATTTATGTTTTATTTATTTGGGTTTATCCCTATAAAAACATTTAAATAAAATACGGGTTTTTGCCCATTTAATTAATATTAAAAATTTGGTGGTTTACAAACTCTGAAATTATTTCCTAACTACGATCCTGATGAAAAGTTTTTCTGCTTTCACGGCTTCCGCTCCTAAGGTGGGCTCAGGGGTTGTGACACATTCCAGGCAATTAACGCGCTTTATATAGACCGTAAAGACATGAATATGTGAATCAACGACATATGAAGAATGATTAGATAAATTTGCCTTCAATATAAAAAAACTAGTTATTAAAGTCATTAATACATACCCAAAAAGTTTCCAAAGATTGGAAATCATAAAAGAAAATACATAAAAGATTTGTCTTCACCAAGTGATGTAAGAGTTTAGCCAAGCATGGCATTTGTTTGACAAAGACTCTTACTATCAATCTTGGATCCCGAGACTACTACACACACTCTAAATGATAAAAAAATGGATGATGGTGGTGGATGATGGTGTTGTAGTGGTGGTGGAGTGGTGGCAAGTGAGAGAGAAGTGGTTTGTCAAGGAATGGTTTGGAATGGAACCAAGCACATCTATTTATAGCTGAAATCAATGGCTTCACCAGCCCCATGCCCGCCTGGCACAGCCCCATGGTCATCTCTCTCTCTCTTCCTCATTAACTGCTAGTCAGGTCTTGTACTAACACGGCCCCGTGTGTCAACGGCACGCCCCGTGGCCAATGTACTTGATGTATTATCGTAGATTCTGAAAACCGCTTCGTGTTGGCTTAGCACGGCCCCATGTTGGTTGTCTATTTTGTCTTTTGTTATTGTCTTTTCTTCTGCACAGCATCCAGTCTCGGACACGGCCCGTATCTGGTGGACACAGCCCCGTGTCATGTCTTCTGATCTTGCTATTCTTGGGGTTTGGATGTGAATTGGGGCCTGGCGAGTTGCGTCAATTCCTCCTTCTTTGTATTTATGTTGGTTTTTGCTGTCTTTTTGCTCCTTTTGCACATTTAAGCTCTTTTAACCCTGTATATTAAAAAGGAACAGGAAACCAAGCTTTTTCCTACATTAGTACCGAAAAAGGGTTGATTTTGCGCTGTATTTGATATAATTTATATGTTGTATTTTAAGCACATCATTCAATTACCAAATCCTTGTAGAATCTTTCATATTTTAATATGTAACACCCCAAAAACTCGAATGTTTATATTCGGTAAATGTTCTGATATGGTACATCGTGAAATAAACAACTAGGATATTTCACCTAGTTAGGAATGTAGTAAAAAGCAATTAAAGGATGATAGTTGTGCCAATATTATTTATTGGCAACTTGAGGGACTAAAGTGGGGCAAAATAAAAGTTGAATTTAATATATGAAAAACACACACAAACACACAAATCGTGTGTGTTCTAGAACGAGCAGGAGCTCCATTAGCTCAAGAAACCCTAAGCATGAAGAATCATCAAATTCGAGGGTGAATCGAGGTCTAAATTCATGAATAAACACAGATTAATGATCACCTACACGAGGGGATCATAAGGTATGTCTTAAAAGTTAGATTGGTGATCTTTCACGAAGTGGGTTATGATGTAAATTGCGAATTTGTATGAAATTGAGAACGGTTGTGTGTTAGAATCATCATATAGAACATGGATTATGCATGGTTTAGGTTAATTTGATGTTTAATGGTGAAACCTGTTTGTTATGGTGAAAATGATGACATGGGTAAATCATCTATGTCTAAATTCTTGCTTAATATTGATGTATTTTGATATGTATGGTGGATTCTTGTTAGAGGAATTGAAAGAAATGTGATACTAGTATGTTTGATGTTATGCATGAATGATCCATGTTGATTAGAAGGATAATTTGATTAATTATGTATGAGTTTAGAAGAATATGCATGAATTGGTTGTACACTATGCTTAGGAGGTAGTAAACACGCCAACTGTATGATGAAATGTATATAGTGTTGTCCGTATAGGCTATTATGATGTTACGGTTATATAATGATAAGTCGAAAGTTAAATTAAATGAGTTTTTGACTTCTAAAAGTCAACTGTATATAAGAAGAATGGTTAGGCTTGTTGTCATAATTGTAAGATTAAAGTATGTTATACGGTGCATGTTAGACGTATATGTGTTTAATGCGATGACATGATGGATTACACGAGTTGGAAATGATATGAATTTGGTTACATGTATTATGCTTGTTAGAAGTAACTAATGAAAGTCAAATGTGAATTATGCGATTGATATGATCGTTAACATGTACAATTGTGTATGCTAATAAGAATGTGATTTCGATGACATGGAATTATATGAATCATGTCGAGATGGAATCAAGCATGGAAGGCTAACGAGTCAAGAAGTGGTGAGGAAACGGATATGAACACGGATGCATGAGGTAAGTGATTTCCGTAATCACTTCTTAGTTGTTTATGTAAAGTTATGTGCGACTTAATTAAGTAGGATAATTGAGGTCAAATAGGAAAGACTTGCATGAAATCGATGAATTTCGCTAAGTAAATCAAATGGGTCAAGATGAGGTTTTATTGCATACTGGAAAGGTTGCATAAATAACGACTTCGGTATGATAACCGGGTAATGGATAAAATTTTACGTAAGCATGCTAACCGAGAAACGGTGACGCTTGTTAATGGGCAAGAGGTTCGGTAGTAAACTATGAGTAAATGAATTAACAATTTCATAGATGGAAATTGTACTATTTAATGTTCAATTACGTAATAATGAATGAATTTAATGAATACCGGGTATCGGATGTGTAAACCCCAAGTATGACACTCCGGATAGTGTAAAAGTATTATGGTCATAAGGTTCATGTAAGTTTTGGGTTAAAAGGAATGAGTTATTTGATAAAAACATGAACGGGTCGAATACATTGTAAATGAATAATAAGCCGATAGTGCATAAGTTAAGAATTTCCTTAATCCGGATATAGGATTTTAAGTTCACATGATAGAATGTCAAATTACGAGCATGTAGGAAGAAACGGGAGGTTAAACGGGTAAACGGTTCAAAAGTTATGCGCGTTTTAGTGCATTCGGACGACGAAACGGATCTGCAGAAAAAGGCAAGAAACAGGGGCCGTCGCCGATGCCATGTTGGGCCGTCGGCGACGCCGAGTGTTGATGATGGTGTTGTCGACGCCCTAATACACTGTCTACGCGAAGCTGACCCGACGCGAGGAAGCGCACGGTCGTGCACTTGGGCGCATGGTCGTGCGATTCCGAGTAAATCAATGCACTGGCTTGTGCACTGCCAGTGCTCCCGACGTCGTAGGTTCCGCACGGTCGTGCGGTTGGGACGCACGACCATGCGTCAGCTGTAAGTTCAACCGAATGTGCAGAATTCATCCGAAATCAGTCCCGTAACCTAAAAGGAGTCCCAAAACGTATTCTAAACTCATTGTGGAGTGTTTATGAGATGCGATGAGCATGTACGCAAGCATAAAATGGAACGATATAAGTATAGAGGCATATGTAAGTATAAGTATGGATTTACCTACGTGATTAGTAAAGGGAATCCATAGGCAAACGCGTCTAGGAATGTATGTGTGTGGGTAGGTATGTATGTATGGATGGATGGATGCAGGTATGTATGTATGCAGGTATGTATGTATGTATGTAAGTAAGTATGTGAAGACGTAATCATGTATGTATGTAAGTAGATACGTTTTTATGCAAGAAAAGGTATGTATGTATGTATGTATGTACGTAATCATGTATGTATGTATGTATGTATGTATGTACGTAGTTATGTATGTATTGTATACATGATTTCAATACATTTAAGTATTGACGTTATTAACAGTGTGCCTTGAGAATGAAATGTAATGCAGGTACATTAGTGAACTCTTGTCAAGGATTAGACACCCAGATGGAATGATTAAATCAAGAAAGATAACGGGATGGAAAGTATATGTGGATAGAACGTAACGAGACTACATGATTATGAATCTTGTTTGAATATAATGTATGCTAATGTTGCAAATGTATGTGGTGGGTGCAGGTTATGCGAATCACAGATTATCATCACGAGGAGTAGCGATCAAAGACCGAGTCACAAGATAGATTGTACGGAAATGCTTGAGTATGTAATTTGGTAAACATAAGTTATGTTTTTATTTTATTAAATGAGTACGAAGGATGCATATATTGTAAAAGAGTTATTATAAAATGAACTTTCAAGTAAGTCAAAACGTTTATAATGGAAGAAATTTTATGGTGCGTATTTCCGCTGCGTCTTTTTAGTTAAAGCGTGTTAGGGTCTTACATAATATGTTAGATTCTTAAAAGGATATCTAAAGTACTATTATAAATCCTTGATTGGATTTCTAATAATACTCCCATAAGTTACTAACCAAATTCAATGTTGTAACCAAACAAAGTACAAGAGGACAAAGAACAAAGTACAATTTTCAATGGCATAAAAATTACATAGCATATAGGTTATTGGATTTTATCACCTCAAACTATTGGCTATTGGCCGCTGCCACCCTCAACTATCACTTTGATGCCCGCCACCCCCAGCTTAACACTTAGTGTATTCTGTCACCATGTCGTTAACTGATCACTAAATTTTGATCATGTTGCTATACTTTGGGGGGTGTCCTAAGATCCCTAAAACCTTCCTAAGATCCATATGACACCCGTAAAAGTATAGTAACATGATCAAAAGTTAGTGATCAGTGAACGACTTGGTGACAGAACATACTAAGTGTTAAGTTGGGGGTGACCGACGTCAAAGTGATAGTTTGGGGTGGCAGCGGCCAGTAGCTAATAGTTAGGGGTGATAAAATCCAATAACCCATAATCATATTGCCATATACAAAACTCTTTTACCACAAGTTTCATAATCAAGATAATGTATTGCAATACTAAACCTTTTTGCCATTTATTGGTTTCAAAGAGTCTATTTTCGATTGACAACTCTAGTAGTTTTCAGAGTATTGCAATACCAAACCCTTTGCCATTAATTTGGCTAACAAAACCTATGAACCAACATTCTTTGTTGACGTCTTTTCACATATGTTTTAGGTTTTGATTATTCAAGCATGCTACAAATAGGATCGCATCTGGGCCTTAGACTTCTTTAAACAAAAGACAATTACATGTATTCTTTATATTGAAAACAATGTTAACATAATGAAACAATTTAGTACCATGTGTTGTGATCAATTTGTAACGTGACTCCCCGATGTTTCTACCGCGTGTTGTTGTATTACGTGGTTGGGGGTGTTACATCATTTAGAAATAGTACAAAGTGGGTTTCGAAATCACTTACCTTAAGCGTCCGTATTCGCATTTGCTTCCTTGCCTCCCCTTGACCCGTTAGCTTTCCATGTTTGAGTCCATGCTAATGTGGTTCCTATCCTTCCATTTTAGCAATCATAGTTCAAACCGGCTCAAAAAACGGATTAAAGACGGAAACGATGTAATTTTTCGCGATTATAACCGTTATCAACGCACGAACGCGACTACGGCGGATACCGACATTATTTTTACATGTTTTTAACTCTGAAATATTATTTTACTAGGCTACGGTGATTTCGGTTTTAAAAACGTGTCAGGCCACTTACACATGAGATGGGCTTGTGGGCCCTGGGCCCAAGCCCAAAACCCACAAGCCTAAACCTGCACATAATATATTAGATCTTATAAGATCTCTACAAAATATTATCAAATCTCTACAAAATCTTATCAAGATCTTATAAAATATTTTCAAAATCTCAACCAAATCTCTACAAGATCTCTAGAGATCTCTACAAGGTCTCTATAAAACACACTCAATACATCAGACACACACAACTCCCTTGTCTGCTCTTTTTCTCCTTCATGGTTAGAAACCCTAACCTCATTAATCATCACTACAAACCCTCCGTCACACAATACAAACGCACAACCAAGAAAACCACAGGCCTTGCATCTCTATGTCGTTCCCTCTCCTTGATTGTTTCCAGCAGACGACCCCCCCTCACACGTGCAGATCTGAAGCAAAAGGAAAGCTGCCGCACACGGCGGCGGCACGGTGTCTCGGCGGTGATGGGTGGCTATCAAGCAGTGGTGAGGTTCTAGGGAGGTGAACACGCAGACCATGTGATAAAATGATGAAGTTCCGATGAGTCTTCTTGTTTTCCGATGATGGTGGTTGGGTCGGTCACCCTCCGACGGCAGCGCCGTCAACGACGGCGGGGATGGTGGTGGCCACCTCCGTCAACTCAGACCCGATTCTAGGCTTAAGATGCTAGTCAACAGCTGTTTGGGTTCAGCTCGGGTTCAACATTAGGCTTCAGGCCAGATTGGTCATGGCTCGAGTCTCATTGTCTCGGATCGGGTCAGTTTCGGGTACATCGGTTCTGTTTAGCGGATAAACGGCCAAGCCAAGAGTCTCGGTTCGGGTTCGGTCAAACCCGGTCAAAAATAGCAGCCTCGAGTTTTGGTTTCTTCCGATAAAACTTCACGGTAGACCCCCTTCTAGTTTACTGTTCGTCTCCTTTCTTTTGTTTGTGATCGATGATGATGATGATTTTGTTGATTTATGAGATGTTGAAGACGATGGTGGTTACATCTGTTTCAACACGGTCCAACCCGGTCAACTCAGCAAGTCGACTCGGTCAGACTCAGGTCAACAGTGAGTTGACTCGGTCAACTCAGTCAAGCGATTCGATGTTTCGACACGAAGACTTGGTAAAAGTTAACGACACGTTTAATATTTTCGTATTTTTATAGTATTATTACTCACGTGAAACGAGCTCTCGAACCGAATGATAAGATCGTATTTATAAAGTTTGCGCTTTCATATATTATCTTGTTTTATAACTTGAGTTTATAAATATATTGTTTGAAAACTTGTTGAATTTTGAAAATATAACGACAACTTGTGTTGTCAGGGCGTCCAAAAACAGAGGAAACTCTGCCCGTTTTTCGAGAAAAATCCAAAAACAAATGTGTTTTATATAATAAAGTGAACTTGTGGATTCGAAATAAGCTACGAAACAAATGTGTTTGTCGCGATTGTTTTAAACAAGATGACGATTAGGAACTATTTACGACAATAAATATCGTTGTTATATTTATTCTAAACTTCGAAATTAGACAAGTCTTTTATAAAAACAATATACTTATTTATATGGTTTCAAACGACGATAATCCGATTTCATTATTACAAATAAATATAGTTTATATATTTCTTTCAAACGTCAAACAAAAACGACGATTCCGTTATAAAATAAATATAGTTTATATATTTACTTCGAATATCAAATAATTCGATTCTTTTATAAAAGTAAATATATTTTATATATTTATTTCAAATAACAAACAACACGAATTCGTTTATACAAATACATATAGTTATGTATTCATTTTAAATATCAAACAACACCAACTCTTATAAAATAAATATAGTTTATATATTTATTTTTAACATCCAACGACTCGTATTCTTATATAAAAGTAAATATAGCTTGTATATTTATTTTTTTAAACACAAACAACTCGATGATACTTTTGTAAAATAAATATATCTTTTATATTTATTTCAAACGCCTAAACGGCACACTATATATATCATATATATCGCTTACGAGTTTGTTACATGTTATTTTCGTATAAATGTGTGTTACATACACGACGACTTCTCAAGGCGACTAACGGGATTCTACTGGAATATTTATACATTTTTATATAAATATTTATATACTTTAAATCCCATGAGAACTATGTGGTTTTTCAAAGACTTAGTAAACTATTACCGATAATAAACGAAACTTAACAAGTATAACTTCCTCATTTCCTTCAAGATAACAACTTACCGTTGAATCGTTCGGTTAACGATTCGGTAGAGCTCGATGACACGTAGTTTGTTCACTGCGTTTATTTAGAAACTTATAAGATATTCCGTGCTAGGAATATTGTAGAATGTGTGACAACTGGCCCAAACCGGTAATTTCCGTACACATTAATTATTGCTTAATGACTGCAATTATGAGTTTAATTGTCAGCAATGTCTGAACACATGATTAAACAAGTGAATTCATGCACGTTGTATACTACAAAATATTGCTTTATGCATAAACGAGAGCGTTGCGTCAAAAATAATAGTAAACTCACCGGTAAGACACACTGTGTCGACTGAACTGCAGAAAACAGTCAGACAATAAAATTGGAGCCTAGGTGTAGGTCCGACAACAAGAATGCATTAAAACCCAAGAGTACATACAAGGGTTAATATATATGCAATACGAAAGCAAAAATAAGCACTAAAAAGCACCCGAAACGCACTTTAAGTGCAGAATTTATACAATTCAGCAATAATTCAGCATTTAGACATATAAATATTATGCAGAAATGTCGTTTTATTATCCAGAATATTTCCCTAAGTGTTGGGAATTGAAAGAGTACAAGAAAGGTACTTAAAAGACCCTAAAAAGTGTAATTTAGCACTTTAACGAATTGGTATGTAACCGAACGACCGGACTATACCCGAAACATGAAAATATTATTATTTTCACTATTTATATTTTTCTGAGCCAGTTAGGGTCCCTGATTACCCAAACACCCGTCATAACACGCTATACTTAACTAACTAGGTTAAACACTTAACTAACCTATTTAACATAACTAATTACCCTAACTACCTAGTTGAAATCGAACAAGGTAACCCCCCCCCCCCTCCAATCGGCCCTAACTAGGAGGAGACAATACTTGGTACTTGGATTATTATTTTAATCCTCTATGTTGGATATCAAGATGACACATTTTCCATTGGATAATCACCTTCTAATTGTCTATAAGTAGAAGCATATGCACAACATGATCTTACACAACACAACACCACATTTCACTCTCTCTTCTCTTCTCTAGAGCTCTCGGCCGAACCCCCCTATAACCACCCACCCATTTTCGACTTCCATCTTCATCATTCCAAGTATATACAAGTTTCACGGGTTACGTAATAGGAGCTTTGGAGCAAACGGAAGTGGAAGGACCTCGTTACTTAGCTTTTATCCACGCGTTTTTCATCAAGAATCTCCCCTAGCCTTGAGCTAGAGGTATAACACTTAGAACTCGTATTTAATCTATTCTAAAGTGGTTAAAAGGATTTGTGTTGGTTAAATCTCGTTAAAATGCGAAAAGATGCACAAAAGTCTACTAAAAGCATGAAAAATGGTGGTTAATAGCACATAAGTTGTGTAAAAGTTGTAGTATTTGAAATATATGGTTATCTAGACCCGATCTATGATGTGGTAGCTCGGATCATCATTTAACCCGGAGTGGTCATGTTCATGAAACATGACATAGAGTATGTTCAAGTGTAAAAAGGGTTAAATGATGAAACCCTACCACACACTAATCATGAACTTGTGTAAAAACGATTTTTCTTATGAAATATTGTTCAAAATTAGTAGATCTACGGATCTACAAGTGGTATCTTTGAATAACCAAGTGTATGACGAAACCATGTTTTAAAACCGGATCTTTTATGAACTAAAGGTGTTTTTGTGAACAAACAAGTGTATGGACACTTGTGTAACATGAGTTTTAACAAAGAAATAATTAGCGTAAAAACCGACTAGAAGTTGTGAAACTTCATATTCTTTAAAAATAAAGTTTTTTTTAAGAAACTAAACTTATTTTTAAAGATAACAAGACTTACTAAATGTGCTAGTAAGTTACTACACATTTTTGCAAAATATTCAAGTTCATGAAATGGGGAAAAGTAGTGATTATTGTTGATAATTGTTGTTGATGATTATTGATGATTGATGATGATTTAAAAGAAAATAAACACACGTTTTGAAAACGTGGGAAACCTCCATTTTTAGGGGAAACTCTGTCAAAAATTTTTATAAATTTTGACACTTAGAAAAATATAAGTTTTTGAGGAACTTATTCCCTAAAAATGTGTTTAAAAGTATTACTAAGGTTTCCCTAATTTTTTTTGTGATAAGAAATGAGGATTTCTTCAAGAATAAAATGGATATTAAGTATATATTTTTGAAAGAAAAATATATATTATTTTATCACCAACTTTTGTGCTAAGTGTATATAGTATGTGTTATACATGCTAGTGTATTAAGACTTAAAAATACACTAAATACTCATGAGGAGTATAAACATAAAAATACACATACAACATACAAGATACATAATTCGGGTGCAAAGTGCAAAACACAAAAGACTTATATTTATTTTTGGAGAAAATAATATAAGTAAGATACGTAGTTAAAAATATAGAATATTTTTAACACAAGAATATATACAAAAGAGGGTGACTGTACTTGTGCGACGCAAGTCTAGTGACTAACGTTAAGAGAACGCGTATAGGTTACGACGTTAATTAAGCAAATCCGGTGGAGTTTACGACGCTAGGAACGCAAAGTTGTGAGTTCATGCTCCCCCTTTTCTCTTTAACTGTTTTCAGTTTTCATAACTTCGGGGGTGGAATACATGTACAAATGTACAATATTTATAATTGGTATGATATAAATACAAGAAGCGCACTTGGTGAGAATGAGAACCAAGTATGAGGCGCTATGAGAAATGATAACAAGAAACGCGCTTGGTGAGGACGAGAACCAAGTAGGATGCGTTATGAGAAATAGTGTCACGAATAGGGTACAGAAGCACCATTAATCAACGTATACATTCAGACCGCAGAACAAAAGGTTAGATCTAACGGGTGCCTGGCAGCCACACTCCCGGTCGGGGCGAGAATCGAGGAGTGCTTTTGTGTCTCAGAATATACCAATTAAATGCCTTAGGTTTGGTGGCTTCCTATGACGTGTCACATGTTAATGGCTTTGCAACCCATTAACAATCCTGATATTTACAGGAATATTTTAATTACATGAAATTCATACCATACTAAAAATTGATGAATACTTGAGTACGTGGGGTACTCAAGAAAAGATTGAGTTATACTTGAAGTACGTGGGGTACTCAAGAAGAAATTGAATTATACAGATGTACGTGATGTACAAATGAAACTGGATTTATATATGAAAACTTGATTTACTCACAAACTATGTTTTCATACAAAGTATACAAACATGAAATACAAAACTGCATGAATTCACACCAACTTTATGTTGACGTTTTTCCAAAAACTCACATGTATTTCAGGTAACTAGGATGGATGTGCGCGTGGTCTTGCTGATGCTCGTGGATGTCGCTTGTGTTTAACTTTAAATAAAGTTGTAAACTCTTGAGACAATGTTTTAAGCTGTCTAGCGATGTAAACGCTAAACTTATGTTTTCAAATTATGGTATTTGATGTTATTTTACGAGCATGTAGCATGTTTACTCTTCGTATGCAATGAGAACCTTTCATGATCACACCTCGTGCTTCCGCCGTAGAAAGGGGTGTGACAGATTGGTATCAGAGCTGCGATTGTAGTGAACCAGGATTCCTTCTCGAGTCTAGTCTACAATCTCTAGGATCCATACACGAAAACAATTTTCAAAGAGTTTTCATTGCATAAAACGTCCCGCGACATCCACTGCCTGAAACTATCTACATGAGTCTAGAAAAGACACTACGAGACTTAGAGTGCACTTGAGTAGCACTTGTCATTGACTAGAAATTACTCGCAATTATGTGTGATAATTAGCATGTACTAGAAGTAGAATATCACAAGTATATGTGACTTTACCTGAAAGCAATGGCCCATCTGAAGGAAGAAATACGAGGATGAAACGAACTGTGCGGACTGTGCAAGGAGTTACGTAATTATGGATGCATACATAATTATGGAATTCAGTGCACAAAAATCACAGCAAGTCTTGTCACGTATAGATTCCCTCAGTGCAAGCCTACTAAGTACTCTGCCAGAGTAATGATTTAGGACATAAAGACAAGAACCGTCAATAAGGTGTTTACCTAACTCTACATGCTTGCTGCAGTATGAATTGATTTATACAACTGGCGGATTGTTTGATGTTACTAGGTGGTATATGCATGTGTATATAAATACTACCACTATCTCGTATGACGATATCAAACAAATGTCTAACCCTATTGGGTTGTGTTCTTCAGAACATGGCACCCAAAAGAGTTGTGAACGCTCGTGACCAACCTCCTCCTCCCCCACTGCCAAGAATTGCCGAAGAGCTGGAGGCTCTACTGGAAGAAAGGATCTCCGCTGCTATCGCCCAGTACGAGGCAAACCGTACTCAAGACAGTGGAGGACCAAGCAACGCTAGACATAATGGGAATGGAGATTCATCTGGAGACAGCGCAGTTCGAAGCTGCACATTTAAGCAGTTCCTCGACTGCAAGCCGATGAACTATGATGGCACAGGAGGTGCAGTAGCATTTGTGCGCTGGACGGAGAAGACTGAAGCTACTTTCCGCATGAGCAAGTGTACCGCGGATCAACAAGTCACCTTTGCTACTGGGTTATTTGCCGATGAAGCTCTGACTTGGTGGAATCTGCAAGCCCAAACCTTGCTCAGAAATGCCGCGTATGGTCTAACTTGGGAGGAACTGAAGGAAAGGATGAGAGAGAAGTGCGGAGCTCCAAAGGCTGGAAACAGAGTTCTGGCACTTGACTATGGAAGGTGCTGATATTGATAGTTATACTCGAAGATTCCACGATCTGTCCAGAGTGCTTCCCTACATGGTGACTCCCGAATTCAAGCGTGTTGAACGCTACATTTGGGGACTGGCCTCAGAGTTTCGTGGCATGGTGACGTCAGCCAAACCACAAACAATCACTGAGGCTGTAACTCTGGCTGTCAGCCTGACCAAAGATTGTGTTCGTAAGAAGAAGTTATCGTTGAACCCAACAGAGAAGACCGAGACACATGATGAGTCGTCCGGTGACAAGAAGAGAAAGCGTTCGAATCTGAATCAAGCGACTCGCAACAACAAAGGTTTCAACAAAAAGCATGAGGCCAACCCGTCTCAGGAGGTGAAGACCCTTTCAACCAAGGCATACCAAGGCTCCATGCCTGAATGCCAAAAATATAAGTTTCATCATAAAGGAGCTTGTCGCATTCCAAGGTGCGACAAATGTGGTAGATTGGGTCACCAAGCAGAAAACTGTTGGGGAAACGGAAGGAATGGGAATGGCAATGGTAACCGGAATAGCCGTGGAGCTGGGCAAAACCAAGGATGCTTTGGTTGTGGAGGCATGGATCATTTCAAGAAAAATTGCCCAAGGGGAAACAATGCTCAGACCCGAGCATTTGTAATTAGAGCAAGGGACGCACACAAGGACCCTAATGTGGTCAACGGTACGTTCCTCATTAACAATCACTTTGCATCCATATTATTCGACACTGGCACCGATTATAGTTTCATGCCTGTGGAAATTAAACGCATACTTGGAATAGAATCTAGTAGATTAGAAATTCCTTATTCCATAGAACTAGCCAATGGTAAACTTGTTGAATCGGGCAAAACTGTTAGAGGCTGCACGCTAGAACTTGGTGAACGAAGATTTAGCATCGACCTCTTACCTATTCAATTAGGTAGCTTCGATGTAGTGGTTGGAATGGACTGGTTGTCCAAGAACAAGGCTGAAGTCATGTGTCATGAGAAAATCATTCGTATCCCTTTAGCGAATGGTGAAACTCTCATCGTACATGGAGGAAGACGAAACGCGCCTCTACAAATCATCAGATGTATGAAGGCACAGAAGTGCTTAAGGAAAGGATGTGTTGCTTTCCTAGCACACGTTGTAAATAAGAAGGCTGTGGAGCCAAAACTCGAAGACATTCCTGGGGTGAAGGAATTTCCTGATGTGTTCCCCGAAGATCTGCCAGGACTACCTCCGCAACGACAAGTCGAATTCCGTATAGACTTGGTTCTAGGAGCCGCTCCTGTAGCCAAGGCACCCTATCGGCTTGCACCATCCGAAATGCAAGAGTTATCTACACAACTCCAGGAGTTGTTGGAAAAGGGATTTATAAGGCCAAGCTTCTCACCCTGGGGAGCTCCGGTATTATTCGTGAAGAAGAAGGATGGAACACTGCGGATGTGTATCGATTACAGGGAACTGAACAAGCTCACTATCAAAAATCGGTATCCACTACCGAGGATTGATGACTTATTTGATCAACTGCAAGGATCAAGCTACTATTCCAAGATCGACCTTCGATCTGGATACCATCGGCTGAGAATCCAAGAAGAAAGCGTGCCAAAGACTGCATTCCGAACGCGATATGGGCACTACGAATTTCTTGTGATGCCATTTGGATTGACGAACGCGCCAGCGGTCTTTATGGACCTGATGAACCGCGTATGTAAACCATATCGCGATAAATTCGTGATTGTATTTATCGATGATATCCTGATTTACTCACGAACGAAAGAAGAGCACGAGCAACATCTCAGAACCATCTTGGAGCTACTGAAGAAAGAGAAACTTTATGCAAAGTTCTCGAAATGCGAATTCTGGATTCGCGAAGTACAATTTCTTGGTCACGTTGTGAATGAGAGGGGCATTCATGTAGACCCATCCAAGATTGAAGCGATAAAGAACTGGGAAGCTCCCAAAACCCCAACTGAAGTTCGACAATTTTTGGGCTTAGCGGGCTATTATCGGCGATTCATCGAGAATTTCTCCAAAATAGCTCAACCGCTAACGACCCTTACTCAGAAAGACAAGAAGTACGACTGGGGTCACAAACAAGAAGAAGCCTTCCAGTTACTGAAGAGCAAGCTATGCGATGCACCCATACTATCACTACCCGAAGGCACTGAAGACTTCGTGGTATACTGCGACGCTTCACGACAAGGTTTGGGTTGCGTGCTCATGCAACGCCAAAAAGTCATCGCTTATGCTTCAAGACAACTGAAGGTTCACGAGAGAAATTATACCACTCACGACCTGGAGCTGGGCGCAGTGGTATTCGCCTTAAAGATTTGGCGACATTATTTATATGGTACTCGATGTACAATCTTCACAGATCATAAAAGCTTACAACACATATTTGATCAGAAGGAATTGAATATGCGCCAGCGACGTTGGGTCGAGCTGCTGAACGATTATGACTGTGAGATTAAGTACCATCCTGGAAAGGCAAACGTTGTAGCAGACGCGTTGAGCCGAAAGGAAAGGGTTAAGACCCTAAGGGTTCGAGCATTGGAAATGACGATTCGAACGAACCTCACTGCACGCATTCGAGATGCACAACAAGAAGCTCTTAAAGAAGAGAATCGTAAAGCTGAATACCTACGGGGTATGCTGAAATACATGGTGCCAAACGAAGAGGGAGCCTTATACTTTAAGAAGCGTATTTGGGTTCCACTCTATGGTGGCATACGAGAAGTCATCCTTAATGAAGCCCACAAATCGAGATATTCGATCCACCCAGGATCGGACAAAATGTATCAAGACTTGAAGGAGTACTATTGGTGGCCGAGACTCAAAAGCGACGTTGCTGTCTATGTTGGAAAATGCCTAACCTGTGCTAAGGTTAAGGCAGAATATCAGAAACCGTCCGGCCTACTACAACAACCAGAGATTCCCGTGTGGAAGTGGGAACAAATCTCGATGGACTTCATAACGAAATTACCCAGGACCCCGAGAGGGCACGATATGATATGGGTAATAGTTGATCGATTGACGAAGTCTGCGCATTTCCTACCAATCCGAGAGAAGGATAGCACTGGAAAGCTTGCAGAGATATACTTAAGAGAAATTGTGGCACGTCATGGAGTGCCAATCTCAATCATTTTAGACAGAGATGGACGCTTTGTCTCAAGAATCTGGCAATCATTTCAGGAAGCCTTTGGATCTCAGTTAGATCTGAGCACGGCATTCCATCCGCAAACAGACGGCCAGAGCGAACGGACTATACAAACGTTAGAAGATATGCTTCGCGCATGCGTCATGGACCTAGGCGGCAGCTGGGATACTCATCTACCTTTAGTTGAGTTTTCCTACAATAACAGCTATCATACGAGCATAAAAGCCGCGCCGTTCGAAGCTCTGTATGGCCGCAAATGCCGATCGCCCTTATGTTGGGCAGATGCCGGAGATAAACGTATGGTTGGTCCTGAACTTGTACAAGAGACAACCGACAAGATTGCGCAGATCCGAGAGCGCATTAAAGCGGCTCGAGAGCGGCAAAAGAGCTACGCTGATCCGAATAGAAAATCGGTAGATTTCAAGGTGGGAGACAAAGTGTTGTTAAAAGTCTCACCATGGAAGGGCGTAGTCAAATTTGGAAAGCGTGGAAAGCTGAATCCACGATATATCGGACCATTCAGAATACTGAAGAGAATTGGTACCGTGGCATACAAGTTGGAGTTACCGGAAGAACTTAACGGAGTACATGATACGTTTCATGTATCCAACCTGAAGAAGAGTCCAACGCAAGAAAACGTGATCATCCCGATGGATGAAATACATATTGATGAAGCCCTCCGATTTACAGAACAACCCGTTGAGGTTACCGACTGGAAAGTCAACAAGACCAGGAGGAGCAGTGTGAAACTTGTCAAAGTACGTTGGAGCTCTAAGCACGGACCCGAGTACACATGGGAACGTGAGGACCAGTTCAAGAAAAAGTATCCCCACCTATTCAAAAAGACTCCAGCGAGAGCGAGTTCAGTCTGAATTTCGGGACGAAATTCTTTTAACGGGGGGAGACTGTGACAACTGGCCCAAACCGGTAATTTCCGTACCCATTAATTATTGCTTAATGACTGCAAT
This sequence comes from Helianthus tuberosus, assembly GCA_030545235.1. Lineage (NCBI taxonomy): Eukaryota > Viridiplantae > Streptophyta > Magnoliopsida > Asterales > Asteraceae > Helianthus > Helianthus tuberosus. Next base: position 91,105,993 of record CM060411.1, read on the forward strand.
TATGAGTTTAATTGTCAGCAATGTCTGAACACATGATTAAACAAGTGAATTTATGCACGTTGTATACTACAAAATATTGCTTTATGCATAAACGAGAGCGTTGCGTCAAAAATAATAGTAAACTCACCGGTAAGACACACTGTGTCGACTGAACTGCAGAAAACAGTCAGACAATAAAATTGGAGCCTAGGTGTAGGTCCGACAACAAGAATGCATTAAAACCCAAGAGTACATACAAGGGTTAATATATATGCAATACGAAAGCAAAAATAAGCACTAAAAAGCACCCGAAACGCACTTTAAGTGCAGAATTTATACAATTCAGCAATAATTCAGCATTTAGACATAAATATTATGCATAAATGTCGTTTTATTATCCAGAATATTTCCCTAAGTGTTGGGAATTGAAAGAGTACAAGAAAGGTACTTAAAAGACCCTAAAAAGTGTAATTTAGCACTTTAACGAATTGGTATGTAACCGAACGACCGGACTATACCCGGAACATGAAAATATTATTATTTTCACTATTTATATTTTTCTGAGCCAGTTAGGGTCCCTGATTACCCAAACACCCGTCATAACACGCTATACTTAACTAACTAGGTTAAACACTTAACTAACCTATTTAACATAACTAATTACCCTAACTACCTAGTTGAAATCGAACAAGGTAACCCCCCCCCCCTCCAATCGGCCCTAACTAGGAGGAGACAATACTTGGTACTTGGATTATTATTTTAATCCTCTATGTTGGATATCAAGATGACACATTTTCCATTGGATAATCACCTTCTAATTGTCTATAAGTAGAAGCATATGCACAACATGATCTTACACAACACAACACAACACCACATTTCACTCTCTCTTCTCTTCTCTAGAGCTCTCGGCCGAACCCCCCTATAACCACCCACCCATTTTCGACTTCCATCTTCATCATTCCAAGTATATACAAGTTTCACGGGTTACGTAATAGGAGCTTTGGAGCAAACGGAAGTGGAAGGACCTCGTTACTTAGCTTTTATCCACGCGTTTTTCATCAAGAATCTCCCCTAGCCTTGAGCTAGAGGTATAACACTTAGAACTCGTATTTAATCTATTCTAAAGTGGTTAAAAGGATTTGTGTTGGTTAAATCTCGTTAAAATGCGAAAAGATGCACAAAAGTCTACTAAAAGCATGAAAAATGGTGGTTAATAGCACATAAGTTGTGTAAAAGTTGTAGTATTTGAAATATATGGTTATCTAGACCCGATCTATGATGTGGTAGCTCGGATCATCATTTAACCCGGAGTGGTCATGTTCATGAAACATGACATAGAGTATGTTCAAGTGTAAAAAGGGTTAAATGATGAAACCCTACCACACACTAATCATGAACTTGTGTAAAAACGATTTTTCTTATGAAATATTGTTCAAAATTAGTAGATCTACGGATCTACAAGTGGTATCTTTGAATAACCAAGTGTATGACGAAACCATGTTTTAAAACCGGATCTTTTATGAACTAAAGGTGTTTTTGTGAACAAACAAGTGTATGGACACTTGTGTAACATGAGTTTTAACAAAGAAATAATTAGCGTAAAAACCGACTAGAAGTTGTGAAACTTCATATTCTTTAAAAATAAAGTTTTTTTTAAGAAACTAAACTTATTTTTAAAGATAACAAGACTTACTAAATGTGCTAGTAAGTTACTACACATTTTTGCAAAATATTCAAGTTCATGAAATGGGGAAAAGTAGTGATTATTGTTGATAATTGTTGTTGATGATTATTGATGATTGATGATGATTTAAAAGAAAATAAACACACGTTTTGAAAACGTGGGAAACCTCCATTTTTAGGGGAAACTCTGTCAAAAATTTTTATAAATTTTGACACTTAGAAAAATATAAGTTTTTGAGGAACTTATTCCCTAAAAATGTGTTTAAAAGTATTACTAAGGTTTCCCTAATTTTTTTTGTGATAAGAAATGAGGATTTCTTCAAGAATAAAATGGATATTAAGTATATATTTTTGAAAGAAAAATATATATTATTTTATCACCAACTTTTGTGCTAAGTGTATATAGTATGTGTTATACATGCTAGTGTATTAAGACTTAAAAATACACTAAATACTCATGAGGAGTATAAACATAAAAATACACATACAACATACAAGATACATAATTCGGGTGCAAAGTGCAAAACACAAAAGACTTATATTTATTTTTGGAGAAAATAATATAAGTAAGATACGTAGTTAAAAATATAGAATATTTTTAACACAAGAATATATACAAAAGAGGGTGACTGTACTTGTGCGACGCAAGTCTAGTGACTAACGTTAAGAGAACGCGTATAGGTTACGACGTTAATTAAGCAAATCCGGTGGAGTTTACGACGCTAGGAACGCAAAGTTGTGAGTTCATGCTCCCCCTTTTCTCTTTAACTGTTTTCAGTTTTCATAACTTCGGGGGTGGAATACATGTACAAATGTACAATATTTATAATTGGTATGATATAAATACAAGAAGCGCACTTGGTGAGAATGAGAACCAAGTATGAGGCGCTATGAGAAATGATAACAAGAAACGCGCTTGGTGAGGACGAGAACCAAGTAGGATGCGTTATGAGAAATAGTGTCACGAATAGGGTACAGAAGCACCATTAATCAACGTATACATTCAGACCGCAGAACAAAAGGTTAGATCTAACGGGTGCCTGGCAGCCACACTCCCGGTCGGGGCGAGAATCGAGGAGTGCTTTTGTGTCTCAGAATATACCAATTAAATGCCTTAGGTTTGGTGGCTTCCTATGACGTGTCACATGTTAATGGCTTTGCAACCCATTAACAATCCTGATATTTACAGGAATATTTTAATTACATGTAATTCATACCATACTAAAAATTGATGAATACTTGAGTACGTGGGGTACTCAAGAAAAGATTGAGTTATACTTGAAGTACGTGGGGTACTCAAGAAGAAATTGAATTATACAGATGTACGTGATGTACAAATGAAACTGGATTTATATATGAAAACTTGATTTACTCACAAACTATGTTTTCATACAAAGTATACAAACATGAAATACAAAACTGCATGAATTCACACCAACTTTATGTTGACGTTTTTCCAAAAACTCACATGTATTTCAGGTAACTAGGATGGATGTGCGCGTGGTCTTGCTTATGCTCGTGGATGTCGCTTGTGTTTAACTTTAAATAAAGTTGTAAACTCTTGAGACAATGTTTTAAGCTGTCTAGCGATGTAAACGCTAAACTTATGTTTTCAAATTATGGTATTTGATGTTATTTTACGAGCATGTAGCATGTTTACTCTTCGTATGCAATGAGAACCTTTCATGATCACACCTCGTGCTTCCGCCGTAGAAAGGGGTGTGACAGAATGCACGCTAGTGAGTCTCGTCTTGGAAACGACATCACGAAGTCGTAATTAGCTAGCTTTGTACAAGGATATCCAGGTGAGTTCATAACCCCACCTTTTTACGGTTTTACATTTTTATAAATGTTTTCGGGGTGGAAAGACATGCACGTTTTGCAGAAACACACAAAGTTTTCGACTAACAAAGACTGCATATTTTAGACAAAGCACCTATTGCAAGAACATACAAAGCTTTTGAACGAACAATGTGACAACTCGTATTTCCAAACCGATCTTTGTACTTTGATGTAACGTATGTGTACGATATGTGACTTTTATGAAAGTGAATGTTTATGTGAATGCTATGTTATTACGTGCTTGTGTAATGTATGTATGTTATAAACGCACAACACACACTCGACCGCACAAGCCATTCGGGCTACACAACTTGCACTCGGACTCTTAGGGCAGCCCAAGTGTGGGTTCGGCCCATCCCCCTTAGTCGAATAACACATGGGGCGCTAGCACCCATCTCACACTTTACCAAAACAAACAAACCTACAAACCCTAGTGCTCTCTCTCCCTCTCGTTTTTCTTGGAACCCGACGGCTGCTCTATCCTCATTCGAAGTCAGATTTTCACCGGTTTGATCATTCTTGTTCGGTTAGTGTTAATTGTTATTCGATTTTATATGTTTTAAAAACACTTTTGACTATTGTTAGCATCATGGAGTAAGTGTTGACATGTAATGATTAGTGAATGCTTTGGAAATTGTATGCATGTGAGTAGCAATGGATAGGATTGTCAGCCACTATACATAAATCGGTCCAATTATATTTGATATGTGTGAATTGTGCATTAGAATTTCATGTGTAAATAAATCAAACTTGCAGCCACTATATGTTTTGGTCAAATAGCAACATGACAACAATATAAAATTGTCGGCCATGAATGGTTATTTTAATGATGATTTTGTGTATAGATCTAATGAGTCTAGATCACTAATCATATATGTTAATGATGAATGATTTTTGGAACCGTTTGACTATGTTGCATGATTTGATTTATCTGAATAAATGTTAAATGCTGTTCATGATTTAACCTAGGCGTAGAGTCCAAAGATGTCCAAAGAAGTTAACTGCTGAATCCGATTGTGTTGATGATCGAACTAGTAAATGATTATGATTGATATTTATGCTTTGATTCATATGAATTGTTGATGATTACTTGGTTTGATCGAACAATTGTTAGGATGGAAACTGTTAAGTGATAATTGTAAATAAAGAAACAATTGAATGATTGTAACTGTTTAACATAAATATCGGATGTTGTAAACTGTTCGCACAAGGAACCTAGTCGCACAAGTCTTGTCAGTCGCACATTATACCTCCAGTCGCACAAGGCTGCTGGATCGCACATGATGTAATGTGTTTAACTGTTGGGCCTCGAAGCCCAAAACGAGCCGCACAAGATGAATGAATCGTACAAGTTGGATTATTTGTTTACATGTTGGGCCGTGTATTGCATGTATAAGTATTTGGGCTTTCTGATTTTTGGGTCGGGTATTGGTGGGCTCCAACGGATGACTCGCACAAGACCGCTAAACTTGTGCGAGCCCAAGCTTGAATATGTTATAACTGTTAAATGTGATGTTGCATGTTACCATGATCCGTATGTGTTTCTTATGTGCTATCTATGTGATGCTTGTATGCACTACTTGAAACCAAGACCTGACTTGTATTGGTAACCATGTTAGGACGTGGTTGACCACTAGCTGCTAGACTTGACTAACTGTGTAATCTGCCGAGCAAACTAAGGTGAGTTCACACTCTACAAAGCATGGGATTCCCAGGGGTTGGGAATGGGGTTAAGGAATATGGATTCCTCGTCCTCTCTTCGGTAGGACAGTAATGGTTCAGGAATGTAATTCCTCGTCCTCACGGACAGATAACTTTACTAGACCAAAACTCTCTATCACGAAGTCCCTCCTATTTTATATCGACTTAATCGTCGGGCCAATGGCGAGCGGGTCATTAGTTAGATAGCGCTATTTAAGTCTGACAAGCCTCACACCGTGCCGCAGAGGACGGGTGTGAACTAATGGATCTGGGCACGTCAATGATGATAGACATTGACAGTTCAGGGCACTTAAACATGACTTTTCGTCAGTAGTCGATGTGGTAACGAGTCTAGTGGATACAAGGGGTAGCCCCCACGGCCGAAATGCCAGATAACTATCATGGGGTAGCCCCCACGGCTGGATTGCCAGAGTAAATGGGTTAAACAAAGGGTTAAACAAATCACGTTTTCAACTATGGGGTAACCCCCACGGCAGGGATGCCAGTTAAAGGAACTATTTTTGGAACAACTAAAACCAACACCCAACAGTGAACTCACTCAACTTGTTGTTGACTCGTTACTACATGCTTTGCAGGTCAATAGGTTCTTAGCTGGAGCTTGCACAAGGAAGAGTCGTTGTGGGACATGGACAGCTGTGTGCCATGTTAACATTTGGATAATTGAACTTTTGATTTGGTTTTAAACATTATGCTTCCGCTCATAACTTAACTATGTTTGTTTTGGACACTAAACGTATTGGTTGGACTTTTACATTTAATTATTTGCTTGTTCACTATGATTAGTGGTTTGATCCTGGTCAGTCACGCCTCCAAGCGGTGATGCTCCGCGTGTGGATTTTGGGGGTGTGACAAACAAAAACTCATATTTCTAAATCATATTACGAATGGATTTCGAGGAACTCAAATGGTTTACGAATGGATCATAATAAATATACCGGTTTTTACAAAACAAAAGCGTATTATCGAAATGTGAATGATTTTCATGACTAGGGATGGGATTGTCTAGTTAATAATGGGACTGGGTTGGTCTGCGTTTGAGAAACGGGACTCCCAGTGGGTACATGTTACAAAATGATTACATACAATTACAATCGGTATGGTTAGCTAAGGAAGGGTACACTTAGATCATGTAAGTGGTGGGTACAACACTTAAGGCCATTAATCCTCATTGTAGGACCGAGGGACATGAGTGATAGATCTATTTGGGTGTAGCGAGCCCACACCAATGCGGACCAGGGTGGCCCATGTGGTGACTATGTCTTCATCCCGGAGACAAATTTGCTAGGTTTGAGTTTTCCTGCATCACTTCACACATACCATTGGCCTTGGAAACCATTGGTGATCTCTTTTTCCTTGTTTGCTTTCATACTGGGGTTTTTACAAATTACATACCATGTTCTATACAAATTCAAAGCATAGGATTATGCGGGCATGAAGTCAAAGTCAGGGTGGGCATTGACGGTTATACAAACTTTACAAATACAAGAGTTTACAAATACATGGTTTTGCGAACATAATGCGTTACAAATACAAAGTTTCCATATAACTTGACAAGAAAATGATTTTAAATTCGTTTACTCAATAATATTTCACAAACCGCTGATTCAAAAAGATTTATTTCAAATCTTTTACAAACAAACTATGAACTCGCTCAACTTTATGTTGATTTTTCGCATGTTTCTTTCTCAGGTTACTTTTCAAACAATGGAACGGTTGGAATAGGAGAACTTTGTAGAACTTTGCTCATGATATGCTTAGTTAGTATAGCTACTGTTGTTTGAACACGCGTGTGTGTTTACTCTCTCCTGTCATCGCACTTTCGCGAACTCGTCTCACTCATGTTTCTCTTAATATGAAGATCATGTCTGGACGCATTAACATAACTCAAGCCCAGTTGACGGCTCTGATTAACGAACAGGTTGCTGCGGCACTTGCAGCCGCACAGGCAGGAGGTATACTCTGCAGTTATAACTCATTCTAGGATCTTTAGATCCTACTCTCGTAAACCTATCCTTGTGTTAAACTTTGTCCTTTCTTACACTCGCAACAGGTCAGCATGCTCAGCCACCTGTGTGCACCTTCAAAACTTTCATGGACTGCCGACCCACTACTTTTAGTGGCACTGAAGGAGCAGTAGGTCTCCTCCACTGGTTTGAGAAACTAGAATCTGTGTTCGAAATGTGTGAATGCCCTGAGGCACGCAGGGTGAAATATGCTACTGGTACTCTTGAGGGTTTAGCCCTCACATGGTGGAACGCCCAGGTTCAAATGCTGGGGTTGGTTGCTGCTAACGCCACCCCATGGAACAATTTTAAAGAGATGATCAAGGAGGAATACTGCAGTCGTGACGACATTCATAAGCTGGAAGTCGAGTTTTTCAACCTCAAGATGACGGGGTCAGAAATTGAGGCGTTTACTAAGAGATCGAATGAGCTTGCACTACTGTGTCCTACTATGGTGGACCCTCCAATTAAGCGTATCGAACTTTATCTTAAGGGTCTAGTGCCAGAAATCCAAAGTCATGTGACATCAGCAAACCTCGCCACCTACCAGCAGGTTGTTCAGTTGGCTCACCGTCTCACTGATCAGGCGGTGGAGCAGAACAGGTTACCAAAACGTATTAGTGCTACAGCTACCTCTGAACCTCCCAGTGATAACAAATGTAAATGGGATGGAGCTTCAAGCAGAGGTTCGACTTCTGTTCAACCCCAGTCGCAGCAAAGAAGAACTGAAGAGTATAAGAGTCCTAGTCAGCAATCGTCAGGTAGCCAAAGTCATGGTGTGTACAAGGGAAATCACCCAAAATGCAATCGTTGCAACTTACATCACCGCGGGCCATGCACCAGGGGTAACTGTCATTGGTGCAACAAGCCAGGCCACGCAGCGAAGGATTGTAGAAGTCTTTACCCTGCAAACCAGAATCATCAACAACAACAAGCTCAACCGAACCAACGCCAGCAACAGCAGCCGCTGGGTAATAACAAAGGGTGCTTTCAGTGTGGATCTGAAGGCCACTTCAAGAGAGACTGCCCCCAGTTGAACAGGAACCAGAACAACAATAACAACAACAACCAGGGGAATGGGAATAACGGGGGTAATAACGGCAATGGTGCAAGGGGCCGTGCGTTCGTTATTGGCAATGGAGAAGCTAGGAACGATCCCAATGTTGTGACGGGTAAGTTCCTTCTCGACGACTTTTACGTTACTGTCTTATTTAATTCGGGTGTTGATACTAGTTATGTGTCCCAAAAAGTTAGTCAACTGCTTAAGCGTACCCCAACACCTTTGAATCCCAAACACACTGTAGAGTTAGCTTATGGTAAAAGTATAGAGGTCACACACATAGTTAAAGGTTGTAACTTAGTACTTGCTGATCACACTTTCTCGATCGACCTCCTTCCTATCACTCTGGGTAGTTTCGACGTTGTCATTGGGATGGACTGGTTATCCCAACATCAAGCTGAGATCCTTTGCAATGAAAAGATTGTCCGTATTCCGTGCCCAGGTGAGAAACCTCTTATGATTCGTGGCGACAAGAGTGGTGCTGTTGTGAGCATCATTTCTTCCCTTAAGGCTCAAAAGTGTTTGCGTAAGGGCCACACTGCCTTTCTGGCTCTCGATACCGACACCTCGAAGAAAGAAAAGAAGATAGAAGATTTTCCGATTGTACGCGACTATCCTGAGGTATTTCCCAAGGAACTACCTGGCCTCCCGCCTCATCGTCAAGTCGAGTTTCAAAATGAGCTGGCTCCTGGAGCAGCGCCCATAGCTCGTGCACCGTATCATTTAGCTCCATCAGAGTTGAAAGAGCTATCTACGCAACTACAAGAACTCTTAGATAAGGGTTTTATTCGTCCTAGCTCTTCGCCCTGGGGAGCTCCAGTGCTTTTTGTGAAGAAGAAAGACGGTACGTTCAGAATGTGCATCGACTACCGTGAACTGAACAAGGTGACTGTAAAGAATCGCTATCCTCTTCCACGCATTGACGATTTGTTCGACCAGCTGCAAGGGTCGAGCTACTATTCAAAGATTGATTTGAGATCAGGATATCACCAGCTGAGAGTCCGAGGAGAGGACGTCTCTAAAACAGCCTTTAGAACACGTTATGGACACTATGAGTTTTTGGTCATGCCTTTTGGGATGACAAACGCACCTGCAGTCTTCATGGACTTGATGAATCGAGTGTGCAAGCCTTATTTGGAAAAGTTCGTTATTGTCTTTATCGATGACATCCTGATCTATTCGAAGAGTCAGGAGGAACACGAGCAGCATTTACGACTTATTTTGGAACTCCTTCGAAAGGAACAGTTGTACGCCAAGTTTTCAAAATGTGACTTCTGGCTTCGTGAAGTCCATTTCTTAGGCCATGTAGTGAACCAGGATGGGTTTCACGTTGATCCATCTAAGGTAGAATCGATCAAGAGCTGGCCTGCACCTCGCACGCCAACGGAAATTCGCCAATTCTTGGGATTGGCAGGTTAATACAGGAGATTTATCAAGGATTTTTCTAAGATTGCTCAGCCTGTTACTTCACTAACGCAGAAGGGCGTTGTTTATCGTTGGGGAAACGCACAGGAGTTAGCGTTTCAGCACTTAAAGGATCGACTTTGCAGTGCACCTATCCTTTCATTGCCAGAGGGCACAGACGACTTCGTAGTTTATTGCGACGCATCTATTCAGGGTCTTGGTTGCGTATTGATACAGCGGGATAAAGTTATAGCCTACGCCACACGCCAACTCAAAGTTCATGAAAAGAACTACACTACACACGATCTAGAGCTGGGAGCGGTTGTCTTTGCACTCAAGATATGGAGGCACTACCTGTATGGTACCAAATGTGCTATCTACACTGATCACAGGAGCCTTGAGCATATTTTCAAACAGAAGGAACTCAATATGCGACAGAGACGATGGGTCGAGCTGCTGAATGATTACGAATGCTCGATCAGGTACCACTCGGGCAAAGCCAATGTTGTGGCTGACGCCCTCAGTCGAAAGGACACTGCGCCTAAGCGCGTACGAGCTTTACAACTTACTATACAGTCTAGCCTTCCTTCTCAAATACGAAATGCTCAGGTAGAAGCATTGAAAGCAGAGAATGTCAGGGCTGAAGCCCTACGCGGCTCAAGGCAACGCTTAGAACAGAAGGAAGACGGTGCTTACTACGTAACAGGACGCATTTGGGTCCCACTTTATGGCAACCTACGAGAGCTTGTGATGGATGAGGCACACAAGTCTCGCTACTCAGTACACCCTGGTTTGGATAAAATGTACCACGATATCAAAACCACATACTGGTGGCCTAGCATGAAGGCCCACATAGCAACTTACGATAGCAAGTGCTTGACTTGTGCGAGAGTCAAGGCAGAATACCAGAAACCTTCAGGCCCCCTTCAACAACCTGAGATACCACAATGGAAATGGGAGAAAATTTCCATGGATTTTGTTACTGGCCTGCCTAGATCTCAACGGGGTAATGATACTATTTGGGTGATCGTGGATCGACTCACAAAGTCTGCTCACTTCCTGGCTATCAAAGAAACGGATAAGTTCTCCACCCTAGAAGAAGTATACCTCAAGGAAGTTGTCTCGAGGCAGGGGGGGCCCACCTCTATTATCTCGGATCGAGATGCACGTTTTACATCAGAACTGTGGCAAGCAATGCACAAGTCTTTTGGCTCAAGGTTAGATATGAGCACAGCTTATCACCCGCAAAAGGATGGGCAGTCAGAACGTACCATCCAGACCCTCGAAGACATGCTTAGGGCATGTGTAATTGATTTTGGCAATGGCTGGGAAAAGCATCTGCCACTCGTGGAATTTTCGTACAACAATAGCTACCACACCAGCATTAAAGCTGCTCCGTTTGAGGCGTTGTACGGGCGTAAATTCCGGTCACCTCTTAGTTGGGCAGAGGTGGGGGATAGTCAGATTACTGGTCCAGAACATGTGGTGGACACAACAGAGAAAATTGCTCAGATACAACAACGAATGGCGGCAGCTCGTGACCGTCAGAAAGTCTACGCCGATAAGGGCAGGAAACAACTAGAGCTCCAGGTTGGGGAGCGTGTACTACTCAAAGTCTCACCCTGGAAGGGTGTGGTTCGTTTTGGTAAACGGGGCAAGCTTAACCCACGATACGTTGGACCTTTTGAAGTTATTGAGAAAATAGGCAAGGTGGCCTACAGACTAAACTTACCAGCGGAACTCAGTGCAGTTCACAATGTTTTCCACGTGTCAAATCTGAAGAAGTGCCTGTCAGATGAGACCCACGTAGTTCCTTTGAAGGAGCTCACTATCGACGAGCAGTTACGGTTCGTCGAGGAACCTGTTGAAATCACGGACCGGGATGTTAAGGTCCTCAAGCGTACTAGGATACCTCTCGTTCGAGTTCGTTGGAACTCACGTCGCGGCCCAGAGTTCACCTGGGAACGCGAAGATCAGATGAAACAAAAATATCCCCAACTGTTCGCAAACGGTACAACCACTACTGAGACTGAAGCTACGGAATTTCGGGACGAAATTCCAGATCAACGGGGGGAGGATGTGACACCCCAGGAAAACCAGGAAAACAATGCAACTTAACTAGCTTCCTCAGTGAGTACGTGCTAAATTTCGGGACAAAATTTCTTTCAACTTGGGGATAATGTGACAACTCGTATTTCCAAACCGATCTTTGTACTTTGATGTAACGTATGTGTACGATATGTGACTTTTATGAAAGTGAATGTTTATGTGAATGCTATGTTATTACGTGCTTGTGTAATGTATGTATGTTATAAACGCACAACACACACTCGACCGCACAAGCCATTCGGGCTACACAACTTGCACTCGGACTCTTAGGGCAGCCCAAGTGTGGGTTCGGCCCATCCCCCTTAGTCGAATAACACATGGGGCGCTAGCACCCATCTCACACTTTACCAAAACAAACAAACCTACAAACCCTAGTGCTCTCTCTCCCTCTCGTTTTTCTTGGAACCCGACGGCTGCTCTATCCTCATTCGAAGTCAGATTTTCACCGGTTTGATCATTCTTGTTCGGTTAGTGTTAATTGTTATTCGATTTTATATGTTTTAAAAACACTTTTGACTATTGTTAGCATCATGGAGTAAGTGTTGACATGTAATGATTAGTGAATGCTTTGGAAATTGTATGCATGTGAGTAGCAATGGATAGGATTGTCAGCCACTATACATAAATCGGTCCAATTATATTTGATATGTGTGAATTGTGCATTAGAATTTCATGTGTAAATAAATCAAACTTGCAGCCACTATATGTTTTGGTCAAATAGCAACATGACAACAATATAAAATTGTCGGCCATGAATGGTTATTTTAATGATGATTTTGTGTATAGATCTAATGAGTCTAGATCACTAATCATATATGTTAATGATGAATGATTTTTGGAACCGTTTGACTATGTTGCATGATTTGATTTATCTGAATAAATGTTAAATGCTGTTCATGATTTAACCTAGGCGTAGAGTCCAAAGATGTCCAAAGAAGTTAACTGCTGAATCCGATTGTGTTGATGATCGAACTAGTAAATGATTATGATTGATATTTATGCTTTGATTCATATGAATTGTTGATGATTACTTGGTTTGATCGAACAATTGTTAGGATGGAAACTGTTAAGTGATAATTGTAAATAAAGAAACAATTGAATGATTGTAACTGTTTAACATAAATATCGGATGTTGTAAACTGTTCGCACAAGGAACCTAGTCGCACAAGTCTTGTCAGTCGCACATTATACCTCCAGTCGCACAAGGCTGCTGGATCGCACATGATGTAATGTGTTTAACTGTTGGGCCTCGAAGCCCAAAACGAGCCGCACAAGATGAATGAATCGTACAAGTTGGATTATTTGTTTACATGTTGGGCCGTGTATTGCATGTATAAGTATTTGGGCTTTCTGATTTTTGGGTCGGGTATTGGTGGGCTCCAACGGATGACTCGCACAAGACCGCTAAACTTGTGCGAGCCCAAGCTTGAATATGTTATAACTGTTAAATGTGATGTTGCATGTTACCATGATCCGTATGTGTTTCTTATGTGCTATCTATGTGATGCTTGTATGCACTACTTGAAACCAAGACCTGACTAGTATTGGTAACCATGTTAGGACGTGGTTGACCACTAGCTGCTAGACTTGACTAACTGTGTAATCTGCCGAGCAAACCAAGGTGAGTTCACACTCTACAAAGCATGGGATTCCCAGGGGTTGGGAATGGGGTTAAGGAATATGGATTCCTCGTCCTCTCTTGGGTAGGACAGTAATGGTTCAGGAATGTAATTCCTCGTCCTCACGGACAGATAACTTTACTAGACCAAAACTCTCTATCACGAAGTCCCTCCTATTTTATATCGACTTAATCGCCGGGCCAATGGCGAGCGGGTCATTAGTTAGATAGCGCTATTTAGGTCTGACAAGCCTCACACCGTGCCGCAGAGGACGGGCGTGAACTAATGGATCTGGGCACGTCAATGATGATAGACATTGACAGTTCAGGGCACTTAAACATGACTTTTCGTCAATAGTCGATGTGGTAACGAGTCTAGAGGATACAAGGGGTAGCCCCCACGGCCGAAATGCCAGATAACTATCATGGGGTAGCCCCCACGGCTGGATTGCCAGAGTAAATGGGTTAAACAAAGGGTTAAACAAATCACGTTTTCAACTATGGGGTAACCCCCACGGCAGGGATGCCAGTTAAAGGAACTATTTTTGGAACAACTAAAACCAACACCCAACAGTGAACTCACTCAACTTGTTGTTGACTCGTTACTACATGCTTTGCAGGTCAATAGGTTCTTAGCTGGAGCTTGCACAAGGAAGAGTCGTTGTGGGACATGGAAAGCTGTGTGCCATGTTAACATTTGGATAATTGAACTTTTGATTTGGTTTTAAACATTATGCTTCCGCTCATAACTTAACTATGTTTGTTTTGGACACTAAACGTATTGGTTGGACTTTTACATTTAATTATTTGCTTGTTCACTATGATTACTGGTTTGATCCTGGTCAGTCACGCCTCCAAGCGGTGATGCTCCGCGTGTGGATTTTGGGGGTGTGACAAACAAAAACTCATATTTCTAAATCATATTACGAATGGATTTCGAGGAACTCAAATGGTTTACGAATGGATCATAATAAATATACCGGTTTTTACAAAACAAAAGCGTATTATCGAAATGTGAATGATTTTCATGACTAGGGATGGGATCGTCTAGTTAATAATGGGACTGGGTTGGTCTGCGTTTGAGAAACGGGACTCCCAGTGGGTACATGTTACAAAATGATTACATACAATTACAATCGGTATGGTTAGCTAAGGAAGGGTACACTTAGATCATGTGAGTGGTGGGTACAACACTTAAGGCCATTAATCCTCATTGTAGGACCGAGGGACATGAGTGATAGATCTATTTGGGTGTAGCGAGCCCACACCAATGCGGACCAGGGTGGCCCATGTGGTGACTATGTCTTCATCCCGGAGACAAATTTGCTAGGTTTGAGTTTTCCTGCATCACTTCACACATACCATTGGCCTTGCAAACCATTGGTGATCTCTTTTTCCTTGTTTGCTTTCATACTGGGGTTTTTACAAATTACATACCATGTTCTATACAAATTCAAAGCATAGGATTATGCGGGCATGAAGTCAAAGTCAGGGTGGGCATTGACGGTTATACAAACTTTACAAATACAAGAGTTTACAAATACATGGTTTTGCGAACATAATGCGTTACAAATACAAAGTTTCCATATAACTTGACAAGAAAATGATTTTAAATTCGTTTACTCAATAATATTTCACAAACCGCTGATTCAAAAAGATTTATTTCAAATCTTTTACAAACAAACTATGAACTCGCTCAACTTTATGTTGATTTTTCGCATGTTTCTTTCTCAGGTTACTTTTCAAACAATGGAACGGTTGGAATAGGAGAACCATACGGAGTCGTGTACTTAGTGGGCGTTCAATTTCTAGAAGTCTTAGCTTATTTGCTTCCGCTGTGCAATGAAGATACCAGTCCAGTCACGCTAGCTCTGATAATTTCGGGGTGTGACATCCATGCCATTATGTTATGACATTGTTAGTATGCATGTTCATCCATATCAACATTCCTTTCCAATTCTTAGTTACATTGATTTTCATTAGTCTATCGTTCTCTAACATGCATAAGACACGATTTGATAATCACATTGTTCCACATCTACACAATTCACTTCCTCTTCATACATAAAACATCATTTGTCTGACGCATATCACATGATTATTCCTAAACCTTAAAATCTCATTCATAAATCAAACCATGCCACTCACATATTCGTTGACTTTTTAAAAAGTCAACTATCAAGCATACAAACATACAACTCAAGAGCATATGTCCATATTGATGTAGTAAACCACACTATTAACATCATATTCAATTTATACCATGTTGAAAGACACATACAATCATGAAATCACCTAGTTATATACATATAGTCAATTCCTTCCATACTGGTAATCTCATAATGCTACAACTAACCATGACCTTGATTTACTAACCCAATTATTATCCCAACATTTTTCCTTCCTAGTACATTCACATTCTTCACAATTCACGTTAACTCGTTTCTTAACCTCAACTAATAATCAATCAAACGCATAGTGTATACCATACCATTCAAGCATAGAACACAAACTCCAAATGCATAATTCTTACCAAATCATACAATCAATTGTATCACCTCCTAAAACATATTCCACATGTTGGTTTACTACCAACCATGTCATTGTCACATTCTACACATGATCATTCATTCTTAGCATGAATTTCACAAACTAACTTATAGTAGGCATTTCATCAAACACTTGATGTGCGTAATACTATCTAAGCACAATGTACAAGTATTTCATGCTTTCATTCCTACCTCTTGCATTCATTCACCAACACAATTAAGCATCAAATAAATTTCATACTATACTTCAACCTTAGTAACAAGAGTTTATTACATACAATTTAACACATAGAATTTGCACAAGATTTGGACATGGGTGATTCACCCATGTCGCCACCTTCACTACCAATGGTGCGTTTCACCTTCAAACATCAAATTACTTAAATTCATGCATAACTCATGGTCATGCTTAATTTCATACAAATTCGTGGATTGATCATAACCTACTTCATACAAAAATCAACAAAACAAAAATTACAACTTACCACATATTTTTAGGGCTAGATGGTGAGAGATCTTTAATCATGCAATGTTTTTCATTCGATCTTGGCTTTGATTGGGCTGAATTTGTATTCTTGTTCTTGAGAGAGGATTTCTCCTCTCTTCCCTTCTCCATTCACAACACAAACAAACACACCCACACACACACATACACACACACTTGCACATTCTAGTATTTTGTTTTTATAAACTTAAACACCATCCACCAATTATAGTCCCTCATGTTTACCTTTCTTACCCATTTGTCACAAGTTAAATCCCTACAACATAACTTATATTTTTAACTAGGTTATTTAATAGAAATTAGTTAAACCACCTTATACCGTATAACATGGAAACATACTAGTGAATTAAACATTTCGAGTTTTTGGGCGTTACATATTTTTCGGCTGTATTGGCAGCCTCATTGTAATAGAATATGATTTTACAGTTTTATTGCAACAGAAAGATAAAATGAGAACTGAAGAACTAAAAGACGACCATAACCATTTAAAAAGGAGTTTTAAATAAAACAAAACAATTAGAACGATAGGATTTTAAATTAAGATTTTTATAGATTCATGTGTATATATATATATATATATATATATATATATATATATATATATATATATATATATATCATAATTCTAATAAACGATTTAAAGAATAACATGTGTTAACACTATATTATCCCTCAAAAAAAAAAAATTTTAATCAAAATTGATTTTTTTTTATTTTTTAAATCGTGTTAATATCATTGAATGACTATGTAGCTTATATTAAAATCTTTACCTTAATATCCGCACCTTTACTTCAAATATAATTTAAAATTGACACATATTTTTGTTATATTACTTCTGCTAAACCTTCTCAACAAACCCACCCTCACTTAAACACACATCTTTAATTTATAATTTATAATGATAATAATATTTTTGAATTAAAGCTTTACCAAAAACAGTTTTTTTATGATTTATATTATATTATAATGATAATGATATTTTGAATTAAATTTTCAAAAAGATTTCATAATCTACGAATTTTTAAATATTATGATATACAACTTATTATGTTTGAAAAAAACTTTGAATTAGTATAAAGAATAATCAAATGTAAACCCAAGTATGAGTTTAATTATTTTTCATATTTAAACTATATCACATGATCAAGAGTGTAATCTTCTTATTTGAAAAGTTATACATTTAACAATATAGTCCAGAAGTTTATTAATATAGCCCAACAATTTTTGAAATTATACGGGTGACAAGATGGTTTAATCGTATAATATTAATAACAATAACAATAATAATAACAATAACAATAATAAGGGCGAACAAATTTATTGGTTATCTGAATATGTTTTCAATGTTTAATTATGCGATGTAAAAATAGTTAGACACTTTTTAAACTATTGATGATTAAGCACTTTAAAAACATGTTAAGTGCTGATTGCTATTAGCAAGATATTGCAAACTTGTGAGATAATTATCTGACACATCCAAATGCTTTATTGTGCTGTGTAATCAAATAGTTTACATTATTTAATTTGTATAATACATGAGACTATAATATCGTGTATGTGTGTATATATATATAATACTAATAAAGGATTATATCTAATAATACATGACATTCTCTCCTCTAATCTATTTCCAATTAATGTCACATGGCATTTTCATCTTTAATTCATTAATAATATATAATAATTAATATCTAATTCACAAATGATTATAAAATATAATGATCTATAATGTTAAAAACTATGATTTTAGTACTTTTTAAAATAAAATAGTTTAAATTACAAAAAAAAAGTTGCCATAATATATGAGATTATATATAAAATCTATATATGAGTTTTTCTAACATATAAATGAAAGCTAAAAAAGAATAATTAGCTAGAGGACTATTCGCAAAAAGACTAAAATTTTATTGAACTCTGTTTTAAAATAATAGACTGAGAGAACTTAACATTTTGAAGTTTTATAGATGAGATAATATTAGGGTTTGTAGCTACACCGATTTATGATCAATAAATGTGTTTTCAATTTAATACAAGTATATATTAATTTCATTTTGTATATACTCATTTGTGGCATAGTCAATTAACCTGTAATAATGAAAAGATTTTATTCATAATATATAAACTTTTAACTTATATCATAACTTTACCGTAACTATTTATCAATTAAATCCGCATAACAATTATTAGTAAGAATCACAAATCTAATTTATGTCATACAAATAAGATTGACTTTATACCAATAAAGAGAAAAAGAACAACTTAAATAATGAACTTTGTAAACAAAATTGAGGTCTTAGACATTATTATTTTTATACATTGTTATATGTAACATAATACGTAATTTCATTTATATTAATAATAAATTTGTGTATTACACATTTTTCAGTATTCAACCTTTGTAATACACGACTATTATGGTGTTTTCAGTGTTACTAATTAAGATGAGCCGTTTTTTGTGATAAATTCAAGTTCGTTGTGTGAACTATCATATGGTAATAAAATTCATTTATATATAGTTTTGTTACTAATTAACATAGGTTGTTAGTTATATAAAGTTTTTTTAAAATTATTTAATTATATCGTTTATAATGTATAAACTCATGTAATACTACATTAATATATTAGATTAATCTCGAATATTATTTGTATACTTGCCATTTGGCATTCTTGTATTTAATTTATTTATGTATTAAATTAATACTATATTAATATATTAAATTAATCTCTAATATTATTAATATATAATATATCTAATAATACATAAATATAAATCTAATACTAATAAAGGATTCCATCTAATGCCATGTGACATTCTTTTATTTAATTTATTTGTATATTTTTCATGCGACATTCACATTATCCCGATTTATCTTTGCGTCAATTTCTTAAACTTTATTTTTTAAAGATTACATGAATTTGTCTTTGTTTTCATTTTTTCATTAAAATATTTAAATTATAAACAGAAAAATAATTAAATGAGTATTTAAATTAAATTGATATATAAATAAATGAGTATTTAAATTAAATTCTATATAATCCTTAATTTATATTTTAATTTACGATTGTAATTTATGATCAATATCCATTAAGTTATTTCTAATTATTGTAGAGGATATTTATATAGCATCTTGAATTACATTTGATCAGTGAGATAAACTAACGGGACGTGCTTGATTTGCTTTAGTTATTAACAATAACAAATATATAATTTGAAGTAATAACTACTGAAATCCTTGTGTGATTCGGTGGGAATTCAATTTCGATTGATATCGTTTTGGTTCATTACGGTAATGACACTCTATATGACAATCGAAAGAAAAACACAACTAAAAAAAGTCATGAAATTTTAGAGTATAAAAAGTTTGTTGTCATTATAAAAAATGTTTAAACTTTAATATTAGTGTCACAAAAACACAAAAGAAAAGAAAACATTATATTAAAGTAAAAGTCGTTAATGAAATCGATTCTTAAGCTGATGTTAGTGTTCCATTTCAAATTATTTATAATTCAAGTTGTCTAAATTGTAAGTTTTAACTTATGTATTTATTGATAAATAATAATAATTATCCGTTATATATTGGTATCTTAATATGTGTAAACTTATTTAAAAATTATTATATTTTCTCTAAATTTCAAAGAAAAAACTTTGACATTTTGATGATTATAGGTGGTTTTAAGCAATTTTTGTATGATATTTATCATATTTACTTACGTAAGATATTTAATTTATTCATCCCGTGTAATACACGATCTATAACCTTGTATATATATCACGCCTATTTGAAAATCATTTTCTATTTGCTTGCTCTCTAAGTCTATCTTGAATAAAGCCTCGAATGTTATATATATATATATATGTATATATATAGGTTTCTGTAAATATAACATTTTTTTATGAGAAGTGTGAAAAAACATACGAATTGACTTGTAGTTATTATGTTTTGGATTTAATTATGATGTTATATATATATAGGGGGAGGTTCATTTGAGAAGAAAATTTAATTGAGAAGAAAAAGAACAAATGGTACAATTGTAAAATATCAAATAGTTATTCTTTCATCTCATTTATTACAATCTTTAAGTAATTAATTAATCATAAAACTATTATTCTCTACACTAATTTTCTTTGCCTACACACATAAAAAATTATCCTACACATTTCGAAAATTGTCCTACACATACGTAAATTTATCCTACACAACTCGTATTTTATCCTACATACCTAGTAATTTGTCCTACAATCTAAACTATTTTTATTTTTATTTTTTGAAAAAATATATATTTTGAAAATAAGTTACAAATTTAATGTAGTTAGCTATTAAAAAGGAAGACTAAAATTAATGATCTATATAAGTTTACAAACATACCCTTACATTAAAATTAAATGCAAATATTAAATGATGTAAAATGAAATATTCTAATTGGTTGAAACTTATTCTTTTATTTTCTTACAAAAAATTTCTTCTCATTTGAACTTTCCACTATATATATATATATATATATATATATAGTGGAGGGTTCAAATGAGGAGAATAATTTTGTAAGAATAAAAAGAAATAGTTTTAAACTAATAGAAAATGTTATTAATAAGGGCATATAGGTAAATTTCTAATTGTAATTAATTAGCTAACTAATTAAACTTGTAACTCACTTTTAAATATACTTTTTCAAGATAAAATAATTTAGGGTGAAGGATAATTTTCGACATGTGTAGGATAAGTTTTAGAATGTATAGGATAAATTTCTTAAATGTGTATGATAAATTTAGATATGCGTAGGGTATTCGGTAAGTGTAAGATATATATGTAGGATATATTTTAAAATGTGTAAAATGTTTTTTGCTTTTTTAATGAGAGATAGCATAATCAATGAGAGGAGTTATAAGCTATTTAATGTTTTACCATTATACTCTTTCTTCTTTTTCTTCTCACATTAAATTTCTTCTCAAATGAACCTTCCCCTATATATATATAGGGTAAGGTTCATGCAAGAACCACCTTTATTGCGAGAACCGCGAGAACCAATGTGAACACAACCAAAAATAGCTAAAAAAATCTAAAAAAAACCTAACCCCCCTCCCAAAAAACCTAACCCCCACCCCCACCCACCCACCAAGCTAAAATGCTAAAAACTAAACCCCCCAAAAAACCTAAAAAATAATAAAAAAACACACAATTTTTTTTTAATATTTTTTACATTAAAATCGCTACTTTTAGTAGGCAAAATTTAAAAAAAAAATTTGGGCTACCGAAAGTAATGATTTTTGTATAAAAAATATTTAAAAAAAATTTGTATGTTTTTTTGCAATTTTTAGGTATTTTTTGTTGTGTTCACATTGGTTCTCGCAATATGTATATATATATAGTGGAGGATTCAAATGAGAAGAAGTATTTTTTTTGTAAGAATAAAAATAATGAGTTTTAAATCAATAGAAATACTCTATTTAATATGTGTATTTTTTTGGATACCAACAAATCCTTCGAATGAACTACTAGAGAAATTCACCATACCGGGATACACTCGCCTCCGAACCGGGAAAAACCCTCAACTATGGCCGAAGCCCGTGAACACTCGCTCGAAGGCACGACAGTGCGGTGAGGTGAAACCCGCTCAGTTCAAATATTGAACTAGCGATCACCGCCTACTCGCCTAGTCTCCCATCATCACCAAGTGCCGCATAAAATAATTGGGAGAGCAGGAATCGAACTTCAGTCCCTTAAAACACCAAAACTCTCCCATATCACTCCATTACCACCTCATTGGCTATTTAATATGTGTATTGAATAATTAATTTATTGTATTCTCTTAAATTAGTTAACTATATTTCCTTTTTGAATCGCTAAACTTGCACACCATGGTGAAGGACAATTTTGATAGGCGTGGATAAATTTTGATATATGTATATGTACGCTAAATTTCGATATGTGTAGGATAAATTTTGAAATATGTATGATAAGGTGTTTTTGCCTAATTATTGAGAGATAAAATAATTAATGGATGAAGTTATAAACTATTTATTGTTTTACCATTCTACCATTTTTTTTTTCTCGCATTAATTTTTCTCTCAAATGTTTCTTCACACACACACATACTAGTATACAAAGATACCATGGATCGCAAAATATAACACAATATCGAGTAAAATATGACACAATGTCGAAAATTATAACACAATATCGTGGAAAAAACACAATGACAGAAATATAGAAAAGACATAATGATAAATAAAAAGACACAATGATCTAAACAAAAATTATAAAATCTACAAGCTAAACATTCAAAAGCGAAAACCTAAAATCTTATATCGCAGAGTTGGATGAGACGATTCCAGTGTCGCTTGAAAGAGTTCAATCGGAGTTCGTTTGATACATTCTCACGACTTTTTATTTTTATGACACTTTGTATTATATCCTAACACTTATAGAAAACGATTAATTATATAACTAAAATTTTTAACTATTTTTCTTTACATGAATAAATGGGTGTTTTATGTTTAGCACATACACGAAGAAATGTAGAAGTCTGCATCAATCAAAAAATGATTACCGGTCGTTTTTCAAACATTAAGGGTCTGTTTGGTATGGGGTAATGGAATGTACGAAGGAATGGAATGAACGAGGTAATGAAATAGACGAGTGAATGCAATGAATCATTACCATTCCATGTCTTGTTTGATTACCATATGTGAATGAAATGAATTATTATTGTATATTGTGGGAACCACAAATAACTTAAATCCATAACTCATATGGTTTTTACAAACATGCATTTTGGATTTTACGGACGTTTTATTAATTAAATTTTTAAATAAGTAACATTGTAGGTTTACAAAATAATGTCGAACACAACTAATTATGTCGTCGCTCTTCATCGTAACTAGCAAATTCTGAATTTAGCATATTATTTCAAAACAAAAACAAAATCTTTAAACATACAATATTTTATAAGTACTTTTTGTGGGGTGTGTAATAACCGAACCGTTAAACGAAACCGAACCGAAAACCGACAAAACTGAACCAAAATTAACCGAAACCGAATTAACCGAAAGTCGGTTAACGGATATTTTTTTTACCATCGGTTAACCGAACCGAATCATTTTTTTTATATATATTTCTAGCTTTTATACCTCTATTTCATGTATTTCATGTTTTGTACTTTCATTTCATGTAATAATACCTCTATTTCATTTATTTATGCGTTCATTTCATTTATTTATACCTCCATTTTATGTATTTAAACATCTATTCATGCATTTATACCTCCATTTCATTTATTTATACATCCATTTCATGTATTTATACATCTATTTCATGTATTTGTACCTCCATTACATATATTTCTAAGCAAAAAAATTAGCCCTTGTTTGAATTGGTTATTAACCGAAAATTAACTAAACCGAACCGAAAACCGGTAAATTAACCGAACCGATTAACCGATGACTTCGGTTACGGTTACGGATAATGCTAATAACCGAACCGTGCACACCCCTACTTTTTGAAACTAAAGCTAAATATTCAAATGCATAATATTTTAAAGGCAAAATCAAATACAAATACCTTAAACGTACAAAACATACGAACTGAAGGTTTTGCTGAAAAATCGTTGTGGCATTTTCGTAATTATTTAGTTGTAGAGTAATTATCAAACTTACCCTACAAATAATCTTGTATGATAATTTTGTAAAATTTTCTTGTAGGGTAATTTTGATCATATAGAGTAATTTTGTAGAGCATTATAATTAATCTACAAATGATCTTGTATGATAATTTTGATATTGTAAGATAATTTTGATCTTGTAGGGTAATTTTGTAGAGTATCATAAGTACTCTACAAGTGTATCAAAATTACTATGCAAGTTTCAAAATTTCCCTACAAGAAAATTTTACAAAATTTCTCCAAGAAAATTTTACAAAATTACCATACAAGATCAAAATTACCCTATAAGAACATTTTACAAAATTACACTACAAGATTAAAATTACTTTAAAATATCATTTGTAGAGTAATTTTGATAATTACCCTACAAGGAAATAATTACGAAAATTTCACCGCATTTTTTAATTTTCTTTTTTTTTTTGCTTTTAATGCCTTTCGTACATTTTGTACGATAAAACTGTTTGTACGTGAACTTTAACTCATATTTTATATTATCTGAGCTAATTGTTAACACAGTGTGGTACATGCTCAATATACTCTTTGCATGTTTTCTACTTCACACTTTTTTTTAATTTACCACATAACTAATAAGACTAAACCTTTAAACAAATAATAACTTCCATCAAACATTGTCCTTCCTTCATAGCCCAGTGGTTGGGGGCCGGTTTGTCCTCCTAGAGGTCATCGGTTCGACTCCCGCTTGTGGCGAAAGGGGGTAGGACACCCGTGCGCAATGATGGTGAAAAACCTACCGAGGAGGGTTTGATCCTGAGCGTCACTCCGGTTTTCATCCGGTTGTTACTCTAGCGAGGCAACTCGTGTAGAGGCAGTACGGTTTCCGGAGGAAAGCCTTCGACCCAAGACTGGTTAACCCAGCGCTGGCCTTGCTATCTGGGCCCACGTTCTTGGCGAGGGTCTGCGATTTGCGGATGTGACAATGGTCACCATTAAGAAGTTCACCTTTCAAAAAAAACTTCCATCAAACATTAAAAGCTTAATTAATGTACTTAAAGACCAATTCTACTTGTCCTCCTCCTGTGGCCCAGTGGGTATTCCCATTGGGTTTAGTTTGGCCGGCCCTCCTTTGGGAGGTCACCGGTTCGACTCCCACTTGTGGCTTTAGGGGGGAGGACACCCGTGCGCAATGATGGTGAAAAACCCACCGAGGAGGGTTTGATCCTGAGCGTCACCCCGGTTTTAATCCGGCTGTTACTCTAGCGAGGCAACTTGTGTAGAGGCAGTACGGTTTCCGGGGGAAAGCCTTCGACCCAAGGTTGGTAAACCCAGCGCTGGCCTTGCTATCTGGGCCCTTAATCTTGGCGAGGGCCCGCGATTTGCGGGTGTGACAATGGTCACCATTATGAAGTTCACCTTTCAAAAAAAAAAAAAAAAAAGACCAATTCTACTTGTTCCCCATATGATTCACCAATACATGATGAGACAGGTTCAACTCTATTATCCCTCCCACCCCAAGTGGCAATGAAATTGCATACGGGTTGACTCCTGCTTGGATTTGATACGTTATTTAAAAAATATGAAGTTAGGCTAACAGTTGTCAAATATTTTTCTCCTTTTCTCCGTCGTTGAGTTTGAATTTGATATGTTATTTAAAAACTAACTAGGTTTATACCTCCGTGCGCGTTGCGCACGGGACCGCTGAGAAGAACAAAAAAGAAAATGTAGAAAAAAAACACTAAAAGATAAACGAAAGAAAATCAACCAAAAAAATTATGGTAATGATATTGTTTGTATGAAACTTGTGGTCAGAGATGAGCAAATGGTACTGGGTGTCGGTACCGAATTTCCCGAACCGAAAGATCATAAGTACCAATTTGGTACCGACTTTTGGCGTTTTTGGTACCGGTTTTTACCTTCATATACCAGTACTGTAACCGGTATTTTCGGTATCAGTACCGATTCGGTATCGGTTGGCACCGAACTCATCCCTACCCCTGACACTAAAAAAAAAAGAAATCATTAAAAGTTGAAGAAAATCAACAAAAAAACGTTGTACGATACCATTGTCCGTACAGTACCCGTGATCAGGGATGAGCAAACGGTATCGGGTAGCAGCACCGAATTTCCCGAACTAAAAGATTCAATATCAACTCGGTACCGACTTTTGACGTTTTCTGTATAAACTGATGCCGATTTTTACCTTCATGTACCGACACCGAACAAAATCACCGCCCAATTTACCCAATCACACAATACAAAACCTTATATGACATGTACAATTATACATTTATACATGTACAAATCCTAAGGCTTATGTCAAAGTACAAACAAAACATAAGAACTTACAATAAAGAATAGCATGTAAAACTTTTAATGCATAGCTTACAACAACTATAAGCATAACAATGTTACAAATTGATAATATATAATAGTCAAACTTTGTAGAACTACTGTTCAAGAATTACAACTTGCTAGCCAGGAGCTAGAAAGTCAATACAAGTTTTCATCATACTTCGCCTAATTTCGAATTACGTTTACGCTCAAGTTAATCCAATTTTCTACCAAAATATCATTCATTCAACCTCTATGTTTCAACCACAAAAGCGAGCATTCTTTGATGTCTTCGAATATCTTTGTGTTGGACTTGTGTTTATTGTTGAAGATCCTTTCGTTTCTTTGTAGAACTGATAGCAACACAATAGCATCAAAACAAAGCAATTAAAATTTGGACAAACACCGAGTGAAGTGTTCAAAAACTACAATAACCATTCACCACACCAAAACATAATGCACATCTCGACACAGACTAGGCTAAGAGCATTCACATCCAATCCACTAAAAATATACATACATTCCACTAAAAAACAACTCCTATATCAATATATTTCCACTAAAAACAAATACTTTTTCTCTATCCTTTTCAATATATATTACATTTTCTCTCTCCTCTACTCACAACCACTTTCAAAATATATTAAAAAATTATACAGGGTGAACAGTGTCCCCCCAAATATACAGATGAACAGTAACATTTTCTCTCTCCTCCACTCACAACCACTTAAACCACTTTTTATAATTTAAAAACCCATCTCTCAAGATTTGATGGATAGAATGTGAATGCTCTAATACACCATGAAGTCAAACACCCCCTCCTTAATTCCAACACAACCAATTGCCGTAGTCTCAAGTAAACAAATTAAGGGGGGTGTTGGCTTAGTTTTTTGAAACAACTTATTGTAAGTCAAAATAATGTTTAGATAAGTGAAAAAGACTTTTTTAAAACAACTTTTTGTATAAGGTGGAAAAGTCATTTTGAAAGGAAGATACAAAAAGTTATTTCAAAAAGTCATTTTCACTTGCCAACCATTATTTTGACTTATTGGTTTGAAAAAACCAATAAGCCAATAAGTTGTTTCAAAAAGCTAAGCCAAACACCCCCTAAATCGGTGTAACCACGTTTTAAACTTTGACACTGTAGCGAACGAAAAGAAGGGATGATCGGGATTCATTGAGTGTAGTAGATAAATATTTCATCCTTTCATTAGTAAAATTAGATTTACAAACAAAAAATTGATTTAGTATTATAAAACAACGTTCTAATAGCAATATTTAATATATAGATAATAATATAGAGAATGGGAGAATGAAAGAGCTAGAATTTATTATTCCTTGATTAAACATGGAACACAACTACACAAGGAACATCTATTTATAGGGCTATTACATTAATACACCGGAAATGAAAAGATGAGAGTTGGAATGTGAATAGGAGTCTCCCGTTACCATCCATGTGAAAAAGTAGCGTATGATTCTTTCTAATACGTTTAGTGATGATGTCCCGTAAAAAAATCTTATTGGGAAAAACCAATTGGGATAAAATCATAACTAAGGGAAAAAATGTGCAACACCTATCTGCTCCCTGTGATACCTTTGGATCAACTATGTTGTCTCGTTAAAATTCTTACTAAGAAAACCTTGTCTAATCTGAAATCCTTAGAGTTCTTTAGTGTCTTCTTATTGTTCTTAAGTGTATTGTTTGCAATCTCTAGTTTCTTACTTCAATCAAATCATCAATTTTCATAGGGTTAGATATTGACTGACGTTTGAGTATTAGGAGTCACTATGTCTTGAGGATCGATACTAGGTTCATGCCAATACTATTGCGCATACGATCGGTACACTTGCCTACGTGTACGTAATTTGGTTTTTGGTAGTACCTAGATTTAAACAAGGACTTTCGATACTAGTTGTTGATGCAACAAATATCAGACCGAAGATGGTAGCCGGGTCAGTTAGGCAAAAGGGTTGAAGGGTTCCACTTTGCCTAACGCAGGTCGTGGGGTCCCCCCACGTTTGCAAAACGTGGAAGGAGGTTCACTAGATTGTTTTCGTTATTTGCTGAAGATCCTCCTCCGAAGTATATTCGGATTCAGATGTGAGAGCAAATAGAATGTGTGTGGTGGATGTGAAAGGGAGTAACTCGCATGTAAGCAAGTACTCAATATGAATGACCAGAGATTAGAGAATCAGAGCTGGCCAGGGGATGTCTCCTGAAGTAAATGAAGTGTCAATTTATAAGAGAAGACATCTGCCGAAGTAGAATGCATTTGACTAGTGACCTTGCTTGCAGTGAGGGGCTTGCCCTTTCGGGGGTTAAAGCCTTTTGACCCCTGGATAATAGCGTGCGCTCTGCGGACCTGCGCTACTTTTGCGGCTGGTGGGTTGGTGGAGCTGTTCGGAGATGTGACTTGTTTACTGTTCTCGTATTGCTTTACTCCATCTCCTCAGCTTTTCAACCATTGAACCTTTTAACCCTTTGGACGTTCATATATTTAGTCATTTTATTTAGTCTTGGGCTACCCCCGTCATCAGCCCCCCAAGTCAGGGGTTTTTGAGGAAGGAGCTCAAAGACTTCTGACTTTTATACATGTTTTTTATTGCCCAAAGGCTTCGAAGGTTCAAGGGTCGGTAGTTTGGAACGGTTTTTGAATTTCGGAATTTGAAAAGACAGTTGACAAGACTTGTGGCAGTTTGTCAGGCGGCGGTTTTTAATTTTTTTGTCTCTTCATAATTATCACTAATCTCATTTATTTTCTCATTTTCTTTTTGAAGAACATAACTTGCTCTTTTATTTCTCTCAAGTTTCCCCTTTTCATTCAAAATCAGGTCAGTTCCATTTCTCTCATTTTCTCTTTAATTGTTCATAGTCATGGGTGCTCGGAAGGATATGGCAAAATCCTTCTCTCGACTGACCCAAGAGGAAGTCGATTTATTCTGTATGGAATGGGGTATAGGAACGGAGTATAAACCGGTTGCACCGGCTTGCGATAAATCTGTTAATGCCTGTCCCTCTGGTATGATCGCTTTGTATTGTCGACATTTTGAGTTTTCCAATCTTCGTTGTCCGTTTTCAAACTTTGTGTTGAATATTTTGGAATATTACCGAGTGTCTTTTGGTCAGATTCACCCTTTAGGTATGGCTAGGGTTTTGCATTTTGAGATTTTGTGTCGGGCTTGTGGGTATGATCCTACTCTTTTAGCATTCCGTCGCTTTTTCCGGCTTGCTAAGAATGGCGATTGGTTCACTTTTGAAACCAGTCAAGTTGATACTTGTTTGATTTCCTCCATGGTTTCTACACTTGCGGTTTGGAAAGATCGGTTTTTCTGGGTGTCGGAGGAAATTGTTCCTTTCAAACTTGTTTGGAGACACCCGGATGCCATTCTGAACGAGCCGGAGCCCTCTGATTCCGAGATAAACACCCGTTTTTTATAAATTCTTAGGGAGTGCCCTTCGAGGCTTCGTCCCTTCCCTGAGCTTCTGTTGGTGTTATTGGGTATAAGTAAAGTGTGGGAAAATGCTAACCGGGATCCGGTGCTTATTAGAGATGGGAAGGGTATGCCTTTATTCATTTCTTGCTTTTTCGTTCCTTTTTCTTTGTCCGTTTATGTGTTTTTATATTTTGTATTGCAGTTATGTCTGCCTTGGATTTTATTAAGAGCGATGATACCTCTGACGTTGTTTTTGATGATGCTGCTGCTACCCCTGGTGAGAATGCGATTGTTAAGGGTGCCGATTATAGGTTTGAGGGTTCTGGTTATGTCAATGTTCCGAATGTCAAAGGCTTCACCAAGGTTACTGTGTCCAAAGGTTCTACTCGTCGTTCTCAACGTCATCTGAAGGGTGTTGATTAGCCCTCTGGCTCAGAGCCTATTGACGTTAGTGATGATATCGAGGCATCAGAGGATCAAGCTGTGGATGTTGGTAAAGGCAAGGAAAAGGAGTTGATTGTTTCGAGCAAGAAGAAGAAATTGGTTAAGAGGGGTACTATTTCTGCTATTGAAGATTCGTTGGCCAAAAGTGTTGAAAGCTTCGAGGGTTTAGAGGACATTTATGTGCCCAATTGGAAGGTTAAGGTTGGTGACAATTTTAAGGATCCTGCTGTTTGTGCTGAAGCCTTGGCTCATTTTGCTCCTCCCGGTGTTCGAGATGCCATATCTGAGATGGAGGGTGATCATCTTATCTCTAGGATGATGCTCAGTTCCTGCAACCTTTCTGCCTTTTTGGCTGAAGGTGTCACTCGCTTTGCTAAAGGGATGCGGGAATATGAGGAGGCCTCTAAGAAGAAGGAGAAAATGAAAGCTTCAATTGCTGCCATGAAAAAGGAAATCGAGATTTTTTCTGAGAAAGAACTGGCTTGGACTAAGAAAGAGGAGGAGTTGACAAAGAGGCACGAAATTGAGATGGGTGATCTCAAGAAGAGCTTTGAAGCCAGCCTGTTGAAACTGAAAGCTGACCGGGAGACCTTGGATGTGCAAAAGAAAGCTTTTGATAAGGAGAATGATGGTTTGAAAACCTTGGTTACCCAAGCTACCGGAGATAACCAATGGCTCATTGAGCAGGGTTTTCATCAGGTGGTTACCTATCTCTTGCACTCTAAGGAATTTAACTCCGCTCTTGGTGATGTCTACACTAAACTGCTCAATCTGGGAAAACACCAAGGTCTTATTGCGGGTTATAAGCTTCACGAGTCTGGTCATCCCTTAGAGAAATCTCCCCTGTACCGTCCCGAGGCTTCGGATGTTTTTAAGAGTTCCGTTGAGCAAATGGAGAGGTTGTCATACCCGTATGTGAGTCAGGTTGCTTCTTGTTATGGTAAGCCTCTCTCCGTTTTGCAGGAACTGAAGCCGGATGGTTTGAATGAAAAGTTATGTGCTGAAATGCTCAGCTCTCTTTCGAGGAAACGCTCCTACTCGGGAGATAGTGAAGATACTTTACCTGGGGAATCTGATGCTCCAAAGGATGTTAGCTTGGAGGTTTCGGCTGTTGAGGATCTGGGTCCAAAAGCTAAAAAGGCTAAGAAGACTAAGAAGACCAAAGGTAGCATTTCTGGGGCTTCTAAGCCTTCTACTGATGCATGAATTCGTAGCTTTCTTAGCACTCTTAAAACAATTTGTGGTGTGTAACTTTTAAACAATGTTAGGTTTTCAGGAACCCTTAAGGTTCCTGTTGGTTGTGTTTAAGGCCTATATGGCCATTTGAACAATAGTTGAATTTGCAAGTTACTAGGACTTGCCTTAACTTGTATTTGAAAGTCTTTTAGGGCTTTCTTTGATATGGTATGGTGCTTAGCTATTTTCTGTGTGTTATATTTTTTTACACTTGTGCCTATTTCGTTAAGGCAGTCTGTTTGGCTTTAACCTTCCAAGCCTTTTGGCTGTCTATTAGTAGGTTGAAGCCTTTAAGGTTTCGAGATATTACCCGGGTGGCTTGAAGCCTTGAAGGCTTCTTAGTCTTGTGACCTGACTTGGTTTGTACCTTTATAATTTTCTGTCTAGATTTTCTGTCTTTTTGTAACTTTGCCTTTGTCGAGTTTGTGCTGCCTTTATGTTTTTTATACCTTAAAGGGTTCAGTGCTGCATACACTTATCCTTGGTATTTTTAACAAGAAGACATAGCACCTATCCTTTTTATCATTTCTTTGTTTTTCACTTGACTCTGTAAGCCTGTTTGTTGATCATATTTTTAAGGCTTAGGGAACATTTAGTGTAGGCTGTTCAAACCCGTCTATGAGACAATTTTACTTTTTCTTAACAAGTCTCATGGAGTTGTATTGATTTAGGAACTCACCCCTTATATAGGATCATTCAACCTTTGAACCTATTGAGCGATGTGGCCTGGGAGCTCATCCCCTTACATGGCCCTTGCCATGGAGTTTTTTGCTAGGTTCTCAACCTGATCTTAGGATAGAAAGACAAGTTTGATAAAACAACTTCATTCATTCAAGCAATACTTGCTTTTTACAAAAGGTATTCATAGTGTTGTTCAAAATACATTTTGATACAAACCAAACTTTCCTGTCTAAACATGGAACCTTTTTAGGGTTTTACCATTCCAATGCCTTGGAAGCCTTTTGCCTTCTGAATCTGCTAGTTTGTAGGATCCACCCTTGTGTGCTTCGAGGATGGTGTATGGACCCTCCCATTTTGGGCCAAGCTTTCCTTGATTTTCTTTCTTGCTGGCTTCGTTGTTTCTGAGGACCAGGTCCCCTGGCTTGAAACGTTCATTCTTGACTTTTTTGTTGTAGTAAGTTTCCATCTGTTGCTTGTATTTGGCCTCTTGAATTGCGGCTTGATCTCTTGCTTCCTCGAGGAGTTGTAAATTCAACATGGTCTCTTTTTGGTTTGCTTCGGGATCCATGTTGACAATTCTTTGGGTTACAACTCCTATCTCAGCGGGGATCACAGCTTCGGATCCAAATACCAAGCTATAAGGTGTTTTCTTATGGCTTGTTTTTTCGGTTGTTCTAATTGCCCATAGGACACGAGGCAATTCTTCAAGCCAGTTGCTTTCGTATCTTCCCAATCTTGTCTTGATGCCTTCTACTATGCTTCTATTTGTTCTTTCAACCTGACCGTTTGATTGCGGATAAGCCACTGAGCTAAAAACCTGATCGATTTTGTATTCCTTGCACCAAACGCTGAAAGGCTTCTCAGCAAATTGCCTTCCGTTATCAGTGACAAGTACTCCCGGCAATCCATAACGGCAAATGATGTTTTCCCAAACAAAGTCAATGACCTGTTTTCCCGTGATCTTAGCAAGTGGTTTGACCTCGGGCCATTTGGTGAAATAATCTACTGCCACCAGTAAGAATTTTACTCCCCCTTTGCTTGGGGGAAATGGACCAACAATGTCCATCCCCCATTTATGGAATGGCCATGCCGAGGTTATCGGGACTAAGTCATGCTTGGGACTTTTTGGGATTGGTGCATGGATCTAGCAAGCATCACATTTCTTCAATTCTTCAGCTATATCTCGATGCATCGAGGGCCAGAAATATCCAAGGTTCATGAGCTTTGCAACCACTGACCTAGCTCCAAAGTGAGCTCCACATACACGTTCGTGAATTTCTTTGATCAGATACTTACTTTGCTCGGGGCCGACACATCTTAGCAAGGGAGCAAGGTAACCCTTTTTGTTAAGGGTTTCTCCTTGTAATATGTATTGCCTTGCCTTGATTTCAACCCTTTTAGCTTCCACTTGATCATTGGTTAATTCACCATTTTTAAGGAACTTTTTTATGGGAGTCATCCAGTTTGGTTCTTCTTCGGTAACTACATCTTGAACTTCCAATTCATCGATTGATGGAGTCTTCAACACTTCTACCAGCACTTTCTTGGTAAGGTGGGCGAAAGTGAGAGATGCGAGCTTACTTAAGGCATCAGCCTTTTTGTTTTGAGATATGGGGATCTGTTTGATGTTGCAAGCTTGGAAAGTACTCATCAGTTCCTTGGATTTTTCTCTGTATTTTTTCATGTTGGGCTCTTTAGCTATGTAGCTATCATTCACTTGGCTTGAGACCAGCAACGAATCTGTGAACACTTCAAGCTTTTCAACTTTCATTTCTTTAGCCAGCCTTATGCCGGCTATTAGTGCTTCGTATTCAGCCTCGTTATTGGTGGTCAGAAAATCAAAACGAAGAGCATGTGTGAATTCCAACCCTTCTGGATTGATCAAAATTAGCCCAGCCCCCGACCCTTCAACGCTTGAAGCCCCGCCGGTAAAAAGCTTCCAGGCTTCAGGGTTGGAAGGTTCAGTGGTGGTAGCGTTTACTTCAGTGGTTGTTTGGTTTGGGACTTCCACAATGAAGTCAGCCAAGACTTGGGCCTTGATAGCTTTTCTTGGGACGTAGGTGATGATATGTTCACCCAGTTCTATGGCCCATTTGGCCAATCGCCTCGAGTTTTCAGGTTTTTCAAGCACACTCTTAATAGGTTGGTAGGTGACCACTTGTATGGGGTGTGCTTGGAAATACCTTCGAAGCCTTCTAGCTGTCTGAACTAGGGCTAGGGCTAGTTTTTCAAGGGGAGGATATTTTGTTTCAGCTAATTTTAAAGTCTTGCTGAAAAAATAAACGGGTACCTGGGCCTTGTCTCGCTCAATGGTGAGGACTGCCTTGATGGCCTCGTCAGCAATTGAAAGGTACACCGATATTAACTCCCCAGTTTTTGGTGCCGCAATATCTGGTAGGGAAGCTAGATGTTGCTTCATTTGGTTGAAAGCTTCTTCAGCTTCTTCAGTCCATCTGAAATCCTTCTTGTCTGAGCAGTTCTTGAGCGTTTTGTAGAAGGGCAGAGATCTTTCGGCCAACTTTGAGGTAAAACGCTTCAAGGCTGCAAGCTTCCCGTTTAAGCTTTCAACCTCCTTCTTGGTCTTTGGTGGCTTGGTTTCGAGGACGGCTTTCACTTTGTTTGGGTTGGCTTTGATGCTTTGTTTTCCAACAATGTGACCCAAGAATTTTCCTTCCTCGAATCCGAATGAGCATTTTTCCGGATTGAGTTTCATGTTAACCTTTCTGAGATTCTTGAAAGTTTCTTGAATATCGTCGAGCATTTGATATTCCGTCTTGCTTTTAATCACCAAGTCGTCGACATATGCCTCCATGTTTTTGCCAATTTGGTTTTCGAAGGCTTTGTCAAGGAGCCGTTGGTAGGTTGCTCCGGCATTTTTGAGGCCAAAAGGAATCTTTTGATAACAAAAGATCCCTTTGTCCGTGTGAAAGGCTGTTTTTTCCTCATCTTCTTCCTTCATGAGGATTTGGTGATAACCTTTGTATGCATCAAGAAAGCATTTAAACGAGTAACCGGTGAGGGAGTCAACTTTGAGATCAATTTCCGGTAGTGGATAGCAATCCTTAGGCCAAGCCTTGTTAAGGTCCTTGAAATCTATGCACATCCTCCAAGAGTTGTCAGGTTTTTTGACCATAA
Source organism: Helianthus tuberosus (assembly GCA_030545235.1). Taxonomy (NCBI): domain Eukaryota; kingdom Viridiplantae; phylum Streptophyta; class Magnoliopsida; order Asterales; family Asteraceae; genus Helianthus; species Helianthus tuberosus. The sequence continues at coordinate 91,141,349 of CM060411.1, forward strand.
CCGGGTTGGCAACCCATGATTGATACTTGACTTCTCGGAGAATTCCAGCTGATACGAGCTTTTCAACCTCTTGGCAGGCTGCCAGACTTCTCTCGGGTGCCAGGCTTCTTTTCTTTTGGACCACAGGCTTGACATCCGGTGATATCCTTAACTCGTGTTCGGCAATGTCCCGAGGGATCCCTGTCATATCTTCTGGACACCAAGCGAAAACATCGCTGTAATGTGTTAGCAGTTTTTCGAGATATGAGAGGGTCTCTGGAGAAAGGTTTGGATTGACCCTTACTCTCTGTTAAGGGTACTTGGGGTTTATGACCAACCTTTGCCTTTCTTCTTCACTGTTTGAGCTTTCACCCTCAATCATGTAAGCTTCCTGAGAAGGTTGAAGGGTTGCTACGCCCCTTTCGGTGGGAAATTTGACCGTGCCATGGCCAACAGACACGGCCATGTAGAATGCACACTGCCCTGGTCTTCCAATGATCACGTCATAGCTTGAGGGGATGTTGATAACTACAAAGGTGAGCGGTTAGGTTCTTTCCTTCAAACCTTCGCTGACACGAACATTAAGTGTCAGTTGCCCTAAAGGCTTGAGAGGTACATCGGCGATACCTTTTATAGAGGTTCCAGAGGGTTGAAGCCTTGAACGTTCTTCATTACTCAAGCGGTTGAAGAATTTCTCGAACATGATTTCAGTGGCTGCCCCAATGTCTATGTATGCCCTACATGTTTGCAACGTTCCCACGGTAGCTTCTACCACAAGAGGGCTAGAGAGAGGATCTTTCTCCGTTGGGGGGAAGCAGACACACTGAAGCTCCCAAGCTTCCAACCGCTGCCTTTTATGAGGAACCCTTCCATCAAAATTCACCATATTGACTTCCTTACCTTTTCCTTCAGCCATTTTGTCCCGGACTCCCTTTACCAAGTGAGCGAGTTCTCCGGTCTTAACGGCTTCTTCAATTCTTTTCTTGAGTTGGAAGCAATCATTGGTGTGATGACCTTTTTCTTCATGAAACTCACAGTATTGTGTGGAGTTCTCATTTTTCCTGCTTTTGGGGAGAGGTCTAGGAGGCCGAAAGTTTTGTTTAACTTCTTCCGTTGCAAGGATTTCTTGAGGGGTCTTGGTGAGGGGAGTGAAACTTATGCCTTTCTCCCGGCTTGAAGGGTTCCGGCCTTCGGACCTTCGAGGGTCTGAACCCTTTGACCGCTTGTCATAGGAGTTGAATTTTCCCCTTTTTCTAGCTGGACTATTGCTTCGCCAGCCGGATCCCCTTTTTCTTTGTTCTTTAATGTCTACCACCTCCTCTCCCCGGATGGGCCTCAGCCCTTTCGAGAGCTTCTTCCAAGGTCTTGGGCAAGGACTTGTTGAAATCTCTTGTGAGATATTTAGAGGTGATGGCATTCATGAAACCGGCCACTCTCATTTTCTCATCCGCCCCTACATAAGTCAGACCTTCCTTCTTGTATCGTTCAATGAACGCACGAAGATTTTCCTCATCACGCTGTTTTATCTGGAAGATCACCGTTGCGTCTTTAACATATCGCCTTTGTTGGGAGAAATTGGCCAGAAAACCCTTGCTAAGGTCGTCAAAGCTTCGAACGCTTTGAGCAGGTAAGTCGTTGAACCAAATTCGGGCGGATCCAACAAGACTTTGCATGAACATTAGGCAACATTCAGCGTTTGACCATTTCTCTATCCTTGCTGCGCCGGTGAAGATCTGAAGATGGTCCTCAGGATCTTCAGTCCCATCATACGTCCTGATGTGGGACGACATCTTGATCTTTGCTTGGAAATCATAATCGGCTATTTGCTTTGAAAAGCATGAAAGGTTACTTGGCTTATATGGTTTAGCCAAGTCTTCTTCAGCCCTTGCATCCACATTATTGCCATTGCCATTATTTCCCTGAGTGGCTAGCACCTGATTAATAAAGTGTTGCCACGGGAAGTTGGCCATCATCTGGGTCATCATGTTGGGCATGAGGTTGAAGCCTTCAAGGCTTCCTGGGGCAACTGAGCAGTTTATTCCAAGGGGAGTGTTCATAACAGCACTTCGTGCCAAAGGGAGCACGGTCAGAGCTTGCTCCCACGTGGTTGTTGTAGATGCTGGAAAGCTTGTTGCTGGGGGCTGTAGGAGCTGGTCAAGGGTTAGATCATGTCCCAGAGGTGTACCACTAGTAATCGGTTGGGAAGAGAAGATAGGGTGCACTGTAGGATGTGTCATTGTGGACAGATATGGGTGAGGGTTTGAAGGATTACTGGGACCAGCCTCATTTCTAGTTGTAAAAGGAAGAGGAGGTGGTCCAGGAGACAACGTTTGTTCTGGCTCGTCGTAATCCAAGCGGATTCTCACTCCCTTTTCTCTTTCCCTATTCACATGCTGGTTGAGGAGAGACATCAATTCCAGGAAATTGTTGGCAATCCCCTCGGGGGTAAGTTCAACACATGCTGGGGTATCAGAGACACCGACATTGGGGGAAGGAACTCCGGATCTGGACGGAGTTGGTGTGTTGAAAGTGAGGAACTCGGGTGTGCTCCCCGGAGTTGAGAAAGAAGTTGGTATAGCCACATGAGCTTGGCTACTACCCGGGGTAGAGGTGTTCGGAATCTGATTTACTTCACCCGGGGATCCACTTTCAGACATGATGATTTTTAGTGAGGAGAGCTACACTACTAGGTCCTTTTTTTGAGAAGAAATAGCGGCGTAGCCCCACGGTGGGCGCCAACTTGTTGATGCAACAAATATCAGACCGAAGATGGTAGCCGGGTCGGTTAGGCAAAAGGGTTGAAGGGTTCCACTTTGCCTAACGCAGGTCGTGGGGTCCCCCCACGTTTGCAAAACGTGGAAGGAGGTTCACTAGTTTGTTTTCGTTATTTGCTGAAGATCCTCCTCCGAAGTATATTCGGATTCGGATGTGAGAGCAAATAGAATGTGTGTGGTGGATGTGAAAGGGAGTAACTCGCATGTAAGAAAGTACTCAATATGAATGACCAGAGATTATAGAATCAGAGCTGGCCAGAGGATGTCTCCTGAAGTAAATGAAGTGTCAATTTATAAGAGAAGACATCTCCCGAAGTAGAATGCATTTGACTAGTGACCTTGCTTGCAGTGAGGGGCTTGCCCTTTCGGGGGTTAAAGCCTTTTGACCCCTGGATAATAGCGTGCGCTCTGCGGACCTGCGCTGCTTTTGCGGCTGGTGGGTTGGTGGAGCTGTTCGGAGATGTGACTTGTTTACTGTTCTCGTATTGCTTTACTCCATCTCCTCAGCTTTTCAACCATTGAACCTTTTAACCCTTTGGACGTTCATATATTTAGTCATTTTATTTAGTCTTGGGCTACCTCCGTCATCACTAGTAGATATGCCGGTTAAGATATCTAGATGCTAGTTAGAGAAGAGAAAGGGTGGGGTGTTGATCTAATGGCAAAACCTTTAAAGTTAAAGTTGACATCCTTTTAAAGGTCAATGGTTTGAGCTTATAAAAAAATGAGAGAAAAGAAGGATATAAGTTGAAGGGCTGCTAGGGTTGACTTAGTTTTTCCTCACCGTTGAGACTTCAAAAATAATTATTCATTTTTTCTTTTTTTATTATTTGTATAAAATAGGTAAAATGTAACTTTAAAAAAAATAACACTTCCATTCAAGATCAAAATTATATAACTAACAATTTTCCATGTCAATGTTTGGAAAAGGAAAGGACATAGGATGGCTAAAATGGTCCGTGAGACTTTTTGAATTTGGGTCCATGTAGTTTGAATTTTATTGTTATTTTCATTCAAAATTAAAATCTGATCAGATTTTTTAGTTAATATCCAGCTTTTATGTCTTTTTTCTCCCTTTTAATGAAGGGTAAAAATGTCTTTTAACGTTCTATTATAACAAATTTAAAAAATCTGACCATTTTGTCCTTCATTAAAAGGGAGGAAAAAGACAAAAAACCGGATGTTAATTGAAAAATCTGACCAGATTTTTCTTTTGGATGAAAATGACAACAAAATTGAAACCATATGGACCCAGATTCAAAAGGTTTGAGTTTTGGACTAAAGTGTCAAAAGTGACCAAATCTCAGGGACCATTTTGACAGTTTACTCATATCAGAATAATTAGAATGGGTAGGACTCAAAAATTGGTTCATTAGAGCATTCACATTGAATTCCTTATCCTCATTTTTATAATTACACCAAAAATCACTATCTTTTCTTTCTTTTTTTCAATTAAATAATATTTTGAGTTAATTATGACATTAGTCCTTGTGGTTTGTAGAAAGTAACAACCTAAGGCGCAAATAGTTTAAAGTAACATCTTAAGGTATTAACTTTTCAATTTATAACAAACTAGGGTACTAACACTTTTTTTTTTTTTTTTTTGAAAGGAGAATTTCATAAACAAGCCAAAACCCCAAGCAGGGGCGGCAAACAAAACAACAAAGATTACATATTAACGAAACTACACCAATCTCTCCAACTCACATTAAAATCCTTAAATCTAGAGTTAAGCCAAAACAAACCTACCGACTTCAGATCCCTGATAATCGCCGCCAGATTCGCATGAATATTGTTAAATCTAGCATCGTTCCTAGCCTTCCAAATACACCAACAACCAATTCTAATGATACCTTGAATAACATCTTTTTTCCTTCCTTTGAGCCCGATGTTCTCGTGCGTTTCTAGAAGATCCTTCACCGAGAAAGCCATAATCGGAGGTATTTTGCACCAACTACTAATAATCGACCAAAGAGACGAAGCCATATAACACGAGGTAAATAGATGAGCAGCCGATTCGTCCACCTCTCCACAAAGCACACAAGTTTGATCCCCATTGTCTATATTCCTTTTCTTAAGCGCGTCCATAGTTGCTAGTTTATCCATACCGAGTCTCCAAATAAAAACATTGCATTTTCGGGGAATCCATTTGCATCCAGACGGAATATACAACCCCTGATCACCTAGGTTTTTCGACAAAAGACTCTTCACCAAGCCCACACTGAACCGCCCATCGATTGAGCCCAACCAAGCCCACTTATCCGAGATATCATTTAAATCAAAATTAAACAATAAGCTACTTAATTCAATCAGTTCATCGATTTCCTGGCCTACATTCAGATTACGCTTCCACTGCCACCTGAATCTAGAGATCCCTTCGACAAAACCAATCCTCTCAGCTATCTTACAATCTTTATTTTTTTCCAGCAGAAACAAAGCAGGGAATCTGAGAAACAACGGACCGATGCTCAACCAAGGATCAAGCCAGAACTGAATCAATTCACCCGAGCCCACTTTGCCAACGATATACTGTTTCAGCGGTTTGTTATCGATCAAAACCTTGTCCAGCAAATTAATGATGTTACACCACACACCCCCTATCATTTTTCTTACCGGAAAGCTATCCACTCTGTTTTTCGTCAAGTGCACCGCTTCAATGACTTTAACCCAAAGCTTCTCTTTGTCTACCTTGAACCTCCAACCCCACTTTGCCAATAAAGATATGTTAATGTTCTTGAGTCTGCTCAGGCCCAAACCCCCTTTATCAGTAGGACAAGCCACACGGTCCCATGCCGCCCAATGAATTTTATTACTATCCGAACCCCCTCCCCACAGAAATCTTCTAATTTTAGCTTCGATATCCTTAACGACCTGAACCGGGGCCTTATAAAGAGAAAAGAAATAAGTCGGGAGGCTCTCTAGAACCGACTTAATCAAAGTAATTCTACCACCCATTGATAACATTGTCGCTTTCCACTTCGCAAGTCTAGCGTCAACTATATCGTAAACAGGTTTCCAATTAGCTGGCCTGTTCATATTTGCTCCAACCGTAAGACCAAGATATCTGAAAGGAAAAGAACTAGCTTGACATCCAATGATTTCCGCCATATTATCCAACTCCCCAAGCTCAATACCGACTCCAAACAAGTTGGATTTAACAAGGTTTATTTTTAAACCAGAACAAAGATGAAAAATCCTCAGAATTCTAACCACATTTTCTATGTTATCTTTAGACCACTCTCCCAAAATAATAGCATCATCTGCGTAAAACAAATGAGAAACAACCGGACCGATCATAGGAGTTTGTATACCAACCATTTCCCCGACACTTTTAGCCCTACCAATCAAATACGACAGAGCCTCCATCACTATAATGAAAAGAAACGGAGAGATCAGATCACCTTGCCTTATACCTTTAGAGCACTTGAATTCGAACGTAGGCGAACCATTAACCAAGACAGACGATCTGGCCGACTCGATAACTCCTTTAATCCAATCACACCATCTCGCCGGGAAACCCATTTGATGCATGATAGACAAAAGGAAACTCCAATTCACATTATCATACGCTTTTTCGAAGTCTATCTTCAGAAAAAAGAACTTTTTCCTGAATTTCTTTCCCCAGTTGTATAACTCATTAATAATCAAAGGGCCGTCCAAAATAAAATTACCTTTCAAGAAAGCCGATTGAGACTCCGATATCACCGATCCAATGACTTTTTTCAATCTATTAGCGAGCACCATCGATAACAATTTACTCACTACCCCAATGAGATTAATGGGTCTATAGTTTTTTAACTCGATCGGGTCTTTAATCTTGGGGATGAGAGTGATAAAAGACGAATTGCATCCAATACTGAAATTTCCATTCTCAAAGAAATGCTCAAAAAACTTCATGAAATCTGCCTCGAGTAAGTGCCAAAAAGCTTTAATAAATCTAAAGTTCAAACCATCCGGCCCGGGCGCTTTATCATCCCCACAATCCTTAAGAGCATTCTTCACTTCCAATAACGAAAACGGTTCTACAAGCCCCACTTTTTCCAGCTCCGACAACTTACTAATGTCCACACACTCCAAAGTTGGTCTATTAGACACTTCTTCCGTGAACCTCGATCTAAAATACTTCATCACCTCCAGTTTAACCACCGACGGTTTATTAACCCAAACTGAATCTAAATTAATACCCGGAATACCATTAACCGCCTTACGGGCGTTAACATGAGCATGAAAAAAACTGGAATTTTCATCCCCATTCAACGCCCACTTCGTTCTTGATCTCTGTCTCAAATCCATCACTTTATTTTTTTCAATCTCCAACAGAATTTTTTTATTCTCCGCAAAGGCCCATTCTTCCTCCTCCGTCATGTCCCTAGATTCCATGGCAATTTCCAAATCCTCCATTTCTTCAAGAACCCTACTAGTTGTTTCTCCCTCTTTTTTAAGCATCTCTTCTTTCCATTTTTTTAATTCCTTTTCTGAAAGCTGCAAACTTTTGGATAAGCACCACATCCGGAGGACCCGAACAATCAAAACCCTCCAAAGAGGCTTCAACCGCATCTTTAAATCCTTCTTTCTCCAACCAGGAATTAAAAACTCTAAATGGTTTCGCTCCGAAATTCTTTACTATAGAAGATAGCAAAATAGGACCATGATCCGAGTGACTAACCGGAAGAGCCCTAAAAGTAGCATCTGGCCACCGGTTGAAATATTCTGCACATACTAAAAATCTGTCGATCTTACTTAACTTTCTGCCGTTATTTCTGATACAGGTGAAACTCCTACCTTTCAAATCATATTCCATAAGCCCCGAGTTGAAAATAAAGTTATTGAAGTTCGAAGCGCAGGCATTGTTAAATCTGGAATTTCTCCTCTCGCAAGGGGCCCTAACCGCGTTGAAATCCCCCCCCCCCCAAAACCCACATGCCAGCAATATTCTCCATAGTCGAAGAAATCTCATCCCAAACGTCTTTTTTGGCCCTGACCGTCTGAGGGGCGTACACATTAACCACATTTAGAGCCCATCCGCTACCTTTAAGTTTACCACCCACCATCAGAAAGTTTTTGTTCTTGACCACAGACGTAGCCTCGAACAAAGTCAGATTCCATATACAAAGTAATCCACCTGACATACCTTCAGAACTAACAAACTCCATCTTATATTCCTTATTTCCCCACAATTTAGCAACATTCATCCGCGCAAAATCGTCTTTCTTAGTCTCTTGAATTAAGAGAAAATCTACATCATGTTCGTTTTTAAGCCCCCTGATCCAGCTGTCTTTAACTCCCCCCCCCTAAACCGCAAACATTGATAGATAAAAAATTCATGGGCACAAAACATTAATACCTTCCTTAACAATCGATTCCATCACAAGCTGTCCGTGATTATTTAAATCCACTCCGATTCTGTTTCCCAACTTGACCGTGGCCTCAATCTCTTCTCGATACTCTCTGTGCTCTTCAATCTTATCATCAAAAGCCGAACCATCCCTGCCAACCCTTGATTGAGAATTCATACTGGTATCTTCTTCCGAACCCCCACCCCCAACTGGAGGGCAGCCGCATAAATTTAGATCAAAACCCGGACCACCTGAATCGACCTCTGGATTCATCGATCTTGCGTCCCCAGAAACCTTATCCACAGAAGACCGGCCCGGAAGATTAAAATTACAAAATTCCTCCTCAAAAACTATCCGGGTTCTTTTATTGGGCCTCTCAACCAACACTGGGCTACTACCTTTGGGCTTTGACTTGTGTTTATCCTTACCCAACATAAACGGTTTTTTTTTAACTTATTCCTCACTCCAGGTATCGAAGAAACAGTATTAATACCGCCGACATTGACACCTGTGTCACCATTAATGTTTACATTCCCATCATCATTACAATTCCCTTGATCCTCGGGAGCCCCATCCACCACTGAATGGACTTGCATCTCTTCGGTTTCCTCTGGCAGACTCTCCGTCTTCTCATGTTCCGACGTCCGATCATCCGCCATGTCCTCCTCTCCCCTCTTGTTCACCTTCCAATCCTCATCCGATAAACAATCAGGGATCCAATTATCCCGCTCTTCAGTTATCCAAACTTTGTATTTTATGTTCCTCCACTTCAAGATAACCGAGTCCGAAATTCTTTCACCATGATCAACTAAGATACCGACGTAGTTAACCGACAAGTCTCTATCCGAAAGAGAGAGTTGAGATTTGTGAATAACTTTTCCGAACAAACCGGCCGTGTCATCAAACACCTTATTTTCTGCTAGATGAAGAGGTAAGCCGTGAAACCTAAGCCATGCAACACGTTCATACTGCATCGACTGTCCATTCCACATGTCCAAGGATGTAAACCACTTGTTCCACAAATTAACATCCAAAAGAAACTCAGCCGCCGAGATATCGTCATCGAAAGAAACTAAAATACTTAATCCCCCGAGATAATGAATCATAAAATTAGACACTCCAGCTTCCAAGAGTAAAGCATTCATCTTATTGAGAGAAGAGATATCAATAGCCCTACCCACCAATGCTCTACCTTGAAGATCAAAGAACGCCGCCGTTTCACTATGAACCTCAACTTTCTTCCCTCTTTCCTCCGCTTCTTCACTACCTCCTCCCTGCTTCAGCATATCTTTGAATGAGACTCCTTCCTTGATCCCACCCTTGTTGCTGCCCCAACTATTGACCGCTCCTGCTACACCATGAAACATCTTGTCTGATTCAACTACATACTTTCCTTCCTTTTTTCTTTGATTATCTGCTATCCATCTCTCCGCATTTTCTGCCGCAAACTTGGCGATGTTAACCTTGAGATTAAAGCCCCCCATTTTTAAACCGTTCAAAACCTTTTCCGTAGCTTTGGCATCTTTAACATTTCTGAGACTTAAAAAAACCGAACTTTCTTCCTTCCTTGTCCTTTTTCTTAGCAATAAACATACCAGCCACTTCTCCGCAACCTCTCACAAAATCGGCCACATCCCAGGGTCTGCATCCGAACGGTAGGTTCGTTATGAAGAACTTCGTGATATTATCTTTGGGCGTCCCAACACTCATCTTTCCTTTACCCTTCTTTCTCAAATGATGAGGATCCAACCAAGGGCCTTCCTCCTCCATGGACCGTGAAAAAGAACAACCAAATGGCGAATGGAAAGATCGGGAAACCAAGATAGAAGAAAAAGTTAGGGTAGATCCCCAAACGATATGAGGGTCCGGTTAAACTTTTTGTGCTATTCCAGTCACCTCTCCTTCGTCGAGCCACCGGCCAAATGAACTCCACCGACAAGCAAAAATCTAACCCTGAATCAGAATGCCCAACCCCGGCTAAAAATCTCGATATGTTTGGAGAACGTGACCTCCAAACAATTTCAGGCTGTTATGCCGGAGCGGGAAAAACCGATTAGGGTTCCGCCGTTTTAGGGTTTTGTTTGATTTTACAGTATAATTGACATCTTAGGAGTAAGATAATGTTTAGAGACCATTAAGTCTTGGGTTGGGTTCAATTTCCACAAAGAGGTTTTTAAAATTTTTGGGTTTCCTCCTGTATTAGGGTACTAACACTTAACCCAGTTTAATTTTAACAGAGTTCAAAGGTAATTATTTCCTTTTGTAATCTCCATTTATCTAAACTAATAAAAAACAACCAACTTCATTAAAAAAAACATGCAAATTCCCATACAGGCCAATTTGTATAAAAGCGACCATTTTCAATAAAAAAAAACATACAAATTCCCATACATGTCGATTTGGAAAAAAAAAAAACTACTACCAACTTCAATAAAAAAACATACAAATTCCCATACGAGTCAATTTGGATAAAGCAACCATCTTTGATAACAAACAAGTTCCAAATTAGTAGCCAATAAATAATATTTAAATGCACCAAAATAATCTAGTTTCAAATTATTTGCGAAAAGGTAACATTAAAACATACCAAAGTAAACCACCTCCAAACTAGCACTTCAAGCAATTGATGATTCCCCTCTTTGTCCAGTACATATCCTTCTGTTGTGCCCCTTGTCTCCACAACTTTTACAAGTCACCTTCTTCCACTTTCTACTCAGTTTTAACCTTTGACCATGTCATCTTCCTTCTCGATGGCATCCTTCTTCCTCAACTTCTTTAGCCTCCCAATTGGTTTGTGGTACTTAGGTTTAATGAGTTTGGTAGGACATTGTGATATAGGCCACATGCTTCTTCCATTGATGGGTCGTACTTTATGTGAATATACATGCTTCTATGTTAAAAGCCAATAGCATTCATCAACCCGTTTCTTTGGAATGTCAACATGTACACCATGCATGCCCATGTTCTAGTTGGAAGCAATAGCATGTGCACAAGAATTTCCACCTTCTACACGAGCAGGTCTTCTTATTGACATCCACGACATATTGTTCTCCGTGTTGTTGTCCATAGTATGCAGAGACTTGAAATTCTAAACCTCCATATATTTATGGGCTTATAATGGCTTGTTAAAGTTACACATACCATCAACCAATCTTGAATTTAACACCTTACACATGTTGTTTTAGAGAACATTAGTCTTTGCTCTACCTGTATAGCCAATTATCAATTTTGCATGACAAACTGTACATATATAAAAATAAATTATATTAAAATCAACCACTTAAATGTACTTGTAAAGTGACTTCTAGCCCAATGTCTTGGTTCAATCTGGCTTAACCATTGGTGAGCCTCAGGATTCATCAGTCTCAACTCAATCATCTTGGCTTGAAATTCTTGAATTATAGTCACTATAGTTATAGACCACAACATGTCTTTAAAAGCCTTGCCCTTCCACTTTAGTTGCATGTTATTGTCACACCCTGTCTTTTGCGGAAGCGTATGATGTGTGTGTAATATCCCGAAAATATAAAACTTTATAATATAATTATAAAACGTTGAATAAACAAGAATAAACTAACTAGGGATAGATAACCCAGTTAGATACAAGTCTTGTAATATCAAATAAATGGATGGAAAACTCCTGAATCATAAAGAAAACAACAATTGAGGGACTAGAATGGTTAAACCTGAAACTTGGGATATTAAAACAAAAGATATTACACCAAACACACACAAGAAGTGTGTGTCTGGTCGATTCTCTACCAGGGGCGACATAGGGGTTTCCCCACAACCCTAATTCAATCAATTTTCATCAAATTGAAGCTCCTAATCAGTCTTAAATCAAGTTTCAAGCACGGATTAGTGATCACCTCACTGAAGGGATCACAAGGTATGTGAAATTCTAGTATTTTGATTCATCTCAAGTTCTAGGTTAATGAAGAAAAATCGAAATTTAAGCTTGATTGTGTCTTGCATGTATATAATTAGAAGAAATATGGTGTCTAGGGATGAACCCTAGGTGAAATCTTGTTAAAAGATTTCATGATAAATATAGAGTTTATAACCACCATTGTAGGTGAATAATGAACTTGAAGAAAACTTGATAAGCCCTAGAGTTATGATCTTGTTTTAGCATACATCTGAATTTAAGAATAAATTTCAGAAATATTGATGTTGAGACATGTGTAGAATTGACTAATTGAAGTTAGTTTAGATGATAATTACAAGTCATGAACTTGGTTTTGTTTATATAAAAATCTGACCCGCTAGGTGTTTGATGGAACGCCTAAGTGAGGGTTAAAATGTTAAAAGTTGGGTAAAAACGCAGATTTGATCATGGTAGAGAATTATGCGTTAAAGCTTATGAAAGAGTTCTAAACTTATTGTGAATTGAACTCTTTAGGCAAAGAATCCAGAACGTCAAGCGGACACGCCGGGGGAGATACGCGCTTGAAGGATGTGTTCTAAAGGTACGTGACTCATCGTCTCGTTACATTTATATAGATAAACCTAGTCCTAGATATGTGCAATATTGATATGGCGAAAATGATGGCGTTTGGTATGTCAATGAAGTGATGTAACTCACTCGACAACCAAACGGGTCAAACTTATTAAATAAGTATGTTGTTAATGTCATTGTTTAAAATAGCCGTGTTGGAATGTCAATGAAGTGATGTAACTCACTCGACAAAACCCAACAGGTTAAAGAATGGTCGAATTTTGTAGTGATGAAGTGATTAAAACATCACTCATTAAAAACTAAGTTATAAAAACATAATCCATGGAATGGACATGATACGCTAAGATTGACAAGCCCGGGAATGGGTAATTATGGGTAGAAATCAATGTCGATGAATTACGCAAGTATGTAACTTAACTCGTTACATTGGGTAATTTGATAACTAGCATATGTGTAGTAGAATTGTAAAATAAAGATTTTGTTGATCTAAAGTGATAGAGTTCGCTAAATTGAATAATAAGTCAAGAATTGGTTGTGATCTCGTTGGTAGTCATCGTAATGGAGGATTCCGTAGATGAGCCAAATGGGTTGAATAATCAAATAAAGCGTGGCTAACGTATCATGATATGGTTACTCGGTCTTTGTTATTGATAATAAAGGATGTATTAGAATACGAGAAATCAGTGTGTGGGTTGTTAGAATGAGAAATCCGAGAATGGGGTTTGGGAAAAACAAACAAAAAGTCAAAACATAAACTTACATGGACTACCGTAAGTTACGGTATCCACCGTAACTTACGGTAGAGATCAGAAACTTACGGTGGTTCACTACTGATTTACGGTAGACCAGAAACTTTAACTGACTACCGTAACTTACAGTAGATACCGTAAGTTACGGTAGAGTCTTGGAAATTTTGTAAATTCTTGCATTGTATAGCTAATCGAATCCATTTTGATCGTAGTTTCGATTATGTAATATTTCTAAGAACCCTAACACTATTTTTTATGTAAACATTTCAGTTTTTAGGTATTGCAAGAATACGGATGGCGGTCAAGCAAGTTTTTGAAGAACCGAACACAACTTTTGAAGCTTCCGCAATTTCATAACTTTGTTAAACAATGTTTCTATTTCTTATGAATGTAAACAAATTGCTAATCAGGTCATGTATGTTTTAACTAGTCATTGATTTGTCTAGTTTTAAATACTTGGAACCTCGTTTTTGATAACTATGTATTAATTTAGATACCTTTTACATAAATCGTATGAATTTTTTTATTAAATTCAAGTAATAATGGGAAGGGTGTTACAAGTTGGTAATCAGAGCTCAAGGTTGTCAACAAAGTGTTCGGTTCAAGCTTGATCGATCGTCCGGTAAGGATTAATTATTTATTTTAGTAGATTTTATTATATGTGAGAAAAAGAAAGGTAAATTGGCGTGCATGGGAAGAGCGTGCTAACACACTCAAACCCGGAAAGTGCACTAAATGAGAACGGTTAAAACAAGTTATGAACTTGGCTAAACCAAAGCAAATAAGGTATATGTTATAGATGAAATGTTTAGCAATTAGTATAAACATTTCAGTTTCAAGATGACGGAAATATGGGAGGAGTGTATAAATACGCTCGAACCCGGGAAAATACACTAAGCAAGAAAGGTAAGGCAAGATATATACTTGACCAAACCGAAAAAGAATAACACATTACTTATGATTAAGTGAGAATGATATAAATTTTCGTATAATAAGATGGAAATGAATTAAATAATTATTGATCAACCATTATGGATGTTTCAGTTAAAGAAATGTCTGGAGTAACTGGAGATGATTCGAAATCTCAATTGAGTGAACAAATGAAAGCTAAGATTTCTGAGGCAGTCGGAAAAGCTCTAGAAAATAGTCTATCACAGTATATTGATAGATTACAAACCACAATCGTGCCGGTGGTGGATGATATGATGGCTGAATTGAAAGACATCATATTACAAGAAATAGAAGAAAGGAGGGTGTTGGATATGAATCCAAGTTCCGTAAAGAAATCAAAGTCTAATAAAGTTCCTAAGAAAGGAGTTACAAAAAGTGTGTTACATAAGTGTAAAATTTGTGGAAAAATTCACAAGGGCACATGTGGTAAGCCAAGACATAAGAAGTCTAAATGTCCAGAGAGGCTTGGAACCAAAGACACAACTGACACAAAGTCTGATCCTCAGAAATCAAGGACAAAGTTGTTTTATATAACAGCCGCAGAGGCTAAAGCTGAACCTGATGTCGTTTCAGGTATACTCTTGTAAATTAAATTTCAACATGAATTTTTAATTATTACGAGTACAAGTAAATCGTTTGTTTTATATATATTTATTCAACATCCTACATTCGCGTTAACGAAATTACCTATGCTTTGAGAAATAGAAATAGGAAATAATAAAAGTTCTATTGTTTATAAGAGGTGCTGAAACTGTACATGGAGCATCGAGGTAAAAGTAATCTCGATAGATATTGCCATGGGAAGGAGCGCATGTACACTCAAACCCGGAAATTGCAATAATAATAAATAGCGAAGACAAGGTTATAGACTTGGCCAAACTAAATAAAACGTGTAGAAACGTCAATTACATCAACAAACGATGTAGATAAATTTCATTCAACAATAAGGAATAATAAAATTAAATGAATTAATTTTGTTATTGTTTCATTAGGATTAAGGTTAAAGATGAGAAATTAATACTCGGACTGAGAATACCCGCGAAAAGGAAGTTAAATGAATGATACGTATTATTCGCTACTATGAATAATAAAGTGTCAATAAATGTAAATTTAGAAACTTGGGTATGGGTAACTATCCAAGTAATACATTATTAATCAAATCCTCATGAGGAGGAACGATGATCGCAGTGATGGATGTGATTATATAAAAGCCTAGTAAAATAAACTTTATGAAAGTGTTAGAATAAGAACGGGTAAACCCCAAAAGCCGTATAACCATAACAGTGGTTTACCAAATAAAACTCAAGAAATGGACTTTCGAAACATTAGTAAACGAAACAGACCTAAGGGTCGCTAACAACAGAAAGGTGGTGTTCGGATCAGATAAGCAAAATGCTTGATAATAATGGTAAACGGAAGCCGGATGACGGGAGCGTGTTACATTAAGGTAATAAGCCCAAGGGAAAGGATAAGAATCAAGGTAAATAAAAATATAAACCAATAAACAAGAATGTTAGGGAATAGGGGTAAAGTTTGACTATCATAAGCGATGAAGTACACACGAACAAGTCAAACAAGACGAATGAAAGAATAAAAGACTTGGTGGAATAAGGGCGACGGAATACGCTAATACTACTGAATAAATCAAAACGAAGTCTTAATACATGCCGGAATGGCTGTTTTGATAGTGACTTCGGTAAAATACCTGATAGATGGGTAGGAATACGGATCTATACGTAAACCAAGAGACGGTGGCGCAGATTAAAAGTCAAAAGACTTGGATTAAGAGTTATGACTAAAGGATAATAAAATTTCGCAAAAACAAAAATTTCGATAGTTATGTTCAACTATTTTAATATTGGACGGGCCGAATAAAGTATAATACTTGATATTCCAAGTAAGCACAACCCGAATAATGAAAGTGCGAAATATTACCGAACCAATGTGATAGGTCGTAAAAGAGCATGGAAAGGAAAATGCAAATCAATAAAACCGGGGTGTTAAAAATATTAAGATAACGAACCCGGTAACGGGTTGAAAGGAAATAGGGGCATAAACCAAATAACGGTATGAGTAAAATAAACCGACGCGAAGGTGACATAAGAAGTCATTGGGTCGGAAAGATAATCCGAAAGAAAATAAGTGTAACCTTAGACTACGGTCAAGGTCAAACGAATAGAAGATGATATGGTTACTCGGTCTTTGTTATTGATAATAAAGGATGTATTAGAATACGAGAAATCAGTGTGTGGGTTGTTAGAATGAGAAATCCGAGAATGGGGTTTGGGCAAAACAAACAAAAAGTCAAAACATAAACTTACATGGACTACCGTAAGTTACGGTATCCACCGTAACTTACGGTAGAGATCAGAAACTTACGGTGGTTCACTACTAATTTACGGTAGACCAGAAACTTTAACTGACTACCGTAACTTACGGTAGATACAGTAAGTTACGGTAGAGTCTTGGAAATTTTGTAAATTCTTGCATTGTATAGCTAATCGAATCCATTTTGATCGTAGTTTCGATTATGTAATATTTCTAAGAACCCTAACACTAGTTTTTATGTAAACATTTCAGTTTTTAGGTATTGCAAGAATACGGATGGCGGTCAAGCAAGTTTTTGAAGAACCGAACACAACTTTTGAAGCTTCCGCAATTTCATAACTTTTTTAAACAATGTTTCTATTTCTTATGAATGTAAACAAATTGCTAATCAGGTCATGTATGTTTTAACTAGTCATTGATTTGTCTAGTTTTAAATACTTGGAACCTCGTTTTTGATAACTATGTATTAATTTAGATACCTTTTACATAAATCGTATGAATTTTTTTTATTAAATTCAAGTAATAATGGGAAGGGCGTTACAGTGTGACTGGTTTAATATCATTGCATTCAATCGTAATAAACAACTACATGATCAAAACGATGTTCATCCATTCATAAAATTCGAGTATCACAAACACTTGTTATTTAAGTTTTAAGACACAACCTTCGACTAGGTTACAAATCAACAAAAGTGGAAGACATCTAATCTTGAAGTCTACTTCTAGTTACAACACCCGTGCCCAAGATCCATCCTGTCACCTGAAACACATGTAATTTTGGAAAACATCAACAAAAAGTTGAGCGAGTTCATGCGTTTTGTATACCTTGTAAGAAACATGGTATGTATCTTGTATAAATAAAGTATTCTTGTAAAATAAAGTATTCTTGTGATACAAATCTTATACCAAATAAGTATTCTTGTAAATCTTTGAGAGAATTTAAGGCATGTGAGGATATGGGGAGTACTTGTTATGACTCCTTGAGGACATGGGGAGTACTTGTTATGACTCCTAGGGAGCATTCGTAATGGCTCATAGGGAGCACTCGTAATGGCTCATCCGCTTGTTGATTTTCCTCGACTGTGTCGATTAACCTCGACTATGTCAATTTCCCTCGACTGTGTCGATTACCCTCGACTGGGACTCCGAAGCACTACTTGGTACTAGTTGTGACCATGAGTGGGGTTCGGCCGTACCCCTTAGATCTAACCCTCGTCCCTAATTCAGTATTTAATGAATGTGTTAATGGCATTTCTGTATCTAGTCTATGCTCACATGATCTAGTATTTCATAGGCATTTTATCTATCATTCCATAAAACGCATCATACTTGGTACTAGTTATCACCAAGGGTGCTTCTTGTTTTGGTATCCATCATACCATTTATAAACATTGTAATATTTGTAACATGTATTTCACCCCCGAGAGTTATAAAACCAAAAACAATTAAAGAAAAGGGGGAGCATGAACTCACAACTTTGCGTTCCTGCGTCGTAAACTTCACCGGATTTGCTTATCTAGCGTCGTGACCTAAACGTGTTTTATTAACGTTAGTCACTAGACTTGTATCGCACAAGTACAAGTCACTATTTTTTGTATATGTGTTCTTGTGTTAAAAATAATTTATATTTTTAACTACGTGTCTTACTTATATTATTTTCTGAAAAATAAATATAAGTATCTTGTATTTGTCTAAGTATGTTGTATGTGTATATTTTTTTTTGTATCTACACTCCTTAGGAGTATTTAGTGCATCTTCAAGTCCTAATACACTATCTCGTATAATACATACTACATACATTTAGCACAAAATTTGGTGATCAATAAATATATATTTTTCTAAAAAATATACATACTTAATACCAATTTTAAATCTTGAAGAAATCATCATGTCTTAACACAAAAATTAAGGAAACCTTGGTAAATATTCTTAGGTACATTTTTAGAGAATAAGTTTCACAAAAACTTATATTTTTCTAAGTGTCAAAATTTATAGAAATTTTGACAGAGTTTCCCTTAAAAATGGTGGTTTCTTTTAAAACATCATCAACAATCAACATTTCATTTCTTATCCATCAAGTGTTAAAATCAAGTAAGTTACATGACAACATGAACTTGTTCTTTCTCAAAACTCGTAGTAACTTGGCAATGTCTCTAGTAGACTTAGTTACTCTTCAAAGTGTGTTTATTTCATCAGAAATCCCTTTCTTGAAAGATTTGAGTGTTTACAACTTGTAAACATATTTTACAAAAATGTTTCTTTATTAAATCTTCTTGTTCTCTAGTGTTTTTACACTTATTTTACCACCAAAAACTAGTGTAAGTTTGAGTAAAAATCATGATCTTCTAAAAATCATATTTTAAACTTGGCTTTCTTTTAGAAAAACCACTCATGAATCTTAGATTCACAAGATTACTAGCTTGCTTTGATTAATATTTTACCAAGAAATCGTTCATTCATCAAGTCCATGACTAAACAAGAAGATGATTATTCTAGGTTGTTACATAATCATCCCCTACTTGCTAGATTAAGTGTTTAAACATCATCTAGCAAGCTTCATGTGATGATTAGCATCATCATCTCAAATGAACAACAACAACAACTATCACACATATGCAACATATCACTATTTCATCAAGATTTCTCCATATTTTAAGCTTATGTTCAAGTTTACTTCTTGTGATTCTTAGTGTTCTTCATGTTTAACATTATGATTCCTCTTTTAACCACTAAAAATGGAAGTAAAATAGCAAGATCAAGGTTCTTACCACTAGCACAAGGCTAGGGATGATCAAGTGAAGAAAAC
The DNA here is from genome assembly GCA_030545235.1 of Helianthus tuberosus. NCBI lineage: Eukaryota > Viridiplantae > Streptophyta > Magnoliopsida > Asterales > Asteraceae > Helianthus > Helianthus tuberosus. Next base: position 91,160,731 of record CM060411.1, read on the forward strand.
AAGTGGATAAAAGCAATTAAGAGAGGTTCTTGAACTTCCATAAGCTCCTAGCTTCCTTATGCACCTTCTAACACTCCTGTATGAGCTTGGAATGTATGAGACTTGATCGAAAACTGGTGATGATGGTGGTGCCTGGTTCGGCCGAAAGCAAGAAGAAGAGAAGGAGAGGAAAGTGTGTGTGTAGTGTGTGAAGTTGTGAAGGTTATGTCTTAATGTGCCATACTTATATCCATTTCAACACTTTAACTCTTGGTTATTATGTCCCTAAAGCACCAACAAGATCACATTTTTAAATTGATTAAAATCTTAAGGTGGGGCCATGTTGGGCCGATTACTAGGTGGGGGGGGGGGGGTAGCATAGGCTTGAACTAAGTTGGTTAGTTTAAGGTTAAATATCAAGGATCTAGTTAGTTATTCTAGTTACTAGATATTTATGATGTGTTATGATGTTCAGGAACCATAACTAGCTTGGTAATGTCAAAACAATGCTTCTAATAATATTTTGATGTCCCGGGTAATGTCAGGTTTTTAGGTTTAGTACCGGTTCGTTAAAGTGTTAAATCACACCATTTAGTGTCCTTTATGTCCCCCTTTGTAACACTTTCAATTCCCGACACTTAGGGAAATATTCTAGATGATGAAACATAAATTTTGCATGATAATTATGTGTTAAAAACTGATTTATAGCTGAACTTAATAAAATTCTGCACTTAAAGTGCGTTTCGAGTGCTTTTTAGTGCGTATTTTAGCTTTCGTAATGTCTATATATAAACCCTTGTATGTACTCTTGGGTTTTAATGTATTCTTGTCATTGGATCTACACCCAGGCTCCAATTCTATTGTCTAGCTGCTCTTTGCAGAATTGTTGACACAATGTGTCTTACCAGTGAGTTCTCTAGTATTTCTGACGCAACGCTATCATAAGGTAATTCTTGTAGTATAAAACGTGCATGAATTCACTTGCATGGAAATCAGAAATTTATTTGTCTGGTAAACTAGATCATGCACAGTCATTAAAGCCCAGATTACTGTTTATTTAGTGTACGGAATGTACAGAAAAGTGACAGTTGTCACAGTCTCCCTCCGTTAAAAGAATTTCGTCCCGAAATTCAAGCGATGCCATCGGTCGCAGGGGAGTTGTGAATCAAATTTGGTCACTTAGATTCATGATTTGTCTTCATGTTCCTATGTAATTTCTGGGTCATGTTATAAATTCTATCGTATTCTGGTAAATTAATCATGTCTTTTCTGTATCTTGTGGACTCTTGGTCCGTAACCTTAACAGGTCCTATAGTAATTCTTGTCGTTTGTTATTGACGTGAATCTTAATTATGGGAACAACGACTGTTCCCTGAGTCAGACTCCTCTAAAGACTAGACACATGAATGCGTCGCGATCACTACTGATCTTTTTCTGGAAGTTTCATCTTGTGCGCAATGGTCCTGATCCCTACACCGGGGATTCAACCTTTTCCTTTTTCCAAATCACACTACGCCTTCTCTAGGCGAGGCTCTCATTCAAGCCATACTTCTTGTTTCAAATTCCTATGATTTCCGCCGCTCATCGGCGCAATCTTTCTGTATTCTGCGGGCTGCCTTGATATGTTCACATATCTGCACGGTTTGCTGCTAGTTTTCTGAACCTACTCGGGACAACAAATTGTTTATTCCCGGTCTCTGATAAACACTACGGGGATCAATTTATTATGTTCCATCTAAAGCTTCACACGAAGAGGTTTAAACGGCGGTGTGATAAATACTGTTGTAGGAAAACTCCACTAAGGGCAAGTGAGTGCTCCAACTTTTCATCAAAGTTTATCACACAGGCACGTATCATGTCCATACAGTCTGCATCGTTCAGTAGCTTAGTCCGTCTACGTTAATACTCAAGTTCTTACGATCAACGGTTTGCTAAAATTTTTGTGATCAGTAAAGATCGTGCAACGTTTTCTTTCAGGTAATGACGTCAAATTTTGCGGCGCACAATTACTGTATCTAGATCAATGTTTCTTCTTATTATTCCTTAATCAATGTGCAGCGTATGCAATGTTGTGGTCTCGTTGCATCGACGCGTAATCGAGACTTTGTCGAGAAGCGTCTCATAGATGCAACTCCATCTCCTTAGCCCTTGATTGCAGGGTTGGCATGAATTTCGTTCTTATCCACCATGTATCTTAAAGTTCTCACTTCGCAAATTCAAAATCCGCTTTTCGTCATCATAACACATAATTGTTCTTTTCTCTAAGAGTTGCAAGGCAAATTGCAGCTGTTGCTCACGACCTTCCTTGGTCGTTGGCTATATAAGAATGTAGTCAATAAGTATAATCGTGATTTATCCAGGTGTGGCTTACACGTTCGATTCACGAGGTCCATGAATAATGTTGATGCATGTGTTAAGCCAATTCGTATGACAAGGAACTCGTAATGCTCGAAGCGAGTCCTAAAGGTCGTTTTAGGGATATTTCCTTCTTGTATTCACAGTGGTGGACATCTTGTCATCATGTTGATCTTTGAGTGGTAACTATAACCTGATAATTTGTCTGTTCATGTTATCAGTCCTTGGCAAAGGATTCTGATTTTCAATTCTCCGGAATTTATGCAAAATGGGACTGTCAACTTTCTCCTTGTGTCCTTACTAAGGATGTCATGTCCTTAATTTCCTCTGTCTAGCAGCTCTTGCAGTTATATCGGAGGCTCATGCTTCACGGACGAAGCTAGTCGGTAAGGCGTCATTCGGCACTGGTGCCGCTCCTGGCACGAGATTTACCCTAGACTCCTCTTGTCGCTTATGGAGGTATTCTTGGCAAGTCTTCAGAAAAGGCTACTGGAACTTCTTCCATAACGGGGATGTTCTCAGGCTCTATTCTTGGATATCCAATCCATGCTGACTATCATATCATGACTTCTCAAGTCAATGGTAACAGAAGGTTCCGGCCTTCTGAGTCCCTAAATACAATCCTTAATTGCTTCGTCTGCTTAAACTAGCCTTCTATATGCCCATATCTAAAGGATACGGGACGTCTATTTTACTCGAAACTAGGCCAAGAAGTTTCTTAAGTTCTAAGCATGCAAGGTTAAAGTTGATGCCAATATTAATTAAAAGTAGATGCATAGGGTTGGTTAATAGGGAACGTACCCGTAACCGCATCTGGATCCTAGCGTGCTTCACGAGTTTCGATCGTGAAAACCCTTCCTTGCTTGTTTCTTCCCAGGGAAATATTTCCTAAAGTGAGCTGCTTCACCACATCTGTAGCGACCTGGTATTCTTTTATTTCTTCCATCTGGGTCCTTCGCCCAACAAGCGTCCTTGTTGTGCCCTTCTTTTCCACACTTTCCGCACTTAGGCCTCAGACATTGACCTTCATGGTGAAAATTGCATTCCCCGCACCCCGGCTTAGTCCCCGAGTAAATTTTAGCACCGACCTTATTAGTGGCTCCATCAGTTTTCCTGCCATGTGGCGGTTTCATTTTCTTTCTTTTGTTTGCTTTAAAGCTTCCATAGCCGACTTGTGTGCCCACCTTTAGGTTCAAAGGCTTCCTTTTCTTATTGCCTGATGACTCCACATGAGTCTCTTTCTTGTTATCCTCAGATTCCGAAAATTTTCCCGCACGTAGAGCTTCTTCAGTAAGCGTAACGCTTAAATCGATAGCCTCTGCGATGGTTGGAGGCCTTGAGGTAGTAACCAAGCTCCTAATTTGAGGTGCAAGTCCCCAAATAAATCGTTCAATCCTTTTGAATTCCGGTTTGACTAAGTAGGGGACAACCCTAGACAAGTCGTGAAATCGCTGGACATATTCAGGAATCTTCGGTCCGTCCATTTTCAAATTCCAGAACTCCACCTCAAGCTTCTGGATTTCAGCCCTAGAACATTATTTCTTTTCCATCATTTCCTTGAGCTCGTCCCAGCTCAGTGCATAAGCAGCATCTGCACCAAGGGTCTGAACCTGAAGGTTCCACCAGGAGAGTGCGCCATCAAAAAACAATCCTGAGATATAGGTAATAGTCTGTTGGGGCGAACAGTTACTCATTCTTAGAACTGAGTCAGTCTTTTCTGTCCAACGGAAAAATTCAACGGCGCCTCCTGTTCCGTCAAAGTTTAATGGTTTGCAGTCCAGGAACTGTTTATAGGTGCAGCCAGTTGGAGGGTTATTTCCGGTAGTGCCACCGCTGTGTTCGGAGCGGAGGGCTTCATGTCGTGCAATTGCCTGTGAGATTCGTTCTTAAAGCTCAGCTTCTGTTCTTGGTAACATACTGGTGTTTGTGTCTCGTCTGGGTGGCATTCTCTTCTGTCAAAAGGTATGAAGTAGGTTAGACAATATTCCATAATTGTGTATGAGGTACATAGCACTATAAGCCATCATGTAATCACCCAATTTCACATGTATATATATAATCAACAATGTATGAGCAGGGAAACAATTACTGAGTCTTCATAGGCTTGGCTACTTGGCTTATTGTTTGTAGTAATGTATTCGAGGCTACATCGCCCTCGTTTCAAGTTTCAGTTATTTCCTGCTACATTGGTTTTCTTAGGTCTTTAGCTTTACTGATGTGTATATTTCCCAGAGGTGGGGTTGTTCATGTAGGGGTGATAGAGAGTGTAACGTCACTGGATCTTTTCGAATGTTATCCATCTTCACTTGTTTAAATGTCGTTTTCTCAAACGTCTCGTATACAGGTATAAGTGTCAGTCACGAAGTAGGCTAAGACAGGCTTCCTACTTTATAACGCGCTAAAGCACTGATCTATGTATTGTTCTACAAGATGAAGGTGTGAACACCTATAGATTATTTTTGTGTGGTTTTCATTAGCTCGACCCGCAGAGTCCACCAGGATTTCTGTGCACTACAAGTCGTTATTACGTGGGCCCCTGTAATAATAAATTGTCTTGCACAGTTACCCCAATTTTCTCTCGTCCAAGCAAATGATCAATCAAGGAGGAGACACTACTGTCCTTATACCTTTGTCATGGAAAGGACCATTGCGGTGGTCCACGCGCTAACACTCGTTATCGTTACGCGCGCATAGGTACGATGATTAAATGAAGTAGGAATAAAGAGAATTCCCGGTAGTTGGAGGGGCACCTTCAAGACGAATACTTCATCTTCTTTTTCTGGTCAAGGGTATCGTCAATCTTGCTTCACATAAGCCGCAGGGATCTCGTCCCGTTGATTAAGAATTCGTTCAAGGTTACCGCCTCTGCCTCATCATCATCATCACCGTAGTCAGGCACCTTCACGATCGATAGGGAAGAACAGCCATCTCCTACGGAAGCAAGCTCAGAATCTTGTCTGGTAATTACTCTAGCTATGAGCTTTGCAATGAACGCGAGGTCGATATCTTCATCGTGCGAGTTACGTACAGTATTAGGAGTCTGAGTTGAAGGTATCTTATTCACGTCAATAATCATTCCGTACATTTATTCGTATGTATTCACGTCAATATTTATTCCGTACACTTATTCGTATGTATGTATATCAATAACAAATATGCTACTTAGCATAAATAAGCAATTTGATTATATCACGTATAACTCTCGTTTTTGGGGGGTCATTTTTCTAGTTGTCGATTTACGACAAAAACACTACTTGGTACTAGTTTTCACCAAGAGTGTATTTTATCTTTGGCAAGTCTAACTCGTGTAGACTATGCCTTAATTGGCACCTTATCTTGAGGGTATTCCCTACTAATGTCCTTGCCTTGTCTCTTTTTGAAAAGTGGTTGACTCATGAATCTTGGCGCTTACGTGAATGCAATGAAAACCTTTTTGAAAAATGTTTTTGTGAGAGAACTCTAGTGATTGTAGTCTAGACTCGAGAAGGAATCCTAGTTCAGTACAATCAAAGCTCTGATACCAAACTGTCACACCTTGTCTTTTGTGGAAGCGTATGATGTGTGACTGGTTTAATATCATTGCATTCAATCGTAATAAACAACTACATGATCAAAACGATGTTCATCCATTCATAAAATTTGAGTATCACAAACACTTGTTATTTAAGTTTTAAGACACAACCTTCGACTAGGTTACAAATCAACAAAAGTGGATGACATCTAATCTTGAAGTCTACTTCTAGTTACGACACCCGCGCCCAAGATCCATCTTGTCACCTGAAACACATGTAATTTTGGAAAACATCAACAAAAAGTTGAGCGAGTTCATGCGTTTTGTATACCTTGTAAGAAACATGGTATGTATCTTGTATAAATAAAGTATTCTTGTGAAATAACGTATTCTTGTAAAATAAAGTATTCTTGTGATACAAATCTTGTACCAAATAAGTATTCTTGTAAATCTTTGAGAGACTTTAAGGCATGTGAGGACATGGGGAGTACTTGTTATGACTCCTTGAGGACATGGGGAGTACTTGTTATGACTCCTAGGGAGCATTCGTAATGGCTTATAGGGAGCACTCGTAATGGCTCATACCCTTGTCAATTTTCCTCGACTGTGTCGATTAACCTCGACTATGTCAATTTCCCTCGACTGTGTCGATTACCCTCGACTGTGTCGATTACCCTCGACTGGGACTCCGAAGCACTACTTGGTACTAGTTGTGACCATGAGTGGGGTTCGGCCGTACCCCTTAGATCTAACCCTCGTCCCTAATTCAGTATTTAATGAATGTTTTAATGGCATTTCTGCATCTAGTCTATGCTCACATGATCTAGTATTTCATAGGAATTTTATCTATCATTCCTTAAAATGCATGACACTTGGTACTAGTTATCACCAAGGGTGCTTCTTGTTTTGGTATCCATCATACCATTTATAAACATTGTAATATTTGTAACATGTATTTCACCCTCGAGAGTTATAAAACCAAAAACAATTAAAGAAAAGGGGGAGCATGAACTCACAACTTTGCGTTCCTGCGTCGTAAACTTCACCGGATTAGCTTATCTAGCGTCGTGACCTAAACGTGTTTTATTAACGTTAGTCACTAGACTTGTATCGCACAAGTACAAGTCACTATTTTTTGTATATGTGTTCTTGTGTTAAAAATAATTTATATTTTTAACTATGTGTCTTACTTATATTATTTTCTGAAAAATAAATATAAGTATCTTGTATTTGTCTAAGTATGTTGTATGTGTATATTTTTTTTTGTATCTACACTCCTTAGGAGTATTTAGTGCATCTTCAAGTCCTAATACACTATCTCGTATAATACATACTACATACACTTAGCACAAAATTTGGTGATCAATAAATATATATTTTTCTCAAAAATATACATACTTAATACCAATTTTAAATCTTGAAGAAATCATCATTTCTTAACACAAAAATTAGGGAAACCTTGGTAAATATTCTTAGGTACATTTTTAGAGAATAAGTTTCACAAAAACTTATATTTTTCTAAGTGTCAAAATTTATAGAAATTTTGACAGAGTTTCCCCTAAAAATGGTGGTTTCTTTTAAAACATCATCAACAATCAACATTTCATTTCTCATCCATCAAGTGTTAAAATCAAGTAAGTTACATGACAACATGAACTTGTTCTTTCTCAAAACTCGTAGTAACTTGGCTATGTCTCTAGTAGACTTAGTTACTCTTCAAGGTGTGTTTATTTCATCAGAAATCCCTTTCTTGAAAGATTTGAGTGTTTACAACTTGTAAACATATTTTACAAAAATGTTTCTTTATTAAATCTTCTTGTTCTTTAGTGTTTTTACACTTATTTTACCACCAAAAACTAGTGTAAGTTTGAGTAAAAATCATGATCTTCTAAAAATCATATTTTAAACTTGGCTTTCTTTTAGAAAAACCACTCATGAATCTTAGATTCACAAGATTACTAGCTTGCTTTGATTAATATTTTACCAAGAAATCATTCATTCATCAAGTCCATGACTAAACAAGAAGATGATTATTCTAGGTTGTTACATAACCATCCCCTACTTGCTAGATTAAGTGTTTAAACATCATCTAGCAAGCTTCATGTGATGATTAGCATCATCATCCCAAATGAACAACAACAACAACTATCACACATATGTAACATATCACTATTTCATCAAGATTTCTCCATATTTTAAGCTTATGTCCAAGTTTACTTCTTGTGATTCTTAGTGTTCTTCATGTTTACCATTATGATTCCTCTTTTAACCACTTAAAATGGAAGTTAAATAGCAAGATCAAGGTTCTTACCACTAGCACAAGGCTAGGGATGATCAAGTGAAGAAAACAAGTGGATAAAAGCAATTAAGCGAGGTTCTTGAACTTCCATAAGCTCCTAGCTTCCTTATGCACTTTCTAACACTCTTGTATGAGCTTGGAATGTATGAGACTTGATCGAAAAATGGTGATGATGGTGGTGCCTGGTTCGGCCGAAAGCAAGAAGAAGAGAAGGAGAGGAAAGTGTGTGTGTAGTGTGTGAAGTTGTGAAGGTATGTCTTAATGTGCCATACTTATATCCATTTCAACACTTTAACTCTTAGTTATTATGTCCCTAAAGCACCAACAAGATCACATTTTTAAATTGAATAAAATCTTAAGGTGGGGCCATGCTGGGCCGATTACTAGGTGGGGGGGGGGGGGGGTGGTAGCATAGGCTTGAACTAAGTTGGTTAGTTTAAGGTTAAATATCAAGGATCTAGTTAGTTATTCTAGTTACTAGATATTTATGATGTGTTATGATGTTCGGGGATCAAAACTAGCTTGGTAATGTCAAAACAATGCTTCTAATAATATTTTGATGTCCCGGGTAATGTCCGGTTTTTCGGTTAAGTACCGGTTCGTTAAAGTGTTAAATCGCACCATTTAGTGTCCTTTATGTCCCCTTTTGTAACACTTTCAATTCCCGACACTTAGGGAAATATTCTGGATGATGAAACATAAATTCTGCATGATAATTATGTGTTAAAAGCTGATTTATAGCTGAACTTTAAAAAATTCTGCACTTAAAGTGCGTTTCGGGTGCTTTTTAGTGCGTATTTTAGCTTTCGTAATGTCTCTATATAAACCCTTGTATGTACACTTGGGTTTTAATGTATTCTTGTCATTGGATCTACACCTAGGCTCCAATTCTATTGTCTAGCTGCTCTTTGCAGAATTGTTGACACAATGTGTCTTACCGGTGAGTTCACTAGTATTTCTGACGCAACGCTATCTTAAGGTAATTCTTGTAGTATAAAACGTGCAAGAATTCACTTGCATGGAAATCAGAAATTTATTTGTCTGGTAAACTAGATCATGCACAGTCATTAAAGCACAGATTACTGTTTATTTAGTGTACGGAATGTACGGAAAAGTGACAGTTGTCACAGTTATGGTGTATGTTTCTAAGACAATATCGATGTTCTGCACTAGGATATGTCTTCAATGACCGGGATTATTCCCTTTTGTCTGTCTGATATAAAGGTGAAATTAGAGTTCCTTTGCAATTCCAAATCATCTCTTAGTATATCTAAGAACCAAGTCTAAGTAGCTCTTGACATTGCCTCAACAATGGCATAAGCAACCGGATATATCCCATTATTAGCATCCATACCCACAGCAGTTAGTAATTGACCTGGAAATAGCCTCTTCATGAAAGCACCATCCAAACCAAGCATTTCCCTTCTACAAGCTTTGTAACCCTCCTTTAGTGGTCCTAAGCAAATGTATATTCTTCTAAAGACTCTTGTACCTAAATAACTATTTGTCTCAGGTCAATTTTGACAGTGGTGTTTGGGTTTGTTCTTTGCAATTCTAGAACATAGTCCCTTAACAGCCTGTAACGCTTAGTAAAATCATCAACTACCTGCTCTGATGCCTGTGTTTTAGCCCTAAATGCCTTCATTTTTTAGAATCCCATTTCAAACTTCTTCTGAAATTGTTCTTGGACAACTTTTATGGGTATGTTAGGGTTGGTTTGAGTTTGCATTTGAATCTCTTTATATAGCAACTTTTATGTGAAATGCTTAACAGATCTGGTTTGAAGGCATTTGTGTTGATGATATATGTTTTCGCTAACCATGTGGGCTCATATTTAATTTTAGAAGCATATAATACTGAAGGACACTTATTTGGTTTTTCTACTGTTTTTCTACCACCATCTTTTGCAGTTTTTGACCTTTTTTGTTTGTTGTCACTTGTATTGCTTGTCACAACATTATTTGGACATATCTGAAATGGGGAATTACCCCATTGCAAATAGCCCTTACCCTTGACTGGTCATTCTTATAGAATGCAATTTCCCTTCTAGTTTCTACTGCATGCCTTCTTATGAGGACCTTGATTTCTGAATTATCCCCAAACTTCTGACCAACATAAAATGAACACTTCTCCTTCCCTCCATCTTGTTGTTTCCTCATTCTCCTAAGTTCCTTTTTTCTTCGTTTTTCAATATCAACCTCTCCTTCTGATTCAGATGTCCCAAATGAATCATTTGTCAAGTAACCATCAACATCTTTTGTAAGTGCACCTTTTGATGATAAATAATTTATTCTGCTACATCTCTTGTAAATTGTTTTGTTTTAGAATAGTCCGAATTTTTTAGGGTTTAGTATACAAATTCAGATGGATTTTGTAGTTTAGCTTGTGTCCGAGTTTGATGATATAAATTCGGACTAGTTGACTAGTATATATTGTCCAAATTTGTTTGATGGTTTATATTGAATCTGAATTTGTTTAGTTAACAAATTTGGACTAGGTATTGTTTGTCATGACTTATGTGTTCGAAAATATTCTTGTATTTATACTTAGTGAATGAATGCAAGATTAGACTTTTGGTGAATTATCTTTCTGTGCAAGTTTTATCTCTCTGTGTGAAGCAAAACCCTAGCAACTGTGTATTCTTGTGTGTTTTGGTAACTTGTGAATACTTTGTGGTTTCACAGATTGTCAATAATCATCTCTGTTCTTCTACACGTTCTAAATCGTGACCTTCGTAGCAGTTTGCATCACGTGGCGGTTTCCTCACACCACGTGAGTTGGTGTTTCATGTTTAGTGATCCTGTTCGGGTGTCGAGGTCAGTAAGCGACTTTACAAGTGGTATTAGAGCATGGTTACCTATTCGGATTGGTCTAACCACCTTCCAAATCACCATTGCTCATGATTTGATGTTTGTTTCCGCCAAACATCATGAAGATGTGAAGATTTTGCAAAAAACTTGAAGAAATTGAAGTTGTTCGTCGACTCAGATGGTTTTCTTGTTTTCCAAGTTGATGCAGATCTGAGGTTTGATCTGAAATTACCTTCTTCGTCTAACACAGGAATCCAATGGGCATAACTGTTAGTTCATATGTCTGTAGCTTCCGTCAGCATTGAGTCTTATTTTGTACTGTGTATGTCTTTTGTGTATTTGTATGCAATTGTATGTATGTTTGTATAACGAAAAACCAGGGAACGGTGATATAATGTATAAGTGAAGTCCGACGGATGTCTGATGTCAACCGATCGGATGGCCATCCGATCGGATGATCGGATGACCACCATCCGATCGGGTGACACTTTATAACCTCCCTGATGTTTGCCTATAAATAGCTAGCATGTGTTAGTGATTTAGGACTTTTGGCTGAACTTGTATGGAACCTCTGTCATTCTTATTCTCTACCGGTGCTACTGTACTTTCCCAATCATTCTAATAGAAAATCAGACGAGTTTAAACGTTGATTCTGATGTTGTTGATTCTTAGACACTATCAATGGATTCTGCACATTGATCGTGATCGATTCATCCACGTTCCAGACGAACAGATCCTGATCACAACGGCCTAACAAGTGGTATCAGAGCCACATGAGGCTGAATCGAAGACAACAATTGCAAATTCACCTGAATTTCAGCAGTTCTTTGCCGTTCTTAGTCGAATTTCGTCGGAAATTTGACCAATTTCTCTTCTTCTACTCATTTCTTGCTGTGTTTTACACTTTTATACCTTAAAAACGAGAAAAACTCAAAATTGAACGGGAATTCACGGACAAAATTTGACAAACTTGATATCATTAGACTCGAAATTGTTCAAAGATCAATCCTTCAAATTTTCATAGAAAGATTCAACCTAAAACTGAATCAAATCTATCAAAAACCAAGATGAATGTTTCGAGCTTGCTGACGTCATCCACCCGATCAGACAGCTGTCCGATCGGATTGGCATAGTCTGTTCTTGATATTTGCTTGTTGACGTCATCAGTGTCACTCGATCGGATCACCATCTGATCGATGTAACATTGTTGTTTGAATTTTAGTTGCTGGCATCAGCATTGTCACTCGATCGGATCACCATCCGATCGGTGAAGTGTTGAAGTGTTAAAGTCTTTCAAAAGATCTAGTCTTACTCGATCGGATCACCATCCGATCGTTGAAGTGTTAAAGTCTTTCAAAAGATCTAGTCTCACTCGATCGAACGACCACTCGATCGGATCAGCATCCGATCGAGTAGCCATCCGATATTTGAGCTTATTTGTTGAGTGTACTTGGTAGTGTTGTCCGATCGGATCACCAACCGATCGGATCACCACCCGATCGGATCACCATCCGATCCAAGTGCATCGGTTTGAAAATTTTTAAACTTGTGGAAATTTTTCTAAGTGTTTGAAACTTTTTCAGGTAGTCAACAATGGGAGAAGAATTCCTTAATCCATTTAGCAATGTGTTTGTTTACAACACTGGAGATGCTTCAACAAATACAACAACCACTAGTACCAATCAAAATCCAAAGAAGGCGATTGCAGATTCGCTTAGCATTGATAATGCTTATGGTACTTACAACAAACCGCCAAAGTTTATGGCAATTGAAGATTATAAAAGATGGTCTGGGAGGTTTGAAGACTGGTTGAAAGCATTTGCATATCAAAGCTGGAAATGTATGAAAAATGGGTTCGATATCGGTAGAAAAGATTATGAAAATTTGAATGAGGGAGAACAAGAAACATTTGTACATGAACAAAAATGTATTGCATTATTGCATCAATCTGTTAGGGATGATATCATTTCATTAATTAGCTATGAAAAATGAAAAAGACTTGTGGGGCAAGTTAGAGAAGAAATGCATTGGTGGGGCTGAGATAGTGAAGAACAAGAAGCGTCTACTGAAGAAAGAGTTCGATTTGTTTGCATGCATGAGAAATGAGTCGGTGCTGAAGATGATTGAACGTTTCTGTCACCTAAAGTTGGAGCTTGTCCGATATGGGATAACGTTCACTGAAGAAGAACTAGTTGAAAAGTTGCTAGAATCCTTACCAGATGAAAAGGATTGGCAGTATTATGCACTAGTGTTGAAAAAACACAATGAAGATGTCTGATATGACTGTTGATTGGCTAATAGAGAGGTTTGAAAGCCATGAACTTGAGATCAAGAAGATGAATAAAGTCAACAACACCCCGTACCAACAAAATGTTGATTTGTACTATAGGGGTAGCATGATACCTAAGACTGCTTCACCAAAAACTGTGTTTTCAGCTGAGAGTTCAAGCATGACGAATCAGGAAACACAAAGCAGCAGTTCTGCTCCGAGCAGTGATTATCATGAAGGGTCGTCTTCATCAAGTTCAGGAAGTCAGCAGTAGTAGAACATTCCGAAAAATGTCTTCCAGTGTAACATAGCTGTAAATCTCAACAATGCTCAAAATTTTGACGAAGAAACAGCTAAACAACAGATGGTATTTCTTACTTCAATCCTGGAATCCTATGAAAGCTTAGTAGCTGGGAAGATCGGAAACACGAACCTGACCAAAGAAGATTATGATCAAATGGATCTGAAAGAAATGGAATTGATTGACATACGCTGGTGCATGGCTAGCGTTGTTCGACGAGCACAGAGGTTCATGGAGATAACCGGGAGAAATTCGATTGGTGGACCTTCAACGAAGCTTGGCTTCGACAAGTCAAAGGTTACCTGCTTTAAGTGCAAACAGAAGGGGCACTTCAAGAAAGAATGTAGGAATGCAGCTTCAGATGAAACAGCCAACCCATTCCATGATGATTATTATAAAAAGGTTGTTTATCATCGCAACAAGGTAGAACCGCCAAGAATGAAACAAATTGAAGAAGCTCCTATAGAAAAATCGAAAGCCTTAGCAGTAATTCATGATGATGAGGGCTTCGACTGGAGTGAGTTTTTACCGGAAGATGATGTTGTAGGTTTTGCTCTCATGGAAAAAGTGGAACCTTACAAAGACACACGAACCGAACAGCAAAAATACAACTATCGAAAGCTGGTAGCTCAAACCATGAAGGATAGAAACTATCGAGCTTGGAAAGAGGCCAAGAAGGCAAATAGACGGGATCCAGATCGTGAGTGTTACTTGGATCTGAAGGGCAACATAATTGTTGAACCAAGAACACTCGAAATTGAAACCCTAATTGAACAGTTGAAGCAAGAGGATAAAGAAAGAGAAAGAGAACAGATAAAGAAAGCTAAAGAGGAAGAGCTAAAGTCGAAGAAAGTCGATGATGGTATAATCGACACAACAAAGCAAATGACTGCAGAGAACCTGACGAAGATGGTAGAAAAAGTACTAATGGCAAAGGAATTAGAGGTAGATTCCAAGTCTGCGTCTAAGTCAACAAATGAGGTCAGTTTTAGTAGTTCAACAAATGAGTCAGGTAAGACTGAAAAGGGTAAAAAGGAAAGTGATTTCAAAAATTGCATGAAAGAATGCAAAGTTTGTATCACAAATGCATATCTCGCAGTAAAAAAGACTAAAGAGCTGGCTGCAAAAGTCAAAATGGTTGAAGATCAAATCTTAAGTCGTGATAAACTTGTGAGAGCTTCAAATGAGAGAATAAAAGAATTGACTGAGAAAATTGAAAATGATAAAAGTGATGCAGAATGATTTAGGAAAGAAAATGAGAAGTTAATTCATGAAAACTGACAACTTTTCAAAAATCATGAGAAACTGAAAAGAATAATCAATGATTCTGATGAGCAAAACAGTAAAACTTCTAAAGAGAATTTTCAATTGGCTGGAGTTCTTCAGTCAAAGGAAAAACAAATCAACCAGCAGCTTGATGAGATTGCAAATATTAAGCTTCAATTTCAGGAAGCTAAGATTGAAAATGAAAGAATTACTTTGAAATTGAACAGTTACAACTCTGCGAGTTTTGTTTTTCAACACATAGTTCCCAAACCCATTGGGATGAACAAGCTGGTGAAGATGTATACTCCGATGGAATAGGGGTGGGTTATCATCAAGTTCCACCGCCTGTGATGAATAATTATTCAAAGAAACAATCTAGGTTGGATAAGATTGCTGAAACAAGTGAAAAATCAGATGTTGTGAAACTCCCAGAAACAATCGATGTCACATTCACTTCATCGTCAGATGAAGATAGTATTCAGTCAGAATTCGTAAAAAATCTGGTTAAAAACGTTTTAAAATATGACAGTGATTCGACTGAAGACGAAGAGTGTTTTCTGAATAATTACATTCTGAAATCAAAATCCCAAAACAACTCAAGTGATGGACGTACTCTTGTGACGTACAAGATGTCGGGTTCTGATAAGTTGTATTCGGATCTTGAATTTCCTCTTGAGAACATGAATGTTGACAAGCTGAAAGAAGTTTTTAAATTGGTTGAAATCAATGTTTCTGAAATTGAGGGTTTAAAGAGGTCAAAAAGGTTTCTGAACTTTGAAAAAGATAAATCTTACTACAAGAAACCTTCCACATCACCACGTTTTAATAACAATAATCAAAACAGATGGTCGGGAGGTTATCAGGGTGGTAAGAACAATCAGAAGAGGAACTTTCAAAACAAGAGATTTGTAGAAAAGAAAGTGTTTGTGAAAAGCTCGTGTTCACATTCCGAGCAAGAATCTAAAATTTTTGCAAAATCAAACGAAGAAATTTTTTTTTAGAAAAAGGCTTTACAGCCTCAGACTGATGGCACAAGTTGGGAAGTTAACACACGCACATGCTTCAAATGCAATAAAGTTGGACACATTGCACGAAAGTGCACCTGTTGGTGCATGCGTTTGTCGACTTCGTCTTGTATCGAGTCTTGTATTGTTCTAGATAGATCAGGGCACGGAAAACGAGAAAACTTTCAAATATAGGTCAACGGGCAGTTTCAAACGAAATTACAAAGTGTAATTTCGCTTGAATCCTACAACTGATTTCAAGCGAAATCACCTTGTTAATTTCGCTTGAAATGCTAATTTCGTGTGAATGTCTAATTCCGTATGAAAGGTGATTTCGCTTGAGTCATGTTCAAGTGGAATTAACCTGCCTATAAATAGTGGACCTGTGATTTTGTTTGAGTTTGTTGTATATATGTGATTCCGGAGCCGAAGTGCTGCCGAAGTGTCATTTTGCTGTAAAGTTTTATATATTAATCAGAAAGACAGTTAAAGTGATTTTCTTACTGAATCAAACTCGATATGTCTGTTTCCGCCTTTCATATTGAGTAGAATGCCTCTGAACGACTCGTTTTGGGTCAGAAAACGATCCTACAAGTGGTATCAGAGCTCAGGAAGAGGAGTTCTTACCGATTCAACTCAAAATTTATGTTTTCTACACTTTCTTTTCAAAATTAAGAAGTTTTTACGGACAAAATGACTTGAATTTTACACATAATGTGTGAAACAGTATTTTAACAAACCCTTGAAAGTTTCAGATCTTAAAACGAATTAAAACTTGATCAATTTGACAAAGTTCAGATCGAAATGATGACATCAGCATAATTCCATTTGAAATAGCATGTTAATTTCGCTTGAAATTACATTTGGTGCCTAATTCCGCTTGAAATTGCTGTTAATTCCGTTTGAAAGCCTAATTTCGCTTCGGTGATTCCATTTGAAAGCATAATTTCGCTTGAGTGATCCCGTTTGTAAAGTGATTTCGCTCCAAAGTGTAATTCCGTTTGAAACTGTTGAGTTGGTATTTCGCTTGAAGTTGTTGTGCAAGGGATTCCGTTTGAACTGGGTATTCCGCTTGAGTTGTGATTTCGCTTGAAAAGATCTGTGTTTGAAATCTTGATTATCGAATCATGGAAGAGGAATTCTATAACGCATTTGCTACATCCCCGACTACTCCGGCTGAAATTGCTAAGAACATGAACATGGAAAATGAAACTGGAACTTTGCAAAAACCCTCGAAGCTAATGGGAATTGAGGAATATTATGGTTGGAAAGATCGATTTGAAAATTGGGTTCAAGCTAATCATTTGAGATCTTGGGAATGAATCGAGAAGAAATATGTTAAACCGCGTACAGATTTGCAAGTTATAAAAACAATTTCTGAACTGAATGACAAAGAGAGAGATATGTACAAAGCTGAAAAGATGATGATTACTTTGTTACAGCAAGCTATTAAAGAAGACATCTTCATTTTGCTTCAACATGATGGTACATCACGATCGATCTTGGATGCGCTTAAGGTTAAGTTTGAAGGTAGTGAGAAGACGATCAGGAGTAAGAAAGCTTTGCTAAAGAAAGAGTTTGATTTGTTTTCAAGTTTGTCGGGAGAATCGTCAAAGAAGCTGATTGAAAGATATTGTCACTTAGTGAGATCGATGTCTTTATTAGGAATTGAGAAAAGTCAAGATGAATGGGTTGATAAGTTAGCTGATGCTTTGCCTCAGAAAGAATGGGGGACTTATTTGATGATATTGAAAAATACTGGGGAATATGACAACTTGACAATTTCTCAGTTCATTGAGAAGATTGAAGGTCAAGATCTTGAACAGCAAAAGATTGCGAGGATGAATAATCCGAGTGGTCAACAAGATGTCAAAATGTATTACAAAGGCAGTGTTCAAGAGGTAGAAATAAGTCCGAAAATTCAAACTGCTTTTAGTGCTGGAAACTCATCCGGAACTGTTGATCAAAGTTCAAGCAGCAGCAGTGGTTTTTCTTCATACCCAAGTGTGAATCCAAAGAATTCAACATCAAGCCATCAATTTCAAAGCTCAAATAGCAGTAATGGTCAAATTTTAAATTGCAACATCGCGCTGCATCTTCAGAATGGTCAAAATTTCTCTGAAGAGGTTGTTAAAAGTCACATGTCATTGCTTGTTACAGCGTTAGAATCCTATGAAGGATTGGTTGCTGGAAGGATCGGAAATCCTATGCTAACAAAAGAGGATTACGATCAGATCGACGCTAAAGAAATGGAGCTCATGGACATTAAATGGTGTTTAGCTAGTGTTTTGAGAAGAGCTGAAAAGTTCAAGATGATTACCGGAAGACATGATTTTCTTGATGCTAATGTTTCTACTTTAGCTTTTGATAAATCTAAAGTTACTTGTTTTCGATGCAGGGAAAAAGGACATTTCAAGAGAGAATGTAAAAATCAAGAAGCTAGTGGAGCACAGAATTCTTTTGGTAATAATGACTATTATCGGAAAGCCATATATCAACAAGTTGGTCAACAACTACTTCAAAAGAAAGAACCACAAACGGCTCATGCTAAAATGATCGAAGATGCAAATAGGAAAGCTTATTTTGGAATTATTGATCAAGATGACGAAAAAGTGGCAGAAGGCTTTAGCTGGGACAAGTATATTCCGCCTGATTCTAAGATGGTGGCTTTAATTGCTCAAATTATCAAAGGGCCTGATTTGATGACGAAATGGATGAAAGTGTTTGTTAGTAATGAGTCAAGCCAAGAGGAAGAATCTATTTCATCAGATGAAATTTCAGAAAAACAACAGTTTTTGATCAAACACCATCTGATTCTGGTTCTTCAGATGATAGTTCAGAAAAGGTAATCAGTTTTGATCAATCTCCAACTGATGATAGTAGTGATGATGAGGAAGAAATACATATTAATGTTGCAAAGACTCAGCTATCTCCTGAAAGTTTTCAATTTTATTTTGCAGATCGCTTGGAGAAATTGAAGAAGAAACGAGCAGCTAAAGAACTGAAAAAGAAGGAATGTGAAAGCAAAGTTCAAAATGAAAAGACTGTTCAAAATGAAGAGATTAAAATTGCTGAGGAGATTGTTAAAACAGAGAAGGTGATTGAAATTGAAAAAGTTGTTGAAGTTGAGAAGATCATTGAAATAGAAAAGATTGTGGAAGTCATCAAGCCTTGCTAAAAGTGTTTAGAATCTTGCAAGGAATGTGCAGCGAAAGATAAGAAGCTGAATGAACAAGACAAGATGAAAGGAAAGTTAATGTTTAATCTTAATTATGTGAAGGAATCATATGATGTATTGAACAGAACAGTAACTGGTCTGCAAAAGACTAATTCTGAAAGAGAAGATGCACTGACAATGTTGAATGCGGTGATGATGTCTAAGCAAAAAGCCATTAACTTCTACATTGAAGAGAGTGCAAAGTGGAAGCAAGAGTTGGAGACTGAGAGGATTGAAAATGAGAGAATTAGACGTTTACTACAAAGTTATTCTAGTTCTGATTATATAATTGATCGAATTTATCCAAATGTTGCAGGTTTAGAAGTTTTTCAAGATGAGAAGCCAAAGAAGAAGGATACTAGTACGGAACTGAGTGTTAGTTATAACAAGTGTCCGCCTCCGATTTGGGAAGGGTATTCTTCTAGAAAACCGAATGAGGAGCAAGTCAAAAAGGCTGTCAATATAAAGTTAAAATCCGAAACAACTGATGAGTTACCAGAAAACATTGATGTTACGTTCACATCGTCTGACACTGATCATGAGTCTGAGTTAATAAAAAAAGTGGTCGATCAGGTGTTGGATATAGATGAGGAGTCGGAGTCAAAGTCTGAGTCTGAAAGTCAGGAATCATCACCGGTTGACAGTCCAAAGTCGTCGGTTAAACGGGTTTACAATAAAGAATGTCTTTTATCAAAATCTAATTTGAAGGATGAAACATTCGAAGTTGCATACACTTTGAATGATTTTGACAAATTATATTTTGATAAAGAATTTCCAATAAGAAGTGTTAATTTTGAAATGATCAAAAAGGTTTTCAAACTAACAGAAATTAATGTTTCTGAAATAAAAGATTTAAATTTTACTGAAAAACCTAAAAAATACACTTCAAGAGTTCAACAGAGGTTAAACAAGAAAAAAAGTTATGGTTCTGGTTTTCAAAAGAAACCAAATCATAACGGTAATTTCAAAAAGAAAGGTCTTGGATTTATTCCACCTGAAAACTATAAACATGAAAAAACTTCTAAAACAAATACAAAATTTGTTTTAGGGACAAGTTGTGAAGAGGAATCAAAAAGCTCACTCTGGAAACAATCAAACAGAGAATTTCTTGCCAAGAAGCAAGAGAATGTGAAGAATGGAGCTAATCAAAGAAAGGAGACAAGAACCTGTCACAAATGCAATGAAGTTGGTCATATTGCATGGAACTGTTCTTAAGTAACAAAAACAAAACAGGAAGTCTCTAAAAAACTCAAAGAAAAAGTTGTTGAGAAAAATGAACCACCAACTGATAAATTTAAAATCTTTGAAAATTCTACATATGAAGTTGGTGAGTGTTCAAAAACAAGTTTTTATAAAAAGAGAGCTAAGCATGACAACCAAATGTGGGTTGTTAAAAAGTTTCATGAAGATGTAAAGAAATTTGATGTGAAATCTGGCAATGAATCTGATTCCACAAAGTCAGATGGGTCACAGGTTGAGGTTAAAGAAGAAAACTCAGTGCCTCCAATGGATGATGTTCATTTTCCACCATTGAGGGCTAAAAATTTTAAATCAAAAGTTGGGAAGGTTGAGATCTCGAATCAATTCTATTCTGAGAAGAAAGAATTTGATGTCGAGAAAGTGTTTAATGGAAATGTTAAAAAGATTTTTGGGAAAATGGTCGAGGGAAAGGCTAAAGGGCTAAAAGAATTTTATGAAACAAAGAAAGCAACTTACTACCCAAGTGAAGTTGAAGAGGAAACATCCAAGTTTGGTGAAGCTTGGATGTCTGTTTTTCATAAGTGAGAAATATGACTTGCCGAAACTCCCAAGTTGGTAATCGTGGAGCAGGAATCGGCATTTTTCTTGAGAAATTCAATTAGGTGATATTTCGACTTACAAGTGGTAAATCAGGGACATTAAGTTGTACTTGATTTTCTACAAGTGATATTGTTGATAAAATCTAAAATTGTTATATTTTTTTCAAATGGTTGAGAAAACAAAGTGATGAGTTTATCCCCAAGTTTACAAGTGGTAAAATCAACAAAACTAGTTTTCCGGAAAAACCATTTGATTAAAATAAACTTAAGTGTTTTGAAATCATAATGGGAAAATAGTTTGTTGTGAGGGGGAGTTTTGATTGTTTATGCCAAGTGGATGGCGAATAGAAGTGATTCGATATCAGTTGTCACTTTACTTGTACAGTTTGTTTTCAAATTTCCTTTAAATGATTTTGAATTTTAGGGGGAGTAAGAATTTTCAGAAAATCCAAAAACATTTGAAAATTTGAAAAAGACAAAAACTTAATAAAATCAAAAATGAGTTTTGTTGTGAAAAAGAGGAAATGATAGTACATCAGTGGACGATCACAGCATGCTAAAGAATTGAAAAGTCAAAAAGTGATAAACGGTCTCACTGATGATGTGCCAGTAGGATTTTACACATTTAATAGATTGTGACGAGATATAAACCTAAATTTCAAACTTGCTTATATCGTGGGGAACATCTCTCGGATATATAGGTAACCCCCGAAATCTTGTTTGAAAGGTCCCTCTTTCTGAGATACTTGGTCTTTATGCTCAGTGATATCTGGGGTATTATCCCGGGACTTCTGATTTTGCGGAAGCAATGGCCTAGTCCCCGTAAAATACTTTTTGCTTTTTCTTGAAATATAGCGTCGCCCTCAGCATAAAAAATGATGAAACATTGAAAAATGCTAATCATGTGCTATTGAAGAAAAGATTCTCTAAAGGGAACACACCAAAAGTCGAAGCCGTCATCTCTCTGCTGAACGGAAGTTCTTACCTGAGCTCTCACGGCCCTCGCAATTTAACCCCTTACAGATATCATCTAGGTATACTCACCTGTAAGACTGAATATTGGGATCTGGATACGGGAGTATATTCTGAGGTGGGACACCCGAATAAGTTTAAGTGCTTAAAAACATTAATCTCGTATCTTGAAACAATTGAACTTTGTGTGAAAATTTAAGTGGATCAGTATACTGACAATCTAAGTGAATCGTTTAGAACTTAAAATGTTTAAAGCTTAATGGTGTTAATGATATGTCTCAAAATCTGATATGATCCTCTTACACAAACTCACAAAAATATTGTCTGTAAATATTTCTTTATTGCATTGCATGTTATTAAAAAATCCAAAAAGATTTTTAGTGTGTTTTAGAATAAAGTTTGAAAAATTCAAAAAGATTTTCGACAACTGATGTTGGAAAGTTGATTTTCAAAATTCCAACTGCTAAACATGATGAGCATTTCGTGAGTAAGAGTCTATGTTTAAATGAGAAAAGATTTTGTATTTTTGCCTACAAGTGGTCATCAGAAGTTTTTAAAGTGTTAATTCATTCTGGAAAAATTCTTACAAGTGATATATAAATTTGTCAAATTTTAAATTTGTGAAATTTATTGTGAGGTAGAGTTTGTACAGGATTGAAGATTGGAGAAAGCCAGGTTTCTGATCCTAAGCTTAAAAAGAATCAAGAGATCTGATCAAGAAAGTTAGAGAGAGATAAGAGCTAGGTGGAGATCCTGGAGATAAAAGAGAATAGAGATTGACGAAGTTTACAGTGTCAGATACTTTGAAAGAGTTCGAAAAGACTGATAAAGATTGAAGATTGAAGACTCGACACTGAAGACTCATCAACATTCGAGGGGGAGTCTGTTGGTGCATGCGTCTGTCGACTTCATCTTGTATCGAGTCTTGTATTGTTCTAGATAGATCAGGGCACGGAAAACAAGAAAACTGTCAAATATAGGTCAGCGGGCAGTTTCAAACGAAATTACAAAGTGTAATTTCGCTTGAATCCTACAACTGATTTCAAGCGAAATCACCTTGTTAATTTCGCTTGAAATGCTAATTCCGTGTGAATGTCTAATTCCGTATGAAAGGTGATTTCGCTTGAGTCATGTTCAAGCAGAATTAACCTGCCTATAAATAGTGGACCTGTGATTTCGTTTGAGTTAGTTGTATATATGTGATTCCGGAGCCGAAGTGTTACCGAAGTGTCGTCTTGCTGTAAAGCTTTGTCAAAAGACAGTTAAAGTGATTGTCTTGCTGAATCAAACTCGATATGTCTGTTTCCGCCTTTCATATTGAGTAGAACGCCTCTGAACGACTCGTTTTGGGTCAGAAAACGATCCTACAGCACCAACTCGAAGCCTAAGTTTGTGGTTGTCGAGAATCCAAAGAAGAAAGACGATGTAAAAGGGAAAGCTCCAATGTTTGTTGAGAAAAAGGTTTTGAAGAAGGAAAACATCAAAGTTAAAACTGAACCTGTAAAAGAATCGGTAAAGAAAACTGATAAATTTTACAAAAGAGTTGCTTCTTCACAACAAACTTGGAAGCCAAAATCTGAAGAAAAGACATCGAGTGTTGAAAAACCAAAGGTTACTGATTCTGAAAATCTATCATCTTCGACCAAACCAGACAAGATGAATGTACCTTTGGATTACTATGAGAAGTGGGAGAAACAAACTTCGACCCCACCAGGGAAGAAGTATGTTCCAAAGAAAAACCAACCATCTGGTCAATCTCAGAAAGACGAATTTTTCTTATATAAAGAGGTTGAGGTTGGGTCTGAAGAAAGCTTGAAAATGAATGACAAGAATTTCCCACCATTGTACACCAAAACCACATGTCTAAACGTTAAGCTACCTGAGTCGAAAGAGGCTTGGGTTGCTTCATTCTCTAACTAAATGTTTGTGAAATGTGCAGGAGCTCCCAAGATCTATCTCACGTTGGACTATGGATAGTGGAGCATCGCGGCACTTGACGGGGAGAAAAGCCCTGCTGTACGATGTTCGAGGTTATAACGGTGGTTACGTCGGTTTTGCTGGTAATCAGGGAGGACGTATTATTGGTGAAGGAACTTTATCCAATGGTGTTATCATGTTTGAAAGAGTCAATTACATTTCCGAACTGGAGAATAATCTTCTTAGCATTTCTCAAATTTGTGATAGAATGTATTCAACACATTTCACTGATAAGGAATGTTTGATCTTGAAGCCGGGGTTTGTCATCCCCGAGGAGTGGATCATCATGAGAGCACCACGAGTTAATGATCTGTACATGTTGGATATGAGTGTAGCTACGACTACCATGGGTCAAACTCATTGGTTCATGTCAAGAGCCACTGAAAAGGAGTCGCAATTGTGGCACCGAATGTCACACCCCGACCACGTAAAACAACGAAACGTGGCGGAAACGTCGGGGAGTGTTGTAACAGAATTAATTGTTTCACAACCATGGTAATTAAAGTTACGTTTTATTTATCAATCAAGAGAGTTACATTGTCTTAAACAAGAAACAAAGAGTACATAACATAAATTTAACTACTTCTTGCTTTGTTTTAAGTCACTAAGGCACAGGTCCGCCTAAGTGTGTCACGATCATCCTATGCAACAGCTCCTAAAAACACATGTGAAAATAGGTACGTCAGCATAAAAATGCCTATGAGATACATAGGTTTTGTGAAAATAGGATTCATTACTTGAGTTTAAAGAAACTGTTTAATAAAAAGTAGCAATGAATCTTGTTGAATGTTCCCTTTCATAAATCATTTGAAATGCGATAAATAAACCAAATGATATATATGTATAAAAGAATAGTGTATGGTTAAGTGAATAACCATGTAAAATGAGTTTGTATAAGTTAAGTTAATTGTAAAACGATGTTTATGTGAAGATTGTATTGTATATGTAATACGTCTAAACTGAAATGGTTTAAATAACGCTACGATATGTAATACCATAAAAGCACTTATATATAGGAAGTACCAGCGGCGTATTCACCATGTTCTTATCGTATTACATGTCGCCTCGTTACTTAAACCACTTACCCAAAACAACCACCAAAATGTAATGTTTAACAATTGTAGATATGTTTATGTATGGTCAAATACGGTTCACACGGTTCAACAGTTACAAACGGTTCATATAATCAAATGGTTACAACGGGTCACATAGTCAAATAGTTACAACGGGTCACATAGTCAAATAGTTACAACGGTTCACATAGTCAAATAGTTACAACGGTTCAAAATGTAATATAATGTGGTCATATGCTGGATGAGCATATGCAACAAATGTAATGTAAGTCAATGTGCTAGCATGCTCAGTCAACATACATAGCAGAAATGTAAAGTAAAACAATGTACTAAGTATGCTAAGTAAACATACATAGCGAAACAATGTAATGTGAATCATGTACTAATAGTGTACTAATGAACATAGCAAGTATATGATGTGAAAACAGGAAAGCACGAAAGTAACAAGTAGGCACATGTGTTTCACCCCAAAACGTTTGAAAACAGTAAAAGAGGGGTCTATGTACTCACTTGAGATTGCCTAGAAGTCCTTGAGTAACAATCAAGCAATGCCAGAGATCACGGAAAATCAACGGTACCTTAATATAGGTAACTATGTTAATAAACCGGACCTAAATCGGAGGATCGGATAGAATGAGGGTTCGTAAACCAAACGAGTATGGGAACTCGTGTAATATGGTTTAACAAAGCCTACATACTAAAATGAAACCTAACCTAAGTGCTTACGACCCATTACTACCCGCTTAGTTAGCTTACGCTACTTTAACGCGTCGTTCGCGTAAAACGCATTCGGAATGCCTAACTAGTCCTATGATAAGTAAAATATGCCTTAACATGTCTAATATTGTTGCCAAATCAGTTTAGATATCAAAAGTTATGTTACATATGCTTAATATGAATTTTTGGCGTAAAACGGGCATTTTGGTCATTTACCTAAGGCATATATACTACCTATCATACAACTACTCAAACGATGTGACCATAAGGTATAACCTCGGAAGGTTATTCCCTATACAACTATGGTCACCTAATATGTTTGATCGGATCCTAATGATCGACCAAATGGGTCAGGTTCGAAAGTATAAGCGATTGTTAAGATCACTTACCTTACGACCCTATATAAGCACTAAACTAAAAATGACGAGCTAAGCATGTTAAAACATGCTTAACTAAGTTTAGAAAACAGGTTTGGTATCAAAACAAACGGTTTTGATACCTAAGAGTAGGTTGGTTACAAAATACGCAAGAATGCGCATTTTGGCCGAAACTACGACTCATCACTGAGCCTAGATAACGTGGTAATCAGTAGGTATAGTCACTAGGGACTATAACCATCGTGATTACGCTCACGTTATGAAGTTCAAACGAACTTCGCATTGACCATAAACTGGTCAATGCATAAAGTTAAACAAAGTTTGACTTTAACGCTAAAACGAATGAAAAGAACGAAAGAACACTTACAAAGGGTCCCCCAAGTTTGATCTTCCAAGTAAATCTCAGGTAGGAAGTGTATAAACACAACCACTTAGAGAAAAACTCAGAATTCAAGTGGGTTTTGCAAGTGAATGGGTTGGGTATTTATAGGATTTGGACCACCTTTAGGATCATTCCTCGTAAACCGTGATTTAATCTCATCCCTATATGTGTTGCAACACTATGGTACCTCAAAATGGCCCCCTTGCATCAGGAAACAACATGTGGAATTGGGTTTGGAGTGCATAACAGCTGTTAACAGCTGTTAAAACTAATTAAACTGATCTAGGAGGTTGACACGGGCCGCGTAGAGAGACACCAAGGGTTTACGCGGGCCGCCTGGCCCTTCTGATCAGAAACAAGTTTGCAATATTGACAGTTTCAGTCCCTGTTGGTGTTTAAAGCTCATTTCGACACGTTTAAGGCCCGTCAAGCCAATTTTAAGGCCCTAAAATGATGCCTAAAAATTTTGGACATGAAACATGCTCAAAAATATGCTGGATGTTGGTTCGTTTGGTCGTATGATCGCGATGTTTGCTTAATTACGACGGAATGCGCATAAGCGTGAAAAACGATCCAAATTGCGTGACGAATGAATTTTTCTTATGCCAAACACTAAAATAAAATATTTTAATGCTTACATAAATTTTTGGATGTCTGGATGTATTCAGAATGTTAGTTATGCGCGAAAATGAAAACTTGTGCACTTTTTGACGCTTTTAGTCCCTGAATGACCCAAAAGTTTATTTTAGCACACCGAACCCATCAAAGCCTATTTTTAAGCTATGTAAATGGATATTTATGGTATGTTTAACTTATGGTCATGTTCCGGAATGTCTGTTACAGTTCAAATGGCATACTTTCGTAGTTTGTCAAGTTTAGTCCCTGTAAGCGAATTAACTTGATTTTGCCATACCAAAGCCTTCAAAACTTATTTCTAAGTTATGTAAGGGTTATTTAAGGTATGTTAAGTATATGTTGATGTTCCGGAGTGTTCATTGCATTAAATTGGTTATATTTACGCATCAGTGCGCGTATAACCTTCCAGAAAGCGATTTAAAGCTTAAAATCGAACAAGAATTGATATGTGCAAAAGATACACATATTAATACCAATCCCAAGTATGAAATACAATATTTCATTGGTTGGGTATTTGTTTGATGGTCGTAGTGACACAGGTGTCACACCGAAAAATGGGCCACATTCACCTACGATAGATGAACCACCTGGTGCATAACGATTTGGTAAATGGTGTTCACTTGAAGAGTTTTCATCTTGAGGGGGAGTGTATTCGTTGCATCAAAGGAAAACAACGAAAGAAATCTCACCTTGGTAAAAAGATGAACTCAGTCTCGAAGCCGCTGTAGAGACTTCACATGGATCTCTTTGGTCCTGTGAATGTCAAAAGCATAACGGGAGATCATTATTGTCTGGTGGTAACTGACGACTATTTGAGATTCTCATGGGTGGTGTTTCTGAAGTCGAAAGATAAGACATTTGAGAGTTTGCTGAGACTATTCAGAAAGATAGAAAATTTGTACCGAACACGAATTCGCAGATTAAGAAGCAACACCGGTACATAATTCAAGAACAACAAAATGGAAGAATTTTGTGATCGACGAGGTATACTATAAGAATTCAGCATACCATATACTCCGCAACAGAATGGAGTCACAGAAAGAAAGAATAGAACGCTGATCGAAACGGCGAGAACGATGCTTGCTGATTCCAAGTTACCGATAAATTTTTGGGCAGAAGCAGTATCAGCCGCTTGCTATACTCTTAATCGGGTACTTACTGTGAAGAAGCACAACAAGACATGTTTCGAGTTAATCAGCAATCGCAAGCCTAATCTCGAGTATTTAGAGCCGTTTGGGTCACCCTGCACAGTTCTAGATCCCGATGGCAAATTTGGTTCAAAGAGCATTGAAGGTATCTTCGTGGGGTATGCAAGTCCACTAAGAAGAGTCTTTGTTCCAAGTATGAAGAAGATCATTGAAGCACATCATGTTGAATGCCAAGGATATACAATGCCTCCATAGAAGCCCGCAGACTCATGGCGATTCAACTATGATACCTTATAGGATTCATTCGAGTTAGAAGAAGAGCCAGAGTTCTTTGATGATTTGGATATTTTACGAGAATATGAAGCATCTCAGGGAAGGTTTCCAGAAAGGTCTTCTACACGTCAACGACAAATTTCCAATGATGATGAAGCTGGTCCAAGTCACACTGGAGATTATGTTGAAGTTCATTAAACTCCGACTACTTTGGAACGTGAACCTGCTCCTGAAAATCAGATGGCTGTCAATGATGATAATCCTGATTCTGATGATAATTCAACATTTGATCGTGGTGATTCAGAGTCTGAGGGGGAGCAAATCCAATCTTCAGATCAAACAATTCTTGTCAATGAACAAGTTGCGGATCAGAACGTTACGAATTTGGAAGGCAAAGTGGATGTTCCTGGCGAGGTGATGCTGAGGACTCTTTCATATCATCCAGAAGAGTCGATAATAGGAGATCTGCAGTCAGGCGTCCGCACCAGAAGACAAATCGACCATGGCCTTACTTGTTTTTATACAAAAGTTGCTCCTTTACAAACAGAATTTTCACTCAGTTGTTTCATTTCGCAGATGAACCGAGAACCTACAAGGAAGTACTAACTGAAGATTCATGGGTCAACGCAATGCAAGAGGAGCTAAGTGAGTTTTAAAATCTTGGTGTATGGAAGCTTGTAGAACTACATGACGGCCATAGGAAAATAAAAACGAAGTGGGTGTTTAAGTGTAAAAGAGACGACCGAGGGGTTATTGTTCGAAACAAAGCTCGACTCATGGTCCAGGGTTTCAGTCAGCAGGAGGGGATAGATTTCACCGAGGTCTATGCTCTGGTTGCTCGTCTTGAAGCTATCAGAATTTTCCTACCTTTCGCTTCATGGAAAGGATTCAAAGTGTATCAGCTAGATGTCAAATCGGCTTTTCTCTACGGAAAGGTGAAAGAAGAGGTGTATGTCGTTCAACCACCGGGATTTACCGACCCAATCCACAAAGACAAGGTCTACCTTCTAGACCAAGCACTGTATGGTTTGCATCAGGCCCCGAGAGCCTGGCACTAGACGCTATCTCAACATTTGCTTGCCAACAGCTTTATCCGAAGAAAAGTGGATGCTACCCTCTTTACAAAAGAAGTCGATGGTCATCTTCTGATTGTACAAATTTACGTGGATAACATTATTTTTGGGTCGACAAATGAAGAACTCTGCAAAGATTTTGAGAAAGTAATGAAGCAGAAGTTCGAAATGTCTTCAATGGGTGAGATGAAGTTCTTCTTAGGGCTCCAGGTCGATCAACTGCCTGAGGGAACATTCATACATCAGACAAAGTATGTTCATGATGTTCTGGAGAAATTTGGGATGTCGGGAACAACTCCAATGTCCACCCCTTTAGCAACCAATCATGGCATCAACCCTGATCTCACCGGAGAGAAGGTCGATGAAACGTTATACTGCTCCATGATCGGATCGCTGATGTATTTGACAGCATCCAGACCCGATATCATGTATCCAACCTGCCTCGCGGCCCGATTTCAATCAAGTCCCAAATCTTCGTATATGTCGATCGTCAAGAGGATATTACGCTATCTGAAAGGAACTCCAAGCTTGGGGTTATAGTATCCAAAGGGTGGTGACTTTACGCTTGAGGGGCACTCTGATTCTGACTTCGCTTGCTGCAAAGTTAATGCTAAATCAACAACTTCAGGATGCCATTTTTTCGGACCCCGATTGGTCACATGGCAATGTAAGAAGCAAACCTCTGTTGCTTTGTCTACATGTGAAGCGGAGTATGTATCTGCTAGCAGCTGCTGCTCTCAGATCCTGTGGATTCAGCAACAGATTTGCGACTATAGTTTGCAATTTCTTACTTCACCTATTTTTGTTGATAATGAGGCAACCATAAAGATAACAAAGAATCCGGTACATCACACTAAAACGAAACATATAGAAATTTGTCATCACTTCATACGCGATTGTTATGAAAAGAAGTTGATACGAATTGACAAAATCCACACCGACAAACAAAAGGCAGATTTACATACCAAAGCTTTCGATAAAGCTCGTTTTCAATATATTTTAAAACTAAATGGTATGAAATTGTTGTCGGATGTGGAGAAAATCATTGGCGTTGATGAGGAAACCGAGGCAGATGATGTTGAGAAGCAGACTGCTTTGGTTTATCGCATTTTTAGCTGTTTTCGTATTTAGGGGGAGATAGATAATATTTTCAGAAAATACAAAAACAATAAAAAATGCAAAAATCTAAGAACATGAGATATTTTCAAAATCCAAAAACAATAGAAAAACCAAAAAGAGTTTGTGTAAAAAGGGGAAATGATAGTACATCAGCTAGACAGTTACGGTATGCTAAAGATATGTAATGTTTTAAAGCATTAAGCAGTCTCGCTGATGATATGCCGATAGGTTTTTGCACACTTGTTAGATTTTTCGGGATATAAACCTAAATCAACAACTTGCTTATTACGTGGGGATCATCTCCAGGATATATAGGTAACCCCTGAAATCTTGTTTGAAGGGATTTCTATTTCTGACATACTAGGTCTTTGTGCGTGATGATATCTCGGGTATTATACCGGGACTTCTGATTTTGCGGAAGCAATAACCTAGTCCTCGCATAATACTCTACACTGCTTTAATCTTAAAGCCTACCCTCAGCATAAAAAATGATGAAACATTGAAAAACGCTAATCATGTGCTGTTGAAGAAAAGATCCCCAAACGGGACACACCGAAAGTCGAGTAATCATCTCTTTGTCAGAACGAAAGTTCTAACCTGAGCTCTCATGGCCTCGCATTACCCGTTACAGATATCATTAGTGTACATTCACCTGTAAGACTGAATATAGGAGTCTAGATACGAGAGTATATTTTGAGGTGGGACACACGTATAAGTTAAGATCTTAAAACACTAATTCGTATCCTGATTAATTGAACTTTGTGTGAAAAATTAAAAGGATCAGTATATCGGCAATCTAAGCGAATTGTTTAATTCTTAGTGTGTAATCAGCTCAACGGTACTTGTAACTTGTCAGCAGCTGATATGATCCCTTAACACACTCACCAAAAATTTGTTTGTAAATAGTTGTATATAGTTTCATTTACTGCATTTACTTTTATTACATTTCATTTCCGTTTAGTTTCAAAAACCCAAAAAGATTTCATAGTTTTCTAGTTTGAAACTTTTTTAAAATCCCAAAAAATATTTTACATTTCTGTTTTAGTTTTGCGACAAACCAAGGTGGAAAGCGGATCTTCAGATTCTGAGATGTGAAGCGAAGCAGGAAAGTTTCTAAACTGGAAAACTGGGTTGGGAGCTAATCTTGAAAAATCTTGAGATATTTAAAGTCAAATCAAGTTCATTAATTTGATACTTGAACAATTTTCATGAAAATTTGTTTGAAAAATTTGAACAAAATGTCAGTTTGGTTCGTATCGGGTCAACCAAGGTCATTAACTTGGACTTGGTAGACAAATTAAGTGCCTAGGGTCATTAACTTGGACCTAGATACTTAAGTGGATTTCTAAAACTGGACAAAATCCGATAAAACGTCAAAAGGTCAAAACGTCAAAACTCAAAAAGTCAGACGAGAAGAGATTGGATCGGGCGGTAATCCGATCGGATGGCCATCTGATACATGGTCACCCTATAAATAGTTGGTCATTGACTTCAGTCAATTCTTTACTCGATCGGGCGACCATCTGATACTCTCTCAAACACTCAACTTTTCTGATCTTGATTCTTCACTTTTTCCTTCCATAAGTCATTGGATTGTTAGCACACTCAACCTTCACAATGGGCAAGGTAAGATCTCTGATTTTTAACTGATAAATTTGATGTTTTGATGATGTTTTTGAACATGGCGACTGTTTGGACTTTAGATCTTAGATCTAGGCTTTATTAGAAAGTTTTGATGGAATCTAAGCATAAGGTTTTGTTCACGGGCCTTAGATCTACAAGCCTACCATTTCAATTTGTGTTAAAAGTTGTTAAAATTTTAGATTTGATGTTTAGAACGAGTCGGCTGTCGGAGGTGTTTTTGTCAAATTAAACGTATATTAAGCCGAATTAGAAAGATATGAACATAGGGTTTTGATCGCCTTAGAATTCTCTACATGGATCTATGTTCAATTTGATGTTTTAACTTAGAAAATTTTTGATGTTCTTGGCACACTCAAACTGATCTTCATATGTTCAGGGATCGAGTGGCAACTCGATCGGGTGGCAATCTGATCGAGTGGGCATTCGATCCATTGCATCTCAGTGTTTGAATGTCTATCTAAGTGTTTGCCTCGTGTTTTGTGCCTTTCATGTTAAAATAGTTGTTTTGGAAAGTATGGCAACTCGATCGAGTGGCAACTCGATCGGGTGGCCATCTGATTCAAAGCACTCATCCCTTCATTCATTAACTGTCAAGTTGATCGAGTGGCAACTCGATCGGGTGGCAATCCGATCGACTGGTCCTCCGATCAAATGATCACATGATTTATTCTTTGATTCATGTGCCTTTACCTTTTTCATAGTTGCTTTTGGAAAGAATGGCAACTCGATCGGGTGGCAATCTGTTCCAAAGCACTTGCATTTATTGATCATGTGAATGTCAATGATCGAGTGGCAACTCGATCGGGTGGCCATTTGATCCTTATCACTATGTTTTGGGAATTGTCCAACCATGTCAAAATCGAGTGGCAACTCGATCGGGTGGCAATCCGATCGGGTGGCAATCCGATCGGGTGGTCATCCGATCCTCATCACAAAACGACAAAAATGTCAATGTTCTCAATTTGTCAAGGAACGAGTGACAACTCGATTGGGTGGTAATCCGATCGGGTGGTCATCCGATCCTTGGCATTCACTCCAAAGGTTGACTTGTCAAAGGTGCTTTTGATTGTCACATGGATCGAGTGGCAACTCGATCGGGTGGCAATCCGATCGAGTGGTCATCCGATCCACATGCACATGACTTATATGTTTGTTATTTCATGAGTGATGGTTCACTCGATCGGAGGATCATCCGATCCTCAGTACTATATAGAGTGTATCTTTCAGTGTTAGAAAATTTTTGAAATTTTCAAAATTTTTGATACTTGTGACATTTTGTCTCGAACTTTATGCAAATGATAGTGTTGATTACTATTACAGGAAAGAGCATCAGACTGGGATAAATCTCACAACATCTAGTGTCTGTTGGATGCACACTATACAGACAATACTTTGTTTGAAGACATAGCAAATTTTATGAGAGAGAACAAGATTCATAAGGCGTTAACCGATAATACCATAGTGTATGAATCTCATGTGGGGAGATTTTGGAGTTCGGTGACATATGAGGAGAATGAGAAGTTGATATGTTCTGCTGTTAGAAAGAAAGATGAAAATGGTCAAGACGTAGACTTAGAGTTTAAGTTCAATGTTGGTGATTTAAGAAGAGTATTGGAGTTAGGAGACAGTGATGATGAATCTACCATTATTCCTGAACGGTTACGCAAGGGCTTATGGTGTAGAATGGGGTTCACAGGACACATAAATGGAAAAATGATTAAGACCATGTTTAGTAAGCCTTATAAGTTCATGATCCACTGTGTAGTGCATGCTCTATCTCACAGGAAGGGAGCCTATGATGAAACTTCTGATTATATCATGAACATTATAACTTGCTTGGTATTGAATAGACCTTACAATGTATCGCAAGTAATATTTGATCACTTGGTTGATAATGTAAGAGCTGGAAGTAGGAAATACATCATGTATCCCAGGTTCATTCAGATGATGATTGATGATCAATTCAAGGACATTCAAAAGGATGTTGATGATGTTCTAGGTCTATGAAACATGACAGCTGATACCATAAGTAGACTAGCCACAGGACCTGAACCAAGAACTAAGAGAATGATTTGCAGGATTAACAATCCAGCATATGTTGCTCCAGAGAATGATGCATGGAGACACAACAACAATAATTCTGAGAATGAAGATGATAAGATGAGTGAAATGATTGAGAAGAAACTCCGTTATTGGTTTGTGAAAGATGGCAAAAGGAAGAGAACTCCGAAGACATCCCCTGTTGTATCTATTCCTAAGGAGCCAATGCCGAAGATTGTTGTTAAGGGTATAGTGAAAGGGGGAGTCATAAGAGAAACTAGAACTTTAAATTGTTATATTATACTAATAAATACTTCAATGTCTGTTTTGCAGGGCCTTCTGTAGAACCACAACAAAAGTTGGTGGACGAGCAAGTGTTAGATCCATCAAGCATACCACAAGCTGGAATTGATTTGACAAAGGTGACTTTTGAGCAGTACATAAAGCTTACTGAAGATACAATTCATAAAGATCAAAGTGCAAGTGCTCAAGGTGAAGGTTGTCACACCCCGACCACGTAGAACATCAAATCGTGGCGGAAACGTCGGGGAGTGTTGTAACAGAATTATTGTTTCACAACCATGGCATACAAAGTTATATATTATTTATCAAACAAGCGAGTTACATTGTCTTAAAACAGGAAATAAAGAGTTCAGAACATAATTAAACTAAGTCTATCTTCTTTTTAAGTCTCTGAGGCACATGTCCGACCTAGTGTCACGATCATCATCCTAAGCAACAGCTCCTGAAAACACATGTGAAAATAGGTACGTCAGCATAAAAATGCCTGTGAGATACATAGGTTTTGTAAAAATAGGATTCATGACTTGGGTTTTTAGAAGAAAGGTTTAATAAAAATTTGTCATGAATCTTGTTAAGTGTTTTCTTTTATAAATCATATGAAAACTCGATAAGAAAACCGATTATATAAAAGAAAGGTGTATGGTTAATGAAATAACCTAGTAAAATGAGTTGTATAAAACAATGTCTTGAAAAATATGTTAGTTGTGTAAAATGTAATATGTCTATACTGAAATGATTTAAATAACGCTACAATATGTAATATTATACAAACACTTATATATATGAAGTACCAGCGGCGTATCCACCATGTTTGTATCATATTACACACGCCTCGTTACTCAAATCATTTACCCAAACCAACCACCAATGTAAATTGTTCATGTATAAATCAATTGTCAAGTGTTATTGTGTAAACCATATCAAAATGTACATGTCTAATGTAAATCACCAAATGTGTATATCAATGTCAAAATGTTTATGTTTAATGTAAATCATATAATGTGTATCCAAAAATATCATGTATGGCATGTGAAATATATCAACTAAACCATAGGTAAAATGCACAAAAACAGGGTATTGAATTAAACATAGTTTAAGTCAAAGTTATGTTTTGTGGAACAAATGCATGCTATACTGATACAAACTTCTATGCAGTATTGTGAAAATGCATACATCCAAGCCTTGTGTCTGTGGTGATAGACCTTTAAACAAATTAAAGGTTTATCTGTGTTATGTTTATCGAATTCGGTCATTCCTTCCATCCAAACATACCTAGGATGTTAGGAACGAGAGTTGTCAATTCCTATGGTACCACTACCTACTAACGAATGGCGTAGCTAATGTTAATGAATGTATTTTTGTCCCATTTAAACAAACCAAATGTCATACCAAAAATGTAAGCATGTGAAAACAATGCACTAAGTATGTAATCAAATGAACATACATAGCGTGAAATGTAATGTAAAACAATGTACTAAGTATGCACACAATGGACATACATAGCATGAAATGTAATGTAAAACAATGTACTAAGTATGCACACAATGGACATACATAGCATGAAATGTAATGTAAAACGATGTACTAAGTATGCACACAATGGACATACATAGCATAAAATGTAATGAAATCATGTACTATAATGTACTAATGAACATAACAAGCATATGATAGGAAAGCATGAAAGGCACGAAAGTAACAAGTAGGCACATGTGTTTCACCCCAAAACAATTTGGAAAACAGTAAAAGAGGGGTCTATGTACTCACTTGAGATTGCTTAGTAGTCCTTGAGTAACAACCAAACAATGCTAGAGATCACGGATATGAAACGGCACCTAATATAGGTAACTATGTTAATATACCGGACCTAATTCGGAGGATTGGTAGGATGAGGGTTTGTAAACCAAACGAGTAGGGAGACTCATGTAATATGGTTTAACAAAGCCTACATTCAAAAATGAAACCTAACCTAAGTGCTTACGATCCATTACGACCCGTTTAGGTAGCTTATGCTACTTTAACGCGTCGTTCGCGTAAAATGCGTTCGGAATGCCTAGCTAGTCCTATGATAAGTAAAATATGCCTTAACATGTCTAATATTGTTACCAAATCAGTTTAGATACCAAAAGTTATGTTACATATGCTTAAAATGAATTTTGGCGTTCAAAGGGCATTTTGGTAATTTACCTAAGGCATACATACTACCTATCATACAACTACTCAAACGATGTGGCCATAAGGTATAACCTCGGAAGGTTATTCCCTATACAACTATGGTCACCTAATGTGTTTGGTCGGATCCTAATGATTGACCAAACGGGTCGGGTTCGAAAGTATAAGCGATTGTTTAGATCGCTTACCCTTACGACCCTAGACAAGCACAAAACTAAGCATGTTAAAACATGCTTAACTAAGTTTAGAAAACAGGTTTGGTATCAAAACAAACGGTTTTGATACCTAAGAGCAGTTTGGTTACAAAATACACAAGAATGCGCATTTTGGCCGAAACTACGACTCGTCACTGAGCCTAGATAACATGGTAATCAGTAGGTATAGTCACTAGGGACTATAACCATCGTGATTACGCTCACGTTATGAAGTTCAAACGAACTTCGCATTGACCATAAACTGGTCAACGCAAAAAGTCAAACAAAGTTTGACTTTTAACGCTAAAAGTATAAAAAGAACGAAGGAACACTTTCCAAGGGTCCCCGAAAGCTAATCTTGATCCAAGTAGCTCAGGTATGAAGTAATGGCTTCAACTTAGAGCTTTTAGATCAGATTTTGTGGGTTTTGCAAATGAATGGGGTTGGGTATTTATAGATGTGGTAGAACCGTTAGGATCGTTTATCGAATAACGTGCTTTGATCTTGTCCATACACTTGTTGAAATTCCCATGGAACACCAAATTGGCCCCTCGTTATACTGAAGAGGCAAATGCAAGGGGATTAGGAGGGGGTAACAGCTGTTAACAGCTGTTTAATCAGAATCTGTTGATCTAGGGACCCCTTACGGACCGTAAGGGTGATGGCTTATGGTCCGCAAGCCAGCAACTATGAAGAATTGTCAGTTTTGGTCCCTGCACCTTGTTTCGTTGCGTACAGCACTTCTAACACCCGTCAAACCCAATTTCAAGCTCCACAATGATGTTAAGACATAGGGAACATGAAATATGCTTGAAAACATCACATATGTCGGTTTTTTTGGCCGTACGATTGCGTTGTTCGGTTAATTACGACGGAAGTCGTAACGGACGCAAAAACGGTCCAAATTGCGCGACGAATGGATTTTTGACAAGCCAAACACTAAAGCATAATATTATAATGCTTACATAAATTTTTGGATGTCCGGATGTATTCAGAATGTAAGTTATGCGTGAAAGTGCAAACTTGTGCACTTTTTGACGCTTTTAGTCCCTAAATGACCCAAAAGTTTATTTTAGCACACCGAACACCTCAAAGCCTATTTCTAATCTATGTAAAGGATATTTATGGTATGTTTAAATTATGGTCATGTTCCAGAATGTCTGTTACAGTTCAAATTGGCATACTTTCACAGTTTGTCAAATTTAGTCCCTGTAAGCGATTTAACTTGATTTTGCCATACCAAAGCCTTCAAAACTTATTTCTAAGTTATGTAATGGATATTTAAGGTATGTTAAGTATATGTTGATGTTCCAGAGTATTTTTCGCATTAAACTGATTATGTTTACGCACCAGTTTGCGTATAACTCTCTAGAAAGCGTTGTAAAGTTTGAAATTGAACAAAAGTCAAATCATGAAAAATGTAAAACATAAACAAACAAACATTGGGATCAAATAACATTGTTTTATTGATAGTTGAACTGTTCACAATGATTACAAGCACAGATGTTACAGTCTCCCCTACTTGTGGAAATTTCGTCCCGAAATTTATTTAGAGGAAACTCGTGGGAATAGATGCGGATACTTCGCCTTCATTTGATCTTCACGTTCCCAAGTAAACTCAGGTCCACGTTTAGATTCCCAGTGAACTTTGACCAAAGGAATGCACTTGCGTTTGAGCCACTTGACTTCACGTTCCATGATTTCCACTGGCTTCTCAACAAATTTCAGTGTTTTATCAACACGAATTTCGTCAAGTGGTATGTGGAGGTTCTCATCAGCTAAACACTTCTTGAGATTGGACAGGTGAAATGTTGGATGAACATTTCCAAGTTCAGGAGGTAACTCAAGTCTGTAGGCTACCTTACCGATTCTTTCGACGATCTTGAATGGTCCAACATATCTAGGTGCAAGTTTTCCTTTCTTTCCAAATCTGATCACACCTTTCCAAGGTGAGACCTTAAGTAATACGCGATCACCGACTTGAAATTCCATGGGCTTGCACTTTGGGTCCGCGTAACTCTTTTGACGGCATCTAGCTGCCTGAAGGTTATCACGAACTTTCTTAACCTTATCAGTTGTCTCTAAAATGAGGGCAGGTCCAGTAAGCTGAGCCTCGCCGATCTCATTCCAGCAGACTGGTGAACGACATTTTCGACCATAGAGAGCCTCGAAAGGAGCCATGTTGATGCTGGAGTGATAACTGTTGTTGTAGGAGAATTCAATTAACGGAAGATGTGAATCCTAACTACCACCAAAATCGATCACACAAGCTCTAAGCATATCCTCCAAAGTCTGGATTGTTCTTTCAGATTGACCATCCGTTTGCGGATGATAAGCTGTGCTCAGATTAAGTTGGGTCCCCATAGCAGATTGCATGGTTCTCCAAAAATGAGAAGTGAAATGAGCATCTCTGTCAGAAATGATGTTCAAAGGAACACCATGTCGAGCTACAATTTCATCCACATAGATTTTAGCAAGTTTGTCAGCAGAAAAATCCTCACGGATTGGCAAGAAATGCGTTGACTTAGTAAGACAATCAACAACTACCCAGATGGCATCATGACCTTTCTTTGTGCGCGGAAGTTTGGTAATAAGATCCATAGTAATGTTTTCCCATTTCCAAACAGGGATCTCTAGTTGCACCAATAAACCCGAAGGACGTTGATGTTCAGCCTTAACCTTAAGACAAGTAAGGAATTTTGATACATATAAGGAAATTTCTTTCTTCATACCAGGCCCCCAATACTGAATACGAAGATCCTTATACATCTTATCTGAGCCAGGATGAACAGAATAACGAGACTTATGGGCTTCATCCATAAGCAAGGTGCGAAGATTGTCTTGGCTTGGGACCCAAAAACGGTCCATGAAGTAATATGATCCATTGTCTTTCAGTTCCAGATCAGGAGTTATGTGATAGCGAAATTCCTTATCCATCAAACCTTGTGAAACACAAGTGTGTTGAGCCTGAGAAATGCGGGTTTGGATATCGGATCGAGCTTGAATGTCAAATTGAACACGAACACAAAGAAGCTTAGTACGTTCCTTACGACTCAATGCATCGGCTACGACATTCGCCTTACCAGGATGGTAGCGAATTTCGCAGGCATAGTCGTTTAGAAGCTCAACCCAACGTCGTTGCCTCATGTTGAGTTCTTTCTGATTGAAGATATGCTGAAGACTTTTGTGGTCCGTGAAAACCACACATTTTGTACCGTACAAATAGTGTCTCCAGATCTTAAGAGCGAAGACAACTGCACCCAACTCAAGATCATGAGTGGTGTAGTTTTTCTCATGTATCTTCAACTGCCTTGATGCATATGCTATGACTTTTTTCCTTTGCATCAGAACACAGCCAAGTCCCAATTTAGATGCATCACAATAAACGATGTAGGACCGAGTTTCGTGACCGAAACCGTGATTCTTGTGAGATCGGTTCAAGACGGGAGAGATTAGACATGATAAACAAAACAACTTTGTATTAATCTGGTAGTATAACATTACAAATCGGCCCGATTACATGATAACCGAACTAATACCAAAGAAGTATACATCCGGGGAGAGACCAAGTGGTGATCTCTCCCGGTGAGGTCTCAAACCTCCTAAACTCTCCTTGTGTTGCAAATGACAAGGGTTTTCTATTTATAGTCACACCCCTTGTCTTGCAAACACACACGGTCAACCGAATAACCCTCTCGTTTGACCACTTCAAACGAGCGGGTCAATACACGTTCGTTTGACCGTTTCACTAACTATTACAAATTCAGCGTAAAATAAAACTAATCTATTCGACAAGCATCGGACACAAAATCTGCATCAACAAATTCCCCCTTGTCCGTTGCTGTCGAATGCTGAAAATGCAACTGCAATCGATCTTCAGTCAAGTATTCATCTTCTCTGTGTTAACAAATTCCCCCTTGACCGATGATCCAGGTAAGTAGTATCTTGATGCTCCTTGTATAATATTTCCCCCTTAAAGTACGCGTATCCGTGTTGGGTGTTGTGCAATTTCCTCAATTGACCGATCTTCCGCTGATCTTCCAATACTCCAACCGGCATTTGATAAGGGTTCCAATCTTTAAGAACTGCATCAAGTCTTGATCTTGTCATAAGAACTCTATTTCATACAAGCATACTACATTGATAGAGATTTCTGGTGAACTGTCTTCTGTAAACCGTCTTTGTGGAATCGACCAAGTAATGCACTTTAATCTTCAGCATCAACACTCAGGAAAGTCAGCTAGACCAAGTGTATCCCTTGCAAGCTCAACCAGCATGCTTAGTTGAACTACATCCAGATCTCATTGTCTCGCCTTTGTGAAGTTGACCACGTAATGCACTACGGATCTTCAGCATCAGTACTCAGGAAGTCAGCTTGACCAAGTACATCGTTTGCAAACTCAACGAATTGAGTTACCCCCAGATCCCTGTAAAATCCCAAGGAAACATCAAACCCAAAACCGAATCCTGCAGGTCTTCAGTCTTGAACTATCAGCTTTCATAAAGATTCCCCAGGTCTTCAGTGAACAGCGCTTTTGTAACTACTGTAGACTTTAGAAACCTGTATTTTTCCATGCAAAACCCTTCACGCTGGCTGGAGAATTAATTAAAATCCTCAAATATGTGTATGTGCAAAACATTCCACGCCGAACCGTTTGTATCACCAGAAAATCACAAACTCTACCACCTGTGATTGCGTTTAGAAATTTACCGAAGAAATTCAACATACGTTTTATTCCCCCTATTTCTTTGGTAAGATTTCTAAACCTTAACAGATTCTCTCCACTTCAAAGAAACTGTCGTCAAATGTTCACCAATTCCCTCCACTGAGCGGAACTGTCGTCAATCTTCGTTGAATGTTCTTGGTTTTTCGAAAAATCACGAAAACGAATTTCTTCTTTGCATATGCTAGTTGAATAAGACCGTCCCCTAGTACCCCGTAGGATCCGACTTGTATCCCTCCAAAGACTTTGTGAACTCGTTAGGACCGGTGTTGACATTCTAGGTTCATTCATTCGTTACCAAATGCGAGAATATGACAATAAACAAAAAGGATTTCTTCGTTGCATATTCTAGTTGATAAAGCAATATCGCCTAGTACCCCATCGGATCCGACTTGTATCCCTCCAAAGACTTTGTGAACTCGTTAGGACCGGTGTTGGCGTTCAAGGTTCATACGTTCGTCTTCAAATGCGAGAATATGACAAATAACAAAGTGCTTTCGAACATTTTCGAATAACCGATAACAATCATAAACAATCGACGTGCGGAAGTGAACATACCGTGTTGTTTTTGGCCCATAATAGTCGCGTCACCATTTTTGACATTTGCATCGGTAACCGTGACTACCCCACATTTTTCAAAATATCAAGTTTTCATCATCTCTTGTTTTCATCATGCCGCAACATCCCGCGCGCTTCCGAACCCGTGCAAATTTGACGTTGACATGTCGAAGCGCGGTTCAAATAAATTTCACGAACACCCGACCCCCACTTTGCAACTCACTTGAAATCCTTGCCCCAAAGTGAAATTAGTGCAAATAATTAATCCATCACTCCATCAGCCACTAGCCCACATTGAGTGTATAAGAAAAATTCTACACTTTGAGTTTGGCCCAAAGATTTTTCTTGAAATGAACTGTAATTACTTGGCCCAAATTTTCAAACACCCTCCACATATAACTAAAACAAGGAGCCAAGAAGTCAACATCCCTAAAATTTTATCAGCCGACATCTACCTTTCAACTTTCCCAAAATTATCATTTTCCCCCAAATATTCTAACTTCAGCTAACAAATATACCAGCTGATGTTCTCTTCCTCCTCTCTATTTGCGATTCACAGCTCCCAAGCTCCACCCACTTTCAAGTCTCTCTCTAACTTTAATTTCACCTTCAAAGAATCCTTCATCCTTGTCTCTCTGTTTAGATTCCTAACAACCAAAAACCCCTAAAAATGGTGCAGACATCTTCCCTGTGATTCCACGAAGATCAATCAGCGACTCCTAGAAATTATCGGAGATGATCAGTTCAGCTTCTCCGGCTATTATCCGTCATCCACGAAGATCAATCAGCAGCAACATTTATCTTTCAAGTTGATATACTTCAGCCGACAACATCTCAACCGACAATATCAGACTTTCAATCCACTGCCCTCTTCTTCATCTTCGATACACACATCAGCAACAATCAACATCCTTCGATGATGTTTCTTAACCTCGAAAGATGGACTGCAAAACATCCTTCGATACCCAGCACCA
This sequence comes from Helianthus tuberosus, assembly GCA_030545235.1. Classification (NCBI taxonomy): domain Eukaryota; kingdom Viridiplantae; phylum Streptophyta; class Magnoliopsida; order Asterales; family Asteraceae; genus Helianthus; species Helianthus tuberosus. Next base: position 91,203,897 of record CM060411.1, read on the forward strand.
GCCGACAGATCTAGATCCTTCGACAAGAACAGATCTTTCGAACTGTTGATCTTTCGAAGTTGTGAGTGACCCTTCGAAGTCAGTTGGTCTTTCGAAGTATATAAAAAAAAGAGATGACCTTTCGAAATCAGTTGGGATGACCCTTCGAAATCAGATGATCCTTCGAAAAGAAGGATGACCCTTCGAAGAACTGATGATCTTTCGGAGTTGTTGAGGTGATCCATCGAAATCAGTTTAATCTTTCGAAACATAAAGGCACCAAGAACATCAAGAACACAGCTCTGTGTAAAACTGCAGATTTGATTAAAACACGTTGTATACAGTTTTTGATGATGATAACTTGAATGTTTAGGTGAAAAACATAAAAACCAACACTCGTTTCAGCACAGATCTGAATATTCGGGTCCAGATCTGAGTTTTTCTTGATTTTCACCATTTTTACATCTTGAACAAAAAGCACAAAAATCACAGATCTAGAGCACATGTGACTTAGTAAACGGTTAGATTTACTAAATCGGGCACCATGGCTCTGATACCAATTGTAGGACCGAGTTTCGTGACCGAAACCGTGATTCTTGTGAGATCGGTTCAAGACGGGAGAGATTAGACATGATAAACAAAACAACTTTGTATTAATCCGGTAGTATAACATTACAAATCGGCCCGATTACATGATAACCGAACTAATACCAAAGAAGTATACATCCGGGGAGAGACCAAGTGGTGATCTCTCCCGGTGAGGTCTCAAACCTCCTAAACTCTCCTTGTGTTGCAAATGACAAGGGTTTTCTATTTATAGTCACACCCCTTGTCTTGCAAACACACACGGTCAACCGAATAACCCTCTCGTTTGACCACTTCAAACGAGCGGGTCAATACACGTTCGTTTGACCGTTTCACTAACTATTACAAATTCAGCGTAAAATAAAACTAATCTATTCGACAAGCATCGGACACAAAATCTGCATCAACAAACGAAATCATCATTGCCCTCAGGCAAAGTCAAAACAGGCGCGTCGCAAAGTTTCTGCTTCAAAGTCAGAAACGCTTCCTCTTGCTTGAATCCCCAATCAAAGGGCTTGTTCTTCTGAGTTAGAGCAATTAGAGGAACTGCAATCTTTGAGAAGTTTTCAATGAAGCGGCGGTAATAACCCGCAAGACTAAGAAAAGAACGAACTTCAGTAGGAGTAGTAGGCGTATCCCAATCCTTGATCGCACTGATCTTGGAGGGATCTACATGAATACCTTGTTCGTTGACAATATGTCCTAAAAATTGAACTTCTTTAAGCCAGAATTCACACTTGGAGAATTTGGCGAAAAGTTGCTCTTTCTTTAGGAGCTCTAGAGTAAGACGAAGATGTTGCTCATGATCAGCTCGCGTCTTAGAGTATATCAAAATGTCATCAATAAAAACAATGACGAACTGATCCAAATAAGGCTTGCAGACCCTATTCATTAAGTCCATGAAAACAGCAGGAGCATTAGTCAAACCGAATGGCATGACTGTGAACTCATAATGCCCGTAACGAGTGCGGAACGCTGTCTTGGGAATATCTTCTTCATGCACACGAAGTTGATGATATCCAGATCGTAGATCAATCTTTGAAAAATAAGAAGCGCCCTACAACTGATCAAAGAGATCATCGATGCGAGGTAGGGGATATCGATTCTTGATGGTGAGCTTGTTAAGCTCACAATAATCGATACACATCCTAAAATATCCATCCTTCTTCTTGACAAAAAGAACGGGAGCACCCCAAGGTGAAAAGCTAGGACGGATAAAACCTTTGTCAGAGAGCTCCTGAAGCTGCTTAGACAACTCTTGCATCTCAGACGGTGCAAGACAGTATGGAGATCTGGCAATGGGATTTGCACCAGGTACGAGATCAATACGGAACTCGACTTGGCATGCTGGAGGTAGACCAGGTAACTCTTCAGGGAATACTTCAGAATAATCCCGAACAACAGGAATATCTTGAATAGATTTACCTTTGCCCTTATCTTCTACAACATGTGCCAAAAAGGCCACATAGTTCTTTCGCAGATACTTCCGAGCTTTAAAACAAGACATGAGTTTGAGACCACCAGCAGGTTTCTCACCACGAACTTGTAGGATCTCTCCTGTCGAAAGCGGCACACGAACAATCTTCTTGAAACAAACTACCTCTGCGTGATGCTTGGCTAACCAATCCATACCCACTATAACGTCGAAGCTTCCAAGTTGCATAGGCATGAGGTCAATAGGAAAAAGATGGTCGTTAAGGTTCAACTGGCAGTTGCGAAGAACAGAATCAAGAACAATGGGTTCACCACTAGCAACCTCTATTGTCAAAGGTTTTCCTAGTTTCGTTCTAGACATGCGAAGCAATGGCTCAAAAGATAATGACACAAAACTCTTATCGGCACCCGAATAAAAAAGAACAAATGCAGGCTAATTATTAATAAAGAACGTACCGTTCACCACTTCATTGTCTGCTTGTGCCTCTTGCGCATTCATGTTGAAGACTCGACCTCGAGCCTGAGCCTGATTCTGATTTGGATTAGCATTCACCAATCTTGGACATTGATTACGGTAGTGGGTCAGATCCCCACAATTGTAACAAGAACCTGGAGGGTAGTGTGGTCGTGCAGCTTGACCCTGTTGCTGAGTAGGAGGATGAGCAGCTCATTGAGCCGGGTTCTGAACTGCCTGATTCTGAGCAAAACGACAAACACCAGCAAGATGACCTGACTTCCCACAGTTAGTACAGAAACGGCACGGAAATTGCGGCTGATGGTGACTGTTGCATCTATTGCACAAAGGTGCGTTTCCTGCATAAGGTTTCTTCGCTGGAGGCTGTGCGGGTTGGTTGCGAGCTGCCTGGTTAGCTTGGGCAGTGACAACAAAATTTTGGGAAGCCTTACGCTTCCTTGACCCCCTTGAGGCACCAGAATCCTTTCCCTTCTTGTTTTGACCTTTCTTGCTATCTTCTTTGTCAGACGCCTGCTTCTTACCCTTGTCACCCTTTTTGTGCAGCTTTCCCTTTCGAACCTGCGACTCAGTCAATGTCACTGCTAACTCGATCGCCTGACGGAGTGTGGTAGGGTTACTACCAGTAATGATGTCTTGTACTGAGTCAGGTAGACCATCGATGTACCTTTCGATAGCCTTGTCGAGTGGGGTAACCATTGTTGGGCAAAGAAGACTCAACTCCTCAAACCTATCAGTATACGCCCGATGCTCACCACTATCTTGCTTCAAATCATCAAACTCTCTCTCCAAAGCTCGTAGTTCATGACGAGGACAGAACTTCCTCATTATAAGGGCCCTAAGTTCAGCCCATGTCTGTGCTAGAGCAACTTCTGCACCACGATCTCTCATAACCCCGTTCCACCACGTAAGAGCCCTCTTCTGAAACACACTTGAAGAAAACTCAACCTTGCGATTGTCAGGACACTGCACGTGATGGAAAGTATTCTCAATGCTCTCGAACCATTGAAGAAGCCCAGTCGCTCCCTTAGAACCACTAAACTTGAGTGGTTTAGCCGAGTTAAAATTTTTGAAATTGCATGGAGCATTGTTGTTGTTGTTGGCTTGGTTCCATTGAGCAAAGAGGTTTGGGAATGCAGCAGCCATTTACTGCGCAATGATTTCTGCCAGTTCGGCAGTCGCTATCTAGTTTTCGCGTCGAGGAGGCATTCTAAAAGAGGAAAACATGAAAGGAAACGAGTGAGATGATTGGATGAAGAGAATGAGATGAAACAAAATCAACAAAAGCAAAGATGGTGGTAATTCGTCCGCATCGCAAAGCAAACAAGCGACACACAATGACTAATCAAAGTAAATGGGTCAAAAATAATGTATCTTGAAGACATGCTCGCCTATAAGTGAACACTCACCCCAAGAGTTCCCAGGTAAGAGTGACTGGTCCGATTATGTGGATTTGTACGAACACTCTAGCCTTAGACAGAAAACCCAGGGTACAGGCATTCACTCTTCCAGTTTGCACATGTTCACACTATTAAAAACCCAAAACTTTGACGAGATTTTTGAAAATTCAAAGGGGTTCAAAACCTTGTAATAATTCATTCAAAAACAGAAGATTGTTTTTCAAAAATCATTTTAGAAAATTGGGTTCTTGTTTTGATAATCACCTAAGGATAGGTGAGGTGCATGTTTTAAGATCTAAACACAAGATAACTTGTGTTAGGGTCCTAGAAAGGTTATAGTCTAGGTCAAAGAATTACTAATAACCTAATTCCCTATAACCATTGGCTCTGATACCAACTCTTCTGTCACACCCCGACCACGTAGAACATCAAATTGTGGCGGAAACGTCGGGGAGTGTTGTAACAGAATTATTGTTTCACAACCATGGCATACAAAGTTATATATTATTTATCAAACAAGCGAGTTACATTGTCTTAAAACAGGAAATAAAGAGTTCAGAACATAATTAAACTAAGTCTATCTTCTTTTTAAGTCTCTAAGGCACAAGTCCGCCCTAGTGTCACGATCATCATCCTAAGCAACAACTCCTGAAAACACATGTGAAAATAGGTATGTCAGCATAAAAATGCCTGTGAGATACATAGGTTTTGTGAAAATAGGATTCATGACTTGGGTTTTTAGAAGAAAGGTTTAATAAAAATTTGTCATGAATCTTGTTAAGTGTTTTCTTTTATAAATCATATGAAAACTCGATAAAAAAACCGATTATATAAAAGAAAGGTGTATGGTTAATGAAATAACCTAGTAAAATGAGTTGTATAAACCAATGTCTTGAAAAATATGTTAGTTGTGTAAAATGTAATATGTCTTAACTGAAATGATTTAAATAACGCTACGATATGTAATATTATACAAACACTTATATATAGGAAGTACCAGCGGCGTATCCACAATGTTTGTATCATATTACACACGCCGCGTTACTCAAATCATTTACCTAAACCAACCACCAATGTAAATTGTTCATGTATAAATCAATTGTCAAGTGTTATTGTGTAAACCATATCAAAATGTCCATGTCTAATGTAAATCACCAAATGTGTATATCAATGTCAAAATGTTTATGTTTAATGTAAATCATATAATGTGTATCCAAAAATATCATGTATGGCATGTGAAATATATCAACTAAACCATAGGTAAAATGCACAAAAATAGGGTATTGAATTAAACATAGTTTAAGTCAAAGTTATGTTTTGTGGAACAAATGCATGCTATACTGATTCAAACATCTATGCGGTATTGTGAAAATGCATATATCCAAGCCTTGTGACTGTGGTGATAGACCTTTAAACAAATTAAAGGTTTATCTGTGTTATGTTTATCGAATTCGGTCATTCCTTCCATCCAAACATACCTAGGATGTTAGGAACGAGAGTTGTCAATTCCTATGGTACCACTACCTACTAATGAATGGCGTAGCTAATGTTAATGAATGTATTTTTGTCCCATTTAAACAAACCAAATGTCATACCAAAAATGTAAGCATGTGAAAACAATGCACTAAGTATGTAATCAAATGAACATACATAGCGTGACATGTAATGTAAAACAATGTACTAAGTATGCACACAATGGACATACATAGCATGAAATGTAATGTAAAACAATGTACTAAGTATGCACACAATGGACATACATAGCATGAAATGTAATGTAAAACGATGTACTAAGTATGCACACAATGGACATACATACCATAAAATGTAATGAAATCATGTACTATAATGTACTAATGAACATAACAAGCATATGATAGGAAAGCATGAAAGGCACGAAAGTAACAAGTAGGCACATGTGTTTCACCCCAAAACAATTTGGAAAACAGTAAAAGAGGGGTCTATGTACTCACTTGAGATTGCTTAGTAGTCCTTGAGTAACAACCAAACAATGCTAGAGATCACGGATATCAAACGGCACCTAATATAGGTAACTATGTTAATATACCGGACCTAATTCGGAGGATTGGGTAGAATGAGGGTTTGTAAACCAAACGAGTATGGAGACTCGTGTAATATGGTTTAACAAAGCCTACATTCAAAAATGAAACCTAACCTAAGTGCTTACGACCCATTACGACCCGTTTAGGTAGCTTATGCTACTTTAACGCGTCGTTCGCGTAAAATGCGTTCGGAATGCCTAACTAGCCCTATGATAAGTAAAATATGCCTTAACATGTATAATTTTGTTACCAAATCAGTTTAGATACCAAAAGTTATGTTACATATGCTTAAAATGAATTTTGGCGTTCAAAGGGCATTTTGGTAATTTACCTAAGGCATATATACTACCTATCATACAACTACTCAAACGATGTGACCATAAGGTATAACCTCGGAAGGTTATTCCCTATACAACTATGGTCACCTAATGTGTTTGGTCGGATCCTAATGATTGACCAAACGGGTCGGGTTCGAAAGTATAAGCGATTGTTTAGATCGCTTACCCTTACGACCCTAGACAAGCACAAAACAAAAAGTGACGAGCTAAGCATGTTAAAACATGCTTAACTAAGTTTAGAAAACAGGTTTGGTATCAAAACAAACGGTTTTGATACCTAAGCGCAGTTTGGTTACAAAATACGCAAGAATGCGCATTTTGGCCAAAACTACGACTCGTCACTTAGCCTAGATAACGTGGTAATCAGTAGGTATAGTCACTAGGGACTATAACCATCCTGATTACGCTCACGTTATGAAGTTCAAACGAACTTCGCATTGACCATAAACTGGTCAACGCAGAAAGTCAAACAAAGTTTTACTTTTAACGCTAAAAGTATAAAAAGAACGAAGGAACACTTACAAAGGGTCCCCGAAAGCTAATCTTGATCCAAGTAGCTCAGGTATGAAGTAATGGCTTCAACTTAGAGCTTTTAGATCAGATTTTGTGGGTTTTGCAAATGAATGGGGTTGGGTATTTATAGATGTGGTAGAACCGTTAGGATCGTTTATCGAAATAACGTGCTTTGATCTTGTCCATACACTTGTTGAAATTCCCGTGGAACACCAAATTGGCCCCTCGTTATACTGAAGAGGCAAATGCAAGGGGATTAGGAGGGGGTAACAGCTGTTAACAGCTGTTTAATCAGAATATGCTGATCTGGGGACCCCTTACGGACCATAAGGGTGATGGCTTACGGTCCGTAAGCCAGCAACTATGCAGAATTGTCAGTTTTGGTCCCTGCACCTTGTTTCGTTGCGTAACGGCACTTCTAACACCCGTCAAACCCAATTTCAAGCTCCACAATGATGTTAAGACATAGGGAACATGAAATATGCTTGAAAACATCACGGATGTCGGTTTGTTTGGCCGTACGATTGCGTTGTTCGGTTAATTACGACGGAAGTCGTAACGGACGCAAAAACGGTCCAAATTGCGCGACGAATGGATTTTTGACAAGCCAAACACTAAAGCATAATATTATAATGCTTACATAAATTTTTGGATGTCCGGATGTATTCAGAATGTAAGTTATGCGTGAAAGTGCAAACTTGTGCACTTTTTGACGCTTTTAGTCCCTGAATGACCCAAAAGTTTATTTTAGCACACCAAACACCTCAAAGCCTATTTCTAAGCTATGTAAAGGATATTTATGGTATGTTTAACTTATGGTCATGTTCTGGAATGTCTGTTACAGTTCAAATTGGCATACTTTCGCAGTTTGTCAAATTTAGTCCTTGTAAGCGATTTAACTTGATTTTGCCATACCAAAGCCTTCAAAACTTATTTCTAAGTTATGTAAAGGTTATTTAAGGTATGTTAAGTATATGTTTATGTTCCGGAGTATTTTTCGCATTAAAATGATTACGTTTACGCACCAGTTTGCGTATAACTCTCCAGAAAGCGTTGTAAAGTTTGAAATTGAACAAAAGTCAAATCATGAAAAATGTAAAACATAAACAAACAAACATTGGGATCAAATAACATTGTTTTATTGATAGTTGAACTGTTCACAATGATTACAAGCACAGATGTTACAAAGGTGTCAAAGAGACAGAGCCTGAAGGTGTTGCTCGTGATGATTCTAGTGAAGCAGATGATGAATTAACTGAGACAGAGACAGAGCTTGATATGGAAACACTTGGTCGTGGAAAAGCTCAGTTGAAAAAGAAGCCCAAAAGGAAGAAGAAAGCATCAGACGATGAAGATTCTACCTATACTCCATCAGTTGATGAGCAAAAGAAGCTAAGAATAAAGCGTAAGGCAGTTTAGACAGGAGTTATTCCTAGGAACGTCAGAGCAAAGAAAGGTGGTGCTTCATTCCCTAAAGATCAAGGTGGAAAGAGTGAAAAACATGTTACAACTTCTAAAGGGCCTGAAGCAGAAGAAGTTCAAAATGTTGAGATTCTCAAAGAGCCTGAAGTACAAAGTGTTGAAGTGCCTATAGTAGAAGTTCAAAAGAAAACAGGAGATGGTGATGATGAAGTGGAAATTACTGGAGTAAGAGTTTCTACACCTCCACCACCACCACCACCACCAGAAAATGTTGATATTCCCGAATCTTCAAGACCAAAGAAAACAGTTTTTCCTGATCTGTTTGAAGATCTTCCTCATGCTAGTGGAGAATATAAAGATGATATTTTTGATGATGATTTTGATATGTTTAATAATGCAGCTGTGAAAGCATTGGAGAAGAAAGTTAGTGAACTTGAGAAAGAAAAAGCCAAAGCTGAAGCAGATCGTGATGCATTAAAGAAACAAGTTGAAGAGCTGATGAAAGAAAATGAAGAAATAAAAACTGTCATGATAAAGCAAGCAAAGAAGTTAAAGAAATTGGATGATGGTGTTCATGACAATACACATCAGTTTGAGCTTCTATCAGCAGAAAATGTTGAAACGCATGGGAAAATGAAGAAGTTACAGGTGAATGAGATGCTGAATAGTATGTTAAGTGATCTTCATGAAGCAACCTCAAATGACATGAAAGCGATGAAGCTTGAAATGGAAGCAAAGAAGGCTGACAAAGTTATGAAGGATGAACAGCTCAACATGCTATACACTGTAATGGAAAGTCATTTGGGTATTGATGTTTATTCAGCCTTCAACAACATTGAAATCAAAAAGGCAGAAGAGCGTAGGATCGAAAGAGAAAGAAGGTTAGCTGAAGAAGCAACACAAAGAAAGAAAGATGTTATAGTTGAGACTCAAGAAGCTGGTAGATCTACGAGTCAAGTTGATGTTGATATGGTTGATGTTGAAGCTGATCATGATCAAAGCTTCGTACTTGGTGAATCTTCTCCTTTATCTTACAACTATGAAGACATTGTTCACCGAGTGCAAGCTGTTCAACGGAAAAAGAAGTCGAAAGAACAAAAAGTGTTACTGTTAAAATGGAAGGATGAAGAGAAGGTAGTAGTAGAGGAAGAGGAAGAAGAGAAAGAAGATGAAGAGATGGATTATTGGATGGATCAGATTGAAAACTATGATCCGATGAATGATAAAGATGATGATGAAGACCAAGGCTCGTCTGGTTTATTGATAGTGAATCCTTCAGTTCAACAGAAGATTGATGATCTTATGAATGACGAGATCCATGAACAGGAGGAGGATCATCATCAAGAGTCTTCTTCGTCAGGCAAACAACATGTCGACCAGGTATTCCTCACACAACCAACTGGTATATATTTGCATGCTCGCTTTGAGGGGGAGCTAGAGGAACCTAGGTCAAGGGCATAAATGTTAGAGGAATTGGGTTTAGACGATGGTATATTTAAGTTTGATATAGAAGATGAGATACCTTCGTCACCAGAAAGGGAATATGAGTTTAAGTACGCCCAAGAAGCTGATAAGTATAATGATTTGATTGTTGAAGAAGCCTCTGATTCGTTTGATGAAGAAACGGACTTTCATTATTCTGGTATTGATGAAACGTTTCCTTCACTAGCTGAAATGTTTAAAGATCAGAATGAAGACGAAGTTAGAAGGAAGATTGTTGAAAAGTTCACAACCGAAGGTGTTGCGAGAACCATTCCAAGAGAGATTTTGGTTGAAGAGAGGAAGAAGTGGTACAAAGTGATGCCAAAAGAAAGAAAGTTTATAAGGCTACTTCAGTACTTTACGCATGATGCAAATATTTATTGGGAGACATCTTGTCTTGGGGCTATCTGGAGGATCTTCAAGTTTATGCTATAAGACGGGAGCAAGGAGTACAATACTTCGAGTTTTTGGCTGATTTCAAAACTCTCCCGTGGTGGGATATTGATGAATTGGTCCAAACGAAGAACATCAAGCAGTTTTAATATGGCTTGGATGTGAAATAACACGACCAACACTTGTGGGATTATGTGAAGCAACAATCAAAAGCAAGATATCCAGACTTGAAGCCTCAGTATCCAAAGCAGATTGTTACTATTTTGGAAAATGGTGAGAAAGATATTACTTTGGATGTCAAGCCACTGAGGTGCTTAAAGAATATGCCGCTACGTGTAATGGAACAAGACTTTCATGAAGAATTTCAAGGTTGGTTATACAATGAAAGCACAGCGGAAGCGGTGATCTCCTTATTTGATAAATCAACGAGTGAAGCAAGAAGAATACGTGTGCTAGACCCGATGTGGCTAGTAAACTACTCGAAGAAAGATATCAATTGCTTGTTTTACAACAAGATTGTGTATGAGAAGCGTAATAAAGTACAAGCAATGCAATATCAGAAGATTGTGGATGTATGCTTCGCGAAAGACATCAACTCTGGGAGGTACTGGAAGTCTTAGTGGAGAGATCTAGAGATTGATGAATTTCTAAAGAAGTACAAGCGTGAGCAGAGATTTAAAGCAATTTCTGAGAAAGCTGCAAGGCTTGGTAGGTACAAGCTTATGAGACCACCTCCAACGGACCAAACACCGATCGAAAAGGAAGAAAACAAGATTCCTAAGTGGGATAGAAAGCACGACGGTGATCCAGAGTACAGAAAGTACTGGAATGAAGTTGGGAGGCCACTCAGAAGAAAAATGCTTGAAGAGAAAGCTGAACAGAGGAGGCAGAGGGCAAAGGAACGAAGACCTAAGAAGAAAGATTGAAGACTATGCTGGAAGGAACTATAGCTACATCCAAGGGGGAGTCTGTTAGTTCATATGTCTGTAGCTTCCGTCAGCATTGAGTCTTATTTTGTATTGTGTATGTCTTTTGTGTATTTGTATGTAATTGTATGTATGTTTGTATAACGACAAACCAGGGAACGGTGCGATAATGTATAAGTGAAGTCCGAAGGATGTCTAATGTCATCCGATCGGGTGACACTTTATAACCTCCCTGATGTTTGCCTATAAATAGCTAGCATGTGTTAGTGATTTAGGACTTTTGGCTGAACTTGTAAGGAACCTCTGTCATTCTGATTCTCTACCGGTGCTACTGTACTTTCACAATCATTCTAATAGAAAATCAGACGAGTTTAAACGTTGATTCTGCTGTTGTTGATTCTTAGACACTATCAATGGATTCCGCACATTGATCGTGATCAATTCATCCACGTTCTAGACGAACAGATCCTGATCACAATGGCCTAACAATAGCCGTGCTTTTCCTTAAGATTCTTCATGTAGTTCTCCATTATCTTCGGATTGTATGAAAATATTTCTTAGGGGTTGAAAGGAACTACAATAGACTCCTTCTTTTCAGCAATGTAGATCTTTGTGTTCTCCCAAGTTAATAATGGTGGAAACTTCTCTGAATTTCTCTTTCTTGCACTTAGATAGTCCACATATTCTTTTGAAACGGTAGACTCTTTCCACCTTGTGATTGAGCTTTTTGGAGCCCAAATGACATGAATAAGCTCCTACTTCATTTTGAAGGTATTTGCAGCTTCTTCTTGAGTTGGTTTTCTTTTACAACCAAGCTTCTAATTTAGAGGAGTCACCTTCATGTTAGGATCAACCAACATCTTCTTGACCCTTGTAATTTCTGCCAATAGGTTTTGGGCATCCAATTTTGGAAGATATAGAAATTCTTGACTAGATAAGGTACATTATTTTACAACCATTCAATAAAGTCGTGTTTTGATAGTTTGGTAACTGAAGGATTTTGAAAGGTGGGATTTGGGAGAGTCCTAGGGATTCTTGTTACATGATTTTTCATAGTTCTTTGTGTGCCTCATCCTTCTGTCCATAATATACTAGGCCTTCCCGTAGGTCATTCTTCTTTGATTTTTTTGTGAACTTCCTCACTGTCTCTTCTTCCATTCTTTTTAAGTTTTCCAAGTGATTTAACTTATTACTAGTCTTGAGTGGTGGCAGCTCTTTGAAGCTTTTAGTGAATACAACAGTTGACAATAGATCTACTATTGTTATGACAATTGATGTAGGTGGATGTGTTTGAGAGTCTTATAGGTCATCTTGCAGCACCATCTTTCTTTTTCTTGAAAACTATTCAACTTGTTTCTCTTCAATTATTGGCTTCTAATGAACTGCTTGTTTTGTGACAACTACTGGTTTTGCACCAAGCTGAGTACTAGTAGTTTTAACAACTAATTTTGTTCCAGTCTATGTTTTTGAATTTTGTACAGATCTTGTTGTGACTAATTGGGCACCAATAGTTTTGCCAAGTTTAGCTGTTTGAGTCTTGACTCCAGTTGTTTGACCTGGTCCAGCTATTTGTGTCTTGACTCCAGTTGTTTGACTTTGAGTTTGAACTAATGGTTGAGCTTGAGGAGCTTGTCTCCTTTTGGCTTTGAATTTTTCAAGAGTTTTAGATTTTTGGCTAACTGTTGGAGGCGTCATATCAACTTTAACAGTGTTATTTATCTTTATATCTTGCCTCACAACTCTTTCCTTAGCTCTTAAATTTTCGATTGGATATTTCACCAATGCTATTTAGACCTCTTTAATCACTTTTGAATTTTTCTCTTCTTTCTTCATGGTCTATGTCACCAACAGGGGGCTCTTTTTGTTTTTCAACCATAGCTATGGCCCTAGCTTCAATAGCTCTTTTCTTGGCAGTTACACCTCCATCATTTATAATGTTTGCCTTTTTCACTTTCTCCCCCTTTTTAGCAGTTTCTTGTCTAAGGAGATAATTGTGTAACCAAGGCCTAGGGTAGAAGGACCAAACACTTTGGCATCAAAATATGTAAAATAGTTGTTCAATGATGTTTTGAAGGTGTTTTGGAGCTCCCCTACTAGAAATTATGAGGTGGCTATAACCTTACCAGTAGTTTGGCTTTATGTGGCTGTGGCTTTTAATTAGTGAGCATTTGTGATATGGATTCAAGCTCCTTTTGTGAGGAGGCCAACATGTAGGTATATTTTGGGTTCAACTGGACTTTAGCATGAAGCATTTTGGTGACATCTACTTGAGATTGGAGACCACAACTCCTAGCTATTCCACCAATTCCTCAAACTATTGTGTCTTGTCATCATCCAAATGGGGAATTTTAGTAGCTGTTGCTTGAATGGTGGTCTTAAGTATGTTCCCACTTTCTTCTTGTAAGCCAGTTGGTTCATCAAGAATACTAGAAGCCACTTCTGCAATCACCACAAGAAGATCTACATGCGGGGGATGTGCCTCTTCCTCATTTGGGTGAGAGCTAAGATCCTTTTGCACCTGGGAATCTATCTTTGGCTGCATCTCTATGATTTGTACTTGAGATATGCCCATTTTATGGAAAAAAGGAACTCCTACCTCCATGAGTTTCCTATCAAAACTATTGGTTGGAAGGTTGAATGGTTGGTTTACAACAGGGTTCCTTGGAGCGAACCTCGGAGGAGTTTGGCTTGGTGGAGGCTCTAGAGACTGAAATGAAGAAGTAACAAGAATCTCTGGTGCCTAATTTTGTGTTGCAGCCAGACTCTCAGGGACCTCATCTATATGAGTTGTCTCCATTTTCTTGGCTCTTTTTGAGGGGGTAGTTGTGGATTTAGCTTTAGAGGCAGAAGACTTCTTCGTAGAAAACTTCTTCCTCTTTTTAGTAATTTTTGTTGTGGGTTCCTCAGGGATGAGCTTCTCTCCTTGGTCAACTAAAGTAGTGGACTTAGGAGAGTGTGGTGCATCAATTACTGGCTGTGCAGGATCATTGCCCTGCACTGGCTCAGCTTCTTCCTTAATTATTTTTGGCTTTGTTTTAGTTTTTCCCATTCTTGTAAAAGTTTGAGCCAAAAGAGATTTAATTGGAAGAATTTGTCCCCTTTTAAAAGCGTCATTAGGCAAATCTTGTTCTAAAATGGCCATGATGAGCTCGGGGTACATTAAAATTTTGTTGTAGATGTGACATTTCAGCAAAGCTCTTTAAAAATTTGGTTTAATATTTTAAAAGCAGATACAGTCAGTAATGAGGAAGCGATTTATCGAGTTGTTTGAGGAACTTCGTTCCATGAACCAGATTTACCTGAGAAGCATTGCAAGAAAGTATGAAAAAAAATTGAGACCAGTAAAGCATTCTTTCTTTTGATAGGTAGCATATTTTGTTGACCAATGATACCCTTGTTCAATGAACTCCAAATCTATCTCAGTTTTTGAGAACTTGTCCACTCCTTGAGCATCTCTAAGTTGAAGTTTGATAGTTAAGATCTCAGGGTTAATAACTATGTCTTTCTTTCCCACAGTTGCTATGATGGGCAACACTTTCCCATTTTCATTATGTTTGAGTCATTCAATGGTACAAAATTCAACAAGGGGTTTTTGTAGATTGGTGGGTCGACAGTTTAATGCATGGTGGAATGAAGACTTCAAAATAAGGTCAATGATCTGGTGATATCAGGGATGATCATCTTCTTTGGTAAGATAAGGAAGTAGGTTGTGAGTAGGATGAATTAAAGGTTGGCCATGATAAGTTGACGTGAATGATGAGAGCTTAAAGAAAAAAATTGGAAGTTAGGGTTTGCAATTGATCAACAGACGATTTTGAGAGTGGTAAGTGTGACTGTTACTTCTGAAGGGGTATTTATAGGATTTATGTAACGGTCATAACAAACTGGTGGATTGTTAGAAAACAACTAGAGTGACTCAATAGTTTTAAGGTCAAATGCAAGAGAAGCAACAGCTTCCCCTATTTATATTTATAAAAATACAGTTTTTTTGTTTCTAAAAAGATCTTTCAGTGAAATGATTTTAGAACCCAGGCTTGAGAACTTAAAGGCCTGGTTCCATCAAGGCTTGACTAGTCACTAGTCACTGAAAACCCAGCCTGGTTCCATACAGTTTGCATCAGTTCTTTTTGGTTCTCTGCTAGTGCCTTTATTTCAGCACTTTGATTAGACCACCTTGGCTTGTACTGATGAGGGGTAGTGTTAGGATCTGAGATGCTCTTAGTATGATTTGATGAACAAGTATGAATGAAATTTTATAAACAATGGAAATTGTGGAATTAAATGAGCATACACGAGTGAAAGTTATATCAAAATGTTTTCCATTGATAATCAAAATGATTACAAATACAGAAAGATTATACTGACTCCCCCTTAGCCTGATCACTCAACTTTGTTATTCTTACAAAAGCAATGAAGTGATGTGATGAAATAGATCTCTAACAGGTGAGATCTATTTATACAAGTACTAAAGCTCTGCTGGCAATCAGCTGACATCACCTTGATAGTGACATCTTATATTCCTAATAGAAAAGATTCTTCAGATGTTAGCAAACATCTGCGGGGATCTAACATTTGATCTGTTACATACAAACTCTGTTGTAAGCAAAATACTATTGCATTGAATAAACCTCTGTTGCTTCGTTTCAAACATCCATTTGGCCAAAATAGATGTTTGGTCTTCAAGATCAGTGCTTTGCTTCAATAGAGCTTTGGCCATTGATCAGTGGTTTCTTCTTCTTCAACAATGATTCCAAGGCTCAGAACAGATCTTTGAATGTCTTAAACAGATGTTCTGATTAGTGTTCAAGATTCACTATCTTTAAGGGGGATAAGTTCAATCTATTGTTTATTTCTTGATCTGCATAGCATGTTCTGGCTTTCAGAAATCATCTGTTCTTTTATAGGTCCAACAATATCCCCCTAGAACAGATGATGCCAAAACTTAGCCTTATTTGATAAACTTTTATTTCTCATCAACTTCTCCCTGATTTGGCCCTTAAACTGTAATTCAAAGTTCATAAAGATGTTGTCTTATGTATCCCTTTCGAGTGGAAGACTTATTAAGTCTTGTAGATCTACATCTTTGAGCCCAAAAGCACTATTCATTGAGATCTTTTGCACTCTCCACTAGCCCTGAGTAGAGTCAACGCATGGGTTGATTTGTCAAACTTCCATTTTGGAATTTAATGAATCGGAAGGTTTGCTGGGACCAGAGTTTTTGCTAATGAGTTTGGTGAGACATGTCTTCCTAAAATTGGCCAACCAGGTCTTCTGGATTTTGATCTGGATGTGCAAACATTAGTTCACATCTGATCCCTTCTTTTCTCAGTTTATCTTGGTAGTTCTTCATATCTTCTGCAGGCATTTCCTTTTGCCTTTTAAGTTGGCCAATTACAGCTTATAAAATGTTCTTTGTAGTAGGAAGTTCTGAGGGATTAACCAGAGATTTGATGGGGAAGTCTACTTCCTCATAGGTTGGCTTTCTAGGGACTGGGGGATCCTTTTCTCTTAGGACTTCTAACTTTTTGTAGTTTTCTTGGTTTGTTGGCTCATCCCATCTAGCTATGAACCTCATAAGTCCCTAAATTTGCAGCAACCATATCCTCTTTCATTCTTCTTAATTGGATTGCCTTTTTGTCATTTGGTTTGTTTCCTATTTTCCAGTTTGGAAGAGTGGGCTTGAGCTCAGGATTTAGCTTTAGCTTTTCAATCCTTAAGATCTCATCAAGAAGGGCTTCTGTAGACAAAACCAGTGAATTGAGCTCTTGAAGTTTTGTAAGGCTTGTGCTTCGTGTGTATTCCATATAATCTTCCCTTAATGCCCTTCTAAGGTCAGGGTCATTTACAGGACCTTGTGAAGCCTTTTTGCTAACATCTTTAGCAAAATCTTCTAACCTATTCACTTTAGTGAACTCTTCAGAAAGAATTTACTGAGCCTCTTTGTCTTCTTTCGCTTTGCTTCTTTCTGCTGCAATCAATTTTGCTTGTTTAAGTTTTAACTCCAAATATTCTTTGACATTTGTAGGATTTGGAAGATCATGCAAAGATGGAAAGGAGAGCCAGCTTGGGTCTTTTGTAGAATAGAAAGACTATATCTCTTGTGACACAATT
This sequence comes from Helianthus tuberosus, assembly GCA_030545235.1. Lineage (NCBI taxonomy): Eukaryota > Viridiplantae > Streptophyta > Magnoliopsida > Asterales > Asteraceae > Helianthus > Helianthus tuberosus. Next base: position 91,221,015 of record CM060411.1, read on the forward strand.
TCTAGTTCTAGAGGATGTGAGAAGGTGGTTATGGTTGTGGTGGTTGATGGTGGAATTGATGAGATAAGTGATGTTTGGGGAGCTTTTTTTATCATCTTCTTGGATGGTGAATTTTGTTCGTCTTCCCCTGGTTTATGGTGTGAGTGTTTTTTTGGTGGAGAGTGGTTGTGAGTGGGTAGTTATTTTAGTACCCCTGTAGGAGTACTTTGGTAAATCTGCAGGGTCTGTTGTGGTTTTGGGGTAGGTGTTGTTGTAGTAGACGTAACATTTGTTTTCAGTTTCGTAGTGACAAAAAATGTTTGGATAGTGAGAGCAGTGGTTTGGGTGGTGGCAGTGGTTTGGTTGGATAGAATAGTGGTTCCTGCAGTAGCTGTTTGAGTAGGCTTGGCTTGTCTTGTAGGTTGCTTTCTTGTAGGAAAAGCATGTTAATATGCTTGTTCCATATTTTATTTTTCTTTTGTAACTTCCAAGATGCAATGTTTTACAAAATTTTAAAAATATCGTTGCGAAGTTTTGTTGAAAGTTCATATTTAAAAGTGAACATACAGAATATAATTGAGTTTTTGTTTCTTAGCGTTAAAAACCTTTCGAACAACATGAGTACCAGTATCGGTATAATTTTTTTATTGTTTTCTTCATGTTTTTACCAATAACGTGTCCGAACCGATACCACCCAAATACACGTCGCGATGCAACAATCATTACTTACAGTTATTCAAAGTTTGTACGAATAACGCCATGTAATTTACTAAAATAGCATTTTTGCTAAAATATAAGGTAACACTTCCAAAAAAAAAATGTAATATTTCTATTATTCCACTTCCTATACTTACATTTACCAAATGGGGGAATAGTGTCTGGCACTCCCTCATTGGACCACCCAGTTTACTATTTTTTAACCATTTTAAAATTACGTTTACACTCCTGTTTAAATTTATCGTTTTGCCTGTAGCTCAAAATAAAATTACGCTTTTGTACTCATCTCAAAATTACGATTTTGCCCTCAATGCAAAATTACGAGTTTGCCTGGCACTCCCCCATTGGACCAACCAGATTATTATTTTATATCCATTTTAAAATAACGTTTTTCCCCAGCTCAAAATAAAATTACTCTTTTGCCCTCAGCTCAAAATTACGATTTTTCCCTCGATTCAAAATAAAATTGTGGTTTTGCCCTCAGCTCAGAATTACCTTTTCGCCCCCCAATTCAAAATCAAAATTTGTTTTTGCCCCCAGCTAAAAATTACGATTTTGCCCTCTGTTAAAAAATGTGATTTTACCCGTTTAAAAAATTATGATTTCGCGCTCAGTTCAAAATTAGGTTTTTTCCCAGTTCAAAATAAAATTATGCTTTTGCTCCCAACTCAAAATTACGATTTCTCCCTCGGTTCAAAATAAAATTGTGGTTTTGCCTCCAGCTTAAAATTACGATTGTGCCCTTAGTTCAAATTTATATTGCGCTGTTACCCCAAGTTCAAAATTATGAATTTGCCCCTGTGAAAATTTACAATTTTGCCCCTGGTTCAAATTTACAGTACTGCCATCACTTTAGCTTTTGGCAAATTACACTTTTACCCAATCAAAAAATACAAATTTCCCTCAGTTAAAAATTACAATATTGCCATCGTTTTAGTTTTTTTTTTACCATAACTATAAAAATGTTTCGCTTTAATTGGTTGACTCGATTTAATTGTTTTTCGTGTCAATGAGCTGCCTAACACCCGCTCATTATTCGGCCATCGCCCCGCAACGCGGGCGGGGCATCCATTAGTTAGGTTATAAAAACGTTTGAATATTTCATTTCTCCATTTCTTTGCATCTTCATAGCCGAATTTGTTTACTTTTGTCAACTCGCAATATGTTGACATATTATACTACCCCACCCCTAGTGAGACTATAAATATGTTCTTCATGTATACGCTACCTCACAATAGAAACCATATCTCTTAAAACCAGAAACAACTCATTCTAATGATGCAGATTTTTCCCAACAACAATGGGCTCATCCTTATTTTTTTCTTGTTAGCCACTTTCATCACATTGGCAATAGGCCAAGGCACCCGAGTCGGGTTCTACCAGACCTCATGCCCACGGGTAGAAACCATCGTGCGTTCTGCGGTCCAGTCTGCAGTCAACTCCAACGCTGCAATCGCACCTGGTTTACTAAGAATGTTCTTTCACGACTGCTTTGTTAACGGCTGTGATGCCTCTATCCTAATTGATGGTTCTTCTTCCGAGAAAACCGCTGCCCCAAATTCGTTACTGAGAGGCTTTGAAGTCATTGATGCTGCAAAGACACAGCTGGAAACCGCGTGTCCAGGTGTGGTCTCTTGTGCTGACATTCTTGCCCTCGCTGCCCGTGATTCTGTCGTGCAGGTATATATACATTTTTACTTGGTATCTGTTTGGCTTAAAACATGTACTGATTCAACTTTTTGGATGTTGTAGACTGGAGGAACAGGATGGTCAGTGCCATTAGGTCGCCGCGATGGATTGGTTTCACGGGCAGCTGATACCGCGAACCTTCCCGCTTTTAATGACCCTGTTAGTGTCCAAATCAGGAAGTTTACGGACAAAGGTCTTAACACCCAAGATCTTGTTGCACTTAGTGGTAAGTTAAACAAAGAATAGTGTCATATAAATTGAATTCCCATATCATAACCACTAACACCCATGGTGGTAAACTCTTTTTATCAATGGTTAGTTTTAATATATAAATGCTTAATAACGTTATGCATGGGAAAAAACAATAAACTAATTTTGTTAATATATTTCTTTTTTTTTAACGGCCAACAAACTCAATCCCGAGCATTCTCGGGACATCCACAGGACAAACGGAGTACTCCGAGAGCAGTGGCGGAGCTTGACCAAAAGTTTCGAGGGGGCGTAAAGTGATGGGACCCAATTTTTTTTCCTATCGTTATGTTTTGGGTCAGGTCGGGTTGGCTATTCGATTCAAATCGGGTCAAATAATAATAGTTCCAAATAAAACAAAGTGTATATTTACCAAACTACCCATCATTTATATACAAAGTTTATAAATATTTAGGATATACAATTTAGGAAAAATAATCGGGGGGGAGATCCTATATAATTTTAAAATTTTCGGACGAAAAATCGGAACTTGTACACTACTAACCGAAATATTGGGGTGGGCGGGTGCACCCCCGAGCACCCACTATCCTTCGCCTCTGTCCGAGAGTAACCCGAGTCCACCACCAATTCCGGGGAAAACCCGGTAACCCACCCGCCCGTAGGCACGACGGTGAAATTACCGGTAAAACCCGTTTGGCTCAAGGATCCAACCCAGGTTTCCCTGGGTCTCCTATCATTGCCCACCAGTGCCTCACTCTGCACCAAGTAGGAGTCGAACGTGCATCTCTCAAGAGAAATGCAAGCCCTCCACCACTTGATCTATCTAAAACAAAAATTTAATACATAAATAATGTATATGTTGTTATATATGTATATAAATATTAATTAGAATATTAGGAGATGAACAAATATAACATGTTTATAATTGTGTTCATTCGTTTAATAAATGAACGAACACGAAAAATTGTTCCGATTAGTTAAATGAAGGAAAATGAATAGTGGTCGCGTTCGTTTATTTATGTTGGTGAAGATTCGATAACGAGTTTCTTTGTGTTCGATAGTTTATTAGTGTTTTTAGTTTGTATATTTTATTAATTGCTTCAAAACTCCAAAAAATTAAAATATTTATATTAACCTCATTAACGATTGTTTGTCTTCTTTTGTTTTCATTTGTGTAAATGAACATTAGTTTCTTTTCATTGGTGTTCATCAAATTTGTTTGCATTCTTTTCCTAAATTAACAAACAAACACAAACGCACATGAACTAGTTCATTTCCTTAACAAACGAACATGAATATAAAATCTCGTTCGATAATTGTTCATTAACAGTTCGTAAACACATATATTTTCTTAACAAACGAACACGAACAATTACAACCCTAATAGTGTTCCATGGTTTGATTTATTCTCAGGAGCGCACACACTCGGGACAGCAGCTTGCGCATTATTTAGCTACCGGCTATACAACTTTAACAGCACGAATGGACCTGACCCGAGTATCGATCCGGCATTCCTTCCAACCCTCCAAAACCTGTGCCCCAATGGTGGTGATGGCACAGTACGTGTGGCTTTAGACAACGGAAGCGGAGGCAGATTCGACAATTCATACTACGCAAACTTGAGGAACAGGCGAGGAGTACTTGAATCCGATGCGGCTTTATGGAACGACCCGACGACGCAAAGGTTTGTGCAACGGTTTCTTGGTGTTAGGGGACTGCTTGGATTAACATTTAACGTTGAGTTTGGGAGATCAATGGTGAGGATGGGTAATATTGAGGTAAAAAGTGGGACTCAAGGTGAAATTCGTAGGGTTTGTACCGCGATTAATTAATCAGTGACGGTTGGTAATGGTGTTTTGTATTTATTGAGAGTTGTAACTTGTAAGTTGTTAATACTATCATTATCTATTTAGGAACAACTTTTTATATAATAAATGAATAATATAGTGTGTTTGTTTCCATTGATTGTTTTCGTTACATGCAATGGTTTTACACGATAGTATTTGCCATTACTACAATGATTCCCTTATAATGCCATCTGGTATATTCTAACGTTCATAGTTGTAGGTGTTAATCCTAGTTGGCATCTGTTAACGCTTATAGGTAAAGTAGGTGACGTGATGCCTGCCTACATGTAGTTAAGCAACGGCGGATCTAACCCACATTTGTAGGTTTCCAGGAACCCAGTGTGTTTGGAAAAAATGGAAAAAAATAATAAGAACTTTGTAGAATTTAGAAAAAATTAGTGAGAATTAAAGAGAATTTAACAAAAAAAAAACCATTAAAATAAAATACTACATCCGTCACTATTATTTAATGGCGTGAAAGCATAGTCAATGTTCTGAGTGGTATTTAGATATAGTATTAAATATTGGCTATTCGCTCCAGTGGAGACGAATTCATCAAATTTGCTTTAGTACTTTATTTGACATAAAAATATAACTTTTTTTCTAATAACTTGTAGTATTTACTTTTAAAAAAAGTTCCGTCTTGCTATTCAAAATAAAAAAAATTACTTTTAAAAAAAAAAATTCACGCTGTTTTGTTTATATATCTTTTTCTGTTAAAGTTCCAATATAAATTTTATTGAGGAATTTGTTATACTTTTTCTGTTAAAAATCCAATATCAAAATAACGTATAGTGGGAACAAAGAATTTGTGCACCCCAAATAACGTATAGATGAAGACAAGTGATAGATTTGAGTTCTTTTTCTGTTTTAATCATTCGTAAAGTATTTGTTTAAATTACAAATGATTTAAGCTAATAGCATGACTACCAACTTGAAAACAAAGAATACTGTAAAGGATTTAAAAGCATTATACGATCGAGATGCAGACAGATTAAACCTAACGTCGGGAACAAATAGGTATGTTTTTATTCAATTAGTCTTTATGAAAAACATCAACCCGTTAAACCAGAGCAGTTAATATTCATACACTCCTTTCTTCTATGAAAGATTATGAAATGATAGTTATTTAATATTTAAGATATTGAATACTAAACAACTGAAAATAAAAGGACAATTAATAAATTTGATTGGTCGACCATATCCGACTTGTTTTGGGATGAAGAAAATAATTAACCATTTAGTGATTAAAAAAATATTATGGCTTTTGTAGACAAGATTCGTGGATAACTCCAAAAGAAGTAAAATGGTAAGAATACGTGACATATTAAGATGAAATAAAGATTTGCAAACTTTTATCCATAATTTTATGCATTGACCTAGTCAATGAGTTAAATATTTATACGACAAATCTTAGTCGTGGTTTCTTTTATAATTGTTCACACTCCAAAAACGCGTATTACTACTTCTCATCTAGATGAGTGGATCACATTTTTAAATAAGACAGTAACTAGTAATCGTTGTATTTAATTTTCATGAAATAGAAAAATAACTTTGAAAATAGTGCAATTTCATTTTTGTCTAACGTGAAACACAAAGAAAAATTACATTTTCACCTTTTCAAATGTATTTTTCGAAGTTTTCGCTTCTCTTTTAAGTCATTATAATTCATTTTATTATATACGACTTTAAAACAGTAACACTAAAAAGTTAAAATAATGATGATAAAACTATAAGTGTTTTTAAAAAATAAATTATAAGTTATAAAGTCATGGCAAATGAATTGTAACGAAATCCTACTATGTATATTAATTATATACAAAATACTTTGATATATATACAGGGGCGGACCTATTCATAAAGAACTGGTTCCCAGGAATCCATTCGGTTTTTAATTTTTAGTGTAAATATATATAACAAACTGAAAAGGAACCCATAAGTAAAATATAAAAGGAACCCATAAACAAAAAAAACCTTGGTTCTCCACTGGTTAGACCAGTGTTAATCTCCCCAAGATACCCGGGGATCCCGTTTGAGGCAATATTGAATCTTTTTGTTCCGGTTTTTTTTATTTCTCTTTTTTTTTTTCTTTAATGTATTAACCCATTTAGGGTTTTAACAAAACATCGCCTCCACAGTCCACCAGACACAACACCAGTCAGAGAACTAGAGAAGACACCAGTCAGCGATTAAGGTTTTAACAAAGCAGCAGCCCCTGTATTGAAGTGAGCGGAGAACGGTGAACCACAGGCGCCTACACCTCCGCCGATCGCCGATTGCCGGCTGTCCTCTCCACCACCAAACATAGACACCAGTCAGCGATTAAGGTAAGTTTTATACTTTATACGATTTTCATCATTACATAAATTGGGTTTGATTATACCTTCAGCAGTATCTGTTTGTTATATAAGTGTTGTATTGTTTCTTTACATCTTCAATTCTCAGTTGAGGTATACTTTTTTTCACAGTTTTATGTGTAATTATTGAATGTAATACCCTATTGTGGGTTTTTTTAAATCTAATTGAAGCTAATAACAATCAGAACTTAAAAGATTATATTGAAGAACATATTCCTCTGTTTTGATTCATTCTTTGATTCTCTTATAATAACTTTAGGTAGTTTTTTTTATTTGTAAATACTATCATATTTTATATTATGTGTTTTTAAATTTCTAATAACGATTTTCTTATTGTATCGTACATTTATTATGTGATGAACCTTATCCGATCCGAACTGTCGAACCGACTAGAAATTTTTTATGTTCAGTCATATGAAAAAAGTGAACCCAGTGAAAAAATTCCTACATCCGCCACTGTATATATATAGTATTTTATGAAATGGTGACTAAGAGATACGAATATCATCTGGATATAGAAATTTTACGTATTAAAAATATCATAATATAAATAAAATATGCGTTTAAAAAATAGGAGTATAGTTTTCAAAATTATAATTTTGAGTGGTAACACATCTTCTTTAAGTAGCTATCAACATTTAAATATTCAATTTAAAATTTATAATATTATTATATATCATCTTTGTCATTAACTTTTTTTTCGAACGGCAAAATTCCATATAAAAATATAGACGGGCCAGTCAGAGACCTGAAAAACCCGAAAGCATTACATGACAATGTCTCTTGGATTAAAATTACACCATCGATCCCAAACGAGATCACCAAACTTAGATCTACATTTGACCCACAAGAAAGAATGCTCCATGATAGTGTTCACCGTTCGTTGAGTCGATATGACATGTTTATTAAACTCCAATTCATTCCTTACTTTTCATAGCTCCCGTGTAGTCGTTTGTAAGACGGCGTTAATAATTTTCTTCTGGTCCTTTGAACCCACGATATCATTTATGCTCATGTTTTTATATTTAACAGTTAATAAATTGGAATAAAGATTAATATATAATATTAAATTTAGAGAAGAGATTTGGTATAGACAATTTATATACTATTAATTTGTAACATGTGTATGCATCTTTAGTTGTAAAATATTCCATAGATAAATTAGCAAATTTCTTGTGCATTATGACTTGTACTTTATGCTTAGGGACTTTTTCAAAAAAAAATTTGATTTTTCACTTTCAACCTTAAAGTTTTTTCTTTTATATTTTAACTCATTTGAAATTTTTACTTTTTAACTCAAACTTTTTCATCTTTTATAATTTAACACAACATTTTATTATTTACAACTTTGGCCCCTCCATACTTTTTGTCTTTCGCAAGTTTTTCGTTTTACGTTTCGTTCTAAGTTTTGCGAGTTAACATGTCGTAGCGTGCATGTGAGGTTCAACGTTTTTGCTCTATTTTTTATATTTGACAGACCCGTCGCAACGCGTCCATTTTTTCCCTTTTGAAAACTTCCCCGCAACGGGCGGGTCCTAGATCGACTAAGTTATTATTTTGTACGTTTTACGTTTCAGGTTAATTTCTTCGCATTAAGACACTGTAACGGGTGTGCGTGGTTCAACGATTTTAGTCTCCTTTTCGTTCAGTGTAATTTTTACCATTTTATCTATTTTATTTTTACGATGCTGAGAGTCGATGTCATTGTGACATTGGTGCTACTTGACACGGTTTTACGAACGTTTTTAACATATTAAATTTTTACTAATATTTTGTTTCGGTTTACCCCTATACTTCCTTTACTTAAAAACTATTTTTTACGTGCATATTTTATGTACGTGTATGTATAAATATGATTTGTTCTACATTCCGACGTAAAATTTTTTATAGACGAGTCATGTCAAATATAATACGTTTTCGTTTAAAGAAACCATTTTACGTGCATATTTTTATGTACGTTTTGGTATAAATTCAAGTTGTTCTAATTTCGGCGTAAACTTTTTTGGGAAATGATACAGGTCAAATATAATATGTTTTCATGTTTATTTTCTGTATGTTTCGTAAAGTTTTTTTCGAACCGAGTGGAGTCAAATTATGGTTTCTTTTTCTCCCCTTTTTCCGAAAGCTCTAATTAATCCCTTTCGATTACATGTGCATATTTTCCTTCATACTCGTTACGTTTTCTATGTATGTGTTGGGTCACATATAATACGTTATGATTGTTCGATATGAATTTCATTTACTTTACGTTTGATCCAATCACAATGCTTATACATGTTACACTGAGTTCAACTGGATACGTCGAAATGTGTGTTTTCATATGATTAATGCATCATATAACGTTTGGATTAATTCATTCAATGTTTACGATGTAACCGCGCCGTAACACCGGCGGGTCATAACCCTAGTTATGCTTAAATATTTGTACCTTAAACAAATAGTATGCATATTTGGTTGTGAATTATGCTTAAGTGTTTGTACCTTAATCAAATAGTATGTATCTTTGGTTGTAAATTATGCTTAAATGTTTATACCTTAATCAAATAACTTGTATGTATGTTTGGTTGTAAATTATGCTTAAGTGGTTGTACCTTAATCAAATAATAGTCTTATTACCTTACCAAATTCAATATGTTTTGTATGCATGTATGGTTGTAAATTGTGCTTAAGTGGTTGTGCCCTAATCAAATAATGGTTTCATTATCTTACCATGTTCAATCAGTTTGATCCATTCAAATTTGTGTTGTTTTATTTGTAAATTATTATTATGTATAATAATCTAATTAATTTAGCTAAAATCTTATATAAATATAATTTGCAACATATTGATGCAATGGTTGTTGTAGTATATGCATTATGGTTTGTATAGTGGTAATGATATAATATATATATATATAGATTACGATTAACTTGTCAAACGGGAAAAAATAGACGCGAGTTCATCGTAACGCGCGAGTCCTAAATCAACTTAGTTATTTTATTCTGTGTTTTACGTTTTGGTTTAATTTCTTCGCATTAACACGCCCCAACTTCAGTGTCAGTGGTCACTGGCAGTAGTGTGGCATTAGTGCTCGCCGCCGCCGTAACGCAGAGAGTGCTTAATACTAGTTGGTATTATTTAGAATCATTTATTATAATAAGATTAAGGATAACAATAAGTGATATCCGAATATTAATATTTTAAAAAATTAAATAAAATATAAGGAAGAATTTTGAGGTTCCATGAGAGAATTCCATATGGCACTAAATCCATATGGCACTAAATTTATTAAAAGTTGGATATGCCGTTATTCATACCCTTTCACCCCCTTTTCGGGTATCGGTAGTTCTCTATTTATTTATCTCTATGGATAAGGAAACGTTTTGTTTATATCTCACCTTTTCCAGACCCTACACATAGTTATGATATCAGTGGATTTACTGGTATGGTTGTTGTATTGTTTATAAAATTTTGATTTCACCCCTTATACAATATATAATATATGCCTCTAACTAATTTATTTTTCTACTAATTATTTTTTCTAATTAGATGTGTCCGTTAACTTTAAAAAAACATACACAATTGTGTTTACTTTTTTAATTTCACCTGTTATACAAGAGTATTATTTTTGGTATTGTAAACTATATTGCGTATCGGTATCATACTGGTAGCACGACGAACCAAACAAATATCGACCAGACAACATTGGTACCGTTATCGGTACAATAGAAAAACGTTACTGATATTCATTTTTATGGTTTTCGATCGATATGACATAGTTTGTTTCTTTCAAAATATAATCCTTTATAAAATTTGAAAATTATCATTGCAACTAGGTTATCAATTGGGATTACTTCCCAGGCTCAAGAAAGTTACTTATATAATTATTATTTATTATTAATATACTTAAAATGATACGGTATGTTATTGACATATTAATGTCTTAGCTATAAAAAGGGTTATAACGTTGTCGTAAACATAATCACAGATTGTCAAATTATACACAGACTTGTAAGCTTATTCACTAGTTATTATTTATGTTTATAATTTACTTTGTATTATAAATTTAATGATTAATAAAACAATTGCAAAAAAAAACCCTCATTCTATGAATTTTTTGACGCTTTGTAGCAATGTATTCAAGAATGTGTATGGTTGTTGTGGAATGTCTTTACAAAAGCAAAAAAGAAACTTGCTTCGTGTTTGTAGACGGTGGATCTATCAACTCATTTCAAATCAATTCAATATGAAATACTTATTTTAACACGACCTAAATTTATACCTTATAACTCGTTCAACACATACCTATTTTACTTAAAAAAAAAATTGTCTGCAACCCACCTGTGACATTTGCACATCTTTAATCGATTTACGATTCCGAACATTTTCGTATTTAATAAAATCTTGTATTTTATATGTGACAATGTATAATTGTCAATCATTATACATTTCTGGACATTTTTATTCAATAAAATCTTGTATTTTATTGGTAAGAATGCAAAATTTCAATCATTGCACAATTTCGGTCATTTTCATGTTCAATAAAGTATTATACTTTATTTATGAAACGCGTAACCGTACAACCAAATGATCCGACATCCATGACATTTACGGGCAAAATCCAAGTTACATATGCCTTAACACCTTTATATAACCTAAATATTTGGTTAAACGGGGTTAAAAGTGACACTCATGATGTGTTCTACGTGGGATATTTGATGTCTAACTCATCCCCGAACCTAACACTAGGACCTCCACCAAAATCACTCAAATCACTGCCCTTCTTTCTCCAAAAGCCGCCATCAAACAAACTCGACTTATGCTCACTCATGGGGAATTTATATCTCGAATTACACACTACAATGCTATCCCTACACTTAGTTTCCTTCACATCTCTCGAACTAAACCCTCCCCACTCATCTTCCGCTAGTGAAATCCAGGAACTATCCTTAAACTCATCCTCACCTACAACTGCTTCCACCTCTTCCTTAAACCTAACGTGTTTCTCCTTCTTTCTATCATTCTCCATCTAAACATCTCCAACTCCACTTAACTCTTTCTTAGTTACCGAGGGCTTCCCTACCTTATCGGTATTCTTTCCATTAACATCTAAAATAGCTTTCGCAGTAGAAAGGAATGGACGACCTAAGATGAGTGAAGCACAAGAGTATCCACTAGGATCCTCGCCCATGTATAGAACAACAAAATCAATAGGAAACACAAGCTTATGTTGGTGTATATTGTAACAACTGGCACCAAACCGGTAATTTCCGAACTATTTTAATTATTATTTATTAACTGCAATTATTTGTTAAACGTCAACATTAGGTGATTACTTGCTTTCCATATGAATTCATGCATGTTTTATACTTCAAATATTGCATTGTACATTACTTTAAGCGTTGCGTCAGAAAGACTAGTAAACTCACCGGTAAAACACACTGTGTCAGCACTTCTGCAGAAAGCAGTCAGACAATAGATTTAGGGCCTAGGAGTAGGTCTAACATCTAAAATACATCAAAACCCAAGTATGGATACAAGGATTAACATATAAACTTTCCGGAGGCTAAACTATGTACTAAAAGACACCCGAAACTCACTTTAAGTGCTGAGCAGAAAATCAGCTAAAAACATCAATTTAACACCAAAATATTATGCAGAATTGATGTTTTAGTGTCCAGAATAACTTACAAAGTTTCGGGAATTGAAACTGTCACAAAAGGTGCTTCATATATAGTAAAACTGCGCAATTTAGCACTTTAACGAACTGTAACGAAACGAATAACCGGACATTACCCAAAACATCAAAATTTAACTAGAAGCAATGTTTTTATGATCTTAAGCTAGTATTGGTGATAGAACACCTTAAAAATCATAAAAACACCTAAACAACCTTAAACTAACTTAAACCTTCTAGTTTGCATTTATAACCTTCAACTTTCAACACCTTGCACTTTACCCCCCCCCCCTCCCTTGTTCGAAAACCGGCCCCAAGGCCCCACTTTCTTTTGATTAAAATAATTCCCAATGTCCCCTTGATATTGTGCACTAAACCTTGAGGATGTTAGATGGTTGGAAAGTTTTTATAAGTAACCATTAGATTGTTGAAACCTTATCATTCTAACTTTCAAAATTCACCTCCTTCCTCTCCTCTCTTCCTTGCTCTCGGCTCACACACAACCCGCATACATCCACCATATTCAATCCATTTTAAGGCATTCCAAGGTCACTACAAGGTGTATGGAGGCTAACTAAGAAGGCTTGAAGTGCTAGAACTTGAAGGACCACTTGGAGGAGCCATTAACCACTCAATTTCTTCCATCATCATCATCATCTTCCTTCTTGTGCCACTTCCCTAGCCAATAGAGCTAGTTGTAAGCCTCCTAATCACTAATTTAGTTTATGTTTATGTTATGTACATGTCTCACCACCTAAGTAACTAAACTTTAAATGATGAATATGAGAAGATCGAACATAATCATGAAGAAAACAAGTAATTTTAGTGATTTTTAGTGTATGTGATGAAGTTGATGTTGTTAAATCTTATGTGTATGTTTAGATCGTGTATATTAATGTAAGTCCCGTAAAACGGATCTTTCAATGATATCAAACAACACCAAGTTTGTGCGGAATCCAAACTTGATGTGATTCAAGACAAAACACGAAAAATATGAAAAACGAAGAACAAACCGAATCACCTTTCAAACTTGCACACGATTCTATTACTATCAACTAGCAAAACCGTCTGGTACAAGTTCCTACACCAACAAATCTCCTCTCTCTCTCTCTCTCTCTCTCACTTCCCTAGAACTTGTGTAACTTTGAGGTTCTAAGAGGTTCCAACCTAAAAATAAGTTAGAAACTTGTTTATATACTAACTCAAGCCCACTTTCCTACATTGTCTCCCCATGGGCATGCTTGGCCCACATGGCTTAAAGCTTGCCCCAAGTGACCTATAAAGGTCCAAACCTAATATAAACTAACCCGGTAAGGCCCAGTTCATAACTATTGCTCGTTGTATTAATTTGATGCGTCAGTCTCACACTTTAGGGCCTAACAATCTCCCCCTAGACTGATGCCATCAAATTGTCTTCATAGCATGAATTCAGCAACGCCTTCAACGAATTCTATGGTTGTCGCTATGATGTAGATGTTGTGGAAGTTCTTGACTTCCGAACTCTCAGCACTGGGTCTCTTTTCTTCAGCTCTTGTGGTTAGCTTCATATCAGGATCTTGATCGGCATTTGCTTGAAAATCTTGTTGAAAAGAATGTGAGAGGAGGATTCTCAGCGGGTCTTTTCTTCTTCAATCTTTTCTTTCAAGCAGGTTCACATGTACCTTTTCAAATGTACTTTCATTGTCAGACGGCATTTCGTATCCGGTTCCTCTGACTCAGGTACATCTTGTTGTTGTGCTGCTTCAGGCTTCTTCAGCAACTAATAGCATCTCAGTCTTCATTAACCCCTTGTTCTTGATTGAAATCAAGTTCTGCACATGCTCATAAATTCATAAGCAAACATTTCTTATGCAACAGGGAGAGTACCATATGAGCACTAGGTACATCTAAGTACTTTTACTCGGATTTCACAATTTAAATTATTTCAACTTTTGATGATCAGTCAAATCTTCAAGAACTGTTACATTTTTTAATTTTAAGAAAAACAAATAAGCATTCTATTTTTGGATTTTTGATATTATAGAAAAACAAGACTCTATTTTTGTATTTTTGAATTTTTCTATTTTTTTTTTATTTTTTTAATTTTAAGAATTAAACAAAAAAAACTCAAAATATAAACAACTACCGTAATATACAATTACAATTGCAATGGGATCAAAATTTGTTCTCAGACAGACTAAGGAACAATTTTCAGTACGGGCCTAATCAACCTAGTTTATGTGATTGCCAATATGTTTGTCCACTTAAACTTTAACGCTCAACTTTCAATTTTTCAACTTCGTGATATGCTTAAGGTAATATTATACTATTATACACGTGTGTCTCATTCCAAGGCATACCCCCGCGATCAAGGAAAGCACAACGATTCATCATAGCAGGTAAGTATACTGATGTCATCCTTTTGATTTACAACGTTAGACCATTGGTGACAGGTCAGTACTTTCGTACAGCAGAGCGCCCAATGATTGTGTCTAACGAGGGCGAGGCAAATACCATTTTGGCATGAATTTGGCTCTTTAAGCATTGGGAATTTTCTCATTTTGAGATTTTATTCCTTAAGGTTTTTGTCCTCTTTGGATCTTTTAAGATATCCTGACTGTGTCTAGGTTTGTATATAATCTGGATGCAACAGAAGGATAGCCAAGATATCCCCGGATGATTCAACAATATAAAGACCCAAAACCTCAGACGTTGGCTATCTATCAACGCAAGATTTAAGACCATAAAATTATACGTCGTTGGTATGTTACCCACATGGTAAATAGTTCGTTATGTACATATCACTTAGTATCGTTTATCATTTTGAGCGTCAAGCCTATCAACATATCACAGTAGAACCTAGTCTTTTCAGCTATGGAACCTTACATGTGTTAGTCAAACCCTTTAACACAAACATTTACTTCACTTCCCATATCATGCAATTTATCTTTTTGGCTTTTTCATTTTTCTAATGTTTTTGTATTTTTCTCATTTTCTCCCCCTAAAACAATCCATATATATACAGCAAACTCTTTTTGTATTTTTATTTTCTGAGTTTTCTCCCCCTAAACTCTATATCTATCTATATTGTATTTTTCTCATTTTCTCCCCCTAAAACAATGCATATATATACATGAAACTCTTTTTGTATTTTTCTTTTCTGAGTTTTCTCCCCCTAAACTCTATATCTATCTATCTATATGTCCCTCTCCCCCCCTAAATTTGTGCATAAATCTTTTGCGCAAATTTACCATTTACTAGAGAAAGGACACGTTATGTACAAAGTGATAAACTAAGAAAGGGAAAAAAAATATTTTTACGTAACCGTTCTGTCATCAGATTGAAGACTAATCAATATCCAAATTAAAGTACTGAATTTAAATTGTTCCTAGGGATGGCAAAAAAGCCCAAGCCCAACGGGTATACCCGAAACCCGAAACATACGAGCCGGGTATACCCGAAGCCCAATGGGTATAGGCCGGGTACGGGCTTAAAAAAGGGAAAAAAATCAGGTACGGGTACCGGTATGGGATTTAGTGATACCCGCCCGATACCCGGCCCATTTACCCGAATAATACCCGAAAGTATCATATTATATATTTCCATATATATAAACTTAGTACATGTACTTATTACCTTCTCTATAGTCATATGTGGATATGTATTTGGAAGGTTCTTAGTGAACATATAACTTATTTTTGAGCATGTATATTGGATATGGAAGCTATCACCATTTATTATGTGGATGTTTATGCAATTTGGTGGTCCTAATACAATTACTTATTTAAGTAATCGTTTTGATTTAGTTTGGTATATGTGGTTTGAACATGATATGTAAGTTATTAATTATATTTTCATTTGTTATAGTCATTAAAATAGTAAATTATATAAACATCAAAGTAAAAATTGCACATTTGTCACAACGGGTATTTTTATGAAATTAACGAGTATACCCGATACCCGCGGGTTTGCCCGATACCCGACGGGTAATGGGCCGGGTATGGGACAAAGAATTACAACCGGGTACGGACTCGGGATTACCAATACCGGCCCATTGCCATTCCTAATTGTACCTTTTGCTGATCTCATCTTACTTCTCATTTTCTCCTCCAAAGGAAACATATCATCTGTAAAAAAAAAATTGAACTTTTTGCAACAGTGAAATGTTACCCGTTTTATCTCTTGAACAACCGCTATCAACATTCCAGAGATTGTCAACAGCTCTTCCTTGGTTGTTCCTGAAAATTAAGGAGGTTAGTAAGACATGGGTACCCAGGCCATCGTGGTCCTGGGATTTCCTGAAGCATCAAAATAAGACACTTCCTTTAAACATAAGTCCCCTTTTGTTTCAAGGATTGGAGATGTAGCTGCTTTTTGTTTTGCTCTCCAAATTTGTTTAGGCTTTTCTAATTTCTTAGATGCCTTTGGCAAAACAGTTGGCTTATCAACCTTGTTATTTTTCGAAACTTGTATAGGTTTCAAAGCTTGATTTCTTTTTGCTTTAGCAGCATTCCAATCCCCATCAGAAGGTTTAACCTTGGGATTCACAATTTTCATTGCCTTAGGTGAAGATACCTTCATTGGCTTAGAATGGTAGTTGTCCTTTGGTGTAACCCTCCGATTTTGCATATAATATGGTACATGGGGACGCCGTGTGCAGTTTCTAGCAATATGACCCGCAATGCCACAGTTGTAGCAAGTCTGTCTTTTCATCGGAAAGACGTTTTGAGCAGCTTGATTTGCTCTAGAAGGTCCAAAAGGACAAACTGTTCCTTTTTGCGTTGGATGCGCCTGCACTTTACTTTTAGACGAAGATGAATTTGGGTGCTTGTATTTGCTGTTTGCAGAAGTCTTGTTGCTCTGAGCACCATTCTTCATCTTTTCTCTCTGATTGTAGCTTTCATTCACTTTGTCACGAGCCTTATGAGATCGTGATTGTCCTTGATGAGTAGACTTCTCATACCCTCGATTTTGATCTGCTCGTTTTGGGTCCTTTTGCGTGTTCTGAACCGGCTCACAAACATCAGCACAAGAGTGAGTATTGGCATTTTGTTGCACGTTTGGACGATGAACACAATTTCTAGCAATGTGTCCAGGAATTCCACAGTTGAAACATGTCTGTCGCTTCAATGAAATTCTGAGATCCAGCAACATTAGCAAAACTGATGAGTTTAGATGAACTAGCTTTCTTTGATTTCTCTGCTTGTGTTCCATGTGCCTTTTCTGAGTTCTTCTGTACCTGTTAATCAGAACTAGCACATGTATGAGATTCAGACAAATGATTCTTTTTGTCTTTTACAATTTTATCATGATCATTTTGAGAAGACGATTCAGCTTCTGTTTTAACTTATTTTTCAGAAACATTTTCTTGTGACTGTTCATTTATAGTGACCACATCTTCTTTTACAAAATCAGATTCAATCTTAATTTCTAAAGATGCATAAGTTTCATCAACACATGTATCATGTGAGTTTAATTGTGGTTCACTTTCAACTTTGGTTTCCAATGTGGTCCCACTAAATTCAACATTGGGGACGTCCACTATCACACTATCAGTAGCCGTAGGCTTAGATGCATCATCAACTACTGAAAAACAACCATCATCAGACGCATTATTCAAAGTTCATGACAAGCATCAACTGTTTTACCTGACACATAACTACGAAACGAGTTAAGAAAAGCTTGTCCAAACACACAACCGGAATCAGATTCATTTATTGAGTTTTTAGAAAAATCAGAATTCGAATCTGGTTCATCCTAAAGAATATCTCCACACTTTGAGTCCACTACTTTATCTGCACATGTAAATGAGCTGTTAGGATCAAAAGTGCCCTTAGAAACAAAATTCATAGGAGAAGTCACTCGTTTATCAATAGGTCTGTTTTTGATTGATGACTTATCGGTTTTTGGTCCGTAAGTCATCTTGTCTTCATTCATCAATTCCTCCTCCGTAACAGGTAAATATGTATAGTTGTCATTATATGGAGGATGAACTTGATTGAAACCCAACCCACATCCCTTCTTTCTCTTGTGTGCAAGTTGCCGATCACATAGATTTTTGACTAGTTTACTGGACGACTCATAATTTTTAATGTTAATTTCGTTAATTTTATATTTTTCTCTGATGTCTTCCAATTCTTTGGTCAAGATGCATAACTTTTCTTTAACTTCCAGGTAGTGGCAAGTCTTCACACTAGATCATTCTTAAGTTAAATGATGTCTTTTCGCTGAGCTTCTATTTAAAGCTTTTCATTCTTTGCTAAAGTAAAATTTTTATTTTTTATGTCTTGATAATCTTGTATAAGCTCAGCGTTGTGTATTCGATATGCCTCAACCTTTTATCTACACTCAGGAGTGCAAAAGACAAAGTATCTCTTCACGAGTAATTTCCTGAGCCACGGGGTTGTTAAACATAAATGCCATAATTTTAGTGGGTGGTTGATACTTTTGTTCTTCTCCTCAAAACACAAACCAAACGAGAACCCATGTACTCGCTAACTCAAACCCTTTGCACGCAAATGAACCCGCTTTCTGAACCGCGCCTCAAAACCTGTCAGACCGATATCACAAACAAATCAAACCCCCTTTTTTGTAATTTTTTAATCAAACCAAATTTTTAAACAACTATTATTACTAAGGTTATTATTATTATTATAATTATTATTAAAAAATGGAATACTAAACGTCAGATCAACTTCAATGCAATTGTATCAATCTTTTCCAACACACTCTCTTTCCCAACACCTCAACTGTCACAAAAAAAAATCTTCTTTGTTTTATCAATGAAACGACAACGATTGTAACAACCCGCACTTTTGTGCGTTGTTACTACTCGTTATACTCGTTACGCCTAGCACCAGAGATTCGGATCATAATGTAACTATATCGTATATATCGCTATTCGAAGGATAATCGCATATTTTCAAGCTACAATATCATTATACTACACTATTATCACACTAACACTCACGGAGGCATTGAGTGAGGACCTATTCTACCCTCCTCAGTGGCCGTGATGTGTCGAACGTAAAACAATTTACGCTAACAAGGGCCCTCGGGTGAGTGCTGTAGCTCCAGTCGCCATGACGATGACGACAATACGAGTAAACGGTACCCCGTCAGTCTTTGTGGCACTACACGAAATTACGTTCACGATGTCATCAAGAAAGGACCTACACTATCCTCATTGATGGCCGTGAAACGTCGCTAATAATCGAATACTCGAATCGAAACCGATTGTTAATTATCGAAACTTTGGATTATGGATACGTAAATACGACCCCTAGAGATATATATATATATATAATAGTAACAATATAATAATAATATAAATTAATTACGAAAGGTACGCACTTCGAAAACTATCAAAACGATCAAAAACGGAGAAGTCCAAGCGTCAGGATAGCTATCCGGACGGAGGGACATGCGTACGGATGGCCATCCGCACGGATGGGCCATCCGCACGGATGGGCTATCCGGGCCAGATCTCTTTCCCTCTCCTCTGTTGCCTATAAATACCATGTCACATCACTTGAACAGTGATGTGACAGCTCCGGTTCAACCAAACGCGCACCAAGACCCTTTCTCTCGATTTCCTCGTGATTCCGGTAAGATTTCAACCTAAAACTTGTACTTCTACAATCTACACTCGATTCTACATCATTCTACCTTTCAAAACCCAAATTCTAACCGTGAAATCTGAGGATTTGAGGCGTTTTGAGGTGATGACACCAAGAGTTCTTATGAACTTCAAGTTGGGGTCTCATTTCACTATAAACGACTCAGATCCGGGTGATTTCCACATGTTTTAATGACAAATCTTACCTAAATTTGTGCGATTTCAAGTTAACCATGAAGAACCATCACGAACGGCCAGATCTGATGGAACGGGGTGATTCCCGGCCGTTAGAACAAGTCGGAAATGGCGGAACTTCAAGTGTTAGTGCGAAATTACACTACCCTAGTATAAGCGAACGTATTCCTTCCGTTAAACACTCGGAAACAGTGTTCGGAGTGCGAAACAAACATGTCAGTCCGCACGGATGACATGTCAGTCCGCACGGATGATACAGCCCGCACGGATGACCCCATCCGCACGGACCACCCATCCGCACGGACCACCCGCCCGCACGGACCGCATGTCCGCACGGATGACACATCCGCACGGATCATGTGTCCGCACGGATGACAAGTCAATCCGCACGCACACTCAACCATACGAATCACTGTTATCCGCACGGATAACATGCCATCCGGACGGATGACTTGTCATCCGGACGGATGACCTGTGCATCCGCACGGATGAGAACAGTCCAACCAAATGAGTAACCTTTCAAGGCAATCTCGCTTAACCGTATATCGTTTACTCTATTTCTTCAAGGATCATTACAGACGTACTCGCAACCGACTCAACCAAGTTGTAATCTCGCTAAATACGCACTGTGAGTATATTTGACCCCTTTTTAATCGAACTTTGGGTGTAACATACGTTTCTAACAAATCGAAGTTATCAATCGAAATATTCAATCAATCAAATTATCACTTGCGAATAACTATTATGCATAGATATACGTGATGCTAGTTGCATATGTGCTAGGGCTTATACTCGCGACGTCCCACCAAGACTAGTATAGTACTATTGCGCCCGACGGGGTCTAGTTATGCCATCGTACATTCGAGCATCGAGGACTTAGTTGGTAGTATCAGTTTTTTGAGTATATATGTCGTGTATTACGTTTATGCATATGGAAATTCGCTACACTTTTATCTACTATGCTATACTTATCAAACCTGTATACTCGCCAATACTTTTGTATTGACAATTATTTTAACGTATGTTGCAGGTTAGATCGCAGACTATGTCAAATCAAGCTAGGAAGTCTAGAAACTCAACTAAAATCTAGGTTGTCGGATTTGCATTGTTCGAGAGGACATTAAATCTGTGATAACTTACGTGATTGTATTATTTGTTAGTATGGGATAACGAATGTATTAAATATTATCGCAATATAGTTGTTATGGATTCTCTTGAGCAATCTGATTCGCCTAGTGCCGCGCCCCGATGATTCCGCCATCGGTTGGGGTGTGACAGATTGGTATCAGAGCCATAACTATAGGGAATTAGGTCGGACTCGACCTAGTCCGGGTCGACGTCTTAGAAATCGACCTAGTCTATAGTCTAAGTATCAACAGGCCGACTCGTACGAACCCAGTAGGGTTTGTATTGGGCTTACTTGATACTCTCGATCGAAATTGCTAAAAGATACAACTTTGTGTGAACCCCGCGTACTACAACTTCCCACGAAGAAGCCTTTCCCAAGGCTGAAATACTACTTAGCCTTTCCTAAGGCCGACACAATACACATGTTTTAAAAAATACTCGTAAAACGAAACCGAGCGATCTAATCGAGATCAGGTGTGAAAACCAAGAACTCTCGATAGGATTGCTCACTCAGCGCATTTTTCTAGCACGAGAACCTTTCATCGAGTTAGGAGTGACATCCACATCTCGACGAAAGCCTCCATTTCGAAATCTAGTGGAACTCGCGAATTTATTCGAAGAGCATAACCACAACTAGGAACGGAACTGTTAAGACAGGGGTGAAACCCGTACCTTAATAAGTCGTTCCACTCTCTATAAACTGGTTTTCAAAAGCTCTCACCAAGGACTCGACTATTGCAATAACTCGAGCCACGCGATGACTAGGAAGACAAATGCCATGAGCTGCATCCCAGTGGAAGCATGGAGTCTTCTAGGTCAACGCGCGCGCCCGAGCTTGTTAGATATAGTTGGGTTACCTTGGGTAGTCGACGCCTAAACACCCATGGCACTCTATCGTACGAACAACCAACTTTACAACTGGCTGGAACTTATTTACGTTTTGAAACTTTACGCGTTATCGATATCTCGATTTAACGATTTTCACTCCCTACTTTATAAACGCACGATTCGCACAGCCGTCGCAATCTAAAACGAAACCCGAATGTTCGCAACAAAACTAATGCATAATCTATCGCATTCGCTCTCGTTTTCTCACTTCAATGCGACCTCGCTTATTCTAAATCGACCCGTATATGCACGATTACAAATTACATTTATGTAAATATATATATATATATATATATATATACGTATTAACAAACAAGTCATTGTGTGAGAACTTAGGAATTTCGTGTTTCCTATGTGGCTCCTGTGTGATTCGTATTACTATACTATCGCACCAAGTTTTGAACGCGCTCAATCGCAACGCAAACTCAAAAAAAACCATTATGATCGAATCTCACTCCAAGTCTCCTTCTGTCTAGATGCCTTCCAACAACTCTACTTCGAGAATGATAGCAAAGAGACGAGCCAAACGAAGGAGCGAAAAGAGGATTGCTTCACTTATGACCAGGGAAGTGGTCAAAGTCATTCCTCAGATTGCCACACGAGTTCACTCTCTCAACCATTCTCGAGCTTCGGAAGACGTTAAGACGGGAGAGCCGCAATCTACTTTTCTCTACAAGCACTTCAAAGCCTGTGACCCGATGGAATTCACGGGTGAAGGAGGTGCGACTCAACTACTCCAGTGGTTCGATTCTATCGAAGTTACCCTTCGTCAAAGCGGGTGTCCCGATAGTCTCCGTACTACTTGCGCCACCGGAGTATTTCAATCGCGAGCACTCGACTGGTGGACCATCGAACGTAACAAACGTGGGATCTCCGCAGCTTACGCTCTCTCTTGGAATGAGCTGAAAGTGCTCATGGAGAAAGAATATTGTCCCCCTCACGAGATTCAGAAGCTGGAAAACGAATTTTGGGAAATCAAGCAAACCAAAGGTGACAATGCTGGCTACACCGCAAGGTTCAAACAGCTTAGCATAATCTGCCCAAGTCAAGTCAACACTCCGGGGAAGGCCATCGCGAAGTACATTCGTGGCTTACCTGAGTGTGTGGGTGATTTTGTCGAAGCTGCAAGACCTGCTACCATCGAAGAAACCTACCGCTTAGCCGCAGAAATCAACAACAAACGACTCGTGGAAGGATTATTCTCAAAGAATCCTGTCAAGCAAGCTCATCAAGCAATCGCCATTAATCCTTCAGGCGAACATGCCGACGATTCTTCCGATGAATCTGCTGGCAAATCATCTAACGAATCTGCTAACGATTCTTCCAACGAATCCGCTAACGATTCTTCGGACGAATCAACTGCCGATTCTTCTGGCAAATCTGTCGACGGATCTTCTGACAAATCCGCCAAAGCACATGCAAGTGAGACTTCAGACGAATCCTCCAACGACGACACTTCTTCGAAAAACACCGACGAACCCAGCCGCAAACGAAAGACTTCAAGCCCAAACTCATCAACAACCGAACTGCTGCAACCGGAACCTCTTCGAACAGTTCCGATGTTTCCAAAACGAGCCTACACTGGATTTCATCCTCAGTGTTACTCGTGTACCTATCATCATCCAGTTGGGGCTGACTGCCGCTATTGCAGCAACTGCAACCGTTACGGTCACTTCACCCGCAACTACCGTATCAAACCATGAACTTGAGTACAACAACAACAGCTCCAGCAAAAGTCTTCAGCATCAGACATCTAGCAAGCGTAGGATAAAGTTGTAATGATACGATTTTCGACGTTAATTTCTAAGCTTTGAACCTACTCTATTACTCAATGTTGCCCTCGTATTCTCTTTCACTCTTTAATCGCTGCACTTAGACTAGATTCACACACATACTATATACTATATCACGAAATAATGTGTTTTACCCTCACTACACTTTTAGGACGAGGTACGATAAACGTGCAAGGAACGATTAATCGCGGGTGCACACGGGATTACTTGGGTCAGTGCACGGTGGTCGTAGCGAATTCTAAAAGTGTCATAGCGTCTGACAAAAGGTGACACCAAAACACGGGATGAAAGTAGTAGGGGTCGGGCGAGGAATGCCTTACCATACTACCGAAGTTCCGTGAAGAAAGTGCCACGTGGAGTTGAACGTTATTAGACCTATTATACTATTGTGATTATTTTCAACACACTACACTCAATCGCAAGGCGTAACAAACCGTATCATCGCAAGACTTGTCGTAAGTCTGCAAACGCAATGCAATCGCCTCATCGATGGACTCTGGGGAGTCTACCTCGCAGGAAAATTGCATCGACGCAAGACTGGTCGTAAGTCTGTTGCAACGAATCTCGATCAAGCAAGTAAACGCTCACGATATTGTTGAGTGAGGACCTATTCTACCATCCTCGATAGCCGTGATGCATCATAATGAAACGTTAATCCTATTCGAGACAAGAATCGAACTCGACTAATCGCAAACGCTTACCTTGTGTATCTCGCAATCTCTATCGCTTACTACGTGAACCTCTATCGCCTGCTGTGTATCAATCTATCGCTATACCGTTATCCGTGAAATTTGTGCTAAGTTGGAACGCATGACCTCGCCTCACGACAGGAAGCTCATATGGTTAAAACAAGGTGTTTTAGCTATATCAGCGGCCTTTCATGGAAACAGACCATGTGGGGTCTGATGTTAGTTAAATTCTGTGGTGTTAATCAATCAAACCGAACCGCGTAAATCGAAATCGCAAACCTCCATCGCTTGCACGCAACAACTGCCGCTTATCGTAATCCGATTATCATCACCATCATTGCTAGTGTTATGTTTGTATCATTCGTTTAACCATCAAATCGCTGATCGCCTATTGTGTATAGTCTACCGCTTATTCGCGAACTGCTTATCGCTCGCTTGGTGTTCATTGCAGTCTATGTGGAATTAGTACACATGACACCGCTTCACGAGGCAAACTAACATGGTTAAGCATGGTGTTTCGCCATGTTAGCAAGCTCCCGTGAAAACGTGCCATGTGGGTGTAATGTGGAATCTAATCGAAAACGCGCTATTCGCTCCTCACCTATCAACTCGCTGGATTAATCTATTCGATCCTATCCGATGCTCGACCCGACTCTTTATCGATTGGGCCGGGTAAACGCAATTCTACCCGAATCATATCGGCACACCTGACACTGCCTCACGAAACAGAAGTAATATGGGCAGAGCATGGTGGATACGCCGCTGGTACTTCTTATATATAAGTGTTTTAAACATATTAACGAACTTTCGTGGGAAAGCGCCAAGTGGGGCTCGGTAATTAACTACCTTTTGTGCTAATTAAAAAACGTATTTTTACAAAAATCTTGATTTAAAACCGGTGGACAAGTGAAATTTTCTCACGACGTGGAGCTAACATCGAATCAGCTTAACTCCATGTCCAAGGAAAGCTTCATAAGCCCAGTTTTTCCTTAAACTTTTACAACGTCAAAATAGAAATCCTTCTTTGAACATTGGTTTGACATCGAGTTCAGCTTGGACCCATGTCATAGGAGAGTTTTCGTAACCCTTGTTTTCATCTCCGAGTTCCTTAAAATATTTAAAAAATTTAAACTTCCTTGCAACATCGGTTAACATCGACACTGTTGACCGCACGTTAAAAGGAAGATTTTCAAAGATTTTCATCCTAAATCCCTTTTTAATATCTAAATGAACGCTTCTTGTAACGTTGGTTAACGATAGACTCGGTTAACTCTACGTCATGAGAAACCTTTCGAATTACAATCGCATCGAACTAACGAACTCCACACAAGACAAGGTACTTTGGAATGCCAACTCGTGGGATTATTACTTTCGTCCTTACGTCACTTTCTCGCTATCGCAGTCGATCTCTCTTATTCGAAACGTTCTCGCTGTCAACTTACGGTCAAATTGCTCGCTGTATCGTTACGTATACAAGATCAACTCTTAGAAGTCTACCTATTGGATTAATTTCGGGATGAAATTTCCTAAAGTAGGGGAGACTGTAACAACCCGCACTTTTGTGCGTTGTTACTACTCGTTATACTCGTTACGCCTAGCACCAGAGATTCGGATCATAATGTAACTATATCGTATATATCGCTATTCGAAGGATAATCGCATATTTTCAAGCTACAATATCATTATACTACACTATTATCACACTAACACTCACGGAGGCATTGAGTGAGGACCTATTCTACCCTCCTCAGTGGCCGTGATGTGTCGAACGTAAAACAATTTACGCTAACAAGGGCCCTCGGGTGAGTGCTGTAGCTCCAGTCGCCATGACGATGACGACAATACGAGTAAACGGTACCCCGTCAGTCTTTGTGGCACTACACGAATTACGTTCACGATGTCATCAAGAAAGGACCTATACTATCCTCATTGATGGCCGTGAAACGTCGCTAATAATCGAATACTCGAATCGAAACCGATTGTTAATTATCGAAACTTTGGATTATGGATACGTAAATACGACCCCTAGAGATATATATATATATATAATAGTAACAATATAATAATAATATAAATTAATTACGAAAGGTACGCACTTCGAAAACTATCAAAACGATCAAAAACGGAGAAGTCCAAGCGTCAGGATAGCTATCCGGACGGATGGGCCATCCAGACGGATGGGCATGCGCACGGATGGCCATCCGCACGCATGGGCCATCCCCACGGATGGGCTATCCGGGCCAGATCTCTTTCCCTCTCCTCTGTTGCCTATAAATACCATGTCACATCACTTGAACAGTGATGTGACAGCTCCTGTTCAACCAAACGCGCACCAAGACCCTTTCTCTCGATTTCCTCGCGATTCCGGTAAGATTTCAACCTAAAACTTGTACTTCTACAATCTACACTCGATTCTACATCATTCTACCTTTCAAAACCCAAATTCTAACCGTGAAATCTGAGGATTTGAGGCGTTTTGAGGTGATGACACCAAGAGTTCTTATGAACTTCAAGTTGGGGTCTCATTTCACTATAAACGACTCAGATTGGGGTGATTTCCACATGTTTTAATGACAAATCTTACCTAAATCTGTGCGATTTCGAGTTAACCATGAAGAACCATCACGAACGGCCAGATCTGATGGAACGGGGTGATTCACGGCCGTTAGAACAAGTCGGAAATGACGGAACTTCAAGTGTTAGTGTGAAATTACACTACCCTAGTATAAGCGAACGTATTCCTTCCATTAAACACTCGGAAACAGTGTTCGGAGTGCGAAACAGACATGTCAGTCCGCACGGATGACATGTCAGTCCGCACGGATGATACAGCCCGCACGGATGACCCCATCCGCACGGACCACCCATCTGCACGGACCACCCGCCCGCACAGACCGCATGTCCGCACGGATGACACATCCGCACGGATCATGTGTCTGCACGGATCATGTGTCCGAACGGATGACAAGTCAATCCGCATGCACACTCAACCGTACGAATCACTGTTATCCGCACGGATAACATGCCATCCGGACGGATGACTTGTCATCCGGACGGATTACCTGGCCATCCGCACGGATGAGAACAGTCCAACCAAATGAGTAACCTTTCAAGGCAATCTCGCTTAACCGTATATCGTTTACTCTATTTCTTCAAGGATCATTACAGACGTACTCGCAACCGACTCAACCAAGTTGTAATCTCGCTAAATATGCACTGTGAGTATACTTGACCCCTTTTTAATCGAACTTTGGGTGTAACATACGTTTCTAACAATTCGAACTTATCAATCGAAATATTCAATCAATGAAATTATCACTTGCGAATAACTGTTATGCATAGATATACGTGATGCTAGTTGCATATGTGCTAGGGCTTATACTCGCAACGTCCCACCAAGACTAGTATAGTACTATTGCGCCCGACGGGGTCTAGTTATGCCATCGTACATTCGAGCATCGAGGACTTAGTTGGTAGTATCAGTTTTGTGAGTATATATGTCGTGTATTACGTTTATGCATATGGAAATTCGCTACACTTTTATCTACTATGCTATACTTATCAAACTTGTATACTCGCCAATACTTTTGTATTGACAATTATTTTAACGTATGTTGCAGGTTAGATCGCAGACTATGTCAAATCAAGCTAGGAAGTCTAGAAACTCAACAAAAATCTAGGTTGTCGGATTTGCATTGTTCGAGAGGACATTAAATCTGTGATAACTTACGTGATTGTATTATTTGTTAGTATGGGATAACGAATGTATTAAATATTATCGCAATATAGTTGTTATGGATTCTCTTGAGCAATCTGATTCGCCTAGTGCCGCGCCCCGATGATTCCGCCATCGGTTGGGGTGTGACAACGATGAATATACGAAGGAGATGAACGGAGGTCGTGTTTTCGTGATCAGAGTGCAGAAAAGTGGAGGTGATGATGAAAGAAGTATTGAAAACTCGAAATCTTGTTTCGCAAAAAGGGTTAACTCGAAAAGTTTTCGTGATCGTGTCAAGGTTGAATGTCCGACGAAGATGATGGTGTCCGTAGTTCAGGATACAGTGGTCGACGGTGGTGTTTGGATGATGATGGTCGAGTGATGGCAGGTATGATGTTGAACGGGGGTGAGAATGAAGACAAGATGATGCTTAATGGTTGGGGGTGTGCAGTGGTGATTGTTGGATCAGTTCTGTTCTAAACATAATGGAAAACATGAAAACATACCTCTTACAACAGATAGGGTAGAGGAGAATCCAGTGAGGGATGATGCCATCAAGTTTGACATATTTGTCAGTGTGATCTGGTTCCTCCTTAGGGTGTGACTGATGATGGTGATGATGAAACTGAATAAGGGAGTTCGGTTATGGAGAAGAGGTCGATTATGATGTTATTAGAATTAGGTTACGTGTCTAAGTTTGTAACCTTTTAACCTCTACATAAGTCTCCTTATATAAGCACCCAAGAGGAAACCTAATTAGTTAACAAGGGTAATACGGTCCATCAACAATTACCAACTAATTATTTAATAGGTTGTTATACATTTTGATCTATATAATGTAAATGATTATAATGGCTACTAGATTAAATATTAAGATATAATATATTTAATCTTACAGTGATGTCGTTGTAAATAATGGTGGTTTAGGTGATGATGATGATGATGATCGACTCGGAATACGGTGATGAAACTTCTG
The DNA here is from genome assembly GCA_030545235.1 of Helianthus tuberosus. Classification (NCBI taxonomy): domain Eukaryota; kingdom Viridiplantae; phylum Streptophyta; class Magnoliopsida; order Asterales; family Asteraceae; genus Helianthus; species Helianthus tuberosus. Next base: position 91,250,455 of record CM060411.1, read on the forward strand.
TAATGGTGACGGTGATTCGAAGCGATGAACGTTTAAGGTGATGGTCGTGTGGTGAAGAACGATGGGGATGATGATTAACGAGGGTTTTGCAGGTTTCCAGCGAAAATGAAGATCAGAGGTGGTGTAGACGATGACCGATGATGATGATGTCTGATGAAGATGGAAGACAGTGATCGTACCTGCGACGATGATCGGAGAAGATGGAGAAGACATGGAGGTGACGGCCGTGAAGATGGAGGTGATGGAGTCTGAACGGTGGAGATGACTCAAGACCAAGTGAAGGTTGCGACTCGAGAACTCGGAATTGGAAAGATTGGTTGCTGGTCGGACGAGTCGAAACGATGGTTGCGACTCATAATCGAGGTTGCAACTCGGAGGTGAACAACTCGAGACTTGCGAAGGTGATGAACATTAGAAACTATGGTGGTTGAGGTTGCGACTGGAATCCTATGTTTGGTGGTGATTGCGACTCAGAAATGAATAACTCGAGACCGGCAACTCGTAGACCCGAAATCGTGATAAGTTGGCAACTCGAAACCTGTTGTAAGATGGTGACTCGAAACCAGAGGAACTCAAAACCGTGAGACTTTTGAAATAGAATACTTGGTCAACCAAAGAAATATTTTGAAAATATCTTTTAGAAGCTATTTGTTCCGAAACTGTTGGAAATTATTCAAAGATTTAAAATCTTATCAAAATTAGAAAATATTTCCAAATCATTTTAATATAAAATTTAATCCTTTAACACCTAAAGAAAAATCAAAACACCAAAATATGGCTATTTTTCAATAGAAACCCGATGAACACTTCAAGAACATGTAGAACGCGAAGAACAAAAATTCCAAATCTTGAATATTTGATATCAAACCGAGCCTAGAACAGGTTCTAAAGGCTCTGATTCCAATTGTAAGTCCCTTTAACCGGATCTTTCAATAATATCAAACATACCAAGTTTGTGCGGAATCTAAACTTGATGTGATTCAAGACAAAACACAAAAAATATGAAAAATGAAGAATAAACCGAATCACCTATTAAACTTGCACACGATTCTATTACTATCAACTAGCAAAACCGTCTGGTACAAGTTCCTACACCAACAAATCGCCTCCCTCTCTCTCTCTCACTTCCCTAGAACTTGTGTAACTTGGAGGTTCTAAGAGATTCCAACCTAAAAACAAGTTAGAAACTTGTTTATATACTAACTCAAGCCCACTTCCCTACATGGGCTCCCCTTGGGCCTGCTTAGCCCACATGGCCTAAAGCTTGTACCAAGTGACCTATAAAGGTCCAAACCTAATATAAACTAACTCGGCAAGGCCCAGTTCATAACCATAGCTCGTTGTATTAATTTAATGTGTCAGTCTCACACTTTAGGGCCTAACAATTAAGCTTGTTAGAAGCTTAGATCTAACAAGTTTAAGCATGGATCTTGAAAGATCCATGGTTAAATTTGAAGATGAACATGTGAAACACTTATGTGAACTTGAAAAATGAATTTTAAAGCATGAACATGTAATCTTGAAGTAACAAAGTGTGTGTAAAACTAGCTTTCGAAACTAAAATCTGTTAAAAGCTTGTTAGTGGTTCTTCAAGAAGCTTGTTAATGTAAGATTTAAAGATGTTAAGTGTGGATCTTGGAAGATCCATGATGAAACAAGGTTTTAAACATAAAGATCTTTCTAATGAACATAAAAATGATTTTTAAACATGATTTTCAAGACTTTGTATGTTAAGTGTAGATCTCAAAGACTACACATTTTTAACAAGAATCAAGTTCCCCATAATGTTTCATATGAAGAAATTAGTGTATGTTATTGGTGTAAATTATTGAAAAATTGGTTTTAGTGATAAAAAGAAAATAAATACATGTTTCGAAAACATGGGAAACCTCCATTTTTAGGGGAAACTATGTCAAAATTTTTATAAAATTTTGACACTTAGAAAAATATAAGTTTTGGTGAAACTTATTACCCAAAATTTCACCTAAAAATATTTACCAAGGTTTCCTAATTTTTGTATGAAATTTCAACTTAAAAGATGATGATTTCTTTAAGTTAAAATTAATATTAAGTATGTATATTTAGGAAAAATATATATATTTAGAGATCACCAAATTTTGTGCTAAGTGTATATTATGCGTATTATATGTAGTAGTGTATTAGGAACTTAAAAATACACAAAATACTCCCAAGGAGTATAAATACCAAAATAAACATACAAATACATGAGAATACCTAAGTATTCAAGTATACAAAATTTCTCTCAACAATAGTATTTGGACAATACAAGAAAATATATTTGTAAAAATATATTCCACAAATATTTGGACTTTGGACAATTTTTGGACAAATATATAACCATTACCAAGTAATAGGAATTACACAAAAATCGGGTGAATAACAAGAATAATTATATATATTTTATAGCATGACAATATATATATATATATATATATATATATATTCCCTACAAGACTTAAAAATACATTATTTTTAAGAAATATAATTCCGGAAAGTAATAAAAATCAAAGTATTGATTTTTGGCGAATAATGTAAAATACACAAGTATTTACATAAAATACAAGTATACTTTCCTACTTGCACAAAAATAATATTGAGAATATTATTTCACAAAATAATTATATTTATTTTTGAAAAAATAATATAAGTAACGTATATGGACAAGTTAAAAATAAAGTTTATTTTTAACACTTATTACTTTGACAAATTCTACATAAATATATTTTTATTTGTGAAAAGTAAAATATATATTTACAATAGACAATACATGCTCAAAGTGTAAGACATAACGAACGGACAAGACCTGACAAACAAGGGCACGACCCTTATAAAAGATGAACATACAAAGAACAAATAAATAAGCTAAAGATGGTGACTTGTACTTGTGTGTTACAAGTCTAGTGACTAACATACATAGAATAATTATAGGTCACGACGCTTGCTAAACAGCCGGTGAAGTTTACGACGCGAACTACGCAAAATTGTGAGTTCATGTCCCCACTTTTAAACATTTTCTTGTTTTCTAAACTTGGGGAAAATACATGTACTGTGGTATGACGAAACAAAACTATGGAATGACTTTATAGGTCATGTCATGAATAGGGTGTCATAAGAACCATTAATCAACGTAAGTCCTAGACCGGGGAACAAAATGTTAGATCTAATGGGTTTCAGGCAGCCACACTCTTGGCCTCTTTGTTACCATGAGTGCTTTTGTGTCTCTAGTCGTAATTCGACAAGTAAAATGCCTACGGTTTGGATGCTTCCTATGTCGTTACATATGTTAGTGGCCTCACGAACCATTAGCGATCTCGTATTCCTTACGCTTACATTTACAGAATACTTTTTCAAGTACAATCTCATACCATGATTCTTACAACAATACTTAAATGTTTTACACAAAACTTCATGAATTCACACCAACTTATGTTGACCATTTTTCCAAAACTTACATGTATTTCAGGTAACTAGATGGATGTACGCGCGGTTCCTCTTGCTCAAGAATGTTTTTTGTGTTTTTATATATTTTGTGTCAGGACTCCAATGCCTCTTTTGTGGGATTTGGTTGTTATATTCCTCCTCATGTGGTGATATAATGATCAAAACCTTGATATTTTTTTTGGAACAAGTTGTAAACTTTTCAAACAATTATCTTCATGTGATGTAAACACTTAACTTAACTCTTGTTTTGGGATATTTAATATCGATGGCATTATGGAGTTTGTTTTATGATCATGTTGCATGTTTACCATTCGTATGCAATGAGAACCTTTCAGGATCACACCTCGTGCTTCTGCATTAGAAAGGGGTGTGACAGATTGGTATCAGAGATGCGATTGTAGTGAACCAGGATTCCTTTTCGAGTCTAGACTAAAATCTTTAGGATCATCTCACGAAAACAATTTTACGATTGCATAAAACATTCCGCAACATCCACTACCTGAACTTGTTTTTCAAAAATCAAGCGGAGACTATCGCATGATTGGGTCACACACAGGAATAGACTACAAGACTTAGGGTGCACATGGGTAGCACTTATCTTTAACTAGGGATTACTTGCAACAATGTGTATAACTATTTATATATTAATTAAGTAGTAATAATTAATATATACATATACCATGGATATTATGTTACAGGTACACATGCCTTCGTCTGAAAGCAGCGGACTATCTGAGGAGCACGATACTATGGCTATTGTCTCTGATGATGAGGTAGCACATGCCCCCGGGATCTTCACGTCCGACTCCGAGAGCGACCCGGAGATGGCGTCTGATGATAATGACCTCGACGATTTTCAGCCTTTTGCCCTACCAGACTTTGTTGACGACGCCCCTTTCATTGATGATGTCCTAGCTTTACCATTGCCCCTCCATGACCAGCTGCTCATCGGACATCTAGATGGGGAGCACCTCGTTGAGCCTATTCCCATTCATAATATTCCTCTTGCCGCTATCCCTGCTGAGGACTGGCCTTTCGTTGATGATCTGGATGTTGATGTTGACGGTTTCGTGATCGAGGTGGAGCACCTTGACGACTATCTTGGCAATGGAGAGGTGTACGACATCGCTATCCTAGAGTTAGCATCTCCTGTTGTGTCTATTATCGATATCTCTTCTGACACTGACCTTGAGTCTGACGCTGATTCCTTTGAGTTAGTGACTTCTTCGACCTTTTTTACTGCGGGACTGGGGGCTTACCCTACTGATGACGACAATGAAGCTATGTCTGTTGCGCCATCTTCTCCTGTTCATGTCTCTATACCCACTCATACACCTCCCCACACTCCTACTCAGGTAGCCAGTGACAGCTCTTCACGTCCACCTGTTCCGACAGACTATACCAGTGGTTTACGTAGTATCCCTTACGCTTCAACTTTCCCGCACACACCTCCCACGCATGGGGGAGAGCCTTCCGGACATCCTCATATCCCTCCACCAGAGTTGAGTCCACATTTTTAGTCGCCCCGCCCCGTCTATTCCCTCAGTATACGATGCCATTATCTGATCCTTACCATCCCTCACATCACTCTGGATACACTAGGGATGATCTCCTGCTATTACTCCAGCTTCAGGTGGAGATCTTATGTCGTAGGGTCTACGAATTGGAGAATGAGGCCGATGCGAGACGACCTCCTCCACCAGATTATCCACCGCCTATTACACCTCCACCACCATCTTCACCCCCACCGGCATCTCGGCCACCACCTGTTCGGGAACCTAATGCGGGTCATGCTGCTCGGTTCCTCACTGTAGAGCAGCAGGTTAGCTTCCTCATTCGTTGAGTTCATGAGCTCGAGGATGAAGTGGTGCACCTTCGCAGTTTCGTTCTTCCTACACCCCCACCCTCTCCACCAGCCCATTAGTTTTCTTTCATTGCAGGTACTTTGATGGAGCAGTATTTTTGGGTATAAAGATTACGACCAAATTTTGGGTACAACTTGAAGACAAGGACCGCCAATGTGAAGAAAGATATTTTGTCTTATATATGTATTAAAATTGTACTATGGGGTGATGTAACCCTTATGCATTTTGTTTTCTTCGCAAACAATGATGTAACAAGTTGTCCTGATATGTATAAAAACTCGGTGAATATCTTATGACACATCAGTATTTGTCTGTTTATGCATGCTTGTTGTTGTATGAAGTGATTTATATGTTTGGTGGATTGTTTGATATTGCTTATGCGTGTGTATATGTACGTATATGTACTACTACTATCTAGTATGATGGTATCAAACAATTATCTAACCCTGTTATGTTGTGATTTGAAAGAACATGGCACCTAGGAGAGCGGTGAACACTCGAGGTTCTGATTAACCACCTCCTCCACCAATACCGAGGACTGCTGAGGAATTGAACTCTCTGCTGGAAGAAAGGATTTCTGAAGCTATCGCCCAGTATAAGGCGAATCGTGCTGTGAACAGTGGAGGATCAGGCAGTACTGGACGAAATGGACATGGAGATTCATCTGGAGGAAACCTGACTCAAGGTAACCTTAAGTTGATTTGCTATAACTTGATGAAATTTATGAATGGTCTTTGTTTCATTGTTTGCTCACATGTGAATTGGTTGGATAAATTCCAGGCTGCACCTACAAGAAGTTTCTCGACTACAAGCCGTTGAATTACGATGGCACTGGAGGTGCAGCGGCTTTCGTGCGCTGGATGGAGAAAACTGATTCCACAATCCACGTGAGCAAGTGCACTGCGGACCAGCAAGTCACTTTTGTTACTGGATAGTTCGTCGACGAAGCTTTGACTTGGTGGAATTTTCAAATCCAAACTCTGGGTGATGATGCCGCGTATGGTATGACTTGGGATGAGTTGAAGGAAAGAATGAGGGAAAAGTATTACTCGCATGCTGAACTTCAAAGATTAGAGACGAAATTTTGGAATCTATCCATGGTTGGTGCGAACATTGTTGGTTACACTCAGAGATGTCATGATCTGTCAAGAGTGATCCCCTATCTGATGACTCCCAAATTTAAGCGCATTGAGCGCTACATCTGGGGATTGGCTCCGGAATTTCACAGTTTGGTGACTGTGGCAGAACCAGCAACGATCACTCAGGCTGTAACTCTGGCTGTCAACCTTATTGAAGATGTTGTCCGTATGAAAAAGTTATCGCTAAAAGCTACTGAGAAAACCGAGACGCATGCTGAGTCGTCCGGTGACAAGAAAAGGAAGCATTTGAACCTGAATCAAGCAACACATAACAACAACAAGGGTTCTAACAACAAGAAACGTGACCCCAATCCACCCAAGGAGACAAAAACGTTTGCAGCTATAAATGACGCTGTAACCAGAGGATACCAGGGCACCATACCCAAATGTAATAAGTGTAAGTGTCACCATGATGGAGCTTGTCGCATTCCAAAATGCGACAAGTGTGGAAAATTGGGTCACCGTACCGATGATTGTTGGGGAAAAGAGGTGGAAGTGGAAATAGAAATAGGAATGGAAACCGCAACGGTGCTGGTAATGGGAACAGTGACGGAAATGGCAATGTTACTGGTAATAGAAATGGTAATGGAAATGGACAAAACCAAGGATGTTTTGGTTGTGGTAGAAAAGATCATTTCAAGAAGGACTGTCCGAGAGAGAACAACACTCAAGCTCGAGCATTCGTGATAGGAGCAAGGAACGCCCGCGAGGACCCTAATGTGGTCACTGGTACATTTCTCGTTAACAATCACTTTGCATCCCTATCATTTGACATTGGTGCCGATTATAGTTTCATGTCTGTGGAATTTAAACGTGTGCTTGGAATAGAATCTAGTAGATTAGATATTCCTTATTCCATAGAACTAGCCGATGGCAAACTTGTTGAATCGGGCAAAATTGTTAAGGGATGTATATTGGAACTTGGTGAGCGACGATTTAGTATCGATCTCTTGCCTGTTCAATTGGGTAGCTTTGATATTGTAGTCGGAATGGACTGGCTGTCCAAGAATAAAGCAAAGTTGTTTATCACGAGAAAATCATTCGCATCCCTCTTGCGAATGATGAAACGCTCATAGTCCATTGAGAGAAAAGAGACACGCCCTTGCAAATCATCAACTGTATGAAGGCATAGAAATGCTTGCGTAAAGAATGTGTTGCATTCTTGGCGCATGTAGTAGATAAGAAGGTTGGGGAACAGAAGCTTGAAGACATTCCTATGGTAAAGGAATTCCCTGATGTGTTTCCGAAGACTTACCAGGATTACCTCCGTAAAGACAAGTCGAGTTCCATATTGACTTGGTCCCAGGCGCCGCTCCTGTAGCCAAGGCACCTTATTGACTTGCGCCATCTGAGATGCAAGAATTATCTGCATAACTCCAGGATTTGTTGGATAAAGGATTTATAAGACCGAGCTTATCACCTTGGGGAGCTCTAGTATTGTTCGTGAAGAAGAAGGATGGAACCATGCGGATGTGTATTGATTACAGAGAGTTGAATAAGCTCACTGTTAAGAATCGGTATCCGTTATCGAGGATTGACGACTTATTCGACCAGTTGCAAGGATCGAGCTATTACACCAAGATTGACCTTGGTCTGGCTATCATCAATTGAGGATTCAACAGGAGAGCATACCAAAGACTGCATTCAGGACTCGTTACGGATACTATGAGTTCCTTGTGATGCCATTTGGATTGATGAACGCGCCAGTAGTGTTTATGGATCTGATGAATCGTGTATGTAAGCCATATCTCGATAAACTTGTGATTGTATTTATCGATGATATTCTGATTTATTCACGAACAAAGGAAGAACACGAGCAACATCTCAGGACCATTCTGGAACTACTGAAGAAAGAGAAGCTATATGCAAAGTTGTCAAAATGCGAATTTTGGATTCGCGAGTTACAGTTCCTTGGTCACGTGGTGAACGAGAATGGTATCCATGTGGATCCAGCGAAGATTGAAGCGATAAAGAATTGGGAAGCTCCCAAGACACCGACTGAAGTTCGACAGGTTTTGGGATTAGCGGGCTATTACCGCAGATTTATCGAGAATTTCTCCAAAATAGCTCAACCGCTGACTTCCCTTACTCAGAAAGACAAGAAGTACGAATGGGGAGACCAGCAGGAAGAAGCCTTCCAACTACTAAAAAACAAGCTATGCAATGCACCGATACTATCTCTACCCGAAGGCACTGAAGACACCGTGGTGTATTGCGTCAGGGATTGGGTTGCGTGCTCATGCAACGCCAGAAAGTCATCGCTTATGCATCATGACAATTGAAAGTACATGAGAAGAATTATACCACCCAAGACCTGGAGCTAGGCGCGGTGGTATTTGCCTTGAAGATTTGGCGACATTATTTATATGGTACTCGATGTACTATCTTCACAGATCACAAGAGTCTGCAGCACATATTTGATCAAAAGGAGTTAAATATGCGTCATCGACGATGGGTTGAGTTGCTGAACGATTACGACTGTGAGATCAAGTATCATCCTGGAAAGGCGAACATGGTAGCAGACGCATTGAGTAGAAAGGAAAGCGTTAAGCCCTTAAGGGTTCGAGCTTTAGAAATGATGATTCGAACGAATCTCACTTTGCGTATTCATGATGCCCAACAAGAAGCCCTGAAGAAGGAAAATCTCAAAGTTGAATACCTCCGGGGTATGGAGAAGAAATTGGTGCCAAACAAAGAGGGAACCTTATACTTTATGGGACGCATTTGGGTTCCTCTCTATGGCGGTATTCTAGAAGTCATCTTCGATGAAGCTCACAAGTCGAGGTACTCGATCCACCCAGAATTGGACAAAATGTATCAAGACTTGAAAGAGTATTATTGGTGGCCAAAACTCAAAAGCGACGTTGTTGTTTATGTTAGAAAGTGCCTAACCTGTGCTAAGGTCAAGGCTGAATATCAGAAACCATCCAGTCTATTGCAACAACCTGAAATTCCTGTATGGAAGTGGGAGCAAATTTCGATGGACTTCATAACGAAATTACCTTCCTGCCAGTTCGAGAGAAAGATAGCACTGGAAGGTTGGCTGAACTATACCTTAAGGAAATAGTGGCACGTCATGGAGTGCCTATTTCGATTATTTTAGACAGAGATGGACGTTTCATATCAAGGATCTGGCAATCCTTTCAAGAGGCCTTTGGATCTCAATTGGATCTAAGCACGGCCTTCCATCCGCAAATAGGCGGTCAGAGCGAACGGACTATACAAACACTGGAAGATATGCTTCGCGCATGTGTGATGGAATTAGGCGGAAGCTGGGATGCTCATCTACCCTTGGTTGATTTTTCCTATAATAACAGCTACCATACGAGCATAAAAGCCGCACCGTTCGAAGCTCTATATGGCCGCAAGTGCCGCTCACCGTTGTGTTGGGCAGACGCGGGAGATAAAGAGTTGATTGGTCCTGAACTTGTTCAAGAAACGACCAACAAAATCATGCAGATCTGAGAACGCATCAAGGCGGCTCGTGATCGACAAAAGAGCTACGCCGATCGAAGATGGAAACCTTTAGATTTCGAGGTGGGAGACAAAGTTTTGTTGAAGGTCTCACCTTGGAAAGGTGTAGCAAGGTTCGGAAAACATGGAAAGTTGAATCCACGATACATTGTACCATTCAAGATCTTGGAAAAGATTGGTACCGTAGCGTACAAATTGGAGTTACCGGAAGAACTGAACGGTGTACATGATACGTTCCATGTGTCAAACCTTAAAAAGAGTCCAACCCAAGAAGCAGTTGTTATCCCTGCGGATGAGGTGCATATCAATGACAAACTCCGATTTACAGACCAGCTCGTTGAGGTAATGGATTGGAAGATCCTGAAAACAAGGAGGAATCGCATTAAACTTGTCAAAATACGTTGGAACTGTAAACACGGACCCGAGTACACATGGGAGCGCGAAGACCAGTTTAAAGCTAAGTACCCCCACCTATTTGAGAAAGCTCATGCGAGAGATAACTCAGCTTGAATTTCGAGATGAAATTCTTTTAACAGGGGGAGACTGTGACAACTGGCACCAAACCGGTAATTTCCGAACTATTTTAATTATTATTTATTAACTACAACTATGTGTTAAATGTCAACATTAGGTGATTACTTGCTTTACATATGAATTCGTGCATGTTTTATACTTCAAATATTGCATTGTACATTACTTTAAGCGTTGCGTCAGAAAGACTAGTAAACTCACCGGTAAAACACACTGTGTCGGCACTTCTGCAGAAAGCAGTCAGACAATAGATTTAGGACCTAGGAGTAGGTCCAACATCTAAAATACATCAAAACCCAAGTATGGATACAAGTGTTAACATATAAACTTTCCGGAGGCTAAACTATGTACTAAAAGACACCCGAAACTCACTTTAAGTGCTGAATTCTGCAGAATTCAGTAGAAAATCAGCTAAAAACAGCAATTTAACACCAAAATATTATGCAGAATTGAAGTTTTAGTTTCTAGAATAACTTACAAAGTGTCGGGAATTAAAACTGTCACAAAAGGTGCTTCATATCTAGTAAAAATGCGCAATTTAGCACTTTAACAAAACGTAACGAAACGAATAACCGGATACTACCCAAAGCATCAAAATTTAACTAGAAGCAATGTTTTTATGATATTAAGCTAGTATTGGTGATAGAACACCTTAAAAATCATAAAAAAAACCTAAACACACTTAAACTAACTTAAACCTTCAAGTTTGCATTTATAACCTTCAACTTTCAACAACTTGCACTTTACCCCCCCCCCCCAAAGGCCCCACTTTCTTTTGATTAAAATAATTCCTAATGTCCCCTTGATATTGTGCACTAAACCTTGAGGATATTAGATGCTTGGAAAGTTTTTATAAGTAACCATTAGATTTTTGAAACCTTATCATTCTAACTTTCAAAATTCACCTCCTTCATCTCCTCTCTTCCTTGCTCTCGGCTCACACACAACCCCTATACATCCACCATATTCAATCTATTTCAAGGCATTCCAAGGTCACTACAAGGTGTATGGAGGCTAAATAAGAAGGCTTGAAGTGCTAGAACTTGAAGGACCACTTGGAGGAGCCATTAACCACTCAATTTTTTTTCAATCATCATCATCTTCCATATTGTGCCACTTCCCTAGACAATAGAGCTAGTTGTAAGCCTCCTAATCACTAATTTAGTTCATGTTTATGTTATGTACAAGTCTCACCATCTAAGTAACTAAACTTTAAAGGATGAATATGAGAAGATCTAACATAATCATGAAGAAAACAAGTAATTTTAGTGATTTTTAGTGTATGTGATGAAGTTGATGTTGTTGAATCTTGTGTGTATGTTTAGATCTCGTATATTAAGCTTGTTAGAAGCTTAGATCTAACAAGTTTAAGCATGGATCTTGAAAGATCCATGGTTAAACTTGAAGATGAACATGTGAAACACTTATGTGAACTTGAAAAATGAATTTTGAATCATGAACATGTAATCTTGAAGTAACAAAGTGTGTGTAAAACTAGCTTTCGAAACTAAAATCTATGAAAAGCTTGTTAATGGTTCTTCAAGAAGCTTGTTAATGTAGGATTTAAAGATGTTAAGTGTGGATCTTGGAAGATCCATGATGAAACAAGGTTTTAAACATAAAGATCTTTCTAATGAACATAAAAATGATTTTTAAACATGATTTTCAAGACTTTGAAACCATAAAACTCATGGATGATTTCGTTAGTAAATTAAAGTTTCTTTAAAATTTACAAGAGCACTTGTTTTTGGAAAGATCATTGTATGTTAAATGTAGATCTCAAAGACTACACATTTTTAACAAGAATCAAGTTCACCATAATGTTTCATATGAAGAAATTAGTGTATGTTATTTGGTGTAAATTGTTGAAAAATTGGTTTTAATGATAAAAAGAAAATAAACACATGTTTCGAAAACATGGGAAACCTCCATTTTTAAGGGAAACTATGTCAAAATTTTTATAAAATTTTGACACTTAGAAAAATATAAGTTTTGGTGAAACTTATTCCCCAAAAATTCACCAAAAAATATTTACCAATGTTTCCTAATTTTTGTATGAAATTTCAAGTTAAAAGATTATTTCTTTAAGTTAGAATTAATATTAAGTATGTATATTTAGGGAAAATATATATATTTAGTGATCACCGGATTTTGTGCTAAGTGTATATTATGTGTATTATATGTAGTAGTGTATTAGGAACTTAAAAATACACAAAATACTCCTAAGGAGTATAAATACCAAAATATACATACAAATACATGAGAATACCTAAGTATTCAAGTATACAAAATTCCTCTCGAGAATAGTATTTGGACAATAGAAGAAAATATATTTGTAAAAATATATTCCACAAATATTTGGACTTTGGACAATTTTTTGGACATATATATATTTTTGGACAAGTATATAACCATTACCAAGTAATGGGAATTAAACAAAAATCAGATGAATAACAAGAATAATTATATATATTTTATACCATGACAATATATATATATTCCCTACAAGACTTAAAAATACATTATTTTTAAGAAATATAATTCCGGAAAATAATAAAAATAAAATAATTGATTTTTGGCGAATAATGTAAAATACACAAGTATTTACATAAAATACAAGTATACTTTCCTAAGTATACTTGCACAAAAATAATATTAAGAATATTATTTCACAAAATACTTATATTTATTTTTGGAAAAATAATATAAGTAACGTATATGGACAAGTTAAAAATAAAGTTTATTTTTAACACTTATTACTTTGACAAATTCTACACAAATAAATATATATTTGTGAAAAGTAAAATATATATTTACAATAAACAATACATGCTCAAAGTGCAAGACACAACGAACGGGCAAGACCCAACAAACAAGGGCACGACCCTCATAAAAGATGAATATACAAAGAACAAATACATAAGCTAAAGATGGTGACTTGTACTTGTGTGTTACAAGTCTAGTGACTAACATACATAGAATAATTATAGGTCACGACGCTTACTAAACAGCCGGTGAAGTTTACGACGCGAAATACGCAAAATTGTGAGTTCATGTCCCCACTTTTAAACATTTTCTTGTTTTCTAAACTTGGGGAAAATACATGTACTGTGGTATGACGAAACAAAAATATGGAATGACTTTATAGATCATGTCACGAATAGGGTGTCATATGTCACACCCCAACCGATGGCAGAAACATCGGGATGAGACGAACAAATTGCTCAAAACTTCATAACGCTATGTGACAATATAGATTAAATTCAAATTTCATAAAATTGCTAAAAATGTCATACAAAAATCATATAAGACAACATTGTTTCAAAGATACATTGACAAAATAGATTAATCTAAATGTGTTTCTAAGTCTACCTAAATCTTGTTCCTTCACTTAGCATCATCTTGTCTATCGAACCTGCAACATGTATTAAAATAGAGTTCCATGCAAAAGCAAAGGCGAGTATACATGTTTGATACATAGTATAACATAGAATAAAATTATTTAACGTGCTCGTATCCAACATGAACAACAATATGCAAATTACTAGTACATTGAGATTGTGTAACAATATGTTCAAACCCAAGAATCCAATGCGTTAAAATAGCCTATCCCAAAGTATCGCGGGAGGTAACATTTTTAACTTAACAATACCCCAAGACTCGTGGGCAGTGCATTACTCCTATAGCGCTATAATTGTTTAGGTGGACTAGCAAAGTTAATGAGCATATATCAACACAAATAGTTTACGTAGCATACGAGATTAACAAGTATCAAATTGTTCAAAGTTTCACTCCCATTAGACTAGCGGGAGATTAACATGTTTCAATATGGATAGAGTGTGATTCAAATAGTTTCAAGTGTTTTCGTGTTTTTAGATAGAATACATGTTGCACCCAAAGGTGTTTAAAAAGTAAAATGGGTTCGAGTATACTCACAAAATTGCATATGTTTTCCGATTATCCAATGTGACGAAGTTGTTGAGACTAGAAAGTTGAATGTGTTCGATTTGGAGTTTAAGAGGTGTTTACATACAGTTCTAGGGATTTGGAGTTTAAATAACATGAAAATAAACATATGAAAATAATCATCTAACACCTATACACTTGCTCTTGACACTATGAAACTCTAAAAGAGTTTAAATGTTTTCATGGAACAAGGTTCCATTAGAACCGTGACAAGTTGTCAAGGCATAAGATGATACAATCTACTAGCTTGACGAATGTCCATTAGTTCATCACCAAGAGTTCGATTATTTGGTTGTTACATAAGTATTACATAGTTTATAGTATATCATATATGTCAAGCATGAGGTAGAAGATTAAAGTCTTCATTTAGGCACCTCTAAGAATCATGGAATTCATGCATGAGGTAGGAAGAACAAAGCTTCCATTTAGGTACCTCTATTGTTCACCACTACAATTGTTATGAACAACAAGGAGGGTCATGAACTTATAAGAATAATGAAATACAACAACTAATCTATGAGAAAACATCAAGAAGTGAGTGGATTTTTATGAAACATAGCCCAAGCTAGTCTAACAATCGCACATTCATCAAGCTTCAAGCTTGAACACTTCTTGTGGGTAAAACCCTAACTAAAACAGAATGTTTGTGAGGTTTTAACCTCTGATTTAACATTTCTCAGCCTTGTTTTTAAGCCCAACTAATCATTCGATTGATTATGAGCATTAGGACATAGGTTTGAGATGAGATTAACTCAAGTTTACTAAGTTTAACAAAGTTTGAGATGTAAACAGAAACGAACAGCCCACTTTGGAGCCTTTTTGGTGACATTCCAGAGCTTGGTTTTATATGAAAAACCTCTGGAAATGTTCCTAAGGTTGTTCTAAGCAAGTGGGAAAAAGAATCAAGTGAAAAGGTTAAGAAATAAGAAAGTTATGCATACTTTTGTAACTTGGTATGAATCTGCTCGAATTCGTGATTAACAGCTGATTAGAGGAGGATTTGAGAGTGTTTTTGATGATTTGCAAAGTGTAAAATTCTTGGATTATGTTTGGGTTTTATAGGGAAGAGTTAGGTTATGTTGTAGTTGGATAATAACTGCTAAACATGGTTTAAACTCAAAGAAAAACACAAAAATCGCGCCTAAAACATACCTGAATTAACCTGTTTGCGGGCAGGGCTTGCTGGCGGGCCGAGAGGTTAAATAAATTAAGGGCCGGATTAAGTTCAATAAGGAGTCATAGCTCAGCTGGTTGGTGTGCGCGCCTGATAGGTGTGAGACCCGGGTTCGATCCCCGTCTCCATCATATTTTTTTTAAATAAGACTTTGATATACTACACATTCAGCCCCTGTTATTATACTTTCAGTTAATTACACAAACAGCCCCTGGACTTTAATAGACTTATGTTAAGTTGTTTAAACGGAGAAACTAACTTTATAGTTTAAACTAACTAAGTTAGTTTACTAACTTTAATATCTAACGATACTAACTAGATATTATAAAATAAACTTTTTATATAACCATATTAATTAATTTAATTAATTAAATAAAATAGGATAGATAAATAACCGTATTTATTAACGAATTTAAATCAGGATAAAAACCTTTAAACGATTATTCATTTCACGAAGCTTCGGAATCTCATTATTTTAAGAGTTTTTAACTGGTTTAACGAGTATCAAGTGTCGATAAATATAGAATCAAGAATCCTTGCATAATATTTCGCTTAGACGAGAAATTGATTAATAGTTGCATGTAAGACTAACTTTGAATATAAAAATATGATTAAAACTAGCTTCGATTTCATTATGATCAATAGTCTCGAATTATAAGTGAAACGAAAGTAGATTACAAAGAGAGTACAAGTGTCTAAATATGGAAAGTACAACACGACTTGCTAAAATAAGAAAGTGCGAAAATGTGGAGCGTTACATCATAAGCACCATTAATCAACGTAAGTCCTAGACCGCGGAACAAAATGTTAGATCTAATGGGTTTCAGGCATCCACACTCTTGGCCTCTTTGTTACCATGAGTTCTTTTGTGTCTCTAGTCGTGAATCGACAAGTAAAATGCCTATGGTTTGGATGCTTCCTATGTCGTTACATATGTTAGTGGCCTCGCGAACCATTAGCGATATCGTATTCCTTACGCTTACATTTACATAATACTTTTTCAAGTACAATCTCATACCATGATTCTTACAACAACACTTAAATGTTTTACACAAAATTGCATGAATTCACACCAACTTATGATGACGATTTTTCCAAAACTTACATGTATTTCAGGTAACTAGATGGATGTACGCACGGTTCCTCTTGCTCAAGAATGTTGTTTGTGTTTTTAGATATTTTGTGTCAGGACTCCAATGCCTCTTTTGTGAGATTTGGTTGTTATATTCCGCCTCATGTGGTGATATAATGATCAAAACCTTGATATTTGTTTTTGGAACAAGTTGTAAACTTTTCAAACAATTATCTTCATGTGATGTAAACACTTAACTTAACTTTTGTTTTGGGATATTTAATATCAATGGCATTATGGAGTTTGTTTTATGATCATGTAGCATGTTTACCATTCGTATGCAATGAGAACCTTTCAGGATCACACCTCGTGCTTCCGCCTTAGAAAGGGGTGTGACACATATTGTGTGTGACATCTATGCCTCCACGGCCATCGAACAAATACCAAATCAATGAAATGTTGTGTTTCCTACTTGGGATTTGTATAAATATGTGTATCATTTGCACATATCAACTCTTGTTCGATTTCGGGCTCTAAATCGCTTTCTGGAAGGTTATACGCGCACTGATGCGTAAATATGACCAGTTTAATGCAACAAACACTCTGGGACAGTAACATAGGCTTAACATACCTTAAATAACCTTTACATAACTTAGAAATAAGTTTTGGAGGGTTTGGTGTGACGAAATCAAGTTTATTCGCTTATAGTGACTAATTTCGACAAACTGCGAAAGTATGCCGATTTGTACTGTAACGAACATTCCGGAACATGACCATAAGTTAAACATACCCTAAATATCCTTTACATAGCTTAGAAATAGCCTTTGAGGGGTTCGGTGTGCTAAAATAAACTTTTTGGTCATTTAGTGACTAAAAGGGTCAAAAGTGCATAAGTTTGCATTTTCACGCATATCTTACGTTCTGAATAGATCCGGACATCCAAAACTTACGCATTTTGGCCGAAACTACGACTCGTCACTACGCCTAGATAACGTAGTAATTAGTAGGTATAGTCATAAGAGACTAAAACCATCGTGATTATGCTCACGTTGTGAAGTTCAAACGAACTTCGTATTGACCATAAACTGGTCAATGCAGAAAGTCAAACGCAGTTTGACTTTTAAGCTAAAAACGAAAGAAAAGAACGAAGGAATACTTACAAAGGGTCCCCGCAAGCTATGATCCGATTTATTCTCAGGTATGAAGCATAAACTTCAACTTAGAGAGCCAAAATCAGATCATTGTGGGTTTTGCAAGTGAAAGGATATGGGTATATATAGGAAAACTAGAACCGTTAGGATCGTTCATCGTAAAACGAGCTTCGATCACATCCGTACACATGTGCCCATGGTTTTGTGAAACCATGGGAGCCCTTAGTTTCATTAAAACCATGTGCAAATGAGGGGAACAGCTGGAACAAGCTGGAATTTAGATTTTTCATTTTGGTCCCTTCCTAAGATAACTATGGCAGAATGATAATTTTTGTCCCTGAACTTCAGAATCTTGCATTTCGGCTCATTTTTGACACGTTTAAGCCCCTTTAACCTCATTTCAAGGCTCTAAAATGAAGTTAAAGTATAGGGAACTCAAAACATGCTCAAAAATATCTCGGATGTCGGTTCGTTTGGTCGTACGGTTGCGTTGTTCGGTTAATTACGACGGAAGTCGTAACGAACGCAAAAACGATCTAAATTACGCGACGAATGGAATTTTATCATGCCAATCACTAAAATAAAATATTTTAATGATCGTACACGACATGAGCTTCAATCCACCAGAAGGTTTCTTGCCACGAACTTCCAGAACATCGCTAGACGAAAGAGGAATGTGAACTATCTTATCGAAACAAATCACCTCAGCATGAAGTTTAGCTAACCAATCCATCCCTATGATAATGTTGAAACTCCCAAGTTGCATCGGCGTGAGGTCAATAGGAAAAAAAGGATATGTTGCTTTTCTGGCACATGTCACCGAGGAGAAAGGCAAGAGCAAGAGTATTCAGGATATTCCGATTGTTTAGGATTATCCAGAGGTGTTTCCTGATGAACTGTCTGGTTTGCCTCCAGTTCGTCAAGTTGAGTTTCATATTGACCTTGTACCCAATGCCAACCAAATTGTGAAAGCACCTTATCGTCTTGCACCATCTGAGATGCAAGAATTATCGAAACAGCTTCAAGAGTTATCTGATAAAGGATTCATCCGATCAAATTATTCACCTTAGGGGAGCTCCTGTCCTCTTTGAAGAAGAAAGATGGATCTTTTCGAATGTGTATCGATTATCGTAAGCTTAATGAGCTTACCAACAAGAATCGATATCCCCTACCTCGAATCGATGATCTTTTTGATCAGCTGCAAGGTGCTACCTGTTTTTCTAAGATCGATATGCGTTCTGGGTATCACCAACTTCGTGTTCTCGAAGGAGATATTCCCAAAACTGCCTTCCGCACAAGATATGGGCATTACGAGTTCACTTTCATGCCTTTTGGTTTGACGAATGCCCCAGCTATCTTCATGGACTTAATGAATAGGGTCTGTAAACCTTATTTAGACAAGTTCATCATTGTGTTCATCGACGATATTCTCATTTACTCAAAGTCTCGAGCCGATCACGAGCAACACCTTCGTTTGACATTGGAACTCCTAAAGAAGGAACAAACTTTTTGCTAAATTCTCCAAGTGTGAATTTTGGCTTAAAGAAGTTCAGTTTTTGGGTCATGTAGTCAACAAGCAGGGTATTCATGTGGATCCATCCAAATTGCTGCAATTAAGGATTGGAATACACCAACGACACCTAAAGAAATTCGTTCTTTTCTTGGTCTCGCTGGTTATTATCGTCGTTTTATTTCAAACTTCTCGAAGATCGCGGTGCCACTCACTGCTTTGACTCAGAAGAATAAGCCTTTGGAGTGGGGATATAAGCAAGAAGAAGCATTCCAAACGCTGAAACGGAAGCTATGTGATGCTCCTGTTTTGTCCTTTCCCAATGGAAACGATGATTTCGTTGTCTTTTATGACGCGTCGAATCTAGGCCTTGGTTATGTTCTTATGTAATGAGGTAAAGTCATAGCATATACGTCAAGACAGTTGAAAGTTCACGAAAAGAACTACACAACTCATGATCTTGAGTTAGGTGTTGTGGCATTTGCTCTCAAAATCTGGAGACACTACCTCTATGGAACGAAGTGTGTGGTTTTCACAAGACCACAAAAGTCTCCAACTCATTCTTAATCAAAAGGAGCTGAACATGAGGCAACGACAATGGGTTGAACTCTTGAACGATTATAATTGCGCGATTCGCTACCTTCCTGGTAAGGCGAATATCGTAGCCGATGCGCTTAGTCGAAAGGAACGAGTCAAGCTTCATTATGTTCGAACTCTATCTGATATTCAAATCTTTTGTCCTTCAAGCACAACGATCTTGTGTAAATGAAGCCTTATTGAAATATGAGCTACCACTTCAACTCGAGCTTAAACTCGAAACGAAAGGGGCGATGGGTTGCTCTATTTTAAGAATCCTTGTGGATGATTATCGCCCAAATCGGAGCCCTGATTGGATTCCTTGTACACCTTAATATGTACATTACAACTCAATAAGGACAAACCGAATTCCTATTAAGATCTTCCTATCTTCATAGTTAGATTCTTGAAAATATTTAAAGTGCCAAATGAAATCCACGGATTGGATTCCTGGTATGCTTTAAATACCCGTGTCCAAAGATAACAAATTAAATGTCAAATTAAACAATTATGCGATTATGTGATTATGTGTTTATGTGTTCTCCTCTATGTTTTTGTGTGATCCGATTTTCGTTATCCAAATCCTCATAGAATCTTCCATATCTTCATATGAGGGATTCATAGTAGGATATTCAAAAGGTACTACCTTAAATCCTTAATGGGCTTCTACGTGGTAGTTAAGACCCTTGGGTTATATAGTACCATTCCATGATTCGAAAAGAGACCCTTGAGTGGTCTAGTTAAAGATTGATTCAGAATCTGGTTAAGAGTGGCATGTGATGATACAGCTGAAAGGACCCTATGGTGGTCCATTCACACTCATCACAGGTTCATTCACTTGGTTTTCCCCTACACATTATCAAATGCACTATGTGGACTATGCAAGGAATTACGTAATTATGGACGCGTACATAATTATAAAAATTCAGTGCACGGAAACCACAGTAAGATTTATCATGTGTAAGAACCAATAGTGACAACAATAACGAAACGTGAACAATGTAATGGAGGTACGGTGGACGCATCAATGGCGCTTCATATACTTGTATATAAGTGTCCCTCTTACATTGCAAGCATAATGTTATTTAAAGTTACTAGAAGTTCAGAACCCTAACCAGTGTTGTTTTATCTTTTTGACTTCATGTTTTGAGCTCTCACATCTATGCCTCCACGGCCATCGAACAAATACCAAATCAATGAAATGTTGTGTTTCATACTTGGTATTTGTATAAATATGTGTATCATTTGCACATATCAACTCTTGTTCGATTTCGGGCTCTAAATCGCTTTCTGGAAGGTTATACACGCACTGATGCGTAAATATAACAAGTTTAATGCAACAAACACTCCGGGACAGTGACATAGGCTTAACATACCTTAAATAACCTTTACATAACTTAGAAATAAGTTTTGGAGGGTTTGGTGTGGCGAAATCAAGTTTATTCGCTTATAGTGACTAGTTTCGAAAAACTGCGAAAGTATGCCG
Organism: Helianthus tuberosus; assembly: GCA_030545235.1. Taxonomy (NCBI): domain Eukaryota; kingdom Viridiplantae; phylum Streptophyta; class Magnoliopsida; order Asterales; family Asteraceae; genus Helianthus; species Helianthus tuberosus. The sequence goes on from CM060411.1 coordinate 91,271,861, forward strand.
ATTTGTACTGTAACGAACATTCCGGAACATGACCATAAGTTAAACATACCCTAAATATCCTTTACATATCTTAGAAATATCCTTTGAGGGGTTCGGTGTGCTAAAATAAACTTTTTGGTCATTCAGGGACTAAAAGCGTCAAAAGTGCATAAGTTTGCATTTTCGCGCATATCTTACGTTCTGAATACATCCGGACATCCAAAACTTTATGTAATCATTAAAATATTTTATTTTAGTGATTGGCATGATAAAATTCCATTCGCCGCGTAATTTGGATCGTTTTTGCGTTCGTTACGACTTCCGTCGTAATTAACCGAACAACGCAACTGTACGTCCAAACAAACCGACATCCGAGATATTTTTGAGCATGTTTTGAGTTACCTATACTTTAACTTCATTTTAGAGCCTTGAAATGAGGTTAACGGGGCTTAAACGTGTCAAAAATGAGCCAAAATGCAAGATTCTGAAGTTCAGGGACCAAAATTGTCATTCTGCCATAGTTATCTTAGGAAGGGACCAAAATGAAAAATCTAAATTCCAGCTTGTTCCAGCTATTCCCCTCATTTGCACATGGTTTTAATGAAACTATGGGCTCCCATGGTTTCACAAAACCATGGGCACATGTGTACGGATGTGATCGAAGCTCGTTTTACGATGAACGATCCTAACGGTTCTAGTTTTCCTATATATACCCATCTCCTTTCACTTGCAAAACCCACAATGATCTGATTTTGGCTCTCTAAGTTGAATTTTATGCTTCATACCTGAGAGTAAATCGGATCATAGCTTGCGGGGACCCTTTGTAAGTATTCCTTCGTTCTTTTCTTTCGTTTTTAGCTTAAAAGTCAAACTGCGTTTGACTTTCTGCATTGACCAGTTTATGGTCAATACGAAGTTCGTTTGAACTTCATAACGTGAGCATAATCACGATGGTTTTAGTCTCTTATGACTATACCTACTGATTACCACGTTATCTAGGCGTAGTGACGAGTCGTAGTTTCGGCCAAAATGCGTATTCTTGCGTATTTTGTAACCAAACTACTTTTGGGTATCAAAACCATTTGTTTTGATACCAAACCTATTTTCTAACTTAACTAAACATGTTTTAGCATGTTTAGCTCGTCACTTTTAGTTTAGTGCTTGTGTAGAGTCGTAAGTCAAGCGGACTAAACACCCGCTTTGACTTTCGAACATGACCCGTTTGGTCGATCATTAGGATCCGACCAAACATGTTTAGTGACCATAGTTGCATAGGGAATAACCTTCCGAGGTTATACCTTATGGTCACTTAGGTTTAATTAGTTGTATGATAGGTAGTTTATATGCCTTAGGTAAATGACCAAAATGTCCTTTTCATGCATAATTGGTAATTAAGCATATGTAACACAAACTTTTGTCACTTAATTGATTATGCAACATATTTAATCATGTTTAGGCATATAATACTTGTCATAGGACTAGTTAGACGTCTCGAACGCGCTTTGCGCGAACGACACATTAACGTAGCGTAAGCTACCTTAATGGGTCGCAATGGGTCGAAAGCACTTAGGTTAGGTTTCGATTTAGAATGTAGGCTTTGTTAAACCATGCCATATGAGTTCCAATACTCATTTGGTTTACAAAACCTCATCCTATCCGATCTTCCGACTTAGGTCCGGTTTATTTATATAGTTATTAGGTTGCCGATTAATTCCGTGCTCACTCTAGCTTTGCTTGGTTGTTGTTCAAGACCTCTTATCATTCTCAGGTGAGTACATAGTTCCCCTATTTTACCGTTTTCAATTGTTTTGGGGTGATTCATATGTGCTAAATGTTTTCGAGGTTTTAACGATGGTTTTCAAAACGATTTTCGGTATTATAACAATGGTTTCAAAAACGATTAAAATGGTTTATAATAAATTTGATTTCGATATAGTAAACAAACTTGTTGGTTGTATTTACATAACGAATAATATCCATTAGTTTTGGCCGAACCGACCAGTATTAGGTTATGGTACCATAGGATCTGACAAATCCCGTTATCAGACTGCACCCATGGTTATGTGTGGGTTAGGTGGGTAACGACTGAATCTGTGATTGTTAATTTACCCTTTGGTGGTTTATTAATGCGAGAAGCGATAGGCGAGTTGCGAAGGTTTGGATGTTATTAGCGAGACAATCAAAAGTAGTTTTCACGATTTAAGACGAGAATTATTTAAACGACTAAAGCGATTTTTAACGAATTAAACGATTGGTTTTTGGTTAGTATTTAGATAACGGGATGGGTGTAATGTGATGAAAGCATTTGGATACGCCGTTGGTACTTCCTATATATAAGTGTTTTCATCGTATTACATACCGTGGCGTTATTTAGTTCACTTGGGTAAACGATTTTGAAACGATGTCACACAAACGAGGTTTTCGAAATGATATAAACCATACGATTTTTATTAACGTGGTTTATTACCGAATTTTATTAACGATTTAATACGATATGTTTTACAAATTGGTTTTCTAAAACAAAATGTTTTCGAGTTAAGAATCATGGCTACGAGATTTTACAAATTATAACCAACTTGATTTGAGTTGGTTAATTATGCCGCAATACTACACTTTTCAAAACAAGGTTTTTAATTAAGTATTGCAACATGTAAACTAGCCATGAATCCGACACTCTCAAAAACCTATGTACTCGCCAGCATTTCTTTGCTGGCTTTGCTTTCACATATGTTTCAGGTGTTATTGAATGATGTTGATTGCTAGGATGCATGCTCACATAGGACTGGACGAGGCCTTAGTGACTTAATAACAATGATAGACTATGTTTAAATTGTTTATTCAGATTTCTAGTCGATGTAAATATTCAATGTTTAATAAAACGAAACTTCAATTTCCATGTGTTTTGAAACAATGATTCTGTTACAACACTCCCCGACGATTCCGCCGCGATTGGTTGTTTTATGCGGTCGGGGTGTGACATTGTGTATGTCTGCCACTGTACGAATAAGCTAGATAGAGCGTGTGTTGAATATTGTATAGAATAGTGTGAAATCCAGTACGAACTGAAAGGTTCTGTGATGTAACAGATCCTTCGTACGAAGAGAGTCCCTTCGTACGAACGGACACTTGAGTCGGTTGGTACGGAGCCACAAACCTTAGCAGCTTCGTACGAAGGCACCCTATGTGGGTTTGTATGAAGGCATTATGCCTATATATATATATGTGTGTGTGTGTGTATGTGTGTGTGTGTGTTGGGTCTTGTGTTGGACAAGTTTTTGGTTCCCAGAGGGGAGATGTTGTCCAACTGGTTTCACGGGTATGTAACGTTTATACTTTCGGTGTCATATTCTATCTTCTACTCACTTTTTTTTATCACCGAACCGGTTATTTCGGGACCAAAACTCAGTCAAACTCGCCGGATCCTGGACTCTCAATTGGTATCAGAGCTACGGTATCGATTCAATCGATCTAACACTTGATTGAATCACCTACGCTCATAAATTTTGGATATGTAGTGAGTTTTGACGTAAAATATCGAAAAAAACATAAAATTGAGGGTCAATTCACGAATAGAATTCAAAATTGAAGACATCATTGTGTGCGGAATTGATTTTCGCACAATCCTGTGAAGTTTCATCATGAAATTCAAAGAAATAAAGATTCTGGATCGAAAAAATGTGTTTGAAAGTGTTCTTGAAGAAATCAGCTTTCCTGGTACGAATGTGCAGCTTCGTACGAACCCACATTATTGGTTCGTACGAATCCACATCTAGGTTCGTATGAAGGGAGATTGAAATGTTGATGTGTACTGAGTCCATTCGAAGGACTAGGTTTGTATGAAGCCACCTCATGGGTTCATACAAAGGGACACTTAGTGCTTAATCGTCAAATCGTCTGAGTCTTTAGCAAACAGATTTGATGATGCAATCACAGATTGTAGAAATTAGTGGGGTAGTCATGATACTGGTGCAGAATGTTTATCATTTGAGGTATCTGACTATTAGGGGCCGAAACGTAAAATCCGCGTAGATGAAAAACTGACTTTTGGGGCAGAAATTGTCATATTCTCAGTATAGTCAAGTTTTTCAGAGATGACAGAAGACTGAATTGCTCAGTTTGAGGGGGAATTCAGTGATGAGATGTCAGAATTTGCAAAAATGAGGGGGGATAAAAATTTCATAGGATATATTGAAATTCCTTTTTAAATTCGTGACGCTGCAACAGTATTCGGGTGGTTCCAACTTCAGAGTTGTCCGGGAATGTGAATCTGGTCGTGGATGATAGCTTCTGAGATCTAGATTATCCGAGAGGGTGAATCTGATTGTGGACGAAAGCTTTGGAGATCTGAATATGTTACCAGATGATTTGTTATCCGATGAAGATTTGGTGATTGTGGAGATTACCGTTTATACGGATCTATCATTCTGAACGTGCTTAAAGTTGATCATGGAAAACGGGATTTCATATTTTTGCGGGTAATCACAAATTTTCCGTTAACCAGTGTGGTATTTGAAGTTTCTATCAATTGCCGGTTGGGTTTTTGTACAATAAACAGATCAAGCAGGCGGAATGCGAGATCGATAATGCTGAACTGGTATATCAAAAACTAAACGCGGATGTGGTTAAAGCTGAAACAGAGAAGCTGCAACGATTAGTTTCAAGTTGGTGATTATTCGTGAAGATTGCAGTTTAGCAAATCAGAGGAGGAGTCATGAACTGTGCAAACAAAAACCTGAAGATTTATTTTAGGGGGAATATGTACAACATTGTCAAAGCAAACCCGGATCATCAATCAAGGGGGAATCTATTGAAGATTTCAAGATGCCTGATTGAAGTTGCAGAATACTTGAAGGTACAGAATATTCAAACACGACTCAAGGTTTTCAAAGTGACGATTTGACAATGACGGCCAAGGGGGAATATGTTGGTGCATATTGTGTATCTCCGCCACTGTACCAATAGGCTAGATAGAGCGTATGTTGAATATTGTATAGAATAGTGTGAAATCCAGTACGAACTGAAAGGTTCTGTGATGTAACGGCTCCTTCGTACGAACAGACACTTGAGTCGGTTCATACGGAGCCACAAGACCTTAGCAGCTTCGTACGAAGGCATTATGCCTATATATGGGTGTTGGGTCTTGTGTTGGACAAGCTTTTGGTTCCCAGAGGGGAGATGCCGTCCAACTGGTTTGACGGGTATGTAACTAGTATACATTAATATAAATTGACTTGTTTGGTGTCGTATTCTATCTTCTACTCACTTTCTTATCACTGAACTGGTTATTTCGGGACCAATTATCTGTCAAACTCGCCGGATCTTGAACTCTTAACTTACCTACTTTTATTAACACATTTTCAACTATACCCCTAGGAAATTTCACCAAAAGATCGGCAAGTTGAACATTCATGTATGTCGGGGTAGGCTCTCATAGTTTAAGCTTCTTAAACAGAGAAAATGGCATCACATTTATACTAGCTCCTAGGTTGGGCAAAGCAGTCCTAAACTTATATCCCTCTATCTCACAAGGAGTGGTGAAACTTCCTGGATCTTGCATCTTTGTGGGAAGTTTGATTGAGATCACCACAAAACATTCCTCACTCAATGTAATAATCGAAAGATCCTTAATTTTTTTCTTATTGAGTAGGAGTCCCTTGAGAAACTTGGCAAATTTAGGAATTTTAGCCAAAGCCTCAAGGAACGGAATGTCTACATAAAGCTTTTTGATCATCTCCAAAAACCCACTGTATTGAGCAATTTGCTTTTTGTTCAAAAGTCTCGTAGGGTATGGAAGATCTGGCTCACACTATTCAACCAGTTCTTCTACTTTCTCCTCTTCCGATCCAACCACCTTCTCAACTATCTTCTCTGGTTCTACCTTTTTCCTAACAACCCTCTTAGGTTCCATCACCTTCTCTATCTCAAACCCCTCGTCAACAACTATTGTACACCTACTACTACGTGTGAACATGACATGTAATTGGGCATTGGGGTTAACCTGGGTGGTGCTAGGAAATGAACCTACGAGCCTCCCGGTCATCCTACTTGCCATCTCTCCCATCGTCCTCTATAGACTTTGTATGGTGGACCCCTGATTCCTAAACATCAATTCAAACTCCTGGTTTTCTTCAACAGCTCCTGATGTCTAGCCTCACCCTGCATAACTATCGACTCTACATGTTTGTTAGTCATACTATGTCTCTCCTCATTGCTCTTCAAAAACTCACTCAACTCAGACTTAGACTCTCCACTATTATGTCCATCAGTAGGAGTCTGAAACAAACTCTAGCGGGGTTGGAATCCACGGGGATTCCTGCTCTGCCAGTTTGAGGTCTGGCGTGGCTCCCATCCAGAGTTGTAACCCTGGCCTCTTCCCTAGTTCTGGACAAAACTCAATCCCTCATCAAATCCTACAGGGCAATCTATCGTCTTAATATCCACCTCTACACACCTCATGCTTAGAAGACATCTTAACCTGAATGTCCTTAACCATCTTGGTTAAGGAATCTAACTGAGTAGCTAAGGCAACACTAGCATCTATCGTGTGAGTGCCCTTAAGGGTAGCAGTAACACATGTAGAGCTAGGCTCGGTGTAAGTACTGGTGGCTTGATCCTCCATTATCTAAAGGCACTCAACAACGGTTTTAGTAATCATCATGTTGTCGCTTGCTGTGGATTCAAGAAGTCTCTTAGTCGCTTTAGAAACTCCATTAGAAAATTTTTCCACGACTCTCCACTCCTCAAGATCATGTTGTTTAGGAGTGCCTTGAATCTGTGATATGTCTCGTAGAAAGTCTCCCATAGCTGCTAAGTGAATGCATATATAAGATTTCTAAGATGAGTTGTCTTAGAATGGGGAAAGTATTTCAGTAGGAATTTGGATTGGAAACCAGTCCATGTAGTAATGGTTCCCGATGGAAGGGAATCCAACCAAACAGCGCCCCGATCAGTGAGTGAGAATGGTAACAAATGAAGATTAATGGCCTCCTCAGTGACGCCGGTGAGGCGAAAAGTACTACAGACCCTACCAAACCTAATTAAACGAGTGTGTAGGTCCTCGTCTCGCAGACCATGGAACTGGACTGGGTGGGTAATGGTGTTAATCAAGGAGGGTGGAATGGTCCAATTGTTGCCTCTACAGTGGGAAGGGTGATGCTCCAACGAACGGTGGTGGGCACAACACTAATTTGATCAGCAACGGTTCTATGATCAGCCATAACTACATAAAAGAGAAGACGATGGAACTCGTGTTCCAGCTCAGAAAATGGTGAAGTGTCAGGTGGGCCCAAGGAAGGTGTGTGCATGCACTGAAAAGCAAGCAGAAACGGTAAAGATCACAAACAGACAATCTAAACAATTAAGCACACACAACTAGCAAGTATCCTAAGCAAGCAAAAAACTATATTTTTTATTGATTTTTATTTTTTATTTTTTAACTAAGGAAAACAAACTAATCTAAGAAAGCAGTAAAATGGCTAAATCCCCGACTCAGGTCGTCCTCAAAAGCGCACTGTACCCCCGGAAATGGCGCCAATAACTTGATGTGTGAAATATGTATTAATTAACTTCAAACAAGTTTTTAAATTTGGAAGAACCATTAAACCACACACCACCGGCAAGTGTACCAGACGTAAGTAGTAAAACAATTAAGTCCGAATATCGAACCGTGGACACAACAAGAGCGACTTTTGATACTAAACCTCTATTGGCCCTTAGCCTAATAATTTGGTTTTGTAAGAGAATGATTTGTTTTTTCAAACTAAAAAGCAAATTAAACAAATAAACAATCAAACAGACACCAAGCAAACACAACTCGAGAATGGACTGTTACCTAGGCAAGAATCCCTAGACTAATGAATGAAATCCTAACCCTGGTTTTTGAATGAAGACTCTGTCAAACTCAACACGCAAGTAATTAGAGTCTGTTTCAAAGTTTTGACATGTAAATCAACACATTAATTCAAAACCAAAAATTAATCATTCAAACCGTTCGTCTAGTTCATCAATCCTAAGCAACCATAACAAGTTCAGCTACCCATAGTCGGGAGTGAAACAAAAATAAATTTAAAGCAAACATGTTCAGAAAATATTATCATGAGATTCAAGTTTTATCAACCTGAAACAATAAACAAAAGTCTAACCGAAAGCAAATAAACTTTAATCGCGTTCTTTAATCACAATCTTCCTCTTTCTTGAACTACTCTAAATAAATCCTCCAAATTTCTTGATCTTCGTCCGTATGATAATAATATCTTGTGAAGTGTGGCAGCATCCTTGTCGAACAAGTTGTTCTCCTTTATGCTTTCTTCCGTTCGAATTATATATTTATCGTTGAACAATAGGGTTTTGTGTATTATATCTTTCTTTTTTTTTTCTTTTTGAATTCTCGTCCAATCCCTCTTGTATATTTTTTTCACACAATTTCCATCACTTGGATTTATTTGGCGGTTCACAAAAGGCATAATGGACCTTGGCTCACACAATACACTAATAGTGAAGTGGGTCTGACCTTGCGTTCATTTAACAGCCCAAGACAACAAATGAATAGGCAGCAAAGGCTTGTTTGTGTAATTTGTTGAATTCTATGTATTCTTTCGTGTATTCTTGATCTTTAGCAAATCATGGAGCAATAACAAACCGATGGGGTGGTGGTCCATTGGCAAAGACAAAACCTTTAAACATCTTGGGAGAGGTGTTGGTAATTTTAGTGTTATCAACGGATTTTAGGGTATTGGATTAACTTGTCGATCGAGAAATAATGTTAGAGATTAAACGAGTCAGGTGACGCGGGAGTGCGGGCTCAATTTAATCCTAATATTATTTGAGTTTACTATGTAAGTAATTTACATGGCCTTTATAATTAATGGTTAGTTTATAATTAAAGGTTTTGGACTTCATATGAACATTATACTATTATTTTTGTTAAACTCCATTACTAAAAGTCCACTAACTTATGGACTACACATGTCCATTACATAGTTTTATTTGTTGGGCCAATGGCGATCATGAAAAGTCATAGAAGTTTTATTACACAATATCAAAAAGTCCATTGACGTGGTTTTCTGAACTGAAAAAGGACGTGTGAAGTTTTATTAATTGGTCTCTCGATCGCATATGGATATAGAACACACAGTACGGTTACAGTTTTTTGTGCTCTTCATTATCTTCATAAGGAGAAGATCATGCGAGAACCGCGAGAACCAATGTGAAGACAACCAAAAATGCCTAAAAATAGCTAAAAATCACACAAATTTTTTTTTATATATTTTTTATATAAAAATCGCTACTTTTCGAAGAAAAAAAAATTAAAAAAAAAATTTTTTAAAGTTTTTTTTGTCACTAAAAGTAGCGATTTGAGCATAAAAATATTAAAAAAAATTTAGATTTTTTTAGGTTTTTTTGGGGTTTGGTTTTTAGCATTTTAGCTTTGGGGGGGGGGGGGGGGGGAGGGGGGTTTAGGTTTTTTTGTGGGGGGTGGGGGGGTGGGGGTTAGGTTTTTTTAGGTTTTTTTAGCTATTTTAGGTTGTGTTCACATTGGTTCTCGCGGTTCTCGCAATAAGGGTGGTTCTCGCATGATCTCCTCCCTATCTTCATATCATAAATTTAAGGTTGGCAAATCGTGTCTGAACAGGTTTAACAGGTTTCTGACGGCGCGCACAACATAAGTTTCAAACATGATTACGACTCGTTTAACTACTTTCTACTTCATGTTTATAAAACAGTTTTATGTTTTATGTACAAAGATGAATAAATGACAGATCCTAACATTGTAATTTTAATTATTTTAAAAATTAAAAAAGTCAAAGGGTGTATTTTTCAGTCAAACAGGTCTAATCGTGTCTTAACAGGTACCCAATTGCCAGCTAATCATATAATCATCAACTCCAATGCCAACAAGAGTGATCTTTGTATAATCCGATAAATCATTGCGTGTAACCCGCAAATAGGTTTATCTGATAGTTCTCATACGATTCAGAGATTAATCCAGGTTTTATCACAAACTTTGCAATTTCAATTCGGTTTCCAGGTTTGTTAATTTCTTTGAAATTACTTGTTTTAGAGCAATTATACAACAAAGATAAACCTATTTTAGGGTTCAATTTGGTTCGAATTGTAGTGGTAGTTTTGTTCAAATATTTGCCTGTGATAGTAATTTTACTGGCAAGTTTAAGTAGGGAAATTCTGACTTTGAATTCAATTATATTACTTGTTAAATATATGGTGGCATCATCGACTGGATTTAAGAGGAAAAGTAATTGAGTTTTGAATTTGGTCAACAGTTGGCTACTTATTATTTTATTAGGAATCAAACTGAGTTGCAATTTAATTTTATCATGAATATGTGTCAAGAATTTGGAACTTTTATTTTAATTCAGTGGGGTCTATTGAATTGGTAAAGGAATTAAGAATTAAAGGGTATATAATATTTTGATATTCTCAAATCTATACATGAAATTGAAATTCGTTGTCATTAACGAAATGATATAGTTGGTGGATTAATTTGAAGAATTTTGCGAGGACAATAATTCTGTTGGTTAGAGAATTGTTTTGGTGATTTGGGAAATCATTTAATTGAATTGAAAGTGGGACCTTTTAAATTATATAAGAAGTCTAGTGTACTTTATTTTAATTTGATTACTTCAAATTTCAAAACCTATTGTTTCAAAATGGTTGAACGTGATGAGGCAAATGGGAAGTTCAACAAGGGTAAGGGTGATAAAAGAAAGTTTGGCCGAGGTAATAATGATTCCAACAAGAAACCAAAAGGGGGTTGATGGAGATGTGGCACACCAGGTCATTTCAAGAAAGGTTGTCGCGTGAAGCCTGCGGATGGAAACAAAGCTAACATATCCGGTCCAATTGGGTCGAAAGATCCGAATGCTTCACAAGGTACGCTTACTAATTCCACTTTAAATTTGACAAAACCTATGAGTTTTGTAGTTGATTCACTTAGTCATTCGGGACATGTTAATTATTTGCAAAACACAAAAAAAAAATGGATTTGATTTAAATAAACAAAATTTATCTTGTGATTCGAATTATAAACAAATAAATGGTAATGTTTCTAAATCAACAAATTTAATACAAAGGTGCAGCCCGTTGGTTGTAGTGGTACACACGTGGGACAATTTGGCCAAATTACTAGAAGTATACAAGTCGGAAAAAATCTCTTTGGGTGCGAAATAAATGAAACCCGGTCTTCGGGTTTGTTATTGGACTCAAAAAGTCCAATCGTTTATAAACATAATTCGGCTGAGAATTATGTATCATTTATTTCTGAATCCTTTTATGTACAAGATGACATGCTTGCATGGTGGGTAGACTCGGGTGCTACGAGTCACGTGTGCAAGGATCTCAAATGGTTTGAGGAATTTGAACCACTTGAAGATGGATCTGTACTAAGGATGGGAAATGTTGCAACCGAGCCCATCAAAGGAGTTGGAAAAGTTAGACTTGTATTTACTTCTGGAAAACATCTATTATTAGATAATGTATTGTATATACCTGGGATTCGAAAGAATCTCTTATCTGGAATTGTATTAAACAATTGTGGTTATAAACAGGCCATTGAGTCGGATAAGTTTATCTTGTCTCGACATGGAACCTTTGTTGGATTTGGATATTTATGTAATGGCATGTTCATGCTTAATATTAATGTCCCGTTTGCTATTGAATCTGTATGTATGGCATCTACATCTTCTAGTAATGTTGAGAATGATTCACGTTTATGGCATGCTAGATTAGGTCATGTTAATTATTATAGGATGAAAGATATGTCTAAAATGAGCCTAATACCTGCCTTTGACATGCAAAACTGAAGTAAATGTCATACTTGCAAGTTGACTAAAATTACTAGGAAACCGTTTAAAGATGTTAAAAGGGATTATAAGGTATTAGAATTAATTAATTCTGATTTATGTGACTTTCATAGTACTCCCTCACTTGGAAATAAAAAGTATGTGGTTACTTTTATTAATGATGCCTCTAGGTTTTGTTATGTCTATTTGTTGCATTCAAAAGATGAAGCTCTTGATAAATTCAAAATTTATAAACAAGAGGTAGAGCGACATCAAAGTTGTCTGATAAAGAACCTTTGCATTGATAGAGGTGGAGAGTATTATGATCCAGTTTACTTTCAGTCTACTGGTATAATACATCAAACCACTGCTCCCTATACACCACAACAAAATGGTGTATCAAAGAGGAAGAATAGGACTTTGAAAGAAATGGTTAATTCCATATTATCCTATTCTGGGTTAAGTGAAGGATTCTGGGGTGAGGCTATGTTAAGAGCTTGTTATTTGCTGAATCGAGTTCCTAATAAAAAGTCTAAAGTAACCCCATATGAACTTTGGCACAAAAAGGCACCAAACTTAAGTCATCTTATAGTTTGGGGTTGTAGAGCTGTTTGTAAAGCTTACTGAACCAAAATTGAGAAACATAGGTGAAAGAGGCATTGATTGCATCTTTATTGGGTATGGTGGGCATTCCCTGTTCATAGGTTCTATGTCACATAACCAAATGACTATGTTTCTGTTCACACTGTGATTGAATCAAGAACTGCTGATTTTGACAATGAGGATAGATTTTCTTCTGTGCCTAGACTATAGTTTGAAAACATCAGCTGTAATTGAGTTTGGTAGTAACTCTGCTGGTACCAAAGATGTACCATCGACTAGTAATGAACCCAGGAAAGGTACTAGGGTCAGGAAAGCCAAGTCTTTTGGCTCTGACTTTCATCTTTATTTGGTGGAAGGAACCAGGAATGGGGTTGAACATCAGTATTGTCACGGCCCCCGACCCGGTTTGACCCGTTTCAGGAGCCGCGGGACAGAAATACTGCGGTATTGATTTAATTGAGTTTAACAGCGGAAACAGGATCGTTTAAAGCTAAAACTTTTACCCGATTATTTTATTTCACAATTCGGGATAAAACCCCGATAATTTACAATAGTATGGTTTTTCTAGGAAATCGTTATGTTACAAAACTTATTTCTTTATTTTATAATGAGCCACTATCTTAAGCTTGAAATGCTCCCCAGCACTTTTCCTGAATTACAACAGATCACCTGAAACATGTTTGAAAAAGGTTTTGTCAGCGGGAAATACTGAGTGAATCATTCTATTTACTAAAATGACACATTTGTTATAATATACAGTATTAAGAGCGATTACAATGTTTCTGATATCAAGCCAACTACCCACGGTACTTGTCACTAGACCCATTAGCCCATTCGTCCAATGGTGACTGTGACTATGGTCATATCCCCCATTGGCTGCCCCAATGGTGACGATTATCAAGTAATGTATACAAAACCCCACATACCGGCTGTAACTTGGTGATTACAAAGACTTAATCCCCGTAATTACAACTTTGAAAATAACATGATTTTGTAAATAGATTTGATAAAAAGAGAGAATGACTCACATTGCTGATTTAATACGGATAGAGTCTAATCTATGAATTAACCTTGTTAACCTAATATAAATAACAATGCACACAAAACTGGGTTAGTAATCAATCCAGCAATTACGATAATTTACGAGATCAAATTCTCACAATGAATGTCAAAATGCAATACTTTGTCCATCGAATTAACGATGATCCGTTGAATTAACAACGAATGACAAGGTATAATACTTTACCCATCGAATTAACGATGATCCGTTGATTTAACAACGAACGATAAAGTATAATACTTTACCTATCGAATTAACGACAATCCGTCAAATTAATGACGAACGATAAAGTATAACCCTAATGTGGGCGGCATTTAAACATGCATTGGATATCTTGATCTTCTGATAAATGAATCGTAGCAGCGATTATGCTAATACCCGGTATTGTGGCAGAATTTCGAGACCCGTGTGTGTTGGTATAGTAATTCGAACGTAACTCAGTGAATTTTGCGAATTTGTACGTCGTTTCTGTACCAGAATTCAAGTCCCAAACCCCACTATTTATAGGTGAAATTTTACCCTCAGGCGGCCCGCGTGAGAATACGCTTAACCTGATGCGGGCCGCGTGAGACCTATATTTTAGCTATAGGTTGCCACGGTTGGCACTAGCTTGGCTGAGTTGACAGTTTTCGATAATTCCTTGTTGCCAACGTTTAAAATGGATAATCGTTCATAGGGTTTAACCCCCCCTGAGTTTTAGGGGCCCTAATCCTGATTCTGAAAATTATGAAAATTTCAGGGTTTGTTCAGAATTACTTGGGTGTCTCAATTAGGGTTTCCTTTTGGACTAATTAATTTAATAATTATGACTTTTGATGAGAGTTGTTACATTCTCCCCACCTTACGAAAAATCTCGTCCTCGAGATTTACTAGAATAAATGAGGATACTTTTTCTTCATTTCTGATTCCAGTTCCCAAGTGTACTCAGCTCCTCTCTTTGAATCCCATCTAACTTTGACTAGAACTAGTCGTTTGTGCTTGAGAAACTTGATCTTTCGATCCTCAATTTGAAGAGGTCTCTCAACGAATTTCAACTTTTCGTTTACCTCTATCTCTCGAAGAGGTACTACCAGTGATTCATCTGATAAGCATTTCTTGAGATTGGATACATGAAATACATCATGTACTCCAGATAATTCTTCTGGTAATTGTAAACGATAAGCTACTGGTCCTATACGTTGGATCACTGGAAATGGTCCTACGTATCTTGGACTTAGCTTTCCTTTCTTTCCAAATCTGACTACCCCTTTCCAAGGAGAAACTTTCAACAGTACCCTGTCTCCAACTTGGAATTCTAACGGCTTACTTCTATTATCTGCATAACTTTTCTGACGATCTCGAGCCGTCTTCAATCTTTCCTTGATTTGAGTAATCTTATCAGTTGTTTCTTGCACTATTTCAGGACCTGATAATTGACTTTCTCCTATTTCTGCCCAACAAACTGGAGTTCTGCACTTTCTTCCATATAGTGCTTCAAATGGAGCGGTTTCAATGCTTGAATGATAACTATTGTTATAGGAGAATTCAATTAAAGGTAAGTGATCATCCCAACTTCCACCAAAATCTATTACACATGCTCGGAGCATGTCTTCTAGAGTTTGGATTGTCCTTTCACTTTGTCCATCTGTTTGTGGATGATATGCAGTGCTCAAATTTAGTCGAGTTCCCATAGCTTGCTGGAAACTTTTCCAAAAATGGGAAGTAAAACGACTATCTCTATCCGAAACAATGGAGAGTGGAACTCCATGTAAGGATACAACTTCATCTACATACAATTTAGCCAGTCTTTCCATGCTAAAGGTTTCTTTCATAGGTAGAAAGTGAGCTGATTTGGTTAATCGATCCACAATTACCCAAATCGCATCATTACCTTTTCTGGTTTTGGGTAACTTAGTAACAAAATCCATTGTTATAAGTTCCCATTTCCATATTGGCATTTCTAATTGTTGTAGTAATCCTGAAGGTTTCTGATGTTCTGCCTTAACTTGTGAACAAGTAAGACATTTAGAAACATAGCTGGCTATGTCCTTTTTCATTCCTATCCACCAGAAGTTCTTCCTTAAATCTTGGTACATCTTATTGTTTCCTGGATGCATTGTATACCTAGATTTATGAGCTTCTTCTAAAATCTTAGGTCTTAAGTCTCCCTGCTTAGGTACCCAAATTCTACTTTTATGGGATCTCCAAATTCCATCTGCTCCTTGTTCTAATTCCTTGATCCGTCCTTTCATTCCTTCAACATCATCCTTGATTGCTGTAGTTTGAACATTCTTCAATTGTTCCATTAAATCTATTTGTAGATTTAATCTGAGAGCACGAACCCTTCGTTGTTTCTCATAATACTTACGACTTAAGGCATCTGCAACTACATTCGCCTTTCCTTCGTGATACTGAATATCACAGTCGTAATCACTTAGGATTTCCATCCATCTCATTTGCCTCATGTTTAACTCTTTTTGCCCAAAGATATATTTTAAACTCTTATGATCTGTATAGATAGTAAACTTACTTCCGTACAGATAATGTCTCCAAATCTTAAGGGCAAAAATTACGGCTCCTAATTCTAAATCATGAGTCATATAGTTTTCTTCGTGCTTTTTCAATTGCCTTGATGCATACGCAATTACCTTTTTGCGTTGCATAAGCACACATCCATATCCTAATTTTGAAGCATCACAATATACTTCAAAATCTTCAGTTCCTTCTGGTAAAGCTAAGATTGGTGCATGGGTTAATTTCTGCTTCAAAATCCTAAAGGCTTCTTCCTGTTTAGGTCCCCATTCAAACTTAGTGGCTTTACAGGTTAACTTAGTTAATGGTACGGCTATTTTGGAAAAATCCTTAATAAACCGTCTATAATACCCAGCTAAACCTATAAAACTTCTTATTTCCATTGCTGTTTGTGGAACCTTCCATTTGGTAATTGCCTCTATCTTAGCAGGATCTACATGAATACCTTCATGATTCACCATGTGTCCTAAAAATTGCACTTCCTTTAGCCAAAATTCGCATTTCGAGAATTTGGCGTACAACTTTTCTTTTCTTAACAAAGTTAAGAGTGCATGAAGATGTTCACAATGCTCTGTCTGACTTTTGGAATAAATAAGTATATCGTCTATGAAGACAATTACAAATTTATCTAAGTACGGTTTACAGATCCTATTCATCATGTCCATAAATGCTGCAGGCGCATTTGTTAATCCGAAGGGCATGACTGTAAACTCGTAATGACCATACCTAGTTCTGAAAGCAGTTTTAGGTATGTCTTCTTCTTGTACCTTCAATTGATGATATCCAGAGCGTAAGTCTATCTTAGAAAAATATCTAGCCCCCTGAAGTTGATCAAAAAGATCATCAATCCTAGGTAATGGATATCGATTCTTAATTGTAACCTTATTCAATTCCCTATAATCGATACACATCCTCATTGAACCATCCTTTTTCTTCACAAACAACACTGGCGCTCCCCAAGGGGATGAGCTAGGTTGTATGAATCCTTTACTTAGTAATTCATCTAATTGCTTTTTCAATTCTAACATTTCTGTGGGTGCTAACCGATAAGGTGCCTTGGCTATCGGTGTAGTTCCTGGAATTAGATGAATCCTAAATTCTACTTCCCTATCTGGAGGTAATCCTGGTAAATCTTCTGGAAATATATCAGAGTATTCCGATACTACTGGTATTTCCTTAAGATCTTTTCCCTTAGTGCTAATGATTACCGAAATCATATACACTATTCCTTGTTTTCGTTTATAATTAGCAATTTTCATTACTGATATGAACTTCATGGGCTTACGTGGTTTATCTCCTGTAATCCTAATCACTTCTCCGGTAGGTGATTGAATTTCTATGGAATTCTGATCACAAAGGATTCTAGCATGGTTGGCTACTAACCAATCCATTCCTAATACAACATCAAATTCAGCTAAATTCATCGGCAATAGTCTTGCAGAGAATTTATGTCCTAAAAGTTCTATGTTTCCTTCTTGCAACACTTTATCTATTTTAACAGAATTTCCATCTGCTGTTTCAACTGTAAAAATCTGCCTAGTATTGGTTAAAGGTAAACTAAGAGCTTGACAGAATGAAGTATTTATAAAACTTTGGTTTGCACCAGAGTCAAATAATACTTTTGCATATACGTGGTGAACTAAGAACGTACCCGCTATCACATCCGGAATAAGTTCTGCTTCTTGAGTGGTCAGCTGAAATGCCCTGGCATTCTTCTTAGTAGTTCCTTCGGTCGTCTTAAGTTTGTTATCTACTAGTTTGACCAATTTAGGACATTCTGTTTTATAATGCCCCGCTTCTCCACAGTTAAAACAGATTACTGTTTTCTTTTTACAATTTTCTTCACGATGTCCTATAGCTTTGCAAAAATTGCAAGTAATCTCGCATCTTCCAAAATGCTTCTTTTTGCATTTCCTGCAGAATGACGGAGCTGGAGATTGCCCTGTTCCTTTTCTTTTGAAGCTGTTATTATTACCCACACGAAATCCTTGGGTAATTTTCTGAGCTAATGCCTTTTTCCTATCTTCATCTCTTGTGCGCACCAATTCATCAGTCAGAGTGTTGGCTAATTCTACCGCATCATCAATAGTGCGAGGTCTCGCAGCTTTAACAATATTGCGGATTTCGCTAATTAGCCCCCAAATATAGCGAGAAATGAGTACCGGTTCTGGCGAAGCCAATGTTGGTACCACTCTTGCATATTCAAAGAATGTCGAGGTATACCCACGACAATCCACACTCATCATCCGATGATTTAGAAATTTATTCGCCATTTGTTCCTTCTCATACTCAGGACAGAATTTTCTTTCTACCAAACCCTTAAATTCTTCCCAAGTCATAGCATAAGCTATTGCTCTTCCTTTTGATTGTAACACAGTATTCCACCACTCGAGTGCTCCTTCTTTGAACAGATTGGATGAATACATGACCTGATCATCTTTACCACATTTACTTATTGCAATGACTGCTTCGGTTTTCTCTAACCAACGCAGTGATGCAGTTGCTCCTTCATTACCTGCAAATTCAGTGGGTTTACAAGCAAGGAATTCTTTGAAAGTGCAACCAGGCGTTGCAGTTTTCATTTTCTTGGGTAATGGAGCTTGATGTGGTTCCTTATTATGATTATCATGCTTATTGCCTCCATTTACACTATTACTGAAGTTATCTTCAGTAATCTGTTTGCTAGGAACAATTTGTTGCGGTTCGATCGGATTCTTTATAGCAGCAACGAATGTTGGAATAGCATTGGCTATCCCTTGAGCAACAATGTTTTCGATATCTTGCCGAGTCATATATTGATCTCTTGAATGTTGTTCAGAATGATTAACTTCATTAATAGGTTCATTATCACTGTTTGCCATCTGATAATGTATATATATAAATTTTATTAGTAACTGACAAATAATAATTATATACAAAACAATCATAAAATTGTATAATACAGATATAGTCAAAATAATCGATCTTTCGATTTCATTTTATATATCTCTATCATAGCATGCATCATTACTCACAGATATCATACAGAGTTTTATTGGTTATTTACAGACTAACTTACTAATACTATTATACAACTACCATTTTATCATCGTACTATCTCTCGTTACTTGCTGTTTTAAAAACGCATTTCCCTTTCGTCGTACTTCCAAGCAATCTGTCCCCCTATCTCCCTGATTCTAGTTCCAGCATCAAACAACTCTTCGCCAAAGTGGCGAAGTTCAGCCATGTTTTCATTACTCATGGTGGATTAGGTAATGGTTCTGGATCGAATTGTGGAAGAAAAGAGTAAGGATCGTTGACAATATTTTGAAATTGCCAATCGTTCGTCCACCATTCGTCCATTCCTATGGGTTGGGAGTGGACTATTGGATCTGGAATTGCTGGTTCCCAATTCATAGGGAGTTGGTTTACAAGAGGATAATTAAAAATATTATTATTATTATTATTGACAGGCTGAATGGTTTCACAGCTTGCCAACAGGAAGTCTATCTCATCTTGAAAAGTTCTCTCCTGGTTTGGATTGGAACTCTCTCCGATTTCTCTCTGAGCTGGTATAGACCCTTGCCCAACTTCCATTACTATTTCTTTAGTAATTTCCTCCATTTGTATTTCTATCTCCTTATCCTCCTCTTTGTCTCCAGTTTACATTTCTTGTGGTTTAGAACTCTCTCCGGTTATAACTTCTTTTCCCTTTTTCAAAGGATTATTTATTTTGGGCAGTTTCTTAGCTGGCTTCTTCTTACGAATTTTCCTCCATCCTACATAAGTTCTTTTCTTCTGTTTTGGCTTGCTCAAAGGTGGAACCTTGAATTCTATTGGTTGTTCAATATCGGGATAGTAGCTAGTATATTCTTTGGAAGCTTCGACAGTTACGGGATAAAGATTAAGATTCTGGAAATCTTCGGATATTTCACTCATGCTGGTGTAGCATATATGCAAAATGCATAAAATACTAAGTTAAAATTTACAAATAACTTTGTAATTTATTACACACAGTGTACTAGTTGATTACAAAGATAACTGACAAACACACTTAGGTTTCAAATTTTATTTATCACACAGAGTTTCTAGATTGTGAGAGTAGGGTGCTAAACTTTAAAGATTTATATTTTCTGCTACGGTGGCTAGCATATATAAATTAGCCCATTTCTCATCTAGTTTATCTTCCCAAGGTGATTTATCAATTAATTCTTGAGTTTCCCGTTTAATCCTCTTTTCTCGGATTTTCTCTTTACTTTTCTTAATAATCATTTCCCTCCTTCGAGGAGAAAGTGATTCCTCGTATTGTGCCTTTCGCACGAATATTCCTTCTTCAGGAATTTCAGCCTGATTCGAGGATTTGGTTTGGGATGAACTTCCCTTCTCATTAGAAGATCTATCTAATTTAAAATAGATACTTGACAGCTTTTTCTTACCCATACTGTAACTAACAAATAATCAAATAATCAGTTAATAATACAAATAATCACATAATAGTAATCAGGAAAAATTTAAGTATTTCTAAATACTTAATTAGCTTAACCCAGTGGCTCTGATACCACCTTTTTCTATCACGGCCCCCGACCCGGTTTGACCCGTTTCAGGAGCCGCGGGACAGAAATACTGCGGTATTGATTTAATTGAGTTTAACAGCGGAAACAGGATCGTTTAAAGCTAAAACTTTTACCCGATTATTTTATTTCACAATTCGGGATAAAACCCCGATAATTTACAATAGTATGGTTTTTCTAGGAAATCGTTATGTTACAAAACTTATTTCTTTATTTTATAATGAGCCACTATCTTAAGCTTGAAATGCTCCCCAGCACTTTTCCTGAATTACAACAGATCACCTGATACATGTTTGAAAAAGGTTTTGTCAGCGGGAAATACTGAGTGAATCATTCTATTTACTAAAATGACACATTTGTTATAATATACAGTATTAAGAGCGATTACAATGTTTCTGATATCAAGCCAACTACCCACGGTACTTGTCACTAGACCCATTGGCCCATTCGTCCAATGGTGACTGTGACTATGGTCATATCCCCCATTGGCTGCCCCAATGGTGACGATTATCAAGTAATGTATACAAAACCCCACATACCGGCTGTAACTTGGTGATTACAAAGACTTAATCCCCGTAATTATAACTTTGAAAATAACATGATTTTGTAAATAGATTTGATAAAAAGAGAGAATGACTCACATTGCTGATTTAATACGGATAGAGTCTAATCTATGAATTAACCTTGTTAACCTAATATAAATAACAATGCACACAAAACTGGGTTAGTAATCAATCCAGCAATTACGATAATTTACGAGATCAAATTCTCACAATGAATGTCAAAATGCAATACTTTGTCCATCGAATTAACGATGATCCGTTGAATTAACAACGAATGACAAGGTATAATACTTTACCCATCGAATTAACGATGATCCGTTGATTTAACAACGAACGATAAAGTATAATACTTTACCTATCGAATTAACGACAATCCGTCAAATTAATGACGAACGATAAAGTATAACCCTAATGTGGGCGGCATTTAAACATGCATTGGATATCTTGATCTTCTGATAAATGAATCGTAGCAGCGATTATGCTAATACCCGGTATTGTGGCAGAATTTCGAGACCCGTGTGTGTTGGTATAGTAATTCGAACGTAACTCAGTGAATTTTGCGAATTTGTACGTTGTTTCTGTACCAGAATTCAAGTCCCAAACCCCACTATTTATAGGTGAAATTTTACCCTCAGGCGGCCCGCGTGAGAATACGCTTAACCTGAGGCGGGCCGCGTGAGACCTATATTTTAGCTATAGGTTGCCACGGTTGGCACTAGCTTGGCTGAGTTGACAGTTTTCAATAATTCCTTGTTGCCAACGTTTAAAATGGATAATCGTTCATAGGGTTTAACCCCCCCCCCCCCCCCCGAGTTTTAGGGGCCCTAATCCTGATTCTGAAAATTATGAAAATTTCAGGGTTTGTTCAGAATTACTTGGGTGTCTCAATTAGGGTTTCCTTTTGGACTAATTAATTTAATAATTATGACTTTTGATGAGAGTTGTTACAAGTATCAATATCGTTTCAATATTGAGGAGGATCCTAAGATATATAGTCAGGCAACGGCATCTAGGGATGTTGCTTTCTGGAAAGAAGCCATCCAAGATGAGATGGATTCTATCATGCATAATAATACATGGAAATTGACTTATTTGCCTCCTGGTTGCAAACCTTTGGGTTGCAAATGGATTTTTAAAAGAAAGATGAAAGTTGATGGTAGCATAGATAAGTTTAAAGCCAGGTTGGTTATCCAAGGCTTTAGACAAAAGGAAGGAATAGATTTCTTTGATACATATGCTCCTGTTGCAAGAATTTCCACCATAAGGCTTCTTTTAGCTCTTGCTTCAATTCATAACTTGGTAATTCACCAAATGGATGTTAAGACCGCGTTCTTGAATGGTGAATTGGATGAAGAGGTATACATGAAACAACCTGAGGGTTTTGTATTACCTGGACAAGAGCACAAGGTGTGTAAACTCGTCAAATCATTATATGGTTTGAAACAAGCACCTAAGCAGTGGCATCAAAAATTTGATGAAGTGATCTTATCTCATGGTTTTCTTCTAAACCAGGCTGATAAGTGTGTCTACAGTAGATTTGAATCCTCGGGTAAAGGAGTGATTATTTGTCTATATGTGGATGATATGTTAATCTTTGGCACTGACCAAGATTAGGTTGATAAGACTAAGAAATTGTTGTCTTCGAATTTTGAAATGAAGGATATGGGGGAGGTGGATGTGATCCTTGGAATAAGGATTAAAAGGAGTAACAATGGTATAACCATGACACAGTCTCATTACATTGAGAAAGTGTTGAAGAAATTCAATCATTATAATTGTTCTCATGTGAGCACTCCTCTAGATCCTAGCATCCGGTTGATGCCCAATTCTGGTGATTCAGTTTCACAATTAGAGTATTCTAAGGTCATTGGATGCTTGATGTATGATATGATTAGCACAAGGCCTGACATAGCTTATGTTGTGGGTAAGTTGAGCAGATTTACTAGTAATCCTAGTGCTCAACACTGGCAAGCAGTGAATAGATTGCTAAAGTACCTAAAAGGAACCATGCACTTTGGTTTATGTTATTCAGGTTTTCCTTCAGTTATAGAAGGGTACTCTGATGCAAGTTGGATAAATAATAAGGAATATCATTCCTCCACAAGTGGATGGGTGTTCTTACTTAGTGGAGGTGCTATTTCCTGGGCTTCAAAGAAACAAACTTGCATCACTGACTCAACTATGGAATCTGAGTTTGTGGCTTTAGCTGCTGCTGGTAAAGAAGCGGAGTGGCTTAGAAATTTGATCTATGAGATTCCATTATGGTCGAAACCGATATCACCAATCTCTATCAGGTGCGATAGTGCAGCTACATTGGCTAAGGCATATAGTCAAGTGTACAATAGGAAGTCTAGACACTTAGGTGTTAGACATAGTATGATTAGAGAATTAATCATGAATGGAGTGATATCCATTGAGTTTGTTAGATCTGAGCTTAATTTAGCTGATCATCTAACCAAAGGGTTAGGAAGAGATCTCGTGAAGAAATCAGCTAAAGGCATGGGTTTAAAGTCCATTTTAAATATCTTATGTCAAGACACCCAATTCCCATCTAATACAACGTTAGATGCAGAATTCAATGCGGAAAGCTTGTCATAACGATATTGGAATACATTAGCAAATCATCCCAAGGTATGTGTTCAGACTGCAAGATAAAGTAGGTTGAAGTTGAACTTCTTAATAGTTCATTGATAAATTGCAGTGCAGGTGCAAGAGTAATGAACTACCTATAAGAATATGAAGTTTAGCCGCTTCAAGAAGCTTTGGAATTGAGCTTTGATATACTCTTTGAAGGATTAGGACACAAGCTAGTAAAATATTGTGTCAAGTGGAATTTGGATTTGTAAATGTTTGTGTATATTACCTACATGTATATAAATGGATAACATGGGTTCAATCCATAGAGACACTCTATTATTCTAATATTTGTAACGTGTAATATAATAAGTGAAAATTCAATCCTCATGACATTTTCATTATGCATGCATTTGTGTTTATGTGAGGACGATTAAGTTAATCATGGATACCACTAAAATGGGGGAGGATTGTTGGTAATTTTAGTGTTATCAACGGATTTTAGGGTATTGGATTAACTTGTCGATCGAGAAAATAATGTTAGAGATTAAACGAGTTAGATGACGCGGGAGTGCGGGCTCAATTTAATCCTAATATTATTTGAGTTTACTATGTAAGTAATTTACATGACCTAATAATTAATGGTTAGTTTATAATTAAAGGTTTTGGACTTCATATGAACAATATACTATTATTTTTGTTAAACTCCATTACTAAAAGTCCATTAACTTATGGACTACATGTCCATTACGTAGTTTTATTTGTTGGGCCAATGGCCATCATGAAAAGTCATAGAAGTTTTATTACACAATATCAAAAAGTCCATTGACGTGGTTTTCTGAACTGAAAAAGGACGTGTGAAGTTTTATTAATTGGTCTCTTGATCGCATATGGATATAGAACACACAGTACGGTTACAATTTTTTGTGCTCTTCATTATCTTCATATCATATAATCATCAACTCCAATTCCAACAAGAGTGATCTCTGTCTAATCAAATAAATCATTGCGTGTAACTCACAAATAGGTTTATCTGATAGTTCTCATACGATTCAGATATTAATCCAGGTTTTATCACAAACTTTGCAATTTCAATTCGGTTTCCAGGTTTGTTAATTTCTTTGAAATTACTTGTTCTAGACCAATTATACAACAAGAGGGAGGTCTTGCATTCAAGTCCCATAGGCGTCATGTAATAAAATAAATTTGCCGTTCAAAAAAATGAAGCAATAACAAACTCTCTTTCGGTTTTTGTTCCTCAGCCTCTTGCTGACTCTTTATATTCACTAGTGAGAAACCCACATGTTGCGGCGGAGTTGACAATTTACATCTAAATTTTTAACTAACTTCTCTAAAATTACAAAACACATTTTATGATCCGTCCTTAACTCTAAAACCTAAACCCCATTTCTAAAATATGTACAGATTGATATGTGAAATTCCCATTTTAACCTTGTGTAACATCAAGGACCATTGGTACATGCATGCGTGCGTGCACACTTTCACCATTGACCCGATGGTGTCCTCAAATACCGTCTTTTCGCTCCAGGCTGCGTGCTTATCATTGTTGCGGGTGTCCCAATTTATATCAAATTCAGTTATGGTGTCTATTACAAATGTTGCCGTTAAAACATGAACATTTTAAAGTATATTTTTAATGCATACAAGTTTGACACATTTATATTACACATATAAAATTAATATATTGATGCCAAGATTATGAGTTCATCAATATATGCAAATAAGACAGAATAGCGATGATAGCTTAAAAATTGTCTATAAGATTGTTCTAAGTATTTTACATGACTAAGACAAAGCCCCATGAACTGAGAATCCTCATTGAAGACTACCCATATGCCAATGATGGGCTTTTTATTTGGTCTTCAATTCCAGAGCTGGTGCACACATATGTTACCCACTACTACCCAGATGAAAATGATGTTGTATCTGACAATGAAATACAATCATGTTATAATGAAGCCATTAATGTGAATCATGCTGATCTTCGTGAAGCTAATTGGTGGCCTAAACTAAGCAACCCTGACAATCTTACCGAGATATTGACCATTCTAATATGGACTGCACCAGCACAACATGCGGCACTTAACTTTGGGCAGTACCACTATGGTGCATATGTTCCGAATAGGCCACCACTTATGCAAGAACTTATACCCCAACCACATGATCATGAGTATGCAAGTTTCATGGCTGATCCACAGGGCTATCTTCTTGCATCCCTGCCTAGTTTATTTGATTCAACAAAATAACATTTGCGTACCAGTTATATACAACTTTCTATACACCAAAGTTATAAATGGTGAAAGATGAAGGCAGTGCAATAAAACTAAAGATTGCGATTCCAATTGTCATAAGGACAATAGCAATTATAAGCTGGCTCTTTAGTGATGGCTCGATGTCTTTAACAGCTTTGATTTCGTAAAAGCCGGTGGCGAAAAGTGTGGTTATCAAGCAAACAATAATACCGATTGAGCTCACAAGCAATGTAAGAAATTTACAGCTATAGGATCACTACTGAAATTTTATTTGAAGCAACGTCCAAACCCATTAAAACTATACCTGGCAAAACGGGTGAGCGAATCGGACAACATAATGGGCCAGGATGGTTTTTTACTAAAATGGGTACAAATAAAATACAACTACAGGTCAAAACGGCGCAAATTTGTTTTAAAAATGGTCAATTTGGTTCAGGTAAGAATGGGTTGTGTCCGAAAATAGAACTATACCATCAAAGTCTTACATACCCCATAGATTGGGAAGTGGGCCCTTTATTTTCAATTAGTTTAGGTATAAGTATATAAGCACACCAATTATCCGCACGAGCCAGCACAAGTATCCGCACGAGACTGGTTACGGCACGAAACGGGTTTTGGATCAGAACGGGTTCAGTTCAAATTGAGTTTCGGTCCCAGACGGGTTTCGGCACGACGCAGGTTTTGGATCGAAACGAGGTCGGTTCGGGTCAGGTTTCGAACCGACACGGGTTTCTGCACGCGACGGGTTTCGGATCGCAACATGTTTTGGGCCGACATGAGTTTCCGGACGGGATGAGTTTCGGGTCGGGACGAGTTTCGTACCGTTTCGACGCGATCCGTTTCGACATACAAATGCTAAAAGTCAAGAAAGTCAAGTAAGATTAACTATGTTGGTAAGTGATGATATGTCTTATGTGGGAAATGATAATAATAAGGAGGCAGATGTGGGACGAGGTCGTGTCCATGTGTCACTCTAAACGTATTTGGTACAACTTGGCTATAATACGATGCAAAAGCAGCATGGCCGATTCTTGGCATGCCAAAGGTTGTAACTTGGACGTTCTTTGATCCATAAATAAGCTGTAGAAAGGTAAACAATCGGTTAATTTGATCCAAAAGATAAATATTAAGAGAAGGAATTATCAGAGTTACTACAAGATCCAATCTACAAAAAGTAATTCATGATTTTTTCCTTGGCGTCTGCCATTACCCACCCCGTCCCACCACACCCCAAGACCTCAATAGTCTCTCACTCCATGGCGGACATTTATAAGTGACTGAGCCACATGAACTGTCTCACTCCCATTGCAATTTGGTTCTAACTGGTTCCTTATATCTTCCAGATTCAATAGAGCGAGGAGATCGTCAATAACTGCCCGTGCGAGGAAATGTGCGATCTCGTTTGATGCATCAAGTATCTCTGAAGCCGTGTCTTCTGCAGATTCTAGGAGGGTCAGCTAGCAATAAGGTAGTTATGAAAGTCCTTAGTGCATATGTTCCCAAGTAAAAATGAATCAATCAGTAAGATAACTTCGAGAAACACTATTGTGGACAAACAATAAGGTGTATAAAAAAAATTCTGAGAAGAATCAGCTTTTCTGTCAATTGAAGGCATTGAGTTACTGCTACAAGAAATTGAAGAAACTGCTATGTATAAACAAAAAAAACTTATGCGTAATATGTACAACAAAGTGCAGACGCTGATGTGTATACGAAAAAAATTAACGCATGTTAAAGACTCATGTTTATCTACACAGTAATTGTTGTCTTGTAAAGAACCGTTGAGTAACAAAGAATTGAAGAACCCTGGTTGTAAGAGTGAAGGATCGGAAAGGAAAATACCAAAGCGAGCACCTGACTATGCATGCACCTGAAGAAAAGATTGTGCCTAGCGTTTGTCAAAACATAACAATATATTTTGGGCGACTTTAAAACTTTTGACCCGTTTTGTTATAAAAATAACCAATTCGACCAATTCTATAATTTTTATGAAAGAACTCAGTATGAAAAGAAAAGGAGGTTAGATAGTACCAGATGATTCAAGTTGGACTCATTATCGACTGCTTTTCAACCATCATTAAACATTTTCATCCATACTTAACCCAACCCTTAATTAAGAAAAAAAACTAACAAACATTTTAAAACTCAAAAAATGCAATGTTCAAATGTGTCTTTGACTTATGTAGATAACTCTATAAAATAAAATTTTCTATGTAGAAAGTAGAAACCTACAATGAAACTCATATCTTTAAATCCACCAAAATAAGCTTAGTAAATAAGAAATCAAATGCTATTGCTATTTAACCCATCCCCAATCTTGTTGACCTAAACTAATATCAGCAATTATTTCTAGTGTTGACCCAATATTATGATTTTAAGGAGACATGTTGAAATAAAAGTGTCGTGACGCTTACAAGAAGGTAGAAGTACATGAAAAGAAAACGCATGTTCGGGTTTACATGCAATGTTTAATCATGACTATGCGATATCCTTCCACCTATAAATCATAAATGATCAAAACAATAAATGATAATGGGCTGTAGATATGGATTAGAAAATTGTTACCTTAATCAGGACAAAAACAACACTTTTAGTCAATTTGGTGTTGTAGCGACGACAGCCCCAGAACTGCTGAAGCCCCTTTAACCCAGAAGTCATCAACAGTGTGAAAGAAACAAGATCATACTTTGCATCTGCATCATCAATTTGTTTCTAAGCATAGCATCAACCTAAGCTGGTTTGTACAAAAGTGACTCAAAAACTACAACCAGATCCAAAACAAGTGTTGTGATTAGGCCTGAATCCTAATATTCTAGATCAAGAACCTGCCCAGCAACCCCATCTCTTCTTTGACGCATTGTTGGGTTCTAATTTATTTCCAAAAAACTCAAACATGTTAAATTAGATTTTTTTTTCTATAATGATTAAACGCAGCAGTAGGCATTATGCCCATATATCATTTGTTTGATAAATTGCCAAATCAGGACCCTAAGCAAAAAAAGAGCCAATTTCAGTTCCTGTTAAACTAATAGGTTGCATGTATCTTCTGGGATAGTTGGGCTTCTAGTTCTCGATCAGCTCGGCCCTAAGCGGATACTCTTATAGCATTGAATGTCCAATAAAAATAATCAAATTCAAACCATAATGAAGAACTTTCATATAGAGCAAATCATGTATAAAGATGAGAAAATGCTCTGCGAAAACAAACCAAGGCAAGCTTGTGGACAGAATGACTTTGACCCGCCTCCTCAGATCATGCGGCAACAACCAAATAACAAACCCTAAGCGATAGAACAAATACACATGGCTGGTGTTAGTCAATTGTTAAAACAAAATGAATATTGTGATCTAGCCAAGAAATTGGCAGATGTACGTAAATCTGCTGGTGATGGTATCGCGTTTTGACCAGTCCTAGCAACACTAAACGACACTCTTGTCAGGTGCCATGCTCCAATCTGCATTTTAATCCGAGTGACTGAGAAAACAAGCACATATCTGTCAATTCAATTCAAATCAAACGAAACAAATACCAAACCAACTATGTGTAACATATCTATCAATTCAAATCAAACCATACATCACAACCTCACCCATCGAAGCCTAACCAGTGACTCAAGATCTAGCGATTTCAACATTCTGATTTCAGTTTCAAGACCTAGAACCTGCGATTGAAAAGGAACTTGTTTCAATTTCAAACATATAAAATGATGAACTACATGCCAGCCCAGGTCTACAGGAATCTGTAAGAATTAGGGTTAGGGTTGAGAATCAATCAAGCAATCGTAAGTGATGGAAATTGTGGTTTTCAAGGGCGGCGACAACATCGGTCTTGGTGGAATCGGAATCGGAGTCGAACTCCCCTTCATACGTTCGCTTCCTCATCATTCTGAGTTGGGTTTCTATCGCTTACAGATCCAGAAAGAAACAAAGGGCACCGTAAAATCCCTTCCTCTCCTCGCCAGTTCTGGAGATTTATTGAACATCAATTGAAACTTGAACATGAATTGAAACTTGATTGAAGGAGTTGAATAGATTAGAAACGGAAGACGGAAGCATTCAATATGTAGGCTGAAATCCCCTTATTACCCCTATAGTGTCTTAAAATTTTGGGTGAAACCCCTCTAAAATGGCTTACACATCCTTATACATGGTGCTTTATAACTTGTAAACATGGTAAAATTACAATACTGTACATCACTTCTCCTTTTTTATAATAGTAGATAGATATATAAAGTGAGTTTTTTTTTTTGACAAGTGAGTGTCTCAGCGGTGGAGGCAAGTGATGTCCTCCCAAACGACGCGAGTTCAAACCGGCCAGCGTAGCGACTGATCGAGGATGGGTACTACCCGAAGGCGTACCACAGAGCCCCAAACCGACCCGAACCCGGAGACCAAACCCGCAGGCAGGAACCCCACCGAAGATGGGTAAACCTTCCCCCACTCAGGATCGAACCCGCGACCTTACGGTCACGTTTCCAAACCATCACTGTGGTGGCCAACTGGGCTAGCCCAGCTGGTTATATATAAAGTGAGTTTGCCGTTAAAAAAAACAAACCCTCTTTAATGCACTTGATGGCTATTTATTTTTTTCTTTTGTAATCCTCGTACAGCCAACCTACAACAAAATCAATTCACAAGAAACCAATTAGTTCATAAACTTTCAATATTGTCTTAATTACAATAGTAAATGCATTAACTCTTCCATTCATATTTTTTCTTTGTTTTTTTCGTTCTAGGCAAAACTATTTGATCACTTAATTGGTAAAATTAATTTTCAAACTGTATGATTTTTTATGTTCATTTCTTTATTTTTTGTTTTTTTTAATAATTAATTAAACTGATTATTATTATTTAAAACCCACAAATTAACATATAACAAGGGACGAGTAGATATTAAACAAAACGACACTCCAACTAGTGTAAAAAGTGTATGAGTATTTATATAAAAATATGTATATATTTTAGACCACATCAGATGACACCCACGCACTTCTTAAAAATTGTAACACGACACAATTTTTAAGTAACACCCAAGAACATAGCCCAGAGTGACGATGTTGACCTGAGCAATTTTCTATAAATCCAACCTTCTTGATCGAGCTCTAGTGGTCCACTAAAACATACTATGAAGCCTGATCCAATGAATTTCAAGCTCACACTAAGATGTATCCTAGGCCCTCAATTTGTTTTAACAAATCTCAACTTAACTTCGCTTCACTTCTGTAGTTAACACCATCCCAAATAGACAATTAATAGTCTCGGTCCAAATAACATTCCATTTGTCCACTAAAAAGTGCACTATTCCACTTCAATCAACAATTGAATCGAAATCTTTGGCCCACTAAAATTTTTGTTTGTACAAATCAAAACTTACGGGCCACTCACTCGTAGAAATTGCCACCCCAATACAATCTTGTTGCAATAATAATTGTCATCCTACACCATAAGGGGTAGTATTGGTTAAACACTTGGAATAGGTAAATTCTCAAATCACCTAATCAAACAGTGTCACGTCATTTTACCTATTTTGTTTACCTATTACTCAAAAACGTTGGTGATGGTTTACCTATTTGGATTTGGTAAACTCTTTTTCTTTTTTAATTATGTGTTAACATAAAATAAATAAAACACCAAACTTTTATAAATAAAAAAAACCATTACATTAAAATCTAAGTTAAAAAAATAATAGTAATAAAACAACGCAACAAAAAGGGGTAACTTTGTTAAATAGTAACCAAGTTTCAGAATTGTTCTAATCAGGTCACTCATAAAATTTAGTGTTCCAATTAGGTTACTAAAGTTTATTTTAATGTTTCAATCCTAGATATTTTTACCAAAATAGAAGGTCATCTATGCTATATGGCATTTATTTAGGATTTTTTTTAAATATGTTAACATGGCTTATAAATGATAACTTATTTTTTTTAATTGCAAAAAAAAAAAACTAATTATATAAAACAAAAGATCATATATATATATATATATATATATATATATATATATATATATATATATATATATATATATATAGGGAGCCGCTAGAATGAGAACCACCACGAGTTATGAGAACCACGAGAACCGCGACCCGCGGGTGGCCGTTGACCACAAATTTTTTTTTACACCTAGATCCGTATATTTTAGGACCGGGTGTAAATTTTCGGTTCAAACGGCGCGCCCGAGGGGTAGTTTTTTACGCCCAAAGTTTGGTAAAAAAAAAGAAAAATTAAAAAAACCCAAACTTTGGGCGTAAAAAACTACCCCCTCGGGCGCGCCGTTTGAACCGAAAATTTACACCCGGTCCTAAAATATACGGATCTAGGTGAAAAAAAATTTCGTCGCCGACGGCCACCCGCGGGGCGCGGTTCTCGTGGTTCTCATAACTCGTGGTG
This sequence comes from Helianthus tuberosus, assembly GCA_030545235.1. NCBI lineage: Eukaryota > Viridiplantae > Streptophyta > Magnoliopsida > Asterales > Asteraceae > Helianthus > Helianthus tuberosus. The sequence continues at coordinate 91,304,161 of CM060411.1, forward strand.
GTTCTCATTCTAGCGGCTCCCTATATATATATATATATAATCCAGATCCTAAATATGGTTGTGGGCAACGGAAGCTTAAATTTATATTAGGCTGACAAAGTATAAAAATGGTGAAAGAGAATGAACGGGTTGCGGATATAATTGATGTTAAAAAAACAACAATGTTAAAAGAAAAAACGAAAGGCAAAGTTTAATGATTTCCATTGTAGGTATCCATAAGCGATCGAGAAAGAAATGAACTCAAAAGTCAAAAACTTAATTGACTTTGAAATCGATTTATAATAAAAGTTGAATACATATAAACTAATGAGCCGATCAATTTTTTATGGATATTTTTAAGTGTTTTAGGATAGTTTACCTGCTATTCAGGTAAATTATATATGATTGAAACATAAACTAAATTTTAATGACCTAATTAGAACAAAAAAATTTATGAGTGATCTGATTGGAACACTTCTAAAACTTGGTTATCATTCTATGAAATATTCCCAAAAAAAACTAAAAATTATAAGGCCAACCATATTTTTTTGCGATCTCGCGTTTTCTAGCGAGTGTGATTTCCAACATCGAATGGTGAACATTGTCGTGAGGCCGGTTAAACGTCTCCAAGTCCTTGTCGAACATAGTTTGTCGCAACGCTTCACGTTGCTCTTCCGCCAACGACATGTATTTTTCCTCTCGTAACCTTTTAATATCTATCAATTCTTTCTTCATGGCCTTGTATTCTTCGAATCTACCGGTTATATCTCTTGGATCTTCGCTTGTTGAAGACGGTCCTTTGTCCTTTTTCTTCTTTCTCTTTTGTCTTCTTAGCGAGGGATCCTCGTTCATGTCGGGAAGACCGCTCGAGGCTTTGGCACTAGGTGTATCTGCTTTATAATTTTCCGAATCTGACGATTTTCTTTTTTGACTCGAGCCGGAGCTATCTTCACTCAACAACGGTACCGACAACCATTTTTGCTTTGTTCTAACGACCTCCCACACCGCAACATGAGGAAAGTCAAGTTTTTCTTTGTTTTTGTAATCTTTAAACACTTGCTTCATTACAAAAGCATCGTCACACCCGCTAGGACGTAAACGATCCTAAAAATAAACCATATAAAAATAATATAGTTTACCGCTTGATGATAAAAACCGTTGAATGTGTTCAACTTTGTTTGCATCGCCATCCATTTCGATCGAACTTGATGGTGGTTTCGGTTGCTTCCTCCAACCGTTTGATTGAAGTGCTTAAGAACTTGGTTCCAAAAAACATCTGACTTTTGTTGATTGCCTTTTCTTTTGTTTAAAGTGCAATGAACATAAGCCTTTGTCAAAGCCTCTTCTTGTTTAGGCGTCCAATTTTCACGTTTCGCTTTAGCCTTCTTTCCTTTCGGATCGTTTGCGGCTTCATTTTGGTTCACAAGATCGTCTTGTACGGCAACATCTTCGTCCTCATCATTATGTTGCTCTTGAGTATCGGGCACGAATTGTTCTTCGGAGTCATCTTCTATATCTCTCGGTGATTGTGAGCGTGGGATTTGAAAAGCAAACGAGTCAAAAGAGTTTTGGGCGTCCAGGGGATAATCATAAACACCGGGTCTAACCAACGTCGGACCGTGTAGCAACCAATTTTGGTGGGGTTGGCTATCGTAACCGAAATTCGGTTGGATGGTTTGGTTAAAAAATGGAGGTTGGGTTTGTGTAGCAAAGCCAAGTTGGGGATGAAACGGCGCACTTGAACCACCCAAACCACCATGTTTATCTTGAGCCCCTCGCCTTCGAACCGGACCCTAAATTTTTTTTCTCTTCACCTTTGTTTGATCCTTCCATTTGTTTGAAAAGATTTGAAATGATGAGGATAAAAACGTGTTTATAAAAATGGCAGTGAATTTGGTTTGTTTTAAAGGTGATTTTTTTAATGTAAACGGCCATATAGCCGTTGGATTGCACAACGGTCGAAAAAAACAATCCCTTCCCGAGCGGTAAAGCTTCACCGATCCAACTCCTTCCCCGAGCGGTAAACACCTTAGGCGGCGGTATTATCGCTCGATAAACTCATTTACCGAATGTGATTGCCGACCACTCTCTTCACCCTAAGTTCATCACATTTCAAATAAAAAGAAGTTTATTATAATTTTGACTTTTTCATCCCATGACATCGAGACTAGCTATCCTCTTTTCTTTATTTTATTCCCAAAGCATACTTTCTGTATTATATATATATATAAACGGTTTTAGGAGAAAACGCTCAAAAGTGTGATAATGGTGAGAACGCATCCTGACCCAACACGTGGCGCGCGGCATGATCAGGGTCCGAGGGGTTTTTTGTCTTTTTAGTATTCTTCTTCTTTCCCGATTTTCGCGTTTGACATGCTGCTTTATTTTTTGCGTGCAAGATAATTTTGGCGTTATCTAGAATTATTAATTATTTGGCGTTTTACTGTTTTTCTCATATTTCTTCTCGTTGAATTAATTCTTTTTGTGTCACATAGTTAATTTTTTTGGCGTTATTACCTTTTTCATGTCATTTTTTGGCGTTTTGTATATTTTTGTTAATAATTGATTACCATAGATTACTATTTTATTAAATTACAATAATACGAAATCAAAATTAACTAATAGTCTTCCGTAGGTGGGATTAAATCACAGATGTACCCACCGCTTTGTTCATCACTTTCTTCAGATTCTTCATCATCAAATTTCATATTTGCGTATAACGCCATTAGCTCCTCTCTTCTTTGCTGCAGCCTATTCTTGAATATCACTGCATCTTTGGATTTTGGATCGTTTGAAGGTGCTAAATCACAGAGTTGTTCAATGATAGATAGCAACCCTGTCTTCAACATTTCTTCCATTGGCCTTGAATATTGCACCCCGTTTTTATAAATAACTTCAAGTGTTCCTTTTTACTCATGCAATACCCAACTGCTAAGTTTTGGTATAGGAGTGTCGTCAATATCATCATCATCTTCTGCCGGAAATTTTCTCTTCAGTCTTTTTATTACAATTCGGATTCTTTCACAATCGTTGTCCATCGGAACCCCAAGGGCCAGGATATCCCTCTGAACATTTTCATTCATTCCAAGCATTGGTTTGATTGTCCTTACCTTTACCCTTCTCCTATTAGAGAACTTTATGATGAATCGTTTATCTTTTCTTTCAAACCTCCATGCAATAACTTTAGCCATTTTAAAAGTTTTTGACGTTTTGGATAATATGTGACGTTTTAGTCAAATTTTTTGGCGTGTTTGATCTTGTGTTCTCGTGGTCTTCTTTTACATTGACTTTTTTTTTCCCGCGCATGACAGGTAATTATGGCGTTTTGAAAATGTTAAATAAATTTAATTTCCCAAGAATTTGGCTTTTAATATTATTAATGTTAGTAATTATGTTTTCCGTCGTTTCATTTTACTGTTTTTGCAGTTTTACCGTGTTTTGTTTTCAGACTCAACTGTGTTTTATGGTTTAACACGTCAAATCTTTTGACGGCTGTAATTATGGCGTTTTGTTTTCCAATGGCGGTTAGATAACGATTGGACTTTTTTGTTTTATATTCTTTGCACATTGTTTCATGCTTATTTATTTATTTTTAATAATAGTAATTGTTTAAATTAATTTTATTATAGTTTGGTAGTTTTTTGGGAGCGTTTTTATGGCATTATGGCGTTTTACAGGCATTATGGCGTTTTACAAGCATTTGCTCATTTTGGTGTTTTATTATATACTATTAAAATACTTTTGTTGTTTATTAACTGAAATTACAAAACAAACAACAGACAAAGAAAAAAAACAAAGTAGAAGCAATTTATGATTTAAATATTCAGTGTCATCAGTCTCTCTTGTCTTTTGAAACTACAAGAACTGTGACAAATAAATGGCGTTTTGGGTTTGGCGTTGTTTATTTTCTTTGTTCATGTTTTGAAGTGTCTTTGTGGATGTTGGATATATAGATCAACCGTTTGTGGGTGGATGCTATCTGCCCGTCGTCTTCATTATAATCATTGAGGCCAAAGTAGCATTTACACTGGTATAGGTCTCTTCTTATCATCCAAACCTTCTTCAAGAACAAAGATGACAGAATGACATTTGGGTGTCATCAGTCCCTCTTTTTTCAATTTTGTCCATCTCATTCAGCAAAATCTTTCTACATTCACGTAACAAATCATTAAGCGAAACTTCATGCAGAACATTTACTGAGTATCAAAGAAAAGATGTTTTGTCGTCGTTGTATTTTTTGGCGTTTTACATTGAGTTGTATTTTTTTAGCAACCACTGTGTTTTTTTGTGTGTTTTTTTTGGTGTGATAAACGGAAGGTGGTGAGACGTTTCTATTTATAGAATTTTTTTTGGCGCGTAGTTTAGGCGGGATATTATTTTTATAACAAAAATGTAAGGTTTATATATTATGGCGTTTCATATTTTGTGGTGTTTTTGTAGCCAGAGAGCTTAAATAAAAACCCAGAAAAAATTACACAGCGATAAAATTAGCGTTTTGTATTTATTTGACGTTTTATTTTTCAATGGCGTTTATGTGAGAAATGGTGTTTTACCTTTTTTACCCTTAATGAAGCGCGTCCACGTAATAAAAATGATGTTATTTACCAAAATGAACACAACCAAATATATCTAGTAAACACACAAAAAAAATTATTTTATTTTTGAAAAAATCTCTTTGATTTCAAATGCGAATCAATGATTATAATACATTCGCTTCAACATATTCACATTCAATTCGTATTTCATATAGTTCGTCACATTGTGTTTTATCACTAAAACACACTTCTATGAACACATCTACTTTGTGTTTCAGCATCCTGTAACTGATTCGTCACGTTGTGTTTTAGCAGTCAGTAACTGATTCATCACGTTGTGTTTTAGCAGTCAGTAATTGTAACTGGTTTTATCACATTGTCTTTTATCAAAAACAGATTCTTGACATTGTGTTTTAGCAGTCAGTCACTAGTTTGTCACTTTGTGTTTTATCAAATTTTGCAGAAATCGGATTAGGCGGCCGATTAATCGGCGCCTAGGTGACGGGTGGTCCATAGGACAACCCTTAAGTGTGTTAAAATACGAATTAATCCTTCATTTAATCATGTAATTGTCTTGAATTAGATTACTACAATTGCTTATGTTTCAGGTGCATTTGGAGCTTAAAAACGAGGGAAAACGCTGCTTTGGATGGAATGGAATAGAGCGGGACACACAAGGATGGAAAGAAGGAACAAAGGAGAGAAGTCAGGGGTCCACCGTAAATTACGGTGGCTACCGTAATTTACGGTAGCCCCTGAAATCCCCCAAATTCCACCGTAAGGCAGTAGTTCATTGGCGTAACAATATCAAGGCTACCGTAATTTACAGTAGGTGCCATAAATTACGGTAGAGCCAGACGAGAAAAGCGTAACTGCCCATATTAAACCGTTTTCAAGTGTCCTTTCATGTCATTCATGATTGGGAACGTTTCTCTGGAGTTCTTGGGCGAAAATTGGCTTTGGCAAGTGATTGGGAACATTTCTAAACAATTCAGTTTGTATTTTGATGCTTATGAACATTGATTTTGTTGGAATGATGATTCACCAAGCCATGTCCGGCTAAACTTTCGGTGATCATCTTAGGTGAAGGTTTCTACTATGACTTTTGTGTGTTTCCTTTTATTTCTAGAATGATAAACTTGGTGTGTTTGCTATGTTTACTATGATGTATGAATGTTTGATTGTAACTTGTTAATTGATGTTTTGATTCTAGTCTAAATCGTACGTTCTTGGTGTCGTTGACAATCGAGATATCACGGGAAGGGTTAGGGTTGGATATTAATTAATTGATCATCGGGTAACAACCTCGCGTTTATATAATCCGAGTACTTCATTCCCTTTTATCATAACAAACATTTATACATGAGTTATGTCTATGTAACTCTTTCTAGTTGGATTTATGCACAATTGTTAATGGAAACCGGAACCTAAGATGGTCATTCTCTCATAATCTGTTTAACAATCCAATTTTGATTTGCAATTTAGATAGTAATTTAGTTTTTAAACCAAACAATCCAAACTCTTGAAATTTAATTTCTGCAAATTAGTTTACTTGTAGTTAATTCACAAAGCTATAGAATCAACACACTTTCCACAAACTCCCTGTGTTCGATACCCACTTGCTACTATCTATTAGTTTTAATTGGATTAAATTTGCATGTGATTACGACAACACGTCAAATTTTGGCGCCGTTGCTGGGGAGTAGTGCGCAACGTGTGTTAATTTAGTAGTTTTGTTTTGTTATTTTCGGGTTTACGCTGGTTGTGTTTAGTGTGCAGGTACTTCAAGTGTATGCATACTAGGGGCTCTCACAAGTCATCACCACTATCTTTTGATCTGGAAATTGAAAGAACGCTAAGGCAAAACCGAGTTTTGGTACGAGAAAACAAGATCATTGGTTCACCCACTTCACCCATTACACCAAGAAACATCATGCAAGAAACCCAAGTACCACCAACTACGGGTCAAACAACATCAACTTTCATTCCTACATCAATACAACCTTCACCAAATACCACCATGCCTAATTCCACCACCAATCCTACTCCACCACATGACGTTACACCAACCAACAACACATCACCTACTACTACCCAAATTGAACCTACTCTTACTTATAACCCCTCTACCACCATTCCCCCACTTTCACATTTTTTTCCAACTACGGGTCAATCATCTTCTACCCACCCACTACCAGAAAGCTCAACCGTCATTCATGCTACTTCTACATACCACCACCGAACCAACCGGGTTTTCAATATTCATCTTTTCCATTTGTGCAATCTTCGGGCATAGGAGGAGATGGTATGATGATGGGTATGAAAAAGATTTTAGGGGGTATGAAGAAGAAGGATTTTATTATGGGGGTGATGGAGGTAATTTGGGACCTCAAGGAGGAGTGGGTCAACAAAATCAACCGCTACAACAAATTCAAGACATGGGTAGACTACCGGTTGGGATACAACATATTCGACCACAAGGGCCACAATTGCAATGTCCTACGCCTCTACATCAAGTGCATCCACAAAATACACAACCGCAATTTCAAAGGCCAATGCAACAACCACCACTCCAACAATACCAATTTCAGCCCCCATTTGCACCTCAAGGGCCTATGCAAGGGCAAATGGGTCAACCAAGAGCCCCATTGGGCGCCCCGTGAAGACATCACCGGGAGGTAATACAGGGAATCAAAGCTCATTTCTGACCCATTATCACTAACAATCCCTCCCTGATAGTCATTCCTCATCATGCGGATGGAAGGACTTTTGAGGTTAGAACAACCGCACTCCAAAGTTTGCCAAAGTTCAAGGGGTTAGCAACGGAAGAACCTTACTTTCATTTGGAGACATATGACTCCATATGCAACACTATTGGAGGTCAAGGGTTTTCATCGGACGATGTCAAATTGGTTCTATTCCAATTTTCTTTGGAAGACAAAGCAAAAAGATGGTTTCATACTTTGCCCTCCGCATCGATTTTTACATGGGCCGACATGCAACAAATTTTCTTGGACGATTTTTATACTTCTCAAAAGAGAAATGATGCAAGGAGAGGTTTGAGAAGCTTCCAACAACAATCGGGGGAGATGTTTCATGAGGCTTTTGAAAGGTTCAACATGATGTTGATGAATTGTCCTCATCACGGTATCCAACTTTGGGAGTTGTTGAACGCGTTTCACGAAGGGTTGAGTTCGGAGGATGCTCGTGACTTGATGTCGATCACTAATGGTACATTCGGTACCAACTTTGAGCAAGATGATTGGGCATTCTTAGAGCAAATGGCGGTAACTTCAAAAAGGAAGGCTCAATCCTCAAGACGAGCAAGACATGTGATAGCAAGGCCACAAGTGCATGGAGTAGAGAGTGGAGGCGTCGAAACCACGAATCAAGTGTACAACGTGTGCACTAATTGCAATGAAATAGGCCAGACGGCGGAGGTGTGTTTAGTAGGAGTGGTTGAAGAGCAAGTAGAAGTGGTGAATGCTATTCAAGGGGGTGGTCGAAACTTTAACATGAATTCGAACACATACCACCCTGGGTTAAGAAATCATCCTAACTTCCGTTACGGGAATCTGGCGAACCAAGCTAACCCAAATTTCCAAGGAGCTCAAGGAAACTTTGCACCGCGTCAACAATACAACCAAGGTAATTACCGGGGTGGAAGCAATTTTGGTTACCAAGGGCAAACGGGTCAAGGTGGTTCATCAGGTCAGAATTCATCAAGTGGAAATGAGGTTATGGACATGCTTCGGGCAATGCAACAAGACATTCAAAAAAGGTATCAACTTGATGAAGTCTGGATGCAAAAGGATGAGGTTCGTGACAATAGCATTCAAGCACTAACAACTCAAATGGGTCAATTAGCAACCGACGTGGCGGAGTTGAAGAAAAACAAAGGTCAACTTCCTAGCGATACTAAGGTAAATCCTTCCCATAGCTCATCACGAGGTAATAATGTTAATATTAATCATGTTAGTGTGTTAAGAAGTGGTAAAGAGTTTAAAGAGAATTTGTCATCGGCTTTGGTTGAAGGGGTGGTTGAGGACATAACGGGTAATGAAAGTGAAGAAAACGAAGTTTCACCGATTATGTCTAAGGAATGAAATGTTAAAAAACCAGGGTTGGGTGAAAGTGAAAAAGATAAAAAAGATGAAGGGGAGCCGAGTCAAGTCCCATTTCCATCGGCTCTACTCGACCCGGGTAAGATGTTGGTGCACTACATCTGTCAACTTCGTCTTGTATCGAGTCTTAGTCTTAGAATGTTAGATTAGGGCACATTGTACGAGATTTCCCGAGAAAGTTGATTTCACATATATGGACATGTCCGTATGTGGGAAACCTCATGTCCGTATGTGGGAAACCTCATGTCCGTATGTGGGAAACCTTAGGAGGTGGTTTCGCTTATTTGAACATGATAGGTTTCGCTTATATGGACATCATGTCCATATGAGCGAAAGTCCCTGTCCTATATATATGTATCATGAGCGAAATCAGTGATGAAGTCCTTGTTATCCATACCGAAGTGCTGCCGGTGTGAGATTTGGCTGTAAACGTTGTTATATCAATCAGAAAGGTGATTTAAGTAAAGATCTAGCTGTTTCTACGTTAATTACTTGTTTTCCGCACCTGTAATTGCTCAAAACTCCTCTGATAGACTCGTTCGGGTCAGAATACGATCCTACAAGTGGTATCAGAGCTTCAGGAGGAGGAGTTCTACAGAGATTTGCTGGATTTTTTTCATAAACTTTTACTTCTACATCTTCTTTCTTCATCAGAACGAGATTTTACGGTCGGAATCCGCTCAAAATTTCACAGATTGTAGGAAATTGATCATATTCAAATCCTTGAAAGTTTGAGCTTAAAATTCGAACTAAAAATGGTCCAAAATAACCTCCGAGTTGGTTTCGCTCATACGGAAAAGTCCTGATTTCGCTTATACATACATCAGGTTTCGCTCATTTGACATAGGGTTTCGCTCCAAAGGACCTCTAAGTGACATATTTCGCTTTTGTGTCAACCTAAGACACCTAGTTTCGCTTTTAAGGACATATCATAACCCTGATTTCGCTTTTAAATACACCTTAACCTCTGATTTCGCTCTTAAGTCATTTCAGAACCTTGATTTCGCTCATAAGTAACTGTTTGAAAAATCGTGTATTGTGAATCATTAATCAAGGTTGTCAGTTTGTTGGGAATAGAAATCACATGTATTGTGTTAGTCGAGGTGTCAGTACATCGGGAAAGGACATTATGTGTCTAGTGTCAGTTTGCACTATGTGTTTGCATGTGAATTTGTGTGATAACACAATAGTTGTCGGTCATTGTTAGGGATATTACGTGAATTGCAGAATTTCAAAATAGTGAAATTGGTGGCCCAATCATACTTGTTTGTCCATTAGTAATTGTCGGCAGTTTGTTGGCTAAATGGTTGATGTCAGTCGGTCACATGTGATTGTTTAGTTCAAGAGTTGCATGTGAAATATATCACAGATCCAAGTATATTGCGGTCCAATCATATTCTTTGGATATTGAAGTTGTCAACCCACGTGAATGTTTTAAGTGCACCGGCTCACTAGTTATTTGAGGTCAAATTAAAATTTGTTTAAAAAGAAAGGATTTCGAATGTGATTCCATTGTCGGCTCATTATATCAACAACCCATGTGATCATCTAGGCCCAATCAGTAATCGTGTAAGATCAAGTTTGTCAGCCCAATCATAGTAATATCAAGGTTTGTCAGTTTGCGAAGTCATTTGAAAGAGTCAAGGTCGTGTCTTCGTGAACCAGGTCATTGGAAAAAGTCATTTGATTTTGATCCGGGTCATAGCAATTCGCACAGTCTGTCAACTCTCAGTCCGCACAGTCTGTCAACTCTCAGTCTGCACAGAATTGTCACCAGTTCGAGTACCAGTTTTATTCTGTTATTTGATAAGTGTTTAAACTGATTGTGTTTTGTTTGTTTGATTGTCAGGTGTTTCACGAGGTGAACCAGTTTCGTTTGAAAGCTAGTTTGAGAAATTCTTCGATATCGAATCATGAGTGAAGATTTTTACAACGCATTCGCAACATCTCCGAATACTCCGGGTGACATTTCTAAGAACATGAACATGGAGAATGAAACCGGAACAATGCAAAATCCCCCGAAACTTATGGGAATTGAAGATTATCACGGATGGAAGAAACGGTTTGAGAACTGGGTTCAGGAGAATCATCTAAAAGCTTGGGAGAGCATCGAAACTGAATATGAGAGGCCAAAGAATTCAGCGGGAGTTGATAAAATCATTTCAGAATTCACGGAGCAAGAAAGAGAGAGTTACAAAGGAGAAAAGATGATGATCAATTTGTTACAACAAGCTGTTAAAGAAGATATATTTATGTTGCTTCAACATGATGAAAACGCTTATTCAATTTGGGAAGCTCTTGAAAAGAAATTCGAGGGAAGTACTAAAATGCTACAAAGTAAAGCAGCTTTGTTGAAAAAGGAATTTGAACTATTTACGTGCACGCCTGGTGAAACAACAAAGAGTCTTATTGAAAGATACTGTCATCTTGTACGCACTATGTCACAGTTGAAGATTACAAAAACTCAAGCAGAATGGGTTGAAAAGCTTGCTGATGCATTACCGCAACAGGAATGGGGTACATATCTGATGATATTGAAAAATTCCGGACAGTTTAGAAGGTTATCGATTGCACAGTTTATAGAAAAGTTGGAGGCACAGGATCTGGAGCAGCAGAAAATTGCTAGAATGAACAGTTCTACTCATCAACAAGATATTAAATTGTACTATAAAGGAAATGTTCAAACTGCTGAAGCAAGTCCAAAGATACAAACTGCATTTAGTGCTGGAAATCAATCTACACCAAGCAGTCAAGGATCAGTCAACACTAGTGGGTTCTCAACGGTGAATCCTCCAAGTGTTCAAAGTTCATCTGCTGGAAATGGTCATCTAATTCAGTGCAATGTGGCTTTACATAGTCAAAATGGACAAAATTATTCTGAAGAGATTGTAAAGAATCATATGGGATTCTTGGTAACTACATTAGAGTCTTATGAAGTGTTGATTGCCGGAAGAATTGGTAATCCGATGCTCACAAAGGAAGATTATGACTAAATCGATGCAGAGGAGCTGGAACTGATGGATATTAAATGGGCCTTAGCTAGTGTTTTGAGGAGAGCAGAAAAATTTAGATTGGTTACAGGAAGAAATGATTTCTTGGATGCAAACCTTTCTAATCTAGGATTTGATAAATCTAAAGTTGTCTGTTTTCGTTGCAGGGAGAAAGGCCACTTTAAAAGAGAGTGCAAGAATCAAGAGCCGAGAGGAGCAAAGGAGTCGTCTGGGAAAGATGATTATTATAGGAAATCCATTTATCAACAAATTACTCATCTACCACATCAACAAAAAGATCCACAAACGGCACATGGAAGAATGATCGAAGATGCAAACAAAAAGGCTTACTATGGCATCATGGATCAAGATGACGAGAAAGTGGCTGATGGTTTTAGCTGGGACAAGTATATTCCAGCTGATCCTAATGTTAAAGCTTTTATTGCTCAGATTGTTCAAAGGCCAGAGTTGGTGAAAGAATGGATGGCTGTGTTATCTGATGATGAAGAAAAAGATGAAGAATCTGTTTCCTCTTAAAACAGTTCAACAGATAATAGTGATGATGAAGAATTTGAACAGATAAATGTTGGAAAAACTCATCTATCTTCTGACAGTTTTGAATTTTATTTTGCAGATAAATTGAAGAAACTCAAAGAGAGGAAAGCTGCAAAAGAATTGAAAGAAGTCAAAGTGACTGAGAAGATAGTTGAAGTGGAGAAAATAGTGGAAGTTGAAAAGATGGTGGAGATAGAAAAAATAGTTGAAGTCACAAAACCTTGTCTTACTTGTTTAGAGTCATGTAAACATTGTATAGAAAAAGATGAGAGGTTTAGTGAGTTAGAAAAGTTGAAAGAAAAGTTGTTGTTTGATGTAAAAAATTTGAAAGAGTCATATGATGTATTGAACAGAACTGTGAATAGTCTGGAAAAGACTAACTCTGAAAGAGAGAAAGCTTTGAAGATGTTGAATGCTACCATGATGACAAAGCAGAAAGAGATCAACTTGTACATAGAAGAATGTGCGAAGTGGAAGAAAGAGTTGGATAGTGAAGCAACTGAGAATGAAAGAATCAGAAGATTGCTGCAAAGTTACAAAGGTTGTGACTACATAATTGATAGAATTTATCCAACAGTTGAAGGATTTGAAGCGTTTAAAGGTGAAGAAACAAAGCCAAAGAAGAAAAAGGATACTGGTAAGAAACAAGGTGTCTGTTATAATAAGTGTCCGCCTCCTATTTGGGAAGGGTATTCGCCTAGAAAACCGAATGAGGAACAAGTCCAAAAGGCAGTCAATCTAAAGTTAGAGTCCGAGTTAACCGATGTATTACCAGATAACATTGTTGTGACATTCACAGCGTCCGACACAGATCATGAGTCCGAATTAATAAAAAGAATGGTCGATCAGGTGTTGGATAGGGATGAGGAGTCAGAGTTAAAATCCGAGTCCGAAAGTTCGTGTCAGTCAGTCGGGAGTTCGAGTTCGTTCGAAAAGAGTTCAAAATCGTCGGGAAAACGGGTTTATAGTAAAGAATTTTTGTTGTCAAAATCTAATTTGAATGATGAAACATTTGAAGTTGTATATACTTTGAATGATTCTGACAAATTATATTTTGATAAAGAGTTTCCAATAAGAGGTGTCAAAACTGATTTGATAAAAAAGGTTTTCAAATTAACAGAAATTAATATTTCTGAAATAAAAGATGAAAATCTTAATGTAAAACTTAAACCTTACACCTCAAGAGTACAACAACGTTTGAACAAGAAAAAGGGTTACAATTCTGGTTCTGGTTTTCAAAAGAAACCAAACCACAATCGTAGCTACAAAAAAAAGGACTTGGTTTTATTCCACCTAAAAACTATAAAAATGAAAAATATGTTCGAGATTATAAATCAAAAATGACATATGTTGCAGGAACTAGCCATAAAGAGGAAGAAAAAAGTCCATTCTGGAAACAATCTAACCAAGAATTTCTTGCCGAGAATAGAAAGAATGGAGCTTATCAAAGGAAAGAAACAAGAACCTGTTTCCGATGCAATGAAACTGGTCACATTGCATGGAACTGTCCGAAAGCGACAAACACAAAACAGGAAGTTTCTGGAAAACTGAAAGAAGTTATTGTTGATAAAACCGAACCACCAACTGAAAAATTTAAAGTTTTAAAAAATTCAACATTTGAAGTTGGTGAGTGTTCGAATAGATTTTACAGGCGAAGTGTTAAACTTGACAATCACAAATGGATTGTTAAGAAATCTGATGTAAAATCTGACGATGAATCTGATTCCACAAAATCAGAGGAGCCACAGTTTGATGAGAGTGATGAAAATTCAGTTCCTTCAAAGGATGATGAGTACTTTCCACCATTGAGAACTGAAAATTTAAAAAGGAAAACTGGAAAGTCTGAAATCTCAAATCAGAGTTATTCTGAGAAGGATAACTTTGATGTTGAGAAAGCGTTTAATGGGAAAGTTAAGAAGATTTTCGGAAAAATGGTTGAAGGGAAAGTAAAAGGGGTAAAGGAGTTTTATGCTAAAAAGAAAGCAACTTACACTCCAACTGCTTCTGAATTGAAAACACTCAAGGCTGGTCAAGCTTGGGTGGACGTTTTCTTTGCTTGAAAAACCTGACTTGCCGGAGATCCCAAGTTTGTAATTGTAGATCAGGAATCGGCATTTTTCATGTTTAATAAAGTTGTTTTGAAAATGCTTGAAATTGTTAAAATTTTACAGGTTGAATGACTACGCCGGAGCTTCCTGGTTGGTAAGTGCGAAGCAGGAATCGGCACTTTGATGGGTAAAATGTAGATGACTCATTCTTACAATTGGTATTGATTGGTTATATCTACAAGTGGTTATTCTTACAAGTGGTTTAGAGGTTGCTTGATTGCAAACAGTGAATCAAGGACATTAAGTTGTACTTGATTTACTACAGTTGATAAAACCGACAAGATGATGCCATATCCCCGTACTTACAAGTGGTAAAAACAAACTCATTTTCCGGAAAAATCATTTTGATTAAAACAAACTTAAGTGTTTTGAAATCTAAATGAGAAAATGGTTTGTGAAAGGGGGAGTTCAGATTGTTTATGCCTAGTAAATGGCGAATTGATGCGATTTGATGTCAGTTGTCGTGTTTCTGTATAGTTTGTTTTGCATTTTATGTTTTAAGTGGGTCAAGAGCTTAGATAGTTTTCAAATTTCTTTAATGTGTTTTCATTTTAGGGGGAGTAGAAATTTTTCAGAAAATTCAAAAACATTTGAAAAAGACAAAAACATGATAAAATTCAAAAATGAGTTTCGTTGTGAATAGAGGAAATGATAGTACATCCGTGGACTGTCACAACATGCTAAAGAAATGTAATGTTAAAAATGTGATAAACAATCTCATTGCGGATGTGCCAGTAGGTTTTTGCACATTTAGTAGATTGTGACGAGATATAAACCTAAAATTCAAACTTGCTTATTCTGTGGGTAACAACATCTTGGATATATAGGTAACCCCTGAAATCTCGTTTGAAAGGTCCCTCTTTCTGAGATACTAGGTCTTTATGCTCAGTGATATCTGGGGTATTATCCCGGGACTTCTGATTTTGCGGAAGCAATGGCCTAGTCCCCGGAGAATACTTTCTGCTTGCTTGAAATATAGCGCCGCCCTCAGCAAATTGATGAAACAATAAAATTGATAGTCATTGCTGTTGTAACAAAAGATCCTCTAAAGGGGACCCACCAAAAGTCGAAGCCGTCATCTCTCTGCGTATACGGGAGTATCGACCTGAGCTCTCACGGCCATCGCATTATAACCCCTTACAGATATCATCTGCGGTATACTCATTTGTAAGACTGAATATTGGGATCTGGATATGGGAGTATATTCAAGTAATGGGACACACGGATAAGTTTAAGTCTCTTAAAACATTAACATCGTATCTCGGATCAGTTGAAATTTGTGTGAAAATTTAAGTGGACAAATATACTGACAATCTAGGTGAATTCTTTAAAACTTAAAATGAAATATAGCTTAACGGTGTTGGTGACTTGTCTCATAAACTGATATGATCCTCTTACACGAACTCACAAAAATATTGTTTGTAAATATTTCGTTACTGCATTACATGTTTCTTTATTTCAAAATTCAAAAAGATTTTTAGTGTGTTTTAGCATAAAGTTTCAGAAAACGCAAAAAGATTTTTGACAACTGGTATTGAAAAGCTAATTTTCAAAATTCTGAGTGCTAAACATGATGAACATAATTTGAGGGGGAGTTTGTCTTTAAAACTGATTATTTTTGTCAAATCTTCAAGTGGTTCATCAGATTGAAAAATCATTTTGTTTGGGTTTTGAAGGTGAGTCTGAGTTAGTGCAAGGTTATATGTTTGATATATGTATGTGAGAGAAATTTACTTTGAGGTAAAGTTTTTGCAGGATAAGATGAGCCTGGGTATTCATTTATGAGATCTGAGCTAGATGAGAGCAAGGTTCCAATATCTGAGATGGAAAGCCAGACAACGATCCTAAAGCTGATGATGCTGATGATCTGAAGAAATGCCAGCATATCGCAAGGGGGAGTCTGAAGACCTGCGAGAAAAGTTTGAGAGAAAGAAGCCCAGAGACAGATCAAGACTGAAGATGCGAAGACTCGACACTTAAGACTCGTCAACATCTGAGGGGGAGTCTGTTGGTGCACTACATCTGTCAACTTCGTCTTGTATCGAGTCTTGGTCTTAGAATGTTAGATTAGGGCACATTGTACGAGATTTCTCGAGAAAGTTGATTTCACATATATGGACATGTCCGTATGTGGGAAACCTCATGTCCGTATTTGGGAAACCTCATGTCCGTATGTGGGAAACCTTAGGAGGTGGTTTCGCTTATTTGAACATGATAGGTTTCGCTTATATGGACATCATGTCCATATGAGCGAAAGTCCCTGTCCTATATATATGTATTATGAGCGAAATCAGTGACGAAGTCCTTGTTATCCATACCGAAGTGCTGCCGGTGTGAGATTTGGCTGTAAACGTTGTTATATCAATCAGAAAGGTGATTTAATTAAAGATCTAGCTGTTTCTACGTTGATTACTTGTTTTCCGCACCTGTAATTAATCAAAACTCCTCTGATAGACTCGTTCGGGTCAGAATACGATCCTACATAAGAAAAATTTTATTTCATCAAGGGGTCCCAAAAAATAAGAGTTGTGGGACATTTTCAAACAAGTAAAAGTTAACCTCCCACTACTTGATGCAATAAAACAAGTACCCGCTTACGCTAAATTTTTAAAAGAATTGTGCACACAAAAAAGGCAACAAAAGAAAAAGATGCCTAAGCGGGTCGATTTTACCGGGCAAGTTAGTGCGGTATTGTAGGATCGAGATTCGACCTATACGAGTCTATCAGAAGAGTTCTAATCCATATCAAAGGCGAAATTCAATGATACGGACTTGATTCACGCACATATTCACTTTAACTGTCTTGATTAATGATTTGAAAGCGTTACAGATTATATGACACTTCAGCAGCACCTCGGCTCTGGAATCACAACTATCACAAATGAAATGAAGAGCTCAGGTATTTATAGGAGAGCCAATTCGCATGGAATGGACAAGATCAATTTCGTGCGAAATGGACAATGGTCATTTCGTACGAAATGGCCTAGCCATTTCGTGCGAACTGAGCTTTCACCACACAAATCCTATTTTCTCGTAAACTGAGATCCAATCTATCCTATCTAGACATATGACTCGATACAAGACAAAGTCAACAGACATATGCACCAACAGACTCCCCCTTGGATGTTGACGAAGTCTTTGGCACGTCTTCAGTATATCTTCTGTCTTGATCTGTCTTCATACTCTTTTCAAAGTATCTGACATTGTAAGCTTCCTTTAATCTTTTCTCTTCTTCTATCAGCAACTAACCTCCCCCTTGAATGTTGATCTTAACTTCAATCTCCTCTTTTTCTCATTCATTCCCAGAATCTTAATTCTGGCTCTATTTTTAACAAACTTCCAGGATCAGAAACTGGCTCTTGCATCTTCAGACTCCCCTTTGCTAGCAGACTTCCCCTTAAATTGTTCCGGGATCGCAATATGACATAGCATTTTCACAGGTTTAAGAACGAATCCTGGCTTTCCGTAACAACAGGATCAGAAACCTGGCTTTAACCTGCATAATTCTCTACCCAACAGTAAGATTCACAATTTTTAAGATTTAACAAATTTAGAATCTCTGCTTACCACTTGTAAAAATATCATTCAAGCATCAACACTAGTTAAATCAAGTTCAAATAAATGACATCGATTAACCACTTGTGGGATTAAAGATTTAACAAATTAGTACAAACATTAAACATCTTTCATTATTCAAAACTATTACCCAACCAGTTATTGTCATGTTTAGCACACGGAATTTTGAAAATCAGCTTTCCAACATCAGTTGTCGAAAATAAGATGAAATAAAATATTTTTGGAAAAAACACATTCTTTTTGGATTTTTGTTTTTAATGAAATGCAGTAAAGAAATATTTACAGACAATATTTTTGTGAGTTTGTGTAAGAGGATCATATCAGTTTTTGAGACCAATCACTAGCACCGTTGATCTTTAAACCCTTTAAGTTCTAAACGATTCACTTAGATTGTCAGTATACTGATCCACTTAAATTTTCACACAAAGTTCAACTCTTTCGAGATATGAGATTAATGTTTTAATGTACTTGAACTTATTCGCGTGTCCCACCTCAGAATATACTCCCGTATCTAGACTTCTATATTCAGTCTTACATGTGAATGTACACTAATGATATCTGTAAGGGGTTAAATGCGAGACCATGAGAGCTCAGGCTATTGCTTCCGCAAAATCAGAGAGATGATGGTTCGACTTTAGGTGTGTTCCCTTTAGAGAATCTTTTCTTCAACAACACATGATTAGCATTTTTCAATGTTTCATCATTTTTTATGCTGAGGGTGGGCTTTATGATTAAAGCAATGCAAAGTATTATACGATGACTAGGCTATTGCTCCCGGAAAATCAGAAGTCCAGGTATAATACCCCAGATATCATCACGCACAAATACCTAGTATGTCAAAAATAGAAAGCCCTTCAAACAAGATTTCAGGGGTTACCTACATATTCGAGAGATGTTCCACACGAAATAAGTAAGTTTGATATTTAGGTTTATATCTCGAACACAATCTACTGAGCGTGTAAAAACCTACTGGCACATCATCAGTGAGACCGTTTTTCACTTTTTAACTTCCCAATTCTTTAGCGTACTGTCATAGTCTACTGATGTATTATCATTTCCTCTTTTTCACAACAAAACTCATTTTTCAGGGGTTACCTATATATTCGAGAGATGTTCCCCACGAAATAAGTAAGTTTGATATTTAGGTTTATATCTCGAACACAATCTACTGAGCGTGTAAAAACCTACTGGCACATCATCAGTGAGACCGTTTATCACATTTTAACTTTCAAATTCTTTAGCGTACTGTGATAGTCTACTGATGTACTATCATTTCCTCTTTTTCACAACAAAACTCATTTTTTAATTTTTATCATGTTTTTCGCTTTTTCAAATTTTCTAATGTTTTTGGATTTTCTGAAAATCCTTACTCCCCCTAAAATTCAAAACCATTTAAAGATAAATTTTGACAACCGATGTGAATTGCTTCAAATCGCCATTCACTTGACATAAACAATCAGAACTCCCCCTGACAACAAACTATTTTCCCATTATAATTTCAAAACACTTAAGTTTGTTTTAATCAAATGGTTTTTCCAGAAAATTAGTTTAGTTGAAACCACTTGTAGAATCGGGGTTTGATTCATCATTTTGTTCTCCAAATACCACTTGTATGAAAGTTAACAATTTAAGAAAGATGCCGATTCATGGTCTACGATTACCAACTTAGGAGCTCCGGAAAGTCAGGTTTTTAAGCAAAGAACGTTGTCACCCAAGCCTGACCAGCCTTGGGTGTTCCCGAGTTCTTTTCACTCGGTGGGTAACTCCATCTCTTTGCTTCATAAAACTTTTTTGCTCTTTTCACCTTCCCATCGACCATCTTCCCAAAAATATGTTCCACTTTTCCATTAAAAGCTTTTTCAGCATCAAATTCTTCTTTACCAGGGAAGAATTGATCTGAGATTTCAATCTTTCCAACTTTTAACTTCAAGTTTTCTTTTTACAATGGTGGAAAGTTTTCATCGTTCATTTCTGGAACGGAATTCTCATCATTTTTCACAAAAAATGACTCCTCTGACTTTGACGAGTCAGATTCATTGTCAGAACAAGTTTCAGACTTAACAACCCATTTTTGTTTGTTCAAATCGACTCTTCTTTTGTAAAAACGTTTCAAACTTTCACCAGCTTCGAAAGTCGAATTTTTGAACACTTTGAATTTTTCTGTTGGTTAATCTGTTTTATCAACACATTTCTTTTTCAAATCTGAGTTAGAAGTAACTCCCTGTTTTGTATAAGTGGACTTGGGGCAATTCCAAGCAATGTGTCCAACTTCTTGGCATTTGAAACAAGTTCTTCTGTCAACTCTTGGTGCAAATTTTTTCAAAACATTCTTTTTCTTTTCTGCGAGAAACTCTTGATTTGACTGTTTCCTGAACAGTTTCTCCTTCTCTTCCTCTGAACTTGTACCTGAAACAAATTTAGTTTTTAGTTTATAATTTTTCTCATTTTTATGATTTTCTGGTGGAATGAAACCCAATCCCTTCTTTTTGAAATTATCGTTATGATTTGGTTTCTTTTGAAAACCAGAACCAGAACTGTAACCTTTTTTCTTGTTCAATCTTTGTTGAATTCTTGAAGTGTACTTTTTAGGTTTTTAGTAAGATTTACATCTTTTATTTTAGAAATATTAATTTCTGTTAATTTGAAAACCTTGTTTATCATTTCAGTTTTGACACTTCTTATTGGAAATCCCTCATCAGAATATAATTTGTCCGAATCATTCAAAGTATATGCCACTTTGATTGGTTCATCATTCAAATTATTTTTTGATAACATAAATTCTTTATTGTAAACCCGTTTAACCGGTGAACTTGCACTTTTATCTGACGAACTCGAACTTTCAGATTTAGACTCCGATGTTGACTCTTCATCCATATCCAACACCTGATCAACCACTTTCTTTAATAACTCAGACTCATGATCAGTGTCAGACGCTATGAATGTGACGTCAATGTTGTCTGGTAACTCATCAGTGGTTTCAGACTTTAACTTTATGTTAACAGTCTTTTTTAATTGTTCCTCATTTGGCTTTCTGGGAAAATAACTTTCCCAGATCAGAGGCGGACACTTGTTATACTTGACACTTTGTTTCTTACCAGCATCCGTATCTTCCGTCTTTTTATCTTGAAAAGCTTAAAGACCTGCAACAGTAGGATAAACTCTATCAATCAAATAATCACAAGTTGTATAACTCAGCAGCAATCGTTTGATTCTCTCATTTTCAATCTTTTCGGTCTCCAAATCCTGCTTCAACTTTGCACACTCTTCAATATAGCTATTAATGACATTCTGCTTAGTCATTAATGTTGAACTCATCATCGTCGAAGCAGCTCCCATTTCTAGGTTTGTTTTATTCAAACTATCAACCGTTCTGTTCAGCACATCATATGATTCTTTTACATACTTCACATCAAACAACAATTTTTCTTTCAACTCGTCTAGCTCACTATATTTCTTGTCTTTTTCTTCACAATGTTTGCATGGTTCCAAACATTTCAAAAAAGGTTTCGTGATCTCAATGATCTTTTCAACTCCGATAATCTTTTCAACTTCAACGATTTTTTCAACTTCGACTATTTTTTCGACTACTTTCTCAACCTCAATTATTTTTTCAACTTCGACTATTTTTTCCACCACCTTCTCAATCACCTTTTCAGATATCGGTTCTTTATCAAATTCTATTTTTACTTCACTCACTTCAACTTCGGCTTTCTCTGTTGGTTTTTCTTCAACCTTTGCTTTCTCAATTTCCATTTTTGCCTTTTCTTCAGCAATCCTTCTAGCTTCCAATTCTCTCTTCAGTCGAGCAGCCTTTTTCTCATTCAACATCTCGATCTTATCTGGAAAAAACTAATTAAAACTGAATGAGTCTAAATTTTTTCTAGCATTATTAATATACTCTTCCTCATCATCAGTATCTTCATCACTTTCTGATGATTTGAAAATCTTCGTTCTTTTTGGCTTAGATTTGACTGACTCTTCTTCCAAGATTCGAGCAACAAAGGTTGATTTTTCCGAATCGACCGAAATGTATTTATCCCAGCTAAATCCCTCTGCCAATCTTTCATCATCTTGATTAACTAGATAAGCTTTCTTCTTTCCATCTTCAATAGCACGGGATGATGACGATTGTTGAGCAATCTGATGATAAATTGCTTTTCGATGATAATCATTATTCCCGAACGGATTCTGAGCTCCACCTGCTTCTCGATTGGTACATTCCCTCTTGAAATGTCCTTTTTCCCTACATCGAAAACAAGTAACTTTAGATTTATCAAAACCTAAAGTAGAAACATTAGCATCAAGGAAGTCATCTCTTCCTGTAATCTGCTTAAATTTCTCAGCTCTTCTCAAAACACTAGCTAAACACCATTTAATGTCCATCAATTCAAATTCTTCAGAATCAATCTGATCATAATCCTCTTTGGTGAGCATCGGATTTCTGATTCTTCCAGCAACTAAGCCTTCATAAGACTCTAACATAGTAACAAGTGATGCCATGTGTTGCTTAGCCATTTCTGGAGAGAGATTTTGACCATTTTGAATATTCAGTGTAACATTGCATTGCAGATTTATTGAACTCTCTCGTTGAGAACTTGGTGTTGAGAAATTCGGATCGAAAATTGAATAAGATGAAGAATATCCACCACTCTGAGTTGTAGTGCTAACATTTGTTCCTGAATTACCATCAGCACTGAAAGCAGTCTTAATCTTTGGACTCGGAGTAGTTTCAAATTTGCTTCCTCTATAATATAGACTATCATCTTGTTGAGCATTTGAATTATTCATGATATCAGTTTTCTAAACATCCAATTCATGTTCTTCAATCTTCTGAATGAACTTACTCAAATTCATACTTTCAGATTTTCTCATATGTTTTAAAATCAACAAATATGTTCCCTATTTATTCTGTGGTAGTGCATCAGCAAGCTTATCAACCCATTCATCGTCTTCTTTCTTGATCTCCAATCTTCTCATTTCCTGAACAAGTTGACAATATCTATCGATAGTCTTCTTAGTCGTCTCATCTTCAAAAGCTGTAAACATATCAAATGATTTCTTTAGTAATGCACGTTTATTTTTTTATCATATCAGCACTTCCCTTAAACTTGTTAATCAACGCTAACCACATTTGATCTAGCAGTGTCCTCATGTTGAAGCAAAACAAAGATATCTTCTTTTACCGCTTGTTGAAGAATACTAATCATCATTTTTTCACTGGTGTATTTTAATTTCTCATCTGCTGAATAATCACTGAAAGATTTTTCATTTCCACATTCATCTTTTGGTTTAACGTAATCTTTGTCCAACGAAACCCATGCATCAAACTTATAAGCTTGCACCCAAGTTTCAAAACGGTTTTGCCATCCTTTAAAATCCTCGATGTACATAAGCTTTGGAGGCTTTTGAGACATTCCCGTTTCATTTTCGATTTCAACAGTTTCGGCAACTGTAATTGGAGCAACTGGAGCTGTAGCAAACGCGTTGTAAAACTCTTCTTCCATGTTTCAGTGTTGAAAGTTCACAAAATCACAATGTTCAAGCGAATTGGAAGTTCAAATGACCTGGATTTGATGCGAAATGACCCTTTTCAAGCGAACTGGATGACTTAGTGACCAATTCGTGCGAAATGAAGTCTACTATGTCCAATTCATGCGAAATGATGGTGTATTCAAACGGATTGACACTTTCAAACGAAATGAAATCACTTGGTGCGAAATGGAGTCCAAATCGTACGAAATGATGCTGATGTCATACAATCGGACATGATTTTGGCATAATTGATCACGTTTTAGGTCGATTATAAGTCTAATTCTTTCAAGGATTAATTAAAACTGTGTTTCTGATGTGTGTAAAATGCAACATATAAATTACATCAAATGAGGCATAAAACTAACCCTTTTTTAGTACTAATATTGGAAAAAGAGTGTTTTTGTCTTCCTTTTGTATTTTCAGGATTAAATGAGCTCAAAAACGCAAAAGAAGCAAAAAGACAGCTAAATCCAACATAAATACAAGAAAAGGAACATTAGTGGACTGCCCGAACCCTCAACGGCACCTTCCAAAGCAAAATAGAGAAAACAGAAGGCTGAACACGCCCCGTGCTCAGCCAGCACGGGCTGTGCCCAAGAAGCAGCAGAAAAGACAAACCTATAGAAGCTTCTATTGCCCACCACGGGCCGTGCTCAGCGGACACGGGGGCGTGCCGAAAGTACTGCAGGCGCATTAATTGTAATTGCGAATTACAATTAATGAAGAGAGAGAGTGTCAGACGGGCACGGGGCCGTGCCCAGCGAACACGGGGCCGTGCCCAGGCTTCTGTTCAGCCTATAAATAGGAGTGCTTGGTTTCATTGCAACTCATCCCTTGGCACACCACCTCTCTCACACTTCATCCACCACCCACCACCATCACAACACCATCATCCACCACCATCATCCATTGTCCATCATAGAGTGTGTGGGTCGTCTCGGGATCCAAGATTGATCGTAAGAGTTCTTGACAATCAAGGCCATGTTTGCCTAAGTCTCTTACATCACTTGGTGAAGACAAAGTGTCTAGTATAATACTTTTTATTTCTAATCTTTTGCACTTTTTATTTGGTTTTGTATTAATGACTTTAATAACTAGTTACTTATGTTGAAGGTGATCTTTCCTTATCGTTTGTCCGTGGTGTCTTGGCATTATTTTACTGTCTATATAAAATAAAGGATTTTCACCATTCATATCTCCACGGTCTATATGGAGGTATGTTGGCTACCTGGTAGGGGGTTAAGGGAACGGTTTGGTAAAGGTCTTGCCATTGTTCAGCGTTTAGAGGTCCTGCAATGGACCTGGGTCAAATTTAGTAGGACCTCCTTCAATACTTCACGGTATTGGATGGCGGGGGTCCAAACTCTTTGATCCCCTCATAAGTTAACTACTATTAATACTATAACCCGGCTATTTAGGACTGTATCCCTGCTGACTCAGACTACTTAGCCGAGGGTAACGTCACCGCCAAAAGCGGGGCCTACCACAATACTGCATTAATAACTTAATTCATTATCTTCCAATAATCCACCCTTTTAGGATTGTATCCCTGCTGACTCAAACTACTGGGGTGAGGGTAACGTCGCCTTCAAAAGAGGGGCCTACTACAATAACTAAGATAATCTCTTAATTATGTGCAAAAGTGCGGAAATAATCAAAGGTTATACTAGATACGAGTCGGAACCAAGTGATTCATCTTGTCTATCTGTTTTTCTTTTATTTTTATTTTCAGCATTTTAGTTAGTTTTATTTTTCTTAGTTTAAAACATTTTTCTAAACTTTTGTTTTGGTTAGACGTTGAGGATAAACCGGTACTAAAAGCTCTTGTGTCCTTGGACGACCTCGGTATCTTGCCAACGCTATACTACACTCAACGATGGGTGCACTTGCCCATATGTGTGTTTAGTGTTCGTGAAATATCGTGTTTTATAAATTTAAAACTTGGCTAAAATAAGTGTTAAAAGGGGCTTAAAATATACACCTAATATATACGACACTTAAACGCGCATCAGTTTCGCACGTTATATGTGAAAATCGGTCCATTTTAACTGTGAAATCTCTGTTAATTTTGAAAAATGTGAAGAAGAATGAGTAGAAGTCAGAAATTTTGGTGAAAACAAGCTGAAATGGTAAGAACTCTTCCTCCTGAGCTCTGATACCACTTATAGGATCGAGATTCGACCTATACGAGTCTATCAGAAGAGTTCTAATCCATATCAAAGGCGGAATTCAATGACACGGACTTGATTATAGCTTGATTCACGCACAGATTCACTTTAACTGTCTTGAGTAATGATTTGAAAGCGTTACAGATCATATGACACTTCAGCAGCACCTCGGCTCTGGAATTACAACTATTACAAATGAAATGAAGAGCTCAGGTATTTATAGGAGAGCCAATTCGCATGGAATGGACAAGATCCATTTCGTGCGAACTGAGCTTTCACCACACAAATCCTATTTTCTCGTAAACTGAGCTCCAATCTATCCTATCTAGACATACGACTCGCTACAAGACAAAGTCAACAAACATATGCACCAACATGTATTGAATGGGGAGCTTCCTCCTAAGCTCCAAGATCCGGGTACGCCATTAATAAATATTCAAGTTCCTAATTTTCAAATGTCAAAGGCGTTATTAGATCTTGGAGCCGGAGTGAGCATTTTACCGGGGGGCTTATATGACCAATATGACTTTGGTCCATTAACAAGGGTAGAGACAACGGTTGTGTTAGCCGATTTGTCTCATAAGCTACCTCGGGGGATGGTTCAAGATGTAATAGTGAAAATAGATGAGTTTTAATACCCGGTTGATTTTTTAGTCTTAGATTACTCATCCGCGGACCCGAAACAACAACAAAATGTTATTTTTGGTCGGCCATTTTTGAGCACCGCACATGCCGTGATCGATTGTAGATTTGGTATGGTCGGCATGACTTTTGGAAATCGAAAAATGAGATTGAATGTTTTTACTAACAATTCTAACTCTATTGGTGTTGATGAGTGTTTCATGGCAGATTTAGTCGACGGATGCAACCTGCATGAGTATGAGGAGGATAGTATGGATATGTGTGTTTGTGATTTTTCTGAATAGGTACATGCTTGTGCACTAAGGGTTGAAGAGGAGAAACAAGATGCTATGGCATTGAAGGAGGGTCGACCGCCATGGACCCACCAATTTGAAAGCTTACCGGTGGAAATCAATTCGGGTACCAAACCATCATTGGAGGAACCACCAAAGTTGGAGCTCAAAGACTTACCAAGCCATTTGAAGTACGCATTTTTAGGGGATAATGACACTCTACCGGTCATTATTGCCTCTAATTTAGAGATGGCACAAGAACAAGCTCTATTGGAAGTCTTGAAAGCGAACAAAGGAGCTATTGGATGGACGATTGCTGACTTAAAAGGAATTAGTCCATCAATCGTCATGCACAAAATCATTACCACCGAAGATGCGAAACCGACAAGAGAAGCACAAAGAAGATTGAACCCAAATCTTCGGGAAGTGGTAAAAAAGGAGGTAATTAAGTGGTTGGATGCGAGAATTATCTATCCCATTTCGGATAGTGCTTGGGTAAGTCCTACCCAAGTTGTGCCTAAGAAGGCCAGCATTCAAATTATTAAAGATGAAAATGGGGAACAAATAGCCACCCGACCGGTCACCGGGTGGCGTGTTTGTATTGATTACCGCAAATTGAATGCTGCCACTTCTAAGGACCATTTCCCGCTACCTTTTATTGACCAAATCATTGAAAAATTATCGGGTCAAAAATATTACTGCTTTTTGGACGGGTATTTGGGATACAATCAAATCGCAATACACCCGGATGACCAACACAAGACCACATTCACTTGTCCGTATGACACTTTCGCCTTTAGGCGAATGCCATTTGGGCTTGTGCAATGCACCGGTGAAGAAACACTAACTAAATGGTCGGAACCGAGATAGTTAGGGGGTTTGAATCCGCATAAAAGGGTTAGCTCTCTCTCGGTTGATTCAGTTGCAGCTGAACTTCTTCTCCGGTGGTTCTGCAAAAAAGAACACCGTTAGTCTCGCCAAGGGGAGAGGAGGGTTCTCTCCTTGACCCGACTCCGGTGTGAGAATAAGTATTGGTAATGGAGAAGAGAAAGTATTTGATAAGTGAGTGTGTGTACTGCGTTTATACCTGAACAGTTATCATATTTATAACCGGGAGTTTTCGGGAGGGAAAACCTGTTATTGAAAAGATGACGGAAAATGCTAACGCCGTAGCGGTTATATTTTCTTCTGTTAAGTTCTTTGATCCTTCGTTAAGTTGTCTCGATCCGATGTGAAAGCACACGGATCGTAGTTTGATCAATGGCTGGGGGATTGCCACGTGGAAAGTGATTAAGTGGAGATTACTCTCCAATTGCATGCCTTCGTTGTGATTCCAGGGTTGCTTGTGGTGATGACACGTGTCCAGACGGTTATAACCGTCTGGATGGTGCACGATCGTATTTCCCTTCTAGAAGACTACTGCTGTAATCTGGTGTGACACTTTGCTGTGTGGACACAGATGAATAAATCCCAAGTCTGGGTAAAATAATACCCAAGTCTGGATATTTAGGCGGAGGTATTGGTCAAAGGATTTTGAACCTTTGTTAAATGGGAGAAGGCGCGAGGATTTATGTTTCCCTTTGGGCGCGCGACTATAAATTACTGATTGCTTTCTTCCTTTTGTAGGACCAATGCGCAGCCGCGCAAGGTCAAAAGGCTAAAAAAGGTTGGTTTGTGGTATGGTCTCAAATCCTTTTTATGAGGTTTTTGGGACCTTACCCCTTCAACCGGCAACTTCCCAACGATGTATGATGAGTATTTTCTCGGACATGGTTGGAGAGTCGCTTGAAGTTTTTATGGATGAGTTTTCAATTTTTGGCACTAGTTTTGAATCTTGTCTCAACGAATTACAAAATTTTTAAAACGATGTGTTGAGAAAAATTTGGTGCTTAGTTAGGAGAAAAGTCATTTTATGGTGCAAGAGGTTATTGTGTTAGGCCATGTGATTTCGGAGAGGGGTATGGAGGTGGACAGGGCAAAAATACGGGTAATATCATCTTTGCCCCCACCGAAAAATGTGAAAGGGGTAAGGTCATTTTTTTGGACTCGCGGGTTTTTATAGACGTTTCATTAAAGGTTTTAGTGTTATTACTAAACCTTTGTGCAATTTGTTATTAAAAGATGTTCCCTTTGACTTTACTAATGAGTGTTTGCAAGCTTTTAATATTTTGAAGGAACACTTGGTGAAAGCTCCCATCTTGCAACCACCGGATTGGTCGAAGTCATTTGAGATCATGTGTGACGCAAGCGACACTACAATTGGTGCAATTTTGGGTCAAAGAATTGATAAAAAGCCGGTGGTAATTTACTACGCAAGCAAGACATTGTCCGAGGCACAACTTAATTACACCACGACCGAAAAGGAGTTATTAGCGGTGGTGTATGCCTTGGACAAATTCAGGTCTTACATTTGGGGAAGCAAAGTGATCGTGTATTCGGACCATACCGCGGTCTGGTATTTGATGGAGAAAAAAGACGCAAAGCCCCGTTTGATCAGTTGGGTGTCATTATTACAAGAATTTGATTTAGAAATTCGAGACAAGAAAGGAAATGAAAATGTAGTGGCGGATCACTTGTCTCGAATTCCAGTGGAAGGGGTTGACGATTTGAGCGAGATAAACGAAAGGTTTCCCGATGAGCAACTACTAGCCGTATCTACTTTCGTTGCACCGTGGTATGCCCACTATGTGAACTATCTAGCCACGGGTGCAATCCCAAATCATTGGACCAAGAAAAGAAGACAACAATTTATGGTCCAAGTGAAGTAATACATTTGGGATGAGCCGGACCTTTTCAAGATTAGGCCCGATCAAGTCATTCGGAGGTGTGTGCCCGAAACGGAGGTGTTGGAGATCTTGACTCATGCCCACTCATCCGCTTGTGGAGGTCATTTTAGTGGCCATAAAACGGGCTACCGGGTTCTTTCATGTGGGTTTTATTGGCCCACAATTTTCAAGGATGCTTGCGAGTTTGCAAGGAGTTGTGTTAATTTCCAAAAGATGGGGAGTATTTCAAAGAGGGACGAGATGCCGTTGCAACCGATTTTGGTTGTTAAAATATTTGATGTATGGGGCATTGACTATATGGGTCCCTTCCCGAATTCCAATGAGTTCTTATACATTTTAGTGGCGGTGGACTATGTCTCGAAGTGGATTGAAGCTATTGCAACAAGAACAAATGATCATTCGGTTGTTTGTAAATTTGTTCAATCCAACATCTTTGCCCGTTTTGGTATTCCAAGAGTTATCATTAGTGATGGTGGGTCGCATTTCAAGAATTTCAATTTCGGAAAACTGTTGAAGCAGTACAATGTGAATCACCGGAACGCTACACCGTATCATCCGCAAACTAGTGGACAAGTCGAGGTGTCCAATCGTCAAATTAAATAAATTCTTATGAAGACGGTCCGAACGGATAGGAAGGATTGGTCAAGCAAACTCAACGATGCATTGTAGGCATACCGGACGGCTTACAAAACTCCAATTGGTACAACACCTTACCGGATGGTGTATGGAAAGGGTTGTCATTTACCAATGGAATTGGCTCATCGGGCGCATTGGGCAATCAAGACGGTAAATGCGGATTTTGATGAAGCGGGGAAGATGCGGAAGTTGCAACTAAGTGAGATAGAAGAAATCCGAGATGAAGCTTACGAGTGTGCATCGGCATACAAGGATAAACTCAAAAAGGTCCGATGCAAAGCTGAGAAAGAAAACTTTTGAAGTGGGTCAAAAGGTATGGTTGTACAATTATCGATTAAAGATGTTTGCGGGCAAATTAAAAAGCAAATGGATGGGCCCATATGTCATTCGGCGAGTCGGTAGATTTGGTGATGTGGATATTCAAGATGAGCAAACCAACAAGCAACAAACGGTGAATGGACATCGGTTAAAGCCATACTTGCAAGGAAACGACATCAATAACTTGGAGCTTGACAAAGTGGGCTACATCCTATGCCCGGTAGATGACGAACAACCATGAGAGGCCTAGGTTTGGTAGTGTACATAGTTAGTTTATTTTGTTTGTTTTGTTTAGTTTGCACAATTACCGTGTTCGCTTGAAGCTCGTGTTTGAAACAAGTGTGGGGACGTTCGGGTTACGAATAGTTCTAGCATAGTGTTGAGGCACCAAAAACTTAATGTGCACGAAGTGGTTAATTAAAAACAACTAAAATTACCCTAAATCTAGACACTCTAAGCTTTAAATTTATAAACTTAGACTCGATCTAAAACTAAACCACAGAACCGGCAAGTGTACCGATCAATGTAGTATAGCTACAGTAAGTCCGAGTATCGAACCCACGAGACTCTAAAGATTACGCTAAGACTCTATCTAGACTAAGAATGACACGACTTAACTAATTGTTTATTGATTGAGGGGGGGTTTTCTAAAAATCCTAAATAAAATATTAAAATAATATTAAATAACTAGACACGAAATTTGACGAAGACTAGAACTAGTGGCGATGAAGACTACCTAGGCTAGACGCAAGCTAAACTCAGAATGGATTTCTATTCGATAGTTTTGTGGTATGGAACCAGGATCTTTGGATACTAAACCTATTAAGACACCACTAAGCCTCTCAAACACTCTCAAGACGATTCTTGTGGCACTACCTAGGCTGTTACGATTACCGGTTTTCTAGATTTCCTCACAGTCCTCTAGTTTCTTGAAAGTGCTTATATAAGACGATCTACCTCACAGCGCGAAAGTCTAAAGCAACTACGGGTTTTAATCTTGGTTTAATAGACAATGGAATGTTTAAGGACTTATAAACCAAACCGAGACCTATTAATAACCTCGAGCCTCACAGCGAAAAGATTAGCAGAACACTTGATTTTATTAAATTACCGAATATTACTTCTAAGGTTACTTACTAGATTTTCACCCTAAAGGATTAATGACCTATTACGTGATATAGACACTCACCTAAATCAAGAACCCTAGCACAACCCTATTATGTGATAAAGACTGTCACCAAGGATTATACGAAGCAATAAACAGTGATAAAACAAATGTCAAGCATGCATATACACCAAGTTAAAATCCCATAGCTTTTACAATACAAGAAAAATCCATAAACCACGCCAAAAACCGAATAAAAATCCAAACTTTATTTAAACTTTGTCATGCCTAGGTAGTATAAAAGTTTTAGCCGGAAAACATGGTCTTAAAAATAAATAAACAAAGTCTAAAATCTGAATTCATTGACATAGAAAACAAAGAAATATAGAAATAAAAGAAATCGGTAAGGTAAAACCCGTAAGCTTCAAACTTTAAGATCTCCGCCCGACTCTAATAATTCCCCACTTTAATTATTTTTCTTCTTGCCTCCTCTGATGTCGACTCTGAAGTTGCTGCCGTCCCTGATGTTCTTCGTTCCTCTCAAAATCGTCTGATCTTATGATGCGTCCACCTTCTTCCGTATATATAATTTGAATTTTGCTCATTAGGGTTTAGAATATTATAATAATATTTCAATAATTGTTTCCATGGCCCATAAGCCAAAAATCACGTCCAGGTATGTTTCTTTTTTCGACTAATGTTGATGAATTGGATATGGTCATAACTATGTTTCAATATTGATTTAAAGGCCCAATATCTCATGCCAGAAAATAGGCCGGGAATTGGATCAAAGTAAGTGTAACAAAAAGCTAGAAAACAATTTACACAAACTTATATACAGAGTTTTATTTAAAACATGCGGAAACTTAAAGAAATACAAACTGAAAACTTAAAACTTACAAGCTTAAGAGGATTACACAAGTTAGGATTTCTAGGTTGTGTGAATCCTTATGAACTACTAGCTCTTATATAGACATGAGAGACGATATGAAACCGGTTACCGATTAATCCGGGTGCACATTGGGCCCCATAGCAATTATCGATTGGTTTTATCGTGATGTCTGAGCTGTTATGCTTTAATAAAAGCTGAAAACGACATAAAAGACACGCATACAAACGGACAAACTACTTTGGCACACAAGTCCGCGTTGCTGTAGATAGTGGGTGAAATAATAGAGATAGTGGAGGGGTCATATTTTTGAGTGGCCCCTGAGTCCTGGTTCGTTCCACAATCGCCTTATCTCTTGTCGTGTTTCATGATCGTAGGGTCCATCACCATCACATGAGTCTTCCGAATTATTGCCCAAGAATTCGTCATTGCTTACATCATTATCTTCTCGAAGCTGGGCTTGCTGGGCTTGGATCCTAGTGTTGATTTTCTTAGTGGGCTTCACAAATAAGCCTTTTTGCTTGGGCCAATTTGTTAGCTGCTTGTTCTGCTCTTGTAGTGAAGATGTGTGGGCTTGTTCCTTCTGTTCGAATCCACCATCTGCACAAGTTGTATTCCACCATTGTTCTGTAGAGGTCCAGTTCTGCAAGGGCATTATCCCTTTGTTGATCTGCAATTCTTTGTAGGGCCTCCATTCTTTCCGATGATCGTAACCTGAGTTGGTCGAGGATATCTTCTTCTGTGATCCTGGCGTAGCTGTTAACAAGATATGCTCCAGGAGATGGCAAAGTTCCTCTTCCTCCATAGTCACGTCTGCACCCATCTTGGCGCCATATGTTACCTCTTCTAAGGTGTCGCTCAATATTGACATTGTTTCTGTATATTCTCCTGACATGTTCCATTCCTGCAAAGTCATTAAACAACAAATTCTTGATAATTGATCAGCTAAAACATTTTGTTTTCCGTCAATATGTTCCATGTTGATTTTAACTCCAGTGTTGTTTATGATGTCAATGAAGTTCATCCAGCGGACTCTGGATAACCTATTTTGAAGGTTTTGAGCGGCCTTATAAAAAGATATTATCGCTTGGCAGTCTGTTCTGAGAGTGATTTCCTTTTTATCCAAGATATAAATCTTGAATGCATTCAACCCATTAATAGCAGCATTTATTTCTGCATCAATGGTTGATTTAATCACAGGAAATTTTCCACTTGCATAAGCACATATTTCCTCCTTAGATCTGCCTTCTCCTTCTTTCTTCCATTTACAAATGACTCCCCATCCTTCCATGCAGCCATCTGTTTCAATCACCATATAAGCTTCCTTTGGAGGTAGCTTCATGTCTGGGAGATTCTGGACTTGCTTCTTGATTTCTCTCACAAGCCTCCAATCCGAATCTTTCATTCTTTTGTCTCCATGAGGGGATGTCTTTTCATATAGTGGTGCTAGCATGATTCCTAACTTTGGAATGTAACTTCTTGCATAGTTAAGAACTCCTAGCCATGATCTTAATCCCTTCTTTTCTTTGAGATCTTCATCCTTGAATTCTGCAATCTTCTTAATGATATGAGGTTGCAATCTAATTGAGGAATTAGTTATTACCGCCCCTAGGAATTCAATCTCTTTTTCTGCAATCTTCATCTTGTTTGCACTAAGAATTAAACCATTCTTCTCACATATCTCCAGGACTTTCCTGAGATGCTTCTCGTGTATTGCTTCATTTTCAGAGAAAACCAGTATATCATCAATGTATACTGCTACAAATTCTTCTGTTCCTTCAAAACAGTTATCCATTTTTCTCTGGAAAATTGCAGGTGCATTCTTTAGGCCAAATGGCATTACTAACCATTCATACAACCCTTCAGGTGTGATGAAGGCTGTCCATGCTATTGAATCTTCTGCCATTGCTACTTGATGAAATCCACTCTTAAGATCAAATTTTGAATAGATCTTAGAGTATCCTATCCTCTGGATTATTGTATTAATTCCAGGGAGAGAATATTGATCCTTCTTGGTATTATCATTTAGTGTTCTGTAATTGAACACCAATCTTTCCTTTCCTTTGACTTCTTTTCCTGTTGCTGGATCAATGGATGTTCCTGAGTTTACCATCATCGCCATCGTTCTATGCCTGCTTTTACTTTTCCTTATAACTCCCAATTGTAGCAGAATATCTGTATGTCTTTTGAATTGATCTTTCATGGCGGGTGTCACATGCTTCAAAGGTTTATCCTGAATTGTTATACTTGGGTTAAGTATTTCCAATTCACAAACAACCTTATTTTTCTTCAAGTGTTTCAGCGGATCATCTCCAATATACCCTTGATCTTTCAATCTTTTAATTAGATCCCTGAATTTTTCTTCAAACTTCTTGTTTCTGCTGATTTTGGTTTCCACCGTCTTGTATGACCATTCGTTGATTTCACTATAATCTTGATATTCAAGATCTAGTTCTTCAATGGCACATTTAGCAATTACAGCATACGGTTGGGTTACCACTTTTGATGTATTTTTATAAAAGGTAATGGTGTCACCTTCTATATTAACACATCCTTTCTTACTTCTAAGAAAGTTTGCACCAATCAGCATGTCTATTCCTTCACTTTTTCTCATTTCAAAACAGTAAGTGAACGGAATTGGATAGCTTTCTCCGGCAATAATCATCTTTCCATCTTGTTTAATCTTCATTCTTGCCTTTTGATCTGAGTTAATGCGTTTATAATTTACTATCCATGGGCTTTGCTCCATCGCCCCTTCTGGAACCTTCAAAATATTAGCACAACACGTTGTTGCTCCTGTATCCAATATGGCCTGTATTTCGAATGATGGCCCATCTTTAATTTCAAAATAAACCTTCATATTATACAGCCTGTTCCAGGACTTTCTTCCTTCATGACCCATTAAGGCTTTTTCATCTTTGGGCCTTGGTTCTTCATAAACTACCTCTGTATCTGATTCAGATTGTTCTTTGGGCTCATTAATAACTAGAGGTTTTCCAAACAGTTCAGCCCACTTCTTTTCAGGATCTTCTTTGGGCTTTTCTTCCTCTTTTCCTTCTCTATGGGCTAAAGGTATTTCCAGACCTTCCAACTCTTTCTCCAACTCCTTTAATTTTTCTTCTTCATTTACTGATTGGAGTTTCTGAATTTGATCTTCTAGGCCTTCATTCTTCTCGGTCAAATACATAGTATACTGAAGAAGCTCTTTAATAAGAGGTTCTTTATTAGCATAACCATGAACTTCTCTCTTTTCTGGAATCACCTTATACTTCAGGTGTTTAAATGCACATAATGTACATGCAATTAAACCACATTCATCACATGTTGCCCTTGACTTGTTTGTCGTTTCATACTTGCAATAGGAACATCTTCCATGGATCCTTCTTTGATTCATCCTGAGATTATGAATACATTTCTCCATTTCTTCATCCAACTTTATTCTTGGTGCCCAATCATACTGAGGTTGTATGTATTCAATTGTTCCTGCAAATGCATATTCATACCCTTCTTCTGCATTATTTCCTTCATCTTCAGAATAAGAGTATACATCATCATCATCATCATCTCCGGGATCTACAGATACAACATCCCAGTTGTTCGGAATTTCAATTTTATCTAATATAGCAGCTCTTGCTACTATAGCCTTTTCTTTTCTGCATTCACTTGCATAGTGCCCTTCTTCTCCACATCTGAAGCACTTGCATTTCCGAACTCTTTCCTGTTCTTTATACTTGCTTTTAAAAGCTCGTATATGATTTTTGTGTGGTTTTCCATTGTAATTTTTGGCCTTTGATAATGTTCTTTTTCTTGGATTACCATAATATCCAGGAACTGGAATATTTCCACAAAAATCTATTGCCCTTACTTCCTTTTGCAATGCTGCTCTTCTGCATGCTTCTTCTAAGTATTCTCCAATAAATTTGATTCTTGGAAATACTGCAGCTGTTGCACCAGGGTATTTTTCATTCCATGCTTTTTCAATATCTTGCCCCAGTATTGGTGGAAGTTTGCTGAATAGTTTATCAGAAAGCTCTGTTCCCACAAAGAGTCTTCCAGATTTTGCTGCAAGATTCTTATAATCACTTAGGAATTTCCATATACTCTTCGTCTCTTGACATTGCAATCTTTCCAAATTCCTATAAGCTTTATCTTGCTCTGCTGTACTCCCCTGGTATGGATCCTCAAGAGTGAATATCTTTCTTATTGTAGAAAGAATATTCTGAGTATCACTTGCTGCTTCTTCAAGAGCATTATACTCCTCTTTATACACATTTTTCCACTGGTTCCATGTTAGCTTTTCAACTTCTCCCATAAGGTTTTCAATGAAATTGATTTTTGATCTTTCATTTGGCCAGCTTTTTGTTGGATCATCCACCACATTTAGAGTACTTGATTCCCATCTTGATATTACATCTCCCCAAAGACTAATATCAAATGGCAGGACTAATATGCTTCCTTGGTTTGACCATGCTGGAGGTAAACTCCACATATTATTAGGTATTGCAGATGCCATAGCTTCAGTTCTTTGCTTTATCTTTGCTTGGTCGAAAGGGAACATTGTTCTTGTTTGTCCTATTGCTTGAGCTGGAGGGTAAATAACTGGTGTCATCGTTGCATCTGGTGGTCTTCCATAGTAAATATTAGAAGATGATGACATTTTTGCATGCTCAGTCTTCATTTTTCCAGTTATCTCCTTTCTTAATCTTGCAAGAGATGGATATTCCATTTCAGATTCTTCATCAATTCCTCCTGCATAGATTCTTTCACTTCTTTGCTTATTTGATTCTGTTTCATAATCACTTTCAGTTTTAGTAGCAGACGGCACATCTTTCAGCACGCTCTGTTTACTAGAACTTCCAGTTCTTACTACTTTAGATTTCTGAGCATTTTTGACAACCCATTTCTTAGTTTGTCTCTGCTTCTTATCTGTACCTTGCATAAGGGTTTTTCCCTTATAGGACACTACAGATTTTTCTTCCGCCTTTAGTCTCCTTGCTGATTGTTCATAGCACTCATTTATCTGCTGCTGTCTTGGTGATAAATCCTCATCACTAGACATTTGGATTTCTTCAATTGGTTGTGCTTCCCCTGCTAGGTAGACTATTTCTTCATCTGATCCTGTGTCTGTTGTTGGGGCCTCAACGGTAGGTTTTTGCTGTGGGTATGGAGTGTCATCTCCAAATATGCTCTCTTTACCCTGACAAAAAAAATATGGATTTTCCAAAGGAAAATCTATATTTTCTTGTTCTTCTTCTGAAGAATTTCCGGCAAAAACATATTCTTGTTCAGGATCTTCATTATCAGTATTCCATCCGGTAGATATGATTGGTGAATCATCACATGTATTAACATATGAATAATTGACCATATAATCATATTTTCCTGATGGTTCCCCTAGTGTATCCCATACACCTGGTTTCTTTGTCTTTGTTTTTGGAGTCTTCTTTCGATCAAACTTTCCGTTATTCCATTTTTCATTATGTTCTAGCTCCTCCCATGGTGTTAACCAGTTTGGATTATCCAAATCACAGGGGTTGTGATATAATGGATTAACCTGTACATGGTTTATTCTGCCAGTTAGTGCTGTTTCTTCTTCTTCTTCATCCTCCTGTCGACTAGGATGTCTTGCACTTTGGCTTCTTGCCCCCAAATCTTCCAATAAATTAGGATTATTGGTAGTTCTTCTGTAGTTTTGGAAGCTTAACACCTGTGTTCCTCCAAATCCATCTCGAATGGATGCTTCTGTTGGAGCTCTTACTATTATTCTTTCTCTTGGTGGTCTGATCGTCCACTGCCTTCCAATAGGCACTTCTATCCCTTGAGCTGGTATGGCCCTGATGCTTGATGAAGCTAGATAGCTTATAACATTTTCAATATTATAATTGAATCCAACATTACTAGTGTTTGTCAATCTTCCCACTAGTGCACTTGTAACTATCAGGTTTGACTCGCCACTGAACTCCTCATAGCCATGAGTTTGTATTACTATCTGAATGTATCTAAAATCAGATAATGATACCATCATGTTTGGTGCTATGTATACCATCTGGGCTCCTGAGGATAAATCAACCTCCATAGATCCAATTATAGACACATTATTTGCCCATCTTGTGTCTCTTAAGACTACCAAAGCTTGAGTTCCTGCTCTTATTCTGTGCAGGGTTTGTAGCCTTATCATAATAACACCCATATGCAAATGTTCTAGGCCTCTTTCAGCCAACCTTGCATATGACCTGTCATTACAGAATTCCAGTTCCACTTGATCACCATCTGTGACTAAGACTCTTTCTTCTCTATAGTGTTGGTAAACACTATTTTCTTGTCTTCTATCACCAGTGTTATATAGTACCTCAGCTGGTACTAAATTAGCTCGTCTACTTCTGGTCAACTGAATTTCTCTGTCTGGATCTATCTGTGTTTCCAGGGTTTAGTTAAACCCTCTTCTTCCGAACCTCCTTCGAGTATTAAACAGATTCCTTTGCCAAGTAGAATACTGTCTAATTTGGTCCTCTTGGCTTGGGACCCTTCTATCACTGTTTATTGCTGTAGTCGTTGGTCTCCATAAGGGTGGTGGCTGGTCTGTTGATCTTCTACTCATCTTTGGATCTTAGCAAGTTCTTCTTGAAGAATCTTACTAGGGTCTTTGTGTACATAGAACGGGCTTTTTACTTTTGGAATTACTGGCTTCCCTTCAATCTTAAGATTTTTAAGATTTTCAAGGCCTTCAAGTAACTCTTTTGGATAGCCTTCTATTACAGCACCTTTTCCTTTATTTAGCTCTGTAATAGCCCTTTTTAGTTCGCCAACGTCTTCTTTTATTTCTCGAAGTTCTTCTGAGACTCGTGTAACTTCCTGTATGAGGAAATTATTCTGCTTGATTAGAACTGCTGTTTGTTGAGCTGGGTTGCCTATACCAGTGGTTTTGCTAAAACCAACTGAAGGTTCGTCTATATTCCAAGTTGCTGCTGCTGCTGATTTATAAGACTCAGTTTCCGTAGTGGCTTGCCACCTATTCATAGAATCATAGATTCTTCAAGTCTTACAATTAACCTTTCAACTTGGGTAACCTTTTTGGTAAGCTCTTCTGTGAGTCGGAGAGCTTCTGCTTCAACAATTTTTGGTTGTTTGGCTATTTCTTCAACCAAACTTCGAACTTGAACCGCCGTGAGTGGTTGGTGAGATTGTAAAGTCACACCTATTTGTGTTACTTTCTTGGAGAGATTATTAATGGCAGTATGAATACCACTAATTTGTCTACCAAGACTCTCTTGCTCTCTAAGGATCTCTCTGAATCTTTTTATATTTAAGTGAGTGGCTAACAAGTGACTATCATAAAAAGCTTGCAAATTATATTTTAAAATATTTAAATCATCCGATATTAACAAATTCGGATTAGTAGAGTGATTATTAACGTTAAAAGCGTGTGTAACACTTTCTCCGTGAAAACACTCGTAATCTAAGCCAAAATTTGTTCTTCTATGGATTGGTTTTGAAAATTCTAGATTAAGATAATCTAATCTATTATTATTTTCACAAAACGTAATTTGTCTTTCAAAATCTTGAAAATACCTTTCAACACTTGGATTCATAAAATATAAAGAGCATATTAAAATTTCTGGATTTAAAACAATATTTAAAACAAAAGAGGACTTAACAGTTACTTGGCTCTGGGTTATCCTTATTTCTTAACAAGTTTCCTAATTCTTCATAAAGTTCTACTTTGTTTGGGAAAAGATGATTAAATAAACAATAGTTGTTTCCGATTTATGAACTAAACACAGGATATTTTCTCTGGTGAATACCTCTTGGTTTTTATTAAAAACTTTAATACTTTTTCAAAAATCCATAAGTTTTATCACCACAGGGGATCTGCCTATCTTCGCCATCTCAGCTACTCTTTGGCCTCTGCCTGTGTCTTTTTAAAACATTCTCCTTTTGAAAACCATTTAAAGTATCAATAATTTTTAAACCATTTGCCTTTCACAAATTCTGAAAATTCCGCCTATGCTTTCTTCCGAACTAAACTCACCATGGGGTGCTACTTACTCAACTTCGGTAGGCGCCCATGTCTTTTGTAAATTTTTTTCTTAAAACATAGTTTAATTTTTACTTAGATCGAATGAACAGTAATGTTTATAAAGTTATTTTTCCCAGAAATTACTTACCAGAAGTAATTATAAAACTTTAATTAGAATTAAGCAACTTATTTATGAATTAATTCATTCCCAGGCCTTTCACTATTAAGTCTTCTTTGAGGCTTTAGCCTGACATATCGGAGCTTTTTACAGCTCTGATACCAGAAAATAGGCCGGGAATTGGATCAAAGTAAGTGTAACAAAAAGCTAGAAAACAATTTACACAAACTTATATACAGAGTTTTATTTAAAACATGCAGAAACTTAAAGAAATACAAACTGAAAACTTAAAACTTACAAGCTTAAGAGGATTACACAAGTTAGGATTATGCTTATTTACGTAAATTATTGGACCGAGAGCCTGTGACGGTGCACATGTGTGTTTCAAAAGCCCAAACTCAACAATCATAATTAAATATGGCTGGCACCTTCTTTAGGGGTGTTCAAAATCATCCGAATCCGAATCCGAACTATCCGAATATCCGAATCCGAATTATCCGAAATTTCGGATATCCGAAAATCGGATAATCCGAATTTTCGGATTCGGATTCGGATAGTGATTTCAGAAAATTTCGGATATTTCGGATATCCGATATCCGAAACTTTTTTTTAATATATTTTTATAATATATATAAATACCATTTAAAAGTTATGACCTAACCCTAAATCTAATCCATTCTCCACTCCAGGCGCCGCTCTTAGTCTCTCACACCCCACGCCCCCATCAAAATCGAAGATCTAGATCTGCTGAAAGTCGAAGATTCAAGATCGAGATCTGAAAGTCGAAGATTCAAGGTTTGTTTCCATATATTGATTATCAAATCTGTTTTGTTCATCGGTTTCTACGAATATCAAAAGGTTCATTCATTATATACGAACATCAAAGGTTATACTTATCAAATCTGATTTGTTCTAATCTGATTCACGGTTTATTTTAAGTTTATGTAGAATCCTTCAGTAGTTTATAATCTGATTTGTTCAAATCTGATTCACGATTTCACGGTTTATTTGAAGTTTATAATCTGATTTCCATTCGGATTCAAATCTGATTCACGGTTTATTTGTTAGTTAACAGTAGATTCAAATCTGATTCACAGTAGATTCGAATCCTTCAGAAGTTTATAATCTCATTTGTTCATCAGTTTATAAGCTGTTTTTATATGATTTGTTTGTATAATATACATCAAACTTCTACTTTGTTTCATATGGTTTTGTTACAGATTTGTTAGTTAACAGTAGATTCAATACATATGAAGCAAAAAACATTTGTTGACTCGTTTCGCATTATATTCTTGCGCAGGTTTCATATGGTGCCTTGGAAGTTTGAAGGATGGATTGGAATCGGATGATTGGATTTGGAAGATTATGTGTTTATTTCGACTTTTAAAACTTTGAATTGTGTTGGTTTGAACTTTGAATTGTGTTATGTGTTATTTTGGAAATGTTATGGGTTATTTTAGAACTTTGAATTGTGTTGGTTGTTTCTTTTGAACATCAGATCTTTTTATTATGTTGGGCAAAGTTTGTATTTTTATTTGATTGTTTTTTTGTTTTAGAATTTCGGATATCCGTTTCATTATCCGTATCCGAAATTTCGGATATCCGAAAGTCGGATATCCGAAATTTCGGATACGGATTCGGATAGTGAAATCTACTATCCGAAATGTTCGGATATCCGACTTTCGGATATCCGAAACTTCGGATATCCGGTTTTGAACACCCTAATGTAGAGATAGTGGGCTCGACCCAATCACAAAAAATGACTGCAATTTTTATTCGGTCCCTGACTCCGCACTCTGCCCAACTGACTGGTTATTTTCATATTATTCGTTTTTGCTCCATTTGCACCAGGACCTTGCAAATCACAAAATAATATAATATAATACTAAAACTAAATAAAAATAAATAAAACTATACAATAATTATACAATTTACACGGAACAAATATGTGTATTTTACCACTTATCAGGCCTAGGTTTGGTAGTGTACATAGTTAGTTTATTTTGTTTGTTTTGTTTTGTTTAGTTTGCACAATTACCGTATTCGCTTGAAGCTCGTGTTTGAAACAAGTGTGGGGACATTCGAGTTACGAATAGTTCTAGCATAGTGTTGAGGACAACACGGGATTTTCAAGGGGGTAGGGTAATTTTCCATGTTTTTGAAAAATATTAAAAGCATAAAAAGATTAACAAATTAGAAAACTGAAAAAAAAAACACTAAAAGCTGCATTTTTGGCGAACTAGATATCCCCATGCCACCGTAAAATACGGTGGCTACCGTAAATTACGGTGGCTACCGTAATTTACGGTAGCCTGGGGATCTTGGCTCTCTTACGCTGGAAACTCACTGGTTTACGGTGGGAATTTTTTGCCAGATGCCACCGTAAATTACGGTGGCTACCGTAATTTACGGTAGCCCTGGCGAATGAAAGGACGCAGCAGGTTACAACTTTTATAAAAAAAATAATAATAATTCACGTGCAATTAACCCCCTCCACTCGATTTCTGCCCACTATCCCTATCCACACATATCATCTTTCCCTTTCATCTTCCCCACAAAATCCCTAAGAAACCCCACAACCTTCAAACATTAAGATCCTCATTTCTTTCTCAATTTTTAGCCAAATCTAGTGATTTTTGGGTCTATCTTGCCTGGAATTTCATGAACTTTCTGATTTTGAGGAGACATTTGCAAGAAAAACTTGTTTTCTTGGACAATTGTCAAACCCTAGGTGTCGAAATTTTTGGGGGTTTTTGGAGCTTTTGATTTTCTTGTGTTTGTGCATCTTCAATCCAAGGTATGTGATGTTTTTACTTTATTTTTGATGATGCATTGTGAAGATGATGGTTATTAGTGTTATTTTTTTTCACACACTTGCTTGTTCTTAGTTTATGTCATAAAAATTGTTCATTGAGAGATTGTTATGGTTGTAGATGTAGGATTGAGGTTAAATTTGTGAACTTTTGGCAACCTATACATTGTAGAGGCACCATGCCCAAATTTTATGAAAACAACATATGAAACTTTGTGCTCTCCACCATCTACAACCATAGTAACAAGCAGGTCTGGGGGTTTTTGAGAAAAAGGGAACTTATTTTTGTGTTTGTTTGGTTTGTTGTGTTTGTGGTATGTTAGGAAATGGTGAGAACGAAAGAGAAAGCAGGAGCTTGTTCATCAAAAGGCAAACAACCGGAACAACAACCGAAGAAGCGGAGATATTTAGGAATAGATGACGATAGCGAGGAAGAGGAAGAGATAGAATTGGACCCGGCGGACAAGCCGAAGTGGGAAGCGGGTCCGTTAGATGACCAACCGGAAGAATGGCAGCCTACATTGTTCAACGACCGCATAAACCGTTTAAAAGAAAAAGCAGTCGCATTCATCTGTGAAAGAGAGGTTA
The DNA here is from genome assembly GCA_030545235.1 of Helianthus tuberosus. NCBI lineage: Eukaryota > Viridiplantae > Streptophyta > Magnoliopsida > Asterales > Asteraceae > Helianthus > Helianthus tuberosus. Next base: position 91,347,911 of record CM060411.1, read on the forward strand.
GAGAAGTGGAGTTTGGGCCGTTCAACGTGTTTGCTAAGTTTCGTGCCCTGGGGTGGGAAGCGGCATTAAGTTGTTACGATAAAGATAATAAGAATTTGTTCATGAATGAGATTCAGGAGTGGATGGCCACTCTAACATGCAACAAGTACGACCGGCCGTCTCAAATGAAGTTAACGGGCACTGTGAATGGGATAGATGTGGAGATGTCATTCGACACGTTGAGAAAGTTGGCAAGGTATGATAGCTTGCCCGCACGTGACTATACGATTCCGAGTCTTGATGACTTGCTTCTCAAACCGGAGGCACACCCGAGATGGAATGACATGTTGGCTGCGTTGTTCTTACCGGGTACTTTTAGTGGCACGTTGTATAGAAGAAATTTGAAGATTGAAGCAAAACGGTTGCTTACGATTTGCATCTTAAATGTGATCCCAAGAAGAGGTGATAAGCAAGAAGTGAGGTTTCAAGAGATACCCATTCTTTACTCTTTGATGTGGGTCGCCTCGTTTCCCGTTTCGGTATTTGGTAATGAACAATGTTTGGATATGCCGGAATAAGGTGGGAAGAAATATCATTTCGTATTGTCGGATGATCACGGGGTTATTGAAATTGTTCAAGGCTATCACACCGGAAGATAAGGGGGCATCGAAGAGGCACAATCCATTTGACATTAGGAGAATGGGAGTTGGTTGGAGTTATGAGGAGTCAGAGCGTTATCATAAGTTGAAGTCGGAGGGTCAAAGGTGGCGAGCTTTAAAAGTTGATGCAAGGGCATTACTACCGGGTAAGGCGGACGAGCCCGAAAGTGAGGACGAACCCCCGAGTGGGGATGGAGATTATGCGGATGAACCACACGGTGAGCACATGAATGTGGACCAAGGGGGTCTAAGTCGGGGACATGGTGGTGGTTTCTTTGATTATATGGAGCGCTCGTATGAGCCAAACTGGGCATATGATGGAACCATGCAAGAAATCATCGAAAACCAGCGTCCACCGGCATCGGTTTTCTACACATGGTCGGGGTCCGAGCGCACATTCTTCGATCATCAAACATGGACGGGGGCTAGTATGGAGCAGGCATTGAAGCACAAATTTGACCGACAGGAGTCGTGGAACCGCACACATGCTTATTCCTTTGAGCAGGAGATGAACAACAGGTACAATGATGATCAAGCCCGACGGATGCACGCGGATTGGCATGCGGGGCGGCTAGTGGTTGTGGATCCACCTCCGGTGGATTATGCATCTCTACCACCTTCTGATGGTAGTGTTTCGTATCCGACACCGCCTGTAACAACCCGCACTTTCGTGCGTTGTTACTACTCGATATACTCGTTACGCCTAGCACCAGAGATTCGGAATCATAATGTAACTATATCGTATATATCGCTATTCGAAGGATGATCGCATATTTTTGAAATACAATATCACTATACTACACTATTATCACAAACGCTAACACTCACGGAGGCATTGGGTGAGGACCTATTCTACCCTCCTCAGTGGCCGTGATGTGTCGAACGTAAACAATTAACGCTAACAATGACTCTCGGGTGAGTGCTGTAGCTCCAGTCGTCATGACGATGATGACAATACGAGTAAACGGTACCCCGTCAGTCTTTGTGGCACTACACGAAATAACGTTCACGAGGGCATCAAGAAAGGACCTATACTACCCTCATTGATTGCCGTGAAACGTCGCTAATAATCGCATACTCGAATCGGGAACCGATTATAATTATCGAAACTGTGGATTATGGATACGTAAATACGACCCCTAGTGATATATAAGTATATATAATAACAATATACTGATAATATAAATTAATTATGGAAAGTACGTACCTCAAAAACTATCAAAACGATCGAAAACGGAGAAGTTCAATGCGTCAGGATAGCCATCCGGACGGATAGCAATCCGGGCGGATAGCAATCCGGACGGATGGGCAATTCGGGCCAGAACTCCCTTCTTCTCCTCTGTTGCCTATAAATACCATGTCACATCACTTGAACAGTGATGTGACAGCTCCCACTCGACCAAACACGCTCCAGAACCCTTTCTCTCAATTTCCTCGCGATTCCGGTAAGATTTCAACCTAAAACTTGTACTTCTACAATCTACACTCGATTCTACATCATTCTATCTTTCAAAACTCAATTTCTAACCGTAAAATCTACGGATTTGAGGCGTTTTTGAGGTGATGTCACCAAGAGTTCTTATGAACTTTCAGTTGTGACCTCATCCCACCATAAACGACTCAGATCTGGGTGATTTCCACATGTTTTGGTAACAAATCTCGCCTAAATCTATGTATTTACCCAAGGAACTGTGCGATTTCGAGTTAACCATGAAGAACCATCACGAACGGCCAGATCTAATGGAACGGGGTGATTCCCGGCCGTTAGAACGGGCCGGAATTGACGGAACTTCAAGTGTTAGTGCGAGATTACACTGTCCCGGCAACTCTACACGTATACCTTCCGTTAAACACTCAGAAATAGTAGTTAGAATGCGAAACAGACGTGTTGTCCGCACGAATAACATGTAATCCGCACGGATAACATGTAATCCGCACGGATAACATGTCATCCGCACGGATAACATGTCATCCGCATGGATAACATGTCATCCGGACGGATACATGTCATCCGGACGGAATACATGTCATCCGGACGGAATACATGTCATCCGGACGGAATACATGTCATCCGGACGGATGACGTTTATTCGAACAGATGACAATCCGCACGAACCACCACTCACTTCGCACGGATGACAATTCGGACGAATCACACCTTATCCGCATGGATCACACCTTATCCGCACGGATCACACATCATCCGCACGGATCACCTGTTATCCGGACGGATAACATGTCATCCGGACGGATAACTTGTCATCCGGACGGATAACATGTTAATCCGCACGGATGAGCACCATTCGACCAAGTGAGTGACTTTCAAGGCAATCTTGCTTAACCGTACATCGTTTACTCTGTTCTTCAAGGATCAACACAGACGTACTCACAACCGACTCAATCTAGTGGTATTCTCGCTAAATACGCACTGTGAGTATACTTGAACCCCTTTTAATCGAATTTTGGGTGTAACATACGTTTCTAACAAATCGAACTTATCAAACGAAATATTCAATCAATCGAATCATCACTTGCGAATAACTATTATGCATAGATATACGTGATACTAGTTGCATATGTGCTAGGGCTTATACTCGCGACGTCCCACCACGACTAGTATAGTACTATTGCGCCCGACGGGGTCTAGTTATGCCATCGTACATTCGAGCATCGAGGACTTAGTTGGTAGTGTCAGTTTTGTGAGTATATATGTCGTGTATTACGTTTATGCATGTGGAAATTCGCAGCTCTTTTAATCTATTATGCTATACTTATCAAACCTGTATACTCGCCAATACTTTTGTATTGACAAATATTTTAACGTATGTTGCAGGTTAGATCGCAGACTATATCAAATCAAGCTAGGGAGTCTAGAAACTCAACTAAAATCTAGGTTGTCGGATTTGTATTGTTCGAGAGGACAAGAAATCTGTGATAACTTATGTGATTGTATTATTTGTTAGTATGGGATAACGAATGTATTAAATAATATCGCAATATAGTTGTTATGGATTCTCTTGAGCAATCTGATTCGCCTAGTGCCGCGCCCCGATGATTCCGCCATCGGTTGGGGTGTGACAGATTGGTATCAGAGCCATAACTATAGGGAATTAGGCCAGACTCGACCTAGTCCGGGTCGACGTCTTAGAAATTGACCTAGTCTATAGTCTAAGTACCAACATGTCGACTCATACGAACCCGGTGGGGTTTGTATTGGGCTTACTTGATACTCTCGATCGAAATTGCTAAAAGCTACAACTTTGTGTTAATACCGCGTACTACAACTTCACACGAAGAAGCCTTCCCTAAGGCTAAAGTACTACTTAGCCTTTCCTAAGGCCGGCACAATACACATGTTTTCAAAAATACTCGCATAACGAAACCGAGCGATCCAGTCAAGACCAAGTGTGAAAACCAAGAACTCTCGATAGGATCGCTCACTCAGCGCATTTTTCTAGCACGAGGACCTTTCATCGAGATTAGGAGTGACATCCACATCTCGACGAAAGTCTCCATTTCAAAATCTAGTGGATCTCGCGAAATTATTCGAAGAGCATGACCACAATTAGGAACGAAACTGTTAAGACAGGGGTGAAACCCGTACCTTAGTAAGTCGTTACACTCTCTAAAATTAGTTTTCAAAAGATCTCACCAAGGACTCGACTATCATGATGACTCGAGCCACGTGATGACTAGGAAGACGAATGCCATGAGCTGCATCCCAGTGGAAGCATGGAGTTTTCTAGGTTAACGCACGTGCACGAACTTGTTAAGTATAGTTGGGAATACCTTGGGTAGTCCACGCCTAAACACCCAAGGCACCCTATCGTACGACCCGCCAATCTTCCAACGGGTTGGAGACTTATTTTACGTTTCGAAACTTTACGCTTTATCGATTTCTCAATTTAAGGATTTTCACTCCCTACTTTATAAACGCACAATTCGCACGGCTATCGCAATCTAAAACGAAATCCGAATACTCGTAACAAAACTAATGCATAATCTATCGCGTTCGCTCTCGTTATCTCACTACAACGCGTCCTCGCTTATTCAAAATCGACCTGTACTTGTATGATTACAAATTGCAAATAAATAAACAAATATATACGTGTAAACAAACAAGTCATTGCGTGAGAACTTAGGAATTTCGAGTCTCCTATGTGGCTCCTACGTGACTCGTATTTCTACTATACTATCGCACCAAGTTTTGAACGTGCTCAATCGCATCGCAAAACTCAAAATCATTATGATCGAATCTCACTCCAAGTCTCTTTCTGTCTAGATGCCTTCCAACAACTCTACCTTGAGACGAGTAGCTAGGAGGAGAGCCAAACGAAGTGTCAATAAGAGGATTGCATCACTTGTGACTAAGGAAGTGAGTAAGCTTATTCCTCGAATTGCCGCTCAAGTGCACTCTCTCAGCAACCCTCGAGCCTTGGAAGACTCCAAGACGGAAGCGCCACAATCTACTTTTCTCTACAAGCACTTCAAAGCCTGTGACCCGATGGAGTTCACGGGTGAAGGAGATGCATCTCAACTACTCCAGTGGTTCGATTCTATCGAAGTCACCCTTCGTCAAAGCGGGTGTCCCGATAGTTTTCGTACTACTTGTGCTACCGGAGTATTTCAATCGCGAGCACTCGACTGGTGGACCGCTGAACGTAACAAACGGGGGATCTCCACAGGTTACGCTCTCTCTTGGGATGAGCTGAAAGAGCTTATGAAGAAAGAGTACTGCCCTCCCCACGAGATTTAGAAGCCAGAAAACGAATTTTGGGAAATCAAGCAAACCAAGGGCGACAACGCTGGCTACACCGCAAGGTTCAAACAGCTTAGCATAATCTGCCCAAGTCAAGTCAACACTTCAGAGAAAGCCATTTCGAAGTATATTCGCGGCTTACCTGAGTGTGTGGGTGATTTTGTCGAAGCTGCAAGACCGGCTACCATCGAAGAAACATACCGCTTAGCCGCAGAAATCAACAACAAACGACTCATGGAAGGATTATTCTCAAGGAATCCTGTCAAGCAAGCTCATCAAGCAATCGCCAGTAATCCTTCAGACGAACATGCTGACGAATCTTCTGATGAATCTACCGACGAATCTTCTGATAAATCTGCTGGCGATTCTTCTAATGAATCGGCTAACGACTCTGCTGATGAATCAGCTAATGATTCTTCTGACGAATCTGTTAACAATTCTTCGGACGGATCTGCTGCCGATTCTTCTGACAAATCTGCCGACGGATCTTCCGACAAATCAGCCAAAGACTCTGCAAGTGAGTCTTCAGACGAATCCTCCTCCGACGACATCTCTTCGCAAGACACCGCCAAACCCAGTCGCAAACGAAAGACTTCAAGCCCCAGCTCGTCAACCACCGAACTGCTGCAACCGAAACCTCTCCGAACAGTTCCGATGTTTCCAAAACGAGCCTACACTGGAGCTCATCCTCAGTGTTACTCGTGTACCTATCATCATCCAGTTGGGGCTGACTGTCGCTATTGCAATAACTGCAACCGCTACGGTCACTTCACCCGCAACTGCCGCATCGAACCGTGAACTCAAGTACAACAACAACAGCTCCAGCAAAAGTCTCCAGCATCCGACATCTAGCAAGCATAGGATAAAGTTGTAATGATACGATTTTCGACGATAATTTCTAAGATTTGAACCTACTCTATTATTCGAAGTTATCACTAAGTGTAACATCAACTCTCGTTTTCGTTTCCTCTATCCCACTTTAGTCGTCGCACTTAGACTAGAATCACGCACGTACTATATACTATATCACGAAATAATGTGTTTTACCCTCACTACACTCTTAGAAGGAGGTACGATAAACGTGCAAGGAACGAATAATCACGGGTGCACACGGGATTATTTGGGTCAGTGCACGGTGGTCGTAGTGAATTCTAAGGTGCCATAGCGTTTTGACAAAAGGCGACACCAAATCACGGGATGAAAGTAGTAGGGGTCAAGCAAGGTGTGCTCTATCATACTACCAAGGTTCCGTGAAGAAAGTGCCACGTGGAGTTGAACGTTATTAGACCTATATACTATCGTGATTATTTTCAACACACTACACTTAATCACAAGGCGTAACAACAGAAACCGTATCATCGCGAGACTTGTCGTAAGTCTGCAAACGCAATGCAATCGCCTCATCGATGGACTCTGGAGAGTCTACCTCGCAGGACAATTGCATCAACGCAAGACTGGTCGTAAGTCTATAGCGACCAATCTCATCGAGAACTTAAACGCTCACGACGTTATTGAGTGAGGACCTATTCTACCCTCCTCGATAACCGTGGTGCGTCGCAACGTAACGTTAAGCTTATTTGAAACAAAACTCGACGAATCGCAATCGCTCATCATGTGTACCTCGCAATCTCTATCGCTTATTATGTGAATCTATATCGTTTGCTGTGTATCAATCTATCGCTATACCGTTAGCTATGATATTCGTGTTAAGTTAGCACGCATGACCTCGCTTCACGAGATGAAGCTCATGTGGTTAAGGCAGGGTGTTTTAGTCATATCAGTGACCTTTCGTGGAAAAGGGCCATGTGGGGTCTAATGTTAGTCAAACTCTGTGGTGTTAATCAATCAAAATCGAACCGCATACCTATATCGCTTGCACGCAACAACTGCCGCCTATCGTAATTCGATTTTCATCACCATCATTACTAGTGTTGTGTTTGTATTATTCGTTTAATCATCTAATCGCTGATCGCCTATCGTGTATAATCCACCGCTTATCGCTCGCCTAGTGTTCATTACAGTCTGTGTGGTATTAAGTACACATGACACCGCTTCACGAGGCAAAACTAACCTGGTTAAGCATGGTGTTTCGCCATGTTAGCAAACTCTCGTGGAAACGTGCCATGTGGGTTTAATGTGGAAACTAATCGAAAACGCGCTATTCACTTCTCGCTTATCAACATGCCGGATTAACCTATTCAAATCTATCTTATGCTCGGTCCAACTTTCTAACGATTGGGCCGAGTAAACGCAATTCTAACCGTGTCATATCGGCACACCTGACACTGCCTCACGAAACGGAAGTAATATGGGCAAAGCATGGTGGATACGCCGCTGGTACTTCCTATATATAAGTGTTTTAAACATATTAACAAACTTTCGTAGGAAAGTGCCAAGTGGGGCTCGGTAATTAACTACCTTTTTGTACTGATTAAAATGTCTTTTATAAAATTTTGATTTAAAACCGGTGGGCAAGTGAAATTCTCTCACAACGTGGAGTTAACATCGAATCAGCTTAACTCCATGTCCAAGAAAAGTTTCATGAGCCCCGTTTTTCCCTAAACTTTTACAATGTCAAAATAAAATCCTTCTTAAGACATTGGTTCGACATCGAGTTCAGCTTGAACCCATGTCAGAGGAGAGTTTTCATAACCCTGTTTTCATCTTCGAATTCCTTAAAATGTTTAAAAACTTAAACTCCTTGCAACATTGGTTAACATCGACTCCGTTGACCTCACGTTAAAAGGAAAATTTTCAAAGATTTTCACCCTAAATTCCTTTTTAAGTATCTAAAAGCGAACGCTTCTTGTAACGTTGATTAACGATCGACTCAGTTAATTCTACGTCATGAGAAACCTTTCAATTTCAGTCGCATCGAATTCTCCAAGACACGTGGTACCTTGGAATGCCGACTCGTGGGGTTATTACTTCTGTCTTACGTCGCCTCCTCGCTATCGCAGTCGATCTCTCTTATTCCAAACATTCTCGCAGTCAACTTACAATCAAATCGCTCGCAGGAGCCGCTACTCATACCAGATCAACTCTTAGAAGTCTACCTATTGGATTAATTTCGGGACGAAATTTCCTAAAGTAGGGGAGACTGTAACAACCCGCACTTTCGTGCGTTGTTACTACTCGATATACTCGTTACGCCTAGCACCAGAGATTCGGAATCATAATGTAACTATATCGTATATATCACTATTTGAAGGATGATCGCATATTTTCGAAATACAATATCACTATACTACACTATTATCACAAACGCTAACACTCACGGAGGCATTGGGTGAGGACCTATTCTACCCTCCTCAGTGGCCGTGATGTGTCGAACGTAAACAATTAACGCTAACAATGACTCTCGGGTGAGTGCTGTAGCTCCAGTCGTCATGACGATGATGACAATACGAGTAAACGGCACCCCGTCAGTCTTTGTGGCACTACACGAAATAACGTTCACGAGGGCATCAAGAAAGGACCTATACTACCCTCATTAATTGCCGTGAAACGTCGCTAATAATCGCATACTCGAATCGGGAACCGATTGTAATTATCGATACTGTGGATTATGGATACGTAAATACGACCCCTAGTGATATATAAGTATATATAATAACAATATACTGATAATATAAATAAATTATGGAAAGTACGTACCTCAAAAACTATCAAAACGATCGAAAACGGAGAAGTTCAATGCGTCAGGATAGCCATCCGGACGGATAGCCATCCGGACGGATAGCCATCCGGACGGATAGCAATCCGGACGGATAGCAATCTGGACGGATGGGCAATCCGGGCCAGAACTCCCTTCTTCTCCTCTGTTGCCTATAAATACCATGTCACATCACTTGAACAGTGATGTGACAGCTCCCACTCGACCAAACACGCTCCAGGACCCTTTCTCTCGATTTCCTCGCGATTTCGGTAAGATTTCAACCTAAAACTTGTACTTCTACAATCTACACTCGATTCTACATCATTCTATCTTTCAAAACTCAATTTCTAACCGTAAAATCTACGGATTTGAGGCGTTTTTGAGGTGATGTCACCAAGAGTTCTTATGAACTTTCAGTTGTGACCTCATCCCACCATAAACGACTCAGATCTGGGTGATTTCCACATGTTTTGGTAACAAATCTCGCCTAAATCTATGTATTTACCCAAGAAACTGTGCGATTTCGAGTTAACCATGAAGAACCATCACGAACGGCCAGATCTAATGGAACGGGGTGATTCCCGGCCGTTAGAACGGGTCGGAATTGACGGAACTTCAAGTGTTAGTGCGAGATTACACTGTCCCGGCAACTCTACACGTATACCTTCCGTTAAACACTCAGAAACAGTAGTTAGAATGTGAAACAAACGTGTTGTCCGCACGAATAACATGTAATCCGCATGGATAACATGTAATCCGCACGGATAACATGTCATCCGCACGGATAACATGTAATCCGCAGGGATAACATGTCATCCGCACGGATGACATGTCATCCGGACACATACATGTCATCCGGACGGAATACATGTCATCCGGACGGAATACATGTCATCCGGACGGATGACGCTTATTCGAACAGATGACAATCTGCACGAACCACCACTCAATTCGCATGGATAACAATTCGGACGAATCACACCTTATCCGCACGGATCACACCTTATCCGCACGGATCACACATCATCCGCACGGATCACCTGTTATCCGGACGGATGACTTGTCATGCGGACGGATAACATGTTAATCCGCACGGATGAGCACCATTCGACTAAGTGAGTGACTTTCAAGGCAATCTTGCTTAACCGTACATCGTTTACTCTGTTCTTCAAGGATCAACACAGACGTACTCACAACCGACTCAATCTAGTGGTATTCTCGCTAAATACGCACTGTGAGTATACTTGAACCCGTTTTAATCGAATTTTGGGTGTAACATACGTTTCTAACAAATCGAACTTATCAAACGAAATATTCAATCAATCGAATCATCACTTGCGAATAACTGTTATGCATAGATATACGTGATACTAGTTGCTTATGTGCTAGGGCTTATACTCGCGACGTCCCACCACGACTAGTATAGTACTATTGCGCCCGACGGGGTCTAGTTATGCCATCGTACATTCGAGCATCGAGGACTTAGTTGGTAGTGTCAGTTTTGTGAGTATATATGTCGTGTATTACGTTTATGCATGTGGAAATTCACAGCTCTTTTAATCTATTATGCTATACTTATCAAACCTGTATACTCGCCAATACTTTTGTATTGACAAATATTTTAACGTATGTTGCAGGTTAGATCGCAGACTATATCAAATCAAGCTAGGGAGTCTAGAAACTCAACTAAAATCTAGGTTGTCGGATTTGTATTGTTCGAGAGGACAAGAAATCTGTGATAACTTATGTGATTGTATTATTTGTTAGTATGGGATAACGAATGTATTAAATAATATCGCAATATAGTTGTTATGGATTCTCTTGAGCAATCTGATTCGCCTAGTGCCGCGCCCCGATGATTCCGCCATCGGTTGGGGTCCGCTTCATCATTCACAATGGGTGGACCCCCGTCAAGATCAACAACATGGAGCCTCACAACAAGGAGGAAGTGGAAGTGGTAGCGGTTCGTTTGCATTTGGAGAATGGTCGGAGATGATGTCTTCCATCTTTGGGCTTCCTCAGCCGCGTTACTACTAGTCAGGTTGTGTTCCTTCTTTCTTGTATATGTTTGTGAATATTTGTTTGTTATGTTCATGGTTGGGTGGATGGGTGGTGTTTAGGTGTTTGATATGTTGGGTTGTGCGAGTTTGGTGGTGTTTATGTTTTAAAGCAAAAATAATATAAAAAAATATAAAATGAAAAAAAACCAAAAAGAAATTTGGGGTTTGAGATTTGAAGCTTTTGTTGATGTAGAAGGGTTTTAGCGATCAATTCCTCCCAAAACCATACATTGGGGTCAATGTATCCCAAGTGTGGGGATAGGGGGGAAACTTTGAGGTTTTAATTTTTTTGTTTTTAAATCAAGCTAAACATTGTGGGAATTTGAACACTTTGTATTACACCTGAGGGACACACCGGCTGTGACAACCCTCACCAAACCAGATATCCGTACGACTTAATTAATAATTAATTACTGCTTAATTACTGTGCTTTCTTGAACTTGTGAATAAACTGCTACTTGAATACTGATACATGTACTTACTTGCATCATACTTTACTTGTTGTCACTACATTATTTACATGCTGAACCTTAGTGACAAACATGATGCACAAAAAGCACAGTAGCACTATAACGGATAACCTATTGAACATGCTGATAAGCCAGCATCAGGCAGACACTGCCTCTTAGGCCTGTATGAGCCAGAAATATTTTACTACACTAGTGGTGAGTGTAGGGATACAAGGGTTGTAGAACTGCGTCTCTAGGAATAAGTTACAATGTCTGGATGTGCCTAAAACGTGCTCTAAGCACAAAATTCAGCACTTTACATAATAATTCAGCTTTTAGCTAACTAATAAAGTGCCAAAACATGAGAGAAATATTACTAGACACTTTCCAAAGTGTCAAACATGAGTTGTGTCACTAAAAAGGGTATTAACGACACTTTAAAGCTTTGTTAAGCACCTTAATGGATTACTATCCAACCGAACAACCAGACTATACCCGGAACATGAAAATATTGTCATTTTCATTATTTACCTTTTTCTGAACCAGTTAGGGTCCCTGAATACCCTAACACCCGCCATAAAGCACAATACATTAGTAACCGGGTTAATCACTTAACTAACCTAGATTAACCTAACTATAACTAACTAATGGTTGGATTTGAACTAGTACCCCCCCCCCCCTCTAACTGAATTCGGTCCCCTTGGGGGACACCCTTGTACTTGATAGATTATTATAATCTCTTGTGCTTAATATCTTGCATACACATAATCCATTGGGTAACCAACATAAGCTTTGTCTATAAGATCAACATTTTGCACATCATAATCATTTCCATCACAACTCAACTTCACACACTCTCTCCCTCTCCTAGAGCTCTCGGCCGAACACACCCCACCCCCATCCATCATTTTCGAGCTTCCTTCATCACATTCCAAGTATCTACAAGCGTTAAGGATCACGTATAAGGAGGCTTGGTGCAATCGGAAGGCGAAGGACCTCACTACATTGCTTTTATCCACGCGTTTTTCGCTGAGATTCTTCCCTAGCCTCGAGCTAGTAGTAAGTTGCTTGAATCACCTTCTCGGACTATTTTAAGATGGTTAATATGATATGTAACGGTTAAAAGTTATGAACATACAAGATGAAGCATAAAAGTCTACTAAAAATGCTATAAGTGATGGTTAAAAGCTTGTTTGTTGTGTAAATCTTGTAGTAATTGATTTGTGTGATTATTTGGACCCGATCTATGTTGTGGTAGCTCGGATCGTCATTTAACCCGGGTTGGTCATGATCATGGATCATGACATAAGGTTGTTTTGGAAGTAACAAGGGTTAAAGGATGAACTCTACCACACATAAATCATGAACTTGTGTAAAAGCGATTTTGTTTGTGAAACAGTGTTTAAAACTAGTAGATCTACGTATCTACAAGCGGTATTTTCAAAGAACCAAGTAACAAAGAAACCATGTTTTCTAAAGACGGATCTTACACTAACAAGAAGGATTTTTAGAACACACAAGTGGTTTGATTTATAAAAGAAAATGATACCCTTGAAAGCGTGGCCACCTCCTGTTATAGAGGAAACTCTGGCGAAATTTTTCTAAACCTAACACTTAGAATTATTTTCACCATAAGTGTTAGAGATACTTGTTGACTTGTTTTCAAACTACGAATTTCGCCACGACTTTGTTTACAAAATATCGGAGGTGGGATTTCACAAAAATAAAAACTTGATAAATATATATTTAGTATATATTTTTCACTTGATATGTGTTTATGATTATTTTGTGAAAATACTAGTATTATTTTTAAGGTAAAAATAATACTATCAATTGTTGATGGATCCAAAATAATACGAACGCCACTACGATGAATATATAAGTTACACCGGTAATTATTATTACCACTCGATTATTAAAACGTAACTTACGCATTTTAAGAAAATGTGACTTAACGCGTATTTTTGTCAAAGTATTATTTTGGGAAATTTGTGTAATAGAAAATATAATATTTTTGAGAAGAATATTTATATTTTGGAGATAGAAATAAAATATATTTTAAGTGAGACTTAATAATATATTTCGAAATTATACGAACACACATGTATTAAATCCCCCATCCTTGGGAAGGAAAACGACTACCAAGTATACAAAAATATAAACACGAAATAGTTGCCTAACTATTTCCCAAAAACTTAAACCATAAAGCTAAGGCACGACCGTCCGTCTAATAGAGTTAGTACGTGTAGGTCGTCACACAGCTGCTTGATTTGGAGGCATACTTGGTAGAGACGCACCACTGTGAGTTCATGTCCCCCTTTTCTCTTAACTGTTTTCAGTTTTCTAAACTGCGGGGGTGAAATACATGTTACTATGATTACGAGTACTTTATACATGGTATGGTTAGCGTAAGGAGGTTTACTACTTAGATCATGTGAGTGGGTAGGCGGGAACTCGAGGCCATTAATCCTCATTATAGGACCGAGGGACGTAAGCGGTAGATCTATCTGGGTGTAGCGAGCCCAACTCCAGGTCCAGCATAACGGACCTTGGAGTGACTTTGTGCCCAACGCAAAATCGCTAGGTTTGAGTCTTCCTACTTGCACTTCACACATATCGATGGCCTTGCAAACCATTGGTGATCTCTTTTTCCTTATTTGCTACATACCAGGATTTTTATACTTACAAAGGTTTATTTACTCACTTACACATGAACTCGCTCAACATTATTGTTGATTTTTCAACTCAAATGTATTTCAGGGAATTAAAGGATCTGGCGCGGTATGACACGTTTTCCCGCTGCACTAGTTACGAGGTCATCCGGGTTTGGGGAATGTGGCTCTTTCCTGGACAAGTCACAGTCCTTAAACTGTGTTTAATGTCATGTTGATGTTTGTGTTTGTTGAACAATGTCGTTAGGATGTGTTTCCGTTAAGACAAAGTTGTTGTATTTGGTTTTTAAAACTTAATCGAATGGATGATCTTGCATGGTTTTATTTCATATAGCTTTGTTATGGTTAAGCTATGGTATTAAGAAGTCACACCAAAATTAACCACGCTTCCGCAAAGCCAGGGTGTGACAGCTTGGTATCAGAGCTCTGATCATAGCGAACTAGGATTCTTTCTCGAGTCTAGACTATGATCACTAGGGCTCTCACGAAAACATTTTTACTGCATACCACTTAAGTCCAGATCCAAAACTTTTTATAAACAAATGTTGAGCACATTTTATTTATTATTTATAGGCTCAGTCTGGGAGGCTGAGGCTTGGTCTGGGAGGCCGAGGCTCGGTCTGAGAGGCCGAGGTAGTTGTCTAGTGGGACTAGGGAGTCAGTCTGAGAGGCTGGGAGAATTGGCTAGTGGGACTAGGAAGAGCAGTCTGAGAGACTGGGAGAATTGGCTAGTGGGACTAGGGGGATTGGCTAGTGGGACTAGGAAGAGCAGTCTGGGAGGCTGGGAGGCTAGTGGGACTAGGAGAACTATTTGAATGCTTACTTGGTGACTTATGTGATTATTTGATTGTATGATTGACTGTTTGTGCATATTTGTGTTTATGTTACAGACACCATGGACACCTCTGGTACAGGTGACTCAGACACCACAGGACCTAGACCTATAGTATCAGATGACCTAGAGTCGTCAGAGCATGAGGTCCACACATCCGACGTTACTAGCACGGACGAGGATGACTTTCAGCCCTTCGCTTTACCTGATGGTGCTGATGAGCTCGCTGATGGCCCTTTGGCCGGGGACCTACCGTTAGTGGAGATCCCTGCCCCCATACCTTTGGCTTCATATCCTGCTTACGATTTGCTTCTCGACGCCGACGATGGTGGCGACGTCGATCTGTTTGATGACGAGCCCTTAGAGGATGAGGTTCAGGGCGAGGCCCTTCTTCCTGCTGGAGATCTTTTGTTGATCGCAGATGCTCCCGCTGAGGAGTCACCTGCTCACTCTCCGGTCCCAGACTCTTTCGAGTCTGTGGCCTCCGCACCTTCTGTGACAACCCTCACTAAACCAGGTATCCGTACGACTTAATTAATAATTAATTACTGCTTAATTACTGTGCTTGTTTGAACTTGTGGATAAACTGCTACTTGAATACTGATACATGTACTTACTTGCATCATACCTTACTTGCTGTCACTACATTATTTACATGCTAAACCTTAGTGACAAACATGATGCACAAAAGCACAGTAGCACTATAAACGGATAACCTATTGAACATGCTGATAGAGCCAGCATCAGGCAGACACTGCCTCTAAGGCCTGAAAGAGCCTGAAATATTTTTCTACACTAGTGGTGAGTGTAGGGATATAAGGGTTGTAGAACTGCGTCTCTAGGATAAGTTACAATGACTGGATGTGCCTAAAACGTACTCTAAGTACAAAATTCAGCACTTTACATAATAATTCAGCTTCTAGCTAACTAATAAAGTGCCAAAACATGGGAAAAATATTACTAGACACTTTCCAAAGTGTCAGAAATGAGTTGTGTCACTAAAAAGGGTATTAACGACACTTTAAAGCTTTGTTAAGCGCTTTAACGGATTACTATCCAACCAAACAACCGGACTATACCCGGAACATGAAAATATTGTCATTTTCATTATTTATCTTTTTCTGAGCCAGTTAGGGTCCCTGAATACCCTAACACCCGTTGTAACGCATGACACACTACTAACCGGGTTAACCCACACTTAACCTAACTAAGTTACCTAACTACTAGTTGGAATCGAACTAGTACCCCCCCCCCCCTTAACCAACCGTCCCCATGAGGGGGGACATACCTTGTCCTTCCTTGATTATTATAATCTAACTTGTTAAATATCTAGAAAGCATATGAACCCTTGGACAATTAGCCTAATCTTTGTCTATAAGTATAAGCTTAAACCCACATGATCATTCACACATCACAACTCAACACAAACAACTCTCTCTCTCTCTCTATAGAAGCTACGGCCGAACACCCCCTTGTGCATCCATCATTTTCGAGTTTTAATCTTGCCTTTCCAAGTCCATACAAGTGTCAAGGATCCCACATAAGGAGTCTTGGTGCAAACGGAAGGCGAAGAACCTCACTCCCTTGCTTTTATCCACCCTATTTGTGCTTAGATTCTTCCCTAGCCTCGAGCTAGTGGTATGTTACTTAAATCACCTACTCGAACTATTTTAAAGTGGTTAATATGAATTGTAACGGTTAAAACTCGTAAACATACAAGATGACACACAAAAGTCTACTTAAAATGCTATAAATGTTGGTTAAAAGCTCATATGTTGTGTAAATCATGTAGTATTTGATTTGTGTGATTATTTGGACCCGATCTATGTTGTGGTAGCCCGGATCATCATTTAACCCGGGTTGGTCATGATCATGGATCATGACATACGGTTGTTTTGGAAGTAACAAGGGTTAAAGGATGAGCTCTACCACACATAAATCATGAACTTGTGTAAAAGCGATTTTGCTTGTGAAAATATGTATAAAACTAGTAGATCTACGGATCTACAAGCGGTATTTTCAAAGGACCACGTGTCAAGAGAAAACATACTTTTAAAGACGGATCTTTCATAAACAAGAATGAGTTTAGTAAACACACAAGTGTGTAAACACTTGTGTAACACAAAGTTTCGACAAAATAACTATTTTTGAAAAAGATGACGAGAAGTTGTAAAAACGGAACTTCCCTAAAAACGAGGTTTTTACAAAATCGGATTGTTTTATATAAAGATCCACTAAAAGTAATGGGATTTACTTCATAGTTTGGAGAAAACCACAAGTTCATGTATTTTTGCGATTTACATCTATTTTGACTAGTTTGATGGTTTGAATATTGCTTATTGATGATTGAGAAAATTGTTGGTTTGATTTATAAAAGAAAATGATACGCTTGAAAGCGTGGCCACCTCCAGTTACAAAGGAAACTCTGGCGAAATTTTTCCAAAAACCTAACACTTAGAATTATTTTCACTATAAGTGTTAGAAATACTTTTCGACTTGTTTTCAAAGCATAGATTTCGCCGCGACTTTATTTATAAAATATCGGAGGTGGGATTTCACAAAATAAAACGTGATACATAAATATATTTAGTATATATTTCACAACATCACTTGTATAAGTGTTTATGATTATTTTGTGAACTACATAAATATTATTTTTAGGGTAAAAATAATATTACTAAGTATTATTTCGGGAAAATCACATGTATTAAAATATAATATTTTTGGGAAGAATATTTATATTTTGAAGTTGGAAATAAAATATATTAAGTGAGACTTAATAATGTATTCCGAATGTTACGAACACACATGTACTAAATCCCCCATCCTTGGGAAGGAAAATGACTACCAAGTATATACAGAATGTAAACACGAAATAGTTGCCTAACTATTTCCCAAAAACTTAAGCCGTAAAGCTAAGGCACGGCCGTCCGTCTAATAGAGTTAGTACGTGTAGGTCGTCACTCAGCTACTTGATTTGGAGGCATACTTGGTAGAGACGCACCACTGTGAGTTCATGTCCCCCTTTTCTCTTAACTGTTTTCAGTTTTCTAAACTACGGGGGTGAAATACATGTTACTATGATTATGAGTACTTTATACATGGTATGGTTAGCGTAAGGAGGTTTACTACTTAGATCATGTGAGTGGGTAGGCGGGAACTGGAGACCATTAGTCCTCATTGTAGGACCGAGGGACGTAAGCGGTAGATCTATCTGGGTGTAGCGAGCCTAGCCCCAGGCCCAACCAGAACGGACCTTGGGGTGACTTTGTACCCAACGCAAAATCTGCTAGGTTTGAGTCTTCCTACTTGCACTTCACACATAGCAATGGCCTTGCAAACCGTTGGTGATCTCTTTTCCTTATTTGCTACATACCAGGGAATTTTTATACTTACAAGTGTTTTATATACTCACTTACACATAAACTCGCTCAACAATATTGTTGATTTTTCAACTTACATGTATTTCAGGAAATTAAAGATCTGGCGCGGTATGTTATGTTTTCCCGCTGCATATGGGTTCCGAGGTCATCCCAGTTTAGGAAATGTGACTTTTTCCTGGACGAGTCACAAATCTTAAACTGCGTTTTATTCAAGTTGATGTTATGTCTTTCAAAACAATATTTTATGTTATGATGTTGTAAGTCCTAAAGACAATGTTATGTTACTTCGGTTTTTAAAACCTAATTAAATGGATGATCTTGCATGGTTTTATTTCATATAGCTTTGTTATGGTTAAGCTATGGTATTAAGAAGTCACACCAAAATTAACCACGCTTCCGCAAAGCCAGGGTGTGACAGTTTGGTATCAGAGCTCTGATCATAGCGAACTAGGATTCTTTCTCGAGTCTAGACTATGATCACTAGGGCTCTCACGAAAACATTTTTACTGCATACCACTTAAGTCCAGATCCAAAACGTTTTTACAAACAAATGTTGAGCACATTTTATTTAGAGTAAATTTCAAAGTTCGTCCTTTATGTATGTCTAATATATCAAAGTATGTCCTTTGTCTTTAATAACCTCAGAAAACATCCTTAATGTTTGAAAAACCAATCAAGTTATGTCCTTTACCCTAAACCTTGTTTCTTTTCCCAGTTAAGTCAGGTCATGTGAGAAGCACATGAGGGTATATTGGTCATTTTACCTAAATACTAAAAAATAAAATTAAAAAAAATTCAGATTTCTCTTTCCCTTAACTCTCTCTCTCTCTCATATATACAAATGGCAACATTACAATCAAGTGGGATATTATTAGTTGGACCCCTGATGGCTATGTTGTAAGTATCAAAACTAATTATCTGCTTCTTGCATTGTTTTGATACAATAATTGGACAGTTTTTACTTTTGAGTGTATGGATAGTCGATAGAAGCAAACCACTAATGCTTATCTGCTTACTTGATTTGATTTTTGTTTCACAGGCCGTTGTTACGATGTACAACTTCCAACAGTACCGTCACATTTCACCCCAGGGTGGACCTTGGGTTGGACCTGGGCTAAGAAAGAGGTAATATGGTCCATGATGGGTAGTCAAACCACCGAGCAAGGAGACTGTTCAAAATACAAAAGTGCACAACCACATTGCTGCAAGAAAACCCCAACGGTTGTCGATCTATTACCTGGGACCCCTTACAATCAGCAAATTGCAAATTGCTGTAAAGGAGGTGTTATTAACTCGTGGGCCCAAGATCCCAACAATTATGCCAGCTCATGCCAGCTCATTCCAGATTACAACATAGCCATCACTGATTTGACTCGATTTTGACTATATCGCCGGTTGGATTCCAGATCGGGATTCGCTTGCTCTGAACCGGCGTCGTCGAGAACTGGCCGGAACCGGCGTCATCGAGAACTGGCCGGAACGTCGTCGAGAACTGGCCGGAACGACGGTGTTGCTCCGAAAACCACCATCAACATCTGCCCCCACCACAACAATCCAACAACTGGCGGAGCTATGACGGGGCGGTGGGCGGATCTGTGTCGACAAGGAAGCTGTGGCGGTGGTGTACGGAGCTATGGCAGTGGGCTTAGATCCGTTCGTCTCTTGGTTGGGGCTCGATTTTAGATCCGTTCGTCGGATGTTGCAGGTGGTTCAGAACCATGACCGTGACGGTGGAGGTCGTGATGGTGTTGGTTTGATCAGAGGTGGATGGTAGTGGGGTGGGTGGTGGCGGTGGTGGGTTGGTGGCGGTGGTGGGGTGGTGGTGGTGGGATGGTGGTGGTGGTTCTAGAGGGAGAAAGAATATGAAGAGAGAAGAGAGAAGACAAATCTGATTATATCAAGTATATATACATATATAATTTTAAAATTATTTTATTATGTATATAAAATAATTTTATTAAAAAACAATAAATAAAATAATTTTATTTAGGTAAAATGACCAATATACCCTCATGTGCTTCTCACATGACCTGACTTAACTGGGAAAATAAACAAGGTTTAGGGTAAAGGACATAACTTGATTGGTTTATCAAACATTAAGGATGTTTTCTGAGGTTATTAAAGACAAATGACATACTTTGATATATTAGACATACATAAAGGACGAACTTTGAAATTTACTCTTTTATTTATTATTTATAGGCTCAGTCTAGAAAGGCTGAGGCTCGGTCTGAGAGGCCGAGGCTCGGTCTGGGAGATCGAGGTAGTTGGCTAGTGGGACTAGGAGAATTGGCTAGTGGGACTAGGAAGAGCAGTCTGAGAGGCTGGGAGAATTAGCTAGTGGGACTAGGAGAATTGGCTAGTGCGACTAGGAAGAGCAGTCTGAGAGGCTGGGAGAATTGGCTAGTGGGACTAGGAGAATTGGCTAGTGGGACTAGGAAGAGCAGTCTGGGAGGCTGGGAGGCTAGTGGGACTAGGAGAACCATTTGAATGCTTACTTGGTGACTTATGTGATTATCTGATTGTATGATTGACTGTTTGTGCATGTTTGTGTTTATGTTACAGACACCATGGACACCTCTGGCACTGGTGATTCAGACACCACAGGACCTAGACCTATAGTATCAGACGACCTAGAGTTTTCTGAGCGCGAGGTTCACACATCCGACGTTACTAGCACGGACGAGGACGACTTTCAGCCCTTCGCTTTACCTGATGGTGCTGATGAGCTCGCTGATGGCCCTTTGGCCGGGGACCTACCGTTAGTGGAGATCCCTGCTCCCATACCGTTGGCTTCATATCCTACGTACGATTTACTCCTCGACACCGACGCTGACGACGACGTCGATCTTTTTGACGACGAGCCCTTAGAGGACGAGGTTCAGGGCGAGGCCCTTCTTGCTGCTGGTGATCTCTTGATGATCGCAGATGCTCCCGCTGAGGAGTCACCTGCTCACTCTCCGGTCCCAGGCTCTTTCGAGTCTGTGGCCTCCGCACCTTCACACACTCAGAGTGCGCAACACTTTTCTCATGGACCAGATCCCGACCAGGCATCCTCTGTTGCCCCTATTCCTAGTTTTGCTTTCGACCACGAGGAGGTGGAGGATTCCGATCCTAACTTTCCCCCAGGATTCGACCCGGATGAGGATATAGAGTTTATACCCATGGATCAGCCTATGGAGGATCCAGTCGACCCAGTTGACCCAGTTTATCCCATCGACCCTGAGTTTGATTTTGAGATGGCCTTTGATGACCCCGAGCCTGCCATGGCCCTTGAGCCAGTGGCTGCTCCTGACCCAGTGCTTGAGCATGACCCTGCTCATGCTGGCATGCTTATTGAGCCTGTCATTGCTGACCCACCTATTGATGATCACCCAGTGGATGCCCCGTTGTTGGAGGGCGATCATGTCATTGCTGCTGATCATGTTGATCCCCCACTTATTGCTGATGCACCAGTTGACCCTCTTGTTGCACCTCACCATGATCATATGCCAGTTCAGTTTGATCATGCGCCTTTTGAGGCACAGATTGACCCACGAGATGAGCACGCCCAGCATGTGTGGATTCCTGCTGATGACGAGGTCCCACCTATTCCCCCTCAGATCACTGATACCCGTCGCGTTGATACCTCCTTTTCATTTCCTCAGTTTACACCTCCAGTGCGACCTGGAAAAGGTTCTTCGGCTCACCCATTTGGACATGTACCGGTATCTATCCCTGCTATACCACCGTCTGCTACTTTTCCCCCTGTTTCCCCATTTCATGTGGCACCTTTTGATCCCACCAGTGAGCCGTTTCTCTGGGCGTCACCTTCTGCCATGCCACCGACCGACCCCTACCATTCTTTCCATATGGGGTATACTATTGAGGACGTTCTGATGTCTTTCGTCGCCCAGCACGAGGCACACACGCAGCGCATTCAGGAGCTTGAGAGAGCTCAGCCGCCGCCGTGTCAGTGCCAGGGTCAGACCCACTCTCCTTTGCAGCCCTCTCGACCTTTGTTACCTGACTATGCTGCACGCCTTTTGGCACTTGAGCAGCAGGTTGCTTCTTGGTTGCGTACCCAGAGAGCCATGGAGGAGGACTGGCTCCAGTTGCGTCGTTTGTTCTACACTCACTTTCCCCCTCCTCCACCGCCATCCGTGTAGAGCTCTTCAGTACCGTATGGGTAGACGCTGGTGAGAAGACGGCGAATGCTTTTGACTGCACAGCATTTTTGGAGACTACATTATGATTCTGACTTTTGTTGACATGTATTTGATGTATTGACACTGATTTGATATAGTTTTTGGACTAGGGTGATGTAGCCCTTAGTCGACTGATGTTGTATGACACTGTGATGTACTTGTATGCTTACTATGTGGTCTCAATATATGGCAATCGCAGTATTCTCATCATATTTGATGCTTGATTTGGTTATTTGTATTCTATGACATGGGATGTTGTGTGATTGATGTTTGTGACAAGGGATGTTGTGTGATTAATATGATTATAACATGAGATGTTATGTACTATTACTATAATAATAAAGCGTATGTATTATAACATGGGATCTTTACTATGGCCTGACCAATGTAAACACATCTTTTAGAAGATGCCGCCGAAACGTCCAACGCCAATGCCTACCAATGAGGCAGAACTCCAGCAAGTCATCGCTGCTGCCATCGCACAATACGCCGCTTCGCAAGGAGGACCCAGCGGAAGCAGCTCAAACAACAATGGCAACAATAATCCACCTCATGGTAATACTAAGTCATTTAGACATACCATGACCTAATTGGATATTTTTAGCACAGATGCTAATGCCGTACACATGTTATAATGTATGTGCAGGGTGCACCTACAAGCAGTTTCTAGACTGCAAACCGATCAACTTTGATGGCACGGGAGGTGCTATCGCCTTTGTTCGTTGGGCCGAGAAAACTGAATCTGTTCTTCGCATGAGCAAATGCGCACCAGACCAGCAAGTCACCTATATCTCAGGGCTATTCTTGGATGGAGCCCTCTCTTGGTGGAATTTGCAAGTACAGACACTTGGTGAAGCTGTTGCCTACGCGCTAACCTGGACCGAACTGAAGGAACTTATGCGCAAAAAGTACTGCTCTTGTGACAACTCGAGTTTCTGACTTTCACTTTCGCATTAAATGCACGTTGACTTTGACTGTTTAGTTATTGACTTGCTTGACTTGTAACTGTACACCTTGTGTTATAATAAAACGTATTGTGTTTGCATGTGTTTGTGTTTGGTTGCATTACATGAAACCTTAAACCGTTCAATACATGACCCGATCTCGACGAAACAAAGCCTGTTTCGCCAACTTGATCTCGACGAAACAAAGTCTGTTTCGCCGGCCCATCAGATTCGTCAAGCCCATTAAGGGCCCAGGACCTTTATACGTGTATAAGTTATACGGAACCACTCCCTCTGTCACATTTTAGCTAAATCAGAAAAACCCTAGGGCTCTCCTTCTCTGTTGACGGCAACCTAGTGTCTCCGAAGTCTCGAACCGATCTAGTTGCTTCCCTGTTCGTTGCGGTTAGTGTTTATCTATGTGTGATTGCTTTTCTATATCATCAATTACTGTTCTTGTTTGAAATCATGAAGGAGCATGCCAGATTAGGACTGTGTTCATGTTTTGTTTGATGGTTTTGACTAGGCTATGATCTATAGTGCCAGTTTGATGTTTACAAAACTTATTGATGTTATACGGATCAAATACACGTTAAATGTCATGAATCTGCCTACATAGTTATACCTTGCTAATCATGTGTTAATTTGATGATGATGTGCGGTATTGAATGATTTCTTTATGATGATTCTGTACGATGATTAGATGATGATTCTGTGAATTATGATGAATGTATGATTGTATGATTGTTGACGGCTGTTAGCATGATTAGGGTTTCCTGTGATATTGCGTAACTGTTGAAATCGTAACTGATACTTGACGTAACTGAAACTGGCTTACGAAACGGAACTGTTGACGAAACAGATAGGGTGTTTCGCCAAGGGTAGTTGACGAAACAGAACTATGTTTCGTCAACGGGTTGAACGACGAAACATGATGTGTTTCGTCAATAAAGTGTTTCGCCAAACCTGTGTTTCGCCGACTCGAATAATTTGCACAGTAACCTGACTTAACTTTGTTAGAAGTTAACTGAACTGATTAACTGCTGTTAAGTGGTATGCATGATTTGTATGATAATGAATACATGTTTAGTACTTATGTGATTATACCTACGTGAACAATTTGGATATAAACTGATCATGTACACGTGCGTACTCTACGACTTGATTGATAAACTTTGAGCACATACTTAGCATACCGAGCAAATCAAGGTGAGTTCACGGCACTTTTCTAAGCATGCGTCCCGGTGGTTTGGGACATCTGGTAAACGTTTCTAAAGGGGAATACTGGGTAAACTGTTATTTGGGATGTTGGTTATTGAACACAGAATCGATCATCTACCGTGTTGCCTGTAAGGCAATGGGGTAACTAGTTGATAGCGCTATTAGGTTTGACACCCTCACACCGGGCCGTAAGGACGGGCGTGATCTAGTTACCTGGACATCATTACCAATGCTTGGTTAGGGGCATTGGGGTTGGGCACACTCCCAGGTTATATTGGGCACACTCCCATGGTATATATTGGACACACTTTTAGTATATAAGACTCTCCTACATTAATAACAATCCCAAAACGAAACGATGAGTTGACTTAACAGATATCTGGTAACTACACACGTTAACAAAACCTTGAACTCACTAGCGTCGTCTGACACACTTGTCTGCATGCTTGCAGGTCGCTAGAATTCGTGACGTGGACTTGCTATCTGGGAGTGCTAGAGTGGTCATGGATCGAGGCTCTTGGATTAACTTATAAGTGAAACGTTGGTTTTGAACATTTACTATGAAACAATTGTTAAACGATTTACTATATGCTTCCGCTACACAACTCTTTGGGAGTAACCCTATGTTTGATATTTTCTATTGGTAACTCATGACATGTTTTATTTAAATATTTATCATTGGTTCAATGTGATTGGCGGCTCGAACTCTGATGAGTAACATGCCTCGCGGAGTTCCCGCAGGTGGTATTTTGGGGGTGTTACAGTTTGGTATCAGAGCCACTGGTTATAGCGAACTAGGTTTTAAAACGTTTTATAAAACCAGACTATAACCGAATACCTTCGAAGAATCGATCATGACACTCAGCTCCAGATCGCAAGGTCCGTCTTCTGTTTTGTTTATGCATTACTTCCTTAGTAGTCACACACTCATAACTTGCATGAAACGATACACTTGATACTATGGTGACTTGATAGTGTGACACTACTCTTCGACTTATGTGAATTGTAAACTTGTGATACCAATCGTAGTGTTGTGTGAATGGGGGAAACTTCGAGCGCAAGCTAAGAGGCACTGAGATAAGCATGCAAATTGCCTTATTATTATGGGTGCACACTTAATAATAACGTGGGGTGCATGCAAGTCCTAGTGAGGCTTATCAAGCGTGAGAAGGGTTCTGCCTTATTATGTGTGAACTTGGTAGTACATAGATATCAACATGATACTTGATTTCTATCTCGTTTCGATTTCCTGAATCGGTTCATCTCTATATATAGAATCATGAGTGGACGAGGACACGGACGTGGCAACATTAACATGACTCAGGCTGAGTTGACTGACCTAATCAACACCCGTGTGGCTGAGGCTTTAGCAGCCTATCAAGCTGGTACGAAATGTACCAAGTACTCTTTACTCTTATATCGCGTACACGTCTTTTCACTTCTAAAATGTGTTTCCTTTCATCCTTTAGGTCAGCAAGCGCATCCCCAGAACAATCAGCCTGTCTGTACGTTTAAAACGTTCATGGACTGTAAGCCACAGACCTTCACCGGGACTGAAGGGGCTGTGGGACTCTTGAGATGGTTCGAGAAAGCAGAGTCCGTGTTTGCTATATGTAACTGTCCCGCTGGGGACAGAGTGAAATATGCTGCGGGTACCTTGGCAGATGGTGCCCTAACGTGGTGGAATGCCCAAGTGCAGTTGCTGGGCATCGAGGCAGCGAATGCCACAACTTGGGATGACTTTAAAGAACTGATCAGGGAGGAGTATTGTCCTCGGGATGAGGTCCAGAAGTTGGAAAACGAGTATTATGACTTGAAGATGGTAGGATCTGAAGTCGAAGCGTATGTGAAGCGATCGTATGAACTGGCCGACATGTGCCCGAATTTGTCCCGGCCTATGTCTCGGAGGATTGAGTTATTCATCAAGGGGCTGCCTCCGCGTGTGAAGAGTTTGGTCACTGCAGCCCATCTCAATGATTTGACACAGATTGTCCGTTTGACCCACAAGATTGTGGATCAAGAGGTAGAGAGTAACTCGTTACCACCGCGTGTTTCAACCACTACTGCTGCTGCACCCACTGCCACTGCGTCCGCTAATGATAACAAACGGAAGTGGAACGATTACGACAAAGCATCTAGTGCGGGTCAGACTCAGAAAAGGCCAGACAACAATAGCAATCGCAGCATCAGCCAGTCGTCTTCTGTCAATCAAGGCTAGGGAGGTAGCCAAAGTCAGGGTTCGTATGTAGGGAGGAAGCCACGGTGTAACAAGTGTGGCTATCATCATTTCGGGCAGTGTGGACGGATATGTAACAGGTGTGGTAAAGCGGGCCACGAGGCCAAAGATTGTAGGGCCCCACAGCCCAAACACCAGCAGCAACAGAACCAGCAGAACCAGAGACAGCAGGGACAACCACCCCAGCAGAATCAGGGCTTCAGAAAGGGGTGCTATCAGTGTGGTGACGAGGGTCACTTTAAGCGGGATTGCCCCCAGTTAAATCAAAACGCTAACGACAACAACTACCCGAATAACAACACTGCTGGGAACAACAACAACAATGGCAACAATGGGGGTAATGGTGCTCGGGGCAGGGTGTTTCAGCTTGGGGCAGGGGATGCTAGGAATGACGGCAATGTTGTCACCGGTACGTTTCCTGTAAACAATCATATTGCTTCTGTGTTATTTGATTCTGGTGCCGATTGGAGTTATGTGTCCCTAGAATTTAGTCGACGATTGGGGATAACCCCAACACCCTTAGAAGTTAAACAAATAGTAGAACTAGCCGATGATAAGACGATAGAGGCCTCGAATGTACTATTCGGGTGCAAACTAGATCTCGTGGGTCAGGTGTTTGATATTGATCTCCTTCCCGTTACACTCGGTAGTTTCGATATAGTGGTAGGCATGGATTGGTTGTCTAAGCACCAAGCGGAAATTTTGTGTAAGGAGAAGGTTGTGCGTATTCCTCTCCCCGATGGGGAGTCATTATTAGTTCAAGGGCATCGTAGGGGGGCTATGGTTGGTATTATCTCGGCCATGCATGCGCAGAAGTATCTACAAAAGGGGTATCCTGCAATGTTAGCGTTAGTTACTAACGCTCAGTCTAAAGAGAGGAAGATCGAGGATCTACCAGTGGTGCGAGAATTCGCTGATGTGTTCCCAGAGGAGCTACCAGGGTTACCTCCTCACCGTCAGGTAGAATTTCAGGTTGATCTGGCGCCGGGAGCGGCCCCAATTGCTCGAGCTCCATACCGGTTGGCCCCTGGGGAGTTACAGGAATTGTCTAATCAGCTGCAGGAATTATTGGATAGAGGTTTCATTCGACCCAGTTCTTCGCCTTGGGGAGCCCCAGTTCTGTTTGTAAAGAAGAAGGATGGGACATTCCGAATGTGCATCGGTTATCGGGAACTCAACAAGGTAACCATCAAGAACCGATATCCATTACCACGCATCGACGACTTGTTTGACCAGCTGCAAGGGTCAAGCTTCTATTCAAAGATCTACTTAAGATCGGGATATCACCAGGTAAGGGTTAGGGAGGAGGATGTTCCCAAGACGGCTTTTCGAACGCGCTACGGACACTATGAGTTTTTGGTCATGCCGTTTGGATTGACTAATGCACCAGCGGTTTTCATGGATCTCATGAACCGCGTGTGTAAGCCATATCTCGATGATTTCGTTATCGTATTCATTGATGACATTTTGGTCTACTCGAAGAACAAGGAAGATCACGAGCATCACCTACGACTCATCTTGGAACTTTTGAGAAAGGAACAACTGTATGCGAAGTTTTCTAAGTGTGATTTCTGGATTCGGGAAGTGCATTTCCTCGGGCACATCGTTAACGAAATGGGTATTCATGTGGATCCTGCCAAGATCGATGCTATTCGCAATTGGGCGGCACCAAAGAATCCTTCGGAGGTGCGTCAATTTCTTGGTCTTGCGGGATATTATCGTCGGTTTATTCGGGATTTTTCTAAGATTGCTCAACCCCTCACCGCCCTGACTCAAAAGAAAGTTGTTTATTCTTGGGGATCGAACCAGGAAGAAGCTTTTCAGCTCTTAAAGCAGAAGTTGTGCAGCGCGCCGATTTTATCTCTACCAGAGGGTACTGAAGATTTTGTGGTTTATTGCGATGCGTCTATTCAGGGTCTCGGCTGTGTGTTGATGCAGCGAGACAAGGTGATAGCTTATGCTTCTCGACAGCTGAAGGTACACGAGAAGAACTACACGACGCACGACCTGGAGTTAGGAGCCGTAGTCTTCGCGTTGAAAATTTGGAGGCATTACCAGTACGGTACCAAGTGTACCATCTATACCGATCACAGGAGTCTTCAACATATTTTCGACCAGAAGGAATTGAATATGCGGCAACGTCGTTGGATCGAGCTTTTTAATGATTATGAGTGTGCTATCAAGTATCATCCGGGTAAAGCTAATGTTGTAGCGGATGCTCTTAGTCGCAAGGAACCGAAACAGAAGCGTGTTCGTGCCCTACAGCTTACTATTCACTCTAATTTACCTGCCCGGATTCGTTCAGCTCAGATTGAAGCGTTAAAGGAAGAAAATATCGAAGCTGAAGGATTACGAGGTCTACACAAGAAGAAGTTCGAGCAACGATCTGACGATATCTACTACTTCATGGAACGGATATGGGTTCCTTCATTTGGTAATCTTCGAGAACTTGTGATGGACGAAGCACACAAGTCACGATATTCTATTCATCCAGGGTCTGATAAGATGTACCAGGACCTCAATGTTTTGTATTGGTGGCCGAACATGAAAGCTATTATTGCCACCTACGTGGGTAAGTGTTTGACCTGTGCTAGGGTCAAGGCAGAGTACCAGAAACCTTCGGGTCTACTTCAGCAGCCAGAGATACCCATGTGGAAATGGGAACAGATCGCTATGGATTTTTTTACGGGGTTACCTAGAACACAGGCTGGGAACGATACTATATGGGTGATCGTCTGGGTGATCGTCGACCGTCTCACAAAGTCAGCACATTTCCTAGCAATCAAGGAGACAGATAAGTATTCGCAGCTCGCAGCAGTGTACCTTAAAGAGGTGGTTTCTAGGCACGGGGTGCCGACTTCTATTATTTCTGATCGAGATCCTCGTTTTACTTCGGAGTTATGGCAGGCTATGCATAAGATGTTCGGCTCACGCCTCGATATGAGCACGGCTTATCATCCACAGACAGATGGTCAGAGTGAGCGTACTATTCAGACACTAGAGGACATGCTGCGGGCATGTGTTATTGATTTTGGGAAAGGATGGGAGAATCACTTGCCGTTGGTAGAGTTTTCCTACAATAACAGCTACCACACCAGTATTAAAGCGGCACCATTTGAGGCACTGTATGGGAGGAAGTGCCGTTCACCTCTCTGCTGGGCTGAAGTGGGTGATAGTCAGATCACAGGTCCTGAGATGGTACTCGAAACTTCAGATATGATTGTGAAAATCAGGGAACGTATGGCAGCTGCTCGTGACTGCCAGAAGGCCTATGCTGACGAGCGTGCCAAAGAAGTAGTGTTTGAAGTGAATGACCGCGTGATGCTGAAAGTCTCACCGTGGAAAGGGGTCGTACGCTTTGGGAAGCGTGGCAAGCTGAATCCACGTTATGTTGGGCCGTTTAAAGTTCTTGAGCGTATCGGTAAGGTGGCTTATAGGTTGGAGTTACCTACTGAGCTGGGCAATGTTCACGACGTATTTCACGTATCACAGTTAAAGAAGTGTTATGCTGATAACCCATTAGTGGCACCATATCAAGAGTTGAGGATCGACGACAAGTTGCAGTTTGTCGAGGAACCTATTGAGATCATGGATAGGGAGGTCAAAGTACGCAAGCATAGTCGTATTCCGATTGTTCGAGTCCGTTGGAACTCGCGGCGGGGACCGGAGTTCACATGGGAGCGAGAAGATCAAATGAAGCTCAAATATCCTCACCTTTTTCCTAAAGACAAACCAGAATCTAGTAAAGCTGGTGAATCTCGGGACGAGATTCCTCTTCAAGTTGGGGATGATGTGACACCCGCGGAAAATGCACAGTCGTCCTGATTAGCATCGCATCGTGTTGCGGATGGCTTATCAAATTTCGGGACGAAATTTCTTTCAAGTTGGGGATGATGTGACAACTCGAGTTTCCGACTTTCACTTTCGCATTAAATGCACGTTGACTTTGACTGTTTAGTTGTTGACTTGCTTGACTTGTAACTATACACCTTGTGTTATAATAAAACGTATTGTGTTTGCATGTGTTTGTGTTTGGTTGCATTACATGAAACCTTAAACCGTTCAATACATGACCCGATATCGACGAAACAAAGCCTGTTTCGCCAACTTGCTCTCGACGAAACAAAGTCTGTTTCGCCGGCCCATCAGATTCGTCAAGCCCATTAAGGGACCAGGACCTTTATACGCGTATAAGTTATACGGAACCACTCCCTCTGTCACATTTTAGCTAAATCAGAAAAACCCTAGGGCTCTCCTTCTCTGTTGACGGCAACCTAGTGTCTCCGAAGTCTCGAACCGATCTAGTTGCTTCCATGTTCGTTGCGGTTAGTGTTTATCTATGTGTGATTGCTTTTCTATATCATCAATTACTGTTCTTGTTTGAAATCATGAAGGAGCATGCCAGATTAGGACTGTGTTCATGTTTTGTTTGATGGTTTTGACTAGGCTATGATCTATAGTGCCAGTTTGATGTTTACAAAACTTATTGATGTTATACGGATCAAATACACGTTAAATGTCATGAATCTGCCTACATAGTTATACCTTGCTAATCATGTGTTAATTTGATGATGATGTGCGGTATTGAATGATTTCTTTATGATGATTCTGTACGATGATTAGATGATGATTCTGTGAATTATGATGAATGTATGATTGTATGATTGTTGATGGCTGTTAGCATGATTAGGGTTTCCTGTGATATTGCGTAACTGTTGAAATCGTAACTGATACTTGACGTAACTGCAACTGGCTTACGAAACGGAACTGTTGACGAAAGGAGATAGGGTGTTTCGCCAAGGGTAGTTGACGAAACAGAACTATGTTTCGTCAACGGGTTGAACGACGAAACAGGATGTGTTTCGTCAATAAAGTGTTTCGCCAAACCTGTGTTTCGCCGACTCGAATAATTTGCACAGTAACCTGACTTAACTTTGTTAGAAGTTAACTGAACTGATTAACTGCTGTTAAGTGGTATGCATGATTTGTATGATATTGAATACATGTTTAGTACTTCTGTGATTATACCTACGTGAACAATTTGGATATAAACTGATCATGTACACGTGCGTACTCTAGGACTTGATTGATAAACTTTGAGCACATACTTAGCATACCGAGCAAATCAAGGTGAGTTCACGGCACTTTTCTAAGCATGCGTCCCGGTGGTTTGGGACATCTGGTAAACGTTTCTAAAGGGGAATACTGGGTAAACTGTTATTTGGGATGTTGGTTATTGAACACAGAATCGATCATCTACCGTGTTGCCTGTAAGGCAATGGGGTAACTAGTTGATAGCGCTATTAGGTTTGACACCCTCACACCGGGCCGTAAGGACGGGCGTGATCTAGTTACCTGGACATCATTACCAATGCTTGGTTAGGGGCATTGGGGTTGGGCACACTCCCAGGTTATATTGGGCACACTCCCATGGTATATATTGGACACACTTTCAGTATATAAGACTCTCCTACATTAATAACAATCCCAAAACGAAACGATGAGTTGACTTAACAGATATCTGGTAACTACACACGTTAACAAAACCTTGAACTCACCAGCGTCGTCTGACACACTTGTCTGCATGCTTGCAGGTCGCTAGAATTCGTGACGTGGACTTGCTATCTGGGAGTGCTGGAGTGGTCATGGATCGAGGCTCTTGGATTAACTTATAAGTGAAACGTTGGTTTTGAACATTTACTATGAACAAATTTTGTTAAACGATTTACTATATGCTTCCGCTACACAACTCTTTGAGAGTAACCCTATGTTTGATATTTTCTATTGGTAACTCATGACATGTTTTATTTAAATATTTATCATTGGTTCAATGTGATTGGTGGCTCGAACTCTGATGAGTAACACGCCTCGCGGAGTTCCCGCAGGTGGTATTTTGGGGGTGTTACAGCTCTCGTGCGGAAATCCAAAGGTTGGAAACCGAGTTCTGGCATTTGAAAATGGAAGGTCCAAAGATCGCAGAATACGTTCAAAGGTTCCATGACTTATCGCATGTGGTACCCTACATGGTCACTCCGGATTTCAAGCGGATTGAACGTTTCATTTGGGGATTAGCTCCTCAAATCATAAGCATGGTGACCTCATCCAAGCCTGCGACCATTACTGAGGCAATCGATTTGAGCGTGGCTCTCACTGAGGAGGCTATTCGCCTGAACAAGTTTGGTGATGTTGAGCAAAAGAAGGAAGAGACTCACGTCGAGTCATTAGGAGGTAACAAACGGAAGTTCTCAAACTTCAAGCAAGGCACTAGCGGGGTTGTTAAGAAAGAAGAGCCAAACGCGCCAGCTCAGGATACAGCTGGTGGTAGAAAGAAAGGAAAGGGATATATGGGCACCCAGCCCAAGTGCAACACCTTCCAACGCCACCATTCTGGCCGATGCGGGCCAAAAGTATGTGAAGCTTGTGGAAAGACTGGTCACTTGAAGGATTCTTGTTGGGCTAGTGCTGGCCGGGGAGGCCAAGGAGGATTTGGGAATAGAAATAATAATCGTGGTGGTATTGGAAATCGCCCACAAGGAAACAATGGAGGAAACGGGAATCGAGGAAACAATGTGAATCAGGCTGGTAATGCGAACCAAAACAACAACCAAGCTGGAAATGGAGGTGGAAACGGGCAAAGACTTGGATGCTTTAACTGCGGTGATATTGGGCATTTTAAGAAGAACTGCCCAGAGTTGAACCAAGCCCGTGGAAGAGTGTTCCATATCGAAGCTAGGGAGGCGCGCCAGGATCCCAATGTCGTTACTGGTACGTTCCCTGTAAACCAGCGCTATGCATCCGTTTTATTTTATACTGGTGCCGATTATAGCTTCGTGTCGTTAGAATTTAAGAATATGCTTGGTCTAGCCGCTAATAAGTTAGATATTCCGTACTCAATCGAATTGGCCAATGGAAAGTTAGTGGAAGCCAATGAAGTGATCAGAGGCTGTGTGATCGAATTGGGAGAGCGTGAGTTTGCTTTGGATCTACTACCAGTCCAGCTGGGGAGCTTTGACGTAGTAGTAGGAATGGATTGGTTATCAGGCAACAAGGCTGAGATAGTTTGTCACGAAAAGGTTGTTCGTATCCCAACCGAAGATGGCGAAACAATTATGGTTCACGGGGAGAAGCGTGATACGCCGTTAAGAATTATCAGCTGCCTGAAAGCGCGGAAGTGTTTGCAGAAGGGATGTGTTGCCTTCCTGGCACACATTGTGGATAAGAAGGCTGCTGAGCCGAGAATCGAAGACATCCCTGTCGTGAGGGAATATCCAGAAGTCTTCCCAGAGGACTTACCTGGACTGCCACCTCAGAGACAAGTAGAGTTCCGCATTGACTTAGTTCCAGGCGTCGCGCCTGTGGCTAAGGCACCTTATAGACTTGCTCCGTCTGAGATGCAGGAATTGTCGACACAACTTCAAGAGTTGTTAGACAAGGGATTTATCCGACCAAGCTTCTCGCCTTGGGGAGCTCCGGTCCTGTTTGTCAAGAAGAAGGACGGTAGTTTTCGTATGTGCATCGACTACCGGGAGTTGAACAAGCTGACGATCAAGAATAGATATCCTCTGCCAAGGATTGATGATCTGTTTGACCAACTGCAAGGCTCAAGCTTTTATTCAAAGATCGATCTTCGATCTGGATACCATCAGTTAAGGATACAAGAGGAAAGTATCCCGAAGACAGCCTTCAGAACTCGTTATGGACACTACGAGTTCCTTGTTATGTCGTTTGGATTGACAAACGCAGCTGCAGTCTTTATGGATTTGATGAATAGAGTTTGCAAGCCGTACTTGGACAAGTTCGTGATTGTGTTTATCGACGACATCTTGATTTATTCAAGGACAAAGGCTGAGCACGAACAGCGTCTAAGAGCTATTTTGGAGCTGCTAAAGAAAGAACAGTTGTATGCCAAATTCTCTAAGTGCGAATTTTGGCTGCGTGAAGTCCAATTCCTTGGGCACGTGGTAAATGGAGATGGAATCCATGTGGATCCAACCAAGATCGAGGCGATCAAGAATTGGGAAACGCCAAAGACGCCAACCGAGATTCGACAATTCTTGGGTTTGGCTGGCTACTATCGAAGGTTCATTGAGGATTTCTCAAAACTCGCTCAACCATTGACGCTCCTCACGCAGAAAGATAAGAAGTTTGATTGGGGAATCAAACAGGAAGAAGCGTTCCAAATATTGAAGGATAAGCTCTGCAATGCGCCAATCTTAGCACTACCAGAAGGTACAGATGATTTTGTGGTATACTGCGACGCTTCGCGTCAAGGATTGGGTTGCGTGTTGATGCAACGCCAAAAGGTTATTGCTTACGCATCACGTCAACTGAAAGTGCACGAAAAGAACTATACCACACATGATTTGGAGCTTGGCGCAGTGGTTTTTGCATTAAAGATCTGGAGACACTACCTTTATGGTACAAAGTGTACAATTTTTACAGATCACAAGAGCCTACAACACATATTCAACCAGAAGGAGCTGAATATGAGGCAAAGACGATGGGTTAAGTTGCTGAACGATTACGACTGCGAGATAAAGTATCATCCAGGGAAGGCGAATGTGGTCGCCGATGCCCTAAGTCGAAAGGAGAGGATCAAGCCCATAAGGGTTAGGGCTTTAGAAATGATTATCCGAACCGATCTTTCCTTGCGCATTCGTGTTGCGCAGAAAGAAGCTCTCAAGGAAGGAAACCTTGAAGAAGAATGTCTCCGTGGGATGGAGAAGCTACTGGTACCAAACGAGGAAGGAACGTTATGTTTTGAGAAAAGGATTTGGGTTCCTCTGTTTGGTGGTTTAAGGAGGATTATTTTCGATGAAGCTCACAAGTCGCGGTACTCTATCCATCCAGGAGCGGATAAGATGTACCAGGATCTCAAAGACTATTATTGGCGGCCTAGGATGAAAGGCGATGTTGCTGTTTATGTGAGCAAGTGTCTAACGTGTGCTAAGGTGAAAGCCGAATACCAGAAGCCTTCAGGACTTCTGCAACAACCTGAGATTCCCAAGTGGAAATGGGAACAAATCTCAATGGATTTTGTTACAAAGCTGCCAAGAACGCCAAGAGGCCATGACACTATCTGGGTGATAGTGGATCGATTAACGAAGTCAGCACACTTCTTACCTATCAGAGAGAAGGATAATATGAGCAAATTGGCTGAAATTTACATGAGAGAGATCGTCGCACGTCATGGAGTGCCTCTCTCAATCATCTCTGATAGAGACGGAAGGTTTGTGTCAAGGATTTGGCAATCCTTCCAAGAAGCCTTTGGCTCACAATTGAATCTGAGCACTGCGTTCCATCCGCAGACTGACGGTCAAAGCGAGCGAACGATACAGAATTTGGAAGACATGCTGAGAGCATGTGTTATGGATTTGGGCGGTAGCTGGGATAAGCATTTGCCTTTGGTCGAATTTTCATACAACAACAGCTACCACACCAGTATTGGTGTCGCGCCATTTGAAGCCCTTTACGGACGCAAGTGCCGATCACCCTTATGCTGGGCTGACGCAGGTGATAGGCAGCTTGCTGGTCCCGAAATCGTCCAAGAGACGACAGACAAGATTGCGCAGATTCTAAAACGCATCGAAGCAGCTCGCCACAGACAGAAGGCCTATGCAGATCCAAACCGGAAACACTTGGATTTCCAAGTTGGAGAAATGGTTTTATTGAAAGTTTCACCCTGGAAGGGTGTGGCACGCTTCGGAAAGCGTGGAAAGTTAAAACCGCGCTACATTGGTCCTTTCAGAATTCTGTAGAGGATTGGGCTTGTAGCATGCAAGTTGGATTTACCTGCTGAACTGAATGGTGTTCA
Source organism: Helianthus tuberosus (assembly GCA_030545235.1). NCBI lineage: Eukaryota > Viridiplantae > Streptophyta > Magnoliopsida > Asterales > Asteraceae > Helianthus > Helianthus tuberosus. The sequence goes on from CM060411.1 coordinate 91,384,764, forward strand.
CGATACATTTCATGTATCCAACCTGAAGAAAAGTCCAACTCAAGATGACATTGCCATTCCCATCGACGAGATTCATGTTGACGACACGCTCCATTTCGTTGAAGAACCGGTTGAGGTTACGGATTGGAAAGTAAACAAGACCCGCCGGAGCAGTGTCAAGCTCGTCAAAGTTCGTTGGAATGCCAGACACGGTCCTGAATACACCTGGGAGCGTGAGGACCGGATGAAAGAGAAATACCCCCACCTATTTCCTAAGAACCCTGCATCTACAAGCAGAACTTAAAATTTCGGGACGAAATTTTTCTAACGGGGGGAGAATGTGACAACCCTCACTAAACCAGGTATCTGTACGACTTAATTAATAATTAATTACTGCTTAATTACTGTGCTTGTTTGAACTTGTGGATAAACTGCTACTTGAATACTGATACATGTACTTACTTGCATCATACCTTACTTGCTGTCACTACATTATTTACATGCTGAACCTTAGTGACAAACATGATGCACAAAAGCACAGTAGCACTATAAACGGATAACCTATTGAACATGCTGATAGAGCCAACATCAGGCAGACACTGCCTCTAAGGCCTGAAAGAGCCTGAAATATTTTGCTACACTAGTGGTGAGTGTAGGGATATAAGGGTTGTAGAACTGCGTCTCTAGGATAAGTTACAATGACTGGATGTGCCTAAAACGTACTCTAAGTACAAAATTCAGCACTTTACATAATAATTCAGCTTCTAGCTAACTAATAAAGTGCCGAAACATGGGAAAAATATTACTAGGCACTTTCCAAAGTGTCAGAAATGAGTTGAGTCACTAAAAAGGGTATTAACGACACTTTAAAGCTTTGTTAAGCGCTTTAACGGATTACTATCCAACCAAATAACCGGACTATACCCGGAACATGAAAATATTGTCATTTTCATTATTTATCTTTTTCTGAGCCAGTTAGGGTCCCTGAATACCCTAACACCCGTTGTAACGCATGACACACTACTAACTGGGTTAACCTACACTTAACCTAACTAAGTTACCTAACTACTAGTTGGAATCGAACTAGTACCCCCCCCCCTTAACCAACCGTCCCCATGAGGGGGACATACCTTGTCCTTCCTTGATTATTATAATCTAACTTGTTAAATATCTAGAAAGCATATGAACCCTTGGACAATTAGCCTAATCTTTGTCTATAAGTATAAGCTTAAACCCACATGATCATTCACACATCACAACTCAACACAAACAACTCTCTCTCTCTCTCTCTATAGAAGCTACGGCCGAACACCCCCTTGTGCATCCATCATTTTAGAGTTTTGATCTTGCCTTTCCAAGTCCATACAAGTGTCAAGGATCCCGCATAAGGAGTCTTGGTGCAAACGGAAGGCGAAGAACCTCACTCCCTTGCTTTTATCCACCCTATTTGTGCTTAGATTCTTCCCTAGCCTCGAGCTAGTGGTATGTTACTTAAATCACCTACTCGAACTATTTTAAAGTGGTTAATATGAATTGTAACGGTTAAAACTCGTAAACATACAAGATGACACACAAAAGTCTACTTAAAATGCTATAAATGTTGGTTAAAAGCTCATATGTTGTGTAAATCATGTAGTATTTGATTTGTGTGATTATTTGGACCCGATCTATGTTGTGGTAGCTCGGATCATCATTTAACCCGGGTTGGTCATGATCATGGATCATGACATAAGGTTGTTTTGGAAGTAACAAGGGTTAAAGGATGAACTCTACCACACATAAATCATGAACTTGTGTAAAAGCGATTTTGCTTGTGAAAATATGTATAAAACTAGTAGACCTACGGATCTACAAGCGGTATTTTCAAAGGACCACGTGTCAAGAGAAAACATACTTTTAAAGACGGATCTTTCATAAACAAGAATGAGTTTAGTAAACACTTGTGTAACACAAAGTTTCGACAAAATAACTATTTTTGAAAAAGATGACGAGAAGTTGTAAAAACGGAACTTCCCTAAAAACGAGGTTTTTACAAAATCGGATTGTTTTATATAAAGATCCACTAAAAGTAATGGGATTTACTTCATAGTTTGGAGAAAACCACAAGTTCATGTATTTTTGTGATTTACATCTATTTTGACTAGTTTGATGGTTTGAATAATGCTTATTGATGATTGAGAAAATTGTTGGTTTGATTTATAAAAGAAAATGATACGCTTGAAAGCGTGGCCACCTCCAGTTACAAAGGAAACTCTGGCGAAATTTTTCCAAAAACCTAACACTTAGAATTATTTTCACTATAAGTGTTAGAAATACTTTTCGACTTATTTTCAAAGCATAGATTTCGCCGCGACTTTATTTATAAAATATCGGAGGTGGGATTTCACAAAATAAAACGTGATACATAAATATATTTAGTATATATTTCACAACATCACTTGTATAAGTGTTTATGATTATTTTGTGAACTACATAAATATTATTTTTAGGGTAAAAATAATATTACTAAGTATTATTTTGGGAAAATCACATGTATTAAAATATAAAATTTTTGGGAAGAATATTTATATTTTGAAGTTGGAAATAAAATATATTAAGTGAGACTTAATAATGTATTCCGAATGTTACGAACACACATGTACTAAATCCCCCATCCTTGGGAAGGAAAATGACTACCAAGTATATACAGAATGTAAACACGAAATAGTTGCCTAACTATTTCCCAAAAACTTAAGCCGTAAAGCTAAGGCACGGCCGTCCGTCTAATAGAGTTGCCTAACACCTCCAGCGCGACCTGGAGAAGGTTCTTCGGCTCACCCATTTGGACATATACCGGTATCTATCCCTGCTATACCACCGTCTGCTACTTTTCCCCATGTTTCCCCATTTCATGTGGCACCTTTTGACCCCACCAGTGAGCCGTTTCTTTGGGCGTCACCTTCTGCCATGCCACCGACCGACCCTTACCATTCTTTCCATATGGGGTATACCATTGAGGACGTTCTGAGGTCTTTTGTCGCCCAGCACGAGGCACACACGCAGCGCATTCAGGAGCTTGAGAGAGCTCAGCCGCCGCCGTGTCAGTGCCAGGGTCAGACCCACTCTCCTTTGCAGCCCTCTCGACCTTTACCACCAGACTATGCTGCACGCCTTTTGGCACTTGAGCAGTACGTTGCTTCTTGGTTGCGTACCCAGAGAGCCATGGAGGAGGACTGGCTCCTTTTGCGTCGTTTGTTTTACACCTACTTTCCCCCTCCTCCACCGCCATCCGTGTAGAGCTCTTCAGTACCGCATGGGTAGACGTTGGTGAGAAGACGGCGAATGCTTTTGACTGCACAGCATTTTTGGAGACTACATTATGATTCTGACTTTTGTTGACATGTATTTGATGTATTGACACTGATTTGATATAGTTTTGGACTAGGGTGATGTAGCCCTTAGTCGACTGATGTTGTATGACACTGTGATGTACCTGTACGCTTACTATGTGGTCTCAATATATGGCAATCGCAGTATTCTCATCATATTTGATGCTCGATTTGGTTATTTATATTTTGTGACATGGGATGTTGTGTGATTGATGTTTGTAACATGGGATGTTGTGTGATTGATATGATTATAACATGAGATGTTATGTACTATTACTATCGTTATATACGTACGCTATATTATGACCTAGCTTACGTGTTATAACATGGGATCTTTATTATGGCCTGACCGACGTAAACCCATCTTTTAGAAGATGCCGCCTAAACGTCCAACACTGATGCCTACCAATGAGGCAAAACTCCAACAAGTCATCGCTGCTGCCATCACACAATACGCCGCTTTGCAAGGAGGACCCAGCGGAAGCACTCAAACAACAACGGCAACAACAATCCACCTCATGGTAATACTAGGTCATTTAGACATACCATGACCTAATTGGATATCTATAGCAAAGATGCTAATTCCGTTCACGTGTTATAATGTATGTGCAGGGTGCACCTACAAGCAGTTTCTAGACTGCAAACCGGTCAACTTTGATGGCACGGGAGGTGCTGTCGCCTTTGTTCGTTGGGCCGAGAAACCGAATCCGTTCTTCGCATGAGCAAATGCGCGCTAGATCAGCAAGTCACCTATATCTCAGGGCTATTCTTGGATGGAGCCCTCTCTTGGTGGAATTTGCAAGTACAGACACTTGGTGAAGCTGCTGCCTACGCGCTAACCTGGACCGAACTGAAGGAACTTATGCGCAAAAAGTACTGCTCTCGCGCGGAAATCCAAAGATTGGAAACCGAGTTCTGGCATTTGAAAATGGAAGGTCCAAAGATCGCAGAATACGTTCAAAGGTTCCATGACTTATCGCATGTGGTACCCTACATGGTCACTCCGGAGTTCAAGCGGATTGAACGTTTCATTTGGGGATTAGCTCCTCAAATCATAAGCATGGTGACCTCATCCAAGCCTGCGACAATTACTGAGGCAATCGATTTGAGCGTAGCTCTCACAGAGGAGGCTATTCGCCTGAACAAGTTTGGTGATGCTGAGACTAAGAAGAAAGAGACTCACGTCTAGTCATCAGGAGGTAACAAACGGAAGTTCTCGAACTTCAAGCAGGGCGCCAGTGTGGTTGTTAAGAAAGGAGAGCCAAACGTGCCAGCTCAGGTTACAGCTGGTAATGGGAAGAAAGGAAAAGGGTATATGGGTGCACATCCCAAGTGTAACTCCTGCCAACGTCATCATTCTGGCCGATGCGGGCCAAAAGTATGTGAAGCTTGTGGAAAGACTGGCCACTTGAAGGATTCTTATTGGGCTAGTGCTGGCCGGGGAGGCCAAGGAGGTTTTGGGAATAAAATAATCGTGGTGGTATTGGGAATCGCCCACAGGGGAACAATGGAGGAAACGGAAATCGAGGGAACAATGCGAATCAAGCTGGAAATGGAGGTGGAAACGGGCAAAGACTTGGATGCTTTAACTGTGGTGATATTGGGCATTTTAAAAAGAACTGCCCAGAGTTAAACCAAGCCCGTGGAAGAGTGTTCCATATCGAAGCAAGGGAAGCGCGACAGGATCCCAATGTCGTTACTGGTACGTTCCCTGTAAACCAACGCTATGCATCCGTTTTATTTGATACCGGTGCCGATTATAGCTTCGTATCGTTAGAATTTAAGAATATGCTTGGTTTAGCCGCTAATAAGTTAGATATTCCCTACTCAATCGAATTGGCCAATGGGAAGTTAGTAGAAGCCAATGAAGTTATCAGAGGTTGTGTGATCGAATTTGGAGAGCGTGAGTTTGCTCTGGATCTACTACCAGTCCAGTTGGGAAGCTTCGACGTGGTGGTAGGAATGGATTGGTTATCAGGCAACAAGGCAGAAATAGTTTGTCACGAAAAGATCGTTCGTATCCCAACCAAAGATGGCGAAACAATTGTGGTTCACGGGGAGAAACGTGATACGCCGTTAAGAATTATCAGCTGCCTGAAAGCACGAAAGTGTTTGCAGAAGGGATGTGTTGCCTTCCTGGCACACATTGTGGATAAGAAGGCTGCTGAGCCGAGAATAGAAGACATCCCTGTCGTGAGGGAATATCCAGAAGTCTTCCCAGAGGACTTACCTGGACTGCCACCTCAGAGACAAGTAGAGTTCCGCATCGACTTAGTTCCAGGCGCCGCGCCTGTGGCTAAGGCACTTTATAGACTTGCCCCGTCTGAGATGCAAGAACTGTCGACACAACTTCAGGAGTTGTTAGACAAGGGATTTATCCGACCAAGCTTCTCGCCTTGGGGAGCTCCGGTCCTGTTTGTTAAGAAGAAGGACGGTAGTTTTCGTATGTGCATCGACTACCGGGAGTTGAACAAGCTGACGATCAAGAATAGATATCCTCTACCAAGAATTGATGATCTGTTTGATCAACTGCAAGGCTCAAGATTTTATTCAAAGATCGATCTTCGATCTGGATACCATCAGTTAAGGATACAAGAGGAGAGTATCCCGAAGACAGCCTTCAGAACTTGTTATGGACACTACGAGTTCCTTGTTATGCCGTTTGGTTTGACAAACGCACCTGCAGTCTTTATGGACTTAATGAATAGAGTTTGCAAGCCGTACTTGGACAAGTTCGTGATTGTGTTTATCGATGATATCTTGATTTATTCAAGGATAAAGGCTGAGCACGAGCAGCATCTAAGAGCTATTTTGGAGCTGCTAAAGAAGGAACAGTTTTATGCCAAGTTCTCTAAGTGCGAGTTTTGGCTACGTGAAGTACAATTCCTTGGGCACGTGGTGAATGGAGATGGAATCCATGTGGATCCCACCAAGATCGAAGCGATTAAGAATTGGGAAACGCCAAAGACGCCAACCGAGATTCGACAATTCTTGGGTTTGGCTGGCTACTATCGAAGATTCATTGAGGATTTCTCAAAAATCGCTCAACCATTGACGCTCCTCACGCAGAAAGATAAGAAGTTTGATTGGGAAATCAAACAGGAAGAAGCGTTCCAGATATTGAAGGATAAGCTCTGCAATGCGCCAATCTTAGCACTACCGGAAGGTACAGATGATTTTGTGGTATACTGCGACGCTTCACGTCAAGGATTGGGTTGTGTGTTGATGCAACGCCAAAAGGTTATTGCTTACGCATCACGTCAATTGAAAGTGCACGAAAAGAACTATACCACACATGATTTGGAACTTGGCGCAGTGGTTTTTGCATTAAAGATCTGGAGACACTACCTTTATGGTACAAAGTGTACAATCTTTACAGATCACAAGAGCCTACAACATATATTCAACCAGAAGGAGTTGAATATGAGACAAAGACGATGGGTTGAGTTGCTGAACGATTACGACTGCGAGATAAAGTATCATCCAGGGAAGGCGAATGTGGTCGCCGATGCCCTAAGTCGAAAGGAGAGGATCAAGCCCATAAGGGTTAGGGCTTTAGAAATGATTATTCGAACCGATCTTCCCTTGCGCATTCGTGCCGCGCAGAAAGAAGCTCTCAAGGAAGGAAACTTTGAGGAAGAATACCTCCGTGGGATGGAGAAGCTTTTGGTACCAAACGAGGAAGGAACATTATGTTTTGAGAAAAGGATTTGGGTTCCTCTGTTTGGTGGTTTAAGGAAGGTTGTTTTTTATGAAGCTCACAAATCGCGGTACTCTATCCATCCAGGAGCGGATAAGATGTACCAGGATCTCAAAGATTATTATTGGTGGCCTAGGATGAAAGGCGATGTTGCTGTTTATGTGAGCAAATGTCTAACGTGTGTGAAGAAACACTAAACTAAATGGTCGGAACCGAGATAGTTAGGGGGTTTGAATCCGCATAAAAGGGTTAGCTCTCTCTCGGTTGATTCAGTTGCAATGGAATTTCTTCTCCGGTAGTTCTGCAAAAAGAACACCGTTAGCCTCGTCAAGGGGAGAGGGAGGTTCTCTCCTTGACCCGACTCCGGCGTGAGAATAAGTATCAGTAACGGAGAAGATAAGTATTTGAGAAGAAGTGAGAGTGATCTGAGTTTATACCTGAACAGTTCTCTTATTTAGAACCGGGAGTTTGGGAGGGAAAACCTGTTATTGAAAAGATAACGGAAAATGCTAACGTCGTAGCGGTTATTTTTTCTCCCGTTTGAGTTCTTTGATCTGACGTCAATTAGCCTCGATCCGATGTGAATGCACACGGATCGTGGTTTGATCTATGGCTGGGGAATCGCCACGTGGAAAGTGATTAATTGGAGATTACTCTCCAATTGCATGCCTTCGTTGTGATTCTAGGGTTATCTGTGGTGACGACACGTGTCCAGACGGTTATAACCGTCTGGGTGGTGCACGATTGTATTTCTTTCTAGAAGATTACTGCTGTAATCTGGTGTGACACCTTGCTGTGTGGACATAGACAAATAAATCCCAAGTCTGGGTAAAATAATATCCAAGTCTGGATATTTAGGCGGAAGTAAAGGTTTTTAATCTTTTGTGAATGGGAGAAGGCGCAAGGATTTATGTTTTCCTTTGGGCGCACGGCTATAGATCGTTGATTTCTTCTTCCTCTTGTGAGACCATTGCGCGGCCGCGCAAGGTCAAGAGGTTAAAAAGTTGGTTTGTGGTATGGTCTCAAATCCTTTTTATGAGGTTTTTGGGACCTTACCCCTTCAAGTCCCCCCAGTCTAGTGTTGTACTTATGCAAGTAAGTGGAGCACTGGACTTATGAGAGGGAAATGTTTTTGGGCGCGAAAAAATAAGAAATCTTCTCTGAGAAGATTTGAATTTACTGAGTTTGTAAAGATTTTTTTGTAAAAAATCTTTGACTTGACGTTATATCAGTAAATTGATTTTGACAACCTGTCATTGTCAGTTGTTTTTTACCATTCGTGTCTTACACGCGCGCGTGTAAACGCGTGTATGTTTTGACATCTGCTTTTTCTGTTGCTTGGGTAATCGTGATACCCGGAACAGTACTGTGACGGTTACTGATGCTTATTTATTGCGATGGGTATATAATCGTTTGGGTAACCTCCTCTGTGTAATCATTGTTTTGTTTGAAAGCTTTTCCCCTTTCCTTGTTCTTAAGAAAAACTTTCCATCATTCCCCTGCTTATGTCAACCGGAGAACGTCAAGAGGATCTTGTTGAAGAGATGTCGACTGAGATTCCACCATTGAAGTGGCCCAGGGCGTCTTTTGAGGGTTTAATTCAGAATCTTAAATTTCCGGAGAATTGGGGTGCCTTGTATCCCGAAGAAGGGCAAACGGCAGCGAATGCTCCGGCCGGGTATATTATTCTCTTTTGGGATTTTTTCTGCGATGGTAACTTTCGCTTTCCTGTTACCAGATTTTTTCTTGAAATTCTTGGATTCTATAATCTGCATATCTCCCAACTTCACCCTATTGGTATGGTTAGGGTTCGTCATTTTGAATTTGTATGTCGGACGATGCATGTGGAGCCAACCGTTCCCCGATTTAGGGTTTTTTATCAGATGCACTGTACCCAAGGATTTTACTCATTTGTTCAGAGGGCTTCTGCAAAGAAGATTCTTCATCAGCCCCCAAAATCATTTCATGATTGGAAACAGAAATTTTTCTTCATTAAGGCTGGAGTGATTCCGGTGAAGATGACTCTAAGAGGGAAGGACGATGTTCCGATTGAATCGCTTCAGACTCCCGTTGATGAGAACTGGTACCAAGATCTGAAGGATGTTCCCAATATTGCTTTGCCGGAGAAAGCCCTAGTCGGAGCCGGCATGAGTTTGAACTGGAGTTTGAACTGGAAGATGGAACGTGATGATAAACCCGTGTACACCGAGGATGGTCATAGTAAGTTTGGGGCTTTTTCACTGTTCTTCTATTTTTTTTTGACCTGCTTTCTCTTCAATGTAGTTGTTTCTCTGTATGTTGTTGCCTTCAAGAGGGAAGACGGAAAAATGGGAACTATCAAGAAGAAACCTGAAGAGGAGCTCTGGTATCATCGTATTGTGAAGAATTTTGTGCTTCCGCGGGATGCGGATCTATCTGTTCAACCGGCAGCTGGTGCTGGTGAGTTTATCCGTTTTTCCTTCCTTTGTTGCTTTGAGTAATTTTCTCTGTCTTGCGCTTTTTGTAGGTGAGTTGTTGAATTTGGGTGTAGGCCCTGAAAAGAAAAAACGCGCAACTACATCCACTTCCGCGCCGAAGAGAAGTGAGACTATTAAGACGCAACCTTTGAAGGCGAAAAATGTTGGAGAGAAGAAAGGTACGCGCCGTACTTCTGACTCCAGGTGTGATTATGTGGTGGTTTCTGACTCTTTGGAGGGTCTTATTCCTGTAGTGACTATGCGGGAACCAAAGCCTGAACCAAAGGATTCTGCTGATATTCCTCCTTCTAACCCGAATGAGCCTATTGATCTGGATTCCAGTCCCGAACATTTGGTTCATAGGAAGGCTGGTAAGAGAAAGCAAGCTGATGCTGATGCGGAAGGTCAACCTCCTAAGAAAGTGCAGAGGAAGAAAATTACCAGAAAAGGAAACCTAGATGCTTTTGTTTCAGAATCCATTCCTGGTAAGTATTGCTTTTCTTTGTTTTCTTTGAACGGATAGGATTTTTACAGACTTTTGTTTGTCCAGAAATTCTTGTCTCTCCTGTTCCTGTAGTCGTACCAATTGTGGTTGATAAAGAGTTTTCCTCTTCCCCGCCACGCGCTGTTGTTACAGACCCGTTAGAGTCTTCAGAGATAGCTGAGGAAGATGTTGAGAAAACTACTGAGGCTGAGGAGCCTGTTGGTGCTAATGTAGAGACTGAACAGATTGTTGAACCAGGTGTGGTAAATGATGCTGACAATCCACCAACACCGGAAAAGGAAACTGCTGAAAAAATTCAATCTTCTCCTCCTAGACCTTCTGAAACTATACCTGAGCATACTGAGAAGGCCGCTACTGAGGAGGCAGATTCATCTGCTGGTGCTGAGAAGCAATCTCCCATTCGTCCGGAAGAAACCCTGGGAGAGTATTACTACCGGACTTATGCGGAGAAAGATGCTGCTGATCTTCATGTTCCCGTTTGGAATGTGAAGAAAGGGAATACCTTCTCGGATTGGCGTGTATGCCAAGATTGGTTGCAGGGGATACTTCCGCCTGGCGAGATTAAATTTCAGGAAAATCAGCCCTATGAACAGACCTATCGGTCTTATCTTGTAGAAACTGCTTCCCATGTTTCTACTACTCACCGTATAGTGCGTGAGTGGTATAGCATGCATAAAGAGCGAGTATCTTTTGTAGCATCACAAAGGAAGTTTGCTAAAGATGAAAAACGTGTGGCTCAGTTGAAGGCTAAATTAGAGGCTGAGCAAGTGAAATTTGAAGCTGAGCGTAAAACTGAAGAATGGTCAGTTTCTGGTTGGAAAAGAAAAGCTGAAGCTGAAGCTGCGCTTTTATCTGAGGAGCGCAAAAATTGGAGAAAAATTTGTGAGAAAGATAATGCCGAGAAGGCAAACCTCCGTAATATCATAAATAACCTCAAGGCTGAGGCTGAAAATTTGAAAAACCAAGATGCGGAGGTGGAAAGATTGAAGAAAGAAAAAGCTGATATGGAAGCCATGTTGGAGGAAGCGCGTTCTCATCGGGAACGAAGTGAGCAACGGGAGGTACAAGCTTTAGCCACTCTTGCCGTTAGAGATAAAGAATTAGAGGAACTTACCGCTTTGGTTTCTGACCAGGAACAATTGAAGAAGGATCTGGAGCTTGCGCATTCTGAGAATACTGAAACCTCCCGCCGTTTGACTGAGGTTGAAGAGAAGCTGGAGAATTCAGAAATGGTGCGGGTTTCAGCGAAAAGCGAGCTCGAACCTTTGAAGAATGATATGGCTTGGTTAAAAGATCGCGGGATTGCGTGTGTAAGTACCTTCTTTTTTGTTCATGTATGCGCTTTTCTTGCTTCGATCTTATCTTTACCTGATGTTATAGGTTGCTGAATCTGTATTAAACTCTGAAGAACTGGATAAAATTGTTGCTAATTTGATGGTTGCTGCGCGACGAGATGGTTATGCGCAAGGGTATGCGGAATGCTCCCAACATGTGAATAGCGCTTTAAAGGTTAACTGGGATGATAGCAAGTCTGCTACCTTTGGTGTTAATACTGCCAGTGCACTTGCTGCTATGAAGACAGAGTTTAATAACTTGCAACTGCCAGTGATGGAGTTGATAAATGTGGCGCTGCAATCGGATGATCACGTTGCGCAACTTAAGGAAATCTTTCCGGATGGGGGAGAAGATTTAGAGTAGGGTGAAATTGTATTTGAACAATTTTTTCTATATAGGATGTTGATCCTTGTTTTGATGGTGCGCTGTTGCGCAAGGGTTTTAAACACTGCTGTGCCTTGAACCTTTCAGGACGTATTTGTACGCCAAACATAGTATGTTTCTATTTGTTTTGTTAATATGTCTTTACAATATTTTGCATGAGTACAATTACTTTTGTTTTGAGTAAGGCGAATAAGGTTGGTATGAAGCTCATGTATGAGTTTATGGTCGTTTGTGATGTGATCACTGACCGCGCATGGAGCTTTGTGTTATACTACCATAATGTTTTTGCTCTTACTAAAAAGGAATTGCATGCATTTTGTAAACACAAAAATAATAGAAACTTTGTAATTTTATTCATGGATAATGCTCAGAGGCGTTACAAAGTTTTTCAGATAATTAAATGGAACTTAACTTACTCCCTGATAGTTCCGCCGCTTTTGATAAGTCATGTCTTTTCCGCGGAAAACGTACAGAGTTCTTTAAGTCTTAGCCCGTTTGCTTGAGCCTTCTTCTCCCCGAGTAATCTGTTTAATCTCCTTGCGCATATTCTGGAGCAAATGCGTAAGTTCTCCATTTTAGAGACCCTTTTCGATTTCCGTGCGCAGAGATATACAGTTGTTCGTGGTGTGCCCGTTATCCTTATGATATTCGCAGTACTGCGTCGGGTCTTGACCACGTTTACTCTTCATCGGAATCGGAGGTTTGAATTGGTGATCCTCGGTACTTAGCACCTCTGCTGGGGTTTTCGTTAGGGGAGTCCATTGCCTCTCCCTATTTTCGTGTTTGTTTTCTCTTTGAGCAGAGAATTTGTTAGTTGTTGTGCGGCCGTCTTCGGAGGATCGACTTCCTGACGCTTCACGCCATGACTTTTTGTACCTTTTTTCTCCATTTGCGCTTAAGTCTGCTGGCCTGTTGTGTGGTGGTGGTGGCCTGTTTGTAGTAAGGCTTTTCTCGGTCTGCGCATAAACCTTGGTCGCCGCCATTATCTTTTCCCAACTCGTGGGGAGGCCCTCCGTTCCTGATAACACTTTGACCATGTCGTCACACCTAACCGCGTACTTAAACTGAGCACGGATTAGTTGTTCGCTCACTCCTCCAATTTCTAGCACTTCTTTATTGTATCTGGTAATAAAATCTTCCAGATTCTCATCATCATGGCGCCAGATGTTCATGACGTCGGATGTATCACGTTTTGACCGCCTCTGTTGGCTGAAGTGTGTTAAAAATTTTCTTCGCAGATCCTTCCACGACTCGATCTGTCCTGTTGGTAGGTTATCAAACCAGATTCGCGCTGGGCCAGTTAGCGTTTGCACAAATAAATGACACCATAGCGGAAGAGTCCAACCGCCAACCAACCCTGCGCTGGTGAATACTCTTAGATGATCATCAGGGTCAGTTAACCCATTGAATTTCCCAACGTTAGATGGTAATTTGGCCCTTTCCAACGGAGCCAGAGCTATCTCTAATAAGAACTTCAAGTTTTCTGCCGCTTCGTCCGGGCGATAAACTAAATCATAGTTGTGCTCGGCCTCAAGGTTATAAACCGCTCGAGGCCTGCATTTGTTATAGTTTGGCTGTAGTCTATTGAATACGCTGGTGTTTTCACTCAAACGATATGTTCGATCGGATTCATCGGTATGAATGTCTCGTTGGGAGCCCAACCTGTCATGGACCGATTGTCTTCGACGAGGGTGTAGTTCATCATGATGTTGTCTTCGGTAACTGCTTGTATCATCATAAGTTGATTCTTCTCGCTGAGAGGCATGAGCTCTTGATCCCGGCCTCCGGGATTGAGTTATAGGAGCAGTTTGAGCACATAACTGTGAGTATACTTCGTTTAATGCTCTTTGGGACCGGACATACCATGATATCGGAGTTTCTCCTGGTGGTAAAATTGATTGTGCAGGATTTGCTGGTAACATTCCTGGGGTTACAGGATCATTTGCTCGATTAGATTGAACCTCATTATCGTCCGAGGCCTCTTCTACGATCCCTTCTATTGGTAAATTGTTTCCGATGTTTGGTCGACGACCAGGTTGTCGGTGAGATGACGAATTTTCTTCCATGTTCAAAAACAGAAAATGGAATGAACTGAATCGAAACGAGATAGAAACTAGAAAAACTGAGAAAACGGTGGGCGCCAATGAAGAAACACTAAACTAAATGGTCGGAACCGAGATAGTTAGGGGGTTTGAATCCGCATAAAAGGGTTAGATCACTCTCACTTCTTCTCAAATACTTATCTTCTCCGTTACCGATACTTATTCTCACGCCGGAGTCGGGTCAAGGAGAGAACCTCCCTCTCCCCTTGACGAGGCTAACGGTGTTCTTTTTGCAGAACTACCGGAGAAGAAATTCCATTGCAACTGAATCAACCGAGAGAGAGCTAACCCTTTTATGCGGATTCAAACCCCCTAACTATCTCGGTTCCGACCATTTAGTTTAGTGTTTCTTCAGTGTGCTAAGGTGAAAGCGGAATACCAGAAGCCTTCAGGACTTCTGCAACAACCTGAGATTCCCAAGTGGAAATGGGAACAAATCTCAATGGATTTTATTACAAAGTTGCCAAGAACGCCGAGAGGCCATGACACTATTTGGGTAATAGTGGACCGATTAACGAAGTCAGCACACTTTTTACCTATCAGAGAGAAGGATAATACGAGCAAATTGGCTGAAATTTACATGAGAGAGATCGTCGCACGTCATGGAGTGCCTCTCTCGATCATCTCTGATAGAGACGGAAGGTTCATATCAAGGATTTGGCAATCCTTCCAAGAAGTTTTTGGCTCACAATTGAATCTGAGCACCGCATTTCACCCACAGACCGACGGTCAAAGCGAGCGAACGATACAGACTTTGGAAGACATGCTGAGAGCATGCGTAATGGATTTGGGCGGTAGTTGGGACAAGCATTTGCCTTTGGTCGAATTTTCATACAACAACAGCTACCACACCAGTATTGGTGTCGCGCCATTTGAAGCCCATTACGGACGCAAGTGCCGATCACCCCTATGCTGGGCTGACGCAGGTGATAGGCAGCTTGCTGGTCCCGAAATCGTCCAAGAGACGACAGACAAGATTGCGCAGATTCTAAAACGCATCGAAGCAGCTCGCCACAGACAGAAAGCCTATGCAGATCCAAACCGGAAACACTTGGAATTCCAAGTGGGAGAAATGGTTTTATTGAAGGTTTCACCCTGGAAGGGTGTGGCACGCTTCGGAAAGCGTGGGAAGTTAAATCCGCGCTACATTGGTCCTTTCAGAATTTTAGAAAGAATAGGACTAGTAGCATACAAGCTGGACTTACCTGCTGAACTCCATTTAGTTCACGATACATTTCATGTATCCAACCTGAAGAAAAGTCCAACTCAAGATACCATTGCCATTCCCATCGACGAGATTCATGTTGACGACACGCTCCATTTCGTTGAAGAACCGGTTGAGGTTACGGATTGGAAAGTAAACAAGACCCGCCAAAGCAGTGTCAAGCTCGTCAAAGTTCGTTGGAATGCCAGATATGGTCCTGAATACACCTGGGAGCGTGAGGACCGGATGAAAGAGAAATACCCCCACCTATTTCCTAAGAACCCTGCGTCTATAAGCAGAACTTAAAATTTTGGGATGAAATTTTTCTAACGAGGGGAGAATGTGACAACCCTCACCAAACCAGGTATTCGTATGACTTAATTAATAATTAATTACTGCTTAATTACTGTGCTTGCTTGAACTTGTGAATAAACTGCTACTTGAATACTGATACATGTACTTACTTGCATCATACTTTACTTGCTGTCACTACATTATTTACATGCTGAACCTTAGTGACAAACATGATGCACAAAAAGCACAGTAGCACTATAACGGATAACCTATTGAACATGCTGATAAGCCAGCATCAGGCAGACACTGCCTCTTAGGCCTGTATGAGCCAGAAATATTTTACTACACTAGTGGTGAGTGTAGGGATACAAGGGTTGTAGAACTGCGTCTCTAGGAATAAGTTACAATGACTGGATGTGCCTAAAACGTGCTCTAAGCACAAAATTCAGCACTTTACATAATAATTCAGCTTTTAGCTAACTAATAAAGTGCCAAAACATGAGAGAAATATTAATAGACACTTTCCAAAGTGTCAAAAATGAGTTGTGTCACTAAAAAAGGGTATTAACGACACTTTAAAGCTTTGTTAAGCACCTTAACGGATTACTATCCAACCGAACAACCGGAATATACCCGGAACATGAAAATATTGTCATTTTCATTATTTACCTTTTTCTGAACCAGTTAGGGTCCCTGAATACCCTAACACCCGCCATAAAGCACAATACATTAGTAACCGGGTTAATCACTTAACTAACCTAGATTAACCTAACTATAACTAACTAATGGTTGGATTTGAACTAGTACCCCCTCCCTCTAACCGAATTCGGTCCCCTTGGGGGACACCCTTGTACTTGATAGATTATTATAATCTCTTGTGCTTAATATCTTGCATACACATAATCCATTGGGTAACCAACATAAGCTTTGTCTATAAGATCAACATTTTGCACATCATAATCATTTCCATCACAACTCAACTTCACACACTCTCTCCCTCTCCTAGAGCTCTCGGCCGAACACACCCCACCCCCATCCATCATTTTCGAGCTTCCTTCATCACATTCCAAGTATCTACAAGCGTTAAGGATCACGTATAAGGAGGCTTGGTGCAATCGGAAGGCGAAGGACCTCACTACATTGCTTTTATCCACGCGTTTTTCGCTGAGATTCTTCCCTAGCCTCGAGCTAGTAGTAAGTTGCTTGAATCACCTTCTCGGACTATTTTAAGATGGTTAATATGATATGTAACGGTTAAAAGTTATGAACATACAAGATGAAGCATAAAAGTCTACTAAAAATGCTATAAGTGATGGTTAAAAGCTTGTTTGTTGTGTAAATCTTGTAGTAATTGATTTGTGTGATTATTTGGACCCGATCTATGTTGTGGTAGCTCGGATCGTCATTTAAACCGGGTTGGTCATGATCATGGATCATGACATAAGGTTGTTTTGGAAGTAACAAGGGTTAAAGGATGAACTCTACCACACATAAATCATGAACTTGTGTAAAAGCGATTTTGTTTGTGAAACAGTGTTTAAAACTAGTAGATCTACGTATCTACAAGCGGTATTTTCAAAGAACCAAGTAACAAAGAAACCATGTTTTCTAAAGACGGATCTTACACTAACAAGAAGGATTTTTAGAACACACAAGTGGTTTGATTTATAAAAGAAAATGATACGCTTGAAAGCGTGGCCACCTCCAGTTACAGAGGAAACTCTGGCGAAATTTTTCTAAACCTAACACTTAGAATTATTTTCACCATAAGTGTTAGAGATACTTGTCGACTTGTTTTCAAACTACGAATTTCGCCACGACTTTGTTTACAAAATATCGGAGGTGGGATTTCACAAAAATAAAAACTTGATAAATATATATTTAGTATATATTTTTCACTTGATATGTGTTTATGATTATTTTGTGAAAATACTAGTATTATTTTTAGGGTAAAAATAATACTATCAATTGTTGATGGATCCAAAATAATACGAACGCCACTACGATGAATATATAAGTTACATCGGTAATTATTATTACCACTCGATTATTAAAACGTAACTTACGCATTTTAAGAAAGGTGACTTAACGCGTATTTTTGTCAAAGTATTATTTTGGGAAATTTGTGTAATAGAAAATATAATATTTTTGAGAAGAATATTTATATTTTGGAGATAGAAATAAAATATATTTTAAGTGAGACTTAATAATATATTTCGAAATTATACGAACACACATGTATTAAATCCCCCATCCTTGGGAAGGAAAACGACTACCAAGTATACAAAAATATAAACACGAAATAGTTGCCTAACTATTTCCCAAAAACTTAAACCATAAAGCTAAGACACGACCGTCCGTCTAATAGAGTTAGTACGTGTAGGTCGTCACACAGCTGCTTGATTTGGAGGCATACTTGGTAGAGACGCACCACTGTGAGTTCATGTCCCCCTTTTCTCTTAACTGTTTTCAGTTTTCTAAACTGCGGGGGTGAAATACATGTTACTATGATTACGAGTACTTTATACATGGTATGGTTAGCGTAAGGAGGTTTACTACTTAGGTCATGTGAGTGGGTAGGCGGGAACTGGAGGCCATTAATCCTCATTATAGGACCGAGGGACGTAAGCGGTAGATCTATCTGGGTGTAGCGAGCCCAACTCCAGGTCCAGCATAACAGACCTTGGAGTGACTTTGTGCCCAACGCAAAATCGCTAGGTTTGAGTCTTCCTACTTGCACTTCACACATATCGATGGCCTTGCAAACCATTGGTGATCTCTTTTTCCTTATTTGCTACATACCAGGATTTTTATACTTACAAAGGTTTATTTACTCACTTACACATGAACTCGCTCAACATTATTGTTGATTTTTCAACTCACATGTATTTCAGGGAATTAAAGGATCTGGCGCGGTATGATACGTTTTCCCACTGCACTAGTTACGAGGTCATCCGGGTTTGGGGAATGTGGCTCTTTCCTGGACAAGTCACAGTCCTTAAACTGTGTTTAATGTCATGTTGATGTTTGTGTTTGTTGAACAATGTCGTTAGGATGTGTTTCCGTTAAGACAAAGTTGTTGTATTTGGTTTTTAAAACTTAATCGAATGGATGATCTTGCATGGTTTTATTTCATATAGCTTTGTTATGGTTAAGCTATGGTATTAAGAAGTCACACCAAAATTAACCACGCTTCCGCAAAGCCAGGGTGTGACACCGGCAACCATTAATTACCCTTGTTCTTGGTGAGAGTTAAAGCCACAATTATAAATAAATAATGCTTGTCTTTGATGAAAGTGGCAACGGGTGGGGGTGCATTAGAACTTGTGCTTGAATACGGTTCGAGGCCTTAGTTGAACATGAATGTAGAAAGGATAAGGCCATTTACGTAGCCTCGTCATAGTGTGTGTGAGTTTGGGATTTGGGGGTTGGACCTCATAAATTATATATATGAGCTTGGTAGTGAGAGGGGTGGGGGTTTGGACATTTAGTTGCCCATTTTGTGCCTAAAGCCAATCATTTGTTAACCCTTACCTAGTTCCCCCAAAATTTACCCGACTTGACCCGGTCTTATAGTGTTAGTAGTTGTTTTAGTTATGTTTAGATATGTTATGTTGAATATTTGATATGTTTAAAAAATAAAATAAAATAAAAGTGAAAATAATGAAAAAAAGAAAAAAAAGGTGATGTGTGAGTTGTCTTATATATAGAAGTTTATGTCTTGTTTGTTTGTTTCGTTGTGTAATAAAAGACCGGGTTAAGTCCTTCGCTACTACATATATATTTCCATTTCCTACCCGTACGCCTAGCCACGTTACAACCTTTAAGTCCCTTTGATTTGCATTCATGTTTGGCACTTGTTAGGTGGAGGACCGATTTAGGTACAAGCATATAGTTGTGCAATCACCCGTTTGCCTTTTATGTGTCTAGCTTATCTTTGCTAGTGCTTACTTTCCGAGAGGAGATATATAGCGAGGGGTGTGTTGTTTGGGAGTTAGGAAAGGGTTAGTAAAATGATAACATGTTTATGCTTGATTTATGTTGATCGCTTGTGCATTTGAAAATGGTTTTGATGGGTTGCTTGGGACAAGCAACGGTTAAGTGTGGGGATGTGACGGGTGGTCCATAGGACAACCCTTAAGTGTGTTAAAATACGAATTAATCCTTCATTTAATCATGTAATTGTATTGAATTAGATGACTACAATTGCTTATGTTTCAGGTGCGTTTGGAGCTTAAAAACGAGGGAAAACGCTGCTTTAGATGGAATGGAATGGAGCGGGCCACACAAGGATGGAAAGAAGGAACAAATGAGAGAAGTCAGGGGTCCACCGTAAATTACGGTGGCTACCGTAATTTACGGTAGCCCCTGAAATCCCCCAAATTCCACCGTAAGGCAGTAGTTCATTGGCGTAACAATATCAAGGCTACCGTAATTTACGGTAGGTACCGTAAATTACGGTAGAGCCAGACGAGAAAAGCCTAACTGCCCATATTAAACCGTTTTTAAGTCTCCTTTCATGTCATTCATGATTTGGAACGTTTCTCTGGAGTTCTTGGGCGAAATTTGGCTTTGGCAAGTGATTGGGAACATTTCTAAACAATTCGGTTTGTATTTTGATGCTTATGAACATTGATTTTGTTGGAATGATGATTCACCTAGCCATGTCCGGCTAAACTTTCGGTGATCATCTTAGGTGAAGGTTTCTACTATGACTTTTGTGTGTTTCCTTTTATTTCTAGAATGATAAACTTGGTGTGTTTGCTATGTTTATTATGATGTATGAATGTTTGATTGTAACTTGTTAATTGATGTTTTGATTCTAGTATAAATCGTATGTTCTTGGTGTCGTTGACAATCGAGATATCACGGGAAGGGTTAGGGTTGGATATTGATTAATTAATCATCGGGTAACAACCTTGCGTTTATATAATCCGAATACTTCGTTCCCTTTTATCACAACAAACATTTATACATGAGTTATGTCTATGTAACTCTTTCTAGTTGGATTTATGCACAATTGTTAATGGAAACCGGAACCTAAGATGGTCATTCTCTCATAATCTGTTTAACAATCCAATTTTGATTTGCAATTTAGATAGTAATTTACTTTTTAAACCAAACAATCCAAACTCTTGAAATTTAATTTCTGCAAATTAGTTTACTTGTAGTTAATTCACAAAGCTATAGAATCAACACACTTTCCACAAACTCCCTGTGTTCGATACCCACTTGCTACTATCTATTAGTTGTAATTGGATTAAATTTGTGTGTGATTACAACAACACGTCACTAGGCGGTAATCGGAGGTCTACCGCCCCGATTTTGCCAAGTCGGTCAACTTTGGCGGTAAAAGTCAAAATCGGTCAAAAATTGGCTGAAATCGGATTAGTCGGTCAAAAAACAGTCAAAATTGAATCATATTAGGTCAAAATAGGACCAAATCTGTCAAAAGGAATGAGTTCTTACCTCGATTCCAACCTTAATCGGACCTGCATCTGTATCCATCGTTCAAAATCGAACGCATTGAACAAATAATTGTTTAGATGAAGCGAATTTAGGGATTAGGGTTTTTGTTTTGTCTCTATCTGATGAACGATGAAGAGTGGGAAAGAGCGGCGTATGATGAATGTGGGTAAGAGTTTAGGTTTTATTATGTTTGGATTTTCTAACATTTAACACCCCTCTATATTTCACTAATTTACATATGGTTCCCAAAGTTGTATATTTATATATAAAATGTATAAAATTAACACTATATTTATATAAAGTTGTAAAATTATACATAAAAAGGCCATTCCGATTAATCCTGATTAATCCCGATTAATCCCTATGCGGTACCTCACCGCCCGACTAGCGCTTTCTTCAACATTGGTTTTATCACTAAAACACAGTACTATAAATATATCTAGATCTTATTTATCGTTATTTTTTGTATGATTTGGTGTTTTCGGATGTGAGGGAATAGAGAGAGGGAAGGAGAGAGAGAAAATCGCGACAATTATGGAGGTGGTTTATGATTGGCAATTATTTCCTTATTTAAAAAATGTTAAATGACACAACTACCCCCATTCAATTAAATTAGCCTATTTTTAAGAAACATATATTACTAAAATGCTACCAAAATGATCTCAACCATCAAATACACTCATCCAATGATCAAGATCACTTCCCACACTTTGTAGGAAAAAATACGAATTATAGAGAAACCCCACCCTATATATACACATTTTCAAACCATTTAATTTCACAAGTTAGTTAGTGGATAATTTTAATAATATGAAATGAAACTATAAATCAAAGAATTGTAAATCTATTTATATAAAAGAAACCAATGAGCGGACACATGTCATTCATTGGAGTAATATATTTTTTAGTTTTCTCGTCGCTCTCTTCTACTTAATTATAGATAATTAATATTAATTAAAAGATAACTATAAGATTAAATTTAATATAAATTTAAACAATTCATATAGGAGATGATATAACATTTTGAAATATTTATTAGATTTCAAAATTATTTATCTTAAAATTAACAAAAATGTACACTAAATATAAATTAGAGTTAAATGCCCGGATAGTCCCTGTGGTTTGGCCTTTTTTCACCTTTAGTCCCTAACTTTCTAAAATTACCTCTATAGTCCCAAACTTTTCAAGTTTCGTTCCTTGATAGTCCCTGGCGCGGATGGAAGTTAGTTTTTGGTGTTAAGTGAGTATGAAATTACCTAAATACCCTTTATATTAAAAACTGATAAATAAAACATTTAAAGATAAATTTAAACTTAAGTGGGCCCCACCTAAATCACCACCCACCCCTTCTTCATCCCAACACCACCTGCAACCACTCACATCCACCTTCATCTTCAACCTCATCCACCACTACCACCATCACCCTTCACAGAATCAAAGATGTTGACTATCCGGGCATTTAACAGAATCAAAGATGTTGACTTTTTATGAATTCCTTACACCACTGCCACCATTCAGATTCACAAATCAAATCTGCACTTCTTATCTTCCCTATACGCATCTTCTACTCGTATTTCACATATCATAAAACTATACCACCACATCAATGGCGGATACGACCTCCATAGATCCCCGTAACGGCTTCAATTTCACAACAAAAACTTTCCACATCATCCACCCACCGACACCTCTTCCCTCCTCCACAACAACCACTCTCCATCACCGACTACACACTCTCTCCTGTTAATCCGATTTCAACCAAATCGGAGTTAACGGACCTTGTTCGGATTAGTAATCCGGTCATCGCTTTCGCTACATCCGCCGTTGCTTCTAAACTACCGTTGTCGTTTCCGTTAGGTACGATTATCATAAAGAGTTTTGATTACTCTGTTGCCACTATTCAGATTACTCTCGAAGAACAGATCTAAAACATAAAGAGTTTTGAGATGAAAATGATGAAGAACAGATCGAAAAATCAAAACAAAGCAAATCGGAAAACAAAGTAACTCGCCGGAGAAGATAAGGCCATCGCCGAAGAAGAAAGATCTCGCCGGAGGTGACAGTGGTGGTGGGTTTTAGTGAGGGAGAGAAGAAAGATAGATAGAGATAGGAGTATAGAGATATATGTTTTATTTATATGTTATTTTTTAATGAAGGGCATTTTAGTAATTTCACACCCACTTAACTGAGAAAACTAACCTCCATCCGCGCCAGGGACTATCCAGGAACGGAAATTGAAAAGTTGGGGACTATAAAGGTAATTTTAGAAAGTTAGGGACTAAAGGTGAAAAAGGCCAAACCACAGGGACTATCCGGGCATTTAACTCTATAAATTAATATAATGTAAATGATTTATTTATTTTATTAAACTAAAGTAATTAAAGGTAGAACCTATCAAAAAAATGTTTACAAGGGGTAAACAAAAGATTAATCAATGTTTATTTGTTCTATACTTTTATTTTCGTATTCAACTCTCAACTCAAATACGATATTCACTATGTTTATGTGACATTTATTAGAACCATCACCGCAATCACCTCATCCATCATATATCGAGTATATCCGTTAGTTTTTTTAAAGATATTATTTTTTATTAGATTCATTTAACTCGTGTAATAAACGAGGCTTTTTAAAGATATAATATTTTTATTATTTACTATACAAAATTACATTTATGCAACTCATGTAATACACCGGGTTTTTTAAAATATATTTGTTTTATTATGTGATATATAAAATTAGATTTATTCAATCCGTACAATACACAGGGTTTATAAAAATATAACAAGATATAACCTTTTCTTATTGGTATATAAAATTACATGTGCTCAACCTATACAATAAATGCGTTTCTTAAAAATGTAACTTTTTTCATTATTTAGTATATAAACTTAAATTTACTCAACCCGTACAATACATGGGGTTCTTAAAGATATAATTTTTTTATTATTTAGTATATAAAATCACATTTATTCAACCCATATAATAAACAAGATTTTTAAAGATATATTGTTTTATTATTTAGTATATAAAATTATATTTATTCAATACGTGTAATAAACAAGGTTTTTAAAGATATATTTTTATTATTTGATATATAAAATTATACGGGTTTCTAGTGAAAATATAAATCAAAGAATTGTGTTATTCATGTGTTTCAAATACCATTTTTTTACATTTATCCAAACAATTAAAAAAAAACCACCGTTCTGACCCCTCAACGGCTACGTGAAGACGAAGATGAATACGAAGACGTATTACTCTTTCCCTGACCTCCATCACCCTGAAACAAATCCTTCAAACAATTCTCCAAATCAACAGGCGCATATTTCACCACCGAATCAACACCTCTAAATTCCCCTCTATACTTCACATACAAACTCCGGTAAACCGGCAATATCTTTTCCCCCAAAGACATTTTAATCTCGTCACGCATCCTCGAATCCGACACGACACAAACCGATTGTTTCCGGTAAGCTTCATTAAACTCCAAATTAAACTGTCTAAAATAATCTCTAACAAACTCAACCGATATATTACTTTCAGTTTGTTTCCCATTCATCTGCAACGATGACGTCACTCTACTCCATGCAGTCCGTTCATAATTTTTAATGTATTGTTTCAGTTTCTGCTCGTGTTTATCAATCCAATCGTCACCGATTATGTTTCTCAAACCGGAGTTACGCACTTTCGAAACGACGTAGTTTAGGTTGTTGAGTAGGAAAATGTACGATTGCGCTACGTCGGTGTATAAATCGGCGTTCGAGTCGATTTTACAGAGTAAAACGAGTACAAGCCAGGTGAACCGATCGGAAACTGATGACGTCACGTCGGAAAACTTGTTTGAGAAGTAAGATTCCGGCAACGGCGACTGGATCTGCAACTGGAGCGAATAATCCGCAACGATATAGGATAATTCGTCGGTGTAGTCGGTTAAAACAAGTAAGTAGTTCATCACGTAACGTGTTATCGGATGAATTCCGGCACCGGTCACCGGAGTTTTCAACGTTTCTTTCTGTATTGACGCTTCGAAATCGGCTAACATTGCGCGAATGGCGTCACCGAGCTTCACTAGTGACGTCACCGCCTGTGTGCGAACAACCGTCACTGATTCGAATTCAAAGATCGTTTCGACATCCGGAAACAAATCCGAAACCGCACTGTACAAATCTAGAGCTTTGAACATTCTCTCCATCGATTTCTTCGATTTCGCAACGAGTTCTGGAAACTCGAACAGAACGAGTGCTCGTTCCGTACAGATTCCGGAAAAACACGATTCTCTGATCCTCTCCGATGATGTAAATACGTAGTCGGATAACATTCTTTCGCGGGAGAACAGCGATTTAACGGCGAATTTAACAGCGTTTAGCCAACTCTTGATTTTCGGTTCGAGAACGGTCCAATTCATTTTGTTGATTTGGTTGAAACTGTATTTCTCGATTCGGAGATTATACATTGTTTCATCAACAACCGATTTGCGTAAAATTTTGTAAATATTTACGCACTCTTTTCCGTATCCGGAACTGATCATACAATCCGCAATCGTTTTCAGATCGTTCATAACTGTCGTAATTTGATCGTATTCGTCTGAAGCATTATCTTCATCCGAAACAGAATCACTCGATCTAGTTTTCGAAAACAAAACCGAAGCCGAAACATAATTTAAAACATCTCTATGTGCTGATAAAATGTGATAAAACTCTTTCTGCAACCGCTTCATTGCGACTTGCATTAACTTCTGAGCGTGAATTATTTTTTCAGAGTTTGCATTTTCGGACACAAAGAAATGCATTGCGGATTGCAAGTTGTTGACTGATGTAATGAACTGTCGGGCTTGTTGTTGGTCTCCGGTGAACAAATAGTCGAGTTTGGTGTAAAATGGAGAGTCGAGATCCCATCGTTTGATGATTTGTTCGGCGTGTAACAAATCTTCTTCCATGATCGAAACAGAAAAGGTTCGGTGATGAGAATGAGTGCTCATCGAAGACGTTTGAGCGAAAGAATTCGATGGTGATGGTGATTTTGAGGATGTAAAAATCAAACCTCTCATGATTTTTGTGTAACTTTTTTTGTGAAGTTTTGTTGTGGAAACAGTTATTGAATTTTGGAAGTAAGTAAAGTGAAGGATGAGGAGTGAGTATTTATAGACAAAGGTTGGTCAAAGGGATTGAATTGGCATCTTGCAAAAACGTGGTGGTCCAGAAAAGAGAAATGGATTGAATTGGCATATTTCAATTTACCATTATGGGAAATAAATACGAGATGTTGAAACTTTTAGCAAACTAAGTCAAGTAAGAAGAGTTTTAGGCCCCTAGTGACATGAAACGGTCTTTTAAGGGTCCCTCGCATGTGCAACTGTCACACCCCTTTCTGCGGCGGAAGCACGAGGTGTGATCATGAAAGGTTCTCATTGCATACGAAGAGTAAACATGCTACATGCTCGTAAAATAACATTCAAATACCATAATTTGAAAACATACGTTAGCGTTTACATCGCTAAGTCGCATAAAACATTGTCTTAAAAGTTTACAACTTTATTCAAAGTTAAACACAAGCGACATCCACGAGCATAAGCAAGACCACGCGCACATCCATCCTAGTTACCTGAAATACATGTGAGTTTTTGGAAAAACGTCAACATAAAGTTGGTGTGAATTCATGCAGTTTTGTATTTCATGTTTGTATACTTTGTATGAAAACATAGTTTGTGAGTAAATCAAGTTTTCATATATAAATCCAGTTTCATGTGTACCCCACGTACACTTGTATAATTCAATCTTTTCTTGAGTACCCCACGTACTTCAAGTTATATATCAATCCTCTTGAGTACCCCACGTACTTCAAGTTATTTATCAATCCTCTTGAGTACCCCACGTACTTCAAGTTATTTATCAATCCTCTTGAGTACCCCACGTACTTCAAGTTATTTATCATTTTTTGTATGGTATGAATTTTATGTAAATACAGTATTTCTGTACTTATCAGATTGTTAATGGGTTGCAAAGCCATTAACATGTGACACGTCATAGGAAGTCACCAAACCTAAGGCATTTAATTGGTATATTCTGAGACACAAAAGCACTTCCTCGGTTCTCGCCCTGACCGGGAGTGTGGCTGCCAGGCACCCGTTAGATCTAACCTTTTGTTCTGCGGTCTGAATGTATACGTTGATTAATGGTGCTTCTGTACCCTATTCGTGACACTATTTCTCATAACGCATCCTACTTGGTTCTCGTCCTCACCAAGCGCGTTTCTTGTTATCATTTCTCATTGCGCCTTATACTTGGTTCTTGTCTCACCAAGTGCGCTTCTCATACTCTTGCATTTCGTCACACTTGGTTCTCGTTCTCACCAAGTGTACTTCTTGTATTTTATATTTCGTCACACTTGGTTCTCGTTCTCACCAAGTGTACTTCTTGTATTTATATCATACCATTTATAAATATTGTACTTTTGTACATGTATTTCACCCCCGAAGTTATAAAAACTGAAAACAGTTAAAGAGAAAATGGGGAGCATGAACTCACAACTTTGCGTTCCTAGCGTCGTAAACTCCACCGGTTTTGCTTAAATAACGTCGTAACCTATACGCGTTTTCTTAACGTTAGTCACTAGACTTGCGTCGCACAAGTACACTCACTCTCTTTTGTGTATATATTCTTGTGTTAAAAATATTCCATATTTTTAACTACGTATCTTACTTATATTATTTTCTTCAAAAATAAATATAAGTCTTTTGTGTTTTGCACTTTGCACCCGAGTTATGTTTCTTGAATGTTGTATGTGTATTTTTATATTTCTACTCCTCATGAGTATTTAGTGTATTTTTAAGTCTTAATACACTAGCACGTATAACACATACTATATACACTTAACACACGAGTTGGTGATCAAATAATATATATTTTTCTCTCAAAATATACATACTTATATCCACTTTTATTCTTGAAGAAATCATCATTTCTTATCACCAAAATTTAGGGAAACCTTGGTAATACTTTTAAGCACATTTTTAGGGAATAAGTTTCTCAAAAACTTATATTTTTCTAAGTGTCAAAATTTATAAAAATTTTGACAGAGTTTCCCCTAAAAATGGAGGTTTCCCACGTTTTCAAAACGTGTGTTTATTTTCTTTTAAATCATCATCAATCATCAACAACAATTATCAACAATAATCGTCAACAATAATCACTAATTTCATGAACTTGAATATTTACAAAAATGTGTAGTAACTTACTAGCACATTTAGTAAGTCTTGTTATCTTTAAAAATAAGTTTAACTTCTTAAAAACTTTATTTTTAAAGAATATGAAGTTTTACAACTTCTAGTCGGTTTTTATGAAAATTATTTCTTTGTTAACACTTTTGTTACACAAGTGTCCATACACTTGTTTATTCACAAAAACCACTTTTGTTTGTGTAAGACCCGGTTTAGAACATGTGATTTCTTTAAAGTGTGGTTCTTCAAAAATACCACTTGCAGATACGTAGATCCGCTAGTTTTAAACACCAATGTACAGGTTAAATTACTTTTACACAAGTAAAATATTTTACACAAGTTCATGTCTCTAGTGTGGTAGAGTTTCGCCTTTTAACCCTTGTAGTAACCAAAAACGAGCTTATGTGAAGATCCATGACCTTACAAAGTCGGGTTAAACGATGATCCGAGCTACCACATCATAGATCGGGTCTCAAAAATCTCATATTCCAAATACTACAACTTTTACACAACACATGTGTTATTAACCACCATTTTAGTATTTTTACTAGACTTTAAAGCTTCAAAATGTAAGTTAACGATATTTAACCGACATAAATCCTTTTAACCACCTTAGATAAGCTTAAATATGAGTTTTAAGTGTTATACCTCTAGCTCGGGGCTAGGGAAGAATCTTGACGAAAAAGAGGTGGATAAAAGCTAACGGAAGTGGTCCTTCGCGTTCCGCTTGCTCCAAGACTCCTAATACGTGACCTCTAACACTTGTATGATGATGGAATGGCAAGATCAACAACCGAAAGTATGATGGATGGGCTTAGGGGGTTCGGCCGAAAGCTTTGTGAGGGAGAGAGAGTAGTGTTGATGTGAGTTTGTGTGAAGAATGATCTCAAGTGTTTAAGTGTATTTATAGGCAAAACCTTAGAGTTAATATCCATTGGTAAATATGTCTACTAGATATTTAGCAACCAAGGATTAAATAATCAAAGGAGTACAAGTCATGTTCCCTCTTAGTTACAAAGGGACCGAAATCGGTCATGGGGAGGGGGGTTAGTTCGATCTCAACTAGGTAGTTAGGGTGATAATTAGTTAAGTTAAGTAATTAACTTAGTTACTTGTGTGTAGTGCGTTACCACGGGTGTTAGGGTAATCAGGGACCCTAACTGGCTTAGAAAATTATAGATAGTGAAAATAGTAATATTTTCATGTTCCGGGTAAAGTCCGGTTGTTCGGTTACACACCGATTCGTTAAAGTGCTAAATTACACTTTTTAGTGTCGTTTAAGTACCTTTCTTGTATTCTTTCAATTCCCAACACTTAGGGAAATATTCTGGATAATAAAACGACATTTCTGCATAATATTTATATGTCTAAATGCTGATATATTGCTGAATTGTGTGAATTCTGCACTTAAAGTGCGTTTCGGGTGCTTTTTAGTGCTTATTTTTGCTTCCGAATTGCATAAATATTAACCCTTGTATGTACTCTTGGGTTTTAATGCATTCTTGTCGTCGGACCTACACCTAGGCCTCAATTCTAACGTCTGACTGCTTTCTGCAGTTCAGTCGACACAGTGTGTCTTACCGGTGAGTTTACTATTATTCTGACGCAACGCTCTCGTTTATGCATAAAGCAATATTTTGTAGTATACAACATGCATGAATTCACTTGTTTGATCATGTGTTCAGACATTGCTGACACTTAAACTCATAATTGCAGTCATTAAGCAATAATTAATGTGTACGGAAATTACTGAAATTCAGACTGAACTAACTCTCGCTGGAGTCTTCTTGAATAGGTGGGGATACTTTTTCTTGAACTGGTCTTCACGTTCCCATGTGTACTCGGGTCCGTGTTTAGAGCTCCAACGTACTTTGATAAGTTTCACACTGCTCCTCCTGGTCTTGTTGACTTTCCAGTCAGTAACCTCAACGGGTTGCTCTGTAAATCGGAGGGCTTCATCAATATGTATTTCATCCATCGGGATGGTCACGTTTTCTTGCGTTGGACTCTTCTTCAGGTTGGATACATGAAACGTATCATGTACTCCATTAAGTTCTGCCGGTAACCCCAACTTGTATGCCACGGTACCAATCCTTTTCAATATTCTGAATGGTCCGATATATCGTGGATTCAACTTTCCACGCTTTCCAAATCTGACTACGCCCTTCCATGGTGAGACTTTTAACAACACTTTGTCTCCCACCTCGAAATCTACCGATTTTCTATTTGGATCCGCGTAGCTCTTTTGTCGCTCTCGAGCCGCCCTAATGCGCTCTCGGATCTGCGCAATCTTGTCGGTTGTCTCTTGTACAAGTTCAGGACCAACCATACGTTTGTCTCCGGCATCTGCCCAACACAGGGGCGATCGGCATTTGCGGCCATACAGAGCTTCGAACGACGCGGCTTTTATGCTTGTATGATAACTGTTATTGTAGGAAAACTCAACTAGAGGTAGATGAGTATCCCAGCTGCCGCCTAGGTCCATGACACATGCGCGAAGCATATCTTCTAACGTTTGTATTGTCCGTTCGCTCTGGCCGTCTGTTTGCGGATGGAATGTCGTGCTCAGATCTAACTGAGATCCAAAGGCTTCCTGAAATGATTGCCAGATTCTTGAGACAAAGCGTCCATCTCTGTCTGAAATGATTGAGATTGGCACTCCATGATGTGCCACAATTTCTCTTAAGTATATCTCTGCAAGCTTTCCAGTGCTATCCTTTTCTCGGATTGGTAGGAAATGCGCAGACTTCGTCAATCGATCAACTATTACCCATATCATATCGTGCCCTCTCGGGGTCCTGGGTAATTTCGTTATGAAGTCCATCGAGATTTGTTCCCACTTCCACACGGGAATCTCTGGTTGTTGTAGTAGGCCGGACGGTTTCTGATATTTGGCCTTAACCTTCGCACAGGTTAGGCATTTTCCAACATAGACAGCAACGTCGCTTTTGAGTCTCGGCCACCAATAGTACGCTTTCAAGTCTTGGTACATCTTGTCCGATCCTGGATGGATCGAATATCTCGATTAGTGGGCTTCATTAAGGATGACCTCACGTATGCCACCACAGAGTGGAACCCAGATACGCTTCTTGAAGTATAAGGCTCCCTCTTCATTTGGCACCATGTAATTCAATGCACCCCGGAGGTATTCAGCTTTACGGTTCTCTTCTTTAAGAGCTTCTTGTTGTGCATCCCGAATGCGTGCAGTGAGGTTCGTTCGAATCGTCATTTCCAATGCTCGAACCCTTAGGGTCTTAACCCTTTCTTTTCGGCTCAATGCGTCTGCTACAACGTTCGCCTTTCCAGGATGGTACTTAATCTCACAGTCATAATCATTCAGCAGCTCGACCCAACGTCGCTGGCGCATATTCAATTCCTTCTGATCAAATATGTGTTGCAAGCTTTTGTGATCTGTGAAGATTGTACATCGAGTACCATATAAATAATGTCGCCAAATCTTCAAGGCGAATACCACTGCACCCAGCTCCAGGTCGTGAGTGGTATAATTTCTCTCGTGAACCTTCAGTTGTCTTGAAGCATAAGCGATGACTTGCATGAGCACACAACCCAAGCCTTGTCGTGAGGCGTCGCAGTATACCACGAAGTCTTCAGTGCCTTCGGGTAATGATAGTATCGGTGCATCGCATAGTTTGCTCTTAAGTAACTGGAAGGCTTCTTCTTGTTTGTGACCCCAGTCGTACTTCTTGTCTTTCTGAGTCAGGGTCGTTAGCGGTTGAGCTATCTTCGAGAAATTCTCAATGAATCGCCGATAGTAGCCCGCTAAGCCCAAAAATTGACGAACTTCAGTTGGGGTCTTGGGAGCTTCCCAATTCTTTATTGCTTCAATCTTGGACGGGTCTACATGAATGCCTTTCTCATTCACCACGTGACCAAGAAATTGTACTTCGCGAATCCAGAATTCGCATTTCGAGAACTTTGCATAAAGCTTCTCTTTCTTCAGTAGTTCCAAGATGGTTCTGAGATGTTGCTCATGTTCTTCTTTCGTTCGCGAGTAAATTAGGATATCATCGATAAATACAATCACGAATTTATCAAGATATGGTTTGCACACGCGGTTCATTAGGTCCATAAAGACCGCTGGCGCGTTCGTCAATCCAAACGGCATCACAAGAAATTCGTAGTGCCCATATCGCGTTCTGAACGCAGTCTTTGGCACGCTTTCATCTTGGATTCTCAGCTGATGGTATCCAGATCGAAGGTCGATCTTGGAATAGTAGCTTGATCCTTGCAATTGATCAAATAAGTCATCAATCCTTGGTAGCGGATACCGATTCTTGATTGTGAGCTTGTTCAGTTCCCTGTAATCGATACACATCCGCAGTGTTCCATCCTTCTTCTTCACGAATAATACTGGAGCTCCCCAGGGTGAGAAGCTTGGCCTTATGAATCCTTTATCCAACAACTCCTGGAGCTGTGTAGATAATTCTTGCATTTCGGATGGTGCAAGTCGATAGGGTGCCTTGGCTACAGGAGCAGCTCCTGGAACCAAGTCTATACGGAATTCGACCTGTCGTTGCGGAGGTAGTCCTGGCAGATCTTCAGGGAACACATCAGGAAATTCCTTCACCACAGGAATGTCTTCGAGTTTTGGCTCCACAGCCTTCTTGTCTATAACGTGTGCTAGGAAAGCGACACATCCTTTCCTCAAGCACTTCTGTGCCTTCATGCAACTGATGATTCGAAGAGGCGCGTCTCGTTTTTCTCCATGCACGATAAGAGTTTCACCATTCGCTAAAGGGATGCGAATGATTTTCTCATGACAAATAACTTCCGCTTTGTTCTTGGACAGCCAGTCCATTCCGACCACTATATCGAAGCTACCTAATTGAATAGGTAAGAGGTCGATGCTAAATCTTCGTTCACCAAGTTCTAGCGTGCAGCCTCTAGCAACTTCGCCCGATTCAACAAGTTTACCATTGGCTAGTTCTATGGAATAAGGAATTTCTAATCTACTAGATTCTATTCCGAGTATGCGTTTAAATTCCACAGACATGAAGCAATAATCGGCGCCAGTGTCGAATAATATTGATGCAAAGTGATTGTTAATGAGAAACGTACCGGTGACCACGTTAGGGTCCTCGCGTGCGTCTCTTGCTCCAATCACAAATGCTCGAGCCGGAGCGTTGTTTCTCTCTGGGCAGTTCTTCATGAAGTGATCATTGCTTCCACACTTGAAGCATCCTTGGTTCTGCCCTTTCTCGTTACCATTCTTGTTACCAGCACCGTTCCCATTTCGGTTCTTTCCTTTTCCCCAACAGTCTTCTGTTCGATGACCCAATTTACCACATTTGTCGCACTTTGGAATGCGACAAGCTCCATCATGATGATACTTACATTTTTGGCATCTAGGCATGGAGCCTTGGTATGCTTTGGTTGCATGGGTTTTCGTCTCCTGAGACGGGTTAGCGTCACGCTTCTTGCTGAAACCCTTGTTGTTACGAGTTGCTTGGTTCAAACTGGCATGCTTTCTCTTCTTGTCGCCGGACGACTCAGCATGCGTCTCGGTCTTCTCTGTTGGGTTTAATGACAACTTCTTCATACGAACACAATCTTCAGTAAGGCTGACAGCCAGAGTTACAGCCTCGGTGATTGTTTGTGGTTTGGCCGACGTCACCATGCCACGAAACTCTGAGGCCAGTCCCCAAATGTAGCGTTCAACACGCTTGAATTCGGGAGTCACCATGTAGGGAAGCACTCTTGACAGGTCATGGAACCTTCGAGTGTAACCATTGATGTCAGCACCTTCCATAGTCAAGTGCCAGAACTCTGTTTCCAGCCTTTGGAGTTCTGCACGAGAGCAGTACTTCTCTCTCATCCTTTCCTTCAGTTCCTCCCAAGTGAGGCCATAAGCGGCGTCATCACCCAAAGTTTGGGCTTGCAGGTTCCACCAAGTCAGAGCTTCATCGACGAATAACCCAGTAGCAAATGTGACCTGTTGATCCGCGGTACACTTGCTCATGCGGAAAGTAGCTTCAGTCTTCTCCGTCCAGCGCACAAATGCTACTGCTCCTCCTGTGCCGTCATAGTTCATCGGCTTGCAGTCGAGGAACTGCTTGAAGGTGCAGCCTGGAATTGATTAAACCAATTCACATGTGAGCAATCGAAGAAATAATGAAACAAAGACCGTTCATAAATTTCCTCATGTTTAGTACAGTGTCTCAAGGTTACCTTGAGCTGCATTGCCTCCAGACGAATCTCCATCCCCATTACGCCTAGCGTTGCTTGGTCCTCCACTGTCTTGAGTTCGGTTCGCCTCGTACTGGGCGATAGCAGCGGAGATCCTTTCCTCTAGCAAAGCGTTCAGCTCTTCAGCAGTTCTTGGCAGTGGGGGAGGTGGAGGTTGATCATCATTGCGAGCATTCACAGTTTTCCTGGGTGCCATGTTCTGACAGAACATAACACAGCAGGGTTAGGCATTTGTTTGATATCGTCACACTAGACTGTAGTATCATATATATTCACAGGTATATATACCACACAAGTGACATCAAACAATTATTACTCTAGCAGAGTACTTAGTAGGCTTGCACTGAGGGAATCTATACGTGACAAGACTTGCTGTGATTTCTGTGCACTGAATTCCATAATTACGTATGCATCCATAATTACGTAACTCCTTGCACAGTCTGCACAGTTCGTTTCATCCTCGTATTTCTTCCTTCAGATGGGCCATTGCTTTCAGGTAAAGTCACATATACTTGTGACATTCTACTACTAGTACATGCTAATTATCACACATAATTGCAAGTAATTTCTAGTCAACGACAAGTGCTACTCAAGTGCACTCTAAGTCTCGTAGTGTCTTTTCTAGACTCATGTAGTCAGTTTCAGGTAGTGGATGTCGCGGGACGTTTTATGCAATGAAAACTCTTTGAAAATTGTTTTCGTGAATGGATCCTAGAGATTGTAGACTAGACTCGAGAAGGAATCCTGGTTCACTACAATCGCAGCTCTGATACCAATCTGTCACACCCCTTTCTGCGGCGGAAGCACGAGGTGTGATCATGAAAGGTTCTCATTGCATACGAAGAGTAAACATGCTACATGCTCGTAAAATAACATTCAAATACCATAATTTGAAAACATACGTTAGCGTTTACATCGCTAAGTCGCATAAAACATTGTCTTAAAAGTTTACAACTTTATTCAAAGTTAAACACAAGCGACATCCACGAGCATAAGCAAGACCACGCGCACATCCATCCTAGTTACCTGAAATACATGTGAGTTTTTGGAAAAACGTCAACATAAAGTTGGTGTGAATTCATGCAGTTTTGTATTTCATGTTTGTATACTTTGTATGAAAACATAGTTTGTGAGTAAATCAAGTTTTCATATATAAATCCAGTTTCATGTGTACCCCACGTACACTTGTATAATTCAATCTTTTCTTGAGTACCCCACGTACTTCAAGTTATATATCAATCCTCTTGAGTACCCCACGTACTTCAAGTTATTTATCAATCCTCTTGAGTACCCCACGTACTTCAAGTTATTTATCAATCCTCTTGAGTACCCCACGTACTTCAAGTTATTTATCAATTTTTGTATGGTATGAATTTTATGTAAATACAGTATTTCTGTACTTATCAGATTGTTAATGGGTTGCAAAGCCATTAACATGTGACACGTCATAGGAAGTCACCAAACCTAAGGCATTTAATTGGTATATTCTGAGACACAAAAGCACTTCCTCGGTTCTCGCCCTGACCGGGAGTGTGGCTGCCAGGCACCCGTTAGATCTAACCTTTTGTTCTGCGGTCTGAATGTATACGTTGATTAATGGTGCTTCTGTACCCTATTCGTGACACTATTTCTCATAACGCATCCTACTTGGTTCTCGTCCTCACCAAGCGCGTTTCTTGTTATCATTTCTCATTGCGCCTTATACTTGGTTCTTGTCTCACCAAGTGCGCTTCTCATACTCTTGCATTTCGTCACACTTGGTTCTCGTTCTCACCAAGTGTACTTCTTGTATTTTATATTTCGTCACACTTGGTTCTCGTTCTCACCAAGTGTACTTCTTGTATTTATATCATACCATTTATAAATATTGTACTTTTGTACATGTATTTCACCCCCGAAGTTATAAAAACTGAAAACAGTTAAAGAGAAAAGGGGGAGCATGAACTCACAACTTTGCGTTCCTAGCGTCGTAAACTCCACCGGTTTTGCTTAAATAACGTCGTAACCTATACGCGTTTTCTTAACGTTAGTCACTAGACTTGCGTCGCACAAGTACAGTCACTCTCTTTTGTGTATATATTCTTGTGTTAAAAATATTCCATATTTTTAACTACGTATCTTACTTATATTATTTTCTTCAAAAATAAATATAAGTCTTTTGTGTTTTGCACTTTGCACCCGAGTTATGTTTCTTGAATGTTGTATGTGTATTTTTATATTTCTACTCCTCATGAGTATTTAGTGTATTTTTAAGTCTTAATACACTAGCACGTATAACACATACTATATACACTTAACACACGAGTTGGTGATCAAATAATATATATTTTTCTCTCAAAATATACATACTTATATCCACTTTTATTCTTGAAGAAATCATCATTTCTTATCACCAAAATTTAGGGAAACCTTGGTAATACTTTTAAGCACATTTTTAGGGAATAAGTTTCTCAAAAACTTATATTTTTCTAAGTGTCAAAATTTATAAAAATTTTGACAGAGTTTCCCCTAAAAATGGAGGTTTCCCACGTTTTCAAAACGTGTGTTTATTTTCTTTTAAATCATCATCAATCATCAACAACAATTATCAACAATAATCGTCAACAATAATCACTAATTTCATGAACTTGAATATTTACAAAAATGTGTAGTAACTTACTAGCACATTTAGTAAGTCTTGTTATCTTTAAAAATAAGTTTAACTTCTTAAAAACTTTATTTTTAAAGAATATGAAGTTTTACAACTTCTAGTCGGTTTTTATGAAAATTATTTCTTTGTTAACACTTTTGTTACACAAGTGTCCATACACTTGTTTATTCACAAAAACCACTTTTGTTTGTGTAAGACCCGGTTTAGAACATGTGATTTCTTTAAAGTGTGGTTCTTCAAAAATACCACTTGTAGATACGTAGATCCGCTAGTTTTAAACACCAATGTACAGGTTAAATTACTTTTACACAAGTAAAATATTTTACACAAGTTCATGTCTCTAGTGTGGTAGAGTTTCGCCTTTTAACCCTTGTAGTAACCAAAAACGAGCTTATGTGAAGATCCATGACCTTACAAAGTCGGGTTAAACGATGATCCGAGCTACCACATCATAGATCGGGTCTCAAAAATCTCATATTCCAAATACTACAACTTTTACACAACACATGTGTTATTAACCACCATTTTAGTATTTTTACTAGACTTTAAAGCTTCAAAATGTAAGTTAACGATATTTAACCGACATAAATCCTTTTAACCACCTTAGATAAGCTTAAATATGAGTTTTAAGTGTTATACCTCTAGCTCGGGGCTAGGGAAGAATCTTGACGAAAAAGAGGTGGATAAAAGCTAACGGAAGTGGTCCTTCGCGTTCCGCTTGCTCCAAGACTCCTAATACGTGACCTCTAACACTTGTATGATGATGGAATGGCAAGATCAACAACCGAAAGTATGATGGATGGGCTTAGGGGGTTCGGCCGAAAGCTTTGTGAGGGAGAGAGAGTAGTGTTGATGTGAGTTTGTGTGAAGAATGATCTCAAGTGTTTAAGTGTATTTATAGGCAAAACCTTAGAGTTAATATCCATTGGTAAATATGTCTACTAGATATTTAGCAACCAAGGATTAAATAATCAAAGGAGTACAAGTCATGTTCCCTCTTAGTTACAAAGGGACCGAAATCGGTCATGGGGAGGGGGGTTAGTTCGATCTCAACTAGGTAGTTAGGGTGATAATTAGTTAAGTTAAGTAATTAACTTAGTTACTTGTGTGTAGTGCGTTACCACGGGTGTTAGGGTAATCAGGGACCCTAACTGGCTTAGAAAATTATAGATAGTGAAAATAGTAATATTTTCATGTTCCGGGTAAAGTCCGGTTGTTCGGTTACACACCGATTCGTTAAAGTGCTAAATTACACTTTTTAGTGTCGTTTAAGTACCTTTCTTGTATTCTTTCAATTCCCAACACTTAGGGAAATATTCTGGATAATAAAACGACATTTCTGCATAATATTTATATGTCTAAATGCTGATATATTGCTGAATTGTGTGAATTCTGCACTTAAAGTGCGTTTCGGGTGCTTTTTAGTGCTTATTTTTGCTTCCGAATTGCATAAATATTAACCCTTGTATGTACTCTTGGGTTTTAATGCATTCTTGTCGTCGGACCTACACCTAGGCCTCAATTCTAACGTCTGACTGCTTTCTGCAGTTCAGTCGACACAGTGTGTCTTACCGGTGAGTTTACTATTATTCTGACGCAACGCTCTCGTTTATGCATAAAGCAATATTTTGTAGTATACAACATGCATGAATTCACTTGTTTGATCATGTGTTCAGACATTGCTGACACTTAAACTCATAATTGCAGTCATTAAGCAATAATTAATGTGTACGGAAATTACCGGTTTGGGCCAGTTGTCACAGCAACTATTATTGGTTGACTTATCCACCTAAAGCCAAAGCATGGTCAAACAGATGTTTCGGGTCGGGTTAGGAGTAAATGGATTGGGGTTGAAATGGTTTAACAAAATGTGTTCTCTCTCATTTAGTTTTTAGTTATGTTACTAGCAGTGGCGGAAATTTTTTTTTAAGGGTATCTCAAATTTTTATTTTACCGTCCTTGAGAATTCGAGGGCCACTAAGGGCTCTGTGCGGCTAGTAAAAATAGGCCCTTAAAATACCAAAACGTCGGAATACTATAAAATGAATATTGTTACCGATTTTGTTCGGACGTTTGGTTCAACACGGTAAAGAAAAAAATCAATTATGTCTGACCCAATCGATTTTGAAGGATAATACAGACATCGATACTGACATATTTGTCGTTATGGTATGGTAGCGCCACTTGATATACTCTACGT
The DNA here is from genome assembly GCA_030545235.1 of Helianthus tuberosus. Taxonomy (NCBI): domain Eukaryota; kingdom Viridiplantae; phylum Streptophyta; class Magnoliopsida; order Asterales; family Asteraceae; genus Helianthus; species Helianthus tuberosus. The sequence goes on from CM060411.1 coordinate 91,423,836, forward strand.
TACTAAAAAGAATTACTCTATTTCGAACAAGTTTATAACAAAGTTTATACCGGATTATTAAGAAAATAAACATAACACTGTGTTTATTTTTTTTAGAGTAAATTTCAAAGTTCGTCATTTATGTATGTCTAATATATCAAAGTATGTCCTTTATCTTTAATATCTTCAAGAAACATACTCGATGTTTGCAAATCCTTACAAGTTATGTCCTTTAGCCCTAACTAGGTTAATTTTTACAGTTAAGTATGACCAAATGGACCCTACATAAGGGTATTTTGGTCATTTACTTTATTTACTCAAATTAATAAATATAAAAAGTAAAAAGTAACTCATCTTTCCAAAAACACAGACATACTTCCTCAAACTCTACTCCTCTCTCTCGATCTGTACATCATACTCAAACAATCACCCTCCCATCTCTCTAATCCGTCCAGCAAACATGAAACGACACCGGTTTCCAGCCGATCAACTTCATCAGACGCACCCCCTCCTCCGCAACGATACCCCTAAACCCCCCTCTCTCTACAATGACCAGCCGACCACCTACAGTTGTGGCGGGGCGTGATGGTGACGACACGATGGCCAGCGGCGACGACAAAGCAGAGAGACGAGAGAGAGAAACAGAAAGAGAGAGTGGTGGCGTATGGCGTGCAGCGGCGGAAGACAACGGCGCCACCACCTACGGCGGCGGTGGCGGTGATGACTGATGATGATGGTGGTGTTCTGGTCCGACGAGCTTCAGATTCGAGTCATTTTCCTCGGTAAGCACTAAACTCTCTTAATCACGTCATGATCTTGTTAGATCCACATTTTTCTTCTCGCTTCTTTCTCCGATCGATGTTTGTTTCAGGCGGGGTTGAAGTTTCCACTGATAATCGACATGTTGATGATGATGTTGTGATGATAATGTCGATGGTTGGTCAGATCTGTTTGGTTGTTCAGATCTGTTTGGTTTCGTGTTTAAGCGGGTCGGGTTTCAATTCCTGATTATGAATTTTGGCTTTAATGTTTTGATATCTGGATTTGGTTAGAATGGTGGCTGGTGGGGGTGTCTGGCGGTGGTCGTGGTGGTGGCTGGTGGGGGTGTCTTGTGGAGGTAATGGTGGTGGAGGTGATGGCAGAGAGAGAGAGAGAGAGAGTGTTTGTGTCTGGTGGAGGAGAGGAGAGGAGGTATATTGTTTTAGAGTTAAATGCCATTTTAGTCCCTGTGGTTTGGGCCATTTTGCCAGTTTAGTCCAAAGGTTTCATTTTTAACCTGTGGGTCCAAAAAGGTTTCACAGTTGCCATTTTAGTCCACTGGGTTAACTTCATCCATTTTTTCTGTTAACGAGAAGGCCAATTTGGTCATTTTGTATGTAATTCTGTTAACTAAAAGGGCAATTCAGCCATATAAAATGACCGAATTGGCCTTCTCGTTAACAGAAAAAATGGATGAAGTTAACCCAGTGGACTAAAATGGCAACTGTGAAACCTTTTTGGACTCACATGTTAAAAATGAAACCTTTGGACTAAACTGGCAAAATGACCCAAACCACAGGGACTAAAATGGCATTTAACTCTAATAAAAATGCCATTTTAGTCCCTGTGGTTTGGGCCATTTTACCAGTTTAGTCCAAAGGTTTTATTTTTAACATGTGGGTCCAAAAATGTTTCACAGTTGCCATTTTAGTCCACTGGGTTAACTTCATCCATTTTTTCTGTTAACGAGAAGGCCAATTTGGTCATTTTGCATGTAATTCTGTTAACTAAAAGGGCAATTCAGCCATATAAAATGACCGAATTGGCCTTCTCGTTAACAGAAAAAAGGATGAAGTTAATCCAGTGGACTAAAATGGCATCTGTGAAACCTTTTTGGACCCACAGGTTAAAAATGAAACCTTTGGACTAAACTGGCAAAATGGCCCAAACCACAGGGACTAAAATGGCATTTAACTCATTGTTTTATATAAATAAATGGTAAAATGTCCAAAATACCCTTATTTAGGATACACTTTGTCTGATTTAACCATGAAAAGTAACTGGATTAGGACTAAAGGACGTAACATGTAAGGATTTGCAAACATCGAGTATGTTTCTTGAAGATATTAAAGATAAAGGACATACTTTGATATATTAGACATACATAAAGGACGAACTTTGAAATTTACTCTTTTTTTTATTTAAAAACCAATCCATACAGGTTATTAAAGAAAAGTAAATTACTTAAAAATTAAAAACGTTAAAAACTAAAATACATAAATTTGATAAGGTGTCGGTTTAAAAAAATAAATTATACTGGAAAGAATGTTAAGCAATTATTATATTATATTGCTTATAATTAATTAACAACACATTATGTTAGTTAATAAAGTGTAATGTGCTTCAAGATCTAATCGACACCGTCCATTTTAAATGAAATTTGACTATATTAGCTGCTGTGACTTTTTGCTTTTTCACTCATCATCCCAATAAACTTCATCTTCTCCATGCCGCTGCAAGTTTTTGCCGACCAGAGTTTTCATTTCCGGCTAAGGAAAATTCCATCTAATCTCATTTTCACCTATATTTAGAGGTATCCTTATATTTGTTCAAGCAGGGGCGAAGTATTGTGGATGCCCGGGGGTGCACCCGCCCACCCCAATATTTCGGTTAGAAGTGTATAAGTTCCGATTTTTCGTCCGAAAATTTTAAAATTATATAGGATCGCCCCCTGATTATTTTTCCTAAATTGTATATCCTAAATATTTATAAACTTTGTATATAAATGATGGGTAGTTTGGTAGATATACACTTTGTTTTATTTGGAACTATTATTATTTGACCCGATTTGAATCGAATAGCCAACCCAACCCCACCCGAAACATAAGGATAGGAAAAAAAAATTGGGTCCCATCACTTTACGCCCCCTCGAAACTTTTGGTCAAGCTCCGCCACTGTGTTCAAGGGTATCCTCGATGAATAAAACGAAGATGAAAAAGAAAATTACACTTCGTCAAAAAGTTGAGCCGTAGCCCGTGCTACGGCTAGTTTTTCATTAGTTCCGCCCCTGGCTACTAGTAATGGCGGACAGAAGTAGTGGTGCGGCGGTGATAGTGATCGCGATCGTGGTGGTTTTTGTGGCAAATGTGGGTTTTTTTTCTGACGATCGGTAGATGATGAAAGCAAATAGTGCTTGTTGGTGGTCTCGGCTTGTTTGGATAGGATCTAAGCTTCCAAGGTTCTAAAAGTTATCTTATTTTTAATCCTAGATAAACTAAGAACCGCAAATTAACTTAATTAGATATTAAAAGTTACCCGGATTAATCTATTTGTTAAAAGTTTGATCATCATTGCTTGCAAGATTCTAGCCTATAAGTTACAGCTCCAAATTTACTTCTCTCACAAGTTAAACTTTTCTAACACCGTTATATGTTAAAAGCTCATGAAAACGTCTTGACGGTCAGATGTTGAGCAAACAACGTCAAATGTTTTGATCCAACGGTCAATTTTAATCTAACCCATTTAATTCGTTGGAAACAAAAACCATAATTGATCCATATTATCATCTACGTGTGCTAAAATCACCATTATTCAAGACCCAAACAACAAATGCATGAAATTGACCAACTGAAATATGTGATTAGCAAATAAACGTGTGACCCTCATTAGTATCTCAGAAGAAAACCATTATGAACATAAATTTTCGAATGAGCTTGCAATGCAATGCAATACAGCTTATACATAGAACACAAAAAGAGATCATCAATTCTGAATCAAACAACAAAAAAACTTCATGTTTCCTAGAAATTGCATGTGATGCATTGAAGGTATCTATATTCAAAATCATAGATTAAACGACAAAACCAATTCATAGGATCAACAAGGGCATCGTACTTGACAATGGAACACGCTTAATCTTTTTTTTTTTTCAGCTGTCATCTCACTAAATATATGACAAAAGTTTGCTCCTTGGATGTGATTTTCATAGTTGTTTTCAAACCGTGTCAAAATTGGAATTTATTAACTAGTAGATATATCCGCGCTACGTAGTGCGTTCCGATCGTATCAATTTTGCTTGTCATGATACCGATACTCGATATAGTTATCAAAATAAATATGTTAGAGAAGATATCAACACGTGTTTTACCTAAATCTAAAGCCACTAAAAAAATATGTCGAATGGTATCATTGTGCGAAGATAAATCCGGAAGAAAATCGTTAAATTAACAAATTGGATCCGAAATTGTATGATTATGAATGTTTCGATAATAGAAAATTAGTTTTCTTTTCTTTTTTTTAGGAACGGAAAAAACTCTTTATATATATATATATATAAAGGCCAGCAAGAGGCCGAGAAAACAAAAGAACAAGGACAACAAACAAAGAAACACAAAACCAAAACTACATCAGATCAAGAATGTCAAAAAGCTTCCAGTACCCCCAATCCGTGTAACGCCTGCGTCCCTAGACTTTTAGCTTTTGTCACTTTTAGTCCCTAAACTATGTGAACCTTGATACTTTTGTTACTTGGTGAATCTTACGCAATGATGCTTGATTCTTAACACTATGATTCTTGATACTTGATACTTGGAAACTATGATTCTTGATACTTGATACTTGGAATCTAGATTCTTGACTCTTGATACTTTGGTGCTTGACTCTTGAGACTCGTGAAACTTGAGACTTGGTTGAACGAGAGACTGGAGAATTGTCACTGGCGGAATCTATGAAACTTGGAAACTAATATGTTAATCTAGTCATGTGATACTATTACCCAATAACATACAACGCAACGCTTAATCTAACTCGCAAAACGAAACAAAGACGAGAACGCGGAAAGGATGGGATTGACCGAATGGCAATCCGATCGGATGACCAACCGATCGGATGGCCATTCGATCGAACTACCATCCGATCCGTGCACACTGCCTCTCTCCCTCTCTCTGACACTATAAATAGGCGTGTCACATCATTCTCAATGATGTGACAGCCTCACTCGATCTAGACGCACGCACTCCTCTTTTTCTTCCATTTCTTGGCGATTTTGGTACGTTTTACACTAGATTCTTGTACATCTTTGATCTATACACTATTCTCTACGAGATTCCCCTTTGAAATCTCACTTTTCACTGTGAAATCCCTAAGATTCGAGCTCTTGAGGGTGACGTCATCATGGTGGTTTGTACAAACTATGGTGCGATGTCATTCCTACCGATATCTAGCTCTGATATAAGGAATTTCATATGTTTTACACTGAATCTTAACTAAATCTAGACTTTTTAGCTAAAAACTTATGTTTTTTTTATTCATTTTCTTAACTTTTACTTAAAATGGTGGAATCCGGATCTGAACAGGCTGAAGACTTGATGATTAGTCTTGAGTTAGCTTGGAAATGGATTGTTGCCGGAGTAGATGACCGGAGTACGGATTTCGACATAAGCACCACCAAGAACAGACGACTGGACGGACTGGGGTGATTCCCATCCGATCAAGATGGTTGTACATTTGTGTGTGTTTACCATTGTCTTAATACGTATCGTGTCATCACCGTCGAAGCAAAACATAGAAACTTTACCAGGTTGTGAACGGGACAAGGATAACCAAATCGAATGGTAATCCGATCGGATAGCCATCCGATCGAACTGCCATCCGATTAGGTGACACCTACCTCGTAACCTTAACCATTTTAGGAACTTTGAATCTTGATCGTCAAATGGCACTCCGATCGGATAGCCATCCGATCGAACTGCCATCCGATCAGGCGACGCTTGCCTAGTAACCTTTGAATCTCTGATCGTCGAATGACAATCCGATCGGATAGCCATCTGATCGAACTGCCACCTGATCAAAGTAACAATGCACCTTGGGACCTTTCAACACTTAGAAACTTTTTCAGAAACTTGGTAACAATTTCGAATCTTGACACTTGGATCGAATGACCATTCGATCGAATAGTCATCCGAACGGATGACCATCCGATCGGATGGCAATCCGTCCCTCACTCACAACAGTCACCTCAAATCGAATGGCAATCCGATCGGATAGCCATCCAATCGAATTGCCATCCGATCCAGTGACTGATCCGACACTTTGCGCAATCTCGTTGGTTTGTCCGACACTTATCTGTTGTAATCTAATCAGGCTAAACCTAAAGAGCTCCCTTTGATCCAATAACAGTCAATCCGTTAAGCAATCACTGTGAGTATACTCGATCCCTTTTTGTTTTAAACTTTGGGATGCAACATGTATTCTATTAAACTATGATACTTGAAACTTTTGGAATCTAAACTCTATGCTATGTGTATGTGAAACTTGTGATTCTTGATTCTTTATGCTATGTGTACGTTTAATCCAGAGTGTGTAGTTCCGCCTTAACAATAGTAGCGCTATAGAAGATGCACCTCCCCAATACTCTCGGAGGTATTGTTAGGAGGATTCTAGTTTTCCTTGATTCTTGGGAAAACACTAAAGCATTGGGACACTTGGGCTATCACTTGCAATGCGAACACTAGCATGGCTGAAACTATTTTGTTATCATTTACAACATGGATATGAGTCTTTCTGAATCTATTATGCTATATACTCAAACTTGTATACTCGCCGGTACATTTTTACTAACTCTATTTTAATACATGTTGCAGGCTGATAGGATGCTAAAACATGGAAATCAAGCTAGGGTTGATGCTTAGAAACCCACCTAGTTTATTCTAGCTTTTTGAACAATGATTTATGGTTGTATTGATACTTTGATGGTGGTGTTGTTTTAGACAAATTTTGCATGAAACTCAATTAATCTATAATGAAACTTTTGATGTTATGGAAACTCGTGAGCAATCTGATCGCTTAGGGCCGCACCCCGATGTTTCCACCATCGGTTGGGGAATGACAGATTGGTATCAGAGCCATAACTATAGGGAATTAGGATAAGTAGGAGTACTTGCCCTAGTCTATAGTTCTAGGTATCTTGATCCTTATCTGTTGTTTAAGACTTATGCATTCTACCGTGTCTGCTTCCTAGCAACACATTTTCCTGCTAAACTTACATGCCTTTCCTAAGGCTGACACAATATACACTTGATACTTTGAAAACGCTACTAATCAGTGTTTGAATTTTGCACGAGATCTACCCTCAAGTTAGGAGTGACATTTGAACCTTGATGGGAAATTTCCTTATTATAATCTAGTAGGTCATATATGTTGATAAGTACCGACACTATTAGGGTACGATGTTGTCAAAATAGAGGTGAAACTCAGACCTTGATAACTAGTCCCATTCCTTGATATTTTCATGTCTCGCCAAAGTCTCGAAACTTCCAATCAATTAGGTACGTGAAATGACCAAAAGGACGAATATCGTAGGCCTAACATCGATGACGTATTTGTCTAAGTAAGTCAAGACACGTTATCTCAATTCGAACAGGATTCGAATAACTTTGGTTAGTCACTGTTCCTCTAACCGGAAAAATCCTATGTTTTATGAGCCTATCTTTTGTGTTATCTCGATTTATGTGGTTTTAAACTTGATTCTTCGAGGCTTTTACACGATTTGCACGCATGTCCGCAATCTAAAACACTAATTCTAATCTCAGAATCAAACTAAATTTATGAACCTTTGTTCGTAATGTGAATCTATGTGGGAATCTTGATCGACTATGATACTATGTGAAGATATTTGATGAATCTATGTGTTATTATGGTTGCGAAGCACTAAACGGAACATGCCATAGAAATACGTGATGGAAGTGACGTGTCTGAAGCATGGTGGATACGCCGTTGGTACTTCCTATATATAAGTGTTTCAGACATGTTACCAACTTTCGTACCACATGCCATGTGAAACTTAGTGTTTTGCAGACTGGTGATAAGGTTGTTAAAATCTAAGCTATGGGAAACTACTTGTGTAATCTATGTGAAATCTATGTGTAATCTATGTGCACTCTATCATAATCTATGTGTAATCTATATATGTGTTGTTTTGAGGAACAAGATACGAAACGTAGCCTAGCGCCGAAGAAGAGGCGGAAGCGGCATGTCCGAAACATGGTGGATACGCCGTTGGTACTTCCTATATATAAGTGTTTCTGGCATGTTACCGAACCTTCGTACCACGCGCTAAGTGAAGTACGTAGTTTTGTAGACTCGGGTTGAAGTTGTTGAAACTAACGGGGGTAATCTATGTTATTGAATCTACTTGGTTAAGCTATGAGAAATCTATGTGAGATGTGATGGAACCTAATGTTATGGTTAAAGGAGCATGAAACCGATGACGAGACGGACATGGCATGATTGAAGCATGGTGGATACGCCGCCGGTACTTCCTATATATAAGTGCTTCCGTCATGTTGCCGAACTATTGTAGCACGTGCCATGCGGGATTTCGTTGCTTTGTGTTGTGTTGAGATTGTTAACTCTAATCTACGTGAATCTATTGGAATCTACTGGAATCTATGTGAATCTACTGGGTAATCTATTGGAACCTGTTGGAATCTATGGGAGTCTATTAAGTTAGTCTAAGTGTATCTACCGGTTTAATCTATGTGTGTATAATGATGATGATGAGTGTGTTGTTATGTCGGCAATTATGACACGTAACATGACACCGAGTACGAGGCAGAAGTGATGTGCCTAATGCGTGGTGGATACACCGCTGGTACTTCCTATATATAAGCACTTATGACATGTTGCCAAACTTTGTACAACGTACCATGCGAAGGTCGTAGGTTTCCGGTATTGAATCTATTGTGATATATGTGAATCTTGTTGAATCTTGAGTCTTTAATCTATTGTGTGTGAACCTATATTGTGAGGCTTTGTGAATCTAGACTTATACGATCCTCTTATTGGATCTTTAGGATGTCTTCTCGAAAGCTATCAGACACTCTCAAGAGATCCAGGGAAATGTCTTAGAAAAAGATGATGTCCTTCATGGCCGACCAGATCGCTCGAGTCGTGCCAAAGATCGTATCAGAGATCCAAGGGTCGAACACTCCGCCCTCTTCTGTTGACTCTAAGACAAAAAAGGAAAAGCCTGCAAAGTTCAGCTAGAAACACTTTGTCTCGTGCAACCCTAAGTCTTTCACGGGCAGTGATGGGGTGACTGCTATGCTCGAGTGGTTTGACAGCATCGAGGTTACCTTCATTAACAGTGAGTGCCCAGAGCATCTAAAGACTAGGAGTGCAATGAGAATGTTTCAAGGCAGAGCGTTGGAGTGGTGGTCAAATGAGAGGAACATATGTTCTAATGAAGAAGCCTATGCTCTTCCATGGGCTGAGGTGCGAGAATTGATGATGCTTGAATTCTGCCCTCCCCATGAACAGTTGAAGCTTGAAGAAGAGTTTTGGCACTTGAAGCAGATTGGTGATGATAATCTGGCATATACTACTCGTTTCAAGCAGCTCAGCTTGATCGTTCCTCACCTGGTTTCTACCCCTAAGCGTATGATAACCAAGTACATTAATGGTCTACCTCCTGCTATGCGTGATTCTATTGAAGCAGCCCAGCTTGAAACTATTGAGGAAGTTTATTGTCTCGCAGCCAGTCTCAACAACAACCGTGTTCATGATAAGCAATTTGCTAACCCTGCTACTTCTAAGTCTGCACATCAAGTTACTCAGCAGCCAAGTGGCAGCAAGAACAAGAAGAGAAAGTCTCAAGGTTTAGGGTGCAATGCTATTGTTCCTGCTACGAACCCTGCTGTTAAACCCGCACCTACTACCGCTGTTCAAAACCCTGCTGCTCCTAAAGCCTAGAGGCAGTACACTGGGCCTTACCCCAAGTGTACAACTTGTAATTTTCACTATCCTGCTAATTCTGCATGTCGTTTGTGCACCAATTGCAATCTCTATGGTCACACGACTCCCTATTGCCATCAAGCTAACCCGGCCCAACCAGCTCAGCAAGCCCCAACTCAGGCAGCTTTACCAGCTCTCCCAGCTCCTCCGCAGAATCCTAAACCAGTCAACGCTAATCGTGTATGCTACAAATATGGAGATACTACTCACCTTCGTAACCAGTGTCCTTTGCTGAACCAGGACCAGCAGCCAGCCGCTCGTGGACGAGCGTTCAATCTTAATGCTAATTAGGCTCGTAACGAAAATGACGTCGTTAATGGTACGTTTCTTGTTAATAACCTTTATGCTTCGACACTATTTGATACTGGAGCCGACAGAAGCTTTGTGTCCGTAGAATTTGAATCTTTGTTGAACTGTGCACACTCTAAGTTACCTAAGTCGTTTTCGGTGGAGATTGCCGATGGGAAGTCAATTCTAGTTGATTCTATTATGAGTGGTTGTTCCTTGACTCTTAACGACCGCGTGTTTACTATTGATCTGATACCCATGCAATTGGGTAGCTTTGATGTCATTATTGGTATGGATTGGTTGCGTAAGAATCATGCCGAGATTGCCTATCACGAGAAGTTTGTACGTCTACCTCTTCCGTCCGGTGATATTTTGCATGTCTATGGGGACCGACCTTCGAAAGGACTAAAGTTGATGTCATGCACTCAAGCGAACAGATGCTTATGTAAACAGAACTTCGCTTTCTTGGCCCACGTGGTGGAACAAAGGGCAAAGGGAAGAACATAAGTGACGTTCCAGTAATGTGTGATTTCCCTGACGTCTTTCATGAAGATCTTCCTGGTCTTCCTCCTCCTAGATCTGTTGATTTTCGCATTGATCTCGTACCTGGCGTGACTCCTGTCACCAAGGCTCCTTATTGACTTGCACCTTCCGAGATGCAAGAACTATCAAGTCAGCTTCAGGAATTGCTCGACAAGGGATTCATCCGTCCAAGTACCTCCCCGTGGGGTGCTCCCGTGTTATTCGTCAAAAAGAAAATGGTTCGTTTAATATGTGTATTGACTACCGTGAACTTAATAAGCTTACCATTAAGAATCGCTACCCTCTCCCTCGTATCGATGATCTATTTGACCAACTACAAGGCATGTCCTGTTTCTCGAAAATCGATCTTCGTTCTGGCTATCATCAGCTTCGTGTACTCGAGGATGATGTACCCAAAACCACTTTTCGTACTCGTTATGGACACTACGAGTTCGTGGTCATGCCTTTTGGACTGACCAACGCACCCGATGTGTTCATGGATCTCATGAATCGTGTTTGTAAACCTTATCTTGATCGCTTTGTAATAGTCTTTATTGATGATATCCTTATTTATTCTAAAACTAAAGCTGATCATGCTCGTCATTTAAGCTTGATACTCGAACTCTTACGTGGCAAACGTTTGTATGCTAAATTTCCTAAGTGTGAGTTTTGGATTAATGAAGTACAATTTCTTGGCCACGTCGTTAGTAAGCAAGGTATTCATGTTGACCCTTCCAAAATCGAAGCTGTGAAGAATTGGAGTACGCCTAAGTCCGCATCTGAGATTCGTTCCTTTCTAGGATTGGCGGGTTATTATCGCCGATTTATCTTGGAATTTTCTAAGATCGCCGTCCCTCTCACCTCGTTGACTTAGAAAGAGAAACCTTTTGTTTGGGGTCCCGAGCAAGAGGAATCCTTTCAGACTCTTAAGACCCTTTTGTGTAACGCTCCTGTACTTACTCTCCCTGATGGGAATGATGATTTCGTGGTATATTGCGATGCCTCGAACCGTGCCTTGGGCTGTGTGCTCATGCAGCGATACAAGGTTATTGCTTATGCCTCTCATCAACTCAAAGTGCATGAGAAAAACTATACCGCTCACGATCTGGAGCTTGGTGCAGTTGTGTTTGCGTTAAAGATCTGGTGACACTACCTGTATGGTACTAAGTGTGTGGTCTTCACTGACCATAGAAGCCTTCAGCATATCTTTGACCAAAAAGAACTGAACATGCGACAGAGACGTTGGGTGGTACTGCTAAACGACTATGACTGTGAAATTCGCTATCATCCAGGCAAGGCAAATGTAGTGGCCGACGCCCTTAGTCGTAAAACTCATGTTAATGTTATTCGTATCTCTAGTGATCTCCATGCGTGTATTCGTGAAGCTCAGTATTCGTCAGCAAATGAAGGAAGTCTAGAAGTGGAAATCCAAGGCGCTAAAATTGATCAACTCGAAACTAAACCTAATGGACTCCAATACTACCTCAATCACATTTGGGTACCGGATCGCGATAATCTCCGTGAGCTCATTATGAATGAGGCTCACAGATCCCGTTACTCTATTCAGCCAGGTGCCGATAAGATGTACCATGATTTGCGTATGATTTATTGTTGGCCTGGTATGAAGAAGGACATTGCTACATATGTTTCGAAATGCCTTACTTGCACGAAGGTAAAGGCCGAACATCAGCGTCCTTCTGGACTCTTAGAACAACCTGAAATCCCTGTTTGGAAATGGGATAGCATTGCTATGGACTTTATTACTAAGCTACCTCGAACACCCTCTGGTCACGATAGTATCTGGGTGATAATTGATTGTTTGACCAAATCAGCCCAATTTCTGTCACACCCTGACTTTTGCGGAAGCGTGATTATGTGTGACTTGCTTAATATCATTGCATTAAACCATAACAAACAACTATATGATAAAACCAAGATGTTCATCCATTGATTAAGTTTTAAAACATCACAACAACATTGTTTTAGAATCCAAACATAGACTTCAAATCCAAATTACAAACCATGCGATTTATTTTAGTGTTCCAAAAGGACTCGACAAAAGACATTAATAAAAACTAGGCTTGAGATATCTATCCTATCCAGGATAGAATACACACTCCAAACCATTCGACACCGGATGGCATCTTTTATTCCAAACAACACTTGAAAACTTCAACGCCCGCCAGATCCATACTTAGTTTCCTGAAATACTTGTAGTTTGAAAACATCAACAAAAGTTGAGCGAGTTCATGTGTTAAGTGTGTGAGCTCGAATAAACTTTGTAATCATTATAAGTAAGTATGTAATTGTAAACCCTGTATGCGAGATAACATGAACAGATCGATTAATGGTTTGCAAGGCCATTAATATGTGTGCAACAACATAGGAAGGCTCAAACCTTTGCGTATTTTATACCAGGCCACCCGGCTGGAATGACATAGTCACCACATGTGGCCAACTCGCGGACCCATGGGTGGGGCTCGCAACACCCAAATAGATCTATCACTCATGCCCCTTAGTCCTTATAATAGGATTAATGGTCTCAAGTTATTGCCTACCCATTCACATGATCTAACAGTTCATTTCTTGACTAACCATACCATTTGTAATCATAGTAACATTTGTATCATGTATTTCACCCCCGAAGTTATAAAACGAAAGCAGTTAAAAGAAAAGGGGGACATGAACTCACGGTTTTGCGTTCTTCGAATCCGACTGTAACTCAAAGTTTCCTCTGGTGTACACGACTACCTATAACGTACTACGATCTATTAGACGAGTGGGTCGTGCCTTGACTTAGTATTAATTAGTGTCTTTGAGTTACGTTTCATTGTGTCTTCAATATTATTCCAAGTTATATAATTATTTGTTAAAATAATAAGTATTTTAACTTAAATTATATTTATTAAATTTTGGAATAATAGTTAAAATAATATATTTTAACTTGTTACTTTTTATGTATTTATACATGTATATCCTTCCCAAGGATGGGTGTATTTGTATTCGTATTCTTATACTTGTATATTTTTGCCAAGTATCGGTGGCGTATTCCGGTGTGTATTTATACGTATGAGAATATGTATTTTTTTAAAAAGCGTTTATTAAGTATCCTTATACTTAATTTTTGTATTAACTTTTCGGGAATAATATCTTTAATAAAAATACATCAATATATATTTCCAAAATATATATTTTAAGAAATACTACTTAGAAAAATTATTTATAATTTTCCTTTGGCAAAAATAATTGTATTTTCATGTATTTCCAAAAATATTATATCTTCAAGTCCAACTTAGAAAATATATATAAATCCATCTTTCATCCAACAATATACTTCAAGTTTATTTAAGAAAATACTTTTTCTCCCAAAAATAATGTATTTCATGTTTACTCAAGAAAATATATTTTCTTCCCAAAAATAATATATCTTTTAATAATTTCAAGAAAATATATATTTTATTCACCCAAAAAATATATATTTTCTTATGGTAAAAAATATGATATAATTTTGTAATAATTGTAAAAATCACATTTTCATTCTCTTAGTGCCCAAAATATTAATTACCAAAATATACTTATGAATAAAGTTTCCGGAATATTTTTGTGAGTTATATTCCTTGTTCGGGTTCTCCAATATTTTGGGTATAATTTATGTGTTCATTCTCTTGGAATTTTGGTAATATTTTGGATTGTAATTTTTGGTATTTTGTTGAGTTATATTATTTCAAGTCCTAAAATAATATAACTAATACACATAATATACAAATAACCACACACATGATGACTTCTAAATATATATATATATATATATATCCTAAATACATATTTAGTCACTTTTATTTATAAAAACAAACCTCCAATATTTATAATTTTTGTAACAAAAATTATGGCAAACTTTATATAAAAATTCATGGTTTAAAATATACTTGTAAATATTTGTTTAAAAATATTTTTTCTAAGTGTTTAATTTTTAGAAAATTTTTGCCATAGTTTCCCCTAAAAATGGAGGTTTCCATGCCTTCAAGGCATATCATTTTCTTTTGTAAATCAACAACAAATCAATCTACACTTACCAATTTGCCAAAAACAAGCATAAACTACTACCTCATGAACTTGAAAATTTATAAAAATGTGTTGTAACTTACTAGTGTGTTTAGTAAGTCTAGTTACCCTTTAAAGTGTGGTTGTTTGTTTAAAAGCTTCATTTTTGAAAGAATTAGTTCTTTACAACTTGTAATTAGTTTTTCTAAAAATGTTTCTTCTTGGATTTTTCTTGTTAAATACATTATCCTACACTTGATTAACCACTAAAAATGTGGTTTATTTCTTTAAGAACCAAGATTAAGTAAACTTTGTATTTTTAACTTGGTTTCTTGAAAAACCATTCTTGAAATCATAGATCTACAAGACTTTATACTCACTTTGATCATCACTTTACAAGAAAAACATTTTACACTTCAAGTTCATGATTTACATATGGATGGTTACTTTGATCTTAACATAATCATCCTCTCATCTTGCTAGATTATATCTTTAATCACTATCTAGCAAGGTCACATGATGTTTAACATCATAATCATGACCAATCAACAATCAAATAGCATAACAATACTTAAACATTATGTATTCATATGATTTTGGTCTTATGTTATAGTTTCATGTTCAAGATTCATAGTGCTCTTCAAGATTACCAACTTGTATCATTCTTTAACCACTTAAATAAGATGTAAAATGAAGTGTAGAAGATCTTACTACTAGCTCAAGGCTAGGGATGATCACAAGATGAAATGGAGTGGATAAAAGCAAATGGTGAATGTAACACCACGTAAAAATGTCACACCCCCAAAATACCACATGCGGAATCCCCGCGGGACGTGTGACGTACCAGGATCCAAGCCACCAATCACATTGAACTACGCATAATATTTAAATAAAACATTCCATTCATTTCAAAATATAAATCCAATTCATAAGTTTAAACTAAAGTAAATGTTCAGCGGAAGCATAATGTAAACGGTAAATCAATTGTTTCAAAACATGTGTTCATAGTCAACAAAGCAAGTATCCAAGAGTCTCGACCCATGACCACTCCAGCACTCCCAGATAGCAAGTCCATATCAAGAATCTAACGACCTGCAAGCATGCAGAAAAGTGTGTCAGATGACGCTGGTGAGTTCAAAGTTTGTTTAATACGTTTTAGTTACCAGATATGTGAATAAAACATTTCGATGATTTGATGTTGTAATAACTCGTTTACCGCTGATGGCATAAAGTTGTTTTGCCCAAACCCCATTGCCTCTATCAAAGCAATGGTCAAGACTGGGATCATTAGTTCACTCCCGACCTCCCCGGTACGGTGTGAGGTTGCCAAACCTAAATAACGCTATTAACTAATACCCCATTGCCTCCCCGACAACAATCGGTAGATGGGACTTGATTGATAGATTTGCGAGTATTAACAAACATCCCAATAACCCAGCATTCCTCCCCGGAACGTTTACCAGATGTCCCTCCCCGGGACGCATGCTTGGAAAAAGAGCAGTGAACTCACCTTGGTTTGCTCGGTTTGTTAAGTTACTCGTTTCCCGTAAGTCACACAAACCCTAGCGTGATTATTAATGATATCTGTTTCATAAACAGCTAGGTTATGCATTTTCACAGTTTGAATGCATCACAAGATCGTCGTAATATATAACAAGTGCTCAATTTCCATGCTAGCTCACATTCCACATTTTTATCATACAATAGCATTCAACAATTAAATTGTTCATTCACTTTTATGCATACAAGTTTCCTAGTTTCAACTAACAGTGTCATCATGCCCAGACTAAATCACGTAATTAAATATTCACATCAAACACTGATGTGCGATAAAGTGTTATATATATTAGGTGTATATTTTAAGCCCCTTTAACACTTATTTTAGCCAAGTTTTAAATTTATAAAACACGATATTTACTAACACTAAACACACATATGGGCAAGTGCACCCATCGTGGGCGTAGTATAGTGTTGGTAAGATACCGAGGTCGTCCAAGGACACAAAAGCTTTTAGTACCGGTTTATCCTCAACGTCTAATCAAAATAAAAAGTTTAGAAAAATGCTTTTAAACTAAGAAAAAATAAAAACTAACTAAAAATGCTGAAAATAAAAATAAAAGAAAAACAGATAGACAAGATGAATCACTTGGTTCCGACTCGTATCTAGTATAACCTTTGATTATTTCCGCACTTTTGCACATAATTAAGAGATTATCTTAGTTATTGTAGTAGGCCCGTCTTTTGAAGGTGACGTTACCCTCACTCCAGTAGTTTGAGTCAGCAAGGATACAATCCTAAAAGGGTGGATTATTGGAAGATAATGAATTAAGTTATTAATGCAGTAGGCCCCGCTTTTGGCGGTGACGTTACCCTCGGCTAAGTAGTCTGAGTCAGCAGGGATACAGTCCTAAATAGCCGGGTTATAGTATTAATAGTAGTTAACTTATGAGGGGATCAAAGAGTTTGGACCCCCGCCATCCAATACCGTGAAGCATTGAAGGAGGTCCTACTAAATTTGACCCAGGTCCATTGCAGGACCTCTAAACACTGAACAATGGCAAGACCTTTACCAAACCGTTCCCTTAACCCCCGACCAGGTAGCCAACATACCTCCATATAGACCGTGGAGATATGAATGGTGAAAATCTTTTATTTTATATAGACAGTAAAATAATGCCAAGACACCACAGACAAACGATAAGGAAAGATCACCTTCAACATAAGTAACTAGTTATTAAAGTCATTAATACAAAACCAAATAAAAAGTGCAAAAGATTAGAAATAAAAAGTATTATACTAGACACTTTGTCTTCACCAAGTGATGTAAGAGACTTAGGCAAACATGGCCTTGATTGTCAAGAACTCTTACGATCAATCTTGGATCCCGAGACGACTCACACACTCTACGATGGACAATGGATGATGGTGGTGGATGATGGTGTTGTGATGGTGGTGGGTGGTGGATGAAGTGTGAGAGAGGTGGTGTGCCAAGGGATGAGTTGAAATGAAACCAAGCACTCCTATTTATAGGCTGAACAGAAGGCTGGGCATGGCCCCGTGCCTGTCTGACAATCTCTCTCTTCATTAATTGTAATTCGCAATTACAATTAATGCGCCTGCTGTACTTTCGACACGCCCCCGTGTTCGCTGGACACGGCCCGTGGTGGGCAATAGAAGCTTCTACAGGTTTGTCTTTTCTGCTGCTTCTTGGGCACGACCCCGTGCTGGCTGAGCACGGCCCGTGTTCAGTCTTCTGCCTTCTCTATTTTGCTTGGGAAGATGCCGTTGAGGGGTCGGGCAATCCACTTATGTTCCTTTTCTTGTATTTATGTTGGATTTAGCTGTCTTTTTGCTTCTTTTATGTTTTTGAGCTCATTTAATCCTGAAAATACAAAAGGAAGACAAAAACACTCTTTTTCCAATATTAGTACTTAAAAAGGATTAGTTTTATGCCTCATTTGATGTAATTTATATGTTGCATTTTACACACATCAAATACCCCCACACTTGAACTTTTGCTTGTCCTCAAGCAAAACTCTTTAATATGTGGCTTACACTCCCAAATGGAATGGGTAAAAGAGAAGGTTTTGGGCTTGTCGTAGAGTGTCGGGATATCCAAGATCTTTTTGGGTTTTATTTTTATCTATTTACAATCCTATTCGTAATGATTTATTTAGAACGTTTCATAGGAGAAATTATTTATTTGGGCATAACATGCCTTTTTAAAATTCCATTTATATACAAGTTCACATACCTTACCGGAGAAATCACTCACACTCGGCCGAAGGTGTATTTTTAGTGAATCACTCGAGAGCGGCATGGAACTTATTCCTACCATAGGCTTGCCAAGCAATCAATCCTCCTCCTTTTTAACTTTTATACCTTTGTAAATATCAAGAGGACTTTGTGGGTTAAGGGTTAGGCTTGGGTTAAAGGTAGGTGGTTGGGTTAGTGGTTAGCAGTTAGTAAAAAAGGGTGAAAAAGCGTAACAAGTGTCGGTTTTCGTAGGACTTTCTATTTTTGTATCTTTTTATTTTGATGAAGCTTTTATTTAAACAAAGTTATTTTTGATGAACTTGTTTGTTTATTTTCTTTTTGCTTCATCATCAACACATATTTTTTTTTTCATACGAAAAACCTAACTTGTTACTAAAACAAATGGTTAAAAATAAAAAGGTTTTGGTGGGTAAAAGGGTTTTTGGTTTGGGTTATGAAATGAAAAAGGTTTAGGCTCAAAGGGGCTAACTAGGGGGATTTTTGGGTAGGTGGTAAAAGAAAAAGAAAAATAATGGTGTAGAAATAAAAAGGGTTAGTCCTAATGCCTCCATCATTTACTTACTCGGGTTTAAGTTGATAAGGACCGGGAATGTATCGTCATGGCAAGTTCTAGAGTTGTAAGAACCAAGCGGCTATTCACACAAGAAACGAAAAATAAGCATTTAGTCTAAAGATGTAAATTTGTATGCTCAATAAAGGCTCAAAACTCACTTTTGTGGGAATGGGTTTTTATGTGATCAAGTATATATAATCAAATTTTAACTAAGTTTGTCAGGCCTTTTCATAATTTTCTTATGTTGGTTCTTTTTATCACTACGCTATCGGTTGTAAATTTGTAAAAATATAACCTTTTTGAGAACTTGAATTTCCCGAGTTAAACCTAGACAAGTAAAAAAATGAAATTTTTGAAAAAATTTGGGGTGATTAGCGGTTCCAATAGAGTTTTGTGTAAGGCTTGTATTTAGGACTTGCAAAATTCAAGATTTTGGCATCCCCCCACACTTAAATTACACATTGTCCTAAATATGTCCCAAAAATAAATTTTTAGGTTGATTAGATGTGTAAAATGGTGTTAAAAAGCAAAAAATTTGTGTTACTGGGCGCTGAACACGGCCCCGTGTTGTCCGGGCACGGCCCCGTGTTCAAGTGCCAGTAACTAAATTAAAACAAGAGAAACAGAAGTCTGGACACAGGGGCGTGTCGGGTGAACACGGCCCGTGTCCAGTTACCTGAACTGGGCGTTTTTCTGCAGGTGGTTCAGCACGGGGCCGTGTTGGTTGGGCACGACCCGTGTTGAACCTTCTGTAATGTAGAGAACTGTCGGGTTGCCTTGTTCTTGTGCATGAGGTCATTTTTTTCTCGTTCCCCTTTTCATCCATTACCACCATGAGTGTGTTTTATTCATTCAAAACCATCCAAACTTTAAAAACCATCATTTCATTGCAATCATAGAGAGACCTTACATAGTCCTAAAATTAAACTAGATAAAACAAAGAAATAATAAACCATGGAGTTCTAGCCTCTACTTTATTTTAATTAGCAAAATTTCCAAGAAGCAACTAATCTTGGTTAGACAAGGCCTTTTTAGAACTCCTTCTTCCGGGTGCGGCTCTCCTCATATGTCGGCGAGCCACTCCTCCACCTCCCTTGGAAGGAGAAAAGAAGGCTCATTGGCATGGGTTTGAGGAGTTTCGATTTCCACCGGGATCTCTTGTTGGTGTTCCACTGGAGGTTCCGCTGGCAAATCTTCCCACCCGGTGGGGTTGTTAATTCCGAGTGCCAGGTTCCAATCCTGTTGAGGGAGGACTGGTTCCATCGGGGGTGCTACAAGAATATTTAACCTCTGGTGCAAGAGGTTAATTTCTTGGAAGCTGCTTTCAAGTCCCATCGTAAGATCGTTAATACGGTCGATTAGGACCTCCTCTACTGATGTCATTTCGTCGAGAGCATCCCTTAATGCTATCACATAGTGCACAAGTGTAGCTTCAATGGAGGGTCTCCTTCCTCTTCGGCTGTTTGACGAATGTACAGAAGATGTTTCGCTGTTTTCACTCGACATCCTACGAAAAATAAACTGAAAAGTTTATTTAATGAAACAGTTACCGGACACGACCCCGTGCTCACTGAGCACGGCCCCGTGTTCATCTTTCTGCAGAATTTTGGAGCAAGAAAACTTGTATTTTTAAGTTATTTTCTAAACTTGTGAGGTCTTTTTAGTCGCTAATAACTTAAAACAATGTTACATAACATGTTTTTACCAAGATTCCTTGAACAAAACTCATTAATCCTTACCACAAAGTTGGAAGAATTCAAACTTTTAATGGTAGTTCTTGGAGAAAGATGGAGAAGAAGGAAATGGCTAAAAGAGGAAAGGACAAAATGGGTTGTTGGAACCTTCTTTTAGACTTACCTAGGATAGTTTGAGAGAAGATTCCTGCAAATCTCTGTCCCAAGTTGGTCCAAATGTGCAGAATTCTTGGCTGCATTTATAGAAAACGACAGCATCCTGGACACGGCCCCGTGTCCAATGGACACGGCCCCGTGTGCAGGTGGAGTTCTGACACAGTTTGTCCGCATTCTGACGTACTGATCAGAATGGAATCTTTTGATGGACACGGGGGCGTGTTGGATGGACACGGCCCCGTGTCGAGGGATTGTTTTATGAATTTGTCTAGTTTTTTAAGGAACTCGTTAGTATCGGGTGGCTCCTGATTGGTTGGAACAACCCCAAAGTGCCTAAGATACCTTAATTGTCCTAGACTAAGGCGAGAACGCAAGAGGTTGTCGGTAAGGGTAATTCCTATTTTCATTCTAGGTGGACAAGTCCAACCCTTTCCCGGGCTCTCGTTAAAGAAGGTGTATGCCGAATCGCTCAGGTCTATGTATGCACTGAACGAAGTCGATGGAGAGTCCTTCACGGCACAATCGACACAGGGACGACTATCGTCCAAGTCTTTGCCAGGTACGAAGGTATTTTCGGAAGCAACGAGGTTGTCGGAATGCGATTCCAGCATTTCGCTATGGTCATCGTCATGGGGTGGATCAATAAAATCCTTCCTAAGCTCTTTTAACCAATTCAGAATTAGTTTTTCTAGTTGAAATATCTGGCTGGGCGCATTCGAGGGAGAAATAGTGCTTATTTTTACTTTCGCCCCTCTTAAGGTTATAAGAAGTCGGTGGGTCCATGTAGTGGGGCCTATAATTTAGAAAGTAGCATTTTACTTCTTCATGTTTGCCACCACATAATTGACACCACGTACCATAAGAGTGCCAAAAGTAAAAACAATCACTATCACTCATGTTTATGTCAGAAATTACCGACCGCCGGGATCTAACGGTTCTGTTTTCAGTAAGTGAATCTTGGGCACGGGGGCGTGTTGAGTGAGCACGGCCCCGTGTTCAGCTTACTGTCTGACGTAAAACAGGATTGCCAGTTCCAATGATTTAGCACGGGGGCGTGTTCAGCGGGCACGGCCCGTGCTGAGCTCTGCAGAAGCTGAAAAACTACGAAAATCCTAAAAATTAAAAAGAAAAAGGAAAAAAAATGATTAGGCCGTTGATTCCTAACTTTCTTAAAATCCTTGGGTCCCCGGCAACGGCGCCAAAAACTTGATGTACGATAAAGTGTTACATATATTAGGTGTATATTTTAAGCCCCTTTAACACTTATTTTAGCCAAGTTTTAAATTTATAAAACACGATATTTACTAACACTAAACACACATATGGGCAAGTGCACCCATCGTGGGCGTAGTATAGTGTTGGTAAGATACCGAGGTCGTCCAAGGACACAAGAGCTTTTAGTACCGGTTTATCCTCAACGTCTAATCAAAATAAAAAGTTTAGAAAAATGCTTTTAAACTAAGAAAAAATAAAAACTAACTAAAAATGCTGAAAATAAAAATAAAAGAAAAACAGATAGACAAGATGAATCACTTGGTTCCGACTCGTATCTAGTATAACCTTTGATTATTTCCGCACTTTTGCACATAATTAAGAGATTATCTTAGTTATTGTAGTAGGCCCCTCTTTTGAAGGTGACGTTACCCTCACCCCAGTAGTTTGAGTCAGCAAGGATACAATCCTAAAAGGGTGGATTATTGGAAGATAATGAATTAAGTTATTAATGCAGTATTATGGTAGGCCCCGCTTTTGGCGGTGACGTTACCCTCGGCTAAGTAGTTTGAGTCAGCAGGGATACAGTCCTAAATAGCCGGGTTATAATATTAATAGTAGTTAACTTATGAGGGGATCAAAGAGTTTGGACCCCCGCCATCCAATACCGTGAAGCATTGAAGGAGGTCCTACTAAATTTGACCCAGGTCCATTGCAGGACCTCTAAACGCTGAACAATGGCAAGACCTTTACCAAACCGTTCCCTTAACCCCCGACCAGGTAGTCAACATACCTCCATATAGACCGTGGAGATATGAATGGTGAAAATCTTTTATTTTATATAGACAGTAAAATAATGCCAAGACACCACGGACAAACGATAAGGAAAGATCACCTTCAACATAAGTAACTAGTTATTAAAGTCATTAATACAAAACCAAATAAAAAGTGCAAAAGATTAGAAATAAAAAGTATTATACTAGACACTTTGTCTTCACCAAGTGATGTAAGAGACTTAGGCAAACATGGCCTTTATTGTCAAGAACTCTTACGATCAATCTTGGATCCCGAGACGACTCACACACTCTACGATGGACAATGGATGATGGTGTTGTGATGGTGGTGGGTGGTGGATGAAGTGTGAGAGAGGTGGTGTGCCAAGGGATGAGTTGAAATGAAACCAAGCACTCCTATTTATAGGCTGAACAGAAGGCTGGGCACGGCCCCGTGTCCGCTGGGCACGACCCCGTGTCCGCTGGGCACGGCCCCGTGCCTGTCTGACAATCTCTCTTTTCATTAATTGTAATTCGCAATTACAATTAATGCGCCTGCTGTACTTTCGACACACCCCCGTGTTCGCTGGACACGGCCCGTGGTGGGCAATAGAAGCTTCTATAGGTTTGTCTTTTCTGCTGCTTCTTGGGCACGGCCCCGTGCTGGCTGAGCACGGCCCGTGTTCAGTCTTCTGCCTTCTCTATTTTGCTTGGGAAGATGCCGTTGAGGGGTCGTGCAATCCACTTATGTTCCTTTTCTTGTATTTATGTTGGATTTAGCTGTCTTTTTGCTTCTTTTGTGTTTTTGAGCTCATTTAATCCTGAAAATACAAAAGGAAGACAAAAACACTCTTTTTCCAATATTAGTACTTAAAAAGGATTAGTTTTATGCCTCATTTGATGTAATTTATATGTTGTATTTTACACACATCAAACACCAATCATGCTATAACAACTGTTCTGTTAAGATAGTTCCCAGGTGGCCTCCCGACGAAAGTCGGTGTTTCGTCGATCAACTTTGTGACGAAAGATCCCGACGAAACCCATGTTTCGTCGACAACTACTGCGACGAAACTCATGTTTCGTCATGAAGATCCTGTTGGTTGTTCGTTGACTCTAACCTTAACCGTTTCACTGTCTCGTCATACAGATGTTCTAACCTCTAAAACGGATCAAACCCTTCTAACTCAGTCAATTATCGTTCAGAATCGTATAGTCTCATAACAACAGTTAGCAGGCAATTAACACATTTCATGGATCAAATACATCTCTTACCAAAATGAACAATAGTTCTGTTCAAGAAATCGGTTTCACATAATAACTCTGACCAAGGATTATTCATTCAAACCTTATCAACTAGTCAAGAGTCACACATTCAAATCAAATCATACAGCATCAAATGTTCCTAACACACACATAATAATGATCAACCCTAATCATGATAGTCTTAGATTACGATGATGTTCATGAAACCCTAGTCCCACACATGATCATATCATCAGAATATGACACACTAATAAGCAGAGAAATGCTAACCGTGATGATGGATGGATCAATTAGATCAAGAGCCGGAACTTCGAGTTACGTGGAACAGTCGTCGGTTATGAGGGAAAGCATGAGAGTGTTTTAGGGTTTCCATGGTTTGTTATATATATACCTACAACGTGAACAGGGCCGGCCACACATGGGCTTTGAGGGTAACTGGGCCGTAGGTGACGAAAGACTCAACTTTCGTCGGCTTGCGTCGACCCATCTTTCGTCATGCATGGTTTGTGGCGAAACCCTAAGGTTTCGTCGAGTATGGTTTTTAACTTTTAAACAGTTCACAAGTTTGTATTAACTTAAACACATTAATCATAGACTAAACCATAAATCAACACATACGCAAACAAATTACAGAAACAGAGTTTGTAGCAAGTAACGTGTCGAGGAAAGACCTTGAAACCTTGGGTTGTCACATCATCCCCAACTTGAAAGAAATTTCGTCCCGAAGTTTGACAAGCAATAAAAAACAGTACGATGTTAGATCAAGATGACTGTGCATTCTCCGTGGGTGCCACTTCATCCCCAACTTGATTGGGAATTTCGTCCCGAAATTCAGTAGTCGTACCAGATTTTGGTTTGTCAGACTTGGACTTGTCATCTGGGAATAAATGTGGGTACTTAAGCTTCATATGATCCTCGCGTTCCCACATGAACTCCGGAACACGTCTTGAGTTCCAACGAACTCTCACGATTGGAATACGGCTGTGTTTACGGACCTTGACCTCCCGGTCCTTAATCTCTATTGGTTCTTCGACAAACTGCAACTTGTCATCGATTTTTAACTCTTGAAACGGTACCACAAGTGTTTCATCAGACAAACACTTCTTTAATTGCGACATATGGAACACATCATGGACGTTACCTAACTCATCAGGTAACTCCAACTTGTAAGCCACTTTACCAATTCGCTCTAGAATTTTAAATGGCCCAACATAAGGAGGGTTAAGCTTGCCGCGTTTTCCAAAATGCACTACACCCTTCCAGGGTGAGACCTTCAACATAACACGATCACCAACTGCGAATTCTAAAGGCTTCCTACGCTTGTCAGCGTAGCTTTTCTGGCGATCGCGCGCTGTTGCCATACGGTTCCCGATCTAAACAATTTTCTCAGAGGTTTCAAGTATAAGTTCAGGGCCTGTAACCTGGCTGTCACCCACCTCAGCCCAACAGAGAGGTGAACGACATTTCCGTCCATACAATGCTTCGAATGGAGCTGCCTAAATGCCGGTATGGTAACTGTTGTTGTAAGAAAACTCTATCAGTGGAAAGTGTTTCTCCCAACCCTTGCCAAAATCAATCACGCATGCTCGTAACATATCCTCAAGTGTTTGGATGGTTCACTCACTTTGACCATCCGTATGCGGGTGATAAGCAGTGCTCATATCAAGGCGCGAGCCGAATGATTTGTGCATCGACTGCCACAAATCCGAGATAAAATGCAGGTCACGGTTAGAAATAATAGATGTCGGCACCCCGTGCCTAGAAACCACCTCCTTGAGATAGACAACAGCTAGCTGTGAGAACTTATCTGTTTCCTTGATTGCTAGAAAATGCGCAGATTTTGTGAGAAGATCGACGATCACCCAAATGGTATCGTTCCCGTTTTGTGTTCTTGGTAAACCGGTGATGAAATCCATTGCAATTTGCTCCCACTTCCACACGGGTATTTCTGGTTGTTGCAGCAACCCAGACGGTTTCTGATATTCCACTTTAATTCTCAAGCAGGTTAAACACTTACTCACATAAGTCGCGATGTGAGCTTTCATCTTCGGCCACCAATACATGACTTTGAGATCCTGATACATCTTATCCAAACCTGGATGAACAGAGTATCAAGACTTGTGCGCTTCATCCATCACAAGTTCTCTAAGGTTACCAAACAAAAGAATCCATACACGCTCCATGAAGTAGAGGATACCATCCGATCTCTCTACAAGTTGTTTTTCCATGACCCTTAAGTATTCTGCTTCAATGTTTTCCTCTTTTAACGCCTCGGTTTGTGCAGAACGAATCTGATCAGGTAGGTTAGAATGGATAGTAAGCTGCAAGGCACGAACACGCTTAGGTTTCGATTCCTTTCGACTGAGAGCGTCAGCTGCAACGTTGGCCTTACCCGGATGATACTTGATTGCACAATCATAATCGTTTAAAAGTTCTACCCAGCGACGCTGTCGCATATTCAAATCCTTCTGGTCGAAAATATGCTGAAGGCTCCTGTGGTCGGTATAAATAGTGCATTTAGTACCGTACAGGTAATGCCTCCAGATTTTGAGTGCAAACACCACGGCTCCCAATTCTAAGTCGTGTGTCGTATAATTCCTCTCATGAACCATCAGTTGTCGAGAAGCATAAGCGATCACATTGTTGCGTTGCATCAGCACGCAACCAAGACCCTGAATGAAAGCATCACAATATACCACAAAATCTTCTGTTCCTTCATGTAGAGACAAAATTGGCGCACTACAGAGTTTCTGTTTCAGCAACTGGAAAGCGTCCTCTTGCTTCGCTCCCCAAGAATACACATTACCTTTCTGTGTCAACGAGGTAAGAGGTTGAGCGATCTTCGAGAAATCCTTGATAAATCTTCGATAATACCCAGCAAGACCAAGAAATTGTCGCACCTCCGAAGGATTCTTTGGTGCCGCCCAACTCTTGATAGCATCAACCTTAGCAGGATCCACGTGTATTCCTGAATCATTCACTATGTGTCCAAGGAAGTGTACCTCTCGAATCCAGAAGTCACACTTAGAAAACTTCGCATAGAGTTGCTCCTTCCTCAGGAGTTCCAAAATAAGACGCAGGTGCCGCTCGTGATCTTCCTTGCTCTTCGAGTAGATCAAAATGTCATCGATGAATACTATAACGAAATCGTCGAGATACGGTTTGCGTACACGGTTCATGAGATCCATGAAAACCGCTGGCGTGTTCGTCAACCCAAACGGCATAACTAGAAACTCATAATGCCCATACCGTGTTCGAAAAGCCGTTTTAGGAACATCCTCCTCTCGGACTCTCATCTGATGATAGCTCGATCTTAAGTCGATCTTCGAGTAAAAACTTGACCCTTGTAACTGGTCAAACAAGTCATCGATGCGCGGCAGAGGATAACGATTCTTAACTGTCACCTAGTTGAGTTCTCGATAATCTATGCACATGCGAAAGGACCCGTCTTTCTTCTTCACTAATAAATCTGGGGCTCCCCAAGGCAAAGAACTGGGCCGGATAAAACCCCTATCCAACAGTTCTTGAAGCTGATTAGACAACTCTTGCAACTCTCCAGGTGCAAGACGATAAGGAGCACGCGCAATCGGGGCAGCTTCTGGCATAAGATTAATCTGAAATTCCACTTGACGGAGAGGAGGTAAACCAGTAAGTTCCTCAGGAAACACATCGGCAAATTCGCGTACAACTGGCAGATCCTCGATCTTTCTCTCCTTAGGCTGAGGATCAGTAACAAGTGCTAGAATACCAGGATACCCCTTTCGTAGACATTTCTGCGCTTACATAGCTGAGATGATACCAACCATCGCACCACTGCGATGCCCTTGAACATATTAAGATTCTCCACTAGGGAGTGGAATACGTACGATGTTCTCCTTACAGAGAATTTCAGCTTGATGTTTGGATAACCAATCCATACCAACCACTATATCAAAACTACCGAGGGTAACAAGAAGGAGGTCAATATCAAACACTTGACCCACAAGATCTAGTTTACACCCAAAAAGGACATGTGAAGCTTCAATCGTCTTGCCATTGGCTAATTCTACTACATGCTTAACTTCTAAAGGTGCCGAGGCTAACCCTAATCATTGACCAAACTCTAGGGACACATAACTCCAATCGGCACCGAAATCAAATAACACAGAAGCAATAAGACTGTTCACAGAAAACGTACCAGTCACGACATTGCCGTCGTTCCTAGCATCACCAGCACCGATCGTAAATACCCTTCCACGAGCACCAATGCCCCCATTGTTGCCATTGTTGTTGTTCCCAACATTGTTGTTGTTGTTCTGGAGGTTGTTGTCATTGGCATTCTGATTCAGCTGAGGGCAATCCCGCTTGATGTGACCCTCATCCCCACACTAGAAACACCCCTTCTTAAAGCCTTGGTTCTGATGGGGTTGTTGCCTTTGCTGATGTTGTTGCTGCTGATTCTGCTGCTTTGGGTACGAGACCCTACAGTCTTTTGCCTCATGGCCCAACTTATCGCATCTACAGCAAACCCGAACATACTGTATATGATGATGATAACCACACTTGTTGCACTTTGGCTTCTTGCCAAAGTAGGTGCCTTGACTCTGATTGCTGCCCTGGCCTTGGTTAACTGAGGATGACTGGCTGAAACTACGATTATTGCTGTTGTCAGGCCTTTTCTGAGATTGACTCACACTGGTTGCTTTGTCAGTATCATTCCACTTGCACTTGTTATCACTAGCAGGTGTGGTAGCTGTAGCAGTAGAGGTAGTAGCAGATTTACGAGGTGCCAATGAGCCATGCTCGACCTCTTGGTCAGTAATCTTATGCGCCAAACGGATGATCTGGGGCAGATTGTTATGTTTTGCAGCAGTGACATACCCCTTTACAGCTGGTGCTAGGCCCTTGAGATACAACTCAATTCATCGATGTGGAGGTCGAGATAGGTTAGGGCATAAAATTGCTAGTTCTTGAGATCGTTTCGTGTAAGCCTCGATCTCGGATCCTTCCATCTTCAAATCGTAGAACTCGTTCTCGAGCTTCTGAATCTCGTCACGAGGACAGTACTCTTCTCGCATCAACTCCTTAAAATCATCCCAAGTAGTGACGTTAGCTTTCTCGATGCCCAACATTTGCACCTGGCATTCCACCAAGTTAAGGCACCATCCTCCAAAGTGCCAGTAGCATACTTCACCCGGTCCCCCACAGGACAATTACACTAATTCAGCCTTCTCAAATCAACGCAGTAACCCCACAGCCCCTTTAGTCCCACTGAATGTCTATGACTTACAATCCATGAATGTCTTGAATGTGCAAGCAGGCGGATTGTTCTGATGCGCTGGCTGACCTAATGGACGAAAGAAAATTCAACACAGGGGTAAGAGTTGTGTACGTGACACAAGATTAAAGAGTATTTGGCACATTTCGTACCAGCTTGGTAGGCTGCCAAAGCCTCAGCCACACGTGTGTTGATTAAGTTTGTCAGCTCAGCCTAGGTCATCGTGATGTGACCACGTCCATGACCTCGTCCACTCATGATTCTATATAAGGAGAGGGAACAAATTTAAGGGTCGAGATGAGGTAAGTGTCAAGTCTCACATTGAAATCTACAAACTACCATGTTTACACACAATAGGGCAGAACCCTTCTCACACTCGTTAAGCCTCACTGGGACTCACATGCACATCGCGTTATTAGTATGTGTGCACCCATAATAAAAAGGAAATTTGCATGCTCATCTCAGTGCCACTTAATTGCGCTAAAAGTTTCCCCCACATTCAAATAATGAAACGAAGAGCATTACAAGATCGATAATCACAAAAGTCGAAAAGTAGTGCCACACTATCTAGCTCCACTAAAACATGTAGCACAAGTAATCACATCGAGGTATCAAATATGTTGTTTCATGCAAGTCATGTGTGTGACTACTAAACAAGTAATGCATAAAGTAAACAGAGGACGAACCTTGCAATCTGGAGCTGAGTGTCATGGTCGGTTTCCGAAGTTGTTCGGTTATAGTCTGGTTTTATAAAAACGTTTTAAAACCTAGTTCACTATAACCAGTGGCTCTGATACCAAACTGTCACACCCCCAAAATACCACATGCGGAATCCCCGCGGGACGTGTGACGTACCAGGATCCAAGCCACCAATCACATTGAACTATGCATAATATTTAAATAAAACATTCCATTCATTTCAAAATATAAATGCAAGTCATAAGTTTAAACCAAAGTAAATGTTCAGCGGAAGCATAATGTAAACGGTAAATCAATTGTTTCAAAACATGTGTTCATAGTCAAAAAAGCAAGTATCCAAGAGTCTCGACCCATGACCACTCCAGCACTCCCAGATAGCAAGTCCATATCAAGAATCTAACGACCTGCAAGCATGCAGACAAGTGTGTCAGACGACGCTGTTGAGTTCAAAGTTTGTTTAATACGTTTTAGTTACCGGATATGCGAATAAAACATTTCGATGATTTGATGTTGTAATAACTCGTTTACCGCTGATGGCTTAAAGTTGTTTTGCCCAAACTCCATTGCCTCTATCAAAGCAATGGTCAAGACTGAGGTTGCCAAACCTAAATAAAGCTATTAAGTAATACCCCGTTGGCTCCCCGGCAACAATCGGTAGATGGGACTTGATTGATAGATGTGCGAGTATTAACAAACATCCTAATAACCCAGCATTCCTCCCCGGAACGTTTACCAGATGTCCCTCCTCGGGATGCATGCTTGGAAAAAGAGCAGTGAACTCACCTTGGTTTCCTCGGTTTGTTAAGTTACCCGTTTCCCGTAAGTCACACAAACCCTTTCGTGATTATTAATGATATCAGTTTCATAAACAGCTAGGTTATGCATTTTCATAGTTTTAATGCATCACAAGATTGTCGTAATATATAACAAGTGCCCAGTTTCCATGCTAGCTCACATTCCACATTTTTATCATACAATAGCATTCAACAATTAAATTGTTCATTCACTTTTATGCATAAAAGTTTCCTAGTTTCAACTAACAGTGTCATCATGCCCAGACTAAATCACGTAATTAAATATTCACATCAAACACCAATCATGCAATAACAACTGTTCTGTTAAGATAGTTCCCAGGTGGCCTCCCGACGAAAGTCGGTGTTTCGTCGATCAGCTTTGTGACGAAAGATCCCGACGAAACCCATGTTTCGTCGACAACTACTGCGACGAAACTCATTTTTCGTCATGAAGATCATGTTGGTTATTCGTCGACTCTAACCTTAACCGTTTCACTGTCTCGTCATACAGATGTTCTATCCTCTAAAACGGATCAAACCCTTTTAACTCAGTCAATTATCGTTCAGAATCGTATAGTCTCATAACAACAGTTAGCAGGAAATTGACACGTTTCATGGATCAAATACATCTCTTACCAAAACGAACAATAGTTCTGTTCAAGAAATCAGTTTCACATAATAACTCTGACCAATGATTATTCATTCAAACCTTATCAACTAGTCAAGACTCACACATTCAAATCAAATCATACATCAACAAATGTTCCTAACACACACATAATAATGATCAACCCTAATCATGATAGTCTTAGATTACGATGATGTTCATGAAACCCTAGTCCCACACATGATCATATCATCTGAGTATGACACACTAATAAGCAGAGAAATGCTAACCATGATGATGGATGGATCAATTAGATCAAGAGCCGGAACTTCGAGTTACGTGGAATAGCCGTCGGTTATGAGGGAAAGAATGAGAGTGTTTTAGGGTTTCCATGGTTTGGTATATATATATATATATATATACACCTACAACGTGAACAGGGCCAGCCACACATGGGCTTTGAGGGTAACTGGGCCGTAGGTGACAAAAAGACTCAACTTTCATCGACCCATCTTTCGTCGTGCATGGTTTGTGGCGAAACCCTAAGGTTTCGTCGAGTATGGTTTTTAACTTTTAAACAGTTCACAAGTTTGTATTAACTTAAACACATTAATCATAGACTAAACCATAATGCAACACATACGCAAACAAATTACAAAAACAGAGTTTGTAGCAAGTAACGTGTTGAGGAAAGACCTTGAAACCTTGGGTTGTTACAAAAAAACGTGTCCACTTATGTGAAGACACGTGTCCTAAACCCTAATCATGTGAAACCAAAGGGGCTAAAATTGTCAACATGCCAAACTTGTGCCTCTGAATGACCACACACGAAGAATATGTCCTTAAACGAGTAATAAATTGAATATACGAAACCGTTATTGAAAATAATCAAAAGATTATAAACTACAGGGGTTAAACGTGTCAACATGTTAATTCTTACCTCTGAGTGACCTTTTAACGAACCCGAGGTTTTGTAATATTCAAATATACTCTCAAGAATAAATGATATCAGTTTCACATAGTTTCGGAATCGTTATGTAAGTTTTCAAGGCTTTGGGTGAAAAGTGTCAACGTGATGAAACTAGTGTTTCGGTGATCATTTAACGAAACTGGGCCTAAAGGAGTTTGCTTATGCTTCCATGAACCTCTACAAACTAACTGTAAGGGCCATTTATGTCTAAAGTAAAAGATATTTGAGGGTATAAACGAGCAGGGGCCAAAAGTGCAACAATTGAAAGTTGTTTAACCTGAGCGACACCTTATCGCGGGGTGCGTAGCCCCTTTTGAATCCCTACCGGCCCGCGAAGCCACTGCCAGCATCCAAAAAAACTGGCAACTGCATGTTGCAGCCTGTTGCACCGCCTTAGATGCCTGAATTTCGAAACTTGGGGCTTATTGTCGGTTTTAGAATACCACTAGGACACATGGGGTGATCCTAAACACTCCCATTACACCTGGTGTGATCTTGAATCAAGGATTTCAAGTATAAATAGGCCTCCATGTTGAACATTTTATTGCTCATTCACTTGAAATCAATCCTATTCTCTCATCTAGAGTTTCCTGGCCAAGAAGGGAGCTCAAGTTTGTAGAAAAGATAGCTAGGACCCTACGTAAGTGTTTTTGTCCCCTTCCTTAGTTCAGTTTTTAGTTTAAAAACCGAAAAGTCAAAGTTATCGTAATTTGACTTTGACTTTCGGTTTAATCACAAATGGTTCAGTCACTGTCTGAACTAAAAGTGGTTATGAGACCATAATTAGGTAGGTGATTAACCCATAAAAGGGAACCTCCTAATTATTTCGTTTGCTTAGTTAATTGTCGGGTCAAACAAGTTGATTAAAAAGTCAAACTAGACAGAATTTTAAATAATGATTAAAACTAATAATACAAAGGTTATAAATTATATTTTAACACTCTAATAACTTAGTAATCATTATTAGAACATGTCCAAACAGGTCCAACCCGACAATTCTAAGACTAAGGTCGGTTCGCAACCGAAAGTCGCAAAAGCTTGACTTTTGCTTTCACTTTCAGTTCTGACCTGATTAAGCTTAATCCATCCATGTTGTAAGCTTCCAATAGGACCACTTTATGTTGTAGTATAGCCCCCTGGATTTATATTACCTGGTCCTTAGTAGTTTGAATTATATGCTCATGTTCGTTATTATGCTTATAAATGCCATTTTTGCCCTTTTGACATATAAATGAGATTTTTAGAAATGTGAGAGGACAAAAACCTTTATTACTAATATATAAGTATGTCCCGAAAATTTGACATTAGTTCTTGGCTTCAAACAGAAGTTATGCTCGATATCGTAAATTGAAGCTTTTTATTAATTAAATTGCGATATCTTGCATAAGTCATGTTTAAGCATAGGTTTTGACCCAAAACTCATTATCTACTGTTAAGATATTATTTTTAGGGATTTTTGGAATTTTTGATCAGATTATAATCTGATCATATCATGGAGTTCTTGTATAATTCGGTAAATGACGATAATACCCTTTTTATGCATAAAATGAGATTAACAAATGATTTGAATGCCAAACCTTTTTCTACTGATTTCATATATTAAATAAATTATTTTGAACAATTAAAACTGATCAAAATCTCAGATTTCCATCAAACACTTTAATTATCGTCAATTAGCGATTTTACGCTAATCAGGTGCATAGTATGGTTTAATCCATATTTAACACCTAAGACTTATTACCTACTGAATTTTTAAATAAATTTTAATATTTGTACATTATGTACAAGTCATGAACTCAAACTTCCAAAAATGTCCTTAAAATCATATGTGAAATGACTAAAATGCCCTTTCGGGCATAGTTTGGACATAAATAGTAAACATCACATATGTATGATATGGTACTGATATGTCTTGGTAAAATAAATATTTTTACTGATTAACAAAGACCAGAACCTCAGTTTATGTTAAAATCTCTTTTATAATCATTAAAATGACCAAAATGCCCCTACCGGACTTAAATTGGTATTAAATACTTCTTGGACATAAATGTTGACATCTTACTGATGTATTAACACATTTTAAGCATAATAAAATATGCGTTCGGATCGGTTTATGTGACTAGTTTACATAAAATAGCCGAAACAGGTTTAACCTTGACATTAAATCCTCAAATTCCAGAATGTGTATAGTTTGCCCATATTATACAAGTATCCAAACTTGTTGGGTCTGAATCACATTCTATTCCGGTCTCCGCTTAATCTAGTGTTTAGAACCGTTAAGTATCTTTCAAGCTAACCGGTCTAAGTCTTTGACTTAAATAAAGACCTGTTAGTATCCTAATAGGTTAATAAACCTTTTATACAGATTGAGTAGCTTTTTTAGAAGGTACTTTCATAAGGCTTTAGGAATATACGGCTGAGTTACTTCTTTCATCTAACTCAGGTAAATACTTTTAACTTATTTACCCTTATACGGGCTTGGGATACGGTATTATAATAATACCGATTGGTCGGGTGTGAAATCATTTAATCGGATTGTGATTAATAAATTGCATAACCCGTTTTAATTTGTTTTGTTTGATAACATAAACATTGGGGGTTAATACGACCGTGTCCTGGATATCCTTGGCTCATTTCATTTGTAAATGACCACAACCTATGCACGGGGTGTAGGCATACACCTGACAGATGCAAATGCTAAATAACCCACACAATGGGGATAACTCCTTTATGGGTTTTATAGTGGTGAGTCGTTTAATCATGACCGGCTTCCAAACCGGCCCCATATGTATGACAAACATGTAAAACGGTATACAAGATTATCTTAAATAATTATCCCATGTATAAATGATTTGTGCTTGTGCACTTAAATCAATTTTATTAAACTCTTTTAAAATGAGTCGGTTAATTGTATTTACCAGTGTAAACTGACGTATTTTCCAAAGACAAATTGACAGGTACCTCACGTAAATAGGCTGGAGCTACTAGGTGTCAAATAAGAGGATCTTGCAAATCCCTAGATACCTGGAGTCTGTTATTTCAGTTTCTTGTATTTTATTTTATGATCCGCCTGTGGATCTCTATTACAACCAAGTCTGTATATTCTTTTATTTGGACATTCGGACACTATGGTTTGTAATAGTAATTATTCACCAAGCCTTCCGCTGTGCTATTATATTGTGTGTATTGACAATGATGATATCAACTACGTCACGATACTCCCCACCGGGCCCACCGGGCCCACCGGTAATACGTGGAAATATCGGGGTGTGACAGGTTGGTATCAGAGCCAACATTGAGTGAATTAAACACTAACCTTTTGTGTTTAATCTCAATGACACAATAAGCATTTTCCTTAGACTTTCGAGTCTAGGCATATGACCTAGGGTATATTCTTAACTTTCCTTTTGTCATTTATGTGTGTTATTTGTTTTGACAAGATTAATTAAAAATGCCACCACGTGTACGAGGTAAGGGAAAAGGTCTGATGTGAGGAGGACCATCAAGCAATGCAGGACCCTCCCATAGGCGCACTCCGTCAGCATCCTTTTCTAGCTCCGATTCTCGGGTTAACTGGAGACATTCTTTTGAACTGGCGAGACACTCCGTTTCGCGAGGTTCCTCACCTTTAGATCCTCCATATTTTGGGCTACCTATTCGGGATGAGCCCCAACATTCGCACCATTCCCATCAATCACATCACTCTTTGCATTCTCATTCCTTTCACCATTCTAGTTCTCATGATCTTTATTCCCCAGGTCAATCAATTTAACCCGAACGATTATCTTAACGAACCTCAAGGTTACATCCTTTAGGACCTGAGGACTATTTCTCTCAAGATATTGAAATGGATGATGACCCCGATCCAGCACCGCCAACCGGAACACCAACTCATCCTATCAGCATCTCCAGCGGTTCTCCTTGCCAAGGATTGCCATACCAAGGCCCTGACCCATGGGCCGAATGGTGGAACAAGTTTGAATGGGAATTCACTCCTTCTTTTCATAATTCTCCACAACTTCCATTGGAGGAACCAAATGTGTGATCTATTTGGATCACAAAAGTCTCCAACACTTATTCAATAAAAAAAAGCTTAATATGAGACAACGCCGTTGGATGGAGACTCTAAATGACAATGATTGTGAAATTCGCTATCATTCTGGCAAAGCGAATGTAGTCTCTGATGCTCTAAGCCGAAAAGAAAAGATCAAACCTATAAGAATTAATGCCAAGAGCATTGAACTTAAGAACAGCCTGAATGAAAGGCTGTTAGCAGCTCAGAAGGAAGTTGTTTTAGAAGCTAACCTTCCAAGTGAAAAGTTAGGTGTAACTGCTAAACAGTTAGCACCTGGCAAGGATGGAATCCTTAGGATGAATGGAAGAATCTGGGTTCCTATTCATGGAGGACTTTGAGATATAATCCTCCAGGAAGCTCACAGTTCCAAATACTCAGTTCACCCTGGAGGTGACAAAATGTATCAAGATTTAAAAGCTAATTATTGGTGGATAGGTTTGAAGAAATCTATTGCCACACATGTAGCTAAGTGCCTGACTTGTGCTCAGATTAAAGCTGAACATCAAAAGCCTTCAGGTCTGCTGCAACAGCCAGAGCTTCCCACATGGAAGTGGGAGATGATAACCATGGATTTTATAACCAAGTTACCTAAAACAAGGCATGGAAATGATACCATATGGGTCATAGTTGATAGACTGAGTAAGTCAGCACACTTCTTACCCATCAAGGAAACTCATAGCTCTGACAAGCTAGCTCAGTTGTACGTAGATAAGATTGTATCTCTCCACGGAGTGCCAGTATCTATTATATCCGATAGAGATACTAGATACACCTCTCACTTTTGGAAAAGTTTCCAACAATCATTAGGCACTCGTTTGAATTTTAGTACTGCTTACCATCCTCAAACAGATGGACAAAGTGAGCGTACAATTCAAACCTTGGAAGACATGCTTCGTGCATGTGTTATTGATCTGGGTGGTAGTTGGGATGACCACCTACCGTTGATCAAGTTCTCTTATAATAATAGCTACCATACTAGCATTCAGGCCGCGCCTTTTGAGGCATTGTTTGGGAAGAAATGCAGAACACCTATTTGTTGGGCGGAAGTAGGAGAAGCTTAGTTATCAGGACCTGATATAGTCCTTGAAACAATAGACAAGATTGTCCAGATCCGTGATCGCCTGAAAGCTGCTAGGGATAGGCAGAAAAGTTATGCTGATAAGAGGCAAAAACCTCTAAAATTCGAAGTGGGCCACAAAGTCTTACTGAAAGTATCACCCTGGAAAGGTGTGATGCATTTTGGTAAGAAAGGCAAGCTAAGCCCAATGTATATTGGACCATTCGAGATCATCGAATGTGTCGGTAGCGTAGCATATAAGCTAAACTTGCCTGAGGAGCTGAGTGGAATTCACAATGTATTCCACATCTGTAATTTAAAGAAATGTCTAGCTGATGATTCGCTAGCAATGTCACATAAAGACGTATAGATTGATGAAAGCCTGAGGTTTGTTGAAAGACCAATATCGATCGAGGATCGACAGGTTAAGAAGCTCCGAAGGAAACACGTGCCCATAGTTAAAGTTAAATGGGATGCCCGTAGAGGCCCTGAATACACGTGGGAAGTTGAGTCCACTATGCGACAGAGGTACCCTCACTTGTTCCAGTAAATCTCGGGGTCGAGATTTCTTTTAAGGGGGTGATGATGTAACCATGGTTGTAAAAATCCCGACTAGGCGCCGATTAATCCTCGATTAATCACCGATTAATCTCGATTAATTTTTGATTAATTACAATTAGTCACGATTATATCCGATTAATCCCCGGTTAATCCCGATTAATCGCTAGTCCCCACCCCACCGGCCGACTAGCGACTAGCGATTTCTACAACCATGGATGTAACACCACGTAAAAACGTGTCCATTTATGAGAAGACACGTGTCCTAAACCCTAATCATGTGAAAGATTGAGTTTGAAGGACTAAAGTTGACAAAAGATGAAAATATGAAACCAAAGGGGCTAAAAGTGTCAACATGCCAAACTAGTGCCTCTGAATGACCACACACGAATAATATATCCTTAAACGAGTAATAAATGGGATATACGAAACCGTTATTGAAAATAATCGAAAGATTATAAACTACAGGGGTTAAACGTGTCAACATGTTAATTCTTACCTCTGAGTGACCTTTTAACGAACCCGAGGTTTAGTAATATTCAAATATACTCTCAAGAATAAGTGATATCAGTTTCACATAGTTTCGAAATTGTTATGTAAGTTTTCAAGGCTTTGGGTGAAAAGTGTCAACGTGATGAAACTAGTGTTTCGGTGATCATTTAACGAAATCGGGCCTAACGGAGTTTGCTTATGCTTCCATGAACCTCTACAAACTAACTGCAAGGGCCATTTTTGTCAAAAATAAAAGATATTTGAGGGTATAAAAGAGTAGGGGCTGAAAGTGCAACAATTGAAAGTTGTTTAACCTGAGCGACACCTTGCCGCGGGGCGCGTAGCCCCTTTTGAATCCCTACGCGGCCCGCGTAGCCACTGCTAGCATCCAAAAAAAAAAAAACTGGCAGCTGCATGTTGCAGCCTGTTGCACCGCCTTAGATGCCTGAATTTCGAAGCTTGGGGCTTATTGTCGGTTTTAGAATACCACTAGGACACCTGGGGTGATCCTAAACACTCCCATTACACCTGGTGTGATCTTGAATCAAGGATTTCAAGCATTAATAGGCCTCCATGTTGAACATTTTATTGCTCATTCACTTGAAATCAATCCTACTCTCTCATCTGGAGTTTCCTGGCCAAGAAGGGAGCTCAAGTTTGTAGAAAAGATAGCTAGGACCCTATGTAAGTATCTTAGTCCCCTTCCTTAGTTCAGTTTTAGTTTAAAAACCGAAAAGTCAAAGTTATCATAATTTGACTTTGACTTTCAGTTTAATCACAAATGGTCCAGCCACTGTCCGAATTAAAAGTGGTTATGAGACCATAATTAGGTAGGTGATTAACCCTTAAAAGGGCACCTCCTAATTATTTCGTTTGCTTAGTTAATTGTCGGGTCAAACTAACTGATTAAAAAGTCAAACTAGACAGAATTTTAATTAATGATTAAAACTAATAATACAGAGGTTATAAATTATATTTTAACACTCTAATAACTTAGTAATCATTATTAGAACATGTCCAAACAGGTCCAACCCGACAATTCTAAGTCTATGGTCGGTTCGCAACCGAAAGTCGCAAAAGCTTGACTTTTGCTTTGACTTTCAGTTCTGACCCGATTAAACTTAATCCTTCCATGTTTTAAGCTTCCAATAGGACCACTTTAGGTTGTAATATAGCCCCTGGAGTTATATTACCTGGTACTTAGTAGTTTGAATTATATGCTCATGTTCGTTATTATGCTTATAAATGCCATTTTTGCCCTTTTGACATATAAACGAGATTTTTAGAAATGTGAGAGTACAAAAACCGTTATTACTGATATATAAGTATGTCCAAAAAAATTGACATAAGTTCTTGCTCTCAAACAGAAGTTATGCTCGATATCGTAAATTGAAGCTTTTTATTAATTAAATTGCGATATCTTGCATAAGTCATGTTTAAGCATAGGTTTTGAGCCAAAACTCATTACCTTAAGAAATTATTTTTAGTGATTTTTAGAATTTTTTATCAGATTATAATCTGATCATATCATGGAGTTCTTGTATAATTCGGTAAATGACGATAATACCCTTTTTATGCATAAAATGAGATTAACAAATGATTTGAATTTCAAACCTTTTCCTACTAATTCCATACATTAAATAAATTATTTTGAACAA
Source organism: Helianthus tuberosus (assembly GCA_030545235.1). NCBI lineage: Eukaryota > Viridiplantae > Streptophyta > Magnoliopsida > Asterales > Asteraceae > Helianthus > Helianthus tuberosus. The sequence goes on from CM060411.1 coordinate 91,464,035, forward strand.
TTAAAAATGATCAAAATCTCAGATTTCCATAAAACACTTTAATTATCGTCAATTAGCGATTTTACGTTAATTAGGTGCATAGTATGGTTTTAAACCATATTTAACACCTAAGACTTATTACCTACTGAATTTTAAAATAAATTTTAATATTTTTACAGTATGTATAAGTTATGAACTCAGACTTCCAAAAATGTTCTTAAAAGCATATGTGAAATGACCAAACTGCCCTTTCGGGCATAGTTTGGCCATAAATAGTAAACATCACATATGTATGATATCTTACTGATATGACTTAAATAAATATCTTTACTGATTACCAAAGATCAGAACCTCAGTTTATTATCAAATCTCTTTTATAATCATTAAAATGACAAAAATGCCCCTACGGGACTTAAATTGGTTTTAAATACTTCTTGGGCATAAATGTTGACATCTTACTGATGTATTAACACATTTTAAGCATAATAAGATATGAGACCTGTATATAATTCATTTGGTTACCCGTTACGCATTTATGCGTTCGGATCGGTTTATGTGACTAGTTTACATAAAATAGCCGATATGGGTTTAACCTTGACATTAAATCCTCAAATTCTAGAATGTGTATAGTTTGCCTATATTATACAAGTATCCAAACTTGTCGGGTCTGAATCACATTCTATTCCGGTCTCCGCTTAATCTGGCGTTTATAACTGTTAAGTATCTTTCAAGCTAACCGGTCTAAGTCTTTGACTTAAATAAAGACACGTTAGTATCCTAATAGGTTAATAAACCTTCTATACTGATTGAGTAGCCTTGGTAGAAGGTACTTTCATAAGGCTTTAGGAATATACGGCTGAGTTACATCTTTCATCTAACTCAGGTAAATACTTTTAACTTATTTTCCCTTATACGGGCTTGGGATACGGTGTTATAATAATACCGCTTGGTCGGGTGTGAAATCATTTAATCGGATTGTGATTAATAAATTGCATAACCCGTTTTAATCTGTTTTGTTTGATAACATAAACATTGGGGGTTAATACGACCGTGTCCAGGATATCCATGGCTCATTTCATTTGTAAATGACCACGACCTATGCACGGGGTGTAGGCATACACCTGACAGATGCAAATGCTAAATAACCCACATGATGGGGATAACTCCTTTGTGGGTTTTATAGTGGTGAGTCGGTTAATCATGACCGGCTTCCAAACCGGCCCCATATATATGACAAACATGTAAAACGGTATACAAGATTATCTTAAATAATTATCCCATGTATAAATGATTTGTGCTTGTGCACTTAAATCAATTTTATTAAACTCTTTTAAAACGAGTCAGTTAATTGTATTTACCAGTGTAAACTGACGTATTTTCCAAAGACTAATTGACAGGTACCTCATGTAAATAGGCTGGAGCTACTAGGTGTCAAATAAGAGGATCTTGCAAATCCCTAGATACCTGGAGTCTGTTATTTCAGTTTCTTGTATTTTATTTTATGATCCGCCTGTGGATCTCTATTACAACCAAGTCTGTATATTCTTTTATTTGGACATTCAGACACTATGATTTGTAATAGTAATTATTCACCAAGTCTTCCGCTGTGCTATTATATTGTGTGTATTGACAATGATGGTAATACGTGGAAATATCGGGGTGTGACAGTGAAGGTCCTTCAACTTCCAATGGCACCAAGCTTCCTAATTATGCTAGAGACACCTTGTGAACACCTTAGAATGGAAGGGATTGAAGTTAAAATGGGTGGTTGTGTGTCGGTGTGCTTGGCCGTAGGTGTGGTGAAGAGAAGAGGAGGTTTATGTTGTGAAGAAGATGATGAATGAAAGAGGATGGGTGTCTTGTGGTTGTAAGTAATAATCTTCCAACATCACAAGATTTCATTGTATATTATGTCTTTAAAAGTGGAAACAAGATGTATTAAAATTTCAAAATAAAATCCATATGTGGGGGCCATTGTAACCATGAACTAGGTGTGTGTGTGGGGGGGGGGGGGGGTTCTAGACTAGGTGGTAAAGGTAAGTTAGTTACATTAGTTGAACTCTAAGTACTTAGTTAGGGTGATTAGTTACTGGTATGCTATATAGTATGTTATGATTTTCCGGGACCATAACTAGCTTGGTAATGTTAAAACAATGCTTCTAGTGAAAATTTGGTGTTTCGGGTAGTGTCCGGTTGTTCGGTTGGTTACCGGTTTGTTAAGGTGCTAAACTATGTTGTTTAGTGTGCTTTATGTTACCTTTTGTGATAGTTTTGATTCCCGACACTTAGGAAAACATTCAGGATCATTTAATCATATTCCTGCATGATATTAGAGTGTTTAAATGCTGAATTTTGTTGATTTCTGCAGAATTCTGCAGTCTATGTGAGTTTTAGGCACTTTCCGGCACTTAAACTATCTCTAGGAAGGCAGTTTTATGACCCTTACTTTCCTACACACTATACTAGTGTAACTCTGGGTTTCTGGCCCATTCTGTATCTTAATACCATGTTTGTCTATACACTGAGCTCCGTCAGCATTTTTCTGATTTGTCTGATAACTGTGCTAACTGTGTTTCAGGCATCATTTGAACCAACAAAGTTTGCATGTAATAATGATATGTCATTTGCAATATATGATGCACATGTATGTATATGGCAATAGTCAAAAAGCAATTCAAGTAATTAATTGCAATTCAGCACAGTCATTAAACACTAATCATTGTTTAATAATTGTACGGATACCCGGAATTTTGAAAGTTGTCACATTCTCCCCCTGTTAAGAAAATTTTATCCTCGAAATTTAAACTACATTAACTCCTTAGGGTTACCTTATGCATGTATGAATATGAATAATACCAAAGTGCTTAACCACGAAACCGAATCAAAACTTATTCGAATCAAGTGAATCCAAGGACATATTACAACAACAAGAACCCAATGGTTAAAAGGTATGTGTTTTATAATTCGAGGTCAAAGGATACGAGACGTGTATCAGTATAGCCCAGTGTAACTTAGTTAACAGGGGTTCAACAAAAGAGGAGTTTCGACCGATAGAATTCCAAGGGATCGTTTACAATATGCAAATGAGTTCTAGAAACAATAACATCCGCTAAATGAACTCAGAATCAACAAGCTCAAAAAACGTTCCGTCAACTTTCGAACAAATAAATGGATAAAATTAGGGTGTTGACATTATTGAATTGCAAGAATACACCGAAATGAAATACAATCGAATCTGGTGTATCATTGTCTTAAGTTGCATTAAGAATGTTTAAATGACAAGTCAAACAAAAGTATGTGTAGTTTCGTGTGAAACGGTTGACCATGATTAGCACAAGCTACAAGTTTGTACCGACACCACAAGGTGTCGTATTGTCATAATTCAATAATAGCGGTGACCGAACAAGTTCACCGTGTTTGAATTCAAATGAAAGTGTAATGAGGCAAACCTGAAATTTGATTCAAATGAAAGTGTAATGAGGCAAACCTGAAATCTGACCCGCAAGGTGTTTGATAAAACGCCTAAATGGGGGTTAAAATGTTAAAGATTGCTAAAAACGCAGATTTGTATATGTTATGAATTTATTCGTTAAAGCTTATGAAAGAGTTCTAATCTTGTTCTTTAGGCAAGGAATCCGGAACGTCAAGTGGACACGCCGGAGGTGATACTCGCAGAAAAGGTGTGCTTTAAAGGTACGTGGCTTTGGCCCCGTTAAAATTATGTGTAAATAATTAGTTTTGTTGTGTGAACGGTGTTGTAGTGAAATGGATGCGTTTGATGCGTTGTTAAAGTGGCGAAGTACACTCGACCATCAAACGGGTCAAAGTAAAGATTTGGTATATAGTTTGGCTAGTCAATAAAGTGATGGTTTTCACTAAATAGCCAAACGGGTCAAAATGATGTTTTCAAAAGAATCACGAGAGTAGAGACTTGAAAGTCTTACATCTCGTTAAATGATGAATTGTACCATACCAATGATTTGGTGATATTAACCTAAGTATAAGAACCCAGAATATGGATCAAACAATAAATGTTAAATGAAAAAGGGTTGTTTGAAACGGAATGCTCGAATTCCGAAGAAACAAGTATTAGCCCTAAAGGAATCGCAAAGCCATGGAATTGGCGCGAATACACCAAGTAGGTGAGCCCGGGTGATTGGGGTAATTATGTTTAAAAGGTCTTAAGAATGGAAAAGAGGTGCTATGCACTTACACTAATGGGTTGGATAATGAAAATAAGGAAATTGTGAACCAATAGTCGGTATCTCGGTTTCCGCGATGTAAAATTTATATGATTGAATCCGTAATTTTATTACGGACTCGTAGGAAAAAGAATCGGTTAAAACGGACTAACGAGTAGAAAGTTATGATCTTTTAAAGTTGAAAATTTGTTAAATGGCAAAAGTGCAGGGCCCACCGTAAATTACGGTCCCACCGTAATTTACGGTGGAGGTCTGAAGACTTACGATGAATGTTTCCTGTGTTACGGCAGACCAAGGTTTTTCAGAGTCTACCGTAACTTACGGTGACACCGAAAGTTACGGTGGAATCCTGAAAACTTGTATTTTGTTTTTTATTTTGAAATGTTAGAATTCGTTTATACGTAATGTATTGATGTCAAAACTAATGTTTTAGTGTTTGACCCTAGGTATGGATGAGTTTCTCCCGGATGGTGATCAAGCACTTTGCCAAGAACCGAACACGTATTTTGAAGCTTCCGCGTTAACTTAATTTTGTTTTAGACAATGATTTTGATGTAAATGAATTGATAACTATATCCTAAGGTTTTGAACTAGTCGGTAGTGACTAGTAGAAGTTACTTTAAACTTTCGTTTTGTACTTAACATGATCATGTTTGCTATTTCTAATTAAAAATATTTTGTTAAACTGGGTTTTTAGTATAAACTCATGTATTATTTTAAATAATCTCATTATCGTATAAAGGGTGTTACAAGTTGGTAATCAGAGCTCAAGGTTGTTAACAAGTGTGTTCGGTTCAAGTTTGATCAAACATCCGGTAAGAGTTAATCGTTTTTAGTAGAGTTATTAAGTATAAAGAGGGAATAATGAATAGATATGCATGGGAAGAGTGTGTTAACACACTCAAGCCCGGAAAGTGCATTAAATAAGAATGGTGAAAACAAGTCACGAACTTGAATAAACCAAAGTAAATGAATCACATGTTATAGATGAAATGTTAACGCTTGAGGTAAACATTTCAGTTAAAGATGGCGAATAAAGGTAATGATGATGCGGTGCCAAGAGTCACCGAGCAAACGAGAGAAGTGATTGCTGAGGAGGTAGGAAAAGCAATCGAAAATAGTTTGTCGGGTTTTAACGACAAAATCCAAAACACGGTATTATCAGTGGTGGAAGAAAGGATCAAGAAACTGGAGGATAATACCAATTTAGCAAAGGAGAAGTCGGGAGGACGAAAATCTTGTTCTTATAAAGAGTTCATGGCGTGTAAACCGCCAATCTACAATGGGGAGGTTGACCCGATAATATGCCAACAGTGGCTAAGTGATATGGAGGGAGTATTTGAAAGGACCCATTGCGATGAGGATGACTTCGTGTGTCACACCCCCAAAATACCACATGCGGAAACCCTCGCGAGGCGTGTGACGTACCAGGATCCAAGCCACCAATCACATTGAACTCATATATATATTTAAATAAATCTTTCATTCATTAACATAAGTGTTACAAACGTCACATGTCATTTATTGTATACAGCGGAAGCATAATTCGTTGGTTAAGTGTTTCGTAACACATGTGTACCTAAACCGTTAAGCTTGTATTGAGATTCCATGTATCTCGACCCATGACCACTCCAGCCTCCCAGACAGCAAGTTCCAAATGATATAAGCTTATAGACCTGCAAGCATGCAGACAAGTGTGTCAGACGACGCTGGTGAGTTCAAAGTTTTGTTAACGCGTTTGTTACCAGATGTGTGTTTAAAACAGTTCAACGTTATGTTTTGATGTTGTTATTAACTCGATTACCGCAACTGGCTACAAGATATGAATGCCCAACCCCAATGCCTCTATCAAGGCATTGGTCAAGTGGTCGAGGTAATTAGCTCAACTAATAACCTCGAGTAGATGTAAGGGGTCTTATATATACACGATGTGAATGCCCAACCCCAATGCCTCTATCTAGGCATTGGTCAAGTGGTCAAGGTAATTAGTTCACGCTCGTCCTTTCGGCACGGTGTGAGGGTGCCAATCCTAATAGCGCTATCAACTAAATACCTCGTTGCCTTCCTGGCAACAATCGGTAGATGTAGGGGGTCTTACATAATAGAAACTGAGTAATAACAAACATCCCATTAACCTGCATTCCTCCCTGGAACGTTACCCGATATCCCTTCCCGGGATGCATGCTTGGAAAAGAGCAGTGAACTCACCTTAGATTTGCTCGGTAAGATTATCTACTTAATTACCAGTTGATCAATCGCGTCCTATCATGGTTACCGGTAACGGTCAGTTTTATGCGCATATAGATTGTATATCACATACATAATTAATTCACGTATTCATCGTCCACATAAAACACATTTATCGTACATGTAACGCACACAAATAGTTCATGTCGTGACCGTTAATCCATTCACCTAGCGTCTTCGAATAACTGCTTAATTAGTAATAGTTCAACTTTCCTCATACATGCATATACAATTTATTCACAAATACCCCGAATCGCTTTTTCACCGAGTTCTACTCCAAATACAAATTATCCACACCCCACGTATATCATGTAAACAAACACTTATGCTAGACCAAAGCCCCCAAACTACGCCTGTTTCTCGGACCGAGCCACCCATACGATAAGCGGCCCAATAATGTGTAAAGCCCAAAGTCAGTGGGCTTGTTCATCCGTATTTTACATTGCACGACCAAGAGTATGATGTGTAATTCATTTACATGTAATCTGGTTACAAGAATTTACTTTTATGATATAAAATGTGTAGTGTTTCAAGGGTGCACTTGACCAAACCCACTGTAACCATCCACAATTTACACAATTTATTAATCCCAACATTGAGGTTCATGAGTCTAGTCATCGTCCACTAATCACTTACATCACATACAAACGGAACACCATAATTATGCAACACAACTTCATGAGCCCATCTTAGATATCAGTTCTTATTCAATCATATTTAATCAAATTCGATCCATACAAAATTATTAGCTTGAACCTATTATCACTACCAATATTAATAAAACTCATGACCACCATAACATGCATTAACATTCCTAAACAATGATGATTAACCAACCAGCAATCATATTATCGCACAAGTCAATTACCAGCCATATGATTACCTACTGTTAACATCTAATAACCATACATATGCAAACAATCCCTATCAATTGTCATACATGAATGACTCCACAAATGTTCCATACGAACTCAGGCAACCCAAAACACGATATCATGTATTTCACATAGACTCAATTCACAAACCATTATAACATTATTTAATACTCATTACACCCTTGACTCATAACCAAATTAGATCAGGCAACATAATAATAATTCCAATAATTATTCATCATAGATTTCTAACACATAAATAATTCAGCTCGTTGCCCATCCTTAGTACCCAACTCATAACCAATCGAATCAAACACACATATCATAAATTCAAACATAAAACATAATCATTAAATAAAATCAAATGCACGTATCATGGAATCAGGTGATTAAGTATAAATAAAATACCACCTCGCATGGGGAAGGAGGAATTCTTCGGATAAAAGAAACTGCCACATAGTTGCAAAAGAATGGAAAGGAGTTTCGGCTGGAGTGGGGTTTGTATGAGTTTGCAAAACTTGATACCTAAGCCCCATTCTAAATATATCGTTCAACAAGATAGGCCGGGCCCCATCCCTTGGGTTTGAAGATGACTTTTAAGTTGAGACCACATTTGGGCCGAAAATATGAGGATCCAAGGAAAAGTGTGCGGCCCAAGGGTTCATCCAAAACAATCATTTACTAGTAACCACATGAATAATAATTAATAATAATCATTTAACTCACACAGCAAGTACATAGACACATCGTACAATAAGCGTTAAAACGACCATCACGCGGTTGATGATCCGGGAAAAGTATGAGTTGTCACAGTAGCGGTACGAGCTAGGTGTTACAAGATCAAGCGACGCTAACCTTAAAAGTACGGGTTGTCACATCATCCCGAACTTGAAAGAAATTTCGTCCCGAAATTTGACAAGTAAGCACAGTGAAGTGATAAATCAAGATTGTTGCGGATTTTCCTCAGGTGTCACATTATCCCCAACTTGAAACGGAATTTCGTCCCGAAATTCACCAGTAGTACCAGAATTAGATTGATCATCAGGAAAAGGTTGAGGATACTTGAGTTTCGTCTGATCCTCGCGCTCCCACGTGAACTCCGGTCCACGCCTTGAGTTCCAACGAACTCTTACAATCGGGCTTCGACCATGCTAACGAACCTTGATATTCCAGTCCATGATTTCAGTAGATCCCTCAACAACTGCAACCTGTCATTAACCTCAGACTTTACTAAGGGTAGCACATGCGTTTCATTGGACAAACACTGCCTTAGATTTGAGACATAAATGATATCATACACGTTATCCAATTCGTCGGGTAACTCGAGTTTGTAGGCAGCGTAACCAATTCTTTCCAGAATTCCGAATAACTCACCATAACGTAAATTAAGCTTGCCACGCTTCCCAAGCGTACCACACCCTCCCAGGGTGAGATTTTTAACATGATACGATCATCTACAACGAACTCCCAGTGTTTCCTAAGCTTATCGTCTCTCCTGACGGTCACTTGATTTCGCCAAACAATTTCCGATCCAAGAAATCTTCCCAAGAGTTTCGAGTACAAGTCCTGGTCCCGTGTTTAGGTGGTCATCCACCTCAATCCACGAAGATATTGGCATTATCATCCAAGCAATGCCCCAAACAGAACTGTCTGAATACTAGAAGGGTAACGGCCACGGTAGAACTCAGCCAAAAGTATACGTCCTTCCAATTTACACCAAGTTAATCTCACACATGCTCGCAGCATGCCTTCGAGTGTCAGGGGGGTTCGTTTACACAAACCGTTCGTACTATGATGATAAGTAATGCTCATGTCTAGACGTGAGCCAAGGGTGTTGTGTATTGCCTGACATAATTCATGCATAGATTAAATTCAGAGGTAACAGGAGTTGGCACCTCGTACATAAAAAAAAACCGTCTCTCACAGAGGAACATTCACAACTGTGAAGTCTCGTCAGTTTTCTTGACTGCAAGAAGGTGTGCTGGTAACTTGAGTCCATCAATGATCACCCAGGTGATAATGTTTCTGTTTCGAGTTGTAAGTAGACTAGTGACAAAATCCATGTCAGTCTGTCCTCATTTCCATACATGTGTTTCTGGTTGCTAATATCCCACCTTGACTTTCCCACATGTCAAACTTCGTTCTCATGCGTGGCTATGTGGGCCTTCAGGCCTGGTCACCAGCATATGGTCTCCAGGTTTCAATACATCCCATCAAAACTCCGATGAATAGGATATTGAGACCCGTGTGTTTCGCCTGCACCAGTTTCCCAAGGTTGCTGTATAGTGAGGTCCATATTCGTTCCATGAAGTAGCAAATATCGTCCGACCTGCCAAAGGTTGCTTCCCCATGCCCCACATGGGTCAATCTTGAGAACTCTCTTCCTCCAGTTCTTCAATTTAAACAAGGAGAGTTTGATCAGGTATGTGGGAGTGGATAACGAGCTGCAAAGCTCGTGCACGCCTAGGTTTCACGGTCGTATTCATTCAAAAGTTCCATCCAGAGATGCCATTAACTGATTTAACTCTCTCATAGTCAGGGTACACGGGAGGCCCTTGTGATCGGTCTAAGTGGTGCATTCGGTACCATCCAAGTAATGCCTCCAATTTAAATCCAAAGACTACGGCTTCCACCGCAGGTCGTGACTCGTGCAGTTCTTCCTGTAAGTCCACCACGTAAGCCATCGCCCTCTCATGTTGCATCGATGTGTAACTGGGGCTCTGATTCGAACCATAATGATATACCACTGAATCACCCGTACCCTCGGGTAAAGACGATGCTTAGTGCATTGCAGAGTTGAGATTCGAAAGCTGAAAAGACTTCCTCCTGTTCTGTCTTTCACGAACACAGCACCCGGCTGTGCTCAAGAGATTTAAGTTGCACGACCTTCGAAAATCCTGTGGTTAATCTGCGATAGTATCAAGCGAGACCAACAATTGCTGTATCCTTGAAGGACTCTTTGGCGTCGATCAGTTTCCAACCAAAATGGGTCTTAGCGAGATCCACGTGCATTCCCACTTCGTTGATTATATGACCCCAAAAGGGTACCTCTCGAATCCAGAAGTTACATTTATCAAGACTTCGCGCGGTGTGGCTCCTCCCTCAGGAGCTCTCAAATAAGATACAAAGCTGTCCATGATATCCTTTTCTCTTGGAAAGGATTCAAAGGTCATTCAATAGCATGGTTGGTTCACATGATCCATAAAGCTGCTGGTGTGATGATTACCCCAAAGGTCATGGAATACAAAGTCATATGGCCGAATTGCGTCTAATAAGCCGCTTTAAGAACATTCTCCCCATGGACTTCCATCTGATAGTAGTTCGCTCGTGGATCAATCCTCGAATGAAAGCTCGTCCCTTGCTACTAGTCGACAGGTTGTCAATACATGCTCGAGGCAAACGGTTCTCAACTGTCTCCTTGTTTGGTTCTAGATAATCAGTACATATACGAAAAGGTTTATCTTCACGGATATAACTGGGGCTCCCCAGAGCGAAAAGCTAGGTCCGACAAACTCCTGTCCAGTATTTCCTGTAGTTGATTAAACAGTTCTTGCAGCCCTCCTGTGCAAGATGGTACAATGTACGAGTATTCAGAGCTGCATCTGTCGGGAGATCAACTGAGATTCCGACTAACAGTTGTGAAAGTAAACCTGAAAGTTCCTCGAGTAGCACACCGAGGTGAGTCACGAACAATTGGTGGATCCCCGATCCTATTTTCCTTAGCCTGACAATCAGAAACGGTTGCTAACACAGTGGGGTAATCCCCCCGTAGACACTTCTAGGCTTTCATTGCAGAATTGATGCTAACCTTTACACAACTCTGGTACTTTGGAACGGATGACGATTCTCCACTAGGGAGAGGGGTACGCAAAGCTTTCTTCTCGCAGGGTATATCTGCGCGATGTATGGATAACCAATCCATACTAACTACTGCATCAAATTATCGAGGATGACAGAAAGAAGGTTGACGTCTAACACTTGTCCCACAAGGTCGAGTTTACATCCCTACGAACATATGAGGTTCCATTTGACTGGCCATCAGTTGCTGCCACCACAGGTTCGGTTCCAAGAAGCATCAGGGTTGACTAAAACAGGGCTACTTATACAAGTTACCATGCTGCTATTATGCCTGGCGTCACCTACGCCAATCCTAAATACCCTTCCGTAAGCATCATTTCCAGTGTTGTTGTTTTCGTTGCGAGAATTCCTAGTACCGTCTTTATTCCCTTGGATGTTGGCACTTTGACTTAACACAGTCAATCCTTGTCGAGGTCAACTTCGTTTCCATACTGTAAGCTATGATTACGAGTTCCTTGATGTTGCCGTGACCGTTGCCTCCACTGTCGTTGCTTAAAACGGGGCCCTACGATCTTTCAACAACAGGGTCCATCTTGTCCCATTCCGTGTCGCATCCTAAGGCACTACTCACTGCGTGGGAAGTTACACATTTCGTGTCCCGATTGATTCGTAAGTGTCGACTCCCATAAGTCGCTTACTAGGGTTAAGGATTCGATTGAAGTTAGTTTGCTGGTGTTCGTTGCCGGTAATCAGGGTCGTCCGAATACTGAGCTCGGCAAATACTACTCTTATCCTCTTGTCCATCGATCTAGCAAGTGATTGAGTATTACAAAGTATATTTCCAGAGTGTTGCAGAAGTGAGCACACTTCGGGTTCTAAGACGTCAGTACATCGAGTTCCAACAAACAAAGAGGAGTGGGAGAGGCATAGATTACTCAGTGCCACTGCAACATCCAACTCAGGGACGTTCGTACAAGCACCTAACATTCTACTCAGTTCGCTAGGCGTCCAGATGATTGTTCAGGTGATACTCGATAGCATCGAGATTCGTAAGGATTCAGAGAGAAGTGAGAAGATCACGTTCAAGTAGGAGACAACCACTGCTATGACTCCTATAGATTTATTACGTTCCTCATGATTGAATAACAGAACAGAACCCCTTTTTCACTTGTTAGGGCTCACTAGGACTCACATGCACCCCATATTATTATTATGTGTGCACCCACAATAATATTGCGATTTGCATGCTCATCTCAGTTCCTCCTAACTCATGTCGAAGGGTTCTCCAGACTCAGATATCAAACAGAGATTATCAAAATGATCAGATCACAGAGTTCCAGGGACTATGACATACTATCAACGCACCATGATATTGTCCGCTTTGGCAGCCAGCACGCTCTCAACGCCCGTCCCTCACGGTTTTAAAATGCATCATAATGTAAGCAAGTAATCCATGCAATCATACTACAGTGACGAGCGTGTGTGTTCGTATGTTGCGCTATAAGCAATAGTGTACTAGTCATGTAATGTATGCAACAAGTGAGAAAAAGACGAACCTTGCAATCTGGAGCTGAGTGTCATGGTCAATTTCGGATCTGTTCGGTTATAGTCTGGTTTTATACAAACGTTTTAAAACCAAGTTCACTATAACCAGTGGCTCTGATACCAAACTGTCACACCCCCAAAATACCACATGCGGAAACCCTCGCGAGGCGTGTGACGTACCAGGATCCAAGCCACCAATCATATTGAACTCATATATATATTTAAATAAATCTTTCATTCATTAACATAAGTGTTAGAAACGTCACATGTCATTTATTGTATACAGTGGAAGCATAATTCGTTGGTTAAGTGTTTTGTAACACATATGTACCTAAACCGTTAAGCTTGTATTGAGATTCCATGTATCTCGACCCATGACCACTCCAGCCTCCCAGACAGCAAGTTCCAAATGATATAAGCTTATAGACCTGCAAGCATGCAGACAAGTGTGTCAGACGACACTGGTGAGTTCAAAGTTTTGTTAACGCGTTTGTTACCAGATGTGTGTTTAAAACAGTTCAACGTTATGTTTTGATGTTGTTATTAACTCGATTACCGCAACTGGCTACAAGATATGAATGCCCAACCCCAATGCCTCTATCAAGGCATTGGTCAAGTGGTCGAGGTAATTAGCTTAACTAATAACCTCGAGTAGATGTAAGGGGTCTTATATATACACGATGTGAATGCCCAACCCCAATGCCTCTATCTAGGCATTGGTCAAGTGGTCAAGGTAATTAGTTCACGCCCGTCCTTTTGGCACGGTGTGAGGGTGCCAATCCTAATAACGCTATCAACTAAATACCTCGTTGCCTTCCTGGAAACAATCGGTAGATGTAGGGGTCTTACATAATAGAAACTGAGTAATAACAAACATCCCATTAACCTGCATTCCTCCCTGGAACAATACCCGATATCCCTTCCCGGGATGCATGCTTGGAAAAGAGCAGTGAACTCACCTTAGATTTGCTCGGTAATATTATCTACTTAATTACCAGTTGATCAATCGCGTCCTATCATGGTTACCGGTAACAGTCAGTTTTATGCGCATATAGATTGTATATCACATACATAATTAATTCACGTATTCATCGTCCACATAAAACACATTTATCGTACATGTAACGCACACAAATAGTTCATGTCGTGACCGTTAAATCATTCACCTAGCGTCTTCGAATAACTGCTTAATTAGTAATAGTTCAACTTTCCTCATACATGCATATACAATTTATTCACAAATACCCCGAATCGCTTTTTCACCGAGTTCTACTCCAAATACAAATTATCCACACCCCACGTATATCATGTAAACAAACACTTATGCTAGACCAAAGCCCCCAAACTACGCCTGTTTCTCGGACCGAGCCACCCATACGATAAGCGGCCCAATAATGTGTAAAGCCCAAAGTCAGTGGGCTTGTTCATCCGTATTTTACATTGCACGACCAAGAGTATGATGTGTAATTCATTTACATGTAATGTGGTTACAAGAATTTACTTTTATGATATAATATGTGTAGTGTTTCAAGGGTGCACTTGACCAAACCCACTGTAACCATCCACAATTTACACAATTTATTAATCCCAACATTGAGGTTCATGAGTCTAGTCATCGTCCACTAATCACTTACATCACATACAAACGGAACACCATAATTATGCAACACAACTTCATGAGCCCATCTTAGATATCAGTTCTTATTCAATCATATTTAATCAAATTCGATCCATACAAAATTATTAGCTTGAACCTATTATCACTACCAATATTAATAAAACTCATGACCACCATAACATGCATTAACATTTCTAAACAATGATGATTAACCAACCAGCAATCATATTATCGCACAAGTCAATTACCAGCCATATGATTACCTACTGTTAACATCTAATAACCATACATATGCAAACAATCCCTATCAATTGTCATACATGAATGACTCCACAAATGTTCCATACGAACTCAGGCAACCCAAAACACGATATCATGTATTTCACATAGACTCAATTCACAAACCATTATAACATTATTTAATACTCATTACACCCTTGACTCATAACCAAATTAGATCAGGCAACATAATAATAATTCCAATAATTATTCATCATAGATTTCTAACACATAAATAATTCAGCTCGTTGCCCATCCTTAGTACCCAACTCATAACCAATCGAATCAAACACATATATCATAAAGTCAAACATAAAACATAATCATTAAATAAAATCAAATGCACGTATCATGGAATCAGGTGATTAAGTATAAATAAAATACTACCTCGCATGGGGAAGGAGGAATTCTTCGGATAAAAGAAACTGCCACATAGTTGCAAAAGAATGGAAAGGAGTTTCGGCTGGAGTGGGGTTTGTATGAGTTTGCAAAACTTGATACCTAAGCCCCATTCTAAATATATCGTTCAACAAGATAGGCCGGGCCCCATCCCTTGGGTTTGAAGATGACTTTTAAGTTGAGACCACATTTGGGCCGAAAATATGAGGATCCAAGGAAAAGTGTGCGGCCCAAGGGTTCATCCAAAACAATCATTTACTAGTAACCACATGAATAATAATTAATAATAATCATTTAACTCACACAGCAAGTACATAGACACATCGTACAATAAGCGTTAAAACGACCATCACGCGGTTGATGATCCGGGAAAAGTACGAGTTGTCACAGTAGCGGTACGAGCTAGGTGTTACAAGATCAAGTGACGCTAACCTTAAAAGTATGGGTTGTCACATCGTGGCTTATGGCACGGGTCAGTTAAGGGGTCAGGCGAAAGATTGGTGGGATAACAAGAAGAAAGAGATCGGAAGTGAAGCGGCTAAGGCTATGACATGGGACGAGTTTAAGACGTCGTTTCTTAAACATCATAGTCCCAAGGCAATCATTAACAAAATCAAGGAAGAATTTATGCAGCTTCGACACAAGGGTGAATCTATCGATAAAATCACGGGAACGTTCATGGATAAAATGAAGTTTTGTGTTGATCTCATAACGAATGAAGAGCAGAAAATATATTATTATTATTATAATATGCTGAGCGCCGAGTATAGGGAGTTTATGACTCCTTCGAAGTATGAGACTCTCACCGAAATTATAAACGTTGCTCGGGAACGGGAGATAGAGTTGAAGAAACAGATAGAAAGAGGCGAAAGAAGGGCACAGGTAGTCAACCCAAGCCCGACGAAAAAGGCACGTCTGAATGAATCCTCAAAGAAACAAGAAGGAAAAAGCGGGTCATCAAGCTGCAAGATATGCGGGAAAGGGCACAAGGGTGAGTGCCGGTTTAAGGATAAGTCGTGTCCTATTTGTGGGAAAACCGGGCACACGGCTACGTTGTGTTCGGGGAAGGTGTTGGTGTGTTACAAATGTTATCAGCCGGGACACAAGAAATCGGAGTGTCCGGAATTGATCGGGAAGAAAGATGACAAGGATAGACGTACCGAGAGACCAAGAGCAAAAGCAAGATCCTTCCAGTTAACGGCAGCCGAGGCAAAGGTGGAACCCGATGTGGTTTCAGGTATATTTGCTATCAACTCGATTCCCGCACATGTGCTATTTGATACGGGTGCGAATAAATCCTTTGTTTCACATGGATTTATTCGACATCCTTCTTTTGTACTAACAAAATTGCCTATGCCATTAGAGGTAGAAATAGGTGATAACAAAAGTTTACTTGTATGTGATGTATGTCGAGGCTGCAAAATAAACATTGATGATGAGGAATATTTAATAGATTTGATCCCTATGTCAATGGGAGAATTCCAAGTAGTGGTCGGGATGGATTGGTTATCTCGACATCATGCAGAAGTGATATGTTTCCGCAGGGAGATAAAATTGACATCTCCGAGCGGAAAGCAAGTCACCATCTATGGCGAAAAAGGGGGCAGTCCCGTTATGTGCTCAATACTAAAAGCTCATAAACTTATGAAGCGCAGATGTAAAGCATTTATGATATACGCAAACGAACCTGATAAAGAGACGCCGAAGATTGAAGATGTACCAGTGGTACGTGAATACGCTGATGTATTTCCGGGAGATTTACCGGGAATACCGCCAGAACGAGAGGAAGAGTTCGGAATTGAATTGATTCCGGGCGCGAAACCTGTGGCTAAGGTGCCGTATCGGTTAGCGCCATCAGAATTGCAAGAATTGATGTCACAAATCCAAGAATTGCTCGACAAAGGATTTATTCGGCCAAGCGTGTCTCCATGGGGCGCACCGGTATTATTCATGAAAAAAAAGGACGGGAGCATGCGTATGTGCATTGATTAACGGGAGTTGAATAAACTCACGGTAAAGAATCGATATCCGCTTCCAAGAATTGATGACCTATTCGACCAATTACAAGGTGCAAGTTGGTTCTCAAAAATCGACCTCAGATCGGGGTATCATCAGTTGAAAGTCAAAGAGGAGGATGTACCGAAAACGGCTTTTCGTACACGGTATGGACATTACGAGTTTCTCGTGATGTCCTTTGGGTTAACTAATGCTCCCGCGGCTTTCATGGATCTCATGAACCGGGTTTGCAAACCCATGCTAGACAAGTCAGTGATAGTGTTTATTGATGACATCTTGATATACTCCAAGAATGAAGCAGAACACGCAAGTCATTTGCGTGAAGTGTTGGAGACGCTCAGGAAAGAGAAATTGTATGCGAAATTCTCAAAATGTGCCTTCTGGTTACGAGAGGTGCAATTTCTTGGGCACATCATTAGTGCAAACGGGGTGCTAGTAGATCCTTCAAAGATAGAAGCTGTGTCAAGATGGACTCCATCGAAGAATCCTTCGGAAATCAGAAGCTTCTTGGGGCTTGCGGGTTATTATCGGAGATTCATACAAGATTTCTCCAAAATTGCTACGCCGTTGACCAAACTAACCCGTAAGGATGAAAAGTTTATTTGGGCCGAGGATCAAGAAAGGGCGTTCCAAACGCTCAAGGAAAAATTGACCCATGCGCCGGTGTTGACATTACCGGACGGAACGGAGGATATGGTAGTTTACTCGGATGCATCGCATTCGGGACTTGGCTGCATTTTGATGCAGCGGGGCAAGGTTATAGCCTATGCCTCGAGGCAACTAAAGACTCATGAGAAGAGATATCCTACCCATGACCTCGAGTTGGCAACAGTGGTGTTTGCCTTGAAGATATGGAGGCATTACTCGTATGGGGTGAAGTGCACTATCTTTACCAACCACAAAAGCTTAAAGTATTTCTTCAATCAAAAGGAATTAAATATGAGGCAGAGGCGGTGGTTAGAAACTGTCAAAGACTTTGATTGCGAAATACATTACCACCCCGGGAAGGCTAATGTAGTGGCAGACGCGTTGAGCCGAAAGACAGATTATACGCCTATTCAAGAACGATCGATGCAACTAATTGTGACATCGGGTTTGCTTGAACAAATCCGAAAATCTCAAATTGAAGCAATCAAGGAAGAAAATGTGAAGAAGGAAAGGATAGTTGGGCAACTAAAAGACCTGGAGGATGGTAATCAAGGATTAAAAACTCGATTTGGGAGAATTTGGGTTCCAAATACGTGTGGGGCCAAGGTTCGTCTACTTGACGAGGCCCGTAAATCTCATTATTCAATTCATCCGGGGGCGACCAAAATGTATAATGATTTAAAACAAAACTATTGGTGGCCCGGAATGAAAAGAGATATTGTGAAGTATGTGGAGAAGTGTCTGACTTGTTTACAAGTCAAAGCGGAGCACCAAAAGCCATATGGTAGGTTGCAACCGCTGGATATCCCAGTTTGGAAATGGGAACAAATCACGATGGATTTGTTAACCAAATTGCCCAAAACCAATCGCGGGGTTGATGCTATATGGGTAGTTGCGGATAGATTGACAAAAAGTGCTCACTTCATTCCGATTCGTGAGACATATACATCCGAAAAGATGTCGGAAGTGTACACCAATGAAATAATAGCACGTCATGGAGTGCCGATATCCATTGTATCAGACAGAGATACTCGGTTTACTTCGAAATTTTGGCACGAATTCCAAGAACAAATGGGAACTAAATTGTTCATTAGCATTGCTTACCATCCACAAACGGATGGGCAAAGTGAGAGAACGATACAAACGTTGGAAGATATGTTGCGGGCTTGCATTATCGACTTTGGGGGTAGTTGGGATGTCTATCTACCCTTGGTCGAGTTCTCATATAACAACAGCTATCACACGAGCACTAAAATGGCTCCTTACAAAATGTTATATGGAAGAAAGTGTCGAACCCCGGTATGTTGGGGAGAAGTGGGTCCACGAGGACTAGCTCCTACTGATATAATCTGAAATACGAATGAGAAGATCGACTTGGTCCGAGCTAACCTAAAGACGGCCCAGGCTCGACAAAAAGCGTACGCAGAAAAACGGAACAGACCAATTGAATTTCAAGTTGGCGATAAAGTAATGCTAAAAGTATCGCCAAGGAAGGAATTATACGGTTCAGAAAAAGAGGAAAGTTGAGTCCGAGGTTCATTGGGCCATTCAGAATCACTGAACGGGTTGGTAAGGTAGCATATCGCCTCGAACTACCCGAAGAGTTGAGTGGAATTCATAGCACATTCCATGTGTCACATCTCCGAAAATGCTTAGAAGACGAAACTGCTCACATCCGCTATGATGATATCGAGGTGGATAACAGCCTCAACTATGCGGTGAGGCCAATTGCAATTTTAGATCGAAAGGAGAAGAGTCTAAGGAACAAAGTAATTAACCAAGTGAAGGTTAAATGGGAGCACAAGAAGGGTGCGGATACCACATGGGAATCCGAAGAAGAGATGCAACGGCTCTACCCTAAACTATTTGGTACGTATTACGGTTTCGGGGACGAAACCCTTTTTAAGGGGGTGGACTTGTAACATCCCGAAATTTCAAAACTTTATACTAGAATTATAAAGTGTATAATAAACAAGAATAAACTAATTAGGATAAATAACCCAGTTAGTTAGAAGTCTTGTAGTAACACAGGAATGAGTTAAAAAGCCAAAATATAAACTAAATAAGAGTGGAGGGGTCTAGGTTGTCAAAATTGAAACTTTCATTACTAATAATTAGTAAAATAAGAACCAAACACTCCATTTGGAACTAGTTCCTGGTCGATCAAGGAAACACAAGGGGCGACACCCACTCCTTCACAACCCTAAATTCTACTAAAATCTCAAATTGAAGGCTCAAATCATGTCATAATCGAAATCTGAGCATAGAATCGTGATCTCCTCGTCAAGGAGGTCATAAGGTATGTCAAATTAGGTTGTTTTGATACAATTCAAATTCTTGCATGTGATTGAAATCGAAGGTTGAGCTTTGTTATGTGTTATAAATCATGAAATTGGAAGTAATGTGAAGTCTAGGGACAAACCCTAGATGATTTATTGTCAAAATCTTGCATGTTAGTTGTAAGGATCAAAATCACTATAGTGGGTGATTAGTAATTTAGTAGAACTTGATAAACACTAGGATTAAGATTCTTGTTCTAGTGTAAACTGAAATTGTGAGCTAATCTCTGAAATTGTTGATGTTAAAATATGTGTATATTGTCTAATGGAAGTTAATTTGAGTGATAATTTCAAGTTATGAACTTGGTTTAGATCATGTAGAAATCTGACCCGCAAGGTGTTTGATAAAACGCCTAAATGAGGGTTAAAATGTTAAAGATTGCTAAAAACGCAGATTTGTATATGTTATGAATTTATGCGTTAAAGCTTATGAAAGAGTTCTAATTTTGTTATGAATCGAACTCTTTAGGCAAGGAATCCGGAACGTCAAGTGGACACACCGGAGGTGATACTCGCGGAAAAGGTGTGCTTTAAAGGTACGTGGCTTTAGCCCCGTTAAAATTATGTGTAAATAATTAGTTTTGTTGTGTGAACGGTGTTGTAGTGAAATGGATGCGTTTGATGCGTTGTTAAAGTGGCGAAGTACACTCGACCATCAAACGGGTCAAAGTAAAGATTTGGTATATAGTTTGGCTAGTCAATAAAGTGATGGTTTTCACTAAATAGCCAAACGGGTCAAAATGATGTTTTCAAAAGAATCACGAGAGTAGAGACTTGAAAGTCTTACATCTCGTTAAATGATGAATTGTACCATACCAATGATTTGGTGATATTAACCTAAGTATAAGAACCCAGAATATGGGTCAAACAATAAATGTTAAATGAAAAAGGGTTGTTTGAAACGGAATGCTCGAATTCCGAAGAAACAAGTATTAGCCCTAAAGGAATCGCAAAGCCATGGAATTGGCGCGAATACACCAAGTAGGTGAGCCCGGGTGATTGGGGTAATTATGTTTAAAAGGTCTTAAGAATGGAAAAGAGGTGCTATGCACTTACACTAATGGGTTGGATAATGAAAATAAGGAAATTGTGAACCAATAGTCGGTATCTCGGTTTCCGCGATGTAAAATTTATATGATTGAATCTGTAATTTTATTACGGACTCGTAGGAAAAAGAATCGGTTAAAACGGACTAACGAGTAGAAAGTTATGATCTTTTAAAGTTGAAAATTTGTTAAATGGCAAAAGTGCAGGGCCCACCGTAAATTACGGTCCCACCGTAATTTACGTTGGAGGTCTGAAGACTTACGATGAATGTTTCCTGTGTTACGGCAGACCAAGGTTTTTCAGAGTCTACCGTAACTTACGGTGACACCGAAAGTTACGGTGGAATCCTGAAAACTTGTATTTTGTTTGTTATTTTGAAATGTTAGAATTCGTTTATACGTAATGTATTGATGTCAAAACTAATGTTTTAGTGTTTGACCCTAGGTATGGATGAGTTTCTCCCGGATGGTGATCAAGCACTTTGCCAAGAACCTAACACGTATTTTGAAGCTTCCGCGTTAACTTAACTTTGTTTTAGACAATGATTTAGATGTAAATGAATTGATAACTATATCCTAAGGTTTTGAACTAGTCGGTAGTGACTAGTAGAAGTTACTTTAAACTTTCGTTTTGTACTTAACATGATCATGTTTGCTATTTCTAATTAAAAATATTTTGTTAAACTGGGTTTTTAGTATAAACTCATGTATTATTTTAAATAATCTCATTATCGTATAAAGGGTGTTACACTGAAGTTGGTCGAATAAATCTTCAATCCTCAGCAAGGGATACCGATTCTTGATGGTTAACTTGTTTAGCTCCCGGTAGTTAATGCACATTCGAAAACTTCCGTCCTTCTCCTTGACGAACGGAACTGGAGCTCCCCAAGGCGAGAAGCTTGGCCTTATAAATCCCTTGTCTAGTAATTCCTGAAGCTGCATTGACAACACTTGCCTCTCTGAAGGCGCAAGTCAATAAGGTGCTTTGGCTACAGGCGCGGCACCTGGAACCAAGTCATTGCAGAACTCGACTTGTCTTTGAGGAGGTGATCCTGACAAGTCTTCGGGGAAGACTTCAGGATATTCCCTTGCCACAGGGATGTCTTCGAGCTTTGGTTCTTTGGCTTCTTTGTCCACGGCATGAGCCAAGAAGGCAACACATCCTTTACACAAAAACTTTCATGCCTTCAAACGACTGATAATCCGTAGAGGCGTATCCTGCTTCTCCCCATGAATCACGATCGTCTCTTCATTCGCCATCGGGATGCGGATAATCTTCACATGGAAAACACTCTCCGCTCGATTGCTCGACAACCAATCCATCCCAATTACAACGTCGAAGCTTCCCATTTCAACTGGCAGAAGATCTGACGAAAACTCACGCTCTCCAAACTCTATAACGCAGTCTCTAATCACTTCATTAGCTTCTACTAGCTTCCCATTAGCTAGTTCTTATCGAGTACGGGATATCTAACTTACTTTCTACTAAACCAAGTATATTCTTAAACTCTAGAGATACGAAGCTATAGTTGGCACTGGTATCAAATAGCACAGATGCAAAGTATTGATTAGTAGGGAACGTATCAGTGACTTCGTTCGGACCCTGGCGTGCTTCATGAGCTCCAATGTTGAACGCTCTTCCACGGTCTTGGTTATTCTTCCTAGGGTAATCTTTCCTAAAGTTCCCCACGTCCCCACATTTGTAGCAGCCTGGAACTCTACCACTATCGTTTCCGTCTTGGTTGCCGTCATCATTTCCTCCTTGTCTGGGATACTTCGCCCAACAGGCATCCTTGTTATGTCCTTCCTTTCCGCACCTATCGCACTTAGGCCTCAGATATCGACCTTCATGGTGAAACTTGCACTCATCACATCTAGGCTTAGTCCACAAGTAAACCTTCCTGGAATGCCCTATGCCACCACAGCCTTGACCTTGTTCTTGATCATTTCTGTTTCTGCCCTGATAGCCATTGTTGTTGTTTCCTCTGTGATTTCCGCTACTATCTTGACCTTCGTTTCCATGTCCAGTACCACGCCAACACGTCTCCTTGTTATGCCCCACTTTGCCATAGTTATAAAATTTTCCATATCTACATTGCCCGGTATGATGTCGTTGACAGTTATCGCACTTAGGTAGGTTACCCATGTACTCTTTTCCCTTTTTGGCCTTGTTGTTGTTATTCGCCCGAGCACCTTCTTGGAAATCAGTGAGCTTCCTTTTGTTCTTTCCAGATGACTCCACCCGAGTTTCCTTCTTCTCATTAAGGGTTGAAAGTTTTTCCAATCTAAGTGCTTCTTTAGCGAGCGCCGCACTTTAGTTACTCGCATCGATAGTTGTTGGAGGCTCTGATGCCGTTATCAAGTTCAGAATCTGAGGCGCCAATCCCCAGATGATTCGTTCTATCCTCATTAACTCTGGTCCCACCAGATATGGAATAACTCGCGACAAGTCGTGAAGTCTCTGCACATATTCCACCACCTTTGGACCTTCCATCTTCAGGTTCCAGAATTCAACTTCCAGCTTCTGGATTTCCATCTGAGGACAATACTCTCTATGCATCAACTCTTTCAGCTCATTCCATGTCAAAGCATACGCAGCAGTCTCGCCCAACGTCTGAACCTGAAGGTTCCACCATGATAGAGCCCCATCTTGAAACAATCCGGAAATGTACGTGACTTGTTGCTCTAGAGTACATTTGCTCATTCGCAAAACAGAATCCGTATTCTTGACCCATCTCACAAAAGCTACAGCACCTCCAGTGTCGTCGAAGTTCAGAGATTTGCAGTCCAAAAACTGCTTGTAAGTACAGCCTGTACAAGCAACATCATTCACAGATGGCATTAGCAAAGCACACTCAGAAATGTCCAAACGTATTGTAATGTGTCTTAGGTGACTTAAACATTACCGTTAGGTGGGTTATTCCCTGAGGTACCTCCGCTGTGTCTGTAGCGAAGAACCTCGTGTCGTGCGATGGCCTATGTGATGTGCGCTTGCAATTCTGCCTCGGTCATGGGCAGCCGAATGATCTCTTGAGGAGGCATCTTCTTTAAATGAGAAGATCGGATTGGTCAGGTCTTAGTTACTAATTAAATGTATATAGTTGTCTAGAGGTCGTATGTACATACGCATAATTAATAATCTTGTTAAACAATCATGCAACGACATAATCATAACATAAACAACTAATCCAACAATGTGTTTAGTGAGAACATGGCGATTGAGATTTCATTAATTATCGACCATGGTTACATTGTTTACAAAAGGGTTTCATATCAAAAGGGACACAGGGGCACACTACACTTGTCCAACCAGTCTGCTAATCTCCAAAAGTCACACAATCAAAAGGTGGTCTCCAAAAGGCTTCACAAGCTCAGCTCAATAGTGGTGCTCTCATCAAAAGCAATGTTACCTACATAAAACCAAAAACCAACTATGCTGATGGTGATGGTGGAGGAGGAGGTGGAGGAAAGAAAAGCAAGTTGCGCACATGTGCAAGCTCCTCCTCAAGCTCATATACATGACACAACAGATAACTGATCTACTGCTCGATGGTAAGAAATCGAGCATCAAACTCTGGAATAAGAGGTGCAGATGGATGTGAAAATGGAGACGGTGATGAACGAGGGGGAATAAAAGCAGGTTGACAAGGAAATGGAAAAGGACGTGGTGTCATCTCGAGCTCCAAAAACCTACGACTCATAATCTCATACTGAAGCTGAAGTGATAAGAGTAACTCATCCCGTGTATAGCCAATAAAATGCGAGGGATGGTAGGGATCTGAAATCGGCATGGTGTATGGGGGGGGGACCATCGGAGTGGCTCATCAAGTGGTGAAGAAGTAAAAGGAGCAAAAGGTGCAGACTGGGGTATGTGTGGAAAAGCTGCTGAAACGTGAGGGTCATGACTAGGCTGCTGGCCTGAAGTACCTTCCCCTGGATGGGGTGCGGGTATGTCCTGCAAAGAAAACAATAGGTAAATGAACACGATGGACATCAGACTCTACAGGATGAAAAGGAGCAACATCAGCGGGTGCGGGTGCAGGAATGAATGGCTTAACAAAAGGAGGGTCAACAGGTGCAGGAACTGGGTCAGGAATAAGGGGTGCAATGTCTGGCAAACCAAAAGGAATAGGGTCAGGCTCAGGTATCGGCTCGGGATCAGCAGGTGCAACATCAGGCTGATCAGCAGGGACCAAATCTGGCTCAAGACCGGGCTCGAGGTCGCGTGGAGGAGATGGTGCAGCTGACATGGCCGTATCATCATCAGAATCAGTGGCATAGCGCTTTAATCCAACTGCCTGCATAGCTGAAGACGTCATAGACTCAAAGGAATCTGAGACAGAGTGTAAACTAGTGTTAGATGAAATCTCAATAACGGGAATCTCGAGAGGTGGACTTGCAACAACGTCCTCATCTAGCTCTCCATCACCATGGGCGTAATCAGGAGACCATCAACAAACAGATCAAAGTCATCATCAAACAGATCATCAAAAGGCCAATCCTCAGGAGGGATGACCACTAAAGGAACAGGAGTGAGGATCGTGGACTGGAATGGGAATAACAAAAGGATCCTCTTCTGGAATACCATCAGCAAGCGGTAAGTCATCTCCAAAATCAGGCAACGCAAACGGCTGGAAGTCATCGTCGTCGTCCGATAGCATATCTGGGTCGCTCTCGGTATCGGATGTAAAGATCTCTGGCTCTGGTGTGATCTCGTCATCGGAAACAATAGCCATGGGGTCATTAGTGTCAGACAATCCGCTCTCGGATAAAGACATAGTGTCTGTAACAGGACAATCATAACATATGCACATATATTAACCACTATCATTTAGTATGCAATCAAAGACAACGTATCATGAAATCATGTATCCTCATTGTTCCTCACAAATCCTTTCCATTCTTCCTAGTCTATCGGTCAGTCTGGGAGTTGTGTTTGCATTCGTGTTTCGTGTCTTTCCTTTTGTAAAAATGTTTGTTCCATGGACCTGGGCGTTTCATGTATGCAATGAAAACATGTTGTAAAAATATTTTCGTGAGACCCCTAATGATTGTAGTCTCTACTCGAGAAAGAATCCTAGTTCGCTACAATCGAAGCTCTGATACCAAACTGTCACACCCTGACTTTTGCGGAAGCGTGATTATGTGTGACTTGCTTAATATCATTGCATTCAACCATAACAAACAACTATATGATAAAACCAAGATGTTCATCCATTGATTAAGTTTTAAAACATCACAACAACATTGTTTTAGAATCCAAACATAGACTTCAAATCCAAATTACAAACCATGCAATTTGTTTTAGTATTCCAAAAGGACTCGACAACAGACATTAATAAAAACTAGGCTTGAGATATGTATCCTATCCAGGATAGAATACACACTCCAAACCATTCGACACCGGATGACATCTTTTAATTAGTGTCTTTGAGTTACGTTTCATTGTGTCTTCAATATTATTCTAAGTTATATAATTATTTGTTAAAATAATAAGTATTTTAACTTAAATTATATTTATTAAATTTTGGAATAATAGATAAAATAATATATTTTAACTTGTTAATTTTTATGTATTTATACATGTATATTCTTCCCAAGGATGGGTGTATTTGTATTCGTATTCTTATACTTGTATATTTTTGCCAAGTATCGGTGGCGTATTCCGGTGTGTATTTATACGTACGAGAATACGTATTTTTTATTGCGTTTATTAAGTATCCTTATACTTAATTTTTGTATTAACTTTCCTGAAATAATATCTTTAATAAAAATACATCAATATAAATTTCCAAAATATATATTTTAAGATATACTACTTAGAAAAATTATTTATAATTTTCCTTTGGCAAAAATAATTGTATTTCCATGTAATTTCCAAAAATATTATATCTTCAAGTCCAACTTAGAAAATATATATAAATCCATCTTTCATCCAATAATATATTTCAAGTTTATTTAAGAAAATACCTTTTTCTCCCAAAAATAATGTATTTCATGTTTACTCAAGAAAATATATTTTCTTCACAAAAATAATATATCTTCTAATAATTTCAAGAAAATATATATTTTATTCACCCAAAAATAATATATTTTCTTATGGTAAAAAATATGATATAACTTTATAATAATTGTAAAAATCACATTTTCATTCTCTTAGTGCCCAAAATATTAATTACCAAAATATACTTATGAATAAATTTTCCGGAATATTTTTGTGAGTTATATTCCTTTTCGGGTTCTCCAATATTTTGGGTATAATTTATGTGTTCATTCTCTTGGAATTTTGGTAATATTTTGGATTGTAATTTTTTGTATTTTGTTGAGTTATATTATTTCAAGTCCTAAAATAATATAACTAATACACATAATATACAAATAAACACACACATGATGACTTATATATATATATATATGTATATATATTTCCTAAATGCATATTTAGTCACTTTTATTTATAAAAACCAACCTCCAATATTTATAATTTTTGTAACAAAAATTATGGCAAACTTTATATAAAAAATCATGGTTTAAAATTTACTTGTAAATATTTGTTTAAAAATATTTTTCTAAGTGTTTAATCTTTAGAAAATTTTTGCCATAGTTTCCCCTAAAAATGGAGGTTTCCATGCCTTCAAGGCATATCATTTTCTTTTGTAAATCAACACAATCAACAACAAATCAATCTACACTTACCAATTTGCCAAAAACAAGCATAAACTACTACCTCATGAACTTGAAAATTTATAAAAATGTGTAGTAACTTACTAGTGTGTTTAGTAAGTCTAGTTACCCTTTAAAGTGCGGTTGTTTGTTTAAAAGCTTCATTTTTGAAAGAATTAGTTCTTTACAACTTGTAATTAGTTTTTATAAAAATGTTTCTTCTTGGATTTTTCTTGTTAAATACATGATCCTACACTTTTCTTCTTGGATTTTATAAAAATGTGGTTTATTTCTTTAAGAACCAAGATTAAGTAAACTTTGTATTTTTAACTTGGTTTCTTGAAAAACCATTCTTGAAATCAAAGATCTACAAGTCTTTATACTCACTTTGATAATCACTTTACAAGGAAAACATTTTACACTTCAAGTTCATGATTTACATATGGATGGTTACTTTGATCTTAACATAATCATCCTCTCATCTTGCTAGATTATGTCTTTAATCACTATCTAGCAAGGTCACATGATGTTTAACATCATGAGCAATCAACAATCAAATAGCATAACAATACTTAAACATTATGTATTCTTATGATTTTGGTCTTATGTTATAGTTTCATGTTCAAGATTCATAGTGCTCTTCAAGATTACCAACTTGTATCATTCTTTAACCACTTAAATAAGATGTAAAATGAAGTGTAGAAGATCTTACTACTAGCTCAAGGCTTGGGATGATCGTAAGATGAAATTGAGTGGATAAAAGCAAATGGTGAAGGTCCTTCAA
This sequence comes from Helianthus tuberosus, assembly GCA_030545235.1. Lineage (NCBI taxonomy): Eukaryota > Viridiplantae > Streptophyta > Magnoliopsida > Asterales > Asteraceae > Helianthus > Helianthus tuberosus. The sequence continues at coordinate 91,492,473 of CM060411.1, forward strand.
CTTCCATTGGCACCAAGCTTCCTAATTATGCTAGAGACACCTTGTGAACACCTTAGAATGGAAGGGATTGAAGTGAAAATGGGTGGTTGTGTGTGGGTGTGCTTGGTCGTAGGTATGGTGAAGAGAAGAGGAGGTTTATGTTGTGAAGAAGATGATGAATGAAAGAGGATGGATGTCTTGTGGTTATAAGTAATAATCTTCCAACATCACAAGATTTCATTGTATATTATGTCTTTAAAAGTGGAAACAAGATCTATTAAAATATCAAAATAAAATCCACATGTGGGGGCCACTTGTAACCGTGAACTAGGTGGGGGGGGGGGTCTAGACTAGGTGGTAAAGGTAAGTTAGTTACATTAGTTGAAATCTAAGTACTTAGTTAGGGTGATTAGTTACTGGTATGCTATATAGTGTGTTATGATGTTCGGGGACCATAACTAGCTTGGTAATGTTAAAACAATGCTTCTAGTGAAAATTTGGTGTTTCGGGTAGTGTCTGGTTGTTCGGTTGGTTACCGGTTCGTTAAGGTGCTAAACTATGCAGTTTAGTGTGCTTTATGTTACCTTTTGTGACAGTTTTGATTCCCGACACTTAGGAAAGCATTCAGGATCATTTAATCATATTCCTGCATGATATTAGAGTGTTTAAATGCTGAGTTTTGCTGATTTCTGCATAATTCTACAGTTAATGTTAGTTTTAGGCACTTTCCGGCACTTAAACTATCTCTATGAAGGCAGTTTTATGACCCTTACTTTCCTACACACTATACTAGTGCAACTCTGGGTTTCTAGCCCATTCTATATCTCAATACCATGTCTGTCTATACACTGAGCTCCGTCAGCATTTTTCTGATTTGTCTGATAACTGTGCTAACTGTGTTTCGCGCATCATTTGAACCAACAAAGTTTGCATGTAATAATGACATGTCATTTGCAATATATGATGCACATGTATGTATATGGCAATGGTCAGAAAGCAATTCAAGTAATTAGTTGTAATTCAGCACAGTCATCAAGCACTAATCATTGTTTAATAATTGTACGGATACCCAGAATTTTGACAGTTGTCACACTTTCTTCCTATTCGTGAAAATTCTAAAGTGGAGAAACTTGCTTGAATCTATACTGATGAGATTATATGCCGTCATAGCATACCTCTTGACATAATCTCGGACCGTGATGGTCATTTTACTTCACGTCTTTGGCAAACCTTTCAATCCGCTATGGGTTCTCATTTGAATCTTAGCACGACCTTTCATCCTCAAACGGATGGATAGACTGAGCGAACCATTCAAACCCTAAAGGATATGCTCCATTCTTGTGTCATCAACTTTGGTGGTAACTGGGATGTACATTTACCATTGTTTGAGTTCTCGTACAACAACAACTATCATTCCAGTATTCAGATGGCTCCTTTCGAAGCTTTGTATGGTCGCAAGTGCCGATCTCCTCTCAGTTGGCATGAGGTTGGTGACAAGCAATTTACTGGCCCTGAAATCATTCAAGAGACAACGGATAAGATTCTTCAGATCCGTGAAAACTTGATCAAGGCTAAGAGCACACAAAAGAGCTATGCTGATAAGAGGCGCAAGCCTCTGGAATTTGATGTTGGTGACCGAGTTCTTTTCAAGGTATCTCCCTGGAAGGGAGTAGTTCATTTTGGCAAGAAGGGAAAGCTCGCTCCTCGCTATGTGGGTCCTTTCATGATACTCGAAAGGATTGGCAAGGTGGCATACCGACTCGACCTGCCATAGGAACTAAACAATGTGCATCCAGTGTTCCACGTATCTAATCTACGTAAATGCCTAGCCGACGAGGAATTACAGGTTCCCCTCGAAGACTTGCAAATAAATGAAGTTGTTCAGCTTGTGGAGAAACCGGTCGAAATCATGGATCAAGGTGTCAAGCGATTAAGGCGCAACAAAATTCCCATAGTCAAGGTTCGATGGGAAGGAAAGCGCGGCGCCGAATTCACTTGGGAACTGAAAAGTGAGATGAAGGCCATGTATCCACAGCTCTTCGAGGGGAACCTGTAATTCGACATAAGCACTGCCAAGAACAGACGACTGGACGGACTGGGGTGATTCCCATCCGATTAAGATAGCTGTACATTTGTGTGTGTTTACCATTATCTCAAATACGTACCGTGTCGTCACCATCGAAGAAAAACTTAGAAACTTTACCAGGTTGTGAACGGGACACAGACAACCCAATCGAATGGCAATTCGATCGGATAGCCATCTGATCGAACTGCCATCCAATCAGGTTACACCTGTCTCGTAACCTTAACCATTTTAGGAACTTTGAATCTTGATCGTCGAATGGCAATCAGATCGAACTGCCACCCGATCAAAGTAACAATGCACCTTGGGACCTTTCAACACTTAGAAACTTTTTCAGAAACTTGTTAACAATTTGGAATCTTGACACTTGGATCGAATGGTCATCCGAACGGATGACCATCCGATCGGATGGCAATCCGTCCCTCACTCACAACAGTCTCCTCAAATCGATTGGCAATCCGATCGGATAGCCATCCGATCGAACTGCCAATCGTTGTTTTGTCTGACACTTATCTGTTGTAATCTAATCAGGCTAAACCTAAAGAGCTCCCTTTGATCCAATAACAGTCAATCTGTTAAGCAATCACTGTGAGTATACTCGATCCCTTTTTGTTTTAAACTTTGGGATGCAACATGTATTCTATGATACTTGAAACTTTTGGAATCTAAACTCTATCATATGTGTATGTGAAACTTGTGATTCTTGATTCTTGATTCTTTATGCTATGTGAACGTTTAATCCAGAGTGTGTAGTTCCGCCTTAACAATAGTAGCACTACAGGAGATGCACCTCCCCATTATTCTCGGGGGTATTGTTAGGAGGATTCTAGTTTTCCTTGATTCTTGGGAAAACACTAAAGCATCGGCACACTTGGGCTATCACTTGGACTGCGAACACTAGCATGGCTGAAACTATTTTGTTATCATTTACAACATGGATATGAGTCTTTCTGAATCTATTATGCTATATACTCAAACTTGTATACTCGCTGGTACATTTTTGTACTGACTCTATTTTAATACATGTTGCAGGCTGATAGGATGCTGAAACATGGAAATTAAGCTAGGGTTGATGCTTAGAAACCCACCTAGTTTAGTCTAGCTTTTTGAACAATGATTTATGGTTGTATTGATACTTTGATGGTGTTGTTGTTTTAGACAAATTTTGCATGAAACTCAATTAATCTATAATGAAACTTTTGATGTTATGGAAACTCATGAGCAATCTGAACGCTTAGGGTCGCACCCCGACGCTTCCGCCATCGGTTGGGGTGTGACAATCCGGCTTCTTGATGTTCGACCGATTGCTGATCAAAATGAAAGACTCTTCTTGGATCTGCTCCACTACTGAGTTAACAGGGATGAAGGCGTCTTCAAAGACTTTCTTGTTCCTGGCGATCCAAATTCTCCAAACTGTCGTAATCGCGATATTGTAAACGATCTTTCTCCAAACCTTCCCACCCGGATTGTTTAAAATGAAGGAGATGAAGCTTTCAAGATTAGAAGATTCCAAAGGGAACTTGATTCTGACCCAGGCAAGGATATTCCACCAGATGCTTCTCGACCATAGACAGTTTACAAAAATGTGATCAGGATCCTCATCAGCAATCCCGCACCGAGAACAAACAGTGTCGCCGATCGGGATCCCCCTATGCAACAGGCCCACTTTGGAAGCTACGTTGCCGATGATAGCCCTCCACGTTAGGTAGTTTGCTTTCGGAGTTGCCTAATTATTCCATTTGAAAGTTCGGCTTTCACTATTAACACTAGAGGTTGCCTTCTCAATGTCTAAACGAACCTGTTTAACTGAAAAAGCCCCGTTCGGATCACTTCGCCACCTCCATTTACCATCGCCAGGCACTATGTTCTCCTTTATGTTAATCCCTATCTTAGACAAAGCTGAATCCACCGATCCAACATCCTTCCAAACCCCCGGAATGGTTTTTTTCAGAGGAATAAAAGGAGGCTGGATACTAGACCCGTTCCCACTATGGATTGCCGCCACCACCTTAGCCCAAAGATGGTTAGGGTTATCTTTGAACCTACACCACCACTTGGAAAGCATGGCAAGGTTGAAATCATGGATATTGCCTAAACCCATCCCTCCTGCTTTTTTAGACTTCATCAAAAGCTGCCACCCACCGGAGTTTATTACCCCTCTCCGTTTTCCCCCATAAGAATTCTCTCCTGATTTTTCAAGTTTTTTCAAGACGCATTTTGGGGCCGCGAATAATGATAGAAAGTAAGACGGGAGGCTGCCGAGAATAGTCTTCATGAGGGTCATGTGTCCAGCAAAAGACAGGTTTTTTGCTTTCCATTTGGATAATTTTGATGTAAATCTATCCAACACCAGCTTCCAAAATTTGGCCCTTTTCATATTTACTCCGATTGGAAAACCCAAATGAGTGAAGGGGATGGAGCCAACCTGACACTGAAATATACTCGCTTTACTTTCCACCTCCGATTCGTTGACATCAAAACCAAATAGAAAGCACTTACTGCGGTTAACTTTTAAGCCGGTAATAAGGCTTAGCCAACGAAGAAGGCGGTTTAAGGTGAGAACATTCTGCTCTGACCAATTCCCAATAAACAGAACATCATCAGCGTAGCTTAAATGGGAAATAATCGGGCCCCCGTTTGGAAGTTGGCACCCATGAAATAAACCCAAAACAGTCGCCCTTCTCATGAACATCGTAATGACTTCCATAGCTAAGATAAATAAAAAGGGGGAGAGCGGGTCTCCTTGTCTAAGCCCCCTTTTAATCTTGAATTCTTTTGTCGGCGAAACATTCACAATCACCGAACCCATCCCCGAAACTAGACAACCCTTAATCCAAGATATCCAAATCTCCAGGAAATCCATTTTTACCATCATACGAAACAGAAATTTCCAGTTTAAAGTATAATATGCCTTTTCGAAATCGACTTTTAGAATAAGCATATTCGATTTGGATTTTTTGGCCCACACCACCATTTCACTCACTATAAGAGGGCTATCGAGGATGTTGCGGCCTCCAACGAAAGCCGGCTGGTTAGGAGATATGACCTCATCAATAATAACCTTGATCCGATTGGTCAATACCTTTGCGATAATCTTATATATCGAATTAACAAGCGAGATCGGGTGGAAGTTTGCAAGCTCCTGTGGGTCTTTCCTTTTAGGGATAAGGGCAATGAAGGAAGAATTGCAACCAAGGCTAATCATTCCCAAAGAGTGAAAATTGTTCATCATCGCCAAAACCATATGTTTCACTTTCTCCCAGTAGACTTTGACGAATCTGAGAGAAAAGTCGTCCGGACCCGGCGCTTTCCCCCCATCACAACTTTTAACTGCCATCAAAACTTCAGCTTCCGTAGAAAGGGCACACAAGGAAGACCTGTTAAAGGCGAAAAGACTAGGAAGCCCATAATTGGTAAAATCGGCCCTTCTTCTGTTTGGTTCTGAGAATTGTTTAGCAAACCATTTACGAATTTCCTCTTTCAAAACCGGCGGGGTCCGAGATAAAACAGCCATTAAAATGGAGACTATTAATTCTATTCCCGGCCAGATTCACAATGAGAGATTTATGAAAAAAGGCACTGTTGTCATCCCCAAATTTCAACCACTTTATGCGAGCCTTCTGTTGAATATCATTGGCTTTATTCAGCATCATCTTATTTACCTTAACACGTAGCTCTATTCTGGTGTTTTTGTCATCGTTTGAGAGTTAACCAATGGCGGCTTTATTCTCAATTCATTCAATTTTGGCATGCAAATCATTCAATTCTCTATTCTCAGCTTCTAATATACCCGATCTCCAACTTTTTATCTCTTTTTTCAACCGTTTGAGGAAAGACGCAAGGACCACATCTTTGCGGCCCACCTCAAGAATCGGGGCCACAAAGGAGTCAATAATTTCTGCCAACCTCGGTTCCCCCATCTGTAGGATCGGGATTCGATCAAATGAGTCGATCAGAGGAGTTCTTGATCAATACGAAAGGCGGAATCAGACGTAGTGATGTTATAACAGCTAGATTCACACGTGGAATCACTTTAACTGTCGATTATATTGATTTGAAACTGATTACAGATCGTTCAACACTTCGGCAGCACTTCGTCTCCGGAATCACAAAGTTACAAATGAAGACCTGGACTCACCTATTTATAGGAATGCCAGACCCCATGAACCAGACCACACGAGCTGGCCCAGGTCGCACGACATGGCCAGCTCTGCTCAGGAACGTCTCAGGCTTAGACTCTGCTCCGGGATTGCAATCTGACATAGCATTCATTCTAAGATCGTGTCCTGGCTCAAACTCTGCTCAGGCTTAGACACGGTTCAGGAACGTCTCCTGGCTCTCTGTAGCAACAGGATCAGGAACCTGGTAACCTGCACAATTCTCTACCCAAAAGTAAATTTCACAATTATTAAAATTTAACAAATTTAGAAACCACTTGTAAATATTATTCAACATCAACAATAGTTATATCAAGTTCAAATTAATGACCTTGATTAACTAACAGTAAAATCAGCCTCAAAACATCACTTGTAAGATTATCTTAAAACATTTCTCAAATTATCTCATACTCTATCTTCAGTTTTCATTTCAAACACACTCTCCCAACCCACTTGTAGGTCCGGCTAGGGGAGGATCTAGTCGCCTAATCCTTGTATACGAACCACTCCGGTTGTGCGGAATCCAACCGAAATAGCAAACCGAGATAGAACACGCAATAACACGACACGCAAAGTTCAACGATTAACACCACTTGTATTAAACGTATGAAAGGTTCAGTTACAGCTCAATGTTTACAAATCAATCCTGTAAACTCTCTCTCAGTGTGTGTGTGTGTTTCTGCTCTCTAATGTCCAACCTTGTCTAACTTTTTAAATGAACACAACACACGGGTATTTATACCCAAACACAGCAGGTCTGGTCGAAGGATCATGCAGACCGGTCGAAAGATCATCTTTCGACCAGGAACAGCTCGAACGATCAACATGTACCACGAAGGATGTGATCTTTCGTGGTCCATCTCTCGAAGGTCCATCTTTCGAGCTCATCATCATCGAAGGATATAAGTGATCCTTCGATGACCATCCTTCGAACCAAACACATTACAAACATAAAGTTGACTGTTTGGCCAAGTCAAACCGGAGGATGGTTGACTTGGTCAAAATTACAGACTAACAAAGACATCGTTTTACATTGTGACCGAATACAGACAAAGTGCAGACATAAGTGCACCAACAAACTCCCCCTTGGCTGTAGCTTTGTCTGGCTTATCAACAAACAGCTGTTGCTTTGTCTCGATCTTCAATCTTGTAAGTTCTCGTGTCTTCAAGTCTTTGACTTCTATTCAAGTCTTCAATGTCGGAGGATCTTCAAAGTCTTCACGTCTTGAAAGCAGAAAGTGTATCCACAAACTCCCCGTATCACGTAGGAAGTGTGTTGACAAACTCCCCCTTAGCATAAGCTCCCCCTTGAGTTATGCTCGTGAAAGTCTTTATCTTTATGAAGTGAGATCCTTGTGGTGTTGATGATGGTCAGCGGCAACTCGATCATCTTTGTCATTTGAGTGCCTTCACGTCGTGTCTTCATTCCGAAGCTTGTCATCGACCATGTTCTCCTTGCCTTTAGAATCTGCACATGCAAGAAATCTAAACGCGTAATGAGAACAACTGCTTGGAATATCGTAACATAAACAAACGACACACGTGTGACCATTGTTTAATCAAACACCGTCCGACAGTTTGAAAGTTTAAAGTATTTTATCAATTTCAATTTCAACTTTCAACACTTTGCAAATTTCGACCGTTTATGAAGATTTAGTCGTTTCGGTTTTCAATCAGGTTTCAGGTAACGAAGACTCGAGCTCCAACATCGTACGATCGAATATAAAATAGAAATAAAATCTTTTTGGCTTTTATAAGGTTTATATTAAAACACACTTAAAATCTTTTTGGTAGTTTTGAATATTTCAAATGTAAAGACTGAAAGCAGTAAATAAATATTTACAGACATTCTTTTTGTGAGTTTCGAGGGTAAGAGAATCATATCAGTGTACGGTCATGCCAAAACGCTCTTGTTGTTCAATTAGATTAACATTGAGATAAGCATCCTATAACAATTATCGGTATTGTTGTCCACATAAGCTCAACTTATCAGATGTAATCATGGCGAGGGGATACGTTAAGGTATGATTTATACTTACCGACCGGTGTTCATCCACATCACGACACATTCCCGTATCAAGGTATGCACGAGGGTTCATCTTACCGGTGAGTATATCGATTATCATCTGTTTGACCGTATATGATGTGAGATTCTCACTTATTTTGATTTGAAAACAAGCCCTGTATGATATAATCACTTATTTATGAGGAACTTGATTTTCGATGCATGAGGGCACAGGAGCAAGTCCGTGAACAGGTCAGTACTTTCGTACAGCAGAGAGACGAACTTGACACCCGGAAAGAATTTGTGATATATTATCACTTATTTGTTTGGACATGTGATTGTTTATCACTTATTGAGGTCGTATGCAATATGTACACGTATGTATAGTATCATGGAAGATCTAGACTTGCGTCCCCGTTATTTTTCGGTAAAAGATACAACCATGATACCCAGATGATAAGCAGCATAAAAACCGAATATCTCAGAACCTCGGCAATCTCTCAAACGAAATTTCGGTACTAAGACCATATGCCAATGAATGGTTCCCACCCAGTCTTCAGTCGATTTAAGTTTATATCACCCTGCACACTTTAAAATGATTGTGAGCCTACCGATACATCTTATATAGAGCTGCTTATCGTTTTTCATTTAAGGTTTAAAGAGGTTTAGACAGACCACTGATGTACTATCATTTTCTCTTTTGCTCGCCAGGAAACTCATTTTTGATTTTCTATTGTTTTTGTGTTTTTGAAATTTTTCAATGTTTTTGGATTTTCAAATTTGGCTTTACTCCCCCTAAAATCAATAAACTAAGACAAATTTAAAACACAAAGGTATTTACAAAAATGATTTTCCGATGTTGGTTTTACTCTTGCTTGACCTTAATGCCGTTTACCAATAATAAATAGTCAAATCTTGATTTGTCAAATGCTTTGGTAAAAAGGTCGGCACGTTGGTCATCGGTGTGGACGTAAGCAACATCGATTAGCCTTTTCTCAAAGCAATCACGTATGAAGTGATACTTAATTTCGATGTGCTTAGTCTTTGAATGCTGCACAGGATTTCTAGTGATCTGTAATGCAGCAGAATTATCAACGTAAATAGGAGTAGTTAGGAATTCAAAACCGTAATCACGCATTTGTTGTTGTATCCACAGGACTTGGGAGCAACAACTTGAGGCAGCAATGTATTCAGCTTCGCATGTTGATGTAGCGACGCACGTCTGCTTCTTACACTGCCATGTGACTAGTCGATTTCCCAAAAACTGACATCCAGCCGTTGTGGATTTGCCGTCGATTTTGCATCCGCCAAAATCAGAATCACTGAATGCGATCAAGTCAAAGTTATTATCCCTAGGGTACCATAGACAGGTGTCAGGGTAACCCTTCAAATAACGAAAAATCCTCTTTACAGCTGCAAGATGTGAGGCCTTCGGGTTCACTTGATATCTGGCAAGCAGGCACGTTGGGTACATTATATCTGGTCTTGATGCTGTGAGGTACATAAGGGATCCTATCATCGCGCGGTAGTGTGAGGGGCTAACATCTTGACCCTTCAAGTCTGGAGTAATTCCGTGATTTTGTGGCAATGGGGTACCGATGGGCGTTGCATCAGACATCTGGAACCGGCTCAAGATGTCACCAACATATTTAGTCTGATGGATAAATATCCCAGACTCGGTTTGTTGTACTTGTAGGCCCAAAAAGAAGGTCATTTCCCCCATAGCACTCATCTCGAATTTATCCTGCATAACACGCTCGAAATCCCTACACAAAACATCATTAGTAGAACCAAATATAATATCGTCAACGTATACCTGTACCAGTAGAAGATCTCCATCTTGTTCTTTGATGAAGAGAGTACAATCGATAAGACCTCTGCGAAAACCGTTCTCCAGCAGATAATTAGATAAGGTTGCGTACCAAGCTCGCGGTGCTTGATGTAGACCATATAGAGCTTTGTTGAGCAACCAAACCCGATCGGGATGGATAGGATCTTCAAAACCTGGAGGCTGTTCGACGTACACCTCTTCTTCCACCACACCATGTAAGAAAGCACTCTTCACGTCCATCTGGTATACCTTGAAACCTTTGAATGAGGCATAGGCCAGAAAGATCCGAATGGCTTCTAGACGTGCAACAGGTGCATATACTTCGTTGTAGTCGATTCCTTCAATCTGACGAAAACCTTGAACGACTAATCGTGCTTTGTTCCGAATAACAATCCCACGGTCATCCTTCTTGCATTTAAACACCCAACGGGTACCAATCTTCTTGTATCCAGCAGGTTTCTCTACGAGTTTCCAGACACCAAGCTTCTGGAATTGTTGCAGTTCTTCCTGCATCGCTTCAACCCATGAGCTATCTTTCAAAGCGTCTTTCCAAGTTCTTGGCTCTTCCTGTGAGACATAACACGCGAAAGACCAATCATTCTGTTGACCAGATTCTCGGATAGTTGCATACAAGCCTGCATTGTTGTTATTCCGCAACATGTTTCTTGTTTGAACGCCACTATGTACATTTCCGATGATGTTTTGTTGAGGATGGGTATTGTGAATCCTTGTTTCTGGATTATCTTGAACTGGAATATTTGTACCCAGATTGTTGAGATTGAGATCAGCAATCAGTTCAAGTCCCGGAATTGACGAAGAGGATGATGCAAAAGTTTCAGCTGTTCTAGGGACATCCACTGGAGGAGTACCCTCTGAAATACCGTGAACTGCTGTTGGAGCTTCTTGATCTGCATCTAGAAATTCGTCATCCTCTGAAGATTCGTTCAATTCGGTAGCATCTTGAAAATCCTCATTGTCGAGAGCATTATTGTTCACCGAAGATGGTTCTTGATTGACAATAATGGGACGAACCAACGGTGAATCTGTTGCATTATCACTCTCGAAAAACATCCTTGCCGCAGCACTTTCTTCAACGGCTTCAACATTGATCGAATTGAAAAAGTCATCGTACTCAAACATCCAAGGCTGACCAGGATTTCTAACCGGTAAAGTGTGCCTTTGTACTCTGACTTCAGACCATTCCTCAACCCTTTTAGTCTCTAGATTCCAGACTCTTAAGTTTGGGGTGGAATACCCAAGAAAGTATCCCTCGATTGATCTTGCCCCAAACTTTCCATTAGGATCGATAATTGTGCAAGGAGCTCCAAACGGTTCAAGATATGACAAGTCTGGTTTCCGTTTGTTAATAAGCTCAAAGCAGGTCTTGTTGTGCCTTTTGACTGTAAGGACTCGGTTCAACGTATAGCATGCAGAGGACACAGCTTCAGTCCAGAATGGAATGGGTAGCTGCGACTCTACCAACATAGTCCTAGCAGTCTCGATCAATGTGCGGTTTTTACGTTCAGCGACGCCATTCTGTTGAGGAGTATAAGCTGCACTAAATTCGTGAAGAATACCTTTTGAAGTGCAAAACTCCGCCATGGCATGATTTTTGAATTCAGTACCATTGTCGCTACGTATCCGCCTAACCTTCAAGTTGTAAAGATTCTCAATCTGAATGATCAAGTTTTTAATAATACCGAAGGTTTCACTCTTGTGTGCCATGAACGCCACCCAAGAAAATCTTGAATAATCATCAGTAATCACGAGACAATATTGATCATTCCTAATGCTTTTGTGCTTGACAGGACCGAACAAATCCATGTGCAAACGTTCAAGAGGAACAGCCACCGTGTTGACTTTCTTTGTAGGATGTCGCTTCTTCGTTTGTTTTCCTTTCTGGCACGAAACACAGACGTCTTGAAGATGGAAATTTTTAAGAGGAACACCATTCACCAATTCATTTGACACCAAATGATTCATTTTGCGTAAGTGAATGTGACCCATTCGTCTGTGCCAAGAGATTGTGTCTTTTTCTGTGGCTTTGGAAACGAAACATGTTGCTTGTGCAGACGTTGTGATAGCTTGGCTCATATCAAGGACATACAGATCATTTATCCTTGGAGCCGACAAGAGAATCCATTCTTTTGGAATTTTGAAGCCGGGTTTCAGCACATAACATCCATTAGCATCAAAGTGTACCGAGAACTTCTTATCACAAATTTGAGAAACACTAAGAAGATTGTGATCAAGTTGTTGCACAAAGTTGATCTTGTCAAAGCTAACAACCCCGTTGGAAATCATTCCTTCACCCGTTATATATCCGCCCTTATCTCCAGCAAAAGCAACATAACCTCCTCTAATAGATTTGACGTCGTAGAGAAGCTTCATGTCGCCTGTCATGTGCCTGGATGCCCCACTATCAACAATCCAATGACTACTGATAGTTCCTCCTGGAACACCCTGCACATAAACTCAATCGATTAGTTGGAGATGGGGACCCAAGCCATTGTGGTCTTGGGTCTTCCATTCTTATCAACAACAATAACTTCCACCTTTTGATGATTCGGAAATTTTGATGGTCCCCCTGATTCAGTAACCCTTTTTGGTTTCCAGGTCTGTTGAGTGTTACCAGTTTGATTGTTTGAAGTTTTTGAAACCTTTGAATTTTCTGGTTTAACTGAAACAGATGGTTTGTGAACCACATCGGTTTTAATTTCTTTTTCAAGTTTCTTGACATGTTGGCGTTTCTGTTTCTTTTCCCTTTCTCTTATGAGTCGGGGATCTTGTTTTACAGAAACAGATCGCTTGCGGTCAGTTGGGCCACGGGGATCATCAACTATGCCTTTTTGTTTATGAAGATACGGGCAATTTCGAACAATATGCCCGATTGTTCCACATTCAAAACATGATCTTCGTTCAACAAACCCCGAAGTATCATGTGGTCGTCTTGCCGATGATGAACTTTGTGATCCCGAGGTACTAGGTTTTGAACAACTTGGTTCATTCCTTTTCATCACAGTTGCTTTTTGAACAAAATCTAGATTAGATTGATTTGCAAACTTTTCAATTTTGTCCGTTCCCTTCGACTTCACAAAGTTCACATTCTTCTTCTTCTTCTGATTCGGTTTCTTTTGAGTTTGAGTCGGTGCCTTACCATTTGTTTTGATATGGTTTTGCTGTTTTGGCACTGTTGGTAATTTCTTGTTCCCAAACTGTTTTCTAACTTCAGCCTTTGGGATAGGAGGACATTGTGTGACTGTAACATGTGGTCCTGTCTTTCCCAAGAACTTACTTGTAGAATTTTCAAAGACTTTACTGATTAAAGATTGATTAACATTTTTAATAGGAAAATCTTTGTCTGAATAGATTTTATCATCACCAACAAGAGTATACAGTAAATCCACACTCTCCGACTCTTTCTCAGACGAGGACTCAGTTGCAATAGTCTTAGCGGGTTTTGCTGGAGGATCACACAAGATGTGATTCTCAAGAGGTATGTCCTCATCCTTTATCACCGCATCAGACTTTGCTGAATCGGTATCATCAGACTCATCATCAGAAGAATCAGTATCCTCAATCACAACTGGAGGATCCTGATTCGGTTCGGCAGTTACAAAGGTATCTGCTGACACATCTGAATCTGACGATACTTCTTTCTTGTATCCGAGCCCTGCTGCAAATTCCTCAACGTCCAAAGGAACAGATGGCTCAAAGTGAGTCCTATACTCCTCATCAGGCATGGCATCATAATTGTTTCTCACGGGTGGTGGACATTTCTTATAACCTATGCATGTGACATCCTTTTTCTCTTTTTGAACATCAATGATGTGATCCAACACATAGCTAGAACTCAAATAACTGTCTAACTTAAGTCGGATCGCCTCACTTTCTGTTTTAACACAAGCCATTTCTTTTTGCATCACCTCAAGACGAGATATATACAAATTAATGTCAGTTTGTTTTCTGGAAACCATTTTTGTCAGTTCTGTTTTATCTTTCTTTAATGTTTCAATCATTGATTTATAATTCTTTTCATGGTTTTCATAAAACATATTGGCTTCAGTGCACTTTGAAATATCAACTGTCAATTTCTGATTATGAATAAATGTCACATCATATTTCTCTTGCAAAGCCTCGTGTTCGCTTTGCAATTCACACCACCTATCATTCACAGAAACATGTTTGTTTTGCAATTCAAACAAACTAGCTTGTAAAGCATCGTGTTTGCCTTGCAACTCAGACATGTTTGCTTCCAACTCAGCACATCTAACATGCAAACTATCACAGTTATTACAGCTAACAGAAGTGGGTTCGTCGACACATACCTGACTTGATGAACTGTCGACATTCGCCATAAAGGCTGAATGGAGAGAAGACGAAGAATAAGCAGCTTGATCCACCAAGATAGATCTTCTTTGAATTCCTGCTGCAGTTTCTTCCAACAGCTCATCAATATTTGCATCGATTGACGCATTTGATGTCTCATCCACATGATCATCACCTGAGCTCGAGGATTCTTCATCCGAACTTCTGCTGTAACCAGAAGAGTCTTCATCCTCAGAGGAGTCACCACCATTTGCGGAAGATTCTCCACCACTGGTGTGATTAAGATCCTTGACAATCTCAGCAAAACACGCCGTTCCATCCGGAGCATCATTTCCCAACTGTAGTGACCAGTCACAACCTTCATCTACTTGAACCACAAGTGCCTGGTTGGCATTTGATGGTCCTGCTTGGCTTTGGTTGTTGACAGGCACCAGCGTACGAACATTGTTCCTGTTCTGGTTCTGCTGGTTGCCTTGACCTCTGAAGGGATTCTGGTTCCCATGTTGAGATGGCCTTGTACATTCACGCTTGAAATGACCACGTTCCCCACAGTTGAAGCATTTAACAGCTTGCTTATCAAACCCATACTTGGTGTCTTTCTTGCTTTCCAAGCTGGTTCGGCCCGTTCTTTCCATGAAATCCTTTGCTCGCCTAACAGCACTTGCAAAGGCCCACTTGATATCCATCATTTCCATTTCCTCTTTGTCGATCTGCTGATAGTCTTCTTGTGTCAGATTAATATTACCGATCTGACCTTCCACTAATCCACAGTATGCGCTCACCACAGTGTTTAGCAGCTCCATATGTTCCTTTGCTACTTCCACATTGACTTTAGAAAAGCTTGAGGTGTCGAGCCGTACTGTATTTGGCTTTGATTGTTGACCAGCAGATGATGTGCTTCCATAACAGGCTTACTGTTGTGGAGGAAGTGGGTTCCCATACATGTCTGTTGGAACTGTAGATTGAGGAGGAAGTGGATTCCCATACATATCTGTTGTTCCGGGAGATCGAACTGGTAATGGATTCCCGAACATATCAGTTGGTCTGAGCGGTCGTTGGCTTTGCTGTTGCTGTTGAGGAACTGGTTCTAGCAGATTTCCATACATGTCTGTCTTTGGAGGAACCGGCACTTGGATAGTATTGCCATACATATCAGTGCTAGTCACAAATGCTGTTTGAATTGGAGCATGCGAAGAAGGTTTTGTAGAAGTGCTAGGGGTTCCATAATACATATCAGGATTTTGTGGCACTGCAACTCTTTTTGCCTTGAGAATTTCTTCCTGATTCTTGTTTTCTAGAATTTGTACAAAGTCGTTGAAGCTTGTTGTAGCTAAAGTACCATTGTACTTCATGATTTCCAAGAAGGTATTCCATTGGGGTGGCAACGCATCTGCAAACTTTTTCACAATCTCTGCTGCAGTTGTAACAACCTCAAAATTTGCCAATTCAGTCAACAAATGATTAAATCGACTTGTCAAATCATGTAACGACTCATTCTCCATACAAGTGAAGCCATCAAACTCTTTCTTTAGCAATTCTTTTCTCAATTGGCGTGTCGCTTCATTTCCTACGCCCCTTGTCTTTAACGCGTCCCACAATCTCTTCGTTGTCTTGTAACTAACGAATTGATGATAAATGTCTTTACTTAAAGCCTGAGTGAGAATGGCATATGCCTTCTTTTCCAAATCATACACCTTCTTCTGATCTTCTGTAAGATCTGCAAACGTGGCAGCAGATGATGCTGCAACTTCAATTGTTTGATCAAAATCTGTAATGAACCGCAACCACAATTCTGTATTTTGACCTTTAACGTATGTATGAAATCTATCAATCCATCCTGGATATTCATATAAGTGCATCAACTTGGGAGGCCGATTCAAACTTCCCGTTTCACTCTCGCTTAAGAGAATGCTTTGAACACTTGGAATTTGATTGGATACAAATGCCCATTGACCGGTAGAAATTGCATTAGCCTGTGAAGATACCGGTGCGGAAGATGACGGAGTACCAAAATACATATCTGTATTTACCAAAGTATTCCACCTTGGATTCATATTTGATCAGCCGAAGGATACCTGTTCGAAAGACACTTGAAAAACACAAACTGTTAATCACAAACAGACTGATGATCGAAAGATCCACACCTGTTCGAAGGATCAACAGGGTTCGAAAGATCTCTGTTGAATTTCGAACAATGTTTTTCGAAAGATTCTCCAACCGAAGGATCCTTATCCTTCGAAAAAGTACTGTAGACCGAAAGATGAAATCGAAAGATGACTTCGAAAGACTCCCCAATCGAAGGATCCTTGTCTTTCGAAAATAAACAGTAGTCCGAAAGATGAATGTTTCGAAATGATTCCTTGGTTCGAAGGATGATGATCTATCGAACCTCCACTGATCGAAAGATGGTCTTTCGAGTTCGAAGGATATCTTTCGAACGGTTCTGACACAGTTGACAAATCGGACAGTTTGGTGAAAAGTTGATGGGTTGGTGAGAAAGTATGTTCAGACCATATCTTTCAGGTCTGAAACATGCAGGTTTTTCACCAACCGGGTAATGATCCCAATAGTTTAATCAAAACACTCTTTTCAATGCACAAACACCTTGAAGTTCAAAATTTTTAAGATCAAAAGTGTGAACTATCAAGAACACAATGAAGAACAAACCCAGAAATATGAATATTTCTGCAAACCGACAACAAACCGAAACCCGATTTTAACAAGTTTTTCCAGAAAATATAAACTTTTAAAACCCGAAAAACACCCGAAAACACTCGGTTTTAACAAGGAGAAGAGCCAAGGCTCTGATACCACTTGTAGGTCCGGCTAGGGGAGGATCTAGTCGCCTAATCCTTGTATACGAACCACTCCGGTTGTGCGGAATCCAACCGAAATAGCAAACCGAGATAGAACACGCAATAACACGACACGCAAAGTTCAACGATTAACACCACTTGTATTAAACGTATGAAAGGTTCAGTTACAGCTCAATGTTTACAAATCAATCCTGTAAACTCTCTCTCAGTGTGTGTGTGTGTTTCTGCTCTCTAATGTCCAACCTTGTCTAACTTTTTAAATGAACACAACACACGGGTATTTATACCCAAACACAGCAGGTCTGGTCGAAGGATCATGCAGACCGGTCGAAAGATCATCTTTCGACCAGGAACAGCTCGAACGATCAACATGTACCACGAAGGATGTGATCTTTCGTGGTCCATCTCTCGAAGGTCCATCTTTCGAGCTCATCATCATCGAAGGATATAAGTGATCCTTCGATGACCATCCTTCGAACCAAACACATTACAAACATAAAGTTGACTGTTTGGCCAAGTCAAACCGGAGGATGGTTGACTTGGTCAAACTTACAGACTAACAAAGACATCGTTTTACATTGTGACCGAATACAGACAAAGTGCAGACATAAGTGCACCAACACCACTGTCGTTCATCATGTTTAGCACTCGAAATTTTGAAAATCAGCTTTTCAACATCAGTTGTCGAAAATAAGATGAAATAAAATCTTTTTGATTTTTCAAAATTTTATGCTAAAACACACTGAAAATCTTTTTGGATTTTGGGAAATATATTATATACAAACATATTTTTGTGAGTTTGTGTAAGAGGATCATATCAGTTTATGACAAATCACTAGCACCGTTGAGCTTTAAACACTTTAAGATCTAAATGATTCAATTAGATTGTCAGTATACTTATCCACTTAAATTTTCACACAAAGTTCAATTGATTCGAGATACGAGATTAGTGTTTAAATGGACTTAACTTATTCGAGTGTCCCACCTCAGAATATACTCCCGTATCCAGACTCCTATATTCAGTCTTACAGGTGAATGTACACTAATGATATTTGTAAATGGGTAATGCGAGGCCATGAGAGCTCAGGTTAGAACTTCCGTTCAGACAAAGAGATGATGGCTCGACTTTTAGGTGTGTCCCGTTTGGGGATATTTTCTTCAACAGCACATGATTAGCATTTTTCAATGTTTCATCATTTTTTATGCTGAGGGTGGGCTTTATGATTAAAGCAGTGCAGAATATTATACGAGGACTAGGCTATTGCTCCTGCAAAATCAAAAGTCCTGGTATAATACCCCAGATATCATCACGCACAAAGACCTAGTATGTCAGAAATAGAAAGCCCTTCAAACAAGATTTCAGGGGTTGCCTATATATCCGAGAGATGTTCCCCACGTGATAAGTAAGTATTTGATATTTAGGTTTATATCTCGAAAACAATCTACTAAGCGTGTAAAACCTTACTGGCATATCATCAGTGAGACCGTTTATCACATTTTAACTTTCCAATTCTTTAGCGTACTGTGATTGTCTACTGATGTACTATCATTTCCTCTTTTTCACAACAAAAACTCATTTTGATTTTTCGATGTTTTTGGATTTTTTATTTTATCATGTTTTTGGATTTTTCAAATTTTCAAAATTTTAATTTTTTACTCCCCCTAAAATCAAAAATATGTTTCAATTTTTTATTTTCCAGGAAAATTTGAAAGTAAAAACAATAAACTGTACAGATAAAATGACAAACTGATGTGAATTGCTTCAATTCTCCATTCTCTTGGCTCAAACAATCAGAACTCCCCCTGACAACAAACTATTTTCCTATTATGATTTCAAAACACTTAAGTTTGTTTTAATCAAAATGGTTTTTCCAGAAAATTAGTTTTGTTGATTTCACACATCATGGGGATTCATTCATCACTTTTTTCTTTCAACCACTTGTAAAAACTATCACTCGTAGGTTTTTCACAAAAACATTTTTCAAGAATGATGCCGATTCATGCTCCACGATTACCAACTTGGGAGCTCCGGCAAGTCAGGATTTTACTTTTTAAAGAATCTCACCCATGCCTGATCAATCATGGGTGAACCATCATCATTTGGTTCAACAATTTTTTATTCATAAAATTCTTTCACTCCCTTCACCTTCCCATCAGCCATCTTACCAAAAATATGTAGCACTTTACCATTAAATGCTTTTTCAGCATCAAATTCTTTCTTATCAGAGAAGAATTGATCTGAAATCTCAATCTTACCAATTTTTTATTTCAAGTTTCCGTTTGACAATGGTGGAAAATTTTCATCATCCATTGTCGGAATGGAATTCTCATCATTTAGCACAACAGATGGCTCCTCTGACTTTGACGAGTCAGATTCATTGCCAGAAACAACCTCTGATTTCTTAACAACCCATTTATGTTTGTTTAAATTGGCTCTTCTTTTGTAAAAATGTTTTAAACTTTCACCAACTTCGAAAGTCGAATTTTTGAACTCTTTAAATTTTTCTATTGGTTGTTCATTTTTATCAACACATTTCTCTTTCAATTTAGAGTTAGAAGAAACTCCCTGTTTTGTGTTGGTGGGCTTTGAGCAATTCCAAGCAATATGTCCAACCTCTCGACATTTGAAACAGGTTCTTCTTTCAACTCCCGGTTCAGATTCCTTCAACATATTCTTTTTCTTTTCGGTAAGAAACTCCTTGTTTGACTGTTTCCAGAAAGGTTTCTCCTTCTCTTCTTCAGAACTTGCTCCTGAAACAAATTTAGTTTTGGGTTTAACTTCTTTATAATTTTTATGATTTTCTGGTGGAATAAAACCTAATCCTTTCTTTTTGAAATTACTGTTATGGTTTGGTTTCTTTCGATAACCCGAACCAGAACTGTAACCCTTTTTCTTGTTCAATCTTTGTTGAACTCTTGAAGTGTACTTTTTAGGGTTTTCAGAAAGATTTACATATTTTATTTCAGAAATATTAATTTCTGTTAATTTGAAAACCTTGTTAATCATTTCAGTTTTAACACCTCTTATTGGAAATTCTTCAACAGAATATAATTTGTCGGAGTCATTTAAAGTATATGCTACTTTGAATGTTTCGTCATTCAAATTATTTTGTGAGATCAGAAAATCTTTATTGTAAACTCTTTTGACCGGTGAACTCGAACTTCTGTCTGATGAACTCGAATTTTCAAATTTAGACTCTGACTTTGACTCTTCATCTTTATCCAACACCCGATCGACCACTTTCTTAATTAACTCGGACTCATGATCAGTGTCTGACGCTGTGAAGGTGACATCAATATCATGTGGTAATCCATCGATAGATTCGGATTTCAGATTCAGATTGAGTGCTTCAGCCACCTTTTCAAAGTGTCGGGGGGTATAGCCATCCCACATTGGATTTGGTACTCTGTTATAATTCAAACCAGTTTTCTTACTAGAATTTTCTTCATATTCTGCATACTTATAAGCTGCAATGGTAGGATAGATGCGATCAATAACATACTCTGAACTTTGATAACTTCGAAGTAAAGTATTCACTCTTTCTGTTTCGATCGTCATTGCTACCAATTCTTGTTTAAGCCCGGCAATAATCTCAATGTATTTATTGATTGCAGTTTGCTTTTGAAGAACCGTTGCTTTCAGAAGATTCTTCATCTGGATATCCTCATCACTAGCTCCTTTGTACAAGTTCACTTTACTGCTTAGGAGATCATATGATTCCTTTATGCTTCTCACGTTGTGTAGCAAATTTTCTTTGAGCTTCTCTAATTCAGCATATTTTGTATCTTTTTCAGCACAATTTTTGCAAGGTATTAAACACTTTGCACAAGGTTTTTCAACCTCTACAATCTTTTCAACTTCGACAATTTTTTCAACTTCAACTATTTTCTCCACCACCTTTTCAATCACAAACGGTTCTTTCTCAACTTCTATCTTCACTTCACTCTCTTCAACCTCGACCTTCTCTGTCGATTTTTCTTCAACTTTTGTCTTATCAGCTTCAGTCTTTTCTTCAGCAACCCTTCTTGCTTCCATTTCTCTCTTCAGTTTAGCAGCCCTTTTCTCTTTCAATATCTCGATTTTATCAGCAAAAAACAAATCAAAACTATAAGGATCCAATTGTTTTCTAGCTTTATTAATATATTCTTCCTCATCATCAGTGTCTTCATCACTTTCTGAAGATTTAAAAATCGGTTGTCTTCTAGGACTGTTCTTAGATTTGATTGATTCTTCTTCCGAAGTTGAATCTTTAAAGATTCGAGCAACAAATGCTTTAGAAACTGAAAGTCTAGAAGGATCATAATCATCCCAATTGAAATCTGTAGGTCCCGTGAGCCGTATGGATCGTAACAGAATCGTCTTCCAACCTAGAGTGCGGAATCCTCTAGATCAGATTTCACAGAAAATCGAGTAGAACAAGAATCAAGAACACGATACACTTTCAATCCGGTCTTCTATTGATTATCTAACACGATGTTTACAATCAATTCAAGACCCACAAGAAATCTCCTAGCCACTCTCTATAGATTTCTCTCAATGTATCCAATGTCTCAAGTGTGTAACCTCAACCCTTATGCCAAGCCTTGTTTATATAGGACAAGGTTTGCACATGGGCTTTGGTCTGGGCTAGGCCATTCTCCAAGCCCATTACAACAAATAACTCCCTAACCAATAATGCTAAGCCCAATACAAAATATCCAAAGACTAAATAAATAAACTATTAAGCTGTTGTCACAAAACATGCACCAACAAACTCCCCCTTGACAATAGCTTCATAGTGTAACTTTGTCTTCAAACATCTTGCAGTCTTTTGGTCTTTGGATAGCGTCAGCTACACAGTATCTGACATCAACAAACTCCCCCTTAGCTGATGCTTCCAATCTCCAAAACTTTCATTCGTTGTAGATCAGTGAACTAGCAATCTTTGGTTAAGCAAGTATCTTCAAATTCTTCCATATCTCTCTCTCTTTCTGCAATGTAGTAGAAGGATCCTACCATGCATCTTCACACGTTCTTCACTTCACTCTCAATCTGCACTTTACTTGTATTCTGCACTTCATTTTGATAACTGCATCAATCTGTTTAGAAACACAAGCAAGTAACTCGAAAAACCATTAGTCTTTTTCACAATTAAAGATAAACCAATATTTTATCTTATCATGCAAAAACAACAACCTGTCAGTTCAAAATGGGAGATCTTTTAAAAGAAATCTTTTTGGTATTTTTGATATTTCAAAACAAACTAAACTAAACTCAAAAATATTTACAATACATCTTTTTGTGAGTATCATGTGCAAGAAGATCATATCAGCAAAATCAAACTGTTTTCACACTATTAGATAATTCTATATTTATGTTTCGTGAAAAGCAGTTCATGACGATTACCAGTATGTTTGTCCACCTAAACAAAATGCATGAACATTTCAAGTACCATTACCGTATGATACGTTAAGGTAATATTAATACAGATATACTAGTGTGTCCCACTTCAGGATATACCCCCGCGATCAAGGTATGCACAAAGATTCATCGTAGTAGGTGAGTATACTGAATTCATCCGTTTTATTTTTCAACGATAGATAATTGGTGAACAGGTCAGTACTTCCGTACAGTAGAGAGACCAAAATATCTTATCGAGGGCTAAGACAAATACCATTTGGTACGATATGTGCATTTAGCACTTATTTTGAATGACTCTCTATGAGAGCTTTTTCATTTTCAGGGTTTTGGCATTTTAGCTCTTTTAAAGATATCCTGGGTGTGTCTAGGTCAGCATGTATCTGGATGCAGCAGAAGGACACCCATGATATCCCCGGATGAAATAACAGTATAAAGACCCAAAACTTCAGATTTTGGCAATCTATCAACGCAAGATTTAAGGTCATTAAACCATACACCACTGATGTGTTCCCCACTCATACTCAGTGCATTTAAGTTTATATCACATTGGTAAGTTGATTATTTCATGCTTTTGCCTACTGGTATATCATATAATGAAGCTACTATCACACTTAAGCATATTGATTCAGTTCGAGTGTGACAGTCTAACTTGCTGATGTACTATCATTTCTTCTTTTTCACACCATGAAAACTCATTTTTAATTTTTCAATGTTTTTTGGATTTTTAAAATCTTATAACTTACTCCCCCTAAACACACGCACTATCTAAACTCTTTTTGGCTTAGGGAAATTTCTCCCCCTAAATTTTTGTTTTTATGGAGTAAGTTTTAAAAACACAAATTTGAAAACACAAACAAACTCCCACTTTAACCTGACAAAAGTTTTTCAATGTTAAACTTTAAAATCATCATAACAATCACTGTAGTAAATAGTTCGTTACCAATTTTAACTTACTATTCACCTCAGACACTTAGCAGGAACAACCACTGTTGAACACATCAACAGTCCTTCTTGGTCATCCTGCACTCACTCAACAATTCAGTTAGACTTAAGAACCCAAGCCCTGATAGTCTTGGGTTTTCCAAATTCATCCATTACAGGAACATCCATCCAATATCCATCACACTTCAGTGGATCCTTGGGTAAATTTTTATCTTGATACCTTCTTCTCCCATAATCATACCATGAATTTTGAAAAAAATTTGGATGTTGTTGAACATTCGAGTTAGTAAAACCCCTATGTCCATTTCTTTGTTGAAAATTTCGACTACCAGCAGTTTGGTATCGAGTTTGATATCCAAAATTTCTATTTTGACTTTGAAATTGATTTGATTTACCATTATAATGACTAAATTGTGGAGAAATACTTCTTGGTCTATCAAATCTTTTTGAAGTTGAGGGTTTTGATTGAGATTCAGGTTTATTTGTCTGACAACTAGTTTTTACACTATTGTTTGACCCAACCTGATTCTCATCCTTAACCTCATCAACCTTTTGTTTACCTTTCTTCAAAGGACAACAACTCGCCACATGCCCTTTGTTGTGACATTTAAAACAGGATCTTTTCTTATGCTTTTTCTTTTTATTCGATCCCTTTTTAAATGTTTTAACCTTTTTGTCTTCAGTATCCTCATCCACTTTATGAGGTGTACTGTTAGACCCAACAGATTCTTTCAAAGAAACTAGACTATTTGGTAAGTCCACAGTTATCGGATCAATTAGCTCTTCTTCATTTGGTAGAAAAGAGTAGTCTTGATTTTCAGAAGATGAAGCTTTAGTAAACCCCACCCCTGTTTTATCATTACTTCTTTTTAAACCTTTTTGAATTTGAGTCCTGACTAACGAAGAATTCCCAAAATTGTTTAACTTCCCCTGAAGTTCAACAATCTTGGCTTGTGCATCAGCCAATTCTGTGCACTTTTCTGAAAGCTCGTTTGTCTTTTCTTTCACAGTTTCACGAGCCAAATCAATGACCTGTAACAGTTCATTGACTTTGCTTGTTAAACTGCTAATTTCTTGTTCATTTGATTTGAGTTTTGTTAAACAATCTGACTCTCGTTTAATCAAAAGAACATTTGACTCTTTTAACTTTTCTAATTCAGCTGACTGAATTTTGTTTTGCTCCGATAGTCTGTCAACTTTACCCTGTAGTTCAGTGCAATTAAGACATGTATGACTTACAGATTCTGATGATACCTTTACCTCTGTTGTAAGTCCATTCTCATCAGTCAAGCCCTTTGAAAGATCTGCACCCTTCTTTTCAACATTTTCCCCATCTGCTTCCTCCTTCTCTTCTATCTCAGCAGCTTCTTCTCCAATCTTCACAGCTGCAAGCTCAGCTACCAATGCTTGATCACAAGTAGTTACTTTTGAAGGAATCTGATAACGTTTTTCTAAAGCTTCCCACATCTCTCTAGAAGTCCCATAGTTCTTGAAGGTATGCTTAATGCCCTCAGGTAAGGATTTCTTGATCACTGCTAAAGCTCTCTTCTCAGCATCAACCAACTATTTCTCAGAATCATCCATCTTCTCATAAGAAATTACTCTTGCCCTTCCTTCAACACGGCGTGTAGGAGCAACATATCCATCAATCATACAACACCACATTCTCGTATCTTCACCTTTCACAAATGCCTCAAACTTCTCTTTCCAGTCGGCATATTCTTTGATGTTTTTAAGCTTTGGCCAATTCTTTACAGCTTCACTTCCATTGTTCATCTTAGCCATCACGCAGCGCAAAAGTTTAAATGGATTTTGGTAACCTGAATCAAAATCCAAATCTAACTCCTATACTGGTCCTTTTCAAGCTTTTACCGTAAGCGAACTGATGAAACCGTACAAATATTATCCGAAAACTATTTTTTTATGCCCTAAAAATCCAACGATTCCAACGGTGCGAACGGTTTCCTGTAACGAGTTACGGATAATTTTCTAAACACGCAACAATGAAATTTTTCTTACGCGAGCCAAGAAAAATTCCACCCTTTCCGAAATGGTCAGAAAAGGTCCGAAATAGTTAATGGTTATCCGTAATGGTCCGAAATGGTTATGTTTATCCGAAATGAACACCCTTTTGTCCGAAATGGTCCGGAATGAGTTAAACTGATCCGAAATCACCACTTGTTGATCCGAAATGGAACTTCTGATCCGAAATGGATGATATTCTGGTCCGAAATCAGCTGATTTAATCCATAATCAACTGTTATAATCCGAAATGATCCGAAATGCCTTGATTTCTATCCGAAATGAATTTGAAAAGCAGTATTTTGATCCGAAATCAATACCCTCAGATCCGAAATCAACTGTGTTAATCCGTAATGCAGGTAAATTGGTCCGGAATTCAACAGATTGATCCGAAATGGATCCGAAATGACTGATTTTGATCCAAAATGCAGGTCTTTTGATCCGAAATCCTTGAATTCAATCCGAAATCACCAGCAGAACTCTAAAAACGCCGTCTGAACCTCGAAAACAGCCTCTAAACTCGTCCAAAAACTTCCGATTTTCTGCAGAAACGATTCTGAACCAAGCCAAACAAGAGCCTAATGCTCTGATACCAATTGTAGGTCCCGTGAGCCGTATGGATCGTAACAGAATCGTCTTCCAACCTAGAGTGCGGAATCCTCTAGATCAGATTTCACAGAAAATCGAGTAGAACAAGAATCAAGAACACGATACACTTTCAATCCGGTCTTCTATTGATTATCCAACACGATGTTTACAATCAATTCAAGACCCACAAGAAATCTCCTAGCC
The DNA here is from genome assembly GCA_030545235.1 of Helianthus tuberosus. NCBI lineage: Eukaryota > Viridiplantae > Streptophyta > Magnoliopsida > Asterales > Asteraceae > Helianthus > Helianthus tuberosus. The sequence continues at coordinate 91,518,830 of CM060411.1, forward strand.
ACTCTCTATAGATTTCTCTCAATGTATCCAATGTCTCAAGTGTGTAACCTCAACCCTTATGCCAAGCCTTGTTTATATAGGACAAGGTTTGCACATGGGCTTTGGTCTGGGCTAGGCCATTCTCCAAGCCCATTACAACAAATAACTCCCTAACCAATAATGCTAACCAATAATGCTAAGCCCAATACAAAATATCCAAAGACTAAATAAATTTAAACAAATAACTCTTTCGAAATCCTTTCATCTTCTTGGTCTACCAGACCAAAACAAGCTTTACCCTTTGATTCTTCAATCGGAATAGTACGTGAGTGTGATGATTGTTGTTGAGCAACCTGATAATAAATTGCTTTTCTATGATAATTGTTGTTTCCGAAAGGATCTTGTCTTCCGGTTGCTTCTCTGTTTGTACACTCTCGTTTAAAATGTCCTTTTTCTCGGCAACGAATACAAGTAACCTTCAATTTGTCAAAACCTAGCTGAGATGTTGCAGCTTCATGAAGATCATCTCTTCCGGTGATCTGTTTGAACTTTTCTGCTCTTCTCAAAATGCTAGCTAAACAACACTTGATGTCCATCAACTCAAGTTCTTCAGAATCAATCTGATCATAATCCTCTTTAGTAAGCATCGGATTTCTAATTCGTCCAGCAACTAAGCTTTCATACGACTCTAACACAGTGACAAGAGATGCCATGTGTTGCTTCGCAATATCTGGAGAAAAATTTTGACCATTTTGAATATGTAATGCAACATTGGATTGCAATACTTGACCGATAAAATTTGTTGAACTTTGTTGTTGAGAACTCGGTGTTGAGAAATTTGGTTCAAAACTTGAATAAGATGAAGAATATCCACTGGTCTGATTTGTATTGCTTGCATTTATTCCGGAAGAATTTTCAGCACTAAACGCAGTTTGAATCTTCGGACTAGGAGTAGTCTTAATCTTGTTTTCTCTGTAGTACAGACTAACATCCTGTTGAGCACCCGGACTTCTCATTGTAGTAGTTTTTCGAATTGATAGCTCATGTTCTTCCAACTTCTGGATAAACCTACTCAAATTCATATCTTCAAATTGTCGGTTATGCTTTAAAATCAACAGATATGTTCCTCATTCATTCTGTGGTAGCGCATCGGCTAGCTTATCAACCCATTCTTCATCTTCTTTCTTGATGTCCAATCTTTTCATCTCCATGACTAGATGATAATATCTCTCAATAATTTTTCTTGTTGTTTCACCTTCAAAAACTGTAAACAAATAAAACGATTTCTTTAGTAATGCTCGTTTATTTTTTATCATATCGGCACTACCTTTAAACTTTTTAATCAACGCTCTCCAAATTGATCAAGCAGTTACCTCATGTTGAAGCAAAACAAAAATATCTTCTTTTACTGCTTGTTGGAGAATGCTAATCATCATTTTTTATTAGTGTATCTTAATTTTTCATCCGGTAAAAATTGACTTAATTGTTTTTCATTTCCAGGTTCATCTTTCGGTAAAGTATAATCTTTCTCTAAAGACACCCATGCATCAAACTTGTTTGCTTGTACCCAGTTTTCAAAACGGTCTTGCCACCCTTTACAGTCCTCAATGTACATAAGCTTTGGAGGTTTTTGGAAAGTTCCTGTTTCATTCTCGATACCAACAGTTTCAGCAACTGTAACTGGAGCGACCGGAGCAGTAGCAAACGCATTGTAAAATTCGTTTTCCATGTTTCGATGTAAAAGGTATACAAAAACACAATGTTCAAGCGAGCTGGAGTTTCAAACGAGCTGAGATCAAACGATCTGGTACTTCACACGAGTTGAGGTTTCACACCGTGTGACCTGGAGATATGTTCAAACGACCTGACACTCTCCAAACGATTTGGATAAACTCGTGCGATCTGAATAACTTCTTCAAATGACATGGTTCAATTTCACACGGCCTGAAAAACATTCAAACGACCTGGACCTATTTCAAACGACCTTAACCAATCTTCGAACGACCTGGACCTATTTCAAACGACCTGGACCAATCTTCAAGCGACCTGGACCTATTTCAAACGACCTGGACCAATCTTCAAGCGATCTGAAGGATTTTTCACGCGATTTGGACAAAGATTCACTCAGTTTGAAACTTCTAAGTCCGAAAATTCATCATTTTGTCAACTTTTATCAACTTTTAGGTTGAATTTGGTTCTGATTTGTTCACGGATTGTTCAAAATGATGTTTTACGAGTTATAACACGAAATCAGGTCATTTTAACCGTGGAATCTCTGTAAATTTGATAAAAAAAAATGTAGAAAAATGAGTAGAAAGCAGTTTTGATACGTGAAAACAAGCTGAAATGGTAAGAACTCTTCCTCCTGAGCTCTAATACCACTTGTAGGATCGGGATTCGATCAAATGAGTCGATCAGAAGAGTTCTTGATCAATACGAAAGGCGGAATCAGACGTATTGATGTTATAACAGCTAGATTCACACGTAGAATCACTTTAGCTGTCGATTGTATCGATTTGAAACTGATTACAGATCGTTCGACACTTCGGAAGCACTTCGTCTACAGAATCATAAAGTTACAAATGAAGACCTGGACTCACCTATTTATAGGAATGCCAGACCCCATGAACCAGATGTAGGATCGTTGAATCGATCAAATGAGTGGATCAGAAGAGTTCTAGATCAAATCAGAGGCGGAATTCAGTGATTTGATCTTCATTGCAGCTTGATACACACTTAGAAGTACTTTAACTGTCGATTGTATTGATTTCACAACGTTACAAGAGCTGGCGACACTTCGGCAGAGCTTCGCTACTGGAATCAGAAAGTTAAAAATGAAGACCCACGACCCACTATTTATAGGAGAAGCCAGGTTGCATGAACCAGACATGTCCAGTTCGCACGGACTGGCCAGTTCTCACGAACTGGTCACTTCGTGTGAACATGTTGGTTCAAACCTGTTTCCCGTTTTTCTCGAACTACGTGTCTTGGTCTATCTAACCTATTACATGACTCGATACAAGACGAAATCAACAGACGTATGCACTATCAAACTCCCCCTTGGATGTTGACGAGTCTTTAGTGTATTGAGTCTTCAGTCTTGATCAGTCTTCTCGCTCTCTCCAAAGTATCTGTCTATGTAAGCATCCTTCAATCTTTATCTTTCAATCTCTCTTTTACTCTCCCAGAATCTCAATCTAACTCTTCAAATTCTCTTGATCAGATCTCTTGATTCCTTAAGCTTTCACAGGTTCAGCAACGTCTCCTGGCTCTCCGTAGCAACAGGATCAAACACTTGGCTCTAATCTGCATACGCTTATGCGGAAAGTCCTCAGGAGTCGAAACCTAGCTCTTTCAAAGCTTTTTACCTGCATATACTCTACCCAAAAGTAAATTTCACAATTTTTTTTAAAATTTAACAAATTTAGAAACCACTGGTAGATATCATTCAATATCAAGAATAGTTATATCAAGTTCAAATTAATGACCTTGATTTCAAACTTTTAAATTCATTTTTCATTTCAAAACACACTCTCCCAACCCACTGTTGTTCATCATGTTTAGCACTCGGAATTTTGAAAATCAGCTTTTCAATACCAGTTGTCGAAAATAAGATGAAATAAAATCTTTTTGATTTATCAAAATTTTATGCTAAAACACATTCCTTTTGGATTTTTCTAAGATTTTCAGTGTGTTAAAAATGCAATAAAGAAATATTTACAGATAATATTTTTGTGAGTTTGTGTAAGAGGATCATATCAGTTTATGAAAAATCACTAGTACCGTTGATCCTCTTAATTTTTCACACAAAGTTCAATTGATTCGAGATACGATATTAGTGTTTTAATGATCTTAACTTATTCGTGTGTCCCATCTCAGAATATACACCCGTATCCAGACTTCTATATTCAGTCTTACAGGTGAATGTACACAAATGATATCTGTAAGGGGTCATGAGAGCTCAGGCTATTGCTTCCGCAAAATCAGAGAGATGATGGCTCGACTTTAGGTGTGTTCCCTTAAGAGAGACTTTTCTTCAACAACACATGATTAGCATTTTTTCATTGTTTCATCATTTTTTATGCTGAGGGTGAGCTTTATGATTAAAGCAGTGCAAAGTATTATACGAGGACTAGGCTATTGCTCCCGCAAAATCAAAAGTCATGGTATAATACCACAGATATCATCACGCACAAAGACCTAGTATGTCAGAAATAAAAAGCCCTTCAAACAAGATTTCAGAGGTTATGTAGGATCGTTGAATCGACCAAATGAATCGATCAGAAGAGTTCTAGACCAAATCAAAGGTGGAATTCAGTGATTTGATCTTCATTCAGCTTGATATACACTTAGAATTAGATTAAATGTCGATTGTATTGATTTCACAACGTTACAAGAGTTGGCGACACTTCGGCAGAGCTTCGCTACCGGAATCAGAAAGTTACAAATGAAGACCCAAGACCTAGTATTTATAGGGAAAGCCACTTCGCACGAACCAGGACAGACCAGGTCGCACGACCTGGTGCCAGGTCGCACGAACTGATCAGTTCGCACGAACTGGTCAGTTCAGACCTGTTTCCCGTATTTCTTGAACTACGTGTCTTGGCCTATCAATTCTATTACATGACTCGATACAAGACGAAGTCAACAGACATATGCACTAACAAACTCCCCCTTGGATGATGACGAGTCTTCAGCGTTTCGAGTCTTCAGTCTTGATCAGTCTTTACGCTCTCTCCAAAGTATCTGTCTCTATAAGCATCCTTAATCTCTCTCTATCTTCTGCTATAAGAATCTCAACCTGACTCTTCAAATTCTCTTGATCAGATCTCTTGATTCTTTAAGTTTATCAGCATCAGCAGCTTCTATCTCGAGCTTTGTTCCAAGATCTGAACCTGGCTTTTATGTCTTCAGACTCCCCCTTTCTATAAGATGGGATCACAGTCTGGAATCTTCTATCTACAGGCTTTCACAGGTTCAGCAACGTCTCCTGGTTCATCATAGCAATAGGATCAGAAATCTGGCTCTAATCTTCATACGATCCTCAGGAGTCGAAACCTAGCTCTTTCAAAGCTTTTTAACTGCATATACTCTACCCAAAAGTAAATTTCACAATTTATAAAATTTATAAAATTTAGAAACCACTGGTAGATGTCGTTCAAAATCAACAATAGTTATATCAAGTTCAAATTAATGACCTTGATCTCAAACTATTAAATTCATTTTTCATTTCAAACAAACTCTCCCAACCCACTGTTGTTCATCATGTTTAGCACTCGGAATTTTGAAAATCTGCTTTTCAACATCAGTTGTCGAAAATAAAATGAAATAAAATCTTTTTGGATTTTCAAAAATTTTATGCTAAAGCATACTAATGAAAAGCAGTAAAGAAAAATTTACAGACAATATTTTGTGAGTTTGTGGAAGAGGATCATATCAGATTATGACAAAACACTAGCACCGTTGAGCTTTAAACACTTTAAGATCTAAATGATTCACTTAGATTGTCAGTATACTGATCCACTTAAATTTTCACACAAAATTCAATTGATTCGAGATACGAGATTAGTGTTTTAATGACTTAAACTTATTCGCGTATCCCACCTCAGAATATACTCCCGTATCCAGACTCCTATATTCAGTCTTACAGGTGAATGTACACTAATGATATCTGTAAGGGGTGAATGCGAGACCATGAGAGCTCAGGCTATTGCTTCCGCAAAATCAGAGAGATGATGGCTCGACTTTAAGTGTGTTCCCTTTAGAGAATCTTTTCTTCAACAACACATGATTAGCATTTTTCAATGTTTCATCATTTTTTATGCTGAGGGTGGGCTTTATGATTAAAGTAGTGCAAAGTATTATACGAGGACTAGGCTATTGCTCCTGCAAAATCAGAAGTCCCGGTATAATACCCCAGATATCACCACGCACAAAGACTTAGTATGTCAGAAATAGAAAGCACTTCAAACAAGATTTCAGGGGTTACCTATATATCCGAGAGATGTTCCCCACGGGATAAGTAAGTGTTTGATATTTAGGTTTATATCACGAAAACAATCTACTAAAGCGTGTAAAAACCTAGTGCCATATCATCAGTGAGACCGTTTATCACATTTTAACTTTCCAATTCTTTAGCATACTGTGATTGTCTACTGATGTACTATCATTTCCTCTTTTTCACAACAAAACTCATTTTTGATTTTTCGATGTTTTTGGTTTTTAGATTTTATCATGTTTTTGGATTTTTCAAATTTTCAAAATTTCAAAATTTTTACTACCCCTAAAATCAAAAATATGTTTCAATTTTTTATTTTCAAGGAAAATTTGAAAATATTGCTTTACAAATAAAATGACAAACTGATGTGAGTTGCTTCAATTCGCCATCCACTTGGCTTAAACAATCAGAACTCCCCCTTACAACAAACTATTTTCTCATTATGATTTCAAAACACTTAAGTTTGTTTTAATCAAAATGATTTGCTTGAACCCAATTTTCAAAACGTTCCTCCCATCCATTATACTCCTCGATATTCATGAGCTTAGGCGGATTTTGCATGGTGCCCATTTCATTCTTTAAGTTCACGTTTTGAGCCATAGTGATCGGGGTAGCAAATGCGTTATAGAATTCGTTTTCCATGTTTCGGTATTGAGAATTCACAAAAACAGACTTTTCAAATGATCTGGAAAGTTGGTACAACCTGAATTGGTACGAACTGGCTTTGGTACGATCTGGTTATATCTCACACGAACTGGAGATGTTTCACACGATCTGACTCACCTCATACGATCTAATATGTTTTCAAACAATTTGGTCCACCTCGTGCAAACTGGTGAACCTCAAACGACCTGATTAGATGTCAATCTGTACGAGCTGATGATTTTTCACACGACCTAATTCAGTTCGTGCGAGCTGGATGTATTTTCAAATGACCTAAATCCAATTCGTGCGATCTGAAGGATGATTTCAAACGAACTGGAGATTCTCGAACGATCTGAACGGTTTTTCACGCGGTCTGGTCCATTTTAACAAGTTTTAGGTTGATTTTAGGTCTGATTTTTTCAAGGATTGATTAAAACTCTGTTTTACGTGATATACGTAAAAATCAGATCATTTTGACCGTAAATTCGTTAAAATTTTGAAGAAAAAGTGAAGAAAGTGAGTAGAAATGAGATGTTTTTTAAGAAAAGAAGCTGAAATGGTAAGAACTCTTCCTCCTGAGCTCTGATACTACTTGTAGGATCGTTGAATCGATTAAATGAGTCGATCAGAAGAGTTCTAGACCAAATCAGAGGCGGAATTCAGTGATTTGATCTTCATTCAGCTTGATATACACTTAGAAGTAGATTAAATGTCGATTGTATTGATTTCACAACGTTACAAGAGCTGGCGACACTTCGGCAGAGCTTCGCTACCGGAATCAGAAAGTTACAAATGAAGACCCAAGACCTAGTATTTATAGGGAAAGCCACTTCGCACGAACCAGGATAGACCAGGTCGCACGACCTAGTGCCAGGTCGCACGAACTGATCAATTCGCATGAACTGGTCAGTTCAGACCTGTTTCCCGTATTTCTTGAACTACGTGTCTTGGCCTATCAATTCTATTACATGACTCGATACAAGACGAAGTCAACAGACATATGCACTAACAGGTTACCTATATATCCGAGAGATGTTCCCCACGAAATAAGTAAGTATTTGATATTTAGGTTTATATCTCGAAAACAATCTACTAAGCGTGTAAAAACCTATTGGCATATCATCCGTGAGACCGTTTATCACATTTTAACTTTCCAATTCTTTAGCGTACTGTGATTGTCTACTGATGTACTATCATTTTCTTTTTTTCATAACAAAACTCATTTTGATTTTTCGATGTTTTTGGTTTTTAGATTTTATCATGTTTTTGGATTTTTCAAATTTTCAAAATTTCTAAATTTTTTTACTCCCCCTAAAATCAAAAATATGTTTCAATTTTTGATTTTACGGGAAAATTTGAAAATATTGCCTTTACTTTCAATAAACTGTACAAATAAAATGACAAACTGATGTGAATTGCTTCAATTCGCCATTCACTTGGCTTAAACAATCAGAATTCCCCTTGACAACAAACTATTTTCCCATTATGATTTCAAAACACTTAAGGTTGTTTTAATCAAAATGTTTTTTTCGGAAAATTAGTTTTGTTGATTTCACACATCATGGGGTTTAATTCATCACTTTGTTCTTTTAACCACTTGTAAAAACTTTTTCTTTTTTCTTTAACAACTACAAATAATAGTTTTTACACAAACATTTTTCAAGAATGATGCCGATTCATGCTCCACGATTACCAACTTAGGAGCTCCGGCAAGTCAGGATTTTCAGTTAAAGAGATTCACCCAAGCCTGACGGTCCTTGGGTGATTCCGAGTCATCATCACTCGGTTTCTTTCCTTGCTTTTTCTTTTCATAAAATTCTTTTACCCCTTTGACCTTCCCGTCAACTATTTTTCCAAAAATATTTAGAACTTTAGGGTTAGAGGCTTTTTCAACATCAAATTCTTTCTTTTCAGAAAAAAATTGATTTGAAATCTCAACTTTGCCAATTTTTTGCTTTAAATTTCCGTTTGATAATGGTGGAAAATTTGCATCATCCATTATCCGAACGGAATTATCACTTTTTAGCTCAACTTGTGGCTCCTCTGACTTTGACAAGTCAGATTCATCGCCAGAAAGTGCTTATGATTTCTTAGCAACCCACATTTGGTTGTTAAGTGTAGGATCGGTTTGTGGATCCGAATGAGTCGGTTCAGAGGAATTCTATCAAATACAGGTGCGGAAAACAAGTATTTGACGTGTAAACAGCTGAATCTTCACTTTAACACTGATTTGTATTGATTAGACAACAATTACAATCAGTTCTCACACCGGCAGCACCTCGGTATAGAAATCACTCTCTCAAAAAACTATGATTTCGCTTGACCTAAAATCCCTATATATAGACTTGAAGATTTCGCTTGGAATGTCCTGAAGCGAAATCATTACATGTTGATTTCGCTTAAGGTTTCAAGCGAAATCCTTTACAAATACAATCCTTCAAGCGAAATCTTTCTAACTCTTGTTTTACGTGCCCTGATCTATTCTAACTAGTATAAGACTCGATACAAGACGAAGTCGACAGATGTAGTGCACCAACAGACTCCCCCTCAGATGTTGACGAGTCGACTATCGAGTCACACCAATGCTGTGTCTTCACATCTTCATTCTTGATCAGTCCCTGGGCTTTTCTCTCTCTATCTTCTTTTCCAGAATCTCCTGGCTCTAATAGACTCCCTCTCACAATTTGCTGGTATTCATTTATACTTCAGCAACATCTGCTTTAGGATCAATGTCTGACTCAAAAGTTGTTTACAAGATCATTGCCTGGCTTTTATCTAATTCTCTTGATCAGATCTCTTGATTCCTTAAGTTCATCAGCATCAGCAGCTAGCAAACTTTTTAGATTCATGATCAGAGTTTGACTTTCATAATCTTTGAATGAATCAACCTGGCTCACCTGCAACAATCTTAACCCAGAAATAAATTTTCTAAATTTAACAAGTTAAATGCATCAATAATCTCTTTTCTATCATCAACCACTGATGAACCAAATGTAGATTTCAAAATACCAACTGTAGAATTTATCAAACCTTTTAGCATTTTCAGATTCACTCCCCCTCTCAACAAAGTCATCATGTTTAGCACTTGAAATTTTGACAATCAGCTTTTCAATATCAGTTGTCGAAAATCTTTTTGAATTTTTCAAAATTTTATGCTAAAACACACTAAAAAACTTTTTGTAAATTTTGAAAGGAATGAAATACAATAACGAAATATTTACAAACAATATTTTTGTGAGTTTGTGCAAGAGGATCATATCAGTTTCTGAGACATATCACTAACACCATTAAGCTTCATTTCATTTTAAGTTATAAACAATTTACCTAGATTGTCAGTATATTTGTCCACTTAAATTTTCACACAAAGTTCAACTGTTTCGAGATACGTTATTAATGTTTTAAGCACTTGAACTTATCCGTGTGTCCCACTACTTGAATATACTCCCGTATCCAGAATCTCAATAATCAGTCTTACAGGTGAGAATACTACAATGATATCTGTATATAATTTAGGTGTGCGAGGGCCGAGGGATCTCAGATCGATACTTCCGTATACGCAGAGAGATATCAGCTTCGACTATTCGGTGTGTTCCCTTTAGAGAATCTTTTTGCTTACAACAGCAGCATATATCAATTTTATTGTTTCAGCATGCTGAGGGTTTAATACTGTGTTTCAAGCATTGCAGCAAGTATTAGTCAGGGACTAGGTCAGAACTACCGTTCAGCAGAAGTCCCGGAATAATACCCCAGATATCATAGAGTATAAAGACCTAGTATATCAGATTAAGAGACCTTTCAAACGAGATTTCAGGGGTTACCTATATATCCAAGTTTGTGTTAACCCACAGAACAAGCAAGTTTGAAATTTAGATTTATATCTCGTCACAATCTACTAAATGTACAAAAACCTACTGACATATCCACAGTAAGATTGTTTATCACATTTTTCTTTACATTTCCTTAGCATGTTGTAATAGTCCACTGATGTACTATCATTTCCTCTATATGCAACAAAACTCATTTTTGAATTTTATCATGTTTTTGTCTTTTTCAAATTTTCAAATGTTTTTGGATTTTCTGAAACTGAAAAAATTTACTCCCCCTAAAATGCAAACACATTTTAGGAAATTTGAAAATAAACTGTACAATAAAATGACAACTGATATCGAATCACATCAAATCGCCATTCACTCGGCATAAACAATCAGAACTCCCCCTATCACAAAAACTATTTTCTCATTTAGATTTCAAAACACTTAAGTTTGTTTTAATCAAAATGATTTTTCCGGAAAATAAGTTTTTATGACATAATCATTTGAAGATTCGGAGTGTGGTTCATCACATTGTCTATTCAAAATACCAATTTTAATAATGGTCCAATCAAGTTCAACTTAATAACCTTGATTAACCACTTGCAAGTACTCACCATCTATATCAATTGTAAAAATTACCACATGTAAAACACAATACCACTTGTAGGAATATTACATCTACATTACCATTTTACCAATCAAAATGCCGATTCCTGCTTCGCACTTACCAACCTGGAAGCTCCGGCGTAGACATACAACCTGTAATCATCCAAACACTTATCAAAAACTTTCAACCCAAAATATTCAAATATTAGAAAGATGCCGATTCCTGATCCACGATATAAACTTGGGATCTCCGGCAAGTCCTAAGACTTTAAGGAAAGCAAATTTCCACCCAAGTCTTATTTGACTTGGTGGCTTCCAATTCCTGGGCAGTAGGGTTGTAAGTTGCCTTTTTAGTTGCATAAAAATCTTTAACCCCCTTTACTTTCCCATCAAGCATTTTCTTGAAAATTTTCTTAACATTACCATTGAATGTTTTTTCAATATCAAAATCTGAGATTTCTATTTTACCAACCATTTGTTGAATTTCTTTCACACTCATTGATTTAATATCAGCATCATTCAACAAATCATTAATCTCATTTTGTGACTCCTCTGATTTTGTGGAATCAGATTCATTGTCAGAACTATCAACTGATTTCTTAACAACCCATGTTTGGTTGTCTTTTGCCTTCTTTTTGTACAATCTTTTAGAATTTTCACCAACTTCATTCTTTGAATTTTCAACAGTTTTGAAGTTTGTAGTTGGTGAATCATTCTTTTCAACCACTTTTTCTTTAAGTTTTTCAGAGACTCCCTGTTTTTTGTTAACTTTGTTTGGACAATTGTGAGCAATGTGTCCAACAACTTGGCATTGAAAACAAGTTCTTGTATCTCTTGGAATGTCTCTTGAATGAAAAACTCCAGTTCCTGTTCTTTTTCTTTCAACAAGAAACTCCTGATTTGTTTCTTTCCAGAAAGGTTTCTTCTGTTCTTCTTCAACACTTCCACCTGAAACAAATTCTGTTTTTGGTTTAGAATTGTTTACCTTTCTGTAACTTTCTTGCTGAATAAAACCTAAACCTTTTCTTTTGTAATTACAATTTTGATTTGTTTTCTTTTGAAAACCAGTACTAAAATTGTAATCCTTTTTCCCTTTTTTCTTGTTTAACCTTTGTTGAACTCTTGAAGTGTATTTTTTAGAATTTTCATTAAGATTTAAATTTTTAGTGTCAGAAATATTAATTTCTGTGACTTTGAAAACCTTTTCGATCTTGTCAAATCTAACACTATCCATTGGAAACTCTTCATCAGAATATAATTTGTCAGAACCATTTAAAGTATATGCAACTTTAAATGTTTCATCATCCAAATTCGCTTTTGATAACAAAAATTCTTTACTATAAAACCGTTTTTCCGATGATTTGGAATTTGTGACCGACGAACTCGAACTTTTGACTGACGAACTTGAACACCCAGACTCAGACTTTGACTCAGACACCTCCTCAGTATCCAACACCTGATCGGCCACCTTTTTGATTAACTCGGACTCATGATCAGTATCAGACGAGGTAAATGTGATATCAATGTTATCTGGTAAAACGTCAGTTGTCTCTGATTTTAACTTTATATTGACTGCTTTTTCGACTTGTTCCTCATTTGGTTTTCTAGGAGAATACCCTTCCCAGATAGGAGGCGGACACTTGTTGTATTTTACAGTCGATTTCTTACCAGTCTCGTTCTTTTGCTTCTCATCCTGAAATGCTTCAAAACCTGCAACAGTTGGATAAACTCGATCAATAACATAATCAGAACAAGAATAACTCAGTAATAACCTTCTGATCCTTTCATTCTCAATCTTTTCTTTCTCCAACTCTTGCTTTAGATTAGCATTTTCTTCGATGTAATGATTAATCGCCTTTTGCTTTGCCATTAACGTAGAATTCGTCATTGTTAAAGCCTTTTCTCTTTCAGAATTCGTTGTTTGAAGACCTGTCACAGTTCTGTTCAACACACTGTACGATTCTTTCACATAGCTAATGTCTGATAGTAACTTTTCTATCAGTTTTTCTCTATCAAACAAAATCACATCTTTTTCTTCACAATTTTTGCAAGCTTCCAAACATTTTTTGCAAGGCTTTTCAACTTCGACAATCTTCTCAACCTCAATTGTTTTTACTATTTCAATCACTTTTTCTTCCTCAGTAACTTTCTCAGCTTCAGTCACCTTTTCTTCAACAACTACTTTAACTTCCTCATTCGATTGTTGTTCTTTAGCAGATTGTTTCTCCTTCAGTTTCTCCATGCGATCTGCAAAATAAAAATGAAAACTTTCAGGAGAAAGATGATGTTTAGCCACATTAATATGTTTCTCTTCTTCATCATCACTGCTACTCTCAATCGGTGTTTTATCAAACTGTGCAGATTTGTCAGAATCATCTTCAGATACACCAGAATCAGATGGTGTTTGATCAAATGTAACTTCCTTTTCTGGAGAAATATCATTTAGCACACTTTCATCTGTACTTAGTGAATCTGCATCAACACTTTCTGAGCTTTCTTCAGATGTAATTGACTGTTCTTTCATTGTTTCACCAATGGATCTCATCCAGGTTACAAACAAATCTGGTTCTCTGACAATCTTCGCAATGAAAGCTTTAAAGTCACCCTTTTCATCAACAAACATATTCCAATTGAAACCTTCAGGTAATTTCTCATCATCTTGATCAACTGTGTATGCTTTGCTGTCAGAAGATATATAATTACTCCAGTTGAAATCTACCAAGCATCCTCTCTTTGAATCTTCAATCTTTCTACCATGAGCCGTCTGTAATTCTTGTGTCTGACCAACTTGCTGATAAATGGCTTTCCTGTAGTAGTCATCTTTCCCAAATGGATTCTGAGCACCACTAACTTCTCTATTCTTGCATTCCCGCTTAAAATGACCTTTTTCCCTGCACCTGAAACAAGTAACTTTAGATTTATCAAAACCTAAAGTAGAAACACAAGCATCAAGAAAGTCATTTCTCCCGGTAATTGTCTTGAACTTTTCAGCACGTCTCAGAACACTTGCAAGACACCATTTGATATCCATTAGTTCCATTTCTTCAGCGTCTATCTGATCGTAATCCTCCTTTGTAAGCATAGGATTTCCAATTCGACCAGCAACTAATCCTTCATATGAGATAAGTACGGAACCAAGTAATGCCATATGATCTTTCGCAATGTCTTCAGAAAAACTTTGACCTTCTGGAAGATTTAGAGCTATGTTGCATTGAATCACACAACCATTTCCCATCTTTGTGCTTTGAGACTGAAAATTTTCTGATGAAGTTTTTGGATTGACACTTGGATAAGATGAGAATCCACTACTGCTTTTGTTTAAGCTTTGATCAATCTTTTCTGTAGAATCTCCAGCACTAAACGCAGTCTGGATTTTCGGACTTCTTTCAGCTTCTTGAACTGGAACATTACCCTTGTAATACATCTTTACATCTTGATGACCACTTGGACTGTTCATCCTCGCGATCTTCTGCTGTTCCAAATCCTGACTTTCAATCTTTTCAATGAACTGAGAGATCGACAATCTATCATAAACTCCAGTATTCTTCAGTATCATCAAATAAGTTCCCCACTCTTTCTGAGGTAATGCATCAGCAAGTTTATCCACCCATTCATCATTTTCCTTTTTAATACCCATCATTGACATTGTTCTCACTAAGTGACAATATCGTTCAATAAGTTTCTTTGTATCTTCTCCGGGCAAACTTGTGAACAAATCAAATTCCTTTTTAAGCAATGCCTTTCTGCTTTTAATCATACTCGTACTGCCTTCAACTTTGATTTTTAGAGCATCCCATATTGATTGTGATGTTTTGTCATGTTGAAGTAGTATAAAGATGTCTTCTTTGACAGCCTGTTGAAGTAGACTAATCATCATCTTTTCAGCTCGGTATATTTCCCGTTCTTCCTTACTGAAATCTGAAAGCTGTTTTTCAATCTGCATTTCGGTTTGTGGTGGAGTATACTTTGTCAGAATACATTCCCATGATCTTAAATGATTTGCCTGCACCCAGTTTTCGAATCTATCTTTCCATCCGTAGTATTCTTCAATTCCCATTAGCTTCGGGGGTTTCTGAGTAGTCCCCATTTCATTTTCAGAATTCATGTTCTGAGCAATGGAAGATGAACTAGACGATGTTGCAAAAGCGTTGTGAAAATCGTTATCCATGTTTCATATATTTTCAAGCGATACCCTTCAAGCAAACTAGACAAACTGAACAATCCTCAAGCGAAAGCCTTGAAGCGAAATAGTTGAAGCGAAACAATTTCAAGCGAAGCTGTCTGAAGAGAGAACTCTGAAGCGAACACCTTGAAGCGAAGACTTTGAAGCGAAATCGTTCAAGCAACAGTTTCTGAGGCGAAATTGTTGAAGCGACGACCCTGAAGCGAAATAGAATACTTGTTTGAAGCGAAATCTACAACTGAAATCTGGTCCGTTCAAGCGAAATTCATTCGGAGGTCAATTTTAATCACTTTTAGGTCAAATTTGGCTGTGAAACTTTCAAGGGTTTGTTATCTTGTACTTTTAAACAATCTGTGATAATTTGAATAGGTTTTGACTGTGAAAAGTTTTCTGAACTGTTAAAAGAAGATGTAGATGGAAGAAAACGATGTCAATTTCAGCTGAAATTCCTGTAGAACTCCTCAACTGGCTCTGATACCAATTGTAGGATCGGTTTGTGGATCCGAATGAGTCGGTTCAGAGGAATTCTATCAAATACAGGTGCGGAAAACAAGTATTTGACGTGTAAACAGCTGAATCTTCACTTTAACACTGATTTGTATTGATTAGACAACAATTACAATCAGTTCTCACACCGGCAGCACCTCGGTATGGAAATCACTCTCTTAAAAAACTATGATTTCGCTTGACCTAAAATCCCTATATATAGACTTGAAGATTTCGCTTGGAATGTCCTGAAGCGAAATCATTACATGTTGATTTCGCTTAAGGTTTCAAGCGAAATCCTTTACAAATACAATCCTTCAAGCGAAATCTTTCTAACTCTTGTTTTACGTGCCCTGATCTATTCTAACTAGTATAAGACTCGATACAAGACGAAGTCGACAGATGTAGTGCACCAACATTAAGATTCACTCTTCGTTTGTAAAACCTTTTAGAACACTCACCAACTTCATATGTTGAATTTTTAAACATTTTACATTTTTCAATTGGTGGTTCAGTTTTATCAACAACTTTTTCTTTGAGTTTAGAACACACTCCCTGTTGTGTGTTGGTCGCCTTGGTACAGTTCTGGGCGATGTGACCAACTACTTTGCATCGGTAACAGGTTCTTGTCTCCTTTTTCTAAGCAACATCATTCCTCATTCCCTCTTTCTTTTTAGCAAGGAATTCTTTATTCGTCTGCTTTCTGAACAAATTTTCTTTTTCTTCTTCAGAAGATGTTCCTGATACAAAAACAACTTTCGATTTAAAATCTTTAACATATTTTTCATTTTCTTTTGGAATAAAACCTAATCCTTTCTTTTTGAAATTATTGTTATGGTTTGGTTTCTTTCAATAACCCGAACCAGAACTGTAACCCTTTTTCTTGTTTAATCTTTGTTGAACTCTTGAAGTGTATTTTTTAGGTTTTTCAGTAAGATTTACATCTTTTATTTCAGAAATATTAATTTCTGTTAATTTGAAAACCTTGTTAATCATTTCAGTTTTAACACCTCTTATTGGAAATTCTTCATCAGAATATAATTTGTCTGAATCATTCAAAGTATATGCTACTTTGAATGTTTCGTCATTCAAATTATTTTTTGATATCAGAAAATCATTATTGTAAACCCTTTTGCCCTTTTCAACTGTTGGTCTTGAAGTCTCAGATTCAGACTTTGACTCTGACTCCTCATCTTTATCCAACACCTGATCAACCACTTTCTTTATTAATTCAGACTCATGATCAGTTTCAGATGCAGTGAATGTGATGTCAATATTATCTGGCAATCCATCTGAAGGTTCAGATTCCCACTTTAAATTTGTTGCCTTTTTTACTCTTTCTGAATTAGGATTTCGTGGAGAATATCCTTCTTCAAGCGAAGGTGGACACTTTGTATAATTGGTACTATGTTTCTTACCAGTATCCTTTACTTCAGATTTATTCTCTTCAAACGCTTCCATGCCTTTTACTGTAGGGTAAATCCTGTCAATTACGTAAGAAGCACACGAATAACTTTTCAATAACCTGTTTACCCTCTCAGTTTCTATCCTCTGAGTTTCCAATTTTTGTTCAAGTTCAGAACATTTCTCAATATAACTATTGATGATTTTCTGCTTTGTCATGAACGCCCCATTGAGTGTCTTCATAGCTATCTCTTGTTCATTGCTTGACTTGCTATATTGATTCATAGCTTTGTTTAAAACATCATAAGATTCTTTTAGTCTATTCATGTTATGAATCAATTTGTTGTTGTGCCTTTTCACAGTATCACAATTTTCACACTTCTCAGGTATCTTTTCAGTATCCGCTTCCTTCTCAACCTTGATAGCTGGAATTTCTTTAACCTGCTTCTTTACTACTCGAACATTGTCTTCAGGTTTGACATTTTCTTCAGCAGTTGCTGCCTTATGATTCTTGTTTTTCGCAGCTTGTCTTTCTTTGATCTTTTCCATTTTTCCTGCAAAATACAAATTATACCTATCAGGTGAAAATTCTCTTTTATAATGTTCAAGTTTTCGAATGTCTTCACTATCATCATCACTCTCTTCATCTGATGAGTGATCAAAGATTGGAGCTTTTTCTGAAGCCTCTTCTTTTGAAACTAGTTCTTCTTCTTTCTTTTTAGGACTGAATTGCTGAGATTCGTAATAAGCATACGCCATTTCATCTTCAACAGTTGAATCTTCAAAAATTTGAGCAACAAATGCTTTAGAATTTGAAGTTCTGTTAGGATCATAATGATCCCAATTAAAACCTTCTGGAATTCTTTCATCATCTTGATGTACTAGATAAGCTTTCTTTGATGGCTCTTCCTTCCTAGCATGTGAAGTTTGTGGCGATTGTTGTTGATGCGGCTGTTGACCAATTTGATGATAAATCGCTTTTCGATGATAATCATTGTTGCCCAAAGGATTTAGAGCTCCACCTGTTCGCGATTTGTGCATTCTTGCTTAAAGTGCCCCTTCTCCCTGCAACGAAAACAAGTAACTTTAGATTTATCAAAACCTAAAGGTGAAGTTCCAGCATCACGGAAATCATCTCTTCAAGTGATCTGTTTAAACTTCTCAGCTCTTCTCAACACACTAGCCATACACCACTTAATATCCATTAGTTCCATCTCTTCAGCATCAATCTGATCATAATCCTCTTTGGTCAACATTGGATTACCAATCATTCCGGCTACCAAACTTTCATAAGAATCTAATACAGTCACCAATAAAGACATATGACCTTTGGCAACCTCTTCCGAGAAATTCTGACCATTCTGAAGATGTAATGCAATGTTGCATTGTAGTACTTGGCCATTATTGTTGTATGAGCTTTGCGGTATAGAATTGGTTGCTGAAAAATTTGGATCAAATGATGGATATGAAGAGAATCCAGTATTGTTGTTTGATCCTTGAGATGACCCTCCAGAAGAACTGTTTGCGTTAAATGCAGTTTCGATCTTTGGTGCAATGTTGGACTTATCAATCGTACCTCCTTTGTAGTACAAACCAATGTCCTATTCACCATTAGAATTCTTCATTTTTTCCATCTTCCGTTGTTCCATCTCTTGAACTTCAAGTTTTTCAATAAACTTGCTCAGCGATAGATTCGCAAATTCACCATTATTTTTCAAAATCATAAGATACGTGCCCCAAACATCTTGTGGTAACGCAACAGCCAACTTTTCAACCCATTCTTCTCTATCCTTCTTGATATCCAATCGCTTCATGTTAACCACCAAGTTGCAATATCTTTCTATAATCATTTTGGTGTTTTCAGTTTTTAATCCACGAAATAGATCAAATTCTTTCTTCTAAAGCGATTTTTTTGTTCTTGATCATATCTAAGCTTCCAACAAACTTCGTTTTTAGTGCTTTCCACATTGAGTGTGCACTTCCGTTGTGTTGCAATAAAATCAAGATGTCTTCCTTAATAGCTTGTTGCAATATACTAATCATCATCTTTTCACTTTTGTATTTCTTTTTCTCTTGGTCATCTAAATATTTAATAGCAACAATCTCACCGTCTTCATCAATCAGTCTAACATATCGTTCTTCAACACATTCCCATGCCTCTAGGTGATTCGCTTGAACCTAATTTTCGAATCGTTCCACCCATCCACTATACTCCTCGATATTCATGAGCTTAGGCGGTTTTTGCATGGTACCCATTTCATTCTCTAAGTTTACGGTCTGAGCTATAGTGATTGGGGTAGCAAATGCGTTCTAAATTCGTTTTCCATGTTTCGGTTTTTAAAAGTTCACAATCACAGATTTTCAAACGATCTGGAAATTTTTCAAACCAAGCGACCTGGATCTGATGCGACCTGGATCTGGTGCGATCTGAATTTGGTGCGAACTGAACAATTTCAAGCGATCTGAATCAGTTCAAACGACCTGCACTACTTTCAAACACTCCGTACGACCTGAACTGGTACGAACTGACCTTGGTACGACCTGAATACTTTCAAACGACCTGTGTTCAATCCGTGCGAACTAAATTGTTTAGCTCGTGCGACCTGACTATGTTTCACACGACTTGGACCTGATTTTGAACCACTTCGTGCGGTCTGAAACACTTTCAAACGATCTGGACTACACTTCGTGCGATATGGTAATATAATCCAAACGAACTGGTCACTTTCAAGCGACCTGACAAGTTTTCACACGATCTGATGTGATTTAGAATGATCTGGTTCAAAACTCAAGCGATTTGGATGAATATCCACCTCGTTTGAGAATTCTAAGTCCAAAAGTTCATCATTTTATCAATTTTGATTAGTTTTTAGGTTGATTTTTGGTCAAATTTGTTCACAAATTGTTCAAAACAGTGTTTTACGTGTTATATGTCAAAATCAGATCTTTTTAACCGTGAAAACTCGGTAAATTTGATGAAAAAGTGTAGAAATTGAGTAGAAGTGAGTAGAAATCAGATTTTATCCGTGAAAACAAGCTGAAATGGTAAGAACTCTTCCTCCTGAGCTCTGATACCACTTGTAGGATCGTTGAATTGATCAAATGAGTCGATCAGAAGAGTTCTAGATCAAATCAGAGGCGGGATTCAGTTATTTGATCTTCATTGCAGCTTGATACACACTTAGAAGTACTTTAACTGTCGATTGTATTGATTTCACAACGTTACAAGAGCTGGCGACACTTCGGTAGAGCTTCGCTACCGGAATCAGAAAGTTACAAATGAAGACCCAAGACCCACTATCTATAGGAGAAGCCAGGTCGCATGAACCAGACATGTCCAGTTCGCACGGACTGGCCAGTTCGCACGAACTGGTCACTTCGTGTGAACCTGCTGGTTCAGACCTGTTTCCCGTTTTTCTCAAACTACGTGTCTTGGTCTATCTAACCTATTACATGACTCGATACAAGACGAAGTCAACATACATATGCACTAACACCAGACCACACGAGCTGGCCCAGGTCGCACGACCTGGCCAGACCGCACGAACTTGGTCACCTCGTGCGAGGTGGCCTAGCCACTTCGTGAGGGGTGGCTAGTTCAGGTCTGTTTCCTATTTCTCTCGTACAATGTGTCCTGGTCTATCAATTCTAGTTACATGACTCGATACAAGACATAAGACGAGGTCAACAGACATATGCACTAACACCATCCATGTATTAAAAAATTTAAAAGGAGAAGGACCAAAATCAAGAGACAAGCAGGATAGAGAGACTGGACAGTGATCCGAAAGACCCCTATTATGAACCAAAACTTTGGCATTCGGCCAAAGACTCATAAAACAATCATTGATCAAGAACCTATCCAATTTGCTCAATTTAACATCACGATGCCCCGAAAAAAAGTAAAATTACCTCCCGTCATAAAGTATTCCAAGAGCCCGGAGTTGGAGATAAAACCATTGAAAGCATCAGCAGAACATCTATCAAAGCGAGAATTGACACGCTCCTCTTCCGAATGAACTTCATTAAAATCTCCTAAAAGGACCCACGCCCCATCAAACGAATTGAACAAGCCAGCGATCTCTACCCATAGATTTCTCCTGCCTGAAGCCTCATTGGGAGCATGCAGATTAAGGATATTAAGCCTGTCGTCGAACCCCGCGATATTCCCAGACAAGAGAAGGAATCTTTGATGTTTAACGACTAGAATAACATTAAAGGAGTCTGGATTCCATAAAGATGCCAAGCCACCAGATCTACCCACCGAACTCACAACCTCCGCTTTCAAAATTGACTTGTCCCAAAAACGTCTCAAAACAAAATCAGGCATAACCTCCTGGTGCGTTTCCTGAATACCGATAAAATCGGCTTTGGTTTTGCCCTTAAGATATCGAATCCAAATACCTTTATGCGAATCCGCAACCCCATTGATATTGATAGAGACAAAATTCATTTTAAACGGCTAGACTCCATCTCACCACTGGCCATCTTTTTCACATGATTCTCAAATCCTTCTACCTCAATGCCTATCCAAGATCCTAAATCCAAGGTACAGACGACCTCCGTCTCGAAATTAAGACTACCAGGCTAGTTTCCCTGATCCTCCTCCATAGAAGCCCCGGTTTCCCCTTCACCTAAAAGATTTGCATCTGCCCTCGCCTCCTCTTCCTCCATTCTGAAGATGGCTTCTAGGTTGAAGGGGTCAGACCCCAGCGAGTTATCCACTTCCTGATTAAGATCTGGGATCACAACCTTGTGGGCCTGAACTTTGGCTAATTTAACTCCTTTGGGCCTATTAGTAACATAACTGGGCTGGGTAGACACATCATTAGGTCTAAAGCCAAAACCCATGTTCTGAATATGTTCCTCGAGGCCCACCAAATCCCCAGAATTGTTAGCAGCATGTGGCGACAAAACCTGATCCCCATGAAGCCCAACATCAGGAGAACAGTCGTCAGAATCTCTCTCCTCAGTTACTCCTGCACGCGGCGAATCCAGTTCCCCAATTTTCCCCAGCAACGATTCGTTAACCTTGAAAATCGGTGACAAAGGGACGTTTGAGTTCTCCATGCACGTAGAGGGAGAAACGCAGCCATGACTGTTCAGTTCTACGTGATCGGAATTGGAGGAGCAGTCAAATTCCGGTGACCTACTAGAAGAAACCACCTCCGAATCCTCCGGTTTCAAAAATTCTGGGCACTATTGCGCCGCAATCTCCTCCACCCAAACCTGTAAATGATGCCTTTTCCAACTGAGAGTGAATTCCGTAGAGACTCGCTTCCATGAATTAACCAAAATTGCCAGCCGATCCTCAGCCATGTTCCCGCTAAAAACTTCGGCCTCCGATTTAACCAGCAGCTGGCCGCATCGTTCTCCTATTTTATTGATAACATATCGATCCCAGAGAGAGATGGGAACACCCAACACTTTGACCCACGCGATTCTTTCAAAAATGGGCAGAATCCCCTCCCACACGTATAACCTCGCGAACCACAGCTCCCATTGATCAACCTTAAGGCTGCGGAATTCCTCTGCTTCTTCCGAGCACTTGAAGCAGAGCAATACTTTGAGGCCCCCCAGATATCTCAACTCGAAATTATCCCCCATTATCTCGGATAGGTGATATTTGAGGTTATTAAGAATATCGATATCCTTGACTTCACCGATGAGTGGTCTAAATTCCCAGTGCTTCTTCGTCTTCGAATTCATGGGAGGGAGATCGATCTTCAACTTGTTGTTGGCTGGACAAACCGGATTGACAACGGAGGCATACGACCTGATGTTCTGGTGCTGGGCTTGAGCCGCCGACGGAGCTTTTCCATGCAACACAGTAGGTCGAACCTCTTGCAATCTAGAGAAAATTGAAACCCTACCTCCCGTATGCTGCTCCACTATCTTAGATCCGTCTTTACTGAATTTAGCTAAGTTCAAATCAATAATAGCACCATCGATCCTAACTTCTTTAAGCTTCTCAATCCACCATGCAGGATCCTTTACGCTAGACAACTTAATAAAACCAAATTTATTACCTGCCCGGTCTTTTTTGACTGGAACGAAAGCGTCTTCCAGATTATCCAAATGTTCAAAAGCCCTCCAAAGGGTGTTCCGAGAGCAAGAAACAGGGAGATTGGAGATGAAGAAAGAGGTGGTGTTCCGAAGTCGTAGTTCCCTGTTTTGAAAAAAACATTTCCCGCCTGGCTTCTTTCTTACTGAGAACCTTATGCTAGCTATCATCCTTGTGAAACTGACTGTCATTGTAACCCTTACCATACCCACGACCCATAGTTTTCTTTTCTAATAAACAAAAACAATTTAATCATAACAAAATGAAAAAAGTTCCTTGATTAAATAAAAGAGACGTGTTGGAAGAAGTTCTAAATTAAATTGACCTCCCTCTCGCTCCAAAAAAATGGCCATGCTGAGTTCCAAGGAGATAAATTGGGTAAACAAAAAAAAACTAAAGTGGATGCCACATGGCATCTAGCGTTTGATTGACCGCCGAGCTTTGCCAATCAAGGTCGAGTACCGTACACACAAATAGAAATTGTATTTTATATATTGATTATAGTAGGATAGTTGTAATGTTTTTTCATGTCCTAAAACGATTTCTAAAATCGACACATTTTAAAGGGTTCCACAAAGAAGACACTTTATCATGAAAATATGGAGAATAAGTCAAAGTGTTAGATCTTAGATTTAAAAGGCAATTTGAGTTCCTATGGTTGATACATTTCGCATGATGAGCCCCCAGTTTTTTTCTTGCATTCTGAATTCTCATGGTTGTCATTTTCTTGCACCTTGAGTCCTTGGGTCAAATTGCTGGGGAATATTCCGTTAACCCTAATAGTTAACATTGTTATAATGAGGGTACTCTTATCTTTTCACCCACAAAACCTAATGAGGGTATACACAAATAGAAATTGTATTTTATATATTGATTATAGTAGGAGAGTTGTAACGTTTTTCATGCCCTAAAACAATTTCTAAAATCGACACATTTTAAGGGTTCCACAAAGAAGACACTTTATCATGAAAATAGGGAGAATAAGTCAAAGTGTTAGATCTTATATTTAAAAGGAAATTTGAGTTCCTATGGTTGATACATTTCGCATGATGAGCCCCCACTTTTTTTCTTGCATTCTAAATTCTCATGGTTGTCATTTTCTTGCACCTTGAGTCCTTGGGTCAAATTGCTGGGGAATATTCTGTTAACCCTAATAGTTAACATTGTTATAATGAGGGTACTCTTGTCTTTTCACCCACAAAACCTAATAAGGGTACACATAAATAGAAATTGTATTTTATATATTGATTATAGCAGGATAGTTGTAACGTTTTTCATGTCCTAAAACAATTTCTAAAATCGACACATTTTAAAGGGTTCCACAAAGAAGACACTTTATCATGAAAATAGGGAGAATAAGTCAAAGTGTTAGATCTTAGATTTAAAATGCAATTTGAGTTCCTATGGTTAATACATTTCGCATGATGAGCCCCCACTTTTTTTCTTGCATTCTGAATTCTCATGGTTGTCATTTTCTTGCACCTTGAATCCTTGGGTCAAATTGCTGGGGAATATTCCGTTAACCCTAAAAATTAACATTGTTACAATGAGGGTACTCTTATCTTTTCACCCTCAAAACCTAATACCCTTCTCTCATTTGAGTCCCCTAATTCGAGATGTCATTTGTGCCCCCTAACAACCAAGACAACCACCCCCTCCTGCCACCATCACCACCAACCCCCTTCGCCTTTCTTCATTACCATTGCTACTATTATTTTTTATACCATCACCACTGCTCTTCATTCACAACCCTCCGACAATCTTCATTCACACCCGATCATGCCTTCTGTCGACCTCACTACTACTGTTGACACACAAAGTGTCACAGTTAGTTCCTCACAGCTACAATTCGTATAATCTTGTAATGTTAAACTGAAATTAACTAAACATTAAAAAAGATTTTGAACTTGATTTTGAGTGTGTAGCTGGAATCAGGCTTAATGCCTCCCTTCGCCACCTCGTGGTCCATTTCGGGTTGTTCTAGTTCCTTGAACAATGCGACCTAGGTCCTTGAACAATGCGACCTTAGACATCGTCTTTGAATGTGGTACGGGTGATAGGCTCGAGTAGATGTAACTACGATGCTTAACTATTATAACAAACTAGATCGGTTTTTTTTGTAATGATCTATTATACCCGTTGTTTTGTAATGATGTATATCGTACCCGAGTTATGTGTATATAATATATTAGTTAATGGATTTAATGCTTATCAATGAAGATAATTTGCATTGTTAGTGTTTGGTTCTAAGTTGTATCTTGAAGCAAGAAAGCATGTCTGACAAAGAAAATGGTGGGTGAATGGATCTGGGATGGAGGAGGGAGTTCATGTGACAGAGATGTTGATGTTGGTGGAGTTGCAGGTAGTGGCGGCTGGTGGTAAGTGGTGGAGCCAGGTGGTGGTGAGTGAGTGTGAAAGAGAGAGAGAGAGAGAGAGAGAGAGAGAGATAGAAGTGTTTAAAATGGTGAATAAGAATGTTGGTGGGTTCCACCTTTAATTTTAATATATCTAATTTAGTGTTTTAATTTAATACAAAGGGCATGTTGGTCATTTTACATGGAGTTAACAGAGAAAACTAACGGACATCCACTCTAGAGACTATCCGAGTAACAAAATGTCAAACCACATGAAGCACCGATGTAATTTCCAAAAGTTAGGAACTACAGGGGTTATTTAAAAAACCACAAGGACTATTGGTGCATTTTACTAAAAAAACAGGATCCTAATTAATTGAGCCATAAAGTCGTTGCATATTCATTATTATTGATCGGTTGCACGTAAATCATATTAGAAGTCATATCACATTCATTTTAATTACTTTACATATGACAATTCAGAGGCCCATAAACAAGGATAAATACCTCTTAACAATAAAACAAAACTGTCGGTTGAAGAATTCCGATACCACTATAAAACAAAACAAGGATAGTTAGTTTTTGAAAAAAAAAGGCCGTAGCA
Source organism: Helianthus tuberosus (assembly GCA_030545235.1). NCBI lineage: Eukaryota > Viridiplantae > Streptophyta > Magnoliopsida > Asterales > Asteraceae > Helianthus > Helianthus tuberosus. The sequence continues at coordinate 91,544,965 of CM060411.1, forward strand.
AAACTTGAGATTTCAGATCAGGGGTCGAAAATGTATATAACTAATAAAATTATAAAACCGGAGAATCGAAAATGTATATACCTAAAAAAATTCTATACGAAAACTACATACCGAGGATTGAGTATCGTTATAGCACCTATGCCTATAAGTGGTTAGATATTAATTTTCTGTTATGGATATTAAAACAAGCATCGGCAAGGATTGATGTAAACCTATTTGTCCATGGTGTTGACAGTAACTATCACGAGTGTTACAGACCTTATGTTTCATTTTAAATTGTATGTTGTAATCAGCGGATTTTGTGGTATTGGATTAACTTATCGATCGAGATGATAACATCGGTGATTAATCGAGTTAGGTGACGCAGGAGTGCAGGTTCATTTAACACGAATGTTATTTTGGCCTTGTAGTTGACACTTATTTTAGTATTCAAATAATTGTTGTGTTTGGCTTAATCTATCACTAATTTTGGGCCTAATTGTATTAGAATTAGTAGTCTATAAATTGTAAGATTAAAAGTCCATTCCCATGTGTATTCTTGGGCAAATAATGGATGTTTTGGGTCTAAAAAAAATCCCATTACGTTTTGGCAGATGTTGGCTTTAAAAGGAAAAGCCCAATATATTATTTAGCATATATAAAGAAGGCCGTATGAAGTCTAATGTGAACTTCGGTAGTATTTCTTGATCGCAAGACATGAACGCACAAAACAAAATTCAAACTTACGGTTACTTTGTTCGTTCATCTTAATATCACAGATTCATCAAATCTGATTCCTATCAAGAGTAGAGAGAGTGATCTCTGTCTAATCCGATAAATTTTTGCGTGTAACCCGCAAGTAGATTTATCTGATAGCTCTCATACAATTCAGAGATTAATTCAGGTTTCATCTATTAACTTGCAATTTCAATTAAGTATCCAAGTTTGTTTTCTTTGTTCGAATTGTTGGGTTTCCATGGTGATCGCTTAAAATTTTATTTATCAAAACCCGGTTCACTAAATAATAATCATTTAATTAAGCGAGCTAATTAATAAAACGCATCGGAAAATAAACAAGTGATCAACAATAAACGAAACCCGACAGGATCCAGTTACATGCAAATACGAGCACAGTGATAAGTATATTTAACTACCAATGAGAAAGATATACCTCGGTTAATGACGAACCGGTTGAGACACCGAGGTTCAATGAACAAGTGCTAGTGATACGAACTAACGAGATGCGAGTGCGAACCCGTATAGCGGCGGCGGCGGCCGGTGGCGAGCGGCGGAGCCGGTGGTGGGTTATGGGTATTCTCTTTGAGAGTGGTTTTTAATTATTGCAACCAAAAAACAACAAGACCCAAACCTCAATTAAATAGTAGATGGAGCCTCATGCATGTTTGCCAATTGGCGGACATGCATAATGCATGTGTTACAATTAGCCAAGTTCTTGCATGCGCGACAAGTGGAGTAGCACGGATGCATGCATGACAAGTGGCGAGATGAGTATTCTTGTCTCACCCGGTCCATGTACCCGTCTCTCAGTTAATACCCGTATATCGTTCGTAATTACCAGTTAAACCAGTTACGTGGATTTTAGTTCGTTGCCCACGGTGTAACTCTTATGGGTCCGGACCCGTTCGGTAGCGTTGACTTATCGAACCGGACATAAATATCCAACAGCTCCCACTTGGACAGTCTCTGATAAGATCTCAACGCAGACGGCCAGCAGTGCTCTAGCTACACATAGCTGCCCCCAACAGGTCATGACACTTTAAAGTCACTAACCAAGGTATCTCCCCCTCAGCAACTGCTTGGTACTTGAAGACATTATACTTATGGCAATCGCTGTCATCTATCTTTCTGTAAAAGACATCAATTGAACAATGAGACATGGATCAGATTCAATCTCATATGGCATTCAATCATTATCGTTCTCGTTCAAGAATCAAAATGGTCAAATCAAACACACAGTAAGTTTGGGTAAGGCCTGACACTTCACCAGTTTGAATCGACGAGGGCGGCCCGATGTCTACCTGTTACATATAATGTAAGAGTACAAAATCCCATCTTGACTACATACAACTCCCACTGAACTTCAAAGCTACTCCCAACCAATGCCTTTATGACTGGCAGTTACGCGAAAACGGTTGACACTGATAAAAGAATAGTCCTTAGTAAACGAAAGTTCTAGTATGTATCTCAGGTCAGAGGATACTAAATGAGTATGCCTAAATCAAAAACATCTTATGACTAAGATCCATGAAGATGATTTGATGCGAGTTACATCCAGCGTTATTCACAATGAGGCCTGTGAATTTGGAAGTCAACTCATTGAGTCCAAAATCAGAATAGTCTTAATTTAGAGTTGTTCCCACGAGTCTGACCGACTACGGATAATTTAGAATACAAGATTCATGGATTAAACGTATCAAAAATCGAACACAGCTGTAAGATTCAAACTTTGCATTTAACCAGTAAATCAAAGGTGAATTCAAAAGGTACAACTGTTTGAATGTTCGTACATCCAAATACTAAATCAAAACAAATGGCTAGCCGATATAAGACAGATAGCATTCCCATGTCGGTCGTGCTTGTCCTGAGTCATCAGTTTAGTGAACGGGTCTGCTAGGTTTTGATATGTGTATATTTTGCTTATTAAGATGTCTCCTCATTCCTGTATTTCCCGTATATAGTGGAACTATCTTAGAATGTGCTTAACTCTATGATCTGGGTTCCTTGGTTTGAAGAATGATTCATGTGTTATCATAGAACACCTATATTGGTTTCTGAATACTTGAAACCACATCAAGGTCGCTGATGAACTACTTCATCCAAGTAGATTCTTTTGCAGCATCTGATGCAACTATACATCCGGATTCGGTGGCTGAATCCGCCAATACACTCTGTTTTGGAGCTTTTCCAATAGACAACTCTTCCATTGAGAGTGAATACGAATCCTGATTGTGAGCGAGAATCATCTCGGTCACTTTGGAAGCTAGCATCAGTGTAACACCTTATAGTGAACTCTTCTTCCACTCCTCCAAACACCAAGAACATATCTTTAGTTCTTCTCAAGTACTTCAGAACGTTCTTTACTGTAGTCCAATGAGCAATGCCAGGATTATGCTAAAAACAACTGGCTACGCTTAAAGCACACGAGACGTTAAGTCTAGTACATAGCATACATGATTGAACCTATCGCTGAAACATATGGAACTGCTTCCATTTGCTTAATTTCAATGTCCATTGAAGGAGATTGCAATTTGTTCAACACGGTTCCTTTAGTCATAGGAACACCTCCTTTCTTGGAGTTTTTCAATCTTGAAGCGTGTCATCATCTTTGTCTATGTACGTTTTTTGACTTAGCCCTAGAAGCCGCTTAGATCTATCCCTATAGATCTTCATTCCTAGAATGTAAGTAGCTTCTTCCAAGATCTTTCATTGCGAAGCAAGATCCCAAATGGTGATTAACTTTGTTAAGCATAGGGATGTTATTTCCAATGATTAGTGTATCATCCACATACAGGATGAGGAATGATATAGTGCTCCAACTAGCCTTTTTTGTAAAAACACAAGCCTCATCTTCATTCTTGACAAAATTAAACTCTTTGATCTTCTGGTCAAAATGAAGATTCCAGCTACGAGATGCTTGCTTGAGTCCATAAATGGACTTATTTAGTTTGCACACCTCAGTTGGATATTTAGGATCAACAAAACTTTCAGGCCGAACCATATAGACATCTTTAGAGAGATGTCCATTAAGAAGGGCAGTTTTGACATCCATTTGCCATATTTCGTAATCATAGTACGCAACTATGGTAATCAATATCCCGATTGATTTAATCATAGCAACGGGCGAGAAGGTCTCATCATAGTCAATACTTTGAGTTTGAGTGAAACCCTTCGCAACTAGCCGTTCTTTATAGGTGTGCACATTTCCATGCAGATCGGTTTTTCTCTTGAAAATCCATTTGCTTCCTACTTCCCGAGATTCAGGGGGTAGCTCAACCAAGTCCCATACTTGATTGTCATGCATAGATTGTATCTTGACATTCATGGATTCTTGCCATTTCTCAGATTCCGGATCTAAGATTGCAGATTTGTAGTTAGCAGGTTCGTCATTAGACTCAGCTACTAATAAGACTTTGGGACCTTTTAGATGCCATAGATATCTATCAGATTCTTTGCGAATTCTACTACTTCTGTGAACGCTTGTGTTTATGTCTGATTCATTGGCAACAACTACTTGTTGATCAGACGGTCCGACTACATTAGCAGTTGTTTGTGGTTCTCAAATTTCTTCAAGATCAACCACATTATTTCCAGTTCCTCAATTAAGAAGTTCTTCCTCGAGAAAGAGTCCCTTTCGTTTGATGGAAATCACATTTGCATCAGGATGGTAGAAATAATATCCGCTTCTTTTATAGTATCCGACGAAAACAACCTTTTCGCCTCGAGGATCGAGCTTATCATCAGAATCATTTGTGATGTATGCATCACATCCCCATACTCTAAGGTATTCCAAATCGGGTTTATGCCCATGCCATATCTCATATGGCGGTTTTTGTTTCCCTTTTAATCGGAGCAAAATTGATAATGCGGGCAGCGGTCATAAGAGCATGACCCCAAAAGGAGTGAGGCAAGTTATTTCTACACATCATCGATCGAACCATATTAAGTAGAGTTCGATTTCTCCTTTCACTCACACCATTAAGTTGGGTGTGCTAGGTGGAGTGGGTTCTGAAATTATTCCACACTCTTTCAGATGATTGAGAAACTCAAAGCTGAGGTATTTACCAGCTCGATCCGATAAAAGTACTTTTATCTTTCTATCAAGCTGGTTTTCTAGTCATGGTTCTGAAAGGGCCATGTATATCAGTGTGAATGAGTCCTAGAAGACCATGGTCTCGTTCACCAACATTGGTACAGGGGTGCTTTGTGAGTTTGCCAACTAAACAAGATTCGCAAGCATCAAAGGAGTCCCGTCCAGTGGATTCAAGAATCCCCTCGGACTGGAGCCATTTTATGCGTGCCTTACTTATGTGGCCAAGTCTGCAATTCCATAAATGTGTTTCATTTATATCAGCTTTGTTACGCTTAGAAAGATGATATATGTTATTACTTGTTTGAACATCAATCTCATAAATATCATTTTGAGGTTTAGCCTCAAAATAAAAGACATCATTCAAGTAAGCTTAAATAGAAAAACCATTAAAACGTACTTGAACCCTTGTTCAAACAGTAAAGAAACTGAAATAATGCTTCTGGTCAAACCAGGTGTATACAAACAATTATTTAAAGTAACTAAAAGGCCAAAGGGACATGAAAGACACAAAGGTTCCAGTTGCTAGAACTGGAAGCCTCTTTCAATTGCTAACTATGAGTTCCATGTGGCCTTGTTTCAGTTTCTTCCACCTTTCAGGCTCCTGCAAGACATTAACGATGTGGTAACCACATCTGGTATCAAATACCCATGTGTTGCTAGAAACAGTGAAAAGTTCGATAACATAAATGAGAATATCAGAAGAAGTGCCAATGTAATTGGCCTTGTTCGTCTTCAGCTTGGCTAGATACTGCGGGTAGCTTCCCTTCCAGTGCCCCATTTGGTTGCATTCAAAGCACTTACGCTCCTCAGGAGGGTGTAATTTTGCAACATGGTTGTTGTTGGTGGCATTTCTGGCAGCAACAACAACTTTTCTCTTGACTTTGTTCTTATGTTTCCTTTTCTTGTTATTGGGATTCTTAACACCACCAGACTAGACCATTAGAACTTGGTTGGTTTTGTGGAATAACCAAGCTTGTTCATCTGGTCAATGTATCCTTTCATCTTGTGCACATGAGTACTGATACAAGATACTTCCAGCATTTTACAACTTATGAGCTATTTCATGGTGTCATATCGCTCTTATCGGGCTTGTTTCTAGAACATATGTTAGGATCTGAGTTTGGTTTTGATTGTGTTTTATGTTTGAACAAAGATGAAGATGAATGAGTTGTGCAGCGGAATTAAGATAGAAACAAACTTTGCACACAATCAAACGAGAGAATTCCTTTAATCAAACATTTTCAACAAAGAACCGAAAGATTGAATTTATTTCAATAACGATTACAATGCATGTATGAATGCAAACTCCCCCTCAGCCTGAGCTCACAGTGTTTGTTCGTGCAGGAAGTAGATTTTGTAAAGAGCTGAATAGAACAGTGCATGGTACTGTTCTATTTATAGGCACGAGCAAACCACTGAGGCATCTAAGCTGACGTCACCATGAAAGTGACATCTAACCTCCTAACAAACTCTAACCTCTGATCTATACAACCTCTGCTATGATAACTACTATTATTACAATACATTACATAAAGACATCTAAACTACTGCTGCATCCATCCACTGATGTGAACCCAGCAGTACTTGTCATGATCAGCAGAGCTTGATTCAAGGCAATAGATTGAACAGTAGAGCTTTGGTCTTTCATCAGTCTTTTACTTGATCAGCAGTTTGTAGGTCAGCAGTTTGTACGATCAGTAGATAGGAGGTCAGCAGATGTTGAAACCACTTTCAAGGGGAGAGACTTGTATACATAACATCTGCTTATTCTGGATCCACTGCTCTAATCCAGTTTTGGCTTTAATTATTTGTTCCTTTGGTAGGGTTCAATCCCAACAATCTCCCCCTGGAACAGATAATGCCAAAACCCTTCATTATTGTGGAACTTTATTGCCTCATCAACAGTTCCCTTATCTGACCTTTAATTTGTAACTCAAAGTCTAGGGCTTCTGTGTCATCTTCATCCCTACTAAGTGGAAGATCAAGGAGATCCTGCATATCTTCAAGACTTAGGCCAAGTGCTTGTTCCCTTGTTATTTTCTTCACTTCTCCACTAGACCTGAACATAGTCAGTACATGGGTCTGTTTGTCAGTTTCCCACTTTAGTACTTTTGAGCCTGGTGGGTTTCTTGGGAGATTTTTATTGGATGAGGTGTTTGGTGATGCAGGCCTATTCATGACTGTTTGAGCAGTGCTTGTAGGTTGATTCAGGCCAAGAGTATCAGCTATCATCTGCTTAATGCCTTCTTTTACAAGCTCATCTTCTGCTATTAGTTATGCCACTGTTTCAGTAACCAACTGTTTTTGTTGCTTTCTTTTGTAGATAGCAGCACCAGCTGGAGCAGTAGCTCTCCTGATTTGCAGCTTTGATGGTCTTTTTGAAACCTCTGTTTCAGGATAGTCAGGCGTTTGTGGAGCAGTAGGATCTGTCTTTCTTAACTTCTCCAAACTTTTGTAGGTAGCCCTAACTTTATCTTCTTTCCATCTCAACACTTGATTCAAAGACCCTTAATCAGCAGCAGCCAATTCCTCTTTCATTCTCCTCAGCTCTACCTTTTTATCAGGTACATTCTTTTTGAACTTTGCCCAATCTGGAGGAGTGTGCTTGACCTTATTTTTGATCATTTCTTGAATCCTGGCTGCTTCACTTTCAAGCTCACGGATGGTCCACTCTTTGTACATGTGTTTTTCTCCCTTGTACTTCTTCGTTGCCTTGATGCTTTCAATGTAGTCTTTTCTCAAAGTTTCATCTGCTTTCTCTGAGATTTGTTGACAAACATTTTTTGCAAATTGCTCTAAGGATCTGACTTGAGTAAATAGAAACTGATAATGCCTTTGAATTTCTCTGTCATTTTTTCCTTGAGAGTTTCGTTTGGAAATATCTTCTGCCTGTTTAGCCTAAACTTTCAAATATTCTTCAATGTTGTTAGGCCTTGGATATCCTTTAACTGATGGCAACTTCCTTTTAGTAGGGTCATCCTCATAGTAGAAGGACTTGATCTCTTCTCTAACTGCTTCAAGTTCTAGAGGAAATTGGACACCTGCAGGAGTGATAATAGGGATTGGTTGTTGTACTGGAGCTGATGAGAGAGGAACAAGGTTTGGAATAAGTGCAAGTGATTGTGAAGATGTTGGTGGTGGTGATGGTGAATCATCATCTGGTATGAAAATCCTTCTCCTTTTTATTGTAGGAGAGGCAGATGATGTTTTGGGTGGATCAGTGGTGGTGTTTTTAATGGCAGTGGTTTGTGATTGACTAACAGTTGTTGAAACAACTGGTGTTTCAACCACTGTTGTCATTACAACAGATGTTGTAACATCTGATGTCTTCTGCTTTTTGGCAGGAGGAGATGGTGGTGAGGTTGTTTTTGGTGGTGATGGTGGTGGTGGTAAGACAGTGGTTGTGGTGTGTGTTGAAGTTATGTGTGTTAAAGTGATGGCAGATGTTGAAACAACTGAAGTACCAGCAGATGTTGATACAGCAGGAGTTACAACAACTGTTTGGGTGGAGGTTTGATGTTGGGGGCTTTTGGATGGTGGTTTTGGAGTATGCTTTGTGAGTCTGGATGGTGTGGACTTGGGTTCCCTCACTTTTCTAGTGGGATTTCTTTTCAGCACAGGATTTTGAACATCCTTTAGCCCAGAACAACCCTGCGCATTCAACTCCATGTAAGCTCTTTTCTCCTCATTCCACCTTGACATATCCTTTGCCTCTCTGTCCCTTTTTACACTTGCTACTCCTTCATCAAGTGCATTTTAGGTCACATCAACCTTTTTGCTACCATCTGGCAAAGGAATTTTTCTAGTCATAGCATCTCTTTCTAGTTCAATGTAAAGACCATCATCTATTCCCTTCTTCTTCCACTCCTGAATTTTCTCCCCCTTTTTGGCATTATCTGGGGGTAATTGATCAATAAAGAGAACAGTTGGAGGAGCAGTGCCAGTGGTTTTCAATATGTGGGCCTTGAAAGCCTTGATGTCTGCATGTGTGTTCTTGAACCTAGACTCCATTGTTTTCTCAGCTCTTGTACATGTATTGCATGTTGCTGGTCAGCCATTTGTTTTTGTTTTTAGAGATAAGGTTGAAATAGATTCCAGAGCTCATTTGTAGCAGGTTCTTGTGGTGGAGCAGGTTCTTGAGGTGGAACAACAGTGGATTGCACCTTTTGTACTTTCAACAACTGTTGCAGCATTTCTTTGATTTCTGCAACCGAAGTATCCAGCTTTTCAACACGTTCCGTCAATTCAAGGTACTTTAAACCATCACCCAATTTAATGGGATCATCTGATTTCCCACTAGTAGTTATTTTATCAGTGGTTGAGGTAGGGAGTGTGCTCCAAACATTAACCACTGATGCCCCTTTTTCTTGGTACTGGGGTCTTCTTCCTTCAACACTTGACAACCTTTTGATGTTGCCAGTGGTCAAAACAAATCCACTGGTGGATGTCAGAGGTGCTATGGAAGGAATTGCCTCCAAGGAAGTCTTATTAATGTAACCACTGTCCAAATGCAAACCAGTGGGTTCAGCACTTGTAGTGGCTGCTTCACTTGGATTACCACCAAGAGTTACTTATAACTCAAGGGGTGTAACCTCCTCAGGTTGTGTTGGTGGGTTAGCAAAGATTGATACAACAGACCCAGTCATTTGTTGAGGCATGTTCTCATTGATAGGTGATTGAGAAGGACTGGTTTGTGCCTGGTTCAAATCAATTGCATCCAACAAAAGTTTAGTTGGTGGGGGAATTGTGGATGTGAGTTTTGGTGTAGAAAGAGAATTTGCCCCGGGCATTGGGCTGTGGATGATGGAAGCAAGTGATTCCAGAGCATCGTATTGTGGTGTCCCTATGTGTACAACCTGTTCTTTTTGAGAAGAAGCAGGAGGAGTTTCAGTTATGGGTTGAGATATTTGTACCAACTACTGTGAGGAAGTAGTAGCAGTGGTTTCTTGTGACTTTTGTGTTGTCACTGGCAGTTGCTCTGGTATCTGATCCTCCAGAGTTGCCTTTTTGATAGGTTTGGGGGGGTTTTTGAGTTTTATTTTTGTTTGGCTTTGTGGTGATTAAAGGTGTGGGTTTCAAAGCAGTTGTTTTGCTACTTTAATCACCTTGAGCAGTGGGCTCAGCAGCAGATACCTGAGGAGCAGTGGTAGCTGCTAAATTCTGCTCAGGCACCTCTGCTTGTGTTTTGCAAGGTGTTGACATTCTTGTAAAAGTTTCAGCAGTTAAGCTATGCATTTGAAAAGATTCACCTTGTTTTATTGCAGAAGCCTCATTCTTACCAAGTTTCTTTTCAAAATAGTAACTTAAAAATCTTGGAAACAGTAAGAATGATTTTGTTTCAACATTTTTAACCAGATCATTAAAAATTTCCCGGGATAATTAAAATTTTCTTCTTGAAGAATAGCAAATCCCATATTTTGAATCTTTAATGGTATTTCATTAAAAGCAGTGGTTTTGTTTGAAACACACATTCGGAGGGTATGGAATAAAAATCTTGTTGCAGGAGGGAAGAAACCTTTTTGTAAGGTATCCCTCTTCATCATTGTGTCTGCATACCCTCTCTCAATAAAGTCAATTTTTAACTCGTTTTTAGGGAAAGATGTTTTACCTTGTTGATCCTCGAGCTAAAAAACTTCCGAGATGGATTGTGGTGTTATTTTGACAGCTTTACCCTTTAGCGAAGAGTTAATGGCTATTACAGCTTCTCCTTGTTTTTCAAGGGTTGCATTCTTCCAAAACTCTCTTTGGGTCGCCAAGTAAATTGGTGCATCTGCTGTTAACAAAGTTTTGTACTTTGATGCAGATATGATATCAATGATGGAGTCAAAAACATCTGTGGTGTCGGGTTTTGTGAGAAGACGCAGAAGGTTGTGAGAAAGTTTGTGTGGAATTTCAGTGGGTTTAGCGTTTTGAGAGGCCTCTTTTGAAGATGATTTTGAGGTTGATTTCGCGGAAGACTTCGATTTAATCATTTTTTAGAAGACGATCGAAGAAATTTGTGAAGGAATTTTGAGGAAGTGTAATGAAAAACTTCTTTGAGAAGAGAATTTTTGAGAATTCAATTCGACAGTAAAACCCTGTTTGGGTGTTGAATGGGGGTTTTATAGAGAAAAAGTGAATGCTGACGTGGCAGCGGTTACAAAAGGACTGACCACTATGTACGGCCCACATGCCAACCCCTGATGAAATGAAGGACATTACTTTTTATGAAAGTTACTGATGAAAGGCAGTGGTTACAACGGTAACAACTCGAAGCAATGGATGATTTTCACTATCAGTGGATAGCATATCAGTGGATAAGACACTGCTTTTAAACAACAGTGTTTATCAAGGAGATGAGAGAACAGGGGTTGACTTTCAGCAGTGGACAGACTTTAAAGTAGAACAGACTTTTGAACAAGCAGTGGTTTTTGCAGACTTTTAAGGATTTTAATGATAACTTCATTTTTAGCTATTTTTAAGGATGGATTTTTGATTTTCTGAAAACATTTTAATGCTTTTATTCATAGAAAAACAAGATGTTGCTTGTTATTCCATGTTTAGCATGCCAATCCTAGAGACCAAGCTTTCAAAGGTGGATGTATCTAATGCTTTTGTGAGCACATCTGCCAGCTGGTCTTTAGTTGGAACATGATGCAGAGAAATCAAACCTTTTTCATAGCAATCCCTCATAAAGTGATGTCTGATGTCGATGTGCTTGGTGGTTGAATGGGATACTGGATTTTTGATGATATTTTCTGCTGCCTGGCTATCCAACATGAGTGGTGTCTTTAAGGATGTGATACCAAAATCCAGCAACTTATTTTGAAGCCACAGGAGTTGGGCTGTACAGCATGCAGCAGCAATGTATTCAGCTTCAGCAGTGGATGTTGAAACAGCTGCTTGCTTTTTGCTTTGCCAACAAACCAAGAAATTGCCTAGAAATTGGCACCCTCCTGAAGTGGACTTCCTTGTGGTGTTACATCCGGCAAAGTCACTGTCTGAAAAGCCTGAAAGCCTGATATTCCCATTAGCTGGATACCAGATACCAAGTGTGGGAGCACCTTTTATGTATCTGAAGATCCTTTTTACAGCAATGAGGTTTGATTTTCTAGGAGCTGATTGACTTCTTGCACAGACACAGGTTGCAAACATGATGTCTGGTCTAGATGCAGTTAGGTACAGTAAGGACCCAATCATGCTTCTATAAAGTGTTTGGTCAATCAGCTCATCCTTTTCATCAGACATGACAAGCTTATTTGTTTCCATGGGTGTGCTGCATGGTTTACAATCATTCATATCAAATTTATTTAAAAGTTCTTTAGCATATTTTCTTTGATGAATGAAAGTTCCATTTTGCATTTGATGACCTTGGAGACCAAGAAAGCATTGCAGCTCACCCATTGCACTCATTTCAAACTCAGCTGTCATGAGTTGCCTTAACTCTTCACACATTTTATTACATTTGCTTCCAAAAATAATGTCATCCACATAAATTTGGACAATCATTAAATCCCTTCCTCTCCATTTTAGAAACAGTGTTTTATCAATGGTACCTCTTTTGAAACCATTTGAGAGTAGAAAGGTGGAGAGCGTTTCATACCAGGCTCTAGGTGCTTGTTTCAGGCCATACAAAGCTTTGTTTAGCTTGTTGACATGATCTGGATAAAATGGATCCTCAAAACCTGGAGGTTGACAAACATACACCTCTTCTTGAATTGTACCATAGAGGAAAGCACTTTTGATATCCATTTGGAACACCTTCATGTTGTGGTTGACAGCAAAGGCCAGGAACAGTCTTATAGCTTCCAATCTTGCTACAGGGGCGAAGGTTTCATTATAATCAATCCCCTCTTCCTGTCTGTAACCTTGAACCACAAGCCTGGCTTTATTCTTGACAACAATGCCCCTTTCATCAGTTTTTTTTTTTGAAGACCCACTTTGTGCCGATGGGACTTACATATTTTGGCAGTGGTACAAGCTCCCACACTTGTTGTCTTTTAAACTGTTGGAGCTCCTCTTGCATGGCTTCTACCCAGCTGTTGTCTTTCAGTGCCTCTTGGTACTTGACTGGCTGATGGAGTGATAGAAAGCCAGCAAAAAGACAAATGTTTTGGCTTCTTGTGAGCACCCCTTCATTGATGTTGCCAATAATTTGGTCAGGTGGATGAGATCTCAAGAAGATTAAATCTCCTTGGTATGGTATGATGGCATTTGTTGCTGAAGGTTGCAGATGTGTATCATCTGAGCTAACCACTGCTGGTGACTTTGATGATCCAGCAGTGGCTTCAAAAGGTGGTGGAATAGGTGGCAATGGTGTGGACACATGCTGATTTTTATCCACTGTTGGAGGACTTTTATCAACAGTGCTTGATGATGTGGAAGCAGTGGTTAAGGGGCTACTTTGGTCAACAACTGTTGAGGTAGCAGTGGTTGAGCTTTGATAGCTGTTTTGTACAACTGATGCTTTTCCCATTATGGCAGACTTTTGTTGAGGAATGATGATCTCATACCCATAGTTTGGTGATGAATCCTCTGATGGACCTACACTGTTAGTCTTGACAGCAGTGTTTTCAAAAGTGAATTTATCAAGATCAAACAAATCTGCAGGATTTGCTGGGATTTTTATTGATGAAAGTTCATTGAACTTTACATTCAAGGTCTCCTCCACTGCCTTGGTCCGTGTATTAAACACTTTGTAGGCCTTGGCAGTGGTTGAGTATCCCAGATGATAACCACAATCTATTTTGGCTGCAAATTTTGAGATGGAATCTTTTAAATTCAAAATAAAGCATGGGCAGCCAAATACTTTAAAATATGAGATCAGTGGTTTGATTTTATACAGAATTTCATAAGCAGTCTTTTTGTGCCTGGGGTTTATTAAAACTCTGTTTTGGACATAGCAAGCAGTGTTTACTGCCTCTGCCCAAAAAGTTAATGGCAAACCTGAATCAGCAAGCATGGTTCTGGCAGCCTCAATCAAAGTTCTATTCTTTCTTACAACTACCCCATTTTGCTCTGGTGTTCTAGGGATGCTGTACTGCCTTACAATCCCTTTCTTCACACAGAAGGCATCCAACTCCTTATTTTTGAATTCTGTGCCATTGTCACTCCTGAAGACTTTTACTGGAAGGTCAAATTGCTTTTCAACCTGTGTCACAAAGTCTTGCAAAATGCCTGCAGTCTCATCTTTTGAGTGTAAAAAGAAAGTCCATGTAAACCTAGAGAAGTCATCAATAATAACTAAACAATATCTCTTCTTCTTGAGACTCATGACTTACACTGGGCCAAACAAATCCATGTGCATCATTTGCAAACACTGGGTTGTTTTGGACTCTTCAATGGACTTAAAGGAGCTTTTATGCTGTTTTCCTTTTAAACAGGAAACACAATGCTCAGGACATGAAAACAATTTTTGAGGTAAGCCTGTTACCAAGCCATTTTTTGAAATTTCAGTGATTGTCTTGAGATTTGTGTGCCCCAATCTTCTGTGCCAAAGTCCTGTCTCTTTGTTAGAGGCAGCTGAGAACAGACATGCATCAGTTCTGGGACACTCTTTTGACATATCAACAACATAAACATTGCCACTTCTTTAAGCAACAAGTTTTGTTTTTCCAGTTTTTATTATTGCTTCAATCTTTTCAACCATTTCTAGTCCAACAATCCTACAACACTCCTTTGTGAAGAATGACCCATGCCCCTTATCACTCATTTGTGAAACACTCAGGAGGTTGAATTTCAGATTGTCTATCAGATTGACATTTTCAAATTTTACATCTCCAGACTGTACTGTACCAGACCCCAGAACTTTCCCTTTACTATTATTCCCAAAGGATATATCACCCCCTCCATGGATTTTGAAATCTTTGAGTAGGGCTTTACATCCTGTCATGTACCTGGAGCCTCCACTATCTACATACCAAAGGCTATCTAAGCATGCAGAAGCTCCCTGCACATGAAGTAAAATGATTAGTTCATTAGGATCTCCAAAGCCAATAAGGCTTTGGATGGGGTCTTAACAGTGTCTGGGATGGATGCAGATTGATGGACAGTAGTTAGGTCAGGGGTTTGGACAGTTTTAGGACTGTTTCTTTCTAACCACTGTTGTTAGGATCTGAGTTTGGTTTTGATTGTGTTTTACGTTTGAACAAAGATGAAGATGAATGAGTTGTGCAGCGGAATTAAGATGGAAAAAAACTTTGCACACAATCAAACGAGAGAATTGCTTTAATCAAACATTTTCAACAAAGAACCGAAAGATTGAATTTATTTCAATAACGATTACAATGCATGTATGAATGCAAACTCCCCCTCAGCCTAAGCTCACAGTGTTTGTTCGTGCAGGAAGAAGATTTTGTAAAGAGCTGAATAGAACAATGCATGGTACTGTTCTATTTATAGGCACGAGCAAACCACTGAGGCATCTAAGCTGACGTCACCATGAAAGTGACATCTAACCTCCTAACAAAGTCTAACCTCTGATCTATACAACCTCTGCTATGATCACTACTGTTATTACAATACATTACATAAAGACATCTAAACTACTGTTGCATCCATTCACTGATGTGAACCCAGCAGTACTTATCATGATCAGCAGAGCTTGACTCAAGGCAGTAGATTGAACAGTAGAGCTTTGGTCTTTCATCAGTCTTTTACTTGATCAGCAGTTTGTACGATCAGTATATAGGAGGTCAGTAGATGTTGAAACCACTTTCAAGGGGAGAGACTTGTATACATAACATCTGCTTATTCTGGATCCATTGCTCTGATCCAGTTTTGGCTTTAATTATCTATTCCTTTGGTAGGGTTCAATCCCAACAACATGCCTTTTAGTTGCTGGATCTTGTCATAAGCATCCTTATCTTCCATGTTCTTCTAAAGTTCAGGAGACATGGTGGCTTTCATAAGGTAGGCTACCTCAACTACATCCTCGTTATGTTTTTCCAGTGCCTTGCGAGCAACAGTAATGTTACTTTTAGGCTCGGAAGGGACTGGGCCATATAAGATATATAGCTTTTTCTTCATCTTGAGAACTGTTCTCAGATTGCGGTGCCATTCGAGAAAGTTGGTGTTATTCAATTTTTCCTTTTCAAGTATAAACTTGAGAATGAAGGAGTTGTTTTCATTAGACATCTGTTATATAAGCAAGGTGATTTTAATTAGTATTTTCGATGTATATCTCCTTATTTTGTGAGGTGAGACGATAAGGAATGAGAATCTAGTTATAAGCTCTTTCTAAAGGCAGTTGTAGCACGCAACATTAGCAAGAGGTTCAAGGGGACTGACAACGATTGTCAATTGTGAGAAAAGCACCACTCCCGGGGTTTATGAGGCTGCGAGGATAACCTATTGTCCTTACATTGATACGTTTGGCCTCATCTATGCCACTTTTGTTCTCGAGACCGCTGGGGCACGTAACACGAGAAGAAAAGTAATAGTCGTCCTAAAACGGTCAAATGTAGTAGGGTTGGATGTGTTGACGAAGCCCTTGCACATTGGAAGGATAAACTAGACACCAAGTGTTGTGCTGTGGCTCCAACACTGATGGTTCGCATTATGCCCCAAGTGTTACTAGTAGTAGGATGGCATAGACTATTAAATTTAATTTTTACCAAATAGGGTCGTTATAGTCGGTTTTAATTTAGATATTAAATTTGCGACAAAACCAAAAAGACCCTTTCTGTAACACCCCGTGTTTTTTCGAGGAGTCAAAGTCAAGGTCAAAGTCAACGACCGATTTCGCGCAACCGACTAATAATAGATTTCTTTTATTTTAGCTATTATGTGGAGTAAGTGTCTATAATTTCAATAAATCGACGTATGTTAATCGTTATTCAATCGACCTACGACTGTGAATTATAGGAAGTAACAATGCGATAAAGCTAACTAATCCAATCGACATCGAATCAAATCTCAACTCAAAATACGCATGATGTGCGGTAAGTGTTGTATATATTAGGTGTATATTTTAAGCCTTTTTAACACTTATTTTAGCCAAGTTTTAAATTTATAAAACACGATATTTTACTAACACTAAACACACATTTGGGCAAGTGCACCCATCGTTGAGCGTAGTATAGCGTTGGTAAGATACCGAGGTCGTCCAAGGACACAAGAGCTTTTAATACCGGTTTATCCTCAACGTCTAACCAAAACAAAAGTTTAGAAAAATGTTTTAAACTAAGAAAAATAAAACTAACTAAAATGCTGAAAATAAAAATAAAAACAGATAGACAAGATGAATCACTTGGTTCCGACTCGTATCTAGTATAACCTTTGATTATTTCCGCACTTTTGCACATAATTAAGAGATTATCTTAGTTATTGTAGTAGGCCCCTCTTTTGAAGGTGACGTTACCCTCACCCTAGTAGTTTGAGTCAGCAGGGATACAATCCTAAAGGGGTGGATTATTGGAAGATAATGAATTAAGTTATTAATGCAGTATTGTGGTAGGCCCCGCTTTTGGCGGTGACGTTACCCTCGACTAAGTAGTCTGAGTCAGCAGGGATACAGTCCTAAATAGCCGGGTTATAGTATTAATAGTAGTTAACTTATGAGGGGATCAAAGAGTTTGGACCCCCGCCATCCAATACCGTGAAGTATTGAAGGAGGTCCTACTAAATTTGACCCAGGTCCATTGCAGGACCTCTAAACGCTGAACAATGGCAAGACCTTTACCAAACCGTTCCCTTAACCCCCTACCAGGTAGCCAACATACCTCCATATAGACCGTGGAGATATGAATGGTGAAAATCCTTTATTTTATATAGACAGTAAAATAATGCCAAGACACCACGAACAAACGATAAGGAAAGATCACCTTCAACATAAGTAACTAGTTATTAAAGTCATTAATACAAAACCAAATAAAAAGTGCAAAAGTTTAGAAATAAAAAGTATTATACTAGACACTTTGTCTTCACCAAGTGATGTAAGAGACTTAGGCAAACATGGCCTTGATTGTCAAGAACTCTTACGATCAATCTTGGATCCCGAGACGACTCACACACTCTACGATGGACAATGGATGATGGTGGTGGATGATGGTGTTGTGATGGTGGTGGGTGGTGGATGAAGTGTGAGAGAGGTGGTGTGCCAAGGGATGAGATGAAATGAATCCAAGCACTCCTATTTATAGGCTGAACAGAGAGCTGGACACGGCCCCGTGTCCGCTGGGCACGGCCCCGTGCCCGTCTGACACTCTCTCTCCTCATTAATTGTAATTCGCAATTACAATAAATGCGCCTGCTGTACTTTCGACACGCCCCCATGTCCGCTGAGCACGGCCCCGTGATGGGCAATAGAAGCTTCTATAGGTTTGTCTTTTATGCTGCTTCTTGGGCACGGCCCCGTGCTGGCTGAGCACGGGGCGTGTTCAGCCTTCTGTTTTCTCTATTTTGCTTTGGAAGGTGCCGTTGAGGGTTCGGGCAATCCACTAATGTTCCTTTTCTTGTATTTATGTTGGATTTAGCTGTCTTTTTGCTTCTTTTGCGTTTTTGAGCTCATTTAATCCTGAAAATACAAAAGGAAGACAAAAACACTCTTTTTCCAATATTAGTACTAAAAAAGGGTTAGTTTTATGCCTCATTTGACGTAATTTATATGTTGCATTTTACACACATCAACGCATTTGGAATATTGTTATACGTGTGTGTGTGCCTTACGTGTTACCTGCGCATGTTTAAATTTTGTATGTTGTGGAAATCAATCGAAACTCGAAATGCAATCGAAACTCGAAATGCAATCGAACTCAATCGACTTCGAACTCGAATCACAATCGAACTATGATAATTAGTGGAGAAGGGATAGTGCGAGATATGAGTGGTTGGGATTAAAAGTAATTTGACTAGGAAACCCTATCGTATCAAACCGCTCGTAACCAAAATCGAAATATCAAAAATCGTCGCACCGAACACTCAAAACGTGCAGCTGATCGATCAGGCTACCAGCCGATCGAACAGCCAGCCGATCGGACTGCTGTCCAATCAGACAATGTCACACCCCGACCACGTGGAACAACGAAACGTGGCGGAAACGTCGGGGAGTGTTGTAACAGAATTAATTGTTTCAAATCCATGGCAATTGAAGTTTCGTTTTATTAATCAAACATGAGAGTTTACATTGTTTTAAACAAGAAACAAAGAGTACATAACAAAAATTAACTAGTTCTTGTCTCGTTTTAAGTCACTAAGGCACAGGTCCGCCTAAGTATGTCTTGATAAGTCCTATGCATCATCTCCTGAAAACACATGTGAAAATAGGTACGTCAGCATAAAAATGCCTGTGAGATACATAGGTTTTGTGAAAACAGAGTTCATGACTTATGTTTGAGAAAATGTTTAGTCATGAACCTTGTAATTTGCTTTGTCTTGTAAATCATTTGAAAAATGATAAGATCAGATGATATGTATAAGTAAGAGAATAATGTATGGTTGAATGAATAACCATGTAAAATGAGTTTGTATAAGATAAGTTGTTTGTAAATCAATGTCTTGTGAAAAGTATGTTATTTGTATAAAATGTTATATGTCTCAAATTGAAATGATTCAAATAACGCTACAATATGTGATACCATACAAACACTTATATATAGGAAGTACCAGCGGCGTATCCACCGTGCTTGCATCATATTACATACGCCTCGTTACTTAAATCACTTACTCAAACCAAACCACCAAAATGTAATGTTTAACGATTGTAGAAATGTTTATGTATAGTCAAATGTCTATTGCCAAATATAAATCATGTCAACAGATACAAATGGTTCACACGGTTCAATAGTTACAAACGGTTCATATAATCAAAGGGTTACGACGGTTCACATAGTCAAATAGTTACAACGGTTCAAAATGTAGTATAATGTGTTCATATGCTGGATGAGCATATGCAACAGAAATGCAATGTAAAACAATGTACTAAGTATGCACACAATGGACATACATAGCATGAAATGTAACGTAGAACGATGTACTAATTACGCACACAATGGGCATACATAGCATGTAATGTAAAACGATGTACTAAGTACGCACACAATGGGCATACATAGCATGTAATGTAAAACGATGTACTAAGTACGCACACAATGGGCATACATAGCATGAAATGTAATGAAATCGTGTACTATAATGTACTAACGAACATAGCAGGTATATGATGTGAAAGCATTGAAAGCATGAAAGTAACAAGTAGGCACATGTGTTTCACCCCAAAACAGTTTGAAAACAGTAAAAGAGGGGTCTATGTACTCACTTGAGATTGCTCAGAAGTCCTAAGATAACCACCAAGCAATGCTAGAGATCACGGAATATCAAACGGCACCTAATATAGGTAACTATGTTAATAAACCGGACCTAAATCGGAGGATCGGATAGAATGAGGGTTCGTAAAAAAAACGAGTATAGAGACTCGTGTCTTATGGTTTAACAAAGCCTTCATACTAAATGAAACCTAACCTAAGTGCTTTCGACCCATCGCGACCCATTAAGGTAGCTTATGCTACTTTAACGCGTCGTGCGCGCAAAAGCGCACTCGAGACGTCTAACTAGCCCTATGACAAGTGTTATATGCCTAAACATGTTACAAAATCAGTTATGTGACAAAAGTTTAGGTTACATATGCTTAATTACCAATTATACATGAAAAGGGTATTTTGGTAATTTACCTAAGGCATATAAACTACCTATCATATAACTACTTAAACGAAGCGACCATAAGGTATAACCTCGGAAGGTTATTCCCTATATAATATGGTCACCTAATGTATTTGGTCGAACCCTAAAGGTCGACCAAACGGTTCGGGTTCGAAGGTATAAGCGATTTATCAGATCGCTTACCCTTACGACCCTAGACAACGTGGTAATCAGTAGGCATAGTCACAAAGGACTATAACCATCGTGATTACAATCACGTTGCGAAGTGGCATTGACCATAAAATGGTCAACGCAGAAAGTCAAACAAAGTTTAACTTTCAGACTCGAAAAGCAATAAAAGAACGAAGGAATACTTACGAAGGGTCCCCGAATGCTAATCTAGATCAAAATAGCTCAGGTATGAAACAAAGGTTTCAAGTTAGAGCACATTAGATCAGATTCTTGTGAGAAAAAGTGAAGGGTGGAGGTGGGTATTTATAGTTTTCGGGTAACCATTAAGATCGTTTCATGGAAACCGTGCTCGAATCCCACCCGTACATGTGTTGGAATGTTATGGTATGTCAAATGGCCACCCACCATAAGGAATTGACATGTGGAAATGGAATTGGGAGTGCACAACAGCTGGAAACAGGCTGTTAAACATCGAATCTGGTTTGGAACACTGACGCGGGCCACGTAAGGATACACACAAACCTTACGCGGGCCGCCTGGCCATGTCTGATCAGAACCAAGTTTCAGAAATGACAGTTTTGGTCCCTGTTGTGTTTTAAGGCCATTTCCGACATGTTTAAGGCCCGTTAACCCCATTTCAAAGCTCTAAAATGAAGTTAAAGTATAGGGAACTTAAAATGTGCTCAAAAATATCTCAGATGTCGGTTTGTTTGGCCGTACGATCGCGATGTTCGCTTAATTACGACGGAATGCGCATAAGCGCGAAAAACGATCCAAATGACGCGACGAATGGATTTTTCTTATGCCAAACACTAAAATAAAATGTTTTAGTGCATACATAAATTTTTGGATGTCCGGATGTATTCAGAACGTAAGTTATGCGCGAAAATGCAAACTTATGCACTTTTTGACGCTTTTAGTCCCTGAATGACACAAAAGTTTATTTTAGCACACCGAACCCCTCAAAGCCTATTTCAAAGCTATGTAAAGGATATTTATGGTATGTTTAACTTATGGTCATGTTCCGGAATGTCTGTTACAGTTCAATTTGGCATACTTTCGCAGTTTGTCAATTTTAGTCCCTGTAAGCGATTTAACTTGATTTTGCCATACCAAAGCCTTCAAAACTTATTTCTAAGTTATGTAAAGGTTATTTAAGGTATGTTAAGCCTATTTCACTATTCTGCAGTGTTCGTTGCATTAAAATGGTTATATCTACGCATTAGAGCGCGTATAACCCTCCAGAAGGCGATTTAAAGCTTGAAATCGAACAAGAGTTGATATGTGCAAACGATACACATATTTATACAAATCCCAAGTATGAAATACAATATTTCATTGGTTTTGGCATTTGTTTGATGGTTGAAGTGACACAGGTGTCACAGTCTCCCCTACTTTAGGAAATTTCGTCCCGAAATTTTGTTTTAGAGGAAACTTGTGAAGACAGCTGTGACGGTTTCGCTTTCAGACAAATCCATTGAACCCTTAAGTAAAACTCTGGGCCATGTTAGGATTCTTAGCAAAAATGTCAACCCTCAAAGTGAAGTCCTTGTAGCAGCAAAACATGGAGTTTCAAACTATGGATAGGAGAACGTTTCCCATGAAGACTTATCATAGGAAACTTAAATTCACGATTGGGAAGTATAAGATAAAATGACATCGGTCAAAGTCCAAGACTTCTCCCGTATCATTACTCTTGCCACTATTGGTCTTTACACATGACAAAACTTCCTGTGGTTTCTGTGCACTGAATTCCATAATTATGTAGGCCTCCATAATTACGTACTTCCTTGCACAGTCCGCACAGTTCATTTCATAATGCGTATGGGAAAAAAAATCAAACGAATAATCCTGTGGTGATTTAACTTGACTGCAAAAGAGTCTCTTTAACTAGGTCACCAAAGGATTAGATCAACAAACAATCTCTTCAGCTAAACTACCCAAGAGAAATATTTAACTACATCAACGTAGGATGTCTTTAACTAGATTGTCGAACCAATCTATTTAACTTAGATCGAGGTAGGATCTCTTTAACTAGACCACCAGAGGGTCTTTTTAACTATATCAACGCATGATATATTAAACTAGATTATCGAACCAATCTTTTTAACTTAGATCAACGAATGATCTATTTAACTAAACTACCCACAGGGAATATTTAACTACATCAACGTAGGATGTCTTTAACTAGATTGTCGAACCAATCTATTTAACTATATCAACACATGTTTTCCTTAAACTTTGGAATAATACTTTATAATCCAAGGGACTTAACTACAACGTAGAAGTCCATTAAGGATTTAAGATAGTACCTTTTTGAATATCCTACTACGAATCCCTCATATGAAGGTATGAAAGATTCTACGAGGATTTGGATAGCGAATATCCAGAGTATACAAAAACACAAAATGCATAAATGGAAAGACAAGATGCATAAACACATAGTCACATAACCACAAAATTGTTTATCTAGATCTTTAATTTGTATGTTTTGTTTTGTTAATTACGTACATGCATTTAAAGCACACTAGGAATCCATTTCATGGATTTCATTCGGTACTTTAAACATTAGCAAGAATCTAACTATGAAGATAGAAAGATCTTCCAAAAAATTCGATTTCGTTTTCAAGGAAACGCAATATTCGAATTAAGGTACAATTTTTTTTTGAATATACGGAAATACCCTTAGGTACCCTATTAAGAATTTATAGTGGTACTTTGGGTATTCGTACAGAGTTGTAACTTGCGCCTTGTACTTCGTTTCCTTGGAAGAAACGGGTACTTTGGATTTCCGTGGAAAACGCAAGAGATAATAAAATGGAAGAAATTACGGGGTAGTCTGTTCTTCAAGGAATACGGTTCCTTGATTGTCGGTATTGTAGAGGATACGTTGTTTATACATACAACCACATAAATACATTGCAATGTAATTAAAAGATTTATTTATAAACAACAACAACTGTTTCATGGACCTTGACAAGAAAAGAAAATAATACCTAAGGCTTGATTATTTCTTAACAACATTGTCTTCTAGTTGGTCTGATGCTCATCCCTGCGCTGGATTCACATTAGCAAGCTTTGGGCAATTTCTTCGGAAATGGCCCATCTCGCCACAGTTGAAGTAAGGACCTGGTGGAAGACGAGCTTGAGCAGGATTTACTTGAGGTTGGTTTGGACCACCTTGGTTTGGGGTAAATCGACAAGCATTTGCCAGGTGACCGAGTCGCCCACATGATGCACATAAACGACACTGTAGGTGAGCTAAGTGGTGTGCATTACATTTGTCGCATATCGGTGCAGTACCGGCATAAGGTTTTCTTGCAGGAGGTTGAGTTGATTGGTTGCGGGTGTTTTGGTTGGGTTGAGCAGCAATCGCACAATTCTGCGAAGCCTTACGCTTCTTAGACTTCTCAGGGGATCCAGTCTGTTCATCCATGTTCTTTGATTCCTCGATTGGCTTCTTGTCACCCTTTCAAAAAAGTTTATGCTTTCTGATTTGAGATTCAGTCAAGGTTGCAGATAGCTCAATGGCCTGCCTAACCGTAGTGGGGTTACTACCAGTAACAATGTCCTGAACTGAGTCAGGGAGACCATCAATGTATTTTTCAATCGCCTTATCCAACGGCGTAACCATAGTAGGACACAACAGGCTCAGCTCCTCATATCGATCAGTGTAGGCTCGATGTTCACCGCTGTCTTGCTTAAGATCGTCGAATTCCCTTTCCAAGGCCCTGATCTCGTGACGAGGACAGAATTCCTTCATCATCTGTGCTCTAAGTTCTTCCCACGTTTGAGCCAGTGCCACTTCGGCACCCCTATCTCTCACCACACCGTTCCACCACGTCAAAGCTCGTTTCTCGAAGACACTAGATGCAAAATCTACCTTTCGCTCGTTTGGACATTGAACATGCCTGAAGGTGCTCTCTAGACTCTCGAACCATTGCAGAAGTGCAGTCGTTCCTTGAGACCAAGAAAACTTTGATGGCTTAGCCGAGTTGAACGTCTTGAAGTTGCAGAGGGCATTATTGTTGTTGAGAGCTTGGTGACATTGAGCAACGATGTTCGGGATTGCAGCAGTCATTTGTTGTGTAATGACAGCTGCCAGCTCTTCAATAGATACCGGGTTTTCGCGTCGTGGAGGCATTCTAAATAGGGGAAACAAGAGAGAAAACAAATGAAATGGCATTGGGTAAGAATAGGATGTTATAACTACCGACCAAAATCATGGGTGATGGTCATTTGTTTAAACCACGAAGCAAACAAATGACACACAAAGGCTGAATCAAAGTAAGTAGGTCCTCATAATGTATCGCGAAGACATGCTCGCCTATAAGTGAACACTCACCCCAAGAGTTCCCAGGTAAGAGTGACTGGTCCGATTATGTGGATTTGTACGAACACTCTAGCCTTAGACAGAAAACTCAGGGTACCGGCATTCACTCTTCCAGTTTGCACGTGTTCACACTATTTAGGACCCAAAACTTTGACGAGATTTTGAAAACTCAAAGGGGTTCAAAACCTTACAATAGAGGGTTCAAAACCTTACAATAGAGGGTTCAAAACCTAGTAATCAATCATCATAGAACAGATGATTAGTTTTCAAAGCGGTTTTGAAATTTATGTTCTTGTTGTGGTCGTCGCCTAAGGATAGGTGACGGTATTGTTTTATGACTAAACGCAAGTAAACTCGCGTTAGGGTCCTAAGAAGGTTATAGACTAGGTCAAAGCATTACTAATAACCTAATTCCCTATAACCATGGGCTCTGATACCATCTTTTCTGTCACACCCCGACCACGTAGAACAACGAAACGTGGCGGAAACGTCGGGGAGTGTTATAACAGAATTAATTGTTTCAAATCCATGGCAATTGAAGTTTCGTTTTATTAATCAAACATGAGAGTTTACATTGTTTTAAACAAGAAACAAATAGTACATAACAAAAATTAACTAGTTCTTGTCTCGTTTTAAGTCACTAAGGCACAGGTCCACCTAAGTATGTCTTGATAAGTCCTATGCATCATCTCCTGAAAACACATGTGAAAATAGGTACGTCGGCATAAAAATGCATGTGAGATACATAGGTTTTGTGAAAACAGAGTTCATGACTTATGTTTGAGAAAATGTTTAGTCATGAACCTTGTAATTTGCTTTGTCTTGTAAATCATTTGAAAATGTTTAGTCATGAACCTTGTAATTTGCATGGCTCAAGATCCGGATTCTATCCACGAGGTTAACTGATTTCGGGTTAAACGTTAAACTCTGTTCCAAATAGTTCACCGGCCGGATTTGGGTGATTCCTGTCCGACCAGGGGAACCAAGTAAGGACGAGGGATCTATGGTTCGACTCGTTGTCAAAATACCTCAATAAAATGACAAACAATCAGAACAACCAAGTGTTAGACAAATAGGCTGATCAGGTCAGGATGCTGACCGATCGGACTGCTGTCCGAACGGACAGCCAGCCGATCGGACAGTCAGCCGATCGACTGGCCAGCCGATCGGTTAACACATGGTCCCACACTTAATCAATTTATTTTGAAGACTAGTATTGAACGAACTATTGTTCGATCGAACTACTGTCCGCTCGGATTACTCTTCGGATCATGAGATACTATACTTCAACACTTAATCAATTTTTCAACACGTTCGATGCACTAGGAGTGCCACCCGATCGAACATCCGTCCGATCAGGTGACACCCTGCTGAGAACTTGTCTTGCTAAAAATACCTAACCGATCGGGTTGCCGGCCGATCGAACAGCCGTCCGATCGACCGACCTGAAGGGTAAAGATACTTCAATGTTTTCAAATGCTACAACGAAAACTTCAAAAGTCAAACCATCATACACAAACACATCCTTCTCAAAGGAAGAAACAATCCACTCGAACACCCATCCGATCGGCCTACCGACCGGACAGCGGTCCGAACGGACTGTCAACCGAACGGTCAGTCGTCCGATCGAACTACCGTCCGATCGACCAACTGTCCGACTCTCCAACACTTGTTTTCCGTTTTACGCGTCGCTTATTATTATGCTATCAAACTATTCAGGCTAACCCTACTCGCTAAGCGCTCCCTTCAATCCATCAACCGATGTGAGTATACTCGATCCCTTTTTGCTTTATGCACTTTTGGGTGTTACATACATTAGAACTATTCAAATCACATCAAACACCCTACTCAATACTATGTGAACGCTAACCGTTAATGTTGTTATACGTGGCTTATGAATGCTTGTTTGTTTTGTTTACTCATGGAATGATGTCTACCTGCCTTAGCAACGATAGTACTATAGTTTGGACTCAGCACCCGTTCGCGGGGGTTGTTAAGGACAATTACTTGCATGGATTACGGTGGTAATCATGGATTGCGAACTGCATCTGGCAGTCAACCCGCAGTCATTGGTAACGATGGATCTATGTCGATAACTAACGTGCTTCATTTCACTATGTGTACGTGCTGGTTATGCGTAAACGAATTCGAACTTTATATGCTATTATCAAACTTGTATGCTCACCTTTACTTTTTATGTATTGACTTTATTTTAACGTATGTGACAGGTGCTTAGGATGCACATCTGGTAGGAAACCGAAGCTAGAATAAAGCTTTAGAGCCCAACAGATAGTTGTCTATAGTAATTGAATCAAGGGTCTCTAGAAGCAGATAAACAATTGCTCTTTTTAAATCTGAGTTGTCGGAATAGAACTATTTGCCTAGATTTTGTCTGTAACAATTTGTTTACCTTTTGAGACATGGTATGGGACATGTTACTTTAAATTGATTGGTAATGATAATTGTTATGGAAACTTCTGGACAATCTGTTTCGATCAGTGCCATGCCCTGATGTTTCCGCCATCGGTTGGGGTGTGACAGATTGGTATCAGAGCCATAACTATAGGGAATTAGGCAAGACACGACCTAGTCCGGGTCGATGTCTCAGAGACCTAGTCTATAGTTAGGAACCAACAAACCGACTTGTGCTTATCCGGTAGGGATTATGTACGAGCTTATCTCTCGATATTCTCGCTTATGCTACACTATCACTGCACTCGAATTTTCAACTATGAAAGAGTAACTAAGTCAAGATTAGGTGTGAAAACCGTAAATTCTCGACTGAAGTTGCTAATCAACCCGCGTTTTATTTACAAACGGCGAGAATTATGCCAAATCAGGAGTGAAATCCGTATTTTGATGAATAATCTCCTCTGTTTTATTAAAACAAGGACGAAGTTGTTAAGATAGGTGTGAAACCCTAACCTTGATGACTTGTTCCGCCCATTTTACAAAACTCTCACCAAAGTCTCGACGGACTCCAATGACCTGAAGTCACTATACGACTAACGGGATGCGTGCCCAACGCCCAAGAATTGAGGCAAAGGCACTGCCCAGTAGGTCGAGCGTGCACGACAAGTCCATGTGAATAGTCCAACCACTTTGGTTAGTCAATGTCTAATAGCCGCAGACGATCCATTCCTCGATTTTTATGTGTTTCGATTATGCGCCCGCAACTGCTGACTCTGATGATTCGTTGATTTTATGTGTTTATAAGTGAATTTACCTGTTTATGTGTTTAAATTTTGAGAAACTCGCTCAATTTTGTTTTCACATCGATCGACATGCACGACTCGCACTGCATTTCCATCTCAAAACGCCAACAAATCGCTAGATTGTGCACGATCTTAGGATATGATATACGCTAATACTATGCTACTCGACATACTAAAACGCGAACGCTATATTCGAACACTCGCGAACTGGGAATAATAGGTTTCTGTATTCTGACTACATCTTGTAACTAAATGCGTATGTGCTTTTGTGCTTATGTGTTCTACGTGCTTATGTGCTTCTGTGTTTTGTGAATCGGTGATTATGTGACTACGTGTTTATGTGATGTATGTATTCCTGAGCTTTAGTAAACGTTAGATGTGTGAGGTGAGATTCGAATACGTTGTGTTGAGTCCTGTGACGATATCTGTTGCAGACAATGTCATCTGGATCCCGTCACCCACTTTCTCGTCAAGAGAAGAGAGGCAAACGCCTTGCTGCTATCATCGCCAAGCAAGTAGTAAAAGCCGTAAGTGATGTCTACGAGAACGTCAGCAAATCGTCTGAGGAGTCGAGAACCGAAGCTCCTAAAGCTGCTACCAAGACTACTTTCAATTTCAAGCAATTCAAGTCTTGTGGGCCAAAAGAATTCACTGGCGAGGAATCATACTGCACTATTCCAATGGTTTGATTCCATTGAGGTCACTCTACGACAGAGTGGTTGCCCCGATGACCTCAGAACTCTAAATGCTACCGGCGTTTTCCAGTCCCGTGCACTAGACTGGTGGACGGCCAAGAGAAACAAGCGAGGAAACGATGCAGCCTACGGTCTGTCGTGGGACGAACTCAAGGAGGTCATGCTGGAAGAATTTTGCCCTCCTCATGAACGCCAAAAGTTAGAAGATGAATTCTGGCACATACAGCAAAAGGAAGGTGACAACGCTGCTCTCACTGCTCGCTTCAAGCAGCTCAGCATCATCTGCCCTGACCAAGTCAAGACTCCGGAGATCACAATCAAGAAGTACATCCGAGCTTTGCCCGACTACATCGCAGATTTCGTGCAAGCGACTAAGACTAAGACGATCGAAGAGACTTACCTACTGGCCGCCGAAATCAACGACAAGAGTGTCAAGGCTGGTGTCTGGGATAAAACTTCAAAGCACCTGCATTAAGCTACCACCGCCGCACCAACTGCTGAAACCACCACCTCGTCGAGCAACAAGAGAAAGAATAAGAGAAAGAATAGGAGAAAGAATAGCTCCAACAACAAGAACTGTGCGATCACTGCTGCACCGATTCAAGTTGTACCAGCCCAACAACGTCAAGTAGCGGTGCCTGTGGTAAATGCACCGCCTGCAAAGCGTGCATACACTGGGCCACACCCGCTTTGCCCTACTTGTAGCTACCACCACCCGACTACCATTGCTTGCCGTTTCTGTGCTCATTGCAATATGTACGGCCATTTCACCACCAACTGCCGTGCTCGACAAGCTCCTCCTCATCAAGCTCAACTCACTGCCCCTCAAGGTCAACAAGCTCCTCCGGCACCCACGGTCAACGCCAGAGTCTGCTTCGCATGTGGTGATCCTAGCCATTTCGCCAACATGTGCCCAAACAGGGTCGTGAAACAAGAGCCCCAGCAGCAGCAGCCTCAGCAGCAGCAACACTAGCAACAGCAGCAACACTAGCAGCAAGCAGCACTCGCACGAACTTTCAACATCAAAGTGCGTCAAGCCCAAGCCGACAACAACGTGGTCAATGGTATGTTCCTTGTGAATGGTATTTATGCTTCATGTTTGTTTGATACAGGAGCCGATAATTGCTTTGTGTCGTTCGAATTCGAGAAGCTCCTAAGTCGTAAGTGCTCTCATCTCCCCTCGACGTTCAAGGTTGAAGTCGCTACGGGAAGAACTGTCGTCGTTAATTCTGTACTTCGTGATTGTACCCTCGAGCTCAACAATCACATCTTTCCAATTGACCTTATTCCGATGAAAACTCGGAAGTTTCGATATCATAATAGGCATGGACTTTCTTCGTGAAAACCATGCTGAAGTGGTGTGCTTCGACAAGATGATTCGATTCTTGCTCGCGAATGGTGATTTATTGTGTGTCTACGGTGAAACTACTTCAAAAGGTCTCAAGCTCATGTCTTGTGTCCAAGCTAGCAAGTATCTCCGCAAGGAATACAGAGCTTTCTTAGCTAACATTGTAGTAGCGGAGAAGGAAAAGAAAGAGAAGAAGGAAGTAAAAGACGTTCCTGTGGTCCGAGAATTCCCTAACGTTTTTCAAGAGGATCTTCCCGGACTACCACCAAGTCGTGATATCGACTTTCGTATCGACCTCATTCCTGGAGCCAACCCTATTGCCAAAGCTCCCTACCGACTCGCGTCGTCCGAAATGCGTGAACTTTCAAACCAACTCCAGGAATTACTTGAGAAAGGCTTCATTCGCCCGAGCACCTCTCCTTGGGGCACGCCGGTCCTTTTCGTCAAAAAGAAGGATGAGTCATTCAGGATGTGCATCGACTATCGGGAATTGAATAAGTTAACTATCAAGAACCGCTATCCCCTACCTCGCATCGATGATTTGTTTGACCAACTACAAGGTGCTACATACTTCTCGAAGATCGATCTACGCCCAGGATACGCATTCAAGAGGAGGATATACCCAAAACCGTGTTTCGCACTCGTTACGGCCACTACGAATTCGTTGTTATGCCCTTTGGTTTAACCAACGCACATGCGGTTTTCATGGATCTGATGAATCGTGTGTGTAAACCATTCCTCGACCGTTACGTCATCGTATTCATCGACGATGTCTTGATCTATTCCAAATTGAAAACCGAACACACGCAACATCTATGTTTGGTTCTCAAGCAACTCCAGGGGAATCAACTCTACGCCAAGTTCTCCAAGTGTGAATTCTGGTTGGAGGAGGTTCAGTTTCTGGGTCACATCGTTAATAGTCAAGGTATTCATGTCGACCCTGCGAAGATTGAAGCCGTTAAAATTTGGATTACACCTAAGAACCCATCTGAAGTCCGTTCTTTTCTCGGACTGGCGGGCTATTATCGACGATTTATCGAAGGATTCTCAAAGATCGCAGTACCACTTACCACCCTCACGCATAAAGACAAACCTTTTGTTTGGGGAACCAAACAGGAGCCTGTGTTCCAAACACTTAAACACATGCTTTGCAATGCTCCCGTTCTCACATTGCCCGACGGAAACAATGATTTCATTGTCTATTGTGATGCTTCCAACCTTGGTCTTGGTTGGGTCCTTATGCAGCGGGACAAGGTTATAGCTTACGCATCTCGTCAGCTCAAAATCCACGAGAAGAACTATACAACCCATGACCTCAAGCTAGGTGCAGTTGTTTTTGCGTTAAAGATTTGGCGACACTACCTGTACGGTACCAAGTGTACGATCTTCACCGATCATAGGAGCCTGCAACATATCTTTAATCAGAAGGAACTTAATATGCGTCAACGCCGATGGGTAGAACTTCTAAACGATTACGACTGTGAGATTCGTTATCACCCAGGCAAAGCAAATGTTGTTGCCGACGCACTCAGCAGACAAAGCTATCTGCTTAGCACTCGTAATGTTCAAGCCCAGTACGATCTTGAATCCCTCATTGGCGAAGCTCAGCACGCGTGTTTCAACGAACGCACTCTGAAGAAAGAAAGAATCTACCACGATGGAGCCCAGCTTGTGAGCAAGTCGAATGGGATATTCCACTTTCTGGACCGAATTTTGATCCCTAAACGGACCGATTTGCGACAAATTCTGATGGACTAATCCCACAAAACCCGGTATTCTATTCATCCCGGTGCCGACAAAATGTACCAGGACCTTCGTACTGGTGGCCGGGAATGGAAAGGGATATTGCTCTCTATGTTGGAAAATGCCTGACCTGTGCGAGAGTCAAGGCGGAACATCAAAGACCCTCTGGCTTACTCGAACAACCACCGATCCCCATGTGGAAGTGGGAGAGTATAGCTATGGACTTCATAACAAAGCTACCACACACGTCATTAGGTCACGACAACATTTGGGTTGTGGTTGACCGTTTGACTAAATCAGCTCACTTTTTGCCAATACGGGAAAATTACAAGGTAGAACGATTAGCCCGAATCTACACCGACGAGATCATTTGTAATCATGGGACGCCTCGTGATATCATCTCTGATCGTGACGCTCGGTTTACCTCGCGACTATGGGAAACGTTTCAAACGGCACTCGGTACATCGCTCAATCTAAGCTCCGCTTTCCACCCCCAAACCGACGGTCAGACTGAAAGAACGATTCATACTCTTGAAGACATGCTTCGCTCGTGTGTCATAGACTTCGGTGGTAATTGGGACAAATACCTGCCATTAGTCGAATTCTCGTATAACAACAGCTATCATTCCAGTATTCAAATGGCACCATTCGAGGCTTTATACGGAAGAAGATGTCGATCGCCTATTGTGTGGCACGAGATCGGTCACTCGCAATTAACCGGTCCGGAGCTATTACAAGTAACAACAGACAAAATTTTCCAAATTCGAGACAACCTGTTAAAAGCTCGGAATCGACAGAAAAGTTATGCCGATAGACGACGCAAGCCCCTTGAATTTGACGTTGGCGACTACGTACTCCTAAAGGTATCACCTTAGAAGGGTGTGGTCCGATTCGGAAAGAAAGGGAAGCTCGCGCCTCGATATGTTGGACCTTTTAAGATTCTGGAAAGGATCAGAAAAGTCGCCTACAGACTCGAACTACCGGAGGAACTTAGTAACGTCCACCCGACTTTCCACGTTTCGAACCTCCGAAAGTGTCTGGCTGATCATGATCTAATTGTACCTCTCGATGACCTGCAAGTGAACGAAACATTACACTTCGTGGAAAATCCTATCGAAATCATGGACCGCCAAACCAAGCAACTCAGACGCTCTCGCATTCCTATTGTGAAAGTCCGATGGGAAGGCAAACGGGGCGCAAAGTTCACTTGGGAACTCGAAGGCGAAGTACCCGCAGTTATTTAAAGAGAAAGTCTAGAAAGAGAAAGTTCTCCAAAGTAATCCACGGTGTTGTACAACTTTCAGCCTAATTTCGGGATGAAATTCCCTAAACAAGGGGAGGCTGTAACACCCCATGTTTTCAAGGAGTCAAAGTCAAGGTCAAAGTCAAGGTCAAAGTCAACGACCGATTTCGCGCAACCGACTAATAATAGATTTCTTTTATTTTAGCTATTATGTGGAGTAAGTGTCTATAATTACAATAAATCGACGTATGTTAATCGCTATTCAATCGACCTACGACTGTGGAGTAAGTGTCTATAATTACAATAAATCGACGTATGTTAATCGCTATTCAATCGACCTACGACTGTGAATTATAGGAAGTAACAATGCGATAAAGCTAACTAATCCAATACACATCGAATCAAATCTCAACTCGAAATACGCATTTGGAATATTGTTATACGTGTGTGTGTGCCTTACGTGTTACCTGCGCATGTTTAAATTTTGTATGTTGTGGAAATCAATCGAAACTCGAAATGCAATCGAACTCAATCGACATCGAACTCGAATCACAATCGAACTATGATAATTAGTGGAGAAGGGATAGTGTGAGATATGAGTGGTTGGGATTAAAAGTAATTTGACTAGGAAACCCTATCGTATCGAACCGCTCGCAACCGAAATCGAAATATCAAAAATCGTCGCACCGAACACTCGAAACGTGCAGCTGATCGATCAGGCTACCAGCCGATCGAACAGCCAGCCGATCGGACTGCTGTCCGATCAAGCTGCCTGGCCGATCGGCCAGCACTTTCCTCATTTGGCATCCTATAAATACCCCTGTCATTGTCATCCTTTCCACTTTTGGAAACCTCTGTCTGACCAGCACGCTTAGCTCATCCTTTTCTCAGATTCCTCTCGATTCCGATAAGATTTCGTCCTAAATCTTGTACTTTCTTGATCTACACGCACTCCTACACCTTTCTATCTTTCAAATCTTAACTTTTAACCGTGAAATCATCAAGATTCAAGTGTTCTAGGATGATGTCATCATGGGTTCTTGAAGAACTTCAAGTTTTGGCCTCAATCCACCAAGAATAACTTGGATCTAGCCGATTTCCACATAAACAAACAAAGATCTTTCATAGATCTAAACATATACACGGTGAAAAGGATTGAAACATTAAACTCCGTTCCGAATAGTTCACCGGCCGGATTTGGGTGATTCCTGTCCGACAAGGGGAACCAAGTAAGGACGAGGGATCTATGGTTCGACTCGTTATCAAAATACCTCAATAAAACGACAAATAATCAGAACAACCAAGTGTTAGACGAATAGGCTGATCAGGTCAGGATGCTAACCGATCGGACTGCTGTCCGAACGGACAGCCAGCCGATCCGTTAACACATGGTCCCACACTTAATCAATTTATTTTGAAGACTAGTATTGAACGAACTGTTGTTCGATCGGACTACTGTCCGATCGGATTACTCTTTGGATCATGAGTTACTATACTTCAACACTTAATCGATTTTTCAACACGTTCGATGCACTAGGAGTGCCACCCGATCGAACATCTGTCCGATCAGGTGACACCCTGCTGAGAACTTGTCTTGCTAAAAATACCTAACCGATCGGGTTGCCGGCCGATCGAACAGCCGTCCGATCGACCGACCTGAAGGGTAATGATACTTCAATATTTTTAAATGTTACAACGAAAACTTCAAAAGTCAAACCATCATACACAAACACATCCTTCTCAAAGGAAGAAACAATCCACTCGAACAGCCATCCGATCGGCCTACCGACCGATCGAACAGCGGTCCGAACGGACTATCAACTGAACGGTCAGCCGTCCGATCGAACTACCGTCCGATCGACCAGCTGTCCGACTCTCCAACACTTATTTTCCGTTTTACGCGTCGCTTATTATTATGCTATCAAACTATTCAGGCTAACCCTACTCGCTAAGCGCTCCCTTCAATCCATTAACCGCTGTGAGTATACTCGATCCCTTTTTGCTTTATGCACTTTTGGGTGTTACATACGTTACAACTATTCAAATCACATAAAACACACTACTCAATACTATTTGAACGCTAACCGTTAATGCATGTTATACTTGGCTTATGAATGCTTGTTTGTTATGTTTACACATGGAATGTTGTCTACCTACCTTAGCAACGATAGTACTATAGTTTGGACTCAGCACCCGTTCGCGGGGGTTGTTAAGGACAATTACTTGCATGGATTACGGTGGTAATCATGTATTGCGAACTGCATCTGGCAGTCAACCCGCAGTCATTGGTATCGATGGATCTATGTCGATAACTAACGTGCTTCATTTCACTATGTGTACGTGCTGGTTATGCGTAAATGAATTCGAACTTTATATGCTATTATCAAACTTGTATGCTCACCTTTACATTTTATGTATTGACTTTATTTTAACGTATGTGACAGGTGCTTAGGATGCACATCTGGTAGGAAACCGAAGCTAGAATAAAGCTTTAGAGCCCAACAGATAGTTGTCTGTAGTAATTGAATCAAGGGTCTCTAGAAGCAGATAAACAATTGCTCTTTTTGAATCTGAGTTGTCGGAATAGAACTATTTGCCTAGATTTTGTCTGTAACAATTTGTCTACCTTTTGAGACATGGTATGTGACATGTTACTTTAAATTGATTGGTAATGAAAATTGTTATGGAAACTTCTGGACAATCTGTTTCGCTCAGTCCCATGCCGCGATGTTTCCGCCATCGGTTGGGGTGTGACACTTTCACCTCTCAGGACAATTAATTTTAGATAACCTATAAAACTAAGTTTGTCGCGACTTGGAGTAACCAAATTTAAGTTAATAGAAATCTATTAGGTTAATAGTTTTGGAAAATTAAAAGTAGTTTAATTTGCAAAACTTAATTGGTTATTATTCGTTTTAAAACAACCTTTGTTTTATAACAAAATTTTAACAAGTTGTAAAAACAATTTAGAAATTAGAACTTGTTTTAATGTGATTGTTTTAATATTTTAAAACTCCTTTTAAAATCATGTTGGTATTTAGGTTGGTTATGTTATAACAACTTATAAGATAAAAACAACCACAATAGCAAGACAAATATGTAAATCTATATGACAAAAAATTTGTTCGATCTTGCTAGAGCCTAATAGTAAGATCAAACGGGTCACGGGGTCACAACACACAAACAACCACAAGGATAGACTTGAGTGCATCCAGTTGTCTCGAACAACTCCCACTGACTTCATGACTCCTATTTAGCGTCCTCGATTTTGTCTTCGGGTCTTCGTTTATTACAATATTTACAAAAATACAATAAAGGAAAAAAAAACCCTATTTGTTACAACTTTTAACCATCTAGGTGGCCAAAAACCATGATAACAAAACCGAATAAAATATACAACTACAAAACAAGGTCGGGCCAGATTTACATATTACACAACAATCACAAAATAAACCGGGCAATGTTTTTGTCAAGCAAAACAAATAAAATATTGACCAAAGTTAAAGTGTCCTTAAAAATATTTAGATCAGAACCTTTAAATAAATAAAGTTTGTGTTCTAATTCCGGTTAAAAGACCATTACCGACTTGTATGTTGTAACCAAGGCTCTGATACCACTGTTGGGTTTCCACGGCGATCGGTTAAAATTTTATTTATCAAAACCCGGTTCAATAAATAATAATCAATTAATTAAGCGAGTTAATTAATAAAACGCAATGGAAAAATAAACAAGTGATCAACAATAAACGAAACCCGACAGGATCTGGTTACATGCAAATACGAGCACAGTGATAAGTATATTTAACTACCGATGAGAAAGATATACCTCGGTTAATGACTAACCGGTTGAGACACCTAGGTTCAACGAACAAGTGCTAGTGATACGAACTAACGAGATACGAGTGCGAACCCGTATAGCGGCAGCGGTGGCCGTCGGCGAGCGGTGGCAGCGGCGGAGCCGGTGGCGGGTTATGGGTATTCCCTTTGAGAGTGGTTTTTAATTCTTACAACTAAAAACACAACAAGACCCAAACCTCAATTAAATAGTAGATGGAGCCTCATGCATGTTTGCCAAGTGGCGGACATGCATAATGCATGTGTTACAATTGGCCAAGTTCTTGCATGCGCAACAAGTGGCGATGCAAGAGTGCATGCGCGACAAGTGGCGTAGCACGGATGCATGCATGACAAGTGGCGAGAGGAGTATTCCTGTCTCACCCGGTCCATGTACCCGTCTCTCAGTTAATACCCGTATATCGTTCGTAATTACCAGTTAACCCAGTTAAGTGGATTTTAGTTCGTTGCCCACGGTGTAACTCTTATGGGTCCGGACCCGTTCGGTAGCGTTGA
The DNA here is from genome assembly GCA_030545235.1 of Helianthus tuberosus. Lineage (NCBI taxonomy): Eukaryota > Viridiplantae > Streptophyta > Magnoliopsida > Asterales > Asteraceae > Helianthus > Helianthus tuberosus. Next base: position 91,582,508 of record CM060411.1, read on the forward strand.
CTTATCAAACCGGACATAAATATCCAACAGCTCCCACTTGGACAGTCTCTGATAAGATCTCAATGCAGACAGCTAGCGGTGCTCTAGCTACACATAGCTGCCCCCAACAGGTCATGACGCTTTAAAGTCACTAACCAAGGTATCTCCCCCTCAGCAATTGCTTGGTACTTGAAGACAGTAGACTTATGGCAATCGTTATCATCTATCTTTCTGTAAAAGACATCAATTGAACAATGAGACATGGATCAGATTCAATCTCATATGGCATTCAATCATTATCGTTCTCGTTCAAGAATCAAAGTGGTCCAATCAAACACACAGTTAGTTTGGGTAAGGCCTGACACTTCACCAGTTTGAATCAACGAGGGCGGCCCGATGTCTAGCTGTTACATATAATGTAAGAGTACAAAATTCCATCTTGACTACATACAACTCCCACTGAACTTCAGAGCTACTCCCAACCAATGCCTTTATGACTGGCAGTTACGCGACAACGGTTGACACTGATCAAAGAATAGTCCTTAATAAACGAAAGTTCTAGTATGTATCTCAGGTCAGAGGATACTAAATAAGTATGCCTAAATCAAAAACATCTTATGACTAAGATCCATGAAGATGAGTATGCCTAATTTGGCCATTAAACAAAGATTAAACCAATTTAATTGTTCTTGCTCGCAGAGGCGGACCCACATAGAGTGGGTCGGGGTCACCGGACCCCAATGTTTTTAAAGAATGTAGTAGAGCCGATATATTAGTTTTTTAAAGGACCCCATAAAAATAATAAGATGGACCCCATATTATGAAGTTGAAAGATAGTGCAGTGGTAATTCCTTGATTAGGTTACCAAGAAGATTGTAAGTGGAGTCTTGTAAGGTAGCTTTTTGTCTTTTTAAATCCAAATTATAAAGTTAGGGCTGCAGCAGTAGCCACAAATTCAGGATTTGTTGTTTAAGTAGTTTATTTGAATTTAGAAATCAAATTACCATGTAAACATTTGTGTGCTATGAATCTAAATTTTGAATTTGTGAGTAAGATTGTTAAAACTTGAATTTTTTTGTAAGTTTTGTTTTTCATTTTAAAAGACATTGTATTTCTATTTTGTGTTTCCTAATGAGTAAACATTATATATATTTGTTATGATATTGTATTCTATTATGTTTTTCTCCCTGGCCTAACCCGAACAACGACCGACCCGAAAATTCTAACGTATGGTTGTGAAAAATCTGAATACCAAAAAAGATGGACCCCATTCGAAAAAAATCCTAGGTCCGCCACTGCTTGCTCGTGTTGTGTTTGAAATTGGGGTCAAGGTTCGAATAGTGTGTTTTAGAATCCATTTAAATTAAGAATTGTAAATTGGAGTTCACGGTTTGACTATTATTATTACTATATATTATTATTACTTTACCAGGGGCCGTTAAAATGAAACCAACCCAAGTTAAGAGAACCACGAGAATCATTTTCCAACTATTGATCTTGAGAGATAGATGGATGAGATTAAAAGTAATAAAAATAATATTAAATTATTTTTATCTTATTAAATTTTTAATATTTTAATGTCAAAATGGTAGTTTAGTAAATTTTCTTGTTTTGTCTTTATTGTATATATTGTTTTTTATTACTTTTTTGTCTTATTAAAGAAATTGTTTTTTTATTAAAATCAGATTTTTAATTAAAAAACATTTTAAAATCTGATTTTTTTACAAAAAACGTTTTTACGAGAAGTTTTTTACGCGTCATTTTTTCGCCCAGTTTTTTATATCCTGTTTTTACGCGTCGTTTTTACGCCCGGTTTTTTTACGCGCCGTATTTACGTCCCGTTTTTTACACGCTGTTTTTTACGCCCCGTTTTTTATGCACCGTTCTTTAACATTCGTATTTACGCGGCGTTTTTTTACGCTCGGTTTTACGCGCCGTTTTTTACGCCCCGTTTTAATGCGCTGTTTTTACGCCCCATATTTACGCGCCGTTTTATCACCCGGTTTTTTTGCGAGTCGTTTTTTTTGCCCAGTTTTTACAAGATGTTTTTTTACGCGCCGTTTTTTTACGAAAACTTTTTTTACAGTTTTAAACTTTTTTTTACAAAAAAAACTTTTTTACAAATTTTTTCTTTTGTAAATTAAAAAAAATTTACAAAAACTTTTTAAAAAAGAACAAAAATTTATATGAAAACTTTTTTTTACGATTTAAACCTTTTTTTTTAACTTTTTTTACACACACGTTTTCTTTATTTTTTTACGAAATTTTTTTACGGTTTTAAACTTTTTTTACAAATAGAGTCAAAAGAGAAGAGAGAGATGATTTGATTGTTTTGATTAAAAAGAGATTTTAAAGAGGAGATGGAGATGAATTGACTGTTTTGAAGAGAGAAATTGAAATAATATTAAAAAGAGTCTTTAAAGAGGAGAAAGAGATGATTTAATGTTTTTGATTAAATGACTATATTACCCTTTTGATTGTCATTATCTGATTGGTGGAGAGTGGTTCTCGCAGTTTTCTGTGTGGTTTTCGTTTTAGCAGACCTCTATATATATATATATAGTTTTTGTGTATTTTGATTCTTTAGTAGATTTTCATTATTAAATTATATATGTTAAAATATTTTATTATATTATACTTTAAACATAGGTTTCGTTTTCATTTAATTTAATTTTTATTTAGTAATTTGTGTTCGTTAACTTTTTTTAAAAGGTTGAATACACAGTTGTGTTCAATTTTTGTTTGTTGATACTACGGTATAATATTTTGTTGAGATGTTGTATTAAAAAATCTAGTAGTTTTGTATCTTAAGCTATAACAAGTGCCGGTACCGTACTGGTATTCGTTTTTTGATCGGTACCGATATAGGTATTATCGGAACAGATGACACTATTCGTTTTTACGGTTTTCAATAAAAAAAAGTAATCTTATACCATATCATGACTTTAAACATAATGTCGATACCACTAGTTATATTTATATTTTATCATGACTTAAAACCGAGTGTCAATACCACTAGTTATTTTTATATATTATTATAAGCTTGAAAATTAATTTTTTGATATTCGTTTTTCAGGTATTCCTTTTGTTTTTCTAGGGGTGGGGGTGGTGGGTGGCGGGTTAGGTTTTTTTGTGAGGTATAATTTTTTTTTTTGTTTTTTTTTTTTTTTTGTGGGGTGGGTGTTTAGGTTTTTAGGTGGTGGTGGGGTAGGTTTATTTTGTTGTGTTTACGTTGGTTCTCGTGGTTCTTGCAAGAACCTTACCATATATATATATGGATCCATGGAGTAGGGATAGTGTACATTAATTCAAAAGTGTAAGAAGTGTTTTAAACTATTAGATCTTTGATATAATGGTTGAGATCAATAAGAACCAAATTAGAAATTGTGTTATAATTAGTTGGACATATTTGAAAATTGTAGGGGTAATAGTGTCTTTGTATATGTTTCAAATTAGGTAACCTCTCCTAAATTCTAGCGATTCACTCCTAAATTCTAGCGATTCAATTTTAAACTTATTTTAAAATTCGGACATTCTATAAAATCCAAAAATATGTAACTGCTACAAGAAATATATAACACTATACATCCATCGTATAACACTATATAACACCATATAACACCGTATAACACTATGTAACACCATATAACACTATGTAACACTATATAACTCTAAATAACACCATCTAATACCATAGAACACCATATAACACTATACATCCATCATATAACACTATATAACACAAAAAAAACACTATATAACACCATATAACATTATGTAACACTATATAACACTACATAAAAATATATAACACTATACAGTTCTGAACGAGATGACACAAATTCGTAGATTAATTCTTAATTAGTATTTCTATAATTAAGGGTGACGGTTATGGAAGATTATCAATTAATTAAATCAATAAGAAAATTACTTGTTTACCCTTCAGAATTAATTTAGATTGAGGACACATGTCATCACCACAATATTTTTCACCGTTCTCACAGTTTTAGATTAATGTACAGAATACTCTATTATAATTGTGGATATTTTATTTGAAAGAAAATATACGGATGATGGTCCAACAAAATAAAGATGAATTAAAGGCGTGTGAGTTAAGAATTGGTAGCAAATTTGTTTTCTTTTTAATAAGTTTTAATTTTATTTGCCCATGGCATTATAGCCTAGTGTCATCTTAGTGGTGGGATAAGGCTTATCACTATTTGGTCATAGGTTCGATTCCCACAAAGGAGGTTTTCCAAGTATATTGGGTTTCCTCCTCAATTATTGTATAGACATTATTGCCTAGTGGAGATGGATATGATCGGGTGGTTCCGCTGGTTGCACGATGATACCCAGTGGTTCGTGAGTGATCCAATTTTGTCGTTCAAAAAAATATATTTTCATTCTCTTTATGGTATCTTATATTAAACGCGTAACACATTCATTCTTTTATTAAAGATAACTATATATCATTCATCACCATTGTATTAATCCAGAAAAATCCAAATATAAATTCTGTCAAACTTATTAAATATGCACTTATTTGTATAAAGAAAAATTAAGTATCAACCACTACATAAATAAATTGTCTATATCTAAGCCTTCACAATCATTTTCATATATCTTTCCTTCACCTTTCACATCACCTGAGTTGGTAGGTATGGCGAAAACAGCAGGCCGTAGGAAGATCGAGTTGAAATTAATCGAAAACGAAAGGGAGCGTGCGGTTACATTGTCTAAGCGTCATGACGGCTTATTCAAGAAAGCTTGTGAGTTGGCCACGCTATGTGGTGTGCAGATTGCAATAATTCTGTTCACCATTAGTGGAAAACCACTTGCTGTTGGAAGCCCTACTGTAGCTAACGTTGTAGACAAATTTCTCAACTTGGATCATGGTGAAAATAATGTCATCAGAGCCACTGCCAACTCTTTACGAAAAGCTAAACTTAGAGAACTCAATCAAGAATTTAACGAATTTAATGAGAAATTCGCAACTGAAAGGAAACATGGACAAACCCTTGAAGAAGATCTGAAAATGTCGCTTGGTGGGAAAACATATGAGGATTGTAAAAGCAACATTGGTATAGATAAGCTTTTGCAAATAAAATCCAGGTTAGAACAACTGAAAAGAGACTTGCCGCATGGTTGTTATGCAGAAAGTGGATCTTCCTCCTTTGAAGAAGATTATGAGATGGATCTCTCTAAAATTGAAGGGCCAAGAGACTATTTAAAGTTGTGATATCTTTAACTTATCTTTTAATATAGTAAAGGAAGGAATCTAAAATTATATGTTTGATTCCTATGCTATGTTGAGAATTACTTTTTCTATAATAATAATAATAATAATAATAATAATAATAATAATTGGATTGTTTCCTTTGATAAGGTGTCAAAGTGAGTGAGGAGCCTATTTTAGGTGTCGTGGTCATTATGACTTGTTACCATAACATATAACATAACTTGATACAAAGTTAAATGAGTTTGGGTTTGGATTAATGGGGTTGAGGTTATACACTAGTCCACAAATTAATGACAATTAAAACGTGTCGCTTAACCATCTTAGGGTGGAGGGCATCATCCCCAACAAAAATTAGTGTGATAAAAACCTCCATGACGAGATTGTGAAGGTAACCGTGTTCTGATGAACGAGGAAGCAGATGTGTTCTGATGAATGAGGAAGGAGATGAAATGAGAGTTTTACCCATTGATGAAGTTTTCTTAATCTCTACAATTCACTCACATCCTTATTTGTTAATGTGAAGAAGATAAAGGGGAGTGTACGTGTTGTCTTTTGTGATAAGAAATAATAAAAGTAACGATATCATAAATTAAGAAAAAACTAAGTCTGATGAAAACATGAGAATATTTAAGAAAAAAGTGAAATGGTGTCAATCTTTTCTCATTAGTTTCTTTTTAAAATAAATTGAACTTTTAATTCAAGGAAAATTGCATATTTCTCTTTAAAAACACCATCAATTGCATATTTACCCAAACTTAATTAGAAATACCATATTTCACCTAAAAGATGCTTAACATTCAGAGGGAGATCCAGCTTCAAAATACTTTCAACAACTACTAACGGTGCTTTGGTGTCTTCTCTATCATCTCTCACGCTATTCAACGGCGGATGAATTAACAAACGCCGATTCTATCTCTCTCGATGATTCCATTCTTGGCGAATGACAATTCCATCTTTCTCTTTCACCTTTAGGCTACCCGTTTTGGGGGTGACAAAGCCACATCACTTTGGCCACTTAAACCACAATGAGGGGGTGGGACACCCTCAATTCCACCAATCAAACTTATTTCTCTTTTATTCTTTGTTTTTTTTTTGAATCAAATGTGATAATTAAACGGTGAGTTACTTAAAGCTCATTGATTATGTGATTGGGCGTTATGTTAAACCACAACACAGAGTTCTAGGACCGATGCAAGGGTCGGCAATCAATCATGGTATCACTATTAAAACGAATCGGGGAGAATCAGAAGTCCATGGCACTAAATGGGGCATTTAAAATCGGGTTTCCCGTCTAAACCACAATAACACCTAAGACCAACCGTAGTGGGGCATTATATGGCATTATTTTTGAAAAAAAACGCCCTCTCCCCCATTACATAGGGCATTATAGGGCATTATTTTTGAAAAAAAAATGGTTAGGCGTGTTTATAAAAACACCTAAATTGGATTGTGGAAGGTTTGACTGGGTTTGACTGGCCAATGAGAAAATAGTTTGTTTTTTTTTTGTTTAATGATTGGAAGGGGCATTATCAGACATTATTTTTTGAACGACAAGGAATGACGTGTCAACCACCGTGACCCCAGGCGTTGTGGCTAAGGTTGTGACAACTGCCACTTTCTGGTAATTTACGTACATTTAAAGCAATGATTTACATTATACAAGTATGTGTTTTGAATATTCGAACTGCATGATTACATGATATACATCTTAGAACACTCATGGAATATTCATTTATGATGCACATTATTCATTTTTATTTGTTATATTTGAAATAGTGTAAACAATGCATCGAAACAACTAGAGTAGTACCTAGTAAACTAGTGTGCTGACGAAAACTCAGGATCCGCATAAACCATCTAAATTACATCTTTAGGACTCAGACGAAAGTCCAACATCAAATATACATTAAACCCTATATGGGAATACAAAGGTTTGGTTTAATATATTACCAATGTCCGGTAGCACTAAAAAAACTGTCCGAATGTGCTAAAAGTGACCATTTCATTATTTTTCCGCAAAAATTCAGCATTTGTATTTTAATTACAAGATGCAAAAGTGTTGTTTAAGCACGAATTTCATATAAAAATACATAGGGAATATCCTATAAATACATAACCGAATATTTCCCTATAACTTATATATGTTAACCTTTCGACTATCTACTTGCGGAACGAGCACTAAGCAACTTTCCGAACTATAACTTGACATATTTAACAAACTAGTGAATATTATTTTTGGTCTTTTAAGGCCTAATTATGGTCATTCAATGTGATGAAACATCTTGAAACATTAAATACCTAAAACACCTAAACATTTAAACATTTCCTTACATTTATGAAGCATTGAATTTTACCAACACATTTTAACAATTCAAGACCCCCCCCCCCCCACATGTATGACCGTGAATAAGAGGGCCCACATCCTCTTAATTCTTTGCTAATAATATCTAGATATTTATTTTAGTTGCAAGTGGATTATGTTGGTGAAATTATTACAACACTTAATCACTAAGTAACTAGCACTTTACCCATTTCAAAACTCTCTCATCATCTTCATCCAATTTTACCAAGAACACCAAAAACCCACTTCACCTTAATCTTTTACTAATTGATCAAGATGAATTTCCAAGTAACATAAGAAAGTCTAAAGCACTTACAAGTTAAATAAAGGGTTTTCATCCATTCAAAAGCATTCGACCATCAAGATCTTCATCTTCTTAAATCTTAATCATTCTCTAAAGATCATCCCTAGCCTAGTGCTAGAAGTAAGCTTCTAGATCTTTTTTTTTTCATACTTATATTATGTTTATGATTGTTATTATAACTAATAATAACTAAGTAATCATACATAATAAACATGAAAAATACAAAGAAGCAAAGATAATAATCATGATATATTTATGTTTGTTTATATTGTGATCTGAGACTTGTTATATGCATATTTGATCTTGTTATGAGGATTATGATATAAATAAATTGTTAGATGATGTTTTAAAAAAAATATGATCTAACAATTATACATGTTTATGTTAAAGGGTTTTTGTTAAACTTAAAGGATGGATGGATGATCATAAATTATGGTGTTGTTAATTTACTTAATGTTTTTATTTAAAAACAAGACTTTTACAAGATTATAAAAAGTAACATACAACATGAGATTTTTATAAAAGTTATTAAAACTAGAAGTAAACTAGGTTTTTGAACTAGTTAACATATATTATGATCATGTTTAAAACCCTACATGATTTGGAGATCATTTTGATAAGCTTATGTTATAAAAATCTCATATGTTTTAGTTAAGATGTTATGAGTAAATTGATGGTGAATTTGAAAAGAAAATGATATGTTTGATTAAACATGGTAAAGTTAAAAATACAAAGGTTATATGGCCAAATTTTCTAATAATTTATATATTAACTAAACCATCATTTTTGGCTAAACTTTTACAAGATTAAAAAGATTTAGAGAATTCTTTTTATAAAAACAAAGTTAGTTATAAATATATATTTTGAGAAAATATATATTTGATTAATTTAACAACTTAAGTGCTATGTGGTATTTGATGTATTAGTTATATATATCAAAGATAGGTACTTGATTACAATGGTTATTATTAACACATGTTACATAATAATCAAAGTCTTACAAGACTTCATATAATTACACCTTAAAAGCGAGTTACGGATGATCCGAGTAATCGAATACAAATTATGGTCAAATCGGACGACGGACGAACCTATGAACATATCACCAATCCGAGGACTTACTACGACATTTGGGCGATCTTTCGACGCGGACACCAAAATACGTTACCATTAACAAAATTCGGACATTTTTAAACTTATAAAAACTATTATGTTTTTATTTACTAAAAAGTATACTTAGTGAATTTTTATAAAAATGTTTTATAGAAATGAAATACTTATACTTTCTTAATGGGCTATTTTATACAAATGGGCTTACATTTCTTAATGGGCTATTTTATACAAATGGGCTTACATTTCTTAATGGGTTACTTTATACAAATAGGCTTACATTTTATAATGGGCTTAACATAAATACATGGGCTAAGCCCAATACCAAACATATGGGCCAAGGCCCAACACTATTTACGCCCAACACTATTTAAGCCCAACACTATTTAGGCCCAACACTATTTAGGCCCAACACTATTTGGGGCCCAATAACATGAAAACATGGGCTCGGCCCAATGACACCATTATTGGAAATTCAATTATACAATTTACTTACACAACGACACAAAATCAAGAAGACAAGACCCGATGATACAACTCACAAGATACAAGATGACATATATATATATATTTGGTGAAATATATATATATATAGCAGTTTAACAAATCATTCATCTAAATACACAGTTCAACGAACAGTAAAGACATACAAGTCTTACACATATTTAAGACACAAGACTTGTACTCAAGTTATTACAAAGACCGAAGTGTCTAACAAATATAAGAACATTTGTAGGTCGCAACACTATTCAGGACGACCGCACGTGAGATCATAGTTACTTCTATTCACAGGACGCGATACTGTGAGTTCATGTCCCCTATTCATTTAAATGTTTTACAATTTTACAACTATCGGGGAAAATACATGTTCAACATATGATAAAGTTAGGGAATGAAACACCTTAGATCATGTGCGAATTAGGGTTATACATCTAAGCACCATTAATCCAGTTTGGACCTAGGTACAAGTTGTTAGATCTAATGGGTTTTGGCGAGCCCCACTCTTGGTCGTGGACCCATACAGAAGAGTGCGTTTGTGTCCCAGTCGATAGTAGTCGACACAAAATCGTCTAGGTTTGGATTGCTTCCTATTTCGTCACACATATTAATGTCCTCGCGAAACATTAATGATCAACGATTTCATTGACGCTTTACATACTACATCATTACATACAGATACGTTTTATACAACTCACATTTTACGGATACATTTTATACAACTCACCTTTTACGTATACATTTTATACAACTCACATTTTACAGATACATCTCATACAACTAAACTGCATGAACTCGCCAACTTTTGTTGATGTTTTTCAAACTTAACATGTATTTCAGGAAATTAGTGGACCATGCAGACATTTCAGTCAAGGAAAGCAAGTATCAAGACTCCATGCCACCATTTGAAGGGTTTGCCCGTTATATACCGCCTCTTTGCGGTGATATAGTGGTCAAAGCCTTGATATTTTAAGACTTACATTTTGATGTATAAAACGATGACAACTTATGTTCATTTGATGGTTTGTAACCAATACATTTAACTTATGTTGCGTTCTTTTGAAACAATTATGAAAATGGCATTGGAGCTTGTTTTTATTCATTTAGTATGTTCACTTATATTGTTATGCAATGAGAACCGATCAGATCACACCTCGCACTTCCGCTACGAGCGGATGTGACATATTGGTATCAGAGCATCGATTGTAGTGAACCAGGATTCTTTCTCGAGTCTAAGTCTACAATCACTAGGGACCTCTCACGAAAAACTCTTGTTCATGTTGAACAGATTATAAATAAAATTAGACAGGTCAAAAGGTTTTCATTGCATAAACATTTTTCAAGGTACACTACAACAAAATTTTCATTTCACATAAATCAAGCGAGGACATTACCATGGGTGAAGTCTATGAGGAATAGACACGTTACATTAACAAACTATGTGCCTACAATACATTACATTATCAGTGCTTATACAAGATAGACACATTATATTATCAGTCTACACATCATAAATAGTTTACAAGTTCAGCATATACAAATTCAACTTATGCAAGATAGAAATCCTTGTTAGATAGGATTTCATGTGATTATATATATATATATATATATATGATTTATTTATATATGTGTTGTACAAAATATTTTGCCAAGAACAAAATACCTTCGACTTCAAACTCTATTATTATTCTTTACTCGAACGATGAACACGTCTACTGTGGAGCTTATGGCGAACATGATTCCTAAGTGAAATCTTAAACTTAATTCCGTAAAATATGGTTGCTTTCTCGTAAATGCTGAGATGCCTGACCATGATAATGACGACGAGGCGGAGGTGGTAACCTTGGACAACAACTCCATTAGTGGGACGAGATCCCCGTGACTTATATTAATCAAGGTTGATATACTCTTGTCCCTACAAGGAAGATGAATTACTCATCTTGAAGGTGCCCCTTCAGTTGTTATTGTTACAGATTCTTTCTATTTCTATTTCATCTAACGCCATGCCGTTCTGCGAGTAATGACAACGAACATTGACACGTGTGCTATCACGAAGGTCCCTCCTATGTTGAAGGTATATTGACAATAGTGTTTCCTCTCTTACTGATCGGCTGCTTCGTACGAGAGAACACTAGGGTGACCATGCAAGGCAATTTATTATTACGGTGGCCAACGTAATAACAACTTGTAGTGCATGGGAATTCTGGTGGACTCTGCGGGCCAAGCTAATGATCACTATTCGTTCAAAATTCTTAAGTTATTACTTGAGATTCAATTTTTCTTATCTATTAGAACACGAACTGAGGTGGTTAGAATAAACACCCTAAAATGCAATACAATACAGGAAGACGACACGTATTTGTTCACACCTAACATTCGATCTATATCACGATTCAGTTGAGACTAGTCATTTAAACAAACAAAACTTGTTACCCACTCATGGAGGATTTTCCTCAACATTCTCGAAATTCTTGAACATGGGTTGGCTCCATGGTGTCTATGCCACTTTACCCTACTTTACCTTACCTTACCTTATCATTTTCCACCATACCATATTTATTGGAAATGATACAATAAATTCCGTCGCTTGACATTTGTCTCTTCCCAAGGAATGGTATGGCATGAGCCATGCTGCAACTCCCTCATTGCATTCTATTCGACATTGTTGGAGATTCTAATAATCTTGCGAGAGCTCATGAAACTCAAGCACTATTAGCATAATTGTCACATGGACATGTAAGACAAATGATTTTCTCTACTTAGGACAATCGAGGTCCATAGAGTAGGGAATACATATTATATGGACGAAGACCTCTGGTTGGTTTCCCCTCCTCAACGAATTATTTTTTTTCTTTCTTTTTTTCCATTTAGACATATGACCAATACACGCAAGAGGCATTACACCTTTTGGTTTTGGTTATCCGCATTATCATTCATTCAAATATGTATGAACAATGCGGTCTTGAGGTTTTCATGACCGATTGATTGCATTCTTCATTCTTGGGCACATGATAGACTATATTTATCCAAATATATGCCTAGATTCTTTTAATAGTGTGTATAAAAAAAAGATCATGGCGCCAAAAGAAACAAATGTTTAAGTCTTAAGTTATGTGTTAAAAACCATTGCTTTTACACAAGACATGGTTTATACATGACATTGTTATGCAACACATTGGTATACATGACATTTGACGTTGGTTTACACAACACATTTTTGGTAGTTATTGATAAGTAATGAGACGTGTGTAATATGATAAAAGCATGGTGGATACGCCGCTGGTACTTCCTATATATAAGTGCTAATATTATATTGCATATCGTGGTGTTACTCAAACCTCTTCGACAACGACAAGACATGACATTTTTGCACAAGACATGGCATCCTCTACACAAGACATAATATTCTATTTCAAGACATGATATATTTATACACTACATTTCTATTGGTTATTTATTTAACCATACATCATTCTTTTATATCATCTGATTTTCATATGATTTTATAAAAGAACTCGATCATAACTGGAGCCAATGTTGATGGTTACACTTGATGCTTTCACGGTCTCTCAAGGGTTGTTCCATACTGGGTAACACCCGAATTCAAACACACTGAGTGTTACATTTCGGGTTTAGCCTCGGAGATCCGAAGCATGACCGCATCATCCCTCCCTACCTCGATTACTCAAACAATAACTCTCGCCATGAGAGAAATGAAGGCAATTGCTGCCATAAATGATTTTGGCACCAAGATGTATGATGGTAACTTTCCGAAATCCTAAATGCGACAAGTGAGACGTTCGTCATAAGGGCAATTGCAAAAGCGCCAAGAGTAGCAGTGTGCTGAGACCGGGCGCAAAACAAAGACTAGTAAGACGATAATACTTAAGAAGGGATCAAGCTAGTGAATATGTGTGGTTAGAACTATGAATACTCCCAATGAAATCATGAGTACGTACACTCTACGATCATCATGTATCAATTCTTTTAATACCAACACCGAGCTTAGCTAGTGTCTTTAAATGTTAAGCATATACTCGAATTAGAGTCATGTTGGACACACATTACAATATCAAGTTAGCTAATGGGGAATTAGCTGAGACATGTCAAATCATTAAGGGTCACCGGTACGCATCCTATCAATCAACATTTCACATCCATATTATTTGATACCATTGCCGATTTTTAGCTTTATCTCAACATCTCACATGCATAGTTTCATGGCTAGTGACGGGATTGTCCTAACTACAATTAGGGATTGGGTTATCCTACATCTAAACATAGGGATTGGGTTGTCCTCTACATCTGTACAGGGAAGTCCTTACTACATAGAATTCAAAATGTACTTGGCCTAGAGTCAAGTAAGCTAGACGTCTCCTCATTCTATAGAATTGGCAAACGGTAAACTAGCCGAGTTAGGAGCAGAAATTTCATATCGATCTCTTACCCATTGAGTTGGGTATTTTCGACGTAGTGGTTGGCATGGATTGGCTATCCAATAATCGAGCCGAAGTTTTCTGTCATGAGAAGATCATTCGCTTACCACTACCGAACGAAGATACACTTGTTATCCATGGAGAGAAGCGCAACACATCATTGCGGACCATAAATTGCATGAAGCCACAAAAGTGCTTACGAAAAGGTTGTATTGCCTTTCTAGCACTTGTTGTCGATAAGAAGGCCGATGGGCCTCAGATGACAGATATTCCTGTGGTAAAAGAATTCCCTGAAGTCTTTCCTGAAGACTTGCCAGGACTACCACCATATCGACAAGTCGAGTTTCACATCGACTTGGTAACGGGAGCCACACTAATAGCCAGATCTTCATATCGGTTAGCACCTTCTGAACCTTGTAGTTAACCGAATAAGGATGTTGTGAGTTCATAACCCCCACTCTTTACCATTATACATCTTTATAAAGGTTTTGGGGATGGAAAGACATGCAACTTTTGCAAAAGTGCACAACATTTCGATGAATGAAAATTCATATTTCTAAACCATGTTACAAATGAATTTCTAACTAACTCAAATGGTTTAAGAAAGATTCTAGCTTCTACTCCAAGATAGACTTATGATCGGAGTATCATCATTTATGAATTCATGAGGAAAGCATACCGAAAACGGCTTTTAAAACTCGTTATAGTTATTACGAGTTTCTCGATTATGCCTTTTGGTTTAACCAGAGCAACAGTGATCTTCATGGATTTAATAAATCGTGTGTGCAAGCCGTACCTCGACAAATGTCATAGTATTTATTGATGACATATTAATATACTCACGATCGACTGATGAACACGAACAACATTTGAGAACCATTTTGGAGCTGCTAAAGAAGGAGAAACTATACGCGAAATTTTCAAAGTGCGAATTTTGGATTCGCGAAGTACAATTTCTCGGGCATATAGTGAACGAGAAAGGCATACATGTAGACCATCCAAGATTGAAGCAATTAAAAATTGGGAAGAGCCCAAGGCTCAAACTGAAGCCCGACAATTTTTGGGATTAGCGGGATATTATCAAAGATTTATTGAGTATTTTTCTAAGATTGCCCAACCGCTAACCTCCCTCACACAGAAAGATAAGAAATTGCCCCAATCGAAAAACAAGAAGTAGCATTACAACTTGTCCTTAAGATTGGTGCATAGCATTTCAAAATCTTATCATTACCCGATGGTACCGAAGACTTTATTGTATACTGTGATGCTTCGCATCAAGGTTTGGGTTGTGTGCTCATGCCACGTGAAAAAGTTATCACGTACACGTCGCGTCAACTAAAAGTTCACGAGAAGAACTATACCACTCATGACCTTGAGTTAGGCGTGATGGTATTCGCTTTGAAATATGGCGACATTATTTATATGGTACTCAATGCACTATTCTCACGGATCATAAAAGCCTTCAACAGATATTCAACCAAAAAGAATTAAACATACCTCAACGACGTAGGGTTGAATTGTTGAACGACTATGATTATGAAATAAAGTACCATCTGAGCAAGGCGAACGTTGTAGTAGGCGCCTTGAGCCGCAAGGAACGAGTTCGAACATTGAGAGTTCAAGCATTATAGAAGATGATTCACAAGCACTCAAGGAAGAACATATTCAAGCAGAAACACTTCGAGGCATGAAGAAACAATTAGTGCCGAAAGAAGATGGAACTTTATACCTTATGGGTCGAAATTGGGTTCCATTCTTTGGCGGCCTTCGAGATGATATTTTGAGGAAGCACATAGGCCTAAGTATTAAAAGAATACTATTGGTGGCCTAACCTCAAAAGTGATATCGCGACTTATGTAGGAGAATGCTTGACTTGCGCAAAAGTCAAATCTGAATATCAGAAACCCTCGGACTTGTTACAACAACCTGAGATTCCATTTTGGAATGGGAACAAATATCGATGGACTTCATTACGAAGTTACCCAGGACCTCATGCGGTCATGACATGATTGGGTAATCATCGATAGACTAACCAAGTTCGCACACTTCTTACCGATTCGGGAGGAGGATAGTACAGAGAAACTAGCGGAACCCTATCTCAAGGAAATAGTGGCTCGTCATAGAGTGCCTATTTGAATCATCTCAAACCGAGATGATCGCTTTGTGTCAAGAATTTGGAAGTCATTCCAACAGGCCTTTGGATCTCATTTAAATCTAAGCACGACCTTTCATCCACAAACTGACGGCCAGAGCTAACGGACAATCCAAACACTCGAAGATATGCTTCGTGCATGTGTTATGGATTTGGGCGGCAACTGGGATACTCACTTACCATTGGTTGAGTTTTTCTACAACAATAGCTACCACACAAGTATACAGGTTGCACCGTTCGAAGCTCTCTACGTTCGAAAGTGTCGCTTTCCGCTATGTTGGGCGGAAGCGGGCAATAAACAACTTATCGGTCCGGAGTTAGTCCAAAAGACTACAGATAAAATCTTCCAGATCAGAGACCGTATCAAGGCGGCTCGCGATTGACAAAAGAGCTACGTAGACAAGAGACGGAAGCCATTATCCTTCGAGGTCGGAGACAAGGTCTTATTTAAGGTCTCGCCTTGGAAGGGCGTGGCAAGATTCAGTAAGCGTTGAAAGCTTAACCCCCGTTATGTAGGTCCATTTGAAATCTTGGAAAAGATTGGCACCGTTTCCTACAAACTGAAGTTACTAGAAGAACTAAGTAGAGTACACGACATATTTCATTTGTCGAATCTCAAGAAGAGTCCAACGCAAGAAACAGTTTTCTTCCCGAAGGATGAGGTTCATATAGATAACAAACTCCAATTCGCCAAAGAACCTGTTGAGGTCATGGACCGGAAGGTCCAGGAAACATGAAGGAGTCGTAACATATTAACAAAAATTCATTGGAACTCTCGACACGGACCCGAATATACTTGGGAACGTGAAAATCAAATCAAAACCAAAATACCCCCACCTGTTCGAGAATACTCCTGCAAAGGATGACTCAGCTTGAATTTCGGGACGAAATTCTCAATAACAGGGGGATAATGTGACAACTACCACTTTCTGGTAATTTACGTACATTTAAAGCAATGATTTACATTATACAAGTATGTGTTTTGAATATTCGAACTGCATGATTACATGATATACATCTTAGAACACTCATGGAATATTCATTTATGATGCACATTATTCATTTTTATTTGTTATATTTGAAATAGTGTAAACAATGCATCGAAACAACTAGAGTAGTACCTAGTAAACTAGTGTGCTGACGAAAACTCAAGATCCACATAAACCATCTAAATTACATCTTTATGACTCAGACGAAAGTCCAACATCAAATATACATTAAACCCTATATGGGAATACAAAGGTTTGGTTTAATATATTACCAATGTCCGGTAGCACTAAAAAAAACTGTCCGAAGGTGCTAAAAGTGACCATTTCATTATTTTTCCGCAAAAATTCAGCATTTGTATTTTAATTACAAGATGCAAAAGTGTTGTTTAAGCACGGATTTCATATAAAAATACATAGGGAATATCATATAAATACATAACCGAATATTTCCCTATAACTTATATATGTTAACCTTTCGACTATCTACTTGCGGAACGAGCACTAAACAACTATCCGAACTATAATTTGACATATTTAACAAACTAGTGAATATTATTTTTGGTCTTTTAAGGCCTAATTATGGTCATTCAATGTGATGAAACATCTTGAAACATTAAATCCCTAAAACACCTACACATTTAAACATTTCCTTACATTTATGAAGCATTGAATTTTACCAACACATTTTAACAATTCAAGACCCCCCCCCCCATGTATGACCGTGAATAAGAGGGCCCACATCCTCTTAATTCTTTGCTAATAATATCTAGATATTTATTTTAGTTGCAAGTGGATTATGTTGGTGAAATTATTACAACACTTAATCACTAAGTAACTAGCACTTTACCCATTTCAAAACTCTCTCATCATCTTCATCCATTTTTACCAAGAACACCAAAAACCCACTTCACCTTAATCTTTTACTAATTGATCAAGATGGATTTCCAAGTAACATAAGAAAGTCTAAAGCACTTACAAGTTAAATAAAGGGTTTTCATCCATTAAAAAGCATTCTACCATCAAGATCTTCATCTTCTTAAATCTTAATCATTCTCTAAAGATCATCCCTAGCCTAGTGCTAGAAGTAAGCTTCTAGATCTATTTTTTTTCATACTTATATTATATTTATGATTGTTATTATAACTAATAATAACTAAGTAATCATACATAATAAACATGAAAAATACAAAGAAGCAAAGATAATAATCATGATATATTTATGTTTGTTTATATTGTGATCTAAGACTTGTTATATGCATATTTGATCTTGTTATGAGGATTATGATATAAATAAATTGTTAGATGATGTTTTAAAAAAAATATGATCTAACAATTATACATGTTTATGTTAAAGGGTTTTTGTTAAACTTAAAGGATGGATGGATGATCATAAATTATGGTGTTGTTAATTTACTTAATGTTTTTATTTAAAAACAAGACTTTTACAAGATTATAAAAAGTAACATACAACATGAGATTTTTATAAAAGTTGTTAAAACTAGAAGTAAACTAGGTTTTTGAACTAGTTAACATATATTATGATCATGTTTAAAACCCTACATGATTTGGAGATCATTTTGATAAGCTTATGTTATAAAAATCTCATATGTTTTAGTTAAGATGTTATGAGTAAATTGATGGTGATTTTGAAAAGAAAATGATATGTTTGATTAAACATGGTAAAGTTAAAAATACAAAGGTTATATGGCCAAATTTTCTAATAATTTATATATTAACTAAACCATCATTTTTGGCTAAACCTTTACAAGATTAAAAAGATTTAGAGAATTCTTTTTATAAAAACAAAGTTAGTTATAAATATATATTTTGAGAAAATATATATTTGATTAATTTAACAACTTAAGTGCTATGTGGTATTTGATGTATTAGTTATATATATCAAAGATAGGTACTTGATTACAATGGTTATTATTAACACATGTTACATAATAATCAAAGTCTTACAAGACTTCATATAATTACACCTTAAAAGCGAGTTACGGACGATCCGAGTAATCGAATACAAATTATGGTCAAATCGGACGACGGACGAACCTATGAACATATCACCAATCCGAGGACTTACTACGACATTTGGGCGATCTTTCGACGCGGACACCAAAATACGTTACCATTAACAAAATTCGGACATTTTTAAACTTATAAAAACTATTATGTTTTTATTTACTAAAAAGTATACTTCGTGAATTTTTATAAAAATGTTTTATAGAAATGAAAGACTTATACTTTCTTAATGGGCTATTTTATACAAATGGGCTTACATTTCTTAATGGGCTATTTTATACAAATGGGCTTACATTTCTTAATGGGTTACTTTATACAAATAGGCTTACATTTTATAATGGGCTTAACATAAATACATGGGCTAAGCCCAATATCAAAAACTCATGGGCTAAGCCCAATACCCAACATATGGGCCAAGGCCCAACACTATTTACGCCCAACACTATTTAAGCCCAACACTATTTAGGCCCAACACTATTTAGGCCCAACACTATTTGGGGCCCAATAACATGAAAACATGGGCTCGGCCCAATGACACCATTATTGGAAATTCAATTATACAATTTACTTACACAACGACACGAAATCAAGAAGACAAGACCCGATGATACAACTCACAAGATACAAGATGACATATATATATATTTGGTGAAATATATATATATATATATATATATATATATAGCAGTTTAACAAATCATTCATCTAAATACACAGTTCAACGAACAGTAAAGACATACAAGTCTTACACATATTTAAGACACAAGACTTGTACTCAAGTTATTACAAAGACCGAAGTGTCTAACAAATATAAGAACATTTGTAGGTCGCAACACTATTCAGGACGACCGCACGTGAGATCATTGTTACTTCTATTCACAGGACGCGATACTGTGAGTTCATGTCCCCTATTCATTTAAATGTTTTACAATTTTACAACTATCGGGGAAAATACATGTTCAACGTATGATAAAGTTAGGGAATGAAACACCTTAGATCATGTGCGAATTAGGGTTATACATCTAAGCACCATTAATCCAGTTTGGACCTAGGTACAAGTTGTTAGATCTAATGGGTTTTGGCGAGCCCCACTCTTGGTCGTGGACCCATACAGAAGAGTGCGTTTGTGTCCCAGTCGATAGTAGTCGACACAAAATCGTCTAGGTTTGGATTGCTTCCTATTTCGTCACACATATTAATGTCCTCGCGAAACATTAATGATCAACGATTTCATTGACGCTTTACATACTACATCATTACATACAGATACATTTTATACAACTCACATTTTACGGATACATTTTATACAGCTCACATTTTACGTATACATTTTATACAACTCACATTTTACAGATACATCTCATACAACTAAACTGCATGAACTCGCCAACTTTTGTTGATGTTTTTCAAACTTAACATGTATTTCAGGAAATTAGTGGACCATGCAGACATTTCAGTCAAGGAAAGCAAGTATCAAGACTCCATGCCACAATTTGAAGGGTTTGCCCGTTATATACCGCCTCTTTGCGGTGATATAGTGGTCAAAGCCTTGATATTTTAAGACTTACATTTTGATGTATAAAACAATGACAACTTATGTTCATTTGATGGTTTGTAACCAATACATTTAACTTATGTTGCGTTCTTTTGAAACAATTATGAAAATGGCATTGGAGCTTGTTTTTATTCATTTAGTATGTTCACTTATATTGTTATGCAATGAGAACCGATCAGATCACACCTCGCACTTCCGCTACGAGCGGGTGTGACAAAGGTTGACTACTCGACCGCGCCAGCCCCTTGGCTCTCCTAGATGCACGAAATCCCGACCTCCACCCGCCCGAAGGCACGATAGTGGAATAATGAGTAAAACCTCGTCTTCCATACAAGACGAACCGGTGCCACCCATATTTGCCCTTCACCTGGATGTCGCATAAAATAATGGGGAGAGTGGGAGTCGAACCTGGGTCACAAAGAACACCATGTCTTTCCCTAACCACTCCACCGCTACCTCATTGATGATATATATTTTTCATGTTTTAAAGTAAACTTCATAAAAACAGACCTCTGACCCAAACGAGCAAGAGGCAAAATATATAATTAATAAAAATGTTTGGGGACAAATGACACTAAATGGGGGCATTTAAAATTGGGTTCACCGTCTAAACCACAATAACACCAAATATTGTTTTTATTAATGTTTTATTTTTTCTGTTGGAGGTTACCACCATATTAATTGCCTGATTTTAATTTGCAAAATATTTTTTTTAATGTTTTAAAGTAACTTCATAAAAACACACCCCTAACTCAAACGGGTAAGAGGCAAACTATATAATTAATAAAAATGTTTCGGAACACATGACACCAAAATGGGGCATTTGAAATTGGGTTTCCCGTCTAAACCACAATAACACCTAATTTTGTTTTCATTAATGTTTTATTTTTTCTGTTGGAGGTTACCACCGTATTAATTGCATGATTTTAATTTGCAAAATATATTTTTTTCATGTTTTAAAGTAACTTCATAAAAACACACCCCTGACTCAAACGGGTAAGAGGCAAACTATATAATTAATAAAAATGTTTCGGAACACATGACACCAAAATGGGGCATTTGAAATTGGGTTTCCCGTCTAAACCACAATAACACCTAATTTTGTTTTCATTAATGTTTTATTTTTTCTGTTGGAGGTTACCACCGTATTAATTGCATGATTTTAATTTGCAAAATATATCTTTTTCATGTTTTAAAATAGATTTCATAAAAACACATCCCTGACCTAAACGGGTAAAAGGCAAAATAATATAAACGCTCCCAACTCAAATGGGCAAAAGGCCAAAAATACAACATATACAATGGAGATTTACACCACTCTTCCCAGTGAAGGGATTTAAAGGAAGACCAATTTTTCAACCAAGCAAAACCTCTAGACTTGACTTCCCTTAACACATCTTCCGAACTATATTTTGATTTTGAAAAATAGCCTCATATCTCCCTTTCAAAATGCACCATACTGTGATTAAAATTAGGTCATGGATAATCATCTTCGTTTCTTCCCTGTTGGTAAGAATACGTGTGCTTTCATAACGTCTTACACCGCAAACACGACAGAGGGGGATTTGACACCACATGGAAAGACTCATCCATACACGGTTCGAGAATATGCAAGCAGTGAATAAATGCTTAGTTGTCTCTTCATAATCTTCACAAAACAAGCACTTGACGGATGGAATATTCACATTTCTTCTCCTCAAATTCACTCGGGTGGCTAACCTTTATAAATTAGCCCTTAAAGTCGTAATGTAATATTTAAAAAGGCACCTACTTATACAACTTAAAGTTCGTTCTTATACCGTCTCCCCTATCTTCATCCTTCATATTTTAATCCATTTAACCGAAAAAAGTGCTTGAGTCATCACCCAACCACTTCTACTCATCCCAAGCGTTTAATAGAAACACCTCCACCACTAAGACCACACGGTTTGGAGAGGCTTGAGGGAGGGCGTGAAGCGACACGTGGCAACCACATCGGCATGGTGGCGTGGAGAAAAAAGCACGGGGTGGCAAAGTGGCGTGGAAGAAAATAAAAAAATTAAAAAAATAAAATAAACATCAACCAATCATAACAAACCTAAAATACACATACCAATCAAGAGCCTCCACCTCACCCACCCATTTGCCCCCACACCGGTGGAAATCCTCAAGTCCCACCCACATCGTCGCCCTCCAGGCCATACGCGGGGTGGTGTTCCCGGTGTGGGGGGCTTCCACGCCAACACCGTATGATCTTAAGCCTAGAAATCATGCATGAGTGGTATGTTCTAGTTTGTGAATTATATTGTTGCATTAAATTCAAAATTATTCTAAAACTCAATTCTTACACTATTTTATTACAAAAAAAAAATCTTATTCAAACAACTAATGTGGGCTAGTCCATTTGGTAAGGGCATATATTTTTTTTCAGGGAGATATCCTAGATTCAATCCTGGGTAGGAGTGAAAAAATTAGAATTTTAGTGAAAAGAGTGGAGTAAACATTGCCATAAAAAATTAAACAGCTAAAATTCAATTAAAATTTTTAATACCATAATAAGGTTCTTGACTTTTATTTTTGTTAAAATTTATTATAATTATTATTGTTATTATAATGTAAGTCCAGAAACAATACAATCAGATATCACAACACCTAATCGAGTTACGGAAAAACAAGAAAAGATGTAAAAGATGAAGAATGTCGATTGTTATTGATCAAAAGAGCACACGGTTTCAAAGAACCGTCTGGTACTCGAATACACTAGTTTGCAATACAATCAACAACCAAAACAAGAACAAGGAACATCGCATTTATAGATCATAGGATGCCCTAATACAAATGGGCCAAGCCCAACCCCTATTCGCATAAAGTACCTACCGACCAAGCCCATGTCTAACATCTAACCAACCTAAAACAAGTAAACCAAGACAAACGTAAACCTAAACAAGTTTATATCCTTACAATGTCCCCCTAGGTTTATGTTGTCTTGGCCGTTCATTCTCTACTTGCGCTTCTTCTAGAGATCAGGTAGCTTTCTTCCCACAAACGGACCAAAAAGCTGAGTTTCCACTCTTGAGCGTTGACCTGACAATAGCTTGAACAATGTAATCTGTGCAATCGAAGCAGTGAAATTCTTAACACAAACTTCAAACTGAGGATCGCTCCTAATCTGTGTTCTTCCCAGAAGCTTTATGTCGTTTTCTCCAAAGCATATCAAATCTTCCGTGTCTGCCACCCTGTACTCTACATTCTCACACACAATCACTGCTTGACCAGTAACAGGATCGTACATCCAAAATTGAAAATCCTTTAAACTATTATCAGGAAGCTCCTTCAACAATGGAACAGTTTTGTTTGTTTCGTTGGAGGCCATCACTGTCGTAAACAACTTGTTAGTGGCAGGATCTAAGACATCTTCATGCTCCAAAAGAAAGATTCAACCAACTTCATGTCTTTGAAATTTACTTTAGCTTGTTGCTACAACTTGCTAAAGAAATTCCATCCAATCTTGCAGAGGATACTTGTGGTTTGATCGTGATAAGGAGCTTGACTCAACTCCCTAAGATCCACTGCTGTCCAAGACTCCAAAGCATCAGAGTGACTGTAGTACTCTATCGCTAATTTTTTCTTTTTGCTATAAACATTCCCTTTTCCTCGTTGTATGCCCAGCTAAGAATTCCTGACCTGTTGCCATACACGTCAAATCTGTCCTTTTCAGTAGTGACGACATACCTGTCTAGCTTGTCTAGAAAACCAAAATCCTTTTCAGCGCCCACATTTCTGATAATAACCTCCTTCTACCTCCTTTTATGATTTGCAGTATGAGGAGGATTCTGAATATACCGATCAATTGTTTCTTCATGCTCTTTATCCATTTGTGCCTTTTTAGCAGCAGTATATTCTTTAGGTGGCTCAACAAATTCCTTTGGAAACTTTTCTTCCAACTTATGTTTAAGATCCATAACTACTACCGTGAGGGATCCTAGATTTGTTTCAAGTTCATGAATCTGCTAATTTTTGTGAGTGATTTCTTCCATAAGGCTAGCAAGCTGGACATCTTTGAAAATATTGACTTCTTCAAGAGCAGTGACTCTTTTTATGAGAATAGAAACTTCATTATCCTCAAATAACTCTTCACTATTGGGGCTACTTGATGCTTCTTGAGTTCTTTCTAGAATGGGCTCACTAGCTATTTCAGCTTCATTAGCAGATTGTCTCAATAACTCAGCAGCTTTTAGCACATCGGCGTTAGACGGACCGTTGCTAGACCCTTCACCTGCCTTTGGAGCAGGCATATACATTGTCGCTCTTGGATTCAAAATAAAATCAACTATAGCATCACTTACAGGTGTTCCAGAAACTTGAATGGGTGGTCGTTCAGAAATCACAGGTATAGTCGATTATGGGTTTATTCTTGTTTCAGCATTACTCTCATGACTAATCCTAGGATCTCTTTTGCTACGCTTCTTAGGAGGAAGATTAGCCGTGGGATCTTCAGTTATATTTTCAGGTTCAGTAGATACAGTTTCAGCCGGTTCAGTGCGAGGAAAATTCACACTTGACGGTTGATCTACATAAGGCACTTCTACTGTGAAGCTATCATCTCCGTTTCAACATTACCGACATTTTCATTTAACTCTGCATCTACCTCTGCATCATCCATAATCCTTTCATCAAACACATCTTCTTCACTTTCAATTCCTATCAGATCCACGTTTTCAACTGGCTCACTCAATCCAGGATGAGCATCTATGATCTGAACATCATGCTCATCAGTACAGCGGCATTTACCGGTGCCTGTACTTGTTCAACAACTTCAGAAAATGCACAAAACTTAACCAACAGCTTTCTGTTTTGATAGGTTACTTGAACATCTGTCCTCGGCTTCTGATTCAGCACAGAGAAAACCATATGGTTTATTATCTTTGTGTCGTAGATGCTCACAGTTGATTGCAGCTGAAAATACTTGGCTTCCAAAATCATCTATAGGAACCTTGGAAACTCGAAACAATACTTCTTGTTCAGTGTCTTCACGTTCGCCATCATGTCATCAAACACACAATTGGAGTAGTTAAACTTCCAACCTTCAACCAAAAACACCAACCCTGAAGTCTGTCTAATCGTCAATGTGTTAATACCACTCTTATTCCCACTAATGCACACCAGATAAGCGTGCGCTAAAAATCTCCAATATGGGTGTAGCAGTTTCTTTGTGGTAGGAGGATATGACCCTTCATAGCCCATCTTGTCCAAGACTATAACAATCTTCTCCTTTTCGTGTTCAACAGGATCGTATGCAGCACCTCCAAACAGCAACACTTCTCGAATCACTTGTTTAGTAATCAAAATCTACTTGTTTTGAATGGTAGATCTGATCACCTTATCTCCCTTCTTTGCCATTGTATTGTTCCAGAAGTCACGTATCCAATCTTCACGAATAATTGGATTTTCTCTAAACGTGTGATCTTGTCTGCATGTATCCAATCCCACCATCAAGGACTTGTACATCTCGTGCCCTTTCGGAGGTTCATTTAGATAGCACGACACGTTCATACTCTTCTCCCAAGTTGGAACATGAATATCCGCTGCTTGGTTTCCTTTATCTGCACCAAATGAATCACGTTAAACGTATGTGATGAACATTGAACCCCGAGATTCCAAAGTTTGACTGTAAACTTGGTCAAATTATGCGTTGTACTTTAGGCTTGAAAAGTAGTAAATCAGGTGCCATTTGCATGATTTTTGTGCTTTTTATAAGACCTGCATATATGTGGTTCAAAATTTTATTTTAATCAGTATGTAACATGTATTATGTTAAAGTATCAAGTCTTGATGATTTGGAATGGTTACGGTAAAGTTGGGTACGAAACTTGCGTTAAAAACGATAAAAAACGGCTTTTTAAGTGATTTTTATAAAAATGTTTTTTGATCTGATTTGAAACAGATTTCATATGATAAATATTAGTATTTTAACTTATATTAAAAGATTTTTGGTGTTTAGTTAGTCATACGTTACTTCCGACGCCCAAAAACGATACCAAAATGGTGAATAACGCATATTTCAATGTACGCGAACACGGGTTGTTCAAAGGATGAACTTTGTGTATTTTAATTGATAGGAGAATTATGAGTATATGTAATGTGACTTGCTAAGTGAATTCATGATAATATGAAATATTGATAAGTTTAGACGTTTGTGCGGTAAAAACGGTAAACTAGATCAGAAATCGCATTATCTGTGAAATTTTGTGATTTATATGACAAATATGTTTAACACAAATTAATAAGCTATTTATATTAAATGTTTTAAACATGATATATATGTGTAAAATAACTTGGTGTGTGAATTTGATGAATATTTTGTGAATATGTTAATATACGTATGTATATGTATATATGTCGAATATGTCCATACTTATGCATATATGTTACGAAGCACAACTCGTAGACATATATTGCGAATAAGTAGACATGACAAAGAGTCACCAACAAAATCGTTCGAATAGCGAAAACCTTAAGATATATATATATAGGAGAAGGATCCGTTAAAAACCACCCTTTATTGCGAGAACCGCGAGAACAAATGTGAACACAACCAAAAATACCTAAAAAATGTAATGAACACCCGAAAAAAAAATTTACTATTTTTTTTTGGAAAAATCGCTATATTTCGTCAATAATAAAAAAAATTTCAAAAAAAAAATTCGAGTAACAGTTATCCATGCACATCTGCGTATGTATCATTTCTTTGACAAATTCCGTAATTCATTACAAAAATCAGACAATTGCACTTTCATTTACACTACCGTTCATAATACACTACTTTTTTACATTAACAATAATAGAAATGCACATGTGCATCTATATGTATGAACTTGTTATAACATTAACAACACTATAAATGCACATGTGCATCTATATATTTGAACATGTTATAACTTGTTTTAGTACACCACTTCGAATACATATTCCCTTTCATCTATCATACCATCCATAATACACTACCATTACTTCCTACCATCTGTAATACAACACCATTGCTTTTTACCACCCATAATCCGATACAAACATAATGGACGAAAAGTGTAATTTATCCTTATTTAAATATTGACTCACGTTGTTATTATTGCCTCAATAATAGAAACGACAATATGCCACCAAAAGCGAGAGCGAGTTCTTCTGCCAAAGGAATAGGATTTTCTATCACTCCCGAGGAGTTAGCATGAATGGTTGCTCAGCACGTTATCGATGCCTTAGAACAACATGGAATTATTCGAGTTGCAAACCTTAGACAGGGTTGCAAGGAGAAGGAGCACGTTTAGGGAGAAGAGTCAAATGAGAACATGCCAGGTAGAATAATGATTGGAAAATTTTGTGAGTTTCCTATGTTATGATATAATCTAAGAGTAATCTTGATTTTCATTAACTTGGTAAACAGTACATGGATGTACGCACGAAACATTCTAGGGCCCTAACCCAACATAATTTAATATAAAGACTTTTCTTAAAAATCTTTAAAAATATGTGAAAATTCAATGTGACAAATAGTTAATAGATTATTTCTATCTAAATTTGGATATGTGGATTTGATCCAAGGGATTGTGATAATTTAAAAACGCACCTAAAGGTGAGTATCACTACGTCCCCACTTTTTACTGTTTTATACATTGTTTTGGGGGTAAAACACGTCGTTAAAATGGTAATTAAATGTTTAATAAGAAACATGCTTTCGTATAAATGTGATTTAGTGAGTATCACATAACCCCACTTTTTACTGTTTTATTAACTATTTTCGGGGTAAAGAATGCGTCATTGATGAATATATGTTTTCGTATAAAACATGATTTCAAGTAAATGTATTTTAGTGAGAATTCACTAAAACGTCATTTTACCATCATACATAATGTTTTCAGAGAAAAACATGTTATTAAAAGCTAAGTATATGTTTTCATATAAAATATGATTTTAAAATTATAAAAATATATTTTCATCGAGAATACAATTTTTAGAGAATCATAATTCGTATATGAACTCAAAAGATGAATGACATAAATTGTTTTCCAGATAAACAAGTTTAAAAGGTATCAAACTGGTTTCACGGAGGAAACCGGGTAAATTGACGACCTTATGGGTTTAATGATCGTAAAGATTTAAAAATGAATTTATTTAAATCTAAGTTGAGACAAATCCGTTAGTATCCTAAGTGTGCAGAGGGATGGTATAAGCTCGCATAGCGTGGGGGATACTGGGATTTGTACAACACCAAATATTAAATTGTTATTCAGTAGGTTATATATAAACATTGAAATTGAGGAGAGGCATTAGATGCATCATAGCCGTTTTAATCACTTAAGTTATATAAGCGTGGAATTGTTAATAGATCTATTGGGTTGACACCCCAGCGTGATCGATCGCTCCGATCCACATAGCGACGAATTGGCATTCTTGAGTTGTCTAGTATTGATCAATCCCTCAATATTTTTATATAGCTCGTAATGTCTTGCAAACATACGAAACCGAAAACATAACGGAAATTTAATATTATATAATCAAAGTCATGAGCATAATTTTCATTGGAAAAAGGCTTGCGGAGCTATTTCGGATGAAACCTTCCATGACATTTTTATATGAAATAGGATGCATTCCAAATTTCAAATCATATTACAATGACATTATTTTTGTTAAAATGAATTTTTTATTTTAAACACATGAAAATGTTTTTAAATATGTAAATGTTTACAGACCATTAAGGGTCAAATAAGGAAGTTTTCCCTTAAACAAAACGTTACAAAATTATATGTGAACTCACCCTCCTTTGTGTTGACATTTGATTTTAACGTGTTCTACAGGTACATGAGTTCGGCTTCGAAGAATTTTGGCTAGTGATTTCAAGTGGTAGTATGATGCTTGTGTAATAAAATTTGTTGGAAACTTTTTAAAACTATGGGACCATGTTTGTAATAAGACGCCTAAGGGTCAAACTAGTATGACTTGCTTAGGATGATGTGGTAAACTTAAAAACTATGTTTTAAAAATAACAAAATGTCCAAACTAACTAAAGCATCAACCACTAAGACTTATATGGTTACCAACCTCCATCACCACTACGTTTGTATTTCGGCTGCGACGTTTTTGTGGTGTGACAGAAGTTGGTATCAGAGGCAATGGTTGTTAGCGAACTAGATGTTTTCGTGGAAAACACTAGACTTCAACCGAAGAGTTTTGAGAATTTAGGATTCCAAAATTCACGAAGCCAAAGATTTAAAATAAGAATGAATCTTAACCATGTAATAGAAATAGTAAGAAACTATGTGTTTACGTGATAAATTGTTTATCTGTGCCTTATGTGATAATACAAATACATATACTCATTGTGAGCACGCATTTACCTAGTACAGTTACATTGTGTCACAGATGTCGCACTTGCACGAGACTATTGAGATTCATGACTCAGAGAGTGAGCCGGATTTCGAGACCTCTCCACCGTCAGAGCCACACACTGTCACTTAGCCAGCAGATATGACCAGCCTCACTTCATCATACTACACAGATACCACTGCCTTCGCTAGTCAGATAGACACACGTTACGCACACATGAGTAAACGGGTGGATAGATGATGATGATGATTCTACAGTTCCTTCATCAATCCATGAGTCAGGACAATCATCAGGCTTGGCACCTGTATTCGACGAGATGGGCATGAGCATGTCATTGATTGGGGGATCATTCGAGGTAGCACCAGCTGTGGACACTATTATCATAACGACTCTACCTCTAGAGCCGTTATCCGCTCCATATACCGATACCGTAGAGCATACGATTGAGATTCCTCCACCTACCGTGCCAGGGTCAAACATACCTTAGTCAGGA
Organism: Helianthus tuberosus; assembly: GCA_030545235.1. NCBI lineage: Eukaryota > Viridiplantae > Streptophyta > Magnoliopsida > Asterales > Asteraceae > Helianthus > Helianthus tuberosus. The sequence continues at coordinate 91,612,986 of CM060411.1, forward strand.
TCTTTAGCCTCCTTTGTACCACCGCTAGTTCTCACACATCCCGGAAAGAGACTTAGCACCTCATAGAACACAACATCTACCTCCAGGGATGAGACTAGAACTGCATCGAAGAAGCTGAAAGGAGTCTGGGTGGACAGATGTACCCATTGTGATCGTCGGATTTCCACATTGCGAGGAGAGCTAGAGTCGACGAAGAGCGCGATGCATGATTTAGGAGGATGGATGGATGCTTGTGAGGATATTCAGGGGTTAGATGACATCGTGAGAGACCACATGGCCCAGAGGATTGCGGAACTGGAGCAGTTGGTTGCATTGTTGTTACAGTATTTGGGTTTTTAGTAATTGTAGCGTTGTTGAACAATTTTCATTTCTTTTGGTTATCTTTTGTTTAAGCATGGATGATGCTTAGATGTTTTTGGGAGAAATTTTTGATAGACTTGTTATGGTGTTGATTTTGTCTGCACCAAATTTTGCTACAAACAAGTGATGTAAATTTTTGCCTTGAAATATCGAACAATAGATTTGGTTTGAATTATTCAAATTGTTATGCGATGATGGTTACATGTACTATGTTAAACTCGTTTCACATTTAATGATTGAATTATTTAAAGGGTAAATTACACTTTTCGTCCTTTATGTTTGTATCAGATTGCAATAGATGCCCTTTAACTTTAATAATTACAGTCACAATCCTTTATTTAAAAAATTCGTTACACATTTCGTCCTTTAGCATTAACCATGTTAAAATTTTATGTTAAATCAGATCATGTGACCTCATGTGAGAGCATTTATGTCATTTTACCCCTAGCTCTCTCCAACCAACCATCAAATCCATCCAACACCCCCTGTCGCTCCCCCACCAAAATTCGAAGCCATGGAAATTAAAACAACAAACTAAATCAAGACCCCACCACAACAATTTACAATTAAAAATTAGATCACAATTTTATGTGGCAGAATATACATGCGTACAACCAAAATAGCCAAATCACCAAAGCAAAAATAGAGTTGAAGATTTGAAGTTTATTATCTAAATCATCAAAAGTAATATCGAGATTTTCGCTGCAGATAAGCACAAAAAAAAACATTAACATACTCGATTAATAAATAGACAACTTTTTAGCTAAATTAATAATGAATACAGTGAAAACATGGAGAAAATAAATTGAGTACGGTAAGGGATTCAGTGGGTGAAATTATGGTGCTTACATGAAAGTCTTTGGTTAGGATGGAGGCGGAAGTAGTAGAGGAAATAACACGAGTTGCAGCGATGGCAGAATGCTTCATCGCCATTGACATCGTTGTCGCCGGAGTTTATTGGAAGATGATCAAAATGAATGTTTTCGAGAGGTAGACAAGTGGTGGTGGCAGAATGCTTCATCGCCATGGAGATGGTTGTAGATCCAGTGGAGGTAGACAAGTGGTGGTGACGGTAGATCCGACGTGGTGGTCACCGACGGTGGTTGTAGATCCGGCGGATTAGGTGGTGGTGGGTGTTGGTTGGAGAGAGGGATAAGAGGGGAGAGAAAGAACTGAGATTAGATTAGAAGATTGGTGGTGGTGGTGATTATAGTGATAGAAGAAAGGGAAAGGGAAAGAATGACTAAATTACCCTTAAGTCATTAGAGTTAACTAAAATTTTAAGTCGGTTAGTAACAAAGGACCAAAGATGTAACGAGATTTTCAAATAAAGGATTACGACTGTAATTATTGAAATTAAAGGTTATCCATTGCAATCCGATACAAACATAAAGGACGAAAAGTGTAATTTATCCTTATTTAAATATTGACTCACGTTGTTATTTGTTGGTGCATGTTTGTGACAACAACTTAGATTTGGTCTTTGGATATCTTGTAATTTGTTAAACGATAAACAGTTAGCGGGTTTAGCTTTGTATTAGTGAGTTAATAGAGTTTGGGCTAAACAAAACCCACATTGGGTGATGGGGGACGATTTGGGCCTAGCCCATGTAGCAAACCCAGCCTAATGTTGCAACCTTGTGTTATATAAACAAGGTTAGGCTTTAGGGTTGAGGTTAATCAGCCAAAACAGTTTGTGTGAGAATTTCGTGAGAGTGTTTAAACTTGGACGAAATTAGTGTGGTTAGGGATTTTGATTGATTGTAATCACTTTGATAGATAATCAATAAAGATCCGGTTTGAAAGTGAATTGTTGTTTCTGTTCTTCTACTTGTTTCTGTGATATTCTGATCAAGAGGATTCCTCACTCTTGATTGGATTGACAATTCTGTGAAAGATCCATACGTCAAGGGGACCTACAATTGGTATCAGAGCATTAGGCTCTTGGAGGCTCGGTTCAGAATTGTTCTTGGAGAAACATGCAGTTTTTTCGAAATTTTTTAAACCTGAAATTAGGGTTTCGAAGTTTCTTGAGTTTTGATAATTTTTAGCGAATTTGTTTGTGTTTGATCAGTTTGTTTGTTGAGTTTTGCTGATATGCAGGTTTTCGGGACGATTTCTGTTGGATTTTGACGAGTATTTGGCTGGAATTCGAAGACTGTTCTTCGTGTTCATCATATTATTTTCGAAAATCACTGATATTTTGCTGTTTTGATTTTGCAGAAACTGTTAAGGAATCCGGAAGAATCTTCAGAATTTCGAACAGATCTAGTTTCCAAGTTTAACTGGCGAATTAGAGTAATTTCGCAGTCTGGAACTGCGAAATTAAGTGACCTGCTAACTTTCCGGCGAACCTAAAATCCAAAGGCGACTTTGGTAACCGTGTAATTGTCCATAGCGAAATTACCACGGTTTTCAGCGACTTTACAGTCGTCGTTATAGCGAAATTAAACAGCGAATTTGATCTGTGAACTTAACCAGCACAATTAGCAGCGAATTTAACCTGTTGACCAGCGAAATTAATCAGTCTTCCTAGCGAAATTAAGCAGCATACTTGACCAGCGAATTTGACTGATTTACCAGCGAAATTATCAGCAAATTTAAAAACCAGCGAATTTAACAGGGTGGAATTTCAGTTGGCAAGCGTCAATAAAATTTCAGTGTTTTGCAAATAGAAATTGATCCGTAGCCCGTTAGACAGAACCGTTTGGACCGTTGAATTCCTTGGATAAAAAAAAAGACTCTGGAAAATCCCGAATTCGGTTTTTGACATTATATATCATTGGATTCGTCTTTTCGAGACAATTCTAAAGGTGTAATTTGGTAACCACTGTTTTCAGAGATATTTTGTACGGTTTTGACCAGTCTGCTGCGTTAAAATGTCGAATATGAAGAATTTGAATGCACCTAAGATGATGAAGGTGGAGAATTATCTTACATGGAAGGCCAGCTTCCAATCATTCATTGAATCTCAGGATGCACGCATGTGGATCTGTATTGAAGATGGGTACATAAACCCAACACACGATTATGAGGGCAGACCACGTAGAACAGACTATGTGAACATGAAAGACGATGACAAAAAGATGTATGACGCTGAAAAGAGAGCATTGGCTGCAATTAAAATGTCTTTACCTGATAGCATCAAGCATACCTTCACAAAGTACACTAATTCAAAGGATATGTGGGATGCATTACAAAAGCGATATCAGGGGAATGAGAGTGCCACTCAGGCATTCATGGCAGAGATAGTGCCAGTTGATGAGGCTGAAACTACTGTGAGTGATGCTGAATCTGAAGTGAAAAATGCTGAAGCAAAAGTGGATGCTGAAGTAGAGAAAGAAAGTGAAGCTGAACATTTTGTTGCTGATGAAAATACAGAAGTTCATAAGGAAGAGGTACAATCTAATTCTGTATGTTTGAGATGTCGTGAACTACAGGTTGTCAACACAAAACCAAAGTTTGATAAGCGAGATGTCTAACATTAAAGAGTCAAACTTTTTTGCTAAAAGAAATGAATCGTCATACTTGAAGAAGATAAAAGGTTATGAAGCTGAAATTGAAGCTTTAACTTGCAAACTAAATGAAAAACTTCAAGTCATTAACTTAGCTCATGACATGATGGCTGAGAAAACAAAAGAGATTTCTGAAAAATGCAAAGAGTTGTCAGATGCACAACTCAAAATTGTTGAACTTGAAAAGAAATTGAGTCAATTCAGAGATTCGTCTTTTGTAATGAAACACATGAGGGGTGGGTTAAAGAAGAGTAATGACAAGACCAGTGTGGGCTTCCAGGGCTTTAATGAAGTTCCACCTCCTCTTAGTCATGACTATTCATTCCTGCCTAGTGAAGATGAGCTAGCAGACTTTATGGCATCCGCACCAAGTAGTTTCGGTTCCACATCAAGTCAATGTGATGGATCTGAGAGTGATGATGCTAAGAAGAACAATAACAGGGAACCTTTGAAAAGGAAAAATTTACCGCCTAAGAATAAAAATCAAACTTTTGTTAAAAAGATTAATTTTGTTCAAGGTAGTGATATGAAAAATGAAACAACTGTTATTGAAAATGAATCAAATGTAGAGTTTGCTAAAAATAAAAACAAAGAAAAATCTGAATCAAAGCAAACTAAACAAGGTTCATCCAAGGGATCATCACCATCTGATAAGGGATCTACCTCAGAGACTCCAGCTAAGAAGTCTTTGAAAAGGAGATCGTGCTTCAAGTGTCACATCAAAGGACATGTAGCTAGCTGCTGTCCTAACAAAAAGAGTGAAGCACAACTTAGTGAAAAACAGAGAGGGAAATTACCAGAGAGGAAAGGTGATAGTGAGGAGAAAGGTTCAAACTCTCCAAAGAAATCTGCTCCTAAGCAACCTGAAAATGTTGCTGTTGGTGTAGATAAGGCTGAAAAAGGAACTCCACAAGTACCACGTTTTCAAAGAAATCAACCTAGATTTCAGCCTAGATCTCCACCAGGCAGATACGAGAGACCTAGAAGCAGTTCACCTAGAATGAACAACTTTAATGGAAATTCAAATAATTTCAGAAGTCAAGGTCAATATCAAAATCGATACCAAAATAATGGTGTTCAAACTTTTTATAACAATGGCTTTAGAAATTATAACAATCAAGCTTCTTGGAATCAAAACCAGAATTTTCAAAGGTCAAATAGTCCAAACACATATAGGAACCCTCAGGACCAGAGACCTTATGGAAATCAAAATCAATTTCCATCAACAGGTCTGAGATCCAAGACTCTAGTTAGGAGTAATGGATATTGGATAGATGTTCCCGTAGTTGGTGAATTTGGACGACCCAAGACCATTAAGGCTTGGGTCCCCCAATCTAACTAATTTCTTAGTTGGTGTGTGCAGGAGCTGCTAAGGAGGATTATCAACTGATGTTGATAGTGGCTGCTCTAGGCACATGAAGGGGGATGTGAGATTGTTGATATATATATATATATATATATATATATTAATTGATTTAAATTGAAGTTCAAAGTGTTGAGTCGACACACTAGATAACCTGGCAGATCTTTATACTAAAGCATTTGACAGGGCTCGCTTTGAACATTTAGTCGAACTCAACGGGATGAGGAATCCTGAATAACTGTTTTTTCATAAGAATTTTGTAAATAGTTTACTGCTTTTCTTAAAAATCAAAAATACAAAAACATTGAAAAATCAAAAACATAAAAAAATAGAAAAGTTAAAAATGAATTATAACTGTGTGAAAAAGAAGAAATGATAGTACATCAGCAAGTTAGTCTGTCACGCTGAAATTGAAATTAAATTGCTTAAGTGTGATAGCAGCTTCATCATATGATGTATCAGTATGCAAAAGGCATTAAATAATCAACTTACCAATGTGATATAAACCTAAATGAACTGTGTATGAGTGGGGAACACATCAGTGGTGTATGGTTTAATAACCTTAAATCTTGCGTTGATAGATTGCCAAAATCTGAAGTTTTGGGTCTTTATACTGTTATTTCATCTGGGGATATCAGGGTTGTCCTTCTGCTGCATCCAGATACATGCTGACCTAGGCACAACCAGGATATCTTAAAAGAGCAAAAAATGCCAAAACCTTGAAAATGAAGAAGCTCTCATAGAGAGTCATTCAAATGTGCAAAATGCATAATTCGTACCAAAAATGGTATTTGTCTTAGCCCTCGTTAGATATTTTGGTCTCTCTGCTGTACGGAAGTACTGACCTGTTCACCAATTATCTAAACGTTGAAAAACAAAACGGATGAATTCAGTATACTCACCTACTACGATGAATCTTTGTGCATACCTTGATCGCGGGGGTATATCCTGAAGTGGGACACACTAGTATATCAGAATTAATATTACCTTAATGTATCATACGGTAATGGTACTTGAAAAGTTCATGCATTTTGTTTAAGTGGACAAACATACTGGTAATCGTCTTGGACTGCTTTTCATGAAAAATTAAATAAATAATTATCTAATAGTGTGAAACAGTTTGATTGTGCTGATATGATCTTCTTACCAGTGATTCTCACAAAAATATAGTGTTTATTGTTTTCGTATTTATTTGCTTTCAGAAAATACAAAAATAGTGTCTTTTTCTGTTTGAAATTCTTAATGTACGGAAAACTGTTATTCTTGGAGGAATTGTTACTGATAGGGGGAGACGGTGTTAGAAAGTGAGTTCAAAATTTTAAATCATGCGGGTTATAGGGTGTGTGATTAAAAAGTTTTGCGTGTTGGTGATAAATTGAAAATGATTAATATGTGAAACAGTTTAACTATCTATTGAAAAATAATAATTTATTTAACTTTGTTGAAAAATTCTTATGGTTTCTCGAGATGTTTGTTTTATAGTATACAGATTGAAGCAATGTGTTGCTGAGAAGTTAAAGTGATGAGTTGCTGTGAAGAGATGAGAGTTTGATTGGATGCATGGTAGAACCTCCTTTCTATATAGCAGACAAAGTTGAATAGTTTAAAGATTGCTTTACAAATGTTGAACTGGAGTTTACTCAAACGCTAAAGTTTTTGAAGATTTGGTGATTGGATGCATCAGCTTAGGGGGAGTCTGTTGCTGACAGAAGCTGTTGAAGCTGAAGCTATCCAAAGACCAAAGACAATGAAAGACTACATGAAGATTGCAAGATGACTGAAGACAAAGTTATTTTATGAAGCTATTGTCAAGGGGGAGTTTGTTGGTGCATGTTTGTGACAACAGCTTAGATATGGTCTTTGGATATCTTGTAATTTGTTAAACGATAAACAGTTAGCGGGTTTAGCTTTGTATTAGTGAGTTAATAGAGTTTGGGCTAAACAAAACCCACATTGGGTGATAGGGGACGATTTGGGCCTAGCCCATGTAGCAAACCCAGCCTAATGTTGCAACCTTGTGTTATATAAACAAGGTTAGGCTTTAGGGTTGAGGTTAATCAGCCAAAACAGTTTGTGTGAGAATTTCGTGAGAGTGTTTAGACTTGGACGAAATTAGTGTGGTTAGGGATTTTGATTGATTGTAATCACTTTGATAGATAATCAATAAAGATCCGGTTTGAAAGTGAATTGTTGTTTCTGTTCTTCTACTTGTTTCTGTGATATTCTGATCAAGAGGATTCCGCACTCTTGATTGGATTGACAATTCTGTGAAAGATCCATACGTCAAGGGGACCTACATTATTATTGCCTCAATAATAGAAACGTCAATATGCCACCAAAAGCGAGAGCGAGTTCTTCTACTGACGGAATAGGATTTTCTATCACTCCCGAGGATTTAGCACGAATGGTTGCTCAGCACGTTATCGATGCCTTAGAACAACATGGAATTATTCGAGTTGCAAACCTTAGAGAGGGTTGCAAGGAGAAGGAGCACGTTTAGGGAGAAGAGCCAAATGAGAACATGCCAGGTAGAATAATGATTGGAAAATCTTGTGAGTTTCCTATGTTATGATATAATCTAAGAGTAATCTTGATTTTCATTAACTTGGTAAACAATACATGGATGTACGCACGAAACATTCTAGGGCGCTAACCCAAGATCACTAGCCGGTATTGCACGAGATGAAGAGACGGTGTCTCATGAGCAGTCAGGAACATTTAGCAGCATGATTGTTAGGATTATGCAGAGTATTGAGTACAAGGATTGAGATGTGAGAAAGAACGAAACAGAGAATTCAAGGAAGAATTCTGAAGGGAAGCGTGAGAAGAAACGCAAGCTTGATAAGTCAGTTATGGACAGAGCTGGTAATTCTGGAAAGAAAGAGGATAAGAAGGGTAAGAACAGTGTGGTGAAGGAAACCCTTGTTGACAAGCCAAAGGTATGGAACTGATGTGGGCGAAACGGACATGAAACTCAACAGTGCGATGCTAAAAGCACGATAGAGGGAGTCAAATTGGGGGGATGCTTCCAGTGTGGGAAGGAAGGACATTTCAAGAGGGAATGCCCTGAGCTTAAGGATCAGTACTTTGGGAGTAAAGCTTGGATGGAAGCAAGGAAGGCTTGGGCTGATCCTGCACTCTTCATAGGTACGTTCATAAACCGTTAGTTGTTTATGTTAACCTTGTGTTAAGAATAAGTATAATTGGAATATTATACTAAAAACCCTGATGACACTGATGTGATCATAAATTAGTGAGTTAACTAAAATCAGTGTATGGAGATTAGATGAGAACCAGTGAGGACACACGTGGTTGTAGTGTTGAATAGGTATGGTTTTAGTAGTATCTAGAAGCTACTAAGGAGATAAGTAGATTTGATACGATGATAGGATAGAGTTAGCTACCTTAAACTTTTGAACTAAGTTGAAAATGTGAGGAATTGATGTAAACCCTCCACCTTAGTGATAGAAGAATTGTAGATTGTGAAACATAAGAGTCGTCGAGATACGAAGACTGAAGAAGAGGACGGGTACCTCAAGGATTTTGTGGATCTACAGAAGAATAAACGGTTTTAACTAATCAAAGTCAGTACCTACTATTGGGGTTTGATGATAGATCGTATCGCTTGGAGAAGCTTAGCTGCTGCAAGGAGTATTAGTGAGCGGGCGAATATTCTTGTTGAATTGAGAGAGTTCGTGTATGATACTGTAGAAGTTTTCTTTAAGAATATTTTTTTAGTAAATTTCATCGTTAGGTTTATACGGATAGATTCGACACATCTTGAATTGGAAAAAGATGTCTGAAAAGTAAATATGGACGAGGAATTTGGTAACAAATTTCCTCAAGTATAGGCATTGAATGTCGAAGGCTTACTTTTCGTAGCTAATGTCGCGGACAATTCAGAAGAATATGGGACATGCTTGGACGAAGATGTAAGAGGAAACCTTGTGTTAGCCGAAGAAAATTGTATGGTGCACATATTCAATCTCTGCCTTAGAGATGTGAAAAATTTAGTTGTATCCTGTAGCGCGTCATGTTTGGGTTGTAATTGCATGTTAAGCAAAAAGGACAAAATGACAGCCTATGCATCCAGATGGCTGAAAGTGCATAGGATAGCCTATGCAATTTGTGATTTAGGAGGCATAGTACCTTGGAGCACTGTAGAGCATGCTTGGAGTACGGGTGACAAAACGGGATGGAATTAAGATAATTAACTGTTATCAGATAATTTAACCTATGGTTATGAGTTTCATGATAGTTTGGAAAACTGCTAAACTTAAGGGCAAGAATGAGAAAAGACGCCAAGAGTCTATCTTTTTGAGAGGGAGGAATGGCAGGAAGCCAATGGATAAAGGCTGAAAGTGTTCAGAGGAATCATAGATTTATTTGAAGCATTTTGTGATAATCAGGGAGACATTTACGGATTCTTAATGGAACGAGCAATATATAAATTATGATAGTTGTGGAGAGTAAATATTTGGATTAGACTTGAGAGGGGGAGAAAACGAGCATGTTAGATTTGATTCTTTCAAGAGCCCATCTTGAGTTGGATCAATCGTAAGTGGGTTCAATCTAACTCAGGTATAGGATAGTATAAATATGCGGTTCAGCATATGTCAGACCTGATTTGGCAGAGCACTGACCCTACCCTTTGCTGATTTAGTGCTCGTAAGCGATGAACCTTGTAGGAAGTTTAGAGCTGTAAGATGAGAGTCTGGAAACAAATGGATTAGTTGATGACGGTCTACGAAGCTTCTTCGTAAGAATCAGAGTTTCTCGCAGAAACTACCATAACATAATTAGCAGAACAATCTTTCATGTTTCCTCAGAGTGCGGAAACACAACCTATAAAGTGGAATTTCGGGGACGAAATTTCCTAAACAGGGGGAGACCGTGACATCCGGCAATTCTGAGCTGGCACTGTACTGATACGACACGCGGTATGAGTATATATAGGCACTAAATTAATAAATAGAACATTAATTTGAAGTATTTGAAAGTTTGACAAACTCAAACTTTATTAAAAATTATGTTGGCAATAATAAGTTAAACGCTTATCGCGTAATGAACGAAATGCGAAACGAATGTCGGTGACTGTCTGGATAACGTCAAAATCCGAAAAATATTCCGTTATGATTAAAGCCCTATTTTAATCATATTCGTGAAGAAAAATGAGCTAGAACGCTTAAAAATCATGTTCTGCGATTTTAAGTGCGTACTGCGCAATACAGTGTGTATACTGCGAAATGCGTACGACGCAGCCAGTTTAGGTAAACGAAATATTATTTAGTAATATTTTGCTGACTTTTATTATATAGAATATTAAAAATAATTTTAAACGCCTTAAAACACTGATGAAACGCGAAATAAAATAACCGGCAATCAGTAAATACATGTATTATGCATGTATATGTGTATATTATGTATATAGGAGAGAGAATGTGTGAGTGTGGAGTGTATGTGGCGACTAGGTGTTGTCATGTGTTGCAATTCTTATGAAACATAATCATTCAAATCTACCAACACAATCTTTACATACATATCTCAAGATTTAAGTTAACAAAAACACTTCATCTTCTTCCTCTATAAGCTACGGCCGAACACACCCACATACATACACATTTCACTTTTTCAAACTTTTTCCATCAAGTTCATGGTTGATTCAAGTTAGTTTCAAGTCATTTTGAAGATCCAAAGTTGATTTCAAGGCAACTTCAAGGAAGATCAAGCTTATTTCCACCAAAAATCTCATCATCCCAAAACCCATTTCAATCTTGAAAGGTATAAAAATCTTGTTTCTTTTAACAACATTCTTGATGATGATGATGATGATGAGCTTGATTCTCGGTTGTTTGGATTTTCACTATTCTTTAAATCAAACCAAACTAAGAATTTTTATATAATTAAAAATATGATGATATGAATAAGTGATGTTGGCCAAAAATATTGAATGTATGTACTTGTTTGTATTCTGAGTTTTATTTGATAAGATGCTTTGAATAAACAAGGTTGAATGTTTATGTGTTAGATGATTAAAGAATGAATGGAACTTGGTTCTTGATTTAAAATAAAATGAGTATCAAAATGTATATATGGCAAAAAATAATGGGTTTTGTATTTGAGATTACAAGTTGAATGCATGTTCTTGATTATTAAAGTTTAATGCATATGTGATGTTTTAGTTATGATGGATGAATGATTGAACAAGATGTTGTTTTAAATATGTCATAGGTTATCATAAATGAAAGAATGAAGTCTTAATGATCTTGAATATGATTATGACATAAATGTTCTTAAAGCACTTGTACTTAGACTTGTAGGATGCTTAATGATCATCATAAAAAGGGAAATTATTGTGATATGTTAAACATCAACCAAATCAGTAAATAAACAAGTTAAATAAAGTTATTTGAAGTATTTTAAAGTTATAAAAATTATGTCACAACTTGGTAGCTTTGCATGTTGTACTTTAGGCTTGAAAAATAGTGAATCGGGTGCTATTTGCATGATTTTTGTGCTTTTAATAAGACCTGCATATATGTGGTTAAAAATGTTATTTTAATCAGTAGGTAACATGTATTATGTTAAAATATCAAGTCTTGATGATTTGGGATGGTTGCGGTAAAGTTTAGTACGAAACTATGCGTTAAAAACGGTAAAAATCGGCTTTTTAAGTGATTTTTATAAAACTCTTTTAAATCTGATTTGAAACTGATTTCATATGATAAATATAAGTATTTTAAATTATATTAAAAGATTTTGGTGTTTGGTTAGTCATACGTGACTTCCGACGCTTAAACACGATACCGAAATGGTGAATAACGCATATTTCAATGTACGCGAAAACGGGTTGTTCAAATGATGAACTTTGTGTATTTTAACTGATCAGTGAATTATGAGTATATGTAATGTGAATTGCTAAGTGAATTCATGATAATATGAAATAATGATAAGTTTAGACGTTTGTGCGATAAAAACGGTAAACTAGATCTGAAATCGCATTATGTGTGAAATTTTGTGATTTATATGAAAAAATATATTTAACACAAAAATAGGTTATTTTAAAGATATTAAGTGTTTTAAACATGTTATATATGTGTAAAATAACTTGGTGTGTGAATTTGATGAATATTCTGTGAATATGTTAATATACGTATATATGTCGAATATGTCCATACTTATGCATATATGTTACGAAGCGCAACTCGTAGACATATATTGCAAATAAGTAGACATGACAAAGAGTCACCAACAAAATCGTTCGAATCGCGAATACCATAATATATATATATATATATATATATATATTTAGGATGGATCATGAGAAAACTAGTTTAAATGAGAAAACCAAAAAACTAACTAAAAAAGCCTAAAAAACATACCAAAATTTTTTTTTTTACAAATTTTTATAAAAAAATCGCTAATTTTAATGCATGGAAAAAAAATTTCAAATTTTTTTTTTTGTTATATTACACATGTACAGTATTACGGATATAGTGCATATGTGTAGTACACATATAATGCACATGTGAAGTACACCCAAAAATAAATTTTTTTTTTTTTTAAATTTTTTTTCCATGCATAAAAACTAGCGATTTTTTTTATAAAAACTGTAAAAAGAAATTGGTATGTTTTTTAGCTTTTTTTTAGGCATTTTTAGTTAGTTTTCTCATTTAGATGTAGCTTTCTCATGATCCTCTCCCTATATATATATATATAGGGAGGAGATCATGCGAGAACCACCCTTATTGCGAGAACCGCAAGAACCAATGTGAACACAACCTAAAATAGCTAAAAAACCCTAACCCCCATCCCCCACAAAAAAAAAACCTAACCCCACCACCCTTATTGCGAGAACCGCGAGAACCAATGTGAACACAACCTAAAATAGCTAAAAAACCTAATTTTTATGCTCAAATCGCTACTTTGAGTGTCCAATTTTTTTTTTTTTTTTTGCTTCGAAAAGTAACGATTTTTATATAAAAAATATTAAAAAAAAATTGTGCGAGAACCACCTCTTATTGCGAGAACCGCGAGAACCAATGTGAACACAACCAAAAATGCCTAAAAATAGCTAAAAATCACACAAATTTTTTTTTAATATTCTTTATAAAAAAATCGCTACTTTTCGAAGCAAAAAAAAATTTGTTTTTTTTTGCTTCTAAAAGTAGCGATTTTAACATAAAAAATTGAGATTTTTTTTTTGATTTTTTTATATATTTTTTTTTATTTTTTTAGGTTTTTTGGGGGTTTAGTTTTTAGCATTTTAGCTTGGGGGTGGGGGTGGGGGAGGGGGGTTTAGGTTTTTTTTTTGGGGGGGGGGGGTAGGTTTTTTTTAGGTTTTAGTTTTTAGCATTTAGCTTCGGGGGGGGGGGGGGGGGTGGGGGTTTAGGTTTTTGGGGGGTGGGGGTTAGGTTTTTTTAGGTTTTTTTTAGCTATTTTAGGTTGTGTTCACATTGGTTCTCGCGGTTCTCACAATAAAGGTGGTTCTCGCATGAGTTCCTCCCTAAATATATATATATATATATATATATATAGGGGAGGGTTATCTTGAGAACGCTAAATATTGCGAGAACCGTGAGAACGAATGAGAACACCAACCAAAACCAATTTTTTTAATACAAACCTCATTGTAATTAAGATACAACATCAAAACAAGAATTTACAACATCAAATAATTAATTTCTCCTTTCAAAAATCACTCTTTTTAGATTTTTTACACATGTGTAAATATAACAGATTTACACATGTGTAAATGGCAAACTTACACATGTGTAAATTTTCTTTATTTACGAATTCACGTAAATTTAAACGTGTAAATTAAATTTATAACATTGTATTCGAATAATAATGATAAGTGTAGAAATTTTTTTTGAATTTGATTCGTTTTTGACCAATTTCTCGAGGTTTTTTCATTTGTTCTCACGGTTCTCACAATATTTAGCGTTCTCATTTAAACCCTCCCCTATATATATATATATAATTGTAAAAAAAATTGGTATGTTTTTTAGCTTTTTTAGTTAGTTTTCTAGTTTTCTCATTTAGATTTAGTTTTCTCATGATCCTCTCCCTATATATATATATATATATAGGGGATCGCTAGAATGAGAACCACCACGAGTTATGAGAACCACGAGAACCGCGCCCTGCGGGTGGCCGTCGGCGACGAAATTTTTTTTACACCTAGATCTGTATATTTTAGTGGGGGGTTTAAATTTTCGGTTCAAACGGCGCGCCCGAGGGGGTAGTTTTTTACGCCCAAAGTTTGGGTTTTTTTAATTTTTTTAATTTTTCTTTTTTTTTTACCAAACTTTGGGCGTAAAACACTACCCCCCCCGGGCGCGCCGTTTGAACCGAAAATTTAAACCCCCCGCTAAAATATACGGATCTAGGTGTAAAAAAAATTTCGTGGTCGGCGGCCACCCGCGGGACGCGGTTCTCGTGGTTCTCATAACTCGTGGTGGTTCTCATTCTAGCGGCTCCCTATATATATATATATATATATATATATATATATATATATATATATATAGGGAGCCGCTAGAATGAGAACCACCACGAGTTATGAGAACCACGAGAACCGCGTCCCGCGGGTGGCCGCCGACCACGAAATTTTTTTTACACCTAGATCCGTATATTTTAGCGGGGGGTTTAAATTTTCGGTTCAAACGGCGCGCCCGGGGGGGGTAGTGTTTTACGCCCAAAGTTTGGTAAAAAAAAAAGAAAAATTAAAAAAATTAAAAAAACCCAAACTTTGGGCGTAAAAAACTACCCCCTCGGGCGCGCCGTTTGAACCGAAAATTTAAACCCCCCGCTAAAATATACGGATCTAGGTGTAAAAAAAATTTCGTCGCCGACGGCCACCCGCGGGACGCGGTTCTCGTGGTTCTTACAACTCGTGGTGGTTCTCATTCTAGCGATCCCCTATATATATATATATATATATATATATATATATATATATATATATATATATAGGGGGCCGCTAGAATGAGAACCACCACGAGTTATGAGAACCGCGAGAACCAAGTGCCACGGAGGGGCGTTGACCACGATTTTTTTTTTACAACTAGATCCGTATATTTTAACAACATTCGTAAAAAAAAATTCAAACGGCGCGCCCGAGGGGGTAGTTTTTTACACCCAAAGTTTGTAAAAAAAAATAATAATAAAAACACCAAATTTTGGGTGTAAAAAACTACCCCCTCGGGCGCGCCGTTTGAAATTTTTTTTTTACGAATGTTGTTAAAATATACGGATCTAGTTGTAAAAAAAATCGTGGTCAACGCCCCTCCGTGGCACTTGGTTCTCGCGGTTTTCATAACTCGTGGTGGTTCTCGTTCTAGCGGCTCCCTATATATATATATATATATATATGGAATTATATATATATAAATGCCAACATAATTTAGTATAAAGACTTTCCTTAAAAATCTTCAAAAATATGTGAAAATCCTTTGTGACAGAGAAACTTGATTGTTCTTAGAACAAATAGTTAATAGATTATTTATATCTAAATTAGGATATGTGGATTTGATCCAACAGATTGCAATAATTTAAAAACGCACCCAAGGGTGAGTATCACTACGTCCCCACTTTTTACTGTTGTATACACTGTTTTGGGGGTAGAACACGTCGTTAAAATGGTAATTAAATGTTTAGAAAGAAACATGCTTTCTTATAATGTGATTTAGTGAGTGTCACAGGACCCTACTTTTTACTGTTTTATTAACTGTTTTCGGGGTTAAGAACACGTCAAAGAATATATTTTTTCGTATAAAACATGATTTCAAGTATATGTATTTTAGTGAGAATTCATTAAAACGTCATTTTACCATCATACATAATGTTTTCAGAGAAACACATGTTATTAAAATCTAAGTATATGTTTACATATAAAATATGCTTTTAAAATTATAAAAATGTTTTTTCATCGTATATGAACTAAAAGGATGAATGACTTAAACTGTTTTCCAGATATACAAATTTAAAAGGTATCAACCTGGTTTCAGGGAGGAAACTCGGTAAATTGACGACGTTATGGGTTTAACGATCGTAACGATTTAAAAATGAATTTCTTTTAAATCTAAGTTGAGACAAATTCGTCAGGATCCCAAGTGTGCAGAGGGATGGTATAAGCTCGCATAGCGTGGGGGATACTGTGATTTGTACAACCCCAAATATTAAATTTTTATTCAGTAGGTTATATATAAACGTTGAAATTGAAGACAGGCATTAGATGCGTCACAGACGTTTTAATCACTTAAGTTATATACGCGTGGAATCGTTAATAGATCTATTGGATTGACACCCCGTCGTGATCGGTCGCACCAATCTACATAGCGAAGAATTTGCATTCTTGAGTTGTCTAGTGTTGATTAATCCCTCGATCTTTTTATATAGCTCATAATGTCTTGCAAACATATGAAATAAAAAACATAACGAAAATTTAACATTGTTTAGTCAAAGTCATGAGTATAAGTTTTCATCGGAAAAAGGCTTGCGGAGCTATTTCGGATGAAACCTTCCATGACATTTTTATATGAAATAGGATGCATTCCAAATTTTAAATCATATTACAATGACATTATTTTTGTTAAAATGAATGTGTTATTTTAAACACATGAAAATGTTTTTAGGTATGTAAATGTTTACAGACCATTAAGGGTCAAATAAGGAAGTTTTCCCTTAAACAAAACGTTACAAAATTATATGTGAACTCTCCCTCCTTTGTGTTGACACTTGATTTTAACGTGTTCTACAGGTACATGGGTTCGGCTTCGGAGAATTTTGGCTAGTGATGTCAAGTGGTAGTATGATGCTTGTGTTATAAAATTTGTTGGACACTTTTTAAAACTATGGGATCTTGTTTGTAATAAGACCCCTAAGGGTCAAACTACTATAACTTCTTAGGATGGTGTGGTGAACTTAAAAACTATGTTTTAAAAATAACAAAATGTCCAAACCAACTAAAGTTCCGACCATTAAGACTTATATGGGTACCAGCCTCCGTCACAACTACGTTTGTATTTCCGCTGCGACGTTTTTGGGGTGTAACATCCAAGCCAATATCCAGCCAAATTTTTAAACTCCGACCATTCGACAATCGTTCAAAACCCTAAAATCCTACTAATTTCATCAGAAATTATTCAAACTAGGTCCAGAACATTTTCGATCAACACTAATTAAATCATCTTTCAAGCATAAACCCTAATACCACTTTCGATTCAAACCGTCGTCAATTAATCATCCGGCCAAAAACCTACAATTAGATCAAATCAAAGAAGAAACAGAAGCACCAACCTTTTGATTTTCCTTTAGATGTTGCCATTATAACTCAGACAAGAATTTTGTTTCAAACAAGATAGAGGAGAAGAAAAAGGGGACATGTGCGATGTGATTGTGAAAGATGAAGAAAGGTTTCAACAGCTGTCAACGATTTGTTAAATACCCTCTTCTTCAAACTATTGGGCCCATGAAGTGTGCGGTGGGCCAAGCTGATCATCATTTTAACTGTAAAGATTTGTGGGACCCACCAAGTGTGCGGTGGGTCCGGCTCGAATCCCAAGACCCAAAAACTTCAAATTTCGTGCAAAAGAGTTTTGAAGAAAAACACGGTTTTTCTCGATTCTCGAACAGGGTCACATTTTTAATAAAGATAATATATAAACAATGTACTATAATTAAAAACAATATAACCACACAAATATAATCAAACAAGCGCACAAATCTATTTGCAAGCACTTTTCCTACGGGATCAAATCACGGTGTTTCAGGCTAGACTACACTTATCAACACTAATTTACTTTGGGTGATCAGAGCGATTGTCAGTATGTTTTTCCACTTAAACTTATCTCCTTAGGCCATTTCCATATAACGGTCTACAATTAATTTATCATGTTTTGATTTATTTAATATGAAGACCTAAATAAATCACAACCAAATCCTAGAATTCCAATCAGAACACACTATCATGCATGCAGTTTCCCTGCCACATATTTCACAAGCCTGTTCTAGGATCCTGAAACCTCGACTGGGACTTGATTGAGAAGAAAATATAATAGATCGTTTGCAGAGATGGATATAATATATAGGTCAAATGAATTTTCTCAATTTGATATATGTTTTTCGGGTTTCTTTTGGGCACTAGAGGGCCTCTTTCGGGTGTAATTGATCTATAGCGCGACAAGGTACAGCTAGGTCTTTGCTCACGCAAAACAGAAGCTGACATTGCCTAGCACCTCCAGGTCTTTGCTCACGCAAAACAGAGGAGACACACTAGTTGGTCAGAAAAGATTTCAGAACTAGAATAAAATTGTGTGTATAAGGACATCACACACGCATTCAAATAGACATGTCCTAATTCGATGTGACATTCTTTCCTGAGGTCATAGTGCAATTTAATGTTCTGCACAGAACCAGTCAAAGTGTCCAGCCATCAGGATAAAGCCTACCAACATATCGCTCTAGAGTCAGACCGTTTCAATATTGGTCTTACATGAGTCAGCCTTAATCCACATAGTGAATATTCATTTCATTTCCCACGTTATATCAAAGGCTTAGCAAAAACTATTTTTGAAATTTTTGAATTTTTAATGTGTTTGCATTTTTCTAATTTTTTTTTATGTTTTTGTATTTTTCTGATTTTTTTAATGTTTTTGTATTTTTCTGAGAGACTACATCCCCCTAAATTTTTGCTTAAAATTGAAATTAAAAGGAATAAACGAAAAACAATTTTAAGAAACAAATTTATACAAACGAAGAAAAATATTTTTGTGTGACCAAGTTCAATCCTCGAATTCGACCATTTTTAGTAGTTCAAGAAGAGTAGTAAAGCGTGCTTTATCAACCGGTTTTGTAAAAAGATCTGCGACATTGTCCTCAGTATGTATTTGTTCCATTGTAATGAGTCCCTACTTGAAAGAGTCACGTATGAAATGAATTTTTATGGCAATGTGCTTAGTTTTAGAAAAATACACAGGATTTTTCACTATTTGGATAGCTGCATCATTGTCACAATATATAGGAGTGTGAGAGAAATTCAAACCGTAGTCCACCAGTTGATGTTGGATCCATATAACCTGGGAGCAACTGGCTGAAGCAGCTACGTATTCAGCTTCTGCTGTTGACAGTGAGACAGTCTGCTGCTTCTTACATTGCCAGGAGATGAGGCGATCCCCCAGAAACTGGCATCCAGCTGATGTAGACTTCATGTCCCTACCTGCACCTCTAAAATTATTGTCAGATAAAGCACATAAATCAAATGGAGCATCTCTTCGATACAAAAGTCCAAGCAAAGGCTTTCCCTTAAGATATCGAAATACTCACTTGACAACATTTAGGTGAGAAAGTTTAGGAGTAGCCTAATAACGTGCACATTGACACACAGCAAACATAATATCCGGTCTACTTGTTGTCAAATACATCAACAAGCCAATCATTGACCGGTACAATGTTTCGTCAACAGTTTCTCCCTCCAGATCCACAGTTATAACTAGTCTTTCTACCATGGGAGTATTTGCAGGCTTTGTATCCTGAAGTTTGAATTTGGCAATGATGTCGTCAACATACTCTCCCTGATGAATCAGGATGCCCTTTGAGTCTTGACGAACTTGCAAACCTGGAAAGAAATTCATTTCTCCCAGTGCACTCATTACAAACTACTTCCTTATGACTTCTTTGAACTCCTTGCACAGTGCATCATTAGTGGATCCAAAGATGATGTCGTCCACATAAATTTGCACCAATATTTGGTCTTCGCCCACCTTGCGAATAAATAAAGTCTGATTAATGATTCCGTGAGTATATCCATTTGCGAGCAGATGCTCTGTCAGAGTAGTGTACTGTGCATGGGGAGCCTGATGCCACCCATACAATGCTTTGTCAAGCTTATATACGTGTGCTGGATATCGTGGATCAACAAAACCGGGTGTCTGTGATACATAGATCTCTTCTTTCACTTTGCCGTACAGGAACGACGTCTTAACATCCATCCGATAGATCATGAACCCCATAAACGATGCATAGGCCAGAAAGATCCGAATTGCTTCCAACCTAGCCACAGGAGCATATACTCCATCATAGTCAAGGCCTTCAATTTGTCTAAACCCCTGCACCACCAGTCTTGCTTTGTTCTGTACAATTACTCCACTATCATCCCGTTTGTTTCGATAGACCCATCGAGTTCTGAAGAAACACCAGATCTAAATGACCAGAATTAATCAGATCTGGGGGAAGGTTTTCTGCATAAAAAAGGTCAATCCTCTCGCCGATGACTGATGGGAACTACCTCGCCGGAAATCACTGCAAAACAGAAAGCCGTTATCGCCACGGGGAGAATGGGGGTTCTCTCCGTGACCACCCTCCGGTGTGAGAACAAGTACAGTGATCTCAAGAAGAAGATGAAGTAGTAAGAGTGAAAGTAAGTGAAAGTGAATGAAGAGATTGTACCTGAATTCCCATATTTATAACCGAAGTTTGGCGCCAAAAATATCATGGAAGAAATAACGGGATCTCCTTTTCCGTTAACAGTTATCTCCCCATCCATGCATACGGATCGTGAGATGCTACGTGGAAAGTGGTTTGCTCTAGATTTGCATGTAAATTGTTGCCATCGTCGTGACTTCAATGAAGCCCCCAAATTTTGCCACATCACATTCTGTTATAACCGAATGAGGTTGTGCATGATGGTCATTTAATGCCTTCTAGAAGATCTACAGCTGTAAACCGTTAATCCCTTGCCACGTGTCCATTCTGTTATAACAGAAAAGATTCCTTTTGTTCAAGTCCTTATTTCATACGCACGGATGTGATCAAGACTTGTTTTTGTTAAATCTTCAAGTTTAACTGTACCCTTGCGCGGGCCCACGCAAGGGTGTTAATTGAACATTTGTCTTTCCATTATCCGGCGCATGGTCAATGAGGATTGATCTTTCCAAATCTTACTAAGACACGTTTCACGACCGCGCAAGGTCTGTTCAAGATGAATTTAGAATGTAATTATGGTATTGTCCTCTGCGCTTGCGCAGGGTTTTTGGGACCATGTCCTTTCAAGTCCAGTGGTGCTCCTATGCGCAAACGGCGAGTAGGTGGAGCACTGGACTGTATAAAATGAAGTGTGCGCTTTTTTTGTTGAGAGGTCAGCAACTTGCTTAACGCAGGGTATGAACAAACTTCTTTCAAAAGATATTTCTTTTCCCTCAAGCTGAAGTTCTCATTATTTGAATTTTGAAAATGTTTGTTTTGTGGCAGTCTAGTTGGTAAAAGGTACTGTGGTGATGTTGACGTGTGACGGTTGTGTGACAGGCTGTCATCCATGTCAGACGTCAAACATTAATTGGGCGTCGTCAGTCGTGGTTTCTACGCACGCGTGAAGCCCTTTCTGTTTCCCCACTCGCCCTTACTGCCTTGATAACCGTGTTTTCCTGAAAAAGGGGTTTTTTGGTTTTCGAGGGCATTAATGGCGATGAGTATATATACCCTTGTGTGTCTTCTTCTTTAAGCACTTGTCTGCAAAACCTTTCGTCTTCTTCATTTCTCTTTAAAAAGGTCTGCAATTTTTACCTGATCCCCATGACCATCGGCGAAAACCCAGAAAATATTGTAGAAGAGATGTCTTTATCCTTACCTCCAATGAAGTGGTCTGAAGAGACCTTCAATGATCTTGTAAAAAGCTTCACGTTTCTGGTGAGTTGGAGTGCTATCTATCCCAAAGAAGGGCAAACGGCGGCACAGGCTCTGGCCAGTTACATTACCTTACTTTAGGATTACTTTGCCGACGGAAACTTACAGTTGCCTACAACAAAATTTGTTCTTGAAGTTCTAGGTTATTATAGATTTCATATATCTCACTTGCATCCTATGGGGATGGTTCGAATCCGACACTTTGAGTTTCTTTGCCAATCAATGGGTATTGAGCCCTTGGTCGATCGATTTCGACTATTTTACCAGCTACATTATTCTCAGGGTTTCTACTCATTTATGCAACGTTCATCAGCCAAGAAGATTCTGCTCATATCTCTGAAATCGTTCCACGAATGGAAACCCAAGTTCTTTTTTATTAAAGCAGGTGTGATCCCGGCGAAGATGAATTTCCGAGGAACAGATGAAAATCCACCGGAAACCCTAGAAGCCCCGGTTACTGAAATATGGTACCAAGATATTAAGGAGATTCCTTCTATTCAATTTCCTGAGAGGGCATTGGTTGCTGCTAAAATGAGTCTATATTGTAGAGCAGATCGCCGTGACAAACCGGTGTATGTAGAAGACAAAACTAGTAAGTCATGAAATCCTTTTCTTGTATTATGTGAAACAGTTTGTTATCGATTTTCCTTCTGCGGATGTTGCCTTATACGTAGTGGCGTATAAGAGAGAAAAGGGGAAAATGACAACAGTCCAATTAGTTGCTGATGAGGAGCCATGGTACCATCAGATGGTGAAGAACTTTGCGCTTCCTAAGGATGCAGATCTGGAGGCGCTACCTTCTGCTGATGTTGGTAAGTTCCTTTTTTCACATCTTTCATATAATATTGCAATATTACTCTTTGCGGATATTGCACTTTGGGTAATATTGCAATATGACTTCTTTTGGATAGGTGGGTTGATCAATTTAGGCGTCGGCCCTGAATCAAAAAAGAAGAAACGCAGACCTGTTGTCTCTACCGCACCCAAGAAGACTGATATGCCGAAGGCGGACGTTCCAAAGGAAGAGAAGAAGAAAGGTATGCGCCTTGTGTCTGATTCTTGGTGTGATTACATAGTGGTGTCTGACTCATTAGAGGGTCTTGCACATGTAGCTGTGAAACAACCAAAGGCGGAGCCTCGAGACACCGCGGACATCCCTGTATCAAATCCAAATAATCCCATTGTTGTGGAGTCTAGTCCCGAGCCTTTGGTGAGGACTAAGGCGGTTAAAAGAAAGAAGCCTGAAGGCGAAGCTGCGGCGCAGCCTGCGAAAAAGATCTCAAGGAAAAAGATCAGCAAGAAAGGCAATCTAGACGCCTTTGCTGCGAAGCTCTCCCCAGGTGAGTGTCTATTTCCCAGTTTCCGCCTTTACCACATTATAAGATAACCTTGTTAATTTTTCTTTGCAGGAAAACTTGTTCCATCCGTTCAAATGGAAACATCATCTGCTTTCAATGATGATCACCCGCCGTCTCCCCCCCCCCCCCGAGTCTGTTAAAGAAAATTTAGAAGGTACAAAGACTGTGGAAGCGGAGGTGGAGAAGACTGTGGAAGCGGAGAAAATTGCGGAAGCGGGGGTGGAGACGGCTGATGCTGGTGTTACCAAACAAGTGTCTCCTGAAGTTGTGGCGGCCTCGCAGGGCCCTAAAAAGAAAAAAATCCATTAATGAAGAAGAAATACCTGTGTCAACTGTTCCTTCTTCCTCTACGGCCACCTCCGAACCTCCCAAGGATAATGTTCAGGAAAATCCAGTAAATGTTGAACAACAAGGCTTTGTTTTGCATGATGCAGAAGAAGAATCTCCTCTCCGCCCAGATGAGACCCTGGGTGATCACTATTGTCACACCCCGACCACGTGAAACAACGAAACGTGGCGGAAACGTCGGGGAGTGTTGTAACAGAATTAATTGTTTCACAACCATGGAAATTAAAGTTACGTTTTATTTATTAAACAAGAGAGTTACATTGTCTTAAACAAGAAACAAAGAGTACATGACATAATTTAACTAGTTCTTGCTTCATTTTAAGTCACTAAGGCACAGGTCCGCCTAAGTGTGTCTCGATCATCCTATGTAACAGCTCCTGAAAACACATGTGAAAATAGGTACGTCAGCATAAAAATGCCTGTGAGATACATAGGTTTTGTGAAAATAGGATTCATGACTTGAGTTTAAAGAAACTGTTTAATAAAAAGGTAGCCATGAATCTTGTTGAGTGTTCCCTTTCATAAATCATTTGAAAAGTGATAAATAAACCAAATGATATATATGTATAAAAGAATAATGTATGGTTAAGTGAATAACCATGTAAAATGGGTTTGTATAAGTTAAGTTTTTTTGTAAAACGATGTTTATGTGAAGATTGTATTGTAGATGTAATATGTCTAAACTGAAATGGTTTAAATAACGCTACGATATGTAATACCATAAAAGCACTTATATATAGGAAGTACCAGCGGCGTATCCACCATGTTTTTATCGTATTACACGTCGCCTCGTTACTTAAATCACTTACCCAAACAGCCACCAAGATGAAATGTTTAACAATAGTAGAAATGTTTATGTATGGTCAAATACGGTTCACACGGTTCAACAGTTACAAACGGTTCGTATAATCAAATGGTTACAACGGTTCACATAGTCAAATAGTTACAACGGTTCACATAGTCGAATAGTTACAAACGGTTCAAAATGTAATATAATGTGTTCATATGCTGGATGAGCATATGCAACAAAATGTAATGTAAAACAATGTGTCCATATGTTGAGTAAACATATGCAACTAATGTAATGTAAATCAATGTGCTAGCATGCTCAGTCAACATACATAGCAGAAATGTAATGTAAAACAATGTACTAAGTATGCTAAGTAAACATACATAGCGAAACAATGTAATGTCAATCATGTACTATAAATGTACTAATGAGCATAGCAAGTATATGATGTGAAAACAGGAAAACACGAAAGTAACAAGTAGGCACGTGTGTTTCACCCCAAAATGTTTGAAAAACAGTAAAAGAGGGGTCTATGTACTCACTTGAGATTGCTTAGAAGTCCTAGGATAACCACCAAGCAAGGCTAGAAGATCACGGAATCAAACGGCACCAAATATAGGTAACTACATTAATAAACAGACCTAAATCGGAGGATCAGATAGAATGAGGGTTCGTAAACCAAACGAGCATGGGAACTCATGTAGTATGGTTTAACAAAGCCTACATACTAAAATGACACCTAACCTAAGTGCTTACGACCCATTACGACCCGTTTAGGTAGCTTATGCTACTTTAACGCGTCGTTTGCGTAAAACGCGTTCGGAATGCCTCACTAGTCCCATGATAAGTAAAATATGCCTTAACATGTTTAATTATGTTACATAATTAGTTACGTGACAAAAGTTTGGGTTACATATGCGACATATGCTTAATTTCCAATTACGCATGAAAAGGGTATTTTGGTAATTTACCTATGGCATATAAACTACTTATCATACAACTACCTAAACTAGGTGACCATAAGGTATAACCTTGGAAGGTTATTCCCTATGCTACTATGGTCACTACACATGTTTGGTCGGATCCTAATGATCGACCAAACGGGTCGTGTTCGAAAGTCTAAGCGGGTGTTTAGTCCGCTTGACTTACGACTCTACACAAGCACTAATCTAAAAAGTGGCGAGCTAAACATGCTAGAACATGTTTAGTTAAGTTAGAAAACAGGTTTTGATATCAAAACAAACGGTCTTGATATCCTAGAGTAGTTTGGTTACAAAATACGCGTAAATGAGCATTTTGGCCGAAACTACGACTCGTCACTGAGCCTAGATAACGTGGTAATCAGTAGGTATAGTAACTAGGGACTATAACCATCATGATTACGCTCATGTTATGAAGTTTAAATGAACTTTGGATTGACCATAAACTGGTCAAAGCAGAAAGTCAAACGCAGTTTGACTTTAACGATAAAAACAAACGAAAAGAATGAAAGAATACTTACAGAAGGTCCCCGCAAGCTATTGATCCGATTTACTCTCAGGTATGAAGCATAAACTTCAACTTAGAGAGCCAAAATCAGATTCAAGTGTGAGTTTGCAAGGAAATGAAGGTGGGTATTTATAGGAATTCAAGAACCGTTAAGATCGTTCATCGAAAACTGAGCTTTGATCTGGACCTTACATGTGTGCCCATGGTTTTCTAAAACCATGGGAGCCCCTAATAATGGACTAGCTTCATTGAATACCAGCCCATGGTTTTGCAAAACCATGGGTTAAAACTATCAACACTTCAAAATGGACTAGGTTCATTGAATTTGGTCAGAAATTTCAAAAATGGTCCCTGCACTTGTAAAACTTGATTTTTTTGCACTTTTAAGCCCCGTTAACCCCATTTCAAGGCTCTAAAATAAAGTTAAAGAATAGGGAACTCAAAACATGCTCAAAATTGTCTCGGATGTCGGTTCGTTTGGTCGTACGGTTGAGTTATTCGCTTAATTACGACGTAAGTCATAACGAACGCAAAAACGATCCAAATTAAGCGACGAATGGAATTTTATCATGCCAAACACTAAAATAAAATATTTTAATGCTTACATAAATTTTTGGATGTCCGGATGTATTCAGAACGTAAGTTATGCGCGAAAATGCAAACTTATGCACTTTTTTGACGCTTTTAGTCCCTGAATGAGCATAAAGTTTATTTTAGCACACCGAACCCCTCAAAACCTATTTCTAAGCTATGTAAAGGATATTTAGGGTGTGTTTAACTTATGATCATGTTTCGGAATGTTCATTACAGTTCAAATTGGCATACTTTCGCAGTTTGTCGAATTTAGTCCCTGTAAGCGAATTAACTTGATTTTGCCATACCAAAGCCTTCAAAACTTATTTCTAAGTTATGTAAAGGTTATTTAAAGTGTGTTAAGTATATGTTGATGTTCCGGAGTATTTTTCGCGTTTAAACTGATTACGTTTATGCACCAGTTTGCGTATAACTCTCCAGAAAGCGATTTAAAGCTTAAAATCGAAGAAGAATTGATATGTGCAAAAGATACACATATTATATAGATCCCAAGTATGAAATACAATTTTTCATTGGCTTGGTATTTGTTTGATGGTCGCAGAGGCACAGGTGTCACAACTATTATAGGACTTATTCGGAGAAGAGAGCTTCTGACATCCATGCGCCTGTATGGAAATTGAAACAAGGTGATACATTCTCCGACTGGCAAGTATGTCGTGATTGGCTGTAGGGTGCTTTTCCGCCTGCTGAAATGAAGTTCCAAGAAGAACAAACTCATGAGCGTACCTACCGCTCACCTTCAAGAGACTGCCAGCTCAACTACAACTACTCACCAAATAGTGCGCGAGTGGCGCAGTATGCACAAGGAGTGGGATGATGTTGAAGCTTCCAAAAAAGAGGTTGCTAAAGAGAAAGCAAAGGTTGCTGCTTTGAGAGCTAAGCTTGAAGCTGATCAAGCCAAATTCAAGGGTGAGTAGAAGACAGAGGAGTGGTCAGTTATGAGTTGGAAAAAAAAAGTTGAAGCTAAAGCTGCCCTCCTTTCAGAAGAACGCAAACGATGGAGAGAGACCTGTGAGAAAGATAATAATGAAAAGATGGTGTTGCGAAATAATGTGAACAATCTTAAGACGGAGATTGAGAAGTTGAAGAAAGAGATGGCTGACGCGGAAGCTACCCGCGATGAAGCTCGTTCTCACGGAGAAAGAAGTGAGAAAAGAGAGGTACAAACTTGCGCAACTCTTGCCCTTAGAAATAAGGAGATTGAGGAACTTACCTCTTTATTACATGACTAGGAACAAGCCAAAGCGGAACTTGAGTCTACGAAGAAAGATCTTCAACTTGCCGATAGTTAGAAAGCTGTTAAGATTACATTTAGGATAAATAAGATAATTAAAATTGATGCGTATGTAAGTAGCGACCCTTGTATTGTGCGTTGGTAAAGCGCAGGGAACCTTCCAAGTACAAAGGATGCTAAGATTACATGTAGCACCTACGCAGCTGCTGCGCGTTCCACGTCCGCAGAACATCCATTTCATCAATCATGCGCAGGGTGTATGCTCCATTTCCCATGACCTCGTTGATCACATAAGGCCCTTCCGATTTAGGCGCGAGCTTCCGAGGGCACCCAGCGTTCGATGCTTCGTTATCTCTCAGGACAAGGACCAACCAGATCGATTGCCCACTGTTGGAAAAGCCATACTGTGGTTACCGGAACCAAAGGATTTTTTGGGCGGAGGGTCTTTGGAGCGTGGCGTTGGCATGATGCACATTTGCGTAAGGTCTCGACGACATCCAAATGCATGCCAGGCCAGTAATAGCCTGTGCTCATAATTTTCGCCACCACCATGCGATGACCGGCATAGATTCCTTATAATCCTTCATGGATTTCTCGAACCAAGTACCGCGCGTCATGTTTGTCAACACATCGTAGAAGAGGACCCATATAGAACTTTCGGTACAGAATTCCATCAGCCATTTCATAGTTTAATGCTTTGTTCTGAATTTTTCTAGCTTCCGCCTTTCCATCCGGAAGAGTTTCGTGCTGTAAGAACATAATAATCGGAGACATCCAGGATGGATTCCCGATTTCTACCATGTTTACATGTCATAAAGGAACAGATGGGTTTGAGAGAACCTTGATGTGCACCTCTTTTTCCAGATGTTTGAAACTTGTAGAAGCTAACTTGCTAAGTGCATCCGCGTGCTTGTTTTCGCTTCGGTTAATATGATTTACCTTGAAAGTTTGAAAATTTTCAATCAAAGACTTCGCCTGTTGAAGGTATAACGCATGGTTTCATCTTTCGCATCATAAAGACCGTTGATTTGTCGAGCAACTAACAAAGAATTAACGTGCGCCTCTAGATTCTTTGCACCCATTTTAATTGCTAGGCGAAGTCCCGCAAAAAATGATTCCTACTCTGCTTCATTGCTGGTGCTTTTAAAATACAACCGAATGGTGTAAGTCAACTCATGATTGTCAGGACTGACTAGACGAAGGCCAGCCCCTGCACCGTCATCTTTAGAAGCACCATCAGTGTGTAAGGTCCACACACTGTCGTCGAAGACTGGAACCGGGTTCTGAATTGCTTCGCACTCTTGAATTTTTTCAACCGGAACTTCCGTAACGAAATCCGCCAAAAACTTGGCCCTTGATAGCTAGGCGCGGCTTATACAAAATATTGTGTCCACCCAATTCGATGGCCCACTTTACCAACCGGCCAGCAACATCTGGTTTGGATAAAATTTGACCCAAATGATAATTAGTAAGAACGGTTATGACGTGGCCAGAAAAATACCTGTGTAGTTTGCGCGAGGCATAACTAATGCCAGAACAAGTTTCTCCATGACTAAATAGCGGGTTTCCGAACCAGTCAACATCTTGCTGATGTAATATATTGGTGTTTGAATTCCATCTCGTTCCACCAATAACACTGCGCCTACCGCAACATTAGTTGCCGATAGATATAAAATTAATGGTTCTTCTTTTCTCGGAGCCGTCAGGGTTGGCAATTGAATTAAGCATTCTTTCATTTCTTGAAAAGCTTTCTCGGCCTCCTGAGTCTGTTGGAACTAACTTTTCTTGACACAATTGCGCAAAGTGCTTATAAAAGGATAATATTTGGCAGCATGGTTCGCTAAAAATCGGTTAAGCGCAGCCAGTCGATCAGCTAGGCGATGCATCTCTTTGATAGATGTTGGTGATGGCATGCGCTGAATGGCTTCTACCTTTTCCAGATTAACTTTGAAAACTTCTTTGGTTATGATGAATCCCAAGAATTTACCCTCCTCCATGCCAAACGAACATTTTACTGGATTCAGCTTCAAATTAACTTTGCCCAAGGAGTCGAAGGTTCGCCTAATGTTCTTGAGCATTAATTCTTCATCCGGACTCATGATAACAAGGTCATCAATATAAACCGCAACTGTTACGCCAATATCTTCTCCAAAGACTTTATCCATCAGACGCGGATACGTAGCTCCCGCATTGCGGAGGCCAAAAGGCATTTTCGTATAGCAAAAAATACATTTCTCCGTGCGGAAGGCTGTCTTATCTTCGTCTTCTTATTTCACTTGCACTTGATGATAGCCTTTGTAGAAGTCGAGAAAACATTTCCAGCAAAACGATGCCAGAGAGTCGACCTTTTTGTCAATTTATGGGAGAGAATAACAGTCTTTCAGACAAGCTTTGTTGAGGTCCTTAAAATCAACACACATGCGCCATGCGCCATTGTGCTTTTGAACCATCACTGGGTTAGCCACCCATGTTTGATATCGAACCTCTCGTAATATTCCTGCTTGAAGCAGTTCTGCTACTTATTCATTCATTGTGCGTGTCTTCTCTGAACCTAGACTGCGCTTTCCTTGTACCACAGGTTCCACTGAAGGACGGACATTCAAACAGTGTTCCGCCACCTCTCTTGGTACACCGGTCATATCCACTGGGGACCATTCAAAAATATCCATATTCTCAAATAAAAGTTGTTTGAGTCTTGCGCGAATTGCTGGAGATACTGCCGGTCCACAGACATGACTTCCTTACTTTGCGACTTTAACTGGAGGTTCATCATCCGGTTTATCCGGTTCATTGGGAGAAGATGACTTTGCGACTTTAACTGGAGGTTCATTGGGAGAACCCATTTATCCGGTTTATTGGGAGAAGATGTCTTTGCGACTTTAACTGGAGGTTCATCATCCACAGACATGACTTCCTTACTTGAATATAGAATTGCTACGCTCGTTTTTGTTGGAAAACCGCAAGCAGCATGCGGTATGGAAGTAATCATGCTAAACTCCCTTTGTGAACGCCTTCCTAACAATACATCATGGCGGGACGTAGCTGGCATAACCATAAAATTGACCGACACATTGTGCGAGTGTTTACCATCAGAAAGTGTAACAGGAAAAGAACCTGACCCAGCGGAAAGACGACTTCATTGCAGAAACCAGTTAGTGGGAAATCAACTGGTTTCAAGCGCGCCATGTCCTCCGGGTCTAACTGCTTGAAACACTGCTCATAGATAATATCCATAGAACTACCCGGGTCGATAAACATATAATTAGTACGATAATGACCAAAAATGCCAGTGATAACGACCGGTCGTTCTTCTTGAGGACCTCCTAGTACGACAGGAAAGATCACCTGCTGCTCACGCCATCGTATTGTGACTTCGTTTGTGGTTGCGCTTGCGCGCCGACCACCTTGAACCATGCATGTTTGCTTTGCTTTCGTGTTACTTGGTCCTTCATCTCTGATGTGCGTGCGGTGTGATATATTTTTATGTATATTTTTTGCCCTTTTTAACACATTAGTCAAGTTTTAAATTTATAAAACACGATATTTACTAACACCAAACACACATATGGGCAAGTGCACCCATCGTGAGCGTAGTATAGTGTTGGTAAGATACCGAGGTCGTCCAAGGACACAAGAGCTTTTAATACCGGTTTATCCTCAACGTTTAATCAAATCAAAAGTTTAGAAAAAGTTTTTTTAAACAAGAAAATAAAACTAACTAAAAAATGCTGAAAAAAAAATAGAACAGATAGACAAGATGAATCACTTGGATCCGACTCGCCTTTAGTTTAAAGATGTGTATTTGTATGCTCAATAAAGGCTCAAAACTCACTTTTTGTGGGAATGGGTTTTATGTGATCAAGTACATATAATCAAATTTAAACTAGATTTGTCATGTCGTTTCGTATTTTTCTTATGTTGGTTCTTTTTATCACGACGCTATCGGTTGTAAATTTGTAAAAATATAACCTTTTTAAAACCTGTAATTCCCAAGTTAAACCAAGACAAGTAAAAAAATGAAAACATTTTGAAAAAATTTGGGGTAATTAGTGGTTCCAATAGAGTTTTCTGTAAGGCTTGTAATTAGGACTTGCAAAATTCAAGGTTTTAGCATCCCCCCACACTTAAATTACACATTGTCCTCAATGTGTCCCAAAAATAAGTTTTTAGGTTGATTGAATGTGTAAAAGGTGTGTTAAACCAAATTTTAATGTTACTGGGCGTCTGGACACGGGCCCGTGGTGTCCGGGCACGACCCCGTGTTCAGGTTGCCAGTAACATAAATCTTTAAAAAGTAACAGAAGGTTGGGCACGGGGGCGTGTTCACTGAACACGCCCCGTGTCAAGATACCTGAACTGGGCATTTTTCTGTAGATTGTTCAGCACGGGGCGTGTTGGCTGAGCACGCCCCCGTGTTGAACTCGCTGTAACGAAGAAAAATTATCGGGAGACTCTGTTTTTGTGTATGGGGTGTTGGTTCAAGCTTCCCTTAGTATCCTTCACCATCCCGAGTGTGTTTTACCCATTACAACATCATCCAAACACCAATTTAATTAAAACCATCATTCCATTAAAATAGAGAGAGTTACATAAAGCTCCTAATAAACTAAAATTATAAGTAAATAGGTCAAAAAACACAAGAAGTCTAAACTCGAAAAGAAGTTCTAGCCTATGGTTTATTCTAATAGCAAAATTTCCAAAAAGATAAATTTTTCGGTTGGATGCAGCTTGAAGAACTTCCTTCTCCGGTTATGGGTCTCTCACACGTCGGCGAGCCATTCTTCTATCTCCCTAGGGAGAAGAAAGGCGGGCTCATTGGCATCAATTTGTGGGGGTGTAACTTCCACCGGGACTTCTTGTAAGTTGTCGAGAGGAGGTTCCGCGAGGATGTCTTCCCATCCGGTGGGATTATTGACTCCAAGTGCTAGGTTCCAATCCACTTGGGGGAGAATTGGTTCCATGGGAGGTGTCACAAGAATGTTCAACCTCTGGTGCAAGAGGTTGATTTCTTAAAAACTGTTTTCCAACCCCACCGTAAGATAATTTATACGGTCTATCAGGACCTCCACTACTGATGTCATCTCATCTAGAGCTTCACGTAATGCCATAACATAGTGTACGAGAGTTGCTTTGATTGAAGATCTGCGTTCTCTTCGACTGTTTAGGGAATGTGCTGATGAAGTTCCACTGTTTTGGCTTGACATTCTATGAAAATAAACTGAAAAGAGTTCATTTTAATGAAATAGGACCTCGGACACGGTACCATGCTCAATGAGCACGGCCCCGTGTTCACCTTTCTGCAGATTTTTGGAACAAGGAATCTTGGAGTTTCAAATTATTTTTCTGACTCTTGAGGTATTTTTAAGTAGAAATAACTTAAAACAATGTTATAAAACTTATTTTTAACAAGATTCCTTGAATAAAAATCTCAATAAGGCTTGGAACCATGGAGATTTCAAGCTTTAATGGAGGTGTTTTGAGGTAAAAATGAAGAAGAAGGCAAGAGACAAAAGTGGAAAAGACAAAATGGTTGTTGGGAACCTTCTTTAGAATATACCTAGGAGGGTATGTGTGAGGATCCAGCAAATCTCTGTCTTTTGGAGTGGTCCAAATGTGCAGGAATCTTGGCTGCATTTATAGAAAACGACAGCAAGTTGCACACGGCCCCTTGTCGGCTGGACACGGCCCCTGTGTGCAGACAAGATCCTGACACATTTTGTCCGTATTCTGACAAAAAGTCAGACGGGAATCTTTTGGTGGAAACGGGGGGGTGCTGACCTGGACACGTCCCCGTGTCTAGAGGTTGTTTATGAAGTTTCGTCTATTTTTAAGGAATTTATCCGGATCGGGTGGTTCCTTACTGGATGGAACAACACCGAAGTACCTGAGATACCTTAGTTGCTCTAGATTTAGAATCGAACGCAAGAGGTTATCGGTAAGGGTGATTCCTATGCTAAATGTAGGTGGACAAGTCCAACCCTTTCCCGGGCTCTCGTTAAAGAAGGTGTAGGTCGAATCGCTCGGGTCTATGTATGCATCGAACGAAGTCGATGGGGAGTCCTTCACGGCACAATCGACACAGGGACGACTATCGCTCAAGTCTTTGCTAGAGTTAGAGGTGTATCGGGAACAACGAAGTTGTTTTTATCCGAAAGCGATCTCAATAATTCTTCTTGGGTATCGTCTTGAGATGAATTAATGATATCCATCTCAAGTTCTTTTACCCAATTAAGAATTAGATCTTCCATTTGAAATAGTTCATCAAGAAGAATTTCTCCTATAAGGTTCGATTGAGAGCATTCGAGGGAGAGATAGGAATTATTTTTACTTTCGCCCCTCTTAAGGCTACAGGAAAACAATGGGTCTATATAGTAGGGCTTGTAATTTAAAAATAACATTCTAAATCTTTATGAGGGCCAACACATATTTGACACCACGTACCATAAGATGGCCGATAGTAAAAAAATCAGAATCGCTCATGTTTGTGTCAGAAATTACCAACCGTCGGGATCTTACGGTTCTGTTTCCAGTAACTGAAACTTGGGCACGGGGCGTGTTGATGGGGCATGGCCCCGTGTTCCGCTACTGTCTGACTTAAAACAGGATTGCTAGTACCAAATATTGGGCACGGGGCGTGTTCAGCGGGCACGGCCCGTGCTGAGTTCTGTAGAAGCTGAAAATTTAAGAAAAATCCTAAATAAAACAGAAAAATAAGAAAAGACGATTAGGCCGTTGATTCCTAACTTTCTTAAAATCCTTGTGTCCCCGGCAACGGCGCCAAAAACTTGATGTGCGTGCGGTGTGATATATTTTTATGCATATTTTTAGCCTTTTTTAACACATTAGTCAAGTTTTACATTTATAAAACACGATATTTACTAACACCAAACACACATATGGGCAAGTTCACCCGTCGTGAGCGTAGTATAGTGTTGGTAAGATACCGAGGTCGTCCAAGGACACAAGAGCTTTTAATACCGGTTTATCCTCTACGTCTAATCAAATCAAAAGTTTAGAAAAAGGTTTTTTAAACAAGAAAATAAAACTAACTAAAAAATGCTGGAAAAAAAAATACAAAACAGATAGACAACATGAATCACTTGGATCCGACTCGCCTTTAGTGTAACCTTTGATTATTTCCGCACTTTTGCACTTTTTAAGAGATTATCTTGGTTATAGTAGTAGGCCCCTCTTTTGAAGGTGACGTTACCCTCAACCCAGTAGTTTGAGTCAGCAATGAGACCATCCTAAAGGGTTGGATTATTGAAAGATAATTAATTAAGTTATTAATGCATATTGTGGTAGGCCCATCTTTTGAAGGTGTCGTTACCCTCGGCTAAGTAGTTTGAGTCAGCAGGGATACAATCCTAAGTAGTCGGGTTAAAGTTTTAATAGTAGTTTACATATGAGGGGATCAAGGAGTTCGGACCCCCGCCGTCCAATACCAGTGGGTATTGAAGGAGGTCCTACTAAACTTGACCCAGGTCCTTGCAAGATTTATACACTGAACAAGGCAATACGCTTACCAAACCATTCCCTTAACCCCCGACCAGGTAGCCAACATATCTCCATATAGACCGTGGAGATATGGATAGTATCTTTTATTTTATATAGACAATAAAATAATGCCAAGACACCAAAGACAAATGATAAAGAAGATTCACCTTCAACATAAGAAACTAGTTATTAAAGTCATTAATACATAACCAAATAAAAAGTGCGAAAAGATTAAAAATAAAAAGTATTACACTAAATGCTTGTCTTCACCAAGTGATGTAAGAGACTTAGGCAAACATGGCCTTTGATTGTCAAGAACTCTTACGATCTATCTTGGATCCCGAGACTACTCACACACTCTATGATGGATGATGGATGACGGTGGTGGATGTGGGTTGTGATGGTGGTGGTGGGTAGGTGAAGTGTGAGAGAGGTGGTTTGCCAAGTGATGAGTTGCAAGTGAGCCAAGCACCCCTATTTATAGCCTGCACAGAAGCCCGGACACGGGCTCGTGTCCATTGGGCACGGCCCCGTGTCCACCCATCTTCTATTTCTTCATAAATTACAGTTTGTCTGCATTAGTTGACCACGCCCCCGGGTCCGCTGGGCACGACCCCGTGTGCAGAAGCGTATCTGTACTATCAAGATTTGTCTAGATTCTGCTAATCTTTGCGTTGACCACGGCCCCATGTTCGGTGGACACGCCCCCGTGTTGGGTGATAGAAGCTTCTACAACTTTTTCTTTTCTGCAGACACTTGCGCACGCCCTCGTGCTCATTGAGCACGGGGCGTGTTTAGCCTTCTGTTCTCTTGTTTTTGCTTGGGAGGATGCTGTCGAGGGGTAGGGCATGCCACGTTTATCCCTTTTCTTGTATTTATGTTAGATTTAGCTGCATTTTTTGCTTCTTTTGTTCATTTGAGCTCATTTAATCCTGAAAATACAAAAGGAAGGCAAAAACATACTTTTTCCAACATTAGTACTAAAAAAGGGTTAGTTTTACGCCACAATTGATGTAATTTATATGTTGCATTTTACACACATCAAATACCCCCACACTTGAATCTTTGCTTGTCCTCAAGCAAAACTCTTTATAATGTGGCTTTACACTCCCAAATGGAATGGGTAGAAGAGAAGGTTTTGGGCTTGTCTTTGAGTGTCGGGATTCCAAGATTTTTATTAGGTTTTATTTTTATGTTATTTACAATTCTATTCGACATGATTTATTTAGAACATTTCATTAGAGAAATTATTTATTTGGGCATAACATGACTTTTTAAAATTCCATTTATATACAAGTTCACATACCTCACGGGAGATCACTCAACACTCGGCCGAAGATGTATTTTTGTGAAACACTCGAGAGTGGCATGGAACTTACTTCTACCATATGCTTGCCAAGCAATCAATCCTCCTCCTTTTTAACTATAAACCTTTGTAATATCAAGAGGAATTTTGCGGAAGGGGTAGGCTTGGGTTAAAGGTAGGTGGTTGGGTTAGTGGTTAGTAGAAAATGGCGAAAGGCGTAAAAAGCGTCGGTTTTCGTAAGACTTTTTATTTTTGTAACTTTTTATTCTAATGAAGCAATTATTCAAACAAAGTTCTTTTTGATGAACTTGTTTCTTTATTTCTTGACTTCATTTTTTTTTATAAGGAATGTCACATGAAAAACCGAGCTTTTTACTAAAATAAAGGGTTTAAAATGAAAAAGGGTTTTGGTGGGTAAAAGTGTGTTTGTTTGTGGGTTTAGAAATGAAAAGGTTTAGGCTCAAAGGGGTTAACTAGGGGGATTTTGGGTAGGTGGTAAAAAAAAGAAAAATAATGGCGTTGAAATAAAAAGGGTTAGTCCTAATGCCTCCATCATTTACTTACTTGGGTGTAAGTTGGTAAGGACCGGGAATGTATCGTCGTGGCAAGTTCTAGAGTCGTAAGAGACCAATCAGCTATTCACACAAGAAACGAAAAATGAGCATTTAGTTTAAAGATGTGTATTTGTATGCTCAATAAAGGCTCAAAACTCACTTTTTTTGGGAATGGGTTTTTATGTGATCAAGTATATATAATCAAATTTTAACTAGATTTGTTATGTCGTTTCGTATTTTTCTTATGTTGGTTCTTTTTATCACGACGCTATCGGTTGTAAATTTGTAAAAATATAACCTTGTTAAAACTTGTAATTCCCAAGTTAAACCAAGACAAGCAAAAAAAAAATTAAAACTTTTTGAAAAAATTTGGGGTGATTAGCGTTCCAATAGAGTTTTGTGTAAGGCTTGTAATTAGGACTTGCAAAATTCAAGGTTTTAGCATCCCCCCCCCCCCACACTTAAATTACACATTGTCCTCAATGTGTCCCAAAAATAAGTTTTTAGGTTGATTGAATGTGTAAAAGGTGTGTTAAAAACAAATTTTAATGTTACTGGGCGTCTAGACACGGGCCCGTGGTGTCCGGGCACGGCCCCGTGCTCATTGAGCACGGGGCGTGTTTAGCCTTCTGTTCTCTTGTTTTTGCTTGGGAGGATGCTGTCGAGGGGTCGGCCATGCCACGTTTATCCCTTTTCTTGTATTTATGTTAGATTTAGCTGCCTTATTGCTTCTTTTGTTCATTTGAGCTCATTTAATCCTGAAAAAACAAAAGGAAGACAAAAACATACTTTTTTCTTACATTAGTACAAAAAAAGGGTTAGTTTTATGCCACAATTGATGTAATTTATATGTTGCATTTTACACACATCAATCTCCGCGGGTAATTTGACGAACCTCCTTGCGCACGTTTTGTATCAAATGAGTGAGTGTCCCGTTTTTGAGTGCCTTTTTGATCTCCGTGCGCAAGCTGATACAGTTGTCAGTTTTGTAACCCTTATCCTTGTGATAATCACAGTACAGATTTGGATCCTGACCCTTCTTGTTTTTCATCTGCTGCGGTTGTTTAAACAGATAATTCTCCGTATTGAGAAACTCTGCATGAGTTTTGGTCAGAGGAGTCCACTGCCTCTCTCGATTCTCTTGTTTAATTGCTTTTTGGGCATCAATTTTGTTAATCGTTGCACGGGCATCTTCTGAAGAGTTCGTGCTTGAACCTGAATCCTTCCAACTCTTTTTGAATTTTCTACCATTGTTCCTGCTCATGTCTTGTGGACGATTCTGAGGCAATGGAGGTCGATTTGAGCTTAAGTTGCGCTCAGTTTGAGCGTAAACTTTAGCCGCTGCCATAAGTTTCTCCCAACTCTTCGGTAACCCCTCAGTTCCTGATAACACCTTGATCATGTCATCACAACGTACCACATACTTGAACTGTGCACGAATCAGGTGTTCATTTACGTCACCGATCTCAAGTACTTCCTTGTTATATCGCATAATGTAATCCTCCAGACTTTCATTATCTCTCTGCCAGATGTTCATGACATCTGCGGAATCTCGGATGGAATGTCCTTGCTGACTAAAATGAACTAAGAATTTCTCCTTAAGATCAATCCAGGAAGTCAGTTTACCTGTTGGCAAGTTGTCAAACCAAAGGCGTGCTACTCCTATAAGAGTTTGAACAAATAGGTGACACCACATGGGTAATGTCCATCCGCTAATTAGCCCAGCACTGGTGAATAGGCGCAAATGATCATCAGGATCTGATAATCCATTAAACTCTCCCACGTTGGATGGTAATTTTGCACGCTCGAGGGGAGCCAATGCAATTTCCCTAACAAACTTGGAATTCTCAGCAGCTTCAGCCCGTCGATAGATCAAATTGTAATCATGCTCCGCTTCTGGATTGTACACCGCACGTACTTTTGGTTTATAACTTGCATGATCCTTTTGTAATCAATTGAAACCACTTGTGTTATCATCCTCATTTTGTGTTCTATCGTATTCATCAGTCTGAGTGTCCCGCTTTTTTGAGAAACGCAGGCCCAGCCGTGAATGAACAGATTGACGCATCTGAGAGTGTTGCTCTTCACGATAATCCCGACGTCCAGATCTAGAATGGTTAGACACATATCTGGTGTTAGATTGAGAGTAAACCTCTATATCTTCGACCGACTTGTACGATTGTGAATCATAATGGAACATTCGAGGTGCAGATAGAGCTCACACCTGAACTACCGATCTACGTGCCTACGGTGCTATTTGAGCAGTTTGTGCACAAAGCTGTGCATAAACGACGTTCAAAGCACCCTGGGATTTAACATACCAGGAGATCGGAGCTTCACCAGGAGGTAAAATTGAACTGGTCTGAATTTCAGGCTGAACTCCTGGAGTAACAGGATCGTTCACATGATTTGCATCATGTTGAACATCGTTATCATCAGATGCTTCTTCCAGGATTCCGTCGACACGAGAAGTAAAGCAAAATTGCCTCTATTCTCGGATCGAGGACCTGGTGGTTGATTTGACAGACCTTCTGCCATAGAAACAGAAGAGAGAAAGAAATCGAACGACAAGATGACAGAAGAAAGAAGTAATCGGTGGGCGCCAATGAAGAAACACCAGATCTTAGTGACCGGAATAAATCAGATCTGGGGGAAGGGTTTCTGCATGAAAAAGGTTAATCCTCTCGCCGATGACTGATGGGAACTACCTCGTCAGAAATCACTGCAAAACAGAAAGCCGTTAGACTCGCCACCGGGAGAATGGGGGTTCTCTCCATGACCACCCTCCGGCGTGAGAATAAGTATAGTGATCTCAAGAAGAAGATGAAGTAGTAAGAGTGAAAGTAAGTGAAAGTGAATGAAGAGATTGTACCTGAATTCCCATATTTAGAACCGAAGTTTGGTGCCAAAAATATCACGGAAGAAATAATGGAATCTCCTTTTCCGTTAATAGTTATATCCCCATCCATGCACATGGATCGTGATCTTGATCAACTGCTGGGGAGGCCACGTGGAAAGTGATTTGCTCTAGATTTGCATGTAAATTGTTGCCATCATCGTGACTTCAATGAAGCTCCCAGATTTTGCCATGTCACATTCGGTTATAACTGAATGAGGTTGTGCATGATGGTCATTTAATGCCTTCTATAAGGTCTACAGCTGTAAACCGTTAATCCCTTGCCACGTGTCCATTCTGTTATAACATAAAAGATTCCTTTTGTTCAAGTCCTTATTCATACGCGCGGATGTGTTCAAGACTTGTCTTTTGTTAAATCTTCAAGTTTAACTGTACCCTTGCGCGGGCCCGCGCAAGGGTGTTAATTGAACATTTGTCTTTCCATTCTCCGGCGCATGGTCAATGAGGACTGATCTTCCCAAATATTACTAAGACACGTTGCGTGGCCGTGCAAGGTCTGTTCAAGATGAATTTAGAATGTAATTATGGTATGGTCCTCTGCGCTTGCGCAGGGTTTTTGGGACCATATCTGGTGCTAGATTGAGAGTAAACCTCTATATCTTCGACCGACTTGTACGATTGTGAATCATAATGTAACATTCGAGGTGCAGATAGAGCTCACACCTGAGCTACAGATCTACGTGCCTACGGTGCTATTTGAGCAGTTTGTGCACAAAGCTGTGCATAAACGACGTTCAAAGCACCCTGGGATTTAACATACCAGGAGATCGGAGCTTCACCAGGAGGTAAAATTGAACTGGTCTGAATTTCAGGCTGAACTCCTGGAGTAACAGGATCGTTCACATGATTTGCATCATGTTGAACATCGTTATCATCAGATGCTTCTTCCACGATTCCGTCGACACGAGAAGCATAAGCAAAATTGCCTCTATTCTCGGATCGAGGACCTGGTTGTTGATTTGACAGACCTTCTGCAATAGAAACAGAAGAGAGAAAGAAATCGAACGACAAGATGACAGAAGAAAGAAGTAATCGGTGGGCGCCAATGAAGAAACACCAGATCTTAGTGACCGGAATAAATCAGATCTGGGGGAAGGGTTTCTGCATGAAAAAGGTTAATCCTCTCGCCGATGACTGATGGG
Source organism: Helianthus tuberosus (assembly GCA_030545235.1). Taxonomy (NCBI): domain Eukaryota; kingdom Viridiplantae; phylum Streptophyta; class Magnoliopsida; order Asterales; family Asteraceae; genus Helianthus; species Helianthus tuberosus. The sequence goes on from CM060411.1 coordinate 91,654,135, forward strand.
AACTACCTCGTCAGAAATCACTGCAAAACAGAAAGCCGTTAGACTCGCCACCGGGAGAATGGGGGTTCTCTCCATGACCACCCTCCGGCGTGAGAATAAGTATAGTGATCTCAAGAAGAAGATGAAGTAGTAAGAGTGAAAGTAAGTGAAAGTGAATGAAGAGATTGTACCTGAATTCCCATATTTAGAACCGAAGTTTGGTGCCAAAAATATCACGGAAGAAATAATGGAATCTCCTTTTCCGTTAATAGTTATATCCCCATCCATGCACATGGATCGTGATCTTGATCAACTGCTGGGGAGGCCACGTGGAAAGTGATTTGCTCTAGATTTGCATGTAAATTGTTGCCATCATCGTGACTTCAATGAAGCTCCCAGATTTTACAATGTCACATTCGGTTATAACTGAATGAGGTTGTGCATGATGGTCATTTAATGCCTTCTATAAGGTCTACAGCTGTAAACCGTTAATCCCTTGCCACGTGTCCATTCTGTTATAACATAAAAGATTCCTTTTGTTCAAGTCCTTATTCATACGCGCGGATGTGTTCAAGACTTGTCTTTTGTAAAATCTTCAAGTTTAACTGTACCCTTGCGCGGGCCCGCGCAAGGGTGTTAATTGAACATTTGTCTTTCCATTCTCCGGCGCATGGTCAATGAGGACTGATCTTCCCAAATCTTACTAAGACACGTTGCGTGGCCGTGCAAGGTCTGTTCAAGATGAATTTAGAATGTAATTATGGTATGGTCCTCTGCGCTTGCGCAGGGTTTTTGGGACCATATCTGGTGCTAGATTGAGAGTAAACCTCTATATCTTCGACCGACTTGTACGATTGTGAATCATAATGTAACATTCGAGGTGCAGATAGAGCTCACACCTGAGCTACAGATCTACGTGCCTACGGTGCTATTTGAGCAGTTTGTGCACAAAGCTGTGCATAAACGACGTTCAAAGCACCCTGGGATTTAACATACCAGGAGATCGGAGCTTCACCAGGAGGTAAAATTGAACTGGTCTGAATTTCAGGCTGAACTCCTGGAGTAACAGGATCGTTCACATGATTTGCATCATGTTGAACATCGTTATCATCAGATGCTTCTTCCACGATTCCGTCGACACGAGAAGCATAAGCAAAATTGCCTCTATTCTCGGATCGAGGACCTGGTTGTTGATTTGACAGACCTTCTGCAATAGAAACAGAAGAGAGAAAGAAATCGAACGACAAGATGACAGAAGAAAGAAGTAATCGGTGGGCGCCAATGAAGAAACACCAGATCTTAGTGACCGGAATAAATCAGATCTGGGGGAAGGGTTTCTGCATGAAAAAGGTTAATCCTCTCGCCGATGACTGATGGGAACTACCTCGTCAGAAATCACTGCAAAACAGAAAGCCGTTAGACTCGCCACCGGGAGAATGGGGGTTCTCTCCATGACCACCCTCCGGCGTGAGAATAAGTATAGTGATCTCAAGAAGAAGATGAAGTAGTAAGAGTGAAAGTAAGTGAAAGTGAATGAAGAGATTGTACCTGAATTCCCATATTTAGAACCGAAGTTTGGTGCCAAAAATATCACGGAAGAAATAATGGAATCTCCTTTTCCGTTAATAGTTATATCCCCATCCATGCACATGGATCGTGATCTTGATCAACTGCTGGGGAGGCCACGTGGAAAGTGATTTGCTCTAGATTTGCATGTAAATTGTTGCCATCATCGTGACTTCAATGAAGCTCCCAGATTTTGCCATGTCACATTCGGTTATAACTGAATGAGGTTGTGCATGATGGTCATTTAATGCCTTCTATAAGGTCTACAGCTGTAAACCGTTAATCCCTTGCCACGTGTCCATTCTGTTATAACATAAAAGATTCCTTTTGTTCAAGTCCTTATTCATACGCGCGGATGTGTTCAAGACTTGTCTTTTGTTAAATCTTCAAGTTTAACTGTACCCTTGCGCGGGCCCGCGCAAGGGTGTTAATTGAACATTTGTCTTTCCATTCTCCGGCGCATGGTCAATGAGGACTGATCTTCCCAAATCTTACTAAGACACGTTGCGTGGCCGTGCAAGGTCTGTTCAAGATGAATTTAGAATGTAATTATGGTATGGTCCTCTGCGCTTGCGCAGGGTTTTTGGGACCATATCTGGTGCTAGATTGAGAGTAAACCTCTATATCTTCGACCGACTTGTACGATTGTGAATCATAATGTAACATTCGAGGTGCAGATAGAGCTCACACCTGAGCTACAGATCTACGTGCCTACGGTGCTATTTGAGCAGTTTGTGCACAAAGCTGTGCATAAACGACGTTCAAAGCACCCTGGGATTTAACATACCAGGAGATCGGAGCTTCACCAGGAGGTAAAATTGAACTGGTCTGAATTTCAGGCTGAACTCCTGGAGTAACAGGATCGTTCACATGATTTGCATCATGTTGAACATCGTTATCATCAAATGCTTCTTCCACGATTCCGTCGACACGAGAAGCATAAGCAAAATTGCCTCTATTCTCGGATCGAGGACCTGGTGGTTGATTTGACAGACCTTCTGCCATAGAAACAAAAGAGAGAAAGAAATCGAACGACAAGATGACAGAAGAAAGAATTAATCGGTGGGCGCCAATGAAGAAACACCAGATCTTAGTGACCGGAATAAATCAGATCTGGGGGAAGGGTTTCTGCATGAAAAAGGTTAATCCTCTCGCCGATGACTGATGGGAACTACCTCGTCGGAAATCACTGCAAAACAGAAAGCCGTTAGACTCGCCACCGGGAGAATGGGGGTTCTCTCCATGACCACCCTCCGGCGTGAGAATAAGTATAGTGATCTCAAGAAGAAGATGAAGTAGTAAGAGTGAAAGTAAGTGAAAGTGAATGAAGAGATTGTACCTGAATTCCCATATTTAGAACCGAAGTTTGGTGCCAAAAATATCACGTAAGAAATAATGGAATCTCCTTTTCCGTTAATAGTTATATCCCCATCCATGCACATGGATCGTGATCTTGATCAACTGCTGGGGATGCCACGTGGAAAGTGATTTGCTCTAGATTTGCATGTAAATTGTTGCCATCATCGTGACTTCAATGAAGCTCCCAGATTTTGCCATGTCACATTCGGTTATAACTGAATGAGGTTGTGCATGATGGTCATTTAATGCCTTCTATAAGGTCTATAGCTGTAAACCGTTAATCCCTTGCCACGTGTCCATTCTGTTGTAACATAAAAGATTCCTTTTGTTCAAGTCCTTATTCATACGCACGGATGTGTTCAAGACTTGTCTTTTATTAAATCTTCAAGTTTAACTGTACCCTTGCGCGGGCCCGCGCAAGGGTGTTAATTGAACATTTGTCTTTCCATTCTCCGGCGCATGGTCAATGAGGACTGATCTTCCCAAATCTTACTAAGACACGTTGCGTGGCCGTGCAAGGTCTGTTCAAGATGAATTTAGAATGTAATTATGGTATGGTCCTCTGTGCTTGCGCATGGTTTTTGGGACCATACCCCTTCAAGTTCCGAGTGATTTCTTTCTTGCAGGCAATCGAACCAACTTCCATACTTCTAGTTTTTCGAACTGGTTCAACTCATCCTGCATGGCGTCTACCCAGCTAGGTTCTTGAAGAGCCATAGAGATTGTCTTAGGCTCAATTTGAGAGATGAAGCACGAGTACAAACATGTGTCGATGACTCCCGTATAACTTCTGGTCAAAACTCCAGCTCCTACAGGTCCAATCACATTCTCAATAGGATGACCCCTTTGGACACTAGCTGGAATAGCAGTTTCTGGAACAGTTCATATTGGTGGTAGATTTACCAGGTTCTTTGTTGCTGTCGGTTCTGACTGTTCAATTACAGGTTCTTCCACTTAATCGTTAACAACATACTCGTCTGGAATAGGATCATTGGAGAACAAATCATTTTGATTGTTCAATAAGTCTTCATCATCAGACGAATCTGAGGCCTCCCCTTTTGTGTTGAGAATGTCTATAATCCAGAATCACTTGTATTTCAGGTGTAGATGTTGAAGATGAGGTTGTAGGTGTGCGATCCCCCACAGCTGTAGAATCCCCCTCAGCTTCAACATCCCCCTTTTCTTCAGCATTGTGTGTAACAATTGAGGGGCGTGGAGCAACATTCAGAGAACCTGCTTTATCTGCAGAAATGATAGGAGAAGTATCATCAAAAATATCAAATGATTTAAACAAATGAGCATAATTATAGAGAGTGAATTTCCCATTTCCAGCATCTGTCGGATTTTCCTCGAGCCACTGTACATCGAACGACTCGACTATCTGTCTTGTCTTCTTGTTGTACACTCTATATGTTGTTTTGTTCTCATGCGTAGCTTTCCCAGCATAAACGATGAAATAACATTCATCTACCCTAGCATCAAACTTCGGAACTGCATCTAAGTGCAACAGGGTACATGGGCAACCAAAAGTTCTAAAGTGCCCAACAGACGGTTTTTCACCAGACAACACTTCATGAGGCGTCTTCATGTGTGCGTTGTTGATCACCACTTTGTTTTGAACATAGCACGCTGTATTAATTGCCTCATCCCAGAAGAAGACTGGGAGTTTAGAATCACACAACATAGTACGAGCCACTTCAATCAGGGTTCTATTCCTTCTTTTAGCTACCCCATTCTGTTGTGGAGTCCAAGCAGCACTGTACTGTCTAGCTACTCCCATTTGAGCACAAAAGAAGTTCAAATCAGCATTCTTGAAATCAGTGCCATTGTCGCTTCGAATTCCCTTCACTTTCTTGTTAGTCTGATTCTCCATGAAAATGATAAAGCGTTTAACAAGTTCTGCAGTCTCACTCTTGTTAGCTAAGAAGAAAACCCAACTAAAACATGAGTAATCATCAGTAATTAATAAACAGTAAGACTTTCCTGAGATGCTAAGCACGTTCATAGGACTAAAGAGATCCATGTGAAGGAGCTGGATCACACAATTAATTGTGTTCATAGAGTTAGGAAACTGAGGTTTTCGATGTTGTTTACCCTTAGCACATGAAACACATTTTTCGAAGGTAATGAAATCTTTTACGGGTAGATCCCTTACCAACCCCAATTTTGTAAGACGGTTCAGGTTTTTAACATTTGAATGTCCTAAACGATGATGCCACAACATGGCATTGTGTTTAGAGATTTTTGAAAACAAACAGGCAATGCTTTCAGCAGGTGGTTTGTTCATATCAATTACGTACGCATTCCCTTTTCTGTCAGATTTTAACAAAATCCATTCCTCAGGAATAATGATTCCTGGTTTTGAGATGAGACAGTGTTTATATGTGAAATGAGTTGAGTAGCCATTGTCGCAAATTTGAGAGACACTCAGTAGGCTATGCTCCAACTCAGGAACGTAGTTTACATCCTTGAAACAGAGATCACCATTCCTTACAGTGCCTCGTTGGATGATCTTTCCTTTCTCCCATTCCGCAAAAGCAACAAATCCACCGTTGAATTCTTCGAGATCACTTAGTTGGGATAAGTCGCCAATCATATGCCGGGAACTGCCACTATCAATTACCCAAAGACGAATGATAGCCCTCTATAGCCGTTCCTGCACATTATGTGGGATCAGTTAGATTTGGGTACCCAGGCCATAGTGGCGGTGGGCACACCCTTCTCATTCACATACGTTACTTGCATCCAAACCAGATTGTTCTTAGAATAGATTGAGCCATCAGTTGAACACGACGATTTGGAAGGAATGGTTTGAATAGGGCTTTTAGGTCTCCAAACTTGTTTGTTATTTTTCAAGCCTCTTGTATTTTCCAATTTTGTGTTTGAAGACTTTAAGTAATTTTTATGGTTCATTTGCTTAGCCTTGTTCCAGTCTTCATCAAAAGGCTTCACCTTGGAATTCAAATTCTTAACAGGTTTAGAACTTGAATACTTGAATATTTGGTGTTTCCCTTTTGGAGCCTTTTGATGCTCTCCTTCCTTGAGTTTTTCAGGACAATGTTGACAATTTCTTGCAATGTAACCAGCAATGCCACATGTGTAACATATTTGGTGTTTCACATCCGGCTTTGCTGGAGATCTATCAGCCTTTTCAGAACTTGAATACTTGTGTGGATCCTGAGGTCTTGGCATAACAGACTTACTTTGATGTCTACCTTGATTCTTTATCTCTTGATTTCTCGAAATTTTATCATCATCAATCACATTTTTTCAATCTTGATTTAGGTGGAATGTACTTTGTTTCTCCACCTTGTTTAGTTTGTTTTACCAATAGATGTTTAGACACATCAGATTTATTTGGCAAAACAACTAAATTCAAACCTTCACAAACAGAATCAAAGCAAGTATGTGAACATTCATTGCTCTTAAAAACAAAGCCCACACAATCCAAAGCACCAGTAGAAATTGAAATATTGTTTGATTTTTCAGAAACTAAACGGTTTTTTTTTTTTCTAAATTTTATTTTTCAAATCAATTAAAGCAACATCATCGTCCTTATCCTCATCTACCCACTCTTCAACAATCACTTCTTCTGCATGTCAAGTAACAATGTCAGTAACGTTTATTTGCTCACAAACAATGTCAGTTGAATTTGTAGCAATGCTTTCAGCTTCGGGTGACACCGTTGGTTCAGTAATTTCATAATTAAGAATAGCTTATGGCTGAACAGAGGCTTCTGTTGGTGATTCATCACTAGATTCAACAGAAGCGTCTGGTATGGATTTGGATTCTACTTTTGTCTGTTCTGATTCAACTTCTTCAGTTGATTCGTTACTAGACTCGACAGATTCAGCTAACTCTGAATTCTCACAATTAGGTGTTTCTGAGGAGTCACATGACGAATCAAATGAAGTAGTTTATTCCTTGTGTTTGCTAGATTCAAACCCTTTGATGAATTCGGCCAAACCATTCATCGTAGCAAACTCAAAGCAGGGTGATTTGTTTTTAGACTCTTCTTGTTGATTTTGCAATTCAGGTGATTTTTGAGAAATAGTTGACTCAGTATTATTTAATACTTGAAATGTTTGTCAATGTTGGCATTTTTCTCAAAATTCAGAGTCTCGGTGTGTTTTGAAATATCAGCAGGTTTAATAACTGTTTTCTTGAAGGCTTTTTTTAAAATAATTTCAGTTTTATCGAGCCTTGTGAGTTTTACTTTCTTTGGTTTGACGGGTTCGACCTTCTTATCCTTGGTTTCCCATATTCCATATCAGGCAAGTCGACTATCTACTACTCATTCATAGGAATAGAGGTGTTATTGTGATGGTATGGTATGGTGGAGGTATGCAACGAATCCCGATCCCTTATTCCTAACTTCCTTTTTATTGTATTTTAACTGTTGATTTATCATCTTTTCGACTTTTTCACTTGACACATCAAACTTTTTAAAATTAAACTTTGTATTTTCAAAGGTTGATTTTAGATCATCAAGCTCAATAGTTAACTTTTCTGAAAATTCTTTAAAGTGGAGATGTCTACATCGTTCTTGACTCAGATCATTTTGAAACTTTCGGATATCACGCTTTTGTGCCTCCACCATATCCTTATATCCATTAATTTTATTTTTAATCTGATATAGATCATATTTGGACAATTGAAGTTACATAATGAGCGAGTCAGCCTGCACTTTGTAACCACTAACTTTATCCCTACATTCACTAGTACAACAAATATTATCTACATATACCTCAGCAGCAGAGGGAGTAAAGTCATTCATTTGAGCCATGAGAGCATGAAAGACAATATCCTCAGTGACTCGCAGGTCAGCCATCTGATCCGACCAATCAAATCCTCCCCCTTCCTGAACCACCAAAGCATTTCCTGGGTTTGCAGTAGATCCAGAGGAAGTGGTTTGATTTCTGGCAGCTGTATTTGAATTTGTATTGTGAGTCGGGCGAGTGACGGTCACATATGAGGTAGAAACTACATTGGGAGTTGGTCTTGATGCTGAGCTGACAGTGACGGTGACGTTTGAGTCAGATCTCTCTCTTCTTGGTTATCTGCATTCATGAGCAAAGTGCCCCGGCTCATGACAGTTGAAACACCTGAGCTTGGACTTGTTCCACCCATGTTCCTGGTTGGTTGTTTCCCACTTGTTACTGTCGGTCCTCTTAACAAAATTCTTAGCACCAAACATAGCCATGGCCATCTGCCAAGTAATATCCATCTCTTTGATGTCGTTAGGATGGACCTCGTGCAACTCATCTGATGCAATTTGACTGACAGTTAGCTTCCCAGTAATGAAGGCATGATAACAGTTCATCACATCACCCCCCCCCCATGAATAGCATGTGTTCTTCAAACTCCTTAGAAACCCTAAAGGGAGGTGACCAGTTTGATGCAGCACCAGGTGTAGCAGATGTAGTAGCATGAGTTGGTGCAGGAGTAGGTGTAGACTGAACTAAGTTCATTGGTTGAACTGGAGCTGGAGTGGCAGGAAAGTAACCCGAGTAATCAGAGTAAGTGCCAAGGTTGGAAGGAAATAGAACCGGAGCTGAAGTATTTGAGTAGTTGGGAGAGTTGGTAACACTGGAAGGAAACATTTGGAAAGACCCGGCCCCCTGTTGTGACACCAAAGCTGTATTGGTGGAAATCCCTGCCTTGATGTAGCTTGAAGTGTGATTATATAATATTTGCTTGTCGTCCATCTCATAGGACTTGAGCAAAGATATTAGTTCAGCAAGGCTCATTTGTGTCAAATCCTTGGTTCTCTTGATAAGAGTGACATTGGTATCCCAGTTTCTTGGAAGAGCATTAAGCAGTTTTTTTGTTGACGACCGAGTTTTACAATGGCATGTCGTGTGTTCTCATCTCACTGATCAGAGAGATGAACCTTTGAATCTGGTTTTCAAGGGTTTCTACTGGAATGTGATTGAACATATTAAACCTTTGTGTCAACATCTCTCTTTTTCTTTCCTTCATTTCCACATTTCCTGCATACATTGCTAACAGAGAATTCCATAGTTCTTGAGCAGAAGCAGCTTCCCTAACCCCAACATCGATTTAAGGCGCTAATGCAGAGGGTAGCATTGAAAGAGCCTTCTCATCAACTTCAATTTTCTCACGATCTTTGTCGCCGTATTCCAAAGTAGGCTTGATAGCAGTAGTTCCCTTAGCATCATCCACCACGTAAGTGATCACAGCTGGTCCATTGCAAATAGATCTCGAAGCCTTTGGATCCTTGATCTTCATGTATTCAACGATCCTAAACTTCCATTCTGAGAAGGATCCCCCTAACAGCAGCCTTGGGATCCTGTTTTTGGTTCCAATAATGTTATCAAGATCCTGGTTAATTGCAGCTTTGTCACTTAACGATATCTGGTTAGTTAGTTAGTTAGTTCCATTTCTGAAAAATCAAACTTTTCTTTGTGTCTTCAAGTCTGTGAATTCAGCAAATCAGCAGCAGTCTTCGTTCTTCAATCTTCAAGCAATACCCGATCTAAACCGAGCCTTTTGAAAGACTTCTTAGGCTCTGATACCAATTGTAAGTCCAGAAACAATACAATCGGATATCACAGCACCTAATCGAGTTGCGGAACAACAAGAAAAGATGTAGAAGATGGAGAATGTCGATTGTTAGTGATCAAAAGAGCACACGGTTTCAAAGAACCATCTGTTACTCGAATACACTACTTTGCAATACAATCAACAACCAAAACAAGAACAAGGAACATCCTATTTATAGATCATAGGATGCCCTAATACAAATGGGCCAAGCCCAACCCCTATTCGCATAAAGTACCTATCGACCAAGCCCATGTCTAACATCTAACCAACCAAAAATAAGTAAACCAAGAAAAATGTAAACCTAAACAAGTTTATGCCCTTACATATAATTATAATTATAACTATAACTATTAAAAGAAAGTGGTCATGAGCAGTAAAGAAATTTTTGTTTGTTATTATATTTTTTCTACCTTTTAATTATTATTATTATTATGTTATGAATAGTATAAAATGTTTACCATGAAGATTAAGATTTACCTCTAGATTTACCAAGCAAGTGGATGAACTCTTTGTCAAACTTATGGATAGCTTTGTCTACTAACTAGTTAATCTTGTCTACCAAAGAGTTAACCTTGTCTACCAAATAGTTAATTTTTTTGTAGTATAAATACTAGCTCAAGGTAGAAGAGAAAATGCACCTCATGTATACACTTTCATAAGTTATACAATTCTCTTCTTCTTTCTCTTATAACATTTCTAAAGTTCTTAAAGTTTTAGCACTAATCTTGTGTTAATTTTTGTTATATCATAACACGTTATCAGCACGAGTCGCTTATATCCTAATCATAGTAGACCTTAAGCCCAAAGATATCTATCATAAGCAATGTAAGCACTTCATTAACTTTATAATTTAATTTGAAAAAAAAATTAAGTACAAAAGAATATTTTAATATACATATTTCATAACTACGGGACTACTAACAATCTAACGTTTAATTATGCATCTAACTTTACTTTTATCGTTGTAACTACGGGACTACTAACAATCTAACATTTAATTATGCATCTAACTTTTACTTTTATCGCAACTAACTTTTATTTATACACACACGCTCACATTTCATTTAGAGTTTACGTTTATTTATGTATACTAACATTTTTATTCTTATTATTATGCATACTAATATTTATATATTATTAATTTTTAACATTGTGGTGCAATGTCATTTGTACAATATGCAGTCTAAGTGGTATGGTGGTTTAGATAAACCATGAGCTGCTTCTCTGATACAATTGTGGTGAGTCATAGTCTTCTCAATCTACACGTGTCTTGCAGTCTTATAAAGTTATGTATCTATTGATCAATTTGAAATATAAAGAGAGAGAGTGTGTGATAGAGGTGTTGGTAATGGTACGGAGGAACTACGACAGCCGGCGACGTCGGAGGTGTTCCGGCACGACGGTGAAGGTCTTTCCGGCGCTTTCAAAACCCAAAACTATTAAACGGAAGGCAGATAGAACGATGGTAACAATGGGCTTTCGCAAACGAAAGACGATGGGAATTTTTCCAACATCACAGGTTCGAACTCTGGTTATTCTGACGACGACGGCAAGACATATGTATGATTCCGATGGCTCAGATTAGTTTTGCCACTTGTTCTCGAAACTTTGATGTTAGGTTATACTTATCTTCATGTGTAGGTTTGCTTCAGCATTAAGAAACAGTAAAGCGGCTAGGGTTTTCCCCTAAACTAACGATGACAACGGCACAAATTTTTGTAACGCAACCTAGGTTCGGACCTACGGCGGTTGGAACACAGACCAAAATGTATTACCTGCGGCAAGGTAAACACCTGATGCAACAACGTTTCTTTCTATACACGAATAGGGTCTCATATTCTTCTTGAATGCTTTATTATTTGTTCCCTAATTTGTGTTTTAAGGTTACTGGAAACAAATGGGACACATATCTTGATCTTCGGTGCCTTCAGCAAACGTGGTTTTAGGTAGACAGTATACCAGATCGGATATTGCATGCCTCCGATCTGTACACGAACCCTAATTTCATACAAGTAATCTCTATCTCTCTATACCATCTTCGTTTTCATATTTCTCTCTAGAAACCTGAAACCTCATATATTGAATCCGAACTAAGATGATTTGGGTATGGTGGTTACAGAGGGATTAGATCGGAAGTTGTCTCAGGTGTTCGGTAAACGTGGTTCGGTAAACGTGCTACTGGTGAAGAGGTTTACGAAGGTACAAGAATTCTTGATCGATGAATTATATATTTTTTATGAAGTTTTTATGTATGATTGTAACATATTTGGTGTGACATTACAGTTGTAGTTATGTTTGTTATTGTGATTTGTTTGCCGTCGATATTATGTTGTATGATATTAGAGTTGTGTTGTAGTATGCATACATTGATTGGTGAACTCCACATTTCAACAGTCACTAGGTTTTACAAAAGAGACAGTTTGATGCATTGATTTCAGGGTTTTTTTATTTATTTTGAAATTGGTGTTGATTTTGTTATTTATGGTATAGAATCTGTTATGTTGAACAATTGAAGTTTAGAGAAGTATATTTGACTTGAAAGGGTCAATTTTTGTTGATGTTTGTAGCTTTTGTATAGGTAAAAAAACTAATGGGTGAAGTTTGCGGTTGTCGTGATTTATACAAGTAGATACTTTAGTGGCGATTGTTTATACTTGCTTCTCTGTAATCAAACTGCATTGGTTCCTAGGCGCCCATGATCGGCTCTGCTCAGCGCCTCAGCTAAAACGCATTGAGAAGTGTTCATCGGAATCCCAAAACGTCCCAATTTGTATCAACAAACAAACAAGTTGAGGAATCACATGAAGAACATCAAGACTGAAAAGTCGGTTAATGAGTCGTTGACTGCCATGGTAAGTTCTTTGAAATTTCAAATGTTGGAAATACGATTCCTAAAGTGAAGGTTGATCTAAATTAGATACATGTCGTTACACCATCTGGTATAAATTAAAGTTGACCTAAAAGAGCTTTCTTATTGAGTAAATTGAGTTGAATTTGATGTTATGGAGTCATGTATCTCTCTTTTTATTTTTGAACTTTTCAGGAATTGGGCGTAGTGAAATCCATGGAAGAAAAGAAAATATTAAACCACAAAAGGCACAAGCTTTGAAGCTGAAAATATGGGGGAGAGTTGATAATGCACGTTCACTTATCCATGAAACTAAGGGGACTCTTTAAAAGGTAAGCTTTGGACAATTTCTTATTGTGTTTATTTAAAGATCTTTCTTTGTTTATATTTATCAAGGTAGAGGTAGTAAGATGGGCGGGTCAGTTGGGTTATGCAACGGGTCGAAGAGGATGAGGGTTAAAATGGGTGATGTTGGGTTGGATGACCTCTCAAAACAAATTTTCATTGATTTTTTAATATTTTTTACATAGTGCACTTGTATATTATGATTACAAAGCCAATATTATTACAATTATCGTCCGAATGTTTCAATAAGGAAAGATTAACTAACAAATTTTGGGTGTTCTTGCTTGCTTTAGGATGCATTTAAATTGACTAATTGTTGGCGTTTCGACTTGCTTTCTATATTCTTAATTTACTATTGAAATTATTTGCACACTTTTTGTTGACTAGAATCTTTTTTACAGTAGCAAATGTAGCGAATATAGTGAAAATAGAAGCAATATTAAGAGGTTAAATGTAGCCATTTTCTTATTCCCCCAATTGAAAGTGGTGAGAGTCGCTACAAGCAACTTGAAGGTAATTTAAGCCTTAAAAAGGGGCCCTATCCCAGATTGTACAAAAGGGTTGTTTTTAGTGAAGCTTTAAAAGTCACGTTATCCATTATGATGATGACCCATATGAAAACCAGGCAAAGATAGACCCATAGCAAAGAGTCTAGGATCAACAGAGGTTGCAGCCCTCTTGACAAACGGCTCACTCCTTATTGACCCACGATCACCACCATCAAACTCCATGTAAGTAACATTAGAACACTAAGCCATCGTCTATAATATTGTACACAAATTTCGAACTAATATTCACTTGGTTATTCTAAAGAACACATTCTTTTGTTTTTTTTTTCATTTTAGGTCAAGAATCTATATCATAAATTAAAATTAAATATATAGGATCTATAGTAAGCATTTGTAGCATAGTAGCGGTGGTACAGTTCCTTCATCTAGACATCAATAGCTGAATCATCAATAAGAAAATGTGAATATTACTTATCATGGTTATTGTTGTACTTCAGTTGAATCATGTGATAGAAAAAAGTTCGATCTTCGTGACACCAGAGGCTATTGATGTTGTCGGGAAACTATGGTTTGACCCGAACTTTGGAGCCCGACCCTTGAAAAGAATGATTCAGTCGCTGGTTGAGAATGATATTTTAATGGGGAAACTTCGAAGAGATTTAAGTGAAGATGATATATTATTATTGTTGACACGTCAGCAACGGTCAAGGATGGTATTCATATCAGGAAATTGGAGATGGGAGAGGACGTGGTTACAAATAATTGAATAAAGGGCATGTAAGCTGTTAATAGATGGTTTTAATAGTAGTAGTTAAGTTCAGGTGCTGAGGTACAACTTTGATTATTTGTTCCACACTGTTCTCTATTTCCATACACAAGGAGTGATGTAATTTCAGTTTGATTTGGTGTGTTTGGTGGGTGTGATTATTGCAAAGTGTACCATAATGTGTTGGCTTATAGTGAGGTTTTAGCAGGATAACTAAGGATCGCTGAAGAAGAAGACTTCTCAAAACAATTAATCGGAATCGAATTCCTTAAGTTGTTACGCCGCCGCAACGCGCGGCGGGTAAAAATTCTAGTTATATCTTATAAAATAACATTTCTGTAGTACATCATTTATTATAAATATATATATATATATATAACCGTTATATAACGGCTATAAAACGGTAATATAACCGTTGCAAAACGGTTATAATTTACCACTATAAATTACCAATTATCAATCACATTTTTTTTCGCATCAAACACTCTTCTTCTCAAGATTATTCAAGAAAAAATTTCAAAGATGATTCACCCGGTTTTAATATTGGCCGGCATAATATTAAAATTGTTGACGACCTTAATGTATGGGCTTCCACCTCATCTTTTTAGTACTTATGTATTCATTTATTTGTTTATAGTTGTACCTATGTATGTTATCGCATTTTTAATGAGTATTTAGATTTTAATATTTATCTTATTTATGTTTAGCAACAAAATGGCAAACATCGCAAAAATTGAATTCCCAGCTCTTAATATCATCGGAGAAAACTATATGTCATGGACGGCACATGTTAAGCGACATCTCAAATCAATGGGTGCTTTGGAAATGATAACGGAGGGAAGTAAATGTAGCGATCAAGACAAGGCAAAAGCCGATGTGTTCCTCCACAAACACATTGATGAGATGTTACAATTTGAATATTCAAATTGTGAGGATCCATATGTTTTTTGGGAGGATTTAAAAAGCAGATTTGATCATCAAATGGAAGTTTTACTTCCCACTGCTAGAGATGAATGGAAAAATCTCAGGTTCCAAGATTTTAAAAAAGTGAATGAATACACCTCTGCTTTGTTCAGAATATGCTCAACACTCCGATTCTGTGGGCAAACTGTTACGGAGGAAGATATGTTGGAAAAAACTTTCTCCACATTTCATGCATCAAATATAAACTTGCAACAACAATGTCAGTTGCAAAGGTTTCAAAGATATTCTGATCTAAATTCATTTATCCTCGTATCAGAGAAAAACAATGAGCTACTAATGAAAAATCATCAAGCTCGTCCCACTGGATCATTAGCCATTCCAGAAGCAAATGCTGTTATTAATGATGATACTAAAGACTCTGGAAGAAAATGGGGACGAAGCCGTGGCCGTAGCCATTTTGGTAAAGGTAATGGTCGCAACTATTCCTTCAAAGGAAATAATAATTTCCGAGATAATTCCCATGGTCGCGGACGTGGACGTGGTCGCGGTCGTGGTCGAAATCAAAGAATCCCCAATTACCACACTCCACAAAATACCAATTCCAACCAGTAAGTTTGATCAATGATTCAACTAAGCCAAAATGTGTGTGCACATGAGCAACAGGGTGTTCGAAAACAACTCCCACAGACATGCAATAATCATTAAAAGCATGTGATGTAAATTCACCAACATTATCAAGTCTCACCCTTTTAACAGTGTAATAGGGAAATGTGCTCGTAGTTTGATAATTTGAGCAAGAAATTTTGCAAAGGCAACATTACGAGTTGATAATAAAGAGACACGAGACCATCTGCTGGATGCGATCAAGACCATGAAATATCTAAACGGTCCACATGGTGGATGAATTGGTCCACATATATAACCTTGAATTCTTTCAAGAAACATTGGTGATTCCTTGTCAACTTTTAAGGACTAAAGGCCTTGCAAACCAGAGTGTTGCATGGACAGTTTTTCAAATATGTGATATTTGCTCATGATGTGCAAATATTTTTTATTATCAACAGTCCTTGACTGTGTATCATATCCGTTATGATATATGTTTTTGAAACTCAACAAGTTTCTCGCTGATTTTGGGGAAAATAAAGCATTCTCTATTAAGAGCTTTGTACCATTTGGTAATATTAAATTAGCTGTTCCCACTCCTATTAAGTTTGTAGGACCTGATATTGTATCAACGGTTCCTTTTGTTTGTTTCAACTCATAAAAATATTTCTTAGATATAAGTATAGTGTGTGTGGCTCCACTATCCACTATACATATATCTGCATCATTTGTTTGCTCTTGTGCTCCAGTGGTATTCATTTTAATCTTGAAAATATAAAGAGAAATAATAATAAGTGTATCGTTAGACCATTAATAATGAGAACAAAACTTCCTGTGTTGGTTTGGGGTCATGCAATTTTACATGCTGGATCATTGATTCGTGTGAGACCAAGTGCAAATCATAAGTACTCCCCACTACAACTTGTTTCTGGCCATGAGCCAGACATTTCCCACCTTAAAATTTTTGGGTGTGTAGTCTATGTTCCTATTGCACCACCACAATGCACAAAAATGGGACCACAAAGAAGGTTGGGAATATATGTTGGATATGAACAGCCTCCATCATACGATATCTTGAACCTTTAACAGGTGACTTATTTAAAGCACGTTTTGATGACTGTCATTTTAACGATGCAATATTCCCAGCATTAGGGGGAGAAAATAAAAAAAAATGAGAAAATGATGTCTCATGGTGTGTGCCTTCATTGTCTCATCTTGATCCAAGAACAAAACAATGTGAGACAGAGGTTCAAAAGATAATACACTTGCAAGACATTGCAAATCAATTGCCTGATTCTTTTACTGATACAAATTGAGTTACTAAATCTCATATACCAGCTGCTAATGCTCCAGCTCGAGTTGAGATCCCAAGTAAGGCAATAGATAATAAGATAGCTCATGAATCTCAAAAACGTTTGGAATGTGGAAGGCCAATCGGTTCAAAAGATAAGAATCCTCGAAAAAGAAATGCACTTGTAATGGAAATTGACCACAAAGAGAATGATCTTAATAAAACACTAAATACCGAAACCTCTCATGAGGAAGATGTTGATGATGCAAACAAAGAGATACCAATCAACTATGGTCATACACATGTCATATGGAATCGATATGAAATGGAAAATGTTGATGAGATATTTTCTTATTCTATAGCAAGTGACGTCATGGGTGGAGATGATGATCCTGAACCAAAATCTGTCAATGATTGTCAAAATAGACATGACTATGATAAATGGAAAGGCGCTATGCAAGCTGAATTAGATTCACTCAACAAACGGAAGGTTTTTGGGTCTATTGTTGTTACACCTAAGGTTGTAAAACCTGTAGGGTATAAATGGGTTTTTGTACGAAAACGAAATGAGAAAAATGAGGTTACAAGATATAAAGCGAGACTTGTAGCTCAAGGTTTTTCACAAAGGCCAGGGATTGACTATGAAGAAACATATTCTCCCGTTATAGATGCAATAACCTTTAGATACTTAATCAGCTTAGCAGTTTCTAAAAAGTTAGAAATGCATCTTATGGATGTCGTTACAGCTTACTTGTATGGATCACTTGATAGTGACATCTATATGAAAGTTCCTAGAGGATTTAAACTCCCTGAAGTGTTAAGTTCAAAACCCAAAGAAATGTATTCGATCAAATTACATAGATCTTTATATGGGTTGAAACAATCTGGAAGGATGTGGTACAATCGTTTGAGCGAGTATTTGACAAGTAAAGGTTATACAAATAATCTTATCTGTCCATGTGTCTTTCTTAAGAAGACAACATCAGGTTATGTGATCATAGTTGTATATGTTGATGACCTAAATATAATTGGGACGCAAAAAGAAATTCAAGAAGCAATTATTCTTTTAAAGAAAGAATTTGAAATGAAAGACCTTAGAAAAACCAAATATTGTCTTGGTTTACAAATTAAACATATGAGCAATGGAATACTTGTGCATCAAACGAATTATACCGAAAAGCTATTGAAACATTTCAATATGGGCAAGGCAAATCCTTTAAGCACTCCAATGGTCGTTAGATCACTTAATGTCGAAAATGATCCATTTCGTCCTTGTAGGAGGAAAACGAAGAAGTTCTTGGTCCAGAAGTACCATACCTCAGTGCAATTGGAGTACTTATGTATCTTACGAATTGTACGAGACCTGACATTTCTTTTGCAGTGAACTTGTTGGCAAGATTTAGTTCAGCTCCTACTAAAAGGCACTAGAATGGGATTAAACATATTTTTCGATATCTTCGAGGTACTGTTGATTTAGGCTTGTTTTATCCCAACGATTCAAAAGAAGGGTTGGTTAGTTAGTTATACAGATGCAGGTTATTTATCCGATCCTCATAAAGCAAAATCTCAAACTGGATATGTATTTAAGAACGGAGGAACTGCGATTTCATGGCGTTCTCAGAAACAAACACTTGGCGCAACATCCTCAAATCATGCTAAAGTCATTGCACTACATGAAGCTTCAAGAGAATGTGTATGGCTAAGATTTATGTCACAACACATAGTGACTTCTTTTGGGCTAGAGAAAGATCGAAGTCCAACTCCTATCCATGAAGTTAATGCCGCTTGTGTCTCTCAAATGAAAGAAGGGTATATCAAAAGTGACAGAACAAAACATATACCATCAAGATTCTTTGCATATACTCGGGACCTTATTAAAGATAATCAGGTCGAGATGAGATATGGCTATTCCAACAACAATTCAGCAGATCTTTTCACAAAAGCACAACCTACAACAACTTTCAGGAAACATGTTCATGACATTGGCATGAGTTATGTACGGAGAATGTGATTCCTTACAAATTGCAAACTTGAGGGAGAGCTATAGACTGCACTCTTTTTCCCTTAGCTAAGGTTTTTTCCCACTGGGTTTTTCTTTAGCAAGGTTTTTAATGAGGTAGTACTTAAAGACCTCGAAGTTTGCAAAGTGTCATCCAAGGGGGAGTGTTATGAATATTATAAAATGTTTACCATAAAGATCAAGATTTACCTCTAGATTTACCTCTAGATTTACCAAGAAAGTGGATGAACTCTTTGTCAAACTTATGGATAACTTTGTCTACTAAATAGTTAATCTTGTCTACCAGCTAGTTAACATTGTCTACCAAATAGTTAATCTTTTTGTTAGTATAAATACTAGCTCAAGGTAGAAGAGAAAATGCACCTCATGTATACACTTTCATAAGTAATACAATTCTCTTCTTCTTTCTCTTATAACATTTCTAAAGTTCTTAAAATTTTAGCACTAATCTTGTGTTAATTCTTGTTATATAATAACATATTATTATTATTATTATTATTATTATTATTATTATTGTTATTATTATTATTATTGTTATTATTATATTTTTTCGATTATTTTGTTATTTTAATTAAACATATTTTGTTTTTATATTATACCTTTTATGAAATGATGTTATATAAATTTTCTGAGTATGCAGTTACAACGTGTTTATTTTTTATCTATATTTAGTGATGTGCTGAATGCGGTCTGTAAAAGCTAACCTAATCTAGACACCGTAGATTTAAATTTATAAACTAAGACTCTCTAAATGCTAGACCACTGACATGCAAGTGTACCTACGTAGTAAAGCCTAATGAAGTCCGAGTATCGAACCCACAAGACACTAGCGACGCTAACTAGACTCTGACTTAACTAATTACTTAACTGGTTTATTTGATTTGATTGGATTTTGGGGTTTTAACTAACTAAACTAAAGAAATTAACTAAGATGAGCTATATTATCTAGACGCAGGCTGAAGGCTACTAATAATACGACACGCTAAGACTAAAGATAAGTTGAATATCCTCCCAGTCTCATCAACTTCTCCTAAGGTCCTAAAGGTCAAATAAAACTCACTGGTATGGGTTGGATCACCTCCCGGTCTATCCAACAATACTAAAGTACCCAAAGACTAGATCTCCTCTCGGTCTCACTAATCACAATACACCCTAGAGTGCATGGGGTAACCTAAAAACACTTGACAAGACTTAAGTAAACAAATAATACTAGGCCACTTAGACAGATCTCCTCCCGGTCTCACTGCACATAAATACCTAGCACCAAAGACAAACCTAACTATCTATCTCCTTCCGGTCTCAAGAATATGTAGAACACTAAACTCCTCCAAATCACCAAACAAAGTTCCTATGGGATACGTGCACCATAAACTAGTTACGAACACAAAGTAGGTAACCTAACATGCATCTATACATGAAAGACATTCACAAAGACACATGAGAAACATTTGAATGATAATAAATCAAAGTTAAGCAGGCATGTACATCAAGTCAAATATAATTAGGTCTTTTACTTTAATATTAAACCATCAATAAATTACCAAAACCGAGAAATTACCGATTATCAATAAATATTCATCAGAAACCCGGGTAGAATAAAAGTCTAGCCAAGAACCATTATAACATAAAACAAGTCTGAAACAATAAGCAATCCATAATATCAAATCTGAAAAACACAAAGTTATTCGAGAACGAAAC
This sequence comes from Helianthus tuberosus, assembly GCA_030545235.1. Classification (NCBI taxonomy): domain Eukaryota; kingdom Viridiplantae; phylum Streptophyta; class Magnoliopsida; order Asterales; family Asteraceae; genus Helianthus; species Helianthus tuberosus. The sequence goes on from CM060411.1 coordinate 91,674,610, forward strand.
TAACTAGTTGCTAACTGAACCCGACTCCTCGTCTCTAACTTTGAAACTTGACACCCACTGCTTCCTCCAAAAATCGCCCCTTTAGATCTTCTCCTGCTTTGCGTCCGAGTTCTTTTTTTGTCTTAGTGCGTGATATATGCATCTTTTTTCTTTGTTGCTTTTCGTCCAAGTCAATTAGAATCCCTCAAGGTTTTAGATATTATCGGCCCAACTCCACGTTCAAGATCTGCTGAGCTTTAATGCTTTTTATGGCCCACTTACTTTCATCCAAATTAATGTTCTAATTTACTCCAAACGGCCCAAAGTCACAAAACAACAAATGGCGGTGGTATGTTTTCGTACGTAATAAAGGTAGATTTTGAGGGGCATTTTGGTAATTCTTATACCCTTTTATTTAAAACGACCTCCAACTTTTGTTCTTTGCATCTGATGAGCAGCCCTCTTTAATTATTTTCTTCTTAACTATCCTATATATTAATAAACCAACCTAATGAATAGTAGTTGTCACATCATAGCAATAGTAAACTTTCCTTATTGGTTCAGTACATCCACTCACATATAATGTTACGGCCCAAAACGCCACCGGTCCAAGTCAAGTAGCCGCAGGCCCAATCACAAGGCCCAAAAGAGATGCCAAGAAACCCGCAAGGCTCCTGGACTAATTCTATAATTTATTTACTGCATGTTTTTAATTGTTTTGCAAGTTTTGAATTTTTCTTTTAAGTCACATGTGCATTTAGAAGTAGTGGTAGATCATGGCATGAAATAAGGGAGGTGACATGGTGAACATGCTTTCATGGCATGGTGGACATGTATTCCCATGCATGTTTAAATACTTGTTCCTGTTTTGCATTTCGGAATATACAGAAAATTGTCCCAAGTGATCTCTTATCATTCTTTTACTATTCTTGGAGTGTAGCCTACTCACAGGCCTTATCATTGGTGCTTTCATTCCCTTACCATGCCTCCTCGCAAAGACCAAACACCTTCCGACGATCCTATCCAAAACTTGTGTGATCAATTCACACAATTCTTTACCCACTACACCACCACCTCCGCACAAGCCGAATCCCGCTCGTTAGCTCAGTTTGAAGCTATTCAAGCTTCAATCCAACATCAAAACGATACCACCAACCGTCTCCTTGCCTCCCTCACGAACGACCCTAACCGTCCTAAAATTACACTCAAACCGAACACCCAAGACGACCCACCCGATCCACCCAATCCTCGACCACCAAAAATCAACCTCCCCATGTTTGACGGATCCAATCCGTTAGACTGGATTTTCCAAGCCAAAAACTATTTTACTTACTACAACATTCCCGAAAATCGTCGACTCTCGTTGTCCGTTTTTTATTTCACCGGAGAAGCTTTAAGTTGGTACAAGTACCTTCATAACAATTCGTTGTTAGGTACTTGGCAGGAGTTTTCCCGTGCTCTTGAGCTTCATTTTGGTCCCTCGGATTATGAGAACCATCAAGCGACTCTTTTTAAGCTCAAACAGACAACTACGGTTACGGCTTATCAATCGGAATTTGAGAAGCTTTGTAACTGTATTGTTGGGCTTTCGAGTGAAGCGCTGCTGAATTGTTACTTATCCGGTCTCAAACCCGACATTCAAGCCGAACTCGCCATCATTAAGCCCACTACCCTTCACCAAGCATATGGTTTATCTAAACGTGTTGAAGATAAACTAAACCTCAATAAACCCAAGTCGTTCCAACCTCGAACCTATACCTCATCTCCTTTCACACCTTCCACAACCTCTAACACCTTAACTACCCCCTCCAATACCACACCAGCGCCTCCCTCTAAAACCAACAACTCACCACTTCTACCCAACCCCAAACCACATCTTTCCTTCACTAAGCTTTCGCCTGAAGCCTTACAGAAGAGACGTTCTGAAGGTTTATGTTTCCGATGTCCGGAGCAGTATTTTCCGGGCCATAAATGTAATCCGCCGCAATTTCTGTTGATTGCGGATAATGAACCGGAGGATCATACCGAACCGCTACCCGATAACATGGTATTATCTCTTACCTCGGAACTCATCGATCCGTCAAACCCCAACCAGTTTTTCTCACTATCGTCCGCAGCCTTTTTTGGTTTGTCGTCTCCCCAAGCGTTACGAATCACTGGGTATATCAACAACCAGCCGGTCCAGGTGTTGATAGATTCCGGCAGTACGCATAATATCGTGCAACCCCGCATAGTCTCCTTTTTGAAACTGCCAAAACAAGACGTCCCGGAATTCGCGGTGATGGTTGGCAATGGCGATAATTTGAAGTGTAATGCCGTTTGCCCGGCAGTAAATATCACGATTCAGGAAGCCTCGTTTAACATCCCTGTGTTTGTATTACCGGTGGAAGGCGCTGACATTATTTTAGGGTTAGCGTGGCTTCGTACTTTGGGCCCGGTGTTGGCTGATTTTGCGGTGCCACAACTCACGTTTAATGTGGGCCCAAGAGCCATCACTTTACGTGGAGAGACCCATGCAGCCCAAGTATCAAACACCTCACTTCAAAACCTAATTTCCAAGAATAGTGTGGCATCTTTACACGCTTTATACTTCCATGTTACTGTACCCACTCAAAACCCTCCACCAATTATTGAACCCCACCATGACCCCACCATACAACAATTACTACAAACATATGATCATCTCTTTCAACAACCTACCCAATTACCACCAAATCGTTCCCAGGATCACCATATTCCCACCACGCCATTATCTAAGCCAGTCAATGTCTGTCCGTACCGATACCCACATTATCAGAAACAAATCATGTCTAATCTAATCGCTGAGATGCTTCGTGATGGCATAATCAAACCGAGCCAAAGCCCTTTTTCTTCACCAGTGCTTTTGGTTCGAAAAAAGGACGGTTCTTGGCGTTTTTGTGTTGACTATCGTGCACTAAACGCCATCACCATAAAAGACCGTTTTCCTATTCCAACGGTGGATGAGTTACTTGATGAACTTCATGGCGCGGTCGTCTTTTCAAAAATTGATCTCACAGCGGGTTATCATCAAATCCGAGTAGCGACAGAGGATACACACAAGACCGCTTTTCGAACCGTTGATGGGTATTATGAATTTCTTGTTATGCCGTTCGGGTTAACGAACGCACCATCGACCTTTCAAGCGACAATGAACGATCTTTTTCGAGACGTATTACGACGGTATGTACTTGTGTTTTTTGATGACATTCTGATTTATAGTCAATCCAATGAGGAACACTATTACCACTTACAACAGGTGTTTGAGACATTATCTCAACACAAATTTTTCGCAAAGGCTTCCAAGTGTACCTTTGCAGTGTCCTCTATTGACTATTTGGGTCATATAATATCGGCAAAAGGTGTTGAAGCCGATCCCGAAAAACTCAAAGCCATTCAATCTTAGCCGACTCCAACGAACGTCACAAACTTACGGGGTTTTTTGGGTTTAACGGGTTACTATCGCCGGTTCGTTCGTAACTACGCACAGATTGCAGCACCGTTAACGGATCTTCTAAAACAATCGGCATTTAATTGGACGGCAAAAAGTGACGCGGCTTTCACGACTTTGAAATCTGCTATGGTTTCCTTGGTAACACTTACCCTTCCCAACTTTTCACAACCATTTGATGTCACAACAGATGCTTCTAACGTCGCTATTGGTGCCGTGTTATCTCAAGCGGACCGTCCTATCGCTTTTTTTAGCAAAAAAATGTGCCCAAGAATGCAGGTTGCATCGGCGTATGTTCGAGAATTGTATGCAATTACGGAAGCCGTTAAAAAGTGGAGGCAATACTTGCTCGGGAGAAAATTCAACATATTTACCGACCAAAAAAGTCTCAAACATCTATTATCGCAGGTTGTTCAAACACCCGAGCAGTATAAATGGGCCACCAAGTTGATTGGGTACGATTTCGAAATACACTATAAACCGGGAAAAGACAATCGAGTAGCCGATGCTCTAAGTCGCATACATTCTGTTCAGGTGATGGCTATCTCTTTTTCAAGTCCTATTTGGGTCAGTGAATTAAAGAAATTTTATGAGTCAAATGAGGGCAAGGGGCTGGTAGAAAAGTGCATGACAAAGTCCTCGGGTTCAAACTTTTTGTTTAAGGAGGGATTGCTTTTTCACAACAACAAGATATTTATTCCCTCTCACCAACAACTTCGATCTCTTTTACTTCATGAGTTTCATGCATCGCAAGCGGGGGGACATTCGGGCATTCGGGTCACGATGAAACGCCTCGCGGCAGCTTTCTCTTGGCCGAAACTGAAAACCGATGTCATTTCATTTATACGACAATGTCAAGTTTGCCAACAAGTGAAATACCCAACCCACAAGCCTTATGGTCTTTTGCAGCCGTTACCCATTCCTTCAAATGTGTGGCAAGATGTGTCGATGGACTTTATTACCCACTTGCCCGCGTCTCACGGGAAAACCGCAATTTGGGTAATAGTCGACCGATTTTCTAAATTTGCTCATTTTATTTCTTTACCACCACATTATGGAGCAGTGATGTTGGCAACTTTGTTTCTTCAAAACATCTATCGCCTACATGGATTACCGAAGAGCATTGTTACGAATCGCGACCCGATTTTTCTTAGCAAGTTTTGGAAGGAACTTTTCAAACAAATTGGAACAAAACTCAATTACTCCACGGCCTATCACCCTCAATCGGACGGCCAAACCGAAGTTGTTAATCGGTGTTTGCAAAACTTTTTACGTTCTTTTGCAGGTGACGAACCTAAAAGTTGGAGCAAATATTTGTACTTGGCGGAATACTGGTATAACACATCACACCATTCCTCTATTAATATGAGTCTTTTTCAAGCACTCTCTGGGCAGCCCATTCCGGACGTCATGCGGTACAAGCCAGGAGCTTCGGACATTCCTTCGATTGACGAAACACTTAACGAGCTGCAACGCCTTAGATCAGTTGTCAAGAAAAACTTAAAGAGGGCACAACAACGCATGGCTAGTTTCGCAAATGAGCATCGAATGGAGAAAGAATTCAAGGTTGGTGATATGGTTTTTCTCAAGTTACAAGATTATCGCCAAGGATCGGTGGAGCATCGCAATACGAGGAAGCTTTCAAAAAGGTTTTTTGGGCCATTCAAGGTAATCGAGCGTATCGGGTCAGTGGCATATCGACTTCAACTACCGGTCGGGACTAAGATACACAATGTTTTTCACGTCTCGTTGCTGCGAGAAGCGAAGGGCAACCCGAGTCAAGTTCCTTTACCAGATTTCACCGGGATAGGGGAGCCTATGTCGCAGCCAAGTCAAGTACTGGATCATCGTTACAAGCTGGGGAAAGTTGAAGTGCTAGTCGCATGGAAAGGCCAAGACATAGCAGAGGCGACTTGGGAGTTATATGAAGATTTTTGTGCGCGTTATCCGGAATTCCATGCTGAGCTCGAGGACGAGCTGAAACTGAAGGGGAAGGCAATTGTTACGGCCCAAAACGCCACCGGTCCAAGTCAAGTAGCCGCAGGCCCAATCACAAGGCCCAAAAGAGATGCCAAGAAACCCGCAAGGCTCCTGGACTAATTCTATAATTTATTTACTGCATGTTTTTAATTGTTTTGCAAGTTTTGAATTTTTCTTTTAAGTCACATGTGCATTTAGAAGTAGTGGTAGATCATGGCATGAAATAAGGGAGGTGACATGGTGAACATGCTTTCATGGCATGGTGGACATGTATTCCCATGCATGTTTAAATACTTGTTCCTGTTTTGCATTTCGGAATATACAGAAAATTGTCCCAAGTGATCTCTTCTCATTCTTTTACTATTCTTGGAGTGTAGCCTACTCACAGGCCTTATCATATAACATATACATATAACATATAGACACATGACAAAGTTAATGAATAATAAAGTGGAATTTTTGCAATACCCACCCGAAATAGTTGGACGAAAACACTTTTGGGCCCTTTGGCATCTTTTGTTGACTTTTTAATAACACTTAAAAATTGTTTTTTTTTTTATAAATACTTAAATATTAAAATACACCCACCCGAAATACCCTCTCTTGGACAAACACCCCTACCCACCCGAAAACACCCATACCCACCCGAAACACTACCCACCCGAAAACATCCCTCCACCCGAAACACTACCCACCCGAAACACCCTCCCTTTGAATAAAACACTTCTGGACGAAATGGAATGGTATCGAAAATACCGGTTACGGTACAGGTATATGAAGGTAAAAACTGGTAGCAAACCGGTACCAGGAAAGCAAAAGGTTGCTACCGAATTGACTTAAAATCTTTCGGTTCAGGAGATTCGGTACCGGTACCCAATACCATTTGCTCATCTCTGACCACGGGTTTCATACGAACAACATCATTACCATAAAACTTTTATTTTTATTTTCTTTCGGTTATCTTATACTGTTTTTTTTTCTACAATTTCTTTTTATTCTTGTCAACGGTTCTGTGCGTAACGCGCTCGTAGTGATTTCAAAATACATGTAAACACAGACTAAATGACAAAAGAAGTTCGCCGCAACGCGGCCATAGTAATAAACCTAGTTCCTTTAAAATGACCAAACCCACCATCTAAAAGTTCCATTTAATTTCTTTTGCTAATTACTCTCGAAGTAACCTGCCACAAATACATTCGGTTTTTTTTTAGAGTTCACATCTCATTTAATTCATCATGTTATATGTATTAATAATTATAAAAATCTATTATCACATAATACTATAACACTACCTACATTTTATTAATATATATTTTTATATATAAATATATAATTTAATCGTCTTGCCTCGTTATCTTTTAAAATCATCATGAACCAATTTTTAGTATAATATAATAAAACAATACTAAAGGTACTTAAAACTCTAAGAATATTTATATAAAAATATGTATATTTTAGTGTATGTCATTTAGTATTTTTATTATATGTCGACATCGTTTATCCTTTACATTATTTTAATAATACAAGTAATGTCTTATAAAATTTAGAAAATAACGTTGCGACATGCTTATTTTATCTATATTTCAATGTAAGTTTTGTTTGAATCGAACGGGTAAAACATAATTGATTTTTTTTTGTTTTTTTATTGTTACGAAATGAAACACTACTGTGTGAACAACTTTGGTAGCAATATAGAGTATATTTTTATATATTGTAAGCTATTGCGAGTGTTAGTACCATATCCCTACCATGAGTAACTAAACTGACACCGTCCTAGCAACATCAATGCCCTGTCGATTTCGACCGAACAACATTGGTACTGGTATCATTATTATTGGAACCACTATTCGTTTTTATGGTTTTCGACCATTGTAAAACACGTGTCAACATCATTTTGGTCATATCATCACCTTTATTTTTTTGTTGTATCTTTTGGTTACTATACCGGTCTCGTTATAAATCGAACCGGTACTAACGTAGACCCGCCGCAATGTGAAAACCGGTGATTTACGGCTTCTAATTACACGATTAACAAACATTAGGACGATAATAAATAGTGTTTAAGACGCAAATTAACTTAATTAGGCCTTTGGAGTGCCTAGAAACGGCTAACTGGCTTTGCAGGGCGTGAATGGTGGTTTACGGAAAAATCCGATGACTATTAAGCGACAACGAACGGAAACCGAACAAAATACTGACAACGCCGACAAATATTAAATTTTTACGATATGTTTAGTTCGCAATTAAATTTTAACTACCGCATCCGGAACCAGATCGAAAAACGGTCTAAAACGACGAAAATCACGCGACTTTACGCTATCGACGAACAAGCACGTCAAACGAGACTACCGACACTATGTTGCGTCTTCTTATTTTAAAACAATAAATGACGACATTTTTACGACGTTCGGGTTTTGAAAACGGGTTCGTAGGATTAGCGGGCCACTTAAACGCGATATTGGGCTTGTGGGCCTTGGCCCAAGCCCAAGCCCACTAGAGATTAACCTCATTATATATGCACCTTATCTCAATGTTTAGTCATTTTGAAACCTTAAACCAATCAGCACACAACTTCAATACCCCCTGTTCTCCTTCTTCGATTACAAAACCCAAACCAAACACCCTCTCATTTTTTCACCTCTACGATCACCGGAGCAGAGCCAGTGCCGGCCATAACACCGGCCACACCCACCCTCCCTGCTCCTCACTCTCTTGGTACCCCCTTCATTCCCTCTTCGACGAACAGTCGGCATGGAGCAGGTGGCTCCGACCACCCATGACACCCCCCCCCCCACCATCTCTTGCTTTCTGTTCGGTCACCGGAGAAACCACGACCGACCGCTGGTCATTTCGTTTATTCGACGGTTCCGTCGATAAACCGCACCCACAGCCGACGATTCTACGATGAAACGAAGAGAGGCAGAGAGAGAAAGACGGCGAGATGGAGGAGAGAGAGAACCGGTGGTGGTGAGCGACGGCGGCGGCATCGGTGGTCGGAGACTCGGTCCAGCGGTCTTTGTCTCGGTACGGCGGTCCTTTTCTCGGTCCGGCGGTTCTTGTTTCCGACCGATGAGTTTCGGAAAGCACACGTCCCTTTCCTTTGTTTTCTTTATTTTTTCTGAAAGATGGATGATGATAGTTTACTGTTGTCATTGGTGATGATGAACTGCTATTTGTTGATGATGATGATGATGATGATGATGATGATGATGATGATGATGATGATGATGATGATGATGATGAAGATTTACGGTTTTGATGGTGATGATGTAGAAAGTGGAGGTGGTTATTCTGGTTCGATTCAACATGTTCAAATGTCGTCTGGTTCGAGGTCCGGGTTAGCTTGGGGTCAGATCTCGGGTCATATTTCGGGTCAGATCTGTTGTGATTTTCGGGATATTCCGGTTCGGTCAAGAAAGGTCAAACCTGGTTAGCAGCGGACAAGTTTGGTTCGGGTCAAGCGTGGATCGGACGGGTCAGATTCACTCGGTCAACTCAGCGAGTCGACTCGGTCAAACCCAAGTCAACTCGGTCAACACAGTCAAAGTGAGTCAACTCAGTTGACTCGGTCAACTCAGTCGACACATTCGGCGTTTCAACATGATGATTTGATAAAGATTAACGGCACGATTGTTTTGTCATTTTTATATAGTTTTATTATATACGTGAGAAACGAGCTCGAACCAATCGATAAAAGTATACTTTACATCTTTACATATTTGACAAAATCTTATATATTTATTATATTGATTGAATCTTGATTGATTTTGAAAAATAACGACAACTTGTGTTGTCGGGGCGTCCAAAAACTGAGGAAACTCTGCCCGTTTTTATAGAAAACCTGTAAACAAAATGTATTTTATAATAAAGCGAACTTTGCGGATTCGGATTAAATTACGAAACAAATATGTTATCACGATTGTTTTAAACAAAACGACGATTCGAATATTATTTACAACAACAAATATAGCTACTATAAACTTCGGACTTCGACAAATCTTTTATAACAGCAATATAATTAGTTATATTGTTTCAAACTTTGATAATCCAATTTCGTTTATACAAATACGTATAGTTTGCGTATGTATTTCAAATGCATATAATACGACTTCTTTTACTAAAATAAATATAGTATATATATTTATTTTGATTATCAAACAACATGTTTCCGTGTTATAAAACAAACATAGTTATATGTTTATTTCAAATACCAAACGACGCGAGTTCGTTTTATGAAAATAAATATAGTTTTTTTTTATATTTATTTCAAATATCGTACAACATGAAATCTCTTATAAAAATAAATATAGTTTTTTATTTATTTCAAACTTCAAACAACTCGACGATCCTTTTATAAAAATAAATATAACTTTTATATTTATTTCAAAACGCCTAAACGACACACTATATATATATATCATATATATCGCTTACGAGTTTGTTACATGTTATTTTCGTAGAAATGTTTATTACATACACAGACGACTTCTCAAGACGACTAACGAGATTCTACCGATATATTTATATATTTTTATATAAATATTTATTTACTTTAAATCTCTCGAGAATCAAGTCTTTTCAAGACTTATTAGTTATTACCGACAATAAAGGAAACTTAACGAGTATAACTTCCTCGTTTCCTTCAAGTTAACAACTTACCGTTGAATCGTTCGGTTAACGATTCGGTAGAGCTCGATGACACATAGATTAGTTACTGCGTTTATTTAGAAACTTATAAGATATTCCGTGTTAGGAATATTGTAGAATGCACGCTAGCGAGTCTCGTTTTGGAAACGACATCACGAAGTCGTAATTAGCTAGCTTTGCACATGGAAATCCAGGTGAGTTCATAACCCCACCTTTTTACGGTTTTACATTTTTATAAATGTTTTCGGGGTGGAAAGACATGCACGTTTTGTAGAAACATACAAAATTTTCGATGAACAAAGATTGCATATTTTAGACAAAGCACGTTTTGCAAAGAACATACGAGGTTTTTTTGAATAAACGAAAACTCATATTTCTGAATCATGTTACGAATGGATTTCAAGGAACTCAAATGGTTTACGAATGATTCATACTAAGGATACCGGTTTTACAATACAAATGTGTATTTTCGAAACGTGAATGATTTTCATGATTAGGGACGGGATTGTCCTAGTTATAATAATGGGACTGGGTTGGTCTGCGTACGTAAAACGAGACAACCCAGTGAGTTCATGTCCCCCTTTTCTCTTAACTGTTTTTGGTTTTATAACTCTCGGGGGTGGAATACATGTTACGAATGTTTAAACGGTATGAAATGAGTTAATTAGATCATGTGAGCATAGATTGAATTTGAAATGCCATTAATTCTTAATTAGGGACGAAGGTTAGATCTAACGGGTACGGCCGAACCCCACACATGGTACTCATGTGACCACTTGAGTGCTTCGGTATCCCAGTCGAGGTGAATCAATAATAGTCAAGGTGAATTGACATGGTCAAGGTAAATTGACATAGTCGAAGGGGAATTCGACATGGTCGAGGGAAATTGACGAGAGTATAAGCCTACTCATTTTGAGTGCTCCCTATGTCTTCACATGTTTTAATGTCCTTGCAAAACTTTAATTTGATTTGTTCATAAATGTTTTTCATACCTGTTTTCAAAGGAGTTTCTCAAAGGTTTACAAGTTATTTGGAGCTCACAGTGTATATATATCAGGCCAAGAAAAATGATTTTTCAGTATTTATACGACAGCTTTAAAACCGGTTATCAAAAGATTTATTTTAAATCTTTTCCAAAGCAAACTATGAACTCGCTTAACTTTATGTTGATTTTTCGCATGTTTCTTTCTCAGGTTACTTTCTCAAAATTATGGAACGGTTGGAATAGGAGAACCATTGGAGATTCGAGTACTTAATGGGCGTTCGTTTTCTAGAAGTCTTAGCTTATTTGCTTCCGCTGTACAACGAAGATACCAGTCCGGTCACGCCAACTCTGATATTTCAGGGTGTGACAGATTGGTATCAGAGCTATAAGTTACAGCGAATAAGGTTTTCTGTAGAGATACCTAGGCTCTAACCTCATTTTCCTCTGGGACTTAGATCATTAAGACTTTGAATACGTACAGAACGCCTAAGACTCGAATATGGTCTCCAACCATTGCCGAAAACAAAAAGGTCAGAATTTTGTTTTAAACATACGCGAATATTGTGTTTCATGCACGGTACGTAAAACAATTACACAGAGAACACTAAACTTTGAGAGTTTAGGAAACATGCATTTAGGACCTTCAGAAAACTTATGTTGAAATTCATTCAAGGTCATCGCGTAGGAACCGTGATTATTAACTCGGGCACACACTACTATCCATATTGTCTATGATATTTTAACTTCCCGAGCAGGCAGCCTACGCATAACAAAATGCTAGTGCACGAGAATACATGGAACTTAAATTTTACGTCAACGGATGTCGGAGTACATCACATTCCACGCTGAACGAAACGCTAGTGCACAGGTATACGTGAAACTTAAGCTATACATCAACGAAGGTTGAAGTACGACACATACGACTATCAAGGCGAGGCCTTTGAAAAGACACGATGGCGCAATTCAACGACGACCCTAGATTCCTGTCAGCAGGAGAGCTAATGATCAGGAAACGGCAACTTGACACGCGATCCTGCAATCACATGAATCATGCCAAGGAGAAGACGCATGTCTTCGTATTCCCCCTTTTCTCATTAATGACGAGTACGATATGTCCGACATTCCATGGTAATGTCACCTAACAACCGGTCATCACATGCAACCCCAGGTAAAGTCCTTAAATTTCTTTTAATGAAATTTCGACTTTCGCATTTACTGAGTAGATTTTCGTATCTCTACTCCTCTTAATGGCCATTGTATCATGATCATTTCTTTCAGTATAGCGAATATTCAATTGCTTCATTTCTTGAGAAATTCATATGTTACACATGCATTGGTTTATTACGCATGTGGTTTCGTTTCAAATAAGAGCTTCATCGAAGTTCAAATATTATTTCGCTATGTTTAATTAAAACTTTGTGATTCGAATGCCCCGCATTATTGTGAGTGTTGACTCCTTGCAATCAATTCAACACACTTTCTTGAAATTTCTTTTCTTTTCAAGTTACATACATGGTTATTCGTTGTGACCATGCCGAAAGTTTTCTTGTCGATACATGTACTTATTGTCGGCTTGCGCCAAAGCCAAGTTCAATTGTTTGAACTTGTCCATCACGCTTATTCTATTCAAGACACCATATGATGTATTGAAAAAACATCATATTCAAATGTGTTTTAACGAACATTTCATTTGTTCCGAGTCGTAGTAGACTTGTTTGGTCTACGACTGCATTAAGTCGTTTGTTGATTTCGACACCTTGTGGTGGTGTTTTCACTAATTTGAAGCTTGCGCTAAACTCGTTTAAGCATCTCATGCACGGATTTAATTATTTATTTATTGATTTGCTTGAAATCCGCTTCGATTTATCATATTTAAGCGGTCTTAACACAATTGTGCGTTATAACAATGGTACAAAAATTCATTGCATATTCCGGTGTACCTACTAACGGTTCTTTCAACATCGATCGAATATTTCGCGATATTCATTACTTATTCATCTTCGATCGAAAACATTATTTCATTGATGCTCCATTTTCAATTGAAAAATCCTATGATGTTGTTAGAAACAAATTTTCATATTTACTTCGTTGCGATTTCATTTGACTTCAAACACGGTGAATTTGTTTAATCACCGCTATTATTGAATTATTTAAATCACTACGACACCTTGTGGTGTCAGTACAAACTTGTAGCTTGGGCTAATCATGATTAAGCGTTTCATGCAAAACATAGGTGATACTTGTTCGATCACCGCTATATTGACATTGTTTCATTCTCTACGACACTTTATGGCGTCGGTATAACTTACAGCTTGTGCTGATCACGGTCGAGCGTCTCATGCAAACTATTACATTTGAGATTGTTGATTCTAAGTTCATCTAGTGGATGTTATTGCTTCTAGAACTCATTTACATATTGTGAACGTTCATACGGAATTAAATTGGTCGAAGTTCCTGTTCTTTGTTGGACCCCTGTTAACTTAGTCACACTAGTGACTGTATCTATACGTCTTGTTTCCTTTGACATTAATTTCTGAAACACATTTGTTTTAAACCGTTGGGTTCTTATTGTTGAGGAATGTCCTTGTATTCACATGATTCGAATAAGTCTTGATCCGATTTTGTTGTCATCCACTTTGATACTATTCGTATTTACCTACACATAACGTAACTCTAAGGAGTTAACGTAGTCTAAATTTCGAGGACGAAATTTCATTAACAGGGGGAGAATGTGACAACCGGTGATTTACGGCTTCTAATTACATGATTAACAAACATTAGGACAATAGTAAATAGTGTTTAAGACGCAAATTAACTTAATTAGGCATTTGGAGTGCCTAGAAACGGCTAACTGGCTTTGCAGGGCGTGAACGGTGGTTTACGAAAAAAATCCGCTTACTATTAAGCGACAACGAACGGAAACCGAACAAAATACTGACAACGCCGACAAATATTAAATTTTTACGATATGTTTAGTTCACAATTAAATTTTACCTACCGCAGCCGGAACCGGATCAAAAAACGGTCTAAAACGATGAAAATCACGCGACTTTACGCTATCGACGAACAAGCACGTCAAACGCGACTACCGACACTTTGTTGCGTCTTCTTATTTTAAAACAATAAATGACGACATTTTTACGACGTTCGGGTTTTGAAAACGGGTTCGTAGGATTAGCGGGACACTTAAACGCGATATTGGGCTTGTGGGCCTTGGCCCAAGCCCAAGCCCACTAGAGATTAACCTCATTATATATGCACCTTATCTCAATGTTTGGTCATTTTGAAACCTTAAACCAATCAGCACACAACTTCAATACCCCCCTGGTCTCCTTCTTCGATTACAAAACCCAAACCAAACACCCTCTCATTTTTCATCTCTACGATCACCGGAGCAGAGCCGGTGCCGACCATAACACCGGCCACACCTCTCCGATGAACAGCCGGCACGGAGCAGGTGGCTCCGACCACCCATGACAACCCCCCATCTCTTGCTTTCTGTTCGGTCACCGGAGAAACAACGACCGACCGCCGGTCATTTCGTTTATCCGACGGTTCCGTCGATAAACCGCACCCACAGCCGACGATTTTACGAGGAAACGAAGAGAGGCAGAGAGAGAAAGACGGCGAGACGGAGGAGAGAGAGAACCGATGGTGGTGAGCGACGGCGGCGGCAATGGTGGTCGGAGACTCGGTCCGGCGGTCCTTGTCTCGGTCCGGCGGTTCTTGTTTCCGTTCGATGAGTTTCGGTAAGCACACGTCCCTTTCCTCCATTTTCTTTATTTTTTCTGAAAGATGGATGATGATAGTTTACTGTTGTCAATGGTGATGATGAACTGCTAATTGTTGATGATGATGATGATGATGAAGATTTACGGTTTTGATGGTGATGATTTAGAAAGTGGAGGTGGTTATGCTGGTACGATTCAACAGGTTCAAATGTCGTCTGGCTCGAGGTCCGGGTTAGCTTGGGGTCAGATCTCGGGTCATATTTCGTGTCAGATCTGTTGTGATTTTCGGGATATTCCAGTTCGGTCAACAAAGGTCAAACCTGGTCAGCAGCGGACAGGTTTGGTTCGGGTCAAGCGCGGATCGGACGGGTCAGATTCACTCGGTCAACTCAGCGAGTCGACTCGGTCAAACCCGAGTCAGCTCGGTCAACACAGTCAAAGCGAGTCAACTCAGTTGACTCGGTCAACTCAGTCAACACGTCCGGCGTTTCGACATGATGATTTGGTAAAGATTAACGGCACGATTGTTTTGTTATTTTTATATAGTTTTATTATATACGTGAGAAACGAGCTCGAACCAATCGATAAAAGTATACTTTACATCTTTACATATTTGACGAAATCTTATATATTTATTATATTGATAGAATCTTGATTGATTTTGAAAAATAACGACAACTTGTGTTGTTGGGGCGTCCAAAAACAGAGAAAACTCTGCCCTTTTTCGAGAAAACCCGTAAACAAAATGTATTTTATAATAAAGCGAACTTTACGGATTCGGATTAAATTACGAAACAAATATGTTATCACGATTGTTTTAAACAAAACGACGATTCGGATATTATTTACAACAAGAAATATAGCTACTTTAAACTTCGGACTTCGACAAATCTTTTATAACAGCAATATAATTAGTTATATTGTTTCAGACTTCGATAATCCGATTTCGTTTATACAAATACGCATAGTTTGCGTATGTATTTCATATGCATATAATACGACTTCTTTTACTAAAATAAATATAGTATATATATTTATTTCGATTATCAAACAACATGATTCCGTGTTATAAAAACAAACATAGTTATATGTTTATTTCAAATCCCAAACGACGCGAGTTCGTTTTATGAAAATAAATATAGTTTTTTTTATATTTATTTCAAATATCGTGAAACACGAAATCTCTTATAAAAATAAATATAGTTTTATATTTATTTCATACTTCAAACAACTCGACGATCCTTTTATAAAAATAAATATAACTTTTATATTTATTTCAAAACGCCTAAACGGCACACTATATATATATATATCATATATATCGCTTACGAGTTTGTTACATGTTATTTTCGTAGAAATGTTTATTACATACACAGACGACTTCTCAAGATGACTAACGAGATTCTACCGATATATTTATATATTTTTATATAAATATTTATTTACTTTAAATCTCTCTAGAATCAAGTCTTTTCAAGACTTATTAGTTATTACCGACAATAAACGAAACTTAACGAGTATAACTTCCTCGTTTCCTTCAAGTTAACAACTTACCGTTGAATCGTTCGGTTAATGATTCGGTAGAGCTCGATGACACGTAGATTAGTTACTGCGTTTATTTAGAAACTTATAAGATATTCCGTGTTAGGAATATTGTAGAATGCACGCTAGCCAGTCTCGTCTTGAAAACGACATCACGAAGTTGTAATTAGCTAGCTTTGCACATGGAAATCCAGGTGAGTTCATAACCCCACCTTTTTACAGTTTTACATTTTTATAAATGTTTTCGGGGTGGAAAGACATGCACGTTTTGTAGAAACCTACAAAATTTTCGATGAACAAAGATTGCATATTTTAGACAAAGCACATTTTGCAAAGAACATACGAGGTTTTTTTTTAATTAACGAAAACTCATATTTCTGAATCATGTTACGAATGGATTTCAAGGAACTCAAATGGTTTACGAATGATTCATACTAAGGATACCGGTTTTACAAAACAAATGCGTATTTTCGAAACGTGAATGATTTTCATGATTAGGGACGGGATTGTCCTAGTTATAATAACGGGACTGGGTTGGTCTGCGTACGTAAAACGAGACAACCCAGTGAGTTCATGTCCCCCTTTTCTCTTAACTGTTTTTGGTTTTATAACTCTCGGGGGTGGAATACATGTTACGAATGTTTAAACGGTATGAAATGAGTTAATTAGATCATGTGAGCATATATTGAATTTGAAATGCCATTAATTCTTAATTAGGGACGAAGGTTAGATCTAACGGGTACGGCCGAACCCCACTCATGGTACTCATGTGACCACTTGAGTGCTTCAGTGTCCCAGTCGAGGTGAATCGATAATAGTCAAGGTGAATTGACATGGTCAAGGTAAATTGACATAGTCGAAGGGGAATTCGACATAGTCGATGGGGAATTCGACACGGTCGAGGGAAATCGACGAGAGTATAAGCCTACTCATTTTGAGTGCTCCCTATGTCTTCACATGTTTTAATGTCCTTGCAAAACTTTAATTTGATTTGTTCATAAATGCTTTTCATACATGTTTTCAAAGGGGTTTCTCAAAGGTTTACAAGTTATTTGGAGCTCACAGTGTATATATATCAGGCCAAGAAAAATGATTTTTCAGTATTTACACGACAACTTTAAAACCGGTTATCAAAAAGATTTGTTTTAAATCTTTTCCAAAGCAAACTATGAACTCGCTCAACTTTATGTTGATTTTTCGCATGTTTCTTTCTCAGGTTACTTTCTCAAAATTATGGAACGGTTGGAATAGGAGAACCATTGGAGATTCGAGTACTTAATGGGAGTTCGTTTTCTAGAAGTCTTAGCTTATTTGCTTCCGCTGTGCAATGAAGATACCAGTCCGATCACGCCAACTCTGATATTTCGGGGTGTGACACGCAATGCGCGAGGAATATTACTAGTTTATGAGGTAACTACTGGAATTAGAATTCAATTAAAATATAAGTATAATCATTTAGGGGAAGGTTTAAACGAGAACACTAAATATTGTGAGAACCGTGAGAACAAATGAAGAAACCGCGAAACTTGGTAAAAAACAATTCAAATTCAAAAAAAATTTCTACACTTATCATTATTATTCGAATACATTGTTAGAAATTTAATTTACACGTTTAAATTTATGTGAATTCATAAATAAAGAAAATTTACACATGTGTAAGTTTGCCATTTACATATGTGTAAATCTGTTATATTTACACATGTGCCAAAATTCTAAAAAAAGTGATTTTTAAAGGAGAAATGAATTATTTGATATTGTAAATTCTTTTTTTGATGTTTTATCTTAGTTACAATGAGTTTTGTATTAAAAAAAAGGAAATGATCAAATAGGAAGTTTATTTTGGCTAGGAAGTGTAGGAAACAATAGGATTATGACATGTGGCAACATTTAAAATAAAGAGAAATGGTATTTTAGTCAATCCAACCCTTTCTTCTTCCTTTTCAAAACCCAGTAACTTCAAAACCCACCATTTTCAAAACCCACCATCTTCAACCATTTCTTCACTTTCTATCTCAATAATCACTACATTATAGTGCGATTTTCGTCAACAATCAATGATTCAAACACCCGATCAACGTGTTCTTCAACTTTTTTGAAGAAAACCCAGCTTAATTTCATACAAAATCTCGTTTTTCTGGTGATTTTGAAGATAATCACTCGATCCGTTCGATTCGAGCGCTATAAGTGTTTCAATCATTCAAAATTCGTCAATTGTTGAAGAAATCACTTTCGATCCATGTAAGAAATTCTTTAATTTCATTTTTACGATCTGGGTTTTTGATTTAGTCATTGCGTTTTATGATCTTGGCTGGGGTCCGGGGGCAGCGCCCCTGGTAGCGGGGTCCCAGGGGCGGCAACCCCTGGCGGGGTCCAAGGGGCAGAGCCCCTGGCTGGGGCTGAGCTGTAAATTGCTGTAATAAAAATGCATCAGAAAAATTAATTTTCTGTAAATTGCCTCTGGAAAACTGCATTCGTAAACTGCATTGGTTCAGACAATTCACAGCTCAGACAATTCACAGCACAGACAATTCACAGCACAGACAAAACTATTGTCATGGTTGAATGCGTTTTAGAGAGAACACTTTCTTTGGTGTTTTTAGGCAATTGCGTTTTAGAACTAAAACATTTTTATGTGTTTTCTGGCCATTGCGTTTTAGAAAAACACATTCTTGAAGTGTATTTAGTCATTGCGTTTTAGGTAAAACACATTTTTAGGTGTTTTCAATCCATTGCGTTTTACAGAGAACACTTTCTTTTGTTTTTTTAGGCAATTGCGTTTTAGAATGAGACATTTTTAAATGTTTTCTGGCCATTGCGTTTTACAAATAAGACATTTATTTGTGTTTTTGGTGCATTGCGTTTTAGGTAAAACATTTTTTATGTGTTTTCAGTCCATTGCGTTTTAGAAAACAGACATTTTAAGTGTTTTCTGGCAATTGCGTTTTAGAAATAAGACATTTGTTTGTGTTTTTGGTTCATTGCGTTTTAGGTAAAAACACATTTTTATGTGTTTTTAGTCCATTGCGTTTTAGAAAGTACATTTTCTTTTCAGTTTTTAGGCTATTGCGTTTTAGAAATAAGACATTTCTTTGTGTTTTCTGGCCACTGCGTTTTACAAATAAGACATTTCTTTGTGTTTTTGGTGCATTGCGTTTTAGAAAAATGTCATTTTTTAGGTTTTTTTTTTTCCATTGCGTTTTACGCAACTGAGTTTTTTCCATTGCGTCTTACGCAACTGGGTTTTAGAAAAAAAATTTCGAAAATATAACAATAGTATACTCGTTTTAAAGATAAAAAACGCTCGTTTTTTTGGTGAAATTTTTATAAAAAAATAATGTCGTATGAAAGAGTTATTAACGTTTAAAAATGGGGAGGGGGGAATTAGAGGAGAGAGAAACTATTGCCTTGGATTGACTAGAATACACCTAAACAAACTCACGCGCCTCTTTTTACTTCCCGTCAATTTCCCTGATTTAATCTTAGCCCTTGATTAACTAAATGGATGGTCAGGATCACTTCCTAGCCTTCTTAGCCAAATAAACTTCCTATCATATCTCCACCCTAAAAAAATTGGTTTTGATTGGTTTTTTCATTCGTTCTCACTGTTCTCGCAATATTTAACGTTCTCAATATAACCCTCCCCTAGACATTTAAATATCAAAGTTACAAACTAATATAAACATTCTTTGAAAATATTGTTATACTCTAAACTGGATTTTCAAACTACATTTGAATTCTTACAATATTTTAAAATTCAGATTATTAATCAATGAATACGTAACAATTAAAAATTAAATATGAGATAAAATGTTAATTCAATGGTTACGACTTTAATTTTCAAGTTTTTATTAAACAACTAAATTAACGAACCTAGAATAAGTGTTTAGAAATATCATATTAAAAACTTTTTTTATCTGAATATGAATCATTTATAAACTCAATGTATTATACGGGTTACTAACCTGCGAATGGAATCCCCTCACTTGTGGTATAGTGGTAAGAGGTTTGGGTTTTTCAAAGGAAACTCAAGTTCAATTCCTACTTATGTCATATTGGAGTGGATATAGACAATGAAGGATTTGGACTAGGCCTTGTGTGAAGTTGTACAGTTCGATTCTCGAGCCCAATTGGGTTTTCGTCCCACCGTGTGTTACACCAGAGAGTTATACTCTTGTGGTGGCACAACGACTGTCAAGTTGCAGCCGGCGGTATGGTTTCCAAGGGGAACGTCCAAAAAAAGCCAAACTTTGAAGCCAACGTGGGCCTAGTTAAGACAACATAGTCTGGCAAAAGTTGGGTAATACGAGGCTCTCCGATCTAAAGAATGTGGTAACCTTATACATGAAGCTCACCGTTTAAAAAAAAAAAAAAAAAAAACTGGTTATGATAAGTAGTTCTCCCAAAATTAATGTTAAGTATTGTCAGTTTTACACTTGTTTTTAAGGTAAGATAAGGTTTTGGGGCTTGAGTCCTTGACTACCCTTGTTATGTTGGGCTTTATTAAGCATGTCGTAGCCCATGAAACAAATCTTTTGTGGGTCACGACTTACGATTGAAGAATGGTTCGTCTCTATTAAACCCATATGAGGAGACCAGTTGCTTGAGAAGAAGTTAGAAGAACATACCTATCACCCTTAGATGGACGGTAGTGATAATAATGGGCCAAGTTTGAGACGAGTTTTGATACTTTTGGTTTCGTATCCGATTATGAAATCACTTTCTAAACATGGTATCTAACTTGAATGTACCGGTCTTCAGTTTTCTTTGATGGATTCAGATTATTCCTGTCATTCCTAGGGCAACAATACAAAGAATCACAAACCAAAAGTTTTTAACACATAAGAATATCCTTAAGTTTTTAATTGTGGTATCAAACTAGTTGTTTTCTAATTAATTGTATAAAGGGTGAGATATACTGATACGACTCGAACACGTCATGAAAATAACCAGATTTTGAGTTGGACATTCTAACTCATTTATTAAACATGTCGTGTTGAGGATTTACATGGCTAACTCATTAAATAAGCATGTCATAGACGGTTGAGCTAAGATTAAATAGGATAAGCTACTACCACGTTTGAGTTTGAAAGCAACTTAAAAAAATCAGTTTCAGAGATGTACTTTGGAATATAAAATTTGATTTTATTAGCGCCGAAGATTGCTCTCAATCACCATTATTATCTCATTCATTAGTTACTATATTTTGTATTGTAGATATGGAAACTTGTCATATATTGAGGAGGTTAGTTAGTCTACGACCTCCATATAAGGAGGTGCATTGTCTTGTAATGATTCACACACATTATTGCTAATACAGAAGACTTTATGGCATCAGAGCCATTCTTCTTGTAAACCAAAAACCTCCGATCCTATTTTTTCTTTTTCTTTTTCTTTTTCTTTTTCTTGTTTCTGTGCTTTACGAAGCATCGCAATGGGAGACAATCCAGCCTCGGCAGTCATTCCCACACCAAAACCTCTTCATCCAGTCTACTCAGTCACCCATATCCAAAACAAAGTGCGTGTTCTTGATGGCGAGAAGGTGACCTATTCGGATTGGGTCAAACTTTTTCGCCTTCATGCCCATGCTTATGAAGTTTTATCCCACATTGACGGCACCGAACCCCCTGCAAAATCCGATCCGGCTTACGAGTCGTGGTCCAAAATTGACGCCATTGTCCTTCAATGGATCCTTGGCACTTTATCCGACTCCTATGTAAAGCGTGTCATCGAACATGTTGGCACGTCACAACACATTGGAACGGCACAACAAGCATGGGATCGCCTTCATACCGTTTTTCTTAACAATAAAAATGCTCGAGCCGCTACCCTCGAACACGCTTTCACAACCACAACCATGGCTTCTTGTTCGTCGTTAAATGACTATTTTCAAAAAATGAAGGATCTGGCCGATCAACTAAATGATGTTGATCATCCAGTTACCGAGTCTCGACTCGTTCTTCAGATGGTAACCGGCTTACCACAGGAATACGACACGGTTGCCTCCTTTATCACTCAAGCTGATAAATCGTGGGATGATGCTCGCGACATGATTGAAAGAGAACAACGTCGTCAAGCAGCCCGACAGTCCATCCAAACGGCTTTGACCGCTTCTTCTGCCGCACCAAACCTACCACAAAACTCCACTCCCAACCCCACTCCTAACCCGAACCCACCACCTCCTCAACCATACCATCCGGCACAATCCTTTGACACCCGAGGCCAAACCCACCCACGAGGCAGGGGCCGCGGCCGTTCCTCTTTTCGGGGACGCGGCCGGGGTCGCTACTCGTATTATCAAAACTACCAACAACCTTCCCACTTCCCGGCCCAAACACCACCTCAAAACCTTAGCCCACAGACTCCACCATATCCCTGGTGGGCCTCTCCACCACCCTGCCCACACCCAGCCCAAAGCCCATGGACCTCCAACTGGAACAGGCCGGCCCACAACCAAGCCCCACAGCAGCCCACTACCTACACCCCTCAATCAGCCGGCTACGGGCTCACCCACCAGGACCCTCACTACCCCTATCCTAACCCAACCGGTTACAACCAACCACCCCCCATCGACCCTCTCCAACCCACTGAACTTGGCACCGCCTTATTCGCCTTAACCCTCAATCCAAACATGCCACAATGGAACATGGATACTGGTGCCTCATCTCACCTCACCTCCGATCCAGGTAAAATCGATTCCCTTTTATCTAATTCGGTTAACGCTAATATTTTGGTAGGTAACGGCCAATCTTTGCCAATATTGGGGTCGGGTAAGGGTTACCATAAAACATCCAACACTACTTACCATTTAAACAACATCCTTTATGCCCCAACTGTCGTCAAAGACCTTATTTCAGTTCGAAAATTTACCCGGGATAACCTTGTTTCTGTTGAATTTGACCCATATGGTTTTACTTTGAAGGATCTCAAGACTGGACAACCTCTTTCGCGCCATGATAGCACCGGTGATCTTTACCCCTTCACACCACCTTGTCAAGTCCTTTTAGTTGCTGAACACAATAAGTGGCATGATCGTCTTGGACATCCTGGCACACATGTTTTGAAATTTCTTTCTAGTACTTTTCATCTTTCTTGTAATGAACAATCCTTTGGTTTTTGTGATTCGTGCCATTTATCTAACAGTAAAAGGCACTCTTTTGTTGCATCAACTTCTTTTACTTATGCACCCTTTGACATTATTCACTGCGATTTATGGACCTCACCCGTCCTTAGTAATTCTGCTTATAAATATTATATGGTTTTAGTAGACAATTTTTCTAATTATGTTTGGGTCTACCCTCTCAAATTCAAGTCTGAAACATTTCCAACCTTTGTCAAATTCCATAAATACATCCAAACCCAATTTCATAAAAACATAAAAGCTTTTCAATGTGACTTAGGGGGAGAATTCGACAATCACGCGTTTCATAATTTTGCCTCATCAAACGGGTTCACATTCCGTTTTTCTTGTCCCCAAACCTCACAACAAAATGGGCGTTCTGTGCGCATGATTAGACGCCTTAATGACATCATTCGTGCACTACTCACACATGCCCACATCCCTCCTACCTTTTGGGTTGAGGCCCTCCATACCGCGGCATACCTTCATAATATTCTCCCCACCACTCGTCTCAACTACAACACACCCACCTTCGCCTTGTACCTATGCCATCCCACATACGATCACCTTCGGGTTTTCGGATGTGCTTGTTACCCTAACTTCTCTGCCACCGAAAATAATAAATTGAACCCCCGCTCTCTCCGGTGCATCTTTCTTGGCTACCCACCAAACTTCCGAGGTTACCGTTGTCTAGATCCTTCAACCGGTAAAGTCCATATATCCCGCCATGTGGATTTTGACGAGTCCACATTCCCTTTCACCACCCCACCATCATCCAATGCATACAATTTTTTAGATGATGAACCTCCTTCATCTACCACGTTTCACTTCACCAGCCCAGTGCCTTCCCATCCTACCCCCAATCCCGGTCCACCCACTCCTCCCAGCCCAACATCCACCCACGGCCTAACCAACCCTTCCCCACATATTCCACGCCCATCCGCACACCCCAACCACCCTGGCCCATCAACACACTCAAGCCCATCACACCCTCCTAGCCCACTTACCTCCCACACTCACCGCCCCACTACCCTGCCACCCCAGGAAACCCACCCGCCACAATATGAACCGGCCCAACCACCTCAAAATCTTCACCCCATGACAACAAGAGGTAAGGATGGTATTCTTAAGCCCAATCCTAAATACACTCTCACCACACCCATGACCGAACCTATATCTCCTGTCCCCACCTCCCACCTTAAAGCCCTAACTAACCCTAATTGGCAAAAGGCTATGCTTACTGAATATAAGGCTTTAATTGATAATGATACTTGGGAATTGGTTCCCCGACCCACAAACCACCCCATAATACGGTGCATGTGGCTCTTTCGCCACAAATTTAAACAGGATGGCAGTTTAGAATGGTACAAAGCCCGACTTGTTGTTAATGGAAAATCACAGACCGTTGGCATTGATTGCCAAGAGACGTTTAGCCCAGTTGTTAAACCTGCCACTATTCGTACTGTTCTATCTATTGCACTCCATAACAACTGGCCTATACATCAGCTTGACGTCAAAAACGCTTTTTTACATGGCAATCTTCAGGAAACCGTGTATATGTTTCAACCACCGAGGTTCACCGACACTACCAAGCCTCAACATGTTTGTCGGTTACGTAAATCTTTATATGGACTCAAGCAGGCACCCCGGGCATGGTTTCACAGATTTTCCACTTTTATCACCTCTCATGGTTTGAAAGGAAGTCTTTGTGATAGTTCATTGTTTGTGTTTCGCCAAGGCCATAACACAGCTTATTTATTACTTTATGTTGATGATATTATCCTAACAGCTTCCTCAGGTACTCTTTTGCAACAACTTATCAGCCTCCTCTCACGAGAGTTCGCTATGTCTGACTTGGGATTACTACACCATTTCTTGGGAATATCTGTTCAGCGTGATGCTAAAGGTTTATTTCTATCACAGTCTCAGTATGCTCGTGATATCCTGCACCGAGCAAATATGTCCGATTGCAAACCATGTAATACACCGGTGGACACGGCCTCAAAGCTAAGTGCCGAAGACGGCGTTTTGTTACCCGATGGAACTGAATATCGGAGTTTAGCCGGCGCACTTCAATATCTTACATTTACTCGGACCGATATTTCTTATGCAGTACAAAAAGTTTGTTTATTCATGCACGCTCCTCGGGATACACACTTTGCTTTCTTAAAACGGATACTTCGTTACATCAAAGACACTTTAGACCATGGGTTACGACTCACACAATCGGCCACCTCATCTCTTGTCGCCTACTCAGATGCAGATTGGGCGGGTTGCCCCGATTCTAGACGCTCCACATCCGGCTTCTGTGTATTTCTCGGCGACAACCTAATATCATGGTCATCCAAACGACAGCAAACCGTTTCACGCTCTAGTGCCGAAGCCGAATACCGTGGCGTTGCAAACGCAGTTGCCGAAACCAGCTGGCTTCGAAACTTATTACTCGAATTGCATATTCCCATTACTAAGGCAACTGTGGTTTATTGTGATAATATTTCAGCAGTGTACTTGTCAGACAATCCAGTTCAACATCAACGCACCAAACACGTTGAATTGGACATTCATTTCGTTCGTGAAAAAGTCCGCTTGGGTCAAGTTCGAGTCCTTCATGTGCCTGCATCCTATCAATATGCCGACATCTTCACCAAAGGTCTTTCGAGACAACTGTTTGAAAGTTTTCGATCTAGCTTAACCGTTTGTCGCCACTCCCGGTCAAGCTAAGGGGGAGTATTAGCGCCGAAGATTGCTCTCAATCACCATTATTATCTCATTCATTAGTTACTATATTTTGTATTGTAGATATGGAAACTTGTCATATATTGAGGAGGTTAGTTAGTCTACGACCTCCATATAAGGAGGTGCATTGTCTTGTAATGATTCACACACATTATTGCTAATACAGAAGACTTTAGATTTTTATTTTTTTATTTTTTATTTTTAAACGTTTGTTAGGATCTGAGTTTGATACTTGTCAATTAGTTCAAGTCAAAACTTGCAATTATGATTGCAATACATATAATAAATTCACAAGTAGGAAGATATCATCAACAATTGTTTTTTAATATAATCAATTAATTACAAAAGGTTTTATAGAGTGATTATACAATCTTCCCTTCAGCCTGATCACTTATAGATTTGTTCGTACAAAAGAGAATATGTGTAAAGTGATAAAATAGATCTCGAACAGATGAGATCTTTTTTTACTAAGTGGGGAGTTTGCCATGAAGTTATGTCGGAGTCGTCTCCTTAAATCTAATATAGTTTCTCAACACATAAGCAGCTATAATTATTAGCTTTTTTAATTGAATCTCATATCAACAGTTTTTATATCATTTATAATCAAATGGGTCTTTATTTACTTGTGGACTCACTACAACTTTTATCTTCACTAACATTCATCCGTATGCTTTCCTTAAATTCTTTATCACATAGAAATCTGAGTTAAATGCTTGGTTGGTCCTTATGGTTTGTAAATATTGCAGACTTGGTCCTAGTGGTTTAATAATTACACACTTGGTCCCAGTGTTTGTAATTTTTGCACTCGTGTAATCCTTATCATTAACTTAGGTTAGATTTCTCAGTTAAGTTTGTACTAAATTAACAAACACCACCACCACTGAACACTCACTTCCACCACTCCTCCACCACCGAACACCCACTACCAGGAACAGTAGCAGTTCGACGTCACCGTCCTCCGCCGAGGCCTTGACCCCACCTTTCAAATAAAAAAAAAACCGGTTATACCCTTTGATCCAAAAGAATTTATAGAAGGGTTGGAATGTGCAGTTTGCTTGTGAGATGTGTGTGAAGGAGAAAAAGCACGTATATTTCCTAAATGTAATCATGGGTTTCATGTGAAGTGTATTGATATGTGGTTTTATTCACATTCCACGTGTCCGATATGTAGAAACATTGTTGTCGTTGTGGGGAATCTGTTGAAGACTCAACGGGAGTCAACAGATTTTCCAACTAATATTTTGTTTTGGGGTGATGAAACAGAAGTTAACATTTTAACCTCTCAGCTGGAGGAAGCTAAAGTAGTTATCATCAACCCGCTTCAGGAAAGGCATATGTTTGGAAATGGAAAATATATAGGAATGCATAAAAGATGTTTCAAGAATTTAGCACATAAATCAAGTATGGTCAAGTATGGTGCTTAACTATAGACTAGGTGAAAATCATGACAATTTTCCTAATTCTCTCCATAGTTATGGCTCCAATACCAATCTGTCACACCCCAACTGAAGGGGTAAGGTCCCAAAAACCTCGCTTCGAGTACTTGGGACCATACCACAATCTCATCCTTCTAACCCTCTTTAGACCTTGCGCGGCCGCGCACTAGTCCTACAAAGAGAACTTGGAAGAAAAACAACAAGCAACACCTGCGCGCCAAAAGGAAACTAATGAATCCTTGCGACTCTCTCCATAACAGACAGGGATAAAAATCCCAGTAAGCACTCCCGCATAAATAAAACCCAGACTTGGATATTATTTACTTCACTGATACCACATGATAAGGAGTCACACTGGATTACAACTGTAATCTTCTAGAAGGCTCAATCGTGCACCACCAGACGGTTATAACCATATTGCCATGTGTCATCATCCCAGGCTCCCTTGAAGTCACGATGATGGCATGGAATTGAAGAGAAATCTCCACTTGCCCACTTTCCACGTGGCAGTACCCCAATCGTTGATCAAAATCGCGATCCGTGTGCTCTCACACTCGTTAATTGATTAAACGGAGGGAAAAATAACCGCTTACGGAGTTAGCACTTTCCGTCAATATTTCAATAACAGGTTTTCCCGCCAAAACCCCGGCTATAAATAGAAGGATAATTCAGGTATAATTTTTAAGTTACATTCACTTCACTTATACTTCTTCTTCTTCTTCATATACTGATACTTATTCTCACGCCGGAGGGTGGTCACGGAGAGAACCCCCATTCTCCCCGTGAAAAGCCTAACGGTGTCTGTTTTACAGCTATCGAGAAGGGAGGAAGATCTGTCACCCCTGAACCGAACGAGGAGAAACCAACCCTTTTTATGTAGAACTTAACCCCCTAGTTTATCTGATTCCGGTCATTTAACCAGTGTTTCTTCACCAACCGATGGCGGAAACATCGAAGTGAGACGAACGAGATTGCTCGAGACTTCATAACACTAAATATGACAAGTATTTAATAAACATTTTCATTTCATTGCAAATATCAAGTACATTGTTTGAAATAGAATACATCAAGTTTGAAACAAAATGAATTACAACAATTATCGAATGTCTAAACTAATAAACAGGAATTAAAGTTTGGCGCGTTTCTAGGCATCCTACTAGATTTCGTGCATCATCATTGTCATCAAAATCCTGCAATATGCTTTAAAGTATAGTTCAATACAAAAGTATTGGTGAGTATACAAGTTTGATACAAAACATAAGTATAAAAAGATTTAAACAAATCCACATGTC
Organism: Helianthus tuberosus; assembly: GCA_030545235.1. Lineage (NCBI taxonomy): Eukaryota > Viridiplantae > Streptophyta > Magnoliopsida > Asterales > Asteraceae > Helianthus > Helianthus tuberosus. The sequence continues at coordinate 91,703,524 of CM060411.1, forward strand.
AAACTGAGTTATCAAGATTAATGAAAAACTGGCATGTGATTATTCAAGTCAACCCAAAGATTACCGCAAACGTTCAAAGACTTAACATGACCTCAAGAATGTATGCATGTATGCATGTATACAAGTTTGATATAACGCATAGTTCAATACAAAAGTATTGGCGAGTATACAAGTTTGATATAATGTATGTATGCATGTATTAGAATGTTTTGTGCATTTTAATAAAGTCTATGTGTAACTGTGTAGGTTTAATAGTAAACATATTGCACCCAAAGTGTAAAAATAGTAAAAGGGTGTTCGAGTATACTCGCAAGTTTGCAATGCTTTCCGATTATCCATGAGTGAAGAGTGGTTTGAGAAAGAGGAATCGAAGGTAAGGTCATACAGCGTTTATGGAGTAGTTAGATTTGAGATTTAGAATTTAAATACAAAAGTATGTTATGCATAAAAGTATATCTAGTCTAAGTACTCGTTTTGACACTAATTTGTATGTGATTTCATGGGTCCTAGCTTGCCCATTAGAATAAAAAACGAGAGACTTAGAATCATAGATAAAGTAGCCTAAGTTTATGAATCATAAACCGATTATTATCACAAATTCGGCCAAGTTCATATATATATATATATATAGTTATAATAATATTACTAAGCTAAGTCCATCATGAGTTTCATAGATTGTTATGTAAGTCAAGCAGGGAGGATTAACCTCATTGTATGATTCACCACTACACAAATCATTGCAAGGATGATTCGGAGGGTCATGAATGACAAGAAATAAGTAACTAACTAGTACATTATCAAGTAGCCCAGTAAGTCCTAACCTGGGTGAACTACCACAACATGGAAAGAGTTAACTAAGTGTTGGAGGCTAGACGGGGTTATGTTACTTTGATGCTAGAAAGCTACTTGAGTGTTCATACACAAGGTTCCCAAGTGAGGTAGTAGAACTAGGTTGGAAAGACAAAGCTCCCACGGTTCACACTTTTACAATACACAAGTTCAACAATATGGAAGATGGTGAATCGTGAATGTTTTCAACACTTGAATAACATGTATGAACTTAAAGTAAAGAGTTTTGAAATCATAACTTGATGGAAATCAACCCCAACACAAACCCACAACTATGGACTAAGTTATGAGCTTGGTGGGTACAAGATTTCACCAACTTTTTGCAAAGAAATAGAAGATATATGAACATGAACAAAAACAGAATTTAAACCTTACTTTGGACCTCAAATATAGTGAGGTTTCACCTCAGTTTGCCATCGCAAACTTGTGAAAAGCTTCCTAGAGGTTATCCAAGTAAGATGGAAGAAGAAACAAAGAAGAAATAGATAAAAAAATGATGTAGAACTCACTTAAAAGTCTTAAAACTTTCTGCCCAAAAATCAGAATTTTTGAGTGTTCTTGAGAGGATTTGAGAGTGAATAAAGTGTTTGGAAAGTGAAAATGAGGGTTAGGGATGGTGTATTTATAGTGGGAAAGTTATGTTAAGAGGTAAAGATGTTTTAAAGAGAGTTAGGTGGGAGTTGGAGTGCAAAAATGGACCAATCCCGTGAATAAAAAGAGCTAGCTGCAGATTGGCTTCTCAGGAGTGTCGCGGAAGAGAACCAGGAATGCTCCGCGTGTCACTTGTGGTTCCCTAGGCAAACTTTCAGTTTTTGACAATTTTAGTCCCTGTAATTTGGTTCCTAAGGTGTTTTAAGGTATTTCTTGAATATTTAACATGGAATTAGGTAGGAATTAAGTAATAAAGTATAACGCAAGTATTGTGAATATATAATTAAGTATTTGTATGTATAAATGAATAGAATTACGTATTTACGACCGATTGTTAGTAAAACAAGTATGTATTTACGCGTGAGATGAATGTATATCAAACAAGTATGCATCTTGAATATAAAACGAGTATTCATAATCAAGTTATGAATTCTCATAAAATGATCAAGATTTTATTACGATCAACGTTGCAAATTACGAAGCTGGAAGTGAACTAAGATTACGATACGGATATAAGCTTCCAAAAAATAGGAATATGAATAATCTTTCTAAATAAGTAAGGTTTCAAAAAGCGAGGCATTACAGTCTCCCTTCTGGCTAAAATGGTTGACTAAAATCGAGATTTTGAAGTTTGAAGTGTGTTGAAAATGTATGAAATTTTAAGGAACGAAAAGGATAGGTTTGTAAAAGTAGTTCGCTTGACTAAGGTGATTTGAGGCACCCATCGTAAGTATGAGTAAAACTTGCATGTGTGTGTATAGGCAAGTAAGCTTGAGCAAGTTTGAATAAATCAATGGGAGAAATATTTTAAAAGGATGTTACCTAAGAACAAAAGTTTTCGTATAAAGTAGTATATATTTTGATGAAAAGTGCGGCCCGCATCGTAGGTTGTAAGAAAGTTTTATCGGTTTTAAAGCGTATTAGTATAATCACAGGTTTGTAGAAAATTGCTTATTGGTGAGAAACGAGAAGGATAGATATTCATGAAAAAGGTTTTGGTGGTAATGGGCCGACTAAGTAAGTTTGTGCGTAAATAAGAATGGAAGATAGTTTTAACAAGAATGGTCATGGAAGAAGATATGATCAAACTTGAAAAGATTATAGAAATCATAAAAGTCTTGATTACACTAATGATTCTTGAGTTTTTCCTAATGATTAAAGTGATTAGAGAGAGTGAGGTAAAAGAGAAGTGTGTAGTGGAGAATAATGGAGAGAATGAGCAAAGATAAATGGTGGAAATGACCTTCATTTATAGGCTGGTGGGGGCCGTGCCTGGCCAATTTGTTGGATATTATGTCTAGTTCGATAAGTCAACGCTGCCGACCGGGTCTTGACCCGTAAGAGTTACACCTTGGGCAACGAACTAAAAATCCACTTAACCTGTTTAACTGGTAATTAGGAAAGATACGCGGGTATTAACTGAGATACGGGTACATGGACCGGGTGAGACAGGTATACACACCTACGTCACTTGTCGCGCATGCACCTTTGCTTCACCACATGTCGCACATACACCCACCTACCGCCACTTGTCGCGCACCAACACTTTGGCCAATTGCAACACATGCACTATGCATGTGTGCCACTTGGCAAGCATGCATAAGGTTCCATGGCTTTTAAGATGTTCGGTCTTGCATTGTTGAACTAGAGATGAACAAAAAGGATGCAAGAACTTAGAAAACTCTCAAACACCTAAACCGGCCACAGCCACCATCGGACAGGCCGCCGCTGCCACCGAAGCCGCCGCCGGATCGGCCGCCGTCGCTGCCTTGCCCCCACCTCCCGGACGCCGTCGGCCACCCTGTTGTCGCCGCCAGTCTGTGACAACCGGTAGTTTACGCCTTTAATTACGTGATTAACAGGTGATTAACGCGATAATAAATAGTGTTTACAACACAAACTAACTTAATTAGGCCTTTGGAGTGCCTAGGTACGTTTATCCGACTTTACAGTACGCGTATGAAGATTCGCGTGGAATCTGCAGAACATCAAACGACAACGAACTGATACCGTACAAAATACTGACAACGCCACTATTATACGCCTCTTAATTTTAAAAATTTTATTCTTTCGACACTTATGGAGTTTGGGTAGCGATATCGGGTCTCGTAGGAATTACGGGCCACTTACACATGAGATGGGCTTGTGGACCCTGTGCCCAAGCCCAAAACCCACAAGCCTAAACCTGCACATAATATATTAGATATTTCCTTAAAAATCTTATCAAAATCTTATTAAGATCCCTACAAGATCTATACAAGATTTACAAAATCTATACAAGATTTTCAAAATCTCAACAAATCTCTACAAGAGATTTTTGTCTCTAAAGTTGAAACCAACAAAGATCTCTACAAGATCTCAATCTCTATAAAACACTCAAACCAAAAAAACAAAAATCAGCCAAAAACCTTCCATTTCTCTGCTACAAGTCTTTACACCCACAAAACAAGAGGATTAAATGAGCTCAAAAGTTCGAGTCTCAGGTCATATTTTGAAGCGGGTCGGGTCGACTCTGTCGAACCGAGTCAACTCGGTCAACTCAGTCAACGCAGCAAGTCAACTCATCCGGTTGATGTGTGCAAAATGCAACATATAAATTACATCAATTGTGGCATAAAACTAACCCCTTTTTAGTACTAATGTTGGAAAAAGTGTGTTTTTGTCTTCCTTTTGTATTTTCAGGATTAAATGAGCTCAAATTAACAAAAGAAGAAAAAAGACAGCAAAATCTAACATAAATACAAGAAAAGAAACAAACGTGACATGCCCGACCCCACGACAGCATCTTCCCAAGCAAAACAAGAAGACAGAAGACTGAACACGCCCCGTGCTCAGCCAGCACGGGGGCGTGCCCAAGTGTCAGCAGAAAAGACAAAGTGGTAGAAGCTTCTATTGCCCACCACGAGGCCATGTTCAGCGGACACGGGGCCGTGGTCAACTATAAGATTCGCACAATCCAGGCAAATCTTCATAGAACAAAGATTCTTCTGCACACGGGGTCGTGCTCAGTGGACACGGGGGCGTGGTCAACTAATAAAGACAAACTGCATTAAATGAAGAAAGAGAGGATGTGGACACGGGGCCGTGCCCACTGGACACGGGGCCGTGCCCGAGCTTCTGTTCAGCCTATAAATAGGAGTGCTTAGCTCAAGCTCAAACCATCCCTTGGCACACCACCTCTCTCACACTTCACCCACCACCATAACACCATCATCCACCACCATCATCCATTGTCCATCATAGAGTGTGTGAGTCGTCTCGGGATCCAAGATTGATCGTAAGAGTTCTTGACAATCAAGGCCATGTTTGCCTAAGTCTCTTACATCACTTGGTGAAGACAAGTGTCTAGTGTAATACTTTTTATTTTTAATCTTTTCGCACTTTTTACTTGGTTTTGTATTAATGACTTTAATAACTAGTTTCTTATGTTGAAGGTGATTCTTCCTTATCGTTTGTCCGTGGTGTCTTGCCATTATTTTACTGTTTATATAAAATAAAAGATTTTCACCATTCATATCTCCACGGTCTATATGGAGGTATGTTGGCTACCTGGTCGGGGGTTAAGGGAACGGTTTGGTAAGAGTCTTGCCATTGTTCAGCGTTTAGAGGTCCTGCAATGGACCTGGGTCAAATTTAGTAGGACCTCCTTCAATACTTAACGGTATTGGATGGCGGGGGTCCAAACTCTTTGATCCCCTCATAAGTTAACTACTATTAATACTATAACCCGGCTATTTAGGACTGTATCCCTGCTGACTCAGACTACTTAGTCGAGGGTAACGTCACCTCCAAAAGAGTGACCTACCATAATTTGCATTAATAACTTAATTAATTATCTTTCAATAATCCGACCCTTTAGGATTGTATCCTTGCTGACTCAAACTACTGGGTTGAGGGTAACGTCACCTTCAAAAGAAGGGCCTACTACAATAACTAAGATAATCTCTTAAATAAGTGCAAAAGTGCGGAAATAATCAAAGGTTACACTAAACACGAGTCGGAGCCAAGTGATTCATCTTGTCTATCTGTTTTTTCTTTTTTTTTATTTTCAGCATTTTAGTTAGTTTTTATTTTTCTTAGCTTAAAACATTTTTCTAAACTTTTTGATTTGATTAGACGTTGAGGATAAACCGGTACTAAAAGCTCTTGTGTCCTTGGACGACCTCGGTATACTTACCAACACTATACTACGCTCACGATGGGTGCACTTGCCCATATGTGTGTTTAGTGTTAGTAAATATCGTGTTTTATAAATTTAAAACTTGACTAAAAAAGTGTTAAAAAGGGCTTAATATATATATTAAAAACTAACAACACTACGCACGCATCAAGTTTTTGGCAACGCTGCCGGGGACACAAGGATTTTAAGAAAGCTTAAAATCGACAGCCTAATCAGCTTTACAAAACCTTTTTAAAACGCGCGCACATTTTTCTGCATTTTAGTTTAGTTTTGCATTTACAATAACCTGAACACGGTCCGTGCTCACTGAACACGGGGCCGTGCTGCACATTTTTTAAAAACACCCACTAACAGTAGCTTGAACACGGGCCGTGCTCACTTAACACGCCCCGTGCTCAACGATATCAGTAAATTTAATTAAAACGCCCAGATACAGATTCTGTACACGGGGCCGTGTCCACTGAACACGGGGCCGTGTGCAGCCTCTGTTTCCGTTTTTATTTTTGTTTTCTGATCTCGAGACTTGGTTGTGGTCTGCTGAGTGATTCTTATGGATCAATACTCAGGAGGTTACAACTACACCTATGAGGAGGATGATTATAGGAGTAATTATTGCACTAATTGTAGTAACCCACACTCGGTTCAATATAGTCACTCATATCAACCATCCAATTCATACACCTACTATGAGGAACCCAGGTACGAGCCATCAACTTCATACACATCCTATGAAGAACAAAGGTATGAACCTCCTCCCTCATACTCGTATTTTGATGAACCAAGGTATGAGCCTTCTTACTCGTACTTTGAGGAACCAAGATATGAGCCACCACCTTCATATGCTTATTATGAGGAACCATGGCGTGAACAACCCACCTCATATGAGTATTATGAAGAACAAAATTACGAACCTTATCCATCATATGCTTACAATGAAGAACAATGGTGTGAATCATCTACTTCGTATGAGTATTATGAGGAACAAAGGATCAAACAACCGGATTCAAGCTTTGAAAATCCCGATTCTTTTTCTATAACTGAAGTGACCGATAGGATATTAGAACACCTTAGAGTTATCGATCGCTATATAAAAGAATCTCGCGCAAGGGAAGAGGAGTCCCGCACAAGAGAAGAATTAAAAAGGAAGAGATAACTGAAAGTGTAAAAATGGAAGAACAAATAAGTGAAAAACCGACACATGAGTTAAACAACGAAAAAGGTGAGTCCGACAACGTTAAAATTCAAGAAGAGTCTAATTTTGAAGAAATTAATCTCTTGTCACCTTCTTTTGAAAATCATTGTTTAGTACCCACTCATGCTAAGTTTTTAAAGTTAAACACTAACACTAAAATTGATGAAACGGTAAGTGTTAAGTTAACTAATGATCAAACATCGCTAATAAAAGAAGACTCATTTGAAATTAACATTACACCGGTTCCATGTTTCTTTCAAAATCCGTTTATTAGTAATGTCACAATTGATAAAGATCTTTGTGTTAACATAATGCCTAACTACATTTTCGAAAAATTAAGTATTAGTGATTTTTCTCCACTTCAAATACCCATTTTTCTATCCAATTGGAAAGTAATAAAATCAATCGGTGTAGTTGAGGATGTATTGGTTCAAACAAATCAAATGGTAATCCCGACCGATTTTGTCATCCTCGATGACGCTTCTCTAGTGTTGGGAAGACCATTTGTAAAAACTCACGAAGCTTTGAAAAACCGGAAGTTCAACAATCTTCCTCTTCAATTAGGGGCATTTAAAAGAAGTGTCGATCTTGAACGGTCGATGAAATATCCATTCGGCAATAATGACCCCCTAATTGAAGATGAAGATGAACCACCCGATACAAGTGAAAAGATTGACCACTTTGTTGAAGAAGAGGTCGCCATAGAACAAACTTTTAAAGTTCTTGATCAAAATGAGCAACCAAATAAGGAGTCTCCTAAAGACCCACCACTTGAGCTCAAAGAACTTCCAAAAGGTTTGGAATATGCTTTTCTAGACAAAGATGGTAATTTACCTGTAATTATTTCGTCTAAATTAGATAGATTAGAAAAAGAAAAATTAATTAGTCTTTTGAGAAAACACAAAAACGCGATCGCTTGGAAACTTGTAGAGATAAAAGGAATAAGTCCTTCCATGTGTACGCACAAAATTTTAATGAATGATGACTACAAATCGGTAATACAACCACAACGTCGAGTAAATCCAAATGTTCAAGAAGTGGTTAAAAACGAAGTCATCAAATTACTTGACGCTGGACTTATCTATCCTATCTCCGATAGCCCTTGGGTAAGTCCCGTCCAAGTAGTTCCAAAGAAAGGAGGTATGACGGTGATAACTAACGAAAAAAATGAATTAATACCAACAAGAACCGTCACAGGATGGAGAGTATGTATAGATCATAGACGATTAAATGACGCAACAAGAAAAGATCACTTTCCTTTACCCTTCATTGATCAAATGTTAGAAAGATTATCCGGTCATAAATTTTACTGTTTCTTGGATGGTTTTCAGGTTACTTTCAAATCCCGATAGCACCCGAAGACCAAGAAAAGACAACTTTCACATGTCCCTATGGAACTTTTGCTTATCGACGCATGCCATTTGGTCTATGTAATGCCCCCGCAACATTCCAACGTTGCATGGTAGCCATTTTCCACGACATGATAGAAAAGACAATGGAAGTCTTCATGGACGACTTTTCTATCTTTGGGGATTCATACGACCAATGCCTCGATAACCTTGAACGAATGCTATCCCCATGTGAGGAAACTAACCTCGCCCTTAATTGGGAAAAATTCCATTTCATGGTAAAAGAGGGAATAGTACTCGGTCACAAAATCTCAAGCGAAGGAATGGAGGTGGATCGAGCCAAAATAGATACCATTTCTAGATTACCACCTCCATCCTCCGTAAGAGCTATCAGAAGTTTCCTAGGGCATGCCGGATTTTATAGGCGGTTTATCAAAGACTTTTCTAAAATCTCAAGGCCTCTAACAAAATTACTTGAAAAAGATGCCCCTTTCATCTTTGACAAGGATTGCAATCAAGCATTTCTAACCCTAAGGGAAATGTTTGTCAATGCACCTATCATGATAGCGCCTGATTGGAAATTTCCTTTCGAAATCATGTGTGATGCTAGTGACTTTGCAGTTGGAGCTGTCTTGGGACAAAGAAAAGAAAAGCATTTCCACCCAATTTATTATGCTAGTAAAACACTTAATGATGCACAAGAAAATTACACAACAACTGAAAAAGAATTACTAGCTGTGGTATTTTCTTTTGATAAATTTCGTTCTTATCTTGTTCTTTCTAAAACTATAGTCTATACAGATCATGCTGCCATTCGATATCTCTTCAAAAAGCAGGACGCAAAACCACGTTTGATTCGGTGGATTCTACTCCTCCAAGAATTTGATATTGAAATCAAAGATAAAAGAGGAGAAGAAAATACCGCAGCAGATCATCTTTCACGCTTAGAAGACCCAGCTTTGGAGGCAACCAGGGATGAGCAAATCAACGAAAAATTCCCGACTGAGTCCCTAGAAATGGTGGAATATAAAGAAGAGCCATGGTACGCCGACTATGCTAACTACCTTGCTAGCGGTATAGTCGCAAAAGGTTGGCCACATCATCAAAGAAATAAATTCTTTGCTAATGTGAAACATTATTTTTGGGAAGATCCATATCTTTTCAAAATGTGTGCCGACCAACTCGTCCGACGATGCGTACATGGTAGCGAAGCACGAAGAATTCTCCGCCATTGTCATGAAGGTCCATACGGAGGGCATCATGGTACCGCTAGTACCACACGAAAGGTATTTGATTCAAGATTTTATTGGCCAACCATTTACAAAGACGCTCAGAATCTTGTCAAAACATGTGATGCTTGCCAAAGAACAGGTAATATTTCTTCCAAAAACGAAATGCCACAAAATGGCATTCTTGTTTGTGAAATTTTTGATGTATGGGGACTCGACTTTATGGGACCTTTCCTACCATCGAAAGAAAACAAATATATACTTGTGGTAGTAGACTATTTGTCTAAATGGGCCGAGGCCGAGGCACTTCCAACAAATGATGGAAGAGTCGTGGTAAGATTTCTGAAGAAATTATTCTCTCGATTTGGCACACCTAAAGCATTAATAAGTGATAGAGGTACCCATTTTTGCAACCATCAACTTGAAATTTTTTTAACAAGATGTGGGGTCTATCACCGGGTCTCGACAACATATCACCCTCAAACAAACGGACAAGCCGAAGTGACTAATAGAGGTTTAAAACGAATACTTGAAAAAACCGTAGGGTTAAATAAAAAGGAATGGGCAGATAAATTAGATGATGCTTTATGGGCTTTTCGAACTGCTTATAAAACAACAATAGGTACAACCCCATATAAGCTAGTCTACGGAAAAAGTTGTCACTTGCCAGTAGAAATTGCACACAAAGCCTACTGGGAAATTAAAAATGTAAACTTAGATTTAGAATTTGCTGGTAAAAATCGATTTTGTCAATTAAATGAATTAGACGAGCTTAGGAATTATGCATACTCAAACTCCGAAATTTATAAGGAAAGAATGAAAAATTTGCATGACAAACATATTAAACCTAATGAATTTCGAGTAGGAGATCTAGTTCTTTTGTTTAATTCACGACTTCGATTGTTTCCTGGTAAATTAAAGTCTAGGTGGTCAGGACCTTTTTCTATCACCCATATTTTCCCACACGGTGCAGTAGAAATTAAATCTCGGAATGGACCTCCATTCAAAGTCAATGGCCAACGGCTGAAACTCTATCAAGGATTCATTGAGGATGAAGAGGAGGAGATCTCGCTTCAAACGATCGAAGAATGAAAGCATCAACATCATACCTGGTAAGTTACGAATGATTGGGACGACATCTAAAGCGGTAAGTTTTCTAACCAAAGTTTATGGGAAACAAGGGCACTCACACGAGCACTAAAAAAGAATCAAAACTTTGCTCGGCACGGGGCCGTGTCCGCGCTACTGTTGGGATATATTCCCTTTTTCATAACAGTTACAACATTCCACACGCCTCGTTTCCCCGAAAAAGCTCTGGTTCCAGGGGATTTTCCACAGATTTTCGACGTCTCCTCTTGTTCTAACAACATCAAGGTATGATTCTAACATCACTAGTAGTTAGATTAGTTACTTGCATGTAGTTAAAACACCACAAATTTGGGGAAAATCTAGGGTTCTTGGACTTCATCCGAATCAAACCTCAAATTTTTGCCTAAATCTGTTTGCATCTAGTTAGAATAGTGTTAAGGGAAGTAAATCCACTTGTATTGTTCATAGATTCGCCCGATTTCTCATAAAAACCCCAAACCCTTGTTTTGAACCGAAAAAGATAAAATTGATAGGGTAAACGGGTTATTTTGGGAAAAATGGCGCTTGGGGTTTCAATTTCGGGGAAAACCGCACCTAATTGACCAAAAATTTTCAAGTTTTCGAAACCGGGTCGAAAATTGATGTTTCTGTGTAACAGACGCCTGGACACGGGGCCGTGTCCGCTGAACACGAGGTCGTGTCCAGCCCACTGTTTGTAGTTTTGTCCGAAAATTCTTCGGTTTCGCGCTAACTTTTGGTGTATTATTTCAGATGGCTAGGAAGTTCACGAGGTTTAATGCCAATGAGCTCGATGCTAGGGCTAGATATGAAATACTTCAAACAAGGCCGGAGGAATACCCGAGGCAAGCATGCACGGAACTGTTAACTATAGTGAATCAAATCGACCGTTTCAACAACATTGTCACCGGGCCATTAAGAGTCTCTTTAACAACTAGACTCCGTTCCGTCCACGAATGCACTTTGGAATTCTATAGCACCTTCACGTTCAACTCAAGGTGCGACCCATTCGACAATGATGGGGTAGCATTCCGATGTGGTGAAACTAGGTATTCGATCTCTATGGCACAATTTGGGTCGATTGTCGTGTTGTATGCGGAAGAAGATGCAGGTAACGAGGAAAATACTGGAGGGATGCGAGAGATAGGTGAAAACGATCGCCAAGCCGCGTGGGCTCAGATTGGTGAAGGGTATTACAATCTGAGCAGCACCAAGAGCACGAAGTTGAGGGATCCGCTCTACAGATACATCCATAGGCTCCTCGGCTACTCTGTTAGTCAAAGACACGATAGCGGTGGCATCGTTGGGTTAAGAGATTTGGTTGTCCTCCACTGCATCCATAATCGCAGGCCGCTTGATGTTCCGTTCCTCATGCTCCGAAACATGCATCATAACCGCCTTGCTACTGCACCAACCCCTATCTTCTTTGGGGGATGGGTGTACCGTCTCTTCAGGCACTTCACCCGCATACCTAGGTCATTCGGAAGGAGCCTATGGTCGGGTAGGGTAGATATACACATCTGCCGCTCAATGAACCTAATTTATGAGGCTGAAGACGGGACGGTAAGCTTCCAAAGGATGCAAGGTCATGCATGGAACCCGCAAGAAGCACTTGTCATCCACGCTCCACAACATCATCAGTACCAATACCAGCCCCATGGTGATCCGGGCCAATCCTCCTCAGGAGGCGGTTTTCCAAACTTTCAAAGTTTACATGATTTGTTGCAGGAAAACCTCATGTGCACCAGGAACACCTACAATATGGCAAGCAACACGTACCACCGGGTTGGGGCGATCGAGAGAAACATATCCGATATCCAAGATGATATTGGAAATATCCTGGAATACATAGCTGGCCATGGTGGGGATGATGATGATGAAGACGAGGACATAGATTAGGCGGGAGGAGCGGTGGAAGAAGCGGTTGGTTGATGATTCCCCAGGTTAACCTTTTCTAATCTTGAACAAATTAAGGCCTGCGTGCCAAGTGTTGAACAATTTACTTTCCCTAACTTCTTTTATTTTCTGCATTTATTTTTCGTTTAACTTTGTTGACATGGATGTTGAACTTGGTAAAATTAGGATGTTTGCTATGGTGTGGTATGGTGTTTATTGATTAAGCAGGTACATACGAGGCTTAGATTACTAAGCATTAGTAATACTAAAGCCGGGGCAGGGAAACCGAAGAAAGAAACCTGTTTTTCAACCTTGCAGATTGTCCACACGGGGCCGTGTCCAGCCGACACGCCCACGTGCCCACTCTCCCAAAACCTGTTGTTTGTTTTATTTCTACAGACTATGACAGACACGGGGTCGTGCCCAGCCAACACGCCCCCGTGTCCACCTTCTGTAAGTTTTCGTTACTGGCACCTGAACACGGGGTCGTGCCCACCAAGCACGGGGCCGTGTCTAGTGCCCAGTAACACAAAATTTTTGTTTTTCACACCTTTTTACACATTCAATCAACCTAAAAACTTATTTTTGGGACACATTGAGGACAATGTGTAATTTAAGTGTGGGGGGGGGGGGGATGCTAAAACCTTGAATCTTGCAAGTCCTAAATTCAAGCCTTACACAAAACTCTATTGGAATCGCTAATCACCCCAAATTTTTTTCAAAAATTTTCAATTTTTTTACTTGTCTAAGTTTAACTTGGGAATTTCAAGTTCTAAAAAAGTTATCTTTTTAGGAATTTACAACCGATAGCATCGTGATAAAAAGAACCAACATAAGAAAATTATGAAAAGGCATGACAAACTTAGTTAAAATTTGATTATATATACTTGATCACATAAAAAAAATCCCATTCCCACAAAAGTGAGTTTTGAGCCTTTATTGAGCATACAATTACATATCATTAAACTAAATGCTCATTTTTCGTTTCTTGTGTGAATAGCCGCTTGGTTCTTACGACTCTAGAACTTGCCACGACGATACATTCCCGGTCCTTACCAACTTAAACCCGAGTAAGTAAATGATGGAGGCATTAGGACTAACCCTTTTTATTTCTACACCATTATTTTTCTTTTTTTTTACCACCTACCCAAAATCCCCCTAGTTAGCCCCTTTGAGCCTAAACCTTTTCATTTCATAACCCAAACCAAACACCCTTTTACCCACCAAAACCTTTTTTTTATTTTTTAACCCTTTGTTTTAGTAAGTAGCTCAGTTTTTCGTATGACTTTTGAAAAAAAAATGTTGAAGCAAAAGAAAATAAACAAACAAGTTTATCAAAAATAACTTTGTTTGAATAATAGCTTCATCAAAATAAAAGTTGCAAAAATAGAAAGTCTTACGAAAACCGACGCTTGTTACACTTTTCGCCATTTTTCTACTAACCACTAACCCAACCACCTACCTTTAACCCAAACCTAACCCTTCACCCAAAAAGTCCTCTTGATATTTACAAAGGTATATAAGTTAAAAAGGAGGATGATTGATTGCTTGGCAAGCATATGGTAGGAGTAAGTTCCATGCCGCTCTCGAGTGATTCACTAAAATACATCTTCGGCCGAGTGTTGAGTGATCTCCCGTGAGGTATGTGAACTTGTATATAAATAGAATTTTAAAGAGGCATGTTATGCCCTAATAAGTAATTTATCTTATGAAAAGTTTTAAATAAATCATGACGAATAGGATTGTACATAAATAAAAATAAAACTAAATAAAGAATCTTGGAAATCCCGACACTCTATGACAAGCCCGAAAACTTTCTCTTCTACCCATTCCATTTGGGTGTGTAAAGCCACATTATAAAGAGTTTTGCTTGAGGACAAGCAAAGATTCAAGTGTGGGGGTATTTGATGTGTGCAAAATGCAACATATAAATTACATCAATTGTGGCATAAAACTAACCCTTTTTTACTACTAATGTTGGAAAAAGTGTGCTTTTGTCTTCCTTTTGTATTTTCAGGATTAAATATGCTCAAATTAACAAAAGAAGCAAAAAGACAGCAAAATCTAACATAAATACAAGAAAAGGAACAAACGTGACATGCCCGACCCCACGACAGCATCTTCCCAAGCAAAACAAGAAGACAGAAGACTGAACACGCCCCGTGCTCAGCCAGCACCGGGGCGTGCCCAAGTGTCAGCAGAAAAGACAAAGTGGTAGAAGCTTCTATTGCCCACCACGAGGCCGTGTTCAGCGGACACGGGGCCGTGGTCACCTATAAGATTCACACAATCCAGGCAAATCTTCATAGTACAAAGATTCTTCTGCACACGGGGTCGTGCTCAGCGGACACGGGGGCGTGGTCAACTAATATAGACAAACTGCATTAAATGAAGAAAGAGAGGATGTGGACACGGGGCCGTGCCCGAGCTTCTTTTCAGCCTATAAATAGGAGTGCTTGGCTCAAGCTCAAACCATCCCTTGGCACACCACCTCTCTCACACTTCACCCACCACCCACCACCACCATAACACCATCATCCACCACCATCATCCATTGTCCATCATAGAGTGTGTGAGTCGTCTCGGGATCCAAGATTGATCGTAAGAGTTCTTGACAATCAAGGCCATGTTTGCCTAAGTCTCTTACATCACTTGGTGAAGACAAGTGTCTAGTGTAATACTTTTTATTTTTAATCTTTTCACACTTTTTACTTGGTTTTGTATTAATGACTTTAATAACTAGTTTCTTATGTTGAAGGTGATTCTTCCTTATCGTTTGTCCGTGGTGTCTTGACATTATTTTACTGTCTATATAAAATAAAAGATTTTCACCATTCATATCTCCACGGTCTATATGGAGGTATGTTGGCTACCTGGTCGGGGGTTAAGGGAACGGTTTGGTAAGAGTCTTGCCATTGTTCAGCGTTTAGAGGTCCTGCAATGGACCTGGGTCAAATTTAGTAGGACCTCCTTCAATACTTAACGGTATTGGATGGCGGGGGTCCAAACTCTTTGATCCCCTCATAAGTTAACTACTATTAATACTATAACCCGGCTATTTAGGACTGTATCCCTGCTGACTCAGACTACTTAGTCGAGGGTAACGTCACCTCCAAAAGAGGGGCCTACCATAATTTGCATTAATAACTTAATTAATTATCTTTCAATAATCCGAACCTTTAGGATTGTATCCTTGCTGACTCAAACTACTGGGTTGAGGGTAACGTCACATTCAAAAGAGGGGCCTACTACAATAACTAAGATAATCTCTTAAATAAGTGC
Organism: Helianthus tuberosus; assembly: GCA_030545235.1. Classification (NCBI taxonomy): domain Eukaryota; kingdom Viridiplantae; phylum Streptophyta; class Magnoliopsida; order Asterales; family Asteraceae; genus Helianthus; species Helianthus tuberosus. Next base: position 91,719,259 of record CM060411.1, read on the forward strand.
AAAAGTGCGGAAATAATCAAAGGTTACACTAAACACGAGTCGGAGCCAAGTGATTCATCTTGTCTATCTGTTTTTTCTTTTATTTTTATTTTCAGCATTTTAGTTAGTTTTTATTTTTCTTAGCTTAAAACATTTTTCTAAAATTTTTTATTTGATTAGACGTTAAGGATAAACCGGTACTAAAAGCTCTTGTGTCCTTGGACGACCTCGGTATCTTACCAACACTATACAACGCTCACGATGGGTGCACTTGCCCATATGTGTGTTTAGTGTTAGTAAATATCGTGTTTTATAAATTTAAAACTTGACTAAAAAGTGTTAAAAAGGGCTTAATATATATATTAAAAACTAACAACACTTCACACGCATCACCGGTCAACTCGATCAAACCGTTCGACGTTTCGACACTGATTTGGTAAAGATATACGGCGCGATTATTTCGTTATTTTTATAGTTTATATCACCTGATAACGAGCTCGAACCGACTGATTATAATTTACATTTGATATATATTTGACAAAATTACATATAGTTTAATTGAATCTTGATTGAATAATGTTAGATTTTGATAAAATAACGACAACCTGCGTTGTCAGGGGCATCCAAAAACAGAGGGAACTCTGCCCGTTTTTCGAGAAAACTCGTAAACAAAACACGTTTTATTATAAGACGAAACTTTTTATCCGAGGAACTTTTATAAAGACAAATACAAATATAAAACTTTTTTTTCGACAAACAACTTACGAAAACAACGATACGGAAATTATTTAAAAACAAATAAATATAGTTATTATATTTATTTTAAATATTAAACAACACGAATTCATTTATAAAAATAAATATAATTATATATTTATTTTCGAACACAAGAACTCGATGACAATTTTATAGAATAAATATAACTTTTTATATTTATTTCAAATGCCTAAACGACATATACACGTATTTTGATACTTATCATACGAGACGCGATACACAACACGAGTTTGTTATGTATACTTTCATGTAAATATTATTTACATACTCGTACGATTTCTCGAGTCGATTAATGAGATTTTATTGTTATATTTATATAATTTTATATATATAAATATTTATACATTATAAATCTCATGAAAACTAAGTCTTCCCAAGACTTGTTAATCCTTAACGACATTAAACGGTACTTAACAAGTATAACTCAAGCGTTTCCATTAATCTAACAACTTACCGACGAATCGTTTAGCTAACGAGTATAACTTCCTCGTTTCCCTCAAGATAATAACCTACCGTCGAATCATTCGGTCAACGATTCGGTAGAGCTCGGTAACACGTAGTTTAGTTACCGCTTTTGGTTAAAAACTTATAAGATATTCCGTGCTAGGAATATTGTAGAATGCACGCTAGCGAGTCACGTCTTGGAAACGACATCACGAAGTCGTATTTAGCTAGCTTGCACATGGAAATTCAGGTGAGTTCATTACCCCACCTTTTTACGGTTTTACATTTTTCTAAATGTTTTCGGGGTGGAAAGACATGCATATTTCTCAAAACATACAAGGTTTTCAATAAACATGAATTACATATTTCTAAACCATTTTACAAACAAGTTTCAACTGACATAAACGGTTACGAAAAGCTTATGTTCTATACCGGTTTTTCAAGCAAGAGTATTTTTCGAAATGTACATACACACGAATTCTAGTTTTCTAAACTACGAAAAAATACGAGTACAAAGAGGTACATCAAACTAAGGAATGATACATAGATCACGTGACGAATAGGGTACCATAAGCACCATTAGTCAACGTATACATTTAGACCACGGAACAGAAGGGTTAGATCTAATGGGTTTCAGGCAACCCCACTCTTGGCCTACTTTTACCAATGAGTGCTTTTGTGTCTCAGTCGAACTCAACAAAAATGCCTAGGTTTGGTGGCTTCCTATGTCGTTACATATGTTAGTGGCCTCGCGAACCATTAGCGATCTCGTATTCCTTACATATACAGAACTCAATTTCATTACGTCTTTACAAATTACATACCATGTTTCATACAAATTCAAAGCATAGGATTATGCAGGCTTGATGTCAATGTCAGGGTGAACATTGACAGTACACACATTTTACAAACACAAGAGTTTACAAATGCAAGGTTTTTGCAAATATAATGCGTTACAAATACAGAGTTTTCATATAACTTGACAAGAAAATGATTTTTTTTTAAATTCGTTTTCTCAATAATATTTCACAAACCGGTTATTCAAAAGATTTATTTCAAATCTTTTACAAATAAACTATGAACTCGCTCAACTTTATGTTGTTTTTTCGCATGTTTCTTTCTCATGTTACTTTATTATGGCACGGTTGGAATAGGAGAACCAAGTGGGGTCGAGTACTTAGTGGCGTTTAATTTCTAGAAGTCTTAGCTTATTTGCTTCCGTTGTGCAATGAAGATACCAGTCCGGTCACGCCAGCTCTAATAATTTCGGGGTGTGACACGGTCACCGTCGCCGCTATACGGGTTCGCACTCGCATTCGTTAGTTCGTATCACTAGCACTTGTTCGTTGAACCTCGGTGTCTCAACCGGTTAGTCATTAACCGAGGTATATCTTCTTATCGGTAGTTAAATATATTTTTACTGTGCTCGTATTTGCATGTAACCGGATCCTGTCGGGTTTCGTTTTGTTGATCACTTGTTTATATTTCCGATGTGTTTTATTAATTAACTCGCTTAATTAATTATCTATTATTTATTGAACCGATTTTTTATAAATAAATTTTTGACCGATCACCATGGAAACCCAACACAATTGACCGTCTGTTCCTAATGCACGGGGCGTGGTCAACTTTGTGGGTCCCACGTGATCGTCCAAGTCTTCCAGAAGCTTTCCCTTTGTCTTGTACTGCCAAGGCATGGGGCGTGCCTAGGTTTTTTCACCTGATCTTCGCAAGGTGGGCTTCTAGTGGTGTCTGGTGGCTCCCGGATCCGAGGCATGGGGCATGTCTGGTGCGGTATGGGGTGTGGCTGGACATTTTCTTCTATTTTATTCCATTTTAGCCCAGATTGGCATCCTTTGTTACTATTGGGTTAATTTTTGTCCTGAAAATTCAATATAAACCAATTAAAGCTTATTCTTAACATTTCGTTAACAAAACATATTAAAAAAGGGAGTAAAGTACTTTTTGAGTCCCTGTAGTTTGTGCATTTTAACTATTTGAATACAAAAACCAAACTTGTCTTGATTTGAGTCCCTGTGGTTTGTATTTTTAACCCTTTGAATCCAAAATGAAACCTCCTCCAACCCTTTGAGTCCCTGTGGTTTGTATTTTTAACCTTTTAAATCCAACCCTTTTAGTCTATGATTTGGATGAGGTTTGCATTTTGGATTCAAAAGGTTAAAAATACAAACCACAGGGACTTAAATCAAGACAAATTTAGTTTTTGGATTCAAATAGTTAAAATGCACAAACCACAGGAACTAAAAAAGGACTTTACTCTAAAAAAGGTAATAAATTAACATAAAAACATGTGTGTTTTGGCTCATTTTAAGCCACTTTTAAAAATATATATAGAATAACACAATAAATGTTAAAATTATCATGCTAAGAATAAAACTTAGAGCATCACTAAGGCCATGTGTAGTCATAACGCCCTTTTGGGGGCGTTATGCGACACGTGGCGCGCCACGTCAGCAAGGGGTTTTATGGGGCGTTATGCAATTTGAGGCCGTAGTCATAAAGCCCCTTTGTCATCATTACTCAATTATGTTAATATTCATTTTTTTAATTAATTTCTAAGTTTTATAAAATTAAAAAAACATTCAATTAAATAAAAAACAATACATTAAAATAAAAAAAAGTTAAAGAAAAAAAAATTACACCTAAAAAATAAATTTATTCTTCGGTTTCATTTTCGTTCTCTCCTTCTTCCTCTTCGTTTTCTCCAGCATCCAAACCTACGTCTTCAAAGTTCCCGTCTTCGAATTCCTCAACCTCTTCTTCCTCGGAATCTTCGTCGTTATCACTGTTGAATCGAATTGGGCGAATCGCCCAAGCATGCTCAACCAAATCCGCCTTCAACGTGTTATGTATTTCTCTAGATCGCAATAGCTGAGCATTTGCGAGTCTCTCTTCCATTGTTGCTTGGGTTCCTTCGACTAAATCTTCTGGAATATAGTTTTGGCATATCGCTCTTCCATCATCCTCAATGATCATATTATGCAAAATGATGCAAGCATACATGGTCATTCGTATTCTATCCTTATGCCACATGCGACAAGGATTTCTGAGAAAATGCCATCGTTGCTGTAGAACCCCAAAACACCTCTCGATATCCTTTCTCGAAGACTCTTGTAATTTTTTAAAATACTTTATTTTTTCATCGAACGTTTCAGAAAACGTTTTAACAATAATCGAATACTCCGGGTAGATACCATCGGCCAAGTAGTAGCCATGCTCGTAGTCGTTCCCGTTTGCATGAAAACCGGCCTTTGGTATAGTTCTAGAAATGTAGCCCTCTATTAATGGTGAAGCCTCTAACGTATTAATATCGTTAAAACACCCGACTACACCAAAGAAGGCCGACCAAACCCAAAGGTCGTATGACGCAACAGCTTGTAATACCAAAGTTGGCCCTTTTTTATCACCCCGTGTATGTTGACCTCACCATGCGGTTGGACAATTATACCAACGCCATTGACGACAATCCAAGCTACCAATCATGCCGGGTATTCCATGCTTTTCTAGATGCACCTCATATATTTGTTGAAGGTCGTTCCAAGTGGGGTGTCTCAAATAACGTTTTTCATATAACTGGCATATACCTAAAATATAATTTAATATACAAAAGTCTTACTAGTAAGCTACTAAAAAATAAATATATAAAAGTAAATAAATAAAAGACAATAAAAATTACCATAGCAAAAATGTTCCAAGCAATCTCGGGTTGTTTTCTCCGCCATCTTCAAGTACTCGTCGTTGATGTGGTACGTGTTTCCGTATGACAATACGCGTAAGGCGGATGTGACCTTTTGAATTGAGGTGAAGCCTAGATATCCTCGCGCGTCCATTCTTTGTTTAAAGAAATCATACTTATTTTCCAAATCATTAGAAACGCGCAAAGATAACCTTTGGCTCATACGAAAACGCCGTCTAAAAACATTAGGTCCGTGAACCGGTGTCGCATCAAAATAGTCTCTCATCAAACGCTCGTTCGCGGCTTCACGATCTCGCAAGATATAGGTGCGCCGCAAGATGGGTCGTGGAGGGGGAGTAGGCCGAACGTGCTCAAGTGCTTGTATCATAAAAGTACACACACTCGTAACCGATTCTTCCTCCTCCGCGTCTTCTTCGGGTGAAAAAAATCTTCGGTAAATATCGGTGAACGAGTCTTCCGACGGGGAACCCATTTTTTTGAATAAGGTGAGAGTAGCTTCAACACTTTTTAAAAAATATAGAGAGAATGAGAGTTGGATTGTATTGATTTGTAAAAAAAATGGAAGAGTTGGAATGTATTTATAGTGTGAAAATAAAATAAAAATTGATTTTTTTTTATTTAAACATGACCGTTTGACAACGGTCAAAAGTCCAAAACATGCATCAAATAGCGCCGCGAAAATTATAGCGCTTTGAATTTTTTTTGGGCATAGCGCCCTTCGTGTTGGTGTGGCCGGCGCCATCTCGGCGCTATGGGGGCATTTCGCGCCCCAGTACGCATGCTCTAATAGAGATGTTTTTAGGTGGTATTTTTTGGTGCTAATGTGGCACCTGCCCAACCAATGAGAGCATTTCTCTCACTTGCCACTCTCACAAACACATTTCTTCTCTCTCTCCTCTCTCATCTCTCTTCTCTACACTCACATAATTCACGCCCATCTATTTTTTCTCATTTTTCCTCACAAACATCTTCACACCCTCTCTCCTCCACATCACTTTCTCTCTCCCTAAAAACACCAAAATATCCCCTTATTGTGGATGCTCTTATTAGAATATAAAATGGTAAACGTATCAATTGCCAAACTAACAGGGTATTCTATTAAAAAGAAATGGATGTGTGATATTAAAGAGTGAGTTACACAGATAGTGTTTGTGGTTTACAAAAATAACATTTTAAGTATTATAGTTATCGAGTAACATGATTTTGTTCTAGGGTATAAATTCTGTAACACCTTTGAGTATTAAGGTTAACAGTTGTTAATTTTTCCGTTTACTTTAATTAAAATGACAAGAATACTTTTTTTGTATATATATATATATATAGGGGATCGCTAGAATGAGAACCACCACGAGTTATGAGAACCACGAGAACCGCGCCCCGCGGGTGGCCGTCGGCGACGAAATTTTTTTTACACCTAGATCCGTATATTTTAGTGGGGGGTTTAAATTTTCGGTTCAAACGGCGCCCCCGAGGGGGTAGTTTTTTACGCCCAAAGTTTGGGTTTTTTTAATTTTTTTAATTTTTCTTTTTTTTTTTACCAAACTTTGGGCGTAAAAAACTACCCCCTCGGGCGCGCCGTTTGAACCGAAAATTTAAACCCCCCACTAAAATATACGGATCTAGGTGTAAAAAAAATTTCGTCGCCGACGGCCACCCGCGGGGCACGGTTCTCGTGGTTCTCATAACTCGTGGTGGTTCTCATTCTAGCGGCTCCATATATATATATATATATAGGGGAGGGCTATATAGAAAACCCTTATGTTTTTAGAAAACTCTGGAAACTCAAAGCTCCCGACATTTTTTTCAAAGCTCCCGACATTTTTTTTTTGAAAAAAATAACACATGTAATATACATGTTTTTAAGTGTTTTGGGCAAAAAAAAACAAAAAACAAAAAAGCGCCGAAGGGATGTTTTTTAAAAAAAATAAACAAATTTCAGCAAACTTCGGGTGACTAACATGTGTTAGGCAAAAAAGGCTGAAACTTGCTGAAATTTGTTTTTTTTAAACATTCCTTCGGCGCTTTTTTTTTTTTTTGCCCAAAACTCTTAAAAACATGTATATTACATATGTTATTTTTTTCAAAAAAAAAAATGTCGGGAGGTTGGGTTTTCTAGGGTTTTCTCAAAATGGAGGGTTTTCTACCTAGCTTTAGCATATATATATATATATATATAAATATGGGAATGTTCATTTGAGAAGAAATTTAATGTGAGAAGAAAAAGAAGAAATCGCATATTAGTAAAATACCATTTCATTTATAACTCATATCATTAATTTTTCTCTCTTTAATTAATTAGTCAACTAATCATTAATTATCATACATATAATCTACAAAACCTACACATATCAAAATTTTCCTACATATACCCTATAGTCCTACACATTATAGAATTTTATCCTACACAGTCGAAATTTATCCTACACACATCGAAATATATCATACACTACTCGTAATTTATCCTACACAACTAGTAATTGATTCTTCACTTTTAATTAAGTTGTTTTTTTTAATTTGGAAAAAGTACATATTTTGAAAATGAGTTACAAATTTAATTTAGTTAGTTATTAACGGGGAAGAATACAAATTAATGATTGATGTAAGTTTACCAATATACCCTTATATTAAAATTAAATACAAATATTAAATGAAGTAAAATGAAGCATTCTTATTGGTTGAAACTTTTTTTTTCTTCTTACAAAAAATTATTCTCATTTGAACTCTCCACTATATATATATATAGAGAGAGAGAGAGGAAGGTTAACGTATGTCACACCCCCAAAATCCACACGCGGAGTATCACCGCTTGGAGGCGTGACTGACCAGGATCAAGCCATCAATCATATCAAACATAGTATTTAAGTGTAAAAGTAGGAAAATGTAATTCATCTTGACATGACTGATGTTCATAACCAAACATTGTTTAAGTAGCGGAAGCATAATAATGAAAACCCAAAGTAAGTTATAAGTTCAAATATCGTCTACGATCCGTATCCCACAACGACCTGCTCCTCCCTGTGCAAGCTCCATATGTACCTAAAGTCCTGCAAGGCATGTAAGAGAGAGTCAACAACTAGTTGAACGAGTTCACAGTTAATAGTTCAGTAATGGTATAGCGTGAGTAGTAGTATGTTCGTTCGTTACAATGTATCGTATTAGTTTCCATCGCGGCCCTCCAGGCAGGTGTGCGAAGATGTTGGGGAAGGTCTTTCCCCAAGTTTTTCTAGACTAGGTTTGTTTGTATCGCGGCCTCTCTAGGCAGGTGTGCGAAGATGTTGTAAATTTAGTTCGCGGCCAATGTCCTTGGCAGGTGTGCGAAGTCAGTCATAATATCGCGGCCAATGTCCTTGGCAGGTGTGCGAAGATCGTTCAATAAGTGTTACTAGTCTAGCAGTAGTTTCTGTCATTCATGTATGTACAGTAATCATCAAATCCCCATTCCCCCCTGGGAACCCCATGCCTTGGCTTGTGTGAACTCACCTTGGTTTTGCTCGGTATGCTAAGTATGTGCTCAAGTAAATCAATCACGTCCTAAAATACGCACGTATGCATGATCAGTTTATATCCAACTTGTTCACATATAGGTACACAGTCGATAAGCAAGTAACACATAGCACGTATTCATAATCATACAAGTCATGCATAGAATCTAACAGCAGTTAGTTAACCTGGTTAAGTCTTAACAGAATTAGTTTACTGTGCAGGTTATCCATTTGGCGAAACACAATTCGGCGAAACACGTATTCTGTTTCGTCAAGGCTGGTCTCGGCGAAACACATATGTTTCGTCGTCACCTCTGTTTCGTCTAAGGTGTTAGTTACGTCGAGCCGTTACATCAGTTACGGGATATCACAGAACCCTAATCATTACTCACAACACATGACCAATCATCGACTAACAATCATCTTTTTAACAAACACATATTAGCAATCAAGAAATCATTCGGTTCATGTGCAAAAATCAAGACATCATTTAATTCTAATCTCATGATAATTCTGACTATTCTGACAACACACATGTGCTATCATTTACTTGCATGTTTGCAGGGATTGATGGGAATCAAGATTGCCCCTGCACATGGCCATATTCCTTTGATTTGGTTGGACCGATTTACCTACTGTGCATAAGTTCCTTATGATATTCTTAATTCTCATGTATTAACACATTAACAGGCATACACGATAAATCAAATCACCTAACATTCATGGCAGTTTGCCGATAATATAAATATATATATTGTTCTTTTATAATAGCCGACAATTTTATTCAGACCATATGCTCATCATCATCCACATCATTATTCAATATTAGCAAATTAACATAATCATTTACTGCAAGAATATCATGGAACCATATCATTCATAATCATCACATGTTAAGTGTTCATTCATACATCAATTAAACAAATGATTCCATCTAGAAAAACATGAGTAATCGAATACTAACCCAAGAAGTTCAATCGATGTACTGGACTCGGTGTTCAAACGGCCGTAGGGTTTCACAAAGAGAGAGAGTGTGTGATGTGATTTTAGGGTTTTCAGATTGCTAAGCGTGTGAAACTGAACCCGTTTCACGTTTAAATGTGTATTAACGGTTTTGGGCCCATACTGGGCTTCAGCGAGTCAACGGGCCGGCGAAACAAGTTCTGTTTCGTCGAGTTCGTGTTGGCGAAACAGGCTTTGTTTCATCGAGTATGCTCATGGCGAATCACAACTCTGTTTCGTCGAGTTGTTTGATGGTGAAACACTCTAAGTGTTTTATAATAATCCATGTTATATTTTTACAACAATAAATCACATATGTGCACAATCATAACACGTTTCATTAAAACATAACATGTATGGTTACAAGTCAAACAGTCAAACAACTACACAGTCAAAGTCAGCGTGCATTTAATGCGAAAGTGAAAGTCGGAAACTCGAGTTGTCACAACGTACATTACGTACGACATATAATTACGCACGTTCATTTTAAAATCACGAACGTTATAACTAAAAAAATCTAAAATCACGCATGTTGAAAACAATAATCACGCATATTGAAAACATTAATCACGCATGTTATAGAATAAAATCACGCACGTTGTCGTACGTGATTTACGTTAAGCCGTAATGTATTTTACACTTTCTCTCTCTCTCTCTCTCTCTCTCTATATATATATATATATATAGGGCGGATCCAGGGGTGTTTTGGGGGTTCCCGGGAACCCCCTCGGTTTGGAAAAAATAGAAAAAATTAGTGGAAACCATGTATGATTTAGAAAAAAAATAGTGAGAATTAGTGAAAATCTACCAAAAGGAACCTAGTGGAAAACATTCCTGGATCCGCCATATATATATATAGGACAAAGATCCGTTAGGAACCACCTCTTATTGCGAGAACCGCAAGAACCAATATGAACACAAAAAAAAAATGCCTAAAAATAGCTAAAAATCACACAAATTTTTTTTAATATTTTTTTTTTATAAAAAAATCGCAACTTTTCGAAGCAAAAAAAAAAAGTATTTAAATTTTTTTTGCTACTAAAAGTAGCGATTTTAACATAAAAAAATTAGATTTTTTTTTTATTTTTTTAGATTTTTTTATGTTTTTTTGGGGTTTAGTTTTTAGCATTTTAGCTTGTGAGGGGGGGGGGGGGGGGTTAGGTTTTTGGGGGGTGGGGGTGGGGGAGGGGGGTTTAGGTTTTTTTTTTTTTTTTTTTGGGGGGGGGGGGGGGTTAGGTTTTTGGAGGGTTTTAGTTTTTAGCATTTAGCTTGGGGGGGTAGGGTTTTTTTTGAGGGGTGGGGGGTTTAGGTTTTTTTTTTTTTTTGGGGGGGGGGGGGGTGGGTGTTAGGTTTTTTAGCTATTTTAGGTTGTGTTCACATTGGTTCTCGCGGTTCTCGCAATAAGGGTGGTTCTCGCATGAACCTTACCCTATATATATATATATATATATATATATATATATATATATATATATGGGAATGTTAAAATGAAAACCACTAGTTAACGCGAAAACTCGAAAACTAACTAAAAAAGTCTATAAAACATACCAATTTTTTTTCATACCAATTTTCGCTATTTTAGATATATAAAAAAAACTTTTTTCAATTTTTTTTTTTGTGCACATGTGTAATAGTACACATACACATGTGTATTTGCACTACAAAAAAAAATATTTTTTTGAAAACAAGTTTTTTTTATATATACAAAAACTAACGATTTTTAATATAAAAAATTGCAAAAGAAAAAAGTTTTGGTGTTTTTTTTAGACTTTTTAGTTAGTTTTCGAGTTTTCGCGTTAAAAGTGTTTTTATTTGAATCTATGCCCTTTGTATATATACATTGACCATTCATCTCAAGTACTGAAAATTAAAATACAGGGTTTATTTATGTAAATTTCTTGATTAAAATAAAAATTAGAAATGAAAATGAACTAAAGCCCCCTCATAACTACTCCGGCAACCACTCCGACGAGCTTGTAAATCGCCTCACACCACCTCTTTTCGTGAACCAAATCCACACCGAGCCACCTCCACCCCCTGAAACAAATCGTCTTGGCCTAGCTTGTTCTCTGACAACATTGGTACCATAAATGACCGGCATACCAAAACCAATTCTTGTCAAAATCAATCAGATGCTCAATCTACGGACGTCCAATTCACGATTCTGGTTCTGGTTCTGGTTCAAATCCCATGAATAGAGAGGGTGGTAGCCACCGCCAATGGTAATTTGATTTTAGGTGGGGGTGATTATTGTAATGTTTTCTTTTATTTTTATAATAGTAATTTGTATAAATGGTCCCTCTATTTAAATAGAGTTAAGGGTAAATTACTTTTTGAGTCCCTGTGTTTTAGTTGTTTTAACCACTTGAGTCCAAAATCAAAATGTTTAACGACCTGAGTCCCTATAACGATTTTTCTTAACTATTTGAGTCCAATTTTTTAACACTGTTAGAATATCCTGTTAGTTTTTCTTGAAAAGACTAAAATACCCCTAATATTTAAAAAACATAAAAATAAAATACATAATATATAAACATACATATACTCTCTCACTAATCAGACACACACACACACTTCCACTTTACTCTCTCTTTCCCTTTGCAGAAAACAACCTCCATCACCGCCATACATGACCACCACAATCATAAACCACAGCCACGAGACCACCACTGCAACTACCACGACTAGCCAACACAATCGCCGCCATCACCAACCACCCCACCACCCCATCACCATAAACCACCACCGCCACGAGATGATCACTGCAACCACCACCACTAAACATCACAACCGCCGCCATCACCAACCACCACGAAAGCAGATCTGACGATTTCGGAGCGAAATTTGTTGTTGCTTCTGAAGATTCAAGCGCAAAGCAATATTCAATAGGGATTTATCGGAAGTTGGTTTGAGTGACGGTCTCAATTTTTTCTTCTTTGATGCGGGTTTTCTTATGCTTGTGCTTCTTCTTTGTGTGTTCTTCTGGCACGATGTCGTTTTCCAGCATTGGAGTGTCGGTTTCTGTATCGATTGTGTCCCTTTTGTGCTTCTTGCCCATTGATTTAGGCTGAAAACTGATCGAAGAAGATGGACGACATGTAATTTCCAAATGAAGTATAATTGCAGGTAAATTGCAGATCCCAAAGTTTTTGTTGTTTGGCTGGTGTAGTATTTTAATTGTTGAATCTAGTGTAATATTTGGGAGTTGCAGAGTATTGTGAGTGAAGATCTTGATGAAATTTTTTGGCAGAGTATTGCAGTGTAATATTTGGCCGGTTTTCTATTGTTTTTGATGATTTTTTTTGGGTATGAAGATCTTGAATGGGGCTGTATTTCGGTGATAATTTATTGTGAGTGGGGCGACACTAGTGGTGGTGGGTGTTTGGAGGTGGCGACAGTGCGATGGTGGTGGTGGTGCTGGGGATGATGTTGGGGCAGTGGTGGAGATGGTGGCTGTGCGGTGGTGTTTATAGAGAGAAGAGACTTGTACTTATGTGCATATAGTGGCAGTGCTGGGGATGATGTTGGGGCAGTGGTGGAGATGGTGGCTGTGCGGTGGTGTTTATAGAGAGAAGAGACTGGTACTTATGTGCATATAAGACTTGTACTTTGTGTCTAAATGACCAAATTACCCTTTTAGTTAACAGACTTGGTGGATGGAGTTAGAAAATTGGACTCAAATGGTTAAGAAAAGTGGTTATAGGGACTCAGGTCGTTAAACATTTTGATTTTGGACTCAAGTGGTTAAAACCACTAAAACACAGGGACTCAAAAAGTAATTTACCCTATAGTTAATTACAATATTAGTCTCTTCGTCAATTAGCCTTAATGCTTAATGTGTTTAAAAAAAGAAAACCATAAAACTTAAACTTGTTACTTAAAAATAATCCCAAACAAAAGATTAAATACAAATACTTTTATCAAACAAAATACTCTTATCAAACAAAACGAACGAATAGGGTGGAAATGTAAAAAAAACACGTTAGCATTTTCGTAATTATTTACTCGTAGAGTAATTATCAAAAGAGTAAATTACTGTTTTGGCCCCTGTGGTTTAGCCAGTTTAACCCTTTTAGCCCAAAAAAGAATATTTTAACATATCCGACCTCGAGTTTGCATATTATAATGGTTTTGCCCCCTCACACTAACTTTGTTACTTTTCTGCAATTAAGTGTAAGGGTAATTCGGTAATTATATATCTTAGAGGTTGTTTTTGATATTACAAAGTTCTTTTAATACCATGGTTGTAAAAATCCCGACTAGGTGCCGATTAATCGCCGATTAATCAAATTAATCCCGATTAATCCCCATAAATTCCAATTAATCCCCGATTAATCCCGATTAATCGTTAGTCCCCACCCCGCCGCCCGACTAGCGATTACTACAACACTGTTTATTACTTAAGGGATTATTAATGCAATTACTCAATTTTTATTATTATTTCGTTATTTTCTTGATTATTGTTTAACAAAATATGTTTTATATATGCAAATAAATATGTATTTTCATTAAACGTTTGTTTTTTTACAAACGTCATTTTAAAACAATTTCTTTTTAAACTTTTTAAACCATCTATCGTTTTTAAAATTATACATTTTTAAATTTTAACTTTTTTTAAACCATCTATCGTTTTTAAAATTATCCATTTTTAAACCACTTGTTTATTAAAATCGTTTTTTAATTGTTTGGCTTTTAAAGTTTTTTTTAAACGATTCATAATATACCGTTCTTTTTAAAATCTTTTTTTAACTTTTTTAAACAATTCGTTTTTTAAGTCGTTAATTTTTAAAAGCGTTTTTTTCTAAACCATTCCTTTTTGAACTGTTTTTGAAATCGTTCATTTATAAAACTTTGAATTCAGTTTACTTATAGTCGTTAGGGAAAAAGAACTTAAGAAAATGAATGATTTAAAAAATCAAAGGAATTTAAAAATGATCGATTTTAAACGAACGAGTGGTTTAAAAAACAAAGATTAAAAAAGGACGTTTATAAAAAAACCTTAAAAAATAAGTAAACAAGTGTAAGGTACTAAAAAACGCACGAACTTAATAAACGAAAGGTTAAAAAATAATGAATTTTGAATAAACAAACGGTCCAAACAAATGGAAGATTTGAAAAAGAAATAAACCATTCTAATTTTTTTTTGAAAAATGAACGATATTTTGCAAACTTTTTATTAGAATGTTTTTTTTTCAAATCTTACATTTCTTTTGTTTTTATACACGTCGTTTTGTAAAATTAAAAAAAATGAATGACTTAAAAAAGCGAGTTGTTTAAATTTTAAAAAATAAATGATTTAAAAAAAAATGGTACAAAATGAAGTGTTTAAAAAACCTTTAAAAGACAAACGACTTTAAAAAGAACGATTTTAAAAACCAATGGTTTAAAAAGTAACAATTTTAAAAACGATATATGGTTTAAACAAAAAGTAAAAAAGCAAATTATTTTTTAAAACGACTTTTATAAAAACAAACAGTTAATGAAAATACATATTCATCCGTATATTTAAAACGTATTTTGTTAAATAATAATCGTGAAAATAACGAAATAATAAAAAAACTTGAGTAATTACATTAATAATCTTTTAAATATTAAAAAAAAACTTTGTAATTATCAAAAACATCCCCTAAGTTATATAATGACCTAATTACCCTTACACTTAATTGCGAATAAGTAACAAAGTTAGTGTCAATGGCCAAAACTGTTATAAAATGCAATCTCAGGATCTGATATTTTAAAATATTACTTTTTGGGCTGAAATGATTAAACTGGCCAAAACAGTAATTTACTCTTATCAAAATTACCCTACAAATGATCTTGTAAGGTAATTTTGATCTTGTAGAGTAATTTTGTAAAATGTTCTTATAGGGTAATTTTGATCTTGTATAGTAATTTGTAGAGTATCATAATTACTCTACAAATAATCTTGTATGGTAATTTTGATCTTGTAAGGTAATTTTGTAGAGTAATTTTGAATTGTATGTTGTTTGATAAACTTACAGAGTAATTTTGATACACTTATAGAGTAATTTTGATGTTTTGATACACTTGTAGAGTACTTTTGATAATTAGCATACAAGATCAAAATTACTTTACAAGATACACTTGTAGAGTAATTTTGATAATTACCCTACAAGATCAAAATTATTCTACAAGATCATTTTAGAGCAATTTTGATAATTACCCTACGAGCAAATAATTACAAAAATGTCACCGCGTTTTTTTGGTTTTTTCATGTCTTTCGTACATTTTGTACGATAAAACACTTTATACGTTAACTTAGGGCATGTTTGGCAAAGCTTTTCCACCAGAATTTATATCTTATAAACTTTTACAAAAAGCTAATAAGAATATTTAGTGTTTGGTAAACACAAAAAGACTTTTCAAAATGACTTTTTGTATAGGAGAAAAAGTCATTTTTGAGAAGTTAGGATGTTGTGACCTTTTGAGGAGCTTATAACTTTTCAAACACTTTTAGTCATTTTACATCAATAAGTTAAGCCAGACACTTTTTAAAAAACAACTTATTGATTTATTGGTTTTTCTCACATCATAAGCTAATCTAAACACTTTTTTAAAAACTCATTTTTGAAAAGTCATAAGTCAATAATTTATTTGCACAAAAAGTCATTTTTAACTTAAATTAACTCAATAATCCTAAAGGTGTTACTTTCTGGTACATCATAAGGATTGTTTATATAACTCGATGTTAAATTACCGTGTCATGCTACTCTGTAGAGTTTTTAAAACTTTTACCCTTTTTTTTGAACGGTAACTTTCTAAAGGTATTTACATCCCCAAGTCGGGGACCCTAACCAAGTCTGTCCCAGACTTACGTTGTCTTAACCGGATCCACGCTGGGAGAGGTCAGACTTGGCTAACGGCGTTCGCCCGGAAACCGTACTGCCTCCACACGAGACACCTCGCTGGAGTAACGGCCGGATTAAAACCGGGGCGGCTCAGTTTCGAACTTGTGCAACATTGGCTAACATGCACTTACCATCATTGCCTGGTCCCCACACCTTTGCTACACCCGGGAGTCGAACCAGAGTCTCCAAGGAAACAAACCGGCCCAACTCCCAATTGACCTGGGGTGGGTGATGAAAAATACTTTTACCCATCGTATCTCATCTATCATCTTCCAGTATATAATATTATTATAATAGTATGGATGAACATGGGGGTGTCTGAACCGAAGGTGTCTGCACTGTAACTAAATGCAAAAATTGAAGGGACGTGCATTCCTGCTACAAAGCCAAAAAGCCCGTGAATATTATTTGGCAACAGAGAAAAAACAATTTTAACTATTTAATTTCAAATAACAATTTATTTGTTTGTTAATGTTAATTAACACGAAGCACATGAAATAATAATAATAATAATATCACGTGATTAACACGAAGGACATAATAATATTAGTTGGAGGTGGGAGGGTTTACCACGCTTACGTGGGTTCTCGCCCGGGTGGTTCTGTGAGTTCGATCCACGGGGTATGTAAAACATGTGAAGCCTTCGGGTTAGGGCTGTTCAAATCGCTCGACGCTCGTTCGGAAACTGCTCGGAAAATGCTCGTTCGATTTGACGCTCGGTTCTAAACGAGCCGCTCTGCTCGGTTCGGTTTGTAAACGAGCCAAGCATGAGCAAAGGTCCGCTCGGCTCGGTTCGGCTCGAATTATTTTTTTAATTAGTATACATATATATATATACCTATACACATACATATATAAACATGTATATACACACACATATATATACACAAATATAAATTATACATTATACACACACACCTATATATATACACACTTACACATACATATATACTTAAATATAAATTAAATTTATAGTTTTATATGTACCACTCTCTTAGATTTTGGTCACCGATATACAAATTTACAACTATATCTATAGTTACTAGCCCAACCACGCCAATAAAAAATTAATATTAAAACCAAAAGTTAAACCCTAAACCGATAAAAGATAGTTTGTTCATCTCCTCAATGTTTCATTTCGTTACCCTAAGTCGATCTTCTCCTGCTCTCAACGTAATTGTTTGTACAATATGATCATCACCTCGTTGGCCACAACATTGTTATTAATAAGAAAAATATTGTGCCATTAAATGTGCATATTTTTAAAGACATAAAAACTTGAGACCCAACATCGTCACTATCTCTCTCAGCAAATTTAAATCGGGCAACACGGTTGTCCAAATCGCTCGAATTTCGCTCGGCGCTCGCTCAGAATTTTTATTGCTCGAAAAATGCTCGATTGATTTGAGGCTCGGTTTTAAATGAGCCGCTCCGCTCGGTTCGGTTTGTAAACGAGCCAAGCACGAGCAAAGATCCGCTCGGTTCGGCTCAGCTCGTGAACAGCCCTACTTCGGGTGAGGGGTTGAAAAGCCTGTATACGCGGAGAATTCGAACCAGAGGTGTGTAGGTAGTAGGCAAACGACCTACCCACGTAATCTAAGCAGTTCATAAAAAAAGGAGTATCTACTGTCTACGGGCCATCCATTGAATATTTCCTATTATTTATAATCTCTCTTGAAACTTTTTCCCTATTTTTTGCTCCGGTCTTGTCTATTTCAATCGTACCCCTTAATTTCTGGATTGTAATAAACATTCTTTTCTAGCGACAAATTAATCTACTTACTTTTTTATGCAAATTGTTCTTTTATCATATCTATAAAATGTGATCACAACTTTTTATACCACGTCACACCATAAAAAATTTCTCATAATTTTAATATTATATATAGGGTGGGTTCGGCTACAAAGTCTATTTTTCCTACAAAGTGTACAAAGTCATAAAACACCACAATTTCAACCATAAAACACACTTAAAAGTTAAAACCCACAAATAACAGAGTGAAGATCACTAAAACACAATAGGAAAACCCTAACAATCCATAAAAACTTCAAACAGACCATCATAGAACTATGAATATAAAACACAATATGACAATCAACATAAAACACACTAATGTTAGTCATTCGATAATCAAAGTCTTATCATCTAAAACATACCACAAAACCCACAAATATACTTTTTACACTTTGTAGGAAAAATAGACTTTGTAGCAAACTCCCACCCTATATATATATATATATATATATATATATATATATATATATATATAGGGCAAGGATTTAGAGAGAACGAGTGAAAGTGTGAGAACGATGAGAACAATTATGGACCGTCAGATCAAAACAATCTATGGACTACATGACGCAGTGGCGTTTTCGTAAATAACATCACTTTTATTAGTGTGGTGCGCTTCCATAAGGGCAAAAAGGTAAATGTTCATATACAAAACACATCAAAGCGTGACTGAAACATATATACTTCCTAGAGACACCTCCCCAAAACCTACGTAAAACGCGAAAACCGTAGAAAACGCGAAGCAACAAAAACTATGGCGTCGAAAGATCAAACCAGATCCAAAGGAAAAAAAAAACATAGTGAGTTAACTTCGATTTACATTGTGCTAGTTTATGCTGCTTTTGGCGTTCTAATTTTAACAAAATTTGCAGTTTCTACAAGTGTGGAAGGGGAAGGGTCATCTACTCCAAAACCCCAAAAAACAAACGAGCAACGAAATAAGACAACAAGAGGACATGGTACACAATGTTACTTTTCGTGATGTAAAAATACACTTTGATACTTTGTTGCCAAAACGCCAAAATTTGTATCGTTTGTTTAACAATGTATGAGAACGAAATTTTACATATCACTCATGTGTTACTAAACGCCACAAACATGTGTCCTGTCATAGCTTTGTTACTAAATGCCAAAAAATGTATGGTTTCTGTTATAAACGCCATTTAACTGTTATTGTCTTATTCAACATCTATCATCTCTTATTGATTTATAAAACGCCATAAATGTATCATAGTTACGTTAAATTATACTATTAAAACGCCATAAAATAAAACGCCATGAAATCATTTTTTATAGGCGAAGAGAGGTTAAGATTGAGAATAAATGTCCATACTGAAAAGGCCCCAAAAGCCAATAAGAGGAGGCATTAAGTCAGAATGTTGAGGTTGAGGAAGAACCATATCATGAGTTCAGTGGGGCTAGGATCTTGTCAAGAGTAAAACCTACAAACTTGACTGCTTGGTTTATGAATCTAAACGAAAATCAAAGACAGACAATACACCAAATGGGGTTTGGTGCTACACTAAGGTTGAAAATAGACACTGTACCGACAATGCTTGGGTATTGGTTGGTTGAAAATTACAATGAAAAGACAAACACCCTAAACGTTGGTAACCATACCATACATATGAATGAAGAATTGATAAACTCTTTAACGGGTATACCGAATGGAAGGGTGCCCGTGAACATGAAAAAAAGACCAACAACTAAAGACCAGGTGGTGGCTGAGTGGAAAGCACAGTTCCAAGGGTTGGGCTGGCTTAACAGACCAAGTGTGAAGGTATTCTTTGAAAACGTTTTGCCTATGATACATGGCTTTGGGAGAGACTTCTGCCTAAATTTCCTTGTAGCATTCTTCACTATAATGGGGCATGCAACTGACAATGCAGTCGTCAACAAACAATTCTTGCACAACGTCACACCAAACGTTCAAATAAACCAAATGAACTGGTGTAGTTATATCATCCAATGCTTGCGACACGCCAAAACCGCACGGGCTCCCAAAAAGCATTACACAGGGCCACTGATCATACTTGTGGTAAGAATAAAATTTCACTATTCATTTGTGTGTCATTAAAATGCCAAAAAATATATGTCATTTGAAAAATCTATTTTGTTACAGCTTGCCTTGGTGAACGATGCTTGCAATAGGAAAAAATGGGGCAAAAAAGAAGGATACCCAATTGAGTGGGTTACAACAGATACTATTGACTTATTTGAGAGTGAAATGGCAAAACGCATTGTTGGCAATGAAGTAAAAAAGGAAAACAGTCAAAAAAGCTAAGGGAAGCAAGCAAAAAAAAAAAAAAAACAAGAAAAATGCAGGTTATTGTTCATGATGAACATGATGGTGATGATGTTGAGAATGAAGATGGAGATGGAGATGATGTTCCCAAAGTCGATGAGCATGCTGATAACAATGATGATGAGTTTGATGATGATGATGGTTTTGATCATGATGATCATTATGACTATGATGTGCAAAACGCCATGCCCTTCGATGATGATGAAGAGGCTTCACTTCAAAGGATGGTGAATGAGGATACAGAAAGCCGGGAAATGATGTTTAAAGTTTCTGCATCAAGAAACCATGCTCTTGTCAGAGGAGTAACACAGTATGACAACATTTTTGCTGATGAAGAAGAATAAAATAATGAACCTGAAGAGGTATGTTGTTCAAATAATAAATAAAACCACAAAACACCATGATCAACAAAATCCTTTTTTTAATATAACAGGAAATGGCTGATAAATTGGATGGAGCATACAAAGAATTAGAAGACTGTTACAATAAGATGAGCACATTGTTAAAACAGTCAAAGTCTGAATACCCAAACAGCCTACTGGTACACATTAAATACTCACAATGTATGACATTGTTGGAGAACATCTCAAAATTTGTTGATGAAAACGCCAACGAAATGCCAGCTGAAAGAGAAGAACGTACACATGAAACTGAGGTTGAAAATGACGTGGTATTAGGAGATGAAAATGAAGAAGAAGGGGAAAAGGAGATGGATGAAACGGAAAACGCCATTGAAGTGCAAACAGTTCATGAAAACGCCAAAGAATTTGAAAATGAAGAAGAAGGAGAAGGAGAAGGAGGAGATGAAAATGAAGAAGAAAGGGAGAACGAGATGGCTGGAATTGAAAACGCCATTGAAGTGCAAAAAGTTGATGAAAACGCCATTGAAGTAGAAAGAGTTCATGAAAACACCATTGAAGTTGAAAATGAAGGAAAAGGAGAAGGAGAAGGAAATGGAAAAAATGAAGGAAAAGGAAAATGAGAAGAGGAAGGGGAGTCGGAAGGGAACGGCGAAGGGGATGGAGAAGGAGAAGGAGAAAGGGAAAAGGAAGAAGAAGGGGAATGAGAAAGGGATATGGCCAGATAACAAAACGTCGAACCCTCGACTGCTACAACAGCCCCCATATATGATGATGATGAGGATACTATATCATCAGATGAAGATATAAACGAAAACGATATTGAGAGATGGAGTTGTGATTTCAAGACACTTGAATATCACATTTCGAGATACAATGGGGAAAAAATAACTAAAAGGAATATTGTTGAGATTTTAGAGCTGCCGGGACAAGATCTAAAACAAATGATTGATATAAAAGAAGGTCTTGATAATTCAAGAATGGTGGATGAACTGATTAAAGCAATAAAAAAACATCTGCAACCTGCTGAAGAGACCCAAAAAATGATTGTATTTGATAAGACACCAAAACATCCCAATGACAGAAACACAATACAGTCAGGTATTCAACACTGAACTAGAAAAAACTGAAGGGGAGATGGTGAACAAAAGTGTTGACCAACAAGGTGCAGTGTTTGATAAAACACCATATGAGCAGCCACCATCTACATCTGGGAAAAACCTCTTGAAAGGTTTTGAAGAGGAAGAGACACCCAATAAACCCCAGGATGAAAACGCCATCAACACATCACCACCAAAAATGCCAAACAGGTCAGATGTGCAGGAGAAAGGTGATGAGGACAACACTCCAGACATCACAAAGTTGATGCAAGAAAATACAATTTTAAACCCTGAAGAGCTGCCTACTGATGAAAAAGCTGATAAAGATGATGAAGAAGATAAAAATATATAAAAAAAAGAATGTGGCTGAAGAGGAGAAGATAGATAAAAATGAGCAGGGCATGTTTGTCACCTTATGTAAGGAGGCAAGTGGTTATACACGAACCAAGGACAAACCCTGAAAATAACCTTTCCACATAGATCTTCACTGGATACGGCGATTATGAGTATGTACACTTCTCTCAAAAATAAAATGCCAAACTTTCCATTCATAACGTTTACTTGAAAATATACATGTAAAAATGATCAAAACGCCATGTATTATAATAGAATGAGTTTGTATAACTAAAACACCAAATGATGTTTTTTTAGGACTGAGGTGTTCAAGATGGGAGAAAAGTTTCTCATGGGGGTGATTTGTGAGAGCATGAAACCAGGATTTCAAGCACATGTCTCAATTATTCTATGTTGGGCACATATCCTGAACTATGAAGAAAGATACAAGGCTCCGGAATCACCCTCAAGGTTATTCGGCTCAGAATTACAGCTGGTAACTCTTTTGCTACATTTAATTGATAAAATTATAACAGGACATTGTTTTGTTGTTTAAAATATGGTACTCAATATTACAGAATACTACGACATACAAGAAAATGACCTAAGAAAATATACGAAACAAAGAATTCAACAGAAACATGGAAACTGTTCTGAAAAATACACGACCATCAAAGATTATGAACTGGTCTTCATGTCAATAATATGGGAAAGACATTTCTATGTTGTCTGTTTCAACATAAAACACGAAAGAGTTGATGTATTGGATAACAACGGTGCAGGGGATGACGTCAGCATTGAGGACAAGTATGAAGGATGGGTGGAAAGATTGGTAAGTATCTTAAAAACTTTGTATATAGGAACTATGTTGACAAAACACCAAACTAATATATGCGAAAAAATGTGAAACTACAGCACAGAGCTTTTGCAAACTACTTGCGTATTAAAAAAAAACCCAAAGCATAAGATCATGATCAAGGCTAAGATTGTCAGACAACAGATGGATTGGAGGACAACGTCTAACGTGCTTGACTATGGGATTTTCGCAATGAGGCATATGGAAACATACATGGGGGATATAGCTCGTTGGAGAAGTAGTTTGGCAAAATAAGATGCCCCAAATCAACTCCAGCAAAGACAACTAAATGAACTAAGGGTAAAATACATTGGAAAAAATCCTGCTTCATAGCGAAAATGAAAACAGAAAACAATTGACAAATTGGGTAAGAACATTCTTGGCTTTAGGGGGACAAAAAATACGTGAATTGTTTGACACAATAGACAAGAGAATAACACAAAGAATGAAAGATTTTGTAGATTAGCTAAACGGCATAGATTGTAAAATTTTAATGTTGACTATTGTGTTTTACTCTTTACATTATTACATCTGCATGTTTGGTTGTGTGATTTTCTATCATATTTGTGCAAATAAAAAAAACGCCATGATTAGAATAATTAACAAATAGTAACTATTTAAAACATAAAAACATTAAAAAAGGGTTAAAAAACTAAATTAAAACAAGTAGAAAACACAAAAATGCCATATCTATTGGATATCAATAAAACGCCATTAAAACATAAACGCCATTCGTAAAAAAATATTTTAAAAAAAAACGTCATGTAAAACTAGCATAAAGATGAAAACGCCATTAAAACATATACGCCATTGTTAAAAAATACTTTTTTAAAAAACGCCATGTAAAACTAGCATAAAGATGAAAACGCCATTAAAAAATAAACGCCATTCGTAAAATATATACTTTTAAAAAAACGCCATGTAAAACTAGCATAAAGATGAAAACACCATTTATATTTAATTTTTTTTGGGCAAAGGAATCATAACGCCATTGTTTAGCGGGAAGTGGACAATGACAATCGTACCCCCGCATAACAATTAGCGCTCCCTGCTACATGTTGGGCCAGGATCCGTTCTCACCGTTCTCACACTTTTCACCATTCTCTCCTGATCCCGTTCCTATATATATATATATATATATATATAGTTATTGATTTTATGAATTTTCAGGAATATGCCACTCGGAAAGGAGATCATTGATGATGATACCATGTTATTCCCTTTTAGAGAAAATTTCCATCCAAAGCATCGGAATCCGAAGCATCGTACTAAACCAAGGATGTATGTTCGACCAGGAGTAAGGATAGGCTCTCTACCCCCACCTATGGCCAATACCTTGTTCCCCCATCTAAACTCCAAACTGACAAACCTGTAAAACAGACACTAGAACCAATACAAGTGGACGGTGACGATCCAGACTTTTTACCTCCTAACTTCGAAGTTCCAAACCTTAATTACACAAGTCAGTTTCCATTTCGGGATCCCTATTATTCATTATCAATAGAAACTGCGGATTCCACTCCTATGATGAATCCTTATCTGGAGGACTTTTACCAATCTCTAAACCCTTCAATGTCAATGCCAAATGGGGTGAAACAAGAAGAGGAGTAGCTAGAATAAAAAGGGAGTCGATTGAAGACTACTTCTTTCATTTGTATTTCATTTTGAAATTTCCAAAGGTCCCTGCGTGGACATGTATTTCTTTTTAGTCCCTACGTGTACATGTATTTTGTTTAGTCCCTGTGTGAATAAATATTTAATTTTATCTCAAATTCCCTTTTGGGCAAGTATTGTAACTTTTCAATCTTTAAATGATAATTTCAAATTATCTATTATATATATTCATTACATCCTTTTTAGCGATATTCTTGATTTTAGTTTGAACTTTATCGATCTGCTAAATATATCAACAAGATCTTCTTAATGGTTTTTGACCAGCCATATGGCAAAGCCTATATTATTGGCAATTATAAATGACAGGTAAGGATGAATAGCCCTTCTGTCAAGAGGTGGTGAACTATGTTCAAGTCTCATAGCTCTATGGTTAAGTGAGACCATGGCTATATATATATATATATATATATATATATATATATATAGGGAGCCGCTAGAATGAGAACCACCACGAGTTATGAGAACCACGAGAACCGCGCCCCGCGGGTGGCCGTCGGCGACGAAATTTTTTTTACACCTAGATCCGTATATTTTAGCGGGGGGTTTAAATTTTCGGTTCAAACGGCGCGCCCGAGGTGGTAGTTTTTTACGCCCAAAGTTTGGTAAAAAAAAAAGAAAAATTAAAAAAATTAAAAAAACCCAAACTTTGGGCGTAAAAAACTACCCCCTCGGGCGCGCCGTTTGAACCGAAAATTTAAGCCCCCCGCTAAAATATACGGATCTAGGTGTAAAAAAAATTTCGTCGCCGACGGCCACCCGCGGGGCGCGGTTCTCGTGGTTCTCATAACTCGTGGTGGTTCTCATTCTAGCGATCCCCTATATATATATATATATATATATATATATTGTCAAACCATTAAAATATTGTTCTGTATTAACATTCAAGTAATGTTGATATCCCTAGTAGTGTGACATTGAGGAATCACACTAGCCATCTAGGCGGTGGACTATGTGTGACACCTGTGTCTGTAATCATTGTAAACAGTTCAGTTATCAATGAAATAATGTTATTTGATCCCAATGTTTGTTTGTCTATGTATGATATTTTTCATGTTTTGATTTTTGTTCAATTTCAAACTCTATATCGCTTTCTGGAGAGTTATACGCAAACTGGTGCGTAAACGTAATCAGTTTAATGCGACAAACACTCCGGAACATCAAATTATGCTTAACATACCTTAAATAACCTTTACATAACTTAGAAATAAGTTTTGAAGGCTTTGGTATGGCAAAATCAAGTTTATTCGCTTACAGGGACTAAATTCGACAAACTACGAAAGTACGCCGATTCGTACTGTAAAGGACATTCTGGAACATGACCATAAGTTAAACGTACCCTAAATATCCTTTACATAGCTTAGAAATAGGCTTTGAGGGGTTCGGTGTGCTAAAATAAACTTTTTGCTCATTCAGGGACTAAAAGCGTCAAAAAGTGCATAAGTTTGCATTTTCGCGCATATCTTACGTTCTGAATACATCCAGACATCCAAAAATTTATGTAATCATTAAAATATTTTATTTTAGTGATTGGCATGAGAAAAATCTATTCGTCGCGTAATTTGGATCGTTTTTCGCATCCGTTCGTGTTTCGTCGTAATTAACCGAATATCGCGATCGTACGACCAAATGAACCAACATCTGACATATTTTTGAGCATGTTTCATGTCCATTATGTTTAGGCATCATTTTAGGCCCTTGAAAATGGTTTAACGGGCTTCAAACGTGTCGAAAATGGACTGAAACATGTGCAGGGACCAAAACTGCACATTCTTCCAAACTGGGACCAGGCGGGCCGCGTAGCCCTAGCCTGTCTTTTACGCGGGCCACGTAGTAACAGCAGATCTGCACATAATGTTTTTCCCAGCGGTTTCCAGCTGTTCCAGCTGTTCTAGACACTTGCACATGGTATTTTCGACTCTATGGGCCATTTTAGGGGCTCCCATGGTTTCACAAAACCATGGGTGCACATGTACGGTTGAGATCAAGGCTCGTTTTACGATGAACGATCTTAACGGTTGTGCAAAAACTATAAATACCCCACCCACTCATTGTTGCAACCCACACTTTTGATCTGATTTGGCTCTCTAAGTTGGAGTATTCACTTCATACCTGAGAGTAATCGGATCAAAACTTCCGTTCTTGGACCCGTTGTAAGTCCTCTTTCGTTCTTTTATGCGTTTTTAGCATGAAAGTCAAACTTTGTTTGACTTTCTGCATTGACCAGTTTATGGTCAACACGAAGTTCGTTTGAACTTCATAACGTGAGCGTAATCACGATGGTTTTAGTCTCTAATGACTATACCTACTGATTACCACGTTATGTAGGCTTACTGACGAGTCGTAGTTTCGGCCAAAATACGTATTCTTGCTTATTTGTAACCAAACTACTTGTAGGTATCAAAACCGTTTGTTTTGATACCAAACCTGTTTTCAAACCTCGTTAAACATGTTTTAACATGTTTAGCTCGTCACTTTAGGTTTAGTGCTTATGTAGGGTCGTAAGGTAAGCGATCTAAACAATCGCTTAGAGTTTCGAACCCGACCCGTTTGGTCGATCATTAGGATCCGACCAAACACATAGGTGACCATAGTTGAATAGGGAATAACCTTCCGAGGTTATACCTTGTGGTCACTTCGTTTAAGTAGTTGTATGATAGGTAGTTTATATGCCTTAGGTAAATGACCAAAATGCCCTTTTTGCACATAAATTCATTTTAAGCACATGTAACACAAATTTTGACATCTAAACTGATTAGGCAACAATATTAAACATGTTAAGGCATATTTTACTTATCATAGGACTAGTTAGGCGGTTCGAACGCGTTTTACGCGAACGACGCGTTAAAGTAGCGTAAGCTACCTAAACGAGTCGTAATGGGTCGTAAGCACTTAGGATAGGTTCCGTTTTATAATGTGAGCTTTGTTAAACCATATTACATGAGTTCTTACACTCATTTGGTTTACGAAACCACATTTTATCCGATCCTCCGATTTAGGTCCGTCTATTAACGTAGTTACCTATATTAGGTGCCGTTTGATTCCGTGATCTTTCTAGCATTGCTTGGTGGTTATCTAAGGACTATTAAGCAATCTCAAGTGAGTACATAGTCCCCTCTTTTACTGTTTTCCAAATGTTTTGGGGTGAAACACATGTGCCTACTTGTTACTTTCGTGCTTTCCTTGTTTTCATATCATATGCTTGTTATGTTCATTAGTACACTTATAGTACATGATTTCATTATGTTTTTGCTATGTATGTCCATTTGTTGCATACTAGCACATTGTTTTACATTACATTTCACGCTATGTATGTCCATTTAGTGCATACTTGGTGCATTGTTTTACATCACATCACATGCTATGTATGTTCATTTGTTGCATACTTAGTACATTTGTTTTTCATCACATGCTTACATTTTGGTATGACATTTGGTTTGTTTAAATGGGAAAAAAATACGTTCATTAACATTGGCCATGCCGTTCGTTAGTAGGTAATGGTACCATAGGAATTGACAACTCCCGTTCCTGACATCCTAGGTATGTTTGGATGGAAGGAATGACCGAATTCGATACACATAACTCAGATAGACCTTTAATTTGTTTAAGACTTTATCGCCACAGTCTCAAGGCTTGAATGTATGCATTTTCACAATACCGCATAGATGTTTGTATCAGTATAACATGCATTTCCACAAAACATAACTTTGAATTAAACTATGCTTTACTTCAATACCTTGTTTTGTGCATTTTACCTATGGTTTAGTTGATATATTTTCACTTGCCATACATGATATTTTGGATACACATTACATGATTCACATTTGACACATGAACATTTGACATTGATTATACATTACATGGTTTACATTTTGACATAAACATTTTGACAATTGGTTTAAACATAAACATTTTACATTGGTGGTTTGTTTGGGTAAGTGATTTAAGTAACGAGGCGTGTGTAATATGATACAAGCATGGTGGATACGCCGCTGGTACTTCCTATATATAAGTGATTGTATGATATTACATATCGTAGCGTTATTTAAATCATTTCAATTTAGACATATAACATTTTACACAAATAACATATTTTTCACAAGACATTGTTTTACAAAACAGTTTATTTTATACAACTCATTTTACTTGGTTATTTTATTAACCATACACCTTCTTTTATATAATCTGATTTCTTATCGAGTTTTCATATGATTTATAAAAGAAAACACTTAACAAGATTCATGACTAATTTTTATTAAACATTTCTTTTAAAACTCAAGTCATGAATCCTATTTTCACAAAACCTATGTATCTCACAGACATTTTTATGCTGATGTACATATTTTCACATGTGTTTCAGGAGCTATTGCATAGGTTTGATCAAGATACACTAGGGTGGACTCGGGCCTTAGTGACATAAAAGAAGCAAGATTAGTTAAATAATGTTATGAACTCTTGTTTCCTTTGTTTAAAGACAATGCATTCCACCTTTGTTTATAAATAAAATAAAACTTTAATAACCATGGTTGTGAAACAATAATTATGTTACAACATTCCCCGACGTTTCCGCCACATTTTGATGTTTTACGTGGTCGGGGTGTGACAGAAGAGTTGGTATCAGAGCCAATGGTTATAGGGAATTAGGTTATTAGTAATGCTTTGACCTAGACTATAACCTTTCTAGGACCCCAACACAAGTTATCTTGTGTTTAGATCTTAAAACATGCACTTCACCTATCCTTAGGTGATTGCCAAAACAAGAACCCAATTTTCCGAAACGATTTTGAAAATCAATCTTCTGTTTTTAAATGATTTGTTATAAGGTTTTGAACCCTTCAATTTTTTAGAATGATTTTGAAAATTTATCATCCGTTTTTGAATGATTCTTTTGGCCTTGTGCCTTCCAAGTTTTCAAAATCTCATCAAAGTTTTGGGTTCTAAATAGTGTGAACACGTGCAAACTGGAAGGGTGAATGCCTGTACCCTGGGTTTTTTGTCTAAGGCTAGAGTGTTTGTACAAATCCACATAATCGGACCAGTCACTCTTACCTGGGAACTCTTGGGGTGAGTGTTCACTTATAGGCGAGTATGTATTCGCGATACATTATTTTTGACCCATTTACTTTGATTAGTCACTGTGTGTCATTTGTTTGCTTTGTGGTAACAAACGAATGACCACCTTCTTTGGCCTTGTTGATTTTGTTTCATCTCATTCTTTTCATTTAATCATCTCACTCGTTTCCTCTCATGTTTCCTCTTTTAGAATGCCTCCTCGACGCGAAAATCCGCTATCTAATGCCGAAATGGCAGATATCATGGCGCAGCCTATGGCTACTGTACTCCCCGACATTATTGCTCAAGTAAACCAAGCCAACAATAACCAAAATGCTCCATGCAATTTCAGGAGTTTCAATTCGGCTAAACCACTCAAGTTTAGTGGTTCTGAAGGAGCAACTGGGCTCCTACAGTGGTTCGAGAGCATTGAGAGTACGTTCCGTCATGTTCAGTGTCCTGAAAATCAGAAAGTCGAGTTTGCTTCAAGTGTATTTCAGAAGAGGGCTCTTAGATGGTGGAACGGGGTTATGAGAGATCGTGGTGCGGAGGTTGCGTTAGCTCAAACTTGGGCTGAACTTAGGGCTCTAATGATGAGGGAGTTTTGTCCTCTTCATGAATTGAGTGCTTTAGAAAGGGAGTTTGATGATTTGAAGCAAGATAGTGGTGAGCACCGGGCATACACTGACAGGTATGAAAAGTTGAGCTTACTTTGCCCTACAATGGTTACCCCACTCGAGAAGGCTATCGAGAGGTATATTGATGGCTTACCTGACTCCGTACAAGACATCGTCACTGGTAGTAACCCTACCACAGTTCGTCAGGAAATTGAGTTAGCTGCGACATTGACTGAGTCGTAGGTTCGAAAGGGTAAACTACACAGAAAGGGTGACAAGGGTAAGAAACAGTCGTCTGATAAAGATGAAGGCAAGAAGGGTAAGGATTCTGGTTCTTCGAAGGGATATAGGAAGCACAAGGCTTCCCAAAATTTCGCTGGCACTGCCCAAGTTAACCAGGCAACTCCCAATCAGCCTACACAACCACCAGCTAAGAAACGGTATGCGGGGAATGCACCGTTGTGCAACAGATGCAATCGCCACCATCAATCGCAAGTTCCTTGCCATTTCTGTACCAACTGTGGGAAGTCAGATCATCTTGCTGATGTTTGTCGTTTTGCTCAGAATCAAGCTGCATGTAACCCAGCTCAGCAGGTTGCTCAACCACCTACTCAACAGCAAGCACAAGCTGCACGACCTCACTTTCCTCCTGGTTCGTGCTACAATTGTGGAGACCTCACTCATTATCAAAACCAGTGTCCAAGGCTGGTCAACGCAAATCAGAATCAGGCTCAAGCTCAGGCTCGAGGTCGAGTCTTCAACATGAATGCTAAAGAGGCGCAAGTAGACAACGAGGTGGTCAACGGTACGTTCTTTGTTAATAATCAGCCTACATCTATTCTTTTTTATTCGGGTGCCGATAAGAGTTTTGTGTCATTGTCTTTTGAGCCATTGCTTCGCATGTCTAGAACAAAACTAGGAAAGCCTTTGAAAGTAGAAATTGTTAGCGGTGAACCCATTATTCTCGATTCTATTCTTCGTAACTGCCAGTTGAACCTTAACAACCATCTTTTTTCCTATCGACCTCACGCCAATGCAACTTGGGAGCTTCGACATTATAGCAGGTATGGATTTGTTAGCCAAGCATCACGCAGAGGTAGTTTGTTTTGAGAAGATTGTTCGTGTTCCGCTCTCGACAGGTGAGATCCTACAGGTTCGTGGTGAGAAACCTGCTAGTAGTCTCAAGCTCATGTCTTGTACTCAGGCTCAGAAATACATGCGAAAGAACTACGTGGCCTTCTTGGCACATTTTGTAGCAGATAAAGGCAAAGGTAAGTCTATTGAAGATATCCCTGTCGTTCGGGATTATCCAGAAGTGTTTCCTGAAGAGTTACCTGGTTTACCCCCAGCACGCCAAGTCGAGTTCCGTATTGATCTTGTACCTGGTGCAAATTCTATTGCCAGGTCTCCGTATCGTCTTGCACCGTCGGAGATGCAAGAGTTATCTAAGCAGCTTCAGGAGCTATCTGACAAAGGTTTTATTCGTCCTAGCTTTTCACCTTGGGGTGCTCCCGTTCTTTTTGTCAAGAAGAAGGATGGATCTTTCAGGATGTGCATCGATTACCGTGAGCTTAACAAGCTTACCATCAAGAATCGATATCCCCTACCTCGTATTGATGATCTCTTTGATATGTTACAGGGTGCTTCATACTTTTCAAAGATTGATCTGCGTTCTGGGTATCATCAACTTCGTGTGCATGAAGAAGATATTCCCAAGACAACATTCCGCACTCGTTATGGGCATTATGAGTTCACAGTTATGCCTTTCGGTTTGACTAATACCCCTGCTGTTTTCATGGACTTGATGAATAGGGTCTGCAAGCCTTATTTAGATAAGTTCATCATCGTTTTCATTGATGACATTTTGATATATTCTAAGACGCAAGCTGATCATGAGCTGTGACAACTGGCACCAAACCGGTAATTTCCGTACACTTTAATTGTTATTTAATGACTGCAATTATGTGCTTAAATGTCTGCATTGACTGACTACATGCTAAACAAGTGAATTCATGCACGTTGTATACTACAAAATATTGCTTTATGCATAAACGAGAGCGTTGCGTTAGAAATACTAGTAAACTCACCGGTAAGACACACTGTGTCAACAGAACTGCAGAAAGCAGTCAGACAATAAAATTGGAGCCTAGGTGTAGGCCCAACAACAAGAATACATTAAAACCCAAGAATACATACAAGGGTTTACATATATACCTTACGAAAGCTAAAATACGCACTAAAAACACCCGAAACGCACTTTAAGTGCAAAATTTTATATATTTCAGCTCAAATCAGCTTTTAACAACATAAATATCATGCAGAAATTTCGTTTTGTCATCCAGAATACTTTCCTAAGTGGCGGGAATCGAAAGTGCTACAAAAAGGTACTTATAAGATGTTGATGCACTTTGTGTGGACGCGACTCGGCTCGGTTCGACTCGGCCTTGAAGACTTGAAGACACGAAGATCGAGACAAAGCTACAGCCAAGGGGGAGTTTGTTGGTGCACTTGTGTCTGTACTTTGTCTGTATTTCGTCATGATACAAAACGATGTCTTATGTTAGTCTGGGCTACGTCTTAGTTTGTTACAATGTGCGCTCGATGTAAGTTTGACCAAGTCAACCATCCTCCTGGTTTGACTTGGCCAAACAGTTAGCACATTGGTTGAAAGATGGCTGTGTCGAAGGATGGTCATCGAAGGATTACTTATATCCTTCGATGATGATGAGCTCGAAAGATTACCACGAAGGATAGACCACGAAGGATATCATCCTTCGTGGTCGACAGATGATCTTTCGATGGCTTTCTGGTCGACAGATGATCTGTCGATCAATCTGTCTGATCCTTCGACCAGACCTGCTGTATTGGGTATAAATACCCGTGTGTTGTGTTCAGTTCGACAGTTCGACACAAGAGAAACTGAGAGAGCATTCTGTTGAGAGCACACACACACTTTGAGAGTTTATAGAACATATCTGTAAACATTGAGCTTGTAACCGGACCCTTCATTCGTATTAATACATGTGGTGTTAATCGGTGAATCTTGTGTGTTGTGTTTGTGCTTGTTCTTGTATAAATTCTCGGTTGCATGCTAGCTTGGATTCCGCACTCGCTAGTGTGTTTGATATAACAAGGATAAGGTTTCGATCTCATCCTCGGATAGGGACCTACAAGTGGTATCAGAGCCGTGGCTCTTCTCCTTGTTAAAACCGAGAGTTTTCGGACTGTTTTTCGGGTTTAAAAGGTTCATTTTTCTGAAAAACTTGTTAAAATCGGTTTCGGTTTGTTGTCGGTTTGCAGAAATACTCATATTTCTGGATTTGTTCTTCTTATCTTCAACCGACATTCATAGTGTTCTTGGTATTTTACACTTTTGATCTTAAAAGTTTAAATTTCAAAGTGTTTGTGTGTTGGGAGTTGTTATTTGATTAAAATATTCGGACCTTACCTGTTTTGGTGAAAAACCTGCTTATTCAGACCTGCAGATATGGTCTGAACATACTTTTCTGCCGAAAGTTTTCACCAACCCGTCAACTTTTCACCAACTTGTCACATTTGTCAACCGTGTCAGAGCTGTTCGAAAGATATCCTTCGAAGTCGAAAGATCATCTTTCGACCAAAGGAGGTTCGACAGATAGTCATCCTTCGAGCATCCTTCGAAGTGTGAGACTTATCTTTCGGTCCAAGGAATATTTCGAAACATATATCTTTCTGTTTGCTGCTCTTTCTCGAAAGACAAGGATCCTTCGACTGGGGAGTCTTTCGAAGTCTTTCGAAGTCATCGTTCGACATTCATCTGTGTTCATCTTTCGGTCTACAGTACATTTTCGAAGGATAAGGATCCTTCGTTGGAGAATCTTTCGAAAACATTGTTCGAAACTCAACAGTGATCTTTCAAACCCTGTTGATCTTTCGAACAGGTGTTGATCTTTCGATCCTTGTGTGTTTAAGTCTAACAGTTTGTGTTTTTCAGGTCTTTCGATCTAGGATCTTTCGGCTGTTTGTTATCTCTCGAAAATTTAACATAGTTTGTGAAAACTAAATTTTTAAAGAGAAAACTTGTTTTCATTTTTAAATCATTTTTCACTTAATATATTAATTTTCATAAAATGGGAACAAACGGTCAGTGGGATCCAAGCGCGTGGTCTCTAACTCCGCAAACAGCAGCTTCGAAATCATCAGCTACGCAATCTGCGTCAGATTTCAACAAAGCATGGATGCAGGCTATTGTCCCACCTCAAGCAGCAATGATAACTGCAAATCAATGGGCATTGGTCACAAATCAAAGCAACAGCATTCAGTCTATGATGCAGAACGACAGTGAGACTGGTACAAGCACGAAACCGCCAAAGCTAAATCATATCAATGATTGGGGATGGTGGAAAGAAAGGCTGAGAACTTATGTTCAGGGGCAAGGTCAAGATCTATGGATGTGCTTCTTCACCACATTTGACAGTGATTTGGAAGTTGCAGGATCTAATCCAGAAACTTACAGCACTATGTCTGATGATGATAAGAAGAAATTTGAGTTAGAAAAGAAGGCATTCATGATTCTCACACAAGCTCTTCACAAAGACATTTACCACCAGTTTGTTTACTGCACGACTACTAAAAGCTTGTGGGATATGCTTACATTACGATGTGAAGGAAATGCTCAATCTAGAAAGATCAAGCAAGAATTACTGAAGAAAGAATTTGAAGGTTTCACGTGTATGGAGAATGAGACTTTGGCAGAGTTATCTACAAGATTCCATCACTTGTTGAGCGAGATGTTTGGTTTTAGAGTCACTGCCACTCCACAAGAAATGGTGAAGAGATTCGCTGATAGCTTACCAGCAAAGTGGAGCAGCTATCTTGAAATTCTCAAAGAAAATGGTGTTCTAGACACAATCAACGTTTATGAGTTGATTCAAAAACTGGAGAACAAGGATGTTGAAGAAAAGCTTAAGGCAAAAAGAACACAAACTCCTCAAAATCCAGAAATGTACTTTGGGATTGCAGGAGGTATCAGTGGAGAAAGACCAGCCTCTCAACATGCGAAGCTTCAAACAGCTTTCGTCTCTAACACCGGACCTTCAACAACAGATCAGTTTGATCCTTCAGCTTACACGATGTTTTCTAGACCGAATGTGCAACCGACAGCTCAGCAACAACAACCGCAACAGCAAGGGTTTTATGGAAGCTCTTCAAACTTTCAAGCCACTTCTAATCCTAACACAGTTAGATTAGACACTTCCAACTTTTCCAAAGTCAGTGTCGAAGTAGCCAAGGAGCATATGGAGATGTTGAATACCTTGGTTAGTGCTTATAGTGGATTGATCGCAGGTCAGATTGGGAATGTCAATCTAACCAATGAAGATTATCAGCAAGTGGATAAAGAAGAGTTTGAAATGATGGATATAAAATGGGCTCTTGCTAGTGCAATTCGAAGAGCAAAGGAGTTTATGGAAAGGACGGGGAGAACCAACTTGGAAAGCAAGAAAGACACCAAGTATGGGTTCGACAAGCAAGCTGTAACATGCTTTAACTGTGGTGAACGTGGCCATTTCAAACGGGAATGCACAAGACCAGCTCAGCATGGAAACCAGAATCCCTTCAGAAACCAAGGCAACCAGCAGAACCAGAACAGGAACAATGAGCGTATGTTGATATCTGTCAACAACCGAACTCAAGCAGGACCATCAAATGCAAACCGGGGGCTGGTGGTTCAAATAGATGAGGTTTGTGATTGGTCGCTTCAGCTTGGAGAAGGAGGAAATGGTGGAAGAGCATGTTTTGCTGAAATCGTAAAGGATTTAAAGCACGCCAGTGGTGGAGAATCTTCCACCAATGGTGTTGCATCTTCTGGAGATGAAGACAGTTCTGGTTATAGTGGAAGCTCAGATGAAGAATCCTCCACTTCAGGAAATGATCATGTGGATGAGACATCAAGAGCGTCAGTCGATGCAGATATTGATGAGCTGTTGGAAGAAGCTGCAGCAGGAACTGAAAGAAGATCTAATTTGGTGGATCAAGCTGCTTACTCTCCGTCTTCTCTCCATTCAGCCTTTATGGCTAATGTCGACAGTTCATCAGGTCAGGTATGTATCGATGAACCCACTGTAGTTAGCTGTGAAAATTGTGATAGTTTAAATGTTAAAAATGCTGAACAGGAAAGTCAGATTGAAATCCTATCCAAACATAATCAAGAATTGATTGTAAACCTGTCTAAAGCAGCTGAAGCTAACGTGTTTTTAACCAGAAATGAAAAGGAATTTAAAACAACAATTGCGTCATTAAGACATGATGTTTCAGAATTACAAAAAGCTGTTTTGCGAAAACAACATGCTAACAATGATCTTATAGACACAATTGAAAAGCAGATGGTAGAATTGGCAACCGCTCGATGTGAATGTGAAACAATCAAGCACAAATTGGAAAGTTATTCCAATTCCCGCTATGTATTGGATCACATTATTGATGTTCAAAAGAAAAAGGGGGATAAGAAGGGTAATGGATTCAAATCATGTCCTCCCCCAATGAATCACAATTACTCCAAATTGCCTGATGACGAGGATATGCCCCGTTTTGAACCCACTGTGCCACTCGGTCTAGATGACTTTGCAGCAGGCCTCGGGTTCACAACTGGTACATCATCCTCAGGTCAATCTGTAACTGAATCTGAATCTGAGAATGTGACAGATTCATCATGTGTTAAGGAACAGAGTCCTCCCATTGTTGAGGATGCTGATTCTTCGGATGATGAATCTGAAGTGATTGTGAAACAACAGTCTAACTCGGTTACAACAGATATTCCAATCGAGAATCACATCCTGTGTGATCCTCCAGTGAAACCGAGTAAGACTGAAATGACCAAAGAAATGGAGTCGATTGTATCAAGTGTTGAAGGAAGTAACTTGTTGTACACGCTCAAAGGAGATGACAAAATTTACTCTAACAAAGATTTTCCAATTAAAAATGTAAATCAAGATTTAATTGAGCAAGTTTTTGAAGGATGTACTGACAAGTTTTTGGGAAACAAAAGTGGTGAAGTTACGGTCACTCAATGTGATCCAATTCCGCGTGAACAAATTAGAAAACAGTACGGAAACCAAAAACCACAAGTTGAGCAAAAACAACAAGTTAACTCCGGAAAGGGGAAGGTACAGGGAAAGAAGGCTCAGAACAAGAAAGTTCAAGCACCTAAGGTTCAACAACAATGGGTGCAAAACAAAAGAGCTCCTGTTAAGAAAAGAGAATCGAACGTGAACTTTGTTGGATCCACGGGTTCAGACAAACTTGAAACATTTCAGGATAAATCTAACCTTGATTTTATAAAACAAGTTAGAATTTTAAAACGAAATGAACAGAATAATTACACCCAACACACCAACGGATGTGATTTAGGTCCAAGCACGTCTAGATCGCAAGGTTCATGGTCTGGTTCTTCGTCTGGTAATCAACAGGTTTCTCCGAGGTTTGTAGAGCGGAGAATGTGCTTTGAGTGTGGCACAATTGGGCATATCGTAAGATACTGCCCATACCTGCAAAAGTTGAAGACAAAAACAAGTGCTCCCCAAGAAACCAATTACCAAAAACGATCATTTTCCCCGAAACAAGACCCACGTGTCTTGAAAGAAAAGGAAAAGAAGTTAAAACAAAAGAATCAAAAGGTAATTGAGAAAGCCTTAAAATCTGAGGTCAAAGAAGAAAAACCTGTTCAAGCAAAACCTAAAACTGTAAAACCGGTAAATGCTAAAACAATTAATGCAAATACTGGTAAAGAACAAACAGCTTGGAAACAAAAACAGGTAATTCAATCAGGGGGAGCATCACAGGTTCTTTTTCCTAATCATCGAGTGATTGAAATCACTTACCTTGATGATCAAGGACGACCCAAGTCCACAAAGGCTTGGGTCCCTCTCTCCAACTAATTTTTGAGTGAGTGTGTAGGATATTCCAGGAGGAACTTTCGATAGTCGTAAGATTGTTGATAGTGGAGCATCCTTGCACAAGTTAGGCGACAGAAGAAATTGTTGCCTTTGATGGAGAAAAAGAGAAAAGGGAAAAAGAAATGTCTGATGAAAGAGATTGGAAAGCTTCGACAAAATGAAAATCATTTCAAAATGTAAATGTTCAAGGCTTTGATCGGGTCCCCGGGATAGATTCAAATCAAAATGTACGCACCTGCAGCACGTCTGAAGTTCACAATCTACAAGATGAACGTGCAGTGTACATTTCTTCGCGGTGTGTTTGAAGAAAATGTGTTTGTTGAACAAACCAACCAGGTGTGCGGACGCCTTGGCATGGGTTGAACAACCGCACACTACTTCTGAAAGAGAAAGTCAAAGACCTTCGCTGGTGCAATGTGGAAGACCAGCCGGACCCAAAGGTTTATGATCTTGTTGCTGTGAAGAGATTTCTAAGTAGCTACAAAGAATCGACTTTAAAGTCCACATCGGGTGGATATCCAGTTTGGGAGAGCACTCAGATTCCTTGCAATGCACGATGCAGTTGCAGGATACGGTTTTAAATTTCTAATCTCTCCTATACTTGTCGATATTTAAGCTGCTTTGTGAATTATTATCTCGTACAGCACTCTTTGGCCAGACAATGCTGTCATGGTCCGCACCGTAAACCAACATGCCAACTGAGTTTTCCAAAATTCGCTAAAATCATTTCTGATTAAAACTTATTATTGGTAAACGGCATTAAGGTCAAGCAAGAGTAATCCACATCGGAAAATCATTTTTGTAAATATCTTTGTGTCTTTTAAATTTCTCTTAGTTTGTTGATTTTAGGGGGAGTAAATCCAAATTTGAAAATCCAAAAACATCGAAAAATTTCATAAACACAAAAACAATAGAAAAACCAAAAATGAGTTTCCTGGCGAGAAAAAGAGAAAATGATAGTACATCAGTGGTCTGTCTAAACCTCTTTAAACCTTAAATGAAAAACGATAAGCAGCTCTATATAAGATGTATCGGTAGGCTCACAATCATTTTAAAGTGTGCAGGGTGATATAAACTTAAATCGACTGAAGACTGGGTGGGAACCATTCATTGGCATATGGTCTTAGTACCGAAATTTCGTTTGAGAGATTGCCGAGGTTCTGAGATATTCGGTCTTTATGCTGCTTATCATCTGGGTATCATGGTTGTATCCTTTACCGAAAAATAACGGGGACGCAAGTCTAGATCTTCCATGATGCTATACATACGTGTACATATTGCATACGACCTCAATAAGTGATCAACAATCACATGTACAAACAAAATAAGTGATAATATATCACAAATTCTTTCCGGGAGTCAAGTTCGTCTCTCTGCTGTACGAAAGTACTGACCTGTTCACGGACTTGCTCCTGTGCCCTCATGCATATGAAAACCAAGTTCCTCATCAATAAGTGATTATATCACATAGGGCTTGTTTTCAAATCAAATAAGTGAGAATCTCACATCATATACGGTCAAACAGATGATAATCGGTATACTCACCGGTAAGATGAATCCTCGTGCATACCTTGATACGGGAATGTGTCGTGATGTGGATGAACACCGGTCGGTAAGTATAAATTATACCTTAACGTATCCCCTCGCCATGATTACAAATGATAAGCTGAGCTTATGTGGACAACAATACCGATAATTGTTATAGGATGCTTATCTTAATGTTATCTAATTGAACAACAAGAGTGTTTTGGCATGACCGTACACTGATATGATTCTCTTACCCTCGAAACTCGCAAAAAGAATGTCTGTAAATATTTATTTAATGTTTCCTGCTTATGTATCTTTGTATATATTTATTTATTGTTTTCCGTCTTTACATTGAAAAATGAAAATTTCAAAAAGATTTTAGGTGTGTTTTAATATAAACTTTATAAAATCCAAAAAGATTTTTCTTCAAGTTTATTTTTGATTGACTGATGTTGGAACTCGAGTCTATCCTACTCAAAATCCTGATCGTAAGCTGGAAAACAGTTGTATCTTCATAAACAGTCGAAGTTAACGAGTTTTGAAAGTTAAAGGATTAAAATGAATATTTTTCTAAACTTTCAAACTACTGTCGGTTGGTGTTTGATTGAGATTTGATCTCATATGTGTCGTGAGTTTACATGTTAACTATATTCCAAGCGTTTGTTCTCATTATGCGTTTAGCTTTCTTGCATGTGCAGATGCTAAAGGCGAGGAGAACATGCTCGATGAAAAGCTTTGGAATGAAGACACGAAGTGGAGGCACTCAAAGGATAAGATGATCGAGTTGCCGCTGTCCCTTCATCAACACCACAAGGATCTGAAGAATTGACAAGTCAAACGATTCACGAGCATGACTCAATGGAGAGTTCAATCTAAGGGGGAGTTTATTGACACACTACCTAAGTTAAATGGGGAGTTTGTTGATACACTTTCTGCTTTCAAGACGTGAAGACCTTGAAGATCCTCCGACATGAATGTGACAGAAGACGAACCATCGCGAGTAGCATCCAAGGGGGAGTTTGTTGATGCACTTTGTGTGGACGCGACTCGGCTCGGTTCGACTCGGCCTTGAAGACTTGAAGACACGAAGATCGAGACAAAGCTACAGCCAAGGGGGAGTTTGTTGGTGCACTTGTGTCTGTACTTTGTCTGTATTTCGTCATGATACAAAACGATGTCTTATGTTAGTCTGGGCTACGTCTTAGTTTGTTACAATGTGCGCTCGATGTAAGTTTGACCAAGTCAACCATCCTCCTGGTTTGACTTGGCCAAACAGTTAGCACATTGGTTGAAAGATGGCTGTGTCGAAGGATGGTCATCGAAGGATTACTTATATCCTTCGATGATGATGAGCTCGAAAGATTACCACGAAGGATAGACCACGAAGGATATCATCCTTCGTGGTCGACAGATGATCTTTCGATGGCTTTCTGGTCGACAGATGATCTGTCGATCAATCTGTCTGATCCTTCGACCAGACCTGCTGTATTGGGTATAAATACCCGTGTGTTGTGTTCAGTTCGACAGTTCGACACAAGAGAAACTGAGAGAGCATTCTGTTGAGAGCACACACACACTTTGAGAGTTTATAGAACATATCTGTAAACATTGAGCTTGTAACCGGACCCTTCATTCGTATTAATACATGTGGTGTTAATCGGTGAATCTTGTGTGTTGTGTTTGTGCTTGTTCTCGTATACATTCTCGGTTGCATGCTAGCTTGGATTCCGCACTCGCTAGTGTGTTTGATATAACAAGGATAAGGTTTCAATCTCATCCTCGGATAGGGACCTACATAAGACACTAAAAGGTGCAATTTAGCACTTTAACGAACCGGTATATAACCGAACAACCGGACATTACCCGGGACACCAAAATAATGCTAGAAGCATTGTTTTTATTTTTCTAAGCTAGTTAGGGTCCCCGAACACCCTAACACACTATATATTACTTAAACACTTAAAACCCCTAAACATATCATGTAATGTGTAACTAGATTTAGTAACCAATAATCAAGATCCAACCAAACACACCCCCCCTCATGACCGGTTTTGGACAAGGGTGGCCCACCCTTGATTTCTTTCATTTGTTTAAGTGATCATGTTGGGGTATTTAGAACATAAAAACCATGGGGTAAAGCTTTGGAATGGGTTATAAGTATGCACATTAGGACCTTGAGTTCATATTTCACACACTAAAAACACACACAAACTCCCTCCTTCCTTCTTCCTTGGCTACGGCCTCAACTACACACACACACACTTTCATTTTTGATCCACATCCATCCATTCCAAGGTGATATTGAGGTGTAAGAAGGCCACTAACGAAGCTCGGTGCAAACGGATCTTGAAGGACCTTCACCATTTGCTTTTATCCACCTCATTTGCACTCTTGAACTTCCCTAGCTTGTGCTAGTAGTAAGTGCTTCAAATCTTCATCTTGTTCCTATTTTTAGCGGTTAATAGATGATAGGATGATTATATGATGAAAACTCTAATGAACATAACTTAAAGTCTTGGAAGTAAGATGAATATGTTGGACAAAAAGAAACTAGTTGTGTAAATCTTGTGAAACTTGACTAGTTATGATTATTTAATGTTGTTTGTTACTAAAAGTGGGATGGATCATCATCTAACCATGCTAGGTCATGTATAAGAACATGAACTAGTAGTGTGTTAGTGTAAAAATTATAAAAGATGGTGAAACCTTCCACTCATGAAACATGAACTTGTGTAAATATAATTTTTCTTGTAAAATAAGACTCTAAACATGTAGATCTAAAGATCTACAAGTGGTTTTTCGGAAGAACCAAGCGGAAAATGCTAGTTTTGTTAAAACCCGGACCTTACATAAACTAAAAGCATTTTAGTAAATAAACAAGTGTGTAAACACTTGTGTCACAAGAAAAATTTAACAAGAAATATGTTTGGTAAATCATGACTAGAAGTTGTGAAACTTCAAGATCTTTAAAAATAAAGTTTTTAAGAAACTAAACTTATTTTTTTAAAGGTAACAAGACTTACTAAATGTGTTAGTAACTTACTACATACTTTTACAAACTCTCAAGTTCATAAGTTTGTGGTATATGCTTGTTTTGACAAGTTTGATAAATAAAGATTGTGTTGTTGAGATTGTTGATTTAAAAGAAAATAAACACATGTTTTGAAAACATGGGAAACCTCCATTTTTAGGGGGAACTCTTGACACTTAGAAAAATATAAGTTTTTGAGAAACTTATTCCCTAAAAATGTACTTAAAAGTATTACCAAGGTTTCCCTAATTTTTGGTGATAAGAAATGAGGATTTCTTCGAGAATAAAAATGGATATTAAGTATGTATATATTTTTGAGAAAAATATATATATTATTTGATCACCAACTTTTGTGCTAAGTGTATATAGTATGTGCTATAGGTGCTAGTGTATTAAGACTTAAAAATACACTAAATACTCATGAGAAGAATAAACACAAAGATACACATACAACATACAAAATACATAATTCCGGTGCAAAGTGCAAAATACAAGAAACTTATATTTATTTTTGAGAAAGTAATATAAGTAAGACACTTAGTTAAAAATATAAAATATTTTTAACACAACAAAACATATACAAAAGAGAGTGACTGTACTTGTGCGACACAAGTCTAGTGACTAACGTTAAGAAAACGCGTATAGGTCACGACGTTAATTAAGCAAATCCGGTGAAGTTTACGACGCAAGGAACGCAAAGTTGTGAGTTCATGCTCCCCCTTTTCTTTTAACTGTTTTCAGTTTTATAAC
The DNA here is from genome assembly GCA_030545235.1 of Helianthus tuberosus. Taxonomy (NCBI): domain Eukaryota; kingdom Viridiplantae; phylum Streptophyta; class Magnoliopsida; order Asterales; family Asteraceae; genus Helianthus; species Helianthus tuberosus. The sequence continues at coordinate 91,762,854 of CM060411.1, forward strand.
TTCGGGGGTGAAATACATGTACAAATATTACTATGTTTACAAATGGTATGATAATAAGAAGCACACTTGGTGAGAACGAGTACCAAGTGTGACGAGATATAAGAATACAAGAAGCGCACTTGGTGAGGACGAGTACCAAGTAGGATGCGTTATGAGAAATGATACGAGAAATCATGTCACGAATAGGGTACCATAAGCACCATTAATCAACTATATACCTAGACCGCAGAACAAAAGGTTAGATCTAACGGGTGCCGGGCAGCCACACTCTCGGTGAGGGCGAGTATCGAGTAGTGCTTTTGTGTCTCAGAATATGCCAACTAGAAAAATGCCTAACGTTTGGTGACTTCCTATGTCGTGTCACATGTTAATGGCTTTGCAACCCATTAACAATCCTGATACTTACAGGAACACTTTATTTACATAAAATTCATACCATACTAAAACTTGATTTATAACTTGAAGTACGTGAGGTACTCAAGAAAACTTGAATTATACTTGAGTACGTGGGGTACTCAAGAAAACGGGAATTATACTTGAGTACGTGGGGTACTCAAGAAAACTTGGATTATACATGAGTACGTGGTGTACACATGAAAACTTGATTTATACATGACACAAACTATGTTTTCATACAAAGTATACAAACGTGAAATACAAAAACTGCATGAATTCACACCAACATTATGTTGACGTTTTTCCAAAACTCACATGTATTTCAGGTAACTAGGATGGATGTGCGCGTGGTCTTACTCATGCTCGTGGATGTCGCTTTATTTATCGTTAAATAAAGTTGTAACTTTTAAAACAATATGCTATCTCGTGTTGTAAACACTTGACTTATGTCTTCAGTAATGTAATGTTTGAAGTTACTTTTGAGCATGTAGTATGTTTACTCTTCGTATGCAATGAGAACCTTTCATGATCACACCTCGTGCTTCCGCCGCAGAAAGGGGTGTGACATGAGCAACATCTTCGTCTTACTCTGGAACTCCTGAAGAAAGAGCAACTTTTCGCCAAATTCTCCAAGTGCGAATTTTTGCTTAAAGAAGTTCAATTTTTGGGACATATTGTCAACGAACAAGGTATTCATGTAGATCCCTCCAAGATCAGTGCGATTAAGGATTGGGATACGCTTCATCGAAAATTTCTCGAAGATTGTAGTTCCCCTAACTGCTCTAACTCAGAAGAACAAACCCTTTGATTGGGGAACCAAACAAGAAGAAGCGTTTCAGACCTTGAAACAGAAGCTTTGTGATGCGCCTATTCTATCTTTGCCTGAGGGTAATGATGATTTTGTCATGTACTGTGATGCATCAAACTTGGGTCTTGGCTGTGTTCTCATGCAAAGGAACAAAGTCATAGCATATGCATCGAGGTAATTAAAGGTACACGAGAAGAACTACACCACTCATGATCTTGAGTTAGGTGCAGTTGTGTTCGCTCTCAAGATCTGGAGACACTATTTGTATGGTACAAAATGTGTGGTTTTCACTAAACACAAGAGTCTTCAGCATATCTTCAATCAGAAAGAACTCAACATGAGGCAACGACGTTGGGTTGAACTTCTAAACGACTATGATTGCGAAATTCGCTACCATCCTGGTAAGGCGAATGTCGTGGCTGACGCTTTAAGTCATACAGAACGTGTCAAGCTTCATTGTGTTCGTGTTCAATCTGATATCCAAACCCGCATTTCTCAGGCTCAACATACTTGTGTTTCACAAGGTTTGATGGGTAAGGAATTACCATTTCATATCAAGCCTGATCTCGTGCTTAAAGAAAATGGATCATATTATTTCATGGACCGTTTGTGGGTCCCAAGTCAAGACAATCTTCGCACTTTGCTTATGGATGAAGCCCATAAGTCTCGTTATTCTATTCATCCTAGTGCAGACAAAATGTATAAGGATCTTCGTACTCAGTATTGGTGGCCTGGTATGAAGAAAGACATTGCCTTATACGTTTCAAAATGCCTTACTTGTCTTAAGGTTAAGGCTGAACACCAACATCCTTTTGGTTTATTGGAGCAACCAGAAATTCCAGTTTGGAAATGGGAAAACAGCGCTATGGATCTTGTTACCAAACTTCCGCGCACTAAGAGAGGTCACGATGCCATCTGGGTAGTTGTTGACCGTCTTACAAAGTCAGCGCATTTCTTGCCAATCCGTGAGGATTTATTTGCCGACAAGCTTGCTAAAATTTATGTGGATGAAATTGTATCTAGACATGGTGTTCCTTTGAACATTATTTCTGACAGAGATGCTCGATTCTCATCTCGTTTTTGGAGAACCATGCAATCTGCTATGGGGACCCAACTTAATTTGAGCACAACTTATCATCCGCAATCAGATGGCCAAACTGAAAGAACAATCCAGACTTTGGAGGATATGCTTAGAGCTTGTGTGATCGATTTTGGTGGTAGTTGGGATTCGTATCTTCCATTGATCGAATTCTCCTACAACAACAGTTATCACTCCAGCATCAACATGGCTCCTTTCGAGGCTCTCTATGGTCTAAAGTGTCGTTCACCAGTTTTCTGGAATGAGATCGGTGAGGCTCAGCTTACTGGACCTGATCTCATTCTAGAGACAACAGATAAGGTTAAGAAAGTTCGTGATAACCTTCAGACAGCTCAAAGCCGTCAAAAGAGTTACGCGGACCGACGACACAAACCCTTGGAATTTCAAGTTGGTGATCGCGTATTACTTAAAGTCTCACCTTGGAAAGGTGTGATCAGATTTGGAAAGACAGGAAAACTTGCACCTAGATAAGTTGGACCATTCAAGATCGTCGAAAGAATCGGTAAGGTAGCCTACAGACTAGAGCTACCTCCTGAACTTGGAAATGTTCATCCAACCTTTCACGTGTCCAATCTCAAAAAGTGTCTAGCTGATGAGAACCTCCACTTGATGAGATTCGTGTTGATAACACGATGCATTTTGTTGAGAAACCGGTGGAAATCATGGACCATGAAGTCAAGTGGCTCAAACACAAGCGTATTCCTTTGGTTAAAGTTAGCTGGGAATCTAAACGTGGACCCGAGTTTACTTGGGAACGTGAAGATCAAATGAAGGCGAAGTATCCACATCTATTCTCACAAGTTTCCTCTAAATAAATTTCGGGACGAAATTTTCTCAAGTAGGGGAGACTGTGACACCTGTGTCTATAATCATTGTAAATGGTTTAGTTATCAATGAAATAATGTTATTTGATCCCAATGTTTGTTTGTCTATGTATGATATTTTTCATGTTTTTATTTTTGTTCAATTTCAAACTCTATATCGCTTTCTGGAGAGTTATACGCAAACTGGTGCATAAACGTAATCAGTTTAACGCGAAAAATACTCCAGAACATCAATTTATGCTTAACATACCTTAAATAACCTTTACATAACTTAGAAATAAGTTTTGAAGGCTTTGGTATGGCAAAATCAAGTTTATTCGCTTACAGGGACTAAATTCGACAAACTGCGAAAGTATATCGATTCATACTGTAACGGACATTCCGAAACATGAAAATAAGTTAAACATACCCTAAATATCCTTTACAAAGCTTAGAAATAGGCTTTGAGGGGTTCGGTGTGCTAAAATAAACTTTTTGCTCATTCAGGGACTAAAAGCGTAAAAAAGTGCATAAGTTTGCATTTTCGCGCATATCTTCTGTTCTAAATACACCCGGACATCCAAAAATTTATGTAATCATTAAAATATTTTATTTTAGTGATTGGCATGAGAAAAATCCATTCGTCGCGTAATTTGGATCGTTTTTCGCATCCGTTCGTGTTTCGTTGTAATTAACCGAATATAGCGACCGTACGACCAAAAAAACCAACATCCGACATATTTTTGAGCATGTTTCATGTCCATTATGTTTAGGCATCATTTTAGGCCCTTGAAAATGGTTTAACGGGCTTCAAACGTGTCGAAAATGGACTGAAACATGTGCAGGGACCAAAACTGCACATTCTGCCAAACTGGGACCAGGCGGGCCGCGTAGCCCTAGCCTGTCTTTTACGCGGGCCGCGTACTAACAGCAGATCTGCACATAATGTTTTTCCCAGCTGTTTCCAGCTGTTCCAGCTGTTCTAGACACTTGCACATGGTATTTTCGACTATATGGGCCATTTTAGGGGCTCCCATGGTTTCACAAAACCATGGGTGCACATGTACGGTTGAGATCAAGGCTCGTTTTACGATGAACGATCTTAACGGTTGTGCAAAAACTATAAATACCCCACCTACTCATTGTTGCAACCCACACTTTTGATCTGATTTGTGTAGGATCGTGAAACGACCTAACGAGTCGATCAGAAGAGTGCTCAGACAGAATCAGAGGCGGAATTCATTGATTCTGTCTTTGTTTAGCTTGTATTCACTATTAAATGTATTGTTTATTGATCTCTGAACAAATTATAGCACATAGACACTTCGACAGCACCTCGGCGTCGGAATCAAGAACGTTACAAATGAAATGGCACAACACCTATTTATAGGAGAGGGTAATTTCGTGTGGAATTACAATTTGTAATTCCATGCGGAATTACACTTTGTAATTCCATGTGGAATTACACTTGAAATTTCGTGTGGAATTACCTCTCAACTTATTTTTGACATGTTACTCGTACTACGTGCCCTGATCTTTCAATACCAATCTACGACTCGATACAAGACGAAGTCGACAGACGCATGCACTATTAGACTCCCCCTCGAATGTTGACGAGTCTGAAGTAACGAGTCTTCTCACTCTTCAGTATTTACCGGTCTTCGGGCTCTTTCACAATCTGAGACTCGAACGAAGATGAAGTCGACAGACAACTGCACCAACAGACTCCCCCTTGGATGTTGACGGAATCTTCAGTGAGAGTCTTCATCATGACGACTCTTCAATCTTGATCAATCTCCTTTCTTTCTTAACATGTACCAGGATCTTCTCTTTGGCTCTAACCTCGTCAGACTCCCCCTTTCATCATGATGGGATCGCTGTCTGGAATTAGCTATCACTTTGAAATCAAACCCTGGCTTTTAGTTCTGTTCAGCTCATCTCCTACACACATTTTCTCATCAAAACATAAGTTTTTACTTAAATCAATAAGAAAAACTTACTATTAATAGTTACATCAAGTTCAAATTAATGACCCTGATTAACTAATATAACTTTCTTTCTCAAAACAAATTTCTTCATTCAGTACACACACTCCTAAACCAGTTTATCTTGTTTAGCATTTGGAATTTCAAAAATCAGCTCTCCAACATCAGTTGTCGAAAATCTTTTTGAATTTTTCAAAAATAAAGCTAAACTTCTAGAAAGAACAATATAGAAATGCAGTAAGAAATATTTACAAACAATATTTTTGTGAGTTTGTGTAAGAGGATCATATCAGTTTATGTGACCAACCACGAGCACCGTTAAGCTTTAAACATTTTCAATTCTAAACGATTCACATTGATTGACGATATTGTTGTCCACTTAAACTCAATCTAAAAACTTTCGAAATGCTTACTGATACGTTAAAGTATATTAATTTTGCACTAAATTCTTATGGACCCCACGATCTCAGCATATCCCCTCATCATGCAATACACTGACTCAAGTAATGCCTTTAAACTTTTATCAACTGTGATTTGTGCGAAAACAAAGCAGAATGTTTAAACATTAACAATTAGGTCGATACTTCCGTATACGCAGAGAAAGTCCAATGTTTAAACAAAATAAGAAAAAATAAAACAAGTTGAAATTGTTTAGGCTTTTACCACCAGGTCGATACTTCCGTATACGCAGAGGTGATCCAAAGCTTAAACGAAACACCAAAGAAAATAAAGCAGAACGTTTAGGCACTAACATCCAGTTCGATACTCACGTATACGCAGAGGATGTCCAATGCTTAAACAAAATAAAGAAATAAAACAAGTTTAAATCTTAGCAAAATGAAATACACAATCACAGCGACTTTTCAGCAAAGTTGTGAAAATTCACAAACTTAACCAGTTTTATGTCTTTCGACAATCAGCGATTACTGAGTAGGCACACAATCAAGAAGGACAAAACTAAGTACTATGCTTTCAACCATGTTTCCCACTAGAACTAGGCTTTTTTTTATTTAGGTTTGTTTCATTATCGCAAATCTACTAGTCTAGCTGAGCCTATCGTCACATCTTTAGTAAGATCGTTTATCACATTTTATCTCTTCATTTCTTTAGCATGCTGTGACAGTCTCACTGATCTACAATCATTTCCGCTTTTTACAACAAAACTCATTTTTGCATTTTTCAATGTTTTTGACATTTTCAATTTTTCTAATTTTTTTAAATTTTTTTTACTCCCCCTAAAATCAAAATATGTTTCAATTTTGATTTCCTGGGAAAATTTGAAAATGAATTGTACAAAGAAACATGACAACATGATGAGAATTACTTGAATTCTCCATTCACTTGGCTTAAACAATCAGAACTCCCCCTGACAACAAAACATTTTCCCATGGTGATTTCAAAACACTTAAGTTTGTTTTAATCAAAATGGTTTTTCCGGAAAATAAGTTTTGTGATTCATTTCTCAAACATGGGGATCATTCATCACCTTGTTTTCTTCAACCACTTGTAAAAAAACTAACATTTTTAAGATCAATCCACAAACATCACTTGTAGAAAATCAAGTACAACTTAATGTCCCTGATTTACCACTTTTAAGTCGAAATCACTTTCGTGAATTTCTCAAGAAATATGCCGATACCTGCTTCACACTTACCAACCTGGAAGCTCCGGCAAGTCAGATTTTTCATGTAAACAGATTCACCCAAGCCTGACTGTCCTTGGGTGATTTTGAATTCTTGTTCAACAATGGTGGAAAATTTACATCATCCATTGTTAGACCAGAATTCTCAACTTTTACCTCAACACACGGCTCTTCTGGCTTTACCACACCAGATTCATTGCCTGAATTTTGCTTGTCTGAATTTGATGAGTCAGATTCATTGCCAACACATGGCTCCGTTGTTTCCAAAGAAACAAATTCATCACCACCAACTTTCTTTTTCTTCCCTTTCGTCCTCAGATTTGTATCTGATGAATCCGTTTTGCTAGATTTATCATTCTTTGGAGAGCAAAACGATTTATCAGAACTGTTATTAGCTTTGACGGCTGAATCCGAGGACAAAATCCTTTCGAGATATTCTCTCGCTTTCTTCCTCTTCTTTCTCAGTCTGTCTTTCTGCCCCTGGGAAAGCTTCACTTTCGGTTCTAGAACTTTCTGTTCTTTGGGCTTTGCTTCGACTTTGACTGGTTTCTTCTTTGTCATTTTCTGAGATTCAGCCCTCGATCTTCTCATTGATCTCATTGGGCAATCTCTTGCTATATGACCTCTGATTTGGCATTCAAAGCATCTTCTTGTCTCATAACTCCAGTTCTGGCAGTTAACAACAATGTGTCCTCTCACACCACAAGTGTAACACACTCTGTTATCGTACCAATCACCACCTTCTGTCCAAACATTCAGATCATAACATTGTTGGCTTGGTGATATCCATCTCTCCTCTTGTATGCTGGATTTGGCTTTTGAGCACTGTGGTCAAACCTTCACCACTTATTACCAACAGTTTTTAAGTTTTGATTTTCTAATTTTTTTGATTTTTTATCACGATTGGATGATTGAACTGATGAGCTTTTATTTTCTTTTTGAACATTTTCGGTTTTTTATCCTTTTGTTTTTGTTCCACATTCTTCTTTACAGGTTTTTGCGTTGAGCATTCACCTTTTTCAGTAGAATGTAGAACAGTTTCTTGAAACATTTCATTTAATTTCAAAAATATTTTTCATTTTTCAACATCATCATCAGTTTTCTCATCACAATCTTCAACTTTGACTTTGTCAAAATTTGTGACATTGTCACTTATTGGAACAGAATTGATCGGTTTTGGACAAGGAATCAAAGAAGTATTCGCAAAACCTTTCAAATTTTCTTCAAGCTCTTTGATTTTATTCCGAGCATTTTCAGCTTCCTTTTCAAGTCGAATAATCGTCTGAAGATGAGAATTTATTACTTTTTGTTTTTCAATGTTATTCTTGCTAAAAACAGATCTCCCGTCTTCAAGAATCTTATTTGACTTTGAAATTCTTTTTCAATTTTTAATTTTTCATTTTCAAAACTTTTTATTTTCTTTTCAAAAACTTTGTTTTCTAATGTCAAACTATTCAAACCACTTAACAGTTTGACATTTTCAGATTTCAATATCTCCAAATTTTTCTGCAGTTCAAGAATCTGTTTATCATCAGCTATCTTCTCATTCTTGAAAGCTGAAATTTCTTTAACCTGTTCCTTCAAATCTTTGATTTCCAATGTCAAACTTTCCACATCCTTCAAAAGTTTGTCATTGTCAGCTTCAAATCTATCACACTTAGAACATACTGATTCAGAATTTGAAGATCCAAGCTTTTCAGATTCTTCATTCTTTGAAATTTTCTCTTTCTCTATCTTGTATGTTCCTGCACAAAAAATTTTAGCGAAATCAAGAGGATTCGCATTCTCATCAATGTAACAACCCCTCTTGTTATCATATATCAGATTACTTTTTGCAGCAAGACATACATTAATTCTTCTTTTCATTTCAAGAATCACATTTAAATCCACTTTCATCAAATTCTTTTTCATTTCATTTATTAACTCTTCCTTTTTCTTTTTGCTTTCATACTCATAATTTTTAAGTTTGTTGATAAACTCTCTTAGATATAACTTTGAGAAACTACAATCCTTTTTAGATTTTCCAAAAATTCATCCCACTCTACTGGTAATGCATCAGCAAACTTTGATACTTTTTCAGTATCTGACAGTCTTATCTCATGTTCTTTCAAATATTCAATTAAGACTGTATATCGGTTTGCTAGATCATCCAAATTTTCATTTTTCAAACACACAAAGTATTTAAACCTTTTCTCCCAACCAACCTTCTTCACATTTCTATAACTATCATCTATAAACCCTCGATGCCAATCGTTAAATCTTTCAAAATAATAATTTTTTGTTTCATCAAACATTTTTGCCATATTTCAAACACAACCTGTTCAAACACCTTTAACACATTCGCTGCCCAAAACAAACTTAGTATTCAGCCCACACTTCAAACACAATCCAATTTGAGACCTCAAAACAAATGCAATGTTTCAAGATATATGTGTCCCTAAAAAATTGATGATATTTTCCAACAACAATTCACGTGATCAAGTCTGACAACATATATCTCTCATTGGGCCGATGAAGTGTATTGGGCTTCACAAACATGCAGATCTCACATTTATTGAACACACATGGGCCGAGTAGTAGACTCACAGTTGTTAAAAAAGGAGCCTCAACAAATGGACAACTAATGGGTCGGCAAATGTCTTGGGCCAATCACAAATGGCCGACAATTTTAAAACCTCAACACAAACTGATTGGACTGAACCTTTATTGGATATCTATGTTATTAATGATGCACATGGGCTGACTACAAATTTTAATTGTTACTTAATTCTGATTGGGCCTCTATGTGGATCACATGGGTCGGATTAATTCTTGCCGACACAACTCACATGCACAACTGAATGGTGGCCAACAACTATTTAATTCTTCTACACATGCAACTCACACAAACAAAAATTGGGCCAAACAATCCTTAGATTCTCGTGACTGCTGAGATACTTTCAAACGAGATTACAACTTTCACACCGAATTGCAACCTTCAAACTTTCAAACGAAATTAAGTAATTCCGTGCGGAATTACTCAATCTCAAACGGAATTAAGTTTGAAACGAGATTATCCAAATGAAATTATGTAGGATCGGTTTCGGATCCGAACGAGTCGGTTAGAAGAGTTTTTCACAAAAACAAGAGGCGGAAACAAGTGTTTCGATGTAATTCAGCAACAATTCACCTTTAACTGTTGTTTATATTGATATACGAACGATTACAGACCTGACAACACCTCGGCAGCACTTCGTGGCTCACCGGAAGACAAACACCTAGAACTATTAACTATTGAGATCCGCTCATACTGACTATATATAGGAGATCTGGATCGCTCCAACATACATGTCACATAAGCGAACTAGACAATTTACCATAAAAGCGAACCTCACTAGTGACACATGAGCGAATCTCATTTTAATTACATACGGACGAAATCCAATTTTCACTTTCTAATTCTTTTGTCTTATCTTGTGATGATGTCATCGATTACTTCATATTGATGATGTCATCTTTGCAAATGATGACATCATGCTGAATATCTTCGCAACGAACTGAGACACGACTGAAGACGTAGACGACAGACGGATGCACCAACAAACTCCCCCTCGGATGTTGACGGAGTCTTCAGTGTTGAGTCTTCAATTGTCAATCTACAATCTTTATCAGTCTTCAATCTTCCTCTGAAGCATTTGTCATTGCAAGAATCCTCAATCAATCTCTTACTCTTTCTCGAATGTTGAATATCCTGGTGTCTTCAGACTCCCCCTCTCAATCTGCTGGGATCGTAGTCTGGAATTCACTTTCCACAGGTTCTTAGATCGTAACCTGGCACTTCATCACCCTCAGGTTTCAGAACCTGGCTAACCTGCATAAACTCTACCCAAAAATAAATTTTCTGATAACAATTTGTGGATAAGATTTTTCAAATCTTATTTACCACTTGCAGGAATAACGTATTATATTACAAAAACTTTTCTCATTCTATTTCAACATTCCTCAAACACTTTCACCCAAACCATTTGTTCATCATGTTTAACACTTGGAATTTTGAAAATCAGCTCTTCAACACCAGTTGTCGAAAATCTTTTTGGATTTTTCAAAAATTTATGCTAAAACACACTAAAAATCTTTTTGAATTTTCTGAAAGAAAATAAATTCAGAAATGAAATATTTACAAACAATACTTTTTGTGAGTTCGTGCAAGAGGATCATATCAGTTTTTGAGACAAATCACCAACACCGTTAAGCTACATTTCATTTTAAGTTCTAAACAATTCACCTAGATTGTCAGTATATTGATCCACTTAAATTTTCACACAAAGTTCAATTGATCCGAGATACGAGGTTAATGTTTTAAGCTCTTGAACTTATTCGTGTGTCCCACTACTTGAATATACTCCCGTATCCAGATCCCAATATTCAGTCTTACAGGTGAGTATACCACAGATGATATCTGTCAGGGGAATAAATTATAGTACGAGGGCCGTGAGAGCTCAGGTCGATCTTTCGATACGCAGAGAGATGACGGCTTCGACTTTTGGTGGGTCCCCTTTAGAGGATCTTTTGCATTACAACAGCAGCGACTATCAATTTTATTGTTTCATCAGCTTGCTGAGGGCGATGCTATGTTTCAAGCATTTGCAGAAAGCATTATCCGAGGACTAGGTCAGAAATTTCTTTCAGCAGAAGTCCCGGGATAATACCCCAGATATCACTGAGCATAAAGACCTAGTATCTCAGAATAAGGGACCTTTCAAACAAGATTTCAGGGGTTACCTATATATCCAAGTTTGTGTTAACCCACAGAACAACCAAGTTTGAAATTTAGGTTTATATCTCGTCACAATCTACTAAATGTGCAAAAACCTACTGGCACATCATCAGTAAGACTGTTTATCATTTTTTTTATCTTACCAAATCTTTAGCATGTTGTGATCGTCCACTGATGTACTATCATTTCCTCTTTTATGCAACAAAACTCATTTTTCCGTTTTATCATGTTTTTGACTTTTTCAAAATTTTCAAATGTTTTTGGATTTTCTAAAAATTCTTACTCCCCCTAAAATGCAAACACATTTTAGGAAATTTGAAAACAAACTGTACAAGAACATGACAGCTGATATCGAATTGCCTCAATTCTCCATCCACTTGGCATAAACAATCAGAACTCTCCCTCACAACAAACTATTTTCTCATTATGATCTCAAAACACTTAAGTTTGTTTTAATCAAAATGATTTTTCCGGAAAATTAGTTTTGTTGATTGATTTTAACCATTTGTAGGTTAGGGGATAAACTCATCATTTTGTTTCTCAACCATTTGTAGAAAATCAGATACAACTTAATGTCCCTGATTTACCACTTTTAAGATCAATCTGATTCAAATTCTGAACCACTTGTAAAAATTACAAGCATACAACTTAAACCTGCTTTTCAACCAATTTACCATCTTTTGGTTGAATTCTCAAGGTGCCGATTCCTACTCCTCGCTTACAAACCTGGGAGTTCCGGCAAGTCCTGCAAAACTTTCAAACATTTTATACAAACATGATAAAGAATGATGCCGATTCATGATCCACGATTACCAACTTGGGATCTCCGGCAAGTCAGGTTTTTTATTCTTTGAAAAATATATCCACCCAAGCCTGACCTTCCTTGGGTGTAACAACATTTTCTTCTTCATCTTTTCTTTCAACAAACCTGTGACCTCCTCTTTTGGCAGCGTAAAATTCTTTAACACCTTTAGCCTTACCATTGATCATTTTGCCAAAAATGTGTTTCACAGTTCCATTGAAAGCTTTATCAACATCAAATTTCTTCTTGTCAGAATAAAATTGATTTGAAATTTCAACTTTCCCAACTCTCTTTTTAAAATTTTCAGCACTCAAAGGTGGAAAATTCTCATCGTTCATAGTTGGAACTGATTTATCAACCTTTTTCTCAATACGTGGCTCCTCTGATTTTGTGGAATCAGATTCATCACCAGAATTATTACCTGAACCTTTCACAACCCATTTTTGATTTATTACATTTTCTTTTCTTTTCAAAACACTCTTTGAACATTCTCCCTTCTCAAAGGTTGAATTTTCAAAGCCAGTAAATGGTTTGGTTGTAAGTTCAGTTTTCTCCACAACTTTCTCTTTCAATTTACCAGATACTTCCTGTTTTGGTTTGAATGTTTTCGGACAATTCCTAGCAACATGACCAGCAATCTTGCACTGAAAACAGGTTCTGGTTTCTATCTTCTTTAGAACAACATTCTTCTTCAATTCTTCTTGCTTCTTGGCAAGGAATTCTTGATTTGTCTGCTTTCTGAATGCTTGCTCTTTCTCATCATTTAAAAAATTTCCTGAAACAAACACAGTTTTTGGTTTAGAAAATTTTTCATTTTTATAGTTTTTCGGTGGTACAAAACCTAATCCTTTCTTTTTGAAATTACGATTATGGTTTGGTTTCTTTTGGAAACTGTAACCATAATTGTAACCCATTTTCTTGTTAAATCTTTGTTGATCTCTTGAAGTGTATTGCTTAGGTTTTCCATTAAGATTTAAATCTTTTATTTCAGAAATATTAATTTCTGTGATTTTGAAAACCTTTTGAATCATTTCAAATCTAACACTTCTTATTGGAAAAATCTCATCAGAATATAATTTGTCAGAATCTTTCAAAGTATATGCCACTTTAAATGATTCATCATTCAAATTAGATTTTGATATAAAAAACTCTTTATCGTAAACCCGTTTGTCCTTTTTGACTGTTGACTTTGACGCATCGGACTCAGACTTTGACTTGGATTTGGACTCCGGTTTTGACTCCTCACAATCATCTTTATCTAACACCTGATCGACCACACTTTTTATCAACTTTGACTCATGATCAGTGTCGGACGACGTGTACGTGACATCAATATTTTCTGGCAAGTTATCCGACGGCCCAGACTCCCATTGTAAGTTTATTGCCTTTTCGACTCTTTCGGAATTTGGATTTCGAGGTAAAAATCCATTTTCGACCGGGGGCGGACATCTAGTGTAGACCACACTTGGTTTCTTACCCGAACTTGTCACTTTATCTTCATCTTTTGTCACAGATTTCTTTTCTTCAAACGTCTTCACATCTTCAAACGTCTTCAATTCTTCCACAACTGGATAAATCCTGTCAACAACAAAAGTAGAACATGAGTAACTTTCTAATAACTTGTTGACTCTTTCAGTTTCTATCTTTTGTGTTGCCAACTTCAACTCCAGATCAGCACATTTCTTTATGTGAAAGTTGACATCATCAAGTTGTCTCAGGTACGCTTTCTTCAACGTATTCATTGCCACAACTTGTTCACCGTTTGAATCAGTATACTTGTTAATTTCTCTGTTCATTGTATCATAGGATTCTTTCAATCTGTTTATGTTGTGCAGCAACTCATTGTTTTGCTTGATTAAAGAATCACAATTCATGCACTTTTCAGGAACTTTAACAGGTTCAACATCAACTTTGACTTCAAATTCAGGAATCTCTTTGACTGTTCGGTTTGATTGTAAAAATTCAGCTCTTCTCTTTTTCTCAGCTTTAGCTTCAGCTTTTAATCTCTCTTCCTCTTCTTCCTCTTCTTCAAGCTTTCTTCTTCTTGCTTCAGCAGCTTCCATGACTTTTCTGCACCTTTCAGCACATTTCAAATCATAAGCATTTGCAATGAAAGCTTTAGCATTTGAAGTGTCTTTGGACATCTCTTTGGCCATAAATTCTTGATCTGGGCAAAAATTGTCCCAATTGAAACCTTCAGCTAACTTTTCATCATCTTGTTCTGCCAAACACACTTTACTGTTTGTTGGAATGTAATTATCCCAACTGAATCTACCATCCTTTCCCAGACAAGCTTTCTTTGAATCTTTAATCTCCATCATTCCATGTGCAGTTTGTGCCTGATGCAATGCTGGTGGTGTGACTTGATGATAAATCGCCTTTTTGTGATAATCGTTGTTTCCAAAAGGATTCTGGGCTCCGGTAGCTTCACGATTTTTGCACTCCCTCTTGAAATGCCCCTTTTCCCTGCAACGAAAACATGTAACTTTAGATTTATCAAAGCCTAAAGTTGAAACATGAGCATTAAGAAAATCATCTCGGCCTGTAATTTGTTTAAATTTTTCGGCTCTTCTCAACACACTGGCCATGCACCATTTAATATCCATCAATTCCATTTCCTCAGCATCGATTTGATCGTAATCCTCTTTCGTGAGCATTGGATTACCGATCTTTCCGGCCACAAAACTACTATAAGACTCTAGAACCATTCCCAACAAAGACATTTGATTTTTAGCTATTTCTTCAGAATAATCTTGATCACTTTCAAGATTTAATACAATATTGCATTGAAGTTTTCTTCCGTTCTTTGTTGCAGAAATGTTTGGATCGAATGATGAAAATCTAGTGCTGCTTGATCCTTGGGATGATTTCTTTTCAGAAGAATCTTTCACACTGTAAACAGTTTCTATTTTCGGAGAAAAATTTGACTTTTCGTTGACACCACCTTTGTAATACAAGCTGATATCTTGTTCTCCATCGTAATTCTTCATCCTAGCAATCTTTCTCTGTTCTATCTCTTGAGCTTCCAAATGTTTAATGAAATCTCCCAGTGTCATATTTTTATAATCTTTTCTGTTGGATCTCAGCATCATCAGAAATGTTCCCCAAGTTTCATGAGGTAGTGCATCTGCAAGTTTTTCAATCAATTCATCAGTATCTTTCTTAATTCCAAGTTTTTTCATATTTCTCACCAAGTTACAATATCTATCAATTATTTGTTTGGTGTTTTCAGATCTCAAACCACGAAACAAATCGAATTCTTTCTTCATGAGAGACATTTTGTTTTTGAGCATATCATCACTTCCAACAAATTTTGCTTCCAATTCTGTCCAGATTGAGTAAGCAGTTCCATCATGTTGAAGCAGTATCAAGATATCTTCTTTTATCGCTTGCTGAAGCAGACTCACCATCAATTTCTCATCACGATATTTCTTTTTATCTTCCGTACTCATTTCTCGAATTGTTTGCTGCACACCATTTGTTGTGGGTTTAACATAAGGTTCCTCAGTGTGTTCCCACGCATCCAAATGATATGCCTCAACCCAATTTCCAAACCTTTCGGACCATCCATTGTAATCATCAATATCCATGAGTTTTGGTGGTTTCTGAGACGTCCCGGTTTCATTTTCATGCAAAGCATTCTGAGTGATTGTAACTGGACTAGCAAAAGCATTGTAGAACTCGTTCTCCATGTTTCGAATTTTCAAATGAGCTGTATCACCTTGTAAAATACCTTACAACACCTGACAACACACAACCAAAATATCAGTTTTAAACAAACTAAACACGTAAAAATGAGTTAAAAAAAATCGAAGACTCGTGTCGAAGATTTGTGAACTGGTGTTGAAGACTTGCGGACTGACTAAACTTCAAATCGTGCAAATGACTTGACCCTTTGAAACTTTTGAACTTCAGACTGTACGACTGACAGAAACCACGACTCAAATCACGCGACCTTGAACAAATCTCGGTATCAAACAATGTTTTGGGTCGTAGAAATGTAATGTTGATGTGCCGTTAAAATGGACTGCTTGATTGATGTTTAAACTTGGGCCTCCGAATTGTATAACATGGGCTGACAAATATTCTTGTGATTGGACCAAAAAAAAATCCACTTAATCCACAACAATGTGATACAAGACTATGATTGGGCCTCTTGATCTATATGATTATAATATTGAACGGATTGAAACATGTGAACTGATTGAAATCTCGTGAATACATCAAGTAGCCGACAAACTTTTTACACCACAATTAATTTCATTGAGCCTCCTTAAAACTCACTGATTTGACCATTCATCAATTTTCAAAACACATGTATGACTTATCAAACAAACAAGTGGCTGACAACTTTTAATTCAAGACAATTCTGATTGGACCGTAAACTCCACCTAACCAACAAACACAAATGTTAAACTCTGGTTGGGCCGATTGGAATCAAAGTCACATGGGCCATTCACTGGATTGTGAATCTTTAATCACATGCACACTGCGTAGTAACCAACATAGTCTTATCATGTGCTATTTATCAATGAACAAAATTATGATTGGACCTCCTTAAATCAAAGACTATGATAGGGCCTTTAATCCACTAACACGACAACTTGATTATATATTGTATTTCGACAACAAATTCAACTATTCTGATAATATCAATAGACAAACTATCTAGATTGTGCCAATAACCATGAACATATTCATATGCAATCTGAATTTCAATTTACGAGACCCGAAATGATACTATCACATGCACCGACACAAAACACGTTAATCCACACAATATACGATGAATAATCACGTGAAATACTGATACTTTGGATCTGAATTCCTAAATGTCACTATGAGCGGACCTCAAATGTCACTAAAAGCGAACCTCAACTGCCACTAAGATCGGACCTCAAATTGTTCAAATGAGCGGACCTCAACTGTCACTAAGAGCGGACCAGAATGTTCGAATAAGCGGACCAGATGAGCGAACCAGCTGATGACATCATCAATATCACGAGTCCGTATGAGCGAAACATCAAAAATCCAAGGTTTTAGGTCGATTCAAGCTTTGAAACTTTCAAGGATTTACTTATACATGATTACGAACACACTGTGTGAATTTAGAGCGATTTTGACCGTAAAAATTTTTGTTTTTCGGAAAAGAAAGGTGTAGAAACAGAAATCGCTGCTGAATTGTAGAAAACTCTTCTCCACTGGCTCTGATACCAATTGTAGGATCGGTTTCGGATCCGAACGAGTCGGTTAGAAGAGTTTTTCACCAAAACAAGAGGCGGAAACAAGTGTTTCGATGTAATTCAGCAACAATTCACCTTTAACTGTTGTTTATATTGATATACGAACGATTACAGACCTGACAACACCTCGGCAGCACTTCGTGGCTCACCGGAAGACAAACACCTAGAACTATTAACTATTGAGATCCGCTCATACCGACTATATATAGGAGATCTGGATCGCTCCAACATACATGTCACATAAGCGAACTAGACAATTTACCATAAAAGCGAACCTCACTAGTGACACATGAGCGAATCTCATTTTAATTACATACGGACGAAATCCAATTTTCACTTTCTAATTCTTTTGTCTTATCTTGTGATGATGTCATCGATTACTTCATATTGATGATGTCATCTTTGCAAATGATGACATCATGCTGAATATCTTCGCAACGAACTGAGACACGACTGAAGACGTAGACGACAGACGGATGCACCAACAAATTAGTATTCCGTGCGGAATTTACTGTGAGATCAAACGAAATTAGCCTAAACACCGTAATTCCGTGCGGAATTAAAGAACAATTTCAAACGAGATCATGCTGATATCATTTTGTTCGAACTTCATTTCATGCGGAATTAAAGATTTTATCAGATTTAGATCCAATTAATGTCCAAATTTCTCAAGGTTTTGATAAACACTGTTTTGCATGTTATATGTGAAATTTAGACCATTTTGACCGTGAAAAATTGTTCAATTGAGAAAAGAAGATGTAGAAATCAGAATTTTCGATCGAAAACGAGCTAAACAGTAAGAACTCTTCCTCCTGAGCTCTGATACCACATGTAGGATCGTGAAACGACCTAACGAGTCGATCAGAAGAGTGCTCAGACAGAATCAAAGGCAGAATTCATTGATTCTGTCTTTGTTTAGCTTGTATTCACTATTAAATGTCTTGTTTATTGATCTCTGAACAAATTATAGCACATAGACACTTCGACAGCACCTCGGCGTCGGAATCAAGAACGTTACAAATGAAATGGCACAACACCTATTTATAGGAGAGGGTAATTTTGTGTGGAATTACACTTTGTAATTCCATGCGGAATTACACTTTGTAATTCCATGCGGAATTACACTTTGTAATTCCATGCGGAATTACACTTGAATTTTCGTGTGGAATTACCTCTCAACCTATTTTTGACATGTTACTCGTACTACGTGCCCTGATCTTTCAATACCAATCTACGACTCGATACAAGACGAAGTCGACAGACGCATGCACTAACAGACTCCCCCTCGAATGTTGACGAGTCTGAAGTAACGAGTCTTCTCATTCTTCAGTCTTTACCGGTCTTCGGGCTCTTTCACAATCTGAGACTCGAACGAAGATGAAGTCGACAGACAACTGCACCAACAATTTGGCTCCCTAAGTTGGAGTATTCACTTCATACCTGAGAGTAATCGGATCAAAACTTCCGTTCTTGGACCCGTTGTAAGTCCTCTTTCGTTCTTTTATGCGTTTTTAGCATGAAAGTCAAACTTTGTTTGACTTTCTACATTGACCAGTTTATGGTCAACACGAAGTTCGTTTGAACTTCATAACATGAGCCTAATCACGTTGGTTTTAGTCTCTAATGACTATACCTACTGATTACCACGCTATCTAGGCTTAGTGACGAGTCGTAGTTTCGGCCAAAATACGTATTCTTGCGTATTTTGTAACCAAAATACTTGTAGGTATCAAAACCGTTTGTTTTGATACCAAACCTGTTTTCAAACCTTGTTAAACATGTTTTAACATGTTTAGCTCGTCACTTTAGGTTTAATGCTTATGTAGGTTCGTAAGGTAAGCGATCTAAACAATCGCTTAGACTTTCGAACCCGACCCGTGGTCGATCATTAGGATCCGACCAAACACATAGGTGACCATAGTTGAATAGGGAATAACCTTCCGAGGTTATACCTTATGGTCACTTCGTTTAAGTAGTTGTATGATAGGTAGTTTATATGCCTTAGGTAAATGACCAAAATGCCCCTTTTGCACATAAATTCATTTTAAGCATATGTAACATAAATTTTGACATCTAAACTGATTAGGAAACAATATTAGACATGTTATGGCATATTTTACTTATCATAGGACTAGTTAGGCGGTCCAAACGCGTTTTACGCGAACGACGCGTTAAAGTAGCGTTAGCTACCTAAACGAGTCGTAATGGGTCGTAAGCACTTAGGCTAGGTTCCGATTTAGAATGTGAGATTTTTTAAACCATATTACATGAGTTCTTACACTCATTTGGTTTACGAAACCACATTTTATCCGATCCTCCAATTTAGGTTCGTCTATTAACGTAGTTACCTATATTAGGTGCCGTTTGATTCCGTGATCTTTCTAGCATTGATTGGTGGTTATCTAAGGACTATTAAGCAATCTCAAGTGAGTACATAGTCCCCTCTTTTACTATTTTCCAAACGTTTTGGGGTGAATCACATGTGCCTACGTGTTACTTTCGTGCTTTCCTTGTTTTCATATCATATGCTTGTTATGTTCATTAGTACACTTATAGTACATGATTTCATTATGTTTTTGCTATGTATGTCCATTTGTTGCATACTAGTACATTGTTTTACCTTACATTTCACGCTATGTATGTGCATTTAGTGCATACTTAGTGCATTGTTTTACATCACATCAAATGTTATGTATGTTCATTTGTTGCATACTTAGTACATTTGTTTTTCATCACATGCTTACATTTTGGTATGACATTTGGTTTGTTTAAATGGGACAAAAATACGTTCATTAACATTGGCCATGCCGTTCGTTAGTAGGTAGTGGTACCATAGGAATTGACAACTCCCGTTCCTGACATCCTAGGTATGTTTGGATGAAAGGAATGACCGAATTCGATACACATAATGTGACAACTCGTAATTTCAAGTCTTCTCTATGTACTGATTTCTTTTCACATTACATGTTATGGGTAACTTACAAATGCGCTACATGTTTAGTTAAAGTGTTTAATTGCCTTTATATTGTGACCATGTGAAACTCAAACTCATTTGGCTACACCTGTGCACCTTTAAATGTTTGTATGTATGTGTTGGATAGTTATTTTAGATGTGTTAATTGTTAATGCCTTAGGAGCCCGAGCAAGTATTATATCAAACCATAAATTAAGTGGGCTCGGCCCACTCCACACCAATTATGTATGGAATTAGTCCATGCATCTAAAATATATTAGCACAAGATGGATCAAACCCTAATACCTTCACTTCTTCCCCATTAGCGACGGCAGTAGGATCCCCTCTCCTCATCATCGAAGCATCACCTTATACGGTCAAGTTCTTGGTTAGTGGATTCTTGTTTATGCTACCTTTTAATTAGTGATTGTACTTATGTGAAATCTTGATTAATGAAACTATATCCATGTTTTGTAAATTATATGGTTACATGATACTAAAGTAAGCTGTTTCTTTGCATGATGAATCATAATTAGAATTATTTGCTCATAAGAATCATAGATAGATCTAGGTTGAGTCTAAGATACTGTATAATTGATGTTATCATGGTTGTATGTGTTGTGATAGATGTTACTGTAGTGATCATGTGTAATCTGAATCAATATGATTTAGGGCTGATATTGATCCTGGTCAATGATTAGAACGATGATTAGGGTTTGCAGGTGCACAAACCTTCTGAGGTCATCTCAGCAACGACGAAACAAGTGGTTGACGAAACTTGGAAGTTTCGTTGCATGTAACCCCCCCCCACGAAACTTGGAAGTTTCATCACCTGCCACCTTCACGAAACTTGGAGGTTTCGTCACGTGCACCGGCTGACGAAAGTTAATGTTGAATATAGTTGTCTGTCACTGATTTCCTTATGCATGTGTTTGTGAAGTTCAAAAAAAAAGTGGTCAGCTCATCATTCATATTTGCAGTCCACCCATTTTGATTAATTGCATGTGAAAGTGTCAGACTCATATGTAAATATATCTAGTATGTCGGCCAATGCATGAGAAGTTATTATTGTTTATGGTATTTATAATGAATCAACATAATGTGTAGGAAACTATGTGAAATTAAGAGTTAGTTAGGAATATGTTGATGGCTGATTAGCACACTAATGATTGGTGTTGTTACATATGATAGTGATGATGACTGGTACAATATGAATCGAAGATCTAGGGTTTAGTTAACATGTCAACGAGGTGTATTGTTTTTTTTATTATGATAGCCTTAAGCTTTATAAATAATCTGATTTCTTGAATTGATTGCAAAAATTACAATGAGTAACTATTAGATGACAACTAGAGATTTGTGAATTGATATTGTTTGAAGTTGATTTGGGGCCGCACATGTTTAATAGTTGGACTTGAGGTGTATGCGAGAAAATTATGTATGTAGGTAGTGTGTTTGAGCTATTACATGTTAAACGATTATTCGATGTCACTAGGTGAATGGACTAACTGTCATGACTGGAATTACATGTGTGCGTCGCATGTACATTAAATGTGTTTTATGTTAATAGTGAGTGCGTAAATTATTTGTACGTGAAAGACGTGGTTCATGTGCACGTAGAACTGACTATTATCGGTAACCCTTTTAGGACGTGCTTGATCAACTGTTAAACAAGAAACTTAACAAACCGAGCAAACCAAGGTGAGTTCACACTTTCTATAAGGCATGGGATTCCCGGTGGTTGGGAATGGGTAAATGATTTAATCGGAAACTGCGTGACCTCCTGGTTTGGAACACGCACCACATCCTCATTATTGAAGGGTGATAACATGTACTAAAGATTTAATCGGAACCTGCGTGATCTCCTGGTCTGGGGACATGTACCACATCCTCTTTATTGAAGGGTGATAACATTGATACTAGACCAAAATCTCTATCATGAAATCCCTCATTTTTATATCAACTTAATCGCCGGGCCAATGGCGAGCGGGTCATTAGTTAGATAGCGCTATTAGGTTTGACAAGCCTCACACCATGCCGCAGAGGACGGGCGTGGACTAATGGATCTGGGCATGTCAATGATGATAGACATTAACGCTAGGGCACCAACTTACTCCAGTCAGTAGTCGATATGGTAACGGGTCTAGTGGATAACATGGGGTAGCCCCCACTGCATATGGCTTGGGAAACAAGGAACTGATTAACTACTGGTTTTCAAATGAACTATGGTTTTTGGAACGACTTTAAAACGGACAATCAACTGTGAACTCGCTCAACTTTGTTGTTGATTAGTTGTTACATGCCTTGCAGGTCTTTAGGTGCATATTGTTGGAACTTGCTGTCTGGGAGGCTGGAGTGGTCACGGGTCGAGATACATGGAATCACAACACAAGACTAATGGTTTTTACATATGGTTTATAAACACTTAACGAATAAATTTTGCTTCCGCTGTATACTGTGAATTATTTGTAACGTTGTAACATTTAATGATTAGTGAATCTAAGTCTTATTTAAATATACTTATGAGTTCAATGTGATTGGTGGCTAGATCTTGGTCAGTCACGCCTCCTGGGGTGCTACTACGCTTGTGGATTTTGGGGGTGTGACAGATTGGTATCAGAGCCATTGGTTATAGTGAACTTGGTTTTAAAAAAAAGGGGAAAACGTTTTTGTAAAACCAGACTATAATCGGACAGATTAAAAAACGTGAATACGACCATGACACTCAGCTCCAGACTGCAAGGTTCGTCTCTCGTATACTCATTACTGCATAACTAGTGAACACTTACATATGATATTGCACGTTTAGCACAACAGAATGAATTCACGTATTACTTGTATGTGTTATGTGACTGATAGGGTGGTATTCCCCAAACATTCATGACTTACACTTCGTGATGCTCTTTGGTTGCTATTCGAGTTAGGGGAACCATTTGATATGAGTTAAGAGGAGTTGAGGTGTGCATGCAAATCACAATGTTATTATGGGTGCACACATAATAATAATGTGGGGTGCATGCAAGTCCCAGTGAGGCTTAACAAGTGAAAAAGGGGTTCCGTTCCGTTATTTGATAGATGTAAAACATAACAAACTTATAGGGGTCATGGCAGTGATTGTCCCCTACTCGAACATGAACTTTTCATTCCTCTCTGGATCCTTCCGAACCTCGACGCTATCGAGTATTACCTAAACACCCATCTGAACACCTAGCGAACTGTGTAGAATATTAGGTGCTTATACTAACATCCCCGAGTTGGATGTTGCAACGACAATGATTGGTCTATATCTTTCTCACCTTTCTTCGTTTGCTAGAAACTAAACGTATTGATGCCTTAGATCTCGAAGTGCGATCACTTCTGCAACACTCTCGTAACATACCGTGTATTACTCAGTCAACTTGCAAGAACGATGGACCTCAGCATTTGAACGGCCCTAGGTACCAGCAACGAACATCAGCGATTTGACTCCAATCGAATCCTTAACCCCAGCTAGCGACTCATGGGAGTCAACTTTCATGAATTCATTGGGACATAAACAATGACAATCGACCATGGTGTGGAACGTGAAACTACCAGCACAAGGGGTAGCACCTTAGGACGTGGCACGAAATATGAAAAGGTGGACCCTGTCGATGAAAGACCGTAGAGCTCAGTTTCAAACAACAGCGTTGGAGGCAACAATCAAAACGACAACAATCAAGGAAACGATGGTCGTACTGGAAATCCTCGCAACGAGTACAACCACACGGGAAATGATGCTCATGGAGGGGCATTTAGGATTGGCGTGGGCGACTCCAGGATTGTAGCAACATGGTGGCATACCCGTTCTTGGTAAAGAATCACTTTGTCTCTGTTCTATATAACCCTGATGCTTCTTGAAACCCAACCTGTGGTGGAATCGGCTAATGGCAAGACAACGGAAACCTCATATGATCGTTGGGATGCAAACTCGACCTTGTGGGACAAGTGTTCGACATCGACCTTTCTTCTGTTTTTTTATAGATGTATCCTGTGAGGAGAAGATTTTACATATCCCTCTCCTTAGTGGAGAATTGTTATCTGTTCTAACGCGTCAGAATGGCGCAACGGTTAGCGTCATTTCAACAATGAAAGCCAGGAGTGTCTACGGAGGGATTACCCCGCTATGTTAGCAACTGTTATTGACGTAAGGTTAGTAAAAAGAGGCTCGAGGATCCACCAGTTGTTCGTGATTACCTTCAATGTGCTACCCGAGGAACTTCCAGGATCATCTCTACAACTGTTAAGTAGGAACTCAGTTTGACCTCTCGCCAGAAGCAGTTCTAACTACTCGTACTCTCTACCGTCTTGCACCAGGAGGGTTACATGAGTTGCTTAACCAACTACAGAAAACTGTCGGATAGGAGTTTTCGCTTTAAGGAGCCCTCGCTATACCCATGAAGAGAAGCCTTTTCTTATGGGTACCAATTAATGAGAACATAACAAGGTGACAGTTAGGAATCGCTTGTCTCGACCATGTATTGGCAACCTGTAGACCGCTGCGAAGAACAAGATTCCATTCGAGGATTGGCTAGTGAACGAACTATCATTAGATGGAACTCCAAGAGGAGAATGCTCTTATAACAGCATGTCGAACGCAATGCAGCCGTTTCAACTTTGTACATCATGATCATTGAGTTGATCAACACACCAGCAGCTTCAGGGGATCGCATGAATCGACCGTATTTGTTGAAAAGGTTCTGAATCATGACCAGGAGAAAGGAACACCACGGGCGGCATATGTAGCCATTACGTGCGAAGTCTTGTCAAAGGTAATTTCGGGGTTCGAGAGGTACCTTTTGGACATATAATCAGCGAAGTGGGAATGCCCGTGGATCTCGCTAAGATCCGTCTTGGTTGGAAACTGATCGACATCAAAGAGTCCTTCGAGGACACAACAATTTCTTGGTCTCGCTTGATTCTATCGCAGGTAAATCGCAGGACTTTCGAAGGTCGCACAACTTAAATCTCTTTAGCACAGTAGGGTGCAGTGTTCGTGGAGACAGACATGGGGACGTCCTTTCAGCTTTCGAACCGCAACTCAGCAATACACTGGGCATCGTCTATATCCGAAAGTACTAATGACTTAGTAGTATACCGTGATGGTAAAGGGAGAGGATGTTCAAGTTAAACCCATGCGGGGCATAGAGAAGCAACCTGTGACCGGTTGGACGATACCCGTTACCTCATGGAACGAATGTGGGTCTCATTATACGGCTACTGTAGGGAACTCGTGTTGAGCAAAGCACACCGGCTTCAATATTCTAATCGTCTGGGTTATGATGAGAGACATTAGGATTTATAAACCTTGTAATCGGGCATGAAGGCCCACCTAGCTAGGTATGGGAATGATGTTTGACTTGTGGGAAAGTCAAGGTGAAGTATTAGCAACCAGAAACACCCACATGGGAACGAGAACGGACTGCCATGGATTTTATCACTGGGCTGCTTACAACTCGAAACGGAAACATTATCGCCTGAATAACCGTTGATTGTCTCACGTAACAAGTACACTTTCTAGCCATCAAAGAAACATATAAGTTTTCTACACTTGCAGTCATCTACCTGAAAGAAGCGGTTGCTAGGCACGGTGTGCCAACCTCCATTACCTCAAATCGCGACCCACGACTTGCAGCTGATTTGTGGCAAGCGGTGCACAAATCCTTTGGCTCACGTCTAGTCATCAACCCAGCATATCATCCACAGACGGATGGGCAGACTAAACGCACCATCCAAACTCTTGAAGACATGCTTCAAGCATGTGTAATCGACTTTGGTAATGACCTGGAAGCGGCATCTACCTTTAGTGGAGTTTTCGTATAACAATAGTTACCGCACCAGCATCCAGGCTGCTCCGTTCGTGGCATTGTGCGGACGGAAGTGCCGGTCACCTCTATGTTGGACAGAAGTTGGGAGCAGCCAAATCACTTGCCCAGAACTCGTCGTAGATACAACAGAGAAGATTGCTCAGACACGACAATGAATGGCGACAACTTGTGACCGTCAGAAAAGTCACGCTGATAAGCGCAGGAAGAGACTCGAGTTCCAGGTTGGGGATCGAGTGCTACTTAAAGTCTCACCTTGGAAATGTATAGTTCATTTTGGAAACGAGGCAAACGCAACCCGAAATATGTTGGACCTTTCGAAATCACTAAGAGCATTCGCAAGGTTGCCTACAGGTTGAATCTACCCGAAGAACACAGTGTAGTTCACAACATATTCCAAGTGTCGAATCTGAAGAAGTTCCTGTCAGATGAAACCCTCACAGTTCCTTTTAAGGAGCTCACCATCGACGATCAGTTGCGATTTGTCGAGGCACCAATGGAAATCTTGGACCGGGAGGTCAAGATTCTAAAACGCACCAGAATACCTATTGTTTGAGTTTGTTGGAACTCCCGTCATAGCCCAGAGTTTTACCTGGGAACGAGAAGACCAAATGAATCACAAATATCCCCAGGTGTCCGAGAACAAGGAAACCACTACTGAGGCTGAAGCTACTGCGGAATTTCGGGACGAAATTCCAAACCAACGGGGGAAGGATGTGACACCCCAGGAAAAACCAAGAAACCACGCAACCTAACTAGCTTCCTCAGTAACTACGTGCTAAATTTCGGGACGAAATTTCTTTCAAGTTGGGGATGATGTGACAACTCGTAATTTCAAGTCTTCTCTATGTACTGATTTCTTTTCACATTACATGTTATGGGTAACTTACAAATGCGCTACATGTTTAGTTAAAGTGTTTAATTGCCTTTATATTGTGACCATGTGAAACTCAAACTCATTTGGCTACACATGTGCACCTTTAAATGTTTGTATGTATGTGTTAGCTAGTTATTTTAGATGTGTTAACTGTTAGTGCCTTAGGAGCCTGAGCAAGTATTATATCAAACCATAAATTAAGTGGGCTCGGCCCACTCCACACCGATTATGTATAGAATTAGTCCATGCATCTAAAATATATTAGCACAAGATGGATCAAACCCTAATACCTTCACCTCTTCCCCATTAGCGATGGCAGTAGGATCCCCTCTCCTCATCATCGAAGCATCACCTTATACGGTCAAGTTCTTGGTTAGCGGATTCTTGTTTATACTACCTTTTAATTAGTGATTGTACTTATGTGAAATCTTGATTAATGAAACTATATCCATGTTTTGTAATTATATGGTTACATGATACTAAAGTAAACTGTTTCTTTGCATGATGAATCGTAATTAGAATTATTTGCTCATAAGAATCATAGATAGATCTAGGTTGAGTCTAAGATACTGTATAATTGATGTTAGCATGGTTGTATGTGTTGTGATAGATGTTACTGTAGTGATCATGTGTAATCTGAATCAATATGATTTAGGGGTGATATTGATCCTTGTCAATGATTAGAACGATGATTAGGGTTTGCAGGTGCACAAACCTTCTGAGGTCATCTCAGCAACGACGAAACAAGTGGTTGACGAAACTTGGAAGTTTCTTCGCATGTAACCCCCCCACGAAACTTGGAAGTTTCGTCACCTGCCACCTTCACGAAACTTAGAGGTTTCGTCACGTGCACCGGCCGACGAAAGTTAATGTTGAATATAGTTGTATGCCGCTGATTTCCTTGTGCATGTGTTTGTGAAGTTCAAAAAAAAAAAGTGGTCAGCTCATCATTCATATTTGCAGTCCACCCATTTTGATAAATTGCATGTGAAAGTGTCAAACTCATATGTGAATATGTCTAGTATGTCGGCCATTGCATGAGAAGTTATTATTGTTTATGGGATTTATAATGAATCGGCATAATGTGTAGGAAACTATGTGAAATTAAGAGTTAGTTAGGAATATGTTGATGGCTGATTAGCACACTAATGATTTGTGTTGTTACATATGATAGTGACTATTATCGGTAACCCTTTTAGGACGTGCTTGATCAACTGTTAAACAAGAAACTTAACAAACCGAGCAAACCAAGATGAGTTCACACTTTCTATAAGGCATGGGATTCCCGGTGGTTGGGAATGGGTAAAGGATTTAATCGGAAACTACGTGACCTCCTGGTTTGGAACACACATCCTCTTTATTGAAGGGTGATAACACGTACTAAGGATTTAATCGGAACCTGCGTGATATCCTGGTTTGGGGACACGTACCACATCCTCTTTATTGAAGGGTGATAACATTGATACTAGACCAAAATCTCTATCATGAAGTCCCTCTTTTTTATAACGACTTAATCGCCGGGCCAATGGCGAGCGGGTCATTTGTTAGATAGTGCTATTAGGTTTGACAAGCCTCACACCGTGCCGCAGAGGACGGGCGTGGACTAATGGATCTGGGCATGTCAATGATGATAGACATTGACGCTAGGGCACCAACTTACTTCAGTCAGTAGTCGATATAGTAACGGGTCTAGTGGATAACATGGGGTAGACCCCACTGCATATGGCTTGGGAAACAAGGAACTGATTAACTACTGGTTTTCAAATGAACTATGGTTTTTGGAACGACTTTAAAATGGACAATCAACTGTGAACTCGCTCAACTTTGTTGTTGATTCGTTGTTACATGCCTTGCAGGTCTTTAGGTGCATAGTGTTAGAACTTGCTGTCTGGGAGGCTGGAGTGGTCACGGGTCGAGATACATGGAATCACAACACAAGACTAATGGTTTTTACATATGGTTTATAAACACTTAACGAATAAATTTTGCTTCCGCTGTATACTGTGAATTATTTGTAACGTTGTAACATTTAATGATTAGTGAATGTAAGTCTTATTTAAATATACTTATGAGTTCAATGTGATTGGTGGCTAGATCCTGGTCAATCACGCCTCTTGCGGTGCTACTCCGCTTGTGGATTTTGGGGGTGTGACACATAACTCAGATAAACCTTTAATTTGTTTAAGGGTTTATCGCCACAGTCTCAAGGCTTGAATGTATGCATTTTCACAATACCGCATAGATGTTTGTATCAGTAGAGCATGCATTTCCACAAAACATAACTTTGAATTAAATTGTGCTTTACTTCAATACCTTTTTTTGTGCATTTTACCTATGGTTTAGTTGATATATTTTCACTTGGCATTCATGATATTTTGGATACACATTACATGATTCACATTTGACACATGAACATTTGACATTAATTATACATTACATGGTTTACATTTTGACATAAACATTTTGACAATTGGTTTAAACATAAACATTTTACATTGGTGGTTTGTTTGGGTAAGTGATTTAAGTAACGAGGCGTGTGTAATATGATACAAGCATGGTGGATACGCCACTGGTACTTCCTATATATAAGTGCTTGTATGATATTACATATCGTAGCGTTATTTAAATCATTTCAATTTAGACATATAATATTTTACACAAATAACATATTTTTCACAAGACATTGTTTTGCAAAACAGTTTATTTTATACAACTCATTTTACTTGGTTATTTTATTAACCATACACCTTCTTTTATATAATCTGATTTCTTATCGAGTTTTCATATGATTTATAAATGAAAACACTTAACAAGATTCATGACTAATTTTTATTAAACATTTCTTTTAAAACTCAAGTCATGAATCCTATTTTCACAAAACCTATGTATCTTATAGGCATTTTTATGCTGACGTACCTATTTTCACATGTGTTTCAGGAGCTATTGCATAGGTTTTATCAAGATACACTAGGGTGGACTCGGGCCTTAGTGACATAAAAGAAGCAAGATTAGTTAAATAATGTTATGAACTTTTGTTTCCTTTGTTTGAAGACAATGTATTCCACCTTTGTTTATAGATAAAACAAAACTTTAATTACCATGGTTATGAAACAATAATTCTGTTACAACACTCCCCAACGTTTCCACCACGTTTTGATGTTTTACGTGGTCGGGGTGTGACACTATGTCCAAGCCTCATAGCCTATATGGTCGAATGAGATCATTGCTAATATCATCAATGCGATGATTATTTATTTTAACATCCTACGTGATGTCAAATAATTTGCCTACGGGCTATATTTTATTATTGTTAATTGAGACAATGACAGTTGTGACCTTATGATTCCCTGTCCAAGGTGGTGGACTATGTCTAAGCCTCATAACCTATATGATCAAATGAAATCATGACTAATATCATTAATGCGATGATTATTTTTTTAACATCCTATGTGATGTCAATTGATTTGCCTACGGGCTATATATTATTGTCAATTAAGACAAAGACAGTTGTGGCCATCTGGCTCCCTGTCTAAAGGTGGTGAACTTTGTTCAAGCCTTATAGACACTTGATCAAATGAGATTGCGGCTTATATATATTACTTTAAGTTGTCAAATGCGATAATAACAGTTGTGACTTTATGATCCACTGTCCACTAGGTGGTGGACTATGTCGAAGCCTCATGGCCCTTGATGGTCCTACGAGACCGTGGCTAAATATATTTGATTTATTTCATTTAACATTCATTTGAAATGTTAAATCATAATTTTGGGTGGTTAAGACTTTTGCACACTGGCCCAAAAAAGGTGATGGATATATATATATATATATATATATATATATATATCCAAACCTTATAGCCAATATGGTTTAATAATACCATGGCTAATAAAATTTCAAGTCACTAGAATTGATGACCATCTATTATATATTGCATTGAGCAATCATTTGTTTTGATTTTTTAGACCAAGCTTATAGATATGGCAAATCCACATTCTGATGGTGCTAATAGCGGGCGCAATGATAATTTAAATGCGAATATTACCCGCGAAGGCGAGGGAGCTAACCTTCAAGCCTTGATAGCCACAAAGGTCGGCAAAGCTATGGAGAATTTCATTGCTAATTTTAAAGGATCGAGTTCGACTCAACCTAAGTCCCATTCTACCCCACATTCTTTCGCACACAAAAGGGAAAGCTCACACTATTCCTCAACTGCGAGGAGTGAGCCAAGACATTTGGTTAAAGAAAAACCTCGTTCTACTAAAGATGGGTGCACGTATAAATATTTTGTTTCTTGCAAGCCCCGTGATTTTAATGGAGAAATGGGAGCGATAGATGTCATGAAGTAGCTATGGAGACAGTGGTTGACATCAGCGGGTGTGCTGATAAGGACATCGTCAAATATGTGTCCCAGTCGTTCAAGGGCGATGCCCTGACCTGGTGGAAGGCGATGATCCAATCTACAGGAAAGATGTCCCTATACAACTTGGAATGGTCCAAATTTGTGGACCTAATAAAGGAAACTTATTGTCCTCCTCATGAGGTGGAAAAGGTAGAGTCAGATTTCTTGACTCTAACCATGAAGAATCTTAATTGTCAGAAGTATGTTTCCGACTACAACTCACTGTTGAGATTAGTTCCATACTTGATTACTCCCGAGTCTAAACGCATTGCGCATTTCATTGGTGGGCTAGCACCCGAGATAAAGGGAATGGTTAAAGCTTCAAAGACCGTTACCTTTAGGTCTACTGTGGACCTATCCCTATCCCTTTCCCTCACTCAGGATGAAGTGAGGTTGAAGTCAGTCAAAACTGATACTGACGGGTAGAGAAAGAGGGAGGATGATCACTCCCATAAGTCCAAGAAAGGAAAGTTTGGGTTTGGAAAGAATCAACAGAGGTCAGATGAAAGACCTAACTACAAGACGTGTAACAAACGACATTGGGGACAGTGTCGCTCAGACCAATAGACGAAGCCCTGTGGTATATGCAAGAGGTCTGGCCATAAGTCCTTGGATTTTAAGGAATTAAATAATTTTATTTGTTATGGGTGTGGCGATAAGGGACGCATTAAGACTAACTGCCCTAAACTTGCTAAAGAAGGCAATGCCAATCCTGGAGAGGCAAAGAAATAAAATGCGTGAGCCTTCCAGTTAACTACAAGGGAAGCAGTTAAGCACATGAATGTCATAACGGGTACATTCCTCGTTAATGATATCTTTGCTAGAGTTCTGTTTGATCCTGGAGCTGATAAGTCCTTTGTCAACCATAAGTTTAGTAAACTACTAAACCTACCTAAAGAACTCTAGATATAGCATATGAAGTAGAATTGGCAAACGGTACTTTAGAAACCCTTCTTCTATTCTTGATGGATGCGTTATATCCATTAAGAATCATTTTAATCCTATCTCTCTTTTGCCAATGAATTTGGCGGGGTTCGATATAGTTAAGGGCATGGATTGGTTATCACATAATCAAGCCCATATTGCATGCGATCTACACTATGGTTTGCCTGAAAAGGTGTCTCTACTCAAGGCTTCCAAGTGTCTGAAGAGCGGATGTGTCATTTACATGGCACAAGTGACGGTTGATGAGCCGAAGCCCAAGATTTCAGACATTCCGATCATCTCTGAATATCCAGATGTTTTCCCTGAAGATCTACCCGGTTTACCTCCGGAGAGACAAGTTGAATTCAGGATCGACATTCTATCTGGAGCTGCTCCTGTGGCAAGAGCTCCATATCATTTAGCACCTACAGAGACGAAGGAGTTAAAGATGCAACTGGATGAGCTATTGGAGAAAGGCTTTATTCAGCCTAGTTCTTCACCTTGGGGAGCTCCTATCTTATTCGTCAAAAAGAAAGATGGTTCACTGCGAATGTGCATTGATTACCGGAGCTGAACAAGATAACGATCAAGAATCGTTATCCACTACTAAGGATCGATGATTTGTTCGACCAACTGCAAGGAACTAGCTATTTCTCCAAGATCGATTTGAGATCTGGGTATCATCAACTGAAGGTTATGAGTGAAGATGTCCCAAAGACTGCCTTCAGGACAAGATACTGCCACTACGAGTTTCTAGTGATGCCTTTTGGGCTCACTAATGCACCTGCATCATTCATGGATCTCATGAATAGAGTTTGCAAGCCATATTTAGATAAGTTTGTCATTGTATTTATAGAAGACATACTTATCTATTCTCGTAATCAGGCTGATCATGAGAAACATCTTTGGTGCATTCTATAGTTGCTAAAGCAAGAGAAGCTTTATGCTAAGTTCTCTAAGTGCGAATTTTGTCTTAGAGAAGTCTAATTTCTAGGACATGTGATTAGCGAGCGTGGTATCGATGTGGATCTCGCCAAGATAGAAGCCATTAAGAATTGGGAAGCACCGAAGACACCATCTGAGATTCGTAGCTTCTAAGGATTGGCTGGTTATTATAGAAGGTTCATTGAGAACTTCTCAAGAATAGCCACTCCTTTGACTACCCTGACCCGCAAAAATGTCAAGTTTCACTGGGGTCCCAAGCATAAAGAATTCTTTTAAATTCTGAAAGCTGAGCAATGCTCTAGTTCTAACTCTACCTGAGGGTATTGAAGATTTCGTTGTATATTGTGATGCCTCGCATACGGGCATGGGTTATGTGCTCATGCAACGAGGTAAAGTGATTGCTTATGCATCACGACAACTAGAGGTGCATGAAAGGAATTACACCACCCATGATTTGGAGTTGGGTGCCGTTGTATTTTCACTGAAGTTTTGGAGACACTATTTATATGGCACAAAGTGTATTATATACACTGATCATAAAAGTCTCCAGCATCTATTCAATCAGAAGGATTTGAATATGCGAGAACACCGTTGGATGGAGACGTTGAATGATTAAGATTGTGAGATTTGCTATCTTCCTGGCAAGGCAAATGTTGTTGATGACGCCTTAAGTCGCAAAGAAAGGGTTAAGCCGATAAGGATTAACGCCAAGAGTATTGAACTCAAGATTAGCTTGAATGAGAAGCTGTTATACGCCCAGATGCAAGCCTTGTTAAAGGCTAATATTTCTAGTGAAGGGTTGGGTGTTGATCAGTTGTCACCTGGAAAATATGGAATCCTGAGACTTAATGATCGTATTTGGGTTCCTATTTTTGGAGGAATCAGAGATCTATCCTTTAGTAAGCGCATAATTCTAGATATTCTGTTCATCCTGGAGGTGATAAAATGTACCAGGATTTGAGAAAGAATTATTGGTGGATGGGTATGAAGAAATCCATAGCCACCTATGTAGCTAAGTGTCTGTCGTGTTCGCAAGTTAAAGTAGAACACCAAAAACCGTCAGGACTTCTACAACAATTAGAAATTCCCACTTGGAAATGAGAAATTGTAACTATGGACTTGATCACCAAGTTACCAAAGACCAAACATGGTAATGACACGACTTGGGTCATTGTGGACAAACTCACTAAGTCATCCCATTTCTTGCCAATTAAGGAGATTTACAGTTCTGATAAATTGGCTAAAATATATGTGGACGAGATTGTGTCCCTGCATGGCGTGCCAGTATCTATTGTATCCAATAGAGATACTAGATACACATCTCACTTTTGGACGAGTTTCCAACAATCATTAGGCACGATATTGAATTTCACTACCGCTTACTGTAGGTCCCGGTTTTGACTCCATTTCGATTGCGTAACGAACGTGTAACGTGCGGAATCCGTACAT
The DNA here is from genome assembly GCA_030545235.1 of Helianthus tuberosus. Lineage (NCBI taxonomy): Eukaryota > Viridiplantae > Streptophyta > Magnoliopsida > Asterales > Asteraceae > Helianthus > Helianthus tuberosus. The sequence continues at coordinate 91,797,779 of CM060411.1, forward strand.
GTACGTGACCGAACACACGTGACATAATATAAACTGTGATTCTATTGATGAATATGATAACGTACAGCACCTGAATCACGTGGAGCACTTTCTCTCTCTAGTTTCTCTCTCTAACACTAGAGGTCTCCAAGTCTCCAAATGTCAAAAGTCTCCAAAAGTTCTAAATTAGAACCCTAATGGTTCTATTTATAGGCCAAGGGATATAATGAGAGATCTCATTATTTACATAAATGCCACCTTGCCTTTTTCTAGATATTTCTAACTATTACAATATAAGCACTAGAAATAAACTGTTTCAGCTACGATCTTGAGATGACAGAGGCGATAGACATGCTGCACTAACAGACTCCCCCTTGGATATTGCCTCAGTCAATCTCAAACATTTAGTCAAACTCGTAGCATCTGATCTTTCTCTCTCTAGCTTGAAAAGAATCCCCGTGGATCTGTCTTCAGCTTCAGCTTCTTTCTATCAGTAGACTCTTCAGGCTCCCCCTTTCGTCAAGCTTCCGTGCTTTGGGATCGACACCTGGCTTTCCGATTACAAGCTCTTTCGGGAAAGTTACGTAGCTCCTTGAATGCACGCTCCCCCTTTCGTTGAGCTCGTCTTCAGACTCCCCCTCAGACTTGGCTATCGGGATTGTAATCTGGAATACCATCTGCAAATCTCATACATTCATAAGGAAGACATTTTACAGTGAAAACATTTCAGTTGTCCAGGTATCGTAACCTGGCTCTATTAAACTTTCTAAATCAAGATCCTGGGACTAAGATATAATAATATGAAATATATCAAGGATTACTTGATACTCTCCCCCTATCAACAATCTTCAAAGATTTGGCAGAATTTAAGAATCCAACATAGAAAACTGGCTCTATTATAGATTTTAACAATATTAGCATCCAAATCCTTCACGGTTAATCATCCAAGTCCAACTTAATGACCTTGGAGATATCACAAACTGTTTTTGACTTTTGATTTTAAACTTCAAGTTTCAAATTAATGAACTTGTTTTATTTTCAGAAACACGATCAGCTTACTTAGATTTTGAAACTCAGCACTTAGACATCGGTTGTCGAAAATAAAGCAGAAATCAAAATCTTTTTCAATTTTCTGAAATATAAAGCAGTAAAGAAATATTTACAAACATATATACAGACACTATTTTTGTTTGAGTTTGCGTCAGAGGATCATATCAGTTTACGACAAATCACAAGTACCGTTGAGCTTAGTTACACATTAAGAATTAAACAATTCACTTAGATTGTCGATATACTGATCCACTTAAATTTTCACACAAATTTCAACTGATTCAGGATACGAATTAGATGTTTTAAGAACTTAAACTCATTCATGTGTCCCACCTCTTGAATATACTCCCGTATCCAGATCCCAATATTCAGTCTTACAGGTGAGTATACTTGGATGATATCTATAAGGGGTTAAATTGCGAGGGCCGTGAGAGCTCAGGTCGATACTTCCGTATACGCAGAGAGATGACGGCTTTGACTTTTCGGTGTGTCCCCTTTAGAGGATCTTTTGTTTCAACAGCACTGATTATCAATTTTATTGTTTAATCAAGTTGCTGAGGGCGATGCTATGTTTCAAGCATTTGCGGAAAGTATTATTCGGGAACTAGGTCAGAACTTCCATTCAGCAGAAGTCCCGGAATAATACCCCAGATATCACTGAGTATAAAGTTTGAACTAGGTCAGAACTTCCATTCAGGGGTTACCTATATATCCAAGTAGTGTTCCCCACGAAATAAGTAAGTTTGAATTTAGGTTTATATCCAGAAAAAGTTTACTAAATGTATAAAAATCTACCGACACATCATCAGTGAGATTGTTTAACGCTAAATAATTATTACATTTCTTTAGCATACTGTAACTGTCTACTGATGTACTATCATTTCCTCTTTTTACGCAAAAACTCAATTTTTCATTTTATCATGTTTTTTACTTTTTCAAATTTTCAAATCTTTTTGTATTTTTCTAACAACAATACTCCCCCTAAAATGCAAAATCAATTAAAGAAAATTTGACAACCAATACAGATAGCTTTGTCTCGCCATCCATTTTCTGCTTCTCATGCACTGATTTGCAGAAAAATAATATACCCCCATGATTTACAGCACATTGATATTTTACAGTTTGAAAACCATTTTTCAATCTCGTGAAATTAATTGTGACACCTGTGTCACTTCAACCATCAAACAAATTCCAAACCAATGAAATATTGTGTTTCATACTTGGGATTTGTAAAAATATGTGTATCGTTTAAACATATCAATTTTTGTTCGATTTCAAGCTCTAAATCGCTTTCTGGAAGGTTATACGCGCACTGATGCGAAAATATAACCAGTTTAATGCAACGAACACTCCGGAACATCAACATATACTTAACATACCTTAAATAACCTTTACATAACTTAGAAATAAGTTTTAAAGGCTTTGGTATGGCAAAAACAAGTTAAATCGCTTACAGGGACTAAACGTGACAAACTGCGAAAGTATGCCAATCTGAACTGTAACAGACATTCCGGAACATGACCATAAGTTAAACATACCATAAATATCCTTCACATAGCTTAGAAATAGGCTTTGAGGGGTTCGGTGTGCTAAAATAAACTTTTGGGTCATTCAGCGACTAAAAGCGACAAAAAGTGCACAAGTTTGCATTTTCGCGCATAACTTACGTTCTGAATACATCCGGACATCCAAAAATTTATGTAAGCACTAAAACATTTTATTTTAGTGTTTGGCATAAGAAAAATCCATTCGTCACGCCATTTGGATCGTTTTTCGCGCTTATGCGCATTCCGTCGTAATTAACCGAACATCGCAACCGTACGGCTAAACGAACCGACATCCGAGATATTTTTGAGCACATTTTAAGTTCCCTATACTTTAACTTCATTTTAGAGCTTTGAAATGGGGTTAACGGGGCTTAAACGTGTAAAAAATGCATCAAATAGCAAGTTTGGAGCTTCAGGTGCCTGTTCTGCCACTTTTGAAAGTGTCTGGTCCGCAAGGTGCTTGCGCACCTCAACACAAAAACCCTTACGGTGCGCAAGCAGGGGTCAGATATGCAGAAAATTGTTTTCTCAGCTGTTAACAGCCTTTAACCCCTCCAAAAGGCCAAGGCCAAGTGTCAAACTCTTGTGGTGAAGCAATATCAGCTACCACAACATTCCGACAAGTGTACGGGTGAGATCATTCCCTCTTTTCCAAGAAACGATCCTAACGGTGAACCGAAAACTATAAATACCCATCACATTTTCATTCATTTCTCACAAGAATCTGATCTAATGTGCTCTAAGTTGAAACCTTTGTTTCATACCTGAGCTATTTTGATCTAGATTAGCATTCGGGGACCCTTTGTAAGTGTTCCTTCGTTCTTTTATTGCTTTTCGAGTCCGAAAGTCAAACTTTGTTTGACTTTCTGCATTGACCAGTTTATGGTCAATGCGAAGTTCGTTTGAACTTCGCAACATGATTGTAATCACGATGGTTATAGTCCCTTGTGACTATGCCTACTGATTACCACGTTGTCTAGGGTCGTAAGGGTAAGCGATCTAATAAATCGCTTATACCTTCGAACCCGACCCATTTGGTCGATCATTAGGATCCGACCAAATACCTTAGGTGACCATAGTATATAGGGAATAACCTTCTGAGGTTATACCTTACGGTCGCTTCGTCTAAGTAGTTGTATGATAGGTAGTTTATATGCCTTAGGTAAATTACCAAAATGCCCTTTTAACACCAAAATTCATTTTTAGCATATGTAACATAACTTTTGACATCTAAACTGATTTTACAACAATATTAAACATGTTAAGGCATATTTTACTTGTCATAGGACTAGTTAGGCGGTCCGAACGCGTTTCACGCGAACGACGCGTTAAAGTAGCATAAGCTACCTAAACGGGTCGTAATGGGTCGTAAACACTTAGGATAGGTTTCATTTAGTATGTAGGCTTTGATAAACCATATGACACGAGTCTCCATACTCGTTTGGTTTACGAACCCTCATTCTATCTAATCCTCCGATTTAGGTCCGGTTTATTAACATAGTTACCTATATTTGGTGCCGTTTGATATCCGTGATCTCTAGCATTGTTTGGTTGTTACTCAAGGACTACTAAGCAATCTCAAGTGAGTACATAGACCCCTCTTTTACTGTTTTCCAAACGTTTTGGGGTGAAACACATGTGCCTACTTGTTACTTTCATGCTTTCCTGTTTTCACATCATATACTTGCTATGTTCATTAGTACATTTATAGTACATGATTTCAATACATTTTATGCTATGTATGTCCATTTAGTGCATATTTAGTACATTGTTTTACATTACAATTTGTTGCATATGCTCATCCAGCATATGAACACATTATATTACATTTCGAACCGTTTATAACTATTTGACTATGTGAACCGTTGTAATCATTTGACTATGTGAACCGTTTGTATCGGTGAACCGTTTGTATCTGTGAACCGTTTGTATCTGTGAACCGTGTGAACCGTATTTGACCATACATAAACATTTCTACAAGTGTTAAACATTACATCTTGATGGTTTGGTTTGAGTAAGTGATTTAAGTAACGAGGCGTGTGTAATATGATACAAGCATGGTGGATACGCCGCTGGTACTTCCTATATATAAGTGTTTGTATGGTATTAGATATCGTAGCGTTATTTGAATCATTTCAATTTGAGACATATAACATATTATACAAATAACATACTTTTCACAAGACATTGTTTTACAAACAACTTATCTTATACAAACTCATTTTACATGGTTATTCATTTAACCATACATTATTCTCTTATTTATACATATCATCTGATCTTATCGTTTTTCAAATGATTTACAAGACAAAGCAAATTACAAGGTTCATGACTAAACATTTTCTCAAACATAAGTCATGAATTCTGTTCTCACAAAACCTATGTATCTCACAGGCATTTTTATGCTGACGTACCTATTTTCACATGTGTTTTCAGGAGATGATGCATAGGACTTATCAAGACATACTTAGGCGGACCTGTGCCTTAGTGACTTAAAACGAGACAAGAACTAGTTACTTTATGTTATGTACTCTTTGTTTCTTGTTTAAAACAATGTAAACTTTCATGTTTGATTAATAAAACGAAACTTCAATTGCCATGGATTCGAAACAATTAATTATGTTACAACACTCCCCGACGTTTTCGCCACGTTTGGTTGTCCTACGTGGTCGGGGTGTGACATTAATCATGTTTGTTCAGCCGTGAGGGTTTCAGCGTATTCAATCAACACATATTTTTGAATTTTCTATTTTTGACAAAAATTAAGAACAAACATATTTTTGGTTTTTAAGTTTTTCAAATTTTTAGAGTTTTTGAAAATATTGTTTATTTATGTACAGAAAATGTGAAACTCCCTGTTCAACCAAACCAGGATTCAGCAACCTACTCTTCCTGTGCCAGGCTGCTCATCAATTCTCTTCCTTGACAATCAAACTTCATGAGCACCTGCACATTCACAAAAACTCAATTACTTGAACAATTTAGCCCAGGTCTGTTGAACCTTAGGCATTTCAACACAATAAACTTCATTCAACTTTGGAAATTCTTTGACATTATTCACAAAAACGTTTTCATCTTTGACTTCGACCTTTTCATCTTTTATCAAAGTCACTTGTTTATTAACACACCATGTTTGACCTTTCGGAGTACCTCTGTTGTAAAAATGTGATTCTTTTTGAACATTTTGTTTTTGAACAACAACTTGTCATATCAACGGATTTTTGCCAACTTTACGTTGTTCTAAATCTGGGTGTGTGAGAAATATGTGTTTGTCTTGAATCAGACCTAGTCTATTTTGGTTTCCAAATTTGATTCGAAGCAAAGTTGTTTGTGTTATACCTCCAAGTTTGTTTTGAATCAAATCTGGTTGGCCTTGGTTTCACACCCTCAAACTTCTGTTTTTCAACATCAACAGGCTTTGGATTTGGACACTTTCATGCTACATGTCCAATTTGATCACATTTAAAACACACTTTCTTTGAAACATCCTTGGCCTGTTGCTGTTTCTTTTTCTTAGCATCAAACTCCTCATTAGACTGTTGTCCAAATTTGAGTTTTCCTCTTCTTTCAAACTTTTCCCTTGAATAAAATTCATCTTTTGTTACAAATTCGATTTTTCATTTTGTTTCCAATTTTGTTTCTTTTTATAACCCAACCCAGCCTTCATGTTTTTCTTCTTGAAACCAGGTTTATTATAAAAAGTTTTATGACCTTTACCAGCAAACTTTGGAATCTCAGACTTCTCAATCTCAACCATTTTGAAAACTTTATCAACCTTTTCTAAAATCACATTCTGAATTGGGAATACAACATCTAAGAATAATTTGTCCGATCCAATCATGGTGTAAACCAATCCTTTTGAATCATCATTCACAACTTTCTCAGATTTTGAATGTTTGAGATAACCATCATGAAAATTTCCCTCATTTTCATCATGTGATTCAGACTTACCTTTGGTTGACTCATCTTTCAAAACACTTTCAATAACCTTACTTACCACCTCTGAATCATTAGCCTCATCAGATTTGGCGTAAGTCACATCGATACTTTCAGGTAATTGGTCAACTATGTTCAGACCTTTTGCCACCTTTTCCTCATCATAAAAAGTATAATTGTTTCTCAATGGTGGTGGTACCTGATGAAATTTTGAACCAATACCCTTTTTGTTCTTGTCAGTATCTTTATCATCTGGTGTGATGTTGAAAATGCGTTCGAGAATGTACAAAGAGTTATGATAACTTTGAAGTTTGGTAACAACCTTTTCTTTTTCAGCCAAAACTTGTTTGAGATTAGCAATTTCATCAACACACTTGTTTAATTCAAGTTGCTTTTCTTTAAACTGTCTCTCATACATTTCTTTGGTTGTTAAAGTTTCAGACAGTCTTTGATCAAAACTTTTGACTTGTCTCTTCAAAGTATCATATGCTTCTTGTACTCTCTGACTCGACCATTTTAAAGAATCATATTGTTTTTGTAAATCTAGAAACTTAGTTTCTTTTTCACCACAATCAACACATTTTGCTGTACACAGTCTTCGATAAACCTCATTATCCTTTTCAAGACCTTGACATTTATGTGTCAGTTTTTCAACTTTTAATTTCAAAATTTCTTCTGTTTCAATCATTTCTTTACATTTTATTTTGAAAACATTTTCAAGTTTATTTGTTTCAATATCTTTTGTTTTTATCATTTCATCTTTTTCGGTACATGCTTTGCACATTTCTATGCAATTCCTGCACTTGTTTTCATTTTTATCATCAGACTGTTCAATGCTTTTGTCTTTGTCAAACAATTCAGAAGATTTAGTTTGAATTTTTTCTGTTATCACACCTCCTTCTTCTGTCTTTTTCTGATCTTCATCTTTCATCTGTTCTTCTTCATCAGTTTCCTCTGCCATTTTCTTTACTTCCTCTATCAGCTTTTCCAGTTCTTGTTCTTTCCTCTTTTTCATTTCTACCACCTTTGGTTGACTCGCTTCACAAACTTCCTTTATCTTGTTCATTAAATCTGGCAAGTAACTTTTATCAGATAGTCTTCTTGTATTGAAAGTACCCTCATTTGGAAACAGATTTGTTACTGCCTCAAAATCCACTTTTGAAGGGTCAACCACTGGATAACCCTGTGGACCCATATAACATTCCAGTTCATCATTCCATCTTTTGGCTCTCTTAGCTTCTTTGAATGGTTCTCTATATTTATCAATTTCCCATCTCGCGCTGTCTCTTCTCCACCAACTATAATGATCAAAATCAGCCATGACTTGAAATTCTTGAATTACCTAGAGACTTGAATCACTTTGAATCACAAACAAACAAACACAATGAATTTAATCAATATCAAACAAATGAATCAGACGGGTATCCGATCAAGTGAGTTAACACAAGTCAACAATGAAAATAATCGTGTGACAACGCTGTTCGTTCGGGTGAGATAACTATCTGACTCTTTGACCAAAGCCACTCTACAAAACGACAAAACTAGAGTCCGAGCGGGTGACGGTTGATTCTTTGACTTCAAGACAAAATCACATGCAACCAACAACAATTTTCAAATCTCTGAAACAATCACATGCAAACGCACTAATCAATTTTCATTGGGCCGCACCTCTAACAATTAATGAATCTTGGGCCGCTAACTCATTCACATGCTATTTCAAGATTAAACAACTGACAACTACAAAAGCTCACATGCAAACTTGAAATATCAATTTAAGTTGGCCGACAATCACATGCAAATACTGAACCATCAATTATACTTCACATGCATGATCACTCTAAACCGAATAGATTTCATGTTTCGATAAGTGCTGCTGACAAAACTGACTAATGTTGACTAAATGACAAAGTATTGGGTTCACGTGGCATGCTTAGGTCAAATGTTGTGACACGGATTGTTATCCGTGCGGACGAAGTGTCCGTGCGGATAGGTCAACTAAGGTCAACCCGGATAGTTTATCTGTGCGAGTAATAATTCGCTCCGATAGGTCAACTAAAGTCAACCCAGATTGTTTATCCGCACGAGTGGTGAATGATGTTATCCGCGCGAACAATCAGTCAACAAGTCAAACATCTTTAAATGAAATGTAAAGAAGGAATCTTGAGACGAATGTTATCCGTGCGGTGGTCAAACACTTTAATGAAATTGCAAAGAAGGAATCTTGAGTTGTATCCGTGTGGTGGTATTTGGCTGAAAGTAATCCGTATGAGTGTGTAATCCGTGCGGATAAGTAATCCGTGCGGATGTGATGATTCGTCCGGATGATGTGTGGCCCGAATGGATTTTGACGAACAGTTCAGCATACTCGACCACAAAAACTCAGATTTCTCTCAAACGGCATGGAATTTTGACCTGAAAATTTGTAGGATTATAGATCAGATAATTTCGCATAACATATCAAAAAATCAGCGAATTTGTACCGTAAAAACCCTATCAATTTTGCAAAATTCACAGAAAAACGTGAAGAACAAGAAAGTTAAGAGAATTTTGACAAATCTGGATGTTTTAGGCTCTGAATCTGATCCATTCTTGTACGAAACTGTGCATTTGATCTTCGCAACCGAGCACCTGCTCTGATACCACTTGTAGGTCCCGGTTTTGACTCCATTTCGATTGCGTAACGAACGTGTAACGTGCGGAATCCGTACACGTACGTGACCGAACACACGTGACGTAATACAAACTGTGATTCTATTGATGAATATGATAACGTACAGCACCTGAATCACGTGGAGCACTTTCTCTCTTTAGTTTCTCTCTCTAACACTAGAGGTCTCCAAGTCTCCAAATGTCAAAAGTCTCCAAAAGTTCTAAATTAGAACCCTAATGGTTATATTTATAGGCCAAGGGATATAATGAGAGATCTCATTATTTACATAAATGCCACCTTGCCTTTTTCTAGATATTTCTAACTATTACAATATAAGCACTAGAAATAAATTGTTTCAGCTACGATCTTGAGATGACGGAGGCGATAGACATACTGCACTAACACTTACCATCCTCAGACTGATGGACAAAGTGAGCGTACTATCCAGACCTTGGAAGACATGCTTAGGGCTTGCGTGATCGATATGGGTGGTAGTTGGAATGACCACCAACCCTTAATTGAACTCTCCTATAATAACAGTTATCATACAAGCATCAAGGCCGCTCCTTTTGAAGCATTGTATGGGAGAAAATGTAGGACGTCCGTTTGTTGGGCTGAAGTTGGGGAAGCCCAACTATCTGGACCTGAAATTGTCCTAGAGACCATAGAAAAGATTGTTCAAATCCGTGATCATCTCAAAGCTGCCCGTAATAGGTAGAAAAGCTACGCAGATAAGAAGCATTAACCTCTTAAGTTCCAAATAGGGGACAAGGTCTTATTGAAAGTATCACACTGGAAGGGTGTGATGTGATTTGGAAAAAGGGGCAAGTTGAACCCGAGATATATTGGACCATTTGAAATAATCGAATGTATCGGGTCTGTGGCCTATAAGCTTAAACTGCCTGAGGAGCTTAGTAAAATTGACGATGTGTTACACATTTGTAACTTAAAGATATGTCTAGCCGATGAGTCGCTAGCAATGTCACATCACGATGTGCAAATTGATGAAAACCTGAGGTTCGTTGAGAAACCAATTTCGATCGAGGATCAAAAGTTAAAAAGCTCCGAAGCAAATTAATTCCTATTGTGAAGGTTAAATGGGATGCCCGTCGTGGCCCTGAGTATACATGGGAGGTTGAGTCCACTATGCGACAAAGTACCCCCATCTTTTTTAATAAAATCTCGAGGTCGAGATTTCTTTTAAGGGGGGTGAAGATGTAACACCTCAGAAATTTATGTTGAATCATATAAAGACACGTGTCCGGTAACTCTCATTTTATGCCACGTTGTTTGGCGAGAGGGACTATTTTTGTGCAAAATAATGGAAGAATGTTGTGGAGGGACCATATATGTCAACATGCCATTTTTATGACCTCTGAGTGACGCTTACGGACCATAAGCCTTATGTGCTTACGGACCGTAAGAATTTTTTTTATGTTATCAGTTAAGAGATTATGGACCACAAGACTATAGGTCTTACGGTCCGTATATAGTGGGCGCTCAAACTGGCTTATGGACCGTAAGCTCAGAGCCTACGGTCCGTAAGGATCAGAGTTGGTAGTTTCTTTGTTTGCTGCCAATTATCTCTACCATGTTGCCACATAACTAGAACTCTGCCACACTTGGTCAGTTCATTACACCTCATGTACACCTGCTATGATCTTATTAACCTCCTGGATACTTGTATTAATCCTATGCATTCTTTACAAGTATAAATAAGCAAGCTTTGCAACCGTTGCACTTGCTCACTTCATACTTTTCTCTTAATCTGCTTCTTGGAGGTTCCTGATCATAAAAGGAGCTTCCTCTGAGTTCTAAACATTCTCTAGGATCACAAGTAAGTGTTCCTACTCTGCTCATTTCGTTTTATACGCTAGAAATTAGCCGAAAGTCAAGCAATTTGACTTTTGCTTTGACTTTCGGTTTAGACCATTATAGTCTAGACATTGTTTGAATCGAATATGGTTACGTGATCGTAATAAGGTAGGTGTTAATCCCTTAAAAGGGCACCTCTTGGAAATCACGTTAAGTTGGTCAAATGACGTTTCAAAGTTATATTTAATAAAAAGTCAAAAGGCATATTTTTGGAAAACTTATAAAATGAACTTGTAAACATTTTAACACATCTTTTTCACACTAAGTCAGTTGGTAACTAATACTAGAACATGTCTAGCCTGTCATTTCCAGTTTACATGTCGGCTCGCAACCGAAAGTCAAGCAGTTTGACTTCTACTTTAACTTTCGATTCTGACCCGAATGAGCAACTTTAGCTTCTGATTCTAAGTTGCATTATGGCCATAATTATATGTAGGATAACCCTCTATGGTTATGCTACATGGTCATGATCAGTTCTTGAGTTTTTATGCAAGTTCTTGAATTATGCCATAAAAATACCAATTATGCCCTTTTGTGCATAAATGGGGTTTAAACTATAATGAGTATATAAAATCATAATATACATATTAAGATTTATTTACACAGAATAACACAGAAGTTATATAATTTCCTAACATAATGGTTAAAACTTAGGTATTAAAAGAACAACTAAATGGCTTAAACCAGTGGCTCTGATACCATCTTCTGTCGCAGCCCCTGACCCCACCCCGGGAGCGGGCGCCGCGAACACGAGCCAGTGGTATCAGTGTTTATTAAATTTGTAGAAGAATTAAAACACCAGGATCATAGTTAGGAAATAATTTCAGAGTTTGCAAAAACACTAAACTTTTATATTAAACAAATGGGCTAAAACCCATATTTCATTTATAATGTATTTGTAGGGATAAACCCTAACTTGCTAAAAATATAACTTCTTCTCTTATTCAGGCAATTTATAGCCACTTTATTTAAGCCTTCAGTGCTCCATATCTGGCTTCTAATAGCTTTACACTAAATTACCTAAAACGCGTTTAAAATATTTTATCAACAAGAAATACTGGCGAGTACATTTCATTTTTGTAAAAGACACATCTGTTATATTTTACAGTATCAATATGGAGATTACAATGTTTATATCTAACAAATTATCCAAAGTACTTGTCACTCAATGGATCTGTGACTATGGTCATATCACACATTGGTTAACCAATTGTCCAGTTATGAAGGTTATCAAGTATTGTATACAAAACCCCATAATACTGGCAGTAATTTGTAGAATACAAAGACTCGATCACTGTAAATATAACTATAAAGCATTTAGGGTTTTGTAAAGCATTTTAAATATGGCTCACAATAATGTAAGAAAAGGAGAAGGACTCACTTTGTAAACTTAGGTTTTACTATAGGCTTCCCGGTGATATTTTCTGATAATTTTCTTGAGTTCCTATAAAAATATACAAAGCATGCGTGTTAGTATAATAACCCAATTCAACTTTATCAATACGTCACGAGACAGAACCCCAACTTAGTTTACAAAGCATAGCCTTTATCAGGCAGCGCTTTGGCATCAGTTGCTGGGTTCAAGATCGATCAGACAGAGTATCGAATCAGTGCTCAGGGGTTAAAACACTTACAACGGGGCAAAGCTTCGTGATTTTAGGGGTATTGTGGGTATTATTTTCTTGCTAGAAAGTTATAGAGTGAAAGAGATTTGAACGGTTTGGAATTGTGCAGTGACTGCTCTATTTATAGTTATTCTGGACTCTGTCGCGCCCCTCGACGCACATAGGCGTCGCCCGTCGTGGGCCACGACCCCCTTCTAACTAGGGTTAGGGTTAACTTGTCACGAGTATAGGTTTGACACGTATACGTCACGTGTCACAAGAAGTGTCCGGCAAGATATGGGGCCGTCACGCCCCGCGGAGGGTTTAATGAAGTCTGTCGCTGGCCACGACAGACCTATAAACTTTATTTTTTTTCATTTTTCATTTAAAATATCTTTACGCGAGTTTGGTTTTTCATTTATGGAGCGTTTTAGGGCATTTTTGAGGGTTGTTATATCCTCCCTATCTTGTTTTAAATCTCGTCCTCGAGATTCACTGGAATAGGTATGGATACTTTCTTTTCATTTCAGATTCTAGTTCCCATGTGTATTCGGGTTCTCTCTTCGAATCTCATTTCACTTTGACCAGAACTAATCTCTTGTGTTTGAGATTCTTGATTTTTCTATCTTCAATCTGTAGGGGCTTTTCTACAAATTTAAGTTTTTCATTTACCTCTATGTCTTGAAGAGGTATCACCAACGATTCATCAGCTAAGCATCTCTTTATGTTACATACATGAAATACATCATGTATTCCTGCCATTTCTTCTAGCAACTGTAGCTGATAAGCTACTGGTCCTATTCGTTTGATAATTTCAAAAGGTCCAACAACACCTTTCCATGGCGAGACTTTTAAGAGTACCTTGTCTCCAATTTGAAATTCCAACGGTTTACGTCTGTTATCTGCATAACTCTTTTGACGATCTCGTGCTGTTTTTAGTCTTTCCTTGACTTGAATAATTTTTTCAGTTGTTTCTTGCACAATCTCAGGACCTGAAAGTTGCTTTTCTCCAATCTTTGCCCAACATACTGGTGTTCGGCATTTCCGTCCATAGAGTGCTTCAAATGGTGCAGCATTGATGTTGGTATGATAGCTATTGTTGTAAGAAAATTCTATTAAAGGTAAATGTTCATCCCAATTTCCTCTAAAATCTATCATACATGCTCTAAACATATCCTCCATTGTTTGGATTGTCCTTTCACTTTGTCCATCTGTTTGAAAATGATAGGCTGTACTGAGATTTAATCTGGTTCCCATTGCTTTCTGAAATCTCGTCCAAAAATGAGAAGTAAAACGACTATCTCTGTCGGATACAATAGATAAATGAATCCCATGTAATGAAACTATTTCATTCACATACAACTTAGCTAGTTGTTCCATACTGAAAGTTTCTTTCATTGGTAAGAAATGCGCAGATTTAGTTAATCTGTCCACAATTACCCAAATTGTGTCGTTACTTTTTCGTGTCTTGGGTAATTTGGTAACAAAATCCATTGTTATCAATTCCCATTTCCAAATTGGCATTTTCAATTGCTGAAGTAATCCTGAAGGTTTCTGATGTTCAACTTTAACCTATGAACAGGTTAAGCATTTAGCAACATAATTTGCTATATCCTTTTTCAATCCTATCCACCAGAAATTTTTCCTTAAGTCTTGATACATCTTGTCACTTCCAGGATGCATCATATACTTGGATTTATGAGCTTCTTCTAGAATTTTATTTCATAGGTTTCCTTGAATAAATATCCAAATCCTTTTCTTATGGAATCTCCAAATTCCATCTACTCCTTTTCTAATTATTTAATCATTCCTTTTAAACCTTCAGCATCATCCTTGATTCTTATTTCCTGTATCTTTTTCAATTGTTCATTTAAATCTAATTGCAGGTTTAATCTGAGAGCACGTACCCTTTTTGGCTTCTCATGATACTTTCAACTTAAGTCATTAGCTACTACATTAGCTTTTCCTTCATGATATTGGATATCACAATCATAATCGCTAAGGATTTCCATCCAACGTCTTGGCCTCATAAGTAACACCTTTTACCCAAAAACATACCTTAAACTCTTATGATCTGCGAAGGCAATAAACTTACTACCGTAAAGATAATGTCTCCAAATCTTAAGGGCAAAAATTATCGCTCCTAATTCTAGATCAGGGGTTGTATAATTTTCTTCATGCTTCTTAAGTTGTCTGGAGGCATAAGCAATTACCTTTTGACGTTGCATCAACACACATCCAAATCCTAACTTAGATGCATCACAATAGACTATAAAGTCTTCAGTTCCTTCTAGTAAAGCAAGAATCGGTGTGTTTGTTAATCTTTGCTTCAAAATGTTGAATGCTTCCTCCTGTTTTGGTCCCCATTCAAACTTAACTAACTTGCGAGTTAATTTGGTAATGGAATGGCTATTCTAGAAAAATCTTGAATAAAACGTCTATAGTATCCTGCCAATCCAAGAAAACTTCTTACTTCTGTTGGTGATTCAGGGACTTTCCATTTGGTAATAGATTCGATCTTTGTAGGATCCACATGAATTCCTTCATGATTAACTAAGTGTCCAAGAAATTGCACTTCTTGCAACCAGAATTCTCATTTTGAGAATTTAGCATAAAGCTTCTCTTTTCTCAACAATGTCAGAAGTATGTGTAAATGTTCCGCATGCTCTTCCTTACTTCTGGAGTAAATTAGTATATCATCTATGAATACAATTATGAATTTATCCAGGTATGGTTTACATATTTTGTTCATCATGTCCATAAATGCGGCTGGGGCATTCGTTAAACCAAATGGCATGACTGTAAATTCATAATGACCGTATCTTGTTCTGAAAGCAGTTTTAGGAATGTCCTCTTCATGTACCTTCAATTGATGATATGCTGAGCGTAAGTCGATTTTAGAAAAGAAACGAGCTCCTTGAAGTTGATCGAATAGATCATTGATTCTCGGTAGAGGGTACCGATTTTTAATCGTAATCTTATTCAATTCTCTGTAATCAATGCACATACGCCATACGCATTGATCCATCTTTTTTCTTGACAAATAACACCGCTGCTCCACATGGTGATGAACTTGGTCGTATAAAACCTTTTTCGAGTAATTCGTCTAACTTTTTCTTCAATTCCTGTATTTCCATCGGTGCTAGACGATAGGGTACTTTAGCAATCGGTGCAGTTCCTTGTAACAGGTGAATTCTAAATTCAACCTCGTGATCTGGCGGTAATCCAGGTAATTCTTCTGGGAAAACGTGTGAGAATTTAGATATTACATGAATATCTTTTTAACTCTTTTCCTTTAGTGTCAATGATTATTGAAATCATATACACCATTCCTCATTTTCATGCATAACTTGCAGCTTTCATCACAGAGATGAATTGCGTTGACCTTGTCGGCTTGTCTCCCTTAATTGTGATCCTTTCGTTAGTTGGCGTACATACTTCTACAGACTTTTGGCCACACAAAATTTGTGCCGATTGGCTACCAACCAATCCATTCCTAATACAACATCGAATCCGGCTAGATTCATTGCTAAGAGGTTAGCAGTAAATTTATGACTTAAAATTTCTATTTTCCTTCCTAATGGATTTCGCTTATTTTGAGAGAATTTCCATTTGCCGTCTCCACCAGACAGTTTTGGTGAAGTTTAGTTAATGGTTGATTGAGAAGTTTATAGAAAGAAGTATTTATAAAACTTTGGTTTGAACCAGAGTCAAATAATACTTTGGCATAAACATCATTAACTAAAAACGTACCGACAATCACATCAGGGATCATCTTAGCTTCTTCGGCTGTCCGTACGAATGCTCTGGCATACTTCTTGGGTCCTTCTGTTGCCTTTGCTTTGTTATCTGCTGCTGGAGCTAGTTTTGGGTAGTTTGGTTGGATATGGCGAGCTTCTCCACAGTTATAGCAGATCCTAGTACTTGCTTTTCTTCTACATTCTTCTTCCTTATGTCTTGGATTCTTGCAAAAGTTGTTGGATACCACACATTTTCCGGAATGCTTCTTCTTACAAAACTTAAAAAAAGGTGAAGAAGATGAACATGTTCCTTTCCTGTAATAGGAATTACCATAACGTAGTTCCTGGGTAATCCTTTGAGCTAAATTCTTTTTCAAGTTTTCCTCTTGTGTACGTACGGATCCACCTGTCAGAGTGTTAGCAAGTTCCACTGCTTCTTCTATTGTTTGTGGTCTAGCTGCCTTGACTATATCTCTGATCTCACTGATTAATCCCCAGATATAACTGGAGATTAATACTGGCTCTGGCGAAGCTAGTATTGGTACTATTCTAGCATATTCAAAGAATTTGGTAGTAAATTCTCTGCAATTTACCCCAATCATTCTTGATTTAGGAATTTATTAGCAATCTGTTCCTTCTCATGAGGAGGACAAAATTTCTTTTCAACTATTTCCTTAAAGTTATTACATTCCATGTTGTAAACCATTTCACTTCCTCTTGATTGTAAAATGGAATTCCACCACTCTAAAGCTTCATCCTTGAAAAGATTAGAAGTATACATGATCTTATCTTCATCTGCACACTTACTTATTTTTTAAGACTACTTCAGTCTTTTCTATCCAACGTAAAGCTGAAATGGCTCCTTCGTTACCTGAGAATTCTATTGGTTTGCAGGATCAGAATTCCTTGTAAGAACAATCATGTGAGATGGTTCTCTATCTTTTTGGACTTGGATATTTGATGAGAAGTCCGCGGTCTCCATTCACACTGTGACTTGGTTCGTCGTGAGTACGTTTACTACCGATTATGGTATTATTATTTTCTGCCTTTTTATTAAGAGTGTCGATAATAAATGACATAGCATCTATGATTCCACTTGATTTCCGTTGTCATTATTATTCTGAAATTCCTGATTTACTTCGTTTGACATATGAATTGTAAAGATTATCAGGTATTAATATCACCGAATAAATTAAACAAACAAATACTCAAGCACATTGAACCAAAATCGTCGAGCATTACGACGTTTACTCTTTTTCATATATATGTATCGAGTACAAACTATAACTGAAATTTAAACGTTAGAAATTATGCATCAATACATATATATATGTGATATATATATATATTATATTTTTTGTGGATATTTTTTTATCAAATTAAAATAAAATACGTATATATATAGTATATTAGATGGTGGTGCTCTAGTACTGCATCTCTCTCTTGTCGTATTCCCAGACGAGATTCTCTCCTATTCAGCGTATCCTGTTTCCTTACTCAATTAGATCTTCACCATAGTAGCGAAGTTCTGCTACGTTTTCCTGATTCATGGGTGGCATTTGGGCTGGTATGGGCTCATTGTAGACTGGTTCGGGTTCTCCGTATGGCATGTAGGGATATGGGTCGTTCATCAAATCTTGAAATGCCGAGTCATTAGTCCACCATTGTTCTAATGGGTTTGGTGCTGGTAACCTGAGTATTTCGTTTGGGTTGAAAGCTAGGATTGGTAACTGATTTTCTTGGCTAGGTTCTGGGTACATTGGTACGGGTGCTATTGGTTGTTTTGGGTATAAAGGTAATAGTTGTGGTTCTGGTGCTGCTACACGGTTAAGATCGAGAATATTTTATGCGGTTTGGAACATATCAAGATTGGCTAATCTTCTATCCAGTTCCTCCCACAGAGGTAAAGTTACTGGAATTTGGGCAGTTCCTTCAGCTATTGTTATTGTTGCTTGTTGTTGGATTTTTCTTATTCTTTTTCTCCTTTCTCTTTTCTCTTTAGTAAATCATCCTCTTTTCTTAGGTGGAAAAGCTTCCTCAGATTTGGCTCTATAAACAAAAGGTTCCTCGGAATCAGCTACGTATCCAGATGCTGAATCTGATGGTCCTTCATCCATTGGAGAGTGGGACAGGTGATGATAAGTGTCAGATGTTCTGGTCACTCATACTGTGAACTAAAAAATTGTCAAAATAACATAAAATCATAATATACATATTAATATTTATTTACACAGAATAACACAGAAGTTATATAATTTCCTTACATAATGGTTAAAACTTAGGTATTAAAAGAAACACCTAAATGACTTAAACCAGTGGCTCTGATAGAGATTTGAACGGTTTGGAATTGTGCAGTGACTGCTCTATTTATAGTTGTTATGGGACTCTGTCGAGCCCCTTGACGCACATAGGCGTCGCCCGTCGCGGGCCGACACCCCCTTGTTGGTGCACTACGTCTGTCGACTACGTCTTGCATCGAGTCTAATAGTGTATAGGTTAGATATGGCACGAAATCCTCGAAACATGTGTTAGGAGAGGTTTCGCTTATGTGTCTTTGTAAGAGGTTTCGCTTATGTGTCATCATAAGGGGTTTCGCTTATGTGTCATGTTCGAATAAGCGAAACCTGCTCATCTATATAAAGGTCATATGAGCAAAATCCTAAGCATAGTTGTAGGTGTTCTCGTCCGGTAAGCCACGAAGTGCTGCCGAAGTGCTGTCAGAGTCTGTAAACGTTCTCAAGATTAATACAACAACAATTAATAGTGAATCCGGCTGAAATAGCACCAAATCATTAGTTTCCGCCTCTTAATTTGGATAGGAATTCTTCTGATCGACTCAAACCGGGCCGAAAACGATCCTACAAGTGGTATTAGAGCTCAGGAGGAAGAGTTCTTGCCATTTCAGCTGCATTTCTTCTGTTTTTCTACACTTTCTTCAAAATTTTAAATTTTTTTACTGTAAAACCAGCTCAAATTCACACACATCACTCGGAATCATGTATTAATAAATCCTTGAAAGTTTCAAAGCTAAAATCGATCTAGAACTTAGGATTTTCAAGGTATCGCTTATACGGAATCGTGCATTTGATGATGTCAGCAGCTATTTAGTCTTGATTTCGCTCTTATGTTACAAAATTTGTCTTGATTTCGCTTATTGGTACAAACAGATTTCACTCTTGTGGACATTCAGTGATTTCGATTATTTGATCACTTGATTTCGCTTATTTGATCAAGTTAGTTTCGCTCCAAGGGTTCAAGGTGATTTCGCTTATTTGATCAGTTGGTTTTGCTCAAAGGAACAATTGAGGTTTCGTTTATAAGGCACTTAGTGATTTCGCTTTTAAGACACTTAGTGATTTCGCTTTTAAGACACTTAGAGGTTTCGCTTTTAAGACACTTTGGTATTCCGCTTTTGTGACACCTAGTAGTTTCGCTTATAGTGACAACTATTGTTTCGCTCCAAAGTCAACTTTGCCTTAGCTTGGAAACTGTGTGAACTTGTGAACATTGAACAATGGACAACGAATTCTATAACGCCTTTGCTAGTCCGATTACAATCACGCAGAATGCTTTACTTGAAAACAAACCGGAACGTCTCAGAAACTGCCTAAACTCATGGATATTGATGATTACAACGCATGGTCTGAATGGTTTGGGAATTGGGTTAAAGCTTATCATTTGGATGCGTGGGAACACACTGAGGAACCATATGTTAGACCCACAACAAATAATGTGCAATTAACAATCCAAGAAATGAGTACGAAAGATAAAAAGAAATATCGAGATGAGAAATTGATAGTGAGTCTGCTTCAGCAAGCAATAAAAGAAGATATCTTGATACTGCTTCAACATGATGGAACTGCTTACTCAATTTGGACAGAATTGGAAGCAAAATTTGTTGGAAGTGATGATATGCTCAAAAACAAAATGTCTCTTATGAAGAAAGAATTTGATTTATTTCGTGGTTTAAAATCTGAAAACACCAAGCAAATAATTGATAGATATTGTAACTTGGTGAGAAATATGACAAAACTTGGTATTAAAAAAGATACTGATGAATTGATTGAAAAACTTGCAGATGCGCTACCACATGAAACTTGGGGAATGTTTCTGATGATGCTGAGATCCAACAGAAAAGATTATAAAAATATGACACTGGGAGACTTCATCAAACACCTGGAAGCTCAAGAGATGGAGCAAAGGAAGATAGCCAGGATGAAGAATTATGATGGAGAACAGGACATTAGCTTGTACTACAAGAGTGGTGTTACTGGAACAACAAATCATTCTCCAAAAATTGAAACTGCTTACAGTGTGAAAGATTCTTCTGAAAAGAAATCATCCCAGGGATCAAGCAGCACAAGATTTTCATCATTCGATCCAAACATTTCTGTAACAAAGAACGGAAGAAAACTTCAATGCAATATTGTATTAAGTCTTGAAAATGATCAAGATTATACTGAAGAGGTTGCTAAAAATCAAATGTCTTTGTTGGGAATGGTGTTGGAATCCTATAGTAGTTTTGTGGCCGGAAAGATCGGTAATCCAATGCTCACGAAAGAAGATTACGATCAAATCGATGCTGAGGAAATGGAATTGATGGATATTAAATGGTGCATGGCCAGCGTGTTGAGAAGAGCCGAAAAGTTTAAACAAATTACAGGCCGAGATGATTTTCGTGAGGCTCATGTTTCAACTTTAGGTTTTGATAAATCTAAAGTTACATGTTTTCGTTGCAGGGAAAATGGGCATTTCAAGAGGGAGTGCAAAAATCGTGAAGCTACTGGAGCCCAGAATCCTTTTGGAAACAACGATTATCACAAAAAAGGCGATTTATCATCAAGTCACACCACCAGCATTGAATCAGGCACAAACTGCTCACGGAAGAGATGTGATTGAAGGGTCAAAAAGAGCGTGTATAGTTAATCAGGGCAAATATGATAATTTTACTTGGGATAAATATCTTCCAACAAACAACAAAGTGTGTTTGGCAGAACAAGATGATGAAAAGTTGGCTGAAGGTTTCAGTTGGGATAATTTTTGCCCAGATCAAGAACTTATAGCCAAAGAGATGTCCAAAGATACTTCAAATGCTAAAGCTTTCATTGCAAATGCCTACGATTTGAAATGTGCTGAAAAGTGCAGAAAAGTAATGAAAGCTGCTGAAGCAAGACGGAGAAAGCTTGAAGAAGAGGAAGAGGGATTAAAAGCTGAAGCTAAAGCTGAGAAAAAGAGAAGAGCTGAATTTTTACAATCAAACCGAACAGTCAAAGAGGTTCCTGAATTTGAAGTCAAAGTTGATGCAGAACCTGTCAAAGTTCTTGAAAAGTGCATGAACTGTGATTCTTTAATCAAACTGAACAATGAGTTGCTGCACAACATAAACAGATTAAAAGAATCCTATGATACAATGAACAGAGAAATCAACAAGTATACTGATTCAAATGGTGAACAAGCTGTGGCAATGAATACACTAAAGAAAGCTTATCTGAGACAACTTGATGATGTCAACTTTCACATAAAGAAATGTGCTGATCTGGAGTTGAAGTTGGCAACACAAAGAATCGAAACTGAAAGAGTCAACAAGTTATTAGAAAGTTACTCATGTTCTACTTTTGTTGTTCACATGATTTATCCGGTTGTGGAGAATTTGAAGACTTTTGAAGAAGTAAAGACTTCAGAAGAAGAGAAATTTGTGATAGAAGACAAAGATAAAGTGAAGATTTCTGGTAAGAAACCAAGTGTGGTCTACACTAGATGTCCGCCCCCGGTCGAAAATGGATATTCACCTCGAAATCCAAATTCTGAAAGAGTCGAAAAGGCAATAAACTTACAATGGGAGTCTGGGCCGACGGATAATTTGCCTGAAAATATTGATGTCACATACACGTCATCCGACACTGATCATGAGTCAAAGTTGATAAAAAGTGTGGTCGATCAAGTGTTAGAAAAAGATGACAGTGAGGAGTCAAACATGGAGTTCAAACCCGAGTCAAAGTCTGAGTCTGATGCGTCAAAGTCAACATTCAAAAAGGACAAACGGGTTTATGATAAGAAATTTTTGTTATCAAAATCAAATTTGAATGATGAACCGGTCAAAGTAGCATATACTTTGAAAGATTCATACAAATTATATTCTGATGAGATTTTTCCAATAAGAAGTGTCAGAATTGAAATGATTCAAAAGGTTTTCAAAATCACAGAAATTAATATTTCTGAAATAAAAGATTTAAATCTTATCGGAAAACCTAAACAATACACTTCAAGAGATCAACAAAGATTTAACAAGAAAATGGGTTACAATTGTGGTTATAGTTTCCAAAAGAAACCAAACCATAATCGTAATTTCAAAAAGAAAGGATTAGGTTTTATTCAACCGAAAAATTATAAAAATGAAAAAGTTTATAAACCAAAAATTGTGTTTGTTTCAGGGAAAACGACAGAGGCTGAGAAAGAACAAGTATTCAGAAAACAGACGAATCAGGAATTCCTTGCCAAGAAGCAAGAAGAATTGAAGAAGAATGCTGTTCCAAAGAAGATTGAAAAGAGAACATGTTTTCAGTGTAAAACTGTTGGTCATGTTGCTAGGGGCTGTCAGAAGACATTCAAACCAAAACAGGAAGTCTCTGGTAAAATGAAAGAAAAAGTTGTTGAGAAAACTGAACTTTCAACCCGAAAGTTTACAGGCTTTGAAAATTCAACTTTTGAGAAAGGAGAATGTTCAAAGAGTGTTTTGAAAGGAAAAGAAAATGTGAAAAATCAAAAATGGGTTGTGAAAGGTTCAGATAATAAGTCTGGTGATGAATCTGATTCCATAAAATCAGAGGAGCCACGTGTTGAGAAAAAGGTTGAAAAATCAGTTCCAACTATGAATGATGAAAATTTTCCACCTTTGAGGGCTGAAAAATTTAAAAGGAAAGTTGGAAAAGTTGAAATTTCAAATAAATTTTATTCTGATAAGAAGAAATTTGATGTTGATAAGGCTTTCAATGGAACTGTGAAACACATTTTTGGCAAAATGGTCAATGGTAAGGCCAAAAGTGTCAAAGAATTGTATGCTTCTAAAAGACGTGTTCACAAGTTTGTTGAAAGAAAAGAAGAAGACGAGGTTGTTTCACCCAAGGAAGGTCAGGCTTGGGTGGACATATTTTTCAAACAGTAAAAACCTGACTTGCCGGAGCTCCCAAGTTGGTAATCGTGGAGCATGAATCGACATCTTTCTTATGTTGTTTGTTTGAAAAATTGAAAATTTTTGGTAATTCACACTGCAGGAATAGCCGGAACTCCCAGGTTGGTAAATGTGGAGTATGAATCGGCAACTTGAGAATTCAACCAACAGATGATGATTGGTTGAAAATACTTTGATTGGATTGATCTTACAAGTGGTAAATCAGGGACATTAAGTTGTATCTGATTTCCTACAAGTGGTTGAAAAACAATGTGATGAGTTTTCCCCGAATCTACAAATGTTAAAATCAACAAAACTAATTTTCTGGAAAAACCATTTGATTAAAACAAACTTAAGTGTTTTGAAATCAATGGGAAAATAGTTTGTTGTGAGGGGGAGTTCTGATTGTTTATGTCAAGTGGATGGCGAATTGAGGCAATTCGATATCAGTTGTCACGTTATTTGTACAGTTTGTTTTCAAATTTTCCCAGAAAATCAAAATTGAGACATATTTTGATTTTAGGGGGAGTAAAATTTTTTAAAAAAATTAGAAAATTTGAAAAAGCCAAAAACATGTTAAAATGAAAAATGAGTTTTTGTTGCATAAAAGAGGAAATGATAGTACATCAGTGGACTGTCACAACACGCTAAAGAAATGGAAAGTTAAAATGTGATAAACGGTCTCACTAAGGATGTGACGATAGGCTCAGCTAGACTAGTAGATTTGCGATAACGATACAAACCTAAATGAAAAAGCCTAGTTCTAGTGGGAAACATGGTCAAAAGCATAGTACTTAGTTTTGTCCTTCTTGATTGTGTGCCTACTCAGTAATCGCTGATTGTCGAAAGACATAAAACTGGTTAAGTTTGTGAACTTTCACAACTTTGCTGAAAAGTCGCTGTGATTGTGCATTTCATTTTGCAAAGATTTAAACTTGTTTTATTTCTTTATTTTGTTTAAGCATCGGACATCCTCTGCGTATACGTGAGTATCGACCTGGATGTTGTTGCCTAAACATTCTGCTTTATTTTCTTTGGTGTTTCGTTTAAGCTTTGGATCACCTCTGCGTATACGGAAGTATCGACCTGGTGGTTAAAGCCTAAACAACTTCAACTTGTTTTATTTTCTTATTTTGTTTAAACATTGGACTTTCTCTGCGTATACGGAAGTATCGACCTGATTGTTAATGTTTAAACATTCTGCTTTGTTTTTGCACAAATCACAGTTGATAAAAGTTTAAAGGCATTGCTTGAGTCAGTGTATTGCATGATGAGGGGATATGCTGAGATCGTGGGGTCCATAAGAATTTAGTGCATATTAATATACCTTAACGTATCGGTAAGCATTTTGAAAGTTTTTAGATTGAGTTTAAGTGGACAACAATATCGTCAATCAATGTGAATCGTTTAGAACTTAAAATGTTTAAAGCTTAACGGTGTTGGTGATTGGTCTCAAAAACTGATATGATCCTCTTGCATGAACTCACAAAAATATTGTTTGTATATATTTCATTTCTGCATTTTCTTGATTCCACAAGTAGTGTCAGTTATTTTCTTTCAGATAATCCAAAAAGATTTTAGTGTGTTTTAGCATAAATTTTGAAAAATCCAAAAAGATTTTCGACAACTGATTTTGGAGAGCTGATTTTCAAAATTCCGAGTGCTAAACATGATGAACAAATGTTTGAGTGAAAGTATTTGAAGATTGTTGAAATAAAATGAGAAAAGTTTTTGTTATAAAACGTTATTCCTGCAAGTGGTAAATTAGATTTGAAAATCTTATTCACAAATGGTTATCAGAAAATTATTTTTGGGTAGAGTTTTTGCAGGTTGGTCAGGTTTCGATCCTGAGTTAGATGAGTGCCAGGTTACTGCAAAGTGGATTCCAGACTACAATCCCAGTAGATTGAGAGGGGGAGTCTGAAGACACTATGATATTCAACATTTGAGAGAGAGGAGTTTGTTGATGATGAAGATAGAGAATGAGGATTCTTGCAATGACAAATACTTCTGAGAAAGATCGAAGACTGATAAAGATTGTAGGTTGACAATCGAAGACTCAATACTGAAGACTCCGTCAACATCCGATGGGGAGTTTGTTGGTGCACTACGTCTGTCGACTACGTCTTGCATCGAGTCTAATAGTGTATAGGTTAGATATGGCACGAAATCCTAGAAACATGTGTTAGGAGAGGTTTCGCTTATGTGTCATTGTAAGAGGTTTCGCTTATGTGTCTTTGTAAGAGGTTTCACTTATGTGTCATCATAAGGGGTTTCGCTTATGTGTCATGTTCGAATAAGCGAAACCTGCTCATCTATATAAAGGTCATATGAGCGAAATCCTAAGCATAGTTGTAGGTGTTCTCTTCCGGTAAGCCACGAAGTGCTGCCGAAGTGCTGTCAGAGTCTGTAAACGTTCTCAAGATCAATACAACAGCAATTAATTGTGAATCCGGCTGAAATAGCACTAAATCATTAGTTTCCGCCTCTTGATTTGGATAGGAATTCTTCTGATCGACTCAAACAGGGCCGAAAACGATCCTACACTCCTCTAGCTAGGGTTAGGGTTGACCGGTCACGAGTATAGGTTTGACACGTATACGACACGTGTCACAAGAAGTGTCCCGCAAGATATGGGACCGTCGCGCCCCGCGAAGGGTTTAATGAAGTCTGTCACAGGCCGCGACAGACGTATAAACTTTATTTGTTTTTTTTCATTTTTCATTTAAAATATCGTTACGCGAGTTCGGTTTTTCGTTTATGGAGCGTTTTAGGGAATTTTTGAGGGTTGTTATGCAGTTATAGTGTAAGTTCGTGTCATGTGATCGTGTTCGTGTCAGAATTGACAGCCCTACTATAGAATTCACTTTAAACCTCATAAAACTTATGCCGGCCTGATAATCTAGTTTGTCTTTAAAGATCCCACCCAAGTACTCAAGGGTTAAATATGTGAGTTCATTCTTTAATAAAATAAAAATAAAATTTAACGCGATGCTTTTTAAAGTTAAAACAAAAACATGGAATTTTAAAAACAAAATGTTAGATCAGAGTTACTAAAATAAAGATAAACTAATTTATTGAGCCAACATGGTAATTTACTAAAATAAAGATAAATTAATTTATTGAGCCAACATGGTAATTAATTTTAAATTTGACTCATAGACCTATAAAGTGCCCCTAAATTTTTAAACATTTTCTTGTTTTTATTCAAAAATTTATTCTTTTTGTCTTAAAATGATCCACAAAAAGTGTTGTTTATGAAGCATAACGTGGTTGTCGGTCTTAAAATTCTGCTTATTTTATGTATTGTATTTTACGTTAAGAGTCCGTGCTTATAAATTACTTAACGTAAACCTGGTTTGGTTTGTCAGGGTGTTAGTGACCTTTTAATGATGATTACAAAGCTTTAAGTGTGTTTAAATATATATGTGTTTTTAATAAATAATGTACATTTTATTATAGCATAACAGTTCTCATATTTTCTTAATTTTTTTTTGAAAATTAACTATCATTAGCAAACCACCGAACCCGAAAACCGGGCCGACAACAAATAAACAACAAAGCAAAATTACATAATTACAAATTTACACCAATCGCTCCATCCTATAGATTGAAAGCGCGATCTATGTTTAAACCAAAAGAAACCCAAAGCTCTAATATCGCTAAAAGCATCTTCCACATTCGCCCGAACGCCAGAGAAAACCACTTTATTTCTAGCCAACCAAATACTCCAGCAAGCGGTAATCACAATACCTTGAAGAGCCACCCTAGCCGAAGAACCCAACCTACTGAATTTAAAGATATCCAAAAGATCTTTAATAGAAAAAGCAAATATAGTTGGAATACCACACCATCTGCTGACTTTTTGCCAAATCAAATCCGCGAACCGGCATGAGATAAAAAGGTGACATACAGATTCATCCTCACAGCCGCAAAGGGGGCATACCCTAACCTGATTAACAATACCCCTAGAGAGTAAGACATCAAAAGTAGGAATACGATTCAGGCCCATCCTCCACGCAAAAATATTACACTTCGCTGGGACCCATTTACACCAATCGAAAATGAAGCCGTTCTGAACACACCTACCCCGAACAAGAATATCATTTGCTGATTTGACCGTAAAGACGCCCGAAGAATCACCCATCCAGCGCCATCTATCTCTACCGACACCAAGAGTAAAAGAGGATAACATACCCGACAAAGAAGCCATCTCCTAAACCTCCGGATCCGAGTCCGGCTCATGTCTCCAAAGCCACAGACCACCATCAGCCAATCGATCCCGAACAGAACAATTTTTTTGTCACACCCTGGCTTTTGCGGAAGCGTGGGTTTATTTGGTGTGACTTCTTAATACCATAGCAACATTGTCTGAAAATACCAACGCCAAATTAAGTTACAAACCATTTCGTGTTTAAACGAGTTCACAAGACTCAAACAAAAGTACTTAAATAAAACCCCGAGTTTAGGATTATGTATCCCGTCCAGGAAAGGAATACACTCTCTAAACTCAACAACCCTTGATAACATCTTTTATTCAACGCAGCTAGACACATGCATACCCCGCCAGATCCGCTAGTTCCCTGAAATACATGTAGTTTGAAAAATCAACAAAAGTTGAGCGAGTTCATGTGTATGTGAGTATGTATAAACATTTGTAAACAGTGTATGTATGTCCCGGTATGATTGCAAACAAGGAAAAGATTACCAATGGTTTGCAAAGCCATTGATATGTGTGACGGTGTAGGAAGACTCAAACCTAGCAAAGTTGTACCGGGCTCCCGGCTGGAAGACATAGTCACCACCGCCCCGGCCTCATGGGTGTGGGCTCGCTACACCCAAATAGATCTATCACTCATGCCCCTCAGTCCTGATACGAGGATTAATGGTCCCAAGTATCCGCCTACCCTATCACATGATCTATGGTTCCTTCCTAGGCTAATCATACCAATAGCATTGTAAGTATCCCTTTGTAACATGTATTTCACCCCCGAAGTAAGTAAACAAAACAGTTTAAGAAAAGGGGGACATGAACTCACAGTAGTGCGTCTCGTACCGGCAACTCAATCTCTGTCAGCTACACGACAACCTACAACATACTAATGTCTATTAGACGAACGGGCCGTGCCTTGGCTTAGAGTTTAATGTTTTGAGTTGCGTTTCTTATGCCTCAGAATATTATTCCAAGTTATAATTATTTGTTAAAATAATAATTATTTTAACTTTAAATTATATTAAATTTTGGAATAATTGTGTAAACAATATTTCGCATTAATACATCACAATTATTTTAACTTCGTATTTCCTTCCCAAGGATGGGGGTATTTATACATGTATATTTGTAGTTTCGAAAAATATATTTTAAGTCCCACTTAGAAAAATATATTTAACTTATTTTTCCAAAAATATCGTATTTCCAAAATATATGTATTTTTCCCAAAAATAATATATTTTCACTTCTTTAGTTTCCAAAATAATATTTTACCCAAAATATATGTGTAAGAGTATTTTTCTGGAATAATTCATAAGTTACGTTTTCTTGTTCGGTTTCACAATATTATGTGTGTAACTTAAATATTTATTCCATGTGATTTTTGGTATTATTTTGGAGTTGTAAATGTCATGGCAAATGTAAGTTATATTATTTTACCCTAAAATAATATAACTATTCTACAAAATAAACTAATATTCACACAAGTGTTTTAGTATAAAGTATATATTCTAAATATATATTTATCCATTTTACTAGTAAAAATCAACCTCCGATACTTTGTATTTTTGTAACAAAACCTATGGCGAAGTATATTTTGAAAAACAAAGTTAAAAAGTATGCTTGTAACACTTGTTTGGAAAATATTTTCTAAGTGTTGGAATTTTAGAAAATTTCGTCAGAGTTTCCTTTGTAAACGGAGGTGTCCATGCTAATAAGCACATCATTTTCTTATCCAAAAACTCATCCAAACAATCATCAATAAGTCACTAAATAATATTACATCTTTCAAGTGCAAAAACAATGCGCTCAATATAACAACATGATGTAACACCCTAGTTACTATTTAACGGTTTTACATGTAAATACCAACAATTAGATGTGTAGTTAAGACTACACATACTATAAAAATATGGGTTTATTAAAACTTTTACAATTCATAAGTTATTCAACATAACGTGATCGGATTCATCATTTAAAATTTACAACGAGGCAATGTGCGGAAGCATGAATCTTTATCGTGTTCGGTTCTTCGTTGAGCTTGATCGTCTTTCGGCATCCAAAATGTACCTACATTTGATAAACATGAAATGCTTTAGTCATATGGGGATTAAAACGTGTCTAAACAAATCCGGTAATGATAAAGGAAGGAAAAAGAATCCCAACGTGAAACTCTTGATCCCAAAACAAAGATCTCCAACTGACCTCCACCGTAACTTACGGTGGCACCGTAAGTTACGGTGGCCGTTGTAATACAATTCTCCTACCGTACCACAGTAGGCACTCACCGTAACCAAATCAGCTCCACCGTAACTTACGGTGGCACCGTAAGTTACGGTGGTCCCTGCATTCAATCTTTCCTTTTTGCCGTTATTTGACACGAAAACTTCCGTATCTTTCAATCCGCTTGTCCGTTTGACCTACCGTTTCTTCCTATGGGATTGTAATTTGATTCTCCACATCATGGAGTCAAAATCTAACATCCGACACAATAAAATTTCAGACTTTTAACTCTTCGGCTTATTACCCTTTTTACCAAATTTTGACCCGTTCATGATTTCATCATCAAACATGTTTATTTGATCTTTAAACTTATGAAATTCATAGTTTCAATGTCTCCTATCATGTTAATCTCAAATCACGGGTTTCTTACATAATAAAAACCCGTTTACGCTCAAGTGCTTATTTTGACCCGTTAAGGGTATTTAAGCACTTTCAAGCCTAAAATCTCTTTCGATTGTTTCTAGCATTCCATCACCACATTTCTCATCCTATAATCTTCCACCACAACTGTACTTATGGTGGGTTTAATGTGGTGATCAATATAAACCAAATTTTACCTCTTGAATCATTATTTTACGGCAAAGACTATTTATAGAGTCATTGAACCAATATTTTACATCTCTCGCTTTTCATACATATTCAAAGTATTTATTTCATCCTATCACTTATTTCCAAACAAACTTTATGGTGCGTTTGCTCAATTTCGCTTACAAGGGCGTTTTAGTCAATTTTAGTCCTTCTTTTACGACGAAGGACTTCTAGTACATGTTTGACCCAAAAATCCGACTTTTTAACTATAGTCTTGTTTAGAAACCATTATGTTTCTAAAACGTTATAATCATAAATAAATTTATTCGGTTTACCTAAAAGATAACCAAATATCTATGTTTTAACCTTGTCTAACTCCTATAGAACTCCAAATTCTACATGATGAGTTGTATCATTATACATACCTGGCTCGGATCAATATATTGACCTGTTTCAATACCTTTCCTTAGTGACTGCTAAGTGATAGCGATGTAAGCATCCATGTACTATTTATTTCCTAAAATCATACAACTTGACAACCCATTAGTCGATATTGTCAAAGGGTGATAATTTCACCTTTTGACCAGTTTGGTCTAAATGACCAATTACCATTGTCAAATTGTCAAATTACTATTTTGCCCTTAATGGTTATTATAATTTAACTTATATAATAACCATTAAAAGTACATATCTCATTCATCATAATATGATCGAATTACCGATTTAACTCATTTTTAGCCATCACTATGTTTTCTTATCATATTTGATTATATTGTTCCGTACGACTACACGCCGGAACACTATATCTCAATTAGGTATTTATCTTTTACGTAATTAATACGACAAAAGAATATTCTAAAATATATGACAAGTGTAAGATATACTTACCTTGCATCCGAATTACACTTTTCCTTCATACTTGCTTAGTTTGACCCGCTTCCTTTCCAAGCCTCCACCTAGCTTGTCAAGCGTCATACTATCATCATCATTCACAAGGTGGTTAGATTAGTCATTCTAGATAATGACCTTCACACCTTATGAATCTTTTACTACTATTCTTAATGAACCTTATCATAGGTCGGTTTGACTTTTAAAAGTCAAACCACCAATTTACAAATATGGATGCACTAACAAGTTCACATGACTCGACTTAGGCACATTATCAACCACTTAGTGAGCATCATCTTTTGAGATGCTACATCTACTAACATGTTATCTAATTCATACCTCAAGTAACCATAAATTAACATGTAATTTTAGTCATTGTACACTCATATATATTTTGACCATCATAACCATGGGTTTAACTCTTGTGTCAAAACCCACTTCTAATCACTTATGAACTCTTAACAAAATCTCTAATTTGTTCAAGTATTTCATTCATATGAACTAATATGATGTTTATACACATCAATACAACTTCAATTTCATCAAATCATTCAAAACCCATTTCAATCATGTATGAACAAGTACCCAAATTCATGGTTAAATCGAACACCTTCTATTTGTTATCATGCATGTTGATTCTAAGCATAGTTATATCATTAAAATCATCAAAACATTAAAACCCACTTATCTAAGTGTGTTATTTCATCAAATCCTTCAATTCATAGCATGTTATGTATGATTTTCACTTAGGGTTTCGTTCCTAAGCAAGTATACATCACTAATCTAGCCCTATCTTCACTAATCCATGCCTAATTCACGATTAGGATGATTATCAAATTTTTACAACTTCACGAATCATCAAAATTTTACATACCTTACGATCCACTTGTTCGGGTGATCGTAAATTTACGCTCGGTTGTGAATTTGGGCTTCCTTTGATCCTTCAATTTGATGGATTTGTTGAAGGTTAGGGTTTGGCTCAATGGAGAGCTCCCTGATGTCGATCCAGAACACACACTTGAAGTGTGTGTTTTGTTTTGATTTTTCTTTTATTAAATAACTTTGTTAAGTTATCCCATTTTAACCCCTCGTGTTTGGTTCGTTATTAAGTAGGCCACAACCTACTTATTTCTAACAATATTCCCATTTATTAACTAGGTTAAACATTCCTAGTTAAATTAGTGGGTTCGGGGAATCTATAACTCAGTTTATTTTATGTCCCGTTAATTCAGACTTCTTATACACTTTATTTACTTAAAAACATTTATTCATGTTTTATTAAATATTAGGTTTATTTATTTAAATCCTAATATTTACCGGGTTACTTTCACCACTAACGGTATTTTACCCGCTCTTTTGTATTAACGGGGTTTAATTACCAAACCCGTTTTCGGGGTGTTACAAGTCTACCCCCCTTAAAGAGGTTTCGTCCTCGAAACCTTTTCTTACATAATTCATTGAGTTTTAAACTCGATGTATTTGATCCGAGAAATCTTTTAGCCCTTACTTATACTTTTAACCAATTGTTAGTATTACCAGAAAAGTATGGTAACATCTTTCTGGTTACTAATTGTCTACGTATCTCATACAACATAGTGCAACTCGAAATAATGTAATCTCGTTATTTCCACTAGTTTAATTAAATTTGTGATTTCCATCGCTTTCATATACTCTCGAATTCTTTATAAATCCATTACTTTGGCCCGTTTAAAAGTCTTTAATGAAATCTGTCACTTTTCGCAACAATTTCGTTTGTTTTCAATTTTATTTATTCGGTTCAGTTATACCGAATCCACCGCTTACAAGTAAACCAAATTTATTTAAATGACCTTAACCGGTCTCACTAATTAGACTTATTAGTCCAGTTACTTTTTACCGCTTGCCTGGTTATAATGTGATTCTTCTTCACATTGCATTTCTTGTCCGTGATCGTGTCACATCATGTTTAATTTATATCAAAATTTCATTTTCGAAAATATCACTTTTCGAATATAACGTCTCGCGCCTATCAGTGTCAAGACTTGAACCTTTCATGCTTAATATTCAATTTCCTATCAGGATTCATATTTGTAAAAACGTTATTTCTTACTAAAACCAAAGTTTTAGTTTAGGATCTTCTCTTTATCTTTTGTCAATTATCCGTACCAGGACATTGACAGTCTGTAATTTATTCTTTTACAGTCTTAGTTTTATGTGGGAATTCTCTACTGGTTCCCTCGCTCGTCTAAGTAACCCGTAGATCCTTTCACTTAGCCTCGTAGGCTATTTCTTTAGGCTTTCACCTCTTTAGGGCGTTGCCTTTATGATTCTTTTCCTTTTTATTCATGACCCATGGGTCAGTTTAGTCCCGTAGACCATTACATTGTTTATAACCCGAAGGTTATAATGATCCCGTAGATCGTCCTTTTTATATTTGGAAATCATTTGTTTTTGCATCGAATTTTCGTTCATTCCGACTGTGATTCGTGTCCACAATCATTTCATATTTAATTCCGACCCATTACATGGGTTCATTAATATCTCGCGCTTTCCTTTATTCGGTTTGCGCTCATATTTGTATTCAATCTTGTCCCATTACAAGGCTCATTATCCTTTCCAATGTTACATTTTATCTGACCCGTTTAACTTGTTCGTGTGAAAATTCGTCACTTATGAATGTCAACCTTATCCTCTATGCCTTAGTATTCTTAGTAGTCGGTTTGTATTTTCATTTACTTAGTTACTGTCCCTTCCCTTGGGTCCATTGTACTAACGTAATACGCTTCCGCCTTCGGGCTTGCGTTTACGTTTATTATCAAATATTTTACTTATTTGATCTGTTTTGGGCACCTTTTCGATTCGTCCCATTCATCATGTCCTTACTACATCGGGTGTAAATGTGTCCGTTATAAGAAGTTCATGGTATCATATGCCACTACTTACTTGGCAAGAGTAAGCGATTAACACATGACACGCATGACCTTTTTATAGTTTTCACATCACGCCCTATGTAAGTAATGCCTCTATTTGTTTTTCTTGGAAACGATATCCCGGATAGGTTTTCCATTCGGGTTTTTCCAAGTTTTTAATCTACATATGCAACTTTAAATTTCTACGTATTTGTTGCATATTACTATTCACGTAATCATATAAAATGTGCACCTGATAAATGCTTGCTCTAACGGGCTTTCCTTACCATTATTTATTTGCGATTGTTACGCGATTTAGGTCCTTGATTAGTACGCCCTTCTTGTCATACCTCGGACCATTCCATTATCATATCCGCAATTCATTCATCTCTCGTCATCTTCAGACGCGAGTGTCCTTAAATTGAAACATTAATAAGAGTTAGTAATGTCAACTTCAATAATTTCCCGTATTATAATACAAGGCATTTTCTACTATACGCGTCAACGCACGAAATTTCGTCAACTACTTCAATTATTTAATTGGGGTAACGTGTATTACACGATAACCCTATGTGTTGTTTACAACACCTTAACACGCTAACCATTATCATACATGTACTTACCGGATTTGCGATCAAGCCTCGAACCGAACACCAATCTTTGTCAAGAGCATAAGGTTTAAGTCCAAGCATGGTTTTCTCCACCATACTTGAATCTCTTAAACCAGGGCTCTGATACCAACTTGTAACACCCTAGTTACTATTTTACGGTTTTACATGTAAATACCAACAATTAGATGTGTAGTTAAGACTACACATACTATAAAAATATGGGTTTATTAAAACTTTTACAATTCATAAGTTATTCAACATAACGTGATCGGATTCATCGTTTAAAATTTACAACGAGGTAATGTGCGGAAGCATGAATCTTTATCGTGTTTGGTTCTTCGTTGAGCTTGATCGTCTTTCGGCATCCAAAATGTACCTACATTTCATAAACATGAAATGCTTTAGTCATATGGGGAATAAAATGTGTCTAAACAAATCCGGTAATGATAAAGGAAGGAAAAAGAATCCCAACGTGAAACTCTTGATCCCAAAACAAAGATCTCCAACTGACCTCCACCGTAACTTACGGTGGCACCGTAAGTTACGGTGGCCGTTGTAATACAATTCTCCTACCGTACCACAGTAGGCACTCACCGTAACCAAATCAGCTCCACCGTAACTTACGGTGGCACCGTAAGTTACGGTGGTCCCTGCATTCAATCTTTCCTTTTTGCCGTTATCTGACACGAAAACTTCCGTATCTTTCAATCCGCTTGTCCGTTTGACCTACCGTTTCTTCCTATGGGATTGTAATTTGATTCTCCACATTATGGAGTCAAAATCTAACATCCGACACAATAAAATTTCAGACTTTTAACTCTTCGGCTTATTACCCTTTTTACCAAATTTTGACCCGTTCATGATTTCATCATCAAACATGTTTATTTGATCTTTAAACTTATGAAATTCATAGTTTCAATGTCTCCTATCATGTTAATCTCAAATCACGGGTTTCTTACATAATAAAAACCCGTTTACGCTCAAGTGCTTATTTTGACCCGTTAAGGGTATTTAAGCACTTTCAAGCCTAAAATCTCTTTCGATTGTTTCTAGCATTCCATCACCACATTTCTCATCCTATAATCTTCCACCACAACTGTACTTATGGTGGGTTTAATGTGGTGATCAATATAAACCAAATTTTACCTCTTAAATCATTATTTTACGGCAAAGACTATTTATAGAGTCATTGAACCAATATTTTACATCTCTCGCTTTTCATACATATTCAAAGTATTTATTTCATCCTATCACTTATTTCCAAACAAACTTTATGGTGCGTTTGCTCAATTTCGCTTACAAGGGCGTTTTAGTCAATTTTAGTCCTTCTTTTACGACGAAGGACTTCTAGTACATGTTTGACCCAAAAATCCGACTTTTTAACTATAGTCTTGTTTAGAAACCATTATGTTTCTAAAACATTATAATCATAAATAAATTTATTCGGTTTACCTAAAAGATAACCAAATATCTATGTTTTAACCTTGTCTAACTCCTATAGAACTCCAAATTCTACATGATGAGTTGTATCATTATACATACCTGACTCGGATCAATATATTGACCTGTTTCAATACCTTTCCTTAGTGACTGCTAAGTGATAGCGATGTAAGCATCCATGTGCTATTTATTTCCTAAAATCATACAACTTGACAACCCATTAGTCGATATTGTCAAAGGGTGATAATTTCACCATTTGACCCGTTTGGTCTAAATGACCAATTACCATTGTCAAATTGTCAAATTACTATTTTGCCCTTAATGGTTATTATAATATAACTTATATAATAACCATTAAAAGTACATATCTCATTCATCATAATATGATCGAATTACCGATTTAACTCATTTTTAGCCATCACTATGTTTTCTTATCATATTTGATTATCTTGTTCCGTACGACTACACGCCGGAACACTATATCTCAATTAGGTATTTATCTTTTACGTAATTAATACGACAAAAGAATATTCTAAAATATATGACTAGTGTAAGATATACTTACCTTGCATCCGAATTACACTTTTCCTTCATACTTGCGTCGTTTGACCCGCTTCCTTTCCAAGCCTCCACCTAGCTTGTCAAGCGTCATACTATCATCATCATTCACAAGGTGGTTAGATTAGTGATTCTAGATCATGACCTTCTGATGTGTGTAAAATGCAACATATAAATTACATCAAATGAGGCACAAAACTAACCCTTTTTTAGTACTAATATTGGAAAAAGAGTGTTTTTGTCTTCCTTTTGTATTTTCAGGATTAAATGAGCTCAAAAACGCAAAAGAAGCAAAAAGACAGCTAAATCCAACATAAATACAAGAAAAGGAACATTAGTGGATTGCCCGAACCCTCAACGGCACCTTCCAAAGCAAAATAGAGAAAACAGAAGGCTGAACACGCCCCGTGCTCAACCAGCACGGGGCCGTGCCCAAGAAGCAGCAGAAAAGACAAACCTATAGAAGCTTCCATTGCCCACCACGGGCCGTGCTCAGCGGACACGGGGGCGTGTCGAAAGTACAGCAGGCGCATTTATTGTAATTGCGAATTACAATTAATGAGGAGAGAGAGTGTCAGACGGGCACGGGGCCGTGTCCAGCGGACACGGGGCCGTTTCCAGCTCTCTGTTCAGCCTATAAATAGGAGTGCTTGGATTCATTTCATCTCATCCCTTGGCACACCACCTCTCTCACACTTCATCCACCACCCACCACCATCACAACACCATCATCCACCACCATCATCCATTGTCCATCATAGAGTGTGTGAGTCGTCTCGGGATCCAAGATTGATCGTAAGAGTTCTTGACAATCAAGGCCATGTTTGCCTAAGTCTCTTACATCACTTGGTGAAGACAAAGTGTCTAGTATAATAC
Source organism: Helianthus tuberosus (assembly GCA_030545235.1). NCBI lineage: Eukaryota > Viridiplantae > Streptophyta > Magnoliopsida > Asterales > Asteraceae > Helianthus > Helianthus tuberosus. Next base: position 91,835,610 of record CM060411.1, read on the forward strand.
TTTTTATTTCTAATCTTTTGCACTTTTTATTTGGTTTTGTATTAATGACTTTAATAACTAGTTACTTATGTTGAAGGTGATCTTTCCTTATCGTTTGTCCGTGGTGTCTTGGCATTATTTTACTGTCTATATAAAATAAAGGATTTTCACCATTCATATCTCCACGGTCTATATGGAGGTATGTTGGCTACCTGGTAGGGGGTTAAGGGAACGGTTTGGTAAAGGTCTTGCCATTGTTCAGCGTTTAGAGGTCCTGCAATGGACCTGGGTCAAATTTAGTAGGACCTCCTTCAATACTTCACGGTATTGGATGGCGGGGGTCCAAACTCTTTGATCCCCTCATAAGTTAACTACTATTAATACTATAACCCGGCTATTTAGGACTGTATCCCTGCTGACTCAGACTACTTAGTCGAGGGTAACGTCACCTTCAAAAGAGGGGCCTACTACAATAACTAAGATAATCTCTTAATTATGTGCAAAAGTGCGGAAATAATCAAAGGTTATACTAGATACGAGTCGGAACCAAGTGATTCATCTTGTCTATCTGTTTTTATTTTATTTTTATTTTCAGCATTTTAGTTAGTTTTTATTTTTCTTAGTTTAAAACATTTTTCTAAACTTTTATTTCGGTTAGACGTTGAGGATAAACCGGTATTAAAAGCTCTTGTGTTCTTGGACGACCTCGGTATCTTACCAACGCTATACTACACTCAACGATGGGTGCACTTGCCCATATGTGTGTTTAGTGTTAGTGAAATATCGTGTTTTATAAATTTAAAACTTGGCTAAAATAAGTGTTAAAAAGGGCTTAAAATATACACCTAAAATATACGACACTTCGCACACATCAAGTTTTTGGCGCCGTTGCCGGGGACACAAGGATTTTAAGAAAGTTAGGAATCAACGGCCTAATCATCTTTTATTTTTCTTTTTTATTTTTTTAGGATTTTCTTAGTTTTCCAGTTCTGCAGCGCTCAGCACGGGCCGTGCCCAGCAACCATCACTGGCAATTTTTGTTTTCTGAGTTACAGAGAGCTGAACACGGGGTCGTGTCGGTGCAACACGGGGTCGTGTCCAACTCCCAGTAACAGGGATCCAGAAATCAATTACTGCAACTTTGAACACGGGCCGTGTTCATTGAGCACGGGGCCGTGGTGAACATTCTGACCAGCGTTCTTTTCTGTTTTTATTGCAGGATTTGGAACCCAGGCGCCACATTTGAACCTCCTACGTAGTGCATGAGCTCCAGTTCTAGTAGAGACATAAAAGAACCCCTAGAAGAACCCGAGCGCTTTCTCAGAAAAAGGCTAAAAGCTAAAAATCAAGAGAAAGTTTCGGGGGACCCACTTCCAATGGCGGACCAACGTACCCTCATGGATTACCTACGGCCTACCGTAGGCAATCTTGGCGCCGCTATCAATGCCCCGAATGTCGAGGCCAACAACTTCGAACTTCGGCCGCATTTGATACAAATGCTCCAAAACTCCGCAACCTTCCACGGGCTTGCGGACGAGGATCCCCATCTACATATTACTAACTTCTTAGAAATATGTGATACCTTCCGGATCAATGGAGCATCAAATGACGCCATCCGCCTTCGAATGTTTCCTTTTTCATTAAAAAACCGAGCTAAGGCTTGGCTTAATACCCTCCCAGCTGGGTCGGTAACCACCTGGGATGAACTTGCCCAAAAGTTTTTATATAAGTATTTCCCTCCTGCTAAAACGGCTAAATTAATGACAGAAATTAATACATACTCACAAGAGGATGGGGAATCCTTATATGAAACTTGGGAAAGGTTCAAGGAGCTTCTAAGAAAGTGTCCTCACCATGGTCTAGCGATATGGCAACAAGTATCCACTTTCTATAATGGATTGTTGCCACACACAAGACAAACACTTGATTCAAGCTCCAGGGGACTCTTAGGTAATCGTCGCCCAAATGAAATATATAACCAAATTGAGGAAATTGCCCAAACCAATTTTCAATGGCACACTCCCCGAGGTAATAAATCTATTGCCCCGGGCGCCCATAAGGTTGATGAAAGCACCTCTTTACAAGCCCAAATCGAGGCCCTCTCTTCAAAAATCAAAAGGCTAGAAATGACAAAAACGACCTCGGTTATGGCTTGTGAAGGGTGTGGTGGGTCACATGAAAATTGGAGTTGTATGAAAGATTTAGATGAACAAACTGAAACGGTAAACTACATGGATAATAGACCTAGGCCGTCGGGTCCTCCAACGGGTACCTACAACCAAGGATGGCGTAACCACCCAAATCTTGGTTGGAGAGATCCCGGAAATAGTAGTAACCAACAAAACCAACGAACTAATTTTCAACAACCACAAAATTTTCCTCAACAACAAGGTGGAAGAGAAAGGCTTGAAGATACCATATCTCGCCTCATCTCTGACACTGAAAAGAAGAACTCGGATCGATTTCAACAAATGGAATCGAATTTCAGAAACCAACAAGCTAGTATTCAAAATGTTGAAAAACAATTAAATCAACTAGCTCAAAATCTCTCCGAGAGACCACAAGGCGCATTACCCAGTAATACCGAACCAAACCCAAAGGCACAAGTCCATCTCATCACATTACGAAATCGAACCGTGGGTCCCGAGGATGCTCCATTGCCGCCAAATGGAAGAAGTCATTCTGGCCAGCCTGTGACTCCTCCTGCGCCAAAAAAGGCTTCTACACCGAATCAAGAGCCCACCAAGAATCCTCCAATCCCGTACCCCGGTAGGTTAAATCGTCAAAAGACCGATGAGCAATTCGCAAAGTTCGAAAGTTTACTAAAACAATTGCATGTTAATATTCCTTTTATTGAGGTCCTAACCCAAATGCCTAAATATGCAAAATTCATGAGGGATTTCCTCACTCACAAAAAGAAAATTGAATCGTTGCAATTAGTTAACCTAGGCGAAGAATGCTCAGCTCTAGTACTCAACAAACTTCCACAAAAGAAAATCGACCCCGGGAGCTTCACAATCCCTTGTTCGATAGGGAAGTCCCCCGTCCGAAATGCTTTAGCCGATCTTGGGGCTAGCATCAACCTCATGCCCACCTCAATGTTCAAGCGACTCGGCCTAGGAGCAACAAGCCCTACAAAGATGAGCATACAACTCGCCGACAGGTCCGTCAAGTTCCCACATGGGGTCGTCGAAAATTTGCTAGTCAAGGTCGACAAATTCGTTTTTCCAACCGACTTTGTTATCCTAGACATGGAGGAAGACACCGAGGTCCCCCTCATCCTCGGGAGACCATTCTTAGCCACCGCTCAAGCAGTGGTGGATATGAATGACGGAACTCTAACATTGAAGTTTGGGGATGAGGAAGTGAAATTTGAATGTGGAAAGAGAGTAGAGGAAGAAGATCCGGTCAACTACATGAAGGTCATAGACTCAAGCTTGGATGACGCTCTCCGACGGTGTAACATGGGATGCAACACATCCCACTTGGGTAACATATGACCAGGCATTGGGTCTAGCCAAGGACCCTTATAAACGTGGCGCACCATGGAGGCATTCCACGGAACTATCCTTAGTTTAATTTAGATTAGTTTTTATGTTTTCTAGTTAGTTTAATTTTCAGGAATAAAACACACTCATGGTGGTAAAGGATGAAAAGGGGAACGAGAAAAATGATCCCATGCACAAGAACGAGGCAACCCGACAATTTTCTCCCTTTCAGAAGGTTCAACACGGGCCGTGCCCAACCAACACGGCCCCGTGTCGAACCACCTGCAGAAAACGCCCAGTACAGGTAACTGGACACGGGCCGTGTTCACCCAACACGCCCCCGTGTCCAGACTTTTGTTTCTCTTATTTCAATTTTGTTACTGGCACTTGAACACGGGGCCGTGCCCGGATAACACGGGGCCGTGTTCAGTGCCCAGTAACACAAATTTTTGCTTTTTAAACACTATTTTACACATCTAATCAACCTAAAAATTTATTTTTGGGACACATTGAGGACAATGTGTAATTTAAGTGTGGGGGGGATGCTAAAACCTTGAATTTTGCAAGTCCTAAATACAAGCCTTACACAAAACTCTATTGGAACCGCTAATCACCCCAAATTTTTTCAAAAATTTCAATTTTTTTTTTACTTGTCTAGGTTTAACTCGGGAAATTCAAGCTCTCAAAAAGGTTATATTTTTACAAATTTACAACCGATAGCGTAGTGATAAAAAGAACCAACATAAGAAAATTATGAAAAGGCATGACAAACTTATTTAAAATTTGATTATATATACTTGATCACATAAAAACCCATTCCCACAAAAGTGAGTTTTGAGCCTTTATTGAGCACACAATTCCATATCATTTGACTAAATGCTCATTTTTCGTTTCTTGTGTGAATAGCCGCTTGGTTCTTACGACTCTAGAACTTGCCATAACAATACATTCCCGGTCCTTATCAACTTAAACCCGAGTAAGTAAATGATGGAGGCATTAGGACTAACATTTTTTTTTCTACACTATTATTTTTCTTTTTCTTTTTCTTTTACCACCTACCAAAAAATCCCCCTAGTTAGCCCCTTTGAGCCTAAACCTTTTCGTTTCATCACCCAAAACAAAAACCCTTTCACCCACCAAAACCTTTTTCATTTTTTTTACCCTTTATTTTAGTAACAAGTTCGGTTCTTCGTAAAAAAAAAAAAAATAATAATAATAATAATAATTTTTAATGAAGCAAAAAGAAAATAAACAAACAAAGTAATCAAAAATAACTTTGTTTGAATAAAAGCTTCATTAAAAATAAAAAGTTGAAAAAAAAATATATATATACGAAAACCGACACTTGTTACGCTTTTTGCCCTTTTTTTTTTTACTAACCACTAACCCAATCACCTACCTTTAACCCTAGCCAACCCTTAACCCACAAAGTCCTCTTGATATCTACAAAGGTATAAAAGTTAAAAAGGAGGATGATTGATTTTTTGGCAAGCCTATGGTAGGAATAAGTTCCAGGACCGCTCTCGAGTGATTCACTAAAAATACACCTTCGGCCGAGTGTGAGTGATTTCCCCGCGAGGTATGTGAACTTGTATATAAATAGAATTTTAAAAAAATATGTTATGCCCAATTAAGTAATTTCTTTTATGAACAGTTCTAAATAAATCATTACGAATAGGAGTGTAAATAAATAAAAATAAAACCCCAAAAAGATCTTGGAAATCCCGACACTCTATGACAAGCCCAAAACCTTCTCTTCTACCTATTCCATTTGGGAGTGTAAGCCAAATATTAAAGAGTTTTGCTTGAGGACAAGCAAAAGTTCAAGTGTGGGGGTATTTGATGTGTGTAAAATGCAACATATAAATTACATCAAATGAGGCACAAAACTAACCCTTTTTTAGTACTAATATTGGAAAAAGAGTGTTTTTGTCTTCCTTTTGTATTTTCAGGATTAAATGAGCTCAAAAACGCAAAAGAAGCAAAAAGACAGCTAAATCCAACATAAATACAAGAAAAGGAACATTAGTGGATTGCCCGAACCCTCAACGGCACCTTCCAAAGCAAAATAGAGAAAACAGAAGGCTGAACACGCCCCGTGCTCAACCAGCACGGGGCCGTGCCCAAGAAGCAGCAGAAAAGACAAACCTATAGAAGCTTCCATTGCCCACCACGGGCCGTGCTCAGCGGACACGGGGGCGTGTCGAAAGTACAGCAGGCGCATTTATTGTAATTGCGAATTACAATTAATGAGGAGAGAGAGTGTCAGACGGGCACGGGGCCGTGTCCAGCGGACACGGGGCCGTGTCCAGCTCTCTGTTCAGCCTATAAATAGGAGTGCTTGGATTCATTTCATCTCATCCCTTGGCACACCACCTCTCTCACACTTCATCCACCACCCACCACCATCACAACACCATCATCCACCACCATCATCCATTGTCCATCATAGAGTGTGTGAGTCGTCTCGGGATCCAAGATTGATCGTAAGAGTTCTTGACAATCAAGGCCATGTTTGCCTAAGTCTCTTACATCACTTGGTGAAGACAAAGTGTCTAGTATAATACTTTTTATTTCTAATCTTTTGCACTTTTTATTTGGTTTTGTATTAATGACTTTAATAACTAGTTACTTATGTTGAAGGTGATCTTTCCTTATCGTTTGTCCGTGGTGTCTTGGCATTATTTTACTGTCTATATAAAATAAAGGATTTTCACCATTCATATCTCCACGGTCTATATGGAGGTATGTTGGCTACCTGGTAGGGGGTTAAGGGAACGGTTTGGTAAAGGTCTTGCCATTGTTCAGCGTTTAGAGGTCCTGCAATGGACCTGGGTCAAATTTAGTAGGACCTCCTTCAATACTTCACGGTATTGGATGGCGGGGGTCCAAACTCTTTGATCCCCTCATAAGTTAACTACTATTAATACTATAACCCGGCTATTTAGGACTGTATCCCTGCTGACTCAGACTACTTAGTCGAGGGTAACGTCACCGCCAAAAGCGAGGCCTACCACAATACTGCATTAATAACTTAATTCATTATCTTCCAATAATCCACCCCTTTAGGATTGTATCCCTGCTGACTCAAACTACTGGGGTGAGGGTAACGTCACCTTCAAAAGAGGGGCCTACTACAATAACTAAGATAATCTCTTAATTATGTGCAAAAGTGCGGAAATAATCAAAGGTTATACTAGATACGAGTCGGAACCAAGTGATTCATCTTGTCTATCTGTTTTTATTTTATTTTTATTTTCAGCATTTTAGTTAGTTTTTATTTTTCTTAGTTTAAAACATTTTTCTAAACTTTTATTTCGGTTAGACGTTGAGGATAAACCGGTATTAAAAGCTCTTGTGTCCTTGGACGACCTCGGTATCTTACCAACGCTATACTACACTCAACGATGGGTGCACTTGCCCATATGTGTGTTTAGTGTTAGTGAAATATCGTGTTTTATAAATTTAAAACTTGGCTAAAATAAGTGTTAAAAAGGGCTTAAAATATACACCTAAAATATACGACACTTCGCACGCATCACCTTCACACCTTATGAATCTTTTACTACTATTCTTAATGAACCTTATCATAGGTCGGTTTGACTTTTAAAAGTCAAACCACCAATTTACAAATATGGATGCACTAACAAGTTCACATGACTCGACTTAGGCACATTATCAACCACTTAGTGAGCATCATCTTTTGAGATGCTACATCTACTAACATGTTATCTAATTCATACCTCAAGTAACCATAAATTAACATGTAATTTTAGTCATTGTACACTCATATATATTTTGACCATCATAACCATGGGTTTAACTCTTGTGTCAAAACCCACTTCTAATCACTTATGAACTCTTAACAAAATCTCTAATTTGTTCAAGTATTTCATTCATATGAAGTAATATGATGTTTATACACATCAATACAACTTCAATTTCATCAAATCATTCAAAACCCATTTCAATCATGTATGAACAAGTACCCAAATTCATGGTTAAATCGAACACCTTCTATTTGTTATCATGCATGTTGATTCTAAGCATAGTTATATCATTAAAATCATCAAAACATTAAAACCCACTTATCTAAGTGTGTTATTTCATCAAATCCTTCAATTCATAGCATGTTATGTATGATTTTCACTTAGGGTTTCGTTCCTAAGCAAGTATACATCACTAATCTAGCCCTATCTTCTCTAATCCATGCCTAATTCGCGATTAGGATGATTATCAACTTTTTACAACTTCACGAATCATCAAAATTTTACATACATTACGATCCTCTTGTTCGGGTGATCGCAAATTTACGCTCGGTTGTGAATTTGGGCTTCCTTTGATCCTTCAATTTGATGGATTTGTTTAAGGTTAGGGTTTGGCTCCATGGAGAGCTCCCTGATGTCGATCCAGAACACACACTTGAAGTGTGTGTTTTGTTTTGATTTTTCTTTTATTAAATAACTTTGTTAAGTTATCCCAATTTAACCCCTCGTGTTTGGTTCATTATTAAGTAGGCCACAACCTACTTATTTCTAACAATATTCCCATTTATTAACTAGGTTAAACATTCCTAGTTAAATTAGTGGGTTCGGGGAATCTATAACTCAGTTTATTTTAAGTCCCGTTAATTCAGACTTCTTATAAACTTTATTTACTTAAAAACATTTATTCATGTTTTATTAAATATTAGGTTTATTTATTTAAATCCTAATATTTACCGGGTTACTTTCACCACTAACGGTATTTTACCCGCTCTTTTGTATTAACGGGGTTTAATTACCAAACCCGTTTTTGGGGTGTTACACATGAACTTGGTTTTTCATAAAAACACGTAGTAACTTTGTGGGGTGTTTAGTGGGTTTAGTTACCCTCCAAAGTGCGTTTACTTTCGTTAAAATATTACTCTCGGGGTTTTTAGATGTTCACAACTTGTGAACTTATTTTACAAAAATATTTGCTTACAATATTTTCTTGTGTTAATAGACTTACTACACTTATTTTGTTACTAAAACAGTGTAGGTTTAACAAAAGTCATAACCCTTCAAAAATCATCTTCTACTCTTGGTTTATTTAGGAAAACCATTCTCAAGACTTGGATTTACAAGATTACTAGTTTACTTGGTTTATTATTTTTCAAGAAAAATCATCCTACTTTCAAGTTCATGTCTTCTATAGTGGATGATTATTTCATTTACCCATAATCATCCCTAACTTGTTAAGCCATGTTTTTAATCATAACTTAACAAGCTTCATATGATAACTAACCATCATATTACTAGTAATCACCAAGAAATCAACAACATAACCAAAACAACTTTATATTATCATTATTTCATCTTGTTTCATCATCATGTTAGCTTTATGTTCAAGACTTATGTTTATGATCTTTTAGTGTTCTTGAGATTTCATCATAATATAACTATTAACCATAAAAAATGTGAAGTAAACAAGGATCAAAGGAGTTTACAACTAGCTTAAAGCTAGGGAAGATCACAAGTGTAAATGTAGAGGATAATAGCAAACTAAAGAGGTCCTTGATGATCCGTGAGTTCCACACTTCGTGATTCACGTTTGTGCACCTTGTGAGAAGCTTGGATGGATGAACAAAGGTCGAAAATGGTGAGTGTATATAGGGGGGGGGGGGTTTCGGCCGAGCTTTAAAGGAGGAAGAGAGAGAGAGAGCTTTTGTTGTGATGATGAAGATGATAAGAGTGTACTTATAAGCATTTTGATCTATTGTCCAAAGGGTTATGTGCTTCAAGAAGTACAAGCATAATCACATCATAATCTCACTAAATCCAATGAAAGATTGATGAAGATATAAGAAGATTAGGAGATTTTGGTGAGTGGGGTCCCTTGGGGCCGGTTCTAGCAAGGGGGGGGGGGTAAGATGTAATATTTAATGGTAAAATGTAATAAGTGGAAGGTTATAGGTAGGAGTCTAGTGTTTACTATGTTTCATGCCTTATGTAATATGTTTAAGTATTCGGGAACCAATACTAGCTCAGAAAAAGTGAAACAATGTGTTTAACAATATTTTTGTGTTCCGGGTATTGTCCGGTTGTTCTGTTAGATACCGTTCCGTTAAAGTGCTAAGTGATATCGTAAAGTGCCCTTTATGTATCTTTTAGTGACCCTTTTAATTCCCGACACTTAGGAAAGCATACAGGACCATTTTGCCATATTTTTGCAAGTGACTAGCATATTTAAATGCTGAATTTTGTTATTAAATGCAGAAATCTTCACTTAGAGAGGGTTTTAGGCACTTCCCGGCACCTAAACTATCACCTAGTGACGCAGTTTTATGGTCCTTACTTCCCTACACTCCATACTAGTGTAGTACCTTGTCCCTGGCTCATACTGGGCCTCAATATATTGTCTGTCTATGTGCTGGCATTGTCAGCATGTTGCTGAGTTATCCGCTCACTGTGCCAACTGTGCTTTGTGCATCAAGTTTGTCACTAAAGGTTGTATGCAATAAATGGAGTGACAGTATAAAATGTGATGCATATGTATGTATGTAACAGAAATCAGAAAGCAGTTTATTCATCAGTTGTAATCAAACACAGTCATTAAGCACAAATTTAATATTAATTAATTGTACGGATACCTGAAATTTTTAGAGTTGCACATTTTTACCACCTCCAGCCTAAATAAGCAAGGGAACAGATCTTTAAAGGGAGTTTCGGACAACCAAGGGTCAAGCCAAAAGAGGACGTCGGACCCCGACGCAACCTCGCCTTTAAAAAAACTTCGGAGCGGCTTGTTATCGACAAGGTGTTTGTTTAAAGTGTTACAAATGCTGACCCAAACTCCTCCAACAGCTTTATTACACGGAAGAAGAGCCCAATCCGAGCGACCCGAATGAATAGCGGAGACGATTTTGGCCCATAAGCTGCCGGGCTCGTTTTTAAACCTCCACCCCCATTTACAAAGTAACGCCAAATTGATATCCAACAGCTTATTTAGCCCCAATCCTCTGGCCTTCTTAGGTAACGAAACCCTTTCCCAAGCCACCCAATGGGTTTTCCTGACATTATCCGATCCGCCCCACAAAAACTTTTTTTTATTATGCTTTCCAAGTCTTTAATAACTTTAATAGGCGCCTTATAGAGAGACATGAAATACGAAGGTAAACTTTCGAGAACCGACCGGATAAGAGTGACCCTACCTCCTATGGATAATAAAGCTGCCTTCCAAAGAGAGAGGCGTTTTTCAAACAAGTCATAAACAGGCCTCCAGTTGTTAATACGATTCATGTTGGCACCGAACGTCAAGCCTAAGTATATTTTCTTAATTGAGGTACCTTGGTTCACTTATAGCCGAAGGAGTGGAGTCCTATTCAAAGAAGGGTTTACACCAAAGTTTATTTTTTGAACTGATTTATTTGATCATTTTAATATAATATAATTAATTTAAAGATATTTTATTTTTCTTTTATAACATTTAAAATATATTTTTTTACATAATATTCCCAATATAATTTATCTACGTTTCAAGATATATTTAATTCGAAATTGAGTCGCGTCAAGTATAATATTTTTTGAGAGGTTTTCTATTCCGGTTGCCATAGTGATCAGTATTTGTCCCATAACGAGCCGAAATAAAACCAACCAAATTCCTGACACGTAGTGCGTTACGGTTCAGCTTGAATGTAACATATATATTTTATTTCCTCTTTCGGTTGATATAAGTTATAACATATATTTTGTACCGTAACGAGGTAAAACAAAACTCAACGAATGTAATGAGCAAAAATGAAATTGACCGAATTCCCGGCACGTAGTGTGAGGAACCTGACTAGTTATATATATCATAAAGGATTTGTTACATCTTTTTTCTTAGATAACATATTTTTTGTCACTAATTCTCCTTTATAAATTAGTATGTTTTTTGGTTGATCCAAAATATAAACTGATTACTTAACTAAAATAAGCTAGAATCGACCCATGTGCCAAGCCGGAAATAAACAAATTAACCGAACAATTGTAGGAAACTAGGAATCTTAAAATCTTCAACCCAAATGTTTTTATAACTAAATATGAAACAAGATCCAAACAAAATGATTCACCAAAGCAGTGAATGAATCATATAGACGATACAACGTCTGCACCTCTATAATTCAAAAACAATATAAACCCTTAAATCTAGAATCACCGCACATATGAAGACGAAGACTAACAACTCGTTCAGACAATAGAGAGAAACCCTAAAACATGAACATAGTGAACGAATGAATTCTTCCCACATCCTTTTGCTCATATATGCCTGAAGATCCAGAGATTAAGGCCGAAGCCTGTTATCTGAGCTAGATCTTGTTGATACGTCGAAGATCTGAACCTGCAAGAAGAACAAACCGTTAGGCTCGCCGCAGAGATGGGAGGGCAACTCTGCGACCACCCTCCGGCGTGAGGATAAGTATTTTATAGAGAGAGAAAGTAGGACGAAGGTTCAGAAAATCGTACTTGGGTTATACTTGAATTGGATTTATATTGGTCAACCGTGATGACGTCATCCGGCTGGACGCACCTATTAGTGGTCCGTCTGTTGACGACTGGGGGACGAAGCTTTTGGGATATTCGTCCCTTATGATTCGGTTCGGCCCTCCTGAAGAAGGTCTGTCCTCATATATGTATCTTCAATTGTTTGGAGAGCAGCGGACGAGAAGATTCCATCGGCAACGGCTTTAAGACATAGAGGGATCAATATACAAGACGTTAGATGCAAGATATGTGGCGTGGGAGATGAAACTGCAACCCACATACTGCTGAGGTGCAACTTAGCCAAAAGAATCTGGAAAGCGGTAATGATATGGACAAGATTTCCGATGCTGAACATAACCGGAAGTATATCAGATTTATTGCAGTCAATTCTGGAGAGCCATAGGAGCCGAGTAATTAGAAAACTGATTCATGCGATAGCCATTCAGTCCATGTGGATCTTGTGGAAGAACAGAAACGACAGGGTATTCTCAGGTAGATCGAGGTCGTCCCAAATGATTGTCGAAGATATAAAAGACACAGCCTTCCAAGGGGTGAAGTATCGATCGAAACATAGCACAATAACAAGGCAAGATTGGTGGGATTTTAATATAAACATGTAGAAGTCAGTTGTCTTTGTTTTCGTTCATCGTTTATCGTTTATCTGTTTTTGTTTTTTCTTTTCTGCAGTTTTTGTTTTGTTTCAGCTGCTGGCTGATTTTGTTTTTGTATCCGGTTTCCTTTTAATGAAAGTTCCGTTGGCCATTCAAAAAAAAAATATGTATCTTCAATCCCCAATAATCATTTTTGTCCTTAGAGTTAATAACTACAACCAGGTGTCTTAAACACTTCAATCATCTACATATTACGCACATCTTTTATACTTCAATAGTTTTAGTACTTCTACAATACACTCATGTCATTAATTATCAAAAACCTAATAATACAAACATCCAAATACGAAGATAAATTTTTTCCATGTTTCTTGCTGAAGTGCCGCATATAATTTTAACATTCCCCCTCCATATAGACAACAAACATGTCAGACAGGGCCGGCTAACCCATGCCGTCGCTCGAGGCCTAAATTTTCAAGGGGCCCGAAAGGTTTCTATAAGCTTTTATATATATACTAAATTATTTAGTTAACATTTGCATCCACTCATTATTAAAAAAAGTGTTGGCGGTGGATTGGAAAAACCATTTCACAATAATGTAAAGGTCTTAAGTTTAAGTCTTGCCTCCACTACCAAGGTTTTTTTTTAATTCATTTTCCCTTATTCACAATTTTGGGCCCGATTTATTTTTGTCGCCTAAGGCTTAAATTTTTATGAGAGTTCTCGTGGACGACTCTAATGTCAGATAAACCAAGTTTTCCATATAAATTTTCATGGTGTAAAACACTATGTCTTTTTCTAAGTAAATCAGCATTGTGGTAACCAAAACTTACTTTTTCAATTTTACAATACATGTATGTTTTACAATACATGTATATAAATTTGGTGCTTATGGAAGAGTAGAAATGAGGCCGTCTTCGAACAATCAGTTCCAAATTCTACGAAGCTGCTGGATGAGATTAAAGCTATGGCGTTCCTATGGGTCAAAAATAGAGCAAGAATGGCGACTTTATCTTGGGAGGATTGGGGTCGGTTTAACCTTGGTAGTTAGAAATAATGTAACCGTTTATTATATTGGGTTTTGAACTTTTTGTAAATTTGATGGGTAGCGTCTCGCTACAATGAATAAATTTTTTTTGTCGGCCGTTCAAAAAAAAAAAAAAAAATCTTTTCTTTAATAAATGAAGGACAATTTCAAAATGCTTTGTAAAATCTTATAAAACCGGGTTTGTTGCTATAGACATAGCAATTTTACTATCACAAAAGAGTTTATCACGGAAATTACAATTAACCTACAGTTTCATTAGCAAATTTAAAAGCCAAGCTACATCACAAGTCATAGAGTGCATAGCTCTATACTCTGCTTCAGCAATAGATGTTGAAAGTGTTTATTTTACATTTCCACAAAATTAAAGAATTATCCAGACGCCACATTACAACTTCTTCAAAGTAGTTACAGATCTTTTTAACGTCAAAATTTTACCCCAATTAGAAGCCACATAAGCTAACAAATCAAAATTATTACCTTTACTGAACAACAGTGTTGGATTAGTATGCCCAATTATTGATAGTCAAAATTATTACCTTTACTAAACAACGATCTAAAAAAACTACACTTTGGGCAACGAACTAGATATTGTTTAAAGAGAAACATTTTAACATGAAAAGTGAGCCTGTGAAATAAAGTATTGGTTGAATAATTTATTCAAGTTAAAGAGTTTTTTTTTTTTAACAAACTAGTGGTGAACCCGCGCGTTGCAGCGGAGTCGACAGTATGGGGCGGAAACATAACTCAAACCTTAAACCTTAAAACGATGATAAAAATCATATAGAAGTTGTATGTTTATATACATATAAAAAGGTTATATATTAATAGTAGTCCTTAAATCCAAGTGTCAACTCAACCGGACTCAATCCGTGTTTCTTTGCCATCTCAATGTATTGTGCAGTTGCTTCCTGGCATACGAGTATAGCACGTGTAAAAACCGAATCTTGTGAACCAAATCAGTAACATGTGTTTAGCGATGTTATGAAATATACCTTGGAAATGGATTTGTTATATCTTTCCATGTATCCAGGGAATAACTGAAGCTTGCCCCTTTTGCAGCTTCGGACTCTGAATCCAAATACTTTCCGCTTAATGCTCCACCAGCCAGTGGAGAATAACAAAGTAATCCCACTTTGCACATGACCAGCGTCGATGTCTAGAGCAATTTCATATAGCTTCTATATCAAAACCTTTTGCTTCATACACCAAACCTACCAAAACAGTCTAAGTGACCCATCACCAGAGCATCAGATGCTATGGGAACAATACCTGCTTTGGTTGACCATTTCTACCTCCAATTGTAGTTTCAATTATGTGTACATCACTACTCCAGTCTTTAGTACCATTCAATCCACTACTGTTTCCTCCATTTCCTAAAACACAAAGAAGATCATGTGAGAATTACAGTACAATAGATCCATCTGAAAAGTATAAGATGGTTTCAAAAACTAATTTGACTAACTCAACAAAGAATGGCCTTTTCCACCTTGTCATCTCTAATTTTCATGGCAGTGGTTTCCTTTGGCAGTTAGCCAATAATTTATCCAGCTACTGCACGAGCTACTTCACAAGAAGCCATTTCGAGTCGATTCAACTCAATAAATTATACTTTTTTCATGTTGATTAAAAATTGTTGGTTTGGTATAGCCTTCGCATATTCATACTCCTGTATGATCTGAGGCTTCTCGTTAATAAGCTGCAACAATATATAAAAAGAATTAGGTTCTAAAGGACTCAATATATAAGAGTTGGAAAAGGGAGACACGGAACCTGAGCAAGTTGAGCTTGAGTAAGCTTCTTCTCGGTTCGACCCTGAATGATAGCTTTCTTCAATTCAGTAGGTACCTTCTCATCTGTTACTGCAAATAAACTTATTACAAATGAGTATCATAAAGTAATTACAACCATGTGGTGAGTTCAAATGTGAACCATCTAATATTTAGGAACCAATTTTCAACCGTTGGATCATATTTCAATGGATGATTGAGATCTCCCTCTCTTATGTCTTCGTTACTACATGATTAGCGACCGTTCCATATTTCTAACCATTTCATGATCTCATAGATCCAACAGTTACAATAAAATAAGTATATAAAGTGAGACACAAGGAATTAAGATGACTCACGGGTGAGATTTTCAGTCTCTTCATCAAGCTTTCTAGTGTTCACTGAAGTACTGCTAGAAGCAGCCTTGTTTGAACCCACAGCAACTGCAATAGAAAAACTCAAGATCATTAGTTTTTATGAATTTAGACCAATATAAAGTTCATACGCTTTCACAAGCTTTCACATCTTGAATAGAAAAAAACAATATCATTTAGGTTGACTCCAGGCTTGTTTTGTAGGCTGTTTTAGATCGGTTCAGACATCTTTTACGGAAATTTGGCATGAACGTGGCCTGAGTTTGCACCTGCCCGAAAATTGTTGTAACAAGTCATATCATTGATTCATTCCATCCAACCTGTCATTTGATTGTTTGGATTATACTTAATTTCATAAAAAAAAACATACGAACGGTTTTGAGGTACCTAAAGACTGCGCCATTGTGAAATCTTCCGACGGGACTGGTACCAGTTATATATGGTTCTCATGTACCTTCTTAATCATGACTTTTCAATCTCGAAAATCATTTTGAATCGCATCCCAAATGAAACTTGAGTATGCATGGCTTTATTATACTTGGCTAAAGGAATCACAAACTCAACAGAACTCCCCCTGTACATGAGTCCAAAAATTACATTAATATCGGAGTCCAAAAACTACATTAATACCTGGAGAAAAGTAAAAAAAAAACCAAACTCCTACGATTGTGATATGACTTCAAAAAAGAATTAATAAATGCAAGTTGCTACATAATTAAAATTCAATAACAATTAAAAATTGTGAAAGAGTGTTACCAACTTTCCGTCCCCATGGCGTTTCCGTCCACAAAACATCCCCGGGACCCGTACTCCATGCTTCTTGGCGTCCCCGTGCTTCAAAGCTCGGTACAATCATAAAATTTTATAACATACCGTTTTCGTCTAAATATGTAATCCGAGACCGGTAACCTGATCCTTTGCAGCTGCCTTTTGATACTATCCACCGTGAACACGTCTGACCCGTCTAACTCCCATGAACACTTGTCTATTTGAGACGAAACCGCCACTGACATCAGCATTGAGCCTAAGTCCCATAGTTCTGTGAACTCCTATTGCAGCCCCAGCGGTCTAATCCAGACTCACGTTAACGCCAGGTTTCTCAATCATAAATGACCCCTGCATTTACCACCTTTATGATCGAACGGTTCAGTGGATTCGAGTGCGGTTGGACTCAAACAACTGGAAAAATCGCCTCTTTCAATTTGTTGCTGATGCTTCCTACACAAAATATTTATTAACAAATTTAAGACGAATAATCAAATATGTTTTAAAAGAAATCGAAAATATTCATTCATACTTGTCGGGTATTTTTCCCTTTTCTTTATAACCTATTAAACTAATCAACTGAATACAATGGCAATAGTGAAAAGTATTAGATGCCTACAGCCACTCCACATTACCTTTTTTTTTACAAATAAGTACACCAGTGACCATCATATCATATTAACAGTGTAACTTTCCTCCTAACATACTTGGACTGTAATGAATGCACATTAGGGCTGCACGCTGTAGGTTCACATTTGGGCCACATACTAATGTCAGCCACCTGTTTTACCATGAACCCATATTCAACCATTACCCAACCCACCTATCTATCACCTCAAATGCTAATATTTTAGGGTGAGGGCAGCGACTCGTCAACCAAATTTAGAATTTATTTTATGGGCTCAATACGTGTCAAACTGGAATTAACATGTACATATACATATCAATAGAATAGAATGAGAAGTGGCATTTTTTGTGACACCCCAGGAAAACCGGGAAAACCATACAACTTAACTAGCTTCCTCAGTGAGTGCCTACCAAATTTCGGGACGAAATTTCTTTCAACTTGGGGATGATGTGACAACTCGAAATTTAGAACCTTTCTTGTATCCCGATTTAACATGCTTAAATGTGTGACTAGCTAACTTGTGTGATTAATGATAAGTGAACCTCGTATGTGACTATGTGTTACGTGTTGTGTATAATTGTGTTATGTTTACATGTATGACTTGTGTGTATAGTATGCGTATATGCTTAAGAGAACCGAGAACCGAGAACCCGACTCGAGACCATGTGGTCTCGAGTGAACAGTAACGGCTGGGTCGGATTGGGCCTTGCACCTCCTAAGCCCACTAGTATATAACCGTGTGGTTAGCCACACTTGTCATTTTGGGCACACAACACACATACTCCTCTACACACACACTCTCCATTCTCTCACTAAAACCCTAGACACCAAGCATCACACTCCTTCTCCTTCTTCTTGATCGAACCGGTGGCACTAGGACTCTCGGATCGAGCTCGGAATCATCATTCGGAAGTTCATTCATCACTCTTCTTACCCTCACACTTAGAGAACCCAATCGGTTAGTGTTCTACTATGTATTAAGTATTAATTGTGCTTGATGAATGAATGCTTGTCTTCGTGTATGAATAAGTGGAAAAACGTATGATTTTGACTTCATCATATTCTCGGTTGTGTATGTTGGTGATAATCGGTTAAACATGTCTCGATTTCGGATATATTGTATGATGTTTTGATGGTATACATTGATGTTGAGTTAGTGTTCAAGAAATCGATGCATAAATGTTCTATGTTATGTGTTTACATTCGGTTGATGATGATTATATGTTAGTGTGTTGATATAAGTTGAAATGAAGGATGAATAGAAACCGAATACATGTAATCGGCTGTGGTATGTACACGATTAGGACGATTCATTGCGTAGATATCATAGGGTGCATGTTAGATGTTGATAAGTTGTTGTTCATGATTTCGTTGATGATATACTTGAATATTTGATGAACATGATGAACATATGAAGAACAACTTGAATATCATATGAACATGTTTTAAATATTTAAAAACTGTTATGTTTGATCCATTTTAGCAAACTATTAGACAAGAAAACATGTTTAAGTGGGTAGTACAAACTGTTTCATGAAACCAAATTTCCATTGGATAGTACACTGTGCAGAATCAGCTCATGTCCAGTCGAGACCTTCGGTTGCGACTCGAAACCACTACGTGACAACTCGAGATCCCCGATAGCGACACAGGTTGCGAGTCGCAAACACCTGGTTGCGACTCGAGACCAAAACAACATGAACCGAAACCATGGTTGCGAGTCCAGTTGCGACTCGAGATCAGAACCATGATAACCCGAGACCGTGTTTGCGAGTCCGGTTGCGACTCGAGACCAAAACAACATAAACCGAGACCATGATTGCGACTCAGGTTGCGAGTCGTAAACGCCTAGTTGCGACTCGAGACTATACACAGATACGCACTGTTTGGACTTGCACCCCATTACGGGCTTAATTGATTGGGCCGGACTCTTGGGCCTAACGCACAGACCTTATATGTTACTTGAACGTGAATATTGTTGATCTGCCATGATTAAACGTGTATGCCATGAACGATACTTGAATGCACTGTGCTAGAAACATCCGTGTGCTACTTGGTTACGAACCTGACTTGTATGATACAACTATGATAGGACGTGAGTAGCCTCAACGTTGCTTGTTTGACTTTTCTGTGTATCTACCGAGCAAACCAAGGTGAGTTCACACCCTCTACAAAGCATGGGATTCCCAGGGGTCGGGAATTGGGGTTAAGGAACATGGGTTCCTCGTCCTCCTTGGGTAGGACAACAAAGGTTCAGGAATGTAATTCCTCGTCCTCACGGACAGATAACTCGTACTAGACCAAAACTCTATCACGAAGTCCCTCATTTTTATATCGACTTAATCGCCGGGCCAATGGCGAGCGGGTCATTAGTTAGATAGCGCTATTTAGGTCTGACAAACCTCACACCGTGCCGCAGAGGACGGGCGTGAACTAATGGATCTGGGGCACGTCAATGATGATAGACATTGACAGTTTCAGGGCACATAAACATGACTACAGTCAGCAGTCGATATGGTAACATGTCTAGTGTATACATGGGGTAGCCCCCACGGCCGAAATGCCAGATAACTAACACGGGGTAGCCCCCACGGCTGGATAGCCAGAGTAACCGGGAATAAACAAGTCACGTTTTTAACTATGGGGTAACCCCCACGGCGGGATGCCAGCTAAAGGAAACCGTTTTCGAAACAACTTAAAACGAACACCCAACCGTGAACTCACTCAACTTGTTGTTGACTCGTTACTACATGCTTTGCAGGTCCTTAGGTTTCTTAGCTGGAGCTTGCATGGAGGAGGATCGTTGTGGGACATGGACGGCTGTGTGCCATGTTAAACTTGGAAACAATTAAACTATGTTTTGTTTTTAAGACTTATGCTTCCGCTTGCAACTTAACTATGTTTTGTTGGACACCAATTGTATTGGTCAAACTTTTATATCTTTCAACTCGCATGTTCAATATGATTGGTGGCTGGATCCTGGTCAGTCACGCCTCCAAGCGGTAGTACTCCGCAGGTGGATTTTGGGGGTGTGACAGATTGGTATCAGAGCCATTGTTTATAGTGAACTTGGTTTTAATATGGGGGAAAACGTTTTTGTTAAAACCAGACTATAACCTGTACAGTGCTCGACGGTCCACAACGATGCTTCGCTCCACATGCAAGGCTCGACATTCTAGGTGATATGAACTGTGTATATATTGCCTACTTGTTAGTTACATAGTACATTGCTCATGGTATACTCGGTTAGAATAACTACTGTTGCTTGAACACGTGCGTACTTACTCTATCTTATCGTCGTACTTTCGCGAAACTCCTCTTACTCACGTTCTTCTTGATGTGAAGATCATGTCTGGACGCGTTAACCTGACACAAGCCCAGTTGACGGCTCTGATCAACGAACGAGTGGCCGCAGCACTTGCAGCTGCACACGCAGGAGGTATATCCTGCAGTCCGAACTCATTCTAGGATCTTTAGGATCCTACTCTCGTGAACCAACCTTTGTGTTAAACTCTGTCTTTTCTTTCACCTACGATAGGTCAGCATGTTCAACCACCCGTGTGCACTTTTAAGACTTTCATGGACTGCCGGCCAACTACTTTTAGCGGCACTGAGGGAGCAGTAGGTCTCCTACACTGGTTTGAGAAGCTAGAATATGTGTTCGAAATGTGCGAATGCCCTGAGGCGCGCAGGGTGAAGTACGCTACTGGTACTCTCGAGGGTTTAGCCCTCACATGGTGGAACGCTCAAGTTCAGATGCTGGGGTTGGTTGCTGCCAACGCCACCCCATGGGAAACTTTCAAGGAAATGATCAAAGAAGAATACTGCAGTCGGGATGAGATTCACAAACTAGAGGTGGAATTCTTCAACCTCAAGATGACGGGGTCCGAAATTGAAGCTTATGTGAAGAGGTCGAACGAACTGGCAATTCTGTGCCCTACTATGGTGGATCCTCCCATCAAACGCATCGAACTGTTTCTTCAGGGCTTAGTGCCAGAAATCCAAAGTCATGTGACTTCAGCGAACCTCGCCACCTACCAGCAAGCCGTTCAGTTGGCTCACCGTCTCACGGATCAGGCGGTGGAGCAGAACAAGTTACCAAAACGCATAGGTGCTGCAACTACTTCTGGTACCTCTAGTGACAACAAACGGAAATGGGATGGAACTTCAAGTAAGGGGTCGACTTCTGTTCAGACCCAGTCTCAGCAGAGAAAGACTGAGGACTACAAGAGCCCTAATCAGCAATCGTCTGGTGGTCAAAGTCATGGTGGGTACAAAGGAAATCACCCCAAATGCAATCGCTGCAGCCTGCACCACAGCGGGCCATGCACCAGGGGCAACTGTCATCGGTGCAACAAGCCTGGTCACGCTGCAAAGGATTGCAGGAGCTTATACCCCGCCAATCAGAATCGTCATCAAGCTCAACAGAACCAGCGCCAGCAGCAGCAGCAAGGTGATAACAAAGGGTGCTTTCAGTGTGGAGCTGAGGGCCACTTCAAGAGGGATTGTCCCCAACTGAACAGGAACCAGAACAACAACAACAATAACAACAATCAGGGGAATGGTAACAATGGGAACAACAACAACAATGGCGCCAGGGGGCGAGTGTTTGTGATCGGCCAAGGTGAAGCAAGGAATGACCCCAATGTTGTGGCGGGTAAGTTCCTTCTCGACGACTTTTATGTTTCAGTTTTATTTGATTCGGGTGCCGATACTAGCTACATGTCACTAGAAGTTAGTCGAATGCTTAAGCGTATTCCAACACCTTTGAACATCAAGCACACAGTAGAGCTAGCAAACGGTAAGAGTTTAGAAGCCACACACATAGTCAAGGGTTGTAAACTTATTCTCGCTGACCAGACCTTCTCTATCGACCTCATTCCTATTGTCTTGGGTAGTTTCGACGTTGTCATTGGGATGGATTGGTTATCCCAACACCGAGCAGAGATTCTTTGCAACGAGAAGGTTGTCCGTATTCCAGGTCCTGGTGGTGAACCTCTCATGATTCATGGCGACAAGAGGAGTGCTGTTGAGAACGTCATTTCTCTCCTTAAGGCCCAAAAGTGCTTGCGAAAGGGCCACATTGCCATTTTGGCTCTCGTTACTGACACCTCAGAAAAAGAGAGGAAGATAGAAGACTTTCCAGTTGTACGCGATTATCCAGAGGTATTTCCTGAGGAATTACCTGGTCTTCCGCCCCATCGCCAAGTCGAGTTTCAGATCGAACTAGCTCCTGGAGCTGCGCCTATAGCCCGTGCACCTTATCGTTTAGCCCCATCAGAGTTGAAAGAACTCTCCACGCAACTACAAGAACTCTTGGATAAGGGTTTTATTCGTCCTAGCTCATCGCCCTGGGGAGCTCCAGTATTATTTGTAAAGAAAAAGGACGGTACTTTCAGAATGTGCATCGATTACCGGGAACTCAACAAGGTGACGGTGAAGAATCGCTATCCTCTACCACGTATCGACGACTTGTTCGACCAGTTGCAAGGGTCGAGCTACTATTCAAAGATTGATTTGAGATCGGGTTATCACCAGCTGAGAGTCCGGGAAGAGGACGTCTCCAAAACAGCTTTCAGAACTCGATACGGGCACTATGAGTTTTTGGTCATGCCTTTTGGGATGACAAACGCACCTGCGGTTTTCATGGACTTGATGAACCGAGTGTGCAAACCTTATCTGGACAAGTTTGTTATAGTTTTCATCGACGACATCCTGATCTATTCCAAGAGCCGGGAGGAACACGAGCAACATCTGCGACTTATTCTGGAACTCCTTCGAACAGAACAGCTTTATGCAAGGTTCTCGAAATGCGACTTCTGGCTTCGGGAAGTCCATTTCCTAGGCCACGTGGTGAACAAGGATGGGATTCATGTTGATCCATCCAAGATAGACTCGATTAAGAACTGGCCTGCACCTCGTACACCAAAGGAAATTCGCCAATTCTTGGGTTTGGCGGGATACTACCGGAGATTCATTAAGGATTTTTCTAAGATCGCACAGCCCCTCACTTCACTGACGCAGAAGGGCGTGGTTTATCGATGGGGAAACTCACAGGAATTGGCATTTCAGCACCTAAAGGATAGACTTTGTAGCGCACCTATCCTTTCCTTGCCAGAAGGCACAGACGATTTTGTGGTCTACTGCGACGCATCAATTCAAGGTCTTGGTTGCGTGTTGATGCAACGAGATAAGGTTATAGCCTACGCCTCACGCCAACTTAAGGTTCATGAGAAGAACTACACTACACACGATTTAGAGCTGGGAGCTGTTGTTTTTGCACTTAAGTTGTGGCGGCATTACCTGTATGGTACCAAGTGCGCGATCTACACCGACCACAGGAGTCTCGAGCATATCTTCAAGCAGAAGGAACTGAATATGCGGCAACGACGATGGGTCGAACTGCTGAATGACTACGAGTGCTCAATTAGGTATCACCCGGGCAAGGCCAATGTTGTGGCTGACGCCCTCAGTCGGAAGGACACTGCGCCTAAGCGCGTGCGAGCTTTACAACTCACAATCCACTCTAGTCTCCCTTCCCAGATACGAGCAGCTCAGATAGAAGCACTGAAACCAGAAAACGTCAGGGCTGAGGCCCTACGCGGATCAAGGCAACGATTAGAACAAAAGGAAGACAGTGCTTACTACGTAACGGGACGCATTTGGGTCCCACTCTATGGCAATCTACGAGAGCTTGTGATGGACGAAGCACACAAGTCTCGCTACTCAGTACACCCTGGATCAGATAAGATGTATCACGACATCAAAACTACGTACTGGTGGCCTAGCATGAAGGCCCACATAGCAACCTATGTTAGCAAGTGTTTGACTTGTGCGAGAGTCAAGTCCGAATACCAGAAACCATCAGGCCTACTCCAACAACCAGAGATACCTCAATGGAAATGGGAGCAAATTTCCATGGATTTTGTCACTGGCCTACCTAGATCCCAGCGCGGGAACGATACTATTTGGGTGATCGTGGATCGACTCACAAAATCTGCACACTTCTTGGCTATCAAGGAGACGGATAAGTTCTCCACTCTTGCAGAAATATACATCAAAGAAATTGTTTCGAGGCACGGGGTGCCCGCCTCTATCATCTCGGATCGAGATGCACGATTTACTTCAGAGCTGTGGCAAGCAATGCACAAATCCTTCGGCTCACGATTAGACATGAGCACAGCGTATCACCCTCAGACGAGCGCACTATTCAAACCTTAGAAGACATGCTTCGTGCATGTGTAATCGACTTTGGCAACCGCTGGGAAAAGCATCTGCCACTTGTGGAATTCTCGTACAATAACAGCTACCACACCAGCATTAAAGCTGCTCCGTTTGAGGCATTGTACGGGTGTAAATGCCGGTCACCTCTTTGCTGGGCAGAGGTGGGAGATAGTCAGATCACTGGTCCAGAATATGTGGTAGACACAACCGAGCAGATTGCTCAAATACGAAAACGCATGACGGCCGCCCGCGAACGTCAGAAAGTTTATGCCGACATGGGCAGGAAACCACTTGAGCTCCAGGTTGGGGAGCGGGTACTACTCAAAGTTTCACCCTGGAAGGGTGTGGTTCGTTTTGGTAAACGCGGCAAACTTAACCCACGATACGTTGGACCTTTCGAGGTCATTGAGAAAATAGGCAGGGTGGCCTACAGACTGAACTTACCGGCGGAACTCGGTGCAGTTCACAACGTTTTTCACGTGTCGAATCTGAAGAAGTGCCCGTCAGATGAGACCCACGTAGTTCCTCTGAAGGAACTCACTATCGACGAGCAGTTACGATTCGTCGAGGAACCAGTCGAGATCACGGACCGGGATGTTAAGGTCCTCAAGAGCACTAGAATACCTCTCGTTCGAGTTCGTTGGAACTCACGTCGCGGCCCAGAGTTCACCTGGGAGCGCGAAGATCAGATGAAACAAAAGTATCCCCAACTGTTCGTAAACAGTACACCCACTACTGAGGCCGAAGCTACGGAATTTCGGGACGAAATTCCAGATCAACGGGGGGTGGATGTGACACCCCAGGAAAACCGGGAAAACCATACAACTTAACTAGCTTCCTCAGTGAGTGCCTACCAAATTTCGGGACGAAATTTCTTTCAACTTGGGGATGATGTGACAACTCGAAATTTAGAACCTTTCTTGTATCCCGATTTAACATGCTTAAATGTGTGACTAGCTAACTTGTGTGATTAATGATAAGTGAACCTCGTATGTGACTATGTGTTACGTGTTGTGTATAATTGTGTTATGTTTACATGTATGACTTGTGTGTATAGTATGCGTATATGCTTAAGAGAACCGAGAACCGAGAACCCGACTCGAGACCATGTGGTCTCGAGTGAACAGTAACGGCTGGGTCGGATTGGGCCTTGCACCTCCTAAGCCCACTAGTATATAACCGTGTGGTTAGCCACACTTGTCATTTTGGGCACACAACACACATACTCCTCTACACACACACTCTCCATTCTCTCACTAAAACCCTAGACACCAAGCATCACACTCCTTCTCCTTCTTCTTGATCGAACCGGTGGCACTAGGACTCTCGGATCGAGCTCGGAATCATCATTCGGAAGTTCATTCATCACTCTTCTTACCCTCACACTTAGAGAACCCAATCGGTTAGTGTTCTACTATGTATTAAGTATTAATTGTGCTTGATGAATGAATGCTTGTCTTCGTGTATGAATAAGTGGAAAAACGTATGATTTTGACTTCATCATATTCTCGGTTGTGTATGTTGGTGATAATCGGTTAAACATGTCTCGATTTCGGATATATTGTATGATGTTTTGATGGTATACATTGATGTTGAGTTAGTGTTCAAGAAATCGATGCATAAATGTTCTATGTTATGTGTTTACATTCGGTTGATGATGATTATATGTTAGTGTGTTGATATAAGTTGAAATGAAGGATGAATAGAAACCGAATACATGTAATCGGCTGTGGTATGTACACGATTAGGACGATTCATTGCGTAGATATCATAGGGTGCATGTTAGATGTTGATAAGTTGTTGTTCATGATTTCGTTGATGATATACTTGAATATTTGATGAACATGATGAACATATGAAGAACAACTTGAATATCATATGAACATGTTTTAAATATTTAAAAACTGTTATGTTTGATCCATTTTAGCAAACTATTAGACAAGAAAACATGTTTAAGTGGGTAGTACAAACTGTTTCATGAAACCAAATTTCCATTGGATAGTACACTGTGCAGAATCAGCTCATGTCCAGTCGAGACCTTCGGTTGCGACTCGAAACCACTACGTGACAACTCGAGATCCCCGATAGCGACACAGGTTGCGAGTCGCAAACACCTGGTTGCGACTCGAGACCAAAACAACATGAACCGAAACCATGGTTGCGAGTCCAGTTGCGACTCGAGATCAGAACCATGATAACCCGAGACCGTGTTTGCGAGTCCGGTTGCGACTCGAGACCAAAACAACATAAACCGAGACCATGATTGCGACTCAGGTTGCGAGTCGTAAACGCCTAGTTGCGAGTCGTAAACGCCTAGTTGCGACTCGAGACTATACACAGATACGCACTGTTTGGACTTGCACCCCATTACGGGCTTAATTGATTGGGCCGGACTCTTGGGCCTAACGCACAGACCTTATATGTTACTTGAACGTGAATATTGTTGATCTGCCATGATTAAACGTGTATGCCATGAACGATACTTGAATGCACTGTGCTAGAAACATCCGTGTGCTACTTGGTTACGAACCTGACTTGTATGATACAACTATGATAGGACGTGAGTAGCCTCAACGTTGCTTGTTTGACTTTTCTGTGTATCTACCGAGCAAACCAAGGTGAGTTCACACCCTCTACAAAGCATGGGATTCCCAGGGGTCGGGAATTGGGGTTAAGGAACATGGGTTCCTCGTCCTCCTTGGGTAGGACAGCAAAGGTTCAGGAATGTAATTCCTCGTCCTCACGGACAGATAACTCGTACTAGACCAAAACTCTATCACGAAGTCCCTCATTTTTATATCGACTTAATCGCCGGGCCAATGGCGAGCGGGTCATTAGTTAGATAGCGCTATTTAGGTCTGACAAACCTCACACCGTGCCGCAGAGGACGGGCGTGAACTAATGGATCTGGGGCACGTCAATGATGATAGACATTGACAGTTTCAGGGCACATAAACATGACTACAGTCAGCAGTCGATATGGTAACGTGTCTAGTGTATACATGGGGTAGCCCCCACGTCCGAAATGCCAGATAACTAACACGGGGTAGCCCCCACGGCTGGATAGCCAGAGTAACCGGGAATAAACAAGTCACGTTTTTAACTATGGGGTAACCCCCACGGCGGGATGCCAGCTAAAGGAAACCGTTTTCGAAACAACTTAAAACGAACACCCAACCGTGAACTCACTCAACTTGTTGTTGACTCGTTACTACATGCTTTGCAGGTCCTTAGGTTTCTTAGCTGGAGCTTGCATGGAGGAGGATCGTTGTGGGACATGGACGGCTGTGTGCCATGTTAAACTTGGAAACAATTAAACTATGTTTTGTTTTTAAGACTTATGCTTCCGCTTGCAACTTAACTATGTTTTGTTGGACACCAATTGTATTGGTCAAACTTTTATATCTTTCAACTCGCATGTTCAATATGATTGGTGGCTGGATCCTGGTCAGTCACGCCTCCAAGCGGTAGTACTCCGCAGGTGGATTTTGGGGGTGTGACATTTTTTTTTCACGGGCTCATCCGCTCAATATGGATCACCGTTCTGATGTCACACCGGTACCTACAAGACGTTACACATGGTTCTGATGTCCCCTTGTTTTTGCCTATTAATCTTGAAATTTTTAACTCTCTGATGCACATCGTGGGTTCACAAAATTATCTACAAGTAACTACTTACTGGTATACACCACCAAATCAATTTATAGAATATCCATATGTAATAAACATAAAATACACAGCTGGGAGGCAGTACATACTAACTCTTATCAAATTAATGGGTCACTTATTCAATATACATAGCATTATTATACTACAGAGATGCATATATATTGACCGGGGGATAAGCATACCCGGTACACAATAAGTAGTTAGATAGCTGCTTATACAACTATTAAGATTATTCTATGAATCTGTTATTTGTCATAATAATCTAATCGACAAACGTAAAGATGTACTAACCGGTAAGACAGAGAGAGACCCAGTGTTGAACTCCTCTTCGTCATTCTTAACGATGACATCAGCGGGTATGTCAGACATTGTGGCTACTTCGGATCTAGTTACGCCTGCAAACGCAATTGACCCGTAAGGTTAGAAAATTTCTGGTTACGGGTACAGGGTAGGCAAGTTGATGAAACATGTTTAAAACAATAAAAGACACGTTACGTAACAGAGTTAACATGGTGTGGTCAAGGAACCGAAGGTTGGTGGGTGATGCGGTTTGTGTGTTAACTATCTGGAATATATGGCAGGCACTAAACGGCAATTTTTTCAACCACAAAAATGTTGTATTGCTGAAGTGAACCAAGGAGAGCAATCAGTGAATCAGTTTTTTGAAGAACAACATAATATTTTTTTACTTGATTGTCAGGCAAAATAGACCGCCTACAAAACTTAATAAGGTATTTATAGTAAATGAAATCAGGAATTCACAACATCTTATATCAAACCTAAATAAATCAAATCCAGAATCGACACACAGAGTATTAAACAGATGAAATACGACACACAAATCACCAATTCACAGAGTATTAAAAGACGACAGAATTCGCACCTGACATAGGGGGATTTCGGATGCAGCCGTGTCAAATAACGAGCGTGGGTGGACCTGGTTCACAACTGAGAAAGTTATAATCTATTGATTGGAACCAAAAGGAGAAGAAGAGTGGGTAATCCAAACCTGATAACAGGGCACTGAAGTGGCAAACACGTACAAAATTGAAGCACATATTTGATCTTAAATATTGGTGGATGAGGAGAAAATTCAATCATCATCTTCAATTTCACGGTCCACCTTTCCATCCTTCAATCTACTGGTCGCGTTGATGGTTCCGTTTCAATCTCTGGATGACTATTAGGTTTCTTGGGGCAGTTCACGAATGCTTTAGTTTCAGCATTCAATCACCTCTGCAATAATGTGGAAGAGAAACGTATGTGTTGAAATACCAACACTACCCCCGTGGCGTCTTAAACTTGAGTGGAAATCCCAAATTTCATGGCTTTAATCACCTTGTACATGTTGCTTTAAAATTGATACGCGCGGTAAAATTACCATCTTGTACGTCACTTTTCCTTTTTAATATATTATAGATAAACTTCAAGGGTTTTAAGTTAATTAATTACCTGTTAAATGTTAATAGTTAATGAAATGAATTATTTCTTTGTTTATCAAATAGGTGATAAATATAAATGATTTATTAAAAAGATAATTAGAGAATCTAAATTATATTTACTATTTTGATGACAATTACCGAATTTGATTTTAAACCCTAACTTGATCTTAATGTAGGAGAAGCTTGTAACATGAGTCAATGGTTATTGAGATATTGCACCAAAATAAAAACCCAACTCTCCCTCTCTACGTCACAACCCTAGGGCCATCGACCGCCACCCATCGTCTGAACATAGTCCGCCGCCACCGTCGCCTAAACCACTTTTTGCTTTGGGTGATTTTTCTGAGTAGAATTTGAAAGTGTTCGAGTTCTAGGGTTGTTTCCTGTTAATGGATCTAGCGATCCGTTCCTTAATCTCAAAGTGTTTCAACTTGGTTAGTTGTGTTTTGCGAAAATGCATGCTTCATTTAAGCACTGTATCGTTAGATTTTTTCGTTTTTATTTGGTTTTGCGTCTGGATTTCTGTCGGGCAATCCAAAGTTCGGTTTGGGTTGTTGCTTGGTACACACGCAATTTATTTTGAAATACATGTATGTATCCCAACTAAAACTCCCTTGCATGGAGGCTCATTGAAATACCTCAATACCCTCAAAGCTATTTGAAGATAGAGTGAGTAGGACTATGCATAAACCGGCTCAAATTCTAGGAAAACCAATATTTATACATTTTTTTTACTTTCTATAAGTAATATATATTATATATATAATAAATAGCATATTCCTTAACACACGTTCTCCATTAAGAATTAACATATTTCTTTTTTTTATTTGCTCCAAATAAAAATGGATTAACTGAATTAATCTTAAATCAACCTATGTCCAAAGTTGGCGGTTAATCGAATGACGAGGTATGAACCGGATCGGCTGACCCGATCCAGTCATCACCTTTTATTTTATTATAAATAATCAACTATACTCGCGTTTATTCTAGAATATTCTATTCTTCATGGATAAACTAAGCAACTAAATCTTCGATATTCTTGGAAGATCATGCAAATCTCTAACTCACCGGATGAACTCCTAACATACAGGAAACCCTAATCATAACCAAAAACTATAAATAGAGGTAAACGTCAAAGGTATGGACATCCTGCTCTCACAGACTCTCTCCCTCTCTATACTTTCTTACTCCCAAATTACTTTAACACCCCGTGTTTCGAAAGTCAAAGTCAAAGTCAAGATTGAAGTCAATGGAAGAAAAGATTGCTAATTGCGATCTGTCACTCCTTGCTCAATTCCTGTTTTGACTTCTTTGACTTGAAGATAGTCTAATTATGTTTTTGCGTTAGTTGTATTATGTGGAGTACTTGTTAATAATCGATGTTTAATCAATGTTTATCGCATGTTTTATCGCTTATCGCACCGCAATCGCACTCGCAACTCGAATTATGCATCCTGGATATTGTTTTACGTGTGTGTGATACTTATGTGTTATTTGTGCGTGTTTATGTATGTTTATAATGTGGTGAATAATCGAAACACAATCGAAACGCTATCGCAATCGAATCGCAAACGCTAAACGCAAGTCTTTAGGATGATTGTATGTTAGATATAGTAGTTGGGATTAAAAGTAATTTGAATGAGAAACTCTATCGCATCGCAACGCTCGACACGCGAATCGAAACCGCAAAACTCGTCGCGCCAAGCACTTGAATTGAGTGGCCAACCGGTCGAGGTGCCACCCGATCGGCCAGCCACTCCCCTCCACTTTCCCCCTTTCCATTTATGGAAACCCTATAAATACCACTCATATGTCAACATCCCTTGATGTTGACAGCTCTCTCTCTCTCTCTCTACTCGCTCCAGCCGCTATTTCCTCAGATTTCTCGCGATTCTTGTAAGTTTTCAACCTAAATCTTGTACTTTCTTAATCTACACGCACTTCTACACCTTTCTATCTTTCGAATCTTAACTTTTAACCGTGAAATTATTGGATTTGAGGTGTTCTAGGATGATGTCATCATGGTGTTCTTATGAACATCATGTTTTGGCTTCAATCCACCAAGAACAACTAAGATCTGAACGATTTCCACACAAATGAACAAAGATCTTGCATAGATCTGAACATATTCATGGTGAAAAAGGATTGAAAGATGGTTTCTAACTTTCTTTCAACTCTTTTACACTTAATGCACTCAAAATCGATAGAATTCGGAGCTCGTTCTGATCTTCTACTCTTTCTTAGTGATGTATCGGTTCAAGATCTAAATTATATCCAGAAGACTAAAGATTTCGGGTTGAACATGAAACACCGTCACGAACCTGTGAACGGGTCGGATCTGGGTGATTCCTGTCCGATCGGGTCACTAGGTTCTTAACGAGGTTCTGTTGTTCAGCACATTATCATACCGTCTCGAGAAAACCGCAAAAGCTATCAAAACAACCAAGTGAAGAATACGATCAGGTCGTCTGGGACGGATTGCCGTCCGATCGGATAGCCACCCGACCGGACAGCCACCCGATCAGATTGCACCTTGGGTCCCACACTTAACTTTTTATTTCAACATTTGAGGTTTTAACATTGAACGGATTGTCGTCTGATCGGATTGCCACCCGATAGGATTACCACTCGACCATGTGATGTTCAGACCTCAACACTTAAACAATCTTCAACATGTTCAATGCATACGGATTGCCACCCGATCGGATTGCAATCCGATCGCGTGACAAACTGCTGTGAACTTGTTCTCACTGAAGTGTCCTACCAGTCGGATTGTCGCCCGATCGAACGGCCGTTCGATCGATCGACCTGAAGGGTAGAGATACTTCTCTCTTTTCAAAATGCAACAACGAAAACTTCAAAAGAAAAGCCATCATACACAAACACATCCATCCCAAACGAGGTAACAATCCAATCGAATGGTCACCCGATCAGATGACCATCCGAACGGATTGTCACCCGATCGACCGGCCACCCGATCGGATTGTCACCCGATCGGATTGCTGTTCGACCCACTGACACTCTACACTATTTTACGCGCCGCTTATTGTTTGTGCTACCGTTCTGATCAGGCTAAACTTTCTCTAGCGCTCCCTTCAATCCATCATGGCTGTGAGTATACTCGATCCCTTTTTGCTTTACGCACTTTTGGGTGTTACATACGTTACTTATTCTAAATCACATCGAAGACACTACTCAATACTTTAACACTAACCGTTAACGCATGTTATACGTGACTTAATGAATGCTTGTTTGTTATGTTTACACATGGATTGCTGTCTACCTACCTTAACAACGATAGTACTATTAGTTTGGACTCAGCACCCGTTCACTCAGGGGTTGTTAAGGACAATTAATCACAGTGGTGATCATGTATTACGAACTGCCTTGCGCAGTCAACCCGCAATCATTGGTATTGATAGGATCATGTCGATAACTTACGTGCTTCATTTCACCATGTGTACGTGCTGGTTATGCGTAAATGATTTCAAACTCTATTATATCTATTAAACTAGTATGCTCACCTTTACACTATGTGTATTGACTTTTAATTTAACGTATGTGGCAGGTGCTTAAGATGTTTGAATGCTTTGCTTGCTGTGAAATCGAGGCTAGGAAAGGTCTAGAAACGAATAAATGAATAGTCTGTACTTGAAATCTGAGTTGTCAGAACAGAACAATTTGACTAGATTTTGTCTGTAATAATTATATTACTTTTTATGTCATGGTATGGGACGTGATGCTTTAAATAATTGGTAATTATAGTTGTTATGGAAACTTCTGGACAATCTGTTTCGCTCAGTGCCACGCCCCGATGTTTCCGCCATCGGTTGGGGTGTGACAGATTGGTATCAGAGCCATAACTATAGGGAATTAGGCAAGACTCGACCTAGTCCGGGTCGATGTCTTAGAAACGACCTAGTCTATAGTTAGGTACCAACAGACCGACTTGTGCAAACCCTTAGGGGTCTTGTATGAGCTTACTTGCTATATCTCGCTATTCTCGCCTGCACTACACTATCACAACACTCGCGTATTTGAAAATGAACAGGTGATTAGGTAGAGATTAGGTGTGGAAACCGCAAAATCTCGACTTGGTTGCTTGTTCGACACGCATTTTCTATCTATAAACACGAGAGTTTGCGTTGAATCAGGAGTGAAACCCATACTTTAACACAAATTTTCATCCCTATATTTATCAAAACCAGAACAAAGTTGTTAAGTCAAGGGTGAAACCCGAACCTTGACGACTCGCTCCGCCCTTATTCTTGGTTTTATAAAACTCTCACCAAAGTCTCGACGGACTCCAACGACTTGAAGTCACGCTGTAACTAGAAGGATGCGTGCCATTCGCCCAAATTTGAGGCGAGAGCACAGTCCTAAAGGCCAAAGTGTGCCAGAAAGTCCTTATGAATAGTCGAACCACTTTGGGTAGTCAATGTCTATCAGCCGTAGACAATCTATTTCTCGATTTTTACGTGTTTCGATTCTGAGCTCGCAACTGCCGACTCTGATATTTGCCGATTTTATGTGTAATATGTGATTTTATCTGTTTATGTGTTACGATTTTTGGTGATTTATTCGCTTTTTCGCTTTGATCGACACACACGACCCGCACTGCACATCTATCTCAACACGCCAACAAATCGCTACTACTTGAGGAACAACTTTACGCCATGTTGCTCGCTAATCGCAATGGCTATTCTCGAACGCTCGCGGGCTTGAATGATAGGTTTCTGTATTCTGACTGCCTCTTGTGCTTACATGCTTTTGTGCCTCTGTGCTTTACGTGCCTACGTGTTTATGTGCTTCTGTGCTTATGTGAATCTGTGATTATGTGCCTATGTGGTTACGTGAATATACGTGTTCCTGAGCTTTAGTAGTATTAGGTGTGTGAGGTGAGATTCGATTCTGTTATGTCTGAGTCCTATGGCGATGTCTGTTGCAGACAATGTCGTCAACTGGATCCCGTCACTCGCGCGCTGCTCGCCAGATCCTGAAAGACAAACGCCTTACTGCTCTCGTCGCTAAGCAAATGGCTAAGGTAGTTCCACAGATCGTGAATGAACTGTACGAGAATGTGAGCAAATCGTCTGAAGAGTCCAGGACTGAAACCCCCAAAAGCTGCTTTCAGCTTCAAGCAGTTTAAAGCTTGCGGACCGAAAGAATTTATTGGCGAAGATGGCCCTACGGCTTTATTTCAATGGTTTGATTCGATCGAGGTCACCCTGCGCCAGAGCGGTTGTCCTGACAATCTCCGCACTCTAAATGCTATGGTCTGCCGAGAGGAACAAACGTGGAAACGATGCAGCTTATGGTCTGCCGTGGGATTAGTTGAAGAACGTCATGCTCGAAGAGTTCTGCCCTCCCCATGAGCGCCAAAAGTTGGAGGACGAATTCTGGCATATCAAGCAGAAAGATGGTGACAGCGCTGCTCTAACTGCTCGCTTCAAGCAGCTCAGTATTATCTGTCCTGATCAAGTCAAGACTGCTGACATGACGATCAAGAAGTACATTCGAGCTCTTCCAGACTGTGTTGCAGATTTTGTGCATGCCTCAAAGCCAGCAACAATCGAGGAAACTTACCTGCTTGCCGCTGAAATCAACGACAAGCGAGTCAAAGCTGGTTTTTGGGATAAAGCATCGAAGAACCTGCATCAAGCCACCACCGCCGCATCTGCTGAAACCACCGCTGCCCCGCAATCATCAAAGTCCTCTCGTCGCAAGAGGAAGAACAACAACACCAAATCTAGCAACAAGAACTGTGCTGTCACTACCGCTGCTCCTCTCCAAGCAGTACCAGCTCAGAAGGAAACTCAGCACCGATCAGCTCCAGCACCAGCCACCCAAGCACCGCCTGCTAAGCTTGCTTACACTGGCCCCCACCCTGCCTGCCCGACATGTACCTACCATCATCCGGTGGTAATCGCCTGTAAATATTGCGTGCATTGCAATATGTATGGCCATTTCACCGCCAATTGTCGAACCGGCCCCCGCAACACCGCAGCTCCCGCTCCTGCTCAACAAGCTCTTCTCATTCCTCCTCAAGGCCAACAAGCGGCTCAGGAACCTGCGGTCAACACCAGAGTCTGCTTTGCGTGTGGTGATCCCAACCACTTCGCAAACATGTGCCCGAACAAGGTTGTGAAACAAGAGCCTCAACAACAGCAGCAGCAGCAGACTCAACAGCAACAACAACAAGCCGCCCGTGCCAGAACTTTCAACATCAATGTGCGCCAGGCCCAGCCTGACAACAATGTGGTCAATGGTACATTCCTTGTGAATGGTATTTATGCTTCGTGTTTGTTTGATACTGGAGCTGATAACTGTTTTGTATCGTTTGAGTTCGAGAAGCTCCTTAATCGTAAGCGCTCCCATCTCCCCTCGACGTTCGATGTTGAAGTCGCCACCGGAAGAACCGTCGCTATCAACTCTATTCTTCGTGATTGTACTCTTGAGCTCAACAATCACATCTTTCTGATCGACCTTATTCCGAAGCAGCTCGAAAGTTTTGACATCATAGTAGGCATGGACTTTCTTCGTGAAAACCATGCTGAAGTTATGTGCTTCGATAAGATGATTCGATTCTCGCTTTCTAATGGTGATCTATTGTGTGTTTATGGCGAAACTGCTTCGAAGGATCTCAAGCTCATGTCATGTGTCCAAGCTAGCAAGTATCTCCGCAAGGAATACAAAGCTTTCTTGGCTAACATTGTAGTAGCAGAGAAGGAAAAGAAAGGGAGACCGGGTGTAATCGATGTCCCCGTTGTGTGTGAATTTCCGAATGTATTCCCTGAAGATCTTCCAGGTCTTCTACCAAGTCGTGATATCAACTTCCGTATCGACCTCATTCCTGGAGCCAACCCTGTTGTTAAAGCTCCTTATCGACTAGCTCCGTCCGAAATGCGTGAACTCTCGAGTCAGCTCCAGGAACTACTTGATAAAGACTTCATTCGCCCAAGCACCTCTCCATGGGGCGCACCAGTCCTTTTCGTCAAAAAGAAGGATGGGTCGTTTAGGATGTGCATTGACTACAGGGAATTAAATAAGCTAACAATCAAGAATCGCTATCCCTTGCCTCGAATCGATGATTTGTTTGATCAGCTACAAGGTGCCTCATGTTTCTCTAAGATCGATCTACGCTCAGGCTATCACCAATTGCGCATCCAAGAGGAGGATATACACAAAACTGCATTTCGCACTCGTTACGGCCACTATGAGTTCGTTGTTATGCCTTTTGGTTTAACCAACAAACCCGCGGTTTTCATGGATCTGATGAATCGCGTGTGTAAACCATTTCTCGACCGCTTCGTCATCATGTTCATCGATGATATCCTGATCTATTCCAACTCGAAAACTGAACACGCGCAACATCTACGTTTGGTTCTCAAGCTACTCCAGGGGAATCGACTCTATGCTAAGTTCTCCAAGTGTGAATTTTGGCTGGAGGATGTTTAATTCCTCGGACACATTGTCAATAGTCAAGGTATTCATGTCGATCCTGCGAATATTGAAGCCGTTAAGAGTTGGGTTACGCCGAAGAACCCGTCTGAAGTACGTTCTTTTCTCGGACTAGCGGGCTATTATCGCCGATTTATCGAAGGATTCTCTAAAATTGCTGTGCCGCTTACCTCTCTCACACATAAAGACAGATCCTTTGTTTGGGGAACTGAACAAGAGTCTGCCATCCAAACCCACAAGCGCATGCTTTGCAATGCTCTCGTCCTTTCTTTACCTGACGGAAACGATGACTTCATTGTCTTTTGCGATGCCTCAAACCTTGGTCTTGGTTGTGTTCTCATGCAACGTGACAAGGTTATTGCCTACGCATCTCGTCAGCTCAAGATCCACGAGAAGAAATATTCAACCCATGACCTCGAGCTAGGCGCAATTGTTTTTGCCTTGAAGATTTGACGACACTACCTTTATGGTACAAAGTGTACGGTCTTCACTGACCATAGGAGCCTACAACACATCTTCAACCAGAAGGAACTTAATATGCGTCAACGCCGATGGGTGGAACTTCTCAACGATTACGATTGTGAGATTCGTTATCACCCTGGCAAAGCAAATGTCGTTGTCGACGCTCTAAGCCGACGAAGTTATCTGCATAGCACCCACAATGTTCCAGCCCAGCATCACCTCGAATCTCTCATCCGTGAAGCCCAACATGCTTGCTTTACCGAGCGTACTTTGAAGAAGGAAAGGATTCATCACGCTGGAGCTCAGCTAGTGAATAAGTCAAATGGGTTATTCCATTATCTGGACCGAATTTGGATCCCTAAGCGGACTGATTTACGACAGATTCTGATGGACGAAGCCCATAAATCTCGGTATTCTATTCATCCCGGTGCCGATAAATGTACCAGGACCTTCGCTACAAGTACTGGTGGCCGGGCATGAAGAGAGATATCGCTCTCTATGTTAGGAAGTGCCTGACTTGCTCGAAAGTCAAGGCCGAGCACCAAATACCCTCTGGCTTACTTGAACAACCCCCGATCCCCATGTGGAAGTGGGAAAGTATAGCTATAGACTTCATAACGAAACTCCCACGTACAACCGCATGTCATGATAGCATCTGGGTTATCGTTGATCGCTTGACCAAATCTGCACACTTCTTGCCAATACGAGAAGACTACAAGGTAGAAAGATTAGCCCGAATCTACACAAACGAAGTTATCTGTCGACACGATACGCCTCGCGACATCATCTCTGACCGTGATGCTCGGTTTACCTCGCGTCTGTGGGAAACGTTTCAAGCCCCTCTTGGTACAGTGCTTAATCTAAGTACCGCATTCCATCCACAAACCGATGGTCAGACTGAAAGAACGATTCGTACTTTGGAAGACAAACGCCTTGCTGCTCTCGTCGCCAAGCAAATGGCTAAGGTAGTTCCACAGATCGTGAATGAACTGTATGAGAATGTGAGCAAATCGTCTGAAGAGTCCAGGACTGAAACCCCCAAAAGCTGCTTTCAGCTTCAAGCAGTTTAAAGCTTGCGGACCGAAAGAATTTATTGGCGAAGATGGCCCTACGGCTTTATTTCAATGGTTTGATTCGATCGAGGTCACCCTGCGCCAGAGCGGTTGTCCTGACAATCTCCGCACTCTAAATGCTACCGGCGTCTTCCAGTCCCGCGCATTAGACTGGTGGACTCCCGAGAGGAACAAACGTGGAAACGATGCAGCTTATGGTCTGCCGTGGGATTAGTTGAAGAACGTCATGCTCGAAGAGTTCTGCCCTCCCCATGAGCGCCAAAAGTTGGAGGACGAATTATGGCATATCAAGCAGAAAGATGGTGACAGCGCTGCTCTAACTGCTCGCTTCAAACAGCTCAGTATTATCTGTCCTGATCAAGTCAAGACTGCTGACATGACGATCAAGAAGTACATTCGAGCTCTTCCAGACTGTGTTGCAGATTTTGAGCATGCCTCAAAGCCAGCAACAATCGAGGAAACTTACCTGCTTGCCGCTGAAATCAACGACAAGCGAGTCAAAGCTGGTTTTTGGGATAAAGCATCGAAGAACCTGCATCAAGCCACCACCGCCGCATCTGCTGAAACCACCGCTGCCCCGCAATCATCAAAGTGCTCTCGTCGCAAGAGGAAGAACAACAACAGCAAATCTAGCAACAAGAACTGTGCTGTCACTACCGCTGCTCCTCTCCAAGCAGTACCAGCTCAGAAGGAAACTCAGCACCGATCAGCTCCAGCACCAGCCACCCAAGCACCGCCTGCTAAGCTTGCTTACACTAGCCCCCACCCTGCCTGCCCGACATGTACCTACCATCATCCGGTGGGAATCGCCTGTAAATATTGCGTGCATTGCAATATGTATGGCCATTTCACTGCCAATTGTCGAACCGGCCCCCGCAACACCGCAGCTCCCGCTCCTGCTCAACAAGCTCTTCTCATTGCTCCTCAAGGCTAACAAGCGGCTCAGGAACCTGCGGTCAACACCAGAGTCTGCTTTGCGTGTGGTGATCCCAACCACTTCGCAAACATGTGCCCGAACAAGGTTGTGAAACAAGAGCCTCAACAACAGCAGCAGCAACAGACTCAACAGCAACAACAACAAGCCGCCCGTGCCAGAACTTTCAACATCAATGTGCGCCAGGCCCAGCCTGACAACAATGTGGTCAATGGTACATTCCTTGTGAATGGTATTTATGCTTCGTGTTTGTTTGATACTGGAGCTGATAACTGTTTTGTATCGTTTGAGTTCGAGAAGCTCCTTAATCGTAAGCGCTCCCATCTCCCCTCGACGTTCGATGTTGAAGTCGCCACCGGAAGAACCGTCGCTATCAACTCTATTCTTCGTGATTGTACTCTTGAGCTCAACAATCACATCTTTCCGATCGACCTTATTCCGATGCAGCTCGAAAGTTTTGACATCATAGTAGGCATGGACTTTCTTCGTGAAAACCATGCTGAAGTTATGTGCTTCGATAAGATGATTCGATTCTCGCTTTCTAATGGTGATCTATTGTGTGTTTATGGTGAAACTGCTTCGAAGGATCTCAAGCTCATGTCATGTGTCCAAGCTAGCAAGTATCTCCGCAAGGAATACAAAGCTTTCTTGGCTAACATTGTAGTAGCAGAGAAGGAAAAGAAAGGGAGACCGGGTGTAATCGATGTCCCCGTTGTGTGTGAATTTCCGAATGTATTCCCTGAAGATCTTCCAGGTCTTCTGCCAAGTCGTGATATCGACTTCCGTATCGACCTCATTCCTGGAGCCAACCCTGTTGCTAAAGCTCCTTATCGACTCGCTCCGTCCGAAATGCGTGAACTCTCGAGTCAGCTCCAGGAACTACTTGATAAAGACTTCATTCGCCCAAGCACCTCTCCATGGGGCGCACCAGTCCTTTTCGTCAAAAAGAAGGATGGGTCGTTTAGGATGTGCATTGACTACAGGGAATTAAATAAGCTAACAATCAAGAATCGCTATCCCCTGCCTCGAATCGATGATTTGTTTGATCAGCTACAAGGTGCCTCATGTTTCTCTAAGATCGATCTACGCTCAGGCTATCACCAATTGCGCATCCAAGAGGAGGATATACACAAAACCGCATTTCGCACTCGTTACGGCCACTATGAGTTCGTTGTTATGCCTTTTGGTTTAACCAACGCACCCGCGTTTTCATGGATCTGATGAATCGCGTGTGTAAACCATTTCTCGACCGCTTCGTCATCATGTTCATCGATGATATCCTGATCTATTCCAACTCGAAAACTGAACACGCGCAACATCTACGTTTGGTTCTCAAGCTACTCCAGGGGAATCGACTCTATGCTAAGTTCTCCTAGTGTGAATTTTGGCTGGAGGATGTTTAATTCCTCGGACACATTGTCAATAGTCAAGGTATTCATGTCAATCCTGCGCATATTGAAGCCGTTAAGAGTTAGGTTACGCCGAAGAACCCGTCTGAAGTACGTTCTTTTCTCGGACTAGCGGGCTATTATCGCCGATTTATCGAAGGATTCTCTAAAATCGCTGTGCCGCTTACCTCTCTCACGCATAAAGACAGATCCTTTGTTTGGGGAACTGAACAAGAGTCTGCCATCCAAACCCACAAGCGCATGCTTTACAATGCTCTCGTCCTTTCTTTACCTGACGGAAACGATGACTTCATTGTCTTTTGCGATGCCTCAAACCTTGGTCTTGGTTGTGTTCTCATGCAACGTGACAAGGTTATCGCCTACGCATCTCGTCAGCTCAAGATCCACGAGAAGAAATATTCAACCCATGACCTCGAGCTAGGCGCAATTGTTTTTGCATTGAAGATTTGACGACACTACCTTTATGGTACAAAGTGTACGGTCTTCACTGACCATAGGAGCCTACAACACATCTTCAACCAGAAGGAACATAATATGCGTCAACGCCGATGGGTGGAACTTCTCAACGATTACGATTGTGAGATTCGTTATCACCCTGGCAAAGCAAATGTCGTTGCCGACGCTCTAAGCCGACGAAGTTAACTGCATACCACTCACAATGTTCCAGCCCAGCATCACCTCGAATCTCTCATCCGTGAAGCCCAACATGCTTGCTTTACCGAGCGTACTTTGAAGAAGGAAAGGATTCATCACGCTGGAGCTCAGCTAGTGAATAAGTCAAATGGGTTATTCCATTATCTGGACCGAATTTGGATCCCTAAGCGGACTGATTTACGACAGATTCTGATGGACGAAGCCCACAAATCTCGGTATTCTATTCATCCCGGTGCCGATAAATGTACCAGGACCTTCGCTACAAGTACTGGTGGCCGGGCATGAAGAGAGATATCGCTCTCTATGTTAGGAAGTGCCTGACTTGCTCGAAAGTCAAGGCCGAGCACCAAATACCCTCTGGCTTACTTGAACAACCCCCGATCCCCATGTGGAAGTGGGAAAGTATTGCTATAGACTTCATAACGAAACTCCCACGTACAACCGCATGTCATGATAGCATCTGGGTTATCGTTGATCGCTTAACCAAATCTGCACACTTCTTGCCAATACGAGAAGACTACAAGGTAGAAAGATTAGCCCGAATCTACACAAACGAAGTTATCTGTCGACACGATACGCCTCGCGACATCA
Organism: Helianthus tuberosus; assembly: GCA_030545235.1. Taxonomy (NCBI): domain Eukaryota; kingdom Viridiplantae; phylum Streptophyta; class Magnoliopsida; order Asterales; family Asteraceae; genus Helianthus; species Helianthus tuberosus. The sequence goes on from CM060411.1 coordinate 91,877,674, forward strand.
TCTCTGACCGTGATGCTCGGTTTACCTCGCGTCTGTGGGAAACGTTTCAAGCCCCTCTTGGTACAGTGCTTAATCTAAGTACCGCATTCCATCCACAAACCGATGGTCAGACTGAAAGAACGATTCGTACTTTGGAAGACAAACGCCTTGCTGCTCTCGTTGCCAAGCAAATGGCTAAGGTAGTTCCACAGATCGTGAATGAACTGTACGAGAATGTGAGCAAATCGTCTGAAGAGTCCAGGACTGAAACCCCCAAAAGCTGCTTTCAGCTTCAAGCAGTTTAAAGCTTGCGGACCGAAAGAATTTATTGGCGAAGATGGCCCTACGGCTTTATTTCAATGGTTTGATTCGATCGAGGTCACCCTGCGCCAGAGCGGTTGTCCTGACAATCTCCGCACTCTAAATGCTACCGGCGTCTTCCAGTCCCGCGCATTAGACTGGTGGACTCCCGAGAGGAACAAACGTGGAAACGATGCAGCTTATGGTCTGCCGTGGGATTAGTTGAAGAACGTCATGCTCGAAGAGTTCTGCCCTCCCCATGAGCGCCAAAAGTTGGAGGACGAATTATGGCATATCAAGCAGAAAGATGGTGACAGCCCTGCTCTAACTGCTCGCTTCAAACAGCTCAGTATTATCTGTCCTGATCAAGTCAAGACTGCTGACATGACGATCAAGAAGTACATTCGAGCTCTTCCAGACTGTGTTGCAGATTTTGTGCATGCCTCAAAGCCAGCAACAATCGAGGAAACTTACCTGCTTGCCGCTGAAATCAACGACAAGCGAGTCAAAGCTGGTTTTTGGGATAAAGCATCGAAGAACCTGCATCAAGCCACCACCGCCGCATCTGCTGAAACCACCGCTGCCCCGCAATCATCAAAGTGCTCTCGTCACAAGAGGAAGAACAACAACAGCAAATCTAGCAACAAGAACTGTGCTGTCACTACCGCTGCTCCTCTCCAAGCAGTACCAGCTCAGAAGGAAACTCAGCACCGATCAGCTCCAGCACCAGCCACCCAAGCACCGCCTGCTAAGCTTGCTTACACTAGCCCCCACCCTGCCTGCCCGACATGTACCTACCATCATCCGGTGGGAATCGCCTGTAAATATTGCGTGCATTGCAATATGTATGGCCATTTCACCGCCAATTGTCGAACCGGTCCCCGCAACACCGCAGCTCCCGCTCCTGCTCAACAAGCTCTTCTCATTGCTCCTCAAGGCTAACAAGCGGCTCAGGAACCTGCGGTCAACACCAGAGTCTGCTTTGCGTGTGGTGATCCCAACCACTTCGCAAACATGTGCCCGAACAAGGTTGTGAAACAAGAGCCTCAACAACAGCAGCAGCAGCAAACTCAACAGCAACAACAACAAGCCGCCCGTGCCAGAACTTTCAACATCAATGTGCGCCAGGCCCAGCCTGACAACAATGTGGTCAATGGTACATTCCTTGTGAATGGTATTTATGCTTCGTGTTTGTTTGATACTGGAGCTGATAACTGTTTTGTATCGTTTGAGTTCGAGAAGCTCCTTAATCGTAAGCGCTCCCATCTCCCCTCGACGTTCGATGTTGAAGTCGCCACCGGAAGAACCGTCGCTATCAACTCTATTCTTCGTGATTGTACTCTTGAGCTCAATAATCACATCTTTCCGATCGACCTTATTCCGATGCAGCTCGAAAGTTTTGACATCATAGTAGGCATGGACTTTCTTCGTGAAAACCATGCTGAAGTTATGTGCTTCGATAAGATGATTCGATTCTCGCTTTCTAATGGTGATCTATTGTGTGTTTATGGCGAAACTGCTTCGAAGGATCTCAAGCTCATGTCATGTGTCCAAGCTAGCAAGTATCTCCGCAAGGAATACAAAGCTTTCTTGGCTAACATTGTAGTAGCAGAGAAGGAAAAGAAAGGGAGACCGGGTGTAATCGATGTCCCCGTTGTGTGTGAATTTCCGAATGTATTCCCTGAAGATCTTCCAGGTCTTCTGCCAAGTCGTGATATCGACTTCCGTATCGACCTCATTCCTGGAGCCAACCCTGTTGCTAAAGCTCCTTATCGACTCGCTCCGTCCGAAATGCGTGAACTCTCGAGTCAGCTCCAGGAACTACTTGATAAAGACTTCATTCGCCCAAGCACCTCTCCATGGGGCGCACCAGTCCTTTTCGTCAAAAAGAAGGATGGGTCGTTTAGGATGTGCATTGACTACAGGGAATTAAATAAGCTAACAATCAAGAATCGCTATCCCCTGCCTCGAATCGATGATTTGTTTGATCAGCTACAAGGTGCCTCATGTTTCTCTAAGATCGATCTACGCTCAGGCTATCACCAATTGCGCATCCAAGAGGAGGATATACACAAAACCGCATTTCGCACTCGTTACGGCCACTATGAGTTCGTTGTTATGCCTTTTGGTTTAACCAACGCACCCGCGGTTTTCATGGATCTGATGAATCGCGTGTGTAAACCATTTCTCGACCGCTTCGTCATCATGTTCATCGATGATATCCTGATCTATTCCAACTCGAAAACTGAACACGCGCAACATCTACGTTTGGTTCTCAAGCTACTCCAGGGGAATCGACTCTATGCTAAGTTCTCCAAGTTTGAATTTTGGCTGGAGGATGTTTAATTCCTCGGACACATTGTCAATAGTCAAGGTATTCATGTCGATCCTGCGCATATTGAAGCCGTTAAGAGTTGGGTTACGCCGAAGAACCCGTCTGAAGTACGTTCTTTTCTCGGACTAGCGGGCTATTATCGCCGATTTATCGAAGCATTCTCTAAAATCGCTGTGCCGCTTACCTCTCTCACGCATAAAGACAGATCCTTTGTTTGGGGAACTGAACAAGAGTCTGCCATCCAAACCCACAAGCGCATGCTTTACAATGCTCTCGTCCTTTCTTTACCTGACGGAAACGATGACTTCATTGTCTTTTGCGATGCCTCAAACCTTGGTCTTGGTTGTGTTCTCATGCAACGTGACAAGGTTATCGCCTACGCATCTCGTCAGCTCAAGATCCACGAGAAGAAATATTCAACCCATGACCTCGAGCTAGGCGCAATTGTTTTTGCATTGAAGATTTGACGACACTACCTTTATGGTACAAAGTGTACGGTCTTCACTGACCATAGGAGCCTACAACACATCTTCAACCAGAAGGAACATAATATGCGTCAACGCCGATGGGTGGAACTTCTCAACGATTACGATTGTGAGATTCGTTATCACCCTGGCAAAGCAAATGTCGTTGCCGACGCTCTAAGCCGACGAAGTTATCTGCATACCACTCACAATGTTCCAGCCCAGCATCACCTCGAATCTCTCATCCGTGAAGCCCAACATGCTTGCTTTACCGAGCGTACTTTGAAGAAGGAAAGGATTCATCACGCTGGAGCTCAGCTAGTGAATAAGTCAAATGGGTTATTCCATTATCTGGACCGAATTTGGATCCCTAAGCGGACTGATTTACGACAGATTCTGATGGACGAAGCCCACAAATCTCGGTATTCTATTCATCCCGGTGCCGATAAATGTACCAGGACCTTCGCTACAAGTACTGGTGGCCGGGCATGAAGAGAGATATCGCTCTCTATGTTAGGAAGTGCCTGACTTGCTCGAAAGTCAAGGCCGAGCACCAAATACCCTCTGGCTTACTTGAACAACCCCCGATCCCCATGTGGAAGTGGGAAAGTATTGCTATAGACTTCATAACGAAACTCCCACGTACAACCGCATGTCATGATAGCATCTGGGTTATCGTTGATCGCTTGACCAAATCTGCACACTTCTTGCCAATACGAGAAGACTACAAGGTAGAAAGATTAGCCCGAATCTACACAAACGAAGTTATCTGTCGACACGATACGCCTCGCGACATCATCTCTGACCGTGATGCTCGGTTTACCTCGCGTCTGTGGGAAACGTTTCAAGCCCCTCTTGGTACAGTGCTTAATCTAAGTACCGCATTCCATCCACAAACCGATGGTCAGACTGAAAGAACGATTCGTACTTTGGAAGACAAACGCCTTGCTGCTCTCGTTGCCAAGCAAATGGCTAAGGTAGTTCCACAGATCGTGAATGAACTGTACGAGAATGTGAGCAAATCGTCTGAAGAGTCCAGGACTGAAACCCCCAAAAGCTGCTTTCAGCTTCAAGCAGTTTAAAGCTTGCGGACCGAAATAATTTATTGGCGAAGATGGCCCTACGGCTTTATTTCAATGGTTTGATTCGATCGAGGTCACCCTGCGCCAGAGCGGTTGTCCTGACAATCTCCGCACTCTAAATGCTACCGGCGTCTTCCAGTCCCGCGCATTAGACTGGTGGACTCCCGAGAGGAACAAACGTGGAAACGATGCAGCTTATGGTCTGCCGTGGGATTAGTTGAAGAACGTCATGCTCGAAGAGTTCTGCCCTCCCCATGAGCGCCAAAAGTTGGAGGACGAATTATGGCATATCAAGCAGAAAGATGGTGACAGCCCTGCTCTAACTGCTCGCTTCAAACAGCTCAGTATTATCTGTCCTGATCAAGTCAAGACTGCTGACATGACGATCAAGAAGTACATTCGAGCTCTTCCAGACTGTGTTGCAGATTTTGTGCATGCCTCAAAGCCAGCAACAATCGAGGAAACTTACCTGCTTGCCGCTGAAATCAACGACAAGCGAGTCAAAGCTGGTTTTTGGGATAAAGCATCGAAGAACCTGCATCAAGCCACCACCGCCGCATCTGCTGAAACCACCGCTGCCCCGCAATCATCAAAGTGCTCTCGTCGCAAGAGGAAGAACAACAACAGCAAATCTAGCAACAAGAACTGTGCTGTCACTACCGCTGCTCCTCTCCAAGCAGTACCAGCTCAGAAGGAAACTCAGCACCGATCAGCTCCAGCACCAGCCACCCAAGCACCGCCTGCTAAGCTTGCTTACACTAGCCCCCACCCTGCCTGCCCGACATGTACCTACCATCATCCGGTGGGAATCGCCTGTAAATATTGCGTGCATTGCAATATGTATGGCCATTTCACCGCCAATTGTCGAACCGGTCCCCGCAACACCGCAGCTCCCGCTCCTGCTCAACAAGCTCTTCTCATTGCTCCTCAAGGCTAACAAGCGGCTCAGGAACCTGCGGTCAACACCAGAGTCTGCTTTGCGTGTGGTGATCCCAACCACTTCGCAAACATGTGCCCGAACAAGGTTGTGAAACAAGAGCCTCAACAACAGCAGCAGCAGCAAACTCAACAGCAACAACAACAAGCCGCCCGTGCCAGAACTTTCAACATCAATGTGCGCCAGGCCCAGCCTGACAACAATGTGGTCAATGGTACATTCCTTGTGAATGGTATTTATGCTTCGTGTTTGTTTGATACTGGAGCTGATAACTGTTTTGTATCGTTTGAGTTCGAGAAGCTCCTTAATCGTAAGCGCTCCCATCTCCCCTCGACGTTCGATGTTGAAGTCGCCACCGGAAGAACCGTCGCTATCAACTCTATTCTTCGTGATTGTACTCTTGAGCTCAATAATCACATCTTTCCGATCGACCTTATTCCGATGCAGCTCGAAAGTTTTGACATCATAGTAGGCATGGACTTTCTTCGTGAAAACCATGCTGAAGTTATGTGCTTCGATAAGATGATTCGATTCTCGCTTTCTAATGGTGATCTATTGTGTGTTTATGGCGAAACTGCTTCGAAGGATCTCAAGCTCATGTCATGTGTCCAAGCTAGCAAGTATCTCCGCAAGGAATACAAAGCTTTCTTGGCTAACATTGTAGTAGCAGAGAAGGAAAAGAAAGGGAGACCGGGTGTAATCGATGTCCCCGTTGTGTGTGAATTTCCGAATGTATTCCCTGAAGATCTTCCAGGTCTTCTGCCAAGTCGTGATATCGACTTCCGTATCGACCTCATTCCTGGAGCCAACCCTGTTGCTAAAGCTCCTTATCGACTCGCTCCGTCCGAAATGCGTGAACTCTCGAGTCAGCTCCAGGAACTACTTGATAAAGACTTCATTCGCCCAAGCACCTCTCCATGGGGCGCACCAGTCCTTTTCGTCAAAAAGAAGGATGGGTCGTTTAGGATGTGCATTGACTACAGGGAATTAAATAAGCTAACAATCAAGAATCGCTATCCCCTGCCTCGAATCGATGATTTGTTTGATCAGCTACAAGGTGCCTCATGTTTCTCTAAGATCGATCTACGCTCAGGCTATCACCAATTGCGCATCCAAGAGGAGGATATACACAAAACCGCATTTCGCACTCGTTACGGCCACTATGAGTTCGTTGTTATGCCTTTTGGTTTAACCAACGCACCCGCGGTTTTCATGGATCTGATGAATCGCGTGTGTAAACCATTTCTCGACCGCTTCGTCATCATGTTCATCGATGATATCCTGATCTATTCCAACTCGAAAACTGAACACGCGCAACATCTACGTTTGGTTCTCAAGCTACTCCAGGGGAATCGACTCTATGCTAAGTTCTCCAAGTTTGAATTTTGGCTGGAGGATGTTTAATTCCTCGGACACATTGTCAATAGTCAAGGTATTCATGTCGATCCTGCGCATATTGAAGCCGTTAAGAGTTGGGTTACGCCGAAGAACCCGTCTGAAGTACGTTCTTTTCTCGGACTAGCGGGCTATTATCGCCGATTTATCGAAGCATTCTCTAAAATCGATCTGTCAATATTGAAGTCAAAGGAAGAAAAGATTGCTAATTGCGATCTGTCACTCCTTGCTCAATTCCTGTTTTGACTTCTTTAACTTGAAGATAGTCTAATTATGTTTTTGCGTTAGTTGTATTATGTGGAGTACTTGTTAATAATCGAGGTTTAATCAATGTTTATCGCATATTTTATCGCTTATCGCACCGCAATCGCACTCGCAACTCGAATTATGCATTCTGGATATTCTTTTACGTGTGTATGATACTTATGTGTTACTTGTGCGTGTTTATATATGTTTAAAATGTGGTGAATAATCGAATCACAATCGAAACGCTATCGCAATCGAATCGCAAACACTAAACGCAAGTCTTTAGGATGATTGTATGTTAGATATAGTAGTTGGGATTAAAAGTAATTTGAATGAGAAACTCTATCGCATCTCAACGCTCAACACGCGAATCGAAAGCGCAAAACTCGTTGCGCTAAGCACTTGAATTGAGTGGCCAACCGGTCGAGGTGCCACCCGATCGGGCTGCCACACGATCGGCCAGCCACTCCCCTCCACTTTTCCCCCTTTCCATTTATGGAAACCCTATAAATACCCCTCATATGTCAACATCCCTTGATGTTGGCAGCTCTCTCTCTCTCTCTCTCTCTACTCGCTCCAACCGCTATTTCTTCAGATTTCTCGCGATTCTTGTAAGTTTTCAACCTAAATATTGTACTTACTTAATCTACACGCACTTCTACACCTTTTTGTCTTTCGAATCTTAACTTTTAACCCTGAAATCATTGGATTTGAGGTGTTCTAGGATGATATCATCATGGTGTTCTTATGAACATCATGTTTTGGCTCCAATCCACCAAGAACAACTTAGATCTGAATGATTTCCACATAAATGAACAAAGATCTTGCATAGATCTGAACATAGTCATGGTGAAAAAGGATTGAAAGATGGTTTCTAACTTTCTTTCAACTCTTTTACACTCAATGCACTCAAAACCGATAGAATTCGGAGCTCGTTCTGATCTTCTACTCTTTCTTAGTGATGTATCGGTTCAAGATCTAAATTCTATCCAGAAGACTAAAGATTTCGGGTTGAACATGAAACACCGTGACGAACCTGTGTGTAACAGCCCAACGTAACCGCACCATGATATTGTTCGCTTTGGCGGCCAGCACGCCCTCGGCGTCCACCCCTCACAGTTTTCAAAACGGGTCATGATGGTGAAGGTATCTTGCCCCTTATAAGGAAGCCTTTGTTCCCCTTTACAACCGATGTGTGATGTCACAATCCACCCCCTTAAGGGGTCCAGCGTCCTCGCAAGACCTGGCACCACCGGTCTGGCCCTGGCTCTGATACCATCTGTAAAAGCCCAGCGTAACCGCAGCATGATATTGTCCGCTTTGGCGGCCAGCACGGCCACGGCGTCCGCCCCTCACGGTTTTCAAAACGCGTCATGATGGTGAAGGTATCCAGCCCCTTATAAGGAAGCCGTTGTTCCCCTTCACAACCGATGTGGGATGTCACACTGTGAACGGGTCGGATCTGGGTGATTCCTGTCCTATCGGGTCACTAGGTTCTTAACGAGGTTCTGTTGTTCAGCACGTTATCATACCGTCTTGAGAAAACCGCAAAAGCTATCAAAACAACCAAGTGAAGAAGACGATCAGGTCGTCTGGGACGGATTGCCGTCCGATCGGATTGTCACCCGACCGGACAGCCCCCTGATCGGATTGCACCTTGGGTCCCACACTTAACTTTTTATTTCAACATTTGAGGTTTGAACATTGAACGGATTGCCGTCCGATCGGATTGCCACCCGATCGGATTACCACTCGACCATGTGATGTTCAGACCTCAACGCTTAAACAATCTTCAACATGTTCAATGCATACGGATTGCCACCTGATCAGATTACAATCCGATCGCGTGACAAACTGCTTTGAACTTGTTCTCACTGAAGTGTCCTACCAATCGGATTGTCGCCCGATCGAACGGCCGTTTGATCGATCGACCTGAAGGGTAGAGATACTTCTCTGTTTTCAAAATGCTACAACGAAAACTTCAAAAGACAAGCCATCATACACAAATACATCCATCCCAAACGAGGTAACAATCCAATCGAATGGTCACCCGAACGGATTGTCACCCGATCGGATTGATGTCCGACCCACATACACTCTACACTATTTTACGCGCCGGTTATCGTTTGTGCTACCGTTCTGATCAAGCTAAACTTACTCTAGCGCTCCCTTCAATCCATCATCGATGTGAGTATACTCGATCCCCTTTTACTTTACGCACTTTTGGGTGTTACATACGTTACTTATTCTAAATCACATCGAAGACACTACGCAATACTTTAACGCTAACCGTTAACGCATGTTATACGTGACTTAATGAATGCTTGTTTGTTATGTTTACACATGGATTGCTGTCTACCTGCCTTAGCAACGATAGTACTATTAGTTTGGACTCAACACCTGTTCACTCAGGGGTTGTTAAGGACAATTAATCACATGGGTCACAGTGGTGATCATGTATTACGAACTGCCTTGCACAGTCAACCCGCAGTCATTGGTATTGATAGGATCATGTCGATAACTTACGTGCTTCATTTCACCATGTGTACGTACTGGTTATGCGTAAACAATTTCGAACTCTATTATATCTATTAAACTTGTTTGCTCACCTTTACACTATGTGTATTGACCTTTACTTTAATGTATGTGGCAGGTGCTTAAGATGTTTGAATGCTTTGCTTGCTGTGAAATCGAGGCTAGGAAAGGTCTAGAAACGATTAAATGAATTGTCCGTACTTGAAATCTGAGTTGTCAGAACAGAACAATTTGACTAGATTTTGTCTGTAATAATTATATTACTTTTTATGTCATGGTATGGGGCGTGATGCTTTAAATAATTGGTAATTATAGTTGTTATGGAAACTTCTGTACAATTTGTTTCGCTCAGTGCCACGCCCCGATATTTCCGCCATCATTTTGTCACACCCCCAAAATCCACCTGCGGAATTACCACCGCTGGAGGCGTGACTGACCAGGATCCAGCCACCAATCATATTGAACAGGCATAAGTAGTTATAAAGTTCAACCAATACAATTGGTGTTCAGACAAAACATAGTTAAGTTGCAAGCGGAAGCATAAGTCTTAAATCAAAACATAAGTTTAATTGTTTCAAGGTTTAGCATGGCACACAGCCGTCCATGTCCCACAACGACTCCTTTCCATGCAAGCTCCAGCTGAGTACCTATTGTCCTGCAAAGCATGTAGTAACGAGTCAACAACAAGTTGAGTGAGTTCACGGTTGGGTGTTCGTTTTAAGTTGTTTCGAAAACAGTTTCCTTTATCTAGCATCCTGCCGTGGGGGTTACCCCATAGTTAAAAACGTGACCTGTTTATTCCCGGTTACTCTGGCAATCCAGCCGTGGGGGCTACCCCGTGTTAGTTATCTGCCATTTCGTCCGTGGGGGCTACCCCATGTATACACTAGAATCGTTACCATATGGACTGCTGACTGTAGTCATGTTTATGTGCCCTGAAACTGTCATTGTCTATCATCATTGACGTGCCCCAGATCCATTAGTTCACGCCCGTCCTATGCGGCACGATGTGAGGTTTGTCAGACCTAAATAGCGCTATCTAACTAATGACCCGCTCGCCATTGGCCCGGCGATTAAGTCGATACAAAAAGAAGGGACTTCGTGATAGAGTTTGGGTCTAGTACGAGTTATCTGTCCGTGAGGACGAGGAATTACATTCCTGAACCATTGCTGTCCTACCCAAGGAGGACGAGGAACCCATGTTCCTTAACCCCAATTCTCGACCCCTGGGAATCCCATGCTTTGTAGAGGGTGTGAACTCACCTTGGTTTGCTCGGCAGATACACAGAAAAGTCAATCAAGCAATATTGTGGTCACTCACGTCCTATCATAGTCGTATCGTACAAATCAGGTTCGTATTCAAGCAATACACGTATGTTTCTAGAACATTGCATTCAAGTATCATTCATGGGAGTCCATCCACATTCACATTCAACAGTAACACATAAGGTCTATGCATTAGGCCCAAAAGTCCGGCCCAATCACCTAAGCCCGTAATCATGCAAGTCCAATTCAGCGTGCACAAGTGTGTGGTCTCGAGTCGAGACTGTACGGTCTCTACTCGAGACTGTGCGGTCTCGAGTTGTAGCCCACAAGGTTTCGAGTCGCAACTAAGGTGATCTCGGGTCATGCATGGAGTGGTCTCGAGTCGCAACTGGACTCGCAAACATGGTCTCGGGTCATGATGTTTGGGTGTTGATCAAGTGGGGTCTCGAGTCGCAACTGGACTCGCAACCGCAGTCTCGAGTTATCATGCCCCCGGTCTCGAGTCGAGACTATAGGTTTTTGACTCGCAACCTGTGTCGTAACCGGGGATCTCGGCTTGTCATGAGGTGGTCTCGAGTTGTAGCTTCATGGTCTTGAGTCGAGACTGAAGTTCTCGGCTGGGGACATTTGCTGAATTCCAACATTGTACTTGGCCAATGAGATTTCATGGTCATGATATGGTGTACTAGCCAATAACAATGCACTAACATGTTCCCTTGTCTAGCTAATTACCAAAATGGATCAAACATGGCAAATTTCAAATGTTCATAACATATTCATATCATCTTCAAGTTGTTCTTCATATATTCAAGCATTATTCAAACTTGTTCATCACATTTCCGGGTTTTTAGCATTAATCCAAACATACTCATGAACAACAAATCAACACACTTGCACATACTCATCTAAGGGTTTCAAATGATCACATAACATCTAAAAATCAACTCTACACTAATCCGATTCATCATGGTATTACACATATGCAAGCCGGTTTTCATGAACATCAATAATCAATGGTTTGAATCATATTTAGGCACAAGATATCATGAGCTCATTATGTAACATATCCGAAATCAAAACATGTTAGCCGATTATCAACAACATCCACATCCGATTCACAAAAACCTTATCAAGCATACAACTACACTAGTTAAATCATATCATTCATGTTATCATTTAACAACCAACATCATAAAGACACTAACCGGTTGATGAGTTTCAAGGGTGAGTATGAAGCTTCCAAACGGGTGTGTGTGTGAGTCGATCCAAGAGCTCCTAGTGTCACCGGTTTGATCCGAGAATAAAGGAGAAGAATGTTGTGGCTTAGGGTTTTAGTGAGGGAGAATGGAGAGTGTGTGTGTTAGAGGAGTATGTGTGTTGTTTGCCCAAAAATGACAAGTGTGGCTATCACTAAGGGTTATATACTTGTTTCACCATGGTGCACCCTAATGGGTTTCGGATGAGGTGCACGGCCCAACCGGCCCACATGTTGCACTGTTCACTCGAGACCACATGGTCTCGAGTCGGGTTCTTGGTTCTCGGCTCACTTAAACATATACACATACTACACACACTAGCATACATATAAACATAACACATAATCACATAAAAGGTTCACTTATCAATAATCACATAAGTTAACTAGTCACACGTTTAAGCATGTTACATCGGGATACAAGAAAAGGTTCTAAATTTCGAGTTGTCACATCATCCCCAAGTTGAAAGAAATTTCGTCCCGAAATTTGGTAAGCACTCACTGAGGAAGCTAGTTAAGTTGTATGGTGTTCCCGGTTTTCCTGGGGTGTCACATCCACCCCCCGTTGATCTGGAATTTCGTCCCGAAATTCCGTAGCTTCGGCCTCAGTAGTGGGTGTACTGTTTGCGAACAGTTGGGGATACTTTTGTTTCATCTGATCTTCGCGCTCCCAGGTGAACTCTGGACCGCGACGTGAGTTCCAACAAACTCGAACGAGAGGTATTCTAGTGCTCTTGAGGACCTTAACTTCCCGGTCCGTGATTTCGACTGGTTCCTCGACGAATCGTAACTGCTCGTCGATAGTGAGTTCCTTCAGAGGAACTACGTGGGTCTCATCTGACAGACACTTCTTCAGATTCGACACGTGGAAAACGTTGTGAACTGCACCGAGTTCTACTGGTAAGTTCAGTCTGTAGGCCACCCTGCCTATTTTCTCGATGATTTCGAAAGGTCCAACGTATCGTGGGTTAAGTTTGCCGCGCTTACCAAAACGAACCACACCCTTCCAGGGTGAAACTTTGAGTAGTACTCGCTCCCCAACCTGGAGCTCAAGTGGTTTCCTGCCCTTATCGGCGTAAACTTTCTGACGGTCACGAGCTGCCGCCATGCGTTTTCGTATTTGAGTGATTTGTTCGGTTGTGTCTACCACATGTTCTGGAACGGTGATCTGACTATCCCCCACCTCTGCCCAACAAAGAGGTGACCGGCATTTACGTCCGTACAATGCCTCAAACGGAGCAGCTTTAATGCTGGTGTGGTAGCTGTTATTGTACGAGAGTTCCACAAGTGGCAGGTGCTTTTCCCAGCGGTTGCCGAAGTCGATTACGCATGCACGAAGCATGTCTTCTAGGGTTTGAATAGTGCGCTCGGACTGCCCGGCTATCTGAGGGTGATACGCTGTGCTCATGTCTAATCGCGAGCCGAAGGATTTGTGCATTGCTTGCCACAGTTCTGACCTGAAACGTGCATCTCGATCCGAGATAATGGAGGTGGGCACCCCGTGCCTCGAAACAACTTCCTTGAGGTATATTTCTGCAAGAGTGGAGAATTTATCCGTCTCCTTGATAGCCAGGAAGTGTGCAGATTTTGTAAGTCGATCCACGATCACCCAAATAGTATCGTTTCCGCGCTAGGATCTAGGTAGGCCAGTAACAAAATCCATGGAAATTTGTTCCCATTTCCATTGTGGTATTTCTGGTTGCTGAAGTAGGCCTGAGGGTTTCTGGTATTCAGACTTGACTCTCGCACAAGTCAAACACTTGCTGACGTAAGTTGCGATGTGGGCTTTCATGCTAGGCCACCAATACGTGGTTTTGATATCGTGGTACATTTTATCCGAACCAGGATGTACCGAGTAGCGAGACTTGTGTGCTTCATCCATCACAAGCTCTCGTAGGTTGCCATAGAGTGGGACCCAAACGTGTCCCGTTACGTAGTAAGCGCCGTCTTCCTTCTGTTCTAAGCGTTGCCTTGATCCGCGTAGGGCTTCAGCCCTGACGTTCTCTGGTTTCAGTGCTTCTATCTGAGCGTCTCGTATTTGGGAAGGAAGACTAGAATGTATTGTGAGTTGTAAAGCCCGCACGCGCTTAGGCGCAGTGTCCTTTCGACTGAGGGCGTCAGCCACAACATTGGCCTTGCCCGGGTGATACCTGATTGAGCACTCGTAGTCATTCAGTAGCTCGACCCATCGTCGTTGTCGCATATTCAGTTCCTTCTGCTTGAAGATATGCTCGAGGCTCCTGTGGTCGGTGTAGATGGCGCACTTGGTACCGTACAAGTAATGTCGCCATAACTTGAGTGCAAAAACAACAGCTCCCAGCTCTAAGTCGTGCGTAGTGTAGTTCTTCTCAAGAACTTTAAGTTGGCGTGAGGCGTAGGCTATAACTTTATCTCGTTGCATTAACACGCAACCAAGACCCTGAATTGATGCGTCGCAGTAGACCACGAAGTCGTCTGTGCCCTCCGGCAAGGAAAGGATAGGTGCGCTGCATAGTCTATCCTTCAAGTGCTGAAAGGCTGATTCCTGTGCATTTCCCCAGCGATAAACAACGCCTTTCTGCGTCAGTGAGGTGAGAGGCTGTGCAATCTTAGAAAAATCCTTTATGAACCTCCTATAGTAACCTGCCAATCCCAAGAATTGGCGAATTTCCTTTGGTGTACGAGGTGCAGGCCAGTTCTTAATCGAGTCTACCTTGGATGGATCAACGTGAATCCCATCCCTGTTTACCACATGGCCTAGGAAATGGACTTCTCGAAGCCAGAAGTCGCATTTCGAGAACTTTTCCTAAAGCTGTTCTGTTCGCAGGAGTTCCAGAATAAATCGTAGATGCTGCTCATGCTCTTCCCGACTCTTAGAATAGATCAGGATGTCGTCGATGAAGACTATAACGAATTTGTCCAGGTAAGGCTTGCACACTCGATTCATCAAGTCCATGAAAACCGCAGGTGCGTTTGTCAGCCCAAAAGGCATGACCAAAAACTCATAGTGTCCGTAACGTGTTCTAAAAGCTGTTTTGGAGACGTCCTCTTCTCGGACTCTCAGCTGGTGATATCCCGATCTCAAATCAATCTTTGAATAGTAGCTCGACCCTTGCAGCTGGTCGAACAAATCGTCAATGCGTGGTAGAGGATAACGATTCTTCACCGTCACCTTGTTGAGTTCCCGGTAGTCGATGCACATTATGAAGGTACCGTCCTTCTTCTTCACAAATAGTACTGGAGCTCCCCAAGGCGATGAGCTAGGACGAATAAAACCCTTATCTAAGAGTTCTTGTAGTTGCGTAGAGAGTTCTTCCAACTCTGATGGAGCTAAACGATAAGGTGCACGAGCTATAGGCGCAGCTCCAGGAGCTAGTTCAATCTGAAACTCGACTTGACGATGAGGCAGAAGACCAGGTAATTCCTCAGGAAATACCTCCGGATAGTCACGTACAATTGGAAAATCTTCTATTTTCCTCTCTTTCTCTGAGGTGTCAGTAACAAGAGCCAAAATGGCAGTGTGGCCCTTTCGCAAGCACTTTTGGGCCTTAAGGAGAGAGATGACGTTCTCAACAACACTCCTTTTGTCGCCACGAATCATGAGAGGTTCGCTACCGGAGCCTGGAATACGGATAATTTCTCGTTGCAAAGAATCTCTGCTCGGTGTTGGGATAACCAATCCATCCCAATGACAACGTCGAAACTACCCAAAACGATAGGAATGAGGTCGATAGAGAGGGTCTGGTCAGCGAGAATAAGTTTACAACCCTTGACTACGTGTGTGGCTTCTAAACTCTTACCGTTTGCTAGCTCTACAGTGTGCTTGTTGTTCAAAGGTGTTGGAATACGCTTAAGCATTCGACTAACTTCTAATGACATGTAGCTAGTATCGGCACCCGAATCAAATAAAACTGTAACATAAAAGTCGTCAAGAAGGAACTTACCCGCCACAACATTGGGGTCATTCCTTGCTTCACCTTGGCCGATCACGAACGCCCGCCCCCTGGCTCCATTGTTGTTGTTGTTCCCATTGTTACCATTCCCCTGATTGTTGTTATTGTTGTTGTTGTTGTCCTGGTTCCTGTTCAGTTGGGGACAATCTCTCTTGAAGTGGCCTTCAGCTCCACACTGAAAGCACCATTTGTTATCACCCTGCTGCTGCTGACGCTGGTTCTGTGGGGCCTGTTGTTGACGATTCTGGTTTACGGGGTATAAGCTCCTGCAATCCTTTGCAGCGTGACCAGGCTTGTTGCACCGATGACAGTTGCCCCTGGTGCATGGCCAACTGTGGTGTAGGCTGCAGCGATTGCATTTGGGGTGATTCCCCTTGTACCCACCATGACTTTGACCACCGGATGATTGCTGACTAGGGCTCTTATAGTCTTCAGTCTTTCTCTGCTGAGACTGAGACTGAACAGAAGTCAACCCCTTACTTGAAGTTCCATCCCATTTCCGTTTGTTGTCACTAGAGGTACCAGAAGTAGTTGCAGCACCTATGTGCTTTGGTAACTTGTTCTGCTCCACCGCTTGATCAGTGAGACGGTGAGCCAACTGAACAACTTGCTGGATAGTAGCGAGGTTTGCTGAAGTCACATGGCTTTGGATCTCTGGCACCAAGCCCTTGAGAAAGAGTTCAATACGCTTAAATGGAGGGTCCACCATAGTAGGACACAGTAAGGCAAGCTCATTTGACCTCTTAGTGTACGCCTCAATTTCTGACCCCGTCATCTTGAGGTTGAAGAACTCGACTTCCAGCTTATGAATGTCATCACGACTGCAGTATTCCTCCTTGATCATCTCCTTAAAAGTTTCCCATGGGGTGGCGTTGGCAACAACCAACCCCAGCATTTGGACCTGAGCGTTCCACCATGTGAGGGCTAAACCCTCGAGAGTACCGGTAGCATACTTCACCCTGCGCACCTCAGGGCATTCACACATTTCGAAGACAGATTCTAGTTTCTCAAACCAGTGTAGGAGACCTACTGCTCCTTCAGTGCCGCTAAAAGTAGTTGGTCGGCAGTCCATGAAAGTCTTAAAAGTGCACACGGGTGGCTGAGCATGCTGACCTATCGTGGGTGAAAGAAAAGACAGAGTTTAACACAAAGGTTGGTTCACGAGAGTAGGATTCTAAAGATCCTAGAATGAGTTCGGACTGCAGGATATACCTCCTGCGTGTGCAGCTGCAAGTGCTGCGGCAACTCGTTCGTTGATCAGAGCCGTCAACTGGGCTTGTGTCAAGTTAACGCATCCAGACATGATCTTCATAATAAGAGGAACGTGAGTGAGAGGGGTTCGCGAAAATGCGATGACAGAAGTGGGTAAGTACACACGTGTTCAAGCAACAATAGTTATACTAACCAAGCATACCATAAGCAATGTACTATGTAACTAACAAGTAGGCAATATATTCACAGATCATATCACCTAGAATGTCGAGCCTTGCATGCGGAGTGAAGCGTCGTTGTGGATCGTAGAGCACTGTACAGGTTATAGTCTGGTTTTAACAAAAACGTTTCTCCTTTATTAAAACCAAGTTCACTATAACCAATGGCTTTGATACCAATCTGTCACACCCCCAAAATCCACCTGCGGAATTACCACCGCTGGAGGCGTGACTGACCAGGATCCAGCCACCAATCATATTGAACAGGCATAAGTAGTTATAAAGTTCAACCAATACAATTGGTGTTCAGACAAAACATAGTTAAGTTGCAAGCGGAAGCATAAGCCTTAAATCAAAACATAAGTTTAATTGTTTCAAGGTTTAACATGGCACCCAGCCGTCCATGTCCCACAACGACTCCTTTCCATGCAAGCTCCAGCTGAGTACCTATTGTCCTACAAAGCATGTAGTAACGAGTCAACAACAAGCTGAGTGAGTTCACGGTTGGGTGTTCATTTTAAGTTGTTTCAAAAACAGTTTCCTTTATCTGGCATCCTGCAGTGGGGGTTACCCCATAGTTAAAAACGTGACTTGTTTATTCCCGGTTACTCTGGCAATCCAGCCGTGGGGGCTACCCCGTGTTAGTTATCTGGCATTTCGGCCGTGGGGGCTACCCCATGTATACACTAGACTCGTTACCATATCGACTGCTGACTGTAGTCATGTTTATGTGCCCTGAAACTGTCAATGTCTATCATCCTTGATGTGCCCCAGATCCATTAGTTCACGCCCGTCCTCTGCGGCACGGTGTGAGGTTTGTCAGACCTAAATAGCGCTATCTAACTAATGACCCGCTCGCCATTGGCCCGGCGATTAAGTCGATACAAAAAGGAGGGACTTCGTGATAGAGTTTTGGTCTAGTACGAGTTATCTGTCCGTGAGGACGAGGAATTACATTCCTGAACCATTGCTGTCCTACCCAAGGAGGACGAGGAACCCATGTTCCTTAACCCCAATTCCCGACCCCTGGGAATCCCATGCTTTGTAGAGGGTGTGAACTCACCTTGGTTTGCTCGGCAGATACACAGAAAAGTCAATCAAGCAATATTGTGGTCACTCACGTCCTATCATAGTCGTATCGTACAAATCAGGTTCGTATTCAAGCATTACACGTATGTTTCTAGCACATTGCATTCAAGTATCATTCATGGTAGTCCATCCACATTCACATTCAACAGTAACACATAAGGTCTATGCATTAGGCCCAAAAGTCCGGCCCAATCACCTAAGCCCGTAATCATGCAAGTCCAATTCAGCGTGCACAAGTGTGTGGTGTCGAGTCGAGACTGTACGGTCTCTACTCGAGACTGTGCGGTCTCGAGTTGTAGCCCACAAGGTTTCGAGTCGCAACTAAGGTGATCTCGGGTCATGCATGGAGTGGTCTCGAGTCGCAACTGGACTCGCAAATATGGTCTCGGGTCATGATGTTTGGGTGTTGATCAAGTGGGGTCTCGAGTCGCAACTGGACTCGCAACCGCAGTCTCGAGTTATCATGCCCCCGGTCTCGAGTCGAGACTATAGGTTTTCGACTCGCAATCTGTGTCGTAACCGGGGATCTCGGCTTGTCATGAGGTGGTCTCGAGTTGTAGCTTCATGGTCTCGAGTCGAGACTGAAGTTCTCGGCTGGGGACATTTGCTGAATTCCAACATTGTACTTGGCCAATGAGATTTCATGGTCATGATATGGTGTACTAGCCAATAACAATGCACTAACATGTTCCCTTGTCTAGCTAATTACCAAAATGGATCAAACATGGCAAATTTCAAATGTTCATAACATATTCATATCATCTTCAAGTTGTTCTTCATATATTCAAGCATTATTCAAACTTGTTCATCACATTTCCGGGTTTTTAGCATTAATCCAAACATACTCATGAACAACAAATCAACACACTTGCACATACTCATCTAAGGGTTTCAAATCATCACATAACATCTAAAAATCAACTCTACACTAATCCGATTCATCATGGTATTACACATATGCAAGCCGGTTTTCATGAACATCAATAATCAATGGTTTGAATCATATTTAGGCACAAGATATCATGAGCTCATTATGTAACATATCCGAAATCAAAACATGTTAGCCGATTATCAACAACATCCACATCCGATTCACAAAAACCTTATCAAGCATACAACTACACTAGTTAAATCATATCATTCATGTTATCATTTAACAACCAACATCATAAAGACACTAACCGGTTGATGAGTTTCAAGGGTGAGTATGAAGCTTCCAAACGGGTGTGTGTGTGAGTCGATCCAAGAGCTCCTAGTGTCACCGGTTTGATCCGAGAATAAAGGAGAAGAATGTTGTGGCTTAGGGTTTTAGTGAGGGAGAATGGAGAGTGTGTGTGTTAGAGGAGTATGTGTGTTGTTTGCCTAAAAATGACAAGTGTGGCTATCACTAAGGGTTATATACTTGTTTCACCATGGTGCACCCTAATGGGTTTCGGATGAGGTGCACGGCCCAACCGGCCCACATGTTGCACTGTTCACTCGAGACCACATGGTCTCGAGTCGGGTTCTTGGTTCTCGGCTCACTTAAACATATACACATACTACACACACAAGCATACATATAAACATAACACATAATCACATAAAAGGTTCACTTATCAATAATCACATAAGTTAACTAGTCACACGTTTAAGCATGTTACATCGGGATACAAGAAAAGGTTCTAAATTTCGAGTTGTCACATCATCCCCAAGTTGAAAGAAATTTCGTCCTGAAATTTGGTAAGCACTCACTAAGGAAGCTAGTTAAGTTGTATGGTGTTCCCGGTTTTCCTGGGGTGTCACACATTTGGGGTGTGACAATTACCGAGACTTATTCTCACGCCGGAAGGTGGTTATAGGAATAACCCCATTCCTGTAACGAGTCCTAACGATGTTCTGTGTTGTAGTTAGCTATTCGGATCGCTAGGCGTTGAAGTATTTGCCAGAGCCTAACCGTTCAGGTCAGTGTTTTTTCATTGGCGCCATCCGTGGGGACCTACGGTTGCACTAGACAACGTGTACCCAATGGCAAGCGGTCAGAATACCTCAACAACAACACCAAACCCGGCGGTGACGTCCAGCCACCTGCCGTCCATGACAATCTCTACAGCGACTACAACTCCTACGTCACCAGCAGTAACCAGGTCTCTTGACCTAGAATTTGAAGCAGAAATTCCACCTGGATTTCAGGAGATCCCGACCATCACCTATGGGTCGGTCTCTGAGCACTCTCTCTCAAACACTACATGGCACTAGAGACAGGCGGAATCAACTACTGTAACCTCTGCCACCTCCGCCCTGGTATCATCCATACTCGCACAAACCACACGTCACAACACCAGGCCAGTGATTATCTCCGCGGCCCAAGGAAACGCCACCCAGCAGACGAGCACGACACAGTACTATCAGCCGTCTCTCACCTACTCGATTCCACCATTGTATTCGGCAACCCTCATAGCAGCGCTATCGACACCACCCCAACAGCCAGTGATCATGCCTGCAGGGGTCTTGAATTCCCTTGTCACGCATGGGAACCAGTCTTACTTCCCGGGCTATTACTATTCCCCCCCTTACGGGTACATGCCGTCATACCCTAACCAAGCTTATTCTCCTCCGATGTCAGCACAGGGTTACACTCAACAGTCGCCATACGCGGCTTTCATGCCACCCTGGTGGTCATTCCCAACCCCACAACAGACATATGGTCAGGCCCCGCCTATAGCAAAACCTGTTTACAAAAGAGGAAACACTTCAAGGCCTCGCCTTGCGCCTAGTGATGTTACGAACACTCAACCAATCCCTACAACATCCCAGACTTCATCGGGTCAAAGGAGTAGTTTGGACGGGGCGTATCAATATGTACAACCCATAAATGTGGAAGACGATGATCTCACCAAGCCTTATAAGCCGGCTGATGCTATGTTTTAGTCAAAGTTTACGGGAAGAAATGCTGAAGCCCTGATTCAGGAGAAACCAAAGATGCCCCAAACGGTTGGTAAATATGATGGAACTAGTGACCCTGACGATCATTTGAACGTGTTCAAAAGTGCTGGGGAGGTAGCATGCTGGCGAATGCCTCTCTAGTGTAAGATGTTTGTTCAGACATTGATAGGAGCAGCGCGCGTTTGGTGGGACGGCCTACCTGTTGGGGAAATTGACAGCTTTGAGGATCTTGTATCTAAGTTTCAACTGCAGTTCAGTCAGCAGAGACGCCACATAAAAGACAAAAATGAACTTCTCCACATCCGTCGTTGAGAAAACGAAACGGTAGAAAGTTTCATAGTAAGGTTCAATAAAGAAAGCCTGGTTATCCCGGGAATCACCAACGACCTGGCTATCCTGGGGATCACCAACGACCTGGCTTGTGGTGCTTTTCTACAGGGGGTCAATGATGATGAGTTATTAAGGATGTTGTATGGGAGGGACGGTGTACCCTCTACAATAGACGAAATCTTAAGAATTGCGAAGGTATACGTGACCCAGGAGAAAACAGTGGCGGCAAGTCATGGCGCGAACAGGAAAAAGGAAACGCACAAGAACCAAGATAATAGGGAACAGCGGAACATGAAAGGTAAAAACAGATGGGACAGGTTCCAAAAGAATGACCGATCGGACTCACGGTACGACAGGTCTAGAAGCTCTTTTTCAAGGAACGAACCACCTTCAAGACCAAGGTCCGACTACCCTAATCTGAGCAAAACACCAGCTGAGATCCTCATTTCCGAGAACTTAAAGCACAACCCTCTTAAGCCGCTGAAGGATTCGCCCAACAAAGACACAAGCAAATATTGTGAATATCACAAGGGCAACGACCATGAAACTAATGATTGCTACCAACTAAAGAAGCAGATCGAATACTACGTGAAAATCGGAAAGTTGGCTCACCTCGTTCGAGACATAAAGCAAGGCCCGCCACCCACCAAGGATGACACCGAAAAAGGGGCGGGTAAAAGGCAGCGGGAGCTAAACATGGTATACGCCGATAAAGGGAAGGGAGTAAAACAGAGTTTCTCCACACTTGAACCGTGGATGTTGGCGACCATGATGGTCGAACCGCGTGTTGAGGACTTAAACCTTACCACAGATCCCCTCTTCATATCAGTCGTGGTTGGCATCTACAACATGAGAAGGACACTGGTCGACACAGGAAGCTCAGAAGACATAATATACGAACATTGTTACAACAAGATGCAACCCGAAGACAAAAGGCTGTTGGAACCGGTTCACGCCCCTATAAAGGGATTCACCAGGGAGAAAGTTGACCCAATCGGTCAAATAACTTTCCCGGTAACTTTCGGACCATCACCTCATGAGAGAACCATGCTTCTTACTTTCCTCGTGGTCTGCGCCGAATCGTACCACAACGTCATCATAGGAAGATACACCTGGGGAAAATTAGACGCCATAGGTAGGAGAGGTTTTAGACACCAAAAGATGCCGCCAAGGCCCAATCGGAGCAATCGATTCCGAAAGATGGGTCCTAAGCGCACGCCATCCTGAACAAACGGTGACAATTGGGGATACTCTGTCTCCCGAAACTAAAAATAGCTTGAAACAATTGCTAAAAAGAAACGCCGACGTATTCGCTTTCGAACACTCAGACATGACCGGAATAACTCGAGACACGGCGGAGCATAAGTTAGCTACGCTCCCAGGAGTCAAACTAGTAGCACAAGGAAAACAAAGTATGGCGCCTGAAAGAAGAGAAGCCGTGATCAAAGAAGTGCGGAAGTTGGTCTATGCAAGGATTTTACGAGAAACGAAGTATCAAACTTGGGTATCTAGCCCTGTGATGGTCAAGAAACCTGATGGCTCATGGCGGATGTGCATCGATTTTAAGGACTTAAACAAAGCATGTCCAAAAGACGCCTATCCATTACCTGAAATGAGTTTTAAAGTTGACTCCTTGGCCCCTTTTCGCTATAAGTGCTTCCTGGATGCATACAAGGGATATCATCAGATCAAGATGTCGAGAGAGGACGAATAAAAAACGGCGTTTCACACCGATATAGGTATTTTCTGTTACACTAAGATACCTTTTAGTCTACGTAATGCCGGGGAAACCTAGCGACTTATGGATAAGGCTTTCGAAAAGCAAATTGGCCGAAATCTGGAGGTGTATGTCGATGACATGGTCATCAAGATCATGGAAGAAAAACAGATGTTATAAGACATTGAAGAAACCTTCCGCAAGCTAAGAGAATACAACATAAAACTAAACCCCAAAAATGTTCATTCGGGGTAGAAGAAGGAAATTTCCTATGGGTGGTGGTCACCCGGGACGGTTTCAAAGCCAACCCAGAAAAACTAATAGCAATAACACAAACGCCATCACCCAGAAACTTGAAGGAGGCGCAAGCGCTCAACGGGCGACTAGTTGCCATACACAGATTTCTAGCGAGACACGCCAAAAGATCCCTACTGTTTATAAAGACGTTGAAAGACTGTCTAAACAAAAACAATTTCAAATGGACCAGCGAAGCAGAGGAAGCCTTGCAGGATATGAAGTGCTTCATCGAAAAGCTACCTACGTTAACAGCACCGTATCCAGATGAGCTCCTGAAAATGTACTTAGCAGCGGCTCATAATGCCATAAGTGCAGTGCTGATGGTAGAAAGAAACGTGAAGCAAACGCCAATATACTACATCAGCCAGGTGATGGCGGGTCCCGAAGCTAGAAAACTCGTACGGGCGCTTGTTCACGCCACTAGGCATCTCAGAAGGTACTTCCAGGGTCACCGGGTACAAGTCCTTACAAACTATCCCATACAACAGATCCTTCATAGACTAGAAAGTTCGGGAAGACTAGCAAAATGGTCAATCGAATTAGGGGACCTGTATATCGAGTATAGAAAGCGAACAATAATAAAAGGGAAAGTAATTGCCGATTTCTTAGCGGAAATACTTGAAGGGGAAGTGATATAAGACCCAACGTTCGACGACATCGCAGAGTCCATTTCTTCCAAGAAAACTTGGAAGTTATATACAGATGGGTCCTCAAGCGGAAAAGGCGCAGGCGCGGGCCTTATGTTGATTAGCCCAGATGGAATTAAATTAATGTATGCCCTACGTTTCGACTTCGAAATGCTCCAATAACGAGTCAGAGTATGAAACGCTGCTGGTAGGTCTGAGGATGGCCCAATCCATGGGGGCACCACGGGTGGAGGCATACGTTGACTCTTTGTTGGTCAATAATCAAGTCAATGAAACGTACAAAGCTAAAGACGAAACGATGGTGAAATACTTGGCCAAAACCAAGGAACTCCTCGCCTTATTCGACAGCGTTACGCTCAACCACATTCACCGCGGAAAAAATCAGATAGCTGATGCCCTACGCAAGTTGGCTACATCTGGAATGGAAAAAGAAGTGAAAGTTGAAACGCTTCAGTCACCATCCATAGAGCACCGAGAGGTATCCGCGGTCACAGTGGAGGAACCCTGTTGGTATACCCCCATCTTGAAGTTTCTTATAGAAATGTGAATTGCCATCCGCCAAGGGCGACTCTAAGAAGATACAAACAAAGGCCTTACAATATGAGGTACAAGACGGCGTCCTATACAAAAAATCATATCTGGGACCCTCATTGCGATGCGTATCACCTACGGAAGCCACATACCTGATCAAAGAAATACATGCCGGAATATGTGGCATTCACGCCGGCCCCTGGGGAATTGTTTTCCCGGGATGCATGAAGACGCGGTAGTGGAACTCAGAAAATTCCGTAGCTGCCAGAAATACGCGCCACAAACTCTACGCCCTAAGAATAACCTGATCCCAGTGACAGCCGTATGGCTTTTTCAAAAATGGGCGATAGACATCGTGGGACCATTCCCGCTGGCCCATGGGAAACTGAAGTACCTGATTGTAGCAATTGACTATTTCACTAAGTGGATTGAGGCAAAACCATTATCCAAGATAACTGCAGAGAACGAAAAAAAATTCTATGGGAACACATTGTCTGCCATTTCGGACTCCCGCTGTACCTCGTAAGCGATAACAGAACACAGTTCACAGACAAAGTCCTGCAAGAATGGTACGCGGAACTGTAGTTTCAATAAATCTTTACGTCGGTTGCACATCCATAGGGAAACGGCCAAGTAGAAAGAGCCAACAGAAGTCTACTGGATGGAATCAAAAGAAGGTTGGATTATGAAGGAAGTTCCTAGGTGGAAGAATTACCAAACGTCCTCTGGGCACACCGAACTATACCCAAGACAAGCAATAATGAAACACCGTTCAGCCTATGGCGCAGAAGCAATGATATCGGCAGAGGTAGGGCTACCCTCACTAAGGCGCCTAGCAACCAATAATGATAACTATAGGCTCATGCGAAAAGGCTGAGAATTGTTGGAAGAAAGGCGTGAAATGGCCGCCATAAGTGAATCAAAGTATAAAAAAGCCTTAGAAAAATACTACAACCAACGCATGTCCAAACAAACTTTCAAGGAAGGTGATTACGTCATGCGGGACAATGAGGCAAGTAGGGCGGAATCCACAGGCAAGCTGGGACCCAACTTGGAAGGCCCTTACATCGTCCAAGAGGATCTAGGCAAAGGAGCATACCGCCTATCCAAACTCGACGGCACGACAGTCCCTCGCAGCTGGAACACCGGCTAGTTAAAAAAATGTTATATGTAGAATTTCGCCCCTAACGGAGAAATAAGCTATTCTCCTTTTGCAAGAATAATTCATCATGTACGATGTCTCTTAAGTTTATGAGCTATAAATAAAAGTGTTCTTTTACGTGCCCTCTACCATCTACATATACGTACAACATTACCACCGCATTTAAACTGCATATTACAGTACAAAATAACTCTGACACGAAATATTTTTCATAATACCAAAGTCAGATAATCAAAATTATACAACGCTAAAAGTGGGTATCTTGGTAATAGATACATTAACCACTATGAAAGATAGATATTTTGGTCATAAATACATACAACTAGCGAACAAAACCAAGTACTTGTCCCTGTTATCAAAAAACAACATACGGGAATATAAAAAAACGAACATGTTCTAATAAACTAAAAATCGGGAAACATTACCAACACCTCTGTAGGGGTGTACAATACTTCACGATACAACTCCAAAGGATGACGATCAACAATCAAATCCTCGTTGTTCCTCGCATCAGCCAGAGCAGCAAACATCCTTTGAGCACCGGTCGGGTTTATGTAGTGAGACTCACTACGGCGTCGCTCGTATACTATACTACACCGACTTACTCGGTCATGAGGAAAAACTTGATAAAGGCATCAGCGGTCAACGGAACAGTACCTGCTAACCTGAGTGTAGCATCGGCATCGGAAACGACAATGGGAAGGATATCATCGTTGATACCTTTACTAGACAGGGCTAGACAAGGCACAACATCGGGGGGACGAACCAAAGCGAACTCTCCGCATTCTAGTGCCTTACCAGGTACCTTATCTCAAAGGCAGATCATCGCATCAACCGCATCAAGAGCTCGAAGAATATCAGCAACTTTCCGAGAATGATACTTACGACGCATGTTGCACTTACCAAATTTGGTAAAAGGAAGATATTAGTATATAAAGGCTAAAATGACCAGACATTGATGACGAAAGTAAAATTAAATGGGATGTAGAGAGTCATGATGATGAAATGTCAAATCGTCACCCTTTGAACGGCGGCACTGCCATAATCATTGATTTCATTAATGGCTACTGACTACAACAAGTAATACACACATCCCAACAAAATGTAGCTTTTACAAAATATCAATGTCACATTAACAAAATAAAAGAAACAAGTAAACAACTATTCTTCTTCCGATTCCTCTGGCACTTCAAGCATTTGGCGCAACGATTCCATGCCGTCCTTGGCTACTTTGCTGGTCAGATCAGGATATGCTAAGAGAGAATCATTGTAAATAGCCTCCAATGCATCCGCCATCTCCGCGGTCAGCTTGCCCCCCGTCTTATGAAATTGGGGGGGGGGGTAAGTTTATTCATTTGATGACAGCTAACGTAGCCCTCATAAACGCCATCATGTTGACCTGATTTATAGGCAGCAGTAGACAAGCGGTCCAGCAGAGCAACAAACAGACCGGTGCATATATTCAAAGGCACCCACCAAACCATGGGAAATCAACCAATTTCTATCACCTTGCTGACCAGCTAAGCGATTGGTAAGGCTATCCACCTCAGCGGTAACCCGGTCCAGGGTGCTCTCAGCCTCATTAAGGAGCGCCTGCTGGGAAGATGCAGTGTGAAGGAGTTGATTCCTTTCGGAGAAAAGGGCATCACAGGCCTGCTGAAGCTCTCTAAGTTTTCCTTCACGCTCCTCAAGCTCAACCTGCTTGTCCCGGATCTTTACCTCAGATGCCTCCAGTTGAAGAGTCAAGTCCTAATACCTCTCCTGCACCTGATAAACAAAATCGGTATCAATACGATATCATTCCACCTCAGCGGATAACTCAGACCTAACCATTCGGGCCTCAAGAACAGCCTTGCACTCCAACTCTTCCTGGACGGCTTTGGCACGAGAGATTATACGATCGTTTTCAGCAATATAATGCACCCAAGATAACCTCTCTTCAGCCAAATTGGTAGTTACGCGCTTTAAATCAGCCTCAGCCTTGTTTTTCTCCAACAAGAACCGGCTCTCTCTAACACCCGCCGCATGAAGTTGGCTCTCAAAACGATTCCTTTCATCCACCAGTTCTTGGATGGCCAACTGCGCCTGGTGCAAATCATTGTTATCTTGCATACCTCGGCGCCTAATCAAAACAAGCCTTCGGGGGCCACTAACAGCTTCCACCATGGATACATTCATCAAATGCTCATTGTCCAACCCCTGGACATAAGCAGATTCGGCAGGCGAATATGCCCGCTCAACCCAGTGATGCACAATCGGGGGGAAGACCAGCCTAGACGACTCCGCTATCTTCCAATTAGGTTGATAACGCTTATCCTGAGCATGAGGATCCCAATACACGGAGGGGAGATATAGATCATCGAATAAACTGCCCCCGTCATCTATAAAGTTACCACGTGACCCACCAGTATCACTAACAGTTGTATCTTTTTCACTAGTAGACTCACCCCTAGCAGAAGTGGTAGGCATCTCTCCCACAGACGCGGGACGATCAACCATGGGAGAATCAAACATAGCCACAGAAACTGTGGACGCTGGGGCGGGATTTGAAACCAATAGGGTAAGGGAAGTAACAGGAAGAACGTTAGCCTGGGATATCAGCTCAATAAGAGGTACACTCTGACTACCGGCGACGGAAGCACTTATCCCCCCAGAAGTTAAAGGTGTCAAAAACCCACCATCGGTTATGACACCAGCAAGAGCATCTGCATAAAACAAACAATTAAAAACAAATGAAAGAACAAAGTGCTACACAAACAAAAAGCGGCCATATACCAGCATGTGACAGCAAGGTTGTTTTGGTCGCTTGGAAAGCCGATAAAGCCGGCATGGTCATACGCCTCTTTAGTGAAGGACGGAGAATAATGGCAGCAGGGGTGGAAGCGACAACCACAACATCCAGCGCAACAGATACATCAACCGCCGAGGGCGAGACGGTCACCTCAGAGGTAGAAATTTTCTTCCCAACTATCTTTATACGGGATATCTTCTTGGTCCCACCAAGAGATAACTCACTCCCATTTCTGGGGGGAGGACTAATAGGCTTGGCAGAAGTACCCGCCGTGGTTGCGGGAAGGAGGAAATGATCGGCGTGAATACTCAACACGCTGGCTTCCTTTTCCCCCACCACGCGATCAGCGGACCTTAAAGCAGCTTTCCGAGGGGGATCAACAAAATCAAACAAAGACCAATCACCTATTTTCACCCAAACAGTCAACATGTCAAACAAAGTGTTACCCATAAATTCAATAACAGAAAATCGGCACTTACCATTATCAAATCTCTAGAAGGCTGGGTACAATCGACTATCACGCTATAGCAAACTCATTCCAACCAACACAAGTGCACCTTCGGGAATCACTTGGCACTCGGAGGGGTGCTAACTCGTTTCTTGAACAAGGCATTCTCTGAGTATGCATCGGCGGGAGGACCCTCATCCTTGTATATTTCCTTAGGAGCCATCTCTCGCCAGTGCATCTCCCCAGGGATGACATTAACATCTATAAAGAATGATTTCTTTTTCCAATCCTTATCCCTGGAACTTGAAGGAATGCTCCTCAAACAGGAAACACCTATATCCCGGCCGATCAAAGGTGAAAAAAGGGGATTTCCAAACGAGAATAAAAACAACCCTAAAAACCAAGATTTCAGGGATATGGCCCAGCCCTAAGCAGGCAAATTCGAAATGACGAAGTTTCGCCAATCCAAGGGGGTGTACCTGCGAGATGTCGATCTGGTATTCACCAAGAACGACCTTGCAAAATTTGGTAATGGGAAGCCGGAGGTTACAAAATTTAAAAAAATCACTGAACAGGGTGATTTTCCCCCCTTTAAGAGGAAACGTTGTGTCTTTTTCCGACGGCAACATCGGAAGCCACTCCGGCTTAATATCGTATTCTTGAAGAAGATTATTAAAAGATGTCGACCCCCACTTGCAGTAAAGAACATCAGAACTAGATTCTGATTTGGAAGACTCGCTGATTTTGGGAGACATTTCAGCCAAACAAGAAGTTGAATGGAGCAAACCAAGAAAATGAAATGACAAGAGAACGAAATAGTATGCATATTTATGGAAAAGGTAAAAAACCTTTTGAAATTCAAAAGGAAGCACTAATGAAAAGGCAACACGTGATCGTTTAGGGCGTGCACAACTGTCATCCTATTGATGACCACCTGACACACCTTTTCACATCACCACCAAATTTAAAAAGTTGTTGTACTCCCAATTAAGAAATATGTACCCAGTGTATATTCTGACTTTTTCTCCTTTAAGTCCGATATCATGAATTTCATTTCATAACTTCGGACTAGGGGACATGACAAGGTATGACCCGGACCGGCTGACCGGATCCAGTCATCACCTATTATTTTATTATAAAAAATCAACTAAACTCACGTTTATTCTAGAATATTCTATTCTGCATGGATGAACTAAGCAACTAAATCTCCGATATTCTAGGAAGATCATGCAACTAACTCACCGGATGAACTCATAACATACAGGAAACCCTAATCATAACCAGAAACTATAAATAGAGGTAAACGTCAAAGGTATGGACATCCTGCTCTCACAGACTCTCTCCCTCACTATACTTTCTTACTCCCAAATTACAGAGACTTATTCTCACGCCGGAGGGTGGTTACAGGAATAACCCCATTCCTGTAACGAGTCATAACGGTGTTCTGTTTTGCAGTTAGCTGTTCGGATAGCTAAGCGTTGAAGTATTTTCCGGAGCCTAACCGTTCAGGTCAGTGTTTCTTCATCGAACAATCTGTCTAGAAAGTTAAAAGTTTCAAACTAAACGTTTATAAAACAAACATGAAACAGGTTTCACACAAAATGGTTCACCAAAACGATGAAAAGCAATATACGATACAAGAGGGAATCTAACACCTCTACACTCCTTTGAATTCTAAGAACATAAACCTTATAATCAATGTTGATATGAAGACGAATACAAACAACTCATTGAACGAAACCCTACAACGAGAACGAAGTGAATGAATAAATTCTGGTTGCATCCTTTCATTTAAATATATGGGTAAATTACACTTTTCGTCCTTTATGTTTGTATCGAATTGCAATGGATAACCTTTAAATTCAATAATTATAGTCGCAATCCTTTATTTAGAAAACTCGTCACACCTTTCGTCCTTTAGCGTTAGCTTGATTTATTTTAAAGGTTAAGTTTGGTCACGTGCACCCCATGTGAGCGCAATAAAGTCATTTTTACTCTTGTCTTCTTCCTCATTATAAACCCTTTAAAAGTTTGACCCATTGACAGAGTTGACTTATCCACCACTAACCACCATTGTATTTCCCCTCTGCCACAGCCACCACCGCCTAAAACCCCAACCTCCGGCGACCACCACCACAACCACCATCTCCGCAACCACTTTGCAGCCACCGCAGTCCCTCCACCAAAATTAGAACTCGTCCCCACTGGAAACGCAAAATCACCACCAGATCTCTCCTCTTCTTTGTCAATTTTGGTTTTTTTTTTTTTCCGGCCACTTAGTCCATCAAGAAGTAAACAACATGCCTAACCACTGGCACTCAATTAGAGCCGCCATTTTCTCTCATCTCTCTATCAAAAACCCTAACTTTACCCCAACCACTGGCACTCAATCACAGTCGCCATTTTAGTCTGCCGGAAAATCAAACGTTGTCAAAGACCGGAGATTTGTTGCCGTAGACACTGGCTTCACGTCTATCGGCTGATCACAACAGATTCATGGCCTAAACTCCGTCGGAAAACCCCCACACAGAACCCATATTCATCAGGAAGCGGCGGTAGCAGGTTCATGATGGCACACCCATTTCATCTTCGTCTGAAATCTTCACTGTAAGAAGATCTGATTTTACCGAGCAGATCTGCAGTGCTTACCGACTGCATGTTTTGTTATTTTTGTTTCTTATCGATTAAATCTGATTTGCCTCTCTTGCAACAACCCCAAAACCATAGAACTTGGTGGGTTTCCGATGTGGTGGTTAAGAAGATGGTGGTGGTTTTTGGCAGTGGAGGTGGCACTCATGGTTGTTGGAGGCTAGCAGAGACGAATATTTAGTGGTGACTGCACTTGGTTTTTTAATTTATTGACTTTGATTATGATGTGCAGAAGAAGCAAAATGATATGATTTTATCTATGTTTTTTAGTTTTTATTATTTTTAAGTTTGATTTTGATTTGCCAAATGATATGATCTATCTATGTTTTTTTATTTTTTGTTTTTTATTAAGTTAGTTTTTGATTTATTTATAATTTATAAATATACTTTAAAATAAAAAGAATAAGGTAAAATGGCTGAAATACCCCCATCTGTCTTGCACATGATTAAACTTAATTGATAATTTAAGCAGGTTAGTGCTAAAAGACCTAACGTGAAATGAGTCTTTCAAATAAAGGATTGTTACTGTAATTATTGAAGCTAAAGGTTATACATTGCAAATTGCTACAAATATAAAGGGCGAAAAGTGTAATTTACCCTAAATATATCTTCCCAAGTTTCACTTTAGTTCCTCAAGTTTACATCTGCTGCAACTTGGTCCCTTGAACTTTTCTTTCAGCTACAAGTTGCTCACATTTTTTATACTTCGCCAACTTTAGTACCTCAACACTAAGCACATGTCAATACTGACCTAAAACCTGAAATATAAGCATCCGAAATAAGAACACAAATATCTTTTCATGTTAACATAATCTTTTTTAATGTCCGAGTTAACAAAACAGTTTTTAACTAAAGCTGATAGGTTATGAAATATGGTTCGGTTTTGACCCGGCCCATAAACAAACCCACCCCGATAGACTAAATTGATTTGGTTTTCCGGTTTTTATGTTTCGAATTATAGAAATTCTATAAAATCAACCTTTTAAATTTTACAAAAATATCAACTCTTAGAATTGCTAAAAACTTGCATAAAGTTATATAAAATCGTTTCAAAATTTTACAAATGTTAACAGCTTAATTGTCAATAATAGTTAACAAATTTTTAATTTGTTAATAATTAATTGCCAAAACCACGTTAACAGCTTAATTGTTAATATTAGTTAACAAATTTTTAATTTGTTAAGCTTTAATTACCAAAACCACAAAGAATGGAGGTCACCAGACACTCTTTGAAATACAGTTTTAACTTAGCAAGACATTCGAAGTTAGATGATTTTTTATTTAAAGGCCAACGAATAAAAGCACGGCTACCTGGGGTAACCCAATGACAAAAGACAATCCCATACGCTTGCGACCACAAACAACGTTAGATAGCCCAAGCCCATCATCTCCAATTCTGGGGAAAACCCGTCACCCGAAGGCCCACTGTGATGAAACCCAATTGAGATACGAACCTGAGACCTATGACCTCAAACCTAAATCTCCACTTTCCCTCCAATGTCAATTAAGCTATAGCTAATTGATATTTTTGTAAGGGTAAATTACACTTTTCGTCATTTATGTTTGTAATGAGTTGCAATGGATGGCCTTTAACTTTAATAATTACAGTCACAGTCCTTTATTTGCAAAACATGTTACACCTTAGGTCCTTTAACCCTAACCTAGTTAAAACTTTCAGTTAAGTGAGATCATGTACAACCCATATGAGGGAAAAACAGTCATTTAATAAAAAAAATGTTATATAAAAATTATAAAACCTAATCCTCCATCATCATCTCCCCCTTTCTCCCTCCCCTGTACTCTCTCTCTCTCTCTCTCTCTCTCTCTCTCTACATACAGCTTAGGGTTTCAAAACCCCCAATTCAATTTCAACCCAATTTCATCTCAAATCGCATCGCATCGTTTACAACCCTAAACCCTACCACACGAATTCGAATAATATTATTAAGATTAAGGTCCGGCCACCGCGGTTTGAGCCACGTAGGCACGCCGGAGCTGAGTTCCGACTGTTAGGGCTTTGGGATATGTATACAGGTTAGCGTTTAGTTTTCCTTCGAGTTTAAGTTTATTGTTGGGAAGACGTGGAGGTCAGAGACGAAGAACCTTGGTAATGTTTCTTTTACAGTTCAGCAAACGTGAACTCAAGAATCAAAGGAACTTCTTACGAGTATTTAGAACATGAAAAGGTTCAAAACTTTTGCAGCGAAAATCTCGATAGTAAACGGAAAAAAGGAATCTAACCTGATGAGTTTGGAGGTAAAATTCCTAGATCAAAAATGGTTGAAATTTCCGCAGAAGGTGTGTATAATACCAGAAATGGTGTTCTATGTATGATAGGTTGTAAGTTTATTACGTTCTGTGGATGTTGTTTTTAAGTTTAATTATCTGAATTCGTCTGTTCTGGAAGTGGTGCTTATTTTAAACCGGTGTCGGTTTTTTTTTTTTGGGGGGGGGGGGGGTAATGGTTGTGGTGGTGTGTAGTTGTTGCGACGGGGGGTAGTAATGGTTAGAGAGGTGGGAGAGATTGGAGTGGTGGTAATGGAGATCTGCACAGAGAAGGGAAGAGAAAGAGAGAGTGGGATGTTTGGATGTTTTTATAAGTTTTAAAATGTCATTTTTTTATTAAATAATTTAAATTATTATGTAAAAGGACTAAACTACCCTTATATAACCAGACTTAATTGAAAATTTTAACCAGATTAGTGTTAAAGGACCTAAGGTGTAATGGGTTATACAAATAAAGGATTGTGACTGTAATTATCGAAGTTAAAGGTTATCCACTGCAATACGATACAAACATAAAGGACGAAAACTGTAATTTATTTAAATTATTTAATAAAAATGACATTTTAAAACTTATAAAAACATCCAAACATCCCACTCTCTCTTTCTCTTCCCTTCTCTGTGCAGATCTCCATTACCACCACTCCAATCTCTCCCACCTCTCTAACCATTACTACCCCCCGTCGCAACAACTACACACCACCACAACCATTACCCCCCCCCCCCCAAAAAAAAAACCGACACCGGTTTAAAATAAGCACCACTTCCAGAACAGACGAATTCAGATAATTAAACTTAAAAACAACATCCACAGAACGTAATAAACTTACAACCTATCATACATAGAACACCATTTCTGGTATTATACACACCTTCTGCGGAAATTTCAACCATTTTTGATCCAGGAATTTTACCTCCAAACTCATCAGGTTAGATTCCTTTTTTCCGTTTACTATCGAGATTTTCGCTGCAAAAGTTTTGAACCTTTTCATGTTCTAAATACTCGTAAGAAGTTCCTTTGATTCTTGAGTTCACGTTTGCTGAACTATAAAAGAAACATTACCAAGGTTCTTCGTCTCTGACCTCCACGTCTTCCCAACAATAAACTTAAACTCGAAGGAAAACTAAACGCTAACCTGTATACATATCCCAAAGCCCTAACAGTCGGAACTCAGCTCCGGCGTGCCTACGTGGCTCAAACCGCGGTGGCCGGACCTTAATCTTAATAATATTATTCGAATTCGTGTGGTAGGGTTTAGGGTTGTAAACGATGCGATGCGATTTGAGATGAAATTGGGTTGAAATTGAATTGGGGGTTTTGAAACCCTAAGTTGTATGTAGAGAGAGAGAGAGAGAGAGAGAGAGAGAGAGTACAGGGGAGGGAGAAAGGGGGGAGATGATGATGGAGGATTAGGTTTTATAATTTTTATATAACATTTTTTTTATTAAATGACTGTTTTGCCCTCATATGGGTTGTACATGATCTCACTTAACTGAAAGTTTTAACTAGGTTAGGGTTAAAGGACCTAAGGTGTAACATGTTTTGCAAATAAAGGACTGTGACTGTAATTATTAAAGTTAAAGGTCATCCATTGCAACTCACTACAAACATAAAGGACGAAAAGTGTAATTTACCCTAAATAATTTAAATTATTATGTAAAAGGACTAAACTACCCTTATATAACCAGACTTAATTGAAAATTTTAACCAGATTAGTGTTAAAGGACCTAAGGTGCAATGGGTTATACAAATAAAGGATTGTGACTGTAATTATCGAAGTTAAAGGTTATCCACTGCAATACGATACAAACATAAAGGACGAAAACTGTAATTTATCCTTTTTGTAATTTATAATTATTATTACTTGCTAGTTAATAATGTTTTTATTATCAGTTTTATTTTTTACTTAATTTATCAAAGTACAGATAAATATTTAAACTAACTACCAAATATTACTTTAATAAAATTGGAGCTGAAATTTCATTCTTCTATATAATAAAAAGCCTAGCCTCCTTGCAGAGGTGTTAGGCTTTATCCTGAGCTCACTCGAGTTTTCGTCCCACCGTGTGTTACGTCAAAGAGTTCTGCTCTTGTGGTGGCAAAACGACTGTCAAGTGGCATCCGGCGGTATGATTTCCCGGGGGAACGACCAAGCCAAAACTCTGAAGACAACGTAGGCCGGACAAGACAACATAGTCTGGCCGGAATGGGGCAACGAGACTCTCTAATTTAGAGAGTGTAGTAGCCTAAGATAATAAAGTTGTCGTTCCTAAAAAGATATATAACAAAAAAATTGATATATTTTGTATATATAATATAATAGTAAAGTAATAAAGCAAATTAAAGAAAAGAAAGCACATGCAAGTTAATCTAATTGCCATACAAGTTGCCCTATCAATTTAAAATTTTGTCAAAGGTAGGCTTTTTGTAATCAAGCGGTTAACAATGATATTGCAATAATGAGTTGGGGAGAAATGGAAGCAGCGCCACTCAAAGTTAATCTTCTCAAAAGAATATAAAGCAATAATTTGGGACTTCTTAGACCTAAAAAGGCCACTCAATTCCTCTCTAAAGCAATCATTTGAAAACCCATTTTATGGTATAAGGGTGTACGGTGTGGCGGTAAAGGGGAGCGGCAAAGTGGGTTTGCCCAGCGGGAACACCGCCGCCGATCCTTTTACCGCTCGGTGAAATTTAATGAACGGTGAACCTTTAGCGCTCGAGCTTTGTGCAATCTCAACGGCTATATAGCCGTTTACAATTAAAAAAAATAATTTTCAACTTTATAAAATCAAACCAAATTCACTTTCATTTTCACCAAACAAACCATATTCTCTTTTATATTCATTGCCATTTTTTAAACACTACTCATCTTTTCAAATCTTTTCAAACAAATGGAAGGCTCAAACAAAGATGAAGGGAAGAAAAAAAATGTAGGGTCCGGTTCGAAGGCGAGGGCTCAAGATAAACGTGATGGTTCGGGTGGTTCTAGTGTGCCGTTTCATCCCCAACTTGGCTTTGCTCATCAAACCCAACCTCCATTTTTTTAACCAAACCATGCAACCGAATTTCGGTTACGATAGCCAACCCCACCAAAATTGGATGCTACACGGTCCGATGATGGTTAGTCCCGGTATTTATGATTAACCCCTAGACGCCCAAAATTCTTTTGATCAGTTTGCTTTTCAAACCCCACGCTCACAATCACCGAGAGACATACAAGATGATTTCGAAGAAGAGTTCGTGTCCGATACTCAAGAGCAACATAATGATGAGGAAGAAGATGTTGCCGTATAAGAAATTCCCATGAACCAAAATGAAGCCGCAAAGGAAAGAAGAGGAAAAGCGAAACGGGAAAATTGGACGTCTAATCAAGAAGAGGCGTTGGCAAAGGCTTATGTTCATTCCACTTTGAACAAATGAAAAGGCAATCAATAAAAGTCGGATGGTTTTTGGAACAAAGTTCTAAAGCACTTCAATCAAACGGTTGGAGGAAGTAACTGAAACCACCACCAAGTTCGATCAAAATGGATGGCGATGCAAACAAAATTGAATACATTCAACGGTTTATATCATCAAGCGGAAAACTTTATTATTTATATACTGTCACACCCCTTTCTAAAGCGGAAGCACGAGGTGTGATCCTGAAAGGTTCTCATTGCCATGATCATAAAATAAACTCCACATGCCATTCATAGTTTAACATTCCAAAATAAAAGTTAAGTTAAAGGTTTACATCACACGAAAGATAATTGTTTGAAAAGTTTACAACTTCATTTCAAAGACAAATATCAAGGTTTTGTCCATTATATCTTCGCAGAAGGCGGGAAATAACGAACAAATCCTGCAAAAGTGGCTTGGAGCATCGACACAAAATGACTTGAAACAAAAAGAACCATCTTGGATAAGGGAACCGCGCATACATCCATCTAGTTACCTGAAATACATGTAAGTTTTGGAAAATCGTCAACATAAGTAGGTGTTAATTCATGCAGTTTTGTGTAAAACATTTAAGTATTCGTTGTAACAATCATGGTATATAATTGTAATTGAAAAAGTATTCTGTAAATGTAAGGAAATTGAGATCGCTAATGGTTTGCAAGGCCATTAACGTGTGTAACGACATAGGAAGCATCCAAACCATAGGAATTTTACTTGTCGATTCACGACTAGAGACACAAAAGCACTCTCGGTAAAAATGTGGCCAGGAGTGTGGCTGCCAGAAAGCCATTAGATCCAACCTTTTGTTTCTCGGTCTAAGTATTACGTTGATTAATGGTGCTTATGACACCCTATTCGTGACATGATCTATTGTATTATTCCTTAGTTTTGTTTCTACATACCACAGTACATGTATTTTCCCCAAGTTTAGAAAACAAGAAAATGTTTAAAAAGTGGGGACATGAACTCATAGTTTTGCGTAACTCGCGTCATAAACGTTCACCGGCTTTGTCGTGTAGGCGTCGCAACCTATAATTGTTCTATGTACGTTAGTCACTAGACTTGTATCAAGCAAGTATAAGTCACCATCTTAAGTTTATGTATTTGTCTTTTGTATGTTCAACTCTTGTGAGGGTCGTGCCCTTGTTTGTCTGGTCTCGCCCGTTCATGGTGTCTTTGCACTTTGAATTTGTATTGTTTATTTGTAAATATATATTTTACTTCCCATAATAAATATTGGTTTATGTAGTCTTTGCCAAAATAATAAGTGTTAAAAATAAACTATATTTTTAACTTGTCCATATATGTTCCTTATATTATTTTCCAAAAAATGAATATAAGTATTTTGTTAAATAATATTCTCAATATTATTTTTGTGCAAGTATACTTAGGAAAATATACTTGTATTTTTATGTAAATACTTGTGGATTTTACATTATTTGCCAAAAATCAATACTTTGATTTTTATTACTTTCCAGAATTATATTTCTTAAAAATAATATATTTTTAAGACTTGTGTGGAATATATATATTTTTTCATGCTTGGAAATATATATATTTATTTTTGTTATTCACCGGAATTTTTATAATTTTTACTACTTTGTAGTTGATATATATTTGTCCAAATATAAATTTAAGTCCATAATTGTCCTTAAATTGTCCAAGTCCAAGAATTTGTTAAGGAATATATTTATACAAATATATTTTCTTGTATTTGTCCATATACTCTTCTTGTGAGGATTTTGTATACTTGTATACTTAAGTATCCTTTGTATTTGTATGTGTATTTTGGTATTTATACTCCTTGGGAGTGTTTAGTGTATTTTTCAAGTTCCTTATACACTACTACATATATTACACATAATATACACTTAGCACAAAATTTGGTGATCACTAAATATGTATATTTTTCCTAAAAATATACATACTTAATCATAAATTTTCACATGAAGAAATCATTATTTCTTAGCTTTATATCTTATGCAAAAATTAGGAAACCTTGATAAGTATTTTTAGGTGAATTTTTGGGGTATAAGTTTCACCAATACTTATATTTTTCTAAGTGTCAAAATTTTGTAAAAATTTTGACATAGTTTCCCCTAAAAATGGAGGTTTCCCATGTTTTCAAAATATGTTTTTATTTTCTTTTCATCACCAAAAACAATTTCTAACAATTTTCACAAGCAACATACACTAATTACTTCATGTAAAACATTATGATGAACTTGATTTTTGCTAAAAAAAAAGTGTAGTCTTTTAGATCTACACTTTACATACAATGATCTTTCAATATCAAGTGTTCTTGTAAATTTTAAACATACTTTTTATGAAACTTTAATTTACTAACCAAACCATCCATGAGTTTTCAGGTTTCAAAGTCTTGAAAATCATGTTCTAAAATCATTCTTATGATCATTGAAAAGATCATTATGCTTATAACCATGTTTCATCATGGATCTTTCAAAATCCTTACTTATCATACTTGAAACTTTCATAAACAAGCTTCTTGATGATCCTTTAACAAACTTTTCATGGAGTTTAGTTTCAAAAGTTAGTTTTACATACACTTTGTTACTTCAAGAACACAAGATCATGCTTCAAAAATCATCTTTCAAGTTCACATAAAGGTTTCACAAGTTCATCTTCAAGTTTAACCATGGATCTTTCAAGATCCATGCTTAAACTTGTTAGATCTAAGCTTCTAACAAGCTTAACATGATAGATCTAAACAAACACACAAGATTCAACAACAACAACTTCACCACATACATCAAATAACATTAAAATCACTTGTTTTCCTAATGTTTATGTTAGATCTTTACTTCTTCATCTTTTAAAGTTTAGTTTCTTAGATGGTGTGACTTGTACATAACATAAACATGAACTAAAATAGTGTTTCGAAGGCTTACTACTAGCTCTATTGGCTAGGGAAGTGGCACAAATGAAGATGAAAAATGAAGAATATGAGAGGTTAAAAGCTCCAGAAAGAGGTCCTTCAACTTCTAGCACTTGTAGCTTCCTTATATAGCCTCCATACACCTTAGATTCACCTTGGATTGCTTGATTGAAGCTTGAAAATGAAGAGGTGTGGGTGGTGTGGGTGAGCCAAGAGCAAGGGAGGAGAGGGAGGAGAAGTTTGGTGTGTTTTGAATGTTAAGATGATAATG
The DNA here is from genome assembly GCA_030545235.1 of Helianthus tuberosus. NCBI lineage: Eukaryota > Viridiplantae > Streptophyta > Magnoliopsida > Asterales > Asteraceae > Helianthus > Helianthus tuberosus. The sequence continues at coordinate 91,918,308 of CM060411.1, forward strand.
AATGAGATCTAAGGGTTTTTGACATCTTCTTCCAACATTTCATTATCCAATAGTTCATGTGCTTAATATCTTGGCAACAATCACAAATATTATATTGAAAAGGTGGGGTGGGCCCTTGGGGCCGGTTTTCGAATGAGGGGGGGGGGTATTATGTCAAAATTTGAAAGTTAAGGGTGAATAATGTAAACTAGAAGGTTTAAGTTAGTTTAAGTGTGTTTAGGTGTTTTTATGATTTTTAAGGTGTTTTACCACCAATACTAGCTTAATATCATAAAAACAATACTTCTAGTCTAATTTTGATGTTTTGGGTAGTGTCCGGTTAACGGTTCGTTAAAGTGCTAAATTGCGCAGTTTTACTAGGTATGAAGCACTTTTTGTGTCAATTTTAATTCCTGGCACTTTGTAAGTTATTCTGGACAATAAAACATCAATTCTGCATAATATTTTGGTGTTAAAATGCTGTTTTTTGCTGTTTTTATGCTGAATTCTGCAGAATTCAACATTTAGGGTGAGTTTCGGGTGTCTTTTAGTGCGTATTTTTGTTTCCGGAAAGTGTATATGTTAGCCCTTGTATCCACACTTGGGTTTTAATGTGTTTTTGATGTTGGACCTACTTCTAGGCCCTAAATCTATTATCTGACTGCTTTCTGCGGAAGTGCTGACACAGCGTGTCCTACCAGTGAGTTTACTAGTCTTTTTGACGCAACACTTAATGTAATACACAATGCAATATTTGAAGTATAAAACATGCATGAATTCATATGTAAGGCAAGTAATCACACAATGTTGACGTTTAAGCACATAATTGCAGTTAATAAATAATAAATAAATAGCACGGAAATTACCGGTTTTGTGCTAGTTGTCACAGTCTCCCCCCATTAAAAGAATTTCGTCCCGAAATTCAATCTGAGTTATCTCTCGCAGGAGCTTTCTCGAATAGGTGGAGGTACTTGGCTTTAAACTGGTCTTCGCATTACCACATGTACTCGGGTTCGTGTTTAGAGTTCCAACGTACCTTGACAAGTTTAATGCGACTCCTCCTTGTTTTCTGGATCTTCCAATCCATTACCTCAACAGGCTGTTCTGTAAATCGGAGTTTGTTGTCGATATGCACCTCATCCGCAGGGATCATAACTGTTTCTTGGGTTGGACTCTTTTTTAGGTTTGACACATGGAACGTATCATGTACACCATTCAGTTCCTCCGGTAACTCCAATTTGTACGCTACGGTACCAATCTTTTCCAAGATCTTGATGGTCCAATGTATCATGGATTCAACTTCCCACGTTTTCCAAACCTTGCTACACCTTTCCAAGGTGAGACCTTCAACAAAACTTTGTCTTCCACCTCGAAGTCTAAAGGCTTCCATCTTCGATCGATCTAGCTCTTTTGTCGATCACAAGCCGCCTTGATGCATTCTCGGATCTGCATGATTTTGTCGGTCATTTCTTGAAAGGGTTCGGGACCAATCAACTGTTTATCTCCAGCGTCTGCCCAACACAACGATGAGCGGCACGAGCGGCCATATAGAGCTTCGAACGGTAGCTGTTATTATAGGAAAACTCAACTACGGGTAGATGAGTATCCCAGCTACCGCCTAAATCCATCACACATGCGCGAAGCATATCTTCCAATGTTTGTATAGTCCGTTCTCTTTGACTGTCTGTATGCGGATGGAAGGTCGTGCTTAGATCTAATTGAGATCCAAAGGCCTCTTGGAAGGATTTCCAGATCCTTGATACGAAACGTCCATCTCTGTCTGAAATAATCGAAGTAGGCACTCCATGGCGTGTCACTATTTCCTTGAGATATAGCTCAGCAAGCTTTCCGGTGCTATCTTTTTCTCGGATTGGTAGGAAAGTGTGCAGACTTTGTTAATCGATCAACTATTACCCATTACCCATATCATATTGTGTCCTCTAGGGGTACTGGGTAATTTGATTATAAAGTCCATCGAAATTTGCTCCCACTTCCATACGGGAATCTCAGGTTGTTGCAGTAGGCTGGACGGTTTCTGATATTCGGCCTTGACCTTAGCACAGGTTAGGCACTTTCCAACATAAGCAACAACGTCGCTTTTGAGTTTTGGCCACTGATGTGTGCAAAATGTAACATATAAATTACATCAAATGAGGCATAAACTAACCCTTTTTTAGTACTAATGTTGGAAAAAGTGTGTTTTGGTCTTCCTTTTGAATTTACAGGACCAAATGAGCTTAAACGAACAAAAGGAACAAATATACAGCCAAAACCAACATAAATACAAAGAAAAGGAATAAACATGACATGCCCGACCCCTCGACAGCATCCCCAAAGCAAAAACAAGACAACAGAAGACTGACCCCGGGGCCGTGCCCAGCCGGACACGGGGGCGTGGACAAGGTCTTGCAGAAAAGACAAATCTGTAGAAGCTTCTACACCCACCACGGGTGCGTGCCCAGCTCAGCACGGGGCGTGGTCAACGCAAAGATACGCAGAATCTTGCAAAATCTTGATAGTACAGATACGATGCTGACCACGGGGCTGTGGGACCCTCTGCTGACAACTGCATTTAATGAAGGAAGAGAAAAGGCTGGCCACGGGGGCGTGCCCACTGGACACGGGGCCATGGCCAGAGCACTGTGCAGGCTATAAATAGGGGTGCTTGGCTCACTTCAAAGGCATCCCTTGGCAAACCACTACTCTCCCACTTTGTCACCACTCCACCACCACTAGAACACAAACACCCACCACCATTATCCATCATCCATCTTTAGAGTGTGTAGTAGTCTCGGGATCCAAGATTGATCGTAAGGGTTCTTGCCAATCAAAGGCCATGTTTGGTTAAGCCTCTTACATCACTTGGTGAAGACAAGTCTTTTATGTGTTACTTTTGATTTTTAATCTTTCGGCACTTTTTATTTGGTTTTGTATTAATGACTTTAATAACTAGTTTCTTATGTTGAAGGTGAATTCTTCCTATAATTTTTCCGTGGTGTCTTGGCGTTACTTACTATCTATATAAAGTAAAAGATTACATCATTCATGTTTTTACGGCCTATATAAAAGCATGTTGACTACCTGGTCGGGGGTTAAGGGAATGGTTTGGTAAGGTTATTGCCTTGTTCAGTGTATAGAACCTGCAAGGACCTGGTTCAAGCTTACTAGGACCTCCTTCAATACCCACTGGTATTGGATGGCGGGGGTGCGAATAGCTTGAACCCCTCATATGTAAATTACTATTAATACATTAAACCGGCTACTTGGGATTGTATCCTTGCCGATTCAAACCACTTCAAAAGAGGGGCCTACCACTTTTCGCATTAATAACTTAATTAATTATCTTTCAATATTCCAACCCTTTGGAATTGTATCTCCGTTGACTCAAACCACTAGGTTGAGGGTAACATCACCTTCAAAAGAGGGGCCTACTACTATAACTAGATAATCTCTTAAAAAGTCCGAAAGTGCGAAAATCATCAAAGGATACATTAAAGGCGAGTCGGATCCAAGTGATTCATCTTGTCTATCTGTTTTTTTATTTTTATTTTATTTCTGCATTTTAGTTTTTATTTTCATGTTTCAAAACTTTTCTCAAAAATTTAGATTAATTAGACGTTGAGGATAAACCGGTACTAAGCTCTTGTGTCCTTGGACGACCTCGGTATCTTACCAACACTATACTACGCTCACGATGGGTGCACTTGCCCAAGTGTGTGTTTAGTGTTAGTAGAATATCGTGTTTTATAAATTTAAAAGTTGACTAATGCGTAAAATGGGCTCAAAATATTAATAAAATAATATCGCGCTTCTCACACACCAGCCACCAATAATACTCTTTCAAGTCCTGATACATTTTGTCCAATTCTGGGTGGCTCGAGTATCTTGACTTGTGAGCTTTATCAAAGATAACTTCTCGAATACCGCCATAGAACGGAACCCAAATGCGTCCCATAAAGTATAAGGTTCCCTCTTCGTTTGGCACTAATTTCTTCTCCATACCCCGGAGATATTCAGCTTTAAGATTTTCCTTCTTAAGGGCTTCTTGTTGTGCATCATGAATGCGCGAAGTGAGATTCGTCCGATTCGTCATTTCTAGAGCTCGAACCCTTAAGGTCTTAATCCTTTCCTTTCGACTCAATGCGTCTGCTACCACATTTTCCTTTCCAGGATGGTACTTAATCTCACAGTCGTAATCGTTTAGTAACTCAACCCGTCGTCGTTGACGCATATTTAACTCCTTCTGATCAAATATGTGCTGCAAACTCTTGTGATATGTGAAGATAGTACATTGAGTACCATACAAATAATGTCGCCAAATCTTCAAGGCAAATAACACCGCGCCTAGCTCCAGCTCGTGGGTGGTATAATTCTTCTCATGTACTTTCAATTGTCGTGATGCGTAAGCGATGACTTTTTGGCGTTGCATGATCTGCAACTCAATCCCTGACGTGAAGCGTCACAGTATACCACAAAGTCTTTAGTGCCTTCGGGTAGAGATAGTATCGGTGCATCACATAGCTTGTCTTTGAGAAGTTGGAAGGCTTTTTCCTGCTTGTCTCCCCAATCATACTTCTTGTCTTTCTGTGTAAGGGAAGTTAGCGGTTGAGCAATTTTGGAGAAATTCTCGATAAATCTCCGGTAATAGCCCGCTAATCCAAAAACTGTCGAACTTCAGTCGGTGTCTTGGGGGCTTCCCAATTCTTTATCGCTTCAATATTCGCTGGATCTACATGGATACCATTCTCGTTTACCACATGACCAAGGAACTGTACCTCGCGAATCCAAAATTCGCATTTTGAGAACTTTGCATAAAGCTTCTCTCTCTTCAGTAGTTCCAGAATGGTTCTGGGATGTTGCTCATGCTCTTCCTTTGTTTGTGAATAAATCAGAATATCATCGACAAATACAATCACGAATTTATCGAGATACGGTTTACATACACAATTCATCAGATCCATAAACACTGCTGGTGCATTCGTAAATCCAAATGGCATCACAAGGAACTCGTAGTGCCCATAACGAGTCCTGAACGCAGTCTTTGGTATGCTCTCCTCTTGAATCCTCAACTGATGATATCCAGACCGAAGGTCAATCTTGGAATAATAGCTCGATCCTTGCAACTGGTCGAATAAGTCGTTAAACCTTGGTAACGGGTACCGATTCTTAACAATGAGCTTATTCAACTCTCTGTAATCAATATACATCCGCAAGGTTCCATCCTTCTTCTTTACGAACAATACTGGAGCTCCCCAAGGTGAGAAGCTCGGCCTTATGAATCCTTTATCCAACAACTCCTGGAGTTGTGTTGAAAATTCTTGCATCTCGGATGGTGCAAGTCGATATGGTGCCTTGGCTATAGGAGCGGCGCCTGGAACCAAGTCATATGGAACTCGAATTGTCTTTGCGGAGGTCATCCTGGCAAGTCTTCGGGAAAAAGGGAATTCCTTTACCACAGGAATGTCCTCAAGCTTCGGCTCCTCAACCTTCTTATCTACTACATGTGCCAAGAATGCAACACATCCTTTTCGCAAGCATTTCTGTGCCTTCATACAATTGATGATCTGCAAGGGTGTGTCTCTTTTCTCTCCATGGACTATGAGCGTTCATCATTTGCAAGAGGGATGCGAATGATCTTCTCATGACAAAAAATTTCGGCTTTATTCTTGGACAGCCAGTCCATTCCAACTACAATATCAAAGCTGCCCAACTGAGGAGGCAAAAGATCGATGCTAAATCTTTGTTTACCAAGTTTCAATGTACATCCTCTAACAACTTCACCCGATTCAACAAGTTTACCATCGGCTAATTCTATGGAATAAGGGATATCTAATTTACTAGACTCAACTCCAAGCATATGTTTAAATTCCACATATATGAAACTATAATCTGCACCAGTGACAAATAATATGGATGCAAAGTGATTGAGAAACGTACCGGTGACCACATTAGGGTCCTCGCGGTCGTTCCTTGCTCCTATCATGAATACTCGAGCTTGAGCGTTGTTTTCCCTTGGGCAATCTTTCTTGAAGTGCTCTTTGCTACCACAACCAAAGCATCCTTGGTTTTGTCCATTTTTGTTTCCATTTCCATTACCGGTACCATTGCCATTTCCATTACCGTTCCCATTACCAGCGCCATTTCAGTGTCCATTCCCGTTCCTATTACCACTTCCATTTCCTCTTCCCTAACAGTCTTTGGTACGGTGACCCAATTTTCCACACTTATCGCATTTTGGAATGCGACAAGCTCCATCATGGTGACGCTTGTACTTGTTACATTTGGGCAGAGTACCCTGGTATCCTCTAGCTACGACATCATTCGCAGCTGCAAGTGTTTTCGCCTCCTTAGGCAGGTTAGCATCACGTTTCTTATTGTTGGAACCCTTGTTGTTGTTACGGGTTGCTTGACTCAGATTCGAATGTTTCCTTTTCTTGTCACCAGATGATTGGGCATGGGTCTCGGTTTTCTTAGTGGACTTCAATGATAGCTTCTTCTTGCGAACAACATCCTCAGTAAGGCTGCAGCCAGAGTTACAGCCTGATTGATCGTTGTGGGTTCTGCCACAGCTACCAAACTGTGAAACTCCGGAGCCAATCCCCAGATGTAGCGCTCGATGCACTTAAATTCAGGAGTCAACAGATAGGGGATCACTCTCGAGAGATCATGGAATCTTTGAGTGTAACCAACAATGTCCGCACCAACCATGGACGGATTCCAAAACTCAGTCTCCAGTCTTTGAAGTTCAGCACGTGAGCAATACTTTTCCCTCATTCTTTCCTTTAACTCATCCCATGTCATACCGTAAGCGGCATCATCACCCAGAGTTTGGACTTGTATATTCCACCAAGTCAAAGCTTCGTCGACGGACAATCCAGTAACAAAAGTGACTTGCTGGTCTGCGGTGCACTTGCTCATGCGGATCGTGGAATCAGTTTTCTTCGTCTAGAGCACGAAAGCCACTGCACCTCCAGTGCCGTCGTAATTCAGTGGCTTGCAGTCGAGAAACTGCTTGTTGGTGCTGTTAGTGCATTCATCTGTCGTCTTCGTCTTATGTCGAGTCTCGAGCTCGTTGCGGATTTGAACATGTCTGATAGCTTGAGATGTCTGGTAGCTTGAACATGTTTGATAGCTTGAGATGTCTGGTAGCTTGAACATGTCTGATAGCTTGAGATGTCTGGTAGCTTGAACATGTCTGATAGCTTGAGATGTCTGGTAGCTTGAATGTGTATGTGTCATTTCAAGCTATCAAGCTAGTACTATATATAGGATTGTCATTTGTCATTTGAAGGTAGCAAGGTAGAGAGACTAGATTCCATACCGAGGTGCTGCCGGTGTGAAGACTGATTGTAATCGATAGTAAATCAATATAATCAGTGTTTAAAGTGATACGCAAGCTGTTTCAAAGTCCGTTTCTTATTTTCCGCATCTGAAACGGATTAAATCTCTTCTGATCGACTCGTTTGGGTCACAAAACGATCCTACAAGTGGTATCAGAGCTCAGGAGGAAGAGATTTCGCAAAAACAGCTCGTTTTTATCATTTTTTCTGATTTCTACACCATTTCTTTTCAAAATTAATTTTTTTACGGTTAAAAACGGCTCAAATTCACATATCTTGTTCGTAATCATGTATTAATGAATCCTGGAAAGTTTTAGCTTTAAAATCGACTTAAATCTGGTTCAAATCGGTCTGCTAGCTTGAAATTGGTTCGAAATTGCTGACGTCATCAACATTTCAAGCGAACATAACCTTGTGTGTTAGCTTGAAACTGCTGCTCGCTTGAAATTACATTGCTTGGTCGCTTGAAATATTTTGTTTTGCTCGCTTAAAATAGTTGCTCGCTTGTAAACATCTTGACCGCTTGAAATTATCTGCTCGCTTGAAATAGTTGCCTGCTTGAAAACGATGACTACTTGAACTATCTTTCATGTGAAAAGTTTATTGATTTGTGTGAAACATTAAAAGAAGTTGGTCAGTGGTTCACATGAATACAGAAGGACGGTCCAATCAGTTTTTCATGAAACATTAGTTTGTCGGCTTAGTGGGTGTAGTTTTTTTTTTTTTGAAAGGTAAACTTCATTCAAAAAAACACAACGACCCAAGACGGGCCGCCAAAACAAGACAAGATTACATATTTACAAAGTTGATCCAATCCCTCCACTCTACACTTTTGTGTCTAGACCTGTTTGATAACCAAAAGAAACTAAGAGTCTTTATCTCGGAAACTATGCTATTGATACTAACCGAACCGTTTGAAAATTTAACCTTGTTCCTAGCCCGCCAGATGATCCAGCACGATACCATAATAATGCCGTGAATCAACTCCTTTTTCCTATCCGGAAGCCCACTGTCAGCGTGATAAGTCAGCAAGTCCCGGATCGAAAAGGCGTAGATAAAGGGGATATTGCACCATGTACTGATGGCATTCCAGATGTTCGATGCGAAAATGCAGGCTGTGAAAAGATGAACGGCTGAATCTTCAACAGACTGACATAGAGGGCAGCCCGGGTCATTAACAGCCACGTTTCTCCTCCTTAACGCCTCAGCCGTGGCCACTTTATCTTGCTCCAATCTCCAGCAAAGTATATTGATGAGAATATGAATCCTCTTGACTTCGTTAAAATCTTTTGTGCAGGAACATACAAGATGGAGACAGAGCAAGTTCAAAAGAATGAAGAATCTGTGAAGATTGAATCCTCAAGTTCTGACTCAGGTTGCTCGAAATGTGATAAACTTGAGGCTGACAATGGCAAACTATTGAAGGATGTGGAAAGATTGACATTGGAAATCAAGAAGTTGAAAGATGAGAAGCAATTTGATGATAAACAAATTCTTGTTTTGCAGGAAAATTTTGAGAAGTTGAAATCTGAAAATGTCAAACTGTTGAGTGGCTTGGACAGTTTGACATTAGAAAACAAAATTTTGAAAGAAAAAGATTTTGAAAATGAAAAATCGAAGATTGAAAAAGTTTTTCAAAGTCAAATAAAAAGTTTAGAAGATGAGAGAGATTTGTTTGGTAAAAACAATCTTGAAAAACAAATTGCAATCAATTCTCATCTTGAAAAGATTATTCGACTTGAAAAAGAAGCAGAGTGTGCTCAAAAGAAAATCAAGGAATGGGAAGAAAAGTTGAAGGTGTTTGTGAATACTTCAGCTATTCCCTGCCCAAAACCAGTTAATTCAGTTCCAATAAGTGACAATGTCACAAACTTTGACAAAGTCAAAGTTTAAGATTGCGATGAAAAACCTGATGATGAAAAAGAAAAAAGTGAAAAACAAAAATTGTTTTTGAAATTAAAAGAAAAGTTTCAAGAAACTATTCTACAATCGACTGAAAAGGGAGAATGCTCTAAGCAAAAACCTTTGAAGAAGAAAGTGGAACAGAAACAAAAATTAAAAATGAGAAAAATGTTCAAAAAGATAATAAAAGCTCATCAGATCGATCATTCAATCGCAACGAAAAATTACAAAAATCGAAAAATGAAAACTCTAAAATTGTTGGCAATAAGTGGTGCAGGTTTGACCACAGTGCTCAAAAGTTAAATCCAGCATACAAGAGGAGCAAGGATTATCACCAAGCCAAACAGTGCTTTGATCTAAATGTTTGGACTGAAAATGGTGATTGGTACGATAACAGAGTGTGTTACAGATGCGGCTATCAAGGACACATTGCTGTTAACTGCCAAAGTTGGAATTATGAGACGAGAAGATGTTTTAACTGCAATATCAGAGGTCACATTGCCAGAGATTGCCCAAGGAGATCAAATGAAAGATTGAGGGTTAATTCTCATAAGATGGCAAAGAAACCAGTCAATGTCAAGCCCAAAGAACAGAAAGTTCAAGAAAAGAAAGTTAAGCTTTCTCAAGGGCAGAAAGACAGACTAAGAAAGAAGAGGAAGAAGGCTAGAGAGTATCTAGAGAAGATCTTGTCCTCGGGTTCATTTGTTAAAAATAAGAGTTCTGATGAATCTACTCCCTCGATTGCAAAGTCAAGCAAGACGAATTCATCAGATACAAATCTGAGGACGAAAGAAGAAAAGAAGAAGAAGAAAATGGTAGGCGATGAATCTGACGTGTCGAAGTCAGACAAGCCACCTTCAGGCGATGAATTTGGCTCATCAAAGTCAGACAAGCCACCTTCAGGCGATGAATCTGGCTCATCAAAGTCAGACAAGCCACATTCAGGCAATGATTCTGGTATGGTAAAGCCAGAAGAGCCATGTGTTGAGGTAAAAAATGAGAATTCTGGTCTAACAATGGATGATGAAAATTTTCCACCATTGTTGAACAAGAATTCAAAATCACCCAAGGACTGTCAGGCTTGGGTGAATCTGTTCAAATGAAAAACCTGACTTGCCGGAGATCCCAAGTTGGTAATCGTGGATCATGAATCGGCATCATTCTTTATCATGTTAAATGTGTTTTTGAAAAGCAGGACTTGCCGGAACTCCCAGGTTTGTAAGCGAGGAGTAGGAATCGGCACCTTGAGAATTCAACCAACAGATGGTAAATTGGTTGAAAAACAGGTTTAAGCTGTATGTTTGTGATTTTTACAAGTGGTTCAGAATTTGGATCAGTTTGATCTTACAAGTGGTAAATCAGGGACATTAAGTTGTATCTGATTTTCTACAAGTGATTGAAAAACAAAATGATGAGTTTATCCCCTAACCTACAAATGGTTAAAATCAATCAATAAAACTTATTTTCCGGAAAAACCATTTTGATTAAAACAAACTTAAGTGTTTTGAGATCACAATGGGAAAATAGTTTGTTGTGAGGGGGAGTTCTGATTGTTCAAGCCAAGTGAATGGAGAATTGAAGTGATTCTCATCATGTTGTCACGTTTCTTGTACAACTTGTTTTTCAAATTTTCCCAGAAAATCAAAATTGAGACATATTTTGATTTTAGGGGGAGTAAAAATTTAAAAAAAATTAGAAAATTTGAAAATGTCAAAAACATTGAAAAATGCAAAAATGAGTTTTGTTGTCAAAAAAGAGGAAATGATAGTAGATCAGTTGGACTGTCACAGCATGCTAAAGAAATGGAAAGTCAAAATGTGATAAACGGTCTCACTAAAGATGTGACGGTAGGCTCAGCTAGACTAGTAGATTTGCGATAACGATACAAACTTAAATGAAAAAGCCTAGTTCTAGTGGGAAACATGGTCAAAAGCATAGTACTTAGTTTTGTCCTTCTTGATTGTATGCCTACTCAGTAATCGCTGATTGTCGAAAGACATAAAACTGGTTAAGTTTGTGAACTTTCACAACTTTGCTGAGAAGTCGCTGTGATTGTGCATTTCATTTTGCAAAGATTTAAACTTGTTTTATTTCTTTATTTTGTTTAAGCATCGGACATCCTCTGCGTATACGTGAGTATCGACCTGGATGTTGTTGCCTAAACGTTCTGCTTTATTTTCTTTGGTGTTTCGTTTAAGCTTTGGATCACCTCTGCGTATACGGAAGTATCGACCTGGTGGTTAAAGCCTAAACAACTTCAACTTATTTTATTTTTCTTATTTTGTTTAAACATTGGACTTTCTCTGCGTATACGGAAGTATCGACCTGATTGTTAGTGTTTAAACATTCTGCTTTATTTTCGCACAAATCACAGTTGATAAAAGTTTAAAGGCATTATTTGAGTTAGTGTATTGCATGATGAGGGGATATGCTGAGATCGTGGGGTCCATAAGAATTTAGTGCTATATTAATATACCTTAACGTATCGGTAAGCATTTAGAAAGTTTTTAGATTGAGTTTAAGTGGATAACAATATCGTCAATCTACGTGAATCGTTTAGAACTGAAAATGTTTAAAGCTTAACGGTGCTAGTGACTGGTCAAATAAACTGATATGATCCTCTTACACAAACTCACAAAAAATATTGTCTGTAAATATTCCTTTACTGCATTTCATTACATTCAAAAATCCAAAAAGATTTAGTGTGTTTTAGCAAAAATTTTGAAAAATTCAAAAAGATTTTCGACAACTGATCTTGAAGAGCTGATTTTCAAAATTTCAAGTGCTGAACGTGACGAACAGGGTTGGGAGTGTGTGTTTAACAGAAGAAATTTGTTTTGAGAAAGAAATGTTTGATTAGTTAATCGAGATCATTAATTTGAACTTGATGTAACTATTTCCAGTAAATTTTTCTTATTGTTTTAAGTAAAAACTTATGTGGTGCTGAGAAAATTTGTGCAGGAAATGAGCTTAAATAGAGATAAAGCCAGGGATTGATCTCAAGGTGATAGCTAATTCCAGACGGCGATCCCATCATGATGAGAGGGGGAGTCTGACGAGGTTAGAGCCAAAGAGAAGATCCTGGTATATGCTAAGAAAGAAAAGAGACTGATAAAGACTGAAGATGCGAAGACTCGACACTTAAGACTCGTCAACATCTGAGGGGGAGTCTGTTAGTGCATTCATCTGTCGTCTTCGTCTTATGTCGAGTCTCGAGCTCGTTGCGGATTTGAACATGTCTGATAGCTTGAGATGTCTAGTAGCTTGAACATGTCTGATAGCTTGAGATGTCTGGTAGCTTGAACATGTCTGATAGCTTGAGATGTCTGGTAGCTTGAACATGTCTGATATCTTGAGATGTCTGGTAGCTTGAATGTGTATGTGTCATTTCAAGCTATCAAGCTAGTACTATATATAGGATTGTCATTTGTCATTTGAAGGTAGCAAGGTAGAGAGACTAGATTCCGTACCGAGGTGCTGCCGGTGTGAAGACTGATTGTAATCGATAGTAAATCAATATAATCAGTGTTTAAAGTGATACGCAAGCTGTTTCAAAGTCCGTTTCTTATTTTCCGCATCTGAAACGGATTAAATCTCTTCTGATCGACTCATTTGGGTCACAAAACGATCCTACAGGTGCAACCTGGAATTTATCCAACCAATTCACATGTGAGCAATCAATGAAACAATGAAACAAAGACCGTTCATACGTTTCAGCAAATTATAGCAAATCAACTTAAGGTTACCTTGGGTCGGGTTTCCTCCAGATGAATCTCCATGTCCATTGCGCCCAGTACCACCTGAGCCTCCACTGTTCTTAGCACGGTTCACCTCGTACTGGGTGATAGCTTCAGAAATCCTTTCCTCTAGCACAAAGTTCAATTCCTCAGCAGTCCTCGGCATCGGCGTAGGAGGTGGTTGGTCAGAACCTCGAGTGTTCACAACTCTCCTAGGTGCCATGTTCTTCCAAAACACAACACAACAGGGTTAGGTATTTGTCTGATACCATCATACTAGATAGTAGTAGTACATATATGTATACATATACACACATAAGTAACATCAAACAATCCACCAAACATATAAATCAATTCATACAGCAACAAGCATGCATAAACAAATAAATACTGATGTGTCACAAAGATAATCACCGAGTTTTTTATACATATCAGGACAACTTGTTACATAATTGTTTGTGAAGAAAACAAAAATGCATAAGGGTTACATCACCCAATAGTACAAGTTTTAATACATATAAAAGGAAAAATATATTTCTTCACATTGGTGGTCCTTGTCTTCAAGTTGTACCCAAAACTCGGTTGTGGTCTTCATACCCAAAAATACTGCTCCATCAAAGTACCTGCAATGAAAAAATCTAATGGGCTGGTGGAGAGGGTGGGGGTGTATGGAAAATCAAACTGCGAAGATGAGCCACCTCATCCTCGAGCTCGTGGACTCGACGGATGAGAAAAATGACCTGATGCTCTATGGTGAGGAATCGAGCGGCATGACCCTCAACAGGTGCACTGACATGTGGTGTTGGAGATGTTGGTGGGGGTGAAGATGGTGGTGGAGGTGTGACCGGCGGTGGATAATCCGATATAGGAGGTCCTCTCGCATCGGCTTCATCTCCAGCTCGTAGACCCTACGACAAAGGATCTCCACCTAAAGCTGGAGTGATAGAAGGAGATCATCTCTGGTGTATCCAGTGTGATGAGAAGGATGGTATGGATCGGACAATGGCATCGTATATTTTGGGAATAATCAGGGTGACTAAAAGTGTGGACTTAACTCAGGTGGGGGTATATGTGGATAACCTGAAGGCTCTCCCCCATGAGTGGGAGGTGTATGCGGAAAAGCTGAAGCATAACAGATACTACGTGCACCACTAGAATGGTCCACCGGGACAGGTGTTTGTGAAGAGCTGTCACTAGCAACATGAGTGGGAGTATGAGGAGGTGTATCAGTAGGTGTAGGAACGTGAACAGGTGTAGCTGGTGCAACGAACATAGCATCATCATCATCAGTAGGGTAAGCCCCTAGTCCAGCAGCTAGAAGGGCTGAAGAGGTCACTGACTCAAAAGAGTCAGCATCAGAATCAGGGTCAGAATCAGAAGAGATGTCAATAACAGAGACAACAGGTGATGCTACGTCTAGGATGGCGATGTCGAATACCTCGCCATCACCCAGGTCGACGTCAAGGTGATCTACCTCAATCACAGGAACATCGATATCATCGTCCAGGTCAACAACAAAAGGCCAATCCTCAACAGGGATGGCAGCAAGGGGAACAGTGTGGATAGGAATGGGCTCAACAAGATGCTCGCCATCGGGATGTCCAATTGTAACACCTCGAAAATTTCGGGTTCAATAATAAAACGACACGTGTCATGTCAGACAAAACGCGTTATAAACCCGGATTTAATAAAGATAATTCGGCAGGATTTAAGGTGGCGTCATGTTAAACTGTTACCTCTGAACGACCTCAATTATAAAATCCCAAGACCCGATTAAATGTTATACACATCTTTTATACCCTCAATTCAGAAATTCGGTTCACAATATTGGACTTGCAAAAGCATGTTGTGATATCACGAAGAAAATGAATGGTAAACCGAGATTTTCGGGTCTTGTATATGCATTCATTGGAAACAATACATAATGGTAGGGTATGAGACTATTTTAGACACATTATGGAGGTCCCTAAGTGTTATTTGAGGTCACAAAGTCGGATAGTGGGATTGCCCCTTCGAAATGCCAAAGAACAGTCAACTTTTGAGGCTGAAGACAAGCTTACGGACCGTAACCTTGGTGACCTTACGGTCCGTAAGGCACCTGCCAGCATCAGAAAACAGGCAGTAGCCTGTTTGTGTGCAATTGTGACCATTAGGGCCGGTTTTTCTTGCATGTGAAGGACCCTTAGACTTCCCTAGGCACTAGACACATGTGTTGAACAATTGTGGAGAGTTGTAGACTTTGTTGTCATCAATTCATGGTGCCATGAACACTATAAAACCCACATAAGTTGCAACTCCATGATCATTCCATTCTCAATCCAATTCTGATCATGGTGGGGCTTCCAAACTGATTACAAGGCCTCCCTAATCATCATTCAACACTAGTAAGTTTGCTAATCCCTTCTAAATTAATTCTAGCTTAGTAATTAGCTTAAAAGTCAAACCGACGTAACTTCGGTTTGACTTCGCGATTGATTAATGATAGCTCAGTCGTATCGCAAATTAAAAGTACCGTTAGATAGGTAATTATGTGGGTATTAAACCCTTATAAGGGCACGTACCGAATCCAGACCTAACTAGGTCGTTTGTCGGGTCAAACGTTGACCGAAAAAGTCAACAGAATTACAAAATGCGATTTAATGCACGATTAGCAATCCGCGAGGCGTGTAACCTGTTTTAAACTTAATATAACTTGGTAATAAGTATAAAAACTTGTCTACGCTTGTCCGACTCGACAAATTTCTGTTTAAACCCGGTTCGGAACCAAAAGACGCAAAACTTTGACTTTTGCATTGACTTCGGTTCTGACCCATTTTAATTTGATTCGGTATTGCCTTAGTGCTTCATTAGGGTTGGGTTACATGATAGTATAAGTCTCGGTACTTGTTTCGTTGATTATCCGATGCATGTACACGTTTCCGTTAATCGCTTAAATTGGACCATAATGCCCTTATGACTTTACAACGAGAATTTTGAAAATGTGGAAGTACAATAATCTTAGTTACTGATTACTTCAGTCCCGAACATCAGGGTTACGTTAAACCCCTTTTATAATCTTTAAAAGGACCAAAATACCCCTACGGGGCATAATTAAGGTTTAAACTCGTTTCGGGCATTATGGAAGGTATCTTAATGATATCACAACATATTTAAAGCGTATTAACTTAGGAAACCTGTTCGCGACCTATTCGGTTACCCGTTACGCGTTATTCACGTTCGGATCGGTTTATATAACTAGTTTATATAAGTTAGCCGAAACGGGTCAAACCTTATCGGTTTTATCTCAAAATCCAGAATGTGTTTAGTTTACCCATATTATACAAGTCTCCAAACTTGTCGTGTCTAAATCACATTCTATTCCGGTCTTCGCTTAATCGTGCGTAAGAACCGTATATTCCCTTAAGACTAACCGGTCTAAGCTTAGGCTTAATTAAAGACCCGTTAGCATTCTAATTAATTATTTATACCATCATTCCAGACTAGAGCTTTCCGGAAAAATTGTACCTACGCTTACTTAAGTGACTACGGCTGAGTTATTAGATTCTTGCTATTTAAGACAGGAGCTAGCTCAGGTAAATACTCTTAACCTATTTTCCCAATACGGGCTTGAAATACGGTATAATGATACCGTAAATACTCTTAACTTATTTTCCCTTTACGGGCTTGGGATACAGAATTATAGAAATACCGTATGGTCGGGTATTGAATATTTAATTGTATTATGATTAAATTATTGAGGTAATCCACTAAAGGTATTAACCTTGTGGGCATTATACCAAAACAGGTAATCCACTAAAGGTATTAACCTTGTGGGCATTATACCAAAATAACAGGTAATCCACTAAAGGTATTAACCTTGTGGGCATTATACCAAAATAATAGGTAATCCACTAAAGGTATTAACCTTGTGGGCATTATACCAAAATAATAGGTAATCCACTAAAGGTATTAACCTTGTGGGCATTATACCAAAACAGGTAATCCACTAAAGGTATTAACCTTGTGGGCATTATACCAAAATAACAGGTAATCCACTAAAGGTATTAACCTTGTGGGCATTATACCAAAATAACAGGTAATCCACTAAAGGTATTAACCTTGTGGGCATTATACCAAAATAATAGGTAATCCACTAAAGGTATTAACCTTGTGGGCATTATACCAAAATAATAGGTAATCCACTAAAGGTATTAACCTTGTGGGCATTATACCAAAACAGGTAATCCACTAAAGGTATTAACCTTGTGGGCATTATACCAAAATAACAGGTAATCCACTAAAGGTATTAACCTTGTGGGCATTATACCAAAATAATAGGTAATCCACTAAAGGTATTAACCTTGTGGGCATTATACCAAAATAATAGGTAATCCACTAAAGGTATTAACCTTGTGGGCATTATACCAAAACAGGTAATCCACTAAAGGTATTAACCTTGTGGGCATTATACCAAAACAGGTAATCCACTAAAGGTATTAACCTTGTGGGCATTATACCAAAACAGGTAATCCACTAAAGGTATTAACCTTGTGGGCATTATACCTGTGGCATGTCAGTTAATACAAGATTTTTATTAATAAAATAGTCCCAAGTATAAAAGATTAAGTTAGCCTCTGTGCATTTTAATCAAGTTATAAAAGATTAATTTTGCCTCCGTGCATTTTAATCAATGTGTCAAATTATTTTGTGCCTGGTGCATTCAAATCAATTTTATTAAACTCTTTTCAAATGAGTCGGTTGAGTGTATTTACCAGTGAAAACTGACGTATTTTCCCAAAAAGATTAAATGCAGGTATTATGCGTAATTGGCTGGATGTCTCCTTAGCATCATAGAAGTCTCACAAGCTTAAGATGCCTAAAGTCTGTTGAACAGTTTTTACTTTATATCGATTCACCTGTGGATCCTTTACTTCCGTTGTAATACTGAATATTACTTCATATTCGGAATGTAATAATAAATATCTTTTGCTTCCGCTGTGCATTCATATATATTGTGTTGTTTGACTATTATGTTGCCAACCACGTCACGATACTCCCCCACCGGGCCCACCGGTGACACGTGGAAAGTCGGGGTGTGACAGGTTGGTATCAGAGCCAACACTGAGTGAATTAAACACTAGTCTTTTGTGTTTAATCTCAGTTACACAATTGCACATTCTTGAGTCTAGACAAGAACATAGGAAAAATCCAAATTTGTTTCATTTTACCTTATTTGGTTCCTTTGTTATTTTTCTGATTAGCTCTTGCATGGGCAAGTCAATTGCTATAGAAGTCCCGTTTAGGGCAACCATATACTTGGTAATTTTAAAAAGGAACGATTATATTTAAAGTATCATTCCTATATTATAAGATCGACCATTATAATAAAATGGCAAAATTTAAAAAAAAAGGGCAAAACCTAGCCATGTGTCACATTAAGACAGGGCCAAGATGGTAGTTCCATAATTAGATTCAGATCCTTGTTAACAGTTCAATTTAGGATTGCTCTGCGTTAATTATTAAAAAGGAATCTTAAAGGTAAACCTAGCCTAAATGCCACGGCATACGAGGCCAAGATGGTAGAACCTATTCAAGAGATTCAAATCCTTATTAAACATATGAAAGCATAATAACATGCTCAACAAAATGTGATATGATAAAATCACATAAGTCATTTTGGGATATACTAAATTCCCTTAATTATATAATCATCCCGTATGGATGAAGTGCCCACGGGCTATAACTAACGTCCTCTGTGACTAAAGACAGTGGTAGCCTACAACTCCCTGTCAAGAAAAGGTAATGAACTTTGATTCAAACCTTGAAGCCTCGATTCTATAAAATCAAGGCCTATAAATTAAACTTGTCTAAGTGACTAGGCCATTTGTGCTATTATTAAAACCTTAATGCCTCGATTCTCTGAGATCATGGCTTATAAATTAAACTTGTCTACGCGACTAGGCCATTTGTGCTATTATTACTTATAAATTAGGATTTATGATAAAAATCCTGAATAAAATAAATATCCTTCCTCCCCTGCCAGTGTGCATTTTAAAAAGAATCTAAAAGGTGAAACCTAGCCTACGCGGCCAAAATGGTGAAACCTACTCAAGGGATTCAAATCCTTATTAACACCTAGGAACGTGTTAGCACTCCTGACAAATGTGATTCGATAAAATCGCAACAGTCATCCCTATATTGGAAATCTTTAAATTCCTAAATTGCCTTATGATCTAGAAATCATGGCTTATATCATCTTATAAGATGATCATGTTATAAACATCCGTGAGTGATGAAATGCCTATGGGCTATAATAAATTGTCCATAAGAGACACAAACATTATGATCCTTATGATCCCCTATTCAAAATGGGGGGATTATACCCAAACCTAATAGTCAATATGATCGATGTGATCATGACTAGTATCATTAGATACGATAATTACACATAGACATCCCTTAGTGATGTTAATTGGTTTACCTTTCTGTCAAGAGAATCGCCTTTCAAGACGATGACAGTTATAGCCTAGGACTCCCATCCTAGAAGATAATTCTTCCATAAGAATCTGGAGTACTCTTCCTCAGAAAGAGTACGACAATATATAAAATTCTATTTTATTATCTTCACTTTGTTTTCTATCGCCTGCGAATGCCAAACTATGTTTGATAAAAGTGTCATATGAGGATTGGCGTATCCTAGTGTGTCCCATAGATTATTTCCATGTCTGATCAGCATGGAGGTTTAATGCATGGAACTCCTGAGATATCCCAATGGTCATATTGTACTAATGTCGACTAGTAGCATTCAAAGAAAATATCCATAATATAATTGTCCAAGTAAATATTCCCGATTAAGGAATTCGTGGACTAGTAACATAAATGTGTCACTTATTCGACACGAGCAGCGATGAGTGAACTGGAGCCTGAGATATAAAAATCTCTACAACCTCATTGTACTTAGATTATCTTCTCCTAAGTTTACCCTGTTTACCTCCCTAGAGGCAGGTGGAGTTAAGATTAACATCCCACTTTGGGTTAGAGTGTTGTAAGAACTCCATATTGATTATGGAATAACCGAAAACCTGATTAAGTAAAATTTTAGATAGGAGATTCATATAGCTTAACTCGATATGCTCAGAGTTTGATATTTACTAGATAAGAAAGACGGTTCATTTTGCTAAGGCATTGTTCACCGCAACCCTAATTAGGCGACGATTAAGAATCGCCATCAGCTGCCCAAAATCGTCGAATTGATCGACTAACTGTAAAGGTTAGCTATTCCGTAAGATTAATTTTGAGCAATGGTTGAAATAATCATCTCACCTTAAGATAAGCTTTTCTAAAATAACTGCCATATAAGTATCAAGGTGGCTCCTTGGAGACCTTGTATAAATGACATGTTAAATGTTTATTAAGACAATAGATTGGTAAGTCCAATTATAAGGATCTGAACGTTGCCCAGGAAACAACAAACAAGATCATACAAATTCCTAATCATCTGTAAGTTGCCATTATTAGGCAGAGAATACTTCCTTGTTTCAGTAAATCTCGGGTCGAGATTTATTTTAAGGGGGTGAGGATGTAACACCTCGAAAATTTCAGGTTCAATAATAAAACGACACGTGTCATGTCAGACAAAACGCGTTATAAACCCGGATTTAATAAAGATAATTCGGCAGGATTTAAGGTGGCGTCATGTTAAACTGTTACCTCTGAACGACCTCAATTATAAAATCCCAAGACCCGATTAAATGTTATACACATCTTTTATACCCTCAATTCAGAAATTCGGTTCACAATATTGGACTTGCAAAAGCATGTTGTGATATCACGAAGAAAATGAATGGTAAACCGAGATTTTCGGGTCTTGTATATGCATTCATTGGAAACAATACATAATGGTAGGGTATGAGACTATTTTAGACACATTATGGAGGTCCCTAAGTGTTATTTGAGGTCACAAAGTCGGATAGTGGGATTGCCCCTTCGAAATGCCAAAGAACAGTCAACTTTTGAGGCTGAAGACAAGCTTACGGACCGTAACCTTGGTGACCTTATGGTCCGTAAGGCACCTGCCAGCATCAGAAAACAGGCAGTAGCCTGTTTGTGTGCAATTGTGACCATTAGGGCCGGTTTTTCTTGCATGTGAAGGACCCTTAGACTTCCCTAGGCACTAGACACATGTGTTGAACAATTGTGGAGAGTTGTAGACTTTGTTGTCATCAATTCATGGTGCCATGAACACTATAAAACCCACATAAGTTGCAACTCCATGATCATTCCATTCTCAATCCAATTCTGATCATGGTGGGGCTTCCAAACTGATTACAAGGCCTCCCTAATCATCATTCAACACTAGTAAGTTTGCTAATCCCTTCTAAATTAATTCTAGCTTAGTAATTAGCTTAAAAGTCAAACCGACGTAACTTCGGTTTGACTTCGCGATTGATTAATGATAGCTCAGTCGTATCGCAAATTAAAAGTACCGTTAGATAGGTAATTATGTGGGTATTAAACCCTTATAAGGGCACGTACCGAATCCAGACCTAACTAGGTCGTTTGTCGGGTCAAACGTTGACCGAAAAAGTCAACAGAATTACAAAATGCGATTTAATGCACGATTAGCAATCCGCGAGGCGTGTAACCTGTTTTAAACTTAATATAACTTGGTAATAAGTATAAAAACTTGTCTACGCTTGTCCGACTCGACAAATTTCTGTTTAAACCAGGTTCGGAACCGAAAGACGCAAAACTTTGACTTTTGCATTGACTTCGGTTCTGACCCATTTTAATTTGATTCGGTATTGCCTTAGTGCTTCATTAGGGTTGGGTTACATGATAGTATAAGTCTCGGTACTTGTTTCGTTGATTATCCGATGCATGTACACGTTTCCGTTAATCGCTTAAATTGGACCATAATGCCCTTATGACTTTACAACGAGAATTTTGAAAATGTGGAAGTACAATAATCTTAGTTACTGATTACTTCAGTCCCGAACATCAGGGTTACGTTAAACCCCTTTTATAATCTTTAAAAGGACCAAAATACCCCTACGGGGCATAATTAAGGTTTAAACTCGTTTCGGGCATTATGGAAGGTATCTTAATGATATCACAACATATTTAAAGCGTATTAACTTAGGAAACCTGTTCGCGACCTATTCGGTTACCCGTTACGCGTTATTCACGTTCGGATCGGTTTATATAACTAGTTTATATAAGTTAGCCGAAACGGGTCAAACCTTATCGGTTTTATCTCAAAATCCAGAATGTGTTTAGTTTACCCATATTATACAAGTCTCCAAACTTGTCGTGTCTAAATCACATTCTATTCCGGTCTTCGCTTAATCGTGCGTAAGAACCGTATATTCCCTTAAGACTAACCGGTCTAAGCTTAGGCTTAATTAAAGACCCGTTAGCATTCTAATTAATTATTTATACCATCATTCCAGACTAGAGCTTTCCGGAAAAATTGTACCTACGCTTACTTAAGTGACTACGGCTGAGTTATTAGATTCTTGCTATTTAAGACAGGAGCTAGCTCAGGTAAATACTCTTAACCTATTTTCCCAATACGGGCTTGAAATACGGTATAATGATACCGTAAATACTCTTAACTTATTTTCCCTTTACGGGCTTGGGATACAGAATTATAGAAATACCGTATGGTCGGGTATTGAATATTTAATTGTATTATGATTAAATTATTGAGGTAATCCACTAAAGGTATTAACCTTGTGGGCATTATACCAAAACAGGTAATCCACTAAAGGTATTAACCTTGTGGGCATTATACCAAAATAACAGGTAATCCACTAAAGGTATTAACCTTGTGGGCATTATACCAAAATAATAGGTAATCCACTAAAGGTATTAACCTTGTGGGCATTATACCAAAATAATAGGTAATCCACTAAAGGTATTAACCTTGTGGGCATTATACCAAAACAGGTAATCCACTAAAGGTATTAACCTTGTGGGCATTATACCAAAATAACAGGTAATCCACTAAAGGTATTAACCTTGTGGGCATTATACCAAAATAACAGGTAATCCACTAAAGGTATTAACCTTGTGGGCATTATACCAAAATAATAGGTAATCCACTAAAGGTATTAACCTTGTGGGCATTATACCAAAATAATAGGTAATCCACTAAAGGTATTAACCTTGTGGGCATTATACCAAAACAGGTAATCCACTAAAGGTATTAACCTTGTGGGCATTATACCAAAATAACAGGTAATCCACTAAAGGTATTAACCTTGTGGGCATTATACCAAAATAATAGGTAATCCACTAAAGGTATTAACCTTGTGGGCATTATACCAAAATAATAGGTAATCCACTAAAGGTATTAACCTTGTGGGCATTATACCAAAACAGGTAATCCACTAAAGGTATTAACCTTGTGGGCATTATACCAAAACAGGTAATCCACTAAAGGTATTAACCTTGTGGGCATTATACCAAAACAGGTAATCCACTAAAGGTATTAACCTTGTGGGCATTATACCTGTGGCATGTCAGTTAATACAATATTTTTATTAATAAAATAGTCCCAAGTATAAAAGATTAAGTTAGCCTCTGTGCATTTTAATCAAGTTATAAAAGATTAATTTTGCCTCCGTGCATTTTAATCAATGTGTCAAATTATTTTGTGCCTGGTGCATTCAAATCAATTTTATTAAACTCTTTTCAAATGAGTCGGTTGAGTGTATTTACCAGTGAAAACTGACGTATTTTCCCAAAAAGATTAAATGCAGGTATTATGCGTAATTGGCTGGATGTCTCCTTAGCATTATAGAAGTCTCACAAGCTTAAGATGCCTAAAGTCTGTTGAACAGTTTTTACTTTATATCGATTCACCTGTGGATCCTTTACTTCCGTTGTAATACTGAATATTACTTCATATTCGGAATGTAATAATAAATATCTTTTGCTTCCGTTGTGCATTCATATATATTGTGTTGTTTGACTATTATGTTGCCAACCACGTCACGATACTCCCCCACCGGGCCCACCGGTGACACGTGGAAAGTCGGGGTGTGACACCAATGATGAGCTGATCGTGAATGGGTAGAGGAAAAGCTAGAACGTCATCATCGAAAGGGATGTCGTCACCAAAGTCGGGTAAAGCGAAAGGCTGGAAATCATCAAGATCGCCATCGTTAGTCATGAGTTCAGGATCTTCGTCCGGATCGGAGTCGGTATTGGAGGTGAAAAACCTTCTCAGCTTGCTCTATCCCGTCACCGTCTGAGACGTCAATCTCATATATCCCGCTACTTATGGAGGAAGACATTATAGCTTGTAAAGAAATGTTATGCCATATATATATATATATACATATTAATAAATTCTACATAATATACACATATATATAGTTATACACATTGTTGCAAGTAATCCCTAGTCGAAGATAAGTGCTACTCTGTGCACCCTAAGTCGCGTAGTGTCCTTACTTGTGTGTGACCCAATCATGTAATCGTCCTTGCTTGATTTTTGAAAAACAATTTCAGGTAGTGGATGTCACGGAAAGTTTTATGCAATGAAAACTTTTGAAAAATTGTTTTCGTGAGAGGATCCTAAGGATTCTAGTCTAGACTCGGGAAGGAATCCAAGTTCACTACAATCGCAACTCTGATACCAATCTGTCACACCCCTTTCTAAGGCAGAAGCACGAGGTGTGATCCTGAAAGGTTCTCATTGAATACGAATGGTAAACATACTACATGATCATAAAATAAACTCCACATGCCATTCATAGTTTAACATTCCAAAATAAAAGTTAAGTTAAAGGTTTACATCACACGAAAGATAATTGTTTGAAAAGTTTACAACTTCATTTCAAAGACAAATATCAAGGTTTTGTTCATTATATCACCGCAGAAGGCAGGAAATAACGAACAAATCCTGCAAAAGTGGCTTGGAGCATCGACACAAAATGACTTAAAACAAAAACAACCATCTTGGATAAGGGAACCGTGCATACATCCATCTAGTTACCTGAAATTCATGTAAGTTTTGGAAAATCGTCAACATAAGTTGGTGTGAATTCATGCAGTTTTGTGTAAAACATTTAAGTATTCGTTGTAAGAATCATGGTATTTTATTGTACTTTTAAAAGTATTCTGTAAATGTAAGGAAATCGAGATCGCTAATGGTTTGCAAGGCCACTAACATATGTAACGACATAGGAAGCATCCAAACCATAGGCATTTTATTTGTCGATTCACGACTAGAGACACAAAAGCACTCTCGGTAAAAATGTGGCCAAGAGTGTGGTTGCCTGAAACCCATTAGGTCTAACATTTTGTTCCGCGGTCTAAGTATTACGTTCATTAATGGAGCTTATGACACCCTATTCGTGACATGATCTATAGTATCATTCCTTAGTTTTGTTTCTACATACCACAGTACATGTATTTTCCCCAAGTTTAGAAAACAAGAAAATGTTTAAAATGTGGGGCAAGAACTCACAGTTTTGCGTAACTCGCGTCGTACACGTTTACCGGCTTTGTCGTGTAGGCGTCGCAACCTATAATTGTTCTATGTACGTTAGTCACTAGACTTGTATCATGCAAGTACAAGTCACGAATGCGCGAATTTGTGTTGTTTATTTGTAAATATATATTTTACTTCCCAAAAATATATATTGGTTTATGTAGTCTTTGCCAAATTAATAAGTGTTAAAAATAAACTAAATTTTTAACTTGTCCGTATATGTTACTTATATTATTTTCTAAAAAATGAATATAAGTATTTTGTTAAATAATATTCTCAATATTATTTTTGTGCTAGTATACTCAGTAAAGTATACTTGTATTTTTATGTAAATACTTGTGGATTTTACATTATTTGCCAAAAATTAATACTTTGATTTTTATAACTTTTCGGAATTATATTCTTAAAAATAATATATTTTTAAGACTTGTGTGGAATATATATATATATATTGTCATTCTTGGAAATATATATATTTATTTTTGTTATTCACCCGATTTTGTATAATTTTTACTACTTTGTAGTTGATATATATTTGTCCAAAAATATATATTTAAGTCCATAATTGTCCAAGTCCAAGAATTTGTAAAGGAATATATTTATACAAATATATTTTCTTGTATTTGTCCATATACTCTTCTTGTGAGGATTTTGTATGCTTGTATACTTAAGTATCCTTTTGTATTTGTATGTGTATTTTGGTATTTATAATCATTTGGAGTATTTAGTGTATTTTTCAAGTTCCTAATACACTACTACATATAATACATATAATATACACTTAGTACAAAATTTGGTGATCACTAAATATATATATTTTTCCTAAAAATATACATACTTAATTATAAATTTTCACTTGAAGAAATCATTATTTCTTAGTTTGATATTTTATGCAAAAATTAGGAAACCTTGATAAATATTTTCAGGTGAATTTTTGGGGAATAAGTTCACCAAAACTTATAGTTTTACGTGTCAAAATTTTATAAAATTTTGACACAGTTTCCCCTAAAAATGGAGGTTTCCCATGTTTTCAAAACATGTGTTTATTTTCTTTTCATCACCAAAAACAATTTCTAACAATTTTCACAAGCAACATACACTAATTACTTCATGTAAAACATTATGATGAACTTGATTTTTGCTAAAAATGTGTAGTCTTTTAGATCTACACTTTACATACAATGATCTTTCAAAACCAAGTGTTCTTGTGAATTTTAAAGAAACTTTTTATGAAACTTTAATTTACTAACCAAACCATCCATGAGTTTAAGGTTTCAAAGTCTTGAAAATCATGTTCTAAAATCATTCTTATGCTCATTAAAAAGATCTTTATGCTTAAAACCATGTTTCATCATGGATCTTTCAAGATCCTTACTTATCATACTTGAAACTTTCATAAATAAGCTTCTTGATGATCCTTTAACAAACTTTTCATGGAGTTTAGTTTCAAAAGTCAGTTTTACATACACTTTGTTACTTCAATAACACATGATCATGCTTCAAAAATCATCTTTCAAGTTCACATAAAGGTTTCACAAGTTCATATTCAAGTTTAACCACGGATCTTTCAAGATCCACGCTTAAACTTGTTAGATCTAAGCTTCTAACAAGCTTAACATGATAGATCTAAACATACACACATGATTCAACAACAACAACTTCATCACATACACCAAATAACACTAAAATCACTTGTTTTCCTCATGATTATGTTAGATCTTTACTTCTTCATCTTTTAAAGTTTAGTTTCTTTGATGGTGTGACTTGTACATAACATAAACATGAACTAAAATAGTGTTTAGAAGGCTTACTACTAGCTCTATTGGCTAGGGAAATGGCACAAGAAGGATGAAGATGAAGAATGAAGAATATGAGAGGTTCAAAGCTCCACAAAGTGGTCCTTCAACTTCTAGCACTTTTAGCTTCCTTAGATAGCCTCTATACACCATAGATTCACCTTGGATTGCTTGATTGAAGCTTGAAAATGAAGATGTATGGGTGGTGTCGGTGAACCGAGAGCATGGGAGGGGAGGGAGGAGAAGTTTGGTGTGTTTTGAATGTTAAGATGATAATGAATGAGATCTAAGGGTTTTTAACATCTTCTTCCAACATTTCATTATCCAATAGTTCATGTGCTTAATATCTTGGCAACAATCACAAATATTGTATTCAAAAGGTGGGGTGAGGCCCTTGGGGCCGGTTTTCGAATAAAGGGGGGGGGGGGTATTATGTGAAAATTTAAAAGTTAAGGGTGAAGCATGTAAACTAGAAGGTTCAAGTTAGTTTAAGTGTGTTTAGGTGTTTTTATGATTTTAAGGTGTTTTACCACCAGTACTAGCTTAATATCATAAAAACAATACTTCTAGTTTGATGTTTTGATGTGCAGCATGGGGGCGTGTCCAATGGGCACGTCCCCGTGTTCAGCTTGCTGTTATGCTAAAAAATAAAAAAAATAAGCGCACGGTTTTGAAAATGGTTTGAAAAATGATTAGGCCGTGGATTTTAAACTTTCTTAAAATGCTTGTGTCCCCGGCAACGAGGCCAAAAACTTGGTGTGCTTTAAGCGTGATATGTTTTTATTAATATTTTAAGTTCGTTTTACGCATTAGTCAAGTTTTAAATTTATAAAACACGATATTGTACTAACAGTAAACACACACTTGGGCAAGTGCACCGGTTTATCATCAATGTCTAATCGATCTAAATTTTGAGAAAAGTTTTTAAACATGAAAATAAATCAAAAAATTAAAAGATAAATAAAATGAAAAACAAATAGACAAGATAGAATCACTTGGATCCAACTCATCTTTTATGTACCCTTTGATGATTTTCGCACTTTCGGACTTTTTAAGAGATTATCTTAATTATAGTAGTAGGCCCCTCTTTTGAAGGTGACGTTACCCTCAACCCAGTGGTTTGAGTCAGTAGGGATACAATCCCATAGGGTCAGAATATTGAAAGATAATTAAATAAGTTATTAATGCGAAAAGTGGTAGGCCCCTCTTTTGAAGGTGGCGTTACCCTCAGCTAAGTGGTTTGAGTCAGCAAGGATATAATCCTAAGAAGCCGGTTTAATGTTTTAATAGTAGTTTACATACGAGGGGTTCAAGCTATTCACACCCCCGCCATTCAATACCTTTGGGGCATTGAAGGAGGTTGTAAGATGTTGGGATTGAACCCTATCAAAGGACCAGATGATTAAAGCCAAAACTGGATCAGAGCAGTGGATCCAGCATAAGCACTGCTGCAACTTTCCCCTTGAAAGTGTCTCTAACAACTGATGGACTGTATCCACTATTGAATAAACAACTGATCAAGTATAAAGACTAATGAAGACTAAAGCCCTGATGATCAATCTACTGTTATGGATCAAGCACTGCTGAAGAAACAAAGTACTGCTGGAGTCACAACAGTGGAAGGAGAAAACAATAGTTTAGTCATTCCTTTTGTAATGTATTGTAATCAGTAGTTAGCTAAACAGTGTTTGTATTAGATCAGTAGTTTCAGGTTGTTAGGAGGTTAGATTTCACTTTCATGGTGACGTCAGCCAAGATGCTTAAGTGGTTTGCTCGTGCCTATAAATAGAACAGTACCCTGTACTGTTCTATTAGCTCTTTCACTACTTGTCTTCCTGTACGAGCAAATACTGTGAGCTCAGGCTGAGGGGGAGTTTGTTATACATGCATGCAAAGTTGTAATCGGTGATTGGAATCAATTCAAGCATTCGGTTCAATGTTAAACTTGTGTGTTAAAAGCATTTCTCCTGTTTGATTGTGTGCAAAGTTTATTTCCATTTTAATTCCGCTGCATTACTTGTTCATCTTCATTATTTCTTAAACAAAAACACAATAAAAATGAAACTCAGATCCTAACAATTAGTATCAGAGCTCGGACAGTCAAATTTCATCTAACAATTATTTTGACATAAATAGTTAGCTCACAATCGTTGATACTGATAGTTGTTCATTTTGTTGAAAAACAGAGCAAGGTTTAATCACTAACAAAGTTGATTAATCAGTGCCTGTAAAACAACCAGGATGACGTCACAATCACAAGATGCTAACAATAACATCGGTTCACTTTTCAAACCACCCATGTTGAAACGAAATGAATACAACATCTGGGAGAGAAGGATGGGTCACATCCTTGCTCAACAGAATACCGGATGTTGGAGATCTGTTGTTTTTGGACCACATGTTCCTATGGTGCCAAGTGCTGAGGATTCAAAGAAGTTCGAACCTAAGAAACCTGAAAACTATACTGAAACTGATTTTCAAAAATTTAAACTCGATGCCAAAGCATTTAGCATCATTGCATCTGCACTACCCAATGAAATTTATGCTGGACTGTTACACTGTAACAGTGCCAAAGAATTATGGGATGCACTTAAGGAACAATTTGGTGGAACTGAGGAAGTAATTGAAAATAACAGGGAAATTCTGAATCAGCAGTATGAAACCTTTTGTCACAATAAGGGTGAATCATTAACCCAACAGTTTGAGCGTTTCAGTTGTCTCATTAGTGAGCTAAGACTTGTTAAAGTTGAATTTGCTAAATCTACACAAAATAGCAGGTTTCTTAGATCACTACCTGAAAAATGGGATACAATTGCATTTGTGACCATAAATTCTATTGAATTCAAAGATCTGACACTGACCCAACTTCATGGTAGACCCCTGACCTATGAAAGGGAGTTAAACCAGAAAAAGAAGTTGCAAGAGTCTAGAAAAGTTGCAGATGACTACTCATTTGGCAACACAACTTTTCTGGCTCAAGAAGAGTCTAGCAGCAGTAAGGATCAGAGTTATGATCATTTTATTGACATAA
The DNA here is from genome assembly GCA_030545235.1 of Helianthus tuberosus. Classification (NCBI taxonomy): domain Eukaryota; kingdom Viridiplantae; phylum Streptophyta; class Magnoliopsida; order Asterales; family Asteraceae; genus Helianthus; species Helianthus tuberosus. The sequence goes on from CM060411.1 coordinate 91,948,577, forward strand.
CTGCTGGTGGTAATTTCAACTCTGATCCTCACTCATCCAACTTTGCTTTCACAGCAAATGGAGAAAGCCAGAACTCAGATAATCTGTGCTTTGAACTCAATGACTTACAGCACTTTGATCCAACTGATCTTGAAGAAATGGACATTTTGCATTAATTGGCTTTTCTTAGTGTAAGAACAAGCAAATTCTATAAAAGGACATGGATAAAATTCCCAGGGTTACATGGGAATTTAAAAGTGGGGTTGGATAAGTCAAAGGTCAAGTGCTATAAGTGCAATAGGCTAGGTCATTTTGCTAGGGAATGTAGGAGTCAAACCACTGGTCCAATTATTACTCATCCCAGCTCAAACCCTAGACCACAAAACCAAAGCACTGTGCACTATGCCCAATATACCCCTACAGCCCATGCTAACACTGCTCATTATGCTGCAACCCCTGTTCCTGTGCATTATGTTCAAACCACTGTTCCACAAATTCAGTATGTTCAAGCCCCTGTCCCTCAGGTTCAAGTGCAACCAGTTGCACCATAACAAGTTGCTCCAGCAGTGGTTCAACCAGATCAGCAAAGCTTATTTACCCAAGGCTTTGTTGACTGGAGCAGTATGCCTGATGAACTTGGTGATGAAAATTTTGCACTCTATGCTACTAATGACACTTCTAATGATGAATTTTGTTTCATGGCATTAGAGTCAATACCAGAAGGGCTGAAGGCTGAAGAAGGATAGCCAAGTGATGAAACAGTGGACAAAGTTGCTGAAGCAGTGGTTACTGCTGTTGCTGGTTAAATACTGCTGGGAGAAAATTCAGAACCCCTGATAGAACCACTGTCTGACCCCTGGTCTGAAGAAGAAGAAAAGAAACATGGTGAAAAGGAAGAGAAGGTGACTGATGAGAAAGAGCATACTTGTGACTGTGCCATGTGGCTGCAGCTAAGGTATCATCTCAGGTTCTTGAAAATTTGTGTTCAGATAAATGCATCATAGCATTGGCTAACATTAAAGAGGTGAATGAAAACCTTAGGGATAGAGTGTTGAATGATGAAGTCAAATTTGAGAAGTCTTTAAAAGAGCTTAAAAACAAATTGGCTGAAAAGGATTAAGAAATCTGCAGTCTAAAAGAAGAGCATAGCATTACCAAAAACCAACTCCAAACTATGATAGAAAAATATCAGGTTTGCAAAAAGGAGTTGGAGTCCACCCAAATCACTTGTGAAAAATGGGTGGAATCCTGCAAAGGTTTTGAGATAATGCTTGAGAAACAGCTTGAAAGCAATGTGAAATTTGGCATTGGTTTTAGAAAGAAATGATGAAGTTGATAACTGTTGGTGCATACGTCTGTTGACTTCGTCTTGTATCGAGTCTTGTATTGTATTAGATAGATCAGGGCACGCAAAATGAGAAAACATGTCAAGAGGATAATTTCGCTCGAAATAGGTCAAGTAATTTCGCACGAAATTACATTGTAATTTCGTATGAAATACTGATTTTGCATGAAGCTGATTTCGTGTGAACCTGTTTGAACGAAATTACCTCATCTATAAATACCCATTGTGATTTCGTTTGAGAGGAGTTCTAACTTTCCGGTTTCAGTGCCGAACTGCTGCCGAAGTGTCTACTCGCTGTAAATCTTTGTCAAATCAATCAAATAGACATTTAAAGTGAATATCTTGCTGAATCTACTCAATTCGTCTGTTTCCGCCTTTTGTTTTGAGCAAAAACTCTTCTGAACGACTCGTCTGGTCATGAAAACGATCCTACAAGTGGTATAAGAGCTCAGGAGGAAGAGTTCTTACTGATTTAGCTTAAAATTTCTGATTTCTACACCTTTTCAAAATTAACAAGATTTCACGATTAAAATGTCTTGAAATTCACACATTATATACGAAACAGTGTTTTAACAAAGCCTTGAAAGTTTCAGACTTAAAATCGGACAAAAACTTGATCAATTTTGGCAAAAACAACTCGAGATGATGACATCAGCAGTATTTCGCACGAAATAAGCCTTATTTCGCACCAGGTTGGAATTTCGTTTGAGTATTTCGTACGAAATTAGTTAATTTCGCTTGAAACCGGATTTCGTTTGGTTATTTCGCACGAAATCACCTATTTCGTGTGAAAATTCTGATTTCGTTTGAACAGGGTATTTCGTGTAAGTAGGTATTTCGTTTGAAATTGTTGTGGAAGTTATTTCGCTTGAAGGATTTCGTTTGAAAATCTGACTTAGTGAAAATTGTTACATAATCATGGAAGAGGATTTCTATAACGCGTTTGCTACAGCCCCGACTACTCCAGCTACCATTGCTCAAAGTATGAACATGGAAAATGAAACTGGAACAATGCAAAAACCCTCGAAACTCATGGGCATTGAGGAGTATTATGGTTGGAAAGATCGGTTTGAAAACTGGGTTCAAGCTAATCATTTGAGATCTTGGGAGTGTGTTGAGAAAAAGTATGTGCTACCACGTACTGATTTGGGAGTTGAGAAAAAGATTTTTGAATTTACGGATAAAGAACGAGACATGTATAAAGCAGAAAAGATGATGATCAGCTTACTCCAGCAAGTTATTAAAGAAGACATATTCATATTGCTTTAACATGATAAGACTTCACGTTCAATTTGGGAAGCACTTCGAATTAAGTTTAAGGGAAGTGAGAAGATGATCAAGAGTAAAAAGGCATTGCTAAAGAAAGAATTTGACTTGTTTACAAGTTTTCCAGGAGAAGATACAAAGAAACTGATTGAAAGATATTGTCACTTAGTACGTTCAATGTCATTGTTGGATATCAACGAAGATCGTGAAGAATGGGTCTAGAAACTAGTTGATGCTTTACCTCAGAAAGAATGGGGTACATTTTTGATGATATTAAAGAATACTGGAGAATATGATGGTTTGACAATTTCCTAGTTCATTGAAAAGATTGAAGGACAAGATCTTGAGCAACAAAAGATTGCAAGAATGAACAATCCGAGTGCACAACAAGATGTTAAAATGTACTACAAAGGGAGTGTTCGGAATATCGAAGCAAGTCCAAAATTCGAACTGCTTTCAGTGCAGAAAACTCATCTGGATCAATCAATGAAAGTCCAAACAACAGCAACAGTGGATTCTCTTCATACCCGAGTGTTAATCCAAAAGCTTCAAGTTCAAGTCATCAGTTTCAAAGTTCAAACAACAGTAATGGTCAAGTGTTGAATTGCAATATCGCGTTGCATCTTCAGAATGGTCAAAATGTTTCTGAAGAGATTGCCAAAAGTCACATGTCGTTACTTGCTACAGTGTTGGAATCATATGAGGGATTGGTTGCCGGAAGGATCGGAAATCCTATGTTGACAAAAGAGGATTACGATCAGATCGATGCAGAAGAAATGGAGCTCATGGACATCAAATGGTGTTTAGCTAGTGTTCTGAGGAGAGCAGAAAAATTCAAGATGATTACAGGAAGAGATGATTTCTTGGATGCAAATGTATCTACTTTGGGTTTTGATAAATCTAAAGTTATTTGTTTTCGATGCAGGGAGAAAGGTCATTTCAAGAGAGAATGTACTAATCGAGAAGCAAGTGGAGTAAAGAATCCGTTCGGTGGTAATGATTATTATCGGAAAGCTATATATCAACAGGTTACTCATCAACCGTATCAACAAAAAGAACCACAAACTGCACATGCTAAAACGATCAAAGATGCAAATAAGAAAGCTTATTATGGCATAATTGATCAAGATGATGAAAAGGTGGCAGAAGGTTTCAGTTGGGACAAATACATTCCGCCTGATTCAAAAGTAGTAGCTCTTATTGCACAAATAGTTCAAAAGCCAGATTTGATAACAGAATGGATGAAAATATTTGCAAGTGATGAGAAGAATCAAGATGATGAATCTAGTTCATCAGATGATAGTTCAGAACAGATAAAAGTGTTTGATCAATCATCAACTGATGAAAGTGATGAGGAGGAAGAAATGCATATAAATATTGCAAAGACTCATTTATCTTCTGAAAGTTTTCAATTTTATTTTGCGGATAGGGTGGAGAAGCTGAAGGAAAAACGTGCATCAAAGAATCAGAAACAGGTGAAAAGTAAGGATGTTGATCAGGAAAAGATTTTTAAACAAAGTGATGAGGACAAAGTTTCTGAACAAGTAGTTAAAGTTCCTGAAAAGGAAGTTGAAGTTGAGAAAGTAGTTGAATTTGAAAAGACAATTTAAGTAGAAAATATTATCGAAGTGGAAAAGATTGTTGAAGTTACAAAACCTTGTTTGAAGTGTTTGGAGTCTTGTAAGCAGTGTGAAGAGAAAGATGAAAAATTGAGTGAGCAAGATAAGATGAAAGAACAATTACTGTTCAATCTCAATTACGTGAAAGAATCATATGATGTGTTGAATAGAACAGTGAATGGTCTTCAAAAGACGAATTCTGAAAGAGAAGATGCGTTAACAATGATGAATGCAGTAATGATGTCAAAGCAGAAGGCAATTAATCATTACATTGAAGAGTGTGCAAAGCTGAAGCAAGAGTTAGAAACAGAAAAGATTGAAAATGAGAGAATTAGATGTTTACTGCCAAGTTATTCTAGTTCTGATTATTTGATTGATCGAATTTATCCAACTGTTCCAGGAATGGAAGCATTTCAAGATGAGAAGCCGAAAGAGAAGGATACTGGTAAGAAACAGCGTGTCAGTTATAACAAGTGTCCGCCTCCGACCTGGGAGGTTATTCTCCCAGAAAACCAAATGAGGAGCAAGTAAAAAAGGCAGTCAATATAAAGCTAAAGTCCGAAATAATCGATGATTTACCAGAAAACATTGACATCACTTTTACATCGTCTGACACTGATCATGAGTCCGAGTTATTAAAAAAGGTGGTCGATCAGGTGTTGGATAAAGATGATGAGTTTGAGTCAAAGTCCAAGTCTGGAGGTTCAAGTTCGTCTGTCAAAAGTTTGAGTTCGTCGGTCAACAATTCAAAGACGTCGGTTAAAAGAGTTTACAATAAAGAATTTCTTTTATCAAAATCTAATTTGAAGGACAAAACATTTGAAGTTGTATATACTTTGAATGATTTAGACAAATTATATTCTAATAAAGAATTTCCAATAAGAAGTGTTCAAATTGAAAAGATCAAAAAGGTTTTCAAATTAACAAAAATTAATATTTCTGAAATAAAAAAATGTAAAGCTTAATGAAAAACCTAAAAAGTACACTTCAAGAGTTCAACAGAGATTGAATAAGAAAAAAGGTAACATTTCTGGTTCTGGTTTTCAAAAGAAATCAACCCATAACAGTAATTTCAAAAAGAAAGGTTTAGGTTTTATTTCCCCAGAAAATTATAAAAATGAGAAAACTACTAAAACAAATACAAAATTTGTTTCAGGGACAAGCTGTGAAGAGGAATCAAAGAGTTCTTTCTGGAAACAATCAAACCGAGAATTTCTTGCCAAGAAGCAAGAGAAAATGAAGAATAGAGCTTATCAAAGAAAGGAGACAAGAACCTGTTACAGATGCAATGAAGTTGGTCACATTGCATGGAACTGTCCTCAAGCAACAAAAACAAAACAGGGAGTCTCTGAAAAATTCAAAGAAAAAGTTGTTCATAAAACTGAACCGCCAATTGAAAAGTTCAAAATTTTCAAAAATACTACATATGAAGTTGGTGAATGTTCGAAAAGATTTTACAGAAGAAGGGTGAATTCTGACAACCAAACATGGGTTGTTAAGAAATCTGAGGTGAAATCTGGCGATGAATCTGATTCCACAAAATCAGAGGAGCCACAAGTTGAGGTAAAAGATGAAAATTCAGTTTCGCCGATGGATGATGTTAACTTTCCACCATTGAGGGCTGAAAATTTTAAACAAAAATATGGAAAGGTTGAGATCTCGAATCAATTCTATTCTGAGAAGAAAGAATTTGATGTTGAAAAAGTGTTTAATGGAAATGTGAAAAAGATTTTTGGAAAAAATGGTTGAGGGAAAAGTGAAAGGGGTAAAAGATTTTTATGAAACAAAGAAGGCAACTTATTACCCAATTGAAGAGGAAACATCCAAGTTTGGTCAGGCTTGGATGTCTGTTTTTCATAAGTAAAATTCTGACTTGCAGGAGCTTCCAGGTTGGTAAGTGTGGAGCAGGTATCGGAATTTTTCTTGAGAAATTCACAGACTGGTAACTGTGATATTTTGACTCACAAGATGGTTAATCAGGGACATTAAGTTGTACTTGATTTTCTACATGTGGTATTATTGATGAACTTAAATTTGTTAAAAATTTTACAAGTGGTTGAAGATAACAAAGTGATGAATGAATCCCCGATCTTACAAGTGATAAAATCAACAAAACTAATTTTTCGGAAAAACCATTTTTGATTAAAACAAACTTAAGTGTTTTGAAATCATAATGGGAAAATAGTTTGTTGTAAGGGGGAGTTCTGATTGTTTATGCCAAGTGGATGGCGATTTGAAGCTTGAAAATCAATTGTCACTTTACCTTGTATAGTTTGTTTTCAAATTTCCTTTTAATGATTTTGAATTTTAGGGGGAGTAAGAAATTTCGGGAAAATCTAAAAACATTAGAAAATTTGAAAAAGTAAAAAACATGATAAAATCAAAAATGAGTTTTGTTGTGAAAAAGAGGAAATGATAGTACATCAGTGGACATTCACGGCATGCTAAAGAATTGGAAAGTCAAAATATGATAAACGGTCTCACTGATGATATGCCAGTAGGTTTTTACACATTTAGTAAATTGTGACGAGATATGAACCTAAATTTCAAACTTACTTATTTCGCGGGGAACATCTCTCGGATATATGGGTAACCCCCGAAATCTTGTTTCAAAGGTCCCTCTTTCTGAGATACCAGGTCTTTATGCTTAGTGATATCTGGGGTATTATCCCGGGAGTTCTGATTCTACGGAAGCAATGGCCTAGTCCTCGTATAATACTTTTCGCTTGCTTGAAATATAGCACCCCCCTCAGCATAAAAAATGATGAAACATTGAAAAATGTTAATCATGTGCTGTTGAAGAAAAGATTCTCTAAAGGGAACACACCAAAAAGTCGAAGCCGTCATCTCTCTGATTTTTTGGAAGCAATAGCTTGAGCTCTCACGGCCCTCGCATTTAACCCTTTACAGATATCATCTAGGTATACGGGAGTATATTCAAGTGGGATCTGGATACGAGAGTATATTCAAGTGGTGGGACACGCGAATAAGTTTAAGTCTATTAAAACATTAATCTCGTATCTCGAATCAGTTGAACTTTGTGTGAAAATTTAAGTGGATCAGTATACTGACAATCTAAGTGAATCGTTTAGATCTTAAAATGTTTATAGCTTAACGGTGTTGGTGATATGTCTCAAAAACTGATATGATCCTCTTACTCAAGCTCACAAAAATATTGTCTGTAAATATTTTGTTATTACTTTTTAATATGTTTTCCTTAGAAGAATTTTTAGCATTAAAATTTTGAAAAATACAAAAATATTTTCGACAACTGATGTTGAAGAGCAGATTTTCAAAATTCCAAGTGCTAAACATGATGAACATTTCGTGAGAGGGAGTCTGTTTAAAATAAATAAAAAACGTTTTGCCTATAAGTGGTTCATCGGAGTCTAACATTGTAAAATCATTCTTTGATTGTTTGTGTTTCTTCAAGTGGTTAGCAGAGAGTAAATTTGTCAAATTTTAAATCTGTGAAATTTATTGTGAGGTAGAGAATGTGCAGGATGTGAAAGTCAGACTACGATCCTAGTATAGTTTAAGGGGGAGTCTGCTATCAAAGAAGAGTCTGAAGAAAGGAATGCCAGGTTTCAATCCTGAGGATCACAAAAGCTGATAATGCTGATGAACTTAAGGTATCAAGAGATCTGATCAAGAGTATGTTAGAGCCAGTTTCAGATCCTGGTAAGAGAGAGAAGTGCATGCGTCTGTCGACTTCGTCTTGTATCGAGTCTTGTATGTATTTAGATAGATCAGGGCACGATATACGATAAATATGTCAAAAATAGGATGTGAGGCAAGTTCAAACGGAATTAGCTAGGTAATTTCGCTTGAAAGTGTCATGGCAGTTTCAAGCGAAATTAACTATCTAATTCCGCTTGAAGCTAATCTCGCTTGAAACATAATTCCGCTTGAAGCCGGTTCAAGCGAAATTAGAATCCTATATATAGGGGTGTCTTGATTTCATTCAGTAACTTTCCGGTTTGAGCCACGAAGTGCTGCCGAAGTGTCGTCTCGCTGTAAATCATTGTGAAATCAGTATAACGACAGTTTAAAGTGATATTCTTGCTGAATTGACCTCAATACGTCTGTTTCCGCCTTTCGTATTGAGAAAAACTCTTCTGAACGACTCATTCGGGTCTGAAAATGATCCTACAAGTGTTATCAGAGCTCAGGTTGAAGAGTTCTTACCAATTCAGCTGCAAATTCTGATTTCTACATCTTCTTTTTCAAAATTTACAACTTTTCACGGTCAAAATGTTCTGATTTTCACACATAATGTGCGCAATAGTATTTTAACAAATCCTTGAGAAAATTAGACCTTAATACGATCTAAAACTAAGAAAATTTGTAATTCCGTTTCAAACACAGCTTGAGAATGATGACATCAGCAGCATTTCAAACGGAATTAGAGATTAATTCCGCTTGAAACCGGTATTTCGTTTGAAGATTTGGTTAATTCCGCTTGAAAGTTCAAACGGAATTAGGTATTTCGCTTGAGAGGGTATTCCGCTTCAAAGTTAATCTCGTTTGAACAGGGTGATTCCGTTTGAAAGGGATTTCGTTTGAGAAGTGTAATTTCGTTTGAACAGTCTGTTTTGTGAACTTTGAAAATCAGAATCATGGAAGAGGAATTTTACAACGCATTCGCTACTCCGGTTACCCCGATTACTCTTGCACAGAACACAATGTTGGAAAATGAAACGGGGACTATGCAAAAACCGCCTAAGCTCATGAACATTGAGGAGTATAAAGGTTGGGAAGGACGCTTTGAAAACTGGGTACAAGCAAATTATTTGGATGCTTGGGAATGTGTTCAGATGAAATATGTTAGACCGATGACTGATGATGAAGAGATTATTGCTATTAAAAATCTGAATGCTGAAAATAGAAAGAAATACAAAGATGAAAAAATGATGCTAAGTCTTCTACAACAAGCTGTGAAGGAAGATATCTTGGTTCTATTGCAACACAATGGAACTTCTTATTCAATCTGGAAAGCTTTAAAATCAAAGTTTCATGGAAGCCAAGAGATGGTCAAGAACAAAAAATCACTTTTGAAGAAAGAGTTTGATCTGTTTCGTGGGTTGAAAAATGAAAGCACAAAGCAAATCATTGAGAGATATTGCAATCTGTTAGCGAACATGAAAAGATTGAGTATCAACAAAGATAATGAAGAGTTGATTGAAAAACTAGCTGATGCGTTGCCATATGAGACTTGGGGCACATATCTCATGATGTTGAGAAACAAGAAAGGATTTAGCAGTTTAACTTTGAGCAAGTTCATTGAAAAACTTGAAGCTCAGGAAATGGAACAAAGAAAGATTTCAAGAATGAAAGATTTCGACGGTGAACAAGACATTGGTCTTTATTACAAAGGTGGTGTCAGTGATAAATCCACCAACATGTCACCGAAGGTTGAGACAGCATTCAATGCAAAGAGTTCATCTGGAAGTTCTTCTAAAGGATCAAACAGCAACACAAGTTTTTCATCATATCCATCTTTTGATCTGAACATTTCAGCAACTAAGAATGGCAAAAAGCTACAATGCAACATTGTATTGAATCGTGAAAATGATCAGGGTTATTCTGAAGAAGTTGCAAAAAGCCATATGTCTTTGTTGGGAACCGTGTTGGAGTCGTATGGAAGTTTAGTGGCAGGTAGGATCGGGAATCCTATGTTGACAAGAGAGGATTACGATCAGATCGATGCTGAGGAAATGGAATTGATGGACATAAAATGGTGTTTGGCTAGTGTGTTGAGACGAGCTGAGAAATTCAAACAGATCACAGGAAGAGATGACTTCCGTGATGCATTTGTTTCTAATTTAGGTTTTGATAAATCTAAAGTTACTTGTTTTCGTTGCAGGGAAAAAGGACACTTCAAGAGGGAGTGCACTAATCGCGAAGTAAGTGGAGCTCAAAATCCGTTCAACAACAATGATTACTATCGGAAATCGATCTATCAACAAGTTTCTCAACAACAAGAACCACAAGTGGCACACGAAATAAAAGTGATTGAAGAATCTTCAAAGAGAGCTTGTATGGTAAACATGATGACAAAAAGTCAACAGAAGGGTTCATCAAAGATTAAAACTGTAAGATCATTCGTTGATTGAATAAATTCACAAGTGATCATAAGTAATTATAAATGATAAATCTGATTGAGATTTGATTTTACAAATGGTAAAAAGAGTTTAAATTTGTGAGACTTATTGTTGGGTAGAGATTTATGCAGGTGAACCAGGAATCGATCCTGAACCTGTAAATATGAAGAAAGAGTGTGAGCCAGCTCTCGATTCTGTGAACCTGTGAAAGCCAGACTACAATCCCAGCTTATTGAGAGGGGGAGTCTGAACATCAAAGAGCTAGGTTCTGATTCTGTGAATGCTGATGCTGATGATCTTAAGGAATCAAGAGATCTGATCGAGAAAAGATAGAGCCAGATTACGATTCTGGGATTGAAGATTATTTGTTCGAGGGAGTTTGTTGGTGATGAAAAGAGAGAAGATTTGAAGATGCTTTACAGTGTCAGATACTTCAAAGAGTTCGAGAAGACTGATAAAGACTGAAGATGCGAAGACTCGACACTTAAGACTCCTCAACATTCGAGGGGGAGTCTGTTAGTGCATGCGTCTGTCGACTTCATCTTGTATCGAGTCTTGTATGTATTTAGATAGATCAGGGCATGATATACAAGAAATATGTCAAAAATAGGATGTGAGGCAAGTTCAAACGGAATTAGCTAGGTAATTTCGCTTGAAAGTGTCATGGCAGTTTCAAGCGAAATTAACTATCTAATTCCGCTTGAAGCTAATCTGGCTTGAAACATAATTACGCTTGAAGCCGGTTCAAGCGAAATTAGAATCCTATATATAGGGGTGTCTTGATTTCATTCAGTAACTTTCCAGTTTGAGCCACGAAGTGCTGCCGAAGTGTCTTCTCGCTGTAAATCACTGTGAAATCAATATAACGACAGTTTAAAGTGATATTCTTGCTGAATTGACCTCAATACATCTGTTTCTGCCTTTCGTATTGAGAAAAACTCTTCTTAATGACTCGTTCGGGTCTGAAAACGATCCTACAGAAGAAGATAGAAGATTGAGGATGATTTACATTGTCAGATATTTCGGGAGAGATCGAGAAGACTGATAAAGACGTTGAAGACTCGACACTGAAGACTCGTCAACATCCGAGGGGGAGTCTGTTGGTACATACGTCTGTCGACTTCGTCTTGTATCGAGTCTTGTATTGTATTGTATTGTATTAGATAGATCAGGGCACGCAAAACGAGAAAACATGTCAAGAGGATAATTTCGCTCGAAATAGGTCAAGTAATTTCGCACAAAATTACAATGTAATACTGTAATTTCGTACGAAATACTGATTTCGCATGAAGCTGATTTCGTGTGAACCTGTTCGAACTTTCCGGTTTCAGTGCCGAACTGCTGCCAAAGTGTCTACTCACTGTAAATCTTTGTCAAATCAATCAAATAGACATTTAAAGTGAATATCTTGCTGAATCTACTCAATTCGTCTGTTTCTGCCTTTCGTTTTGAGCAAAAACTCTTCTGAACGACTCGTCTGGTCATGAAAACGATCCTACAATAACAATGCTGCAAATCAAGCTGGTTCAGTTGAAATCATTCCAACAAACAAGAATGGCCAAGAAGTTAAGATAACTGACAAACTTGGTAACAAAATCACTTTGGAAAGATCTGTGGGGTGCTCAACTTTTGAGGAAATTGAAAAGTACCAATTTAAACCCACATGGTCTGAGGAGTGTGATATTCTTGAAAATTTTAAACCTATAGACTTCACAACCACTGATGGTGTAAAAGCTCCTAAAGCAAAGGTCATTCCTCTTAAAGACATCCCAACAGTGGTTCAAAACTCTGTTGCTAAGGAGTTTGAGAAGAAGAAAAGAAGAGAAAAAGTTAAAAACTTGTTTTGTGATTTCTGTGAAAAGAAGAATCATCTAACAAAAGACTGTTTTCATCTAAAAGCATATGATATCAACAAAACAAGTGTCATTGCACCTGCTGAGAGCTGCACCATCTGTGGTAAATCAAACCACAAAACTCAGGAATGTGTGTATCTCAAATCCTTTGATGTAAAAAAGAATGAGTACACTGCAAAAACATCCTTGAATTCATCAAATCCATCTGTCAAGTTCACCAAGAATCAACCACTGTTTATGCCAGTCCAAATAGCTGTTACCAAACAGCTGAACCAAACCTCTGTTAAAAGAGATGTTCAGGTGACTAATGCACCCCCTGCTAACCAATACCAAAAAGGTAAAGGTAAACCACCATACCAAAGGGTCTCACATGTTTATGAGGTTTACAAAAAGCCTTCTAAACCAAGAGTGAACAGGCATCCCTTTGGTTATCAACAGCTGATTGGGCAAGACCCCCAACGGTGGTTAGTGAAAAACAGTACCACAACTGTCCAAACCCCTGACCTAACCACTGTCCATCCACCTGAACTTAACACAGATACTGTTGAGACCCCATCCAAAGCCTTATTGGCTTTGGAGACCCTAATGAACTAACCTTTTACTACATGTGCAGGGAGCTTCTGCATACTTAGATAGTCTTTGGTATGTAGATAGTGGAGGCTCCAGGCACATGACAGGATGTAAAGCCCTACTCAAAGATTTCAAAACTCATGGAGGGGGTGATATATCCTTTGGTGATAATAGTAAAGGGAAGGTTCTGGGGTCTAGTACAGTTCAATCTGGTAAAGTGATGTTTGAAAATGTCAATCTAATAGACAATCTAAAATTCAACCTCCTGAGTGTCTCTCAAATGAGTGATAAGGGCTATGGCTCATTCTTCACAAAGGATTGTTGGACCAGAAATGGTCAAAAAGATTGAAGAAATAATCAAAAATGGAAAAACCCAACTTGTTGCTCAAAGGAGTGGCAATGTTTATGTAGTTGATATGTCAAAAGAGAGCCCCAGGACTGATGCCTGTCTGTTCTCTGCTGCCTCTAACAAAGAGACAGAATTATGGCACAGGAGATTGGGGCACACAAATCTCAAGACAATCAGTGCTATATCCAAACAGGTGTTAGTAAGAGGCTTACCTCAAAAACTGTTCACCTGTCCTGAGCATTGTGTTTCCTGTCTAAAAGGAAAACAACATAAAAGCTCATACAAATCAATTGAAGAGTCCAAAACAACCAAGTGTTTGCAAATTCTTCACATGGATTTGTTTGGCACAGTTAAAGTCATGAGTCTTAGGAAGAAAATATATTGTTCGGTTATTGTTGATGACTTTTCTAGGTTTACATGGACTTGCTTTTTACATTCCAAAGATGAGACTACGGCATTCTGCAAGACTTTGTTACACAGGTTGAAAAACAGTTTGATCTTCAAGTAAAAATCTTTAGGAGTGACAATGGCACAGAGTTCAGAAATAAGGAGTTAGATGATTTCTGTGTGTCAAAAGGAATTGTAAGGCAGTACAACATTCCAAGAACACCAGAGAAAAATGGGGTTGTAGAAAGAAAGAATAGGACTTTGATTGAGGCTGCCAGAACCATGCTTGCTGATTCAGGTTTGCCATTAACTTTTTGGGCAGAAGCAGTAAACACTGCTTGCTATGTCCAAAACAGAGTTTTAATCAACCCCAGGCATCAAAAGACTGCTTTTGAACTGCTGTATAAAATAAAGCCATTAATATCATATTTCAAGGTTTTTGGCTGCCCATGCTTCATTTTAAACTTAAAAGATTCTATCTCAAAGTTTGCAGCCAAAATTGTTTATGGTTATCATCTGGGATACTCAACCACTGCTAAGGCCTACAAAGTGTTTAACATAAGGTCCAAAACAGTGGAAGAGACTTTGAATGTAAAGTTCAATGAACTTTCTTCAATGAAAATCCCTGCAAATCCTGCAGAATTGTTTGATCTTGATAAATTTACTTTTGAAAATACTGCTGTCAAGACTAACAGTGCAGGTCCATCACAAGATTTTCCATCAGACTTTGGATATGAAGTCATTATTCCACAACAAAAGTCTGCATCAAATGGAAGAGCAGCAGTTGTTCAAAACAGCTGTCAAAGCTCAGCCATTGCTACCTCAACAGTTGTTGACCAAAGTAGCCCATCAACCCCTGTTTCCACATCATCAAACACTGTTGATGAAAGTCCTCAAACAGTGGATCAAAGTCAACATGTGTCCACACCATTACCTCCTATTCCACCTCCATTTGAAGCCACTACTGGAACATTAAAGTCACCAGCAGTGGTTAGCTCAGATGATTCACATCTGCAGCCTTCACCATTAAATGCCATTGTTCCATACCAAGGAGATCTTATCTTCTTGAAATCTCATCCACCTGACCAAATCATTGGCAACATCAATGAGGGGGTACTCACAAGAAGTCAATCCCAAAACATTTGTCTTTTTGCTGATTTCCTATATCTCCATCAGCCAGTCAAGTACCAAGAGGCACTAAAAGACAACAGCAGGGTAGAAGCCGATAGAAGCCATTCAAGAGGAGATCCAACTGTTTAGAAGACAAAAAGTTTGGGAGCTTGTACCACTGCCAGAGGGTGTGAGTCCTATTGGCACAAAGTGGGTCTTCAAAAATAAAACTGATGAAAGGGGTATAGTTGTTAATAATAAAGCTAGGCTTGTGGTTCAAGGGTTCAGACAGGAAGAGGGCATTGACTATGATGAAACTTTTGCCCCTGTAGCAAGATTAGAAGCTATCAGACTATTCCTTGCCTTTCCTGTCAACCACAACATCAAGGTGTATCAAATGAATATCAAATGTGCATTCCTCTATGGTAAGATTCAAGAAGAGGTTATGTTTGTCAACCTCCAGGTTTTGAGGATCCATTTTATCCAAATCATGTATACAAGCTAAATAAAGCTTTGTATGGCTTGAAACAAGCACCAAGAGCCTAGTATGAAACTCTTTCCACTTTTCTACTTTCCATTCGTTTCACAAGAGGTAAAATAGATAAAATGTTGTTTTTGAAATGGAGAGGGAAATAT
Organism: Helianthus tuberosus; assembly: GCA_030545235.1. NCBI lineage: Eukaryota > Viridiplantae > Streptophyta > Magnoliopsida > Asterales > Asteraceae > Helianthus > Helianthus tuberosus. Next base: position 91,963,795 of record CM060411.1, read on the forward strand.
TTGATGATTGTCTAGATTTATGTGGATGACATCATTTTTGGGAGCACATGCAATAAATGTGTGAAGAGGTTAGGCAACTCATGACAGCTGAGTTTGAGATGAATGCAATGGGTGAACTCCATTGCTTTTTTGGTCTCCAAGTAAGGCAATTGCAAAATGGCACTTTCATCCATCAAGGCAAATATGCCAAAGAACTTTTAAAGAAATTTGAGATGGATGATTGTAAACCATGCAGTACACCCATTGCAACAAATAAAATAGTCATGTCTGATGAAAAGGATGATTTGGTTGATCAAACTCTTTATAGAAGCATGATTGGGTCTTTATTGTACCTAACTGCATCTAGACCAGATATCATGTTTGCAACATGTGTCTGTGCAAGATCCCAATCAGCCCCTAGAAAGTCAAACCTTATTGCTGTAAAAAGGATATTCAGATACCTAAAAGGTGCTCCCACACTTGGTATCTGGTATCCAGCTGATGGAAATATCAAGCTTTCAGGTTTCTCAGATAGTAACTTTGTTGGATGTGACAAGACAAGGAAATCCACTTCAGGAGGGTGCCAATTCCTAGGCAGTTGCTTAGTGTCTTGGCAAAACAACTGCTTTGGCTTCAAAATCAACTGCTGGATTTTGATATATAGCTGCTGCAAGCTGTACAGCCCAACTGCTTTGGCTTCAAAATCAACTGCTGGATTTTGGTATCACTACCCTAAAGACACCACTCATGTTGGACAGTCAGGCAGGAGAAAATATCATCAAAAATCCAGTCTCCCATTCAACCACCAAACACATTGATATCTGACATCACTTTGTGAGGGATTGCTATGAAAAATGTTTGATTTCTCTGCATCATGTTCCAACTAAGGATCAGCTGGCAGATGTACTAACAAAAGTATTAGATACATCTACCTTTGAAAGCTTGATCTCTAGGATGGGCATGCTAAACATGGAATAACAGGTAAAATCCTGTTTTTCTATGAATAAAAGCATTAAAATGTTTTCAGAAAATCAAAACTCCATCCTTAAAAATAGCTAAAAATGAATTTTTCATTAAATCCTTAAAAGTCTGCCATAACCACTGTTTTGTTAAAACATCTGTTCTGTTAAAAGTTGTCCACTGTTGAAAGTCAACCCCTGTTTTCTCATTTTCTTGGTAATCACTGTTGTTCAAAATCAGTGCTTTCAACCACTGAAAAGGCTATCCACTGATACCTTAAAGTCACCCACTGTTTTCATTAAAACCGTTGCAACCACTGATATTGTTCCATCAGTGGTTTCATAAAACAACTGTCTTCCATTACTTATCAGGGGTTGGCACGTGGACAGTACATAGCGGTCAGATCTTTTGTAACTGCTGCCACGTCAGCATTCACTTTTTCCTTTATAAAACCCTGATCAAAACCCCCAAACAGGGGTTTTACTGTCGAATCGAATTCAAAAATTCTTTTCTCAAAGAAGTTATCATCCATTTTTCTCAAATCATTCATCATTCTTCTTCCTAAAATAGCAAAATCACCATCTTCCTCATCTGAAAAAACCCACTGAAAAAGCTATAGCAATTCCATACAAAGCTCCTCATAACTACTTGGGTCTCTTAACAAAACCAAGTAACACTAAAACCTTCGATTCCATCATAGACGCACTTTCGTCTTCAAAGTACAAAACTTTGTTGACTGCTGATGCTCCGATTTACCTGAAAACCCATAGAGAATTTTGGAAAAATGCCACACTTGAATCTCAAGGTGAGACGGTCATAGCCATCAATTCCTCAATAGTGGGTAAATCAGTTAAAATTACACCACAATCCATCTCAAAAGTATTCGAACTCGATGATCAGCAAGGTAAAACTTCTTTTCCTAAAATCGAGTATCAAACTGATTTTATTGAGAGGGGGTATGTTGCAGAAATGAAAAGGGACACCTTACAAAAAGGTAGCTTTCCTCCTGCAACAAGATTTTTATTCCATACCCTCTTGATGTGTGTTTCAAATAAGACCACTGCTTCTAATGAAATACCATTAAAGATCCAATACCTGGGACATGCTATTTTACATAACGTAAATTTTAACTAGTCCAAGGAGATCTTTAGTGATTTGGTCAAAAATGTCACTAACAAATTATTTTTACTATTTCCAAGGTTCCTAAGCTTTTATTTTCAAAAGCAATTCGGAAAGGATGATGCTCATGTGCTCATCCAAGGTGAACCTTTTCAAATAAATGGCTTAACACCTGAAACTTTTACAAGATTTTCAAAGCCTTCTAAAACAAAAGCAGAGGCTCCTGAGCATAATTTAGCAGCTACCACTGCTTCTCATGCATCTGCTGCTGAGCCCACTGCTCTAGGTGATCACAGCAGCAAAACTACTGTTGTGAAACCCACACCTAAATCCACCAAAAGACCAAGACAAAAGAAACTACAAAAGCCCCCCAAACCTACAAAAAAGGCAACTCTGGAAGATGAGATCCCAGAGCAACTGCCAGTGACAACACAAAAGTCACTAGAAACCACTGCTGCTACTTCTTCACAGCAGATGGTAGAAAGATCTCAACCCATGCCTCAAACTCCTCCTACTTCTTCTCAAAAAGAACAGGTTGTAAGAACAGGGACACCATAATATGATGCTCTGGAATCACTTGATTCCATCATCCACAGCCCATTGCCTGGGGCAAATTCTCTTTCTACACCTATCCTCACTTCCCAAATTCCACCACAAATAAACTTTTTGTTGGATGCTATTGATTGAAACTAGACATAAATCAGTTCATCTCAATCACCTGTTAATGAGATTATACCTCAGAAAGTGTCTGAGTCTGGTGTATCAATCATTGCTGACCCACCAACAACACCTGAGGAGGTTACACTACAGGATGTACAAGTACTTCCTTTCAGTAGTTCAAGTGAAGCAGCAACTATAGGTGATTGATCCACTGATCTACATTGTTGGGATTGAACCCTATCAGAGGAACAGATAATTAAAGCCAAAACTGGATCAGAGCAGTGGATCCAAGAATAAGCAGACGTTTACAGATAGTTCATGCAAATCTCTCCCCTTGAAAGTGGTTTCATATCTGCTGACCTCCTATCTACTGATCTTACCAAGTGCTGATCCACAACTGCTGCCTTGCATCTACTGCCAAATGTTAAAGACTGATGGAAGACCAAAGCTCTGCTGACTCAATCTACTGCCTTGAGTCAAGTACTGCTGATCCGGACAAGCACTGCTGGATTCACAGCAGTGGAAGGATGCAGCAGCTGTTTAAGTGTCTTTCATGTAATAGATTGTAATAGCAGTAGTTACTACATCAGTGTTTGTATAGATCAGAGGTTAGAGTTTGTTAGGAGGTTAGATGTCACTTTCATGGTGACGTCAGCTAAGATGCTCAGTGGTTTGCAAGTGCCTATAAATAGTTCAGTACTTTGTACTGTTCTATTAGCTCTTTCACCACAACGTCTTCTTTGCACGAACAAACTACTGAGCTCTGGCTGAGGGGGAGTTTGCATTCTTACATCAATCATTGTAATCGTTGTTGAAACAAATTCAATCATTCGGTTCATTGTGTAAAGATGTTTGATTAAAAGTATTACTCCTGTTTGATTGTATGCAAAGTTTGTTTTCATCTTAATTCCGCTGCACAACTCTTTCATTTCCATCTTAATTTCAAACGAAAATACAATAAAAAAGAAACTCAGATCCAACAATTGGTATCAGAGCTTGGACAGTCAAATTTGATTTAACAATCATTTTGACGTAAATAGTTCAGCTCATAACAGTTGATACTGATCGTTTGTTCGTCCGTTGAAAAACAGAGCAAGGATTAATCACCATTAAAGTTGATTTCTCAGTGTCTGTAAAACAACAAGAATGATGTCACAATCTCAAGATGATAAAAACAACATCGGCTCACTTTTTAAACCACCTATGCTAAAGAGAAATGAGTACAACATCTGGCAAAGGAGGATGGGTCACATCCTCGCTCAACAAAGCACAGGTTGTTGGAGGTCTGTCATTTATGGTCCCCATGTTCCTTCAGTGCCAAGCGCTGAAGATGCTAAAAAGTTCGTTCCAAAACCAATTGAAAATTATACCGAAACCGACTTTCAAAAGATCGAACTAGATGCTAAAGCTTTTAGCATCATAGCATCAGCGCTGCCCAATGAGATATATGCTGGACTGTTACACTGTAACAGTGCCAAAGAATTATGGGACGCACTTAAGGAACAGTTTGGTGGAACTGAAGAAGTCATAGAAAGCAATAGGGAAATCCTGAACCAACAGTATGAAACATTTTGCTACATTAAAGGTGAATCACCAACGCAACAATTTGAGTGTTTTAGTTGTCTCATCAGTGAACTGAGGCTTGTTAACACCACTTTTACAAACTCAACTCAAAATAGCAGGTTCCTTAGGTCACTGCCAGAAAAATGGGACACTATAGCTTTTGTCACCCGAAATTCATCTGAATTCAAGGATCTGACCTTGACCCAACTCCATGGTCGACTCCTGACCTTCGAAAGGGAGTTGAACCAGAAAAGGAGGTTACAAGAGTCAGGAAAAGTTACCGATGATTACACTTTCGGTAATACTGCTCTTCTGGGTCAAGAAGAATCTGGGAGCAGTGGTAAGGATCAGGGTTATGATCACTTCATTGACATAACTGCTGGTGCAAATTTTAACAACCCTGATCCTCACTCTGCAAGTTATGCATTCACTGCTAACGAAAACCAGATGTCAGACAATTTAAGCTTTGAACTCAATGATTTACAACATTTTGATCCCACTGATTTAGAGGAAATGGACATCCTGCACCAACTGGCTTTGCTAAGTGTTAGAACTAGCAAGTTCTACAAAAGAACAGGGAGAAAATTCCCAGGTTTGCATGGGAATCTAAGGGTTGGGTTGGATAAATCGAAAATCAAGTGTTACAAGTGTAATAGGTTGGGACATTTCGCTAGGGAATGTAGGAGTCAAATCACTGGTCCCATAATTACTCATCCTAGCTCAAATCCTCGACCTCAAAACCAAAACACTGTGCACTATGCCCAATATACCCCAGCAGCACAAGTGAACACTGCTCATTATGCTGCTGCCCCTGTTCCAGTACATTATGTCCAAACTACTGTTCCACAAATCCAATATGTTCAAACCCCTGCTCCACAGATACATAAAAGGTGCTCCCACACTTGGTATCTGGTATCCAGCTAATGGGAACATCAAGCTTTCAGGTTTCTCAGACAGTGACTTTGCTGGATGTCACAACACAAGGAAGTCCACATCAGGAGGGTGCCAGTTTTCTAGGTGATTACTTAGTTTCATGGCAAAGCAAAAAGCAAGCAGCTGTTTCAACATCCACTGCTGAAGCTGAATACATTGCTGCTGCAAGCTGTACAGCCCAACTCCTGTGGCTTCAAAATCAGTTGCTGGATTTTGGTATAACTGCCTTAAAGACACCACTCATGTTGGACAGTCAGGCAGCAGAAAATATCATCAAAAATCCAGTTTCCCATTCAACCACCAAACACATCGACATCAGACATCACTTTGTGAGGGATTGCTATGAAAAAGGTTTGATTTCTCTGCATCATGTCCCAACTAAAGATCAGCTAGCTGATGTGCTCACAAAGGCACTTGATACAGCCACTTTTGAAAGCTTGGTCTCTCGAATTGGGATGCTGAACATGGAATAACAAGCAACATCTTGTTTTTCCTATGAATAAAAGCAACAAAATGTTTTCAGAAAATCAAAACTCCATCCTTAAAAATAGCTAAAAATGAAAAATTTTCATTAATGTCCTTAAAAGTCTGCCATTAACCACTGATTGTTCAAAAGTCTGATCCACTTCAAAAGTCTGTCCACTGCTGAAAGTCAACCCCTGCTCTCTCATTATTTTGATAAACTCTGTTGTTCAAAAGCAGTGTCTTATCCACTGATATGCTATCCACTGATAGTAAAAATCATCCACTGCTTTCATACCACTGCCTTCATCAGTCACTTTCACAAAAGTACTGTCCTTCACTTTCATCAGGGGTTGTCACGTGGATAGTACATATTGGTCAGACCTTTTGTAACGGCTGCCACCTCAGCATTCACTTTCTTCCCTATAAAATCCCCCACTCACCATCAAAACAGGGTTTTACTGTCGAATTGAATTCTTAAAAATTCTCTTCTCAAAGCAGTTTTTCATCTCATTTCTTCACAAATTTCTTCGATCAATCATCCTCAAAATGACAAAATCAAAGAAATCTTCAAAACCCTCATCCAAATCATCATCGAAAACAGCCTCTCAAAAGGCAATCTCCACTGAGATTCCACATAAACCATCTCACAATCTCCTGGGTCTTCTCACAAAACCAGGAACCACCAATATTTTCGATTCCACCATTGATCTCATGGCAAAATCAAAGTACAAAACTTTGTTTACTGCCGATGCACCAATCTATTTGGCGACCCAAAGGGAGTTCTGGAAAAATGCAACCCTTGAAAAACAAGGAGACATTGCAACCACCATAAACTCTTCAATAAAGGGTAAAGCTGTCCAAATAACGCCACAATCCATTTCAGAGGTCTTTCAACTCGGTGATCAGGAAGGTAAAATTTCTTTCACTAAAAACGAGTTACAAACTGACTTCATTGAGAGAGGGTATGAAGCCACAATGATGAAGAAAATTACCTTAGAAAAAGTTAATTTTCCTTCTGCAACCAGATTTTTATTTCATACCCTCCTATTATGTGTTTCAAACAAAACCACTTCTTTCAATGAAATTCCTTTAAAGATTCAAAATCTGGGATATGCAATTCTTCAAGGCGAAAATTTTAACTATTCTCGGGAAATTTTTAAAGATTTGGTTAATAATGTTGAAACAAAATCATTCTTACTGTTTCCAAGGTTTTTAAGTTACTATTTTGCAAAGAAATTCAGTAAGGATGATTTAGCTTTAATAAACCAAGGTGATTCTATTCAAATAAACAGTTTAACAACTGAAACTTTTTCAAGAATGTTAGCACCTTGCAAAACACAAGCAGAGGTGCCTGAGCAGATTTTAGCAGTTACAACTGCTCCTCAGGTATCTGCTGCTGAGCCCACTGCTCAAGGTGATCAAAGTAGCAGCACAACTGCTTTGAAACCCACACCTATTATTTCCAAAAAGCCAAAAAGAAAAACTCAAAACCCCACAAAACCCATCAAAAAGGCAACTCTAGAGGATGAGATACCAGAGCTCCTGCCTGTGACAACACAAATGTCACAAGAAACCACTGCTGCTACTTCCTCACAGCAGTTGGTACAAATATCTCAACCCATAACCACAACTCCTCCTGCTTCTTCACAAAAAGAACAGGTTGTACAAATAGGGTCTCCACATCATGATGCTCTAGAAACACTCGTTTCTATCATCCACAGCTCAATACCCGGGGCAACTCCACTTTCTACACCATCCTTCACATCCACAATTCCTTCACCAATAAAACCACTGTTGGGTGCAATTGATTTGAACCAGGCATTATCTAGTCCTTCTCAATCACCTACAAATGAGAATATACCTCAACAACTGACTGGGTCTGATGTATCAATCTTTGCTAACCCACCAACACAACCTGAGGAGGTTACACCCCTTGAGTTACAAGTAACTCTTGGTGGTAATCCAAGTGAAGCAGCCACTACAGGTGTTACACCCACTGGGTTACATTTGGACAGTGGTTACCTTAATAAGACTTCCTTGGAGGCAATTCCTTTTATAGCACCTCTGCCAACCACCAGTGGATTTCTTTATCCTACTGGCAACATCAAAAGGTTGTCAAGTGTTGAAGGAAGAAGACCCCAGTACCAAGAAAAAGGGGCATCAGTGGTTAATGTTTGGAGTATACTCCCTATATCTACCACTGATAAAACCACTGCTAGTGGGAAATCAGATGATCCCATTACCTTGGGTGATGGTTTAAAGTACCAGAAATTGACGGATCACATTGAAAAACTTGATAACTCTGTTGCAGAACTCAAAAATATGCTACACCAGGTGTTACAAGTTCAGAAGGTACAATCAGCTGCTGTTCCACCTCAAGCACCTGCTCCACAAAGGGCACCTGCTACAAATGAGCTCTGGAAGTTATTTCAATATTTTCTCCAACAACAAGCACAATTAGCAGATCAACAACATGAAAAACATGTACAACAGCTGAGAAATGCAATGGAGTCAAGGTTCAAGAACACTAAGGCTGACTTAAAGGCTCTCAAAACTCAGATCTTGCACACCACTGGCACTGCTCCTCCACAAGTACGCTACATTTATCAACTCCCAGAAGATAATGCCAAAAAGGGGGAGAAAATGAAGGAGTGGAAACAGAAGGGTATAGAGGATGGTCTCTATCTTGAACCAGAAAATTCAAACATGACCAAAAAGATTCCTTTGCCAGATGGCAGCAAGAAAATTGATGTGACAATAAATGCACTAGCAGAAGCACTTGCAAGTGTAAAAAGGGATAGAGAGGCCAAAAGGAAAGCCAGGGTGGAGAGAATGGATCATCCAGAACAGGGTACTTCTGGGTCAAAGGATCATGAAAATCCTGTTGAGGAAAAGAAGAAGCCTACTAGAAAAGTGAGGCAACCCAAATCCATTCCAACCAGACGTTCAAAGTCTGCTCAAAAACCACCATACAAAACAGCTGATGCAACAGGAGTTACAAAAACTACTGCTTGCCAAACAGTTGTTCCATCGACACACACCACTTCAACACACACAACATCCACTGCTTTACCATCATATCCATCAAAAACAACACCTGCTGACATACAGCAGAAGACAGCAGATGTCATAACATCTGTTGTAGTGACAACAGTGGTTGAAACACCAGTTGTTTCAACAGCTGTTAGTCAATCACAATCCACTGCCATTACATCTACCACCACTGTTCCATTCAAAACATCATCAGTCTCTCCTAAACCAAAAAGGAGAAGGCTAATTTTAAAAGATGATGACACACCTCCATCACCAACATCTTCAAAATCCCTGTCAACTGTCACTATTCCAAAATCCATACCTCTCTCTTCAGCTCAAATTATAAAATCACTACCTCCTGCTGATGTCTCATTTCCTCTGGAACTCATTGCAGTCAAAGAAGAAATTAAATCTCTTTATTATGAAGATGACCCAGCCAAAAGGAGTTTGCCATCAATTGCAAATTATCCCAGGCCTAACAACATTGAAGAATACTTGAAGCTCAAAGCCAAACAAGCAGAGGATATTGCAATCAAAAACAAAAAAAGGGAAATCTGATAGAGAATTTCAACAAAACTATCAGTTTTTACTCTCACAGGTCAATGCTATGGAGCGTTTTGCTAAAAATGTATGTCAGAAAATTTCAGAAAGGGCAGATGAGTCCTTAAGAAAAGACTACATTGAAAACATCATGACCTACAAGAAATACAAGGGGGAGAAACACATGTACAAGAACTGGACCATTCCTGAGCTTGAAAAAGAAGCAGCCAGGATTCAAGACATGATCAAAAATAAGGTCAAGCAGACTCCTCCTGAAAAATTCAAACAATTTGAAGCTGAGAAGATGTTAGAGCTGAGGAGAATGAAAGAGGAGCTGATTATAGCTGATTATGGGTCAAAGAACTCTGTGACAAAGTGGGGAGAAGATAGAGTTAGGGCAACCTATAAAAGATTAGAGGAACTTAGAAAGAAAGATCCAAGAGTTCCACAAAAGCCTGACTATTCCAAAGCAACGGTTTCAAAAAGACCACCAAAGCTGCAAGTCAAAAGAACCACTGCTCCAGCTGGTGCTGCCATCTACAAAAGAAGGAGCAAAAACTAGTTTAGCATGGAAACAATTCAAGATCTTTTAGCTGGAGATGCCATTGTAAAAGCTGGCAAGGAAGTAATGATAAAAGAAGATCTTGAATTGGAACAATCTGCAAATGCTGCTCAGCCAGCTATGAACAGGCCAGCCTCACCAAATACTTCTGCAAATAAACATCTCCCAAGAAACCCACCAGGCTCAAAAATACAAAAGTGGGAAACTGACAAACAGACCTGCGTATTGACTTTGCTCAGGTCTGGTGGAGTAGTGGAGAAAATATCAAGGGAACAAGCTCTTGGCCTGAGTCTTGAAGATTTGCAGGATCTCCTTGATCTTCCACTTAGCAGGGATGATGAAGATACAGACGCCCTAGACTTTGAATTACAATTTAAAGGTCAGATAAGGGAGCTGTTGATGAGGCAATAAAGATTTCCACAAATAATGAAGAGTTTTGGCATTATCTGTTCCAGGGGGAGATTGTTGGGATTTAACCCTATCAGAGGAACAGATAATTAAAGCCAAAACTGGATCAGAGCAGTGGATCCAAGAATAAGCAGACGTTTACAGATAGTTCATGCAAATCTCTCCCCTTGAAAGTGGTTTCATATCTGCTGACCTCCTATCTACTGATCTTACCAAGTGCTGATCCACAACTGCTGCCTTGCATCTACTGCCAAATGTTAAAGACTGATGGAAGACCAAAGCTCTGCTGACTCAATCTACTGCCTTGAGTCAAGTACTGCTGATCCGGACAAGCACTGCTGGATTCACAGCAGTGGAAGGATGCAGCAGCTGTTTAAGTGTCTTTCATGTAATAGATTGTAATAGCAGTAGTTACTACATCAGTGTTTGTATAGATCAGAGGTTAGAGTTTGTTAGGAGGTTAGATGTCACTTTCATGGTGACGTCAGCTAAGATGCTCAGTGGTTTGCAAGTGCCTATAAATAGTTCAGTACTTTGTACTGTTCTATTAGCTCTTTCACCACAACGTCTTCTTTGCACGAACAAACTACTGAGCTCTGGCTGAGGGGGAGTTTGCATTCTTACATCAATCATTGTAATCGTTGTTGAAACAAATTCAATCATTCGGTTCATTGTGTAAAGATGTTTGATTAAAAGTATTACTCCTGTTTGATTGTATGCAAAGTTTGTTTTCATCTTAATTCCGCTGCACAACTCTTTCATTTCCATCTTAATTTCAAACGAAAATACAATAAAAAAGAAACTCAGATCCAACATACATGTCACACCCTGTCCACGTAAAACAACAAATCGTGGCGGCAACGTCAGGGAGTGTCATAACAGAATCATTGTTTCATAACACATGGATTGAAGTTCTGTTTTATTGAATTGAATGTATTACATTATATTGAAATTGGAAACAAAACATAAACAAATAAACTTTTGTTGTTAGTAAGTCACTAAGGCCTCGTCCGTTCCTAAGTAAGCATGCATCAATATCATCATCAAACATCACCAACTGTGGCACCTGAAACACATGTGAAAATACGTCAGCATAAAAATGTCGGCGAGTACATAGGTTTCATATGAGTGTCAGATTCATGGCTCGTTTTACCTTTTGAAAGAACTCAAACAACTTTGTTAATTGATAATTAGAAAACCAAGTTTTGTAAAATGTTTATATTGTAATTTGAAATAACCAAGTTAAAACAGATTTGTTATAATTTATAAAACCTCGATGCCATGAATTTTAACTCAAAACATTTGTTTTTGTAAATCCAAATCGTAAATTGTTTTTGTAATAAAACTCTAACGGTTTATATTGTTAGAAAAACCTTGTAATATAACTTTGTTTTGAAAACCTTGCCCAAGTGATCTAGATAACGCAACGATATATAATGTGTTAAAAGCACTTATATATAGGAAGTACCAGTGGCGTATCCACCATGCTTTTAACACATTACACTCGCCCCGTTACCTAATCACTTCCCTAACCCAACGGTTCAAACATATTCAAACGGTTCACATAAATCAAACAATTACAAACGGTTCACATAAATCAATCAGTTACAAACGGTTCACATAAATCAAACAGCTTCAAACGGTTAACATAAATGAAACAGTTGCAAACGGTTCACATAAATCAAACAGCTTCAAACGGTTCACATAAATCAAACAGCTTCAAACGGTTCAAAATGTAAAACAATGTGTCCATATACTGGATGAGCATATGCAACAAAATGTAATATACGAAAATCAATGTGCTAGCATGCTAAGTGAACATACATAGCAAAACATAATGAAATCATGTACTATCTACGTACTAATGAACATAGCAAGTATATGATATAAAAGCATGAAAAGCATGAAAGTAACAAGTAGGCACATGTGTATCACCCCAAAACAGTTTAAAATGGTAAACGAGGGGACTATGTACTCACTTGAGGATGCTTAGAAGTCTTGAGGATGCTTAGAAGTCTTGAATAATAACCAAGCAAAGCTAGAGGGATCACGGAATCAAACGGCACCTAATATAGGTAACTATGTAAATAAACCGGACCTAAATCGGAAGATCGGAGAGGATGAGGTTTCGTAAACCAAATGAGTATTGGAACTCATATGACATGGTTTAACAAAGCCTACATACTAAAATGAAACCTAACCTAAGCGCTTACGACCCATTACGACTCGTTTAGGTAACTTACGCTACTTTAACGCGTCGTTCGCGTAAAGCGCGTTCGGACCGCCTAACTAGTCCTATGACAAGTGTTATATGCCTTAACATGTCTAATATTGTTGCATAATCAGTTAAATGACAAAAGTTTAAGTTACATATGCTTAAAATCCAATTATGCATGAAAAGGGCATTTTGGTCATTTACCTAAGGCAAATAAACTACCTATCATACAACTAACTAAACGAAGTGACCATAGGTATAACCTCGGAAGGTTATTCCCTATATAATTATGGTCACAATATATGCTTGGTCGAACCCTAATGATTGACCAAACGGGTCAGGTTCGAAAGTCTAAGCGGTTGTTTAGACCGCTTATCTTACGACCCTATATAAGCACTAAACCTAAAGTGACGAGTTAAACATGTTAAAACATGTTTAACGAGGTTTGAAAACAAGTTTGATATCAAAACAAAGGGTCTTGATACCCAAATATAGTTTGGTTGCAAAATACGCATGAATACGCATTTTGACCGAAACTATGACTCGTCACTACACCTAATCAACGTGGTAATCAGTAGGTATAGTCATTAGGGACTATAGCCATCGTGATTACGCTCACGTTGCAAAGTTCAAATGAACTTTGTGTTGACCAAAGACTGGTCAAAGCAGAAAGTCAAACACTGTTTGACTTTTACGCTTAAAAACGCATAAAAGCACGAAAGAATACTTACAAAGGGTCCAAGCAAGGAAATCTTGATCAAACTACTCAGGTATGAAGTTCTTGAACCCCAACTTAGAGTAATTCAATTAGATTTGTGAGGAATGAGGAATGAAGGTGATGGGTATTTATAGAAAACCCACAACCGTTAGGATCGTTCCTCGCAAAACGTGCTTTGATCTTGACCCTCCATGTGGGCACATGGTTTTGGAATAGTAGGGGTGTCCCAAAACCATCAAACGGTATTGCAAATGTTACAAAATAGACCCTAAACTTCAATTCGGTTGCTGAAAATAGACCTGCCATTGCTGAAACTTGATATTCTGCCCAGATGGGGTGGTGGCGTGCCGCCACAGTCAACCGAGATAGTGACGCCACCACATGCCTAGTTCCAGAAAGTTTGCCAAAATGGCAAAAATGGTCCCTGCAACACTCTTTAGTCGTTTTTGATGCGTTTAAACTTCGTTAACCCCATTTAAAGGCTCTAAAATGAAGTTAAAGTATAGGGAACTTAAAATATGCTCAAAAACATCTCGGATGTCGGTTCGTTTGGTCGTACAGTCGCGTTATTTGGTTAATTACGACGAAACACGAACGGACGCGAAAAACGATCCAAATTACGCGACGAATGGAATTTTATCATGCCAATCACTAAAATAAAATATTTTAATGATTACATAAATTTTTGGATGTCTGGATATATTCAGAACGTAAGATATGCGCGAAAATGCAAACTTATGCACTTTTTGACGCTTTTAGTCCCTACTGATGAAAAAGTTTATTTTTGCGCATCAAACACCTCAAAGCCTATTTCTAAGCTATGTAAAGGATATTTAGGGCATATTTAACTTATGTCAAGTTTCGGAATGTCCATTATCATTCGATTCGGTATACTTTTGAAGTTTGACGCAAATAGTCCCTACGATCGAATAAACTTGATTTCGCCACACCAATCCCTCCAAAACTTATTTCTAAGTTATTTAAAGGTTATTTATGGTATGTTAAGCCTAAATTACTGTTCCGGAGTGTTTGTTGCATTAAACTGGTTATATTTACGCCTCAGTTCGCGTATAACCTTCCAGAAAGCGATTTAAAGCTCGAAATCGAACAAGAATTGATATGTGCAAATGATACACATATTTTTACAAATCCCAAGTATGAAACACAATATTTCATTGATTTGGTATTAGTTTGATGGTCGAAGAGACACAGATGTCACACTACACCTGGCCAGTTGTTTCATCAATCAGACTTCCTTGAAGGCAATTTCCTCTCCAGCAACTCTGATAACCACTGGTGTGTTTGTTCCAACCACTGGTACATTTAAAAGGTTATCAATTGCTGAGGAAAGAAGTCCCCAGTACCGAGAACAAGGGGCATCATTGGATTACTTTTGGGAAGATTTCCCTAAGACAACCACTGTTAGTGGGAAATCAGATGATCTCATTAAGTTGGGTGATGGTTTATTGTACCAAGAATTGATGGCAAGAGTTGACAAAATGGATACATCTGTTGCAGAAATCAAAGAAATGTTGCAACAGTTGTTGAAAGTACAAAAGGTACCATCCACTGCTGCACCACCTCCAACAACTGCTCCATCATTTGTTTCTACTCCAGATGAGCTGTGGAGTTTGTTTCAACCTCTGCTACAACACCAAAGAGAATAAGCTGATCAGCAACATGAGATACAAGTTTAAAAAATCAGAAATCTCATGTAAGCAAGTTTTAAAGACACCCAGGCAGATATCAAGGCAATCAAGGCCCATATACTAAACACCACTGGCACTGCTCCTCCCTCTGTTATCTTTGTGGATAACCCACCACCAGATAATGCTAAAAAGGGGGAGAAATTGAAGCAGTTGAAAAAGAAGGGATATGAAGTTGGTCTGTATATTGAACCACAAAAAGATAGTATGCTTGCAGACATCCCTTTTCCAGATGGCACAAAAAAGATTGATGTAACCACAAATGCCATTGTTGATGCAAAAGCAAGGGTAAAAATGGATATGGAGGCAAAGGATAAAGCAAGGTTTGAACAGGAGAAGAGAGTTTTTTATGGAAATGAATGAGCAGGGTACTTCAGAACTAAAGGATGAAGAAAATCCTAAGGTCTAAAGAAAGTAGCCCACTAGACAAGTGAGGCAACTAAAACACACACCATCCAGATCCACAAAACATACTCCCAAACCTCCTAAAAGCTCCACACATCAATCTCCCAAACCATCAGTTGTTGTAACACCTGCTGTATCAACAACTGTTGGTACTTCAGTGGTTTCAGCAGTTGTTAACCCAACAACCACCACTTCAACTACAACAACTGCTTCCACTTCAACCACTTCCCCACCAAAAACAACTTCATCACCACCAACACCTCCTGCCAAAAAGCAGAAGACAGCAGATGACACATCATCTGTTGTAATGACAACAGTGGTTGAAACACCAGTTGTTTCAACAACTGTTAGTCAATCACCTGCCACTCAAATCACCACCACTCAACCCATTCAATCACTACCAGCCTCTCCTAATATCAAAAGGAGAAGGATTATTCTGAATAATGAACCTTCACCACCTACATCTTCACAACCACTGTCCCTTGTTACCTTACCAAACCCTGTTCCAATCTCTTCAGCACAAGTTGTAAATCCAAACATTGCCATTGTTTCTGCAGCTATCCAGTACCCTTTAGAACTTATAGCTGTCAGAGAAGAGATCAAATCTTTTTATTCTGAAGATGACCCTGCTAAAAGAAACCTACCATCTGTCCAAGGATATCCTAGGCGAAATAATATTGAAGAATATTTGAAGATAAAGGCTCAACAAGCAGAGGATATCTCTAAAAGAAGCTCACACGGAAAATCTGATAAAGAAATTCAAAGGCACTATCAATTCCTGCTCACACAAGTCAGAACTTTGGAGCAGTTTTCAAAAGATTTGTGTCAAAAGCTTTCAGAAAGAGATGATGAAACTTTAAGAAAAGATTACATCGAGCACATCATGGCCTTCAAAAGGTACAAAGGTGACAAAGCTCAATACAAAGAATGGACAGTGGTTGAACTCAAAGAGGAGTTGGAAAGAATTGAAAAAATGAATAAAGACAAAGTGAAACACACTCCTCCTATTTGGTCAAAATACATGAAGAATGTACCAGATAAAGTGTTACAACTGAAGAGAATGAAAGAGGAACTTATCACTGCTGATTTTGGGTCTAAAAATCAGGTAACAAGGTGGAAAGAAGATAAAGTCAGGGCCAGCTACAAAAAGCTGGAGGAACTAAGAAAGAAAAATCCAAATGTTCCACACAAACCTGACTATCCTGAAGCAGAGGTTTCAAAAAGACCACCAAAGCTGCAAGTCTGGAAATCCACTGCTCCTCCTGCTGCTTTCCACTATCAAAGAAGGAGACAAAAGCAGATGGATGCAGAAACACCAGAGGATGTGGCAGCTGGTGATGAAGTTTTAAAAATGGTCCTCAAACAAATGATAGCTGAAAACCCTGAACTTGCTAAAGCTCAAGGCACTCCTCAGTCAGTTATCACCAGGCCATCATCTCCAAATTCCTCTTCAAATAAAAATCTCCCAAGAAACCCACTGGATTCAAAAATACTAAAGTGGAAAACTGACAAACAGACCCACGTATTGACTCTGATCAAATCCAGTGGTGAAGTGAAGACCATATCAAGGGAACAAGCACTAGGCCTGAGTGTTGAAGATCTACAAGATCTCCTTGATCTTACACTGTCCAGGGATGAAGATGACACAGATGCCCTGGACTTTGAGTTACAACTGAAAGGACAAATATGGGAACTGTTGATGAGGCAATAAAGATTCACAATAATGAAGGGTTTTGGCATCATTTGTTCCAGGGGGAGATTGTTGGGATTGAACCCTATCAAAGGAACATATGATTAAAGCCAAAACTGGATCAGAGCAGTGGATCCAGACTGATGAAGACTAAAGCCTTGATGATCAATCTACTGTTATGGATCAAGCACTGCTGAAGAAACAAAGTACTGCTGGAGTCACAACAGTGGAAGGAGAAAGCGGTAGTTTAGTCTTTCCTTTTGTAATGTATTGTAATCAGTAGTTAGCTAAACAATGTTTGTATTAGATCAGTAGTTTTAGGTTATTAGGAGGTTAGATGTCACTTTCATGGTGACGTCAGCCAAGAACCATCAGTGGTTTGCTCGTGCCTATAAATAGAACAGTACCCTATACTGTTCTATTAGCTCTTTCACCACTTGTCTTCCTGTACGAGCAAATACTGTGAGCTCAGGCTGAGGGGGAGTTTGTTATATATGCATGCAAAGTTGTAATCGGTGATTGGAATAAATTCAAGCATTCGGTTCAATGTTAAACTTGTGTGTTAAAAGCATTTCTCCTGTTTGATTGTGTGCAAAGTTTATTTCCATTTTAATTCCGTTGCATTACTTGTTCATCTTCATTGTTTCTTAAACAAAAACACAATAAAAAAGAAACTCAGATCCTAACATAAGACCCTTAGTCCATTTATACGGTTTACATACAAACATCGACTATATCTCTGTATTATTGATTAAAATTACAACAGAAAGTCCGAGTTTGTTAAAACATTTTAACATCTTGTATGAATTTTTGCCGTTTCGAACGTGACGACGAAACTTTTAGCAGAAGCTTTTGTCTTTATGTGTTCGGTTCCTCATCGAGCTTGATCATCCTTTGGAAATTCAAATGGTACCTAAATTTCATATAAACATGAAATGAGTTAGTCATGATACTTTTATAATGTATTTTTCAAGTTCTTAAGACTTCAAACAACACACAGTAACAAAACTGCAGATGTTTAACCCGTCGCGTGCCGTGACAGGATGAGGATCAAGCTGTCGCGTGACGCGAAACCCGCCGCGGGCCGCAACCACAATTCCCCCACCCTGTCGCGTGACGCGAGGGTGTGTTTTTGACAGAATGTTTGCAGCCAAGTGCTGCATATCCTCAGCCAAACCAAAGTTTACAAAAACAGACATAACTCATGTGTTATTGATCCGATTTAGGTCACGTTTCTTCCTACGTGATCGTAAATTAATCCTCCATCATATGGAGTTAAAATCTGTTATCCGGATTAACAAAATTTTGAAACTTTTAAGCCCTCGGCTTAATATATAATTATTAAGTTTTTGACCCGTTCATGTATTTATCAAACAAACACATTTAGGTCCAAATCCCGGGTTTATGCACATTTTTTTATCCTAAATTCTCATGAACATTATAACTTCGATATTGACTATCATATTAGGTCCAAATTACGGGTTTATGCACATTTTAAGCATTTTTCCACATAATTCATGCTTGTTTACTTCTAGCTTCTTATTTCCACATTATTTATCAATCGTTCTTCCACCACAACTATATTTGTGGTCGATTTAATGTGGAGATCTATATATTCCGAGTTTTATCCCTCGGATTATCATTTTACGGCAAAGACTCGTATAGAGTCATTTGACCAAAAATTCTACATCTTTCGGTTTTTATACTTATCCGAAGTATTAGTTTGATCATAAAACTCATTTCCAAACAACCTTTAAGGGTCGTTCGCTCGATTTAGCTTACAAGGGCATTTTGGTCACTTTTAACCCTTATTTTACGACGAAGGACTTTTAAAGCCATATTTGACCAAAATCCCACTTTTAAAACTATGATCTTGTTTGAATAATCCTTATGCTTTCAAACACAATGACTATAATTTAAATCATTCGGTTTACCTATTAAGGTAACCAAATGTCTATTTTTTACTTGTCTAGCTCTCATAGAACCTTAAGTTCTAAATGATGAGTTGACTTATTATACATACATGGCTCGGATCACTATATTGACCTGTTTTGATACCTTGCCTTAATAGCCGCTAAGTAATAGCAATGTAAATATCCAATCGATATTTATTCCTATAATCATAAAACTCGACAAACCATTAGTCGATATTGTCAAAGGGTGATATTTTTACCTTTTGACCCATTTGGTCTAAATGACTGTTTATCTTTACGAGATGGATTTATTATCATCTCGTCTACATGACTCGCTACGGTTTACACCGTACGGTCATTTTACTTATAACCCATTTCTTGATTGTTTTGACCCCTTTATGTCTTACGCCATAAAGCGTCTTTCAAAACTAACGGTTATCGACAACGAGTGACCGAATTACCGTTTTACCCTTATTATTTGTATTGATTTACCTTATTAGGTAATCATTTAAAACTCGCTATCTATTAGTCATTTCATGACTAAATAATCGTATTAGCTCTTTTTATCCAATAAACATGGTTTATCATTATTGTCTTTTGTTCCGAACCGCACATGTCGTGTCGAAACATCATAATTCAAACATGACTTTCTATTATTCATAACCTATAAACCAATAGGTATTCAATAAATAGAGTGTAAGCTTTACTTACCTAGCATCCAGATTATGCTTTTCCGTCATTCTTGATTCGTTTGACCCGCTTCCTTCCCAAGCTTTCACCTAGCTTGTCAAGCGTCAAACTATCATTGTAAGTTGTAAGATGGTTAGATTAGTCATAATCATTCACGACTATTCCATCCTACGATTCTTATGTCGAATTTATCATTCGATCATATCGTTGGTCAGTTTGACTTTTAAAAGTCAACTGCCTATTGACATAATTAATTATACGAAGTAGCTTAACTACTCATTTAATTACTTGGCCAATTATCCGGTAAGCATCATTCATATGTTACCATTTTAATCACTTATTTACCAAGTTCTTGTAACTATAAGTTACCGAATTAATACTTGATGATATTAAACATCATTAATCATGAACATATCATCCAATTTTAGCATATCATAGTAAGTATGATTACATACTCAAACATACAATTTGTTCCAGTATTTCCTGATTACTATCATATATGATGATTCTAATCATAATTATATCATCAAATTCATCTTATGATTAATACCCACTTATCCTAGTGTGGTAATTCATCAAATCATCCAATTCATAACATCATATGTATAATTTTCACTTAGGGTTTTGTTCCTAAGCAAGTATACATCACTAATTCAATCGTAGCTTCAATAATTCATTCATAATTCGCGATTATGATGATTATTCAAATTTCACAACTTCTCAAATCATCAAAATTTGACATACCTCATGATCCCCAAGCTTGGGTGATCGTTAATTCACGTTCAATTGTGAATTTAGACTTCATTTAGCCTTTCAATTGGATGATTTTGTTGAAAGTTAGGGTTTTGGCTCTAGAGGAGCTTCCTGAGATCGAACAGGGAACACACACCAAGTGTGTGTGTTTTGTTTTAAGTTTTCTTTTTATAAACTAACTTTAAAGTTATCCAAAATTGGCCCCTCTTATTTGGTTAGTTATTAAGTAGGCTACAACCTACTTATTTCTAACAATATTTTCCACTTATTAACAAGGTTAAACATTCCTAGTTAAATTAGTGGGTTCGGGGAATTCATGACAAAGTTTATTTTATGTCCTGTTAACTCGGGCCTTCTATAAACTTTATTTCAACAAAAACCTTTATACAACTTTTTATTTAATATTAGGTTTATTTATTTAAAATCCTAATATTCACCGGGTTAATTTTACCACTAACGGTACTTTACCCGTCTTTTAGTATTAACATGGTTTGATTACCAAACCAGTTTTCGGGGTGTTACAGAGGTCCTAGTAAGCATGAACTAAGTCCTCGCATGATCTATACACTGAACGAGATAAAAACTTTACCAAACCACCCTCCTAACCCCCTTCCAGGTAGTTAACGCGCTTTATATAGATAGTAAAGACACGAATAAGCAAATCAATGACATCATGAAGAAATGGTAAAGTAAATTAACTTTCAACATAAGAAACTAGTTATTAAAGTCTTAATACATACCCAATTAAAAAGTGCCGAAAGATTAAAAACCAAAAGTAATACATTAAAGACTTGTCTTCACCAAGTGATGTAAGAAATTAGCCAAGCAAGGCCTTTGATTGACAAGAAATCTTACTATAAATCGTGGATCCTGAGACTACTAGACACTCTAAAGATGAAAGTGCCCACCCCAACCGATGGCGGAAACATCGGGGCGCGGCACTAAGCGTTCAGATTGCTCAAGAGATTCAACAACACTAATTATTTCAATGTCGATTAATCAAATTTCATAAATTGTCTAAACATCAACCAAAGTTTCACAACTACATAAAGTATAACAAAACAACATATGAATCAAACATAGTTTAAAATTGTCTAAGTTTCTCTAAGATGAGTTTCTAAGCATCATCCTAGCTTGTTTTCTCAAGTTCCTCAGCTACTATCAAATATTAAAATACTATCAACAAAAATGTTGGTGAGTATACAAGTTTCCTGATCGGATGGTTATCCGGACGGATGGTCATCCGATCGGATGACCATTCATACCAGATAGACGCCATTCGATCGGATGGTCATCCGATCGGATGATCATCCGATCGAGTGGTCATTCGATCAGTGGTGTGTTTTGTAAATCGTTCAACTTTTGATGTTTTCGTTGTAGTATAAGATCAAGTCATTCGATCGGATGGTCATCCAGTCGGATGATCATTCGATCGGATGATTATTCGAGTGAAATTTTGATAGTGTAAAGTTCTAATTCAAATAGTTTAAGTGTTGAAGGATACAGGGAACCGGTCACTTGGTCGGATGATCGTTCGATCGGATGATCATTCGACTGTTGTGATCTTGTTCCTTTGAAACTTTTGTAAAATTTCTAAGTTCGAGTTTAACGGAGATGACATGATAACGTATCAAGACAACGGAAACCCACCAAGGTTCAGCTTGTCTGATCGGATGGGAATCACCCCATTCGATCATGGTAACTGTTTTCAGATGGCGTTTCATGTATGACTCGTAGATCGGTCATCTCTCTAGTGGGAATTTGTTATTGAGCCGACTCTAGACTAAGGAATAAGTCCTAGGCCTGTTTTGGATCCAGTTTCCACCTAGTTGAGCAAAAAGTTAAGAAAGTTTGAATAAAAGTTGAAAGTATAAATTTCCTTTGAGAAAAGTTAAAATTTTGCAAAGATTCGTGTTTAAATGTGTAGAATACAGGTGGATCTGCACCATTCCTGATGAGATGATGTCACTCACCGATTACATAAGCAACCCGTGATGATGTCACCTTCAAGAGTCCAAATCGAGTGATTTCATGAGGGAAACCAATGATTTTGATGGAAGGATGGTGGGGAATTATGTAATGATGATAGAAGTACAAGATTCATGGAGAAAACTTACAAGAATCGCTTGAAATCAAAGGAAAAGTGCCTTAGAACGAGTTGGGAGCTTCTGGATCGGACAAGGTTGTCACATCAGTGAATAGTGATGTGACAGCGGGTATTTATAGAGCAAGAGGGAGAGTAAGGCGGTGGGATGGCATGGATCAGATGGCTATTCGATCAGACGACCATTTGATCGGATGGTCATCCGATCTAACGGCCATCCAATCGGACGGTCATCCGATCGGACGGTCATCCGATCGGATGTCCATCCAGGCAGCCAATCCTTGTTTGCTAGATTTCTAATTTCGATTCGATTTGCGAGCTAGGTTAAATGTTGTGTTGCGTATTATCATGTACTATCATCACATGATAAGATTGTATAACTAACACAAAAGTTTCCGTGTTTCAAGTCTACATATAAGCTAGCTAGTAAGTGTCAAGTTTCAAGTTTCTTGTTTAACAGGTATTAAAGTTTCTCGTTCAATCAAGTTTCTCGTTCCATAAGTATTAAGGGTCAAGTATCAAGTATCTAGTATCAAGTATCAAGTATCGAGTTTCAAGTTTCTCATTAGATAAGTATCAAGTCTCACTAAGAATCAAGATTCCTGGCGTCAAATAAGTATCAAGCATCAAGTGTCAAGTTTCAAAGTATCACAAAGTTTCATAAATGTTTCACATAGTTTAACATAGTTAAGTCTCAAAATAGTATAGGGACTAGATTTGTCAAAAGGTAAAAGTATTGGAACGCAGTGCGTTACAGTCTCCCCTCCTTTAGGAGTTTTCGTCCCCGAAATCTAAGAGGAAGACTGCTCAAAGAGCTGTGGATACTTGGTCTTCATCTCACTCTCGAGTTCCCAAGTGAATTCGGCGCCACGCTTTCCTTAACATTGAACTTTGACTATGGAAATTTTGTTGCGCCTTAGCCGCTTAGTTCCTCGGTCCATGATTTCGACTGGTTTCTCCACAAAATGTAAAGTTTCGTTTATTTGCAAGTCTTTGATGGGAACCTGAAGTTCCTCATTTGCTAAACACTTCCGAAGATTTGATACGGGGAACGTTAGGTGTACATTGCTTAGTTTCTATGGCAGGTCGAGTCGGTACGCCACCTTGCCAATCCTTTTGAGTATTGTGAAAGGACCTACATAGCGAGGGGCGAGCTTTCCCTTCTTACCAAAGCGAACTACTCCCTTCCAGGGAGATACCTTGAGAAGAACTCGGTCTCCAACATCAAATTCCAGAGGCTTACGCCTTTTGTCAGCATAACTCTTCTGCCTGCTCCTGTCCTTGAGCAAATTGTCGCGGATCTGAAGAATTTTATCCGCCGTCTCTTGTATGAGCTCAGGACTAGTAAGTTGCTTGTCACCGACCTCATGCCAACTGATAGGAGATCGACACTTGTGACCCTATAGAGCTTCGAAAGGAGCCATCTGAATACTGGAATGGTAGCTGTTGTTGTACGAGAACTCAATCAATGGTAAACGTACATCCCAGTTACCACCAAAGTCGATGACACAAGAACGGAGCATATCCTCTAGGGTTTGAATAGTGCGTTCAGTCTGTCCATCCGTTTAAGGATGAAAGGCTGTACTAAGATTCAAGTGAGAACCCATTGCGGACTGAAAAGTTTGCAAAAGAAGGGAAGTGAAACGACCATCACGGTCAGAGATTATGTCGAGAGGTATACCGTGACGACATATGATTTCATCGGTATAGATTCGAGCAAGTTTCTCCACTTTGAAATCTTCACGAATAGGAAGAAAGTGGGATATTTTGGTCAAACGGTCGATGATAACCCATATATTATCATGACTAGCAGGTGTATGTGGTAGTTTAGTTATAAAGTCCATAGCGATACTATCCCATTTCCAAACAGGGATTTCGGGTTGTTCAAGAAGACCTGAAGGACGTTGATGTTTAGCCTTTACCTTCGTGAAAGTAAGGCATTTGGAGACGTACGCAGCAATGTCTTTCTTCATACCAGGCCACCAATAAGTCATACGCAAATCATGGTACATCTTATCAGCGCCAGGATGAATAGAGTATCGAGATTTGTAAGCCTCATTCATAATGAGCTCACAAAGACTATCGCGATCTAGTACCCAGATGCGATTCAGATAGTATTGAAGTCCATCAGACTTTGTTTCAAGTTGATCAACAGTAGCACCTCGTACTTCAACGATTAGACTACCTATCGTTAGCTGACGAATACTGAGCTTCGCGGATACAAGCATGAAGATCACTAGTAATCTGAGAATAGAGGATGCTACTAACATGAGTCTTACGACTTAGAGCATTGGCCACGACATTCGTCTTGCCTGGATGGTAGTGAATTTCGCAGTCATAGTCATTAAGCAATTCCACCCATCGTCATTTAGTTCCTTTTGGTTAAAAATTGTGCTGCAGGCTCTTATGGTCAGTGAAAATCACACACTTAGTACCATAAAGGTAGTGTCGCCAAATCTTTAACAAAAAAACAACAGCGCCAAGCTCTAAATCGTGGGTAGTATAGTTTTTCTCATGTATTTTGAGTTGGAGGGAGGCATAAGCAATGACCTTGTCCCGCTGCACGAGCACACAGCTCAAGCCACGGTTCGAGGCATCACAATATACCACGAAATCGTCATTCCCATCAGGGAGGGCGAGAACAGGAGCACTATAAAGTAGATTCTTTAGAATTTGAACGGATTCCTCTTGCTCGGGACCCCAAGCAAAAGGTTTCTCTTTCTGAGTCAAAGAAGTGAGAGGGACGACTATCTTTGAGAAGTCCGAGATGAATCGAAGGTAATAACTCGCCAATCCTAAGAAGGAACGAATCTCAGATGCAGATTTAGGCGTACTCCAATTCTTCACTGCTTCGATTTTAGAAGGGTCAACATGAATTCCTTGTTTACTAACAACGTGCCTGAGAAATTGTACTTCATCAATCCAAAATTCACACTTAGAAAATTTTGCATATAAGCGTTCACCACGTAAAAGTTCGAACATAAGACGTAAGTGTCGTTCATGATCAGCTCGATTTTTCAAATAAATAAGAATATCATCAATAAAGACTATCATAAAACGATCCAAATAAGGTTTATAAACATGATTCATAAGATCCATGAACACGGCGGGTGCGTTGGTCAAACCAAAATGCATAACCACGAACTCGTAGTGCCCATAACGAGTGCGAAATGTGGTTTTGGGGAATCTTCTTCGAGAACACAGAGCTGATGATAACCAGATCGAAGGTCGATTTTCGAGAAACAAGACGCGCCTCGTAATTCGTCAAACAGATCATCGATACGAGGGAGAGGATAAAGATTCTTAACAGTGAGTTTATTAAGTTCACGGTAGTCGATACACATGCGAAACGAACCATCTTTCTTCTTGGCGAATAGCACAAGAGCACCCCACGGAGAGGTACATGGACGTATAAAGCCTTTGTCGAGCAGTTCTTGTAATTGGCTGGATAGTTCTTGCATCTCAGAGGGTGCAAGTCGGTACGAATCCTTGGCAATAGGAGTTGCACCAGGTATGAGATCAATACGAAAATCTACCGATCGAGGATGAGGAAGACCGGGAAGATCTTTAGGAAAGACATCGGAGAAATCACACACTACTAGAACATCGCTTACGCTCTTTCCCTTGCCCTTTTGTTCCACCACGTGGGCCAAGAAGGCAAAGTACTATTTACGGAAACACTTATTCGCTTGAGTGCATGACATCAACTTCAGTCCTATAGAAGGTCGGTCTCCATAGACGTGCAAAGTTTCACCAGACGGAATAGGTAAACGAACGTACTTCTCGTGGAAAGTGATATATTCAATCATGAATGATGTATTAATTAGAGTTAGAGTATTTATGATAAATATAGTAAGATTTCGGCATGGTTCTTACGCAACCAATCCATGCCGATTATGATATCAAAACTACCCAATTGCATGGGTATGAGGTCAATAGCAAAGACGTGGTCATTAAGAGTCAAGGAACAACCACTGAGGATAGAATCAACTAGAATAGACTTACCATCAGCAATCTCAACAGAGAATGACATAGGTAGTTTTGAGCGTGCGCAGTTTAACAAAGATTCAAATTCTACGGACACAAAGCTTCTATCGGCACCAGTATCAAACATTATCGAAGCGTAAAGATTATTGACGAGAAACGTACCATTAACGATGTCGTTGTCGTTACGAGCCTGGTTTGCATTGATGTTGAACGCTCGTCCTCGAGCGGCTGGCTGTTGCTCCTGGTTCAGCTGGGAACATTGGTTATGGAGATGAGTAGTGTTTCCACACTTGTAGCATGTGCGAACATTTGCTGGTCTGGGGTTCGGGGGAGCTGGAAGAGCTGCCTGAGCTGGTTGAACGGCCTGAGCTGGTGGTGCTTGCTGAACATGATTGGCCTGACGGCCGTAAGGAGTTGTGTGACCATACCGATTGCAGTTGGTACACAGATGGCAAGCAGAATTAGCCGGATGATGAAAGTTGGAAGTAGCACACTTGGGGAGAACCCCCAGTGTATGGTTTCTTGTTTTCCGGAGAAGGAGGGTTAGCAGCAGCAGGCACCATATCATTGCCCGTTGGGTTTACGTTTGCGGTAGGGACAATTGCATTGCAACAAGAACCTTGAGACTTTCGTTTCTTGTTCTTGTTGCTACCTGGCTGCTGAGTGATCTGATTTGCAGGTTTTGATGGAGCAGAGTTTCCAAACTGTTTATCAAGTACGCGGTTGTTGTTCAAACTTGCTGCCAAACAGTAAACTTCTTCAATAGTTTCAAGCTGAGCTACTTTAATGGCATCACACATAGCTGGAGGTAACCCATGGATGTACTTGGTGATCATGCGTTTTGGAGTGGAAACCAAGTGTGGCACAATGATGCCGAGTTGCTTAAAACGGATAGTATATGCCAGGTTGTCATCACCAATTTGCTTCAAATGCCAGAATTTGTCCTCAAGTTTCTGCTGCTCATGTAGAGGGCAGAATTCAAGCAACGTCATTTCCCTAACCTCTGCCCAAGGTAAAGAATAAGCTTCATCATTGGAATGGATGTTCCTCTCGTTTGCCCACCATTTGAGAGCTTTTCCTTGAAACATGCCAGTTGCACTCCTAGTCTTTAGGTGTTCTGGCCACTCGCTGTTGATGAAGGTAACCTCGATGCTGTCGAACCACTCCGGTATTGAAGTCACCCCATCACTGCACGTGAAAGGCTTAGGGTTGCAAGAGACAAAGTGTTTGTAGTTGAAGCTCAAAGGGTTTGGTTTCTCCGCTTTAGAATCCACAGAGGAGGGAGGAGTGTTTGATCCCTGGATCTCAGAGACTATCTTAGGCACGATGCGAGCAATCTGATCAGCCATGAAAGACATCATTTTCTTCTGAGAGTTGGCCCTGGATCTCTTGAGAGAGTCAGATAGTTTACGGGAAGACATCTAAAGATCCAAGAAAAGGATCGAATAAGACTAGTTCATAATGTCTCGTTTAGTAATAATATAGTTTCACAGGCACACAGTCATACTATAAAGTTTCATATGATCACATAGAATATTCAACTAGATTCACTTTTCACAAAACGTTAAATCATGTTTCACATAGCACCAAAATTTTCAGCATTCTCACCATCGGACAACCTACTTCCGTGAGTTGCAAAACACCGAATTTCACATGGCACGTGGTACGAAAGTTTTGTAATATGATGGAAACACTTATATATAGGAAGTACCAGTAGCGTATCCACCATGTTTTGACCATATTACGTCTGTCTCGTCATTCGGTGTCATGTTACATACCGTGTTTTGCCACACATAATAGTACACTCCATGACCTTCACCAAGCGTTCAACAAGTTTCACATTGTTTAATAGCATAATACATTCGACATGTTTCACATAGTTGATCAAATTGTTTCACATAGCATAATGTCCAACATGTTTCCCCATAGTTTCGCCAAGATTCCACGTAGTATAATACATTGAATAGAGTATCATAAATTTAGTTCGATCCTGAGAGATTATTATTAATACATTGTAAAAGTTTCGAAACGAACAAAGTATCAAGTATAAAACCACATGTCAAATCGAGATAACATAAAAAATAGGCTCATAAAACATAAGATTGTCCCGGGTAGAAGGACGTTAACCAACCAAAGTGAATCGAACCCCTTTCGAATTAAACAATGTGCCTTGCCTTACTTAGACAAATATTTCATCAATGTTAGGCCTACGATTTTTGTCCTTTCGGTCATTACACGTCCCTAATTGATTGGGAATTTCGAGACTTTGGCGAGACTGAAAATCAAGGAGTGGGACTAGTTATCAAGATGTGAGTTTCACCTCTAACTTGACAACATCGTACCCTAATAGTGTCTGTACTTACCAAAAGGTAAGACCTACTAGAATATAACATGGAAACTTCCCTTCAAGGTTTGGGTGTCACTCCTGACTTGAGGGTAAATCTCGTGCAAAATTCAGACACTTCTCAGTGGTGTTTTCAAAGTATCCAAGTGTATTGTGTTAGCCTTAGGAAAGGCTTGTAATGTCTAATAGGAAAGTGTTGCTAGGAAGCAAGTACGGTAGAATGCATAAGTCTTAAACAACATATAAGAGTCAAGTTTCCTAGAACTATAGAGTAGGCAATGCATTCCTACTTTACCTAATTCCCTATAGTTATGGCTCTGATACCAATATATTACACCCCAACCGATGGCGGAAACATCGGGGCACGGCACTAAGTGTTCAGATTGCTCAAGAGATTCCACAACACTAATTGTTTCAATATCGATTAATCAAATTTCATAAATTGTCTAAACATCAACCAAAGTTTCACAACCACATAAAGTATCCCAAAACAACATATGAATCAAACATAGTTCAAAATTGTCTAGGTTTCTCTAAGATGAGTTTCTAAGCATCATCCTAGCTTGTTTTCTCGAGTTCCTTAGCTACTATCAAACTGCAATATGTATTAAAATACTATCAACAAAAATGTTGTCGAGTATACAAGTTTGAGTACATAGTAGTATAATAGTTTAAAACGTTCCAAAAACTCGTATCCACCATGAAAACATATAACAAGTTTCTCCATGCTAAGCTAACGCAGTCCCTATGTAACACACATTTCCAACGCAATTAACATAGCAATCCCAAGAGTCTAGTGGGAGCTATAAACGTTCATTGCCTTTCCCAAAGTCTAATGGGAGGTTTGATCTTAACAATACCCAAGAGAATAGCAGGCAGGGCGTTACAACCTATAGCATATGCATAGTACCATAATTGTTAAGACATGTCACATACAAGGATTAAACGTCACATAGCATATAAGTCTCAAGTTTCACAAGTATCTTGTTTCCATGTTTACTACAGATAGAGTAGTTTCCAAATAAGTGTCACGTTTATAGAATACATGCTGCATCTCAAAAGTATACTCATAGTGGGTGCTAAGAATCGACACCGACTAATTGGATCGAAGGGAGCGCTAGAGTTAGCCTGATTATAGTATAACAGTATAAGCTTTGAATAGAATGTTGAATAGTGAGAGAATCGTGTAAAAGCATCTGACAGGTTTCCTGATCGGATGGTTATCCGGATGGATGGTCATCCGGTCGGATGGCCATTCGTACCAGATAGACCCCATTCGATCAGTGGTGTGTTTTGCAAATCCTTCAACTTTTGAAGTTTTCGCTGTAGTATAAGATCAAGTCGTTCGATCGGATGGTCATCCGGTCGGATGATCATTCGATCGGATGACTATTCGAGTGAAATTTTGATAGTGTAAAGTTCTGATTCAAATAGTTTAAGTGTTGAAGGGTACAGGGAACGTATCACTTGGTCGGATGGACGTCCAATCGGATGATCATTCGACTGTTGTGATCTTGATCCTTTGAAACTTTTGTAAAATTTCTAAGTTCGAGTTTAACGGAGATGACATGATAACGTATCAAGACAACCGAAACCCACCAAGGTTCAGCTTTTCTGATCGGATGGGAATCACCCCATTCGATCAGGGTAACTGTTTTCGGATGGCGTTTCATGTATGACTCGTAGATCGGTCATCTCTCTAGTGGGAATTTGTTATCAAGCTGACTCCAGACTAAGGAACAAGTCCTAGGCCTGTTTTGGATCCAGATTCCACCGAGTTGAGCAAAAAGTTAAGAAAGTTTGAAGAAAAGTTGAAAGTATAAATTTCCTTTGAGAAAAGTTAAGGTTTTGCAAAGATTCATGTTTAAATGTGTAGAATACAGGTGGATCTGCACCATTCCCGATGAGATGACGTCACTCACCGATTACATAAGCAACCCGTGATGATGTCACCTTCAATAGTCCAAATCGAGTAATTTCTTTGAAGGAAACCAGTGATTTTGATGGAAGGATAGTGCGGAATTATGTAATGACGATAGAAGTACAAGATTCATGGAGAAAACTTACAAGAATCGCTTGAAATCAAAGGAAATGTGCCTTAGAACGAGTTGGGAGCTTCTGGATCGGACGAGGCTATCACATCAGTGAATAGTGATGTGACAGCGGGTATTTATAGAGCAAGAGGGAGAGTAAGGAGGTGGGATGGCAAGGATCGGATGGCTATTCAATCGGACGGCCATTTGATCGAACGGTCATCCGATCGGATGTCCATCCGGACAGCCAATCCTTGTTTGCTAGTTTTCTTATTTCGATTCGATTTGCGAGCTAGGTTAAATGTTGCGTTGCGTATTATTGTGTACTATCATCACATGATAAGATTGTATAACTAACACAAAAGTTTCTGAGTTTCAAGTCTACATATAAGCTAGCTACTAAGTGTCAAGTTTCAAGTTTCTTGTTTAGCAAGTATCAAAGTTTCTCGTTCAATGAAGTTTCTCGTTCCATAAGTATTAACGGTCAAGTATCAAGTATCTAGTATCTAGTATCAAGTATTGATGCGTGTGTGGTGTGATATATTTTTAAGTATATTTTTAGCCCTTTTTAACACATTAGTCAAGTTTTAAATTTATAAAACACGATATTTACTAACACCAAACACACATATGGGTAAGTGCACCCATCGTGAGCGTAGTATAGTGTTGGTAAGATACCGAGGTCGTCCAAGGTCACAAGAGCTTTTAAAACCGGTTTATCCTCAACGTCTAATCAAATAAAAAATTTAGAAAAAGGTTTTAAACTAGAAAATGAAAACTAAAAATGCTAAATATAAAAATAAAAATAAAACAGATAGACAAGATGAATCACTTGGATTCGACTCGCCTTTAGTGTAACCTTTGATTAATTCCGCACTTTTGCATTTTATAAGAGATTATCTTAGTTATAGTAGTAGTCCCCTCTTTTGAAGGTGACGTTACCCTCAACCCAGTAGTTTGAGTCAGCAAGGATACAAT
Source organism: Helianthus tuberosus (assembly GCA_030545235.1). Lineage (NCBI taxonomy): Eukaryota > Viridiplantae > Streptophyta > Magnoliopsida > Asterales > Asteraceae > Helianthus > Helianthus tuberosus. The sequence continues at coordinate 91,995,553 of CM060411.1, forward strand.
CCTAAAGGGTTGGATTATTGAAAGATAATTAATTAAGTTATTAATGCGTAATGTGGAAGGTCCTTCTTTTGAAGGTGACGTTACCCTCGGCTAAGTAGTTTGAGTCAGCAGGGATACAATCTCAAGTTGTCGGGATAATGTTTTAATAGTAGCTTACATATGAGGAGATCAAGAAATTCGAACCCCCGCCATCCAATACAAGTGGGTATTGAAGGAGGTCCTACTAAGCTTGACCCAGTCCTTGCAGGATCTATACACTGAACAAGGAAAGACTCTTACCAAACCATTCCCTTAACCCCCGACCAGGTAGCCAACATATCTCCATATAGACCGTGGAGATATGAACGGTGTAAATCTTTTTTTTTATAGACAGTAAAATAACGCCAAGACACCACGGACAAATGATAAGGAAGATTCACCTTCAACATAAGAAACTAGTTATTAAAGTCATTAATACATAACCAAATAAAAAGTGCGAAAAGATTAAAAATAAAAAGTATTACACTAAATGCTTGTCTTCACCAAGTGATGAAAGAGACTTAGGCAAACATGGCCTTTGATTATCAAGAACTCTTACTATCAATCTTGGATCCCGAGACTACTACACACACTCTATGATGGATGATGGATGATGGTGGTGGCTGTGGGTTGTGATGGTGGTGGTGGGTGGGTGAAGTGTGAGAGAGGTGGTTTGCCAAGGGATGATTTGCAAGTGAGCCAAGCACCCCTATTTGTAGCCTGCACAGAAGCCCGAACATGGCCCCGTGTCCACCCATCTTCTCTTTCTTCATTAAATGCAATTTGTCTGCATTAGTTGACCACGCCCCCGTGTCCGCTGGGCACGACCCCGTGTGCAGAAACGTATCTGTACTATCAAGATTTGCCTAGATTCTGCGAATCTTAGAGTTGACCACGGCCCCGTGTCTGCTGGGCACACCCCCGTGGTGGGTGATAGAAGCTTCTACAACTTTGTCTTTTCTGCAGACACTTGGGCACACCCTCGTGCTCATTGAGCTCGAGGCGTGTTCAGCCTTCTGTTCTCTTGTTTTTGCTTGGGAAGATGCTGTCGAGGGGTCAGGCATGCCACGTTTATTCCTTTTCTTGTATTCTTGTTTGATTTGGCTGGCTTTTTGCTTCTTTTGTTCATTTGAGCTCATTTAATCCTGAAAATACAAAAGGAAGACAAAAGCACACTTTTTCCAATATTAGTACTAAAAAGGGTTAGTTTTATGCCTCATTTGATGTAATTTATATGTTGCATTTTACACACATCAAATACCCCCACACTTGAATCTTTGCATGTCATCAAGCAAAACTCTTTATAATGTGGCTTACACTCCCAAATGGAAAGGGTAGAAGAGAAGGTTTTTGGGCTTGTCATAGAGTGTCGGGATTCCAAGATTTTTATTAGGTTTTATTTTTATGCTATTTACAATCCTATTCGCCATTATTTATTTAGAACATTACATAAGATAAATTACTTATTTGGGCATAACATGCCTCTTTAAAATTCCATTTATATACAAATTCACATACCTCACGAGAGATCACTCAACACTCGGCCGAATATGTATTTTTGTGAAACACTCGAGAGCGGCATGGAACTTACTTCTACCATATGCTTGCCAAGCAATCAATCCTCCTCATTTTTAACTATACACCTTTGTAAATATCAAGAGCACTTTGGGGAAGGGTTAGGCTTGGGTTAAAGGTAGGTGGTTGGGTTGGTGGTTAGTAGAAAAGGGCGAAAGGCGTAAAAAGCGTCGGTTTTCGTAAAACTTTTATTTTTTTCCATAACTTTTTATTTTAATGAAGCAATTCTTCAAACAAAGTTCTTTTTTTTTTAACTTGTTTGTTTTATTTCTTGGCTTCATCATATAATTTTTTTTCATGATAAGGAATATCATATGAAAAACCGAGCATTTTACGAAAATAAAGGGTTTAAAATGAAAAAGGGTTTTGGTGGGTAAAAGGGTGTTTTTTTGTGGGTTAAGAAATGAAAAGGTTTAGGCTCAAAGGGGTTAACTAGGGGGATTTTGGGTAGGTGGTAAAAAAAATAATGGTGTAGAAATAAAGTGTTATTCCTAATGCCTCCATCATTTACTTATTCGGGTTTAAGTTGGTAAGGACCGGGAATGAATCGTCGTGGCAAGTTCTAGAGTTGTAAGAAACCAAGTGGCTATTCACACAAGAAACTAAAAAAAAGCATTTAGTTTAAAGATGTGTATTTGTATGCTCAATAAATGTTCTGATGTGCAGTTAGGTGTGATATATTTTTATGTATATTTTTAGCCCTTTTTAACCACTTTAGTCAAGTTTTAAATTTATAAAACACGATATTTACTAACACCAAACACACATATGGGCAAGTGTACCCATCGTGAGCGTAGTATAGTGTTGGTAAGATACCGAGGTCGTCCAAGGACCCAAGAGCTTTTAATACCGGTTTATCCTCAACGTCTAATCAAATAAAAAATTTAGAAAAAGGTTTTAAACTAGAAAATAAGAAACTAAAATGCTCAAAATAAAAATAAAATAAAAACAGATAGACAAGATGAATCACTTGGATCCGACTCGCCTGTAGTGTAACCTTTGATTATTTCCGTACTTTTGCACTTTTTAAGAGATTATCTTAGTTATTGTATTAGTCCCCTCTTTTGAAGGTGACGTTACCCTCAACCCAGTAGTTTGAGTCAGCAAGGATACAATCCTAAAGGGTCGGATTATTGAAAGATAATTAATTAAGTTATTACTGCGAAATGTGGTAGGCCCCTATTTTGAAGGTGACGTTACCCTCGGCTAAGTAGTCTGAGTCAGCAGGGATACAGTCCTAAGTAGCCGGGTTAATATATTAATAGTAGTTTACATATGAGGGGATCAAGAAATTCGGACCCCCGCCATCCAATACCGGTGGGTATTGAAGGAGATCCTACTAAGCTAGACCCAGGTTCTTGCAGGATCTATACACTGAACAAGGCAAGACTCTTACCAAACCATTCCCTTAACCCCCGACCAGGTAGCCAACATATCTCCATATAGACCGTGGAGATATGAATGGTGTAAATCTTTTATTTTATATAGACAGTAAAATAACGCCAAGACACCACGGACAAATGATAAGGAAGACTCACCTTCAACATAAGAAACTAGTTATAAAAGTCATTAATACATAACCAAATAAAAAGTGCGAAAAGATTAAAAATAAAAAGTATTACACTAAATGCTTGTCTTCACCAAGTGATGTAAGAGACTTAGGCAAACATGGCCTTTGAATGTCAAGAACTCTTACGATCAATCTTGGATCCCGAGACTACTACACACACTCTATGATGGATGATGGATGATGGTGGTGGATGATGGTGTTGTGGTGGTGGTGGAGTGTGGGTGAAGTGTGAGAGAGGTGGTTTGCCAAGGGATGATCTGCAAAGAAGCCCGGACACGGCCCCGTGTCCATTGGGCTCGGCCCCGTGTCCATCCTCTTCTCTTTCTTCATTAAATGCAGTTTGTCTCCATTAGTTGACCACGCCTCCGTGTCCGTTGGGCATGACCCCGTGTGCAGAAGCGTATCTGTACTATCAAGATTTCCTTAATTTAGGCGAATCTTAGAGTTGACCACGGCCCCGTGTCCGCTGGGCACGCCCCCATGGTTGGTGATAGAAGCTTCTACAGCTTTGTCTTTTCTGCAGACACTTGGGCACGCCCCCGTGCTCATTGAGCATGGGGCGTGTTCAGCCTTCTGTTTTCTTATTCTTGTTTGGGAGGATGCTGTCGAGGGGTCGGGCATGCCACGTTTATTCCTATTCTTGTATTTATATTACATTTAGCTGTCTTTTTGCTTCTTTTGTTCATTTGAGCTCATTTAATCCTGAAAATACAAAAGGAAGACAAAATCACACTTTTTCCAACACTAGTACTAAAAAAGGTTAGTTTTATGCCACAATTGATGTAATTTATATGTTGCATTTTGCAAACATCAAATACCCTCACACTTGAATCTTTGCTTGTCCTCAAGCAAAACTCTTTATAATGTGGCTTTACACTCCCAAACGGAATGGGTAGAAGAGAAGGTTTTTGGGCTTGTCATAGAGTGTCGGGATTCCAAGATTTTTATTAGGTTTTTATTTTATTTACAATCCTATTCGTCATGATTTATTTAAAACATTATGAATTACTTATTTGGGCATAACATGCCTCTTTAAAATTCCATTTATATACAAGTTCACATACCTTATGGGAGATCACTCAACACTCAGCCGAAGATGTATTTTTGTGAAACACTCGAGAGCGGCATGGAACTTACTTCTACCATATGCTTGCCAAACAATCAATCCTCCTCCTTTTTAACTATAAACTTTTGTAAATCTCAAGAGGACTTTGGGGAAGGGTTAGGCTTGGGTTATAGGTAGGTGGTTGGGTTAGTGGTTAGTAGAAAAAGGGCGAAAGGCGTAAAAAGCATCGGTTTTCACAAGACTTTTTATTTTTTCTATAACTTTTTATTTTAATGAAGCAATTCTTTAAACAAAGTTCTTTTTTGATGAACTTGTTTGTTTTATTTCTTGGCTTCAACATCAAATTTTTTTTTTTTGAGGAACGCCCTATGAAAAACCGAGCTTTGTTACTAAAATAAAGGGTTTAAAATAAAAAAAAGGTTTTGGTGGGTAAAAGGGGTGTTTGTTTTGTAGGTTAAGAAATGAAAAGGTTTAGGCTCATAGGGGTTAACTAGAGCGATTTTTGGGTAGGTGGTAAAAAAAATAATGGTGTAGAAATAAAAAGGGTTACTCCTAATGCCTCCATCATTTACTTACTCGGGTTTAAGTTGGTAAGGACCAGGAATGTAACGTCGTGCCAAGTTCTAGAGTTGTAAGAAACCAAGCGGCTATTCACACAAGAAACGAAAAATGAGCATTTAGTTTAAAGATGTATATTTGTAAGCTCAATAAAGGCTCAAAACTCACTTTTGTGGGAATGAGTTTTTATGTGATCAAGTATATATAATCAAATTTTAACTAGATTTGTCATGCCGTTTCATAATTTTCTTATGTTGGTTCTTTTTATTACGACGCTATCGGTTATAAATTTGTAAAAATATAACCTTTTTTAAAAACTTTTAATTCCCAAATTAAACCAAGACAAGTAAAAAAATTAAATTTTTTTTGAAAAAATTTGGGGTGATTAGCGGTTCCAAAAGAGTTTTGTGTAAGGCTTGTGATTAGGACTTTCAAAAATTCAATGTTTAGGATCCCCCCACACTTAAATTAGACATTGTCTTCAATGTGTCCAAAAATAAGTTTTAGGTTGATTGAATGTGTAAAAGTGTGTTTAAAAACAATATTTAATGTTACTGGGTGTCTGGACACGGGCCCGTGGTGACCAGGCACGGCCCTGTGTTTAGATTGCTAGTAACAGAAATCTTTTAGAAAGAAACAGAGCCTGGGCACGGGGGCGTGTTCAGCGAACACGCCCCGTGTCAAGTTACCTGAACTGGGCGATTTCCTTCAGATTGTGTAGCACGGGGCCGTGTTGGGTGGACACGGCCCATGCTGAACTTGCTGTAGCGAAGAAAAATTTTCTTGAGGCTCTGCTTTTGTGCATGGGGTGCTGGTTCAAGTTTCCTTGGTATCCTTCACCATCTTAAGTGTGTTTTATCTATTACATTATCATCCAAACACCAATTTAACTAAAAGATCATTCCATTAAAATAGAGAGAGTTACATAATATTCCTAATAAGCTAATATTTTAGATAAATAGGTCAGAAAACACAAGAAGTCTAAATCCGAAAAGAAGTTCTAGCTTATAGTTCATTTTAATAGCAAAATTTCCGAAAATAATTTTCTCGGTTGGATGAAGCTTAAATAACTTCTTTTTCCGGACATGGGTCCCTCACACGTCGGCGAGCCATTCCTCTATCTCCCTTGGGAGAAGAAAGGCGGGCTCATTGGCATCACTTTGAGGTGGTATAACTTCCACCGGGACTTCTTGCAAGTTGTCAAAAGAAGGCTCCGCGGGGATGTCATCCCATCCGGTAGGATTGTTGACTCCAAGTGCTAGGTTCCAATCCTCTTGAGGGAGGATGGGTTCCATAGGAGGTGTCACGAGAATATTCAACCTCTGGTGCAAGAGGTTGATTTCTTGGAAACTGTTTTCCAGCCCCACCGTAAGATAATTTATACGGTGTATCAGGACCTCCTCTACCAAAGTCATCTCATCAAGAGCTTCACGTAATGCCATCACGTAGCGTACGAGAGTTGCTTCAATTGAAGACCTTATTTCCCTTCGACTGTTTCTGGAATGTGCAGAAGAGGTTCCACTGTTTTGACTTGACATTCTACGAAAACAAACCGAAAAGAGTTCATTTTAATAAAACAGTAACCTCGGACACGGCCCCGTGCTCAATGAGCACGGCCCCGTGTTCACCTTTCTGCAGATTTTTGGAACAAGGAATCTTGTAGTTTCAAATCATTTTTCAACTTATGAAGCATTTTTGAGCAGAAATAACTTAAAACAATGTTGTACAACTTATTTTTAACAAGATTCCTTGAACAAAAACCTAACAAACATCACAATAAAGCTTGGAATCATGGTGAACTCAAGCTTCAATGAAGGTCTGGTTGAGCGCATTCGAGGGAGAGATAGGGATTATTTTTACTTTCGCCCCTCTTAAGGCTACAGGAAAACAATGGGTCTATATAGTGGGGCTTGTAATTTAGAAAATAACATTCTAATTCTTTATGAGGGCCACCACATATTTGACACCACGTACCATAAGAGGGCCGATAGTAAAAAAAATCAGTATCGCTCATTTTTGTGTTAGAAATTACCAACCGTCAGGATCTTACGGTTCTGTTTTCAGTAACTGACGCTTGGGCACAGGGCGTGTTGAGTGGGCACGGCCCCGTGTTCAGCTACTGTCTGACTTAAAACAGGATTTCCAGTACCAAAGATTGGGCACGGGGCGTGTTCAGCGGGCACGGCCCGTGCTGAGTTCTGCGGAAACTGAAAAATTAAGAAAAATCCTAAAAAAATAGAAAAATAAGAAAAACGATTAGGGCGTTGATTTTAAGCTTTCTTAAAATCCTTGTGTCCCCGGCAACGACGCCAAAAACTTGATGTGCAGTTAGGTGTGATATATTTTTATGTATATTTTTAGCCATTTTTAACCACTTTAGTCAAGTTTTAAATTCATAAAACACGATATTTACTAACACCAAACACGCATATGGGCAAGTGCACCCATCGTGAGCGTAGTATAGTGTTGGTAAGATATCGAGGTCGTCCAAGGACACAAGAGCTTTTAATACCGGTTTATCCTCAAAGTCTAATCAAATCAAAAATTTAGAAAAAGGTTTTAAACTAGAAAATAAGAAACTAAAATGCTCAAAATAAAAATAAAATAAAAACAGGTAGACAAGATGAATCACTTGGATCCGACTCGCCTTTAGTGTAACCTTTAATTATTTCCGTACTTTTGCACTTTTTAAGAGATTATCTTAGTTATTGTAGTAGGCCCCTCTTTTGAAGGTGACGTTACCCTCAACCCAGTAGTTTGAGTCAGCAAGGATACAATCCTAAAGGGTCGGTGTGACACCTGTGCCTCCACGGCCATCAAACAAATACTGTATCAATGAAATATTGTACTTCATACTTGGGATTTGTATAAATATCTCTATCCTTTGCACATATCAATTCTTGTTCGATTTCAAGCTTTAAATCGCTTTCTGGAAGGTTATACGCGCACTGATGCGTAAATATAACCCGTTTAATGCAACGAACACTCCGGAATAGTGAAATAGGCTTATCATACCTTAAATAACCTTTACATAACTTAGAAATAAGTTTTGAAGGCTTTGGTATGGCAAAAACAAGTTAATTCGCTTACAGGGACTACATTCGACAAACTGCGAAAGTATGCCGATTTGAACTGTAACAGACATTCCGGAACATGAACATAAGTTAAACATACCCTAAATATCCTTTACATAGCTTATAAATAGGCTTTGAGAGGTTCGGTGTGCTAAAATAAACTTTTGGGTCATTCAGGGACTAAAAGCGTCAAAAAGTGCACAAGTTTGCACTTTCGCGCATAACTTACGTTCTAAATACATCCGGACATCAAAAAATTTATGTAAGCACTAAAATATTTTATTTTGGTGTTTGGCATGAGAAAAATCCATTCGTCGCGCAATTTGGATCGTTTTTCGCGCTTATGCGCATTCCGTCGTAATTAAGCGAACATCGCGATCGTACGACCAAACGAACCAACATCCGGCATATTTTTAAGCATGTTTCATGCCCACAATGTTTAGGCATCATTTTAGGGCCTTAACGTTGGCTTAACGAGCCTTAAACATGTCGGAAATGACCTTAATACGCAACGGGGACTGAAAGGGGAACATAGGAAAGTGTTTGCTGATCAGGAGGACCTTAGCGTGACACCTAGCCCCCTTGGCGTCATGCGAGGTCCCTTCTGATCAGCAAAAGCCATTTTAAACAGCTATTAACAGCCCTTAAACCCTCCAAGGGCCAATGCCACATGTCAAACTCTTGTGGTGGGGGCAAAATGAGCTACCACAACATTCCAACACATGTACGGATGAGATTCGATCACGTTATTCGAGGAACGATCCTAACGGTTGTCCATTTACTATAAATACCCACCTCAACTTCACTCATTCCTCACAAATCTGATCAAAAGTGCTCTAAGTTGAAGCAAATCACTTCATACCTGAGCTACTTGATCAAGATTTACTAGCGGGGACCCTTTGTAAGTGTTCCTTCGTTCTTTTATCGCTTTTCTAGTCCGAAAGTCGAACTATGTTGGACTTTATGCATTGACCAGTTTATGGTCGATGCGAAGTTCGTTTGAACTTCATAACGTGAGCGTAATCACGATGGTTATAGTCCCTAGAGACTATACCTACTGATTACCACGTTATCTAGGCTCAGTGACGAGTCGTAGTTTCGGCCAAAATGCGCATTCTTGCGTATTTTGTAACCAAACTACTCTTAGGTATCAAAACCGTTTGTTTTGATACCAAACTTGTTTTCTAACTTAGTTAAGCATGTTTCAACATGCTTAGCTCGTCACTTTTAGTTTTGTGCTTGTCTAGGGTCGTAAGGGTAAGCGATCTAAACAATCGCTTATGCTTTCGAACCCGACCCATTTGGTCGATCATTAGGATCCGACCAAATACATTAGGTGACCATAGTATATAGGGAATAACCTTCCGAGGTTATACCTTATGGTCACGGCGTTTAGTTAGTTGTATGATAGGTAGTTTATATGCCTTAGGTAAATGACCAAAATACCCTTTTTACGCCAAAATTCATTTTAAGCATATGTAACATAACTTTTGGTATCTAAACTGATTTGGCAACAATATTAGACATGTTAAGGCATATATTACTTGTCATAGGACTAGTTAAGCAGTCCGAACGCGTTTCACGCGAACGACGCGTTAAAGTAGCATAAGCTACCTAAACGGGTCGTAATAGGTCATAAGCACTTAGGTTAGGTTTCATTGTAGTATGTAGGCCTTGTTAAATCATATTACATGAGTTCTCATACTCATTTGGTTTACAAGCCCTCATTCTATCCGATCTTCCGATTTAGGTCCGGTATATTAACATAGTTACCTATATTAGGTGCCGTTTGATATCCGTGATCTCTAGCATTGTTTGGTTGTTACTCAAGGACTACTAAGCAATCTCAAGTGAGTACATGGACCCCTCTTTTACTGTTTTCCAAACATTTTGGGGTGGAACACATGTGCCTACTTGTTACTTTCATGCTTTCCTGCTTTCACATCATACACTTGCTATGTTCATTAGTACATTTATAGTACATGATTTCATTGTGTTTTATGCTATGTATGCCCATTGTGTGCGTACTTAGTACATTATTTTACATTACATTCAATGCTATGTATGCCCATTGTGTGCGTACTTAGTACATTATTTTACATTACATTCTATACTATGTATGCCCATTGTGTGCGTACTTAGTACACTATTTTACATTACATTCTATGCTATGTATGCCCATTGTGTGCATACCTAGTACATTTATTATTCATCACATGCTTACATTTTGGTATGACATTTGGTTCGTTAAATGAGACAATGTACATTCATTAACACCAATCATGCCGCTCGGTATTAGGTAGTGGTACCATAGGACTTGACAAATTCCATTCCTGTAATCTCGGGTTTGTTTGGATGGAAGGAATGACCGAATCCGAATACATTTTTTTATAACCTTTACTAAAAGGGTTATCCGACTGTCGCAAGGCTTGGATGTATGAATTTTCACAATACCGCATAAATGTTTATATCAGTATAGCATGCATGTATTACACAAAACATAACCTTGATTCAAACCATGTTTTACTTCAATACCTTGTTTTTGTGCATTTTACATATGGTTTAGTTGATATATTTCACTTACCATACATAAACATTTTGACATTTACATACACAATTTATGATTTACATTAAACATAAACATTAGACATAGACATTAGACATGGTTTTCACATAAACATTTTGACAATTGATTATACATAAACATTTTACTTTGGTGGTTTGGTTTGGGTAAGTGATTTAAGTAACGAGGCGTGTGTAATACGATACAAGTATGGTGGATACGCCGCTGGTACTTCCTATATATAAGTGCTTGTATGGTATTACATATCGTAGCGTTATTTGAATCATTTCAACATAAGACATATAACGTTTTATACAAATAACATACATTTCACAATACATTGTTTTACAAACAACTTATCTTATACAAACTCATTTTTACTTGGTTATTCATTTAACCATACAGTTTTCTCATATTTATACATATCATCTGATCTTATTGCTTTTCAAATGATTTACAAAACAAAACAAATTACAAGGTTCAGGACTAAACATTTTTCTAAACTTACAAGTCATGAATCCTACTTTCACAAAACCTATGTATCTCACAGGCATTTTTATGCTGACGTACCTATTTTCACATGTGTTTCAGGATATGATGCATAGGATTTATCAAGATACACTTAGGCGGACTTGGGCCTTAGTGACAATAAAAGATGCAAGACTAGTTATTTATGTTATGTTTCTTTGATTGTCAAGACATTGTAACTCTTTTATTTAATAAAACAATATTTCAATTTCCATGTGTTATGAAACAATGATTCTGTTACAACACTCCCCGACGTTTCCGCCACGTTTTGTTGTTTTACGTGGTCGGGGTGTGACAGTCGGATTATTGAAAGATAATTAATTAAGTTATTAATGCGTAATGTAGTAGGCCCCTCTTTTGAAGGTGACGTTACCCTCGGCTAAGTAGTCTGAGTCAGCAGGGATACAGTCCTAAGTAGTCGGGTTAATGTTTTAATAGTAGCTTACATATGAGGGGATCAAAAAATTCGAACCCCCGCCATCCAATACCAGTGGGTATTGAAGGAGGTCCTACTAAGCTTGACCCAGGTCCTTGCAGGATCTATACACTGAACAAGGCAAGACTCTTACCAAACCATTCCCTTAACCCCCGACCAGGTAGCCAACATATCTCCATATAGACCGTGGAGATATGAATGGTGTAAATCTTTTTTTATAGACAGTAAAATAACGCCAAGATACCACGGATAAATGATACAGAAGATTCACCTTCAACATAAGAAACTAGTTATTAAAGTCATTAATACATAACCAAATAAAAAGTGCGAAAAGATTAAAAATAAAAAGTATTACACTAAATGCTTGTCTTCACCAAGTGATGTAAGAGACTTAGGCAAACATGGCCTTTGATTGTCAAGAACTCTTACGATTAATCTTGGATCCCGAGACTACTACATACACTCTATGATGTATGATGGATGATGGTGGTGGATGATGGTGTTGTGGTGGTGGTGGAGTGTGGGTGAAGTGTAAGAGAGGTGGTTTGCCAAGGGATGATTTGCAAGTGAGCCAAGCACCCCTATTTATATCCTGCACAGAAGCCCGGACATGGCCCCGTGTCCATCCTCTTCTCTTTCTTCATTAAATGCAGTTTGTCTTCATTAGTTGACCACGCCCCCGTGTCCGCTGGGCACGACCCCGTGTGCAGAAGCGTATCTGTACTATCAAGATTTCCTTAGATTCTGCGAATCTTAGAGTTGACCACGGCCCCGTGTCCGCTGGGCACGCCCTCGTGGTGGGTGATAGAAGCTTCTACAACTTTGTCTTTTCTACAGACACTTGGGCACGCCTCTGTGCTCATTGAGCACGGGGCGTGTTCAGCCTTCTCTTTTCTTGTTCTTGTTTGGGAGGATGCTGTCGAGGGGTTGGGCATGCCACGTTTATTCCTATTCTTGTATTTATGTTAGATTTTGCTGCCTTTTTGCTTCTTTTGTTCATTTGAGCTCATTTAATCCTGAAAATACAAAAGGAAGACAAAAGCACACTTTTCCCAACATTAGTACTAAAAAAGGGTTAGTTTTATACCACAATTGATGTAATTTATATGTTGCAATTTGCACACATCAGGCTCAAAACTCACTTTTTTGTGGGAATGGGTTTTTATGTGATCAAGTATATATAATCAAATTTTAACTAGATTTGTCATGCTGTTTCATAATTTTCTTATGTTGGTTCTTTTTATCACGACGCTATCGGTTGTAAATTTGTAATAATATAACCTTTCTAAAACTTGTAATTCCCAAATTAAACTGAGACAAGTAAAAAAATTGAAAAATTTTTGTGTAAGACTTGTGATTAGGACTTGCAAAATTCAAGGTTTTAGCATCCCCCCCCCCCCACTTAAATTACACATTGTTCTCAATGTGTCCCAAAAATAAGTTTTTAGATTGATTGAATGTGTAATAGGTGTGTTAAAAACAAATTTTAATGTTTCTGTGCGCCTGGACACGGGCCCGTGGTGTCCGGGCATGGGCCCGTGGTATCCGGGCATGTGCCCGTGTTCAGGTTGCAAGTAACATAAATCATTAAAAAGATACAGAAGCCTGGGCACGGGGGTGTGTTCAGCGAACACGCCCCATGTCCAGTTACCTGAACTTCGCGATTTCCTGCAGATTGTTCAGCACGGGGCCGTGTTGGGTGGGACGGCCCGTGCTGAACTTGCTGTAACGAAGAAAAACTGTCGGGAGGCTCTGTTTTTGTGCATGGGTGCTGGTTTAAATTTCCCTTAGTAACCTCCACCATTTCGAGTGTGTTTTATTCCTGAAAAGTAAAACTAAACTAGAAAGCATAAAAGTTAATCTAAACTAAAACTAAGGATAGTTCCACGGAATGCCTCCGTGATACGCCACATTTATAAGGGTCCTTGGCTAGACCCACCTTATCGGGTGGTTCTGGCTCATCTTCAATTAGGGGGTCGTCATTGCCGATTGGATATTTCATTGATCGTTCAAGATCGACACATCTTTTGAAGGCCCCTAATTGAATGGGTAAGTTGTTTTTCTTCCGATTAATCAAAGCCTTGTGGGTTTTCACAAAAGGTTGTCCCAACACTAGTGGAGCGTCATCAAGGATGACGAAGTCGATTGGGATTACCATTTGATTGGTTTGGACCAAGACATCCTCAACTACCCCTATTGATTTTATTGTTTTCCGATTAGATAGAAAAATGGGTATTTGAAGTGGAGAAAAATCACCAATACTTAATTTTTCGAAAATGTAGTTTGGCATTATATTAACACAAAGATCTTTATCAATTGTTATATTACTAATAAAGGAATTTTGAAAAAAAAAACGGAACCGGTTTAATGTTAATTTCAAATGGGTCTTCTTTTATTAGCGAAGTTTGATCATTTGTTAACCTAATGCTTACCGTTTCGTCAATTTTAGTGTTAGTGTTCAACTCTTTTAAAAACTTAGCATGAGTGGGTACTAAACAATGATTTTCGAAAGAAGGTGACAAGAGATTAATTTCTTTAAAATTAGACTCCTCTTGAATTTTAACGTTGTTGGACTCACCTTTTTCGTTTTTTAACTCATGTGTCGGCTTTTCATTTATTTGTTCTTCCATTTTCACATTTTCAACTATCTCTTCTTTATTATAAGTTAATTCCTCCCTTGCGCGAGACTCCTCTTCCCTTACGCGAGATTCTTTTATGTAACGTTCGATAGTTTTAATGTGTTCTATTATCTTATCGGCTATGTCGGTGATAGAATAAGGATTGGGATCCTCAAAGCTTGAATTCGGAAGTTCGATCCTTGGTTCCTCATAATACTCATATGAAGTAGATGGTTCACACCATTGTTCCTCATTGTAAGCATATGATGGATAAGGGTCTTAAAATACTCATATGATACTCATATGATGGATAAGGGTCTTAAAATACTCATATGAAGTAGATGGTTCACACCATTGTTCCTCATTGTAAGCATATGATGGATAAGGGTCTTAAAATACTCATATGATACTCATATGATGGATAAGGGTCTTAAAATACTCATATGAAGTAGATGGTTCACACCATTGTTCCTCATTGAAGTTGATGGTTCACACCATTGTTCCTCATTTGTTCTTCATAATACTCATATGAGGTGGGTTGTTCACGCCATGGTTCCTCATAATAAGCATATGAAGGTGGAGGGTCATATCTTGGTTCCTCAAAGCATGAGTATGAAGGCTCATACCTTGGTTCATCAAAATATGAGTATGAGGGAGAAGGTTCATACCTTGGGTCTTCATAGGATGTGTATGAAGTCGATGGCTCGTACCTGGGCTCCTCATAATATGTGTATGAAGTGGATGGTTGAAATAAGTCACAATACTGTACCGAGTGCGGGTCACCACAAATGGTGCAATAGTCTTCCCTATAATCATCCTTCTCATAGGTGTAGTTGTAATCTCCTTAGTATTGATCCATAAGAATCACTCAGCAGACCACAACAGAGTCTCGAGACCAGAAAACAAAAATAAAAAACGGAAACAGAGGCTTGACACGGCCCCGTGTTCAATGAGCACGGCCCGTGTTTAGATTATGTATCTGGGCGTTTTAATAAAAGTTACTGGTTTTGTGCAGCACGAGGGCGTGTTCAGTGAGCACGACCCTGTGTTCAGACTCTGTATCTGGGTGTTTTGAAAAAATATGCAGCACGGCCCCGTGTTCAGCGAGCATGGCCCGTGTTCAACCTACTGTAAATGCAAAACTAACCAATATGCAGAAAAATGTGCGCGCGTTTTGAAAAGGTTTTGAAAACTGATTAGGCCGTCGATTTTAATCTTTCTTAAAATCCTTGTGTCCCCGGCAGCGGCGCCAAAAACTTGATGCGTGTGTGGTGTGATATATTTTTAAGTATATTTTTAGCCCTTTTTAACACATTAGTCAAGTTTTAAATTTCTAAAACACGATATTTACTAACACCAAACACACATATGGGCAAGTGCACCCATCTTGAGCGTAATATAGTGTTGGTAAGATACCGAGGTCGTCCAAGGACACAAGAGCTTTTAATACTGGTTTATCCTCAACGTCTAATCAAATCAAAAATTTAGAAAAAGGTTTTAAACTAGAAAATGAAAACTAAAAATGCTGAAAATAAAAATAAAAATAAAACAGATAGACAAGATGAATCACTTGGATCCGACTCGCCTTTAGTGTAACCTTTGATTATTTCCGCACTTTTGCATTTTTTAAGAGATTATCTTAGTAATAGTAGTAGGCCCCTCTTTTGAAGGTGACGTTGTCACACCCTGGCTTTGCGGAAGCGTGGTTATTTTGGTGTGACTTCTTCATACCATAGCTTAACCATAACAAAGCTATATGAAATAAAATCATGCAAGATCATCCATTTGATTAAGTTTTTAAAAACCAGAGTAACATACCATTGTCTTAGAGACATACAACATCATAACATAAAACATTGTCTTGAAAAACATAAACATCAACATGAGATAAACGCAGTTTAAGATTTGTGACTTGTCCAGGAAAGAGTCACATTTCCTAAACTGGGATGACCTTGGAACTCTTATGCAGCGGGAAAACATAACATGCCGTGCCAGATCTTTAATTTCCTGAAATACATGTAAGTTGAAAAATCAACAATAATGTTGAGCGAGTTCATGTGTAAGTGAGTATGTAAAACACTTGTAAGTATAAAAGTTCCCTGGTATGTAGCAGTGTAAGGAAAAAGAGATCACCAATGGTTTGCAAGGCCATTAGTATGTGTGAAGTGCAAGTAGGAAGACTCAAACCTAGCAGATTTCGCGTTGGGTACAAAGTCACTCGAAGGTCCGTTCTGTTGGGCCTCTCAGAGGTCCGTTCTGTTGGGCCTAGAGTTGGGCTCGCTACACCCAGATAGATCTACCGCTTACGTCACTCGGTGTTTCTGCCTACCCACTCACATGATCTAAGTAGTAAACCTCCTTACGCTAACCATACCATGTATAAAGTACTTGTAATCAAAGTAACATGTATTTCACCCCTGCAGTTAAGAAAACTGAAAACAGTTAGAGAAAAGGGGGACATGAACTCACAGTCGGTGCGTCTCTACCAAGTACTCCAAATCAGGCAGCTGTGCGACGACCTACAAGTGCTAATTCTATTAGACGGACGGCCGTGCCTTAGCTTTATAGTTTAAGTCTTTGGGAAATAGTTAGACAACTATTTCGTGTTTACGTTCTGTATATACTTGGTAGTTAATCTCCTTCCCAAGGATGGGGGATTCAATACATGTGCGTTCAAATTAAGTCATTAAGTCTCACTTAATATATATATATATATATATATATATATATTTCCAATTCCAAAATATAAGTATTTTTCTCAAAAATATTATATTTTCATTTCACATAATTTTTCTCCAATAATACGTTGTTAAAATACGCGTTCATAAATGTTTCCGTAAGTGCATAAGTTACGTTTTAACAATCGAGTGGTAATATAATTACCGGTGTAACTTATATATTTATGGTGAAAGCGTTCGTACTATTTTGGATTCGTTAACGTTCGTAAATATTATTTTTACTCTAAAAATAATATTTATGTATTTCCACAAAATAATCATAAACACTGTGTGAAAATATATATTTATCACGTTAAATTCTGTGAAAATCCCACCTCCGAATATTTAGTAAATAAAGTCATGGCGAAATTTATGTTTCGAAAACATGTCAAAAATAATTCTAACACTTGTAGTGTAAATAGTTCTAAGTGTTAGGTTTTTAGAAAAATTTCGCCAGAGTTTCCTCTGTAACTGGAGGTGGCCACGCTTTCAAGCGTATCATTTTCTTTAATAAATCAACTCAACAATATTCTTTATTTGATCAAAACAACTTTTCTCACAACAACTAATCAACATATGTGTAAATTGCCAAAAATTAAATGAACTTGCAGTTTTCCCAAAACTGTGGTGTAAATCCCCTTAAATTTAGTAGATCTTCATATAAGGTAATTTGCTCTTGTAAAAACCTCGTTTTTAGAGAAAATTCATCTTTACAACCTTCCGTCATCTTTTACAAAAACTGTTATTTGGTCGGATCTTTTCATTTCACAAGTGTTTACACACTTGTGGTTCATAAAAATCATGCTTGTTAGTATAAAATTCCATCTTTTAAATACATGATTTCTTTGATACGTGGTTCTTTGAAAATACCACTTGCAGATGCGTAGATCTGCTAGTTTTAAACACAATTTCACAAGTAAAACTCTTTTACACAAGTTCATGATTCGCGGGTTGTAGAGTTTCACCTTTTAACCCTTGTATCATTCAAAACAAGCTTATGTTAAGGTCCATGACCTTACCATACCTGGTTAAACGATGTTCCGAGCTACCACATCATAGATCGGGCCTAAATAACCATAAATTTTAATTACTACAACATTTACACAACATATGAGCTATTAACCACCATTTTTAGTGTTTTTAGTAAACTTTAAAGTATCATCTTGCATGTTAACGAGTTTTAACCGATACAAATCCTTTTAACCACTTTATAATAGTTCAAGATAGGGATTTAAACATCATACCACTAGCTCGAGGCTAGGGAAGAATCTTGATGAAAATGGCGTGGATAAAAGCAAGAGAAAGTGGTCCTTCGAACTCCGAGTGCACCAAGACTCCTTATACGTGATCCTTGAAGCTTGTATGATCTTGTGATGTGAAGATGGAAGCCGAAAATGGATGTATGGGGAGGGGGTTGTTCGGCCGTGACTTATTTAGAGAGAAAGAGAGAGTTTTGTGTGGTGTTATGTTAAGTGATTGATCATATGTATAATAGCTCATACTTATAGATAATACTCATGCTAATTACCCAATGGATCTTGTGTCTTAGAGATATTAAACATGAGTGATTTTAATAATCAAAATGGTACATGTGTGTCCCCCTACATGGGGACGGCTATAAAGAGGGGGGGGGTTTAATTCGATTCTAACCATTAGTTGGTTACTTAGTTAGGTTAACTAAGTTAAGTTTAGAGATTAACTTGGTTAGTTGTGTGTCACGCGTTACAAAGGGTGTTAGGGTAATCAGGGACCCTAACTGGCTCAGAAAAAGATAAATAATGAAAATAACAATATTTTCATGTTCCAGGTATAGTCCGGTTGTTTGGTTGGATAGTAATCCGTTAAAGCGTTACTAAAGCTTTAAAGTGTCATTAATACTCTTTTTAGTGTCACGACTCATTCCTGACACTTTGGAAAGTGTCTAGCAATATTTTTCTCATGTTTTGGCACTTTATTAGTTAGCTAAAAGCTGAATTATTGTGTAAAGTGCTGAGTTTTGTACTTAGAGTACGTTTTAGGCACATCCAGTCATTGTGACTTATTCCTAGAGACGCAGTTCTACAACCCTTGTATCCCTACACTCACCATTAGTGTAGCAAAATATCTCAGGCTCTTACAGGCCTTAGAGGCAGTGTTTGCCTGATGCTGGCTTTATCAGCATGTTCAATAGGTTATCTGTGTATTGTGCTACTGTGCTTTTTGTGCATCATGTTTGCCACTAAGGTTCAGTATGTAAATAATGTAGTGACAGCAAGCAAGTATGATGCAAGTAAGTACATGTATCAGATATCAAGTAGCAGTTCATCAGCTAGTTCAAACAAGCACAGTAATTTAAGCAGTAATTAATCATTAGTTAAGTCGTACGGATACCTGGTTTAGTGCGGGTTGTCACATTCTCCCCCCGTTAAATAAATTTCATCCCGAAATTTAAGTTCTGCTTGTAGATGCAGGGTTCTTAGGAAAAAGGTGGGGGTATTTCTCTTTCATTCGGTCCTCACGTTCCCAGGTGTATTCAGGACCATGTCTGGCATTCCAACGAACTTTGACGAGCTTGACACTGCTCCGGCGGGTCTTGTTTACTTTCCAATCCGTAACCTCAACCGGTTCTTCAACGAAGTGGAGCGTGTCGTCAACATGAATCTCGTCGGTGGGAATGGCAACGGTAACTTGAGTTGGACTTTTCTTTAGGTTGGATACATGAAATGTATCGTGAACAGAATGGAGTTCAGCAGGTAGGTCCAACTTGTATGCTACTAGTCCTATTCTTTCCAGAATTCTGAAGGGACCAATGTAGCGCGGATTTAACTTCCCACGCTTTCCGAAGCGTGCCACACCCTTCCAGGGTGAGACTTTCAATAACACCATTTCTCCAACTTGGAAATCCACATGTTTTCGGTTTGGATCCGCATAGGCCTTCTGTCTGTGGCGAGCTGCTTCGATGCGTTTAAGAATCTACGCAATCTTGTATGTCGTCTCTTGGACGATTTCGGGACCAGCAAGCTGTCTATGACCTGCGTCAGCCCAACATAAGGGTGATCGGCACTTGCGTCCGTAAAGGGCTTCGAATGGCGCGACACCAATACTGGTGTGGTAGCTGTTGTTGTATGAAAATTCGACCAAAGGCAAATGCTTATCCCAGCTACCGCCCAAATCCATAACACACGCTCTCAGCATGTCTTCCAAAGTCTGTATCGTTCGCTCGCTTTGACCGTCAGTTTGCGGGTGAAACGCAGTGCTCAGATTCAATTGCGATCCAAACGCTTCTTGGAAGGATTGCCATATCCTTGACACAAACCTTCCGTCTCTATCAGAGATGATCGAGAGAGGTACTCCATGGCGTGCGACGATCTCTCTCATGTAAATTTCCGCAAGTTTACTAGTACTGTCTTTCTCTTTGATTGGCAGAAAGTGTGCGGACTTTGTTAGGCAGTCAACTATCACCCAAATCATATCATCGCCTCTTGGCGTTCTTGGCAACTTCGTAATAAAATCCATTGAGATTTGTTCCCATTTCCACTTGGGAATCTCAGGTTGTTGCAGAAGTCCTGAAGGCTTCTAGTATTCCGCTTTCACTTTAGCACACGTTAAACAGTTGCTCACGTAAACAGCAACATCGCCTTTCATCCTAGGCCACCAATAGTAATCTTTGAGATCCTGGTACATCTTATCCGATCCAGGGTGGATAGAGTACCGCGATTTGTGAGCTTCATCAAAAATAACTTTCCTTAGACCTCCAAACGAAGGAACCCAAATCCTTTTCTCGAAGCATAACGTTCCTTCCTCGTTTGGTACCAGTAGCTTCTCCATCCCGCGGAGATATTCCTCTTCAAGGTTTCCTTCCTTGAGAGCTTCTTTCTGCGCGGCACGAATGCGCAAGGAAAGATCGGTTCAGCGACCACGTTCGCGACCACGTTACGACTTAGGGCATCGGCGACCACGTTCGCCTTCCCTGGATGATACTTTATCTCGTAGTCGTAGTCGTTCAACAATTCAACCCATCGTCTTTGCCTCATATTCAACTCCTTCTGGTTGAATATGTGCTGTAGACTCTTGTGATCTATGAAGATTGTACACTTTGTACCATAAAGGTAGTGTCTCCAGATCTTTAAAGCAAAAACCACTGCGCCGAGCTCCAAATCGTGTGTGGTATAGTTCTTTTCATGCACTTTCAGCTGACGCGATGCGTAAGCAATAACCTTTTGGCGTTGCATCAACACACAACCCAAACCTTGACGTGATGCGTCGCAGTATACCACAAAATCATCAGTACCTTCTGGTAGAGCTAAAATTGGCGCGTTACAAAGCTTATCCTTCAATATCTGAAACGCTTCTCCCTGTTTGATTCCCCAATCAAACTTCTTATCCTTCTGGGTGAGGAGCGTCAATGGTTGAGCGATTTTTGAGAAATTCTCAATGAACCTTCGATAGTAGCCAGCCAAACCCAAGAATTGTCGAATCTCGGTTGGCGTCCTTGGCGTTTCCCAATTCTTGATCGCTTCGATCTTTGTTGGATCCACGTGGATTCCATCTCCATTTACCACGTGTCCAAGGAATTGGACATCACGTAGCCAAAATTCGCACTTGGAGAATTTGGCATACAACTGTTCCTTCTTTAGCAGCTCCAAAATAGCTCTAAGATGGTGTTCGTGTTCAGCCTTCGTCTTTGAATAAATCAAGATATCGTCGATAAACACAATCACGAACTTGTCCAAGTACGGCTTGCAAACTCTATTCATCAAGTCCATAAAGACTGCAGGTGCGTTTGTCAAACCAAACGGCATAACAAGGAACTCGTAGTGTCCATAACGAGTTCGGAAGGCTGTCTTTGGGATACTCTCCTCTTGTATCCTTAGCTGATGGTATCCAGATCGAAGATCAATCTTTGAATAAAAGCTTGAGCCTTACAGTTGATCGAATAGATCATCGATTCTTGGCAGAGGATATCTATTCTTGATCGTCAGCTTATTCAGCTCCCGGTAGTCGATGCACATACGAAAACTACCGTCCTTCTTCTTGACAAACAGGACTGGAGCTCCCCAAGGCGAGAAGCTTGGTCGGATAAATCCCTTGTCTAACAACTCTTGAAGTTGTGTCGACAGTTCCTGCATCTCAGACGGAGCAAGTCTATACGGTGCCTTAGCCACAGGCGCGGCGCCTGGAACTAAGTCGATGCGAAACTCTACTTGCCTCTGAGGTGGCAGTCCAGGCAAGTCTTCTGGGAAGACTTCTGGGTACTCCCTCACGACAGGGATGTCTTCGATCTTTGGCTCAGCAGCCTTTTTATCCACAATGTGTGCCAGAAAAGCAACACATCCTTTCTGCAAACACTTCCTTGCTTTCAGGCAGCTGATAATCCTCAACGGCGTTTCACGCTTCTCTCCATGAACAACAATGGTCTCACCATCATCGGTTGGGATACGAACAACCTTTTCGTGACAAACTATCTCAGCTTTGTTGCTTGATAACCAATCCATTCCTACCACCACGTCGAAGCTTTCCAACTGGACTGGTAGTAGATCTAGAGTGAACTCACGCTCTCCCAATTCAATCACACAACCTCTGATAACTTCATTGGCTTCTACTAACTTCCCATTGGCCAATTCGATTGAGTACGGAATATCTAACTTATTAGCGGCTAAACCAAGCATATTCTTAAATTCTAACGACACGAAGCTATAATCAGCACCAGTATCAAACAAAACGGATGCATAGCGTTGATTTACAGGGAACGTACCAGTAACGACGTTGGGGTCTTGGCGCGCTTCCCTTGCTTCGATTTGAAACACTCTTCCACGGGCTTGGTCTAAGTCTGGGCAGTTCTTCTTAAAATACCCGATATCACCGCAGTTAAAGCATCCAAGTCTTTGCCCGTTTCCACCAGGTTGATCATTCCTCTGATTACGATTCACAGCGCCCGCTTGGTTAGCATTGTTGCCTCGATTCTCGTTACCTCCATAGTTTCCTTGTGGGCGATTTCCATTCCCGCCCCGGTTGTTATTTCTGTTTCCGAATCCTCCCTGGCCTCCCTGACCAGCAGTGGCCCAACAAGTGTCCTTCGAGTAGCCACGTTTCCCACATGCTTCGCATACTTTTGGCCCGCAATGACCAGAATGGTGGCGCTGGCAGGTGTTGCATTTGGGCTGGGTGCCCATATACCCTTTTCCTTTCCTTCCTCTACCAGCTGTAACCTGAGCTGGCGTGTCTGATCCTCCTTTCTTAACCACCACACTGGCGCCCTGCTTGAAGTTCAAGAACTTCCGTTTGTTACCTCCTGATGACTCGACGTGAGTCTCTGCCTTCTTGGTCTTGATCTCATCAAACTTGTTCAGGCGAATAGCCTCCTCAGTGAGAGCTACGCTCAAATCGATCGCCTCAGTAATGGTCGTAGGCTTGGATGAGGTTACCATGCTTATGATTTGAGGAGCTAGTCCCCAAATGAAACGTTCAATTCTCTTGAACTCAGGAGTGACCATGTAGGGTACCACATGCGATAAGTCATGGAACCTTTGAACGTATTCTGCTATCTTTGGACCGTCCATTTTCAAGTGCCAGAACTCGGTCTCCAATCGCTGGATTTCTGCGCGGGAACAGTACTTTTTGCGCATAAGTTCCTTCAGTTCGGTCCAGGTCAGCGCGTAGGCAGCAGCTTCGCCAAGTGTCTGTACTTGCAGATTCCACCAAGAGAGGGCTCCATCCAAGAATAGCCCTGAGATATAGGTGACTTGCTGATCCAGTGCGCATTTGCTCATGCGTAGAACAGATTCAGTTTTCTCCGCCCAACGAACAAAGGCGACAGCACCTCCTGTGCCATCAAAGTTGACCAGTTTGCAGTCTAGAAACTGCTTGTAGGTGCATCCTGCACATACGTTATAACATACGATCGGCATTAGCATCATTGCTAAAGATATCCAATTATGTCATGTCATGTCTAAATGACTTAGTATTACCATGAGGTGGATTATTGTTGTTGCCAGTGTTGCCAGAGTTGCTTCCACTAGTCCCTCCTTGAGAGGCGGCGTATTGTGCAATGGAAGCAGCAATAATTTGCTGGAGTTCTGCCTCATTAGTAGGCATGCGTGTCTCACGTCTCGGCGGCATCTTCTAAAAGATGGTTTACGTTGGTCAGGCCATAGTGAAACGTACGTATATAGTAATAGTAATAGCACATAACATCTCATGTTATCAATACATCACAAATATCAATCACACAACATCCCATGTCATAAAAATATAAATAAGCAATCAAGCGAATCAAATATGGTGAGAATACTGCGATTGCCATATATCGAGACCACATAGTAAGTGTATCAGTACATCCCTGTGTCATACAATCATCAATCAACTAGGGGCTACATCACCCCTGTCCAAAAACTATATCACGTCAGTGTCAAATACATGTCAACAAAAGTCAGGATCATAAAGTAGTCTCCAAAAATGCTGTGCAGTCAAAAGCATTCACCGTCTTCTCACCAACGTCTACCCAAACAGCACTGATGAGCTCTATACAGATGGCGGTGGAGGAGGGGGAAAGTGGGTGTAAAACAAACGACGTAACTGGAGCCAGTCCTCCTCCATGGCTCGCTGGGTACGAATGATAGAAGCAACCTGCTGCTCTAGTGTAAAGAGACGGGCAGCATAATCTGGGGGTAAGGGTTGAAATGGCTGCAGAGGAGAGTGTGTCTGACCATGGCACTGGCATGGTGGCAGTTGAGCTCTCTCAAGCTCCTGGATGCGCTGTGTGTGTGACTCGTGCTGGGTGACAAAAGACATCAAAACGTCCTCGATAGTATACCCCATGTGGAAAGAATGGTAGGGGTCAGTCGGTGGCATAGCAGAGTGTGGTGCCCAAAGGAACGACTCACTGGTGGGATCAAAAGGTGCCACATGAAATGGAGCAACAGAGGGTGGAACAGATGACATCTGGGGCATGAAGGGGATAGACATCGGTACATGCCCAAAAGGATGGGCTGAAGAACCCTCTCCAGTCCTCGCTGGAGGTACAAACTGAGGAACCTGAAAAGAAAAATCAACATGTCGTGTATCAGGGATCTGAGGGGGAAAAGGTGGAACATCCTCATCAGCAGGTATCCAACCGTGCTGTGCATGCTCATCTGGTGGATCCATGTGTGCTGCGAACAGTGCATGCTCGGGCTCTAGTGGGATGGGATCAGGTGGGGGAGCGACAAAAGGGTGAACAGGTGCAATGTGCTCAACAGGATGGTCAACAGGTATATCAACAACAGGTAGAGGAACAACAGGATCAACAACAACATGATCGCCCTCTAAGAAAGGAACATCCACGGGGAGATCTTCAACAGGTGGGTCTGCTACAACAGGCTCAATAGGGATGCCAGCATGTACGGGGTCATGCTCAAGTATGGGGTCTAGAGCGGCTGCCTGCTCAGGGGCGACGGCAGGCTCGGGATCATCAAAAGCCATCTCGAAGTCAAACTCGTGGTCGATAGGATCTACTGGGTCAGCTGGATCCTCCATGGGCTGATCCATAGGTATAAACTCGATATCATGATCCAGGTCGAATCCCGGGGGAAAGATAGGATCAGAATCCTCTATGTCATCATGGTCAAACGCAAAACTGGGTATAGGTGCAACAGAGGATGCCTGGTCAGGATCAGAATCATGCGCAAAGTGCTGTGCGCTCAATGTGTGAGAAGGTGCGGATGCCACAGACTCGAAGGAGTTTGGGACAGGAGAATGTGCAGGCGAATCCTCAGCGGGAACGTCAGCGATCATCAGAAGATCGCCCGCAGGAAGAAGGGCCTCGCCCTGGATCTCATCCTCAAAGGGCTCCTCCTCAAACAGGTCAACATCGCCGTCAGCCTCGGCGTCAAGAAGGAAATCATATGTTGGATAAACGGCTAAGGGTATAGGGGCCGGAATCTCTACTAGAGGTAGGTACTCAGCGGGAGGGTCATCTGCAGGCTCATCAGCACCATCGGGTAGTGCGAAAGGCTGGAAATCATCCTCGTCAGTACTGGTATAGTCAAATGTGTGCACCTCGTGCTCGGAGGATGTGAGGTCATCAGATACGATAGGTATGGGTCCAGTGGTGTCCGAAACGCCAGTACCGGCTGAGTCCATGAGTCTGTAACATAAACACAAATATGCTCAAATAATCAGTCATACAATCATATAATCACATAAGTCACCAAGTAAGATATCACATAATTCTCCTAGTCCCACTAGCCTCCCAGTCTCCTAGACTACTCTATCAACTACCTCGACCTCTCAGATCGAGCCTCGGTCTCCAATACCGAGCCTCAGTCTCCAAACTGAGCCTACTCTTCCTAGTCCAACTAGCCAACTACCTCGATCTCTCAGACTGAGCCTCGGCCTCTCAGGCCGAGCCTCAGCCTTTTTAGACTGAGCCTATAAATAATAAAATGTGCTCAACATTTGTTTGTAAAAAAGTTTTGGATCTGGACTTAAGTGGTATGCAGAAAGATGTTTTCGTGAAAGCCCTAGTGATCATAGTCTAGACTCGAGAATGAATCCTAGTTCGCTATGATCAGAGCTCTGATACCAAGCTGTCACACCCTGGCTTTGCGGAAGCGTGGTTATTTTGGTGTGACTTCTTAATACCATAGCTTAACCATAACAAAGCTATATGAAATAAAATCATGCAAGATCATCCATTTGATTAAGTTTTTAAAAACCAGAGTAACATACCATTGTCTTAGAGACTTACAACATCATAACATAAAACATTGTCTTGAAAAACATAAACATCAACATGAGATAAACGCAGTTTAAGATTTGTGACTTATCCAGGAAAGAGTCACATTTCCTAAACTGGGATGACCTTGGAACCCTTATGCAGCGGGAAAACATAACATACCGTGCCAGATCTTTAATTTCCTGAAATACATGTAAGTTGAAAAATCAACAATAATGTTGAGCGAGTTCATGTGTAAGTGAGTATGTAAAACACTTGTAAGTATAAAAGTTCCCTGGTATGTAGCAGTGTAAGGAAAAAGAGATCACCAATGGTTTGCAAGGCCATTAGTATGTGTGAAGTGCAAGTAGGAAGACTCAAACTTAGCAGATTTCGCGTTGGGTACAAAGTCACTCGAAGGTCCGTTCTGTTGGGCCTCTCAGAGGTCCGTTCTGTTGGGCCTAGAGTTGGGCTCGCTACACCCAGATAGATCTACCGCTTACGTCCCTCGGTGTTTCTGCCTACCCACTCACATGATCTAAGTAGTAAACCTCCTTACGCTAACCATACCATGTATAAAGTACTTGTAATCAAAGTAACATGTATTTCACCCCCGCAGTTAAGAAAACTGAAAACAGTTAGAGAAAAGGGGGACATGAACTCACAGTCGGTGCGTCTCTACCAAGTACTCCAAATCAGGCAGCTGTGCGACGACCTACAAGTGCTAATTCTATTAGACGGACGGCCGTGCCTTAGCTTTATAGTTTAAGTCTTTGGGAAATAGTTAGACAACTATTTCGTGTTTACGTTCTGTATATACTTGGTAGTTAATCTCCTTCCCAAGGATGGGGGATTCAATACATGTGCGTTCAAATTAAGTCATTAAGTCTCACTTAATATATATATATATATATATATATATATATTTCCAATTCCAAAATATAAGTATTTTTCTCAAAAATATTATATTTTCATTTCACATAATTTTTCTCCAATAATACGTTGTTAAAATACGCGTTCAAAAATGTTTCCGTAAGTGCGTAAGTTACGTTTTAACAATCGAGTGGTAATATAATTACCGGTGTAACTTATATATTTATGGTGAAAGCGTTCGTACTATTTTGGATTCGTTAACGTTCGTAAATATTATTTTTACTCTAAAAATAATATTTATGTATTTCCACAAAATAATCATAAACAGTGTGTGAAAATATATATTTATCACGTTAAATTCTGTGAAAATCCCACCTCCGAATATTTAGTAAATAAAGTCATGGCGAAATTTATGTTTCGAAAACATGTCAAAAATAATTCTAACACTTGTAGTGTAAATAGTTCTAAGTGTTAGGTTTTTAGAAAAATTCCGCCAGAGTTTCCTCTGTAACTGGAGGTGGCCACGCTTTCAAGCGTATCATTTTCTTTAATAAATCAACTCAACAATATTCTTTATTTGATCAAAACAACTTTTCTCACAACAACTAATCAACATATGTGTAAATTGCCAAAAATTACATGAACTTGCAGTTTTCCCAAAACTGTGGTGTAAATCCCCTTAAATTTAGTAGATCTTCATATAAGGTAATTTGCTCTTGTAAAAACCTCGTTTTTAGAGAAAATTCATCTTTACAACCTTCCGTCATCTTTTACAAAAACTGTTATTTTGTCGGATCTTTTCATTTCACAAGTGTTTACACACTTGTGGTTCATAAAAATCATGCTTGTTAGTATAAAATTCCATCTTTTAAATACATGATTTCTTTGATACGTGGTTCTTTGAAAATACCACTTGCAGATGCGTAGATCTGCTAGTTTTAAACACAATTTCACAAGTAAAACTCTTTTACACAAGTTCATGATTCGCGGGTGGTAGAGTTTTGTAGGTCCCTCGGAGGTTGAGGTTAAACCTTATCCTTGTTAAGTTTAACACACTAGCAAGTGCGGAATCCAAGCTAGAATGCAAACCGGTAGTTTATATGAGAACACAAGCTACAAAGAGAAAGGTAGACACACGAGATATCAAAGTTTTCTCTTGTATTTCAGTGGACACGGTTACAGCCCTTGACCAAACTGAAAATACGCTCTCTACAAGACTAAGTTCACTCACACAATGAAGTGAACACATTACAACAGTATATATAACCTTCACAGCTCGTCTGGTCGAAGGATCAATTAGACTGATCGAAAGATCATCTATCGAGATACAGCCTATCGAAGGATCCACATATACCTCGAAGGATTGGCATCCTTCGAGGTCCATCTATATCCATCGAAGGTTATCTTTCGAGCTCATCGAAGGATATAAACAATCCTTCGATGACTCATCCTTCGACCCACACAACTTACAAACCTTTTTCTAACTGTTTGACCAAGTCAAACCAGGAGGATGGTTGACTGGTCAAACTTACATTAAGCACACACATAAACACATCTAAGACGTAACACGACTACAAAAGACATCGTTTTATATCATTACAAAATACAGACAAAGTACAGACACAAGTGCACCAACAAACTCCCCCTTGGCTGTAGCTTTGTCTCGATCTTTGTGTCTTCAAGTCTCTGACGTCCTTTCAACCGTTAAGTGATGCGTAGACCATGCACTTCCCGCATTCACCAGTAGGTTGAAGCAATACCGGGCCATCTTCTGAAACTTCATTGCTTGTTCACGATCTCTAACCAAGTAATTGATCTCGTGATCCTTAAGAACAATAATATCCGACCTGGACATGTTAGTAATCCACATCGGATCTATCATTCGAAAGTTCTCCTGACTATCTCGGAATAAGATCACGGCTTCTCCAGTATCTGCATCATAAACCCAGCAACGAAAGTTTCCCAGAAAGTCTGTCTTCATTTTCAACAAAGGTATCTTCTTCATCAACTTTGGAGGATCATAAACCAATCGATAACGAGCAGTATTTGTCTCTGGATCAAGCGTGAACCTGATTGGCTCGTATCGAGGAAACTGCGGCTTGTATAGAGGGTCCTTCCAACCTTTTCTTCGTTCCAACCTGATCTTCTTCGCAAAAAAATCCACCAACTTATCTTTGACTCGATTAATAACCTCCATCTGAGCCAAAACCGCAACATCATAATAAGGAAGTGAGAGAATGCTGAGAAGAGTCCTGAAGTACTGAAGGCCGCATTCTCGCTTCACACCCATGCAATGAAGCTCCTTGATGAACATCCAGCTGATAATACGACCCCTAGCCTGATTTCTTTCCAGAATCATGTAGTTGGCCTGATCCAACGGAGGGAGCGGAGGAGGATTCCTAGCTAGGAAATCCGCTCGCCATTCTTTCACTGTCTTCTCACGATTTTCTTGAACTGAAGGAGAATCTGAAGAAGGATTAGAAGATTCTGCTGTCTTTGCTTCCACAAAATCATCATCAAGCGAATTAAGCTCCACATTATCTTGACTAACATAAACGGGACGTTCCGGATCCGAACCGATGAAGATTTCTTCAATCGTAGAAAAATCGGTTTCGTCCGGAACCAACGGAGTAGCATCGATCGTGGTCACATCAACTTCATCCATTGCTGTTAGAGCTAACACACATTCATCAGACTTCTCAGTAACATGTTCTCCCTCTTCTAATAGTTCACCCGTGACTGGATGATACTGTTGAACAGTTGAGGATTCAGGGAGATCGGTGAACGCTTCCGGCTCAAGACTAATATGTTCAAAAACTGCTGAAGCTTCCAATGTTTCAGTTTGCTCAGAAGGACCAGTAGCTGTTGGAGGAGCAGAAGGAGCATCTTGAGATGTACCAGACCCACCTGCAGCACCAGATGCAGTTGCACCGGAACCTGTGGCAGCTGGTTGATCAGGATTTGCTGCATCATCATCCTTATCATCGCCACGCCTTGAAGGAGCGATGCCCAAAGCTTTGCACCGTTCATTCCAAAGTGTAACAACCTTGTGATCAAATTTCTTGAAGTTTGATTGGATAGGCTTGAAGGCTTCTATTAATCGATCATCACGATTTTTATATCGATCCGACAGCTCTGTGTGCTTCTGTTTTAACGCCTTTGCCTCATTCTCCAACACAGTACTATGCCCCTTCATAATCTCAACCTCTCTGTCACGAGCCTTGTTAGCTTCTTTCAATCTTTCTATCTCTTGAGCCTGTTCTCTTATCTTGACATTCTGAGCACTAACAAGTGAGACCAGCTTGTTGTGTGCCTCAGCATCATGTGTTCGCTGTATACGGTATTCTTCAATCTTTCTTGTATTCCGACCGACTAAGGTACCCAGTTCACTGACTTGTTCAATCAGGAATTGAATTTTCTCAGCATCAGACAACACAGATAATGTTTCTGCTAGAGTAGGCCGTGAGGGCTCAGGACCTGAGAAACCAGTCTGGCCAGATGGACCAGAAGTACCTGTTGGACCAGGAATAACAAGAGGAGGACGTGGATGTGTACCTGAGACGGGGGTTGCAGGCGGCTGTTGATCAACAGGCGTCGTGCGTGCCCCAGAAGACGTCTGTGGAGAAGAGATCAGATCCAGCATCTCTGATGTAGTTAATTGTTCACTGATAGGAGGCAGCTGTTGCTCCGGAGGCGTTGAATGCTGAATCGGATCAGGTGTAGTGACATCACCAGCCGTTTCACCTGTTGGCTTTGATCCGCCCCTTGATCTCTTAGAAGTACGAGTACCCTCTCTTCTTGCTTGTCTCTTCCTTCTGAGTAATCCAGGAGCAGCAGGAATATAATCATCATCTTTATCAGATTCTGCGACATTCACCGGTTTCTCAATACGTTCAAAACCACGAAAATTCCCTCGCTGATCATAAGCCTTACGCATCCCTGGAGGAGGAGGATTATCATCCTCAGAAGATGAATCATCATTACCAGCACCTCCTTCAGCATCAGAAGACGAACTGCTTTCATCGGCCAACCTCCTCGGCTCGTCCACTTTACTTTTACCTCTGTCAGCCGCAACATTACCTGACTGACTAGCAGGATCACCAGCTCCACCTGCACTAACACGAGCATCAGGATCGACAAACACTCCCTGAACTTCTTCTGCAGCAACATTCACATCGACTTCAACATGTGCTGCAACACTTGAACTGCCAGCAGACTTCCTGCTCGATGCTTTAATACCATGCTTAGCCCCGTGCTGCGTGGTAGCCAAAGCGATTAACCTTGGCTCTTCATCATCAGAATCACTCGCATCTCGACGCCATTTGTTGTTCTGAGGTGCCTCGTAGGCCGGAACATCGAGATGACCAATAAGCTTTCTAATTGGATCCGATTCCTTATAGTTGGACATGGATTTGAAAATCAGCAGTGTACGCTCATTCATCGGATTGACAGGTAGAACATCTGCTTCAGCTTTAGGAAGATCAGGAATCTGATCATCAATCATCATCTGCAGGAATCTAGGATATAGCCAAAACTTGGTAGATGTTCGTTGAGTTGCTGACGGGAGTGGCCTTCGAGCATTTTCTTTCAGATTGTCGAAAATATAACGTGATATGTTGAAAGGCTTGTTCAGAATCAAAGCCGTTAACAATCCTGTTAAATCAATCGGCGACAGATCATATCCAGATCGTTTGTTGCTCAGGCAGTGAATAAGGATATGCAATAAGAACTTGTATCGAAGCGGCATAAACTTTTTGTTGATCTGATTTGCAAGAACGTTATCGCTGTACCGTAACCTCATCAGCAAGCCCCGCTGACATTGTAAATCAATAGAAGTAGAATCTTCTGGTTGATCTCCTAGTTGCAGACGTGCTCTGATAGTGTTTTCTGTAATCACCACGGGTTTCTCAGCAACTGATCCACTAATCACTTCCTTGTTATCCACTGTTTCAACCACAGCCGAATTCCAGAACTCCTTGATATGAGACTGATAAGCAGTGTGCTGTGTAGTGATTGCATAGTTGATACGAGTGCGATGAAGATACTCCATTATTCCCGTGAATTCCGGACTGATTTTGTCTTCCGGTTGCAAATACGCGGCCATGTTGTGTCGTGGCTCCGACATAGATTCAACTTCCGATTTTTCTTTCTTGGTTGGTTTTGCCCGTTCCTTCTTTTCTTTTGGTGCCATTTCTGTTCATGAAAACACAGACACGTAATGAGAGACAATCAACAGTCAACAAGGATTTCACACTTAGAAAGATTTCAATTTCTTGAAAAATTTCTAAGTGTTCTGTCTCGAAAGATCCCATTTAGGCATCGAAGGATGACACATTGATCGAAGGATGTTATATGCTTCGAAAGATGACAGGCCTTATCGAAAGATCAACTTTCGAAAGATAAAAATTTTGAAAAAAATTTTGAAAGATATTTGATCAATCGAAAGATCTGATCAACCGAAGGATGATCCTTCGAAAGGCTTAGTATCCTTCGATCCTCAGTTCGAAGGATATTTTGCAGTCCATCTTTCGAGGTTAAGACATCATCTTTCGAGATCGAAGGATGATCCGGTGACACTGTTCATCGGTGATTTTCCGGCGACACTGTTCATCGTTTTTCGGTGACACTTTTAAGTGTGTTTTAAGTGGTTTCAGATCATTTAGGTACATCAAACATCAAACCATTTAAAACATTACTAACAAGACACTTAAAACAGACATAACAATATCAAACCCAACACCGGACACAAAACCCCAACCCGGATACAACCACATACACATGAACCAATCAATCAAGAACACACAAAGGCTTTCAGACCATTAAAGTTCAAACCAAAGACTCTGAAACATAAAACATTAGTCAAGATATAACATTATAAACATCAAAAACCTACAACAAACATATTCACATTGCATAAAGACACATGATCAAATGAAGTGTTTATGTCGTTGTTTGATAAGTGCATTCGGATTATCCTACCGAGATTTGTAGATGGAATCCTGATACACTAACTTTTTGATTCAAATTTTGGCAGAGTTTCGGTAGGATCAGACGATTTTGAAATAGTGAAGTTGAACAGTTATGTTGAAATGAAGAAGATGATACCTTTTTATACTCTGACCTCGAAAGTCGAACCGTCTCGAAGGATAAATGACCTTTCGAAAGATGAAAAGGTGTTTCGAAAGATCAGCTATGGGTCGAAGGATCCCTATCTGGATCGAAAGATACCAGATATTTGTGGGAATCCTCGAAGGATATCTTTCGACCTTATCCATCTTTCATAAAGGTCTGTTGACCAATTCATCTTTCGACTGAGATGATTGACTTTCATTGACCTTCTGATCTTTCGAGGGCCATTGCTTCCTCGAAGGATCAGATTTCCACCAACACTTTGGATTTTTGGGAATTTTCAATTTAAGCCCTTCAAATTCTTAAAAGTTTTCAGAAATGACCGTTTTGAAAAATTGTCCGTTATGAAGTTCTGCAAAGGTCAGTTTTATGAAGTATTTCGGCTTGTCAGATATCTGATCGAGTACCAACATCGGTTAATCAACAAATAAGATTAAATTGAAAATCTTTTTGGATTTTGATAAAATAAAAGACAACAATAAAAGACAACATTTTTAGAATCCTTTGAATGTTATCAAACGACATCACCGCTAATGTCGTGCTGATATGCACCAAACGACAAAAACTGTTTAAAAAGACAATAAAAGTTAATCACTAAAGTTAAGCAGTAAATAAATATGTACAAACACAACAATATTTTTGCGAGTTTCGGGCGAAGAGAATCATATCAGTTTGTGGTCTTTTGTCAAAACACATTTCCTTTTAATATTCTTTTACAGAAGAGGATAAGTATTCTACCACAATTACCGATATTGTTATCCACTTAAACTCAACGATCAAGTGTAATCATAATGCATTGAGATACATTAAGGTATGATTTATACTTACCGACCGGTGTTCATCCACTCACGACACATTCCCGTATCAAGGTATGCACGAGAGTTCATCTTACTGGGGAGTATACCATTTATCATCCATTTTTAACGTATATAAAATGTGAACAAGTCACTTATTTGATTAGAAAACAAGCCCTATGTGATAGAATCACTTATTGATGAGGAACTTGATTTTCATATGCATGAGGGCACAGGAGCAAGTCCGTGAACAGGTCAGTACTTTCGTACAGCAGAGAGACGAACTTGACTCCCGGATAAATGTGATATTTTATCACTTATTTGTTTGGACATGTGATTGTTTATCACTTATTGAGGTCGAATGCAATATGTACACGTATGTATAGTATCATGGAAGATCTAGACTTGCGTCCCCGTTATTTTTCGGTAAAAGATACAACCATGATACCCAGATGATAAATAGCATAAACCCCAAATATCTCAGAACCTCGGCAATCTATCAAACGAAATTTCGGTACCAAGACCATATGCCAATGAGCGGTTCCCACGCGGTTTTCAGTTCGTTATGTTTATATCTCCTGCATACTTTAAAATGATCGTGAGTCTACCGGTACATCATTAGTAGAGCTACTTATCTTTTCCTTTTCTTTTGATTTCTAGAAACATGTTTCGACCGACCTCTGATGTAATATCATTTTCTCTTATATTGCCAAGAAACTCATTTTTGTTTTTCTATTGTTTTTGTGTTTTTCTGAATTTTCTCCCCCTTAGATGAAGAAAGTAAATAAAGTAAAGACATATTTTTGTATTTTTGCGGTTTTTCAATGTTTTTGAATTTTCCTTGAAACTTTCTCCCCCTAAAATTCAAAAATAAATTAAAGTAAATTTTTTTTTTTTATAGAAAAATATTTACAAAAACGATTTTCCGATGTCGGTTACTCTTGCTTCACCTTTATGCCGTTTACCAATAGTAAATAATCGAATCTTGATTTATCAAATGCTTTGGTAAAAAGGTCGGCACGTTGGTGATCGGTATGAATGTGAACCACATCGATAAGTCTCTTTTCAAAGCAATCACGTATGAAGTGATATTTAATATCGATGTGCTTCGTTTTTGAGTGCTGTACAGGATTTCTAGTGATCTGTAAAGCAGCTTCATTATCAACATAAATAGGAGTAGTTAGGAATTCAAAACCGTAGTCCCGCATCTGTTGTTGGATCCATAGAACCTGGGAGCAGCAACTAGACGCAGCAATGTATTCCGCTTCACATGTAGACGTAGCCACACATGTCTGCTTCTTGCACTGCCAAGTGACTAGGCGATTGCCTAAGAACTGCCATCCTGCTGTAGTTGATTTGCCATCTTTCTTGCAGCCGCCGAAATCAGAATCACTGTAAGCCTTGAGATCGAAGTTATCATCCTTAGGGTACCATAACCCGGTGTCAGGGCAACCCTTCAGATAACGAAAAATCCTTTTGACAGCAGCATAGTGAGAGACCTTCGGATTCGCTTGGTATCTAGCGAGAAGACATGTTGGATACATAATGTCGGGTCTTGATGCGGTGAGATACATTAAAGATCCAATCATAGCACGATAAAGTGAAGAGTCCACAGCATCCCCTTTTTCATCCGGAGTAATCCCGTGATTCTGCGGAAGAGGAGTAGAAATTGGCTTCGAATCGGACATCTGGAACCGGCTCAAGATGTCTCCGACGTACTTGGTTTGATGGATAAAAATTCCAGATTCGGACTGATTAACTTGCAAACCCAAGAAGAACGTCATTTCACCCATCGCACTCATCTCGAATCGATCTTGCATCACTTTCTCAAATTCCTTGCATAAATTATCATCGATAGAACCAAAGATAATGTCATCGACGTATACTTGTACCAACAGAAGATCTTCACCTTTTTCTTTGATGAAGAGGGTACAATCGATCAAACCCCGTCTAAACCCGTTGTGCAGCAGATAGGTAGACAGTGTCTCATACCAGGCTCGAGGTGCTTGATGAAGACCATATAACGCTTTGTTAAGTAGTAAAACTCTGTCAGGATGTAATGGATCTTCAAACCCCGGTGGTTGCTCGACATATACTTCCTCTTCGACTACTCCGTGAAGAAATGCACTTTTAACATCCATCTGGTACACCTTGAATTTCTTAAAGGATGCGTAGGCTAGAAAGATTCTAATAGCCTCCAGACGGGCAACAGGAGCGTACACTTCATTGTAGTCAATACCTTCTATCTGACTGAAGCCTTGAACAACTAACCTTGCTTTGTTTCGGACAACAATTCCACGGTCATCCTTCTTGCACTTAAACACCCAACGAGTTCCGATCTTCTTGTAGTTGTCGGGCCTATCAACCAATTTCCATACGCCCAATTTCTCAAACTGCTGAAGTTCTTCTTGCATGGCTTCCACCCAGGAATCATCTTTCAATGCCTCCTTCCAAGATCTAGGCTCTTCTTGGCTAACATAGCAGGCGAAAGACCAATCATTCTGTTGTCCCGATTCTCGTATCTCAGCATACAAGCCAACATTTTCATTATTTCTGATTTGATTTCTTGTCCTTACACCACTGAGAACATCACCTATAATATTCTGTTGAGGATGAATGTTATGAATTCGGGTTTCAGGAACTAGAGGAATTTCAACATTGGTCCTCAAGTTATTGATATTTAAATTCCCGATATCATTCTGAAGCTGTTGAGTTGTAGAAGATGATGCATTTTCTTCTTGGACAATTGGCGCAGACACTGGATCCGTTGCTTCTGAAGTACCTTGAATCGGACCCCGTGCTTCACCATCATTTGCATCAACATACTCCTCATCTTCCGATGACAAATTGTAGTCGACAGCATCATTAAACACCTCATTTGAAGCGAGATTGTTGACAGAAGAAGATGCTTGTGAGTCAACAAGGATTGGGCGAACTAACTGAGAGCCAGTCGCATTCTCGCTTTCAGACAACATTTGAGCAATTGCATTGTCATCATCAAATGTCGGCAGATTGAATGAGTCGAAAAGACCATCATAATCGAACATCCATGGATCTCCAGAAGGCTTCGGTGGATTAGAATATCTTTGAACTCTTACTTCACCCCACTCTTCAATCTTCTTGGTAGTTAGGTTCCATACTCGCAGATTAGGAGTAGCATACCCAAGGAAGTAACCTTCGATAGCTTTGGCACCAAACTTCCCGTCAGGCTCAATCATGGTACATGGTGCACCAAAGGGTTCTAGATATTCTAAGTCAGGAGTCTTCTTGTGTAGAAGTTCGAAGCACGTTTTGCCATGTCTTTTCACTGTGAGAACCCTGTTTAACGTGTAGCAAGCCGAGGCAACAGCTTCAGTCCAGAATCGAACTGGAAGCTGAGACTCAACCAACATGGTTCTTGCAGTCTCAATTAAGGTTCTGTTCTTTCTTTCAGCGACTCCATTTTGTTGTGGCGTGTACCGAGAACTGTATTCATGAAGGATTCCTTTTGCAGCGCAAAATTCATCCATAACCCTGTTTTTGAACTCGGTTCCGTTGTCGCTTCGAATTCGCCTCACCTTTAGATTATAAAGATTTTCCAACAAGGTGATCAAATTCTTTAGAATTTCTGGAGTCTCGCTCTTGTGGACCATGAAATCAACCCATGAAAATCTTGAATAGTCATCAATAACTACCAAGCAGAAAACTTCCCTGTGCACACTCTTGTGTTTGACTGGGCCGAAAAGGTCCATATGCAGACGTTCGAGTGGCATGTTTACAGTGTTAACTTTCTTCAATGGATGTGATTTCTTGATCTGCTTCCCTTTCTGACACGGCACACAGACATCTTGAAGTTGAAAATTCTTCACATTGACACCTCTCACCAGATTGTTTTTGACAAGGTGATTCATTTTTCTGAGGTGAATATGACCCATCCGTCTGTGCCAAGAGATCGTCTCCTTTTCAGTGGCTTTTGAAATAAAGCAAGTAACTTGTTTGGACTTGGTTATTGCTTGGCTCATATCAAGGACATACAAATCATTAACTCTTGGTGCTGATAAGAGAATCTATTCTTCGGGAATCTTGAATCCTGGCTTCAGCACATAACAACCGGCATCATCAAAATGCACGGTGAACTTCTTGTCGCAGATCTGAGAAACACTTAGGAGATTGTGATCCAGTTGTTGCACATAATTGATTTTGTCGAAACTCACAACTCCATTTGAGATCATTCCCTCGCCGGTGATATACCCTCCTTTGTCTCCAGCAAACGCAACATATCCTCCTCTTATACTTCGCACATCAAAAAGAAGAAGATAGTCGCCCGTCATGTGCCTGGAAGCCCCACTATCAACAATCCAATGACTATTAATAGTTCCTCCTGGAGCCGCCTGCACACGCAATTAACTTATCAGTTTGAGAGGGGGACCCAAGCCTTTGTGGACTTGGGTCGTCCTTGATCATCAAGGAAAGTGATCTCAATCACTTGATGATTAGGAAAAAGAACCTGTGGTGCTCCCCCTGATTGAATTACCTGCTTTTGCTTCCAAACTGTTTGTCCTTTACCAGTATTTGAATTTATTGTTTTAGCATTTACTGGTTTTACAGTTTCAGATTTTGCTTGAACAGGTTTTTCTTCTTTGACCTCTGTTTTTAAGGCCTTTTCAATTACCTTTTGATTCTTTTGCTTTAATTTCTTTTCCCTTTCTTTCAAGACACGTTGGTCTTGTTTCGGGGAAACTGATCGTTTTCGGTAATCGATTTCTTGGGGATCACTCGTTTTTGACTTCAGCTTTTGCACGTGTGGGCAATATCTTACAATATGCCCAACTGTCCCACATTCAAAACATGTTCTCCGCTCTACAAACCTCGGAGAAACACGTTGATAACCAGACGGAGAACCAGACCATGAACTTTGTGATCTAGATGTGCTTGGACCTAAATCACATCCGTTGGTGTGTTGGGTGTAATTATTCTGATCATTTCGTTTTAAAATTCTAACTTGTTTTATAAAATCAAGGTTAGATTTATCCTGAAATGTTTCAAGTTTGTCTGAACCGGTGGATCCAACAAAGTTCATTTTCGGTTCTCGTTTCTTAACAGGAGCTCTTTTGTTTTGCACCTTTTGTTGTTGAACCTTAGGTTGCTCAACCTTTGATTGTTGAACTTTAGGTTGTGCAGCCTTAGGTTGAGGAGCCTTAGACTGTTCAACTTTAGGTTTCTGAACCTTTGGTTGTTCAGTCTTAGGCTGCTGAAATTTAGGTGCTTGAACATTCTTGTTCTGAGCCTTCTTTCCCTGTACATTACCCTTTCCGGAGTTGACTTGTTGTTTTCGCTCAATTGGTGGTTTTTGGTTTCCGTATTGTTTTCTAATTTGTTCACACGGAATTGGATCACATTGAGTGACGGTAACTTTTCCACTTTTGTTCCCCAAAAACTTATCAATGCATCCTTCAAAGATTTGTTCAATTAAATCTTGATTTACATTTTTAATTGGAAAATCTTTGTTAGAGTAGATTTTGTCATCTCCTTTGAGCGTGTACAACAAGTTATTCCCTTCAAGACTAGATACAATGGACTCCATTTCTTTTGACATTTCAGTCTTACTCGGTTTCACTGGTGGATCACACAGGATGTGATTCTCGATTGGAATATCTGTTGTAACCGAGTTAGACTGTTGTATCACAATTCCTTCAGATTCATCATCCGAAGAATCAGCATCCTCAACAATGGGAGGACTCTGTTCCTTAACACACGATGAATCTGTCACATTCTCAGATTCAGATTCAGATTCAGATTCAGATTCTGATTGACCCGAGGATGATGTACCAGTTGTGAACCCGAGGCCTGCTGCAAAGTCATCTAGACCGAGTAGCACAGTAGGTTCAAAACGGGGCATATCCTCGTCATCAGGCAATTTGGAGTAATTGTGATTCATTGGGGGAGGACATGATTTGAATCCAACACCTGTTGCATCCCCCTTTTTCTTTTTCTTTTGAACGTCAATGATGTGATCCAATACAAAGCGGGAATTGGAATAGCTTTCCAGTTTCTGCTTAATTGTTTCACATTCACCTCGAGCTGTTGCCAACTCTACCATTTGTTTTTCAATTGTGTCAATAAGATTATTGTTAGCATGTTGTTTTCGCAAAACAGCCTTTTGTAATTCTGAAACATCATGTTTTAATGACGCAATTGTTGCTTTAAATTCCTTTTCATTTCTGGTTAAAAACAAATTAGCTTCAGTTGCTTTAGAAAGATCTACAATCAATTCTTGATTGTGTTTGTATGTGATTTCAAACTGACTTTCCTTTTCAGCATATTCTAAACACTTTTCACATTCAATAGGAACAGAAACAGAGTCAGAATTAGTATCACATACCTGAGAAGTCTGGCCTTCTACGTGAGCCATAAAGGCTGTATGAAAAGAAAAAGATCCATCTTCAGAGAAGAACTGAGCAAGCTTCTCGGAAGTTCCAGCAGATTTCTGGCAAAGAATAGATCTCCTCTTGCATAATGCTTCAGCTTCAGCCAAAATCTCATCAACTTCCAAATCTAAAGCATCACTTGATAAATCACCAGCATCAAGTGATTCCCCATCCATGCTCCCACTATAAACCGAACTATCTTCATCTTCTGAAGATTCACCAGCAGACATGGGTTCTACTACCTTCTCAATCACTTTAGCATAACATGCTGTTCCACCATTTCCTCCTTCTCCAAGCTGAAGGTTCCAATTGCAGATTTCATCAGCTTGAACAACCAATCCTCTGTGGGGATTAGTGTTTGTGGATCCAGATGCATTTCCTCCAACGGGAACTATTGATCTGTCAGAATTGTTGTTCGGTTGCTGTTGTGACTGTCCTTGATTCCTGAAGGGATTCTGATTTCCTTGCTTAGGTGGCTTCTGACACTCCCGCTTGAAATGACCCTTTTCA
Organism: Helianthus tuberosus; assembly: GCA_030545235.1. Taxonomy (NCBI): domain Eukaryota; kingdom Viridiplantae; phylum Streptophyta; class Magnoliopsida; order Asterales; family Asteraceae; genus Helianthus; species Helianthus tuberosus. The sequence continues at coordinate 92,036,662 of CM060411.1, forward strand.
CCACAATTGAAGCAAGTGACAGCATTCTTATCAAAACCATACTTGGTGTTGTTGTTGCTATTCAAGTTGGTTCTCCCCGTCCTTTCCATAAACTCCTTTGCTCTTCGAATTGCACTAGCAAGAGCCCATTTGATATCCATCATTTCAAACTCTTCTCTATCCACTTGCTGATAATCTTCATTGGTTAGATTGATATTCCCAATCTGACCTGCGACCAATCCACAATAAGCACTAACCAAGGTGTTCAACATCTCCATATGCTCCTTGGCTATTTCGACACTGACTTTGGAAAAGTTGGAAGTGTCTAATCTGACTGTGTTTGGATTGGAAGTGGCTTGAAAGTTTGAGGAGCTTCCATAAAACCCTTGCTGTTGCGGTTGTTGCTGCTGAGCTCTGCTTGGGTCTAAGAAAGGCGGTGGTGTGAATTGCTGAGCTGTTGGTTGCACATTCTGTTGTAGAGAAGAAGAATCTGGTCTTGAATACATCATCGTGTATGCTGAAGGATCAAACTGATTTGTTGTAGAAGGTCCGGTGTTTGAGATGAAAGCTGTTTGAAGCTTCGCATGTTGAGAGGCTGGTTTTTCTCCACTGATACCTCCTGCAATCCCATAGTACATCTCTGGATTTTGAGGAGTTAGTGTTCTTTTTGCCTTAAGCTTTTCTTCTACATCCTTGTTCTCCAATCTTTGAATTAACTCATAAACGGTGATTGTGTCTAGAACACCATTTTCTTTGAGAATTTCAAGATAACTGCTCCACTTTGCTGGTAAGCTATCAGCGAATCTCTTCACCATTTCTTGTGGAGAGGCAGTGACTCTGAAAGCAAACATCTCGCTCAACAAGTGATGGAACCTTGTAGATAAATCTGCCAAAGTCTCATTCTCCATACACGCGAATCCTTCAAACTCTTTCTTCAGTAATTCTTGCTTGATCTTTCTAGATTGAGCATTTCCTTCACATCGTAACATGAGCATATCCCACAAGCTTTTAGTAGTCGTGCAGTAAACAAACTGGTGGTAAATGTCTTTATGAAGAGCTTGTGTGAGAATCATGAATGCCTTCTTTTCTAACTCAAATTTCTTCTTATCATCATCAGACATAGTGCTGTAAGTTTCTGGATTGGATCCTGCAACTTCCAAATCATTGTCAAATGCGGTGAAGAAGCACATCCATAGATCTTGACCTTGCCCCTGAACATAAGTTCTCAGCCTTTCTTTCCACCACCCCCAATCATTGATGTGATTTAGCTTTGGCGGTTTTGTGCTTGTACCAGTTTCACTGTCGTTCTGCATCATAGCTTGAATGCTGTTGCTTTGATTTGTGACCAATGCCCATTGATTTGCAGTTATCATTGCAGCTTGAGGTGGAGCAATAGCCTGCATCCATGCAGTTTTGTTGAAATCTGACGCAGATTGCGTAGCTGATGATTGCGTAGTTGATGATTGTGGAGTCAAAGTTGTTTGAGTCCACGCGGTTGGATCCCACTGACCGTTTGTTCCCATTTTATAAAGAAAATTAATATATTAAGTGAAAATATATTTAAAATTTTGAAAAACAAGTTTTCTCCTTTTAAAATTTAATTTTCACAAACTATGTTAATATCTCGAAGGATGACAATCAGCCGAAGGATCCTTGATCGAAAGACCTGAAAAACACAAACTTGTTAAACTTAAACAGATTAGGATCGAAGGAACAGAACTTGTTCGAAGGATCAACAGTGTTCGAAAGATCACTGTTGAGTTTCGAACAATGACTTCGAAAGACTCTCCAATCGAAGGATCCTTGTCTTTCGAATAAGACCTGTAGATCGACAGATATATCCTTCGAAAAGATTCCCTGGATCGAAAGATAAGTCACAGACTTCGAAGGATGTTCGAAGGATGATTATCTATCGAACCTCCTTTGATCGAAAGATGATCTTACGACTTCGAAGGATATCCTTCGATCTCCACTGACACAGTTGACAAAAGTTGACAGGTTGGTGAAAAGGTGATTGGTTGGTAGAAAGCTTTCGGCAGAAGGTATGTTCAGACCATACTTTCTGCCAACCCAGATTTGACTAATAAAATATTGCCCAAAAAGAAAGTTCTTATCCAGAAACCGGTCACCGGAGTAAGCCGGAATTTTGGCCGGAAATTACCAAACCTTTTAAAAACAAGTTTTTAAGTTACCCAACCCGTCCTTTAACACACCCGGTAAGTTTAGAACACGTTTTAACGTCTGAAGATGCGAGAAAAACAGTAAAAACGGGTGCTAAACCATGTGAGTTTTTGTCCAAAACATTCCAAAGTCTTGTATAAACTCGGTTTTTAACAAGGAAAAGAGCCACGGCTCTGATACCACTTGTAGGTCCCTCGGAGGTTGAGGTTAAACCTTATCCTTGTTAAGTTTAACACACTAGCAAATGCGGAATCCAAGCTAGAATGCAAACCGGTAGTTTATATGAGAACACAAGCTACAAAGAGAAAGGTAGACACACGAGATATCAAAGTTTTCTCTTGTATTTCAGTGGACACGGTTACAGCCCTTGACCAAACTGAAAATACGCTCTCTACAAGACTAAGTTCACTCACACAATGAAGTGAACACATTACAACAGTATATATAACCTTCACAGCTCGTCTGGTCGAAGGATCAATTAGACTGATCGAAAGATCATCTATCGAGATACAGCCTATCGAAGGATCCACATATACCTCGAAGGATTGGCATCCTTCGAGGTCCATCTATATCCATCGAAGGTTATCTTTCGAGCTCATCGAAGGATATAAACAATCCTTCGATGACTCATCCTTCGACCCACACAACTTACAAACCTTTTTCTAACTGTTTGACCAAGTCAAACCAGGAGGATGGTTGACTGGTCAAACTTACATTAAGTACACACATAAACACATCTAAGACGTAACACGACTACAAAAGACATCGTTTTATATCATTACAAAATACAGACAAAGTACAGACACAAGTGCACCAACAAGTTTCGCCTTTTAACCCTTGTATCATTCAAAACAAGCTTATGTTAAGGTCCATGACCTTACCATACCGGGTTAAACGATGTTCCGAGCTACCACATCATAGATCGGGCCTAAATAACCATAAATTTTAATTACTACAACATTTACACAACATATGAGCTATTAACCACCATTTTTAGTGTTTTTAGTAAACTTTAAAGTATCATCTTGCATGTTAACGAGTTTTAACCGATACAAATCCTTTTAACCACTTTATAATAGTTCAAGATAGGGATTTAAACATCATACCACTAGCTCGAGGCTAGGGAAGAATCTTGATGAAAATGGCGTGGATAAAAGCAAGAGAAAGTGGTCCTTCGAACTCCGAGTGCACCAAGACTCCTTATACGTGATCCTTGAAGCTTGTATGATCTTGTGATGTGAAGATGGAAGCCGAAAATGGATGTATGGGGAGGGGGTGTTCGGCCGTGACTTATTTAGAGAGAAAGAGAGAGTTTTGTGTGGTGTTATGTTAAGTGAATGATCATATGTATAATAGCTCATACTTATAGATAATACTCATGCTAATTACCCAATGGATCTTGTGTCTTAGAGATATTAAACATGAGTGATTTTAATAATCAAAATGGTACAAGTGTGTCCCCCTACACGGGGACGGTTATAAAGAGGGGGGGGGGGGGTTTAGTTCGATTCTAACCATTAGTTGGTTACTTAGTTAGGTTAACTAAGTTAAGTTTAGAGATTAACTTGGTTAGTTGTGTGTCACGCGTTACAAAGGGTGTTAGGGTAATCAGGGACCCTAACTGGCTCAGAAAAAGATAAATAATGAAAATAACAATATTTTCATGTTCCGGGTATAGTCCGGTTGTTTGGTTGGATAGTAATCCGTTAAAGCGTTACTAAAGCTTTAAAGTGTCGTTAATACTCTTTTTAGTGACACGACTCATTCCTGACACTTTGGAAAGTGTCTAGCAATATTTTTCTCATGTTTTGGCACTTTATTAGTTAGCTAAAAGCTGAATTATTGTGTAAAGTGCTGAGTTTTGTACTTAGAGTACGTTTTAGGCACATCCAGTCATTGTGACTTATTCCTAGAGACGCAGTTCTACAACCCTTGTATCCCTACACTCACCATTAGTGTAGCAAAATATCTCAGGCTCTTACAGGCCTTAGAGGCAGTGTTTGCCTGATGCTGGCTTTATCAGCATGTTCAATAGGTTATCCGTGTATTGTGCTACTGTGCTTTTTGTGCATCATGTTTGTCACTAAGGTTCAGTATGTAAATAATGTAGTGACAGCAAGCAAGTATGATGCAAGTAAGTACATGTATCAGATACCAAGTAGCAGTTCATCAGCTAGTTCAAACAAGCACGGTAATTTAAGCAGTAATTAATCATTAGTTAAGTCGTACGGATACATGGTTTAGTGCGGGTTGTCACAGACGTTACCCTCAACCCAGTAGTTTGAGTCAGCAAGGATACAATCCTAAAGGGTTGGATTATTGAAAGATAATTAATTAAGTTATTAATGCGTAATGTGGTAGGCCCCTCTTTTGAAGGTGACGTTACCCTCGGATAAGTAGTTTGAGTTAGCAGGGATACAATCCTAAGTAGCCGAGTTAATGTTTTAATAGTAGCTTACATATGAGGGGATCAAGAAATTCGAACCCCCGCCATCCAATACCAGTGGGTATTGAAGGAGGTCCTACTAAGCTTGACCCAGGTCCTTGCAGGATCTATACACAGAACAAGGAAAGACTCTTACCAAACCATTCCCTTAACCCCCGACCAGGTAGCCAACATATCTCCATATAGACCGTGGAGATATGAATGGTGTAAATCTTTTTTTTATAGACAGTAAAATAACGCCAAGACACCACGGACAAATGATAAGGAAGATTCACCTTCAACATAAGAAACAAGTTATTAAAGTCATTAATACATAACCAAATAAAAAGTGCGAAAAGATTAAAAATAAAAAGTATTACACTAAATGCTTGTCTTCACCAAGTGATGTAAGAGACTTAGGCAAACATGGCCTTTGATTATCAAGAACTCTTACTATCAATCTTGGATCCCGAGACTACTACACACACTCTATGATGGATGATGGATGATGGTGGTGGATGTGGGTTGTGATGGTGGTGGTGGGTGGGTGAAGTGTGAGAGAGGTGGTTTGCCAAGGGATGATTTGCAAGTGAGCCAAGCACCCCTATTTATAGCCAGCATAGAAGCCCGGACACGACCCCGTGTCCATTGGGCACGGCCCCGTGTCCACCCATCTTATCTTTCTTCATTAAATGCAGTTTGTCCGCATTAGTTGACCATGCCCCCGTGTCCGCTGGGCACGACCCCGTGTGAAGAAGCGTATCTGTACTATCAAGATTTGCCTAGATTCTGCGAATCTTAGAGTTGACCATGGCCCCGTGTCTGCTGGGCACGCCCCCGTGGTGGGTGATAGAAGCTTCTACAACTTTGTCTTTTCTGCAAACACTTGGGCACGCCCCCGTGCTCGTTGAGCACGAGATGTGTTCGGCCTACTGTTCTCTTGTCTTTGCTTGGGAAGATGCTGTCGAGGGGTCGGGCATGCCACGTTTATTCCTTTTCTTGTATTCTTGTTAGATTTAGCTGCCTTTTGCTTTTTTGTTCATTTGAGCTCATTTAATCCTGAAAATACAAAAGGAAGACAAAAGCACACTTTTTCCAACATTAGTACTAAAAAAGGGTTAGTTTTATGCCTCACTTGATGTAATTTATATGTTGCATTTTATACACATCAAGTATCGAGTTTCAAGTGTCAAGTTTCTCGTTAGATAAGTATCAAGTCTCACCAATAATAAAGATTCATAGTGTTAAATAAGTATCAAACATCAAGAGTCAAGTTTCAAAGTATCACAAATGTTTCACATAGTTTAACATAGTTAAGTCTCAAAATAGTATAGGGACTAGATTTTCCAAAAGGTAAAAGTCTGGGAACGCAGGGCGTTACGGAAAGATGGATGATGGTGGTGGGTGTTGGTGTTGTAGTGGTGGTGGAGTGGTGGCAAAGTGATAGAGAAGTGGTTTGCCAAGGGATGCCTTTGAAGTGAACCAAGCACCCCTATTTATAGCCAGAACAGAGCCTCGGCCACAGTCCCGTGTCAACTAGGCACGACCCGTGGCCATCTTCTTTTCTTCCTTCATTTATTGCATCTGTCAGCAGAGGGCCCCACACGACCCTGTGGCTTCTGGACATGGCCCCATGGTCAACTCTTTGCTATACTATCAAGATTCTGCAAATCTGAGAGTTGACCACGCCCCATGGTGAGCTGGGCACAACCTCTTGGTGGGCGTAGAAGCTTCTGCAGGCCTTGTCTTCTTGTGTCAGGGCTGACAACGCCCCATGCCTTGCTGGGCAAGGCCCCGTGGTCAGCTTCTGTTTTGTTGTTTTTGTCTTGGAGATGCTGCTGAGGGATCAGGCATGTCACGTTATTCCTTCTTCTTGTATTTATGTTGGTTTTCGGCTGCTTATTTGTTCCTTTTGTTCTTTTAAGCTCATTCGGTCCTGTAAATTCAAAAGGAAGAAAGAAACGCGCTTTTTTCCAACATTCTATTGGTGTAATTTATATTTAGCATTTTGTACACATCAATCCTATGTATTCTTTTATAAGTTCATATCATGGATCATCAAAATCAACCAAATTCACATAATTTTCATTCTATAGTAAATTCATCTAACACATAACCACTATAAGCAACTACATACATTAACATAACACTAATTTTGCACATTTTCATCATCAAACCCATAATACTACTATTTCAAGTGGGTTTTCACTTTTAAATCACCAAAATAGTCAACTTCAAGTACAATTCATGTTCTATGTGATACTTCTAACTTATAATCATACTAATTTCACATGAACTCGTGGATTGATTACAACCCATTTTATTCAAGATCACCAAATCATAAAATTCGACTTACCTTATGTTAAGAATACTTAGATGATCAAGAAACCTAGTTCATGCATTTGATTTCAGCTCTAGAACACCTTCATTTTGTTGAATTCTTGTTGTTTGTTAAGGGAGAAGAGTTTTCTTCTTCTATCCCCCTCTATATCTCGACACACACATATATAAACATTCATGCACTTTCTTTTTCTTTTGTTAAGTTTGTCAAAGTTCACATTTAGTCCCTCCTAATTGTTCACATTTTATTTCATGCATAATTTAATCCTTTTTATGTTAAAGTTAAAGTAGAATAACTAAGTTAATTTCTTATTAGTTATCTTATTCATACTAAGGTGTTTTAGTAACTTTCTAATTAAATAAAACGGTATAATAGCATTTACGCATATTTGGGGTGTTACATTGTGGCAGAAAGTTGGATCAGGTAGAGGTCAGGAACATTAGTCATGGTGGTAAGGGAGTCGGAAGGGGAGGCCATGAGAATACCAGGAGAGGAGATGAAGGGAGGAAGAAGGAGGCGATTAGGGTTGGGTTTCTTTGGTTAGGTTGATACCATGGAGAAGTAATTGAAAATCAACCATAAAAATAATTGAGGGATCAGAACGTATATTTATAATGAACAATTACAAAGATATCTCCTATAATTGAGGAGAGCCAATCAAACTTACAAGGAAAGAAGATAATTACAATTCGTTTCCTCTAATATATAGTATAATCATAACTTAAAACCATGCCGACTTGAAATTGTTATCGCAGATTGAGAAGCAGTTGTGAAACGGTGCATGCTACCACTAACGTGTGGTAAAAAAGATTGTGCTAACAAAGTGTACCACGTTCGCGTGTGTGACTGTGAACAAAATCAATCAAAATACAATACAATTCAAGTGAATTGACTTTTTTTATTGAAAACTCTGTTTCTTCGTTGCTACTTAGCATCTTTTTTAATCGGAATAAGATACATTTAATAATAATTTAATAATAGTATTTGTTACTCTGTTAGTGAAGTTGTCAGCCTTAGCCTTGTTGGATAAAATCATGAGTTGTATCGTTGTAAAGGTTTGATAATGTACGTTACGTTTTTGTGAGAATTTGTAAATTTTAAGGTAAGCTCAAATGATAACCGACAAGGGGTAAAGATATATCTAAAACAGGGTCAGGATATAATAGGAAGATGTATTATTGTAGGAAGGTTAAGAAGCATTCTTGACCGTCCATTGAATAATTAAGAGCTTGGATTAAATAAGTTAAATTGAACGAAAAATGGAGGTGCGTGAGATTGTTTAAGAGTATTCTAGTCCATCCAAATCAATAGTTTCTCTCCTCCAATTCCCCTCGTTTTTAAAACGTAGATAACTATTTTATACGACATTATTAAATATAAAGATTGCACCATAAAAACAAGCGTAAAACGCAATGGACAAAAAACACAAAAAATATTTTTTTTTCTAAAATGCAATAGATAAATAAAACACAAAAAGTGTCTTTTTTCTATAACGTAATGGGAAAAAACACAAAAGAAATGTATTGTTTCTAAAACACAATGGTCTAAAAACACAAAGAAATTTCTTTTTTCAAAAACGCAATAGACTAAAACACAAAGAAATCTCTTTTTTCTAAAACGCAACGGGCTAAAAACACAAAGAAATATGTTTTTTCTAAAACGCAACGGCCTAAAAACACAAATAAATGTCTTATTCTAAAATGCAATGAACAAAAAACACAAAAATATGTTGTTTTTAAAACGCAATGGACAAAAAACACAAAGAAATATGTTATTTCTAAAACGCAATGGACTAAAAACACAAAAAAAAATTCTTGTTTCTAAAACGTAATGGACAAAAAACACAAAAATATATTGATTCTAAAACAGAATAGACAGAAAACACAAAAAATATGTTATTTCTAAGACGCAATAGACTAAAAACACAAATAAATGTGTTGTTTATAAAACGTAATGGACTGAAAGCACAAACAAAAAGTGTTTTTTCATTCCTTTGTAAAACGAATGACTTAATATAAAAACTCAGATCGTAAAACGCAATTTAGAAATTTCTTACATAGATCGAAACCAATTTCTTTAGATTTTTTTCCAGTTTTACGAAATAATAAATGCTAGAAACACTTATCAGCGATCGAATCGAACGAATCGAACGAATCGAGTGATTCACTTCATCAAAATCATAGGAAAAAATTTAGAATTTGTATGAAATTAAACTACGTTTCTTCAAAAAAAAAAGTTGAAGAACACCTTGATTGAGTGTTTGAGTTATTGATTGATGACGAAAATCACACTATGATCTGGTAGTTATTGTGATAGAAAGTCAAGAAAATGTTGAAGATGATGAGTTTTGAAAATGGTGAGTTTTAAAGTTGCAGGAAAAGATTGACTAAAATACATTTATCCTTTATATTACAATTTTGCCACATGTAATAACCATTTTCATTCCTACCATTCCTACCCAAACTATACCTTAAAAGTTTGAATCATCATTCGCATCTTTCTCGAATTTTGAATTCTTAAGATAACTTTCATGAAAATTTCCTTATTTTCATCATGTGACTCAGACTTATCTGTTTTGGTATATTCATCTTTCCGAACGCTTTCAACAACCTTACCTACCACCTCTGAATCACCAGTGTCATCAAATTTGGTGTAAGTCACATCAATATTGTCAGGCAATTGGTTAACAATGTTTATTGCTTTTGCCACTTTCTCGTCATCATAGAATGTATAATTATTCTCCAACGGTGGTGGCACCTGATGAAATTCTGACCCAATTCTTTTTTTTTTCTTTTCAGAATCTTTATCATCTGGTATGATGTTGAAAATACGTTCCAGAATGTATGAATAAGCATGATAACTTTGAAGTTTATTCACAACCTTTTCTTTTTCAGCCAATTATTGTTTAAGTTTTGCAACTTCATCAATATACTGATTTAGAACAAGTTGTTTATCTTTATACTTGGCTTCAACAAGTTTTGTTGTTTTTAAACATTTTGACAATCTTCTATCCAAACTTTTAACTTGACTCTTCAAAGTTTCATAAGCTTCTTTTAAAGTATGATATGACAATTTCATTCCATCATATTCTTTTTGCAACTCTTGAATAATATTATCTTTTTGTAAACACTCGTTGCAATCAGCTGAACACTTTTGTTTCAAAACTTTATTTTCTTTTTCAAGACTATCACATTTTTGTGTCAGCTCTTCTTCTTTTTGTTTCAAAAACTTTTCATTTTCAAGCACTTCGTTACATTTTTCTTTGAAAATATGTTCTGTTTTGGTAAACTCATTATTTCTGGATCTTAAATTTTCATCTGTCTCGGTACAGGCACTACATGTTTCCATGCATTTCCTGCACTACACTTCCATTTTAATTTCAGATTTATCTTCAATTTCATCAATTTTATCAGTTGACTTAGCATTATAAGACGACTTAGAAAATTCAGTTTGAGTTGTTACCTCAACTTGATCTACCACAGATGTGATTTCAGTCATCTTTTTCTGTTAGGATCTGAGTTTCTTATTATTGTGTTTTCGTTTGAGAATTATGAAGATGAATAAGTAATTGCAGCAGAATTTAAAATGGAAACAAACTTTCACACACAATCAAACAGGAGAATTGCTTTCAAACACACATGTTTATCATTGAACTGAATGATTAAATCTATTTCAATCTTCAATTACAAATGCATGCATGCATGTATTACAATCTCCCCCTTAGCCTGAGCTCACACAGTTTGTTCGTGCAGGAAGACTTGTGATGAAAGAGCTAGTAGAACAGTATAGGGTACTGTTCTATTTATAGTACGAAGCAAACCACTGTGGCATCTTTGCTGACGTCACCATGATAGTGACATCTAACCTCCTAACAAACTCAAACTACTGACCTATTACAACCACTGATTACAAACAACTGATTACAATATACAAAGCATAAATGAAAAAACTGGTTCTTCATTCCACTACTTAGGCTCCAGTAGTGCTTTAGTCTTCAGCAGTACTTGAGACATAACAGTTGGTTAAGCATTAGTACTTAGTCTTTATCAGTCTTTTGAGTCAGCAGTAGTTAGGCAGGGCAGTACTTGAATCCATCAGATGTTAGAGCCACTGTCAAGGGGAAAAATTAAATACAAACATCTGCTTATTCTGAATCCACTGATCTGATCTAGTTTTGGCTTTAATCAACTGTTCCTCTGTAGGGTTCAATCCCAACAATCTCCCCTAGAGCAGATGATGCCAAAACTCTTCATTATTCTTGGATTTTTATTGCCTCATCAAATATTCCCTGACTTGTCCTTTGAATTGTAATTCAAAGTCTATGGAACTTGTATCATCCTCATCCCTGCACAGTGGAAGCTCAAGGAGATCTTGCAGATCTTCAACACCCAGCTCAAGTGCTTGTTCCCTTGATATGTGCTTCACTTCACCATTGGATTTGAGCAATGTCAATACGTGGGTCTGTTTATCAGATTTCCACTTTAGTATTTTTGAATCCAATGGGTTTCTTGGGAGAGTCTTTATTGTTGATGAGTTTGGAGATTGTGGCCTGGTGATGACTGGTTGGGCAGTGTTTGAGGCTTTTGCCAATTCAGGATTTTCAGCTATCATCTGTTGAAGGACCATTTTTATAATGTAATCCCCTTGTGCTATATCTTCTGCTGTTTTTACATCCATCTGCTTTTGTTTCCTTCTTTGATAAAGGATGGCAGCAGGTGGAGCAGTGGATCTCCTGATTTACAGCTTTTGTGGTTTAACTAGAACCACTGCTTCTGGATAAGTTGGCTTTTGAGGAGCAGTGGGATCTCTTTTTCTCAACTCTTCTAAACTTCTGTATGTGGCCAACACTTTTTCCTCTTTCCATCTTTTCACCTGATTCCTTGACCTATAGTCAGCAGCAATTAGCTCTTCTTTCATTCTCTTCAGCTTTAACACCTTATCTGGTACATTTTTCTTGTACTTTGACCAAACAGGAGCAGTGTGTTTTACTTTGTCTTTGTTCATCTTTTCAACTCTTTCTAACTCCTCTTTGAGCTCACCAAGGGTCCATTCTTTATATTAAGCCTTTTCTGCCTTGTATTTCTTGAATGCCATGATGTGTTCAATGTAATCTTTTCTCAGGCTTTCATCATCTCTTTCTGATAATTTCTGACAAAGATCTTTTGAAAATCGTTCCAAAGTGCTGACTTGAGTGAGCAGGTATTGATAGTATCTTTGGATCTCCTTGTCAGATTTTCCCTGTGAATTTTTTTTAGAGATATCCTCTGCTTGTTGAGCCTTTAACTTCAAATATTCTTCTATGTTATTAGGCCTAGGATATCCTTGAAGAGATGGCAAACTCCTTTTAGCAGGGTCATCTTCAGAGTAGAAGGATTTGATTTCTTCTCGAACTGCTGGAAGATCTAATGGATACTGGACTCCTGCAGGAGTAATGGAAGTGTTTGGATTAAAGGCTTGTGCTGAAGAGAGTGGAACAGGGTTTGGAATGGTAACAAGGGTCAGTGGTTGTGAAGATGTTGGAGGTGGTGAAGAGTCATCATTCAGTATTATCCTTCTCCTTTTGGGTTTAGGAGAGGTTGGTGGTGTTTTGGTGGGTTGAGTGGTGGTGATTTGAGTGGTAGGTGGCTGACTAACAGTTGTTGAAACAACTGGTGTTTCAACCGCTATTGTCATTACAACAGATGATGTGCCATCTGATGTCTTCTGCTTTTGGCAGGTGGTGTTGGTAGTAGTGAGGATGTTTTTGGTGGTGATGTGATTTTTGGTAAGGCAGTGGATTGAGTGTGTGTTGAAGTGGTAGTGGTGGCAGTTGTTTGGGTAACATTTGTCGAAACAACTAAAGTACCAACAACTGTTGATACAGCATATGTTTTAACATCTGTTGGTTTGGAAGGTTGATGAGAGGAGTTTTTGGGAGTTTGGGGAGTATGTTTTGTGATTCTGGAAGGTGTGGATTTGGGTTGCCTCACTTTTCTAGTGGGTTGTTTTCTTTTAGGCTTAGGATTTTCCTGCTCATCCTTGGGCTCAGAAATACCCTGTTCTTCCATCTCCATAATAACTTTCTTCTCCTACTCAAACCTTTTATCCCCATTTATCTCCAAGGTATCTTTTACACTTGCTTTTGCTGCAGCAAGGGCATTTTGAGTTACATCAACCTTTTTAGTACCATCTGGCTTAGGGATGTCATACATCAGTTTAGATTTTGCATATGGTTCAATGTAGAGACCATCTTCATATCCCTTTTTCTTTAACTACTTCATTTTCTCCCCCTTTTTGGCATCATTAGGTGGAGGATTATCAACAAAAATTATTATAGGAGGAGCAGTGCCAGTGGTTTGCAACAGATGTGCCTTAATTGCCTTGAGATCTGCCTGTGTATCTTTGAACCTTACTTCAATCAAATTTCTGATCTTTTGAACTTGAATTACATGTTGCTGATCAGCATATTCTCTTTGTTTGTGAAGCAGAGGTTGAAATAATTCCCAAAGCTCAGTGGGAGTAGGAGCAGATGATGGAACAGATGTTGCAGCTGGTGCAGCAGTGAGTGTTGCCTTTTGTGCCTGTAACAACTGTTGCAGCAAAGACGTAATGTCTGCAACAGATGTGTCCATTTTATCAACCCTCTCCGTCAATTCTTTGTACATTAAACCATCACCCAAGTTAATAGGATCATCTGATTTCCCACTGGCAGTGGTTGTATCAGTGGCTGACTTAGGGAAACTTTCCCAAAAATCATCCACTGATGCCCCTTTTTCTTGGTGCTGGGGACTGCTTCCTTCAGTAGGGGTGACCAGTTTAAGTGAACCAGTGTAAGCTGGAAACACCCTAGTTCCCAAGGAAGAAATTGCCTTCAAGGGAGTCTCACTTATGAAACTACTATCCAAGTGTAAACCAGTGGGTTCAACACTTGTAGTAGTTGCTCCACTTGAACTACTGACAGGAATTACTTGTAATTCCTGCAGTGTAGCCTCCACAACTATTGGTGGGTTAGCAGAGATTGAAACACCAAACTCAGTCACTTGTTGTGGCATATTTTCATTAACAGGTGATTGAGAAGAACTAATTTGTGTCTGGGCCAAATCAACTGCATCCAATAGAGGTAATATGGTTGGTGGAATTTGTGAAGTGAGGATAGGGGTGGAAAGGGAATTTGCCCCGGCCAGTGGGCTGTGGATGATGGAATCAAGTGATTCCAGAGCATCATAATTTGGTGTCACTGTTCTTACAACCTGTTCTTTTTAAGAAGAAGCAGGAGGAGTTTGAGGCTGATGTTGAGATCTTTCAACCATCTGCTGTGAGGAAGTAGCAGCAGTGGTTATTGGTGAGTTTGGTGTTGTCACTGGTATAATCTCTGGGATCTCATCTTCCAGGGTTACCTTTGTTGTGGGTTTGGGGGGCTTTTGTGATTTTTTCTCTTTTGGTCTTTTGGTGATTTTAGGTGTGGGTTTCACAGCAGTTGTTTTGCTACTGTGATTACATTGAGCAGTGGGCTCAACAGCAGATACCTGAGGAGTAGTGGTAGCTGCTAAAGTCTGATCATGAACCTCTGTTTGTGTTTTGGAAGTTTTTGACAGCCTTGTAAAAGTTTCAGAAGTTAGGCTGTTTATTTGAAAAAGGATTTCCTTGGATAAGTACATGAGCATTATCCTTGGAAAATTTCTTATTAAAATAGTAACTTAAAAACCTTGGAATTAACAAATATGATTTTTTATTAACATTTCATAACAAGATAATTGAAAATCTCCTGGGAATAGTTGAAATTTTCTTTTTGTAGTATAGCATAGCCCAGGTATTGGATCTTCAATGGGATCTCATTAAAAGCAGTTGTTTTATTTGAGACACACATGAGAAGGGTGTGAAACAAAAACCTCATGGCAGGAGGAAAACTAACTTTTTGTAAAGTATCTTTTTTCATTTCCTCTTCATACCCTCTCTCAAGAAAATCAGTTTGATACTCTGTTTTTGGGAAAGATGTTTTACCTTGACGATCATTGAGTTCAAATACCTCTGAAATTGTTTGAGGTGTTATTGTGACTGGCACACCCTTTATTGAAGAATTGATGGCTAAGGGCTTTTTATCCTTAGTTTCTAATTTAGCATTTTTCCAGAATTCTTGCTGGGTTTCCATGAAAATCGGAGCGTCACAGGTCAACAAAGTTTTGTACTTTGAAGACGACGGAGCATCAATGACAGAGTTGAAGGTTTCGGTATGACTGGGTTTTTCAAGTAAGCCCAAGTAATTATGAGGTGTTTTGAATGGAAGGGCCATGGTGATTTGAAAGTGATGGAGAACGGATGAAGAAAATGAGTGATTTTGAGAGAGATTTATGGTAACTGCTTTAAGAAAGGAATTTTGAATTCGATTCGACAGTGAAAACCCTGTTTGGGGTTTTGATCAGGGTTTTATAGGGGGAAAAAGTGAATGCTAACGTGGCAGCGGTTACAAAAGATCTGACCACTATGTGGTTGCAACGGTTATAGTGAAAACAATGGGTGACTTTAACTATCAGTGGATAGCCTATCAGTGGATGAAAACACTGATGTTTGATCAACAGCGATTACCAAGGAAATGAGAGAACAGAGGATGACTTTCAGCAGTGGACAGCATTTAACAAAACAGATGTTTGAACCAAAAACAGTGGTTATGACAGACTTTTAAGGATTAATGAAAATTTTTCATTTTTAGCTATTTTTAAGGATGGATTTTTGATTTTCTGAAAACATTTTAATGCTTTTATTCATAGAAAAACAGGATTTTGCCTGTTATTCCATATTCAGCATGCCAATCCTAGAGATCAAGCTTTCAAAGGTGGATGTGTCTAATGCTTTTGTTAGCACATCTGCCAGTTGATCTTTAGTTGGAACATGGTGCAGAGAAATCAAACCTTTTTCATAGCAATCCCTCACAAAGAGATGTCTGATATCAATGTGCTTGGTGGTTGAATGAGATATTGGATTTTTGATGATATTTTCTGCTACCTGACTGTCCAACATGAGAGGTGTCTTTAGGGCAGTGATACCAAAATCCAGCAATTGATTTTGAAGCCAAAGAAGTTGGGCTGTACAGCTTGCAGCAGCTATATACTCTGCCTCAGCAGTGGATGTTGAAACAGCTACTTGTTTTTTGCTTTGCCAAGACACTAAGCAATTGCCTAGGAATTGGCACCCTCCTGAAGTGGACTTCCTTGTTGTGTTGCATCCAGAAAAGTCACTGTCTGAGAAACCTGAAAGCATGATATTTCCATCAGCTGGATACCAGATACCAAGTGTGGGAGCACCTTTGAGGTATCTGAATATCCTTTTTACAACAATAAGGTTAGACTTTCTAGGGGCTGATTGGGATCTTGCACAAACACATGTTGCAAACATGATGTCTGTCCTAGATGCAGTTAGGTACAATAAAGACCCAATCATGCTTCTATAAAGAGTTTGGTCAACCAAATCATCCTTTTCATCAGACATGACAATTTTTGTGGTTGCTATGGGTGTACTACATGGTTTACAATCATCCATCTCAAATTTCTTTAAAAGTTCTTTGGCATATTTTCCTTGATGGATGATTGTACCATTTTGCAGTTGTTTCACTTGGAGACCAAGGAAACATTGTAGTTCACCCATTGCACTCATCTCAAACTCAGCTGTCATGAGTTGTCTAAACTCTTCACACATTTTAGAACATGTGCTTCCAAAAATGATGTCATCCACATAAATCTGGACAATCATCAAGTCTTTCCCTCTCCATTTTAAAAACAGTGTTTTGTCTAATTTACCTCTTGTGAAACCAATGGAAAGAAGAAAGGTGGATAAAGTTTCATACCAGGCTCTAGGTGCTTGTTTCAAGCCATACAAAGCTTTGTTTAACTTGTAGGCATGATTTGGATTAAATGGATCCTCAAAACCAGGAGGTTGACAAACATATACCTCTTCTTGAATTTTACCACAGAGGAATGCACATTTAATGTCCATTTGAAACACCTTTATGTTATGGTTGATAGCAAAGGCCAAGAATAGTTTGATAGCTTCTAATCTTGCTACAGGGGCAAAAGTTTCATCATAATCAATGCCCTCTTCCTGTCTGAAACCGTGAACCACTAGCCTTGCTTTATTCTTGACAACAATGCCCCTTTCATCAGTTTTATTTTTGAAGACCCACTTTGTGCCAATAGGACTCACACCCTCTGGCAGTGGTACAAGCTCCCATACGTGTTGTCTTCTAAACTGTTGGAGCTCCTCTTGCATGGCCTCTACCCAGCTGTTGTCTTTCAGTGCCTCTTGGTACTTGACTGGCTGATGGAGAGATAGAAAACCAGCAAAAAGACAGATGTTTTGGGATTGACTTCTTGTGAGCACCCCTTCACTGATGTTGCCAATGATTTGGTCAGGTGGATAAGACTTCAAGAAGATCAGATCTCCTTTGTATTGAACAATGGCATTTAATGGTGAAGGCTGCAGATGTGAGTCATCTGAGCTAACCACTGCTGGTGACTTTGATGATCCAGCAGTGGCTTGCAATGGAGGTGGAGGAATAGGAGGTAATTGTGTGGACACATGTTGACATTGATCCACTGTTTGAGGACTTTTATCAACAGTGTTTGATTATGTGGAAGCAGGGGTTAATGGGCTACTTTGGTCAACAACTGTTGAGGTAGCAGTGGTTGAGCTTTGACAACTGTTTTGAACATCTGTTGCTCTTCCAATTGATGCAGACTTTTGTTGTGGAATGATGACTTCATATCCATAGTCTGATGAAGAACTTTTTGATGGACCTACACTGTTAGTCTTGACAACAACATTTTCAAAAGTAAATTTATCAAGATCAAACAATTATGCAGGATTTGCAGGGATTTTCATTGAAGAAAGTTCATTGAACTTTACATTCAAAGTCTCTTCCACTATTTTGGTCCTTATGTTAAACACTTTGTAGGCCTTAGCAGTGGTTGAGTATCCCAAATGATATCCACTGTCTACTTTGGCTGCAAATTTTGAAATTGAGTCTTTTAAATTCAAAATAAAGCATGGGCAACCAAATACTTTAAAGTATGAGATCAGTGGTTTGATTTTATACAACAGTTCATGGGCAGTCTTTTGATGCCCGAGGTTGATTAAAACTCTGTTCTGGACATAGCAAGCAGTTTTTACTGCCTTTACCCAGAAAGTTAATGGTAAACCTGAATCGACAAGCATGGTTCTTGTGAAAACCCTCATAATTACATGTATCCGTACGACTAATTAATATCAAATTTTGCTAGAAACATTGTTTCTTGGCTAGTTACGATCCCCGTACACCGTAACACCCACTAGAAATCTACTAACTAAAACATGTAACCTTATACTTGGATTTGAATACTATACCTTATACTTGGATTTGAATACTATACCTTATACTTGTATTTGAATACTATAAGTCACCTACTTATCCTCCTTCGGTTGACTAAGTATTTACTTATCCTCCTTATGTTGACTAAGTATTTACTTCTCCTACTTATGTTGACTAAGTATTAGAATCCAAGATTATACCTCTATATTTTAGTTAATCATGGCTTGTTCAGGTTGACTAAACACTAGAATTGATGACTATAAATATGGTGCATAACTTCACAAATCTTCACACCATCTTTCTCATTCTCTATCTCTCTCTTGGCTCACTCTAAAACCACCACCACCATTCCATTGTTGAGCTTGTTTCAAGTGTTAGAAGGTGATACAAGGAACTTGAAGCTTGAAGGTCTTGAAGAATCCTTCTCATTTGCTTTCATCATCCATCTTTGTCATCTTTTTCTCTAGTGATATTCCCAAGCTTTAAGCTAGTTGTAAGACTTCTTTAAAACTCTTGTTTACTTCATGTGTTAGTAGTTAAAGATTATATTATGATGAAATTATACAAGTATGATGTTGTTGTTGATCACTGAACATGTAACGGACCCAATATAACTCGCATTAAAATGTTAAAAGCTGAAAAACAAGAGGCTGCTTAGTGATTACAGCCAACTTCAGTTGGCTGTAACCGAACCTTAATAAAGCATAAAATGTATTTTCTGAACTCTAGATTTATGTATTATGAAATACGGTTCTAATGGCACTGGAATCATAATTTTTGGACTTCGTTTACTATTTTTAAAGGATCATTTGGTAACAGCAACTCAAGCTGCATTTTTACTGCTGAAAATAAACGTAATGTTTTCCATCATAACATGGATTCTGTGTAGAGTCAGATCATGAAATTTATTCAGTAGATGAGCACTGATGTATAAGTAATTCTCCCACTGGAATTTCGTCAATCGGACTTACAATGAATTTTAAATGAATTTTTCCGTGGACTGCAGTCAGAAAGTGACGAATCTGAATTGCAGTCCGGTAAATGATTTTTATAAAATATTGGTAATGAATTATTTCCTGATATTTTTACACAATAATAATTCGATTGTTTAAAACATTCTGTAAAAATTTGGGAATTTTTGGAATAAGTTAACTATTTTATTAAATTACCCGAAAACAGTCCAGTTTTGGATGTTTAAGCTGAAACAATATAACTAGTGATTTGCATGTCTAAATGTTGGTTATGTTATCCGATAATGATCTAAAGTGTTATATGTCAATAAAAGTGTTATGTGCAATATCGTATGCTTGCTCTTAAGTAGCTATAAGTGGAAAGTTTATATGGGCGTGAACTGTTAAAGTGAGTGCATGTTATGTGGTAAATGCGTGTAGGAACTTCGTGCTTATTTGAAGTCATTAATAAACTAAGTTGTAATCATACTAGGACATGATTGACCGACTTTGACTATTAGCTATTTTTGAGAGCCAAACCGAGCAAACCAAGGTGAGTTCACACTCTATCCAAGGCATGGGATTCCCAAGGGTTGGGCATGGGTTAAAGAACTGAACGGTAACTACAAACTTGCGTATTCCCCATACAGCAGGATACGTACGACCATAAGACCATCACTCTATCAATTGAAGTCCCTCATTTATCGACTTAATCGCCGAGGCCTATGGCGAGTGGATCATTAGTTAATAGCGCTATTAGGTTTAACAAGCCTCACACCGTGCCAGTCGGACGGGCGTGTACTAATGGACTATGGGCAAAGGGTCAATGCTGATAGACCTTGACTTAGGGCACCTCTTACATTTTCATAGCAGTCGATACGCATGGTCTAATAACACATGGGAAGCCCCCACTAATTTTCGCAAACATGTCTGAGTGACCGCGATACGAAATAATGTGATACATGGTTTACAAAACGAACAACTGATTTATGAAACAAAAGCTATAACTAAACAATCAACTGTGAACTCGCTCAACTTTGTTGTTGACTCGTTGTTACATGCCTTGCAGGTCGTTAGGTACTCATGGAGCTTGCACAGGGAGACGTGGTCGTTGTGGGACATGGCAGTGTGTGCCATGCTAAAAACATTTCTATATTTCGTACTTAATACTTATATTGGGTTTTACAATTATGCTTCCGCTAAACACTTAACTATGTTTTGATTTGAAATACCTTTCATATTGTGTGGATGAATTTTACTTATTACTTGTTATGTTCAATATGATTGGTGGCTTGATCCTGGTCATGTCACGCCTCCAAGCGGTGATACTCCGCATAGTGGATTTTGGGGGTGTGACAGATTGGTATCAGAGGCATTGGTTATAGTGAACTTGGTTTTAATAAGGGAAAAAGTTTTTTTTGTTGTTAAAACCAGACTATAACCTGTACAGTGCTCAACGATCCACAACGACGCTTCACTCCACGTGCAAGACTCGACACAATAGGTGGTATGAATTATGTTTATATTGTCTATTTGATAGTCCACATAGTGCATTAGTTAATGTGATAACTGCTATTTGAGCCTTGTGTGCTTACTCTCTTCTGTCGTCCCACGCTTACACACTTTCGCGACACTTTTCTCACTCACGTTGCTTCGTTGTGAAGATCATGAACGGACGCGGAGGATGTGGTGGTATCAACCTAACTCAAGCCCAGTTGATGGCTTTGATCAATGAACGAGTTGCTGAGGCACTCGCAGCTATCCCTGCAGGAGGTATAACCTGCCATATCAACCCAACTTAGGACGTTTAGATCCTACTCTCGAGAACCAACTCTTGTGCTTAACCTTGTCTTTTATTCTCGCACAATAGGTCAACATGCTCAGCCTCCTGTATGCTCATTCAAAACATTCATGGATTGTCGTCCTAATACCTTCAGTGGCACTGAAGGAGCCGTTGGACTCCTCCACTGGTTCGAGAAGCTCGAATCGGTCTTTGAAATGTGTGAATGCCCTGAGGCTCGTAGAGTGAAGTACGCCACTGGTACTCTCGAAGGCACGGCGCTAACTTGGTGGAACACGCAAGTTCAGATGCTGGGGCTGGCGGCTGCTAATGCCACCCCATGGAATGATTTCAAGGAACTGATCAAACGTGAATACTGTAGTCGTGATGACATCCACAAGCTGGAAGTGGAGTTCTTTAACCTGAAGATGACGGGGTCAGAGATAGAAGCGTACGCGAAATGATCCAACGAATTGGCAGTGTTATGTCCAACTATGGTGGATCCTCCCATCAAGCGCATCGAGTTGTTCCTCAAAGGCTTAGTGCCAGAGATTCAAAGCCATGTAACTGCTGCTAACCTTGCTACCATCCAGGATGTGTTAGTGCATTTATGTCTATAGCCTTCGTCAATCCGAGCCGTAGCAAGAAACATAAGAAAACGAGTCGTTATATTAGTGATAGCTAGACAAAAAGGCAAGGTGGCATAATTGTAATAATGAGAAATCTCATTAAATGCCTTGGACTATAAATAGGAGATTATGTCATAGATTAGGAATTTAAGCTACATTTGTCATTTGGAGCTCTCTAGATCTAGAGAGAGAATCTAGAGAGAGAAAGTGATTCAAGGTTCTTGTACTTATCAAATATTTCAATAGAATCACATTTATATTACATCGTGTGTGTTAGATTACGTTCGTGTATGGATTCCGCACGTTTCACGTTCGTTTCGCAATCGTTTCGGAGTCAAAACGGGTCCTACAAGTGGTATCAGAGCAGGAGCTCGATTGCACTGATCTATCACACATTTACGCGCAGAAATTCATCAGATTCAGATCCGAATTTCATCACTTCTTCATCTTTTTCATATTTTTCACGTTTTTCACTGAAAATCATCAAATTAAACAGGTTTTTACGGTCCGAATCAATTGATTTTTTGATATGTTGTGCGAGAACACTTGATTTACAACCCTACCAAGTTTCATATCCTAATTCCTAGCCGTTTAGGAGAAATCTGAGTTTTTGTGTCCGACATCGTTTGAAAATTGGCGTGACCGTTTGAACAAGCATGTGACCTTTTGAACAAGCATCTGACCATTTGAACAAGCACGTGACCGTTTGAAATTTGCCTCTGACCGTTTGAAAACTGGACTGTCCGTTTGAAATTGACACATGACCGTTTGAAGCAGTCCTGACAGTTTGAAGCAGACCTGTCCGTTTGAGGGTGTGACCGTTTGAAACATGATTTCAGTTTGAAAGTTGCTTTGATCTGATCAATTGTGAGCGACCCATTAAGTGTTACAGACATACGGCCCAATCACATTTCATGCACAATTAAATTTTGTCGACCCATGTGAAATTGAATGGTGAAGTGTTAAAGTTGTCAGCCCACGAGAGTTTGTCGGTTATTAAAAGTTAATTGTTTGGCATTTGTGAATTGATATCAGAATCCACTAAATCGAACGGTCCAATCAAGAGTTGAATGTAATAATTTTCGTCTGCCACATTTATAATGAGGTCCAATCAAACTATGTTGTTGATTTAGTGGATTTATCAGCCCAAGTGACTTTAGATATCTTTGGCCCAATCATTATACTTCAACATTTAATCCATTGCATGTGCATCGATTTTTAAAAGTCAATAATTCATCACGTGAACATGTTTTGAACTGTTGTCGGTTTAGTGTAAGAATTGGCCAAATCATATATGTTGAACGATACTGTTGTCAGCCACAAGAATTGAAAAGGCAGCACATGTGAACAGGAGTTTCGGTCCAATTACATTTTGTTGGTAATCAAGTCGTTTTTGTCGTCAAGTGCTCACAATCAAGTGGACCAGGTCATTTGGATTTAAGTTCATTTCGCACAGTTTGATCATTCAAAGGTCCAGTTCGTTTGAATCTTGTCAGATTGTTGGGAGTAGAGTCAGGTCATTTGTTTTTTATCCGGGTCATAGCAGTTCGCACAGTCTGTCAATCTTCAGTTCGCACAGAAAATTCACCAGTTCGAGTATTTTTTTTAATTCAGTTATTTGATAGTGTTTAAACTGATAAGTGTTTGTTTGTTTGTTTGTTGATTCAAGGTGTTTGAAGATGTCGAGCAACGGTGAAGAATTCTACAACACATTCTACAAGGCGTTCACTTCCGAATCGATAGATAGAAGATCTGAGATGAGAGAATATTCAAGAGAGATTTCGGAGAATTTGAAGTTTGAGAACATGTATGGAAGTCAACAAAAACCACCGAAGCTAATGAAAGTTGAGGATTATAACTGGTGGAAAAACATATTTGAAGGTTGGGTAAAAGCTTTCGCTCCTGAAAGCTGGTTAAAACTGACACATGAATACGTTGAACCAGTAAAAGAGGGAGGAGAGTTAATAGATGCAAAAGATTTTACAGAAAAAGATATAAAAAATGTTATGGCTGAATATAGAATGATAACATTGATCAAACAGTCAGTAAGAGAGGATATTATTTCATTGCTCGAACAAGAAAAGACTTCAAAGAGTTTGTGGGAAGCGTTAGAGAGAAAATGTGTAGGAAGTAATGAAATTGTTAAAAACAAAAAGAAATTGTTGCGTAAAGAGTTTGATTTATTCAACTGTATGAAATGAGTCTGTTTGTAAAATGATCGAGAGATTTGGACATCTGAAAATGGAGCTGACCAGACATGAAATTTTACCTTCTGAAGAGGAGCTGGTGCATAAATTGTTTGATTCATTGCCAAATGATCAAGAGTGACAATACTTCGCTCTAATGTTGAAAAATACAATCAAGCCTGAAGATTTAAAAGTGGATTTGCTGATTGAAAGACTTGAAAGTCATGAGTTGGAGATAAAAAGATCTAAAGTCAACAATCCAGCTTATCAGCAGAATGTAGAGCTTTACTACAGAGGAAATATACCACAGGCTGGGTCTCCAAGAACAGCGTTTTCTGCAGAAAGTTCAAGTTCAGTGAACAATGAAAGTCTTCACAGTGGTTTTCACAGTGGATCTTCTTCAAACAATTCAAGTCAATCTGCTTCCAAGAATTTGTTTCAATGTAATATCGCAGTGGATCTGAAGAATGGGCAGAATTTCAGCGAAGAATCGGCAAAACAACAGATGGTTTTCTTGGCATCTGTACTTGAATCGTATGAAAGCCTCGTTGCAGGGAAGATTAGCAATACCAACTTGACGAAAGAAGATTATGATCAATTAGACCCCGAGGAGATGGAATTAATGGATATAAGATGGTGCATGGCCAGTGTGGTTCGTCGAGCACAGCGGTTCATGGAGATCACGGGGAGAAAGTCAATTGGTGGACCATCTACCAAACTGGGATGTGATAAATCTAAGGTGACATGCTTCAAATGCAAACAAAGAGGTCACTTTAAGCGCGAGTGCAGAAATGCGTATGCTGATGTTGAGTCTGAAAACCTTTTCAACGAAGATTATTACAAGAAAGCGATTTACCATCAGAACAAGTCTGAGTCACCAAGATTGAAACAGCCTGAAGAAAAATCAAGGGCTCTTGCAGTTATATATGATGATGAAGGTTACGACTGGAGTCAAGTTTGCCCTGAAGAAGATGCAGTTGGATATGCATTTGTTGCAAATGATGATCATGATACTTGGTGGAGAAGAGACAGTGCGAGATGGGAGATTGGCAAATTGTATGAACCATTTAAGAAAGCACAAAGAGCCAAGAGATGGAATGAAGAACTAGAGTGTTACATGGATCCACAGGGTAATCCAGTAGTTGATCCATCAAAAGTGGATTTTGATGCTGTAACCAATGTGTTTCCAAGTGAGGGCACTTTCAACACAAGAAGGCTTTCTGATAAAAGCTATTTACCAAATTTGATGAACAAGTTAAAAGAAGTTTTTGAAGCAAGTTTACCGAAGGTGGTAGAACTGAAGAAAAGAAAAGAAGAAGAATTGAAGAAGATGATTGAAGAAGTGAAGACTGTTGCAAAGCTTGCTGGAGAGGAACAGAGAGCTGAAGAAACGCAGAAGAATGAAGAAGCGCAGAAGAATGAAGAAGCTCAGAAGGAAGAAAAGGAGAAAAATCAGAAAGTTGAGTCAGAAGAATCGGTGCTGAAAGAGACTGAGGTTAGAAAATCTTCTGATCTATTGAATGTTGAATTGGTTGATGAAAAAGAAAACAAGTGCAGGAATTACATAGAAATGTGCAAAGCCTGTACTGAAAAAGATGACATCATAAAAACAAAAGACAATGACATAGTTAAACTTGAAAATGGTTTCACAACAAAATGTAAAGATATGATTGAAAAAGAAGAAATTTTGAAACTAAAAGTTGAAAAATTGACACAGAAATGTCAAGGTCTTGAAAAGGATAATGATGTTTATAGACAACTGTGTTCAGCAAAATGTTTCGATTGTGTTGAAAAAGAATCTAAATTTCAAGATTTACAAAAACTGTATGATTCTTTAAAGTGGTCGAGTCAGAGAGTACAAGAAGCTTATGATACTTTGAAGAGCCAAGTCAAAAGTTTTGATCAAAGATTATCTGAAACTTTAGTCACTAAAGAAATGTATGAAAGAAGGTTTAAAGAAAAGCAAATTGAATTGAACAAATGTGTTGATGAAATTGCTAATCTTAAACAAGTCTTGGCTGAAAAAGAAAAGATTGTTACAAAACTTCAAAGTTATCATAACTCTTCGTACATTCTTGAACGCATTTTCAACATCACACCAGATGACAAAGATACTGAAAATTGCAAAAAGGGTATTGGTTCAGAATTTCATCAGGTACCACCACCATTGAGAAACAATTATACTTTTTATGATGAGGAAAAGGTGGCAAAGGGTTTGAACTTAGCTGACCAGTTACCTGAAAGTATCGATGTGACTTACTCCAAATCTGATGATGCTAATGATTCAGAGGTGGTAAGTAAGGTTGTTGAAAGCGTTTTGAAAGATGAGTCTACAAAAGGTAAGTCTGAATCACAGGATGAAGATGAAGGAAATCTTTATGATAGTTATCTGAAAAACATAAAATCCGAGAAAAATTTAAATGATGATTCAAAAGGATTGGTTTATACCATGATTGGATCGGACAAACTATTCTTAGATGTTGTATTCCCGATTCAGAATGTGATTTCAGAGAAGGTCGATAAAGTTTTCAAAATGGTTGAGATTGAGAAGTCTGAGATTCCAAAGTTTGCTGGTAAAGGTCATAAATCTTCTTATAACAAACATGGTTTTAAGAAGAAAAACATGAAGGCTGGTTTGGGTTATAAAAAGAAACGGAATTGGAATCAAAGTAAACAAACAAAATTTGCAACAAAAGATGAGTTTTGTTCAAGGGAAAAGCTTGAATGAAGAGGAAAAACTCAAATTTGGAAAACAGTCTAATGAGGAGTTTGATGCTATGAAAAAGAAACAACAACAGGCCAAGGACGTTTCAAAGAAAGTGTGTTTTAAATGTGATCAAATTGGACATGTTGCACGAAAGTGTCCAAATCCAAAGCCTGTTGATGTTGAAAAACATAAATCTGAGGATGTGAAACCAAGGTCAACCAGATTTGATTCGAAACAAACTTGGAGGTACAATACAAACAAGTTTGCTTCAAATCAAAATTGGAAATTAAACCCGAACAGGTTCGATTCAAGACAGACCTGGAACTCTCACACACCCAGATTCAAAACAACACAAAGTTGGAGAACATCTGTTGATATGACAAAACCTCAAGAGTTTTGGAAACCTAAAAATGTTGTTCAAGATCAAAAGGTTCAAAAAGAGACAAATTTTTACAAAAGAGGTACTCCGAAATGTCAAATGTGGAGTGCTAAGAAACAAGTAACGATGGTAAAAGATGAAAAAGTTGAAGTCAAAATTGAAAACGTTTTAAATGACAAAGAGTTTTAGAAAATAAATGAACATTATTGTGTTGAAATGCCTAAGGTCCAACAGACTTGGGCTAAATTGTTCAAATGATTGATAAAGTTTGAATGTGCAGGTGCTCAACGAAGCTGAAGATTGTGAGAATGGTAGTTGGAGCAGCCTGGCACAGGAAGAGGTTGCAGGACCCTGGTTTGGTTAAACAGGGAGTTTATCAATTTTATGTACATAAATAAACAATATTTTCAAAATCCTAAAAATATGAAAAATTAAAAACCAAAAATATGTTTCTAGTTTGATAAAATTTGAAAAACCAAAAATATGTTTGTTTTTAATTTTGTTTGAATGTATGTTGATTGAATACGCCGAAACCCTCACGGCTGAACAAACATGATTACTTTCATCAGATTGAAAAACGGTTTTCAAACTGTTAAGATCAATGGGTTGTAAATCATGGGGGTATTTACTGCTTTTCGTGTAATTCAGTTCACAAGATGCAGAAAATGGATGGCGAGACAAAGCTATCAGTGTTGGTTGTCAAATTTTCTTTAAATGGTTTTGCATTTTAGGGGGAGTATTGTTGTTAGAAAATACAAAAACATTTGAAAATTTGAAAAAGTCAAAAACATGATAAAATTCAAAAATTGAGTTTTTGCGTAAAAAGAGGAAATGATAGTACATCAGTAGACAGTTACAGTATGCTAAAGAATTGTAAAGAATTAAAAAGCGTTAAACAGTCTCACTGATGATATGTCGATAGGTTTTTACACATTTACTAGGTTTGTTCGGGATATAAACCTAAAATCAAACACTTGCTTATTTCGTGGGGAACACTACTTGGATATATAGGTAACCCCTGAAATCTCGTTTGAAAGATTCATTTTTCTGATATACTAGGTTTTTATACTCAGTGATATCTGGGGTATTATTCTGGGACTTCTGCTGAATGGAAGTTCTGACCTAGTCCTCGAATAATACTTTCCGCAATGCTTGAAACATAGCATCACCCTCAGCATATATGATAAGACAATAAAATTGCTTAACAATGCTGTTGTAAAAAAGATCCTCTAAAGGGGACACACCCAAGTTGAGTCATGATCTCTCTGCTGAACGGTAGTTCTGACCTGAGCTCTCATGATTCTTCATAAATTATTAACCCCTACAGATATCATTTGTGATATAATTACCTGTAAGACTGAATATTGGGATCTGGATACGGGAGTATATTCAAGAGGTGGGACACACGTATGAGTTTAAGTCTATAAAATCCTAAATCTGTATCCTGGACAGATTGAAATTTGTGTGAAAATTTAAGTGGATCAGTATATCGACAATCTAAGTGAATTGTTTAATTCTTAATGTGTAACTAAGCTCAACGGTACTTGTGACTTGTCAAAAACTGATATGATCCTCTGACGCATACTCAAACAAAAATATTGTCTGTAAATATGTTTGTACATATTTCTTTACTGCTTTATATTTTCAGAAAATACAAAAAGATTTTGATTTCTGCTTTATTTTCGACAACCGATGTCTGAGTGCTGAGTTTCAAAATCTAAGTAAGCTGATTGTGTTTCTGAGAATAAAACAAGTTCATTAATTTGAAACTTGTATTAAAATAAAAAATTCAAAAACAGTTTGTGATATCTCCAAGGTCATTAGTTTGGACTTGGATGATTAACTGTGGGGGAGTGGATGCTTATACTGTTATAGAGCTAGTTTCTGATTCGATTCGATGAAACTGCCAAATTCATGTAAATTGCTTGTTTAAAATGTTTGAGTGAGCCAGGTTACAATTCCTGAATAGCTGAAATTTGAAATGTTGTTACTTATAAATGTTTGAGTGATTGCAGATAAGATTCCAGACTACGATCCCAGAAGCTGAGTCTAAGGGGGAGTCTGAAGACGAGCTCAACGCAAAAGGAAGCGTGGATTCAAGGAGCCATGTGATTATCCCGAAAGAGCTTGTAATCGAAAAGCAAGGTGTCGATCCCTATAGCACGAAAGCTTGACGAAAGGGGGAGCCTGATGAAGAAAAGAGTCTACTGAAAGGAGAAAAAGCTGAAGCTGAAGACAGATCCACCGGGATTCTGTTCAAGAAGATTCAAAGAGAGAGAGAGAAAGAAGACGCTACGAGTTTGACTTAATGATCGAGATTGACTGCGGCAATATCCAAGGGGGAGTCTGTTAGTGCATTTATGTCTATAGCCTTCGTCAATCCGAGCCGTAGCAAGAAACAGAAGAAAACGAGTCGTTATATTAGTGATAGCTAGACAAAAAGGCAAGGTGGCATAATTGTAATAATGAGAAATCTCATTAAATGCCTTGGACTATAAATAGGAGATTATGTCATAGATTAGGAATTTAAGCTACATTTGTCATTTGGAGCTCTCTAGATCTAGAGAGAGAATCTAGAGAGAGAAAGTGATTCAAGGTTCTTGTACTTATCAAATCTTTCAATAGAATCACATTTATATTACATCGTGTGTGTTAGATTACGTTCGTGTACGGATTCCGCACGTTTCACGTTCGTTTCGCAATCGTTTCGGAGTCAAAACCGGTCCTACAACTTGTTGGACCGTTCTACGACCTCTAAACGTCAGTTAAGGCAGTTCATCTTTGCGTATGAAGGCGGAATCAACATAAGCAAAGTCATAACAGCTATTATCCTTTTTAATCCTTCTTTTCTGATTGATTATCGTGCTTATACAACGTTTTCTGATACAAAATCGGCAGCACTTTGTCTCTCATACAATGACCATCTCTTATAACAAATGAAACACACAACACCTATTTATAACAATGAGATTTCGCTTGAGACTGTTTGAAGCGAAATCATCACATGTTATAAATAGGTGTTGTGTGTTTCATTTGTTATAAGAGATGGTCATTGTATGAGAGACAAAGTGCTGCCGGTTTTGTATCAGAAAACGTTGTATAAGCACGATAATCAATCAGAAAAGAAGGATTAAAAAGGATAATAGCTGTTATGACTTTGCTTATGTTGATTCCGCCTTCATACGCAAAGATGAACTGCCTTAACTGACGTTTAGTGGTCGTAGAACGGTCCAACAAGTGGTATCAGAGCTCAGGACGAGGAGTTCATATCATTACAGCTTGATTCTACCGGATTTTCTTATTTCTACTCACTTCTTCTCTTACTTTTCTGATTTTATTGACATTTTACGGTTGAAATGGTCTGAATTTGACATATATCAAGTAAAATATAGTTTTAACAAAGCCTACAAAGATTTGGACTAAAATTCAGATTAAAACTTGTTAAAAATGACCTAAAACTGGATTTCGCTTGAAAGTGTTCGAAGTTATAGGTTGTTTTCGCTTGAAAATCAGAAGTTTTTGGCTTGATTTCGCTTGAAAACAGTTGAAGCGAAATTGTTTGGTAGGATTTCGCTTGAAACTGTTAGACTTGTAATCTCAGTTTTCGCTTGAAATTGTTGAAGCGAAATTCATTGGCTGTGGTTTTCGTTTGAATCTGAACTAATCTTAGATTTCGCTTGAAACAATTGAAGCGAAATTGAATTGCTGGGTTTTCGCTTGAAACATAGCTTTTATCAGATTTCGCTTGAACAGTTTAAAGTCTTGATTTCGCTTGAAGTGATTTTATTTCAAGTAATTTCACTTGAATTCGCTGATTTTCCAAAATCAAGAAATTTCTAAGTTTGTTGCTGATTATTTTTCAGGAACATACAAGATGGCGAAAAATGAACCTATTCCGTGGAAAGACGATCGAACTGAAGAGCAAAAGTATAGATACAGAAAAATGATTGCTGAAAACAAAATAACCAGAATATCTGGTATTTTTTTGAAGCAAAGAGAGCAAATAGATGGGATCCGAACATGGAGTGTTATCTTGATCCATATGGAAACATTGCGATCGATCACAAAACTCTTGATATCGAAGCTATAATCCAAGAGTATAAAGAGAGAGATGATTATTGGCAAAAGAAATGGTGGGGAGATGAAGAAGAGAAAAAGAAAAAGAAAGAGTTACTAGATGAAATTGAAAGAAACTCAGAAAATATGAGTTTGATTGAGTTTAGTGAATTAATCAATAAGATTAGAAAAGGAATGACAAAGAATGAAGAATCAAATATGGATGAAATTTCGAAAAGTGAAGTTGTGTGCTCAAAATGCAAAAAATCCGAAGCAGAAAATTTCAATTTCTTGAAAGATGTGGAGAATTTGACAGGGGAAATCAAAAGCTTGAAGGATGAGAAAGAATCTGATAATAAACAGATTCTTGAAATGAGAGAAAATTGTGAGAAATTGACGTCAGAAAATGACAAACTGTTGAGTAGTTTGGACAGTTTGACATTGGAAATTAACAATTTGAAAGAAAAAGAAAAAGATTTTGGAAAAATCAAAATTGAAAATGAAAATGTTTTTTGGATAAAATTGGAAAATGAAACGTTAAAAGAAAAAGATTTTCAAAATAAAATCAAGATTTTAGAAGATGAGAGAGATATTTTTGGTAAAGATAATCTTGAAAAACAAATTGAAATCAATTCTCATCTTGCTAAAATCATTCAGCTTGAAAAAGAAGCTGAAAAAGCTTGGATTAAAATCAACGAGCTTGAGAATAAATTGAAAGGTTTTGTGACTTCGGCACCATATGAGTGTCCAAAACCGATCAATTCAGTTTCAATAAGTGACAATGTCACAAATTTTGACAAAGTCAAAATTGAAGATTGTGATGAAATATCTGATGATGAAAAAGAAAAGAAAAGAAAAATATTTTTAGATTTACAAGAAAAATTTAAAAATACTGTTTTACAATCTACTGAAACAGGTGAATGTTCTAAACAAAAACCTGTTAAGAAGAGTGTAGAACAGAAACAAAAAGATAAAAATTTGAAAAATCCTAAAAATGAAAATAAAAGCTCATCAGATAAGTCATCCAATCATTTTGAAAAATCACAAAAATCTAAAAATAAAAACTTACAAAAAGTTGGTAATATGTGGTGCAGGTTTGACCACAGTGCTCAAATGCCAAATCAAGGATACAAGAGGAGAAATGACTACCACAAAGCCAGACAATGTTTTGATCTAAGTGTGTGGTATGAAGACGGTGTTTGGTATGAAAGTAGTGAGAGGTATGATAACAGAGTGTGTTACACTTGTGGATATCAAGGACACATTGCTGTTAACTGCCAAAGTCAGAGATTCGAAACGAGAAGGTGCTATGAATGCCACATCAGAGGACACATTGCCAGAGATTGCCCAATGAGATCAAAAGGAAGATCGAGGGCTGAATCTCAGAAAATGGGAAAGAAATCAGTAAATGTCAAGCCCAAAGAACAGAAAGTTCAAGAACCAAGAGTTCAAGAACAGAAAGTTCAAGAAAAGAAAATTAAGCTTTCACAAGGGCAGAAAGACAGACTGAGGAAGAAAAGGAAGAAGGCAAGAGAGTATCTGGAAAGGATTTTGTCCTCGGATACGACTGGTAATTCGAGAAAAAATTCTGATGAATTACTTTCCTCAACTGCAGAGGCAAGCAAAACAAATTCATCAGATACAAATCTGAGGACAAATGGGAAAGCAAAAGGGGAGTTAAAGAAAGGAAAATTAACTAATCAAAATGATAACCAATCAAAGAAAGTTAATTTTTCTGACAAAATCTTGATCAAGGTTTTCGAATATAAAATAGACTGTGAAAGTTTATTCATTTCACAGCCTAATAAAAAGGGAAAACCTAGATCTAGTAAGAATTGGGTACCAATGAAGGTTGGCGAGGAATTTGACTTGTCAAAGTCAAAAGAGCCATCTTCTGGCGATGAATTTGTTTCTTCAAAAACAAAGGAGCCACGTGTTGGCGATGAATCTGACGTCTCAAAGTCAGACAAGCCATCATCAGGGAATGAATCTGACAGGTCAAAGTCAGACAAGCCATCATCAGGCAATGAATCTGACAGGTCAAAGTCAGACAAGCCATGTTCAGGCAATGATTCTGGTTTGTTAAAACCAGAAGAGCCATCTGTTGAGGTAAAAACTGTCAAACCCAAGGCTGGTCAGGCTTGGGTGAATCTTTTCAAATAGAAATACCTGACTTGCCGGAGCTTCCAGGTTGGTAAGCGTGAAGCAGGTATCGGCATCTTTCTTGAGAAATTCACAGGATGGTAACTGTGATATTTCGATTTACAAGTGGTAAATCAGGGACATTAAGTTGTACTTGATTTTCTACTAGTGTTTGTTGTTAACAAGGGTCTTAATTGTTAATTCTTTAAAATGGTTGAAAAAGAACAAGGTGATGAAACCCCGAGTTTGTGAAAAGACAAACAAATCTTATTTTCCAGAAAAACCATTTTGATTAAAACAAACTTAAGTGTTTTGAAATCTAAATGGGAAAATAGTTTGTTGTCAGGGGGAGTTCTGATTGTTTATGCCGAGTGAATGGTGAATTGAAGCGATTTGATATCAGTTTGTCACGTTTCTTGTATAGTTTGTTTTCAAATTTTCTCTGAAAATCAAAATTGAAACATATTTTGATTTTAGGGGGAGAAACATTTTAAAAAAA
This sequence comes from Helianthus tuberosus, assembly GCA_030545235.1. Lineage (NCBI taxonomy): Eukaryota > Viridiplantae > Streptophyta > Magnoliopsida > Asterales > Asteraceae > Helianthus > Helianthus tuberosus. The sequence continues at coordinate 92,070,233 of CM060411.1, forward strand.
TTAGAAAATTTGAAAATTTCAAAAAAACTTTGAAAAAACAAAAATGAGTTTTGGTGTATAGAAGAGGAAATGATAGTAAATCAGTGAACTATCACAGCATGCTAAAGAAATGTAATGTCAAATGTGATAAGCGATCTCACTAATGATGTGACGATAGGCTCAGCTAGACTAGTAGATTTGCGATAACGATACAAACTTAAATGAAAAAGCCTAGTTCTAGTGGGAAACACGGTTGAAAGCATAGTACTTAGTTTTGTCCTTCTTGACTGTGTGCCTACTCAGTAATCGCTGAATGTCGAAAGACATAAAAACCGGTCAGTTTGTGAACTTTCACAACTTGCTGAAAAGTCGCTGTGATTTTGTGCATTTTATTTTGCAAAGATTTAAACTTGTTTTATTTCTTTATTTTGTTTAAGCATCGGACATGCTCTGCGTATACGTGAGTATCGACCTGGATGTTGTTGCCTAAACGTTCTGCTTTATTTTCTTTGGTGTTTCGTTTAAGCTTTGGATCACCTCTGCGTATACGGGAGTATCGATCTGGTGGTTAAAGCCTAAACAACTTCAACTTGTTTTATTTTTCTTATTTTGTTTAAACATTGGACTTTCTCTGCGTATACGGAAGTATCGACCTCATTGTTAATGTTTAAACATTCTGCTTTATTTTCGCACAATTCACAGTCGATAAAAGTTTAAAGGCATTACTTGAGTTAGTGTATTACATGATGAGGGGATATGCTGAGATCGTGGGGTCCATAAGAATTTTAGTGCTATCTAAATATACCTAAACGTATCGGTAAGCATTTCGAAAGTTTTTAGATTGAGTTTAAGAGGACAATTATATCGTCAATCAAGGTGAATCGTTTAGAGCTTAAAATGTCAAAAGCTTAACGGTGCTAGTGATTTGTTTCATGAACTGATATGATCCTCTTACACAAACTCACAAAAATATTGTTTGTATATATTTCTTTACTGCATTTCTCTAAAATAAAATACAAAAAGATTTTCGACAACTGATGTTGAAGAGCTGATATTCAAAATTCCAAGTGCTAAACATGATGAATTGGATTGGGAGAATATGTTGAAAACTTTGAATGTTTTATACAAATGTTTTTGAAAGATTGAGGGGTTAGTTAATCAAGGTCATTCACTTGAACTTGATGTAACTTTACAGATTGATGAATGAATGATTTCTACCAGTAAGTTTCTTAAATATGAATATTATAATTTTGTGAAACTTATAGTGAGGTAGAGGATGTGCAGGGTAACAGGTTTTGGACTTCATCATTCCCACGGAAGCTAAATGTCAAAGCTTGAACCAGATATCTCAGATTCTAGCATATTGAGAGGGGGAGTCAGTGAAAGGGGAAGTCTGGATCAACAGTCAAAGGGGAGTTTGAAGATGGAGTCATGTTGTGATTCTAAACCTGTGAAGATAGAGTGTTTTTGTTGAAAAGACAGAGTTGGAGAAAAGATCAAGACTGAAGACTCAGGAGCTGAAGACTTCGTCAACATCCAAGGGGGAGTCTGTTAGTGCATGGAATGTCTGTTGACTTCGTCTGCATTAAGTCTTAGGTCTAGATAGGTTGAATGAACACACAATAGGGTTACATTAGGGTTTTATTTGTGTAAACATGAAGATTTCGCTTGAAATCAGTTCAAGCGAAATCAACATCAAGTGATTTCGCTTCAAGACAACTCAAGCGAAATCAACATGTGATGATTTCGCTTCAAACAGTCTCAAGCGAAATCTCATTGTTATAAATAGGTGTTGTGTGTTTCATTTGTTATAAGAGATGGTCATTGTATGAGAGACAAAGTGCTGCCGGTTTTGTATCAGAAAACGTTGTATAAGCACGATAATCAATCAGAAAAGAAGGATTAAAAGGATAATAGCCGTTATGACTTTGTTTACGTTGATTCCGCCTTCGTACACAAAGATGAACTGCCTTAACTGACGGTTTAAGGTCGTAGAACGGTCCAACAGGATGTTACTCGTCTTGCTATCCGTCTCACAGACCAGGCAGTGGAACAGAACAGGCTGCCAAAGCGTATTGGTGCTACTTCTACTAGTACTTCTCCTACTCCTAGTGACAACAAACGAAAATGGGATAGAACCTCCAACAAGGGTTTGACTTCGGTTCAGTCCCAGGCACAGCAGCGAAAGATCGATGACTATCAGAGCCCTGGTCAGCAATCTTCTGGTAATCAAGGGCAGGGTGGATATCGAGGAAATCACCCAAAATGCAACAAATGCAATAGACACCACAGTGGTCAGTGCAACAAGGGACGTTGTCTGAGGTGTCTCAAGATGGGTCATGAAGCTAAGGATTGCAGGAGCTCACGACCTGCGAATCAGAACTATCAACAACAACCATCAGCTCCACAAAACCAGCAGCAGCAACAGCGGGGCAACAAGGGATGTTTTCAGTGTGGTGCTGAAGGCCACTTCAAGCGGGATTGCCCCCAGTTAAATCAAAATCCGAACAACAACAACAACCAAGGAAACGGGAACAACAATGGAGGCAACAATGGAGGCAACAACGGGGGTAACAATAATGGCAATGGCGCCCGAGGACGTGCCTTCGTGATTGGTCAGGGTGATGCAAGGAACGATCCCAACGTTGTGATGGGTAAGTTTCTTCTGGACGACTTCTTTGTTACTGTATTATTTGATTCGGGTGCCGATACTAGTTATGTGTCCATAAAAGTTATCCAAATGCTTAAGCGCACTCCAACACTTCTAAACACCCAACACACGGTAGAACTAGCAAACGGTAAAGGTATTGAAGCCACACACATAGTTAAGGGATGTAACCTCGTCTTAGCTGGTCAGACCTTCTTTATAGATCTCATTCCTATCGTTCTGGGTAGTTTCGACGTTGTTATTGGGATGGATTGGTTATCTCAACATCAGGTGGAAATTCTTTGCAAGGAGAAAATTGTCCACATCCCTCGTTCTGATGAAGAACCCCTCGTGATCCGTGGTGACAAGAGTGGTGCAGTCGTAGGCATTATCTCTTTCCTTAAGGCCCAGAAGTGTTTGCGAAAGGGCCACACTGCCATTCTAGCTCTCGTTACTGACGCATCAAGGGAAGAGAAGAGAATTTAAGACATTCCTATTGTACGCGATTTTCCTGAGGTATTCCCAGAGGAATTACCTGGTCTTCCGCCTCATCGTCAAGTCGAGTTTCAAATTGAGCTAACCCCTGGATCAGCGCCCATAGCACGTGCACCTTATCGATTAGCTCCATCAGAACTTGAAGAATTGTCCACCCAATTGCAAGACCTCTTAGACAAGGGTTTTATTCGCCCCAGCTCTTCGCCCTGGGGAGCTCCACTCTTGTTTGTGAAGAAGAAAGACGGTACTTTCAGAATGTGCATTGACTATCGCGAACTCAACAAGGTGACTGTGAAGAATCGTTATCCTCTCCCACGAATTGATGACCTATTCGACCAGCTGCAAGGGTCAAGCTTCTACTCTAAGATTGACTTAAGATCGGGCTACCATCAGCTAAGAGTCCGAGATGAAGACATCTCCAAGACAGCATTCAGAACTCGCTACGGGCACTATGAGTTTCTGGTCATGCCTTTTGGATTAACAAACGCACCTGCAGTCTTCATGGACCTCATGAACCGAGTGTGCAAACCCTACCTGGATAAGTTCGTTATCGTCTTCATCGATGACATCCTGATCTATTCCAAGAGTCAGGAAGAACACGAGAATCATCTACGACTTATCTTGGAACTTCTTCGAGCAGAGCAGCTGTATGCTAAGTTTTCAAAATGCGACTTTTGGCTTCATGAAGTTCATTTCTTAGGCCACGTGGTAAATGCAGATGGGATTCATGTGGATCCATCCAAGGTTGACTCGATCAAGAACTGGCCTGCACCCCGTACACCAACAGAAATTCGCCAATTCTTGGGTATGGCGGGCTACTACAGAAGGTTTATCAAGGATTTCTCAAAGATTGCACAATCTCTCACCTCATTAACACAGAAGGGTGTCACCTATCATTGGGGTGATGCACAGGAATCTGCATTCCAGCACTTAAAAGATAGACTTTGTAGCGCACCTATCCTCTCATTGCCTGAAGGCACTGATGATTTTGTGGTTTATTGCGACGCTTCCATCCAAGGACTTGGTTGCGTGTTGATGCAACGTGACAAGGTCATTGCCTACGCATCACGTCAACTTAAGGTTCACGAAAGGAACTACACTACGCACGACTTGGAGCTGGGATCGGTTGTTTTCGCACTTAAGATATGGAGACATTACCTGTACGGTACCAAGTGCACCATTTACACCGATCACAGGAGTCTCGAGCATATCTTCAAGCAAAAGGAGCTAAACATGCGACAACGTCGATGGGTCGAACTCTTGAAAGATTACGAATGCGCTATAAAATACCATCCGGGAAAGGCCAATGTTGTGGCCGATGCCCTTAGCCGAAAGGATACTATACCTAAGCGTGTACGTGCGTTACAGCTTACCATTCAATCTAACCTTCCCGCTCAGATTCGCGATGCTCAGGTTGAAGCATTGAAAGCAGAAAACATCAGGGCTGAGTCCCTACGAGGATCGAGGCAACGACTAGAACAAAAGGAAAATGGCGCCTACTATGTTAATGGACGCATCTGGGTTCCACTTTATGGAGATTTACGCGAGCTTGTGATGGACGAAGCACATAAGTCTCGTTATTCAGTACATCCTGGTTCAGATAAGATGTACCACGACCTAAAAACTACATATTGGTGGCCTGGTATGAAAGCCAGCATAGCAACCTACGTCAGTAAATGCTTGACTTGTGCTAGGGTCTAGGTCGAATACCAGAAACCATCAGGTCCACTCCAACAACCAGAGATCCCGAGATGGAAATGGGAGCAAATTTCCGTGGATTTTGTTACTGGCCTGCCTAGATCTCAGCGCGGAAATGATACCATTTGGGTGATTGTGGATCGACTAACAAAGTCTGCACATTTCCTGGCTATCAAGGAAACGGATAAGTTTTCTACTCTAGCGGACATCTACCTAAAGGAAGTAGTATCAAGGCACGGAGTGCCAACCTCCATCATTTCTGATCGTGACGCGCGTTTTACATCTGAATTGTGGCAAGCTATGCACAAGTCTTTCGGCTCACGTTTAGATATGAGCACAGCATATCACCTGCAAACGGATGGGCAATCTGAGAGCACCATCCAAACCCTTGAAGACATGCTTAGGGCATGTGTAATCGATTTTGGTAATGGCTGGGAAAAGCACCTCCCGCTAGTTGAGTTTTCATATAACAACAGCTACCACACCAGCATCTAGGCCGCTCCGTTCGAGGCATTGTATGGACTGAAATGCCGATCACCTCTTTGTTGGGCAGAGGTTGGCGACGGTCAAATCACAGGCCCAGAACTTGTAGTAGATACAACCGAGAAGATTGCTCAGATACGACAACGAATGGCGGCAGCTCGTGACCGTCAGAAATACTATGCTGATAAGAAAAGAAAGCCACTCGAGTTCCAGGTTGGGGATCGAGTGCTACTCAAAGTCTCACCTTGGAAAGGTGTAGTTCGTTTTGGCAAACGAGGCAAGCTCAATCCGAGATATGTCGGACCATTCGAAATCATTGAGAAAATTGGCAAAGTCGCTTACAGGTTGAATCTACCTGAAGAACTCAATGGAGTTCACAACGTATTCCACGTGTCAAATCTAAAGAAGTGTCTGTTAGACGAGACCCTCATAGTTCCTCTCAAGGAGCTCACAATCGACGACCAGTTGCGATTCGTCGAGGAACCAGTAGAGATTACTGACCGAGATGTTAAGATTCTCAAGAGTACCAGGATACCTCTTGTTCGAGTTCGTTGGAACTCCCGTCGTGGCCCAGAGTATACCTGGGAACGAGAAGACCAAATGAAACTCAAGTATCCCCAGTTGTTTAAGAAAAGTGCAACCACTACTGAGGCTGAAGCTACGAAATTCCAAACCAACAGGGGGATGATGTGACACCCCAGGAAAACCAGTAAACCACGCAGCTTAAACTAGCTTCCTCAGTAACCACATGCTAAATTCTTAACAGGGGGAGAATGTGACAACCCTCATAATTACATGTATCCGTACGACTAATTAATATCAAATTTTGCTAGAAACATTGTTTCTTGGCTAGTTACGATCCCCGTACACCGTAACACCCACTAGAAATCTACTAACTAAAACATGTAACCTTATACTTGGATATGAATACTATACCTTATACTTGGATTTGAATACTATACCTTATACTTGTATTTGAATACTATAAGTCACCTACTTATCCTCCTTCGGTTGACTAAGTATTTACTTATCCTCCTTATGTTGACTAAGTATTTACTTCTCCTACTTATGTTGACTAAGTATTAGAATCCAAGATTATACCTCTATATTTTAGTTAATCTTGGCTTGTTCATGTTGACTAAACACTAGAATTGATGACTATAAATATGGTGCATAACTTCACAAATCTTCACACCATCTTTCTCATTCTCTATCTCTCTCTTGGCTCACTCTAAAACCACCACCACCATTCCATTGTTGAGCTTGTTTCAAGTGTTAGAAGGTGATACAAGGAACTTGAAGCTTGAAGGTCTTGAAGAATCCTTCTCATTTGCTTTCATCATCCATCTTTGTCAGCTTTTTCTCTAGTGATATTCCCAAGCTTTAAGCTAGTTGTAAGACTTCTTTAAAACTCTTGTTTACTTCATGTGTTAGTAGTATATTATGATGAAATTATACAAGTATGATGTAGTTGTTGATCACTGAACATGTAACGGACAAAATATAACTCGCATTAGAATGTTAAAAGCTGAAAAACAAGAGGCTGCTTAGTGATTACAGCCAACTTCAGTTGGCTGTAACCGAACCTTAATAAAGCATAAAATGTATTTTCTGAACTCCAGATTTATGTATTATGAAATACGGTTCTAATGGCACTGGAATCATAATTTTTGGACTTCGTTTACTATTTTTAAAGGATCATTTTGTAACAGCAACTCAAGCTGCATTTTTACTGCTAAAAATAAACGTAATGTTTTCCATCATAACATGGATTCTGTGTAGAGTCAGATCATGAAATTTGTTCAGTAGATGTGCACTGATGTATAAGTAATTCTCCCACTGGAATTTCGTCAATCGGACTTACAATGAATTTTAAATGAATTTTTCCGTGGACTGCAATCAGAAAGTGACGAATCTGAATTGCATTCCGGTAAATGATTTTTATAAAATATTGGTAATGAATTAGATCCTGATATTTTTACACAATAATAATTCGATTGTTTAAAACATTTTGTAAAAATTTGGGAATTTTTTGAATAAGTTAACTATTTTATTAAATTACCCGAAAACAGTCCAGTTTTGGATGTTTAAGCTGAAACAATATAACTAGTGATTTGCATGTCTAAATGTTGGTTATGTTATCCGATAATGATCTAAAGTGTTATATGTCAATAAAAGTGTTATGTGCAATATCGTATGCTTGCTCTTAAGTAGCTATAAGTGGAAAGTTTATATGGGCGTGAACTGTTAAAGTGAGTGCATGTTATGTGGTAAATGCGTGTAGGAACTTCGTGCTTATTTGAAGTCATTAATAAACTAAGTTGTAATCATACTAGGACATGATTGACCGACTTTGACTATTAGCTATTTCTGAGAGCCAAACCGAGCAAACCAAGGTGAGTTCACACTCTATCCAAGGCATGGGATTCCCAAGGGTCGGGCATGGGTTAAAGAACTGAACGGTAACTACAAACTTGCGTATTCCCCATACAGCAGGATATGTACGACCATAAGACCATCACTCTATCAATTGAAGTCCCTCATTTATCGACTTAATCGCCGAGGCCTATGGCGAGCGGGTCATTAGTTAATAGCGCTATTAGGTTTAACAAGCCTCACACCGTGCCAGTCGGACGGGCATGTACTAATGGACTATGGGCAAAGGGTCAATGCTGATAGACATTGACTTAGGGCACCTCTTACATTTTCCTAGCAGTCGGTACGCGTGGTCTAATAACACATGGGAAGCCCCCACTAATTTTCGCAAACATGTCTGGGTGACCGCGATACGAAATAATGTGATACATGGTTTACAAAACGAACAACTGATTTACGAAACAAAAGCTATAACTAAACAATCAACTGTGAACTCGCTCAACTTTGTTATTGACTCGTTGTTACATGCCTTGCAGGTCGTTAGGTACTCATGGAGCTTGCACAGGGAGACGTGGTCGTTGTGGGACATGGCAGTGTGTGCCATGCTAAAAACATTTCTATATTTCGTACTTAATATTTATATTGGGTTTTACAATTATGCTTCCGCTAAACACTTAACTATGTTTTGATTTGAAATACCTTTCATATTGTGTGGATGAATTTTACTTATTACTTGTTATGTTCAATATGATTGGTGGCTTGATCCTGGTCATGTCACGCCTCCAAGCGGTGATACTCCGCATAGTGGATTTTGGGGGTGTGACAGTTCTGGCAGCCTCAATCAATGTCCCGTTCTTTCTTTCAACAACCCCATTTTGCTCTGGTGTCCTTGGAATGCTGTACTGCCTTACAATTCCTTTTGACACACAAAACTCATCCAACTCCCTATTTCTAAACTCTGTGCCATTGTCACTCCTGAAGACTTTTACTGGCAAGTCAAACTGCTTTTCAACTTAACAAAGTCTTGCAGAATGCTTACACTCTCATCTTTGGAATGTAAGAAATAAGTCCATGTAAACCTAGAAAAGTCATCTACAATTACCAAACAATATCTTTTCTTTTTAAGACTCATGACTTTTACTGGGCCAAATAGATCCATGTGCAGCATTTGCAAGCACTTGGTTGTTTTGGACTCTTCAATGGACTTAAATGAGCTTTTATGTTGTTTTCCTTTTAAGCAGGAGACACAATGCTCTAGACAGGTGAATAGTTTTTGAGGAAGACCTCTTTCTAAACCCTGTTTTGACAAAGCAGTGATTGTCTTGAGATTTGTGTGCCCCAATCTCCTATGCCATAATTCTGTCTCTTTGTTAGAGGCAGCTGAGAACAGACAGGCATCAGTCCTGGGGCTCTCTTTTAACAAAGCAACTACATAAACATTGCCACTCCTTTGAGCAACAAGTTGGGTTTTTCCATTTTTTATTATTTCTGCAATCTTTTTAACCATTTCTGGTCCAACAATCCTACAACAATCTTTAGTGAAGAATGAGCCATAGCCCTTATCACTCATTTGTGAGACACTAAGAAGATTGAATTTTAGATTGTCTATTAGATTGACATTTTCAAACTTAACATTACCAGACTGAACTGCACCAGACCCCATCACCTTCCCTTTACTATTATTCCCAAAGGATATATCACCCCCTCCGTGAGTTTTGAATTCTTTGAGTAGGGCTCTACATCCAGTCAAGTGCCTGGAGCCTCCACTATCTACATACCAAAGACTATCTAAGCATGCAGAAGCTCCCTGCACATCAAGTAAAAGGTTAGTTCATGAAGGTCTCCAAAGCCAATAAGGTATTGGATAGGGTCTCAACAGTGTCTGTGTTAAGTTCAGGTGGATGGACAATGGTTAGCTTAGGGGTTTGGACTGTCTTGGAACTGTTTTTCTCTAACCACTATTGGGGGTCTTGCCCTATCATCTGTTGGTACCCAAAGGGATGCCTGTTCACTCTTGGTTTAGAAGGCCTTTTGTAAACCTCATAAACATGTGGGACCCTAGGGTATGGTGGTTGACCTTTACCTCTTCGGTATTGGTTTGCAGGGGGTGCATCAGTCACCTGAACATCTCTTTTAACAGAGGTTTGGTTCAGCTGGTTTTGTAACAACTGTTTGAACTGGCACAAACAGTGGTTGGTTCTTGACAGATGGTTTTGATGAACTCATTGGTGTTTTTGACATGTACTCTTCCTTTTTTACCTCAAAGGATTTCAAGTACACACACTGTTGAGTAGAATGGTTTGATTTTCCACAGATGGTGCAGCTGCTTGAAGGCACAACAATACTTGTTTTGTTTAGATCATAAGCTTTTAAATGAAAACAATCTTTGGTCAAATGATTTTTCTTTTCACAAAAGTCACAAAACAAGTTTTTAATCTTTTCTCTTTTCTTCCTCTTTTCAGACTCCTTTGCAACAGAGTTTTGAACCACTGTTGGGATGTCATTAAGAGGAATGACCTTGGCCTTAGGAGCTTTTACACCATCAATGGTTGTGAAGTCCATTGGTTTGAAATTTTCAAGAATGTCACACTCATCAGACCATGTGTGTTTGAATTGGTATTTCTCAATCTCCTCAAAAGTTGAGGACCCCACAGATCTTTCCAAAGTGATTTTGTTACCAAGTTTGTCAGTTATTTTAACTTCTTGGCCATTCTTATTGGTTGGTATGATTTCAACAGAACCAGCTTGATTTGCAGCAGTGTTTTCAACTTGGTCAGTTTTTCTAAACCCTATACCAAATTTTACATTACTTTCAAGCTGTTTTTCAAGCATAATTTGATAACCTTTGCAGGATTCCACCCATTTTTCACAAGTGATTTGGGTGGATTCCAACTCCTTTATGCAGGCTTGATATTTTTCTATCATAGTCTGGAGTTGGTCCTTGGTTATGCTATGCTCTTGTTTGAGACTGCAGATTTCTTTATCTTTTTCAGCCAATTTGATTTTCAGTTCTTTTAAAGACTTTTAAAATTGAACTTCATCATTTAAAACTCTATCCCTAAGGTTTTCATTCACCTCTTTAATGTTAGCAAATGCTATGATGCATTTGTCTGAACACAGATTTTTGAGATGATACCTTAGCTGCAGCCATCATGCCACAATCACAAACATGCTCTTTCTCATTAGCCACCTTCTCTTCCTTTTCACCATTTTTCTTCTCTTCTTCTTCAGACCAGGGGTCAGACAATGGTTCCAACAGGGGTTCTGAACTTTCTCCCAGCAGTATTTCATCAGCAACAACAGTAACCACTGCTTCAGCAATTTCATCCACTGTTTCAGCATTTGACCGTCCTTCTTCAGTTTCCAGCCCTTTTGGTATTGACTCTAATGCCATAAAACAATATTCATCATTAGAAGCATCATTAGTAGCATAGAGTGCAAAAATTTCATCATCTAGCTCATCTAGGTAAGCTGCTCCAGTCAACAAAGCCTTGGGTGAAAAAGCTTTGATGATCTAGTTATACCACTGCTGGTGCAGCTTGTTGAGGTGCAACTAGTTGCACTTGAACCTGAGGGATAGGGGCTTGGACATACTGAATTTGGGGAACAGTGGTTTGGACATAATGCATAGGAACATGGGTTACAGGATGTGCATAATTGGCTGTGTTTACATGGGCAGCAGGGGTATAATGGGAATACTACACAGTGCTTTGGTTATTTTGTGGCCTTGGACTAGGGTGAGTGATAATAGGTCCATTGGTTTGACTCCTACATTCCCTAGCAAAGTGGCCTAACCTGTTGCACTTGTAGCATTTGATTTTTGACTTATCCAACCCTACTTTTAGATTCCCATGCAACCCTGGGAATTTTCTCCTTGTCCTTTTGTGAAACTTGCTAGTTCTAACACTCAGCAATGCAAGTTGGTGTAAGATGTCCATTTCCTCTAAATCAGTTGGATCAAAATGCTGAAGGTCTTTGAGTTCAAAGCACAGATTATCAGAGTTCTTGTTTTCTCCATTTGCTGTGAAAGGATAATTGGATGAGTGAGGATCAGAGTTGAAATTTCCACCAGAAGTTATGTCAATAAAGTGATCATAACTCTGATCCTTACTACTGCCAGACTCTTCCTGTCCCAAAAGAGTTGTGTTGCCAAATGAGTAATCATCTGCAACTTTGCCTGACTCTTGCAGCTTCTTTTTCTGGTTCAACTCCCTTTCATAGGTCAGGAGTCTACCATGAAGCTGGGTCAGTGTCAGATCTTTGACCTCAACAGAATTTCTGGTTACAAAAGCAATTGTGTCCCATTTATCAGGAAGTGATCTTAAAAACCTGCTGTTAATAGTTGATTTACGAAATTCAGTTTTAACAAGCTTAAGTTCACTTATGAGACAACTAAATCGCTCAAACTGCTGTGTTAATGTTTCACCCTTAATGTGACAAAAGGTTTCATACTGTTGGTTCAAAATTTCCCTGTTGTTTTCAATTACTTCTTCAGTCCCCCCAAACTGTTCCTTAAGTGCATCCCACAACTCTTTGGCACTGTTATAGTGTAACAGTCCAGCATAGATCTCATTTGGTAGTGCAGATGCAACTATGCTGAATGCCTTGGCATCTAGTTCAAGCTTTTGAAAATCCTGATCTGTGTAGTTGTCTAATTTCTTAGGAACAAAAACCTTTAGATCCTCAGCACTTGGCACCAGTGGAACATGTGGTCCATAGATAACCGATTTCCAAAATCCGGTATTCTGTTGAGCAAGGATGTGACCCATCCTTCTCTGCCAGATGTTGTACTCATTTCGCTTCAACATGGGTGGTTGGAAGAGTGAACCGATGCTATTATTAACATCTTGTGATTATGACGTCATCCTGGTTGTTTTACAGGTACTGATTAATCAACTTTGCTCGTGATTAATCCTTACTCTGTTTTTCAACAAAACGAACAATTAAAAGTATCAACGATTATGAGCTGAACTTTTATGTCAAAATGATTGTTAGATCAAATTTGACTGTCCTAGCTCTGATACCAATTGTTAGGATCTGAGTTTCTTATGATTGTGTTTTTGTTTGAGAATTATGAAGATGAATAAGTAATTGCAGCGGAATTTAAAATGGAAACAAACTTTCACACACAATCAAACAGGAGAATTGCTTTCAAACACACATGTTTATCATTGAACCGAATGATTAAATTTATTTCAATCTTCAATTACAAATGCATGCATGTATTGCAATCTCCCCCTCAGCCTGAGCTCACACAGTTTGTTCGTACAGGAAGACTTGTGATGAAAGAGCTAATAGAACAGTACAGGGTACTGTTCTATTTATAGTACGAAGCAAACCACTGTGGCATCTTTGCTGACGTCACCATGACAGTGACATCTAACCTCCTAACAAACTCAAACTACTGGCCTATTACAACCACTGATTACAAACAACTTATTACAATATACAAAGCATAAATGAAACAACTGATTCTTCATTCCACTGCTTAGGCTCCAGCAGTGCTTTAGTCTTCAGCAGTACTTGAGACATAACAGTTGGTTGAGCATCAGTACTTAGTCTTCATCAGTCTTTTGAGTCAGTAGTAGTTAGGCAAGGCAGTACTCGAATCCATTAGATGTTAGAGCCATTGTCAAGGGGAAAGATTGAATACAAGCATCTGCTTATTCTGAATCCACTGATCTGATCCAGTTTTAGCTTTAATCAACTGTTCCTCTGTAGGGTTCAATCCCAACATTTTCAGAATTTCATCCTTCATCTTCTGGCTCTCGTCAATGATTTCTTCTAAAGTCTTCTTCTTCACATTAGCATAGATCACCCATCTTATGCCCTCCTCCACTTCGTTCTTATAGTTCGGATCCTTTAAGAACTTTAAGGACCATACTCTTGCAGTTGGAATAGCAGCAACAAGAGCTTCAAAATCTACCATTTTAGGATCAACTGTCGGATTCCCTTGAGGATCTACAAAGCATTATCTCTCATTATCCCATCTATTTGCACGCTTTGCTTCCATGAAAATCTGACATCACTCAATCTCATTCGTGCATGACGTTCCTCTCAGCTTGGTCTCGTCTCAGCAACCAACGCAAGTTTCTCTTTTGGAATATATTTATTCCAATTAAAACCTTCATCCTCTTGACTTGTTAACAAGGCTTGTTTTCTCTCATTCGAAGAACCTTCACCAATTTGTTTTTGGTTCGTCCTCGATGGCTGCTGATTGGTGCGATGATAGATAGCTTTCTTATAATAGTCTTCATGAAACGGATTCACACTATCATCAACTTGCCGATTGGTATACTCTCTTTTGAAGTGCCCCTTTTGTTTGCACTTGAAACAAGTGACCTTAACTTTATCAAACCCCAGCTTCATGTCAGGACCTTCAAGACATTTTCTCCCTGTGATCTCCATAAAACGTTGAGCTCTCCTGATTACGCTAGCCATACACCACTTGATATCCATGAGCTCCATCTTCTCTGGATCTACCTGGTCGTAATCCTCCTTTGTCATATTTGGATTGTCGATTTTTCCTATGACCAAACTTTCATAAGATTCCAAGATAGAAGCCAAGAAACTCTATGTTGTCTAGCAAAATCAGTATTCAAGTTTGGAGAATCTTTCCAATTTTGATTCGGATTCGATTTAGCTTATGCAGACGATGAATGATATCCAGAATCATAGCTCTGGGATTTGCTCTTTCCAGATTCTCCTGAATTTTCAGCACTAAATGTTGTACTGATCTTTGGTGCCTGATTGTTCATCAGCCTACTTTTACGATAGTACAAATCAACATTCTGCTGATAACTTGAACTGGTCATTTTGTTGTGTTTCTGTAACTCCAGATCATGACCTTCAAGTTTCTTAATCAAACCATCCAAAGTGATCTTGTCAAACTTGGCATCATTTTTCAAAATCATTACAAACGTTTGCCAATCATCGACGTGTGATATTGCCTCGATCAATTTGTCGATAATCTATCCTCTGTCCTTCTTGATTCCAAACCTCTCTAGTTCTATTTTCAAATGAGAGAATCGTTCTATCATTTGTTGGACAGTTTCTCCTTTCATGCATCCGAAAAGATCAAACTCCTTTTTCAACAAAGATATTTTGTTTTTCTTGATATCCTTTCCACCTTCGGCTTTCACTTTCAATGCTTCCTACATTGACTTTGATGATTCACCATGCTGAAGCAAGAAAAGAATATCTTCTATAACAGATTGTTGTAACAATGTTATCATTCATAGTTCATTAGAGTGTTCCTTTTTATCATTATCTGAATATGCTTTAATTTCAAGTCATTCATTTTTATCATTTATCGGCTTTTCATATCCCAATGTTAACATAACCCAACTATCATAAGCATAAGCCTTCACCCAGTTTTCAAATCTAGTGCTCCAACAATGATAATCTTCTATATTCATTAATTTTGGTGGCTTTTGATGGTTTCCGTAAATGTTATCAAAGTTCAAACTCTCAGAAATAACACTTGAAGCAGTCTTTGTCACGGGTGTTGCTTCCGTTGTGAATGCATTGTAAAACTCATTATAGAATTCCTCTTCCATGATTCCTGCAAACAATCAAACAAACACTTGATCAAATTTGAAAATCAAACAATTCTGAAATCTCAATTCAGATGGATGAGGAATCCTTGGTTCGTATGAATGTAGAGTATTCGGTTCGTACGGATCAACCTTGAGTTGATTCGTACGGATGGAAAATGGGTAGATTCGTTCTAATGAAGAAGTGTAGATCCGGACGAATGAAGACGTGTAGATCCGGACGAATTAACACACACCAGATCCGTTCAAAACTGTTTGAACACGAACAACCATATTTTTCAGTGATTTGATGATGATTTTGTTAAAATTTTGATCTAAAACTTTGTAGATTGTTTAAAAACGTTTTTCACACAACATATCCAAAATTTAGCCAATTTTAACCATGAAATCTCTGTAAATCTGAGTTTTAAAGTTCAAAAAGAATGAGTAAAAGATGAGTAGAAGTAGATATGAAGAATATGATGAATTCAGCTCTGAATCTAATGAATCTGCTTGAATCTCTGTCTCTTCAATCTGTGCAATCAATCACCCGCTCTGATACCACTTATGGATTCGCTCTAGGATCAAATTCCGTAACCGTTGAATGCGAAGAAAACGTATCTTGTGTGGAATCCAAGTACGTGTGTAGATTGAACACAAAGAAGTAACTAACTATTGATTTCTATTAATGCTTTAACAGTTTACAACCACGAAATCAACTAACAAGACTTCCTCCTCTTAAGTCACAAAAGATATATTGAACAAGACAACTCCTATTTATAAGCATAGTACATCCGTAACTATACATCTATGAATGGACCTCCATTCGTACGGAGGCACCTTGTACGAATGGACATATTACTTACGGATGAACATTGATGATCTGTCCGAATGGACTCTGTGTCCATTCGTCCGAATGGCCTTTGAATGTTACGAATAGACTTGCTGATTCGTACAGATGACTCTATGTCCATTCGTACGAATGGACCTTAACACCCATTAACTTTATGATTTGCTCAGTTCAGCACCAGTCTTGTCTCAACTGATTAAGCTATGATACGTGATTGACGGAAGCGATAGACATATGCACTCACATGAAGCCTTATAGACCATAAGCCTTCGGGCCATAAGGTCCCAAGGAGGATGCGGGGAAATTAATTTATCAGCCTTACGAACCGTAAACCGATAGGCCATACGGTCCGTATAAGAGTCGGTTTACGAAAAAAATAAGTTTAAAAACCATACAGCATTAGGGTTGTGATATCTCACATACCAGACGGCAAAGGACCAGTTGATGACCATTTTGTAGCATCTTGAGGTTGTTCAAGGGTCTTAGAAGCTTTCGGTTCAAGTTTGAAGCATATTTGGTTTGTTAAACATTAGTCTTTCGTATTTCTTTCAGTTTGAACTATGAATTCTACTGTTTTCAGACTTTGTTCAGTTGTGTTTATGAATATTATGAGTAGCTAAACTTCTAAACTACTTAGGTTGAGATGAACTAGATGATTGTGATGTTATTTTGACTCGGTTTGACTATTTTATGTGATTTACATGATTTTTCCTTGAATTTGATCTTGATATTGCATGTTGAAGTTGTTTGATTGATTCTTGGTTGTTAAAATCAGTAGTTTAGGCATATAGAAATATCCCCTAGACTTAGTTTTCAACTTGAATCGGTAATCTTAGGGTTTTCGGTTTAAATCTTGACTTTAGAAATAAATCAAGTTAATCAAGAATTAAAATCTACAAATTAAAACTTGCATCCTTGCCTAGTGATTCGAGAGGAGAATTAGGTTTGCTAGGTTATTAGCTAGTCGTTGGTGGGTAGATTGGGTGACCGATAGCTCGGATTCATCTACTTCTTCGCATCTAGGGTTTCCTAGAATTTCAAGTTTCAAGGGTTTATCTGCTTCATGATTTTAAGGTTTTGACACCATAGAGGTCACAGACTCGATTTTCGTGGGATTTGGTATCGATAGATCAAGCCGGTCCATCTTAGCACTTCGCATTTTGCTCACCTTCTTATTTGGTTAATCATCTCTAGCGGGAGGTTTATCGGGTAGATTAGAGTACCTAGTCAGAAACTGTGGTCAGAATAGCATTGCATAAGTCTAGGGATTCGACACCTAAGTTGGTCTTTCTCATCATATTTGTCTTAGATTCAGTTTGCTTGCTTCGTTCCATCTGCTATCTTGTGCTCTTTGCGTGAAATTCTTGTTTATTGTTTCTTAAATTAATTAGGTTTTTAGAAATTCACAAAACTCCAAATTGAAATTAGGTAGGTTTTTTTATAGAGGTTAAGTATCGAAATATCGCCCATAGTGTCCACGGATTGATATCCTAGGTATCCTTTTACTAGTTCATATCATGGATCATCAAAATCAACTAAATTCACATAATCTTCATTCTATAGTAAATTCATCTAACACATAACCACTATATGCAACTACATACATTAACATTACACTAATTTTGCACATTTTCATCATCAACCCCATAATACTACTATTTCAAGTGGTTTTTCACTTTTAAATCACCAAAATAGTCAAATTCAAGTATAATTCATGTTCTATGTGGTACTTCTGACTTATAATCATACTAATTTCACATGAACCCGTGGATTGATTGCAACCCATTTTATTCAAGATCACCAAATCATAAAATTCGACTTAACTTATGTTAAGAATACATAGATGATCAAGAAACCGAGTTCATGCATTTGATTTCAGCCCTAGGGCTCCTTCAATTTGCTGAATTCTTGTTGTTTGTTAAGGGAGAAGAGTTTTCTTCTTCTCTTTCCTTCTATATCTCGACACACACATACATAAACATTCTTGCACTTTCTTTTTCTTTTATTAAGTTTGTCAAAGTTCACATTTAGTCTATCCTAATTGTTTACATTTTATTTCATGCACAATTTAACTTCCTTTTTTGTTAAAGTTAAAGTAGAATAACTAAGTTAATTTCTTATTAGTTATCTTATTCATACTAAGGTGTTTTAGTAACTTTCTAATTAAATAAAACGGTATAATTGTGGCAGAAAGTTTGATCGGGTAGAGGTGAGGAACATTAGTCATGGTGGTAAGGGAGTCGGAAGGGGAGGCCATGAGGATACCAGGAGAGGAGACGAACGGAGGAAGAAGGAGGCGATTAGGGTTGGGTTTCTTTGGTTAGGTTGATACCATGTAGAAGTAATTAAAAATCAACCTTAAAAATAATTGAGGGATCAGAACATATATTTATGTTGGTGCATATGTTTATCGACTTCGTCTTGTATCGAGTCGTATGTCTAGATAGGATTGAATGGAGCTCGATATACGAGAAAATAGGTTTTGTGTGATATATGTGCATTTCGCACGAAATGGCTAGGCCATTTCGTACGAAATGGACATTGTCCATCTCGCACGAAATGGACCTTGATCATTTCGCGCGAAATGGCTCATCTATAAATATCTGAGCCTCCATGTCATTTGTATCGTTTTATAATTCCGGTACCGAAGTGCTGTCGACGTGTCATTTGATCTGTAAAGCTGTTAAATCAATAAACAAGACAATTAAAGAGTGAATCAAGCGGTAATCAAGTCTATATCTTTGAATTCCACCTTTGATATGGATTAGAACTCTTCTGATAGACTCGTTTAGATCGAATCTCGATCCTACAAGTGGTATCAGAGCTCAGGAGGAAGAGTTCTTACCGAATTCAGCGTGTTTTCATCAAAATTCTGCCTTCTACACCTTCTTTTCAAAATTAAAGAAGATTTTATGGTTAAAATGGATTGATTTTCTCACACTATAAGTGAAACACTGTTTTAACAAAGCCTTGAAAGAATCAGACTTAATATCGGCCTAAATCTTGATCAATTTGACAAAAATCCATCCGATTAGGTGACATCAGCAGCATTTCGTACGAAATGAGCCATTTCGTGTGAAACAGACATTCCATTTCGTACGAAATGAACCTTGTGACCTTCCATTTCGCACGAATTGACCCATTTCGCTCCAAGTTGCCATTTCGCTTGAAACTGTTCTCCATTTCGCACAAAATGATCTGTTAAGAAATCATTTCGCTTGACGTTGTTCATTTCGCACCAAAGGGCTTTTTCGCACCAAAGATCATTTCGCATCAAAAGTCATTTCGCTTGAACTTACATTTCATTTGAACTTTGTGAATTTGTGAAACAGGTTACTAAAACATGGAAGAGGAATTTTACAACGCGTTTGCAACCACTTCAGCTGCTCCAGTTACTGCTGCCGAAACAATTGAAATCAAAAATGAAACGGGAATGTCTCAAAAGCCTCTAAGCTTATGTACATAGAGGATTTTAAAGGATGGCAAAACCGTTTTGAAACATGGGTGCAAGCTTATAAGTTGGATGCATGGTGTGCGTTGGACAAAGATTGTGAAAACCCGATAGATGACCGTGGAAATGAAAAATCTTTAAGTGATTTTTCAGCGGCTGAGAAGTCAAAATACACCAGTGAGAAATTGATGATTAGCATTCTCCAACAAGCAGTAAAAGAAGATATCTTTGTTTTTCTTCAACATGAAGACACTGCTAGATCAATTTGGTTGGCGTTGATTCAAAAGTTTAAGGGAAGTGCTGATATGATAAAAAAATAAACGCGCTTTACTAAAGAAATCTTCTGATATGTTTGTATCTTTTGAAGGTGAAACAAAAAAAAACGACTATCGATAGATATTGTCACCGTGTTCAGGAAATGAGAAGATTGGAAATCAAGAAAGACGACGATGAATGGGTTGATAAGTTTGCTGATGCACTACCACAGAACAAATGGGGAACATATTTGTTGATCTTGAAACATATGAGAAAATCTGAAAATATGAATTTGAGCAAGTTCATTCAGAAGATTGAAGAACATGAACTGGATGTTCAGAAAACTGTTATCATGAATAATCCAAATGCTCAACAGGATGTTAGTCTATACTACAGAGGAAACAAATTTGAGACTACTCCGAGTCCGAAGATTAAGAATGCTTTCAGTGCTGATGGTAATTCCGAAACAAATGTTAGCAATACAACTCAGAGTGGTGGATATTCGTGATCTTATTCAACTTTTGATCCCAATTTCAAAACACCAAGTTCTCAAAAACAGAGTTCAACAAATCTGCAATGCAATGTTACGTTGAACATTCAAAATGGTCAAAATCTTTCTCCAGAAATTGCAAAGCAACATATGGCATCACTTGTCACTATGTTAGAATCATATGAAAGCTTGGTTGTTGGTAGAATTGGAAATCTGATGCTCACCAAAGAGGATTATGACCAGATTGATGCTGAAGAACTTGAGTTGATGGACATCAAGTGGTGTTTAGCCAGTGCTATTAGAATAGCAGAAAAATTTACACAAATCACCGGTAGAGATGATCTTCGTGATGTTGCTAAATCTCCGTTAGGGTTTGACAAATCAAAAGTTACTTGTTTTCGTTGTCGAGAAAGAGGACATTTTAAGAGAGAATGTACCAATCGAGAAGCAGGTGGAGCTCAGAATCCGTTTGGAAACCACGATTATCATCGAAAATCAATTTATCATCAGATTGCTCAACAATCGTCATCATCCTGTGCTATTGAAGATGGAAATAAGAAAGCTTATCTTGTAAATCAAGATGATGAAAGACTTCCAAAGGGATAAATATTGTCCAGATAAAGAATACTTAGAAAAATTAGCTTTTGTTGCTCAAATCTTGGAAAAAGATTCAGTCAAATCTAAGCCGAAAAGAACACCAATTTTTAGTTAATTAGGAAGTGATGCAGACACCGATGACGAAGAAAAGTATATTAATAAAGCCAGGAAAGGTCTGGATACTTATAGTTTTAATTTGTTCTTTGTAGATAAACTCGAGATGTTGAAAGAGAAGAGGGCTGCTCAACTAAAGAGAGAGTTGGAAGAATTGGAAGCAAGAAGAATTGATGAAGAAAAGGTGAAATTGGAAGCTGAGAAAATAAAAGTTGAAGAGAATTCGACAGAGAAAGTCAAAGATGAAGAGTGTGAAGTAAAAGTAGAATTTGATCAAGAACGGGGTATGTTTGAAAAGGTAGTAGAGAAAGTAGTGGAGAAGATCGTTGAAGTCGAAAAAATAGTTGAGGTTGAGAAAATAGTTGAGAAAATCGTCGAAGTTGAAAAAATCGTCGAAGTTGAGAAGATTGTTGAAATCACGAAACCTTGTCTAAAATGTTTGGAATCTTGCAAACATTGTGAAGAGAAAGACAAGAAGTATCGTGATCTAGAAGAGTTGAAAGAAAAATTGTTGTTTGATGTGAAATATGTGAAAGAATCATATGATGTGCTGAACAGAACGGTCGATAATTTGAACAAGACAAACCTAGAAATGGGAGCTGCTCAGACGATGATGAGTTCAACATTAATGACAAAGCAGAGGGTCATAAATGAGTATATTGAAGATTGTGCAAAGCTGAAGCAGGATCTGGAACTCGAAAAGATTGAAAATGAGAGAATCAAACGATTGCTGATGAGTTATAAAGCTTGTGATTATTTGATTGATAGAGTTTATCCTACTGGTGCAGGTCTTGAAGCTTTTCAAGATAAAAAGACGGAAGAGGATACTGGTAAGAAACAAAGTGTCAAGTATAACAAGTGTCCGCCTCCGATCTGGGAAAGTTATTCTCCCAGAAAGCCAAATGAGGAACGATTGAAAAAGGCTGTCAATATAAAGTTAAAGTCTGAAACCATTGATGAGTTACCAGACAACATTGACGCCACATTCACAACGTCTGACACTGATCATGAGTCTGAGTTATTAAAGAAAGTGGTCGATCAAGTGTTGGATATGGATGAAGAGTCAAAGTCGCAGTCTAAATCTGAAAGTTCGAGTTCATCAGAGAAGAGTCCGAGTTCACCAGTCAAACGGGTTTACAATAAAGATTTTCTGCTATCAAAGAATAACTTGAATGACGAAACATTCAAAGTTGCATATACTTTGAATGATTCTGACAAATTATTTTCTGATGAAGAATTTCCAATAAGAAGTGTTAAAACTGAACAGATCAAACAGGTTTTCAAATTAACGGAAATTAATATTTCTGAAATAAAAGATTTAAATCTTGCTGAAAAACCTAAAAAATACACTTTAAGAATTCAACAGAGATTGAACAAGAAAAAGGGTTACATTTCTGGTTATGGTTTTCAAAAGAAACCAAACCATAACAGTAATTTCAAAAAGAAGGGTTTAGGATTTATTTTTCTAGAAAATTATAAAAATGAGAAAACTTATAAATCAAAAACTAAATTTGTTTCAGGAGGAAGTTCTGAAAAAGAGCAGAAGAAACCATTCTAGAGACAATCAAATCAAGAGTTTCTTGCTGAGAGAAAAAAGATTGTGCAGAAGAAGTTTGTATCAAGAGTTGACAGAAGAACCTGTTTCAAATGTCAAAAAGTTGGACACATTGCTTGGAATTGCCCAACCAACACAAAACAGGGAGTTTCTTCAAACTCAAGTTTGAAAAAGAAATGTGTTGATAAAATAGAGCAACAAGCAGAAAAGTTTAAAGAGTTCAAAAATTTGACTTTCGAAACTGGTGAAAGTTCGAAACGGTTTTACAAAAGAAAAGTCGATTTAAAAAACCAAAAATGGATTGTTAAATCTGAATCAAGTTCTGACAATGAATCTGACTCGTCAAAGTCAGAGGAGTCATCTGTTGTGAAAAATGCTGAGAATTCCGTTCCAGAAATGAACGATGAAAACTTTCCACCATTGTCAAAAGAAAATTTGAAGTTCAAATTTGGAAAGATTGAGATCTCAGGTTAATTCTTCCCTGGTAAAGAAGAATTTGATGCTGAAAAAGCTTTTAATGGAAACGTCAAACATATTTTTGGGAAGATGGTTGATGGTAAGGTTAAAGGAGTTAAAGAATTTTATAAATCGAAGAGATGGTGGAGTGAAGATGATTCAAAATCACCCAAGGCTAGTCAGGCTTGGGTGACAGCATTTTCTACTTAAAATCCTGAATTGCCGGAGCTCCCAAGCTGGTAATCGTGGAGCAGGAATCAGCATTTTTCTTGAGAAATTCACTTCGGTGATATTTCGAATTTCAAAAGATTAATCAAGGACATTAAGGTGTACTTGATTTATCTTTCTTACAAGTGGTGTTGTTGATAGAACCGAAAAATGTTAAATTTTTCAAGTGGTTAAAGGAAAACAATGTGATGAAACCCCAACAAAACTAATTTTCCGGAAAAACCATTTGATTAAAACAAACTTAAGTGTTTTGAAATCATAATGGGAAAATAGTTTGTTGACAGGGGGAGTTCTGATTGTTTATGCCAAGTGGATGGCGAATTGAAGCAATTCGTATCAGTTTGTCACTTTACTTTGTACAGTTTATTGCGTTTACATTTCAAATTTTCCCTAGAAAATCAAAAATTGAGACGTATTTTTAATTTTAGGGGGAGTAATTTTTGAGAATTTGAAAATGCCAAAAACATCGATAAATGAAAAATGAGTTTTGTTGAGAAAAAAAGAAAATGATAGTACATCAGTTAGACAATTACGGTATGCTAAAGAAATGTAATGATTAAATAGCATTAAACGGTCTCACTAATGATATGCCGATAGGTTTTTACACATTTAGTAAACTTTTTCGGGATATAAACTTAAATTCAAACTTGCTTGTTTTGTGGGGAACACTACTTGGATATATAGGTAACCCTTGAAATCTTGTTTGAAGGACCCCTCTTTCTGAAATACTAGGTCATTATGCTCAGTGATATCTGGGGTATTATCTCGGGACTTCTGATAATGCGGAAGCAATGGTCTAGTCCCCGTATAATACTTTACGCTTGCTTGAAATAAAAGCACCCCCCTCAGCATAAAAAATGATAAATCATTAAAAAAATGAAAATCATGTGTTGTTGAAGAAAATATCCTCTAAAGGGGACACACCAAAAGTCGAGCCTTCAACTCAGCAAAAAATATGAGCTCTCAAGGTTTCGCAATAAACCCCTTACAGATATCGTCTGTGGTATACTCACTTGTAAGACTGAATATTGGGATCTGGATACGGGAGTATATTCAAGAGGTGGGACACATGAATGAGTTTAAGTTCTTAATACATCTAATTCGTATCCTGAATCAGTTGAAATTTGTGTGAGAATTTAAGTGGATCGGTATATCGACAATCTAAGTGAACTGTTTAATTCTTAATGTGTAACTAAGCTCAACGGTACTTGTGACTTGTCAAAAACTGATATGATCCTCTTTCACAAACTCACAAAAATATTGTTTGTATATATTTCTTTACTGATTTTCGTTAATAACAAAAAGCCCAAATAGATTGTGTTTTAGTTTTTTTTTAATACAAAAAGATTTTCGACAACTGATATTGAAAAGCTGATTTTCAAAATTCCTAGTGCTAAACATGATGAACAGGTTTAGGAGAGGATGTTTTAGAAACAAGAAAAATGATATTCTCAAGTGGTCATTAAAGTCTAAAATTGTAAAATCATTTTTGATGTGATATCTACCAAGTGATGATTTCTAAATTTGTTAAATTTTTAAATTTGTGAAACTCATGTTGTGGGTAGAGGATATGCAGGTTTGCCAGGTTTCGAATCCTGAAGAGATTTTCCGTATAAGCATATGTGGAATAGAGCCAGGAATCGATCCTGAACCTATGAAGATCAGACTACGATCCCAGCATAGCTTAAGGGGGAGTCTGCAAGCAAAGAGGAGATTGAAGATTAGATCAACATTCAAGGGGGAGTTTGAATGATTGAGAGCCAGTTTGAGATCCTGGAAAAGAGAGATAGAAGAAGAGAAAGGTCAAAGGGAAGCTTACACTGTCAGATACATTGGAAAGAGCACGAAGACTGATAAAGACAGAAGATTCGACATTCTGAAGACGTGTACTGAAGACTCGTCGACATCCAAGGGGGAGTCTGTTGGTGCATATGTCTGTCGACTTCGTCTTGTATCGAGTCGTATGTCTAGATAGGATTGAATGGAGCTCGATATACGAGAAAATAGGTGTTGTGTGATGTATGTGCATTTCGCACGAAATGGCTTCGTACGAAATGGACATTGTCCATCTCGCACGAAATGGACCTTGATTATTTCGTGCGAAATGGCTCATCTATAAATACCTAAGCCTCCATGTCATTTGTATCGTTTTCTGATTCCGGTACCGAAGTGCTGCCGACGTGTCATTTGATCTGTAAAGTTGTTAAATCAATAAACAAGACAGTTAAAGAGTGAATCATGCTGTAATCAAGTCTATATCTTTGAATTCCGCCTTTGATATGGATTAGAACTCTTCTGATAGACTCGCTTTGATCGAATCTCGATCCTACAATTTATAATGAAGAATTACAAAGATATCTCCTATAATTGAGGAGAGCCAATCAAAATAACAAGGAAAGAAGATAATTACAATTATTACAATAATTATAATTCGTTTCCTCTAATATATAGTATAATCATAACTTAAAACAATGCCAACTTGAAATTGTTATCGCAGATTGAGAAGCAGCTGCGAAACTGTGCATGGTACCACTAACGTGTGGTAAAAAAGATTGTGCTATCAAAGTGTGCCACGTTCGCGTGTGTGACTGTGAACAAAATCAATCAAAATACAACAATATTCAAGCGAATTGATTTTTTTTTATTAAAAACTCTGTTTCTACTTAGCATTTTTTTAATCTGAATAACATACATTCAATAATATAATAATTTAATAATAGTATTTGTTACTCTGTTAGAGAAGGTGTCAGTCTTAGCCTTGCTGGATAAACTCGTGAGGTGTATCATTGTAGAGGTTTGATAATGCACGTTAAGTTTTTGTAAGAATTTGTAAATTTTAAGGTAAGCTCAAATGATAACCGACAAGGGGTAAAGATATATCTAAAGGTTAAGAAGCATTCTTAATCATCCATTCAATAATTAAGAGCTTTGATTAAATAAATTAAATTGAACAAAAAATGGAGGTGCGTGAGATTGTTTAAGAGTATTCTAGTTCATCCAAATCAATAGTTTCTTTCTCCTCCAATTCCCCTCGTTTTTAAATCGTTGATAACTTTTTCATTCGACATTATTTTTTATAAAGATTGCACCATAAAAATGAGCGCTTTTTATCTTTAAAACGATCACACTATTGCTAAACTTTCGGGAAAAAAAATTTGGATAACCCAGATGCGTAAAACGCAATGGAGAAAAAATACAAAAAAAAATATTTTTTTTCGAAGACGCAATGGATAAAAAAAACACAAAATGAAATGTCTTTTTTTCTATAACATAATGGGAAACAAACACAAAAGAAATGGGTTGTTTCTAAAACACAATGGTCTAAAAACACAAAGAAATATTTTTTTTTTTCAAAAATGCAATGGACTAAAACACAAAGAAATTTTTTTTTTAAAACGCAACGGCCAAAAACACAAAAAAAATATGTTGTTTCTAAAATGCAACGGCCTAAAAACACAAATAAATGTCTTGTTTCTAAAAGGCAATGAACAAAAAACACAAAAATATGTTGTTTCTAAAACGCAACTGAGTAAAAACACAAAGAAATGTCATGTTTCTAAAACATAATGGACAAAAAACACAAAAAATGTTGTTTCTAAAACGCAATAGACAAAAAACATAAAGAAATATGTTGTTTCTAAAACGCAATGGATTAAAAACACAAAGAAATGTGTTGTTTATAAAACGTAATGGACTGAAAATACAAAAAAAAAATGTTTTTTCATTCTTTTGTAGAACGCATTGACTTAATATAAAAAACTCAGATCGTAAAACGCAATTTAGAAATTTCTTACATAAATCGAAGCCGATTTCTTTAGATTTTTTCCAGTTTTACGAAATAATATATGCTAGAAACACTTATCAGCGATCGAATCGAACAAATCGAGTGATTCGCTTCAAAATCATCGGAAAAAAAATGAGAAATTGTATAAAATAAACTGAGTTTCTTCAAAAAAGTTGAAGATCAACACCGTGATTAAGTGTTTGAATCATTGATTGATGACGAAAACTGCACTATGATGTAGTAATTATTGAGATAGAAAGTAAAGAAAATGTTTAATATGATGAGTTTTGAAAATGATGGGTTTTAAAGTTGGAGGAAAAGAAAAAAAAAAAGATGAGATAAGATTGACTGAAATATAATTCCCCTTTATTTTTTAATTTTGCCAAATATCATTACCATATTCATTCCAACATTCCTACACAAACTATACTTTCTGTTTGATCCTTCACATTTAAAACATACATAAATAAGAGAAAATTAAAAAATGTAAAAATAAAATAAAATAAAAATAACCCTCTAAAACAAGAGATGATTACATTTATTTCATTTCCTTTTTGGCTTTGCTTTTTAAGACTATGGAAAATATATATCATCATGTCACATGAGGTGTCCTTTTATCATAATCCCATATTTCCATTTCTACAATCTCATTAACTATTTCCCATTTCCATATAATATTTTCCATATTCCACTTTTCATCCACCACTTTATAACAACACACACCCTACCTACATTCCCACAAACACACTACTCCAAAAAACATGAAAGATCAAAACAGCCGAACTCTTTTGTGCTTCTCCGGCGTCCACCGCCATCTGCACCACCATGAACCAACACGCCAAGGTCCGTCGTGGCGGCAGCGGCACACCACGACCAATCAACCGCCACCACAACCACAACTACTATAACAATCACTACCAATTTGACTTTGAAGATAAACCTAAATTCAAAGTCCCTACAATCCCATGCACTTCACAACAACATATTGACCCCAAACCCTACACTGCTTACCTCCAAAAAGCTCGAAAGAGCATCTCCACCACCGGAAAAGATAGTGACATAGTAGGGAGAAGGAAAAGTAGTGCTGATGAGAGTGTTAGGAATTATAGAAGTGCTGCTTCGGCTAAGTATCTTTTGAATAATCCGATGTTCGTGGCGGATGGGGATGACGTTTGTAACGCGGGTGCTTTGGTGGTTAGTGAGCCTGTGTGGCCGGATTATCATGATGAGGTGCCTGTGGCGGGAAAGAAGTCGTTGTCGAGCCGCTTGCGAGGTGAGGAGTCCCCGGCGTTGGTAAAAAATGGATCGTCGAAGCGTATTGAGGCGGCGACGGCGGTGGTGGCAGTACCGGAGTCTCCTTGTTCGAAAGGTTTGAAGGCTAGGTCCCGTGATCAGGTTTGTTAAATGGCTCCCACTATTCCCACATTGCTATATCTTATTTTCACATCCTTTTGCTTGTTTTTGAATAATAAATGTTTGGTAGTGAAAAAAGAAAATTTGAAGTTGGGATCTTTTGAAAGTTAAAGTAGGTATTGAGAATGTATCTTAAAGATATAAATATCTTATTTTGACTATTTCTCAAACTTTCATTTTCCAACTTATTACAGTTTTTTTTATAATGAATGTTAAACTTGGTAAGTATATATTGATTATTCTTTTCAAGTACAACATGAACCAGGAAGTAATCATAGAAGAAAAGTTGATAAATAATGATGATGTTTGTTTAACAAGCAAGTCGAGCCAACTTTAGATTGAGCTCTACGCAAAAACTAAAGGAGTTTGCTCTGCTCAGCCTGAAAACTCTTACCAAGTTGAAATTATAGCTAGAAGTTGGCTTGAAAAAAGACGAATCAACTTGAAAATTTAGATTATGATATTGAATTCAATATCTATTTTTAAATTGAGTTCAAATTTTTAAATTTAGTTTTTGAAATTGACTTCAATATCTAAATACTGTTGTAAATTTTTAAAATTAAATTTTGAAATCGACTTCAATATCTAAATACACTATTGGAATTCATTTACCAATTTATATAATTTCTCTATCCAGATCTTTTACATTAAACAATTTATAATAAAAAATTATAGTAATTAAACAATGCTTAAGCTTGAGTGAATTTTTGTGCTTTAGAAAAAAAAAATACAAGTGATTTTATTTAAATAATATTAAAACATGGCTACTCTTCCATAGTTGTATTCTCTAATTTGTAGTTTGAGTTGTATATTATTTTATTCATTAAAGTATAAGTTGAGTATTGTATGATTTATTCATAAAATTAGAATATTTAGTTTTATGATTGAAATAATTCAAAAGTTGGCCAAAACTTGGCTTTTTATGGAACACTACAGTAAAAGATTTGGACGAGTTGCTTTTAAAATTCTAGATTTGCACTTATTTTGATAAATTAATTCCACAAAGTTTATATGTAGTTTATAGAACTCCGTAAAATAAAACAACAAAAAAGTTAAAACGCATAGCAAATTAATATTATTGTCTCTACTTTCTCAAACCCGAATCTTTAAATATTATTCAAACATAATAACGTTAATAAACAGATATAAACTAATTTTATATTCTTATATATGGCTTGTTATATACTAATATAATATAAAAAATTATTGTAATGGTTTGTGCAGGTTGTGGAACTGAGGGTGTCGATACACTGCAAAGGATGCGCAGGGAAAGTAAGAAAACACATTTCAAGAATGGAAGGTATGATTTTTATATGTTAGGAAATCATAAGAAATTATAGATAACCATTTTTACCAAAATAACCGTTTAACCTATAAAGTTCATGCACCAATAATCTCTAAATTAAGTGGTAGAAGACTTGAATTTCTTTTGAAAATTCAGGTTCAACCCTCGCTTGGTGTAGAATGAGACACTGGTGGGTAATGATAGGAGACCCAGTGAAACCTGTGTTCGATGCTTGAGCCAAACGGGTTTTACCAGTAATTTCACCGTTATGCCTACGGGCGGGTGTGTTACTAGGTTCTCTCCGGAATAGATGGTGGACTCGGGTTACTCTCAGAGTACTCCGTTTGGTCCAGTGAGTACCCCAAGAATGCTCGGGATTAATTTTTGTTGCCCATTCAGTAAGAAAAAAAACCTATAGTCCATGCGTTGTTACTTGATTTTGTGTAATTTATATGAAAAATAAATCAATTTACAAACATAAAGGTATAGATGTGATACGATTTTGTGGAATCACATGCGTTGTTTTTTATTGGATTCTCAGGTCTAAAAATAAAAAAAAAAATACGTAATTTGGACATATGTTATTTTTTATTGATACTTTTTTTCCCACGATCGCGTTAAATTTAGTGAAAAACCAATATATTGAGTTAAGTTCTCGTAAAAATAAAATAAACGTACGAATTAAAAGAAAAGTCAAAAAAGTAACGGTGTCATTTTGGTAAATTATCAGCAACTTCAAAATTACTCTAGTAGAGTAATTTTGAACTTCAAAAACCTAACCCCCCCCCCCCCCCCAAAACCTAAAAAAACCTAAACCATTGTAAATGTTCATGTAGAGTAATTTTGGTCGTGTAGGGTAATTATCAAAATTGTAGGGTAATTATCAAAATTACACTAACCCCCCCCCCCCCCCCCAACTAAAAGCTAAAAACTAAACCATAAAGCTAAACCCCATAACTAAATGCTAACAAAATTACTCTACAAGACATTTTCCAAAATTACTTTACAGAAGTCAAAATTACTCTACTAGAGTAATTTGATAATTACCCTACATTTCCCAAAATTACTCTACAAGACACTTTTTGCTTTTTCCCCTGTAATTTTGAAGTTGCTGATAATTACCAAAATGACACCGCCACTTTTTGCTTTTTCCCTCAATGCGTACGTTTCGTACGTTAATATTATTTTTATTTGATCCTTTACCATATTGAGTTATGTACTTTTAACATTAAAAGATCAAATCCTTTTATTGTATTTTTTTGTCAAATGGTTATGCAAACATTTTACGAGTTATAATGTTGGCCAGAAATGTTATTCTTGAGATTTTACCTTTATGTTTAGGGGTTAGTTAAACAATAGAACATATAGCATACAATAGTATTAAAATTTGGTTAATGTATACAAGAATGTAAAAACATTTTAGATATGCTACTAAATCCACTTTTGATTCAAATTCATATATGCAGGGGTGACATCATTTCACATAGACTTGGAATCAAAGAAGGTGACAGTGGTTGGAGATGTAACTCCATTGAGTGTTCTTACAAGCATCTCAAAGGTGAAAAATGCACAATTATGGCCTTCTACTTCTCCTTCATCTTCTTCTTCGCCGTTAATTACCATAGGATACTAATTATGCACATTATCTTTTTGCTATTTGTAATGAAATCGATATTTTGTGTTCTTCAAGGGTTACAACTGTTTGTTTGTGTATGTTCGACTTTTGTAAAAACCCAAAACATATTTAGATTATAGAGGTTTATGTAAACTGCGACAAGACAAGCGAAAGTTCGGTTCCAGTAGTTGAAAGCCTCTGAAATTTACTTTTGTTTATCGTGCTTGGTAGAAACTTCAACAAAAAGTGATCCAATAGCATGAACCTTTCATCGGTGGAATCTTTTCTATCCATTAGAAGGAACTGATTGTGCAACGATAATTCTGCTATCAGTAGTAACTATTCCATCGATGGTAACTAAGTGATGAATAGTAACTATGCAGCTAACATGAACCATGCGATCTACATATTCTAAAGTTAATTCTGATAGACACAAACCAGTACTTATAGAAGTAAACAAGTGTGGTAACTAAGTTATTGATCATATTAAATAACTACCAGAATTAACGTCAACTAACACACTCTTTCACGACACATTGTGTCGTTTCAACTAAATGGTATTGTTAGGCCCTAAAGTGTGAGACTGACGCATCAAATTAACACAACGGGTTATGGTTACGAACTGGGCCTTACCGAGTTAGATTATATTAGGTTGTGGACCTTTATAGGTCACTTGGGCCAAGCTTTAGGCCATGTGGGCCAAGCAGGCCCAAGGGGAGCCCATGTAGGGACTTGGGCTTAAGTTAGTATATAAACAAGTTTCTAACTTGTTTTAGGGTTGGATATTCATAGTTACAATTTCTAGAGAGAGCTAGAGAGGGAGGCGATTTTGTGAGCACTTGTACTAGACGGTTTTGCTTGTTAAAGTAATAGAATCGTGTGCAAGTGTTGAAAGTGATTCGGTGTGTTCTTCGTATTTGGTTTGTTCTTCATATTTTCGTGTTTTTCTTGAATCTCACCAAGTTTGGATTCCGCACAAACTTGGTGATTGTTTGATATCATTGAAAGATCCGTTTCACGGGACTTACAAGTGGTATCAGAGCCTTTAGAACCTGTTCTAGGCTCGTTTTTTATATCAAATATTCAAGTTTTTCGAAGAAATTTTTGAAAATCACCAAGAACATTCATCGTGTTCTTCGCGTTCTTCACTGTCTTCATCCGGTTTTTGATTAGAAAATATCCATTTTTGGTTCTTTGATCTGTTTTGCAAATTGTTAATAGACAAACGAAATTTTTGGAATATCTTAAAAAAAAAGGATTCTTGTTAATCTTTCCAAAAGTTAAATCCCAAAACTTTCGAGAATTTTGTTGACTTTTAAAAGTTGTGGTTTAAAAAAATATTATTTTAAATTTCATAATATCGCAATCATCTCCAAAGTTATATCATCTACACAACTGGTTTCGAGTCCCTTCTCCACGGTTACGAGTCGCAACAAGTTCACGGTTTCGACTCATCACATCTTGAGTCGCAACCACGAGTACAGGAGGTTTCGAGTCATCACATCTTTAGTCGCAACCACGAGTAACTTCATCTTAGTTCTCGAGTCACGGTTTCGAGTCAATCCAGTCCAGTCGCAATCAGAAGTAAGGTTTCGGCTCATCCTGTTTGGTTTCGACTCGCAACCTCGATTACGAGTCGCAACCACCGTTTCGACTCGTCCGACTCGCAACCTCAGTTCCGAGTCGCATCAGAGATCTCGAGTTATCACCATCATTCTCGCAAACGTCGTTCCGACTCGCAACCGGCTTCACAGTCTCGACTCATAACGGTTCGAGTCGTAACGAGATCGGTGATGTCCGTCTTCCTACATCATCGTACATCATTCTCTACGTCAACCACCTTTCTTTTCAACCTTCTCCGACCTCCGGTGATCACAGCAATCATCTTCTCCGAGCAACCTTCTCCGATTACCATCATAGTTGACCACCACCTCTGTTCACCATCGACCACCATCTTCATCTCTATTCATCACCGACGTAACCTGCAACTCCGGTCACCTTCTCCGGCCATACAAACAACATCGTCATCAGCCATATTATCAGTCTTCAGTGTCTCTTCCGACACCATCATCAATATCATCGTTGACCTTCATCACCGTCTTCGACCGCCATATATCGTCGATTTCCGGTCATCATCTCCAGTCAAGTTCTCACTCTCCGTTCATCACACCGTTGTTCCGTTCACGTGTTCGAGATTACTGTTGTGAATTTCGTTGTATTCTCGAGTTCTTGTTACGATCAATACCATTCAAATCTCGTTTGCACTTCTTCGTGTTTGGTTGGTGTATCTGTTCAGAACGAAAAAGAAGGATATAGCATATTATTTGTGACAGTTTAGTTGTCGGGAAAGCTGTTGATTGTTCTAAAAATCTGATTGTGACACTTAGATTATTTGGTTTTAGATTTTAATATATTAATCATTTTGTCATCATTACACAATCATTAATTATAATAATAATAACTATATACTTTTCTAATTAAATAAAAAGTAAAAGTTAAAAAAAAAAAATAATAATAATAATAATAATAATAATAAATAAATCGAGGGTTGGTTTGTTTGTGATAACGGTTTTGAAAGGTTTTGAGGTGCAGTTCAAAAAGCGGGTTCATTCGACTGCTGAGTGTTTGAGTTAGCGAGTGCACGGGTTCTTGTTTGGTTTGTATTTTGAGGAGAAGAACAGAAGTATCAACCACTGAAATTATGGCATTCGTGTTTCACAAACCAGTGGCTCAAGAAATTACCAGAGAAGAGATACTTTCTGTCTTTTGCACTCCTGAATGTAGAGAAAGGGTTGAGGCATATCATTTACACAACGCTGAGCTAATACAAGATTATCAAGACATAAAAAATAAAAATTTTACTTTATCAAAGAATGAAAAGCTTTATAAAGATAAAATTGAAGCTCAGCGAAAAGACATCATCAAACTTAAGGATGATGTAAGTGTAAAAACAGCCCATTTCTTAGAGGCACAGGAGAAGGTATGCATTTTAACTAAGGAACTGGAAGATATTAGAGACAGATATCAAATTAATGAACTTAATATCAAGAAATTTGATTCTTCCAGCAAACTAGTTAAAAACCTGTGCGATCAACAGCTTGCGTACAAAGAAAATAAAGGGCGTGGTTTGGGTTTTAATAAGGCTCCTCCTCCTTATAATGACAATTATACTTATTTACCTATGACTGAGGAGGAGATGATAAATGAAAGTCAAATGACTTATGGTCCCAAAAATAATAAGTCATCATTTAATGGCAAACCAGTTGAGAAACAGAAGTCTGCTCCAATAAATTTTGTTTCCAAAGGCTCAATTGATCCTAACGTTTCATCTTCATGTGCAGATGATAGTTCTGAAGTAAAGTGTGGAGATGTTCATGGGAGTGAACCAGTCGTTGTTTCAAATATTTCTGAACCTTATCTTGAACCTTATTCTGAACCAACTGAATCTGACCTTGCTTTTAGTCGTTCTTTGTTTGCGTCATTTTCTGCTTATGTTTCGTCTTTTGAGCCTGATGTTTTGGGCAAAACTGATAATGTTTGTGTTGAACCTTTGAACAATAAGTCTGGTGATGAATCTTCTTCAGTTAATGATTGTGATTGTGATGTTTCTAACTCTTCAATTGATGATTGTGTTACAGGTGAGGTCCCTCAGGATACATTCAGTGAAACCACTGAAACTTCTTCTCAAGAAAATCAAGAATGTCCTGATTCATCTTCTGAATCGGTCTCAGTGGACGTCCCTAATGTTGAATCTAGTGGGACCCCATTGGAAACCGTGGATGAAAGCAAACCTAAATCGGATTCACATGATACATGTGTTGACGAAACATGTGTTGATGAAATTTCAACTTGTTCTAAAATTAAAACTGAATCTGAATCTATTAAAGAAGAAAAAGGAGTTGAAATAAATGAACAGTCACCGAAAAATGTTTCTGAAAATAAAGATAAACCTGAAACACCGGTTTTTCAAAATGATCAAGATAAAAGTGAGAAGGATGAATCTCATCATCCGTCTACATCTCATGCTTGTGCTAGTTCTGATCAGCAAGTACAGAAGAACTCAGAAAAGGCACATGGAACACAAGCAACGCAAGCTCGGTTATCTAGACCTATCAAAACAGCTAATGCTGCTAGCTCTCAGAATCTCCATACATTGAAACGACAGACATGTTTCAACTGTGGAATTCCTGGACACATTGCTAGAAATTGTGTTCATCATCCAAAAGTGCAACAAAATGCCAACACTCACTTGTGTGCTGATGTTTGTGAGCCGGTTCACAACACGCAAAAGGAGCCAAAACGAGTAGATCAAAATCGAGGGTATAAGAAGTCTGCTCATCAAGGACAAGGCAGCAATAATCCTCATAAGGCTCGTGACAAGGTGAATGAAAGATTCAATCAGGGAGAAAAGACGAAGAATGGTGCTCATAGCAACAAGAGTTCTGCAAACAGCAAATATAAGCACCCAAATTCGTCTTCGTCTGAAAGTCATGTGCAGGCGCATCCAACACGAAGAGGACCGGTTTGTCCTTCAGGGTCTGCAAGAGCAAATCCAGCTGATCAGAATGCTTTCTACATGAAGAGACAAACATGCTTCAATTGCGGCATTGCTGGTCACATAGCTCGGAGCTGCACACATCGTCCCTACGTACCATATTATATGCAAAATCGGAGGGTTACACCAAAGGACAACTACCATTCTAAGCCAATGAAGGTATCTTCACCTAAGGCAATGAAGAATGTGAATCCCAAGGTTAAACCTTCTGATGGGGATTGGAATGCTGCTAAAGCAAAAAGAAAACAAGCTTTGAAACCTACACAAATTTCGAAAAATAACAAGGTTGATAAGTCAACTGTTTTGCTAAAGGCATCTAAGAAACTAGAAAAGCCTAAACAAATTTGGAGAGCAAAACAAAAAGCAGCTACATCTCAAATTTTTGAAACGAAAGGGGACTTGTGTTTGAAGGAAGTATCTTATTTTGATGCTTCAGGAAATCCCAGGACCACGATGGCCTGGGTACCAATGTCTTACTAATCTCCTTACTTTTCAGGAACAACCAAGGAGGAGCTGTTGACAATCTCTGGAATGTTGATAGCGGTTGTTCCAGAGATAAAAACGGGTAACATTTCACTGTTGCAAAAAGTTCAATTTTTTTTTTACAGATGATATGTTTCCTTTGGAGGAGATTAGAGAAGTAAGAAATTATCAGCAAAAGGTACCGTTTAAATTTAGTACTTTGATTTGAATTTGATTAGTCTTCAATCTAATGACGGAACGGTTAAGCAAAAATATTTTTCTCTCTTTTTCTTAGTTTATACTTTGTACATAATGTGTCCTTTCTCTAGTAAATGGTAAATTTGCGCAAAAATACAAGATTTATGCACAAATTTAGGGGGGAGAGGAACATATAGATAGATATAGAGTTTAGGAGGGGAAAACTCAGAAAATACAAAAAGAGTTTACTGTATATATGTATTGTTTTAGGGGGAGAAAATGACAAAAATACAAAAACATTTGAAAAATGAAAAAGCCAAAAAGAGAAATTGCATGATATGGGAAGTGAAATAAATGTTCGTGTTAAAGGGTTTGACTAACACATGTAAGGTGCCATAGCTGAAAAGACTAGGATCTACTGCGATATGTCGATAGGCTTGACGCTCAACATGATAAAAGATACTAAGTGATATAAACATAACGAACTATGTACCATGTGGGTAACATACCAACGGCGTATGATTTTATGGTCTTAAATCTTGCGTTGATAGATAGCCAACATCTGAGGTTTCGGGTCTTTATATTGTTGAATCATTCGGGGATATCTTGGCTGTCCTTCTGTTCAGAACTAATATTGTACATGACCCCAGGAAAGAAAGTCACTTGGAATTAGCTCATTTCTATTTGAATGTCTGTATGTTGTCCCGATACACACAATTTTGATCTGATTCTGAAATCTTCTCTGAAAAAAGTCATGTACCTCCTCTGCTACATCCAGATATATGCTGACCTGGAGGTGCTAGGCAACGACAGCTTCTGCTGCATCCAGATACATGCTGACCTAGCTGTACGTTGTCGCTCTGTAGATCATTCATACACCCGAAAGAGGCCCTCAAGTGCCCAAAAGAAACCCAAGAAACCTATATCAAATTGAGAAAAACTCATTTGATCTGTATATTATACCATCTCTACTTAAGATCTATTCTGTTCTCTTCTCAACCTATTCCCAGTTAAGATTTCAGAAATCTGGATTGGACTTGTGAAATATGTGGTAGGGAAGATACTTGCATGATAGAGTGTGCTGTTTATATTTCCAGGATTTGATTAGTATTTATTTGGGTGTTCATTGTTAAAGAAATCAAAACATGATAAAACAGATTATATTTTGACCTAGACACAGTCATGATATCTTAAAGGATGACATCAGTATACTCACCTGCTACGATGAATCGTTGTGCTTACCTTGATCGCGGGGGTATGCCTTGGAATGAGACACACGGGTAGAATAGTATAGTATTACCAAAAGCATATCACGAAGTTAAAAATTGAAAGTTGAGCGTTAAAGTTTAAGTGGACAAACATATTGGCAATCGCATAGACCAGTTTGATTAGGCTCGTACTGAAAAGTGTTCCTTAGTCTGCCTGAGAACGAATTTTGATCCCATTGCAATTGTAATTGTATATTATGGTAGTTGTTTATATTTTAAGTTCTTATTTATTTCTTGCTCTTAAAATTTAAAAAAAAAAATATTTCAAAAAAATACAAAAATAGTGTCTTGCTTTTCTATAAAACCAAAAATCCAAAAATAGAGTGTTTATTTATTTTTCTTAAAATTAAAATGTAACCGTTCTTGAAGATTTGACTGATCATCAAAAGTTAAAAGAATTTAAATTGTGAAATTTCATGTACCTAATGTTCATGTGGTACTCTCCCTGTTGCATAAGAAATGTTTGCTTATGAGTTTGTGAGTATATGCAGAACTTGATTTCAATCAAGAACAGGGGTTGATGAAGACTGAGATGCTGTTAGTTGCTGAAGAAGCCTGAAGCAGCACAACAACAAGATGTACCTGAGTCAGAAGAATCGGATACGAATTGCCGTCTGACAGTGATAGTGCATTTGAAGAAGTACCGTGAATCTGCTTGAAAGACAAAGACTGAAGAAGAAAAGAGCTGCTGAGAATCCTCCTCTCACATTCTTTTTGACAAAGATATTTCAAGCAAAGCTGATCGAGATCCTGATATGAAGCTAACCACAAGAGCTGAAGAAAGAGACCCAGTGCTGAGAGTTCAGAAGTCAAGAACTTCCACAACATCTGAAGCAAAGCATTAACCATAGACTTCGTTGAAGACGTTGTTGAATTCATGCTATGAAGACAATTTGATGGCATCAGTCTAGGGGGAGATTGTTAGGCCCTAAAGTGTGAGACTGACGCATCAAATTAACACAACGGGTTATGGTTACGAACTGGGCCTTACCGAGTTAGATTATATTAGGTTGTGGACCTTTATAGGTCACTTGGGCCAAGCTTTAGGCCATGTGGGCCAAGCAGGCCCAAGGGGAGCCCATGTAGGGACTTGGGCTTAAGTTAGTAGATAAACAAGTTTCTAACTTGTTTTAGGGTTGGATATTCATAGTTACAATTTCTAGAGAGAGCTAGAGAGGGAGGCGATTTTGTGAGCACTTGTACTAGACGGTTTTGCTTGTTAAAGTAATAGAATCGTGTGCAAGTGTTGAAAGTGATTCGGTGTGTTCTTCGTATTTGGTTTGTTCTTCATATTTTCGTGTTTTTCTTGAATCTCACCAAGTTTGGATTCCGCACAAACTTGGTGATTGTTTGATATCATTGAAAGATCCGTTTCACGGGACTTACAGGTGTAAATGTTCCCAATCTACAAAACCGAAATATACATTCTTGTTTTTGTTTCTTTCTGGATTATTTGATTAAGCTTTTCAGCGTACCATTTAAATATTTTAATATGATGATGATCATATACGACTCGAGTTTAAAAACGAAGTTATAAGTAATAACTTTTACCATTTAAATATGTTTAGGGTTTTTACACTCACACTAACGTGTGTAACAACTTATCTTAAATGGATTATTTGATTAAGCCTTTAAGTTGCTACTTATCTTAAAATTTACAACTAGATTATTTGATTAAGCTTTTAAGCGTATCATGTAAACCCTAATAAAAAAAACTCACTCTAACGTGTGTAACAACTTATCTTAAATGGATAAAGTAGAACTTTAAAAACGAAGTTATAAGTAATAACTTTTACCATTTCTTTCAATTGCTTATAACATTTGGAGTTTCGTTTCTACCATTATTCATTGATTTTATTTGCATTTTTTAAAAGAACTAGGATTACGACCCGCCGCAATGCGGCGGGGATTCTTTATTTATAACTAAGTCGATCTACGACCCACACGTTATGTTAAACCTGTCAAACGGGGTAAAAATAGACGATGTAAAAACGTTCACCCACACACGCACGTTGCGTCATGTTAACTCGCAAAATTTAGAACGAAACGTAAAAACGTTAAGCCAAAGACACAGTTGTGATGTGTTAAGTCACAAAATTTAGAACCAAGCATAGAGCGAAAAATTTGCGAAAAATGGAAACTATAAATGACCAAAGTTGAAAGTAAAAAAAGTTATGAGGCTAGATTGCAAAAGATAAAAAGTTTTGGGTTAAATGTAAAAAAAACAAATAGTTTTGGGTTAAAAGTAAAAAAACAAATAGTTTTGTGTTAAAAGTAATTTATGAAATACTTTTAGGTGAAAAGTAAAAAAAAAACATTTTTTTTTGAAACCCCCTAAAGTCAACGTTACGACAACAATATGCATAACAATTTTTTCTTTGAAAACCCCCAAAGCACACCCCGCGTTGCGGCGGGGCGTAAAACGGTGTCAAATATTACTAATGTCACACAACCGTCATCGACAACCAACACTGACTTGACCTATAATATGCGTATTGCGACGAACCTGTCAAACATGGAAAAATAGAGGTAAAAACGTTGAACCACACATGCACGTTGCGCCGTATTAACTCGAAAAATTTAGAACTATACGTAAAACGAAAATTTGCGAAAGATGAAAAGTATAAGTGACAAAAGTTGTGAAGTTAAATTGCAAATAATGAAAAGCTTTGGGTTAAAGTTAAAAAAACAAATTATGTAGGGATAAAATTGGAAAAGGTACAAACCTTTGGGTTAAAACTAAAAAATCAAGTTTTTTTTTTGAAAAACTCATAAAGCACAACTTACAACTAATAATGCACAAAAAGTTTGCAAACTTATATAGGTTTTAATTACAACTGATTCGTAATTAATTAGTGTTTTTAAGAGATTTTAAATGTACAAAAGGTAAAATAAATTAATAAATATTAACTACTGGAAAGTAGTGCTAGAGATATAGTTTGGTCAACAATAAAAGTTTTTTGAGTTAATTACACATATAGTCCTTGTGGTTTATCACAAGTAAAAATTTTGAGTCCTATCTTTTTTTGTAACATGTTCAGATTCCGTGGTTTTAATTTCGTAACACCTTTGGGTACTTAGGCCAACGAACGTTATCTTTTATGTTTAATATAGGTGAAATAACTAAAATGCCCTTTTACAATTAGAAGGACCATTTATATAATTAATCCTATCTTAGTTAAAGGCACTGTTTTCGTAATCTTGCTATGTTATAACCAAATCAGCCATTTCGTTGTCCCGCATTCAGTATTTCGGCAATTGCCGTCGGCAACAACCCATTCTATTTGTAACATGTTATCAACAATAATCAAAATGGATGTTAGTTTAATGCAATTCAGCACTTCGTGTAACACCCCGCGTTTTGAAGTCAAAGTACAAGTCAAAGTCAAAGGAAGAAAAGATTGCTAAATGCGATCTGTCATTCCTTGCTTAATTATTGATTGTACCCTTTGACTTGTAATCGATACTCTATTCTATGTTACTTTAGTTGTATTATGTGGAGTAAATGTAATGATCACAGTTTAATCGCTAATCTACTTCACGTTGTCCCATCGCTATCGCATCGCAACTCGAATTACGTGTTCAGGATATTGTTTTACGTGTGTGTGCTATTTATATGTTACTTGTGCATGTTTATATTCATCTTGTGGTGGTTATTCGAAAATGCAATCGCAACGCAATCTCATCGCAAACTGGAAACGCAAGTTTAATTATGTTGTTGCATGTTAGTTAGGTTATTTGTGTTTGATACTATCGCATCGCTTACTCGCAACGCTCAACGCGCGAAATGAAACGTCGAAAACCAACTCACTGCAGCCCTTCGATCGAATGACCATTCGATTGAATGGTCATCCGTCCGGATGACCATCCGATCGGATGGCCATCCGATCGGACTGCCCTCCGATCGCACCTTTGCACCGCCTTTCCCCTTCTGTCACCTATAAATACCAACTGTCACATCATGAACGATGATGTGACAGCTCTCTCGTCCGACCAGCGCTTCTTGTAAGTTTCTACCTCAAATCTTATACTTTCTTGATCTACACACACTTTCTCATCATTTTCACCATCAAAATCTTAACTTTTCACCATGAAATCGGCTGATTTAGGGTGTTCTAGGATGATGTCATCATGGGTTCTCATGAACTTCAAAGTGTGACCTCATTCCACCAAGAACAACTCAAATCCAAGAGATTTCAACATGTTTAAACACTGATTTCTCCATAATCTAAACATTTTCCAACTGATTTCCACTTTTCTTCATCATTCTTAACTTTTTACATAAAAACCGATGGAATCCTAGCTCGTTCAGACCTTTTCACGGGTTGAACATGAACAACCGTCAAGAACAGTTAACTGATCGGAAGAACCGTTACTGTTCGTTCTGTTCTCCATGATTGTACGCTTGAACTCAACAATCACGTATTTCCTATCGATCTTATTCCGTTGCAGCTTGGTAGTTTTGACATCATAGTAGGCATGGATTTTCTTCGTGAGAATCGTGTTGAAGTCGTTTGCTTCGATAAGATGATTCGTTTCTCACTCGCTAATGGTGATCAGCTTTGTGTGTATGGCGAAACCCCTTCGAAAGGTCTCAAGCTTATGTCGTGTATCGAAGCAAGCAAGTATCTCCGCAAGGAATACAAAGCTTTCTTGGCTAATATCGTAGTAGCGGAGAAGGAAAAGAAAGAGAAGGAAATAGATAAGGTGCCTGTGGTTCGTGATTTTCCTAGAGTCTTTCTTGATGATATGCCAGGTTTACCTCCGAGTCGTGATGTCGACTTTCGTATTAATCTCATTCATGGAGCAAATCCTGTTGCTAAAGCTCCCTATCGACTCGCTCCATCTGAAATGCGCGAACTCTCGAGTCAACTCCAGGAATTGCTTGACAAAGGCTTCATTCGCCCTAGCACCTCTCCTTGGGGCGCCTGTCCTTTTTGTAAAAAAGAAGGATGGATCGTTCCGGATGTGCATCGATTATAGAGAATTGAATAAGCTGACTATCAAGAATCGCTATCCCTTTCCTCGAATCGATGATTTGTTTGACCAGTTACAAGGTGCTACGTGTTTCTCGAAGATCAATTTACACTCAGGCTATCACCAGTTACGGATTCAAGAGGAGGATATACCGAAAACCGCTTTCCGAACCCGATACAGCCACTATGAATTCATTGTTATATCGATGTGTCGCTTACCTCTCTCACGCATAAAGACAAGCCTTTTGTTTGGGGAACCGAACAAGAGACTGCCTTTCAAACCCTCAAGCATATGCTCTGCAATGCTCCTGTGCTCGCTTTACCCGACGGAAACGATGACTTCGTAGTCTATTGTGATGCCTCGAACCTTGGTCTTGGTTGTGTTCTCATGCAATGGGACAAGGTTATCGCCTAAGCGTCTCGTCAGCTCAAGATCCACGAGTAGAATTACACCACCCACGATCTCGAGCTTGGTGCTGTTGTTTTTGCGTTGAAGATTTGGCGACACTACCTGTACGGTACCAAGTGTACGGTCT
The DNA here is from genome assembly GCA_030545235.1 of Helianthus tuberosus. Classification (NCBI taxonomy): domain Eukaryota; kingdom Viridiplantae; phylum Streptophyta; class Magnoliopsida; order Asterales; family Asteraceae; genus Helianthus; species Helianthus tuberosus. Next base: position 92,113,534 of record CM060411.1, read on the forward strand.
TCACCGACCATAAGAGCCTGCAACATATCCTCAACCAAAAGGAACTGAATATGCACCAACGCCGATGGGTTGAACTTCTTAACGATTACGACTGTGAGATTCGTTATCACCCTGGCAAAGCAAATGCCATTGCCGATGCTCTAAGTCTATGAAGCTATTTTCATAGCGTTCGCAATATTCACGCCCAGCACAATCTCGAAGCTCTTATCCGTGACGCTCAACATGCTTGTTTTACCGAACGCACCCTGAAGAAGAAGAGGATTATCAATAACGGCGAGCAACTGGTGAATAAATCGAATGGTATATTTCATTACCTAGACCGAATTTGGATCCCCAAGCGCACTAACTTATGACAAATTCTCGTGGACGAAGCCCACAAGTCTCGATATTCTATTCATCCCGGTGCCGACAAGATGTACCATGACCTTCGTCTACGGTATTGGTGGCCTGAAATGAAGAAGGATATTGTTGTTTATGTTTCAAAGTGCCTCACTTGTTCGAAAGTCAAGGCCAAACAGCAAAGACCCTCTGGCTTACTCGTACAACCCGAGATCCCTATGTGGAAATAGGAGAGTATAGCTATGGACTTCATAATGAAACTCCCGCGCACGCCATCAGGTCACGATAGCATCTGGGTTATCGTTGACCATTTGACTAAATCTACTCATTTTCTGTCGATACGAGAAGACTTTAAGGTAGAACGATTAGCACGGATCTACACCGCCGAAATCATCTGTCGACACGGGACGCCTCGTGATATCATTTCTGACCGTGATGGTCGGTTTACCTCGCGTCTTTGGGAAACGTTTCAATCTGCTCTCGGTACTACTCTTAATCTAAGTACCGCTTTCCATCCCCAAACTGACGGCCAGACTGAACGAACGATTCGTACCCTTGAAGACATGCTTCGCTCGTGTGCCATAGATTTAGGTGGTAATTGGGACGCGCACTTACCTTTGATCGAATTCTCGTACAATAACAGTTATCATTCTAGTATTCAAATGGCTCCATTTGAGGTATTATACGGAAGAAAATGTCGATCGCCTATTGTATGGCCCGAGATCGGAGATGCACAAATTACCGGTCCTGAGCTATTGCAAGAAACGACTGACAACATCCTCCAAATTCGAGGCAATCTCCTGAAAGCTCGGAGTCGTCGGAAAAGTTACGCCGATAGACACCGCAAGCCCCTTGAATTTGACGTTGGTGATCATGTTCTCCTAAAGGTTTCACCTTGAAAGGGTGTGATGAGATTCGGCAAGAAAGGAAAGCTCGCGCCTCGATATGTCGGGCCCTTTAAAATTCTGGAAAGAATTGGCAAAGTAGACTATAGACTCAAACTACCAGAGGAACTTAGCAACGTCCACCTGACTTTTCATGTCTCAAACCTCAGAAAGTGCCTAGCCGAGCAGGATTTACAAGTGCCAGTTGAGGATCTACAAGTGAACGAAACATTACCCTTCGTGGAAAAGCCTGTCGAGATCATGGACCGAGAAACCAAGAAGCTTAGGCGCTCACGCGTTCCCATTGTGAAAGTTCGTTGGGAAGGCAAACGCGGCGTCGAGTTCACCTGGGAACTCGAAAGTGACATGAAGGCTAAGTATCCACAGCTCTTCATTACGCCTGTGCCTTAATTTCGGGACGAAATTCCCTAAAGTAGGGGAGGCTGTAACACCCCGCGTTTTGAAGTCAAAGTACAAGTCAAAGTCAAAGGAAGAAAAGATTGCTAAATGCGATCTGTCATTCCTTGCTTAATTATTGAGTGTACCCTTTGACTTGTAATCGATATTCTATTCTATGTTACTTTAGTTGTATTATGTGGAGTAAATGTAATGATCGCAGTTTAATCGCTAATCGACTTAACGTTGTCCCATCGCTATCGCATCGCAACTCGAATTAAGTGTTCTGGATATTGTGTTATGTGTGTGTGTTATTTATATGTTACTTATGCATGTTTATATTCATCTTGTGGTGGTTATTCGAAAACGCAATCGCAACTCTATCGCAATGCAATCTCATCGCAAACTGGAAACGCAAGTTTAATTATGTTGTTGTATCTTAGTTAGGTTATTTGTGTTTGATATTATCGCATCGCTTACTCACAACGCATCGCAACGCTCAACGCGCGAAACGAAGCGTCGAAAACCAACTCACTGCAGCCCTTCTATCGAATGACCATTCGATCGAATGGTCATCCGTCCAGATGACCATCCGATCGGATGGCCATCCAATCGGACTGTCTTCCGATCGCACCTTTGCACCGCCTTTCCCCTTCTGTCACCTATAAATACCACATGCCACATCATGAATAGTGATGTGACAGCTTTCTCGTCCGACCAGCGCACTTTGGGCCATTTTCTCTCGATTTCTCGCGATTCTTGTAAGTTTCTACCTCAAATCGTGTACTTTCTTGATCTACACACACTTTCTCATCATTTTCACCATCAAAATCTTAACTTTTCACCATGAAATCGGCTGATTTTGGGTGTTCTAGGATGATGTCATCATGGGTTCTCATGAACTTCAAAGTGTGACCTCATTCCACCAAGAACAACTCAGATCTAAGAGATTTCAACATGTTTAAACACTGATTTCGCCATAATCTAAACATTTTCTAACTGATTTCCACTTTTCTTCATCATTCTTAACTTTTTACATAAAAACCGATGGAATCTGAGCTCGTCCAGACCTTTTCACGGGTTGAACATGAACAACCGTCAAGAACAGTTAACTGATCGGACGGGGTGATTCCCATCCGATCAGATGACTTGGACTTGGTGGAGTTTCCGTTGTTTAACACGTGGTCATACCATCTTGGTACAAACGCAAAACTTTCAAAATTCATCAAAATCTTTCAAGTTTCAAAACGAACAAGTTACTGAACGGACTGTCGTCCGATCGAATTTCCATCCGATCGAACGACAATCCGATCGGATGAGTTGTGACCTTTTCAACACTTAACAACTTTCACAAAAATGTAAAGAAGGTTAGTTTTGGCGAAACACCATCCGATCGGACGGCCATCCGTCCGGATCACCACCCGGCCGGGTGACCTGAATTATAGAAACACTTCTTTATTTTTAAAATGCTACAACGAAAACTTCAAGGCCATCATACACAAACACATCCACCCCAAACGAAGGACAATTCGACCGAATGGCGATCCGTCCAATTGAGCATCTGTCTGGATTATCATCCGATCGAATAACCATCAGTTTGGATTGTCATCCGATCAAATGACCATTCGTCACCCAATCACCCGTCTCCGTTTTTCGCACTATTCATCGCTTACGCTATCGTTATGTAATCAGGCTAACTTTCCAGTGCTCCCTTCAATCCAAGAGAGTGTTTATTTACTAAACACAGTCTGTGAGTATACTCGGTCCCTTTTTGCTTTACGCACCTTTGGGTGTTACATACATTACCTATATCAAATAACATCGATCACACAACGCAAACACATTTTATACGCTAACCGCTCTCGCATGTTATACGTGTTATTCGATGAATGCTTGTATGTTATGTTTACACAGTGATTGTTGCCTGACACCTTAGCAACGATAGTACTACAGTTTGGACTCAGCACCTGTCGTGGACGGGGGTTGCTAAGGGTATTTCTTCACGTGTCACAGTGGTGATATGCGTTGCGCACTCTACAACTCGCAGTCATGTCTGTGCATATTTCATTGTCGATAACCTACTAGCTTCGCATTACTACGTCTTACATGCTGGTTATGCGTAAACGATTTTGCTATCTATTATACTATTAAACTAGTATGTTCACCTTTACACTATGTGTATTGACTTTTATTTTAACGTATGTGACAGGTGTTTTGGATGTTGTGCTTTACCTTGCTTTTGTTGAATCAAGCTAGGAGAAAGTCTAGAAACAAATTTAATAAATTCTGAGTTGTCGAAACAATTTATTTTTCTATGAGATTCTATGTCTGTATTAACTGATTTGCTAAGTATGTTATGGTATGGGACGTAACTTTAAATATTTAGTAAAATTAGTTGTTATGGATTTCTCCTGGACAATCTGTATCGCTCAGTGTCGCGCCCTGATGTTTCCGCCATCGGTTGGGGTGTGACACTTCGTTCCTACGCAACCTCCACCACATATATTCACAAAAATTTTTATAAATTTGGTGAAAAATCAAATTGCAAATAGTATCACCGAATTTCGTCAAATTTGAAACCCATAGAAGATGATCACTAGGACCGCATGAGTTAGATTCGTTTCGTTTCATTTTGATTTCATCTTCTTTTAAAGTAATTGCACTGATTTACTTCCCAGAATTCTGTTGAGTTTGATCATCAGAAATTGTAATGATCAAAGTTTACCAGATTCTGAGACTTATCAGAATTTTTCTGATCGTTTTTCTTTGTCTAGGGTCACATTCTGATCTTTGTTGAAGATATATTGACGGGTGGTCCGTAGGACAACCCTTAAGTGCCTTAAAAAGATTAAAATCCCATGCTTTACACGTTTAATTGTTTGAACTTGGTAACTACTAGTTGTTTGGACATGCAGGTGCAAATGGAGCATAAAAGGGAAAGAATTTGGAGCATCAATAAAAAATAACATTTTGGAATTGAAGAATTAAGAGGATAGCATGATAGAGGATGAAATTACGAGAACGTAGGCGAAAACGGTGAAGAAAACGGAGTTGAAACGAAAAAGTTATGCTGAAAACAAGTTTTCAGCATTTCTTACCGTATGACAGGAGCTCCTGGCCGTAAGACTTGATTGACAGCCGTAACCTACGGCTGGGAGCCGTAGGTTACGGCTCCGACTGATCTCAAAATGTAACCTACTCATTTATTAGCCATTTGAAGAGGATTTATGGAGTCTTATCATTTCCAATCGGTTACCATCATCTTGTTCACGAAATTGAGAGCATTTTGGGAGACTTTGGCAAGGAAGAACACTTGTTAATCTTTAGTTTTATGTGTGTGATTGCTTTGAACATCAAAACTATTTTGCTACAATGTTTGTCCAAGCCATGAGTGGCTAGTTTTCTTATGGTCATCCTAGGTTGGAGGTTTGTATGAGACAATTGTGTTTTGGATTCCATATTTCTAGAATGGTAAACTTTATCTATGTTTTGTTTATCATGGTGTGTGATTACTTATTTGTAAATTGTTGATTCTTATGATATTCTAGTTTGAAACCATACGTTCTTGGTGCCGTTGGCAATCGAGATATCATGGGTAGAATTAGGATTGGGTAAGGGTTGATTGGTCATCGGGTAACAACCTCACGTTCTCGGAATCTGAGTACTTAGTTCCCTTTTATCACGATAAGTAATTGCACATGAACTATGTCTATGTAGTTCTTTCTAGTGGATGATAGCACAATTGTTGAAGCAAACCGAAAACTTAGGATGGTCATTTGTCCCTAAATTGTTTACAAAACCAATTTTCAATTTGCAATTTAATTAGTAATCTTAGTTTTAAAAAGCAAACAAACAATCCAACTCTTTGAATTTACTTTTTATTGCAATTAGTTTAATCTTAGTTAACTTAGATACACTTCTAAATAACACACATTCCACAAACTCTCTGTGTTCGATACCCTATTACCGCTATCTATATAGTTGTTTTTGGGATTAAATTTGCGTGACCACGACAATCACGTCAAATTTTGGAGCAACACTTCCTTAATCATTAGTTTTGTTGCTTTGATCCTTATGAACAATAATACTTTTGTTATGATGTTGATTCGAGCCATGTGTGGCTAAACACTTTATGATCGTCCTAGATTAAAGGTTTGCTTGAGACATTTTGTATTTGATTTCCTAATTTCTAAAATAGCAATCCTTATCTTTATGGTTGGTTTGTTATGGTGTGTGATTGTTTGTTAGTAACTTGTTAATTCTTATGTTAATCTAGTTTGAAACCATACGTTCTTGGTGCCGTTGGCAATAGAGATATCATGGGTAGAATTAGGATTGGGTAAGGGTTGATTGATCATCGGGTAACAACCTCACGTTCTAGGAATCTGAGTACTTAGTTCCCTTTCATCACTGCAAGTAATCACACATGAGCTATGTCTATGTAGTTCTTTCTAGTGGAATGATAATATGAATGTCGATACAAACCGGAAATCTAGGATGGTCATTTGTCTCTAATTTGCTTACAACCAAACGTTTCTCCTTTGCAATTTACTTAGTTAAATCTAGTTCCTAAACCAATTCACTCAAATCAACTCTTGAATTTACTTTATTGTCATTAGTTTAATTTTAGTTAATTTAGATAAAACTTCAAATAACACATATTCCACAAACTCCCTGTGTTCGATACCCACTTACCGCTATCTGCTTAGTAGTAATTGGATTAAATTTGATTGTGACCACGACATCACGTCAAATTTTGGCGTCGTTGCCGGGGAGTAGTGCGCAACGTGTGCTATTTTTGTTCTTTTCTTAAGTTTGTTATTTTTCTGGTTTACGCTGGGTGTGTTAGTGTGCAGGTATTGACAGGTGCATGCATACTAGGAGCTCTCACAAGCTTTCACCATTAGCATTTAATCCGGATATCGAACGAACTTTGCGAGCAAACAGAATTTTGTTAAGGGAAAACACAATTAGCGGTTCACCAACAACACCAACTACACCAATCACACCAATTCGATACATGGATCCACCACAACCACCACCCACTACGGGTGAACCTACTCCACCATTTATACCAACATCCACTCAACCTTCACCAAATACCACCATGCCCAGTTCAACTACCGAATTTACTTCACCATTTGATATCCCACCACCCAATACTACATTACCTACCACTACTCAAACTGAACCTACCCTTACCTTTAGCCCTGCTTCTACAATTCCACCACTCACCCATTTCTTCCCAGCTTCAGGTCAATCATCATCCACCTATACATTACCACAAGGCTCAACTGTTGTTCATGCTACTTCATCATATGGAGTACCAAACCAGTCAGGTTTTCAATACTCATCTTTTCCATTTGGGCCATCATCGGGGGGTATAGAAGGAGATGGATATGAAGAAGGATATGAAGATTTTGAGGGTTATAAGGAAGAGGGTTATGCTTATGTGGGTAGTGGAGATCAAGGGGAGTTGACTTATGTACCTGGTCAAACGCAAAGAATGTCAAGTGTTGGTGGGATTCCACAACAACAACTCATACCACAACACATTAGGCCAAGGCCACAAGGGCCACCAATGCAACGCCCTATACCATTGCAACAAGTTCGTCCGCCAAATGTTCAACCCCAATTTCAAAGGCCAATTCAACAACCACCGATGCCTCAACAACAAGTTCAACAACCATTCGCACCACAAGGGCATATACCAAGACCAATGGGTCCTATTCATCCAAGGGGTCGATTGGGTGTACCGAAGGCATCTTAGGGAACATGCGAGGGGAATTGAAGCGCATTTTAGGCCGGTAATTACTCACAACCCTTCACCGGTGGTTATTCCTCACAATAACCAAGGAAGAACTTTTGAAGTGAGAACAAATTCTTTGCAAAGCTTGCCGAAATATAAAGGTTTAGCAACGGAAGAACCTTACTTCCATTTGGAGGCCTATGACTCAATTTGCAATACTCTTGGAAGTCAAGGTTTTTCGGCCGATGATATCAAGTTGGTACTATTTCAATTTTCTTTGGAGGGTAAGGCAAAGAAGTGGTTCTACACTTTGCCTTCAGCATCTATTTACACTTGGGGGGAAATGCAACAAACTTTCTTAGACGAATTTTATACCGCCCAAAAGACCAATGATGCTAGGAAAGGGTTGAGAAGTTTCCAACAACAACAAGGCGAAATGTTCCATGAAGCCTTCGAGCGCTTAAACATGATGATTAAAAATTGTCCACACCATGGGATTGAGCTTTGGGAGTTGATGAACGCCTTTCATGAAGGGTTGTGTGCCGAGGATGCACGTGATCTAATGTCCATTTCAAATGGGACTTTTGGCACAAATTATGAAGATGAGGATTGGGAGTTCTTGGAACAAATGGCCATTACCTCAAAGAGGAAAGCTCAAGCATCAAGGAGAGCACGACCGGCTGTCACGAGATCGCAAGTTCATGCAGTTGACGATGGTAATGTTCAAACTACTAATCAAATTTATGATGTTTGTGCATTGTGTAATGAAATAGGTCATGCGGCTGAAAATTGCCAAGGAGGTGATGGGCAATACGAAGAGGTTCATGCTGTGCAAGGTCAAGGAGGGGGTGGTAGGAACTATAACATGAATTCTAACACTTACCACCCCGGGTTGAGGAACCACCCAAATTTTCGGTATGGGAACCCTTCAAATCAAGCTAACCCGAATTTCCAAGGAAACCAAGGATTTGAAAGGCAATATCAAACGGGTCAAAGCTTTTCGGGTGGAAATGAAGTAATGGAGATGTTGAAGGCGATGCAAGTTGAAATGCAACGAATGAATCAACGTGATGAGGTTCGGATGCAAAAGGACGAGGCCCGTGATAAAGCGATTCAAACTTTGACCACCCAAATGGGTCAACTTGCAAGTGAAGTGGCGATATTGAAGAAAGCAAAAGGCCAGTTACCAAGTGACACAGTGATAAATCCCAAAAACATTAAAAGTGTTAATATCAATGTGGTAAGCACCGTTCCTAGTACAAAATTTAATGAAACATTGCTAACTTCTTCGTCTCAAGTGAATGTAGGTTTGGAAAAAGATTCCGAAATCGAGAATGATAAAGAGTATGGAGCGCCAATCGTGCCTATCCGAGTGGGGAAACTAAAAATTCCTCATGCATTGTTGGATTATGGGGCGAGCATGAGTGTGTTACCGGGTGAGCTATATGACATGTACGATTTCGGTCCGCTTGAAGATGTAGACACCATGGTGAGTTTGGCGGATGAGAGTTGGAGGCGTCCACGGGGAATTGTTAAGAATGTAATGATTCGGTTGGGAGAATTCGAATACCCGGTGGATTTTCTGGTCTTAGATTATGCTACTACCAAGATGGCGTCGCAACAAAGGGTGATTTTAGGTCGACCGTGTCTCTATACAGTAAATGCTCAAATCAACTGTAGAGACGGGATCATTATTATGACCGAAAAGAGCCGTAAGTTATTCTTTGATGTTCATACGAGGATTATTAGTTATGAGTCCATTGAGGGGAAGGGTAGCGAATCTAATGGTCATATGAAAAGCATGTATCAAAGAACGAAAACGAATAAACCACCGGGTCGTGAAGAAAAGTATGAAGGTTCAAGCAGGAGTGTACGTGATTTTCCACCGAACAAACATGAGATGGATGCATTTTGTTCAATGGCACGAGGAAATGATGGAGATGATAGAAATCGTTTCTTTGAGCCACCATAAATGGGGGGTGGCATGGTCTGGCTGAAGACCTGAAAACTTAGCGCTGCTCGGGAGGCAACCCGGGGATTTTACATTGATTTTGTTTGTTTTGTTATTTTTCTATGTTTCAGGGCTATGGCAACGTTCAAGTGTGGGGAAGATGTGCTGAGATTGGTGTGAAGGTGGTGATAGGAAATTGGATCATTTACAATATCTGTTGTGTCAAACTTCACCAGGTCAATGTACTTTTTCCTTAGACTTGTCATGTTCTTTAGCTTTGAAATATCATAGTTTATTAGTTTGTTTTTGCTTATAAAAAAAACAAAGTTGATGTTTTTGGTGTTTAAGTGATCCTTCCCTCAAAACCATACATTGGGACAATGTATCCCAAGTGTGGGGATGGGGAAATTTTTTGAGAGTTTTAAAAAATTTGTAAACCCAAGCGGAAATTGTTAAAATTTGAAAACTTGATATTGTGCTATTTGACACACCGACACCCATTCCTAGTCCTTTCTTGGTGAGGATTTGAGCCACACATGATTGTTATTGATATTTCATTGTTTGAGTGGCGGTGTGTGTTGTGTGTTAATAGAACTTGTGTGTGAATACTTGTTAAATCCTAGAGTTAGCATGCTTTTGGAAATGATAGGGGACTTTTAGGAAGCCTCGTCTAGATGTGTGAGAGTGCGGGATTGGTGGGTTGGACCTCATTCTTTACAAATATGAGCTTGGTATTGCGAGGGGTGGGGGTTTGGTCTTTAGAAAGCCATGTTTGAGCCTTATACCATTCGGTTGTGACCCAAACCTACTTCTTACAAAAACTTTACCTATTGAGACGACCCGGTTTAGGAAATTAGTTTGTGATTGTTGATGTTCTTGTATATATTGTTGAGTTCTATGCTTAAAAAAAGAGAGAAAGAAAAAAAAAAGAGAAAAGAATATGAGAAAAATACAAAAAGAAGGTTTTAGTTGCAATAGTAGTTGAAAATGTTGATGAAGTTGTGTATATAGTTGATGTTTGATTTGTTTAGTAGTAGAAATAAAAATCGGGTCGAATCAATAAGCTACTTTCACATTCCCACTATTTCCTACATTTACACATAGCCCCGTTACAACCCGAATGTCCTTTTGATTCATAAGCATGCTAAATATTTGATAGGAGGAAACTTGATTTTTATACAAGCTTATTGTCGCACGCACACACATACGCATTGAGTGGTTTAGCATTATGTGCTAATATTTCTTGCTACCGAGAGTCTTTGTGAGGGGTGTGTCTTGTGGTATGATTGAAAGTTAGTAGAAGGACTACACATTTTAGCTTGGTTTGCATGATTGATCGCTTGTGTTTGTGAATAGTTTTGAATGAGTTGCTTGGGACAAGCAACGGGTAAGTGTGGGGATGTGACGGGTGGTCCGTAGGACAACCCTTAAGTGCCTTAAAAAGATTAAAATCCCATGCTTTACACGTTTAATTGTTTGAACTTGGTAACTACTAGTTGTTTGGACATGCAGGTGCAAATGGAGCATAAAAGGGAAAGAATTTGGAGCATCAATAAAAAATAACATTTTGGAATTGAAGAATTAAGAGGATAGCATGATAGAGGATGAAATTACGAGAACGTAGGCGAAAACGGTGAAGAAAACGGAGTTGAAACGAAAAAGTTATGCTGAAAACAAGTTTTCAGCATTTCTTGCCGTAAGACAGGAGCTCCTGGCCGTAAGACTTGATTGACAGCCGTAACCTACGGCTGGGAGCCGTAGGTTACGGCTCCGACTGATCTCAAAATGTAACCTACTCATTTATTAGCCATTTGAAGAGGATTTATGGAGTCTTATCATTTCCAATCGGTTACTACTTCTTGGGGGACGATTTTTGGAGCAACTTTGGAGACTTTTGGCAAGAAAAACACTTCCTTAATCATTAGTTTTGTTGCTTTGATCCTTATGAACAATAATACTTTTGTTATGATGTTGATTCGAGCCATGTGTGGCTAAACACTTTATGATCGTCCTAGATTAAAGGTTTGCTTGAGACATTTTGTATTTGATTTCCTAATTTCTAGAATAGCAATCCTTATCTTTATGGTTGGTTTGTTATGGTGTGTGATTGTTTGTTAGTAACTTGTTAATTCTTATGTTAATCTAGTTTGAAACCATACGTTCTTGGTGCCGTTGGCAATCGAGATATCATGGGTAGAATTAGGATTGGGTAAGGGTTGATTGATCATCGGGTAACAACCTCACGTTCTAGGAATCTGAGTACTTAGTTCCCTTTCATCACTGCAAGTAATCACACATGAGCTATGTCTATGTAGTTCTTTCTAGTGGAATGATAATATGAATGTCGATACAAACCGGAAATCTAGGATGGTCATTTGTCTCTAATTTGCTTACAACCAAACGTTTCTCCTTTGCAATTTACTTAGTTAAATCTAGTTCCTAAACCAATTCACTCAAATCAACTCTTGAATTTACTTTTATTGTCATTAGTTTAATTTTAGTTAATTTAGATAAAACTTCAAATAACACATATTCCACAAACTCCCTGTGTTCGATACCCACTTACCGCTATCTACTTAGTAGTAATTGGATTAAATTTGATTGTGACCACGACATCACGTCATATATCTTCCTTTTTTCTTTTGTACTATTATCTTGTATTTACTTTTTTATTGATCTTCTTGACTTTATCTTTTGTATATGATCTGATTGATCATCTTTTTCTTCAATACTTACAAGAGTTTCCTAACAAATTCCCCTAAGTATTGTAAGAAAAACACTAATTCATAACAATAAACATAATGAAAATTCCAAACAACAGAAATTCAAGTTGCAAAACACAAACATTGTTCAAGAAAAAAAAAACAAGGAAATAACATAAATATATTGTTTTTCAAGCAATGTTAATTCTGTAAAGATCATCATTCTTCAGCTTCTTCTTGTGGTAAATTATCTTGTGACACTCTTTGTACCATCCTCTTGTTGTGATCCATTCATTGATGATTACTTCTATTGTTTTCCTCAGCATCTCCTTATCACGTCCCTTTGCTTTGAGTTGGTGTTGTTTCTTGTTCATGCACTCCTTTATGTACTGGAGAGTCTGATTCGAGTATTTGCATATGTCAACAACTCTGAAGAGAGCCTTCTTTTCTTCAATATCCCTGAAAACAACTGATAATTCTGGTTTTTCAAAGATGATACCTGTTCTCACTTCTTCTTCAAGCTCAACAGGGATGGATGTGTTTGAAGGAGGAAGATGTACTTTCTTGCTATGCACATAATCATAGTTAATACATAGATCAAAATCTGATAAAGCTGCCCTTTCAAACAATTTTACTCCATCTTTTATCAGACTTTGAAGGGCTCTTCTGATAAATCTTGTATTTCCCAATCTTGATCATATGTCTTTTTCAGCATGATTATGTCCAATGGATGAAGTAAGTCTGCGAGGTCACCATCTGTGATTTTCTGTTCACTGCCATCTCTTTTAGTAGGGTGCATTTATTTTGCTCAAGAATTCCACCTACTCAATCTGGTGTGGCCCGAGGATCCACTTTAAGTACTCTCACTATTGGATTTGTAAGAGTTCTGTGAATGTTCCTTTCTCCTCTTTCAAGCCTCTCTAGTCGCCAATCCCTGCTTATAGGACTGAGTGGTCTGTCTAATTTTTCTTCTTCAGACCAGTAGAACTCTTTGAGATGATATTCTAGAAATATCGTGACATCTTTTTCAATTTCTTGTACCAGAATTGTCTTCCCTTCAGAGACTTTTCTTTGTACAACTTTTGGCCTTTTTGAAGAAGTTGTAGAGTCTTGTCACTTCCTTTTCTCTGCTAAATTCAGGGATTCGCCGAAAGCTGTTTCTCCTGATGAAGTCTTTATTGGTTGTGTATGTTATTTATCCTTTTGGGAAACAATGCTTAAGTCAGATATAACAAGAGGAGTGGTTTCATACCTTTTCAGCATCTCAGATCTTGACACAGGTGGTAGGATCCCCGTTGGTATAGGCTCTGATTGACTTAAAGGTGTGGCAGGTTTTTGTTGTGGTCGTCTGATGATCTTTAGTACCTCCAGATGTGAAGCTTCTATGGGAATGGGGGTCTTCAGCTCATGAATGTCTACTTTTGCCAATCTGGCAACATTGTACTGCATCCTTTTCATGAGTGATTGAACATCACTTATGAGTTGAGTATTCTTCATCTCTTCTTCATGCACCCTAGCAAATTCTACTCTGTTTTACTCCTTTTGTGTTCCCCATTATTTTACCAACTTTTCAAGGGCATCTGTCAAATTGTTGTTGCTGGCCCTTAAGTTGTTGATTTCTTCCAGAATTGGTTGTTTCTTTTGTTTCAACACTATCTTTCAACTATGACTTTATATTATCCATTTCTTCAAACATTCTTTTGAAGTCTGCTGAAAGTCTACTACTTTCTAGTTATTTTTCTGGTTACTGTTGTAGGTTTTTCAAAGATTCAATGTTTTTCTCTGTTTGGCTTCTGATGGCTTCCACTGATTCTGACAAAACTTTCATGTCAGATTTCTGACTCTTTATCTCTTCTAGCAGCATATCCAGTTTTACTTCAACTGGTGACCTTTTTTCCTTAGTTGGTGTGTCTTCACAAACTTTTATAACATTGTCTAGTACTTGGTGAAGCGGTTTCGTTGAAATAATTGGTGTTTCAGGTAAATTTAGAACAACAGATGTTCCTTCTAACCCACCAGCTGAAGACACACTTGTTTTTTTAAAGGGTTCTGGTTGATCCTTGGATCCACCAGAAGTACCTTCACTAGGAATGTGAAACACATTCACATTCTGGATTTCCTTACTTCCTTGAATCATATCTGAAAATGATTCTCTGTAAGTTTATGGGAAAAACAGATTTTCCTTTTCTTGATTTCCTTGATCAATTTTCTGATCTCCATCTGTTGCTGTCTTAACCTCCTCCTCACCAATTGATTTGGAGTCAAGACTTATAGAACTTGTGATTTCTTCATTGATAGCAGCAAGTTTTATAAATGTCGTTCTATAACTTACTTCAACAGATTCTTCAGAATTAGAATCAGTTGAATTTCTTGCAAAATGTAAAGAAGAATTATCTTAAGCACCTGTTTCTGCTACATGAGATCCCGCTTCATGATGAATTTCTGTTTCTTGATTCTGCTGACCTTGATCATCTATCTCCATTGCTTCTGGTGAATTTCTGATGTTTTAGTGCTGATATTCCTCTGTTTCATCAGTTTATGGTGCCACTAACCCTTGACCTTCCTCATTTGGTGAAGAGGTACTGTCAAATACTTCTACATTTTCTGATGCTTCATGTACCTTTTCTCTGTTTAGAATTTCTTCATGCAGTCTCCTGTAAGGTGAGTCTGCTGTTAATAAACACATCATGCTCTCAGGTAGAATTGGAACATCCGTGTTGGAAGTCCACCACTGTGTTGCACACTAGAGCTTCATAACAGGTGATTTCCAGATGCTTTCTAATGCAGGCAATTCCATGTTTCTTTGTACAAATGTCTCAGCAACAATAATTGACAGAAATCTAGGGTAAGGTAGATGAGAAGTAATTCTACCAGACTTGGTGAGAATAGATCTCTTCATATGATTGAAGATTTCTGTTCCATAGTCAATGGTAATAATTGATCGGTTTATTTGATCAGCAGCCCCTATTTTTGAAGTTAGGCATTTGTTTAGGGTCTCCATCATGACTTCCAAAAGGCAGGTAGCTCGTTCCTCTTGAATTCTCCAATTTTTCTGATTCGCTTCTTGTATCCCAACTCTAAAAATTGCTTCATCAGATCCTTCTTCTTTGGAGCTTCAATGTAGCCATCGAGAATGGGGAGTTCAACCATTCCCTGATTCTTCCTGGAGTGATGATAACAGAAATATTCCCCCAAAGATGAGATGCGACCTAGTCTCTTCCGGTATCATTGAATGTATTGACAAGTTGTTGCAGAATTTTCTGTGGTACTTCTCTGGTCTTTGTCATTGATTGAGAAATCAGACATCTAAGCAGAAAATCAACTAAAAGTTGACATTTTTCATCATATTCCGAGTGTTCAGCGTTCATCAAAAGGTTCTGCTCCACCGCCTGATCAGTGAGACGATGAGCCAATTGAACAACTTACTGGATGGTGGCGAGGTTAGCTGAAGTCACATGACTTTGAATCTCTGGCACTAAACCCTTAAGGTATAGTTCGATACGCTTAATGGGAGGATCCACCATAGTAGGACACAAGATAGCTAGCTCATTCGATCTTTTTGTGTACGCTTCAATTTCTGACCCCGTCATCTTTAAGTTGAAGAACTCTACCTCCAGCTTGTGGATGTCATCACGATTGCAGTACTCTTCCTTGATCAATTCCTTGAAGTTGTTCCATGGGGTGGCATTAGCAGCGACCAACCCCAGCATCTGAACCTGAGCGTTCCACCACGTGAGCGCTACACCTTCGAGACTACCAGTAGCATACTTCACCCTGCGAGCCTCAGGGCATTCACACATCTCAAAAACAGATTTGAGCTTCTCAAACCAGTGGAGGAGACCTACAGCTCCTTCGGTACCACTGAAGGTACTAGGTCGACAGTCCATAAAGGTCTTGAAAGTGCACATGGGAGGTTGTGCAGGTTGACCTGCCGTGAGATTAAGAAAGGACAAAGTTTAACACAAAGGTTGGTTCACGAGAGTAGGACCTAGCGATCCTAAAGTGAGTTGAAATGGCAGGGTATACCTCCTGCCTGAGCGGCTGCAAGTACCGCAGCAACTTGTTCATTGATCAAAGTCGTCAGCTAGGCTTGAGTTAAGTCAGGCGTCCACTCATGATCTTCACATCGAAGAAAACACAAGTAAGGAAAGTCTCGTGCATGTGTGTAAACGTGGAGTGACAGAAGAGAGTAAGCACACGGAGTTCAAGCAACAGTTGTTATACTAACTAAGCATACCATATGCAACATACTATGAATCTAGCAAGTAGGCAATATAAACATAAATCATATCACCTATAGTGTCGAGCCTTGCACGTGGAGTGAAGCGTCGTTGTGGATCGTTGAGCATTGTACAGGTTATAGTCTGGTTTTGTCAAAAAGTTTTTCCCTTTTTTAAAACCAAGTTCACTATAACCAATGGCTCTGATACCAATCTATCACACCCCCAAAATCCACATGCGGAGTATCACCGCTTGGAGGCGTGACTGACCAGGATCAAGCCACCAATCTTATTGAACAAGCAGGTAAGTAATTATAAAATCCAACACAATACAATTGGTGTCCAAACAAAACATAGTTTAAGTTGCAAGCGGAAGCATAATGTTTAAAACCAAAACATAAGTTTAAACGTTTCAATGTTTAACAGGGCACACATCGGTCCATGTCCCACAATGACTATTCCCCATGCAAGCTCCAGCTAAAAACCTAGTGACCTGCAAAGCATGTAGTAACGAGTCAACAACAAAGTTGAGCGAGTTCACAGTTGGGTGTTTGTTTTAAGTTGTTCCAAAAACAGTTTCCTTTAACTGGCATCCCTGCCGTGGGGGTTACCCCATAGTTGAAAACGTGTTCTGTTTAAATCCCGTTTACTCTGGCTATCCAGCCGTGGAGGCTACCCCATGTTTATACTACTAGACTCGTTACCATATCGACCACTGACTTTAGTCATGTTTATGTGCCCTTAGCATCAATGTCTATCATCATTGACATGCCCAGATCCATTAGTTCACGTCCGTCCTCTGCGGCACGGTGTGAGGCTTGTCAGACCTAAATAGCGCTATCTAACTAATGACCCGCTCGCCATTGGCCTGGCGATTAAGTCGATATAAAAGGAGGGACTTCGTGATAGAGTTTTGGTCTAGTGAAATTTAAACTGTCCAAGAGGATGAGGAATTACATTCCTTAACCCGTACTATCCTACCCAAGAAGGACGAGGAAATCCATATTCCTTAACCCATTCCCAACCCCTGGGAATCCCATGCCTTGTAGAAAGTGTGAACTCACCTTAGGTTAGCTCGGCAGATAAACGAAAGGTCAAATCGAGCTGCTAGGGGTCAACCACGTCCTAACATGGTTACCATACAAGTCAGGTCTAGGTTCAAGTAAGGCACGTATGTTTGCATCGATTTATCAAATCAAGACATGTAACAATCATGGCATGCATGGCATACATTTAGAACATGCTAAACAGATCAGTAACTAAGCCCAATAAACAATCGGCCCAACCTGTTGTGCGTCCAGCACAACCTTGTGCGACTCATAATGGGTTGTGCGATTGGAACCATACCCGGCCCAAAACATCCTTGGCCCAACAGTTTAAACAGCCCAACTAATTAAATAACAGCTGACTTGTGCGATCCAAAACATCTTGTGCGACTCGGAACATCTTGTGCGACTGGGATTTGGGCCATTCGGTCCAATAATATGTTAAGTCCAAACACTGTGTAAGGCCCAAGACTTGTGCGATCGACACTGTCTTGTGCGATCCACAAATCTTGTGCGATCATGCATAACCTAGTTGTACTGTGTGCCTTGTTTTGTTGTACCTAGCTTGTGCGATCAGCTCTTGTGCAATCAGATCAGATCTTGTATGATCTGATCTTGTGTGACCGACAAGCTTGTGCGATTCGTTTTAATATCCGAAACTTATGCTATTTAGTTATATCATTCAACAGTTTCCCTCTTTACACACAATCAATCAACACAATCAACAGTTTTAGATCATGCAAATCATCGATCAAACAAGGGTTTTATCATCTAATTCATATAAACCCTAGTCATATTCAAAGTATAAACAATAACTTATCAAATCATCGGTTTCAATTCATCATACAACACCTCATGTTCGATCATATAATGGGTCCGATTACACGAACATACAGCCGATTAACAAGCATTCGGTTCTAGATCAATAATATGCAAATCTGATTAATATGAACATTATCAAATACACATATGTGAGCCGATTTCATGAGCACTAAGATTTAACAGTTTATATCATGTTCAATCACAAGATATCACTAGATCATCATGTAATACACCTAGATCATAACACCATCAAACATACAACCGATAATTATAAACACTAACTGATTGAGAGAAGAATGGAATCAATCCTAGCAAGAAAGCTTCGAGAGATAGGGATGTGTTGCCGTCGGCTTCGAGAGAGGAAAGAGAGCGAGTAGGGTTTTGTGTGTGTTCTTGTTTTGCAACAAATGAGAAACAAAACTCCCTAAGGATATGTGTATGCGCATGGAGGAGTGGGCCGGACCCAAACTTGGGCTGCCCTTTTGGTTCGAGTACAAGTTGTGCGGCCCAACAGAGCTTGTGCGATTGGGTTGTGTTGTGCGATCGGTTCATTTTGTATACATACAATCGTTACACATAAACACATAACATAACATTCAATTAATCAACCAAGTTCATATAATCACATAACGTTCCCACTGGTTACATCATAGTACAAAAAGAGGTTTGAAACACGAGTTGTCACAATTGTTATTAAGTCACTAAGGCCTCGTCCATCCCTATGTGAGCATGCATCACAATCATCATCAAACATCATCAATTATGGTACCTGAAACATATGTGAAAGTACGTCAGCATAAAAATACCGGTGAGTACATAGGTTTTGTGAGTGTGTTAGATTCATGGCCTTGAGTTCATACTGCAATACCTCGTCCAACTACGAGAGTTGTCGAGTGTATACCTTGAAAATAAAAGAGTTTGATATTGCAGTATGTTTCTATCAACTTTTACAAGTTGATATATGTATAAACCAATACCATTGTAGTCATGAATCTTAACTGAAAACATTTGTCTTTGTAAACCAAGTTGTTAATCGTTCTCGTATTAAAAACTCGTATGGTTTATATCGTTAGGAAAACCTCGTATTGTAACTTCATTTTGAAAACATTCGTCCAAGTGATCTAGATAACGCAACGACATATAATGTGTTAAAAGCACTTATATATAGGAAGTACCAGCGGCGTATCCACCATGCCTTTATCACATTACACCCGCCCCGTTACCTAATCACTTACCATAACCCAATCGTTCAATAGTTCAAATAGTTCCAATCGTTCAAATAGTTCAAATAGTTCAAACAGTTCACATAGATCAATTAGTTCCAATGGTTCAATAGATCATATCGTTCACATGGTTTCAGATAGTTCCAGTGGTTCAAATAGTTTACATAGATCAGATAGTTCCAGCGGCTCAAATAGTTCAACTAGTTCACATGGATCAAATAGTTCCAGTGGTTCAAATAGTTCAACTAGTTCACATCTATCAAATAGTTCCAGTGGTTCAAATAGTTCAACTAGTTCACATAGATCAAATAGTTCCAGTGGTTCAAATAGTTCAACTAGCTCACATAGTTCAAATAGTTCCAGTGATTCAAATAGTTCAACTAGTTCACATAGATCAAATAGTTCCAGTGGTTCAAATAGTTCAACTAGCTCACATAGTTCAATAGTTCCAGTGGTTCGTGTTTAGATTGTGAAAACTAACTTTTGGTCGTTTTATTGAATATATTCAAACCTGTGTAACTCGTCCTACTCGTTAACTCGTATTAACAAGCCACCAAAGGGTAAGTTAACAATCATCAGGTTCTGTCATTACCCACATTACCCCCATAACCATGGTGAAAGTCCGATAATGGGATTTGTTAGATCATGTGGTATCATAATACCCTATGGTACCATAACGTACTATGGGTCGGCTTAAATAGTTAAGGAATGTCATTCAATTGTCTTTCGACCAACGCCCCAACAAGTTTGTTTATATAATTGAAATCGTTATGTTCAACATAAACCATAGTACTTGTTTTAGAAAACTCGATTTTGTTTAGCACATATGAATCACCCCAAAATAATTAAAAATGGTAAAAGAGGGGAACTATGTACTCATATTGAATTGCAAGTATCCTCGATCTAATGAACTTAACAAAGCTCGGCAAATCAAGGAAATCAAGTAGTACCTAGTAATCGGATCTCTAAGTTAATAAATCGACACCTAAATCGGAAGATCGGGTAGAATGAGGTCTTGTAAACCAAATGAGTATTGGAACTCATCTGATATGGTTTAACGAAGCCTACGCTCTAAATCAGAATCTATCCTAAGTGCTTTTGACCCGTTACGACCCATTAAGGTAGCTTACGCTACTTTAACGCGTCGTTCGCGCGAATGCGCGTTCGAGACGCCTAACTAGTCCTATGAAAAGTATTATATGCCCTAACATATTTAAATATGTTGCATAATCAGTTTAAGTGGCAAAAGTTAAGTTACATATGCTTAAATACCAATTATGCATGAAAAGGGCATTTTGGTCATTTGCCTAAGGCCTATAAACTACCTATCATACAACTAATTAAACTAAGTGGCCATAAGGTATACCCTCGAAAGGTTATTCCCTATACAAGTATGGTCACAATATATGCTTGGTCGAATCCTAATGATCGACCAAACGGTCGGGTTCGAAAGTCTAAGCGGTTGTCAAGACCGCTTGACAAACGACCCTAAACAAGCACTAGACTCAAAGTGATGAGTTAAAACATGTTTAACTAAGTTAGAAAACAGGTTTGATATCAAAACAAGGTGTTTTGATACCCAAAAATAGCTTCGTTGCAAAATACGCATAAACACGTATTTTGACCGAAACTTTGACTCGTCACTTCGACTAATCAACGTGGAAATCAGTAGGTATAGTTACATGGGACTATAACCATCGTGATTTCTCTCACGTTGCAAAGTTCAAACGAACTTTGTGTTGACCATAAACTGGTCAAAGCAGAAAGTCAAAAGTGTTTGACTTTCATTCTTGAAATGCATAAAAAGTATGAAAGAAGCTTACAAAAGGTCCAAGCAATGAAGAATTTGATCCAAAATACTCAGGTATGAAGTTTTTAACTTCAACTTAGAGCAAATTTAGATCAAATGTGTGAGAAATGAATGAAGATCAAGTGGGTATTTATAGGAAGTCATGAGTTTACATATTTTTTAGTGATTTTAGCTCTTTTTACAATCTATTTCAAGTTTTAAATTTATAAAACATGATATTCTACTAGCACTCTACACACACGCTTAGGGAAAGTATACCCATCGCAGACGTAGTATAGTGATGGCAAGATACCAAAGTCGTCCAATGACATAAGAGCTTTTAGTACCGGCTTATCGTCAACGTCTAATCGAACCAACTTTTGAGAAAAGATTTTTAAGCTAATAAAAGATAAAAACAGAAAATAAAAATAAAATAAAAATGATAGACGAGAAAGAATCACTTGGATCTAACTTATCTTTCATGTACCCTTTTGATGATTTCCGCACTTTGGGCATTTTAAGAGATTGTCTTAGTTATAGTAGTAGGCCCCTCTTCCAAGGCGACGTTACCCTCAACCTAGTGGTTTGAGTCAGCAAGGATACAATCCCAAGAGGTTGGATTATTGAAAGATAATTAAGTAAGTTATTAATGCAAAATGTGGTGGACCCCGCTTCCGAGGCGGTGATCACCCTCAACCCGTTGGTCTGAGTCAGCAGGGATATAGTCCTCGCGGGGTTGGTTTAATGTTTTAATAAAAGTTTAAGAATAAGGGATTCAAGCTTTTTGCACCTCTCCCGTGGTGGGTAATGCCCGCTCCGACTCGTGAGGTGTTACTGGGCTTGAACCAGGTTCTTGCAGGATCTATACACTGAACGAGACATAGAATTACCCAAACAACCCTTCCAACCCTCTTCCAGGCAATTAACATGCTTTATATAGATCGTAAAGACATGAATATGTAAAATCAACGAACATATGAAGAATGATTGAGTAAATTCACCTTCAATATAAAAAACTATTTATTAATGTCATTAATACATACCCAATTAAAAAGGAGCCAAAGATTGGAAATCATAAAAGAAAAGTCTTCACCAAGTGATGTAAGAACTTAACCAATCATGACCTTTGTTTGACAAAGATTCTTACGATCATTACTGGATCCCGAGACTACACACCCACTCTAAAGATGGAAAATGGATGATGATGGTGTTGTAGTGGTGGTGGAGTGGTGGCAAGTGAGGAGAAGTGGTTTACCAAGGGATGAGTTGAAGTGGAACCAAGCACTCCTATTTATAGCTATAAACAGAAGCTTCAGCATGGCCCGTGCCAGCCTGGCATGGCCTCGTGCCCATCTCTCTTTCTCATCATCATTAACTGTTTGTCAGATATTGTACTAACACGTCCACGTGTGTCAACGGCATGGCCCGTGGCCAAAGTACTTGATGTACTATCACAGATTCTACAAATCTTTGAGTTGACCATGCCCCATGTTGGCTTAACACGTCCCCGTGTTGGCTGCCATTTTTGTATTTTGCAGTTGTCTTTATCTTCTGCCCAGTATCCCTCTTCGGACACGGCCCATGTCAGGTGGACACGGCCCATGTCAGGTGGACACGGCCCCGTATTAGCATTTTGTTCTTGTTATTTTAAGGTTTGGATGTGAGTCGGAGCTTGGCAATCTGCGACAATTCCTTCTTCTTTACATTTATGTTGGATTTTGCTATCTTTTTGCTCCTTTTGCAAATTTAAGCTCTTTTATCCCTAAAAATATAAAAGGAACGAAAACACGAGCTTTTTCCAACATTAGTACTAAAAAAGGGTTGCTTTTACGCTGTATTTGACATAATTTATATGTTGTATTTTGATTACATCAGTATTATGGTACAAAAGGAGGAAAGGGTTTTATGGATGTGGGTGAGAAACAAGGGGTGTAGTTTTGCCAGACAGGAAGGTTGTGCCAGAGATCGGCCGGGATTTCGGCTCTGGTTGCAGGTAAGCTAAATGAAAGAGAGAGAGAGTAGAGGGTTTTAGATGTGGGGGCTAGGGTTAAAATGAAAGGGGTTAAGGTATAAGAGGAATTTATAGGCTAGGGTTTTAGGGTGTGTAATTTGAGTTGGGTTGGGCTTGGCCCATGCGTATGGATCCGCTTAAATATACATTAATAATTAAGTTACTGGTTATAAACATGCAATAGGGAGCTACCCCATATAAGCTACTAAACTGTGTGGTACCGAAACTGAGACTATAGTGCAGTTGCCCTTGATCAATGTCTATCATCATCGATCGGTTATAAGGCCATACTAGTTCACTCCCATCCTCTAAGGAATGGTGTGAGGTTTGTCAAACCTAATAGCTCTATCAACTAATATCCCATTCGCCATATCCGGTGACTAATCGGTATAAGTGTTAGGGACTTCATGATAGAGTTTCGTTTAGTACACTAGAAACATGAATTATAGATATTGTTTATTTACTATTCCATTCCCCCGGAATATTGGGTTCCCAATCCACCAGGAATGCATGCTTTAAGTGTTAGTGTGAACTCACCTTTGCTTTGCTCACCTTTACCGGCTTTCAGAAGCGCGCAAATAGCAAGCATTGATTTAAAGGTATACAGTCACTTCGTCCAATGCATCATCTGATCAATTTTTTAGCCTGTGAAATATGCGCTTCTGACTCCACCAACATTACCACTATCCAAGATTCAAAAATTTGACCAATTTGGTAACTAATGGGCAAACACTTTGGATAAGATCATTAGCACTGTTGGTGATCGGAAGCCATAGCTTAAATCCAAAATCTAACTTTGCTTTCCATATTTAATAAAGGATTCCCATTTCAGTTTCTATAGATGAAAACACACTTTTTTAATGTTATAATATAGATTAAATTAATGCGATATAGTAAAAGAATACAAATATACCTGACTAAAGGGGTGAACACCGATCCTTGACATTCTCACCACCTGTTGCTACTAAAGGCCCTTCTCGAAATTTTTTACCTAATCAACTATTTACAATTCGTTTATTTGACTCACCCTTGACATTCACTGCTTGTTGCTCCTAAAGGAATTTCGGCTACATCCTACCCAAAAAACACAACATGCCAGTAGATACAACCGTATAGCCTCACAATTAATATGATTCATTTTATAACACTAACCCTTTGGATTTTTTCGGGCTTATAGGTTGATCTCCATGCAAGTATTTATTCCAACATCTTTTTTGCTTACATATTACAGTTATGGGCTTCTAAATACATTCTCAGGCATGCATACATGCAGTACATTAGCACTGGCCTAACCTGACCTATTCATGCTCTTTCATCTTCACGGATCTCAACACCTCTACTAAAATGACTGCATTCAAAATCATAGCTTTTAAATGAAAAAAAATATTGGCTAAACTCATTGAAACATACTAACAAACACCTGGTGGGCATTACTGAAGCATGTGATAGTTACCATCCTGATTCCTATCCTTTAATCCAACCAACATACCTGCAATGAAACCTTTTGAGTTTCCATCTACATCTAAGCCAGACTCAAATGAAAGCCTACTATTGCTTCCGTATCACTATATCAATAAGCCTAGGTCATACCTGATTATGCCTCCTACTTTGACACGCCTGTTGCCACTTCCTGCAATCATCACCGTCACATCACCGCCTCCGAATCTTATACGCATGATTCCCAAACACCATCATGCGTATATGTGCGGCGTGCTAAACCATGATATGTAAACGGGTCGTAAAACCTACTAACAAACTTTACAATATTATTCAATCAGAATTGATCTGGTACTTTTACATTATTATTGTTTGCATCTATAAATCGAAAATCACAAACATGATTACCTTGCAGTATGAACCAAATTAACTCAAATCAATAAACATCTCATTTCTACCAAAATCACCTATTATTAGTGCATCAAATGAACCCAAATGACATCAGTTAGATTTCAAATTTAGAAAACTAAAAGAAGACTGAACATTCTTATACATACTACGATCACTGCATGTGTTTATGCTAATCAACAAACTTAAAAGTCATAGTGGTTATACTCAGAACTTTAAACCATGGATAAAATTCGTTACCTCGATATCCGAACAAAAATTTAACTTGGCACTCTAAAAATTCAATGCCCAATGTCTTCATAGTCGTCTTGTCTTCTGCCCGAGGTAACTTATGAGGTTCCTGCAGTTTAACAACAAAAAATTAACCATTAGCAAGTTTAATATCGGTTTATATTATTAGTGTGACAGGGTTACCAGATCAAACATGTGGATATAACTTGGCCACACCTTACATCTTTTAGGACTCAATATCTAAACAGTGAACATGTGCTAACAACATTTTATCAATTACTTAGCAGGTAAAAGTATATAACTGAACCTGTGTTATAAGAAAAAAAAAACAAAAACCCATGAAAGATTATAACAAATCTATAGAATGTTCAGAATCATCGTTTCAATGATGCACTTTTTGAGTCTCTTACAAAAGAAATTGTATGTATAAAAAAAGATAAGTACATCTATAAAAGCGAGAACAATCTAAAATCAAAACAAAGAATATCTCAAATCTGGCAAAATAAACTCACCTAAATGATGCCGATGAGATTAGCTTCAATTCTTAATCTATACACAATACCGATGGTTGTTCATCCCTCTCTCTAACCTCTATTAACACTACCCCTCTTTCTCTGAAAAGCTTTGGAACCGCCGTCGCCACTTTTGTTAGGGTTCGCAACGAAACCCTAATTGTGCCGCTAGAGTGCCTCCTGCTGTTGTCGTCTTCAACCGGGAACATCCATAATCGATCGAATGGAAGATTGTTGTAGAAAGCGATTAAACAAAAACTAAAATCAGAGCACAAATCTATACCGTATATGAACAAAAACAGAACTTAAATATTCAAATATATAAAATACGTATACTAACCTCTTGATTTGATTGGAACCACAGTGAGAATAAGATAACTAAAAACCTAATCGGCCATGAACGACTAAACCATGAAAGAGAGGGAAAAATTAAAATAAAATATACAAACTGACCTTGATTGTGGACAAAATCCGATGATGATTGTTTGGTAGGAGATCTATACAGTTGATTCGGATCTTTCTCAATGTCAACGGAAGAACACAAGATCACCAAGAGATGAATATTAGGGTTTCGAGAGGGACGATAGAGGAAAGGTTTTCTGTCAGTGGTTTTTAATGAAAGGAATAAAGGATTTTGGACTTTTAGAAGCAATATATACCCGGGTCAAAATCCAGATCCCACATAACCCATTAACAAAAAAAGACCCAGACAATTTCCCGCCAAAACCACATCTAAGAGGCCCTAATATTGCGACATCTGTCCCAAATTATTTTCGTTTATTATATATAATAGATGAGGATCTATTTTTAACCCACCCAAAACCTCTCGACTTTATCTCCGTCATAATATCATGCAGACTTCTCATGATCTGATTGAAGACCAACTCGTTCCTACCTTTCCAAATACACCAACACGAAATTATAACCAGCCCCATGATAATCTTTTTCGCTTTCTTTCCAGGCTGAATAGAGTTTTTAGTATCCATTAAATCTTTGAACTCGAAAGCAAATATCGGGGGCATGTTGTACCACACACTGACGTCCGCCCACACTCTAATAGCCACCGAACATGCAGTGAATAAATGGTCCACCATTTCCTCAAACTCGTCGCAGAATGGGTACAAGACCGAAGTAATATCCACATTTCTTCTTTTCAAATTAACTCTAGTAGCGAGCCTATCCAAGTTACCTCTCCAAGCCATTATATTTCATTTTAGAGGCACCCATTTGCACCAATCGAAGTTAGGCATATGGCTATTTCCACTGTCCCTGATTAACGCCTTTTTAACTGAGTTCACCGAGAAACCTTCTTGACTGTCATCGTTCCAAATCCACTCATCCTTAACATTAGACAATCTCACCATGTTGATAACATCCTGACATTCCTACCATTCCCTAAGCTCTATATCCGACTCGGGTTGTCTAACCCAACTCGAAGAATAGCCCCTATTTCCTTGATCCGTATCAATCCTGTCCGAGACCCTGCAAGTTTTACACAAATCCAAAGCAAACGAATGTGGCCATCTTTCCATGAAAGGAAGATCACCCACCCATGTGTCTATCCAAAACGGGATATCAACCTCGTTCCCCACCTTTCCCAGAATCATCCTATTTAAACCTTTGCCATTTATTTTCATTTTAGAAATCAGTTTCACAATGTTATTCCAACATCCCGCGGAGTTACCGTTTAGAGGCAGGAAGCTTCTTTGGCTGTTTTTATTATCATACGCTTCCACCACTTTTCTCCACAGCTTATGATTTTCGACCCTATATCTCCATTCCCATTTATAAAGAACAGCCTCATTAACATCTTTAAGTCTGTTAATACCCAAACCCCTTTTTTTCTTGGGCCAGGTGACCCAGTTCCAAGCCACCCAGTTCATTTTGTTATTTTCTCTAGAACCCGTCTAAAGAAACTTTCTCATTTTTGCTTCAAGAATCTTTATTATACCAACCGGAACTTTATATAAAGAAAAGTAATATATAGGAAGACTCTCTAGAACAGAATTAATCAGGGTAAGCCTTCCTCCTATAGAAAGAGTTTTAGCTTTCTACACCGACAACCTTTAATCAAAAATCTCAACAATCGGGTCTCAGTTACTAATTCTATTCATATTGGCCCCTACTGTGATACCCAAGTAGGAAAGCGGGATGTTATCAGTGTTGCATCCAATCACCTTAGCCATGTCATTGATATCACAGTTTTCCACCCCCAACCCATATAAGGTAGGGGTGAGCAAGTTTAGGTCCGGACCGAAAATAACCGAGAACCGAATCGAACCCAAGTTCTTAGGTATTTAGATCGGTTCCAATTTTTCATGTAAAATAGGGTCGGGTCGGGTCGGTTCTCGGTTCTTTTCATGGTGAAACCCGACTTGGACCTATGGACCGGAACCGACCCTATATTTAGGGTAGTGAATCGGTTCTGTATTTTATGTTTAATCGGTTCTCGGGTCGGGTCGGGTAATGGTCGGGTCGGGTTTCTCCTTTTGCTCACCCCTAATATAAGGTGGATTTGTGTAGGTTAATTTTTAAGCCCTAACACAAGTAAAAAAATTCTAAGACATCTAGCCACATTCGTAAGATTACCCCTATCCCATCCCATTGAAAAAAGTTGTAACAAAAACATGAATTCCATACCATGTTGTTAAAAGGAAGAAGTTGATATAAAAATTTTCTTTAAAAGGTTTTTCAACACTTTCTTTCTAAATCTTTCAAATTAGGTGGCTCTCAATATTCAAGGGTTCCGGCCCTTGTTTAGTAGGTTCCACGATATAGAGTCATCCACAGTTGTAATCACACTTTTATCGTAAGTTACAATATTTTAAGCATAATACATAGTTTCCTCAAACAAAAGGATGACACAACAATATTACTACTCATTGCCTCAAATAAAGAAAAAAGCCGAAGCTTCCTAAACAAGTGTCGTATGTTGTATCACTAAATTTTAGTTATAAAATGGATCAAGTATTTTTTTTATGAGTAAAGTTCTATTTGAGTCCCTGTGGTTTGTACAGTTTAACCATTTGAAACCAAAAACCAAAACTGACTTGATTTGAGTCCCTGTGGTCTCTAATTTTAACCATTTGAGTCCCTGTGGTCTCTAATTTTAACCATTTGAATCCAAAACCAAATGTTTCTGATTTGGATGTTGTTTACTTTTGGATTCAAATGGTTAAAATTAGAAATCATAGGGACTCAAATCAAGACAGTTTTGGTTTTTGGATTCAAATGATTAAACTACACAAACCACAAAGACTCAAATAGGACTTTACTCTTTTTTTTATGCTTCCCTGTTATAATCCTTGTAAGTTGTAAACCCACACTTTCACGAATAATAACAAGACGGGAAGAACTACCAGGAACTCATTTTAAGCCTTTAAAATGATATGATCACTTGAGCAAGCAAGGGTGAGACAAGAGAAACAACGGTCAAAGAAGATGGTTGATCAGAGTCTTGGACAACAATTGAGATAGTTAATGGGGGAGGGAGGGAGGGTGCATTATTAACTTTGGTTCCAATTTTTTGAAAGGATTTGAAAGTTGATGGAACTGGAATAAAGTTAAATAAAATTTTATATTGTATTCAATGGCGGAGCCTGACTAAAAGTTTTGTAAGGACAGAAAGTCATGGGACCCATAATTTTTTTCCTATCGTTATGTTTCGGGTTATATATTCGGGTCGGCTATTCGATTCGTGTATGGTCAAACAATAATAAATCCAAATAAAAGTAAATAATCTGCATTCATTCAAATGACCCGTTCTTACACATAAAAAACTAAATTTGAACCCTTAAGTTTCATTTATATAAAAACTAGGTTAGAACCCCGTTACACGGGTTGAATAAATGTAATTTTGTATACTAAATAAAAAAAACTATATATTTTTAAAAACCTCATTTATTACACATGTTGAGTAAATATAATTTTATATATTAAATAATAAAAAAGTTATATCTTTAAGAATCTTGTTTATTGTATGGGTTGAATAAATGTAATTTTATTACTAAATAATAATAATAAAAAGGTTATATTTTAAATAAAAAAACTTCGTTTATTGTACGTGTTGAATAAATCTAATTTTATATAGCAAATAATAAAAAAATGTTATATCTTTAAAAACCCTGTGTATTACACGGGTCTATCTATTGTGGAAAAAAAAAATCTTTCTAAATCAAAATGGATTTTTTTATTATTTTTTAAATTAGGTTAATACTATTTTAAATTTTTGGTTTGATTAATAAGCCGTTTAATATAATTTCTCATAGTTAACAATAATGAGTCAAGTTATTCTACAAAGGCTTCTAATTGTAAGAAGTGTAAGAAGGATTTTTAGAGTGACAAGTGTCCAATAACCTAAAATTAAACCCACTACATCACCACCCAAAACCTAAACACCCACCCCCACCCAAAAACCTAAACCCCCCCCCCCCCACCCAAAAACCCCCACCCCACCCTTCGCGGCAAAGAAAAACAAAAAAAAACTATACCTCACAAAAAAAACCCCAAAACCTAACCCCCCCCCCCCAAAAAAAAAGCCTAAAAAACAACCTAACCCCCCCCCCCCCACACACACACACACACACTACCCCCACCCCCTTGGCAAAAAAATAAAAAAACAAAAATATATATACATATATTTTAAGTGGGCGATGGGGGTGGGGGTTTAGGTTTTTGGTGGTGGTGGATGTTTAAGTTTTTTTTTGTGTGTAGTGAGTTTTTTTAGGTTATTGGACACTTGTCACTTTATAAATCCTTCTTACACTTCTTACAATTAGGGTCCTTTGTATTTGATCCTAATCCTAACAATAATAACATTAACAATAAAAATTAACTACGTTTATCTACTTTAAGTGAAACAATGCTTTTTAGTTTAGATAAGACTTTACTATTTGAAGTTAAGTTTATGCCAATAATTTAGAGTTGATAAGATTTATATTAATTTAATTAATATTAAATAATAATTATCTACAACTAAGGATGGTCTAGAATAATGATAAGTGTCCCTTTATTGGTTTCTTTTATTATATAGTACTAGCGGTAAGACTCGTGTGCAAACACGGGTGGTTTTTAGAAAACCAAGCATAATACATTAAACAACGAATAACTATATATTTTTTAGAAGGGAATTACTTTCCCGAATGTTCATATCTGTTGGAAATGTGCTTATTAAACTTCGATACAAAAGCTGTAAAACATCAATGAATATACTAACAAACTTAAAATATTTACGTTGAAAAAAATCAATACATGCAATACAACTTGACTTTCAACAAACATTAACTACGATCAAACAACCTAATAAACTCCTAACATCTACTATTAGCCTAAGTACTGTTACATTGTTAACCTCTGTTGAGCAGCATCTGTTGAATATCATCTGTTGGTCTTTAACATCTGTTGAGCCATAGCAGACCTTTGCTTCTTCAGATTTTGTCTTCATCAGCAGAGGATCACTTTGGCAGACCTTCGACATCGAACGTAATCGTAATTTGCACTTTTGCAGCTCATTGTAAACCTGAATACCCTTAGCAGCTCTCTGCTCAAAGCATTCATAATATAATATAACTAATTATTAAAAGGAGAACATGAAATTTGGCAATGAATGAATCTATGGTGTTAACAGCAAGCAAGAGAAAGATACCTTCGTATACCGACTCGTCTTTCTTCTTTTAGAAGTGTATATAGAACACCTGAAATAGATTTGACTTTGTCAAAGAAATCGAATTCTCTACCCAACATGAAAGATACCTTCGTATTCAAGATTAAGATAAAAAAAAGTATACATAAAAAACAACTCACATACTTATATAGAATTCTTGAAACCATTTTTAGTACCCTTTTTTGCAGTCCTCACTGCAAGTTCCTTCGCTCTTAGCCAATGGTCGATTCTTGTTGTTAAAAGGAAACTCCTAAAAATAAAAAAAAAATATGTTCATCATTTCAACTAATGACTTACAAAATCATGACTTTTTACTCTTAATTACCTTCATTGAAGCAAAAATAGTAGCAATGCAAGTAGACATTTTGTTCAAGCTAGCATCAAACTTGCGCGAATTCTCATGAGGTTGACTTTACATATCTTCGAGAGCTCTATCATGATCAGTTGTAAATCCCTAGAATTGAAACCCAGTTAAATAAAATTCATGCATGACTAAAGAAATGATATACGTTTTCTATATAAACATAATATATAACGAATAACGAATAACGCCTACCTAACTTTCTATAAGAAGAAAAGGATGGGAATGCTATCTCTCTTAGAGCACCGATGTGTGGTAAAACACTCATGTCTTAACTCTCATATAAAAGTTCCTAATTTTGTTAGAATCCTACTTTTGACATAGTCATTAAAATTTTGAAATTGAGAATATGTTAACTTATACCTGGTCGGGCACGGTAACAAAATGGGTCATTTAGGAAAATAGTCATGTTGAGATTAGTAACCCTTTCACTAATCTGATTAGATATACCTACGATCACCAATCTCAAAGACATTACCAAACAAAGAACAAACTACTTTTCATTCAAGTAGCGTTTCATCTAAAAGAAAATTCAGCAGCAAGCACACGATCTTTTTGTATAAGATTCCGAGTTGTTCCCGTTTCCTTTGAGATGCTACCCTATTAAACAAAAAGAAAAATTATACCAATCCACTGTTTTGGGTTAAAACAGTGTTTTGAAACCAGGAAACCACTTTTGGGTTAAAACAGTGTTTGAAACCACTGTTAGGTTAAAACAGTGTTGTTAAAACAGTGTTTTGAAACCACTTTTGGGTTAAAACAGTGGTTTCAAACATTGTTTTAACCCAAAAGTGGTTTTAAACACTGTTTTAACCCAAAACAGTGGTTTCACTTTTTCTCGGGTTAAAACACTTCTACGAGATTGATGATGGATAGTGAGTTGTTAAGAAAGCCAAACTTGTCAAGTAATGGAGTGTGCAATTGCTTTGTCTTGAGGTGCTAGGACTTCAAGATTGTGTGAATTGCTGCTGAATATTATCCATTCCAGTCATGTATCTAGTTACCAGAACACTGACTCCACCGTTTAGGGATTCTTGAGCATCAACGGATTTGATCTCAGCCTTGAAGTCGCCATCAAGATGCACCAAAATTCAATATGTACATGTGGCGCGCACCTCAACTGCGGCTGAAGCCACTTTTTTGGCTGAAAAGTACGCTTCACATGACACCTGTCTTTTTCGCCTGGAAAGTATGCCTCATTGTATGAATAGAATGTCAGTTACATATGAAAAGGTCATGTGGCATCGGTTGACATGTACATATAGAAAGAAATTACCAGCATCACTTACGTTTGCGCCTGTAGCCTCACGGAGTGCTGACATGGCGTTAACAGACATGATTATTTGTGCCAAGAAGGCATTGGCAGCAAGCTTCGAGAGTTTGGCAGACCATAAGTTGGTTGTGATGATGTTTTCTTTCGGGACGCAAGGAGCGTAAACATCTTTCAATGCTTGAATTGCTTTCTGGCCTCCAAGGGTTTCCCGTCCACCGATAAGAACCCTGTCAGGTTTAAACAGATCTTCAATAGTAGTTCCTTCGGCAAGGAATTCAGGGTTTGAGAGAATTTGAAAGTTGATTCCTTTACTGTTATGGGTCAAGATCTTTTTAATAGCTTCAGCTGTTTTCACAGGGACAGTTGACTTTTCAACTACGATTTTG
Source organism: Helianthus tuberosus (assembly GCA_030545235.1). Classification (NCBI taxonomy): domain Eukaryota; kingdom Viridiplantae; phylum Streptophyta; class Magnoliopsida; order Asterales; family Asteraceae; genus Helianthus; species Helianthus tuberosus. The sequence continues at coordinate 92,146,936 of CM060411.1, forward strand.
TCTGATTTCGACACGTCAGCGATCATACGGGCAGCGCTTTCCCAGTATGTCAGATCTGCGGCTTTGCCAGTGCCAAGACCTCGAGTTTTGGTGGGGGGTGTTGACTGACACAAACACTATGTCGGCTTCACAGACATGTTTCTCGACATCGGTGCTGAAAAAGGGGTTTTTGCCTCTGCATTGCTTCGCGACATCATCGAGACCTGGTTCGTAGATGGGGAGCTGGTCGCTGTTCCAGCCAGTGATACGAGGGACAGAAATATCGACTACAGCCACTTCAATCTCGGGGCATTTTAGTGCTATGACAGCCATAGTGGGCCCGCTGACTTATCCGGCTCCAATGCAGCAGATCTTCACCATTTCTGTGTATTCCAATAGACCAGTAATCAGAATAAATAAGTATTAAGTCACATGGTATATAAGATCAAGAAACAAAAAATAAACCAATTCGCACACCCTTAAAGACTTTAAATCTTATGTTTAAGAGAGTAAACTCTGCTTAAAAGCTACAATTTAACATCATAACCGAACAGTCTGGACAATGTTGACAACTAATGCTTAATGACAATGTCATGTAACGCTGTTGGCCCGAAAGTCAAATTATTAAATTATGATTGAACCAGATCTACTTTCATAAGCTAGATAGGAACTCAATTACAGAGAACCATCGACAAGGGCGAATCAGAGGGGGTTAAGAGGATCTGCTGACCCGTCAGCCATGAAATTTGTTATATTTTTTAAATAAAATATGAGATTTTCAAAGAAAAAACATGATATGGACCTTATGATGACACCTAATAAAAATAAGCTATAACTGAAAGTAAAGAACTGAAACCGACATAGCATTTACTATAATTATCTAAACTGCTTAAAGAGCTAAACCTACACCATTGCATAATACTCAGATCTACTGCAACTGAACAGCTAAAAATCAGAATAAACTATAGTAGAGATTAAACTAAAGCAAAAACTACCAACACTCTAATCTGATTAAAACTAAAACTCACAGATCTAACGTAAACACTTCCGATTCACAACACACAACCTAAATTCAGTTCACAAACAACATGAAAATTATAGCAAATTAAAGAACATATTCGTTGTGCAGAATTAATGATCATATTCGCTGCAGAATCCAGTAATCATTCGCTGCTGAATTGCCCAGATCCGTCGAGTTATTTATGCAAGTTGATGTGTTCTTGTGTATCTTTAGAGATTTCAGATCCATCGAGTTATTTGTGCTTTCATTTGTTCTTGGTCTGGTTAAAACGAAGAAGAGCTTGAAATCAGAAAGATTAACATCATATTTGAATTAAATATTGTTTGTTCAGGATCAGGAACCTCAATCATATTCGATTTCCAATCAACCTCCACAGGTTTCATATCCTCACTTAAAATCACATAAGGAATCAAAAACAAGAACTTCTCAGCTGCATTATGCAACTTTATGACATTTTTAGCATCACTCGCTTTGCACTTCAGCGAGTTTTTAAAAATGTGGTTCACAGTTGATATAATTTTCTTCACTATCACACCTATAATGACTAAAACACTACAAACCCACTATCCATAACATATTACGAACTCAAATTTAGAATTCAACCTCAATCAAGAACACTACAGACTAATTAGCTTTACTCGGATATTTTTATTAATGCACAGCTCTTTCTTATTGGGAAAAATACCATATTTTATTGTATAAACTTACACAGTTGTGAGAATATGTGACTTACCTTGATCCGGGGATGTAAGGTGACCGCAGTGCCTCCATTACAAGTTTACTTTGTTCTTTTATGAGTTCAAATATCCGAATTCCTTCTTCATAACTACTTCCAAATGCGGTTCTGGATATCATGTCACTTGTTAAAGCTTGTAGATGAGGCCAAACATCCAACTCGCATGATCCGTTCGACGATACTAAGTTCTCCTACTTCCCAAGCATTTCACTACAACTCAAATGGAAAGTTGGTACGACATTCTAGGTAAAGAATATCGGTGTTTCAATTAGAGGATTAACTTAATAAGGAATATTACAATGAAGTATAGATATCAAAATACCTTTAACTTTTCCACAATGAACTGTAGATATCAAAATACCTTTAACTTTAACTTCTATGCATGACCCACTGATCTCCTTCCAAGGTCACTACCCCTGTTAAGGTGAACATAAAATCAATGAAACACATCTAAGATTTACCAAGTTAAGATGTCATTTCCATGAAATATATATAAGATTTTACATAAAATCAATGAAATAAAGGTATAATAAATGATTGATTTAACAATAACAATTGATTAAAATCATATTATTACCTGATGAATAGGATTGGATAGGGTCAAAAGGAAGCTCTGTGTAGAAATCGATTTAGGTTTTGTTGATGAGCCATGGCTACCAAAACCCAACAAAATTATACAGAAAAAGTAGTTGATTGATTCGAAGAATCGATACATGGATTAGCAAATTCGATGAATCTTCTAAACAAAACCCTAGATTCCAGCTGTTCTTGATCGATTCGAAGAATCGAATTCAAAGACCACATCTCCTGACTCAAGTAAATTTACCATGTACCTTGACGTTTTCTTCCCTTGAACACAAAAACAACAACAAAATAAGGTCAAATTAGAAACAATACAAACACTACAACACAAATTTTGAATGAATTAAACAAACCTGTAATGAAGAACGTTGAATTGTGGGCTGAATTGGATTTGGGAGAGAGGTCTGCATTGGATTTGGGAGAGAGAAAGTATTAAAAGAACTATTTATACATATATGACTTAAATATTGAATCTGGAGCCAGAATTTTGAACTGGCCAGATGTTTGAATTTTGAATGATGGGCAGATGTTTGAAGAAGAAAGGCTAATGACAGACCTTTGCCCTTTTGTATGTGGGCAGACTTTTGCTCGGCAGGCCTTTGAATGTGGGCCAAATCTTTGAATTTTAAATTCTTTTAATATTAAGGTTTGGCGGAAACGGATCTATATAATCTTAAAAATTTCAGACGAAAAATCAGAAAAATTACATTACTAACCGAAACATTGGCGAGAACGGGTGCACCCCCTTGCCCCTTAAAAACTTTGTCCCAGATTGTATTTGGTTTGTGAATGGAACAAGCTGATACGTGTCATGTTTCTGTACACGTGTTTAGATGAATGATAAAGTGGTTGACATGTGTTATAAACACATCATCAACCACTGTTCATTCCTTACATGTTTAGATGAGTGATAAAGTGGTTAACAGGTGCGGCATACACACCATCAACCACTATTCATTCCCTTTGCTTGTTAACATATACTAATAATTATAATTTTAAAAGAATCTTAAAAGAAATTGCCCTTGATACTCTCATCCCCCGATAAGTTCACTCATATCGATAGTTCATAAATGGAATTGTAATTTTAAAAGAATCTTAAAAGAAATTGCTCTGTTTATATATAATGGAAAACATGAATAATATAACTTTGATTGCAGACAGGACAACAGAGAATCCAGATGGATATGCAGAAATAAGGTTTGATATGATTGTCAGTTTGATTTGGTTCCTCCTTAGGGTGCAATCTAATGATGGTGATAATGAGAACCGAAAAGGGTATTCGGTTTTGGAGAAGGAGAGGCGATGTGATGATATTGAGCTAATACAAGTTGTCTAACCTGTTAACCTCTACATTAGCCTCCTTATATATGCACCCAAGAGGAAACCTAATTAGTTAATAAGGGTAATATGGTCCATCAACAATTACCAACTAATTATTTAATAGGTTGTTATATATTTTGATCTATATAGTGTAAATGATTATAATGGCTACTAGATTAAATACAACACCATAACATATTTAATCTTACATGCCCTTGATACTCTCAACCCCCCCCCCCCCCCCCCCGATAAGTTCAACTCATATCGACAGTTCATGCTGATTTATGGAACCATCTAAAACCAATTACAACTCATGCATACCACATATCTCCAACTTTCGTGAACCTTGTGTAGTTGCCACTAACCACCGCCAATGATCTTTAGATCAAGTGGTGAAAGGTTTGCATTTCTCTTGAGAGATACAGGTTCAACTCTCACTTGGTGTAAAGTGAGGCACTGGTGGGCAATGATATGAGACCCAGGGAAACCTGAGTTTGATCCTTGAGTCAAACGAGTTTTACCGGTAATTTCACCGTCGTGCCTACGGACGGGTGGGTTACTGTGTATTCCCGGAATTGATGGTGGACTCGGGTTACTCTCGGAGTACTCTGTTTGGTCCACTGAGAACGCCAAAAATGCTCAGGATTAATTCTGTTGGCCCTTAAAAAAAAAGTACCCACAAACCACCATAGGTATTTAACAACATTATTAGAGACGTGCACTTAATATACAACTTTAACAAAGTCAAGTATGGTTATCCTTTTTTTTACATTATAATTTGTTGAATTCCTTTTTTTTACAAAAGAAACAAACTATATTATCAAAATAGGATTACATAGCAATTAACATGATATCCATCATCAATTAAGCATTTGTTACACACATGTTTTTCTCTCCTTTGCAACTTGTTATATGTTCCTTGACGTACATAGAATAATTAACATATCATATTATCATTACAGAAACATTTCCGACACGTATAGAAAGAAAACTCATGGTTTACACTCTACAACTAAAATAAAAAGTAAAAACATAATAATGTAGAAGAAAGATAAACTTTTTGTGTTTCAAACAAAAACAGAAGATAAAAATCAGATTAGATGCATATCATAGCATATATGTGAAGCGAATAGAGACAAACGTAAACTATGTTGGATGACAATTGTGTCATCTTTTTGGTGAGTGGTTATAGTTGGTAGGTTTTGTAGGTACATTTTTACCTTTTTACAAGATTTAAACTTGGGATGTGTACTGTACTCAAGATAAAGCTCCACCAACTTGACCATAGAATTACATGGTGTATTAATATATGGAATAGACCATGTGAAACCATTTATAAATATATTATACCTATTAATCCATTAAGTAGCATGAGATTCAAAAGCAATATGTGTGTGTATATATATATTATGAATATATGATATGTCACAATCATGATGGCATGCCATTTTTGCTAGCAATGTAGTGTAGAAACATTCTCCACAAAGAAAACCTAATGATGAAAGCAAAACACACTTTTGAGACAATATGGTCACTCCTTTAGTTGTTTTTCAATGGTGGGTTCTACCTCTTGTATCTCATTTTCTTCTTGTTTTCTTCTTTCATTTCATTTCATGGAACTTTCTCAAATCTCTAACAAATTCTGGAGTCTAAAAGGTGAATGATTTTACATAATTAAATAACCATATTTGCGTTTCGATATATTTGAAACGATAATGGTATAGAACTGATCGACATAACTTCGGATGGATTGGACCTAACAACATCTGGATAGATAATTTACGTGCTAAAACAGAACAAACATATGATTACACTAATCTACTAGCGCCTTAAATAAGGAGACATACATTATAAATTACAATTGGGTTTTTACTTGATAGAGTATCACAATAAATGTCTCAAAGGTAAGCCATTGAAACCCTCATTAACTCACATTTATTATACTTGGTTTACTTAGAAGACTTTAATTATTGTCATACACGAGATACATTCATGATGAAACTAATGATGATATGTGTTGCATGATCATTCCAAGTGTAGACAAGACAGTCACACACTTAACATTACAACAACCTTTCTGCAACAACTTTAAATTCACAGTGGTTGATGAGACGATGGAAAGAATCGAAGTTTGAATCAAAAGAAAAGAAGCTTAGACAGTCGAATGAAAGATCTATCACTCACAACAATCCAAAGACTAAACATTTCAAGAAAAATCTCACTATAATAATTCATTCGACTTGACGGATAGACATCGCTTCGAAGGACAAAGCAGAGCATCTCCGCCCCATCAACATACATATATAAGGTAGAAGGAGACGCACCCTTAAACCACTTAAACTAATGTGATATTTTCTTGAGGAGGAGTCGCGCATTGGTTTCTTTTGACCCCTACTTATGTCAGAGAATCTCACGATGCAAATCTCCAAACTATTGTGCAAGTTCCACGCCAACAAAGGTCACGACACCTCAAGAAAATCTCACATTAATTTAAGAAACCAACACGAAACTAAATACGAAAAAGAATATTTTTTATACCCCAAAATGAATTTATATAATGATATATGTATGTTGTTATACATATTTGTAATTATTGAGTTCATAATTGTGAAGAATAAAATCACAAACTTTTGTAAACGTGGATCAATTTTGGAGGGCTCCTTTTTGTATGAGGCTTTGTGGAATAATAATCTTGTTGAATTTGTTGCTATATAACGACTTTTCATGGTAGTCACCTTGCTTAATATGAAACGACATTACATGGAAAAGATGTAGAGGGTCCTACATTGCTTTATGAACCGAGCAGCAACAATTTTGAAGAATATTAATAATCCTAAATTAGGTTCATATCCATGAGACCATAACCAAATTGTTGTAGTTAAAATACAGAAGCGTTATAAAAGTAGTAGCTACACCTAGAGGTGTACAAACCGGGTTTTTTTTAAATATCGGGTTCCGGTTATGGTCACGTATCACTTATACTGGGTATTGAAAGAACCGGTTCTGGTTCTGGTTGCGGTTCCTAGCATAAAAAACCGGATTTTTTCAATACCCGGTTCCGGTTATGGAACTGGTTCTGGGTATGGTCAGACATCACTTACACCGGGTATTGAAAGAACCGGTTCCGGTTCCTAGCATAAAAAACCATACCCGGTTCCGGGTCAGGTATGGAACTGGTTCTTCAAAAACAGACAAAAACTAGATATTTCGGGGATTAAAAAAACCCGGTCCGGGTACTAAAAAAAACAGGTTTCGGGTAGGCTCAATTTGAAGTGTTGTACGAATTTCCACCACCGTTGCATGTTCATACAACACTTTTTTTATGGATAATGTATTTATACGTTACTCAACTAGCACTTGTCTCTTGGTTTTTTTAAGATCTAGCAATTCATGGTTAAACTCTTCTATATCTCTTGTGGCTAAACATTAATTTTATGTTTGAAACCAAAATTAATTATCCAAAATTACTAAAATGTAGAAAGCAAATACCATCTCCAAGATCAATACATAAAGTCCAAGAAGTTCTATTAGGCAACCCAAGATCAAACAACTAAGATTGGCTACAACAAATTAAAATGATAAATTCCAATTCATATGTATTATGTCCCATAATATATCATAAGAAATTATATTCGTTTTCTAACAAATAAAATCACACTATTTCATTCTTAAACCACAAAAAGAATAACATATAACATTTAACATAATCAGGTATTCGGAAAACCCGGTTCCGGGTATAAAAAAACCAGGTACAAGTACAACCCGGTTCCGGGTATTAAAAAAACCCGGGTACAAACGGGTATAAATCAGATCCGGCTCCGGGTCCGGTTTTTTACATAGAAATCTATAACGGTTTTTTTAATACCTCCCAGTTTATTGTGCACCTCTAGGCTCTAGATACACCCGTAGCAAATGGAGTGATTAGGGCTGGCCCAATGGGCTTGTTAGGCTAGACAAGGGCGCCCTCAAAAAATAGGTGTCTCATATGTTTTTCAAAAGAATTTGTATATGTGTATCAGTGTATATACGCGTAAGTGATTGATTACCTAGCTTCTGAAAGAAGATAAAGGCCCAATTAATGAACCAACTTTAAAAAAAGAAAACAAAGGCCCAATTCGATAACTAAAGGCCCAATGTCCGACTTTGTAGTTCGCTTAGGGCCTTCAAAAACGTTGAGTCGGTTGGCTATAGCAATTGCCTACTTTTACAGTAGGGCCTATTCAACATCAACTCAGCTTCGAGCCCATAGCAAAACGAGCCGAGCTTACCAGAGTAAGCATGTTCAACCCAAGGTGGCAACTTTGCTCGTATCAGCTCAAGTGAGCTTAGTGAATTGGCTTTTTTTAATTATGTTGTATGCATGTTAATACAATCTCACATAACAGAGTATCAAACTACCAATATACAAGAAAATAAAATTAGAGATCAAGGATGGACTTGAAAATTTATATAAAACAAACGAGCTAGCTAACTAACATTGTATTACTTGAGCGAGCCAACGAGCAAGTTACCTTCAGCTCGTACTAGTTCAAGCAAAATTTTATCAAGTTTTTATCGACGAACAAGATGAGACTACAAGTTATATGTTTACCCTACGCTGCAGCAGTCTAGCCATAACCAGTTATCAGGGAATCATGAAATTTGCACTTCCTCCAGACGCCTGAGAATAAAGATTTAACAGTTACAGAAAATACAACTGACAAACATTTATAAATGGGCCATTTCGGGTTTATGTTTTATCGCAAACGAGTCAGTTACAGAAAGTTAACTAAAATGTGAACAGGGTTTGAGCTAGTTAAATGGGTCGAAAGTCGTCACACGTTTGTTTCAACACATAGATAAATGGATATGATTCAGTTTAATTAGCAAAAGGCATACCATGTATGGATGTTTAAGAATATAGACGCCATAGATGTTGGTTGCATGGTCACGAGAAAATTGTAGTTGTACATGTGGAACGTTTTTCCAGCTTTCACCAAGAGCCGGCTTAAGATTCCCTCCTTCTCCACTAACCATATGATTTGTAACCTTAAATCACATATTAATGTCATACTATTTAAAACTAATGGATATCAACTGCATTGACAAACTATTTACAACAGGTGGGTCACATAACTGTTCAAAATGGGTTCAGGTCAAACCAGGTTGGGTTGGACCAACCTGTCTTTAACACATTTTGTCTGTCTATTGGAATATTGTAATTGATTATGAAAGAACTATATATCAAAAGAATAATACTAAATCTTTATATTAGAACAATATAATTTTGACCCTTATAATTATCAAACCGAATTGACCTGTTTTCATACAATCAGTCAAAAATTTCACCTTCGTATTTTTTGTGATGAATTGAAGTAGTTGTACTTGAGCCAATTGTTTTTGTTTTCACATGGGTGCTATTATATATTAAAAAGATCAAATAAGATACCACCAGATATAGAGAATAAAAGGTTAAAAACAAGAACATCTGAAGAGGATACCCTCATATTGGGCCTGTGCAAGTGGGCTCGGTTCAACCGTAATGGGCCAGGCCCAGTAGACGGCAGTTTCTAGAACATTCAAAAACAACCAACATAAAAAAGCAAAACGAAATAAGGTTGCTCACCACCACAGCAATGTTGTGTCTGTCTGCTAACTTCTTAAGCATATATCCAACAGAAACCATCAACGCATGTCCTACAATTTACGGTTTTAACCAACTAAGTAGCCATTGTCAACTTTTATGAAAAAATAGATGTGATATATAACATTATACCTTGTGCATTGTTGCCCCCTAGAATTGGAGCAATAAGTGATGATATTGAATCAACTATTATCAACCGTACTTTGTATCCAGCCTGCATTAGGATACAGTTTTAGTCACTAAAGGGCATCAACAACAAATGAAATATACAAAAAACATGTGTTCATTCAAACAAACCTGAAATTCTAAATTTGATTTTAGCTGACGAAGAACGTTTAGCAAGGCATAAATGTCGAAAACAGCATGACATTCTATGTTTCTCAATGCTTGTTGAAGATTCCCATTGACCTACAAGACAGTAAATAACAATGGCAATACAAAAGGCAGTAATTAAGAAAACAATACAACAGAAAAAAGAGTTTACCTGATTTTCAACTGAACCAGATATACGCGTAACTATTTGCTTAACGCGTGTAGGCGAAAATGAGTTTCCTGAGTCAAAATAAACAACACCACCCAACTTCATAGCCACATTTGACGCAACTTGAAAGCAAACCTGAGGCACTATACGAAATCAGATACATGTAAATGTAATATGGTAATGCTATTGATTGGATTCTTACTTGTGTTTTTCCGGATGATGATGGGCCCACTAACTCGGTTACATGTCCTTCACGCAATCCACCTTGGAGGAACACATCAAAGCTGGTTTAGTGTATGCAGTCAATAACTGGTTTTGACCGTATATGACAATATATGCATAAAACGATTAGTTAACGAAAAAGCTATACCTGTTACATCCGGTTGGTAACCAATGTTTATTTTGTTCTCTATCTTCTAATAATACTAGACCGTTCATCCATGGTTGGTGGCATGTTTCTATTATTGATAAGAGTTGGTTGATACCCTGTTGTGCAGTGCAGCAGAAATCATGTAACTTTGAATAAAAAAATAACAGAAAAAATGAAAAAATGATAACCTGCTTTAATGTATCTGAATTTGAGAGTTGCTCTGCTGATGCCACTAACATGCGCACATCATGAACTAAGAAATCCTCAACTGTGGAAAGGAAAACAACTACTACAACTTTACCCAAAAAAAAAAAAAACTACTACATAAAAACAAGAACTCGAAGGCTGATATTAAATTCTTAATTGAAACAAAGATATATCAAGTTGAGGTGAATCACAGGCAAATTAGATTATCATTCAGCTAACAAAAATCAGATCATATTCAATCAAACAACTGTCTAATTGAATCGAGTGTCCTACATTTATAAGGTTTAACATGTCAAATGAAAGAGACAAAGAGTCATAGCCGGAAATGACCAGTCTCTTCATCAACGGCTGATAGTAATCAAAACTTACTACATAAATATATGAACTCAAAGTCCGATCTTAATCAAAACAGATGGAATTTTTTTTAAAAGTGGTGTATTTTGAAATTATTTTTAGGATAATGGGGAAGTCAAACAAAAAAAAAGGTTTTTGGTGTATCCGCTATTGCTAATAGCGGATTAGGAAGGAAAGTAAAATGTGTTGTAGGCATGCTCAGGTAGGTGTCAGATGTTTTTCTAATCCTCTATTGAGAATAGAGGATTAGGAGGAACCATGGTTAAGGGTTTCCTCCTAATCCTCTATTGAGAATAGAGGATTAGCAAAAAGCTCCTGAGAAAGCTGACACCTACCTGAGCATGCCTGCCACACATTTTACTTTCCTTCCTAATCCGCTATTAGCAATAGCGGATACACCAAAAACCTTTTTTTTTTGTTTGACTTCCCCATTATCCTAAAAATATTCTCAAAATACACCACTTTTAAAAAAAATTCAAACAGATGTATATTAACTCGAGGTGAATTAGGAAAATTTTCAGCTATACAAATACCAAGGCTACACTCAACGATACAACTCTCTAGTCGAACCGATTGTCCTAAATATATACGATTTAACACATCAAATGCACAAGTCATAGCCAGAAATGACCAGTGTCTTTATCCACAGCTGATCCCAATCAAAACATACTACATAAAAACAAGAACTCAAAGGCTGATGTCATGAAAATAATATATACAAATACCAAGGCTACACTCAACGAAACAGCTCTCTAGTCGAACCGATTGTCCTAAATATAGAGTCAAAGGCTGACTCTATATCAAGTTGCGATGAATCATCTTCATCTAAACAAAAACCAGGTCAATTTCAATCAAGCAATTGTCTAACCTATTAGATTGTCCAATAGTAATTAAAGGCGTTAGGCGCACCCAAGGCGCATAAGCCTCACCTGGGGCATAGGCACAAAAAAAAGCGTGGGCCTAGCAAAAAAAATTAAAATATTTTTGTATAATAGAAAATTAATACTATTCTTCAAATAAAATAAACTAAAGCTATTATATAACATTTAATATCGTCTATTTAGTACCAAAAGTTATAAAATGCTAGTTTCGTCAGATAAAAGTAGAAATCTAGCTGCAATCTTGCCGGAATTTAGAGAATTTGGTCGGAATCTGCGCATGAACCATCACATGGAGAATTAAAGTGCAATTGCCTTGACTTAAGGCGCAATTGCCTCGCCTCTCTAGGAAATTGGGCCTAGGCGCAAAAGGCAATGGCTTTTAACAACTATGGATTGTCCTAAATATATACAATTTAGCAGCCAAATGCAAGAGTCTTAGCCAAAAATGGCCAGCCTTATCATCAATGGCCTATGGTAATCAAAACGAATGTATAAAAAGTTGAGGTAAATCAGGCCTGTTAAATCATCTTTCATCTAAACAAAAACCAAGTCAAATTCAATCAAACAACAATCTAATTGAATTGACTGTCCTAAATATATAGCTATATACAAGGATACAACTTAACACATCAAATGCAAGAGTCATATCCAGAAATGACCAGTTTCTTCATCAACAGCTGATTCAAATCAAAACTTACTGCACCAAAATAAGAACTCAAAAGCTGATCTTAAACAAAACAAATGTATATTAAGTTAAGGTGAATCAGGAAAACTAGATTATCATTCAGATAAACAAAACCAGATCAAATACAATCAAATACAAATGACCTGTCTCTTCATCAACGGCTGACCGTAAACAAACTTTACTGCATAACAAATAAGAACTCAAAGGCTGAGTATATCAAGTTGAGGTGAATCAGGCATGCTAAATCCTCTTTTTTCTAAACAAAAAAACCAGGTCAATTTCAATCAAACTGTGTAACCGATTCTATTATCCTTTATATATGTGATTTAACACGTGAAAGTCTTAGCCGAAAACGACCAGCCCCTTCATCAACAGCCGATCATAATCAAAACATACAACATAAATCTAAGAACTCAAAGGCTGATCTTAGTCAAAACAAATACATATCAAGTTGGGATGAATCGCGCAACTTAATCTAAACAAAACCAGGTCAAACTTACTCTAGCAACTGTCTAATCGAACCGAAATATACACGAATTAACACGTCAAATGCAAGAGTCATAACCAGAAATAATAAGTCTCTTCATCAATAGCCAATCATAATCAAAACTTACTACATTAAAATAACAACTCAAAAACTGATCTTAATCAAAACAAATGCACATCAAGCTGAGATGAATCAAGCAACTTAAATCACCTTTCATCTACACAAAAACTAGGTCCAATTCAATCAAACAGCTACCTAATCAATTATTAAATCCTACAAAATCAATAACAGGACTGCACAATAATAATTGATAACCTAATAAGGGCTAGAGATTTCGTAAATGAAACAATAAATCGTTCAGATATAGATTACTTACTGGAGAAGATGCCGTGAGATGCACAGAATTGAAGAAAATTGGTGTCGATTGTAGCGTAATCTTCCGTTAGATATTTCAGAGCGCCCATTTCTCAAGTTTGAACTCTCTATGGTGAAGAACTGTAAAAAGCTTTTAACTTTTTATTACAAGTAAACTTCCATTTTGCTCCCTGTGGTTTGTTCATTTTAACTGTTTTGCTCCAATAGTTTAAAAATAGCCATTTTACTCCCTGATTTTTCTAACTTATCTTCATTTTGCTCCCAGTCTCTAACTCCATCAGAGAGGAAACTGGTGACAAACTCGAAAGATTAGGGAGCAAACTGGCGACAAAATCGAAAGATCAGGGAGTAAAATGGCTATTTTTAAACTATTGGATCAAAACCGTTAAAATGACCAGACCACATGGAGCAAAACAGAAGTTTACTCTTTTACTATTTATGTTTTTTCTCTAAAATAGAAATAGTTTTTTTTTTTTTTTACTGGAGTTATGTATAGGTTTTTTTTTATTTAGACTTGTGATTTTCCCTTGCTTTTTTACGGCAGGTATTCGGTCGGTATCCGTTCAGTTCGTAAAAGTACCGGCACTTGTTATAGTAATTGAATGAGAAAAAAACCTTACATCGATCGAAAACAATAAAGACAAATATTGATACTGGTACGATGTTGTTAAGTTGAAATCGATTCGGTTGGGTTCTATACTTCTATGTTTATTTTTTTCAACATTGTCATATAAACTTTATTGATAACGGCTATTGTTTCGCTAGCGTATCAAACCGAATCGAAACTGATTATTGTATCGGTACCCGTATTTATTTTTATTGTTTTGCTTTCAGTAAATTAAAATCGTATCGCTACCATACCGTATCAAACCGAACAACATCGGTACCGGTATGTATTAGTTTTTATGGTTTCTTGTTTGATAACAGATATCGTGTCGCTACCGTAGTGAACCGAACAAAAAACGTCGGTTTGGTATTTATTTTTATTGTTTTTTTTTCTTTTGATGAACCAACATCGTACCGCTAACTTATTATATCGTACCAAACAACATTTGTACCGATACATCTATTCATTTTTATGGTTTCCGGTTTGAAAAAAAAATCACTAATGCAACTCTATCTATGACAATAAATGAATATCGGTACCAGTATCGTGACAATCTGAACCGATCGTTTCAGTACCGGTGTCAGTTTTATCATTTTCGGTCGATGTAAAACACATGTTAATTTCTATATCGAGTGCAAGAATTGTACCGGTGCTGTAACGAACCGAAACTGATCCAATGTCCATGGTAATATACCATCACAATGTGCGGACAAATAATTTGGAATGTTAAAAAGTATAAATAAATATAGATGCATGTTTAGATTTATTTTTAAAATTAACAAAAGTAAATTATTATAAAAAAATCAAATTAAATGCTAAATAAAATACTACTAAAAATTAATAAAAAACAAATATGTAAGAATTATAAATGACTATTTATTACTAAAAAACTCATGTGAATAACAGATAAAGTATTACTAAAAAGGTAAAAATAAAAATTTAAAAATTGTCAAGTCATGTTCGTCACAACTTTCTATTAATATATAATAATAACTAGTGGGATCTTCCGCGCTCCGCGACGGGCTTTCAGTCATTATCGATCCGATTCATTACGGTATTAGTACGATACTGGCACTCAGTATAGCAATCAACATGTATTTTACATCGATTGAAAACCATAAAAATGAATACCCATACCGGTACCTAGGTTATTTGGTCGATATCGGTTCGGTTCACTCAATATAGCTCCGGATACCAAAAAAGGCTTTATTCCGAATATAACTCCATGTTCAACGAATTTTATGCAACCAAGTAGAGAAAACTATAGAAATGAATACGGTACAGGTACCTATTTATTTGTTCAGCACATCTCCAGTTTGGGACGATAAAAAATAAACCATATTTGACCTGCTCAAAGGAACACTTATCGAATCGTACATAATACTAAGCACATGATGACGGTATATTAAGAATTTTCTAAAATGTTATATTGTATTAATAAAAAATGGTAATGGTAATCAACTGATGTTATACAGTATTTGTATCGATATTGTTCAAAGGGTAGCTATAATATGAAAAATTAAAATTCATTAAATTAAATTAAAGTTAAAATTAAAATTAAAAATCAAAATATGTTAAAAGTAAATATGAAAATATGTGTAAAGTTAAAAAATATATAATAACAATCTTGTATAATATTTAAATAATAATGTTATTATTAAAAACTATATAGTATTATAAAAAAAAAAGAAACTACTATTCTTGAAGCCTTTTTAATTATATATATATATATATATGGTAGAGTTCATGCGAAAACCACATTTATTGCGAGAACCGCGAGAACTAATGTGAACACAGCAAAATAAACCCACTACACCACCAAAAACCTAAAAAAACTAACCCACCCCCAAGCCCCCCCCCCCCCCCCCCACCCCACCCACCCAAGCTAAATGCTAAAAACTAAATCATAAAGCTAACCCCCCTAAAAAACCTAAAAAAATCTAAAAAACACAAAAAAAAAATTAATATTTTTTTATAAAAATAGCTACTTTTAGTATCCAAAAAAATTTATTAACGAAAAGTAACGATTTTTATAAAAAAAATATTTGTGTCTTTTTTAGATTTTTTTAGGTATTTTTTGTTGTGTTCATACTGGTTCTCGCAATAAATGGTAGTTCCTAACGGATCTTTCTCCTATATATGTATATAGGATAGTGTAAAAAGGGCCTAAAGTGTAAGAAGTGTTTTAAACCATTAGATGAGATCAATAGGGACCAAATTGTAAATTGTATTTTAATTATTTGGGCTGATTTGAAAATTATAGGGGTAATAGTGTCTTTTTATATGTTTCAGATAAGGTAATCTCTCCTAAATTCCAGCGATCCTTCTCCTAAATTCCAGCGATCCTTGTTCATCCTTATTCTACGAATCCGGAAACATGCAACTGCTACCAGAAAATATAACACTATATAACACTAAATAAACACTATGAAACACTATATAACACTATATAACACCATATAACACCATATAACACTATCCAACACTGTATAACACTATATAACACCATATAACACAATGTAACACTATACATCCATCATAGACCTGCTACCATAAAATATAACACTATAACACTATATAACAATATACATTCATCATAGACCTGCTACCAGAAAATATAACACTATAACACTATATAACACTATACATCCATCACAGAACTGCTACCATAAAATATAACACTATAACACTATATAACACTATAACACTGTATAAAAACCTTTATTCTGCAACCATCACTATATAACACTCTATAAAACCTTCATTCTGCGATCTTCAGAAATTATAATTGATGAACGATAACTCACATAACCTTAATGGATCTTAAAAAAATACAAATTCGTATTCCTATAATAAAGGATAGCGGTTATGAAAGGTTATCAATTAATTGAATCAATGAGAAAATTACTTGTTTACCCTTTTGAATTAATTTAGATTGAGGACACATGTTATCTCCACAATATTTCTCATACTTCTCACACTTGGGCCCTTTGTACAGGATCTTTAAATATTACAAATTAATAAAAATATGCATGCTTAAATGAAGGGAAAATATACACAAAAAAAACTCCAACTCAACTTAATAGCATTACCAAAATGTAATATATTCAAAATTTTATATAAAAAAACATATTGAAATTCAAAATCATAACTAATTTTTGACAACAAACATAAGAATCCATTAAAATAAAACTACAACGACAAATAAATATGAAATGATTACAAACCATTTCACCATCTAACCATGATCATACATAAAAAAACTACATAACTAAATAACCTAAACACCCAAACTAACGTTTCCAAGGGAAAAACAACAACGAAAGAAAAAAAACAAAAGTCTTCAAGCACGATCATATGATAGCCCACCGTGGAGTGAAAGAAAAGCATGGATTCATTTTTTTATTAAGTATATCATCATCATTTTATGAATCTTGACCAAAAACTGTCGATTTCAAACACCTCATCCCACTTCCAATTCTTCAGCGCCTTCGCCCTTTCATTAATTCTTCTAAGACTGCGAAGCTAAGAAATAATATGTCAGTCATTCATCTAGAATATTAACTAAACACAGACTAAACATATATTTAAGGTACCAACCTTGTTCATCTCATGCTTCATAGATTTGTCAGGACAACCAACCAACGCACCAAACTCCAAGTCAAAGACTTTATCTTTGTTCAACATAAATGTAACACCCCGTGTTTCGAAAGTCAAAGTCAAGATTTAAGTCAAAGGGAGACAAGATTTCTAATTGCGATCTATCACTCCTTGCCCAATTCCTGTTTTGACTTCTTTGACTTGTAGATAGTCTTTTTATGCTTTTACATTAGTTGTATTATGTGGAGTATTTGTTAATAACCGACGTTTAACCGCTATTTATCGATGTTTATCGCATGTTTCATCGCTTTATCGCTTATCGCAATCGCACTCGCAACTCGAATTACGCGTCTGGTTATGATTCTTATGTGTGTGTGCCCTTTATGTGACTTGTGCATGTTATTTATGTTTTATGATGTGGTGATTAATCGAAACGCAATCGCAACTCAATCGCAAACGCTAAACGCAAGTTAAATAGGATGATTGTATGTCGATATAATAGTTGGGATTAAAAGTAATTTGAATAAGGAACTCTATCGCATCGCAACGCTCAACACTCGCCGAGCACTCCAATCGAGTGGTCAGCCGATCGAGCTGCCACCCGATCGAAGTGCCACTCGATCGAGCTTCCGCCCGATCGAGCTGCCACCCTAACGGGTTGCCACTCGATCGACCAGCCACCTTTCCCCCTTTCCATTTATGGAAACCCTATAAATACCCTCATATGTCAACAGCTCTTGATTTTGACAGCTCTCTCCCTCTCCACTCGCTCCAGCCGCTATTTCTTCAGATTTCTCGCGATTCTTGTAAGTTTTCCACCTAAACCTTGTACTTTCTTAATCTATACGCACTCCTACACCTTTCTATCTTTTGAATCTTAACTTTTAACCGTGAAATCACTAGATTTGAGGTGTTCTAGGATGATGTCATCATGGTGTTCTTATGAACTTCGTGTTTTGGCTTCAATCCACCAAGAACAACTTAGATCTGAACGATTTCCACACAAATAAGCAAAGATCTTTCATAGATCTGAACATATTCATGATGAAAAGGATTGAAAGATGGTTTTCCAACCTTCTTTCAACTCTTTTACACTCAATGCACTCAAAACCGATGGAATCGGAGCTTGTTCTAATCTTCTACTCTTTCTTGTGGATGTGTTTGTTCAAGATCTGGATTCTATCCACGAGGTTACTGATTTCGGGTTAAACATGAAACACCGTCACGAACAGTTAACTGGTCGGACTAGGGTGGTTCCTGTCCGATCAGGTCACTAAGCCTTGACGAGGTTTCTATTGTTTAGCACGTTATCCAACAGTCTCGAGAAAACTTCAAAGTGTCAAAACAACCAAGGAAGAAGACGATCAGGTCAACTGGGACGGATTGTCGTCCGAGCGGATTATCGTCCGAGCGGATTATCGTCCGATCGGATTGCCACCCAACCGGACTGCCACCCGATCGGATTTCACCTTGGGTCCCACACTTAACTTTTATTTCAACATTTGAGGTTTTGAACATTGAACGGATTGCCGTCCGATCGGATTGCCACCCGATCGAATTACCACCCGACCATGTGATGTTTGACTTCAAACACTTAAACAATTTTCAACATGTTCAGTATGTACGGATTGCCACCCAATCGGATAGCCATCCGATCGAGTGACCGTCCTGCTGTGAACTTGTTCTCAATCTGAGAAGTCTCGCCAACCGGATTGCTACCCGATCGAACGGCCGTTCGATCGACCGACCTGAAAGGTAGATATACTTCTCTATTTTCAAAATGCTACAACGAAAACTTCAAAAGACAAGCCATCATACACAAACACATCCATCCCAAACGAGATGACAATCCAATCGAGTGGCCACCCGATCAGGCGACCACCCGAACGGATTGTCATCCGATCGACCGGTCACCCGATCGGATCGCCACCCGATCGGATTGCCGTCCTATCCACTGACACTTTGCTTCGTTTTACGCGTCGCTTATCGTTTATGTTATCGTTCTGATCAGGCTAATCTTGCTCTCTTGCGCTCCCTTCAATCCATTATCGCTGTGAGTATACTCGAACCCTTTTTGCTTTACGCACTTTTGGGTGTTACATACGTTACTTATACTAAATCATATCGAACACACTACGCAATACTTTAACGCTAACCATTACTGCATGTTATACGTGACTTAATGAATGCTTGTTTGTTATGTTTACACATGGAATGCTGTCTACCTGCCTTAGCAACGATAGTACTATAGTTTGGACTCGGCACCTGTTCACTCAGGGTTGTTAAGGACAATTAATTACATGGCTCACAGTGGTGAGTGTGTATTACGAACTGCCTTGGGCAGTCAACCCGCAGTCATTGGTATCGATAGGTTCATGTCGATAACTAACGTGCTTCATTTCACATTGTGTACGTGCTGGTTATGTGTAAACGATTTCGAACTCTATTATACCTATCAAACTTGTATGCTCACCTTTACACTATGTGTATTGACTTTTACTTTAACGTATGTGGCAGGTGCTTAAGATGTTTATATGCTTGGCTTGCTGTGAAATCGAGGCTAGGAAAGGTCTAGAAACAAATAAACAAGTTGTCTGTATTTGAAATCTGAGTTGTCAGAACAGAACAATTTGACTAGATTTTGTCTGTAATAATTATATTACTTTTTATGTCATGGTATGGGACATGATGCTTTAAATAATTGGTAATTATAGTTGTTATGGAAACTTCTGGACAATCTGTTTCGCTCAGTGCCACACCCCGATGTTTCCGCCATAGGTTGGGGTGTGACAGATTGGTATCAGAGCCATAACTATAGGGAATTAGGCAAGACTCGACCTAGTCCGTGTCGATATCTTAGAAATGACCTAGTCTATAGTTAGGTACCAACAGACCGACTTGTGCACACCCTGTAGGGGTTATGTACGAGTTTACTTGCTATTTCTTGTTATTCTCGCCTGCGCTACACCATCACTGCACTCTAGTTTTCAAAAATGAACGAGCAATTAGGTCGAGATTAGGTGTGAAAACCGCAAACTCTCGACTAAATTGCTTGTCCGACCCGCATTTTATCTACAAACAGGAGAATTTGCGCCGAATCAGGAATGAAATCCATACTTTGACGCATAATTTCTGCTTTATTTTATCGAAAACAGGAACGAAGTCGTTAAGTCAGGGGTGAAACCCGAACCTCGACGACTTGTTCCGATCTCTATTTTGTTTTACAAAACTCTCACCAAAGTCTCGGTGAATTCCAAGGACTCGAGCGCTTGAATAGCCGAAAAGATGGATGCCATTCACCGCATGTCGGTAATAGAGCACAGTCTGTTAGGCTAACAAGGACTTTTGAGTACATCCTTGTGAATAGTCGAACCACTTTGGTTAGTCGACGTCTAAATAGCTGCAGACAATGTATTTTCGATTTTTATGTGTTTCGCTTCTAAGCTCGCTACTGCCGACTCTGATATTTGTCGTTTTCATGTGGATTTTATGTGATTTTATCTATTTATGTGTTACGATTTTTGGTGAATTATTCACTTTTCGCTTTGATCGACACACACGACTCGCACTGCACTTCTACCTCAAACCGCTAACAAATCGCTACTACATGAGGAACGACTTTACGCCATGTTGCTTGCTATATTATTTGCTTATGATATACTACTCGCTATGCTAATCGCAATCGCTATTCTCGAACGCTCGCGGACTTTGAATAATAGGTTTCTGTATTCTGACTGCCTCTTGTGCTTATGTGCTTCTGTGATTCTGTGCCTTACGTGCTTATGTGCTTCTGTGCTTATGTGAATCTGTGATTATGTACCTATATGTTTACGTGATCGTATTCCTGAGCTTTAGTAAGTACTAGACGTGTGGGGTGAGATTCGATTATGTTGTGTTTGAGCCCTATAGCGATGTCTGTTGCAGACAATGTCGTTATAGGACCCTCATCTGGACCCCGTCACCCACGAGTTACTCATCAAGAACAGAGAGATAAACGCCTTGCTGCTCTCGTCGCTAAGCAAGTAGCAAAGATGGTTCCTCAGACCGTGAGTGAACTATACGAGAATGTGAGCAAATCGTCTGAAGAGTCCAGGACCGAAGCTCCTAAAGCTACTCCTAAAGCTGCTTTTAGCTTCAAACAGTTCAAGGCTTGCGGACCAAAAGAGTTCACTGGCGAAGATGGCCTTACGGCCTTGTTTCAATGGTTCGACTCAATCGAGGTCACCCTGAGTCAGAGTGGATATCCTGACAATCTCCGCACTCTGAATGCTACCGGCGTCTTCCAGTCTCGCGCCTTAGACTGGTGGACGGCTGAGAGGAACAAACGCGGAAATGACGCAGCTTATGGTCTGTCATGGGATGAGTTGAAGAACGTTATGCTAAAAGAGTTCTGCCCTCCCCATGAGCGCCAAAAGTTGGAGGACTAATTCTGGCATCTGAAGCAGAAGGATGGTGACAACGCTGCTTTAACTGCTCGCTTCAAGCAACTCACTATTATCTGTCCTGATCAAGTGAAGACTGCTGACATGACAATTAAGAAGTACATCCGCGCTCTACCGGATTGTGTTGCAGATTTTGTGCATGTTTCAAAGCCAACAACAATCGAAGAGACCTACCTGCTTGCCGCTGAGATCAACGACAAGCGAGTCAAAGCTGGATTTTGGGATAAAGTTACCAAGAACCTGCACCAAGCTACCACCGCACCAACCGTTGAACCCGCCGCCGCTCCTCAATCATCAAAGTCCTCTCGTCGCAAGAGGAAGAACAACAACGGCAACTCCAGCAACAAGAATTGTGCTGTCACCACTACTGCTGCTCCACTTCAAGCCGTACCGGCTCAGCAGCAATCTCAGCACCGATCAGCTCCAGCACCAGTTACCTATGCACCGCCTGCAAAGCGTGCTTACACTGGTCCCCACCCTGCTTTCCCAACATGTACTTATCTTCATCCAGTGGGTATTGCGTGCAGATTTTGTGTACATTGCAACATGTACGGCCACTTTACCGCCAACTACCGTACTGGTCCCCGACAAGCACCAGCCCAAGCTACTGCTCATCAAGCTCTACTTCCAGCTCCTCAAGGCCAACAAGCGGCTCAGGCACCCGCGATCAACGCCAGAGTCTGCTTCGCATGTGGTGATCCCAACCATTCGCGAACATGTTCCCGAACAGGGTTGTGAAACAAGAGCCCCAGCAGCAGCAGCCTCAGCAACAGCAACAAGCCGCCCGCGCCCGAACTTTCAACATCAATGCACGCCAAGCCCAAGCCGACAATAATGTGGTTAATGGTACGTTTCTCGTGAATGGTATTTATGCTTCGTGTTTGTTTGATACTGGAGCCGATAACTGTTTTGTGTTGTTTGAATTCGAGAAGCTCCTTAATCGTAAGCGTTCCCATCTCCCCTCGACGTTCGATGTTGAAGTTGCCACCGGAAGAACCGTCGCCGTCAATTCTGTTCTTCGTGATTGTACTCTTGAACTCAACAATCACATCTTTCCAATCGACCTTATTCCGATGCAACTCGAAAGGTTTGACATCATAGTAGGCATGGACTTTCTTCGTGAAAACCATGCTGAAGTTGTGTGCTTTGATAAGATGATTCGATTCTCGCTCGCGAATGGTGATGTATTATGTGTTTATGGTGAAACTGCTTCGAAGGGTCTTAAACTCATGTCATGTGTCCAAGCTAGCAAGTATCTCCGCAAGGAATACAGAGCTTTCTTAGCTAACATCGTAGTAGCGGAGAAGGAAAAGAAAGGAAAGACGAAAGTGAAAGACGTTCCTGTGGTTCGTGAATTTCTTAATGTGTTTCCTGATGATCTTCCCGGCCTACCGCCAAGTCGTGATATCGACTTTCGTATCGACCTCATTCCTGGAGCAAACCCTATTGCTAGAGCTCCTTATCGACTCGCTCCATCCGAAATGCGTGACCTCTCGAGTCAGCTCCAGGAATTGCTTGATAAATGCTTCATTCGCCCGAGCACCTCTCCATGGGGCGCACCAGTCCTTTTCGTCAAAAAGAAGGATGGGTCGTTCAGGATGTGCATCGACTATCGGGAATTGAATAAGTTGACAATCAAGAATCGCTATCCCCTGCCTCGCATCGATGATTTGTTTGACCAGCTACAAGGTGCTACGTGTTTCTCGAAAATCGATCTACGCTCAGGCTATCACCAACTACGCATCCAAGAGGAGGATATACCCAAAACCGCTTTTCGCACTCGATACGGCCATTATAAGTTCGTTGTTATGCCTTTTGGCTTTATCAACGCACTCGCGGT
Organism: Helianthus tuberosus; assembly: GCA_030545235.1. Taxonomy (NCBI): domain Eukaryota; kingdom Viridiplantae; phylum Streptophyta; class Magnoliopsida; order Asterales; family Asteraceae; genus Helianthus; species Helianthus tuberosus. The sequence continues at coordinate 92,170,526 of CM060411.1, forward strand.
TTTCATGGATCTGATGAATCGGGTGTGTAAACCATATCTTGACCGCTTCGTCATCATATTCATCGATGATATCCTGATCTATTCGAAATCGAAAGCCGAACACGCGCAACATATACGTTTGGTTCTCGAGCAACTCCAAGGGAATCGACTCTATGCCAAGTTCTCCAAGTGCGAATTTTGGATGGAGGGGGTTCAATTCCTCAGTCACATTGTTAATAGTCAAGGTATTCACGTCGATCCCGCGAAGATTGAAGCAGTTAAGAGTTGGGTTACGCCGCGTTTTTTTCTCGGACTAGCGGGCTACTATGGTCGATTTATCGAAGGGTTCTCTAAAATCGCTGTGCCGCTTACCTCTCTCATGCATAAAGACAAACCTTTCGTTTGGGGAACTGAACAAGAGTCTGCTTTCCAAACCCTCAAGCACATGCTTTGCAATGCTCCCGTCCCCACTTTACCTGACGGAAACGACGACTTCATTGTCTATTGTGATGCCTCAAACCTTGGTCTTGATTGTGTTCTCATGCAACGAGACAGGGTTATCGCTTACGCATCTCGTCAGCTCAAGATCCATGAGAAAAACTATACAACCCAATGTAACACCCCGTGTTTTCGAAAGTCAAAGTCAAGGTCAAAGTCAATGACCGATCGTGCGACTTGACTGATAGTGAATTTCTTTTATGTGTTTACTTTAGTTGTATTATGTGGAGTAAGTGTCAATAATCGCAGTAATCGAAGGGTGTTAATCGCTATTTAATCGACTTACGACTGTGAACTATAGGAAGTAACAATGCGATAAAGTTATCTAAATGATACTCGAACTATGTTAATCGAATAGAAATTGAATCGCAATCGCACTCGCAACTCGAATTACGCATTTGGTTATTGTTATACGTGTGTGTGTGCCTTATGTGTTACTTGTGCATGTTATTTATGTTATGTGTGGTGATCAATCGAAACGCAATCGAACTCAATCGCAATCGAACCGCAAACGCTAATCGAATACGAAGTAAGGATGCTTGTATGTTAAATATAGTAGTTGGGATTAAAAGTAATTTGACTAGGAAAATCTATCGCATCGTAACGCTCGCAATCGCAATCAAAACATCAAAAATCGTCGCGTCGAACACTCGAACGAGGTGACTGCTCGACCAGGCTGCCAGCCGTTCGACCAGCCGACCATTCGGACTGCTGTCCGATCGGACAGGATGTCCGCACGGGCTGCCTAGCCGATCGACCAGCCCCTTTCCTCTTTGGGTAACCCTATCAATACCCCTTGTCACTCTCAAACTTTCTACTTTTGGCAACTGACGTCCGACCAGCTCGTTTTCCTCACTTTTCTTCAGATTTCTCGTGATTCCGGTAAGATCTCGTCCTAAATCTTGTACTTCCTTAATCTACACGCACTCCTACACCTTTCTATCTTTTGAATCTTAACTTTTAACCATGAAATCATCAAGATTCAAGGTGTTCTAGGATGACGTCATCATGTGTTCTTGAAGAACTTCATGTTTTGGCTTTATTCCACCAAGAACAACTTAGATCTAACCGATTTCCACATAAACAAACAAAGATCTTTCATAGATCTAAACATATTCACAAGAAAAAGGATTGAAAGATGGTTTTCAACTTTCTTTCAACTCTTTTACACTCAATGCACTTACAACCGATAGAATCGGGACTTGGGCCGGCTCACTACTCATTATTGTGGTTATGTTGGTTCAAGATCCGTATTCTATCCACGAGATTATCGATTCTGGGTTAAACGAGGAACATCGCCTCGAACCGTCTACTGATCGGGTTTGGGTGATTCCTGTCCGATCAGGAGCACCAAGTGTGGACGAGGTTCCTGTTGCTTGACACTTTATCAAAATATCTCGATAAAACGACAAACTATCAAATCAACCAAGTGTAAGACGAACCGGTTAACCAGGACGGAGTGCCGTCTGAACGGACTGCTATCCGAACGGACAGACCAACCGAACGACTGGCCAACCGAACGACTTGCACCTTGGTCCCACACAACCATTTTGCCAACACTTGAAGTCTGAATGTTGAACGAATTGATGTCCGATCGGACTACCAACCGATCGAACTGCCATCCGAATCATGAGACGTTTAACTTCAACACTTAAACAATTTTCAACATGTTCAATGCACAAACGATGCCACCCGAACGAACAACCGTCCGATCGAGTGACACCCTATTGTGGACTTACTCTCACAGAAGTGCCCAACCGAACGGCTTGCCGTCCGATCGACCGACCTGAAAGGTAGAGGTACTTCAATGTTCTCAAAATACTACAATGAAAACTTCAAAAGTCAAGCCATCATACACAAACACATCCTTCTTAAAGGAAGGAACAATCCACTCGAACAGTCATCCTGCCGGACTACTGTCCGAACGGACGACCAACCGCACGACTGGCTGTCCGAACGGACTGCTGTCTGAACCACTTGTACTTTGCACCGTTTTACGCGTCGCTTATCTTTTATGCTATCGTTTACTGTTCAGGCTAACCCTACTCTCTAGCGCTCCCATCAATCCATCATTGCTGTGAGTATACTCGATCCCTTTTTGCTTTATGCACTTTTGTGTGTTACATACGTAACGAATATTAAAATCACATCGAACACACTACTCAATACTATTTAAACGCTAACCATTCCTGCATGTTATATGTGGCTTAATGAATGCTTGTTTGTTATGTTTACACATGGAATGTTGTCTACCTGCCTTAGCAACGATAGTACTATAGTTTGGACTCAGCACCCGTTCACTCGGGGGTTGTTAAGGACAATTATTTGCATGGATTACAGTGGCGATCATGTATTACGAACTGCCTTGGGCAGTCAACCCGCACTCATTGGTATCGATAGATCTATGTCGATAACTAACGTGCTTCATTTCACTATGCGTACGTGCTGGTTATGCGTAAACGAATTCGAACTCTATATGCTATTATCAAACTTGTATGCTCACCTTTACACTATGTGTATTGACTTTTACTTTAACGCATGTGACAGGTGCTTAAGATGTTTATCTGCTAGGAAATCGAGGCTAGAATAAGGCTCTAGAGGCCAACAAATAGTTGTCTGTACAAATGAAATCAAGGGTCTCTAGAAGCAGCTAAACAATTGGGCTATTTGAAAAATCTGAGTTGTCGGAACAGTACTATTTGCCTAGATTTTGTCTGTAATAATTTGTTTACCTTTTGAGACATGGTATGGGATATGTTACTTTAAATTGATTGGTAATGATAATTGTTATGGAAACTTCTGGACAATCTGTTTCGCTCAGTGCCATGCCCCGATGTTTCCGCCATCGGTTGGGGTGTGACAGATTGGTATCAGAGCCATAACTATAGGGAATTAAGCAAGACACGACCTAGTCCGGGTCAATGTCTTAGAGACCTAGTCTATAGTTAGGAACCAACAGACCGACTCGTACATGTCCAGTAGGGATTTTGTATGAGCATACTGTTATTTCTCTCTATTCTCGCCTACGCCACATAATCACTACACTCGAATTTTCGACTATGAATAAGCGATTAAGTTGAGATTAGGTGTGAAAACCGCGAACTCTCGACTAAATTGCTTGTTCAACCCGCATTTCATCTATAAACACAAGAATTTGCGTCAGATCAGGAGTGAAATCCATACTTTGACGCATAATTCTCTTTTATTTTATCAAAAACAGGAACGAAATTGTTAAGCTAAGGGTGAAACCCTAACCTTGACGGTTTGTTCCGAACTTTATTTTGCTTTATAAAGCTCTCACCAAAGTCTCGACGGACTCCAACGACCTGAAGTCACGATATGACTAACGGGATAGGTGCCAACGCCCAAGAATCGAGGCAAAGGCACAGTCCTGAAGGTCAAAATGTGTACAACAAGTCCTTGTGAATAGTCGAATCACTTTGGATAGTCAATGTCTAATAGCCGCAGACGATCTATTTCTCGATTTCTATGTGTTTCGATTCTGAGCCCGCAACTGCTGACTCTAATGATTCGTCGATTTTATGTATTGTATGTGTGTTTAACTGTTTATGTGTTTAATTTTGGAGACTTATTCAATTTTTGCCTTCATTTCGATCAACACGCACGACTCGCACTGCACTTTTATCTCAAAACGCTGACAAATCGCTAAATTGTGGACGACCTTATACTATGATATGCGTTTATGCTACACTACTCGATATATTAATCGCAATCGCTAACCTCGAATGCCCGCGAACTTTGAATGATAGGTTTCTGTATTCTGACTGCTTTATACACCTATGTGCAATAGGGAAAGGTGAATGCGTGCAAAATATAGTGTGTTTCCGTGCTTTTGTGCTATACGTGCTTATGTGTTTCTGTGCTTATGTGAATATGTGATTACGTGCCTATGTAACTATGTGATTGGATGTGTTCCTGAGCTTTAGTTGTATTAGGCGTGTGAGGTGAGATTCAATTTTATTGTGTTGAGTCCTGTGGCGATGTCTGATGCAGACAATGTCATCATCTGGATCTCGCGCTTCCCGAGATTCTCGCCGAAAGCAAGCTGACAAACATCTCACCACTATGATCACTAAACAAATGGCAAAAGTGGTTCCTCAAGTCGTCAGCGAGATATACGAAAACATGAGCAAATCGTCTGAGGAATCCCGAACTGAGACTCCCAAAGCTGCTTTTAACTTCAAACAATTCAAGGCATGTGGACCGAAAGAGTTCACTGGAGAAGAAGGCCCTACAGCGCTATTCCAATGGTTTGATTCCATTGAGGTCACTCTGCGACAGAGCGGTTGCCCCGACGACCTCCGCACTCTAAATGTTACCGGCGTCTTCCAGTCCCGCGCACTAGACTGGTGGACGGCCGAGAGAAACAAACGAGGGAATGATGCAGCCTACGGTCTGTCGTGGGACGAGCTCAAAGAAGTCATGCTGGAAGAATTTTGCCCTCCTCATGAACGCCAAAAGTTAGAAGATGAATTCTGGCACATAAAGCAAAAGGGTGGAGAAAACGCTGCACTCACTACTCAATTCAAGCAGCTCAGTATCATCTGTCCTGACCAAGTGAAGACTTCTGACATGGCAATCAAGAAGTATATCCGAGCCCTACCTGACTGCGTTGCAGATTTCGTGCAAGTGGCTAAGACTAAGATGATCGAAGAGACTTACCTACTGGCCGCTGAAATCAACGACAATCGGGTCAAGGCTGGTGTCTGGGATAAAACTTCGAAGCACCTGCATCAAGTCACCGCTACATCAACTGCTGAAACCGCCGCCGCTCAATCGTCAAAGGCCTCACGCCGCAAGAAGAAGAAGAACAACAGCAGCTCCAGCAACAAGAACTGTGCTGTCACCACCACTGCTGCTCATCTCCAAGCCGTACCGGCCCAGCAGCAGTCTCATCACCGTCCAGCACCAGTTACTTATGCACCACCAGCAAAGCGTGCATACACAGGCCCCCACCCGGCTTGCCCGACATGCTCTTATCATCACCCGGTGGGTCTCGCCTGTCGTTTCTATGCTCACTGCAACATGTACGGCCACTTCACTGTCAACTGCCGTACTGGTCCCCGTCAAGCCCCAGCTCAAACCACTGCTCATCAAGGGCACCCACGGTCAACGCCCGAGTCTGCTTCGCATGTGGTGATCCCAACCACTTTGCGAATATGTGCCCGAACAGGGTTGTGAAACAAGAGCCCCAGCAGCAGCAGCCTCACCAGCAGCAACAGCAGCAGCAGCAACAACAAGCCGCACGTGCCAGAACCTTCAACATCAATGTGCGCCAAGCCCAGGCTGACAACAACGTGGTCAATGGTACGTTCCTTGTGAATGGTATTTATGCATTGTGTTTGTTTGATACTGGAGCCGATAATTGCTTTGTGTCGTTCGAATTCGAGAAACTTCTTAGTCGTAAGCGCCCCCAACTCTCCTTGACGTTCGATGTTGAAGTCGCCACTGGAAGAACTGTCACCGTTAACTCTGTTCTTCGTGATTGTACTCTCGATCACAACAATCACATCTTCCCAATCGACCTTATTCCGATGCAACTCGGAAGTTTTGACGTCATAGTAGGCATGGACTTTCTTCGCGAAAACCATGCTGAAGCTGTGTGCTTCGAAAAGATGATTCGATTCTCGCTCGCGAATGGTGATTTATTGTGTGTTTATGGCGAAACTGTTTCGAAAGGTCTCAAACTCATGTCATGTGTCCAAGCTAACAAGTATCTCCGCAAGGAATACAGAGCTTTTTTGGCTAACATTGTAGTAGCGGAGAAGGAAAAGAAAGGAAAGACAGAGGTGAAAGACGTTCCTGTGGTACGTGAATTTCCTGATGTGTTCCCTGACGACCTTCCCGGTCTACCACCAAGTCGTGATATCGACTTTCGTATCGACCTCATTCCTGGAGCCAATCCTGTTGCCAAAGCTCCCTACCGACTCGCACCGTCCGAAATGCGTGAACTCTCAAACCAACTCCAGGAATTACTTGAGAAAGGCTTCATTCACCCGAGCACCTCTCCTTGGGGCGCGCCAGTCGTTTTCGTCAAAAAGAAGAATGGGTCGTTCAGGATGTGCATCGACTATCGGGAATTGAATAAGTTAACAATCAAGAACCGCTATCCCCTGCCTCACATTGATGATTTGTTTGATCAGCTACAAGGTGCTACGTGTTTCTCAAAGATCGATCTACGCTCAGGCTATCACCAGCTACGCATTCAAAAGGAGGATATACCCAAAACCGCGTTTCGCACTCGATACGGCCACTACGAATTTGTTGTTATGCCTTTTGGTTTAACCAACGCACCCGCGGTTTTCATGGATCTGATGAATCGCGTGTGTAAACCATATCTCGACCGTTTCGTCATCGTATTCATCGATGATGTCTTGATCTATTCCAAATCGAAGGCAGAACACGCGCAACATCTACGTTTGGTACTCGAGTTACTCCAAGGGAATCGTCACTATGCCAAGTTCTCTAAGTGTGAATTTTGGCTAGAGGAGGTTCAGTTTCTGGGTCACATTGTCAATAGTCAGGGTATTCATGTCGATCCTGCGAAGATTGAAGCAGTTAAGAGTTAGATTACGCCAAAGAACCGTCTGAAGTCCGTTCTTTTCTCGGACTTGCGGGCTATTATCGACGATTTATCGAAGGATTCTCAAAGATCGTTGTGCTACTTACCGCTCTCACACACAAAGACAAGCCTTTTATTTGGGAAACTGAACAAGAGACTGCCTTTCGAACCCTCAAACACATGCTTTGAAATGCTCCCGTTCTCACATTGCCCGACGGGAACGACGATTTCATTGTCTATTGTGACGCTTCCAACCTTGGTCTTGGTTGTGTCCTTATGCAACGAGACAAAGTTATAGCTTACGCATCTCGTCAGCTCAAAATCCACGAGAAGAACTATACAACCCATGATCTCGAGCTAGGCACAGTTGTTTTTGCGTTAAATATTTGGCGACACTACCTATATGGTACAAAGTGTACGATCTTCACCGATCATAGGAGCCTACAACATATCTTTAATCAGAAAGAGCTTAATATGCGTCAACGCCGATGGGTAGAACTTCTCAACGATTACGACTATGAGATTCGTTATCACCCAGGCAAAGCAAATGTTGTTGTCGACGCTCTCAGCAGACGGAGTTATTTGCTCAGCATTCGCAATGTCCAAGCATAATACGATCTCGAAGCCCTCATCCGCGAAGCCCAACATGCTTGTTTCAACGAATGCACTTTGAAGAAGGAACGAATCTACCACGATGGAGCCCAGCTTGTGAATAAGTCGAATGGAATATTCCACTTTCTTGACCGAATTTGGATCCCAAAACGGACCGATTTGCGATAGATTTTGATGGACGAAGCCCATAAATCTCAATATTCTATTCATCCTAGTGCCGACAAAATGTACCAGGACCTTCGCTACAAGTACTGGTGGCCTGGCATGAAAAGGGATATTGCTCTCTATGTTGGAAAGTGCCTGACTTGTGCGAGAGTCAAGGCTGAACATCAAAGACCCTCTGGCTTACTCGAACAACCGCCTATCCCTATGTAGAAGTGGGAGAGTATAGCTATGGACTTCATAACAAAAACTTCCGCACACGTCATCAGGTCACGACAGCATCTGGGTTGTTGACCGTTTGACCAAATCAGCTCACTTTTGCCAATACGGGAAGACTACAAGGTAGAACGATTAGCTCGAATCTACACCAACGAGATCATTTATAATCATGGGACGCCTCGCGACATCATCTCTAACCGTGATGCTCGGTTTACCTCATGACTGTGGGAAACGTTTCAAACGGCTCTCGGTACATCGCTTAACCTAAGTACCGCATTCCGCCCTCAAACTGACGGTCAGACTGAAAGGACGATTCGTACTCTTGAAGACATGCTCCGTTCGTGTGTCATAGACTTCGGTGGTAATTAGGATACATACCTGCCATTAGTCGAGTTCTCGTATAACAACTGTTATCATGCAAGCATTCAAATGGCACCATTCGAGGCTTTATACGGAAGAAAATGTCGATCGCCTATTGTATGGCACGAGATCGGTCACTAGCAATTAACTGGTCCCGAGCTATTGCAAGAAACAACGGACAAAATTTTCCAAATTCGAGATAATCTAACGACAGCTCGGAATCGTCAGAAAAGTTACGCCGATAGACGACGCAAGCCCCATGAATTTGACGTTGGTGACCACGTACTCCTAAAGGTTTCACCTTGGAAGGGTGTGGTCCGATTCGGCAAGAAAGGAAAGCTCGCGCCTCGATACATTGGACCCTTTAAGATTCTGGAAAGGATCGGCAAAGTGGCTTACAGACTCGAACTACCGGAGGAACTCAGCAACGTTCACCCGACTTTCCACGTCTCAAACCTCAGAAAGTGCCTAGCCGACCACGACTTACATGTTTCGTTAGAGGATCTACAAGTGAACGAAACATTACACTTCGGGGAAAAGCCTGTCGAAATCAAGGATCGCCAAACCAAGCAGCTCAGACGCTCGCGCATTCCTATTGTGAAAGTCCGATGGGAAGGCAAACGAGGCGTAGAGTTCACTTGGGAACTCGAAAGCGACATGAAGGCGAAGTACCCGCAGTTGTTTGTTACTGCTTCGGACTAATTTCGGGACGAAATTCCCTTAACTAGGATAGGCTGTAACACCCCGTGTTTTCGAAAGTCAAAGTCAAAGTCAAGGTCAAAGTCAACGACCGATCGCGCGACTTGACTGATAGTGAATTTCTTTTATGTGTTTACTTTAGTTGTATTATGTGGAGTAAGTGTCAATAATCACAGTAATCGACGGGTGTTAATCGCTATTTAATCGACTTACGACTGTGAACTATAGGAAGTAACAATGCGATAAAGTTAACTAAACGATACTCGAACTATGCTAATCGAATCGACATCGAATTGCAATCGCACTCGCAACTCGAATTACGCATTTGGTTATTGTTATACGTGTGTGTGTGCCTTATGTGTTACTTGTGCATGTTATTTATGTTATGTGTGGTGATCAATCGAAACGCAATCGAACTCAATCGCAATCAAACCGCAAACGCTAATCGAATACAAAGTAAGGATGCTTGTATGTTAGATATAGTAGTTGGGATTAAAAGTAATTTGACTAGGAAAATATATCGCATCACAACGCTCGCAATCGCAATCGAAACATCAAAAATCGTCGCGCCAAACACTCGAACGAGGTGACTGCTCGACCAGGCTGTCCGCACGGGCTTCCTAGCCGATCGACCAGCCCCTTTCCTCTTTGGGTAACCCTATAAATACCCCTTGTCACTCTCAAACTTTCTACTTTTGGCAACTGACGTCCGACCAGCTCGTTTTCCTCACTTTTCTTCAGATTTCTCGCGATTCCGGTAAGATCTCGTCCTAAATCTTGTACTTCCTTAATCTACACGCACTCCTACACCTTTCTATCTTTTGAATCTTAACTTTTAACCATGAAATCATCAAGATTCAAGATGTTCTAGGATGACGTCATCATGTGTTCTTGAAGAACTTCATGTTTTGGCTTTATTCCACCAAGAAAAACTTAGATCTAACCGATTTCCACATAAACAAACAAAGATCTTTCATAGATCTAAACATATTCACAAGAAAAAGGATTGAAAGATGGTTTTCAACTTTCTTTCAACTCTTTTACACTCAATGCACTTACAACCGATAGAATCGGGACTTGTGCTGGCTCACTACTCATTATTGTGGTTATGTTGGTTCAAGATCCGTATTCTATCCACGAGATTATCGATTCCAGGTTAAACGTGGAACATCGCCTCGAACCATCTACTGATCGGGTTTGGGTGATTCCAGTCCGATCAGGAGCACCAAGTGTGGACGAGGTTCCTGTTGCTTGACACGTTATCAAAATATCTCGATAAAACGACAAACTATCAAATCAACCAAGTGTAAGATGAACCGGTTAACCAGGACGGAGTGTCGTCCAAATGGACTGCTGTCCGAACGGACAGACCAACCGAACGACTTGCACCTTGGTCCCACACAACCATTTTGCCAACACTTGAAGTCTGAAAGTTGACGAATTGCTGTCCGATCGGACTACCAACCGATCGAACTGCCATCCGAATCATGAGACGTTTAACTTCAACACTTAAACAATTTTCAACATATTCAATGCACAAAGGATGCCACCCGAACGAACAACCGTCCGATCGAGTGACACCCTGTTGTGGACTTACTCTCACAGAAGTGCCCAACCGAACGGGTTGCCGACCGATCGAACGACCGTCCGATCGACCGACCTGAAAGGTAGAGGTACTTCAATGTTCTCAAAATACTACAACAAAAACTTCAAAAGTCAAGCCATCATAAACAAACGCGTCCTTCTTAAAGGAAGGAACAATCCACTCGAACAGTCATCCGAACGGACGACCAACCGCACGACTGGCAGTCCGATCGGACTACCATCCGAACGGACTGCTGTCCGAACCACTTGTACTTTGCACCGTTTTACGCGTCGCTTATCTTTTATGCTATCTTTAACTGTTCAGGCTAACCCTACTCTCTAGCGCTCCCTTCAATCCATCATCGCTGTGAGTATACTCGATCCCTTTTTGCTTTATGCACTTTTGGGTGTTACATACGTTACGAATATTAAAATCACATCGAACACACTACTCAATACTATTTAAACACTAACCATTCCTGCATGTTATACGTGGCTTAATGAATGCTTGTTTGTTATGTTTACACATGGAATGCTGTCTACCTGCCTTAGCAATGATAGTACTATAGTTTGGACTCAGCACCCGTTCACTCGGGGGTTGTTAAGGACAATTATTTGCATGGATTATAGTGGTGATCATGTATTACGAACTGCCTTGGGCAGTCAACCCGCAGTCATTGGTATCGATAGATCTATGTCGATAACTAACGTGCTTCATTTCACTATGCGTACGTGCTGGTTATGCGTAAACGAATTCGAACTCTATATGCTATTATCAAACTTGTATGCTCACCTTTACACTATGTGTATTGACTTTTACTTTAATGTATGTGACAGGTGCTTAAGATGTTTATCTGCTAGGAAATCAAAGCTAGAATAAGTCTCTAGAGGCCAACAAATAGTTGTCTGTACAAATGAAATCAAGGGTCTCTAGAAGCAGCTAAACAATTAGGCTATTTGAAAAATCTGAGTTGTCGGAACAGTACTATTTGCCTAGATTTTGTCTGTAATAATTTGTTTACCTTTTGAGACATGGTATGGGACATGTTACTTTAAATTGATTGGTAATTATAATTGTTATGGAAACTTCTGGACAATCTGTTTCGCTCAGTGCCATGCCCCGATGTTTCCGCCATCGGTTGGGGTGTGACACCCACGATCTCGAGCTAGGCGCAGTTGTTTTTGCGTTAAAGATTTGGCGACACTACCTGTATGGTACCAAGTGTACGATCTTCACCGATCATAGGAGCCTACAACATATCTTTGACCAGAAGGAACTTAATATGCGTCAACGCCGATGGGTAGAACTTCTCAACGATTATGACTATGAGATTCATTATCATCCTGGCAAAGCAAATATCGTTGCCGACGCTCTAAGCCGACGAAGCTATCTGCATAGCGCTCGTAATGTTCCAGCCCAGCATCATCTCGAAACCCTTATTCGCGAAGCCCAACATGCCTGTTTTAACGAACGCACATTGAAGAAGGAAAGGATCTATCACGATGGAGCCCAGCTTGTAAATAAGTCGAATGGGATATTCCACTATCTGGAATGAATTTGGATCCCTAAGAGGACCAATTTACGACAGATTTTGATGGACGAAACCCACAAGTCTCGATATTCTATTCATCCCGGTGCCGATAAAATGTACCAAGACCTTCGCTACAAGTACTAGTGGCCGGGCATGAAGAGAGATATCGCACTCTATGTTGGAAAGTGCCTGACTTGCTCGAAAGTCAAGGCTGAACACCAAATACCTTCTGGCTTACTTGAACAACCCCCGATCCCTATGTGGAAGTAGGAAAGTATAGCTATGGACTTCATAACGAAACTTCCGCGTACGCCCTCAAGTCACGACAGTATCTGGGTTGTCGTTGACCATTTGACCAAATCTGCTCATTTTCTGCCAATACGAGAAGACTACAAGGTAGAAAGATTAGCCCGAATCTACACCGATGAGATCATCTGTCGACATGGGACGCCTCGCGATATCATTTCTGACCGTGATGCTTGGTTTACCTCGCATCTATGGGAATCGTTTCAAACGGCTCTCGGTACTACGCTTAATCTAAGTACCGCTTTTCATCCCCAAACCGACGTTCAGACTGAGAGAACGATTCGTACCCTGGAAGACATGCTCCGTTCGTGTGTCATAGATTTTGGTGGTAATTGGGACACTTACCTGTCGTTAGTCGAATTCTCGTATAATAACAGTTATCATTCCAGCATTCAAATGGCACCGTTTAAGACTTTATATGGAAGAAGATGTCGATCGCCTATTATATGGCACGAGATCGGGCACTCGCAATTAACCGGTCCTGAGCTATTACAAGAAACAGCTGACAAAGTCCTCCAAATTCGAGACAATCTGCTGAAAGCTCGGAGTCGTCAGAAAAGTTACGCCGATAGACGACGCAAGCCCCTTGAATTTGACGTTGGTGACTACGTACTCCTAAAGGTATCACCTTGGAAGGGTGTGGTCAGATTCGGCAAGAAAAGGAAACTAGCGCCTCGATATGTTGGACCTTTTATGATTCCGGAAAGAATCGGAAAAGTCGCCTACAGACTCGAACTACCGGAGGAACTCATCAACGTCCACCCGACTTTCCATGTGTCGAACCTCAGAAAGTGCCTGGCTGAGCATGATTTAATTGTACCTCTAGAAGATCTTCAAGTAAACGAAACACTACACTTCATGGAGAAGCCTGTCGAGATCATGGATCGCCAAACCAAGCAGCTCAGACGCTCGCGCATTCCCATTGTGAAGGTTCGATGGGAAGGCAAACGAGGCGTAAAGTTCACTTGGGAACTCGAAAGCGACATGAATGCGAAGTACCCGCAGTTGTTTGTTACGGCTTCGGCCTAATTTTGGGACGAAATTTCCTCAACTAGGGGAGGCTGTAACACCCCGTGTTTCGAAAGTCAAAGTCAAGATTTAAGTCAAAGGGAGACAAGATTTCTAATTGCGATCTGTCACTCCTTCCTCAATTCCTATTTTGACTTCTTTGACTTGTAGATAGTCTTTTTATGCTTTTACGTTAGTTGTATTATGTGGAGTACTTGTTAATAACCGAGGTTTAACCGCTATTTATCGATGTTTATCGCATGTTTAATCGCTTTATCGCTTATCACAATCGCATTCGCAACTCAAATTACGCGTCTGGTTATGATTCTTATGTGTGTGTGCCCTTTATGTGACTTGCGCATGTTATTTATGTTTTATGATGTGGTGATTAATCGAAACACAATCGTAAACGCTAAACGCAAGTTAAATAGGATGATTGTATGTTGATATAGTAGTTGAGATTAAAAGTAATTTGAATGAGGAACTCTATCGCATCTCAACGCTCAACACTCGAATCAAAACTGCAAAACTCATCGCGTCGAGCACTCCAATCGAGTGGTCAGCCGATCGAGCTGCCACCCGATCGAAGTGCCACTCGATCGAGCTGCCGCCCGATCGAGGTGCCACTCGATCGAGCTGCCACCCGAACGGGTTGCCACTCGATCAACCAGCCACCTTTCCCCCTTTCCATTTATGGAAACCCTATAAATACCCTCATATGTCAACATCTCTTGATGTTGACAGCTCTCTCCCTCTCCACTCGCTCCAGCCGCTATTTCTTTAGATTTCTCACGATTCTTGTAAGTTTTCCACCTAAACCTTGTACTTTCTTAATCTACACGCACTCCTACACCTTTCTATCTTTTGAATCTTAACTTTTAACCGTGAAATCACTAGATTTGAGGTGTTCTAGGATGATGTCATCATGGTGTTCTTATGAACTTCGTGTTTTGGCTTCAATCCACCAAGAACAACTTAGATCTGAATGATTTCCACACAAATAAGCAAAGATCTTTCATAGATCTGAACATATTCATGATGAAAAGGATTGAAAGATGGTTTTCCAACCTTCTTTCAACTCTTTTACACTCAATGCACTCAAAACCGATGGAATCGGAGCTTGTTCTAATCTTCTACTCTTTCTTGTGGATGTGTTGGTTCAAGATCTGGATTCTATCCACGAGTTTACTGATTTCGGGTTAAACATGAAACACCATCTAGAACAGTTAACCGGTCGGACTAGGGTGGTTCCTGTCCGATCGGGTCACTAAGTCTTGACGAGGTTTCTATTGTTTAGCACGTTATCCAACAGTCTCGAGAAGACTTCAAACTGTCAAAACAACCAAGGAAGAAGAGGATCAGGTCAACTGGGACGGATTGTCGTCCGATCGGATTGCCACCCGACCGGACTGCCACCCGATCGGATTTCACCTTGTGTCCCACACTTAACTTTTATTTCAACATTTAAGGTTTTGAACATTGAACGGATTGCCGTCCGATCGGATTGCCACCCGATCGGATTACCACCCGACCATGTGATGTTTGACTTCAAACACTTAAACAATTTTCAACATGTTCAGTACGTACGGATTGCCACCCGATCGGATAGCCATCCGATCGAGTGACCGTCCTGCTGTGAACTTGTTCTCAATCTGAGAAGTCTCGCCAATCGGATTGCTACCCGATCGAACGGCCGTTCGATCGACCGACCTGAAAGGTGGAGATACTTCTCTATTTTCAAAATGCTACAACGAAAACTTCAAAAGACAAGCCATCATACACAAACACATCCATCCCAAACGAGATGACAATCCAATCGAGTGGCCACCCGATCGGGCGACCACCCGAACGGATTGTCATCCGATCGACTGGTCACCCGATCGGATCGCCACCCGATCGGATTGCCGTCCGATCCACTGACACTTTGCTTCGTTTTACGTGCCGCTTATCGTTTATGCTATCGTTCTGATCAGGTTAATCTTGCTCTCTAGCGCTCCCTTCAATCCATTATCGTTGTGAGTATACTCGAACCCTTTTTGCTTTACGCACTTTTGAGTGTTACATACGTTACTTATACTAAATCACATCGAACACACTACGCAATACTTTAACGCTAACCATTATTGCATGTTGTACGTGACTTAATGAATGCTTGTTTGTTATGTTTACACATGGAATGCTGTCTACCTGCCTTAGCAACGATAGTACTATAGTTTGGACTCAGCACCTGTTCACTCAGGGGTTGTTAAGGACAATTAATTACATGGCTCACAGTGGTGAGTGTGTATTACGAACTGCCTTGGGCAGTCAACCCGCAGTCATTGGTATCGATAGGTTCATGTCGATAACTAACGTGCTTCATTTCACACTGTGTACGTACTGGTTATGCGTAAACGATTTCGAACTCTATTATACCTATCAAACTTGTATGCTCACCTTTACACTATGTGTATTGACTTTTACTTTAACGTATGTGGCAGGTGCTTAAGATGTTTATATGCTTGGCTTGCTGTGAAATCGAGGCTAGGAAAGGTCTAGAAACAAATAAACAAGTTGTCTGTATTTGAAATCTGAGTTGTCGGAACAGAACAATTTGACTAGATTTTGTCTGTAATAATTATATTACTTTTTATGTCATGGTATGGGACATGATGCTTTAAATAATTGGTAATTATAGTTGTTATGGAAACTTCTGGACAATCTGTTTCGCTCAGTGCCACACCCCGATGTTTCCGCCATCGGTTGGGGTGTGACAATAAACATAATAAGTTTCAGCATAAACATCACTAACAAAATAGTTTGCATACTTTAACATAAACATAATAAAAGCAAACATAATAAGTTTCAGCATAAACATCACTAACTATCACTAACAAAATAATTTGCATATTTTAACATAAATGATTTACCTTTGCGGATTCGATTGAAGACATAGTCAGGTCAGGAAGTCCTCCAAACAATTCTTCAAACTGAAAAACAACAAAAAAACAAAAACAAAAAACAACTATCAAAGCCAGTATACTCGTTAATAAAATACCATGTTGTACTAAAACCATGTTAACTTACAACACAAGCATTATTACATACGTTTCCAGTTTCATCACATATCTTACTCAACTTTTGAAAATCATCATCCACAAACATGTTGTCAACCACAACCTGG
The DNA here is from genome assembly GCA_030545235.1 of Helianthus tuberosus. NCBI lineage: Eukaryota > Viridiplantae > Streptophyta > Magnoliopsida > Asterales > Asteraceae > Helianthus > Helianthus tuberosus. The sequence goes on from CM060411.1 coordinate 92,187,231, forward strand.
AAAAGAAAAAACAACTGTCAATCACTGTTGTAAAAGTATATTACAAATATAAACCAAAAAACACAATATCTGTCAAACAACACAATCATTTTAAATAAAAAACAAAATAATAAATAATAACACAAACTTCGTCATAAGCTTGCTTGAATAACTTTTTATTATCATTAGAGGAGTGAGTAAATTTATGCAAATGATCATCCACAAACTTGTCAGCCACAACCTGACCAAAAAAAAACATGTCAATGATTGTTTTACAATGATAACACAAAGGCCTGCTAAAAACACAAAACGAATATAAAAAACACAATGCTATATAAATCCCAATCCTTTTGAAAAAACAAAATGATATATACATTTCCAACTACATTTGACGACTTCATAACTACTGTCTGCTTCATATCCACAACGTTGTCCAACCCAGCAAACTGAAAAACATAAACATTATTATCCAAATTAACAAACATGGTTAATTAAAACACAATGCCATATGAATTAACAACTTACATTTTTCCTCATAACTGAATGTTCATCATACACAGCATTGTCCATCGATTATAGCTGAAGCAAAACACCAAACTAAATCAGAAACTATTTTCAAAACATAAGAAACATCATAAACACATAAAATATGTAACGACCTTACATTGATATCCTTTATTCAAAATGATGTAATATAGAGCATACACGGACATATATGCATCTTGTTAGCTAACTTCCACAAAGAAGCTATCGAAGATGTCGAACATGGTCTGAAAACTGAAAGAACATGCAGCGATAAAAGCTCATCTCAAATAACCGCAACACCTCAAAAAAACCGCCAAATTTTGGGGGGTTATCTCGGTCAGGATTTATCCTCAGAATTAACCGTCGAGTTTGGACGGCCAAAATCATCTCAAAAACGGTTATTTTTGTCTAAATTGACAATTTCTTCGCTGCGAACAATTTATTAATAGTATGCAGAACCTACTCATAAAATTGCTGAATGAGATTTTTTCATTGAACTTTTACTACGAGTAATGATGTGGGACTTGGCCTTTCACTTATACGAGTAACTCTCACTTGACTTTGTTCTACTAAGAGATGTGGGACTGAACGAGAGTGCTATGACTACGTGAAATTTCGAATTAAAAAACCTAACGACTGTGGCTCCAAACTTTCATTTTATAGCAGGGTTAAAACTTAAAACTAATAGCACTAAGTTGCATAATTTTGGTGATGTCATAATCTTCATATTGGGGCTTATTTACAAGACCTACAATTCTAAAATCGAAATAATAAAAAAAGCTAATATTTTCAAACATTCAACTAAGAAAGGTTGGATTATAATCTCAGTTTTTCTTTTTGCTATCCCTCGAGGTTTTAATATATATATAGAGAGAAAGTATAATGTACTTCAGGGCTTAACCTACATTAACATACATGACAAAAAATATAACGTGCGTTATTATCATAGAACGTGCGTGATTATAGTCCCATGCGTGATTATGTGGTCCCATGCGTGATTATGTGGTCCCATGCGTGATTATACCCCTGCTCCAACGGTTACCATTGTCTCCTACGTGATGTATGATAAGGCTTTTTGTATGTTAACCTTACTCTATATATATATATCTACCATATATCTAATGAATGCTAATGCTAATCAACTTAATGGCTAAACTGTACGATGAAATCACTAAGCATGATCTATAGATGTCTAATGGATATGATGTTGTTTTGATTATATAGTTGTCTAATGTGACTACCATTATTGGGATTTATAACATGATGAAGGAGAAGATACATGCTCGAACACAACCTCTCAACTTTGTTTTTATTCTCTAATCTACTTTTTTGAAATAGAAAACACTTTGTTTTATGTTTGTGGTATATAATTTTTTAAATGGAAAGGAAATCTCTTGAAAATGTATGATGCTATACTTATAATTTATGTATATTATGTATAATTGGTCCCAGTTAATTCGTTTTTGCCACACACCATAAGCATAAACGAACCATATTTTTTATAACCGATTATGCCTTAACCAAGCCAACTAGTTTTTGCCACACACAAAAAGCATAAACGAACCATATTTTTGAAAATGTTATATTCTCCGCCGCATTGCATGGGCACCCAACTAGTTTGACAATATGAATGAAATATTCATTTTATTAAGGTTTCTATTTTATTGCGGTTTTGGTCCACCACACTAACTTCATCCAACTTATAATTAATTCCTAGTCACATGAAACGCATGTGCTAATTATTTTGGTAATTAACCATTCAAATGAAAGAAAACAAATATGATTTTCCACAATTTTCTTTATTTTAACTCATTTATTTGTCTATATATTTTCTTTTTACTTTATATTCATTTAACCCATTATTACTTGTTTCTTCTTCATCTTCAAACTCGTAATCCATATCATATCATCCCCAATTTCGTCTTCTCTTGACATATTATCCAGTTGATCACAAAAGCAAATTGACAGTTGTTAATAATTTGTGCTAGTATATAATAACCTTGAATTATTTTTATGATAATATATTTAATCTATCAACAAGAACATGATGGCAAGAAACTGATGCATGTCGTTGAACAAGATAAGAATACAAAATCAAATAGCAACTGATGAAACACAGGCTAACACTACGGTTAACTGGTGGGGTTACTTCAATGATGGGTTCAATCTCCTTTCTCACTCGCTGGTGATGGCTTGGCGCCTGCAAAACAGTAACACCGTTAGTCTCGTTAAGAGGGGAATATGGGGGTTTCCCTCTTAACCAGGCTCCGGCGTGAGAATAAGTACTGTTCCGAGGAAGGTAAAACAGTGTGTGTTAAGTGTGAAAATAGAGAGAGCAAGGTGATCAACCTGGATGATGAAAGGTCCTATTTATAGCCGAAGGGTTAAGAAAGGGAGGAGCAGCAGTGCTAGCTGTGGACGCGCGCCAGCTGTCCGACCAAGGGGAATATCCCTTTGGTCTCCTCTGCTGTGGTCAGTGTAGTGGTACACGTGGCGTGCCTGTATTCGCCTAATTTGTAAACATCGTACTGATATTGTCGGACTGCTCCCTGACCTGTTGCAGGTCCACCTGGCGCTTGCTGGCTGGTGACACGTGTTGTCCTTTATGTCGGATGGAGCATCTTTGGTGTCACCAGGATATTTTCCAGAAGCTTCTAGAAGCTCCTGGATGATATGGTTGATGTCAACGCCATGTAGGATGGAGAAAGTGGTATGGTCATTGCCATGTTTGCAAGGAATTGGGACCATACCTCTTCAAGTCCCCCCAGTCCAGTGTGCCTTCTAGGTGAGTTGATCGTCTAGGGGGGATTCTGGACTTATGAAAGTAGTGTTTGTTATGGTGTCTGGCATATGGGTTTTTGACTCCTTGCGGAAGTGAACCAAATGGACGCATGACGCATGGCGCATGGGTTTTGACTCCTTGCGGAAGTGAGCCAAATGGACGCATGGCGCATGGGTTTTGACTCCTTGCGGAAGTGAGCCAAATGGACGCATGACGCATGGCACATGGGTTTTGACTCCTTGCGGAAGTGAGCCAAATGGACGCATGACCCATGGCGCATGGGTTTTGACTCATTGCGGAAGTGAGCCAAATTGACGCATGACGCATGGCGCATGGGTTTTGACTCCTTGCGGAAGTGTTGTCTTCAGGAAGAAGCTTTGTTGTCTTCGGGAGGAGTTACTGACGTGACAGCCTGGTGTCAGTTGAACAGGCGCCTTTTCAGGCACGTCAGTTACTTTATGTCATAGTGACAGGCGGTTGTTGCATATTTTTCCGAAAAAAGATGATGGCGTTTTCTCTCTCCTCTGACGTGTCCTGCCTTGGTTGGGTCCTTTTCTGTTCCTCTGACGGTTCGCTGCCCATCGCATTAAATGCGATGGGTATAAATACCAAGGCGGTCTCCTCCATACTTCACTTTTCAAATTTTGAATCCCAGACTTTTCCTTTCTCCCCTTATTTTCTTCCTCCAACCTTTGAGGTCATCTGCATTACTGTTCACTTTTTCACGATGTCTACTTCGATTCCTTCTTCAAAGAAAAGGAGGAACAAGGGTAAAACTCCTCCCGGCCCAGATCAGGCGGTTATTGGTTGGAAAGAAGAGGAATTTCAGAATCTGGTAAGGGAGATGGGTTTTCTTCCTGACTGGGGTGCCCAGTACCCTATTGTTGGCTCCACCGCCATGGATGCTCCTCCCGGGTACATGACTTTGTACGCTGCTTTCTTCCGGGAGGGTAACTTTAGACTTCCGATGACTCGGTTTACTGCTGACGTTTTGAGGGGCTATGGTCTCCACATCTCTCAAATAAATGCCATCGGACTCCCTCGGATTACTCACTTCGATTTTATTTGTATGGCGAACCGTTTCGATCCGACGTTTGAGATGTTCAACGTCTTCTACACTGTGACGTATACAAATGGGTTTTACTCCTTCAGTGCTCGGACCGGTGTGTCGCCAGTTTGTTCTGTGCCGTTGAAGGGTATACATGATTGGAAGCAGAAGTTTTTCTATATTCGTCGGGGTGTTGTGCCTGTGGACATGCATTATAGATCTGTGGGTGAGGGTATCCCAAAAGTGGATGTGGTTGCAAATTATGCTGACCAAGACTGGTACAAGAGGTTGACTCGGAAGGCCACCCCGATTATCCAGCTGGAGGAAATGGCGTTGGTTGGTGCTGGGATGAGCATGAAGTGGATCCCAAAAAATCCGTTGGGGGTCCCAGTTTATGGTCATGAAGGCAAATGTACTTTTTACTCTTCTTCTTACTTCTTTCTTCTTCTTTTTTTTTTTTTTGTATGTTGTACTTTTTGTTGCTTGTGAGTTGTTCCTTATCTCCGTTGTTTTGTGCAGTAGGGTTCACGCTGTTGAACGTTTTGGATGTTAAGGCGCCTGGTGCGATGGTTGAGGCGATACAAAAAACTGATAAACGGCCTTGGTTAGATCAGATTCGTGGCCGGTTTCTGCATCCGAGCAACGAGAGTTTCGTCACTTATGTGAACACTGTCTTAGGTGACGATAGTGAGGATGATGATGATGCGTTTGATTCTATTCGAGAGGAAGTTATCGTTCTCTCGAGTGATGGGTCTGGCAGATCCTTTGAAGATCTAACTTCTCCTTCCGCGCGTGCAGGTCCGGCGCAAGGGGCTGTGCAAGAGCCGGTGAATGAGCCCGTGGAGGAAAATGTGGAGATTCCGGTCGAGACTGTGAATCCGTTGGAGACGAAAAGGAAGTCGAAAGCTGACAGGGCTGAGGGGGAAGGGAAAAAGACTGAAGGAACTTCCTCTAAGTCTCCTCGTAAGCGACTTCACACTGCTCGTATCCTTGATTATGTTGTCGTGTCTGACACGTTACCTGGTTTAGGAGTTGGAAAGAAACACCCTGAGTCGGACCCTGAGGATCGGGCGACTTTGACGGAGATTATGCAGAAAAAGATGTTTGATGATAGGAAACGAAAGCTTGACGTGCAGGCGGCTGCTGCACTTGCGGCGAAGAGGATTAAACTTCGGAAAGAGGATCCCCCTGCCCCTTCTGAGTCAGAGATTGACATGGGTATTTTCGCTGAAAAACCAAGTGATTTGCTTCAGAAAATCTATGAAGCTTCTGGTATTCGCTTTTTCGGTTTCCAGCATCTCTCTTGGGTTTTACTCGTTTTGTATTTGTATTTTATTCCCTATTATCTGAATGTGCTGCTCGTCTTGGGGCAGGTGTTAAAACAGCCCAAAGTGGGCACAAGATTGATATTTCTAAGATTACACCTCCCGCGTCTCCGCCGTCGAGGATATTCGGGGTGTCTCCTCATGATAGCCCTGCCGGGCAGAAAGAGACTGTGAATGTCGAACAAGTTGGAGAAGGTGGTGATAAAGCGGGTGGTAATGATGCTGCGGAGGGTGCTGGTGCTGCGGGAGGTGTTGGTGTTGATCGTGGTAAAAATGCTGAGGTGGAGGTAGAGGTGAGTCAAACTACGCCTCACCAAACGGTGTATACCAAACGCCCCCTGGTGATGGTGGTGGTGCAACTTCGGGTGTTGTCCGCAGCCCTCAGTTTGGAAAATTTCATGCTGATTCCTTTGATACCACGAATCCTGCTTGTGACGATCTTCCGTACATCCCTCGTTGGAACTTGACCCAAGGTTCTAGGATGGACAACCTTGCAAATTGTCATGATTTCTACTCGATGTCCCTCCCCCCCGCTGAGAGGATGTTTCAGAGTAAACGCCGCCGGTTTGCACTGTTGGATGATCACGTTCAGGCCGGGGTTAACTTTTTCTCTACCACTCAGGAGATTGTCCGCGAGTGGAAGCAGCTGGGGGAGGACGTAATGGAGTTTGAGAATGATAAGAGACTGTTTGCGGAAGAGAAGGAGAGATTCAATGCTGAGAAAAAAAGGGTTGGAGTGGAGGCTTGCTGATGCAGAGGAAAAACTTGCTCAAGAGAAGCAGGCTAATGCTGATAAGCAGAAAAACTGGGAAGGTGCGTGTGCGCGCACGAATGCCGAGCTCAAGACTCAACGTGACACGATCACTCGCTTGTCCGGTGAGAAGAAGGATATTGCGGATGAGGCTAATCAGGCGCGCATGATGTTTGAGAAGAAGGAGACAGAGTATGTTGAACGCATTGCTAAGCTGGAAGTTCTTGCTAGGCAATGTGAGACTTCTGAACGTCTTCTTCAGGAGAAAACTGTTGAGTGCCAAGCCGCTGAACTCCTTGCCGAGGAGACGTCTGCTGATTGCAAATGGTTGCTCTCACGCGCGGTGCCTCTGGTAATTTCTTGTATTGTGTTGTTTTTTGTAATTGTCGTTGATTGTCCCTTACTTGTGTTGTTTGTTGTAGATTGCTGAACGTATCGTTAAGTCGCACGAGCTTGCCCACTATATGTATGAGTTGGGGCAAGCTGGTTACAGTAGTGGTCGTAAGGACGGATACAACGAAGGCAGGGCTGCGGCCCTTAATAAGGAGAAGGAACACCATTTCGAGCTGTGGAAGGAAGATTGTACCGGTGCTTACACCGCAAAGAGGCAGGAGTTTTCGTCCTTGGAGTTTGCGGTGGTTAAAGCTGCGAAGAAGCTGGCTCGGAGGCCCGATGGTGTTGCTATGTTGAAGAGCGCGTTAGGTGATGAAGGTGGTGCAACTGGGGGTGTTGGGCCCAGTCATCCGGAATGAAGACTTCCGGCCTGCGCGCCGCGTATGACCTTAGGTGGTCTTGTATTTGACAGTTTGATAAACAATTTTAACTTCCTTGTTATGCTTGTGGATATATGGCTTTGTGTTGACATATGTGATGCTAACATTTGTCTGTTTTTTATGCGAATTTGTTATCGTCATAATATGTGCATGTGTGATTACTTTGATTCAGGTATCACGAATGAATAATGGCGCTGACAGGTTCGATGACAAATCAGAACATAATAGGAACAAAAAATCAAATACAACACAAAATCAAACAAATCGTTGATCCACAAAAACGAACCACACAACATCAGACCAACGAAATCGAATGGCAACACAAAATCAAATAGCAAAATTATGAAGAATTGTACTGCAAAATCATCGAACCACAAAAACCGATTAGCAAAATCGTTAATGACATAATCACTATCGTGTAGATACTCGAACAAGAAGATCGTGAAATACAAAATCGAACTTTACGAGAATCGTTGATGCTAAAAACTGAAGTCAAGACCCTAATAATAATTAAAATCGTCATTACGATAATCATGATGAAAATCATCGTGGATACTGAAAGTCGCAGAAGCACAGGCCGACTGAACTGGAGTTTCACAAATCTTTTATTCAAACGAAAAAACTAATTGATTTTCACCCATAAAGTTTCTGATAATTAGAAAAAAATTTACTAACAAAATATTCATATTCACATGCAGTAACTATATTTATAGATGTAAGTTTCATGTAATAAATATAAAATTATGCTCTCAGGTAGTATAAAGAAATAATGCCCTTCTTTTAACATTTGAATGGTTAATTACCAAAATACCTACCACATGCCTCTCATTTGACCATGAATTAACTATATGTTGGATAGAGTTCGTGTGGTGGACCAAAACCGCAATAAAATAGTAACGTTGGTATGTATATTGCAAGACATTCACATTTTGTAAAATATAGCAACAACCACTGAACCACATGGACCAAAACCGCAATTTACTCTTTAATTTAAGATAAAGCCTCATTTAAAACTTTAGTGGGGTTTTTAAAAATGGAAGTTAAAACTCCCCATTTTTATAAGGGTTATTGGATTTTATCACCCCCAACTATCGGCCTTTGGCCGTTGCCATCCCTAACTAACACTTTGACACCCAGCACCCGCAACTTGACTTTTAGTTTGTGCTGGCACCACTCAGTTAAATCTTTACTAACTGAGTTTGTTTCTGATTCTACGTGGCATAGACTTGATTACGTGGTCAGGATGACATGGCGAATCTTGATTATGTGGCACTATATGTATTATAAAAAGCAAAAAAAAGTATTTTAACTTGGTCTCAATGTGGGATATGTTCCAGACAATCTGAAATTCATTAAATTCTATTATTCTAATCCAAATCCCTCTAACAAACGGTAGCCTCACCTCCTCCTTTCTCCGGTAGCCTCTGGCCGTAGATCTTCGGTAGCGAAAATCCTCACGACGAAAGCCTCACCACCTCCTGCCACTATGAGCTCACCGCCACAACCACCATAGTTCTTCTCTTTCTGCCATCTTCCTTTGACTCTCTGCATCCACCACCTTCTTCATTCTCTCTCGACGGAGCTTCGGCCACCGTTACAACACCGTCCAATCGTCACTGGTTTTAGCTAATATCTGCCACTAGCATCTAATTCTCAGTTATTTCTCGCAAACGGTAATTGTACACTTCAACGCGAACTCAAGTTCTCCGAGATGTAACTAACAATCGCGGTGGTTTTCAGATTTACGCGGCGGAGGTGGTAAGTTCTGGTGGTGTAATGGAGGTTTGTAGTGGTTTTGACTATGAGTTTATGATTGTTTTTGTGGTTTTTCTAGGGTTAGGGTTTGAAGTGGAAGGTGCATGGTGGTGGATGGAGGAGATCGTGTGAGTTTGATTAACGATGACCGAGGATTGTAGTTGGCTATTAGGTCTGGGATCTGCACACAGATTGGTCTATTGGGCAATTCTGGTAGTGGTGATACAGATTGTTCAATTGGTTAGTTCAATCACTTGAAAACGGAAATCGAAGCCAAAGACAATGTGGTTATGTTAGATTTTTACCAGAAATCACTTGAAAACGGCCAGAGTTCGTGATGGTGGTGGTTGGTGGAGTGGCAGGTGGTTGGTGGAGATGATGGCGGTGGTAGAGAGTGAAGAAAGGAGGGGGTAGTCATACGGTGGGTTTGGGATTTTATATAAAAACTTTTTTTATTTATATTTTTAATCAGATATAAAAATATAGTGCCACGTAATCAAGATTCGCCATGTCATCATGTCCACGTAATCAATTATGTGCCATATAGGATCAGAAACAAACTCAGTTAGTAAAGGTTTAACTGAGTGGTGATAGCACAAACTAAAAGTCAAGGGTGTCGGGTGTCAAAGTGTCAGTTGGGGGTAGCAACAGCCAAAGGCCGATAGTTGGGGGTGATAAAATCCAATAACCCTTTTTATAATTAAAAGCCGTTACAAATATTAAGTAAATTAGTTATAAACCAATCTTCCACTGGTAACATATGCAAAATTCCGCGGATTCTATAAACCATAAAAGCGTCTACATCTTTTTATCAAATCCTTTTTTATAAATATCAGTTCGCATTAAGCGATCGCCTTTAGTGGAACATTTTCTTCCTCGTCCGACTTGTGTAATGAGGGTAATGGTTTCTCGGGTTTGCTTTTCAAGAAGACCTTTGCATATAGCGATCCAAACACAATAACCTGCAAGAAAAAGTATTATAAAAACTTATACTATTTACTGAAATTAAGATAAAAGAGAAAAAAAGGTGTAAATGGGTGCTTACGGCTCCAATGAATTGTTCCAAACTAAGGGGGTGAGCGAACCACACACATGACAGCAAAATGCTCACTAACTACAGAATTTAAGATAAAATAAAAAAGATGGAAAATAATTAACTTAACATTTGGTTATATAGGAAGATAATCAAAAGTTAAATTTACTTGTCTAGTGGTCATTATGGTGGCAAATGTAAGAGCTCCAAATGTGCGAATTGTGTACGATATGAACTGACTGGCCGTTGCAACCTGCGATTAAACAGATAAGATAAAAAAAAAATTGTATCCAGTTGAAATTGTTTGGATGGGCTTTACACGCGAGATTATTTATTGTATTTTGTTTTTACAACTGTGAGAACCCGTCACCAGAAAACTCAGAACCCCTTGAAGGTCTTGACGTGATTATTGAAACTTGAAGAATATTAATCAAATAACCAAGTAATTTCATGATCAGATTATTATATGATTTATATCCAGGGATAGATGGTAATTTCGCATTTAACTCAATAACCAATTGAACATGTAATTTGATATGAATTTGGAATTTCAAAAATTTAGACTTACAGTTGAAAGCAATGCAATGTCAAAGAAACAATCTTTGTGTCGAGATACAAAATCTATCGCCATGAGAAGATTGCCCTGCAAAATTAAGCCTAACAAGAACAAAAAAAAAAACATTTATCAAAATAATCTATTAAAATACACAATCCAAATGTAAAAATTTTAAGACTTACAGCTCCTAAAATGAAGCAAATGGTTTTAAGTTGAAGATACTTACCAGTCAAACTAAGTATGCAAGAACAAAGAGTAGTATAGAAAATTTGATTGTATATTCCCATATCATATCCTTTAAATAATTTATCTTGAAAAGTACTAGTGAAACCATCAAACCTGAAATAAAATTAAAATAAAAAAGAGGAATTAACCCTAATGTTTCCACAAAAAAAATACTATTTATACATATTATTATACCAAATCTACCCATCAAGATTATACATGTAACTTAGGAGGTGTCTGTTTAAGTACTTTAAGCTAATTACTGCGATTAGAAGTTGAAATAATTGGTTTAGCATCTAAATAAACTGATATGATTCTGATTGTTTCGATTCCATGTAATCAAAATCGAATAATCAAGTAAAATGGGTAGCAATACCAATAAAACCTTCAAAAAACGTGTCCAAGCACCGTAACTTTTTTTAAAACTTAATACATTAAACTTGCTTTCATATATACACTCAAATGGCATAAATATATAAGTTGCAGGTCTGTAAAATACCCTAAATAACCGATCATCAAAGAGACGCCCCAAACGGTACTTTCCCTTTCTTTGCGAAAAGAACTTAACTCACTTGCCCCCTAAAATTTGTAAAAGAAACAAAATACGTTATTGTTTATTTCCAGCCTTTTCAAAATGGCAAAAGTGTAATTACACCAGTTGCGGAAAAGGATAAAGTGAATTATTTACCGGAAATAGAATAAATAACGAACAGCCAAGGGTAACTAGCAAAGCCAAAATATAATCTGGCCCTTTGTACTTCTTTTGCATAATCAAGGTTCCCCAAATCTGCACAAAACAAATAATTAAAATTTTTTTTTTAAATATAATCTAAAACCAATCATAATTACTTTTTGAACTTACCATAACTGGTATCATTTTGGCACACTTGGCTAAGGTCTGAACAGGAAAGCTAACGTATTTAAGAGCCTGAAGATGTAACATAAGATAAAAATGTCATTAAGTAATTCATCCTAAGCATAAATAACAATTAAATAATAGGAATAATAACACTAAGTATTAGGAATATAAAGAATATTAACCTCATATTGACATGTTGTAGTTAGTATGTTAGAAATTGATACAACACCGTATTTGTAAATGGGAGCAACAGGATCCAGCGCTCTTTTACTTGTCTGCAATAGATATAAAGCATGATATAATAAAAGGTACGTAAAAACTATAAATATTTTCATAAGATGTTACTTTTAATGTTTCAACTTTTGATAACCGCTTTTTGCTTCTGATTATCAGTTATTTAGATAAGAAACTGATAGAATCTGAAATTCAGATTTGATTGAAACAAGAACAAACAAGATAGATAATCCAATTCGAGAAGGATTAGGTCTCCATATAAAAGGTTTAAGAACCCTAATTTTTATAACAAAAACATCGACCTCTGAAACATTCCCTATCCTGCCTTATTTAACATAAAAAGAAAAGGTAATTAACTGCTAGAAACTGCCCCACTACTTGCTCCTAAAACTATTCCCTCCAAAACCCATTTCTGCAGATAATTAAATGGGTCAAATACCCATCTGGAGCTGCCCACAAGACATGGGTCGACCCATGGGTTCGTATCAGAAACACTCAGTTTCATACGCGCTGCAACAATTAGATTATCAAATGGTAAAAATTTATCCAACTACACTTTATTTTATTAAAACTTCAAACAGAAAATACACATCCAAACACTATTTCCTACAGCCTGTTTTATTACAGTTGATTATCTGATTTTGATTTAATCAAAGATGATAGTGAAATCATGTTCCGCTAACTAAAAAAGTGAAAAAACACATACCAGTAAAAAAACTGCAGATACTGCTGAGGTGGAAATGCGATTACAGAAAACAAGAAACAACGATTGTTTGAAAAATTCATGGTTTGGCCCATAAGGAATTCTCATGATCTTCTCCTGCAGATAAAGATTAAAAAATAATTAATTAGCGCACCATATGTATATAGTACAAACACCCTTTTTAAATCAACTTCAGCAGTTATTAGTTTCACGTTTTTCTGTCATAACGAACCTGAAGATTCCTAAAGAAATTAAAAAACACAGACATACATTAGGTTCAAACCTACTGATATCAGCAATCTTGCAGTCATCCAAAATTATATCAAATTAAACCCCTTTTGTCAGTTAAAGATTATCCTATTTAATTAATGAGACTGGTAAAAAAAGAAAGTGCTTGATATACCAGATCCCCCAAGATTCATCCATTGGGGAATTTTATATATTGCCAAAATTGAAATCATTGTGGCAATTCTAATTCATCATCATCATACTCAGTAAATCCCACTAATAGCAAAGCTAAGGTAGGGTCTGAGGAGGGTAACATGTAGACAGCCTTACCTCTACCCCGTAGGAATAGAGAGGCTGCTTCCAGTGAGACCATCGGCTTGATGGTAGTTTTGCATCAAACCTTGGACATAAGGCACATAACACTCGGCAATTAAGACAAAAGCCAATTAGTGCATGTACTCCCTTGTCTTTCGGCTATCAACGCCGCCACATGATGCATGATTAACCATCCCCCTCTTTTACCGTTATTTTCACAAAATTAGTAAAATAACGTTAAAATTAGTGCGCTTTCTAATTGATTCCTTTAAATCATCAAATTCAGGCAGTGCTAGCTATATTTTTTAATCAACTGCATTCAACCCTAACTTTCCTAATATCTGTACAAATCTTTCGCATTCCTTGTAGCTTTATAAATCCCCTTATAACACAAATCGTCTACACTAACGATATCCATATCGTAATTTAGCATACCTGTAAGATCCATCCATATTCTATCACCCAAACTCAAATCATTACACCACTTCTAAAGTCTAAACTTCAAATTAAAACATTCAAGTTTCCAAACCATCAGACTAACACCAACTCTCAAAATCAACCACATCCAAACCCTAATTCCCGTAACACCTACACCAAACTCAACAAAACGGTATTTACAGACAAAAGTATTTGGTAAAAATCAATATATACTTCTAATGTCGTCGAATCAGTAGGATTATACACTCCAACCACCTTAATCTAAGAAATTACAAAACATACCTGCAAGACACCATAGATAACAAGAGTAGACATGATTCCAACAACAGCAAAACTCCCCTTCAACCACTTATTCTCCTTACCATCTCCCGCCGCCGACTCCGGAGCACCACCGTCCATCACCACCACCACCGCCGCCGTTCACCGGCAGTATCTATAGCAGATTTGAATACATACAAAAAATAAGTGATTGATAAACCCTAGATTCGGAAACGACGTCGGATGGTGGGTGGGGTTTGGAGGAGAGTGTGAAAATGAGGTGATCGGCGGTGAGGGGGTTTGTGACCGGCGATTTGAAAAATGGTTTGTGGGAAAGTGAACTACTTTTTTTTATTTTTGGGTGGAAATATGAGGCCAATGGGTATGGTTAGGATGGGCTCGGATGGGTTGAGCCGCCACGTAGGCGCCACGTAGGAGTGGCTTGGATGGGATGAATCTAGGGGGGTGGGGGATGAACCCCTTTATATATATATATATGTATGTATGTATAGATGTATGTGTGTATAGAGAGAGGAGAGAGCTTCGGCTAGATCGGCGTGGGTGAGTCGTTTGGGCCGGGCCGGACATGAGGGGGATGGTGTGGGGGCTCGGCGCCGGAGCTAGCCGGGGCTAGCCGACCCCCATACCCATTGGCCTGATGGGAGTCACGCCTTTCCGTCTGACTTACGCCTATTTTATTGCCAGAATGATTATTAAATGCCTATAATAATAATAATCTAATCTAACTACTACAGTATAATAATAAAATTAACCAACTTTTGAACACGTGTTATTCATTGAAGTTATTCTCAAATTTATATTTATCTAAATAAATCAATAATAAATTAATATTAAATCTTATCATACTTTAATAAAATATTATTCTCAAATCTAAATTGTTAATTTAATATATTTTTAAAATAAATACCTCTTTTATCTACTTATCTTATATTAAATATATGAATAATAAATTAATATTAAATGTTATCCTACTTTATTAAAAATATAACTTTTTTTTATTATTTGGTATACGAAATTATGTTTATTCAACTCGAGTAAAACGCGAGGTTTTTAAGGATATTATTATTATTTTTTATTTGGTAGATTTTTCAACCCGACTATACACAATTTTTTTTTTAAAGATACGACGTTTTTAGTATTTAATATACAAAATTACATTTATTTAGGATATAACTTTTTTTATTATTTGGTAGATTTTTCAACCCGACTATACACGAGTTTTTTAAAGATACAACGTTTTTAGTATTTAATATACAAAATTACATTTATTTAATCTGTGTAATACATATGGTTTTTAAAGATATAACTCTTTTTTAGATCTATTCAACACGAGTAATATATGGGGTTTTTACGGATGCATTTTTTTATTATTTGGTAGATTTATTCAACCCGATTATACATTGGTTTTTTTTTAAGATACGACGTTTTTAGTATTTCGTATACAAAATTACATTTATTTAATCTGTGTAATACACATGGTTTTTAAATATATAACTTTTTTTATTATTTGATATATAAAATTACATTTATTTAACCCGTACAATATACAAGGTTCATAAAGATTTAAGTTTTTATTATTTAATATATAAAATTACATTTATTCAACCCGTGTAATACACGGGTGTAACACCCTTGCTATTATTTTAAAGGTTTTCGTATAAATTACGAAAATAAACATGTAATTGTACATACGTGATGTTGAATAATACGGGATAATTAAAACTTTTACAATTTGAAAATAATACAACTTAATGAATTTGAGTTCGTCGTTTAAAGTTACGACGAAACGTCGTGCGGAAGCTTTTAACTTTATCGTGTTCGGTTCTTCTTCGAGCTTGATCTTCATCCGGGCACTCTTGGCAATCACCTATGATCAAAACCAACTTAAAAGTTAGTTTTGATAGTTAAATAACAAGTTTAAACAAGTTATATGGGATTAGAAATCAAGGCATTTGAACAAAATAATTAAATACAAGAAACTATATATTTTGTTTTCAGCCCCTTCACCCGGCCGTGTCAAAAGATCACCCGGCCGTGTCAGCTTAACATATATTTTTCACAGCCCCTTCACCCGGCCGTGTTAAAAGTTCACCCGCTCGTGTCAACTCTGCATGTTTATTTTTCATCAAATTTGCATCCAAACCTATCCAAACTCATTTTAATTGCTTGGGGTTCGTTTCTTAACATGTCTAAGCTATCATCCATTACCCGGATCCATTATTCATATAGTTTACGCTCCCGTTACCCGGTTTACGTTTTTCTTTATTACACTTAAGCCAACATTTTACCACCTACTTTATTTTGACCCGCTTAGAAGTTTTCATGCATTTAAGCATCAAACTCGCATTTCTCTTTGTACACTTCGTATTTCCATTTTTTTTAAATAGCCTCTTATATTCCACAACAACTATTTTGTAGTGGACTTAACATAAAGGACCGTTATTCTAAATTTTACCCTTTGGATAGTCATTCTACGTAATTGACCCGTTCTTAGGCATTTGACTCTCAAGGTTTATACTTACAACTCTTACATAAATCTAAGAGTTGCATAATCATAATACTAGTATCTAAACGACCTCTAAGGGTCATTTGCCCGATTTACAAATCATGGGCGTTTTGGTCATTTTTAGTCCCTCATTTACGACGAAGGACTCTCGCTAATTATTTGACCCATATTTGCATGTTTATCTAGCAACTTAACTATGAGTACCTGGCTCGGGTCAAGGTATTGACCCGTTTACATAACTTTTTGCTTTAAATCTTTCTAGTTAAAGCAACGCAAGCTTATGTTATTTTCCTGTGATTACAAAACTCAACAAGCGATTGTCAAATGTTATTCGTCAAATGGTGTAAACATTACCATTTGACCCGTTTCGTCTAAATGACCAAACATTTTGCACTTATATTTGAATGGTATTTATTTACCATTTCATTATTTAACCCATTTCGCCCCTTTTTGCCATTAAACATGGTTTTTTTTATCATTTTATTTGTTCCGACTCATATTGTTTCGTATCGGAACCGATATTCGGATACAATCTGTTGTCATATTTATCACCTATAAAATAAATACGTACACGTAAATTGGGTGCAAGCTTTACTTACCTCTCGTCCACGCAAACATTCTTCGCATCCATGATCCGTTTGACCCGTTCCTTTCCAAGCTCCCACCTAGCTTGTTTAGAGTCAACTATATCATAACATCCATAAGATGGTTAGATTGGTCATTCTATATAATGGCCATCACCCTATGGACCCCCTTTTTTTTACACACTTATCATCAAAGCATGCAATATATTCAATAACTAGTTTCATACCATAATTCTTTTCATTCACTAACCGTTTGACCCGTTAGTGAAGTTACTTATACAACTAGTTAGTAAGTGATTTTAAACACTTTAAGCATGTCACATAAAGTGTTATTTGTTCCCAACAATCAATACTTCATGCCTAAAGCAAGTATATACAATCCTATGCATTTTTCTTGGTCAATAAGAACATTATTAAAGTGCAGCGATTTTGTATTCAGCTGCTGTAATTGACCATTTTGACCCATTTAAAAGCTGAATTAGATCAACATGTTCAAAGATGGATCGTAGAACTCTAAAATAGCTTTCTAGGCATATATGGTACGTCTTCTAACGATGTTCCTATGATTTTATATGATTTTTACAAAATCAGCTCTGAAGTCAAAAATGCTTCCAATCAGCTTGCTGTCAAAACAGTTCAGCCGACTTCGGACACTGTTTTGACCCATTTAACATCAGAATTTAACAAACATGTTCAAACATAAAACGTAGTATGTTTCAATAGCTTTCTGAGCATATAAGGCTCAACCTCACAGGTCGTTTCAGTGATTTTATATGATTTTTTTAAAAACTGCAGCCCAATAATTTTTAATCCCAATCAGCTTTGTTATATTTTCTTGTTCAAGCATTTCATCAAGCACCTTGTGTGCAACACGAAACATCAAATTTCTCTAGCCCATTTAAGTGTTCTAAACCCTTAAATTCTAGCATAATTAACAAGTACTAACATCAAACTTCAAATCTAACTTCAGGGAGTTCTATTAACACAATTTAACCATTATGATTCTAGGGTTCATCATGTTTCTACAAAACCCATTTAGCACATAATCGGGTGATCATGAATTCGCAATTATGAACATCAATTCAACAAGTAAATGACTAGGGTTTACTCCTAGACATAAAATCATTCCTAATTTCATCATATAACAAACATGCAACCATGAATTTCAGATTTTCCCAATTTCATAAGAATTTCAAACAGAGAATTAGCACTAAATTTCACATACCTTGTAACCCCCTTGTGATGAGGATCACGAATCTATGTTCAGATTTCGATTTGGGACAGGAATTAGCCTTCAATTGATCAAATTTGTAGAGTTAGGGTTTGGTGAGAGCTCCTGGTCGCTCCCCTGCGTTTTTGATCGACCAAGCACACTAATTTGTGTGTTTGGTTTTTATTTAATTTGTTTTAATGATTTCTAGTTTCAAGTTCTACAACTTAGGTCCCTCCACTTTTGTATAACTTATAGTTTGGCTAATTTTAACCCTGTTATAAGTTATTTCTAGACTATTAGCTAACTAGGTTAAAATTCCTAGTTAGTAAATTCTCGTTTATTTAAGAATCCTAATATTCACCGGGTTACTTTTACCACTAAAGGTAAATTACCCGTCTTTTAGTATAAACGTGGTTTGATTACCAAACCCGTTTTCGGGGTGTTACAACGGGGTTCTAACCTAGTAATAATAATAATCTATATCTATACTATCTATAATAAGAGATGAGAAGCTGACCTCACTTTGCTTACGTGTCAACCTGTGAGATATGCCACATTGTCCATGCTGATGTCATAAATCCGATTTAATCTAAATAATATTGTATATAATAATCAGATTTTTATTATTTTTGTTATGATAAAATTGGTTTTTTTAGCAGGGAATTTTGAAATGCATGTGGAGTTGAAGTGTACATTTAATGCGCCTGAGAGAAGTAATCATATCTCACATCTCTCTTTCTTCTTCCCACTTTAATCTCCATCTCTCTCTTTCTTCTCATTTCAAACTTACAGGCGATTCTAGGGTTTGTTTTCCTCATCTTCCACACGAAGCATGTCATCCGCAAAGAAATCCGGAGGCGAACAGGAGAAGCTTTAACAGATGTTCGCAATATCTTTGTATTCCAAATGAACAGATATTTTATCTGAGTTATGACTAAATGATGATTGCTGATGTGTCAGTTTTTTATCTGGGATTTTTTATCTGAGTTAAAATACATTTAATTTCAAACTACTGCTCTATATTTAGAGGTCAAAGGTCTGGCCCACATTCAAGAGTGCAAACTACTGCCCATAGCCAAGAAAGTATAACTTAGCAGATGTTTCCTTTGGCAAACATATACCATAGCAGTGGTTTTGAAATTGCCGGTAATTTCAAATTCAAAATGCCTGGGGATATGTACTTTGCAATTAATGCACGTCACTCAATCAGTTCTGTCTTATGGTAAAGGCGTCTTATAGGTACAAAAAGAGGTTAATTGTAATTATAATAACGTGTTTAACGATGTATTAAAAGCCTAACGACTGTCGTATCATATTCTTTCGTTTGACGATGTATTTAGTCATAACCGCCTTCATTGGGTATTTAAAATACATTGGGCAGAGGTTTTGATCATTACCGTTTTCATCCATCTACTCAATCATCTTCAAAAGTTTTTTGTTTATCAATATCATTACAATTTCTTTTACTTTCAAAGACGCATTGGTTCACTGCAAAATGGAAAAATCTGGGTTTCAAATGATTGTTTACGAGATTTTCACAAGGCTCTCTGCAGAAGATATTGGCCGTTTCAAATGTCTTTCCAAGAATTTTTATAGGGAATTGTCAAGTCATGGATTTCAAATGATGCATGCTCTCTGAAGTGGAGATTCAGTACAAAAGAAACTACTCTCCTTTAAAGACACGTCAATTGTCGTTGACGACGTAGTTGCTGGTAATTTGGATGTTGTTAGAAGCAAAACCTTAAGTTTTTCTAACAATGTCCACCCTAGCTTCTTACGTATTCTATCGTCATTTAATGGTTTGTTGTTAGTTTGCAATGAAGGGATTTGTTGTCAGCTGATTCTTTGGAATCCAACTACCAGGCGCTATAAGGTTTTGTGTGATGACTACTTCAATTACAATCATGATCGAAACTCTGATACTGGTGGAATTTATTTTGATCAGTTCAATGATCTGAAAGTGCTGAACATCAGATGTTACCGTAATGTAACTGCTGCTCGTGTTTACTCACGACGTCGTGAGTCATGGAGAACAATAAATTTCGGTAGCGTAAACAATTATGGTTCAAGTGGTTATTCATGGTCTACAGGAGTTTATGCTGATAAAACCATATATTTTATGGTTTCAAATTATTAGTATCCACTAGGTGAGAGGAACATCGTTGCTTTTGATGTTCTGAGTGAGACTTTCAGAATGCTTCATTTTCCAGAGAATATTGTAGTCAATCTTTGCCAAGGGCATTTTTTGACCATCGCAAAGAGGCTGCATTTGATTGTTATTGGAAAGTCTGCTGAGCTAACTGCTGATTTGCTCAGATATGAAGAAGAAGGCTGGATGAAGGTGTTTGTTTTCAATAATCCTCGTGTAGTTGATTATGTAGATAGGCGCCGAAGGACTAATATAATTAAAGACAACAAGTGGCTGATAACAAGCATCTGGGGGGATATGATTGTAGTTGATCTGAGCAACGAACTTCTGAAATACCTCCAACATGTTGACAACTACAATGGTCCGAAAGGAGCTTTACTTATCGAGACTACTGTTTCACCAACAGATGGATGAACTTTGTATGTTGTTTCGCCCATTGATTTGGAATTAGTATGCTGTATTCTATTGATTGTTGTTTGCTGTTTTGAACTTTGTTTATTATATAGTTACCTCTGTTTGACATTTGTAGTTTTTATATAATTAGTTGTGTTAAAATTATTAACCATGTTTGTTATTTAAATTAAGTAAATAAATATTTAGGTCTGAGAGTGTAAACGCTTGTAATATTGGCAAAGGTATGTTTAAATGATCAAAGCTCTGTTATTAGGAACAGATGTTTGAAAATAAAACAGTGGTTGATACATCTGTTGACTTGGGTCAACAGATGGATGAAAACAGATGTTTGGAACTACTGTTAAGAAAACTGTGGTTGAAACCGCTGTTTGGTTAAAATGGTGGTTTAAAACCACTGTTGGGTTAAAATAGTGTTTTGTGGAGGTTGAAGGGGATTGAAACGACTGTTGGGTTAAAATATAGTTTTTTTTGGAGAAGGAACATGCTTGAACTACTGTTTATATAATGACTGTTGTTAAAGCTCAGTGTTTTAATCCACTGATAGTTATAGTCAGCTACTGTTTTCATTTTCATCATTGTAAACTACTGATATTGATTCATCAGTAGTTTCCTAACAACTGTCATCCATTATTCATCAGAGGTTGTCACATGGACAGTACTTAGCCGTCAGATCTTTTGTAACTGCTGCCACGTCAGCATTTACTTTTTCCACCTATAAAACCCTGATCAAAACCCCAAACAGGGTTTTGACTGTCGAGTCGAATTCGAAATTCCTTTCAAAAGCAGTTTTCACCAAATTCTCTCAAATCACTCATATTCTTCCTTCGTTCTTAACTACCTTTGATTTATCATGGATCTTCCATTCAAAACCCGTCATAACTACGTGTGTACACTTGCAAAAACAAGTAAAAACACAGGTTTTCATTCCGTGCTTGATGCACTTTCATCTTCAAAGTACAAAACTTTGTTGACCTGCAATGAAACCATCTACCTGGATACCCAACGAGAGTTCTGGAAAAATGCTAAGCTTGAAACTAAGGACAAAAAGACCTTAGCTATTACTTCATCAATAAGGGGAATTCCAGTGGTCATCACACCTCAAACCATTTCAGAGGTTTTTGAAATCAATGATCTTACAGGTAAAAGCTCTTTCCTAAAAACAGAGTACCAAACTGATTTCATTGAGAGAGGGTATGAAGAAGAAATGAAAAAGGATACTTTAGAAAAGGGCAGTTTTCCACCTGCTCCGAGGTTTTTATTCCATACCCTCCTGATGTGTGTGTTAAATAAAACAACAGCTTTTAATGAAATACCATTGAAAATTCAATACCTGGGCTATGCTATCATGGCTGAAAAAAATTTTAATGTGTTAAATAAAACAACAGCTTTTAATGAAATACCATTGAAAATTCAATACCTGGGCTATGCTATCATGGCTGAAAAAAAATTTAACTACTCTCTGGAAATTTTCAATGATATGGTTAAGAATATTAATAAAAAATTATTTTCCAAGGTTTTTAAGTTTTTATCTTCAAAAGAAATTTTCAAAGGATAATGCACATGTGCTTATCCAAGGAAATCATATTCAAATAAACAGTCTAACTTCTGAAACATTCACAAGGCTGTCAAAACCTTCAAAACCCCAAACAGAGGTACCTGGGCAGAATTTAGCAGCAACAACTGCTCCTCAGGCCCCTGCTGTTGAGCCCACTGCTCCTGGTGATCACAGAAGCACAACCCCATCTGTGAAACCCACACCAAAAATCACCAAAAAGACCAAAAAGAAAACTATCCAAAAGCCCCCCAAACCCACCAGAAAGGTGACTCTGGAAGACGAGATCCCAGAGGTAACACCTGTGACAACACAAAAGTCACCTGAAACCACTGCTGCTACTTCCTCACAGCAGATGGAAGAAAGATCTTAACCTGAGCCTAAAACTCCTCCTGCATCCTCTCAAAAGGATCAGGTTGTATCAACAGGGACACCACAATCAATGATACCTCTGTTGGATGCACTTGATATAGCTCAGATAAAAATCAGTTCTTCTCAATCACCTGTCAATGAGAATATACCACAACAAGTGACTGAGTCTGGTGTCTCTATCTCTGTTAACCCACCTACAGTTGAGGAGGCTACACTGCAGGAATTACAAGTAATTCCTGTCAGTAGTTCAAGTGGAGCAACTACTACAGGTGTTGAACCCACTGGTTTACACCTGGACAGTAGTTTCATTAGTGAGACTCCCTTGAAGGCAATTTCTTCTTTGGGAACCATAGTGTCCACTGATGTGTTTCCATTATACACCGGTGACCTTAAAATGGTAAGCTCAGCTGAAGAAAGAAGTCCCCAGTACCGAGAACAAGGGGCATCAGTGGATGATTTTTGGGAAACTTTTCCTAAGTCTACCACTGATACAACCACCACTGGTGGAAATCAGATGATCCCATTAACTTAGGTGATGGTTTAAACTACAAAGAATTGACGGAGAGGGTTGATAAACTTGACACATCTGTTACAGAAATCAAAACCATGCTACAACAGTTGTTACAAGCTCAAAAGGTTACACCCACTGCTGCACCATCCGCAACATCTGTTCCATCCGCTGCTGAGCTATGGCATCTGTTTCAACCTCTGTTTCACAAACAAAGACAATATGCAGATCAACAGCATGAAGTTCAACTTCAAATGGTTAGAAATGTCATGGAAGCTAGGTACAAAGATACTCAAGCAGATATCAAAGCCATTAAAGCTCATCTGCTTCAAACTACTGGCACTGCTCCTCCTTCAATCATCTATGTTGAAAATCTTGATGATGTCAAAAAGGGGGAGAAAACTAAAGGGAAGAAGGGAAAAGAAGATGCTTTATACATGCCACCAGATCGAATGTCCAAACTTGTGGTAGAAATCCCAAGGCCAGATGGTTCCAAAAAGGTTGATGAGACTCAAAATGCATTTGTTGCATTAAAGGAAAACATGAAAGGGTCTAAAAGGTTTGAGGAGGAGAAGAAAGTTTTGATGGAAAAAGAAGAGCATGGTACTTCTAAACCTAAAAGAAGACAGCCTACCAGAAAAGTAAGCCAACCCAAAACTACACCTTCCAAAACCACCAAACAAACTCCTCAAATCCCCAAAAGTTCCTCTCATCAAACCTCCAAACCAACAGATGTTAAAACTCATGTTGTATTAACAGTTGTTGGTACTTCAGTTGTTTCAACAGATGTTATCTCAACAACTGCCATCACTACTATATCAACCCACACTCAATCCACTGCCATACCAAAAACAATATCACCACCACAAAAACCAGCTGCCAAAAAGCAGAAAACAACAGTTGACACATCAACTGTTGTAGTGACCACAGTGGTTGAAACACCAGTTGTTTCAACAGCTGTTAGTCAGATACCAACTACTTCAATCACT
The DNA here is from genome assembly GCA_030545235.1 of Helianthus tuberosus. Lineage (NCBI taxonomy): Eukaryota > Viridiplantae > Streptophyta > Magnoliopsida > Asterales > Asteraceae > Helianthus > Helianthus tuberosus. The sequence goes on from CM060411.1 coordinate 92,211,326, forward strand.
GCCACTCAACCCACAAATACACCACCAACTTCTCCAAAGCACAAAAGGAGAAAGATAACAAACATTGTACTGGAAGATGACACTTCCCCAACTCTAACATCTACACAACCACTGTCCTTTGTCACCATTCCAAACCCTGTTCCATTATCTTCAGTTCAACCCTTCAATCAAAACACTGCCATTGACCCTGCAGGAGTACAATATCCTCTAGATCTTCCAGCAGTCAGGGAGGAAATCAAATCCTTCTACTCTGAAGATGATCCTGAAAAGAGGAAACTCCCATCTGTTCAAGGTTATCCTTTGCCAAGAAATATAGAAGAATATCTCAAAATAAAGGCCCGACAAGCAGAGGATATATCTAAAAGAGATACAGGGGAAAGTCTAACAAAGAGATTCAAAGAAATTATCAATACCTGCTCACCAAAGTTAGAACTTTAGAGGAGTTCTCAAAAGTCCTTTGTTAGAAATTATCAGAAAAAGATGATGAAAGTATGAGAAATGACTATCTTGAATACATAATGGCATACAAGAATTACAAGGTAGAAAAGTATCAATACAAAGAATGGACCATCAGTGAACTGCAAGAGGAGACAGCCAGAATTCAAAAGATGATTCAAGACAAGGTAAAGCAAACTCCTCCAGTTTGGGCCAATTACAAGAAAAATGTACCAGAAAGGACCTTGAAACTGAAAAGAATGAAAGAAGAGCTGATAACTGCTGATTATGGGTCAAGGAACCAGGTTAGAAGGTGGAGAGAAGAAAAGGTGTTTGCTACCTACAAAAAGTTGGAAGAGTTAAGGAAGAGAGATCCCACCGCTCCTAAAAAGCCTGATTATCCGGAAGCAGTGGTTCCAGTCAAACAACAAAAATTGCCAATCAGGAGACCCACTGCTCCACATGCTAGAATCCTTTATCAAATAAGGAAAGAAAAGCAGATGGATGAATTAACAAAAGAAGACAAGGCTCAAGAAGATTACATCATCAAAATGGGTTTTCAAACATTTATGGAAGAAAAACAAGACTCAACACAATCTAAACTTTAAGTTTTCATACTCTAAACTTTAAGTATTTACTGACTGACTTATTTATTTATTTATTTTATTTATAAGTCTATATAAATATAACTATACTCATCGTTTATATTTGTTATGCATGGTTTTCTAAGAAACGACCCGTGTTTGCACAATCTAAACTTTAAGTTTGTTAGACATCTTTTATTAACTTTGTTAAATATTTTTTATATTTACTTATAGTTGTCTGTTAGCAATAATAGATAACACGTTTTGGTACAATATCTATACACATATCTATATGTTCTGTCAATATATGTTATGCATGGTTTTCTAAGAAACGACCCGTGTTTGCACACGGGTCTTACCGCTAGTACTATCTATAATAAGAGATGAGAAGTTGACCTCACTTAGCTTACGTGTCAACCTGTGAGATATGCCACATTGTCCATGCTGATGTCATAAATCCGATTTAATCTAAATAATATTGTATATAATAATCAGATTTTTATTATTTTTGTTATGATAAAATTGGTTTTTTTAGGAGGGAATTTTGAAATGCATGGGGAGTTGAAGTGTGCATTTAATGCACCTGAGAGAAGTAATCATATCTCACATCTCTCTTTCTTCTTCCCACTTTAATCTCCATCTCTCTCTTTCTTCTCATTTCAAACTTACAGGCGATTCTAGGGTTTGTTTTCCTCATCTTCCACACGAAGCATGTCATCCGCAAAGAAATCCGGAGGTGAATCACCATCTTTGTCACTCAGTTTCATAGACGATTTGAATCCGTCCAAAGATATGTGGAATCTCAAGTGTCGAATCATCCGGAAATGGGTTTAGTCCTTTCGGATGAACCTGATCTTGCTCGATGAGAAGGTATTAGTATTTGTTAAGTGTTGATTCTGTTATTTGAGTGTTCTAGGGTTTACACAGTAACCCAATATTCATCTCTCCTTTTTTACTCTTTTTATGATTTTGAGTTTGTGTTTTGTTTCTCAAAGGTGGTTGTGTAATTTAGGTTTGTGTTTTGTGTAATTTAGGTTTGTGTAACTAAAGTTATACGGTTATATATTTTGTGTTTTATGTAATTTAGGGTTAGATATAAAGAAACAAAGACGAATATTTGTTTGGTTGGTTTTTGATCCTTGATAGATGATTATTGTGAGTTACTGTTTGTTTGTTTGTTTTAGGGTTAGACATAATCAAACAAACACGAATATTGTTTGGTTTTTGAAAGTGTTTTGTGTAATTTAGGTTTGTCTAACTAAAGTTATACGGTTATATATTTTCTGTTTTGTGTAATTTAGGGTTAGGTATAATGAAACAAAGAGGAATATTTTGGTTGGTTTTTGATCCTTTATAGATAGTTATGTTTGTTTATTTGTTTTAGGGTTAGGCATAATGAAACAAACACGAATATTGTTTGGTTTTTGATCCTTCATATGTTACCATAGTTGAGTATCTTTTATATTTTTTTGAGGTACTGTTTATTTGTTTGTTTCTAAAGTATCTGATTTCACTTATTTGGTCAGGGCCGTAAGATTCAGGCAGGTATTAAGGCTCCATTGATACATGTGTTTATCTCACAACTTCATGAGGATGAAGTTGTTATTCTCTCCAGATTTGGTGTTGGAGAAAACACCGATGCTTACAAAGTTGTTAACCATGGTTACAAGATTAACTTTTACCGTTGTACGGTTGTTACACGTGCGAATGGTTGGCAAGGTGTTGATTACGGTTTTAACTTCATGGCACATTCAGACATTCTTAAAGGAGAAGGAAAGAATCTGCTCACTGTTGGTATAACTGTTTCTGATAGTCTGATATATATTTTGCCTCCCTTTTGAATCTGATTACTATTTCTATGTTTTCCATTTTAGATGTTGCTGGAACTGTTGTCTGGTGTGGAGATATGGAAATCTTTCCTAATGAAAGAAAACGGATGAACTTGGATCTTCAAGATGTGCAGTAAATTCTACTTTGCCATTTATATAAATTTGTTTGTGTGTTATGTTTGTATTTAATGCAGTGAAGATTCATTAAATGATTGTTCTTATTTAATACAAGACCAATGATTAGGTTATTTTATATATAAGATTCTTCATTGCATTTAATACAATATTCATAGTAAATCATTGTCATTATTTATTGTAAATGATTATTGTTGTTTTAATAGACAGTATAGATTTTGGTTGAACTTTTAATGTTGTTTGTCTTTTTATATGTTTCTTTTAGGGGAGAAGTAGTCCGTTGTACTTTGTGGAATGGGTATGCACAACAATTTAATGATTTTTTGTCTCAAAACACTCCGAATGAGAATGTGATGGCTGTCATTCAGCATGCGAGGATTAAGAAGTGGCAAGGTAATTTACATTTGACTGATTCATTTAGTTCAGTTTTTCCAATGTGTTATTTGTTACATTTTTTAAGAACATTTTGTTATTTCTGTAGACCCTTGTAATGAATTGTTGGATATGTATATTGTTATGTGCAGGACAATATACTGTTCAGAATGATAAGTTTGGAATTCGTATGTTTCTCAACCAAGAAATTGATGAGGTTAATGAACTTCGTAGGAGGTACTATCACTGATTTATATTTTATATTTTTCATATTTTTATTAACACAAGTGTGAGTATTAACACTAATGGTGTTTTTATTTTTATAGTCTTTTAGTGAAACAATTTGAAGCTGGTGCTTCTTCTTCTCAAACCATACTTTCAACTCAGAGTGTATTTCCAGTCCGTTAAGAATTTCTAATTGAGACTCCTAAGAGACATGTTGATGAAATTATTGAGATTGAAAGCGTATGAATAATTCTATATACATACATAGGCATTTAATTTTCTTAATGTTTTCTATGTTTTATTAGTTGAGCATGTTAATAAAGCTTTATCTTTGATATTATAGGTAATGTCATGTGTGGTAGTTGCAACGATCAAAATTGTTCAAGAAAACTATGGGTGGTTTTATCCGGCATGTCAAAACTGTAACAAGAAGGTGTTGACTAAAACTGAATACTTACAATATGCTAAAACCATTTCTGATGACATCATGAATCTGTCACCTACTTCATTGGTTTGTCCGAAATGCGATAAAGAATGCACATCGATAACCATTAAGTAAGCTAATGTTACTTTTTATGTCCACAACTGCTATGTTCGGACTGTAATTTAATTACTATTTATTACAGGTTCAAGGTACATTTGAGAGTGCAAGATGAAACTGGCAGTGTTTCTTTTGTGATGTTTGATAAAGATGTAATGAAGATCATTGGTTCAACTGCGAGTGATATAAGGGAACGGCAAGTGAAGGTCAATGATACTGAAAGTTTTCCACATGAAATATCTCGGTTGGTTGAAAAGAAGTTGGCTTTTAAAATTGAAGTTTCTGATTACAACCTTAACCATGACTACCACATTTACACTATCCAAAAAGTATGTGATGATCCGGACATAATTGCTGAATTGGTTGCTGGTAATGGTAATGCTCTTGAGGTTGCTGATGAGGTAAGACTTTTTAGATATCTTATACTGGTTTATTTTTTGGTTTCCAATTTTTGTAGTTTAAATATCTTAGGTGAATTCCCTTTTGGTAATATTTTAATATTAGGTGTTTACTCAAGAAGGTTCAGAATTCAAAGCTGTTCAATTATCTGAATCCTCACAGATGGCCGGTGCTGCTATTTCAAAGGTGAATATGGATTCTATAGTTTCGTTTTCGCTTGACTGTAGATTATATTACCATATTTGATACCTTAGTAGTTGTTTTGTGATTTAATTCAAGGATGTTGTATTTATTACGACCGACTCTTCCATTGTCGAAGCCGAGAAGGATTCGGGCACCAGTCCTAATGGTAAACGTTCGTTGCAGGAGGTGAAAGCTCAAAATGTTGGGGAACTATCTTCTAACAACAAAAGGAGTTGGAAGAAGCCATCTAGGCTTAACACTTAGCTCCTTTCACGTCTTTATATTTTGATGTTTCAGCGAATCTATGTTTTTGGTATGTACTTAAGTATGTGTTTGTTTGAAGTTGGGTTGTTGTTGGTAAGTGTTAACCTACTGAAACAGTTGTTATGTATGTGTTAGATGTTGGTAATTTATGAACTTGGAAGATGTGGTAAACCGTTATGTGGTTTACTTTTTTGTATTATAAACTATGTTTTATGCTAGGAAGTATAATATTTACTTATAATGTGTGTTTTGATTTGTGCAATATAGTATATAAGATGTGTATATTAGTATGCCGTAGTCTAAATTCTACTTTTTTAATATAATGTTTGAATGTATGTTTACTTTATAACCGCATTACAAAGAAATTGTTAATATCCATAAATTATGTGAAAGAAGTTATATTATTTTAGTTTAAGTCAATTTTCGTTATGATAGGATATAATTCATACATATTAACCTACCCTTTTATAAACTAATGTAGGAACCAATAGATTGATAAAAGCAAGACAAGGACGGTTAGAATATATGTAGTATTTAAATCCATATAAGTTTCTCCATGCACATAAATTATGGGACAATGTGACTCGGTAAAAATGTATCATTAAACTTCAACTCCAAATATAAATCGGGTGGATCGCGTTATAGTAACTTCATTGTAGGAACCAATAGATTGGTAAAACCAAGACAAGGATGATTAAAAAATATGTAGCTGCTAAGATCCATATAAATTACCCTGTTTCAATTTAAGTTACTTATATGTTTTATACAAAAACCAGTATGTAAAGTAACTAACAAATAAAACCAGTACATAATAAAATCAACCAAAGGCCCCCAAATTGGGCTGCATTTTACAATTAAATGGTGTAAGCCTTTCAATAATTTGTGGCCCATAAGTTGTGAACCATAAAATCATCTCAAAGGCCCACAAATTGAATCAGGTTTCTTAAATCACAAGTTCATTACCTCCGTTATGTTTATAGCTTCTATTCCGACTGAATCAAAGTCAAGATCAAAAATCAACGCCAAAAACTCAAGTTACAATTGAACACCCTCTCACTTTGGAAGCAATCGATGAACACGTAATGGTAGGTTTTTCTATTCCATTTGTTTAAATCTATTCTGAAGATTTGTCTGTGTTGATTCTTTTATTTAGTTAGGTTTTAAATGAGGATGTTCAATCACCACTAGCTGTTAAAAATGATTTTTTGGACAGTGATTACAATAATCACCTGTAGGTAGCCCTAAATCACACATATTGTCCCAAATCTTATGTACAGTTATGGAGAGTAATAAGAATTTTATACCAAGAGATAGAGAGTATTTTCCACAGTGCAGTACCCAACAGTTCAAAGATTCAAGGAAGATAAGAAAGTCTATCCTGAATAAGCGTAGAAACAGTGGTGTGGTTCACTTTGTACAGACACCTCCTATTATTGATACACTTCCGGCCAATGTTACTATTACTACGAACGATAATGGAGGTATGTTTTTATGGTCATTTTTCAAAATACATATATATATATATATGTAATGTTATATTAGCTGAAACCAGTTTCATAATATATACCAACCAGTATCATCAAAAGGTGTCTACGAAGCCTCAACTCTACACTATACGCCATCCACCGTAAATCAGAATGAAAGTGTAATGTCGTTGGAATCCTCTTCTAAAAATATGGGTAAACAACTCTACTGCTACTTTTCTAATTATCTTACATACTGATTGTTGTTGTTTATTGAATATGTGTATGTAAAATATGTGAAAATTGTAAGTGTTTGTAGCTGGAATTAACCAAATCTCGTCATGTACAGCATGTCACACGCCCGCCAAGTTAGATCGAACATGTGTTAGTACAATTCCTCTGACTTCATCCAATCTTGGTAAGGTTATAAATCGTATTTTTTAAGGTATGCTATCAGATTTGACCTTGTCACTTTGTTTCAATTTTAGGACAATCCGAAAAGGCTAATTATGGTGTTCATGACTCTAGAAAGAGGAAAGAAAGATTCAAAACGATGGATATAAGTAAATTTGATTTATCTATTGTAGCTGATGAAAGGAGGACATCTTCAATGGTCACACCGCTTGAATCGTCAAATCATAACATTGAGAGCAGCCCATTAACGAATATTACAAACTGTATGCTGTATAGACTTTTCTTATTACCGTTAATCATTCATTGAATGTTGATGGAAGTTTTATAACATTTGTAAATTTTGTCTTGAAAGTGGATCGTGTTACAGTAAGGTCCCGTCGAAGTGATATTCCAACTCCTCGGAATATTGATTTTAGAACTTCTCGACAGTTTCCAAAGTGTTCCGTAGTAGACATTAACGGTATGTGGTTTACTTTTAACGCAAAACTAAATATAGGTTTCCGATTCACTATATTTGACTAATGTATTGCTTATCGTCCTACCCGTTGGAACCGATGTTCATTGTCATTTCCAAAATGAAACGACAGGAAAAGAAAACTCCTATCCTGGTGAAAGGTCTAACTTTGATGATTCCAATTCCTCTGATTGTTTACCATCTTCTATCGTAAAAGAGATTTACGGAATTGCAAGAGGTACATACCCTCCTATAACCTATCAAAATATGTTTCCAGATAAGAGTTTAATCTCCTAATATTTCTCTTATATAATCATCTTTTTTATGTGCCTATATAATTTTGTAGAATACGTTGATCATGGAGATGCTATTTTTGTATGTTCTTACTGTCATGCAATGCTTTGGAAAGATGAAATGCTTAGGGGTAACTTGGATTCTAAGAAATCGTCTTTTTCTCTTTGTTGTTCGAACGGAGACATTGAATTGCCTCCCTCACCTGTTCCTCCTCCATTGCTCGAAAGGTTTTACAAAAGAGTTACTCCTGAAAGCCGCAATTTCATGAATAATATTCGAGCATATAACATGATGTTTTCCTTCACATCCCTTGGTGGCAAGGTTTCTAAAAGTTTTCAAAATTCCAAAGGTCCTTATGTTTTCGGATTACAAGGACAAAATTACCATCGCATTGGTAGTCTGCTACCGAATGATGGTGAAGAGCCCAAATTTTCACAGCTTTATATTTATGATTCCCAAAACGAGGATTTTAACCGTCAAAAGGTTGTAAGGTAAATTAAGCATTCACTAAATACTGGTTCTGTTATCTGTTTTATATATATCTCCTATATATAATAATGTCATTTTTTACATAGTGTCGAGGAAGGTTCGAAGACAAACACTAAACAACACCTTGATCTTGCCATCATATCCAGTCTTAAAAAAATGTTGGATTCTTGCAATCCTCTTGTAAAGTCATTTAGAATGGTACGAGACTGTTTTAAAGAAAATGATTGGCAAAATGTAAGACTCAAGCTCATTGGAACAAGGGATAAGTGTCACACCCCCAAAACACCACATGCGGAAAACCCCGCTGGGCGTGTGACGTACCAGGATCTAGCCACTAATCATATTGAACTCATAACAAGATTTCAAATGGAATTGTCAATTATAAATAAAAATGTATCAACATAAGGTTTAACAAATCCAATAAGTTCAGCGGAAGCAATAAATAAACCATCGTTTAAATGTTTCAAATCAAGTATGTGAAAATCAATAAGCCTGTCATGTGTATCCAATCAGTTCGACCCATGACCACTCCAGCCACTCCAGACAGCAAGTTCCAAATCCAAGAAATCTAACGACCTGCGAGCATGCAACAAGTGTATCAGACAACGCTGGCGAGTTCATAGTTTTGTGAAAATGTTAGTTACCAAGTGTTTAGTTCAATTTATTGATAATCATGTTAATAATAACTCGAGTACCGTACAAGATGGCTACCAGATTGTTTTGCCCGTCCCCAATGCCCCCTATCTAAGCATTGGTCATGATTTAAGGTCATTAGTTCATGCCCGTCCTCTCAGGTACGGTGTGAGGTTGCCAAGCGTAATAGCGCTATCAACTAATACCCCGTTACCTATCAGGTAACTACTCGGTATAAGATGGGACTTAAAGTGATAGGAAATGAGTGTATTATCTAACATTCCAGTTTTACCCAAAAATGTTGAGTGGTGTAACCAAACAGGATCCATCAAATATTTGTTCAAATACATTAATAAGGGTCCGGATAGAGTGACAGCTTCTGTTTACCAAAGTAGCACAACTGCTAATGTGAACCATCAAAACGAGGAAATGACAAATAATCAAAATTTGTCAAACAAAACAGAAGTATATGAAGTTAAAGCATATCTTGATTGTAGATATATTTCAGTGTGTGAAGCTGCCTAGAGAATCTTCAAGTTTGACATACACTATCGATTTCCATCTGTTGAAATATTGCCTTTTCATTGCGAAGATGGTCAGGCTATTGTTTATGATGATAATTCAAACTTGTGTGACGTGGTCAGTAACCCAACTGTGAAAATGTCTATGTTCACAGAATGGATGAAATGTAACCAAACGGATGCATTTGCTAGAACATTAAAGTATATAGAGTTCCCCAGATACTTTTTATGGATACGCAAAGAACGAAAGTGGGTACGTAGAAAAAGACCTTTTGGTGCAGTTGGTAGGATACATTATGTACCTCCATCACTTGGTGATTGTTATTTCTTGAGAATTTTATTGAATCACGTTATAGGACCAATGAGTTTTGATGATATAAAAACAGTTGATGGAAAAATTTACAATACCTTTAAAGATGCATGCTTCGCTCGCGGTCTGTTGGATGATGATAGTGAGTATATAATTGCCATGACGGAAGCAAGCACATGGTCCACTTCTGATTTCTTGCGTACATTTTTTGTAATGCTGTTGATGTCAAACTCCATTTCTAGGCCCGATCATTTCTGGACACAAACAAAATCCCTATTGTGTGAAGACATATTATATCAGCAACGGAAGATTACTGGTATTCCTGGTAATTTTAAAACTTTAAATAAATTCTCAGATTCCATCTTACTCTAATGAAATATTTATAAAATCTAATTACGAAACATCTGTTTTATTTTTTAGATAGGAAGAGATTGAAAACATTTGCTTATCACATATCGAAAAATTGTTACTTGCTTATGGAAGTACGTTAAGCAGCTTTTCTGACATGCCAAATGTTCCTGAAAACTACATTTCAGCATTGAACAATCAAATGATAAGGAAAGAACTTTCGTATGATCGGGCTATCCTAAAAAAGGAACTTGCAGCTTCCTTAAAATGTTTAACTGATGAACAGCGAAAAGTGTATCAAACCGTCATGAATGTAGTTGCTAAAGGAAGTGGAGGTGTTTTCTTTCTATATGGTTACGGTGAAACTGGTAAAACATTTCTCTGGAAAACATTTGCAGCTGCGTTACGTTCCAAAGGTGAAGTTGTCTTGAATGTTGCATCCAGTGGTATTGCATCACTTCTATTAGATGGCGGTAGAACGGCTCATTCCAGGTTTGTAATTCTGATAAACGTTAACGAGGATTCCATATGCTCTATAGAACCGAATAATGAGCTAGGAGGCTTAATAAAAGAAACTAAGATGATAATCTGGGATGAAGCACCAATGACACATAAGCATTGTTTTGAAGCTCTGGACAGAACAATGAGAGATATAGCCCGTTCCAGTAATCCGTCCTTGCAGAGCAAGCCTTTTGGTGGAAAGATTGTTCTTTTTGGTGATGATTTTAGACAAATCCTTCCAGTCATTCCAAAAGGTACCAGAAGCATGATTGTAAATTCTTCATTGAATTCTTCTTATATATGGCAGAATTGTCAGTTACTCAAGCTAACTGAAAATATGAGGTTAAAAGTCGGTACCAAACCGGATATGATTCACGAGACCAAGGAATTTGCTGAATGGATTTTACGACTTGGTGATGGTCTACTTGGTGATCCAAATGATGGAGAGGTGGAAAATGAAATTCCAGATGATATACTTATACTTGATCAAGTCAATCCTATATCTTCATTGATCTCATTCACATATCCGGAAATGCAAAACTTTTTGAGTGATTCAAATTACTTCCAACAAAGAGCCATTCTTGCACCCACAAATGAAGTTGTTGATTCAATAAATACAGAACTGTTAAATAGTATGGCTGGTGAAGAGAAGATATATCTCAGTTCAGATACTTTATGTGAGTCTGAGGAACAAACCGACCTTAACATGGCATTGTTTCCTCCGGATGTGTTAAACAAGTTGCATCTATCAAGATTACCTAACCATAAATTGGTTCTCAAAGTTGGAGCTCCGGTAATGTTACTTAGAAACATTGACCAAACAAATGGTCTGTGTAACGGTACACGGCTTCAAGTAATAAAACTTGGAAAACTTGTAATCGAAGCAAAGATTATTACCGGAAATAATATAGGTCATAATACTTTGATTTCAAGATTGAAAATGACACCGTCCGATAAAAGATTACCGGTGAAAATTGCATGAAGACAATTCCCACTATCTCTATGCTTTGCAATGACCATCAACAAAAGCCAGGGACAATCACTTGATCGCGTAGGCCTATATCTTCCACGTCCGGTTTTTAGTCACGGACAACTATACGTTGCTGTATCTCGAGTAAAGAGCAGGAGGGGTTTAAAGATCTTGATATGTAACAGGGGAAAACAAGTGTGTAAAACCACAACTAACGTGGTCTACAAAGAAGTTCTACAAAATCTATAGTCGTTGTAGAAATAGCATTTTGGACAAAAGTCTTTTCATGTATGAAGTAATGTGGTATGATCTTTTGAACATCCTATGAACATGTTCCTTTTATCTAATAATAATGGATGTTATTTTAGTGTATTGTTTTAAAAAATAGTATACATGTGTAAAAATTGATAGCTTTAACAATTATAAAACAATGAAAGGCAAATAAGAATAACATATATATAAAAGACAACGAATAACTAATGCAAGTAATACTTTCAACCGTTAGTCATTAGGAACAACTACATGTTCTTAACACATAGTCGGCAGTGTTTCAGTAACATATGCAACCAAAAATTATCTGTACATACACCCTTCGTACCACCAGGGTCAAAACTAACTATCAACTATTACAAAAGAGTTTTAACCAAACCAACAACCACAAACAAATAACATTGTTTCCATACATCATAACATTATCCGTAGAGGCCCCACAACCATTCAGTCAAACAAGAAAATACCTTTACCCATGAAGAACTTAAGGGTAAACTCTTCACGAGGAAGCATCTTTTTATCCTTCACAAACTGTTTCATGTCTTTTATGTAAAACCGACCATCAGGAGACTCGATACCAACTCGAACATCCCAAACATTACCAGCAGCATCTACAATCTTTAAACTCCTCTTCCTATCCAAGCCAAGTTTTTTAGCGAGAGCTTTATGAATGCGCTGTAACAAACAACAAATAATGTTAAGAAAGATAGCATTTTTGTGACAACCCTCATAATTCCTTGTATCCGTACGATTTATTAATGATAATTAAAGTGCTTGATGACTGTGCTGAATCACTTAACTGCTTTCTGATTTCTATGTTATACTTACATGTGCTTGTTAACATACTAGTAGTGTACAGAAAAGTTACTAAATAGTCCGGTATGCTTTCCTGAGTGTTGAGAATTAAAAATGTTACAAAAATATATACATAGGACACTTTACGGATTAATTAAGCACTTTAATGGAACAGTATCAAACCGAACAACCGGACATCACCCGGAACACCAAAATAATGCTAGAAGCATTGGTTTTATTTTACTAAGCTAGTTATGGTCCCCGAACACTTTAACACCCTATATTATTACATAACACATAAAACACTAACTAAATCACTTAACTTTCTAACCAATCAACTAACTAGTGATTGAAACCCAACTAGACCAACCCCCCCCCCCCCCAACCGGTTAGGAGACAAGAAGGACACCCTTTGATTTTCTTGAAATTATTTAGTTGATTGTGTTTGGTACTAATGCAACATAAGACACAATGGTTATTGGAATGTTGGTGGTCTATTTATAAATCCACAAGACTTCCATCCATTCATCACCTCCAACAAACAACACACTTCAAGCACTCTCTCTTCTCTCCCTCTTGCTCAGCCGAGAACCACCATCACCATACCACCACCCTCACTTCATTTCCATACAATCTACATACTTCCAAGGGTGTTGGAGTTCACACAACGAAGCTCGGTGTGTTCGGAAGTTGAAGGACCACTCTCATCTTCTTTTATCCACCACTTTTCTACACTTGAACTTTCCTAGTCTTGAAATAGTGGTAAGAACTTAGATCCATTCATTTTTCATGTTATTAGAGTGGTTAATAGTTATTTGATGATGAGAATCCATGTACACTAAAGGATCATAAACAAAGCTTTGAACATAGAGCTAACCTAATGATGAAATGTTGTTGAAATGTGATGAAGTGATGTTAATATGAAGTTGTTTTGATTCTTGTTGATTATCTGATGATTTGCTTGTTAATACTGATGTTTGATGTTGTTGTGATCACTAAACATGTTAACGGAATCAATCGAACACGAGTTAGAAAGCTAAAAGCTGAAAAACAGCTTCTGTCCAAGCTTTTACAGCCAACTTCAGTTGGCTGTAAATAGGTCAATATTTAACGAAAAACTAATTTTCTTGAGTCTATAACGTGTTATTATGAAATACGGTTCTAATGGCACTGGAATCATAATTTTTGGACTTCGTTTACTATTTTTAAAGTGTCGTTTTGTAACAGCAGCTAAAGCTGCATTTTTGCTGCTGAAAATATGTGTTACGTTCTTCATCATAACTTGAAATTTGTGTAGAATCAGGTCACAAAATTTGTACTGTAGGTGGAAACTGATGTCGTAGTAATTCTCCCACTGGAATTTCATCAATCAGACTTACGATGAATTTTTAATAAATTATTCCGTGGACTGCAGTCAGAAAAAAAAGATGAATCTGATTTCAGTCCGGAAAATGATTTTTTATAAAATATTGGCGATGAATTGGATCCCGATATTTTTACACAATAATATTTGGATCGTCTAAGATATTCTGTAAAAATTTGAGAATTTTTGAAACAAGTTAACTATTTTATTAAAATTCCCGAAAACAGCCCAGTTTTGGATATTTAAATTGAAATGACATAAGTAGTAATTTGCGTGTCTAAATGTCGAGTATGTTATCTGAGGATGATCTAACATGTTATATGTCAATGAAAGTAATATGTGCAATATTGTATGCTTGCTCTTGAGTAGCTATAAGTGGAATGTTTATATGGGCGTGAAATGTTAACGTGAGTGCGTGCTATGTGATAAAAGTAATGAGTAGATTAACCGTACGTAGGATACTTGTTATGCATGAGAAACTGATTGTTATCTGTACCTTATTAGGACGTGCTTGATTTCTGATTATTAGAGTAACTAATCTAACCGAGCAAACCGAGGTGAGTTCACACTTTTCTACAAAGCATGGTAAATTCTCGGTGGGAATGGGAATGGGTTCAGCAATAGCGATTCCTCGTCCTTTGGGACGCGTTCAGGAATGTGAATTCCTCGTCCTTGGGACGTACTTAGACTTACTGGACTAGAACTCTATCAGCGAAGTCCCTCCCTTTTGTATCGACTTAATCGCCGAGGCTATGGCGAGCGGGTCACTAGTTAATAGCGCTATTAGGTTTAACAAACCTCACGCCGTGCCAGTTGGACGGGCGTGTACTAATGGACTATGGCACGTCGGTGATGATACACACCGACGCTAGGGCACAATTAATTTTTGTTAGTAGTCGATATGATAAACGAGTCTGGTAGTCTAAATAATGGGGTAGCCCCCACGGCCGGAGTGCCGGGCTGGAGAGCCAGGGAAGGTGGACATGGGATGGTTAACTGATAAACGTTTTCGAACTATGGGGTAACCCCCACGGCTGGTTAGCTGATTAAGATTAAACTACGTTTTTGGAAACAACTCTAAAATGGACAACCAATCGTGAACTCACTCAACTTTGTTGTTGAATCGTTGTTACATGCTTTGCAGGTCGCTAGATGCTATGGGGCTTGCACATGGAGGTGGTCGTTGTGGGATGCGAACTGTTATGTCCCGTACTTATTAAATAAACCTTATGAACTTATGAAACTTATGTTTTGAGTCTTTAAAACTTATGAACTACGAACTTATGTTTTGGCTTAACGTCTTATGCTTCCGCTGATTTAATTGAACTTGGTTAACTTACTTTTGGTCACCAATTGTATTGTGGTTGGTTTCATTTACTTAAATACCTTGTTCAATATGATTGGTGGCTCGATCCTGGTCACGTCACGGCTCCAAGCGGTGATACTCCGCGTGGTGGATTTTGGGGGTGTGACAGATTGGTATCAGAGCCATTGGTTATAGTGAACTTGGTTTTTAAAAAAGGGAAAAGCTTTTTGACAAAACCAGACTATAACCTGTACAGTGCTCAACGATCCACAACGACGCTTCGCTCCACGTGCAAGACTCGACACAATAGGTGGTATGAATTGTGTTATATTGTCGGTTAGATAGTTCATGCTGTGCATTAGAGAACGTGATAATTGCTATTTGAACCTTGTGTGCTTACTCTCTACTATAGTCCCACACTTACGCACTTTCGCGACACTTTTCTCACTTACGTTGCTTCGTTGTGAAGATCATGAACGGACGCGGAGGACGTATCAACCTAACTCAGGCCCAGTTGACGGCTTTGATCAATGAACGAGTTGCTGAGGCACTCACAGGTATCCCTGCAGGAGGTCAACATGCTCAGCCTCCTGTGTGCACATTCAAAACCTTCATGGATTGCCGACCTACTACTTTCAGTGGCACTGAAGGAGCTGTAGGCCTTCTTCACTGGTTCGAGAAGCTCGAATCTGTCTTCAAAATGTGTGAATGCCCTGAAGATCGTAGGGTGAAATATGCTACCGGAACACTTGAAGGTGCTGCGTTAACCTGGTGGAAAGCGCAGGTTCAACTGCTTGGGTTGGCGGTTGCTAATGCCACCCCATGGAATGACTTCAAGGAACTGATCAAGGAAGAGTACTGCAGCCGTGACAACATCCAAAAGCTGGAAGTGGAATTTTTCAATTTGAAGATGACGGGGTCTGAGATCGAGGCATACACGAAGAGGTCAAACGAGCTGGCCATCTTGTGTCCTACTATGGTGGACCCTCCCATCAAACGTATTGAGCTGTACCTCAAGGGTCTTGTACCTGAGATTCAGAGTCACGTGACTTCAGCTAACCTGGGTACCATTCAGCAAATCATTAAGTTGGCCCATCGTCTCACCGATCAAGCAGTTGAACAAAACAAACTGCCCAAACGTATTAGCGTTGCAACTTCTGATGCTCCCAATGATAATAAGCGCAAGTGGGATGGAAATTTGGGCAAAGGTTCTACTTCAGCTCAGTCCCAGCAGCGAAAGACATATGAGTACAGGAGCCCCAGTCAGCAGTCTTCTGGGAATCAAGGTCAGGGTGGATACAAGGGAAATCACCCCAAATGTAATCGTTGTAACTTGCACCACAGCGGGCCATGTAATAAAGGCAACTGTCATCGATGCAACAAGCCTGGTCACATTGCCAGGGATTGCAGGAGTCAGCGTCCAGCGAATTAGAACCGGCAGCATCAGCAAGCCCCACCAAATCAACGCCAGCAGCAGCAACAACAAGGTAACAACAAAGGGTGCTTTCAATGTGGTGCTGAGGGCCATTTCAAGAAAGACTACCCCCAGCTAAATCAGAATCAAAACAACAACAACCAGGGAAATGGGAACAACAATGGAGGCAACAATGAAGGCAATAACGGGGGTAACAATAATGGCAATGGTGCAAGAGGACGTGTTTTCGTGCAAGGTCAGGGTGACGCAAGGAACGATCCCAACGTTGTGATGGGTAAGTTTCTTCTGGATGATTTCTTTGTTACTGTTTTATTTGATTCAGGTGCCGATACTAGTTATGTGTCCTTAAAAGCTAGTCAAATGCTTAAGCGCACTCCAACACTTTTGAACACCAAACACACGGTAGAACTAGCAAACGGTAAAAGTCTTGAAGCCACACACGTAGTTAAAGGTTGTAACCTCGTTTTAGCTGGTCAGGCCTTCTCTATCGATCTTATTCCTATCACACTTGGTAGTTTCGACGTTGTTATTGGGATGGATTGGCTATCTCATCATCAAGCGGAGATTGTTTGCAAGGAGAAAATCGTCCGCATTCCTCGTTCTGGTGAAGAACCCCTCGTGATTCATGGCGACAAGAGTGGTGCTGTCGTAGGCATTATCTCTTTCCTTAAGGCCCAGAAGTGTTTACGAAAGGGCCACACTGCCATTCTAGCACTCGTTACTGACGCATCAATGGAGGAGAAGAGAATTGAAGACATTCCTATTGTGCGCGATTTTCCTGAGGTATTTCCTGAGGAATTACCTGGTCTTCCGCCTCATCGACAGGTCGAATTTCAAATCGAGCTAGCTCCTGGAGCAGCACCAGTAGCTCGAGCACCATATCGTCTAGCTCCGTCAGAACTTGAAGAACTGTCCACGCAACTACAAGAACTCTTGGAAAAGGGTTTTATACGTCCCAGCTCTTCGCCTTGGGGAGCTCCAGTATTATTCGTAAAGAAGAAAGACGGTACCTTCAGAATGTGTATTGAGTACCGCGAACTCAACAAGGTGACCGTGAAGAATCGTTATCCTCTTCCACGCATTGATGACTTGTTCGACCAGCTGTAAGGATCGAGTTATTACTCTAAGATTGATTTGAGATCGGGATACCATCAGCTGAGAGTCCGAGATGAGGACGTCTCCAAAATAGCATTCAGAACTCGTTACGGCCATTATGAGTTTCTGGTCATGCCTTTCGGGTTGACGAATGCACCAGCGGTCTTCATGGATCTCATGAACCGAGTGTGTAAGCCTTACCTGGATAAGTTTGTCATAGTGTTCATCGAAGACATCCTGATCTATTCTAAGAGTCAGGAGGAACACGAACAGCATCTACGACTTATGCTGGAACTTCTTCGAGCAGAGCAGTTGTATGCCAAGTTTTCAAAATGTGACTTCTGGCTTCACGAAGTCCACTTTCTAGGCCATGTGGTAAACAAGGATGGGATTCATGTAGATCCATCCAAGGTTGACTCGATCAAGAACTGGCCTGCACCCCGTACACCAACAGAAATCCGCCAATTCTTGGGTTTGGCAGGATATTACAGAAGGTTTATCAAAGATTTCTCCAAGATTGCGCAAACTCTCACTTCACTGACTCAGAAAGGTGTCACCTATCGTTGGGGTGATGCACAGGAGTCCGCATTTCAGCACTTGAAGGATAGACTTTGTAGCGCGCCTATCCTCTCATTGCCTGAAGGCACAGATGATTTTGTGGTTTATTGCGACGCTTCCATCCAAGGACTTGGTTGCGTGTTGATGCAACGTGACAAGGTCATTGCCTACGCATCGCGCCAACTTAAAGTTCACGAAAGGAACTACACTACGCACGACTTGGAATTGGGAGCAGTTGTTTTTGCGCTAAAGATATGGAGACATTACCTGTACGGTACCAAGTGCACCATTTACACCGATCACAGGAGTCGCGAGTATATCTTCAAGCAAAAGGAGTTGAACATGCGACAACGCCGATGGGTCGAACTCTTGAACGATTATGAATGTGCTATCAAATACCATCCAGGCAAGGCCAATGTTGTGGCCGACGCCCTCAGTCGAAAGGATACTATACCTAAGCGTGTACGTGCTTTACAGCTTACCATCCAATCCAACCTTCCCGTTCAGATTCGCGATGCTCAGGTTGAAGCATTGAAAGCAGAGAACATCAGGGCTGAGTCCTTACAGGGATCGAAGCAACGGCTAGAACAAAAGGAAAACGGCGCCTACTATGTTAACGGACGCATCTGGGTTCCACTTTATGGAGGCTTACGTGAGCTTGTGATGGATGAAGCACATAAGTCTCGTTATTCAGTACATCCTGGTTCGGATAAGATGTACCGCGACCTAAAGACTACATACTGGTGGCCCGGTATGAAAGCCAGCATAGCAACCTACGTCAGTAAATGTTTGACTTGTGCTAGGTTCAAGGTCGAATACCAGAAACCATCAGGCCTACTTCAACAACCAGAGATACCTAAATGGAAATGGGAGCAAATTTCCATGGACTTCGTTACTGGCCTGCCTAGATCTCAACACGGAAATGATACCATTTGAGTGATCATGGATCGATTGACTAAGTCTGCACACTTTCTAGCCATCAAGGAAACATATAAGTTTTCTACCCTAGCAGACATCTACTTGAAGGAAGTAGTATCAAGGCATGGAGTGCCAACCTCCATCATCTCTGATCGAGACTCACGTTTTACATCTGAATTGTGGCAAGCCATGCACAAGTCCTTTGGTTCTTGATTAGACATGAGCACAGCATATCATCCACAGACGGATGGGCAGTCTGAACGCACCATCCAAACCCTTGAAGACATGCTTAGGGCATGTGTGATTGATTTTGGCAATGGTTGGGAAAGGCACATCCCTTTGGTAGTTTTCGTACAACAACAGTTACCACACCAGCATCCAGGCTGCTCCGTTCGAGGCATTGTACGGACGGAAGTGTCGATCACCTCTCTGTTGGGCAGAAGTTGGTGACAGTGAAATCACAGGCCCAGAACTTGTAGTAGATACAACCGAGAGAATTGCTCAGATACGGCAACGAATGGCGGTAACTCGTGACCGTCAGAAAAGCTATGCGGATAAGCGAAGGAAACCACTCGAGTTCCAGGTTGGGGATCGAGTGCTACTTAAAGTCTCACCTTGGAAAGGTGTGGTTCGTTTTGGCAAACGAGGCAAGCTCAATCCACGCTATGTCGGACCATTCGAAATCATTGATAAAATTGGCAAAGTTGCTTACAGGCTGAATCTACCGGCAGAACTCAGCGGAGTTCACAACGTATTCCATGTGTCGAATCTGAAGAAGTGTCTGTCAGATGAGACTCTCATAGTTCCCTTAGAGGAACTCACTATCGATGACCAGCTGCGATTCGTCGAGGAACCAGTAGAGATTACGGATCGAGATGTTAAGATCCTCAACCGTACCAGGATACCTCTCGTCCGAGTTCGTTGGAATTCCCGTCGTGGCCCAGAGTATACCTGGGAACGAGAAGACCAAATGAAACTCAAGTATCCCCAGCTGTTTAAGAAAAGCGCAACCATTACTGAGGCTGAAGCTACTGCAGAATTTCGGGACGAAATTCCAAATCAATGGAGGGATGATGTGATACCCCAGGAAACCAACGCAACTCAACTAGCTTCCTCAGTAACCACGAGCTAAATTTTGGGACGAAATTTTCTTAACAGGGGGAGAATGTGACAACCCTCATAATTCCTTGTATCCGTACGATTTATTAATTATAATTAAAGTGCTTGATGACTGTGCTGAATCACTTAACTGCTTTCTGATTTCTGTGTTATACTTACATGTGCTTGTTAACATACTAATAGTGTACAGAAAAGTTACAAGATAGTTCGGTATGCTTTCCTGAGTGTTGAGAATTAAAAATGTTACAAAAATATATATATATAGGACACTTTACGGATTAATTAAGCACTTTAACGGAACAGTATCAAACCGAACAACCGGACATCACCCGGAACACCAAAATAATGCTAGAAGCATTGTTTTTATTTTACTAAGCTAGTTATGGTCCCCGAACACCTTAACAGCCTATATTATTACATAACACATAAAACACTAACTAAATCACTTAACTTTCTAACCAATCAACTAACTAGTGATTGAAACCCAACTAGACCACCCCCCCACCCCAACCGGTTAGGAGACAAGAAGGACACCTTTTGATTTTCTTGAAATTATTTAGTTGATTGTGTTTGGTACTAATGCAACATAAGACACAATGGTTATTGGAATGTTGGTGGTCTATTTATAAATCCACTAGACTTCCATCCATTTATCACCTCCAACATACAACACACTTCAAGCACTCTCTCTTCTCTCCCTCTTGCTCGGCCGAGAACCACCATCACCATACCACCACCCTCACTTCATTTCCATACAATCTACATACTTCCAAGGGTGTTGGAGTTCACACAACGAAGCTCGGTGTGTTCGGAAGTTGAAGGACCACTCTCATCTTCTTTTATCCACCACTTTTCTACACTTGAACTTTCCTAGTCTTGAACTAGTGGTAAGAACTTAGATCCATTCATTTTTCATGTTATTAGAGTGGTTAATAGTTATTTGATGATGAGAATCCATGTACACTAAAGGATCATAAACAAAGCTTTGAACATAGAGCTAACCTAATGATGAAATGTTGTTGAAATGTGATGAAGTGATGTTAATATGAAGTTGTTTTGATTCTTGTTGATTATCTGATGATTTGCTTGTTAATATTTATGTTTGATGTTGTTGTGATCACTAAACATGTTAACGGAATCAATCGAACACGAGTTAGAAAGCTAAAAGCTGAAAAATAGCTTCTGTCCAAGCTTTTACAGGCAACTTTAGTTGGCGGTAAACAGGTCAATATTTAACGAAAAACTGATTTTCTTGAGTCTATAACGTGTTATTATGAAATACGGTTCTAATGGCACTGGAATCATAATTTTTAGACTTCGTTTACTATTTTTAAAGTGTCGTTTTGTAACAGCAGCTAAAGCTGCATTTTTGCTGCTGAAAATATGTGTTACGTTCTTCATCATAACTTGAAATCTGTGTAGAATCAGGTCACGAAATTTGTACTGTAGGTGGACACTGATGTCATAGTAATTCTCCCACTAGAATTTCATCAATCAGACTTACGATTAATTTTTAATAAATTATTCCGTGGACTGCAGTCAGAAAAAAAGATGAATCTGATTTCAGTCCGGAAAATGATTTTTTATAATATATTGGCAATGAATTGGATCCCGAGATTTTTACACAATAATATTTGGATCGTTTAAGATATTCTGTAAAAATTTGGGAATTTTTGGAATAAGTTAACTATTTTATTAAAATGCCCAAAAACAGCCCAGTTTTGGATATTTAAATTGAAATGACATAAGTAGTAATTTGCGTGTCTAAATGTCGAGTATGTTATCTGAGGATGATCTAACATGTTATATGTCAATGAAAGTAATATGTGCAATATCGTATGCTTGCTCTTGAGTAGCTATAAGTGGAATGTTTATATGGGCGTGAAATGTTAACGTGAGTGCGTGCTATGTGATAAAAGTAATGAGTAGATTAACCGTACGTAGGATACGTGTTATGCATGAGAAACTGATTGTTATATGTACCTTATTAGGACGTGCTTGATTTCTGATTATTAGAGTAACTAATCTAACCGAGCAAACCGAGGTGAGTTCACACTTTTCTACAAAGCATGGTAAATTACCGGTGGGAATGGGAATGGGTTCAGGAATATGGATTCCTCGTCCTTTGGGACGCGTTCAGGAATGTGAATTCCTCGTCCTTGGGACGTACTTAGACTTACTGGACTAGAACTCTATCAGCGAAGTCCCTCCCTTTTGTATCGACTTAATCGTCGAGGCTATGGCGAGCGGGTCATTAGTTAATAGCGCTATTAGGTTTAACAAACCTCACGCCGTGCTAGTTGGACGGGCGTGTACTAATGGACTATGGCACATCGGTGATGATAGACACCGACGCTAGGGCACAATTAATTTTCGTTAGTAGGCGATATGATAAATGAGTCTGGTAGTCTAAATAATGGGGTAGCCCCCACGGCCGGAGTGCCGGGCTGGAGAGCCAGGGAAGGTGGACATGGGATGGTTAACTGATAAACGTTTTCGAACTATGGGGTAACCCCCACTGCTGGATAGCTGATTAAGATTAAACTACGTTTTTGGAAACAACTCTAAAATGGACAACCAACCGTGAACTCACTCAACTTTGTTGTTGACTCGTTGTTACATGCTTTGCAGGTCGCTAGATGCTATGGGGCTTGCACATGGAGGTGGTCGTTGTGGGATGCGAACTGTTATGTCCCGTACTTATTAAATAAACCTTATGAACTTATGAAACTTATGTTTTGAGTCTTTAAAACTTATGAACTACGAACTTATGTTTTGGCTTAACGTCTTATGCTTCCGCTGATTTAATTGAACTTGGTTAACTTACTTTTGGTCACCAATTGTATTGTGGTTGGTTTCATTTACTTAAATACGTTGTTCAATATGATTGGTGGCTCGATCCTGGTCACGTCACGCCTCCAAGCGGTGATACTCCGCGTGGTGGATTTTGGGGGTGTGACAATTTTAATATGGTTAATACATCTTAAGATCCTGTTACTACTTTTTGGTTACAGAAACTTACAAAATGATTGTCCACACGGAAAACTACTGGTATAGTTTCGTCGTTCGGGGTTACAGGGAACATATCAGCTTCATTGCCCTTAGTTACGTCATCCACATCTTCACCATCAGAAATACTGATAACCTCTTCTACAACTTCTTCCTTAATATCAACATATAATTCCGGTGGTAACACTAAATCAGCATTCTTGGAACAATTGAAAACGAACATATCAAAAGTATGAAGATCAATCATTTCAAACACAAGCAGATGCTCATCAGTTATTGACAATTTCTTCTTAATCCGATCCCATCCAGTTATTATGTAAAGCTGATTGTCAATCACATCCATTCGAACAAACAATTTATGCTTCCCAGGACCTCTAATAACAACCGGATAGTTTGGAATGGTATTGTCCATCTTGTGATGTACAAATAAACGATTGATATGCTACAACGAGAAAAATAAAATATTAGTAATTTCATATACTAACAACCAATAATAACAAACCATAAAAAATATAATGAATCCAGATTGTGAACTACATACCATAGCATCAGGTTTATCAAAATCGCCATTGGGTCTGTGGTAAAAATAATCAGATGGAGCAAATGCAATATTGTCATAGAAATAGAATATCCGGAAACTTTCTAATGCTTCTTCGTACTGAAATATGAGCCACGATCCAGATTGTGGTTTCAAAGTTTCAACTACGGAATACCACCCATTGTAGAAATAACAGAAGTTTCCTAAATCATATACCTTGACTTCAAACACCTGGCCATTAGTTGTTCGTACTTTAACAAAGCCAACTGGATAGTTAAAGTCTTTAATCCATTGTTTATATTTTTTTGGCAGAATCTATGTATAAATAAATTAAAATCAGAAACTGTCTAATATGATATTATAAAGAAAACTAAATTCGCCATAACCGATATTAAAATACTAACCAAACATTTCTTCGGTTGTCGTCCATGTAACAAGCAAACCCATACATTCTTCTAACTTTGAACTATCAGAGAAAATACTATGAATATCATTAATAAATAAAACAATAAAACGTTAAAAGGTTATTCTATATATTGCAATTAAAGAAAGTATAACTAATAGACTAAAACATTAGATAATGTACATTAATAAATAAATAAAACAATAAAATGTTAAAAGGTTATTCTATATATTGCAATTAAATAGGGTATAACTAATAGACTAAAACATTAGATAATGTACAAACCCCTGTTGCTAATCAACCCAATCCACTGTTGCTAACCCACACTCAATCTACTGTTGACTCCAATCTACTGTTGACTAATCCCCTGTTGCTAATCAATAACCCAATCTACTGTTGCAACCTACAACTCAATCCACTGCTGACTGACCAACTGACTATTGATCCGTATCCAGTGCAAACCACAACGAATAATTTCACGCCAGAATTTATAATAATTCGTTAAGACAATTGGAGTAACATTTAATATGATCAACAAAAATGTGAAAGACCATAACTGATCAATAATTCTTGTAACATAAGTAATCAAAATATAAACATACATAACCAACCAAACACCGAAAATATTATAACTCAATCTGTGGAAGGCTAAAATTATATAACTAATCTTTTTCAATGTCAAGAACACCAACTGAAACTATACTAAATATCATAATCTTACAAAATCTTTATACAAAATCTGATAAACAATCATTTTTAACAAAGCCCTAAATGAGGTGAAATAAAATAATTTGTCAAATACTAAAGTATAAACCTCAATCGAACATTATAAATATGAAAAACAGAAGTATAACACATCAACATACACAAATCTCATCACAAATTACAGTTCATATAGAACAAACGACTGATCAAACATCAAACATACAATCGTGGTATAATAAATTACATGAAGAAAAGATTTCAGAAGAAGAAACTGTAATCAAAACTTTTTAAATTACCTGTGGATGATGTCGCAAAGATCTTGAAGAGTCCCTGTCGTTTCGTTCTCGCAATTTGAATTAGGAAGATGCAAATGGCTGATTAGAATTTAGGGCTATGTTCCGTATTTCAATTTCAGAGAAGGGTTCTAATGGGCCTTGACAACACGCGGCCCATTATTAAGGTTAATTGGATCAAATATATGGGCTTTTATTGAATTGTTCAATAACAATGGCCTTTTACTGAATTGTACACTAACAATGTGTCAAAAAAAATTAAGGTCATGTTTTAATTATTAGACAACATAAAATTAGGTCATGCTTTCATTTTAGACAACATATTATCAACTACTTACCTTATTTCTATATCAAACACGAACTAATAATTTTTTCATAACATAGTAATAAAATTTTTAAATGATACGTAACTAAACCCAAACAATTTAAATGATATATTATAATTTGGTTTTTTAGTATTTGATTTCCATCTTATTTAACATACCCGTGTGTTCACACGGGTCTTACTACTAGTAATAATAATAAGTATGTAATTTGTTTTATGCCCCGCTTGCGGTGCACCTATAATGTATATATGTGTGGACGCTCGCAGGGAAAAAGTGAAATGGTATTAACTTTAACGTTATTTTACTAATTTTGTGAAAATAACGTTAAAGTGACGGATGGTTAATCATGCATCATGTGGTGACATTGATAGCTGAAAGGCACGGGGGTACATGCACCAATCAGTCTCTGTCCTGATTGTTTGAGTGTTATGTGTCTTAGGTCCAAGGCTTGATAAAAAACTACAATCGAGCCGGGGGTCTCACTGGAAGCAGCCTCTCTATTCCTACGGGGTAGAGGTAAGGCTGTTTACATCTTACCCTTCTCGGACCCTACCTTAGCTTTGTTATTGGTGGGATTTATTGAGTGTGATGATGATGATGTATGTAATATGTTTTCTAGAAGATTTAAAATTAGAAATTTACATTCTTTTCTTTTGAACACGTCCAAAATAGCCCAATCACTCGGTAAATCCAAAGGTAAAAGGTCACCCATGCAATCGCAGATATTATTGGTGACCCAACCCGTTAACAATTCCAGAGAAAACTCATTGGCCGAAGACCAACTATGATAAAACCTCTGGCTCGTACATGATATTTTGTCACGAACAATACTTCAACGACATCTCATAAAGAAAGTCATCTAAATACCGCTAGAGTATTCTCTCATTGGTTATATTCAAACGTCTTAAAAGAGGATAAATTATCACTCAACAATATGGAAAAAAAATATTAAAAAAATAAGAAAAAAGAAAACTAACATTTTAAAAATAACATAACAATCATCACTTAACAATAATAAAATAAGAAAAAAGAATATTAATATTAAAGCATGTTAATATGCTATTGTTAGGGTGTAAACGAGTTAAGTCGAGGTCGAACTCATCTAAATTCAATCTTAAATCGTTTAACCTAGGAGAGTTTGATGAGTGGTTAGTCTTTCTAAACTAGAAGTCGTAATTAAACTAATTTAAATTTACAAAAACAGTATAACACTATACAATCCTAGTTTTCCATTGAATACCTAAGAGGCTAAGACCGGGAAAACAAATGCATAAATGCAATGTCAATTGATATTGATTATGGGTGTGCATCGGGTGAAACAGGACTAGCCTAGAACCTGGAAATTATATAAAATCAAAACTGAATATTGTATCGAATCGGATAGTATGTTCTTGGTCTTTTTGGGCTGGTGAAGGGGTATGGTCCCAAATAGCATGCGAGGGCACGCACGCAAGAGACCATACCACTCTAGGAACTTCGTCATCCAGAAGGATCCAGAAAGACGAGAGACAAACCTTGAGACAGACGTGGGGCACCACTAATGACGACATGAAGAATATTGGCGACAACTAAAGAAAAGGACATTACGTGGCACCAATCATTGCATGTCAGATCCTGTCGCAAAATCTCCAAAGGACAATCATGGACAACCCGACAACAAGTACTAAGGGACACTGAGGTGGAACGAATGACATTGTGCCAAATCAGCCCTAGTAAAGAATAAAGGCCCCGTCATGTCAGATGGGACAGAATGAATATTCTCCACGATTGGACAGTTGGCAAACGACCAGCTAGCCTTCTTCTTCCTTCACAAACCTTCGGCTATAAATAAAGGACTTCACCATCAGATTCAAGGATCGCTTCCCTCACTTTCTGTCTCTATACAGACACTTTATTTTCTCAAAGCGAATATTTATTCTCACACCGGAGGGTGGTTACAAGAAGAACCCCTAACCTCTCCTCCTTGTCACGAGTCACCGATGTTGTTTTCGTTTTGCAGGATCCACAGAAGACAGTCCAACTGTTTGGCGAGGAAAGAATATGGATTGACCATTAGTTACGAGACGAACAAGCTAAGCCCAACCCCGTGTTAACTTAGTGTTTCTTCAGTTGGGTAGACTGGATATAAACTTTTATACTAATATTTTTCATATGTTTTATCAATAGCTTATAAACTGTGTACAATCATAGTAAAAGACAAAGACAAACATAATTAAAATATTTTCATGTATAACCGATCATAAAACTCAAACAGTTTTTCGATTTTACCCGGTACGAACGGAACCCAAATTCACCCACCAAACCAAATATGCTTTAACCGGTCTGGTCAGTTTGGTCTCGATTCAAGCATCCAGGTTATAACTTTTTTTTTAAAGGTGTGAATTACTCGCAAATATTGGGAGGTCTAGCATACGTTGTCTAAACTATGTCTGCGCTAGAGGGCCCCCTCGCAGAATAGATCCCCAATTTAAACCCTCAATGAGAAACCCCTATCACCCAAACTCGAACTTCAGCCCTGAAGGGGAAAACTCACCCAGACCCACCATAGATGAAACTTAAATACTCATGGCCACCACTAGAGCACTAGTGATGAGTATTCAGGTTACAACTGGTGCAACCTAAATCCCTACCCTAGTATTATTCAACCATCCATGTGGATTGGTGCAACCCAAATAATCCCTACCCTGATATTAATCGAGTAAATAAATGTACCCGAGTAGAAGTGCACGAACCGTTTGGGCCAAACCATGCCTAAACTAGGAGCTTAGACTTCATTCTTAAAGCCCGTTGGGCTATGCTGGAATTAGTTTAACCATTGTTGGGTTGGGCTTATAATTGTTCGTCTACCTGCTTTTTTGTTAATATTGTTTGATAAACCGAAAAGCTTCATTTTCAATATTGTTTGTTTAGAAGGGTAAACACAAAATTTCACCCATGATTACCTGCTATCCTTATGTAATTTGCCCTGGTGATTGGAATGAAATCAAAACATTATCATTTTACAAAAAAAAAAAGAAAAAAAAAGAAAAAAAAAAGAAACACCGAACTGACAAATAAAACCAGATCAAAATAACCAACCCAAACTAATTATCAACCTACGGTTCGGTTCTGTTCGACGTTGTTTAGTTTTGTTTTAAAAAAAACCAAAAATCGCGTTCAGTTTCAGTTATACCACGTTCCAAAACCGAATGGACTTGTACAAAAATCAGTCCAAACGGAACCAAAATTAAACCAGACTACACTCAACATTTAACCGAACCGCACCAAACATTTAAGCCACAAATTTATTATTCTATCCCATTTTTTTTTTCAAGCCCAAACATTTTAGAATCAAATGCAGAATAAAAAAAATGTGCCACAACAGACCCTAACCCATACTAAAACCGAAAAACCATTCGATTTCCTAGACCCGAAAAACAGAAGCTTCGGTTTTGATTCGTATGGAACCTAAACCAACTCAAACCATTTACCGCGCACTCCTTAAATAATACAAATATGTTATCAAAATGGAACTTATATATAAATATATGTTGAATGTTATAACAATTGATTAAAAACTATGAAATCAACATAGATATAAATCAGTTTAAAATCCTAAAAACAGGATACCCACCAAATCACCATATACACCAGTTATGTATCAAAATCCTTTACAAGATTAAAACTAAAAATTTATCATCTTAATGTAGCCTTTGTCTCTTTCCAATTGACCCTAAATTACCACCAGGGCAAGCAGCCATCATCCTCCCTTGAAAACTAACATCACCGAAACTCAAAACACCACCGCCATTGCAGCCGCCAGCCATCATCTGAGACGAGCTCCCACATGCCATTTCCGCATACGGTTGTGGTTGCTTCACCATCGTCAAAGGAGACGTTATCAACTTATTCGGATGTGTGTGTGTGACATCCTGTTTTTGGGCTGTGGTGGTTTGATCAACCACAGCCATCATTGGTGGGATGTGAAATGACTTTAGTGGTGGCGGATTCCGCCACCTAGGAAGCGGGCCCGCCAGAAGCAGGTTCTGCAGAAGCGGGCCCGCTTCAACTACTGCTTGTAGGAAACTCCCTTTTTGAGGCAAAGTCTTGCCTTTAATCATATTCTCCATGACCAAGGTAGCTTGGTCCACTTTCTGAACATTCTCTGACGTATTCAAACCGTTCGGATATCCAACGTTTTGATTGTAATTTTGAACAAACGTCGTTTCAACGTTCATGTTCGAAAACTCAGGAGACGAAATGGGGTCAAACAGCGAGTCAACATGAGGTGAACTCTGGTTATAAGCCTCGGAAAGACTGTTGGATTCGGTAATACTTGAATGCGCTTTAGTGGGCATCATTAACGGGCCTTGATGAGGCTGCTGAACCTGATCGAAACAGTTAGGAACCGTCGCATTGAACATTTGTTGATCATTTGATGACGTAGCCTTGTTTAGTAACTTCTGAAGTTGATCTTTTGCTTCATCTCTTTCTTGACAAGCAACTTTTAACATTTGTAATAACCGTTTCATGGATTCTGTGTTTCTTTTCATTTCTTCATTGGTTTCGGCTTTTACTGCTTCTAATTCAAGTGTTGTGTACAAAAGCTTTTCTTTGAGTACATCAATATTCTGCAATTTTTCAAACAAATATTATTAAAAAAAACAAATAAATTTGTTGATAAATAATGAAATATGATCAACAGACAAACTTGATGGGGTAAAAAAAAATAACTTTTGTGATTAAATTATGAGTTATTATTTAATAATAAAATATGGCCATATGGGGTATGAGAAATCAACCTTAACAAAGACTTCCAATGGTAGAAAGACTGTTTTTAACAAAAGAAAACAGTAAAAGTGATGAGAAATGCAAATTAAAAAAACAAAAAGAAAATATGTATGTGTGTGAGTGTGAATGAGGGTTGGAATGTGGATACTTGGATTCTAAAATATAAAAAGACTAATAAAGATTTGTACCGTACAAGTAGTTACTACATGAATGGTAAAGGTAAAACTAAATAGTAATTACATGCAAAAATCATTTAAGTATTTAACATACATAAACAGAGAAACAATTTATTTAGTATGAATCCTTTTGCCAAAAAAAAAAAAAACAAAAAAAAAACAAAGGATTAAGACACATTAATGAGACCAAAAAGGTCCACTTGGATCTCACCATTGATGATTTGAAGAAAAAATTGTGATCAAGATTGGTTTAAACAGAAACTCAAGAACATATATTGTGTAATTAAGATCAAAATCTACAGAATTCATAAAAAAAAATCCCAAAATTCACTTGTAAATTAAATTAAAATTAACCAACAATGCATTTGATTGACAAATTGGATTTGATCTTGGAAATGGTTTTATTTGACCAAATATCAAAATCTTGAAAACCCATTTAAAAAATCACTAAATTGACTCATACCCATTTCAAAACAAGAGTGAAACTTGCAAGAAGAATCCCAGAAGATAGAATGACGAACTTTGGAGACGATTTCTATGGAAAAAACTGAAAAAAAAAATCAAAAGCAAAATTTTTGAAAGACCCATTGTAAAAAAAAGTCCTTAATTGATCACACACCCATCTCAAATTCAAGTGAAACTTGCAAGAAATGCAAGTGAAATAGTATAAGAACACTCAAAAATGGCAGAAAACCAGTCTTTATCTCCAAAAAAATGCTACAAAATTCAATAATTCAACAATAAAAAACTTGAAAATCCATTAAATAAGACAAAAAATGCAAGTAATTGACAAATCAAACAAATCCCAGAAAAAAAAAAGATTTGATCTTGCACACAAATTCTAGTGAAAAGCATCATAAGAACACTCAACAATGGCAGCAAAATTCAAGAATTCAAGAACAAGAATCTTGTAAAAAAACATTGAAAAAGGTCTAACCTTTACCACAAACCCATTTGAAATCTCACATGATCTTTGCACAAAATGCAAGTAATTAACTAATCAAACTAAACCCATAAGAAAAAGATTGAACTTGAACTCATAAGAACACTCAACAATTTCAGAAAAAAAAAAAAAAACAATCTTTATCACCAAAAAAAGCGGCAAAATTCAAGAATTGAACATAGAAAAAAGAAAGAAAAATAATAAAAATAATAACCCACCTCTTGATAACTCCATAAAGATGCAAATTCATCCATTCTTTCTCTTTCTTCCGTGTTGATTGTGGGGAAATAAAGCAAAATCTTGTGGGGGGAGTCTTATTGAGACAAGGGTGTGGACTCTTTTATAGAACAATGGCTATGGTGGGTATAAGACAAGCCTTTTTTTTTTTTTTTTTTTGAAAAGGAATATGTAAATAAATAAATAAGTTTCGGTGGATTTTTTTCTTTTTTTTTTTTTTTTAATTTTTGGAAGGTTATTGACTTATTTACAATTTTTAAAGGAGATTTGTCTCTTGCCAAAAATGATTCTCCCTGATGGTTGTTATGGGCAATAAATAGGCAATTTAATTTTACATTTTAACAAAGGTAAGTTGCCTTTAATAACATCACTATGCAAAGTAAGACTTTTGGAGCTTATTTTTGAGAGATAATATTGTAATCATAAAAAACTTAACGGTTTGAATTGGTTAGATAACATTTTCTTTTGGAAAGCAAAGTAGTTTGAGAAATATAAGATGAATTTTAATTTTTGGCAAATTGGAAAATAATAATCCCTTCTTTCTGAAATTGGCCGATAATAATTACAAGTCAGTTATTAGCCAATAATAATCCGACCTCGTCCAATTTTTTTTGTAAAATAGTCTGCCGTTAAAATAAGCTTAACGGAGTTAAGTGTTTTTCCGAATTACAAACCGATGTTTTAGGGCTTTTGATCAGAACGAGGATACGAGTCGATTGATGTAAAACTTACCTCGAAATTGTGTTCGAAATGGCTTGAATTTTGTTAATTGGAAGTTAAACACCCGAATTGAAGCACCGTTTTCATGGGTTGGGGGCAGTATTTTGAGGTAAGTTTTACATCAATCGACTCGTATCATCGTTCTGATCAAAAGCCCTAAAACATAGGTTTGTAATTCGGAAAAACACTTAACTCCGTAAGCTATTTTAACGGCGGACTATTTTACAAAAAAAAATAGACGAGGTCGTATTATTATTGGCTAATAACTGACTTGGGATTATTATCGGCCAATTTCAGAAAGATGAGATTATTATTTTCCAATTTGCCTTAATTTTTTGATAAAAGATATTGATCATTTTAACCAGTTCAGTTTCTAAGATTGTGGAGATACAACTTCAATCACATTACTATCAAGGATTAGCATGATTTATCATGAAAAACAAATTGTATGCATTGAATAGATGACTAGTAATGTGTATATTGTGTTCGTCTTAATATATTATATCTTTGCACTAAATGTTCTAAGAAACTTGTTGCACATTTGCATGTTTAGGCACTAGTTTACAATGGTAAAGTGCGGGACTTGTAACTTAAGTTGGAGGATAACTAGAATAAACGAAAGATGCATTATGTCTGAGCACGCATACATTGATGGGTGTGCACTTATGCCACCCAAATCTATTTTGTCATTTTTGATGGGCCAGTCAGGTGGAAGTCTATACCCGACGTACTTAAAAAATGCCTTTTGAGCAGCTTTGCCGATAATTTAAAAGGAAACACAGGGAGTTACGGTTTCTTTTAACGGTATCCACACTATATATATAAAAGGCCAACAAGAAGCTAGAAAAACATACAAGGCGAAAGGAAAACAAAACAACAAAAAACAAACAAACCCCAAGGACTTATAAAATGTACGTTACATCAAAGCGAACCTACTTCTCCCACTTCGAACTTGGAATTTTCGCCCTATGGCATACCCAAAGGAAGGCATCTTCTCTGATGAACTCCATAATCTTTGGGACCAAAACAAAGTTATCTTCGAACACCTTCAAGTTATGAGCACGCCATAATCTCCAAACGGTTACCGTTGCAATAGTATTCACTATTTTTTTCCGGATCTTCCCTCAAGGATAGGATTTAAAGGTTTCCATAATATCTTTCATAGTGTTCGCATTTGTTTGAGGCCGTAATTTCAACCAAACAAACACATTCCACCAAACACTCATTGCCTAAAGGCAGTTAACAAAGATATGGTTGACATCTTCACCCGTAATACCACACCTAGGACAACGCATATCAACTAGATTTACACCAGGGTGGACCAGGTCAGATTTAGAGGCGACCTTGCATAATATCACATACCATAGAAGGAAGTTACATTTTGGAGGGGCCCACACGTTCCACCTAAAATCCAAAGTGTCAACAGAAGGACCATTATCAGCTGAAACGATTTCCAGTCGAACACTCTTGGCCGGGAACTTCATGCCGAGCCCGTTCAACCATCGTTAAACCAGAACGCCTGCCACTTATTTGTAAGATCCCTTAACAGTTCCCATTCGGCTGCCAAATTCATACTGTTTGTCCAGCCCCAACCCCACTTCATCACATGATCTTTGGATATCACATGCGAGGAAACACCGACATTTTTGTCTTTGGCAAGCCAGAATAAATCTGGATATCTCTCTCTTAGCAGTTGTTGGTCTAACCAAACGTCTTTCCAAAACCGTGTGTTTGCCCCATCTCCCATTTTAACTTTTAGTTTCTCTTAAACATTAATCCCATACTTCAAGAGTTCCACATTCATAGCTCCAATATCTTTCCACATGCATGTGACAATTTTCTTGATTTGGATTAAATTATTGTCGTTGTTTGTCTTGTGTATAACCGAAACCACTTTTGTCCAAAGTTGTTTTGGTTCTTCCTTGTATCTCCACCACCACTTAGAAAGCATAGCGATGTTGAAGTCTTTTATACCGCCAAGACCAATACCCCCGATCTTTTTAGGTTTTGTAATCAACTCCCATCGAACCCATCTAATCTTATTATTTGGATCGCATTTCCCTTAAATAAAATCCCTCCTAATCTTCTCAAGCTTCTTCGTAATTGCTTTTGGGGCTGAGAAAAGAGACATATAATAAAAAGGGATGCCTCCTAACACCGATTTGGCCAACATCACTCTACGGACGAACGAGATATGTTTTGTCTTCCATCGGGCTAGTTTCTTTGTAAACCGGTCCATAACCAGTTGCCAATATCTAGCACGTTTCATATTAACCCCAATTGGAATCCCAAGATACATAAAAGAGAATGCCCCCGCCTCACATTTCAATATCCGAATATATCTAGAAACTTCATCACTTTCCACGCATACGCCATAGAGTTGACACTTTTGGTAATTAACTTTGAGGCCCGTCACAAGATTTATCCACCTAACAAACCGGGTGAGACTTATTACGTTATGCCCCGTCCACTCTCTAATAAAAGGACGTCGTCTGCTTAACAAAGGTAAGAGAGCAACGGTCCACCATTTGGAAGTTTGAAACCAGGAAAGGGGCCCAACTCAACCACCCTAAGCATAAACATATTAAGAACTTCCATTACCATAATGAAGAGGAAATGGGATCTCCTTGTCAAAGTCCCCTTTTATAAGCAAATTCACTTGATGGAGCCCCGCTGATAAGAACCGAACCTCTACCAGACGTTAGGCATCCTTTAATCCAACTAATCCATTTTTTTTCCGAAAATCCCATGTATTCCATAACTTGGAAGAGGCATTTCCAATTTATAGAATCGTAGGCTTTGTCAAAATCGGCATTAAGGATTAACAATTTTTCTTTATTCTTCTTAGCCCAAGAGACCGTTTCGCTAACTATGAGTGCACAATCCGAAATGTTGTGCCCCTTAAAAGCGGATTGAGTAGGGGAGATTATGTTATGCATCACCTTCATCAAACGATTTGTGAGGACCTTAGATGATTTTGTACACCGAGCCCACTAGGGAGATCAGCCGAAATTTTGATATTATTTGTGGGTCCGTACCTTTCAGAATGAGTGCAACAAATAAAGCATTACACCCGCTACTTATCTCCCCTGTGTTATAAAAATCTCCCATGGCGGCCAAATGATCGGCTTCAATTGTTCCGAATTTTTTTTATAGAATTTCATGGTGAAGCCATCCGGGCCAGGTGCTTTCCCACCATCACACTTTCATAATGCATCTTTTATTTCTATAGCTGAAAAGGGAATGACTAACTCAACAGCTTGTTCCTCTTTCAGACATGACATATTGAGGTTTGAATATTTAGGTCTCCTCCTCATTGGTTCTGAATTTTTTTTGAACCATTTCTTAACTTCATCCTTTAACTCATCTGGTTTCATCACCCACTTTCCTTTAAAGTTTAGACCTTGGATCCAACATCGAGCCATATTCTTGTTAACTACTCTGTGGAAGAATAAAGAGTTTTTGCCTCCAAACTTTAGCTAGTTAACACGAGCCTTTTGCTGCATATCTTTAGTTTTTTTTCATCTCAATGCTCTTCACTAAAGGTTTCAGCGCTACTCTCGTCTCGAGTTCTTCATTAGACAAAGTATAAACTTTTGCCCAGGCCTCTATTTCTTCAATCTCTTTCGAGAGCACCACCAGCTTCCTTTCTTCTATTTGTTTACTTCCATGCCTCCATTTTTTATATCCGCCTTTATGTTTTATAAGAATTTCAGTAAGGCCAAATCCCTTTAATTTCACTAGACATCAAGTGCACGTTGGATATAACAATATCCTTTAGCTATTTATCCCCAATGCAGCTATTGAAAAAACGAAATGGGGTTGGGCCAAAGTCTAAAGATCCACAAGAAAGAATGAAAGGGCAAATGATCGGAATGTACCTTTTTAATAACCGAGAGTTTGGTCGTGGGCCACTGGTTTAGGAATTCGTTACATACCAAAAACCTACCGAGTTTACTTTTTTTACCTCACGATTATCAGAAATAAAAGTAAAGTTACCTCTCGTCATTTGGTACTTGAAAAATCTTCTCAATTTATGAAGCAATTAAAAACCGAGGCTACGATGTGATCAAAATGAGAGTTCAATCTTTCATCGGTTGTATGGACAGTTGAAGTCTCCAAGAGCAACCCACATCCTATCATAATGCTCTTTCAGGCTGATAATATCATCCCACGGGACTTTATGGCCATTGGGGTCATTAGGGGCGTGGACGTTAAGGATGTTGATTCTCACGGCCTCCCCCTTTAAATAACCCAGTGTTAAAAGAAATCGTTGGTCCTTTAAAACATCCGTAACATTCAGAACTCCCGGGTCCCATAACGAAGCAATACCCTTTGAGTGTCCCACCGCATCTACGGAAGCAGTTTGGAGTTGGGATTGATCCCAAAATTTACGTAAAAAATAGTTAGCGAGATCCGCCTGGTGGGTTTCCCGTATCCCCAAAACGAACAGCGGGTGCTACTTTTCACTGTTTTGACCCATCACGGTTTGCTGGCATCGGTCACTCTATTAAATTTAATCGAGACTAAATTCATTGAGCACCGTTTATCATCGATTCTCCATTCACTAATTTTCTGAAATGGTTACCAAAGCCACACACTTTAATTCCTAGACAATCCACATATCGAATTGTCTCTTCAACCTCTTTTTCGAATCAGGTTAGCTCATCCTCTCTAATATTATCTTCCTCCTATGTTTCTCTTTGCATTGTCTGCTTAATAGCATTCTCATAAAGGTGTTTCCTCCTTATCCTTAGTTGATCTCTTGATTCCTCCGCCACATGTCTGATAGCTTCCTCAATATTGAACCAACCGGAGTCAAACATGTCCGCCTCCTTATTTAGGTCAGGTGTTAGGAAGACCTAGGCCTCATGGTAAATTATGGGCCTATTTCTTATGGGCTTGGTATTAATGTAACTTGGCTGGTCAGGGGGAATGTAGTCATGGGCTAGAATTGTGGGATCCTGAGGACCAGTACTACCAAACCATGCTTCTCTCTCATCTATATCCAACAAACTATTACTTTCCAGTTCCCCAATCAACCTTGATCTGCGCCAAATCATGCACTGGAGGAAACACTGATGTCATGGCCTCCCCAAGCTAACTTCAATTCTAAAGAAACACATTTACCTGATTGAGTGAAGATTGCCATCTGGACTTTGCTAAGATTCCCATCGGCAGTCGACACTTCAGATTGAACCAAAAGTTTCCTGCATCGTTCCCCTATTTGGTTGAATATGTGTCTGTCCCAAAGATACACATGCACTCCGGTAACCCGAATCCAGTCCACCCTTTCATAAACCGGTGGTATCCCTTCCAAGACATAAAGTCTAGAAAACTAGTTCGACCAAGTTTAGACCTATGTTCTAAGGAACTCTTGCGCTTGTTCCTTACTAACAAAAGTTATAAGAGCTTTTACACCTCCCAGATAACGCAACATTTGGCCTTCATTGACCAAACTTGAGAGGGGGGTTTTGAGGTTGTTTAAAATATCTAAGTCCTTTACTTCCTTATCAAGGACTTCAGCTACCAAAGCTTTTTAGCTTCCAAATTTATTGGTGGAAGGTTGACATCGAACCTTTTTCACTCATTCGTCCTTTCCGGTTTCCAGGAATTTGTCTAAGTCATAGAGTTTACCCTAGTCTCAGTTACAATGGTTCTTGGTTTACCTTGGTCAACACCTGGCTGCTCCCCCAATCTTTGAAAAACATATTTGTGACCCATGTTGGTTTGTTGAACGACCTTGGTCCCATCTCTATTGAATTTAGCTGCGTTGATACCTACAATCGCCCCTATCTATGGTAACCACCTTTACTCTTTCCGCCCACCTCTCCACATCCCATGCGTTAGATAGCATAATTAAACCAAACTTGTTTCCTAGGCCATCTCTTTTGAATGGAACAAAAACATCCTCAAGGTTGACTAGGTATTGAAAAGCCTCCCACAATCTTTCTCTCGAGCACCCATCCGGAAAATTTGAGACATAGAAAGTAGTTTTATTACAAAGTCTACTTTCCATGTTATTTAACCTTCTTGCTGAGAACCCATTGCCATGGTTCTTCCCTTCGGTACTTACCTTCTCTGATGTCACACCCTGACTTTTGCGGAAGCGTGATTATTGGTGTGACTTTCTTAATACCATAGCATTCAATCATAACAACGCTATATGATAAAACGGTAGATGTTCATCCATAAATTTAAGTTTGAAAATAACACAACATAATTGTTTGAAACATCGACACCAAACTTAAGATACAAACCACAACATGTTTAAATGAGTTCACGAAGACTCAACAAAAGACCATAACTAAAACCGAGTTTAGAAACATGTATCCCGTCCAGGAATATGATACATCTCCTAAACCCTACGACCACGGATGACATCCTGTATTCATGACGCAACTTGACAACATGCAAACACCTGCCAGATCCACTTAGTTCCCTGAAATACATGTAATTTGAAAAACATCAACAAAAGTTAAGCGAGTTCATGTGTTTGTGTATGAATAAACCTTTAAAGTATGTCTGTATGTATGTATGTCCCTGGTATGTAGCAATAAGGAAAAACATATCACCAATGGTTTGTAAGGCCATTGGCATGTGTGAAATGGTGCAGGAAAACTCAAACCTAGCGGAATTTTGCCACGACATTTGTATGTGGACATAGTCACCACATGGGCCACCCTGGTCCTCATGGGTGTGGGCTCGCTACACCCAAATAGATCTATCACTCATGTCCCTCGGTCCTACGACGAGGATTAATGGCCTTAAGTGTTATACCCACCTTTCACATGATCAAGCAGCAACCCTCCTTAGCTAACCATACCATGTATAAATCGTTTGTAAACAATTGTAACATGTATTTCACCCCCGAAGTTATAAAACTGAAAACAGTTAAAAGAAAAGGGGGACATGAACTCACAGTTTTGCGTCTTCAGTACTCGTAACCCAAATTTCCTCAGTAAACACGACTCCCTACAATGTACTATGATTTATTAGACGAACGGGTCGTGCCTTGCCTTGCCTTAGAATTACGTTTCTGAGTTACGTTTCTGAGTTACGTTCCTTTTAATATTATCTCAAGTTATAATTTCTTGTTAAAATAATAATTATTTTAACTTTAGATTATATTTAATTTTGGAATAATTTGTTAAACAATATTTTGGTAACAATAATTCCCAAGTATTTATTTTCGTATTTCCTTCCCAAGGATGGGGGTATCTTATACATGTATTTTCGTATTCTTGTATTTGTAGTTCCAAATTAATATATTTTCAAGTCTAACTTAGAAAATATATTCAAACTTATTTTGTCCAAAATAATGTATTTCAAGAAAATATATATCTTTCTCAAAAATCATATATCTTCTAAATATTCAAGAAAATATATTTTTACTTCCAAAAATAATATATTTTCTCCTTGTCGAAAATACGATATACTCTTGTAATATTTTCAAAAATCATATTTTCGTTTCTTTCGTATCCCAAAATAATATTCACCAAAAATATATTTATAAAGGCATTTTCCGGAATATTTTGTAAGTTACGTTCTTGCGTTCGATTTCACAATATTAAGTGTGTAACTTATATATTTATTGCTTGTGATTTTTGGTATTATTTTGGATTGTAAATTCTTGGTATTTTGTTAAGTTATATTACTTTAAATCCTAAAATAATATAACTATTACACCAAGTATACAAATAATCACACACAATGTGTTATTAATGTAAATATATATTCTAAATACATATTTATCCATTTTTATTTATAAAAACCAACCTCCGACACTTGTATTTTTGTAACAAAATCTATGGCATAGTTTGTATTGAAAACCATAGTTAAACTCACTTGTAAATACTTGTTTAGAAAATATTTTTCTAAGTGTTTGTATTTTTGGAAAATTTTGCCATAGTTTCCCCTAAAAATGGAGGTGTCCATGCTATCAAAGCATATCATTTTCTTTTCAAAAATCATCACAAACAATCAACAATCAATCTACACTTACCAAGTGCCAAAATATTGCTATCTACATAATAATCATGAACTTGAACTTTCATAAAAACTTGTAGTAACTTGGTAGTGTGTTTAGTAGGTTTAGTTACCCTTTAAAGTGTGTTTACTTCTTTAAAAATCTCATTCTTGAAAGATTTGAGTGTTTACAACTTGTTAGATGATTTTTCCAAAAATCATTCTTTTGAATTTTTCTTGTAAACAAAGTGTTCTTATACTTGTTTCAACACTAGAAACATGATTAGTTCTTTTTAAAACAATGTTCATGTAAATCTTTGTGATTTAGCTTGGTTTCTTTGGAAAACTATTTTAGAAATCATCCACTCACAAGACTTGTATTTTGTTTAAATTATCATCACATGAAAACAACTTTTATTATTCAAGTTCATGCTTATATATGAGGATGATCATCTTGTTTTGTCACATAATCATCCTCTCACTTGCTAGATCATGTGTTTAATCACAATCTAGCAAGCTCCTTATGATGATCAACATCATAATCCCAAGAAAACAACAATCAAGTATCATACATACACTAAACAACATTATTTCATCAAGAGTTCATCATATGACAAGCTTATGTTAGAGTTTTATGAATATGTATTTTAATGTTCATCAAGATTAACAATGTATATCATCTTTTAACCAACAATATATGAAGTAACAAGAGTTCATAAGGGCCTTACTACTAGCACAAGGCTAGGGAAGAACACTTGATGTTGTAGATGACAAATGAGTTGGATAAAAGCAATCGGGAGAGGTCCTTCAAGATCCACAAGCTTCACACTTCCTAAATCACCTTCTTACACCTTAGGATGGTCTTGGAATAGATGGGATTGAGTTGAAAATGATGGTAGTGGTGGTGCTAGTTCTTGGCCGAAGAGAGGGAAGGAGGGAGGAGAAAGATGGAGTGTGTTTGTGTGTGTGAGAGATGTGAACTAATGGTCTTCCATCTAATACTTATAACCACATTTAGAGGTTTATCCAATGGACAATGTGCTCCCTAAGTACACACCATGATCTTAACCAAATCAAATGAAGATTAAGGAAATCTTGGTGGGGTCACCCTTGGTGACCGTCCACTTACATGGGGGGGGGGGGGGGTCTTGGTTGGGTTTTAATGGGTAGTTAGATGATTAGTTATGATTCCAAGTATATTAGTTAGGTGTTATGCATAATGTGTGTTATATAGTGTATTAGGGTGTTCGGGGATCATAACTAGCTCAGAAATAATAAAACAATGCTTCTTGCATAATTTTGGTGTTTCGAGTAGTGTCCGGTTGTTTGGTTAGATACCGGTTCGTCAAAGTGTCAAACTATTCCGTTTAGAAATCTTTAAGTACCCTTTTGTGACACTTTTAATTCCCGACACTTAGGAAAGCATTCAGGACCATTTTGTCATATTTTTGCATGTAACAAATTTGTTAAATTGCTGAATTTTGCTGAAATATGCAGAATTCAGCACTTTAAGTGGGTTTTAGGCACTTTCCGGCACTTAAACTATCACCTAGTGAAGCAGTTTTGTGATCCTCACTTTCCTACACACTATACTAGTGTAGTACCTTGTCTCTGGCTCATACTGGGTCTCAAAACACTGTTTGTCTATGTACTGAACATCGTCAGCATTTTTCTGAGTTATCCGCTAACTGTGCTAACCGTGCTTTGTGCATCGTTTATGTCACTAAAGTTTGTAAATAAAAATGATGTGACGGTATGAAATGTGATGCACATGTATGTATGATGTAGTAATCAGAAAGCAATCATTTGTAATTCAGCACAGTCATTAAGCACTAATCATGGTTAATTAAATTGTACGGATACCTGGATTTTTTACGGTTGTCACATTCCCCCCCAGTTACGAAAATTTCATCCCGAAATTTTAGTTCTGCTACTAGCTGCAGGGGTTTTGGGGAACAAATGTGGGTATTTTGCTTTCATGCGATCCTCACGCTCCCAAGTGAATTCTGGGCCGTGACGCGCATTCCAACGAACCTTGACGAGTTTAACACTACTCCTGCGTGTCTTGTTAACCTTCCAGTCAGTAACCTCAACAGGTTCTTCAGTAAAGTGGAGTGTGTCGTCAATGTGGACTTCATCGGCAGGAATGACAACTGTCTCTTGAGTTGGACACTTTTTCAGATTAAATACATGAAACGTATCATGAACGCCATTCAGTTCTGCGGGTAGATCCAACTTGTAAGCTACCAGACCAATCCTTTCCAGGATTTTGAACGGTCCAATGTATCGCGGGTTCAACTTCCCACGCTTCCCAAAGTGTGCTACACCCTTCCAGGGTGAAACTTTTAACAAAACCATATCTCCCACTTGAAACTCCAAAGGTTTCCTCCTTTGGTCCGCATAGCTCTTCTGTCGATCACGAGCCACCTTGATGCGCTTTCGGATCTGTATAATCTTATCAGTCGTCTCTTGAACCAATTCGGGACCAACAAGCTGTCTATCACCCGCATCTGCCCAGCATAACGGTGATCGACACTTGCGTCCGTAGAGAGCTTCAAACGGTGCGGTTCAGATACTCGCATGGTAACTGTTGTTATATGAGAATTCTACCAAGGGTAAGTGAGTGTCCCAACTACCACCCAAATCCATCACGCAAGCTCGCAACATATCTTCCAACGTTTGAATCGTTCGTTCGCTCTGGCCATCAGTCTGCGGATGGAATGCAGTACTCAGATTCAACTGAGAACCAAAGGCTTCTTGGAAGGATTGCCAAATCCTCGATACAAACCTTCCGTCTCTATCAGAG
The DNA here is from genome assembly GCA_030545235.1 of Helianthus tuberosus. Lineage (NCBI taxonomy): Eukaryota > Viridiplantae > Streptophyta > Magnoliopsida > Asterales > Asteraceae > Helianthus > Helianthus tuberosus. The sequence continues at coordinate 92,254,443 of CM060411.1, forward strand.
ATAATCGAGAGAGGCACTCCATGCCGTGCAACTATCTCTCTCAAGTATAGCTCAGCAAGCTTGCTAGTGTTGTCTTTCTCCTTGATCGCCAAAAAGTGCGCAGATTTGGTCAGACGGTCTACGATTACCCAAATCGTATCATGACCTCTGGGTGTCTTTGGTAACTTCGTTACAAAATCCATTGAAATCTGCTCCCATTTCCACATGGGTATTTTTGGTTGTTGCAGAAGACCTGAAGGCTTCTGATATTCGGCCTTTACCTTGGCACAAGTCAAATATTTACCAACATAGGTTGCAACATCGCCTTTCAATCTTGGCCACCAATAAAAATCCTTTAAATCTTGGTACATCTTGTCCGATCCTGGATGGATCGAGTACCTTGATTTATGTGCTTCATCAAAGATTACTTCTCTCAGACCACCAAAGTGAGGAACCCAAATTCTTCCCATGAAACACAACGTTCCTTCCTCGTTTGGTACCAACTGTTTCTCCATCCCACGGAGATACTCGTCCTCAAGATTCTTTTCCTTAAGTGCTTCTCTCTGCGCGGCACGAATGCACAAAGAGAGGCCTGTTTGAATAATCATTTCCAAAGCCCTAACCCTTATGGGCTTGATCCTTTCTTTCCGACTCAAGGCGTCTGCTACCACATTCGCCTTCCCTGGGTGATACTTAATTTCACAATCATAATTGTTTAACAACTCAACCCATCGTCTCTGTCTCATGTTAAGCTCTTTCTGATCGAATATATGCTGCAGACTCTTGTGGTTAGTATAGATCGTACAGCGGGGTGCCATACAAGTAATGTCACCAGATCTTCAGAGCAAACACCACAGCGCCTAATTCCAAATCATGTGTGGTGTAGTTTTTCTCGTGAACCTTCAACTGGCGCGAAGCATATGCTATAACCTTCTGTCGCTGCATCAGCACGCAGCCTAAACCTTGACGCGAGGCGTCGCAATATACCACGAAGTCATCAGTGCCTTCGGGTAGGGACAAAATCGGTGCATCGCAAAGCTTGTTCTTCAGCAATTGAAATGCTTCTTCTTGCTTGTCTCCCCATTCATACTTTTTGTCCTTTTGAGTGAGGGAGGTCAAAGGTTGAGCGATCTTTGAAAAATCCTCAATAAATTTGTGATAATATCCAGCCAAACCTAGGAACTGACGGATCTCGGTTGGCGTCTTTGGAGTCTCCCAATTCTTGATCGCCTCGATCTTTGTGGGATCCACATGAATTCCATCTCCGTTAACCACATGACCAAGGAACTGAACCTCACCCAACCAGAACTCGCACTTCGAGAACTTCGCATATAACTTTTCTTTCTTAAGCAGCTCTAAAATGGCTCTTAGATTTTGCTCATGTTCTTCCTTCGTCTTCGAATAAATCAAAATATTCTCAATAAACACAATTACAAACTTATCGAGGTATGGTTTGCAGACTCTGTTCATCAGATCCATAAACACTGCTGGCGCATTTGTCAGACCAAACAGCATAACCAGGAACTCGTAATGTCCATATCGAGTCCTAAAGGCCGTCTTTAGAATACTCTCCTCTTGAATTCTCAACTGGTGATAACCTGATCGGAGATCGATCTTGGAGTAAAAACTCAAACCTTGTAGTTGGTCGAACAGGTCATCAATCCTTGGCAAAGGATACCGATTCTTAATGGTCAACTTGTTCAGCTCGCGGTAGTCGATACACATGCGGAACTACCGTCTTTCTTCTTAACGAACAGAACTGGAGCTCCCCAAGGCGAGAAGCTTGGTCTGATAAATCCCTTGTCCAAAAGCTCCTGAAGTTGCGTTGACAGCTCTTGCATTTCTGAAGGTGCAAGTCGATAAGGTGCCTTGGCTACAGGCGCGGCGCCGGGAACCAAGTCAATGTGGAATTCGACTTGTCTTTGCGGTGGAAATCCTAGCAAGTCTTCGGGGAAGACTTCAGGATACTCCTTAACAACTGGGATATCTTCCAACTTTGGCTCGGCGGCTTCCTTGTCCACAATGTGTGCCAAGAAGGCAACACATCCTTTCTGCAAACACTTTCAAGCTTTCAAACAACTGATGATCCTTAGAGGCATATCGTGCTTCTCTCCATGTACCACAATTGTTTTCTCCATTCGCCATCGGAATGCGAATGACCTTCTCGTGACATACGATCTCTGCTCGGTTGCTTGACAACCAATCCATTGCGACTACCACGTCGAAGCTTCCCAACTCGACTGGCAGAAGGTCAAGCGTAAACTCATGCTCCCCAAGCTCTATTTCACAACCTCTAATGACTTCGTTTGCTTCAACTGGCTTTCCATTGGCGAGTTCTATTGAGTATGGAATATCTAGCTTACTAGCTACTAACCCAAGCATATTCTTAAATTCTAAGGATACAAAACTATAATCGGCACCAGTATTAAACAGTACAGATGCAAAGCGTTGGTTGATAGGGAACGTACCAGTGGCCGCATTTAGATCTTGGCGAGCTTCTCTCGCTCTGATGTTGAAAACCCTTCCTTGAGCTTGATTGAGCTTTGGGCATTCTCTCTTGAAGTGCCCCACATCTCCACAGTTAAAACAACCTGGTCCCCGACCATTTCCATTTCCATTTCCATTACCACCTTGATTGTTGTTCGCTCCACGATTTCCACTACCAGCTTGATTTCTACGATTACCATGATTACTATTTCCGCCATTTCCTGCTTGTGGGCAGTTTCCATACCCATTACCACCACGGCTACCACTTCCATTACCATAACCTCTTTGACTACCACGACCAGTACCAGCCCAACATGTCTCTTCCGAATGGCCAACCTTCCCACAAGATTCACATTTCCTAACCCTGCATTGGCCGGCATGATGGTACTGGCACACATCACACTTGGGCAGAGTGCCCATATATCCTTTTCCGTTGACTTCAGCACCAGTTTTGACCTCGACTGGTGGGTTCACATCCTTCTTCTTGTTGGCGATGCTGGTACCCTTCTTAAAGTTTGAGAACTTCCTTTGGTTCTCACCGTATAACTCAACGTGAGTCTCCTTCTTCTTCTGGTCAGAGATCGAGAACTTGTTCAACCTGATTGCCTCTTCAGTTAACGCCACACTTAGATCAATTGCCTCGGTGATTGTGGCAGGCTTCGACGTTGTCACCATACTCATAATCTGAGGTGCCAACCCCCAAATAAAACGCTCAATGCGCTTGAATTCTGGATCAACCATGTATGGTACCACGCGAGATAGGTCGTGAAATCTCTGCACATACTCGGCAATCTTCGGGCCATCCATCTTGAGGTTCCAGAATTCAGTTTCCAATTTCTGGATTTCGGCCCTTAAGCAGTATTTCTTGCGCATGAGTTCCTTCATTTCATCCCATGACATGGCATAAGCAGCCTCTTCTCCCAAGGTTTGAACTTGGAGATTCCACCAGGATAACGCTCCGTCTAAGAACAATCCAGAGATATAGGTGAGTTGGTGTTCCGGGGCACACTTGCTCATTCTTATCACCAAATCGGTCTTCTCCGTCCATCGAACAAAGGCCACAGCACCCCCGGTGCCATCGAAATTTAGAGGCTTACAGTCTAAGAACTGCTTATAGGTACAGCTTGTACAAGCAACATCATTCACATAAAGCATTAGCGATCGCACATGGGATATCCAAATGTAACGTAATGTATCTTTAGTGACTTAAACATTACCAAGAGGTGGGTTGCTTCCCGAGGTACCTCCGCTATGCTCAGAGCGTAAGGCCTCGTGTTGTGCTATCGCTCGTGAAATTTGTTCTTGTAACTCAGCCTCAGTCGTAGGCAATCGAGTTTCTCTTCATGGTGGCATCTTCTAAAGAAGATAGTATAGGCCAGGTCATAATAAGTATAGTAAGCACAAGAAATGTATACGTAATAGCATTTATTAACGCAAGTAAGCACATAACATCCCAGTCATAACAATACAAGTAGTTCAACAACGTATATAATGAGAATGTTGTGATTGAGCTTTCATATATCAATGACCTCAAATACAGTTTTACATGTTCTACAATGTACCATACATCAAAAGGGACTATAGGGTCACAATACCCTTGTCCAAAATATCCATCAAACTACAACAATCAAATGTCAAAAGTGGTCTTCAAAAGGCAGTGCAATCTGAGCTCAATAGCGACACTCTCACCAAAAGTATGCTACCTGCATAAAACCAAATACCTGCTAAGCTGATGGTGGAGGAGGAGGAGGTGGAGGAACGAATAGCAAACTGCGCAAGTGCGCTAACTCCTCCTAAGCGGTACGCAACAGATAGCTAATCTGTTGCTCCATAGTGAGAAAACGGACGTCAAAATCTGGGTATGGCAGAAGAGGATCCGGTGGAGTCGCGAATGGTGACTGACAAGGACAAGGTGGAGGACGCGAAATCCTCTCTAACTCCATGACTCTATGGCACAACAACTCCTGCTGGAGCTGTAACGACAAAAGCAGATCATCCCTCGTGTATCCAGTGTAATGTAAAGGATGGTATGGATCAAAAACAGGCATCGTGTTGGGCGAAAACCAAATAAGTGGCTCGCCCGATGGTGCAGAAGCAGAGGGAGCAGTATGTGTAAACTGTGGCATAAAGGGAAAAGCTGCTGACACAGGAGGAATATGACCAGACGGCTGGCTAGATGGTCCTTCCCCTGGACGGGGTAGAGGGATATCCTGTAAGAACATGACCGGTAGATCGGTGCGGTGTATGTCAGACACATGTGGGTGCAACGGGGCAACGTCAACTGGTGCATGTGTAGGTGCAGGTGGGGGAGTCACAGGTCTAACAAAAGGAGGCAAGTCATCATCGTCCTCTATCCACCCGTTGCGGGTGAATGCATATCTGGGGTCAATCTGGTCTGCAAAAGTAGCATGGTCAACAGGTTCAGGGATCGGGTCAGGTAAAGGTGGTGCAACAACAGGTATGTCAACAGGTACTGGGTCATGCTCAGGCAGAGGGTCTTGAGCAGGTATGGGCTCGGGTGCAACCATAGGCTCAGGGTCAGCTGGTGCAAGCTCAAGATCAGCGGGTACATCAAAGAGCTGATCATCAGGAACGAACTCGATCTCATGCTCAGGATCAAATTCATGTGGAAAGACAGGTGCGGCAGACATGGCCGTGTCAGAATCAGAATCGGTGGGATATCGCTGCAATCCCAGTGCATGCAAAGTAGTAGGTGACACATACTCGAATGAATCAGGACCAGAATGGTCAGATGAAATCTCAACGACAGGAATCTCAATAAGCGGAACAGCAATGACATCGTCGACTGGGGCTCCATCACCCTGGGCACCCTCAGGGGGACCCTCAATAAAAAGATCGATGTCGTCGTCAGACATGGCATCAAAAGGCAGATCCTCGAGAGGAAATGCAGTAAGAGGTAAAGGAGCAGGGATTTGAACAAGAAGTAGATCCTCGCCAGGAAAACCATTAGCTAGCGGTATATCGTCGCCAAAATCCGGTAAGGCAAAAGGCTGAAAGTCATCATCATCGCTACTCTCAGTGTCAGATGTGAAAACCCCAGGGTCCGGGACAATCTCATCGTCCGAAACTATGGCCATAGGGTCTACAGTGTCAAATACTCCACTCTTTGAGGAGGACATGGTGTCTGTAATCAAAACAATCACAACATATGCACATATATCAACGATCATCAAATAAGCATGTAAGCGGTAACAATGTAAGCATGTATGCATCCTAGTCTTCCGAAGACTATCCTACCCAGCCTCTCAGACTGAACTACTTAGTCTCTCAGACTAAACCTCCCAGTTTCTCAAACTGTCCTAACTAGTCTCTCAGACTACCCAGCCTCTCAGACTGCACTACCCAGTCTCTCAGACTGAAATATAAATGAATTCCTTGAAATGTATTTTGTGTCTTTTATTTGTAAAAATGTTTGTTTCCTGGATCTGGACATTTCGTGTATGCAATGAAAACATGTTTGAAAACATTTTCGTGAGAGCCCTAATGATCGTAGTCTAGACTCTAGAAAGAATCCTAGTTTGCTACGATCGAAGCTATGATACCAAGCTGTCACACCCTGACTTTGGCGGAAGCGTGATTATTGGTGTGACTTTCTTAATACCATAGCATTCAATCATAACAACGCTATATGATAAAACCAGTAGATGTTCATCCATAAATTTAAGTTTGAAAATAACACAACATAATTGTTTGAAACATCGACACTAAACTTAAGATACAAACCACAACATGTTTAAATGAGTTCACGAAGACTCAACAAAAGACCATAACTAAAACCGAGTTTAGAAACATGTATCCCGTCCAGGAATAGGATACATCTCCTAAACCCTACGACCACGGATGACATCCTTTATTCATGACGCAGCTTGACAACATGCAAACACCTGCCAGATCCACTTAGTTCCTTGAAATACATGTAATTTGAAAAACATCAACAAAAGTTGAGCGAGTTCATGTGTTTGTGTATGAATAAACCTTTAAAGTATGTCTGTATGTATGTATGTCCCTGATATGTAGCAATAAGGAAAAACAGATCACCAATGGTTTGCAAGGCCATTGGCATGTGTGAAATGGTGCAGGAAAACTCAAACCTAGCGGAATTTTGCCACGGCATTTGTATGTGGACATAGTCACCACATGGGCCACCCTGGTCCTCATGGGTGTGGGCTCGCAACACCCAAATAGATCTATTACTCATGTCTCTCGGTCCTACGACGAGGATTAATGGCCTTAAGTGTTATACCCACCTTTCACATGATCAAGCAGTAACCCTCCTTAGCTAACCATACCATGTATAAAACGTTTGTAAACAATTGTAACATGTATTTCACCCCCGAAGTTATAAAACTGAAAACAGTTAAAAGAAAAGGGGGACATGAACTCACAGTTTTGCATCTTCAGTACTCGTAACCCAAATTTCCTCAGCAAACACGACTCCCTACAATGTACTATGGTTTATTAGACGAACGGGCCGTGCCTTGCCTTAGAATTACGTTTCTGAGTTACGTTTCTTTTAATATTATCCCAAGTTATAATTTCTTGTTAAAATAATAATTATTTTAACTTTAGATTATATTTAATTTTGGAATAATTTGTTAAACAATATTTTGGTAACAATAATTCCCAAGTATTTATTTTCGTATTTCCTTCCCAATGATGGGGGTATCTTATACATGTATTTTCGTATTCTTGTATTTGTAGTTCCAAATTAATATATTTTCAAGTCTAACTTAGAAAATATATTCAAACTTATTTTGTCCAAAATAATGTATTTCAAGAAAATATATATCTTTCTCAAAAATCATATATCTTCTAAATATTCAAGAAAATATATTTTTACTTCCAAAAATAATATATTTTCTCCTTGTCAAAATACGATATACTCTTGTAATATTTTCAAAAATCATATTTTCGTTTCTTTCGTATCCCCAAATAATATTCACCAAAAATATATTTATAACGGCATTTTCTGGAATATTTTGTAAGTTACGTTCTTGCGTTCGATTTCACAATATTAAGTGTGTAACTTATATATTTATTCCTTGTGATTTTTGGTATTATTTTGGATTGTAAATTCTTGGTATTTTGTTAAGTTATATTACTTTAAATCCTAAAATAATATAACTATTACACAAAGTATACAAATAATCACACACAATGTGTTATTAATGTAAATATATATTCTAAATACATATTTATCCATTTTTATTTATAAAAACCAACCTCCGATACTTGTATTTTTGTAACAAAATCTATGGCAAAGTTTGTATTGAAAACCATAGTTAAACTCACTTGTAAATACTTGTTTAGAAAATATTTTTCTAAGTGTTTGTATTTTTTGAAAATTTTGCCATAGTTTCCCCTAAAAATGGAGGTGTCTATGCTATCAAAGCATATCATTTTCTTTTCAAAAATCATCAGAAACAATCAACAATCAATCTACACTTACCAGGTGCCAAAATATTGCTATCTACATAATAATCATGAACTTGAACTTTCATAAAAACTTGTAGTTACTTGGTAGTGTGTTTAGTAGGTTTAGTTACCCTTTAAAGTGTGTTTACTTCTTTAAAAATCTCATTCTTGAAAGATTTGAGTGTTTACAACTTGTTAGATGATTTTTCCAAAAATCATTCTTTTGAATTTTTCTTGTAAACAAAGTGTTCTTATACTTGTTTCAACACTAGAAACATGATTAGTTCTTTTTAAAACAATGTTCATGTAAATCTTTGTGATTTAGCTTGGTTTCTTTGGAAAACTATTTTAGAAATCATCCACTCACAAGACTTGTATTTTGTTTAAATTATCATCACATGAAAACAACTTTTATTATTCAAGTTCATGCTTATATATGAGGATGGTCATCTTGTTTTGTCACATAATCATCCTCTCACTTGCTAGATCATGTGTTTAATCACAATCTAGCAAGCTCCTTATGATGATCAACATCATAATCCCAAGAAAACAACAATCAAGTATCATACATACACTAAACAACATTATTTCATCAAGAGTTCAACATATGACAAGCTTATGTTAGAGTTTTATGAATATGTATTTTAATGTTCATCAAGATTAACAATGTATATCATTTTTTAACCAACAATATATGAAGTGACAAGAGTTTATAAGGGCCTTACTACTAGCACAAGGCTAGGGAAGAACACTTGATGTTGTAGATGACAAATGAGTTGGATAAAAGCAATCGGGAGAGGTCCTTCAAGATCCACAAGCTTCACACTTCCTAAATCACCTTCTTACACCTTAGGATGGTCTTGGAATAGATGGGATTGAGTTGAAAATGATGGTGGTGGTGGTGCTAGTTCTCGGCCGAAGAGAGGGAAGGAGGGAGGAGAAAGATGGAGTGTGTTTGTGTGTGTGAGAGATGTGAACTAATGGTCTTCCATCTAATACTTATAACCACATTTAGAGGTTTATCCAATGGACAATGTTCTCCCTAAGTACACACCATGATCTTAACCAAATCAAATGAAGATTAAGGAAATCTTGGTGGGGACACCCTTGGTGACCATCCACTTACATGGAGGGGGGGGGGTCTTGGTTGGGTTTTAATGGGTAGTTAGATGATTAGTTATGATTCCAAGTATATTAGTTAGGTGTTATGTATAATGTGTGTTATATAGTGTGTTAGGGTGTTCGGGGATCATAACTAGCTCAGAAATAATCAAACAATGCTTCTTGCATAATTTTGGTGTTTCGAGTAGTGTCCGGTTGTTTGGTTAGATACCGGTTCGTCAAAGTGTCAAACTATTCCGTTTAGAAATCTTTAAGTACCCTTTTGTGACACTTTTAATTCCCGACACTTAGAAAAGCATTCAGGACCATTTTGTCATATTTTTGCATGTAACAAATTTGTTAAATTGCTGAATTTTGCTGAAATATGCAGAATTCAGCACTTTAAGTGGTTTTAGGCACTTTCCGGCACTTAAACTATCACCTAGTGAAGCAGTTTTGTGATCCTCACTTTCCTACACACTATACTAGTGTAGTACCTTGTCTCTGGCTCATACTGGGTCTCAAAACACTGTTTGTCTATGTACTGAACATCGTCAGCATTTTTCTGAGTTATCCGCTAACTGTGCTAACCGTGCTTTGTGCATCGTTTATGTCACTAAAGTTTGTAAATAAAAATGATGTGACGGTATGAAATGTGATGCACATGTATGTATGATGTAGTAATCAGAAAGCAATCATTTGTAATTCAGCAAAGTCATTAAGCACTAATCATGGTTAATTAAATTATACGAATACTTGGATTTTTTACGGTTGTCACATCTGACATTGCTAATCTCCCCATTTTTCCATTTTCTTTGGTTGTTGATGTGACAACTCGTACCTTCAATTTCGTATCATTTCCCTTCAAGTTCCACTATACATTGTAATTTGTGAAATTGATAAACGTAATTTATTATATTTGGTTTGTCATGAATGTTATGAGATGTTTGATATTATATTTGACTATTATAAGTTGAACGTTGATGATAATTAAAAGTAAATATCCAAGTTGTATTTAACCTGGCCGCACACCTAGTCCTGTCGCACACTCTTGTGTTGGCATTAACAGCCCAAGCCCATGAGTAGCCCAATGGAGCAGCACACCCTCATTAAATGAGGACCACACACATGTATCTTGGGTATTTATACCCCTTAGCTGCCAAACCCTAGAGAATCTTCCTCAATCATTGTGGCGGCAGCTCTCTCCCCTAGCATTTCTTTCCCCTTTTGGGAGATTAACGGCAGATCTTTCTTTCTCGAAGCTTTCTCTCTCATTCCAAGCACACTCATCTTCATCTGGTATCCTTAGTTAGTGTATTACCACAATCTGATTCATATACATGGCTATATTATAATGGTTTGGTGATGAACATGAATGGCATGATTATATTAATGGTTTAGGGTTGGATAGAAAACATGTTTAAATCTGATTAAGATAATAATGGCTTAGGGTTTAATATGATCATCTGAACTTGGTAAATTTATGTAATAGTTGGCTGATTGGAAACATTATTGATATGGATGTTTAGAGTTGCATGATGATAAGGTCTTGATGAATTTTTTGTGATAACAAAATGTTATATTTGATCTAATAATATGCTTGGTGTTATATACTAGAATGTTGATGATTATCGGCAAGATTGAGCCTAGATCTGTTTGATGATTGTTTAGATTATTGTTAATAATAGTTTCTTAATATGATTGAAATTATAGATCTGTCATGTGATGTATCGTTTGATGATTTCATATGTCATAGTGTTCATAAATCCATCGTGATGATTGTTGATAATGATTACATGATGATTCGATATGATAATGAACGAATAGACCTGTTTGTGCATGATGAATATGATATTAGGGTTCTTGAGGATTTATGTAAAATCTATGTTTTTGTTTGATTTGATCGAGAGAACATGTGAAATTACTGTTTGATTTATTTGGGTTGTACACCCTCACCTTGCACACTTGTTCGTCACACACTCTATATAGTACACCCTTAAGTGCACATTGTACATTCATCATAAGCACGGTCACATACTATATTGTGACCTTACACTTTTGAGGCCGCATACTTTTATTGTACAATCACCTGATGCACAAGGCACAACCTTGCCATGAATGACCGCACACCATCAGAAGGCCGCACATTCTCATATGTGCCGCACATCTACAGTGGGCCGCACACTCAAGTACAATGGGATGCGCATTTACACTCACATCCTTGGACTGTTGTTATAAATTTGTGTTTGACTGGTATGACATACATGTTACGTAATGGCTTTTACTTGCATACAACTTGTTCAATACGTGAATCACTTGTGTACAAACCTAATAAATATTGGTAACCATAAGATGGTGTGGTTGACCAACTTAATACAAGTAATTTGTCTGCCGAGCTAAGCAAAGGTGAGTTCACACTTTTACTAAAAGCATGTATTTCCGGTGGTTGGGAACCTCACTTTCCCTGTATTGGGATTGCCTAGTATTCCTTGTTTGGAATACTGTTAAATGCTATTTATATTTCATGTCTTTAGCGGACTAAACGAAACTCTCGGAAAGTCCCCACACATTATACCAATTTATCGTGGGGGCCTTGCGAATTGGTATTAGTTGATAGCGCTATTAGGTTTGGCAAACCTCACACCGTGCCGAGACGGATGATCGTGAACTATTATGCCTTAGCAACTGGTCAATGATAATAGACATTGACTTGGGGCACAAACAACTCAACAGTCACAGTATTCGGTACCACAGAGCTTAGTAGCTTAAAGATGGGGTAGTTCCCCATGACATGTTTATAAATGAGTAATTTAACAACCTATGTTTTTGGAAATAACACTAAAAAACCGTGAACTCGCCACTTTTATGTTGACACCCTACTGCATGCTTTGCAAGTCGTTAGATACAGCGCTAGAGCTTTCAACAAAGGAGTGTAGTGGTTGCGTAGAACCGTTGTTGGGTTCTTATATAATAATTATGGTTTTAAACATTTGTTGAGAACTTAAACTTTATGCTTCTGCTGATGATTTAGACAACGTTTTTGGACTTTAACTTTTAGTCACTAATCGTTTTGATGTGATGGATTTACTTTATTTTATTTATTTGTACAATATGATTGGTGGCATGATCCTGACATTCGTATGCCTCACAGTAAACTCTGCACGTGGTTTTGGGGGTGTGACAGATTGGTATCAGAGCCATTGGTTATAGTGAACTCGGTTTTAAAAAGAATAGTCTTTTTGAGAAAAACCATACTATTACATGTTCTGTACTAAGCAATCCGCAACAACACTACACTCTAAGTGCAAGGCTCAACATTTTAGATTGCATAGCTTATGTATGTGCTTACTTGATACTTACATGATTTTATATGTGATGGTATGCTTAGCATCTAAGACTTTAGTAGTGAGATACCTATTAACCTTAACACTCTCACTCCTAAACCCAAATGTTCATTTGAAATTCTATGTGTAAAACTTTCTTCTGTTTTTCCTCACACCACTATGGCATCGTTCTTATTCTGTGTTTTTGTGGATGTGAAGATAATGAGCGGACGCGGCAGAAACAGTGTTAACCTGACTCAGGACTAGCTGACGGCCCTAATTAACGCTCGGGTGGCTGAAGCTTTAGCAGCCCACCCAGGAGGTAAATCTACTGTTCTCGACCCCTCTAGGATGTTTAGATCTGGATGCCTCGACTTTTATTCACTCTTAATCTTGTTCGTGTCACTCTACACGACAGGTCAACCTGCACCCACTCAACCTCGAGTTTGCAATTTCAAGGCTTTCATGGATTGCAAACCCCACTCCTTCAACGGCACTGAGGGGGCAGTAGGCCTTTTACACTAGATCGAGAAGGTCGAGTCTGTGTTCAAGGTTTGTGAATGTCCTACTAACAACAGGGTGAAGTACGCTACTGGCACTCTTGAGGGAAACACACTTTCTTGGTGGAACGCGCTGGTTTAAATGCTCGGATTGGCGGCTGCCAATGCCACTCCCTGGAACAAGTTTAAGGATCTAATCAAGGAAGAATATTGCCACAGGGATGACATTCAGAAACTTGTGGTGGAGTATTACAATTTGAAGATGGTTGGATCCGAAATCGAGGCATACACTAAGAGGTCCAACGACTTAACTGTCCTATATCCCAACTGTCAAAGCCTGCTTACAAGAGAATTGAGCTTTATCTAATTGATTTAGTTCCCGAAATCCAAAGTTTGGTAACTTCAGCTCCCCACAATTAAGCAAGTCATCCGTTTGGCACACCGTCATACCGACCAAGCAGTTAAACAGGGCAAGCTGCCCAAATGAAACAGTGCTACTACTGATACCACTAGTGACAACAAGCGTAAATGGTATAGCAACCAGGGCAAAGGTTCTAGCTCCTCTCAACCGCAAGCTCGGCAGAGAAAGTTTGAAGATAACAAGGGCCCCAATTAGCAAACTTTGAACAATCAAAACCAGGGTGGTTATCAAGGAAATCAACCCAAGGGCAACAAATGCAATCTGCATCACAACGGATAGTGTGAGAACAATCATTGTCAACAGTGCAATAAGCAAGGGCATACGGATAAGGATTGTAGAAGCCCGTACACCAATGAGACAAAACCGGCCACAACAGCAACAGCAATAGGGTAACAACAAAGGATGCTTTCATTGTGGAGCTGAGGGGCATATAAGGAAGAATTTCCCTCAATTGAATCAAAACCGTAACAACAACAACCAAGGCACTGGAAACAACAACAACAGGAACAACAACAACAACGACGATAACGGTGCAAAAGGGTGAGCTTTTGTGATTGGCTCAGGTGAAGCAAGGAACAACCCCAATGTTGTGACGGGTAAGTTCTTACTTGATGACAACCTTGTTTCAATACTTTTTTATTCGGGAGCCGATGATAGTTATGTGTCCTTAAGTGTTAGTAGAATGCTTAAGTCTACCCCAACTCCCTTGAACCCTAAACACATCGTTGAACTGGCTAATGGTAGAAACATCAAGCCTACTCACATCATCAACAGTTGTAAACTTGTGCTATCCGGTCAAACTTTCGTTATCAATCTCATCCCTATAATTCTTAGAAGTTTTGACGTTGTCATCGGGATGGATTGGTTATCCCAACATCGAGCGGAAATACACTGCCAAGAGAAGATTGTTCGCATCCCTCGTTCCGTCGACAAGCCCCTTGTTATTCAAGGCGAGAAGAGTGGTGCTGTTGTAGGCATCATCTCATGCTTAAATGCCCAGAAGTGTTTGAGAAAGGGCCAAACCGCTATTCTAGCACTCGTCACTGATTCCCAAACTAGAGAGAAGAAGATTGAAGATATCCCCAACATTTTCGACTTTCCTGAGGAATTACCTGGTCTCCCACCTCATCGTCAAGTTGAATTTCAAATCGAGCTAACTCCTGAAGCGGCACTATAGCTCGTGCACCTTATAAACTAGCCCCAACCGAACTAGAAGAGTTATCCATGAAATTGTAGGAGCTACTAGATAATGGTTTTATTCGTCCTAGCTCGTCACCTTGGTGAGCCCCCGTGCTATTTGTCAAGAAGAAGGATGGCACTTTTCGAATGTGCATAGATTACCGCGAGCTAAACAAAGTGAATGTCAAGAACCGTTACCCACTTCCACGCATTGATGACCTATTCGACCAACTACAAGGGTCGAGTTTCTATTCCAAGATTGATCTGAGATCGGGCTAACATCAGCTGAGAGTTCGAGATGAAGACATCTCCAAAACTGCGTTCAGGACTCGTTACGACCATTATGAGTTTCTTGTTATGCCATTTGGGTTAACAAATGCACCCGCGGTTTTCATGGATCTCATGAACCGAGTGTGCAAACCCTACCTTGGCAAGCTCGTGATTGTTTTCATCGACGACATCCTGATCTACTCAAAGAGTCAGGAGGAACATGAGCAAAACCTACACCTTATGCTGGAACTCCTACGAAATGAACAACTCTATGCCAAGTTCTCGAAATGCGACTTTTGGCTTCATGAAATCCATTTCCTTGGACACGTGGTCAATGAAGCTAGGATTCACATTGATCCAGCTAATATTGACTCTATTAAGAACTGGCTTGCGCCTAGAACTCCAACCGAAATCCAATTCTTGGGCCTGGCGGGTTACTATCATAGATTCATTGAGGGTTTCTCAAAGATCGCTCAACCCCTTATAACACTAACCCAAAAGGGTATCACCTACAAGTGGGGTGATGCTCAGGTGTCCACATTTCAGCAGTTGAAGGAAAGACTCTGCAGTGCACCTATTCTTTCGTTACCTGAAGGCACTGATGATTTTATTGTCTATTGTGATGCGTCTATCCAAGGACTCGGTTGCGTGTTAATGCAACACGAGAAAGTCATTGCTTAAGCGTCACGCCAACTCAAAGTTCACAAAAAGAACTACACCACCCACGACTTAGAACTGGGAGCTATAGTTTTCACACTCAAGATATGGAAACACTAGTTTTACGGTACCAAGTGCACGATTTACACCGATCACAAGAGTCTCCAGCACATACTCGATCAAAAGGAGTTGAACATGCGGCAACACCGATGGGTCGAAATCCTAAACGATTACGAATGCGCGATCAAATACCATCTGGGCAAGGTAAATGTTGTAGCCGATGCCCTCAGCCGAAAGGAAACCCAACCTAAACGTGTCCACGCATTGCAACTAACCGTTCATTCGAACCTTCCCGAACAAATCTGAAACGCACAAGTCGAAGCCTTAAAGGAGGAAAACTTCTAGCTGAGTCTATGCGGGGCATGGAGAAGCAAGTTGAACTCAAGGATGATGGCATACACTACTTCATGGAACGTATATGGATTCCATACTACGAAAACCTTCAAGAGCTTGTGATGGACGAAGCACACAAGTCTCGCTACTCGATACATCTTTGTTCCGATAAGATGTATCACGACTTCAAAGCCTTGTACTGGTGGCCTAACATGAAAGCGATCATCACGAAGTACGTCAGAAAATGCTTGACCTGTGCTAGGGTCAAGATTGAATATCAAAAGTCGTCGGGAATACTACAACAACCAGAGTTACCAATGTGGAAATGGGAGAAAAATTCCATGGATTTTGTCACCGGTTTACCTAGATCTCAAAGCGAGAATGACACCATTTGGGTGATCGTAGATCACTTAACCAAATCTGTGCACTTTATCGCGATCAAAGAAACTGACAAGTTTTTGAAACTTGCAAGCATCTACTTGAGGGAAGTAGTTGCAAGGCACGTGGTACCAACTTCCATTATCTCCGATCGTGACCCACGTTTCGCATCTGATTTGTGGCAGGACATGCACAAATCCTTCATCTCATGTTTAAACATTAGCAACGCTTATCATCCGCAAACTGATGGTCAAACCAAACGTACCATCCAAACTCTTGAAGACATGCTTTGAGCATGTGTCATCGACTTTGCCAACGGCTGAGAAGGACACTTACCTCTGGTGGAATTTTCTTATAACAACAGTTACCACACTAGCATTTAGGTTGCTCTGTTCGAGGCGTTGTACGGAGGGAAATGCCGATCACCTTTGTGTTGGGCTGAAGTTGGCGATAGTCAAATCACTGGCCCTGAACTCGTACTCGACACAACGAAAAAGATTGCCGAGATCAGACAATGAATGGCAGCAACTCACGACCGTCAGAAAAGCTACGCTAATAAGCATAGAAAACCCTTGGAATTCCAAGTTGGAGACCGAGTTTTGCTAAAAGTCTCACCTAAGAAAGGTGTGGTTTGTTTTGACAAACGGGGTAAGCATAATCCGCGTTATGTCGAACCTTTCGAAATCACTGAGAGAATCGGTACAGTGGCATATAGACTGAACTTGCTTGAAAAGTTCAGTGTGGTACACAACGTTTTCCATGTATCGAATCTGAAGAAGTTTTTATCAGATGAGACTCTCATCGTTCCTTTCAAGGAACTAACGATCGATGATCAGCTTCGTTTCGTTGAGGAACAGGTTGAGATTATGGATCAGGAAATCAAAACCCTCAAGCGTAGCAAGATACCCATAGTTCGAGTTCGTTGGAACTCACGTCGTGGTCCAGAGTTTACATGGGACTGGGAAGATCAAATGTTGCGAAAATATCCTCAGTTGTTTAAGAACAATGCCTCCAGTACTGAAGCTATTGCTGAGTTTCGGGACGAAATTCCAAATCAACATGGGGATGATGTGATTCCCCACGAAAACACTTAACTACGCTAGCTTATTCAATGTCTGCATACTAAATTTTGGGATGAAATTTCTTTCAACTTGGGGATGATGTGACAACTCGTACCTTCAACTCCGTATCATTTCCCTTCACGTTCCACTATACATTGTAATTTTGTGAAATTGATAAACTTAACTTATTATATTTGGTTTGTCATGAATGTTATGAGATGTTTGATATTATATTTGACTATTATAAGTTGAACGTTGATGATAATTAAAAGTAAATATCCAAGTTGTATTTAACCTGGCTGCACACCTAGTCCTGTCGCACACTCCCATATGGTCGCACACTCTTGTGTTGGCATTAACAGCCCAAGCCCATAACTAGCCTAATGGAGCCGCACACCCTCATTAAATGATGACCGCACACATGAGCGTACATGTGTGTGCGACACTCTCTTGGGTATTTATACCCCTTAGCTGCCAAACCCTAGAGAATGTTCCCCAATCATTATGGCGGCAGCTCTCTCCCCTAGCATTTCTTTCCCCTTTTGGATTTCTTTCCCCTTTTGGAGTTTAACAACATATCTATCTTTCTCGAAGCTTTCTCTCTCCTTCCAAGCATATTCATCTTCATCTCGTATCCCTGTTTAGTATATTACCACAATCTGATTCATACACATGGCTGTATTATAATGGTTTGGTGATGAACATGAATGGTATGATTATATTAATTGTTTAGGGTGATAGAAAGCATGTTTAAATCTGATTATGATAATAATGGATTAGGGTTTAATATGATCATGTGAACTTGGTAAATTTAAGTAATAGTCGGCTGATTGGAAACATTATTGATATGGATGTTTAGAGTTGCATGATGATAAGGTTTTGATAACAAAATGTTAGATTTGATCTAATAATATGCTTGGTGTTATATACTAGAATGTTGATGATTATCGGCGAGATTGAGCCTGGATCTGTTTGATGTTTGTTTAGATGACTGAGTTTCTTAAGATGATTGAAATTATAGATCTGTCATGTGACGTGTCGTTTGATGATTTCATATGTCATAGTGTTCATAAATCCACTGTGATGATTGTTGATAATGATTACCTGATGATTCGATATGATAATGAATGAATAGACCTGTTTGTGCATGATGAATGTGATATTAGGGTTCCTGAGGATTTATGTAAAAAAACTATGTTTTCGTTTGATTTGATTTGGGCTGTACACCCTCACCTTGCACACTTGTTCGTCGCACACTCTATATCGTACACCCTTCAGTGCACATTGTACATTCATCATAAGCACGACCGCACACTATTTTATGACCGTACACTTTTTAGGCCACACACTCTTATTGTACAATCACCTGATGCACATGGTACAACCTTGCCATGAATGACCGCACACCATCAGAATGATGCACATTTTCATGTGTGCCGCACTTCTACAGTGGGCCGCACACTCATGTACATTGGGCCGCGCATTGACACTCACATCCTTGGGACTGTTGTTATAAATTTGTGTTTGACTGGTATGACATACGTGTTACGTAATGGCTTTTACTAGCATACAACTTGTTCAATACGTGAATCACTTGTGTACAAACCTAATAAATATTGGTAACCATAATAAGGTGTGGTTGACCAACTTAATATAAGTAATTTGTCCGCCGAGCTAAGCAAAGGTGAGTTCACACTTTTACTAAAAGCATGTATTCCCGGTGGTTGGGAACCTCACTTTTTCTTGATTAGGATTGCCTAGTATTCCTGGTTTGGAATACTGTTAAATGCTATTTATATTTCATGTCTTTAGCGGACTAAACGAAACTCTATCGGGAAGTCCCCACACATTATACCGATTAATCATCGGGGCCTGGCGAACGGGATATGAGTTGATAGCGCTATTAGGTTTGACAAACCTCACACCGTACCGGGGAGGATGGGCATGAACTATTATGCCTTGGCAACTAGTCAATGATGATAGATATTGACTTGCGGCATAAATAACCCAACAGTCACAGTATTCGGTACCACACAGTTTAGTAGCTTAAAGATGGGGTAGCTTCCCATGACATGTTTATAAATAAGTAATTTAACTACCTATGTTTTTGGAAATAACACTAAAAAACCGTGAACTCGCCAACTTTATGTTGACACCCTACTGCATGCTTTGCAGGTTGTTAGATACAGCGCTGGGCCTTGCAACGGAGGAGTGTAGTGGTAGCGTAGAACTGTTGTTGGGTTCATATATAATAGTTATGGTTTTAAACATTTGTTGAGAACTTAAACTTTATGCTTCCGCTGATGATTTGGATAACATTTTTGGACTTTAATTTTTAGTCACTAATCGTTTTGATGTGATGGATTTACTTTATTTTATTTATTTGTTCAATATGATTGGTGGCATGATCCTGGACAGTCACACACCTCGTGATCATACTCCACAAGAGGTTTTGGGGGTGTGACAGTTGAGCTCCGCTGCATTTGGTTGTGGAACCGCCTGTCTTCCGTTGTCCTGCTGTCGTCTCATTGAGGTATCTGATTAAAGCAATGTTCTACAACAAATTATGTTATTTCAATGTCTATCCACTTTTTGTTTCTACCAGATACATATTCTTTGTAACACTTAAATAACAAGTTAAATGAAATGAACTAAAAAGGATTTTAGGTTGTTTGGATCATTCCTCGTGTTTTCTTACATCGAATTTAACATTTTGTAAAATTAAGACTAACAACTCGTGCTCACAACAAGGTATAAGGTTTAATTTTGGGTTATTAGATTTTATCACCCCCAACTATCGGCCTTTGGCTGTTGCCACCCCCAACTAACACTTTAACACCCGACACCTCCAACTTGACTTTTAGTTTGTGCTAGCACCACTCCGTTTACTCATTACTAACTGGGTTAGTTCCTGATCCTACGTTTCACCACATTGCTTACATGGATCATTATGTGGCGATTACGTGTCAAGCCCCTTCATCAAATTTCTTATAAACTTTGAATGAGTCTATATAAATTATTAATCTACAGCTACTGTGAGTTGAATCAGAGCATCAATTTCAAATTCACCTCTGAAAAATCAACTAATTCACCATAGTTACATTCAAATCAAATCAATCTACAGAAATCAAACAGATTATACTACTAATCCCTCATAATTCAACAATTACGTACAAATCGTTGTAACTTGTTATACGCATAGAAGATGAAGATGGATCACATGATTCACCACAGCTACATTCAAATCAAATAAATCTGGAGAAATCGAACAAATTATACTACAAATTCATCCTAAATCAACAATTTCAAATCATCGTAATGGAACTTGTTATATACGCATAGAAGATGAAGATCGATCAATTCTACCGGCATATTTCGGAAGTTTGCGCCAATTCCAGTGTCCGTACCGTTCAATGTACTCATGTAACTTATTATCTTCTTCTTCACTCCATGCGCCACCTTCGATGAGAAAACAGATGCTTGATGAGGAAATTAGGGGTTGGTTGTGTTATAAAGGAAGGAAGTGAAGGGGCCTGACACGTAATCGCCACATAATCATGTCCACGTAAGCATGGTTGTGATACGTAGGATCAGAAACCAACTCTGTTAGTATTGAGTTAACATAGTGGTGCCAGTACAAACTAAAAGTCAAGTTGGAGGTGCCGGGTGTCAAAGTGTTAGTTGGAGGTGACAACGGCCAAAGGCCGATAGTTGGGGATGATAAAATCCAATAACCCTTTAATTTTAGTATCTGTACTCAACGTTATTGCATGAAAACCTGTTAGACATTAGACTTATTTGTTATTATATTTAAAGTTGAATGATACGTATGTGTCAATGGGCTTTGATGATGGGGGTAGCCCAAGTCTCAATAATTTGACTAAAACACATAACAGCTTAAAAGGTTAAAAGGTTAAAAACCCGGGCTGTTTACTGATGCGGGGGTAGCCCAAGTCTCAATAATATGACTAAAACACATAACAGCTTAAAAGGTTAAAAGGTTAAAAGGTTCAAAACCCGCGAGCTGTAGTAAACAGTAAAAAGAACAAGCACAGTAATCAGTCACATCACTGATAACTTACCAACTCTCCTCCCAGCCACGAAAGTGGCATGTGCAAAGGAGACATCCTTTTATCTGCAGATCCGAAGCCTTCAACCCTTAAATGGGTAAGTCCCCTACTATAGCTGAGGTTCACTAGTCAAAGGTTTCCCTTCTAGGAAGAACCTTTCTCTATAAATGACAGCCCTTGTCATTCATGCAGGACATTCTGATCAGCTTAGATCATCCTTGATCTCTGATCTTTTTTCTTTTCTCTTAAGAACTTGCTTCATGCATGCTTCTCTTCTTCACTTCAAATAATATAATCTCACTAACATGAACATCCGAGGCTGAATCTCTTTCAGTCAAGGATTTCAAGTGAATAACAACAAAACTAGTGAACCTCCTCCTACGTCTAGCAAACGTAGGGGGACTCCACGACCTGCGTTAGGGAAACTGAAACCCTTGAAGCCTTTTGCCTAACCAATCTGTCCACTACCCTTGGTCTCGTATTTACTGTAACAACAAGTTGGCACCCACCGTGGGGCTACGCCGCTTATTTTTCTCAAAAGACCAGTAGTGTAGCTCCATTTTCTCTAAAATCATCATGTCTGAAGGGGAATCCCCAGGAGAGGTAGACCAAATTCCACGTACCTCTACTCCCAGCACTAGCCAAACTCCGGTGGTTGTACCTACTTCATTTTCGACTCCGGGAAGCACTCCAACAGGAGCCACATACCCTGAGTTCCTTTCCTTTCAGACACCGACCCCGTCTCATTCCGGAGACCCATCTCCTATTGTCGGTGCAACAAACACTCCCACACGCATCGACCTCACACCGGAGGGGGTCGCAAACAATTTTCTACAGTTAAGGTCTCTCCTTAACCAATACGTGAATAGGGAAAGCGATAAAGTGGTAAGAATCAGGCTAGACTATGATGAACCATAACCATCATTGTCACCAGGGCCACCGATTCTTCCTTTCACAAGCTCGCAGCCTGCCGTGTCAAGAAATGAAGCTGGTTCTAGCCATCCTCCTCCGAATCCCAGTCCGTATACGTTTACAAGGCCAGATCCAACATCTTTTCCTTTATTTTCTTCTCAGCCAGTGGAAACCGGTGCACCATTGGGGCACGAGTTAACCTTGGATCAGTTGTTACAATCTCCTATTGCAAGCCTTCCACCTCCCGTAACTACCATGTGGGAACTAGCCTTATATGTCCTTCCCTTGGCACGTAGTGCCGTCATGAGTGCTCCTATGGGGGTGAACTATACAGCTGCACCTGAAAGCCTTCAAGGCTTCAACTTCATGCCACAAATGATGGCCCAAATGATGGCAAGCTTCCCTTGGCAGCACTTCATCAACCAGGTTCTAGCCACCCAAGGGAATGCTAACAACAACCTGGGCACAAGAGCAGAAGAAGATTTGGCCAAACCATACAAGCCGAGCAATTTGTCCTGCTTTTCTCAACAAATTGATGATTACAATTTCCAAACCAGAATCAAAATGCCTTCTCACATAAGGACGTAGGATGGAACGGAAGACCTCGAAGATCACCTCCAAATCTTCACCGGGGCAGCGAGAATAGAGAAATGGTCCAATGCTGAATGTTGCTTGATGTTTATGCAAACCCTCGTAGGGTCTGCTCGAATCTGGTTCAATGACCTGCCAGCCCAAAGCATTCGAACCTTCGATGACTTAAGGAAAGGTTTCTTGGCTAATTTCTCATAACAAAGGAGGTATGTGAAGGATGCCATTGTGATGTTCCAAATTAAACAAAAGGACGATGAAAGCCTCAGGGATTTCATCGAGAGGTACAAAAAAAAGGTTTGACGTATGTGGGAGCCGACGAGAAGATGTGGGTTGCAGGCTTCATGAATGCAATCACCTCTAAGTATCTCACCAGGGACTTTAATAAGTTCCTGCCCAAAACCTTGGAAGAAGCCCTTGAAAGGGCTGAGGCTCACATCAGAGGGGAAGAGGCGGTTGACATCAAGGAGCAATGAAAAAGGGGTCCCAACTGGAGAAACAACAGCCCCAGCCAAAAAAGGAGCAACAATGGCTCTTACGATAGACGCTCCATGAACTCAGACCCTCGAAGGTCTGAAGGCAGGAACCCTTCGAGTAGGAATAAGGCTATGAACTTCACAGCCTTAACCAAAACTCCTCTGGAAATCCTTGCCACCGAAGAAGTTAGCATAGCTTCCGACCGCCGAGACCCTTGCCCAAAAGCAAAAGAAATGAAAATTCTACTCAGTTTTGTGAGTTCCATGAAGAAAAGGGCCATCACACCAATGACTGTTTCCAACTTAAAAAGAAAATTGAGGAAGCCGTTAAATCTGGAGAACTTGCCCACCTAGTTTAGGTGGGAAAAGATAAAATGGGCGATGGAAAAAACAACGAAGTAAACATGGTGAATGTTGTTGAAGAAACCCCCACCAAGCGACAACGCTTAGAAGCTTGGGAGCTTCAGTGCTTGTGCTTCCCACCACCAAAAAAGGGACTTCACTCGAACCCTTTTGTAGTTGAAGCCACCGTGGGAACATTGAAAACGAGCAAAGCTTACATTGACACGGGTGCAGCAACAGAGATAATGTTTGAAAAATATTTGAACCAACTCAGCAACCAGGAGCGTTCAAGGCTTCAGCCAGCTGAGTCATCCATCAAAGGCATCGCTGACATCCCTATCAGGCCTTTAGGCCAGCTAACACTTAACGTTTGCTTCAAGGAGGGTGAAATGGAAAGAACCAAGCCACTCACCTTCATTGTAATCAACATGCCTTCTACCTACGACGTTGTCATAGGAAGGCTAGGCCAAAGCGAGTTTAGTATGGCTGTCTCTGTTGGCTAAGGCATTGTCAAGTTCCCCACCAATAGAGGAATTGCAAACCTTCAACCTACCCAGGAAGCCTTCCTGGTTGAAGGGGAAAACTCAGGAAAGAATGAAAATGAAGAACAAGGTTGGGCCATTAACCCTAAGTATCCCTAACAACGGATAAGGGTAAACACCAACCTCACTCAAGAAACTCTCTCATACCTTAAGAAGTTGCTGACCCATAACATAGACATCTTTGCATGGTGTCCTGATGACATGACCGGCATCCCTCGAGATATTGCCGAACACGAGCTCAAGATCCCACCAAACGTGAAACCTATTGTTCAGCAGAAAAGAAGTCTCACCCCTGACCGAAGCCTAGCGGCATGCAAAGAGGTTGAAGGGTTGGTGCAAGCTGGCATACTCTGAGAGGTTAAGTATCACTCTTGGATAGCCAACCCTGTGATGGTCAAGAAGCCCAATGGATCACAAAGAATGTGCATCGATTTCAAAGACTTGAACAAAGCTTATCCAAAGGATTGCTATCCTTTGCCCGGAATTGATCTAAATGTAGACTCGCTCACAGGCTTCCCATTCAAGTGCTACCTTGATGCTTATAAAGGCTACCACCAAATTCAAATGAAAAAGGAAGATGAGGAAAAGACAGCCTTCCACACCGACAAAGGTATTTTCTGCTACCAAAAGATGCATTTTGGCCTAACAAATGCAGGGGCAACCTATCAACGATTGGTGGACAAAGCGTTTATGGAACAAATAGGTAAAAACATGGAAGCCTGTGTGGATGACTTGGTAATCAAGAGCAAGACTGAGGGCCAAATGCTTGACGATATTCAAGAAACATTCCGAAACCTCAGGAAGATAAACATGAAGCTAAATCCCGTGAAGTGTTCATTCGATTTCGAAGAAGGCAAGTTCTTGGGGCACATTGTAGGCAAGCAAAGCATAAAAGCCAACCCCAACAAGGTCAAAGCTATCCTGGATACAAAATCCCCACTAAGTAAAAAGTAGGTTGAAAGCTTAAATGGTAAATTGGCAGCCTTGAACCGTTTTACCTCCAAGTTGGCAGAAAAGTCCTTTCCTTTTTTCAAAACCCTTCAAGGGTGAACAAACAAAAGGGACTTCAGGTGGACAAAGGAAGCATAAGAAGCCTTCAACCAAATGAAATAGCACCTGGCTTCATTACCAGACATCGCCGCTCCTGAAACAGGTGAACTGATCTCTGTATACCTATCAATTGCTGAGGAAGCAATCAGTGCGGTCCTGACCATCGAAAGAAACAAGGCTCAGGTACCTGTTTACTTCTTCAGTAAAACTTTAAAGTTAGCAGAGACCAAGTATCCCCCGCTGGAAAAACTTGCTCTTGCACTAGTAAAAACTACCAGAAGGCTTCGAAGGTATTTTCAAGCACATCCCATACAAGTGGTCACGGACCAACCAATAAAAAATGTGCTTGAAAAACCTGAAACTTCCGGACGTTTAGCCAAATGGGCTGTGGAACTAGGTGAAAACAACATCACCTACGTTCCAAGAAAAGCTGTGAAAGACCAAATCTTGGTTGATTTCCTTTTGGAAGTACCTAAGGAAACGATAACGGAAGTCAATACGGCCTCCACTGAACCCTCTGACCCCCATACTAGGAAGCTCTTTACCGACGGAGCTTCCAGCGTTGAAGGGTCAGGAGCAAGGCTAGTTCTAATTGATCCTAATGAATTGGAATTCACGTATGCTGTTCGGCTTGAATTTCATACTACAAATAACGAAGCCGAGTACTAAGCATTGATTGCGGGACTCAAGCTTGCAAGAGAAATGGGTGTCAAAAAGCTTCAAGTCTTCACAGACTCGTTGCTCGTTTCAAACCAAGTAAGCGGCAACTATATAGCCAAAGAGCCAAACATGAAGAAGTACTGTGAAAAGGCAAAGGAGCTTATGAGTGTCTTCGAATCATGCACGATTAAACAAGTCCCAAGATCACAAAACAAAAAAGCTGATGCACTAACCAAACTCGCTTCGTTGATCTTTGCTCATATCACCAAAAAAGTATTGGTTGAAGTGTTAAAGCAACCATCAATTCAAGAGCTCGAGGTACAGGATGTCATCACCGAAGAAAGCCCGAATTGGATGACCCCTTTGATCAAATTCCTCACAAATGGTGAGCTACCAAGTGATCAGGTAGAAGACGAAAGGGTTTGAATAAAGTCAAGACAATACGTGTTGCTAGAAAATGTCCTTTATAAAAAGGGATACCTTGCACCATTGCTTCGATGTGTTGGCCCGGAACAAAGTCACTACTTGATCAAGGAAGTTCATGAGGGAATTTGTGGGGCTCATTTCGGCCCAAGATCAGTGGTCTCAAAGTTGGTGAACCTCGGGTATTTTTGGCCCACAATGCACCGAGATGCAAGCAAGCAGCTAAAAAATGTGAAGCATGTCAAATACATGCCCCAGTGCCAAAAAGCCCAAAGCATGACTTGGTTCCCATCTCATCTGCGTGGCCATTCCACAAATGGGGAATGGATATTGTCGGCCCATTTCCTCCGGCCAAAGGGGGAGTCAAATTCCTTCTAGTAGCTGTAGATTACCTCACTAAATGGCTAAAGGTGAAACCAATGGCAAAGATAACAGGGAAGCAAATCATTGACTTTGTTTGGGAAAACATCATTTGCCAGTTTGGGCTGCCAGGAGTGTTGGTCACAGACAATGGAAAGCAATATGCTAAAAAGCCTTTCAGCTCATGGTGCAAAGAGTATCGAATAACAAAAGTATTCAGCTCAGTGGCCTACCCTTAATCCAATGGCCAGGTCGAAAGAACAAATCAAAGCATTGTGAAAGGCATTAAAGCATGATTGGGAAAGCATGATACCAACTGGCTTGAAGAACTCCCAAACATGTTATAGGCAATCAGGACCACCGAAAAAACAAGCCACAAGAAAACACCGTATAGCTTGGTGTTCGGATCCGAAGCTGTAATCCCCGCAGAAAAAGGAGTTACAATAAAAAGAACGTTCAACATTGATCTAGAAGCAAACAAGTAACAGACGATGTTGAACTTAGAACTCCTTGAATAAGCACGGGATCAAGCAGCTATCCAAGAAGCAAGATATAAACAAAAGATGGAATCTTACTACAATGCCCGGGTGAAACATGAACGGTTCAAGCTCGGTGACCTCGTCCTCAGAAACAACGAGGCACGCAAGAGGGAAAGCCAGGGAAAACTTGGTCCCAAATGGGAAGGGCCATATGCCATCCTCGAAGCTCACAAGGGAGGATCCTACAAGTTAGCTGACTCAAATGGCAAAAAGCTTCCCAGGCATTGAAACGGCAAAAACCTTAAAAGGTTCCACGTCTAGAAACATGTGTTAGAAAAAAGTTAGCAAAGTGTTGTTTTTGTTCCCTTGTAACCTACACACTTTGATGAATGAACAATGAAGTTCTTGTTAAAACTTGTCTTTCTATCCTATAATCAGGTTGAGAACCTAGCAAGAAACTCCAAGACAAGGGTCATGTAAGGGGGTGAGCTCCCAGGCCACATCACTCAATAGGTTCAAGGGTTGAACGGGCCTTTATAAGGGGTGAGTTACTATACCAATACAACTCCATAAGACTTAGAAAATTTTCTAATAAGTCTCATAGACAGGTCTGAACAGCCTTCACCAAATGTTCCTTAAGCCTCGGAAATTTTTCAAAAAACAAAGTCTCATAGACAGGCTTACGAACTAAAGTTAAAATAAATAAGAGTGATAAATAGGATAACTATTATGCCTTCTTGTTAAAAATACCAAGGCTAAGTGACTGCAGCACTGAACCCTTCAAGGTATAAGTAACATAAGGAAAACACACCACCAACAAAGACAATTAAACAAACAAAAACACAAGGGAAGGAACAAAACAACATCACAATACACAAACATAAGTTAAATGAAACCTATGATTAAAAACACTAATTGACACACCATGCCATAAGCATCAAACATTATCTGGAAGCCTCGAAGGCTTTAAGCTACAAGGGACCTAAACGGTTCCCTTAGAAGATGAATACCACAAAACAAAGACATCATAAAAGTCACAAGAAGCACAAGAATAAAAGAGAGCAACATAGCACAAGTGTTAAAAAGTTCAAACATAACATCAACGACCTTAAGGGCCTTAAACCTACATAACTGTTCAACAAAGCCTTCAAGGCTTCAACCATCACAGGGACCTAAACGGTTCCCTCAAAAGAAACAAGTTCAAAACATACAAAACATATAATTGTTTTAAAAAGTGCTAAGATAACTACGAATAAATTGTTCAAACGTCAGAAGAAGGCTTTGAAGCCCCGGTTCCATCACCCTTGCCTTTCTTAGCTTTCTTCGCCTTCTTGGCCTTCTGGCCACCATCACCTGCAACAGCTGAACCTTCAAGGCTTGCTTCTTTAGAGACATCCGCATCCTCTAAGAAGGTTTCTTCACTATCACCTGAACGGGAACGTTTCTTGGACAAAGATTCAAGCACTTCAGCGCAAACTTTCTCATTAAGCCCATCCGGTTTCAATCCCTGTAACATGGAAAGTGTAACACCTGCGTCCCTAGACTTTTAGTTATTGTCAACTTTAGTCCCTAAACTATGTGATACTTGACACTTTTGATACTTGTGATGCTTAAATCTAGATTCTTGAATTCTTAATACTATGATGCTTGATTCTTGAGACTTGATTCTTGATACTTAACACTACGATTCTTGATACTTGGAAACTATGATTCTTGATACTTGATTTTTGGAGGCTATGATTCTTGATACTTGATACTTTGATGCTTGACTCTTGAGACTCGTGAAACTTGAGACTAGGTTGAACGAGAGACTGGAGACTTGTCACTGGCGGAATCTAAGAAACTTGGAAACTAATGTGCTAATGAAATAATCTAGTTATGTGATACTATTACCCAATAATACACAATGCAACGCTTAATCTAACCCGCAAAATGAAACAAAGATGGGAACGCAGAAAGGATGGGATTGACCGAATGGCAATCTAATCGGATGACCATCTGATTGGATGACCATCCGATCAGAGGGCCATTCGATTGAACTGCCATCCGACCTGTGCCACACCGCCTTGTCTCCTCTCACACACTATAAATAGGACTTGTCACATCATTTCTCATTGATGTGACAGCCTCCTCCGAACCAGACGCACGCACTCCCCCTTTTCTTCTATTTCTCGGCGATTTCGGTACGTTTTACACTAGACACTTGTACATCTTTGATCTCTACACTATTCTCTATGAGATTCTCCTTTGAAATCTCACTTTTCACCGTGAAATCTCTGAGATTTGAGCCCTTGAGGGTGACATCATCATGGCGGTTGGTACAAACTGTTGAGTGATGTCATTCCGTTCAAGATCTAGCTCAGATCTAAGGAATTTCAGGCGTTTTTACAGCGAATCTTAACGAAATCTAGACTTTTCATGCTAAAACTTATGTTTTCTTCATCATTGTTCTTAAACTTTTACTTCCAACGGTGGAATCCGGACCCAAACGGATTGTAGACTTGATGATTAGTCTGGAATTGGCTTAGAAGATGGATTGGTACCGGAGAAGATGACCGAAGTACAGATTCCGACATGAACTCCCTCATAAACAGGAACCTGATAGGATGAGGTGATTCCCATCCGATCAGACCGGCTGAACATTGATGTGTTTACCGTTGTCTCAAGACGTACCGTGTCATCACCGTCAAACCAGAAACTTAGAAACCTTACAAATTACAAAACAGAACAAGTCATGAGATCGAATGACTATCCGATGGACTGCCATCCGATCGAACGGCCATCCGATTGAAGTGACATGTGCCTCTTAACCTTTCAACAGTTAGAATCTTTTTGAAACTGCGATTTTGAAACTTTGGAAACCTCCATGATCGAATGTCAATCCGATCGAACTATCGTCCGATAGAATGACCATCCGATCGAAGTAACTTGGGTTGAACTCTTGGCTTAACATTTTGAATCTTAACACTTGGATCGAATGACCATTCGATCGAATGGCCATCTGTAAGGATGACCATCCGATCGGATGGCAATCCGTCTCCCACGCACCATAGTCACCTCGATCGAATGGCCATCCGATCAAGGGACTGATCCGATACTTTGCGCAACCTCGTTGTTTTGTTCGACACTTATCTGTTGTAATCTAATCAGGCTAAACCTAAAGAGCTCCCTTTGATCCAATAACAGTTAGACTGTTAAGCAATCACGATGAGTATACTCGATCCCTTTTTGTTTTAAACTTTAGGATGCATCATGTATTCTATGAAACTTGAAACTTGATACTTTTGGAATCTAAACTCTATCCTATGTGTATCTTGATTCTTGATTCTTTGTGCTATGTGAACGTTTAATCCAGAGTGTGTAGTACCGCCTTAACAATAGTAGCGCTATAGGAGATGCACCTCCCCATTATTCTCGGGAGTATTGTTAGGAGGATTCTAGTTTTCCTTGAGTCTTGGGAAAACACCAAAGCATCGGGACACTTGGGCTATCACTTGGACTGCGAACACTAGCACGGGTGAAATTATATTGTTATCATTTACATTATGGATATGAGTCTTTTGAATCTATTTTGCTATATACTCAAACTTTTATACTCGCCAGTGCATTTTGTACTGACTTTATTTTAATACATGTTACAGGCTGATAGGATGCTATGGAAACAAGTGAAACAAGCTAGGATTGATGCTTAGAAACTCGCCTAGTTTAATCTATCAAACTTGAAACAATGTTTTGTGTTTGTATTTGATGTTATGTTTTGGTTGATGTTTGACGTTAGACAAAGAAACTTAATTAATCTATAATGAAACTTTTGATGTTATGGAATCTCATGAGCAATCTGAACGCCTAGTGCCGCACCCCAATGTTTCCGCCATCGGTTGGGGTGTGACAGATTGGTATCAGAGCCATAACTATAGGGAATTAAGATAAGTAGGAACACTTGCCCTAGTCTATAGTTCTAGGAATCTTGATTCTTATCTGTTGTTTAAGACTCATGCATTCTACCGTATCTGCTTCCTAGCAGCACGTTTTCCTGCTAAACTTATATGCCTTTCCTAAGGCTGACACAATATACACTTGGATACTTTGAAAAACACTGCTAACCAGTGTTTATATTTTGCACGAGATTTGCCCTCAAGTCAGGAGTGACATCCGAACCTTGATGGGAGAATTTCCATATTATACTCTAGTAGGTCTTATCTATTGATGAGTGCAGATGCTATTAGGGTACAATGTTGTCAAGATAGAGGTGAAACTCGGACCTTGATAACTAGTCCCACTCCTTAAATTTTTATGTCTCGCCAAAGTCTCGAAACTGCCAATCGATTAGGAACGTGAAATGACCAAAAGGACAAATATCGTAGGCCTAACATCGATGACGTATTTGTCTAAGTAAGTCGGGACACGTTGCCTCAATTCGATAGGGGTTCGAATCACTTTGGTTAGTCACCGTTCCTCTACCCAGAACAATCTATGTTTTATGAGCCTATCTTTTATGTTATCTCGATTTTATGTGTGGATTTAAGCTTAATTCTTCGTCTATTTTGGTTCCTCGTTATTTTGAGACTTTTTACACAAGACGCACGTTTTTCCGCAATCTAAAACTCTAATCATAATCTCCCAGGATCAAACTAAATTTATCGAGCATTACTCATGATGTTAATCTATGTGGGAATCTTGATCGACTATGATACTATGTGAAGCTATTTGATGAATCTATGAGCTATTGTAGTTGTGAAACACTAAACGGAACTTGGCATAGAAATACGAGACAGTAGTGACGTGTCTGAAACATGGTGGATACGCCGCTGGTACTTCCTATATATAAGTGTTTCAGGCATGTTACTAACTTTCGTACCACATGTCATGCGAAACTTAGTGTTTTGCAGACCGGTGAAGAGCTTGTTGGAATCTAAGCTATGGAAAACTACTTGTGTAATCCATGTGGGATCTATGTGTAATCGATGTGCACTCGATGTGCACTCTATCATAATCTAGGTGTAATCTATATATATGTGTGCTGTTTAGAGGAACAAAATACGAAACGTAGCTTAGCGCCGAAGACGAGGTGGAAGTGGCATGTCCGAAACATGGTGGATATACCGCTGGTACTTCCTATATATAAGAGTTTCTGGCATGTTACCGAACCTTCATACCACACGCTAAATGAAGTTCGTAGTTTTGTGGACTCGGGTTGAAGTTGTTGAATCTACAGGGTTAATCTATGTTATTGAATCTACTTGGTTAATCTATGTGAAATCTATGTGAGGTGTGATGGAATCTAATGTATGGTTAACGAAGCATGACACCGATGACGAGACGGACGTGGCATGATTGAAGCATGGTGGATACACCGCTGGAACTTCCTATATATAAGTGCTTCCGTCATGTTGCCGAACTTTCGTAGCACGTGCCATGCGGGATTTCGTTGTTTTGTGTTGAGGTTGTTAACTCTAATCTATCTGAATATATTGGAATCTATGTGAATCTATTGGAATCTATGCGAATCTATTGGAATCTATGTGAATCTATTGAGTTAATCTACCGGGTTAATCTACGTGTGTATGATGATGATGATGGGTGTGTTGTTGTGTTTGGCAATTGCAACACGTAACATGACACCGGGTACGAGGCAAAAGCGATGTGCCCGAAGCGTGGTGGATACGCCGCTGGTACTTCCTATATATAAACATTTCTGACGTGTTGCCAAACTTCGTACAACGTGCCATGTGAAGGTCGTGGGTTTGTTGTGTTGAATCTATTGGAATCTACGTGAACTTGTTGAATCTTGAGGCTTTAATCCATCATGTGTGAATCTATACTGTGAGACTTTGTGAACTAGACTTATACGATCCTCTTGTTGGATCTTAGGATGTCTTCTCGAAAGCTATCCTACACTCTCAAGAGACCCAGGGAAAAGTCTCAGAAAAAGATGATGTCCTTCATGGCCGACCAGATCGCTCGAGTCGTGCCAAAGATTGTCTCAGAGATCCAAGGATCGAACACTCCGCCCTCTTCTGTTGACTCTAAGATAAAGAAAGAGAAGCCTGCAAAGTTCAACTATAAACACTTTGTCTCTTGCAACCCTAAGCCTTTCACGGGCAGTGATGGGGTGACTGCTATGTTGGAATGGTTTGACGGCATCGAGGTTACCTTCATTAATAGTGAGTGCCCAGAGCATCTAAAGAATAGGAGTGCAACGAGAATGTTTCAAGGCAGAGCTCTGGAGTGGTGGTCAAATACGAGAAACATCCGTTCTAATGAAGAAGCCTATGCTCTTCCATGGGTTGAAGTGCGAGAATTAATGATGCTTGAATTCTGCCCTCCCCATGAACAACTGAAGCTCGAAGAAGAGTTCTGGCACTTGAAGCAGATTGGTGATGACAATCTGGCTTATACTACTCGTTTCAAGCAGCTCAGCTTGATCGTTCCTCACTTGGTTTCTACCCCTAAGCGCATGATAACCAAGTACATAATGGGTTACCTTCTACTATGAAAGATTCGATTAAAGCAGCTCGACTCGAGATAATTGAAGAAGTTTATCGTCTGGCAGCAAGCTTGAACAACAATCGCGTGCGTGATAAAAGTTTGGAAACTCCGCTCCTTCGAAAACAGCGAATCAAGTTACCCAGCAGCCCATTGGTAGCAAGAACAAGAGGCGAAAGTCTCAGGGTTCAGGATGCAATGCTATTGTTCCTGCTGCAAATCCTGCTACTAAGCCTGCTCCTGCTACTACTGTTCAGAACCCAACTGCTCCTGAAGTCAAGAGGCAGTACACTGGGCCTCACCCCAAGTGTACAACTTGTAACTATCATCATCCTGCTAACTCTGCATGTCGTTTGTGCACCAACTGCAATCGCTATGGTCACACGACTCCCTATTTTCGTCAAGCTAATCCAGCTCAACAAGCTCAGCAAGCCCCAGCTCAGGCAGCTTTACCAGCTCTCCCAGCTCCTCCACAGAATCCTAGACCAGTCAAAGCCGTTCGTGCATGCTACAAGTGTGGAGATACACCTCACCTTCGTAACCAGTGTCCTCGGCTGAACCAGGACCAGCAGCCAGCCGCTCGCGGACGAGCGTTCAATCTTAATGCCAATTAGGCTCGTAACGACAATGACGTCTTTAATGGTACGTTTCTCGTTAATAACCTTTACGCTTCGATACTATTTGATACTGGTGCCGACAGAAGCTTTGTGTCCGTAGAATTTGAATCTTTGTTAAACTGTGCACGCTCTAAGTTACCTAAGTCGTTTTCGGTGGAGATTGCCGATGGGAAGTCGATTCTAGTTGATTCTAAGTGGTTATTCCTTGACTCTTAACGACCACGTGTTTACTATTGATCTAATACCCATGCAATTGGGTAGTTTTGATGTCATTATCGGCATGGATTGGTTACGTAAGAATCATGCCGAGATTGCTTGTCACGAGAAGTTTGTTCATTTGCCTCTTCCGTCCGGCGATATTTTGCATGTCTACGGAGACCGACCTTCTAGAGGACTGAAGTTGATGTCATGCACTCAGGCAAACAGATGTTTACGTAAATGGAACCTTGCCTTCTTGGCCCACGTGGTGGAACAAAAGGGCAAGGGGAAGAACATAAGTGATGTCCTAGTAGTGTGTGATTTCCCTGATGTCTTTCCTGAGGATCTTCCTGGCCTTCCTCCTCCTAGATCCGTCGATTTTCGTATCGATTTCATACCTGGCACGACTCCTATCGCCAAGGCTCCCTACCAACTTGCACCTTCCGAGATGCAAGAATTATCCAGCCAACTACAGGAATTGCTCGACAAAGGATTCATTCGTCCTAGTACCTCGCCGTAGGGTGCTCCCATGATATTCTTCAAGAAGAAAGACGGTTCGTTTCGTATGTGTATCGACTACCGTGAACTTAATAAGCTTACTATTAAGAATCGTTATCCTCTTCCTCACATCGATGATCTATTTGACCAACTACAAGGCGCGTCCTGTTTCTCAAAGATTGACCTTCGCTCTGGTTATCATCAGCTTCGCGTTCTCGAAGATGATGTACCCAAAACCGCATTTTATACTCGTTATGGGCACTACGAGTTCGTGGTTATGCCTTTTGGATTGACCAACGCACCCGCTGTGTTCATGGATCTCATGAATCGTGTTTGTAAGCCCTATTTGGATCGTTTTGTGATAGTCTTTATTGATGATATTCTCATTTACTCGAAATCTAAAGCTGATCATGCTCGTCATTTACACTTGATGCTTAAACTTCTACGTCGTGAAGTTTGTATGCTAAATTTTCTAAGTGCGAGTTTTGGATTAATGAAGTGCAATTTCTGGGTCACGTCGTTAGTAAGCAAGGTATTCATGTTGACCCGTCAAAAATCGAAACTGTGAAGAATTGGAGTACGCCTAAATCTGAATCTGAGATTCGTTCCTTCCTAGGATTGGCGGGATATTACCGTCGATTCATCTCGGACTTCTCTAAAATCGCTGTACCCCTCACTTCGTTGACTCAAAAAGAGAAACCTTTTGCTTGGGTTCCCGAGCAAGAGGAATCTTTTCAGACTCTTAAGACCCTTTGTGTAACGCTCCTGTTTTTACTCTTCCGGATGGGAATGACGATTTCGTGGTATATTATGATGCCTCGAACCGTGGACTGGGTTGTGTGGTCATGCAGCGGGACAAGGTTATTGCATATGCCTCTCATCAACTCAAGGTACACGAGAAAAACTATACTACTCACGACCTGGAGCTTGGTGCAGTTGTGTTTGCGTTAAAGATCTGGCGACACTACATGTATGGTACTAAGTGTGTGGTCTTCACCGACCATGAGAGCCTTCAACATATCTTTAACCAAAAGGAACTGAACATGCGACAGAGATGTTGGGTGGAATTGCTTAACGACTACGACTGTGAAATTCGCTATCATCCTGGCAAGGTGAATGTGGTGGCCGACGCTCTTAGTCATAAAACTCATTTTAACACTATTCGTATTTCTAGTGATCTCCATGCGTGTATTCGTGAGGCTCAGTATTCGTCAGCAAATGAAGGAAGTGTAGAAGTGGAAATCCAAGGCGCTAAGATTGAACAACTTGAAACTAAACCTAATGGACTCCAATACTACCTCAATCGCATCTGGGTGCCGGATCGCGATAATCTCCGTGAGCTCATTATGAATGAGGCTCACAAATCCCGTTACTCTATTCACCCAGGTGGTGATAAGATGTACCAGGATTTGTGTATGACTTATTGGTGGCCTGGTATGAAGAAGGACATTGCTGCATACGTTTCCAAATGCCTTACTTGCACGAAATTTAAGGCTGAACATCAACGACCTTCAGGACTCTTAGAACAGCCTGAAATCCCTGTTTGGAAGTGGGATAGCATCGCTATGGACATTATTACTAAACTACCTCGAACACCCTCTGGTCACGATAGTATCTGGGTAATCATCGATCATTTGACCAAATCAGCCCACTTTCTTCCCATTCGCAAAGATTATAAAGTGGAGAAACTTGCTCAAATCTATACCGATGAGATTATATGCCGTTATGACATACCTATCGACATAATCTCTAACCGTGATGGACGTTTTACTTCGAGTCTTCCGCAAACCTTTCAATCCGCTATGGGTTCTCATTTGAATCTTAGCACGGCCTTTCATCCCCAAACGGATGGGCAGACCGAGCTAGGAATGGCAATGGGCCGCGCTTGGGCCGGATATTGGTAATCCTAAGCCCGTACCCGGTTGTAATTCTTTGTCCCATACCGGCCCATTACCCGTCGGGTATTTTTCGGGTAATTACCCACCGGGTATCGGGCATACCAGCGAGTATCGGGTATACCCATTAATTTCTTAAAAATACCCGTTGGGACAAATGTGCAATTTTTACTTTGATGTTTATATAATTTACTATTTTAATGACTATAACAAATGAATATATGATTAATAACTTACATATCATATTCAGACCACATATACTAAACTAAATTAAAACAATTACTTAATTAAGTAATTGTATCAGGACCACCTAATTGCATAAAACATCCACATAATAAAGGGTGATAGCTTTCATATCCAATATAGATGCTCAAAAATAAGTTATATGTTCACTAAACACTTGTCAAATACATATCCACATATGAGTATAGAGAAGGTAATAAGTACATGTACTAAGTTTATATATATGGAAATCTATAGTATGATACTTTCGGGTATTATTCGGGTAAATGGGTTGGGTATCGGGCGGGTATCACTAAATCCCATACCCGTACCCATACCCGAATTTTTTCTATTTTTAAGCCTGTACCCGGCCCATACCCACTGGGCTTCGGGTATACCCGGCCCGTATGTTTCAGGTTTCGGGTATACCCGACGGGCTTGGGCTTTTTTGCCATCCCTAGACCGAGCACACTATTCAAACCCTAGAGAATATGCTCTGTTCCTGTGTCATCGACTTTGGTGGTAACTGGGATGTACATTTACCATTGATTGAGTTCTCGTACAATAACAACTATCATTCCAGTATTCAGATGGCTCTTTTCGAAGCTTTGTATGGACGCAAGTGCCGATCTCCTCTCAGCTGGCATGAGGTTGGTGACAAGCAATTTACTGGCCCTGAAATCATTCAAGAGATAATGGATAAGATTCTTCAGATCCGTGATAACTTGATCAAGGCTAGGAGCAGACAAAAGGCTATGCTGATAGAAGGCGCAAGCCTCTGGAATTTGTTGTTGGTGACCGAGTTCTAATCAAGGTATCTCCCTGGAAGGGAGTAGTTCGTTTTGGTAAGAAGGGAAAGCTTGCTCCTCGCTATGTGGGTCCTTTCATGATACTCGAAAGGACTTGCAAGGTGGCGTACAGACTCGACCTGCCACAAGAACGAAACAACGTACATCCAGTGTGCCACGTATCTAACCTACGTAAATGCTTAGCCTACGAGGAATTACAGGTTCCCCTTGAAGACTTGCAAATAAATGAAGCTGTATACTTTGTGGAGAAGTCGGTCGAAATCACGGATCAAGGTGTCAAGCGACTGAGGCGCAGCAAAGTTCCCATAGTCAAGGTTCGATGGGAAGGAAAACGCGGCGCCGAATTCACTTGGGAACTTAAAAGTGAGATGAAGACCAAGTATCCGTAACTCTTCGAGCAGTCTTCTTACTAGATTTCGGGGACGAAATCTCCTAAAGGAGGGGAGATTGTAACACCTGCGTCCCTAGACTTTTAGTTATTGTCAACTTTAGTCCCTAAACTATGTGATACTTGACACTTTTGATACTTGTGATGCTTAAATCTAGATTCTTGAATTCTTAATACTATGATGCTTGATTCTTGAGACTTGATTCTTGATACTTAACACTACGATTCTTGATACTTGGAAACTATGATTCTTGATACTTGATTTTTGGAGGCTATGATTCTTGATACTTGATTTTTGGAGGCTATGATTCTTGATACTTGATACTTTGGTGCTTGACTCTTGAGACTCGTGAAACTTGAGACTTGGTTGAACGAGAGACTGGAGACTTGTCACTGGCGGAATCTAAGAAACTTGGAAGCTAATGTGCTAATGAAATAATCTAGTTATGTGATACTATTACCCAATAATACGCAACGCAACGCTTAATCTAACTCGCAAAACGAAATAAAGACGGGAACGCAGAAAGGAAGGGATTGACCGAATGGCAATCCGATCGGATGACCATCCGATCAGATGACCATCCGATCGGAGGGTCATTCGATCGAACTGCCATCCGACCCGTGCCACACCGCCTTGTCTCCTCTCACACACTATAAATAGGACCTGTCACATCATTTCTCACGGATGTGACAGCCTCCTTCGAACCAGACGCACGCACTCCCCCTTTTCTTCCATTTCTCGGTGATTTCGGTACGTTTTACACTAGACTCTTGTACATCTTTGATCTCTACACCATTCTCTATGAGATTCTCCTTTGAAATCTCACTTTTCACCGTGAAATCTCTGAGATTTGAGCCCTTGAGGGACATCATCATGGCGGTTTGTAAAAACTGTTGAGTGATGTCATTCCGTTCAAAATTACAGCGAATCTTAACGAAATCTAGACTTTTCATGCTAAAACTTATGTTTTCTTCATCGTTGTTCTTAAAATTTTACTTCAAACGATGGAATCCGGATCCAAACGGATTGTAGACTTGATAATTAGTCTGGAATTGGCTTGGAAGATGGATTGGTACCGGAGAAGATGACCAAAGTACGGATTCCTGTTGGTGCATACGTCTGTCGACTTCGTCTTGTATCGAGTCTTGTATTAGATTGTATAGATCAGGGCACGCAAAACGAGAAAACATGTTAAAAGGTTGATTTCGCACGAAATAGGCAACAACTATTTCGCACGAAATCAGTTGGCTATTTCGCACGAAATGACTATTTCGTGTGAACTTGATTTCGTGTGAACTATTTCGTACGAAATACCCCAGCCTATAACTACTTGAGGTGCCTTGTCATTTGTAACTTTCCGATTTCAGTACCGAACTGCTGCCGAAGTGTCTACTCGCTGTAAAACGTTGTTATATCAATCAAAAGACAGTTTTAAGTGAATTGCAAGCTGAATCAACTTGATACATTTATTTCCGGCTCTCGTATTGAGCAAAAACTCTTCTGAACGACTCGTTTGGTCATGCAAACGATCCTACAAGTGGTATCAGAGCTCAGGAGGAAGAGTTCTTACCAATTCAGCTCAAAAATCTGATTTCTACACCTTCTTTTTCAAAATTAAACAATATTTGACGGTTAAAATGGATTGAATTTCTCATATTATATGCGAAATTGTGTTTTAACAAAGCCTTGAAAGAATCAGACATTAAAACAGCTTAAAACTTGATAAATTTTGTGAAAAACTGTCCGAATTGCTGACGTCACACGAAACAGCGTTCTCATTTCATTTGAAAGTTCTGGTATTTCGTACGAAACCAGTTATTTCGCATGAAATCACTTTATTTCGCACCAAACTGATATTTCGTTTGACTATTTCGCACGAAATCAGTCATTTCGTGTGAACTCATTTCGTTTGAAGTTGTTTTGCAGGTCATTTCGTTTGTAAAAGTCATTTCGCACCAAAGTGTATTTCGCTTGAGTTGCTATTTCGTTTGAAACTGTCTGAGTTTGTGAAACTTGTTACCAAATCATGGAAGAGGAATTTTATAATGCATTTGCTACTGCCCCGACTACTCCGGCTACCATTGCTCAAAGTATGAACATGGAAAATGAGACTGGAACTTTGCAAAAACCCCCAAAGCTAATGGGCATTGAAGAATACTATGGTTGGAAAGACCGGTTTGAAAATTGGGTCCAAGCTAATCATTTGAGGTCTTGGGAGTGTGTTGAGAAAAAATATGTACTACCACGTACAGATTTGGGAGTTGAAAAGAAAATTTTTGAATTTACAGATAAAGAACGAGACATGTACAAAGCAGAAAAGATGATGATTAGTTTACTTCAGCAAGCTATTAAAGAAGACATATTCATATTGCTTCAACATGATAAAACTTCACGTTCAATTTGGGAAGCACTTCGAATTAAGTTTGAGGGTAGTGAGAAGATGATCAAAAGTAAACAATCATTGTTAAAGAAAGAATTTGATTTATTTACAAGTCTGCCGGGAGAAGATACAAAGAAATTGATTGAAAGATATTGTCACTTAGTACGGTCAATGTCATTGTTAGATATCAACAAATATCGTGAGGAATGGGTTGACAAATTAGCTGATGCTTTACCTCAGAAAGAATGGGGTACATTTTTGATGATATTAAAGAATACTGGAGAATATGATGGCTTGACAATTTCTCAGTTCATCGAAAAGATTGAAGGATAAGATCTTGAGCAACAAAAGATTTCTAGAATGAGCAATCCAAATCCACAACAAGATGTTAAGATGTATTTCAAAGGGAGTGTTCAGGGTGTCGAAGCAAGTCCGAAAATCCAAACTGCTTTCAGTGCAGAAAACTCATCTGAATTAATCAATCAAAGTTCAAACAGCAACAGTGGATTTTCTTCATACTCAAGTGTTAATCCGAAGGGATCAACCTCAAGTCATCAGTTCCATAGTTCAAACAGCAGTAATGGTCAAATTTTACACTGCAACATTGCATTGCATCTTCAGAACGGTCAAAATTTCTCTGAAGAGGTTGCTAAAAGTCATATGGCGTTACTTGCTACAGTGTTGGAATCATACGAAGGGTTGGTTGCAGGAAGGATCGAAAATCCTATGTTGACAAAAGAGGATTACGATCAGATTGATGCTGAGGAAATGGAGCTGATGGATATTAAGTGGTGTTTAGCGAGTGTTTTGAGAAGAGCTGAAAAATTCAAGA
Source organism: Helianthus tuberosus (assembly GCA_030545235.1). Taxonomy (NCBI): domain Eukaryota; kingdom Viridiplantae; phylum Streptophyta; class Magnoliopsida; order Asterales; family Asteraceae; genus Helianthus; species Helianthus tuberosus. The sequence continues at coordinate 92,295,856 of CM060411.1, forward strand.
TGATTGCAGGAAGAGATGATTTCCTGGATGCAAATGTTTCTACTTTGGGTTTTGATAAATCTAAAGTTACTTGTTTTCGATGCAGGGAGAAAGGAGATTTCAAGAGGGAATGTAAAAATCGAGAAGTAAGTGGAGCACAGAATCCGTTTGGAAATAATGATTATCATCGAAAAGCCATATATCAACAAGTTGCTCATCAGCCGTATCAACAAAAAGAACCATAAACTGCACATGCTAAAATGATCGAAGAAGCAAATAAGAAAGCTTATTTTGGCATAATTGATCAAGATGATGAAAAAGTGGCAGAAGGTTTTAATTGGGACAAATATATTCCACCTGATTCAAAAACAGTTGCATTAATTGCACAGATAGTTCAAGAACCAGATTTGATGAAAGAATGGATGAAAGTGTTTGCTGATGATGAGAATAATCAAGATGATGAATCTAGTTCTTCAGATGATAGTTCAGAACAGACACAAGTGTTTGATCAATCATCAGCTGATGATAGTGATGATGAGGAAGAAATGCATATTAATATTGCAAAAACTCATTTATCTCCTGAAAGTTTTCAATTTTATTTTGCAGATCGTTTGGAAAAGCTAAAGGAGAAACGTGCAGCAAAGAATCAGAAACAGGTAAAAAGCAAGATTGTTGCACAGGAAGAGAAGTCTGAACAAAGTGAAGAAATTAAAGTAGCTGAGAAAATGATTGAAACAGATAAAGTAGTTGAAGTTGGAAAAATTATCGAAGTTGAGAAGATTGTTGAAGTTATCAAACCGTGTCTAATGTGTTCGGAAACTTGCAAGCAGTGTGAAGAAAAAGATGAGAAATTGAGTGAGCAAGATAAAATGAAAGAAAAATTATTGTTCAATCTCAACTATGTGAAAGAATCGTATGATGTGTTGAATAGAACGGTAACTGGTCTACAAAAGATAAATTCTGAAAGAGAAAATGCTTTAACCATGATGAATGCAGTGATGATGACAAAGCAAAAAGCTATTAATCATTACATAGAGGAATGTGCAAAGCTGAAGCAAGAGTTGGAGACAGAAAAGATTGAAAATGAGAGAATCAGACGTTTATTGCAAAGTTATTCTAGTTCTGATTATTTGATTGATCGAATTTATCCAACTGTTGCAGGTTTTGAAGTATTTCAAGACAAGAAGCCTGAAGATAAGGATACTGGTAAGAAACAAAGTGCAAATTATAACAAGTGTCCGCCTCCGATCTGGGAAGGTTATTCTCCCAGAAAACCAAATGAGGAACAAGTCAAAAAGGCAGTCAATATAAAGTTAAAGTCTGAAACAACAGATGAGTTACCAGAAAACATTGACGTTACGTTCACATTGTCTGACACTGATCATGAGTCTGAGTTAATAAAGAAAGTGGTCGATCATGTGTTAGATAACGATGAGGAGTCAGAGTCAAAGTCCGAATCCAAGAGTTCAAGTTCATCAGTTGACAGTCCAAAGTCGTCGGTTAAAAGAGTTTACAATAAAGAATTTCTTTTATCAAAATCTAATTTGAATGACGAACCAATTAAAGTGGCATATACTTTGATTGATTCAGACAAATTATATTCGGATGAGAAATTTCCAATAAAAGGTGTTAAAACTGAAATGATAAAAAAGGTTTTCAAATTAACAGAAATTAATATTTCTGAAATAAAGGATGTTTATATATCTAGAAAACCTAATCCTTGCACCTCAAGATTTCAACAACGTTTAAACAAGAAAAAAGGTTACAGTTCTGGTTCTGGTTTTCAAAAGAAACCAAACCATAACGGTAATTACAAAAAAAAAGGTCTCGGTTTTATTCCACCGAAAAATTATAAAAATGAGAAAATTTCTAAAACAAAAACAGTATTTGTTTCAGGAGCAAGTTCGGAGGAAGAAGAAAAGAGCTCATTCTGGAAGCAAACAAACAAAGAGTTCTTTGCAGAAAAACAAAAGTTTGAGAAGAATGGAGTTTATCAAAGAAAGGAGACAAGAACCTGTTACCGATGTCAAGAAGTTGGTCACATCGCCTGGAACTGTCCTATGGCTATCAATACAAAACAGGAAGTTGTTTCTAAACTCAAAGAAAAGATTGTTGATAAAACTGAACCACCAACTGAAAAGTTCAAAGTGTTTAAAAATTCAACATATGAAGTTGGTGAATGTTCGAAAAGATTTTACAAAAGAAGAGTAAATCTTGACAATCAAAAATGGGTTATTAAGAAATCTGATGTAAAAACTGGCGATGAATCTGATTCCACAAAGTCAGAGGAGCCACAAATTGTTCAAAAATTAGAAACATCAGTTCCGTCAATGGATGATGTCAATTTTCCACCATTGCGGGCTGAAAATTTTAAACGAAAAGTTGGAAATGTGGAGATTTCGAATCAATTCTATTCTGAGAAGAAATAATTTGATGTCGAAAAAGTTTTTAATGGAAATGTGAAAAAGATTTTTGGGACGATGATTGATGGGAAGGTAAAAGGGGTTAAAGATTTTTATGAATCAAAAAAGGCAACTTACACACCGAGTGAAACTGAAGAGGTCACATCCAAGTTTGGTCAGGCTTGGTTGTCTGTTTTTCATAAGTAAAAAGTATGACTTGCCGGAGCTTCCAGGTTGGTAAGTGTGGAGCAGGTATCGGCATCTTTCTTGAAGAAATTCACGAAAGTGAATTCGACTTACAAGTGGTAGTTTTATTCAAATTGTTATATTTCGATCTACAAAGGGTATGGTTGGTAAGTGAACCTACAAGTAGTTGAAGAAGGTTTTCATCTACAAGTGGTTAATCAAGGTCATTTTGTTGAACTTAATTTCACTTTCATATTGTATGGCTGAAAAAACAAAGTGATGAATGAATCCCCAATTTTACAAGTAATAAAATCAACAAAACTAATTTTCTGGAAAAACCATTTTTGATTAAAACAAACTTAAGTGTTTTGAAATCATAATGGGAAAATAGTTTGTTGTCAGGGGGAGTTCTGATTGTTTATGCCAAGTGGATGGCGATTTGAAGCAATTCACAACAGTTGTCATTTTTACTTGTATAGTTTTTTTTTTAATTTTTTAAATGATTTTGAATTTTAGGGGGAGTAAGAAATTTTCAGAAAATCCAAAAACATTAGAAAATTTGATAAAGGCAAAAACATGATAAAATCAAAAATGAGTTTTGTTGAGAAAAGAGGAAATGATAGTACATCAGTGGACTATCACAGCACACTAAAGAATTGGAAAGTCAAAATGTGATAAACGATCTCACTGATGATGTGCCAGTAGGTTTTTACACATTTAGTAGATTGTGTCGAGATATAAACCTAAATTTCAAACTTACTTATATCGTGGGGAACATCTCTTGGATATATGGGTAACCCCCGAAATCTTGTTTGAAAGGTCCCTCTTTCTGAGATACTAGGTCTTTATGCTCAGTGATATCTGGGGTATTATTCCGGGACTTCTGATTTTGCGGAAGCAATGGCCTAGTTGTCACACCCCGACCGCGTAAAACAACAAATCGCGGCGGAAACATCGGGGCGTGTCGCGACAGAATTAATTGTTTCATAACCATGGCATACAAAGTTGTATTTTATTTATCAACAAGGGTGTTACATTGTCTCAAAACAGTGAATTTACGAGTTCAGAACATAATTAAACATAGTCTATCTTCTTTTAAAGTCTCTAAGGCACAGGTCCGCCCTAGTATCATGATCAACATCCTATGGAAAAGCACCTGAAAACACATGTGAAAATAGGTACGTCAGCATAAAAATGCCTGTGAGATACATAGGTTTGTGAAAATAGGATTCATGACTTATGTTTAAGAAAAATGTTTAGTCATGAACCTTGTAATTTGCTTTGTCTTGTAAATCATTTGAAAACAATAAGATCAGATGATATGTATAAGTACTGTCATGTTAAATAAATAACCATGTAAAAATGTGTTTGTATAAGATAAGTTGTTTGTAAATCAATGTCTTGTGAAAAGTATGTTATTTGTATAAAATATTCTATGTCTCAAACTGAAATGATTCAAATAACGTTACGCCATGTAATACCATACAAACACTTATATATAGGAAGTACCAGCGGCGTATCCACCATGCTTGTATCATATTACACACGCATCGTTAACTTAATCACTTAATCAAACCAAACCAACCAATGTAAGAAGTCTATGTTTAACCCAATTGTCAATTGTATTGAATAATATGTCAAAGTGTTTATGTCAAGATGTAAACCATGTCAGATGTCTATGTCAAATATTCATGTCAAATGTCTATGTCAAATGTCTATGTCAAATATCCATGTCAAATGTCTATGTCAAAATGTCATGTATGGCAAGCGAAATGTCTCAACTAAACCATATGCACGAAAACAAAGTATTGAAGTAAAACTTGGTTTAAATCAAAGCTATGTTTTGTGTAAATGCATGCAACTATTTAATATAAACATTTATGCGGTATTGTGAAAATGCATACATCCAAGCCTGGCGACTGTGGTGATAAACCCTTTAAACAAATTAAAGGTCTATCTGTCTTATGTCAACGAATTCGGTCATTCCTTTCTGTCCCCTTACCCTGGGATGTCCGGAACGGGAGTTGTCAATTCCTATGGTACCACTACCTACTAACGAACGGCGTAGCTAATGTTAATGAATGTATTGTCCCATGTAAACAAACCAAATGTCATAACAAAATGTAAGCATGTGAAAACGATGCACTAAGTATGTAATCAAATGAACATACGTAGCGTGAAATGTCATGTAAAACGATGTACTAAGTGATGCACACAATGGGCACACCTAGCAGGAAATGTCATGTAAAACAATGTACTAAGTAATGCACACAATGGGCACACCTAGCAGGAAATGTCATGTAAAACAATGTACTAAGTAATGCACACAATGGGCACACCTAGCAGGAAATGTCATGTAAAACAATGTACTAAGTAATGCACACAATGGGCACACCTAGCAGGAAATGTAATGAAATCATGTACTGTAATGTACTAACGAACATAGCAGGTATATGATGTGAAAACAGGAAAGCATGAAAGTAACAAGTAGGCACATGTGTTCCACCCCAAAACAGTTTGGAAAACAGTAAAAGAGGGGTCTATGTACTCACTTGAGATTGCTCAGTTGTATAAAGATAACCACCAAGCAATGCAAGAGATCTCGGAATCAAACGGCACCTAGTATAGGTAACTATGTTAATAAACCGGACCTATCTCGGAAGACTGTGTAGCATTAGGGTTTGTAAACCAAATGAGTGTCGGAACTCACGTGATATGGTTTAACAAAGCCTACATGCTAAATGAAACTTAACATAATTGTTTACGACCCATTACGACCCGTTTAGGAAGCTTATGCTACTTTAACGCGTCGTGCGCGTGAAACGCGTTCGGACCACCTAACTAGTCCTATGACAGGTATTATATGCCTAAACATGTTACATAATCAGTTACGTGACAAAAGTTTAGGTTACATATGCTAAATTACCAATTATGCATGAAAAGGGTATTCTGGTAATTTACCTAAGGCATATAAACTACCTATCATACAACTACTTAAACGTCGTGACCATAAGGTATAACCTCGGAAGGTTATTCCCTACACTATGGTCACCTAATGTATTTGGTCGGATCCTAATGATCGACCAAACTGGGTCGGGTTCGAAGGTATAGGCGATTTATTAGATCGCCTACCCTACGACCCTAGACAACGTGGTAATCAGTAGGCATAGTCCCAAGGGACTATGACCATCGTGATTACAATCACGTTGCGAAGTTCTAACGAACTTCGCATTGACCATTACTGGTCAACGCTGAAAGTCAAACAAAGTTTGACTTTCTGACTCGAAAAGCAGTAAAATAAGGAAAAGAACGAAAGAATACTTACGAAGGGTCCCCGAATGCTAATTTCGATCCGAGAATCTCAGGTATGAAACAATGGTTTCAACTTAGAGTTTCTAAGATCAAAATTCTAGTGATTATGAAGCATGGGGGGTGGGGTATTTATAGTAAAAGGTCCACCGTTAAGATCGTTTCTTGGAAAAGGGGAAAAGATCTAGTCCGTACACTTGTCACAACCTTATGGTGGCTACATATGCTCCTTATCTTAGTGACTAAGCAATTGAGAACATGTGGTTGTGGTTAAATCTGCTGAAAACAGGCTGTTTAAACATTGCACCTGGTCTGGAGACCCCATACGCATCGTATGGTATATATACCATACGCATCGTATGGGTGAACTTTGGCAGAATTACAGTTTTGGTCCCTGAACTGTATTTAGGCCATTTTTGACACGTTTAAGGCCCGTTAACCCCATTTCAAAGCTCTAAAATGAAGTTAAAGTATAGGGAACTTAAAACATGCTCAAAAATATCTCAGATGTCGGTTCGTTTAGTCGTACGGTTGCGTTGTTCGGTTAATTACGACGGAATACGCATAAGCGCGAAAAACGATCCAAATGACGCGACGAATGGATTTTTCTTAATGCGAACACTAAAATATAATGTAGTCATGCTTACATAAATTTTTGGATGTCCAGATGTATTCAGAACGTAAGTTATGCGCGAAAATGCAAACTTGTGCACTTTTTGACACTTTTAGTCCCTGAATGTCCCAAAAGTTTATTTTAGCACACCGAACCCCTCAAAGCCTATTTCTAAGATATGTAAAGGATATTTAAGGTGTGTTTAACTTATGGTCATGTTCCAGAATGTTCGTTACAGTTCAAATTGACATACTTTCGCAGTTTGTCATATTTAGTCCCTGTAAGCGAATTAACTTGTTTTTGCCATACCAAAGCCTTCAAAACTTATTTCTAAGTTATGTAAAGGTTATTTAAGGTATGTTGAGTATATGTTGATGTTCCGGAGTATTTCTCGCATTAAACTGAGTACGTTTACGCACTAGTTTGCGTATAACTCTCCAGAAAGTGATATAGAGTTTGAAATTACATAAAAGTCAAAACATGAAAAATGTATAACATAACAAAACAAACATTGTGATCAAATAACATTGTTTTATTGATAACGGAACTGTTCATAGTGATTACAAGCACAGTTGTTACAGTCTCCCCTACTTGTGGAAATTTCGTCCCGAAATTTATTTAGAGGAAACTCGTGAGAAAAGATGTGGATATTTCGCCTTCATTTGATCTTCGCGTTCCCAAGTAAACTCAGGTCCACGTTTAGCTTCCCAGCGAACTTTGACCAAAGGAATGCGCTTGCGTTTAAGCCACTTGACTTCACGTTCCATGATTTCCACTGGTTTCTCAACAAATTTCAGTGTTTTGCCAACACGAATTTCGTCAAGCGGTATGGAGTAGTTCTCATCAGCTGTACACTTCTTGAGATTTGATATGTGAAAAGTTGGATGAACATTTCCAAGTTCAGGAGGTAACTCAAGTTTGTAGGCTACCTTTCCGATTCTTTCGACAATCTTGAATGGTCCAACGTATCTAGGTGCAAGTTTTCCTTTCTTTCCAAATCTGATCACACCTTTCCAAGGTGAGACCTTAAGTAATACTCGATCACCGACTTGAAATTCCAAGGCTTTGCGTTTTGGGTCCGCGTAAATCTTCTGACGGCTTCTAGCTGCCTGAAGGTTATCACGAACTTTCTTGACCTTGTCAGTTGTCTCTAAAATGAGGGTAGGTCCAGTAAGTTGAGCCTCGCCAATCTCATTCCAGCAGACTGGTGAACGACATTTTCGACCATAGAGAGCTTCGAAAGGAGCCATTTTGATGCTAGTGTGATAACTGTTGTTGTAGGAGAACTCAATCAATTTAAGATGTGAATCCCAGCTACCACCAAAATCGATCACACAAGCTCTAAGCATATCCTCCAGAGTCTGGATTGTTCTCTCAGATTGACCATCCGTTTGCGGATGATAAGCTGTGCTCAGATTATATTGGGTCCCCATGGCAGATTGCATGGTTTTCCAAAAATGAGAAGTGAAACGAGCATCTCTGTCAGAAATGATGTTCAAAGGAACACCATGTCGAGCCACAATTTCATCTACATAGATTTGAGCAAGTCTGTCAGTAGGAAAATCCTCGCGGATTGGCAAGAAATGTGCTGATTTTGTAAGACGATCAACGACTACCCAGATGGCATCATGACCCTTCTTTGTGCGCGGGAGTTTGGTAACAAGATCCATAGTAATGTTTTCCCATTTCCAAACTGGGATCTCTGGTTGCTCCAATAAACCAGAAGGACGCTGGTGTTCAGCCTTAACCTTAAGACAAGTAAGGCATTTGGATACGTATAAGGCAATGTCTTTCTTCATACCAGGCCACCAATAGTGAATACGAAGATCCTTGTACATTTTATCTGAGCCCGGATGAATAGAATAACGAGACTTATGGGCTTCATCCATAAACAAGGTACGAATATCATCCTGGCTTGGGACCCACAAACGGTCCATGAAGTAATATGACCCATTGTCCTTCAGTTCAAGAGCAGGTGTTATGTGATAGGGAAATTCCTTATCCATCAAACCTTGTGAAACACAAGATTGTTGGGCTAGAGAAATGCGGGCTTGAATATCAGATCGAGCTTGAATAACAGATTGAACGCGTACACAATGAAGCTTAGTACGTTCCTTACGACTCAATGCATCAGCTACGACATTCGCCTTACCAGGATGGTAGCGAATTTCGCAATCATAGTCGTTTAAAAGCTCAACCCAACGTCGTTGCCTCATGTTGAGTTCTTTCTGGTTGAAGATATGCTGAAGACTTTTGTGGTCAGTGAAAACCACACATTTTGTACCGTACAAATAGTGTCTCCAGATTTTGAGAGCAAAGACAACTGCACCCAACTCAAGATCGTGAGTGGTGTAGTTCTTCTCATGTATCTTCAATTGTCTTGATGCATAGGCTATGACTTTGTTTCTTTGCATAAGAACACAGCCAAGACCCAATTTAGATGCATCACAATACACGACAAAATCATCATCACCCTCAGGCAATGATAGTACAGGCGCATCGCAAAGCTTCTGCTTCAAGTGTTGAAAAGCTTCCTCTTGTTTGAATCCCCAGAAAAAGGGCATTTTCTTCTGAGTTAGAGCAGTTAGAGGAACTGCAATCTTAGAGAAGTTTTCAATGAAGCGGCGATAATAACCCGCTAGACCAAGAAATGAACGAACTTCAGTAGGAGTAGTAGGCGTATCCCAATCCTTAATCGCACTGATCTTGGAGGGATCTACATGAACACCTCGTTCGTTGATAATGTGTCCCAAAAATTGAACTTCTTTAAGCCAAAATTCGCATTTGGAGAATTTGGCGAAAAGTTGCTCTTTCTTCAGGAGTTCAAGAGTAAGACGAAGGTGTTGCTCGTGATCAGCTCGCGTCTTAGAGTAAATCAAGATGTCATCGATAAAAACAATGACGAACTGATCCAAATAAGGTTTGCAGACCCTATTCATTAAGTCCATGAAAACAGCCGGAGCATTAGTCAAACCGAATGGCATGACTGTGAATTCGTAATGCCCATAACGAGTACGGAACGCTGTCTTCGGAATGTCTTCTTCTTGCACCCGAAGTTGATGATATCCAGATCGCAGATCAATCTTCGAAAAATAAGAAGCGCCTTGTAACTGATCAAAGAGATCATCGATGCGAGGTAGGGGATATCGATTCTTGATGGTAAGCTTGTTAAGCTCACGATAATCGATACACATCCTAAAGGATCCATCCTTCTTCTTGACAAAAAGAACGGGAGCACCCCAAGGTGAAAAACTGGGACGAATAAAGCCTTTGTCAGAGAGTTCCTGAAGCTGCTTAGACAACTCTTGCATCTCAGATGGTGCAAGACGATATGGAGCTCTGGCAATGGGATTTGCACCAGGTACGAGATCAATGCGGAACTCGACTTGGCGTGCTGGAGGTAGACCAGGTAAATCTTCAGGGAACACTTCAGAATAATCCCGAACGACAGGAATATCTGAAATAGACTTACCCTTGCCTTTATCTTCTGTAACATGTGCTAAGAAAGCCACATAGTTCTTCTGCAGATACTTCAGAGCTTTAAAACAAGACATGAGTTTGAGACCACCGGTAGGCTTCTCACCTTGAACTTGCAGGATCTCGCCTGTCGAAAGTGGCACACGAACAATCTTTTTAGAACAAACTATCTCTGCGTGATGCTTGGATAACCAATCCATTCCCACAATAACGTCGAAGCTTCCAAGTTGCATAGGCGCGAGGTCAATAGGAAAAAGATGGTCGTTAAGATTCAACTGGCAGTTGCGAAGAACATAATCAAGAATAATGGGTTCACCACTAGCAACCTCTACTGTCAAAGATTTGCCTAGTTTCGTTCTAGACACGCGAAGCATTTGCTCAAAAGACAAAGACACGAAACTCTTATCGGCACCAGAATCGAAAAGAACATATGCAGGCTGATTATTAATAAAGAACGTACCGTTCACCACATTATCGTCAGCCTGTGCCTCTTGGGCATTCATGTTAAAAACTCGGCCTCGAGCCGGAGCCGGATTCTGGTTCTGGTTCTGGTTGGCTAGCCTTGGGCACCGGTTTCTATAGTGGGTTAGGTCCCCACAATTATAACAAGCACCCGGTGGGTATTGTGGTCTTGCAGCTTGACCCTGTTGCTGAGCAACTTGTTGAGCCGGGTTCTGAACCGCGGGATTCTGAGCAGACCGACAAACATTGGCAAGATGGCCTGACTTCCCACAGTTAGTACAGAAACGGCATGGAAGTTGCGGCTGGTGGTGACTGTTGCATCTATTGCACAAAGGTGCATTCCCTGTATAGGGTTTCTTTGCTGGAAGCTGTGCGGGTTGGTTGAGAGCTGCCTGATTAGCTTGGGCAGTGATAGCAAAATTTTGGGAAGCCTTACGCTTCCTTGACCTCTTCGAAGAACCAGAGTTCTTTCCATTCAAGTTTTGACCTTTCTTGCTATCTTCCTTGTCAGCCGACTGCTTCTTACCCTTGTCACCCTTCCTGTGTAACTTGTTCTTCCGGACCTGCGACTCAGTCAGCGTCGCTGATAACTCGATCGCCTGACGGAGTGTGGCAGGTTCACTACCAGTAAGAATGTCTTGTACCGAGTCAGGTAGACCATCGATGTATCTCTCGATAGCCTTGTCGAGTGGGGTGACCATTGTTGGGCAAAGCAGACTCAACTCTTCAAACCGATCAGTATAAGCCCTGTGCTCACCACTATCTTGCTTCAAAACATCAAACTCTTTCTCCAACGCTCGCTGTTCATGGCGAGGACAGAATTCCCTCATCATAAGGGCTCTAAGTTCAGCCCATGTCTGTGCGAGAGCAACTTCTGCACCCCGGTCTCTCATAACCCCGTTCCACCATGTCAAAGCCCTCTTCTGAAATACGCTCGAGGAGAACTCGACCTTGCGATTATCCGGACACTGCACATGGCGAAAAGTATTCTCTATGCTCTCGAACCACTGAAGAAGCCCAGTCGCTCCCTCAGAACCACTAAACTTGAGTGGTTTAGCCTGATTAAAATCCTTGTATTTGCACGGACCATTGTTGTTGTTGTTGGCTTGATTCCATTGAGCAAAGAGATTTGGAAACTGAGCAGCCATCTACTGCGCAATAATTTCTGCCAGCTCGGCAGTAGCTATCTGGTTCTCGCGTCGAGGAGGCATTCTAAAAGAGGAAAACATGTAAAGGAAACGAGTGAGATGATTGGATGAAGAGAATGAGATGAAACAAAATCAACAAAAGCAAAGATGGTGGTCATTTGTCCGTATCACAGAGCAAACAAACAACACACAGTGACTAATCAAAGTAAATGGGTCAAAAAAAATGTATAATGAAGACATGCTCGCCTATAAGTGAACACTCATCCCAGGAATTCCCAGGTAAGCACAACTGGTCTCGCGTCTGGTTGAGATGTATACGAAGTGCTTGCCTAGACAGAAAACCCAGAATACAGGCATTCACCCTTCCAGTTTGCACATGTTCACATTATTTAAAACCCAAAACGTTTGACGGGATTTTGAAAATTTGAAGGCACAAGGCCAAAAACCAATACTGAAAAGGGTTCAAAACCATATAACAGAGGGTTCAAAACCTTACAATTGAGGGTTCAAAACCTTGTAATAAATCATTCAAAAACAGATGATTGTTTTTCAAAAATCGATTCGGAAAATTTGGTTCTTGTTTTGATAATCACCTAAGGATAGGTGATGTACATGTTTTAAGATCTAAACACAAGATAACTTGTGTTAGGGTCCTAGAAAAGTTATAGTCTAGGTCAAAGCATTACTAATAACCTAATTCCCTATAACCATTGGCTCTGATACCAACTCTTCTGTCACACCCCGACCGCGTAAAACAACAAATCGCGGCGGAAACATCGGGGCGTGTCGCGACAGAATTAATTGTTTCATAACCATGGCATACAAAGTTGTATTTTATTTATCAACAAGGGTGTTACATTGTCTCAAAACAGTGAATTTACGAGTTCAGAACATAATTAAACATAGTCTATCTTCTTTTAAAGTCTCTAAGGCACAGGTCCGCCCTAGTATCATGATCAACATCCTATGGAAAAGCACCTGAAAACACATGTGAAAATAGGTACGTCAGCATAAAAATGCCTGTGAGATACATAGGTTTGTGAAAATAGGATTCATGACTTATGTTTAAGAAAAATGTTTAGTCATGAACCTTGTAATTTGCTTTGTCTTGTAAATCATTTGAAAACAATAAGATCAGATGATATGTATAAGTACTGTCAGGTTAAATAAATAACCATGTAAAAATGTGTTTGTATAAGATAAGTTGTTTGTAAATCAATGTCTTGTGAAAAGTATGTTATTTGTATAAAATATTCTATGTCTCAAACTGAAATGATTCAAATAACGTTACGCCATGTAATACCATACAAACACTTATATATAGGAAGTACCAGCGGCGTATCCACCATGCTTGTATCATATTACACACGCATCGTTAACTTAATCACTTAATCAAACCAAACCAACCAATGTAAGAAGTCTATGTTTAACCCAATTGTCAATTGTATTGAATAATATGTCAAAGTGTTTATGTCAAGATGTAAACCATGTCAGATGTCTATGTCAAATATTCATGTCCAATGTCTATGTCAAATGTCTATGTCAAATATCCATGTCAAATGTCTATGTCAAAATGTCATGTATGGCAAGCGAAATGTCTCAACTAAACCATATGCACGAAAACAAAGTATTGAAGTAAAACTTGGTTTAAATCAAAGCTATGTTTTGTGTAAATGCATGCAACTATTTAATATGAACATTTATGCGGTATTGTGAAAATGCATACATCCAAGCCTGGCGACTGTGGTGATAAACCCTTTAAACAAATTAAAGGTCTATCTGTCTTATGTCAACGAATTCGGTCATTCCTTTCTGTCCCCTTACCCTGGGATGTCCGGAACGGGAGTTGTCAATTCCTATGGTACCACTACCTACTAACGAACGGCGTAGCTAATGTTAATGAATGTATTGTCCCATGTAAACAAACCAAATGTCATAACAAAATGTAAGCATGTGAAAACGATGCACTAAGTATGTAATCAAATGAACATACGTAGCGTGAAATGTCATGTAAAACGATGTACTAAGTGATGCACACAATGGGCACACCTAGCAGGAAATGTCATGTAAAACAATGTACTAAGTAATGCACACAATGGGCACACCTAGCAGGAAATGTCATGTAAAACAATGTACTAAGTAATGCACACAATGGGCACACCTAGCAGGAAATGTCATGTAAAACAATGTACTAAGTAATGCACACAATGGGCACACCTAGCAGGAAATGTAATGAAATCATGTACTGTAATGTACTAACGAACATAGCAGGTATATGATGTGAAAACAGGAAAGCATGAAAGTAACAAGTAGGCACATGTGTTCCACCCCAAAACAGTTTGGAAAACAGTAAAAGAGGGGTCTATGTACTCACTTGAGATTGCTCAGTTGTATAAAGATAACCACCAAGCAATGCAAGAGATCTCGGAATCAAACGGCACCTAGTATAGGTAACTATGTTAATAAACCGGACCTATCTCGGAAGACTGTGTAGCATTAGGGTTTGTAAACCAAATGAGTGTCGGAACTCACGTGATATGGTTTAACAAAGCCTACATGCTAAATGAAACTTAACATAATTGTTTACGACCCATTACGACCCGTTTAGGAAGCTTATGCTACTTTAACGCGTCGTGCGCGTGAAACGCGTTCGGACCACCTAACTAGTCCTATGACAGGTATTATATGCCTAAACATGTTACATAATCAGTTACGTGACAAAAGTTTAGGTTACATATGCTAAATTACCAATTATGCATGAAAAGGGTATTCTGGTAATTTACCTAAGGCATATAAACTACCTATCATACAACTACTTAAACGTCGTGACCATAAGGTATAACCTCGGAAGGTTATTCCCTACACTATGGTCACCTAATGTATTTGGTCGGATCCTAATGATCGACCAAACTGGGTCGGGTTCGAAGGTATAGGCGATTTATTAGATCGCCTACCCTACGACCCTAGACAACGTGGTAATCAGTAGGCATAGTCCCAAGGGACTATGACCATCGTGATTACAATCACGTTGCGAAGTTCTAACGAACTTCGCATTGACCATTACTGGTCAACGCTGAAAGTCAAACAAAGTTTGACTTTCTGACTCGAAAAGCAGTAAAATAAGGAAAAGAACGAAAGAATACTTACGAAGGGTCCCCGAATGCTAATTTCGATCCGAGAATCTCAGGTATGAAACAATGGTTTCAACTTAGAGTTTCTAAGATCAAAATTCTAGTGATTATGAAGCATGGGGGGTGGGGTATTTATAGTAAAAGGTCCACCGTTAAGATCGTTTCTTGGAAAAGGGGAAAAGATCTAGTCCGTACACTTGTCACAACCTTATGGTGGCTACATATGCTCCTTATCTTAGTGACTAAGCAATTGAGAACATGTGGTTGTGGTTAAATCTGCTGAAAACAGGCTGTTTAAACATTGCACCTGGTCTGGAGACCCCATACGCATCGTATGGTATATATACCATACGCATCGTATGGGTGAACTTTGGCAGAATTACAGTTTTGGTCCCTGAACTGTATTTAGGCCATTTTTGACACGTTTAAGGCCCGTTAACCCCATTTCAAAGCTCTAAAATGAAGTTAAAGTATAGGGAACTTAAAACATGCTCAAAAATATCTCAGATGTCGGTTCGTTTAGTCGTACGGTTGCGTTGTTCGGTTAATTACGACGGAATACGCATAAGCGCGAAAAACGATCCAAATGACGCGACGAATGGATTTTTCTTAATGCGAACACTAAAATATAATGTAGTCATGCTTACATAAATTTTTGGATGTCCAGATGTATTCAGAACGTAAGTTATGCGCGAAAATGCAAACTTGTGCACTTTTTGACACTTTTAGTCCCTGAATGTCCCAAAAGTTTATTTTAGCACACCGAACCCCTCAAAGCCTATTTCTAAGCTATGTAAAGGATATTTAAGGTTTGTTTAACTTATGGTCATGTTCCAGAATGTTCGTTACAGTTCAAATTGACATACTTTCGCAGTTTGTCATATTTAGTCCCTGTAAGCGAATTAACTTGTTTTTGCCATACCAAAGCCTTCAAAACTTATTTCTAAGTTATGTAAAGGTTATTTAAGGTATGTTGAGTATATGTTGATGTTCCGGAGTATTTCTCGCATTAAACTGAGTACGTTTACGCACTAGTTTGCGTATAACTCTCCAGAAAGTGATATAGAGTTTGAAATTACATAAAAGTCAAAACATGAAAAATGTATAACATAACAAAACAAACATTGTGATCAAATAACATTGTTTTATTGATAACGGAACTGTTCATAGTGATTACAAGCACAGTTGTTACACTAGTCCCCGTATAATACTTTTCGCTTGCTTGAAATATAGCAACCCCCTCAGCATAAAAATGATGAAACATTGCAAAATGCTAATCATGTGCTGTTGAAGAAAAGATTCTCTAAATGGAACACACCTAAAGTCGAAGCCATCATCTCTCTTATTTTGCGGAAGCAATAGCCTGAGCTCTCATGGCCCTCGCATTTAACCCTTTACAGATATCATCTAAGTATACTCACCCGTAAGACTGAATATTGGGATCTGGATACGGGAGTATATTCTGAGGTGGGATACACGTATAAGTTTAAGTCTCTAAAACATTAATATCATATCTCGAAACAGTTGAACTTTGTGTGAAAATTTAAGTAGATCAGTATACTGACAATCTAAGTGAATCGTTTAGAACTTAAAATGTTTAAAGCTTAACGGTGTTGGTGATTTGTCTCATAAACTGATATGATCCTCTTACACAAACTCACAAAATATTGTCTATAAATATTTCTTTATTACATTTCAGTTTAACAAAAATCCAAAAAGAGTTTTAGTGTGTTTTAGCATAAATTTTGAAAATACAAAAAGATTTTCGACAACTGATGTTGGATAGCTGATTTTCAAAATTCCGAGTGCTAAATATGATGAACAAGTTTGGGAGAGTTTGTTTGAGATGTTTGAAATGAAAAATTGTTTTAAAAAGATAAATGTTTTTCCTACAAGTGGTTCATCAGAGATTAAAATTGTAAAATCATTTATTGATTAATTAATACCTGCAAGTGATATATAAATTTGTCAAATTTTAAATTTGTGAAATTTATTGTGAGGTAGAGATGTATGCAGGGTTGCCGGATTCCTTATCCTGAGGAGTACATAGCCAGGCTACGATCCCAAGCACAACTTAAGGGGGAGTCTGCTAGCAAAAGGGGAGTCTGTAGAAAGTAGAGCCAGATTTAGATCCTGTAGATCACGCAAATTGCAGTTTCTGATGAACTTAAGGAATCAAGAGATCTGATCAAGAGAAATAGGAAGATCAAGATTTTGATTCAAAGACTGTGAAGATGATAGATCAACATCCAAGGGGGCGATTAGTTGATAGAGAGAAGAGAAAGATTTGAGGATGCTTTATATTGTTAGATACTTCGGAATAGAGTGAAAAGACTGATAAAGACTGAAGATTGAAGACTCGACACTGAAGACTTCGTCAACATCCGAGGGGGAGTCTGTTGGTGCATACGTCTGTCGACTTCGTCTTGTATCGAGTCTTGTATTAGATTGTATAAATCAGGGCACGCAAAACAAGAAAACATGTTAAAAGGTTGATTTCGCACGAAATAGGCAACAGCTATTTCGCACGAAATAAGTTGGCTATTTCGCACGAAATGACTATTTCGTGTGAATTTGATTTCGTGTGAACTATTTCGTACGAAATACCCCAGCCTAAAAATACTTGAGGTGCCTTGTCATTTGTAACTTTCCGGTTTCAGTACCGAACTGCTGCCGAAGTGTCTACTCGCTGTAAAATGTTGTTATATCAATCAAAAGACAGTTTTAAGTGAATTGCAAGCTGAATCAACTTGATATGTTTGTTTCCGCCTCTCGTATTGAGCAAAAACTCTTCTGAACGACTCGTTTGGTCGTGAAAACGATCCTACAATTCCGACATGAACACCCTCATGAGCAGGAACCTGATCGGACAGGGTGATTCCCATCCGATCAGACCGGCTGAACATTGATGTGTTTACCGTTGTCTCAAGACGTACCGTCTCGTCACCGTCAAACTCGAAACTTAGAAACTTTACAAATTACAAAACAGAACAAGTCATGAGGATCGAATGACAATCCGATCGGACTGTCGTCCGATCGAAGTGAAATGTGCCTTTTAACCTTTCAACACTTAGAATCTTTTTGAAACTGAGATTTTGAAACTTTGGAAACCTCCATGATCGAATGTCAATCCGATCGAATTGTCGTCCGATCGGATGACCATCCGATCGAACTAACTTGGGTTGAACTCTTGGCTTAACATTTTGAATCTTAACACTTGGATCGAATGACCATTCGATCGAATGGCCATCCGTACGGATGACCATCCGATCGGATGGTAATCCGTCTCCCACGCACCATAGTCACCTCAATCGAATGGCAATCCGATCGGACTATCATCCGATCGAACGGCCATCCGATCAAGGGACTGATCTGACAGTTTGCGCAACCTCGTTGTTTTGTTCGAAACTTATCTGTTGTAATCTAATCAAGCTAAACCTAAAGAGCTCACTTTGATCCAATAACAGTTAGACTGTTAAGCAATCACGGTGAGTATACTCGATCCCTTTTTGTTTTAAACTTTGGGATGCATCATGTATTCTATGAAACTTGAAACTTGATACTTTTGGAATCTAAACTCTATCCTATGTGTATATGAAACTGGTGATTCTTGATTCTTTGTGCTATGTGAACGTTTAATCCAGAGTGTGTAGTACCGCCTTAACAATAGTAGCGCTTTTGGAGATGCACCTCCCCATTATTCTCGGGGGTATTGTTAGGAGGATTCTAGTTTTCCTTGTGTCTTGGGAAAACACCAAAGCATCAGGACACTTGGGCTATCACTTGGACTGCAAACACGAGCACGGCTGAAACTATATTGTTATCGTTTACATTATGGATATGAGTCTTTTGAATCTATTATGCTATATACTCAAACTTGTATACTCGCCAGTGCATTTTGTACTGACTTTATTTTAATGCATGTTGCAGGCTGATAGGATGCTATGGAAACAAGTGAAACAAGCTAGGATTGATGCTTAGAAACTCGCCTAGTTTAATCTATCAAACTTGAAACAATGTTTTGTGTTTGTATTTGATGCTATGTTTTGGTTGATGTTTGACGTTAGACAAAGAAACTTAATTAATCTATAATGAAACTATCTCCAACCTTAACACCCCAATTGGGGACATAAATTTCATCCTCACTCAAACCCTCAATATCCTTCCTCGGCGAACCTTGAACAGAAGTCACCATAGCCTTCTTGCCCGCAGACTTTTTCTTACCAAGGACAATCAAATTCTTTTCTTTTTCAGCATCACCACTAGGACCTTGATCCCCAGAAACCTTGATATCATCACTCAAATCCACATGATCAGAAAAAGTGGATTGAGGAGCACCTTTCAACATACTTCGAGCAGAACGACGGGTCGAAGTCTTAGGAGCAGCAGTCTTGGTAAAACCCTTCACATTTGGAACACTCACATACCCTGTATCCTCAAACCTGTGTTCAAAACCTCTAACAACAGCATCATCACCCGCTGCAGCTTCAGCATCCGTGAATGCAACATCCGACGTATCATCACTTTTGACGAAATCCAACATAGACATAACTGCAAAATTCATGAGAAATAAAGTATAAACAAACAATTAAAAGGAATGTAAAAAGGCAAAACAAGTAAAATGCATACCCTGACCACTCCTCATAAGAACCAGATCCCGATCAGGTTTATCCCATAATTTGCTAATACCCAACAACACTAGCAAATGTTCAGGAAGCGGTCGAACCCTCGAAGGACATTCCCGGATGGCCTTAAGAAAATAACTATTTAGTTCAGAATCAGAGGGTTCCGGTTCGTTGAGAACAGCGTCTGGGTGTCTCCAATTCATCTTAAAAGGAACAATTGACTCCGAGACCCAAAAAACCGGTCCTTCCAGGCACCAAGAGTGGTAACCAAGGACGAAACCAAGCAAGTATCAACTTTAGACGTTTCAAAAGTGAACCAATCACCATTCTTCGCTAAGCGGAAGAAACGGCGGAATGACAACAAAGAGGGATCATACCCGGAGGCTCGACACAAAACCTCAAAATGTAAAACCCTAGCCAAACCCTGAGGATGGATTTGACCAAAAGAGACTCGATAATATTCCAAAACATTTAACACAAAGATCGAGAATGGATGACGGAGATTGGAGAACTCGAAATGACAACAATTCAAAGAAATTAACCCAGGAGGGCATTGATCAACAGATTTGTCACAACCCGGTGCAACCGGGTTGTACTTCAAACCAATACCCCATTCGATGCAAAACGCCTCCACTTCCTCCTGAATGAGACGAGAATAACTGACTGAAAGGTCCTTACGAGCACCCATGATAAACGATTAAACGAAGAACAGAAAAAAGAAGGCAGGATAATGACTAACCTGAATGTGAGAAAGGATCGATGATATGCTTGAGAAAATAGTGAAGATAGTTATTATGTGTAAATAAAATAGGATAAAAGATAAGAATTGGAGTTATAATTACACGGCAGATAATTACAACCGCCGCTTGTGATAACTGCCACCCATCACATCAGTTGTCATTTCAAAAATTCAAAATCTCAACTGCTCAAAAAGCCTTGAAGCCTTCAAGCAATAAAAAAAATGTGTAAAGTCAGAAGCATTTGAGCATACATCCAAACACCTCTGACTTGGGGGGCTGATGACATGGGTAGCCCAAGTCTCAATAATATGACTAAAACACATAACAGCTTAAAAGGTTAAAAACCCGCGAGCTGTAGTAAACAACAAAAAGAACAAGCACAGTAATCAGTCACATCACTGATAACTTACCAACTCTCCTCCCAGCCGCAAAAGTGGCATGTGCAAAGGAGACATTCTTTTATCCGTAGGTCCGAAACCTTCAACCCCTAAATGGGTAGGTCCCCTACTGTAGCTGAGGTTCAATAGTCAAAGGTTTCCCTTCTGGGAAGAACCTTTCTCTATAAATGCTAGCCCTTGTCATTCATGCAGGACATTCCGATCAGCTTAGATCATCCTTGATCTCTGATCTTTCTTCTTCTCCCTTGAGAACTTGCTTCATGCATGCTTCTCTTCTTCACTTCAAATAATATAATCTCAATAACATGAACATCCGAGGCTGAATCTCTTTCAGTCAATGATTTCAAGTGAATAACAACAAAACTAGTGAACATTCTCCTACGTCTAGCAAACGTAGGGGGACCACACGACCTGCGTTAGGCAAACTGAAACCCTTGAAGCCTTTTACCTAACCAGTCTGTCCACAACCCTTCTCGTATTTGCTGTAACAACAGGCTTAATTATGTGTTGTTTGTAAGATGGACAATGTCTTATTTATAGGACGAACCATAGTAACCACCTACTTGTAATTATAAAAAATAACATTCGACGGGAGTATTGTATGGATTGTACCTACGAAGCAATGCATTGACTAAGAGACACTATGTTTCTTAGTTGACCAACACTTGACGTATTATATTGAGTTATATACATTACATCAATGAACCAAGGCTCAGAGGTTCTCATATTTAGTTGCTCTAAATTACAATTGTCTTTTCTTGATTTTATTTACGTAATTAAATTTCCATCACAAGGAGTGCAACAACAAATTTTTATCCTTTCTTAGCTACTCCAAGAAGATTAGGCTTATAAACTTTCTTTGAGTCGATTATTGTAGGAACACCATTCACAAAATTAAGATAACAAAAAATAATCAAGAACTGATTTTAAATTTATCACAGTTAGCTTAACTTAAAAAACTGGGAATATAAACAAGAAAAAAAAAATAATAATAGAAATAATGGTGACCGAGGCACGCGAAGAACACGCTTCCCTTAAAACAGATTTCGGGTCACCCAGTTGAACCGTCTGTTTCCCAGGGTACAACAGCCGAAGCAGTTAGTACTGCCGGGACTAGCCTAGCACCTGAAGATGTACCTGAAATAAGGACGTAGAGTTCCTTCAGTGACGAGAATGATTGATCGTTGGTGCTGCAACTCATGCAACGTGTATTAGAGAACAGAGAAGAAAGAGCTGTGTTTCTGGTGGTATTGGTGTGTCTTAACTGATGAGCTGATCTTGTTTATATAGGCACAACAGCACTTATCTTTAACAATTATGCAGAGACATAATAATGCATAAACTTAGTGCAGTAGTTCAGCAGTCATTATCAGATAATGCAGCTCTTTGATAGTGCAGCAATTGAACAATAATGCAGCAGTTAAAGAGGGTCTTGTCTGAACAATAATGCAGCAGTTAAAGAGGGTCTTGTCTGAACAATAATGCAGCAGTTCAGCAAACAACTTCAGTTAAAAATCATAAGGCGGCTCTCAAGCGGCTCGCGGCGATGCGAAGTGCAAAGTGCGCCATCAAAACGCCACATTACGCCCATCGTCCCGCTCCCGCTCCCGAGCCCGTGCCCGTGCCCGTGCCCGTGCGCGGGCGCGTTCGGGCCCTTACGGGCCCTTAGGCTTGCCACTGGGTGTGTCCACTTGTATTGAAGATATCATCTTCCTTACACTCCTTATTATATACCACTCTCCTATTCTTCATCCCACCTATGTGGGACAACTTGAATACTAAAATTCAAGTTTTCCAAATAATCCAATGCTCTCTCTAGATTATTTCTCTAGATTATTTTTTATTTAATGAAAAAATAAATTTCCATTCAATTATTCAAAATAATTTCCAACAATCCCCCACATGAATGGAAATCAATCCACTTCCAGGTTTCTCGATACAACTTCAACAGTTGAGTATTGCCGGATAAGTAGGTGTTTCCTTTGAACTTTCCGTTGTGATGTGTACTTAGTCTCCTAGCGATTAGTAGACGCGATGTCCTTGAACCAACCCCTTTTTACGTAGACGTTATTACACATCACACATTACTATTCTTGGTCTGGCTAACCCCTCATAGATGTGTCCGTTATGGTCATGGAACACCATCCTGGTTCTACGAGAGCTCTAGGAATTGTGCCCCCCAATTCCATTCGAAGCGACCCCACTTCTCTCTAACATAGGTGATTTACAAATCATTAAAATCCATATGCTTAACCTCTCTTGATATCACTAATTTTAATCAGGAATGGACTAGGAAGTTTGTAACTCCCTTTGTATGTTGAGGTACTCCCCCACAGTGACCTCAGTTCGTACAGTTAGGTGGTCCTATTGAACCTAGATCATGGGATCTCCAATCTTCTAGGATAGGTTTACCGTTGTACAAACTTACTCACAGGGCTTTAGTCCCATTCCCATTGACGACTTATGTACTACTTCTCTGCTTAAGCCTTTCGTAAGAGGATCCGCAATGTTATCCTTTGACCTCACATAGTCAATCGTGATAACTCCAGTTGAGAGTAGTTGTCGTATCGTGTTATGCCGACGTCGCATGTGCCTTGATCTGCCATTATACATTGCACTTTGAGCTCTACCAATAGCTGATTGGCAATCACAATGTATGCAAATAGCAGTCACAGGCTTAGGCCATCTTGGAACATATTCCAAGAATTGACGCAACCATTCTGCCTCTTCTCCAGCTTTATCTAACGTGATAAACTCAGATTCCATCGTGGATCTGGCTATAAGAGTTTGTTTGGACGACTTCCAAGATATAGCTGCTCCTCCAAGGGTAAACACATAACCACTTGTAGATCTAGAATCTTTCGTATCAGATATCCAGTTGGCATCACTGAATCCTTCCACAACAGCTGGATTTTGGCCATAATGCAGTCCATAATTTCTCGTGTATCTCAAATACCTTAATAATCTTGTCATACCCTTCCAGTGCTCTGAACTAGGATTACTAGTATATCTACTTAGCCTACTCACAGCATATGCTAAGTCTGGTCGAGTACATGACATGAGATACATAAGACTGCCAATGATCCTTGAGTATTCCAATTGAGCAACACTCTCGCCTCTATTTTTTGACAAATGTTGAGAGGTATCAATTGGAGTTTGAGCTACACTTGTGTCCCCAGGATTGAACTTCTCAATGATCTTATCAACATAATGAGATTGACTCAGTACCAAACCAGTTTGGGTTCTAATGATCTTTACTCCAAGAATCACATCTGATAGACCCATATCTTCCATGTCAAATCTCGATTTCAACATGTCTTTAGTAGATTTGATCATTTTATCATCACTCCCAATGATAAGCATATCATCTACATAAAGGCATAAGATTACATATCCTTTAGAAGTGTCTTTCATATAGACACATTTATCGCATTCATTTATTTTGAAACCATTGTTAAGCATAACTTGGTCAAACTTTTGATGCCATTGTTTTGGAGCTTGCTTTAAACCATATAATGATTTAACGAGTTTACACACTTTGCCCTTTTGACCAGGAGCAGAGAAACCCTCTGGTTGCTCCATGTAAATCTCTTCCTCTAATTCTCCATTGAGAAAAGCGGTTTTTACATCCATTTGATGTATTTCCAAGTTTCTCAAAGCTGCAATTGCAAGCACCAGTCTAATAGAGGTTATCCTAGTCACAGGCGAGTATGTGTCGAAATAGTCAAGACCTTCTTTTTGCCTAAACCCTTTGACCACAAGCCTTGCCTTATACTTTTCAACAGAGCCATCAGCTTTCATATTTTTCTTAAATATCCATCGATATCCAAGTGGTTTGCACCCTGGTGGAAGATCTACTAGCTCCCAAGTATGATTCTGCAAGATAGAATCAATTTCACTCTTGATGGCTTCTTTCCATTGAGGTCCATCTGAAGAGGTGACTGCTTCTTTATAAGTTTGAGGCTCACTCTCAATCATATATGTAAGAAAGTCAGGCCCAAAGGATTTCTCAGTCCTTTGCCTTTTACTTCTTCTTGGCTCACCTACTTCAGCCTCTGATTGTTCTTGAGTTTCCTCTCGAACAATCTCATCAACCCTTGTTGATGAGCTTGCATGATTTGAAGAACTCGCATGAGTTTGTACTAACATAGGAAACTCTTCTTCAAAATAGGTCACGTTTCCTGGCCTTGTCTCTATGATAGAGTTTTTGTGCACTTCAGGATTCTTGGATTGATATACAAGAAAACGATGTGAACTACCATTTTTTGCATACCCAATAAAGATGCAATCAACAGTTTTGGGCCCTATTGTAAGTGCTTTAGGGGGTGTAACAATTACCTTGGCCAGGCACCCCCACACTTTCAAGTATTTATAAGATGATTTTTTCCCCACCACAACTCATGAGGTGTGACATCCTTTTTCTTGAAAGGTATTTTGTTTAATAAGAAATTGGCTGACAAAACTGCCTCACCCCACATGTCCTGGCTCATCCCAGAACTTATCAACATGGCATTCATCATTTCTTTAAGCGTACGATTCTTACGCTCCGCGATACCATTTGATTGGGGTGTATAAGGAGGGGTACATTCATGTATGATGCCACTCTTTGCACATACTTCCCCAAATGGTGAAACATATTCACCTCCTCTATCACTTCTTACACGTTTTATTTTCTTTTGAAGTTGATTCTCAACTTCAGCTTTATACAATATGAACTTGTCAATTGCTTCATCCTTACTCTTAAGTAAGTAAACATAACAATATCTTGTATTGTCATCAATAAAGGTAATAAAATATTTATTACCACCTCTGGTGGGAATTGATTTTAAGTCACACACATCAGTGTGAATCAAATCGAGGGGTTCAGTTATTCTTTCAACTGACTTGAAGGATGATCTTGCTTGTTTGGCTTCAATACATGTTTTACATTTTGTTTTAGAGTCCATGGAAAATTTTGGTATGTAATCTAATTTAATTAAACGACGTATCAAATTAAAATTTACATGACCAAGACGTCCATGCCAAACATTAGGAGACTCAACCAAGTAAGCAGAAGTGGTAGCATTTTTATTGATGTTTTTCTTAATAGGCATTACATTAAGCTTAAACATACCATTTTCGGCATAGCCCTTTCCAACAAACATGCCACGCTTACTTAAAACAAATTTGTCACTTTCAAAAACCAAACGAAAGCCAAACTTGTTGAGCATCCATCCCGACACAAGATTCTTGCGTAGGTCTGGAACATAAAGCACATTCTTCAAAGTGATCTCTTTGCCAGAAGTCCACTTTAGGATCACATCACCTTCTCCCTTAATGTCAGCTGTAGCAGAGTTTCCCATGTACAGCTTCTCTTCTTCCACCACCTCTTTAAATGTATTAAAGAGGGTCTTGTCTGGGCACACATGTCGGGTTGCCCCAGTATCAACCCACCAACCTTTTGGCTGATTAGCCACCACATTTATCTCCTCCGCCATGGCAGTGAGATCTGTAATCATGGCCACTAAGTCCATATGATCATCATTAACCATATGAGCCGTGTCACGTTTAGGCTCTTTGCATTGGTCAGCATGGTGACTAGTTTTTTGACAGTTGTAACACTTCCCTTTAAAGGGACCAGCCTTCTTTTTTACACCACATTTCTTTGGCCCAAGGTGGTCACCACCTTTGTTTTTCCCTTTGCCATTGAACCTATGGCCATTGTTCCCCTTGTGACCTCTAGAGGTTTGAGCTTGTTCCACAAGGTTCGCTTTCACAGATGCTTCAACTTTACTTTCTTTATGTGACAGTCTGTTGCCTTCCTCAATATGAAGACGAACTATAAGTTGTTCAATTGTCATTTCCTTTCTCTTATGCTTAAGGTAATTTTTGAAGTCCATCCAACTGGGAGGCAACTTTTCAACAATTGCTACAACTTGGAATGTTTCACTAAGAATCATTCCTTCCGACAGAATGTCACTAAGAATAATTTGTAGTTCTTGAACTTGACTTATGACAGTTTTTAAATCAATCATTTTATAGTCCAAAAACCTAGACACAACAAACTTTTTGGTACCCGCATCATCAGTCTTGTATTTTCGTTCCAAAGACTCCCATAATTCTTTGGCAGTTGGAACCTTAAGATATACGTTATACAAGGCATCCGACAAGCCGTTCAACACATAGTTACGGCACATGTACTCAGAAGGTTTCCAAGCTTCAACATCACTTGCAGATTGGACATTAGATGTCCCTTCTGCAGGAACAGGAAGGGTCTCAGTCAAGAACCTCGCAAGGTTCAAGGTGGTAAGATAAAACAACATCTTTTGTTGCCATCTCTTAAAGTTCAAACCATTGAACTTTTCTGGTTTCTCAGCATGATTAGCAACTGTTTGAGCCGCTTGGGTACCAACTAATGGTCCCATGGTAGTTGATGTGGATCCAACAGTGGTTGATGTGGATGATTGAATAGTAGCCATTTCTGAAACAAGGATAATCAGTTTAATTCAAAACAGATTGGTTTACATAAAACCAAAACAGTGAACGGTTATTTTATTTTAAAAATCTGTTTTAACTTTGTAGAAACACCGTTCACAAAATTAAGATAACAAAAAATAATCAAGAACTGATTTTAAATTTATCACAGTTAGCTTAACTTAAAAAACTGGGAATATAAACAAGAAAATAATAATAATAATAATAATAATAATAATAATAATAATAATAATAATAATAGAAATAATGGTGACTGAGGCACGCGAAGAACACGCTTCCCTTAAAACAGATTTCGGGTCACCCAGTTGAACCGTCTGTTTCCCAGGGTACAACAGCCGAAGCAGTTAGTACTGCCGGGACTAGCCTAGCACCTGAAGATGTACCTGAAACAAGGACGTAGAGTTCCTTCAGTGACGGGAATGATTGATCGTTGGTGCTGCAACTCATGCAACGTGTATTAGAGAACAGAGAAGAAAGAGCTGTGTTTCTGGTGGTATTGGTGTGTCTTAACTGATGAGTTGATCTTGTTTATATAGGCACAACAGCACTTATCTTTAACAATTATGCAGAGACATAATAATGCATAAACTTAGTGCAGTAGTTCAGCAGTCATTATCAGATAATGCAGCTCTTTGATAGTGCAGCAATTGAACAATAATCCAGCAGTTAAAGAGGGTCTTGTCTGAACAATAATGCAGCAGTTAAAGAGGGTCTTGTCTGAACAATAATGCAGCAGTTCAGCAAACAACTTCAGTTAAAAATCATAAGTGCAAAGTGCGCCATCAAAACGCCACATTACGCCCATCGCCCCGCTCCCGTGCCCGGGCGCGGGCGCGTTCGGGCCCTTACGGGCCCTCAGGCTTGCCACTGGGTGTGTCCACTTGTATAGAAGATATCATCTTCCTTACACTCCTTATTATATACCACTCTCCTATTCTTCATCCCACCTATGTGGGACAACTTGAATACTAAAATTCAAGTTTTCCAAATAATCCAATGCTCTCTCTAGATTATTTCTCTAGATTATTTTTTATTTAATGAAAAAATAAATTTCCATTCAATTATTCAAAATAATTTCCAACAAATATGTCTTTGACATCGATCAATGACCATTTGAACAGGCGTTTCATTAAGCTTAATTCACTTTCCCCCCTTGGGCATTTTGACATGAGTTTAGTTGGGATTGTTGTGATTCTAACGTTTTAAGAACATTTTTATCTACATAATATATAATTAAGTTATATTACTAAAGATATACTAATGAAATAGTTTGGTTATTTTCACTAAATTGATTTCTAAGATGTTAGTTTTTCATATGAAATTTAGTTACTTTTGACTAGTGTTTTTTAATAACAAATGTTACTCATATTCTACTTTACATTAATAATTCTAAGCTTTACTCACTTGTTCAGGTTTAATCCTAAACTAGTTTTATTAATCATCGAACATTGATTAGTTTTATAAACAGTGGCGGATCTAGGATTCACGCCAAGCAGAAACGTTTTATAAGAAAAGCAGTAACGAAATCGAAAAAACGTCAAATTTTTCCAAAATTTACACTAAAAACGTCAAATTTTTCCCCGCCAAGCGGTAGCGGGCGCTCCCCCTTGTGTCCACATAGGTCCGCCCCTGTTTATAAAAGTGGCATGAATTATGGTGGGCTGGTTAAATTATGTTACAGTACCGAATATAAAAATGGCATTTTGATTTGGGGGATATCATAAAAAACCTAACCAAGATATATTCTCTAAAAACTTGGAACCATTAGAGGTATCTGACGATGTATGACCCGGATCGGTTAATCCGACCCGGTCATCACCTATTATTTTATTTTATTATAAATATTTAATTACATATGTTTATTCTAGAATGTTCTATTCTGCATGGATAAACTACGTAACCGAATCTCCAACCTTTTGGGAAGATCATGCAAATCCCTAAATTATCGGAGCCTCTCCTAAGTTAAGGGAAACCCTAATGGTATACTATAAATAGAGGTAAACATCTAAGGTATGATCATCTTGCCCTCGTTTACTCTCTCTCTCTACTTTCATATTTTCTTTCTCCCAAACCGAGACTTATTCTCACGCCGGAGGGTGGTTACAGGAATAACCCCATTCCTGTAACGAGTCCTAACGGTGTTCTGTTTTGCAGTCAGCTGTTCGGATCGCCAAAGAGTAGAAGTCCTAGCCGAAGCTTACCCATAAGGTCAGTGTTTCTTCATTGGCGCCATCCGTGGGACCTTTCGATAACAACAGCAAGACTGAACCCAATGGCAAGCGATCGGAACACGGCAATAATACAAAGTCAGGCAATGATAACCGGCAACCCGTTGCTGGAGACAAGCCCTGTTACCACTGTATCAGTGTCACCTGCTGTAACCAGGTCTCTAGACCTAGAGTTCGAAGCAGAAGCACCACCACCAGTTTCGCGGTCACCTCTGCTGTATCTTCTGGGACGACAATAGTAGATCCTTTTCCATACACCTCCTTGCAGCTCCGGTCAGTAGCAGCAACCACAACAGGCACCAATGCCTCTGCTCCAGCATCAATCATGAGTGCACAGACTATACGTCATAGCACCATACCGGTTATCACGTCTGCAAATCCGAATATTATTACACCGCCCATGAGCATGGCTCAATACTATCAGCTCTCGGTCACATACGCCATGCCGCATCTGTACTCGGCAGCACTAACAGCGGCGTTGTCCACTCCACCGCACCAGCCACTTGTCATGCCCGCAGGGATCATGAATGCCCCGGTTATGCCGGGGAATCAAGCCTACTTCCCAGGATACTACTATGCACCCCATACGGGTATTTACCCCCATATAATACCCAATCATACACTCCACAGATGGCGGCACAAAGTTATGCTCAGCAGTCGCCATACGCGGCTTATATGCCACCTTGGTGGACCTTCCTAACATCCCAGTCGGCTTACAGCCAGACCTCGCCAACGGCAGAACCTGTGTATGACAGAGGAAACACATCTAGGCTTCGTTTTTCTCCAAGCGGGGGCCCCGGCTCTACACTGAACATCACCCCGACTCAACCCCCTGTTACCCAGGGAACCAGTCAGGGCGAAGCAACCCCAGCAGTTCAGCCCATTAATGTTGAAGAAGACGAACTCACCAGACCTTACAAACCAGTGGATGCTACTTTCAAGTCTAAGTTCACTAGAAGAATAGTTGAAGCTCCAATTAAGGAAAACCCATGATGCCTCAAACTGTGGGCAAGTACGATGGTCTAGGCGACCCGGATGACCATCTCAACCTGTTCAAGAGCGCTGGGGAAGTAGCCTGTTGGCCCATGCCCCTCTGGTGTAAGATGTTTGTCCAAACGCTGGTAGGAGCAGCACGGGTCTGGTGGGATAGTCTGGCCGTCGGGGAAATTGATAGCTTTGAAGATCTAAAGGCCAAGTTCACATTGCAATTTAGCCAACAAAGAAGGCACACAAAGGATCGAAACGAACTCCTCCACATTCGTCGGCGAGACAATGAAACAGTGGAGAGTTTCATCGTTAGATTCAACAAAGAAAGCACGGCAATCCAAGGTGTCACAAACGACCTAGCGTGTGGAGCTTTCCTAGAAGGGGTAAATGATGACGAGTTGCTAAGAACACTCTATGGGAGGGACGGTGTACCCCCCACCATAGACTAAATCCTGAGGATAGCCAAAGTATACGTTACACAAGAAAAGACCGTTGCAGCCAGTCACGCGGCCAACAGAACGAAAGATACTCAGAAAAGCCAGGATGACAGAGAACAGCGGAGCTCCAAGGGTAAAGGTAGAGGAGACCGATATCAAAAAAGTGACAGAACAGACTCGCGGTACGATAGGTCTAGAAGCACTTACTCAAGAAACGAGTCCTCTTCTAGGCCGCGGTCCGACTACCCTAACCTAAGCAAAACGCCGGCAGAGATCCTGGCCTCTAAAAACCTCAAGTTTAATCCTCCAAAGCCATTGAAGGACGCTCCCAACAAAGACACTAGCAAGTATTATGAATACCACAAGGGGAGCGGCCACGATACTAACGATTGTTTTCAATTGAAGAAGCAAATCGAGTATTTTGTAAAGGCGGGTAAGTTGGCGCACTTGGTTCGAGACATAAAACAAGGCCCGCCTCCCGTCAAAGAAGAAAACGATAAAGGGGCGGGTAAGAGACAGTGAGAGCTAAACATGGTGTACGCTGATAAGGGAAGGGGGCAAAACGGAGTTTCTCAATGCTCGAACCCTGGATGCTGGCGACCATGGTAGGCGATTATAATATGAGAAGAATCCTGGTAGACACCGGGAGTTCTGAAGACATCATTTATGAGCACTGCTTTAACATAATGCAACTAGAAGACAGAAAATTGCGCGAGTCAGTGCACGCCCCTATTAAAGGCTTCACCGGAGAAAAGGTCGATCCAATTGGCCAGATCACTTTCCCAGTTACATTCGGACAAACCCCCCGGGAGAGAACAATACTCCTCATGTTTCTTGTGGTACGTGCTGAGTCGTACAACAATGTAATCATTGGAAGGTTTACCCTGGGAAAATTGGATGCCATAGTCTCCACGACGCGTGGGTTTATAAAGTTCCCCACCCCGTGGGGTATTGCAACAGTACATCGAGACAAGCTGGGAGAAGTATTGGATACCAAAAGGTGCCGTCAAGGGCCTACTGGTGCCATCGGCCCGGAAAGATGGGTCTTAAGCACACGCCATCCAGAGCAAACAGTAACAATAGGGGATAGTCTTTCTCCTGAGGTCAAAAACAACCTGAAACAGTTGCTGAGAAGGAATGCATACATCTTTGCTTTCGAGCACTCCGATATGACTGGGATACCCCGGGATAAGGCAGAGCACAAATTGGCAACGCTCCCGGGCATCAATCCGATTACACAAGGTAAACGAAGCATGGCTCCTGACCGAAAAGCAGTGGTAATCAAAGAAGTACGAAAGTTGGTCGAAGCTGGAATACTTAGAGAAACAAAGTACCACACATGGGTATCGAACCCTGTAATGGTTAAGAAACCAGACGGCACATGCCGGATGTGCATCGACTTTAAAGACTTGAATAAGGCATGCCCTAAAGACGCTTATCCGCTGCCTGAGATGGACTTCAAGGTCAACTCTCTGGTCCCTTATAGGTGCAAGTGTTTTCTAGACGCCTATTAGGGTTACAACCAGATCAAAATGTCAAAAGAAGACGAAGAAAAAACGGCATTCCATACCGATATAGGCATTTTCTGCTATACCAAAATGCCTTTTGGCCTTCAAAACGCCGGAGCGACTTACCAGCGCCTCATGGACATGGCTTTAGAAAAACAAATTGGCAGGAACTTGGAAGTATATGTCGATGAACTGGTGATCAAGAGTAGAGAAGAAAAGCAAATGCTTGAAGACATCGAAGAAACCTTCTGGAAGTTGAGAGAATATAACATCAAGCTTAACCCCAAAAAGTGTTCGTTCGGGGTAGAGGAAGGTAAGTTCCTGGGGGTAGTAGTCACCCGGAACAGTTTCAAAGCCAACCCAGAAAAGGTAGCCGCTATAACGCGAATGCCCTCTCCCAGAACTTTAAAAGAGGCACAAGCATTGAACGGACGTCTAGTGGCGCTAAACAGATTTTTGGCACGACACGCCAAGAGAACTTTGTCGTTTATAAAGACGTTGAAAGATTGCCTTAACAAGAAAAACTTCAAGTGGACCAGTGAAGCGGAAGAAGCTTTGCAAGATATGAAGCGGTTCATCGAAAAACTACCCATGTTGACAGCGCTATACCTAGAAGAACTACTAAAAATGTATCTTGCGGCCACTCATAACGCGGTAAGTGCGGTACTCATGGTGGAAAGAGACGAAAAACAAACGCCTATATACTATATCAGCCGAGTTCTGGCGGGACCTGAAACGCGGTATCCAACACTTGAAAAGTTGGTACTGGCATTAGTCCACGCTACCCAGCGTCTCAGAAGATATTTTCAAGGGCATCGCGTACAGGTCTTAACAAATTACCCGCTACAGCAAATTTTGCACAAGCCAGAGATCTCCGGGAGATTGGCCAAATGGGCGATCGAGTTGGGAGCCTTAGATATCGAATATCGAATATCGAAAGCGAACAGCAATTAAGGGGCAGGTGATCGCCGATTTCTTGGCTAAGATTCCTGACGGAGAAATAATACAGGACCCAGTGGTCCAAGACGTACTGGAGTCCAGCACAGCCAGGCAAACCCTTGGCTAAAATAACTGCTGAAAATGCCAAAAAAATCCTATGGGAGCACATAGTGTGCCGATTTGGACTTCCGCCATACTTAGTGAGCGATAACGGAATGCAATTCACCGATAGGGTTTTGCAGGATTGGTGTGCGGAACTTCAGATTCAACTAATCTTTACATCGGTAGCACACCCTCAGGGAAACGGCCAGGTGGAGAGGGCAAATAGGAGTTTGCAGGATGGAATAAAAAGAAGGCTAGGTTATGAAGGAAGCTCTTGGGTGGAAGAACTGCCAAATGTCCTCTGGGCACATCGAAAAATGCCCAAGACAAGTAACAATGAAACCCCCTTCAGCCTAACCTATGGCAAGGAAGTAATGATACCCGCGGAAGTCAGATTACCCTCGCTATGGCGCCTGACTACTAATGATGACAATGACAGGCTCCTAAAGGAAGGCCTAGATCTACTGGAAGAGCGGTGTAAGGCAGCCGCCATCAGCGAGGCAAAGTACAAGAAAACTTTGGAGAAGTATTACAACCAGCGCGTGGCGCAGCATACTTTCTAAGAAGGCTAGTATGTTATGCGTGATATCGAAGCCAGCAGAGCGGAGCCCTCGGGCAAGCTGGGACCCAATTGGGAAGGACCCTATGTCATCCAAGAAGACCTTGGCAAAGGGGCCTACCGCCTGTCTAGACTAGATGGTACCGCGGTCCCGCGCAGCTGGAACGCGGCTCAATTAAAAAAGTGTTATATGTAAAGCCCCGCCCCTAACGGCGGGTTTGATTGCTTTTCCTTTTACAAACAAGTGTAATCCATCTTTAACGATGTCTCTTTTTCTTTTAAGTATTGAGTTAATAAAAGTTATTTCTTTTTATTATTTTCCTTATTACTTACATAAACAATAAAATTTACCATCGCATTTATACTGCACTTTACGGTACAAACAATTACCATCGCATTTAAACTGCATATAACTATAAAAAAGCATCCTGGACACGAAATATTTTCATATATAAGTCAAAGGATCAAAAATATACAATGCTAAGAGTGGGTATCTTGGTAATAGGTACATTAACCACTACAAAAAGATAGGTATTTTGGTAATAAATACATACAACTGTCTTGCAAAAAACCAAGTACTTGTCCCTGTTGCTACATATCAACATACGGGAACCAAAAAACGAACATGTTCTAAAATATCTACTTCTTGGAAAGCATTGCTCTCACCTCTGCAGGGGTGTACAATGCCACACCATAGTATTCCAACGGATGAGGATCAACGATCAAGTCATCGACATTCTCCTCATCTGCCGGAAGAGCTACAACCTCCTAATCATCAACCACGTTGGTACATGAACGGCTACTATGGCTTCGTTCGTACACCAGTCTACATCGTTGAACACGATCAGGAGGAAAGGCTCCCATCAGATTGTCAACTGATAGTGAAATCACACTTGCATCAGCTTTTGAAGGACTCTCATATACGACACTCTTGCAGGACCGGCTAACCGGGGGTAGAGCATTATCGGAGTTCACCTCTTTTCCTTTAATCATTTCCTCCATCACCGGAATTTGAAGACGAGTTAGACCGTCAGCTGCATCCAAGCGTCGGAAAATCTCGGAAAGTCGTTGTTTAATTTATACAAGTTTAAAAAGGGCCTGACAGTGATGACGATGGCAAAATTAATAAAAAAAGTCATCATGGCAGGTCAAATCGCCACATTTAGGCGACTGGCGGCGTCGCTCATCATGGCATTAGCATTAAATGTCTGACAGAAAATAAAATATTTGCACATAACCCAAGCAAAACAGTGTTTACACAAAATATCTAAGGAACAGTGTACAGCACAAACAAAGCAAAACACTCATTCCTCACCAGATTCTTCCACCGGATCCAACATTAGGCGTAAGGAGTCCACGCCATCTTCGTTTACTGTATCCATCAGATCCGCATACGCGGGCAGCGGCTCATTGCACGCCGCTTCAAGAGCATCCGCCATATCTCCCTGCAGCTTGCCTCTTTCTGTATGGAACACGGGAGTGAGCTTATCCGATTGTTGACACTCAAAATAACCCTTGTAAACGCCATCATGATGACCAGATTGATAAGCAGCTGCAGAGAAGCAGTCTAGCAATGCTGCAAAAGACTCCGACTGGCGTAGGTACTCAAACGCCCCAACCAGGCCATTGGTTATTAACCAATTTCTGTCACCTCGTACCCCTGCCAGCTGGCTGGTCAAGATATCAACCTCAGCATTCGACTGCTCTAAGACACTTTCCGCCACTTTAAGGCGTGACTGGTGGGTGGCGGAAGATTGAACAAGCTTATTCTTCTCGGAGACAAGGGAATCACATTGTTGTTGAAGTTTTCTAAGTTGATCCTCCCGCTCCTCCAACTCAACTTGCTTGGCTCGGGCCTTGGCTGTGGATGCTTCCACCTCAACAGTTAAAGCTTGGTACCACTCCTGTACCTGAGACACAAAATCAGTATCAATTCGGAACTTTTCCATCTTAGCAGACATCTCAGACCTCACCTTCTGAGCCACAATAACAACTTTCTGCTCTAGCTCCTCTTGAACAGCTTTGGTATGAGCAAGAACCCGATCCTTTTCCGCTATGTCGCGGGCCCACAGTATTCTTTCTTCAGCAAGATTGGCAGTCACCCATTTCAAGTCATCCTCTGCTTTATTTTTCTCTGACACAAACCTGCTCTCCCTCAGACCAGCGGCTTGGAGTTGACTCTCCAAACGATACTTTTCATCTTTCTCCTGAATAGCAACCCGCGCCTGGTGGAGCTCGTTGTTGTCATGCATCCACCTGCGTTGGATCTCTGCAAGCTTCCGAGGCTGACTAACGGAGTCCACTATCGTGGCGGTCATCAAATTCTTATTGTTTAACCACTCAAAATAGGCTGACTCAGCTGGGGGATAGGCACGCTCAACCCCAGTGATGTACAATTGGGGGAAAGATTAACCTTGATGACTCCGCTATTTTCCACTTTGGTTGATAAAATTTGTCTTGCACGTTTGGATCCCAGTTAATATTGGGCAGATAAAGATCATCACCCAAACGGGCCCCGTCATCAGTAATCCCGCCACTGGACCCCCCAGCATCACTCACGGAGGTATCTCCGGCACTAGTGGCCTCGTGAGCAGCGAATAAAGTAGGCGTCTCCTTTCCAGTTGTAGAAAAAACACTGAAAGGGGAGTCAAACAAGGAGGTGGGAGTAATACTTGAAGGAAGGGATGTAGAAACCGGATTAGTTGTCACAGCCACAACAGTTGTGGGTATAGGAGGCGGCATAGGACAACTAACAGCAACGGCAACACTTGCCTGTGATATAAGATCCGCAAGGCTTGGCTCGCTAGCAGCGGAAGGTATAACTTCCACAGATGTCAAAGGGACGGAGGACACACCCTCAACTTGAACCCCAGCAGTAGAACCTGTGTGAAATCAGATTTTTAGCAACATAGAAAACCAAGTCCATAATAACACCTACCAACACAACTACTTACCAGTAGGCAGGGCATAGGCAGCTTGAATAGCTTCAAAGGCGGGAACAATTTTGTGTTTTTTCGACACGCAAGTCGGACTTGCCAACTCAGCAGCAACAGTAACAGCAACACCCCCAGCGGGTACAGAAACACCAACAGTAACGGCGGAAGTAGCGGCCCCCGCGGCCATGTACTTCCTCCCGGTGACTTTCACCCGGATTGGTTTCTTCGCCTCTGCGGTAGAAGCACTACCTCCCCCGCTGGGGGAAGGCTGAGAAATATAAGCAGCCGGGTCCGCCGGCATGGCTGGCAGCAAAAACTGCTCCAAGTGAATCTTCAATATGTCAGGTTCTTGTTCACCAATTACGCGGTCCGCGGCCCTTAAAGTAGCGTTCCGCGGAGGATCCACAAAGTCAAACAAACTCCATTTACCCGTGATATGTACACATGTTAATTCACACAATCAACAAAGCATAAGCAAAGCCAAAGAACTACGTACCATCGTCATCCCTCCGGAAAGAAGGATACAGCTTGATATCACGCTATAGCAGGCTCATCCCAGCCATCACCAAGGCCCCCTCCGGGATCACCTTGCACTCGGAAGGGCACTCACATAATCTCTAATAAAGAGCGTTTGCCACATAAGCATCTTTCGGGGGACCATCATCTTTAACCTTGTCCTTGGGTCCCATCTCTCTCCACTGCATTTCCCCGGGAATGACACCGGCATCAATATAGAAGAATTTTTTCTTCCAATCCTTGTCCCTGGAACTTGTAGGTATGTCCCTCAAACAAGACACATCTTTGTCCCTTCTGTCGAAAGTGAAAAGGGGGGATTTCCATACGAGGACGAAAAAAGCCCTAAAAACAATGAGTTCCGAGATATGGTCTAGGGCTATATAAGCAAACTCAAACTGCCAGAGTTTAACCAACCCTAATGGGTGCAGTTGGGAAATATGGATGGGATAGTGGTCAAGAACCAACTTACAGAACTTGGTGATCGGCAATCGGAAGTTGCAAAACTTGAAGAAATCACTAAACAACGTGATTTTCCCTTTCTTCAACGGGAATGGTTTGTCTGTCTTTGACGGCAGTACAGGGTTCCACTCCGCCCTAATATCGTAATCTTGAATAAGATTGTTGAACGAAGTAAGCCCCCACTTGAAATACAGGGCATCAGAACTTGATGGGGCAGCTGGAAAAGAATTCGCCGGTTTCGGACGCCATTTTTAGATTCAAGAAATTGAACGAAATGATTGTGAACAAGGAAGGAAATGAAATCCCAAACCCTAAACGGGACACCTATTTATAGGGGTTTGAAACCTTTCGAATTCAAAAAGGCAAACGGGTGGGAACGCGTGTCAAGATAGGGTAGGTACAACTGTCACATCCTTTCCCATCACCGCTATTTTTCAAAAAGCATAACGGTACCCCACTCGAGAAACTTACACTCAAAGGGGGAAATTTTGACTTTTCCTTTTTTAGTCCGATTTCATGAATTACATTTCATAACTTCGGACTGGGGGGACATGACGAGGTATGACCCGGATCGGCTAACCTGACCCGGTCATCACCTATTATTTTATTATAAATGTTTAATTACATATGTTTATTCTAGAATGTTCTATTCTGCATGGATTAACTACGTAACCGAATCTCCAACCTTTTGGGAAGATCATGCAAATCCCTAACTTATCGGAGCCTCTCCTAAGTTAAGGGAAACCCTAATGGTAAACTATAAATAGAGGTAAACATCTAAGGTATGATCATCTTGCCCTCGTTTACTCTCTCTCTCTTTACTTTCATACTTTCTTTCTCCCAAACCGAGACTTATTCTTAAGCCGGATGGTGGTTACAGGAATAACCCCATTCCTGTAACGAGTCCTAACGGTGTTCTGTTTTGAAGTCAGCTGTTCGGATCGCCAAAGAGTAGAAGTCCTAGCCGAAGCTTACCCATAAGGTCAGTGTTTCTTCAGTATCCATTGATTTTTTTCAGTTTATTCGATTATTTGGTTCCTTTTATTTGGTTTGATTTTTTTGTAACCAAAAATTAAATCAAACTAAAGAGTTAAATGCCCGGATAGTCCCTGTGTTTTGGTCTTTTTTCACCTTTAGTCCCTAACTTTCTAAAATTACAGCTATAGTCCTCAACTTTTTCAATTTCGTTCCCGGATAGTCCCTGGCATGGATGGAGGTTAGTTTATTCAGTTAAGTGGATGTGAAATGACCTAAATACCCTTACTATTAAAAAATAACATTTAAATCAATAAAAGAGTTAATATATAATTTAAATGGGGCCATCTTTTATATTTAAAACCTAAAACATCTGAACCTTCTTCTCCATAAACCACCGTATCCACCTTCCGCCCTCCAGCCACCGCCTCCACCCTCCGCCCTCCAGCCACCGCCTCCACCCTCCACACACGAACCTGCAAATCCACTGCCCATCCCTCTTCCTTCATACCACCCGTACCCTTTCATATACACCCGTGCAAACTCTTCCACACTCACATCATCAAACTGTCCGAACCCTCTGTCATCCGGCAGCCTTTTCAGAATACTTTTCAGCTTCATTAACATCAACCGATCAATTGCAGAGCAATTGGGGTCTGTTTCAGTTTGAATGTTTGGGTCGATGTTCATTGGTTGATTTTGGGGGTTCCACTCGTTGGGAATTGGGGGGATTATGATGGGGGGTCGGTTGGGGGTTTGGATGGATCGAAGTGTGTTGTGAATTCCTTGTTGTTGTTGCTGTTTAAGTATTCGTTTGAGGAAGATCGTGAGGTGGATTTTAAGGGTTTGGATGACGATGAAACCGCCGCTATCCCCAACCTCCCCTTCATCCCAATCTCATCTCCCTGCATCCTCAAAAGTACTTGGTTGGGATTGCCTAACAGGAATTCTACAGCTGCATCTGCCATTGTTGGTTGGGATTAAAGATTGTTTTTACTGAGTGAAAATGAAGTGGGTTTAGGGAGGAGATGATTGAGATCTTTAATAATCGGATGTTGAACTTTAGAATTTATGTTGATTTGGGAGAACATTGGTAGCAGCTTCCTGGCAAGTTCATCGAGTGTTGACTTAAATTTTATACTAACTTGTTTATTGATTTAAATGTCATGTTTTAATAGTAAGGGTATTTAAGTCATTTCACACCCACTTAACTGAAAAAACTAACCTTCATCCGCATCAGGGACTATCCGGGAACAAAATTGAAAAAGTTGGGGACTATAGCTGTAATTTTAGAAAGTTAGGGACTAAAGGTGAAAAAAGGCCAAACCACAGGGACTATCCGGGCATTTAACTCCAAACTAAAAGGAATTTAGGTACCTCCAAACTGAATCACAAACCACATTCGAATTTGGTTTAGTTTTCGTTTCAACCGAATACAATGAATCTATATAATTGGGTTTATTTGACTAAATATAAAGTATAGTTTACTTTGGTTACGTGCTTTATTGGGTTACATATAAACCAAACTCATTTTTATTTGGTTAAGGCTTAGGGGCTATTTGTTTGCCTCTTAATGTGGCTCTTAATGGTTCAGACCTCTTACTAGTTCAACACTTAATGATTCAGACTTTTTGTTTCGCGAGCAAATGTTTGAATGGTTCAGACATTTGCCTCTGAATGGTTAAGAATTATACAGAGTTTGAATGGTTAGGACCTCTAATCTGAATTGGTCAGACATTTGCCCCTGAATGGTTAAGCATTATACCGGCTCTTAATGGTTCATACCTCTTACTGGTTCAGCACTTAATGATTCAGACCTCTTACTGGTTTAGCACTTAAGCATTCAAAAGTTGCCAAACAACCCCTTAATCGTCTTTTGTTCGTTTTTTGTTTATAACTGTTTTCGGTTATGTAGCAACGACATATGAATTTTCAAAAAGATATTAGGTTGAAACATAACTTCATGTAACAACTTTTTTTTGGAGTTGTCATAATTTTATTCAAGTTTAACATGTGAAAGGACTTTAATGTTCAAAAGAATAGTTAGGGGACTTTTGTGAGATAAAATGGAAAGTACGTTGGTTTTTTTACTTGCAAAAAATTATTTAAGAAATTTATAAGAAAAATGAACAGAAAGTATAAGAAAAACGAGCCCAAGCTTCGCTTATCGAGCTCAAGTCGGCTTGCGAGTCTAAACGAGCTTTCCGTTTATATATTTTTATTAATATATTAAACATATATTTATATAATAATTACCATTTATATAAATATAAAAAATAACTAAATTATATCTATAATAATAATTATAATTAATGTAAATTAATTAATAAATACTACACGAGTCGAGCACGAGTCAAGCTCGAGCTTGAGCTTTCATATGTTAAACGAGCTCGGACTCGGCTTGGCTTATTTGATCAGATTTGAATAAAGAAACATATATATATATATATATATATATATATATATATATATATATATATATATATATATATATATATATATGGGAATGTTCAAATAAAATCCTCTAGTTAACGTGAAAACTCGAAAACTAACTAAAAAAGCCTAAAAAACATACGAAATTTTTTTTTCATACCAATTTTTGCTATTTTAGGTATATAAAAAAAATCAATTTTTTTTTGTAGTACACATGTGTAATAATGCACATGTGTAGTCATGTGTGTACTACACATGTGTATTATTACACATGTGTACTACAAATTTTTTTTGAAATTTTTTTATATACAAAAACTAGCGATTTTTAATAAAAAATTATAAAAAAAAAATATTTGGTGTGTTTTTTAGTTAGTTTTCGAGTTAAAAGTGGTTTTCATTTGAACTATCCCCTATATATATACATATATATATATATACACACAAATGAGAATGACTTGGAAATTAATATATTATTTACAGAAAAATATAACAAATCATTTTTAATGTATGATTATCGTTTTAAAAAAAAATTAGAAAAGTTGATCTTTAATAAAGGAGTAAAATGCACGGATAGTCCCCGTGGTTTTGCAAAATAACACATATAGTCCTCAACTTTTGAAAATTACACCGGTGCTTCCTGTGGTTTGACAGTTTGTTACTCGGATAGTTCCCGGAGTGGATGTCCATTAGTTTTCTCCGTTAAGTGGATGTGAAATGACAAATTACCCTTCATCTTCTTCATTCTATAAAAACAAAACAACCACACCCTAACCCCACCCACCCCCACCTTTCTCTCTATCCCCCCTACCATTAACCACCAACCACCAACCACCTACACCACAAGTAACGACCTTCTGAACCACCACCATCTCTACACCCATAGAGAGAAAGTTGAGGAAAAAGGAAAATATAAGAAAAGGTGACTAATGAGGTGGAGTATGTTTCGATCCTTCCGGAGGAAATCTGGTCCATAATCAAAACCTGTAAAGGATGCAGTGGCCGTTGCCATCCATGTCGCCGCCTCATGATTATCAGATTCAAAACCCTACGAAGTACGAACACCAAAACGCAAAATTAAACCCTAAGGGATGAAATTTGATGTAAAACATCAGTTTAATTTTGATTAATTGAGCAGATAGAGTTGTGTCAACCGTAAACGGAGTTTGGATTTATGTGGATTTAGTTTGAAATTATAGAAATTGACTGCAATGGCTTCAAACGGTCGAGTCACGAGTGGCTCCGTTTGTAAATTTTGAGTAGATAATGAATTGGGATTGTAACGATTGTCAAAACATTACTATCTGACGTATTTTTATTATGAAATTTAGGTGGGAGGTGCGTGGTGGTTAATGGTGGAGGAAAACAGAGAAAAAGGTAGGGTGGGTGGGGTTGTTTTGTTTTTATAGAGTGGAGAAGATGAATGGTAATTTTGTCATTTCACATACACTTAACGGAGAAAACTAACGGACATCCACTTCAGGGACTATCCGAGTAACAAACTGTCAAACCACATAGACCACCGATGTAATTTTCAAAAATTAAGGACTATAGGTGTTATTTTACAAAACCACAGGGACTATCCATTCATTAAGACTATCCGTTCATTTTACTCTTAATGATGATTTGATTCATTTATTATTACACATATAACAACAATGCAAGAAGTATATAACTTGGTCATCAAAAATCATAATTTAACCATGGGTGTTTCTCAAATTTTTTAGCGTCAAATTTGGATCACTGACGGACCACAAGAGTATCATCGTGCCACCAGCGGAACCATCTGATCATATTCATCTCCACTAGGCATTATGCCTATACAACAATTCAGAAGGAAACCCAATAAATATGGGAAAACCCCTCTTGTAGAAATCGAACCCATGACCTATTGGTACAAAGACTTATCACACCTCTAAAATGTCACTAGACTATAAAGTCATGGTTGTTTCTCAATTAGTTGGAAATGCTAAAGGTACTTAACAAAATTCAATATGTTACAAAAATATAAATGCATAAAATGATAAAAATGTTATTGTACTTGATGAGTTGATGTCAGATAAACTAGTTAGAATGTTTTGTTTTTTTAGACTTCTGGGGTGGTCGGTGGGTTCAGCCGGAGCTTGCCCTTGAGTTGTCAAAACCTTATTGGATGCACGGAGGATAAAATTGACGTTATGGCCACCGTCTAATAAATACGATAATACTTCTGCCCTATTAAACAAATACACCTTCTCTTTTTTTTTTTTTTTTTTTTTTTTTTTTTTAAATTCAAAATATATAAATCTGCTTCTTATTTCTTTGAAGGAGTAACCAAACCGATTTAGCACATTCTTTGGGATTGACTTTATGCTAAGTCGGTTTGGTGGCGATTCTTAGTCAAAGAATTGGAAGAAAGTTATCGGGGTCGGGTTGCAAGAGGCGGTTTGGGAGATTTGAAAGGCGAGAATCAAGAAAATGTTCAATGATTAACAAATTCATTTCAACCGAACAGCGGACATCATCAAATAAAACTTTTTTCTTTTTGTTAGTAGTAGATTTAACATTTGTAACCTTATTTGGGATAGGTGGAACGATTTAAATGTTCGTGATGTTATCTCGTAACTCCGGGTCTCAGTTGCTAGTTGG
Organism: Helianthus tuberosus; assembly: GCA_030545235.1. NCBI lineage: Eukaryota > Viridiplantae > Streptophyta > Magnoliopsida > Asterales > Asteraceae > Helianthus > Helianthus tuberosus. The sequence continues at coordinate 92,339,504 of CM060411.1, forward strand.
CCCGCTTTTTCTATATTATATATAAAAGTTTCGCCGTTAAAAAAAACCTATAAAGATCTATCAAATCGAGTTTTGGTCGAGCTCAAGTTAAATTTGGAACTCATTTGAAACGAGCTGGTGTTTGATATTAAAATTGAGTTTGATCAAGTATGTGAGCTTAAATGACTTTTATTGTATAAATAAAATAACAATGTGTATCATCATCATCATACTCAGTAAATCCCACCAACAGCAAAGCTAAGGTAGGGTCTGAGGAGGGTAGATGTAGACAACCTTACCTCTACCAGTAGGAATAGAGAGGCTGCTTCCAATGAGACCCGCGGCTCGATTGTAGTTTTGTATCAAGCCTTGGACCTAAGACACATAACATAACACTCAAACAATCGGGACAGAGACTGATTGGTGCATGTACCCCGTGTCTTTCAGCTATCAACGTCACCACATGATGCATGATTAACCATCCGCCACCTTTAATGTTATTTTCACGAAATTAGTAAAATAACGTTAAAGTTAGTACCATTTCACTTTTGCCCCCTGAGGGCCCACACAATGTGTATAATATAACAAAACATATAAGTATGTTATCAACAATATTGTATATTTAGTTATGTTAAGAAAACTGTTTAACTAACAGATTGTGTTATAGATGAGATTACATGAAACCATCAACTAATAATCAAATGCTGAATTTTTAGAATTATTTTAGTTCATATGTATATTGTGATGACCACCCTTAATGCCCTTATTTGGACTCGTTCCTTGTGTTGTGCATATGTATATAGTATGTATATGTTTGTATATAATGATAAATATATTTAGCTATATATACATACATACTAATCTCGAACTTGTATAATTTCTTATGAGACAAGTTTGAATTCTCATAAATTAACAAAGTGAGTTCCACCTTGCTCTGCTTCTTCTCATTTACATCCTAACTTATTCTTAAATAAAAAACTTAAAAAGGTTTATTACACTATATTATAATAATACATATAAGTAGGAAAAATAAGTAATTTTATATAACTTTAAGAATTTAAGTAATATATAACTTTAAAGGTATGGTACAATCCTTAAAACATGTTGTTGACATTTAACTCAGCTACCCATATGATTTTTAAGCGGCCAAAACATTTTTATACCTTAATGATTTTTTTAAGTACACTATAAAAGCATGGATTTTATTCTCTTTGATTTGAGTATAATATTGTTATACTTTTTAATCTAAAAAAATAATATGTTACGTGATTATCAATATCTGTATTTCACGCCGCATCACGTCAGCACCCTTCTAATTAGTTAATACACAAATGAAATTTTTACCTCAAAACTATTTGATGGGTGTTTTTTTTTTCATTCCTCAAACATACAAACTCGAAGTAATTACTTATTTTAATTTCTGAACGATACACTTTAATCAACATCGATCAAATAAATGAGAACCTCTTAAATAATTGAATTGGCAAAGTATTTTTTTACTGAATTATATAATATGATAGAAAAAAAATATATAATATGATAGAAACTAAGCATTGAGTAACGGGTTAGTAGGTTCATGACTTCATGCTTTTTTTTTTTTTAAGCCAACAAAATCTTTGTGATTCATCACTAAAAATAACTGAGTGGCTAAACTAGTAAACATAAATTACAAAGTCAATATTTTACCTTTTGTTGTTTTAATTTTATGAATAAACTAGTTGATTTTACGCCTGCGCGTTGCGGCAGAGACCCAATGACTACAAAACGCGTGTCAGTAACGGCAAACATATACCGAATATCAAAACATAAATAAAAATGTCGAGATAAGGATAGTCACACCGTCCTAAAAAAACGATTTTAAATAACCTAATATATAATAATAGGACTCACATGTCCTACACGTTGAAAATTCGGTTGTTTTCAGTTGAGTTATTGCGGTGCTAACACGTTAAAATATGGATGAGCTCGGAACCGGTAACGGCACCGAAAGTACCGATCCGGAAAATCATCGAAATTAGGCACCGGCACCAAAAATACTCGGTACAATACGGGTATTTGAAGGTAAAAATCAATAAATACAGGTATGTTGGTAGATCGGTGTCGAACCGAAAGTAACGATTCTGAAATCGCCAAAAGGTGGGTACCAAATTGGTACCGAAAATGATTTGGTATAGTAAATTTGGTACCAATACGATACCGGTTTGATTACAGGATTCGATACGATTTGCTCATCAATAATCTAAATATCCAAGTTAATTTTACATGCTACAATTCATTTATTACAGAAAAAGACAAAAAAATAAAGCAAAATAAGTTGTTGTGTATATAAAACCTCATTCAAACGAAATACAATTTACTTACTGTGTGTAAGAAAAGTAATCTAAACGGTGCAATTACTTGCACTGCTACATTGCTAAAGGATTTGATGAGCTCGGTACCGAAAATACACCCGATTTGGTAAATTTGATACCGATACTGGTACCCGATACCATTTGCTCATCCCTTAATAATATCATTATTCATTGAATTCTATTTTTATTACTATTCATCCAATTCTAATTTTAATATATAGGTAATTATCTATATATTATCTATATATTAAAAATTATCTATATATTAAAAATTGAAATGAATGAATAGTAACACCTAAGGGATGAGTAAATAATATCGGGTATCGGTACTGGTATCAAATTTACCAAATCGGGTGTATTTTCGGTACCGGTTTGGCATCGGTATTCCTCGGTTTTTACCCTCAAATACTAGTGTCGTACCTGTACCGACCGGTACCGAACCGTACCGTACTAGGTATATTCGATACCGGTACCCACTTTTGGGGATTTCGGTAATGGTATTTTCGGTACCTGTTGGTACCGAGCTCATCAAATCATGTAGGAACATAGCAATGCAAGTAATTGCACCGTTTAGATTATTTTTCATGCACAGAGTAAGTAAAGTGTATTTCGTTTGATTGAGGTTTTATATACACAGCAACTTATTTTGTTTTTTTTTTTTTTTTGTCTTTTCTGTAATGAATGAATTGTAGCATATAAAATTAACTTGGATATTTAGATTATTGACGAGCAAATCGTATCAAATCCTGTAATCAAACCAGTATCGTATCGGTACCAAATTTACTATACCAAATCATTTTCGGTACCAATTTGGTACCCACCTTTTGGCGTTTTCAGAATTGTTACTTTCGGTTCCACACCGGTCTAGCACCATACCTGTATTTATTGATTGTTACCTTCAAATACCATACCGTATTGCACCGAGCATTTTCGGTGCCGGTACCTAATTTCGATGATTTTCCGGATCGGTACTTTCGGTGCCGTTACCGGTACCGAGCTCATCCATATTTGAACGTGATAACACCGTAATAACTGAACTGAAAACAATCGAATTTCCAACGTGTAGGACGTGTGGGTCCTATTATTATATATTAGGTTATTTAAAATCGTTTTTTAGGACGGAGTGACTATCCTTACTACGTCATTTTTATCACCTACGATACAGATATCGATATTTTAAATGCATCTTTGAGTATTTAATTTTTTTACTAAATAGCAACCGTGCATCTTGTTAATGTATTTAATTTTTTTTACAAATCTCAACTGTGCATCTTGTTAGGACCAAGTGTAGTGGGATGGGAAGATAATGTGGCATTATGGGGTGTTTTTCTAAAATGGGTGTTGATGTGCGTGAAGTGTGTTTTGGTTTTAATGTTTATTTTAAGCCATTTTACACTTTCTTTAGCCAGGTTTTAAATTTATAAAACACGATATTTACTAACACTAAACACACATATGGGCAAGTGCACCCATCGTGAGCGTAGTATAGTGTTGGTAAGATACCGAGGTCGTCCAAGTACACAAGAGCTTTTAGTACCGGTTTATACTCAACGTCTAATCAAATCAAAAAGTTTAGAAAAAGGTTTTAAACTAAGAAAAAAAATAAAAACTAACTAAAATGCTGAAAATAAAAATAAAATAAAAACAGATAGACAAGATGAATCACTTGGCTCCGACTCATGTATTGTGTAACCTTTGATTATTTCCGCACTTTTGCACTATTTAAGAGATTATCTTAGTTATTGTAGTAGGCCCCTCTTTTGGAGGTGACGTTACCCTCAACCCAGTAGTTTGAGTCAGCAAGGATACAATCCTAAAGGGTCAGATTATTGAAAGATAATTAATTAAGTTATTAATGCATAATGTGGTAGGCCCCTCTTTTGAAGGTGACGTTACCCTCGGCTAAGTAGTCTGAGTCAGCAGGGATACAGTCCTAAGTAGCCGGGTTAAAATATTAATAGTAGTTTAACTTATGAGGGGATCAAAGAGTTTGGACCCCCGCCATCCAATACCGTTAAGTATTGAAGGAGGTCCTACTAAATTTGACCGAGGTCCTTTGCAGGATCTATATACTGAACAATGGCAAGACTCTTACCAAACCGTTCCCTTAAACCCCGACCAGGTAGCCAACATACCTCCATATAGACCGTGGAGATATGAATGGTGAAAATCTTTTATTTTATATAGACAGTAAAATAATGCCAAGACACCACGGACAAACGATAAGGAAGAATCAACTTCAACATAAGAAACTAGTTATTAAAGTTATTAATACATAACCAATTAAAAAGTACGAAAAGATTAAAAATAAAAAGTATTACACTAGACACTTTGTCTTCACCAAGTGATGTAAGAGACTTAGGCAAACATGGCCTTGATTGTAAAGAACTCTTACGATCAATCTTGGATCCCGAGACGACTCACACACTCTATGATGGACAATGGATGATGGTGGTGGATGATGGTGTTATGGTGGTGGTGGTGGGTGGTGGGTGAAGTGTGAGAGAGGTGGTGTGCCAAGGGATGGTTTGAGCTTGAGCCAAGCACTCCTATTTATAGGCTGAACAGAAGCTCGGGCACGGCCCCGTGTCCACATCCTTATCTTTCTTCATTAATTGCTCTTGTCTTTATTAGTTGACCACAGCCCCGTGTCCGCTGGGCACGACCCCGTGTGCAGAAGCATATCTGTACTATCAAGATTTGCCTGGATTCTGCGAATCTTATAGTTGACCACGAACCCGTTTCCGCTGAGCACGGCCCCGTGGTGGGCGATGGAAGCTTCTACAACTTTGTCTTTTATGCTGACACTTGGGCACGCCCCCGTGCTCACTGAGCACGGGGCGTGTTCAGTCTTCTGTCTTCTTGTTTTGCTTGTGAAGATGCTGTCGTGGGGTCGGGCATGTCACGTTTGTTCCCTTTCTTGTACTTATGTTAGATTTTGCTGTCTTTTTGCTTCTTTTGTTAATTTGAGCTCATTTAATCCTGAAAATACAAAAGGAAGACAAAAGCACACTTTTTCCAACATTAGTACTAAAAAAGGGTTATTTTTATGCCACAATTAATGTAATTTATATGTTGCATTTTGCACACATCAAATACCCCCACACTTGAATCTTTGCTTGTCCTCAAGCAAAACTCTTTATAATGTGGCTTTACACTCCCAAATGGAATTGGTAGAAAAGAAGGGTTTTTTTTTTTTTTTTTGCGTGTCATAGAGTGTCGGGATTTCCAAGATTCTTTATTTAGTTTTATTTTTATTTATTTACAATCCTATTCGTCATGATTTATTTAAAACTTTTCATAAGATAAATTACTTATTAGGGCATAACATGTTTCTTTAAAATTCTATTTATATACAAGTTCACATACCTCACGAGGGATCACTCAACACTCGGCCGAATATGTATTTTAGTGAATCACTCGAGAGCGGCATGGAACTTACTCCTACCATAGGCTTGCCAAGCAATCAATCATCCTCCTTTTTAACTATAAACCTTTGTAAATATCAAGAGGACTTTTTGGGTGAAGGGTTAGGCTTGGGTTAAAGGTAGGTGGTTGGGTTAGTGGTTAGTAGAAAAGGGCGAAAAAGCGTAACAAGCGTCGGTTTTCGAAAGACTTTTTATTTTTGCAATTTTTATTTTGATGAAGCTATTATTCAAACAAAGTTATTTTTGATGAACTTGTTTGTTTATTCCTTTTGCTTCATCAACAAAACAAATTTTTTTTTTTTTTTTTTTTTTGAAAGTCATACGAAAAACCGAACTTTTACTAAAACAAATGGTTAAAAATAAAAAGGTTTTGGTGGGTGAAAGGGTGTTTGGTTTGGGTTATGAAATGAAAAGGTTTAGGCTCAAAGGGGTTAACTAGGGGGATTTTGGGTAGGTGGTAAAAAAAAGAAAATAATGGTGTAGAAATAAAAAGGGTTAGTCCTAATGCCTCCATCATTTACTTACTCGGGTTTAAGTTGGTAAGGACCGGGAATGTATCGTCGTGGCAAGTTCTAGAGTTGTAAGAACCAAGCGGCTATTCACACAAGAAACGAAAAATGAGCATTTAATTTAAATATATGTATTTGTATGCTCAATAAAGGCTCAAAACTCACTTTTGTGGGAATGGGTTTTTATGTGATCAAGTATATATAATTAAATTTTAACTAAACTTGTCATGCCTTTTTATAATTTTCTTATGTTGGTTCTTTTTATCACGACGCTATTGGTTGTAAATTTGTAAAAATATAACATTTTTAGAATTTTGAAATTCCCAAATTAAACCTAGACAAGTAAGAAAAATGAAAATTTTTGAAAAAATTTGGGGTGATTAGCGGTTCCAATATAGTTTTGTGTAAGGCTTGTTATTAGGACTTGCAAGATTCAAGGTTTTAGCATCCCCCGCACACTTAAATTACACATTGTCCTCAATGTGTCCCAAAAATAAGTTTTTAGGTTGATTGAATGTGTAAAAGGTGTGAATCAAGAAAAAATTTGTGTTACTGGGCGCTGGACATGGCCCCGTGTTGTCCGGGCACGACCCCGTGTTCAAGTGCCAGTAACAAAAATTAAACAAAAGAAACAGAAGCCTGGACACGGGGGCGTGTTGGGTGAACACGGACCGTGTCCAGTTTACCTGAACTGGGTCATTTCTGCAGACTGTGCAGCACGGGGCCGTGTTGGGCGGACACGGCCCGTGCTGAGCTTACTGTTAATGAAGAAAATTTTCGGATGGCCCTGTTTTCATGCATGGGGTGCTGGTTCAAGTTTCCCTTGTATCCTTTGTCATCTTCGAGTGTGTTTTATTCCTGAAAATTAAAACTAACTAGAAAACATAAAGATTAATCTAAACTAAACTAAGGATAGTTCCGCGGAATGCCTCCGTGGTGTGCCACGTTTATAAGGGTCCTTGGCTAGACCCAAAGCCTGGTCATATGTTACTCAAGTGGGATGTTTTGCATCCCATGCTACACCGTCGGAGAGCGTCATCCAAGCTTGAGTCTATGACCTTCATGTAGTTGACCGGGTCTTCGTCTTCTACTCTCTTTCCACATTCAAACTTCACTTCCTTGTCCCCAAACTTCAATGTTAGTGTTCCGTCATTCATATCCACCACTGCTTGGGCGGTGGCTAGAAATGGCCTCCCGAGGATGAGAGGGACATCGGTGTCTTCCTCCATATCTAGGATGACAAAGTCGGTCGGGAAAACGAAATTGTCAACTTTGACCAGTAGATTTTCAGCGACACCTTGTGGAAATTTGACGGATCTGTCGGCGAGTTGTATGCTCATTTTTGTAGGGCTCGTTGTTCCTAGGCCGAGTTGTTTGAACATCGATGTGGGCATGAGGTTAATGCTAGCCCCAAGATCGGCTAATGCATTACGAATGGGGGATTCCCCAATCGAACAAGGAATCGTGAAGCTTCCGGGATCAATTTTCTTTTGTGGGAGTTTGTTGAGTACTAAGGCGGAGCATTCTTCGCCTAAGTTAACTAATTGCAATGATTCAATTTTCCTTTTGTGAGTGAGGAAGTCCCTCATAAATTTTGCATATTTAGGCATTTGGGTTAGGACTTTAATAAAAGGAATATTAACATGCAATTGTTTTAGTAAATTTTCGAACTTTGCGAATTGCTCATCGGTCTTTTAACGATTTAACCGACCGGGGTATGGAACCGGAGGAGTCTTGGTGGGCTCTTGATTTGGTGGAGAAGCCTTTTCTGGTTGGGGCGCAGGTGAAGTCGTGGGTTGGCTGGATTGGCTTCTTTCAACTGTCGGTAATGAAGCGTCCTCGGGACCCACGGTTTGGTTTCTCAATGTGATGAGATGTACTTGTGCTTTTGGGTTGGTTTCGGTATTGCTTGGTAACGCGCCTTGTGGTCTCTCGGAGAAATTTTGAGCTATTTGATTTAATTGTTTTTCAATGTTTTGAATGCTAGCTTGTTGATTTCTAAAATTCGATTCCAATTGCTGAAATCGATCCGAGTTTTTCTTTTCGGTGTCGGAGATGAGGCGAGATACAGTATCTTCAAGCCTTTCTCGTCCACCTTGTTGTTGAGAAAAGTTTTGTGGTTGTTGAAAGTTAGTTCGTTGGTTTTGTTGGTTACTACTATTGCCGGGATCTCTCCAACCAAGGTTAGGGTGGTTACGCCATCCTTGGTTGTAGGTACCCGTTGGTGGACCCGACGGCCTAGGTCTATTATCAATGTAGTTTACCGTTTCTGTTTAATCATCTACTTCTTTCATACAACTCCAATTTTCATGTGGTCCACCACACCCCTCACAAGCCATAACCGAGGCCGTTTTTGCCATTTCTAACTTTTTGATTTTTGAAGAAAGGGCCTCGATTTGGGCTTGTAAAGAAGTCCTTTCATCAACCTTATGGGCGCCCGGGGTAATAGATTTATTACCTCGGGGAGTGTGCCACTGAAAATTGGTTTGAGCAATTTCCTCAATTTGATTGTATATTTCATGTGGGCGACGATTACCTAGAAGTCCCCCGGAGCTAGAATCAAGTGTTTGTCTTGTGTGTGGCAACAACCCATTGTAGAAAGTGGATACTTGTTGCCATACCGCAAGACCGTGATGAGGACACTTTCTTAGTAGCTCCTTGAACCTTTCCAAAGTTTCATATAAGGATTCCCCATCCTCTTGTGAATATGTGTTAATTTCAGTCATTAATTTAGCAGTTTTAGCAGGAGGGAAATACTTATATAGAAACTTTTGGGCTAGTTCATCCCAGGTGTTTACCGAGCCAACTGGGAGGGTGTTGAGCCAAGCCTTAGCTCGGTCTTTTAGTGAAAATGGAAACATTCGAAGGCGGATGGCGTCGTTTGATGCTCCATTGATCCGAAAGGTATCACATATTTCTAAGAAATTAGTAATATGTAGATGGGGATCCTCGTCCGCAAGCCCATGAAAGGTTGCGGAGTTTTGAAGCATTTGTATCAAATGCGGTCGAAGTTCGAAGTTATTGGCTTCGACATTCGGTGCATTGATAGCGGCGCCGAGGTTACCTACGGTGGGCCGTAGGTAATCCATGAGGGTACGTTGATCCGCCATTGGAAGTGGGTCCCCCGAAACTTTCTCTTGATTTTTAGCTTTAAGTCTTTTTCTGAGAAAGCGTTCGGGTTCTTCTAGAGGTTCTTTTATGTCTCTACTAGAACTGGAGCTCATACACTATGTAGGAAGTTCAAATGTGGCGCCTGGGTTCCGAGTTCTGCATAAAAACAAAAAAGAACGTTGGTCAGAAGGTTCACCACGGCCCCGTGCTTAGTGAACACGGCCCGTGGTCGGAGGTACAGTGATTGTTTTCCGGATCCATGTTACTGGGAGTTGGACACGGCCCCGTGTTGCACCGACACGGCCCCGTGCTCAGCTCTCTGTAACTCGGAAAATAAAAACTGCCAGTGATAACGCTGGGCACGGCCCGTGTCCGACCAGGCACGGCCCGTGCTGAGCTCTGCAGAAACTGAAAAACTAAGAAAAATCCTAAAAAAAAAAAAGAAAAATAAGAAAAACGATTAGGCCGTTGATTCCTAACTTTCTTAAAATCCTTGTGTCCCCGGTAACGGCGCCAAAAACTTGATGTGCGTGAAGTGTGTTATGGTTTTAATGTTTATTTTAAGCCCTTTTACACTTTCTTTAGCCAAATTTTAAATTTATAAAACACGATATTTACTAACACTAAACACACATATGGGCAAGTGCACCCATCGTGAACGTAGTATAGTGTTGGTAAGATACCGAGGTCGTCCAAGGACACAAGAGCTTTTAGTACCGGTTTATCCTCAACGTCTAATCAAATCAAAAAGTTTAGAAAAAGGTTTTAAAATAAGAAAAAAAAATAAAAACTAACTAAAATGCTGAAAATAAAAATAAAATAAAAACAGATAGACAAGATGAATCACTTGGCTCCGACTCGTGTATAGTGTAACCTTTGATTATTTCCGCACTTTTGCACTATTTAAGAGATTATCTTAGTTATTGTAGTAGGCCTCTCTTTTGGAGGTGACGTTACCCTCAACCCAGTAGTTTGAGTCAGCAAGGATACAATCCTAAAGGGTCGGATTATTGAAAGATAATTAATTAAGTTATTAATGCATAATGTGGTAGGCCCCTCTTTTGAAGGTGACGTTACCCTCGGCTAAGTAGTCTGAGTCAGCAGGGATACAGTCCTAAGTAGCCGGGTTAAAATATTAATAGTAGTTTAACTTATGAGGGGATCAAAGAGTTTGGACCCCCGCCATCCAATACCGTTAAGTATTGAAGGAGGTCCTACTAAATTTGACCCAGGTCCTTTGCAGGATCTATACACTAAACAATGGCAAGACTCTTACCAAACCGTTCCCTTAACCCCCGACCAGGTAGCCAACATACCTCCATATAGACCGTGGAGATATGAATGGTGAAAATCTTTTATTTTATATAGACAGTAAAATAATGCCAAGACACCACGGACAAACGATAAGGAAGAATCACCTTCAACATAAGAAACTAGTTATTAAAGTCATTAATACATAACCAATTAAAAAGTGCGAAAAGATTAAAAATAAAAAGTATTACACTAGACACTTTGTCTTCACCAAGTGATGTAAGAGACTTAGGCAAACATGGCCTTGATTGTCAAGAACTCTTACGATCAATCTTGGATCCCGAGACGACTCACACACTCTATGATGAACAATGGATGATGGTGGTGGATGATGGTGTTATGGTGGTGGTGGGTGAAGTGTGAGAGAGGTGGTGTGCCAATGGATGGTTTGAGCTTGAGCCAAGCACTCCTATTTATAGGCTGAACAGAAGCTCGGGCATGGCCCCGTGTCCAGTGGGCACGGCCCCGTGTCCAGTGGGCACGGCCCCGTGTCCACATCCTTCTCTTTCTTCATTAATTGCTCTTGTCTTTATTAGTTGACCACGGCCCCGTGTCCGCTGGGCACGACCCCGTGTGCAGAAGCATATCTGTACTATCAAGATTTGCCTGGATTCTGCGAATCTTATAGTTGACCATTACCCTGTGTCCGCTGAGCACGGCCCCGTGGTGGGCGATGGAAGCTTCTACAACTTTGTCTTTTATGCTGACACTTGGGCACGCCCCCGTGCTCACTGAGCACGGGGCGTGTTCAGTCTTCTGTCTTCTTGTTTTGCTTGGGAAGATGCTGTCGTGGGGTCGGGCATGTCACGTTTGTTCCCTTTCTTGTATTTATGTTAGATTTTGCTGTCTTTTTGCTTCTTTTGTTAATTTGAGCTCATTTAATCCTGAAAATACAAAAGGAAGACAAAAACACACTTTTTCCAACATTAGTACTAAAAAAAGGTTATTTTTATGCCACAATTGATGTAATTTATATGTTGCATTTTGCACACATCAGTGTAGTGGTATAATGCACCATCCAATGATTACCCAATTATTATTATTTTGTTTTTTTTAAATTAAAACTAATGAAGAAATTGATGTAGTGGCATGATTGGCCAAAAAAATCTTGATCCGGCGTTTAATTTGGCACGCCCCAACTCAATTTTTAAAGAAAAACGTACCCGAAACGGTCCTCACAAACCTTATCTTTAAAAGATTTCATTTTCAAAATTCAAATCTTCAACATTTGCGCAAATGAATCCAATTTCCCTCCAATGAGACACAAAATCACGCACAAGACTCAGGATTCAATCAACCAAGTCACATGCTTAAAGTGAAAAATGCACAACAATGGATATGGAAAGCTGAGTCGTGCAAGCCAAAACAAAGAAAACAACACTCATCTAGTCCAGAGCTCCAGCCACTCGACATGCGCTCATGAGAGCAGTATTGGACTGGGAGGACTTGAAGGGGTATAGTCCTAAATCCTGCGCAAGATGTGCGCTCTCATATGCAGACCATGCGCGCAGAGGACCATACCCAAACTTAATCATAGCAACACTCAGCTACGTTTTAAGATCCTACGCGGGCCCCGCCCGCGTACACGCAGCTATGACAGCTAAGAATGGTACAACCAGTACAAGTGGCAAGAGCCTACAACCAATCGGTGTGCGCCAGGCCCTATCCATACAATTAACACGATGATCAATCAACATGTGTCATTCACTATTCCATGATGTCCACTCACAGCTGATGACAAACTCGACAACAAGTACACTCGTCAGGACACGTGGAACTAATCATCGTGCGCCAACGTCCCTTGACCTCTGCAAACACTATATGTCGTGTCAGAGGGGACCAACCGGATATTCCTTTTTAGCAACGTCCAACCCAAGGCTCATCAGCCCATCTCCTTCTTCACACTCTTCGGCTATAAATACCAACCTTCAACCATAGGTTTAAGGATCGGCTCTCTTACTCTCTCACAATTAACGCACACTCGTTTTGGTTCTTAAAGCGATTCTTATTCTCACACCGCATGGTGGTTATGAGGAGAACCCCCCACACCTCTCCTCCTCGTAACGAGCTTCACGGTGTTCTTGTTTTACAGATCACTAGACGTCTCATTGATCAAGAAGAGATTAAAAATTAACCTATTAGATGAGACTTCCTCTTTGAGCCTAAACTCTACGGTTTAGACTTGGTGTTTATTCAGATATATAATTGTAATGGGTTTCTAGTAATCAAGTATCATTCCCGGCTATAACAATGTGGTTCACCCATTAGAATGTAACGCCTTGCATATATCGTTAACAATGCCACATGTATTTAAATGGATAGGAGTACATATCATTCTAAAACTCATACACATACATTGTATGTTGTCACATCTTGAGTTATTTATGGTTTTTTCCATTTTTATATTAATCAAACGATGTATATGTGTCTATAGAGTGTATAGTTTATTTACCAAGGTAGTTTATTTACCAAGGCCTAAGGAGTTGCTCGAACGGCGACTCGGCGTAGTTGACCAGCATCTTCAAATATTTGTTTTATATAGCTTAGTATTTTTCCTAATCATTTTAAGTTAATTAAATGTTTCTATAAACTTGAAACCGTGTGCCACTTACTTTTTGGTGTAAATACAATTAATTTATGTTTTTTTTAACTGTTAACTGCTTTCCACGTGTAAACCCACTCTTTCAGAGCTACGTCCAAAGGTCGACTACTCGACCACCGCTAGAAAGCGTAGTACACCCCTGATGCTCGGAAACCCCGTGGAATGTGTAAACCCTCGCCCCCCATTGGACTCGAATCCGGATTGAATACCAAGCCGAGCCTTCACCCGGATGTCACAGCCACTGCGCTGCAAATAGAAGGACATTTATGTAATATGTAAATAGATGGCTAGATATGATAACAATAAGGTAGTGTTTGTTATGCAGGAATGAGAGGTGGAATGAAATGGATGATTACGAGGGAATGAAGAAAAGGGTGTTTGGTTGGTAAATGGAATGGAATCACCAATTCCAAAAGCCATTCCTTTCCCTCAAAATCATTCCTTCCAACCCTCATGTTTTTTTTCCATTCCATCCCCTCTTGCACCATTCATCAACAACACCACAACCCACCACCTTCGCCACAACTTACCACCACCACCAACGGCTACCTTGCCGCCACCGTCGCTCGTCGTCACCGCCGCATAGCCACTCGCCGCCACCACCACCCATCGCCGTAGCCGACACCCACCACGGCCACCTATAACCACCCACAATTACTATCACTGACCACCACCACCACTCAATGCTGATTTTATTACTCCGTTTTTCTTGCCTACCGAACAATACACAATATTAATTCATTCAATTCACACATGGTAACCAAACAGGACATGGACTGGTAATGATCCATTGCATTCCCTCGTCCATTCCATTACCTCGTCCATTCCATTCCTTTGTCTATTCCATTACCCCATACCAAACAGACCCTAATAGTTTTAAATTTGAGGGCAAATAAGTCAAACCTCTATATATATATGATACATGTAATTTATGTATATATGGTATATTTCGGTTTTCTTGGGCAGTTCATTAGGACATCTTCCCCCAATTAAAAATTGTATGTATTTATTTACTTTAAAAAAGGCAAAAATAATAGTCAGCATATAATAGAAAGTTTATTCAGGTAGGAAGGGTAGGAAGTAGACCATCTATATATTAATCAAAAGATAAGATTAAATGAGTAAAATTGAAGAAAAAAAAGAGCCGCGTAAGTTTGTCTAGGGGCATTCTAGTCTGTTTCTCTCTCCTCCAATTCCTCTCATTTTTTAAACGTTAATAACTTTTTCATACGATATTATTTTTTATAAAAATTGCACAAAAAAACGAGCGCTTTTTTATCTTTAGAACGAGTATACTATTGCTATATTTTCGAAAACATTTTTCGAAAATCCAGTTGCGTAAAATGCAATGGACAAAAAAGCGTAAAAAATGATTTTTTTTTCTAAAACGCAATGGCAAAAAAAAAAAAAAAAAAAAAATGTCTTATTTCTAAAACAAAATGGTCAGAAAACACAAAGAAATGTCTTTTTTCTAAAACGCAATGGCCTAAAAACACAAAAGAAAGTGTTTATTCTAAAACGCAATGGACTAAAAACACATAAAAATGTGTTTTACCTAAAACATAATGAACTAAAAACACTTCAAAATGTGTTTTTTTAAAACGCAATGGAACAAAAAACACATAAAAATGTCATTTTCTGAAACGCAATGGCCTAAAAACACAAAGAAAATGTTCTTTCTAAAATGTAATGGACTAAAAACATATAAAAATGTGTTTTTACCTAAAACGCAATGGACTAAAACCACTTCAAAATGTGTTTTTCTAAAACGCATTGAACCAAAAAACACATAAAAATGTGTTTTCCTAAAACGCAATAGATAAAAACACAAAAGAAATTGTTTTTTTTTTTCTAAAACGCAATGGACTAAAAACACATAGAATGTATTTTACCTAAAACGCAATGGACTAAAACACAATAAAATGTGTTATTTCTAAAACGCAACGAATTGAAAATACAAAAAAAAAAAAATGTTTTTTCATTCTTTTATAAAACGCAATGACTCAATTCAAAAACTCAGATCGTAAAAATGCAATTCAAAATTCTCTTACATAGATCGAAGCCGATTTCTTCAGATTTCTTCAACGATTGACGAAATTTGAATGCTAGAAACACTTATCAGGGATTGAATGGAACGAATCGAGTGATTCGCTTCAAAATCATGGGAAAAAAATGAGATAATGTACGAAATTAAACTAGGTTTCTTCAAAAAAAAAGTTGAAGAACACGTTGATTGGGTGTTTGAATCATTGACTGGTGACGAAAATCGCACTATAATGTAGTGATTATTGAGATAGAAAGTGAAGAAAAGTTTGAGATGGTGGGTTTTGAAGTTACAGAGAGAAGAAGGGAGAAGATTGGATAAAATTGACTAAAATAGCATTTCTCTTTATTTTAAATTTTACCACATGTCATAATACTATTGCTTACTATACTTTCTAGCCAAAATAAACTTACTATTTGATCCTCTCCCAAATTATAATACTATTTTTTGAATGGCGAATTTTATTGCTACACGTGAATTTGAACTATGTTTTAAAAGACTTTGCTTTGTCACTAGACCATCAACTCTAACGACCATAAGTATTTTAATAGAATGAAAAGTCATACAAATAAAATAATTTTAAGACCAAACTTAACACAAAATAGTTATAAAATTACGGAACTCATAAATATATATGGAGAGAGGATATTGTTTAAAGTAGGGTAAATTACACATTTCGTCCTCTATGTTTGTATCGTATTACAACGGATAGCCTTTAACTTCCATAATTACAGTCACAATCATTTATTTGGAAAACTCATTACACCCTATGTCCTTTAGCACTAACAAGGTTCAAATTTTCAATTAAATTCAATCATGAGCATTGCACATGAGGGTAAATTCGTCTTTTTTACTATGTTAAGGACTATTTGTGCAATAAACATGTTTTGGTCATTAATCTATTCCTTCATCCCCTCTCTCTCTCTCTCTCTCTATATATATATATATAGGGGATCGCTAGAATGAGAACCAACACGAGTTATGAGAACCACGAGAACCGCGCCCCGCGGGTGGCCGTTGACCACGAAATTTTTTTTACACCTAGATCCGTATATTTTAGGACCGGGTGTAAATTTTTGGTTCAAACGGCGCGCCCGAGGGGGTAGTTTTTTACGCCCAAAGTTTGGGTTTTTTTAATTTTTCTTTTTTTTTACCAAACTTTGGGCGTAAAAAACTACCCCCTCGGGCGCGCCGTTTGAACCGAAAATTTACACCCGGTCCTAAAATATACGGATCTAGGTGTAAAAAAAATTTCGTGGTCAACGGCCACCCGCGGGGCGCGGTTCTCGTGGTTCTCATAACTCGTGGTGGTTCTCATTCTAGCGGCTCCCTATATATATATATATTATATATATATATAAAATTATATGCAATAGAAAGAACACTCCATCCAAATCTGCCACACACCACCACCACTATCAACCACCACCACCACTATCATTGTAGGATTTTGATGAATCATCCAATACGAGTCAATCAGAGTCAGATCTAGTTTCTAGAAAGGCGGAATCAGACTAGAAACCGTCAATCAGTGTTAGAACAAGAGTAGAAGAGTAGAAAGTCACTTTAAACATGTTCTTCATTCATATAAAACGTTTTGGTACAGAGAGAATTGGACAGCACTTCGTGACACAAATCCTCCAGAAGTTACAAATGAAGAACACTACTGACCTATATATAGGCCCACCAGTTCGCACCAAATAACATGTCCAGTCCGCACGAGTTGGGCAAAACCACTTCGTGCGACCTGACCTTCCAGGCCGTGCGAACTAGTCTATTACATATAAACTTTACATTTTAACATTTCAACTATTACATACTACTGACACGACATAGACTGATGACGTAGGTGATAGACATTATGCATCAACAAACTCCCCCTTGGATATTGCCGCAGTCTTCAGTCAGTCTGTCTTCAAAACTTCTTCACAAAGACTTGAAAAATTCTTCTCTTTGCTTTGGCTTTTTCAATAACGCTTTCCTGAGCTTTTCATTTTCCTTAGCAGCTCTCTGCTCATCTTCAGCTAGCCTTTGCCTCCATGTAGCTCGAGCTATTCTGTCTTTTTCTTCACGCTCTTCTTTCCTCTTCTTTGCTTTCAGAGACTCTTTCTTTAGGCTCCCCTTTTCGTTAAGCTTCCGTGCTTTTGGGATCGACACCTTGCTTTCCGGTTACAAGCTCCCCCTTGCGTCGAGCTCGTCTTCAGACTCCCCCTTAGACTCAGCTATCAGGATCATAATCTGGACTTTCATCTGCAAATCTCAAACATTTATGAGAAAAAATCATTTTGAATATCCAGGATTGATGACCTGGCTCTTTCAACATCTGCTAAAATATTTTTACAGTGAAAGCATTTTTAGTTGTCCAGGATTACTTGATTCTCTCCCCCTATCAAAATACTATAAAGATTTGACGATATTAAGAATCCAACAACTAAACCTAGCTCTTTACAAACAGATTTTACCAATTTGAGCATCCAAATCCCTCACAGTCAATCATCCAAGTCCAACTTAATGACCTTGGAGACTTCACAAACTGTTTTTGATTTTTGAATTTTATTTTTATTGTTTTTACCTTTTTAATAACACACTAAGTTAACCAAGTCCAAGTTAATGACCTTGGTCAACTGTTTAGCCTTCCAAATCCAAATTAATGACTTTGGCCGACCAAAATATGATCTCGCTGACAATTTGGACACATTTTAAGTTCAAATTAATGAACTTTGATACATTTTGAGCAATTACCAAAACTTTTCTCAAACTTTTCTTATCCAACCCAAATGATCCAACATGTTTAGCACTGTGGGACTTTGATCATCAGATCCCCAACGTCTGTTTTCGAAAATAATATGAAATGATAAATCTTTTTGAATTTTTCAACAATTTAGCTAAACAAATATAAATCTTTTGGAATTGAAGAAACTGGAAACTGTACAAACATATTTACAGAAAATTTTTGTGAGTTCGCGTAAGAGGATCTTATCAGTTTTTGAGACTTATCACCAACACCATTGATCTTGATTTAACTTTAAGTCTTAAACAAATTCACTTCTGATTGTCAGTATTGTTGTCCACTTAAACTTCTACACAAGTTTCAATTGATTCAAGATACGAATTAGTGTTTTAAGGACTGAACTTATTCGCGTGTCCCACCTCAGAATATACTCCCGTATCCAGACTTCTATATTCAGTCTTACAGGTGAGTGCACACTAATGATATCTGTAAGGGGTAAATGCGAGGCCATGAGAGCTCATGCTAGAACTTCCGTTCAATCGGAGAGATGATGGCTCGACTTTAGGTGGGTCCCCCTTGGGGATCTTCTTTTCAACAGCACATGATTAGCATTTTTCAATGTTTCATCATTTTTTATGCTGAGGGTGAGCTTTAAGAATAAAGCAGTGCAGAGTATTATACGAGGACTAGGCTATTGCTCCCGCAAAATCAGAAGTCCTGGTATAATACCCCAGATATCATCACGTACAAAGACCTAGTATGTCAGAAATAGAAAGCCCTTCAAACAAGATTTCGGGGGTTACCCATATATCCGAGAGATGTTCCCCACGAGATAAGCAAGTATTCGTTATGTTTATATCTCGAACTCTATCTACTAATCGTGTGAAGTGTACTGGCACATCATTAGTGAGACTCGTTTAAAACAATTTGACTTTCCATTTCTTTAGCATGTTGTGATAGTCCACTGATGTACTATCATTTCCTCTTTTTCACAACAAAACTCATTTTGTCTTTTTCAATGTTTTTGTATTTATGAAATTTTATCATGTTTTTGTATTTTCTATAAACTTTCTCCACCTAAAATCAAAAACATATTTTTGTGTTTTTGGTTTTATCAAAATCAGTAAAGAAACTGTACAGAAAACATGACAACTAGAAGCAGATCACTTCTGATCGCCGTCCTCCTCGGCCACACACTCTACCACCCTCCCAGAAAACAAATTCTTTAACCCGTTCAATTTTAAAAGATAATTAAATCTTGTTTTATCAAAGGGTTTAGTGTAAAAATCAGCTCTCTGATCATCGGTGTGAATATAATCAATTCGAATCAATTTTTTCTCGTAGCAATCACGAATAAAATGATGTCGAATCTCAATATGTTTTGTTTTTTAGTGTTGAACCAGATTTTTAGTGATATTAATGGTTGCCTCGTTGTCCACAAAAATTGGTGTGTCTAAGAATTGCAAACCATAGTCCCTCATTTGCTGTTGAATCCAGAGGATCTGAGAACAACAGCTGGAAGCCGAAACGTATTCAGCCTCACAAGTCGAGAGAGCGAATGTGGTCTGTTTCTTGCACTGCCAAGTGATTAGCCGAGTTCCGAAGAACTGGCAACCAGCAGTTGTGGACTTAGCGTTCAACTTACAGCACCCGAAGTCAGAGTTAGAATATCCAGTTAGAGAGAAGTCACCGGATTGGGGATACCACAAGCCGGTGCTTGGGCAACCTTTGAGATACCGTAAGATCCTCTTCACTATTATCATGTGTGATGCTCTGGGACTTGACTGATACCAGGCGCAGAGACAGGTTGGATACATGATGTCCGGTCGTGATGCTGTTAGATACATTAGCGATCCTATGATTGACCGATAAAGCGTTTCATCCACTTTCATCCGGACATATACCATGATTCGTAGCCAGGGGTTGATATGGGAGATGATTTGGACATATTGAATTTGTCCAACACATCATTCACATATTTGGTTTGGTGTATGAAGATTCCATCGGGCAGTTGCTCAACTTGAAGCCCGAGAAAGAACTTCATCTCCCCCATTGAACTCATTTCAAACTTCTGCTTCATGACCTTCTCAAACTCTTTACACAACTCATCGTTCGTTGATTCAAAAATTATATTATCAACATAAATTTGCATGATAAGTAGATGTCCTGCAACCTCTTAAGTGAACAGGGTACTATCGACAGTCCCTCTGGTGAACCCGTTGGTCAGCAGATGCTGGGAAAGCGTCTCGTACCAGGCTCTCGGGGCCTGGTGTAATCCGTATAACGCCTTGTCGAGTAGATACACATTGTCCTTGTGTACAGGATCAGCAAAGCCCAGTGGTTGACCGACGTTGTAACAACTCTCATTAAAATTACTATTTCTTATCTTATTTTGTCCAATAGGAAACCCTAATTAAGACCCCCAAGTAATACTGCATGACCCTGTAGGATCGTATTGACGATCAAGTGAGTCAATCTGAGTGAAAACACCACTGTTTATAAGGCGGAATCAAATAAACAGCTTGAATCAAAGAGAAATGAGTAGAAAAGCACTGAAAGACACTTTAAACACTGGTTTTCATATAAATTTGACACGAAAATTCGGCAGCAGTTCAGTACACCAATCTTCAGAACTGTTGCAAATGAGAGACCAACTCACCTATATATAGGCTATCAGAGTTCGCTTGAAACAGACTCAAGCGAAACATCATCACAACCTTTCGCTTGAACTTGACAAACTAGGTGTTCAAGCGAAACCCTATAAACATACTTTAAATGTACAATTCAGCCCCGATACTATATATACATGACATTTATTAGACCCTAGACTAAGACGTAGGCTTTAGACATCGTGCACTAACAAACTCCCCCTTGGATACAGCCGGAGTCTTCAGTCTTGGTCTTCAATCTTTACAAGGATCTGAACTTCTCTTCTCTAGGCTTAAGCTTTTTCAGCAGCTTCCTAAGCTTCTCGTTCTCTTCCTTCAGGCTCCCCCTTTCATCAATTTTCCATGCTTTTGGGATCGACACCTGGATTACCAGCAACAAGCTTCCTTTTGCATCAAGCTCGCCTTCAGACTCCCCCTAAGACTCTGCTATCAGGATCTTAATCTGGAACTTTCACCTGCACGCCTCAAACATATATAAGAATAAACATTTTAAAATGTCCAGAATTGATGATCTGGTTCTTTCACAATCCTATAAAGTTTTGACGATATAAAGAATCCAACAACTAAACCTAACACTTTACAAACAAATTTTAAACCTTTAAATTTTTACCAACACACCCAGTCAACCAAGTCCAATTTAATGACCCTGGTCAACTGTGTAGCCTGCCAAGTCCAAATTAATGACCCTGGCTGACCAAACTTATGAAGATGCTGAATTTCTGAAATGAAAACAAATTCAAATTAATGAACTTTTGTACGTTTAAGCAATTACCGATCATAAACCACAATGCACTGCTTCCCCAACCCTCAAGATCCGACATGTTTAGCACATAAGACTTTGATCATCCAGTCCCCGACATCCGTTGTCTAAAATAAGATAAAAAATAAAATCTTTTTGGATTTTGAATATGAGAAGCAATAAACTGTACACACAATCTTTTTGCGAGCGTGTTAAGGGATCATATCAGCTTCCGACAAGATACAAGTACCGTTAAGCTTAGATGACATTTTAAGCACTAAACAGTTTGCAATGATTGTCGATATACTGGTCCACTTTAAATTTTCACACAAAGTTCAATTTGTTCAGGATACGGATTTAGTATTTTTGAGACTTAAACTTATACGTGTGTCCCACCTCTTGAATATACTCCCGTATCCAGATCCCAATATTCAGTCTTACAGGTGAGTATACCTAGATAATATCTGTAGGGGGTTAGATGCGAAGGTCGTGAGAGCTCAGGTCAGAACTTCCGTTCAGCAGAGAGATGACGACTTCTTCGACTTTGGTGAGTCCCCTTTAGAGGATATTTTTTACAATAGCATTGATTTAGCAATTTTATTGTCTATTTCTGCTGAGGGCGGCGCTATATTTCAAGCATGCAGTAAAGTATTCTCCGGGGACTAGGCCATTGCTTCCGCATTATCAGAAGTCCCGGGATAATACCTCAGATATCACTAAGCATAAAGACCTAGTATCTCAAAAAGAGGGACCTTTCAAACAAGATTTCGGGGGTTACCCATATATCCGAGAGATGTTCCCCACATAAAAGCAAGTGAAATTTATGTTTATATCCCGAACAAATCTACTAAATGTGTAAAAACCTATCGGCATTTCATCTACAAGACTGCTTAACACATTTATACTTTACAATTCTTTAGCGTACTGCACTGTCTAGCTGATGTACTATCATTTCCCTTTTATACACAAACTCATTTTTACTTTTTCAAATGTTTTTGGTTTTTGTAGTTTTTATCATGTTTTTGTATTTTTCTGCAAACTTTCTCCCCTTAAAAAGAAAAACATATTTTTGTGTTTTTGTTTTTATCGAAAAGCAGAAAACAAACTGTACAAACAAAGTTGACAACATGATGTGGTTCACTTTTGATCGCCGTCCTCCGCGGCTTCACACTCAGTAACCCTCCCAGAAAGCAAATTTTTCAACCCATTCAATTTTAAAAGATAGTTAAATCTTTTTCGATCAAAAGGTTTAGTATAAAAATCAGCCTTCTGTTCATCGGTGTGCACATATTCAATTCTGATTAACTTCTTTTCAAAGCAATCACGTATGAAGTGATGCCGAATCTCAATGTGTTTAGTTTTCGAGTGGTGAACCGGGTTTTTAGTAATGTTAATGGCCGCTTCATTGTCCACAAATATCGGTGTATCCAAGAATTGCAAACCGTAATCCCTCATCTGCTGTTGGATCCAAAGGATCTGTGAGCAACAGCTGGAGGCCGAAACATATTCAGCCTCGCATGTAGAGAGAGCAACCGCGGTTTGTTTCATGCACTGCCAAGTGACCAATCTAGTTCCGAAGAACTGACACCCAGCAGTGGTGGACTTAGCATTCTGCTTACAACTACCAAAGTCCGAATCAGCAAAACCTGTGAGAGAGAAATCGCCAGACTTAGGATACCACAAGCCGGTGCTTGGGCAGCCTTTCAAATACCGTAATATGCGTTTCACGGCTGTCAAGTACGACTGGCGAGGATTTGACTGATAACGGGCGCACAAACAGGTCGGGTACATGATGTCCGGTCGGGAAGCAGTGAGATACATTAAGGATCCGATGATTGACCGGTACAATGTCTCCTCCACTTTGACACCACTCTCGTCAGGACAAATACCATGATTCTGTGCAAGGGGGGTTGATGCTGGACTGCATTGAGCCATATCAAACTTTTCAAGCACGTCCTTCACATATTTTGTTTGGTGAATGAAGATTCCATCGAGCATTTGCTCCACCTGTAGCCCGAGGAAGAACGTCATCTCCCCCATCGAACTCATTTCGAATTTCTTTTTCATCACCAACTCAAATTCTTTACACAAGTCGTCATTGGTCGAACCAAAAATGATATCGTCAACGTAGATATGCACAATTAGGAGATGGCCTGCAACTTCCTTTGTGAACAGAGTGCTATCTACTGTTCCTCTGATGAACCCGTTGCTCAAAAGATGTAGGGAAAGCATCTCATACCAGGCTCTCAGGGCCTGGTGTAAACCGTAGAGCGCCTTATCCAGCAGATAGACCTTGTTCTTGTGTTGTGGATCAGCAAACCCCGGCGGTTGTCCCACATACACCTCTTCTTTAATCTTTCCGTACAAGAAGGCAGATTTAACATCCAACTGGTACACTTTGAAGTCTTTCCATGAAGTAAATGCCAGGAAGATACGAATAGCTTCAAGGCGAGCAACAGGCGCGTAAACCTCATCATAATCGATGCCTTCTTGCTGACTAAATCCTTGTACCACTAATCGTGCTTTGTTCCGAACCATGACTCCTCTATCGTCTCTCTTACATTTGAAAACCCACTTCGTTTTAATCAACTTTTGATTCTCAGGGAGATCTACTAGTCTCCACACTCCCAACTTCTCGAATTGTTGCAACTCCTCCTGCATTGCATTTACCCAGCTATCTTCAGTCAACGCTTCTTTATACGTTCTGGGCTTGATCTGCCAAATAAAACATTTCAGTGAGAATTCCTCTTGTAAAGGAGCAACAGATGAATAAAAACATGTAAGTGCTCGGTTGATTTGATCTCTTGTTTTAACACCACTTTGAAGATCTCATATAATCTGATCTGAAGGATGGTAAGATAATGTTTGTGGCATGATGGTGTCAGGCACAACAACTTTCGATTGCTGAAACGAGATATCTAGATCACCGGTGTGATCCTCAGCTTCAGTTGATGCAACATTTGGATCCTCATCAAATATCAGAGAGTTTTCTGAATCTGAGTCATCGGTCTGGTCAAATGATGGAGCTTGTTCTACTGGGTCGTCATGAGCTGTTCCACTCGGACCTGCCTCATGATCGTTTGCACCAGTTGTAGGAGCGTTTGTATCCACATCTAGTTGAGAAACCACCAACGGTCTAGGCACCTGATCTTGAAAAGATGATTGCTGTTGTTGGTACAAGTAAGCAAGTTCCTCTTCACTCGGCTCCGTAGGTAGTTGGAACGACTCCCAGAGTTTATCGTAATCGAACAACAATCTGTTTCCGGGAAGTTGAGGTGATGCCGTGTGTTTCTGACAATCCACATGATGAACTTCAATTACCTTCTTCAAGCATGGAACGAACACTCTTTTTAAGGGACTCGCGTATCCCACAAAGAAACCTTCATTACTCTTCGCACCAAACTTTCCATCTTGATCTATGAAGGTACACGGTGATCCGAACGGCTCTAGAAACTTTAGATTAGGCTTATATCTGTGAAGAAGTTCAAAGCACGTCTTTTTGTATTTCTTCACAGTAAGCACTCGATTCAAAGTATAGCATGCCGCTGCCACAGCTTCACTCCAGAAATAGATCGGTAGTTTTGAATCGGCCAACATGGTTCGAGCAGTTTCAATTAGAGTACGGTTCTTTCTTTCAGCTACACCATTCTGCTGTGGAGTATATGGTGCACTGAATTCATGAAGAATTCCCTTCTAGTTACAAAACTCTAGCATGCGGTTATTCTTGAACTCCGTCCCATTATCACTTCTGATTCTTCGGATCGGTACCTTGTACAATGTTTCCATTTTCTTGAATAGAATCATCGGCGACTCAAACGTCTGATCCTTTCTTTCCATGCACACTACCCATGAAAACCTCGTATAATCATCAGTGACTACCAAGCAATACAAATCACCACTGATACTTTTTACATTGACCGGCCCGAAGAGATCCATGTGGAGTCTCTCAAGCGGTACTCTGATTGAATTCAGCAACTTTTGTGGGTGTGACTTCCTGATCTGTTTTCCTTTCTTGCAAGCTACACAGTCACCATTCAAATGAAAGTTTCTCAAATTTACACCTTCAACTAAATCATTTGATACAAGAAAATTCATTTTTCTAATATGAATGTGGCCCATCTTTCAATGCCTCATTATCGAATCCTTTTCAGTAGCTTTGGTTTTTGACACAAAACATTGTTTTTGATAATCTGTTGTTATTGCGACACTCATATCAAGAATGTACAAATCATTTACTTGTGGAGCTCGCAACAACACCATTTCTTTCGGAATTTTGAAACCAGGTTTTAAGACAAGACATTCATTTTTAGTGAAATGTACGGTAAAAGAATTATCACAAATTTATGAAATACTGAGTAAATTATTTTCCAATTCAAGTATGTAGTTCACTTTCTCAAACGAAATAACCCCATTTATCAGGGTTCCTTGGCCCACAATTCTTCCACCCTGATTTCCGGCAAATCCCACATAACCTCCGTTGATTGATTTTACGTCGTAAAGCAGTGCCAACATCCCCGTCATATGTCTAGAGGCTCCACTGTCCATGATCCATTTTGAAATTATAGACTTGGGCAGCCCCTGCAAACATTAGAGCAACTCATTCAAACAATGATGCCCATGGCTTCTTAACTGTTGAGACACTTCCAAACACTATATCACATTTCTCATCAATCTTTGGAAAGTTAAACGTGACATTCGGAACATCAGTTTTTACTTTTGGTTTTACTTCATTTGTGATCAGGGGAAATTCTGCAAGAAACTTATCAAGCTCAAATTCAAATTTATGATTATCATTAGCAACCACTTTTGATTCATAAAATTCCTTTACCCCTTTGACTTTTCTGTCAACCATTTTTCCAAAAATATTTAGAACATTGGGATTAAAGACTTTTGAATCAAACTTTAACTCATTTTCCATTTTCTTCACCTCAACAACTTGTTTTGGTTTAACCACCCATGATTGAGTTTCAAAAATTTTTGTTTTCGGATAAATCTTTGAAGTCTTTTGTGACTTTGAAGATTCGCCAATTTCAAATGTCGATTTCGGATTATCTTCCGACTTCAATGATTCACCTCTTTTCAAGATGCGGATTGGTGAAACCATTTGTTTTTTACCCTTTTTGTCAACTGGTGACTTAGGTCGAGGTTTTTGAACAACAGATTTTACGACAGGTTTTTCGAAAACTTTCTTGCATTGTTTTGCCATGTGACCGATTTCATTGCAGCGATAACAAACTCTTTTGTCATACTCGACAAAAGTTGACTTAAACGACTCTTCTTTCAGTTTCTTAGCCGTATTGAAATCGTCAACGGCTTTTTGACTAAAAATGTATTCCTTCTCATCATCCACACTTGGTCCAACAACAAAGATATCATTCATTTTATCCTTTGTCTTGACAACCTTTTTAGCCATCTTTTTCTCAAAACCAATTCCTTTGTTTTTAAAATTGTTACCATTTTTCTTGTTACCATTCCCTTCCCACTTATTTTTGCCCAAGTTGTTGGAACATGACGTAACAAATGACTTTTTAGGTTTCGAAAAGAATTCTTTGTTGTTTATCACATCAATGTCAATTTCAACCAATTTGAAAACCTTTTCAACATTTTCAATTTTAGTCAATTCCAATTCTTTCTTTAATGATGCGATTGTGTCAATATGAAAATTAACTTCCACTTGTTTATCAAAAAGTGTTGCTTTTGCTAGTTTTGTGGCTTTATCATTTTTGACACTTTCCTTTTTAATCATTTTAACTGATCTGGCTAGTGTATCATATGCTTCTTTGACTTGTCCTAGATCAAATTTTAACATGTCAGCATGTTCTTTCAATTCCTGAAACTTAGTGTCTTTTTCAAGACACTCCATGCATGGTTGTAAACACTTTTGGCATGGTGTTTCAGATATTGAATCCACTTTCTCAACAATTTCTGCTTCATGAGCAGTTTTCACTTCCTGTTTACCGACATCTTTGGACTCTGACTCAGACACTTTCTTAGTTTTGGTCTCCTCAATTCCCGACTCCTTATCTGACTCCTTTTGAACTGACTCGGTACCGACAGACTCGGGTTTCACAAGTTCTGTGTCTACCTCTCTCAGTTTTGCCATGAGAGCCTTGTCAGCAATTTTTTTCAAAGTGTCTTCGGTCATTTCCTTTGTCACATCGATCATTTCTTCGACAAATTCTTTCTTCTCCTCATATCTTGGACACAATCCAGTAGTCGGTTCTTCAAAGAATCCAGAAAAAAAAACAAAAATATTAGGAGGCATGATAGATCTCAAAGAACTGGATAATACCTCCTGCTCAGATTGAGAATAATGAACTTCTGCATCTAACTCCTCAATGTCAACCACATTATCCACAGAAACATCTTCAATAACCACTTCAGTTTCAACAACACTTTCGGTCACTTCAACTATCTCAGCCATCATAGCCTGTCCATCACTTCCAGGGATATATTTATCCGAACTGAATCCCTCAGCAACTTTCTCGTCATCCTGGTTCACAATGAGAGCTTTCTCTGGTTTGTTCTCGATTTGTGGTCTTTGAACTACAGGTTGCTGATTTGGTCGGTGATAAATTGCCTGTCTGTAATAATCATTCGTGAACGGGTTCTGATGATTATTCACTTCTCTATTTGGGCATTCCCTTTTGAAGTGGCCGCTCTCTTTGCACTTGAAGCAGGTTACTTTAGACTTGTCGAAACCTAGTTTCTGATCAGGTCCAGAAAGGCTGTTTCTGCCAGTGATTTCCATAAAGCGCTGTGCTCTCCTCACAAGACTAGCCATCCCCCACTTAATATCTATTAACTCAAGCTCCTCCGGGTCAATCTGATCGTAATCTTCTTTGGTCATGTCCGGATTCCCGATCTTACCCGCTAGCAGAGACTCATATAACTCTAACACGGAAGCCAACAATGCAATATGCTGTTTCGCAGCTGATTCAGTGAATTCATTCCCATTCTTGATATTTACTGCAATGTTGCATTGGATCCCAGAAACATATGCCTGATTGTTTGAGCTGGTCGAGCTTTGAGGTGATGTCTGTTCAGAAGCTTTAAAGTTTGGCTCGTAGCTGGAAAATGGTGAAGGCTTGTTTGTTTGTGGAGTATTTGATGAAGCACTTGATGATGTGTCCGCACTGAAACTAGTTTGTATCTTTGGACTCTGATTTGTTGTAACTGGAATACTGCCTTTGTAATACAAAGATACATCTTGTTGAACATTTATTGAGTTCATCTTTCTAATTTTTAGCAACTCCAACTCTTGAGCTTCAATCTTTTCTATGAATGCACTAAGATTTAGATTCCCAAAATCTGAATTGTTTTTCAACATCATCAGATACGTGCCCCACTCTTCATATGGTAATGCATCACACAACTTATCAATCAATTCTTCATTGTTCTTTTCAATTTCTAATCTCTTCATTTCAAGTACTAAATGGCAATATCTATCGAGCAATTGCTTTGTTGTTTCACCCTTCATGCTGGTAAAAATATCAAACTCCTTCTTTAATAAAGCCTTTTTATTCTTGACCATTGACACACTACCTTGAAACTTCAATTTCAATGCTTCCCACATAGATTGAGCATTATCTTCATGTTGTAATAACACTAAAATGTCTTCTTTGATAGCCTGCTGAAGGATACTAATCATCTTTTTCTCGGCTTTGAAATCATTTTGTTCTGATTCTGTCAAACTTCCTATACCCTTTGGATAATTTCTCCCATCAACCGGTGGAACATACTTTGACTCTCTCTTCATCCAGCACTCAAAGTGATTAGCCTAGACCTAGTTTTTAAATCTGCTTGACCATCCTGAGTATTCATCTATGTTCATAAGCTTGGGAGGCTTTTGCATTGTTCCCAATTCGTTCTCCATGTTGACGTTTTGCATAAGACTACCCGAGGTTTGTCCTGCTGCCATACCACTGCCCGCAAAGAAGTTGTAAAAGTCTTGGTTTTCCATTTTTAGGTTTACCGAATAGTTTTTAAGTTTTTCAAACACACACTTTTCACAAACTCAGACAATCGAACAATAACTCGAACACAATGGACTTTTGAGAAATCAGCAACACTCAAGCGAAACCTTTTTCAAGTAGAAAAATAGTTTCAAGCGAAAGCAATCTCAAGCGAAAACCCAGAGGTTTTCAAGCGAAACAGCAAGTGATCTCAAGCGAAAGGCACAAATCAAGCGAAAAGGATTCCTTCGCTTGAAATAATCACAAACTTTCAAGCGAAACACAAGTAACTCAAGCGAAAGGGTGTGTCTCGCTTCAAACTGCCATGTGTTTCAAGCGATATGAAAAAAATTCAAGCGAGAAACTCGATTTTCAAGCGATAGGGTACAGTTCTATCAAGCGAAACCCAATTTTAAGCCATTTTTTATCACTTTTAAGTCGAATTTTAAGCTGATACTCTCAAGGGTTTGTTAAAACTTAGTTACGCACACAATGTTCAAAAATCAGTCCATTTTGTCCGTGTAAAAGTCCAGAAATCAGAATTTGTGTAGAAAAGAGCTTTGATTCAGGTATTTTTACTCATGACTGGCTCTGATACCAATTGTAGGATCGTATTGACGATCAAGTGAGTCAATCTGAGTGAAAACACCACTGTTTATAAGGCGGAATCAAATAAACAGCTTGAATCAAAGAGAAATGAGTAGAAAAGCACTGAAAGACACTTTAAACACTGGTTTTCATATAAATCTGACACGAAAATTCGGCAGCAGTTCAGTACACCAATCTTCAGAACTGTTGCAAATGAGAGACCAACTCACCTATATATAGGCTATCAGAGTTCGCTTGAAACAGACTCAAGCGAAACATCATCACAACCTTTCACTTGAACTTGACAAACTAGGTGTTCAAGCGAAACCCTATAAACATACTTTAAATGTACAATTCAGCCCCTATACTATATATACATGACATTTATTAGACCCTAGACTAAGACGTAGGCTTTAGACATCGTGCACTAACAGACCCCTAAAAATTTCAGAACAGTTGGAATCAGGATAAGGGCCCTTAAAACTCAAGGGGGGGGGGGGTATTCCCTAATTGATATTATCCTTACAGTTTTCCATAGAAATCGAATTTTATCGAATCGAAGACTCACCTATGCTACAAACAGACGCGGCTACCCTACCCTAGAACTGCACACCTCGCGCCACGTGACAGGCTCTCGCGCCACGCGAGGGAGACCTTTTTCCAGTATAAATCCAGGGGTTTGGCACTTGAAGTTTGGCGTTGGTTCGACGTGAAAATTCAATTCGTACACTGACATATCGTCTGTTTACTCTAAAAACACACACAGCACAAAATTATGCCACGATAACAGGGTAATAACTCGATCACCGCTACGATTCAGTGTCCGATCGATTGAAACCAATCCGATGGATGTTTAAGTGCTGCCCAAACTCGGGCTATACTTTGTCATTCGTTGTGAATCTGATGGATGTTTAAGTGCTGCACTTTGTCATTCGTTGTGAGGGTTTTGATTTCGTGAGCTTATCGTAAATGTTGTATTAAGTTACTGACCTAGTTTTCGTGTGCATTGTTATTTGAATTAGGTTAATCAGGCTAAAAATCAGTAGGCTAAACGCTACCCGTCTAAATCTACAATGTGAGTCATTCTCTTTTTATCAAATTACTTTCGAAACTCTATTTGTTTTCAAGGTTATAATTACAGGGATTAAGTCTTTGTAATCTTCAATTACTGCCGGTATGTGGGGTTTTGTATACATTACTTGATACCCGTCACCATTGGACAACGGGTTAGCCAATGGGTGATCTGACCATAGTCACAGATACAGTCGAGTGACAAATACCGATTTGGGGTAATTGGTTGATAGAAACAATGTAATCACCCTTAATACTGTATATTATAACAATGTGTCATTTTGTGCAACTTGAATGACTCGCCAGTATTTCCCTGCTGATAAAATTTTTTAAAACATGTTTCAGGTGATCTGCTGTAATCAAGTAAAAAGTGCCATGTAGCACTGCAAGCTTGAAGAAGTGGCTCAATAAAATAAAGAAACATGTTTCTGTAAAAACAGGGATTTCCTAGGGAAATCACCTTTATTGTAAATTATGGGTGTTATCCCCAATTTGTGAAATAAAATAAAGTGGGTATTTTCAAGTTTTAAAAGATCCTGTTAAATTCCGCTGCCAACATAATAAATACCACCGGGGTTTCTGTCCCGCGGCTCCTGAAACTGGTAAAACTGGGCCGGGGGCCGTGACAGAAAAAGGTGGTATCAGAACCACTGATTTAAGCCAATTAAGTATTTAGAAATACTTAATTTTTCTGATTGCCATTCTGTGATTCTATTAAAATTTAATTTACAAAATTTTAACTTAGAATTTTGTATGTTTCTTCATATATGCTAACAGCATGAATAAGTTGTCTGAAGCTCTTCAGAATATCACTATCCATTCTGCTGACACTTAAGTCTTAAATTCTGTGTTAGGAAATAACTTTTTGTGATTATGTGTTTTTGTGTTATTTGACTATTTGTTAATCTACAGTATGGGTAAGCAAAGAATTTCGGACATCTATCGTCAATTAGATAGCTCACCAAAAGATAAGGGAACCTCATTTCAACCAAATTCCTCAGTATACTCAGCAGATACTGAGGAAGGAATATTTATTCGTAAGGCACAGTCTGAGAAACCACTTACCCCTAAGAAAAGAAGTTGGATTATTAGAAAAAGTCAAGAGAAAATAAAGAAGTCACAACAAAAAGGAGTGAAAATTAATAAGGAAACTCAGGAAACAGGTAATGACCCACCATGGGAAGATGAATTAAATGAACAATGGGTAAATCTCTACATGTTAGCCACTATAGCAGTAAATGCTAACTTATAGTTGAACCGCCAAACCAGTACTAGCACCCATGCCACCTATGAGCTAGAAACTTTAAAGAAACTTCGCCCATTAGATAACAAATTAGTAGAGGAAGGAGATAGAATAAACCTTACATAGAAGCATATTAAGTATAATATTCTTAGATAAATTAAAATAAATTATGGATGCACAACTACTAGTATAATTTGAATTCCAGTTGTAGTTTGTAATAGATACATATATATAAAAGTCGTTATGTTAGCCGTTTTAATCAATTTGTTTGTATAATAATACTTAAATAATTGTACTAGATATTAGTCTGTAATAATTAATACTTGATAAATGAAACAACGAAGTGAACCAGGAGAAACCAGAATAAATGATAATAATGGAAACCGAAAATCTAATAATTAGTAGTACAAGAAATTCTCAATGCCTTAGTATAAGCTTTAAAATAAGCTAATTAATTAAATAGATAATTTGTGATGGATATTGGTATGAGATGAGGATAATAACTAGAAAAGTGCAAATATGATAAATAAGCAATAACACTTGGCCACTGTTATATCTTGTTTATTAGTATTACTCGATTCTAGAATATGATCCATCATGAGAATACTAATTTCTTTGTTTCTTGATATGAGCCATACACTTTTAAAATCATGATTTGAGAAAATCCTATTTAAGGGAATTACAATAATAATTACCTCTCCGGCAAGACTGGGTATGGTGTAGTAGACTCTCCAGCTTGTCCAAGTGAGATGAGGGTACCTCTCCGTCGAGATCGGGTGAGATGAGGTATATGTTATGATAATGAAAATCCCCAAATAATACCATGACTTGATCTGTTTTTAGAAATATGAATATGTTAAATACATTTGACCTTATGAAGGGTATGTATATTACAGTATGTGAAATATATGATATAGATATGTATATCTATGAGAAAATCCAAAGATCATAATGATTGACAATTAGGGATAAATCACAGACAGATGTGTCAATTATAATTTTAGATTTAATCAGGAATCTCCCGTATATAATTATAAATTCAGATGAAAAACATTATTTTGTTTAAATCATCACTTTCATAATTAGTACGATAAGAGGAACAGTAATAATTCTTTAAAGTTGGAATACTACCAAAAGTATAAAGAATGTCTAGTAGAGACAGCAAATGGAGAAACTGTTAGGATTTCTGAAATCTTGCAAGAAGCAAGAATAGAAAATCAGAAATTTATTGCAAACCTTTACCCCATGAATTTAGCAGGATTCGATGTCGTATTAGGAATGGATTGGTTAGTAGCTAACCATGCTCGAACCCTTTGTGATAAGAACTCCATAGAAATCCGTTCACCCACGGGAGAAATAATTATGATTACAGGGGATAAGCCGCGTAAACCCATGAAGTTCATTTCAGTAATGAAAGTAGCTAGTTATGAACGAAAGCAAGAAATAGTGTATATGATTTCGGTAATCATTAGCACTAAGGGTAAGGAACTTAAAGAAATTCCTGTAGTATCAGAATACTCGGATGTATTCCCAGAAGAATTACCAGGATTACCACCAGATAGGGAGGTAGAATTTAGAATTCATCTAATTCCTGGAACTACACCGATAGCCAAGGCACCTTATCGGTTAGCACCCACCGAAATGTTAGAATTGAAAAAGAAATTAGATGAGTTGCTAAGTAAAGGATTCATACAACCTAGTTCATCCCCTTGGGGAGCACCAGTGTTGTTCGTAAAGAAGAAAGATGGTTCTATACGAATGTGCATTGATTATAGGGAATTGAATAAGGTTACAATCAAGAATCGATACCCTTTGCCTAGGATTGATGATCTTTTTGATCAACTTCAGGGGGCTGGATACTTTTCTAAGATAGATTTACGCTCCGGATATCATCAGTTGAAGGTACAAGAAGAAGACATACCTAAAACTGCTTTCAGAACTAGGTATGGACATTACGAGTTTACAGTTATGCCTTTTGGATTAACAAATGCTCCGGCAGCATTTATGGACATGATGAATAGGATCTGTAAACCTTACTTGGATAAATTTGTAATTGTTTTCATCGACGATATACCTATTTATTCCAAAAGTCAGGATGAGCATTGTCAGCACCTGCATGCACTCTTAACTTTGTTAAGAAAGAAAAAGCTTTACGCCAAATTCTTGAAGTGTGAATTTTGGCTACAGGAGGTGCAATTTTTAGGACACATGGTGAATCACGAAGGCATTCACGTAGATCCCTCCAAGATAGAAGCGATCACCAAATGGAAGGTCCCGCAATCAGCTACGGAAGTTAGAAGTTTTCTAGGATTAGCTGGATACTATAGGTGCTTTATTAATGATTTCTCTAAGATAGCTGTGCCATTAACTAAGATAACCTGTAAAACAGTTAAGTTTGAATGGGGACCTAGGCAAGAAGAGGCTTTTAGGATTTTAAAACAAAGATTAACAAACACCCCAATTCTTGCCTTACCAGAAGGGACAGAAGATTTTGAAGTTTATTGTGATGCTTCTAAGCTAGGATTAGGAGGGGTGCTGATGCAACGCAAGAAGGTAATTGCATATGCATCAAGACAATTGAAGAAGCATGAAGAAAACTATACGACTCATGACTTAGAATTAGGGTCGATAATTTTTGCCCTTAAGATTTGGAGACACTATCTGTATGGAAGTAAGTTTACTGTTTATACAGATCATAAAAGCTTAAAGTACATATTTGGGCAAAAAGAATTGAATATGAGGCAAAGAAGACGGATGGAAATTCTAAGTGACTACTACTGTGATATTCAATATCACGAAGGAAAAGAAAACGTAGTTGCAGATCCCTTAAGTCATAAGTATCACGAAATGCAAAAGCGAGTTCGTGCTCTTAGATTAAGTTTACAATTAAACTTAATGGAACAACTGAAGAATGTTCAGGAAGCAGCAATCAAGGATGATGCTGAAGGAATGAAAGGAAGAATAAAGGAATTAGAGCAAGGAACTGATGGAATTTGGAGATTCCATAAAAGAAGAATTTGGGTACCTAAGCAAGGAGAATTAAGAAATAAGATTTTAGAGGAAGCCCATAAATCTAGATATACCATGCACCCGGGAAATAATAAGATGTACCAAGATTTAAGAAATAATTTCTGGTGGATAGGAATGAAAAAGGACATAGCTAGATACGTTTCTAAGTGTCTAACTCGTTCACAAGTTAAGGCAGAACACCAGAAACCTTCAGGATTACTCCAACAATTAGAAATGCCTATATGGAAATGGGAACTAATAACCAT
The DNA here is from genome assembly GCA_030545235.1 of Helianthus tuberosus. Classification (NCBI taxonomy): domain Eukaryota; kingdom Viridiplantae; phylum Streptophyta; class Magnoliopsida; order Asterales; family Asteraceae; genus Helianthus; species Helianthus tuberosus. The sequence goes on from CM060411.1 coordinate 92,375,110, forward strand.
GGACTTTGTTACTAAGTTACCCAAAAACCAGAAAAGGTAACGACGCGATTTGGGTAATTGTGGATCGATTAACCAAATCAGCTCATTTTCTACCCATAAAAGAAACCTTTAGCATGGAAAGGTTAGCAAAGTTGTACGTAGACGAGGTAGTATCCTTACATGGAGTCCAACTCTCCATTGTATCAGATAGAGATAGTCGTTTCACTTCGCATTTCTGGACAAGTTTCCAAGAAGCTATGGGGACGCGATTAAATTTAAGTACAGCTTATCATCCCCAAACAGATGGACAAAGTGAAAGGACGATCCAAACCCTAGAAGACATGCTCAGGGCATGTGTAATAGATTTTGGTGGAAACTGGGATGACCACCTACCCTTAATTGAATTCTCCTATAATAATAGTTATCATACAAGCATTGAAGCTGCCCCATTCGAAGCACTGTATGGTCGAAAGTGCAGAACTCCAGTTTGTTGGGCAGAAATAGGAGAAAGCCAATTATCAGGTCCCGAAATTATACAAGAAACTACCGACAAGATCACTCAAATCAAGGAAAGACTGAAAATGGCTCGAGATCGCCAGAAAAGTTATGCAGACAATCGACGCAAGCCACTGGAATTTCAAGTCGGAGATAAGGTACTCTTGAAAGTTTCTCCTTGGAAAGGAACAGTTCGGTTCGGAAAGAAGGGAAAGCTAAGTCCAAGGTACGTAGGACCATTCCTAGTAATCCAGCGAATAGGACCAGTTGCCTATCGCTTACAACTACCAGAAGAGCTAGCTGGAATACATGATGTATTTCATGTATCCAACCTCAAGAAATGTCTATCTGACGAATCCCTGGTAGTACCTCTTCAAGATGTAGAGGTAAATGAAAAGTTAAAATTTGTTGAGAAGCCACTGCAGATAGAAGACAAAAAGGTTAAATTCCTCAAACACAAAAGACTAGTACTTATCAAAGTTAAGTGGGATTCAAAGAGAGGGCCTGAGTATACTTGGGAACTGGAATCCGAAATGAAGCGAAAGTATCCCTACTTGTTCCAGTGAATCTCGAGGATGAGATTTTTATTAAGGTGGGGAGGATGTGACAACTCTCATTAAAATTATTATTTCTTATCTTATTTTGTCCAATAGGAAACCCTAATTAAGACCCCCAAGTAATACTGCATGACCCCTAAAAATTTCAGAACAGTTGGAATCAGGATCAGGGCCCTTAAAACTCAAGGGGGGGTATTCCCTAATTGATATTATCCTTACAGTTTTCCGTAGAAATTGAATTTTATCAAATCGTCGACTCACCTATGCTACAAACAGATGTGGCTACCCTACCCTATAACTGCACCCTTCGCGCCACGCGACAGGCTCTTGCGCCACGCGAGGGAGACCTTTTTCCAGTATAAATGCAGGGGTTTGGCACTTGAAGTTTGGCGTTGGTTCAACGTTAAAATTCAATTCGTACACTGAGATATCGTCTGTTTACTCTAAAAACACACACAGCACGAAATTATGCCACGATAACAGGGTAATAACTCGATCACTGCTACGATTCAGTGTCCAATCGATTGAAACCAATCCGATGGATGTTTAAGTGTTGCCCAAACTCGGGCTATACTTTGTCATTCATTGTGAATCCGATGGATGTTTAAGTGTTGCCCAAACTCGGGCTATACTTTGTCATTCGTTGTGAATCTGGTGGATGTTTAAGTGCTGCACTTTGTCATTCGTTGTGAGGGTTTTGATTTCGTGAGCTTATCGTAAATGTTGTATTAAGTTACTGACCTAGTTTTCGTGTGCATTGTTATTTGAATTAGGTTAATCAGGCTAAAAATCAGTAGGCTAAACGCTACCCGTCTAAATCTACAATGTGAGTCATTCTCTTTTTATCAAATTACTTTCGAAACTCTATTTGTTTTCAAGGTTATAATTACAGGGATTAAGTCTTTGTAATCTTCAATTACTGCTGGTATGTGGGGTTTTGTATACATTACTTGATACCCGTCACCATTGGACAACGGGTTAGCCAATGGGTGATCTGACCATAGTCACAGATACAGTCGAGTGACAAATACCGATTTGGGGTAATTGGTTGATAGAAACAATGTAATCACCCTTAATACTGTATATTATAACAATGTGTCGTTTTGTGCAACTTGAATGACTCGCCAGTATTTCCCTGCTGATAAAATTTTTTTAAAACATGTTTCAGGTGATCTGCTGTGATCAAGTTAAAAGTGCCATGTAGCACTTCAAGCTTGAAGAAGTGGCTCAATATAATAAAGAAACATGTTTCTGTAAAAACAGGGATTTCTCAGGAAAATCACCTTTATTGTAAATTATGGGTGTTATCCCCAATTTGTGAAATAAAATAAAGTGGGTATTTTCAAGTTTTAAAAGATCCTGTTAAAATTCCGCTGCCAACATAATAAATACCACGGGGTTTCTGTCCCGCGGCTCCTGAAACGGGTAAAACTGGGCCGGGGGCCGTGACTGACGTACACCTCTTCTTTAATCTTGCCGTAGAGGAATGCAGATTTGACATCCAGTTGATAGACCATGAACCCCTTCCATGACGTGAACGCCAAGAAGATTCTGATTGCCTCAAGTCGAGCAACGGGAGCATATACTTCATTAAAGTCAATCCCTTCTTGCTGACTAAATCCTTGGACTACCAAACGTGCTTTGTTCCGTACTATAACCCCTCTATCATCTCTCTAACATTTGAAGACCCACTTGGTCTTGATCAACTTCTGATCTTCCGGGAGATCAACCAACCTCCACTCCAAGCTTTTCAAACTGTTGTAACTCCTCTTGCATTGCATTTACCCAACTCTCTTCGGTCAATGCTTCTTTATACGTTTTCGGCTCTATCTGCGAGATAAAACATTTTAATGAGAAGTCTACTTGTAAAGGTGCTACAGAGGAGTAAAAACATGTAAGCCCTTTGTTTATTTGTTCGCGGGTTTTCACGCCGCTTTGAAGGTCACCAATGATTTACTCCGACGGAAGGTAAGATAATGTTCTTGGCATGACCGTGTCCGGTATGCTCACTTCCGATTGCAAATTTGTTATATTATGATAACACGTGTGATCAATAGCATTTGAAGTCGCAATATTTAGTTCCTCATCATAAATCGGATCGGTTTCCGATTCTGAGTCGTCAGATTGGTCAAATATTGGAGCTGTTTCTTCTGGGGGTACATGTGCAGTTCCACTAGGACCAGCCTCATGATCATTTGAACCCACGGTGGGCGAAGAAACTACCAACGGTCTCGGCACTTGTTCTTGTGAAAGAGACTGCTGTTGTTGGTATAAGAATGCCAGTTCCTCCTCATTCGACTCTATCGGTAAATGGAATGACTCCCAGAGATTGTCGTAACCAAATAGCTACCTGTTTCCGGGAAGTTGATTCGGAGCAGTAAACCTTTGATAGTCAACGTGTTGAACTTGTATGATCTTCCCCAAACTCGGAACAAAAACTCTCTTCAACGGACTAGCGTATCCTACAAAAAAACCTTCATTAGCTTTTGCACCAAATTTACCGTCTGGATCAATAAATGTGCATGGTGATCCAAATGGTTCTAAGTATTTCAGATTCGGTTTGTAAAGATGAAGCAATTCGAAACAAGTTTTCTTGTACTTCTTCACCGTAAGAACCCTATTGAGTGTGTAACATGCCGTGGCAACCACTTCACTCCAAAAATATACCGGTAATTTCGAATCTGCTAACATGGTACAAGCCGTTTCGATCAACGTACGATTTTTTCGTTCTGCGACACCATTTTGTTGAGGAGTATACGGTGCGCTGAATTCATGAAGAATTCCTTTATCGTTGCAGAATTCGAGCATACGGTTGTTCTTGAATTTCGTGCCATGGTCGCTTCGAATACGTCTGATCGGCAGTTTGTAAACATTCTCCATCTTTTTTAATAGCTTCATCAAAGAATCAAACGTTTCATATTTTCTCTCTAAAAACAACACCCAGGAAAATCTTGTAAAGTCGTCAGTAACAACTAAACAATATAGATCTCCACTTATGCTTTTCACATTTACCGGTCCGAAAAGATCCATATGGAGTCTTTCGAGCGGTAATCTGATGGAGTTCAAAAGCTTTTTCGGGTGCGATTTCTTCGTCTGCTTCCCTTTCTTGCATTCAATACAGTCATCGTTAAGATGAAAGCTTTTCAAATTAACACCTTCTACAAGATCATTATGAACTAAAAAGTTCATCTTCCTCAAGTGAATATGACCCATTTTATGATGCCACATGATGGATTCTTTTTCAGTCGCCTTCGTCTTACTCACAAAGCATTGTGCCTTTTTATCTGTCGTTGTTGCAACGCTCATGTCTAGTATATAGAGATCGTTTTCACGAGGAGCGCGCATCAACACCATTTCTTCTGGCATTTTAAACCCTGGTTTAAGAATCAGACATTCATCTTTTGTAAAATGAACAGTGAATGACTTATCACAAATCTGAGAAATGCTCAACAGATTGTTTTCTAACTCAGCAATGTAAGTATTCCTTCTCCAACAATTCTTCCACCTTGAGTTCCAGCAAACCCGACATAACCTCCATTGATTGATTTGACATCATATAGCAGTGCTAACATCCCTGTCATGTGCCTTGAGGTGCCGCTATCCATTATCCATTTAGAAATGATAGACCTTGGAAGCCCCTACACACATCAAAAAAACATTTACTTAAACAATGATACCCAAGATTTTTCAACATTTGATACACTACCAAAGACAATATCGTGAGCTACTATGTCAACTTTTGGAATGTTAAAAACAACATTTGGAACATCAAATTCTGGGTCTGATTTTAGAGCTCCTTCCTTGATATGTGGGAATTCTTCAATCAACTTATCTAACTCAAACTCAATTTTCTCATCAATTGTTGCAAAGATTTTCGGTTCAGATTTTAAAACCTCTTCCATTTTCTTTTCCTCAAAAGAATGTTTAGGTTTCTCCACCCATGATTGACTTTGGGAAGTCTTTGTTTTAGAATAAACCTTTGAAGTCTTTTGTGATTTTGAAGATTCACCAATTTCAAAAGTTGATTTTGGTTTGTCCTCTGACTTCAATGATTCACCGCGTTTAAGAATACGCATGGGGGATACCATAGGTGATTTTCCCGTAACATCCTTTGAAATTTTAGGTATTGGTTTATGGAAAACTGGTTTTATTATCTTTTTGACACATTGTTTGGCCATGTGACCGATTTAATTGCACCGATAACAGATTCTTTTGTCATATTCAACAAAAGTGGATCTGTTGGCCTCGTCTCTTATCTTTTTGGCCGCAATAAAATCGTCAATTGCTTGCTTACTAAAGATATAATCCTTTTCGACTTCTATATTATTACCAGCCACAAACACTTCACTCAATTTCTCTTTTGGCTTAACTGCTTTCTTAGCCATTTTCATCTCAAAACCAACACCTTTCTTTTTGTAATTATTACCATGTCTTTTGTTATTACCATTGTTACCCACCCATTCATTCTTCTTTCCCGGGTTGTTTGTTGGTTGTTGTTTAACAAAAGATTTTTTCGGTTTTGATAGAAACGAATTATTGTTAACTTCTGAGATATCAATTTCCACGAGTTTAAAAACTTTTTCAACCTTTTCCAGGTTCGCATTCTGAATCGGATACTCAAAATCAGTGTACATTTTGTCAGTTTCGGTCATCGTGTAAACCACAATGATCGAATCGTCATCCAAAACTTTATCTGATTTTGGGATAAACTTATCAAGAAAGTTTCCGTCATCTTCAGAATCTGAACTGGAATTCTCAAAATGAGTTTTAACTGTTTCGAAATCAGTGTTATCACTCTCTTCATCCAACACTTGGTCTACAACTGTTTTAACCAGTTGTGACTCGTTGTCGGTGTCAGGCGGAGAGAATGTAACATCTATGTTTTCCGGTAACTCATTCTCTTATGTTCTCAGTTTGAGATTCAATGCCTCATCCACCCCGTCTGGATATTTCTGAGTATAATGATTCCACATTGGGGGTGGAACATTTTTGAAAGCTGGTTTAACTTCAGTTTGTTGATGAACAATCTGATCAATCACATATGAAGATGAAAGGTAACTGATCAACTTTTTGTCGACTCTTTCTGTCTCAATGCGCATCAGTTCAAGTTCCTTCTTTAGAGATGCGATTGTGTCCAGATGGATGTTAATCGACATTTGCTTATCCATGACCGTAGCTTTGAGCAAATTAGCAATTTTGTCATTTTCTTTACTCTCAGTGTAAATCATTTTAATTGATCGTGACAAAGTGTCATAAGCTTCTTTAACATCATTAAAGTCAAATTTTAATTTGTCGTTAAACTTTTTCAATTCTTGAAACTGTTTGTCTTTTTCAAGACAATCCATGCATGGTTTCAAACAGTTTTCGCATGGCTTTTCAAGAATTGGATCAACCTTTTCAAAAACATTTTCTTGTTTATCATTTTTACTTTCCGATTTACCAAACTCTCCGGACTCAGATTCAGATTTCTCTCCGGATTCAGACTTCACATTTTCTGACTTATCATCGGACTCGGACTTCTCTCCTGACTCATACGTATCACAAGTCTCTATAATTGACTCCTTTTCAACAGACACTAACTCTTGAGCTGCATCTTTGGTCTCATTGTTATCAGAAGGTGTTTTAGTTTGTTCTACCTCTTTCAGCTTGACCATAAGAGCTTTGTCTGCTATTTCTTTCAAAGTCTCTTCATTCATTTCCTTTGCGACATCAATGATCTCTTGAAGCGGAGTTTGTTCAACTTCGTACTGTGGGCAAAAACCCGTAGTCGGTTCACTAAAGAAACCTGCAAAAGAATCAAACACATTAGCTGGCATTATAGATTTAAATGCATTAGCAATAACCGCTTGTTCAGACTGATAATAGTAGACCGCTGCTGCTTCCTCTTCTAGATCTGCAAAACTTTCTTCATTCACCACTTCACTGACTTCTTCAACTTCAGGAACACATTCCTTGATTTCTGGTTCCAGCTCTTCAGTAATTTCAGCCATCATTGCAAGACCACCTCCTGGAACGTACTTATCCCAACTGAAACCTTCTGGAATCTTTTCGTCATCTTGATTTACCAAAAGAGCTTTTTCTGTTTGTTTGGATGGACTGTTCTCAATTTGAGGTCGTGGATTGAATGGTTGTTGACTGTTTTTATGATAGATGGACTGTCGGTAATAATCATTGGCGAATGGATTCTGGTGGTTATTAACTTCTCTGTTCGGACATTCGCGCTTGAAGTGTCCCTTCTCTTTACACTTGAAGCAAGTCACCTTCGATTTGTCGAATCCAAGTTTAGAATCAGGACCTGCGAAACTACTTCTTCCGGTAATTTCCACGAACCTCTGAGCTCTTCTCACAATGCTCGCCATACCCCATTTTATGTCGATGAGTTCTAGTTCCTCCGGATCAATTTGATCGTAATCTTCTTTAGTCATGTCTGGGTTACCAATTCGTCCGGCTACTAGACTCTCGTAAGACTCAAGTACTGAAGCTAGAAGTGCTATATGTTGCTTTGCGGTTGTCTCGGTAAAATCTTGACCGTTTTTTATATTAACAGCGATATTGCACTGTATCCCTTGACTATAACTCTGATTATTCGATCCTGAAGAACTTTGAGAAGAAACCTGTTCTTGAGAATTTTGAACCTTAGGATTCGGTTCGTAATTTGAAACGGTGAAACGTTGTTGTTAGGCATGCTTTGAGGTACTCCCGATGAAGAATCTGCACTGAATGTCGTTTGAATCTTTGGACTCGGAGCAGATGTGGCAGATGCGTTTCCTTTGTAATAAAGCTGAACATCTTGCTGTACATTTGTAGATTTCATTTTCCTCATCTTCCGAAGTTCAAGCTCATGAGCTTCAATTCTCTCGATAAACGTACTCAAATTGAAACTCACATATTCCAAATTATTTTTCAAAACTAATAAGAACGTACCCCACTGTTCTTGTGGTAGTGCGTCAGCCAACTTATCAACCCACTCTTCATCTAATTTATCTATATTCAAACGCTTCATCTCCACTACCAAGTGACAGTACCTCTCAATCAACTCTTTCGTTGATTCTCCACTGATAGCAGTAAATATGTCAAATTCTTTTTTCAGTAATGCCATTTTGCTTTTGATCATTGTAGCACTCCTAAGAAATTTGATTTTAAGAGCATTCCAAATAGATTGTGCGTCATTCTGATGTTGTAACAGTACCAAAATGTCTTCCTTAATTGCTTGTTGCAATATACTGACCATCTTCTTCTCGGCTTTAAAACTTTCTTGTTCAGCCGGAGTTAAAGTGTTAAGTGTTTTCGGAAGACCAGCATCATTCACAGGAACTACATATTTTGTTTCAACTTTCAGCCAACATTCGAGGTGATTCGCCTGAACCCACGTGCGAAATCTATCCTGCCACCCAGAATAATCTTCAATGTTGAGCAGTTTCGGTGGTTTTTGCATGGTTCCTAGCTCGTTCTCCATATTCACATTCTGGGCTATACTTGCTGGAGTTTGAACAGTCATACCTCCTCCGAAAAACGCATTGTAAAACTCTTGATTGTCCATTTTATACTTTAAAAAATGTTTCGAAAAATTTTTAAGTTTTGAAAAATCAGACTTTCAAGCGAACTAGACTTTCACACTATCTGGACTTTCAAACAGACTGATTTTCAAACGAACTGGGTTATTTCAAACAACCTGGAATGCCAAATCATGCGAGCTGGAATGCCAAATCGTGCGAAGTGAACTTACACGCGACCTAATCACTCAAGTCGTGCGGTCTGATCCAGTTCGTGCAATGTGGACAAGATTTTCAAACGGTTTGGCAAAACTCAAATGATCTGGTTCATTTCACACGATCTGAGCATCATTTTCACACGATTTGAACTTTTTGGCATTTTTTGATCAGTTTTAGTTCGATTTATGGTCTGTAACTTTGTATGATTTATCAAGATGATGTTTTACACATAATATCCAAAATTTAGTCCATTTTGTCCGTGAATTCGTCTAAAATCCAAGAAAGAGTAGAAGTATGAAGTTCAAAACCGTTCAAAACACTGATATCAACATATTTGACTCATCCTGAGCTCTGATACAACTTGTAGGATCGATGAATCGTCCAATACGAGTCAATCAGAGTCAGATCTATTTCTAGAAAGGAGGAATCAGACTAGAAACCGTCAATCAGTGTTAGAACAAGAGTAGAAGAGTAGAAAGTCACTTTAAACATGTTCTTCATTCATATAAAATGTTTTGGTACAGAGAGAATTGGACAGCACTTCGTGACACAAATCCTCCAGAAGTTACAAATGAAGAACACTACTGACCTATATATAGGCCCACCAGTTCGCACCAAATAACATGTCCAGTCCGCACGAGTTGGGCAAAACCACTTCGTGCGACCTGACCTTCCAGGTCGTGCGAACTGGTCTATTACATATAAACTTTACATTTTAACATTTCAACTATTACATACTACTGACACGACATAGACTGATGACGTAGGCGATAGACATTATGCATCAACAATCAACCACTACCGCCACTAATTGTACCACCACCAACAACCGCTAACATTGTCGTCCTGAACTAACCCAACCTCTACCACCGTCCTCCGCCCCTCTTTCCACCTCAACTAACTCCAAACTCATCTCAAACCCTAAACAACAACAATTCAACCCATCGGAACTTGATCAGATCAACCGAATCGGCAGAGGCAGCGATGGCACCGTCTACAAAGTCCTCCACATCCCTACTGGCCGGTTATTCTCCTTAAAAGTCATATACGACAACCACTAAGACGTCTTACGCCATCAGATCTGCCATGAAATCGAGATCCTCCGTGACGTTGATAACCTCAACCTCGTTAAATGTCACAATATGTTCGACCACGCTGGTGAGATCCAGGTGCTGCTGGAATACATGGATGAAGGTTCTCTAGAAGTACACACATCACGGAGGAAACTTCGTTGTCAGATCTAACTCGACAGGTACTCTCCGGTATCTATTACCTTTATGATGGAAAATCGTTCACTTTGATATCCAGGTGCTGCTCATCACAGATTGATTCAAAGAACTAAACCATGAATCTAACCTTCAATTTGATGGGTTTTGTGCTAGAATAGAAGGACATGAAAGGATCGAGCCGAAAGTCGAAACCATGTTTTGTTTTCTAATCCATGCTTTTGACATTTTTATTATTTTTCAATCTGGTTTACAAATTCAGGTGGGATACGGTGGTGGTGGTGGTGGTGGTGGTGACTGGATTTAGTGGTAGTGGTAGAGGTTGGTTAAAGAGAGAGAAAGAGGGAGGGAGAGTGGCCGAGAGATTCTAGGGTTGGGGAATTGGGGAAGATGTTGTTTCTGTATATATGTAATATTTTTGGTTTTATTTATTAATGAACATTTTAAATACAAGCATGAAATGACTAGAATACCCTTAAGTGGATAGACATAACTTAAAATTTTAACCTGGTTAGTGTTAAAGGACGAAATGTGTAATACGTTTTTCAAATAAAGGATTGTGACTCTAATTATTGAAGTTAAAGGCTATCAATTGCAATCCGCTACAAATATAAAGGACGAAAAGTGTAATTTACCTATTGTAATACTAGAAATTGTAGGAAACAATATAAATCAATGATCTAAGAATTTAATGGTTGAGATTTAGGTAGTCTCCATATAATTGAATAACATTTAAAAAATTGGTGTGAAAATGACAAAATAGGAAAAACCACTATTTTGACTTTTAAACCAACTTTCTCCACTATTTATAAACACGAGTTAATTGCCATTTTCGCCCCTGAGGTTTGGGCACATTTGCCATTTTCGTCCAAAATCACACTTTTCGACCATTTAGCCCCCAACGTTTGGGCACATTTGCCATTTTCGTCCAAAATCACACTTTTCGACCATTTAGCCCCCAACGTTTGGTCATTTTTGCTATTTTCGTCCAAAATCACACTTTTTGACCAATTGCCCCCAAAGTAATTGGGTTAGGCAATTTGGACGAAAATGGCAAAAATGACCAAACGTTGGGGGCTAAATGGTCGAAAAGTGTGATTTTGGACGAAAATGGCAAAAATGACCAAACGTTGGGGGCTAAATGGTCGAAAAGTGTGATTTTGGACGAAAATGGCAAATGTGCCCAAACCTCAGGGGCGAAAATGGCAATTAACTCTATAAACACAGATAACTTATGTTAATATTTTAGTAAAAAAATTACACTATAAATACAAACATTTTTTGAATTGAGTAGGCTATTGTTATAGTTGTATAAATTTTTAAAAAATATATATTAGAAGCTACGTGATTACGCATTTTTTTGTATAATGATACGTGATTTTATGTATACGTTAGGGAATTATGTACCAGTACATAATTACGTTATATGCATTTTGCTTTAAAACAAGTATACGTTACGTGGTTTTGTAACGTTATGTAATTAGCATCAGTACGTAATTACGTAACAATACTTAATTATATACTTACTAGACATATATTTACTACATATACATTTTGAAGTTGAGGGAATAGTACCAGGCAGCTTGCCTGACACTTCCCTATTGAACCAAACCATTTTTAATTTAATTCTATTCCTAGCTTAAAATTACGGTTTCGTCCTTTGTTTAAAATTACGTTTTCGCGCCTAATTCAAAATAAATTTATATTTTTGCCCTGGCTCAAAATTTACGTTTTTGCCCTCAGTTCAAAAACCCATTTCTAATTCTATTCCCAGTTTAAATTTACGGTTTCGCCCTCCATCTAAAATTACGCTTTTACCCCCCGTTCAAAATAAAAATATGTTTTTGCCCCTAGCTCAAAATTACGATTTTGCCTTACGTTTTTTCCCACAGTTCAAAATAAAATTATGTTTTCCCCATAGCTCAAAATTATGATTTTGCCCTCAGTTTAAAATTATAATTTTGTTCCCATTTCAAAAATTACGATTTCTCCTCCAGTTAAAAATTATGATCTTGTCATCGTTTTACTTTTTTTTTGCAAAACTATAATACTGTTTTATTTTGTTTGGTTGACTCAATGTAACTTTTATTGTGTCAAGCAGTTGTCTAACACTCGCCCATTGATCCTGACAAATTAATATTTTACACCCAGCTCAAAATTACAGACCTGTTATTGTTTTAATTTTTTTAGCAAAACTATGGTAGTATTTTCGTTTAATTGGTTGTCTCGGTGTATTTTTCTTAGATCGTGTTATAAGTAGTATGTACAAGTAACCTAAATACATGCATACATGTTATGAAACTAAGAAATAGTTGATTTAACGCTCCGCAATGCAGGCGGGCATATGTGTAATTTTTATTCGTTCAGGCATGCCTGATACATGCTCATTTGTCCTGAAAAATTACAATTTTGCTCCCAGTTTAAAATTATAGTCTTTCCATCCTTTTAGTTTTTTTTAGTAAAAGTATGGTATTGTTTTTGTTTTAATTGGTTGACTCGATGTAATTTTTTTTTGAGATCGTATTATGAGTAGTATGTACAAGTAACCGAAATACAGACATACATGTTATGAGAGAGAAATATTCGGCTTATTGCCCTGCAACGCGGGCGGGGCAAAAACTAGTTATATACAAAGACGAGATTATACATCTGACTTGGACATACAACATATATTTGTGGTCTCCAAGACTTCACACACTTTTAGCCTCTTCTAAAATAACTCCAGTCCCCCAATGTATATGAATTAATTGTGACCTAAAATTAATAACCAATTCTAGAAACTTAAATGTGCTACAAATGGTTTCGTTGGCGGCTTATTTTTTATTTCTATTATATATATATATATATATATATATATATATATATATATATATATATATATATATATATATATATATATATATATATATGTATGTATGCTAGGTTTTGCTCCGTCCGCGTTACGGGGCACTAAGCTAAATATTTCTCTTTCATATACATCTGTGTTTCGGTTATTTGTACATACTACTTATAACACGATCTCAAAAAACATTACATCGGGAAAACCAATTAAAACAAAACACTATCAATACTTTTGCTAAAAAAAACTAAAACGATTGAAAGACTATAATTTTTAACTGGGGCAAAATTGTAATTTTTGAGGACAAATGAGCGTGTGTCACGCAACCACCTAACACGAATAAAAATTACACCGAGTCAACAATTAAAACAAAACTCTACCATAGATTTGTCAAAAAAAAAAAAAAAAAAACTAAAACGATAGCATGACTGTAATTTTACACTAGGGGCAAAATCGTAATTTGACAGAAAAAAAAAAACAAAAACAATGGCAAACCTATAAATTTGAAACCGATGGAAAAATCGTAATTAGGATGGACGGGAAAAAACAAAACAAATGGCAAAACTGTAAATTTAAACGGGAAAAAATCGTAATTTCACTGGACCAATGGGGAAATGCCAGGCAGCTGTGGGACCAAAATCACAATTTTTGAAATGGGAAAAAAAATCATAATTTTGAACAGATGGCAAAAGCGTAAATATATTTTGAACTGGGCGCGACATTATAATTTTAAACTAAGAGCAAAATCATAAATTTGAGCAAGGGGGAAACATAATTTTATTTTGAATTGTGGGCAAAAACGTTATTTTGAGCTGAGGGCAAAATCGTAATTTTTAGCAAAGGGGAAAACATACTTTTATTTTGAACTGGGTGCAAAAACGTAATTTTAAACTGAGTGCGAAGCCGTAATTTTAAACTGGGAATAAAATTAAAAAAGAATATTTGAACTGAGGGCAAAAATATAATTTTGAGATAGATGCAAAAATATAATTTTATTTTAAACTGAGGAGAAAAACGTAATTTTAAACCAAGGACGAAACTGTAATTTTAAACTGAGAGTAAAATTAAATTAAAAATGGGTTGGTCCAATAGGGAAGTGCCAGGCAAGCTGCCTGGCACTATTCCCTCAACTTAAAAATGTATATGTATTTATTTTAAACTGAGGAGAAAAACGTAATTTTAAACGAATGACGAAACCGTAATTTTAAACTGAGAGTAAAATTAAATTAAAAATTGGTTGGTCCAACAGAGAAGTGCCAGGCAAGCTGCCTGGCACTATTCCCTCAACTTAAAAATGTATATGGCATGACTGTAATTTTACACTGGGGGCAAAATCGTAATTTAACATAAAAAAACAAAAACAATGGCAAACCTATAAATTTGAAACCAATGGAAAAATCGTGATTAGGATGGACGGGAAAAAACAAAACAAATGGCAAAACTGTAAATTTAAACGGGAGAAAATCGTAATTTCACTGGACCAATGGGGAAATGCCAGGCAGCTGTGGGAACAAAATCGTAATTTTGAACAGAGAGCAAAAGCGTAAATATATTTTGAACTGGGCGCGACATTATAATTTTAAACTAAGGGCAAAATCATAATTTTGAGCTAGATGGAAACATAATTTTATTTTGAATTGTGGGCAAAAACGTTATTTTGTGCTAAGGGCAAAATCGTAATTTTTAGCAAAGGGAAAAACATAATTTTATTTTGAACTGGGTGCAAAAACGTAATTTTAAACTGAGTGCGAAGCCGTAATTTTAAACTGGGAATAAAATTAAAAAAGAGCTTTTGAACTGAGGGCAAAAACATAATTTTGAGCTAGATGTAAAAATATAATTTTATTTTAAACTGAGGAGAAAAACGTAATTTAAACGAAGGTCGAAACCATAATTTTAAATTGAGAGTAAAATTAAATTAAAAATGAGTTGGTCCAATAGGGAAGTGCCAGGCAAGCTGCCTGGCACTATTCCCTCAACTTAAAAATGTATATGTATTTATTTTAAACTGAGGAGAAAAACGTAATTTTAAACGAATGACGAAACCGTAATTTTAAACTGAGAGTAAAATTAAATTAAAAATGTGTTGGTCCAATAGGGAAGTGCCAGGCAAGCTGCCTAGCACTATTCCCTCAACTTAAAAATGTATATGTATTTATTTTAAACTGAGGAGAAAAATGTAATTTTAAACGAATGACGAAACCGTAATTTTAAACTGAGAGTAAAATTAAATTAAAAATTGGTTGGTCCAATAGAGAAGTGCCAGGCAAGCTGCCTGGCACTATTCCCTCAACTTAAAAATGTATATGTACTAAATGCGTGTATATATATGATACATGTATTTATGTATATATGGTTAATTTCTGTTTTCTTGGGAAGTTTACTAGGACACCTTCCCCTAATTAAAAATTGTATGATTTTTTTAACTTTTGAAAAGGAAAAAAAAATAGTTTTTATAGAATGAAAAGTCATACAGATAAAATACTTTTTTTTTGTAATTGATTTTAAAGCCGGACTTAATGCACAATTATATATATATATATATATATAGAGGCTGGTTATCATACAAATACTCTAATCGTACATTATGTACGCTTCATCCACAACCGTCAGATCATCTCATTTAAACAGCGTGTTTTATCAATTTAAAATTAATAAAAAGAAACCGCCAAGGTTAAAATCGTCAAATGCGAGATCAAAACCCCTAATAATCAGCACACAATAACTCCCAAAACATACCGTAAAACCCAAAATCAACATTGCATTCTCCTTCTACAAAGTTCCCTGCTACTCTCCGTTGCGATTCAAGTTAGATTCATGAGTTTTGAGAAACGAAGCAAAGCAAACAACGACAGACCACAAGCGAAGAAGATGAATCCAGGTATCGACTGAAATTTGCGATTTTATAGTAGAAATATACATGGACTTTAATGTCAAATGCGATTTTGTTTGTTTATTAAGCTTTTAACTGAAACATATAGTTTTATAAAATTAAATATTGGTCACAACTACAATTTTGCTAGGGTTTATGACTGGTATGTTTATTTATTAGGTTTGGCATGATTATGCAGTTTTCATAATTATACATGATATATGTGCGATATCATATAAGGTTTTGTGAGGGTTTTGTGAGGGTTTTGTATGACAAATGCGATTTCATAAGATAAAATACTGTTTGTTGAAGGTTTTGGTAATGCTTAACTAACACATGCGAATTGATCCTTAAGGCATGCGAATTATAAAGATTGACTAGTTTTGGTAATATATTAGTGTTTTTAATTTCGCATTTGTGTTTTTAATTTCGCAAATTTGACAATGAATTATTAAAACTTGCAATGAATTATTAAAATTTGCGAATTGATAACTAATTCATGCGATTTTATCACTTATTGACTTAATGTACATGAATTACTGATAAATGCGATTTTGTAAAATTTTTTGACTATAGCATGCGATTTTGTAGAAATAGAATCTGATGATGACTTTGAAGGGCCAATATCAAGACTGATAAAAGTTAACAAGAATAGAAAGAGAAGGATAGTTGTAGAAAGTTCTGAAGAGGATGACTTTGTTAAGCCACTCCCAAAAAAGAAAAAAGATGAGAGGAAATCAAAGATACAGACAAAAAAACATTCAAAAAAGGTGGAACAACCTAAAACAAAACATAGGGAATTCTTCAAATACAGCAATGAAGCAATACTGCTGAGATGCCAACCTAACTCATACATGGATACTGAGAAAAGATTTAAAAAAAAACAGGTTGAAGAGATAAGGAATATGGGATTTGGTGCTATTCTAGATATCAATATCAACCATATTTCGACACGATTGGCATATTGGCTAGCCAGAAACTTTGACGAGAATTTCGATAAGCTAAACTTGGGAAAACACCAAATAAAAATAACATCAGACACAGTTTTTGAGGTATTTGGAATACCAAAGGGGCCAAAGAAGGTTGAGATAATAACCGATAAGAGAAAAGTAAAAAAGCAAGAGAAAATTGAAAAGGGTAAAGAACCGGGAAATGCTGTCAGGGATACATTCATCCGCCAGTGGGGGGAAAATAGGAGAATTACCCATGGATTAATTGCAGATACAATGGAAAATCAAAGAGACGGAGGAAGCCTGTTTAAATTAAACTTCCTGGTATACTGGATGACCTTCTTTGCGGAGATTACAAAGGCAACACTTGCAAATGATAGATGTTTGCTTGGTGTAGAAGATGTTGAGGAAATACAGAATCTATATTGGTGCTCATTTCTACTCGACACCTTGCGTCGTACACGAGCGGGCTGGAAGAACTACAAAATACAGTTCGTGGGACCTGTTGCCTTTCTTACGGTATACATTACTACATTTAATAACATATTTAAAATACTAGTTTGTTTTGTTATATAATTAAATGATCTTGCGATTTATACAGCTTCTATACACGCATGAGTACAACAAGAAGCTTAACCTGTTTGAGAAAGCTGTGGAAATACCGGTTATTCGTTATATCACATCTTCGGAGATTGATATAGTCAAAGATCATATTTCGGATAACGGACCTCAATGGATATCAAGTGAGAGTGAAGAAGAAGAAGAAGAAAATGAAGAAGAAAATGATGAAGAAAATGAAGAAGGAAATGAAGAAGAAGAGGGTCCTTCAACCGAGGATTATACACTACGACCACCGGTTGACACCACAATAAGCTGAAGGACACCACGTGCAGTACAAAACAAAGAAACCGGGGAAGAGCCAAAAGATAACGAGAACATTGATGATTTCATGGATTTCAGTTTTGAAATCCATGAAATGTCTCAGTTGAACCTTGAGATGGGAGTTGGAACACAAACACAGAAAATGATGGATTATTGCAACACTCCTGTTCAACTTTCACCATCCGTATTCTATGACACAGCCCAGGAACGAGAACTAGAGGCTTCGAGAACCCACAAAAAGGTAAGCACAAAAAAATATTAATTCCACTTAATCCATTTATATTTAACGTTTCAATTAATAGTATCTTAACTCGAAAAATATTACAGAACCTGTTGAATAAAATGAAAGCAAATGTCAAAAAGTACATTAAAATGGTTCAAGATGTTCAAGGGATGAACAACTTAGTTTCAGAAGCAAGAACTAAGTGTTTTTGGGATCCGGAGATTATGGCGGCCTGTAAGCAGTGGGATGAGACGCTTCGGAATAATCCCATTTGTGTGCCGCCTGCTCCGGTTCAAGAGCCTTCTTCGGTTCAAGAGCATGAAACTGCACCCTCTCCTGTTCATCAAGAACCTGAAAATCCAGCTTCAGAAGTTCATCATGAAGTTACTGCAACCGAAGAAGGTAGAAAGGATGAAGAAGTTCAAAAAGTAATATCCAGTGTTTTGGTAGAAATGGCATCAACAGGTAAAACATGCGAACTCAATATTAACACGTGCGAAAATCATGTAAAAAATCACTTCATTTATACACGTGCGAAACCTACAAAAAACACATGCGATTCTGTCAAAAAACCCTTCAAATTTCATTTCGCACAAGATGTCATGTATAACCCTGCGATTTTGATTCTACTGTATTAAGTTAAATAATTTGTATCTATAGGTATACTGCAACCAGATGATGGAGGAGTCACAGACACCCTTATTGTAAACATTCAAACTGTGGAACCGGGTGTATACGCTTACCAAACAACTGCCAAGGGTAAGAAAACACTTTATTTTAGTAGAAAAAATAAACAACACAAATTATTGTATTTCTTAAATTACTCTGGCATGCAGAAACTGGTGAAACCGAACCTGTTATCGAAGAAATAATGAACTTGGCAGAATCTACACAAAACATTCAACAAAAAGTTCAAGAAAAAGTGCCAGACCCTCAACAACCCGATACCGAACTTGAAGTTGAGAAGGAAAAGGAAGTTGAATGCCCTCAGGTAACAGCTGAGGAATTGCATTCAGTTGAGTTGGTTTTGAGCCTGGGACCCAGCTTGGAAGAAGATAAAGGAAAAAAACTAACTAAGGGGAAAATAAACTCAAAGCCAAAGCAAGTTCCAAAACAGGTTATTCCAAAAGGGTTAAATGAACTGCTTTATAAGACAATAGAACAAGCCAAAATTCGAGCTGAGAAAAGATGTGCAGAGCTTGGAGACAAATTTTGTTCCCCTTACTGCAACAGAGTGGTAAACATGCACGAAGCACTATTGACTCAAGAATTGAGTGTGATTCGGTATACATTTGCTACATTTGCAGGCTTGCAGTAAGTAAAAAAACATATATCAACTAACAAACATCTAAAAAATACACACACAACAAATACTAATTATTATTTATTTTATGACTGGCAGAGAAGAATTTTACCGATCAAAAACTGAGGTTGCAACTTTCAAAGCTGTATTTGAAAGCTTCTACAGGGAACAATACATAGCATCAAACGGAATAGATGCATTTGTAGATATTCTAAACCTTGAAAAGAAGAAAAGGGATAGAAAGTCATCACCATACAGACTCTTCTTATATTCCACAATGATGGTATGTTTACATATACATTTTGTCATTCGAAATTCTAAAAAGTAAATGCATATTAAATGATTTCGCACAGTAGTTATATCTAAATCGCATGTATTATGGCAGAGTATTTCCTTTTGAAACATTTTCATACTGTTGTAATTTCGCATGTGTTATATATACTATTCGCATGTGAAAAAAAATCCATTGTTTGCATTTCTCATACTATTGTAATTTCGCATTTGGTTTATACACTCTTCGCATGTGAAAAAAAAAACTATTGTTTGCATGGCTTTGACTCTGGTTACATAACATACAGCCGGATATCTTTTACGATGAGGAGAAATACACAGACAACCAACGACTAAAAATATTTGCCTCAAATTTTGAAGACATGTTACTGAGATATGAGGTAAAAACACTTGATTCGGTTGACCTGGTGTTTATTCTGGTACTTCAAGGTGACCACTTCTATGTCTTATGCTTCAACTTGAAATCCGGCAAAATTGAGCTGATCGACAATTCAGCAGCTAAACAAGACTTCAAGGATAGATACAAAGGGCTTCCAGACACACTGGTAATAGAAAAAATTATTCATATACATGTTATGTTTTATATAAAAAAGCTACTAACACAATGTTGCTATGTTACAGAGAAGGGTATTGGTTTTATACCTAGAAAAGGCTTTAAAACCAACACCGGCTATAAAAGAACTTGGAAGCTCAGATATAGAAAGAAAAGAAATGGATTGGAGGACGAAGAATAACGGCGTAGACTGTGGAGTGTTTACGATGCGTCACATGGAAACGTACAAAGTAGACCAAAAACCATGGGTGACTGGATTTGTGAAAGAAGATGAAGTAAACAACAGACAGAAATCACAACTTCATCTCCTAAGGCACATATATCTCAGTAAAATCATTCTATCAGAACACAATATGCATCGTCAAAAAATAATTAAAATGGCAATGCTTTCGACAAAAGGCCAGACAAAGAGAAGTATATGAAAGATCTGGATAAGATAATCCCAGATAGGATGAGTACATATTTTGGAAAGGGGAATTAAACTTCATTTGATGATGGATTTATGTTACATACTTAAACTTGTTAATGTTATTAATTTCGCATATATTGGTATTTCTAAATTGGCATTTGAGTTTTTATTTCGCATGTGTTATGTTTGAAATCGCATGTTTGACATTGAATTATTAAAATTTGCGAAATACAAGTCCATTACATAACAAAACATGCAAATATATTGGAACATGCACCAAAAAATAAACAAAAGTTCATTCAAAAGATGAAAGAAACTCCATTTTCATCTTCATCGAGCATTTTAAGACAGTTATTGCATCAGCTAACTCTTTCAACTGTTTCTCATCCCTCTCACCCAGATCCACCATAAACATAACAACAATTTCTTTAAGACTACTCACTTGCATCTGAGATAGCAAGTTCAGAATTTCTTGTCTTCTCTTCATGTTTTCTGTTACACGAGAAATGTTGGCCTCCAACATCTCTTGACATGATCGATCCTCTTGAATTTGTTGCTCAATCCTTTTCCTCAAATCCTGCTTGATACATGGTTCAGAAGAAGAGGATGTTGGTAGATCTGCCATTTTTAATAGGATGTTTGAAAGAGTGATAGAAATATAAAATATATAATAAAATAAAAATTATTGATATGAATTATTGAACTCAATTATTGAACTAAATTATTTGATTTCAATTATTGAACTGAATTATGAAACACACTATGCGAAAATAAAAAATAATTATTAATAAAACTTGCGAAATTAAAATATATAATTGATAAAAATAATAGTTTGCGAAATCACAGACGTAAAACATGCGAAATTAAATATTAAAATTCATTGTGTGCGAAATGTCTAATTTAAAACATGCGAAATTACACAAAAGATCCATTATTAACTACCTGTATTATGTTAAAATAACACATGCGATTTATAAAACAACACATGCGATATCGTAACCCAACAAATAACATCATAAACAACTTATCTTCAACCATCGTTACAAATCTAATAAAAAAGAAAAAAGCTTCAGATCAAATAAAACTCAAAACAAAAACCTAATAAACCTATTGACGAATCCTAAATGACGAATCCAGGTTCGATCAGAAAATCAATCAAAAACCCTAAAAATCGAATTGATTCAAACAATAATTAAATGGGACGGTTACGAAATCCAGAACTGCTTCCTAATTGCCGGAATTCGCCTCAGATGTTCGAATGCAATGTCTGATATACCCTTATTTAATTAAATTGAATCAGGACACGTGTATGGCTGTGGTTATTGCGTACATAATGTACGATAAGGAGATTTGTACCGTACTCTTTACCTATATATATATATATATTGTTATGAAAGATGATGAATAGTAATTTTATAAAAATATATAACTTTTTATTATTTTTTTATTTTTAATAACATATTTTTAATTTTTTTTTCCTTTTTTAAATATTTCCTATACCGTTTTTTTTAATAATTCTCTTTTTATTTTTAGAACATATATTATCAATTAATTTGATACTTTTTTAATAATTTACGTTTATAACTTTTTCTAAAAACTTAAGTATGTAGCTATGATTGATTTTTCCCGGACATTCCGTTATAAGTTTTGTTAAAAACGAAATTGTACTTATAATAAAGTATTTTTATTTGGTATCATAAAACAATATGATGATAAACTAAACCATTCTAATGGTTTGACTTTCTAAACAACATGCGATATTTTCAAATCACGTTTGTTTTATATCATCATTTGCTCGGTTTCGCCGCAACGCGCGACGACAAAAAAAACTAGTAGTTATAAAATTAAACTCATAAATATCTATGAATTAATTGTCACCTAAAATTAATAACCCACTTCTAGAAAATTATATTATATTCTATAAGCTACAAATGGTAACGTTGGCGGCTATTTTTTCTCTAGAAAATTATATTATATTATATAAGCTACAAATGGTAACGTTGGCGGCTATTTTTTGTTATAATATTTCATTTATACTTAATTTGTATTTCTCTTACAATTTTTGTTTATTAACTTAACAAAATTTAAATACACATTTATGTTTAAGTTTTCTTTTCAACATTCTGGTATAAGCTTTATTCAAAACGAAGTTCTATTTCATATCACGTATTTTCTAGTATCGTAAATTACTCTTGCACATGTTTGGATCACTATATTTGGAGGAATATGATTACCCAATTCGCGTACTCAATGCTCATGAAGAGCGTGCGTGTGTATATAAATCACATTTTTTTATCGTAAATGACTTTGCACATGCTAAGACTGGTGAATTCGATGGAATATAATTATACATTTCGACTACCCGACGATGATGAAAAGTAGAGACGTAATGTTTGTATATTACTTTTATGTCTAGTATATATATTTTTTGTTAGGTTACTGGTTTACAATTAATATTATTTTATATATAGTAAATTACGATTTTGGCCCCTATGGTTACATCACTTTTACTATATTATCTCAAAATAAGATATTTTTTAACATATGTGCCCCTATAGTCTCTATAACTAACTATTTTGGCCCCTGAGTCTAACTAAAACCCTTACCCTAGTTAATTGTTTGTCACATGGCAGACATATGATGGGCATATTTGTAATTTCACCTCCCCTCTTTACTGACTATATAAAGAAAACCCTAGACATTACTTTATCAATTCATCTTCTTCACGAGTTCTTCTCAAACCCTAATTTGATTTGCATATGTGGGTTTGATCTGCATATCCTGAGAAAACCATTGACATTACTCGTTTTCACCTTCTTTCTAATCTTTCTGCATACGCTCTTATAACTCGCACCCTTTTCACTCGAATCCTCCAGCATTGAAAAGGGTTTTTGTGTAACACCCCGAAAATGTAAAACTTTATGTTAGAATTATAAAGTGTAAAATAAACGAGAATAAGCTAACTAGGATAAATAACCTGGTTAGTTAGGAGTCTTGTAGTAACACATGAATGAAGTAAAAAGCCTAAATTATAAACCAAATGAAAGTTGAGGGGCCTATGTTGTTAAATATGAAACTTAATTACATAAAACAAAAACCAAACACACTCTTGTGATGGCTGGTTCGATCAAAAGCAGGAGAAGGGCGACCCCCATTCTCAAAACCCTAACAGTCACCAAACTCTCAAATTGAAGGCTCAAACCAAGTTAAAATCGAAATCCGAACATAGATTCTTGATCATCTCGTCAAGAGAATCATAAGGTATGTCAAATTAGGTTGTTTTGAGATTATCAATGTTGCTCGGGAACGGGAGATAGAGTTGAAGAAACAGATTGAAAGAGGCGAAAGAAGGGCACAGGTAGTTAATCCAAGCCCGACGAAAAAGGCGCGCACGACAGAATCATCGAAGAAACAAGAAGAAAAAGGCGGGTCACCAAACTGCAAGATATGCGGGAAAGGGCACAAGGATGAGTGCCGATTTAAGGACAAACTGTGTCCTATCTGTGGGAAAACAGGGCACACGGCTGCATTGTGCCCGGGGAAAGTATCGGTATGTTATAAATGTTATCAGCCGGGTCACAAGAAGTCTGAGTGCCCGGAGTTGACTGGAAGGAAAGAAGGCAATGATACGCCTACTGAGACACCAAGAGCAAAAGCTAGATTTTTCCAATTAACCGCAGCAGAGGCAAAAAGGGAGTCTGATGTGGTTTCAGGTATATTTGCTATAAACTCAATTCCCGCGCATGTGTTATTTGATACGGGTGCGAATAAATCCTTTATTTCACATGGATTTATTCGACATCCTTCCTTCGTACTAACAAAATTGCCTATGCCATTAGAGGTAGAAATAGGTGATAACAAAAGTTTCCTTGTGTGTGATGTATGCCGAGATTGTAAGATAAGCATTGACGATGAAGAATATTCAATAGACTTGATTCCCATGTCGATGGGAGAATTCCAAGTAGTGGTTGGGATGGATTGGCTATCCCGATATCATGCGAAAGTCGTATGTTTCCGCAAGGAGATAAAATTAACATCTCCAAGTGGAAAATCTGTTACCATATATGGCGAAAAGGGGGGTAATCCCGTTATGTGCTCAATGCTAAAAGCTCACAAGCTCATGAGGCACGGTTGTAGAGCATTCATGATATACGCAAACGAACCAGATGAGAGATCGCTAGAGATTGAAGATGTACCGGTGGTACGCGAATATGCCGACGTGTTTCCAGAAGATTTACCGGGAATACCGCCAGAGCGGGAGGTAGTGTTCGGAATCGAATTGATTCCAGGCGTGAAACCTGTGGCCAAGGCGCCATATCGGCTCGCGCCTTCAGAATTGCAAGAATTGATGTCCTAAATTCAAGATCTTCTCGACAAAGGGTTTATTCAGCCAAGTGTGTCTCCGTGGGGCGCACCGGTGCTGTTTGTAAAAAAGAAGGATGGGAGCATGCGCATGTGTATCGATTACCGGGAGTTGAACAAACTCACGGTGAAAACTCGATATCCACTCCCAAGAATTGATGACCTATTTGACCAATTGCAAGGCGCAAATTGGTTCTTGATGTGTTAAAAATGCAACATATAAATTTCATCAATTGAGGCATAAAACTAACCCTTTTTTAGTACTAATGTTGGAAAAAGTGTGCTTTTGTCTTCCTTTTGTATTTTCAGGATTAAATGAGCTCAAAGTAACAAAAGAAGCAAAAAGACATCAAAATCTAACATAAATACAAGAAAAGGAACAAGACGTGACATGCCCGACCCCACGACAGCATCTTCCCAAGCAAAACAAGACAACAGAAGACTGAACACGCCCCGTGCTCAGCCAGCACGGGGGCGTGCCCAAGTGTCAGCAGAAAAGACAAAGTGGTAGAAGCTTCTATTACCCACCACGGGGCCGTGCTCAGCGGACACGGGGCCGTGGTCAACTATAAGATTCGCACAATCCAGCAAATCTGCATAGTACAAAGTTTCTTCTGCACCACGGGGTTGTGCTCAGCGGACACGGGGGCGTGGTCAACTAAAAAGACAAAACTGCATTAAATGAAGAAAGAGAAGGATGTGGACACGGGGCCGTGCCCACTGGACACGGGGCCGTGCCCGAGCTTCTGTTCAGCCTATAAATAGAAGTGCTTGGCTCAAGCTCAAACCATCCCTTGGCACACCACCTCTCTCACACTTCACCCACCACCCACCACCACCATAACACCATCATCCACCACCATCATCCATTGTCCATCGTAGAGTGTGTGAGTCATCTCGGGATCCAAGATTGATCATAAGAGTTCTTGACAATCAAGGCCATGTTTGCCTAAGTCTCTTACATCACTTGGTGAAGACAAGTGTCTAGTGTAATACTTTTTATTTCTAATATTTTCGCACTTTTTACTTGGTTTTGTATTAATGACTTTAATAACTAGTTGCTTATGTTGAAGGTGATTCTTCCTTATCGTTTGTCCGTGGTGTCTTGACATTATTTTACTGTCTATATAAAATAAAAGATTGTCACCATTCATATCTCCACGGTCTATATGGAGGTATGTTGGCTACCTGGTCGGGGGTTAAGGGAACGGTTTGGTAAAGGTCTTGCCATTGTTCAGCGTTTAGAGGTCCTGCAATGGACCTGGATCAAATTTAGTAGGACCTCCTTCAATACTTAACGGTATTGGATGTCGGGGGTCCAAACTCTTTGATCCCCTCATAAGTTAACTACTATTAATACTATAACCCGGCTATTTAGGACTGTATCCCTGCTGACTCAGACTACTTAGTCGAGGGTAACGTCACCTCCAAAAGAGGGGCCTACCATAATTTGCATTAATAACTTAATTAATTATCTTCCAATAATCCACCCTTTTAGGATTGTATCCTTGCTGACTCAAACTACTGGGGTGAGGGTAACGTCACCTTCAAAAGAGGGGCCTACTACAATAACTAAGATAATCCCATAAAATAGTGCAAAAGTGCGGGAATAATCAAAGGTTACACTAGATACGAGTCGGAACCAAGTGATTCATCTTGTCTATCTGTTTTTTTTTATTTTTATTTTTCAGCATTTTTAGTTAGTTTTTATTTTTCTTAGTCTAAAACATTTTTCTAAACTTTTTATTTTGATTAGACGTTGAGGATAAACCGGTACTAAAAGCTCTTGTGTCCTTGGACGACCTCGGTATCTTACCAACACTATACTACGCTCACGATGGGTGCACTTGCCCATATGTGTGTCTAGTGTTAGTAAATATCGTGTTTTATAAATTTAAAACTTGACTAAAAAGTGTTAAAAGGGCTTAAAATATACACCTAATATATATAACACTAGAATACGCATCAGTTCTCCAAGATCGACCTTAGATCGGGGTACCATCAGTTGAAAGTCAAAGAGGAAGATATACCGAAGACGGCTTTCCGTACACGGTACGGACATTACGAGTTCCTTGTGATGTTCTTCGGATTGACCAACGCACCCGCGGCTTTCATGGATCTCATGAACCGGGTTTGCAAGCCGATGTTGGATAAGTCAGTGATAGTGTTCATCGATGACATATTGGTATATTCAAGAAATGAAGCAGAACACGTGAGTCATTTACGCGAGGTGTTAGAAACGCTCAGGAGAGAAAAGTTGTATGCAAAATTCTCAAAATGTGCCTTCTGGTTACGAGAGGTGCAGTTCCTGGGGCACGTCATTAGTGCAAACGGGGTGTTAGTAGACCCATCGAAAATAGAAGCAGTGGCGAGCTGGAATCCCCCAAAGAACCCTTCGGAGACCAGAAGCTTCTTGGGGCTTGCGGGTTATTATCGGAGATTCATACAGGATTTATCCAAAATTGCTATGCCATTAACCAAACTAACCCGTAAGGACGAAAAGCTTATCTGGGGCAAAGATCAAGAAAGGGCGTTCCAAACTCTTAAGGAAAAACTGACCCATGCACCGGTATTGTCATTACCGGATGGAACGGATGATATGGTAGTTTACTCGGATGCATCGCATTCGGGGCTTCGCTGCGTTTTGATGCAACGAGGCAAGGTTATAGCCTATGCCTCAAGGCATCTAAAGACTCATGAAAAGAAATATCCTACACATGACCTCGAGTTGGCGGCGGTGGTGTTCGCCTTGAAAATATGGAGGCACTATTTGTATGGGGTGAAATGCACTATCTTTACCGACCATAAAAGCTTGAAGTAATTCTTCGATCAGAAGGAATTAAATATGAGGCAGAGGCGGTGGTTAGAAACTGTCAAGGACTTTGATTGTGATATACATTACCACCCCGGGAAGGCTAATGTAGTGGCGGACGCGTTGAGCTGAAAGACAGATTATACGCCTATCCGAGTGCGATCGATGCAACTAATTGTGACATCGGGTTTGCTTGACCAAATCCGGAAATCTTAAATTGAAGCAATGAAGGAAGAAAATGTGAAAAAGGAAAGAATAGTTGGGCAGTTGAAAGACTTGGTGGACGGAAACCAAGGATTGAAGACTCGATTTGGGAGGATTTGGGAGGATTTGGGTTCCAAATTCCTGTGGAGCCAAGGCACTTCTACTTGACGAGGCCCATAAATCTCGCTATTCGATACATCCGGGGGCGACCAAGATGTATAATGATTTAAAACAAAATTATTGGTGGCCCGGAATGAAAAGAGATATTGTGAAATATGTGGAGAAGTGTTTGACCTGTTTGCAAGTTAAAGCAGAGCACCAAAAACCATATGGTAAGCTGCAACCATTGGATATCCCAGTTTGGAAATGGGAACAAATTACAATGGACTTGCTGACCAAATTGCCCAAAACCAACCGCGGGTTTGATGCTATATGGGTAGTTATGGATAGATTGACGAAAAGTACTCACTTCATTCCGATTCGTGAGACTTATACATCCGAGAAAATGTCAGAGGTATACACCAACGAGATCGTGGCACGTCATGGAGTACCAATATCCATTGTGTCTGACAGAGATACTCAGTTTACCTCAAACTTTTGGCATGAGTTTCAAGAACAAATGGGAACTAAACTGTTCATCAGCACTGCTTACTATCCACAAACGGATGGGCAAAGCGAAAGAATGATACAGACGTTGGAGGACATGTTACGGGCTTGCATTATCGAGTTCGGAGGTAGTTGGGATATCTATCTACCCTTGGTCGAATTTTCATATAACAATAGTTATCACGCGAGCATAGGAATGGCCCCGTATGAAATGTTATATGGTAGAAAGTGTCGAACCCCGGTGTGTTGGGGAGAAGTGGGTCCACGTGAACTAGCACATACGGATATAATCCGAACTACGAATGAGAAAATCGATTTGGTCCGAACTCACCTGAAAGTAGCACAGGATCGACAAAAGTCGTATGCGGATAAACGAAGGAGGCCGATTGAATTTCAGGTGGGCGATAGGGTAATGTTGAAAGTATCGCCGTGGAAAGGAATAATTCGGTTTAGAAAAAGAGGAAAGTTGAGCCCAAGGTTTATCGGGCCATTCAGAATCTTAGAACGGGTTGGCAAGGTAGCATACCGTCTCGAACTGCCCGAGGAGTTGAGTGGGATACATAGCACATTCCACGTGTCACATCTCCGAAAATGTCTAGCCGACGAAACTGCTCATATCCATTACGAGGACATCGAGGTGGATAATAGTCTTAATTACGCGGTGAAGCCGATTGCGATTTTAGATCGCAAAGTGAAGACCTTGAGGAACAAGGAGATCAACCAAGTAAAGGTCAAATGGGAACACAGAAAGAGTTCAGATACCACCTGAGAGTCCGAAGAGGAGATGCAACGGCTCTACCCTACACTATTTGGTATGTGTTTCGGTTTCGGGGACGAAACCCTTTTAAGGGGGTGGACTTGTAACACCCCGAAAATGTAAAACTTTATGTTAGAATTATAAAGTGTAAAATAAACGAGAATAAGCTAACTAGGATAAATAACCTGGTTAGTTAGGAGTCTTGTAGTAACACATGAATGAAGTAAAAAGCCTAAATTATAAACCAAATGAAAGTTGAGGGGCCTATGTTGTTAAATATGAAACTTAA
Source organism: Helianthus tuberosus (assembly GCA_030545235.1). Taxonomy (NCBI): domain Eukaryota; kingdom Viridiplantae; phylum Streptophyta; class Magnoliopsida; order Asterales; family Asteraceae; genus Helianthus; species Helianthus tuberosus. Next base: position 92,404,431 of record CM060411.1, read on the forward strand.
TTACATAAAACAAAAACCAAACACACTCTTGTGATGGCTGGTTCGATCAAAAGCAGGAGAAGGGCGACCCCCATTCTCAAAACCCTAACATTCACCAAACTCTCAAATTGAAGGCTCAAACCAAGTTAAAATCGAAATCCGAACATAGATTCATGATCACCTCGTCAAGAGAATCATAAGGTATGTCAAATTAGGTTGTTTTGATTCAACCCGAATTCCTTGCATGTGATAGAAATCGAGTGTAGAGCTTGATTCTGTGTTGTAAATATGAGATTGGAAGTGATATAAGGTTTAGGGACAAACCCTAGGTGATTTCTTGTCAAAATCTTGCATGATGTTGTAAGGTTTATGATCACCATTGTGAGAGATTAATAAGTTAGTAGAACTTGATAAACACTAAGATTAAGACTCTTGTTTTAGTGTAAACCGAATATATGAGATAATCTCTGAAATATTTATGTTGAAATATGTGTGTATTTGTTTAATTGAAGTCAATTTGGATGATAATTTCAAGTCATGAACTTGGTTTTTATCATATAGAAATCTGAACCATTAGGTGTTTGATAAAACGCCTAAATGAGGGTTAAAATGTTAAAAGTTGGGTGAAAACGCAGACTTGACTATGTTAGAAAATAATGCGTTAAAGCTTATGAAAGGGTTCTAAACTTGTTATGAATTGAACTCTTTAGGCAAGGAATCCGGAACGTCAAGCGGACACACCGGAGGAGATACGCGTGGAAAAGGTGTGCTTTAAAGGTGCGTGACTTTAGTCTCATTGAATTGTGTATATATGTTTGGGTTTAATGTATAAATGAAGTCGTAATGTAATAGATGCGTTTGATGTGTCTTAAAAGTGGCGAAGTTCACTCGACCATTAAACGGGTCAAAACAAAGATTTGGAATTTGGTTTGGCTTGTTAATAAAGTGATGGTTCTCACTAGACAGTCAAACGGGTCGAATTGATGCCATAAAAAGAATCACGAAAATAGTGACTTGAAAGTCTCATATGTTGTTAAGCGTTGGATTGCACTACGCTTATGAATTTAGCTATGATACTTTAAGTTTGTGAATCCGGGATATCGGATCAAACAATAAGAAGTACGTTGCAATTGTCGCTTGAAACGGAATGTTCGGATTCCGAGGAAACAAGCTTTTAGTTCTCAGGGAACACAAAGTCATGAATGGCGCAATTACGCCAAGGTTATAAGCCCGGGGAATTGGGTAATCACGCCTAAGAGTATTAAGAAACTGAAATGTCCTATAATGCAACTATTGTTAATGGGTTGGATAATCGAAATAAGGACATCGGGAACGAATCGCTGGCAACTTGATTTCCATGAATTCACATGGCTAGATCCGAAATTTTATTACGGACCCATAGGAAAAAGAATCGGCTAAAACGGACTAGCGAGTAAAAAGTTATGACCATTTAAAGTTGGAAAATTGTGAATTTCCGGAGCTGGGCAGAAATGCAGGATTTAAACCTGCACCTGCTGGAAAAAGGTTTCCCCCGCGCCACGCGGAAGAAACCTTGGCAACCCCCGCGATACGCGGAAGCCGTCGCGAGTGACGACGGGTTCGATAACTCTTGCCGCGACACGCGGTAGAAACAAAGATAAAAATTTATTTTTTTATATATATTCTGAAGCTGGAATTTGTTTGCACACTGAATTTAAATGTCAAAACTAACATTTCTAATGGTTTTGACTCTAGGTAATGATGGGGATTAATCGGATGATGATCAAGCATGCTACCAAGAACTAAACACGCATTTTGAAAGCTTCCGCGTTAACTTAACTTCTCTAATCTATGATGATGTTGTAAATGATTTGTTAACTCTGTTTTGAATGTTTAAACTAGTCGGTAGTCGACTAGTAGGTATTATCTTAAAACTTGTTTGGTATGTATCATGAATATGTATGGTCTACAAACAAAACAAAAAAAGATTTTGTAAACTCTGATTTAGTGTGAAATTCATGTAAATTATTATCTAATCTCGTCCTTTTAATAAGGGTCTTACATTTTGTTTTTCAAAATTCTAAAACAATCCATCGATTTCAGTTAAAAACCCCAACTTTGAAGTGGGTTTTTGTTTTACAAGTTTAATTCGCACACAATCAATCAGTTTTGATCAAAACCCTCAACATTGAAGTGGGTTTTTGATTTTCAAGATTCTCAAACAATCGATCAGTTTCAATTAAAATCCCATCTTTGAAGTGGGTTTTTGTTTTACTCCATCAATTTCATTCAAAACCTTCAACATTGAAGTGGGTTTTTGATATTGTGAGTAACAACACCCCTGCTTTGATTGCTTGTGCTTGTTGACTGTACTGCTCCGATTGCTTGTTTTACTGCTCAGATTGCTTGTGCTTGTTGACTGTACTGCTCCGATTGCTTGTTTTACTGCTTCGATTGCTTGTGCTTGTTAACTGTACTGCTTCTGATGCTTGTGCTTGTTGACTGTACTGCTTTGTTTCTTCTGTTATCTTTTCTTGTTTCCAAACACCCCTCTTTCTTCAACATTGTGAGTTACAACAACAATCATTATAAATAAGTTATACAAACCCTTGATGAATTATGCTGAAAAGTTAGTGAATTTGCTCAGAGGATTAAAGCTTAGAATTATCTCTAACCATCTGATTAACTGATTTGGGGGGGGGGGGGGAATTACAAATATGCCTATCATGTGCCTGCCCATGTGACAAATAATTAACCAGGGTAAGGGGTTGAGTTAGACTCATGGTTCAAAATAGTTAGTTATAGAGACCATGGGGGCACAAATATTAAAAAATCCTATTTTGGGCTAATATAGTAAAAGTGATATAACCACAAGGGCCAAAATTGTAATTTACTCTTATATATATATATATATAGGGGAGGGTTTAAATGAGAACACCCTTCTTTTGTGAGAACAATAAGAACAAATCTCAGCCAATCAATTTTTTATCCTTTTATTTAAATGAAAAGGGTAAACTTGTCATTGGACATATTGAATCCATGGAGAATCTTCAAGTCGTTCTTCTCTGGGAGAACAAAATCTGCACTTTTGCAACCCAGCTCCAAGCACAGAGCTGAACCTATAAACCTCAATCAACCTGTAACCACAAACGCCTTCCCCTCTATACCCACATTCTCACTCAGATTCATCTTTAACCCCTTCTTCCTTCTTTATTTTGATGATTGATTGATTGATAAACCATGAGTATAACCTGGATGATTCCAATGGTTCTAAAGCAGAGTGATTCTAGATGTTCATAATCCAAGTCGGTTCATTATGTTATTTTCCCATCGAACTCTAAAGATGCTACTGTTAGGGTTTGTAAGCAAGTCAAATTAGGGAAATTGTGGAGAAGATTTGTTTGATTGTAGCAATGTTATAGCCTAGGTTACATGGAAGCTGTAGATAACTGATTGTTTGGTTTCGTAAACAATGACTGGTTATAATGGGTTTGATGCTACTTTCCCTAATCCAAAATCGTATCGTATGGTATGGCAATTCATCCAAAGTTTGTTGTTATTTGCATCTTTGTGTTGTTTGTTGAGATTAAAATTGTCATAAACTGTAGGTTTTCATAAGTTAACTAAACTTTGGTGTATAGGATTTAGTCAACTTTGTGTGTTTTTTGAAATTTTTATCTGATGTCAATATGGATGATCTGATAGCAAATGAACTTAAACTGGAATTTTGAGATTTAATCATGGTCATGAGGTCTAAAACATATGGGCATGCCAAAATAGTTCCTTAAATGTTCTTTGAAACTGTTGTAGGGAAGATGGTCGATAGAGATACATGACACGTCAAGGGCGACTCTATCATAATTTAGGTATAATTGACAATTCATTGCTTTCTCCTAATTCATATCTTTGTAAGCTATAATCAATGTCTCTTTATGTGTATTAATTGACAAGTTGGATTAAAGTTGAAAAGTTTGATTAAAATTAGGTTTTAGGTTTATAATTACACTTAGAAATTAATCTTTAAATTTGTGCCTTGTCAATTGAACAGGAAACATGGAGTACAAGGAGATTTCTCAAGTTGTAATAGGAGGATGTTAAACTGATCATTATGGCCGACTCTAAATAGTTTATGATGTTAAACAATGGCATTTTCATGCAACTCTTGTATCAAACAAGCTGCAATGTAGTTGATGTGTTTCAATGTGCATTTGAATTACACATGTGTAAACTATTCTTCATCACATATGTTTGTTTGTTTTACATATGTGCATTTGAATAACACATGTGTAAACTGTTAGTTGTCACATATGTGTATATGTATTACATATGTGTAGTTGAATTACACATGTGTAAACTATCCATTATCACATATTTGTGTCTAATTTACATGTGCACAAGTGAATTACACATGTGTAAACTGTTCACCGTCATACCATATTCGAATTACAAATTTACAATTATATATATATTATTATTTAAGTGTCCTAATATTATTATGTAGTTAGGTTTATTTCCTTATTTGTTATCAAATTCTATCTGTAGAAGTGTATATTTTACTCATGTGAAAGTATCTATTTTACATTTGTATTGTAGTCTTATGTAAAATGTCTTACACGTGTGTAAATTGTCCATTGTTATTTATATGATCCTGTTTTACAAATTTGTATCTAAATTACACATGTGTAAACTATTCAGCGGCACTTGTTTTGTTCTATTTTACATATGTTTAATTGTATTACACATGTATAAATTGTTCCCTTTCATGTATTTGTTTCTTTATTACACATTTTCATCTGAGTTACATATGTGTAAACCGTTCAATATCACTTGTTTGTTTCTATTTTACATAGTTTAGTTATAGTACACATGTGTAAATTGTTCACTATCCTCTATTTGTTTATGGATTACACATGTGCCGCTGAATTACACATGTGTAAACTATTCAGTGTCACTTATTTTCTTCTATTTTACCTATGGGAATCATATTACACATCTGTAAACTATTTACTATCAATTAATTGTTTTTGTTTTACATATTTGCAGCTCATTTGCACTGTGAATTAACAAGATAGTATCTTATGCAAATATTAAGTATTATATAAACCAGTAGGATTTAAACAAACATAGCATTAAAAGTATACAATTTCCCGATTCTTTTTTTAAAGTGGATGACACCCTAGTAAATTTCATTGATAACAAAAAAAAATATTTACAGCCTACGGGCTTGGGCTTCCTAGGATATATCCCAAAAAAGACACCAACCCCAAACCATTAGCTATGGTCTAACAATTGGAACCTAACAAGGCCCCGATCATGAGCTAAACTAGAATTAAAGCCACACTCGGCCAACTTCCAACATAAAATAAATCTATATAATCAGGTTTCAAACAACCTAAACCATCCAAAAAAAACAAAAACAAACATGACCAAAATATTAAAACAACATCTAAAGCAAAACATTCGAGAGTCCATCTTTTGAGTTTCCCAAAAATCTTGAACTCGGCCAAGCAGCAACATCATCCTCATTCCTCAACCTGCCCAAACTCCAAACAACCATACACCAAAGAATATCACCAGCAAACACCAAACACCAAACACCAAACCCAACCAGATTTTCACATCCCCAAACTAGCCACATAACCCCACCTATTAATAACAAAAACTAGCAGCCCCTTCATTGCCCAGCCACAAAACATCAACAGAACACCAGGATCAAACGGATACTGGTCATTACACGACCTAACCCAATCAACCATATACAAACTAACCACGAGCTTCTTCATATTCCTAGTTACCACAACCCCAATCAGCAACAATTTTCGAATTCTTCCCCTACTCTATACCTGTTTCATCTTTATTTTTCTTTTTTGTTTTTGTTGCCTTTTTTCTGTTTTTTCTCTTTTTGCCTCCTGTTTCCATTTCCATAAACACGAAACAATTTTAAAAAACATTTTTAATACGCATTAGTAGCAGTTTTGCAACTGCTTACACATGTGTGAATTGCTTAATCACTCAAATTCAATATTAACTAAGATGATTTACACATGTGCAAGCAGATTAATTACACATGTGTAAACAACTTATTTACACCTGTGTAAATTGCTTAATCACTTAAAGTCAATATTAACTAAGATGATTTACACATGTGTAAATTGCTTAATCACTCAAATTCAATATTAACTAAGATAAATTACACATGTGTAAGCAGATTACTTATACATGTGTAAATTGCTTAATTACTCAAATTCAATATTGACATCTACACATGTGTAAGTTTCTTAATCACTCGTATTCAATCTTGACTTAGATGATTTACACATGTGTAAAGCTTCATATATATAATTATTTAATTAATATATTTTTGTTATATTACATACCTTCACGTGTGGCAACTAATTGTAGATTCTTTTATTGTTTTTCATAACCATATTCACCATCTATTTTTTGTATTTTTGTTCACCATTCCTTGATGCTTTTGTTAAAATAATATAATGTAATTAAACAACATGTATAAACAACTTACTTACACATGTGTAAATTGCTTAATTACACAAAGGTAATAGTAACTAAGATGATTTACACATGTGTAAGCAGCTTCTTTACACGTGTAAATTGCTTACTTTTCATTCGTCCCTTTTCTTCGTCAAAAACTTTTTGATAAACACCTCTAAACTTCCAAAAACACCATATTTCAAGACAAGTCATCAGTAATATAACGCTAAACTCTGTAAGAGAGCAACACGATCACCATCTCTATATTTACTACAACATATTTACATCTATCATGTTTAGATACCCTAGCATCAACGAAACACTAGTAATAGAACGATGAATCATGACTCGGTAGTACTGATAGACTTTGCAGAACTTACAAAAAGTGAATCGTTTCATAATTTAAATACCGATTTGATAATAAGCATTCTTCATTCACTTCCAGGGTCATAAACTTTAACGAAATTAATATAAAACAACCATTTAACATCTAATATGAACTGAGGAACTCACTGATTAAACAACTAAACTGAAACAACTCACTGGTTAAACCGATTCACAACTGACCCAAACATCTAATATGATTAACAACATCATTATCAAACAAATCTTACTATTGGACATATTTCAATCCCAACCAACTTTGTGAGGTCAGTTAAGTCCGTTAACACACAACAACGAATTCAACAATACCGTTGATAAAACCTAATGCAAAATACACAACGATCACAAACAATTTGTGATTCTCTAACAATCTATCGTTGCATAATATAACCTAACTTACTACAAACTGAATGATTTACTAAACCTAGGGCAAAAAACTAAAACTTGCAAGCTTAAATCACACAACAAATCGACAACACAACAATCACATACAGTTCTCGGTTCTCTAAGATACATTGTTGCTAATCTAACCTAATTTACTGCAAACTGACCGATTTACTTAAACTAGGGCAAAAATCTGAACTAGAAACCTCAAATCACACAACAAATTGATATAACTGAAGAACTCACCAGTTAAATTGGTTCAAATTGAGACTATCAGAGGTTTTCTTACATAGAGATCAGCTGAAATTGAAGGGGAATTGGTTGAAATCAAGACTGATTGGAGGATTTGTTTACATAGAGATCGATCGAAATTGAAATTGAAGGGTTTTTTTTACACAAGGATCGACATGGGTTTTTGTGTTTTATCTTTTGAGTTTTGACAATATTACCCCTTTAGTTTTTTAATTTAGGTTTTCTCCTCATTTAAACCCCTCTAATCTTAACCCTTAATTTAAAATGATCTATGGATGGAAATTGTTCCTAGTGTTCTTACAAAAATATTCGTTCTCAAGATAACCCTCCCCTATATATATATATATATATATATATATATATATATATATATATATATATATATATATATATATATATATTGAATGACAATGTTTGTTACTACTCTATTACATTATTTATTCTAAAATATTCACCGTTGCTCAAGTTTGAATATGGGACCTTCTCTCTAAGAGTAATACGCCTCTACCAAGTGGACTAGCCCACGTTGGCTATATTTATCATTTAGTTTGACTTATATCTAATAAGTTTTGTACGTTAGTTTTTTTTTTTAAACCTTTAAATGCACATTTATGTTTAGTTTTTAGTGCCAGCATTACGCTATCTATTTTATTAAAAAGAAGTTGTAATCAAAATATATTTTGATATCATAAACGGCTTTCACATGTGTTTGAATTAGTAAATTTGGCGAAATGTAGTTATGCACTTGGACTACCCGACAATGTTGTAGAGTAGATATTTGGTTTTCTGTTTTACGTTTATTTTTAGTAAAAAAAAGTTACTTTTTTTGCCATCGTTAACGGATTTCGCAATGCATGGATCCATAACTTCGGTCTTCGTTGAATATAATTACGCACTACGACTACCCAAGGACATTGAGGATTATAAATTTTGTTTATATTTTACTTTATGTTTGGAAAAACTTTTTTGTTAGATAATTGCTTCAAACCTGTTACTTTTATTTGTAATTTAAAAAAAAAAATTAAAACAGAGTGAAAAGCAGTGGTAAGTGATTAGCATTTCTATGGTTGATCTTTAACAATAATTAGATTTTTCCCCGCCTGCGTTGCGGGGCACTAAGTCGAAAATGTATCTCTCGTAACATGTACGCATGTGTTTAAGTTACCTGTACGTACTACTCATAACACGATCTCAAAAAATTACATTGAGTCATCCATTATCATATTTTTGCTAAAAAAGATGGAAAACTATAATTTTAAACCGGAGAAAAAATTATATTTTTTAATGACAAATGAGCGTGTGTCAGGCAGCCGCCTGACACGAATAAAAATTACACTGAGTCAAACAATCAAAACAAAACACTACCACAACTTAAAAAAAAACTAAAATAATGGCATGACTGTAATCACTGGGGGCAAAATTGTAATTTAACCAGGAAAACAAACAAAAGTGATGGAGAAAATGTAAATTTAGGTTGAGGGCAAAATCGTAACTTGGCTTGGAGAAAAAAAAAACTAATGGCAAAAATGTAAATTTAAACGGGGCAAAATCGTAATTTTGAACCGAGGGCAAAATTGAAATTTCTAGCTGGAAGCAAAAGCGTGAATTTATTTTTAAGTGAGGGTAAAAACATAATTTTGAAGTGATGGCAAAATCGTAATTTTAAAACGGGATAAAATCATAAATTTGTTGGACCAATAGGGTAGTGACAGGTAGCTGCCTGACACTATTCCCTTTGCCACCCATGAGAGGGAGTAGATGGCCCGCACTATTACCACCATCTTGAGAACGTAGATATTGAAAATGAAAATACGTATATAATTAATGTTCATTCACTTAGGGTGTAGGGAGTGGTTAGACACTTGAGAGTGACAAACTAAAAAATCAACCAATGAGAGTGTGCCATGTCAAAGTGGTAAACTATGCTCAAAATGTTGGCAATGGTTAGACACTTGGTGAAGTGGTAAACTATTTTAAAAAAAAATGAAAAATGTGTGATTGGTTGAGATGGCATGGACCCCACCACACACCCCCACTCTCTCCCCTCTCCTCCCTCTTCCCGAATCGGTGTTCCCTCACCGATTTTCTACACCTTTTCGGCAAACTATTTTCGGCAACATGTTGGCGGTGGGATGGTAAGCGGTGCCGGGTGGGTTTACCGCCCCCACTCCGGACACCCTTATGTTTTTAATATGTATATAATATGTAATATAATTTAGAACTTTATGAACTTTTATATATGTTTACGTGTAAATATGTATGACGCCTTTTATGCATCAAGATAATATACAACTTTGTCGTTGTAATGCACAGATGAAAACATCCTAGTTTATTGGCGTTTAGCAACTTTGTCGTTCTTACTTTTTCTTAGTCTCTTAGCCTAGACGGTATGGGGGAACGTCCCCCTCCGTCGCCGAAGCCAACACCCCCCTCCCCCCGTCCTTGTCCTCAGCGTCGCCCACAAGACGTTTGAGACGGTCCACAAGCTGACAAAAAATCCCCCTCCCCAATGCCTTCTGACCGTTTGAAAAAAAAAAATTTCCAAATTCAAAAAAAAAAAAACAACGTTCACTTCCCTCTTTTTTATTAAAATCCAAACCAAAATCATAAACATTCACCATTTTTCTCACTTTTCATCTACTACAACTCATCTCTCTCTCTCTCATTTTTTATATTCATCCCTTTTTATAAAATACTATTCTATCATGGATCCCTTCAACAACCCGAACAACCCGAACGTCCGCAACAACCCGAACAACCCGACCCAACCAAACATCCCGAATGTTTTTTCGGTTCCGGGATACTATCCGACGATAGAACCGAACCAATTCTCTCAATATTCCTCAAACGCATTTGCCGCATTCCAAAACTCACCGAACGTTTTTGCTCACCCGCAACAAAGTCAAGCCATACAACAATTGATGATGCGGAATGCTTTTAATATCCAACCAGTGCAACTTTTTCAACACGAACCGAACCCGACGTAACCCACCTGATCCGAACCCGACGAGGATGTTGTCGAAGTTGTTCCCGAGACCCAACCGCAAAAAGGCAAACGAAGAAAAGGCAAGCAAATTGCGGGTGAGCAACCGTCCAAACCAAAGGCGAAACCATGGACGCAACTTGAGGAAGAAGCCTTAGCGAATGCTTACATAGGCACGTCCACACACCCGATAAAAGGTACGTAAAAATAACTTTTTTTTTGAAGTTTATATTTTGTACTATTAGTTTTTTATTTTTTTGTAACATATAATTTTGTCCAATATAGGTAATAATAAAAAAGGTGAGGGGTTTTGGAAGGCGGTTTTGGTGAAGTTTCTTGAGCTAATGGACCAAGGGCCGTATTGAGATGTCGACTCGGTGTCTTCTAAGTGGCGAAAAATGAGCGAGTTCGTCAATAGGTTTTCCAAAGAATATAATAAAATATATTCAAGTGGGCGTCGTAGCGGGATGAGTGACAAGGATGTATTCAAAAAGGCGTTGGATCTTTACAAGTCGAACCATGGTACATCGTTCGCACACGTTCGGGAGTGGAAAATTATGCGAACGAACCAAAAATGGACGCCGGTTCCGAACGAGGTGGAGATGGCAAAGCGGCAAAGGACATCGGAATCCGGTAGTTATAGGGCCGGCGGATCGGACACGAGATGTCACATAAACTTAAACGATGAGGCCGAGTTCGACGAAGAAGAATACGCCGTAAAAGAAGAGGAACGTCCCCCGGGCCGTGACAAATCAAAGAAGGAGCGGGCGAAGGAGAAAGAAAAGCAAAAGGTCGACCCGAAGATGGATGAGTTTATGATCCAATTTAAAACGTACACCGAGGTCACGACCCAAAAGGCGAGGGCGAAGGAGCGGACGATCGAAGAAAAGTCACGTGTGGCGGGAGAAAAGTTACGCGTGACGGGAGAAAAGATACAATTGTCCGATGATAAGGTTAGGCTCAAGAAGTGGGAAATATTCACGATGGATGTTGATAGTTATCCCGAACCGAAACGTTCGACTTTGATAAAATTGCAAAACGACATTATGAAGAAGAATCAAAGTGGTTGATTTTTTTTAAGTTTATGTTTTTTTTTAATTTATTAGGATTTTTTTTATGTTTAAGTTTTTTTTTAAAGTTTATGTATTGTTTTTTTTAATATTAATGAAAGTATTTTCCTAATTTATTTGTTAAATATTAAAAAAAGTGGAAGATTTAAAAAAAAAAAAAAAGTGATGGGGTAGGATCATCCTCCAATTTCTATTGATTTTGTGGGATTGACCATCTTCAAGAGGATGATGATGTGGCGCCTAGGTGACTCATCATCATCAAAGGAAGGACCATCCTCGTACCATGTAGCCTTATAACACTACATGTCATGTTGAGGGACTTACCTATAATAGGGTTCCACTCCTTGTGTGATTTAACTTGTAGATTTATCGTTGAGGTTTAAATAACATAACTAGACTTATCTTCATAGTGGGCTGCAATATAGATTGAATCTCATAGTGTTTGTAATCTACTCTCAAACTCTTACCATGCATGGATACGTGATCACTAATATACACGAGGAATGTCGACATGAGAGGAAACTTGCATAAGAAGTAACATCATAATATATGATTTACATGATTGATAAATGTGATCAACATTATCAACCACCATACTATAAAGATCTTTTATTGATATTCTTTTTACGATATGTTTTGTTACAACTATGATTACTCATTATTGTTGTCTTTACTCTATTTCACGTTGTTGTTTTTATTATTATTAAGGAAACATGTTTACATAATAATGTACCATTTACCAAGTTATGTGGTTGACTCACAAAATTACACTTACGTCATATAGCCATAAAGAAGCCTAATACATACAACAAAGTCTCAAGAAATCACTACTAAGTGCTTTTACCACTTTTGTAGGGCACATGAAACAAAACGGGATCGCAAGCTCGATATCACACATCATGACCAGTAAAGCAACCTAAATCAAAACTAGAAACATATCAAAACATTTATACTTAAGACAAAAAAAAAAAAAAAAAAAAAAAAAAAAAAAAAAAAAAAAACCACCGCTTCACATGACAATGATACAAACAAGTTCCTTCAAATAAAGTTATATCATCCATCTAGGTGATCACATCACCTCCGATGCATATTATATTCCCATGTACCTCCAACATTTCTTTCATCTTTGATCAAATTCTATGATATTCATTTGTTCTTTCATTGTCAAAATTGAAAATCCTATATTTATTTATGAATATTCAGATTCACTTCATTAAAACTTTCAGTTAATTTCGAAAACAGTTGAATGTGTTCGGTCACCGTGATTATTGAACTATTACAATCATTACGACACCTTGCGGCATCGGTATAAAATTGTAACCTGAGCTAATCATAATCCTAATCATACAAATTCATGCAAAACCACATACGTCTTTCGTTTGACTCATCATTTAAAGTAGTCTTAATACAATTATGTATTAGGACAATGATACACTAAAACTCTATTGTATTTTCGGTGTATCCTTGTAATTCAAATAAATGTCACTACACTGATTTTTCTCGTATCAAAATTTGATCATTGACAAATCAAATTCGTGCATCTATTTTTATTTGAGCTTGTTGATTCTGAATCTTCCTCAATTGATAATCAAAGTAAGTTTTCTTTTGACAATAAACCCTATTGTTTCTAAAAGTCATTTACATTCGATTTATAAGTCTATTAGACCCCTCTTTTGATTTGTAAAACTCAGTCCTCTTGATGATTATATCAATTTATCTCATTCATTTAAACATCGATTCCTGCTCCCCAAAATTTATAACATTGAACCATTGAGTTCCAATTTGTTGTATGATATCCTTATATTCATGTCTTGATTTTGCCTCAGATACCTTGATACTATTTTTACTAACTAAAAGACATGACATAACTCCAAGGAGATATCACAGCCCAAATCTCGAGGACGAGATTTAAAACAAGGTGGGGAGGATATAACACCCTCGAAAACGTGCCTAATATACCCCGTATACTCATTACCAAGCCCATATAACATTAGTTTTACTAAAAATCAAATAAAATAATTATTATTGGTTTCTCGCGGGCCGCGACAAGGTAAGGGGTGCAAGTCGCAGGGCGCGGCCCACCTTTACTTGCCGGCTACACTTTGTGACGCATGTCGTCACACGTGTCGGACCTATTCGATGACCAGCTAAGCCTACGCCTAACTAGAGTTCCCTCGCAGGGCGCGAAAGAATAGAAGGAGCGGGTCGCTGGAGACTCCAGTTATTATACCCCTAAACAACGAAGCTCTGCCCCGTTGTAAGTATTTTAACCCCGATCATTAATCCGTTACCCTACCCGATTGATCTAGGACCCCGTAACGTATATTGAGGCTCTGCCTGACTAAGTTCGTTGGGGTTCTGTCTCATGTTGTATGTCTAATGTGATTTGGGTTATCTTACTAACACGTGTGCATTGTATGTTTTTCATAGAAACTCAACAAAATAATCAAGAAATATTACCAGGAAGCCCGTAGAAATACCTAAGTCTACAATGTGAGTCATTCTCTTTTTCTACCAAACTATTTTACAAAACCTCAAATGTTTTCAGTTATATTTACAGTGATTGAGTCTATGTATTCTAAAATTGTTGCCGGTATGTGGGGTTTTGTACACACTACTAGTAATTCGTTACTATTGGACAATGGGTTAGCCAATGAGTAACATGACCACAGTCATGGAACTGTGAACATGAAATACTGAATGAGTATATTGGTAGATATAAACATTGTAATCGCTCTCAATACTATAATGTTATAATAACTAATGTTTTTATAAACCAGAATGTACTCGCCAGTATTTCTTGCTGATAAAATCTTTTTCAAAACACGTTTCAGGTAACTTGATGTGAAAGCTATTAGAAGTCAGCTATGGAGCACTGAAAGCTTAAAGAAGTGGCTATAAAAGTTACCTAAATAAAAAGGAGATCATGTTTTTAGGGTTATCCCTATAAATGTATTGTGAATAAAATCTGGGTTTTATCCCATTTAATTATTATAAAAATTTGGTGTTTTGAAACTCTGAAATTATTTCCTAAGAACGATCCTAATGAAAATTTTCCGCTGCGTATTTAATAAACACCGGCACCATCTGACTGGTTCACGGCTCCCGCTCCCAGGGTGGGTCGGGGGTTGTGACAACATTGTTGGACCTACAAAAGAACAAATAATTTCAAAAGCTAAAACATGACATCAAGATCAAGAAATAAACAGATGATGAAGTATTCTCCTCACAAAGATAGTGAATCTTGAACACTTGTCAAAACATTTGTTGAAGACATCCAAGATCTATTTGAAGGCATGGAACATCTGTTGAAGAAGAAAGAAACCTCTGTTTAATGGCCAAAGCCCTGTTGAAGACAAAGCACTGATCATGAAGACCAAAAATTTGTTTTGGCCAAACAGATGTTTGATACAAGTCAACAACGGTTTGAAGAATAGTGGTTGAATCAATGTAACAGTGTTACCTTAGAACATATGTTATATGTAATAAATCAGATGTTAGATTCCCGTAGATGTTTTCTAACATCTGAGGAATCTAATTTGTTAGGGATGTTAGATGTCACTATTAGGGTGACGTCAGCTAATTGCAAACAGAACTTTCGTACTTGTATAAACAAAAGTCATGTGTTAGAGATCTATTTCATCGCTTATCATTCCTTTTGTATGAACAAAGTGTGTGATCAGGCTGAGGAAGTTTGTAAATCATTTCTGTAATTGTAATTATTTGATTATTAATACAAAATAGTTTTGATACAACTTTCCACCCTTTTATGCTCACACGATTCCGCATTTTCATTTATAGCTTTGTATTAATATTCATATTTGTTCACCTAAACATACAAGTTAAACTCAGATCCTATAAAATTAAAAAGAACAAAATTAGAAGTAAATGGATGAAATTGCCACTTCAAGTTTACTCAGGGGCGAAGTATAGAAGGGGCGGAGGAGGGGCGACCCCCCGAACTTTTCGCTAATAGTGTTATATATGTAGTTTTCGTATAGAAATTTTTTGGTATATACATTTTCGACCCCCCCGGTTCTATAGAAATTTTTGGGTATATATGGTGTGTGCGAAGCGTGATATGATTTTATTAATATTTTGAGCCCATTTTTACGCATTAGTCAAGTTTTAAATTTATAAAACACGATATTCTACTAACACTAAACACACACTTGGGCAAGTGCACCCATCGTAAGCGTAGTATAGCGTTGGTAAGATACCGAGGTCGTCCAAGGACACAAGAGCTTTTAGTACCGGTTTATCTTCAACGTGTAATCAATCTAAAGTTTTGAAACATGAAAATAAAAACTAAAAATGCAGAAATAAATAAAAATAAAAACAGATAGACAAGATGAATCACTTGGATCCGACTCGCCTTTAATGTATCCTTTGATGATTTTCGCACTTACGGACTTTTTAAGAGATTATCTTAGTTATAGTAGTAGGCCCCTCTTTTAAAGGTGACATTACCCTCAACCCAGTGGTTTGAGTCAGTAGGGATACAATCCCAAAGGGTCGAAATATTGAAAGATAATTAATTAAGTTATTAATGCGAAAAGGGGTAGGCCCCTGTTTTGAAGGTGACGTTACCCTCGGCTAAGTGGTTTGATTCAGCAAGGATACAATCCCAAGAAGCCGGTTTAATGTATTAATAGTAGTTTACATATGAGGGGTTCAAGCTATTCGCACCCCCGCCATCCAATACTAGTGGGTATTGAAGGAGGTCCTAGTAAGCTTGAACCAGGTCCTTGCAGATCTATACACTGAACAAGGCAAGAACCTTACCAAACCATTCCCCTAACCCCCAACCAGGTAGTCAACATGCTTTTATATAGACCGTAAAACATGAATGATGCAATCTTTTACTTTATATAGACAGTAAGGTAACGCCAAGACACCACGGAAAAATGATAGGAAGAATTCACCTTCAACATAAGAAACTAGTTATTAAAGTCATTAATACAAAACCAAATAAAAAGTGCCGAAAGATTAAAAATCAAAAGTAATACATAAAAGACTTGTCTTCACCAAGTGATGTAAGATGCTTAACCAAACATGGCCTTTGATTGGCAAGAACCCTTACAATCAATCTTGAATCCCGAGGCTACTACACACTCTAAAGATGGATGATGGATGATGGATGATGGTGGTGGGTGGATGGGGTTTTAGTGGTGGTGGAGTGGTGGCAAAGTAGGAGAGTAGTGGTTTGCCAAGGGATGCCTTTCAAGTGAACCAAGCACCCCTATTTATAGCCTGCACAGTACTCTGGCCACGGCCCCGTGCCCGCTGGGCACGGCCCCGTGGTCAGCCTTTTCTCTTCCTTCATTAATTGCAAGTATCAGCAGAGGGCCCAACACGGCCCCGTGTCTCCTGGGCACGGCCCCGTGGTTAACTCCGTATCTGTACTATCAAGATTTGGCAAGATTCTGCGTATCTTTGCGTTGACCACGCCCCGTGGTGAGCTGGGCACAACCCCGTGGTGGGCGTAGAAGCTTCTACAGGTTTTGTCTTCTTGTGTCAGGGCTTATCACGCCCCGTGGTGAGCTGGGCACAACCCCGTGGTCAGCTTCTGCATTCTTGTTTTTGCTTTTGCTTTTGCTTTGGGAGATGTTGCCGAGGTGTCAGGCATGTTACGTTATTCCTTCTTCTTGTATTTATGTTGGCATCTGGCTGCTTATTTGTTCCTTTTGTTCTTTCAAGCTCATTTGGTCTTGTAAATTCAAAAGGAAGAAAGAAACATGCTTTTTCCAACATTAGTACTAAAAAAGGGTTAGTTTTATGCCTCATTTGATGTAATTTATATGTTGCATTTTGCACATATCAAATACCCCCACACTTGAATCTTTGCTTGTCCTCAAGCAAAACTCTTTAATATGTGACTTACACACCCAAATGGAAGAGGTAGAGAAGAAGTTTTGGGCTCATCTTGAGTGTCGGGAATCCAAGATCTTTTATTGGGTTTTATTTTTATTTTATTTACTATCCTATTTGCCGTGATTTATTCAGAACATTTTATAAGAAAAATTATTTATTTGGGCATAACATGCCTCTTTAAAATTTTATTTATATACAAGTTCACATACCTCACGGGAGATCAATCAACACTCGGCCGAAGATGTATTTTTG
Source organism: Helianthus tuberosus (assembly GCA_030545235.1). Taxonomy (NCBI): domain Eukaryota; kingdom Viridiplantae; phylum Streptophyta; class Magnoliopsida; order Asterales; family Asteraceae; genus Helianthus; species Helianthus tuberosus. The sequence continues at coordinate 92,422,080 of CM060411.1, forward strand.
TGAAACACTCGAGACCGGCATGGAACTTACTTCTACCATATGCTTGCCAAGCGATTAAACCTCCTCCTTTTTAACTATAAACCTTTGCAAATATCAAGAGGACTTGGGGAAGGGTTAGGCTTGGGCTAAGGGTAGGTGGTTTTTGGTTAGTGGTTAGTAAAAATGGCGAAAAACGTAAAAAGCGTCGGTCGTCATAAAACTTTTTGTTTTTGTGACTTTTATTCAAACTAAGCGCTTTCAAATAAGATTTCTTTGAGGAACTTGTTTGTTTATTGCATGATTTTCATCATCTTTTTTTTTCGTGTCACAAGATAACTGAGCTTTTTACTAAAAGAAAAGGGGTTGGAAAGAAAAAGGTTTTGTTTGTTTTGTGGGTTTTGAAATGAAAATGTTTAGGCTCAAAAGGGTTAACTAGGGGGATTTTGGGTAGGTGATAAAAAAGATTAAAAATAATGGTTTTGAAAGGAAAAATGGGTTAGTCCTAATGCCTCCATCACTTACTTATTTGGGTTCAAGTTGGTAAGGACCGGGAATGTATCGTCTTGGCAAGTTCTAGAGTTGTAAGAAACAAATGGCTATTCACACAAGAAAAGAAAAATGAGCATTTAGTTTAAAGATATATGCCTGTATGCTCAATAAAGGATCAAAACTCACTTGTTGTGGGAATGGGTTTAAAATGTGATCAAGTATATATAATCAAATTTTAAATAGATTTGTCATGCCTTTTCATAATTTTCTTATTTGGTTCTTTTTATTACGACGCTATCGGTTGTAAATTTATAAAAATATAACCTTTTAAGAACTTTTATTCACAAATTAAACCAAGACAAGTAAGAAAAAAATGAAAAATTTTTGAAAAAAATTGGGGTGATTAGCGGCTCCAATAGAGTTTTGTGTAAGGCTTGTTATTAAGACTTGCAAGATTCAATGTTTTAGCATCCCCCTACACTTAAATAACACATTGTCCTCATTGTGTCCAAAAATAAGTTTTTCGGTTGATTAAAAACAAGATTTTATGTTACTGGGCAGCTGCACACGGGGTGTGGTGGGCTGAGCACGGCCCCGTGGTCCGACTACCAGTAACAAAAAGTTATAGAAGGTTGACCACGAGGCGTGCCCAGTGGACACGACCCGTGGTCAGTTACCTGTTAGAAAATTTTTCTGCAGAACCCTGGGAACGGGGGCGTGTTGGGTGGCGGTTTTAACGTCCCTTTGGCAATATCCACGTTTTCGAGTGAGATTTATACCTGAAAAGTAAGACTAAACTAGAAAACATAAAAGTTAAACTATTATAAAACTAAGGATAGTTCCGCGGAATGCCTCCATGGTGTGCCACGTTTATAAGGGTCCTTGGCTAGACCCAACTTATCGGGTGGTTCGGGCTCATCTTCAATTAGGGGGTTGTCATTGCCAATTGGATATTTCATTGATTGTTTAAGATCGACATACCTTTTATAGGCCCCTAATTGAATGGGTAGGTTGTTTTGCTTCCGATTGATCAAGACTTGATGGGTTTTTACAAAAGGTTGTCCCAACACAAGTGGAGCATCATCAAGAATGACGAAGTCGGTTGGGACTACCGTTTGATTTGTTTGCACTAACATGTCCTCAACTACTCCCGTTGGTTTTATTATTTTTCAATTAGAAAGAAAAATGGGGATTTGAAGTGGAGAATATCAGTAATACTTAATTTTTTGAAAATGTAGTTTGGAATTATATTAACACAAAGATCTTTATCAATTGTAATATTACTAATAAAGGTGTTTTGAAAGAAACATGGAACCGATGTAATGTTAATTTCAAAAGGATCATCTTTTATTAGCTTCGTTTGATCGTTTGTTAACTTAATGCTTACCGTTTCGTCCATTTTAGTGTTAGTGTTAGTGTTTAACTCTTTTAAAAACTTAGTATGAGCAGGTACCGAACAATGGTTTTCGAAAAAAGGTGTTAAGATATTAATTTCTTGAAAATTTGACTCTTTTTGAAGATTAGCGTTTTCGAAATCACCTTTTTCGTTGTTTGGTTCATGCATCGGTTTTTCACTTACTTGTTCTTCCATTTTTACCTCTTCTACTATTACTTCTTTAGTACAAACTACCTCTTCCCTCGCGCAGTATTCTTTTATATAGCGTTCGATAGTTTTGAGGTGTTGTATTATTCTTTCATTTTCGGGGAGGATAGTTGGTGGTTCGTCAAATTGAGCGGGATAAGTGTCCCAAAAGCTTGAGTGCGGAAGTTCAAACATTGGTCCTTCATAATACCCATACGAGGTAGATGGTTCATATCATTATTCCTCATAGTAAGTATATGATGGAGATGATTCATACCTTGGTTCCTCAAGGTATGAGTATGAGGGAGAAGGTTCATAACTTGGTTCTTCATAGTATGTGTATGAAGTGGTTGGCTCGTACCTAGGTTCCTCATGGTATGTATATGAGGTGGATGGTTCGAAGAGGTCACAATATTGTACCGAGTGAGGGTTAACTCAAATGGTATAATACTCTTATTCATAATCATCCTCTTCATAGTAGTAATTGTAACCTCCTGAGTATTGATCCATAAGAATCACTCAGCAGACCATAAAAGAATCTCGGGAGCAGAAAACAAAATTAAAAACGAAAACAGAGGCTCACCACGGCCCCGTGGTTAGTGAGCACGGCCCGTGGTCAGGGTCTGTATCTGTGCGTTTTGAAAAATGCTACTGGTTTTTATGCAGCACTAGGGCGTGTTCAGTGAGCACGGCCCTGTGTTTAGACTCTGTGTCTAGGTGTTTTAAAAATGTTTTGTTGTTTTTATACAGCACGTGGCGTGTTGAGTGAGCACGGCCCCGTGTTCAGGCTACTGTAATGCAAAAATTCTTAAAACTGTAAAAAATGTGCGCGCAGTTTTGAAAAATGATTAGGCCGTCGATTTTAAGCTTTCTTAAAATCCTTGTGTTCCCGGTAGCGGCGCCAAAAACTTGGTGTGTGCGAAGCGTGATATGATTTTATTAATATTTTGAGCCCATTTTTCGCATTAGTCAAGTTTTAAATTTATAAAACATGATATTCTACTAACACTAAACACACACTTGGGCAAGTGCACCCATCGTAAGCGTAGTATAGCGTTGGTTAGATACCGAGGTCATCCAAGGACACAAGAGCTTTTAGTACCGGTTTATCCTCAACGTGTAATCAATCTAAATTGTTGAGAAAAGTTTTGAAACATGAAAATAAAAACTAAAAATGAAGAAATAAATAAAAATAAAAACAGATAGACAAGATGAATCACTTGGATCAGACTCGCCTTTAATGTACCCTTTGATGATTTTCACACTTTCGGACTTTTTAAGAGATTATCTTAGTTATCGTAGTAGTGTGACATCTGTGCCTCTTTGACCATCATACGAATACAAAACTAATGAAATATTGTGTTTCATACTTGGGATTTGTATAAATATGTGAATCATTTGCACATATCAATTCTTGTTCGATTTCAAGCTTTAAATCGCTTTCTGGAAAGTTATACGCGAACTGATGCGTAAACGTAATCAGTTTAACGCAATAAACACTCTGGAATAGTGACATAGACTTAACATACCTTAAATAACCTTTACATAACTTAGAAATAAGTTTTGGATGGTTTGGTGTGTCGAAATCAAGTTTATTCGATCGCACGGACTATTAGTGTCAAAATGCGAAAGTATGCCGATTCGTATAGTAACGAACATTCCAGAACATGATCATAAGCTAAACATACCCTAAATATCCTTTACATAGCTTAGAAATAGGCTTTGAGGGGTTCTGTATGCGAAAATAAACTTTTTGATCAAACAGGGACTAAAATCGTCAAAAAGTGCATAAGTTTGCATTTACGCGCATATCTTACGTTCTGAACATATCCGGACATCCAAAAATTTTTGTAATCATTAAAATATTTTATTTTAGTGGTTGGAATGCAAAAATACCATTCGTCGCGTAATTTGGATCGTTTTTCGTGTCCATTCGTGTTTCGTCGTAGTTAACCGAATAACGCAACCATACGACCATACGAACCGACACCTGAGATAAATTCGAGCATTTTTCAACTCCCCTATGCTTTAAAATCCTTGTAGAGTCTTGAAAACGGGTTAACGGGGTTTAAACGCGTCGAAAACGGCTTAAACATGCTGCAGGGACCAAAACTGTCAACAATTGAAAGTTTCTGGTACTGGTGTGTGGTGGCGTCGCGCCACAGCCTAGGGGCTGTGCTGTGGTGGCACGCGACGGTTCAAACTGGGCAGGAATTCCATTTTTGGCAACCAACTTGATTTCTAGGGTCTTTTGTGCAACATTTGCAATACCTTGAGCTGGTTTTGGACTCCCCTAGTATTGTAAATCAGTGGGTAACACATGGAGGGCCAAGATTGAAGCTCGAAACCCAAGAAACGATCCTAACGGTTCTTCACTTTCTATAAATACCCACTTGATTCATTTGCATTCTTCACACATTTAATTCAAATTCAAATTCAAACTCTAAGTTGAAGCTCTCATTTATGAAGGCTTCATACCTGAGTTGTTTTTTTTATCAAATCTTCCTAGCTTGGACCTCTTGTAAGCTTCTTTCATGTTTTTTTATGCTTTTCAAGCATGAAAGTCAAACAGTGTTTGACTTTCTACTTTGACCACCAGTTAGTCAACACAAAGTTCGTTTGAACTTTGCAACGTTAGCGTTATCACGATGGTTATAGTCCCTTGTGACTATACCTACTGATTACCATGTTGATTAGGCGCAGTGACGAGTCATAGTTTTGGTCAAAATACATGTTTATGCGTATTTTGCAACGAAGCTATCTTTGGGTATCAAAACACTTTGTTTTGATATCAAACTTGTTTTCTAACTTAGTTAAACATGTTTTAACATGTTTAACTCGTCACTTTTAGTTTAGTGCTTGTATAGGGTCGTAAGATAAGCGGTCTTAACAACCGCCTAGACTTTCGAACCCGACCCGTTTGGTCGATCGTTAGGATCCGACCAAGCATATTTTGAGACCATAGTTATATAGGGAATAACCTTCCGTGGTTATACCTTATGGTCACTTAGTTTAATTAGTTGTTATGATAGGTAGTTTATATGCCTTAGGAAAATGACCAAAATGCCCTTTTCATGCATAATTGGTATTTAAGCATATGTAACTTAACTTTTGCCACTTAAACTGATTATGCAACATATTTAAACATGTTAGGGCATATAATACTTATCATAGGACTAGTTAGGCGTCTCGAACGCGCTTTTGCGTGAACGATGCGTTAAAATAGCGTAAGCTACCTTAATGGGTTGTAATGGGTCGTTAGCACTTAGAATAGGTTCCGATTTAGGATATAGGCTTTGTTAAACCATATCACATGAGTTCTAATACTCATTTGGTTTACGAGACCTCATCCTACCCGATCTTCCGATTTAGGTGTCGATTTATTAACATAGTGATCCGTTACTAGGTGCCACTTGATTCCTTGATTGCCCGAGCTTGTTAGTCACTTTAATCGAGGATACCTTGCAATCTCAAGTGAGTACATAGTCCCCTCTTTTACCGTTTTCAAATGTTTTGGGGTGATTCATTTGTGCTAAACGATTTCGAGTTTCCTAAAACGAGTGTTATGGTTTATATTAAACACAACGATTTAATTTATGTGAACTATTGAACCACTGGAACTATGTGAACTACTTGAACCACTGTAACTATGTGAACTATTGAACCGCTGGAACTATTAATCTATGTGAATGGTTGAACCACTGGAACTATGTGAACTATTGAACCACTGGAACTATTGATCTATGTGAACTATTGAACCACTGGAACTATGTGAATTATGTGAACTGTTTGAACCATTGGAACTGTTTGATCTATGTGAACTATCTGAACCATGGTTGTAAAACAAGGTCTCCAAGGCCGAGTACTCTCTGAGTAGTCGCTACAAGGTAAGTTGCCGATGCTACTTTCTTCAACTCCGCCTAATTACTTGGAATCGATCAAATGTGGTCAGCATCGGTTAAAATCGGATCTAGTAGGTCAATTCGGGCCGAGTTTGACTTAAAATAAAATAAAATATAATTTCTATGCCTATAATATTAACGACTGAATATCATCTTCACGTATTTTGTATAAATATTAGTAAATTTATGTTATTTTACATATATTTAATTTTGAAAAACTAATTTCTTTATAATTTTACATGTCCGAGTACTCCCCGTGTACTCTCCGCCTAGGCCGAGTACTCTCAACTCCCCCGTCGACCGAGTAGGGAGCGTCTAGCGACTTTTGCAACCATGATCTGAACTATTAAATGATTGGGTTATGGTAAGTGATTAGGTAACGGGGCGGGTGTAATGTGATAAAAGCATGGTGGATACGCCGCTGGTACTTCCTATATATAAGTGCTTTTAACACATTACATATCGTTGCGTTATCTAGATCACTTGGACCAATGTTTTCAAAACGAAGTTACACTACAAGGTTTTCCTAACGATATAAACCATACGATTTCTATTATAAGAATGATTTACAATTTGGCTTACTAAAACAAATATTTTGGGTTAAGATTCATGGCAACGAAATTTTATAAACTATAACCAACTTATTTTGAGCTGGTTATTCATATTGCAATACCAAACTCTTTTCAATACAAGGTTTTCAAGTAACGACTCTTGTAGTCAAATGAGGCATTGCAACATATAAACAAGCCATGAATCCGATACTCTCACAAAACCTATGTACTCGCTGACATTTTTATGCTGACGTATTTTCACATATGTTTCAGGTACCATAGTTGATGATGTTTGATGATGATTATGATGCATGCTCACATAGGGATGGACGAGGCCTTAGTGACTTAATAACAATGAAAAAAAATTATTCATGTTTTGTTTCTGATTTCAATACAATGTAATAAACTTGATTCAATAAAACGAAACTTTAAATCCATGTGTTGTGAAACAATGATTCTGTTACGACACTCCCCGACGTTTCCGCCGCGGTTTGTTGTTTTAACGCGGTCGGGGTGTGACAGAAAAGTTGGTATCAGAGCTCATGGTTATAGGTAATTAGGTTATTCGTAATGCTTTGACCTAGACTATAACCTTCCTAGGACCCTAACACAAGTTACCTTGTGTTTAGTCTTAAAACAATACCGTTGCCTATCTTTAGGTAACAACCACAACAAGAACACGAATTAAAAATCCTATTTAAAAACTAATCATCTCCTCGTAGATGATTTATTATAAGGTTTTGAACCTTCAAAGTTTTCAAAATCTCGTCAATGTTTAGGTCCTATTAATGTGAACACGTGCAATCTGGAAGGGTGGGTGCCTGTATCCCAAGTTTTCTGTCTAAGGCTAGAGTGTTCGTATAAATCCACATAATCGGACTAGTCACTCTTACCTGGGAACTCTTGGGGTGAGTGTCCACTTATAGGCTAAAGCATGTCTTCGTGATACAATATAGGGATCTATTTACTTTGTTCAGCCTCTGTGCGTCGTTTGTTTGTTCGAAGTAACGAACGAATGATCGCCTTCCTTATGTTTCATTGTTATCTTCGATACCTCTTTTGTTTATCCAATTGTCAATCTCACTCGTTTCTCATGTTTCCTTGTTCTTTTTAGAATATGCCACCTAGACGTAATCCAGAACAGGATGCTGCCCTCGCAGCCACAATCGTTCAGCAGATGGCTGCTGTGCTTCCGAACCTCATTACCCAGATAAACCAAGCTAACAACAATAACAACAATAACAATGCTCCATGTAACTTCAAAACATTCAATTCAGCTAAGCCATCGAAATTTTCTGGGTCTCAAGGAGCAACTGCGCTCCTACAATGGTTCGAAAGTATGGAAAGCACCTTCAGACATGTTCAGTTTCCAAATGAGCGAAAGGTTGAATTTGCATCTAGTGTCTTTGAGAAACGAGCATTAACATGGTGGAATGGTGTGATGAGAGATAGGGGTGCCGATGTGGCACTGGCTCAAACTTGGGAAGAGTTTTGAGCTCTAATGATGAAGGAATTATGTTCTCGTCATGAAATCAGGGCATTGGAAAGGGAATTTGACGACCTTAAGCAAGATAGTGGTGAGCATCGAGCCTACACGGACCGATATGAGGAGCTAAGTCTGTCATGTCCAACCATGGTTACGCCTTTGGATAAAGCAATTGAAAAGTATATTGATGGCCTCCCTGGCTCAGTACAAGACATTGTTACTGGTAGCAACCCTACTACAGTTAGACAGGCCATTGAGCTATCCGCTACCCTGACTGAATCTCAGATCAGGAAAGGCAAACTTTTCCGAAAAGGCAACAAGAAACCAACCGATGAGTCGAAACCAAAAGATAAGCAGACTGAGTCCTCTAAGAAGTCTAAGAAGCGTAAGGCTTCTCAGAATTTCGCCGTGATTGCTCAGAATGACCAAGCTGTCCCTAACCAACCAACTCAACCCCCTGCTAAGAAGCCATACAACGGGACTGCACCCTTGTGCAACCAATGTAACCTTCATCATCATGCTAGTGTGAAATGCCACAAATGCCTAAATTGTGGATTTACTGGTCATACAGCTAGGGTTTGCCGAGCTGCAGCTGCACCAAATCAAGCTAACAACAATCCTGCTCAAGCTCGTTTTCCACCAGGTTCTTGCTACAAGTGTGGTGAGATGGGCCATTTCCGAAATAATTGCCCAAAGCTTGCTAATGCAAATCCAACACATGGATGAGCAATTCAACTGACTGGAAGACGACGCTATTTTGAAACGATCGGATTTTATGTATTACTTTCTGTAGGTCCACCCGGAGGATCGAGTAACCTCTATTCCCTGTTTTCCGACAAACCCGAGAGTGCGGAATCCAAACGGGTAAGTTAAACCAAGTGACGAACACGAACACAAAGATTCAACGATTAACACTCCATTGTATTAACTCGTATGAAACCGTTACAAAGCAATGTTTACAAGATAAACCTATAAACTCTCAGTTGTGTGTGTGTTTACAGTGTTCGCTCTCAAATCTATTCAGATTTGCCTAACTGTGTTATGTTCTGTGTCTGTGTATTTATAGTAGCAATCTCGACGAAATCAGAAGCCTATGAAAACACATAGGACGAAATCCAAGATATGGACGAAATCAGGTGATTTCGTCCTATTTGGTTTTCATCCATTTGGTTTTCATCCCATTTGGGATTTCGTCCAACATGTTGGGCCAATGACTTGGGCTTGGACTTTGGCATGTAGCACTACTTCATGTATGGGCCAATACAACAAACAAACAAACAAGCCTATAACACCTAAATACATAAATGTAATCTAATATGCAAACTGCACACACGCAGTTGCATTTACATCGAACGTTACGAAGTCACTATCATACCTAGTCAAGACAGGAGGATGTCTTGACTACGGCCTTCACTTCGTAGCCGAGTCGAACCGAGCCGAGCCGTATCCACACGATATGTATCAACAAACTCCCCCTTGGATGCTGCTCGTGAGGTTCGTAATCTCGTTCTCCATCTCTTGATGGTTCATTCATTATTGTCGTAGGATCTTCAAAGTCTTCACGCGTCGTAAGTAGAAAGTGTATCAACAAACTCCCTTTTCATTTAGGAAGTGTATCAATAAACTCCCCCTTTGATTATGCTCGTGAATCTTTTGATTTCAATGCTTGAGATCCTTGTGGTGTTGGTGAGTGATCACCGGCAACTCGACCATCTTTATCATTTGAGTGCCTTCACGTCGTGTCTTCATTCCGAAGCTTGTCATCGAACATGTTCTCCTTGCCTTTAGCATCTGCACATGCAAGAAAGCTAAACGCGTAATGAGAACAAACACTTGGAATATAGTTAACATTAAACAAATGACACACATGTGACCATATTCTTATTCAACTACCGTCCGACAGTTAGTTTGAAAAGTTAACAGATTTTTCAATTTTGATTATTAACTTTCAAAACTTGCAAACTCTGACCGTTTATGAAGATTCAGTCGTTTTGGTTTTCAATCAGATTTCAGGCAACGAAGACTTGAGTTCCAACATCGGTTAATCAAAACTAAAGCAGAAATAAAATATTTTTGACTTTTATAAAGTTTATATTAAAACACACCTAAAATCTTTTTGGTATTTTGAATATTTCAAACTTAAAGACTGAAAGCAGTAAATAAATATATACAGAGTTGCAGAAACTAAGAAAAGTAAATATATATAGACATTCTTTTTGCGAGTTTCGAGGGTAAGAGAATCATATCAGTGTACGGTCATGCCAAAACGCTCTTGTTGTTCTTTTTGTTAACATATAGATAAACATCCTATAACGATTATCGGTATTGTTATCCACATAAGCTCAACTTATCATATGTAATCATGGCGAGGGGATACGTTAAGGTATGATTTATACTTACCGACCGGTGTTCATCCACATCACGACACATTCCCGTATCAAGGTATGCACGAGAGTTCATCTTACTGGTGAGTATACCATTTATCATCTGTTTGACCGTATATGAAAATGTGAGTAACTCACTTATTTTGTTTGAAAACAAGCCCTATGTGATAGAATCACTTATTGATGAGGAACTTGATTTTCAGATGTATGAAGGGCACAAGAGCAAGTCCGTGAACAGGTCAGTACTTTCGTACAGCAGAGAGACGAACTTGACTCCCAGATAAATGTGATATATTATCACTTGTTTTGTGGGACATGTGATTGTTGATCACTTATTGAGGTCATATGCAGAATGTACACGTATGTATGATATCATGGAAGATCTAGACTTCGTCTCCGTTTTGTTTCGGTAAAAGAAACAACCATGATACCCAGATGATAAACAGCATAAAGACCATATATCTCAGAACCTCGGCAATCTCTCAAACGAAATTTCGGTACTAAGACCATATGCCAATGAGTGGTTCCCACCTGGTCTTCAGTCGATTTAGGTTTATATCACCCTGCACACTTTAAGATGATTGTGAGCCTACCGATACATCTTATATAGAGCTGCTTAACATTTTTCATTTTTCATTTTAAGCTCAAAGAGGTTCCAACAGACCACTGATGTACTATCATTTTCTCTTTTGCTCGCCAGGAAACTCATTTTTGTTTTTCTATTGTTTTTGGTTTTTGAAATTTTTCGATGTTTTTGAATTTTCAAATTTGGAATTACTCCCCCGAAAATCAACAAACTTACAATAATTTAAAAAACAGAAAGATATTTACAAAAACGATTTTCCGATGTGGATTACTCTTGCTTGACCTTAATGCCCTTTACCAAAATTAAGTTAATCAGAAATGATTTATCGAATTTTGGAGAAAATGAGTTGGCACGTCGGTAATCGGTGCGGACCATGACAACATTTACGAGTTTTATATTGAAACAATCACGTGTGAGGTGATATTCGAGTTCAATGTGTCTGGTCAAGAGTGCTGTATGAGATGATAATAATTCATAAAGCAGCTTAAATATCGACAAGTATAAGAGAGATTAGAAATTTAAAACCGTATCCTGCAACTGCTTCGTGCATTTCCAGGAATCTGTGCGCTCTCCCAAACTGGATATCCAACAGGTGTGGATTCAAAGTCGATTTTGTAGCTACTGAAAAATCTCTTCACAGCAACAAGATCAAAAACCTCTAACAACCAAACTTTGGAATGATCTTCATTTTGTAGAAGTGGTCAAATTCTTTCATCATCATTCTTTCATCAGACATTTTTGTCTTCTTTTCTCCTCTCTCCATCAAAGGCAACAATATTCTCCTAGATGTAACAATATTTTGGAGCCTTCTGTCGCCGATCTTGTGCATGGACGCTCCACTATCAACAATCCTAAGACTTTCAATAGTTCCTCCTGGAACATCCTACACACTCATTCAGAGATTAGTTGGAGAGGGGGACCCAAGCCTTCACAGACTTGGGTCGTCCGTCATCATCGAGAATTGTGACATCCATTTCCCGATGATTCGGAATTGATGTAGCTCCCCCTGAAACAATTTCCGATTTTGGTTTCCAAATCTGTTTTTGTTTTTCATTTTTAACTTCTAACATAACAGACTGCGTTTGGACAACCTCTGGTTTTAAAACCTTTTCAATGTATGGGCCAATACAACAAACAAACAAACAAGCCTATAACACCTAAATACATAAATGTAATCTAATATGCAAACTGCACACACGCAGTTGCATTTACATCGAACGTTACGAAGTCACTATCATACCGAGTCAAGACAGGAGGATGTCTTGACTACGGCCTTCACTTCGTAGCCGAGTCGAACCGAGCCGAGCCGTATCCACACGATATGTATCAACACTTTCCTTATGTAATCTTAGAACAATGAAACATATATTTTTGTTTATAAATAAATCTTTATTTGCATTACGATATACAAAAACAAATGTGGTTACATACAATACCGACGATCAAGGAACCGTGTTCCTTGCAAAACAAACTACTCTCGAAATTCCCCCATTTTGTGATCACTTGCGATCTCCACGAAAATCCTAAGTACCCGTTTCTTCTAAGGAAACGAAGTACAAGGCGCAAGTTACAATTCTGGACAAATACCCAAAGTACCACTTTAAATCCTTAAAAATGGATACCCAAGGGTACTTCTGTAAGCCCTTGATTGGTCTTACATATCATGTCTTCCCGACTTCACGATATTTTACACAGCATATGATTTCAAAAGATTATGCATGTTTTCAAAAACCTAATACGTACTTTCAAAATAATCTAACATGGTTTTAAAACATTTCATAAAAATGTTTACCTAAATATACTTAGTACATGATTTCAAAAACATTACAAAAAGGTTTAAAAAAAACATATTTTTAAACAATTCCAAGCTTAGCTTTCAACAACAATCTGCCCGTATGTTGCCTTAGCATACGCGGTACACGATTATCAAGAACACCCTGCTTCGTACGCTGACTTAGCATGCTTAGCACAATGATTTCAAGGATCCGTTTGTTTCATATGTTGTCTTATAATATCCAGCACCTTGATTTCATAAGCCATATGCTTCGTATGTGGTCTTAGCATACCTAGTGCAAGGTTCCCAAATTTCTTTCACTACGAATTCCAAATCCTTAAAGGATCTTCTTCATAATTAGATCCTCGTGGATGTTCAAAGCATAGAATCAAAGTCCTTAATTAGATTATTTGTGTGCTTTAATACGAATGTTTCGATTCCTTGTAAACAAATTCTTATAAAATCATCCTATCTTTATAGATAGATTCTTGAGGATGTTGAAGTCCTTTGACTGGATTCCTGGTGTACTTTGAATACCCATGTACAAATCGACAAACAAGTTAATAACAATTAATAACAAACTGATAACCAATTAATAACCAAGTGAACAATTATATGCTTATGTGTTTATGTGTTGACCTAATCAAAGTCATCTCAAGAATTATTCTATCCCCTGCACATTATAAAATAAATTGTGCGGACTGTGCAAGGAATTACGTAATTATGGATGCATACATAATTATGGAATTTAGTGCACAGAAACCACAACAATTTTTGTCATGTATCAATATAAACAAGAAACTAAAGTTAACTCTATTCATTTCCATTTCTGATGAAGTACCCGCTGAGGAAAAATTTACTGGCTATTCATTTTTCACTTCTGGAAGAAATACCCGCTGAGGGAAATGAATAATCTATTCATAAACCGTATTCATTTTCATTTATTATGAAGTACCCCCTGAGGAAAATGAATTATCCATTCATTTTCGCTTCTGAGAAATATCCCCTGAGGAAAATGAACAAATTCATTTTCATTTCTGATAAAGTACCCGCCGAGGAAGATAAACCATCCGTTCATTTGTACTTTTGAAGAAATACCCACTGAGGAAAATGAATAAATTCATTCCATTTCCGACGAAGTACCCACTGAGTAAAAATCATTCATTTTCACTTCTAAAGAAATACCCGCTGAGGGAATGAATAATCCTGCATCAATTTTGTCGTTTTCATTTCTAATGAAGTACCCACTGAGGAAAATGAACCATCCGTTCAATTTTACTTCTAAGGAAATATCCACTGAGGAAAATAAATAAATCCATTCCACTTCTAATGAAGTATCCACTGAGGAAAATGAATTATCCATCCATTTTCACTTCTAAAGAAAAATCCATTAGGAAATGAATAATCCCGTATCGATTCTCTCATTTCCACTTCTGACGAAGTATCCATTGAGAAAAATGAATCATCCATTCATTTTGGCTTCTGAAGAAATATCCATCGGGGAAATGAATATCTTATTCAATAATCCTTCATTTCCACTTCTGACGAAGTACCCATTGAGGAAAATGAATCATCCATTCATTTTCGCTTCTGAAGAAATATCCATCGGGGAAATGAATATCTTATTCAAAATTCATTCATTTCCACTTCTGACGAAGTACCCATTGAGGAAAATGAATCATCCATTCATTTTCGCTTCCGAAGAAATATCCATCGAGGAAATGAATATCTTTTTCGATAATCCTTCATTTCTACTTCTGACGAAGTACCCTCTGAGGAAAATGAATCATCCATTCATTTTTACTTCTGAAGAAATATCCATCGGAGGAAATGAATATCTTATTAAAAAATCCTTCATTTCCACTTCTGACGAAGTACCCATTGAGGAAAATGAATCATCCATTCATTTTCTCTTCTAAAGAAATATCCATCGAGGAAATGAATATCTTTTTCTATAATCCTTCATTTCTACTTCTGACGAAGTACCCACTGAGGAAAATGAATCATCCATTCATTTTCACTTCTGAAGAAATATCCATCGGAGGAAATGAATATCTTTTTCTAAAATCCTTCATTTCCACTTCTGACGAAGTAACCATTGAGGAAAATGAATCATCCATTCATTTTCGCTTCTGAAGAAATATCCATCGAGGAAATGAATATCTTTTTCTATAATCCTTCATTTCTACTTCTGACGAAGTACCCACTGAGAAAAATGATTCATCCATTCATTTTCACTTCTGAAGAAATATCCATTTGAGGAAATGAATATCTTTTTCTATAATCCTTCATTTCCACTTCTGACGAAGTACCAATTGAGGAAAATGAATCATCCATTCATTTTCGCTTCTGAAGAAATATCCATCGGGGAAATGAATATCTTTTTCTATAATCCTTCATTTCTACTTCTGACGAAGTACTCACTGAGGAAAATGAATCATCCATTCATTTTCACTTCTGAAGAAATATCCATCGGAGGAAATGAATATGTTTTTTCTAAGATCCTTCATTTTCGTTTCTAATAAAAGCATACATGGGAGAAAATGAATTATCCATTCATTTCCGCTTTTAAAGAAATACCCATTGGAAATGAATGACCTAATCATCTTTCATCTCCATATCTGACGAAGAATCCATTGGAGAAAATGAATCCTCCATTCATAGTCGCTTCTGAAGAATATCCACTGGAGATATGAAATACAAATCCTTACAAGATCTTTCTGTCTTAATAGTTAGATTCTTAAGGGATACCCACAGAACTACTCGTTAGTCTGATCTTTATCATTAATCAAATTACTCGTTCCCACTTCCTACTTTATCTAAGGAAGCACCTACTAGGGAACGGTAAAGTTACGCCTTGCATGGAAATCCCTGATGGGTTACTCTATGCGAATAGATGACGCCCTAGATTCCCTACAAGATGATTGTTTAGCACAACGTTACAGACAGACTCCTTCGAATAAATTTCGGGACGAAATTTCCTAAAGTAGGGGAGACTGTGACATCTGTGCCTCTTTGACCATCATACGAATACAAAACCAATGAAATATTGTGTTTCATACTTGGGATTTGTATAAATACGTGTATCATTTGCACATATCAATTCTTGTTCGATTTCAAGCTTTAAATCGCTTTCTAGAAAGTTATACACGAACTGATGCGTAAACATAATCAGTTTAACGCAATAAACACTCCGGAATAGTGACATAGGCTTAACATACGTTAAATAACCTTTACATAACTTAGAAATAAGTTTTGGATGGTTTGGTGTGTCGAAATCAAGTTTATTTCGATCGCAGGGACTATTAGTGTCAAACTGCGAGAGTATGCCGATTCGTATAGTAATTGTGACACCCCAGGAAAACCAGCAAACTACGCAACACTACTAGCTTCCTCAGTAACCGCGTGCTAAATTTCGGGATGAAATTTCTTTCAAGTTGGGGATAATGTGACAACCCGAGTTTTCAAGGTCTCTATTCGACTTAATCTTGTACTTATTGTTAAGTGTGTTTGTTTTATATTTTCTTGATGTGCAATACATGTATTGATTTTAGTTTGTAGTGTACATGTTATGTGTATAGAGGCAATACATTTTGTATTGGTTATTTGATTGTATAATTGAAAAACTAGATAGTGGAACTCTAGCCGAAAACCCCACCCACGAAAACACCTTATGTCCGAAAACACTTGAGTGTTTTTGTCCACTCCAAACAGCCGAAAACAACAACTGGGCTTCGGCCCAGAAGTGAATTATATATAGACTTCGTTTAACCTGTGCGCATGTAATCGATAACTAGCAAACCCTAACTACTTCTCTCTCCTCATCCCTGTACGACGGCAAGTCTTGGATCTCGAAGCTTTTTACGTATTCGATTGTGCATCTCGTTTGGGTTAGTAACCTGTTAAGAGTTATTAGATTTAATTAATCATGAACTATCTGTTTATTATCATGAATGAACTGTTATGTGACTTGGTTGCGATTTGAATAGATTGAGTATGATAGGTAACCTTAATCTGATGTGCGATTGGTTGTGTCATGCTTATTGTTAAGGTTTGAATTGTTATTGACGATCTGATAGACGATTAACAGATTAGGGTTTTATGTCAAAAGTTTTAATGAAAACTGAATGACCATAACATCTTGGCTGATGATTGATGATTGAATAATGAGTCAACAATTTTAATTGGACCTCACAAACTTTAACACATGCAAACATGATTAAACCAACTTGGGCTGCTGAGTATGAATATGATAAATCTTCTGTGATTGGGCCGATGACAAGGGAATAGATCAGGGGTTTCACATGTGCCTGACACATATGAATTGTGTAAGTAATATCACGTGACTTACTGATTTGCTTTAAATGATTGTGAAATCATATGCTACACTACATGTTTAAATTGATTTTTTTTTAGTTAAAATGTGTAATCACTAGATGATTTAGATTTGCCGATTGATCGATTGTTTGTCATAAGTAGGCGAAACTGTTTGAGATAATTAGGGTTGCTATTGCATGTAACTGTGTTGTTGATGATGATGGTTGAAGCCGACGAAAACCCCCACCTCACTTGAAATCATCTCGATGAAATCCCAAAGTGATTTCGGCCCAAGTGTTTTCGTCCAAAGGGAATTCGGCCCAAGTGTTTTCGTCACATAAGATTTGGTATACAGTAACGTGGTTAGTATTTAACTCTGTTAAATAATGTAACTCTGTTAAGTAGTTAACTTTATTAGCTTGTTAACTTTGTTTGTTAACTCTGTTAGTTAGCTAGCACTGTCAGTTTACTATTCCTGTTATGTATTCTAATCATGTTAAGTTGTTAAATCTGTTAAGCTTATTAACTCAGTTAATTAATACATTAACTCTGTTGAGCATGATAACTAGGTTAAGGAACTTGCATGTAACTTTGAACCTGGTATGATTGACAAACTGTCTATGTGATATTTGATGTTAACTACCAAATCACTCTGTAATACTGATTGTACGTGAAACTTTATGAACTTGAACTGATTGAATATACATGCACACTATAGGACTTGAATGATTACTTGTGAACACATAAGTTAGCATACCGAGCAAACCAAGGTGAGTTCACACTTTCTACAAAGCATGGGATTCCCAGGGGTTGGGAATGGGTTAAGGAACATGGATTCCTCGTCCTTTCTTGTGTAGGACAGTACGGGTTCAGGAAATGTAATTCCTCGTCCTCATGGACAGTTAAACTTCACTAGACCAAAACTCTATCACGAAGTCCCTCCTTTTTATATCGACTTAATCGCCGGGCCAATGGCGAGCGGGTCATTAGTTAGATAGCGCTATTTAGGTTTGACAAGCCTCACACCGTGCCGCAGAGGACGGGCGTGAACTAATGGATCTGGGCACGTCAATGATGATAGACATTGACAGTTCAGGGCACATAAACATGACTACAGTCAGCAGTCGATATGGTAACGAGTCTAGTAGTATAAACATGGGGTAGCCCCCACGGCTGGATTGCCAGAGTAAATGGGATTAAACTAAACACGTTTTCAACTATGGGGTAATCCCCACGGCAGGGATGCCAGTTAAAGGAACTGTTTTTGGAACAACTTAAAATGAACACCCAACTGTGAACTCGCTCAACTTTGTTGTTGACTCGTTACTACATGCTTTGCAGGTCAATTGGTACTTAGCTGGAGCTTGCATGGGGAAGAGTCGTTGTGGGACATGGACATTTGTGTGCCATGTGAAACATTGAAATATTTGAACTTAAATACTCTATTTGGGTTTTGAACCTTTTTGCTTCCGCTGATAACTTAGACTTATTAAATTGCTTTTAGACACCAATTATATCTTGTGGTTGAACTTTTGATTACTTTACTTTGTTGTTCAATATGATTGGTGGCTTGATCCTGGTCAGTCACGCCTCTAAGCGGTGATACTCCGCGTGTGGATTTTGGGGGTGTGACAGATTGGTATCAGAGCCATTGGTTATAGTGAACTTGGTTTTAATAAAGGAAAAAGTTTTTGTTAAAACCAGAATATAACCTGAACAGTGCTCAACGATCCACAACAACGCTTCGCTCCACGTGCAAGACTCGACATTCTAGGTGATATGAATTATGTTTACATTGCCTACTTGCTAGACTACATAGAACTTTGCTCATGGTATGCTTAGATAAACGTAACAACTATTGATTGAAAACACATGTGTGCTTACTCTCTTCTGTCATCGCACTTTCGCGAACCTCTCTCACTCATGTTTTCCTTTGATATGAAGATCATGAGTGGACGCGTTAACCTAACTCAAGCCCAGTTGGCGGCTTTGATCACTGAACAAGTTACTGCAGCACTCGCAGCTGCCCAGGCAGGAGGTATAACCTGCCATCACAACTTACTCTAGGATCTTTAGATCCTACTCTCGTAAACCAACACTTGTGCTAAATTTTGTTTACTCTTAAGCACAAGACAGGTCAACACGCTCAGCCTCCTGTGTGTACTTTCAAGACCTTTATGGACTGTCGTCCCAGTACTTTCAGTGGCACTGAAGGGGCCGTTGGACTCCTCCACTAGTTTGAGAAGCTCGAATCCGTCTTTTAAGATGTGTGAATGCCCTGAGGCTTGCAGGGTGAAATATGCTACTGGTACTCTTGAGGGTATAGCGCTCACGTGGTGGAACGCTCAGGTCCAAATGTTGGGGTTGGTTACTGCTAACGCCACCCCATGGAACGATTTCAAGGAATTGATCAAAGAAGAATATTGCAGCTGTGATGACATTCATAAGCTGGAGATAGAGTTTTACAACTTAAAGATGACGGGGTCAGAAATTGAAGCGTACACTAAAAGATCGAACGAGTTGGCTACTCTGTGTCCTACTATGGTAGACCCTCCCATCAAACGTATCAAACTATATCTCAAGGGTCTAGTGCCAGAGATTCAAAGTCACGTGACCTCAGCAAATCTAGGCACCATTCAACAGATCATCAAGTTGGCTCATCGTCTCACGGATCAGGCGGTGGAGCAGAAAAGGTTACCAAAGCGTATTAGTGATACAGCTACTTCAGATGCTCCTAGTGACAACAAGCGAAAATGGTATGGAGCTACAAGCAAAGGTTCAACTTCTGTTCAGTCACAGTCTCAGCAGAGAAGGACTGACGACTACAAGAGCCCTAGTCAGCAATCAACTGGTAACCAAAGTCAAGGTGGGTACAAGGGAAGTCACCCCAAATGCAGTCGCTGCAACCTACACCACAGCGGGCCATGCCCAGGAGTAATTGTCATCGGTGCAACAAGCCAGGTCACGCCGCAAAGGATTGCAGAAGTTAATACCCCGCAAACCAGAATCGTCAGCAACAACAAGCCCCACAGAATCAACGCCAGCAACAGCAGCAGCAAGGTAACAACAAAGGGTGCTTTCAGTGTGGAGCTGAAGGCCATTTCAAGAGAAATTGTCCCCAACTGAACCGGAACCAGAACAACAACAACAATAATAACAACCAGGGGAATGGAAACAACGGGGGTAACAACGGCAATGGTGCAAGGGGTCGTGTATTCGTTATTGGCCAAGGTGAAGCGAGGAATGATCCCAATGTTGTGACGGGTAAGTTCCTTCTCGACGACTTTTACGTTACGGTTTTATTTGATTCGGGTGCCGATACTAGCTATGTGTCCTTAAAAGTTAGTCAAATGCTTAAGCGTACCCCAACACTATTGAACACCAAGCACACTGTAGAGTTAGCTAATGGTAAAAGTTTAGAGGTCACACATATAGTCAAGGGTTGTAATCTTGTTCCTGCTGGTCACACTTTCTCTATCAACCTCCTTCCTATCGTTTTGGGTAGTTTCGACGTTGTCATTGGGATGGACTGGTTATCCCAACACCAAGCAGAGATTCTTTGCAACGAAAAGATTGTCCATATTCCTCGTTCAGGTGATGAGCCTCTTATGATTCGTGGCGATAAGAGTGGTGCTGTTGTGAGCATCATCTCCTTCCTTAAGGCCCAGAAGTGTTTACGAAAGGGCCACACTGCTATTTTGGCTCTCGTTACGGACACCTCGAAGAAAGAGAAGAAGATAGAAGATTTTCCGATCGTACGTGACTATCCTGAGGTATTCCCTGAGGAATTACCTGGCCTTCCGCCTCATAGACAAGTCGAGTTTCAAATCGAGCTAGCTCCTGGAGCAGCACCTATAGCTCGTGCACCTTATCGCCTAGCTCCATCAGAATTGGAAGAACTGTCCACGCAACTACAAGAACTTTTGAATAAGGGTTTTATTCGTCCTAGCTCTTTGCCATGGGGAGCTCCAGTGCTATTCGTGAAGAAGAAAGACGGTACCTTCAGGATGTGCATAGATTACCGCGAACTAAACAAAGTGACCATAAAGAATCGCTATCCTCTTCCATGCATTGATGACTTGTTCGACCAGCTGCAAGGGTCGAGCTACTATTCAAAGATTGACTTGAGATCGGGATATCATCAACTGAGAGTCCGGGACGAGGACGTCTCCAAAACAGCATTCAGAACACGCTACGGCCATTACGAGTTTCTGGTCATGCCATTCGGATTAACAAACGCACCGGCAGTCTTCATGGACCATATGAACAGAGTGTGCAAACCCTATCTTGACAAGTTCGTTATTGTTTTCATCGATGGCATCCTGATCTATTCGAAGAGTCTGGAGGAACACGAGCAGCATTTACGACTCATTTTGGAACTCCTTCGAGCAGAACAGCTGTACGCCAAGTTTTCAAAATGCGACTTCTGGCTTCGTGAAGTCCACTTTCTAGGCCACGTGGTAAACAAGGATGGGATTCATGTTGATCCATCTAAGGTAGACTCGATTAAGAACTGGCCTACACCTCGCACACCAACGGAAATTCTCCAATTCTTGGGCTTGGCGGGATACTACAGGAGGTTTATCAAGGATTTCTCCAAGATTGCGCAACCTCTCACCTCACTAACTCAGAAAGGCGTCACCTATCGTTTGGGTGATGCACAGGAAACTGCGTTTCAACATTTAAAGGATAGACTTTGTAGCGCACCTATTCTTTCATTGCCAGAGGGCACAGACGATTTTGTGGTCTATTGCGACGCATCCATTCAGGGTCTTGGATGTGTGTTGATGCAACGGGATAAAGTCATTGCTTATGCTTCGCGCCAACTTAAGATTCATGAACGGAATTACACTATACATGATTTAGAGCTGGGAGCTGTTGTTTTTGCGCTCAAGATATGGAGACATTACCTGTACGGTACCAAGTGCACCATCTACACCGATCACAGGAGTCTCGAGCATATCTTCAAGCAGAAAGAGTTGAACATGCGTCAGCGTCGATGGGTCGAGCTTTTAAACGATTACGAATGTGCTATAAAGTACCATCCGGGCAAAGCCAATGTGGTGGTTGACGCCCTCAGTCGAAAGGATACTACACCTAGGCGTGTACGAGCGTTGCAACTCACTATTCAGTCTAGTCTTCCTACACAGATACGAGATGCTCAGGTAGAAGCATTGAAACCAGAAAATGTCAGGGCTGAAGCCCTACGCGGCTCAAGGCAATGGTTAGAACAAAAGGAAGACAGTGCCTATTACGTAACAGGACGCATCTGGGTCCCACACTATGGAAACTTACGCGAGCTTGTGATGGATGAAGCGCATAAGTCCCGTTACTCGGTACATCCTGGTTCAGATAAGATGTACCACAATCTCAGAACTACGTATTGGTGGCCTAGCATGAAAGCTCACATAGCAACTTACGTTAGCAAGTGTTTGACTTGTGCGAGAGTCAAGACTGAATATCAGAAACCATCGGGCCTACTCCAACAACCAGAGATACCACAATGGAAATGGGAGCAAATTTCCATGGATTTCGTTACTGGCTTGCCTAGATCCCAACGTGGAAATGATACTATTTGGGTGATCGTGGATCGACTCACAAAGTCTGCACACTTCTTGGCTATCAAGGAAATGGATAAGTTCTCCACCTTAGCAGATGTATACCTTAAGGAGGTTGTCTCGAGGCACGGGGTGCCAACCTCTATTATCTCTAATCGTGATGCACGATTTACTTCAGAACTGTGGCAGGCAATGCACAAATCTTTTGGCTCTCGATTAGACATGAGCACCACTTACCACCCGCAAACAGATGGGCAGTCTGAACGCACCATCCAAACTCTAGAAGACATGCTTCGTGCATGTGTAATCGATTTCGGCAACGGCTGGGAAAAACATCTCCCGTTAGTGGAGTTTTCGTATAACAACAGTTACCACACCAGCATTCAAGCTGCTCCATTCGAGGCATTGTACGGGCGTAAATGCCGATCACCTCTTTGTTGGGCAGAGGTGGGTGATAGTCAGATCACGGGTCCAGAACTTGTAGTGGACACAACGGAAAGGATTGCTCAGATACGACAACGCATGGCGGCAGCTCACGACCGTCAGAAAGCCTACGCTGATAGGGGCAGGAAACCGCTCGAGTTCCAAGTTGGGGATCGAGTGCTACTCAAGGTTTCACCCTGGAAGGGTGTGGTTCGCTTTGGAAAAAGGGGCAAACTTAATCCGCGATACGTCGGACCATTTGAAATCATTGAGAAGATAGGCAGAGTGGCCTACAAACTGAACCTACCAACAGAACTCAGTGCAGTTCACAACGTTTTCCACGTTTCGAATCTGAAGAAGTGTCTGTCAGATGAGAACCTCGTAGTTCCTTTGAAGGAGCTCACTATCGACGAACAGTTATGATTCGTCGAGGAACCAGTTGAAATCACGGACCGGGATGTTAAGGTCCTCAAGCGCACTAGAATACCTCTTGTTCGAGTTCGTTGGAACTCACGTCGTGGCCCAGAGTTCACCTGGGAACGCGAAGATCAAATGAAACAAAAGTATCCCCAATTGTTCGCAAATAATACAACCACTACTGAGGCTGAAGCTACCACGGAATTTCGGGACGAAATTCCAGATCAACGGGGGGAGGATGTGACACCCTAGGAAAACCAGTAAACTACGCAACACTACTAGCTTCCTCAGTAACCGCGTGCTAAATTTCGGGACGAAATTTCTTTCAAGTTGGGGATAATGTGACAACCCGAGTTTTCAAGGTCTCTATTCAACTTAATGTTGTACTTATTGTTAAGTGTGTTTGTTTTATATTTTCTTGATGTGCAATACATGTATTGATTTTAGTTTGTAGTGTACATGTTATGTGTATAGAGGCAATACATTTTGTATTGGTTATTTGATTGTATAATTGAAAAACTAGATAGTGGAACTCTAGCCGAAAACCCCACCCACGAAAACACCTTATGTCCGAAAACACTTGAGTGTTTTCGTCCACTCCAAACAGCCGAAAACAACAACTGGGCTTCGGCCCAGAAGTGAATTATATATAGACTTCGTTTAACCTGTGCGCATGTAATAGATAACTAGCAAACCCTAACTACTTCTCTCTCCTCATCCCTGTACGATGGCAAGTCTTGGATCTCGAAGCTTTTTACATATTCGATTGTGCATCTCGTTTGGGTTAGTAACCTGTTAAGAGTTATTCGATTTAATTAATCATGAACTATCTGTTTATTATCATGAATGAACTGTTATGTGACTTGGTTGTGATTTGAATAGATTGAGTATGATAGGTAACCTTAATCTGATGTGCGATTGGTTGTGTCATGCTTATTGTTCAGGTTCGAATTGTTATTGACGATCTGATAGACGATTAACAGATTAGGGTTTTATGTCAAAAGTTTTAATGAAAACTGAATGACCATAACAACTTGGCTGATGATTGATGATTGAATAATGAGTCAACAATTTTAATTGGACCTCACAAACTTTAACACATGCAAACATGATTAAACCAACTTGGGCTACTGAGTATGAATATGATAAATCTTCTGTGATTGGGCCGATGACAAGGGAATAGATCAGGGGTTTCACATGTGCCTGACACATATGAATTGTGTAAGTAATATCACGTGACTTACTGATTTGCTTTAAAAGATTGTGAAATCATATGCTACACTACATGTTTAAATTGATTTTTTTTAGTTAAAATGTGTAATCACTAGATGATTTAGATTTGCCGATTGATCGATTGTTTGTCATAAGTAGGCGAAACTGTTTGAGATAATTAGGGTTGCTATTGCATGTAACTGTGTTGTTGATGATGATGGTTGAAGCCGACAAAAACCCCCACCTCACTTGAAATCATCTCGATGAAATCCCAAAGTGATTTCGGCCCAAGTGTTTTCGTCCAAAGGGAATTCGGCCCAAGTGTTTTCGTCACATAAGATTTGGTATACAGTAACGTGGTTAGTATTTAACTCTGTTAAATAATGTAACTCTGTTAAGTAGTTAACTTTATTAGCTTGTTAACTTTGTTTGTTAACTCTGTTAGTTAGCTAGCACTGTCAGTTTACTATTCCTGTTATGTATTCTAATCATGTTAAGTTGTTAAATCTGTTAAGCTTATTAACTCAGTTAATTAATACATTAACTCTGTTGAGCATGATAACTAGGTTAAGGAACTTGCATGTAACTTTGAACCTGGTATGATTGACAAACTGTCTATGTGATATTTGATGTTAACTACCAAATCACTCTGTAATACTGATTGTACGTGAAACTTTATGAACTTGAACTGATTGAATATACATGCACACTATAGGACTTGACTGATTACTTGTGAACACATAAGTTAGCATACCGAGCAAACCAAGGTGAGTTCACACTTTCTACAAAGCATGGGATTCCCAGGGGTTGGGAATGGGTTAAGGAACATGGATTCCTCGTCCTTTCTTGTGTAGGACAGTACGGGTTCAGGAAATGTAATTCCTCGTCCTCATGGACAGTTAAACTTCACTAGACCAAAACTCTATCACGAAGTCCCTCCTTTTTATATCGACTTAATCGCCGGGCCAATGGCGAGCGGGTCATTAGTTAGATAGCGCTATTTAGGTTTGACAAGCCTCACACCGTGCCGCAGAGGACGGGCGTGAACTAATGGATCTGGGCACGTCAATGATGATAGACATTGACAGTTCAGGGCACATAAACATGACTACAGTCAGCAGTCGATATGGTAACGAGTCTAGTAGTATAAACATGGGGTAGCCCCCACGGCTGGATTGCCAGAGTAAATGGGATTAAACTAAACACGTTTTCAACTATGGGGTAATCCCCACGGCAGGGATGCCAGTTAAAGGAACTTTTTTGGAACAACTTAAAATGAACACCCAACTGTGAACTCGCTCAACTTTGTTGTTGACTCGTTACTACATGCTTTGCAGGTCAATAGGTACTTAGCTGGAGCTTGCATGGGGAAGAGTCGTTGTGGGACATGGACATTTGTGTGCCATGTGAAACATTGAAATATTTGAACTTAAATACTCTATTTGGGTTTTGAACCTTTTTGCTTCCGCTGATAACTTAGACTTATTAAATTGCTTTTGGACACCAATTATATCTTGTGGTTGAACTTTTGATTACTTTACTTTGTTGTTCAATATGATTGGTGGCTTGATCCTGGCCAGTCACGCCTCCAAGCGGTGATACTCCGCGTGTGGATTTTGGGGGTGTGACAGTAATGAACATTCCAGAACATGATCATAAGCTAAACATACCCTAAATATCCTTTACATAGCTTAGAAATAGGCTTTGAGGGGTTCGGTATGCGAAAATAAACTTTTTGATCAAACAGGGACTAAAAGAGTCAAAAAGTGCATAAGTTTGCATTTACGCGCATATCTTACGTTCTGAACATATCCGGACATCCAAAAATTTTTGTAATCATTAAAATATTTTATTTTAGTGATTGGAATGCAAAAATACCATTCGTCACGTAATTTGGATCGTTTTTCGCGTCCATTCGTGTTTCGTCGTAGTTAACCGAATAACGCAACCACACGACCAAACGAACCGACATCCAAGATAAATTCAAGCATGTTTCAAGTCCCCTATGCTTTAACATCCTTGTAGAGCCTTGAAAATGGGTTAACAGGGTTTAAACGAGTCGAAAACGGCTTAAACATGCTGCAGGGACCAAAACTGTCAACAATTGAAAGTTTCTGGTACTGGTGTGTGGTGGCGACGCGCCACAGCCTAGGGGCTGTGCTGTGGCGGCACGCGACGGCTCAACCTAGGCAGAAATTCCATTTTTGGCAACCAACTTGATTTCTAGGGTCTTTTGTGCAACATTTGCAATACCTTGAGCTGGTTTTGGACTCCCCTAGTATTGTAAATCAGTGGGTAACACATGGAGGACCAAGATTGAAGCTCAAAACCTGAGAAATGATCCTAACGGTTCTTCACTTTCTATAAATACCCACTTGATTCATTTGCATTCTTCACACATTTGATTCAAATTCAAACTCTAAGTTGAAGCTCTAATTTATGAAGGCTTCATACCTGAGTTATTTTTTATCAAATCTTCCTAGCTTGGACTTCTTGTAAGCTTCTTTCATATTTTTTTATGCTTTTCAAGCATGAAAGTCAAACAGTGTTTGACTTTCTGCTTTGACCACGAGTTGGTCAACACAAAGTTCGTTTGAACTTTGCAACGTGAGCGTAATCACGATGGTTATAGTCCCTTGTGACTATACCTACTGATTATCACGTTGATTAGGCGTAGTGACGAGTCATAGTTTCTGTCAAAATACGTGTTTATGCGTATTTTGTAACGAAGCAATCTTTGGGTATCAAAACACTTTGTTTTGATATCAAACTCGTTTTCTAACTTAGTTAAACATGTTTTAACATGTTTAACTCGTCACTTTTAGTTTAGTGCTTGTATAGGGTCGGTCTTAACAACCGCTTAGACTTTCGAACCCGACCCGTTTGGTCGATCGTTAGGATCCGACCAAGCATATTTTGTGACCATAGTTGTATAGGGAATAACCTTCCGAGGTTATACCTTATGGTCACTTAGTTTAATTAGTTGTTATGATAGGTAGTTTATATGCGTTAGGAAAATGACCAAAATGCCTTTTTCATGCATAATTGGTATTTAAGCATATGTAACTTAACTTTTGTCACTTAAACTGATTATGCAACATATTTAAACATGTTAGGGCATATAATACTTGTCATAGGACTAGTTAGGCGTCTCGAACGCGCTTTTGCACGAACGACACGTTAAATTAGCGTAAGCTACCTTAATGGGTCGTAAGCACTTAGAATAGGATCCGATTTAAGATATAGGCTTTGTTAAACCATATCACTTGAGTTCTAATACTCATTTGGTTTACGAGACCTCATCCTACCCGATCTTCCGATTTAGGTGCCGATTTATTAACATAGTGATCCGTTACTAGGTGCCACTTGATTCCTTGATTGCCCGAGCTTGTTAGTCACTTTAATCGAGGATACCTTGCAATCTCAAGTGAGTACATAGTCCCTGTTTTACCGTTTTCAAATGTTTTGGGTGATTCATATGTGCTAAACGATTTCGATTTTCCTAAAACGAGTGTTATGGTTTATATTAAACACAATGATTTAATTTATGTGAACTATTGAACCACTGGAACTATGTGAACTACTTGAACCACTAGAACTATGTGAACTATTGAACCACTGGAACTATTGATCTATGTGAACTGTTGAACCACTAGAACTATGTGAACTATTGAACCACTGGAACTATTGATCTATGTGAACTATTGAACCACTGGAACTATGTGAATTATGTGAACTATTTGAACTGTTTGAACCATTGAACTGTTTGATCTATTTGAACTATCTGAACTATTAAACTATTGGGTATGGTAAGTGATTAGGTAATGGGGCGGGTGTAATGTGATAAAAGCATGGTGGATATGCCGCTGGTACTTCCTATATATAAGTGCTTTTAACACATTACATATCGTTGCGTTATCTAGATCACTTGGACGAATGTTTTCAAAACGAAGTTACACTACAAGGTTTTCCTAAGGATATAAACCATACGATTTTTATTATAAGAATGATTTACAATTTGGCTTACTAAAATAAATATTTTGGGTTAAGATTCATGGCAACGAAATTTTATAAACTATAACCAACTTATTTTGAGCTGGTTATTCATATTGCAATACCAAACTCTTTTCAATACAAGGTTTTCAAGTAACGACTCTTGTAGTCAAACGAGGTATTGCAATATATAAACAAGCCATGAATCCGATACTCTCACAAAACCTATGTACTCGCCGGCATTTTAATGCTGACGTATTTTCACATATGTTTCAGGTACCATAGTTGATGATGTTTGATGATGATTATGATGTATGCTCACATAGGGATGGACGAGGCCTTAGTGACTTAATAATAATGAAAAACAATTATTCATGTTTTGTTTCTGATTTCAATACAATGTAATAAACTTGATTCAATAAAACGAAACTTTAAATCCATGTGTTGTGAAACAATGATTCTGTTACGACACTCCTCGACGTTTCCGCCGCGGTTTGTTGTTTTAACGCAGTCGGGGTGTGACAAGTAGGCCCCTTTTTTGAAGGTGACGTTATCCTCAACCTAGTGGTTTGAGTTAGCAGAGATACAATCCCAAAGGGTCGGAATATTGAAAGATAATTAATTAAGTTATTAAAGCGAAAAGTGGTAGGCCCATCTTTTGAAGGTGACGTTACCCTCGGTTACGTGGTTTGAGTCAGCAAGGATATAATCCCAAGAAGCCAGTTTAATGTATTTATAGCCTACACAGTACTCTGGCCACGGCCCCGTGGTCAGCCTTTTCTCTTCCTTCATTAATTGCAAGTGTCAGCAGAGGGCCCAACACGACCCCGTGTCTCCTAGGCACGGCCCCGTGGTCAACTCCGTATCTGTACCATCAAGATTTGTCAAAATTCTGCGTATCTTTGCGTTGACCACGCCCCGTGGTAAGCTGGGCACGACCCCCTTGTTAGTGCAAAGATGTCTAAAGCCTATGTCTTAAGTCTAGGAGTCTAAAGTGTCAAGTTTATATAGTTTAGGGGGTTGAAATGTAATGTTTATGTTATTTTTAAGGGTGACCGTTTGAAAGTGGCCTGTCACTTTCAAACGGACAGGATTTAAGTCGTGACCGTTTGAACT
This sequence comes from Helianthus tuberosus, assembly GCA_030545235.1. Taxonomy (NCBI): domain Eukaryota; kingdom Viridiplantae; phylum Streptophyta; class Magnoliopsida; order Asterales; family Asteraceae; genus Helianthus; species Helianthus tuberosus. Next base: position 92,451,849 of record CM060411.1, read on the forward strand.
GGTCGTGACCGTTTGAACATGTCATGCCAGTTTCAAACGGACAAGGGTGTCTGCCTATAAATAGGCTTGTGTGTTTCTCATTTGAAACGGTCAGCTCTGTGATGTACTGTTACTCTGCCGGATTTTCAAGTGATTAGTGAATGAGAAACGAGTATTAAAGTTACAATCTTCTGTTTTTCTACTCCTTCTATCTGATTCTAAGCTGTTTAAGTGTTTCCGCCACTTAAATAGTGTGTATTCACTCAAATTGACTCATTTGATCGGTCAAATCGATCCTACAATTGGTATCAGAGCCAGTTATGAGTAAATACACCTGAATCAGTTGGTTTTTCTACATAAAATTTGATTTCTGGACTTTTGGCCGGACAAAATGGACTGAATTTTGGACAGCGTGTGTAAAACTGTGTTTTAATAAATCCTTGAGAATATCAGATCTAAACTCTTATTAAAATTGGTAAAAATGGACTGAAAAGGGATGACCGTTTGAACGAGCGTGCTTGACCGTTTGAAAACTGATATGACCGTTTGAAAAACCAACATGACCATTTGAAAATTGACATGTCCGTTTGAAAATCACCTGACCGTTTGAAAATCACCTGACCGTTTGAAAATCACCTGACCGTTTGTAAATCACCTGACCGTTTGAAATCACCTGACAGTTTGAAATCACCTGACAGTTTGAAATCATCTGACCGTTTGAAAGCACCTGACCGTTTGAAATCAAACACCTGACCGTTTGAAATCACCTGACAGTTTGAAATCATCTGACCGTTTGAAAACACCTGACCATTTGAGGATCTGATTTTTCTAAAAAGTCCATAGTGTTCGTGATATTGTTCGATAGTCGGATTTTGTGAAAAGTGTGTGTTTGAAATTTTAAAAACTATTCGGTAAACCTAAAAATGGAAAACCAAGATTTTTACAACTTCTTTGCAGGCAGTGGTATGGCAGCAGGACAAACCTCGGGTAGTGTTATGCAAAACGTCAACATGGAGAACGAATTGGGAACGATGCAAAAGCCCCCTAAACTCATGAACATCGACGAATATTCGAGTTGGGCAGGAAGATTTAAAACGTGGGTTCAAGCTAACCATTTTGAGAGCTGGTTGAAGATTGATACAAAATATGTACCTCCTGTAGATGGTATGGGTCATGCTAAAGTGATTGGAAGTTTGACCCAAACGGAACAAGCAGACTTTAAGGCTGAAAAGAAAATGATGAGCATCCTTCAACAAGCAATTAAGGAGGATATTTTGGTACTGTTACAGCACGAAGATAATTCAAAATCCATTTGGGATAAATTGTTGTTAAAGTTTGAAGGAAGTGGAGAGATGATGAAAAGCAAGAAGGCATTGATAAACAAGCAGTTTGACATTTTCACGGGAATGAAAGGGGAAACCACAAAGCAATTGATTGAACAATATTGCCATTTGGTTTTGGAGATGGGAAGATTGAAGATAACCAAGACAAATGAAGAGTGGATTGACAAATTAGCAGACGCATTACCTTATGATGAGTGGGGAACATATCTGATGGTGTTAAAGAACAATACAAGTTTTGCTAGTATGAATCTGAGTGGTTTCATTGAGAAAATTGAAGCACGTGAATTGGAACTAACAAAGATTAAACAAATGAATTCAGCAAATGTGCAGCAAGACATATCTCTGTATTACAAAGGAAGTATTCCTGTAGCAACAAATCAAAGTCCAAAGATACAGACGGGTTTTAGTGCTGATGCAAATTCGAGTGGTTCCACAAACACTCCACAATCAAACAAGCCTTCACCATTTGTGAACTATGATCCAAACTTCAAAGCTCAAGAGCAGCCTTCACCTCAAAGCTCAACAAGTTCAAATAATCAGGCTTATGTTTCTGGGGTGCAGTGCAACATCGCGGTGAATATTAAGAATGGAAATGAAATTACTGAAACTGCCGCGAGACAACACATTGCGGTACTTGCTTCCGTTCTAGAGGCTTATGAAGGCTTAGTGGCGGGTAGGATTGGTAATCCTGATATGACAAAAGAGGATTATGACCAGATCGACCTGGAAGAGCTTGAATTGATTGATATAAAATGGGGCATGGCAAGTTTGGTTAGAAGGGCACAACGCTTCATGGAAATTACAGGTCGAAACAGTCTATCAGGCCCCGATCAAAAGTTAGGGTTCGACAAATCGAAAGTTACGTGTTTCAAGTGTAAAGAACGTGGTCATTTCAAGAGAGAATGCCCGAACCGTGAAGTAAATAATCATCAAAACTTGTTCACCAACGACTACTACAAGCAAGCGATTTATCACCGACCAAATCAACAGCCAACTGTTCAAAGACCACAAATTGAGCATAAACCGGAAAAAGCGCTGATCGTGAATCAAGACGATGAAAAGGTAGCTGCAGGCTTCAGCTGGGATAAGTATATCCCCGGTAGCGATGGACAGGCCATGATGGCTGAAGTTGTTGAAATATCTGAGACAATGTCTGAGCCGGAAATAGTGGCTGAAGAGGTTTCTGCTGATAATGCGATCGATATTGAAGAATTAGTTGCTGAAGTGTATTATTATCAGTCTGAACAAGAGGTTTTGGGAAGTTTAATGAAATCTGTATTGCTTCCTAACATTTCTGAATCTTTTGCAGGATATTTTGAAGAACCAAGAACCGGATCATGTCCAAGGTTTGAAGAGAAGAAAGAAGTCGTTGAAGTATTGATAGATGTGTCGAAAGAGTTGACTGAAGAGACTTTGAAAGATATAGCTGACAAAGCTCTCATGGCGAAGATAAGAGAGGTAGATTCAGAACTCGAGAAGTCAGAGTCTGTCAGTACTGTGTCAGTCCAACAGGAGTCTGATCAGAAATCTGGAGTTCAGGAAGTCAACGTGTCTGAGTTTGAATTGGAAAATGTCGGTAAACAAGATGTGAAAACTGTGTGTCATGAACAGGTTGTTGAGAAAGTCGTTTCAATTCCTGAAACACCATGCCAGAAGTGTTTACAACCGTGCATGGAGTGTCTTGAGAAAGACACTAAGTATCAGGAAATGAAACATCATGCAGACATGCTAAAATTTGATCTGAGTGAATTAAAAGAAGCATATGACAAATTGGCTAACTCTATCAAAATGATTCAAGATGAAAGTCTTGAAAATGACAAAGCCACGAAATTGTTGAAATCATCTGTTATGGATAAACAAAAAGAAATCAATTTTCATCTGGACAACATTGCTTCATTAAAAAAAGAATTGGAGTTAACAAGAATTGAAAATGAAAGAATTGATAAAAAGTTGATGAGTTATGTTGCATCTTCATATGTGATTGAATAGATTGTCCCGAAACAGCCTGATGAAACACCAGTCTTTAAGAACGTTCCACCCCCAATGTGGAATCATTACACACAGAAATATCCAGATGGGGTGGAAGCTGCTTTGAATCTCAAATTGAGATCAATAGAGGATGATTTGCCTGAAAGCATCGATGTTACATTCTCTGCATCCGACACCGACAATGAATCACAGGTTATCAAAACCGTTGTCGATCAGGTGTTAGATGAAGAGATTGATAACTCTGAGAAGTCTCAATCTGAGAAAGGTGTTACAGATTCTGAAGATGAGGGTAATTTCTTGGAACGGTTCATACCAAAATCGGACAAGAGTGCGAATGATGATCCGATTATGGTAGTATATACTATGATTGGAACAGACAAACTTTATTCCGATTTTGAGTATCCTCTTCAGAATGTGAAAATTGAAAATGTTGAGAAAGTTTTTAGGTTGGTTGAAATGAACATTGACGAGGTTAATAACAAAGAATTCTTTTCAAAATCTAAAAAATCGTTTGTTACATTACATTCTACCAGCTTGGGAAAGAAAGAATGGGAGGGTAAGGGTAATAACAAGAAAAACAATTTTAAGAACAAAGGAATTGGTTTTGAGAAGAAGATGGGTAAGCAGGTGTTTAAACCAAAAGAGAAAATCAATGATATCTTTGTTGCTGGTCCAAGTGTGAACGATGAGAAGAACTATATCTTTAGTCAAAAGGCCATTGACGATTTCAATGCAGCAAAGAAACTGAAAGAAGAATTAGTCAAATCAATTTTTGTTGAATATGATAAAAGAGTATGTTATCGCTGCAATGAAATCGGACAGATGGCAAAACAATGCAAGAAAGTTTTCGAAAAACTCATCATTAAACCTGTTGTTCAAAAACCTCGACCTAAGTCACCAGATGACAAAAAGGGTAAAAAACCAATGGTTTCACCAATCCGCATCTTGAAGAGGGGTGAATCGTTGAAGTTGGAAGATAAGCTGAAATCGACATTCGAGATTGGCGAATCTTCAAAGTCTCAAAAGACTTCAAAGATTTATCCAAAAACAAAAATTTTTGAAACTCAATCATGGGTGGTTAAACCAAAACAATCAGTTGAGGTGAAGAAAATGGAGAATGAGTTAAAGTTTGAATCAAAAGTTTTTAATCCAAATGTTTTAAATATTTTTGGAAAAATGGTTGACAGAAAAGTCAAAGGGGCAAAGGAATTTTTTGCATCAAAAGTGGGTGCTAATGATAAACAAGAATTTGAATTTGAACTTGATAGATTTCTTGCAGAATTTCCCCCAATAAAAAATGAAGTAAAACCAAAAGCTAAAACTGATGTTCCAAATGTCACGTTTACTTTTCCAAAGATTGATGAGAAATGTGATGTAGAGTTTGGAAGTGTCTCAACAGTTAAAAAGCCATGGGTTTCATTGTTTGAATAAATTGATGTGATGTTTGCAGGGGCTGCCCAAGTCGATTATGTCAAAATGGATTATGGATAGTGGCGCTTCAAGGCATATGACTGGGATGCTTGCTCTGCTTTATGATGTCAAATCTGTAAATGGAAGCTATGTTGGATTTGCTGGGAACCAAGGTGGAAGGATCGTTGGTCAAGGAACGCTGTCAAATGGCGTAATTTTGTTCGACGAAGTGAACTACATCGTGGAGTTAACAAACAATTTACTCAGTATTTCACAAATCTGTGATAAAGAGTTTAGTGTACACTTTACTAAAACTGAATGTGTTGTGTTGAAACCAGGGTTTAAAATCCCTGATGAGATGGTGCTGTTGCGTGCTCCGCGTGAGAATGATCTTTATTATCTAGATATGAACGTCGCAACGCCAACATCTCATCAAAAACAGTGTTTTGTGTCTAAATCTAAAGCGACAGAAAAGGATTCGATAATGTGGCATCGAAAGATGGGCCACATTCATGTTCGCAAAATGAACTTTTTGGTACACAATGACTTAGTTGAGGGTGTTAATCTAAAGAATTTTCACTTGAATGATGATTGTATAGCGTGTAAGAAAGGAAAGCAGACTCGGAAGTCACACCATTTGAAAATCATGAACTCGATCAGGTTACCTCTTGAGAGATTGCACATGGATCTCTTCGGGCCTGTCAACGTAAAGAGCATCAGCGGAGACTTATATTGCTTGGTGGTGACTGATGACTTTACGAGATTTTCTTGGGTAGTGTGCTTGGAACGAAAAGATCAAACTTTTGAGTCTTTGATGGTGCTTTTCAAGAAGATGGAAACGGTGTATAAACTGCCAATCCGGAGGATTCGAAGCGACAACGGAACGGAATTCAAGAACAACAAGATGTACGAGTTCTGCAATGAGAAGGGAATTCTTCATGAATTCAGTGCGCCGTATACACCACAGCAAAACGGCGTAGCTGAACGAAAGAATCGGACCCTAATTGAGACAGCCCGTACAATGTTAGCCGATTCCAAGCTACCAATCTTTTTCTGGAGTGAAGCAGTATCAGCAGCCTGTTACACATTGAATAGAGTTCTCACTGTCAAGAAGTACAAAAGGACTTGCTTTGAGTTGCTGCACCGTTATAAGCCAAATCTTGAATTTTTGGAGCCTTTTGGTTCTCCTTGGACTTTTATTGATGAAAATGGTAAATTTGGTGCTAAAGCTAATGAAGGTTTCTTTGTAGGTTACGCTAGCCCACTCAAGAGGGTGTTTGTACCATGCCTGGGAAAGGTGATTCAAGTTCAACACGTGGATTGTCAGAAGCACACTCCATCATCACAAATTCCCGGACAAAGATTCCTATTCGAATATGATAAGCTTTGGGAGTCGTTTCATATGCCGGTCGAGCCGAGTGATGAGGAATTAGCTTTTATGTACCTGTATCAGCAAAATTCATCACAAGAGCCAGTATCTAGTCCGCTAGAAGTTTCTCAACCCACCGTGGGTACTCACGATGATGAAGCAGGACCGAGTGGAACAGCTCACGAACCACCAGCGGAACCAGCTCCATCGTTTGACGAATCTGACGACTCAGAAGCGGAACCCGCTCCGACGTTTGACGAGGATCCAACGGAAGCTGAGGATCAAACCGTTGATCTTGATATATCGAGCTTGGAATCGAAAGTAAATGTGCCTGACAATGTTATGCCACGGACGTTGTCTTATCATCCCTCAGAACAGATTATTGGCGACCTGCAAAGTGGTGTCAAAACCCGACATCAAATAGACCAAGCTCTTACATGTTTTTATTCATCTATTGCTGATATGCAAAAAGAAGTCTCATTAAAATGTTTTATTTCGCAGATAGAGCCCAGAACCTACAAAGAGGCATTGACTGAGGATAGCTGGGTGAATGCAATACAGGAGGAGCTGCAACAGTTCGAAAAACTGGGTGTCTGGAGACTTGTCGATTTGCCACAAAACCAGAAGTTAATCAAGACGAAATGGGTTTTTAAATGTAAGCGTGATGACAGAGGTGTTGTCGTGAGAAACAAAGCGCGACTTGTGGTTCAAGGCTTCAGTCAACAGGAAGGAATAGATTATGATGAAGTTTACGTGCCGGTTGCCAGACTTGAGGCAATTCGGATTTTTCTAGCCTTCGCGTCATGGAAAGATTTTAAAGTATATCAACTTGACGTCAAATCTGCCTTTCTTTACGGAACTATCAGAGAAGAAGCGTATGTGGGACAACCACCGGGGTTCACAGATCCACTGCAAAAAAACAAGGTGTTTCTACTGGACAAAGTGTTGTACGGACTTCACCAGGCCCCGAGAGCCTGGTATGAAACGCTTTCGACATACTTGCTGGACAACGGGTTCACAAGAGGCACAGTAGACAGCACTTTGTTCACCAAAGAAGAGGCAGACCACTTGTTGATCGTGCAGATATATGTTGACGATATTATTTTTGGATCCACAAACGACGACCTGTGCAAAGAATTTGAAAAAGTGATGAAGAAAAAGTTTGAGATGAGTTCGATGGGGGAGATGAAGTTCTTCCTCGGGCTGCAGGTGGAGCAAATGCCCGACGGAATTTTCATTCACCAAACGAAATATGTGAAGGACGTGCTTGATAAGTTCGACATGACAGATTGCAGTCCTGCATCCACCCCCCTCGCGCAGAATCATGGAATTTGTCCAGACGAGAATGGTGTGAAGATGGACGATACATTGTACCGATCAATCATTGGATCCCTGATGTATCTTACGGCTTCCCGTCCAGACATCATGTACCCGACGTGTCTTTGCGCCAGATATCAGTCAAATCCAAAGCAATCACACCTGACCATAGTGAAACGTATCTTACGGTATTTGAAAGGCTGCCCAAGCATCGGCTTGTGGTATCCTCGCTCGGGTGACTTTACTTTATCTGGTTTTGCTGATTCTGATTTTGGGAGCTGCAAGCAAAACGCAAAGTCCACCACTGCTGGGTGTCAGTTCTTCGGAACTCGACTTGTCACCTGGCAGTGTAAGAAACAAACCGCAGTAGCGCTCTCTACATGTGAGGCTGAATACGTTTCAGCCTCCAGCTGTTGTTCACAGATCCTTTGGATCCAACAGCAAATGCGAGACTACGGTTTGCAATTCTTAGATACTCCGATCTACGTGGACAATGAAGCAGCCATTAACATAACAAAAAATCCGGTTCACCATTCGAAAACAAAACACATTGAAATCCGTCACCATTTTATCCGTGATTGTCATGAGAAAAAGTTAATTCGGATTGAACACGTGCACACCGATGATCAGAAAGCGGATTTTTATACAAAACCATTTGACAAAAAGAGATTTTATTATCTTTTAAAATTGAACGGGATGAAAAATCTGCAATCTGGGAGGGTTATTGAATGTGAAGCTGAGTTGGGCGGCGATCTGACGTGAACCATGTCGTGTTGTCAAATTTGTTTGTACAGTTTATTTTCTGCTTTTTGATAAAAATAAAAACACAAAAATATGTTTTAGTTTTAGGGGGAGAAATTCGCAGAAAATTACAAAAACATGATAAAAATGAGAAAAACCAAAAACATTTGAAAAAGTAAAAAGAGTTGTGTAGAACAAGGGAAATGATAGTACATCAGCTAGACGGACATAGTACGCTAAAGAATTGTAATGTATAAAATGCAATTAAGCAGTCTCGCTAAAGATGTGCCGATAGGTTTTCACAAAATCAGTAGATCAGTTTGGGATATAAACATAAATTTACTTGCGTCTACGTGGGGAACACCTCCAGGATATATAGGTAACCCCTGAAATCCTGTTTGAAGGGTCCCGTATTCTGAGATACTAGGTCTTTATGCTTAGTGATATCTGGGGTATTATCCCGGGACTTCTGATTTTGCGGAAGCAATGGCCTAGTCCCCGGAGAATACTTTACGCTGCTTTGAAATATAAGCCTCCCCTCAGCATAAAAAATGATAACACATTGCAAAATGGTTAATCATGTGCTGTTGAAAAGAAGATCCCCAAAGGGGACCCACCAAAAGTCGAAGCCGTCATCTCTCTGCGTATCGAAAGATCGACCTGAGCTCTCACGGCCCTCGCAATTAACCCTTTACAGATATCATCTAGGTATACTCACCTGTAAGACTGAATACTGGGGTCTGGATACGGGAGTATATACTGAGGTGGGACACTTGTAGATGTTTAAGTCCTAAAATACTAATTCTGTATCCCGAGCAGATTGATAGTTTTGTGGAAATTTAAGAGGATCAGTATATCGACAATCTACGCGAATTGTTTAATGCTTGATATGAAATGACAGCTTAACGGTGCTCGTGTCTAGTCGGCAGCTGATATGATCCCTTAACACACTCACAAAAAGATTGTATGTACATAGTTTCAGTTTATTCAGTTAAAACTCAAAAAGATTTTCTTTTCTCATCTTATTTTTCGTCAACCGATGTTGGGATCGGAAGATCAAAGCCTAAGTACAGAACATGTCAGTGTTTGATGAGGGATGGGTAAGCTGGAGATTGCCATACAGTGATTGGTATATTATTTGAAAGATAAAATGTGTTTGAAAATTTGAAATGTTCAAAAGTTCATTCATTTGAACTGCTTTCAGAAAAAAATTGTCAGCAAACTTCATATAACTGATCATCCAAGGCCATTAACTTGGACTTGGTGAGTCAAACAGTTGACCAAGGTCATTGTCTTGGACTTGGTCAGCTGGATGTTACTGTGTTTAATCTGAAAAGTGTTAAAAGGTAAAATTTTGAAAAAATAAAAATAAAAAAAAATAAAAAAAATAATAAAAGTTTGAAATTTCTAAATTGATGGACGTTTGAAGATGGTGTGACCGTTTGAAAAAGAACATCACTTTTGTAAATGACATGACCGTTTGAAAGGTGCAATCGTGACCGTTTGAACCATAAGTTGCCAGCTTCAAACGGACAGGGGGCTAAGTCTATAAATAGCATCGTGACCGTTTGAGAAATCATTTGTCACCCTCTCCGCTTGAAGATCTCTTTGGGCGATTTCAAACGGTCATCAAAAACTCGATTTTACAGCCGTTATTCTGCCAAAATTTCACCAGAATCTTGTATTTATTGTTGGCTGGTTCAACTCTAAACATGGTGAAGGTTAGTATCTGTTTCGATTTATCATTGATTTCATGTCTTTCTGATGTCGGCGATACCTGTTGTTAGAACTTTTAGATTTAGGGTTTTAAATCTGAAATCAAATCATAGAGTTTGTGTCGGTTTTGGTTATAGATGATTGTGTGTTAGTTTAATTGAATCAATTTGATGTGCTTGATGAATCTTGTCATTTGAACAGATCTTTAAGATCAGATCTAGAAATTTTTAGGAATTTTTGTCGGATGAAATTGGTACACATGTACTCGGAATCTAACAGAGTTCTTATCTACATCATCAATTTGACAACAGATAACTTAGAAATTTTTAGGATTGTGAAAATTTCAATTGGTTTAGTGGGTTGTCCGTTTGAGGACATCACCGTTTGAGGACATGACCATTTGAGGAACTGTCAGTTTGAGGGCTGCCAGTTTGAAGGTTGTTCATTTGAGTGTTGACAGTTTGAAAATTGTTCGGTTGAGAGCTGTATGTTTGAAATCTTTCATTTAAAACCTGATTAGGTTTCTGTTCGAATGCTTGTGTTGACAGGTTCTGTTTGTAATGTTTTTTTTTTCTCTGGATATGATGTATAAATGTTGAAATTCTATTAAAGAGTTCTAATTGTGTTGTATGATTATGTGTGTTCAGCCATCTACAGTGTTGTCCAATCCTAATCATAATGTGTGTTGTAATCTGGATGAGTAGCAGAATCCATTGTTGTCCGAATTCAGCAGTATTTTGGATTTTATGAGGAGAGTTCCAATTCAGAAAGCTTTGACTGACAGACGTTTAGTGTTCAAATCTCATATTCAACGGTTTTGGAAAAATGCAACTTATGATGAACAAAGCAAAACAATCAAGTCAGTTGTAAGGGTTAATGATGAGAAGAAACCAATTATAATCTCTGAAGCCATTGTTCGAGAAGTAATTGATTTCCCGGATGAAGAGGATTCGCCGACGAAGTTTCCCGAAAAGATGGTAAAGGGTTGTATGTTGAGAATGGGATATGCTGGTGAGTTAAACAGTGGAAGTTATTTGAAGTCAAAATTTACAAAGCCGTACAAGTTTCTTATTCATTCCGTGTTGATAGCATTGAGTCACCAAAAAGGAGGATATGATTCGATACGTGACTATTTGATGAATATGATCGTAGCTCTTGTGTTGAATAAGAAATATAATTTTTCTCATGTCATTTTTCATTACATGGTTGATGAAGTAGTTTCGAACAGAAAAACTTGGTTATATCCAAGATTTATTCAGATGTTGATAGATCATGCTTATCCTGAAATTGTTCGAGATGAAGTAAATGATGTGTTGGTGTTATCACATATGGATAATGATTCTATTCGAGCCTTGGCAAGATATCATCCAAAATATCCAGAGCCAACAAAGATTGCTAAATTCTTTGGTGCTATTAGAGACAGAAATTATCAGGATCCTGATCCTGAGAATCATGAACACTGGAGAAACGAAGAAGAAAGAAAAGAGAAAGGTTATTCTGAGGAGCTGAAGGTTCTTGAAAAGTTCATATCAAAGAGAAGTGAATGGTTCTTAAAAGAACAAAAGAAGAGGACCAGGAAAACTACTCCTAAGGTTCATAAAGATGAAGGTTCTTCTTCACAGCCAAAGAAGAAACAAAAGAAAGCAGCTAAGACTTTGTTAGTCGATGAACCTGAAGAAGAAGTTAATGTAGAAGTTGAAACTGAAACTGAAGGAGTTACAGAAAAAGAACAAGATCCAGTTTCTCCTAGTATTGAACAGATATTGAAAAATCTTGGAGATGAATTAGATCGAGAAAAGAGTGGTGACATTGAAGGTAGTGATGATGTGGATAAAAGTATCACAAGTTCTTCTGATGACGAAGTAGATGAGATTGAACGAGCTAAACGAGTTCAAGCTGAGATTGAAAAAGAAAATCAGCTAAAAAGAAAGAGACGAGAAGAAAAACAGAAAGATGACGATTATGTTCCTTCTCAAGAAGAAATGCAAATATCTACAACGCCTAGCAAAAAGAAGAAAGTTCATAAGATGAAGAAAAAGGTTTCTCCAAAGGTAGCCAAACGAAAGATGATTATCAGATTGCCAAAAAGTACACCAAAAACAAAACAACTATCACAATCATCTTTACCACCATCTGTTTCTTCACCACCTAAATCACCATACAATTCACCTCAAATTCAACCAACTCCACCAAGACAAACCACACCACCAAGACAACCCACACCACCATCACATCAATTACCAATACAATCACCTCCACGACAACCAATACCACCTAGACCACCATTACCATTACATTCTTCACCATCTCCACAACAAACCTTATTCACATCACAAGAACTTTTTCAAACACCACCTCGCACACAAATACAACTAACACCTAGTTCTTCTAGCAAAGGTCTTCATATTCCTCATGACAATATTGAAGATATTGGTGTTGGAGATTTTAGCTTTATAAACGATGAACAAGTGAAGAAGTTGGAAAGGAAGATGGATGAAGTGTTGGATGATAACAAGAAATTAGCTGCTGAGAACAAAAAGGTTTCTGATCGTGAACAAATTCTTGAAATGAGAGTAAAGAAGTTGGAAGGTGATAACAAAGAATTGATGAAGAAGATTGAAACTAATGAAACAGAGATGGATTTTATGAAAGTTCAGATAGCAGAGCTGTTAGAAGAAAAGACACGCAAAGATCAACAATATGATTATTTCAAGTTGAAAAACAAAGAATTGAAAGATATCAAAGCTAAAAATGAACATGAAAATTATGTGTTGAAGAGGGTTTTAGAAAGTGTGGTTGGAATGCCTCTGGAGCAGAAATATGATGAAATTATGCGTCAAGAAGATAAAGCTCAGAAGCAAGCGGCCATTGATGCAGAAATGAGAAGAAAGGGTAAAGAACCTGAGGATACATCATGAACTGCTTTAGTGTTAATTGAACAACCTGAACCGATTTCATCAGTTCGAGTCATTTGTGATAAAAATAGTATAGTTGAAGAAGATATTGAAGAGGAAGATGAAGAAGAGGATGATGATGAAGCAGATGATGATAATGAGAAAATATTTTCTGCCAGTAGTTCAAATGATGATGATTATGATCAAGATGCATCCGGTTTTATGATTTCTGAAAGGTCGAAAGAACAAAATGCAGATGATTTATTGAATGATGCAATAAATGAAGAGTCAGAGGATGTAACAGGAAAGGGGGAGTCTGCTGGTAATCAAAGTGTTGATACTGTTGAAGAGCAGATCTTATGCATTGAACCTGAAATTGAAGATGGAGAGATTAGACATATTTACACGTTGGATGAAGTTTCTAAAATGTTCAATGTCAAAGAAAATGAAGTTCAGTCCGATGTTGTAGAAGAGTTAAATGTGTTTGATATGAATCAAAAGGTTGAATATAAGTATAAATATGTGGAAGATGCAGATCTTTATGATCGAGTTGAAGTAGAAGATTGCACGGATGAAGATGATGCTAATGTTGATACTTCGGGTTTGCCAACTATGATGGAATTCTTTTCTAAGGAGAATAGAGAAGAATTGAAGCGTGAAGTTGAAGAAATTCGCAAAGAAGTAAATTTTGATGGCACGAAAAAGGATACTCAGAAAGAAGATCATAAGAAATGGTTCAGACAGTCAAATGAAAGAAAGTTCAAGAGACCGTTGAAGTTTTATCAGAAAGATAGAAGTGTTTCAATGGGTGATATCATAAGTTGGGGTTTTCTACCTCAAGTGAATGCTTATGTGATAAGAAGAGAATGCGGCGTGCAATATTTTGAGAAGTTACATGATATTATGTCATTGCCCTGGTGGGATGTTGATGAATTGGCTCAAGTCAAAACGTTAGACTATCCAGTAAGAAAGAACGATCGTAAAATGTGGCGTTGTATAAAGTTTGAAGCTTTGAAGAATTTCAAGCACTGGCAACCACATTACCCAAAGAAGGATAGAAGAGTGAATCCTGAAACTGGGATTGAAGAAACGATTTTATGTATTAAGAAGCCACGAGCCATGAAGACTATACCAATGCCACAAATGGAACAAGATTTTTATAAAGGATTCATGGATTGGGTGTATAGTTGTAAATCAGCTGAAACAGTGATTACTTATCGGGGTGGAAGTGAAGTTAGAGAAATCCGAGTGTTTGATCCGATGTGGCTCGTAAACTGCTCTGCAAAAGATATAGAATGTCTATTCATTCACAAGATTCGTTTTCAAGCTGAAGACAAAGAGCAGGCGATGCAATTTCAAAGAGTTGTTTCTATTTGTGTTCAGAAAGGCATAAATGCAGATAACAAATGGAACTCTAAATGGTGGAAACTTGAAGAGAAAGTCAAATTGAAAGCTGAGAAGGCTCGTAAAGCTCAAGAAGAAAAAGATAGATATCTGCGTGAGACGTTTGCTCAAAGACAAGATGCTGAAGAAAAGAAGAGAGTAGACGAGAACGAGAAGCTTAGGAAAATGTTGCTGAAGAAACCTAAACCTCATGAAGAGAAATTCAAGTCCCTATGAAGACCAAGACTGAAGACTCCGGCTATATCCAAGGGGGAGTTTGTTAGTGCAAAGATGTCTAAAGCCTATGTCTTAAGTCTAGGAGTCTAAAGTGTCAAGTTTATATAGTTTAGGGGGTTGAAATGTAATGTTTATGTTATTTTTAAGGGTGGCCGTTTGAAAGTGGCCTGTCACTTTCAAACGGACAGGATTTAAGTCGTGACCGTTTGAACTGGTCGTGACCGTTTGAACATGTCATAACAGTTTCAAACGGACAAGGGTGTCTGCCTATAAATAGGCTTGTGTGTTTCTCATTTGAAACGGTCAGCTCTGTGATGTACTGTTACTCTGCCGGATTTTCAAGTGATTAGTGAATGAGAAACGAGTATTAAAGTTACAATCTTCTGTTTTTCTACTCCTTCTATCTGATTCTAAGCTGTTTAAGTGTTTCCGCCACTTAAATAGTGTGTATTCACTCAAATTGACTCATTTGATCGGTCAAATCGATCCTACACCCCTTGTGGGCGTAGAAGCTTCTACAGGTTTTTGTCTTCTTTTGTCAGGGCTGACCACGCCCTGTGGTGAGCTGACCACGCCCAGTGGTGAGTTGGGCACGCCCCGTGGTGAGCTGGGCACAGCCCCGTGGTCAGCTTCTGCCTTCTTGTTTTTGCTTTGGGAGATGCTGCCGAGGGGTCAGGCATGTCACGCTATTCCTTTTTCTTGTATTAATGTTGGTATTTGGCTGCTTATTTGTTACTCTTGTTCTTTTAAGCTCATTTGGTACTGTAAATTCAAAAGGAAGAAAGAAACATGTTTTTCCAACATTAGTAATAAAAAAAGGTTTAGTTTTATGCCTAATTTGATGTAATCTATATGTTGCATTTTGCACATATCAATATACGTTTTCGACCCCCCTCTCCCGTCATTCGGGTCAAGCTTCGCCACTGAGTTTATTCTCTCTGTCTTTCCTTAAGTTGACTAGATGATGGCTCTACTATGCATCTCTTTTTTTTCTTACATTGCTACTTGTGTACTCTCCTGATGATTTTTTTGTATGCACAGGATTGCAGTTTTGTATCTAATCTAGTTATCTATAATCTAACATTTGTTTTTCTTCTTTTTGTTTGTTTATGTATTTTTCATTAAGCTTAATTTAGATTATGCCTTTACTAGATTATCTTGTTGAATTTGATCAAAAAGTCTAGCATTCAGCTAACAAAAGAGTAATATTAGCTAGAGAACAAACTTAATTGTTATATAGTAGATTATTACTCGAAACCCCAAATAAAGCATTTAAAAAGTAATATAAGTGGTACCAAGTTTATGTATCATTATGCCCGAAGAATCTTGATATTAAAAAACCCATATTTGGTGAAAGAAAAAAAAAAACCGTTCACATACTACTTTTGCAACAGCACATCAGGTTGGATGAAGCATAAACCCATTAAGTGGATAATAATAATAATATTAAACTAAAGGTTATAAAGGACAAAAACCGAACGAAAATGATTTTATTATATACTCCGACACGCCGTTCACAAAAAAAAAAAAGAAAAAATAAAGGTTCTTTTGTCTTCTACCTCTTGCATTTATTTTGCTCTTTTTAATTATTGTGTTTTATAATTCGTTACATGTAAAGTTATTCGGGTGGAATAGACTTTACATTTTACGAACCTGTTAATTATAATGATAGCAAACTAGGTTCTTAAAGTATTGAAAAATGTAACATTGAAAAATTAGCTTGCATGGGAGGGCCTAGTGGTATGAAGACATTGGTAAAACCAAATTCAATTCTCACTTGTATTACTTTGGTGTATAAGGCAATAATAGATAGAGCATAACCTACTTACAGAGGTATCAACCTATATCTTGAGCCCATCCGGGTTTTCGTCACATCGTGTTTTACGCTAGAGAGTTCTACTCTTGTGGTGGCACAACGACTGTCAAGTGGAAGCCGACAGTATGGTTTCCCGGGGGAACGCCTAAGACAAACTCTGAGATCAGCGTGAGTCCGGTTAAGACAACATAGCCTAACCAAAGTGGGGCAACGGGTCTCTACAATTTAGGGAGTACGATAGC
Organism: Helianthus tuberosus; assembly: GCA_030545235.1. Classification (NCBI taxonomy): domain Eukaryota; kingdom Viridiplantae; phylum Streptophyta; class Magnoliopsida; order Asterales; family Asteraceae; genus Helianthus; species Helianthus tuberosus. The sequence continues at coordinate 92,468,285 of CM060411.1, forward strand.
CTAATACAAGAAAGTCGTCGTTCCCAAAAAAATTATTACATAGATGTACCCTTGTATCTATGTATTTATAGAGAGTTATCGTGTAAGCAAGTTTTAGTAGTCTCATTAATTTTAACATTATTTTACTAATTTTATAGAAAGTACATTAATTTTAACGTTATTTTACTAATTCGTGAAAATAACGTTAAAAAGCGAGGGGTGGTCAGGTTAATCATTTATCATGTGGTGACGTTGATAGTCGAAAGATAAGGGGGTACATGCACTAATCGGCTTTTGTCTCAGTTGCTGAGTGTTATGTGTCTTATGTCCAAGACTTGATGCAAAACTATTATCGAGTTGGGGGTCTCACTGGAAACAGTATCTCTGTCCCTACGGGGTAGAGATAAGGTTGTCTACATCTTACCCTCTTCAAACCCTACCTTAATTTTGCTATTGGTGGGATTTACCGAGTATGATAATGACTGGTTATTTCGTCGGGGCTATATATTAGCGAAGATGGTTTTTAGTGATACGCTTTTTAAAGTACATGTTTATTTCGAAAACAACGCAATTCAAGATGTAAATGTTTATATAATAGGTGATGCCCCGCCCGCGTTGCGGGGCGATGGCCGATTAATTCTCAACCAATTAAAAAAACTGTACTATAGTTTTGCTAGAAATAAAAAGTAAAAAGAGTGTTAGACAGCTCTTTGACACGATTTTTAGCTGGGGGCAAAGTCATATTTTTATTTTTACTTGGGGGAAAAATCAAATTTTTTTCCCGAGGGTAAAATCATAATTTTTAGCTAAGGGAAAACCATATTTTTATTTTGCACTGTGGGCAAAAACGTAATTTTGAATTGAGGGTGATATCGTAATTTTGAACCGAGGGGAAATTCGTAAATTTTAGCTGGGGGCAAAAGCATAAATTTATTTTGCACTGGGGGCAAATACGTAATTTTAAATTGTGGGCAAAGCCGTAATTTTAAAGTAGGTATAAAATAATAAACTGGTGTAAAATCGTAATTTTGAGCCGGGGGGGGGGGGGGGGGAGGGAACAAAATTTTATTTTGAACTAAGGCGAAAACGTAATTTTGGCTGAGGGTAAAAGCGTAATTTTTTTACCGAGGGAGAAATCGTATTTTTTAGCTCGGGGCAAAAGGGTAAATGTATTTTGAAGTTGAGGTAAAACCGTATTTTTTAACTGTGGGCAAAAACGTAATTTTAAAGTGGATATAAAATAATAAACTGCATGGTCCAATAGGTATTGCTCGACGCCCATTTGAACCAATGGTAGAGAAACACTATTTCAGGGTAAGAACGTAATTTTAAAGTGTGTATAAAATAATAAACTGGTTAGTTCAATTGGGGAGGGGCCGCCCATTTAAACCAATGATAGAATTATACTATTTCCTGCCATGTGGATCGTATATGTTGAAAATGAAAATTGTAGCAAACATGCTTTAAAATAAACAAATAAAAGCTACCTAGCAAATATATATTTTATTCTGTGTGAAATCCATTTCATTGCACACCTGAATATGAATGTCATCGTGAACAGTAGTAGGCATTTTATTACAACTTATTATTTATTACAAAATTATAATTAGTTTAAATTAAATGAGTTATTAAACTTCTAGTGTTCTCATGTGTGTTCCATATGAAGACAAAATTCGAAATATTTAAATTCACCCCTTTTATTACGACATCTTGTAGATTTGTTTAGAAAGGTGCGTTTCCTAATACATTGTATTTAGCAGCCTTATTAATCTTAATTCACATTATTCTTAAAGTATTAGTTTATTACTTTATTCCTTTTTATTAGATAATATATAAAAACTACATAAAATATCATGCATGCTTCACATCCTAGGTTGTCTTCGAAAAGTTGACCCTTTCCTTAACGCGAATATATGTCATCATGCAACCAACATACAAGAATAAACTTGAATATATGCAGTGGCGGATTCAGGAATTTTTTTCAAGGGGTTCACTTATTTAAATGTTCCAATAACATATTTCCGAACATAAAAAAAAGGTCCGGTTCGACGGTTCGGGTCGGTTCGACGGTTCGGGTCGTGTAAGTTCATCACATAATAACAATACGATACAATAATTAAAAAAACATCATCATAATAAATTTACAAATGGTCTTTACGAATAACAAAAATACGTACACTTGTTCCCTAGGAGGTTTCATCTTTTGAAAACGTTGCACTAATTCTCGATCGAAACATAACTTTTTGTAAGAACTCTCTTTCAATGTAGCAAATACAAGAATCATTCATAAGAATCTATTATTAACAGTAATTACCACAACAGGAGATCCTGGGAAACTATACCAGTGAAAACATCAATTAGAAGGACTAGGAAAAACATCCAATAGTCGTGGATTATTTTAAAAGATTTAAACATTGGTGTTATTGACTTTCTGAAAAGAAAGGTCAATAAAGAAGACACACTTTGCTAGTTAGACAAATGGACATGTTAGTGGACCTCTTTCCTAAAATCATTCATTTAGAGACACAAAAAGCATGTAAGGTGGCTGATCAGTTGCAAGCAAAAGACAATGGTTTATCTAGGAATTGGAGATGGAAGAGGGACCTAAATGGTGATATGGAAAAAAAGGACCTTCAGCAGGCACGTTCTCTTTAAAGGATGATTTAAAGAGTTCAAGACAAGAGTTCAAGATAGGAGCTCGTGGAGACGTAGAATTAAGGTTAAGGATTTCTAGGAGAGGGTACAATTGTTTCTTTAGGTGTAGTGTATGGCCGTAGATATGTAACTATGTGTATATGCTGTTTTGTGTTGTCATATTTGTCTTGTTATACTCTTTCGCATCTCATGTTACATTGGTAGCTTCATACATACACACACACACACACACCTCATGTTCTATTTATTTCTTTCCTGGGTGTTTTAGAGCCGAGGGTCTCACTGGAAGCAGCCTCTCTATCCCTAGGGGTAGAGGTAAGGTGTGCCTACATCCCACCCTCCCCAGACCCTACAAATAGCTTTGCTATTGGTGGGATTTTACTGGGTATGATTGATTGATTGATTGAAGACAAGAGTTCAAGAACTAACATCAATAAATTCTACCTCATAATGCCAAGTTGAATTGCAATTCTCATTAGGCATCTCGAGAAGGAGAGCGTTACAGTTTTAATGATATACGATATGTTTATGGTTAATATACTCGAGCAAAAAACAGAAAGTTGTAACGTTATAAGAGATTACCATAGGAAGCCACGGACTCCTCCAACAACTTAAAACTACAATAGATAACCGCCTGTATCGAGGCACACATTTCTTTAGAAAGTGCAGTTCTTACACCAAACATACTTCCCTGTGAAAGCAAAAGGAATCCATGAAGCAAATTGGAATAAGTCTCCATGCTCTCCTCAATTGCTTTAGCATCTGGTCCTTCTCCAGTCCAAAGTGTTCTCACTGCATAACAAAATAAACTGACTCAAGTGACACCATTCAAAAAATAAATAAATAAATACATTAGTAATAGTATGCAATTGCCCTCGTTCTTTAAAGAAAATTCAACATAAAGAGCATTTCCTACTCAAATTAGTATCATTAGAGCCCAACACAAGAGTTCAAGAATTAACATTAATAAATTCTAATATATAACATCACTAATTATAGATTGAATCTAAAAATCAACAAACCTTGAACTGAAGAATAGGGGTGTTTGTGCAGTGGTCGTGTTTGTGTATGCGTGTGTGTGGAATAAACAAAAGAGGCGCTTAAACATTAAAAGTTAAACCCTAATTCAATTTGAGAGGAAAAAAACACCAAAAAAAGAATAAAGTCGCCTAAGAGGACTCGAACTCGAGACATCAAGTTGTTACACCACGGACTTTACCAACACACCACTTCTCTTCTTCTATCATGGGGTTCCCCTAAAAATTATTAACAAGTTCCTTCCGTCTTTTCTATTTAACTTTACACTATAAATTGCGAACCAAACGGGTTCCCGGGAACCCCTTCCTTGGCTATAAATCCGCCCCTGAATATATGTAATTCATCATCATTGTTAAATATCATAAAGTCATACAACATTGATACATATTCAAAATATTGGTTTACCTGATCACTAAAACTACATACTTAAAACTTGATCAACCCAAGTAACCCAATTAAACTGTTCTAAGCAACACTGATCATCAACGACTAAAAACCCAAAAATGACCTGACCAAACTAACCAACAACAACAGTTATAGTTACGCTAATAGATATGCATCATATATGTACATCAAAAGAGCCGGAAGCCATCACAAGCGAAGACGAAAATAGAGCTCAACCCGAAAGCCCCTACCGGTCCTCATCAAGACCTGGTATTGGATCCTAATATGCTACCTGGTGACCTGGACCCTAATTTCCACTAGAATTTCAAGAAAAACAAACAAAATTTAGCTTTTATAAAAGAAACGAATTACAAAATCAAAGTTCAAATACAAAATTAAGACAACGTCGTACCAATAACGTGGAATGTGATTAGAATAACAGCGTATTGGCTCATCTAGTTGATGATCAGAGCTTTGGATGGTCGGAGGATTGGGTCGCCGATGGTGTTCTTGACATTGGGAGGGTTTTGGGGGAGGAAGGAGTGGATTGTAGCTTATGAAAGAAGTCTGAGGATTAAAAAGGTGGACAAGTTTCAAATTTGGGAGAAATTACCATTTTGCCCTCCCCACCGTTAACTTATTTGACGGTAAACTAACGGCTCTTGGATGGAGGGACTTGGCTGATTCCAATTGACAACCACAGGGACTTGATTATTCGTTTTTTTTTTTCAAATGAGAGTTGTTTGTTGATTGGGTGTAAACCCTAGGGGCTGTATGTGTGATTAGGTGTAAACCACAGATACTGATTGTTCGTTTTTTCATCATTCTAGTTCTAGAAGTCAAACCGCTTCAACATGTTAGAGTCAAACCCATAGATTTGGGTTACTCTGATTCCAAAACTAGTTCAACTTGAAGTTGTGAAGGTCAATCCCAATTCAAGTTTTAAACTCAAACCTATTTCAAGTTCTAAATGTCAAACTCATTTGAAGTTCTATAAGTCAAACCCATTTGAAGTTCTAAACGTCAAACATGTTTCAATTTCTGGTTACATGTCTTATTACGGGCTATTGTTGTTGTTGTTGTTGTTAATACCTTCATATTTATAACAACCCTCCTAAAATATTTATAACACCCCTTTATGTCCTAAAATACACCCCGTATACGAGAATTAGGCCCGAAATACCTTTATTCTAACAAAAATCAAATAAAAAACCAATAAAATATGTCTGTCGCGGGGCACGACAGACTTCCTTTAATCCATCGCGGGGCGCGACAGCTGGGACACCAGGCCGCACCAGATCGTGCCATGTGTCCGAATCGTGTGGAAGCTAGTGAGTTAACTCGGCAACCCTATACGAGCCACGTAGTCGCTCGCGGCCCGTGAAGGCTTAGCCTTCATCTGTCGCGGGGCGCGACGGCTGGCCGGATCAGCCCTATAAATTGGAGTTCGACGTTCATTTGAAATTCGTTCATCACACAATTCTCTCTCTAAATTTCTGAATAGCTAAAGTAATTTCCGGGTATAATACCCCCTAATTAGCGAAGCTCTGCCTCGTTGTAAGTATTATAACCCCCGGTTACGTATTAGATACGCCGCACGATCGATTTAGTGCTCCGTAACGCATGTCGAGGCTCTGCCTGACTTAGTCGTTGGAGTTCTGTCTCGAGGAGGGTATAACTAATGTAAATTTGGGAGTAAAATGCACGGATAGTCCCTGTGGTTTTGCAAAATAACACCTATAGTCCCCAACTTTTGGAAATTACACCGATGCTCCCTGTGGTTTGACAGTTTGTTACTCGGATAGTCCCTGGAGTGGATGACGGTTAGTTTTCTCCGTTAAGTGGATTTGAAATGACAAATTTACCCTTCATCTTCTCCACTCTATAAAAACCAAACAACCCCACCCAACCCCCACCTTTCTCTCTGTCCCCCCCCACCCCACCCACCCACCATTAACCACCACCCACCACCCACCTCGTTTCTTTATCTTCTTCAACTCAGATTACTGTATCTTCTTCCTCAAGCGTTTTCATTCAACCTAACTCTAATTGACTTCAATCACCGCTAGCATTGTAGCATCATTAGGTAAATCATTAAATTAACTTTCATTAATCCTTCACATCACCTTACTCACAATTTTAAACTTCTTTTTCCTGTTCATATTAATGTTTTTATCCATAATTTGATTCTCAATCGATTTTATTTACCGTTAATTCACTGTTCATCACTGATTTTGACAACTCCGATTTGTTTAGCGAACAATGATGTCACTGAAAAGTTAACTGAAGATCTATATTTGTTATATTCATGTTTTCTGTTGAGAAAAATAGTAGTTTGTGTTAATATGTTCAACGATTGGTGCTTCATCATCGGAAATTACGGTTTTCTGTTTCTGAATTTCGTTAGGAATCGTTCAGTATTGGAACATTGTGATATAGCTCGAATTTTGCAAGAGGCCATTCATGGTGAAGTTGCAGGTGGTGGCAAATTAGCGGCAGGGCAGGGGTTATTCATGGCGGAGTTGCAGGTGGTGGCAAGGGGTATTTTTAATAAAGCAAGGGGTAATTTTGTCATTTTACATAGATTTAACGGAGAAAACTAACGAACATCCACTCCAGGGACTATCCGAGTAACAAACTATCAAACCACAGGGAGCACCGGTGTAATTTTCAAAAGTTGGGGACTATAGGTGTTATTTTACAAAACCACAGGGACTATCCGTGCATTTTACTCTAAATTTGGGTTATTATACTAACGCGTGTGCATTGTTTATTTAACTAGATTATAATCAGGAAGTCACAGGGAAATACCTAAAATAGCAATGTGAGTTAATCCTTCTTTTTATAAACTGTTTTTACAAAACCTCAATTGTTTTAAATTATATTTAACGGTGATTGAGTATTTGCATTCTACAATTATCGTCAGTATGTTGGGGTTTTGTATACAAAATTTGTTACTACACTGTGAGTAGTAACATTACCACAAGTCAGGATTGACAGTACCGTGGGTGGTAATTAAAGTAGATATAAACAAATGTAATTGCTAGATTGCCCTCAATGCTGTAAAATGATAAAATCTGTTTTGATTAAACTGGGATTCACTCGCCAGTATTTCTTGCTGATAAAATGTTTTTAAATGTGTTTCAGGTAACAAAATGTGAAAGCCAATTAGAAGCCAGTTGGACAGCACTGAAGGCTTGGAAAAGTGGCTATAAAAGTTACCTAAAATAAAGAAGAAATTTTATTTCAATAAATTAGGGTTTATCCCTAAAAACATGTTTGTAATGGAAACTTGGGTTTATCCCAATATATTTATTATTATAAAAATGCGGTGTTTCACTCTGATAAAATATTTCCTAACTACGATCCTAATGAAATTTACGCTGCCAAATTAATGATAAACACCGATACCACAATCTCTGAGTAGGCCGCGGCAGCCCGCCTCCCGGGGCAGGGGTCGGGGGTTGCGACAGGAGGTGGTATCAGAGCTACAGCCACTGATTTCAGCCACATAAGTGTTCTGCTGACACCAAAATTTTATCCATTATGTTAGGAAATAATCTACGGGATTACGTGCATATTTTATTGCTTTGTGTTATTTGACAATTTGTTAGTTTACAGTATGAGTGATCAAGGACCATCGGACGCCTATCGTCAATTGTCTAGTTCTCCTAGAGATGAAGAAAATTCTTCCCAGCCTACCCCCTCGGGGTATTCAGCTGACACAGAAGAGGGGATTTTCATATTTAAGGCATAATCCGAAGAACCATTCCCTACCAAAAAGAGAGGATGGTTCAGTCGGGGAGCACACAAGCGTAGGAAGAGAATGAGAAAGTTGCAGCAGCAACGGGCCTTAGCAGCAGCAAATAGGGAGATGAATGCCCAGACCCAGGACATAATCAATAGGCGATTGGCCAATTTTCACATATTAGCTACCACAACCGCAGACCCAAACATAGAACAAATCATTGCACCACAGCCACTACCATTGTTCCTAACACAACCCATGGAAATCGAACCTAACCCAGTAGACCAGCTTCCAATACCTGCCTTCGACCCAAACGAAATCCTTAGAGTCCCAGCACCAAACCCTCTAGCTTACGATCCATGGAATGATGACCACAGGGATTATCGAGAACTTTACCCACAGGAGGAACTCATACCCAACCCTGTAGCACCATACCCAAACCTTGACACTCTCGATCCATACTGGGATGCTGACCAGCATGTTAGGGAAATCCTATAGAACCCATACCCTTATGAAGAACCCGTACCACCATACCCTGACCCAATACCAGCACCACCACCACCCATGAGTACCGAAAACGTGCAGGAACTCCGTACGTTTGGTGAGGTGTTATTAGATGAAGGTGAAAGAATAAGTCAAATAGGGGAGAGGCTCGTTTGGAAGTACGACGAGCGCAACATGCAATACTGGATGAACCCTTAGTAATAGTAATAATAATAATATAGATATAAATATATATATATATAAGGAGAAGATCATGCGAGAACCACCTCTTATTGCGAGAACCACGAGAACCAATGTGAACACAACCAAAAATGCCTAAAAATAGCTAAAAATCACACAAACTTTTTTTTTTAATATTTTTTATATAAAAATCGCTACTTTTCGAAGCCAAAAAAAAAATTTAAATTTTTTTTTTTGCCACTAAAAGTAGCGATTTGAGCATAAAAAATATTAAAATTTTTTTTTTTTATTTTTTTTAGGTTTTTTGGGGGTTTAGTTTTTAGCATTTTAGCTTGGGGGGGGGGTTAGGTTTTTTTTTGGGGGGGGGGGGTTTAGGTTTTTTTTTTTTGGGGGGGGGGGGTTTAGGTTTTTTTTTTTGGGGGGGGGGGTGGGGGTTAGGTTTCTTTAGGTTTTTTTTAGCTATTTTAGGTTGTGTTCACATTGGTTCTCGCGGTTCTCACAATAAGGGTGGTTCTCGCATGATCTCCTCCCTATATATATATATATGCAAGTAGTTTGAAAAAAAAACTAAAATAGATAATCCAATACCTACTGATGCATAACTAGTATTGTAATTTCAATTCCAGTTACAGCTTGTAATATATATATATATATAGTGTGAGGTTCATTGGGGAACACTAAAAAAGTAGGGAACAGTGGGGAACCGACTCAAACGAACTCCTATTGGACTCATTCCAGCGGCGTTGGAACCGGCTCGTAGAACCCTAACTAGGATCTCTTAACCCTAACCCCTAAATCATAACTCCTAAACCCTAAATATATTAGGGTTTGTCTTTTAGGGTTTAACTTTAGGGTTTAGCATTAGGGTTTAGCTTTAGGGTTTAGTTTTAGGGTTTAGGGTTTAGCTTTAGGGTTTAGCATTAGGGTTTAGCTTTAGGTTTAGCCTTTAGGGTTTAGCTTTTAGTGTTTGTAGTTTAGATTTTACGGTTTAACTTAGGTTTTAGCCTTATTTTTTAGCTTTAGCGTTTAGAGTTTTGGAGTTAGGATTTAGGGTTAAGAGATCTTAGTTACGGTTCGATGAGCCGGTTCCAACGCCGCTGGAATGAGTCCAATCGGATTGAACCCTACAAAGGAACAGTTGATAAAGCCAAAACTGGATCAGATCAGTGGATTCACAATAAGCAATTATTTGCAACAGTTCTTTCCCCTTGAAAGTGGCCTAAACATCTGATGACCTCTATCTACTGTCCTTCTACAACAACTGCTGATCTTCAACAACTGATGAGACTTAAAGACTGTTGGATATGAAACACTGATGCTCAATCTACTGTCATGGTTCAAGTACTGCTGAAGACACAAAGCACTGCTAGGAGTATAACAGTGGAATGAGAAGCAGTAGTTTAGTCTATCCTTTGTATTCATTGTAATCAGTAGTTTATAATAGCAGTAGTTGTATAGATCAGTGGTTATAGGTTGTTAGGAGGTTAGATGTCACTTTCATGGTGATGTCAGCAAAGATCCTTCAGTGGTTTGTTCGGTACTATAAATAGAACAGTACCATGTACTGTTCTATTAGCTCTCTTCTTCCACAAGTCATTCTGTACGAACAAACCATCTGTGAGCTCAGGCTGAGGGGGAGATTGTATGCATGCATGCATGCAGTAGTGTTGATTATTGTAACTAAATACAATCATTCGATTCTATGATAAACATGTTTGCTTAAAACAATTCTCTCTTTGATTGTGTTAAAAGTTTATTCATCTAATTCCGCTGCAATTATTTCTAGTTCATCTTCATTTAATTAAACAAACACAATCTTATCAAACTCAGATCCTAACAATTGGTATCAGAGCTTGGACAGTCAAATTTGATCTAACAATCATTTTGACATAAAAGTTCAACTCAAAATTGTAGAAAGCTCAAGAAGAAAGTGATCATACCTGTGAATGTGCCATGATGGCTGTAACTAAGGGAGCTTTTGCATGCTTAGATAGTCTTTGGTATGTAGATAGTGGAGGCTCCAGGCACATGACTGGATGTAGAGCCCTACTCAAAGAATTCAAAACTCATGGAGGGGGTGATATATCTTTGGGTAATAATAGTAAAGGGAAGGTGATGGGTTCTAGAACAGTTCAGTCTGTAAATGTTAAGTTTGAAAATGTCAATCTGATAGACAATCTAAAATTCAACCTCCTTAGTATCTCTCAAATGAGTGACAATGGTTATGGTTCATTTTTTACTAAGGAATGTTGTAGGATTGTTGGACCAGAAATGGTTGAAAAGATTGAAGAAATAATAAAACATGGAATAACTAAACTTGTTGCTCAAAGAAGTGGCAATGTTTATGTAGTTGATTTGTCAAAAGAGAACCAAAGAACTGATGCATGTCTGTTCTCAGCTGCCTCTAACAAAGAGACAGAACTTTGGCACAGGAGATTGGGGCACACAAATCTCAAGACAATCACTGCTTTGTCAAAACAGGGGTTAGTAAGAGGTCTTCCTCAAAAACTGTTCACCTGTCCTGAGCATTGTGTTTCCTGCTTAAAAGGAAAACAACATAAAAGCTCATTTAAGTCCATTGAAGAGTCCAAAACAACCAAGTGCTTGCAAATGCTTCACATGGATCTGTTTGGCCCAGTTAAAGTCACAAGTCTTAGAAATAAAAGATATTGTTTGGTAATTGTAGATGACTTTTCTAGGTTTACATGGACTTATTTCTTACATTCCAAAGATGAGACTGCAGGCATTCTGCAAGACTTCGTCACACAGGTTGAAAAGAAGTTTGACTTGCCAGTAAAAATCTTCAGAAGTGACAATGGCACAGAATTCAGAAATAGGGAGTTGGATGAGTTTTGTGTGTCCAAAGGAATTGTAAGGCAGTACAGCATTCCAAGGACACCAGAACAAAATGGGGTAGTTGAAAGAAAGAACAGAACTCTGATTGAGGCTGCCAGGACCATGCTTGTTGATTCAGGTTTGCCATTAACTTTCTGGGCAGAGGCTGTAAACACTGCCTGCTATCTCCAGAACAGAGTTTTAATAAACCCCAGGCATCAAAAGACTGCCTATGAAATTCTGTATAAAATCAAACCACTGATCTCATATTTCAAAGTTTTTGGCTGCCCATGCTTCATTTTAAACTTAAAAGATTCCATCTCAATGTTTGCAGCCAAAATTGATTGTGGTTATCATTTGGGATACTCAACCACTGCCAAGGCCTACAAAGTGTTCAACACTAGGACTAAGACAGTGGAAGAGACTTTGAATGTGAAGTTCAATGAACTCCCTTCAATGAAAATCCCTGCAAATCCTGCAGAATTATTTGATCTTGATAAATTTACCTTTGAAAATGTTTCTGTCAAGACTAACAGTGCAGGTCCGTCTCAAAGTCCTCAATCAGACTATGGATATGAAATCATCATTCCACAACAAAAGTCTGCATCAATTGGTAGAGCATCAGATGTTCAAAACAGCTGTCAAAGCTCAACAACTGCTACCTCAACAGTTGTTGACCAAAGTAGCCCCTTAACCCCTGCTTCCACATCCTCAAGCACTATTGATAAAAATCCCCAAACAGTGGATAAAAATCAGCATGTTTCCACACCACTTCCTCCTATTCCTCCACCTCCATTTCAAGACCCTCTTGGATCCTCACAGTCACCAACAGTGGTTAGCTCAGATGATTCACATCTGCAGCCTTCACCTTTAAATGCCATTGTTCCATACAAAGGAGATTTAATCTTCTTGAAGTCTCATCCACCTGACCAAATCATTGGCAACATCAGTGAAGGGGTGCTCACAAGAAGTCAATCCCAAAACATCTGTCTTTTTGCTGGTTTCCTATCACTTCATCAGCCAGTCAAGTACCAAGAGGCACTGAAAGACAACAGCTGGGTAGAGGCCATGCAAGAGGAGCTCCAGCAGTTTAAAAGACAACAAGTATGGGAGCTTGTACCACTGCCAGAGGGTGTGAGTCCTATTGGCACAAAGTGGGTCTTTAAAAATAAAACTGATGAAAGGGGTATTGTTGTCAAGAATAAAGTACGGCTAGTGGTTCAAGGGTTCAGACAGGAAGCGGACATTGATTATGATGAAACTTTTGCCCCTGTAGCAAGATTGGAAGCAATCAGATTATTCCTGGCCTTTGCGGTCAACCACAATATAAAGGTGTATCAAATGGACATTAACTATGCTTTCCTCTATGGTAAAATACAAGAATAGGTATATGTTTGTCAACCTCCAGGTTTTGAGGATCCATTTAATCCAAATCATGTCTACAAGCTAAATAAAGCTTTGTATGGCTTGAAACAAGCACCTAGAGCCTGGTATGAAACTCTTTCCACATTTCTTCTCTCTATTGATTTCACAAGAGGTAAAATAGACAAAACTATGTTTTTAAAATGGAGAGGGAGAGACTTGATGATTGTCCAGGTTTATGTGGATGACATCATTTTTGGAAGCACATGTCCTAAAATGTGTGAAGAGTTCAGACAACTCATGACAGCTGAGTTTGAGATCAGTGCAATGGGTGAACTCCAGTGCTTTCTTGGTCTCCAAGTAAGGCAACTGCAAAATGGTACTTTCATTCATCAAGGCAAATATGCCAAAGAACTTTTAAAATTTTTTGATATGAATGATTATAAACCATGTAGTACACCCATAGCAACCACCAAGTTAGTCATGTCTGATGAAAAGGATGATTAAACTCTTTATAGAAGCATGATTGGGTATTTATTGTACCTGACTGCATCTAGGCCAGACATCATGTTTGAAACATGTGTTTGTGCAAGATCCCAATCAGCCCCTAGAAAGTCAAACCTTATTGTTGTAAAAAGGATATTCAGATACCTAAAAGGTGCTCCCACACTTGGTATCTGGTATCCAGCTGATGGAAATATCAAGCTTTCAAGTTTCTCAGATAGTGACTTTGCTGGATGTAATACAACAAGGAAGTCCAATTCAGGAGGGTGCCAATTCCTAGGCAGTTGCTTAGTATCTTGGCAAAGCAAAAAGCAAGCAGCTGTTTCAACATCCACTGCTGAGGCAGAATATATAGCTGATGCAAGCTGTACAACCCAACTGCTTTGGCTTCAAAATAAATTGCTGGATTTTGGTATCATTGCCTTAAAGACACCTCTCATGTTGGACAGTCAGGCAGCGGAAAATATCATTAAAAATCCAGTCTCCCATTCAACCACCAAGCACATTGATATCAGACATCACTTTGTGAGGGATTGCTATGAAAAAGGTTTGATTTCTCTGCACCATGTTCCAACTAAAGATCAGCTGGTAGATGTGCTAACAAAAGCTTTAGAAACATCCACCTTTGAAAGCTTGATCTCTAGGATTGGCATGCTGAACATGGAATAACAGGCAACATCCTGTTTTCTATAAATAAAAGCACTAAAATGTTTTCAGAAAATCAAAAAATTCATCCTAAAAAATAGCTAAAAAATGAAAATTTTCATTAAATCCTTAAAAGTCTACCATAACCACTGTTTTGGTTCAAACATCTGTTCTGCTGAATGTTGTCCACTGCTGAAAGTCAACCTCTGTTCCTTCATTTCATTGTTAAATACTGTTGTCCAAAATCAGTGTTTTAACCCACTGATGGCTATCCACTGATAGCTTAAAGTCAACCACTGTTTCATTTTCACCACTGTAAACCACTGATAATTGATCCATCAGTGGTTTCCTAAACAACTGTCTTCCATTACTCATCAGAGGTTGGCACATGGACAGTACTTAGCCGTCAGATCTTTTGTTACCGCTGCCACGTCAGCATTCACTTTTCCACCTTATAAAACCCTGATCAAAACCCCAAACAGGGTTTTCACTGTCTAATCGAATTCAAAATTCCTTTCTTAAAGCAGTTATCATCAATTTCTCTCATATCATTCATCATCTTCCTCCTCTCGCAATCACACTCAAATCACCATGGCTCTCCCATTCAAAACTCCTCATAACTACCTGTGCATACTTGAAAAACCACGTCACAGCACAACCTTCAACTCTGTCATTGATGCTCTTTCATCCTCAAAGTACAAAACTTTGTTGACTTGTAATGCTTCCATCTACCTGGATACCTAAAGAGAATTCTGGAAAAATGCTACACTTGATGTTAAGGACAAAAAGCCCTTAGATATAAATTCATCCATAAGGGGTATTTTAGTTACCATCACACCTCAAACTATTTCAGAGGTCTTTGAAATCAATGATCTTACAGGTAAAGGCTCTTTTCCAAAAACAGAGTACCAAACTGGTTTCCTTGAGAGAGGGTATGAAGAGGAAATGAAAAAAGATACTTTACAAAAGGGCAGTTTTCCACCTGCCATGAGGTTTTTATTCCATACCCTCCTCATGTGTGTGTCAAATAAAACTACTGCTTTCAATGAGATACCATTGAAAATTCAATATCTGGGGCTACGCTATAATGAATGAAGAAAATTTTAACTACTCCCAGGAAGTTTTCAATAACATGGGCAAAAATATTAATAATATTAAAGATAATAAGAAACCATTTCTTTTGTTTCCAAGGTTTTTAAGTTTTTATTTACAAAAGAAATTTTCCAAGGATAATGTAGATGTGCTAATCCAAGGAAATCCTTGTCAAATATCCAGCCTATCTTCTGAAACATTTACAAGGCAGTCAAAACCTTCAAAAACACAAACAGAGGCTCCTGAGTAGAATTTAGCAGCAACCACTGCTCCTCAGGCTCCTGCTGTTGAGCCCACTGCTTAAGGTGATCACAACTGCACAACCACTGCTGTGAAACCCACACCTAAAATCACCAAAAGACCCAAAAAGAAAAATGTCCAAAAGCCCCCCAAACCCACTAAAAAGGTAACTCTGAAAGATGAGATCCCAGAGATTATACATGTGACAACACAAAAGTCACCAATAACCACTGCTACTACTTCCTCACAGCAGTTGGATGAAAGATCTCAACCTGAGCCTAAAACTCCTCCTGCATCCACTCAAAAGGATCAAGTTATATCCACAGGGACACCACAATATGAAACATTTGATTCACTTGAATCTATGTTCAACAGCCCAGCTCCCAGGGCAAATTCTCTTTCTACCCCTATCCTCACTGCACAACTTCCACCATCAATGATACCTCTATTGGATGCACTTGATATAGCCCAGACACAAATCAGTTCTTCTCAATCACTTGTCAATAAGAATATGCCACAACAAGTGACTGAGTCTGGTGTCTCTATCTCTGCTAACCCACCAATAGTTGAGGAGGCTACACTGCAGGAATTACAAGTAATTCCTGTCAGTAGTTCAAGTGGAGCAGCTACTACAAGTGTTGAACCCACTGGTTTACACTTGGACAGTAGTTTCATAAGTCAGACTCCCTTGAAGGCTATTTCTTCTTTTGGAACCATAGTGTCCACTGGTGTGTTTCCATTATACACTGGTACACTTAAAATGGTAACCTCTGCTGAAGAAAGAAGTCCCCAGTACCAAGAAAAAGGGGCATCCGTGGATGATTTTTGGGAAACTTTCCCTAAGTCAACCACTGATACAACCACCACTGGTGGGAAATAAGATGATCCCATTAACTTGGGTGATGGTTTAAAATACAAAGAATTGACGGAGAGGGTTGATAATCTTGACACATCTCTTGCAGAAATCAAAACCATGCTGCAACAGTTGTTACAAGCTCAAAAGGCTACACCCACTGCAGCAACATCTGCTTCATCTCCTGCTGAGCTCTGGAACTTATTTCAACCTATGCTTCATCAACAAAGACAATATACTGATCAACAACATGAAGTTCAAATTCAAAAGATCAGAAATTTGATGGAATCTAGGTTCAAGGATACACAAGCAGATATCAAGGCAATTAAGTCCCATTTACTACAAACCACTGGCACTGCTCCTCCTTCAATCATCTTTGTTGACAATCCTCTTGATGATGCCAAAAAGGGGGAGAAAAAGAAGAAAGGATATGAAGATGGTCTATACATTAAACCAGATCCATTGTCTAAACTGGTTGTGGAAATCCCAAGGCCAGATGGTTCCAAAAAGGTTGATGAGACTCAAAATTTCTTTGCTACATTAAAAGAAAACATGAAAGAGTCAATGGAAATAAAAGGGTCTAAAAGGTTTGCTCAGGAGAAGAAAGTTTTGATGGAAAAGGAAGAGCATGGTACTTCTGAACCCAAGGAAGAGCAGGAAAGTTCTAAACCTAAAGGAAGACAGCCTACTAGAAAAGTAAGGCAACCCAAAACCACACCTTCCAGAACCACAAAACATACTCCTCAAATCCCCAAAAGTTCCTCTCATCAAACCTCCAAACCAACAGATGTTGAGACATCTGTTGTATCAATAGTGGTTTCAACAGATGTTACCCAAACAACTGCCATCACTACTACATCAACTCTCATTCAATCCACTGCCATACCAAAAACAACTTCACCACCACAAAAACCACTTGCCAAAAAGCACAAGACAACAGTTGACACATCAACTGTTGTAGTGACAACAGTGGTTGAAACACCAGTTGTTTCAATAGCTGTTAGTCAGACACCTACCACCTCAATCACTATCACTCAACTCACAAAAACACCACCAACCTCTCCTAAGCACAAAAGGAGAAGGGTAACCAACATTGTACTGGAAGATGACACTTCCCCAACTCAAACATCTACACAACCACTGTCTCTTGTCACCATTCCAAACCCTGTTCCATTATCTTCAGCTTAAGTTCTGAATTCAAACACTGCTATTGTTCCTGTGGGATTACAATACCCATTGGATCTTCCAGCAGTCAGGGAGGAGATCAAATCCTTTTACTCTGAAGATGACCCTGCAAAAAAGGAATCTTCCTTCCATTCAAGGTTATCCTTTCCCTAGAAACATAGAAGAGTATCTCAAGATAAAGGCCCAACAAGCAGAAGATATATCTAAAAGAGATACAGAGGGAAAGTCTGACAAAGAGATTCAGAGAAATCTGCAATACCTGCTCACCAAGGTCAGAACTTTAGAACAGTTCTCAAAAGATCTTTGCCAAAAATTGTCTGAAAAGGATGATGAAAGTATGAGGCAAGACTACCTTGATTATATCATGGCATACAAGAAGTACAGGGCAGAAAAGCATCAATACAAAGAATGGACTATCAGTGAATTACAAGAAGAGATAGCCAGAATTCAAAATATGCTTAAAGAAAAGGTCAAACAAACTCCTCCTGTATAGGCCAAGTACAAGAAAAATGTACTAGAAAGGACCTTAAAACTGAAAAGAATGAAATAAGAGCTGACAGCTGCTGATTATGGGTCAAGGAACCAGGTTTCAAGATGGTCAGAGGATAAAGTGTTAGCTACATACAAAAGTTTGGAAGAGTTGAGGAAAAGAGATCCCACTGCTCCTCAAAAGCCTGATTATCCAGAAGCAGTGGTTCCAGTCAGACAACAAAAGTTACCAATCAGGAGATCCACTGCTCCACCTGCTGCCATCCTTTATCAAAGAAGGAAACAAAAGCAGATGGATGCAGCAACCAAAGAAGACAAGGATCAAGAAGAGCTTATTATGAAGATGGTTCTTCAGACACTTATGGCAGAGAAACAAGAATCAGCACAATCTCAAGTCCCTGCCAAAGTTGTCATCACCAGGCCCCAATCTCCAAACTCATCTGCAATAAAAACTCTCCTAAGAAACCCATTAGATTCAAAGATACTAAAGTGGAAGTCTGATCAAAAGACCCATGTATTGACTCTGCTCAGATCTAATGGTGTGGTGAAGCAAATATCAAGGGAAGCAGCACTTGGCCAGGGTGTTGAAGATATGCAAGATCTCCTTGAGCTTCCCCTGTGCAGGGATGAGGATGACGAGGACTCTATGAACTTTGAATTACAATTCAAAGGTCAAATTAGGGAACTCTTGATGAGATAATAAAAATCCAGAATAATGAAGAGTTTTGGCATCATCTGTTCCAGGGGGAGATTGTTGGGATTGAACCCTACAAAGGAACAGTTGATAAAGCCAAAACTGGATCAGATCAGTAGATTCATAATAAGCAGTTGTTTGCAACAGTTCTTTCCCCTTGAAAGTGGCCTAAACATCTGATGGCCTCTATCTACTGTCCTTCTACAACAACTGCTGATCTTCAACAACTGATGAGACTTAAAGACTGTTGGATATGAAACTCTGATGCTCAATCTACTATCATGGTTCAAGTACTGCTGAAGACACAAAGCACTGCTAGGAGTATAACAGTGGAATGAGAAGCAGTAGTTTAGTCTATCCTTTGTTTTCATTGTAATCAGTAGTTTGTAATAGCAGTAGTTGTATAGATCAATGGTTATAGGTTGTTAGGAGGTTAGATGTCACTTTCATGGTGATGTCAGCAAAGATGCTTCAGTGGTTTGTTCGGTACTATAAATAGAACAGTACCTTGTACTGTTCTATTAGCTCTCTTCTTCCACAAGTCATTCTGTATGAACAAACCATCTGTGAGCTCAGGATGACGGGGAGATTGTATGCGTACATGCAGTAGTGTTGATTATTGTAACTAAATACACTCATTCGATTCTATGATAAACATGTTTGCTTAAAACAATTCTCTCTTTGATTGTGTTGAAAGTTTATTCATCTAATTCCGCTGCTATTGTTTCTAGTTCATCTTCATTTAATTAAACAAACACGATCTTATCAAACTCAGATCCTAACAAGCCATGAACAACAAGACTACTAAGAATGCTAGAGCATTTGTTCTGACAGCCGAAGAAGCCAAGATGATTACGGATGTGATTGCCGGTACGTTTTTAGTTAATGATGTTTTTGCTAAAGTATTACTTGACTCTGGTGCAAACCAAAGTTTTATTAATACTTCATTTTGCAAACTTCTCAATCAACCATTAACTAAACTTCAACAAGAATGTCTAGTAGAGACAGCAAATGGAGAATCCAATAAGATCACTAAAATCTTGCAGGGAGCAAGAATAGAAATTTTGAACCAAAATTTTGTTGCAAATCTTTACCCAATGAATCTGGCAGGATTTGATATTGTATTAGGAATGGATTGGTTAATAGCCAATAAAGCCAGTATTCTATGTGATCAAAAGTCAATACAAGTAAATTCACCAAAGGGTGAAAAGATCACAATTAAAGGAGATAAGCCATCCTGATCAACGAAATTCATCTCTGTGATGAAAACAGTAAGTTATGCAAGAAAAGGGTCATTAGTGTTTATGATTTCCATAATCATTAACACTAAAGGTAAAAAATTGAAAGATATTCCTGAAGTATCTCAATTCTCAGATGTTTTCTCAGAAGAGCTACCAGGACTACCACCAGACAGGGAAGTCGAATTCAAAATTCACCTGCTACCAGGGACAACACCAATGCCAAGGCACCTTACCGTCTGGCACCCGCAGAAATGCAAGAACTGAAGAAACAGTTAGAGGAACTTCTGGAGAAAGGATTCATACAGCCCAGCTCATCACCGTGGGGAGCACCAATCTTGTTTGTCAAGAAAAAGGATGGATCAATGCGTATGTGCATTGATTACCGAGAGTTGAACAAAGTCACGATTAAAAATCGGTACCCATTACCAAGAATCGATGATTTGTTTGATCAATTGCAAGGAGCTCGATTCTTTTCCAAGATTGATTTACGCTCAGGATATCATCAATTGAAGGTACAAGAAGAGGACATTCCTAAGACTGCTTTTAGAACAATGTACGACCATTATGAATTTACCGTCATGCCATTTGGGTTAACCAATGTGTAGGATCGGGATTCGATCAAACGAGTCGATCAGAAGAGTTCTTGATCAATACGAAAGGCGGAATCAGACGTATTGATGTTATAGCAGCTAGATTTGCACGTAGAATCACTTTAACTGTCGATTGTATTAATTTGATAGTGTTTACAGATCGTTCGACACTTCGGCAGCACTTCATCTCCGGAATCACAAAGTTACAAATGAAGACCTGGACTTACCTATTTATAGGAATGCCAGACCCCACGAACCAGTCCAGTCCAGACCCCACGAGCTAGCCAGAAAGCACGAACTGGCTAGAAAGCACGAACTGTCCAGAAAGCACGAACTGGCCAGACCCCATGAAACTGTCACCTCGTGCGAGGTGGCCTAGCCACTTCGTGAGGGGTGGCTGGTTTAGGTCTGTTTCCAGTTTCTTTCATACAATTCGTCCTGGTCTATCTATTCTAGTTTAAATGACTCGATATAAGACGAAGTCAACATACATATGCACTAACAAACTCCCCCTTGGATGTTGACGAGTCTTCAGTGTATTGAGTCTTCAGTCTTGATCGGTCTTCTTGCTCTTTCCAAAGTATCTTTCTCTGTAAGCATCCTTCAATCTCTCTCTTACTCTTCCAGAATCTCAATCTAACTCTTCAAACTCTCTTGATCAGCCTCAGAAATGTAAACTGGCTCTACAGCTTTCACAGGTTCAGGAATGTCTCCTGGCTTTCCGTAGCAACAGGATCAGGAACCTGGTAACCTGCACAATTCTCTACCCAAAAGTAAATTTCACATTTGTTAAAATTTAACAAATTTAGAAACCACTTGTAGATATTATTCAATATCAACAATAGTTATATCAAGTTCAAATTAATGACCTTGATTAACTAACAGTAAAATCAGCCTCAAAACATCACTTGTAAGATTATCTTAAAACATTTCTCAAATTATCTCAAACTTTAACTTCATTTTTCATTTCAAACACACTCTCCCAACCCACTGTTGTTCATCATGTTTAGCACTCGGAATTTTGAAAATTAGCTTTTCAACACCAGTTGTCGAAAATAAGATGAAATAAAATCTTTTTGATTTTTCAAAATTTTATGCTAAAACACACTGAAAATCTTTTTGGATTTTGGGAAATAAACTATATACAGTCATATTTTTGTGAGTTTGTGTAAGAGGATCATATCAGTTTATGACAAATCACTAGTACCGTTGAGCTTTAAACACTTTAAGATCTAAACGATTCACTTAGATTGTCAGTATACTGATCCACTTAAATTTTTACACAAAGTTCTATTGTTTCGAGATACGAGATTAGTGTTTTAATGCACTTAACTTATTCGCGTGTCCCACCTCAGAATATACTCCCGTATCCAGACTCCTATATTCTGTCTTACAGGTGAATATATACTAATGATATCTGTAAATGGGTAATGCGAGGCCATGAGAGCTCAGGTTAGAACTTCCATTCAGACAAAGAGATGATGGCTCGACTTTTAGGTGTGTCCCATTTGGGGATCTTTTCTTCAACAGCACATGATTAGCATTTTTCAATGTTTTCATCATTTTTTATGCTGAGGGTGGGCTTTATGATTAAAGCAGTGCAGAGTATTATTCGAGGACTAGGCTATTGCTCTCAAAAAATCAGAAGTCCTGGCATAATACCCCAGATATCATCACGCACAAAGACCTAGTATGTCAGAAATAGAAAGCCCTTCAAACAAGATTTCAGGGGTTACCTATATATCCGAGAGATGTTCCCCACGTGATAAGTAAGCATTTGATATTTAGGTTTATATCTCGAAAACAATCTACTAAGCGTGTAAAAACCTACTGGCATATCATCAGTGAGACAATTTATCACATTTTATCTTTCCAATTCTTTAGCGTACTTTGATTGTCTACTGATGTACTATCATTTCCTCTTTTTCACAACAAAACTCATTTTGATTTTTTGATGTTTTTGGATTTTTCAAATTTTCAAAATTTTAATTTTTTACTCCCCCTAAAATCAAAAAATGTGTTTCAATTTTTGATTTTCCGGGAAAATTTGAAAGTAAAAGCAATAAACTGTACAAATAAAATGACAAACTGATGTGAATTGCTTTAATTCTCCATTCTCTTGGCTTAAACAATCAGAACTCCCCCTGACAACAAACTATTTTCCCATTATGATTTCAAAACACTTAAGTTTGTTTTAATCAAAATGGTTTTTCCGAAAAATTAGTTTTGTTGATTTCACACATCATGGGGATTCATTCATCACTTTGTTCTTTCAACCACTTGTAAAAACTATCACTTGTAGGTTTTTCACAAAAACATTTTTCAAGAATGATGCCGATTCATGTTCCACGATTACCAACTTGGGAGCTCCGGCAAGTCAGGATTTTACTTTTTAAAGAATCTCACCCATGCCTGATCAATCATGGGTGAACCATCATCATTTGGTTTAACAATTTTCGATTCATAAAATTCTTTCACTCCCTTCACCTTCCCATCTACCATCTTACCAAAAATATGTAGCACTTTACCATTAAATGCTTTTTCAGCATCAAATTCTTTCTTATCAGATAAGAATTGATCTGAAATCTCAATCTTACCAATTTTTGATTTCAAGTTTCCGTTTGACAATGGTGGAAAATTTTCATCATCCATTGTTGGAACGGAATTCTCATCATTTAGCACAACATGTGGCTCCTCTGATTTTGACGAATCAGATTCATTGCCAGAAACAACCTCTGATTTCTTAACACCCCATTTATGTTTGTTTAAATTGGCTCTTCTTTTGTAAAAATGTTTCGAACTTTCACCAACTTCGAAAGTTGAATTTTTGAACTCCTTAAAATTTCTAATGGTTGTTCTTTTTTATCAACACATTTTTCTTTCAATTTAGAGTTAGAAGAAACTCCCTGTTTTGTGTTGGTGGGCTTTGAGCAAGTCCAAGCAATATGTCCAACCTCTCGACATTTGAAACAGGTTCTTCTTTCAACTCTCGGTTCAGATTCCTTCAACACATTCTTTTCCTTTTCGGCGAGAAACTCCTTGTTTGACTGTTTCCAGAAAGGTTTCTCCTTCTCCTCTTCAGAACTTCCTCCTGAAAGAAATTTAGTTTTTGGTTTAACTTCTTTATAATTTTTATGATTTTCTGGTGGAATAAAACCTAATCCTTTCTTTTTGAAATTACTGTTATGGTTTGGTTTCTTTCGATAACTAGAACCAGAACTGTAACCCTTTTTCTTGTTCAATCTTTGTTGAACTCTTGAAGTGTACTTTTTAGGTTTTTCAGTAAGATTTACATCTTTTATTTTAGAAATATTGATTTCTGTTAATTTGAAAACCATGTTAATGATTTCAGTTTTAACACCTCTTATTGGAAATTCTTCATCAGAATATAATTTGTCGGAATCATTCAAAGTATATGCTACTTTGAATGTTTCGTCATTCAAATTATTTTGTGACATCAGAAAATCTTTATTGTAAACCCTTTTGACAGGTGAACTCGAACTTCTGTCTGATGAACTCGAATTTTCAGATTTAGACTCTGACTTTGACTCTTCATCTTTATCCAACACCTGATCGACCACTTTCTTAATTAACTCGAACTCATGATCAGTATCAGGCGCTGTGAAGGTAACATCAATATCATCTGGTAATCCATCGATAGACTCGGATTTCAGATTCTTATAGTTTTGATTTTTTTTTGCAGATAAAATAGAGATATTGAAAGAGAAAAGGGCTGCTAGACTGAAGAAAGAAATGGAAGCAAGAAGGGTTGCTGAAGAAAAGACTGAAGCTGATAAGGCAAAAGTTGAAGAAAAACCAACAAAGAAGATTGAGGTTGAAGAGAAAGAAGTGAAGATAGAAGTTGAGAAAGAACCGTTTGTGATTGAAAAGGTGGTGGAGAAAATAGTTGAAAAAATTGTCGAAGTTGAAAAAATTGTTGAAGTTGAAAAAATTGTTGAAGTTGAAAAGATTGTAGAGGTTGAAAAACTTTGTACTAAATGTTTAGAATCCTGCAAAGATTGTGCCGTGAAAGATACAAAATATGCTGAATTAGAGAAGCTCAAAGAAAATTTGCTACACAATGTGAGAAGCATAAAGGAATCATATGATCTCCTAAGCAGCAAAGTGAACTTGTACAAAGGAGCTAGTGATGAGGATATCCAGATGAAGAATCTTCTGAAAGCAACAGTTCTTCAAAAGCAAACTGCAATCAACAAATACATTGAGATTATTGCAGGGCTTAAACAAGAATTGGCAGCAATAACGATTAAAACAGAAAGAGTGAATACTTTACTTCGAAGTTATCAAAGTTCAGAGTATGTTATTGATCGCATCTATCCTACCGTTTCAGCTCATAAGTATGCAGAAGATGAAGAAAATTCTGGTAAGAAAACTGGTTTGAATTATAACAGAGTACCAAATCCAATGTGGGATGGCTATACCCCCCGACACTTTGAAAAGGTGGCTGAAGCACTCAATCTGAATCTGAAATCCGAGTCTATCGATGGATTACCAGATGATATTGATGTTACCTTCACAGCGTCTGACACTGATCATGAGTCCGAGTTAATTAAGAAAGTGGTCGATCAGGTGTTGGATAAAGATGAAGAGTCAAAGTCAGAGTCTAAATCTGAAAATTCGAGTTCATCAGACAGAAGTTCGAGTTCACCGGTCAAAAAGGTTTACAATAAAGATTTTCTGATGTCACAAAATAATTTGAATGACGAAACATTCAAAGTAGCATATACTTTGAATGATTCCGACAAATTATATTCTAATCTCAATGTATTTGTTGATTGCAGTTTGCTTTTGAAGAACTGTTGCTTTCAGAAGATTCTTCATCTAGATATCCTCATCACTAGCTCCTTTGTACAAGTTCACTTTGCTACTTAGGAGATCATAAGATTCCTTTATGCTTCTCACATTGTGTAGCAAATTTTCTTTGAGCTTCTCTAATTCAGCATATTTTGTATCTTTCTCGGCACAATCTTTGCAGGATTCTAAACATTTAGCACAAAGTTTTTCAACCTCTACAATCTTTTCAACTTCAACAATTTTTTCAACTTCAACAATTTTTTCAACTTCGACAATTTTTTCAACTATTTTCTCCACCACCTTTTCAATCACAAACGGTTCTTTCTCAACTTCTATCTTCACTTCATTCTCTTCAACCTCAATCTTCTTTGTTGGTTTTTCTTCAACTTTTGCCTTATCAGCTTCAGTCTTTACTTCAGCAACCCTTCTTGCTTCCATTTCTTTCTTCAGTCTAGCAGCCCTTTTCTCTTTCAATATCCCTATTTTATCTGCAAAAAAAAAAAAAAAAATCAAAACTATAAGGATCCAATTGTTTTCTAGCTTTATTAATATATTCTTCCTCATGATCAGTGTCTTCATCACTTTCTGAAGATTTAAAAATCGGTTGTCTTCTAGGACAGTTCTTAGATTTGATTGATTCTTCTTCCGAGGTTGAATCTTCAAAGATTCGAGCAACAAAGGCTTTAGAAACTGAAGGTCTAGAAGGATCATAATCATCCCAATTGAATTCTTTCAGAATCCTTTCATCTTCTTGGCCTACCAGACCAAAACAAGCTTTACCCTTTGATTCTTCAATCGGAATAGTACGTGAGTGTGAAGATTGTTGTTGATATGGTTGTTGAGCAACCTGATGATAAATTGCTTTTCTATGATAATCGTTGCTTCCGAAAGGATCTTGTCTTCCGGTTGCTTCTCTGTTTGTACACTCTCGTTTAAAATGCCCTTTTTCTCGGCAACGAAAACAAGTAACCTTCGATTTGTCAAAACCTAGCTGAGATGTTGCAGCTTCACGAAGATCATCTCTTCCAGTGATCTGTTTGAACTTTTCTGCTCTTCTCAAAACACTAGCCAAACACCAATTGATGTCCATCAACTCAAGTTCTTCAGAATCAATCTGATCATAATCCTCTTTAGTAAGCATCGGATTTCCGATTCGTCCAGCAACTAAGCTTTCATACGACTCTAACACAGTGATAAGAGATGCCATGTGTTGCTTCACAATATCTGGAGAAAAATTTTGACCATTTTGAATATGTAATGCAACATTGCATTGCAATACTTGACCGGTAAAATTTGTTAAACTTTGTTGTTGAGAACTCGGTGTCGAGAAATTTGGTTCAAAACTTGAATAAGACGAAGAATATCCACTGCTCTGATTTGTATTGCTTGCATTTATTCCGGAAGAATTTTCAGCACTGAAAGCAGTTTGAATCTTCGGACTAGGAGTACTCTCAATCTTGTTTTCTCTGTAGTACAAACTAACATCCTGTTGAGCACCTGGACTTCTCATTGTAGCAGTTTTTCGAATAGATAGCTCATGTTCTTCCAACTTCTGGATAAACCTACTCAAATTCATATCTTCAAATTGTCGGTTATGCTTTAAAATTAACAAATATGTTCCCCATTCATTCTGTGGTAGCGCATCAGCTAGCTTATCAACCCATTCTTCATCTTCTTTCTTGATGTCCAATCTTTTCATCTCCATGACTAGATGACAATATCTCTCGATAATCTTCCTAGTCGTCTCATCTTCAAAAGCTGTAAACATATCAAACGATTTCTTTAGTAATGCTCGTTTATTTTTAATCATATCGGCATTACCCTTAAACTTTTTAATCAACGCTTTCCAAATTGATCTAGCAGTTCCCTCATGTTGAAGCAAAACGAAAATATCTTCTTTTACTGCTTGTTGGAGAATGCTAATCATCATTTTTTCACTTGTGTATCTTAATTTTTCATCCGGTAAAAATTGACTTAATTGTTTTTCATTTCCAAGTTCATCTTTCGGTAAAGTATAATCTTTCTCTAAAGAAACCCATGCATCAAACTTGTTCGCTTGTACCCAGTTTTCAAAACGGTCTTGCCACCCTTTAAAGTCCTCAATGTACATAAGCTTTGGAGGCTTTCGGAAAGTTCCCGTTTCATTCTCGATACCGACAGTTTCAGCAACGGTAACTGGAGCGACCAACGCATTGTAAAATTCGTTGTCCATGTTGTGGTATGAAAAATTTCACAAACTATCGATTCCAAACAGTCTAGAATGTCATGCGAAAACCTTACGAACTCGTGCGATCTGGTTACACAAATCTCAAATGACCTGGGATTTATAACACACTCCGTACGACCTGGAGTGATTTCCAAACGGTCTGGATTCACAAAAAGTCTCGTGCGACCTGGAGTGATTCAACTCGTGCGACATGAGTTCAATCCGTGCGACCTGAGTTCAATCCGTGCGACCTGAGTTCAACTTCAAACGACCTGGTTATATCTCACACGATCTGGAGTTGTTTTAATGCGACCTGATAGGTTTTCATGCGACCTGGTTCATTTTCAAGCGACTTGAATATTTTTTCACCTCATTTCAGCAAGTTTTCAACTCGTTTGGGAATTCTAAGTCCAAAAGTTCATGATTTTGTCAATTTTTATCAAGTTTTAGGTTGAATTTAGTTTTGATTTATTCACGGATTGTTCAAAACGATGTTTTACCAGTTATAATCACGAAATCAGATCATTTTAACCGTAAAAACTCGGTAAATTTGATGAAAAAGTATAGAAAAGTGGGTAGAAATGAGTAGAAATCAGTTTTATCCGTGAAAATAAGCTGAAATGGTAAGAACTCTTCCTCCTGAGCTCTGATACCACTTGTAGGATCAGGATTCGATCAAACGAGTCGATCAGAAGAGTTCTTGATCAATACGAAAGGCGGAATCAGACGTATTGATGTTATAGCAGCTAGATTTGCACGTAGAATCACTTTAACTATCGATTGTATTGATTTGATAGTGTTTACAGATCGTTCGACACTTCGGCAGCACTTCGTCTTCGGAATCACAAAGTTACAAATGAAGACCTGGACTCACCTATTTATAGGAATGCTAGACCCCACGAGCTGGTCAGAAAGCACGAATTGGCCAGAAAGCACGAACTGTCCAGAAAGCACAAACTTGCCAGACCCCATGAAATTGTCACCTCGTGCGAGGTGGCCTAGCCACTTCGTGAGGGGTGGCTGGTTCAGGTCTGTTTCCAGTTTCTTTCATACAACGCGTCCTGGTCTATCTATTCTAGTTTACATGACTCGATACAAGACGAAGTCAACAGACATATGCACTAACACAATGCCCCAGCTGCATTTATGGACATGATGAATAGAATATGTAAGCCATATCTGGATAAATTCATAATTGTCTTTATAGAAAAGCTTTACACTAAATTTTCGAAATGTGAGATTTGGATAGAAGAAGTGCAATTCCTTGGACATTTAGTTAATCATGAAGGAATTCATGTGGATCCCACAAAAATCGAGGCGATCACCAAATGGAAAGTCCCTGAATCACCAACGGAGGTTAGAAGTTTTCTAGGACTGTCCGGTTATTATAGACAATTTATCCGAGATTTTTCAAGAGTAACTATTCCTTTAACAAAACTGACCTGTAAATCTGTTAAGTTTGAATGGGTACCAAAACAGGAAGTAGCCTTTAGAATTCTTAAGCAAAGATTAACCAACGCACCCATATGAGCATTACCAGATGGAACTGAAGACTTTTAGTTTATTGTGACGCGTCTAAATTAGGTTATGGATGTGTGTTGATGCAACGATAAAAAGTTATAGCCTATGCCTCTAGACAACTTAAGAATCATGAAGAGAATTGTCACACCCCGACCGCGTAAAACAACAAATCGCGGCGGAAACATCGAGGCGTGTTGTAACAGAATTAATGTTTCATAACCATGGATACCAAAGAGTGTTTCGTTTTATTAATCATTGAATAATTACATTGTCTTGAAATCTAAATACACTATTTAAACATAGTCTATCATTGTTATTGAGTCACTAAGGCCTTGTCTAGTCCTATGTGAGCATGCATCTTATCAATCGATATCATCCAACAATACCTGAAACATATGTGAAAACGAGGTCAGCAAAGAAATGCTGGCGAGTACATAGGTTTTGTGAAAATAAGATTCATGACTTCTGTTTAAGAAAAATGTTTAGTCATGAACCTTGTAATTTGCTTTGTCTTTGTAAATCATTTGAAAAATAATAAGTTTAGGTGATATGTATAAATAAGAGAATAATGCATGATTAAATGAATAACCATGTAAAATGAGTTTGTATAAGATAAGTTGTTTGTAAATAAATGTCTTGTGAAAAGTATGTTACTTGTATAAAATGTTCTATGTCTCGAGCTGAAATGATTCAAATAAGGCTACAATATGTAATACCATACAAACACTTATATATAGGAAGTACCAGCGGCGTATCCACCATGCTTGTATCATATTCCACACGCATTGTTACTTAATCACTTAATCCAAACCAAACCACCCAAGTAATGTTTATGCCCAATATAAATCATGTACAAATGTTTACCCAATCGTTAAAACATCGTGTGAAACCCAATCGTTACCCAATCGTTAAAACATCGTGTGAAACCCAATCGTTAAAATATCGTGTGAAAACCAATCGTAAATCGTTTAATTCGTTTTAGGTCGTGAAACTACTTAAATGGTCGTCTCGCTAATAACATTCAAACCTTTTTGACTCGCATTAATAAACCCTTACCAAAGGATAGATTAATAATTCGCATTAATAAACCCTTACCAAAGGATAGATTAACATCTCGCATTAATAAACCCTTACCAAAGGATAGATTAACATCTCGCATTAATAAACCCTTACCAAAGAGTAAATTAACATTTACAGATTCAGTCGCTACCCACAACACCCACACATAACTACGGGTGTAGTAACTAACGGGATTTGTCAGATCCTATGGTACCATAACCTAATACTGGTCGGCTTGATCATTGCTAATGAATGTCATTTGTTATGTAACTACAACCAACAAGTTTGTTCACTTTATGAAATCGTTATTAGTTTTGTATAAATCGTCTTAATTGTTTTTGAAACCATCGTTATAACATCGAAAACATTTAGCACATGTGAGTCACCCCAAAACAATTGAAAACAGTAAAAGAGGGGAATAATGTACTCGCCTGAGGATGCTTGGAGGTCTTGAACAACAACCAAACAAAGCTAGAGAGAGCACGGAATCAGTCGGCAATCTAAAACTATTTAAATAAACCGGACTTAAATCGGGAGATCGGATAGGATGAGGCTTGGTAAACCAAATGAGTATCGGAACTCATATGATATGGTTTAACAAGGCCTACATACTACAATGAAACTAAACTAATTGCTTTCGACCCATCGCGACCCATTAAGGTAACATATGCTACTTTAACGCGTCGTGCGCGTGAAACGCGTTCAGACCGTCTAACTAGTCCTATGACAAGTGTTATATGCCTAAACATGTTACATAATCAGTTATGTGACAAAAGTTTAGGTTACATATGCTTAATTACCAATTATACATGAAAAGGGCATTCTGGTAATTTACCTAAGGCATATAAACTACCTATCATACAACTACTTAAACGATGTGACCATAGGGTATAACCTCGGAAGGTTATTCCCTACCTACTATGGTCACCTAATGTATTTGGTCGGATCCTAATGATCGACCAAACTGGGTCGGGTTCGAGGTATAAGCGATTTATTAGATCGCTTACCCTACGACCCTAGACAACGTGGTAATCAGTAGGCATAGTCCCAAGGGACTATAACCAACGTGATTACACTCACGTTGCGAAGTTCAAACGAACTTCGCATTGACCATTACTGGTCAACGCTGAAAGTCAAACAAAGTTTGACTTTCGGACTCGAAAAGCAATAAAATAAGGAAAAGAACGAAAGAATACTTACGAAGGGTCCCCGAATGCTAATCCCGATCCAAGAACTCAGGTATGAAACAATGGTTTCAACTTAGAGCTCTCAAAATCAGAATTCTAGTGAGAAATGCAATGGGGGTGGATGGGTATTTATAGGAATACCCGAACCGTTAAGATCGTTTGTCGAATATCGTGCCTTAATCACATCCGTACACTTGTCGGAATGTTATGGTGCCTAAATTCCATCCTTATCCGCTGACTAAGCAAGTTAGAATGTGTGGTTGTGAATTAAACAACGGCTAATACATCGAATCTGGTCCCGAATGCGAAAAACTGAGTTTCTGCATGTTTTCTGCCCAGAATAGGCAGTCGCGTAGCGCGATTGCATAGGCCCTTAGGGCTCGCGCTACGCCACTGCCCCCATGTTTCAGAAATGTTTCAAAATTGGCAGAAATGGTCCCTGCACGTGTTTAAGGCCTTTTTCGATGCGTTTGAACCCCGTTAACCTCATTTTAAGGCTCTAAAATGAAGTTAAAGTATAGGGAACTCAAAAAATGCTCAAAAATATGCCGGAGGTTGGTTCGTTTGGCCGTACGAACGCGATGTTCGCTTAATTACGACGGAATGCGCATAAGCGCGAAAAACGATCCAAATGACGCGACGAATGGATTTTTCTTATGGCGAACACTAAAATATAATATAGTCATGCTTACATAAATTTTTGGATGTCCGGATGTATTCAGAACGTAAGATATGCGTAAAAATGCAAACTTGTGCACTTTTTGACACTTTTAGTCCCTGAATGACCCAAAAGTTTATTTTAGCACACCGAACACCTCAAAGCCTATTTCTAAGCTATGTAAAGGATATTTATGGTATGTTTAACTTATGGTCATGTTCCGGAATGTCTGTTACAGTTCAAATTGGCATACTTTCGCAGTTTGTCAACTTTAGTCCCTGTAAGGGATTTAACTAGATTTTGCCATACCAAAGCCTTCAAAACTTATTTCTAAGTTATGTAAAGGTTATTTAAGGTATGTTAAGCCTATGTCACTATTACGGAGTGTTTGTTGCATTAAACTGGTTATATTTACGCATCGGTGCGCGTATAACCTTCCAGAAAGCGATTTAGAGTTTGAAATTGAACAAGAATTGATATGTGCAAATGATACACATATTTTTACAAATCCCAAGTATGAAATATAATATTTCATTGGTTTGGTATTTGTTTGATGGCCGTGGAGGCACAGGTGTTACAAGAATTATACAACCCATGATCTAAAATTAGTAGCCATAATTTTTTCCCTGAAAATTTGGAGACATTACCTTTATGGTAGTAAGTTTACCATTTTCACCGATCATAAGAGTTTAAGATATGTTTTTGGGCAAAAGGATTTAAATATGAGACAAAGACGCTCGATGGAAATTCTTAGTGATTATGATTGTAGTATCCAGTACCATGCAGGAAAAGCTAATGTAGTAGCTGATGCTTTAAGTCGAAAGTATCTTGAAAAGCCAAAAAGAGTACGTTCTCTTAAATTAAATTTGCAGATAGATTTAAACGAGCAAATTAGGGAAGTGAAGGAATCAGTAATCAAGGACTATACTGAGAAATTAAAAGGAATGATTAAGGAATTAGAACAAGGAACAGATGGAATTTGGAGATTCCATAAGAAAAGGATTTGGATACCCAAACAAGGAAACCTACGCCACCGAATTTTAGAAGAAGCCCATAAGTCTAAGTACACGATACATCCTGGAAGTGATAAGATGTATCAAGATTTAAGAAAGAATTTCTGGTGGATAGGAATGAAAAACGATGTAGCAGCTTATGTTGCCAAGTGTTTAACCTGTTCACAAGTTAAAGCTGAACATCGGAAACCATCAGGTTTATTGCAACAATTAGAAATGCCAATATGGAAATGGGAATTGATAACAATGGATTTTGTTACCAAATTACCCAAGACACGAAAATGTAATGATACAATCTAGGTGATTGTAGATAGATTAACCAAGTCTGCTCATTTCTTACCGATGAAGGAAACCTTCAGTATGGTACAATTAGCCAAGTTATATGTAAATAAAATATTTTCATTACATGGAATTCCTTTAGCAATTGTTTCATGTTGGTGCATACATCTGTCGACTTCGTCTTGAATCGAGTCTTAGACTAGATTGTATAGATTAGGGCATATTTTATGAGAAAATAGGAGAGTTTAAGTGTTTAGTAAGCTGATTTCGCTCCAACATACATATGTAGGTGATTTCGCCCGGAATCTTAAGAGCTGATTCCGCTCCTATTGTCAATATGTCATTTCGGGCGAAATTAGAATAGTATATATAGGTTGTCCAGGAGAGAAATCATTAGAACAGTCCTTGTATTCCATACCGAAGTGCTGCCGGTGTGAGATTTGATTGTAAACAACGTCAGATTAATACAATCAGTGTTTAAAGTGAAGTTAAAGCTGTTTCTACCTTTGTTTCTTAGTTTCCGCCTCTGAAACAAAGTTAAACTCCTCTGAACGACTCATTCGGGTTCGTACACGATCCTACAAGTGGTATCAGAGCTCAGGAGGAGGAGTTCTGCAGAATACAACCTTATTTCATCGAGATTTCTATATTCTACACCTTCTTTCATCTATTCAGGACATTTTCACGGTCAAAACCGGTTAAATTTTTTACAAACTGTTTAAAATTGGACATAGACAAACCCTTGAAAGTTTGAGACTAAAATTCACACTAAAAATGGACGAAATGGACTCCCGAACTGATTCCGCTCGAACTGACATATTTCTGATTTCGCTCCTGATAGCTTCTGATTTCGCTCCAAACTGCTGATTGATTCTGATTTCGCTCGAGATACTTGCTGATTTCGCTCCTGGGATACAAAGTTTGAGGTTCCGCTCCAAATTCTTTATTGATTCCGCTCCAAAGTTACATATTTCTGATTTCGCTCCAGTGGATTATTGTGATTTCGCTCCAAACTTCAATTAGTGATTTTGCTCTAAAGGATTGTTGGCTATTTCGCTCAAAATTGTTTCTGGGTTAATTCCGCTCGAAAGTTACTGTTTTTGAAACACGTGATACGTCATCATGAGTGAAGAGTTCTACAACGCGTTCGCTTCATCTCCTACTACTCCAGCTTCCATTGCTCAGAATATGAACTTGGAAAACGAGACCGGAACGTTACAAAAGCCTCCGAAACTGATGAGTATCGAATAATATTACCGGTGGAAAGACAGATTCGAAAATTGGGTTCAAGCAAACCATCTTAGGTCATGGGAGTGTATTCTGAAGAAATATGTTTTGCCACGTACTGAGTTACAAGTTGTGAAAACAATTTCTGAGTTTAGTGATCAAGAACGGGATATGTACAAAGCCGAAAAAATGATGATTAGTCTTTTACAGCAGGCAATCAAAGAAGACATCTTCATTCTGCTTCAGCATGACAAGACTTCAAAATCAATATGGGATGCTCTTCGAATCAAGTTTGAAGGTAGTGAGAACATGATTAAGAGCAAGAAGACATTGCTCAAGAAAGAGTTTGATCTGTTCAGTAGTTTACCGGGTGAAGATACGAAGAAGCTGATTGAACGTTACTGCCACTTGGTGCGAACCATGTCGATGCTGAGTATTACAAAAGAGCCTGAAAAATGGGTAGACAAATTAGCTGATGCGTTACCGCAGAAAGAGTGGGGAACTTATTTGATGATTCTGAAGAATACCGGGATGTATGATGGGTTAACTATTTCTCAGTTTATTGAGAAGATTGAAAGTCAGGATCTGGAACAGCAAAAGATCGCGAGGATGAACAGTCCAAGTGGTCAACAGGATGTAAAGATGTATTACAAAGGTAGTATTCCGGAAACTGAAAGAAGCCCGAAAATACAGACTGCGTTTAGTGCTGGGGATTCAACAGAAAAAGTTGATCAGAGTTCAACCAAAGTCAGCAGTGGTTTTTCTTCATTCCCAAGTGTTAATCCGAAAGATTCAACTACAAGTTTCCATTCTCAAAGCACAAAGACAGGAAATGGTTATGTGATCCAATGCAATATTGCATTGAATCTTCCAGACGGTCAAAGTTTTTCTGAAGAGATTGCGAAAGATCACATGGCATTGCTTGGTTCTGTGTTACTCTCATATGAAGGTTTAGTTGCAGGGCATATCGGGAATCCTATGCTCACAAAGGAGGATTATGATCAGATAGATGCCGAAGAGATGGAACTGATGGACATCAAATGGTGTCTAGCTAGCGTTCTTAGGCGTGCTGAAAAATTCAAGATGATTACTGGGAGAAATGACTTTCTTGATGCACATGTGTCTACTTTAGGTTTTGATAAATCTAAAGTTACTTATTTTAGATGCAGGGAGAAAGGTCATTTCAAAAGAGAATGCAAGAACAGGGAAGCTAGTGGAGCTCAGAATCCGTTTGGAAAAGACGATTACTATCGAAAAGCCATTTATCAGCAAGTTGGTCAGCAACAACAGCAAGAACCACAGGTGGCTCATGGTAGAAGAATCGAAGATTCAAAGAGAGCTTGTTTGGTGGATTTTAACTGGAACGAATACATATCACCTGAAAGCAAAGTTTGTTTAGTCAATCAAGATGATGAAAGGCTACCTGAAGGCTTTAGCTGGGAGATGTTTGTTGATGAAAAAGGAGATTTCAAAGCTTTCATTGCAAAGATTGTGAGAGAACCTGATATGTTCACTGAATGGATGAAGTCTATTGGTGAGACTGTGAATAATGTGGAGAAAGAGTCTGTTACATCTGATGAAAGCTCAGAAAGTGCTGATGAGAACTCACAAAGTTCAGATGAGAGTGTACAAAGTGATGTTAGTTCAGAAAAAGAAATTATTTTTGATAAAACTCCATCTGATACTGGCTCATCGGATAATAGTTCTGAAAAATCTGTAGAGTTTGATCAATCACCGACTGATGACAGTAGTGACGATGAAGAAGAACGACATATTAATGTTGCTAAAACTCATCTTTCTCCTGAAAGTTTTCGTTTTTATTTTGCAGATCGCTTGGAAAAACTGAAAGAGAAACAAGCTGCAAAAGAACAAATGAAATAGAAGTTTGAAAGTGGTGATCAAACAAAGGAAGTTGTCCAGAATGAAGAAGTAAAAAGTGTTGCCGAGGAAATTGCTGAACCAGAAAAGATACATGAAGCAGAAAAGGTGGTTGAAGTTGAAAAAATCATAGAAGTTGAAAAGATTGTGGAAGTCATCAAGCCTTGCACAAAGTGTTTGGAATCTTGCAAGGAATGTGCGGCAAAAGATGAAAAGCTGGCTGAGCTTGAGAAGATGAAAGAGCAATTACTGTTCAATCTAAATTACGTGAAAGAATCATATGATGTTTTGAACAGAACAGTAACTGGTCTTCAAAAGACTAACTCTGAGAGAGAAGATGCTTTGACAATGATGAATGCAACAATGATAACAAAGCAGAAAGCTATTAACTTCTACATCAAAGAAAGTGCAAAGTGGAAGCAAGAGTTGGAGACTGAGAGAATTGAAAATGAGAGAATCAGACGTTTATTACAAAGTTACTCTAGTTCTGATTATCTTATTGATCGAATTTATCCGACTGTTGCAGGTTTTGAAGCTTTTAAAGATGATGAAAAGCCAAAGAAGAAGGATACTGGTAAGAAACCGAGTGTTAACTATAACAAGTGTCCACCTCCAATCTGGGAAGGGTATTCTCCCAGAAAACCAAATGAGGAGCAAGTCGAAAAAGCAGTCAATATAAAGCTAAAAACCGATACAACTGATGATTTACCAGAAAACATTGACGTAGTTTTTACATCGTCTGACACTGATCATGAGTCTGAGTTAATCAAAAAGGTGGTCGATCAGGTGTTGGATACAGATGAGGAATCAGAGTTAAAGTCTGAGTCAAAGTCCGAGTCTGGGTGTTCAAGTTCGTCAGTCAAAAGTTCAAGTTCGTCAGTTAACAGTTCAAAATCGTCGGTTAAACGATTTTACAGTAAAGAGTTTTTGTTATCAAAAGCAAATTTGGATGATGAAACATTTGAAGTAGCATACACTTTAAATGATTCTGACAAATTATATTCTGACAAAGAGTTTCCAATAAGAAGTGTTAGATTTGAAATGATCAAAAAGGTTTTCAAAATGACAGAAATTAATTTTTCTGAAATAAAAGATTTAAATTTTACTGGAAAACCTAAAAAATACACTTCAAGAGTACAAAAACGATTAAACAAGAAAAAGGGTTACAATTCTGGTTCTGGTTTTCAAAAGAAACAAAACCATAATGGTAGCTACAAAAAGAAAGGTTTAGGTTTTATTTCATCAGAAAATTATAAAAATGAGAAAAATTCTAAAACAAAAATAGAATTTGTTTCAGGTGGAAGTGCTGAGGAAGAACAGAAGAAACCGTTCTGGAAACAATCAAACCAGGAGTTTCTTGCTGAGAAGAAAAGGAATGGAACTGGAGTGTTTCATCCAAAAGAGACTCGAACTTGTTTCAAATGCAATGAAGCTGGTCACATTGCATGGAACTGTCCGAAAAATGCTAAGATTAAACAGGGAGTTTCTGAAAAACTGAAAGAAAAAGTTGTTGATGTTGAACCACCAACCGAAAAATTCAAAATGTTTGAAAATTCAACTTATTAGGTTGGTGAATGTTCTAAAAAGAATTTTTACAAAAAGAAAGTAAAAGATAACCAAATGTGGGTTGTGAAGAAAGGTGATGTAAAAGTCGGCGATGAATCTGGTTCCACAAAGCCAGAAGAGCCACAAGTTGAGGTAAAAGATTCAGTGAATGATGATGAGTTTCCATCACTGAAGTTTGAAGAGGTTAAACAGAAAGTTGGAAAGGTTGAGATCTCGGATCAGTTTTACTCCGAGAAAACTGAGTTTGATGTAGAGAAAACATTCAATGGGAATGTTAAGAAAATTTTTGGGAAAATGCTTAATGGGAAAGCAAAGGGGGTTAAAGATTTTTATGCAACTAAAAAGGCAACTTACAACCCTACTGAGCAAGAATTGAAAACCCTCAAGTCTGAAAAGACTTGGGTGGAAATTCTTTTTCCTTAAAGTCTTAAGACTTTGCCGGAGATCCCAAGTTTGTAATCGTGGATCAGGAATCGGCATTTTTCTTAAGTAATTGATTGTGTGATTGAATCTTAAAAATAGTTTAATTTTTACAGGATAAGTGTGAATTGTCGGAGCTTCCAGGTTGGTAAGTGTGAAGCAGGAATCGGCATCTTTATTGGTAAAATGATTTTGTGTAGATGTGTTATTCCTACAATTGGTTTATGGAAGGTTTTCACTTACAAGTGGTAAATCAAGGACATTAAGTTGTACTTGTTTTTCCTGCAAATGGTTAATCAAGGTCATTAGATTGAACTTGATTAGACCATACTTACAATTGGTATTTTGAAAGGCAATATGATGAACCACACCCCGAACCTACAAGTGGTAAAATCGACAAAACTTATTTTCCGGGAAAATCATTTTGGTTAAAACAAACTTAAGTGTTTTGAAATCATAATGAGAAAATAATTTTGTGTAAGGGGGAGTTCTGATTGTTTATGCCTAGTGGATGGCGAATTGATGTGATTTGATATCGGTTGTCAATTTTCGTGTACAGTTTGTTTTCAAATTTCCTAAAATGTGTTTGCATTTTAGGGGGAGTAAAAATTTTCAGAAAATCCAAAAACATTAGAAAATTTGAAAAAGACAAAAACATGATAAAATCAAAAATGAGTTTTAGTGTCAAAGAAGAGGAAATGATAGTACATCAGTAGACAGTTACAGTATGCTAAAGAAATGTAATGATTAAATAGCGTTAAACGGTCTCACTGATGATATGCCGATAGGTTTTTACACATTTAGTAAGCTTTTTCGGGATATAAACTTAAATTCAAACTTGCTTATTTCGTGGGGAACACTACTTGGATATATAGGTAACCCCTGAAATCTCGTTTGAAAGGTCCCTCTTTCTGAGATACTAGGTCTTTATGCTCAGTGATATCTGGGGTATTATTCCGGGACTTCTGCTGAATGGAAGTTCTGACCTAGTCCTCGAATAATACTTTCCTCATGCTTGAAAAATAGCACCGCCCTCAGCAAATTGATGAAATAATAAAATTGATAGTCATTGCTGTTGTAATACAAAAGATCCTCTAAAGGGGACATACCAAAAGTCGAAGCCGTCATCTCTCTGCGTATACGGAAGTATCGACCTGAGCTCTCACGGCCCTCGCAATTAACCCCTTACAGATATCATCTGTGGTATACTCACTGTAGGATCGATTTGACCGATCGAATGAGTCAATTTGAGTGTGTTTACACTATTTAGATGGCGGAAACATCTAAACAGATTAGAATCAGACAGAAAGGAGTAGAAAACAGAATAGATTCACTTTTAACACTTGTTCTCTGTTATATATTGACTTGAAAATCCGGCAGCACCTCGTTACAACTTCTCGGAATGCGTACCAACTGAGAACTACACAAGCCTATTTATAGGCAACAAGATTTCGCTTCAACATTCCTCAAGCGAAATCTTATCATGTGATTTCGCTTGAGGCTTACATCATACCATCCCAAGCGAAACCTTGACAAAACTAAGTTAAACTTACATTTAGACCCTTACACTTTACATACTTGACCTAAACAGACCCTAGACTTTTATCTAACAAGACTAAGACGCAGGCTTTAGACATACTGCACTAACAAACTCCCCCTTGGATACAGCCGCAGTCTTCAGTCTAGGTCTTCACATGGACTTGAACTTTTCTTCTCTAGGCTTAGGTTTTCTCGACAACAACTTCCTAAGCTTTTCATTTTCATCAACTCTTTTCTTTACTTCAGCAGCTTGCCTTTGAGCAAATGTCTCCCGAAGATATCTATCTTTATCTTCTCGAGCTTTACGTTCCTTTTCAGCTTTCTTTTTGACTTTCTCCTCCAAAGCCCACCATGATGACTTCCATTTTGTTCCAGAATTGATATTTTTCTGAAAACACACATTCACGACTCTCTGAAACTGCATCGCCTGATCTTTATCTTTTGTCGAATGATGAATCTTGTTGATGAACAGACATTCTATATCCTTTGCCGAGCAGTTAACAATCCACATAGGATCAAATACACGAATTTCTCTAAGTTCACCTCCTGCTCGATAAGTGATTACTGCTTCAGTAGACAGACAACTATATACCCAATGCATAAATCCTTTATAGAATTCTTGTTCCATTGGAGGTACTGGTATAATCTTCATTGTCTTTGGCTTCTTGATATTCAGAATTCTTTCTTCAACACCAGTTTCAGGATTAACTCTTGGAATAATCTTTGGACGATGTGGCTTCCAGAATTTGAATCCTTTAAATGATTGAAATCTGATAAATCCCCACATTTTAATGTCATTCTTCCTCACAGGATATTCCAAAGCTTTGACCTTTGATAACTCTTCAACATCCCACCATGGGAGTGACATAAGATCAAATAACTTTTCAAAATACTGAACACCACATTCTCTTCTAACTGCATAAGCATTCACATGTGGTAGAAAGCCCCAGCTAATAATGTCTCCAAGAGAAATACTACGATCACGTTGATAAAACTTCAACGGTCTTTTGAACTTTCTGTCATGATTAACCTTGAACCATTTCTTTTTCTCTTCTTTATCCAGATCTTTCTTTGTACCATCAGGATTAAAGTTTTGAAGAACTTCAGCAACTTTTCTCCTCAACTCATCACGATTTTCTTCAGAGAAAAATTCCATCAGTGTAGGCAACTGAGAAGTATCTTCATGAACACTTTCATCATCTTCCCAGTCTTCATCAATCTCAGACATGATCTGCACTAGACTTTGAACTTCCGATTCCCAATGTCAGTTGTCGAAAATAAAAAAAAACTAAAATCTTTTTGAATTTTAAACTGAAAAAACTGAAACTATGTACACACAATCTTTTTGTGAGTGTGTTAAGGGATCATATCAGCTGCCGACAAGATACAAGTACCATTAAGCTGTTATTTCATTTTAAGCATTAAACAATTCACATAGATTGCCGATATACTGATCCTCTTAAATTCTCACAAAATTTTCAATCTGTTCGGGATACAGAATTAATGTTTTAGGACTTAAAACATCTACATGTGTCCCACCTCAGTATATACTCCCGTATCCAGACCCCAGTATTCAGTCTTACAGGTGAGTATACCTAGATGATATCTGTAAGGGGTTAATTGCGAGGGCCGTGAGAGCTCAGGTCGATCTTTCGATACGCAGAGAGATGACGGCTTCGACTTTTGGTGGGTCCCCTTTGGGGATCTTCTTTACAACAGCACATGATTAACAATTTTGCAATGTGTTATCATTTTTTATGCTGAGGGGAGGCTTATATTTCAAAGCAGCGTAAAGTATTCTCCAGGGACTAGGTCAGAAATTTCTTTCAGCAGAAGTCCCGGGATAATACCCCAGATATCACTAAGCATAAAGACCTAGTATCTCAGAATATGGGACCCTTCAAACAGGATTTCAGGGGTTACCTATATATCCTGGAGGTGTTCCCCACGTAAACGCAAGTAAAATTTATGTTTATATCCCAAACTAATCTACTAATTTTGTAAAAACCTATCGGCACATCTTTAGTGAGACTGATTAATTGCATTTTATACATTACAATTCTTTAGCGTACTGCACCTGTCTAGCTGATGTACTATCATTTCCCTTTTATACACAAACTCATTTTTGCTTTTACAATGTTTTTGGTTTTTATAGATTTTATCATGTTTTTGTATTTTTCTGCGAAAATCTCCCCCTAAAACTAAAACATATTTTTGTGTTTTTGTTTTTAACGAAAAGCAGAAAATAAACTGTACAAACAAATTTGACAACATGACAAGGTTCACGTCAGATCGCCGTCCAATTCGGCATCACATTCAATAACCCTCCCAGATTGCAGATTTTTCATCCCATTCAATTTTAAAAGATAATAAAACCTCTTTTTGTCAAATGGTTTGGTATAGAAATCCGCTTTCTGTTCATCGGTGCTTACATGTTCAATCCGTATTAATTTCTTTTCGTGACAATCTCGAATAAAATGGTGACGGATTTCAATGTGTTTTGTTTTCGAATGATGAACTGGATTTTTAGTAACATTTATGGCCGCTTCATTGTCCACAAATATCGGAGTATCCAAGAATTGCAGACCGAAGTCGCGCATCTGCTGTTGAATCCAGAGGATCTGCGAACAACAGCTAGAGGCTAAGACGTACTCAGCCTCACACGTGGAGAGCGCAACTGCAGTTTGCTTCTTGCACTGCCAGGTAACGAGCCGAGTTCCAAAGAACTGGCACCCAGCAGTGGTGGACTTTGCATTCTGTTTACAGCTACCAAAATCTGAATCAGCGAAACCGGATAAAGTAAAGTCACCCAATCTAGGATACCACAAGCCGATGCTTGGGCAGCCTTTCAAATACCGTAGTATACGTTTCACGATTGTCAGGTGTGACTGCTTCGGATTCGACTGATATCGTGCACACAGACATGTCGGGTACATGATGTCTGGACGGGAAGCCGTGAGATACATCAGAGATCCTATGATTGATCGGTATAATGTCTCGTCCATCTTTACACCATTCTCGTCTGGACAAATTCCATGATTCTGTGCGAAGGGGGTTGATGCAGGACTGCAATCTGTCATATCAAACTTGTTAAGCACATCCTTCACATACTTTGATTGATGAATGAAGATTCCGTCGGACATTTGTTCCACCTGCAGCCCAAGGAAGAACTTCATCTCCCCCATCGAACTCATTTCGAATTTTTTCTTCATCACCTTTTCAAATTCTTTGCACATGTCGTCGTTGGTGGATCCAAAAATAATATCGTCAACATATATCTGCACAATCAACAAGTGGCCTGCTTCTTCCTTGGTGAACAAAGTGCTGTCTACTGTGCCTCTTGTGAACCCGTTGTCCAACAAGTATGTCGAAAGCGTCTCATACCAGGCTCTCGGGGCCTGGTGAAGTCCGTATAACGCTTTGTCCAGTAGATACACCTTGTTTTTGTGTTGTGGATCGGTAAACCCCGGCGGTTGCCCCACATACACTTCTTCTCTAATAGATCCGTAAAGAAATGCAGATTTGACGTCAAGTTGATATACTTTAAAGTCTTTCCATGACGCGAAGGCTAGAAAGATCCGAATTGCCTCAAGTCTGGCAACCGGTGCGTAAACTTCATCATAATCTATTCCTTCCTGTTGACTGAAGCCTTGAACCACAAGTCGTGCTTTGTTCCGAACCACAACTCCT
Source organism: Helianthus tuberosus (assembly GCA_030545235.1). Taxonomy (NCBI): domain Eukaryota; kingdom Viridiplantae; phylum Streptophyta; class Magnoliopsida; order Asterales; family Asteraceae; genus Helianthus; species Helianthus tuberosus. Next base: position 92,511,561 of record CM060411.1, read on the forward strand.
CTATCATCTCTTTTGCATTTAAAAACCCACTTTGTTTTAATCAACTTTTGATTCTTAGGCAAATCTACAAGTCTCCAGACGCCCAGCTTCTCGAACTATTGCAGCTCCTCCTGCATTGCATTTACCCAACTATCCTCGGTCAATGCCTCTTTGTAAGTTCTGGGCTCTATCTGCGAAATAAAACATTTTAATGAGACTTCTTTCTGCATATCAGCAATAAATGAATAAAAACATGTAAAAGCTTGGTCTATTTGATGTCTCGTCTTGACACCACTCTGTAGGTCGCCGATAATTTGTTCTGAAGGATGGTAAGACAGGGTCCGTGGCATCACATTTTCAGGCACCACAACTTCCGATTCCAGATTTGAAATATCAAGATCCACGATTTGATCAACAGCCTCTTCTGATGTTTCATTTGGTTCCTCGTCAAAGGTAGGAGCGGGTTCCTCCTCTGAGTCGTCAGAAACGTTAAATGACGGAGCTGGTTCCTCTGGTTCCTCTGGAGATATATGAACGGTCCCACTTGGTCCCGCTTCATCATCATGAGTACCCACGGTGGGTAAAGGAACATCTAGCGATCTAGATTCCGGTTCTTGCAAGTGACTTTGCTGATACAAGTACATGAGAGAAAGTTCCTCTTCACTTGGCTCGGATGGCAAATGAAACGATTCCCAGAGTTTATCGTAGTCAAATAGGAATCTTTGTCCGGGAAGTTGTTGCGATGGCGTGTGCTTCTGGCAATCCACATGATGGACCTGAATCACTTTCCCCAGACACGGTACAAACACCCTTTTTAATGGACTGGCGTATCCTACGAAAAATCCTTCATTCGCTTTCGCTCCGAATTTACCATCAGCATCGATGAAAGTACACGGAGAGCCAAAAGGTTCTAAGAACTCAAGATTTGGCTTATAGCGATGCAACAACTCGAAACAAGTCTTTTTATATTTCTTCACTGTTAGAACTCTATTCAATGTATAACAAGCCGCTGAAACTGCTTCACTCCAGAAGAAAATCGGAAGCTTCGAATCTGCCAACATAGTACGTGCGGTTTCGATCAGGGTTCTATTCTTTCGTTCAGCTACGCCGTTTTGCTGTGGTGTGTACGGGGCACTGAATTCATGAAGAATTCCCTTCTCGTTGCAGAATTCGTACATCTTGTTGTTCTTAAATTCCGTTCCATTGTCGCTCCGAATCCTCCGGATTGGCAATTTATACACCGTTTCCATCTTTTTTAAAAGCACCATCAAAGATTCAAAAGTTTGATCTTTTCGCTCCAAGCACACTACCCAAGAAAATCTCGTAAAGTCATCAGTCACCACCAAGCAATATATGTCTCCGCTGATACTCTTTACGTTGATAGGCCCGAAGAGATCCATGTGCAATCTCTCAAGAGGTAACCTGATTGTATTCACCATCTTCAATGGGTGTGACTTCCGAGTTTGCTTTCCCTTTTTACAAGCTACACAATCATCATTTAAGTGAAAATTCTTCAAATTAACACCATCAACCAAATCATTATGTACCAAAAAATTCATTTTACGAATATGAATGTGACCCATCTTACGATGCCACATTATTGAATCTTTTTCTGTCGCTTTAGACTTTGACACAAAACACTGTTTCTGATGAGTTGTTGGAGTTGCGATGTTCATATCAAGATAATAAAGATCATACTCCCGTGGAGCACGCAACAACACCATCTCATCAGGGATTTTAAACCCTGGTTTTAAAACCACACATTCAGTTTTTGTAAAATGTACACTAAAATCTTTATCACATATTTGTGAAATACTGAGTAAATTGTTTGTTAACTCGATTATGTAGTTCACTTTGTCGAATGAAATCACGCCATTTGACAGCGTTCCTTGACCAACGATCCTTCCACCTTGGTTACCGGCAAATCCAACATAGCTTCCATTTACAGATTTGACATCATATAACAAAGCAAGCGTCCCAGTCATATGTCGTGAATCGCCACTATCCATAATCCACTTTGACAGTATAGACTTGGGCAGCCCCTGCAATCATCATATCAAATTTATTCAAACAATGAACTCCATGACTTCTTAACTGTTGAAATACTCCCAAACACTACATCACACTTCTCATCAGTTTTAGGAAAGTTAAACATGACATTTTGAACAACAGGTTCCACTTTTGATTTTAACATATTTTCTTTGATTGGAGGAAACTCTGCAAGAAACTTATCAAGCTCAGATTCAAATTTATGATTATCATTAACACCCACCTTTGATTCATAAAATTCCTTTACTCCTTTGACTTTTCTGTCAACCATTTTTCCGAAAATATTTTGAATAGTGGGATTAAAAGCTTTTGAATCAAACTTTAAATCATTCTCCATTTTCTTCACTTCAACTGATTGTGATTTGGTTTCAAAAACTTTTGTTTCATTCTTCAAAATGTTTTCCATCTTTTTCTCCTCGACCGATGGTTTTGACTTAGCAACCCATGATTGATTTTCAAAAGTTTTTGTTTTTGGATAAATCTTTGAAGTCTTTTGAGACTTTGAAGATTCACCAATCTCAAATGTCGATTTCGGCTTATCTTCCAACTTCAAAGATTCTCCTCTTTTCAAAATACGAATTGGAGAAACCATCGGCTTTTTTCCCTTTGTGTTAACTGGTGACTTAGGTTGAGATTTTTTAACAAATGGTTTAATGACAGGTTTTTCAAAAACTTTCTTGCATTGTTTTGCCATGTGTCCGATTTCATTGCAACGATAACAAATTCTTTTGTCATACTCGACAAAAGTTGACTTGAACGACTCTTCTTTCAGTTTCTTAGCCACATTGAAATCATCAACTGCTTTTTGACTAAAAATGTATTCCTTCTCATCATCCACACTTGGTCCAACAACAAAAACATCATTCATTTTATCTTTTGGCTTGACAACCTTCTTAGCCATCTTTTTCTCAAAACCAATTCCTTTGTTTTTAAAGTTGTTACCATTTTTCTTGTTACCATTACCATCCCATTCCTTTTTCCCAAAGTTGTTTACATGTGTTGTAACAAATGACTTTTTAGGTTTTGAAAAGAATTCTTTGTTATTAACCTCATCAATGTTCATTTCAACCAATTTGAAAACTTTCTCAACATTCTCAATTTTCACATTCTGAAGAGGATACTCGAAATCGGAGTAAAGTTTGTCTGTTCCAACCATAGTGTATACTACCATAATCAGATCATCATTCGCACTCTTATCCGATTTTGGTATGAACCGTTCCAAGAAATTACCCTCATCTTCACATTCAGAACTAGAACTTTCCAAATGTGTTTTCACAGTTTCAAAATCTGAGTTATCACTCTCTTCATCTAACACTTTGTCAACAACAGTCTTTATAACCTGTGACTCATTGTCAGTGTCGGACGGAGAGAATGTAACATCAATGCTCTCAGGCAATTCATTCTCAATTGTTTTCAACTTGAGATTCAATGCAGATTCCACCCCTTCTGGATACTTCTGAGTGTAATGATTCCACATTGGGGGTGGAACACTTTTAAAAACCGGATCAGCATATGGTTGCTGTGGCACAATCTGTTCAAGGACATATGATGAAGCCACATAGCTCATCAATTTTTTATCAATTCGCTCATTTTCAATTTTAGTCAATTCCAATTCCTTTTTTAATGATGCGATTGTGTCAAGATGAAAATTAACTTCCACTTGTTTATCAAAAAGTGTTGCTTTTGCAAGTTTTGTGGCTTTATCATTTTCAACACTTTCTTCTTTAATCATTTTAACTGATCTAGCTAGTGTATCATATGCTTCTTTAACTTGTCCTAAATCAAATTTTAACATGTCAGCATGTTCTTTCAATTCCTGAAACTTAGAGTCTTTTTCAAGACACTCCATGCACGGTTGTAAACACTTTTGGCATGGTGTTTCAGATATTGAATCCACTATCTCATCACATTCTGCTTCATAAACAGTTTCTACTTCTTGTTTACCGACATTTTTCGACTCTGACTCAGACAGTTTGACTGATTCTTTATCTTGAACTCCAGATTCCTCTCGTTTAACAGACTCACTACTGACAGACTTAGACTCCTCGGATTCTGAGTCTACCTCTCTCAGTTTCGCCATGAGAGCCTTGTCAGCAATTTCTTTCAAAGTGTCTTCGTTCATTTCCTTTGTTACATCAATCATTTCTTCAACAAATTCTTTCTTTTCATCATATCTTGGACACAATCCAGTCCTTGGTTCTTCAAAGAAACCTGCAAAAGATTCAAAAATTTTAGGAGGCATGATAGATCTCAAAGAACTAGCTAATACCTCCTGCTCAGATTGAGATTGATGAACTTCAGCAATTATTTCTTCAACATTGTCTGTATTTTCAGCAGAAACCTTTTCAACAACTACAGAAACATCTTCAGTAACTATTTCCGGTTCAGACACTATCTCAGAAATTTCAACAACTTCAGCCATCATTGCCTGTCCATCACTACCGGAAATATATTTATCCCAGCTGAACCCTGCAGCCACCTTCTCATCGTCTTGATTCACGATCATAGATTTTTCCGGTTTATTCTCAATTTGTGGCCTTTGAACAATTTGTTGTTAATTTGGTCGGTGATAAATTGCTTGCTTGTAATAGTCTTTGGTGAATGGATTCTGATGGTTGTTCACTTCACGATTTGGACACTCTCTCTTGAAATGACCACGTTCCTTACACTTGAAACACGTACCTTTCGATTTATCGAACCCTAACTTCTGATCAGGACCTGAGAGACTGTTTCTGCCTGTGATCTCCATAAACCGTTGTGCTCTTCTAACCAAACTCGCCATGCCCCATTTTATATCAATCTGTTCAAGCTCCTCCGGGTCAATCTGGTCGTAATCCTCTTTGGTCATATCAGGATTACCAATCCTACCCGCCACTAATCCTTCATAAGCCTCTAGAACGGAAGCAAGTAATGCAATGTGTTGTTTCGCGGCTGTTTCAGTAATTTCATTTCCATTCTTAATATTCACCGCGATGTTGCAATGCACCCCAGAAACATAAGCCTGATTATTTGAACTTGTAGAGCTTTGAGGTGAAGACTGCTCTTGAGCTTTGAAGTTTGGATCATAGTTCACAAATGGTGAAGAGTTTCCAGATTGTGGAGTGTTTGAAGAAACATTTGAAGTGTTATCAGCAATGAACCCTGTTTGTATTTTTGGGCTTTGATTGTTTGATACTGTAGGATTGCCTTTGTAATACAACGATACATCCTGCTGCACACTTGCTGCGTTCATTTTCTTAATTTTCATCAATTCCAACTCGTGAGCTTCAATCTTTTCTATGAACAAACTAAGATTGTAATTGGCAAAGTCTGAATTGTTCTTTAGCATCATCAGGTATGTACCCCACTCGTCATATGGTAATGCATCAGCCAATTTGTCAATCCATTCTTCATCAGTCTTTTCAATTTTTAATCTATTCATCTCAAGTACCAAATGGCAATATCTTTCAATTAGTTGCCTTGTTGTTTCGCCCTTCATACTGGTAAAAATATCAAACTCCTTCTTGAGCAGAGCCTTCTTGTTCTTGATCATGGAATCACTACCTTCAAACTTCGCCTTCAATGCAAACCACATAGATTGAGCATTATCTTCATATTGCAACAATACTAGAATATCTTCTTTGATAGCCTGCTGGAGAATACTAATCATCTTTTTCTCGGCTTTGAAATCATTCTGTTCTGATTCTGTCAGGCTTTGAATATTCTTCTTATTATTTAAACCATCAACTGGTGGAACATACTTTTTCTCTATCTTCATCCAACATTCAAAATGGTTAGCCTGAACCCAGTTCTTAAATCTGTTTGACCATCCTGCATATTCATCTATGTTCATCAGTTTGGGAGGCTTTTGCATTGTTCCCAATTCGTTCTCCATGTTGACGTTTTGCATAACACTACCCGAGGTTTGTCCTGCTACCATACCACTGCCCGAGAAGAAGTTATAAAACTCTTGGTTTTCCATTTTTAGAAATTTACCGAGTAATTAATTTTTTTTTTTTAGAAATTTACACACACACTTTTCACAAAATCAGACTATCGAACAAGTTCACGAACACTATGGACTTTTCAGAAACCCAAGCGAAATCAATCACACTTCAAGCGAAATTTCAGAAGATTTTAAGCGAAACTCACAAATCAAACACAACAAGATTTCGCTTCAATCAGCAAGATCTCAAGCGAAATCTACAATTTCGCTTCAAACCAAATTTTTTAGACAAAAACAAACTTTTTCAAGCGAAATACACAATTTCGCTTCAAGCAATCAGAATGTTTCAAGCGAAATTCACAGTTTCGCTTCAAAATACCAACAGACAAACTGCTCGCTCAAGCGAAATCTGATTTTCAAGTCATTTTTGTCAGATTTAGTCCGAGTTTTAATCTGAGATTCTTAAGGCTTTGTTAAAACACACTTTTACACACACTGTGAAAAGTTTAGTCCATTTTGTCCGTGTTTTCGTCCAGAAATCAGTTTTTGTGAGTAAAAACCTACTGATTCAAGTGAACACACTCATACTTGGCTCTGATACCAATTGTAGGATCGATTTGACCGATCGAATGAGTCAATTTGAGTGTGTTTACACTATTTAGATGGCGGAAACATCTAAACAGATTAGAATCAGACAGAAAGGAGTAGAAAACAGAATAGATTCACTTTTAACACTTGTTCTCTGTTATATATTGACTTGAAAATCCGGCAGCACCTCGTTACAACTTCTCGGAATGCGTACCAACTGAGAACTACACAAGCCTATTTATAGGCAACAAGATTTCGCTTCAACATTCCTCAAGCGAAATCTTATCATGTGATTTCGCTTGAGGCTTACATCATACCATCCCAAGCGAAACCTTGACAAAACTAAGTTAAACTTACATTTAGACCCTTACACTTTACATACTTGACCTAAACAGACCCTAGACTTTTATCTAACAAGACTAAGACGCAGGCTTTAGACATACTGCACCAACACTCACCTGTAAGACTGAATATTGGGATCTGGATACGAGAGTATATTCAAGAGGTGGGACACATGAATGAGTTTAAGTTCTTAAAACACCTAACTCATATCCTGAATTAGTTGAAATTTGTGTGAAAATTTAAGTGGATCAGTATATCGGCAATCTAAGTGAATTGTTTAATTCTTAATGTGTAACTAAGCTCAACGGTACTTGTGACTTGTCAAAAACTGACATGATCCTCTTACACAAACTCACAAAAATAGTGTCTGTAAACATTTCTTTACTGCATTACATTTCCTTTATTACAAAATCCAAAAAGATTTTCAGTGTGTTTTAGCATAAAATTTTGAAAAAGTCAAAAAGATTTTCGACAACTGGTGTTGGAGAGCTGATTTTCAAAATTCCAAGTGCTAAACATGATGACTATGTGGTGAGGGGGAGTTTGTTTTTTGAAATCAAAAAGTTTAAATTCTATTTTTACTAAATGGTTCATCATGTGTGATCTAAGGGAGTTAATGTTGGTGCATGCCTTTATAGTTGAAATGTTTAAAAATGTGAAATTGATTTTGAGGTAGAGGTTTTGCAGATAACCTGAGTTAGAAGAGAGCCAGGTGATGATTTTGGAACAATCTCTTGAAGAGCCAGGTTGATCGATCTTGAGAAGCTTATGTGTTAGAAAGCCAGGTTACGATACCTGAGTACTCTGATTGAAGAAAGCCAGGAAACGATCATGGACAAAGTGTGAAAGCCAGACAACGATCCTGAAGCAGATAATGCTGAAGAACTAAAGGAATGTCAGCACATTGTTAGGAAGAGTCTGTTGATGCTGATAGAGAGAGAGAAGCCCAGAGACTGATCAAGACTGAAGATGTGAAGACTCGACACGTAAGACTCGTCAACATCTGAGGGGGAGTCTGTTGGTGCATACATCTGTCGACTTCATCTTGAATTGAGTCTTAGACTAGATTGTATAGATTAGGGCATATTTTATGAGAAAATAGGAGAGTTTAAGTGTTTAGTAAGCTGATTTCGCTCCAACATACATATGTAGGTGATTTCGCCCGGAATCTTAAGAGCTGATTCCGCTCCTATTGTCAATATGTCATTTCGGGCGAAATTAGAATAGTATATATAGGTTGTCCAGGAGAGAAATCATTAGAACGGTCCTTGTATTCCATACCGAAGTGCTACCGGTGTGAGATTTGATTGTAAACAACGTCAGATTAATACAATCAGTGTTTAAAGTGAAGTTAAAGTTGTTTCTACCTTTGTTTCTTAGTTTCCGCCTCTGAAACGAAGTTAAACTCCTCTGAACGACTCATTCGGGTTCGTACACGATCCTACATTTCAGATAGAGATAGCCGTTTTACTTCACATTTTTTGACCAGTTTCCAAAGAGCAATGGGAACCAAGTTAAATCCAAGCACAACTTATCATCCTCAAACGGACGGACAAATCGAATGGACAATTCAGACAATGGAAGATATGCTTAGAGCTTGTGTAATTGATTTTGGAGGAAATTGGGACGATCATCCACCATTAATAGAATTTTCTTACAATAACATCTATCATACCAGTATCAATGCTGCACCATTTGAAGCACTTTATGGACGAAAGTGCCGAACTCCACTCTGTTGGGCAGAAATTGGAGAAAAGCAATTGTCTGGACCCGAGATCGTACAAGAAACAACGGACAAGATTATTCAATTCAAGGAAAGACTAAAAGCAGCACACGATCGACAAAAAAATTATGCTAATAACAGGCGAAAGCCGTTGGAATTTCAAGTAGGAGATAAGGTATTATTAAAAGTTTCTCCTTGGAAAGGAGTCAGATTCATCAAAAGGGGAAAGCTAAGCCCTAGGTATGTTTGACCTTTTGATATTATTAGAAGAATAGGACCAGTAGCTTACCAGCTACAACTGGCAGAGGAAATGGCAGGAATACATGACGTATTTCATGTATGTAATCTCAAAAAGTGCTTAGCAGATGAGTCATTAGTAGTACCTCTTAAGGACATAGAGGTAAATGAGAAACTTAAGTTTGTAGAGAAGCCTCTACAGATTGAAGACAGAAAGATCAAGAACCTCAAACACAAGAGATTGGTTCTAGTCAAAGTGAAATGGGATTCCAAGAGAGGACCAGAATACACTTGGGAGCTTGAATCAGAGATGCAGAGGAAATATCCACACCTGTTCCAGTAGCCCTCGAGGACGAGTTCTAAAACAAGGTGGGGAGGATATAACAACCCTCCTAAAATATTTATAACACCCCTATATGTCCTAAAATACACCCCGTATACGAGAAATAGGCTCGAAATACCTTTATTTTAACAAAATTCAAATAAAAAACAATAAAATATGTCTGTCGTGGGGCGCGACAGACTTCCTTTAATCCGTCACGGGGCGCGACAGCTGGGACGTCAGGCCGCCCCAGATCGTGCCACGTGTCCGACGCGTGTGGAAGCTAGTGAGTTGACTCGACAACCCTATACGAGCCACGTAGTCGCTCGCGGACCGCGAAGGCATAGCCTTCATCTGTCGTGGGGCGCGACGGCTGGCCAGATCAGCCCTATAAATTGGAGTTCGACATTCATTTGAAATTCGTTCATCACACAATTCTCTCTCTAAATTTCTGAATAGCTAAAGTAATTTCCGAGTATAATACCCCCTATTAGCGAAGCTCTGCCTCGTTGTAAGTATTATATCCCCCGGTTACATATTAGATACGCTGCCCGATCGATCTAGTGCTCCGTAACACATGTCGAGGCTCTGCCTGACTCAGTCGTTGGAGTTCTGTCTCGGGGAGGGTATAACTAATGTAAATTTGGGTTATTATACTAACGCGTGTGCATTGTTTATTTAACTAGATTATAATCAGGAAGTCACAGGGAAATACCTAAAATAGCAATGTGAGTTAATCCTTCTTTTTATAAACTGTTTTTACAAAACCTCAATTGTTTTAAATTATATTTAATAGTGATTGAGCTTTTGTATTCTACAATTATCGTCGGTATGTTGGGGTTTAGTATACAAAATTTGTTACTACACTGTGAGTAGTAACATTACCACAAGTCAGGATTGACAGTACCGTGGGTGGTAATTAAAGTAGATATAAACAAATGTAATTGCTAGATTGCCCTCAATGTTTTAAAATGATAAAATCTGTTTTGATAAAACTGGGATTCACTCGCCAGTATTTGTCGCAACCCCCGACCCCTGCCTCGGGAGGCGGGCGGCCGCGGCCTACTCAGAGATGGTGGTATCGGTGTTTATCATTATTTGGCAGCGGAATTACATCAGGACCGTAGTTAGGAAATATTTTGTTAGAGGAAAATACCACATTTTCATAATAGTAAATACATGGGAAATTCCCAAGTTTACAACATGTTTATAGGGGTAAACCCTAATTTATTGAATAAAACATCTTTCTTTATTTAGGTAACTTTTATAGCCACATTTTTCCAAGCCTTCAGTGCTCTCCAGCTGGCTTCTATTTTGGCTTTCACATTTTGTTACCTGAAACGCGTTTTAAAAACATTTGTCAGTGGGAAATACTGGTGAGTGAATCCCAATTTAATCAAAACAGATTTTATCCTTGTACTGCATTGAGGGCAATCAGCAATTACATTTGTTTATTATTCTACCTTAATTACCACCCACGGTACTATCGACCCAACTTGTGGTCATGTTACTACTCACAGTGTAGTAACAAATTTTGTATACAAAACCCCAACATACCGACGATAATTGTAGAATTACAAATACTCAATCACTGTGAAATATAATTTAAACATTTGAGGTTTTGTAAAACCAGTTTGCAAAAAGGTTCACAAAAAGGAGATTACTCACATTGCCAATTTAGACTTTTTCCTGTGGTTTCCTGGTTATAATCTAATAAATAAAACAATGCACATGCGTTAGTATAATAACCCAATATTTACATTAGTTATACCCTCCCCGAGACAGAACTCCAACGACTGTGTTGAGCAGAACCTCGACAACCGTTACGGAGCGCTAGATCAATCGGGCAGCGTATCTAATACGTAACCGGGGGTTAAAATACCTACAATGAGGCAGAGCTTCGCTATTTAGAGGGGTATTATGCCCGAATATTACGTTTACACTACTTACCGCTCTCACGCATAAAGACAAACCTTTTGTTTGGGGAACCAAACAGGAGTCTGCTTTCCAAACCCTTAAACGCATGCTTTGCAATGCTCCCGTTCTCACATTGCCCGAAGGAAACAATGATTTCATTGTCTATTGTGATGCTTCCAACCTTGGTATTGGTTGTGTCCTTATGCAGCGAGACAAGGTTATAGCTTACGCATCTCGTCAGCTCAAAATCCACGAGAAGAACTATACAACCCATGACCTCGAGCTAGGCGCAGTTGTTTTTGCGTTAAAGATTTGGCGACACTACCTGTACGGTACCGAGTGTACGATCTTCACCGATCATAGGAGCCTACAACATATCTTTAATCAGAAGGAACTTAATATGCGTCAACGCCGATGGGTAGAACTTCTCAACGATTATGACTGTAAGATTCGTTATCACCCAGGCAAAGCAAATGTTGTTGCCGACGCACTCAGCAGACGGAGCTATCTGCTTAGCACTCGTAATGTTCAAGCCCAATACGATCTCGAAACCCTCATCCGCGAAGCTCAGCACGCGTGTTTCAACGAACGCACTCTAAAGAAAGAAAGAATCTACCACGATGGAGCCCAACTGGTGAGCAAGTCAAATGGGATATTCCACTTTCTGGACCGAATTTGGATCCCCAAACGAACCAATTTGCGACAGATCTTGATGGACGAAGCCCAAAAATCCCGGTATTCTATTCATCCCGGTGCCGACAAAATGTACCAGGACCTTCGTTATAAGTACTGGTGGCCGGGCATGAAAAGGGATATTGCTCTCTATGTTGGAAAATGCCTGACCTGTGCGAGAGTCAAGGCTGAACATCAACGACCCTCTGGCTTACTCGAACAACCACCAATCCCCATGTGGAAGTGGGAGAGTATAGCTATGGACTTCATAACAAAGCTACCGCACACGTCATCAGGTCACGACAGCATTTGGGTTGTGGTTGACCGTTTGACTAAATCAGCTCACTTTTTGCCAATACAGGAAGACTACAAGGTAGAACGATTAGCCCGAATCTAAACCGACGAGATCATTTGTAATCATGGGATGCCTCGCGACATCATCTCTGATTGTGATGCTCGGTTTACCTCGTGACTGTGGGAAACGTTTCAAACGGCACTCGGTACATCGCTCAATCTAAGTACCGCTTTCCACCCCCAAACTGACGGTCAGACTAAAAGAACGATTTGTACTCTTGAAGACATGCTCCGTTCGTGTGTCATAGACTTCGGTGGTAATTGGAATAAATACCTGCCGTTAGTAGAATTCTCGTATAACAACAGCTATCATTCCAGCATTCAAATGGCACCATTCGAGGCTTTATACGGAAGAATATGTCGATTGCCTATTGTGTGGCACGAGATCGGTCACTCGCAATTAACCGGTCCTGAGCTATTACAAGAAATGACAGACAGAATTTTCCAAATTCGAGACAACCTGGTAAAAGCTCGGAATCGACAGAAAAGTTATGCCGATAGACGACGCAAGCCCCTTGAATTTGACGTTGGTGACTGACTACGTATTCCTAAAGGTATCACCTTGGAAGGGTGTGGTCCTATTCTGCAAGAAAGGAAAGCTCGCGCCTCGATATGTTGGACCTTTTAAGATTCTGGAAAGGATCAGAAAAGTCGCCTACAGACTCGAACTACCTGAGGAACTTAGTAACGTCCACCCGACTTTCCACGTTTCGAACCTCCAAAAGTGTCTGGCTGAGCATGATCTAATTGTACCTCTCGATGACCTGCAAGCGAACGAAACACTACACTTCGTGGAGAAGCCTGTCGAAATCATGGACCACCAAACCAAGCAACTCAGGCGCTCGCGCATTCCTATTGTGAAAGTCCGATGGGAAGGCAAACGGGGCGCAGAGTTCACTTGGGAACTCGAAAGCGACATGAAGGCGAAGTACCCGCAGTTATTCAAGGAGAAAGTCTAGAGAGAGAAAGTGATTCACGGTGGTGTACAACTTTCAGCTTAATTTCGGGACGAAATTCCCTCAACTAGGGGAGGCTGTAACACCCCGTGTTTTTCAAGAAGTCAAGGTCAAAGTCAACGACCGATTTCGTGCAACCGACTAATAATAGGTTTCTTTTATTCTAGCTATTATGTGGAGTAAGTGTCTATAATTACAATAATCGACGTATGAATTTCGCTATTCAATCGACCTACGACTGTGAACTATAGGAAGTAACAATGCGATAAAGCTAATTAAACGATAATCAAACTATGCTAATCGAATCGCAACTCGAACTACGCATTTTAGTTATTGTTATACGTGTGAGTGTGCCTTATGTGTTATCTGTGCATGTATTATTTATGTTATATGTGGTAATCAATCGAAACGCAATCGAACTCGAAATGCAATCGAACTTAATCAACATCGAACTCGAACTCAATCGAAATCGAACTATGATAATTAGTGGAGTAGAGATAGCGCGAGATATGAGTGGTTGGGATTAAAAGTAATTTGACTAGAAAACTCTATCGTATCGCATCGCTCGCAATCGAAATCGAATTAGCAAAAATCATCGCGTCGAACACACGAACTAAGTGCCATCCGGCCAGATAGCCATCCGACCGGGCTGCCACTTGGTCATGGTGTCAAGATGCCATCCGACCGAGATGAGATCCGATCGGATAGTCATTCGGGCGGGATGCCATCCGACCGACCCAACCTTTCCCTTTTTGGAATCCTATAAATACCCATGTCACTCTCAACCTTTCTACTTTTGGAAACCTCTGTCCGACCAGCACGCTCAGCTCACCTTTTTTTCGATTTCTCTCAATCCCGGTAAGATCTCGTCCTAAATCTTGTATTTTCTTGACCTACACGCACTCCTACACCTTTCTACCTTTTGAATCTTAACTTTTAACCGTAAAATCACTAGATTTGTGGTGTTCTAGGATGATGTCATCATGAGTTCTTGAAGAACTTCATGTTTTGGCTTCAATCCACCGAGAACAACTCGGATCTAACCGAATTCCACACAAATGAACAAAGATCTATACTAGATCTAAACATAAACACAGTGAAAAAGGATTGGAAGACGGTTTCTAACTTTCTTTCAACTCTTTTGCACTCAATACGATAGAAACGGATCTAGATCTAGTCCTCCGCTCATTAATAGTGTTGTGCTAGCTCAAGATCTGGATTCTACTCACGAGACCACCGATCTCGGGTTAAACAAGAACAACCGTCTTGAACCGGTTAACTGGACGAACTAGGGTGATTCCTGGTCAATCAGGTCACTTGGGTCAAGATGGGATTCTGTTGGTTAACACGTTGTCAAAACGTCTCGATAAAACGACAAACAAACAAAACAACCAAGTGTAAGATGGAAGGAGCAACCGAGATGGATTGCTGTCCGACCGGACTACAGTCCGTGCGGATAAGCCACCCGACCGGATTGCCATCCGAACAGATCACACCTTGGGTCCCACACTTAATCAACTTTATTTGAAGTTTGAGTATTGAATGAATTGCCATCCGATCGGACTACCATCCGGCCGGATTACTCTTCGGATCATGAGATACTAGGACTTTAAAGACTTAAACAATTTTCAACATGTTCATTAACAGGGTTGCCACCCGGTCGAATGGACATCCGACCGAGTGACACTCCGGCTGTGAATTTGTTCCCACTAAGTAACCATCTCACTAGAGTCACCGTCCGACCGAATTACCGTCCGACCGGATGACCATCCGAACGGATTGTCATCCGCACGACTGACCGTCCGATCGACCGACTTGAAGGATAGAGATACTTCAATGTTTTCATAATGCTACAACGAAAACTTCAAAAGATAAGCCATCATACATAAACACATTTATCTCATAGGAAGAAACAATCCACTCGAATAATCATCCGACCGGACTACCGTCCGACCGGATGACTATCCACAGACAAGCCGTCCGATCGGATTACCGTCCGACCGAACTGCTATCCGACCCATTCACACTTTGTATCATTTTACGCGTCACTTATCGCTATGCTATCAATCCATTCAGGCTAACTTTATTCGCCAAGCGCTCCCTTCAATCCATCAACCGCTGTGAGTATACTCGATCCCTTTTTGCTTTATGCACTTTTGGGTGTTGCATACGTTACGAATATTCAAACTACAACAATCACACTACTCAATATTATTTGAACGCCAACCGTTAATGCATGTTATACGTGGCTTATGAATGCTTGTTTGTTATGTTTACACATGGAATGCTGTCTACCTGCCTTAGCAACGATAGTACTATAGTTTGGACTCAGCACCCGTTCACACGGGGGTTGTTAAGGACAATTACTTGCATGGATTACAGTGGTAATCATGTATTGCGAACTGCCTCGGGCAGTCAACCCGCAGTCATTGGTATCGATGGATCTATGTCGATAACTAACGTGCTTCATTTCACTATGTGTACGTGCTGGTTATGCGTAAACGAATTCGAACTTTATATGCTATTATCAAACTTGTATACTCACCTTTACATTTTATGTATTGACTTTATTTTAACGTATGTGACAGGCGCTTAGGATGCACATCTGGTAGGAAATCGAAGCTAGAATAAAGCTTTAGAGCCCAACAAATAGTTGTCTGTAGTAATTGAACCAAGGGTCTCTAGAAGCAGATAAACAATTGCTCTATTTAAATCTGAGTTGTCGGAACAGAATGATTTGCCTAGACTTTATCTGTAATAATTTGTTTACTATTTGAGACATGGTATGGGACATGTTATTTTAAATTGAATAGTAATGATAATTGTTATGGAAACTTCTGGACAATCTGTTTCGCTCAGTGCCATGCCCCGATGATTCCGCCATCGGTTGGGGTGTGACAGAAAATTTCCTTCATTGGTAAGAAATGAGCAGATTTAGTTAATCTATCTACAATCACCCAGATTGTATCACTACCTTTTTGTGTCTTGGGTAATTTGGTAATAAAGTCCATTGTTATCAATTCCCATTTCCATACAGGCATTTCCAATTGCTGCAACAAACCCGAGGGTATCTTATGTTTAGCCTTAACCTGTGAACAAGTTAGACACTTGGTGACATAAGTTGCTATATCCTTTTTCATTCCTATCCACCAGAAATTCTTTCTTAAGTCTTGATACATTTTATCACTACCAGGATGTATCGTATATTTAGACTTATGAGCTTCTTCTAATATTCGGTGACGTAGGTTTCCTAGTTTAGGTATCCAAATTCTTTTCTTATGGAATCTCCAAATTCCATCTGTTCCTTGTTCTAATTCCTTGATCATTCCTTTCAATTTTTCAGTATCATTCTTGATTACTAATTCTTGTACTTCTCTAATTTGCTCGTTTAAATCTATTCGCAAATTTAATTTAAGAGAACATACTCTTTTTGGCTTTTCGTGATATTTTCGACTTAAAGCATCGGCTATTACGTTAGCTTTTCCTGCATGATACTGGATACTATAATCATAATCACTAAGAATCTCCATCTAGCGTCTTTGTCTCATATTTAACTCTTTTTGCCCAAAGACATATCTTAAACTCTTATGATCAGTGAAAATAGTAAACTTACTACCGTAAAGGTAATGTCTCCAAATTTTCAGGGCAAAAATTATGGCTCCTAGTTCTAAATCATGGGTTGTATAATTCTCTTCATGATTTTTAAGTTGTCTAGAGGCATAGGCTATAACCTTTTAACGTTGCATCAACACACATCCATAACCTAACTTAGAAGCGTCACAATAGACTACAAAATCTTCAGTTCCTTCTGGTAATGCTAGTATGGGTACGTTGGTTAATTTTTGCTTAAGAATTCTAAAGGCTTCTTCTTGTTTTGGTCCCCATTCAAACTTAACAGATTTACAGGTTAGTTTGGTTAAGGGAATGGCTATTCTAGAAAAATCTTGGATAAATCTTCTATAATAATCGGCTAGTCCTAGGAAACTTCTAACCTCTGTTGGTGACTCAGGGACTTTCCATTTAGTAATCGCCTCAATCTTTGTGGGATCCACATGAATTCCTTCATGATTAAATAAATGTCCAAGAAATTGTACTTCTAACCAAAATTCGCATTTTGAAAATTTAGCATAAAGCTTTTCTTTTCTCAGCAAATTTAGGAGTGCATGCAGATGTGCTGCATGTTCCTCTTTACTTATAGAATAGATGAGAATATCATCTGTAAAGACAATTATGATTTTATCCAAATATGGTTTACATATTCGGTTCATCATGTCCATAAATGCGGCTGGGGCATTGGTTAAACCAAATGGCATGACAATAATTTAATGACCATACCTGGTTCTGAAAGCGGTCTTAGGAAAGCCCTCTTCCAGCGTAAGTCGATTTTAGAAAAGAATCGAGCTTCTTGTAATTGATCAAACAAATCATCGATTCTCGGTAATGGGTACCGATTTTTAATCGTGACTTTGTTCAATTCTCGGTAATCAATGCACATTCGCATTGACCCGTCTTTCTTTTTTACGAATAAGATTGGTGCTCCCCATGGCGATGAGCTTGGCTGTATGAATCCTTTTTCCGAAAGTTCGTCTAGTTGTTTCTTTAGCTCTTGCATCTCCGCTGGTGCTAATCGGTATGGTGCCTTGGCAATTGGTGCTGTTCCGGATAGCAGATGAATTCTGAATTCGACTTCTCGGTCTGGTGGTAGTCCTGGTAGTTCTTCTGGAAATATATCTAAAAATTGGGATACTACAGGAATATCTTTTAATTCTTTTCCTTTAGTGTTAATGATTATGGAAATCATATACACTAGTGACCCTTTTCTTGCACAGCTTGCAGTCTTCATCACATAGATGAATTTCGTGGGTCTAGATGGTTTATCTCCTTTAATTGTGATCATTTCACCTTTTGGTGAATTTACTTGGATTGACTTTTGATCACATAGAATACTGGCTTTATTGGCTATTAACCAATCCATTCCTAATACAATATCAAATCCTGCCATATTCATTGGGTAAAGAGTTGCAATAAACTTTTGATTTATAAATTCTATTCTTGCTTCCTGCAAGATTTCAGTAATCTTAATGGATTCTCCATTTGTTGTTTCTACTAGACATTCTTGTTGGAGTTTAGTTAATGGTTGATTTAAGAAGTTTGCAAAATGAGGTATTAATAAAACTTTGGTTCGCACCAGAGTCAAATAATACTTTGGCAAAAACATCATTAACTAAAAACGTACCGGCAATCACGTCCGGAATCATCTTTGCTTCTTCGGCTGTTAGAAAAAATGCTCTAGCATTCTTAGCAGTCTTGTTGTTCGTGACTGGAGCTAGTTTCGGACAGTTTGGCTTGATATGTCCTTTTTCTCCACTGTTGAAACGCACTCCATTACTGGGTTTCTTCCTACAATCTTCTTCTTTGTGTCCTGGTATCTTGCAGTAGTTGCAGTATGTGGAGCATCTTCCTGAATGCTTTCTTTTGAAGTACTTGCAGTAAGGAGTAGAAGTAGAACCTATATTCTTTCCCACGGTTGGAATTACCGTAGCGAAATTCCTGGGTAAGCTTTTGAGCTAGGTTCTTTCTCTGGTTTTCTTCTTGGGTTCGCACTAATTTATCAGTCAAGGTATTTGCTAGTTCTACAGCTTCTTCTATGGTTTGTGGTCTAGCTCCCTTGACTACATGTCTAATTTCACTGATTAATCCCCAGATGTAATGGGAGATTAACACTGGTTCTGGCGATGCTAGGGTTGGCACTATTCTAGCATATTCAAAGAATGTAGTAATGTAACCCTTACTGTCTACTCCAGTCATTCTAAGGTTTAAGAATTTATTAGCTATTTGTTCCTTTTTATTTGGAGGACAGAATTTCCTTTCCACCATTTTCTTAAATTCATTCCACACCATATTATAGATCCTATCACTTCCCCTAGATTGGAGGATAGTGTTCCACCATTCTAAAGCTGCATTCTTAAATAAATTGGAAGCAAACATGATTTTATCTTCTTCTGCGCACTTGCTTATTTTTAAGACTGCCTGAGTCTTTTCTATCCAGCGTAGAGCTGCAATGGCCCCTTCATTGCCAGAGAATTCTATTAGTTTGCAGGACCAGAATTCTTTGTAAGAACAACCATAAGACATGGTTCTTCTTCTTTTTGTAATTGACATTTGAAGAAAGGGTCCATTGTTCACGCTGTGACTAAGTTCAGTATGTGTTCGCTTACTTCCACCATTACTATTATTATTTTCCGCTTCTTTGACATGTTGGATGATATATGGCATAGAATCTCTAATTCCTTGGGTTACAATGTGTCGAATTTCACTGTTATTTATTTGGTTATCATTATTCTGGTTTTCCTGATTTGCTGCGTCAGCCATCTGGATTATAAACATTTACCAAGTATTAATATTGCGAAATATTAAATGCAAACAATCACACACCAAGCATATTGATCCAAAATCGTTGGACATTGCGACCTTTACTCTATTTTATATATATGTATCTAATACAAACCATAACTGGAAATTAAAATACAATACTAGTAGGCATCAGTAGCTATAGGATTATCAATATTTTTTTTTCAAGTCACACACACACACACACACACACACATATATATATATATATATAATTATTACTATTATTACTTAATGGGGGTCCATCCAAAACTGCATGTTACGCTCGTCATACTTCCAAACGAGCCTCTCACCTATCTGTCTCATTCTCTCACTTCCTTCTAATATCTCCTCACCAAAAGTTCGGAGTTCCTGTATGTTCTCAGTACTCATGGGTGGTGTGGGTGCTGGTATCGGGTCAGGGTATTGGGGCATTGGTTCTTCTCATGGGTATGGGTTCTCTAGGATCTCCCTGATATATTGGTCATTATCAAAATATGGGTCTAGAGGATCCAAGTTTGGGTAAGGTGCTACTGGGTTTTGCATGGGTTCCTCTATTGGGTAAAGTTGTTGGTAATCCTTATGGTCATCAAACCCTGGGTCATAGTCTGGGGGATGGGGTGCTGGTACCCTAGGAATTTCAGCTGGGTCAAAAGCAGGTGCTGGAATTTGGTCTGCTGGGTTTGGCTCAATTTCCATAGGTTGTGTGGGAAATAGTGGTAACGGCTGGGGTGCTATGAGTTGTTCCAAATTCGGGTCTGCAGTTGTAGTAGCTAAGATATGAAAATTTGCTAATCTCCTATTGAGTATATCCTGTGTTTGAGCATTCATTTCTCTATTGGCCGCTGCTAAGGCCCGCTGCTGCTGAAATTTTCTCATCTTTTTTCTACGCTCATGAGCTCCTCAGCTGAACCATCCTCTCTTCTTGGGAGGGAATGGCTCTTCAGATTGTGTTTTGAATACGAAAATCCCTTCTTCGGTGTTAGCCGAGTACCCCGAGGGGGTAGGCTGGGAAGAAGGTCCTTCGTCCGTAGGTGAACTGGACAGTTGATGGTAAGCGTCCGAAGGTCCTTGATCACTCATACTGTAACAAATTGTCAAATAACACAAAATAATAATAATCTACACGTATGCACTTAGTCTCATTGATTATTTCCTAACAAAATTTCAACGTCAGCAGAACACTTCTTTGGTTGGAATTAGTGGCTGTAGCTCTGATACCACCTTCTGTCGCAACCCTCGAGCCCTGCCTCGGGAGGCGGGCAGCCGCGGCCTACTCAGAGATGGTGGTATCGGTGTTATCATTATTTGGCAGCGGAATTTACATCAGGACCGTAGTTGGGAAATATTTTATCAGAGTAAAATACCACATTTTTATAATGGTAAATACATGGGAAATTCCTAAGTTTACAACATGTTTTTAGGGGTAAACCCTAATTTATTGAATAAAACATCTTTATTTATTTAGGTAACTTTTATAGCCACATTTTTCCAAGCCTTCAGTGCTCTCCAGCTGGCTTCTATTTTGGCTTTCACATTTTGTTACCTGAAACGCGTTTTAAAAACATTTGTCAGTGGGAAATACTGGTGAGTGAATCCCAATTTAATCAAAACAGACTTTATCCTTGTACAGCATTGAGGGCAATCAGCAATTACATTTGTTTATTATTCTACCTTAATTACCACCCACGGTACTGTCGACCCGACTTGTGGTCAAGTTACTACTCACAGTGTAGTAACAAATTTTGTATACAAAACCCCAACATACCGACGATAATTGTAGAATTACAAATACTCAATCACTATGAAATATAATTTAAACATTTGAGGTTTTGTAAAAATAGTTTGCAAAAAGGTTCACAAAAAGGATATTACTCACATTACTAATTTAGACTTTTTCCTGTGGTTTCCTGGTTATAATCTAATAAATTAAACAATGCACACGCGTTAATATAATAACCCAATATTTACATTAGTTATACCCTCCCCAAGACAGAACTCCAACGACTAAGTCGGGCAGAACCTCGACAGCCGTTACGGAGCGCTAGATCAATCGGGCAGCGTATCTAATACGTAACCGAGGGTTAAAATACTTACAACGAGGCAGAGCTTCGCTATTTAGAGGGGTATTATGCCCGAATATAATGTTTACACTACAGAAATTGAGAGAGAATTTCATATTTGAGCGTCGGAAAATGAAGGCCGATGCTCCAAATTTATAGGAGCTGATTTTGGCTTTCTCGCGACCCGCGTAAGAAACAGAAGGGGCCTTCGCGCCCCGTGACATAGGCCAGGTAGGCCCTAGCTTGGCCCGGTCACCGATCTAGCTTCGACACGTGTGACACGTGGCAGCTCCGGGGCGTGCCTCATGTCCACTCGCTCGCGGCACGCGTAAGATGAAGAACAAGTCTTCGCGGCCCACGAGAGACTATAAAAATTGATTTTTATTTAATTTTTAATAAAATAAAGGTATTTGGGGTCTGTTTTCGTATACGAGGTGTATTTTAAAGCGTATAGGGGTGTTCAAATTATTTTAGGGGAGTCGGAAATATTTTAGGAGGGTTGTTATAGTATTTCTTGCTGATAAAATGTTTTTAAACGCGTTTCAGGTAACAAAATGTGAAAGCCAATTAGAAGCCAGCAGGACAGCACTGAAGGCTTGGAAAAGTGGCTATAAAAGTTAACTAAAATAAAGAAGAAGTTTTATTTCAATAAATTAGGGTTTATCCCTAAAAACATGTTTGTAATGGAAACTTGAGTTTATCCCAATATATTTATTATTATAAAAATGCGGTGTTTCACTCTGATAAAATATTTCGTAACTACAGTCCTGATGAAATTTCCGCTGCCAAATTAATGATAAACACCGATACCACCATCTCTGAGTAGGCCGCGGCCGCCTGCCTCTTGGGGCAGGGGTCGGGGGTTGCGACAATATTGCAGATTAATTAAGGTTAATGTGTTTTGAATATGGAGGGAATGTATGAATTATACGTTAAGGGACTGAAATGGTAAAGTTATGGGGGTATTTTAGACTTTTCACTGAATTACAAATGGTCAGTTAGTGGGAGGGACTTGATTGATTTCAATTGACAACCACAGGGACTTGATTGGCCATTTCTTTTAAATGAGAGTTGTATGTATGATGGGGTGTAAATACTAGGAACTAATTTTGTAATTTACTAAAAAAGTATATGAATTAAATACCTAAAATAATCAGAACTAGTGGAATGATATTCTACGCTCGTTGCAAGAGATTCAATCGGCATCGATTCGGTTTATTATGGAGTCAGTATAGTACAGACACTCGGTATAGCAACCCAATAATAAAGTAGTGATAGGTCCAAAATGATATCGACCCGGTTGTCCATTGACCCATTCTTGGTTTACCCCTTTGTCACACCCCCGATATTTATTACACTTGGTGGGCCCGGATGAGGTATACGTGACGAGATTGATATCAAATACACAAATAGCACAGCGGAAGTCTTGGATTTAAATTACTATTACAAAAATAATTGTCCAAATGTCAAAATATAATATAGACTGATAGTGTATCAAAAGATCCACAGGCGGATCGAAATAACAAAATTAAATAACAGACTAATAGGCTTCAATATGCAACGAGTTGTAAATTCCTTCTAAGCATTACCTGTCACTTAGTCTTTTGAAGATACGTCAGTTTACACTGGTAAAGATAAATAACCGACACATTCTGAAAATATTTCAAATTCATTTTTCATGTACACAATGGTACATATAATTTTCATAAATAACTTGGGATAAACAATTTCTCATGTTATCAGTTTTACAAGCTTGAAAATTCATACGAGGCCCGGAAACTATGCCGAGACATGATTACCCGGCACACCACTTTAATTCCCTTATTGGGAATACCCTTATTGGGTTATAAAAATCGTTTTAATATAGCATTAGCATCTGTCATGTGTATGCCTACACCCCGTGCTTAGGTCGGGGCCACTTGCAATTAAATGAGCCGAGGATATCCAGGACACGGTCGTATTAACCCCCAATGACTTAGTTCAAGCAAAACAAATTAAACGGGTTATTTGAATTCCAAACACATAGGTCATCAATCCCATACCCAACCATGCGGTAATAATATATCGTATCCTAAGCCCGTATAGGGAAAATAGGTTAAGAGTATTTACCTGGCTTAATAAGTCTTACAATGCAAGATAATAATAATAAGCACATCCGTTTATCAATTAACTAAGCTTGGTTACAATCTACTGGAATGCCTTAGTCTGGAATGAATAGTATAATAACCAATTAGAATGTTAGCGGGTCTTATTAAAGTCATAGACTTGGACCGATTAACTTAAATTAATGAAAACGATGTGATACGCTAGATTAAGTGATGACCGGATAGAATGTAGTTTAATCCTCACAAGTACTAAGACTTGTATAATATGGATAAACAATATACATTCTGGAATTTGAAAGGATTTGACCCGTTTCGGTAAACTTACGTAAACTAGTTACAAAAGCTAACCGTACGCGCATTGGCGGTATCGGGTGATCGGATGAGCTATAAACAAGTTCAATATGCCCAAATATTTTAATTATGTTATAAAATCAGTAGGTTATCAAATTTATATGACTTTTATGGTTTAAAACCAAACTATGCACCATAAGGGCATTTTAGTCATAATGTGGCATAATTCATGAACTTGTACAAAAACTTAAGTTACAAACAAGTTCATTATGCCAAAACATGTTAATTTTACTATCATATCAGTAGGTTATTCATTTCATATGTTTATCATTGATTAAAATAATGTTTTGCACAAAAAGGGCATTTTGGTCAATAATAGGCATATTATAAGAACTTGTGTAAAAACTCAGGAATTGATTATGATCAGGTAGTATAACCACAGAGGGTTATTCTATACTATAAGATGATCATAATGCAACTTAGAATCAGTAGCTAAAGTTACTAAATCGGGTCAGAAACGAAAGTCAAAGCAGAAGTCAATCTACTTGACTTTCGGTTGCGAACCGACACCTAAACTGGAAATGACGGGCTGAACATGTTTATACATGTTCTAATATTAGTTACCAACTAATTTAGTGTCAAAAATATGGTTTAAAACAATTATAAGTTCATTTTATATGTTTTCCGAAAATCTGTCATTTGACTTTTTATTAAATTTTACTTTGACCCATCATTTAACCAACTTAACGTGATTTCCAGGAGGTGCCCTTTTGAGGGATTTACACCTACCTTATTACGATCACGTAACCATGCTTGATTCGAACAATGGCTGGATCATAATGTTATAAACCGAAAGTCAAAACAAAAGTTAATTTGCTTGACTTTCGGCTAAAATCTTAGCCTACAAAATGAAAGAGCTGGAAAGGAACACTTACTTGTGATCCTTAGAATACTTAGAACTCAGCGGATGCTCCTTTAAGATTAGGAACTTCCAAATAGAGTAGAGATAAGAGAATGAAGAAATGGTGCAAGTTATTCAAGGGCTCAAGGGTCCTATTTATAGTTGAGGAGCTTAGATTGGGATCAAGATAAGTGTCAGGGGTGTTGTAGGATCAGTCCAGGTGTGTATGGACGTGTTAGAAGCTGCACAATGGCTCAGTATTTCGAAATAGGTGGCACAAGGGCAGAATGCCTTGGCCTCCAAATAAAATTTGCCCAAATACAGTCCTTACGGACCGTATAGGCTAAAGGCTTACGGCCCGTAAGCCTTATAGGCGCACACAGATTTGAACTTTTTTACGGACCGTAAAGACTAACGCTTGCGGTCCATATATGATGCCCAAGTATAATATTTTCAAATGCTTATGGACCTTCAAAACTTAAAGTTTTGAGATTTTTCATATTTGATCCCTCTACATCCAAACTTTCACAACTTGACAAAATTAGTCCCCCTCGTCCAAATTATTAGTCATATTTGAGAGTGGACACGTATCATTATATCATTTGATACAATTTTACGAGGTGTAACACCCTTTAGGCGTCTTAACCTAACCATTTAATGTTTATCACTAAAATGTGATTCAACACAATTTTTACCCAATTGACCCGTTATGGTTTACACCATAGGGTCTTATCTCTAAAATTATTTATTTAATCACCAACATGTGATTACTTACCATTTTACCCATTGACATGTTATGGTTTACACCATAGGGTCTTATTTCTACATATCTTTGTTTGATCACCACAATGTGATTTAACATAGTTTTACCCATTTTGACCTGTTTCATAGTTTTCAACATGGGGTCTCTCGTTTTTGCAAGTTATTATTGCCGCTAAAGGTGATTCAATATCATTTTTTACCCATTTGACTCGTTATGGTTTATACCATAGGGTCTCATCTTATCGATTTATCGTTTATTACCAAAATACAGTTCATTATAACTTCATCCATTTTGACCTATTTCATGGTTTACACCGTGGGGTCTCATCTTAACAAATTCATCTGTTTAACCTCATCGATTCTTTGTTAACCTTGTTATTAACCAAATACTTCCTATTACATAAGTAGTGGTTCTATTCTAGGGGTTATAAGCTTTACTTACCTTGCATCCATTTAAGCTTCCTTACGCCTTTGACCCATTTGGCCCATTCTATTCTAAGTTCCCACCTAGCTTGTCAAGAGTAAAACTATTACATAATATCCACAAGATTATTAGATTAGTTATCCAATATCGTGACCATCACACCTTATGGACTCTTATACCTCATTTATCTTTCAATTTTATTTAGTTGAGTTAACATACATAGATACATTAACAATTTGATAAAACTCACTTAGACATTTTATCGAACACTTGGTGGGCATCTTTTTTAGGTCATCATATTAGCTAAATTTCCCGACCAAAATCACCATACATCTTTCAACTCTACAAGTTCATACAGCTAGCTAACCCAAATTCTTCATTTATTAAGGCAATCTATCAATTTAAATCATATAAGAGTTTGAGTTTCATACCAAGGTTAAAACCCACTTCATAGCATGTATGAATACTTACTTTAATCTCTAAATTGTTTAATAATTTTACATATACTAGCAAGTATGATGATCATAAACATAAATACATCATCAATTTCATCATACTATCAACAATATCCAAATCAAGATTACCACATTCAAGTTCCTCTTCATAGGAAATTTACTCAACCATATTTTCACAACATACCTTATGATTTGTAGGGTTAGATGATCACAAATTTGAGATAATGCATCAATTTAGGGCTGAATCCACCTTTAATTTTTGACAAATTGGACGAGTTTAGGTTTTCCCTTGTTTCCTCCTATGTGTATCGACACACTCAACCCAAACATATGGGTTTTCTATTTGATCCATGTTTTATCCATCACAATTTCTAAAGTGTTAAGTTTCAGCTCCTTTAGTTTTTGTTATGTACTTTTAAATTAGTTACTTACTTAACCACATTTTTTTGAGATAGTTCTCTATTATATTAACTAGGTTAAATATCTCTAGTTATAAAGCTTCATTTTAAACATCATAATATCATGATAATCGACATTCACTATTTTGGGGGTGTTACAACCCGATTTAATTTAAGTCCAGATAGCCCAAACCTTTTATAACTTAATCTTCTATAAATCATTTATTTACCTTAATTAGCGTTAGATTTAGTTATTTAAATCCTAACACATATCGGGTTGATATTTACTACTAAATTGTGTTTTACTCGCTCATCCCTGGTTATTCGGTTTAATTACCAAATTTGTTTTTAGGATGTTACAAGAAACTTTAAAGTGAAGTCAAACCCCATAAAAACCCACACTTAAATACCCACTAAAGAAAGCAATTTCAAAAGCCAAACATACAAACATGATATACACATTAAACCAATATGGTGTGAGGTCCAACAGGGAACAACACAAGAATGTTGTAAATTGATAACATATAAATAACAAAATAATAAAAAATTGGAACTAATAAATAATCTAACTTCTATTAAAGGATTTTAATTAATGTCACGTGACATTTTCTCTTTCAACCTAAAATATTTTGCTTATATTTTATTTTATTTTTCAATAGTTGATACATGGATATCATTTATTCTTGTTCTAATAAATGATTGCATATAATGACACTTGTCAGTATCAAATCTCTTCTCATAATTTTTATTATTATTTAAATATAAATTCATTCTCTAATTTTAATATTATATATAAATTTTTCTTTAATTTTAAAATTATAAATATATAGGGGAGGATTCATTGGGGAACACTAAAAAAGTGGGGAACGGGGGAACACTCTTAAAAATTATACTTAACATGTTAATAAAAAATTCTAAATTTTTTTCGGCGCTTTTTCTTATAGATACAAGTAGAAACATTTTTGATAAAAAAAATCAAAAACTAAAAATATTAAAAAAAATGTTTAAAAACCAGTTATATATTATAGAATTAACTTAACATGTTAAAAATCAATTTTTTTTAAAAAAATTTCAGCGTTTTTCTTTATAAAAAGGAGGAGAAACTAGCCGAATAAAAAATAATTTTTCTAAAAAAAACAATTTTTAGCCTTTTTTTAATTGTTTTTTTTAATATTTTTAGTTTTTAATTTTTTTATTAAAAATGTTCTACAAGTATATATAAGGAGAAGCGCCGAAAAAGATGTTTAAAAATTAATTTTTAACATATTAAGTTAAATTTTTAAGAGTGTTCCCCAATTCCCCACTTTTTTAGTATTCCTCAATAAACCTCACACTATATATATATATATCACTACAAAATTGCTCCAAGTTCCTAATAACATTATCGATTAAATATTTAACTTAATAATTCATTTGAAATAACTTTTCATCATGCTAAACAAAGACTCTAATTTGAGTGTTTCGATTACTATTTAAAGAGGTTGTCTTGATACAAAATATTATAGTTTTAAAAACTTTATTCATATTTTCTTCATGTATATTTTATTTATAATATGATTTCTGTAATACGTAATAATTAATATATTATAATAACTAGGGGCGTCGTTACCCGCGCGTTGCGCAAGGACGCGGTTGGAATTCAGTATGTATAGCACATTATGACAACCGATAAATAAATCGTAAAATGAAATAAAATGATATTTAAATGTGTTATGCTCTTTGCGTGGTAACTCGGCTCTGACCATCAAACTAATAAGAAAAGTAAAACAATATAGTAAATAACAAACGTAAAAAAAGGTAAACAAAAAAGAAAACAATAGAAACTCGGTCGGTTTTAGTGTACTCGTTATAGCAAAGAAAAATAAAAGTTAAAAAATATGCTCAAAAGAGTATCGACGCATTCATTAAAAACAACTAAACTAAAAAAAACCTTCACCACACTCGTTATAGCAAAGAAAAAAGGTAATCAAATATGTATAAAACGGTATTAACGTGTTCGTTACAAAATTTATTTAATGGTAAAAAAGTAATTTGGCTAAAGATTAAAATACAATGATTAAATTACGTAGGTTACAAATTAAAGTTTATACTAAATGATGAAATAGACTAAAGAAAGAAAAAGTTACCATTTCTTTTCTCTTAATTTATATAGAGATAATATTTGTATCTCATCTTGATATTCATGTTTCCAAAATTACTATCTATGTCAAAGTATTTATTATATAATTATAGAGTATAATTTATTTACAATTCATTTGCCACAACTTAATAACTTACAATTTATTTTTAAATCACTTGCTATCTTACCATCATCTTTTTACTCTTATTGTTTTTTAAGTTGTATATAACAAGATTGATTTTAGCGACTCAAAAGAAAAGTAAAAATTTAGGAATATATATTTGTATAACTAAAAATGTAACTATTTTTATTTCACATTTTATGTAATAAGTCATTCATCTGATAATGATTATATACAAATTTATAATTTATATTTTTACTTTTGGTTGTAACCTATGCAGTATAACATCCGAATTGTTGCTGAGGTCTTCGAACTAGACTACTGTTTCGAATTGGATAAATTTCAAATGGTGGAATTTTAACCAGCTGACGTATTCGGTACTAAACGTATTTAATCGCAGAATTTGATATGCAGACAATCTTAGCAAACCAACTAACGGTTAGATTAGTTTGATTTTTAGGATAAAAAAAAAGTTTTGGACATTATATATCAATGGACTCGTAATTTCGAGATGAGTCTAACGGTATAATTTGGTAAAGATAGTTTTCGAACATTTTTTGAACGTTTATTAATGGTACGGTTACAGTAAAACATAAATTTTTGGGGATTGATGGCTAGTGCTGACGATTTGTGTTTTGAAATTATCTTTTCTTGAAATAGAGCTGGAAGGTTGCGGGATTGAGTGAAGGAAAAGCTTAATGAGTTTATAGGAAACTACAATGTTGATCCTGTTTGCTTGGAAAGGGGAGGCGAAAAGAAGAAGTAAGGAATAAGCTGAATACGTTTTTGGGTGATGATCGAGACTCCTTTGTATCTTGGTTTTGGGATCATTTACAATCAAACCTAGATCTATATGTACAATCAAAGGAATCTCATCCCGATGAAGTGGCCAAACAAAAACCTCAATCCCGGCAAGCTGTCGTTAATAGACCAGCACCCCAAGCCCAAACTCAGACTGACAAACCAAAATCGCTCATTGACACAATAAACACCCTTTTGTGTTCTGAGCATTGTAGAATAAAACTGCACAGATGAGAGCACACAACTTTGCTTTAATCAATGATTACAACAGTGCTATGTCAAAGTGCATCAGTCTTCGAGAGAACAATAAGTTACTCTATGAAAAGATTGAAGCACAAAAGAAGGACATAGCTCAGCTTCACTTGGATCTCAATTAACAGCAATGTTGGGTCCATGATTATAAAAATAAACTCAATGTAAAAACCATGGAATGTGATTCTGTGAGAGTTGAGCGAGAGCTCCTAACTGGCAAGTATTAACAAAATGAAGTAAATATAAAGAAGTATGATACATCCAGCAAGGTAGTTCAAGATGTGTGGAATGTGCAACTTGCATACAAAGAGAACAAAGGGAAATGTTTAGGATACAATCAGGTTGCCCCACCATATAATCACAATTACACAAAAATGTCTGACATTGAGGAAGAGCTTGAGAATGAATAACATATGGTGTATGGCAAACCTTGTGATTATACATCCGCCACCCAAGAGTCTGCTAAACCCGTGGATATGAAACACAGCGAGTCGGTAAATAAGGTTAAATTGAAGCATAAATGTGTGAATAATGCTAATGCTTCTACTTCATGTGCAGAACAAGTAAAAATAGCATATTAGACCGAAGAAGGTGATGAACCGTCTTGTGCTCATGATTCTTCTAATGATTCAGCTGGAGTTTGTGGTGTTTCATCGGATAAACCAGAACTTTCCGATTATGTCAAGGTTGATGACATGAAAGATGAAGTGAAGACTAATGTGTACGAGGCTCCAAATACACAATATGAAAAGTCTGAACCCTCTATTTGTGATGAAAAGGTTCATAAGGCTTATAGGGGACATAGCAAGCAAAAGGAGCCGAAACGAGCAAGTCAAGGACGCATGTTAGTGCATAATGTCTATCACTTCCGTCAATCACACATCGTAGCAGGAAATTGAACAAGACGAGATTTAAACAATATTAGACAAAGGGAAAGTCCATCCGGACAGATGGAGGATATAAGTCAAGGAGCCTTACCTTTTAGTGTTCCCTATAAATAGGTCTTGTTATATTTCATTTACAACTTCTGTCACTTTTGCATTTTGGAGCTTCGAAGGTCTAGAGAGAGAAAGTTGTGATCAAGGTGATTCAAGGTGTAAACATTGTCAAATCATTGAATAGAATCAGTGTTAATTACGTTCTTGTGTTCGATCCACACACGTACACGGATTCCGCACGTCGTACGTGTTCTTCGCAATCATCGGGAGTTCATATTCGATCCTAATCGCATTCATAAGTGGTATCAGAGCGAGATATCGATTGCACGGAACAGAGACACAGGATTACACGTGATTTCATCAGATTCGGAGTTGAATTTGCATCAGGTTTGTCACATTTCTTCTTCATCTCATTTTCTCACTTTTTGAACTAAAAACTCAAATTAACAGTGATTTTGTGGATAAAATTGACTAAAATTTTGACACATTGTGCGAAAATCATGTTTGAATAACCCTACAAATTTTCAGAATTTAATTCAAAGTTTTTAGTGGTCAATTTTATAAAAAAATGAAGTATTTTCGAGATGAATAGTGTTGGTCATGAGTCCATCCGGACCAAGTTGTGTACATTCGGACCCAAATAATGAGCCCATCCGTTCGGATGGGATGAATTAGGCCCATTCGGAGCTTGGATAAGTCCATCCATAAAGTAGTTAAGTCCATTCGGACTGTTAGTTCATCCGGACTCAATTAGTGTTTGATTAAAGCCCATTTGCTGAAAACATGGTCCAATAAAAGATAAAAGCTCTTGCGGTCCAATTATATTCCACATCTAGTCAATTGTTTTTGGTCCAATAAGATAATAGATCTATTCAGTGTTTTGAAACATATCTGTGAATATTATAATCTCATCTTCTTCATTTGGAAAAAACTTCATCCGGGAGACCAGGTTACCTCCATCCGGGCGGCGAATAATTCTTCATCCGGACCTGTAGCTTCTCCATTCGAGTGACTAAGGAATTTCAACAGTCCATCCGGACCAGTAACCATTCATCCGGACGCATAGCTCATCTGGGAGTCCATCCTGAAGACTGAATAATAGTCCATCCGCTAGGTTCATCCGCTCTAAATAGTACATCCGAGGTTTTAACTCCATCCGGAAGATAGTAACTCAGAGCTCATCCGAAGTTCAAAGTTATTCGGGTTTTAGTTTTGGGTTTGAATCTGATCTACAGAATTGGAATTACAAATATCCAAATCAGAATTTGTTCATCTGGTCGAAACCTTTGTTCAGTTGAAACCCCATCTGATTCGTTGGTTATATACAGATTTACAGGTTACAGTTGATCTGAGTTTTCAAGAAAAAAACTGATTTTCAATTTTGAGAATTAGAGTTGATTGGGTTCATAGTTGCAGATTTGTTCATTTACATTTGCTGAATTGAGTCAATTACTGTAGTGTAAATCAGTTTATTAGCATATTTATTTCGCATATCTGAAAAAATTGTCCTTTCACGGATATAGCCATTCACTGAAACGTTGTCCGCTACATTCGTTATCTTTGATCCGTTTGAATAGAAAGTGTTTATCTGCTGTTATACATTCGAGACATTGCAAATTTGTCCATTCGAAGAAGTTAATTGGTTTATTCGTTTAAAACAGTCATCTACATATTTGTGCGAGTCTAGTGTATTACTTGTTCACGGATCTGTGCGATTTTGATTAGAACGAATCCATCTGAACATATTCTTGCTGAAAGTGGTTGTGAAGATCCGTGTCCGTTTGAACCCAAATCAGTTTGTTACAACTTTGCATGAGTCTTAGATCAATCCCCATTCGCAAAAATTTCGACATTATTTCATAATCGCATATTTCAAGGGTGTTTAAGTATTCGGTACAATAAAAACGGATCGAGTGTTTTGTTTGATTGCAGGTGATATTCAAAGGTGATAATCAAGAGATAATCGAAGAACCTGAACAACATGGCTGACGAATTTTACAATGAGTTTTACAACGCGCTATGCAGTTAATGCGGAAAAATATCGGTTATCGGTCAAGTACCGATATTTGAGATATCGTTTATCGCGGTGAGATATCGGTAATTTATAATTTCATGCATAAATATATATATATATATATATATCCAGACCCTATATGATATATATATATATATTCACATCTAGAGCATATATTTATATACTAGAAGTCTAGAACTTATCTAATATTAATAGCAAAATAAAGAAGTGTTCATCAAGATCAACCAAGGTATCCGATTGTTCATTTGTTCATCATAATTCATAACCTAAAACACTAAAACCTAATCATAACCCATAAAATCTTCCTCCGAGTCCACATCAACCATCTCATCCAATTGTACATGAAGATCATCTTCCACACTGATTGGAACATCATCATCATCATCTCTATAGCGCGATCTTTTGGTCCTAGTACTTGGCCCAACTTCTTCGTTTCCTCCCATTGCCTCTTGTACATCCGACCAACGAAGACCATTTGTACCCTGAACAAAGTCTTGAAGCTCATCTTGTGTTGGTGTAACCCAATCATCATTTTCCTCTACATCTCTCAACAAAATAGGATCCAAAGATCTGTTGGCTTTTAATGAGTTGAAGCGCCTTTGTAACCTTGTGTTGTATTGAATGAATACAAGATCATTGAGTTTTTGTTGCAAAAGACAATTTCTTTTCTTTGAGTGTAACTGAACATAAAGAATAAAAGAATTACTTAACGAAGTAAATAAGTTAAATTAAATGTAATTTAAAGAATAAAAGAATTACTTACATTGTCAAACGTACTCCACTTGCGTTCACAAGGTGAAGCGCTACAAGTTTGACTGAGGACACTAATAGCAAATGATTGGAGCAAAGGTGTGTCGATCCCATATGTACGCCACCATATATCTACATTTAATCATTAACATATTTGTTATAAATAATTGGAGTGATTTAATAAAATAAAATAAACTATATATATATACTTACATGGTGCAACTTTCGTTCTACCCCTTATAGCAGCCGCGGATCCAAATTGCCCAACTGAATCAATGTATAGATTCAAGTCCTGCCTCACTTTATCATTCTCCTCTATAATGGGCACTAGACAGTCAATAGCCTCGTAAAGTCCCGTCAAAACATCCGCGTTCTTCTTTTTATCTTTCGAATTTTCCCCATTTAAAATAGCGGGGTTCAAGTAATATCCAGCTTCAACACATTAAATAACGAGTTAATATTAAAAGTAAACGATCTATATTAATTTAATTTTATACAAATAAATTTTAAGTTCAATAATTAATACCTGCATGTAACGGGTGATGAAGTCTTTCATCAGCTACATTTTTGTTGATTTGCTCCTTTGCTCTAACCATTGCATCATAGATATAACCCATACTTGGCATCTCTTCCGTATCAACCAATCTAACCACATCAACCAAAGGAGCTAGCACTTGACAAGCTAGTTGTATGTTGTCCCAAAATTCCGTTTTTCCCGCTATTCGCTCGACTCTCTTTCCAGCCACTGTATTTGAAAAACTACTTTTCCTCCATTCTTCAGAGACAAACAATACTTGAATATGATGTCGATTCTCGTGGACACTCTGAATGGTATAAAACTGAGTTGCAAACCTAGTTACACAAGACCTGTGCAACTCTCTGTTTCTCGTCAACTTTCTCATTAGATTAAGAATCCTTCCGTGGTTATAAATGAAACCCACAATTGCTCTTGCATCAGCAAGGGTATTCTTTATCTTTGGTATTTTCTCACCAATATCTTGAATCATGAGGTTCACACAATGTGCTGCACAAGGAGTCCAAAACATCGTAGGATGTTGTTCTTGTAAAATCTTTCCAGCGGATTTAAAGTTTGACCCGTTATCTGTAATGAACTATAAGAAACAAAGTCAAAACATAACAAATAATATTTTATGGCATTTTTAACAAATATGTAAAAGTACCTGCACAATGTTCGCCTCTCCAACTTCTATTATCACCTCATTTATCATCTGCACAATTAAATCAGCACTCTTCACATGCTCCGATGCATCAATTGATTTCAAAAATATCGTTCCAAAAGGACAATTAACTAGGAAGTTTATCAAACACCTTCCTTTCCCGTCTGTCCAAAAATCGGACATGATGCTACACTTATATTCTTCCCAATGTGGCCGAAACGAATCCACAAATTCTTTCGTTTCTTCCAACTTTCGTTTCATCAATGACACACGAATATTATGATAAGATGGAGCTGGCATACCTATAATAATGTAATAACTTATAAACTTTAAGTAATAATCAAATTAATAAATAATAAACTATCAATAAATCTTTATCACATTTAAATACCTCTTCCATATTCTCCAATGGCATTGATCATATCTTGGAAACTTTCATCACGTACGGCATTGAAGGGTAAACCAACCGAATAAGCCCAAGTTGCAAATTTATCCCAAGCTTCCATCTTTAACTTCTCTTTTATTGGATTATTTTTATCCAATGTAGTTTGCTTTGTTTTTCCATGATCGGTCTTAAACATGCTATCAATAGAACCTCGCACATTGCTAGAAGCCACAAATTTCTTTTTCTTTGAAACATTTTTCTTTGTACCAACTTCTTGTACATTATATTGATCGTCCTCATCCTCGTCCTCATCAACGTCAATCGAGTGTGATCTAAGAATCTCCATATTTCTTTTCTTTTCTAGTTGTACCTTTTCCTTTTCTTTAATTGACGCTGAGACTCTATGCTGGATTTCCACACTCACTTTCGAACAACCTTTGACTTGTCCTCCGGTATGAGTAAGATGTTGCTTTAGTCGTGTAATTCCTCCGCTCATCTTATAACCACAAAGTTTGCACCATACACATTGTTTTCTCAAGGGATTTCTACACTCTCCCCATTCCCATGCCATATCTCTATTTGAAGGTTTTGGGACAGTGTTCGCATCAGACGACATTGTATTTGTGTTTGTAGGGTTTATCGATGCGGATGCATGTGAAGATGGATTTGTACCATCCTGTCCATCCATTATAAAATCTGTGAACATGATGAAAACTTCACTAGTTAGACCACTGATATAAGCTACACAATTATACTACACAAAATATTTGTACTATATTAAAGTTGTTGTTATAAACTTCATTAATAAACTGCATTAAATAAACTTCATTAAAAACTAATAACTAACTAACAGTAATAACTGATAAAGTTCATTAACAAACTGCACTACTACATTAAATAAGCTGAAAACAATTAGAGCTTCATTAAATAAGCTTGAAAACAATTGAACAACAATAACAGATTAAATAACTAATAAAGCCAAGTGGGGCTAGCTCACTTGGTAGAGGCTCTTGCCTCTTAGTGGGAGGTCTTGGGTTCAATCTCAAGCAAAGGTGAGTTATTTGTAAATATAGTAGTTTGCGAGAGTAACGTTAGCCATTCAAAAAAAAAAAAAAAAAAACTGATAAAGTTCATTAATAAACTACACTACTACATTAAATAAGCTGATAAAGTTGAACAATTGAAGCTGAGAAGTGAGAACAATTGAACAAAATAACAGACCATACTTAAATTAGATGTAAACATGGAACAATTGAACAAATTACTTGAAATTAGAAGAAGATGCGTACCTTATGTGACTTGCGACTGAGTCCGGAAGGAGGAAAGTCCGGAGCGAGTGCAACGTTGGGAGCGACAGCGACTGGATGGATGGTCGTATGTGATTTAGGAATTAGGGTTGACTGGTGGGATAGTTGTTTTGTTATTGGATAATGGATTAAGGTTGGAAATGGGCCAAACATAAAACAAAGGAGATGGGCTTCGGTGTATACATGGCAGGATATAAAAGAAATTGTCAAAACTAGCCCAACCGATAATCTCGGCGATTCGACCGAGATAACTTAGACATAATATCGGCGATATATCGACGATAACCACCGATATTATCGCTGACCGATATAAGGACCGAGATATGAAACCGATATTTGACTGAAGGACCGATAACCGCTATATCACCGATATAGCACCGATATATCGGCCGAGTTAACTGCATAGACAACGCGTTCACTTCCGATTCATCTGAAACGACGACAACCGCACCGAAAACTGTTTCGAAAGCGATTACTGATAATTTGAAACATGAAAATTTTTACAGAACTCACACTAAACCACCGAAACTTAATAACATTGAAGATTATAACTGGTGGAAAGTGAGGTTTGTTAACTGGGTAAAAGCTTACGCACATAATTGTTGGTTTTGTCTAGAATTTGGATATAAAAGACTAGTAAATGACAGAAATGAAGAAATTCCATTTACAGGTTTTAGTAAAGAAGATAAACAAACGTTTTCTGATGAACAAAGAATGGTTGCTTTAATTCAACAATCGATTAGAGATGATATCTTTGCATTACTGAATCATGATGGTTCATCAAAATCTGTGTGGGAAGCGTTACGTGTGAAAGCTGAGGGAGGAAAACAAATCAAGAAAAATAGAATTTCATTATTAAAGAAAGAATTTGACTTGTTTGAATGTATGAAGGGAGAGAATGTGAGACAAATGATTTAGAGATTTTGTCACTTAAAGATTGAACTTGAGAGGTTTGGAATTACAAAAACTAGGGAAGAAATTGTTGACAAAGTGATTGAAGCGTTACCACATGTTGATGACTGGCAGACTTTTGTCATGATTTTGAAAAATGATTCAAGGTTTGATGATTTCACCCTAGATAATTTGATAGAGAGAATTGAGGGACATGAGCTGGAGCTACAAAAACAGAATAAAATCAGCAGTTTAACTCATCAGCAGAATGTGAGCCTTTACTACAGATGAAGTATGCCTTCAACCAATCAATCGTCTAAGCCTGGTACAACTTTTAGCATTGAAAAGTCAAAGGATTCACAGAAGAGTTCATCAAGTTATGACCCAGGTTATCATTCTTCTTCAACAGCATCAAACGCAGCAGAACCTGATGAGATTCATTGAAACATTTATTTGAAGCTGAAAATTTCTCCGACAATAGAGTATCAATGCTGCTAACAACAGATGAGTTTCTTAGCATCGATTCTGGAATCGTATGAGAGTCTGGTGGTGGGGAGAATCGGAAACCCCAAAATGACAAAAGAAGATTATGATCAGATAGATCCAGAGGAGATGGAACTTATCGATATCAGATGGTGTTTAGCTAGTGGCATTAGAAGAGCACAACGTTTTATGGAGACAACCGGTAGGCAATGTCTGGAAGGTTCAAACACAAAGCTAGGGTTTGACAAGTCAAAGGTTACATGCTTTCGATGTAAGCAAAAAGGTCATTTCAAAAGAGAGTGTGTTAACCGGGAAGTAGCTGATCATGTCAATCCATTTCATGATGACTACTATAAGAAAGCCATTTATCATCAAAACAGTGACCAATCGTCAAAGCCGCTTCAAAAGCAGATTGATGAAGGATCGTCTAGAGATAAGAAACAAGCTATGGTGACGATTCATGACGATAAAGGGTTCAGCTGGAGCAAATATCTACCGGAAGAAGAAAAGTTTGCAATGGTGGCCGAAGTGAAAACGAAAAAGGAAATTCTTGAAGAGAAAACGTACAGAGAAAGACGTTTTGCAGATTACCGAATAGATGAGATGCAAAAAGAGTACGATGAAGCTAGGAGGTTTGGTAGATGGGATAAGAAAAGAGAATGTTACATCAATCACAAAGGAGATCCAGTTGTTGCTCAAGCTTACAATGATGTACTTACAGTCATTGCTTTGTCCGGCGAATATTATTCGAAGTTAGAATCAGATAAAGATTATCTCAAAAAGTTGGATAAGATAATCAGAGGTGTAATCGCAGTAAACTTGAAGAAGAGAGATGAAGAAAGAATGGAGCAAAATGTTGAGAAGATGGTAGACGAGTTAAAGAAGACAATAGGTGAAGATGATGGCAAAGTTGAACAGAAGGATGAAGCTGGTGAAGAGAAATAGGAGAAAGTTGATGAGGAGCTGGAGAAGTTAGTTGGTGAAGTTGTTGATGAAGAACAACAGGAGAAGGAAGAAGATCAGAAACAGACGACAAAAGAATCCGAGGTGCCAACTATCGAGGTAATAACTAAAACCTGAATCTTTTGAAGTATTAAATAAAACTGTTGAACAGTGCAAGAAATGCATGGAAATGTGCAGTGCTTGTACTGAAAAAGATGAAAAATTCAGAACCAGAGACATGGAATTTACTAAAATTGAAAGAGTTTTCAAAGATAAATGCAAAGAGATGTTTGAAAAAGAAAAGGTTTTGATAAATAACAATGAAAAGCTGAAACATAAATGTAACGTTTTGGAAAAAGAAAATGAGATTTTGAAACAAAAGTGTTCGAAGAATATTTTTCAAAAAGAAAATGTGGTTCAAGAAATGAAAAAAGAATATGATTCAATAAAATTGGCTATCAAATTACAAAAGAATCATATGAGGTGGTGAAAAGTCAAATGAAACTTGTTCAATCTAGATTGTCACAGTGATCTGAAACATCACAAACGCTTAAACAACAGTATGAAATAAAATAACAAGTTGTAAATTGATATATTGAAGAGGTTGCTGAGCTTAAACGTAAAATGATTGATTGAGAACAAGATAATAAAAAGTTGCATAGTTATCACGCTTCATCATATGTTCTTGAACATATTTTCAACTTAAACCCGGATGATAAAGATTCTGAAAGAAACAAGAAAGGTATTGGTTCAGAATATCATCAGGTTCCACCACCGTTTGAGAAAAAGTTCATATTCTATGATGACGAGAAGGTGGAAAAAGCTTTCAACATGGTTGATCAATTGACAGAAAATATTGACATAACCTATTCCAAATCTGATGATACTGGTGATCAGAGGTGGTAGATAAGGTCGTTGAAAGTATTTTGCAAGATGAGTCTACTAAAAGATTTTATTTATGTCACAACATATTTTTTTTATCTTCGTTTTGTGGTGTGAAACCTAGCCAAGCTCACAACGTATTTTTTTATTTACGTTTCGTTGTGTGAAAAGTTACATATTCTAAAAACTTTACCTACATCACGACGTACTTTTTATATACGTTTAATTTCGTTATGTAATATCGAGCCAAATTCACGACGTATTTTTTATCTACGTTTCGTTGTGGTAAATCGAGCCAGATTTACCATTTCAAAAATTATTTAGTTAAATAATAAAATAAAAATAAAAATTTTGTTTTAATCGATAAGAGTTAATTATACAATAAGTCTATGTTGTTTCTCAAGAGTAATAAGGTTGGATACTAAGATGTGAAATAATGAAATTAACCTTAGTACTCAATTAGTTTTTATCTGATTTTAGCCTTAATACCATATGATGTTACAAAAACAAAAGTTAATACCCTAAATTGTTACTTTAAACTCTTAGTACCTGATCTTGTTATTTTTCGCAAACCGCCAGGACTAACAATGTACTTAACTAAAGAATTTTGTGAAAGTTTGATGCAAAGCTTTGAATTTTGATGTATAACTTTGAAGTTTTCCGTGTATAATTTTGTATATACTTTTGGTGCAATATTATGATGCATCAAACTACATTGCATCAATGGATGAAATTGCATTATTATAGTGCATTAGAACTACACGGTGTGACAAACTATTGAAAGCATTTTAAACATGCGTTGGTTAACTTTTGTAAATATCCATTTGTTGGTCAACACTTTTGCAAAAGCTTTCCATGTGTTGGTTAGCGTAGGGACTTTTGATGCATCAAAACCCCATGTGTTGGTTATCTTTCATAAAAGCCTTGTGTTCATAAAAACCTTATGCGTATACCAACAAGAAGCGGCAAGGGAAGCTAAAGGTGTTTTTTTTTAACGACAAATTCGGATTACTGACGGATCACTAGAGTATCACCGTGCCACCAGCGGAACCACCCGATCATATACATCTCCACTAGGCATAATGCCTATACACCAATTCAGGACGAAACCCAATAAATATGGGAAAAAACCCCTGTGAGAATCGAACCCAGTATCTATTGGCCCAAACCCTTATCCCACTCCTAAGATGTCACTAGGCTATAAAATCATGGACAAGAAAGTTAAAGTTGTTAATCAGTCTTAAACATGTATTTTCCCCAT
Source organism: Helianthus tuberosus (assembly GCA_030545235.1). NCBI lineage: Eukaryota > Viridiplantae > Streptophyta > Magnoliopsida > Asterales > Asteraceae > Helianthus > Helianthus tuberosus. Next base: position 92,552,759 of record CM060411.1, read on the forward strand.
CCCTTGAAATGAATGACGGTAAAGGATTTATGCATCTACAGTTGATTAGTAGAATATTGAGTGTCCTAGATGTCCTTTATGCTTATGTTAATGATGAGTTAAAGGGTGCTTACCATCATTTCATAAAGAAGCCCACTTAAAAGAAATTGTGGAAAAATTAAATTGCAAAAGCTCTAACTAAATAATTATAGTATTTTTAGACCTTCATGTCAAGAAAATAAAACGTAAAGATATCATAGGCTTTTTGTAATTTGTATGGCTTGTGCAACACTTGAAGAATTTTTAATTTATGAAGCTAATATTATAGCTTAAATTGACAACACACAAGATTATTTCTCAAGAACACTATTTAATTTCTGACTTATACGGATTGAAAGAGTTAACTGCCATTTCAGTCCCTGTGGGTTGGTCACTTTGGCCATTTCCGTCCAAATTTCAAAAATGCGCCATTTCAGTCCCTGACATACTGGAAAGGTGCCATTTCAGTCCAAATTCTCATAACCCAGTTAAAGTCAGTTAGGTGAGTATATTTAATGAAGGGTATTTTAGTCCTTTTATAATTATTTTGTTTTCCCTTTATGTTTTTATTAACTAAAACCCCCCTCCCCTATATAAAACCCCCCCTTTTCCCTCCATTCTCATAACACAGGAACCCTAAATCCCAAATTCACCCATCGATTAACCCCTTTCCCTCAACAATCTGTGTACAATCAACGATCAACAACAATGGATCATGAAGACGACAACGATCCAAACTGGAGGGTTCGAGGTGTTTACTCAAATTTCGACCCTGAAATCGCATATGGTAGGTTTACATTCGTCACTTTTTGGTTTTTGAATGATTGTTTTTCTTCATCATGTATAAATTAGGACTAATGTCGGTTGTATAATCGTTTCAGAACACCGACCTGATATGTTCACAATGCAAGTTCACCATGGAGGTGAACTCACTCTGTTCCCAGATATAACATACGAGGGGGGGATAATTGAATATGTTGATAAGGTGAATGCGGACTATTTCTCGCGAGTAATCATCGATGACATGATGCTGGAACTTGGTTATATGGAAGAGGATCTGGATCTTTTAAAATACTATTTTAGGATTCCAGGTGAAGATATGGATTTTGGGTTAAGGCCAATAGCTACAGATGCTGATATTCTTAGGTTGATTAAAGAGACAACAGAGAATAAGGTTATAGAGTTATATGTTGAAAAGGTTCAAAAAGTGGATTTAGGAGAGTTGACACAGGAACCATTAAATGTGGTCTTTCCTGAACAACATCAACAGCCTCAAAATGATCCTGATTTAGGAGATCTAACACAGGAACCAGGTTGTGGTGGTGATCAAAATCCAGTAGGTGGTGATGAACCAGGAGGTGGTGATGGTAGTCCAGGAGGTGGTGGTGATAGTGAGGGCAGTGGTTATGATAGTGAGGGCAGTGGTGATGATAATGAGGGCAGTGGTGATGGTAGCAGTGGTAAGGTCCAGTCTGAAGGAAGTGAATCTGAAGACCCTGAGTTTATTCCTGATGATGAGGTTAGTGAAGAGGATAGTGAGGGTATGAATGAACATACAAGCAATAAGAAGGCAAATGCCACCAAAAGTGAAGCTTACAAGAAGGTGCAGACAGAGGAGGATGTAGATGATCCTGAGTTCATTGTTGATAAGGATAACTTAGTCATAGACTATGATGATGACATGGATGAATTTAGGGTTGTTGTGGACTTTGACATTAGTGAAGATGAGAACATACAAGAAGACCATTTAAATGAGGATGATTTGGTAGATGTTCAAGTAGATATAGATAACTTTGATAGTCTGAGTGACCCGGATGATGAAACAAAAGTGCAGAGGGCCGTTAGGAGGATTAGGAGAAGCATGAGGAAAAAGAAACCAACAGATGGTTGTCCCTTTTATGTAGGTCAACAGTTTTATGATAGGCAATCAATCAAAGATCTTGTGAAATGGTATGCAGTGGAATCTAAAAGGCAATTGTACATAATTAGGAATGATAAAAGAAGGTTCCGGGTTGTGTGCATGGGAAAGAATCCAAAGTTGAGCAGTAATGAAGGTGGTTGTGATAATGAGGGCAGTTCTGGAAATTCACATGATACACCTTTGAATGCAAACCCAGAAGTGGTTGGGGACCATAATGCAAAGACAAATAACAATGGTGGGGCCCAGCAGTCTTGTTCTTCAAAAGAGCCTGAAAAGAAGCCAAAACGTCCAAGGAAAAAGATTCCTCCTCCCACATGCCCTTGGGTTTTGCACATCTCAAATCACTTCAAGAGCCGAGACACATGGGTGGTGAAGACTGTTATCACTGAACATGACTGCTTGCATACCAGGGATGTGGGCTTATGCAATATCTCTTTTTTGACCAAGGAAGTGGAACCCATAATTTTGGTTAACCCTACCATTCCACTGGCTGCTCTTCAAGATCAACTCCAGAAGAAACTTCAGGTACAGATTACAATTAACCAAATTTCTAGAGCTAAGCATTTTGCAATGGAGAAGATTCAAGGGGATTACAAAACTCAGTTTGGGTTACTTAGGGAATATGTTGAACAGTTAATGAAATCGAATCCAGGAACAACTGTTACCATAGATGTTGAACCATCTAGTTGTAAGGCCAAAAGTTCAACAAGGCAGTTTAGGAGGATTTATATTTGTTATGGTGCATTTAAGATGGGTTTTAAGATAATTGGTAGAGACATTCTAGGGTTGGACGGATGCTTTATGAAGGGGCCCTACCCTGGCCAAATTTTAACAGCAGTGGGTGTTGATGGAAACAACGGGATTTATCCTGTTGCTTTTGCTGTGGTTGAGTCTGAAACTACAAAGACCTGGACCTGGTTTTTAGAACAACTTGCTGTAGATCTGGAGCTGCCAAGAAATGCCAACTTCACCTTCATAAGCGACAGACAAAAGGTGCCATTGTGTTATGTATAACTTGTTTAAATGTATGCCTTAGTTGTTCAAGTGTGTTATGTATAATTTGTTTACATGTATGCCTTTGTTGTTCAAGTGTGTTATGTATAACTTGTTTAAACTGTACAGGGAATACTACCTGCTGTTAGCAAGGTCTTTCCTATGGCAGAGCATAGATACTGTATTCGGCATATACATGAAAATATGAAGGCTAATGCTAACTGGAGGGATGATAAGATAAAGGGTCTATTCTGGAATGCTGCTTCTGCAACAACAGTTCCTTGGTTTGATCATGCAATGGAAGATATCAAGATGGTAGATAAGAAGCTGTATGACTGGTTGAGACAGATCCCAGTGAAACATTGGACCCGGTGTCAGTTTAGTGGTAAGGCTTAAGAATGTCATATATGTTAAGCCATTTACATAAATGTTGGTTGAAATTGTCTTTTGAATGTTTTGGTTAGCTGGTTGTTGTACACTGTTATGTAATTTGTCCAGGAACATGTCATGTCTTTTGCTTATGTCTGTTGGTACACTACCTAATCTGTGTTTGGAACATGTCTTATGGGGTTATGTAATATGCTGGTTATGTCTTCTGTTATGAGTTATGGTCAATTATGAAATCTGTTATGGTGCTATGTATATTTATTATGTCCAGGTCTTGGGTAATGGTTATGTCCAGGTCTGATGTAATTGTCCAGGTGTTATGGTTATGTTTTATGTCCAAGGTTTTACCATAATGGTGATGTCTTTTGGTACATAAAGCATATTACATTTAATCGGACGCAACAATATTGCCTCGGACAATATTCATAACCATAAGGTAACACCAGTTGATTACATTGCCTCGGACAATATTCGGCAAGTGCATAACCATAACAAAAAGCATATTACATTGAATCGGACGCAACAATATTCGGCAAATGCATAACCATAACAAAAAGCATATTACAATGTATCGGACAATATTCGCCAACTGCTATTACATTAACGTCATAATATGTACATAATTTATACCACTGCTTTAACATTAAACATTTCAGTGAAAAGCAACATATGAGATGAAAAAAACCCAGCTAAACATTAACATCATCTTCAATCTCATGTACTTCACTGCCATTCCTAAAGCTTGTTCTTGAAGTTGCCTAATTTCAGATGTCATCCTCAAAGCTTGTTCTTCATGGTCCCTAACTTGATAAGCCAAACCCGTAAAATGTCGAAATACTTCAACAGCCCTTTCACACGATGGACCCTCTGCCCAATCCACAAACCCGCAACCCCTATGTCGAGTAATGCAGCAGAAAAACTTCCTTCCAGGGTTTGCAGGGGTCCACGATGTCTTCACAATTGTTGGAGACCCACAATTAGCGCATACGACCATCGTTGAGGGGATGGATTGCTTCAATTTTGGGGAAGAAATGGGAAATTAGGGTTAGTGTTCTAAACAAGTTGCAGGTGGGGGTTTTATACAGGGGAGGGGGGTTTTAGTTAATAAAAACATAAAGGGAAAACAAAATAATTATAAAAGGACTAAAATACCCTTCATTAAATATACTCACATAACTGACTTTAACTGGGTTATGAGAATTTGGACTGAAATGGCACCTTTCCAGTATGTCAGGGACTGAAATGGCGCATTTTTGAAATTTGGACGGAAATGGCCAAAGTGACCAAACCACAGGGACTGAAATGGCAGTTAACTCGGATTGAAATAATCTAGACGCATTCTCAAAAACACTATTTAATTTCAGACTTAAACGGATTGAAATAATCTAGACGCATAATCATCTTAGCAAATGTTTATAAAGATGTCAATGACTCAATGATCTCTAGATCAAGTTTTTTTTAATTGTGTGAATTATTCGCGAATGTCGGGAGGTCTAGCATACGTTGTCTTAACCGGGTCCGCGCTAGAGAGCCCCCTCGCACAATAGATCCCCAATTTAAACCCCTAATAAGAAACCCCTATTACCCAGACTCGAACTTGAGACCTGGATGGGAAAACTCACCCGGGCCTACCATAGGTGAAACTTAAATACTTATGGCCACCACTAGAGCACTAGTGATGGTTCTCTAGATCAAGTGGTGGAAGACATGTATTTCTCTTGGGAGATGCAGGTTTTAAACTGCATCTCTAACTAAAGGAAGGAGGGGGGGGGGGGGGGGGGGTCGGGATGGGGCTGGGCTAGGTTTTAAGCCTCCTTGTTGATGATGCCCCCATGGTAATGCTAGCAAACAATAATGTTCGAACAAATAACATTTAAGTAAGCCAATGAGTTTTTACGATGATTCAATAAATTAAGTATAGTAATGAGGCCTCAAAACAGTCGAGAAAAACTTTACAGTACCCGTAGATATAGTGACATTTATGGATCAAATTATAGAATGATATATCAAAGGACATAAAAGAATTAAAAAAAAATCTTTTAAAAAAAGTTATGTATATCATCTTAGTTGTTTACTTGGTTTTAAACAACTAATAATTCAAATGGACTTTCTTAGATTTTTAAAATAACATTTTACTCTTTTAATAAAAGAAACAAAATAAAAAACGATGATTTATAAAGCATTCAAAAACCACTAACCACCCATGTTCAAAAGACCATAGTTTAATTATTAAAATCATCACAGTCATTAAGATTTAAGACTAAACTATTCTTAACTAAAGCCTTTTCCTTAGATAATTATGAAAAATAAACAAAAAAAGAAGATCATAGGAATGGCATGTAGGGGGTATATTTTGTAAATATAGGTTGAATGAGACGTTCACTTCGAGCCACCGAAAAACCGGTCGAAAAAAATGCAGACCGGTTTACCGTTTTTAAGTGGCTTTGGTTTCCTGAAAACATGCAACGACTTTACCGGTAGACTTAATCATGTGGACCGATCCTTTTTCTTTTTACTCAGAAATGAAGTTAGCCTAGGTTCTTTTTTTTTTTAACGTAAAACTAAATCACGCAACCTTAAATGCTCTTAATTGGGTAAATGCATTCTCTCCTTCATAACGGTCAGAGTTGAATGCATATTCGAGCCACCAAGCCACCAATTTCAGGGAAAACCCGTCCGCCCATTGCGGTAAAACCCGGTTCAGCTTAGTTTCGAACTGACAACTTCCAAAGAGGCCTAGTTCTACACTTCACTATCACAACCAATGTTCTTCAAAGTGATGCTAGTGGGAGTTAAATTTGAGACCTCAAGGAGAGAAACCAAGTGACTAACTAATAGACCAACTTGTCAAAACCTTAGCTTAGTCCTTAGCTACCGTTTGTATGACAAAAAAAGTAGCTATATTTTTTTACAAACATTTAAAAAAAAATAAGGGGTAACTTTGTAGAATAGTAACCAAGTTTTAAAAGTGTTCCAATTAGGTCACTCAAGTTTCAAAAGTGTTCCAATCAGATCACTCAACATTCATTTTTCATTAAAATTAAGAGTTTTTTCATCAATATCATAAGTAACCATGGTGATGTGGATTTTTGTTTCTTTTTTCCCTTTTATTTGATGCTAACTTTGAGTGATGACGTAAATTGTAACTTGTTTTTTTAATATTTAATGTAATTAAAGTGTTTTTATTTTTAATAAATATAATTTCATATATTAAAATAATCCGACCTCAACATCTTATTCTTCATTTTTTTCTTGACACAGAGAAAAAAGGACATGACTCGATTTGAATGTTAATTTATCTAATTGGGACAAAAACGATACAAGTGACTTAATTAGAACACTTTTGAAACTTGGTTACTATTCTGTGACATATTAATAAAGTAAAGCTAATAAGCTATAGCTCGATTGGTATTGTGGGGAAGTTAAGACTTGGCTTTGAGGTCAGAGGTCTTGTTTTGGTCAAAAATTACCGAAGCAATTAAGTGATTAAATTAGTTAAGTGAGGTAGTGTGCTAAAAAGTGTGTTGAAAATATGCTGGTTAAGTTGTTTGGAAAAACAGTATTCAGGATACGGCTCAGGATATTGAGCTGTATCTACGATCAAACAATGAGCAAAAAGTAAAGGGGGTGACACGAGATATACGAGGAAAGCCCTTGATCAATCTAGATCGCCGGCATAAAACCTCGGGAGCTGACAATCGCAGCTGCCTTGTTCTTCTTATTGCTTTAAACGTCAGGATACAGTGCAGGATATTGACCAGATCGCTAAGTGTTACAACGCTTTTGTGCGAAAGTGAAAATTGCTAGAGAACAAGTGTAAGAGTGTAGTGAGTGTTCATGTGATGTCCTATTCGATCTGATATACCCACATATTTATGGTAACGAATTACAAACGAAAATTCCTATAAATATGGGATGCTCCGAATATTCCATTGTTAACGTTGTAGACCGAGTAATGCGGCTTCAACGTCTTTATTTGAACAACTTGGACCGAGTCTCCCGCGGAATGAGTCCTTGTGAACGTTGCTAGCTTCTAACCCGCGTACCTGCACATAATCCGTTAGTGATCCTGAGGATACCATTCAAGATGTTACCAATATCCTGAATCAGCATCCCGGATGTGAACAGATATCATATAACCAAGATATAACCCAAGATATTTCTCAGGATATGGGCTCAGAATTTCACCCATAACAATTGTCCCCAAAAATGTTACCGTTTAGTATCCTCACCACTAACGGTTACATTTTTCACGGAGATCGAGGCAATTAAGAGATAAGACCCATGATGTGACCGTTTGCAACTTACTCAGCCTATATTTACTCATTGCACCCTATATCTTCTCATCCCCATCTCTTTTTTAATCACTACCGATAAGGAAAAAGGTAAACATTCTCTCTCTAATCTTCATCTCCATCCTCCTTTTCCGGTCAAAAATTCAGGCGATCAAATGCCGAGACAGACAAGATCCAGTTCCGGTGATTCGGCTCCCACATTTATCCAGCAGAATCTTCTCCAAGAACCGGAGAAAGAGATATGCTCTTTTGATAGTGCCCACTTGTCGGCTCTCAAATCCTCCGGTATCTTTCCGAAAGGAACGGTATTCCGGCCGTTCGACCGGGAAATCCGGTCGGATATGGTCTCCAATGAGTGGTTGTGCTTTAGTGCCTTTCCCTTCACCTTAGGGTTACAGTTCCCCTTTCCAGACTTTATCACCGAATTCTTCAACATTACAAAAATCTCTTTTAGCCAAACAATGCCGATGTTTTGGCGTGTTCTGTCCGTTCTTGACCAGATCAAGAAAAACCACATCCCTGATCTTTCTGTTCATGATCTCCCCCTAGCTTACCGGCTTAGATGCCACGGATCATGTAGATTTTTGTTTTATTCCACCTCCGGCGACCCGCTGATACTTCGTGCCACCAGGAACAAGGATAATTGGCAATCTAAGTTCTTCTTTGTAAAAAGAGACTCAATCCCTGGTGGAACGGAATATCCGGTGAAATGGTTGAAAAAGGGTAGGATTTAGGGTTTAAGGATGATCCTGCCTCTAATCCTGTTCCATATCCTGAACTGATCAACTTTATTTTTTCTGTTGTGCACGCAGCTAATTTTAGGAAGATTGCACCTCCCCTTGTTGATTCAAAGAAAAGGATTGACGCCATCAGACTCCTTCCAGAGGCTGAAAGAAGTTTCAACCCGTCTCCACCATCTCCAAGTCCTCTTTCTAGTGCAAACATGTCTGGTAAGGATCCTGCAAAATATCCTGTACATACATGTTTTTATTTGATATACTTAGGAGAAATTTTACTCCCTGTATGCAGACTCCAGCAAGGTTCCAGTCTACCTAGACCTTGAAGAACTTGACTGTAACACCTCAAAAATTCACGTCCTATAATGTATTGACACGTGTCATAAGCTTGAACGTGTGAAAGAATACTCTAGAGGGACTAAAGTTGACAAACATGAAAAGTATGTGAATATACGAGTTCTAAATGTCAACAGTGAATAAATATATGGTACATTAACCCTACATGATGCTCATACCTTCAAACGAATAAATCACGGATCATACGAAGCTAAATATGAAAGAAAGTGAGAGATTACAAACTACAGGGGTTAAATGTGTCAACATGTTTAAGTTATACCTCTGAGTGACCTTTTGACAAACCCGAAGCTTTGTAACGGTTAATTATGCTCACTAGAATGCATGATATAAATTTCATAAAGTTTCGTTATCGTATGAGCAAGTTGTGATCAAATTCGTGTGCGAGGGGTTAAAGCGTTAACGTTGAAAGTTAGGACTTTTCGGGTAACAATAATGTTAACCGGGGACTTAACAAAATGGGTATATATCTTAAGGCCCCTAAACATAAATTTGGAGGGTTCAAGATGCAAGAAACAAGTGTCTAAACGAAGTTTGAAGAGCCAAGGATCAATACGCAAAAATCTAAAAGTTCTGATTTGCTGCAGGAGGGCCTTGCGCCACGCGAAGCCCAAGGGGGGGGTCCTTCGCGTCACGCGAGGGTAGGTCTGATGCGATTTTCTTGGGTTTTTGTCTGCCATAGCCTTTATGCTCGACCTTTAACCGATTTGCCTCATCTTGGACGACCCCTAGGCACCCCCTAAGCACTAGGAACACTTGTTAATCAGTTGTGGTGAGTTATAGACTTGTGTGTCAATTTCTTGTGGTGGATTAAACACTATATAAAGACCAAGAGTTGCAACCAAGTTCCTCACACCTTCATTTGCACTTCTGATCATTCTTGGAGCTCCCAAGCAGGCTCAAGTCTTCACAATTCGTGCATAGGACTCTTGTAAGTATACTTGACCTTTCTAAATTAAGTTTTAGCTTAGTTATAGCTTAAAAGTCAAACCGTCGTAATTAACGGTTGACTTTAGGATTAACCACTAATGGTCTAGAGATTAGTCGAATCAAAAGTAGTTATAAGTTGGTAATTATGTGGGTAATAAACCCTTAAAAGGGTTCCCCCTGATTCCCACTCTAACTAGGTCTAATGTCGGGTCAAACTTGTTAAGAAAAAGTCAACAGGATACTTAAATTGCAATTTATGCATAATTAGCAATGTAGAACATATCCAACCTGTTGGATCATTGTTATAACTTAGTAATTAGTGTAAGAACATGTCTAAACATGTTCAACCCGACAATTTTATGTTTAGACCCGGTTCGAAACCGAAAGTCGCAAAGCTTTGACTTTTGCTTTGACTTCAGTTCTGACCCATTTTGGTATATTTTAGAAATACCTAAGAGCTTCATTTGGACCAGGTTACATGCTAGTATAACCCTCTGTGATTATACACCATGGTTCATTAGTTAACCAATTAATACGCATGATTCCGTTAATTGCTCATATGTTGACCATTATGCCCTTTTCACCTTAAAACGTGATTTTTGAAAATGTAAGAGAGTAGAAACCTTAATTATTGATATATAGACTTGTATGCAAAGTTTGACATCAGTTTGAGGTGTAGAATAAGAGTTATGCTCGTTAGCGTAAAATTAAAGCTTTCTGTTAATAAAACGGCGTATTTAGCGTATAGCCTACTTAAACATACTTTTTGATAGCAAATCTTTTACCCACTGATGTAATATATTATTTTGGGATTTTTAAAGATTTTTAATTAATTTTTGGCTGAGCATAACTTATAATCGTAGGCTTAATCCGGTAATTGTCGGTTTTGCCCTTACGGGCCATAAAATGAGTTTTACATATCTAAACGACTCCAAACCTTTTGCTACTGATCACATATGATAAATAAATTATTTTAAGCCTTCTGGAAATATAAAAATATCAGATTTATGTATCAAACCCGGAAATGGCCTATAATCGCCTTTTAAGCGTTTTTAACGCATAGTATGTACTAAAACTATTTTAAACATACAAGGGTTGATACCTACTGATATTTGAGGCAAATTATAATATTTTAACAGTAAGAAAAGGTTGATAAACTCAGACTTCAGTTTTGAGCTTTTCGGCTTATGTGAAATTACCAAAATACCCCTACGGGGCATAGTTTGGTTATAATTGATAAATTTCACATATATACCTTACCCTACTGTTATAACTCATTAATTTGAGTATGTTTGAGGATTACATCAGACCTGTAACTCAGGTGAATACTTAAACTCTTTTATAACCTTTTAAATGACCAAACTACCCCTACGGGGCATAGTTTGTGTTTAAATTCATTTCGGGCATAATGAAAGACATCTTACTGATGTCACAAAATATATGAAGCATATTAACTTAGGAAACCTGTAAATGGCTCTCATCACTACCCGTTACGTTTATTACGCGTTCGGTTCGGTTTATGTAACTAGTTTACATAAACTAGCCTAAACGGGTCAAACCTTAACGGTTTTATCTCAAAATCCAGAATGTGCATGAAGGACCCATATTAAGCAAGTCTCTGAACTTGTTGGGTCTAAATCACGTTCTATCCGGTCTTCGCCTAATCGTGCGTTTGAACCGTATATTTCTCTAAGACTAACCGGTCTAAGCTTAGGCTTAATTAAAGACCCGTTAGCATTCTAATTGGTTATTTATAACATCATTCCAGACTAGAGCCTTCCGGTAAATTGTACCTACGCTTACTTAAGTGAATACGGCTGAGTTATTAATTCTTGCTATATAAGACAGGAGCTAGCTCAGGTAAATACTCTTAACTTATTTTCCCTATTACGGGCTTGGGATACGGTAATATAAATACCGCATGGTCAGGTATGGGATTCAAAGACCAATAAGTCAGGAAATCCAAATAAACTGTTTTTAATTCGTATTGCTTGACTGAAACATTGGGGATTAATGCGACCGTGTCCTGGATATCCTTGACTCATTAAATGCAATGGCCACGACCTAAGCACGGGGTGTAGGCATAAACCTGACAGATGCTATATGCTTATTAATTAATTATACCCAATAAGGGATTCCCAATAAGGGAATAGTGGTGTGTCGGTTAATCATGAACCGGCATAGAACCGGGCCCCGTATGTAGAGCAAGTTATGTAAAACTGATAACATGAAATATAGTTTGTCCCAAGTTATAAAAGATTAATTTTGCCTCTGTGCATTTTAATCAAGTATAAAAGATTAATTTTGCTTTGAGCATTTTAATCTAAGTGTCAACATATTTCGTGCCTTGTGCATCTAAACCAATTTTCTTAAACTCTTTTCAAATGAGTCAGTTGAGTGTATTTACCAGTGAAAACTGACGTATTTTCAAAAGTCTAAGTGACAGGTACAAGTACGTAATAGGCTGGAAGCTGCTCAGGACGTTAATAAGGAATCTTGCAAGTTCTAGGCGTCTAAAGTCTGTTGAATAGAATTTACGTTTTTAAGATCCGCCTGTGGATCCTTTACTTTCTGTTGTAATACTGGATATTACTTTATATTCGGATTGTAATATATTATCTTTTGCTTCCGCTGTGCATTTATATATTGTGTTGTTTGACTATGATGATATCAACTACGTCACGATACTCCCCACCGGGCCCACCGGTGACACGTGGAAAGTCGGGGTGTGACAGGTTGGTATCAGAGCCAACATTGAGTGAATTGAACACTAGTCTTTTGTGTTTAATCTCAATGACACAGTAGCACATTCTTTGACCTTCTGAGTCTAGACTTAACATAGGATTATTCTCAATCCTAATCTAGAAATGTTGCTTCCAAATTTTTAATTGGATACGTCGCCAAGCGAAGAAGCTGTGATAAAAATCCTCCACTGGAGCCTTGAAATGCTGAGCTTCGTACCGCGGCTAGAATGAAACGAGCATCCAAGGAGAGGACACTCAGAAATAAAATAAAGAAGAAACTCCTCTTGCTGAAGATCGTTTCCTTAATAAGTCCTTATAAGGACACAATTATCTTTCAGTCCCTACGAGGACAACATTATCCCTTTCAAGTCCCGCTTAGGGCAACTTTATACTTTTATTTTTATATAGTGGAATGATTAAGTTTAAACTTTCATTCTAAACAAGAAATATTAAATAAATGGAAAATAACATTTCCTTTTGCAAGATCTACCATTATAATGAAATGGCAAAATCTAAAAAGGACAAGACCTAGCTTCGGGTCATATTAAGACCGGCCAAGATGGCAGTTCCTCAACTTAGATTCAGATCCTTATTAACATTTCAATTTAGAAATTGTTCTGCGATAAATATTAAAAGAATCTTAAGAGTGAAACCTAGCCTGAGTGTCATTATAAAGACCTGGCCAAGATGGTAAGACCTGTTTAAAAGATTCGTATCCCAGTTAACATCTGAAAACATGTTAACACTCCCGGCAGATGTGATTCGTTGGAAATCACACACGTTATTAAGGATTCTTCAAAAGATTCCTAACCCAGTTTAATGATCTCTGAATCCTGGGTTTACATCATCAATTAAGATGATCATATTTTAACCATACGTGGTAATATAGTGCCTACGGGCCTTGCTCATTTCTACATGAGCCAAAATACAGTGGTAGCTATGACTCCCTGTCAGAAAAAGGTAATGAACTAGGTTCAAACCTCAAGGCTTTGATTCTCTGAAAACCTAGCTTATAATTTATATATGTCCTTGTGACTAAGCCTGTTGTGCTAATATACTTAAAGGCCTTGATTCTCTGAAATCATGGCTTATAATTTAAAATTGTCCTTGTGACTAGGCCTTTTGTGCTATTAAATAAAACTGTTATTGTTGCTTTGATTCTCTGAAATCATAAGCTTATAATTTACAAATGTCCATGTGACCAGGCCATTGGGTGCCACTAATAAAACTGTATTTTTTTTATAATTAGGATAAATTATGATAAAAATCCTAAATAAATGTGAATAGTAAATTAACCCAATATGGTCTCTGTTTACCATGGTTAATGAATTGCCTTAAAAAAAAAAACAATTCCATAATAAACTCCCAAATAAAATATTGTCCTTGTTTTCTGCAACAGTTCAATTAAAATGGCTGACTCAGACGAGATAAATAGTCATCCAGGGGAGAACATTGATAACGCCCGGGTTAATTTAACGGGTGCGGAATTGAAAGCGTTGGTCGACGACGCAGTTACTAAGGCATTGGAACGGCAGTACGAAGAGTATAGCGGGACTCGTAGTAGGACCCTATCTACACAGCCTTCAAAGCCACCGTCCAAGAAAGACGACCCGAAGAAAGATGATGAACGACACTCCTCAAACCACCACAGTAATCCATCGCAACACATTGTATTGAACCAAAGACCCCGTGAGAAGGGTTGCACGTATAAATACTTTGTTTCATGTAAGCCCCGGGACTTCACTGGGGAGAAAGGAGCCATTGATTGTATGACATGGCTAGATGAGATGGATACAGTTGTGGATATCAGCGGATGCGCTGAGAGGGATGTGGTCAAGTTCGTGTCGCAATCATTTAAGGGTGAGGCCTTAGCCTGGTGGCGATCATTAATTCAAGCCGCCGGGAAGATCCCTTTGTACAACATGACTTGGGATCAGTTCGTTGGTCTTATCAAAGAAAATTACTGTCCTCAACATGAAGTTGAGAAGATCGGGACATAAACTAGTCATGGAGAACTTAGATTGTCAAGCATACCTTACAAGTTTCAATACCAAGTCTCGATTGGTTCCTTATTTGGTCACACCGGAACCAAAGCGAATAGCTCGCTTTATTGGGGGTCTAGCCCCAGAAATAAAGGCCAGTGTGAAAGCATCGAGACCTACTACATTCAGGTCGGCGGCAGATCTGTCGCTATCTCTCACGCTCGACGTGGTCAGAAACAAGGCTGTCAAAGCCTCTGAAGAAGGGAAGCGTAAAAGGGAGGAGGATAACTCCCAGAATCCTAAGAAGAGCAAATCCGAGCTCAACAATGACCAACAGGATCCCAACAAGAAGCCTACATGCAAAATCTGCAACAGGAGACACTGGGGACAGTGTCGATCAAACCAAAAGATAAAGCAATGTGGCATCTGCAAAAGAACTGGCCACCAGTCCCACGAATGTAGGGACATAAAGAATGCAAACTGTTTCAGCTGTGGCGAAAAGGGGCACATCAGTACTAATTGCCCTGAGGCTGCCAAGGAAGGAGCAGCTAATTCTGGGAAGGATAAGAAAGAAAACGCCTGAACTTGGATAATAGCATCAGGTACGTCCCGTACCATTTAGCATTGATAGTTTCTGCTAAGTATCTTACGTTAATGCAAGGGATAATAAACCTTTAAATAAACCATAAACCTAGTAAACTCTTGATTACATTCATAAGAATTCAGATATTAAAAATAAGGTATAATTTACCAATAATGACCCTCTCTCCCATCCTCGGAGATAAATCCTTTCATAAGAATCTGGAGTACTCTTCCCCAGAAAGAGTACGACAATATATATTATTTTATTCTATTATTTCCGCATTATTTTATATCGCCTGCGAATGCCAAATTATGTTTGATAAGAGTGCCATATGATGATTTGCGTATCCTAGTGTGTCCCATAGATTGCTTCCATGCCTGATCAGTATGGAGGTTTAATGCATGGGACCCCTGAGATATCCCAATGGTCATATTGTGCTAAAGTCGACAAATAGTATTCAAAGAAGATATCCAAAATGGAATTGTCTAAGTAAGTGTTTCCGATTAAGGAATTCGTGGACTAGTAACATAAAAGGCGTCACCTATTTGACACGAGCATTGATGGGTGAACTGGAGTCTGAGATATGGAAATCTCTGTGACCTCCTTGTATTTTGATTGCCTTCTCCTAAGACTACCCTGTTTACCTCCCAAGAGGCAAGTAGAGTTAAGACTAACATCCCGCTTTGGGTTGAAGTGTTGTAAGAACTCCTGTTGATTATGGAATAACCGAAACCCTGATTAAGTAAAATTTAAGATATAGATTCATATAACCTGACTTAATATTCGGAGAATTCGGTATAGTTAAATTTAAAAGATGGTTCATTTTGCTTATGCATTGTTACCGCAACCCTACTTAGGCAACGATTAAGAATTGCCATCAGCTGCCCAGGATTTGTCGATTTGTTCGACTAACGGCAAGGATTAGCTATTCCTTAAAATTTATTAAGCAGTGGTTGGGATAACCATTTCACCTTAAGATAAACTTTCTAAAATAGATAATATATAAGCATCAAGGCTGCTCCTTTGAAGACCTTGTATAGATGGAATGTTAAACGTCCATTGATAGGACAATAGATTGGTAAGTCCAACCATCAGGATCTGAAAGTTGCATTAGAAACAACCAATGAGATCACATAAATTCATAATCATTTGTAAAATGCCAGTATTCGGCAGAAAAGCAAGGATTAATGAAAATAGCAAACCTCCTAAATTCTTGTTAAGAAATAAGGTTCAACAATAGATATCACCCTGGAAGGGTGTGCTAAATTTGTTAAAATTATCAGGCTAGTTAAGCACTGAATATATAGAATCATTCGAAGGAAATCGAATGTATCAAGATCAAGTAGCCTTTAAGCTAAAACCGATTTAAAGAGCTTGGCAGAGCTCGCAATACATTGCACGTCAGTAATTGAAGGATGTGTTTCGCCAATAAGTCAAGAAGCATTATCACATAATGATATGCAGATTTATAATATGATGAGCAACCTGTGTCGATTGAGGATCGACAGGATTAGAAACTCCAAAAAGATACATGTACCTATTATAAAGGTCAATTGAAGTGCCTTAGAGGCTCAAAGGTACAGAGGAAGATTAAGCCCAATATGAGGCAGAAAATACTTCCTTTACCTTAACAAATCTCGAGGTCGAGATTTCTTTTAAGGGGGTGAGGATGTAACACCTCGAAAATTCACGTCCTATAATGTATTGACACGTGTCATAAGCTTGAACGTGTGAAAGAATACTCTAGAGGGACTAAAGTTGACAAACATGAAAAGTATGTAAATATACGAGTTCTAAATGTCAACAGTGAATAAATATATGGTACATTAACCCTACATGATGCTCATACCTTCAAACGAATAAATCACGGATCATACGAAGCTAAATATGAAAGAAAGTGAGAGATTACAAACTACAGGGGTTAAATGTGTCAACATGTTTAAGTTATACCTCTGAGTGACCTTTTGACAAACCCGAAGCTTTGTAACGGTTAATTATGCTCACTAGAATGCACGATATAAATTTCATAAAGTTTCGTTATCGTATGAGCAAGTTGTGATCAAATTCGTGTGCGAGGGGTTAAAGCGTTAACGTTGAAAGTTAGGACTTTTCGGGAAACAATAATGTTAACCGGGGACTTAACAAAATGGGTATATATCTTAAGGCCCCTAAACATAAATTTGGAGGGTTCAAGATGCAAGAAACAAGTGTCTAAACGAAGTTTGAAGAGCCAAGGATCAATACGCAAAAATCTAGAAGTTCTGATTTGCTGCAGGAGGGCCTCGCGCCACGCGAAGCCCAAGGGGGGGTCCTTCGCGTCACGCGAGGGTAGGTCTGATGCGATTTTCTTGGGTTTTTGTCTGCCATAGCCTTTATGCTCGACCTTTAACCGATTTGCCTCATCTTGGACGACCCCTAGGCACCCCCTAAGCACTAGGAACACTTGTTAATCAGTTGTGGTGAGTTATAGACTTGTGTGTCAACTTCTTGTGGTGGATTAAACACTATATAAAGACCAAGAGTTGCAACCAAGTTCCTCACACCTTCATTTGCACTTCTGATCATTCTTGGAGCTCCCAAGCAGGCTCAAGTCTTCACAATTCGTGCATAGGACTCTTGTAAGTATACTTGACCTTTCTAAATTAAGTTTTAGCTTAGTTATAGCTTAAAAGTCAAACCGTCGTAATTAACGGTTGACTTTAGGATTAACCACTAATGATCCAGAGATTATTCGAATCAAAAGTAGTTATAATTTGGTAATTATGTGGGTAATAAACCCTTAAAAGGGTTCCCCCTGATTCCCACTCTAACTAGGTCTAATGTCGGGTCAAACTTGTTAAGAAAAAGTCAACAGGATACTTAAATTGCAATTTATGCATAATTAGCAATGTAGAACATATCCAACCTGTTGGATCATTGTTATAACTTAGTAATTAGTGTAAGAACATGTCTAAACATGTTCAACCCGACAATTTTATGTTTAGACCCGGTTCGGAACCGAAAGTCGCAAAGCTTTGACTTTTGCTTTGACTTCAGTTCTGACCCATTTTGGTATATTTTAGAAATACCTAAGAGCTTCATTTGGACCAGGTTACATGCTAGTATAACCCTCTGTGATTATACACCATGGTTCATTAGTTAACCAATTAATACGCATGATTCCGTTAATTGCTCATATGTTGACCATTATGCCCTTTTCACCTTAAAACGTGATTTTGGAAAATGTGAGAGAGTAGAAACCTTAATTATTGATATACAGACTTGTATGCAAAGTTTGACATCAGTTTGAGGTGTAGAATAAGAGTTATGCTCGTTAGCGTAAAATTAAAGCTTTATGTTAATAAAACGGCGTATTTAGCGTATAGCCTACTTAAACATACTTTTTGATAGAAAATATTTTACCCACTGATGTAATATATTATTTTGGGATTTTTAAAGATTTTTAATTAATTTTAGGCTGAGCATAACTTATAACCGTAGGCTTAATCCGGTAATTGTCGGTTTTGCCCTTACGGGCCATAAAATGAGTTTTACATATCTAAACGAATCCAAACCTTTTTCTACTGATCACATATGATAAATAAATTATTTTAAGCCTTCTAGAAATATAAAAATATCAGATTTATGTATCAAACCCGGAAATGGCCTATAATCGCCTTTTTAAGCGTTTTTAACGCATAGTATGTACTAAAACTATTTTAAACATACAAGGGTTGATACCTACTGATATTTGAGGAAAATTATAATATTTTAACAGTAAGCAAAGGTTGATAAACTCAGACTTCAGTTTTGAGCTTTTCGGCTTATGTGAAATTACCAAAATACCCCTACGGGGCATAGTTTGGTTATAATTGATAAATTTCACATATATACCTTACCCTACTGTTATAACTCATTAATTTGAGTATGTTTGAGGATTACATCAGACCTGTAACTCAGGTGAATACTTAAACTCTTTTATAACCTTTTAAATGA
This sequence comes from Helianthus tuberosus, assembly GCA_030545235.1. Classification (NCBI taxonomy): domain Eukaryota; kingdom Viridiplantae; phylum Streptophyta; class Magnoliopsida; order Asterales; family Asteraceae; genus Helianthus; species Helianthus tuberosus. The sequence continues at coordinate 92,571,678 of CM060411.1, forward strand.
CCAAACTACCCCTACGGGGCATAGTTTGTGTTTAAATTCATTTCGGGCATAATGAAAGACATCTTACTGATGTCACAACATATATGAAGCATATTAACTTAGGAAACCTGTAAATGGCTCTCATCACTACCCGTTACGTTTATTACGCGTTCGGTTCGGTTTATGTAACTAGTTTACATAAACTAGCCTAAACGGGTCAAACCTTAACGGTTTTATCTCAAAATCCAGAATGTGCATGAAGGACCCATATTAAGCAAGTCTCTGAACTTGTTGGGTCTAAATCACGTTCTATCCGGTCTTCGCCTAATCGTGCGTTTGAACCGTATATTTCTCTAAGACTAACCGGTCTAAGCTTAGGCTTAATTAAAGACCCGTTAGCATTCTAATTGGTTATTTATACCATCATTCCAGACTAGAGCCTTCCGGTAAATTGTACCTACGCTTACTTAAGTGAATACGGCTGAGTTATTAATTCTTGCTATATAAGACAGGAGCTAGCTCAGGTAAATACTCTTAACTTATTTTCCCTATTACGGGCTTGGGATACGGTAATATAAATACCGCATGGTCAGGTATGGGATTCAAAGACCAATAAGTCGGGAAATCCAAATAACCTGTTTTTAATTCGTATTGCTTGACTGAAACATTGGGGATTAATGCGACCGTGTCCTGGATATCCTTGACTCATTAAATGCAATGGCCACGACCTAAGCACGGGGTGTAGGCATACACCTGACAGATGCTATATGCTTATTAATTAATTATACCCAATAAGGGATTCCCAATAAGGGAATAGTGGTGTGTCGGTTAATCATGAACCGGCATAGAACCGGGCCCCGTATATAGAGCAAGTTATGTAAAACTGATAACATGAAATATAGTTTGTCCCAAGTTATAAAAGATTAATTTTGCCTCTGTGCATTTTAATCAAGTATAAAAGATTAATTTTGCTTTGAGCATTTTAATCTAAGTGTCAACATATTTCGTGCCTTGTGCATCTAAACCAATTTTCTTAAACTCTTTTCAAATGAGTCAGTTGAGTGTATTTACCAGTGAAAACTGACGTATTTTCAAAAGTCTAAGTGACAGGTACAAGTACGTAATAGGCTGGAAGCTGCTCAGGACGTTAATAAGGAATCTTGCAAGTTCTAGGCGTCTAAAGTCTGTTGAATAGAATTTACGTTTTTAAGATCCGCCTGTGGATCCTTTACTTTCCGTTGTAATACTGGATATTACTTTATATTCGGATTGTAATATATTATCTTTTGCTTCCGCTGTGCATTTATATATTGTGTTGTTTGACTATGATGATATCAACTACGTCACGATACTCCCCACCGGGCCCACCGGTGACACGTGGAAAGTCGGGGTGTGACATTGACAGCTACCCTACTCCAGTCACGGTCAAGAAAGAGACACCTGCTGCCACCAGCTCCAAGCCACTCCCGGCTCCTAAGGCTAATCCGAGGACTCGTGCTTCCACAGCAAAAAAAGTGGAAAGGTCCTGAAGTCAGTGTTCCAGGTCCAGAAGGGTTCTCCTACGATGAACTCAGCTTTTCTGACTCCTTAGAGCCAATGACATCCTTCCTCAACAAGGTAATATCCTGCTACATATCCTGCACATATATCCTGATAGGATATCCTGACAGGATATCCTGGTTAATGTATTCTGACTCATACCTGAATTTGATGTGCAGGGCCTCCAGCATTTGCTCCACCTGTACAATGATGCCTGTGGTACTGTTGTACTCCATGAAGCCAGGATTAAACAGCTTGAAAGTACCGTTGCCGACCAAGGTGCCATTGCTGAAGCAAAAACCCGGCACTACGAGGGCATGCTGAAGAAGGTCACCCAAGATGCTGAGCTCAAACTTGCCACTGTCCAAATGGATCACGAACAGGCCATGGTTTCTTTCCGGGAAGGAATCAAAGCCTCTGCTATCGTCTCACTGCTACAAGCTCGCATCAAGATGGCCTACGAGGCCAAGGAGATAGGCCTTGTATGCCCATCCTGGCCGGTTGAATCCTGGGTGGCCAAGCTGAAGGAGCTTGGAGGCAAAGCAGTGCCACTTCCTGCTGAAGCCGGAGAATCCTCTAAGTCAGCAGAGGTGGTAGACAAGGCTGGAGATAAGAAGGATGCTGGGACAGATGCTGGTGAGGATGCTGCTCAGGATGCTGAAGCTGAAAAGGCAGAGAAGGTTGGAGAAGATGCCGCTGTGTGAGGGCATTCAGGTGGGCAATGATGGATATACGTGCCAAGGCCGGAGCCCACCTTTTTAAATTTGAATGTTGGTTTGTAATCCCCAAAACAATTTACTTTTTCTGCACTTTACTTTTCTGCACCTGAACAATTTACATTTCCTGCACGCTTTTTGAACAATACAACAGTTGGAGGTGGATGGGTCTCGGTTTGAGTTGAAACCTTCAACTGTTGGGTAAATATGTTTAAAGACTAATTGTGCTTTTGGTGGATGGATCTCGGTTTGAGATGAAACCAAAATCACAAACTTTTGCTATGTTAATAATATAACTTTTCTTTTGGCCTTACCATTGTTGTTATTAGGGCACAAATTTTACTTATAAAAACTGTTTTGTTTGAACATTATTGGGAATATTATGGGAACACATTCTGAGAATATCCTGACAAGTATCCTAAGAGATATCCTGGTCAGGATATTGTCATATAACTTAGAAAACTTAAGTCATTTGAAAAAAGGAGAGATCATACCAAAGACTCTTAGAGAGTCAATTCCAATCTTCCACCTTAGGAATGTCCCCAGTGCATACTTACAAACTTGGATCCATCCTTTGAATAGTATAATGTATGTCCCCTGTGTATGACACAGAAATGCAAATGTATTCACACTTTGGCTTGAATAAATTCCGAACACCCCGAGGCAAAACCCTTGATATCCTGAAATGAATCCTTAGCATACTGGGGATAAACCCTTAATACCCTGGGGATAAACTCTGATATCATGGGGATAAACCCTGATATCCTGGGGATAAACCCTGAGTTTCATGCGCTACAGGAGAGAGTGTATAAACTCCAAATCTTAGAAAGGTGAAAACCTTTAAACCTTAGAGAGTATGAAAATACCCTTTCATGAGAGAGGGTGATCAATCCTCATATACCTTCAGGATCCAGGATATAGCCAACAGTAACGAAATTGTCAGCCACTTTTACATGAACTGGTCCCACTACCTTGAACTATACCTAGATAAATTGCGCTCCAGGCGAGGTGTTTAAACCCAATTCGAAAGAAAGGTGAATACCTTTAAACCTTTGAAGGGATCAGGATCCCTTAAACGTGAGAGAGGGGGCCAATCCTCTAATCTTTCGATTTATCCTGAGTGCATATCCTGGAGCTATATCCTGAAACATATGCTGCAAAACAACTGTAAACTAAGGTGGGTGTTAGCTTGGCTAACACCCCTCCGATGCTTAAGTCAGTATTGGGTTCAAGATAATACACAAATATATTTAAAAGAGATAGAATACATACCATTCTGAGATAGAAATTAAATTCTATTCTTACTTGAAATAGAGCTTTAAGTGTATTGCATTCCAGGATCTCGGTAGCATATCCCCTTCCATATTCTTGAGTCTATATGCTCCTTTCCCTGCTTCAGACTCAACTTCATATGGTCCTTCCCATTTTGGAGCTAGCTTGCCATCTGCAGGATTAGTGGTATTTTGAAAAGCCTTTCTTAGCACCCAATCACCAACTCGAAATCTCCTAGTCCTTATATTCTTGTTATATGCTCTGGATATTCTTTGTTGATATGCTGCCATCCTTAGCCTTGCTGCATCTCTTTTTTCATCTATAGTATCCAAATCTCGACATAAGGCTTCAGGATTCTGCTCAGGATCCTGTAGGATAGATCTTGCAGTAGGTATCGCCATTTCCGTTGGAATCACTGCTTCTGCTCCAAATACCAAGGAAAATGGAGTTTGGCCGGTTGCATTCTTTACCGTTGTCCTATCAGCCCACAAAACAAAGGGTAATTCTTCTGCCCATCTTCCTTTTTTGGCTCCAAGTCTCTTCTTTAAGTTATTGACAATTATCTTGTTTGAGGATTCAGCTTGTCCATTCGCTTGAGGATGTACCGGAGTAGACGTGATCATTTTGATTCCCCAACTCTTGCAAAAGTCAGTAGTCCTCTTGCTTATAAACTGGGACCCATTATCACAAATGATTTCAGCTGGTACCCCAAACCTGGTCAGGATATTCCTCATTATGAAGGATACTACTTCTTGGTCTCTAACTTGAACAAATGCTTCAGCTTCAACCCACTTAGAGAAATAATCCGTCATTGCTAGAATAAAGACTTTTCCTCCCGGAGCTTTTGGTAACTTCCCTACTATATCCATCCCCCATTTCATGAATGGCCAAGGGGAAGCTACAGGATATAGTGGTTCAGCTGGTTGGTGTAGTATGTTACTATGCCTTTGACATGCATCACACCTTCGAGCATATTCTGCAACATATTTCCTCATCGTTGGCCAATAATATCATGTCCTTAATACTTTCGAGAACAATGACCTGCCCCCAGTGTGGTTACCACAATCCCCTTCATGTATATCCTGAAGTACTTCTTTGGCTTCAGGATCCTCCAAGCACCTCAAATACGGTCCTGCAAGAGATTTCTTGTATAAAACATTATTTATGATAGTGAATCGTGATACCTTCATCCTAAATGCCTTAGGATTTTCATCTCCGGGGATATGTCATTCCTTGAGATATCTCATGATTGGAGCCGTCCAGGATTTAGGATCCTTTTCAGGATACTCTGCTCCAGGATCCTGAATACCCGCTACTTCTTTATCCTGAGGATTCGTTGCAGGATATAAGATATGTAATATTGGTATTTGGGTCCCTTCTAGTATCCTGATCGATGATCCCAGATTTGCTAAGGCATTTGCTTCAGCATTATCCTCCCTTGGTACCTGTTCAAGTGTAAAAACATCGAAATATCCTGCTAATTTTTTGAGAATATCGAGGTATTCGATTAATTTCTCACCCTTAACTGCATAGGATCCATTAAAATGGTTAGTAATTAACAAGGAGTCAACATATACTTGCAAATTCTTGATACTCATATTCTTAGCCAACTCTAATCCTGCAATTAAAGCCTCATACTCTGCTTCATTATTAGTAGCAGGGAATTCACACCTAATAGCCTGGGGTAATATGCCCCCCTGTGGAGATTTTAGTAGTATTCCCAATCCTACTCCTCTTACATTAGATGCACCATCAGTATATAACGTCCAGGATCCTGAGGATTCTCCTAACTGTTGGACTTCTAGGTCTACCTCATCCTGAATGTCACTACTGAAATCAGCCACAAAGTCAGCTAAAGCCTGAGACTTTATGGCATTTCTAGGTTCATATACTAAATCATAAGCACTCAACTTTACTGACCACTTGGCCATCCTGCCTGACATCTCTGGTTTCCTAAGCACATTTTTGACAGGATAATTTGTTTTAACATGAATCCTATGTGTCTCAAAGTAATGTCTAAGCTTCGTTGATGCCATAACTAATGCTAGTATCAATTTTTCTAAATGAGAATACCTAGTTTCAGCATTTAACAAACTTTTACTAACATAATAAACAGGATATTGCTGACCTTCATGATCCTTTACAAGGACGGCACTTACAGCATTCCCTGATACTGCGAGGTATAGGGATAGTGGTTCACCATTCTCAGGCTTCATCAGTAGAGGAGCAGTTGAAAGATATTGCTTCAAATCCTGCAGGGCTGCTTCATGCTTCTCACCTCATTCGAATTTCTTGTTCTTCTTCAGGATATCATAAAACTCTTTGAATTTCTCTGAGGATCTTGAAATAAATCTATTTAATGCTGCCACTCTCCCTGTTAATCGTTGAACATCTTTCATATTTGAGGGTGATTTAATATCCAAAATGGCTTTAATCTGCTCCGGGCTCGCCTCTATTCCTCTTTTGGTCACCATATATCCTAGAAATTTTCCTGCCCCCACTCCGAAATGACACTTAGAAGGATTTAGCTTCATGTTATATTGATCCAGGATATCAAATGCTCCTTTAATATCCTGGAGGTGATCCTGAGCTTTCCTTGATTTTACCACCATATCGTCAATGTATACCTCCATGGTGTCCCCCAGCTTGTCTTTGAACATCATATTTACCAATCTCTGGTATGTTGCACCTGCATTTTTCAAACCAAAAGGCATAGCCGTATAACAATAAATACCTGTTGGTGTCATGAAGGCAGTATCCTCCTGGTCAGAAGGTTCCATTTGAATCTGCTGAAATCCTGAGGATGCATCCATGAAGGTCAACATTTCATGCCCGGCAGTAGCATCCACCATTGCATCAATGTGAGGAAGAAGAAATGGGTCTTTAGGACAAGCCTTGTTCAAGTCTGTGTAGTCTAAACAGACTCTCCATTTCCCATTTTTCTTCTGTACCACGACTACGTTTGCTAGCCATCTTGGAAACTTAACTTCTCTGATCATCCTGGACTTCAACAATCTTTCAACTTCCTCTTGGATAATCGTATTCCGCTCAGGAGCAAACTTCCTTCTTTTTTGCTGAACAGGCTTGAATGATCTATCAATTCCAAGCTTGTGAGTGATAATGTCTTTGGATATACCTGTCATATCCTCATGCTTCCATGCAAACGTTGACATCCTGCATTTCAAAAAGTTAGTTAACTGCTCTTCAATATCCTGAGGGATATTGGTTCCTACGAGCACCGAGATATCAGGATTATCCTGATCCAGGATAATTTTCTTCACATCCTGCTCCGAATCCTCCACGATATCCTGGGCCCGCATCTTTAATTGCTATGCTGTATTAGGCTTGGTGGAGGATTTCATCGAGGATGAGTAGCATTCTTTCGCCTCCTGCTGATCACTATCAACATTGACAACTCCCCAAGGGGTAGGGATCTAGATGCATTGGTGATATGTTGATGGCACAGCCTTCATATCGTGAATCCATGGTCTTCCCAGTATGATGTTATAGCAGGATAGAGAATCCATCACAAAGAAACGTTGTATCGAGTTGACTCCTTCAACATATACTGGTAACTTTATCTCTCCCACTGTGTTCCTAGCCTCTCCACTGAACCCAACAAGCACGGTGGACTTCGAAGTGATATCCATCGGAGATACATTCATTCTCTTTAGAGTCTCTAGTTGGATTATGTTGACGGAGCTGCCATTATCAACCAATATCCTGCGTACAAAATGGTTAGCCACATATAATGTTATTACCAGAGCATCATGATGAGGATCCTGGACAGTATCCCTGTCATCACCATCAAATGTGATCACTTCGTCAGTTGTGAGGGTAGTCATCCTGACAGGTTTGTCTCCCCTTTCGGCCTTAGCTTCCTTTGCATGTCTCTTCGCCGCCGAATACGAAGTCCCACAAATGTCGGATCCTCCCGAAATAAAGTTGATTATCTTGGCATCCGCGGGAGGTGACGCTGCTCGCTCAGGATCCTTCTCAGTATCCTGACCCTTATTCTTCTTTCTTCCTAAGAGATCTTTCAGATATCCCTTGCTTAGAAGATAGCTTATTTCTTTTCTTAGAGCAATGCAATCCTTAGTTACATGTCTGAAATCTTCGTGGAAGGCACACCATTTTGACTTATCTTTCCAATCGGCTTTTTGTTGATTCTTTCGAGGCCACCTAGCCTTGTCTCCTAAACCCTGGATGGCATAAATCAATTCAGGAATGTTAACAGAAAAGCAATATTCAGATAATTCAGGATATTCTTCAGGATCCTCGTTTTCGATAGCATTCACTTTCTTGTTTTCATTTCTGACTTCCTGTTAGTTGTCTCATAGGTGTTGGATGAGTTCATCCTCTCTTGCATCTTTCTGTCATCCTCCAATCGAATATATCTTAGGGCCCTGTTTCGAGCTTCATCCAAGTTCCTGCATGGGTTCATTACAAGGTCTTGGTAAAATTGAGAATCTTTTTGCAGCCCCATCTTGAAAGCTTGCACAGCTGTTGCAACATCAAGATGCGGAATGTCTAAAGATTCCCGGCTGAATTTGTTCACATAATCCCTTAGGGATTCTTGAGGCCCCTGTGTTATCCTGTAGAGGTCACTTGTTAGTTTTTCAAAGCTTCTACTACAAGAAAACTGACTATTAAATAAATTCACTAGGTGAGCAAATGATGTAATCGAATGAGGAGGAAAATTTAGGAGCCATTTCAAGGCTGATCCTGTTAAGGTAAAACCAATACCCTTGCATAAGCATGCTTACTTGAGCTCCGGAGGGATAGGGTTAATCTCCATCCTTTCCCTATACTGGGCAATATGCTCTTCAGGATCCGTAGTTCCATCATAAGCTTCATGTTGGGGGTTTGAAATCTCTTTGGAATCTCAGCATCACAGATAGGATATGCAAAGCGAGATATCCTGTGGCTGTCTTGGGACACTTCCGGGATTGGCTGGACCACTCCAGGTACACTGGATATCATGTCCTTCAACTTCTGAAGCTCCCTAGTAAATGCTGATGTTACACCTGTATCCTTGAAAGATCCACTATTGTTAGCAGCATGAGTATTATTATTGTTTGACACGTTACCCGTCTGAGGATTCTGCCCATATCCTGAAGCATATCCTGAGCTCCTCATGGTTGACATCCTGACCGAGGAGGGTATTTCAGGAGTATGATTCTGAGGAAGGCTGGGCACAATATTCCCCCTATTATCCTCAGTGTACACAGCCGAACTGAAGTTCAAAGTTCTGGGTTGTAATGGAGTGACGATATCCTCAGCAGATCTGCTCGAGCCAGACTTCAGGAGTTGTATTTCCCTCAACAACATTTGGTTTGTTTCCTGTTGCTGCCTCATTTGTTCCTGCACACTTCCAAATAAGGTTAGAATTTCATCATTAGAAGCTAAAATGGGAGCAGATCCCTGAATACTCCGAGTAGGGATAATATCCTGGGGTTGTGAAGAAGATTGCATCCTTGGAGGAGGTGGTGGAAGCACCGGACCAGTAGTAGCAGAAATTGTAGCAGACACAGTGGAGGAGCTCATGTTTGATCTTGAGGCCATTGTAAACAATGTGGCAAAAAGTTTTGAAAACAGAAAACCGATTAACGATTTCACAAAGATTTTTAGTAAAGAGAGCACCACTTGCCCCACGGTGGGCGCCAAATTGTTTTGGTCAAAAATTACCGAAGCAATTAAGTGATCAAATTAGTTAAGTGAGGTAGTGTGCTAAAAAGTGTGTTGAAAATATGCTGGTTAAGTTATTTGGAAAAACAGTATTCAGGATAGGGCTCAGGATATTGAGCTGTATCTACGATCAAACAATGAGCAAAAAGTAAAGGGGGTGACACGAGATATACGAGGAAAGCCCTTGATCAATCTAGATCGCCGGCATAAAACCTCAGGAGCTGACAATCGTAGCTGCCTTGTTCTTCTTATTGCTTTAAACGTCAGGATACAGTGCAGGATATTGACCAGATCGCTAAGTGTTACAACGCTTTTGTGCGAAAGTGAAAATTGCTAGAGAACAAGTGTAAGAGTGTAGTGAGTGTTCATGTGATGTCCTATTCGATCTGATATACCCACCTATTTATAGTAACGAATTACAAACGAAAATTCCTATAAATATGGGATGCTCCGAATATTCCATTGTTAACGTTGTAGACCGAGTAATGCGGCTTCAACGTCTTTATTTGAACAACTTGGACCGAGTCTCCCGCGGAATGAGTCCTTGTGAACGTTGCTAGCTTCTAACCCGCGTACCTGCACATAATCCGTTAGTGATCCTGAGGATACCATTCAGGATGTTACCAATATCCTGAATCAGCATCCCGGATGTGAACAGATATCATATAACCAAAGATATAACCCAAGATATTTCTCAGGATATGGGCTCAGAATTTCACCCATAACAGGTCTCAAGTTAGAATCCGAACTCAATCACGTTTTACAGTAGTGAGCATTCGGCGGTTGGTTTTTCCAAGAACTGGAGATGGTTGGTTTGGGCTACCTAGCGCCGTCTACTACCGCAGGTGTATGAGGTCACCTTTTTTCTATCGGGTTACCTCAGGTAGCCAGGGTTTTATTTCATTGGCCTTTAAAAAAAATTAATTTTAATTTAATTTAATAAAAATTGGTTAATTGCATATTTCCCCTTAGAAAACTGCTTAATTGCGTATTTATCCAACTTAAAATTAAAATTGCATATATCCCCTTTCTTAACTATTAAAATTGCATATATCTTCTTCCTTAACTAATAAAATTGCAAATTTACCCATTTTGATTTATTTCATTAAAAACAAGTTATATAATGACGTTTTTACCCTTATTTTTACTAAAACTTTAAAAAGATACATATCTATTCATTTTTACTAGTTTTTGTAGATTTTTACTAGTTTAGCGGTTTATTTCAGTGTTTAAGTTTTAGTAAAAATAATAAAAATGAATAAATATGTATTTTTTGAAGGAATTGTGAAAAATCCACAAAGACTATTAAAAATGAATAAAAATGTATTTTTTTTAATTTTTAGTTAAAATAAGGGTAAAAAAGTCGTTATATAACTTGTTTTTAATAAAATATAAATCAAAATAGGTAAAGTTGCAATTATATTTTAGTTAAGGAAGGGGATATATGCAATTTTAATTTTAAGTTGGGTAAATACGCAATTAAACAGTTTTTTAAGAGGAAATATGCAATTGTCCCATAAAAATTTAACAAAAAAAAGTATTTGGTACCAAAAGGCTCTGTTATTCTAAATTTTTTCAAGGTCGATGCAAAAGCTCAACTTCACAAACTGAGGCAAACAAGGGCCATATTTAGGATTATAGGGGTGCTAGTTGTGTCTGATTGATAAATTTTAGATTAGATGATTAAATTGATTAGCTCCAACACGGCATGTAGATTTATGTGTGTTAAATGTATCAACATTAACCCGTACAAATTTAAAACCGTGTAGTACAAACATGACCCTAGTAAGCTAACCATCTAAACAAGTCAATCAGTATATGAACGATTTGGCAGGTTCAATGCGGGTTGGTAATAGATTGTAAATTAACTATAATATATGTGTTAACTTGTAATTTGACTCGTCGCGCGTTATGACTGTTTTGGTCAAAAAATCTGATGAGGATATTGCAACCAAACTCTCTGTTACGGGGTATGATGCTTATAGTGTAGAACAATGACAAGGATCACTTCAATGTTAATTGCACAAATGACACAAGGATTTATACGGGGAAAAAGCCCTTGATCAAGAGTTGATCTCCGGCACAAAAAACCCCGGGTGATGGAAACTACCGATCACCAAGCTCAAATAAATCAATAAATGTTTACAACTTCGGATAGTAACGAGCTAGGTACAAGGATCACTATCGTGAAATGTGTAAAAGTGAGTGAAAACTAATGAGTGTTCGTCGAGAGCTTCAAGAGTGCGATTGTATGAGAGTGTGTGCAGCTGAAAAATGGCTAAGTGTTCTAAAATCTAGCTCGTCACCCCTTTTAAAAATAGAAGTTAACTACAATAACTAACTATCCGACTTTTGTGCCAAGCTCCCACGTTCTCCACAACGTCCATTTCCAGTCAAACGTGTACGAAATGCCCGTGGAATATTCCTTAGTACCGTTGCTAAGACCAAGTCAAGCTTGTTATTCCTGCGAAGTAATACAAAACACAAACAATCAATCGTCAGTACGAGGATCCTTAAAGTGATCCATGATCCTGAAACTCTTCTGAGGATCACTATCTGTCACAGAAGTAAGGATCATTAATTAGGATAACGAATAAGGATCACTAATTGTTAGAAAATCCTCCCCTAACAATTGCCCCCAAAATATAAGGAGTGATATGTAAAAATGAGCGAGTTATGTTTTCCTGATCTTATCCGCAACTAACTATCGTAAATATAGCCGTTATTGTTGAACTATCCGTTGCAACCGTGACGTCACAGAAGTGACAACCCTGCATAATTATGATTATAAATAGGAGATAGAGATAGGATCGATTGCATTTAAATTCAAAGAAACTCCCTTTAAATTCTTGGTCGAAGATCTATCAGGTATCTCTTCTCTTATCTTATCTTCCCTTCTCTTACTCTGTTTTTCTTTCTTTCTATCATCTCTTCAAGAATGATGCTCTGGTCCTCCCCCGCCAAGGATCACCAGAAGGATAGTCCCTTGAAGAGTCAAGGGATCATCAAAGACTCGATACATGAGAGGTGTTGTTTTAACGATGCTCAGATAGACAAAATTCGTCAATGCTTTCCGGCGAGTGCCTTTTTCAAACCCTTCGATCCTACTATTCTGAGCGACTATGTTTCAGAAACATGGGTTGCCTTTCCAGTTACTCCATTTGCCATAGGGTACACCTATCCTTTCCCAGAATTTACACAATCCTTCTTTTCCCTTACCGACATTTCTTATATCCAAGCCATGCCGATGATTTGGAGGGTTTTGTATACCCTAGAGAGGATCATCGAGCAGGAAGGCATTGATTTAGGAATGTCAGAGCTGACACAAATGTATGATCTTACTACCTTTGGTTCTCATCGTTATTTGTTCAAACGAAAACCCGGCAGAGAACACCCCCTTCTTAAAGTCACCAAGAACGACACAAATTGGAAACGTCGCTTCTTCTTTGTCAGGAGGGATACCATTCTAAACGGAAAGGATCTACCAAGGACATGGTCCACCCATGGTAGGCCAGAGGATCCTGAGAAGGATCACCAGGTAGTCTTGTTTTTTGTATAAGGATCACTAACCCCCTTTTTGTCTTGTGTTATGCAGCTATTTCTGTTTCACACATCATCACAACACCCGCAACCAAGGATAGGCTTGCTGCTTTTTGGAAGCTTGATCCTGAAATAAGGACATTTAAGATAGACACCCAAGACTCACAAGAAGTATCCTCAGGTTCCATTACCATGTCAAGTAAGTATCCTGCTTGATTTATAGTTTGAATGTTAAAATAAATAATTAAATTGAAATAAGATTAGGACACTTATCTTGCTTTGATTGTGTAGGTGCCGGAAAATCTGCCAAGCCTGTATCCCAGTTCAATACGGCTGACCTTGATGTTGTTCGATCCAGGAAGAAGAGGGCCACTACCAGTCCTAGCATCTCCATTCCCAAGGCACCCACTAAAGGAAAGGGTGGCAAGAAGAGGAAAACTTCTGACACTGAGGACCTCCAAGGCCTACCACTGATCCGCCACCAGTTCCTTGAATACTTCAATGATGTAAGGATCACCAATTCTGCCTAGGTATCCTACTCGTATGAGGATCACCTGATCTTGAACTGCTTTGTCCTTTTCTTTGCAGAAATTTGCTGAGATTGAGGACTATGTGGGGAACGTCGAGGAGCAGGACAAGAAGATTGCTGACCTCCAACAGGTTGCAGTGCTTAAGGACCTTGCAATCGCTGACCTTCAGAAGGAACTCCAAGATGCCAAGACTAAGACGGCTAAACTTCTGATTGACCTTGACTATGAGAAGCATGATCTCATAGAAAATGCTAAGGTCTCTGCTGCCATCACAATGTATCAGACAAAATTAAAGATGGCCCAGGAAGCTCAAGATCCTAACTTCGATAGAAACAGCTGGGACGCTGAGGGCTGGAAAGAAAGGTTGGCTGATCTTGAGGAGGCTGAGGAGGTTTTGGCGATCGAGGCTGGAGGTAGTGGGAAGGATCTGGTGAAGGATACCGCAGCTGGAGGGGAAGAGGATGCAGCAAAGGTGTAGGCTGCACAATTAGGCGATGACGAACATTCCTAGACGCAGCCGGAGCCCAATTTTTTAAATTTGGTAGTAGTTTTTTGTGGTCGTGATGTTGAACAATTTAATGGTTTGTACTGAACAATAGTTTTTAGGATTAAGGATCATGTATGATCCTTTGGACAATAGGCAGGATTGCATATGGTGGAGGGATCCTCTGTTTGGGGGATGAAGCCATTGTGATCCTGCCGCCTTTATATTCCTGCACTACTTTTGAACTTATTATCATGGACACCCTTTACCTACCCCAGCGGACGGGCCACGTTTTGCTGGTAGATGCTCGGGGTAGGTAATTTTGACAACCTTTTAAGGGTTAATCCTTTGTTAATAAATAAAATCTTAACCTTTTGTCGCTTATCTTGTGTTGTTATCCTTTTGTTTCTTTAATTTTCCTTTGTTTTGATGCATATTTATTGAATAAACAATTTTGAATAAGTCATATTAAAAATATTTAGGACATGATCCATGGTCAAATATCCGATAGTTAAAAAATCCCAAAAAGCAATATGTTTTAAGGATCACAAGTCTAGTTGTCAAATTTTTTAAGGGTTATTCAAATAAATAATGAATAGGATTAAAAATAGTTAAGGATCATACCTGAGGGTCCAAGTTAGGATCCTAACCATAATAAGGATAACTATAAGATAAACCTTAGAGAGAAATAAGGATCAAGGATCCCTAGTTGCTTGTCTTCAAGGACCTGAAATAGATCATAACTTGGGACTAAGCCAATATAAGATAAGAGTTAGCAACTGGGGACAAGCCCAAGGATAACTGGGGACAAGCCCAAGGATAACTGGGGACAAGCCCAAGGATAACTAGGGACAAGCCCAAGGATCGTATGTAAACTGGAGTATGACCCTAACTGGCGACTATCCAAACTTAGTGACATGAAAATGCCAAAACCTTAGCTAACGTGAAAACGTTAGAAACCTTAGGAATGGATGTATGGTACGTCTACCATTATACGTAGGATCCTAGGCATAGCCAGTACAATGGAATTATCAGCCCCTAAAACGAGTACTGGTCCCACTGCCTTGAACCATACCAGGATCATCATGCGCTACAGGCGGAACTGGGGTCAAGCCCAAATAACTGGGGTTAAACCCAAGGAACGGATTGCTTCTGCAGATAACCAATGTTATGCAAAGGATACCTGAACTTTCAAAACTTAAAATCACGTGAGGGATGGATAAAGGACACATGATCCTTATCCTTATATGAGAAAATAAAGGAATGAAATAGTCTAAGATTAGGATATTACCAAAGTAAGGATCACCGATACTTTAAGGATCCTTTAAGGATATCTCTATCGTAAGGATCATCTGTGCCATGAGGATCCTGGTCACATGAAATATTTCTTCAAGTGGACAGCATTCCAAGCTCTTGGTAGCAAATCACCTTCCATGGTTAGCAATCTATATGCCCCCTTTCCTGCTTCAGCTTCAATCAAATAAGGGCCTTCCCATTTTGGAGCCAATTTTCCATCAGCAGGATTGGTGGTGTTCTGAAATGCCTTCCTCAATACCATATCTCCGACTTGAAACTTCCTGATCCTGACATTTTTGTTGTAGGCACCAGCCATTCTTTGTTGATAACTGGCCATCCTTATCCTAGCGAGATCCCTGATTTCTTCAATAGTATCCAGGTCTTGAGCCAAGTTCTCATCATTCTCCTCAGGATCACGAGTACTTGTTCTAGCAGTTGGAACCACCATTTCTGTTGGGATCACTGATTCTGCCCCAAATACCAAAGAGAATGGCGTTTGACCAGTAGCATTCTTAGGGGTTGTCCTATCAGCCCAAAGCACATAGGGTAGTTCTTCTGCCCATTTCCCTTTCTTGGATCCAAGCTTCTTCTTCAAATTGTTGATAATGATCTTGTTGGATGATTCTGCTTGACCATTAGCTTGTGGGTGGACTGGTGTTGATGTTATCATCTTAATCCCCCAGCAGTCACAAAAGTTAGTGGTTCTGCCCCCAATAAATTGGGAACCATTATCACATATAATTTCAGAAGGAATTCCAAATCTAGTTATAATATTTCTTTTAATGAAGGATATAACTTCCTTTTCTCTGACTTGGGCAAAAGCTTCAGCCTCTATCCACTTGGAGAAGTAATCAGTCATAGCAAGCATGAATACTTTTCCACCAGGTGCCTTAGGGAGCTTACCGACTATATCCATACCCCATCTCATAAATGGCCAAGAGGAGGATATAGGATGCAATAATTCAGCTGGTTGATGAAGGATATTGCTGTGTCTCTGACAAGGATCACATCTCTTAGCATACTCCACAGCATCTCTTTTCATGGTTGGCCAGAAGTATCCTGTCCTCAGGATCCTTGAGAATAATGCCCTGCCCCCAGTGTGGTTTCCACAATCTCCTTCATGGAAGTCTTTTAAAACTTCTTGGATTTCAGGATCCTCAATGCATCTCAAGTATGGTCCTGCAAGAGATCGTCTATACAACATATTATTTAAAATCATGAATTGAGATACCTTAGATTTGAAAGCCCTAGGGTTTTCTCCTGTAGGAATCTCTCCATGTTGTAAGTATCTCATTATTGGTGAGATCCATGATCCTGATCCTGAATGGGATTGAGTACCCTCACTAGGGATAATTGCAGAATCATTTCCTATCTCCATAGCCACATGATCCTCGATAGCCGGGGTCAGGATATGGATAATAGGGATCTTGATATTCTCCGAGATCTTCAAGGATAATCCTAAGTTAGCCAATGCATCAGCTTCTGTATTTTCTTCCCTTGGTACCTGAGTCAAACTAAAGGAAACAAAAGAGAGTGCCAAATTTTTGACTATCTCTAAATATTTGGTTAGCTTTTCACCTTTAACAGCATAGGATCCATTAAAGTGGTTTGTAATTAACAATGAATCTACATGTACCTCAAGATACCTGATCCCCATATGCTTTGCAATTTGCAAACCAGCAATTAAGGCTTCATATTCAGCCTCATTATTAGTGGTTTGGAACTCACAAGCTATAGAGTGGGGTATTATGTCCCCCTGTGGCGATTTTAGTAGTATTCCAAGCCCTGTGCCTTTGACATTTGAGGATCCATCAGTATAGAGTATCCAAGGATCCTTGGTCTCCTCTAGCTGCTGGACTTCTAACTCAGCTTCTTTTTGTAAATCACTACTGAAATCAGCCACAAAGTCAGCTAATGCTTGGGATTTGATGGCTGTCCTAGGCTCATATCTTATATCATATGCACTTAGCTTCACTGCCCACTTAGCCATCCTTCCTGACATTTCTGGTTTCCTGAGGACATTCTTAATTGGAAAATTAGTTTTAACAACAATAACATGAATTTCAAAATAATGTCTCAACTTAGTAGATGCCATAATTAATGCAAGAATAAGCTTTTCAAGGTGTGAATACCTGGATTCGGCATCAAGTAAACTTTTACTTTCATAATAGATAGGATGTTGTGTACCTTCATGATCCTTAACAAGGACCGCACTTACTGCTTTTGAGGATACTGCAAGATATAAGGATAGCACATCGCCTTTTTCTGGTTTCATCAAGGCCGGGGCTGAGGATAGGTAATCTTTGAGGGCTCTTAAAGCATTTTCATGCTTCTCAGTCCACTCAAATTTCTTGTTCTTCCTTAGGATATCATAGAATTCTTTGCACTTCTCTGAGGATTTGGATATAAATCTGTTCAAAGCTGCTATCCTGCCTGTTAGCCTTTGAACATCCTTAGCATTGGCCGGAGATTTGATGTTCACTATTGCTTTGATTTGTTCCGGGCTAGCCTCAATGCCTCTCTTTGTCACCATATATCCTAAGAATTTACCTGCTTTAACACCAAAGTGACATTTTGAAGGATTAAGTTTCATGTTATATTTGTCAAGGATATCGAATGCTTCCTCCAAGTCCCTTAGGTGATCCTCAGCTTTTATGGATTTTACCACCATATCATCTATGTAAACCTCCATTGTTTGTCCAATCTGATCCTTGAACATCATATTCACCAGCCTTTGATATGTTGCACCTGCATTTCTTAGTCCGAACGGCATAGCAATATAGCAGTATATACCAGTTGGAGTCATGAAGGCTGTATCCTCTTGGTCGGATGGTTCCATTTGGATTTGTTGAAATCCAGATGAAGCATCCATAAAAGTTAACAGTTCATGACCCGCAGTTGCATCCACCATGGAGTCAATGTGGGGTAATGGGAAAGGATCCTTGGGACATGCCTTATTTAAATCGGTAAAGTCGACACATACCCTCCACTTTCCATTTTTCTTTTGAACAACAACCACATTGGCCAACCATCTTAGATACTTGACCTCTCTAATCATACCTGCCCGGAGCAATTTCTCTACCTCTTCCTGGATAATGGCATTTCTTTCCGGTGCAAACTTTCTTCTCCTTTGATGGATCGGTTTGAAGGACCTATCAATGCCAAGTTTGTGAGTGATTACATCTTTAGATATGCCTGTCATATCTTCATGTTTCCATGCAAAGGTAGTCTTTCTGCTTTTGAGGAAGGATACGAGGTCTTCTTTCATATTGCCAAGGATCCCTGATCCGATATAGATTTTGGATTCAGGATCATCAGGATCCATGAGGACTTCTACCACATCCTGCTCTCTTGCCTCCAAGACATCCCTTGGAGGATACTTTGATTGCTATTGCTCCCTTGACTTCGAGGCTGGTTTCATCGATGAAGTATAGCAATTCTTGGCCTCCTGCTGATCACTATCAATCTTTACTATTCCCCAAGGACTAGGGAGCTTCACACATTGATGGTAGGTAGATGGGACTGCCTTCATATTGTGTATCCAGGGCCTGCCAAGGATAACATTACAATAAGATAAACAGTCAATAACACAAAATGTTTGATATGAGTGTAGGCCTTCGATGTATATTGGGAGTTTAATGTCCCCCAGGGTATTCTTAGTTTCGCCACTAAATCCCACGAGCACGGAGGATCTTGGTATGATATCTGATTCAGGGATACCCATCTTCTTTAGAACATCAAGCTGGATAATGTTCACTGAACTTCCTCCGTCTATAAGGATCCTGCGGACAAAATGATTAGAAATGAAAAGAGTAATAACTAAACCATCGTGATGAGGATCCTGGATATCAACACGATCATCCTCATCAAAGGTTATGACTTTTCCTTCGGAGACACTTGATGTTCGAACAGGTCTTTCTCCATTATCCATTTTAGTTTCCTTTGCATGCCTTTTAGCTGCTGAGAAGGATGTGCCACAAATGTCTGATCCTCCAGAAATAAAGTTTATTACTTGTGCATCTGCTGGAGGGGCTGGAGCCTTCTCAGGGATCCTTTCAGGATCCTGAGTCCTTGACTTTTTTCTTCCCAACAATTCTTTTAGATGCCCCTTGCTCAACAAGTATCCAATTTCCTTTCTTAGTGCAATGCATTCTTCTGTGAGATGCCCAAAATCTTCATGGTATGCACACCACTTTGATTTATCCTTAGTTGCAGCTGGCCTATCATTTTTTCTGGGCCATCTAGCTTTATCACCTAGGTTCTGCATCGCAAGGATTAGTTCATTGTTATCAACAGAAAAACAATATTCAGAAATTGGAGGATAATCCTCATCATCCTCTTCTTGATCAACAGAATGCACGTTCTGGTTATCAGATCTGTTATAGGATCTGAACTTGTTGTTTCTGAATGAGGATCCTTGCTTATCCTGCTTTGAGGATCCTGCTAACCTCTCCCGGATCCTCTTGTCATCCTCTAGCCGAATGAACCTAAGTGCTTGGGTTCTTACCTCATCTAAGTTCCTGCATGGTGTCATAACAAGATCATCATAGAACGACGAATCCCTAAGCAATCCCATTTTAAAGGCCTCAACAGCCGTGGCTATATCTAAGTTGGGAATGTCTAAGGATTCTTTACTGAATTTGGTAATGTAATCCCTTAATGATTCATTATGACCCTGGGTTATCCTATATAGATCACTAGTTAATCGTTCAAATTTTCTACTACAAGAAAACTGATTATTAAACAGGTTAACTAGATTAGCAAATGAGGTAATGGAGTAGGGGGGAAGACTTAGCAGCCATTTGAGAGCTGATCCAGTAAGAGTGGATCCGAATCCCTTGCACAGGCATGCTTCCTTTAACCTTTCTGGGATTGGATTGATCTCCATCCTCTCCCTGTATTGTGCTATGTGTTCTTCAGGATCCGTCGAACCATCATACTGCTTCATTGTTGGCACATGGAACCTCTTGGGTATCTCAGCATCACAGATTGGTGGTGCAAAGCGAGATATCTTGTGGCTCCCATCTGCAATCTCTGGGATAGGTTTGACCACTCCCGGAACACTTGATATCATATCCTTTAGCTTTTGCAATTCTCTGGCCATGGCATGATTGATACCTGGATCCTGCATAAGACCATGGTTAGTAGTATAAGAATTATTAAAAGTGTTACCTCCCATTGGATTCAAATTAGGAAGAATGGATGTTAATCCATATTGTTGGGGCTCTGGAATGATCGAGGGACCAGTAGAAGCATTGGTCTGCATTGGAATAAAATCTCCCTGATGGACATCTGAACTTCCTGTTTGCAAACTCCTCAAGGATCCTGGCATCTGGAAGGATCCCTGAAACTGGGACGATCCTGGAACAAAGGAGGATCCTTGAACCTGGGATGATCCTGGAACAAAGGAGGATCCTTGAACCTGGGATGATCCTGGAACAAAGGAGGATCCTTGAACCTGGGATGATCCTGGAACAAAGGAGGATCCTTGAACCTGGGATGATCCTGGAACAAAGGAGAATCCTTGAACCTGGGATGATCCTGGAACAAAGGAAGATCCTTGAATCTGCTGCGCTCCTGAATATCCTCCTGAATTCGTGAGGGATCCCATATACTTAGGATAGGATCCCGCTGGCTGGAAATAGGAACCTGTTGCCTGGGTCACTGTTGTTGTTCCATAGTGCACTCCTTTCGGTCCACCCACATATTGAACATCTGGAACCACTGATGGCTGAGAAGTAATCACCGGAGTATCAAAATTCAAAGATTTTGGCACCAGTGGGGAATGATCCTCTGCCGTTTTCTTTTGTTTCTTGAGATCTCCGATTTCTTTGAGAATCCTTTCATTGGTCTTATCCTGTTGCCGTATCTGATCCTTCATCTGCAAAATCAAAGTAAACATGTCACTAGTAGTGGGAGTGTAAGAAGCAGAAGAAGTTGGAGGTTTTGAGAAAATGGGAGTTGGTTTCTTTGCAGCATTCTCAGCATTCTTCTGGGATCCAGAAGGTGGTGGAGGCAAAGGGGGAACGCCTTGTGAAGAAGTGAATGAGGGCATCAAATTTGAAGCATTCTTCGCTGAGGAAGCCATTTGCTTGGTTGTAGTGAACTGAAATGAGCACAGAAATACGAATTTTTCTAAGGATGAAGCACCAATTGCCCCACGGTGGGCGCCAAACTGTTTTGGTCAAAAAATCTAATGAGGATATTGCAACCAAACTCTCTGTTACGGGGTATGATGCTTATAGTGTAGAACAATGACAAGGATCACTTCAATGTAAATTGCACAAATGACACAAGGATTTATACGGGGAAAAAGCCCTTGATCAAGAGTTGATCTCCGGCACAAAAAACCCCGGGTGATGGAAACTACCGATCACCAAGCTCAAATAAATCAATAAATGTTTACAACTTCGGATAGTAACGAGCTAGGTACAAGGATCACTATCGTGAAATGTGTAAAAGTGAGTGAAAACTAATGAGTGTTCGTCGAGAGCTTCAAGAGTGCGATTGTATGAGAGTGTGTGCAGCTGAAAAATGGCTAAGTGTTCTAAAATCTAGCTCGTCACCCCTTTTAAAAATAGAAGTTAACTACAATAACTAACTATCCGACTTTTGTGCCAAGCTCCCACGTTCTCCACAACGTCCATTTCCAGTCAAACGTGTGCGAAATGCCCATGGAATATTCCTTAGTACCGTTGCTAAGACCAAGTCAAGCTTGTTACTCCTGCGAAGTAATACAAAACACAAACAATCAATCGTCAGTACGAGGATCCTTAAAGTGATCCATGATCCTGATCCTGAAGCTCTTCTGAGGATCACTATCTGTCACAGAAGTAAGGATCATTAATTAGGATAACGAATAAGGATCACTAATTGTTAGAAAATCCTCCCCTAACAGTGACTGTTTCGAAACTTAAAGTAACTCAAACTTACACCGTCAAATATTTGACCCGACTCGTTTTCGAACAAAATTTACGTCAAAACGTAGACTAACTGAAAACACACATGAAAATAAGCACGGAAACGTATTATATTTGACCTGAATCATTAGCAAGAAAATTTGCATCGAAACGTAAACCAACTTGGATTATAAAGAGACGTACTTCAAAATAAGCACGTAAGTAAATAGTGTTTGTTACACTCAAGAACGGTACCACGCTTTCAACGGAGTCGAAACGTAAAGTAACTCGAATTTATACCGTCTAGTGATGGCGTGTTATATTTGACCCGACTCCTTTTCCAACAAAACGTAGACCATAAAAAACCTACATATAAATAAGCACGGAAACATATTATATCTGACCCGCGTACAAAAAAATGAGCACATAAAACTCGAGGGGTCAAAATGACATTTTTCAATTTTTTTAGAAAGCTGAGGGGTGTAAGTGGTAATACTAAAAGTTGAAGGGTTGAATACACAAAAAGAAAAATAAACATAGTTAGATGACATGTTGTAATTTTGACAAAGAAAAACAATAAAATATAGAGGTTGTGTCTTAGGTCCTGTTCCTAAAACACCCTATTTTGTTATATGAACAATGGGTTGGTGAGTTGATCTTATAGGTTTTTTTATTATTTGTTATTCCAGGTTTAATTAGGTTGACGGGTCGACCTGGGTACGACTGTGTCACACCCTGATTTCCCGGTGGGCCCGGACTTGGGGTACGTGACGAGAGTGATATCAAATACACAAATAGCACATCGGAAGTCTTGGGAATTAAAATACTATTACAAAATGTCCGAATGTTCTACTTAATTATACAGACGCAAGTATTCAAAAGATCCACAGGAGGATCGAAAATAACAAAATGATTAAATATGCAGACTACGAGGCTTCAATGCAAGGAGTTGCAAATTTCTCTTAAGCACTTACCGGGTACTTCCAGCCTATTTCGTAACCTTGCAACCTGCGCTTAGTCTTTTAAAAATACGACAGTTTACACTGATAAATACAACTAACCGACACATTTTGAAAATATTTCAAGATCATTTTCATGTACACAATGGTACATATATTTTCATAAATAACTTGAGATAAACTATTTCTCATGTTATCAGTTTTAACAGCTTGACAATACATATGGGGCCCGGAAACTATGCCGAGATCATGATTAACCGACACACCACTTTAATACCCTTATTGGGTAAACCCATATCGGGTTATAAATGTGAGTGCACAATGTCTATCACTTCCGTCAATCCCGAATCGTAGCAGAAAACTGATCAAAACAAGGTTTTATAGTGTTAAATATAGGGGAATGGCATTATTATAATTAATGTGAACTTCCTTATGAGAGCCCTATAAATAGAGAGGTTATGTAGTTCATTTAGAACTTTTTAAACATTTGAAGCTTTGAAGGTCTAGAGAGAGAAACTATTGTTCAAGGTGATTCAAGGTGGTGTATTGTCATATTATTCAATAGAATCATCGTTTATTATGTTCTTATTTCGATCCACACACGTACACGGATTCCGCACGTGATACGTTTTCTTCGCAATCGTGTCGGGATTTCAAATTCGACCCGGAAACGAATCCTAAATAAAATTTATTTTAATATAGCATTAGCATATGTCAGGTGTATGCCTACACCCCATGCTTAGGTCGGGAAATAAAACGAGCCGAGAATATCCAAGACACGGTCGTATTAACCCCCATTGTTTAAGTTCAAGCAAAACGAATTAAAACGGATTATTTGGATTCACGACACATAGGTCATTGATTCCATACCCGACCATGCGGTAATAATATACCGTATCCCAAGCCCGTATATGGAAAATAGGTTAAGAGTATTTACCTGGCTTAATATCTTATAGTCAAGATATAATACTAAGCACAACTGATAGAACAATTAACTTAGCACGGTTGCAATCTACTGGACGCCCTAGTCTGGAATGAATGGTATAGTAACAAATTAGAATGTTAATGGGTCTTATTCAAGTCATAGACTGGACCAGTTAACTTAAATAATGAAAACGGTATTGTACGCTAGATTTAGCGGTGTCTGGATAGAATTTAGTTTAAACCCTCACATGTACTAAGGGTCTGTTTGGTATAGGGTAATGGAATGGATGAGTGAATGGAATGAACGAGGTAATGGAATTGACAACGGAATGAAATGGATCATTCCATTACATTGTGATGTTTTTTGCTCATATGTGAATAGAATGAGTCATTACTTTGTACAATATGATAGAAAAAAAAAAGATGAAGTAACGAAACACGTTTGTGTTAAAAACAAAAATATAATTGCCTCAATAATAATAATAATATATTAATGATAAAAACAATTAATAATAAAAATTTTGATGTATATTAAAGTTTTGGTCAAAAATCAAGCAAGGATAATGCAACCAAATCTTTTGTTGTGAGGTGTGATGCTTGAATCTATGAACAATTGTATGAACAACTTGCAAATCAAATAAAGAGATGACACAAGGATTTATACGAGGAAAAAACCCTTGATCAAGAGTTGATCTCCGGCATAAAAAACCTCGGGTGATGGAAACTACCGATCACCAACTAAGATTAAACAAAAGGTTGATACAAATCGGGATGATAACAAGCTTGTTACAAGGATCACTAATGTGCAATGTGTAAGAAATGTATGAAATCGCCAAGTAAACTGCCGAGAGCTGTTCGAGAGTGTGTGTTTGCCAAAATTAGCTAAGTGTTCTAACTCAAGCTTGTTATCCCCTATTTAAAATTAGAAATAACTAAACTAACTAACTATCCGCAAATCACGCTGGCTTCCCACGATCTCCATAACGTTCACAAGGGCCAAGCACGTGCGGAATATTGAGGGAATATGCTCCACGAATATAGGCAAGACCAAGTCCATGCACATACTCCTGCAAAACAAGCTTACGCATAATGAAGACAATCGTTAGTATAAGGATAACAATAAGGATCCTAAATCCTGATCCTGCAACACCTACTGAGGATCCTTAATTCAAACAGAATTCATGATCCCGGCAGTACATGAGGATCCATGATCCTTAGGATTGGAAAATCCTCCCCTAACAATTGCCCCCAAAATATAAGGAGTAAAGTGTAAATTAGCGAGTTATATTTTCTTGATCTTATCTGTAACTAACTAACGGATATATAGCCGTTAGGATAGAACTAGCCGTTACCGATCATACGTCATTGAAGCGACATCCCTGCAGAATCATCATTATAAATTCAAGTTAGAGATAAGGGTTAGGAAGCATTTAAATTCGTGCGTTACACCCTTTAAATCCTCATTCAAAGATCAAGCAGGTACTTCTCTCCCCTTTCTCTCTTCTCCTTCTTACTCTGTTCTTCTTTAAAACCTTTGAATCACGATAAAGTTAAGATCATCCCCTGCCAAGGATCACCAGAAAGATAGTCCTTTAAAAAGCCAAGGGATCATCAAAGAGTCTCCGAAGGAACGTTGCTACTTCACTGATACTGAGATCGACAGGATTCGTCATTGCTTTCCGGCGAACGCTGTCTTTAAACCTTTTGACCCTACCGCCTTGAGTGACTTCGTTTCTGCAACTTGGGTTGCTTTTCCGGCCACCCCATTTCTGATAGGATACTCCTATCCTTTCCCTGATTTTACCCAGTCTTTCTTCTCCCTTACCGGCATATCCTATATCTAGGCTATGCCAATGATGTGGAGGGTTTTATATACCCTTGAGAGAATCATTGAGCAAGAGGATCTAGATTTGGGAATTTCGGAATTGGCCGAACTGTACAACCTTGTGAGCCATGGTTCACACCGATTTTTATTCAAACACAAACCCGGCGAAGCACACCCAATCCTCAAGACCACCAAGAACGACACCAATTGGAAGAAGCGCTTTTTCTTCGTTAGGAGGGATTCTATCCCGGATGGGAAGGATTTCCCCTTAAAATGGACCACCCACAGTAGGATAGAGGATCCTTATAGAAGGATCATAGGATAACCCTGTTTCTGCTGAGGATCACTAACCCCTATTTGTATCTTTTGTGCAGCTATCTCTGTTTCTCACATTATTCCATCACCTGCAACCAAAGAGATGATCACCGCTTTCCGGAATCTTGATCCTACAATAAGGTCATTCCAAGCAAACACCAAGGATTCTCAAGAAGTATCCTCAGGCTCAGTCACAATGTCAAGTAAGTATCCGAGTTTGTATATAATTAAATGTTTAAATGTAAATAAAACAAGAATACTTATATGTTGTTTTGTATTGGTAGGCGCTGGAAAATCCTCAAGATCAGCCTCCCGCTTTAGTGTTAGTGATCTCAGCACTGTGGCTCCCCGGTCTGGGAAGAAGAAAACTGCTGCTAGCCCAAGTGCTCTAGTCCCCAAACATGTCACCTCCAAGGGGGGAAAGAAGAGGAAGGCCATTGAAGTTGACAATCTTGAAGGCCTGCCCCTCATCTGCCACCAGTTTCAGGAATACTTTGCTGATGTAAGGATCACCAACCTTGCTTTGTTATCCTACCCACTTGAGGATCACGGATCCTGAACTTTACCTTGTCTTTTTGCAGAAATTCGCCGAGATCGAAATGCTGTTTGATGCATATGTTGAAGAGGCTGAGCAGAAACATCTGGAGTTCCAAAAGATCTTCCTGGCCAAGGATGAGACTATCTCTCGCCTTGAGAAGGATGTGAACCTGGCAAAGAAGCAGCTGGTAATGGTCCAGATAAACGCTGATCATGAGAAGCATGAGGTGCTGGAGGATGCTAAAGTCTCTACCGCCATCATCATGTACAAGATCAAGCTGCAAATGGACCGGGAAGCTGAGGATCCTGACTTTGACAGGACCACTTGGGACCAGGAGGGCTGGAAGGCGAACCTGGCTGAGCTAGACGATGAGGAGGAGGCTACCGAGGTCTTGGCGATCGAGGCAAGTGGCAGCGGGAAGGATCAAGCTGGTGGTGCTGATGCTGGTGGTGATGCAGCCAAGGTGTGAGCTGCAGAAATGGGCGATGATGGATATTTGTAGACGCGGCCGGAGCCCATTTTTTTTAGGATTTGAAAGTTTTTTGGTTGTGATGTTTTAAACAATGATGGTTTGTAATAACTAAACAATAGCTATTAGGGTTGAGGATCATGGATCCTTTGAACAATAGGTAGGATAATAGGTGGTGGAGGGATCCTCTGTTTGGGGGATGAAACCACTTGTTATCCTGCCATCTTTTATTTCCTGCACTTTTAAGACCTGTTAACAATGGACACCCTTTGCCAACCCAAGTGGACGGGCCACGTATTGCTGGTAGAAGCTTGGGTTAGCAATTTTGACAACCTTTAAGGGTTTAACTTTTGGTGAATAAATAAAACTTCAATCTTTTGGCTATTTCTTGTGTTGTTATTCTTGTTAATTCTTCATTTTTCAACTGTTGTTATATACTTTCTTTGAATTCATAAGTTAAGAATAAAGGTTTAATAAATCATGTCAAAAAGTTTTAGGATATGATCAAGGATCAAATATCCTATAATCGATAAATTCAAAAAAATAGTATAGTTTAAGGATCATAAATCCTGTTGTCAAAGGATAAGGGTCACTTATATATAAACAAAGGACAAAATTAAAGTAATTAAGGATCATACCTGAGAATCCAAGTTAGGATCCCAAACCTTTAACATTTAGAATCAGGATAACCAAAAGACAAACCTTAATAAAGGATCAAGGATCCTTGGCTGTTTGACCTGAAATGGAACATAACTTGGGACTAAGCCAATATAAGAGAAGAGTTAGCAACTGGGGACAAGCCCAACAATTCTGGGGACAAGCCCAATATACTGGGGACAAGCCCAAAAAAAAAAATCTGGGGACAAGCCCAAAGGATCTTGTGTAAACTGGAGTATGGCCCTCACTGGCGACTATCCAAACTTAGTGACATGAACATGCCAAAACCTTAGCTAACGTGAAAACGTTAGAAACCTTAGGAACGGATGTATGGTACGTCTACCATTATATGTAGGATCCCGGATACAGCCAGTACAATGAAATTGTCAGCCCCTAAAGCAAGTACTGGTCCCATTGCCATGAACTGTACCAGGATCATCGTGCACTACTGGCGATACTGGGGACAGGCCCAAAAACTGGGGACTAGCCCAAATAACGGGGGTCAAGCCCAAATAACTGGGGTCAAGCCCAAATTACTGGAGACTTCTGTGGATACTCAATCCTTCGTTAAGGATACATAAACCTTTTGCAAAACTCAGAATCAAGTGAAAGGAGGATAAAGGATCCAGGATCCTTTTCCTTGTATAAAGGATAATTAAAGAATGGAATAGTTTCAGATTAGATCATTACCAAAATGAGGATCACCCATCCTCTAAGGATCCTTCAAGGATGTGGATCATAAATATTGCTAAGGATCACACATCCTTATTACATGAAGTATTTCTTCAGGTGGACAGCATTCCAAGCTCTTGGTAGCAAATAACCTTCCATTGTTAGCAATCGATATGCCCCCTTTCCAGCCTCAGCTTCAATCAGGTAGGGGCCTTCCCACTTTGGTGCCAATTTTCCGTCAGCAGGATTTGTGGTATTCTGAAATGCTTTCCTTAATACCATATCACCAACTTGGAACTTCCTGATCCTGACATTCTTATTGTAGGCTCCAGCCATCCTTTGTTGATAACTAGCCATCCTTATCCTTGCCAAATCCCTGAGTTCTTCTATAGTATCCAAATCTTGAACCAAGTTTTCAGCATTCTCTTCAGGATCACGGATGCTTGTTCTTGCAAGAGGAACCACCATTTGTGTAGGGATCACTGATTCTGCCCCAAATACCAAAGAAAATGGAGTTTGGCCAGTGGCATTCTTGGGAGTTGTCCTATCATCCCATAGTACATAAGGTAGTTCTTCTGCCCACTTTCCTTTCTTGGATCCAAGCTTCTTCTTCAAGTTGTTGATGATGATCTTGTTGGATGATTCTGCCTGACCATTAGCTTGTGGGTGGACTGGTGTTGATGTTATCATCTTAATCCCCCAGCTGTCACAAAAGTTAGTAGTTCTACTCCTAATAAATTGGGATCCATTATCACAAACAATTTCAGAAGGAATACCAAATCTAGTAATAATGTTTCTTTTAATAAAGGATATCACTTCCTTTTCTCTGACTTGAGCAAAGGCTTCAGCCTCTATCCACTTGGAGAAGTAATCAGTCATAGCAAGCATGAATACTTTTCCACCAGGTGCCTTAGGAAGTTTACCAACTATATCCATTCCCCATCTCATAAATGGCCAAGAAGAGGATATAGGATGTAAGAGCTCTGCTGGTTGGTGAAGGATATTACTATGTCTCTGACAAGGATCACACTTTCTGGCATAATCCACAGCATCCTTCTTCATAGTAGGCCAATAGTATCCTGTCCTCAGGATCCTTGAGAATAATGCCCTGCCCCAGTGTGGTTTCCACAATCTCCTTCATGAAAATCCTTTAGGACTTCTTGGATTTCAGGATCCTCAATGCATCTTAGATATGGTCCTGCAAGAGATCGTTTATATAGCATGTTATTCAATATTGTAAACTGAGATACCTTAATTTTGAAAGCCCTGGGGTTTTCTCCTGTAGGAATCTCTCCATGTTGGATAAATATTTTGATTGGGAGGATCCATGATCCTGAATGAGATTGTGTATCATCACTAGGGATGATTGCAGAATCTTCTCCTATCTCCATGGCTACATGATCCTCAATAGTGGGGGTTAGGATGTGGATAATAGGGACCCTAATATCCTCTGGAATCTTCAAGGATGATCCTAGATTGGCCAATGCATCAGCCTCTGCATTCTCTTCCCTTGGTACCTGTGTTAAACTAAAGGAATCAAAAGAGAGTGCCAATTATTTGACTATCTCTGAATATTTGATTAGCTTTTCACCTTTAACAGCATAGGATCCATTAAAGTGATTAGTAATTAACAATGAATCTACATGTACCTCAAGATACCTGATCCTCATATGCTTAGCAATTTGCAAACCAGCTATCAAGGCTTCATACTCAGCCTCATTGTTAGTAGTTTGAAACTCACAAGCTATGGAGTGGGGTATTATGCCCCCCTGTGGCGATTTTAGTAGTATTCCAAGTCCTGTTCCTTTGACATTAGAGGCTCCATCAGTGAAGAGTATCCAAGGATCCTTAGTCTCTTCCAGCTGTTGGACTTCTAACTCAGCTTCCTTTTGCAAGTCACTACTAAAATCTGCCACAAAGTCAGCTAAGGCTTAGGATTTGATGGCAGTCCTTGGTTCATATCTTATGTCATAAGCGCTAAGCTTCACCTTCACTGCCCACTTAGCCATCCTTCCTGACATTTTAGGTTTCCTGAGAACATTCTTAATTGGAAAATTAGTTTTAACAATAATGGCATGAGTTTCAAAATAATGTCTTAATTTAGTAGATGCCATAATTAATGCAAGGATAAGTTTTTCTAAATGTGAATACCTGGATTCAGCATCAAGCAAACTCTTACTTACATAATAGACAGGATGTTATGTACCTTCGTGATCCTTAACAAGGACCGCACTTACTGCTTTAGAGGATACCGCTAAATACAAGGATAATATATCCCCTCTTTCTGGTTTCATCAAGGCAGGGGCTGAGGATAGGTAATCCTTAAGAGCTTTGAGAGCGTTTTCATGCTTTTCAGTCCATTCAAATTTTTTGTTCTTTCTCAAAATGTCATAGAATTCCTTGCATTTTTCTGATGGCTTGGATATGAACCTGTTCAAGGCTGCGATCCTGCCTGTCAATCTTTGCACATCCTTGGCATTGGTAGGAGATTTGAAATTCACAATAGCCTTAATTTGCTCTGGACTTGCTTCAATGCCTCTTTTTGTCACCATATAGCCTAGGAATTTACCTGCTTTAACACCAAAGTGACACTTGGAAGGATTTAGTTTCATATTAAATTTATCAAGGATATTGAATGCTTCCTCCAAGTCTCTAAGGTGATCCTCAGCTTTCTTGGACTTAACCACCATGTCGTCTATATAGACTTCCATAGTGTGTCCAATTTGTTCCTTGAACATCATATTGACTAGCCTTTGATAAGTAGCACCTGAATTCCTCAGTCCAAATGGCATAGCAATATAACAATATATACCAGTTGGGGTCATAAAGGCTGTATCCTCTTGATCAGATGGTTCCATCTGAATTTGTTGAAATCCAGATGAAGCATCCATAAAAGTCAACAACTCATGACCCGCGGTAGCATCCACCATGGAGTCAATGTGGGGTAATGGGAAAGGATCCTTGGGACATGCCTTGTTTAAAATCAGTAAAATCGACACATACCCTCCACTTTCCATTTTTCTTTTGAACAACAACCACATTGGCTAACCACCTTGGATACTTAACCTCTCTTATCATACCTGCCTGAAGTAGTTTATCTACCTCTTCCTGGATAATAGCATTCCTCTCAGGTGCAAATTTTCTCCTTTTTTGATGAATTGACTTGAATGACCTGTCAATGCCAAGTTTATGAGTAATTATATCTTTAGATATACCTGTCATGTCCTCATGCTTCCAGGAAAAGGTAGTTTTCCTCCTCTTAAGGAAGGATACTAGATCCTGTTCAATATTGCTGAGGATCCCTGATCTTATGAAGACTATGGATTCAGGATCATGAGGATCCATAAGGATTTCTTTCACATCCTGTTCTCTTGCCTCCAAGACATCTCTTGAAGGATGCTTTAATTGCTATTGCTCCCTTGGTCTTGAGGCTGGCTTCATTGATGACGTGTAGCAATTCTTAGCTTCTTGTTAATCACTCTCAATTTTCACCACTCCCCATGGGCTAGGAAGTTTTACACATTGATGATAGGTAGATGGGACTGCCTTTATTTCATGTATCCATGGCCTGCCAAGGATAACATTACAACAGGATAAGCAATCTGTAACACAAAATTTTTTATAAGAATGAAGTCCTTCAATATAGATGGGGAGTTTGATGTCCCCCAATGTGTTCTTGGTTTCTCCACTGAATCCCACAAGAACTGAGGATCTTGGTACAATATCCGATTCAGGGATATTCATCTTCTTGAGGACATCAAGCTGAATGATGTTTACCGAGCTTCCTCCATCTATCAGGATCCTGCGAACAAAGTGGTTAGATATAAACAAAGTGATAACAAGACCATCATGATGAGGATCCTGCACATCAACACGATCATCCTCATCAAAAGTTATAACTTTCTCCTGTGTAACAGTAGAGGTCCGGATGGGTCTATCTCCATTATCCATCTTGGTCTCCTTGGCATGTCTTTTGGCTGCTGAAAAGGAAGTACCACAAATGTCTGATCCACCGGATATGAAGTTTATAACTTGTGCATCTGCTGGGGGAGCAAGAGCTCTTTCTGGGATCCTCTCAGGATCCTGGGTCCTTGACTTCTTTCTTCCCAAAAGCTCCTTCAAGTGCCCCTTGCTTAACAAATAACCAATCTCTTTTCTAAGTGCAATACACTCCTCAGTGAGATGTCCGAAATCCTCATGATATGCACACCATTTGGACTTGTCTTTTGTTGCGGCTGGTTTATCACTTTTCCTTGGCCATCTTGCTTTCTCACCTAGATTCTGCATTGCAAGAATTAGTTCATTGTTATCAACAGAAAAACAGTATTCAGAAATTGGAAGATAATCCTCATCATCCTCTTCTTGTTCTACTGCATGCACATTCTGGTTATCAGGCTTGTTGTATGACTTGAACTTGTTATTCTTGAAGTAGGATCCTTGCTTTTCCTGTTTTGCGGATCCTGCCAATCTCTCCTGGATCTTTTTATCGTCCTCTAATCGGATGAATCTAAGGGCCCTGGTTCTTACTTCATCAAGATTCCTGCATGGAGTCATAACAAGACCATCATAGAATAATGAATCCCTAAGCAAACCCATTTTAAAGGCTTCCACAGCCGTAGCTATATCCAGGTTAGGGATATCTAAGGATTCTTTACTAAACTTAGTGATGTAATCTCTAAGTGATTCATTTTGACCTTGTGTTACCCTATATAAATCACTAGTTAAATGTTCAAATTTTCTGCTACATGAGAATTGACTATTAAACAGATTAACTAGATTGGCAAATGAAGTAATAGAGTAAGGGGGAAGACTTAGCAGCCATTTAAGAGCATATCCTGTAAGTGTGGATCCGAAACCCTTGCATAGACATGCTTCTTTTAACCTCTCTGGGATGGGGTTGATCTCCATCCTTTCTCTATATTGAGCTACATGTTCTTCTGGATCCGTTGAACCATCATACAGCTTCATAGTTGGTATTTGGAACCTTTTGGGTATCTCAGCATCACAAATAGGTAGTGCAAAATGAGATATCCTATGGCTCCCATCTGCAATTTCAGGAATGGGCTTAACCACTCCTGGAACACTGGATATCATATCCTTCAGCTTCTGTAATTCCCTAGCCATAGCTTGATTGATACCTGTATCCTGCATAGAGCCATGGTTAGTGTTATAAGAATTATTGAAAGTGTTACCTCCCAGAGGATTCAAGTTTGGAATCGCAGATGTGAATCCATATTGACGGGATTCTGGTATGATTGAAGGACCAGAAGAGGCAATGGTCTGCATTGGAATGAAGTCTCCTTGATGAACATCTGTGCTTGGGGGTTGTACACTTCTTAAGAATTCTTGATCCTGAAAGATGTTGGATCCTTGAACCTGGAAGGAGGATCCTTGAACCTGAGAGGATCCTTGAACCTGTGAGGATCCTTGGACCTGTGAGGATCCTTGGATCTGAGAGGATCCTTGAACCTGAGAGGATCCTTGAACTGTGTGGGTCCCCAAATATCCTCCTGAGCTGACGAAGGATCCCTGATGCTGGAAAGAGGATCCCGAAGGCTTAAAACAGGATCCTGAAGGCTGGAAGTGAGACCCAAAAGCCTGACTCATAGTTGTTGTTCCATAACGCCTTCCCAATGGTTCGGTTTGATATTGGATGTCCGGAGCTGCAGTTTGCAAGGCGGTTATGGCTGGAGTGTCGAAATCTAATGACCTTGGTATTAGAGGAGAGTGATCCTCCCCCGATCTCTTCTGTTTCTTGATGTCACCAATTTCTCGGAGGATCCTTTCGTTGGTTTTGTCCTGCTCTTGTATGTGATCCCTCATCTGCAAAATCAGAGTAAAAAGATCATTAGTAGTAGGATTAGAAGAAACAGAAGAAGTTGGTGGTTTTGGAAAAATGGGGCTTTGTCTCTTTGCAGCATTTTCAGCATTCTTCTGGGATCCAGAAGGTGGTGGAGGCAAAGGTGGAATGCCCTGTGAAGAAGTGACTGCCGGCATTGAAATGGAAGTGTTTTTTGCTGAAGAAGCCATCTGCTTGGTTGTAACAAACCGAAATGATCACAAAAGCAAAAACTTCTTAGGAATGAAGCACCAATTGCCCCACGGTGGGCGCCAAACTGTTTTGGTCAAAAATCAAGCAAGGATAATGCAACCAAATCTTTTGTTGTGAGGTGTGATGCTTGAATCTATGAACAATTGTATGAACAACTTGCAAATCAAATAAAGAGATGACACAAGGATTTATACGAGGAAAAAGCCCTTGATCAAGAGTTAATCTCCGGCATAAAAAACCTCGGGTGATGGAAACTACCGATCACCAACTAAGATTAAACAAAAGGTTGATACAAATCGGGATGATAACTAGCATGTTACAAGGATCACTAATGTGCAATGTGCAAGAAATGTATGAAATCGCTAAGTAAACTGCTGAGAGCTATTCGAGAGTGTGTGTTTGCCAAAATTAGCTAAGTGTTCTAACTCAAGCTTGTTATCCCCTATTTAAAATTAGAAATAACTAAACTAACTAACTATTCGCTAATCACGCTGGCTTCCCACGATCTCCATAACGTTCACAAGGGCCAAGCACGTGCGGAATATTGAGGGAATATGCTCCACGAATATAGGCAAGACCATGTCCATGCACATACTCCTGCAAAACAAGCTTCTGCATAATGAAGACAATCGTTAGTATAAGGATAACAATAAGGATCCTAAATCCTGATCCTGCAACACCTACTGAGGATCCTTAATTCAAACAGAATTCATGATCCTGGCAGTACATGAGGATCCATGATCCTTAGGATTGGAAAATCCTCCCCTAACAATTAATATTAGTATTATTAATAATAATAATAATAGAATGAATCATTACTTTATACAATTTGATAGACAAAAAAGACAAAGTAACGAAACACAATTGTATTAAAAACGGCAAAAATATAATTGGCTCAATAATAATAATAATATATTAATAGTAAAAAAAATTAATAATAAAATTTTTGATATATATTGATAATAATAATAATAATAATAATAATAATAATAATATATTTCTTTCCATTCCTTGAAAGAATGAAAAAAACACCCCCTTACAAAGGAATGAAAATTGTTATATTTGGAAGGAGTTACATTTCTTCGGAATGCTCCATTCCATTACTAAATGATACTAAACATGTTTCTTTTCATTCCATCAGAATAATCCATTCCATTCCACCTTCTATTCGTTCGTACCAAACGCTATCTAAGACTTGTATAATATGGGCAAACATGATTACATTCTGGAATATAAATGAAATTGAATGAATTTGACCAAATTCGGTTAACTTATGTGAACTATGTTACATAAGCTAACCGTACGCACATAGGTGGTATTGGGTGATCAGATGAGCCTTAAACAGGTTCAATATGCCAAAACATGTTAATTATGTTACCACATCAGTAGGTTATTCATTTTATATGTTCATCATAGTTTAAAACCCATTTATGCACAAAAGGGCATAATTGGTATTTTCATGGCATAATTCATGAACTTACATAAAACCCGACAAACAATTATGACCAAGTAGTATAACCACATAGGGTTATCCTACATATAATTATGGTCATAATGCAGCTTAGAATCAGTAGCTAAAGTTGCTAATTCGGGTCAGAATCGAAAGTCAAAGCAGAAGTCATACTGCTTGACTTTCAGTTGCGAACCGACATATAAACTGGAAATGACGGGCTGAAAATCTGTTAAAACATTTACAAGTTCATTTTATAAGTTTTCCGAAAATCTGCCTTTTGACTTTTTATTGAACATAACTTTGACCCGTCATTTGACCAACTTAACGTGATTTACAGGGGGTGCCATTTTGAGGGATTAACACCTAACTTATTACGATCATGTAGTCATGTTCGATTCGAACAATGGTTGGACCATAATGGTCTAAAATGAAAGTCAAAGCAAAAGTCAATTTGATTGACTTTCGGCTAATATTAGCCTATAAAATGAAAAGAGCAGGGATGTAACACTTACTAGTGATCTAATAGAATGTTTAGAACTCAAAGGAAGCTCCCTTTATGATCTAGAACCTCCAAATTAGCATATAGAAAAGAAGAAGTGGAATGAGCAAATGAAAAGTTCAACTAAGGTTCCTATTTATACTTGGAGTTGGGTTACAAGATTGATCCAGGTGTTTAGAACTGATCTAGGATCATTCCGGGTGCCCCTTGACATGTTAAGAGCTGAAGATGGGTGGCACAATGCAAGAAATGTGGCAGGAGAACAGGCTACCTTGGCTAGCACATAATTCTGACATCTGCAGGTCCCTTACGGACCGTAAGGGATTAAGTCTTATGGTCCGTAAGGAACTTTGGCGCACAAAATTTTGAATTTGGTTGCAGAATGTAAGAACATAAGACACACGGCCCATAACCGACTTCCAGTGACAAATCAATTTATATGCTTAAGGTCCGTAAGGTTTGAAACTCATACGGTCCGTAAGCGGTCACTCAGAGGCCAAAAATGGCATGTTGACACATATGGACCCTGTTCAAACATTCTTCCATATAATTTGCACATTTTAGTCCCTCTCGCCAAACAACGTGACATAAAATGAGAGTTTATCGGACACGTGTCTTTATATTATTCGAAACAAATTTCCAAGGTGTTACAGATTGACAACCACAACTTTATTATTTTCATGTCGTCTTTAGAGTTTTTGTTGTGTTACTATTGTCACCCTTACTTTAAAATGCTGGTTTTTAAACGAATCTGTTAAACCATCAAGATGATAGCCATTTTGATTTTAACACCGCTACCAAAAACTCTTAGACTACCCATAATGGTTAATGCCCTCTAAGGGTAGGGGTGTTCAAAAAGCTTGCGGCTCGCAGCTCGCTCAAAACTTGCTTGAAAATAGTTCGAAAAAAGCTCGGTTTGTGAACGAGCCGAGCTTGAGCTAGGCCTAGCTGGGTTCGTGAGCAAGCTCGATAAGGTTTACCATATATATTAGTATAGCCACAACTTGTTTGGCTTGAGTATGATCCGAAGAAAATGAACCATGGAACTATAGTAAAATTTTCAAAATAGAAGGTGAGAAAAGCTCAAGCTAGTAATGTCACACCCTGACTTTTGTGGAAGCGTGATTACGTGTGACTTGCTGAGTATCATTGCATTCAACCATAACAAACAACTATATGATAGAAACCATGATGTTCATCCATAATTAAGTTTTAAAATATTACAACCAACCTTGTTTACCAACAAACCAAGACTTCAAGTTTTAAAATACACAACAACCAAAGTTTAAAGTTCCATACTGGACTTCACAAAAGACACTAGTAAAACGAGGCTTTGAACCATGTATCCTATCAAGGATAAAACACACGATTCAAACCCTTCAGTGCTGGATGACATCACTTATTTGAGACACAACTTGATATCTTGAACGCCCGCCAGATCCATAATCAGTTTCCTGAAATACATGTAGTTTGGAAACATCAACAAAAGTTGAGCGAGTTCATGTATGTTGTATGTGTGCACGAATAACCTTGTAAAACTTCTGTATGTATGTATGTATTTGTAAACCGGTATGAAAGCAACAAGGAAACATATCAATTAATGGTTTGCAAGGCCATTAATATGTGTGCAACGATGTAGGAATTGCTCAATCCTTTTATGCGTATTTTGTACCGGTCCATCCGGCGGGAACGACATAGTCACCACATGGTATTCCGCCACCTTTGGACCTTCCATTTTCAAGTTCCAGAATTCTGTTTCCAACTTCTGGATTTCTGCCCGAGAACAATACTTTTTACGCATCAGCTCTTTCAGTTCATTCCATGTCAAAGCAAACGCAGCAGCCTCACCCAACATCTGGACCTAAAGATTCCACCACAACAATGCTCCATCTAGAAACAGTCCATAAATGTACGTGACTTGTTGCTCTAGAGTACATTTACTCATCCGCAAAACAGAATCCGTCTTCTCGACCCAACGTACAAAGGCTAAGGCACCCCAGTGCCGTCGAAATTCAGGGGCTTGCAGCCCAAAAACTGCTTATAGGTACAGCCTGTACACAAGCATCATCATTCACAGAAAGCATTAGCAAAGCACAATTGGAAATGTCCAAACGTAGTGTAATGTGTCTTAGGTGACTTGACATTACCGTTGGGTGGGTTATTTCCTGCGGTACCTCCGCTGTGTTCGGAGCGAATTGCCTCGTGCTGTGCGATGGCCTGTGAGATAAGCTCTTGTAATTCCGCCTCTGTCGTCGGCAGCGAGTTGTTGGTATCTGTATTCCTTCGTGGCGCATCTTTCTTCTAAGAAGAAGATCGGATAGGTTAGGTCTTATTCGTCGACTTAAATAGGTAGTTGTCTAGAGGTCGTATGTACATATATATATATAAGAAATCATCATATCAAACAATCATGCAACAACACAATCATTGCATAAACATGTAACCCAACAACGTATTTAGTGAGAACATGACGATTAAGCTTCCAATAATTACCAACCACAATCACATTGTTTACAAGTATATCACATCAAGAGGGACATAGGGTCACACTACCCTTGTCAAATGAGTCTGTCAATATGCTATTTTGGTGAGAGCACTACATTGTTCTGTCGTGTATGCTATTTATTGCTTTTCCAGCTTCGTTAAAAAATAGTAGTTCTTTGATGTTCCATATCTAATTGAAAATCCTATGATAGTTTAAGTGCCGAAAAGCATACACGACAGAACAATGGTGTTTGCCCGAGTTAATAGATGTGGTTCTTACGTGATAACCTTTAATGAACTTCGACATAAGTTCCCGAAGGTCCTAAGTGCATGTTTCCTAGATTCTCGAAATTTTGTATTCTGTGTGTAACTGTTTTGTGTACCGTGTATAAAACACAACATTAGCGTATGTTTAAAAACAAATTTTGACTCACTGCTCTTCGGTATGCTTTCTTCCTGAATCCGCAGCTGATGACAACCCGATCAAAAATCATTCTTAGAATAGTAGTTGGATCCTTGCAGTTGGTCGAATAAGTCATTAATCCTCGGCAAGGGATACCGATTCTTGATGGTTGGCTTGTTGAGCTCTCGGTAGTCGATGCACCTTCGAAGCTACCATCATTCTTTTTGACGAACAACACTGGAGCTCCCCAAGGCGAGAAGCTCGGCCATATGAATTCTTTATCTAGTAACTCCTGAAGCTGCATGGATAACTTTTGTATCTCTGAAGGCGCAAGTCGATAAGGTGCCTTGGCTACAAGCGCGGCGCCTGGAACCAAGTCAATGTGGAATTCGACTTGCCGTCGAGGAGGTAATCCTGGTAAGTCTTTAGGGAAGACCTCAGGATATTCCCTTACCACAGGGATATCTCCAAGCTTTATAACACAACCTCTTAATCACTTCATTCGTCTCTACTAACTTTCCGCTAGCCAATTCTATCGAATACTGGATGTCTAACTTACTAGCAACTAAATCAAGCATGTTCTTAAAGTCTAGAAATACGAAGCTAAAATCGGCACCAGTATCAAACAGCACAGATGCATAAGGTTGATTAAGAGGGGACGTACCGGTAACCACGTTTGGATCCTGGCGTGCTTCCCTAGCTCCGATGTTGAACACTCTTCCACGTGCCTGGTTTTTTTTAGGGCAATATTTTCTGAAATGCCCTATGTCACCACAGTTAAAACAACCTTGGCCACGTCCTTGATCATCCCCATTTCCGCCCTGATAGTTGTTGTTGTTGTTTCCTTTGCGATTTCCGCTACCATCTTGACCTCCATTTCCACGTCCAGTACCAAGCCAACACGTCTCCTTGGCATGCCCCACTTTGCCACAGTTATCACATTTTCCATATCTACATCCCCCAGTATGATGACGTTGGCAATTGTCACACTTAGGTAGGTTACCCATGTACCTTCTTCCCTTATCAGCATTGTTGTTGTTATTCTCCCGAATACCCTTCTTGAAATTTGTAAACTTCCTCTTGTTCTCCCAAATGACTCCACATGAGTCTCCTTTTTCTTCTCAGAGATTGGAAATTTTCCCAATCTAACCGC
Source organism: Helianthus tuberosus (assembly GCA_030545235.1). Lineage (NCBI taxonomy): Eukaryota > Viridiplantae > Streptophyta > Magnoliopsida > Asterales > Asteraceae > Helianthus > Helianthus tuberosus. The sequence goes on from CM060411.1 coordinate 92,612,024, forward strand.
TTCTTCAGTGAGCGCCACACTTAAGTCAATAGCATCGGTAATTGTTGGAGGCTTTGATGATGTCACCATGATCAGAATCTGAGGTGCCAATCCCCAGATGAATCGTTCTATCCTCGTAAACTCCGGTTCTACCAGATATGGAACAACTCTTGACAAATCATGAAATCTCTGCACATATTACGCCACCTTTGGACCTTCCATTTTCAAGTTCCAGAATTATGTTTCCAACTTCTGGATTTCTGCCCGAGAACAATACTTTTTATGCATCAGCTCTTTCAGTTCATTCCATGTCAAAGCAAACGCAGCAGCCTCACCCAACGTCTGGACCTAAAGATTCCACCACAACAATGCTCCATCTAGAAACAGTCTAGAAATGTACGTGACTTGTTGCTCTGGAGTACATTTACTCATCCGCAAAACAAAAGCAATGCTCCATCTAGATTCAGGGGCTTGCAGCCCAAAAACTGCTTATAGGTACAGCCTGTACACTACCATCATCATTCACAGAAAGCATTAGCAAAGCACACTTGGAAATGTCCAAACGTAGTGTAATGTGTCTTAGGTGACTTGACATTACCGTTGGGGGGTTATTTCCTGAGGTACCTCTGCTGTGTTTGGAGCGAATGGCCTCGTGCTGTGCGATGGCCTGTGAGATACACTCTTGTAATTCTGCCTCTGTCGTCGGCAGCGGGTTGTTGGTATCTGTATTCCTTCGTGGCGGCATCTTTCTTCTAAGAAGAAGATTGGATAGGTCAGGTCTTATTCGTCGACTTAAATAGGTAGTTGTCTAGAGGTCGTATGTACATATATATATATAAGCAATCATCATATCAAACAATCATGCAACAACACAATCATAGCATAAACATGTAACCCAACAACGTATTTAGTGAGAACATGACGATTAAGCTTCCAATAATTACCAACCACAATCACATTGTTTACAAGTATATCACATCAAGAGCGACATAGGGTCACACTACTCTTGTCAAATGAGTTTGTCAATATACAAAACTCACGTAGTCAAGAAGTGGTCTTCAAAAGTCTTCACAATCCCGGCTCAATAGTAGTGCTCTCACCAAAAGTAATGCATCTGCATAAGACCAAAAACCTACTGTACTGATGGCGGGGGAGGAGGAGGGAAGAAAAGCAAACTGCAAACATGTGGGAGCTCCTCCTCGAGCTCGTATGCACGGTGAAGTAAGTAACTGATTTGCTGCTCGATAGTAAGGAAACGTGCATCAAAACCTGGAAAAGGTGTAAGAGCAGCAGGTGGATGCGCAAAAGGAGACGGTGATGAATGTGGAGGAACAAAAGTAGGCTGGCAGGGACTAGGTGGGGGACGCGGAGTCCACTCAAGCTCCAAAACTCTGCGACTCAAAACCTCAAACTGTAACTGAAGCGATAAAAGCAACTCATCTCGTGTGTAGCCAACAAAATGTGTGGTATGATAGGGGTCTGAGATCGGCATAGTGTATGGTGGGAACCATCGGAATGGCTCGTCAAGCGGTGCTGATATGAAAGGTGTGAATGGTATCGTCTGCGGAATCAGAGGAAAAGCTGCTGAAGCAAAAGGATCATAACTCGGATGCTGGCCTGAAGTACCTTCACCTAGACGGGGTGCAGGGATGTCCTGTAAGAAAGTAATCAGCAAATCTGTACGATGGACATCAGACTCTACAAGAGGGAGAGGAGCAACATCAGCGGGTGTGGGTGGAGGGATAAATGGCTCAACAATAGGAAGATCAACAGGTGCAGGAACTGGGTCAGGAATAAGAGGTGCAATGTCTGGTAAACCAAATGGGACATGGTCAGGATCGAGAATCGGCTCAGGATCAACAGGTGCAACATCTGGCTGACGAAAAGGAACAAGATCTAGCTCAGGACCAGGCTCGGGGTCATGTGGAGAAGATGGTGCAGCAGACATAGCGGTGTCCTCGTCTGAGTCAGTAGCAAAAAGCTGCAATCCGGCCGCCTGTAAAGCTGAAGATGTCACAGACTCAAAGGAGTCTGAGACCGAGTGCAGACTGGTGTCAGAAGATATCTCAATGACAGGAACTACAGGAGGTGGGACAGCTACAACATCCTCATCTATCTCCCCATCGCCCTGGGCGTCAACTGGAGGACCGTCTACAAACAAATCGACATCGTCATCGAACAATTCATCGAAAGGCCAATCCTCGAGGGGAACGACACAAGAGGAACGAGATCGAGGATCGGAGCCACGATGTGCTCACCATCGGGGTGACCAATGATGAGGCGATCATGGACTGGAGCAGGAATGTCAAAAGGATCCTCATCAGGGAAACCATCAGCAATAGTAAACCATCGCCAAAGTCTGGTAACGCGGATGGCTGGAAGTCGTCCTCGTCCTCAGATAGCATATCAGGATCACTCTCAGTGTCTGACGTAAATATCTCTGGCTCGGGTATAACCTCGTCGTCTGAAACGACAGCCATCGGGTCATGGGAATCAGAAGTCACACCCCGACCACGTAAAACAACAAATCGTGGCGGAAACGTCGGGGAGTGTTGTAACAGAATCATTGTTTCACAACCATAGATTAAATTATTTCGTTTTATTGAATTATTGAACTCATTGTATTATTACAATTCAGATAAATACAAATATTGTCTTTCGAATTTTAAAGTCACTAAGGCACGAGTCCATCCTATGTATAGCATGCATCAACAATCATCACATGACAGCACCTGAAACATATATGAAAATAGGTACGTCAGCATAAAAATGCCTGTGAGTAACATAGGTTTTGTGAATTAGATTCATGGCTTCAGTTAACACAAGAAAAATGTTTTATGTTTATAAAATAATAGCCATGAATCCTTGTAAAAAGTTTGGTTTCGAAAATACATTGCTTTGATAAAAAGGTTTTGTAGTACATGTAAAAATATACTTTGGTTTTGAAATAGTTAAGTAGATAGTATATCAAATATACTTTGGTTAATGAAATAGTAAGTTTGGTAGTATATCTCAAGTATACTTTGGTTTTGTAAATAGCATCGCAAACTATGCTTTGGTTTGGAAATAACATATCAACTATGCTTTGGTTTTGAAAATAGCATATCAACTATGCTTTGGTTTGCAAATAATATATCAACTATGCTTTGGTTTAAAAATAGCATATCAACTATGCTTTGGTTTGAAAATAACATATCAACTATGCTTTGGTTTGAAAATAGCATATCAACTATGCTTTGGTAAATAACAAGGTCAGTAGTATATTAAAACATATGTTGGATTTTGTACATAGTATATCAAATTGTACTTTGGTTAATAATATCACATTGGAGAGCACATCAAACTGTACTTTGGTAGTATATCAAAATATACAAAGAAACTGTGATTTAGCATTCATCCAAACCTTAGTGTATCAAACTACACTTTGGAGACTATAGAAATACCACAAAGGCAATTTCTATTTGGTTAAAATTTGGTTTCTGACATTCCATACAACAGGAATGGGGTGTCTAGTCCTATAGCGCTATATCGTACTACCAATCGGCTTGGTGAATGTATAAAGAGAATACAATCCAACAATTAGTTTTAAAATCTTTAAAAATTTGTGTTTAACCCAAAGATAATTGTTCAATTCGTCAAAAGATAAGTGCTAACATGTATAGTCATATAGTTGAAATCATGAAAATAACAAATAGGCACATATGTTTCACCCCAAAACATTTGAAAGCAGTAAAAGAGGGGACTATGTACTCACATAATCACCTTGAAAACATGTAAAAAGAGGGGGGTCTATGTACTCACTTGAGATTGCAAGTATCCTTGATTAAGTGTCCTAACGAAGCTCAGGAAATCAAGGAATCAAGTGGCACCTAGTATGGAATCACTAATTAAACAATCGGTTCCTAAGTCGAAAGATTGGGTAGAATGAGGTCTCGTAAACCAAATGAGCATTGGAACTCATGTGATATGGTTTAACGAAGTCTACATTCTAAAACGGAACCTATCCTAAGTGCTTACGACCCGTTATGACCCATTAAGGTAGCTTACGCTACTTTAACGCGTCGTTCGCGCAAACGCTCGTTCGAGATGTCTAACTAGTCCTATGACAAGTATTATATGCCTAAACATGTTTAATTATGTTGCATAATCAGTTAAGTGACAAAAGTTTAAGTTACATATGCTTAAAATCCAATTATGCATGAAAAGGGCATTTTGGTAATTTACCTAAGGCATATAAAGTACCTATCATACAACTACTTAAACTATGTGACCATAAGGTATAACCTCGGAAGGTTATTCCCTATACAACTATGGTCACTAAACATACTTGGTCAGATCCTAATGATCGACCAAACGGGTCGAGTTAGAAAGTCTAAGCGGTGGTTTAGACCGCTTGACTTCGACTCTAAACAAGCACTAAACTAAAAGTGACGAGCTAAACATGTTAAAACATGCTTAACTAAGTTAGAAAACAGGTTTTGATATCAAAACAAAGTGTTTTGATACCCAAGAGTAGTTTGGTTGCAAAATACGCATTTTGACCGAAACTACGACTCGTCACTATGCCTAGTCAACGTGGTAATCAGTAGGTATAGTCACAAGGGACTATAACCATCGTGATTACGCTCACATTGCAAAGTTCAAAAGAAATTTGTGTTGACCAAAGACTGGTCAAAGCAGAAAGTCAAACACTGTTTGACTTTCACGCTTGAAAAGCGATAAAAGAACGAAAGAAGCTTACAAAGGGTCCAAGCTAGGGAGAACTTGATCTATAATACTCAGGTATGAAGCAAAGGCTTCAACTTAGAGCATTAAAATGATCAAGGGTGGAGAAAATGGAGTGAAGGCATGGCTATATATAGTTTTCGGTAAACTGTTAAGATCGTTTCTTGCTAAAGAGGGATCAATCTAGGCCATACATGTAGGCAAATGGTTTTAGAAACTATGGGGACATGATAAATAAGCTAAAACAAGCAGATGGTATCCAAAACAATGGTTAAAAACCATCAAAACAGCTGAAATGGACCAAGTTCAATGTTTCTGTCTGTGCATAGGTCACGCCCCACGTAAGATATGGGCTCATCTTACGCGGCCCGCGAGAGCCTAGTTTGACAGAATGTCAAAACTAGTCCCTGCAATTGAAAAACTTGTATTTTGATGCATTTTTGACACGTTTACCCCATTCCAAGGCTCTAAAATGAAGTTAAAGTATAGGGGACATAAAATATGCTCAAAAACATCTCGGATGTCGGTTCCTTTGGTCGTACGGTCACGTTGTTTGGTTATTTACGACAAAACCATAACGGACGCGAAAACGATCCAAATTAAGCGACGAATGGTATTTTTGCATTCCAATCACTAAAATAAAATATTTTAATGATTACAAAAAATTTTTGGATGTCCGGATATGGTTCAGAACGTAAGATATGCGCGAAAATGCAAACTTATGCACTTTTTGACGTTTTTAGTCCCTATTGATCAAATAAGTTTATTTTAGCATACTGAACCCCTCAAAGCCTATTTCTAAGCTATGTAAAGGATATTTAGGGTATGTTTAACTTATGATCAAGTTCCGGAATGCTTGTTACCATACAAATCGGCATAGTTTCGCAGTTTGACGCAAATAGTCCCTGCGATCGAATAAACTTGATTTCGACACACCAAACCATCCAAAACTTATTTCTAAGTTATGTAAAGGTTATTTAAGGTACGTTAAGCTTGTGTCACTATTCCAGAGTGTTTTTTGCATTAAACTGATTATGTTTACGCATCAGTTCGCGTATAACCTTCTTGAAAGCGATTTAAAGCTCGAAATCGAACAAGTATTGATATGTGCAAATGATACACATATTTATACAAATCCCAAGTATGAAACACAATATTTCATTGGTTTGGTATTTGTTTGATGGTCGTAGTGACACATGTGTTACATCAGACAGCCCACTCTCTGAAAATGACATGATGTCTGTAACATAACAATCATAACATGTGCACATATATTAACTGTTAGGAAACTTTATTTGTAAGTATTGAAGAAAATCAGATTCAGCTTGATCTATGAAGAAGATGAAATCTTGAAGATCACAACAAGAAGAAGAAGATCAGATAGGACAACTGAAAGCAACAAAATCTACCTCAAAGTATCATAAGCTGATCAAGAACTGAAAGAAGATTATCAGAGAAAGTCTTTCTGATGGATCTGATGATATTTCTGATGAAATATCATCAGTTTCTGACGATTCTGATCATCAGATTTTCTGATGATTTGTTCACTAGAATTTCTGATGAAGTGGTTATCAGAAATTCTGATGAAACCCCACTTGTCTAAAATCAGTTCTATCCTGCTACACTAACCGAAGCAAGTTGACATTATTGGATATCATGATAACAAAGGCAACTTGATTATTGGATTCAATGAATATGTCAAGAAGCTACTTTATGCAGGGAATATACATGAATAAGCAAATGTTTATTCATGTATTCAAGCCGTCTATAAATAGAAGGCTCATCAAGTAAAGGACAATGAGTTAAGCCTAGCATTCAATACATACTACAAACTCCACTGTCCTTTCACCTCAGAATTCAAGTATTCATTTGTAATAGATAATAACCTTACAATCACCTTGTAAACCATTTTGTTTCAAAGTGATATGAACTTGAAAATTCTATAGGTCTTGTTTCTTGAAAGTCTGATTTCTATTTCCGCACACTATTTTCACATATATTAAAATCACTTGCCATATTACGTGAAAAGAAGTTTTTAAGTCCAAACTAGGACCAACAATTGGTATCATAGCAGATTGAATAAATCATTTTCAAACGATCAATCGCTCATCTTTTTTTCTCTAAATATGGCCAGCTTTCAAACATGGAATAATGCTTTTAACATTGGTTCAATGTCCAAACCTCCGACTCTGGTCAGAGAGGAATACCCCCAATGGAAAATCAGGATGGTTAATTTCCTTAATGGTCATGACCGAGCTCTGTTTCAATCCATTGAAAGGGGTCCACATGTACCAATGACTGAAATACCAGCTATTCCAGCAATTGATCAATCACCAGGAATCCCTGCTTCTAGAGCTCCCAAAAGTGAAACACTTTGGAGCCAAGAAGACAAGGATCTGGTGGCTGTAGATGAAAGGGCAAAGTCACTTTTAATAATGGCTATCCCTAATGACATATTTTCACAAGTTGATGCTTATGCATTAGCCAAGGAAATATGGGATCAGTTGGAAAATCTTTGTGAAGGAGGAGAAAGGATGAAAAGAAACAAAAGAACAAACAATGTTTCCTCATATGAGAAATTTAAAAGTTTACCAAATGAAAAATTAAATGAAACATATCAAAGATTCACAAAACTTTTGAATGAGATAAAGAAATTTGGGATAACAAAATCAAATGATGAAAGAAACATAAAATTTCTGGATGCCTTACCTAGAGAATGGAGAAGTCTAACCATGACTTTGTCCTCTACCCTAGAACTAGGTAATATGAGTCTTCATGACTTATACAGCATTCTGGTCCCCAGAGAAGAAGAAATATTTGAAGAATCCATTCAAAGAGGGGGATCATTAGCTTTAATCTCAAACTTACAAAGAATACCTACCAATGACCCACAACCTTCAAACAGTCAAAATCTTGAAATTTCTGATACATCATCAGATTTTTCAGCTTTTGCTGAAGCAGTTGCATTGCTCACTAAAACCTTTGAGCAGAGGTTGAGGGGAGGAGGCCAAAGATACCAGAAAAGTGACAGAGGGAAGATGGAAGGAAGATCTAGGGAAGAAGGTAGATCTAAGGATAAAGGAAAGGGTGAATTTGTGTGTTACAAATGCAAGCAAAAAGGTCATTATGCATCAGAATGCAAAACCAAGAAAGTGAAGGATGTTGCATATTATGAGAAGAAGCTGGAAGAAGCAAAGAAGCAACAACAAGTCAGTTTGATTGCAGGAACAAATACATAGCTGTCTGATGATTCTTCTGATGAAGAAGAAGAAGAGGTGGCAAATTTCTGCCTTATGGCACTTTCTGATGACTTACCAGAAACTTCAGAACATAAGGTAAATTTAGATAATCTTGATCTTGAACACAAGTTAAACAAGCTCATGTAAGATTTTCTAAATCTGCAAGATAAACAGAGATTAGATAGTAAAAAATCTGATGAGTTACAAAAAACCATGAATAAAGTTATACTTGAAAACCAGCTACTAATAGAAGAAAACTTAGATCACAGAGCCAAAATTGAATTTTATGAAAAAGAAAGAAAAGATCTTTATAAGAAAATTCATGATAAAGAAATCAATGTAAAAGGTTTTCAACAAGCTAAAGAATTCATTAACTTTATTAAATCTTCACCAAAGAACAAAGGAGAGGGTTTAGGATATGTAAAATCAAGTGAAATTAAACCCACCATCTTTGTGAAAGCAACACATCAGATTTATGATAATCTCATATCAGAATCTGACTCTGAATCATGCAAATCAACCAGTTCTGAGAACTCTTATGAATAACCCAACTTTAAAACAAAAAGGAGTGAATCAAAACAAAAATCTTTAAAAATTTCAGAAGAAATTCACTCAATGTTTCAAAACTATCCACTCATTTCATCACAAGAAAAGATATCAGAAAATTCTGATAAAGAATCTTGTATGTGTGTTGACATACTGAAGCTTGTTCAACACCATCTCCAAAAGAAAAATGAAAAATCTGTAGATGGCTCAGCATGCAACAGATATTGTTATGAATGGCCATCAAGAGAAAACAATCTGATTAAAATCTCATCAGAAAGAGTACCCAAGCAAGCCTGGGTACCAAAAACCCTCTAATTTTTCCATTTTAGGACCATCATGTGCAGCAGATCTGGTACTGCGATTCTGGAAGCTCCAAGCGTATGACTGGGGATAGGAGCTTACTCAGTAACTTTATTTCAAAACTGGGTAAAATGGTTAATTTTGGGAATGGAGTAAAAGGGAGGATGATGGGATATGGATACATAAGGTATGGATGTTTGACCATAGAAAAAGTAGCCTATGTAGAAGGCTTAAAGTACAATCTGCTGAGTTATGGTCAATTCTGTGATAAAGGTCTCTCAGATAACCTTATTACCAAAAAAGAAATGCTTGACAATGGGTTTCGATGATGATCAAAGAACAAGATCATAAATCTGATGAACACCAGAAAATCTGATAAATTATCAGAAAATCTGATGAATCATCAGAAAATCTGACATATCATCAGAACATCTGATGAATCATCAGAAATTCTGATAAAACATCAGAAAGCTTGTTAAAACATCTGTATCACTCTTGATTATCAGAACGAATTCATGCATGTCACCATTCTTATTCATATCTCATGTTTGCGTAAACATAATTGTAGTTTTTTTCCTCTCGATTTCTTATTATTTAAATATTGCATTTAAAAAAAATTCTGTGAACTCGTTAATGGTAGTTAAGCTTTTTCTCTCCTTCATTCAATGTACCTCATCAATATTAAGGAGATAGAAGTGACATATAGGCATGTAATCATGATAAATTATCAGAAAATAGCCGCCTAAATCATTAAATGCTGGGGAGTTTATCTCAGATATTCCTTATGTCATCTGATAGAAAATTAAATAACAAAGATTGTGATGAAACAAAATCTATAAGTAGGTAGATATCATTTATGGCAAACTTTTAGTTTACTATAAATGATCATCACCTTGAGCTATGTCTGTCACCATCACATAAGGAAACCCTCAAAAAAATTTCAACTTCATCATCTTCTTCATTCTCACACTCTCAAAACATGCTTACCATCAAAGCTGATCGTTTCCCACTTCCTCATCATCCTTATCACAACCTCAGACTGAGGACCAACCTTGAGGGTCCTCAATGGGAAGGATGTCAAACCATACTGAACCTGATCATGGGAAGTCGTTTGAAATATGCCCTCACGGCCAACATAATGGTGTACCCAGACATTCTTCAAATGTTCTAGAAAAATGCAACATTGTCAGAATATGAGGGTAGAGGACAGATGGTTATCGAAAGTGTGGTGCTTAACCGAAGAGTTCTGGTAACTGAAAATATTATCAGGACGGTTCTACAACTCAATGATAATAATGTAGTTGTGATGTTCACAAAGGCACAGATAAATGAAACCTCGGAGCAGATGGGTTACAATCCTGCAAACCCACTAGGAGCAATCACCAAAAATGGTTTCATCAAGCTATGGCAATATCTGATCACACAAATGGGAGCATGCTTCTCAAAGAAGATTATTAATCATCATGAAGCCTCCTATAGGTTGATGGAGCCTGTATGAGCACTCTTACTAGACATTCCTTACAATTTCTCTTATTACTTAATAAAAGATTTTGCAAGTAATATGTGGTTTGGCAAGACATTCTTGGTTTATCCTCGTTTTCTAATGAGGGTAATCACAAGTCAGCTAGGCTTTGGAGGTGTTCCAGCAGGTTTTCCTAGAGCTGAGATCAGACTTCAACAAAACATGAATCTCAACATGCTCATACCTACTGATCAGAATTTTGGTTTGATGACTGAACTATGGTTGCTCCTTGAGATGGATCATGGAGAAGGGATGGACCTTGATTAGATCATCCTTGTTTAACATAGTTTGTGTTTTTTTTTTTTTTGTTTTGTTTGTTAATATAGTATGTTTCTAAAGTTACCTTGTTTTCTGGTTCATGGATTGGGGGGAAGCAAAAACAAAAAATGGGTAAGAATGGATGAGAAGTCAAATAAACATATGTTCATCAGAAACACATCATTTGCCACAAAACTTTAAGTTTCTAATGACATAAGACTGAAATCTAGTACTATAACTTAAAATTTCTCTCTTTGAAAATTTTCTGATGAAGCCTCAAAACGATAAATAATTTTTGAAAATATCATAAAAAGTTAATTATCAATTTCAATATTTTCCAAAAGATTTTTGACTTTGAAGAAAGCACAAAAGACCTAGATGCCACCAGAAAATCACATGTAAGTCTGCTAACCCTACTTATTCCCTCTCATCTCAAAAAAAAAAAAAAAAAAAAAAAAAAAAAAAAAAAAAAAAGAGAAACTAGTACACCTCTTATTCAATTAAAAGAGAAACTTCAAAATATGTTGAAAAAGCTCACAAGTTTAGGGGGAATTTCAATTAAGAAATTCTGTTGAAAGTTGTTGACTTCTGTTGACCACATGTGAAAGGTGAACAAAATTCAAATCAGAAGAAATATATAAATTCTTAACAGAATTTCTGGTCATTTCTGATGATATCATCAGAATGGATTTTTGACTTTGAAAAAGGAGGAATATCAAGAAGAAAGCTGATTGGACCATTAACAAAATGGGGTCCACAGAAATGAAAAGGTGTCCTATGACCGATAGTATTCTCCAATCATAAGTCAGTTTAAAATTTTAATGGAATGATTGAAGAAACTACAAGTTGAGAGGATATAACCACGATTACACGATCAACCGTCATTATATGTCTTGATACCCACGATCCAACGGTTACATTCTGAACTAGTTTTCACATCACACGATCTAACGGTAATAAAGATAATTAATGATCTTTTAACCGCCATTACATGGCACGTTCCATATCCCCTCAACCCCATAAATCCACAAATCTCTGCTAAAACCCTCACTATATAACTCATACTGAGCAGAAATTCAAAAATCACTCACCTTCTTCACAAGAACTTCAAACCGCAATATCCCCTGTTTTTCACTCAAAATCCAAAAATCTCTCAATTTCGAACCCTAACTCATAAAATTCAACGATGGCTGAAGTAAACCTCAACATCCCAATTGTTCAACATGATGTACCGTTTGTTGAAGACACGGAATTCCTACCAATGAAAGAAAATAACCTGCTGATGAATACAGAGCACTCGGAATATGATGAAAGATGTCAACTTCTGATAGAATATCTCATAAGGTGTCCAATTGCAAGTGATTTAACAAAAGGAAGAGAAGTACCAGAAAAGTTACTACAACAATTTGTTCACACTCTCACTGAAGATGGAGAAAATCAGGTCTCTACTCATGTGTGGGGAAATGTTTCAGTAATATTAACTCCCGCAAGGGTAAGAGAATGGCTTGAAGACCCAGTTCTTGAAAATTACATTGAAGCAACAAGCAGAGAAGATTTGATAAGCTTTATCATTGAGCTTGGTTACAAGAACAAGAAAATTAAAAAAAATTGGAGCAATAAGAAGAAATGAAATGCCAGCCATTTGGCAAGTGATGATGGAAGTGTTAAACAAATGCCTCACATCAAAGATAGGAGGAGCTGATCAAGTCAGTCAAGCTATTCTGTCAATTATGTATGGACTCATAACTGGGTTCAAACTTGATTATGGGACAAAAAACTTCAACCTACTCAAAAGATCAATCCTTACCAGAAATGGAAGAATAACCTCACACCTGCCATATCCAAGGTTTATTTCAATTTTCATTTCTGAAACTTTTGCTGAAAGAAACATAGAAATTCCAATTTTGGAACATATCTGGAGTTCAAATACCATGAAAGCCTGGAGTGCCAATCATGGATGGGAATCGGAAAAAGATATCCCTGAGTTACCAGAAAGCATGTTGTGCCTCATTGCACCAGACTCACAATACAGACTACAACATGAAGAACTTCTTGCCAAATCAGATACTCCAACAGAAGAAACTAGCAAAGAAGTTTTTAACTGCTCTTCATCACCAGAAGAAGAAGAAGTCGAGAAGTCCTAGACATCAGAAACAGAGGCTGCAGGAGGAGAAGGAATTCTGATGATAATAAACTCACCAGAAAACAAGACAGAGCATGCTAAGAGCCAAAAGATTCCTGAAGCTGGAACTCATTTAGAGTTTGAAATTCATCAAGGAGGATAATATCAACAATATGAAGAATCTCATGTTGCTGGAGGGATTCATGAAGAGGTTGGAGATCAACATTATGAAGAAACTCACTTTGCTGGAACAACAAATGAAGCCACTGAAGTTATACATCATGATGAGTCTCGGGTTGCTGGTACATCTCTTTTAAACACAGTTTTAGTTGATACTTCTTCAAAAAGAACAAAATCAGAAGATTCAATTAATGTTTCTTACAAATTAGAGTATAGAAGCACTGATGTTAATGAGAAGGTCACTAGTTCCATTCATCTCAACTCTGAATCAGAAAATGAGGAAGAGGATGAGATCTCAACAGATAGAGATCAGAAAACTGATCAAAGAAATCTGGTAAAAGGTAATTTGTTTACCTCAAAAACTTATAGAGAATCATATATTGATATGATTCAAGGACATAAGGAAATCCAGGATGAAAATGTGTTTTTCACCGCTGGTGGAGATGATTCTGGTACACTTAAGGTTGCACCAAAATCTAGTAAAGCCAAGAGTGACCCTATCATTTCCAAAACAGCTGCAAATGTGGTTACAGCTGGAATGTTAGAAGGAAAATCTGTTGTTCCAAATATCCCTGAAATACCCATGACACAAGAAAATTTGGAAACCGTCCTAGAAAATGTTGTCAAAGCCTGCAAAAGGAGTCCAGTAGAAGAAAAGCTTGATTTGTTGCTGACAGAGATAAAAGGCCAAAGGGAAGATATGAAGACTTTATCAGAATCAGTGGAGGTGATAAAGACACAAACTGAAAGAAACACTGAAGCACTAAAGTCTCTCCAAAAGTTAAAAGAAAAGGCACCAGAAACCAACATCTCTGCATTTGAAATTCAGAAGATTTTCACAGAAATAGAAAAGATCAAGACACAAGTTACAAGTGCTATGGAGTCAAGATAATTAAGCAGTGCAAACAAGGTCTTGGAGGAAGTCACCTTCCTAAGGGCAAGCAACAACAATATCACAGATGCCCTTGAGAAGCTGACAAAAGAATGGGCTGCCATGCAGAAGAAAGCTCAAACTGAATTTACAAAAGTTCAGAAAAGCATAGCCAGCAACTCAAATCTGGTAGGAGAGGTGCAACATCTGATGAAGAAAATGCAATTCAACATTGCCAGATTGGCTAAAGTAAATCCCAAAGAAATCATGAAGGAAATTCCTGTTGAAGAATCACACCAAGAAATTCCAAAGTCAACCCCACAGCAATCATCTGCTACACCAATCACCGAAGCTGGAACCACTATGATGGGACCACCTCCAAATGTCTCAAAAGATGATATGCTGAAAAGGTTAGCAACTTCAAAACCTCAAGTTGTCACAAATTTGAAACTTATAACATCTCAAACTGTTCCAAAACCAACGTCTTCTGATGACACTGCCATAAGTAAATTGATGAATCTACAAATAATGAATGAATGGGAACAAGAAGCTGATTCAAGAAAACCACAGATTGTCAAAAGAAAAATCTCTGAAACTCAATCTTTCATGGTTACAGAGATTGACAGGGATATAATGATATTCCCTTAATACAATCTAGTGAAATACTATTGGTCAAAAGAAGATGTACCAGAAAGGCCACCAACTCCTTACAAAATGGGTATAAGAGCAGAGAGGTTAGAAAGAGGTCCAGGAAGCATTCACTACACCAATAAGAATCCAATAAAAAGAATCATAAAAGTGGATGAAGTAAAAATTGGAACTGATGGTGTTGGAGGAACTTATGTGCAGAACAGATACACACTTCTAAGAGAAAATGGGGAAGAAGAAAAAGTGACTGATGAAGAAATTGCTGATAAATTACATCCTTTGGACATTTTGTTCATGAAGGATCAGTATGAAAAAGAAAAGAAAAACAACAAAGAAGTCAGAAGAGCATTAAAGGGCATATCAAATGCTGGAATAAAGCTGTTTGATAGAATGGCTTTTTCTGACTCTGATTTATGCATCAACTATGATTATGTGCACAACAAAAAAGGTCTAGGTCAGTGCACCAAAAACAAAAATTCCCTCAGAGCTGATAGAAGATGCAAGATCTGGAGACATCATTGAACTGCTAAGGATAAAAGACAGACATAACTATGGTGTAGTCTACAGAGATATTGAGATGAACAAAGCTCTTTCAGAAGTGTTGATATCTGCAAATACTCAAATCAGACTCTGTAGTTTATTATGAAAAGTATGAACATGAGACTAGAACAACTTCAGAAGACAGGAATGAACAAAGAGAATGAAAGACAGGAAATTGAAAGAATGATTGAAGATTGGATTCAAGCAAGAAACTGGTACAAAGACATGTATGACATCTGCAACAAGTATATCTCTTACAAGAAGCAATTAAAGGATGGAGATGTACTAAAGAAATTGAAGTTGTTTTGAAGAACATATTTGTTTAAAATTTTCATTTCATTATGTAATTTGTTTTTCAGAATAGTAGTAACTTGTTTAAATTGCAAATTCTAAGTTTCCACTATTTGGAAATTTTCTGGTCATGAGATAGTTCATTTTCTTACAATGCTTAGGGGGAAACTGTTAGGAAACTTTATTTGTAAGTATTGAAGAAAATCAGATTCAGCTTGATCTATGAAGAAGATGAAGTCTTGAAGATCACAACAAGAAGAAGAAGATCGGATAGGACAACTGAAAGCAACAAAATCTACCTCAAAGTATCATAAGCTGATCAAGAACTGAAAGAAGATTATCAGAGAAGGTCTTTCTGATGGATCTGATGATATTTCTAATGAAATATCATCAGTTTCTGACGATTCTGATCATCAGATTTTCTGAGATTTGTTCACCAGAATTTCTGATGAAGTGGTTATCAGAAATTCTGATGAAACCTCAGTTGTCTAAAAATCAGTTCTATCCTGCCACACTAACCGAAGCAAGTTGACATTATTGGATATCATGATGACAAAGGCAACTTGATTATTGGATTCAATGAATATATCAAGAAGCTACTTTATGCAGGGAATATACATGAATAAACAAATGTTTATTGATGTATTCAAGCCGTCTATAAATAGAAGGCTCATCAAGCAAAGGACAATGAGTTAAGCCTAGCATTCAATACATACTACAAACTCCACTGTCCTTTCACCTCAGAATTCAAGTATTCATTTGTAATAGATAATAACCTTACAATCACCTTGTAAACCATTTTGTTTCAAAGTGATATAAACTTGAAAATTCTGTAGGTCTTGTTTCTTGAAAGTTTGATTTCTATTTCCGCACACTATTTTCACATCTATTGAAATCACTTGCCATATTACGTGAAAAGAAGTTTTTAAGTTCAAACTGGGACCAACATTAACCACTAACACTCAGTATATGCAAACAAAGACAATTTATCATGTAATCATGTATTCACATTATCCTTCATGAAATTTTTTCTATCTTTCCTAGTCTACCCCATGCAGACTAAACCACCAATGTGACCTTACATTGTGTTTCTTGTCTTTCCTTTTGTAAATCGTTTGTTCCATGGATCTGGGCGTTTTGTGTATGCAATGAAAACATGTTGTAAAAGTATTTTCGTGAGAGCCCTAATGATTGTAGTCTAGACTCGAGAAAGAATCCTAGTTCGCTACAATTGAAGCTCTGATACCAAACTGTCACACCCTGACTTTTGCGGAAGCGTGATTACGTGTGACTTGCTGAGTATCATTGCATTCAACCATAACAAACAACTATATGATAGAAACCATGATGTTCATCCATAATTAAGTTTCAAAATATTACAACCAACCTTGTTTACCAACAAACCAAGACTTAAAGTTTTAAAATACACAACAACCAAAGTTTAACGTTCCATACTGGACTTCACAAAAGACACTAGTAAAAACGAGGCTTTGAACAATGTATCCTATCAAGGATAAAACACACGATTCAAACCCTTCAGTGCTGGATGGCATCACTTATTTGAGACACAACTTGATTTCTTGAACGCCCACCAGATCCACAATCAGTTTCCTAAAATACATGTAGTTTGAAAACATCAACAAAAGTTGAGCGAGTTCATGTATTTTGTATGTGTGCACGAATAACCTTGTAAAACTTTTGTATGTATGTATGTATGTATGTATGTATGTATGTATGTATGTATGTATGTATGTATTTGTAAACCGGTATGAAAGCAACAAGGAAACATATCAATTAATGGTTTGTAAGGCCATTAATATGTGTGCAACGGTGTAGGAATGACTCAATCCTTTTATGCCTATTTCGTACCGGGCCATCCGGCGGGAACGACATAGTCACCACATGGTCCAACCCGCAGGCTCATGGGTGGGGCTCGCAACACCCAATAGATCTATCACTCATGCCCCTCGGTCCTTATACAAGGATTAATGGTCTTAAGTTAATCGCCTACTTATTCACATGATCTAACAGTTCATTCCTTAGCTAACCATACCATTTGTAATCGTAATCATTTGTAACATGTATTTCACCCCCAAAGTTATAAAAACTGAAAGCAGTTAAAAGAAAAGGGGGACATGAACTCACAGTCTTGCGTCTCGTATCTCGGTATAACTCAAAGTTGCTTCTCAATTGCACGACTACTACTAGCACAAGGCTAGGGATGATGTTCAAGAAGATGAAGATGATGAACTTGGTGGTTAATAGCACTTGCAAGAGGTCCTTCAATCCCCAAAGGCTCCAAGCTCCTTAAACAAGCTCCTAGCACCGTTGAATCACCTTAGAATGGTTGAATGTTGGATGAAAATGGATGGGTTGTGTGTGAGAGTTTAGGCCGAGAGCAAGAGGGTGAAGAATGGAGGTTGTGGTGAGTTAGAATGTTGAAAATGAAATGAGTTTGGTCTTGGGGTTTTAAATAAAGTTTCTCCAACATGTTGTTAACTTGAGGTTAATATGTTTCATATCATGCTAACAAATCCATTAAACAAGTAAAAAAAAAATCACTTGTGGGACCCCATAGTTAACCGTCCATTAAGGGAGGGGGGTGTCTTGGTTGAGATTTAATGGTTAGTTAGTTAAGTTAGTTAGTGTGTTATGTGTTATGGTGTCTTAGAGTGTGTTATGATGTTTGATGACCATAATTAGCTCGGAAATGATAAAACAATGCTTCTAGTGAAAATTTGGTGTTTCGGGTAGTGTCCGGTTGTTTAGTTGGTTACCGGTTCGATAAGGTGCTAAACTATGCAGTTTAGTGTGCTATATGTTACCTGTTGTGACAGTTTTGATTCCCGACACTTAGGGAAGCATTCTGGACCATTTAACCATATTTCTGCATGATATTAAGTTGTTTAAATGCTGATTTTTGCTGAATTCTGCAGTTTATGTGAGTTTTAGGCACTTTCCGGCACTTAAACTATCACTAGGAAGGCAGTTTTATGATCCTTACTTTCCTACACACTATACTGGTGTAACTCTTGGTTTCTGGCTCATTCTGTGTCTCAATACCATGTCTGTCTATGTACTGAACTCCGTCAGCATTTTTCTGATTTGTCTGATAACTGTGCTATCTTTGCATCACTTGAATCAATAATGTGTTGCATGCAGTAATGATATGACATTATGCAATATGTGATGCACATGTATGTATATGACAATAATCAGAAAGCATTCATGTCATAAATTTTAAATCAGCACAGTCATTAAAGCACTAATTACTGTTTAATTAATGTACGGATACATGAAATTTTGACAGTTGTCACAAGTAAATGATTCATTACAGAAGATAAAAGATAACCTTCACATCCTTCTTTTTTTTTTTTTTTTTTTTGTCACACATCACTCAGAAAACAAAAACTAAGGGAGTATCTCCCCTATAAAAGAAGGCAAAGACAACATACAAACTGAATTAATTATTTATACCTGCATATTTAGCCATTTGGTTAGATTACATTGCAATTATGACCCTTAGTCTATAGAGAGTTTCATCTTTGAGTGTTTTTTAATTAGTAAATTTTGTGATTCTTTGTTAGTTCGAGCTAGATCAAGCAGAGCTAGCTTGAATTTTAATCGAGTCAAGCTCCCTCAAATTTCAACTCGATTTAAAATTCTAGCTCGAGCTGAGTCTGGCTCGGCTCGACTCGACTCGGCTTCTGTCACAAAAGCTTCATAACGCCCATTTAAAATTGTGTAACGATTAATGTCCTTTCGGTCATTACTTTCCATTTTGTTTTCTCTTCATTTGGTGTTATTTCAGAAATGTTCATCCCTCTTCATAATCTTATAATACCCAAAGGGTTAGTGTTAGAAGCACTATCAAACCTCTTCACACCCTTATAATGCCCTATTACGCATTACCATATGTGTTCCAATTAATCATCTTTCATTTGAGAAATGAATGTAAAAATTCTTACTTTGAAAGCTGGCGGCAATAACTCAAAAAGACAGTAATTAAAAAAGATAAAAAGAATAAACGGTGGGTTAGAAAAGTGAAACATTCTATAAGTGTGAAAACGAAAACATAACAATCATGAAATGATCTAGTAAGATGACATAAAACATTAACATTAATACATTATTCATGGTTTTTAATATTGATTTTGCATTTGAGCTTTTAAGCCATAAAAATGTGTAACACGACATAATTGTTTTCGATTTTGTCCATGATACAATTTTATAATTGTTTTGGTACTTGCTATGGACGGCCGTTTCTCTTAAAAGTAAAAGCCTTGGTCATCGTTTGATAATTTTAAATAGAAACAAACAATATAAGACGATGATATACCACGTATATAGTGGCGGACCAAATATTTTTTTTTTCACCAGACACGTTTTTTCGGTGCTCAAATTTCTGTCAACTCAAAATTTGAATATTTGGTTTAGGTCATACCATACAAAATAATGATAACCTGCCATCAAAACTAGTAAAAATAAAAGCTACTATGGGATTTTGAGGTAATCATGACCGCGAATAATATTTTACAGCCAAGAATAACAATCCCTAAATAGAATAATCGTGATATATTTTTTTTTCTCTCTTTATTTTCTGATGCAACTGCTGCCGACAGGGTCTTGACCCGTAAGAGTTACATCGTGGTCAACGAACTAAAATCCACTTAACTGATTTAACTGGTAATTACGAACGATACGCGGGTATTGAACTGAGAGACGGGTTCGTAAATCGGGTGGGACAAGAATTCTCTTGCATCGCCATTTGGCGAGCACCTAGATTTCAGCCAATGGAATTGCATGCAAGGAATCTTCTTGCCACTTGTCATCCACCTAACTTGTGGCCAATCAAAACACATGCAATTTTGCATGTCTTGACACTTGGCGAGCATGCAAGGGTATCCAGTTTCTATATATAATTGTGGGTCTTGCATTTGAGAGATAGAAGAACTTGAAAAATACTCTCAATACTCACAACCATAACCGGCCACAACCACTGCCACCGTCGGCAGCCCGACGCTGCCACCAACGCCGCCACCGGCTCCGCCCCGCTGCCGCAGCCGCTGCTCGCCGCCTGTATCGTCGGCAACCGCCGCCGCCGTTACACGGCCCACACTCGCGTCTCGTTGGTTCGTAACTAGCACTTGTTCGTTGAACATCGGTGTCTCAACCGGTTTATTCACTAACCGAAGGTATATCTAAACCCCCTATGGTTGATGTTCTATTTCGTGTTTGCATGTTGGTGATCTTGTTCCATTACGGATGCTCCTTGGTATAAAAATGTTCGTGTTATTTTGCTACATTCGCTTCTGTTGCCTAAAATGTGTGTATAGTTTTAACTAGTTAAAGTTTATTTTGAATAACCTATTTCTACATGCATTCTTATTTGTCAAAAAATGTTTTGACTAAATCCTTGTAACAAAATAAACACATATTTAATATGAACCGGGTTCATAAAATAAAAGTAAAATTATACCACGGATATCCTTCAGTGGTATCAGAGCCGATGCTCACCACATGCAAATCGAAACCGGTCTTTTTTCACCGGAATAATAAATCACAAACTTTAAAAGTCTAAAGTTTTTGATTTATTTTATCTTTGGGCTATATATATTTTTGGTCATATTTTAATTGTTAAATATTTGGTTGACCAAAATTGCCCAAACATACTTTTGGTTATGTTGAATATGTAAATCGGGCCCGACCTTGTGGTTGTGTTTATATTTGGTTTTGGCCCGTTTTGCGGCTCAAAGTTGTAATAGATTAGTTTATGGTTTTGGCCCGCTTTGTGGTTCAAAGTTGTAATAGATAAGGTTCTTTGTCTTTGTTATATTTACTTGTTAAATATTGTTGAACCGAAGACCCGAAGCAAAACCGAATGCCAAGAGGAGTCTTGGAGTTAGTGGGAGTCGCTCAAGACAACAAGATGCGCTCAAGTCCATCCTTGTGGTTGTTTTGTGTTTTGTGACCGTGACCCCTTGATCTTGCTACTTGGCTCTAGCAAGATCATATTCATGCCCATATGATTTACATATTCATTTTTGCTATTATGGTTGCCTTTTGATAAATGTTGTCACACTTCAACCTAATACCAAAACGCATTCTTAAAAAGTTTTTTTTTTTAAATGACATCGAGAAAAGCAAGTTCTAGCAACTTGCATATTTTTATAACCACTAGAGTTTTATAACATGTTTTTTCTCACATCTTTAAAACTCATAAACTTAATAGTATTCACTATTAACTTTAATTGGTTATTCCAAGTCGCGACAAACTTAGTTTTATAGGTTATCTAAAACTAATTGTCCGGAGAGGTGAAAGGGTCTTTTTGGTTATGTCGCAAATTTAATACTTAAGTTAAAACCGACTTTAACGACCCTATTTGGTAAAAATTAAAATCAATGGTCTATGCCATCCTACTACTAGTAACACTTGGTGCATAATGCGAACCATCAGTGTTGGAGCCACAGCACGACACTTGGTGTCTAGTTTATCCTTCCAAGGTGCAAGGGTTCCGTCGACACATCCGGCCCTTCCCCATGTGACCGTTTTAGGACGACTATTACTTTTCTTCTCGTGTTGCGTGCCCCAGCCGTCTCGAGAACAAAAGTGGCATAGATGAGGCCAAACGTATCAATGCAAGGAAAAAGGTTGTCCTCGTAGCCTCATAAACCCCGGGAATTGTGCTTTTCTCACAATTGACAATCGTTGTCAGTCCGCTTGAACCTCTTGCTAATGTTGCATGCCCCAGCTGCCTTTAGAAAGAGCTTTCTAACCGGATTCTCGCTCCTTATCGTCCCACCTCACTAAATAAGGAAATACATTAAAAAATACTAATTAAATAATTGTTTGCTTAACAGATGTCATCTGAAAACAACTCCTCTTTTGCTCTCAAGTCCATACTTGAGAAAGACAAACTGAATAACACCAATTTTCTTGAGTGGCACCGCAACTTGAGAATCGTTCTCAAGATGGCAAAAGGCTTTATGTTTTGGAAACCCCGATTCCAACCGCACCCGAGAACAACATTGTGGTTGCGAAGAAGGCTTTCGACAAACATAAAGAAGATGCCATGGAAGTTGCTTGCTTCATGCAAGCCACCATGTCTCCAGATCTTCAGAAGAATATGGAAGACATGAATGCCTTCGACATGATTGAACAACTTAAGGGCATGTTTCAGAAACAAGCCCGCCAGGAACGCTATGACACCATGAAACAGCTCATAAGCTGTAGAATGCAAGATGGTTCCTCAGTTAGTGCTCATGTCCTCAAGATGAAAGGCTACATCGACCAATTAAACAAACTTGGTTATCCTCTCCAAGATGAGATGGCTGTTGACTTCATTCTCAACTCTCTTTCCAGTCACTATGATCAATTTGTTATGAACTTTAACATGAATGACTGGGTAAAGACAGTGCCAGAGCTACATGGGATGCTCAAAACGGCAGAGATGAACATTTCCAACAAAGTAAGCCAAGTGTTAATGGTTAGATCTGGTGGTGTTAAAAAGCTCAAAACAAAGAAGAAAAGTTATAACAGCAAAAACAAAGGAAAGGCTCCTGTTGCTGCCAAACCTACCACCAACAAGAGCAAGCAAGCTGTGAAAGCCCCTCTTCCAGAAGAGCGGCAATGCTATGAGTGTAACAAGATGGGGCATTGGAAACGTAACTGCCCCGAGTATCTTGCCAAGCTCAAAGTGAAGAAGGCTAATGGAGAAGGCACTTCTTCAGGTATTCTAATATATGTTATCGAACTTTTCACTGTTTCAAGCAACACATGGGTATTTGATACCGGGTGTGGTAATCACATCATTAATGTCTTGCAGGAGCCTGAGAAGTGGAAGAAACTGAAGCCAGGAGACATGGAGCTCATTGTTGGTGATGGGAAAAGAGTCCCAGTTCTGGCAACTGGCACATTTAATCTTACATGTCCTTCTGGTCTTGTTGTTGTTTTGAACAATTGTCTTTATGCACCTGGTTTAACCAGGAACATCATTTCAGTTTCGTTGGTTTTTGAACAAGGATTTAGATATGTTTTTAATGGTGTTGCTATTTCTGCTTATCTAAATGGTATTTACTATTTTGAGGCTAAACCTCAAAACGGTATCTATGAAATTAATGTTCAGCCTAGCAGTAACATATATCACCTTTCTAAATGTCAGAAAAATAGTGCTAGTGATTCATTCCTATGGCATTGTAGACTTGGCCATATAAGCAAGGCACGCATAAAATGGCTCCAATCTGAGGGGATTCTTGAATCCATCGGAACAGGCTCATTTGATGATTGCGAGTCTTGCTTAGCTGGCAAACTCACCAAGGATCCCTTCACCCATGTTGGTGAACGAGCTAGTGATCTACTAGGACTCATACACTCAGATGTATGTGGTCCTTTTAGAACCATGACTAGGAATCACGAGAGATACTTCGTTACGTTCATCGACGACTATAGTCGATATGCTTATGTCTATCTCATGAAGCATAAGCATGAAACTTTTGAAAAGTTCAAAGAGTTTCAAAACGAAGTTGAAAACCAACTTAATAGAAAGATTAAAACGCTTCGCTCAGATCGAGGCGGTGAATACCTCAGCTTGGAATTTCTCGATCATCTAAAGGAACGTGAAATAGTTTCACAACCCACTCCACCAGGCACACCCCAACTAAATGGCGTGTGTGAAAGGAGAAATCGAACCTTACTAAATATGATTCGATCGATGATGTGTAGAACAAATTTACCTCACTCCTTTTGGGGTTTTGCTCTTATGACTGCTGCTCGACTCGTAAATCTAGCGCCGACCAAAAGGGTAAACAAAACTCCATATGAGATATGGCATAAGCCGAATTTGAGTTACCTAAGAGTATGGGGGTGTGATGCTTACATCATAAATGACTCTGATGAAAAGCTCGACCCTCGAGGCGAAAAGGTTGTTTTCGTCGGATACTATAACCAATGCGGTTATTACTTCTACCATCCTGATGCAAATACGATTTCCATCAAAAGGAAGGCTAAAAGGTTCCTTGAAGATGAACTTCTTAGTCGAGGAACTGGAAGTAACTTAGTAGATCTTGAAGAAGTTCAAGGACTACAAACAACCGTTGACGAGGTCGGAACGTCTGAACCACAACAAATTGTTGATACCGAATCAGACCCGAACACAAGCCTTCGCAGGAGCATCAGGACTCGTAAAGAACCCGATAGATACCTTTGGCATGTTGAGGGTTCTGAAATCCTGACAGTAGCCGAGTCTGATGACGAGCCTACTAGTTACAAATCTGCAATTTCTAATCCAGATTCTGCGAAATGGCTAGAAGCCATGAAAGCCGAGATGCAATCCATGCGTGACAATCAAGTCTGGGACTTGGTTGAGCTACCCCCCGTATGTCGGGCAGTAGGGAGCAAATGGGTTTTCAAGAGAAAAACCGACATGCATGGAAATATACAAACCTATAAAGCACGGCTAGTAGCGAAAGGTTTCACTCAAACTCAAGGTATTGACTATGATGAAACCTTCTCACCCGTTGCTATGATCAAATCAATCAGGATATTACTTGCCATAGCTGCGTACTATGATTACGAAATTTGGCAAATGGATGTTAAAACCGCCTTTCTTAATGGACATCTTTCTTAAGATGTTTATATGGTTCAACCTGACGGTTTTATCGATCCAAAATATCCTAATAGGGCATGTAAGCTAAACAAGTCCATTTATGGACTTAAGCAAGCATCTCGAAGCTGGAATCTTCGTTTTGACTAGAAAGTCAAAGAGTTTGGTTTTGTCAAGAACGAAGATGAACCTTGTGTTTACAGAAAGGCTAGTGGGAGTGCTATATCATTTCTCATCTTGTATGTAGATGATATATTGATCATTGGAAACAACATCCCCATGCTTAAGGAGATTAAACATTGGTTGGGATCTTGCTTCGCTATGAAGGATCTTGGAGAAGCCGCTTACATTCTAGGAATCAAGATCTATAGGAATAGATCTAAGCGACTTCTTGGGCTAACTCAGAGCACATACATAGATCAAGTAATGAGACGCTTCAAGATGGAAAACTCCAAGAAAGGAGGTGTTCCAATGACTAAAGGAACCGTTTTGGACAAATCACAAGCTCCCTCTGAGGAGCGTGAGATAAAGCAAATGGAAGCAGTTCCATATGCCTCAGCGATTGGTTCTATCATGTATGCTATGGTATGTACTCGACCAGACGTCTCGTATGCTTTGAGCATGACCAACCGTTACCAGCAGAGCCCTGGGATTGCCCACTGGACTGCAGTTAAGAACATCCTTAAGTACTTGAGAAGGACAAAGGATATGCACTTGATATTTGGAGGAGTCAATGAGGAGCTCACTGTAAAATGTTACACTGATGCTATTTTTCAAACTGATCGAGATACCTCTCGCTCACAAACGGGTTTCGTGTTCACTCTCAACGGAGGAGCTGTCTCATGGAAAAGCTCCAAGCAGAGTGTTGTAGCTGATTCCACCACGGAATCCGAGTACATTGCTGCATCGGATGCCGCAAAGGAAGCTGCTTGGATGAAGAAGTTCATAACTGATCTCGATGTGGTTCCAAGTATCATGAAACCCATCCAGATATTTTGCGATAACACAGGTGCTATTGCTCAAGCCAAGGAGCCTAGATCACATCACAAAGCCAAGCACATTTTGAGAAAGTTTCACTACATACGTGAGATTGTGGAACGTGGAGACATCGTTATAAGCAAAACTGACACAGATCAAAACTTAGCTGACCCATTTACTAAGCCAATGACTCAATAGAAACATGACCGTCATATGGACGCTATTGGGCTTAGATTAGCTAGTGAAATGTTTTGATTTAGTATTTGGATGTACGAACATCAAACAGTTGTATTCCTGTATTCATTTTGATTTACTAGTTAAATGCAATTATTGAATCCTACAACTGTGTTCGAATTTGATACGTTTAATACATGAATCTTGTATTCTAAATTATCCGTAGTCGGTCAGACTCATGGGAACGACTCTGAATTAAGACTATTCTGATTTTGGACTCAAGGAGTTGACTTCCAAATTTACAGGCCTCATTGTGAATGACACTGGATGTAACTCGCATCAAATCATCTTCATGGATCTTAGTCATAAGATGTTTTTGGTCTAGGCATACTCATTTAGTATCCTTTGACCTGAGATACATACTAGAACTTTCGTTTACTAAAGACTATTCTTTGATCAGTATCAACCGCTGTCGCGTAACTGCCAGTCATAAAGGCATTGGTTGGGAGTGATTCTGAAGTTCAGTGGGAGTTGTATGTAGTCAAGATGGGATTCTGCACTTTTACATTATATGTAACAGTTAGACATCTGGGCGCCCTCGTTGATTCAAACTGGTGAAGTGTAAGGCCTTACCCAAACTTACTGTGTGTTTGATTGGACCACTTTGATTCTTGAACGAGAACGATAATGATTGAACGCCATATGAGATTGAATCTGATCCATGTCTCATTGTTCAATTGATGTCTTTTACAGAAGGGATAGATGACAACGATTGCCATAAGTCTATTATCTTCAAGTAGCAAGCCGTTGCTAAAGGGAAAATACCTTGGTTAGTGACTTTAAAGTGTCATGACCTGTTGGGGACGGCTATGTGTAGCTAAAGCACCGCTGGCTGTCTGCGTTGAGATCTTATCAGAGACCGTCCAAGTGGGAGCTGTTGGATATTTATATCCGGTTCGATAAGTCAACGCTGCCGACAGGGTCTTGACCCGTAAGAGTTACACCGTGGTCAACGAACTAAAATCCACTTAACTGATTTAACTGGTAATTACGAACGATACGCGGGTATTGAACTGAGAGACGAGTTCGTAAATCGGGTGGGACAAGAATTCTCTTGCATCGCCATTTGGCGAGCACCTAGATTTCAGCCAATGGAATTGCATGCAAGGAATCTTCTTGCCACTTGTCATCCACCTAACTTGTGGCCAATCAAAACACATGCAATTTTGCATGTCTTGACACTTGGCGAGCATGCAAGAGTATCCGGTTTCTATATATAGTTGTGGGTCTTGCATTTGAGAGATAGAAGAACTTGAAAAATACTCTCAATACTCACAACCATAACCGGCCACAACCACTGCCACCGTCGGCAGCCCGACGCTGCCACCAACGCCGCCACCGGCTCCGCCCCGCTGCCGCAGCCGCTGCTCGCCGCCTGTATCGTCGGCAACCGCCGCCGCCGTTACACGGCCCACACTCGCGTCTCGTTGGTTCGTAACTAGCACTTGTTCGTTGAACCTCGGTGTCTCAACCGGTTTATTCACTAACCGAAGGTATATCTAAACCCCCTATGGTTGATGTTCTATTTCGTGTTTGCATGTTGGTGATCTTGTTCCATTACGGGTGCTCCTTGGTATAAAAATGTTCGTGTTATTTTGCTACATTC
Source organism: Helianthus tuberosus (assembly GCA_030545235.1). Lineage (NCBI taxonomy): Eukaryota > Viridiplantae > Streptophyta > Magnoliopsida > Asterales > Asteraceae > Helianthus > Helianthus tuberosus. The sequence continues at coordinate 92,639,665 of CM060411.1, forward strand.
GCTTCCGTTGCCTAAAATGTGTGTATAGTTTTAACTAGTTAAAGTTTATTTTGAATAACCTATTTCTACATGCATTCTTATTTGTCAAAAAATGTTTTGACTAAATCCTTGTAACAAAATAAACACATATTTAATATGAACCGGGTTCATAAAATAAAAGTAAAATTATACCACGGATATCCTTCAGCAACAGCCAACATGTATAAATAGATCTTTTATAAGTTTAGAAATCTCCAATGTGGATGTTAAAAAATACCAAGGGTCGGTCGAAACACCATAATACGCCTTACATTTAGGCTGGTGGGTGTGGTATACCGCCCCCCGTCACATCAGCTTCAATGGCGCCCCTCCCCCATTTCCTAGGCGCCAAGGGGGGGGGGTGGTTGGAGGGCGCTATGGAGAGGGCTTCATCCCAATAACGAGCGCCAATGGCGTGTGCAGGTGGAGCCCAATGTTTCAACCAATTATATTTTTTCCTCTTTAATTTTTTTTGTATTTTGTTTAATAGGAGACTTTAAAAGGCTTTATCACATACCGTACAAGTTAACGATAAAACCACTCGCTTATGTGGTGCATACATGACTCTCATGTGGTACTATAAAGCCCTTAGGGGCTTTAAACCACACCCACCAGCTTTAAAATTAAATGAAAACAAGTCACGAGATCAACGTCTTATCTATTAAGTCTGCCCATGCATGTATAATATAAACACATGATTTAGCGTAAAAAAAATGAATTTTCGTTAATGTTTAAAACGAAACAAATTCTTGAATCATTACAACAAAATTTGTACTATGTAAAACTTGAGGATGGAATCTAAAATGTAGATGCATAACAATTCTTGTTCGAATAATATTTTATACAATAACAAAAACCTTTTTGCTATTTAGAAATTTTAAAAGTATTTACATTTAATATTATTAATGGAAAAGTGTATTAAAGCTAAAAAGTATTGAGAAAAGGCACTAGGAGTTGTGCTCCATTATTAGCCGGTGGCCAAATGTCAAGTCATTGTTTGAGTACCGATCTTTCTCAAACCACTTTATGGTGGTTATAGAGTGGCTTTTATTAATTACTTTGAATTAAAAAATTCCTTTGTCTTAACGATTAGGGTGAGCGGGGCGTTCGCGGTGACCCCGTGCGGGGACCGATTTCGCCGAGCGGGAACACCCCCGCCATCCAGGCGGGGACCCTAATCGGGGACCAAATCCGGGGGGTCTTCACCGAAGAAGGAGGGAGGAGGTGGGGCCAGCCGCAATTTCAGCCAATGAAATTTTTTTTTTTTTTTTTTTTGAATAAAAAAAGCAATTCCCCTAAGAGGGGAGTGGCGCCATCAAATTGGGGTGTTAGGGGAGTTTAAGAGGGGAGTTGACGTGGCACACGAGGATTGGTTATGCGTAAGAGAGGGGACTCCCCTCTTAGGGGAGTGCCCCGGACACCCTTATGACAATATATAAAATTTGTGTTAACTATAAATTAATGCCAATATGGTAGTGGTAGAGTGATTAGGAAAAAAATTGGTGTTCCTTGTAACTCAGGTTCGATTCTCACTCTTCTCATTATTTTCTGTGGCATCCAGGTGAAGAGTGAATACGGGTAGCGCCAGTTCGACTTGGATGGGAGGCGAGGTTTTACCGATTATTCCACTATCGTGCCTTCGGGCGGGTGGAGGTTTGGTTTCGGTGCATCTGGGGAGAGCCAAGGAGCTGGCGACGGTTGAGTAGGCGACCTTGGCCACATCACCCGGTGTCACAGTGGTTGACACGTCCTTCCTTTCCGTTCAAAAATAAAACTATAGAATTAAAAAATATAATTACTTTTTTTAAAGTACAATATTTAAACCGGTACACTGTTCAAGAAAAAAATTATTGTTATTTGAAATATAAACTGTTTTTAACGGGATAGCATAAGGTAGGCCGGGGCATTCTTAGGTAACATGCTCCCAGGTTCGAACCCGTGTTAGAACACTGCCACCATTTATACGGGTTACGCGGGCGGGTTCGACAAAGTAACTCCACAACCCGTGATACTTTGTTGTCGTTCGATGAAGGTTTGACCATTTCAGTGGTCATATGACCGTTAACTTTAATAAAAAAAATCTTATTTATCGAACTTACCTTTTAAATAACCATCACACTCTTCATTTCATTTTAAAATCTAATACCATTCTCACTCAAATCTAAAACCGTTTTAACTCTAATCAATCGCTTTCTCAAAGGCAAATTTCTCATACGATGACTTAGATATTTATTTACCGCCCGACGATTTTGAAGACGATTTTTTATCGATAGTGGCTTACTATTTTTTCGTAGAGAAGCTTGAGGAAATTGAAGCGGGAGACATGGCATCGTCGTCGGCCATTCCAAAAAAAATCGTCACACGTGATCGCGTACAAGGTAATGAAAATCTTATGAATAATTATTTTGTTGATGAACCAAAGTATGATCATGAAACATTCCATTACCATTTTCATATGTCGAAACCGTTGTTCCTAAAAATTGTTGGTGATAAGCACAATATCCTTGGTTTCAAAAGGGATTAGATAGGTGATACAAATTTTTTTTACGGCGATGCAAAAAGTAACATCCGCCATTAAACAACTCGCGAGCGGTAATACTCCGGACGAGAACAACGAGTACTTATAAATGTCCAAAAAGGACTTCGCGAGAGTGCCTATAATTTTTTGCAACGCTGTGAATCAGTTGTAAAGCGATGAGTTCTTGCGTAGGCCGACAAACAACGACGTAGTGAATTTTTACAAACACCACGAAGAAAATCACCACATTTCAAGGATGTTAGGTAGCATTGATTGTACCCATCTTGTGTGGAGGATGTGTCCAACTGAGTTATATGAGAGGTGATCACGAATACCCAATGGTCATGGTCGAAACAGTCGGGTCACAAGATTTATGGTTTTGGCATTCATATTGTGGTCCGCCTGGTTCACTAAACGACATCAATGTGCTCCAATAATCTCCAATAGATCTCGCTGAACGAAATGAAACCACACCTAAGTGTCTATATCAAGTGAGTGGAGATACATACAAACGTGGATACTATTTAACCGACGGGATCTACGCTACTTGGTCAACGTTTGTGAAAACGTATCAATTTCCCGTTGATCGAAATGAAAAGAAGTTCAACAAATTGTAAGAAGGGGCAAGAAAAGGTGCGGAGCGTGCTTTTGGTGCCCTCAAAGGAAAATGGGGCATACTTAGGAGACCTATGCGTGCTATGATGGTGGATAAGATTGTTAGTGTGACGTATACGTGCATGGTATCGACATGCGTTCTCACTAGTCTATTTAAGGGATCCAGTCGCCGAACCCGTTTTTGACGATACAATTCTTCGGGGGTTGATGAATCGAGATATGCATTTTGACTTAGAAATGATCTTGTGGTCAATCTTGTGGCACAAAATCTACCGTACCTCGAGGAGGAAAACGAGGAGTAGTTTGTTTTTTTTATAGTTTTTCAATTTTTTTAATTGTCTTTTTATTTTTATTAGTTTGCTTTGAATTATTTATTTTTGTTTTTATTTCATTGAAGTTTAATTTTTGTCTAACATTTAGCTTTTTTAAATTGAAAAAAAAGTTTCTAGTATGGGTAGGCGACGTCAGTGTTTTATGGCAAATGAGTACTTTGAAAGAAAATTTCATGGTGAGATTTGGTTGGTTCGGGCATGGGTACTACCCTTAAGCGTCCCTTCCTATCTAAACTTAATAAACAATAATTAACACCCTTATTGTAATTCAAAATTATTAAACCATAATTAACATGCTTATATGAATATAGATTTTTCTTTAATGAGTTAAGTGCCATTGACGTCCTCTACTTTTGCTATTTCTATTCAAATTTTAAAATTGTACAATTTTTCTCCCTAACATTCTCGAAACGTGCCATTTCAGTCCAAAATATTAACCTAGTTAAAAAAACTTATAACTCAGTTATCTCCAGGACGTAAATGGCACATAAAGTATAAAAAATGACACATAATTTCAAGAATTTTTTATTTTTTAAATTTCTTTGATTATCATTATTATCAGATACACACAGTTAGAGAGAAACATTTGGTACCGGTACGGATTTTCCTATACGAATTATTTTCGGTGCCGATTTGGTACCTACTTTTTAGCATTTTCGGTTCGGTACCGGTATTTTACTGAGTTTTACCTTTAAATACTGGTATGTACTGTACCGAACATTTTTGGTACTGGTATTTTCGGTACCGGTACCGAGCTCATCTCTACACCCATACACACAGTCCCCCCCCCTAAATCACCACCACCACAACCACCATCGAACCATATCGAGAGAGAGAGAGAGAGAGAGAGAGAGAGAGAGAGAGAGAGAAAAGTTGTTATGATCTAACGTGGGTTTAAGTTTTTTTTACATGTGGGGGTTATCTGGTGGTGGCGGCAGGGGCTGTAGTGGTGGTGATGTAGAGAGGGGGTGAAAAGACTGTGTGTAAGGATGAGCTTGGTACCAGTATCAACAATCGCCAAATATAGATACTGGTTCCTAAAATATTCGATACCGGTACCCATATTTGGTGACTTTCGATACTGGTACCGAGCTCATCGTTACACACGGTCTCTTTCTGTCACACCCTGATTTTTCGGTGGGCCTGGACTTGGGGTATGCATGGCGATTGATAACAATATCACAAATGGCAGCGGAAGATGGAATAAAATAAAGTAAGTAATGTAAAAGCTTGAATATAATTAAATAAAGATTATACAAGCTATTTGTACAAATTATCAATAGGCGGGATCAAAATAAAAGCTACTTGAGACTAATACGGGTCTTTTATCGTTGAGTTGCAAATTCCAATATCTAAGACCAAGCCTGTTCTAGACTATTCCGTATTTGCTTCTAACATGCGCTTAGTCTTTTGAAAATACGTTAATTTTCACTGGTAAATACAATTAACCGACTTCTTTTGAAAATCTTTTCAAATTTTATTTAATACCATTTTGTATTTTGATTTTAAATAATTTGGGACAAATTATATATATTGTTACCAGTTTTACATGCTTGTCAATATAATCGGGGACCGGAAATTAAATGCCGGTTCATGATTAATAGACACACCACATTTTCATATTTATATATGTATAAGATAAGATAAGGTACTAACCTAGACATGGAGTTGTGTCAGATACATAGTTCCTATAATCCAAATTCTTCATTGTTAAATTCAGAAAATCTGACTCCACTTTCTCAACCTCATGTGGTGGACAGTAGGTCTCTTTGATCAATTCTAAATTTTTTTCCCAACCCATATGGTAAAGGGAAACCTTTCCAGTAGGTTGTATCATCGCTTTCCACCATGTCAACGCATCCTCCTCAAAGGACTGAGACACATATTTGATTATGTCTTTTTCAGCACAATCGCTGATGTCTTCCACAGTTACCATCTCATCCAGCCATTTCATGGCATTTATCACTCCCTTTTCACCTGTGAAGTCACAAGGTTTACACGGGATAAAGTACTTATAAGAACATCCTTCTATGGAATTTAGGGGTTCTTTCTTGGCAACATGTTTGGACCCGCTCCTCTCACTCTTTATAGAGGAGAAATGTGAGCTTTGGGTTTTGTTGATGGAAGATTGAGGGATGGAAGTAGATTTGGGGTTTGTTGGCTCTGGCCCTTTATATTTAGCTATGAATTTAGTCATGGCTTTGTTGACTTCAGCAGCTATTAGGGCATGAAGGTTATCTCCTCCGCCCTCTCGGCCGGTGTGCCCCACAATGCCATGCCCGCCATTATTATCGCCAGAATTTTAGCTTGCCATTTAATATTAAATTTGAGCTATAGGCCAACAAAAGATTTATCGCTTTAGGGCAGATCAATTAAATGTTGAAATTTAAATTTTGAGGCGAATGCACGAATTTGCGATATAATAATTAAAATTTAAAGTTTCATAAATTCAAGAAGATTACAATACTTGGTCAACGTGCACTTTGTGGAAGAATAATAAAATACAACATAATGTCCTTAAAGGACCTTTGGATTTATAAATTATAATATGATGTCTTTAAAGGATTTTTGGAAATTTAAAAATTACAATAAATAAAAATTAAGTCTTCAATCATCTCTTCTTCCTCTCACTAGTTTCGAAAGCTTTTTATATATTTTGCTTGTCCTCCTCTCGCTGCGTGGACTTGTCGCTGGATTTGTTCAGTTCTTTCTAAGGCTTAAGTGGTAGCTTCGAGAAGAGCTGGTGGTTGAGGTGGTTGTGGTTGAGGCACAACCGGAACTAGTATCCTGGATTTGGATAACCAGGATTTTGGTAGGTGGGAGGAAAAGGAGGTGGGTGAAGTGCATTTTGAATGACCGCCTGTAAATATGGGTCATAGGATGGAGCTAGGTAAGCATAATCTGCTGCAGCTGCGGCGTAAGGGATTTCAAACCCAGTTGGGTTTGGGTAGGTAGGAATGGGGTTGTCATAACCTACAGGTGCTGGGTCCACTGCTGGAGTTGTGTGGCAGCGTCCACCCATTTGTGGGTCCTCTGGTATAGATGGATATGAAGGTGGGAGAGGTGGAAGAGAACTAGACCATTCTCTGGTAAGCAACGACATTCGAACACCGGTACAGATCTTCCTTTATTGTGGTTGTTGTTGTTGCTCCTTGAATTGATCCGGGGATTTTGGTTCGTCTTCTTTTGGAAGAGGTGGAGTTTGAGGAGGTGGGTACGTAGGTGGTGGATGCCCGGGGGTGTGATAAAAGCTAAATTGGTTAAAATATTGATCCCATTCATCAGGACCTTGATACGGTGAACCTGCGTATGAAGCAATGTCGCTGGATAATTCTATAGGATGTTGATCAGTTGCGGATGGTGGCATTTCCAGGTCAGAATCGTTATCCTACTGGTTTTAACTTGGGTGAGGTGAGTTTAGGTAGTTTGATGCATGAAAGGAGTCATGTGAGAGATAAGAGTGGGGGTGGTGTGAATATGAGTATCTAGGTGGTTGGGATGAATGGGAATTTTAGGAATGTGATGGTTGCGGTAGTGAAGGTCTTCGGCCCCTCATGGGTCCTATTCCCATTCCTCTTTTTCTTGGCAGCATAATTACCTGCCAAATATACATATTCGAAAACATTAATAGCTATATGATTTCTAGCCTAGCCTTATAAGAAGATGACACGTGTTTGCGAGCGTGTACGATTTTTTTAATATATTTTTAAGTACCCTTTTTACTCGTTTATCAACTTTTAAATTTATAAAACACGATATGACACTATCACTATCTACAACACGCTAGGGCAAGTGCACCCATCGTTGGCGTAGTATAGTGATGGTAAGATACCGAGGTCGTCCAAGGACACAAGAGCTTTTAATACCGGAATATCGTCGACGTCTAATCTAATCAAATTTTGAGTAAAGATTTTTTATAAGTAAAATAAAGAAACTAAATAAATAAAAAAACAAATAGGCAAGACAGAATCAATTGGTTCTGACTCATCTTTATGTATCCTTTGATGATTTCCGCACTTTGGATTTTTTAAGAGATTATCTTAGTTATAGTGGCATGTCCTTCTTTTGGAGGCAACGCTACCCTCAGCCATATTGGTCGGAGTCAGCAGGGATACAGTCACGCAAGGCCGGAATACTGAAAGATAATTAAGTAAGTTATTAATGAAAAAAATAGCATGTCCCTTTTTTGGAGGCAACGCTACCCTCGGCCATATTGGTCTAAGTCAGCAGGGATACAGTCCCGCAAGGCTGGTTTAAAGTTTTAATAGTAGTTTATTTATAAGGGATTCAAGCTGTTCTTACTTCCCCCGATTTGATGCGATTTGCCTCAAAGGAAGTCCTAATAAGCTTGAATCAAGTCCTCGCAGGGTCTATACACTGAATGGGGCAAGAACTTTACCCATATCACCCTTCTAACCCCCTTCCAGGCAGTTAACGCGCTATATATAGACCGTAATGACACGATATAACAACCCTCCTAAAAATATTTTTGGACACCCCCAGATGTCGTAAAATATACCCCGTACGCGAGAAACGGACCCGTTATACCTCTATACTTATAAAAATCAAGAAAAACCAAGTTTGGCAGTCGCTCGCGGGCCGCGACGGAGACCCCTTTGGTCTGTTGCGGGGCGCGACAGCCATTGCTTGGCCGGTACACTAGTCTGCCATGTGTCAGGTGACACGGCAAGCCTATCCCCTGACTCGGCAACCCTATACGAGACACGTGGTCTCTTGCGGGCCGCGAAAGCCCTAGCTGTATCTCTCGTGGGGCGCGAGAGAGTGGTCGTCAGGCCTATATAAGAGGCTTCAAGCCTCATTTGTCAATCGTTCATTTCTCGATTTCTCTCTCAACTTTCTATATAGTAGAAATTCTACCCGGGCATAATACCCACTATAAAGCGAAGCTTTGCCTCGTTGTAAGTACTATAACCCTGCTATTACCCTACACGATCGATTTAGGATTCCGTAATGCATGTCGGCTCTGCCCGAGTCAGTCATTGGAATTCTGTCTCGTGTGTACACCCGATTGATCTAGGATTCCGTAATGCATGTCGGCTCTGCCCGACTCAGTCATTGGAATTCTGTCTCGAGTTGTACGGTTAATGTGATTTGGGTTATTTTACTAACACGTGTGCCTTGTTTAATTTTAATAGATAATAACCAGGAGAATCACTAGGAAGCCATAGTAGTATCACCTAAGTCAACAATGTAAGTACATTCACCTTTTCTCAATATTTGAGAATACGTTTTTATGAGTCAAAATGTTTTACCAAAACCTCAAATGTTTTTAAATACAATTACAATGATTAAGTTTTTGTAAGTCTACAATTGCTGCCAGTATTATGGGGTTTGTATACAGTAATTGATAACCTTCACAATTGGGCACGACGGGTGTCCAATGTGTGATATGACCATAGTCACAGATCCATCAAGTGACACCTACTGACCGAGTAATTGTGTAGATATAAACATTGTAATCACCCTTAGTACTGTAATGTGTAAACAACTGATGCTTTACCAAAATGGGATGTACTTGTCAGTATTTCTTGCTGATAAAATGTTTTCAAAACGCGTTTCAGGTAACACAATGTGAAAGCCAAATAGAAGCCAGCCGGAGAGCATTGAAGGCTTGGAAAATTGGCTATAAAAGTTACCTAAATAAAAAAGAAGTTTTTGTTTTCAATAACTAGGGTGTATCCCTATAAATATATTATCAAATGAACTTGGGTTTTATCCCAAAAGCTTTATTATTATAAAAGTTGGTGGTTTACTCTGATCAAAATATTTTCTAACTACGGTCCTGATGTATTCCGCTGCCAAATTAATAAACACCGATACCACCCATCTGGATGTTCGCGGCGCCCGCTTCCGGGGTAGGGGTCGGGGGCTGCGTCAGAGAGTGGTATCAGAGCTACAACCACTGGTTTAAGCCAAAGAAGCGTTCTGCTGACACTTAAATTCTAAATTCTGTGTTAGGAAATAACTTATGTGATTATGTGTTTGGTGTTATTTGACTATTTGTTAGTTTACAGTATGAGTGAGCAAGGAACTTCGGACGCTTATCATCATTTAGATAGTTCACTAAAGGATGAGGGAACATCATCTCAACCTAATCCCTCAGGATACTCAGCCGATACCGAAGAAAGAATATTTATATTTAAGGCACAGTCGGAGGAACCCTTTACTACTAAGAAAAGAGGTTGGTTTAATAGAGGAGCACATGAGAGATGAAAAAGAATGAAGAAGTTATAACAACAGAGGGCCATAGTCAGGGCTAATAGGGAAGCAGATACATAGATTCAGGAAACAGCCAGTAGGCCACCTTGGGAAGAGGAATTAGATAGACAGCTGGCCAATTTCCACATGTTAGCCACTACAGCAGTAGATGCTAACCTAAACCAAGTAGCCGAACCACCATTGTTACCTTTGTTCCCAGACCAACAAATGCTAGAACCCAACCAAGAAAACCAATTCCCAATACCTGCATTTGACCCCAACGAGTTACCTAGAATCCCAACCCCACAGCCTTTACAATATGATCCTTGGTTTGATGACAATAGGTCATACTTGATCCTATACCCTCCCGAAGAACCAATGCCTTTAGAACGCGATCCGTGGCAGGATACTGATAGAACATTTTTCGAGATGAATAGCGCAGACCCTTATGAGGAACCCGTACCTCAACCTGAACCATTAGACCCACCAATGAGTAAAAACAGGTGCAGGAACTCCATCAGTATGGAGAAGATTTAGTGAATGAGGGGAATAGAATCCAACAGATAGGAGAGAAACTAGTTTGGAAATATGATGAACGAGAAATGCAGTACTGGATAAACGGTACTTAGAAAATGCTTAGATCAATGGGTAATTCTGTATGATAATGTATGTATATATATATATATATAGAGAGAGAGAGAGAGAGAGAGAGAGATATGGATGCATAGTATATTCGATTTCCAGTTGTAGTTTGTAATAGATACATATATATGAAAAAGAGTAAAAGTCGCAATGATCGACGTTTTTGACCGACTTGTTCGTGTGATTGTGTATAAGTAATTGTATTATCCTTACTCCATGATAATTAATACCTGCTAATTATTCCCAATTCACATGTCGAACGAAGTAAATCAGTAAAACCAGAATAATGAGAATAACGGAAACCAAATAGATAACAGTGCCATCCAACATATAGTAGCACAAGGAATTATAGATGGTATGCCTTATATTATCAAGACTGTTAACGAAGCAGAAAATAATAAATCTACAAGTAAACGCCAACACACTGAAACAAGTCACAGTGTGAATGATAACGGACCTATTATCCAAGCTGCAATTCCTAAACGAAGAAGAACCGCTTCATACGGTTGTTCTTATAAAGAATTCTTGGCTTGTAAACCAATAGAATTCTCAAGCAATGAAGGAGCCATTGCAGCCTTAGTTGGATAGAAAAGACAGAAGCAGTCATAAAAATAAGTAAATGTGCAGATGAAGATAAGATTATGTTTGCTTCTAATCTTTTAAAAAATGCAGCCTTAGAATGGTGGAATACTATTCTCCAGTCTAGGGGAAGTGACAGAGTTTATAATATGGAATGGATCAACTTTAAGGAAATGGTTGAAAGAAAATTATGTCCTCCTAATGAGAAGGAACAAATCGCTAATAAGTTCCTAAATCTTAGAATGACTGGAATAGAATGCAAAGGTTACACTACCATATTCTTCGAATATGCTACGATAGTGCCAACCTTAGCCTCACCTGAACTAGTATTAATCTTCCGTTATATTTGGGGATTAATTAGTGAGATTAGACACGTAGTCAAGGCAGCTAGACCACAAACCATAGAAGAAGCAGTAGAATTAGCCAATACCTTGACTGATGAATTGGTACGCACACAAGAGGAAAACCAGAGAAAGAACCTAGCTCAAAAACTTACCCAGGAATTTCGCTACGGTAATTCTTACCGTGGAAAAGGGACAGGTCCTTCGGCACCTTACTATAAGTTTTGTAGAAAGAAGCACTCAGGAAAGTGTGTTGTGTCTTGCAACTTTTGCAAGTACCCTGGACATAAGGAAGAAGACTGTAGGAGAAAGGCTAATGCCAGAATATGCTACAATTGTGGAGAAGTTGGTCACATCAAACCGAACTGTCCGAAACTAGCTCTAGCCACGACCAACAAGGCTAAGACAACTGAAACTCCTAAGAAGAATGCCAGATCCTTTGTTCTGACAGCTGAGGAAGCCAAGATGATTCTGGATGTGATTGCCGGTACGTTCTTAGTTAATAACATATCTGCCAAAGTATTGTTTGACTCTGGTGCAAACCAAAGTTTTATCAATACTTCTTTCTACAAATTTCTTGACCAACCCTTAGTAAAACTTCAACAATATTGTCTAGTAGAGATGGCAAACGGAGAATCCGTTAAGATAAGTGAAATCTTGCAAGGAGCAAGAATAGAAATCCTGAACCATCATTTCTTTGCTAACCTTTACCCAATGAATCTGGATGGTTTCGATGTCGTATTAGGAATTAATTGGTTGGTAGCCAATCATGCCAGTATATTATGTGATCAAAAGTCAGTACAATTAAGTACACCAAGTGGTGAAAAGATCACAATTAAAGGAGATAAGCCAACCAGATCGACAAAATTCATCTCTATGATGAAAGCTACAAGTTATGAAAGGAAAGGAGGAGTAGTATATATGATTTCTGTAATCATTAATACTAAAGGAAAATAATTAAAAGATATTCTTGTAATATCTAAATTCTCAGACGTTTTTCCAGAAGAGTTGCCTGGATTACCGTCTGATTGAGATGTTGAATTTAGAATTAACCTAATACCAGGGACGGCACCAATTGCCAAAGCACCATATCGATTAGCACCAACGGAAATGCAAGAACTGAAGAAACAATTGGACAAACTTCTTGATAAAGATTTTATACAACCAAGCTCCTCACCGTGGGGAGCACTGGTGTTGTTCATTAAGAAGAAAGACGGATCGATGCGTATGTGCATTGACTACCGATATTTTGAACAGAGTCACGATTAAGAATCGGTACCCACTACCAAGAATCGATGATTTGTTCGATCAACTTCAAGGAGCTCGATTCTTTTCTAAGATTGACTTACGCTCCGGATATCATCAACTGAAAGTACAGGAAGAGGACATTCCTAAAACTGCTTTCAGAACAAGATATGGTCATTATGAATCTACCGTCATGCCATTTGGTTTAACCAATGCCCTAGCCGCATTTATGGACATGATGAACATGATATGTAAACCATACCTGGATAAAATCATAATTGTCTTTATAGATGATATTCTAATTTACTCTAAGAGTAAAGAGGAACATGCAGCGCATCTGCATACACTCCTTACATTATTGAGAAAAGAGAAGCTTTATGCTAAATTCTCAAAGTGTGAATTTTGGTTACAAGAAGTGCAATTCCTTGGACATCTGGTTAATCATGAAGGAATTCATGTGGATCCCACAAAGATCGAGGCAATTACTAAGTGGAAAGTCCCTGAATCACCAACGGAAGTACGAAGTTTTCTTGGACTGGTAGGATATTACAGACGATTTATTCGAGACTTTTCTTGAATAGCCATTCCATTAACTAAACTGACCTGTAAATCAGTTAAGTTTGAATGGGGACCGAAATAGGAAGAAGCTTTTAAGATTCTTAAGCAAAGGTTAACCAACGCACCCATACTCGCATTACCAGAAGGAACTGAGGACTTTATAGTCTATTGTGATGCGTCTAAGTTAGGATATGGATGTGTGTTGATGCAACATCAAAATATTATAGCTTATGCCTCTAGACAACTTAAGAAACATGAAGAGAATTACATAACCCATGATCTAGAATTAGGAGCCATTGTTTTTGCCCTTAAGATTTGGAGACACTATTTTTATGGAAATAAATTTGTTGTCTTCACCGATTATAAGAGTTTAAGATATATTTTTGGGCAAAAAGAATTAAATATGAGACAGAGACGCTGGATGGAAATTCTTAGCGATTATGATTGTGATATCCAGTATCATGCAGGGAAAACTAATGTAGTAGCTGATGCTTTAAGTCGAAAGTATCATGAAAAGCCAAAACGAGCACGTTCTCTCAGATTAAATCTACAAGTAGATTTAAATGAGAAAATTAGAGAAGTACAGGAATCAACAATCAAGGACGATGCTGAAAAAATTAAAAGGAATGATTAAGGAGTTAGAACAAGGAAAAGATGGAATTTGGAAGTTCCATAAGAAAAGGATGTGGATACCTGAACAAGGAAACCCACGCTACAGAATTCTAGAAGAAGCTCATAAGTCTAAGTATATGATACATCCCGGAAGTGGTAAGATGTATGAAGATCTAAGAAAGAATTTCTGGTGGATAGGAATGAAAAAGGATATAGCTAATTATGTTGCTAAATGTCTAACTTGTTCACAAGTTAAAGCTGACCATAAAAAACCCTCAGGATTATTGCAACCCTCAGGAAATGGGAATTCATAACAATGGACTTTGTTACCAAATTACCCAAGACAAGAAAAGGAAATGATACAATCTGGGTGATTGTAGACAGATTAACCAAATCTGCTCATTTCTTACCCATGAAGGAAACTTTCAGTATAGAACAGTTAGCCAAGCTATATGTAAATGAAATAGTTTCATTACATGGAATTCCTTTATCTATCGTATCCGATAGAGATAGCCGTTTTACTTCTCATTTTTGGACAAGTTTCCAAAAAGCAATGGGAACCAGGTTAAATCTGAGCAGAACTTATCATCCACAGATGGACGAATAAAGCGAAAGGACAATCCAGACGATGGAAGATATGCTTAGAGCCTGTGTAATTGACTTTGGAGGAAATTGGGATGACCATTTACCATTAATAGAATTTTCTTACAATAACAACTATCATACTAGCATTAATACTGCACTATTTGAAGCACTTTATGGACGAAAGTGTAGAACCCCAGTCAGTTGGGCAGAAATTGGAGAGAAGCAATTATCTGGACCAGAGATAGTGTAGGAAATGACAGATAAGATAATTCAAGTCAAGGAAAGACTAAAAGCAGCACGAGATCGTCAAAAGAGTTATGCAGATAACAGACGAAAACCTTTAGAATTTCAAGTAGGAGATAAAGTATTATAAAAAGTTTCTCCATGGAAAGGAGTAGTCAGATTCGTTAAAAGAAGAAAGCTAAGCCCCAGGTATGTCGGACCTTTTGAGATTATTAGAAGGCTAGGACCTGTAGCCTATCAGCTACAACTGCCAGAGGAAATGGCAGGAATACATGATGTGTTTCATGTTTGTAATCTCAAAAAGTGCTTAGCAGACGGATCATTAGTGATACCTCTTAAGGACATAGAGGGAAATGAGAAACATAAATTTATCGAGAAACCCGTTCAGATTAAAGATAGGAAGATCAAGAACCTCAAACACAAGAGACTAGTTCTGGTCAAAGTGAAATGGGATTCCAAGAGAGGACCATAATACACTTGGGAACTCGAATCAGAAATGCAAAGGAAATACCCATACCTGTTCCAGTAGATCTCGAGGACGAGATCCAAAACAAGGTGGGGAGGATATAATAACCCTCTTAAAAATATTTTTGGACACCCCTAGATGTCCTAAAATATACCCCGTACGCGAGAAACGGACCCGTTATACCTCTATACTCATAAAAATCAAGAAAAACCAAGTTTGGCAGTCGCTCATGGGCCACGACGGAGACCCCTTTGGTCTGTCGCGGGGCGCGACAGCCCTTGCTTGGCCGGCACACAAGTCTGCCACGTGACAGGTAAAACGGCAAGCCTACCCCCTGTATTGGCAACCCTATACGAGACACGTGGTCTCTCGCTGGGTGTGAGAGAGTGGTCGTCAGGCCTATATAAGAGGCTTCAGGCCTCATTTGTCAGTCGTTCATTTCTTGATTTCTCTCTCAACTTTCTATATAGTAGAAATTCTACCCGGGCATAATACCCACTATAAAGCGAAGCTTTGCCTCGTTGTAAGTACTATAACCCTGCTATTACCCTACACGATCGATTTAGGATTCCGTAATGCATGTCAGCTCTGCCCGACTCAGTCATTGGAATTCTGTCTCGTGTGTACACCCGATTGATCTAGGATTCCGTATTGCATGTAGGCTCTGCCCGACTCAGTCATTGGAATTATGTCTCGAGTTGTATGGTTAATGTGATTTGGGTTATTTTACTAACACGTGTGCATTGTTTAATTTTAATAGATAATAACCATGAGAATCACAAGGAAGCCATAGTAGTATCACCTAAGTCAACAATGTAAGTACATTCACCTTTTCTCAATATTTGAGAGTACGTTTTTATGAGTCAAAATGTTTTACCAAAACCTCAAATGTTTTCAAATACAATTATAGTGATTAAGTTTTTGTAAGTCTACAGTTGCTGCCAGTATTATGGGGTTTGTATACAGTACTTGATAACCTTCACAATTGGGCACGGGTATCCAATGTGTGATATGCCCATAGTCACAGATCCGTCGAGTGACACGTACTGACCGAGTAATTGTGTAGATATAAACATTGTAATCACCCTTAATACTATAATGTGTAAACAACTGATGCTTTACCAAAATGGAATGTACTTGCCAGTATTTCTTGCTGATAAAATGTTTTCAAAACGCGTTTCAGGTAACACAATGTGAAAGCCAAATAGAAGCCAGCCGGAGAGCACTGAAGGCTTGGAAAAGTGGCTATAAAAGTTACCTAAATAAAGAAGAAGTTTTTGTCTTCAATAACTAGGGTTTATCCCTATAAGTATATTATCAAATGGACTTGGGTTTTATCCCAAAAGCTTTATTATTATAAAAGTTGGTGGTTTACTCTGATTAAAATATTTCCTAACTACGGTCCTGATGTATTCCGTTGCCAAATTAATAAACACCGATACCACCCATCTGGATGTTCGCGGCGCCAGCTCCCAGGGTAGGGGTCGGGGGCTGTGATGTCACACCCCGACCGCGTAAAACAACAAATCGCGGCGGAAACATCGGGGCGTGTTGCAACAGAATAAATTGTTTCATAACCATGGCATACAAAGTTGTATTTTATTTATTAAACAAGGGTGTTACATTGTTTCAAACAGGAATTTAAAGAGTTCAGAACATAATTAAACATATTCTATCTTCTTTTAAAGTCTCTAAGGCACAGGTCCGCCCTAGTATCATGATCACATCCTATGGAAAAGCACCTGAAAACACATGTGAAAATAGGTACGTCAGCATAAAAATGCCTGTGAGATACATAGGTTTGTGAAAATAGGATTCATGACTTGTATTTGAGAAATGTTTAGTCATGAACCTTGTAATTTGCTTTGTCTTGTAAATCATTTGAATAACAATAAGATCAGATGATATGTATAAGTAAATGTCAGGTTAAATAAATAACCATGTAAAAATGTGTTTGTATAAGATAAGTTGTTTGTAAATCAATGTCTTGTAAAAAGTATGTTATTTGTATAAAATGTTCTATGTCTCCATATTGAAATGATTCAAATAACGTTACGACATGTAATACCATACAAACACTTATATATAGGAAGTACCAGCGGCGTATCCACCATGCTTGTATCATATTACACACGCATCGTTACTTAATCACTTAATCAAACCAAACCAACCAATGTAAGAAGTCTATGTTTAAATCAATTGTCAAAAGTGTTCGTGTCAAATGTAAATCATGTCAAAATGTCTATGTCAAATATCCATGTCAAATGTCTATGTCAAATATCCATGTCAAATGTCTATGTCAAATATCCAGGTCAAATGTCTATGTCAAATATCCATGTCAAATGTCTATGTCAAATATCCATGTCAAATGTCTATGTCAAAATGTCATGTATGGCAAGTGAAATGTCTCAACTAAACCATAGGCACAAAAACAAAGTATTGAAGTAAAACTTGGTTTAAATCAAAGTTATGTTTTGTGTAAATGCATGCAACTATTTAATATGAACATTTATGCGGTATTGTGAAAATGCATACATCCAAGCCTTGTGACTGTGGTGATAAACCCTTAAACAAATTAAAGGTCTATCTGTCTTATATCATCGAATTCGGTCATTCCTTTCTGTCCCCTTTCCCTGGGATGTCCGGAACGGGAGTTGTCAATTCCTATGGTACCACTACCTACTAACGAACGGCGTAGCTAATGTTAATGAATGTATTGTCCCATGTAAACAAACCAAATGTCATACCAAAATGTAAGCATGTGAAAAACAATGCACTAAGTATGTAATCAAATGAACATACATAGCGTGAAATGTCATGTAAAACAATGTACTAAGTAGGCACACAATGGGCATACATAGCATGAAATGTCATGTAAAACAATGTACTAAGTAATGCACACAATGGGCACACCTAGCATGAAATGTAATGAAATCATGTACTATAATGTACTAACAAACATAACCGGTATATGATGTGAAAACAGGAAAGCATGAAAGTAACAAGTAGGCACATGTGTTTCACCCCAAAACAGTTTGGAAAACAGTAAAAGAGGGGTCTATGTACTCACTTGAGATTGCTCAGATGTCTAAAGATAACCACCAAGCAATGGTATAGATCTCGGAATCAAACGGCACCTAATATAGGTAACTATGTTAATAAACCGGACCTATATCGGAAGACTGAGTAGCATTAGGGTTTGTAAACCAAATGAGTGTAGGAACTCACGTGACATGGTTTAACAAAGCCTACATACTAAAAGAAACTTAACCTAAGTCTTATTGACCCGTTATGATCCGTTTAGGTAGCTTATGCTACTTTAACGCATCGTGCGCGTGAAACGCGTTCGGACCGCCTAACTAGTCCTATGACAAGTGTTATATGCCTAAACATGTTACATAATCAGTTATGTGGCAAAAGTTTAGGTTACATATGCTAAATTACCAATTATGCATGAAAAGGGTATTCTGGTAATTTACCTAAGGCATATAAACTACCTATCATACAACTACTTAAACGATGTGACCATAGGGTATAACCTCGGAAGGTTATTCCCTACCTACTATGGTCACCTAATGTGTTTGGTCGGATCCTAATGATAGACCAAATGGGTCGGGTTCGAGGTATAAGCGATTTATTAGATCGCTTACCCTACGACCCTAGGCAACGTGGTAATCAGTAGGCATAGCCCCAAGGGACTATGACCATCGTGATTACAATCACGTTGCGAAGTTCAACCGAACTTCGCATTGACCATTACTGGTCAACGCTGAAAGTCAAACAAAGTTTGACTTTCTGACTCGAAAAGCAGTAAAAATAAGGAAAAGAACGAAAGAATACTAACCCAGGGTCCCCGAATGCTAATCTAGATTAAAATAGCTCAGGTATGAAACAACGGTTTCAACTTAGAGCCTTTTCAATCAGATTCTAGTGAGTTTTTATGCAATGGGGGGTGGGGTATTTATAGTATTCGGGTAACCGTTAGGATCGTTTCATGGAAAACGTGCCATGATCCAAGCCGTACATGTGTTGGAAGCTTATGGAAGCTTAAATTGGTCCTTATCATTTGACTAGGCAAGTTAGAACATGTGGTGGAGGATCAAAAAGGTTGCAACTTGTGCTAAAAACATTTAATCTGGTCAGAAGGTCTGACGCGGGCCGCCTAAGATTTAAGCTTGGCTGAGGTGGGCCGCCTAGCTCTTCAGATCAGAAAACAAGTTTCAGAAATGACAGTTTCAGCCCCTGCACGTGTTTAAGCCCATTTCCGGCACTTCTAAGGCCCGTAAAGCCAACTTTAAGGCCCTAAAATGTTGCCTAAACATTGTGGACATGAAACATGTTCAAAAATATGTCGGATGATGGTTCGTTTGGTCGTACGAACGCGATGTTCGCTTAATTACGACGGAATGCGCATAAGCGCGAAAAACGATCCAAATGACGCAACGAATGGATTTTTCTTAAGGCGAACACTAAAATATAATATAGTCATGCTTACATAAATTTTTGGATGTCCGGATGTATTCAGAACGTAAGTTATGCGCGAAAATGCAAACTTGTGCACTTTTTGACACTTTTAGTCCCTGAATGTCCCAAAAGTTTATTTTAGCACACCGAACCCCTCAAAGCCTATTTCTAAGCTATGTAAAGGATATTTAAGGTGTGTTTAACTTATGGTTATGTTCCGGAATGTTCGTTACAGTTCAAATTGACATACTTTCGCAGTTTGTCAAGTTTAGTCCCTGTAAGCGAATTAACTTGTTCTTGCCATACCAAAACCTTCAAAACTTATTTCTAAGTTATGTAAAGGTTATTTAAGGTATGTTGAGTATATGTTGATGTTCCAGAGTATTTCTCACATTAAACTGAGTACGTTTACGCACTAGTTTGCGTATAACTCTCCAGAAAGTGATGTAGAGTTTGGAATTGCATAAAAGTCAAAACATGAAAAATGTAAAACATAACAAAACAAACATTGGGATAAAATAACATTGTTTTATTGATAACAGAACTGTTCATAGCGATTACAAGCACAGTTGTTACAGTCTCCCCTACTTGTGGAAATTTTGTCCCGAAATTTATTTAGAGGAAACTCGTGGAAAAAGATGTGGATATTTTGCCTTCATTTGATCTTCGCGTTCCCAAGTAAACTCAGGTCCACGCTTAGCTTCCCAGCGAACTTTGACCAAAGGAATGCGCTTACGTTTAAGCCACTTGACTTCACGTTCCATGATTTCCACTGGTTTCTCAACAAATTTCAGTGTTTTGCCAACACGAATTTCGTCAAGCGGTATGGAGAAGTTCTCATCAGCTGTACACTTCTTGAGATTGGACACGTGAAAAGTTGGATGAACATTTCCAAGTTCAGGAGGTAACTCAAGTCTGTAGGCTACCTTTCCGATTCTTTCGACGATCTTGAATGGTCCAACGTATCTAGGTGCAAGTTTTCCTTTCTTTCCAAATCTGATCACACCTTTCCAAGGTGAGACCTTAAGTAATACTCGATCACCGACTATAAAAACAAGAATTGCAAACAGCATAGATGGTGGTCTTCTGTCACACCCCGACCGCGTAAATCTTCTGACGGCTTCTAGCTGCCTGAAGGTTATCATGAACTTTCTTGACCTTGTCAGTTGTCTCTAAAATGAGGGCAGGTCCAGTAAGTTGAGCCTCGCCAATCTCATTCCAGCAGACTGGTGAACGACATTTTCGACCATAGAGAGCCTCGAAAGGAGCCATTTTGATGCTAGTGTGATAACTGTTGTTGTAGGAGAATTCAATCAATTTAAGATGTGAATCCCAGCTACCACCAAAATCGATCACACAAGCTCTTAGCATATCCTCCAGAGTCTGGATTGTTCTCTCAGATTGACCATCTGTTTGCGGATGATAAGCTGTGCTCAGATTAAGTTGGGTCCCCATAGCAGATTGCATGGTTCTCCAAAAATGAGAAGTGAAACGAGCATCTCTGTCAGAAATGATGTTCAAAGGAACACCATGTCGAGCTACAATTTCATCAACATAGATTTGAGCAAGTCTGTCAGCAGGAAAATCCTCACGGATTGGCAAGAAATGTGCTGACTTTGTAAGACGATCAACGACTACCCAGATGGCATCATGACCCTTCTTTGTGCGTGGAAGTTTGGTAACAAGATCCATAGTAATGTTTTCCCATTTCCAAACTGGGATCTCTGGTTGCTCCAATAAACCAGAAGGACGCTGATGTTCAGCCTTAACCTTAAGACAAGTAAGGCATTTGGATACGTATAAGGCAATGTCTTTCTTCATACCAGGCCACCAATAGTGAATACGAAGATCCTTATACATCTTATCTGAGCCCGGATGAATAGAATAACGAGACTTATGGGCTTCATCCATAAGCAAGGTACGAAGATCATCCTGGCTTGGGACCCACAAACGGTCCATGAAGTAATATGATCCATTGTCCTTCAGTTCCAGTGCAGGTGTTATGTGATAAGGAAATTCCTTATCCATCAAACCTTGTGAAACACAAGATTGCTGAGCTTGAGAAATGCGTGCTTGAATATCGGATCGAGTTTGGATAACAGATTGAACACGTACACAATGAAGCTTAGTACGTTCCTTACGACTCAATGCATCAGCTACGACATTCGCCTTACCAGGATGGTAGCGAATTTCGCAGTCATAGTCGTTTAAAAGCTCAACCCAACGTCGTTGTCTCATGTTGAGTTCTTTCTGGTTGAAGATATGCTGAAGACTTTTGTGGTCAGTGAAAACCACACATTTTGTACCGTACAAATAGTGTCTCCAGATTTTGAGAGCAAAGACAACTGCACCCAACTCAAGATCATGAGTGGTGTAGTTCTTCTCATGTATCTTCAACTGCCTCGATGCATAAGCTATGACTTTGTTCCTTTGCATAAGAACACAGCCAAGACCCAATTTCGATGCATCACAATACACAACAAAATCATCATCACCCTCAGGCAATGATAGAACAGGCGCATCGCAAAGCTTCTGCTTCAGGTGTTGAAAAGCTTCCTCTTGTTTGAATCCCCAGTAAAAGGGAATTTTCTTCTGAGTTAGAGCACTTAGAGGAACTGCAATCTTTGAGAAGTTTTCTATGAAGCGGCGGTAATAACCCGCTAGACCAAGAAAAGAACGAACTTCAGTAGGAGTAGTAGGTGTATCCCAATCCTTAATCGCACTGATCTTGGAGGGATCTACATGAATACCTCGTTCGTTGATAACATGCCCCAAAAATTGAACTTCTTTAAGCCAAAATTCGCACTTGGAGAATTTGGCGAAAAGTTGCTCTTTCTTTAGGAGTTCTAGGGTAAGACGAAGATGTTGCTCGTGATCAGCTCGCGTCTTAGAGTAAATCAAGATGTCGTCAATAAAAACAATGACGAACTGATCCAAATAAGGTTTGTAGACCCTATTCATTAAGTCCATGAAAACAGCAGGAGCATTAGTCAAACCGAATGGCA
The DNA here is from genome assembly GCA_030545235.1 of Helianthus tuberosus. Classification (NCBI taxonomy): domain Eukaryota; kingdom Viridiplantae; phylum Streptophyta; class Magnoliopsida; order Asterales; family Asteraceae; genus Helianthus; species Helianthus tuberosus. The sequence continues at coordinate 92,662,107 of CM060411.1, forward strand.
TGACTGTGAACTCATAATGCCCATAACGAGTACGGAACGCTGTCTTGGGAATATCTTCTTCTTGTACACGAAGTTGATGATATCCGGAACGTAGATCAATCTTCGAGAAATAAGAAGCGCCCTGTAGCTGATCAAAGAGATCATCTATGCGAGGTAGGGGATATCGATTCTTGATGGTAAGCTTGTTAAGCTCACGATAATCGATACACATCCTAAAGGATCCATCCTTCTTCTTGACAAAAAGAATGGGAGCACCCCAAGGTGAAAAACTAGGACGTATGAAACCTTTGTCGGAGAGTTCCTGAAGCTGTTTAGACAACTCTTGCATCTCAGATGGTGCAAGACGATATGGAGCTCTGGCAATGGGATTTGCACCAGGTACGAGATCAATGCGGAACTCGACTTGGCGTGCTGGAGGTAGACCAGGTAAATCTTCAGGGAACACTTCAGAATAATCCCGAACGACAGGAATATCTGAAATAGACTTACCCTTGCCTTTATCTTCTGTAACATGTGCTAAGAAAGCCACATAGTTCTTTTGCAGATACTTCCGAGCTTTAAAACAAGACATGAGTTTGAGACCAACGGTAGGCTTCTCACCTTGAACCTGCAGAATCTCGCCTGTCGAAAGCGGCACACGAACAATCTTCTCAGAACAAACTATCTCTGCGTGATGCTTGGATAACCAATCCATTCCCACAATAACGTCGAAGCTTCCGAGTTGCATAGGCGTGAGATCGATAGGGAAAAGATGATCATTTAGGTTCAACTGGCAGTTGCGAAGAACAGAATCAAGAATAATGGGTTCACCACTAGCAACCTCTACTGTCAAAGATTTACTTAGTTTTGTTCTAGACACGCGAAGCATTGGCTCAAAAGATAAAGACACAAAACTCTTGTCGGCACCAGAATCGAAAAGAACAGATGCAGGCTGATTATTAATAAAGAACGTACCGTTCACCACATTATCATCCGCCTGCGCCTCTTGGGCATTCATGTTAAATACTCGGCCTCGAGCCGGAGCCTGATTCTGGTTCTGGTTCTGGTTCGCCAGTCTTGGGCACCGATTTCTGTAATGGGTCAGATCCCCACAATTATAACAAGCACCCGGTGGGTATTGTGGTCGAACAGCTTGACCCTGTTGCGGAGCAGGAGGCTGAGCAACCTGTTGAGCCGGGTTCTGAACCGCGGGATTCTGAGCAGACCGACAAACATTGGCAAGATGGCCTGATTTCCCACAGTTAGTACAGAAACGGCATGGAAGTTGCGGCTGGTGGTGACTGTTGCATCTATTGCACAAAGGTGCATTCCCTGAATAGGGTTTCTTCGCTGGAGGCTGTGCGGGTTGGTTGGGAGCTGCCTGGTTAGCTTGGGCAGTGACAGCATAGTTTTGGGAAGCCTTACGCTTCTTTGCCCTCTTCGAAGAACCAGAGTTCTTTCCATTCAAGTTTTGACCTTTCTTGCTATCCACTTTGTCAGCCGATTCTTTCTTGCCCTTGTCACCCTTCCGGTGTAACTTGTTCTTCCGGATCTGCGACTCAGTCAATGTCGCAGATAACTCGATCGCCTGACGAAGTGTGGCAGGGTTACTACCAGTAAGAATGTCTTGTACCGAGTCAGGTAGGCCATCGATGTATCTCTCGATAGCCTTGTCGAGTGGGGTGACCATTGTTGGGCAAAGCAGACTCAACTCTTCAAACCGATCAGTATAAGCCCTATGCTCACCACTATCTTGCTTCAGCTCATCAAACTCCTTCTCCAATGCTCGTTGCTCATGACGAGGACAGAATTCCCTCATCATAAGGGCTCTAAGTTCAGCCCAGGTCTGTGCAAGAGCAACTTCTGCACCCCTATCCCTCATAACCCCGTTCCACCATGTCAAAGCCCTCTTCTGAAATACGCTCGAAGCAAACTCGACTTTGCGATTTTCGAGACACTGCACGTGGCGAAAAGTATTCTCACTGCTCTCGAACCACTGAAGAAGCCCAGTCGCTCCTTCAGAACCACTAAACTTGAGTGGTTTAGCCTGATTAAAATCCTTGTATTTGCATGGAACATTGTTGTTGTTGTTGTTGTTGGCTTGGTTCCATTGAGCAATGAGATTTGGAAACTGAGCAGCCATCTGCTGCGCAATAATTTCTGCCAGTTCGGCAGTAGCTATCTGGTTCTCGCGTCGAGGAGGCATTCTAAAAGAGGAAAACATGAAAGGAAACGAGTGAGATGATTGGATGAAAAGAATGAGATGATAAAAACAAGAATTGCAAACAGCATAGATGGTGGTCATTCGTCCGTATCACAAAGCAAACAAACGACACACAGTGACTAATCAAAGTAAATGGATCAAAAACAATGTATAATGAAGACATGCTCGCCTATAAGTGAACACTCATCCCAAGAATTCCCAGGTAAGCACAACTGGTCTCGCATCTGGTTGAGATGTATACGAAGTGCTTGCCTAGACAGAAAACTCAGAATACAGGCATTCACCCTTCCAGTTTGCACGTGTTCACATTATTTAAGACCCAAAACCTTGACGAGATTTTTTTTGAAAATTTGAAGGAACAAGGCCAAAAACCAAACTGAAAAGGGTTCAAAACCATATAACAGAGGGTTCAAAACCTTACAATTGAGGGTTCAAAACCTTGTAAAAATTTATTCAAAAACAGATGATTGTTTTTCAAAAATCGTTTCGGAAAAATTTGGTTCTTGTTTTGATAATCACCTAAGGATAGGTGATGTATATGTTTTAAGATCTAAACACAAGATAACTTGTGTTAGGTTCCTAGAAAAGTTATAGTCTAGGTCAAAGCATTACTAATAACCTAATTCCCTATAACCATTGGCTCTGATACCAACTCTTCTGTCACACCCCGACCGCGTAAAACAACAAATCGCGGCGGAAACATCGGGGCGTGTTGCAACAGAATAAATTGTTTCATAACCATGGCATACAAAGTTGTATTTTATTTATTAAACAAGGGTGTTACATTGTTTCAAACAGGAATTTAAAGAGTTCAGAACATAATTAAACATATTCTATCTTCTTTTAAAGTCTCTAAGGCACAGGTCCGCCCTAGTATCATGATCACATCCTATGGAAAAGCACCTGAAAACACATGTGAAAATAGGTACGTCAGCATAAAAATGCCTGTGAGATACATAGGTTTGTGAAAATAGGATTCATGACTTGTATTTGAGAAATGTTTAGTCATGAACCTTGTAATTTGCTTTGTCTTGTAAATCATTTGAATAACAATAAGATCAGATGATATGTATAAGTAAATGTCAGGTTAAATAAATAACCATGTAAAAATGTGTTTGTATAAGATAAGTTGTTTGTAAATCAATGTCTTGTAAAAAGTATGTTATTTGTATAAAATGTTCTATGTCTCCATATTGAAATGATTCAAATAACGTTACGACATGTAATACCATACAAACACTTATATATAGGAAGTACCAGCGGCGTATCCACCATGCTTGTATCATATTACACACGCATCGTTACTTAATCACTTAATCAAACCAAACCAACCAATGTAAGAAGTCTATGTTTAAATCAATTGTCAAAAGTGTTCGTGTCAAATGTAAATCATGTCAAAATGTCTATGTCAAATATCCATGTCAAATGTCTATGTCAAATATCCATGTCAAATGTCTATGTCAAATATCCAGGTCAAATGTCTATGTCAAATATCCATGTCAAATGTCTATGTCAAATATCCATGTCAAATGTCTATGTCAAAATGTCATGTATGGCAAGTGAAATGTCTCAACTAAACCATAGGCACAAAAACAAAGTATTGAAGTAAAACTTGGTTTAAATCAAAGTTATGTTTTGTGTAAATGCATGCAACTATTTAATATGAACATTTATGCGGTATTGTGAAAATGCATACATCCAAGCCTTGTGACTGTGGTGATAAACCCTTAAACAAATTAAAGGTCTATCTGTCTTATATCATCGAATTCGGTCATTCCTTTCTGTCCCCTTTCCCTGGGATGTCCGGAACGGGAGTTGTCAATTCCTATGGTACCACTACCTACTAACGAACGGCGTAGCTAATGTTAATGAATGTATTGTCCCATGTAAACAAACCAAATGTCATACCAAAATGTAAGCATGTGAAAAACAATGCACTAAGTATGTAATCAAATGAACATACATAGCGTGAAATGTCATGTAAAACAATGTACTAAGTAGGCACACAATGGGCATACATAGCATGAAATGTCATGTAAAACAATGTACTAAGTAATGCACACAATGGGCACACCTAGCATGAAATGTAATGAAATCATGTACTATAATGTACTAACAAACATAACCGGTATATGATGTGAAAACAGGAAAGCATGAAAGTAACAAGTAGGCACATGTGTTTCACCCCAAAACAGTTTGGAAAACAGTAAAAGAGGGGTTTATGTACTCACTTGAGATTGCTCAGATGTCTAAAGATAACCACCAAGCAATGGTATAGATCTCGGAATCAAACGGCACCTAATATAGGTAACTATGTTAATAAACCGGACCTATATCGGAAGACTGAGTAGCATTAGGGTTTGTAAACCAAATGAGTGTAGGAACTCATGTGACATGGTTTAACAAAGCCTACATACTAAAAGAAACTTAACCTAAGTCTTATTGACCCGTTATGATCCGTTTAGGTAGCTTATGCTACTTTAACGCATCGTGCGCGTGAAACGCGTTCGGACCGCCTAACTAGTCCTATGACAAGTGTTATATGCCTAAACATGTTACATAATCAGTTATGTGGCAAAAGTTTAGGTTACATATGCTAAATTACCAATTATGCATGAAAAGGGTATTCTGGTAATTTACCTAAGGCATATAAACTACCTATCATACAACTACTTAAACGATGTGACCATAGGGTATAACCTCGGAAGGTTATTCCCTACCTACTATGGTCACCTAATGTGTTTGGTCGGATCCTAATGATCGACCAAATGGGTCGGGTTCGAGGTATAAGCGATTTATTAGATCGCTTACCCTACGACCCTAGGCAACGTGGTAATCAGTAGGCATAGCCCCAAGGGACTATGACCATCGTGATTACAATCACGTTGCGAAGTTCAACCGAACTTCGCATTGACCATTACTGGTCAACGCTGAAAGTCAAACAAAGTTTGACTTTCTGACTCGAAAAGCAGTAAAAATAAGGAAAAGAACGAAAGAATACTAACCCAGGGTCCCCGAATGCTAATCTAGATTAAAATAGCTCAGGTATGAAACAACGGTTTCAACTTAGAGCCTTTTCAATCAGATTCTAGTGAGTTTTTATGCAATGGGGGGTGGGGTATTTATAGTATTCGGGTAACCGTTAGGATCGTTTCATGGAAAACGTGCCATGATCCAAGCCGTACATGTGTTGGAAGCTTATGGAAGCTTAAATTGGTCCTTATCATTTGACTAGGCAAGTTAGAACATGTGGTGGAGGATCAAAAAGGTTGCAACTTGTGCTAAAAACATTTAATCTGGTCAGAAGGTCTGACGCGGGCCGCCTAAGATTTAAGCTTGGCTGAGGCGGGCCGCCTAGCTCTTCAGATCAGAAAACAAGTTTCATAAATGACAGTTTCAGCCCCTGCACGTGTTTAAGCCCATTTCCGGCACTTCTAAGGCCCGTAAAGCCAACTTTAAGGCCCTAAAATGTTGCCTAAACATTGTGGACATGAAACATGTTCAAAAATATGTCGGATGATGGTTCGTTTGGTCGTACGAACGCGATGTTCGCTTAATTACGACGGAATGCGCATAAGCGCGAAAAACGATCCAAATGACGCAACGAATGGATTTTTCTTAAGGCAAACACTAAAATATAATATAGTCATGCTTACATAAATTTTTGGATGTCCGGATGTATTCAGAACGTAAGTTATGCGCGAAAATGCAAACTTGTGCACTTTTTGACACTTTTAGTCCCTGAATGTCCCAAAAGTTTATTTTAGCACACCGAACCCCTCAAAGCCTATTTCTAAGCTATGTAAAGGATATTTAAGGTGTGTTTAACTTATGGTTATGTTCCGGAATGTTCGTTACAGTTCAAATTGACATACTTTCGCAGTTTGTCAAGTTTAGTCCCTGTAAGCGAATTAACTTGTTCTTGCCATACCAAAACCTTCAAAACTTATTTCTAAGTTATGTAAAGGTTATTTAAGGTATGTTGAGTATATGTTGATGTTCCAGAGTATTTCTCGCATTAAACTGAGTACGTTTACGCACTAGTTTGCGTATAACTCTCCAGAAAGTGATGTAGAGTTTGGAATTGCATAAAAGTCAAAACATGAAAAATGTAAAACATAACAAAACAAACATTGGGATAAAATAACATTGTTTTATTGATAACATAACTGTTCATAGCGATTACAAGCACAGTTGTTACATGTGACACCCGAATGAGTGAATCAACAAAACACGAAGAGAAGATAGAATAAATTTCACTTTCTATATAATTAACTAGTTATTAAAGTCATTAATAGATACTCAATTAAAAAGTTTACAAAAGTTTGGAAATCAAAAGTAATACATAAATGACTTGTCTTCACCAAGTGATGTAAGAGATTAGCCAAGCACCGGCCTTTGTTTGATAAAAACTCTTATGATCAATCTTGGATCTTGATACTACTATACACACTCTAAGGATGGATGATGGATGAATGTAGTGGATGATGGTGGTATTGTGGTGGTGGAGATGTGGCAGGTGTCAGAGAAGTGGTTTGCCAAGGGACGAGTTGCAAGTGAACCAAGCACCTCTATTTAAAGCTGAAAACAGAAGGTTTATACGGCCCTGTGCCTAGTAGGTATGACCCCGTGCTCTTATCCTTCTCTATCTTCATTTAATGCGCTTGTCAGTCTAGATGCTCACACGACCCCGTGTGTCAACGACACGACCCCGTGGCCCTTGTACTTGTTGTACGATCCAAGACTTGCGAATCTGAGAGTTGACCATGGCCCGTGTCCATAAGACATGGCCCCGTGTCCTTTGTCTGCTTCTGTTTGTCTTCTTCTTCATGGAATCTTTGGTGGGGCACGAACCCATGCTCGGCAGGCATGGCCCATGTTTGGTTTCTGGTTTGTTATTTTTTGGTCTTTGGGTGAAGCTTGGAGGGTTGGTTTGTTGTATCAACATCCCTTCTTCTGTATTTATGTAGGTTTTCGCCGTTAATTTGTTCCTTTTGTATATTTAAGCTCTTTTAATCCTGAAAATCAAAAGTATACAAAGAAACACACTTTTTCCAACATGAGTACTAAAAAGGGTTGTTTTTATACCTTTTTTGATATAATTTATATGTTGCATTTGGTGCATATCAAATACCCCCATACTTGAATCTTTGCTTGTCCTCAAGCAAAACTCTTTAATATTGCTTACACACCCAAATGGAATAGGTAGAAGAGAAGTTTTTGGGTCTTGTTTATAGAGTGTCGGGAATCCAAGTTTTTTTATTCTCGTTTTTATTTAGTTTACAATTCTATTCAACATGATTTATTTAGAACTTTTTAAGAAAAATAAATATTTTTGGGCATAACCTGTCTTTTTAAATTTCATTTAGCTATTATATATTCTGTAACAACCCTCGGTAAAGCCGACACCCTCATAATATTTCTGACACTCTAGTATATTGTAGAATGTCTCAATATGTCTTATATTACACCTCGTATGTGGAAACCGAGCCCCAAGTATGTTATAACATTTAAAATAAATGAAAAACATGAAATATTGAGTTGAGGCGGGCCGCGTAGACCCACCCCAACCATTTACGCGGGCGGTATCAAGGTGGATACCGGATTCCTTTGAATTCTTTAGTTAAAGCGGGCCGCGTAAGACCCCGTTTAATTGTACGCGGGCCGTGTGAGATCATCAAACGTGGAGACACCAGAGGCCGACACGTGTCGACATCGTGGCGGACCTACATGCTGACCCAGCTAAGCTATACGTTGACCGAGTGTTGACGCGGGCCGCGTAAGGATTTGCCTTACCTCACACGGGCCGCCTGGGAACTAGATATCAGCACTATATAAGAAAGCAACGGGTTTTCATTTTCCGTCGCTCACAATTCAATCTCAATCTCAAATTCTGTAGAAGAGTTATTATAGTCGGGTATTATACCCCTAATTAGCGAGGTTCTGCTCCGTTGTAAGTATTATAACCCCAGTTTCGTAATAGTTACGCTGCCCGATTGATTTAGGGTTCCATAACAACTGTCGTGGTTCTGCCCGACGTAGTTGTTGGAATGCCGTCTCGGGGAGGGTATCATTAATATTTTCAAAGGGTTATGATACTAACCAATGTACATTTGTATAAATTATAGATTATATCCAGGAAACCCTTACGCGAAGTCTAAGATAGCAATGTGAGTTTATCCTCTTTTTGTTAACCTTTTTGGAATGTTTTATGTCACACCCCCAAAATCCACCTGCGGAGTATCACAGCTTGGAGGCGTGACTGACCAGGATTAAGCCACCAATCATATTGAACAAGCATGTAAGTAATAATAAAATCCAACACAATACAATTGGTGTCCAAACAAAACATAGTTTAAGTTATCAACGGAAGCAAATAGTTCAAAACCCAAATAGTAAATTCAGAGTATTTAAGTTTATCATGAACACTCAATGTCCATGCTCCACAACGACTCTTCCCCATGCAAGCTCCTGCTAAACCTAGTGACCTGCAAAGCATGTAGTAACGAGTCAACAACAAAGTTGAGCGAGTTCACAGTTGGGTGTTCGTTTTAAGTTGTTCCAAAAACAGTTTCCTTTAACTGGCATCCCTGCCGTGGGGGTTACCCCATAGTTGAAAACATGTTTTGTTTATTCCCGTTTACTCTGGCAATCCAGCCGTGGGGGCTACCCCTTGTTTAATTATCTGGCTCTCTGGCCGTGGGGGCTACCCCATGTATATACTACTAGACTCGTTACCATATCGACCGCTGACTTTAGTCATGTTTATGTGCCCTTAGCGTCAATGTCTATCATCATTGACGTGCCCAGATCCATTAGTTCACGCCCGTCCTCTGCGACACGGTGTGAGGCTTGTCAGACCTAAATAGCGCTATCTAACTAATGACCCGCTCGCCATTGGCCCGGCGATTAAGTCGATATAAAAATGAGGGACTTCATGATAGAGTTTTGGTCTAGTGAAGTTTAAACTGTCCAAGAGGATGAGGAATTATATTCCTTAACCCGTGCTGTCCTACCCAAGGAGGAGGAGGAATCCATATTCCTTAACCCATTCCCAACCCCTAGGAATCCCATGCATTGTAGAAAGTGTGAACTCACCTTAGGTTAGCTCGGCAGATACACGAAAAGGTTACTTGAGCTATAAGTGGTCAACCACGTCCTAACATGGTTACCATACAAGTCAGGTCTAGGTTCAAGTAATGCACGTATGATTACACATAGTTTAACAGGTTATGAACACGTGTTGATCATGGCAAACACATAATACATGTTAACACATTAACAGTAGCAGTCAAGTACTCATCAAGTCCAAACTTGTGCGACCCGAAAGATGAAGCCCAATAAACAGGCGGCCCAACCCGTTGTGCGATCAGCATGACTTGTGCGATCCACAATGGGTTGTGCGATTGGAAACTAACCCAGCCCAATAATTAATCCCAACATGTACACGGCCCAAACAGTTATCAAAAAACATAACTTGTGCGATCCAATAGTCTTGTGCGACTACTGGTATCTTGTGTGACTAAACTTGTGCGTCTGGCACTTGTGCGATCAGATCAGGTCTTGTGTGACCTGATCTTGTGCGACCAAGAAGGCTTGTGCGATTAGTTACATTCTTTCCTTAATTCATGCCATCAATTAACTTGTTTCCTTTTATCTTGCAAGATTAACTCTAACAGTTACCAACCACAACATATTCGATCAAACTAGAGTTTTAACATCAATTCTTATGAACCCTAAACATAATCAAAACATGGACAATAATCATAACACTTAAACATATCAACATGATTCATATTCTTGATCACTAGCATACATTCTATCATGTCAACACAATAACTCATCCTAAGGTAACCATATCACAGCCGATTAACAAGAATTCGGTTTTCATTCATCATCAACAATCCAATTCATACTAACATAACCATACATCATCATCCGAATAACAACACATCACAGCCGGTTATCATGCATTCAATCGGTTCTTAGCTCAATATTATGAAATCCGGTTCACATAAACATCAACACATAACATCATCGTTCATTATACATGTAACCCTAACCATTCTATCAAATCATGGAATCATAACATCATTTACAAACACATATCATGAAACACTAACCGATTAAAGATGTATGAGGGTGATCCGAATCAAAAGCTTCGATGGAGATGGGATGTTGTTTGCCGTCGGCTTTGAGAGGAGAGAAAGAGAGTAGGGTTTTGATGTGTAAAGTGTTTAGCCAAAACAATGAAGAGTATACTCCCTCCTCATGAGGTTATGCGACATAAGGGAGTGGGCCGAACCCATCATGGGCTGCCCATTGGTTTCGGATGTAAGGAGTGTGGCCCGAATGGGCTTGTGGGATCGGGTTATTGTTGTGCGGTTGGGTTGTGTTGTGTTGTGTTGTGTTGTGTTGTGTTGTGCGACTACATAATACATACATATATAACACACATAATACAACATAACATTCCATTAAGACCTCATATAACGTAATCACCTATTGTTCAAACAAGTTACATCAAAGTACAAAGAAGGTTCTAAAATACGAGTTGTCACATTATCCCCAAGTTGAAAGAGATTTCGTCCCGAAATTTAGCACGTACTCACTGAGGAAGCTAGTTAAGTTGCGTAGTTTCTTGGTTTTCCTGGGGTGTCACATTTTACAAAACCTTAATTGTTTTACAATGTGATTAAGCGGTGATTGAGTCTTTGTAGTTCTTCAATTACTGCCAGTATGTTGGGGTTTTGTATACAAAATTTACTACACTGTGAGTAGTAAGTCGGGGATGACAGTACGTTACCATTGGACAATGAGTTAGCCAATGTGTAATATGACCCACAAGTCAGTGGATTGACAGTACTAAATGGAGTAATTGTGTAGACATAAACAATGTGATCGCTCTCAATACTGTTCACTGTGACTTTTTATTTAAACTTGATTAAACTGGGATTCACTCACCAGTATTTCCGACTGACAAATGTTTTTAAAACGCGTTTCAGGTAACAAAATGTGACAGCCAATTAGTAAAAACCAGCTGGAGAGCACTGAAGGCTTGGGAAAAATGTGGCTATAAAAGTTACCTAATAAACGATGTTTTAAATTCAATATAATAGGGTTTGTCCCTATAAATGTATTGTAATAAGAAACTTGGGTTTTGCCCATGTGTTTATTAATATCAATTATGGTGGTTTGACTCTGATAAACATTTCCTAACTACGGTCCTGATGTAATTTCCGCTGCCAAATTAAATTAACGAAAAACTGATACCACCGAAAATCTGAGCTCGCGTCCGCCCGTTCCCGGGACAGATAAGGGATCGGGGGTTGCGACAGAGGGTGGTATCAGAGCCTAGCCACTGGTCTGAGCCAAAGAAGTGTTCTGCTGACACTTAAATTCTATATTTTGTGTTAGGAAATAAATTACAGAAATACGTGCATAACTGTAATTATTTGTTATGTGTTATTTGACTATTTGTTAGTTTACAGTATGAGTGATCAAGGACCCTCAGACATGAGTCATCAGTTATCTGAATCACCTAGGAGTGAAAGTACCTCGTCACAACCTGCCCTCTCGGGGTATGTTGCTGATCAGGAAGAAGGGATATTTGCTTTTAAAGCTCAGTCAGAAGAGCCATTCCCTCATAAGAAACGAGGATGGTTCAGTAAGGAAGCCTTTGCTCGTAGGAAGAGAATGCGAAAGTTGCAACAGCAAAGAGTGTTAGCGGCTGCTAAGCGAAAAACAGATGCCCATACTCAGGATATGCTTAATAGAAGCCTAGCCAATTTCCATATCCTAGCTACAACTGCTGCTGACCCAAGTCTGGAACAATTAGTAGCACCCCAACCACAACTACCAATCCCAGATCAACCTATGGAGATAGAAAATCCTGAAAACCAAGTGGAGATGCATGACTTCAACCCAGAAGAAATCCCTAGGGTACCTGCACCAAACCCTCTAGACCCAAATTACGACCCCTGGTGGGACGATAATAGGGACTTTGTGCAACGTTACCCTATCCATGAAGACACACCCATACAGAACATAGGAGCCTACCCAGGTATGGACCCTTTAGATCCCTATTACCACGATGATTACGTTAGGGAGATTTTAGAAGATCCTTACCGATTTCAGGCACTTTCACCCCCATATCAGGAGCCCGTACCCCAGATTCCAAACCCAATCCTAGAACCTGCACCCCCAATGAGTGCAGAAAACGTCCAAGAACTTAGGACTTTTGGGGAGGAAATTTTAGAAAGCAGTGAGAGAATACGTCAGGTGGGAGAACGTCTCGTATGGAAATACGATGAACGTAATATGGATTTTTGGATAAATCCATATCCGTGAATATGAGAATGGAGGAAACGGTAGTAATAATAATAAATAATATAATATAATAAAATAAAATATGTGTGTACGGATGCATATTACTATTGGTGTGATTCTATTTCTGTTAGTATTGTAATTTTTATTTCAGTACTAGTGTGTAATAGACGCATAGTATATGAAAAGAGTATTGTCGCAATGATCGACGCTTTTGGCAAAAATGCGTGTCATGTGATTAACTATATTAAGATATTAATTGTGATATTAATACGGGGTAAATGTTTAAAAATTCAGATGGCCGACGAAGGAAATCAAGGAAATCTGAATAACGATAACCAGAGTAACATTAACGTGGTTAATGAAAATCCGAGCATCAATAACAATGGAAACCAAGTGGATAATAGTGCTATCCAACACATAGTAGCACAGAGAATTATAGATGCAATGCCATTTATTCTTCAAACTGTTAAGGATGCTGATAATAAAAGTAAGCATAGCAGTAAGCGACCAAGTGAACCAGAACACAACGTGAATAATGGACCAATACTTCAATTGCCCATTCCCAAAAGGAGAAGAACCGTGTCTTACGGTTGTTCTTATAAAGAATTCTGGTCTTGTAAACCAATGGAATTCTCGGGCAACGAAGGGGCCATTGCAACCTTACGCTGGATAGAGAAGACTGAGGCAGTCTTAAGGATAAGCAAATGTGCTGAAGAAGATAAGATATTGTTTGCTTCTAATTTGTTTAAGAATGCAGCACTAGAATGGTGGAACACTATCCTCCAATCAAGAGGAAGTGATAGAACTTACAATATGGAATGGGAAGAATTTAAGGACAAGGTAGAAAGGAAATTTTGCCCACCCAATGAGAAGGAACAGATAGCAAACAAATTCTTAAACCTTAGGATGACTGGTGTAGATAGTAAGGGATATACTAAAATATTCTTCGAATATGCTAGAATAGTGCCAACCCTTTCTTCACCAGAACCAGTGTTAATCTCCCGTTATATTTGGGGATTAATTGGGGAGATTAGACACATAGTCAAGGCAGCTAGACCTCAAAATATAGAAGAAGCTGTAGAATTAGCAAATACCTTGACTGATGAATTAGTCCGTACCAGAGAAGAAGATCAGAGGAGGAACCTAACCCAAAGGCTTACACACGAATTCAGTTCTAGAAATTTCAATCGTAGGAATATGGGTTCTACCTCTGCATCATACTGCAAGGTCTGCAAGAAAAAGCATTCGGGAAAATGCTCCACTCTCTGCAATTATTGCAAGATGCCAGGACACAAGGAAGAAAATTGCAGGAAGAAATCCAGTAATGGATTATGCTATAACTGAGGAGAAAAAGGTCATATCAGGCCAAACTGCCCAAAATTAGCTCCAGCCACAGATAACAAGAATACTAAAAATGCTAGAGCATTTGTTCTGACTGCAGATGAAGCCAAGATGGTTCCAGATGTCATAGCTGGTACGTTTTTAGTTAATGATGTTTTTGCTAAAGTATTATTTGACTCTGGTGCAAACCAAAGTTTTATTAATACATCATTTTGCAAATTTCTAAATCAGTCATTAACTAAACTACCACAAGAATGCTTAGTAGAGACAGCCAATGGAGAAACCGTTAGTATTTCTGAAATCTTGCAGGGAGCAAGCATAGAAATTTTAAATCAGAAATTTAGGGCAAATCTTTATCCCATGAATCTGGTAGGATTCGATGTTGTTTTAGGAATGGATTGGTTAATAGCCAATAAAGCCAGTATTTTATGTGATCAAAAGTTAATTAAAGTAAATTCACCAAAAGGTAAAATGATCACAATTAAAGGAGATAAACCCTCTAGGTCCACTAAATTCATCTCTGTGATGAAAACTGCAAGTTATATAAGAAAAGGTTCTATAGTGTATTTGATTTCTATAATCACTAACGCTAAAGGAAAGGATTTAAAAGATATTCCAGTAGTATCTCAGTTTTCAGATGTATTTCCAGAAGAATTGCCAGGACAACCTCCAGATAGAGAAGTTGAATTCAGAATCCATTTAATACCAGGAACAACACCGATTGCCAAAGCACCTTACCGTTTGGCACCTGCAGAAATGCAAGAATTAAAGAAACAATTAGATGAATTGTTGGAGAAAGGATTCATACAACCAAGTTCGTCGCCATGGGGAGCGCCGATATTGTTTGTTAAAAAGGACAGATCAATGCGTATGTGCATTGATTACCGTGAATTAAACAAGGTCATGATTAAGAATCGGTATCCATTACCAAGAATCGATGATCTGTTTGATCAACTGCAAGGAGCTCGATTTTTCTCTAAAATCGATTTAAGGCCAGGATATCATCAATTAAAGGTACAGGAAGAGGACATTCCTAAGACCGCATTTAGAACAAGGTATGGTCATTATGAATTTACTGTCATGCCATTTGGTTTAACCAATGCCCCAGCTGCATTTATGGACATGATGAACCGAATATGTAAGCCATATTTGGATAAATTCATAATCGTCTTCATAGATGATATTCTAATTTATTCTAAGAATAAAGAGGATCATGCAAAGCATTTGCACGCACTTTTAAGTTTATTAAGAAAGGAAAAGCTTTACGCTAAATTCTCTAAGTGCGAATTTTGGATAGAACAGGTACAGTTCCTTGGACATTTAGTAAATCATGATGGAATTCATGTGGATCCAACAAAAATCGAGGCGATTACTAAATGGAAAACACCTGAGTCACCAACCGAGGTTAGAAGTTTCTTAGGATTGGCTGGTTATTATAGAAGATTTATTCGAGATTTCTCTAGAATAGCCATTCCTTTAACTAAGCTAACCTGTAAATCTGTTAAGTTTGAATGGGGATTAAAACAAGAAGAAGCCTTTAGAATCCTTAAGCAAAGATTAACCCATACACCCATACTAGCATTACCAGAAGGAGCTGAAGACTTTGTAGTCTATTGTGATGCTTCTAAATTAGGTTATGGATGTGTATTGATGCAACGACAAAAGGTTATAGCTTACGCATCCAGACAACTTAAGAATCATGAAGAGAATTATTCAACTCATGATTTAGAGTTAGGAGCTATAATTTTTGCTCTTAAGATTTGGAGACATTACCTTTATGGTAGTAAGTTTACCATATTCACTGATCATAAGAGTTTAAGGTATATTTTCAAACAAAAGGAATTGAATATGAGACAAAGACGCTGGATGGAGATGCTTAGTGACTATGATTGTGATATCCAATATCATGAAGGAAAAGCAAATGTAGTGGCAGATGCTTTAAGTCGAAAGTATCACGAAAAGCCGAAAAGGGTACGTTCTCTTAAATTAAATCTACAAGTAGATTTAAATGATCAGATAAGAGAAGCACAAGAATCAGTAATCAAGGATGATTCTGAAAAATTAAAAGGTATGCTAAAAGAATTGGAACAAGGAATAGATGGAATTTGGAGATTCCATAAAAAGAGAATGTGGATACCTAAATTAGGAAACCTACGTCATCGTATATTAGAAGAAGCTCATAAGTCTAAGTATACGATGCATCCAGGAAGTGATAAAATGTACCAGGATTTAAGGAAAAATTTCTGGTGGATAGGAATGAAAAAGGACATAGCAGCCTATGTTTCTAAATGTTTAACATGTTCACAAATCAAAGCTGAACACCAGAAACCCTCAGGTTTGTTACAGCAATTAGAAATGCCAGTTTGGAAATGGGAATTGATAACAATGGATTTTGTTACCAAATTACCCAAAACAAGGAAAGGTAATGATACCATCTGGGTGATTGTAGATAGACTAACCAAGTCAGCTCATTTCCTACAAATGAAGGAAACTTTCAGTATGGAACAATTAGCTAAACTATATGTAAATGAAATTGTTTCTTTGCATGGAATTCCCTTATCAATTGTTTCTGATAGGGATAATCGATTTACCTCTCATTTTTTGTCAAGTTTCCAAAAGGCAATGGGAACCAAGTTAAAGCTAAGTACGACTTATCATCCACAAACGGATGGACAAAGTGAAAGGACAATTCAGACAATGGAGGACATGCTTAGAGCTTGTGTAATCGATTTCGGAGGTAATTGGGACAATCACTTACCTTTAATAGAATTTTCATATAATAATAGTTATCACACAAGTATCAATGCTGCACCATTCGAAGCACTTTATGGACGAAAGTGCCGAACCCCAGTCCGTTGGGCAGAAATTGGGGAAAAGCAACTATCTGGACCTGAGATTGTGCAAGAAACAACCGACAAGATCATTCAAGTCAAGGAACGACTAAAAGCAGCACGTGATAGACAGAAGAGTTATGCTGATAACCGACGCAAACCCTTGGAGTTTCAAGTAGGAGATAAGGTATTATTAAAAGTCTCTCCTTGGAAAGGAATAGTAAGATTCATTAAACGGGGAAAGCTAAGTCCCAGGTATGTTGGACCTTTTGAGATTATTAGAAGAATAGGACCTGTAGCCTATCAGCTACAACTGCCAGAGGAAATGGCAGGAATACATGATGTGTTTCATGTATCAAATTTCAAAAAGTGTTTAGTTGATGAATCACTGATAGTACCTCTTAAGGATATAGAGGTAAATGAACAACTCAAGTTTGTAGAAAGACCTCTACAGATTGAAAACAGGAAAGTTAAGAACCTCAAGCATAAGAGACTAATTCTGGTCAAAGTAAAGTGGGACTCCAAAAGAGGATCTGAGTACACATGGGAGCTAGAATCTGAAATAAAAAGAAAATATCCATACTTATTTAAGTAGATCTCGAGGACGAGCTCTAAAACAAGGTGGGGAGAATGTAACAACCCTCGGTAAAACCGACACCCTCATAATATTTCTGACACTCTAGTATATTGTAGAATGTCCCAATATGTCTTATATTACACCTCGTATGTGGAAACCGAGCCCCAAGTATGTTATAACATTTAAAATAAATGAAAAACATGAAATATTGAGTTGAGGCGGGCCGCGTAGACCCACCCCAACCATTTACGCGGGCGGTATCTGTGACAACTGACACCAAACCGGTAATTTCCGTACACTTTAATCATTATTTAATGACTGCAATTATGTGCTTAAATGTCAGCATTGAATGATTTCATGCTAAACAAGTGAATTCATGCACGTTGTATACTAAAAATAATGCTTTATGCATAAACGAGAGCGTTGCGTCAATTATACTATTAAACTCACCGGTAAGACACTTTGTGTCAACAGAACTGCAGAAAGCAGTCAGACATTAAAATTGGAGCCTAGGTGTAGGTCCAACAACAAGAATACATTAAAACCCAAGAGTATATACAAGGGTTTAATATCTAGGCATGCGAAAGCAAAAATACGAACTAAAAAGCACCCGAAACGCACTTTAGGTGCAGAATTTTATATAATTCAGCTCAAATCAGCATTTAAACATATGAATATTTTGCAGAAATTTCGTTTTATCATCCAGAATACTTCCCTAAGTGTCGGGAATCGAAAGTGCTACAAAAAGGTACTTAAAAGTCACTAAAAAGTGTGATTTAGCACTTTAACGAACCGGTATATAACCGAACAACCGGATATTACCCGGAACACTAAAATAATGCTAGAAGCATTGTTTTTATTTTTCTAAGCTAGTTAGGGTCCCCGAACACCCTAACACACTATGTATTTCATAATACACTTAACACTAAATCTAACACTTAATGTGTAACTAGAATAAGTAACCAAGAATCATGATCCAACTAGACCCCCCCCCCCATCTAAGGGCCGGTTATGTAGGAGCCCTACATGAGGATTTTGTGTGATATTTTAGTGGATCTTGTCTCCCCATTCCTAACATATTACACTTTGGGCCATGAGATGTTGGAGGATTTCTTAAAAAAAAAACCACTAGACTTCACTTCATCTTCATCATTCAACAAAAAAAAAAAAAGAAAACTCTCTCATCTCTCCCTCTAACCTCACGGCACCAACACACACACACACACTTCCATCTTTTTCAATCCACTTCCTAGCAATACAAGGTGTTTTGGAGGTGTAAGAAGGTCACTAACGAAGCTCGGTGCAAGCGGATCTTGAAGGACCTTCTTCGTTTGCTATTAACCACCACTTTTCTCTTCTTGAGCTTCCCTAGCCTTGTGCTAGTAGTAAGTGCTTTAAATCTTCATCTTGTTCCTATTTTTAGTGGTTAATAGATGATAGGATGATTATATGATGAAAACTCTAATGAACATAACTTAAAGTCTTGAAAGTAAGATGAATATGTTGGATAAAAAGAAACTAGTTGTGTAAATCTTGTGAAACTTGTCTAGTTATGATTATTTAATGTTGTTTGTTACTAAAAGTGGGATGGATCATCATCTAACCATGCTAGGTCATGCACAAGAACATGAACTAGTAGTGTGTTAGTGTAAAAATTATAAAAGATGGTGAACCCTTCCACTCATGAGACATGAACTTGTGTAAATATAATTTTTCTTGTAAAATAAGACTCTAAACATGTAGATCTAAAGATCTACAAGTGGTTTTTCGGAAGAACCAAGCGGAAAATGCTAGTTTTGTTAAAACCCGGACCTTACATAAACTAAAAGCATTTTAGTAAATAAACAAGTGTGTAAACACTTGTGTCACAAGAAAAATTTAACAAGAAATACTTTTGAAATTCATGACTAGAAGTTGTGAAAATACATACTCTTTAAAAATAAAGTTTTTAAGAAACTAAACTTATTTTTAAAGGTAACAAAACTTACTAAATGTGCTAGTAAGTTACTACATATTTTTACAAACTTTCAAGTTCATAAGTTGTGATATATGCTTGTTTTGACAAGTTTGATAAATAAAGATTGTTGTTGATTGTTGTTGATATTGTTGTTGATTTTAAAAGAAAATAAACACATGTTTTGAAAATATGGGAAACCTCCATTTTTAGGGGAAACTCTGTCAAAATTTTTATAAATTTTGACACTTAGAAAAATATAAGTTTTTGAGAAACTTATTCCCTAAAAATGTATTTAAAAATATTACCAAGGTTTCCCTAATTTTTGGTGATAAGAAATGAGGATTTCTTCAAGAATAAAAATGGATATTAAGTGTATATATTTTTGAGAGAAAAATATATATTATTTGATCACCAACTTTTGTGCTAAGTGTATATAGTATGTGTTATACGTGCTAGTGTATTAGAACTTAAAAATACACTAATTACTCATGAGGAGTATAAACTTAAAAATACACATACAACATACAAGATACATAATTCGGGTGCAAAGTGCAAAACACGAGATACTTATTTTAAATTTTGAGAAAATAATATAAGTAAGAAGCTTAGTTAAAAATATAAAATATTTTTAACACGACAATACAAAAACAAAAGAGAATGACTGTACTTGTGCGACGCAAGTCTAGTGACTAACGTTAAGAAAACGCGTATAGGTCACGACGTTAATTAAGCAAATCCGGTGAAGTTTACGACGCAAGGAACGCAAAGTTGTGAGTTCATGCTCCCCCTTTTCTTTTAACTGTTTTCAGTTTTATAACCTCGGGGGTGAAATACATGTACAACTGTTACAATATTTATAAATGGTATGATAAAAATACAAGAAGCACACTTGGTGAGGACGAGTACCAAGTGTGATGAGATATAAGAATACGAGAAGCGCACTTGGTGAGGACGAGTACCAAGTAGGATGCGTTATGAGAAATGATACAAGAAATCGTGTCACGAATAGGGTACCATAAGCACCATTAATCAACTATATACCTAGACCGCAGAACAAAAGGTTAGATCTAACGGGTGCCGGGCAGCCACACTCTCGGTGAGGGCGAGTATCGAGTAGTGCTTTTGTGTCTCAGAATATGCCAACTAGAAAAATGCCTAAGGTTTGGTGACTTCCTATGTCGTGTCACATGTTAATGGCTTTGCAACCCATTAACAATCCTGATACTTAGAGGAATACTTTATTTACATAAAATTCATACCATACTAAAACTTGATTGATACTTGAGTACGTGGGGTACTCATGAAAACTTGAATTATACTTGAGTACGTGGGGTACTCAAGAAAACGGGAATTATACTTGAGTACGTGGGGTACTCAAGAAGAACTTAATTTATACTTGAGTACGTGGGGTACACAAGTAAACTTGAATTATACATGAGTACGTGGTGTACACACGAAAACTTGATTTATACATGACACAAACTATGTTTTCATACAAAGTATACAAACGTGAAATACAAAAACTGCATGAATTCACACCAACTTTATGTTGACGTTTTTCCAAAACTCACATGTATTTCAGGTAACTAGGATGGATGTGCGCGTGGTCTTACTCATGCTCGTGGATGTCGCTATGTTTATCGTTAAATAAAGTTATAACTTTTAAAACAATATGCTATCTCGTGTTGTAAACACTTGACCTATGTTTTCAGTAATGTAATGTTTGAAGTTACTTTTGAGCATGTAGTATGTTTACTCTTCGTATGCAATGAGAACCTTTCATGATCACACCTCGTGCTTCCGCCGCAGAAAGGGGTGTGACAGATTGGTATCAGAGTTGCGATTGTAGTGAACCAGGATTCCTTCTCGAGTCTAGTCTACAATCTCTAGGATCCTTTCACAAAAACAATTTTTCAAAGAGTTTTCATTGCATAAAACGTCCTGCGACATCCACTACCTGAAACTGTTTACATGAGTCTAGAAAAGACACTATGAGACTTAGGGTGCACGGAAGTAGCACTTGTCTTTAACTGAGAAATTACTTGCAATTATGTGTGATAATTAGCATATACTAGAAGTAGAATGTCACAAGTATACGTGACTTTACCTGAAAGCAATGGCCTATCTGAAGGAAGAAATACGCGGATGAAACAAAACTATGCGGACTGTGCAAGGAGTTACGTAATTATGGATGCATACATAATTATGGAATTCAGTGCACATAAACCACAACAAGTCTTGTCACGTATAGATTCCCTCAGTGCAAGCCTACTAAGTACTCTGCTAGAGTAATAATTGTTTGATGTCACTTATGTGGTATATACCTGTGAATATATATACTACTACTATCTAGTATGACGATATCAAACAAATGTCTAACCCTGCTGTGTTGTGTTTTGATAGAACATGGCACCCAGGAAAGCTGTGAATGCTCGCAATGACGATCAACCTCCTCCTCCCCCACTGCCAAGAACTGCTGAAGAGCTGAATGCTCTACTGGAAGAAAGGATCTCCGCTGCTATCGCCCAGTACGAGGCGAACCGTACTCAAGACAGTGGAGGACCAAGCAATGCTAGGCGTAACGGGCATGGAGATTCTTCTGGAGGAAATGCAGCTCAAGGTAACCTTAAGACGATTTACTAAGCATGGAGAAATTTATGAATGGTCTTTGTTTCATTATTTCTTCGATTGCTCACATATGAATTGGTTGAATCAATTCCAGGCTGCACTTTCAAGCAGTTCCTCGACTGCAAGCCGATGAACTATGACGGCACAGGAGGTGCAGTAGCATTTGTACGTTGGATGGAGAAGACCGAAGCTACTATCCGCATGAGCAAGTGTACCACGGATCAGCAAGTCACTTTTGCTACCAGATTGTTTGTCGATGAAGCTCTGACTTGGTGGAACTTGCAAGCCCAAACTTTGGGTGATGATGCCGCTTATGGCCTAACTTGGGATGAACTGAAAGAAAGAATGAGAGAGAAGTACTGCTCTCGTGCTGAACTCCAAAGGCTGGAAACGGAGTTCTGGCACTTGACCATGGAAGGTGCTGATATTAATGGTTATACTCGAAGGTTCCACGATCTATCAAGAGTGCTTCCCTACATGGTGACTCCGGAATTCAAGCGCGTTGAACGCTACATTTGGGGACTGGCCCCAGAGTTTCGTGGCATGGTGATGTCGGCCAAACCACAAACAATCATCGAAGCTGTAACTCTGGCTGTCAGCCTTACTGAATATTGTGTTCGTATGAAGAAGTTATCGCTAAACCCCACTGAAAAGACCGAGACACATGCTGAGTCGTCCGGTGACAAGAAAAGGAAATATGCAAATCTGAGTCAAGCAACTCGTAACAACAAAGGTTTCAACAACAAGAAGCGTGACGCTAACCCTCCTCAGGAGGCGAAAACCCTTGCAACCAAAGGATACCAAGGCACCATGCCTAAATGCCAAAAATGTAAGTTTCATCATGAAGGAGCTTGTCGCATTCCAAGGTGCGACAAATGTGGTAAGTTGGGTCATCAAGCAGAAGACTGTTGGGGAAAAGGAAAGAACCGGAATGGAAATGGTACTGGGAACAAGAATGGTAACGGGAAAGGGCGGAACCAAGGATGCTTCATTTGTGGAAGCAATGATCATTTCATGAAGGACTGCCCAAAGGGAAACAATGCTCAGGCTCGAGCATTTGTGATTGGAGCAAAGGACGCACGCGAGGACCCTAATGTGGTCACCGGTACATTTTTCATTAACAATAACTTTGCATCCATATTATTTGACACTGGCGCCGATTATAGCTTCATGTCTGTGGAATTTAAGCGCATACTTGGAATAGAATCTAGTAGATTAGAAATTCCTTATTCCATAGAACTAGCCAATGGTAAACTCGTTGAATCGGGCGAAGTTGTTAGAGGCTGCACATTAGAACTCGGTGAACGAAGATTTAGCAATGACCTCTTACCTATTCAATTGGGTAGCTTCGATATAGTAGTCGGAATGGACTGGTTGTCCAAGAATAAAGCTGAGGTTATTTGTCATGAGAAAATCATTCGCATCCCTTTGGCAAATGATGAAACTCTCATCGTACATGGAGAAAGACGAAACGCGCCTCTACGAATCATCAGTTGTATGAAGGCACAGAAGTGCTTAAGGAAAGGATGTGTTGCCTTCCTAGCACACGTTATAGACAAGAAGGCTGTGGAGCTGAAACTCAAAGACATTTCTGTGGTGAAGGAATTTCCTGATGTTTTTCCCGAAGATCTGCCAGGACTACTTCCGCAACGACAAGTCGAATTCCGTATACACTTGGTTCCAGGAGCCGCTCCTGTAGCCAAGGCTCCCTATCGACTTGCACCATCCGAAATGCAAGAATTGTCTACACAACTTCAGGAGTTGTTGGATAAAGGATTTATAAGGCCAAGCTTCTCACCCTGGGGAGCTCCAGTATTATTCGTGAAGAAGAAGGATGGAACACTGCGGATGTGTGTCGATTACAGAGAACTGAACAAGCTCACGATCAAGAATCGGTATCCATTACCAAGGATTGACGACTTATTTGATCAGTTGCAAGGATCAAGCTACTATTCCAAGATCGATCTTCGATCTGGATACCATCAGTTAAGAATCCAAGAAGAAAGCGTGCCAAAGACTGCTTTCAGAACGCGATATGGGCATTACGAATTCCTTGTGATGCCATTTGGGCTGACGAATGCACCAGCAGTCTTTATGGATCTGATGAACCGCGTATGCAAACCGTATCTCGATAAATTCGTGATTGTATTTATCAATGATATCCTGATTTACTCGCGAACGAAAGAAGAGCACGAGCAACATCTTAGAACCATCTTGGAACTACTGAAGAAAGATAAACTTTATGCAAAGTTCTCCAAATGCGAATTCTGGATTCGCGAAGTACAATTTCTTGGTCACGTTGTGAACGAAAAGGGCATTCATGTGGACCCATCCAAGATAGAAGCAATAAAGAATTGGGAAGCTCCCAAGACCCCAACTGAAGTTCGACAATTTTTGGGCTTAGCGGGCTATTACCGGCGATTCATCGAGAATTTCTCAAAGATAGGCCAACCGCTAACGACCCTTACCCAAAAAGACAAGAAATACGACTGGGGTTACAAACAGGAAGAAGCCTTCCAGCTACTTAAAAACAAGCTATGCGATGCACCAATACTATCATTACCCGAAGGCACTGAAGACTTCGTGGTATACTGCGACGCCTCACGACAAGGCTTGGGGTGTGTGCTTATGCTGCGCCAAAAAGTCATCGCTTACGCTTCAAAACAATTGAAGGTACATGAAAGAAACTATACCACTCACGACCTGGAGCTGGGCGCAGTGGTATTCGCCCTGAAGATCTGGCGACACTATCTATATGGTACTCGATGTACAATCTTTACAGATCACAAAAGCCTACAACACATATTCGATCAGAAAGAATTAAACATGCGTCAGCGACGTTGGGTCGAGCTGCTGAACGATTACGACTGTGAGATTAAGAACCATCCTGGAAAGGCAAATGTTGTAGCAGACGCATTAAGCCGAAAGGAAAGGGTTAAGACCCTAAGGGTTCGAGCACTGGAAATGACGATTCGAACGAACCTCACTGCACGCATTCGTGATGCACAACAAGAAGCTCTTAAAGGAGAAAACCGTAAAGCTGAATACCTTCGGGGTATGTTGAAATATATGGTACCAAACGAAGAGGGAGCCCTATACTTTAAGAAGCGTATTTGGGTTCCGCTTTATGGTGGTATACGAGAAGTCATCCTTGATGAAGCGCATAAATCGAGATACTCGATCCATCCAGGATCGGACAAAATGTATCAAGACTTGAAGGAATATTACTGGTGGCCGAGACTTAAAAAGCGATGTTGCTGTTTACGTTGGAAAATGCCTAACATGTGCCAAGGTTAAGGCAGAATATCAGAAACCGTCCGGCCTACTACAACAACCAGAGATACCCATGTGGAAGTGGGAGCAAATCTCGATGGACTTCATAACGAAATTACCCAGGACCTCAAGAGGGCACGATATGATATGGGTGATAGTTGATCGGTTAACAAAGTCTGCGCACTTCCTACCGATCCGAGAAAAAGACAGCACTGGAAAGCTTGCAGAGATATACCTAAGAGAAATTGTGGCACGTCATGGAGTGCCTATCTCAATCATTTCAGACAGAGATGGACGCTTTGTCTCAAGAATCTGGAAATCATTTCAGGAAGCCTTTGGATCTCAGTTAGATCTAAGCACGGCATTCCATCCGCAAACAGATGGCCAGAGCGAACGAACTATACAAACGTTAGAAGATATGCTTCGAGCATGTGTCATGGACCTAGGCGGCAGCTGGGATACTCATCTACCTTTGGTTGAGTTCTCCTACAATAACAGTTATCATACAAGCATAAAGGCCGCACCGTTCGAAGCCCTGTATGGCCGCAAGTGCCGATCGCCCTTATGTTGGGCAGACGCTGGAGATAAACGTATGGTTGGTCCTGAACTTGTACAAGAGACAACCGACAAGATTGCGCAGATCCGAGAGCGCATTAAGGCGGCTCGAGATCGACAAAAGAGCTACGCTGATCTGAAAAGAAAACCAGTAGAATTCGAGGTGGGAGACAAAGTGTTGTTAAAGGTCTCACCTTGGAAGGGCGTAGTAAGATTTGGAAAACGTGGAAAGCTGAATCCACGATACATCGGACCATTCAAGATTCTAGAAAGAATTGGTACCGTGGCATACAAGTTGGAGTTACCGGAAGAACTTAATGGAGTACATGATACGTTCCATGTATCCAATCTCAAGAAGAGTCCAACACAAGAAAACGTGATCATCCCGGTGGATGAAGTGCATATTGATGACGCCCTCCGATTTACAGAACAACCCGTGGAGGTTACCGACTGGAAAGTCAACAAGACCAGGAGGAGCACTGTTAAACTTGTCAAAGTACGTTGGAACTCTAAGCACGGACCCGAGTACACATGGGAACGTGAAGACCAGTTCAAAGAAAAGTATCCCCACCTATTCAAGAAGACTCCTGCGAGAGTTAGTTCAGTCTGAATTTCGGGACGAAATTCTTTTAACGGGGGGAGACTGTGACAACTGGCACCAAACCGGTAATTTTCGTACACTTTAATCATTATTTAATGACTGCAATTATGTGCTTAAATGTCAGCATTGACTGATTTCATGCTAAACAAGTGAATTCATGCACGTTGTATACTACAAAATAATGCTTTATGCATAAACGAGAGCGTTGCGTCAGTTATACTAGTAAACTCACCGGTAAGACACTTTATGTCAACAAAACTGCAGAAAGCAGTCAGACATTAAAATTGGAGCCTAGGTGTAGGTCTAACAATAAGAATACATTAAAACCCAAGAGTATATACAAGGGTTTAATATATAGGCATGCGAAAGCAAAAATACGCACTAAAAAGCACTCGAAACGCACTTTAAGTGCAGAATTTTATATAATTCAGCTCAAATCAGCATTTAAACATATGAATATTATGCAGAAATTTCGTTTTATCATCCAGAATACTTCCCTAAGTGTCGGGAATCGAAAGTGCTACAAAAAGGTACTTAAAAGTCACTAAAAAGTGTGATTTAGCACTTTAACGAACCGGTATATAACCGAACAACCGGATATTACCCGGAACACTAAAATAATGCTAGAAGCATTGTTTTTATTTTTCTAAGCTAGTTAGGGTCCCCGAACACCCTAACACACTATGTATTCCATAATACACTTAACACTAAATCTAACACTTAATGTGTAACTAGAATAAGTAACCAAGAATCATGATCCAACTAGACCCCCCCCCCCCCATCTAAGGGCCGGTTATGTAGGAGCCCCACATGAGGATTTTGTGTGATATTTTAGTGGATCTTGTCTCCCCATTCCTAACATATTACACTTTGGGCCATGAGATGTTGGAGGATTTCTTTAAAAAAACCACTAGACTTCACTTCATCTTCATCTTCATCATTCAACAAAAAAAAAAAAGAAAAAGAAAACTCTCTCATCTCTCCCTCTAACCTCACGGCACCAACACACACACACACTTCCATCTTTTTCAATCCACTTCCTAGCAATCCAAGGTGTTTTGGAGGTGTAAGAAGGTCACTAACGAAGCTGGGTGCAAGCGGATCTTGAAGGACCTTCTTCGTTTGCTATTAACCACACTTTTCTCTTCTTGAGCTTCCCTAGCCTTGTGCTAGTAGTAAGTGCTTTAAATCTTCATCTTGTTCCTATTTTTAGTGGTTAGTAGATGATAGGATGATTATATGATGAAAACTCTAATGAACATAACTTAAAGTCTTGAAAGTAAGATGAATATGTTGGATAAAAAGAAACTAGTTGTGTAAATCTTGTGAAACTTGTCTAGTTATGATTATTTAATGTTGTTTGTTACTAAAAGTGGGATGGATCATCATCTAACCATGCTAGGTCATGCACAAGAACATGAACTAGTAGTGTGTTAGTGTAAAAATTATAAAAGATGGTGAACCTGTAGGTCCCTTTATTCGTATGGATCTTCACAGAATTGTCTTTCTAATCAAGAGTGCGGAATCCTCTTGATCAGAATATCACAGAAACAAGTAGAAGAACAGAAACAGCAAGACACTTTCAAACCGGGTTTCTATTGATTATCCAAACAATCGTTTTACAATCAATCAAACCCTAACCACACACAATTTCGTCCAAGCACTTAGTCTCTCACGAAATTACTCTCACACACTGTTCTAGCTGATTAACCTAAACCCTAAAGCCTAACCTTGTTTATATAACACAAGGTTGCAACATTAGGCTGGGTTTGCTACATGGGCTAGGCCCAAATCGGCCCCCATCACCCAATGTGGGTTTTGTTTAGCCCAAACTCTATTAACTCACTAATACAAAGCTAAACCCGCTAACTGTTTATCATTTAACTAATTACAAGATATCCAAAGACCAAATTTAAGCTGTTGTCACAAACATGCACCAACAAACTCCCCCTTGACAATAGCTTCATAAAATAACTTTGTCTTCAGTCATCTTGCAATCTTCATGTAGTCTTGCACTGTCTTTGGTCTTTGGATAGCTTCAGCTTCAACAGCTTCTGTCAGCAACAGACTCCCCCTAAGCTGATGCATCCAATCACCAAATCTTCAAAAACTTTAGCGTTTGAGTAAACTCCAGTTTAGCATATGTATAGCAATCTTCAAACTCTTCACTTTGTCAGCAATATAGAAAGGAGGTTCTACCATGCATCCAATCAAACTCTCATCTTCACAGCAACTCATCACTTTAACTTCTCAGCAACATACTGCTTCAATCTGTATACTATAAAACAAACATCTCGAGAAACCATAAGAATTTTTCAACAAAGTTAAATAAATTATTATTTTTCAAAAGATAGTATCACAGATTAAGCATTTTCAATTCATCACCAACACGCAAAACTTTTTAATCACACACCCTATGACCCGCATGATTTAAAATTTTGAACTCACTTTCCAACACCGTCTCCCCCTATCAGTAACAATTCATCCAAGAATAACAGTTTTCCGTACGTTAAGAATTTTAAACAGAAAAAGACACTATTTTTGGATTTTTATATTTTCTGAAAGCAAGTAAATAACAAAAGCAATAAACACTCTATTTTTGTGAGAATCACTGGTAAGAAGATCATATCAACAAAATCAAACTGTTTCACACTATTAGATAATTCTTTATTTAATTTTTCGTGAAAAGCAGTCCAAGACGATTACCAGTATGTTTGTCCTCTTAAACAAAATGCATGAACATTTCAAGTACCATTACCGTATGATACGTTAAGGTAATTTTAATTACTGATATACTAGTGTGTCCCACTTCAGGATATACCCCCGCGATCAAGATATGCACAAAGATTCATCGTAGTAGGTGAGTATACTGAATTCATCCGTTTTGTTTTTCAACGTTTAGATAATTGGTGATCAGGTCAGTACTTCCGTACAGCAAAGAGACCAAAATATCTAACGAGGGCTTAAGACAAATACCATTTTTTGGTACGATTTATGCATTTTGCACATTTGAATGACTCTCTTTGAGAGCTTCTTCATTTATGGGATTTGGCATTTTTTGCTCTTTTAAGATATCCTGGTTGTGCCTAGGTCAGCATGTATCTGGATGCAGCAGAAGGATAACCCTGATATCCCCAGATGAAATAACAGTATAAAGACCCAAAACTTCAGATTTTGGCAATCTATCAACGCAAGATTTAAGGTCATTAAACCATACACCACTGATGTGTTCCCCACTCATACACAGTTGTATTTAGGTTTATATCACATTGGTAAGTTGATTATTTCATGCTTTTGCCTACTGGTACATCATATGATGAAGCTGCTATCACACTTAAGCAATTTAATTCATTTTCAGTGTGACAGTCTAACTTGCTGATGTACTATCATTTCTCCTTTTTCACACAGTGATCTCATTTTTTATTTTCAAATTTTTTTTATGTTTTTGATTTTTCAATGTTTTTGTATTTTTTATTTTTAATAAAAGCAGTAAACTATTTACAAAATTCTTATGAAAAACCAGTTATTCAGGATTCCTCATCCCGTTGAGTTCGACTAAATGTTCAAAGCGAGCCCTGTCAAAAGCTTTAGTATAAAGATCTGCCAGGTTATCTTCTGTGTCGACTCGATGTAATTCAATTAATCTCTTTTCAGCACAATCCCGTATAAAATGATGACGTATGTCAATATGTTTTGTGCGACTGTGTTTCACGGGATTATTAGTTATTGAAATCGTGGCATTATTGTCTATCATAATAGGAGTACGAGTGAAATCCAAACCGTAATCGCGCATCTGCTGTTGTATCCAGAGAACCTGAGAGCAGCAGCTACCCGCAGTAATATATTCAGCTTCACACGTAGATGTAGACACACAGGATTGCTTCTTGCATTGCCAAGACACGATCCTGCCTCCTAAGAACTGATAACCACCTGTTGTAGACTTTCTGTTCGACTTGCATCCTCCAAAGTCTGAGTCAGTGTAAGCAACAAAATTCATATCACTATCAGCTGGATACCACAACCCAAGTTTAGGTTTCCCCTTCAAGTAACGAAGAATACGCTTCACCGCCTTCATGTGTGACTCTTTTGGATTAGCCTGATATCTGGCACACAAGCATACTGCAAACATAATGTCAGGTCTTGAAGCAGTCAAGTACATTAGAGAACCAATCATTGCCCTGTATTGAGTAGGATCAACATCTTCAGTACTTTCATGATCTGGGCCAAGATTGTGATTTTCACATATGGGTGTGTTGAAAGTAGAGCAATCATTCATTTTGAACCGATTCAAAATGTCATACACATACTTTGTTTGATGAATAAACATCCCATCCTCCTTCTGTTCAACTTGTAATCCCAGAAAGTAAGACAGCTCACCCATAGCACTCATTTCAAACTTGCTCTTCATCACCTGCTCGAACTCTTTACACATATCTTCATCTGATGACCCGAAGATGATGTCATCCATGTACACCTGTACTAGCAGAAAATCTTCCTTCTTCCTCTTGATGAACAGTGTACTGTCAATCTGACCTCTTTCAAAACCATTCTTGATCAGATGTGTAGACAGTGTCTCGTACCACGCCCTGGGAGCTTGATGTAACCCATACAAAGCCTTGTCAAGTTTGTACACTCGATCTGGATAATCTGGATCAACGAACCCATCTGGTTGTGAGACATACACCACTTCTTGGACTTTCCTGTAAAGAAACGAACTCTTCACGTCTAGTTGGTAAACTTTGAAGCCCTTGAATGTTGCGAAAGCTAGAAACAACCGAATTGCCTCCAACCTTGCCACTGGTGCAAACACTTCATTGTAATCAATCCCTTCTTGCTGATTGAAACCTTTTACCACCAATCGAGCCTTGTTTCGCATCACTATCCCTCTGTCATCCTTCTTGCACTTAAACACCCATTTAGTGCCTATTTCTCTTTCACCTTTAGGAAGGTCAACTAACTCCCAAACCTTCAACTTTGCAAACTGGGCCAATTCCTCTTGCATAGCTTCAACCCATGAATTATCTTTAAGAGCCATATGAATGTTCTTCGGCTCCTCTTGGGAAATAAAGCAACTATACAAGCACTCGTTCATAATCCCAGTCTTCTCAATCGACACAAATAAGCCAGAATTCGCTGCTATGCTTCTTCTCGTCTGAACACCTGCATTAGGATCTCCAAGTATCATGTCAACCGGATGATCTCTATTTGCTCGTGTAGTAGCAACGGTATCCACTTCTAAGTTATCACCCAGGTTTGATCCAACCTCCCCTTGAATGTTCTGATCTGCAAATGGATTAATGAAATCCTCCCCCTCAATGGGTTCAGAGTCACTATCACTTGAATCAGGATCAGCAGCACCTTTGGAAGTCTCCGCAGCATCTGTCATATCAACATTCGATCTAGGCATGAACTCACCTTCATCGTCTCCACCAATCATTGTCTGAATCAACTGAGAATCATCTGCATTTGGAAACTCAGGAATATTAAATGATTTAAAAGTGCTTTCATAATCATATAATATAGCAGGACCACTCGTTGATTGTTGAGGTTTGTATGTAGTAATTTCAACATTGTAAACAACCTCAATTTTACCAGTTTTTAGATTAAAAACCCTTTTATTCGGTGCGCCAGGAACGTAACCTAGAAAGTAGCCTTCGTCAGCCACCTCACCGAATTTTTGTTTATCTTTATTTCGCACAATGGTGCAGGGTAATCCAAATGGTTCAAAGCCTTCTAAGTTTGGTTTCTTGTTAAACATCAATTCATGACAAGTTTTATTAAAACGTTTAACAGTCAAAACTTTGTTTAGGACGTAGCAAGCTGTATTCACAGCTTCTCCCCAGAAAAGAACTGGTAGCTTTGAATCTGAAAGCATCGTCCTAGCGGCTTCAATCAACATCCTGTTTTTCCTCTCAGCAACTCCATTTTGTTGAGGTGTATAAGGAGCAGAATATTGATGTTCTATTCCCTTTCGAAGACAGTAGAGATCCAAAATGCGATTCTTGAACTCCGTGCCATTATCACTCCTTATCCTCTTGATTCTTGCATCATGGACGTTTTCCAATTTCGTAAAAAGATCTATCAGCATCTCCGCCGTCTCATCTTTTGTACCTAAAAAGAAAACCCATGAATATCGTGAATAATCATCAGTGACAACTAAACAATAGTACTTTCCACCTATGCTCCTCACGTTCACTGGACCAAATAAATCCATGTGAAGTAATTCATAAGGGGCATCTATGGAATTTACTGTTTTAGATTTGTGAGGTTTCTTATGTTGTTTTCCCTTTTGACATGGAAGACATTTATCTTCCACGTGAAACCTCTGTATTGGAACCCCTTTCACTAGCTCATTTTTAACAAGGTAATTCATTTTTCGATAGTGAATATGGGCCATGCGTCTGTGCCACAACATCGATTCAGCTTCAGATGCTTTTGATAGTAAACATGCCACCACAGCATTTGGATCCTTAGCACCCATGTCCATGACATAAGTGTCATTTCTCCTTGGCGCTCGCATCACTATCCAATCGTCCGGAATCTTCAAACCTGGTTTCAACACTAATGCTTCATTCTTGGTAAAATGGACCGAGTGACCCTTGTCGCAGACTTGTGACACGCTCATCAGATTGTGTTTGAGCTGCTCCACATAGTTCACTTTGTCCAGTGTGATCTTCCCATTGGTCACTTTTCCTCGTCCAGTTATTCTACCACCTTTAGCACCCGCAAAATTCACCTTTCCACCATCATAATCTTCAAATTCAGTCAACAATCTCGCATCCCCCGTCATGTGCCTGGAGCAGCCACTATCAACATACCATAAGTTGATAATCCTCCTTAGCAGCTCCTGCACACACTGGAACATCCACTGGAACATCCATCCAATATCCATTACTCCTAACAGGAGTCTTGGATCTCAGACCTGTTGATGGAATTTGATTTGTATTTCCACTAGGTCTATGGTCCTGAGGGTTCCTATATCTGTTTGGAAATTTTGATTTTGGTACCTTGAATTTTGATTCCAAGAAGCATGATTGTTGTAATTTCTAAAGCCATTGTTATAAAAAGTTCGACCACCATCATTTTGGTATCGATTTTGATATTGACCTTGACTTCTAAAATTATTAGCATTATAATTGTTCATTCTTGGTGAACTGCTTCTAGGTCTCTCAAATCTGCCTGGTGGAGATCTAGGCTGAAATCTAGGTTGATTTCTTTGGAAACGAGGAACTTGTGGAGTTCCTTTTTCAGCCTTATCTACACCAACAGCAACATTTTCTGGTTGCTTAGGAGCAGATTTCTTTTGAGAATTTGAGCCTTTCTCCTCACTATCACCTTTCTTCTCTGGTAATTTCCCTCTCTGTTTTTCACTAAGTTGTGCTTCACTCTTTTTGTTAGGACAGCAGCTAGCTACATGTCCTTTGATGTGACACTTGAAGCACGATCTCCTTTTCAAAGACTTCTTAGCTGGAGTCTCTGAGGTAGATCCCTTATCAGATGGTGATGATCCCTTGGATGAACCTTGTTTAGTTTGCTTGATTTCATATTTTTCTATGCTCTTATTTTTTGCAAACTCTACATTCGATTCATTTTCAATAACAACAGTTTCGTTTTTCATATCACTACCTTGAACAAAATTAATCTTTTTGACAAAAGCTTGATTTTTATTCTTAGGCGGTGAATTTTTCCTTTTCAAAGGTTCCCTGTTATTGTTTTCCTTAGCCTCATCACTCTCAGATCCATCACCTTGACTTGATGTGGATCCGAAACTACTTGGTGCAGATGCCATAAAGTTTGCTAGCTCATCTTCACTAGGCAGGAATGAATAGTCATGACTAAGAGGAGGTGGAACTTCATTAAAGCCCTGGAAGCCCACACTGGTCTTGTCATTACTCTTCTTTAACCCACCCATCATGTGTTTCATTACAAAAGACGAATCTCTGAATTGACTCAATTTCTTTTCAAGTTCAACAATTTTGAGTTGTGCATCTGACAACTCTTTGCATTTTTCAGAAATCTCTTTTGTTTTCTCAGCCATCATGTCATGAGCTAAGTCTATGACTTGAAGTTTTTCATTCAATTTGCAAGTTAAAGCTTCAATTTCAGCTTCATAACCTCTTATCTTCTTCAAGTATGTAGATTCATTTCTTTTAGCAAAAAAGTTTGCTTCTTTTATGTTAGACATCTCACTTACCAGACTTTGGTTTTGTGTTGACAACCTGTCAACCTCACCCTGTAGTTCACGACATCTCAAACATACAGAATTAGATT
The DNA here is from genome assembly GCA_030545235.1 of Helianthus tuberosus. Lineage (NCBI taxonomy): Eukaryota > Viridiplantae > Streptophyta > Magnoliopsida > Asterales > Asteraceae > Helianthus > Helianthus tuberosus. Next base: position 92,696,673 of record CM060411.1, read on the forward strand.
GTACCTCTTTCTCATGAACTTCTGAGGTTTCATCAGCAACAACCTGTTCAGCTTCACTCTCTTTCTCTACTTCAGCATCCACTTTTGCTTCAGCATTCTTCACTTGAGCTTCAGCATTTTTCACTTCAGATTCAGCATGACTCACAGTAGTTTCAGCTTCATCAACTGGCACTATCTCTGCCATGAATGCCTGAGTGGCACTCTCATTTCCCTGATATCGCTTTTGTAATGCATCCCACATATCCTTTGAATTAGTGTACTTGTTGAAGGTATGCTTGATACTATCAAGTAAGGACATTTTAATTGCAGCCAATGCTTTCTTTTCAGCGTCATACTTCCTTTTATCATCCTCTTTCATGTTCACATAGTCTGTTCTACGTGGTCTGCCCTCAAAATCGTGTGTTGGGTTTATGTACCCATCTTCAATACAGATACACATGCGTGCATCCTGATATTCAATAAAGGATTTGAAGTTTTCCTTCCATGTAAGATAATTCTCCACCTTCATCATCTTAGGTGCATTCAAATTCGTCATTTTTGACATTTTAACGCAACAGGCTGGTAAAACCATACAAAATATCTCCGAAAACAGTGGTTACCAAATTACACCTTTAGAATCGTCTCGAAAAGCTGAATCCAATGATATATAATGTCAAAAACCGAATTCGGGATTTTCCAGACGGTTTAGTCAAACGAGCTACGGATCACTTTTTATTTGCAAAACACTCAAATTTTATCGACGCTTGCCAAGAAATTTTCCACCTCTTAATTTCGCTGGTTTTTAAATTTGCTGAGTTAATTTCGCCGAGTATCAGAATAAGTTCGCTGGTCAACTGGTTAATTTCGCTGATCTGTTATTTTCGCTGGTGAATCAATTTATTTCGCTGGTCAAGTTCGCTGCTTAATTTCGCTATAACGACGACTGTAAATTCGCCGAAAACCGTGATAATTTCGCTGTGGAAAATTATACGGTTACCAAAGTCGCCTTTGGATTTGATTTCGCCGGTTACCGAGATATAAGTCCCAAATTCGCTGATCAGTTTAATTATGCTGGATCAGTCTGCGAAATTATTAAATTCGAAAGCCAGTAATAAGGAAATTCAATCTTTTTCAAATTTCTGAGATTTTCCAGATTCTCTCCAACACAAATCTGCAAAATCAGAAAACCAAATCAGCAAAAAATTTCAAAAATTATGAAGAACACAAAGAAACAGTCTTCCAATCTTCAAGTCTTTCAGCCAGAATGCCTCAAACAATCAACCAAAAACTGTCCCGAAAACCTGCAAATCAACAAAATCTTTCCAGAAATCCTGCAAAACACCAAACAGACAAACCAGAATATCAAAACAGCCAAGAATTTCGAAAATTTTTATCAAAAATTTCGAAAATTTCAAAAATTTTTATCAAAAATTTCGAAAATTTCAAAACCCTAATTTTTTTCAGGTTTCAAAAATTTCGAAATACTCCCTGTTTCTCCAAGAACAATTCTGAACCGAGCCTTCAAGAGCCTAACGCTCTGATACCAATTGTAGGTCCCTTTATTCGTATGGATCTTCACAGAATTGTCTTTCTAATCAAGAGTGCGGAATCCTCTTGATCAGAATATCACAGAAACAAGTAGAAGAACAGAAACAGCAAGACACTTTCAAACCGGGTTTCTATTGATTATCCAAACAATCGTTTTACAATCAATCAAACCCTAACCACACACAATTTCGTCCAAGCACTTAGTCTCTCACGAAATTACTCTCACACACTGTTCTAGCTGATTAACCTAAACCCTAAAGCCTAACCTTGTTTATATAACACAAGGTTGCAACATTAGGCTGGGTTTGCTACATGGGCTAGGCCCAAATCGGCCCCCATCACCCAATGTGGGTTTTGTTTAGCCCAAACTCTATTAACTCACTAATACAAAGCTAAACCCGCTAACTGTTTATCATTTAACTAATTACAAGATATCCAAAGACCAAATCTAAGCTGTTGTCACAAACATGCACCAACAGAACCCTTCCACTCATGAGACATGAACTTGTGTAAATATAAATTTTCTTGTAAAATAAGACTCTAAACATGTAGATCTAAAGATCTACAAGTGGTTTTTCAGAAGAACCAAGCGGAAAATGCTAGTTTTGTTAAAACCCGGACCTTACAGAAACTAAAAGCATTTTAGTAAATAAACAAGTGTGTAAACACTTGTGTCACAAGAAAAATTTAACGAGAAATACTTTTGAAATTCATGACTAGAAGTTGTGAAAATACATACTCTTTAAAAATAAAGTTTTTAAGAAACTAAACTTATTTTTAAAGGTAACAAAACTTACTAAATGTGCTAGTAAGTTACTACATATTTTTACAAACTTTCAAGTTCATAAGTTGTGATATATGCTTGTTTTGACAAGTTTGATAAATAAAGATTGTTGTTGATTGTTGTTGATATTGTTGTTGATTTTAAAAGAAAATAAACACATCTTTTGAAAACATGGGAAACTTCCATTTTTAGGGGAAACTCTGTCAAAATTTTTATAAATTTTGACACTTAGAAAAATATAAGTTTTTGAAAAACTTATTCCCTAAAAATGTATTTAAAAATATTACAAAGGTTTCCCTAATTTTTGGTGATAAGAAATGAGGATTTCTTCAAGAATAAAAATGGATATTAAGTGTATATATTTTTGAGAGAAAAATATATATTATTTGATCACCAACTTTTGTGCTAAGTGTATATAGTATGTGTTATACGTGCTAGTGTATTAGAACTTAAAAATACACTAATTACTCATGAGGAGTATAAATATAAAAATACACATACAACATACAAGATACATAATTCGGGTGCAAAGTGCAAAACACGAGATACTTATATTAAATTTTGAGAAAATAATATAAGTAAGATGCTTAGTTAAAAATATAAAATATTTTTAACACGACAATACAAAAACAAAAGAGAACGACTGTACTTATGCGACGCAAGTCTAGTGATTAACGTTAAGAAAACCCGTATAGGTCACGACGTTAATTAAGCAAATCCGGTGAAGTTTACGACGCAAGGAACGCAAAGTTGTGAGTTCATGCTCCCCCATTTCTTTTAACTGTTTTCAGTTTTATAACTTCGGGGGTGAAATACATGTACAACTGTTACAATGTTTATAAATGGTATGATAAAAATACAAGAAGCACACTTGGTGAGGACGAGTACCAAGTGTGATGAGATATAAGAATACGAGAAGCGCACTTGGTGAGGACGAGTACCAAGTAGGATGCGTTATGAGAAATGATACGAGAAATCGTGTCACGAATAGGGTACCATAAGCACCATTAATCAACTATATACCTAGACCGCAGAACAAAAGGTTAGATCTAACGGGTGCCGGGCAGCCACACTCTCGGTGAGGGCGAGTATCGAGTAGTGCTTTTGGGTCTCAGAATATGCCAACTAGAAAAATGCCTAAGGTTTGGTGACTTCCTATGTCGTGTCACATGTTAATGGCTTTGCAACCCATTAACAATCCTGATACTTACAGGAATACTTTATTTACATAAAATTCATACCTTACTAAAACTTGATTGATACTTGAGTATGTGGGGTACTCATGAAAACTTGAATTATACTTGAGTACGTGGGGTACTCAAGAAAACGGGAATTATACTTGAGTACGTGGGGTACGCAAGAAGAACTTAATTTATACTTAAGTACGTGGGGTACACAAGTAAACTTGAATTATACATGAGTACGTGGTGTACACATGAAAACTTGATTTATACATGACACAAACTATGTTTTCATACAAAGTATACAAACGTGAAATACAAAAACTACATGAATTCACACCAACTTTATGTTGACGTTTTTCCAAAACTCACATGTATTTCAGGTAACTAGGATGGATGTGCGCGTGGTCTTACTCATGCTCGTGGATGTCGCTATATTTATCGTTAAATAAAGTTGTAACTTTTAAAACAATATGCTATCTCGTGTTGTAAACACTTGACCTATGTTTCCAGTAATGTAATGTTTAAAGTTACTTTTGAGCATGTAGTATGTTTACTCTTCGTATGCAATGAGAACCTTTCATGATCACACCTCGTGCTTCCGCCGTAGAAAGGGGTGTGACAGTATCAAGGTGGATACCGGATTCCTTTGAATTCTTTAGTTAAAGCGGGCCGCGTAAGACCCCGTTTAATTGTACGCGGGCCGTGTGAGATCATCAAACGCGGAGACAACAGAGGCCGACACGTGTCGACATCGTGGCGGACCTACATGCTGACCCAGCTAAGCTATACGTTGACCGAGTGTTGACGCGGGCCGCGTAAGGCTTTGCCTTACCTCACTCGGGCCGCCTGGGAACCAGATATCAGCACTTTATAAGAAAGCAACGGGTTTTCGTTTTCCGTTGCTCACAATTCAATTCTCAATCTCAAATTCTTTAGAAGAGTTATTATAGTCGGGTATTATACCCCTAATTAGCGAGGTTCTGCTCCGTTGTAAGTATTATAACCCCAGTTTCATAATAGTTACTCTGCCCGATTGATTTAGGGTTCCGTAACAATTGTCGTGGTTCTGCCCGACGTAGTTGTTGGAATGCCGTCTCGGGGAGGGTATCATTAATATTTTCAAAGGGTTATGATACTAACCAATGTACATTTGTATAAATTATAGATTATATCCAGGAAACCCTTACGCGAAGTCTAAGATAGCAATGTGAGTTTATCCTCTTTTTGTTAACCTTTTTGGAATGTTTTACAAAACCTTAATTGTTTTACAATGTGATTAAGCGGTGATTGAGTCTTTGTAGTTCTTCAATTACTGCCGGTATGTTGGGGTTTTGTATACAAAATTTACTACACTGTGAGTAGTAAGTCGGGGATGACAGTACGTTACCATTGGGCAATGAGTTAATGTGTAATATGACCCACAAGTCAGTGGATTGACAGTACTAAATGGAGTAATTGTGTAGACATAAACAATGTGATCGCTCTCAATACTGTTCACTGTGACTTTTTATTTAAACTTGATTAAACTGGGATTCACTCACCAGTATTTCCGACTGACAAATGTTTTTAAAACGCGTTTCAGGTAACAGAATGTGACAGCTAATTAGTAAAAAGCCAGCTGGAGAGCACTGAAGGCTTGGGAAAAATGTGGCTATAAAAGTTACCTAATAAACGATGTTTTAAATTCAATAAAATAGTGTTTGTCCCTATAAATGTATTGTAATAAGAAACTTGGGTTTTGCCCATGTGTTTATTAATATCAATTATGGTGGTTTTACTCTGATAAACATTTCCTAACTACGGTCCTGATGTAATTTCCGCTGCCAAATTAAATTAACGAAAAACTGATACCACCGAAAATCTGAGCTCGCGTCTGCCCGTTCCCGGGACAGATAAGGGATCGGGGGTTGCGACATATTCACATACCTCACAAGTAATCACTTAACACCCAGCCGAAGACGTATAAGTGAAACGCTCGGTCCCTGTATGGAACTTACTCCTACCATATGCTTGACAAGTAATCAAACCTCCTCCTTTTTAACTTAGTCTTTGTAAATATCGAGAGGACTTTGAAAGGGTAGGTTTTTGGTTAAGGGTAGGGTAGTTTTATTTGAAAAGTGGCTAAAGGCGTAAAATGTATGTTTTCTTTTGAAAATTTATTTGTAACTTATGTACCAACTAAATGCTTATAAGCAATAAGTTTGCTTATTTATTTCAAGCAACTAGATATTTTTTTTTTGATAGAGTAAAGTCACATGCTTTTGGCTATTTCCAAAAGAATCGAATTTTACTAAAATAAAGGGGTATAAAAAGTAAAAGATGATTTTTGGGTGATGGTGTTTTGTGGGTTTTGAAATGAAACGTTTAGGCTCAAAGGGGTTGACTAAGGGAAGTTTTTGTGGGGAGATAAAATAGAAAATAAGGTTGAAAAAGAAAAAAAAGGGTTTAAGTTCTCAATGCCTCAATCATACGCTTACTTGGATTAGTTGGTAAGGACCATGAATGAATTATCTTGTCAAGTTCTAGATTTGTAAGAACCGTACAGGCTATTCACACAAGAAATGAAAATTGAGCATTTAGTATGGATATGATATTTAATGCACGGTGTGAATGCACCATGTCTATCACTTCCGTTAATCATGGAATTTAGTGCCAAATGTATCGAGTTATAGCTAATAGGTTAAAACAAGACAAGACCTGAAAGGAAGATCATGTTAGCACGCAAGGCCCATTCGTGCGGATCAGCTGATCTGCACTAAGAAGTGCATCTGCACATGTCCTGCGCGTCCGTGATTAGGCAAATCCGCGCATAATGTCATCCGCAATTATGATGCGCATCCGTGATTACCTATATGTGCGGATGGTGGCTGCCTATATATAGTTGTCATGTCTTGTTCATTTGTAACCTTGGTGGACTAGAGAGGGGAAACTCTGTCCAGTTAATTTCATGGTTTTGTACTATCAAATCATCAATAGAAATCATTATTAATTACTTGTTATTGCTCAAGTCACCTTCGTACTTGGATTTCGCACAAGATACGAAGTCATAGCAATTAGTTGTACATTCAAGCAGATCGTGATCGGTCCTAACAAGTTGCTACAAGTGGTATTAGAGCAAGAGACTGGTTACAAGAACTGAAGATACAAGATACAAGCAGATTCACGCAAATCAGAGTTAAATCAGAGCAAATATGATCTGATTTCATCATTTTTACTCATTCTTCTTCTACACTTCTTTTTCAAGTTTAAAACACAGATTTAACGTCGAACCTACAAATGAAATTGGCTGATTTTTGAATATATTGTGCGAAATCACGTTTTAATCAATCCTTGAAATAATCAGATTAAAATTCGAGCTAAATCACCAAAAATTCTTTGAAAAACCTTGAAAAATGTAACCATAAGTTGCGCATACGTTTAAAGATTGTCAAACTGCATATGCACGGATCTGATTAAGTGGATTCGTGCGGATCAGATTTATTAGTTCGCATGGATCAGACTATCATCAGTTCGCGCAGATCTGTTACTTTCCCCTTTGGGCGAATCAATATTTCAAGTTTCTTGGTTTTCAAGTTTGAGTTGATTGATTGTTGATCTTTGCAGGTACTTCTCGATTATTCCAAAGTTTGAAATCAAGGAGTACGAGTTTTACAATGAATTTTACGATGCTTTCACATCCACTACAACATCCACGCCAAAGAGCGTTTCAAATGTTATCTATGAAAGTCTAAATTTTGACAATATTTACGGAACCCATAAAAAACCACCCAAAGAGCGTTTCAAATGTTATCTGAATTTTACGATGCTATCACATCCACTAAATTTTGACAATAACTGGTGGAAAGATAGATTTGAAAGTTGAGTTAAAGCTTATGCTTTTGAAAGTTGGATTTTGTTAAAATTTGGATATGAAAAACCAAAAAATGATAAGAGAGAAGAAATACCATTTGAAGAATATGAAGATGACGATAAAAAGGAATTCTCTAACGAACAAAAAATGATTACACTGTTACAACAATCTGTTAGGGATGATATACTCTTGTTACTCCAATACAATAAAACGTCAAAATCTATGTGGGAGGCAATGAAAGTTAAAGCTGATGGCGGGAAAGAAATAGTGAAAAACAAAAGATCACTGCTTAAAAAAGAATTTGATTTGTTCAGGTATCTAAAGGGGGAGAATGTCCGACAAATGATAGAACGTTTCTGTCATCTGAAAATTGAATTGGAAAGATTTGAAATAAAAAAGGACAATGAGGAAATCATCGACAAACTTATTGAGGCGTTACCCAACTAAGATGATTGGCAAACATATATCATGATTCTTAAAAACGGTGTAGAGATTGAGAAGATGAGTCTTGATTGGCTGATTGAAAAACAGGAAGGTCATGAGCTGGAACTCAGAAAGCAAAACAAAATGAACAACTTAAATTATCAGCAGAACGTGAATTTGTATTACCACGGGAGCTTGCTATCAAGTAATCAATCGTCAAAGATTGGCACCGCATATAGTGCAGAAAATTCAAATGATTCACCACAAAGTAGTTCTTCAAAGTGTGGTTTTGGTTATTCAAGTTCAAATGTCAAGAATCAATCATCTTCAACACCAAAAAACTCTAACTCAAATGTGGTACAATGTAACATTGCATTAAATTTGAATAATTCTCAGAGTTTGAGTGCAGATTTAGCAAAACAACAGATGATCTTCTTAGCATCCATTCTAAAATCCTACGAAAGTCTGGTGGCAGGTAAATTAGGAAATCCAAATATGACCAAGGAAGACTATGATCAGATTGATCTAGAGGAGATGGAGTTGATCGACATCAGATGGTGCATGGCAAGTGTGATCAGAAGGGCTCAGAGATTCATGGAGATTACCGGTAGGCAATGTCTTGGAGGTCCTACGACAAAACTGGGATTTGACAAATCCAAAGTTACTTGCTTCAGATGTAAACAGAAAGGACACTTCAAGCAAGAATGCTCAAATCAGGATGTGGATGAAAGCGTGAATACATTCCATGATGATTACTAACAAAAAGTAATTTATCATCGTAACAATGAACAACCACAAAATATCAATCGATCACAGATCAATGAAGGTTCTTCAAAAGAGAAGAAACAAGCACTGGTGGTTGCTCAAGAGGATGAGGGCTTCAATTGGAACAAATACATTCCAAAGGAGGGAAGTGCGTTGGTTGCTGAGGTAGGATGGAGTCGAGAACATCGAATTGCGTGTAGGAGATTGGATGAAATGTTCGTCATCTTCAAAGAGGCAAAACAGGCCAAAAGATGGAATGCAGAGAGAAATTGTTTCTTGGATAAAGAAGGAAATCCTCCAGTAGATCCTAAAACCGTAAACTTTGAAGCACTGCTTGCTACTATTTATACTGCTGCAGAATTGTATTCAAAGAAGAAAGCTGAAAGAGAATTTGTGAAGAAGAATGTGAAAGAAACCATTGATGAGAGCCAAGAGAGGATGGCTGAGAATCAGAAGAAAATGTCAGATAAAACTGAGGTAAAAACTCAAACTAAATCTCCCGAGTCGTCAAACCAAGTTAAATCAATGGGAAAATGATGAAAATGATGAAAATTCTGATAATAAAAATGAAGTACAGTGTAGGAAATGCATGGAAACATGCAGTGCCTGTACTGAGAAGGATGAAAACTTAAGATCCAGAAACTTTGAATTCACTAAAATTGAAAATGAAAATATTTTGAAACAAAAGGAAGAAGAGTTGTCTCAAAAAATGCAAAGTTCTTGAAAAAGAAAATGAAATTTTAAAGCAGAAGTGTTCAGCAGATTGTGACAAATGTTTTCAAGAGGAAAATACTGTTCAAGAAATGAAAAAAAATAGGATGTGATGAAATACTCACATCATAGAGTAAAACAAACATATGATAATTTGAAAAGTCAAGTTAAACATCTTGAAGAAAAAGTTGTAAAATGTGATGAAACTAAAAAATTTCTTGAAGCCAAGTATAAAGGTAAACAATTGGTGTTAAATCAATATATTGATGAAGTTGTTGAACTAAAACGAGAATTGGCTGAAAAGGAAAAGGAAAATAATAAACTTCAAAGTTATCATGCTTCTTCATATATTCTCGAACGGATTTTCAATATCAAACTAGATGTTAAGGATTCGGAAAAGAATAAAAGGGGATTGGATCAGAATATCATCAAGTTCCACCACCATTGGAGAAAAATTATGCTTTTTATGATGATGAAAAGGTGGCAAAGGCAATAAACATGGTTGATTAATTGCCTGAAAACATTGATGTGACTTACTCCAAATCTGATGTAGGTGAATCGGAGGTGGTAAGTAAGGTTGTTGAAAGTGTTTTGAAAGAAGAAAATCAAAAAAATTCCACCAAAAATGATAATTCCGAATCACAGATTGAAGACGAGGAAAGTTTTCACAAAAATTATCTGAAGAATTTAAAATCCGAGATAAAAACAAATGATGATCCAATAATGTTGGCATATTATATGGTTAGATCAGACAAATTGTTCTCATATGTTGAGGTTCTGATTCAAAATGTGATTGCGGAAAAGGTTGACAAAGTTTTTAAATTGGTGGAAATTGAGAAAACTGAAATTGAAAAAATTTGTTGGTAAGAGCAAGAAAACGTTTTATAACAAACCAGGTCACAAAAAGAAAAATACAAATGCTGGGTTGGGTTATAAAAAGAAACAAAATCAAAAGAAAAGGTTTGAAAAGACAAATTTTCAGAAAAAAATGAACTTTGTTCATGGAACAAGTTCTGAAAAAGAGAAAGAACTTCGATTTAGTCGACATACTAATAAGGAATTCTATGCTCAAAAGAAGAAACAACAACAGGCCAAAGATGTTTCGAAGAAAACATGTTTTAAATGTCAACAAATTGGACACATTGGTCGTAAATGTCCACAAAATCTGAAGCCTGTTGCTGTTGAGAAAAGGAGATCTCAGTTTGTGAAACAAATTTGGAAACAAAAAGTTGAAGTGTCAAAAAGAAACATTCAAAATGGTTCAAGATTTTATGAGAAGAATGTTTCAAAAGGACAAATTTAGGTGGTCAAGAAACAAAGTACTTTTGTAGATAATAAAAGGAAAATTGATTCAACCAAGAAGGTTAAAGTCAAGAATGAAAAAGTTTTTGTGAAAAACGAAAAAGATTTTCCGAAGTTAAATGAATCGTATTACGACAAAATACCTAAGGTTAAACAGGCCTAGGTTGCTTTATTCAAGTAATTGAGTTGATTGTATGTGCGGGTGTTCCAGAGGTCAACCGAAGTTCAACATGGTCAACGGAGTAGCCTGGCACACGAGGAGGACTCCTGTGATTGAAACCAGGGAGTGTTGGTTAATAATAATAAATAAAAATATAAAATAAAAATAAAAATATAAAAATTAAATAAAAATAAAAAAGGGTTAAAGGAATACGCCGAAACCCTCACGCTTGAACAAACAAAACATGATAAAACAAATTTGAAAAAAAAATTGGTTCAAAATTTTAAAATATCAATGTTTTGGCAATCATGAGGGGGTGTGTGTACTAAACAAAGAATGTGAAGCAGAAAATGGATGGCGAGACGAAGCTATCTACATCGGTTTATCAAATTTTGTTTAAAATATTTTAGAGTTTTAGGGGGGGTATTTAGTTTTAAAATTTGAAAAGTTAAAAAACATTTGAAAATTTGAAAAAGTTCAAAAACATGAAAAAGTCAAAAGAGTTTTGTGTAAAAAGAGGAAATGATAGTACTTCAGTTAGACAATCACAACATGCTAAAGAAATGGAAAGTTAAAAAGTGATAAACGGTCTAACTGATGATATGCCAGTAGATTTTTACACAAGTAGTAGATTGATTTCGAGATATAAACCTAAAATCAATAACTTCCTTAATTCGTGGGGAACATCTCTCGGATATATGGACTTAGTACTCCGAAATTTCGTTTGAGGGATTGTCTGATTCTGAGATATTAGGTCTTTATACTTATTGATATCTGGGGTATTATACTTGGTCTTCTGATTTTGCATCAGCAATGGCCTAGACCTCGTATAATACTTTCGCGCTTAAACCCCTACACTGCATAAAAATTGAGCATATCGAAAGATATAAATTAAGTGCAGATGTGTAGAAGATTCCTAAGTGGAACACACCTTACGTCGAGTCTTTATCTATTTGTCTGAACGGAAGTTCTAACCTGAGCTTTGAATGCCTCGCACTAACCCAGAGACAGATATCATTTAGGTATATTCACCTGTAAGACTGAATCTAGGGAATCTTGATACGGGAGTATATTCTGAGGTGGGACACGTGATTAAGTTAGTTCCTAAAACATTACTCTCGTATCTTGAATCAATTGAAGTTTGTGTGAAAATTTAACTGGATCAGTATACTGACAATCTAAGTGAACTATTTAAAGCTTAAAGTTCATATAGATAAATGGTGCTTGTGATGTGTCATAAACTGATATGATCCTCTGATGCAAACTCAACAAAAATATGTTTGCAAATATTTGGTTATTGCATTTTATTACAAGAAAAACCACAAAAAGATTCTTAGTGTGTTTTAGCATAAAGTTTGTAAAATAATAAAAAAAAAGAAAAGATTTTGTTTCTACTTTATGTTTAGACAATCGATGTTGGAATGCTGAGTTTCAAAATCTAAGTATGCTGAACATGTCTCAGAAAATAACAAATTCATTTATTTGAAACTTGAGGTTTATAATGTAAAATAAAAAAATAGTTTGAATTTGTTTTCAAAGTCATTAATTTGAACTTGGTAGATAAGTGAATAAATCAAGGTTATTAAGTTGAACTTGATTATCTGTGAAGGTTTATGAAGATTGGATGCTTTAATGTCAAATATAATATTGTTTGGTGTATGAATGAAAGTTAATTGATAGGGGGAGTTTGGTTTTTAATGTCAAAATATTTGTGTTTAGAGTCAGATAAGAATCCTGGGAGATCTCAAATAGTTTTAGTTGTCAAATGATATTTGTGGAAAGAGAGGTTATGATTCTGAAATTGCAAGTAATTCTTATTAGTGGTTTTTAATTTTAAAATGAACAGATACTCAAAGAGCCAGGTAAGGATTCTGGAAGTTCAAAGCAAGAAGGAATTTGTAGAAAGAGAGTCTGATGAAAGGGGGAGCTAATAAATCAAGATTTGAAGGGGAGTCTGTGAATGCACTATGTTTATCGCTTCCATCAATCATGGACTTTAGTGTCAAATGTATCGAGTTATAGCTAATAGGTTAAAACAAGACAAGAGCTGAAAGGAAGATCATGTTAGCACGCAATGCCCATTAGTGCAGATCAGCTGATCCGCACTAAGAAGTGCATCCGCACATGTCCTGCGCGTCCGTGATTAAGCAAACCCGCGCATAGTGTCATCCGCAATTATGATGCGCATCTGTGATTACCTATATGCGCGGATGGAGGCTGCCTATATATAGTTGTCATGTCTTGTTCATTTGTAACCTTGGTGGACTAGAGAGGGAAACTTTGTCCAGTTGATTTCACGGTTTTGTACTATCAAATCATCAATAGAAATCATTATTAATTTCTTGTTCTTGTTCAAGTCACCTTCGTACTTGGATTCCGCACAAGATACGAAGTCATAGCAATCAGTTGTACATTCAAGCAGATCGTGATCGGTCCTAACAAGTTCCTACACTTGGTAAATGCTCAAAACTCACGATTTTGTGGACAAGGGGTAAGTGTGTGAAAATATATATACAATCAAATTTTAAAAATTTACCATGCCGTTTTTTATGAATTTTTCTTATATGGTTCTTTTTATCATAGCGCTATCGGTTGTAAATTTTTAAAAACTTGAACTTTTAGAACTTGGTTTTCTAACTTAAACTATAAACAAAACAAACTAAAAAAATTTATTTGAAAAAGATTTTGGGTGTTTTAGCGGTTCCAAGTGGAGTTTTGTGTAAGGCTTGTTTTAGGACAAACAAATTCAAGTCCCCCCCCCCCTCCCACTTAAATTACACATTATCCTCAATGTATCCAAAATTGGTTAGATTTGATTAAATGTGTAAATGTGGGTTAAAAACAACAAATTTTTAAAAAACCAGACACTTGACACGGGGGCGTGTGTGCGAGGCACGACCCCGTGTCAAAAGTGAAAGTACCGAAATTTTTCAGAAGACAAACACGGGGGCGTGCCTACGGGACACCGCCCCGTGTGAAGGTTCCATAATCAAAATTATTTTTGGAGACTTGAGGCATGGGGGCGTGCTTACCTTACACGAACCCGTGCTGCACTTACTGTTTTGAAGATTTTGTGTCAGGAATCATCTGTTTTCATGCATGGGGTGCGGTTTCAACGTCCTTTGGCCATTCTCATCATTTTTGCACACTTTGTTTTTATCACACCGAAGTTTATTCCATTCATCCATCATTACAACTAAAAAGAAAAAGTAAAATACACGAGAAATTTAAGTCCTAAGATAGATAGATAATTGGTGGATACCCTACGATAGTTTATTTAACCTAACTAGCTTTCCCCAAGATAAATCTATGAAAGATTAGCAAAAACCGAAACTAGTCTTCAGAAAATGAGGGCTTTTATCTATTCTCTGGGAATGCTCCTTCAAAGGTCGTTGAGCTTCCCCTCAATCTCCCTTCGTTGGAAGATAAAAGGGTTCATCATCGACCTCCTCCTGTGGGAGAGGAGTGGGGTTTATCGGAACCTCAAAGTGAGCGTTGATTGGAGGTGCTGGGGGTATCTCATCTCATCCTGTGGGATTAATCACCTCGTGGGCGATGTTCCAATCGTCTTGAGGTAAGATTGGGTCCATTGGGGGCATCACCAAGATGTTCAACCTTTGACAAAGAAGGTTGATTTCCCTAAAGCTATCCTCTAGGGCTAGAGTGAGGTAGTTCACCCGGTCTATGAGGACCTCCTCCACCGTTGTCATTTCTTCAATACACTCTCTCAAAGCTTAGATATTGCGGACTAGAGTGGCTTCAAGCGAGAGTCTTCTCCCCTTGCGGTTATTTCATGAGCTTGTTGAAGTCGTATCTATCCGTTGGCTCGATATGCTAGTTAAACATGACAAACCGTTAAAGTCTAGGAGTAACAGACAAGTCACACGGCCCCGTGCTTGTGAGGCATGACCCTGTGTTATTTCAACTGCTGTGATATTTTAACCCAAGAACCTTTATTTTAAGTTAAAACTATTTGGTTTCTTGCATTTTAGAACGTAAATAACTTAAAATAGTGTTATAAAATAGTAGTTTTGTAAAAACTTGGGCTAAAAATCATATTTTCAACCTATTAATTAAAACTTCAAGCTTCAATGGAGGTTGTTGAAGGTTGAAGAAAAAGAAATGACTAAAAGTGGTAAAGACAAGAAGGTTTAAGGAAACCTTTTTATGAACCTACCTTTTCAAGTATGTGTTCAAGATCGTGAAGGATCTTGGTCTTTTAGGAATGGGTCCAAACATTCTTCTCATGGCTGACTTTATAGAAAGTGACAGCACATCGATACGGCCTCGTGTCATGGAAGCATGACCCCGTGTCACCTGCATGAGTCAGAGAATGTTGTCCCTTAGTGACACACGCCCCATGTCAAGGTAGACACGACACCGTGTTGAAAAATACGGGTGGCACGGCTCCGTGTTCTTCTGACACACCCTCATGTCTAGAAGTAGATGGGACACAGCCCCGTGTTTGAGGAACACGGCCCCGTGTCTTAGAGTTTTTATGAAGTTTTTGTTGGAATTTTCAAGGAACCGTATTTTATCGGGAGGTTCCTTACTAGTTGGAACAACACCGAAATGCCTGATGTACCTTAGGTTCCGGCGAGAGGTACGAAAGCGCAAGAGGTTGTCAGAAAGGTGGAAACCTAAGCTAAAAGTAGGAGGGCGAAACCTTCCTTTATTTACCTTTTCCGGGCTCTTGTTAAAGAAGGTATGAGTCAACTCGCTCTGGTCTAAACCGTCGATGTAAAATTCACACACTGTAAAGGAGTCCTTCATTGCGAGGTCAATAAAGGGATTACTATCGCCTTCATTTTTGTACGGGGCTAGGGCAGATTTGTTGGCCTCGGCATTGTTTATTCCTGAATGTGGCTCCATCGAATCTCCTTCGTTTCTATTCCTTGATGAATATCGCGCCTTCATCATGGATTCTATTTCTTTGAGTTTTTGGAGAATCATCTTTTATTTTTGACATAATTCTTCCGAGCTTATGTCTCCCATGGAAGAGGGTTGATGGAATTCGGGTGGATGGTAGTTATTGTTTTTACTCCCGCCCATCTTAAGGTGATCGTCACAGGAAAATGATGGGTCTAAGTAGTGGGGATTAAATTTTAGAATGGGACATTCTAAATCTTTATGCATTCCTCCACATAACTGACACCATTCACCGTGAGAGTGGCGGGGGTAAAAATAATCACTGACATCCATGGTTGCCAGATAAGTTTTGACCTTCGGGATCAAATCGTACTGTTTTCTTAGGAACTATTGTTGTCACACGGTGTC
Organism: Helianthus tuberosus; assembly: GCA_030545235.1. Taxonomy (NCBI): domain Eukaryota; kingdom Viridiplantae; phylum Streptophyta; class Magnoliopsida; order Asterales; family Asteraceae; genus Helianthus; species Helianthus tuberosus. Next base: position 92,712,656 of record CM060411.1, read on the forward strand.
GTGTGGTTGTCACACGGTCCCGTGCTACAGTTTGTATCTGGCAGAAAACAGTTTTTTGTTACTGGGATTGGACACGGCCTTGTGTTGATCAAACACGGCCCCATGTGATTCCTATAGAAAGTAGAAAAATAGGAGAAAATGAAGAAAAACCTAAAAAGAAAAATTAGGAAAGTATAAAAATGATTAGGCCGCCGATTTTAAACTTTCTTAAAATCCTTGTGTCCCCAGCAACGGCGCCAAAAACTTGACATGTGTTTACGAGCGTGTACAAATATTTTACTATATTTTTAAGTACACTTTTTACTCTTTTATCAACTTTTAAATTTATAAAACACGATATGACATTATCACTCTCTGCAACACGCTAGGGAAAGTGCACCATCGTTGGTGTAGTGTAGTGATGGTAAGATACCGAGGTCATCCAAGGACACAAGAGCTTTTAATACCGGAATATCGTCGATGTCTAATCTAATCAAATTTTGAGTAAAGATTTTTTGTAAGTAAAATAAAGAAACTAAATAAATAAAGAAACAAATAGACAAGATAGAATCACTTGGTTCCGACTCATCCTTTTTGTATCGTTTGATGATTTCTGCACTTTGGGTTTTTTAAGAGATTATCTTAGTTATAGTGGCATGTCCCTCTTTTGGAGGTAATGCTACCCTCAGCCATATTCGTCTGAGTTAGCAGGGATACAGTCCCGCAAGGCCGGAATTTTGAAAGATAATTAAGTAAGTTATTAATGCAAAAAGTGGTGTGTCCCTCTTGGAGGCAACGCTACCCTCGGCCATATTGGTCTGAGTCGAAGGATCTATACACTGAACGTGGAAAGAACTTTACCCATACCACCCTTCTAACCCCCTTCCAGGAAGTTAACGCGCTTTATATAGACCGTAAAGACACGAATGAGTGAATCAACAAAACATGAAGATATGATAGAATAAAGTTCACTTTCAATATAAAAAACTAGTTATTAAAGTCATTAAGACATACCCAATTAAAAAGTTTACCAAAGCTTGGAAATCAAAAGTAATACATAAATGATTTGTCTTCACCAGTGATGTAAGAGATTAGCCAAGCATGGCCTTTGTTTGACAAAAACTCTTACGATCAATCTTGGATCCCGAGTACTACACACACTATAAGGATGGATGATGGATGAATGTGGTGGATGATGGTGGTATTGTGGTGGTGGAGAGGTGGTAGGTGTGAGAGAAGTGGTTTGCCAAGGGATGAGTTGGAAGTAAACCAAGCACCTCTATTTATAGCTGTAAACAGAAGGCTTACATGGATCCGTGCCTGGTAGGCACGACCCCATGCCCTTCTCCTTCTTTGTTTTTATTTAATGCAATTGTTAGTCCAGATGCTCACACAGCCCCATGTGTCAATGGCACCGCCCCGTGGCCCTTGTATTTGTTGTACGATCCAATATTTGCGAATATGAGAGTTGACCACGGCCCGTGTCCATGAGACATGGCCCTATGTCCCTTGTCTGCTTTTGTTTGTCTTATTCTTCATGGAATCTTTGGTGGGGCACGGCCCCATGCCCGGCAGGCACGACCCGTGCTTGGCTTTTGTGTAAGGTCTCCTACCCAAGGATCTCACTCAAAATAACGATCACTAGGTGTGTGGAATCCATCTAGCAATCACTACCGTAGAGTATTAGAGCAAGAAACAAGAGAATGAGAATAATTTGAGAACACACAGAGTATTCTCAGATGATGAATGACGTCACACACAGTAGCCGCCAATACACACACAGTATAATGATTAGGGATTTATTGAGGCACAATCTTTCCATAAAAGAAAGCTCCATATTTGTCATTTCATTAAGTAATATATATTCAAGGAGAAGTCTTGACTACAAAAGTCAGGACATAAAGGGCCCAAAGCCCAAAACATAGCAAACTTGGAAATCCTGACCATCTACCACATGTAAATTCGGACCTTGTTAGACAAACCACAAGTCCTGACTACATAAAACCCTAAATTTGGACTAGGTGTACAATACCTAAGTCCTGACTCTTTGTTCACTACTAAATTCGGACCAAGTAAGTCCTTACAAAACAAACTTTGACTTTCAAATTCTTTATACTATATTACATTAAGACCCTTGAAGTTTGGAGAGACTGCACTTATCACCCAAAGTGCATTTACAGACTCCCCCTTGATCAATGCGGGATCTTCAATGCAAAACTTGAAATCTTCACTTCGTTAACACTTGAGTACTTGCTGCTTGGTTTTTCACACAGAACTGCACGACCTTGATGTATTGATCAGCTAGCAGTTGATCTTCTTCAAAGGAATGCAATGGCAGACGTCTTAGCTTCTTTAAATCTTCCATCTTGAGATGAACGATCCAGACTACACAGCTTCTTCAAATCTTCAACCTTGAGATGAACGATCCAGACCTGAAACACTTAACTCCGGATTAAGAATCTTAACCTCGGAGACACTCGGCCCAACCCCAGATCCTAAAAAAATAAATTCCAATACCCCAGAATCAAAAATTGAAATATTAAACAATCATCATTTAATAATTTGTATTTCAAATCCCGAACATTCAGAACAATTTACTTTAAAACTTATACTTTTGGAAAAATATCATAACTTGGAACGGGAATTCACCAAACACCTTTGAAGGATGAAAAGCTACCCACGCACATAGATATATCTTGCACGACCGATTTTTTTTATGAAAAAGACTTATTTTAAAAATAATTTATTCAATCTGCTCTGATACCAATTGTTGATCCCAGATAAGATGCTCTTTTACTATGTATGGCAAATAGATTTCAACAAGTATGAAAATATTATGCGGAACTGGAAAGCAAACTTTTAAGAAAAAACAACTTACAGAATTTTCAAGTATATTAATCACTTTGGAAAACAAAGTTATTGACTGTCACAAATAAATTCTCCAAGAATTATGTAGTGAAGGGTAATGGAGTTTGTGGTGTATGTATTGAATGCTTGGCTCAACTAATAAATTCTCAGAGAATTCTGTAGTGAAGGATAATGGAGTTTGTGGTGTATGTATTGAATGCTTGGCTCAACTCATTTAACCTTCGGTGTTGACATCGATATTTATAGAAAGTCTGGATCATGATTAAACATTTGTTTTTTCATGCACTTGCTCTGCACTAAGTAGCTTTTTGGCGTATTCATTGAGTCCGTGGATGTCAAGTTGCTACTTTCCAAAATGTGTTAGGGCCTTATCTTTAAGACAAGTTGGCTCATCAGAAATTCTGATGGCCAGCTTACCAGAATTCTGGTGAGTTTGATCATCAGAAATTCTGTTGATTAGAGTTTACCAGATTCTGATGATAAATACCAGATTTATCATCAGACTCATCAGAATGGTCTTTTATGATCGTCTTCTCTTGTCTTGATCACTTTTTTATCTTTGTTAAAGATATTTCTTTCTTTCTTCTCTTGTCCTGTTATCTTGTAGACACCTTTTTATTGATCTTCTTGACTGTATCTTCAGCATATGATCAGGTTGATCATCTTTTTCTTCAATACTTATATAAAAGTTTCCTAACATCACTTTTAACTTCTTCACCAACTAACTCGACTCCCGCTGTCTGTTCTTCTTCAGAGGTTTTCACTATCTCTTTTAATTGAGCCATCATGGCTTTTTCAGCAATCTCGGCCAAATTCTCAGCTTTCATTTCCTTAGACACATCTATGAATTATTCTACATGTTCTTTCTTTTCTTCATCGAAGTGTAGATCACTGTAGTTTCTTTCCTCGCCAAAAAACCCTCCAAAAGGTTTAAACACATCAGGAGGTATAATAGATTTGAAATCATTATTAATAACCTCTTTTGTTGGAATTTGAAATTTTTCAGTATCCAACACTGATGTATCATTATCATGATAATCTTCTAGAATTTCATCGAACGTAACTTCTTCACAAACTTTTTCAACAACTTCTTATACTTTTTCCTCATCCACATTCTGTTCCGACTCACCCAAATCAACGAACTCGCCCATTAATGCAAGACTGTTAGTTTTAGGAATAAGACTATTCCAGCTAAACCCTTCATCTTCTTGAGTAACAACTAACGCCTTATCTTTAGATTTTGATGAACCATCATCGATCTAAATGGGTCTTGACATGTTCGGCGTATGTTGAGAGTTTTTATAATAAATCACCCTTTTGTAATAGTCACCACCAAAAGGATTACTGTTGTCGTTGACTTCTCTGTTTGTGCATTCACGCTTGAAGTGGCCTTTTCCTTTACATTTAAAGCATGTGACCTTATATTTATCAAATCCTAGCTTAGAATCAGGTCCACCAACACTATTCTTTCTGGTGATTTCCATGAATCACTGGGCTCTACGAATCACACTCGCCATACACCACTTGATGTCGATTAACTCCATCTATTCAGGATCTATCTGATCATAATCCCCTTTGGTCATGTTCGAGTTTCTGATCCTTCCTACAACCAAACTTTCATATGATTCAAGGATTGATGCCAGAAACGTCATGTGCTCCTTTGCTGCTGTTTCATTTAATCCTTGAGTGTTTTGCAGGTTAACAACAATATTGCACTGACTAACATGGGGGTTCGAATTATTCTAGCTTGGATAACTGTTTGAGCTTTGCGAGGATTGAGGACTTTCCATTGGAGTATTTGGTTCAAAGTATGGATAAGACGAAAAACCACCACTACTGCTTGAATTGTTTAATGAAGTTCCAGATGACGTGTCTGAACTAAAGGTTGTTTGAATCTTTAGGCTTTGAATATTTGACAAACCATTGCCCTTATAGTACAAATCAACGTCTTGCTAAACATTTGAGCTTTTCATTGTCGCCATTTTTTGTAACTCGAGTTCATGCGCTTCCAGATTCTCAATGAAGTTTCCCAGAGTTAGACAGTCATAATCTTTATTACTTTTCAGAATCATCAAATACGTTGACCATTCACCATGTGGTAGAGCATCTGCCAACTTATCCACCCATTCTTCATCTTCTTTTTCAATCTTCAACCGCTTCATTTCAGCAACAAGATGACAATATCTCTCGATAAGTTGCTTTATTGATTCTCCCTTTAGAGCAGTAAAGATGTCGAATTCTTTCTTTAACAAAACTTTCTTGCTTTTCTACATCGAAACGCTCCCATGATACTTTAATTTTAAAGCAATCCATATTGATTGTGAGGTTCCCTGACGATGGAACAAGGTGAAAATATCTTCCTTGATGGCTTGTTGAAGCAGATTCAACATCTGTTTCTCTTTAATGAACTTTTCTCTTTCTACTTGCGTAATCTGGGTAATGCTGATCTTTTCACCATTCTCCGCGGTGGGAATGACGTATTCTTCTTCAATCGCGAGCCATCATTCTAAATAGTTAGCTTGAACTCAACTTTCAAATCTCTCGTGCCATCCTTTGTAATCATCCATACACATTAGCTTCGGAGGTTTGGTCATGGTTCCCATTTCGTTGTCCAAATTAAGGTTTTGAACCCCAATTGTGGGGGTCATGGCAAACTGTTAGGATCTGAGTTTGTTTGATTGTGTCATTTAACTAAATGAATAATGAAAGAAGATAGATCAGAGGCCACTTTGTAGCGGAAATTGAAAGTAAACTTTGTAACACAAACAAAGAAGAATAGTTTTCATCATACAGGATTTCATTAGTCAAAAGATTGTATCAATTACAAAAGTTCAACTATGCATGCATGTATACTAAACTCCCCCTCAGCCTAAGCTCACTAGTTTGTTCGTACAAGATGATTGGTGCAAAAGAGCTGATAGAACAGTACAGGTACTGTTCTATTTATAGTACAAATCTAACCATTGAGCATCTAAGCTGACGTTACCTAGACAGTGACATCTAATAGACTAACAACCTCTAAACACTGATAGAAATAAACACTGTTACATTGAAATTGTCACACCCCGACCACGTAGAACATACAAAACGTGGCGGAAACGTCGGGGAGTGTTGTAACAGAATTAGTCGTTTCAAATCCATGGCAATTAAAGTTTCGTTTTATTAATCAAACATGAGAGTTCACATTGTCTTTAAACAAGAAATAAAGAGTACATAACATAAATTAACCAGTTCTTGTCTCGTTTTAAGTCACTAAGGCACAGGTCCGCCTAAGTATGTCTTGATAAGTCCTATGCATCATCTCCTGAAAACACATGTGAAAATAGGTACGTCAGCATAAAAATGCCTGTGAGATACATAGGTTTTGTGAAAATAAGATTCATGACTTATGTTTAAGAAAATGTTTAGTCATGAACCTTGTAATTTGCTTTGTCTTGTAAATCATTTGAAAAACGATAAGATCAGATGATATGTATAAATAAATGTCAGGTTAAGTGAATAACCATGAAAAAATGTGTTTGTATAAGATAAGTTGTTTGTAAATCAATGTTTTGTGAAAAGTATGATATTTGTATAAAATGTTCTATGTCTCAAATTGAAATGATTCAAATAACGCTACAATATGTAATACCATACAAACACTTATATATAGGAAGTACCAGCGGCGTATCCACCATGCTTGTATCATATTACACACGCCTCGTTACTTAAATCACTTACTCAAACCAAACCATCAGGATGTAATGTTTAACAATTGTAGAAATGTTTGTGTATGGTCAAATACGGTTCACACGGTTCACAGATACAAACGGTTCACAGATACAAATGGTTCACAGATACAAACGGTTCACAGATATAAACGGTTCAAAATGTAATATACTGTGTTCATATGCTGTATGAGCATATGCAACAAATTGTAATGTAAATCAATGTAATAAGTATGCACGTAATGGACATACATAGCATAAATGTAATGTAAAACAATGTACTAAGTATGCACACAATGGTCATACATAGCATAAACACAATGAAATCATGTACTATAATGTACTAACGAACATAGCAGGTATATGATGTCAAAGCAGGAAAGCATGAAAGTAACAAGTAGGCACATGTGTTCCACCCCAAAACAGTTTGGAAAACAGTAAAAGAGGGGTCTATGTACTCACTTGAGATTGTTCAGTAGTCCTAAGATAACCACCAAGCAATGCTAGAGATCTCGGAATCAAACGGCACCTAATATAGGTAACTATGTTAATAACCGGACCTAAATCGGATGATTGGATAGAATGTGGGTTCGTAAACCAAACGAGTGTAGAGACTCGTGTCATATGGTTTAACAAAGCCTTCATGCTAAATGAAACCTAACCTAAGCGTTTGTGACCCATTACGACCCGTTTAGGTAGCTTATGCTACTTTAACGCGTCGTTCGCGTAAAACGCGTTCGGAACGCCTAACTAGTCCTATGACAAGTAAAATATGCCTTAACATGTCTAATATGGTTGTCAAATCAGTTTAGATGACAAAAGTTATGTTACATATGTTTAAAACGAATTTTGGCATCAAAGGGGTATTTTGGTAATTTACCTAAGGCATATAAACTACCTATCATACAACTACTTAAACGAAGCGACCATAAGGTATAACCTTGGAAGTTTATTCCCTATATACTATGGTCACCTAATGTGTTTGGTCAGATCCTAATGATCGACCAAATGGGTCGGGTTCGAAGGTATAAGCGATTTATTAGATCGCTTACCCTACGACCCTATACAACGTGGTAATCAGTAGGCATAGTCCCAAGGGACTATAACCAACGTGATTACACTCACGTTGCGAAGTTCAAATGAACTTCGCATTGACCATAAACTGGTCAACGCAGAAAGTCAAACAAAGTTTGACTTTCAGACTCGAAAAGCAATAAAAGAACGAAGGAATACTTACGAAGGGTCCCCGAATGCTAATCGTGATCAAAATAACTCAGGTATGAAACAATGGTTCCTACTTAGAGTCTTTTTAATCAGATTCTTGTGGGTTTAGCAATGGGGGTGGATGGGTATTTATAGTTTTCGGGTAACCGTTAAGATCGTTTCATGGAAACCGTGCTTGAATCTTGTGCGTACACTTGTTGGACAATCATGGTAGCTAAAAATGGTCCTTAATGTGCTGAAAGGTCAAGTGTGGATTTGTGGTTGAGGATTAAACAACTGGAATCTGCTGAGTATTCAGTCTGATCTGATCTGGGGAACCCTTGCGCATCGTAGCCATGGGAGTGCTACGGTGCGCAAGCTTATAACTTTGGCAGATTTACTGTTTTAGTCCCTGTCATGCATTCAGCCCATTTTCGACACGTTTAAGGCCCGTTAACCCCATTTCAAAGCTCTAAAATGAAGTTAAAGTATTGGGAACTTAAAACATGCTCAAAAATATCTCGGATGTCGGTTCGTTTGGCCGTACGATCGCGATGTTCGCTTAATTACGACGGAATGCGCATAAGCGCGAAAAACGATCCAAATGACGCGACGAATGGATTTTTCTTATGCCGAACACTAAAATAAAATATTTTAGTGCTTACATAAATTTTTGGAAGTCCGGATGTATTCAGAACGTAAGTTATGCGTAAAAATGCAAACTTGTGCACTTTTTGACACTTTTAGTCCCTGAATGACCCAAAAGTTTATTTTAGCACACCGAACCCCTTAAAGCCTATTTCTAAGCTATGTAAAGGATATTTAAGGTGTGTTTAACTTATGTTCATGTTCCGGAATGTCTGTTACAGTTCAAATTGGCATACTTTCGCAGTTTGTCAAATTCAGTCCCTGTAAGTGAATAAACTTTGATTTCACCACACCAAACCTTCCAAAACTTATATCTAAGTTATGTAAAGGTTATTTAAGGTATGTTAAGCCTATTTCACTATTCCGGAGTGTTCGTTGCATTAAACTGGTTATATTTACGCATCAGTGCGCGTATAACCTTCCAGAAAGCGATTTAGAGCTTGAAATCGAACAAGAATTGATATGTGTAAACGATACACATATTTTTACAAATCCCAAGTATGAAATACAATATTTCATTGGTTTGGCATTTGTTTGATGGTTGAGGTGACACAGGTGTCACAGAAATACAATTATACTAAACACTGATGCTTTCATCAGCTGTTGATGCTGAACCACTGATGTAGCTAAGCAGTGCTTTCCTCTTAGGTTGATCAGGCCTTTGATTCAACAGTACTTGTACTTCAACAGGTCTTTGATAATCAACAGTTGATAGGTCTTCATCAGTCTTTGTAACTATCAGTCTTTAGAGGAACAGTTGTTGAGTAGATCAGATTTTAGGATGATCAGCTGATAGAAACACTGCCATTAGAGGGAACTTAGAACATGCACTGCTTATTGTGCATCAACTGTTTGAGAACCAGTTTTGGCTTTTGAAACATCTGTTCTTCAGAGAAGGATTGCATGGGCCAACAGTCTCCCCCTAGAACAGATGATGCCAAAACACTTCTTTATTTTTTATCTTTATTCTCTCATCAGCTTTTCCCGAACTTTCCCTTTGAATTGGAGCTCAAAGTTCAAATAATCTTCATCATCTTCATCCCTATGAAGTTGAAGTTCTAAAAGATCTTGGAAGTCAGCAACACCCAGACCTAGTGCATCCTCCCTTGATATGTGTTCAACTCTACCATTGGACTTGAGTAGGGTCAATACGTGGGTCTTTTTATCAAACTTCCACTTTAGTATTTTTGAGTCCAATGGGTTTCTTGGGAGAAGTTTTATTTATGATGAGTTTGGGGATAGAGGTCTGCTTGTTATCCTTTTGACAGTTTCATCAAGTTGAGCTTGAAGTTTCAAGGAAGCATCATCCAATCCATATAACAACTGATTTTTAAGAGCCTCTTTTCTGATGTCAGCTTCTCTCTTTTCATCTTCCTCATCCATCTGCTGCTGTCTTTTTCTTTGATTCAAGACTTGGATGGATACATCACAGGATGTGAACAGCCTTGTAAGAGAGAGGGTCTGCTGCTGAGGCTTGTCGGTGGTCTAATCTTTGTATACTGGCTTCTTGGGAGCTGTAGGATCTATTTCTCTTAGTTTTTCCAACTTATCATATATCTGATCAACATACTACCTGGACCGTCTTGCAATGGTCGTTGCATCCCATACTTGGCTGCTACCAGCTCAACTCTCTTCCTCTTGTATTCTAAGGCAAGATCTGCACTGGATTTCTTGAACTTGTTCTAGTTTGGTGCAGTCTTCCTCATTTGAGGATCATTCTTCATTCTTTCACAGCTTCTACTTTAAGAGCTGTGAGAGGCTAGTCTTTGAACTGATGCTCTTTGGCTGGGTATGGTTTGTCTCTCATGATAAGTTCTATGAGATCTTTCCTTAGCTCCTTTTGAAGATCAGCATTGGGTGCCAGATTTGACATCTTCTTGCTCAAGTATCTTGCAAAGTCTTCGAGTTTCCTAACTTTACTTAGCCCATGCTACATTCGACTTGATAAGTTGGTGTCTCCTTTCCCTTTACTCTCCTGTTTAGCAATGTATTCAACTTGTTTGGCTTTTAATTTCAGATACTCATCCATGTTCTTTGGAGTTCTGAAGCCATGAAGAGATGGGAAGGTTCTTTTGGATGGATCATCCTCTGCATAAAATTGTAACATTTCACTTTGATATGCGTGCAGTTCCAGAGGATATTGCACTGCCAATGGTATGTCTCGTGAAGGGTTGTGATCAGTAAGTGGTTGAGTAAGTGGATTTGATGTTGGTGATGGTGGAGGAATAAATGGTTCAGGTGAAGTTTGAATGAATGGTGAGGATGACAAAGGAGTAGGTGCAGGTATATCTTCTTCATTCACTTTGAACTTCTTTTTTCTTGTATAAACTGATTTTGGTGAGGGAGTTTTTGAAGGAGAATGGGCTATAGGACTGAAAATTGATTGTGATGGAAATTGGAAAGTTGTGGGAGTAGTTGATTGACTAACAGCTGTTGAGACAACTGGTGTCTCAACGACTATTGTCTAAACATCTATTGAAGCTTTTGCAGCATCAATATCTGTTGCAGTGGAGGATGGTAATGGTGAAGAAGGTTTTGTTTTATGCTTTTTGGCAGGTGGTTTTTGTGGTGAGGGTGTTGGTTTAGGTGTAGCAGTGGTTGGCTTTTTGGTACCAACAGTGGTTTTGAGACCAGCAGTGGTTGGCTTTACAGGTGTTTGTTTTTGTGTTGATGGTTTAGGAAATGTGGCAAGTGGAGGTTTGTTGTGTTTGTATGATTTCTTTCTGTTTGAAGTGCCAAGATCCTTAGTCTTTATTTCCCATTCTTTCAACTCCTTTTGTTCCCTTTTCCAAACTCTCTCTTTTGTTTCATTCTGATTCTTTATAGTCTTCTTTCTATCAGCCTGATCATCTGCTTTAATGTTCGGGGTTTCATCAACTCCCTTTTCGTTTTCTTTGACAGATGTTTTAGTAGATGTTGCAGAAGACTTCTTTGTAGGCTCAGACTTTTGTTTTGGCACATTTCTTGGTGCAGGGGTAGTGCCAGTCAATTTTACTAGGGGTCCTTTGATTCCCCTGATATTAGCCTGTGTATCCATATATCTTGCATCAACCATAACCCTTACAAAGTCCATTTGTGTTTTATGTTGAGCAACAAGCAGTTCCCTTTTAGCAGCAAGAATAGGTTGGACAACATTCCAAAGCTCTTGGGAGTACTGTTAAGGAGTGGGTTGACTTTTGGAAGCTTCCACCAAAAACTTTATTGATTCATTCATTGTTGCAACAGTGTTTTCAATTGTGGAAATCCTCTCCGTCAAATCCTGATATTTTAAACCATCACCCAACTTAATGGGATCATCTGATTTCCCACCAGTGGTGGTTGTATCTGCTGTTGAAACATGAGGAGTCTCCAAATTTTCATCAACAGATGCCCCTTTTTCTCGGTACAAGGGACTTCCCTCTACAGTGGTTACCTTAGAAATCTCACCAGTGGTTAACTTGAACACACCAGTGGATACCTTGGTAGCATCAGTAGTGGTTGCCTTCAAGGGAGTCTTATTTATGAAACTATTGTCCAGATGTAGATCAATGGATCCAACATCTGCAGTAGCTGCTCCACTTGAACTACCAACAAGAATTTCATGAAATACAAGTGGTGTAGCCTCCTCAACTATTTGTGGGTTAATCAATTGAATTGGTTCAGACACAGCCATTGTAGAAGTTGTACTCTCAGTAATGTGTTGGTGAGAGGGGCTGCTTTGTGTCTGAATTTCAATGGTATCAAACAGAGGTATAATGGATGGTGGAATTGGAGATGTGGAGAGTGGTGTTAAAAGAGAATTTTCCCAGAGAGAAAGGTTGTTAAGCATACTCTCAAGTGAGGGTAATACTTCATATTGAGGTATCCCTGTGCTTACAACAGGTTCCTTTTGTGAGGAATCATGAGGAGTTGATGTTTTGGGTGGAGATCTTTCCAATTGTTGTGAGGAAGTAGCAACAGTGGTTTCTTATGACTTTTGTGTTGTCAATGGGTTAACTTCTGGGATCTCATCTTCCAGAAGACCCTTTTTGGTGGGTTTGGTGGGCTTGGTGGTTTTTGGTGGGGGTTGCACAGCAGTGGTTGTGCTACTGTGTTCACCATGAGTAGTGGGTTCAGCAGCAGAAGTCTGAGGAGTAGATGTAGACTCATCCAAAATTTGCTCAGACTCCTGTGCTTGTGTTTTAGAAACTTTTGACTCTTTGGCCATAAGGTGAGTAAATGTTTCAGAAGATAGACTATTTATTTGAAAAGGTGCTCCTTGTTCATAAGCTTGTGCATTTTCTTTTGGAATTTTCTATTGTAAATAATAGCTAAAGAACCTTGGAAACAACAAGAAAGCTGTTTGCTTATTTTCTTTCACATTTTTCAAATTGTTAACCAAATCAGTAAACAATGCTTGGGAGTAATTGTAATCAGTTTTTAACATTATAGCATATCCCAAGTATTGAATTTTTAAAGGAATTTCATTGAAAGCAGTTATTTATTTGAAACACAGGTGAGCAGGGTATGAAACAGGAATTTCATAGGAGGTGGAAATTCTCCTTTTTGCATAGTAGCTTTTGACAACTGTCCTGCATACCCTCTTTCGATCAAATCAATTTGATACTCATCTTTAGGGAAAGAAGTTTTACCTGCTAAATCATTCATCTGAAAAACCTTTGAGATGGTTTGTTGAGTTATTGGAATCAAAATACCTCCTACTTTTGATGAGATTGCCCAAGGCTTTTTTATCTTGAACTTGAACTTCAGCATTAGCCCATAAATCTCGTAGGGTATCTTGATAAATTGGTGCATTACAAGTGAGCAAAGTTTTGTACTTTGAAGACGATAGGGCATCAAAGATGGAATGAAAGTCTGTATTTTTATCCGTCTTTTCGAGGGTACAAAGGTAATTGTGTGGATGTTTGATGATGAGAGCCATAGTAGGATTGTGAAATCGTGAATAAATGAGAAAGAGATGAAAGGAATATGGTAACCGCTTTGGAGAATTTTTGAATTCGATACGGCAGTGAAAACTCTGTTTGGGGGTTTTATCAGGGTTTTATTAAAGGGAAAAAATGAATGCTGACGTGGCAGCGGTTTCAAAGATCGGACGGTTAACATCTGCCCACGTGGCAACCTCTGATGGACAAAGTGGAAGACAGTTGTCTGGAAACCACTAATGGGCAATATTAGTGGTTGAGAACAGTGAATGATAAGATCAGTGGCTGATTTTTAACTATCAGTGGATAGACATCAGTGGTTGAAACACTGATGTTTGGTCAACAAGGAATGTGAAGAAACAGAGGTTGTCATATATCACCTTTCCCTTAGAATTGTTACCAAAGGATATATCACCCCTCCATGGTTTTTGAAATCTTTGGGTAGGGCTCTACATCCAGTCATGTGCCTAGAGCCTCCACTATCTACATACCATAAACTATCTAAGCATGTAGAAGCTCCCTGCACATCAAGTAAACAATTAGTTTAGGAGGGTCTCCAAAGCCAATAAGGCTTTGGATAGGGTCATAACAAGATCAGCCTCAAGTCTAGGAACATAGACAGTGATTAGATCAGGGTTTTGAACAGATTTTGAAACATTTTTCTCTAACCACTTTTGTGGACCATTCCCTGTCAAATGTTGAAATCAAAAAGGCTGCCGGTTCACTTTGGGTTTAGATGGCTTTTTGTAAGCCTCATAAACATGTGGGACCCTTTGGTATGGAGGTTGACCTTTTCCTCTTTGGAATTGGTTTGAAGGTGGTGCATCTGTCACTTGCACCTCTCTAGGAGCAGAGGTTTTGTTCAACTGTTTTATAACAGCTGTTTGGACATACACAAATGTTTGGTTTTTCTTGATGGATGATTTTGATGAACTCTCAAGTGTTTTTGAAGTGTACTCGTTTCTTTTAACCTCAAAAGTTTTGAGGTACACACACTGTTGAGTGAGATGATTGCTTTTTCCACAGATTGTGCACATAGGTGCAGTCTCAATTATACTTGTTTTGTTAATGTCAAAAGCTTTTAAATGAAAACAGTCCTTTGTGGAATGGTTTCTCTTTTCTTCCTCTTTTCAACTTCCTTTGCAACAGAGTTTTTAACCTCTGTTGGGATGTCTTTAAGAGGAATGACCTTGGCCTTAGGTGCTTTCACACCCTCCACTGTGGAAAATCCATTGGTTTGAAATTCTCAAGGATGTCACACTCATCTGACCAGGTGGGCTTGAATTGATATTTTTCAATCTCTTCAAAGGTTGATGACCCCTCTGGCCTTTCTAAAATGATTTTATTACCATTTTTATCATTGATTTTAATTTCTTGACCATCCTTGTTTGTTGGTATTATCTCAACTGAACCAGAATCTTTTTCAACAATGTTTTTAGTTTGGTCATTTTTCCTGAAGCCCATGCCAAACTTTACATTGCTTTTGATCTGTTTCTCTAACATCAGCTCATAACCTTTACAGGATTCCACCCATTTTTCACAAGTGATTTGGGTGGATTCCAACTCCTTTTTACAAACTTGGTATTTTTCTACCATAGCTTGGAGTGGATCCTTGGTTATGCTGTGTTCATGTTTTGGACTGCAGATTTCATTTTCTTTTTCATACAATTTGTTTTTCAATTCTTTAACATATTTTTCAAATTGTACTTCATCTTTTAAAATCTTGTCCCTAAGGTTTTCATTCACCTCTTTTATATTTGCAAATGCAATAATGCATTTGTCTGAGCACAAATTTTTCAAGACCTGAGGTGATACCTTAGCTGCAGCCATCATGGCACAATCACATTCTTCCTCACACACTCTACCATCCCATGAGTCAGCCAGAGGTTCCAACAGTGGTTCTGAATCTTTCTTCTCTAACAACTATTCACCAACAGCAGTAGTAACCACTGCTTCAGCAACTTCATCCACTGTTTCAGCACTGGATTCCACTTCATCAGACACCTGCCCTTCTGGTATTGTCTCTAATGCCATAAAACAGAATTCATCATTGGAAAAATCAGAATTAGTAAATAGAGCAAAATTATCATCATTCAAATCTTCAGGCATGCTACTCCAATCACAAAGCCTTGAGTAAAGAAGCTTTGCTGATTGGCCTCTGCAGGAGTAGATGTTGGTGCAGCATGTTGTGGTGCAGGTTGTTGTACTTGAGCCTGAGAAATAGGGGCTTGGACATACTGGATTTGTGGAACAGTGGTTTGAACATATTGCACTGGAACAGTGTTTACAGGATGTGCAAAATGGGCAGTGTTTTGCATATGTGGAGCAGGGGTATATTGGGAATAGTGCACAGTGTTTTGTGTATTTTGAGGTCTAGGGCTAGGATGAGTAATGATTGGACCATTGTTTTGACTTCTACATTCTCTAGCAAAATATCCTAGCATGTTACACTTGTAGCACTTTATTTTGGACTTATCCAACCCCACTTTTAGATTCCCATGCAGTCCTGGAAACTTTCTACCTGTTCTCTTATAAAACTTGCTGGTTCTTACACTCAGTAAAGCCAATTGGTGTAAAATGTCCATTTCCTCTAGATTAGTGGGATCAAAATGTTGGAGGTCATTGAGCTCAAAGGATAAGTTGTCAGAATTCTAGTTTTCCCCACTTGATGTAAAAGCATAGTTGGGTGAGTAAGGCTCAGAGTTGAAGGCTCCACCTGCAGTTATGTCAATGTAATGATCATAACTCTTGTCCTTACTACCACCAGATTCTTCTTAACCTAAAAGTTTTATGTTACCAAAGGTGTAATCATCAACAACTTTCCCAGATTCCTGCAACTTCTTTTTCTGGTTCAGCTCTCTGTCATAAGTGAGGAGCCTACCATGAAGTTGGGTCAGACTTAATTCTTTGAAACCCATAAAATTTCTGGTCACAAAAGCTATAGTGTCCCATTTGTCTGGTAATGATCTTAGAAACCTACTATTTAAAGTGGACTTTGCAAATTCAACATTAACCGGTTTAAGTTCACTAATGAGACAACTAAATCTTTCAAACTGTTGGGTTATTGACTCTCCTTTGATATGACAAAACATTTCATATTGTTGATTCAAAACCTCCCTGTTGTTTTCTATGACCTCTTCTGTTCCACCGAACTGCTCTTTCAGTGCATCCCAAAGCTCTTTGGAAATGTTACAATGTAACAGTCCAGCATATATATCATTTGGAAGAGCTGAAGCCACAATGCTAAAAGCCTTTGCATCTAATTCAAATTTTTGAAAATCCCGATCTGAGTAATTTTCAAGGCTTTTAGGCACTTGGGCCTTGGGATCTTCTATGCTAGGCACCATTGGAACATTTGTTCTAAAGATGACTGACTTCCAGCAGCCGGTGTTTTGCTGAGCTAACACATGGCCCATCCTACGTTGCCAGATATTGTATTCTGATCTGACAAGCATAGGTGGCTTGAATAGTGTTCTGGTGTTATAAGGGTCCTGTGAGTGTGAAGTCATCTTGGTTGTTTTACAAAAGTTTTTGAATAATCAACTTTATACGTGATTACACTTTACTCTGTTTTTCAACTAATATGAACAACTTTAGTATCAATGGATTTGAGCTGAACTTTTATGTCAAATTGATTGTTAGATCGAATTTGACTGTCCTATGCTCTGATACCAATTGTTAGGATCTGAGTTTGTTTGATTGTGTTGTTTAAGTAAATGAATAATGAAAGAAGATAGATCAGAGGATAATTGTAGCGGAAATTAAAAGTAAACTTAGTAACACAATCAAAGAAGAATAGTTTTCATCATACACGATTTCATTAGTCAAAAGATTGTATCAGTTACAAAAGTTCAACTATGCATGCATGTATACTAAACTCCCCCTCGGCCTGAGCTCACTAGTTTGTTCGTACAAGATGATTGGTGCAAAAGAGCTGATAGAACAGTACAGGTACTGTTCTATTTATAGTACAAATTGAACGACTGAGCATCAAAGCTGATGTCACATAGACAGTGACATCTAACAGACTAACAACCTCTAAACACTGATACAAACAAACACTGTTATACTTGTGACACCTGTGTCTCTATGACCATCATACAAAATCAAATCCAATGAAATTTTGTGTTTCATTCTTGGGATTTGTATAAATACATGTGACCTTTGCACATATCAATTCTTGTTCAATTTCGAGCTTTAAATCACTTTCTAGAAAGTTATACGCGAACTGATGCGTAAACGTAATCAGTTTAACACGACAAACACTCTGGAATAGTGACATAGGGTTAACATACCTTAAATAGCCTTTACATAAGTTAGAAATAAGTTTTGGATGGTTTGGTGTGTCTAAAACAAGTTTATTCGATCGCAGGGACTATTTGTGTCAAACTGCAAAACTATGCCGATTCGTATGGTAACGAACATTCTGGAACTTGATCATAAGCTAAACATACCCTAAATATCCTTTACATAGCTTAGAAATAGGATTTGAGGGGTTCGGTATGCGAAAATAAACTTATTTGATCAACAGGGACTAAAAGCGTCAAAAAGTGCATAAGTTTGCATTTACGTGCATATCTTATGTTCTGAACATATCCGGACATCCAAACATTTTTGAAATCATTAAAATATTTTATTTTAGTGATTGGAATGCTTAAAATCCATTCGTCGCGCAATTTGAATCGTTTTTCGCGTCCGTTCATATTTCGTCGTAATTAGCCGAATAACGAGACCGTACGACCAAACGAACCGACATCCGAGATGTTTTCAAGCATATTTCATGTTCCCTATACTTTGGAATCATTGTAGAGCCTTGAAATTGGGTTAACGGGGCTTATACGTGTCAAAAAATGCCTTAAATCAAGTGCAGGGACCAAAACTGCCAAAATTGAACAAGTTTCAGCTTGTTCAACCAGGAGTGTCGTGGAAGAATCTGTGGTCTCTTCCACGTGTCACCTGAGGAACACATTTTTAGCAAACCAGTTTTAGCAACCAGCTTGATTTTCAGGGTTATTTATGCAATTTTCTCAATACGTGGAGCTGGTTTTGGACTCCCATTGTATTCTAAACCATGTTCCACAAGTGTATGGTTAGGATCAAGCTTTGATTCTTGCAAAAACACTTGGAATGATCTCCTTGATCCTAACTTCCTATAAATAGAAGTGGGTTCTTCATTCATTCCTCACACATTCGATTCAATTCTACTCTAAGTTGAAGTTTGACACTTCATACCTGAGTATTTTGAATCAAATCTTCCTTGCTTGGACCTTTTATAAGTCTCCTTCATGTTTGTTTATGCATTTCAAGCATGAAAGTCAAACAGTGTTTGACTTTCTACTTTGACCAGTTTATGGTCAACACAAAGTTCGTTTGAACTTTGCAACGTGAGCGTAATCAAGATGGTTATAGTCCCTTGTGATTATACCTACTGATTACCACGTTGATTAGTCGAAGTGACGAGTCAAAGTTTAGGTCAAAATACGTGTTTATGCGTATTTTGCAACGAAGCTATTTTTGGGCATCAAAACACTTTGTTTTGATATCAAACATGTTTTCTAACTTAGTTAAACGTGTTTAAACATGTTTAACTCGTCACTTTTAGTCTAGTTCTTATATAGGGTCGTAGGTCAAGCGGTCTAAACCACCGCTTAGACTTCCGAACCCGACCCATTTGGTCGATCGTTAGGATCCGACCAAGCATGTTTTGTGGCCATAGTTGTATAGGGAATAACCTTCCGAGGTTATACCTTATGGTCACTTAGTTTAATTAGTTGTATGATAGGTAGTTTATATGCCTTAGGAAAATGACCAAAATGCCCTTTTCATGCATAATTTGATTTTAAGCATATGTAACCTAACTTTTGCCACTTAAACTGATTATGCAACATATTTAAACATGTTAGGGCATATAATACTTGTCATAGGACTAGTTAGGCGTCTCGAACGCGCTCTTGCGCGAACGACGACATAAAGTAGCGTAGGCTACCTTAATGGGTCGTAACGGGTCGAAGGCACTTAGGATAAGTTCCGATTTAGAATGTAGGCTTTGTTAAACCATATCACATGAGTTCCAATACTCATTTGGTTTACGAAACCTCATTCTACCCGATCTTTCGATTTAGATACCGATTGTTTAATATAGTGATTCCATACTAGGTGTCACTTGATTCCTCGATTTCCAAGCTTTGTTAGGACACTTGATCAAGGATACTTACAATCTCAAGTGAGTACATAGTCCCCTCTTTTATTGTTTTCAAATATTTTGGGGTGATAGATATGTGCCGATACGCTATTTTCATGATTTCGACTATATAATACACATGCATAGTACTATCTTTTGACGAATTGAACTATTATCCATGATTTAAACACTGATTTCCAAAGTTTGTTAGAACTATTTGTTCATTTATACTATTATTTATACATTCATTAACAATGATCAAGCCGATTGGTAGTACGATATAGCGCTATAGGACTAGACACCCTATTCCTGTTGTATGGAATGTCAGAAACCAAATTTTAACCAAATAGAATTTGCCTTTGTGGCATTTCTATAGTCTCTAAAGTGTAGTTTGATGCACTAAGGTTTGAATGTATTGCTAAATCGCGATTAATGGTATATTTCGATATACTACCAACGTGATACTGTTCGCTAAAGCATAATTTGATATGCTATTATTTACTAAAATATAGTTTGATATATTACCAAACCACGAATTAGGTATATTCCGACATACTACCAACGTGATATTATTTACTAAAGTATAGTTGATATACTACCGACTTTGTTTGATACTACCAAAGCATAGATGATATGCTATTTTCAAACCAAAACATAATTGATATGTTATTTACAAGAACCAAAGTAAGATTTGATATACTATCGATGCTTGCATTCTTAAACCAAAGTATACTTGTGATGTACTACCAAATCTATTATTTCTGAAACTAAAGTATATTCTAATATACTATCTATTTAACTATTTCAAAACTAAAGTATATTTAGATATACTACTCATCCGCTTATTTTAAAACCAAAGTATATTTTTGTATATACTATAAACATTTTACCAAAACGAGGCATTTTAGAAACAAAACTTTTACAAGGATTCATGGCTATTTTTGAAAACATAAAACCTTTTCTTGTGTTATCCAAAGCCATGAATCTAATACACAAATCCTATGTTACTCACAGGCATTTTTATGCTGACGTACCTATTTTTACATATGTTTCAGGAGCTGCTATGTGACGATTATTGATGCATGCTACACATAGGACGGACTCGTGCCTTAGCGACTTTAAAACTTGAGAGACAATTATTTGTATTTATCTGATTTGTAATAAAACAGTGAGTTCAATAATCAAATAAAACAAAACTTTTAATCCATGGTTGTGAAACAATGATTCTGTTACAACACTCCCCGACGTTTCCGCCGCGATTTGTTATTTTACGCGGTCGGGGTGTGACAGAAAAGTTGGTATCAGAGCCCATGGTTATAGGGAATTAGGTTATTAGTAATGCTTTGACCTAGACTATAACCTTCCTAGGACCCTAACACAAGTTATCTTGTGTTTAGTCTTAAAACAATATTGTCGCCTATCTTTAGGTGGCAACCAAAACAAGAACACCAATTTACAAATCCGTTTTTGAAAACCAATCATCTTTTATTAGATGATTTATTATAAGGTTTTGAACCTTCAAAGTTTTCAAAACCTCATCAAAGTTTGGGTCTAAATAATGTGAACACGTGCAATCTGGAAGGGTGGATGCCTGTACCTCGAGTTTTCTGTCTAAGGCTAGAGTGTTCGTACAAATCCACATAATCGGACCAGTCACTCTTACCTGGGAACTCTTGGGGTGAGTGTCCACTTATAGGCTAAAGCATGTCTTCACGATACATTAGTACGACCCATTTACTTTGATTAGTCGCAGTGTCATTTGTTTTTTTTAAATAACGAACAAATGATCACAATCTTCATGCTTTGTCGATATTCTTTTAAGCATTCAATTCTTACTATCCGATATCATCTCACTCATTTCTTTTCATGTTTCTTTGCTCTTTTAGAATATGCCTCCTCGACGTGATGCACAACATTAAACTAACGCCAAACACGCAGCTATTATCACTCAGTAAATCACTGCTGTACTCCCAAACCTGATAACCCATGTAAACCAAGCAAACAACAATAACAACAATGATCCGTGCAACTATAAGACATTCAATTCAGCTAAGCCACTCACATTTACTGGGTATGAAGGGGCCACTGGGCTCCTACAATGGTTTGAGAGTCTCGAAAGCACGTTTCGTCATGTGTAATGCCCAAACGAACGAAAGGTTGAATTTGCATCGAGCGTATTCCAGAAAAGAGCACTTACATGGTGGAAAGGTGTAATGAGGGATAGGGTTGCCGATGTGGCAATGGCACAAACCTGGGAAGAGCTTCGAGCTCTAATGATGAAGGAGTTTTGTCCTCGTCATGAACTCAGGGCGTTGGAAAGGGAATTTGATGATCTTAAGCAAGACAACGGTGAACATCGAGCCTACACTGACTGTTATGAGGAACTGAGCCTGTTATGTCCTACCATGGTTACGCCTTTGGATAAGGCGATCGAAAAGTACATTGATGGTCTCCCTGACCTAGTTCAGGATATCATTACTGGTAGCAACCCTACTACTGTCAGACATGCCATTGAACTATCTGCTACCCTGACTGAATCCCAGATCAGGAAAGGTAAGCTTTTCCGAAAAGGTGACCCGAAACCATCTGACGAGTCTACACAAGAAAAACCAAAGGATAAATAGACTGAGTCCTCCAAAAAGTCGAAGAAGCATAAGGCTTCACAAAACTCGTTGTAGTTGCTCAGAACAATCAGGTTGCACCAAACCAGCCAGCACAACCTCGTACTAGGAAAAACTACGTTGGTACCGCACCTTTGTGCAACAAATGCAACCATCATCATCTGGAGTAAACACAGTGTCACAAATGTACCCACTGTGGGCGATTGGGACATTTGGTCAATACTTGTCGTTATGCTATCCAAGCTGCTGCAAATCCTGCTGCTGTTCAAGCACCATTTCCACCTGGATCGTGCTATAACTGTTGTGATCTTACTCACTACCGAAACAATTGCCCAAGACTTGTTAATGCAAATCCAGCACGTGGACGAGTGTTTAACATAAACGAGGCAAACGCAAACGACAATGCAGCAGTGAACAATTAGACTTTTGTATTTTCTTATTTGTTATCTTTGACGCTTGAAACAATTCAGTTGTTATATAAATAAATTGTTGTTTCACTTTTTATTTACAAGACTGATGCGATTGTGTGTATGTGTGACATACACCTACGATACCGACAATAAGGAACCATGTTCCTTCAAAAAAAAACTACTCGTGTGGTTCTTTTATTTTGATGATCACTCGTGATCTCCCCGAAAATCCCAAGTACTCGTTTCTTTTAAGAAACAAAGTACAAGGTACAAGTTACAAATTCTTAAACAGATACTTGAAATACCATTTCAAATCCCTGATTTGATATCTAAAGGTACTTCCATAAATCCTTAATTGGATTCCCTGCGTGCTCTAATATGAATGATACGATACGACAAAGACGAAACCAAATCCTTATAAGATCTTCCTACCTTCATATTTAGATTCTTGGGGATATTTAAAGTACCAATTAAAGTCCGTGATTGGATTTCTGATGTACTTTAAATGCATTAACGAGCTAATAACTAAATTAACGAATGTGCGATTATGTGATTATGTGTTTGTGTGTAATTCTAAAGCTCGCTATCTAAGTCCTGGTAGAATCTTCCATATTTTCATATGTTAGATTCTCAGAAGGATACTCAAAGTACTATTTGAAATTCCTTAAGGGGCTTTTCTATGCAAATAGTTAGAACCTTGGATTCCAAAGTGCTATTTCAAAATGATTTTTTGATTCAAAGTTAAAAAGACCCATTAGTGGTCTATTTAAAGAGATCATACGACGGTCTAGTTAAGAAGATCATGTGTTGATCTAGTTAAAAAGATCGTTCGTTGATCTAGTTAAAAAGATCCTTTGGTGGTCTAGTCAAGTCATTACATGTTTGTTCGATTGATTTTTACCCTACACATTATGAAATGAACTGTGCGGACTATGCAAGGAATTACGTAATTATGGATGCATACATAATTATGGAATTCAATGCACAGAAACCACAACAAATTTTGTCATGTGTTAAGACCTATAGTGATAAGAATAACGAGACGGGAACAATGTAAAAAGGGCATGGTGGATACGCCGCTGGTACTTCCTATATATAAGTGTTCCTTATTACATTGCGAACGTAGCGTTATTTAAGTTACTAGAAGTCCTGGACTTTGACCAATGTTATTTTATCTTACAGTCTCCAACTCCGATTTCAAGCGCACACAAGTTTCCTATAATAGTCTTCATAGGAAACATTCTCCTATCCGTTGTTCGAAGCTCCATGTTTTTGTTACAACAATGACAACACTTTGATAACTAACAAATTCGCTAAGAATCCAAACGTGGCCCAGAGTTTTACTTAGGAAATGGAGGATTCATTCGAAAGCGAAACAATCACAGTTGTTTTCACAAGTTTCCCCTAAAATTTAAATTTCGGGACGAAATTTCCTAAAGCAGGGGAGACTGTGACACATGTGTCTCTACGGCCATCATACAAATGCAAATCCAATGAAATTTTGTGTTTCATTCTTGGTATTTGTACAAATACATGTGACCTTTGCACATATCAATTCTTGTTCAATTTCGAGCTTTAAATCGCTTTCTGGAAAGTTATACGCGAACTGATGCGTAAACGTAATCAGTTTAACACGACAAACACTCTATAATAGTGGCATAGGCTTAACATACCTTAAATAGCCTTTACATAACTTAGAAATAAGTTTTGGATGGTTTGGTGTGTCGAAAACAAGTTTATTCGATCACAGGGACTATTTGTGTCAAACTGCGAAACTATGCCGATTCGTATGGTAATGAACATTCTGGAACTTGATCATAAGCTAAACATACCCTAAATATTCTTTACATAGCTTAGAAATAGGATTTGAGGGGTTCGGTATGCGAAAATAAACTTATTTGATCAACAGGGACTAAAAGCGTCAAAAAGTGCATAAGTTTGCATTTACGCGCATATCTTATGTTCTGAACATATCCGCACATCCAAAAATTTTTGTAATCATTAAAATATTTTATTTTAGTGATTGGAATGCTTAAAATCCATTCGTCACACAATTTGGATCGTTTTTCGCGTCCGTTCATATTTCGTCGTATTTAGCCGAATAACGTGATCGTACGACCAAACGATACGACATCCGAGATGTTTTCAAGCATATTTCATGTTCCCTATACTTTGGCAACATCGTAGATCCTTGAAATTGGGTTAACGGGGCTTAAACGTGTAAAAAATGCCTTAAATCAAGTGCAGGGACCAAAACTGTCAAAATTGAACAAGTTTCAGCTGGTTCAGCCAGGAGTGTCGCGGAAGAATATGTGGTCTCTTCCGTGTGTCGCCTGAGGAACACATTTTCAGCAAACCAGTTTCAGCAACCAGCTTGATTTTCAGGGTTATTTATGCAATTTTCTCAATACCTGAAGCTGGTTTTGGACTCCCATTGTATTCTAAACCATGTTCCACAAGTGTATGGTTCGGATCAACTTTGATTCTTGCAAAAACACTTGGAATGATCTCCTTGATCCTAACTTCCTATAAATAGAAGTGGGTTCTTCATTTATTCCTCACACATTTGATTCAATTCTGCTTGGACCTGAGTGTTTTGTATCAAATCTTCCTTGCTTGGACCTTTTGTAAGTCTCCTTCATGCTTGTTTATGCATTTCAAGCATGAAAGTCAAACAGTGTTTGACTTTCTACTTTGATCAGTTTATGGTCAACACAAAGTTCGTTAGAACTTTGCAACGTGAGCGTAATCACGATGGTTATAGTCCCTTGTGATTATACCTACTGATTACCACGTTGATTAGTCGAAGTGACGAATCAAAGTTTCGGTCAAAATACGTGTTTATGCGTATTTTGCAACGAAGCAATTTTTGTGTATCAAAACTGTTTTCTAACTTAGTTAAACATGTTTAAACATGTTTAACTCGTCACTTTTAGTCTAGTGCTTATATAGGCTCGTAAGTCAAGCGGTCTAAACCACCGCTTAGACTTCCGAACCCAACCCGTTTGGTCGATTGTTAGGATCCGACCAAGCATGTTTTGTGACCATAGTTGTATAGGGAATAACCTTCTGAGGTTATACCTTATGGTCACTTAGTTTAATTAGTTGTATGATATGTAGTTTATATGCCTTAGGAAAATGACCAAAATGCCCTTTTCATGCATAATTTGATTTTAAGCATATGTAACCTAACTTTTGCCACTTAAGCTGATTATGCAACATATTTAAACATGTTAGGGAATATAATACTTGTCATAGGACTAGTTAGGCGTCTCGAATGCGCTCTTGCGCGAACGACGCATTAACGTAGCGTAGGCTACCTTAATGGGTCGTAACGGGTCGAAGGCACTTAGGATAGGTTCCGATTTAGAATGCAGGCGTTGTTAAACCATATCACATGAGTTCCAATACTCATTTGGTTTACGAAACCTCATTCTACCCGATCTTCCAATTTAGATACCGATTGTTTAATATAGTGATTCCATACTAGGTGCCACTTGATTCCTTGATTTCCGAGCTTTGTTAGGACACTTAATCAAGGATACTTACAATCTCAAGTGAGTACATATTCCCCTCTTTTACTATTTTCAAAAATTTTGGGGTGATACATATGTACCGATACGCTATTTTCATGATTTCGACTATATGATACACATGCATAGTACTATCTTTTGACGAATTGAACTATTATCCATGATTTAAACACTGATTTCCAAAGTTTGTTAGAACTATTTGTTCATTTATACTGTTATTTATACATTCATTAACAATGATCAAGCCGATTGGTAGTACGATATAGTGCTATAGGACTAGACACCCCATTCCTGTTGTATCGAATGTCAGAAACCAAATTTTAACCAAATAGAATTTGCCTTTGTGGCATTTCTATAGTCTCTAAAGTGTAGTTTGATGCACTAAGGTTTGAATGTATTGATAAATCGAGATTTATGGTATATTTCGATATACTACCAACGTGATACTGTTTGCTAAAGCATAATTTGATATGCTATTGTTTACTAAAATATAGTTTGATATATTACTAAACCACGAATTAGGTATGTTCCGACATACTACCAACGTGATATTATTTACTAAAGTATAGTTGATATACTACCGACTTTGTTTGATACTACCAAAGCATATATGATATGCTATTTTCAAACCAAAACATAATTGATATATTATTTACAAGAACCAAAGTATGATTTGATATACTATCGATGCTTGCATTCTTAAACCAAAGTATACTTGTGATGTACTACCAAATCTATTATTTTTGTAACTAAAGTATATTCTAATATACTATCTATTTAACTATTTCAAAACTAAAGTATATTTAGATATACTACTCATCCGCTTATTTCAAAACCAAAGTATATTTTTGTATATACTATAAACATTTTACCAAAACGACGCATTTTAGAAACAAAACTTTTACAAGGATTCATGGCTATTTTTTAAAACATAAAAAATTTTCTTGTGTTATCCAAAGCCATGAATCTAATACACAAATCCTATGTTACTCACAGGCATTTTTATGCTGACGTACCTATTTTTACATATGTTTCAGGAGCTGCTATGTGACGATTATTGATGCATGCTACACATAGGACAAACTCGTGCCTTAGCGACTTTAAAACTTGAGAGACAATTATTTGTATTTATCTGATTTGTAATAAAACAATGAGTTCAATAATCAAATAAAACAAAACTTTTAATCCATGGTTGTGAAACAATGATTCTGTTACAACACTCCCCGACGTTTCCGCCGCGATTTGTTGTTTTACGCGGTCGGGGTGTGACAGAAAAGTTGGTATCAGAGCCCATGGTTATAGGGAATTAGGTTATTAGTAATGCTTTAACCTAGACTATAACCTTCCTAGGACCCTAACACAAGTTATCTTATGTTTAGTCTTAAAACAATACTGTCGCCTATCTTTAGGTGGCAACTAAAACAAGAACACCAATTTACAAATCCGTTTTTGAAAACCAATAATCTTTTATTAGATGATTTATTATAAGGTTTTGAACCTTCAAAGTTTTCAAAACCTCATCAAAGTTTGGGTCTAAATAATGTGAACACGTGCAATCTGGAAGGGTGGATGCCTGTACCTCGAGTTTTCTGTCTAAGGCTAGAGTGTTCGTACAAATCCAGATAATCGGACCAGTCACTCTTACCTGGGAACTCTTGGGGTGAGTGTCCACTTATAGGCTAAAGCATGTCTTCGCGATACATTAGTACGACCCATTTACTTTGATTAGTCGCAGTGTCATTTGTTTGTTTTAAATAACGAACAAATGATCACAATCTTCATGCTTTGTCGATATTCTTTTAAGCATTCAATTCTTACTATCTGATATCATCTCACTCGTTTCTTTTCATGTTTCTTTGCTCTTTTAGAATATGCCTCCTCGACGTGATGCACAACCTCAAACTAACGCCGAACTCGCAGCTATTATCACTCAGCAAATCGCTGCTGTACTCCCAAACCTGATAACCCAAGTAAACCAAGCAAACAACAATAACAACAATGCTCCGTGCAACTATAAGACATTCAATTCAGCTAAGCCGCTCACATTTACTGGGTCTGAAGGGGCCACTGGGCTCCTACAATGGTTTGAGAGTCTCGAAAGCTCGTTTCGTCATGTGCAATGCCCTAACGAGCGAAAGGTTGAATTCGCATCTAGCGTATTCCAGAAAAGAGCACTTACATGGTGGAACTGTGTAATGAGGGATAGGGGTGCCGATGTGGCAATGGCACAAACCTGGGAGGAGCTTCGAGCTCTAATGATGAAGGAGTTTTGTCCTCGTCATGAACTCAGGGCGTTGGAAAGGGAATTTGACGATCTTAAGCAAGACAGTGGTGAACATCGAGCCTACACTGACAGTTATGAGGAACTGAGCCTGTTATGTCCTACCATGGTTACGCCTTTGGATAAGGCGATCGAAAAGTACATTGATGGTCTCCCTGACCTAGTTCAGGATATCGTTACTGGTAGCAATGCTACTACTGTCAGACAGGCCATTGAACTATCTGCTACCCTGACTGAATCCCAGATCAGGAAAGGTAAGCTTTTCCGAAAAGGCAACCCGAAACCATCTGACGAGTCTACACAAGAAAACCCAAAGGATAAACAGACTGAGTCCTCCAAAAAGTCGAAGAAGCGTAAGGCTTCACAAAACTTCGCTGTAGTTGCTCAGAACAATCAGGTTGCACCAAACCAGCCAGCACAACCTCGTACTAGAGTAAAATTCAGGTTTTTTCGTTTTTTTTTTGACAATTTTAACATGATTTCGGTTGAATTTTAAGCTGAAATTTTAGAGGTTTTGTTAAAAGTGTATTTTTTACAACCCTTAGAAAAATCAGTTTATTTTAACCTTGGGAGATGAAAAATCAAAAGAAAACGTGTAGAAAATGAGTAGAAAGAAGTCTTCAATGTCCAAATCTTGTAGAATGTCTCTGATATCAACCTCTAAGTTCTGATACCACTTGTGAGGACTATTTGTCATCGACGTTATGCTAAGGAGACATCTATAACCTAGTCATAATTTGTTCCTTTTGTACATTTAAGCTCATTTAGTCTTGAAAATCAAAAGTATATAGAGAAACATACTTTTTCCAACATTAGTATATAAAAAGGGTTGATTTTATGCCTTGTTTGATATAATTTATATGTTGCATTTTACGCATATCAAATACCCCCAAACTTGAATCTTTGCTTGTCCTCAAACAAATCTCTTTAATATTGCTTACACACCCAAATAGAAGAGGTAGATAAGAAGTTTTGGGTCTTGCTTAGAGTGTCGGGCATCCAAGTTCTTTTCATTTTGTTTTTATTTTATTTACAATCCTCTTAGACATGATTTATTTAGAACACTTTTTAAGAAAAACATTTTTAGGCATAACATGCCTCTTAAAATTCCATAAAGCTATATACAATTTCACACACCTCACAAGTGGTCAAAGATGTATAAGTGAAACGCTCGGTCCCGGTGTGGAACTTACTCCTACCATAGGCTTGAAAAGCAATCAAACTTGACATAATCTTTCTAAATATCAAGAGGACTTTAAAGGGTATGTTTTGGCTAGGGGTAGGGATTTTGTTGGGAAAGTGGCGAAAGGTGTAAAAATGTCGGTTTTCTTTCGAAAAATTTATTTATTTGTGACTTTGATACAAACAATACAATCTAAAAACTTTAAGTAAGATTTTTGGAACTTGCTTAATTATTTCAAGCAACTAAGGATTTTTTTTTGATATAGCAACTATACACAAGATAACTAAGTCACTTTTTACAATTTTCAAAAGAACCGAACTTTTACTAAAAATGAGTGTAAAAGTGAAAAGGTTTATGGGTGATGGGTCGTTGTTGCAAATGTATTTTGCGGGTTTTGAAACGAAAGGTTTAGAGGCTCAAATGGGTTAACTAGGGGATTTTTTGGGGGAGATAAAAAGAAAAATAAGGTTTAAATAAAAAGGGTTATAGTCCTAATGTCTCAATCATTTACTTACTTGGATTAGTCGGTAAGGATCGGGAATGCATTGTCTTGTCAAGTTCTAGATTTGTAGTAAACATACGGGCTGTCACACAAGAAATGAAAAATGAGCATTTAATAAAGATATGATATTGTATGCTCGGTAAAGGCTCAAAACTCACTATTTGTGGGAAAAGGGGTACAAAGTGTGAAAATGTATATACAATCAAATTTTAAAAGGATTGACATGCCCTTTATAATTTTTTCTTAGATGGTTCTTTTTATCACAACACTATCGATTGTAGATTCGTAAAAAACAATATTTTTATAACTTTGGTTTTCCAACTTAAACCAATACAAGATAAAGAAAATAAAAAAAATTGAAAAAGATTTAGGGTATTTAGCGGTTCCAAATTGAGTTTTGTGTAAGACTTGTTTAGGACAAAAGATTCAAGCCCCCCCTCCCCCCCACACATACACACACTTAAATTACACATTATCCTTAATGTGTCTAAAATGGATTGAAAATGATTAAATGTGTAAAAGTGGGTTAAAAAACAACATTTTTCAGAAACTGGGGAGTGGACACGGGGCGTGTTAGGTGAGGCACGGTCCTGTGTCCGACTGAAACGGTAAGCGCGACCCATGTCCAGTCTAACACGCCTCATGGGACGGAGAGTAGAAGTGGTACGCCTCGTGTCTAGGAAGACACAACCCGTATCCATCCAGGATTATGAAGTTTTGTCTGGATTTTAAGGAACCTTATTTCATTAGTTTATAAAATGACACTTATTGTTTACTTTAAGTTTATTAACCCTAAACTATATAAGTTTATTATTATTATTATTATTATTATTATTATTATTATTAATTTGAAACATTTGTATGCATGTTTGGTTGTAAGTTGAGCTTAAGTGGTTGTACTTTAATCAAATATTGGTTGTAAGTTGTGCTTAAGTGTTTGGTTGTAAGTTGTGCTTAAGTGCTTCTACCTTAATCAAATAATGGTTTTATTACTTTACCAAATTCAATTTATTTTGTATGCATGTATGGTTGTAAATTGTGCTTAAGTGGTTGTACCCTAATCAAATAATGGTTTCATTATCTTACCATATTCAATCGGTTTGATCCATTCAAAGTTGTGTTGTTTTATTTGTAAATTATTATTTATAATAATCTAACTAATTTAGCCAAAATCTTGTATATATATAATTTGCAACATATTGATGCAATGGTTGTTGTAATGTATGCATTATGGTTTGTATAGTGCTAATGATATATGTTATATATAGATTACTATGAAGCTGTCAAACGGGAAAAAAATAGACGCAGGTTCATTGTAACGCGCGAGTCCTAGATCAACTTAGTTATTTTATTCAATGTTTTACGTTTCGGTTTAATTTCTTCGCATTAACACCACAACTTCATTGTCGGTGGTCGCTGACAGTAGTGTGGCATTAGTGCTCGCCCCCGCCGCAACGCGGGGGGTGCTTAATACTAGTTATTATTTAATTTAAATACTATAAATTAGCAAGTTACTTATGCATATATGTGTTGTACATGATACTTTGGGAGTTTTTCACAAATAATTTTGAAAGTTTCATTTCTAACTCTAAAGTTTACATATTTGGCAAACTAGGTTGAAAGTTTCAATCTTAAGTAATTTAACCATTTGATTAATTTGATATTTCACTTTTAATTCTAAAGTTTCCATCTTTTGCATTTAACCCCTTTGATTTTTTTGCTTTTAACACAAATTTTTCATCTTTTACAATTTAACCCCAACACTTTTTTACTTTCAATTTTGATCCCTTGGACTTTTCATCTTTCGTAAATTTTCCGTTTAACGTTTCGTTCTAAATTTTCCGAGTTAACACGTCGCAATGTGCGTGTGGGGTTTAATGTTTTTTCATCTACTTTTCCCGTTTGACAGGCTTATTGCAGCGCGTCTAATTTTCCCGTTTGAAAAGTCTGTCGCAACGCGCGGGTCAGAAATCGACTTAGTTATTCTTTTCTATGTTTTACACACATGCTCGTGGTCACGTAAGAAACATTTACATTTTATCTAATACGATATATAACTAAAGAATCTTCGCCGCATTGTGGCGGGTGGTAATTCTAGTAATTATTATTATTATTATTAGGATAAATTACACTTTTCGTCCTTTATGTTTGCACCAGATTGCAACGGATAGCCTTTAACTTCAATAATTACAGTCACAGTCCTTTATTTGCAAAACCCGTTACACTTTACGTCCTTTAGTACTAACCAGATTAAAATTTTCAGTTAACTTTATTCACTTGAGGGTATTTTAGTCAATTCATGTTTTTATCTAAATGTTTAATAAATAAAACCAAAAGAATTGCATATACACTTCATCTTCCCCAATTTCCTAACCCTAACACCCTCACTACCACATCTTGCCACCACCACCTTATCCTGCCGCCACCACCACCACCACCACCTCATCCTGCCGCCACCACTCCGGCCACACCCACCACCCCTAAACCTTTGTAGATCTGTAACCCAGTTGTTTCCTGCATTGCTTTTCGTAATCAGCTTCAACTTCTGTGTATTTAATTAAAGTAACAAAAATAGAAACTTGCAAATCTGACAACACAACCCCTCTTCCCCAATTATCAAATTTTGAAAACCTTGTAAACTAGTTCAAGTAAGAGTATGAACCAAAAAGTAACTTCAGCAAACAGAAAAGGGAAATAAGAACACAAACCGATGAATCGATAGTGTCGGTTAAGAATGATGGATCTTTAACCACCAGCTTCGCACAGTCAACCCACCAGCTTCGCAACAACCACCTTCACCCTCTATCTATCTTTCTCTAAAATCACCATCATCCTCACCACCGCATCACCTCCGTCCTCCAGCCATCCCCTCCCTAATCCCACCAACAGTCAACCCATCTAAACCCACCACCACCACCAAACCCGGTTCACCCTCTCCTTCAGCAGCCAAATCCCACCGGAAACCAACTACTCGGTCCCACCAGAGCAACAACCCATCAATGAGTAACAGATGTCGATTGAACATCAGATTTACCTTCAAACTAAAGAATAACGACTCAATCTCGATTTAACATCAGATTTCTTTATAGTTTACCTTCAAAATCCGTCGACGCCCCTTTATCAGATTTCTCGATTGAACATCATATTTCTCGATTGAACTCGCAGTGGTGAGGGTTTGGTTGTGAGTGAGAGAGATAGATAGAAAGAGAGGAGGGGGTAGAGAGAGAGAGTGGTGGTGGTGGTGGTGGTGGTGGTGGGTGGTTGATGGTGGTGGTGAGTGTTAGAGAGAGAGAGGGGGAGAGAACTGAAGGATGGAGAGTACTGGAGCAGGTTTTAATATCTTTTTTTTATTGCATTAGAACGTGAAAAGACAATATTACCCTCATATGCAGGGCATATATCATATTTAACTAAAAGTTTTAACCAAGTTAGGATCAAAGGACGTAAAGTGTAATGTTTTTAACAAAAAAAAGGACTGTGACTGTAATTATTAAAGTTAAAGGTTATCCATTGCAATACGATACAAACATAAAGGACGAAAAGTGTAATTTACCCTTATTATTATTATTATTATTATTATTAATTCGAACATGCTTCAATGATGTTTTTTACTGTTTCAACTTATTCTTTTCTACGATAATATTTTACATCTTGTTATAAATTTTACGAGATAACATACCGCAACGCGCCTACATAGTTCAATGTTTTTACGTTTATTTTTTGTTTGGTTTATTAGTACCGCCACAACATGCAGGTCCGAAACACTAGTTACGGTTTAGCATACAACTTAGATTAATTTCACAATTTATAAAAGAAAGAACTTAATATGTAAAAAACATACATACTCTGGGGACCGTTCACATAATTATCTTAACAATTAATCAGAAAAAGTATATATTAGGATGATAGTTTGACGCCACTGAGCTGATGGTAGAGTGGTAAGGGAAATGCATGAAGTTCTAAGTGACCCGGGTTCGATTTCTGCCATTCCCATTGGTTTATTCGGCACCTAATTATGATGGGAGATTAGGGGGTGATCGCTAGTTCGATACTTGAACTGAGCGAGTTTTATCTCACTGCACTATGGTACCTTCGGGCGAGTGTTCACAGGCTTCGGCCCTAGGCGAGAGTTTTCCCCGGTTCAAACACGAGTGTATCGTGATGCGATGAATTTCGCCGATAGATCATTTGTTGACGTAAAGAAAAAAGAATGATAGCTTGACCATTAAAAGCCCAAAATTTAATGGAGTGGACCATAGGATTTGCCTCGTTCACAAGGCATTTATGCATATTTATTATGTTTCATTTTCTTTTAGATTTGACCAAATAATCATCATCGTTGAATAATACTTTCAGGTACGAACTTATCAGTTTCAAGGCTGAGACGGAATAATTTGACTGACTAAGCAAATGAACTTATTTTGATTGGACGAAAATAATATGAAATTTGATTTTGTATTCTTGGGGTTGGTTCTGGTACAAACCATATTTATCCTACAAACCGTAAGAACAGATCTTAGCGCTTAAAGAAAAAGTTAAATTAGCACATACCAAAACAATACATACATAAAAGTAGCACATTTGAATTATATTAGCAAATGAAAATTAATCAAGATAATTGATTTTAGCACATATTTGAATGATATCAACATTTTTCTTAATCAGTACATTGAAAACAAAAGGAATATCCAAATAAAGAATTAATTGCTTGTTAGCATATTTTATAGGGAATTCAATATAATTGATATTATTTAGGATATTATTTTATCATTTCTCCATAATTGGTTAGATGCCACGTGACACTTTTTAAATAGTTCTTATATTTTGTATGCGAAATGTGGTTTGTATTTGATCATACTCCTTGTATTCTCAATATGACATCTCAGCTATAAAGGTTGATATGCATCTTTGTCATCTTAAAATTCTAGAAAAAAAAGGTTGATATGCATCTTTATCATCTTAAAATTCTAAAAAAAATATCACTTATCAGTTATCTCGTTTCCCTTTGCTACAGTTTTTTATTTGATGGTTCGTAATAAATTCTACGATGGATTATCAGAATCCAATTTTAGTTCCTTTATTGTTAGATGTATTATCGAGTAACATTCGAAGCAGGGACGGACCTAGATGAAGCTCAGGGTGGTTGGACGCACCTTTGGAAAAAAATTTAGTGTATTTTTTAGGTTAAACACATCCCTAAAAATATGCTTGAACCACTTATCCGTACCCCAGCAAATAATTTATAGGTCTGCCAAAGAGGTGGGATGATCTTAAAGATTGCATATGATCAACTATATTAGTGGCAATCCTTGTGTTTTCATGATTGATTTCAAGACGGTTGAAGAATTAAAGACATCTCTGAGAAAATTATAGTAAAGTATTACATTGTTTAGAGTGCATCCTAAAAATTTGTTGGTTATTTTCTGTAATGTATATAAAAATAGTTTTGAAGTTATATTTTGTTTTGTTTATGACAGATAGGATTCTACTGTGTTGCGATGGACATTCAGTCCGTATCTACTCGGCTGTTATAATACTGGCATGATACCGACATTTGGTATAGCAATTAAAAGGGACATGCATAAGAGGATATCAACAGTGTATCACATTTATCGAAAACTTATAAAAGCAAAACTGATACCGGGTCGGATGATACCGATCAATGTTATTTAGTTGGGATCGGTTAGGTTCGTCATCACGGTAGATACTACAAAATCATAAAACTGAATATGGGTACCGTTAACGATGTTGTTCGAACGGTATCAATTCGGTTCGTCACGGTAAATAACATAAAAACACATATATTTTATCCATTTAATTTGAATAGGGCTGCAAATGAGCCAAACGTTCGGCGAACAGTTTGTGAACCGTTCGGCGGAAAGCTTGTTTGTGTTCGTTCGTTTATTAAACAAACGAACACAAACAAGACATTCTGTTCGTTTAGTTAAATGAACAAACATGAACATAGATCGTCTTCATTCGTTTATGTTCGTGAACATTCGGTAAGATGTTCGTTTGAGTTCGATACTTCATTAGTGGTTTTAGTTTTTATATTTATTTAAATACTTCAAAATTCCGACAAATTAAGTATCTAATAAGTGTCGGTGTATTATATATTCTGTTCATAAATGATTGTTTGTGTTCGTTTCTTTCCATTTGTGTTCATGAACATTCGTTTGTGCTCATTTGTGTTCGCCCACGTTCGTTGCCTAAAATTAACAAACAAACACAAACGAACACGACCAAGTTCATTTCCTTAACAAACGAACATGAACACAAAATCTCGTTCGATAAGTGTTCGTGAACAGTTTGCGAACACATATATTTCTTAACAAACGAACACGAACAAGGTCTTGTTCGTGTTCGTTCGGTTCGTTTGCAGCCCTAATTTTGAATAAAATGTAAATGAAAATAAAATGTTGCAAAGGTATATTCGAAAAGTATAAAATATTATATTATAGAGTTAAATGCTTGGTTGGTCCCTGTGGTTTGCAAAAATTTCATACTTGGTCCTAGTGGTTTACTAATTACACGCGTGGTCCCAAAAGTTGTCAAAAATGAACTCGGTTGGTCCCCTAACCTAACCTCTGTTAAATTTCTCAGTTAACTATGTGTGAAATGACTATATTACCCTTGAACAATTAAAAGAAATAAAAAAAAATATAAAGAAGATGGCCCACTACTCATCTTCTTAAACCCCCCCCCCCCTCTCTCTCTAAATCTTTGTTTCTTGTTCACCCAAAACTACCCCTGTTTCTTCTTCACCCACTACCTCATTTTTCTCATATCCCCATTCACCATTACATCGGCATATACAGGAGACACAAAGTCGGTCAGTAGTCACAAAACCTCAAAATTTATCCCACATGAAAACCCTAAATCAGTTCTGGTCGTTCGTCACTATTTTTCTTTCTTCGACTGGAAATTCAAACTGTACCGAATCTGATTAAGAATGAGCAGGACAGTAGCAGCTGTAGAGAAAGGTTCATCAACAACCAAAACTCCATCTGATTTTCTCAAATCCATTCAAGGCAGACCTGCTGTTGTGATATGTTCCCTACCCACGTTTCAAAGTCTGCATATTAATTATTTTGTTGCATGTTTATTGTGTTGCTTGTTATTTACTAAGTCTACGTAATCTTTCAGTTATGTTGAACAATTATGTCGGTAGGTAGTTACTAGGTAGTGGGTCGAAGAAGGAGGAAGTGGTTTATCCCATGATCCCCATGTTTTCTATTTTGTTATCTTTTGTAATCCTTTAAAAGGGATATTCTCATTGAAATGAAATATGCAGATGAATTAAGAGTCAAAATCCTATTCTATTTTCTCTCAAGTTCCTAATCTCTTTTCTGGCCATTTGATCCGAAAGTCTGAACCATATCATTTGGTATCTGAGCATTAATCCTATGGATACCCGCAAGCGTACCAATGCCGAGTTCCAACAAGAAACCGATGATCGTTTCGCCCAACATGACACCTTGATCGAGCGGATTCTGACCGAGTTGCAAACTCTCAATGTCTCTATGCAGTCTCTGCGTGATCAGAAGTCCTCCAGTTCCTCAGATGACACTGGCTTGAAAGCTAAATCTGATCAAAAACCTTACTTGAAGCTGCAATTTCCCCATTTCAGTGGGGGCGAGCCAGCTGGTTGGCTCTATCAAGCCGAGCAATACTTCGAGTTCCAACGTGTCGATGATAACGACAAGGTTCACCTTGCCTCATTTCATTTGGATGGGATAGCATTACAATGGCATCGTTGGCTTACCAAGGCTAAAGGCCCGATATCTTGGGTCGAATTCTCCCGTGCAGTTCAAGACCGTTTTGGCCCAAATGATTACGAAGACCCCGCGGAGGCCTTAACCCGTTTGAAACAGCAGACCACCGTGGTAGTATACCAAGAAGAATTTGAACGGCTCTCTCACCGTGTTGATGGTCTTCTAGAGCCCTTCCTCATTGGTGGTTTTGTCGGAGGACTAAAGGATGAAATCCGGTTAGAGGTTAAATTGCAAAGCCCTCGATCTCTTTCGGACGCTATTGGTGTGGCAAGATAGGTGGAAGAGAAGTTGAAGCTGGATCCCACCCTTGACCCGGTGCTTACCCAGCCTGCTACGAGTCTCTTAGCACCAAAACCAACTCATCAATTAGCCCTACCGGTTCCTAATCTGGTCCGTCGCCTCACTAGTGCAGAAATACGTGACCGCCATGCTAAAGGGTTATATTACTATTGTGACGAAACGTATAAGCCGGGCCACCGATGTTCTAAACCGCAACTCATGATGATTGTCGACTCCACGGACGTCCCCAACCTTCACCTTGAGGACAAGGCGAATTCAAGCGGGGTGGAATGATATGTTCCCTACCCACGTTTCAAAGTCTGCATATTAATTATTTTGGTTGCATGTTTATTGTGTTGCATGTTATTTACTAAGTCTACGTAATCTTTCAGTTATGTTGAATTCCAATTATGTCGGTAGGTAGTTACTAGGTAGTGGGTCGAAGAAGGAGGAAGTGGTTTATCCCATGATCCGCATGTTTTCTATTTTGTTATGTTTTGTAATCCTTTAAAAGGGATATTCTCGTTGAAATGACATATGCAGATGAATTAAGAGTCTAAATCCTATTCTATTTTCTCTCAAGTTCCTAATCTCTTTTCTGGCCATTTGATCCGAAAGTATGAACCATATCATGTTGTCAAATTGGATTCTAGCGTCGACTACAGAGGTTCATTAACTTATTATTTTTCCCTCTGTTCGCCTGTAATTTGCATTATTAAGCTCTAATTCAGAAATGATTCATTGAAAGATTCCAGTACTTTCGAAAAATCATCCTTTGGAGGAGTATTTGAGTGATGTTAACAAAGTCAAACCAGAGAATCGTAATGTGAGAATCGTAAGCAAGCAGATCCGTTTTCTGGTGGTGTTTCTCGTCGGAGCCCGCAGATCCGGTGTTGGTGGGTGTTTTGGTGTTCAGGGGTGGAGGTGAGAAGTGGCGGAAGTGAGATGGTGGTGGTGGGTGTTCGGGGGTGGAGATGAAATGGTGGTGGTGGTGAGTGTTCAGTGGTTGTGGTTGTGGTTGTGCTGCTTGTTTGAGAAGAGAGACCTATAAAAACTTATATAATTTGGTGGGTTTTGGTAATAAGTAAGGGTATTTTGGTAATTTAACATGGACTTAACTTCAAAACTTAACAGAGGTTAGGTCAGGGGACCAACCGAGTTCATTTTTTACAACTTTTGGGACCACGCGTGTAATTAGTAAACCACTAGGACCAAGTATGAAATTTTTGCAAACCACAGGGAACAACCAGGCATTTAACTCTTATATTATATGTAACACCCGTCTAGTTCATTTAGTATTTTATCATATCATACGCACTTTTTAAAACAAAATCACCATTTCATTATTAAACGAAATAGTAGGAGTTTATAATGATAGTAACTTAGTTAACCAACCATCTAGTTTAAACATTCAAAACGACAAGTTAAATATTTACAACACAAACATTGTTTTCAACAAGATTAGATAAGCGTGGAAGCTTCAAAATTAGTGTTTGGTTCTTGGATTCATGCTTGATCGTCATCCGGGATAAGACCAACATCACCTAATGCCAAAACCACATTAAATGTTAGTTTTGACAACATTAAAATGTATATAATCGAAATCTAATACCAAACAATGAAAAGAAAATAAAATTCCTGCATTTAGGGTCTGTCGCGCCCCGCGACAGATCACCCCTAAGCTTACGCGCCCCGCGCGAGAGCCCCGCATCTCGCGACAGAGTGAGTGACTCCCTCAGCGTGCCGTGGGGGAGACCATTTTCCAGCGGATGCAGGTTTGAGACCTGCTTTTTCAGCCCAGTTCCGTTTTACACAATTCCAATTTCAAAATTTCATAACTTTCTATCTAAGCGTCCGTTTTAGGCGATTATTTTTCCTACGCGCCCGTAATTAAATTACCAACGCATCTATCATGATTATCACATCGAAACGGACTAAAAGTCTATAAATCCCTATTTTATTCGTTCGACCCGCATAGTTTTGCACTAAAACTACCACCAATATTTTTATGACCACAAGACGTTTTTACCCATCTTCCGGGCTTACGATCATTGGCGTATCATTACCAATTCCATAGTTTACGCTCTTATGACCTACGACCGCCAAGGGATCTTTTAAAATTTTCATAATATTGATTTAACACACAATTATTTGACCCGTTTTGTTGAATTATGGAATCCACCATTTCAACACAACCAAACATTTTTTAATCTAGTCTTGACTCGTTCTATTAAGTAGTGATCCTCGTCACTTCAACTTGTGCAAATCCTTATACTAAACACAACTATAAATGACTATGATATCAATTCAACATAATGTAACGAAGCAAGTTACATACCTTCAAAGCGTTCCCTTCAAACGTGCGTCACCACCGGCTTGTCCGCTCGACGCTCCGGTTTCCTTTCCTATAGAGTTCAAGCACGTATTGTTTAGAACTCTTTTCTTAACTTTCACGCATAATTCGCCAAAATATACAAGTATGAGTTTCAAGTTCAGATTTCAACATTAGGCTTTCTTTTAGTCATTTCTACGAACACCTAAAAGGCATATTTTCTGGAAATTTACAATTAAGCTCATGACTAATTATGTAGCCAAAATTTAATCATCAATTGAGCAAGTTCATGTCAACTTTTCACATCACATTCTGAAATCACTTCATAGAACTTAAATTACACTAGAATAACAATCATAATCCTAGTGTTTAACATGTTTCTACAAAACCCACTTATCACCTTCAATGGTGATTATGAATTTCACAAATACTAAGCAAAATCTCAACAAGTAATTGACTAGGGTTTATCCACAGACACTATTTCATTCTAATTTCACCCAAGCAAACATCATGCATCACAAATTTCGAATTTTT
The DNA here is from genome assembly GCA_030545235.1 of Helianthus tuberosus. NCBI lineage: Eukaryota > Viridiplantae > Streptophyta > Magnoliopsida > Asterales > Asteraceae > Helianthus > Helianthus tuberosus. Next base: position 92,753,593 of record CM060411.1, read on the forward strand.
ATAAGTTCATCCAGAATTTAGATGGAATCAAATAGTGGATTTTTCACATACCTTATGATCCCTTTTTCAGAGGAGATCACTACTCTATGTTTGGATTTCGATTTGGAACTGATTTGAACCTTCAATTTGTGAAATTTTGTGTGAGCTAGGGTTTGATGGAGGATCCTTGGTCACCCCTGTGTTTTAGTCGAACCAGACACACACTCTTGTGTGTGTTTGGGTTTTTATTTTTTGTTTCAAATTTAACAACTTTGGTCCCCCAACTATTGTGTAGTTCATATTTTTAGGTGTTTTAACCCATTTACATGTTACTACAAGGCTTTTATCTAAATAGGTTATCTTTATTCTTAGTTAGTTTATTTTATTCATCATCGACATGGAATATATAATAAAAGCTTTATATTTTAGGGGTGTTACAAGTCCACCCCCCTTAAAAGGGTTTCGTCCTCGAAACCGGAATACGTACCGAATAATGTTGGGTATAGATGCCGCATCTCCTCTTCGGATTCCCACGTAGTATCCGAACCTTTTCTATGCTCCCACTTGATCTTCACTTGATCAATTTTCTTATTTCGCAAATCTTTAACTTTCCGATCTAGAACCTCAATTGGCCTTACCGCATAGTTAAGGCTATTATCCACCTCGATGTCATCATAGTGGATATAAGCCGTTTCCTCTGCTAAGCACTTTCGGAGTTGTGACACATGAAACGTGCCATGGATTCCGCTCAATTCTTCCGTAATTCAAGGCGATATGCTACCTTGCCAACCCGTTCAATGATTTTGAATGGCCCGATAAACCTCAGGCTTAGTTTCCCTCTTTTTCTGAATGGATAACGCCCTTCCATGGGGATACTTTCAGCATAACTTTGTCGCCCACCTAAAATTCAATCGTTTCCGTCTTTTGTCGGCATAAGACTTTTGCCTGTGTTGGGCCACTTTCAAATGGACTCGAACCATATCATTTTTCTCCTTAGTGGCTCGAACTATGTGTTTATGAGCCAGTTCAAGCGGACCCACTTCACCCCAACACATCAGGGTTCTACATTTTCTACCATATAGTATCTCATACGGGGCCATATCGATACTGGCATGATAACTGTTGTTATAAGAGAATTCTGCTAACGGTAAATACACGTCCAAACTGCCCTCGAAATCAATAATACACGCCCTTAGCATGTCTTCTAGCGTTTGTATCGTTCTTTCACTCTGTCCATCCGTCTGAGGATGGTATGCAGTGCTGATAAAAAGTTTTGTTCCCATCTGTTCTTGAAAATCTCGCCAGAAGTTTGAAGTAAACCGGGTATCCCTGTCGGACACGATGGATACGGTACTCCGTGGCGTGCAACAATTTCAATGGTATATATCTCTGACATCTTTTCCGACGTATAAGTCTCACGTATAGGAATAAAGTGAGCACTTTTCGTCAGTCTATCAACTACCACCCATATAGCATCAAATCCTCGGTTCGTCTTTGGTAGTTTGGTCAATAGGTCCATGGTGATATGTTCCCATTTCCAAACTGGAATATCCAATGGCTGAAGCTTACCATAAGGTCTTTGGTGTTTCGCCTTAACTTGCAGACAAGTCAAACATTTTTCCACATACTTAGCCACATCCCTTTTCATTCCGGGCCACCAGTAATTTTGTTTCAAGTCGTTGTACATCTTGGTTGCTCCCGGATGGATGGAGTAACGGCTTTTGTGAGCTTCCTCAAGTAGTAGCTTTTTGACTCCACACGAGTTAGGAATCCATATCCTACCAAACCGGGTTTTCAACCCACTATTATTATCCGTTAACTCTCCCAACTGGCCAACGATTGTTTCTTTTTTCCAATTTTCCTCTTTTATTGCCTCGGCTTGTGCTTCTCGGATTCGTTCAAGTAAACCCGAGGTTACAACAAGCTGCATCGACCGCACTTGTATTGGAACATAATCTGTTTTCCTGCTAAAAGCATCCGCCACAACATTGGCTCTCCCGGGCTGGTAATGTATCTCGCAGTCATAGTCTTTCACCGTTTCCAACCACCGCCTCTGTCTCATAGTCAACTCCTTCTGGTCGAAGAAGTATTTCAAACTTTTGTGGTCAGTGTATATAGTGCACTTTACTCCGTATAAGTAGTGTCTCCAAATTTTTAGTGCAAATACCACCGCTGCCAATTCAAGGTCGTGCGTGGGGTATTTCTTTTCGTTCACCTTTAGTTGCCTCGAGGCATAATCTATCACTTTGCCTCGTTGCATTATGACACATCCGAGCCCCGAATGCACTACGTCAAAAATGGCTTATGGCCACACAAAAAAAGTGTGACCATACGCCTTTCACCACACTTTTTTTTCCCAGTTCAAGTGTGACCAAAGGTCAAGTCATCGTAGGCATCATACGGCCACATTCACTTATGTGTGGCCATATCAACTTAAACTATGGCTAAAAGGTCTTGTTGAAATCAATCATTTTGTCAAATAAGTGTGGCTAAACGGATAGCAACGACCACATAAATTTACTATAAGTGTGGCCATTCCTATTATATAGTCACCAATAAGTTTGTTTTAGCCATATTAATTTTAAAAAACTGTGACAAAAAGGTAGTTGTAATCAAGCAAATGGTCCATTAAGTATGACTAAATGGTATCAATGGTCACATGAATTTATTGTAAGTGTGGCCGTCTGTATTATATAGCCACATGATTTCACTGTAAGTATGGTCATTTCTATTATATAGTCACTAAAAAGTTTGTTTTAGCCACATAAATTTTAAAAAAACTGTGGCAAAAAGGTTGTTGTAATTAACAAAATGGTCTATTAAGTGTGACTAAATGATATCAATGGCCACATGAATTTATTTTAAGTGTGGCCATTTCTAGTGTATAGTCACACGAGTTTACCATATGTGTGTCTATTTCTATTATATAGTCACTAAAAAGTTTGTTTTAGCCACATGAATTTTAAAAAAATGTGACAAAAATGTTGTTGTAATTAAGAAAATGACCCATTAAGTGTGACAAAATGGTATCAACAGTCACACGAATTTACTGTAAGTGTGGTCATTTCTATTTTTTAGTTGCATATATTGTTGTGGCTATGTGGCCATTTTCATGTAATTAGCAATTTTATTTTCAATTTTTGGTAGAATTAAAACAATAGCAAAGATGAACAAACCTAAAAAACAAAATTAATAATATTAACAATAATCAACCAAAATCCATACATAATTTGTCAATTTGAATACTAAATACATAAACTTGCATCAATCCTAGCAGCACTTGCAACAACAACACTTTTTGTCTCAACATACATCACTCCTAGAAGCACTTGCAACGTAACATTCTCTCATTCCTTGAAAAACTCTTCCCGTTTTCATTTTGACCATTTGGCCCTTTTGTCTTGGCTAATAAAACTCCTTCACAAAACAAATTCGCGCGCTTCATCATAAGACATAAGTTATTCCAAAAAGACAATATTAATATATATAATAGTAACAAGAAAAGCATCCATACATGTTTTATCTGCATGCGGGTCGATTAGGTCCTTGCCAAGTAAAATGACGTTGGACTGACCTGTATCAAATTCATCACGTACAACATCAGTTTCAGAATAAACATAGGTAACAAAGTAGGCGGTTGGTAAACGGGTCAAAATGAGTAACATTTGGTTGACCTGCCAACATTTGTTTATCCATTTTCTATAGATTTCATTCATAACTAGTGAAATATACTTGATTACATAAAGTAAAATACTAGTGCAATATACTTGATTACATAAACTAAAATAAGATCTAGTTTGATTCAATAAATCAACTTGGAAGATTGCGAATGACTTACATAATCTAGGAGATATTGCAATTCGAATGAAAGTGTAAGATCAGTATCTCCTGCAGCAAATGATCTTAAGAACCACAACTCTAAAACTGTATGTCAGCCTTTTCAAACAATTCCCCCTGATGACATAATAGGGTTGTATAACCTTTACATATGATGAAAACATGAACACACATCATTAAATTGTAAGAAAAAACTTTAACAATTCATTGGGGTCATTCATTTTATTTATATATTCGTACTGTTACTATGTTCCAGCAAACGTGGTGCTAAGATAAGCTTGATCCTCAGCGAAGAAAGTGTAAGTGTTGATGGCTTTAATATCTCTACGAACAATCCTGAGGTGTGATCTTCATGTAAGTACTGCAAACCCCGAGCAGTGCCCAAAATAATTTGGAACCAAGTCTTCCGGTTCAGATTCTGGTTGTTTTTGCATGTTTATAGTGTCTATGAGAAGATCAAAAAACAAACATAAATCTAATTAGATTTTTGAAATAGAGTTTAAGGTATATATATCACGAATAATAGAACCTAAACTCCGATATTTCAGGTATACAAGTACCCTTTGAGGTCCCTCACAGCAAAAACCAAAAAGGCGAACATGGTTCTTGTGTAAGGGTGTGAATTTCGAACACGACACGAACCTAACCCGAAATTCACGGGTTTAGGTTTAGTCTAGATGGGTTCGGGTCAGTTTTAGGTTGAACCCGCAAACCCGTTTAGGTTAACGGGTCAGGTTCGGGACCCGATTTGTATTTTCGACTTAATTTACCAACTAAGGCTCTAGTATAATTTTTTTTTTTCCATTTCGAATGACCCGATTTGTATTTTCGACTTAAATTCTACACGATATTGATATAATAATTAATAAGCAAATTTAAATTCTTAAAAAATTTAAACTAAAACAACAAATTCAAACTCTAAATTTAATAACTAATAACTAACAACAGGCTTCAATTTGGTTTAACACTTTATTTAGAAGGTTTTATATATTATATATACACATTTGGCAACTTTCAAACCATTAACCTGTTTGAGTTAAAGTTGATGATCAGACCTGTTTGATATAATTTATAACACAAATAGACCCATTCATAAGCAAATGGGTTGAAAATGCAACTTCTACATAATGATTAGGATCAAATAGTCATACTTGAGAGACCAAAGAAGAGTTTGGGTGGCTGAGACATTTCTAAGTGCTTGAATGGCAGTTTTCTATGCTCTTTCTTGTTGCTGGACACTTCCAACAATGTACCGAGATTATGAAATTTACTAAATACCTTGTTTTTAATAGCTATGAAATTTTGTGAGAGATAAAATACAACTTTTTGTATCTCTAAATGCAATTGATCCATGTATCGATAAATTGCTAAGGAAGATAACATCCAAACTAAACAAATTTACAAATTATAAGTATATTCATTAATCTTTATCCACCAAAGTGGGAAGATGCTACAAGATCACATAGAAAACCTAACTTTTAATTCAGTATCAGAAATCTAAGATAATCGTATAAAACACAAAGATTTCAAGTTTCATAACTAAAAGAGTTAAGGTTGATATTATGACTTTTAACATAAATAAAATCAGTATCATAGCTATTAAAAACAAGGTATTCAGTAAATTCCATAATCTCGGTAATCGATGCCAAAAGCCCAGCGGCCCCTATGGCTATAATTATTCAGTAAATTCGGTTCCACTTTTTCTACTCGGGTTTTCACGAGATTATGGACCGACCCGACCCAAACCCGAAACATGATGAATCATAAGAACCGAATGCAGTACCTAACTAACACAGTTCGGGTCGGTGCGGGTCATTTTTCGGTTCAGTTATCGGGTTATTTCGGTCCGGACCAGATTTTGCTCACCCCTAGCCCAATCTGTGAGCCAACGGGTCGGGTTCCTTGTTTGTTGGGTTTGAGCACAAACTGCTGCACCCCACCGTGATCTAAATGAAACAAATGCAGCTGGGAGTACCGATTTAGGGTCATCAATCACCCGCTCTAGTTCTGCTAATTCCTACTTTACAAAATCATTTCATGTACAAACTAAAATCAATTAAGAGCAGGTCAATGTGGCCACCTATATACTTGAAAATCAAATTGTAAATCTTTGAAAATGAACACTTACTTCTTTGCTCAACTTCTCGATTTCTTGGGAATAGTAATCAATGGCGTTCGATCTTCTTCACCCAAAGACCTCAAAAACCTGCCTACACAGAAGTTAAACAACGTCAAAAGTTATATACAAACTAGAAGTAGAGATTTAGAAAACGAGTACACACAAACATTCGTTGTTGGCCTTTTACAGGGTTTCTCTCGTGCTTATTAGTGTAGTAAATAATTCGATTCTGCAAATCCTTTTTCTGTTCCACCATTTGTGCAAGCTTGTTTGCGTTGTGCACCACCTAAGACCTAAGACCATGGGGTATGGTGGGGCGGCGGCTTGGGGCATGGGTTGACACGTGGAGTTCGAGCCCCCCCCCCCCCCGGGCTGTTGAGTGACGTGTCAGTGGGGTATGGCGGGGCGTGGCTTGGCCAGGTGTATTAAAATTAAAAAAAATCTAAAATTAAACATGGCCCGCTATGCCCTAACCAACAAGCCAATAAGAGCCGACCACATAGGATCGCTAGCATGCCCCACGCCCGGCCTTAAACTCCCGCCCAAGGGGCCACGCCCAAACCCAAGCCCACCCGGGGTGGTGACTTAGGCGTTTCTCTCCAACCCACGCCCCATACCCCATAGTCTAAGATCCATACGTTGAATCCACCAACAAATTCAAAAGCAACTCACATTCTTTTTTTTTTTTTGGGTAAAGGGTTACCCCGGTGAATTTTATACCAACCAAACCAAACAAACAAGTGAGGAGCAAAAACACACCTCAGTTCTCTCGAAAGACATGCCTAACGAGAGTAAACAAGCGACAAAACAACGCAAAACAAACACACCAATCAGCTATGACTACAAACTCACATTCAGTTCAATATAAAAATCATTACTAGCTTTAAAAAGCCATTATAAAATTGGAAACAAACCTTCTGTTCCACATTTCTCACAAGAACCTACACAATAAATAAAATCATTAAAACCCCTTATCTTTCTTTTTTCAAGAAACATATACGAAACCCCTTGAACGTACAGTAAACCATTATTATTCTATATCCTTGACTATTATTAAAATAATCAAGATATACAAACCATCCCATCCAGATGATATTAGAGAAACATCAAAATCAAATGATATTAGTGAAACATCAAAATCAAATGAAACGTAACATGGAAATGAAAAGCAAGATGAAATAAAACAACAAGCTAACGAAATCGTAACTAAAAAGAAATATTTATACCGGCGAGTTCCTTCATATTTACTAACATCGATTTGCATTACGGTCTGAAACCAAAACGACTTCCCGATGTCCTTCCATCGCAAATTGTACATCATGAATCGGCAGGGTGACACCAAATCAGGGTGCGAGTGAGGTCGGCGGCAGTGGTGGTGGGGTCGCGGCTGCCGACGGAGCTATAGCTTTGTTTTCGTGGCACATGGTACAGTCGTCTCCGATTAGCCGACCAAGTTACCCACAATTCACAAACATAAAAACCCTAGAAATTAGTTGGGTCAGAAGGGAAGAAAGGGTGTGGAATGTGTACGATAAGGAAGCTGGGAGTGAGTCACAGAATTTGTGAATTCTTAGGAAAAGGGAAGATTTGAGAATTTGAGGGTTCTAGGAATAGGGAAGATTGGGCGGGGTGAATTTGGTGGGGTTTGAAAATCCAATATTTAGGAGGTGATGTAACATAGTGTTTGGGATTTCTTCTCAAAAACTAACTTATACAAGGCATCCATAGTCATAAAGCCCTTTGTGGGCGTTATGCGACACGTGTCGTGCCACGTCATACAGTGGCTTTATAGGGCGTTATGTCACTTAAGGCTGTAGTCATAAAACCCCTAACTCATCATTACTCAATTAATTAATTTTCAATTTTTTTAATTAATTTCTAACTTTTTAAAATTAAAAACCGTTCCATTAAATAAAAAAACATTACAATAAAATTAAAAAAAGGATTAAAATAAAAGAAAAACATTACACTAAAAAAAACAATACATTGATTCTTCGTCAAATTTTGAAAACAAAATCCCCATAGCTTCGCTAAGGAGATAGCGCCACCCACCAAACCAAGCCCCATAAGGCCGCTCGTCGTGGTGTTCGGGCGCTTTGGGGCACTATCGTTCAAAAAAATGCCCAAGTCGCGCCCCACTACAGGGGACCTAAGTCATAAGTTATAAGTTACAAACACAAACTTATCATTTTTAACTTCTCAACACACAAAAACAATTTAAATAAGCTAACCCAAACACTATAAAAACAACTTATTAACTTTTATAAGTCAATAAGTTATAAGTTCTTACAAAATAAGCTTAACCCAAACACCCTCTAAAAGTTTTGAAACCTAACCGAATCTTTTAAAGCCTCATAGCCATTGAATAACGGAAACAACTTATTAACCGAAACCGAAAAAATTAAAAAAATTAAAAAAACGGTTCATTAACTAAAAAAACCCTATTATTCATTGAACTGTTTAAAGTTATAACCGAAGAAAATGGTTATTAACCGAATCTCTTAAAGTAAAAAACCGGTTAAAGCAAAAATGAGAAAAAAACTGGCGGTTCGGATAAACAAACCTTTTATGGAAAAAAAATCATTTTATGCACCTCTACGATATGGTCCATTAAGACATGTATGACCTAATATTGGTTGTCGTGATCCATTAAGCCACAATATGATCCATTAACACATGTATGATCTACTTTTGGCCATCGTGATCCATAAGTCCCAATATGGTCCATTAAAACATGTATGGTCTATTATAGTCCATTGTGATCCATTAAGAACTGTATGATCTACTATTGGTCATCGTGATCCATTAAGGCCCAATATGGTCCATTAACACTTGTATGATCTACTATTGACCATTGTGATCCATTAAGGTCCAATATGGTCCACTAACACTTGTATGATCTACTATTGGCCATTGTGATCCATTAAGGCCCAATATGGTCAACTAACACTTGTATGATATACTATCGGCCATTGTGATCCATTAAGGCCCAATATGGTCTCGATCTACTAGTGTCCACTGTGATCCATTAAGGCCAAATATGTTAACGAAGACATGTATGATGTACTATTGTCAGTTATAATCAATTAAGGTCCAATATGATCAACGAAGACATGTATGATCTACTAAGTTTCATTGTGATCCATTAAGGCCCAATGGGGTCCATTAAGACATATGTGATCTACTATCGCCCATTGTGAGCTGTTAAGGCCTAATATGGTCCATTAAGACATATATGACCTACTATTGTCTGTTGTGATCCATTAAGGCCCAATGTAGTCAATTAAGACATATATGAGCTACTATTACCCATTGTGATCCACTAAGACCCAGTATGATCCTTTAATACATATACGATATACTATTGTGCATTGTGATCCATTAAGACATGTATGATCCACTATCATTTAGGCCCAATATGGTCCATTAAGACATGTGTGATCTAATATTGTCCATTGTGATCCATTAAGGCCAAATATAGTTCATTAACATATCTATGACCACTATTGGCCATTGTGACCTAGTAAAGCCCAATATTGTCTATTAACACATATATGATTAGGATTGAGTTCGGTACCGATACTGGTACCGAACATACCGATACCGAAAATGCCAATACCGGAAATCATCAAATATGGGTATAGGTACTGGTACCAAAAATGTTCGATATGTTACTGTACAGTACACGTACTGCAACGTTATTTGAAAGTAAAATTTGGTAAACTACCGGTACCCTATCGAACTCAAAGTACCAGTACCCAAAACAATTAACTACGAGAAATTCGGTACCATTATTAATATGCATACATTAATAGATTATTTAGAAGAAAACAAATATGGTTGAAATATATAATATTTTAATAATAGTTTGAATTATTAAATATCTAGTAAGATTTTTTTTTAATATTAAATAATGTAATTTTTTAAATAAGAATATTATTTGAGAGGAAAGTTTTGAATCAAATATTTTGGAGGGAAGTTTTAGTTTTAGAATGAAATATTTTGGGGGAAAGTTTATGTTTTAAAATGATATATTTTGGGGGGAAGTTTAAGTTTTAGAATGATATATTTTAGGGGGAAGTTTTAGGATGAAATATTTTAGATGGAAGTTTAAGTTTGGGAATTAAATATTTTGTGGGGATATTTCAAAAATGTAGTAAGTTTAACATTTAGTCACACATTTTTTTAATGAAATTTGATAACTTTTCGTCACACAAAATAAACAAAATGATGATTGTGTGACGAATGTTAATGTAAAACCACATTAAATTTTGTAATTTTAAGTGTGAATATTGTCCAACCTTTGGTTACATAAAATAATATATGTGGCCATATGTATTAGATTTTAGCCACACTATTAAACAAATAATATGGTCGTAGAACACATTTGGCCACACTTTTCTAATGTGGATGTTTTATCTTAACGTGTGGCTAAAGGTTTGGAATAGTTTTGTGTTTAGTCACGCGAAACAAATACAGTAACCGTAGATCAAATCTGGCCACACTTTTTTAGTGTGACTAATAAATGTCATGGTTTTTTCTTAAAGTGTGGCTGACGGTTTTGAATACACATGTTATTGGTCACAAGAAAATATATAATGTGATCGTAGATAACATTTAGCCACACTTTGCTAGTGTAGCAAATATATGTCACAATTTTTTTTCTTAAAATGTGGCTAAATGTATCAAATAAATGTTTTTTTTGTCACATGAAACAAAAATATGTGGCCATAGATCACATTTGGCCACACATTTCGATTTGTGGCTAATAAATGTCACATTATTTTTTTAAAAGTGCGGCTAAAGGCTCTGAACTGGTATAAACGGTCACATTAATAATAAAATATGTGGTTAAAGGTGTTTTAAAATGTTATGAATAACCTTTAGCCACAAATTTTTACAAATGTGTGACAGGGCGGTTTTGCCAAAAGTGTGGCCGTAGCCCTTTTTTCACGTCGTGATGTGACGCATCCGAGTATACTCCCATATCTTTGACTCCGTTCGGCAACGTCAACACCGGAGTGTGAGTTAACTTCTCCTTTAGCGTTTCAAACGCCCTTTCTTGTTCAACTCCTCATATAAATCTTTCCTCCTTGCGAAATTTACTTAGTGGTGATGCAATCTTGGAGAAATCTTGAATGAATCTCTGGTAGTATTCCGCAAGCCCTAGAAACTTCGAATTTCCGAAGGATTCTTCGGAGGGCTCCATTTTGACACAGCTTCTATCTTTGACGGGTTTACCAATATTCCATCGGCACTTATGATGTGACCGAGGAATTGTACCATTCGTAACCAGAAGGCACCCTTTGAAAATTTGGCATACAATCTTTCCCGTCTGAGTGTCTCTAACACCTCTTGTAAATGATGCGCGCGATACGCCTCGTTTTTCGAATATACTAGAATGTCGTCGATAAACACGATTACCGACTTGTCCAACATAGGCTTGCAAACCCGGTTCATGAGGTCCATGAAAGCCTCGGGTGCATTCGTCAACCCGAATGACATCACGAGGGACACGTAATGTTCGTACCGCGTACGGAAGGCCGTCTTCGGTACATCCTCTTCCTTGACCTTTAACTGGTGATACCTCGATCTAAGATCAATTTTTGAAAACTAATTCACACCTTGTAGTTGGTCGAATAAATCATCAATTCTAGGGAGCGGGTATCGATTCTTCACCGTGAGTTTGTTTAATTCTCGGTAATCGATACACATTCACATGCTCCTGTCTTTCTTTTCACGAACAATACCGGTGTGCCCCAAGGAGACACACTCGGCCTTATAAATCCTTTATCGAGCAAGTCTTGAATTTACGATATTAGTTCTTGTAACTCCTGAGCCCCGCTTGCGGTCTGCTCATATAATGTAATATATGTGTGGGCGCTCGGGGGGGCAAAAGCAAAAGTGCACTAATTTTTAACGTTATTTTACTAATTTCGTGAAAATAACGTTAAAAAGAGGGGATCGTTAATCAGGCATCATGTGGTGGCGTTGATAGCCGAAAGACAAGGGGGTACATGCACCAATTGGCGTTTGTCTCAATTGCTGAGTGTTATGTGCCTTATGTCCAAGGCTTGATGCAAAACCACAATCGAGCTGGGGGTCTCATTGGAAGCAGCCTCTCTATTTCTACGGGGTAGAGGTAAGGCTGTCTACATCCCACCCTCCTCAGACCCTACCTTAGCTTTGCTATAGGTGGGATATACTGAGTACGATGATGATGATGATGATGATGAGTTCTTGTAACTCCGATGGCGCGAGTCGGTATGGCGCCTTAGCTACAGGTTTCGCGCCCGGAACCAATTCGATTCTGAACTCTATTTCCCGTTCGGGCGGTATTCCCAGTAAGTCTTTCAGAAACACGTCTTCGAAATCACGTACCACTGGTACATCTCCAATCTTCGGTAATTATTTCCCAGGTTCATTCGCGTATATCATAAACACTCTACATCCATGCCTCATAAGCTTGTGAGCTTTTAACATCGAGCATATCATAGGATTGCCTCCTTTCTCGCCATAGATGGTAACGTGTTTTCCGCTTGGAGATGTTAACTTTATCTCTTTACGGAAACACACGACTTTTGTGTGGTGCCGGGATAACCAATCCATCCCCACAACCACCTGGAACTCTCCCATCGACATCGGGATTAGATCTATTGGGTATTCCTTGTCATTGATACTCAATTTGTAGTTTTGAAAAAACATCACACACTATAAAGCTCTTGTTATCCCCTATTTCGACTTCTAAGGGCATAGATAATTTCGTCAATACAAATGAAGGATGTCGAATAAATCCATGTGAAATAAAGGATTTATTCGCACCCGTATCAAATAATACACGTGCGGGAATTGAATTTATTGCGAATATACCTGAGACCACATGGGGTTCTGTCTTTGCTTCGGCTGCTGTTAGTTGAAAGGATCTAGCCTTTGCTTTTTGGGTCTCCATTTGTACATCTTTCTCGCTCTTTTTCCCGACCAATTCCTGGCATTCTGACTTTTTGTGACCCGGCTGATAGCACTTGTAGCACACCGAAACTTTCCCTAGACATAGCGAAGCCGTAAGCCCTGTCTTTCCGCATATGGGGCATGGTTTGTCTTTAAAGAGACATTCGCCCTTGTACCCCTTTCCACATACTTTGCAACTTAGCAATCCACCCTTCACATCCGTCTTCTTTGCCGACTCAGTTGTTCAGGCCTTCTTAGTAGGTCTCGGGTTAGCATCTAAGCCCTTCGCTTGCCCTGTTCAATTTTCTTTTTGAGTTCGATTTCTCGTTCTCGGGCTGTATTTATGATCTCGGTGAGTGTCTCATACTTGGAAGGAGTCATAAACTCCCGATATTCGGCACTTAACATATTATAATAATAATATATTTTCTGCTCCTCGGTAGTTACTAACTCATCACAGAATCTCAGCTTATCCATGAAAATACCCGTGATCTTATCGATTGATTCACCCCTTTGCCTTAACTGGATGAATTCCTCTTTGATTCTATTGATGACTTCCTTAGGACTGTGGTGTTTAAGGAATGGTGCCTTAAACTCGTCCCACGTCATAGCCTTTGCGGCTTCGGCTCCAATCTCCTTCTTTTTATTATCCCACCAATCCTTGGCTTGACCCCTTAACTGACCCGTCCCGTAAGCCACATAATCGCTTACGTCACAGTGGCTCCTCTCAAACACCCCTTCGACATCACTTAGCCATCTTTGGCATATTATCGGGTCAACTTCCCCGTTGTAAATTGGCGGTTTACACACCATAAACTCTTTGTATGAGCAACCCTTACGTTCTCCGGATTTTTCCTTTACAAGGTTGACATTGTCTTCCAACCTTTTAACCCGTTCTTCAACTAATGAAAGCACCGTACTTTGGATTTTGTCTATATAACCGGATAGACTGTTCTCGATTGCCTTCCCTACCTCTTCGGCAATCACTTCTTTCATTTGCTCGGTGATTGTCGGCACCACATCATTGTTACCTTTTTCCGTCATCTTGAAACTGAAATGTTTATACCAATTGTTAAACATTTCATTTATAACATATACTTTATTCGCTTCGGTTTAGCCAAGTTCATAACTTTCTTTAACCATTCTTATTTAGTGCACTTTTCGGGTTTGAGTGTGTTAACACATGTAGGATCGTTTTCAGACCCGAATGATTCGATCAGAAGAGTTTATCTCAATACGAGTGGCGGAAACAAACGTATCGAGTTTAATTCAGCTAGATTCACACTTTAAACTGTTCGTAGATCAAATACAAGCCTGTGGACACTTCGGCAGCACTTTGTTACACTGACCGGAACTCTTACAAATGAAATAGCACTCAAGGTATTTATAGGTGGAGTAATTCGCTTGAAGTAGTCTCAAACGAAATCACTGATTTCGTTTGAAACAAGCTCAAACGGAATTAGCTCTTTAATTTCGTTTGAAATGGTTTTGTACCATTTCAAGCGAAATCACCTATGTACACACTTTCTCGATTTCCATGCCATTATCTATCTAGTACATACAAGACTCGATTCAAGACGAAGTCGACAGACGCATGCACCAACAGACTCCCCCTCGAATGTTGACGAGTCTTCAGTGTCAAGTCTTCGGTTGTCAAACCTTCAGTCTTTATCAGTCTGTTCACTTTCTTCAAAAATCTCCATTGTAAGCATCCTCAATCAATCTCTTTCTCTTTCTCGTAATCTTCAGGATCTGAATCTAGCTCAACTATCTTCAGACTTCCTCTCGATGTCCTTAGACTCCCCCTTTCGCTAAGCTGGGATCGCAGTCTGGAATGTTAAAATCACAGAGTCCTCAGTTATCGAAACCTGGCACTCTATCATCTATCCAAGATCACCTAGCTTTTATCCTGCACATTCTCTACCCAAAAATAAGTTTTCTAATGATAACTTGTAAAAACAATCTCACCATCTAATGAATCACTTGCAGGAATTATACAATCAAAGAATGATTTTACAAAGTTAACCTTTGATGAACCATTTGTAGAAATTATTATTTTTCTTATCAAAATACACTCTCCCAAACCATTTGTTCATCATGTTTAGCACTCGAAATTTTGAAAATTAGCTTTCCAACACCAGTTGTCGAAAATATTTTTGAATTTTTCAAAATTTATGCTAAAACACACTAAAATCTTTTTGGATTTTTTAATGTAATGAAATGCAGAAAAGAAATATTTACAAACAATATTTTTGTGAGTTTGTGTAAGAGGATCATATCAGTTTTTGAAACAAATCACCAACACCATTAAGCTTTAAACATTTTCAGTTTTAAACGATTCACTTAGATTGTCAGTATACTGATCCACTTAAATTTTCACACAAAGTTCAACTGCTTCGAGATACGAGATTAATGTCTTAAGCACTTAAACTTAATCGCGTGTCCCACCTCAGAATATACTCCCGTATCCAGATCCCAATATTCAGTCTTACAGGTGAGTATACCACAGATGATATCTGTAAGGGGTTAAATTGAGAAAACCGTGAGAGCTCAAGTCAGAACTTCCGTTCAGCAGAGAGATGACGGCTTCGATTTTTGGTGTGTCCCCTTTAGAGGATCTTTTGTTTCAACAGCACATGATTAGCATTTTTCAATGTTTCATCATTTTTATGCTGAGGGTGAGCTATATTTCAAGCAAGCGTAAAGTATTCTCCGGGGACTAGGCCATTGCTTCCACAAAATCAGAAGTCCCGGGATAATACCCCAGATATCACTGAGTATAAAACCTAATATCTCAGAAAGAGGGGCCTTTCAAACAAGATTTCGGGGATTACCCATATATCCAAGAGATGTTACCCATGAATTAAGCAAGTTTGAATTTAGGTTTATATCTCGTCACAATCTACTAAATGTGTAAAAACCTACTGGCACATCATCAGTGAGACCGTTTATCACATTTTAACTTTCCATTTCTTTAGCATGTCGTGACAGTCCACTGATGTACTATCATTTCCTCTTTTTGACAACAAAACTCATTTTTGATTTTATCATGTTTTTGGCTTTTTCAAATTTTTAAATGTTTTTTGGATTTTCAGAAATTTCTTACTCCCCCTAAAATGCAAACACATTTAAAGAAATTTGAAAACAAACTGTACAACCAACTTGACAACTGATATCGAATCACCTCAAATCGCCATCCTCTTGGCATAAACAATCAGAACTCCCCCTTACAACAAACTATTTTCCCATTGTGATTTCAAAACACTTAAGTTTGTTTTAATCAAATGGTTTTTCTGGAAAATTAGTTTTGTTGATTTTACCTCTTGTAGGTATTCAAACTTGTATATTAGGGGTTTAGTTCATCATTTTGTCTTTCAACCACTTGTAGGAAAATGAAAGTACAATTTAATGTCCTTGATTTACCACTTGTAGATAAAAACCTTTTTCAACCACATGGCTTACCAACCAATACCTCATGTAGATTGAATTCTCAAGATGCCAATTCCTACTCCTCACTTACCAACCTGGGAGTTCCGGCAAGTCACACTTATACAGAAACAACTTTCATAAACAATAAATGATGCCGATTCATGCTCCGCGATTACCTACTTGGGAGCTCCGGCAAGTCAGGTTTTTATTCTTTGAAAAATATTGACACCCAGGCCTGACCATCCTTGGGTGTAACCACTTCTTTTTCATCCTTACTTTCAACAGACTTGTGAACACTCTTTTTGGAAGCATAAAATTCTTTAACACCTTTGGCCTTACCATCGACCATTTTTCCAAAAATGTGTTTCACATTTCCGTTGAAAGCCTTTTCAACATCAAACTTATTCTTTTCAGAATAAAATTGATTTGAAATTTCTACTTTTCCAACTTTCTTTTTAAAATTTTCAGCCCTTAGTAATGGAAAATTTTCATCATTCACAATCGGGACAGATTTCTCATTTTTCTCAACAACCTGTGGCTCCTCTGTCTTTGTGGAGACAAATTCATCGCCAGTAGATAGCTCCTCTGATTTTAATAAATCAGATTCATCGCTAGAACTACTTCCTGAACCCTTAACCACCCACTTCTGATTTTTCATATTTTCTTTTCTTTTTAAAACATTCCTTGAACATTCACCAACTTCAAAAGTTGAATTTTCAAAACCTGTAAATTTTCTGGTTGTAAGTTCAGTTTTCTCAACAACTTTTTCTTTTTGTTTACCAGAGACTTCCTGTTTTGTCTGCATTGTCTTTGGACAATTTCTGGCAATATGACCAACTGTTTTATATTGAAAGCAGGTTCTTGTCTCGATCTTCTTCTGAACAACACTATTTTTCATCTCTTCTTGCTTCTTTGCAAGGAATTCTTTATTCGTTTGCTTCCAGAATGAACTATTCTGTTCTTTCTCAGCACTTGTTCCTGAAACAAAAACAGTTTTAGATTTATAAATTTTCTCATTTTTATAGTTTTTCGGTGGAATAAAGCCCAAACCATTCTTTTTTGAAATTACCGTTATGGTTTGGTTTCTTTCGATAACCATAACCAGAACTGTAACCCATTTTCTTGTTTAATCGTTGTTGAACTCTTGAGGTGTAATGTTTAGGTTTTTCAGAAAGATTTGCATCTTTTATTTCAGAAATATTAATTTCTGTTAGTTTGAAAACCTTTTTAATCATTTCCGGTTTAACACCTCTTATTGGAAAAGTTTCATCAGAATATAATTTGTCGGAATCATTCAAAGTATATGCAACTTTGAATGTTTCGTCATTCAAATTATATTTTGATAACAAAAACTCTTTATTATACACCCGTTTTTCCTGTTTGATTTTTTTACTTGACATGTCGGACTTTGACTTGGATTCTGATTTCGACTCCGACATTGACTCCTCTGATTCATCCTTATCCAACACCTGATCAACCACCTTTTTTATTAACTCTGACTCATGATCAGTATCGGACGACGTGAAAGTGACATCTATACTTTCTGGCAAATTATCTGACGACTTAGACTCCCACTGTAAGTTCGTTGCCTTTTTTACTCTTTCAGAATTAGCATTTCGCGGAGAATATGCATTTTCAACTGGAGGTGGACATTTGTTATAAACCACACTTGATTTCTTACCAGATGTATTCACTTCATCATCTTCTTTTGTCACAGATTTTTCCTCTTCCGAAGTCTTCTCTTCTTCAAATGTCTTCAATTTTTCCACTATGGGGTAAATCCTGTCAACAACAAAAGTAGAACATGAGTAACTTTTTAATAAATTGTTAACTCTTTCAGTTTCAATTCTTTGTGTTGCCAACTTCAATTCAAGCTCAGCACACTTCTCTGTGTAGTAGTTGACATCGTCAAGCTGTCTCATGTAAGCTCCTTTGAGTGTATTCATTGCTACAGCTTGTTCACTGCTTGACTCGTTGTACTTATTCATCTCTCTGTTCAAAGTATCATATGATTCTTTCAGCCTTTTTATGTTGTGCAACAATTCATTGTTCTGCATTATCAGAGAGTCACAATTCATACACTTCTCAGCAACCTTGACTACATCATCATCTGTTTTGATTTCAAATTCTGGAATTTCTTTAACTACTCTCACTTGAACTTCTTCTACAACTTCTTTCTTTTTCTCAACTTCACCATTTAAACGTTTTCTGACTTTTTCTGCCCAATAATCATCAGTATAATCATTGATAACCTGAGCAACAAATCCTTTAGCCAGGAATTCTTTGTCTGGGCAATAATCGTCCCAACTGAAACCTTCTGCCAATTTTTCATCTTCTTGTTCTACCAAACATGCTTTACTATCTTTTGGAATGTATTTATCCCAACTGAATCCTTTTCCATTATCTTGATTACCAAGACATGCTCTCTTTGAATCTTCAATTTCTTTCCTACCATAAGCTGTTTGTGGCTGTTGTTGTTGATGTGGCTGTTGAGCAACTTGATGATATAACGCTTTTCGATAGTAATCATTGTTTCCAAAGGGATTTTGAGCTCCACTTGCTTCACGATTTGTGCACTCCTTCTTGAAATGCCCTTTTTCCCTGCATCGAAAACAAGTAACTTTAGACTTATCAAATCCTAAAGTTGAAACATTTGCATCGTGAAAATCATCTCTGCCTGTAATTTCTTTAAACTTTTCAGCTCGTCTTAATACACTAGCCATGCACCATTTTATATCCATCAATTCCATCTCCTTAGCATCAATTTGATCGTAATCCTCTTTTGTTAGCATTGGATTTCCGATCCTTCCTACAACTAAACCTCCATAGGATTCAAGCACAGTTACCAACAAAGACATGTGGCTTTTAGCAACTTCCTCGGTATAATTCTGATCATTTTCAAGGTTTAAAGCAATGTTGCATTGAAGTACTTTGCCACTCTTTGTTGTAGAAAAGTGTGGATCAAATGATGGAAATGAAGAAAATCCCGTCTTGTTACTTGATCCTTGAGATGGCTTTTCAGAAGATCTCGTTGTATTGAAAGCAGTTTCAACTTTTGGCGAAAACTTGGTTTTGTCATTAACACCACTTTTGTAGTACAAACCAATGTCTTGCTCTCCATCATAATTCTTCATTCTAGCTATCTTTCGTTGCTCCATTTCTTGAGCTTCAAGCTGTTTAATAAAATCACTCAATGTTAGATCATTAAAACCCGGTTTGTTTTTCAACATCATAAGATACGTGCCCCACTCATCATGTGGCAACGCATCAGCTAACTTTTCAATCAACTCATCTTTATCTTTTCTGATACTCAATCTGTTCATGTTTTTCAATAAATTGCAGTATGTTTCAATGATCTGCTTGGTGCTTTCATTTCTTAAACCTCGGAACAAATCGAATTCCTTCTTCATCAATGATTTTTTGTTCTTAAGCATGTCATCACTACCAAGAAACTTTGCTTCTAATTCTGTCCATATCGAATGTGCAGTTCCATTATGTTGAAGTAAAATCAAGATGTCTTCTTTAATCGCCTGCTGCAACAAACTAACCATCAACTTCTCATCTTTGTATTTCTTTTTCTCCTCAGCACTCAAATCTCTAATTGGTATTTTCTCTCGATCGCTACCAACTGGTCTAAAATATTGAACTTCAGTATGTTCCCATGCATCTAAATGATAAGCTTCAACCCAGTTACCAAATCGTTCAGCCCATCCACTAAAATCATCAATATCCAAAAGCTTAGGCGGTTTTTGAGTTGTTCCAGTTTCATTTTCAAGCATCGTGTTCTGCGTAATTGATATCGGACTAGCAAAAGCATTGTAAAACTCGTTGTCCATGGTTTGATTTTCAAATGTTCACGAACAAACTGTTTCAAACGGAATACCAGGTTTCAATCAATCTACCTAATTTCGTTTGAAACACCCACTATTTCAAACGAAATTACTGAACTTGTATGACCTTTCAAACGAGATTGCAACTTGAAACGAAATTGCCTAGTTCAAACGAAACCCTCAAATGAAATACGATCCTCAAACGGAATTAACCAATCAGTTCAAACGGAATACATGTTTCAAACGAAATCAACATGTATTTTCAAATGGAATCAGACAGATTGTGCACTCTCAAGCGAAATCAGCAAGTAATCTCAAACAGAATCAGAATGACATCATCATTTTGGTCTGATTTTGGTCTAATTGATCAATCAAATGGTCGAATTTGGTTCTGAAACTTTCAAGGGTTTGTTAAAACACAGTTACGCATACATTTTGAAAATATTAGCCGATTTTAACCGTAAAAAGATGTTTAATTTTGAAAAGAAGGTGTAGAAATCAGATTTTGCAGCTGAATTGGTATGAACTCTTCCTCCTGAGCTCTGATACCACTTGTAGGATCGTTTTCAGACCCGAATGAGTCGATCAGAAAAGTTTTTCTCAATACGAGTGGCGAAAACAAACGTATCGAGTTCAATTCAGCTAGATTCACACTTTAAACTGTCCGTATATTGATTTCAGATCAAATACAAGCCTGTGGACACTTCGGCAGCACTTCGTTACACTGACCAGAACTGTTACAAATGAAATAGCACTGAAGGTATTTATAGGTGGAGTAATTTCGCTTGAAGTAGTCTCAAACGAAATCACTGATTTCGTTTGAAACAAGCTCAAACGGAATTAGCTCTTTAATTTCGTTTGAAATGGTTTTGTACCATTTCAAGCGAAATCACCTATGTACACACTTTCTCGATTTTCGTGCCATTATCTATCTAGTACATACAAGACTCGATACAAGACGAAGTCGACAGACGCATGCACCAACAACACACTCTTCCCATGCACGTCAATTCACGTCTCTTTTTCTCACATATAATAAAATCTACTAAAATAACTAATTCTTACCGGATGTTTGATCAAGCTTGAACCGAACACACTTTGTTAAGAACCTTGAGCTCTGATACCAACTTGTAACACCCGTCTAGTTCATTTAGTATTTTATCATATCATACGCACTTTTTAAAACAAAATCACCATTTCATTATTAAACGAAATAGTAGGAGTTTATAATGATAGTAACTTAGTTAACCAACCATCTAGTTTAAACATTCAAAACGACAAGTTAAATATTTACAACACAAACATTGTTTTCAACAAGATTAGATAAGCGCGGAAGCTTCAAAATTAGTGTTCGGTTCTTAGATTCATGCTTGATCGTCATCCGGGATAAGACCAACATCACCTAATGCCAAAACCACATTAAATGTTAGTTTTGACAACATTAAAATGTATATAATCGAAATCTAATACCAAACAATGAAAAGAAAATAAAATTCCTGCATTTAGGGTCTGTCGCGCCCCGCGACAGATCACCCCTAAGCTTACGCGCCCCGCGAGAGAGCCCCGCATGTCGCGACAGAGTGAGTGACTCCCTCAGCGTGCCGCGGGGGAGACCATTTTCCAGCGGATGCAGGTTTGAGACCTGCTTTTTCAGCCCAGTTCCGTTTTACACAATTCCAACTTCAAAATTTCATAACTTTCTATCTAAGCGTCCGTTTTAGGCGATTATTTTTCCTACGCGTCCGTAATTAATTTACCAACGCATCTATCATGATTATCACATCGAAATTTGGGTTTACGGACTAAAAGTCTATAAATCCCTATTTTATTCGTTCGACCCGCATAGTTTTTCACTAAAACTACCACCAATATTTTTATGACCACAAGACGTTTTTACCCATCTTCCGGGCTTACCATCATTGGCGTATCATTACCAATTCCATGGTTTACGCTCTTATGAACTACGACCGCCAAGGGATCTTTTAACATTTTCATAATATTGATTTAACACACAATTATTCGACCCGTTTGGCTGAATTATGGAATCCACCATTTCAACATAACCAAACATTTTCTAATCTAGTCTTGACTCGTTCTATTAAGTAGTGATCCTCGTCACTTCAACTTGTGCAAATCCTTATACTAAACACAACTATAAATGACTATGATATCAATTCAACATAATGTAACGAAGCAAGTTACATACCTTCAAAGCGTTCCCTTCAAACGTGCGTCACCACCTACAGAACCCACTTATCACCTTCAATGGTGATTATGAATTTCACAAGTACTAAGCAAAATCTCAACAAGTAATTGACTAGGGTTTATCCCTAGACACTATTTCATTCTAATTTCACCCAAGCAAACATCCATCACAAATTTTGAATTTTTATAAGTTCATCCAGAGTTTAGATGGAATCAAATAATGGATTTTTCACATACCTTATGATCCCTTTTCAGAGGAGATCACTATTCTATGTTCGGATTTCGATTTGGAACTGATTTGAGCCTTCAGTTTGTGAAATTTTGTGTGAGCTAGGGTTTGATGGAGGATCCTTGGTCGCCCCTGTGTTTTAGTCGAACCAGACACACACTCTTGTGTGTGTTTGGGTTTTTATTTTTTTGTTTTAATATTATAAGTTTCAAATTTAACAAATTTGGTCCCCCAACTATTGTGTAGTTCATATTTTTAGGTGTTTTAACCCATTTCCATGTTACTACAAGGCTTTTATCTAACTAGGTTATCTTTATTCCTAGTTAGTTTATTTTATTCATCACCGACATCGAATATACCATAAAAGGTTTATATTTTAGGGGTGTTACATTATATTATTAAAATAATTAAAAGAATAAATGGTAAGAGCATCGAGGAAATCATAAATAGAATACCAGTATTGGTATCGATGTTGTTTGGACGGTTTCGATACGATACGTCACGGTATGGAACAAAAAAATCAATTATGTTTGATCAGTTAGATTTTGAATCAAACACTTATAGAAACGCACATGAAACTAAGCACGTCTTAACAACATATCTGGAATTACATAAGCTATCATATCGTGTTATTAAACTAACGAAAAGGGTAAGCGATGTCACTTTATATTAAAAAACTGAACGGTTAGAAATCTTTGATGACATGTAAGTTTGTATTTCGATCATTTGTACATTGTTATACATAACCTCTTTTAAGCAAATTTTATATGGAGACGTTGATAAAGATAAACCTACCACGACACTTTAATCTGAATTTTATTAAACATCGTATTTTAAAAGATATAAGATAATACACTCAATTCTAACTAGTTTCATGACGTCGTTGCGTTGCGGTGAACTTCTTTTGTTATTTAGTTTGTCTTTACATGTGTTATTTTGAAATCACTACGAGCACGTTGCGCGCGGAACCGCTGACAAGAACAAAAAGAAAATGTAGAAAAAAACACTAAAAGATAACCGAAAGAAAATCAACCAAAAAGTTGTATGGTAATGAAGTTGTTCTCGTGGTCAGAGATGAGCAATGGTCCTGGGTACCGGTACCGAATTTTTCGGATCGAAAGATCTTAAGTACCAATTCGGTACCGACTTTTGGCGTTCCTGGTACCGATTCGCTACCGGTTTTTACCTTCATACAATGGTACTGTAAGACCCTTAGTCCAGTTATACGATTATCATATAAATTTCGACTATAATAGTGTATTTACGATTAAACATACACTTAATAATACGAGTTTGTTAAAACATTTTAAGAAATAAAGCATTTCAACATTTTGTAAATATATTCGCCGTTTGAAATATGACGACGACACATTTAGCGGAAGCTTGAATTCTTGATCGTGTTTGATTCTACGTTGAGCTTGATCGTCTTCCGGTACTCTACATAACGCCTACATTTCATAAAAACATGAAATGAGTTAGTTATTCTAGTTTAAAACGTGTTTAAACCAGTTCCCAATAACAAACAATTGAACAGCAACATGTTTGCCAGTTATATTGGCCATCGCGGGCCGCGACGTATATAAGAGAGTCCTTCGAGGGGCGCGAAGGCAGTCGCGTTGCGCGATACTAATATCGGTTCACTGTCGCGTGACGCGAGAGAGTGATTTCCACATAAAGTTTCTTGTTTGCAGCTGCATATTATCAGCCAAACAATTTTTTTACGGAAACGAACATAACTTGCTCATTTTTTGATCCGATTTGCGTCACGTTTCTTCCTACGTGATCGTAATTCAATTCTCCATCACATGGAGTTAAAATCCGACATCCGGATTAACAAAATTTGAGATTTTTAAGCCATCGGCTTAATATATAGTTTTGACCCGTTCATGTATTTATCAAACAAAAATGTTTGTTTGATCCCAATTTCTCATGAACCTTATATTTTCGATATTGTCTATCATATTAGGTTCAAATCACGGGTTTCTTAAGTATTCTAAACCCGTTTTCACTCATATGCTTATTTTGACCCGTTACGGGTATTTAAGCATATTTTAAGCTCGAATCGCTTCCATTCGTTCCTAGCTTCATATTTCCACATTTCTTATCAAATGATCTTCCACCACAATTATATTTGTGATGGACTTAATGTGGTCATCTATGTATTCCGAGTTTTACCCCTCGGATTATCATTTTACGGCAAAGACTCATATAAGGTCATTTGACCGAAAGATTCACATCTTTCACTTTTTATACTTATTCTAAGTATTTATCTGATCATAAAACTCATTTCCAAACAAACTTTAAGGTTCGTTTGATCGATTTAGCTTACAAGGGCGTTTTGGTCCATTTTCGACTTCATCTAACTCTCATTGAACCTTACGTTCTAAATGAGTAGTTAACCTATTACACATACCTGGCTCGAATCAATATATTGACCCGTTTTAATACCTTTCCCTAATAATCACTACTTAATAGCGATATAAGTATCCTTCCTCTACTCACTCCTGTGAACATAAGACTCGACAATATTCATTAGTCTATATTTTCAAATGGTGATATCTTCACTATTTGACCCGTTTTGTCTGAATGACCGTTTCTCCTTGCGAGATGATATTTATTACCATCTCATCTACATGAATCGTTCCGGTTTACACCGTACGGTCATTTTACTTATAAACCATTTTTTGATTCTATTGACCCCTTTATGGCTTACGCCATAAAGTGTCTTTCAAAAACTAACGGTTATTGTCAACGAGTGACCGAATTACCGTTTTACCCTTATTATTTGTATTGATTTACCTTATAAGGTAATCATTCAAAACTCGCTATCTATTAGTCGTTGCATGACTAAATAATCGTATTAGTTCTTTTCAACCATTAAACATGGTTTATCATTACTGTCTTTTGTTCTGACCCATATCATGTCGCGTCGGAACATCATAATTCCAACAAGACTTTATATTATTCATAACCTATAAAACCAATAGGTATTCAATAAATAGAGTGTAAGCTTTACTTACCTTGCATCTTGATTATACTTTTCCTTTATTCCTGATTCGTTTGACCCGCTTCCTTCCCAAGCTTTCACCTAGCTTGTCAAGCGTCAAACTATCATTGTAATTTGTAAGATAGTTAGATTAGCCATAATCATTTACGACTATTCCATCCTACAATTCTTATGTCGAATTTATCATTCGATCATATCAAAGGTCAGTTTGACTTTTTAAAAGTCAACTGCCTATTAACGTAAATAATTACACGAAGTAGCTCAACTACTCGTTAAATTACTTGGTCAATTATCCGGTAAGAATCATTCTTATGTTACTGTTAGATCTGAGGCTCTTGTGATAGTGTTTGTTTGTTTAAAATGAATGATCAATGAATATGGAAACATGTTAGGTGCAGCAGAAATGAAAACAAACTTTGTAAACACAATCAAAGGAGGAAATAGTTTGATAAACAATTGCTTCACATAGAGTCAAAAGATTACAAATCAAAGCAAAAGATTACAGTCATGCTTACAAACTATACTCCCCCTCAGCCTGATGCCCCAAGGTAGGTTGCACACAAGATGAAAGGATTAGACATGAGGAGAAGAACCCGCTCAGTCAATCAAATGTAACAGTACAGGGTACTGTTACATTTATAGGCAATCCAAACCACTGAGGTATCTCAGCTGACGTCACCATGAAAGCGACGTCTAACAGCCTAACAACCTGTATCTACTGTCCTTACACAAACACTGCTAACCTAACCACTGACTATACATAAAACAAACAATTTACTAAACAACTGCTCTCCATTTATGTCAGTGCTTTACTCAAGGTTGATCAGTCCTTGACTAGGCAGTGCTTTATCATCAGTAGATAGGACCAGCAGTGTTGGATACTTCAGGGTTTTCATCAGCAGTAGAAAGGACAGCAGTAGTTGTATCTGAACAGCGGATAAAGACCATCAGTTGTTATAAGTCACTTTCAATGGGAAAGCTTAATGTAAACTGCTGCTTATTATGAATCCACTGTTGTGACCTGGTTTTGGCTTTACATTATTTGTTCCTCTGGTAGGGTTCAATCCCAACAATCTCCCCCTGGAACAGATAATGCCAAAACCTGTCATTATTCTGGATCTTTATTCCTCATCAAGAGTGCCTTAGCTTGTTCTTTGAATTCAGCTTCAAATTCCTTTGCACTCTGGTCATCCTCATCCCTACACAGTGAAAGTTCAAGGAGATCCTGCAAATCTTGAACACTAAGGCCTAGTGCTTCTTTCCATGATATGTACTTCACATTTCCATTGGATCTGACAATAGTCAATACATGGGTCTTTTGATCAGACATCCACTTTAGTACTTTCAAACCCAATGGATTTCTTGGGAGAGATTTATTTGATGATGAGTTGAGGGATGATGGCCTTGAAAACACCTGCAGACTTTCAGACATTCCTTTGAATGTTTCTTCAATGACTTTGTCTGCTGCAGCTATATCTTCTGCAGTTTCTTGTTCAATAAGTTCTTGTCTTTCAGCTTCTGTCTTGTCTTTAGCAGTGTTTGGAGACGCAGGTTTGTTTAATGCCTTAAAAAGGCTTTGAAGCTTTGTTGAAGTTTCTTCTTTTAGACCCATTTTCGTGATGGTATCTTTGAAGTACTCTGCTTCCTTTTCTATTACCTCTTCTTCAGTCAACTGTTCTCCCTCTTCTTGATTTGTTACAAAAGTAGACCGGAACAGTGTGTCGAGGTTTCCCATCTTCTGTTCAAGCTTCATCATTTGTTCTTGCTTCTTAGAAGTGCATGAAACAGTTATCTTTCTTTTCTTCAGCCTTTCGTAGGCTTCATCAGTCTGCTGTCTTGACCATTTTGATATGGCTTCAGCAGTATCCATTTTTGCATCCACCAGTTCCTTTTTCTTTCTTTTATACTCAGCAGTGAAGTCAGCAATGAGCTTTTTGAATTTGTTCCAGTTTGGAGCATTTTTCTTCTTTGTAGGATCATTCTTGATTCTGTCAATCCTCTCAGCCTCATGCTTTAGAGCGATTATTGGCCATTCTTCAAACTGTTTTTCTTCAGCAGGATAGAATTTTTCTTTCATAATGTAGGCAAGATATTGTTTTCTTAGCTCTTTGCGTTGTTCAGCCTTTTCTTTGATTAGTTCCTGTGCGAATTCTTCCATCTGCTTTACCTTTTCAAGGAAGAAATCCAGTCTTTTAGCAATGCCTTCTTCGCTTAGACGTTCACGTTCACTTTCAAATTTAGCTCTTGCTTTAGCCTGCCTTGCCTTGAGTTTGAGGTAATCATCCATATCCTCTGGTGGCATGTAGCCTATGAGTGAGGAGAATCTTCTTCTTGAAGGATCTTCTTCTGTATAGAATTGTCTCATCTCATTTTTGATAGCTTCAAGCTCCAGTGGATGTTGTGCAGCTTTAGGATCATGTGTACCCTTATCGGCAGGTATTGGCTTTCTTTTTCTGTTGAAGAGCTTTGGCTGTGATGTAGAAAGGGTGAGAGCAGTGGTGGATGACTGACTAACAGCTGTTGAAACAACTGGTGTCTCAACATCTGTTGTCATTACAACTGCTGATATGTCAGCAGTTGTCTTCTACTTTTGAGCAGGGGATGGAAGTGGTGATGTAGTTTTTGATGGTGGTGATGGTGGAGGTGAATCATCATCTGATATGAGATTCCTTCTCCTTTTTAATGAAGAAGGAGCAGATGATGTTTTGGGTGGATCAGTGGTGGTAGATTGGATAGCAGTGGTTTGTGGCAGTGATTGACTGACAGTGGTTGAAACAACTTGTGTTTCAATCAGTGATGTCATTACAACAGATGTTGTAACATCTGTTGTCTTCTGTTTTATGACAGGAGGCAGTGGTGATGGTATGATTTTAGATGATGATGGTGGAGCAGTAGTTGTAGTGGTGTGTGGTAAAGTGGTGTGTGGTAAAGTGGTGTGTGTTGATGGAACAACTGTTTGGCTACTGACAGCAGTTTTTGTAACTACTGCTGTATCAGCTGTTTGGCTAACAGGTTTTGAGACCTGCTTTTCTTTTACTTTTTCTTTTCCAGACTCAACATGAAGGCCATGTTCTATTCCCATCCTATTCACTTTTCCCAACAGCTTGTTATTCTCCCCCTTTTTGGCATTATCTGAAGGGGGGTTTACAAGAAATGGTATGGAAGAAGGAACTTTGCCAGAGGCACTTTGAATGCTAGCCTTTATAGCCTTGATATCTGCTTGAGTGTCTTTAAATCTTGATTCAACCATGTTGGTCAGCATTTGTACTTGAATAGCATGCTTTTTGTCAGCCATAAGTTGCTGTGCTTCAAGCATGGGTTGAAAAGTATTCCAAAGCTCATTTTCAGCAAATGCATGTTGTGCAGGTGCTTGAGCAGGAACAGCAGTGGCTTGTGCTTTCTGAGCTTTTAAAATCTCTTGCACCAACTCCTTTATTTCAGCAACTGATTCTTCAAGTTTGTCAACTCTGCCCGTCAATTCCTGATATTTTGAATCATCACCTACTTTAGTAGGATCATCTGAATCCCCACTAGCAGTGGTTATATCAATGTTTGACTTAGGAACAGAGTCCCAAAAATCACCCATTGATGCCCCTTGTTCTTGGTACTGGGGACTTCTTTCTTCAGCACTTGATAAACCTTTGATGTTACTAGTGGTCAAAATAGGCTCACTAGTGGTTAACATTGGTGCTATTGAAGAAATTGCCTTCAAGGGAGTCTGATTTATGAAACAACTGGCCAACTGGAGACCTGTTGATCCACCAGTTGTAGTTGCTGCTCCACTTGAACTACCACCGAGAGTTACTTGTAACTCAGGGGGTGTAACCTCCTCAATTGTTGCTGGGATAGCAGGAGTGGTAGCATCAGACCCAGTCACCTGTGGGGGTATACTCTCAGTGACAGGTGATAGAGAGGAACTGGTTTGTGTCTGGCTATAGCAGCTGCATGCAACAAAGGTAGCATGGATTGTGGCATTATTATTGGTGAGGGGATGGGAGTTGAAAGAGACATGTCCTTGGGATCAGGACTGAGGAAGATGGATCCAAGTGGATTCAGAGCTTCATATTGTGGTGTCCCTGTGCTTACAACCTGATCCTTTTGTGAGGATGCAGGAGGAGTTTTAGGCATGGGTTGAGATCTTTCTTCCAACTGCTGTGAGGAAGTAGCAGCAGTGGTTTGTGGTGACTTTTGTGTTGTCACAGGCATTTCCTCTGGGATCTCATCTTCCAGAGTTGCCTTTGTTTTGGGTTTGGTGGGTTTTCTGGGTGTTTTTCTTTTGGTCTTTTTGGTTATGTCAGGTGTGGGTTTCAAAGCAGTGGTTGTGCTGCTATGATCACCTGGAGCAGTGGGCTCAGCAGCTGATACCTGAGGAGCAGTTGTAACCACTAAAATCTGCTCAGGTACCCCTGCTTTTGTTTTTATTGGTGCCATCATCCTTGAAAATGTTTCTTTTGTTAAGCTTTTTATTTGACAATGAACACCTTGTTTTAGCAAATTTAAATTTTCCTTTTCAAATTTTTGTTCAAAATAGTAACTCAAAAATCTTGGAAAAAGCAAAAATGCTTTACTTTCAACGTTTTTCACCATGTCATTGAAAATCTCCTAGGAGTAGTTGTAGTCCTTATTATTCAAAATAGCGTAACCCAGGCATTGAATTTTCAATGGTATTTCGTTAAAAGATGTTGTTTTATTCGAAGCACACATCAGAAGTGTGTGAAATAAAAATCTTGGAGCAGAAGGAAAATAACCTTTTTGTAAGGTATCAACCTTTGATTGTTCTGCATACCCCCTGTTTACGAAATCAGTTTTCATCTCGGCTTTCTCAAAAGAGAGTTTACCTTCCTGATCGTTGAGATTAAAGACTTCAGAGATCGACTGTGGGGTTATTTGAACTGCTTTACCCTGTATTGAGGAGTTAATGGCTATGACTTTTCCGTCTTGTTTTTCAAGCGACACCTTTTTCCAAAACTCTCTCTGGGTTTGCAGATAGATGGGAGCATTTGCTGTCAACAAAGTTTTGTACTTTGAAGCAGATAATGTATCAATGATGGTGTCAAAGGTGTGATTATCAGTAGGTTTTGTGAGTAAACCCAGATAGTTGTGAGATTGTTTGAATGGTATTTCGATGGGTTCTTCGGCCGTTTGAGCGACCTCTTTGGAAGGTGATGATGATTTAGGTTTTGATTTTGATTTTGTCATTTTTGCGGAGAAGAACGAAAGATGATTTTGGAGATTTTGAGAAGAAGGGTTGGAAACTGCTATGAGAAGAGAATTTTGGAATTCAATTCGACAGTGTAAAACCCTGTTTGGGGTTTAGGGCAGGGTTTTATTTTAAAAAAATGATCGCTGATGTGGCAGCGGTTATTAAGATCTGAGGGCTAAAAACTGACCACGTGTCAAACACTGATGAAGTGGATGAAGTATGGAGAACAGTTGTTTTAAGGGCCACTGACGTATCAAGCATCAGTGGTTACAACGGTAAAAATTATGGGCAGTGGATGATTTTTACTATCAGTGGATAGCATATCAGCGGATAAGACACTGATTTTGAGCATCAGTGCTTATCAAGAAAATGAGGGATCAGTGGTTAACTTTCAGCAGTGGACAATGTTTAGAGATCAGATGTTGAAACAAAACAGTGGTTAGGGTAAATAGTACAACTCTGAAGGACAGGTGTTTTAGCAATAGTTTTGAAGATTTCCATTCAAGGTTTTGCCACATGTCAATTTTGAAAGACAGTGGTTTAGTACCCCAGATGATGAAAACTTTTTACTAAGGTAACTCATTTTCGTTTAATATTCAATTAACACATGAGTACCTTAGTAATTTAAGCACAGTTTGCAATCAACCTTTGATAAAAATTTAGGAACAAACCTGAGTATGACATGATCATGACATATGTACCATTTGTCACACCCCCAAAATCCACATGCGGAGTACTACCGCTTGGAGGCGTGACTGACCAGGATCCAGCCACCAATCATATTGAACAAGCATATAAGTAGTTATAAAAATCCAACCAATACAATTGGTGTTCAAACAAAACATAGTTAAGTTGCAAGCGGAAGCATAAGTCTTAAATCAAAGCATAAGTTTATTTGTTCCAAAGTTTAACATGGCACACAGTCGTCCATGTCCCACAACGATCCTCCTCCATGCAAGCTCCAGTTAAGAACCTAAGGACCTGCAAAGCATGTAGTAACGAGTCAACAACAAGTTGAGTGAGTTCACGGTTGGGTGTTTGTTTTAAGTCGTTTCGAAAACTGTTTCCTTTATCTGGCATCCGGCCGTGGGGGTTACCCCATAGTTAAAAACGTGACTTGTTTATTCCCGGTTACTCTGGCCATCCAGCCGCGGGGGCTACCCCGTGTTAGTTATCTGGCATTTCGGCCGTGGGGGCTACCCCATGTATACACTAGACTCATTACCATATCGACTGCTGACTGTAGTCATGTTTAAGTGCCCTGAAACTGTCAATGTCTATCATCATTGACGTGCCCCAGATCCATTAGTTCACGCCCGTCCTCTGTGGCACGGTGTGAGGTTTGTCAGACCTAAATAGCGCTATCTAACTAATGACCCGCTCGCCATTGGCCCGGCGATTAAGTCGATATAAAAAGGAGGGACTTCGTGATAGAGTTTTGGTCTAGTACGAGTTATCTGTCCGTGAGGACGAGGAATTACATTCCTGAACCATTGCTGTCCTACCCAAGGAGGACGAGGAACCCAAGTTCCTTAACCCCAATTCCCGACCCCTGGGAATCCCATGCTTTGTAAAGGGTGTGAACTCACCTTGGTTTGCTCGGTAGATACACAGAAAAGTCAAACAAGCAATATCGTGGTCACTCGCGTCCTATCATAGTTGTATCATACCGATCAGGTTCGTATTCAAGCAGTACACGTATGTTTCTAGCACATTGCATTCAAGTATTACTCATGGCATACATGTATAAACATGGCAGTTTGCAAATAATGCCTACGGGTTGAACAGTAGTATATAAATAAACAAAGCCCAAGGTCCGGCCCATCAACTAAGCCCGTAATACTGTAAGTCCGATTCAGTGTATGTGTACGTGGTCCCGAGTCGAGACTAGAGATCTCGAGTCGAGACTGTGCGGTTTCGAGTCATTCATGCATTAGTCGAGACAGGCGGTCTCGAGTCGCAACCGGACTCGCAATCATGGTCTCGGTTCATGCTGTTTTGGTCTCGAGTCGCAACCAGGCGTTTGCGACTCGCAACCTGTGTCGCAATCAGGGATCTCGAGTTGTCATGTGGCGGTTTCGAGTCGAGACAGGAGGTTTCGGTTGGACATCTGCTGATTTCCGACATGTACTATCCAATGAGGTTTTAATTTCATGCAACCATTTTGTACTATCCACTAAACATGTTTCCTTGTCTAATTACTAAACAAAACAGATCAAACAATCAAATTTCAAATATTCAAAGCATGTTCATATCATATTCATCATGTTCTTCATATGTTCATCAAATATTCATATAAA
The DNA here is from genome assembly GCA_030545235.1 of Helianthus tuberosus. Classification (NCBI taxonomy): domain Eukaryota; kingdom Viridiplantae; phylum Streptophyta; class Magnoliopsida; order Asterales; family Asteraceae; genus Helianthus; species Helianthus tuberosus. The sequence continues at coordinate 92,786,679 of CM060411.1, forward strand.
CTTTAACCCAACAAGAACAACTTATCAACACTAATATGCACCCTATGATATCTACACAATGAATCGTCCTAATCGTGCACATACCACAGCCGATTACAAGTATTCGGTTTCCATTCCTCAATCATTTCAACGTATAACAACATCCAAACCATATAGAACCGATAACACTCCTACATAGTCAAGCATACATTATTCACCTTAACTAAATCAACACATTACATATAATCATCATCAACCGAATGTAAACACATAACATAGAACATTTATGCATCGATTTCTTGAACACTAACTCATCATTAATGTATGCCATCAAAACATCATTTGACCAAACATCACACATTATCATCAACCAAAACATCACACATAATGAGAGTCACTAACCGGTTCAAGGATAGGTTCAAAGGTGTGAGTGAAGCCTCCAAGTGGGTGTGTACGAGTTGATCCGAGAGCTCCTTAGTGGTCACCGGTTTGATCCGAGAGTGAGGGAGGAGGGTGTTGTGGCTTAGGGTTTCCGTGAGGGAGAGAGGGAGAGTGTGTGTGTGGGTTGTCCAAAGAATGTCAAGATTAGCATCACTAAGGGTTATATACTTGATTCACATTGTGCACCCTAATGGGCTTTCGGATGAGGTGCACGGCCCAACCGGCCCATATGTTACACTAGTTCACTCGAGACCACATGGTCTCGAGTCGGGTTCATGGTTTTCGGCTCATTTATGCATATATACACACTATACATACAAGCACAACACATAATAATCACATAGTCACATAAGAGGTTCGTTTACCATTAATCACATAAGTTAACTAGTTACACGTTTAAGCATGATATAACGGGATACAAGAAGGTTCTAAATTTCGAGTTGTCACACCATTTCCTTTTGACCCATTTATGAGGACACAGATACCACCAAAAATAAGGTATTACATCCTGACAGGAGCTGAAACTATTGCCAACAAAAACAAGCAAGAGTTCCAAATATATTATTAAAAAAAATGAATAATATATTCTGGTTATTTGAGAAAATCCTTTGGGAAAAAAATAGTTAAAGGATTTTCTGAGAAAAGTATCAAAAAGGATCTGGTAAATTTTCAATAGAAAACATAATCATAACATTCTCAAGTTTTATGAAAATGGTCAGTGGTTTGACATCAGTGGTAGAATTTTTGACAACATTTTGACCACTGTTTGGTACCATTTTCTTTGTTAGTTGATTGCGAACCTGAGGACACATGGATAAATTTTTGAACATTTGTCTAGTCCTCTTTGGAGCTCATTCACTGGAATCAAAACCTTTTTCTGAACAGATGAATGCACATAGTTGCTTAATGACCATTATTACCCTAAACTTTGACTCATAAGTGTTTTATGTTTATACTCTTTTCTTTTGACTTCAAAAGTTTTGAGATAAACACACTTCTGAGTTTTTGTGAATATTAGTCCAAAATCATTTTGCAGTAATGTTTTGAGAGACTTGGTCATGTTTTTACAAGTTTTTCATCCAATCTCACATTACATATGATGCGGACTATGTTGACCCCTGTTTTCTTAATGTATTTGAACATAGTTGATTTTTTCCTTTTTAGGAACTCAACCTGTTTTCAACACATAAGATCTAAATAACTAAAGTTTTAATTTCCCTCTTTTTGTGTCAACGAAGCAACAATGCTTTTATGAACATCGGTTTTGTTAATCTGAGGTTTGTACTTTAGTATTTAAAGAAAACATCACATATTCCACATCAACAGTTTAAATCAATTTAGAAAATAAAAATAATCTCATGGTTTAACAGATATTGCTTTTAGATCTAGAAACCATGAGTGTCTTGTGCATGAATTTACTTGTTGTGTGAAATTTGTGTGTCATATGACATCTTGGTTGATTTACAGAGTTTTCGAATAACCATTTTGAACATGATTTACACAATACTCTGTTTTTTCAACTAAATACAACCAACCTTAGTATCAATGAATTTTGAGCCGAACGGTTATGTCAAATTGATTGTTAGATCGAATTTGACTGTCCAAGCTCTGATACCAATTGTTAGATCTGAGGCTCTTGTGATAGTGTTTGTTTGTTTAAAATGAATGATCAATGAATATGGAAACATGTTAGGTGCAGCAGAAATGAAAACAAACTTTGTAAACACAATCAAAGGAGGAAATAGTTTGATAAACAATTGCTTCACATAGAGTCAAAAGATTACAAATCAAAGCAAAAGATTACAGTCATGCTTACAAACTATACTCCCCCTCAGCCTGATGCCCCAAGGTAGGTTGCACACAAGATGAAAGGATTAGACATGAGGAGAAGAACCCGCTCAGTCAATCAAATGTAACAGTACAGGGTACTGTTACATTTATAGGCAATCCAAACCACTGAGGTATCTCAGCTGACGTCACCATGAAAGCGACGTCTAACAGCCTAACAACCTGTATCTACTGTCCTTACACAAACACTGCTAACCTAACCACTGACTATACATAAAACAAACAATTTACTAAACAACTGCTCTCCATTTATGTCAGTGCTTTACTCAAGGTTGATCAGTCCTTGACTAGGCAGTGCTTTATCATCAGTAGATAGGACCAGCAGTGTTGGATACTTCAGGGTTTTCATCAGCAGTAGAAAGGACAGCAGTAGTTGTATCTGAACAGCGGATAAAGACCATCAGTTGTTATAAGTCACTTTCAAGGGGAAAGCTTAATGTAAACTGCTGCTTATTATGAATCCACTGTTGTGACCTGGTTTTGGCTTTACATTATCTGTTCCTCTAGTAGGGTTCAATCCCAACAGTTACCGTTTTAATCAATTATTTACCAAGTTCTTGTAACCATAAGTTACCCAATTAATACTTAATGATATTAAACATCATTTAACATGAGCATATCATCAATTTTTTTATCATATCATACTAAACTCATTTCATAGTAAGTATGATTATATACTTAAACACAATTTGTTTATGTTATTCCTCATTACTATCATATATGATGATTCTAAACATAATATATCATCAATTTCATCATATGATTAAAACCCACTTATCCTAGTGTGGTAAATCATCAAATCATTCAATTCATGGCAATATATGTATAATTTTCACTTAAGACTTTGTTCCTAAGCAATTTTACATCACAATTCAACCATAACTTCAATAACTCATCCATAACTCGCGATTATGATGATTCTTAAATTTTCACAAATTCACAAATCATCAAAATTTTACATACCTTGTGATCCCCTAGCTTGGGTGATCATTAATTCACGTTTAATTGTGAATTTGAGAGTCAATTAGACCTTCAATTTGATGATTATGTTGAGAATTAGGGTTTTGGCTCCTTTCTTACATAGTTCATTGAGTTTAAACCCAATGCACTTAATCTGAGTAACCTTTTAAGCATTACTCATACTTTAACCATTTGTTAGTATTACCAGAAAAGTATGGTAATATTCTTTTTGGTCACATAGCATATACGTATCTCATACGAAATAATGCGGCTCAAAATAACGTAATCTCGATATTTCAACCAGTTTGGTTAACTTAGCGAAATCCATCGCTTTTAAACATTCGAATTCTTCATGAATCCATTATTTTAACCCGTTTGGAGGTTTTAGTGAAATCTTTCACTTTGGACAAACAAACTCTTTTGTTTTCTAATTTATTCATTCGGTTCAGTTATACGGAATCCATCACTTATGAGTAAATCGAATTTCTTGATTTTCATCTTAATTATTTAAGATAGTTCAATAAATGATATTAACGTAATTATATAAAGTATATAATCACATACTTATAGCTTTATCTTTCAATCGTGCTTTTGCTCGATTTGACTTCCTAACACTTCGCCTGGGTTGTCTCATGATCCCTCAACATAGGTAATCAATATTTTCTGTTACTGAGGTCTCATGAGTCGTCAGTTTTATATCTTGTATCTATATAACTTTGTTGTTTACTTTACCGAGTCACCAATTTACCACTTGGTCATATAAATCTATTGATTTTTGTTTATTCCACCCTACTCTTATAATAAATAACGTATTAAACAAATTCTTAATTTGAATTTTGACCTTAACCGGTCTCACTAACTAGACTTATTAGTCCAGTTACTTTATACCCATCTCTATGGCTACTATGTGATTATATTTCACATTACCATTCTTGACCGTGATCGCGTCACGTCATATTTAAGTTTATATCATTCTTTCATTATCGAAAAGATTTCTTTTCGAATGTATCGTCTTGCACTTATCAGTGTCAAGACCTGTATCTTTTAATATTTACAAATTCAATTCCTATCAGAATTCATATTTGTAAAAATGTTATTTCTTACTAAAACTGAAGTTTTAGTTTAGCATATTTTCTTTAACTTTTGTCAATTATCCATACCAGGATATTGACAGTTAAGAATTTATCCTTTTACAGTCTTTGTTTCACGCGGGGATTCTCAAATGTTTCCCTCGCTTTGTCTAAGTAACCCGTAGGTTCTTTCACTTAGCCTCGTGGGCTATTTCATTAGGCTTTCACCTTATTAAGGCGGGGCCCTTACAGTTCATTTCTTTGTATTCATGACTCGAGGTCATTTTGGTCCCGTAGACCTTTAAACTATTTATAATATGAGGTAATGATGATTCTGTAGATCATTCTTTTTTTATGTTTGGAAATCATTTGTTTTCACATTTGAAATCCGTTAACCTTGACTGTAGTCCATATCTACAATCGTTTTCTTTCAGATAATTCTTCCGACTCTATGACTTCTCACGTCATTTATGCGTCGATTTGTCTTATGTTCACCGTTATCCAGTTTACATATATTCGTATTTGATTATGTCCCATTACCGGGCTCATTATTCTTTTGCGTTTAACGCTACTGTTATCCGGCTTGCGCTTACTTATGCCATCCGGCGTTATATTATATTCAACCCATTTGACTTGTTAATGTGAAATCCATCACTTATAAACAATCAAACTTTATTCTTTATTCAACCCGTTTGACCTCAAAATAGTTGAACATATTTATTCAAAATTTCTTTTTGAGAAATTTTATCATCTTTTAGTCATAACTTATAATCCGAGTCCTTTGACTTTCTATCCGTGTTCCCGTCTCTCGGATTTATGCATGTGTTTAAATTCCTACCCATCAACTGGGTGACTTACCAAAGTCATTATTAATGCAACCATTTAGGTATGCATTAAGACTTTGTTTTGACTTGTTTGGTTGTCTTAGCGAAATGCATCGTTTTATTCAACCAAACATTTATTCTTTAGGTAACCATGCTTGATGGTCTTATAAATTCTGAATGATGATTATCATCATCATCATCATCCTTTCTTTACTATGACCAAAGTCAATGACTTCGATCGTCTTTTAGTATGCGCAATACCTTCGTTTCTATGACCTCGCGGGTCATTTATCCTTTGGTTTTACATGCCCCTTTTTGTCAACCATGGCTCTTTCGTCCATTATGACGTATTTCACTATTCACTTGGGTCATCTATTTCTATGCACGCCATACATCGTTTTTATGGTTCCCTCGAAAACCATTTATACGAGTATGCCCATAAAATTTCTTGACCCCAAGGTTCTTTTAACCTTTATTCTTTCGTCTCGACCTTACCACATCGGACATAACTGTGCTCATTATAAGAAGCTCATGGTATCATATGTTCACTACTTACTTGGCCAGAGTAAGCGATCAACACATGGTACACATGACTTTATTATAATTACCACATCACGTCCCATGTAAGTAATCTCTCGATTTATTTCATTTTTTTATGATTTCATTTGGTAAAACTTTATTTAATTGTCAATTAACAATTATTAGTTTTACCCGTTTTATCCTTGAACATATAATGTTCCTTTTTATAACCATTTATACAATCACATTCGTTGATGTGATCATTACTTTTCTTAATAGGATCTATATTGATAATACTTACTTGGATGATTATTTTCGTCCAAGTTTATATTTAACTAAATTCAGTTATTGTCTTATTATTCACGAATGTGAATAATACCTATCTCTACTGAATTACTCTTGGAAACGTCATCCTGGATAGGTAACCTATCCAAGTTTTCTAAGTTTCGTATTCTATATGCAACTGTCATCCACTATGTATTCGTTGCATATTTCCGTTTGTACTATAAGTTTAAGACGTGTACCTTGTAGATACTCACCCTGATAAACTCTCCTTGTTGTTCGACCTTTCATTTGAAATCATTTCTTGATTCATGTCTTTGACGTGTATGACTTACTTGTCATACTTCAGACCATATCTTCATCGTATCGATAGATCCTTAGGCTCTCGTCATTTTCAGATGCGACGATCCTTTAATTTAAAACGTCTTCAAATGTTTGTAACGTTAACATTAACAAGCACCCGTATTATAATACAAGGCTTACTATGACATGTTAACACACGTAATCCGTTTAACTATATCGGTCTTTTATCGCTTTCTTTGGGGTAACGTGTTTTACACGATAACCATATGTGTTGTTTTCAACACTTTACATGCTAGACCGTTAATGTATTGAATAACTTACCGGATTTTGCGATCAAGTCTAGAACCGAACACCTTACTCCTTAACCTAGAGCTCTGATTACCAACTTGTAACACCCTTAGTCCATTTATACGATTATCATATAAATTTCGACTATAATAGTGTATTTACGGTTAAACATACACTTAATAATACGAGTTCGTTAAAACATTTTAAGAAATAAAGCATTTCAACATTTTGTAAAATATGACGACAACACATTTAGTGGAAGCTTGAATTCTTGATCGTGTTCGGTTCTACGTTGAGCTTGATCGTCTTCTGGTACTCTACATAACGCCTACATTTCATAAAAACATGAAATGAGTTAGTTATTCTAGTTTAAAACATGTTTAAACCAGTTCCCAATAACAAACAATTGAACAGCAACATGTTTGCCAGTTATATTGGCCCTCGCGGGCTGCGACGTATTTAAGAGATTCCTTCGTGGGGCGCGAAGGCAGTTGCGCTGCATGACACTAATACTGGTTCACTGTCGCGCGACGCGAGAGAGTGATTTCCACAGAAAGTTTCTTGTTTGCAGCTGCATATTATCAGCAAACAATTTTTTTACGAAAACGAACATAACTTGCTCATTTTTTATCCGATTTGAGTCACATTTATTCCTAAGTGATCATAATTCAATTCTCCATCACATGGAGTTAAAATCTGACATCCGGATTAACAAAATTTGAGACTTTTAAGCCTTCGGCTTAATATATATTTATCAAGTTTTGACCTGTTCATGTATTTATCAACCAAACATGTTTGTTTGATCCCAATTGCTCATGAACCTTATATTTTCGATATTGTATATCATATTAGGTTCAAATCATCAGTTCTTAAGTATTTTAAACCCGTTTTCGCTCATATGCTTATTTTGACCCGTTATGGGTATTTAAGCATATTTTAAGCACGGATCGCTTCCATTCGTTCCTAGCTTCATATTTCCACATATCTTATCAAATGATCTTCCACCAGAATTATATTTGTGGTGGATTTAATGTGGTGATCTATATATTCCGAGTTTTACCCTCGGATCATCATTTTACGGCAAAGACATATAAGGTTATTTGACCCAAAGATTCACATCTTTCTCTTTTTATACTTTTTCTAAGTATTTATTTGATCATAAAACTCGTTTCCAAACAACCTTTAAGGGTTGTTTGCTCGATTTAGCTTACAAGGGCATTTTGGTCCATTTTCGACTTCATTTAACTCTCATTGAACCTTACGTTCTAAATGAGTAGTTAATATATTACACATACCTGGCTCGAATCAATATATTGACCCGTTTTAATACCTAGCCCTAATAATCGCTACTTAATAGCGATGCAATTATCCTTCCTCTATTCACTCCTATGAACATAAGACTCGACAATATTCATTAGTCGATATTTTCAAATGGTGATATCTTCACTATTTGACCCGTTTTGTCTGAATGACCGTTTCTCCTTGCGAGATGATATTTATTACCATCTCATCTACATGACTCATTCCGGTTTACACCGTACGGTCATTTTACTTATAAACTATTTCTTGATTCTATTGACCCCTTTATGGCTTACGCCATAAAGTGTCTTTCAAAAACTAACGGTTATTGTCAACGAGTAACCGAATTACCGTTTTACCCTTATTATTTGTATTGATTTACCATATAAGGTAATCATTCAAAACTCGCTATCTATTAGTCATTGCATGACTAAATGATCGTATTAGTTCTTTTCAACCATTAAACATGGTTTATCATTACTGTCTTTTGTTCCGTCCCGGATCATGTCGCGTCGGAACATCATAATTCCAACAAGAGTTTATATTATTCATAACCTATAAAACCAATAGGTATTCAATAAATATAGTGTAAGCTTTACTTACCTTGCATCTTGATTATACTTTTCCTTTATTCCTGATTCGTTTGACCCGCTTCCTTCCGAAGCTTTCACCTAGCTTGTCAAGCGTCAAACTATCATTGTAATTTGTAAGATAGTTAGATTAGCCATAATCATTTACGACTATTCCATCCCACAATTCTTATGTCAAATTTATCATTCGATCATATCAAAGGTCAGTTTGACTTTTTAAAAGTCAACTTCCTATTAACGTAAATAATTACACGAAGTAGCTCAACAAGTCGTTTAATTACTTGGTCAATTATCCGGTAAGCACGATTCTTATGTTACCGTTTTAATCACTTATTTACCAAGTTCTTGTAAGCATAAGTTATCGAATTAATACTTGATGATTTTAAACATCATTTAACATGAACATATCATCAATTTTTTATCATATCATACTAAACTCATTTCATAGTAAGTATGATTATATACTCAGACACACAATTTGTTCATGTATTTCCTCATTACTATCATATATGATGATTCTAAACACAATTATATCATCAATTTCATCATATGATTAAAACCCACTTACCCTAGTGTGGTAAATCATCAAATCATTCAATTCATGGCAATATATGTATAATTTTCACTTAAGACTATGTTTCTAAGCAATTATACAACACAATTCAACCATAACTTCAATAATTCATCCATAATTCGTGATTATGATGATTCTTAAATTTTCACAACTTCACAAATCATCAAAATTTTACATACCTTTTGATCCCCTAGCTTGGGTGATCATTAATTCACGTTCAATTGTGAATTTGAGAGTTAATTGGACCTTCAATTTGATGATTATGTTGGGAATTTGGGTTTTGGCTCCTGGGGAGCTTCCTGGGTTCGAACAGAATCACCCAGAACACACACTGGATGTGTGTGTTTTGTTTCAAATTTCTTTTGTTAAATAAACTTTCAAGTTTATCCAAATTTGGCCCCTCATGTTTGGTTAGTTTATTAAGTAGGCCACAACCCACTTAATTTCAATAACATTCCCTCTAATTAACTAGGTGAAACATTCCTAGTTAATTTAGTGGGTTCGGGGAAATTTATGACTAAGTTTATTTTAAGTTCCATTAACTCGGGCCTTTTATAAACTTTATTTTCTCAAAAGCTTTTGTTCAACTTCTATTTAATATTAGGTTTAGTTATATAAATCCTAATATTTTTCGGGTTAATTTTACCCCTAACGGTACTTTACCCGTCATTTAGTATTAAAGTGATTTGATTACCAAACCCGTTTTCGAGGTGTTACAGGTACCGTAACTGGTTTTTCAGTACCAGTACCGATTCAGTAGTGGTTGGCACCGAGCTCATCCCAACCCTTGAAACTAAAAAAAGAAATCATTAAAAGTTGAAGAAAAGCGACAAAAAAAATTATACGATATCGTTGTTGTTCGTACAGTACCCCTGATCAGAGATGGGCAATGGTACAGGGTAGCAGTACCAATTTTCCCGAACTAAAAGCTTTTCAATATCAATAGGTACCGACTTTCGGTGTTTTCTATACCAGGCAGGTGGCGGTTTTTTCCTTCATATACTGATACCAAACAGGACCATAACGGTATTTTCGATACTAGTACCGATTCGATACCGGTTGACACCAAGATTATCCAAACTCGTTATACCAAAAAATTACTAAACTTAAGAACAATATGAAAATGTATTCAACTTAAACACTACCGGTTCGATACCGGTTGACACAAACCTATCCCAACCCGTGATACTAAAAACTAATTATTATTATAACATTAAAATAATAAAAGTATAAAAAAACTACTATAATATTATAATGTTAAAAATATTAAAGTTACTATTCATTAGCTTCTATTACTAATTTGCTATTTATATTCATATTCCTTAGCTTCAATTACTAATATATATATATATATATATACACACACAATTAGCAGGGTTTGCCCGACTGATGCAATGGAAATTCAGTCGATATCAGTTCAATTCGTTACATAGGGGAATTGGGTCGATTAAGGGTGTTTACGGTCCGGTTTTGACGGTTTTTAGGTTAAACCATAAACCAATCCATTAGTAATGGTTTTCTATTATGGGAAACCGAAACCGAACGATTGAAATTTAAAACCAAAATGGTTTGGTTTCACGGTTTGAGCCCATCCGGTCCTAATACAAGTTGTTCAAAATTTAACATGAGAAATATATAAAAATGAATACTTTAAGCAAAGTTGTCCTGAATTTCAAATTAGAAGCAAGCTGTCCACTTGATTCGAGATGGGAGATTGACAGATTGTTAGAGACTTGAAGTTCTAATTTAGGGGTTGTTTGTTTAATTTTTAGTATGGCTTTTAATGGTTCAGATCTTTTACTGATTCAGCACTTAATGGTTCAGACTGTTTGCTTCGCAAGCAGATGTCTGAATGGTTCAGACATTTGCCTCTGAATGGTTAAGCATTATACTGAGTCTGAATGGTTACAACATTTAATCTGAATTAGTCAGACATTTGCCTCTGAATGGTTAAGCATTATGCTGGCTCTTAATGGTTCAGACCTCTAACTGGTTCAACACTTAATGGTTCAGACCTCTTATTGGTTCAGCACTTAACAATTCAGAAGTTGCCAAAAAGCCCCTTAATCTCTGATTTGTTGTGAACATGGCGAACCGGCGAAGAGTGGTGACTGCTGAGAAAAATGAGATAAATAAAATACAAATCATGACTTTGACGCTTATTTTGATTCGCAATATTTTGATAAGTTGTCATATGATAAAACCGAATAGTATAAGTAGCTAATACAATTATAACTAACTAACTAACTAAGAACGATATATATATATATATATATATATATATATATATATATATATGAGATATCTAAAAGATTAAAATTTATTTTCATCTAACAGTCCGGTGAAGTTTTAAATGGCCGGTTTTCGGTATAAACCATAAGCCAAGCGTTCACTACGGTTTGAAATTTTTGAAACTGACCGACCAAAAGTTACAAAGAAAACCAAACGTGAAACCAAAGTGACTAGTTTGGACGGTTACACAGTTTTAAACCGAACCGTGAACACTCCTAGGGTTGGTACCAGTCGAGTTTGTTACGGTATCATTATGATACCGACCCTCGGTTTAAAGTCATGATATGCCCAATAGAATGTCTTTTACATTAAAAACCATAAAAAATAAATATTGGGGTTGGTTCTGATAATAACTATACCAGTACTGATATTGGTATTGGTTCGGTTCGTCACACTGCTATTTTGAATAAACTCTTTTCTTAACAAAGTTTATACGAAAAAAGAAATATATAGTCGCATATTTAGCTTTACAAAAAGGATAATAAACGTAAGTTATCAGAGGAAAATCACATTAAATAAAAAGTAAATGGGTTCAAAGCATATACATTTTAAAGTATATGCTGATGTAGATTCCGATAATATTGATACTTGTATCTATGTTGTTTGGTCGTTATCGGTTTTGTTCGTAAGGGTATCATTATATCACTGACACTTGATCTAGCATACGATACCAAAAAAGACAATTTCGAACACAATTCTGATTTCAATAAAAATTACATAGAAACATCCAAAATAATCAAACGCAACTACGTATTTAGCATTCTTTAAGCCAATGAATGCAAGTCTTTAGAGAAAAACCAAACTGGTAAAAAAATTATCGAGTTAAAAACGTATATTATTTATATTCTAACGGTAAAAATGAAAATCAAAGAATATAATATAACTCTTTTGAAGAAACAAATCAAATGTTATCACATAAAAACATAAAGATTACTTAAGACGTTTAATTTACTATTGATCATAAAAAGTTGTAAAACCTAAAATAATATATACAAGAACTATTATGAAAATGGTGTACCGAAACAAAACCAAAGACTTTCCTTATACAAGGCAACGAACAATCACGAAGTTTCAGTTAATGACTAATGATTGATAGTTAAAAGTTATATTTTTTGCTCAGGGGGATTGGTAGACTAGTGAGTGGGTTAAGCTCTTTGGTGGAGCTGTTAGCTGTAATCCTAGCTTTATTGGAGAGTTGGCAGGGCGGCGGTCCTCGGGGGCGGTTGACCTCATGAAACCCTTGCCCTGCCTTAGGGATCCCCAATGTGAACTCCTTCTGCTAAGGTCGTGCATGGGGGTTGCTAAGTTACTTTTGGGGGTTGCTAAGTTACTTTTTGAGGTGCGGATATGTCAACCCCATATGATGGAGGATGCGGTATCTCGGTTTGATGATGGCCACAGGGGGGCTATAGAAGACATAGTCATGGATGGCGGTCTCTTCTTTGGTGACCACTAGTGGCGTCTCGCATCTCTGCCAATGCGTCTAGGTGGTTTGGGCCTCCTCTCAGCTCGAGATGTTGGGGCTTATTCCTTTGTAGCGTCTAGAGCTTAGTCTTGGAAACTACAGAATCATATCCTTCTAAACAGTGGGGTCGTCGGGCTTGACCCGGACTATCTGTAGGCGCTCGAATGCTTAAATGTCTCTCTCCCAGACTTGGATATTGGTGGTTTCTCTAATAAGGACACCACTCCCTCGAAGTCACAAAAAACTTTGGCGAATGCTCTGTTTAGAAAAATCGCTCAACACCTGGGAGAAGCTTTTGATTTGTCATCCCGCTAGAAGGTGGTGTTTGAGTGCCTGAAGGGTCCCCATGCTTAGAAGTTTTTGACCGTTATCCTGATTGAGGGGTTGGGACAATACATGTCTGTAGTAGAATATGAAACCTGCCCAATATGCCGTAAAGCTTGTATGTGTAACACCTCAGAAAATTGTGTCGAATTGATTAAAGACACGTGTCCACTCTCAAATATGCCTATTAATTTGGACGAGAGGGACTAATTTTGTCAAATTATGAAAGTTTGAATGTGCAGGGACTAAAAGTGTTAACATGCTAATTTTATGGCCACTGAATAACACTTACGGACCGAAAGCCTTACGTGCTTACGGACCGTAAGCAATTGATTTTAAAACATCTGGGGATCGTATACGGACCGCAAGGCCTATATCCTTACAATCCGTAAGGAAGTGAAAACCTATGTGCGTAGACTGGCTTACGGACCGTAAGCCTTTAGTCCATATGGTCCGTAAGGACTGTATCTAGGCAGATTTTGTTTGGAGGCCAAGGCATTATGTCCTTGTGCCACCTATCTCGCAATGCTGAGCCATTATGCAGCTTCTAACACGTCCACACACACCTGGAGACTTCCTACACCACCTCTAATGCCTGTCATGATCTCCTTTCAACATCCTTAACTCTAAATAGGACCCTTGAGTCCATGAACAACTTGCTCATTTCTTTCAAACTTCTTCTCTACTCTCATTTGGAAGTTCCTAATCCTAAAGGAGCATCCTCTAAGTTCTATTTTCTCTAAGGATCATAAGTAAGTGATCCTTTCTAGTTCTTTTCATTTTTTAGGCTTTTATTAGCCAAAAGTCAAGCAAAATGACTTTTGCTTTGACTTTCGGTTTAGACCATTATGGTCCAGCCATTGTTCAAATCGAACATGGCTACATGATCATAATAAAGTAGGTGTTAATCCCTCAAAAGGGCACCTCCTAGAAATCACATTAAGTTGGTCAAATGACGGGTCAAAGTTAAGTATAATAAATAGTCAAACGGCCGATTTTCAGAAACTTTATAAAGTGAAGTTGTAAATGTTATAACTCATGTTTTTAACACTAAATAGGTTAGTTACTAATATTAGAACATGTATGAACATGTTCAGCCCGTCATTTCCAGTTTATGTGTCGGTTCGCAACCGAAAGTCAAGCAGTTTGACTTCTGCTTTGACTTTCAATTCTCACTTGATTTAGCAACTTTAGTTACTGATTCTAAGTTGCATTATGATCATGTTATAGTGTAGAATAACCTCTATGGTTATACTACTTAATCATAATCAGATTCTGAGTTTTTACACAAGTTCTTATAATATGCATATTATTGACCAAAATGTTTTTTTGTGCAAAACATTGTTTTAATCAATAATCAACATATGAAATGGATAACATACGGATATGATATTATAATTAACATGTTTTGATAGAATGAACTTGTTTATAACTTGAGTTTTTATACAAGTTCTTAAATTATGTCACATTATGAGTAAAATGCCCTTGTGGTGCATAGTTTGGTTTTAAACCATAAAAGTCATATAAATCTGATTACTCACTGATGTTACAACATAATTAAAATATTTTGGCATATTGAACTTCTTTATGGCTTATCCGATCACCCGTTACCGCCTATGCGCGTACGATTAGCTTATGTAACTAGTTTAAGTAAGTTTACCGAAACGGGTCAAATCTTTTCATATTCATTTCAAATTCTAGAATATAAACATGTTTACCCACGTTATACAAGTCTTAGGTGTTGTTTGTTTTTTTAGAGGTAAAACGTCTGCAGTCTGCGGACCACATCTGCAGACATCTGCAGCTGAAGAGGTGGACCAAACCTCTATAGTCTGCAAGAAGAAGACTGTTTGTTTTTTAACTTCTGCAAGCTGCTGAAATAAACTTAAATATAAATAAACGGATTTTATTTAAATTAAAAGAGTTTTTTAACATTCAAACATAAATAATAGTTATACAATTAAGGGCCAATGGAAATCACTTGTAGCACTTAACCATCTATACAAAAAACACACACACACAACCGAAGTTCATTACTGATATATAATCATGTAAAATACAGATGCGGTCAAGAAAATGATTTCGAAAGTTGAAATGTCACCTTGCTCACAAGATCATCTGGCACATCAATCTGATTCCCGTCACAGAGTAATGTTGAATGACAAAGAAGGGTTCTTGCATCTTTATCATTTAACAAGCTCAATTCGTAAGTAGAACCAATTCTTGAAAACAGGAACCTTGAAGTGACCACGATGGTGTATCCTGGTATAGGAAATTTCAGTTCCTGAATAAGAGATTCAAATTTGGCCCACACGTCATCTAGGACCAGCAATATCTTTTGTGATCCCATTTGTCTCATCATTTTCTCTAGCGTGTTCTTTGCCTCTTCATCAGTCTGGAACTCAGGGTTGTTTTCATTAAGATGATGTGTAAATAACTTCTGGACAATAGTTTTCAGGGATGTAGTTCTAGAAACAGTAACATAGAAGATGTTGTCCCCAAAATACCTGAACAGTACAAGCACATGAAAGTATGTATTTAACCATCTGTATAATATTGAAACTAAAGCAAGTTAAGATGCCACATTGTCAACTTCATTGGATTAACAATAAATACAAAGAAGAAGATTATCAAGAGTTAATACCTTTGATATCATTATCATGACAAAGCATTTTCGCTAATGTAGTCTTCTCCCAGCCTCCGGGAGTTGAAACGGTGACCAACTGGATGTCATCTTTGAGCAGCATACGTTTCTGTTACACCTTGATATTTACAGCTCAGCTCGGTGGGGCCGGTTGGGAGTATCGTGACGTAAGGTTTGGTATCGTCATAGTCAAACATACACAGAATAGCATAGCGGAAGTCTTGGATTATAAAATATTATTACAAACTCAATTGTCTGAAAATACCAAAGTAATAATTATGGACGAGCTTGTAATATCGCATCCACAGGCGGATCATTATAAAATGTACAAAATGAAGTTTAACAGACTTTAGGGCACCCTAAGGATTTGCAAGACCCTTAATTGACACTAAGCAGCTCCCAGCCTAATTGTGTATAGTACCTGTCACTTTGTCTTTTGAAAATACATCAGTTTACACTGGTAAATACAATTAATTGACACATTTGAAAATGTTCCAGAAATTGGTTTAGGTGCACAAGGCACGAAAAATCTTTTATAACTTGGGATAATTATTCTTATAACCATGTATACAGATTTACATGTTTGTCATATATATAGGGCCCAGTACAGAGACCGAGACATGATTAACCAACACACCACTTATAAAACCCACAAAGGAGTTATCCCCAACCTTGTGGGTATATGATATTTTAGTATTTGAATCTCTCAGGTGTATGCCTACACCCCGTGCATCGGTCGTGGCCATTAGCAATTTAATGAGCCGAGGATATCCAGGACACGGTCGCATTAACCCCCAATGTTTATGTTATCAAACAATACGGATTAAAACGGGTTATGTTGATTTGTTAGTCACAATCCGACCAAGTGATCCCATACCTGACCAAGTGGTAATAATTTACCATATCCCAAGCCTGTATAAAGGAAAATAAGTTAAAAGTATTTACCTGAGCTAATACTCGATTCACAGCAAGGTTTAAATAACTCAGTCATATAATTCACTAGATAAGTGTAGATAGCTTTTATCGGGAGGCTCTAGTTTGGAATGATGGTGATATATATCAAATTTAGAATGCTAACGGGTCTTATTTAAGTCCTAGACTTAGACCGGTAGCTTAAAGAATTAAAAATAGTACGATACGCTAGATTAAGCGATGACCGGAATGGAATTTAATTTAGACCCAACAAGTGTGAATACTTGTATAATATGGGTAAACTAAATATATTCTGGATTTTGAAGTAAAAATGATAAGGTTAAACCCGTTTCGGTAAACTTACGTAAACTAGTTACGTAAGTCTAACCGTACGCGTATAAGCGATAACGAGTAACCGGATGAGTCATGAACAAGTTCTATATGCCAATATACTTTAAACAAGTTATAATATCAGTAGGATATTAACTTGTATGCCCGTTAAGGTTTTAAAATCAAACAATGCCTCATAAGGGTGTTTTGGTTATTTAGTGACGTATAAAAGGAACTTGCGTACAATCTGATGTTACGACCATAAACACTCTGTGAAAACACTTTATTTATGATATAATATCAGTAGGATGTTAAACATGTGTGTGTTTTATAGTTTAAGACCAAACTATGCTCCGTAGGGGCATTTTGGTAATTTCACACATAGTTTTGAAAGCTAATTTGGGAATCTGAGTTTATATCATGTACCTACTATAAAATATTTAAAATGATTTATAAATTTAGCAGGTAACAGTTCATGGTTGGTAGTTATGGTTTAAAACCATACTACGCGTCGAAACGGCGTTAAAGTCGTTAAATGACGATATGTACGATGTTTAAGGAAAAATGATGTTATGACCAGGTTTATATGATCCAAATATGTAATTAATATAATATATCAGTGGTCAAAAGGTTTTGTATGAAAATTATGCTTTAAACCCATTTTAGGTGCAAAAAGGGCATTATCGTCATTTAAGGACATAATTCAAGAACGTATGCATAAGCTCAGTTTGTAAATTAAATAGATATCCCAAAATATCCTGATTATGATATTACATCAGTAGGCAATGAGTTTGGTATGAGAAATTATGCTTAAAACCGATCTACGTGCCTAAAGGGCATTTTGGTCAATTTAAAGCACAATTTACGACATTATATGCAAACTCTGTTTATGATCAGATTTGTAACATCAAAATATGTTAAACATGTTAACATATCAGTACCTAATTCATTTGCAAGCTTATTGGTGTCTAAAACCTTATTTTTGCTTAAAAGGGCATAACGGTCAAAGTATGGCATAATAACGGAACATGCGCAAAACTCAGATTTCTAGTATGATCGTGTAATATAACCTTATAGGGTTATGCTATATTATATTATGATCATAACGGAACCTTAAATCAGTAGCAAACTCATTTAATTCGATTTATAATTGAAAGTCAACGCAAAAGTCAAACTTCGCGACTTTCGGTTGCGAACCGACCCTATAATTGGAATTGACGAGCCAAACATGTTTACACATGTTCTAATAATTATTACTAATTTGTTTAAATAATAAAACATATTTTTAGAACAATTCTAAACTCATAACGCAATTATTTCAAAAACTGACCCGTTGACTTTTTAAAACAATATTATGTTGACTCGTCAATTGACCAAGCAAACGTGATTCTTAGGAGTTGCCCTTTTGAGGGATTAATAGCTACCTAATTACGATCACGTAGCCATGTTTATTGTGAAAAATGGCTTGACCATTCAAGGTCTAACTGAAAGTCAAAGCGTTTATCGTAAACGCTTGACTTTTCGGCTCGCCTAATAAACGAACTAGTCACGAAAGGATCACTTACAAGTGTTCCTAGGGACTGAAGAAAACTCAAAGGAAGTTCCCAATTGCTCAGGACCCTCCATAATTGAGAGATAGAAGGAAAGAATGATAGGTGCAAGTTTGAACAAATGAATTCTAAGGCCTATTTATAGTTTTTAAGAATGAACAAGATCTTGCCATGTGTTTAGGGACCTCATGAGATCATAACATGTGTTATACCAGCTATTGAAATCAGTTAACAAGTCCATGGTATTGATTGGAATGATCTAGAGTTGCTTAATAAACAAGTAATGAATTAAAACAACAAATAAAACAAAAATATATATATATTTTTGTCGCTGTATATGGCATGGTGGCCCGTGACTCATCTCGGCCCAAAGGCTCGCGGTCCGCGAGCTAGCCCAGGTCCAGGAAACATGTTTGGGGTTTTGATAGTTATGGCCCCTCAAACTTTTGTTCATTTATAACTTTCAATTGTTGACATAATTGGCACCATATTAACTAATCTTCTATATAACTTTATTATAAGGCACGAAGGCCCTGTGTGGCCCATATTAGGCACACCCGGGAGTACGACCAAGCATCACGGAGTTCCCAGTTCATTTAAAAGGTCGCTCAAAGGCGTAGATTTACACGTTGACGCTTTTAGTCCTTTTAACGCACAAACTTATGCGTATTATCGTTTAACGACATCAAATCCCTAAACGGCCAATATTAGGCATTCCCGAGAGTATAATTGAACATCACGATGCTCCGGGTTCGTTAAAAGGTCACTCAGAGATAAGAATTAACATGTTGACACTTTTAACCCTTCGATGTACAACTTTTGAATTTTATTGCAAACGGTTTCGTTTATTCCACAAGTGGCTCTATAAGAGAATACGAATACCGTGTAAGGTCATTCAGAGGCTTAGTTTTAGCATGTTGACACTTTTAGTCCCTCCACATTCAAAGTGTTTCATTTTGACAAAATTAGTCCCTTATAGTCAACTTTTAACTTCATTAGGGTTTAGTACACGTATCAACACATCATTGTACATGATTTTACGAGGTGTTACAGTTTCACTTCTTTAAAATGAGAAACCAAACCAACAATGACATCTGGGAGCCCAGGAACATTACAAGAATTTGAAAAACCACCTGCCCGTTTAATAACAGATGAAACTACTTCGCCTCCCAATCAAGACCCCACTTGTAATTCAGCCTGAAAGAACCTCAATGGCTCAAAAGTCCAATTAAATCATGAAATCTTCAAATTAACAATGATATATCAAGTATAACACTATCGCATATTGAATCATTCATTCTAAATCAATACAAAACGAGAATGAAGAGTGGACTTACGAGAGCAAGGCTGTGGAGAGATGTGAGTGACGAGATGTGTGATGGCGGAGAAGAAGGATGTCGAGATTCGGCTGTGGAGAAGAAGCACGGAGATGAACGGTGACGGAGAAGAAGGATGGGGGTCGGCTATGGAGAAGAAGCAAGCTAGGGTTTTTTTTAGATGTGTTTTGAAAGAGGAGAGGTTAGAAGAGGGTTGAAGATGTGAGGCCAGGTCTGCGCGAGGAAGAGGTTTAGAAGAGGTTTTTTAATGAAATTGTCACACCCCTTTCTAAGGCGGAAGCATGAGGTGTGATCCTGAAAGGTTCTCATTGTATACGAACGATAAACATACTACATGATCATAAATCAACTCCACAATGCCATTGATATTAAATATACAAAACAAAAGTTAAGTTTTAAGTTTATATCCCAAATAAGATAATTGTTTAAAAAGTTTACAACTTCGTTCCAAAAACAAATATAAAGGTTTTGATCATTATATCACCACAGGAGGTAGGATATAACAACCAAATCCTACAAAAGTGGCATTGGAGCCTTGACACAAAATAACTAAAAACATAAACAACATCCTTGAGCAAAGAGGGACCGCACGTACATCCACCTAGTTACCTGAAATACATGTAACTTTTGGAAAATCGTCAACATAAGTTGGTGTGAATTCATGCAGTTTTGTGTAAAACATTTAAGTAATCGTTGTAAGAATCATGGTATGTATTTGTACTAGAAAAAGTATTCTGTAAATGTAAGGAAATCAAGATCGCTAATGGTTCGCGAGGCCACTAACATATGTAACGACATAGGAAGCATCCAAACCATAAGCATTTTACTTGTCGATTCATGACTAGAGACACAAAAGCACTCTCGGTAAAAATGTGGCCAAGAGTGTGGCTACCTGAAACCCTTAGATCTAACCTTTTGTTCTGCGGTGTAGGACTTACGTTGATTAATGGTGCTTATGACACCCTATTCGAGACATGATCTATAGTATCATTCCTTAGTTTTGTTTCTACATACCACAGTACATGTATTTTCCTCAAGTTTTAGAAAACATGAAAGTGTTTAAAAGTGGGGACATGAACTCACAGTTTTGCGTAACTCACGTCGTAACCTTCACCGGCTGTGTTTGTAAGCGTCGTACCCTATAATTATTCTACGTACGTTAGTCATCAGACTTGTATCACACAAGTACAACTCACCATCTTAAGTTTATGTATTTGTCTTTTGTACGTTCAACTCTTGTGAGGGTCGTGCCCTTGTTTGTCGGGTCTCGCCCGTTCATCGTGTCTTTGCACTTTGAATTTGTATTGTTTATTGGTACATCTGTATTTTACTTTCAAAAAATATATATTTGTTTATGCAGTCTTTGTCAAAATAATAAGTGTTAAAAATAAACTATATTTTTAACTTGTCCATATATGTTACTTATATTATTTTTCAAAAATAAATATAAGTATGTTGTTAAATAATATTCTGAATATTATTTTTGTGCAAGTATACTTATCAAAGTATTCTTGTATTTTTATGTAAATACTTGTGTATTTTACATTATTTGCCAAAAATCAATACTTTGATTTTTATTACTTTTCGGAATTATATTTTTTTAAAATAATATATTTTAAGACTTGTGTGGAATATATATATATTTTGTCATGCTTAGAAATATATATATATATATATATATATTAGTTTTTTTGTTATTCACCCAATTTTAGTATAATTTCCATTACTTGGTAATAGTTATATAATTGTCCAAATATATATAGTTATGTCCAAAAATTGTCCAAAGTCCATATGTTTGTGGAATATATTTATACAAATATATTTCTTTGTATTTGTCCATATACTCTTATTGAGAGGAATTTTTGTATACTTGTATACTTAAGTATCCTTACGTGTTTGTATAAGTATTCTGGTATTTATACTCCATGGGAGTATTTAGTGTATTTTTCAAGTTCCTAATACACTACTACATATAATAAACATAATATACACTTAGCACAAAATTTGGTGATCACTAAATATATATATTTTTCCTAAAAATATACATACCTAATATTAATTTTAACTTGAAGAAATCATCATTTCTTAACTTGAAATTTCATACAAAATTAGGAAACCTCGGTAAATATTTTTAGGTGATTTTTGGGGAATAAGTTTCACCAAACCTTATATTTTTCTAAGTTTCAAAATTTTAGAAAAATTTTGACAGAGTTTCCCCTAAAAATGGAGGTTTCCCATGTTTTCAAAACATGTGTTTATTTTCTTTTCAACGCCAAAAACAATTTCCAACAATTTTCACAAATAACATACACTAATTACTTCATGTAAAACATTATGATGAACTTGATTTTTGTTAAAAATGTGTAGTCTTTTAGATCTACACTTTGCATACAATGATTTCCAAAATCAAGTGTTCTTGTAAATTTTAAACAAACTTTTTATGAAACTTTAATTTACTAACCAAACCATCCATGAGTTTTAAGGTTTCAAAGTCTTGAAAATCACGTTCTAAAACCATTTTTATGTTCATTAAAAAGATCTTTATGTTTAAAACCATGTTTCATCATGGATCTTTCAAGATCCATACTTAACATCCTTGAATCTTACATAAACAAGCTTCTTGATGAACCCTTAACAAACTTTTCATGGATTTTAGTTTCAAAAGTTAGTTTTACATACACTTTGTTACTTCAAGAACACAAGATCATGCTTCAAAAATCATCTTTCAAGTTCACATAAAGGTTTCACAAGTTCATCTTCATGTTTAACCATGGATCTTTCAAGATCCATGCTTAAACTTGTTAGATCTAAGCTTCTAACAAGCTTAACATGATAGATCTAAGTATACACACAAGATTCAACATCAACAACTTCATCACAAGCATCAAACATCACTAAAATCACTTGTTGTCTTCATGATTATGTTAGATTCTTACGTCTTCATCTTTTAAAGTTTAGTTTGTTAGATGGTGTGACTTGTACATAACATAAACATGAACTAAAATAGTGTTTAGGAGGCTTACAACTAGCTCTATTGGCTAGGGAAGTGGCACAAGAAGGATGAAGATGAAGATTGAAGTATATGAGAGGTTAAAAGCTCCACAAAGAGGTCCTTCAACTTCTAGCACTTGTAGCCTTCTTAGATAGCCTCCATACACCTTAGATGCACCTTGGATTACTTGTTTGAAGCTTGAAAATAATGATGGTAGTGTGGTGTGGGTGAGCCAGGAGCAAGGGAGGAGAAGGAGTTGAAAATTTTGAATGGAATTATGAGAAGTGTGAACTTGTAGTCTTGTTTATAATCCTTCCAACAATCTAATGTCCATAAGATTATGTGCTCCATATCTAGAATACATAAGGATTATTTTAATCAAAAGAGATGTGGGCCCTTCGGGGCCGGTTTTCATGAAAGGGGGGGGGGTATTATGTCAAAGTTTGAAAGTTATGGGTTTTAATTGTAAACTAGAAGGTTTAACTTAGTTTAAGTGTGTTTAGGTGTTTTTATGATTTTTAAGGTGTTTTATCACCATAACTAGCTTAATATCATAAAAACAATGCTTCTAGTTTAATTTTGATGTTTTGGGTAGTGTCCGGTTATCCGTTTCGTGAACGGTTCGTTAAAGTGCTAAATTGCGCAGTTTTGCTAGTTATGAAGCACCTTTTGTGACAGTTTTAATTCCCGACACTTTGTAAGTTACTCTGGACACTAAAACATCGATTATGCATATTATTTTGGTGTTCAAATGTTATTTTTGTTGTTTTTATGCTGAATTCTGCATAATTCAGCATTTAAAGTGAGTTTCGGGTGTCTTTTAGTGCCTATTTTAGTTTCCGGAAAGTGTATTTGTTAACCCTTGTATCCACACTTGGGTTTTAATGTGTTTTTGATGTTGGACCTACTCCTAGGCGCTAAATCTATTGTCTGACTACTTTCTGTGGAAATGCTGACACAGTGTGTCTTACCGTTGAGTTTACTAGTCTTTCTGACGCAACGCTTAATGTAATGCACAAGGCAATATTTGAAGTATAAACCATGCACAAATTCATATGTAAAGCAAGTAATCACACAATGTTGATGATTAAGCAGATAATTGCAGATAATAAATAATAAATAAATAGTATGGAAATTACCGGTTTGGTACCAGTTGTTACAGTCTCCCTCCGTTAAAAGAATTCCGTCCCGAAATTCAAGCTGAGTTATCTCTCACAGGATCTTTCTCGAATAGGTGGGGGTACTTGGCTTTAGACGGGTCTTCGCGTTCCCACATGTATTTGGGTCCGTGTTTAGAGTTCCAACGTACCTTGACAAGTTTAATGCGACTCCTCCTTGTTTTCTGGATTTTCCAATCCATTACCTCAACAGACTGTTCTGTAAATCGGAGTTTGTCGTCGATATGTACCTCATCCGCAGGGATGATAACTGTTTCTTTGGTTGGACTCTTTTTAAGGTTTGACACATGGAACGTATCATGTACACCGTTCAGTTCCTCCAGTAACTCCAGTTTGTACGCTACGGTACCATTCTTTTCCAAGATCTTGAATGGTCCAATGTATCGTGGATTTAACTTTCCACGTTTTCTGAACCTTGCTACACCTTTCCAATGTGAGACCTTCAACTAAAATTTGTCTCCTACCTCGAAGTCTAAAGGCTTTTGTCTTCGATCGGCATAGCACATTTGTCGATCATAAGCCGCCTTGATGCGTTCTCGGACCTGCATGATTTTGTCGGTCGTTTCTTGAACAAGTTCGGGACCAATCAACTGTTTATCTCCTGTGTTTGCCCAACACGATGGTGAGCGGCACTTGCGGCCATATAGAGCTTCGAACGGTGTGGCTTTTATGCTCGTATGGTAGCTGTTATTATAGGAAAACTCAAATAAGGGTGGGTAGATGAGTATCCCAGCTGCCGCCCAAATCCATCACACATGCGCGAAGCATATCTTCCAGTGTTTGTATAGTCTGTTCGCTCTGACCGTATGTTTTCGGATGGAAGGTCGTGCTTAGATCCAATTGAGATCCAAAGGGAAACTGGAAGGATTGCCAAATTCTTGATACGAAACGTCCATCTCTGTCTGAAATGATCGAGATAGGCACTCCATGACGTGCCACAATTTCTTTAAGATACAGCTCAGCAAGCTTTCCAGTGTTATCTTTCTCCCAAATTGGTAGGAAATGTGCAGACTTCGTTAATCGATCCACTATTACCCATATCACATCGTGCCCTCTAGGGGTCCTGGGTAATTTCGTTATAAAGTCCATCGAAATTTGCTCCCACTTCCAAACGGGAATCTCAGGTTGTTGCAGTAGACCGGACGGTTTCTGATATTCAGCCTTGACCTTAGCACAGGTTAGGCACTTTCCAACATAAGCAACAACGTCGCTTTTGAGTTTTGGCCACCAATAATACTCTTTCAAGTCTTGATACATTTTGTCCGATCCTGGGTGGATCGAGTACCTCGACTTGTGAGCTTCATCAAAGATAATCTCTCGAATACCGCCATAGAGCAGAACCCAAATGCGTCCCATAAAGTATAAGGTTCCCTCTTCGTTTAGCCCCAATTGTTTCTCCATACCTCGGAGATATTTAGCTTTAAGATTTTCCTTCTTAAGGGCTTCTTGTTGTACGTCATGAATGCGTGAAGTGAGGTTTGTCCGAATCATCATTTCCAATGCTCGAACTCTCAAGGTCTTAACCCTTTCCTTTCGACTCAAGGCGTCTGCTACCACGTTTGCCTTTCCAGGATGGTACTTAATCTCACAGTCGTAATCGTTCAGCAACTTAACCCATCGTCGCTGACGCATATTTAACTCCTTTTGATCAAATATATGCTGCAAGCTCTTGTGATCTGTGAAGATAGCACATCGAGTACCATACAAATAATGTCGCCAAATCTTCAAGGCAAATACCACCGCGCCTCGCTCCAGGTCATGGGTGGTATAATTCTTCTCATGTACTTTCAGTTGTCGTGATGCGTAAGCGATGACTTTCTGGCGTTGCATAAGCACACAACCCAAACCCTGACACGAAGCGTCGCAGTATACCACGAAGTCTTCACTGCCTTCGGGTAGAGATAGTATCGGTGCATCGCATAGCTTGTCCTTGAGAAGCTGGAAGGCTTCTTCCTGCTTGTCTCCCCAATCATACTTCTTATCTTTCTGTGTAAGGGAAGTTAGCGGTTGGGCAATTTTAGAGAAATTCTTGATAAATCTTCGGTAATAGCCTGCTAATCCCAAAAACTGTCAAACTTCAGTCGGTGTCTTGGGGGCTTCCCAATTCTTTATCGCTTCAATCTTCGCTGGATCTACATGGATACCATTCTCGTTCACCCCGTGACCAAGGAACTGTACCTCGCGAATCCAAAATTCGCTATATTGAGAACTTTGCATAAAGCTTCTCTTTCATTAGTAGTTCCAGAATGGTTCTGAGATGTTGCTCATGCTCTTCCTTTGTTCGTGAATAAATCAGAATATCATCGATAAATACAATCACGAATTTATCGAGATACGGTTTGCATACACGATTCATCAGATCCATAAACATTGCTGGCGCGTTCGTCAATCCAAACGGCATCACTAGGAACTCGTAGTGCCCATAATGAGTCTTGAACGCAGTCTTTGCTATGCTCTCCTCTTGAATCCTCAACTGATGATAGCCAGACCGAAGGTCAATCTTGGAGTAATAGCTCGATCCTTGCAACTGGTCGAATAAGTCGTCAATCTTCGGTAACGGATACCGATTCTTAACAGTGAGCTTATTTAACTCTCTGTAATCAATACACATCTGCAAGGTTCCATCCTTCTTCTTTACGAACAATACTGGAGCTCCCCAAGGCAGAAGCTCGGCCTTATGAATCCTTTATCCAACAACTCCTAGAGTTGTGTAGATAATTCTTGCATCTCGGATTGTGCAAGTCGATATGGTGTCTTGGCTACAGAAGCGGCGCTTGGAACCAAGTCAATATGGAACTCGACTTGTCTTTGCGGAGGTAATCCTGGCAAGTCTTCGGAAAGACATTAGGAAATTCCTTTACCACAGGAATGTCTTCAAGCTTTGGCTCCTCAACCTTCTTATCTACTACATGCGCCAAGAATGCAACACATCCTTTTCGCAAGCATTTATGTGCCTTCATACAGTTGATGATCCGCAAGGGCGTGTCTCTTTTCTCTCCATGGACTATGAGCGTTTCATCATTCGCAAGAGGGATGCGAATGATCTTCTCGTGACAGACAATTTCGGCTTTATTCTTGGACAACCAGTCCATTCCGACTACAACTTCAAAGCTACCCAACTGAACAGGAAAAAGATCGATACTAAATATTCGTTCACCAAGTTCCAATGTACATCCTCTAACAACTTCGCCTGATTCAACAAGTTTACCATCGGCTAGTTCTATGGAATAAGGAATATCTAATCTACTAGATTCTATTCCAAGCATAAGTTTAAATTCCACAGACATGAAACTATAATCGGCACCAGTGTCAAATAATATGGATGCAAAGTGATTGTTAACGAGAAACGTACCAGTGACCACATTAGGGTCCTCGTGGGCGTTCCTTGCTCCTATAAAAAATGCTCGAGCTTGAGCGTTGTTTTCCCTTGAGTAATCTTTCTTGAAGTGCTCTTTGATACCACAACCAAAGCATTCTTGGTTTTGTCCGTTTCCATTTCCATTTCCATTTCTGTTACCAGTACCATTGCCATTTCCATTACCGTTCCCATTACCAGCACCATTGCGGTTTCCATTCCCGTTCCTATTACCATTTCCATTTCCTTTTCCCCAATACTCTTCGGTACGGTGACCCAGTTTTCCACACTTGTAGCATTTTGGAATGCGACAAACTCCATCATGGTGAAGCTTGCACTTGTTACATTTGGGCATGGTGCCCTGGTACCCTCTAGTAGCAGTGTCATTCGCAGCTGCAAGGGTTTTTGTCTCCTTGGGTGGATTGGGGTCACGCTTCTTGTTGTTTGAACCCTTATTGTTGTTACGTGTTACTTTATTCAAATTCGAATGTTTTCTCTTCTTGTCACTAGACGACTCGGCATGCGCCTCGGTTTTCTCAGTAGCATTCAACGATAACTTCTTCATACGAACAGCATCTTCAAGAAGGCTAACAGCCAGAGTTACAGCCTGAGTGATCGTTGTAGGTTCTGCCGCAGTCACCAAACTGCGAACTCCGAAGCCAATCCCCAGATGTAGCGCTCGATGCGCTTAAATTCAGGAGTCACCAGATAGGGAATCACTCTAGAGAGATCATGGAATCTCTGAGTGTAACCAACAATGTCTGCACCAACCATGGACAGATTCCAAAATTCCGTCTCCAGTTTTTGAAGTTCAGCACGCGAGCAATACTTTTCCCTCATTCTTTCCTTCAACTAATCCCATGTCATACCGTAAGCGGCATCATCACCCAGAGTTTGGACTTGTAAATTCCACCAAGTCAGAGCTTCGTCGACAAACAATCCAGTAACAAAAGTGACTTGCTGGTCCGCGGTGCACTTGCTCATGCGAATTGGGGAATCAGTTTCTCCGTCCAGCGCACGAAGGCCACTACACCTCCAGTGTCGTCGTAACTCAGCGGCTTGCAGTCGAGGAACTACTTGTAGGTGCAGCCTAGAATTTATCCAACCAATTCACACGTGAGCAATCAATGAAACAATTAAACAAAGACCGTTCATAAGTTTCATCAAATTAAAGCAAATCAACTTAAGGTTACCTTGGGTCGGGTTTCCTCCAGATGAATCTCCATGTCCATTTCGTCTGGTACCACCTGAGCCTCCACTGTGCTCAGCACGGTTCACCTCGTATTGGGCGATAGCTTTAGAAATCCTTTCTTCCAGTAGAGAGTTCAATTCTTCAGCAGTCCTCGGCATCGGCAGAGGAGGTGGTTGGATAGAACCTTGAGTGTTCACAGCTCTCCTAGGTGCTATGTTCTTCCAAAACACAACACAACAGGGTTAGGTATTTATCTGATATCATCATACTAGATAGTAGTAGTACATATACGTATACATACACACACATAAGCAATATCAAACAATCCACCAATCATATAAATCAATTCATACAGCAACAAGCATGCATAAACAGATAAATACTGATGTGCCGTAAGATATTCACCGAGTTTTTATACATATCAGGACAACTTGTTACATCATTGTTTGTGAAGAAAACAAAAATGCATAAGGGTTACATCACCCAATAGTACAAGTTTAATACATATAAAAGACAAAATATCTTTCTTCACATTGGTGGTCCTTGTCTTCAAGTTGTACCCAAAACTCGGTCGTAGTCTTCATACCTAAAAATACTGCTCCATCAAAGTACCTGCAATGAAAAACCTGGTGGGCTGGTGGAGAGGGTGGGGGTGTGGGGAAAATCAAACTGCGAAGATGAGCCACTTCATCCTCGAGCTCGTGGACTCGACAGATGATGAAGCTGACCTGCTAATCTACAGTGTGAAACCGAGCAGCATGACCCTCAATAGGTGCACGAACAGGTGGTGGCGGAGATATCGGTGGGGGTGAAGATGGCAGTGGAGGTGTAACGGGTGGTGGATAATCTGGTGGAGGAGGTCGTCTCGCATCGGCCTAATTCTCCAACTCATAGACCCTACGACAAAGGATCTCAAACTAAAACTGGAGTGATAGAAGGAGATGGTCTCTAGTGTATCCTGTGTGATGTGAAGGATGGTATGGATCGGATAATGGCATCGTATACGGAGGGAATAATCAGGGCGACTGAACGTGTGGACTCAACTCCGGTGGGGGTATATGTAGATGACCAGAAGGCTCTCCCCCGTGAGTGGGAGGTGTATGAGGAAAAGCTGAAGCATAACGTATACTACGTACACCACTAGTATTGTCCGTTGGGACAGGTGGCTGTGAGGAACTATCACTGTCAACGTGAGTGGGAGTGTGAGGAGGTGTATGAGTAGGTGTAGGAATGTGAACGGGAGAAGCTGGTGCAATAGACATAGCACCATCATCATCATCAGTGGGATAAGCCCCTAGTCCAACAGCTAGAAGGGCTGAAGAGGTCACAGACTCAAAAGAGTCGGCAACAGAATCAGGGTCAGAATCAGAAGAGATGTTAATAACAGAGACAACGGGTGATGCTACGTCTAGGATGGCGATGTCGAATACCTCGCCATCACCCAGGTCGTTGTCAATGTGATCTACCTCAATCACAGGAACATCGATATCATCGTCCAAGTCAACAAAAAAGGCCAATCCTCAGCAGGGATGGCAGCGAGGGGAACAACATGGATTGGAAGGGGCTCGACAAGATGCTCGCCATCGGGATGTCCAATGATGAGCTGATCATGAATAGGTAGAGGAAAACCTAGAACGTCATCAACGAAAGGAATGTTGTCACCAAAGTCGGGTAAAGCGAAAGGCTGGAAATCATCAAGGTCGTCGTCATCAGATATAAGCTCGGGATCGGTCTTAGAGTCATAAGTGAAGATCTCAGGAGTTGGGGCAATCTCGTCGTCTGAAACAACAGCCATGGGATCATGCTCCTCCGATAGACCACTACTCTCAGACGAAGACATGTGTACCTGTAACATTAGGATCATAGCATATGTACATATATTAACTATTACTACTTAATTAATATATATAGTTACACACAAATAAGCAAGTAGTCCCTAGTTGAAGTTAAGTGCTACCCCTGTGCACCCTAAGCCTCGTAGTGTCCTTACTTAACTCTTTGAAAACAAGTTCAGGTAGTGGATATCGCGAAATGTTTTATTCAATGAAAAACTTTTGAAAAATTGTTTTTGTGAGAGGATCCTAAGGATTGTAGTCTAGACTCGAGAAGGAATCCTGGTTCACTACAATCGCAGCTCTGATACCAATCTGTCACACCCTTTTTCAAGGCGGAAGCACGAGGTGTGATCCTGAAAGGTTCTCATTGCATACGAACGGTAACATACTACATGATCATAAATCAACTCCACAATGCCATTGATATTAAATATCCAAAACAAAATTTAAGTTTTAAGTTTACATCCCAAATAAGATAATTGTTTGAAAAGTTTACAACTTCGTTCCAAAAACAAATATCAAGGTTTTAATCATTATATCACCACAGGAGGTGGGATATAACAACCAAATCCTACAAAAGTGGCATTGGAGCCTCGACACAAAATAACTAAAAACATAAACAACATCCTTGAGCAAAGAGGGACCGCGCGTACATCCACCTAGTTACCTGAAATACATGTAAGTTTTGGAAAATTGTAAACATAAGTTGGTGTGAATTCATGCAGTTTTGTGTAAAACATTTAAGTAATCATTGTAAGAATCATGGTATGTATTTGTACTTGAAAAAGTATTATGTAAATGTAAGGAAATCGAGATCGCTAATGGTTTGCGAGTCCACTAACATATGTAACGACATAGGAAGCATCCAAACCATAGGCATTTTACTTGTCGATTCACAACTAGAGACACAAAAGCATTCTCGGTAAAAATGTGGCCAAGAGTGTGGGTGCCTGAAACCCATTAGATCTAACCTTTTGTTCCACGGTCTAGGACTTACGTTGATTAATGGTGCTTATGACACCCTATTCGTGACATGATCTATAGTATCATTCCTTAGTTTTGTTTCTACTGTCACACCCCGACCGCGTTAAAACAACAAACCACGGCGGAAACGTCGGGGAGTGTCGTAACAGAATCATTGTTTCACAACACATGGATAAAAGTTCTGTTTTATTGATTTAAGTTTATTACATTGTATTGAAACTAGAAACAAAATATGAACAAATTGACTTTTATTATTATTAAGTCACTAAGGCCTCGTCCATTCCTATGTGAGCATGCACCAATATCATCATCAATCATCATCAACTATAGTACCTGAAACGTATGTGAAAATACGTCAGCATAAAAATGTCGAAGAGTACATAGGTTTTATGTGAGTGTCAGATTCATGGCTCGTTTACCTTTTGAAATAACTCAACAACTTTGTTATTCGATATTAGAAAACTTAATTTTGTAAAATGTTTGTATTGTAAATTAAATAATCAAGTCAAAACAGATTATTCATAAAACCTCGATACCATGAATCTTAACCCCAAAACATTTGTTTATGTAGACACAGATTTGTAAATCATTTTTGTATTAAAACTCGAAAGGTTTATACTGTTAGAAAAACCTTGTAATATAACTTCGTTTTGATAACCTTTACCTAAGTGATCTAGATAACGCAACGATATATAATGTGTTAAAAGCATTTATATATAGGAAGTACCAGCGGCGTATCCACCATGCTTTTAACACATTACACCCGCCCCGTTACCTAATCACTTCCCTAACCCAACGGTTCAAACAGTTCCAAACGGTTCACATAAATCAATCAGTTCCAAACGGTTCACATAGACCAAACAGTTCCAAACGGTTCACATAGACCCAACAGTTCCAAACTGTTCACATAAATCAAATAGTTCCAAACGTTTCATACAGATTAATCAGTTCCAAACGGTTCACATGGATCAAACAGTTCCAAATGGTTCAAATAGTAGTATACACCATAACATTTGTTTAAAAGACTCGAAATCATTTAGCATATATGAATCACCCCAAAACAGTTTAAAACGGTAAAAGAGGGGAACTATGTACTCACTTGAGAATGCTTAGAAGTCTTGTATAACAACCAAGCAAAGCTAGAGGGATCACGGAAATCAAACGGCACCTAATATAGGTAACTATGTTAATAAACCGGACCTAAATCGGGAGATCGGATAGGATGAGGTTTCGTAAACCAAATGAGTGTTGGAACTCATATGATATGGTTTAACAAAGCCTACATACTAAAACGGAACCTATCTTAAGTGCTTACGACCCATTACGACTCGTTAAGGTAGCTTACACCACTTTAACGCGTCGTTCGCGTAAAACACGTTCGGACCACCTAGCTAGTCCTATGACAAGTATTATATGCCTTAACATGTCTAATAATGTTACCTAATCAGTTTAGATATAAAAATTTAGGTTACATATGCTTAAAATGAAATTATGTGTGAAAAGGGCATTTTGGTCATTTCCTAAGGCATATAAATTACTTATCATACAACTAACTAAACGAAGTGACCATAAGGTATAACCTCGGAAGGTTATTCCCTATACAACTATGGTCACAAAACATGTTTGGTCAGATCCTAATGATCGACCAAACGGGTCGGGTTCGAAAGTCTAAGCGGTTGTTTAGACCGCTTATCTTACGACCCTATATAAGCACTAATCTAAAAGTGACGAGTTAAACATGTTAAAGCATGTTTAACAAAGTTAGAAAACAAGTTTGATATCAAAACAAAGGGTTTTGATACCCAAGAATAGTTTGGTTGCAAAATACGCATGAACGCGTATTTTGACCGAAACTATGACTTGTCACTACACCTAATCAATGTGGTAATCAGTAGGCATAGTCACAAGGGACTATGACCATCGTGATTACGCTCACGTTGCGAAGTTCAAACGAACTTCGTGTTGACCATTGACTGGTCAAAGCTGAAAATCAAACACTGTTTGACTTTCGTGCTTGAAAGGCAATAAAAGCACGAAAGAATACTTACAAAGGGTCCAAGCTAGGAAGATCTTGATCGAAATTGCTCAGGTATGAAGTGCTAAACCCCAACTTAGAGCAATTGAATCAGATTTGTGAGTTGCAAGAAATGAAAGTGTTGGGTATTTATAGAAATCCCACAACCATTAGAATCGTTCCTCGCAATTCGTGCTTCGATCTTGGCCATACATGTGGGCACAAGGTTTTAAAAACAATGGGGACATGAAATACCATCAAATGGTATTGCAAATCTATGATTAAAACCATCAAAAACAGGCTGGAAAGCCAGATTAAATGTTTCTGATCTGGACTGCTGATACGGCGTAAGAATAAGCTTAGGCTTACGCCCCAGGCCTAGCAAGTTTCACAGATTTACAATTTTAGTCCCTAAATGCCCTAAACTTGATATTTGATGCATTTTTGACACGTTTAAGCCCCGTTAACCCCATTTCAAGGCTCTAAAATGAAGTTAAAGTATAGGGAACTTAAAATATGCTTAAAATCATCTCGGATGTCGGTTTGTTTGGTCGTACGGTTGCGTTGTTCGGTTAATTACGACGAAACACGAACGGACACGAATAACGATCCAAATTACGCGACGAATGGGATTTTATCATGCCA
Organism: Helianthus tuberosus; assembly: GCA_030545235.1. Classification (NCBI taxonomy): domain Eukaryota; kingdom Viridiplantae; phylum Streptophyta; class Magnoliopsida; order Asterales; family Asteraceae; genus Helianthus; species Helianthus tuberosus. The sequence continues at coordinate 92,820,705 of CM060411.1, forward strand.
ATCACTAAAATAAAATATTTTAATGATTACATAAATTTTTGGATGCCCGGATATATTCAGAACGTAAGATATGTGCGAAAATGCAAACTTATGCACTTTTTGACGCTTTTAGTCCCTGTTTGACCAAAAAGTTTATTTCTTGCACACCGAACCCCTCAAAGCCTATTTCTAAGCCATGTGAAGGATATTTAGGGTATGTTTAACTTATGGTCATGTTCCAAAATTTTCGTTTCCATTCGATTCGGTATACTTTTGCAGTTTGACGCAAATAGTCCCTGCGATCGAATAAACTTAATTTCGACACACCAAACCCTCCAAAACTTATTTATAAGTTATGTAAAGGTTATTTAAGGTATGTTAAGCCTATGTCACTATTACGGAGTGTTTTTTGCATTAAACTGGTTATATTTACGCATCAGTTCGCGTATAACCTTCCAGAAAGCGATTTAAAGCTCGAAATCGAACAAGAATTGATATGTGCAAATGATACACATATTTTTACAAATCCCAAGTATGAAACACAATATTTCATTGATTTGGTATTTGTTTGATGGTCGCAGAGGCACAGATGTCAAATCTACATACCACAGTACATGTATTTTCCCCAAGTTTTAGAAAACAGGAAAGTGTTTAAAAGTGGGGACATGAACTCACAGTTTTGCGTAACTCACGTCGTAAACTTCACCGGCTGTGTTTGTAAGCGTCGTGACCTATAATTATTCAATGTACGTTAGTCACTAGACTTGTATCACACAAGTACAAGTCACCATCTTAAGTTTATGTATTTGTCTTTTGTATGTTCAACTCTTGCGAGTAGGGGTGAGCATGGTGCGGTTCGGTTCGGTTATTACCTATAACCGAAACTATAACCGCACACTGCGGTTATCAAAAAATCATAACCGTTCGGTTTCGGTTAATGCGGTTTCGGTTATTCGGTTATTGCGGTTAATGCGGTTTCGGTTCGGTTATAGGTCGGTTATTTTCATTGTTTCTAATGTTGGGACTTTAAATGGGCCAATAAGGTTGGGTCATGGTTAGTGTAAAATGTAATGGGCCAATAAGGTTGGGTCATGGTTAAAAGTTAAAACATTCAAATACTTCACCAAAGATACATATAGATTAGGCCATGGTTAAGCATTTAAATACAAACTTAAAGACTTATGGTGCTACGGATTTGGCTATGTTTAAAATATTCGGTTCGGTTCGGTTATTTGCGGTTATGAAAATAAGAATAACCATAACCGAACCGCAAAAATCGGTTATTAAAAATATAAATAACCAACCCTTCGGTTATTTCGGTTATCGGTTATTTCGGTTCGGTTATTTCGGTTACGGTTCGGTTAATTCGGTTGTATGCTCACCCCTACTTGTGAGGGTCGTGCCCTTGTTTGTCGGGTCTCGCCCGTTCATCGTGTCTTTGCACTTGAATTTGTATTGTTTATTGGTACATATATATTTGACTTTCCAAAAATATTTATTTGTTTATGAAGTCTTTGTTAAAGTAATAAGTGTTCAAAATAAACTATATTTTTCACTTGTCCATATATGTTACTTATATTATTTTCCAAAAATAAACATAAGTATGTTGTTAAATAATATTCTCAATACTATTTTTGTGCAAGTATACTTAGGAAAGTATTCTTGTATTTTTATGTAAATACTTGTGTATTTTACATTATTTGCCAAAAATCAATACTTTGATTTTTATTACTTTCCGAAATTAGATTTTTTGAAAATAATATACTTTTAAGACTTGTGTGGAATATATATATTTTATCATGCTTGAATATATATATATATATATATATATATATGGTAGGGCTATATAGAAAACCCTATCTATATAAAAAACCCTAGAAAACCCAACCTCCCGACATTTTTTTTTTTGAAAAAAATAACACATGTAATATACATGTTTTTAAGAGTTTTGGGCCAAAAAAAATCAAAAAAGCGCCGAAGGGATAATTTAAAAAAAAAATTTCAGCAATTTATGTCTTTTGTGCCTAACACATGTTAGGCACTGAAATTTGTTTATTTTTTTTAAAAAAAATCCCTTTGGCGCTTTTTTGTTTTTTTTGGCCCAAAACACTCTAAAACATGTATATTACATGTGTTATTTTTTTCAAAAAAAAAAATGTCGGGAGGTTGGGTAAAAATGGGGAGAGATTTGGGTTTCCAGAGTTTTCTACCTAAATACGGTTTTCTGTCTAGCATTGTCCTATATATATATATATATATATCGTGTATGGTATTTTTTACAAAACATTAAACCGTCAAATTAAGGTGGTAAATTTTACAAAATTCAAACCGTCAAATTAACTTAAGGTGGATTACAACCAGTCCTAAAAACTCCCTATCAATTCATAAAAACGGGATAACACGGACCAAGGTTCCCTTAGGCCATAAGACCATTAATTGCCAATTTAAAATTTCAACCCTGCCAGTTTATGTTTTAACCATTTAAGAAAAACCTTTTTATAATATAAGTACCATGTTATCAAAGGATATTACTGAGCCATGCTTCAATACTTTAAGGGCTTTAGCCCATCATGATTATTAAAATAAAAACAAAATTAAAATACTTACTGAGGAACACCAGAAAGATCTTCAAAGTTGAAAGATTTTATTCAGAACTTCAAATATTTTACAAGTGCAGAAATTAGAGAGAGAAAAGAGAGGGGCAAAAGATTGCGTGCCTCTTCACAATACAAACTTGCTCTATAAATAGCCACAGAAAGGAATCAATACCCGAGTGCACACTGGGCCCCATAGCAGTAGTGGATTCTTTTCTTTACAAAAAGCAAGAGCATTATTGAAAACAAACAAAATGAAAACAGACAAACAAGGAAAAGTAAAGGGGCACTATAATTTCCTAAATGCCGTGTATGATGACCTAACTTTCCCATTTTTTCAAAGATGCCGTGTATAATGGCTTTGCTTTTCCTCAAATTTCAAAGATACCCATTATGAGTGGGACCTTGGTGTCGACTCAATTATTTGTCTTTTTTCTTTTCCTCTTCTTCGGATTCCTTCTTTGGGGTAAACTCTTCTACCACTGTTTGAAGGTATGCTTCAAGATCATCATCCAGATTTATTTCTGGAATGTCTTCTATTGGTTGTGATTCTCCTGCTAAACATGAGAAACGTTTCTTATCTTCTTGGCTAGTGGATGAGATTGACATTGCTTTGGGGGAGCTTTCAGTAGCTGATTCAAAAAACCTTTTCAAATCCTTCTTCATTTCTTCCTTGTATAAGTCCAGAATTTCAGCCTTTGAGGTTGTGGAGACTGCTTGCTTATTTTGAATCCTTCTTGAAATTTGTTCAAAGGGACTTGGAAACTGCCTCTGTTGTCTTTTAACAATTTGAGTTTTATAATACTCAGTTTTATTGGTGATCAAATTTATTGTGTCTTGACCTTCCAATTCTTTTGTAGAGTTATTAACTCTTATCATTTTGGACCAGAACTTTGTATAAGAAGTTCGTTTAAGACAGGGAATATTATCCCTCAGGGTATAACCTGTTGTTTGTTTCCATCTCCAAATCCATGGAATGGAAAACTCTATGAAAAAAATACATTGAGGCTATTCCCTCAAACCAAGTTTTATTGTACTCGGCTTCTATGAGATCCGGAGAAACTGCTACCCATTCTTGATAAAGACCTTTGAATGGTTCAGGCAGAATCTGGACCGATGGACCATATAGAATGAACCATTTTTGGAACCAACTTGGAATTCCATCTTTATGAATCTTGTCACTCACTTTTATGAACCATGAGTGTTTCTTACTAGGATTTTCATAAAACAAACATTTTTCAAAACTTTGAATATAATCCCAATAATTATATTTATAAGTTTGTCTGTTAGAATTTATAAACTCCTTTTCATTTAAAGTATTTAATCCCCATTTTTGAGGAGATAAAAGATGTTTTATAAAAATCTTGCTAAAATTAAATGAACTTTTAATTTTATCTGCTGGATAAAAATGTCTTAATTCAGCAGACTCAGAAACTTGTATAATGCTTTCATAATATTGCCTTGGTTTATAAGAAGTAGCACCATATGATGCTGGTTCTAAATATTTTTGCATCAAACACCAAGGATCATCAAAAAACTTTTTATCTTCTTGTTTTAAAAGAATTATTTTCTTCTGTCTATCGGATATAACCCATGACTCTTCATCATCATCTTGTGCTATATGAGCATAAGAGGGAGCCTTTGAAGCCTGTTCTTGTGCCTTTATAATAGCCTGTTCTTCTTCTTGGGCTTTTATAATAGCCATGATCTTTTCATATGATGGATCATTGGGACTTATTTGAATTCCCGTATTATTATTCGAACTACTAGAAGCAATATCTGAGGCTATGAGCCTTCTTCTTCCTTGCTGGACCAAAACTAAATCTTGGCCTCTTCCTCTTCCACCTCTTCCCCTATAAGTGGGAAAAGATTGTTTTCCTCTATTATGAGGAATCATTCCTGAAAATATAAAATCAGGCTGATGAGATTATTTTCTCATTTTCTTCAAGAACCTTTATTCGATTCCTAATATTGTTTAGAACAATATATTCATCAGTAAGATCTTTCCACGTATTAGGATTGCTATAATCATTACTTAAATCATGAATTCTAAAAACTGTCATTCTTTTCATGATATAACAATTATTTTTCTCCATTTGGATATTATCAAAAACTCTTTTTAATGGACCCCTGGCCTTTGTCATTTTGACACCTGCAATTTAAACAGAAGATATTATCTTCAAATATTCTCTAGTTAGAAAATCTGGAAGACTATTTTCTTCTCCTTTTTTATATTGTATTTCGAAATCAAAAGGAGCTAATTGAGATTGCCATCTGGCAAACATTTGTTTTGAAACATCATGTTTAAAATCTTTTTGAAACATGAATTTAGCTGCTTGACAATCAGTTTTAATAATAAACTTTTGATTATATAAATCATCTTGAAATTTTAAAACACATTTTAAAATTGCTAAAATTTCTTTTGCAATAGTAGCATATTTCTTCTGGCTATCAAGCCATTTTCGTGAATGAAACCTAACAAGATATTCTTGTTTAGTTTGAGGAGAAATTTGTTTTAGAATTCCCCCATAACCTAACTCTGAGGCGTCTGTTTCTATAATCTTAGGCCAATTAGGATTAGCAATAGTCATACAAGGAAGACCTAAAACCTTTTTTTTTATTTTTATAACAGCTTGGGTATGATTTTCATCCCAAGGTTTTGGATTCTTCTTTAGTCTATCATATAAAATAGAAGAATCTTTAGCTAAATCATGATAATAAGGGGCTATATAATTTAGACTTCCTAAAAACCTTTGAAGTTGAGTTTTATCAGGAAATTTAGAAGCAAATTCTATACTTCTATTAATAGGAACTATCTTCCCTTTTTCTATAATATGACCTAAAAATCTGATACTTGTTTGAAAAAGCATCATTTTAGGGCTAGATATAACTAATCCATTTTTTATAATAATAGTTTTAAATATGTCAAGGTGTTTAAAATGAGTTTCAATATCTTTTGAAAACACCAATATATCATCTATATAAACAATTATAAAGCTTGAAAAAGGAATGAATATTTCATTCATAATTTTTTGGAATTCTGAAGGGCATTCTTCAGACCAAAAGGCATAACATTCCATTCATATTTTTCAAAAGGAACATTAAAAGCAGTTTTATACCTCTCTTTTTTATCAATTTGAATTTGCCAATATCCAGATTTTAAATCAAATTTTGAAAATATTAAAGCATCATATAATCTGTCCAGCAAATCCTTTTTATTAGGAATTGGATATCTAATCCATTTCAAAACTTTATTCAGAGGTTTATAATTTATAACTAATCTAGGAACACCTCTTTCAATCTCAGAATGTTTATTAACATAAAATGCAGTATATGACCAAGGAGACTTTGAAGGATATATTAATCCTTTCTGTTGTAATGACTCAATCTCCTTTTTACATAACTCTAAATATTCCGAATTCATCTGACAAGGTCTTGCCTTGGTTGGAATATTACTTTCTATAAAATCTCCTTCATAAGGCAAAGAAACAATATGTTGTTTTCTATCCCAAAAAGCATTTGGATGATCATTACATATTTCCATATTAAACTGATTCTTTATGGTTTCTATTTTTAATATTAACTTTGGATTTTTTGATTTTTCCTCAATCGTATTAATTTTAATTTCTTCTTTAAGAAAATTAATTTGGTTAGTCTTAGCTTGTATAAAAAATTCATTCAAAAATTTTTCAAATGGCTGAGTTATGAACTCAAAATACAATTCTTTATTGTTATAAAAAGCCTTAAATCCTTTTTTATTAACCTCTTTTAAAGGAAATATTTTTGAAAGAAAAGGAGTTCCTAATATAACTTCATTTGTTATATTTTTTACAAGAACAAATGATAAAGGAATACATTCTCCATTATTGCAAATCTTTGCATTAGGGATTTTATATTCTACTCCCATATCTTGCCTATTAGCTGCTTTAAGAATATGAGTAGTTTTTTCAAAATATTTTGTAGGAATCAATCCTTCACTTAAGCAATTTAGATCTGCTCCGGAATCTATAAGAGCAACAAAATTCTTTTTAAAAGTATTTTGAATTAAAAGGGTTACTCTAACTAACCATTTTTGAGAAATAAATTTTTCTATTTTATTAATAAACTCTTCTCCTTTATTTTTAATAATTAAAGGGGGAAAATCCTTATCATAAGTCTTAGTAGGACTAGTAGTAGGAGAAGGAATTTTATAAGATGTTTCTCCTATTTCATGAGTAGAAGATTTATAAAAAGATTCATCTACTATGATTTTCTCTTCAAGATTTATAATTCTTTTTTCAAAACTAGAATTTCTTTAAATAAACAATTTCCTGTTTTAAATTGCTAATTTCAATTTTTAAATCTTCCGACGTAGAAGAATTATTTTTTCTATTATTTAATATATTATGAACATGTTTCATGGAATAGGGACCTTCATGTTCCTTTATTTCTTTTTGAACTTCTTTATTTTGAAGTTCTTCATTTTGATATAACATCTGAAGAATTTTTAACTTTTCTTCTGGACTTCTAATTTTGTTTAAAACATTTCCCAGAATATCACTATCTATAACATTTATCTCATTATCACTAAGGTTATTATCCTAGAATTGAGACATGACTTTATATAACATTTCATTATCAGAAACAATTTTATTACAACAATTTTCTTGACAATTATCAGAACAAGAACTTTCCTCTGAACTATAATCAGAGGATTCTTCGAAATCAAAAATTTTATATAATTCATTCTTGATATCTTCTTCTATCTCAAGACTATTAATTTTCTTTCTAACAGTTTTTCTTTGGCTACATTCATTAGCCTTATGACCCTTCTTCTTGCATATATAGCAAGTAGGAACCCATTTTTCTTTCCTTTGGGTTTTTCTCCTTTCTCTTTTTTCTCTACGTTTTTGGAAATATTTTTCTCTTTTTTCCTTTCTGTATTTTTTATAATATTTTTCGTTATCAAAATTTTTTTCTTTGGTACAATCCATACCAAATTGCTCACAAAATTCTTCTAACTGTCTTTTTTCTGTTAGGCTTTGTTTTTTAATTTGTTGATTTAATTTTAACTCATTACAAAGAGCTAAACCTTCTTGAACACAGACTCCTATTAGTCTGTCATAAGTATAATTATCATAAGGAATTTGAATATTATTACCCCTAAGGACTTTCCTTACTCTTTCAGCAAATAAGGATGGAAGGCCGTCAATGAACTTGGACTTCCAATGAGAACTATTATTCTCTAGTAGCTCATAGACTCTACTTAAAAATACATCTTTATACCATCTAAAAGAGGTTAAAGTATGACATTTAAGACCATTTAACAAAGTTCTAATGGTTTCAGAATTATCAGACCATCTACCTGTAAAGTGTTCTATAATAGTTATAATTAAAGTGTAAACAGCATCAGAAACTTTATTATCACCCTCTTGTCTATAATGTTTATAAATTTGTTCTTGTTTATCACTTATATAATTATCCCACCATCCTTTTAACTGACATGTAAAGCCTGCAGTTATCATTTTACAGACTACTTCATCAGTATTTTGATTATTTTTAGCTATGGTGGCATACATCAACATTCTATGTGTCATAGTATAAACTTGTCTATCAGTATAGCCATCTAAATTCCATTCATAAATGGCTTTTCCATTATAAGAATTATTTATTTCTAATTCTTGTTCCTCATGAAGAACATCCTGAGGAGTAGGCCTATGATAATAATATAATCTTTGTCTAGGTCTATCAGAATACTTATTATTATATTTATCATAACTCTTATGTTTTTTACCTCTTCCAAATTTATTTATAGAATCAGTAACATAAGCTTCATAAGTATCATTATCCATGTTTTCCATATCACTCAAAACATTAAGTTGGACATTTGAAAACTTTTCTTTTATGATTTCAATTAAGTCATCCATAGACTTCAGCTCTTCTTCAGGTTTTATTTTATAATTATCTATTTCAGGAGGAGGCTGAATAGTAGCTTTAGCTAATATAGCTGGTTCAGATAATTCAGGAGACTTTTTATTACTAGACTCTCCTATTTCCTTTTCCTGATTTTCTAAAACCTTATCAATTTTATTGTTTATTTCATGAATGGTTTCATTTAGATTTTTGAGACATAAATTAGTATAATTATTTTGTTGTATAATATGATTAACATGAGAAATACTGGCAGTCATTAACCCACTACCTAAAGCTTTTTTAAAAGCAGCAAAATGAATTATATCATTTTCTTTTGTCATTTCAAAATCATTTTGAGGAGGAAAAATAGATTTTATAATTTCTCCTGTAATTAATTTATAATTTTTCTCAATAACTGAAATATATTTCAAAGAATATTTGTTTATAAATCAAACAGGAAATTCTATAATTTCCTGGACATCATCCAAATCTTTATAAAATTCTCTTCCTATTTCAAATCTTTTTTCTCTAGAGTATGACTCTAAAAACCAATCTTTAAATGGTTGCCAAATCGGATGTCTAAATTTTTCACATATTTTCTGTCTTATGACAGATCCAGGACTAAAATCAAGTTTTTCTTTATTCATTATAAACTAAAACTCATGTGTGAGACTGTATCATCCTCACTAACAGGTTGGTATATACCTGAAACTAAATTGTTATCAACATTCAGATTTTCTACTCTACTATTTCTTATTTGAGAAGTAGAGGCTCTAGAAGATTCTGGTAAATCTACTTTATAATCTAGAGGTGAAATATAAGATTTAGAAGAAATGGATTTTAAAATTTTTTTATCTTTCCTTTCTTCTTCAAATTCTATTTCTACATTTCCTTTAGGAGTTTCTATTAATCTCCTTAGCTTATGATTTATCTGTGGTTGTATTTTAACAGCCCTATTAATGACCCAATTTTCTGGAAAAGTGATTTCTTCCCATTTAACTGGTCTTCTTATAGAAATATTAGATTTTCCATAATTTGTTTCTATTAAAATAGTTTCATCGCTAGATTTATCAACTCTTTTATATCTAGCATTCATAGTAGTAAGTAAACGATAATAAATTCTATAACAGATACATATAACTTCAGATCCTTCAGCATAATTATAACCATGCGTTTTAACATATAAAGTCAAAGCATCATCAATATTTTGATCTGTCAGAGATAAATGAACATCAGGATAAACATTAAAATATACTGGACCATGTGCCAAGTTGGTTTCTATTATACCCATTAATGATTGTTTCCAGTTTAAATTACGAGCATCTCGTAAAACAGCTATAAAACTTTCTGGTAAACCTTTTAATGTTAACGGTTTAAAAGCAACTTGAACTAAACCAATATGCATAAAATTAAACTCTTTTTTATATGTGTTTATGTCAGATATGTTTAAAAGTTTTATTACCATTTCCTCATCTTTTATAGAAGCTGATTCTTCAGTGGTTTTAACCACATGTTTGTTTATTAAATTATCAAAATTTCCAATTTGGTATATAACCTTAGGATTTATATGAGGGATTGTCCACTTATTAAGTAGATAAAGATCTTGAGGTATATCATATTCCTCATTAGTACTATTTTTAATAGTACTTTTTTTCTAAATAAATTTAACATGATTAAAATTAAAGTATTGAAACAAGACATACAATAACTTCCTTGGATTCCATGGCTCTGATACCCCTAAGGACTTTCCTTACTCTTTCAGCAAATAAGGATGGAAGGCCGTCAATGAACTTGGACTTCCAATGAGAACTATTATTCTCTGGTAGCTCATAGACTCTACTTAAAAATACATCTTTATACCATCTAAAAGTGGTTAAAGTATGATATTTAAGACCATTTAACAAAGTTCTAATGGTTTCAGAATTATCAGACCATCTACCTGTAAAGTGTTCTATAATAGTTATAATTAAAGTGTAAACAGCATCAGAAACTTTATTATCACCCTCTTGTCTATAATGTTTATAAATTTGTTCTTGTTTAAAACTTATATAATTATCCCACCATCCTTTTAACTGACCTGTAAAGCCTGCAGTTATCATTTTACAGACTACTTCATCAGTATTTTGATTATTTTTAGCTATGGTGGCATACATCAACCTTCTATGTGTCATAGTATAAACTTGTCTATCAGTATAGCCATCTAAATTCCATTCATAAATGGCTTTTCCATTATAAGAATTATTTATTTCTAATTCTTGTTCCTCATGAAGAACATCCTGAGGAGTAGGCCTAGGATAATAATATAATCTTTCTCTAGGTCTATCAGAATACTTATTATTATTATATATATATATATATATATATATATATATAGGGTCAGGATTTAGAGAAAACGGTAGAAAGTGTGAGAACGGTGAGAACGCTTATGGATGTCCGATCAAAACAATCTATGGACTAGATTGGCGCGGTGACGTTTTCGTAAATAACATCAATTTTATTACGTGGACGCACTTCATTAAGGGTAAAAAAGGTAAAACATCATTTCTCACATAAAACGCCATTGAAAAATAAAACGCCAAATAAATACAAAACGCCAATTTTATCACTACGTACTTTTTTCTGTGTTCTCTCTGGCTACAAAAACGCCATAAAATATGAAACACCATAATATATAACGCCAAACCTTACATCCGGATAAATGTTAATTACATTTTTTGTTATAAAAAATAATATCCCGCCTAAACTACGTGCCAAAAAAAATTCTATAAATAGAAACGTCTCACCACCTTCCGTTTATCACACCAAAAAAAACACACAAAAACACAGTGGTTCCTGAAAAAAAATACAACTCAATGTAAAACGCCAAAAAATACAACGATGGCAAACATCTTTTCTTTGATAGTCAGTAATGTTCTGCATGAAGTTTTGCTGAATGATTTGTTACGTGAGTGTAGTAAGATTTTGCTGCATGAGATGGACAAAATTCAGAAAAGAGGGACTGATGACACCCATATGTCATTCTGTCATCTTTGTTCTTGAAGAAGGTTTGGATGATTAGAAGAGACCTATCCCAGTATAAATGCTACTTTGGCCTCGATGATTATAATGAAGACGACGGGTAGATAGCATCCACCCACAAAGGGTTGATCTATGTCTCCAACATCCACAAAGACACTTCAACACATGAACAAAGAAAATAAACCACGCCAAACCAAAAACGCCATTTATTTGTGACAGTTCTTGTAGTTTCAAAAGAAAAAAGAGACTGATGACACTGAAGATTTAGATCATAAATTACTTCTGTTTTGTTTTGTTTTTTTTTTTCTTTATCTGTTGCTTGTTTTGTAATTACAGTTAATAAACAACAAAAGTACATTAATACTATAATGAAAAAATATAATAAAACGCCAAAATGAGCAAATGCTTGTAAAACGCCATTATGCCATAAAACGCCCCAAAAAAACTACCAAACTATAATAAAATTACTTTGAACAACTACTATTATAAAAAAAAGAGTGAAACAATGTGCAAAGAATATAAAACAAAAAAAGTCCAATCGTTATCTAAACGCCATTGGAAAACAAAACGCCATAATTACAGTCGTCAAGATTAGACGTGTTACACCATAAAAACAGTTGAGTCTGAAAACAAAACACGGTAACTGCAAAAACAGTAAAATGAAACGACGGAAAACATAATTACTAACATTTATTATATTGAAAGCAAAATACTTGGGGAATTAAATTTTCAAAACGCCATAATTACCTGTCATGCACGGGAAAAAAAAGTCAATATAAAAGAAGACCATGAGAACACAAGCTCAAACACGCCAAAAACATTGACTAAAAGTCTAAAACGCCACATATTGTCCAAAACGCCAAAACTTTAAAAATGGCTAAGGTTATTGCATGGAGGTTTGAAAGGAAAGAGAAACGATTCATCGTAAAGTTCTCTTATAGGAGAAGGGTAAAGGTAAGGACAATCAAAGTCATGCTTGGAATGAATGAAGGGGTTCAGAGGGATATCCTTGTCACACCCTGACTTTTGCGGAAGCGTGATTATGTGTGACTTGCTTAATATCATTGCATTCAACCATAACAAACAACTATATGATAAAACCATGATGTTAATCCATAATTAAATTTCAAAATATTACAACCAACATTCTTTTAAATACAAACACAGACTTCAAGTTTTGAATACAACACAAACAGAGTTTTAAGTTCCATAGGACTTCACAAAAGACACTAACAAACTAGGCTTTGAACCATGTATCTTATCCAAGATAGAATACATAACTCAAACCCTTCAACACTGATGACATCTTTTATTAAAGACACAACTTGAAAACTTCAGCGCCCGCCAGATCCATAATCAGTTTCCTGAAATACATGTAGTTTGAAAACATCAACAAAAGTTGAGCGAGTTCATGTGTTTTGTATGTGAGCTCGTAATAAACTTTGTAACCATAGTATTTGTGTATTTGTAAATCCCGGTATGAAAGCAACAAGGAATAGATCAATTAATGATTTGCAAGGTCATTAATATGTGTGCAATGGTGTAGGAAGGCTCAATCCTTTGCGTATTTCGTATCGGGCCTCCCGGCTGGAACGACATAGTCACCATATGCGGTCAACTCGCGGACCCATGGGTGGGGCTCGCAACACCCAAATAGATCTATCACTCATGCCCCTCGGTCCTTAAACAAGGATTAATGGTCTCAAGTTAACGCCTACCTATTCACATGATCTAACAGTATTTTCCTTAGCTAACCATACCATTTGTAATCATTGTATCATTTGTAACATGTATTTCACCCCCGAGGTAATAAAACCGAAAACAGTTAAAAGAAAAGGGGGACATGAACTCACTCTCTTGCGTCTCGAAATCCACTGTAACTCAAAGCTGCTACTCGTTCACACGACTACCTACAAACGTACTATGGTTTATTAGACGGATGGGTCGTGCCTTAACTTTTGTCTTATTTAGTATCTTTGAGTTACATCTTCTTTGTGTCATAAATATTATTCCATGTGTATAACTATTTGTTAAAATAATAAATATTTTAACTTAAATTATATTTATCAATTGTTGGAATATTTGTTAAAATAATATATTTTAACTTATTTGTTTTGTAATCCATCAAAGAATATTTTCCCCAAGGATGGGTATACTTATACATGTGTTCTTAACCTTGTGTATTTTGCCAAGTATTGATGGCGTATTCCGGTGTGTATTCATACGTACAAGAATACGTATTTTTATTGTATTTATTAAGTATCTATATACTTAATTTTTGTATTATACTTTCCGGAATAATATTTCTAATAAAAATTCACCAATATATATTCTTAAAATATATATTTTAAGAAAACTTTCATAGAAAAATTATCTATAATTTTTCCCTTGGCAAAAATAATTGTATTTTCATTTAAACCTCAAAAATAATATATTTTCAAGTTTAACTTAGGAAATAATTATAAATCCATTTTTCACTCAAAATAATATATTCTAAACTTGTTTGAGAAAATATATATTTTCTTCCAAAATTAATATATCTTCTAAAAATTCAAGGAAACATATACATTTTTCCTTACTCAAAAATAATATATTTTATTCTTGTCAAAAATATGATAAATTTCGTAACACTTGCAAAAATCATATTTTTTTCCTCTTGGTTTCCAAAATACCGTTTATCAAAATATACTTATGAATTTAATTCCGGAATATTTTGTAGTTTATATTCCTTGTTCGGTTTCTCAAATTTTTTGGTATAAATTATATATTTATTTTCTTGGGATTTTGTTAATATTTTGTATTGTAATTCTTGGTATTTTGTTGAGTTATATTATTTCAAGTCCTAAAATAATATAACTAATACACATAATATACAAGTAATCACACACATGGTGACATCTAAATATATATTTTCCTAAATACATATCTAGTCACTTTTATTATCAAAAACCAACCTCCAATATTTTGTAATTTTTGTAACAAAAATTATGGCAAACTTTATATGAAAAATCATGATTAAAATATACTTGTAAATACTTGTTTAAAAATAATTTTCTAAGTGTTTAATTTCTAGAAAAAATTTGCCATAGTTTCCCCTTAAAAACGGAGGTTTCCATGCTTTCAAAGCATATCATTTTCTTTTATAAATCATCACAGTTCATCAACAAAGCAAACAATACTTACCAAGTGCCGAAATCAAGCATTTTACACTATTTCATGAACTTGAAAGTTTATAAAAATTTGTAGTAATTTAGTAGAGTGTTTAGTAAGCTTAGTTACCCTTTAAAGTGTGGTTATTTGTTTAAAAATATCATTCTTGATGATTTTAGATCTTTACAACTTGTAACTTGATTTTCTAAAAATATTTCTTCTTGAATTTTTCTAGTTAATAACATGTTTCTACACTTGATTAACCACTAAAAATGTGATTATTTCTTTAAGAACCATGTTTATGTAAATCTCATAAGTAAACTTAGTTTTTTGAGAAAATCATTTTTGAAATCACACATTTACAAGACTTATATTACACCTTGATCATCATTAATCAAGAAAACACTTCATACTTCAAGTTCATGCTTACAGATAAGGATGATCATCTTGATTTATAACATAATCATCATCTCATCTTGCTAGATCATGTCTTTAATCACAATCTAGCAAGTTTCACATGATGTTTAACATCATTAACACAATCAATCAAGAAGCATATAAACACTTAAACAACATAGATCCTTATGATTTTTAGTCATATGTTAAAGATTATGCTCTTGATCTTTAGTGTTCTTCATGATTAGTTACTTATATCATCTTTTAACCAACTAAACAAGATGTAAGATGTAGAAGGCTAGGGATAATGTTCAAGAAGATGAAGATAATGAACTTGGTGGTTAATAGCTTGTGAGAGAGGTCCTTCCACTTCCAAAGGCTGCTTGTTTCTTACACCTTTGTATCACTAGGGAATGGATGGAAATGAAGTGAAAGTGAGGGTGGTGGAGGGTCTTGGTTTCGGCCGAGAATGGAGGAAGGAAAGGGAGAGATGAAGTGTTGGTGTGTTGTGATGAAAATGAGAAGGTTGTGATCTTGTGGTTATGTTATAAATCCTCCAACAAGTGTTTAACTAGTGTGTAATATGTTCTCAAAGTAGCAACATGATCCAATAAAATATTCACACAAAATCAAGGGTGGGCCACCTTATGGTGACCGTAAATAGAGGGGGGTGTAGATTAGGTTGTAATGGAATGTTAAGAATAATAGTTGAAATCTAATGGTTTAGTTAGTGTATAAGTTGTTATGATGTTATATAGTGTGTTATGATGTTCGGGGACCATTACTAGCTCGGGAATGATAAAACAATGCTTCTAGTGAAAATTTGGTGTTTCGGGTAGTGTCCGGTTGTTTGGTTGGTTATTGGTTCGTTAAGGTGCTAAACTATGCAGTTTAGTGTGCTTTATGTTACCTTTTGTGACAGTTTTGATTCCCGACACTTAGGAAAGTATTCTGGACCATTTAACCATAATTCTGCATAATATTATGTTGTTTAAAAGCTGATTTTTGCTGAATTCTGCAGAATTCTGCAGTTTATGAGAGTTTTAGGCACTTTCCGGCACTTAAACTATCACTAGGAAGACAGTTTTATGATCCTTACTTTCCTACACACTATACTAGTGTAACTCTTGGTTTCTGGCACATTCCGTGTCTCAATACCATGTCTGTCTAAGTACTGAATTCCGTCAGCATTTTTCTGATTTGTCTGATAACTGTGCTAACTTTGTTTCGTGCATCATTTGAATCAATAAAGTATTGCATGCAATAATGATATGACATTATGCAATATGTGATGCACATGTATGTATATGACAATAATCAGATAACATTCATGTCATTAATATAGATCATCACAGTCATTAAGTCATAAATTATTGTTTAATCAATGTACGAATACATGAAATTTTGACAATTGTCACAATCCTGGCCCTTGGGGTTCCAATGGCCAACGATTGTGAAAGAACCCGAACTGTAATAAAAAGACTGAAGAGAAAATTTCCGGCAGAAGATGATGAAGATGATGATGATATTGACGATACTCCTCTATCAAAACTTAGCAGTTGGGTGATGCATGAGGAAGAAGGAACGCTTGAAGTGACTTATAAAAACGGGGTGCAATATTCATTGCTAATGGAAGAAATGTTGAAGACATGGTTGCTATCTATCATTGAATAGCTCTGTGATTTAGCACCTTCAAACGATCCAAAATCCTAGGATGTTGTGATACTCAAGAATAGGCTGCAGCAAAGAAGAGAAGAGCTAATGGCGTTATACGCAAATCTAAAATTTGATGATGATGAATCTGAAGAAAATGATGAACAAAGCGATGGGTACATCTTTGATGTAATCCCACCCACGGAAGACTATTTAATTTTTATTTCGTATTATTGTAATTTTATAAAACATTAATCTATGGTAATCAATTATTAACAAAAAGATCCAAAACGCCAAAAAATGACATGGAAAAAGCCATAACGCCAAAAAAATTAACTATGTGACACAAAAAGAATTAATTCAACGAGAATAAATCTAAGAAAAAAAGTAAAACGCCAAGTAATTAATGATTCTAGATAACGCCAAAATATCTTGCACGCAAAAAATAAAGCAGCATGTCAAACGCGAAAATCAGGAAATGAGAAGAATACTAAAAAGACAAAAAAACCCCTCGGACCCTGATCATGTCCCGCGCCATGTGTTGGGCCAGGATGCGTTCTCACCGTTCTCACACTTTCCACCGTTTTCTCCTGATCCCGTTCCTATATATATATATATATATATATATATATATAGGGGACCGCTAAAATGAGAACCACCTCGAGTTGTAAGAACCGTGAGAACTACACCGTACGGGGCGAGGTGGGCCAAATTTTTTTTTCATAAACGTAGATGCGTGTATTATAAACACATTTGTAAAAAAAAATCAAAAAAAAATGTCGTGTGTGTAGTTTTGAGCACCACAAGTTTGTGTTTACGGGTACCGTAAATCTTACCGGAAAATTTACGGTACCCGTAAACACAAACTTGTGGTGCTCAAAACTACACACACGACATTTTTTTTTAATTTTTTTTACAAATGTGTTTATAATACACGCATCTACGTTTATGAAAAAAAATTTGGTCCACCTCGCCCCGGATCAAAAAGTTCTCACGGTTCTTACAACTCGAGGTGGTTCTCATTTTAGCGGTCACTTATATATATATATATATATATATCTGTTATTCACTCGATTTTTGTATAATTTCCATTAATTGGTAATAGTTATATATTTGTCCAAATATATATAGTTATGTCCAAAAATTGTTCAAAGTCCATATGTTTGTGGAATATATTTATACAAATCTATTTCCTTGTATTTGTCCATATACTCTTCTTGAGAAGAATTTTTGTATACTTGTATACTTAAGTATCCTTATGTATTTGTATGTGTATTTTGGTATTTATACTCATTGGGAGTATTTAGTGTATTTTTCAAGTTTCTAATACACTACTACATATAATACACATAATATACACTTAGGACAAAATTTGGTGATCACTAAATATATATATTTTCCTAAAAATATACATACTTAATGTTAATGTTAACTTGAAGAAATCATCATTTCTTAACTTGAAATTTCATACAAAAATTAGGAAACCTCGGTAAATATTTTTAGGTGAATTTTTGGGGAATAAGTTTCACCAAAACTTATATTTTTCTAAGTGTCAAAATTTTATAAAAAATTTGACATAGTTTCCCCTAAAAATGGAGGTTTCCCAGTTTTCAAAACATGTGTTTATTTTCTTTTTAACACCAAAAACAATTTCTGACAATTTTCACAAATAACATACACTAATTATTTCATGTAAAACATTATGGTGAACTTGATTTTTGCTGAAAATGTGTAGTCTTTTAGATCTACACTTTACATACAATGATCTTCCAAAATCAAGTGTTCTTGTAAATTTTAAACAAACTTTTTATGAAACTTTAAATTACTAACCAAACCATCCATGAGTTTTAAGGTTTCAAAGTCTTGAAAATCATGTTCTAAAACCATTTTTATGTTCATTAAAAAGATCTTTATGTTTAAAACCATGTTTCATCATGGATCTTTCAAGATCCATACTTAACATCCTTGAATCTTACATAAACAAGCTTCTTGATGAACCCTTAACAAACTTTTCATGGATTTTAGTTTCAAAAGTTAGTTTTACATACACTTTGTTACTTCAAGAACACAAGATCATGCTTCAAAAATCATCTTTCAAGTTCACATAAAGGTTTCACAAGTTCATCTTCAAGTTTAACCATGGATCTTTCAAGATCCATGCTTAAACTTGTAAGATCTATGCTTCTAACAAGCTTAACATGATAGATCTAAGCATATACACAAGATTCAACATCAACAACTTCATCACAAACATCAAACATCACTAAAATCACTTATTTTCTTCATGATTATGTTAGATTCTTACATCTTCATCTTTTAAAGTTTAGTTTGTTAGATGGTGTGACTTGTACATAACATAAACATGAACTAAAATAGTGTTTAGGAGGCTTACAACTAGCTTTATTGGCTAGGGAAGTGGCACAAGAAGGATGAAGATGAAGATAGAAGTATATAAGAGGTTAAAAGCTCCACAAAGAGGTCCTTCAACTTCTAACACTTGTAGCCTTCTTAGATAGCCTCCATACACCTTAGATGCACCTTGGATTACTTGTTTGAAGCTTGAAAATGATGATGGTAGTGTAGTGTGGGTGAGCCGAGAGCAAGGGAGGGGAAGGAGAAGAAAAGGAGTTGAAAATTTTGAATGGAGTTATGAGAAGTGTGAACTTGTAGTCTTGTTTATAATCCTTCCAACAATCTAATATCCACAAGATTATGTGCTCCATATCTAGAATACATAAGGACCATCTTAATCAAAAGAGATGTGGGCCCTTTGGGGCCGGTTTTCATGAAAGGGGGGAGGGGGGGTATTATGTCAAAGTTTGAAAGTTCTGGATTTTATTGTAAACTAGAAGGTTTAACTTAGTTTAAGTGTTTTTATGATTTTTAAGGTGTTTTATCACCATAACTAGCTTAATATCATAAAAACAATGCTTCTAGTTTAATTTTGTTGTTTTGGGTAGTGTCCGGTTATCCGTTTTGTTAACGGTTCGTTAAAGTGCTAAATTGCGAAGTTTTGCTAGGTATGAAGCACCTTTTGTGACAGTTTTAATTCCCGATACTTTGTAAGTTATTCTAGACACTAAAACATCGATTCTGGATAATATTTTGGTGTTAAAATGTTGTTTTTGTTGTTTTTCTACTGAATTCTACAGAATTCAGCATTTAAAGTGAGTTTCGGGTGTCTTTTAGTGCGTATTTTAGTTTCCGGAAAGTGTATATGTTAACCCTTGTATCCACACTTGGGTTTTAATGTGTTTTTGATGTTGGATCTACTCCTAGGCTCTAAATCTATTGTCTGACTGTTTTCTGCGGAAGTGCTGACACAGTGTGTCTTACGGTGAGTTTACTAGTCTTTCTGACGCAACGCTTAATGTAATGCACAAGGCAATATTTGAAGTATAAAACATGCATGAATTCATATGTAAAGCAAGTAATCACACAATGTTGATGATTAAGCACATAATTGCAGATAATAAATAATAAATAAATAGTACGGAAATTACCGGTTTGGTGCCAGTTGTCACATAAATCACTTTCAAAAAACGAACACGTTGCAGACTCAGACGTCTGCGCGTGGTTTGCGTGAGGCAGACATAAGAGGTTTGGAAGTGCTTTTCACAAAAAAACAAACACCCCCTATGTAAATGTTCACGGAGCTTATTTTGAATAGTTTTATATTTTATTAAGGTTCTAGTCTTTTTGATGATATTTTAGAACGTATTCTTCGATAGAATCAATTTGTATTAATCAATTAGGGACATTTATATAACTTGAAACTACCTAGAAAAAAAACTTGCTCGAAATCAACTAGCTTTCAAACTTTAGCTCAATTCTGCTAGTGAACAGCGTATCACAAACAACTGAAACTACTAAAGACATACATAAACATACGTAAACCCAAAACACACAATTGTTGAGAAACTTTCAAATATGTAATGATCATTACTATGATAACTATATGTACCCATATTAGATCCGTAAACAGGAATTAAAATATATATATACTTATATTAAGACATTTGAGTGTAAATATAGAAAATGGTCGAAAGAAGCAACGTGAGACGCCTCAAAAATTGGTGGGTTGTGTTCCATTTTGTAATAAGATGTCTCAATCATTGAGGTTTACATTTTCCAGGTTTATTGATAAGTAAATGTTAAGAATAATAAAGTTAATTCATATACTATTACATTACTTGTTATAATGTCAGAATTGGGCTATGTGGTTGTTTGCCCAAGTATTTTGGACTTTATACGTGTATGGGCTGGTTATTTATGTTCATATATGCAGTTTTATGGGCTCGGTTGTTGTAACAGATTATGTGCCAAAGATGCGAACATGAGATAATATAAGGGCTTTAAGTGTAATATTTAGAGGGGTGCGATCATCTTGTGTCTATCTTGTGGACTTAAGTGTAAATTGCTGGATCTGAATATAAAAAGGGAAGTACAGGTGTTAGGGTTTTAATTCTATCTTCTTTCCCAATTCACTCGTACGCTATTCTCTCTATCTTACTTGTCCTCTGGTTCTGAGTGTTAGTTTGTTGAAGATCTGCTTCGCACTAGTTCAGCCGCTCTCGTTCCAATTAATGATCGTTCAGTCTGCTGTTGATTTGATGAAGTGTTGTTGAAGATTTGTTCTTCTTTTGCTTCATTTGTATTGCAGATCCTGTGGATTTTTATACCAGGTTGTATCATTTCATTTTTGTTGTATTGTTTTGATTAATCAACTGATTGCTATCAGTTGATTATGTACTTGGTATTGATCGATTTCTGATCTTACAGTTTAGTAAGATCTTGGGTGGTTTGGGTGTTTTTGGTTTGAGTTAATTAATAAAGTTTTACGTCATGTTTTGTCGCTTCTCTTGTGTTTTATGTTGTTCTTTGTGATTTGTATCGAATATTCATACCATTTTGACATGGTATCAGAGCTTTATGCTCAGATCTGTGTGTGTTTTTCCACTTTGTGTTGTTCTTCGGTTCTGTTTTGAGTCGAAGGTCTTTAGATTTGGTGACTCTGCTCTTGAAATCTTCTGATCCGTTCATGAAATCCTTTCATGTGCCCTAATTTCTTCTTCAATCTCGTGGTTTTCGCTCTTTCATTCTCCATTTAGGGTTTCTGTTGAGATCTTTGCTATGAATTTAGGGTTGTTTGTTGATGAATTTTGGAATTGTTGAAGATTTAGTGAAGGTTTACGAATCTAGATAGGTTTATGTTAAATTATGGTGAAATCAGAACGGGTGAAAGTGAAACGGTGTAAGTTAGAGGAGGAAAATGGAGCTTGTTTTATTGAGTATGATGATAATGTTGTTAATGCTTGGTGTTCGTCTGCGAATTTGAAGTCGAATTCGTGTTCGGTTCATCTGGTTAAGTCTTCTCTGACTTGTTATGTCTTGGATTTTTCATCGGGTCCTTGGGGAAGGAGTATCGCCTTCAGCTGCCACCGATCTAATTGCAAGGTTAATTCCTTTAGAAGAACGTTCACGGGCTGTATCGTTTTTTATTTGGTGGTCTAAGTGTTGAAAGTGTCTTAGGGCTTTATTTGGCTACACCCCTGATTGAATCTTTTGGCTGGGAATCTGTTTTCTACATGTTTGGCATTTTGGAATTGTGTGCATTTGGTTTTTTGTTAACAAGGATCTCTCACTTAAACTTCAAGGTAATCTGTGTTAGTTTTACTGTTTAGACCTGTTTAAGTTTTTTTTAATATCTAGTGAAAATAGTTGGTTTCACATACTGGACATGGGTTAAAATTTTATGATCAGATCTTTATTACGTTTGACAACCTCTAAATATAGTGTAAAAGAAATTGTTATGGAAGAGGTGTTGTAAAAGAATCTTGCGAAAATTTTGAAATTGTATACTTGTTTTTTATCAGTGGTTATAGTTGATAGTTTTTTTTGTTAAAATATAGGCTCTAATCAAGTTTGTTAAATGCACTGTTTATTGTGTTCTCATTGCTAACTGTTGTTAACGGCTGACGGCTAGTTTTTTCTTTAAAATTAGTTGTTAGCTATGTAAACCGAGATTGTAATGTCATCTTGTTTGTGTTGATGTGTTTTTCAAGGATCATAGGTTTTATCTTAGTGGTGACATATATTTGGTTGTCTAAGTTTGTTGATTTCCCCATGTATTGTTAATAAAGTTGTCCAAAATATTTTTTTCTTCACATAATCATTTTTTCTATCTAATTCATTGGACAACTAGAGTTTTCTCTAATTCTTGTATTGTAGCCGCTCTCTCATTCGTTCGAGGATTTGAACATTGGTTGTTCGTTTATCTGTTAGATCGTGTATTTGAGAATATAGATCATCATGTTTATAATCTAATAGATTAGTTGCGAGTGGTTTGTTGAGAGTTTTGTGTTTTTTGAACAGTTCTGATCTTGTGGTTTGTGTGGATCTTGTTTGATGTTTTCTGTGTGTTCATATGTTTTTGTATATCTTCTCGTTGTCTTGATGAGAAAATTGTTTGTACAAGCTGTGTTCTTGTGTTTAGATTAGTTGTTTTTTTTCTTCTTCTCGTATGTTCTGTTTTGTTTTTTTAAGTGGTTGCAGGTATAGATCTTGTAAGAACTGTTTGGATATTGTCTGGTTGGTGTTTGGATATTGCAAGATCTGCAAGATCTTGTAACATCAGTTTGATGTTGAAGAAGGAGGTCTTCTGTCGATTGCTTATTGAAGGCCTGTGTTGGTCTCTAAAACTCTTGAAGGTTTTAGGGCAAACCAACCAGGTATATTTTGCTGTGGCTTGGTCAGTTTTTGTAGTTCTTGAAAACTACAGTTCTGATCTCTGTTGATATTATACGCACCCTTTGTAAGACCTTTCCTCTCTTGTCTCTGTTTTTTTTTTTTTTTTTTTTGTTGGTTAGTTGAAGTCGGGGTAGTGAGGACCGGCATTGTTGGTTGTTTGTTATAGTTGATTACTAGACTATTCTGTGTTTTAGATTGTGGCTCCTGTATTAAGACCTGTCTAGGCACTATAAGTGATGAACCTGGAATCTGGAAACTGATACAGCTTCGCCCTAGGGTTTTACATCTATTTTTTTTTTGTCTATTTGTGTTTTTTTGTTTCTTGTCTGATTTATTGTTTGATTCTGTTTGCCTATGTGTTTCAATTGTGTCTTGTTTTTCAATCTAGGACATTGTTATGTCTCTTGAATCTTGTATGATAATTGAATGGTCATGTATTTTCAATCATGACTGGCTGAGTGTTCATTGCATGATCTCGTTGTTTCATTCATGATTGGATGTTTGATTGTCATGTAATGTCCTACGTTTATGGTTATACGATCTTGTATTTGCTGTCTAAATGTAGTTTAGATTGAAATGCTGTTTCTGTTGTTGATTCGTGTGTTCTGAATCTTTATCATGGATCTTGTGATTCGATTTTGTCTTGATCTGTCATTGTGTTTTTCGCACGTAGTCTGTATGTCTTGTTGTCTTTAGTTGTGTGGTTAGTCGAACTATGTGGTTCGAGTGTTTCTAACCAGCTGTGTTGTCAAGAGTGTTCTTGAATATGTTTTACAGCCTTGTTTGCAGTTTATTTTGTCGTTTGTCTTGAATACTGCTAAAATGTTGTTTGTTCTTGATGTCTGTGTCTGCCTAGCTATGAGATCTATATGTTGAGGATCATTGTTTTGAATGTTGTTAAATGTCTTGTATTCGTAGTCTTGATGTCTACTTGTCCATGATCTTGTTTGCGTGATTAGTTTGAGCTGTATGGTTCATGTTTAACCGATGGTATTGTCAAAGATTATTCTGTATATGTGATAGCCTTGTATGTAATCTCGTGTGAGATGTTTTCGGTTGCAAATTATGTGATTTGGCTGTGTCTTATTGTCTTGTAATTCTTTGTCTTGTGTGTGAGATATTAAATCATGTGATTTTGTATTTCATGTTTGTTTAGGCTGAAATTGTTGTCTAATATAGAAATGTGTACTTCTTGTTTATCAGTCTTGGTATGATTCTTGTGGTTTAGTATTTCGTGAAAAGTTTTTCTAATCTAGTCAAATTAGACTTTGAGTTCTTCACAAGTATTGTCTTTCGGTCTTGGTCTCATATTCTTAAAAATCGTGTGATTTTTAGTTTAAATGATATAACTGTGGTATTGTTGATGGACTGTGTGGTTCATTGTTCAATTAGAACATGCTTTCTAGTTGTTTGTTATAGATAGTTCTTTGGTTTGTCGTTGGTATGTGTGTTTTCTTCAAAGAATCTCCTGTCTGGTCTTGAAATTTGTCTGAATTCTTAGTATGTCTGTGATAGCATATTGGTTATAGAAACTCTATATTTTTTGATTTGTTTCTCTATGATGTTGTTTATATGGTACTGTTACAGGTGGATCAGTTTGTATTGTGGTTTGTATAGTTTTGATAAATACCAGGTGTTATCGTGTTGAAACAAATCTGCATCTTGAGAAAGGAAATTTGTGTTTGGTATTGTTGAACCTGAAATGGTTCATACAAATGTTCAGGTTGTGGAGTTTTTGCATAGGGATTGGGTATTTACCAACATCAGTCTCTTTGGGAGGAAATTTGTAGTTTCGAGATGTTTGCCACCTGAATGAAGGGGGCATGTTTAAAATAATATTCTCAATTGTCATCCAGGTTGCTACATGGTCTTATGTGTGATAAGTTGGGCCCTTATATTAACATATATAGTATATGAATGATGGGGGAATGTTAAGAATAATAAAGTTAATTCATATACTATTACATTACTTGTTATAATGTCAGAATTGGGCTATGAGGTTGTTTGCCCAGGTATTTTGGACTTTATACGTGTATGGGCTGGTTATTTATGTTCATATATGCAGTTTTATGGGCTCGGTTATTGTAACCAGTTTTGTATCCTCCGAAGAAAGCCTTCTCGCATACACGTGACCCTCTAAGTTTTCAATAGGAGTGTGGTTATGCTTCGCCTTCGTCACCTCGATCCTCCAAACACTTCCGGATGATTCCGAAAACCCGATCATCTCGAACGGGCAGCCTATTTTCTTGCTACCCGTTTTCCTCTGTGTAGCTATACTCTTATGCTCCCCACCAAAAGTACATTGAAACCAAATCTTGTAATTCTCTCCTCTTTTATTCGACCTCTTAGTCACAATGAGGTAACCGTTGTCTTTTGCCGTGTCTTGTACCCAACGCACCAACTCTTTACGTGACGAAAAGGTCTGCGTCGTATCAAACGAAAACGTAACCGGGTAACAGCCTTCCTCGTCAACAGACATATCCCCCGGCTCACCATCGTCACCGAGGTCCGAATATACTTGATGTTCAAAGTTGTACTCGCCACCGTAACCGAAATTCGAATAACCTTGTAAGCTCTGTTGACAACCGTAACTGTCGTTTGGACCACACTCCTGCTGTACAAAGCTGTACTCGCCACCGTAACCGAAATTCGAATAACCTTGTTGTGCGTAAGGGTCCTCCACAGGGGTATTCAAATCCAGCGTCACCGTGTTATCACGATAATGAATGCCAGATACAACCTCTGCCTCCCTCAAGTTGGACGAGACCGGTTTCTCATACGAGTCAGAAATAGCGGTCCCCTCGTAAGAATCAGGAACAACTGTCTCGTCAGAATATTGACCGAAAATATAGTTGTTTAACCACGACATCGTTTTTTGTAAACAACAAACAACAAAACACTCGAATACCCACGTATGTTTGTAAACAACGTGAAGAAGAAGAAGACCGAGCTTTGGAGCTTTGAAGCAGAACCTCAATCAGTAGTTTGCTTTTTAAAAGTGAAAATTTGGGTCGAAGCGCCGCGCTATGGCCAAAGCGCGGCGCTTAGGGTTAACGACAACACATCATAATCAGCTTTATGTCTGTCAAACAGTATCGAATGTTTCAAACGTCAATCGAAGCACGTTTTGTCGATCGAAGCGCCGCGCTTTGGCCATAGCGCGGCGCTTTGGGGTGTGAAAATAATTTTGGGCGTGTGCAGCTAGCATGACCCTTTCAAATACATTTCTTACTATTTTTATATAATTCTATTCCCAATATGTAGTATAAATTATAAAAGTCAGTGAATTAATAGATTATTCAATTATCAAGGAGATAAAAAAATACAAAATAAAACAAAATGTTAACACTATAATATGGATAAACAGGTATGCATGTTATAGATATAGTGCCGGGTATCATCTAATACCATACCGGTCTCATATCCATATAATCTTTAAAATTAATCTTAAACCACAATGCCTTAATATTTCGTAACATTAATTGTAACTTGTTGATGTATCACAATAGTGAAAAATCAAATTAGACTATATGGTGTGGTCATGACTCTCATAACCACCATGACCCTTCACGTCATTGTCATGTCACCATCTCTAATCCACCATTTAAAACCACTACCCTAAGTGTGTGTTCGTTACCCAAACCACTATCCTATTATTTATTTTAGTTTATTTTTACCTAAAGAAAAAGGAAATGGTTTCTTGAAAAATGGAAATGATGACTATTGTTGTCATGGTTTAATACATGCAAACCATGCTGGATCAGGAGGTGGTGTAGCTTCCATTCATGTTCTTACATGACGAATCATGTCCCAACCATGACCTCAATACCCTTTAATGTAGTTGGTTCGTTAATAATTATAAGTATATGGTTAGTAATTTAAATGACGTAAATCCTCGAATCGAAATCTAACTAGATTCATCTAATTAAATTTGATTATACCCATCCATAAACATCCTTATCAAAAACATTATCTCTAACACTAATTTAATATAAAATTTGTTTTGTTTAATAATTTAAAAATGAAATAGAATAAAAGACTATTTTCTCAATTTGTCTATACGCACCGAGTGGAATATGGTGACGTAATAAGGCCACTTGGCGACATGAGCGTGTCCTACGGCACATGCACTTTGTGATCTAGCTATCATAGGTCGCACATGCTTCATCCGATTTTTTTAACGGCAAATTTGATTACTGGCGCACCAATAAAATATTATTGTGTCATCAGCGTAACTATTTGATTATATCAATCTTCACTATGCATAATGACTATACATCAATTCAGGAGAAAACCCAATAAATATATGAAAAACCCCCTTAGACCATGCGTAGTGGTTTGATGAATAATGCCTCTACCCTAAGGCATTTTCTGTCATGTGGCAGTCCAGTCAGCATGAGGGCATTATTAGGCGTTTTTACAAAAGTGTCGTAGTGAGAATAATATCCATAACGCCCCATCCAATTATTACTCAAATATTTATTTTTTTAAAATTAAAAACTTAAAATACTTCATTAAATTAAAAAAAATTACAATACTTGAAATAAAAAAAAAAAAAAAAAAAAAAAAACCCGACTAAACTTAAAAAAAATACATTAGTTTTCGTCTTTGCTTTCTTCATCATCGCCAACTTCGTCTTTCTCGTCCTCCGTTTCTTCTTCACCTTCAGGTGGGATATACCGAACCGACCATGCGTGTTGTACCAAATCAACCGTTAACACGGAATGGTACGGTTCGTAACGCAATTCTCGTGCATTATTCACTATTTCTTCCATTGACGTCTGCGGATGCTCCTCCTGAACGGCTTTTGGTACATAATTCTGGCATATCGCCTTTCATTCGTCTTCCAAAATCATGTTGTGCATGATTATACAAGCGTACATAGCATCTCTCATTTTTTGTTTGGTCTATGCACGACAAGGATTTCTCAAATAGTGCCATCGTTGTTTAAGAACCCCAAAGCATCTCTCAATGTCTTTTCGTGAACACTCTTGAACCTTTTTAAAGTGTGCTATTTTTTCATCGATAGGATCACTAAATGTCTTCAAGACAATTGAATACCTAAGATAAATTCCGTCGCACAAATAATATCCATGAGGGTAGTAGTTTCCGTTTACGTAAAAAGACGCTTTTGGAGCTCTGCCAGAAATCCAGTCCTCTAAAAACGGAGATTGTTCAAAAACATTTATATCATTGCATGACCCGACCATGCCAAAGTAAGCCAACCAAACCCAAAGGTCCTGTGAGGCAACCGCCTGAAGAATAACAGCAGGTCCCTTTTGGTCACCCCCCGTGTGTTGACCTCGCCATGCGGTCGGGCAGTTATCCCAACGCCAATGCATGCAATCCAAGCTCCCGATCATACCAGGCAAATCATGCTCAATCGAATGTACCTTGTAAATCTTTTGAAGGTCGTCCCATGTGGGCGTTCTAAGATAACGCGCACCATACAAATCTATAATACCTTTATAAAAACAAACGTATACAAACATAAGCTTAAAAAACCCTTGTAATGTTTATAGAAAAGTATAGGAATGTACCGCGACAAAAATGCTCCAAGGTGTCTCGTGTTGTTTTCTTGGCCATTTTTAAATACTCGTCGTTGATGTCGGTCGTGTTTCCGTAAGCAAGGACTCGTAGCGCCGACGTACGCTTTTGAATACCGGTAAATCCAAGTGTCCCTTTCGCATCCGCTTTTTGTTTAAAATAATCGTAGTTGGTTTCCAAGTCGTCGACGATGCGTAGAAACAAACGCATACTCATTCGAAAACGACGCCTAAAAACTTCTGGGTTCGAAAATGTTGGCGCCTCATCGAAATAATCTTTCATCAACCGATCGTTTGTGTAACAAACCGACTTTTCGAATCGTTACCTATCGCTGTCATTTCTTCGTAAACGCTTGTACTCTTGGGATTCGATTAACTCAATGGGTTAAACTATTTTCAACGCATTTTAAACGCTTAATCACGATTATCGCATTTAAACGCTGTTTATAACGCTTACTACTTAAACGCATTTTATCGCATTTCACATCGCTTATTTAGACTAAACGCTGTCGCAACGCAAACTCAACGCAAACTTAAAACGCGGATTTAATTATGTTATGTGTGTTATTTGTGTGGTTACTTGTTGAATGTTATGTGGTTATCAAGGCAACGCTTATACGCATAAACGCTCACTCGCAACTCGAATAAACGCAACGCAACGCTTAACAATCGAACCAAAGTTGGAAAAACTAACTCGCGCAAACACGGCCGTCCGAATGGCCTTCCGTCCGAATGGACATCCGCCCGGATGACCATCCGATCGGATGTAGCCATCCGAACGACTGCCTCTCGCAACCGCGTTAACTCTCGCTCTCTCCCTATAAATACTAGCCGTACGCACTCATTTCGAGACTTTGACACTCCCATTCGCTCCCAAGCCCTCAGTCGCAATTCAAAGCCAAATTGTAAGCTTTTTCTCTCAAATCTTCCACAATTTTCACCTCTTATCACTTCTACTCCATCTTCTTCATCAAAATCACACTCACACTTACACTTTTTCACAAAATCATCTGATGTGGACCTCTTGAAGATGTATTCCACTCATTTTGCTTAGGCAAAATGTGGTGGAGCACCATTTAATCGAGATTGGTTCCAGATCTAAAGGACTTCACACTTTTCAACTTAGTTATGAAATATTTGCAACATTTTTTCGTCTGTTTTCAACTTTTCTTTAGTTTTTACACAAATTTCGATGGAATCTGTACTCAATCAGACTCTCGACTCATTCCTTAGTCGAAAGCCGGCTTGAAAACGGATTTCCACCGGAGAAATGGACCGATTAATGCGTCAAACATGAATCTTCACCATGAACAGCTCGTCTGGCTAAATGGGCGGGACCCATCCGACTGAATGAACTAGAGTTGGTGTATTCCGTTGTTTGACACGTCGTCACGCCGTCTCCGTTAACTCAAAACCTTTTTACCTAGAATATTTTACAAAAACTTCAACTACAGATCACTCGCCCGAGTGGCCATCCGTCCGGATGACCTGATCCTTACAATTTCCATTGTTTAAACGTTTTAACTAAACTTCGAATTTTTAACAACTCACAAACAAACCACAGCCTATTCGAATGGCCATCCGTTCGAATGGCCATCCGTTCGGATGGGGCTCATCCGTTCGGATAGACTGTTGAGCACTCAAATCGCTCGAAACGCTGTTTACACTCTGTTCAGCCCTAAAGAAGACTTATGCTTCTGTTTCCGTGCACAGGCTAACCCGACGCGCTCCCTTCAATCCAATCCAGATTGTGTTTAATTGCTAAACACACACAGTAAGTATACTCGAACCCATTTTCATTGAACGCACTTTTGGGTGTTACATACGTTCTATATCAAAACACAACACACAAGGCAAGCACTTTTAAATGCTAACCGCTCCTGCATGCTATACATGATTTGTTGAATGCTTGTACTATGCTATACAGTGTTACACTAGACCGCCTCTAGCAACGATAGTACTATAGTTTGGACTTAGCACGTGTCGTGGACAGGGGTTGCTAGGGATCACATTATTTTGTTTCACGTGCTCACTTCGGTGAACATGTGTCGCGCATACTCTACAACGCAGTCTCGTGGTTAGGTTATAATCATTGTTGATAGTTACATCTTTCGCCTGTTACGTGTTACATGCTGGTTATGCGTAAACGCTTTTTATACTATTATTATGCAAACTTGTGTACTCACCTTTACTTTATGTATTGACTTTTATTTTAACGTATGTGACTGGTTGATTTGGATGTTATGCTGGAATCAAGTTAGGAAGTCTAGAAACCCACGAATAAAATCTAGGTTGTCGGACTTGTTTTGTTTATGAGAACTCGCTATCTGTAATAGTTGTGTGTTGAATATTTGTTGGTTAGTTTGGGATGATGAACCATTAAAAATATTGGTAATGAATAGTTGTTATAGATTCTCTTGAGCAATCTGGTTCGCCTAGTGCCGCGCCCCGATGATTCCGCCATCGGTTGGGGTGTGACAGATTGGTATCAGAGCCATAACTATAGGGAATTAGGTCGAGTCGTATAGAATTGACCTAGTCTATAGTCTAAGTACCAACAGACCAGCTTCGTGCGAACCCAGTAGGGGTTTCATACGAGCCTACTTTTGATACTCTCTTTCGAACTTGCAAAGCTACATCTTCGTACGAACACGCATACTACAGCTTCGTGCGAAGACAGCCTTTCCTTAGGCTAAAACTATTTTTCCTTTCCTAAGGCAAAATACTACATGCCTTTCCTAAGTGTAGGACTGGTTTTCGACTCCGTAACGATTACGAACCGACTCGTGTAACGTGTGGAATCCGTACACGAACATGACCAAACACACACGACGTACTAAATCTGTGATTCGATAAAAGATCTGAAAAGTACAAAGTCATGTGAATCACCTAGAACACTTTCTCTCTCTACTTTCTCTCTCTAGGATCCAAGCTCCAAAGTAGCAAATGTCAAAAGTTCTAAACAAAAGCCCTAAAGCTTCTATTTATAGGCCAAGGGGCTTAATGAGAGTTCTCATTAATTACAGAAATGCCACCTTGCCTTTCTACTAAATATAACACTATAAGCTCAAGTATTCTTCTATTTCAACTACGAACTCGATTGACAGAGGCGATAGACATTACTGCACTAACAGACTCCCCCTTGGATATTGCCGCAGTCAATCTCGTAGCGTCTTGTCTTTCTCTCTCTCTGAGTCTTCTTGAAGCTTTATCATCTTCAGCAGCATAGACTCCCTCTTGCTCGAACAGAATCCCCGTGGATCTGTCTTCAGCTTCAGCTTCCCCTTTCACTAGACTCTTTCTTCAGGCTCCCCCTTTCGACAAGCTTCCGTGCTTTTGGGATCGACACCTGGCTTTTCGGATACAAGCTCCTCCAGGATAGTTACCTGGCTCCTTGAATGCACGCTCCCCCTTGAGTTGAGCTCGTCTTCAGAATCCCCCCTAGACTCGGCTATCGGGATCGTAGTCTGGAACTTTCATCTGCAAATCTCAAACATTTATAAGTGAAAATGTTTTGAACATCCAGGATTGAAAATCCTGTCTCTCTCAGCATAAGCTAAAACAATTCAAATATTTGACAGTGAAAGCTTTTTCGATTGTCCAGGAATTGTGATCTGGCTCTTAAAAACTTTTAATCAAGATCCTGGCTCTAAAAAATAATTATATGAATATTTCCAGGAATATTTCCAGGAATACTTGATTCTCTCCTCCTATCAACAATCTTCATAGATTTGGCAGTATAAAGTATTCAAAATCAAAAACTGGCTCTTTTCAACAGATTTTCACAGTTTAAGAATCCAAAACCCTCTTAGTTAATCATCCAAGTCCAAATTAATGACCTTGGAGACTTCACAAACTGTTTTTTATTTTTGTTTTTAAGAACTTCAAGTTTCAAATTAATGAACTTGTTTTATTTTCAGAAACACGATCATCATACTTAGATTTTGAAACTCAGCACTCAGACATCGGTTGTCGAAACTAAAGTAGAATCAAAATCTTTTTGTATTTTTCTGAAACATAAAGCAGTAAAGAAATATTTACAAGCATATTTACAGACAATATTTTTGTTTGAGTTCGTGTCAGAGGATCATATCAGTTTTTGACAAATCACTAGCACCGTTGAGCTTTAAAACACTTTAAGTTCTAAACGATTCACTTAGATTATCAGTATACTGATCCACTTAAATTTTCACACAAAGTTCAAATGATTCGAGATACGGATTTAGTGTTTTAATGACTGAAACTTATTCGCGTGTCCCACCTCAGAATATACTCCCGTATCAAAATTCCCTAGATTCAGTCTTACAGGTGAGTATACCTTTCTGATATCTGTACTCTGGGTTAGTGCGAGACCTTGAGAGCTCAGGTATGAAATTCCGTTCAGTCAAAGAGATGAAGGCTCGACTTTAGGTGTGTTCCCTTTAGGGAATCTTTTCTTCAACTGCAATTGATTCATATCTTTCGATATTTTTCAATTTTTATGCAGAGGGTAAGCTATTTAAAGCGCGTAAAGTATTATAAGAGGTCTAGGCCATTGCTTCCGCAATATCAGAAGACCAGGTATAATACCCAAGATATCAAACAGTATAACGACCTAGTACCTTAGAATCAGGCAATCTCTCAAACAAGATTTCGGGGGTTACCCATATATCCGAGAGATGTTCCCCACGAGATAAGCAAGTATTTGATATTTAGGTTTATATCTCGAAAACAATCTACTAAGCGTGTAAAAACCTACTGGCATATCATCAGTGAGACCGTTTATCACATTTTATCATTCCAATTCTTTAGCGTACTGTGATTGACTACTGATGTACTATCATTTCCTCTTTTTATACAAAACTCTTTTTTGAATTTTATCATGTTTTTGGCTTTTTCAAATTTTCTAATGTTTTTGGATTTTTTGACAAAAAACATTTAAAGAAAATTTGACAACCTGATACTGATAGCTTTGTTTCGCCATCCTTTTCTGCATCTCATGCTCTATTTTGCAGAAAATATAATGCACCCCCATGATTTACAACCCATTGATTTTCGACAGTTTGAAAACCGTTTTTCAATCTTATGAAATTAATCATGTTTGATCACATTTAAAACATGTTCTCTTGGACACATCTTTGACCTGTTGTTGTTTCCTTTTTTGAGCATAGAACTCTTCATTAGACTGTCGTCTAAATTGGAGTTCTTTCTCTTCTTCTGAAGTTGTTCCGTGAACAAAGTTCATCTTTTGTTGATAGTTTGGCATTTCATTTCTTTTCCAATTATGTTTCTTTTTATAACCCAACCCAGCCTTCATATTTTTCTTTTTTTAACCAGGTTTGTTATAAAAAGTTTTGTGACTCTTTCCAAGAAACTTTGGAATTTCAGACTTTTCAATTTCAATCATTTTGAAAACTTTGTCAATCTTTTCTGAAATCACATTCTGAATCGGGACTTCAAGATCTGAGAATAAGTTGTCTGATCTAATCATGGTATAAACCAATCCTTTTGAATCATCATTCGCATTTTTCTCGGATTTTGAGTTTTTCAGATAACCTTCATGAAAACTACCTTCATTTTCATCCTGTGATTCAGATTTACCTGTTTCAACGGATTCTTCTTTCAAGACACTTTCAACGACCTTACCTACCACCTCTGAATCACTAAAATCATCAGATTTGGAATAGGTTACGTCAATGTTATCTGGCAATTAATCGACCATGTTGAAAGCTTTTTCGACTTTCTCATCATCATAAAATGCGAACTTTTCCGGTGGAGGAACTTGATGATACTCAGAACCAATACCCTTTTTGTTTTTCTCAGAATCATCATCACCCGGTTTTATGTTGAAAATTATTTCAAGCACATATGATGACGCATGATAACTTTTTAACTTGTTGTTATCCTGTTCTAAATCGGCTGTTTAACACTTCAACTTAGCAACATCCTCAATATAAGAATTAACAACTTGTTGCTTTATTGAATACTGTCTCTTTAGCGTATCAGTTGTTTCAGAACAGTATCTCAATCTAGATTGAACAAGTTTCATTTGACTCTTCACATCTTCATATGATTGTTTTGTAATGTGGTAAGCCAATTTTATTGAATCATACTCCTTTTTCATTTCCTGACATGCATTTTCTTTTTGAACACATTCTTCTGTCATTTTCGAAACTTTTTCTTTCAAAATTTCATTTTCTTTTTCTAAACTCTTGCACTTTTGTGTTAGTTTTTCATCATTTTCTTTTAAAACTTTTTCATTTTCTAACATTTCTTTGCATTTATTTTTGAAAACTTCTTCGATTTTAGTGAATTCTAGATCTCTTGTTCTGAACTTTTCGTCTTTTTCAGTACAAGCACTGCATGTTTCCATGCATTTCTTGCACTGTTCAACATTTTTGTTTAAGACTTCAGAATCAGATTTTACCTTAGTGATTGGCACCTCGGCTTTCTTTGCTATTTCTGTCTGATCAGCATCTTTCTTTTTCTCATCACAAGCATCAACATCATCACCAACATCCAAACTCTCAGTCTCTTCAACCAAGTTTTCTATCTTCACTTCTTCTTCCTCTTCTTTCTTCTTCATCTCTTCTTTAACCTGCTGTTCTTCAATAACAGCTTCTTTTTCAATAACTTTTTCTTTTACCTTCTCTTACTCAGCTACCTTCTTCAAATCAGTTACCAACTCATCAACATTCTTCTTCATTCTTTCTTCATCCCTCTTTTTCAGACTTGCTGTCATTACATCACGAATTATCTTGTCCAGTCTTTTCAGATAAGTTTTATCTTTCGCAACATTTGAATAGTATTCGCCGGACAGAGGAATTACTGTAAGAACATCATTGAAAACCACATCTTTTCTGTGAACGACAGGATCACCATTTTTGTTGACATAGCAATCTCTCTTCTTGTCGTATCTTCCACAGTACTTTGCATCTTCGTATTCTTCGTGCATTTTCTCAATTCTGCAACCAGAAAAAAATCTTTCTCTTTCGGTTTTCTCTTTCAGAATTTCTTCTCGTGTTTTCTCCTTGATTTCAGCAACAAAAGCACGATGTTTATTCTTTGATGATATAGTTCTGCCATGAGCTGTGAACCGATCATCAACAATATCATCTTCTGGAAGAAACTCGCTCCAGTCAAACCCTTCTTCATCATAGATTACTGCACATGCTCTTGACTTCTCTTTGGGATTATTTTCAATTAGTTTCGGCTCTTCTTTGCTACGGTGGTAAATCGCCTTTCGATAATAATCATCATTGAAAGGTTTCTCAGTTTCGTCAACTTCAGAATTTTTGCATTCTCTTTTGAAATGACCTTTTTGCTTACATTTGAAGTAGGTCACTTTGGATTTATCAAATCCCAGCTTTGTTGACGGACCACCTATTGACTGCTTCCCTGTAATCTCCATATACCTCTGAGCTCTTCGAATGCAACTTGCTAAACACCAGCGTATGTCAATGAGTTCCATTTCTGCTAGGTCAATCTGGTCGTAGTCTTCCTTTGTCAGCTCTGAGTTTCCAATTTTTCCAGATACTAGACCTTCGTATGACTCTAACACAGATGCCAGAAAACTCATTTGTTGTTTAGCTGCATTGATGCTCATAGCCGGAGAATTCTTGAGTTTCAAAGCGATGTTGTGGAGAATTTCTTCAGATTCTTCAGGGTTTGCCTTTGAGGAAGATGAATGATATCCTGGATTGTAGCTTGATGAGCTTTTCTGTGGTTCTTTTGATTTTTCAACACTGAATGCTGTCTTTGGTGATTCACCAACTGTCACCGAAGGTGTGCTACCTTTGTAATAAAGACCAACATTCTGTTGATGTGAGGAACTGCTCATCTTGCTCTGTTTCTGCAATTCAAGCTCATGAGTTTCAATCTTTTCAATCAATATATCGAGGATCATATCAAGCTCATGAGAAATATTTACAGGCAATAATTTTTGTTTGAGTTCGCGTCAGAGGATCATATCAGTTTATGACAAATCACTGGTACCGTTGAGCTTTAAACACTTTAAGTTTTAAACGATTCACTTAGATTGTCAGTATACTGATCCACTTAAATTTTCACACAAAGTTCAACTGATTCGAGATACGAGGTTAGTATTTTAAGAACTTAAACTTATTCGCGTGTCCCACCTCAGAATATACTCCCGTATCAAAATTCCCTAGATTCAGTCTTACAGGTGAGTATACCAATTTGATATATGTTCTCTGGCATATCATCAGTGAGACCGTTTATCACATTTTACTTTCCATTTCTTTAGCGTACTGTGATTGTCTACTGATGTACTATCATTTCCTCTTTTTACACAAAAACTCATTTTTGAATTTTATCATGTTTTTTGCTTTTTCAAATTTTCTAATGTTTTTGGATTTTCTGACATTTTCTTACTCCCTCTAAAATTCAAAACATTTAAAGAAAATTTTACAACCTGATGTAGATAGCTTTGTCTCGCCATCCATTTTCTGCATCTCATGCTCTGTTTTGCAGAAAATTTAACATGTAAAGCATAATGTACCCCCATGATTTACAACACATTGATCTTTTACAGTTTGAAAACCGTTTTTCAATCTTGTGAAATTAATCATGTTTGTTCAGCCGAGAGGGTTTCGGCGTATATTTGGAAGATTTACAAGTGTACGCAATCAGACGGGAGCAAGGGGTACAATATTTCGGCGTTTTTCAATCGGTGCGTTTATTACGACTAAGAAAGGAGTAGAAACAATATACGACACCGACCAGTCAATTATAATCTGGTCTCTATTGATTATTCAACGTTTATAGCACCGCGAGACCAGTTGGACAGCATTTCCCCTCTAGGAACCAAAAGCTTGTCCAAATGGAGCCCCAAGGTCCCTATTTATAGACATTTCACACTTGTGCTATCCGATCGGATTGCCACCCGAGGGGATTGCCACCCGATCGGGTTGCCACCCGATCGGATTGGCTGTGGCAATTACAAAACCTGTCCAACTTCTCTATTCTATACAATATTCAACACACGCTCTATCTAACTATTCGCACAGTGGCAGACGTACGAAAAATGCACCAACACTAAGGCTGACACAACACACACATTTACGAAAACATTCGCATAACACAACCGAGTGATTGGGTCGAGAATAGGTGTGAAAACCAGGAACTCTCGATAAGATCACTCGCTCTACGCGTATTTCTACTCTCAGCGCAAGAATCTTCGTTGAGTTAGGAGTAACATCCACATCTCAAGGAAATCTCCACCCTCTATCTAGTGGAACTCTCAAACCTACTCGGTGAAGGAGTGTCCTGGAGCAAAGTTGTTAAGTTAGGGGTGAAACCCGTATCTTAATGACACGTTCCACTCCCTACTTTGATTTTACAAAACTCTCACCAAGGTCTTGGCTGTTCCAATACTTGAGTCACGTAGTAACTGGAAGGATGAGTGTCGTTCACCGTATTCGGCGAGAGCACAGTCTATTAGGCCAAAGCGTGCACTCGAACTCGTTGGGAATAATCGAATCACTTTGGGTAGTTGACATCTAACACCCAAGACACTCTATTTACAAATTAAGCGTGCAATCACCGATTTTACGCGTTATCAATTTTATGTGTTTATATGTTTCGATTTTGGTTTTGATTTCTCGCTTTTCGCTCTCCGCTTTACAAAACACGCACAACTCGCACAACCTCTTTAATCTAAAACGCTAACTAATCGCGAACAAACTAAGAAGCCGCATGCTCGACACCTACGCTACTCGCTATCACTCGCAACTCTCGAATGCACTACGCAGGTTTGAAAGATAGGTGAATACGTGCAAAATATGTAGGTGAATACGTGCAAAATATGTGCTTACGTGGATTATGTGCTCCTACGTGCTTATGTGCCTATGCGTATACGTGCTTACGTGGATTATGTGCCTATGTGACTATGTGAATGTGTGCCTAAGTGTTCCTGAGCTTTACATAATAATAATAAAGGATGTTTTACGAACGCTAAACTTTTCAAAACGAAACCCGATATAATCGAATCTCATCTAATGACAACGTCTAATGCAGAATCTACACTCGACAATGTCGTCATTTGGATCTCACACTCAACATGCTGCCCAACGAAACCATGCTGACAAACATATTGCTTCACTTGTGGCCAAGGAAATGGCTAAAGTCATATCTCATATTGTTAGTGAAATCAATGAGGTCAGCAGCAAATCATCTGTCAAGTCAAAGAGTGACACACCTTGAACTCCCTTCAGCTTTAAACAATTCAAAGCCTGTGATCCTGCAAACTTCACTGGTGAAGATGGACCCAGTGGTATATTTCTGTGGTTTAACTCTATCGAAGTCACCTTCAGGCAAAGCGGATGCCCAGAGAACCTACGCACTGTGAATGCTACTGGAGTCTTTCAGTCCAGGGCTCTGGATTGGTGGACTGCTGAGCGCAACATGCGCGGTAATGATGCGGCTTATGGTCTCTCATGGGAGGAACTCAGGGAGCTCATGATGAAGGAGTTCTGTCCTCCTCACGAAGTCCAGAAGCTGGAGAATGAATTCTGGCACATCAAGCAGGAAGGAGGTGACAACGCTGGTCTCACCACTCGTTTCAATCAGCTGAGTATTATCTGTCCTAGTCAGGTGGACACGCCTGATAAGACAATCAAGAAGTACATTCGAGCTCTCCGCGATTGTGTAGCCGACTTTGTTCAGGCAGCAAAACCTGCTACTATTGAGGAAACCTATCAACTCGCAGCTTAGATCAACGACAAGCGAGTCTTAGCTGGATATTTCAAAACCTCGACTAAGAGCCTCAATCAGGCTACTGCTACTCCCGCTACCGACAATGCAGCATCTCAAGGGTTACTGCTACCAACGCACCGCCTGCCAAGCTTGCATACACTTGTATCCACCCTCTATGCCCTACTTGCACCTATCATCATCCAACAGGGGTCAACTGTCGTTTCCGTGCAAACTGCAACATCTATGGGCACTTTACTGCTCACTGCCGTTCAGGCCCACGTCAGCAAGCTGCTCAAGCTCTTCCAGCACCACCAGTTCCACTCCCTGCACCTCAGGTCAACCAAGCAGCTCCTGCACCCGTTGTTCATGCACGAGCCTGCTACTCTTGTGGTGACCCGAATCATTTTGCTAACGTCTGCCCTCTGCGTGTTGTGAAACAAGAACCGCAGCAAAAATCGCAACCACAGCAGCAGCAACAACAGCAGCCGCAACAGCAGCCTCTGCAGTAGCAGCAGCCACAACAAACAGCCCGCGGAAGAACCTTCAATATCAACGTCCGCCATGCACAGACTGACAACAATGTTGTCAATGGTACGTTCCTTGTTAACGGTATTTATGCTTCTTGCTTATTTGATACCGGAGCCGATAACTGTTTTGTGTCGTTTGAATTCGAAAAGCTCTGAAAACGTAAACGTGCTAATCTCCCAACGACCTTCGACGTAGAAATTGCCACTGGAAGAACCGTCACCGTCAGTTTCGTTCTTCGTGATTGTACTCTCGAACTCAACAATCACGTTTTCCCGATCGATCTCATCCCGATGCAACTTGGTAGTTTCGATGTCGTAGTAGGCATGGATTTTCTTCGTGAAAATCGTGCCGAAGTCGTTTGTTACGAAAAGATGATCCGTTTTTCTCTTTCAAACGGTGATCAACTTTGTGTTTATGGCGAAGTATCCTTGAAAGAATTGAAATTGATGTCGTGCATTCAAGCAAGCAAGTATCTCCACAAATAATACTTTTATTTCTTAGCCGACATTGTAGTAGCGGAGGAAGAAAAGAAGCCGATGGGAAAGGTACTTGTGGTTCGTGATTTTCCTAATATCTTTCCCGACGATTTACCTGGTCTACCCCCTACCCGCGATATCGATTTTTGTATCGACCTTATTCCTGGAGCTAACCCTGTTACTAAAGCCCCTTATCGCCTCGCACCATCTGAAATGCGTGAACTTTCTAACCAATTCCAGGAGTTACTTGATAAAGGCTTCATACGCCCTATCACATCACCATGGGGCGCACCTGTCCTTTTCGTGAAAAAAAAGGATGGATCGTTCCGGATGTGCATCGATTATAGGGAACTCAACAAGCTTACTATCAAGAATCGCTACCCTCTACCTCGAATCGATGACTTATTTGATCAACTGCAAGGCGCTACCTAATTCTCTAAGATCGATCTATGTTCTAGCTATCATCATTTGCGAATCCAGGAGTAAGACATCCCTAAAACCGCTTTTCGTACCCATTATGGCCATTACAAATTCGTGGTCATGCCTTTTGGTCTCACAAACACACTTGCGGTCTTCATGGATTTGATGAACCATGTGTGTAAACCTTTCCTTGATCGATTCGTTATCGTATTTATTGATGATATCCTTATCTACTCAAAGACGAGAGCCGAACATGCGCAACATCTTTGTTTAGTTCTTGAGCTTCTTCAATGAAATTGCCTCTACACCAAATTCTCCAAGTGTGAATTCTGGCTCGAGGAGGTTCAATTTCTCAGTCACATCATCAACAGTCAAGGAATTCACATCGATCCCGCGAAGATTGAAGCAGTTAAGAGTTGGATTACGCCGAAAACCCCGTCTGAAGTTCGTTCTTTTCTCCGATTGGCGGGTTACTACCGTCGATTTATCGCTAATTTCTCTAAAATTACCATTCCTCTCACCTCCCTAACGCATAAAGATAAACCTTTTGTTTGGGGAACCGAACAAGAGGAAGCCTTTCAAACCCTCAAGCGTATGCTTTGCAACGCGCCCGTACTCGCGTTACCCGATGGAAACGACGACTTTGTTGTTTATTGTGATGCCTCTAACCTAGGTCTTGGTTGTGTTCTTATGCAATGGGACAAGGTTATCGCGTACGCGTCTCGACAACTCAAAGTTCACGAGAAGAACTACACAACCCACG
Source organism: Helianthus tuberosus (assembly GCA_030545235.1). Lineage (NCBI taxonomy): Eukaryota > Viridiplantae > Streptophyta > Magnoliopsida > Asterales > Asteraceae > Helianthus > Helianthus tuberosus. Next base: position 92,862,565 of record CM060411.1, read on the forward strand.
ATCTCGAACTCGGTGCAGTTGTTTTTGCGTTAAAGATTTGGCGACACTACCTTTATGGTACCAAGTGTATAGTCTTCACCGACCATAAGAGCCTACAACACATCTTGAACCAGAAGGAACTAAACATGCGCGAACGCAGATGGGTTGAACTTCTCAACGACTACGACTGTGAGATACGCTACCACCCAGGCAAGGCAAACATCGTTGCTGACGCTCTTAGCCGACGAAGCTATTTACATAGTATTCGTAATGTTCAAGCCCAGCACAACCTCGAAGCCCTCATTCACGACACTCAACACACTTGTTTTCTCGAGAACACTTTGAAGGAAGAAAGAATCTGTGGAACTGAAAATAAATTAGGGAACAAACCGAATGGTATCTTTCACTATCTCGACCGTATTTGGATTCCTAGTCGTCATAATTTCCAAGAGATATTGATGACTGAAGCCCACAAATCCCGATATTCCATTCACCTTGGTGTCGACATGATGTACTAGGACCTTCGTACTAGGTACTGGTAGCCGGGAATGAAGAAAGATATCGCTCTCTATGTTTCGAAATGCCTAACTTGTTCGAAAGTTAAGGCCGAACATCAACAACCCTCTGGCTTACTCCAACAACCCGAGATCCCGGTGTGGAAATGGGAAAGTATCGCTATGGACTTCATTATGAAACTTCCTCGCACTCCTTTAGGTCACGATAGCATTTGGGTTATCGTCGATCATCTTACGAAATCTGCTCACTTTTTACCAATACGAGAAGACCACAAGGTTGAACGATTGGCACGAATCTATACCGACGAAGTCATTAGTCGACATGGGACACCTCGTGACATCATCTCTGACTGCAATGGTCGATTTACCTCGCGTCTCTAGGAGACATTCCAAGCCGCTCTCGGTACGACTCTTAATCTCAGTACCGCATTCCATACCCAGACCGACGGTCAGACTGAGCACACGATTCGCACCCTTGAAGACATGCTTCGTTCATGCGTTATAGATTTTGGTGGTAATTGGGATTCGCATTTACCTTTAGTAGAATTCTCGTACAATAACAGTTATCACGCTAGTATTCAAATTACACCCTTTGAGGCATTATATGGCAGAAACTATCGGTCGCCTATTGTATGGCACGAGATCAGAGACGCTCAAATCACCAGTCCTGAGTTATTACAAGAAATGACTGACAAGATCCTCCAAATACGAGACAATCTCTTGAAAGCTCCGAGTCGTTAGAAGAGTTACGCTGATAAACACCGCAAGCCCCTTGAGTTTGAAGTTGGTGATCACGTACTCCTAAAGGTTTTACCTTGGAAGGGGGTGAGCCGATTCGGCAAGAAAGGAAAGCTAGTGCCACGATACATGGGTCCTTTTAAGATTTTGGAAAGAATTGGAAAAGTGGCCTACCGACTCGAATTACCGAAGGAACTCAGCAACGTACATCCAACCTTCGTTCCACGTCTCGAACCTCAAAAAGTGCTTAGCCGAATAAAACCTTCATGTCCCCCTAGAGGACTTACAAATAAACGAAACTCTGCACTTTGTGAAAAAACCAGTAGAAATCATGGATCGAGAGACCAAGAAACTTCGACGCTCTTGCATTCCTATAGTGAAGGTTCGCTGGGAAGGCAAACGCGGCGCCGAGTTCACTTGGGAACTCAAAAGTGATATGAAAGCTAAATATCCACAACTCTTTGTTACGCCTGCTCCTTAATTTCTGGACGAAATTTCCTAAAGTAGGGGAGGCTGTAACAACCCGACTTTTCGGATCGTTACCTATCGCTGTCATTTCTTCATAAATGCTTGTACTCTTGGGATTCGATTAACTCAATGGGTTAAACTATTTTTAATGCATTTTAAACGCTTAATCACGATTATCGAATTTAAACGCTGTTTATAACGCATACTACTTAAATGCATTTTATCGCATTTCACATCGCTTATTTAGACTAAACACTGTCGCAACGCAAACTCGAAACGTGGATTTAATTATGTTATGTGTGTTATTAGTGTGGTTACTTGTTGAGTGTTATGTGGTTATCAACGCAACGCTTATATGCTTAAACGCTCACTCGCAACTCAATTAAATGCAACGCTTAACAAACGAACCAAAGTTGGAAAAACTAACTCACGCAAATACGGCCGTCCGAATGGCCTTCCGTCCGAATGGACATCCGCCCAGATGACCATCCGTCCGGATGACCATCCGATCGGATGGAGCCATCCAAATGACTGCCTCTCGCCATCGCCTTAACTCTCGCTCTCTCCATATAAATACTAGCCGTACGCACTCATTTTGAGACTTTGACACTCCCATCCGCTCCCAAGCCCTCAGTCACGATTTAAGGCCAAATTGTAAGCTTTTTTCTCTCAAATCTTCCACAATTTTCACCTCTAATCACTTCTACTCCATCTTCTTCATCAAAATTACACTCACACATAAACTTTTTCTCAAAATCATCTGATGTGGACCTCTTGAAGATGGTTTCAGCTCATTTTGCTTAGGCAAACTGTGGTGGAGCACCATTTCATCGAGATTGGTTCCAGATATAAAGGATTTCACACTTTTCAACTTAGTTATGAAAGATTTCCAACACTTTTGCGTTTGTTTTCAACTTTTCTTCAGTTTTTAGACAAATTTCGATGGAATCTGGACTCAATCAGACTCTCGACTCATTCCTTAGTCGAAAGTGTGACAACACGGATAATTACGGTTAGCATTGCTTGAAATCCCATAACTTTTTGCGTGTGCCTCTATGTTCGTCTGCCTATCTCATGCACAACTAAATGATTACGTATGTTTAACTGATTAACTATACGGGAAATTGTTAAACGTTTTGTGTGTCGTTCGATTGATTTAGAAAACCGAATGAGTTGGGCCGCGCGTATTTTGGGCTACATACTCACACTTCATGATCTCGGCCCAATACACATTTTGGGCATTTTAATCCTGATCTCGGCCCAAGTCATGAGTACCGGCCCACTTAAGCTTGTTTGACATTATATTAGATGTTTCGTAACTTTTCTTTTATAACTCACAATATCAAACACATACAAACCCTACCCCCTTTCGAATTGCGGCAGACGAAACCCCACTCCTCTCGAATTCTGTGTTCTTGTGTATTATAATCAGGTTAGCATGTGTGTGGATTATTTACGTGATATTTTTTATTGTAAATATGTTTGTGGATTGATGTGTGAATAGAATAATTATCCATTATGGTCATGAGAGTATGAAGATATTTATTTAACTTTTGTTTAATCTTGCTCAGTGGTGTGTAAGTGTTTGATACGTGAATTTTCATAGCAATTGAGATGTAGGATAACATGTATTCTAGGATGTTAATAGTGATGCTTAATATATCATAATCAGGGTATTAGCTTATGATAATAGAAGTTACTTGTACTGATCATATGTATGGGTTTCGTGTGGTGTAATTAACGAACATAATATGACTTGATCTCTCTCGGCTATGTATAAATTATTGACATATGGTTTTGAATATTGGATGTTATCATATAATAACTATGCATGTGCAATGAACAATGATGTGTAATTAATATTAGCTTATGACTTCAAGATTGTTTGATGGTGATGTTTGGATTAGTTGAACAGATAGAGAAAATAATAAGTTTATTGTTTTGGGCTTTACTTTGGACCATGTGACTAAACAGAGGACCGAGTGCGCTGGATTGTTTGCATATATGATATTATTGGATTGCATGTTGTTAATAGGCTTGGACGACATGTTGTTAATGACTATTAATCTCGTGGACTTCAATGTTGAATTGATGCGTCGAAGGTGTTTGTGTTAGATGTTTGATTCCTGTTAGTAATAAAACTCGATGGCAGTGTGCTTGTATGTTGATAATGTTTGGGCTATAGTGATAATGTGAATTAATAATCAATGAGATGGGTAAAATATTAAATGGGGTGCTCATCAGGTAAAGGACACCTGGCATCTTATGTGGCTATGTCGTTCGGTGCACGTTAAATGAACCACAACTTCCTGTAATCACAAACTATAACTTGGGCCGCAACTTTTGACTTAGTGGGCTGAGATAATGTTTTGGATGGACCGACTTTGTTATGTAATTGAGGATAACTTTATTTATTGTTTGATGTAATGTGTGATTTAATGTGGGCCTATTATCTTGAAACATGAAATAAGAGAAATTAACTGTGTGTTGCGTGATCAAATATTATAACTTGTGTGATGACTTGTAAATGCTACGTGTGTAAAATGTTGTGCAACTTGCATATATGGATAAGAAACTAATTGTCTCTGATAACCACGATAGGGTTTGACTGATCAACTGTAAACGAGCATTTAGTCATACCGAGCAAACCAAGGTGAGTTCACACACTTTCTAAGGCATGGGATTCCCGGTGGTTGGGAATGGGTTAAAGAATTAAAACGGAACCTACATATCCTCCTTGGGTAGGATATGTACGGCCATCCTCCTTAGGTAGGATGCCAATATTAATCCTGCGTATTCTCCTTGGGTAGAATACGTACGTTCGTCCTCCTTGGGTAGGACAACAACCTTAAACTTACTAGACAAAACTCTATCATTAAGTCCCTCATTTTATATCGACTTAATCACCGAGGCCGATGGCGAGCGGGTCATTAGTTAATAGCGCTATTAGGTTTGACAAACCTCACACCGTGCCGGTCGGACGGACGTGTACTATTGGATCATGGCAAATAGTAAATGATGATAGACATTGACTTAGGGCACAACTTACTTTCGTCAGTAGTCGATATGGTAACGGTCTAGTGGTTCACATGGGGAAGCCCCCACTGATTATGGATATGGTTTGGGAAACAAAGATACGGGTTAACTCGTGGTTTACGAAACAACTTATGGTTTTCAAAACAAACTTTTAAAACTAAACAACCAACTGTGAACTCGTTCAACTTTGTTGTTGACTCGTTGTTACATGCCTTGCAGGATTTTAGGTACATATCGTTGGAACTTGCTGTCTGGGATGCTGGAGTGGTCATGGGTCGAGATACATGGAATCGCAACACAAGTCTAATGGCTTACTTACGCGTGGTTTATATAACATTTAACAAATGAATTATGCTTCCGCTGTGTACTATGAGTTATATGTAACGTTTTGAAATACTTTCTATTAATAAATGAAAGTTTTATTTAATTATACTTACGAGTTCAATGTGATTGGTGGCTAAGATCCTGGTATGTCATACGCCCCGCGGTGATTCCGCATGTGGTATTTTGGGGGTGTGACAGATTGGTATCAGAGCCATTGGTTATAGTGAACTTGGTTTTATTTAAAAAGGGGAAAAACATTTTTGTAAAACCAGACTATAACCGAATAGTTCTGAAGTCGTGAATACGACCATGATACTCAGCTCCAGATTGCAAGGTTCGTCTCTCGTATACTCATTGTACTACATAACTAGTGAACACCTACATATGATATTGCATGTGATTGCACGTTTAGCACAACAGTATGAATTCATGTATACTTGCATGTGTTATGTGACTGATAGGGTGGTATTTCCCTAAACCTTCATGACTTACGCTTCGTGATACTTTTTGTTTCCTACTCAAGTTTGAGGAACCATTTGACATGAGTTAAGAGGAGCTGAGATGAGCATACAAATCACAATATTATTGTAGGTGCACACATAATAATAATGTGGGGTGCATGCTAGTCCCAGTGAGGCTTAACAAGTGAAAAAGGGGTTTCGTTCCGTTATTTGATCAATGTGAAACATAACAAACCTATAGGGGTCATAACAGTGATTGTCCCCTACCCGAACGTGAACTTTTCATTCCTTTCTGAATCCTTACGAATCTCGATGCTATCGAGTATCACCTGATCACACATCTGAACGCCTAGCGAACTGTGTAGAATGTTAGGTGCTAGTACGAACGTCCCTGAGTTGGATGGCTCAGCGTCAAATGATTGGACTATACTTTCCTCACTTGTCTTTGTTTGCTGGAACTTAGCGTGTTAACGCCTTAGATCCCGAAGTGCGATCACTTCTGCAACACTCTCTCGACATACCGTGTATTACTCAGTCAACTTGCAAGAACGATGGACAAGAGGGTAAACGTAGTACCTTACCGACTTCAGCATTTGAACGACCCTAGTTACCGGCAGCGAACAACAGCGATTTGACTCCTATCGAATCCTTAACCCCAGTCAGCGACACATGGGAGTCGACTCTTACGAACCAATCGGGACAAAATCGATGACGATTGACTGTAGAGCAGACTGTGTAACCGCCCGCACCATGAGTAGTGCCTTAGGACGTGGCACGGAATGTGAAAAGATGGACCCTGTTGGTGAAAGATTGTAGGGCTCCGTTTCAAGCAACGACATTAAAGGCAACAGTCACGGCGGCATCAAAGTACTCATAATCGTAGCCTACCGTATGGAAACAAAGGTGACTTCGACCAGGATTGATTGGTATTAAGTCAAATGTCAACAACCAAGGGAACGATGACAGTATTGGGAATTCTCGTGATGAAAACAACACTGGAAATGAAGCTCATGGAAGGACATTTAGTATTGGCATAGGCTATACCAGGCGTAATAGCAACACGATAGCTTGGATGGGTAGCTATTCGCTTCGTCTCTGATTCGTTTAACCCTGATGCTTCTTGAAACCGAACCTGTTGTGGAGTCGGCTGATGCAAGTCAATTGAAGCCTTATATGTTCGCCAGGATGCAAAATCGACCTTGGGGGACAGGTGTTTGACGTCGACCTCCCTTCTACCACCCCTGATGGTTACAATGCAGTAGTTAGTGTGGATTGGTTATTCAGAAATCGCACAGACATACCTTGTGAGGAGAAAATTTTGTGTGGAGGATCGTTATTTGTTCTAAAGCAACAGAGTGGTGCAAAGGTTAGCGCCATTTCAACTATGAAGGCCCAGAATTGTCTACGGAGGGATCACCCCGCTACGTTAGCAACCGTTACTGATGCTGAGGCTAAGGAAAAGAGGATCGAGGATCCACCAATTGTTCGTGATTCCCCACAGTGTGCTACATGAGGAGCTTTCAGACTTACTTCCACCACTGTTAGGCAGAATCTCAGTTTGACCTCACGACAGGGGCAACCCTAATTACCCGTGCTACATACCGCCTTGCACCAGGAGGGTTGTAAGGACTATCTACAGGATCTGTTGGACAGGAGTTTTATTGGACATAGTTTTTGTTCGCTTTGGGAAGCCCTAGCTATATTCGGGAAGATAAAGCCCTTTTCGTATGTGTACTGATTATCCAGAACTCAGCAAGGTGACAATCAAGAACTGTTTGCCTCGACCATGTATTGACGGAAGACCAAGAGGAGAATGTTCCTGAAATGGCATATCGAATGCAATACGGCCATTGTGACTTTATACACCATGACCATTGAGTTAATCAACACACCAGCAGCTTTATGGAGCACATGAATCGACCGTATTTATGGATGACGTTCTGGATCATTTCCAAGAGGAAGGAACATCATGAGTGGCATTTGTATCTTATTTTAGGGCTCCTGAGGGTGGAGCCACTCCACGCGAAGTCTTGTTAAAGGTAACTTCTGGATTCGAGAGATACCTTTTTGGTCATATGATCAATGAAGTACGAATACACGTGGATCTCGCTAAAGACCCATTTCGTTAGATATTGTTCGGCACCAAAGATCCCTTCGAGGATGCATTAATTTCTTGGTCACACTAGACTCTATCGCAGATTCATCACGGGATTTTCAAAGATCGCGCAGCTTAAATCTCTTTAGCACAGTAGGGTGCTGTGTTCGTGAAGGACAAAACAGGAGGACGTCTTTTCAGCTTTCGAATCCCAACTTTGTAATGTTTACACACCGACGCAACACGAGAAAGTGATGACTTACGTAATGGACTTACAGGAAGAACTGCACGAGTCACGACCTGCGGTGGAAGCCCTGGTCTTTGGATTTAAGTTGGAGGCATTACTTGGACGATACCGAATGCACCACTTAGACCGATCACAAGGGCCTCCCGTGTACCCTTGTTTCAAGAGAGAGCTAAACATGTGATGGCAACGCTGGGTGAAACTTTTGAGTGAATACGACCGTGAAACCTGGACGTGCACGAGCTTTGCAGCTCGCTATCAACTTTAACATACCTGATCAGACTTTCCTTGTTCAAATTGAAGAACTGAAGGAAGAGAGTTCTCAAGATTGACCCATGTGGGGCATGGGGAAGCAACCTTTGGCAGGTCGGACGATATTTGCTACTTCATGGAACGAATATGGACCTCACTATACAACAACCTTAGGGAACTGGTGCAGGCGAAGCACGCGGGTCTCGATATCCTATCCATCTGAGTTTTGATAGGACGTATTAAAACTTGAAGACCATGTACGGGTGACCGGGCCTGAAGGCCCACATAGCATCGCAAGGGAACGATGTTTGACTTGTTGAAAGTCAAGGTGGGATATCAGCAACCAGAAACACCCATATGGGAATGAGGACAGACTACCATGGGTTTTGTCACTAGTCTACTTACAACTCGAAACGGAAACATTGTCACCTGGGTGATCATTGATGGACTCAAGTTACCAACACACTTTCTTGCAAACAAGAAAACTGACGAGTCTTCACAGTTGTGAATGTTCCTCTGAGAGAGGCGGCTTTTAGGTACGAGGTACCAACTCCTGTTACCTCTGAATTTGATCGATGCATGAATTATGTCAGGCAATACACAACACCCTTGGCTCACGTCAGGACCAGAGCATTGCTTATCGCCGTTGGGCAAACGATCAAAGAAAACGAACTCTCCTGGCACTCGAAGAGATGCTGTGAGCATGTGTGTGACCGGATTTGGTGCAAATTTGAAGGACTCTTACCTGTGGTTGAGTACTACTGCGGCAGTTATCATCTTGGTAACCAGACAGCTCTGTTGAGGCATTACATAAACGATAATGCCAACCTTCTTGTTAGACTGAGATGGTTGACAACTTAATTACTGGTCCAGGACTGGTACTCGAAACTCTTGGGAAGGTTGTTTGGATCAGGAGTCGATTGGCGGCAACACGTGACCGTCAGGAAAGCTCATAAACTTGGGAAACGCTGGAGGATTGCTGTAGGCGATCGTATCATGTTGAAAGTCTCACCCTGGGAGGGTGTGGAACCCTTGGGAAGCGTGGCGAGCTTAACTGAAGTCATGATGGACCATTCAACAGTCTGGGAAGAATCGGTAGCGTAACCTACAAACTTGAGTTACCCGACGAATCGGGTAACGTATGCGATATCATTTATGTTTCGGATCTAAGGCAGTGGTTGTCTGATGAAACACGTGCGATACCTTTACTGGAGGAATTTATCGAACACATGGACCAGGAAGTCAAGGTGCGTAAACATAGTCGTATTCCAATTGTGAGAGTTCGTTGGAACACAAGACGTGGACCGGAGTTCATGTGGGAGCGTGAGGATCAGATGAAGCATAAATATCCTCAACTTTTTCCGAATGATCAATCTAATTCTGGTACTACTGGTGAATTTCAGGACGAAATTCCATTTCAAGTTGGGGATGATGTGGCACCTGAGGAAAACCTGCAACAATCTTGATTTATCACTTTACTTCTTTGTGCTTACTTGTCAAATTTCGGGACAAAATTTCTTTCAAGTTGGGGATGATGTGACAACACGGATAATTACGGTTAGCATTGCTTGAAATCCCACAACTTTTTGCGTGTGCCTCTATGTTCGTCTGCCTATCTCGTGCACAACTAAATGATTACGTATGTTTAACTGATTAACTATACGGGAAATTGTTAAACGTTTTGTGTGTCGTTCGATTAATTTAGAAAACCGAATGAGTTGGGCCGCGCGTATTTTGGGCTACATACTCACACTTCATGATCTCGGCCCAATACACATTTTGTGCATTTTAATCCTGATCTCGGCCCAAGTCATGAGTACCAGCCCACTTAAGCTTGTTTAACATTATATTAGATGTTTCGTAACTTTTCTTTTATAACTCACAATATCAAACACATACAAACCCTACCCCCTTTGGAATTGCGGCAGACGAAACCCCACTCCCCTCGAATTCTGTGTTCTTGTGTATTATAATCAGGTTAGCATGTGTTTGGATTAATTACGTGATATTTTTTATTGTAAATATGTTTATGGATTGATGTGTGAATAGAATAATAATCCATTATGGTCATGAGAGTATGAAGATATTTATTTAACTTTTGTTTAATCTTGCTCAGTGGTGTGTAAGTGTTTGATACGTGAATTTTCATAGCAATTGAGATGTAGGATAACATGTATTCTAGGATGTTAATAGTGATGCTTAATATATCATAATCAGGGTATTAGCTTATGATAATAGAAGTTACTTGTACTGATCATATGTATGGGTTTTGTGTGGTGTAATTAACGAACATAATATGACTTGATCTCTCTCGGCTATGTATAAATTATTGACATATGGTTTTGAATATTGGATGTTATCATATAATAACTATGCATGTGCAATGAACAATGATGTGTAATTAATATTAGCTTATGACTTCAAGATTGTTTGATGGTGATGTTTGGATTAGTTGAACAGATAGAGAAAATAATAAGTTTATTGTTTTGGGCTTTACTTTGGACCATGTGACTAAACAGAGGACCGAGTGGGCTGGATTGTTTGCATATATGATATTATTGGATTGCATGTTGTTAATAGGCTTGGATGGCATGTTGTTAATGACTATTAATCTCGTGGACTTCAATGTTGAATTGATGCGTCGAAGGTGTTTGTGTTAGATGTTTGATTCCTGTTAGTAATAAAACTCGATGTCAATGTGCTTGTATGTTGATAATGTTTGGGCTATAGTGATAATGTGAATTAATAATCAATGAGATGGGTAAAATATTAAATGGGGTGCTCATCAGGTAAAGGACACCTGGCATCTTATGTGGCTATGTCGTTCGGTGCACATTAAATGAACCACAACTTCCTGTAGTCACAAACTATAACTTGGGCCGCAACTTTTGACTTAGTGGGCTGAGATAAAGTTTTGGATGGACCGACTTTGTTATGTAATTGAGGATAACTTTATTTATTGTTTGATGTAATGTGTGATTTAATGTGGGCCTATTATCTTGAAACATGAAATAAGAGAAATTCACTATGTGTTGCGTGATCAAATATTATAACTTGTGTGATGACTTGTGTATGCTACGTGTGTAAAATGTTGTGCAACTTGCATATATGGATAAGAAACTAATTGTCTCTGATAACCACGACAGGGTTTGACTGATCAACTGTAAACGAGCATTTAGTCATACCGAGCAAACCAAGGTGAGTTCACACACTTTCTAAGGCATGGGATTCCCGGTGGGGAAATGGGTTAAAGAATTAAAACGGAACCTACATATCCTCCTTGGGTAGGATATGTACGGCCATCCTCCTTGGGTAGGATGTCAATATTAATCCTGTGTATTCTCCTTGGGTAGAATATGTACGTTCGTCCTCCTTGGGTAGGACAACAACCTTAAACTTACTAGACAAAACTCTATCATTAAGTCCCTCATTATATATCGACTTAATCGCCGAGGCCGATGGCGAGCGGGTCATTAGTTAATAGCGCTATTAGGTTTGACAAACCTCACACCGTGCCGGTCGGACGGGCGTGTACTAATGGATCATGGCAAACAGTCAATGATGATAGACATTGACTTAGGGCACAACTTACTTTCGTCAGTAGTCGATATGGAAACGGTCTAGTGGTTCACATGGGGAAGCCCCCACTGATTATGGATATGGTTTGGGAAACAAAGATACGGGTTAACTCGTGGTTTACGAAACAACTTATGGTTTTCAAAACAAACTTTTAAAACTAAACAACCAACTGTGAACTCGCTCAACTTTGTTGTTGACTCGTTGTTACATGCCTTGCAGGCTTTTAGGTGCATATCGTTGGAACTTGCTTTCTGGGATGCTGGAGTGGTCATGGGTCGAGATACATGGAATCGCAACACAAGTCTAATGGCTTACTTACGCGTGGTCTATATAACATTTAACAAATGAATTATGCTTCCGCTGTGTACTATGAGTTATATGTAACATTTTGAAATACTTTCTGTTAATAAATGAAAGTTTTATTTAATTATACTTACGAGTTCAATGTGATTGGTGGCTAAGATCCTGGTATGTCATACGCCCCGCGGTGATTCCGCATGTGGTATTTTGGGGGTGTGACAGAAAGACGGCTTGAAAACGGATTTCCACCGGAGAAATGGACCGATTAATGGGTCAAACATGAATCTTCACCATGAACCAGTTCGTATGGTCGAATGGGTGGGACCCATCCGACCGAATGAACTAGAGTTGGTGTATTCTGTTATTTGACACGTCGTCACGCCATCTTCGTTAACTGAAAACCTTTTTACTTAGAAAATTTTACGAAAACTTTAACTACAGATCACTCGCTCGAGTGGCCATCCGTCCGGATGACCATCCGTCCGGATGACCATCCGTCCGGATGACCTGATCCTTACAATTTCCATTGTTTAAACGTTTTAACTAAACTTCGAATTTTTAACAACTCACAAACAAACCACAGCCTATTCGAATGGCCATCCGTTCGAATGGCCATCTGTCCGGATGACCATCCGTCCGGATGGGGCTCATCCGTTCGGATAGACTGTTGAGCACTCAAATCGCTCGACACGCTGTTTACACTCTGTTCAGCCCTGAAGAAGACATATGCTTCTATTTTCGTGCATAGGCTAACCCGACGCGCTCCCTTCAATCCAATCCAGATTGTGTTTAATTGCTAAAAACACATAGTGAGTATACTCGAACCCATTTTTGTTTAACGTACTTTTGGGTGTTACATACGTTCTATATCAAAACACAACACACAACGCAAACACTTTTAAACGCTAACCGCTCCCGCATGCTATACGTGATTTTTTGAATGCTTGTACTATGCTATATAGTGTTACACTAGATCGCCTCTAGCAATGATAGTACTATAGTTTGGACTCAGCATTTGTCGTGGACAGGGGTTGCTAGTGTGACAACCGTCAAATTTGCATGCATCCGTACAATTAATTAATATTGATTTATACTTAATGACTATGCCTAATTACAACTGATGACTTAAACTGTTTTCTGATTTCTATATCATAAATACATGTGCAACACATTTCATACTGTCACACCATTTATCACATACAAACTTTGGTGACATAAACGATGCACAAAGCACGGTTAGCACAGTGAGCGGATAACTCAGAAAATGCTGACGATGTTCAGTACATAGACAGACAGTGTTTTAAGACCCAGTATAGGCTAGAGACAAGGTACCACACTAGTATGGAGTGTAGGGAAGTAAGGACCATAAAACTGCGTCACTAGGTGATAGTTTAAGAGCCTGAAAGTGCCTAAAACCCACTAAAAGTGCAGAATTCTGCATATTTCAGCAAAATTCAGCATTTTAACATACTGGTATTATGCAGAAAATTGACTAAATGGTCCTGTATGCTTTCCTAAGTGTCGGGAATTAAAAGTGTCACAAAAGGGTACTTAAAGAACACTAAACGGAATAACTTGACACTTTAACGAACCGGTATCTAACCGAACAACCGGACATTACCCGGAACACCAAAATATTGCTAGAAGCATTGTTTTATTATTTTTGAACTAGTTATGATCCCCGAACACCCTAACACACTATATAATGCATCATACACTTGAAACACTAGACATTACACTTAACCTCCAACTATTATCTAAGTTACCATTCAAAGTTACACATAACCCCCCCCCCCTTGGATTTACGGTTTTGGTGGTGCCCCACCATCAAGATCTTTACTTGATCTTGCAAGATATTATTGGATTTGGTTTGATCTTATTAGATATGGCAAGATATTGCCTTAGATACATGAAATCTTTGAAGATCTTGGATAATAGATTATATAAGATCAAGACCCATCAACACCTTCATCATCACCACACCTCATCTCTTCTCCTCTCTCCTTCCTATTCTCGGCCGACCCCAACACCCTCACCATCACCATTTTTCATCCATCATCTAGCCATTCCAAGATAATTTTGAGGTGTAAGAAGGTGATTCACGAAGCTTGGAACTCTTGAAGCTTGGAACTCCTCTTTTGTTTGCTATTATCCTTCACTTTTGTCTTCACCATCAACAAGTGTTCTTCCCTAGCTTAGAGCTAGTAGTAAGATCCTTTTTAACCTTTGTTACTCCTATTTATGGTTGGTTAAAAGATGTATTATGTTGGAATCACAAGAACCCTAAAAGACATGAACTTGAATCATGAACATAAAGCTTACATATGATGATATATGGATGAAATAACGTTGTTTAAGTATGTGTATGATACTTGTTGATGTTTACTTGAGAATATGATGTTGATCATCACATAGAGCTTGCTAGATTGTGATTAGACACATGATCTAGCAAGTGAGAGGATGGTTATGTAACAACATAAAATGATCATCTTCTTTTATGAACATGAACTTGATGAATAAAGAGATTTCTTGAAAAACAGTAAACAAAGTAAGTTGTTAAACTTATGAATCCAAGGCTTATGAATGATTTTCGAAGAAAACCAAGTTCAAAATATGATTTTAGAAGATCATGGTTTTTACTTAAACTTACACTATTTTTGGTGATAAAATAAGTGTAGAAATACTTATGAAACAAGAAGATCTAATAAATAAACATTTTTGTAGAATATGTTTACAAGTTGTAAACACCTAGTTTCTTTAAGAATGAGATTTTTAAAGGAATAAACACACTTTAAAGGGTAACGAAATCCACTAAACACTTTACCAAGTTACTACAAGTTTTTGTGAAAAGATCAAGTTCATGTTGTTATGCAAAGTGTATAGTTTTCGCTCTTGGTAAGTATAACATTATTTAGGGTTGATTGTTGATTACTGTGTGTTGATTTTGAAAAGAAAATGATATGCTAAATAGCATGGACACCTCCATTTTCCAAGGGAACTAAGGCAAAATTTTCTAAAAATACAAACACTTAGCAAAGTATTTTCTAAACAAGTATTTACAAGTGAGTTTTAACTATGGTCTTCAATATAAACTTTGCCATAATTTTTATTTCAAAATATACAAGTATTGGAGGTTGGTTTTTATAAATAAAAATGGGTGAATATATATATATTTAGAATATATATACATATTAAGACACTTGTGTGACTATTTGTATACTTGGTGAAATGGTTATATTATTTTAGGGTAAAATAATATAACTTAACAAAGTACCATGAAATTTACTATCCAAAATAATACCAAAAATGACAAGGAATAAATTCATAAGATACACGAATAATAACGTGAAACCGGACGCAAGAACGTAACTTTTAAAATATTCCAGAAGATACCGTTACATATATTTTTTTTTATAAATATTATTTTGGGTACAAGAAACAAAAATATGGTTTTTGTAAAGTTGTATCATATTTTTGGACAAGGAGAAATATATTATTTTTGGAAATAAAAATATATTTTCCTAGTATATTTAGAAGATATATGATTTTTGAGAAAAATATATATTTTCTGGACAATACATTTTTGGGACAAAATGAGTTTACAAATATATTTTCTAAAGTGAGACTTGGAGATATATTATTTCGGAAATTACAAATACAATAATACACTGTAGGATCGTTTTCACGACCAAATGAGTCGATCAGAGACAATACACAACTGTTTGAGAGGCGGAAACAAACAAACAGTCTAGAATCAGTGTAGAAATGAGTAGAAACAGAGTATGATACTTAAAACAAGCTTCTCATTGATTTTAGACTTGAATACACGGTGAAATTTGGACAGCACTTCGTTACACTTCACCTAATTTCGTACCAAATGAGAAGTACCAATGCCCTATTTATAGGCAGGTGATTTCGCATGAAATTACAACATGTAATTTCGTGCGAAATTACATCACTTAATTTCGTACGAAATAGCAACTGGCTATTTCATGCGAAATTACAACAAAATAACATAAATTTACATTTTGACCCCTATACAAGCTACCGACATGACCTAGACTTTAGACGTAGGCTATAGACATTATGCACCAACAAACTCCCCCTTGGATATTGCCGGAGTCTTCAGTCAGGTCTTCAGCACATTCTTTATAGAGATTTGAATCTTTCTTCCCTCGGCTTAGGTTTTCTCAGCAACAACTTCCTAAGTTTTTCATTATCTTCAACCTTCTTCTTTTCCTCAGCAGCCATTCTTTGTACCACAATATGTCTCAACATGTTATCTCTATCTTCACGAGCCTTTCTTTCTCTTTCAGCCTTTAACGCTTCCTCTTTCTCAATCTCTCGCCACTTAGACGACCATTGATTGTCAGCATTGATACCTTTTTGGAAACAGATGGATACAACCTTCTGAAACTGCATAGCCTGGTCTTTATCTTCAGCTTTAAATCCGATCTTGTTAACAAACAAACATTCTATATCCTTCGCTGAACAGTTCACCAACCATAATGGATCATACACAAAGATGTATCTGATTTCATTTTCAGCTCTATAAGTGATAACAACTTCAGTCGACAAACAGCTGTATACCCAGTACAAGAACCCCTTATAAAAATCTTGCTCCATTTTCGGTACTGGAATGTTTTTTATAACTCTAGGTTTCTTCACATGCAAGATTGTTTCTTCAATTCCAGTCACTAGATCTACCCTCTTCACTTTCTTCGGGTAGTGAGGGAGGTTTCCAGTGTTTAAATCCTCTGAAGGCTTCAAATTTCATCAGACCCCAGATGGGTACATCATACTTTCGGACTGGATAATCCAGAGTTCTAACTTGCGATAACTCTTCGACATCCCAACAAGGTAAATACATAATGTCTTGAATATACGCGAAGTATTGAACACCAGACTCTCGACGAATAGTATACGCATTAACTTGTGGTAGAAAGCCCCATCTGATAATGTCACCCAGTGACACAGCTCTATCTCTCTTGTAGAACTTCAGCGGTCTTTTAAACTTACGTTCATTACTCTTTTTAAACCACTTCTTGCGTTCTTCGCTTTGTGCATCTTTCGTTGTACCATCAAAGTTCTTATCTTTCAGACATTCTGCAACTTTCCTCCTCAAATCATCTACATTCTCTTGTCTGAAAAATTCAACAAGTGTTGGAAAATCAGAAGTATCAACATTCCCACTTTCATCATCACTGCAATCCTCAACTTCAACTCGATCATAGTTATCAGCCTCATCAACATACTTGTACTCATACTCAGGCTGTTGATTCATATCAAATGCATTCAACTCTTCTTCAAAATCAAACTTGAAGTTAGGATCATCAATACGTGTCATCTCTATAATATCAGCCATGGTGTAAGTATGTCTGATTTCTCCTTCTTCAACTTCAGGTTTAAGACGCAATATCAACTTTTCTTTCTTATCAATGTTCTCATCATCAACATTCTCCCCCTCTCCTGTAGCATCCTCAGGCTCTTCATTCACATCATCATGAAGATAATCTTCAACATTCTCTTCATTAGACGCTTCAGTGACTTTAATTCCTGTACCACCCTGACTATCGTCATCATTATCATCACCACTGTGACTACTAGCAGAGAACACATCGTCTGCATCATCTACTTTATCTTCATCATCATCCTCTTCATCATCATCCTCCTCGACCTCTTCCTTATCATCAATAATATCATCAATCAACACGTCCTCTTCAAAAATAGCAGAAACTGCAGATATTGGACGAGGATTCTGAATAGGTGATTCAGAAGCAGTAGATACCACAATTGCCCTTTCAGAAACACCTTCAATACCTTTATCCTTATTTTTCATATCAGCTTCTAAATCAGCTTGACGTTTTGCTCTAACCTCCTCAATCTTTATTTCATCGAATTTCTGTTCAACAGTCTTTCCAAGCAAGTTTTCTAACACTTTATTCATCATGTATATCTCGTGTTCTTTCATTGCTTTAGCAGCTTCCAACTCTTTGTTCTTTAACTCAAAGTATTTATTCTGTTCGTCTCTGCGTGCTTTCTCTTCTTCCAACTCTGCAACTTTAACTTTCAGAATATCAATCTTAGCTTGATCAGATTCAACTTTCTTTAACAATGAAGAATTTTCATCTTCGACTGTCTTTACACGCTTCTCTAGTTTCTTCTCACGATCCAACAACTTCTTGTTCTCAACCAGTACCTCTTCAACTTTCTTTTCCAAACTCTTAACTTGCACATCAGTTGCAAAATTGAAATCACCAATGTCTTCAAGAGAAATACCTTCCGGAACATTTGGAAAAGTTTTGTATCCAGAAGAACCAGGTGTAGTTTGGACAGGTGGTTGTGTGGATGGTGGTGTTTGAAAGATTTGCTGAGAAGTAACAACAGGTTGTTCATGTGGTGGTGATTGATGTAATGGTGGTAGATGTTGTTTAGTTTGTGGTGGAGGTGATGGTGGTGGTGTAGGTTGTTTTGGTGGTGTAGGAAGTTTTGATTTTGGTGTACATTTGGGCAACCTGATAATCAAATTTCTCCTTGCTGCTTTTGGCTTTCTTGAACTAACTTTCTTCTTGCCACCAGATGAAGGAGGTGTCTGAGATTCTATAACATTTTCTAGAGATGGAATGTACACTTCATCATCTTTATCTTCTCTCCTCTTTCTCTTAAGTTGTTTCTCTTTTTCAATCTCAGCTTTAATTCTCTTTGCACGTTCTGTTTCATCAATTTCTTCATCAGATGAACTTGTTGTACTTTTGTCTACATTGTCACCTTCTTCATCACCAGCTGATTTCTCTGGTTCAGCATTATAATCAGTAAGAGTTGTCAATAACTTTGCAGATTCAGGAGACAAACGAACATCTCCTTTAACATCAACTTCAACTTCAACTTCAGCTTCAGCTTCACCTTCAGCTTCACCTTCAGCTTCAGCTTCAACTTCCTCTTCAGATTCATCAACAAGCATAGTCCCAACAACTTTCTTTTGACGCTTCTTAGGCTGAGATGATGAACCCTCCTCTACTTGAACTTTCGGAGTTGATTTTCTGCTCCTCTTCTTTTTCTCTTCTTTCAAGAACCACTCGTTTCGACTTTCTTTGAAATCTTCAAGGATTTTCAATTCATCTGCATAGCTTTTCTCTTTCATTTCTTTTTCATTTCTCCAGTTCTGATGATTGATTGGATCTGGATCTTGATAATTCTTATCTTTGATGAAACCAAAAAAATCAGCTTTCGTCTTTGGCTCTGGATAGTTTGGGTGATATCTAGCCAATTGCTTCAAAGACTCATTATCCATATGGAATAAAACCAACAGATCATTGTTTTCATCTCTTTCCAAATCAGGATAAGCGTGATCTATCATCATCTGAACAAATCAAGGATATACCCAAGTCTTGCTCTTTGACGTGATATTTTCAACCATATAATGAAACACAATCTTCGAAAAATTATACTTTTTGTTTAACACGAGAGCTGTCACCATGTTCATTTGATAGTCTCTCATCACATCGTAACCTCCTTTCCTGTGACTGAGAGCATGCAACACTGAATGAATAAGAAATTTATAAGACTTTGGAAAACATGCTTTCAAGTAGTTGGCCTTGTTCAGTGGACCATTATAACCCATCCGCAACATGCAACCCTTGACCATCCTATCTGGAAACTTTGTTGGAGAATCCTCATCATCTGGAAAATCTATCACCTCTCGTACAAGATGCTCTGTGATAATTATTGGTTTATCTTTGCTGTTTACGTTCACAATCGAATTTATTGTCTTTTTTCCTTCATCATATGTTGCATTCTCCCAAAAACGTTCAATGTGCGAACCGAATACAAGATGTTGATTTGTCAAAGCTTTTTGTATCGGTAATCTTTCCATAAACTCCAGAATACTTGTGAATTCTGCCATCTTTGGAATCTTCTTATCATATACACAACAGATGTTGTGCAATGGATCGAACTGCACATTAGAAGCCTGAAAAACAACAACATATAAACAAATCAAACACTAAGAATTTTTTATCACAAACACATCATTCATGCGAAATTACTTTTTGAAGCGAAATTACAGTTCAAACGGAATGACATGTTGAAACGAAATCACAGTTTAAACGGAATAACATTTTGAAGCGGAATAGCCATTTGAAGCGGAATTACATTTTGAAACGAAATGACACCTTGAAACGAAATTATCTCAAAACTTTTCTGATGATGAAATCAATCAACTGGGTTTGTTCCTTATCAAATTCCGAACATGTGGGTGTGTTTTATTCACATTTTAGACCATCAATAAACCCTAGATCTAAGTTTGAAATCCCAGATCTACCGATTACAAACGAAAACATGTTATACAGATCAAATTGAAGCCCTAATCAAGATCTATATCATATTCCGAGTTCAATAATGTGATAATCGGTCAATTTTATCAATAGACAAACCCTAGATCTATGTTATAAGTCATGTTCATCGCCGACCAAACGAAATCAGTCAGATCTGGGTTTGATTCGACATAAAATCTCACCTTTCCCATGATCTAAGATGAGCAAACCAACTTAGATCAGATTATAAACAACAATCGGCAGAGTAACGGCTTAATTTGATGAACACAGAGATTTCGTATGAAATCGTCTTTGACGGTGGTTTGAAATGAAATAAGAACAATAAACCGTTCAAACGAAATCAGACCCCTATTTATAGACAACCTAATTTCGCGTGAAATAGGCACTGGGATCTTTCAAACGAAATTACCCACTCAAACGGAATTACCTGTTCAAGCGGAATTACCTGTTCAAGTGGAATTACCTGTTTCAAGCGGAATTACAGTAATTTTTTCAATTTTTTTAACTTTTTGATATTTTACCGTCTCACCCAGTTAACCAAGTCCAAGTTAATGACCTTGGTCAACTGTTTAGCCTGCCAAGTCCAAGTTAATGACCTTGGCTGACCATTTTATGAAGTTTGCTGACATTTGAAGCAGAATTAAGTTCAAATTAATGAACTTTTGAACTTTTAAGCAATTACCAATCACTTTTTCTCAATCTTCTGCTTACCCAACCCTCATGATCTAGACTTGTTCAGCACATAAGACTTTGATCATCAGATCCCCAACATCCGTTGTCGAAAATAAGATGAAAAACAAATCTTTTTGGATTTTATAAAATGCTAAACAAACAGACAATCTTTTTGGATTTTCTAATAAGCAACAAACTGTACATACAATATTTTTGGTGAGCGTGTTAGGGGATCATATCAGCTGCTGACAAGCTACAAGCACCGTTAAGCTTTGATTACATACACAGTATTAAACAATTCACAGTGATTGTTGATATACTGATCCACTTAAATTTTTACACAAACTTCAATCTGTTCAGGATACGAATTAGTGTTTTAAGGCTTAAATTTTACACGTGTACCACCTCAGAATATACTCTCGTATCCAGATCCCAATATTCAGTCTTACAGGTGAATATACCTAGATGATATGTGTAAGGGGTTAAATGCGAGGGCCGTGAGAGCTCAGGCTATTGCTTCCGCAAAATCAGAGAGATGACGGCTTCGACTTAAGGTGGGTCCCCTTTGGGGATCTTCTTTTACAACAGCACATGATTAGCATTTTTCAATGTTTCATCATTTTTTATGCTGAGGGGAGGCTTATATTTCAAGCAGCTTAAAGTATTCTCCGGGGACTAGGCCATTGCTTCCGCAAAATCAGAAGTCCCGGGATAATACCCCAGATATCACTAAGTATAAATACCTAGTATCTCAGAAAGAGGGACCTTTCAAACAAGATTTCGGGGGTTACCCATATATCCGAGAGATGTTCCCCACGTAAAAGTAAGAAATTTAGGTTTATATCCCGAACAAACCTACTAAATGTGTAAAAACCTATCGGCATATCATCTGCAAGACTGCTTAACACATTTCAACTTTACATTTCTTTAGCGTACTGCAACTGTCGAGCTGATGTACTATCATTTCCCCTTTTTACACAAACTCTTTTTCAGTTTTCAATGTTTTTGGATTTTGACATTTTATCATGTTTTTAGATTTTCTTCAAACATTCTCCCCCTAAAAAGTAATTTCGCACGAAATCGGTTGTTAATTTCACACGAAATTGTAATTTCGTGTGAAAGTGATTTCGTTTGAACAGGTCCGTGCGAAATTACTTGGCCTATAAATACCTGATGTGTGTGTGTCATTTGTAACGAAATTAGATTCCGGTTTAGAGAGCCGAAGTGCTGCCGAAGTGTCTACTCGCTGTAAAACTTTGTCAAATCTGTCTAAAGATAGTTTAAAGTGATATTCTAGCTGAATTGAACTTGATACGTCTGTTTCCGCCTTTCGTATTAAGAAAAACTCTTCTGATCGACTCGTTTGGGTCAGAAAACGATCCTACAAGTGGTATCAGACTCCTTTTTGACCGACTCCGTATCGACAGACACACTTTCAACTGACTCTGTTTCAACAGACTCTGTTACAACAGATTCTGTTTCTACCTCTTTAAGCTTGCCCATCAACGCTTTGTCAGCAATCTCTTTTAGAGTCTCTTCATTCATTTCTTTTGAAACGTCAATTATCTCTTCAACTGGAACTGGTTCAACATCATATCTTGGACAAAGACCAGTAGTTGGCTCATTGAAGAAACCTGCAAAAGATTCAAACATATTAGGAGGCATTATTGATTTGAAAGAACTAGCAATAATCTCCTGTTCAGATTGATAGTAGTAAACTTCTGCAGCTACTTCTTCCAGGTCAGCTAAACTTTCTTCAGATGTTACTTCACTGACTTCTTCTGTCTCAACAACACATTCCGGTTGTTCCACAATCTCGGCCATCATTGCCCTACCCTCACTACCAGGGATGTACTTATCCCAACTAAAACCTTCAGCAACTTTCTCATCATCTTGATTGACTAAGAGAGCCTTCTCCGGCTTGTTTTCTATCTGAGGTCTTTGGGTGAATGGTTGTTGACTTGTCTTATGATAGATCGCTTGTTTGTAATAATCATTTGAGAACGGGTTGTGATGATTGTTGATCTCCCTGTTTGGACACTCACGCTTGAAATGTCCTTTCTCTTTACATTTGAAACATGTGACTTTTGATTTATCAAATCCAAGCTTTTGATCTGGTCCTGAAAGACTGTTCCGACCAGTTATCTCCATAAATCGTTGAGCTCTTCTCACCAAGCTTGCCATTCCCCATTTGATGTCGATCAACTCCAGCTCCTCTGGATCGATCTGATCATAGTCTTCCTTTGTCATATCGGGGTTTCCAATTCTACCCGCAACCAAGCTTTCATACGATTCAAGCACTGAAGCAAGAAGTGCTATGTGCTGCTTTGCTGATAATTCAGTAAAATCTTGAGCATTCTTTATGTTCACTGCTATGTTGCACATAATTCCTGGACTTTGACTTTGACTGTTTGATCCTGACGAACTTTGAGTGTAAGATTGATCAGGTGAATTTTGAGCCTTTGGATTTGGTTCAAAACTAGCAAATGGTGAGTTGTTGTTGCTTAATGTGACAGATGATACTCCGGATGTTGAATCTGCACTAAATGTTGTCTGCATTTTTTGGAGTTAGATTCGATGTTGCTGGAGTACTTCCTTTGTAATACAATGAAACATCTTGTTGAACACTTGAAGACTTCATCTTTCTAATCTTTGTCAATTCAAGCTTATGTGACTCAATCTTTTCAATGAATGTGCTAAGATTGAATCCCACATACTCCAAATTATTCTTCAATACCAACAGATAAGTGCCCCATTCATCATATGGCAATGCATCCGCCAATTTATCAACCCATTCCTCATCCGTTTTGGTTATGCCCAACCTCTTCATCTCAACAACCAGATGGCAATATCTTTCAATCAACTGCTTTGTTGTTTCACCCTTAATACCCGTAAAGATATCAAACTCTTTCTTCATCAAAGCAGTTTTTCTTTTTATCATAGACACGCTTCCAAGAAACTTTACTTTCAAAGAATTCCAAACGGACTGTGAATCACCCTGATGTTGTAGCAGAACTAAGATATCCTCTTTGATGGCTTGTTGTAGAATGCTCATCATTTTCTTTTCTGCTTTGAAATCATCTTGTTCAATTGGAGTCAAACTGCCAATCGTTTTCTCAATTCCCGAACCATTCTTTGGAGGAACATATTTAGACTCGATTTTCTTCCAGCATTCAAAATGGTTAGCTTGCACCCAAGTCTTAAATCTTTCCGACCACCCAGCATACTCATCAATGTTCATCAACTTCGGCGGTTTCTGCATAGTACCGAGTTCATTTTCCATGTTCACATTTTGCACTATACTGGCTGGTGTTTGTGCTGCCGTCATTCCCCCAACGGCAAAGAAGTTGTAAAACTCTTGGTTATCCATTTTACAAAAATAGTTTACGGGAAAATTTTTCAAATTTTGAAAAATGGTTACTTTCAAGCAATGAACTTCAAGCTAAATACCACGAACGAAATGGACTTTCACACGAAAACAGACTTTTCAAGCAAAATCAGCTTTTATGCGAAATTAGATTTTCACACGAAATCAACTTTTCACACGAAATACCACCTTCAAGCGAAATCAAGTGTCATTTCATAGGAAATACCTATTTTCGTGTGAAATTAGCCAAACGGAATTACTTTCAAACGAAATCAGATGTAATTCAAACGAAATCAGTAATTTCGTGCGAAATTACCTCAACTTTTCAAGCGAAATAAGGTGCTCGTTCAAACGAAATCAACTGTTTGGCCCATTTTTGTCACTTTTAGTCTGAATTTAGGTCTGATTCTTTCAAGGGTTTGTTAAAACTGTATTTTACACGTTATATCAAAAGATTAGTCCATTTTGTCCAGAAGTCCAAAATTTTAGTAGAAAAAGCACTGATTCAAGTGTATTGACTCATCCTGAGTTCTGATACCACTTGTAGGATCATTTTCACGACCAAATGAGTCGATCAGAGACAATACACAACTGTTTGAGAGGCGGAAACAAACAAATAGTCTAGAATCAGTGTAGAAATGAGTAGAAACAGAGTATGATACTTAAAACAAGCTTCTCATTAATTTTAGACTTGAATACATGGTGAAATTTGGACAGCACTTCGTAACACTTCACCTAATTTCGTACCAAATGAGAAGCACCAATGCCCTATTTATAGGCAGGTGATTTCGCATGAAATTACAACATGTAATTTCGTGCGAAATTACATCACTTAATTTCGTACGAAATAGCAACTGGCTATTTCATGCGAAATTAAAACAAAACAACATAAATTTACATTTTGACCCCTATACAAGCTACCGACATGACCTAGACTTTAGACGTAGGCTATAGACATTATGCACCAATATACAGAGATACATGTATAAGATACCCCATCCTTGGGAAGGAAATACAAAGTTAAATACTTGAGAAGTATTAACACAGAGATATTGCTTAAACAATTATTCCAAAACCAAATATAATCTAAGATGAAATATTAATTATTTTGACTAGTAATTATAACTTGGAATAATACAAGAAATGTAACTCAAAAACGTAAATACTAAGCAAAGGCATGACCCGTCCGTTTAATAGACGTTAGTACACTGTAGGTAGTCGTGTTTGCTGAGAAGATTTGGGTTACCAGTACTGAAGACGCAATACTGTGAGTTCATGTCCCCCTTTTCTTTTAATTGTTTTCAGTTTTATACTTCGGGGGTGAAATACATGTTACACTTATTACAAACGTTTTATACAGGGTATGGTTAGCTAAGGAGGGTTACTGCTAGATCATGTGAATGGGTAGGGCGATTAAGGCCATCAATCCTCGTTGTAGGACCGAGGGGCATGAGTGATAGATCTATTTGGGTGTAGCGAGCCCCACCCCTGAGTCTGCTGAGTGGACCATGTGGTGACTATGTCTTACAGCCGGAAGCCCGGTGCGAAATCTGCTAGGTTTGAGTCTTCATGCATCACTTCACACATACCATTGGCTTTGCAACCCAGTGGTGATCTCTTTTTCCTTATTGCTACATACCAGGGACTTACATACATACTTACAACGTTTTCAAAGGTTTATACATACACACAAACGAACACATGAACTCGCTCAACTTTTGTTGATGTTTTCAAACAACATGTATTTCAGGGAATTTATAAGTGGATCTGGCGGGCGTTGGAAGTTTTTATGCTGCGTTAAGAATAAAGATATCATCCATGGTCTTTGAGTTTGGTTAGTGTGTCTTATTCGTAGACGAGACACGTCATCCAAACCTTGGTGTTATTCAATATCTTTTGACGAGTCCTTGATGAACTCATAAACAATTTGTACGGTTTGTAAAACTTGAATTTGAAGTCTACAATGTTGTTATGTTTTAAACTTATTTAATGGATGACAAACCTTTGGTTTTATCATATAGTTGATGTTATGATTGAATGCAATGATATTAAGAAAGTCACACCATAATCACGCTTCCGCAAAAGCCAGGGTGTGACAGCTTGGTATCAGAGCTTCGATCGTAGCAAACTAGGATTCTTTCTCGAGCCTAGACTACGATCATTAGGGCTCTCACAAAAATGTTTTCACAAACATGTTTTCATTGCATACACAAAGCGTCCAGATCCACGAAACAAACATTTTTACAAATAAAAGACACAAGATACATTTCAAAGAATTCATTTATATTTCAGTCTGAGAGACTGGGAGTATAATCTGAGAGATTCAGTCTGAGAGACTGGGGAGGTCAGTCTGAGAGACTGGGGAGGTCAGTCTGAGAGACTAGCTGGGTATTCAGTCTGAGAGACTGCGGAGTTAGTCTGAGAGACTAGCTAGGTAGTGCAGTCTGAGAGACTGGGTAGTCTGAGAGACTAGTTGGGGCAGTCTGAGAGACTGGGAGGTTTAGCCTGAGAGGCTGGGTAATTCGGTTTAGGAAACTGGGTAGTTTAGTCTGAGAGACTGGGTAATTCAGTTTGGGTAACTGGGAAGTTTAGTCTGAGAGACTAGGGAGTTTCAGTCTAAGAGGCAGGGTGTTTCAGTCTAAGAGACTGGGTGTTTTCAGTCTGAGAGACTGGGTGTTTCAGTCTGAGAGACTGGGTGTTTCAGTCTGAGAGACTGGGTGTTTCAGTCTGAGAGACTGCATGTTTAGTCTGGGAGGCTGGGTAGATTAGTCTGGGAGACTGGGTGTTTAGTTTGGGAGACTGGTTGGTTAGTCTAGGAGACTAGGTGGGTTAGTCTGGGAGACTAGGAAGGATAGAAAGTTTCATGAAAAATAATATGAATACATGACTACATGACAAATTACCTTGTTTACATACACTAATTGTTAGTGATTACTATGGATATACATGCTATTATGTACCGGCACACATATCACTCTATTTAGAAAGCAAGTTATCAGACACTGATAACCCTACGGCCACCGCCACAGATAATGAGACTGCATCTGCGCCAGAGATATTTACGTCAGACACTGAGAGTGATCCTGATATGCTGACCAAGGACGAGGATGATTTCCAACAGTCTGCGCTACCAGATTTTGGGTGATACTTTACCCTTGCCGATGGTTTCTCTGACAAGAATCCTTCTGTCACTCTTGTTTCCGCCAATGACCACTTCATCACTGGTCATCCCGAAGGTGAGCACACTATGGCTCCGATCCTCGACGATGCGCCTCCTGTGGACATTCCTTCCGAAGGTTGGCTACTCGACGAACAATTGATGATGACGTTGGCATGTTTATTGATGGTCCTCCTGCCGACGCCCATGATGATAGTAAATTAGACGAGAACGTTGTTACTTCTTGAGACCGCTGTTATCAAGCTATCCCTTGAATCTAGTATACACTCGATTTCAGACTCCTTTGAGTCTGTGACATTTTCAGCTTTACGGACGGTTAGGTCACCACTTTTTGCTACTGAATCGGATGACGACACCGCTATGACTGCTGCACTATCACCTGCTCGAGATCCCACACCTTTACACGACCCATAGCCTGCTCCTGAGTCAGCTCCTATTCCTTTTGGGTCAGCTTGATGTTGCACCTGCTGATCCTGCACCCTTTCTTGATCATGACCCTGCTTCTTTTGGTCTACCAGGCATTGCACCCCTTATACCTGACCTAGTACCTGCACCTGATGATCTCCTTATTGGTTGGGACGTTTGTTCCTGCACCTGCACCCGCTAATGTTGCCCTGATGGAGACCGACGTCCATTGCACCGACATGCCTATCGCTTTCTTTCAGGGCCTACCCGCACCCTGGAAAGGTACTCTAGGTCAGCTCCCGCATGATGATCCTTTTGCTACAGCAGCGTTTTCCCCAACCTCACAGGCCGCACTGTTTGCTACTTTCACCTCTACATCGCTGGACGAGCCATTTCGTTGGTTCCTATAATACATTATGCTGATTTCAGACCCCTGCAACCCCTCACATTATGGAGGCCATACACAGAATGAGTTGCTCCTGTCACATCAGCTACAGTTTGAGGATTATAAGTCGCAGAATGTTGGAGTTTGAGCTGACCCCACGTTCTCCACCCTGTCTATTTCCAGTATACTTTGATCCTCCACATTCACCGAAGGTTCCTTTTGCACGCTCGCCTGCTGCTATTACACCTTTCCCTGGTTTTTGAGGCTTGCTTCTTTACTGTCGAGTAGCAGATCAGTTAACTACTTCGACGTATATACAAGCTCGAGGAGGAGTTCACGCATGTTAGCAGTTTACTTTTCTTTCCTCCTCCACCTCAGTCACCAGTATAGTTGGTTTCTGGATTATGCGGATTGCATTACATTTGGGTAAAGACACTAATGATAAGTCGAGATTGTGGAGACTTTTAAAGACCACATCTGACTACGTAATTTTGATACACTGATATACTTGTTGGACAAGGGTAGGGTGACCATGTGTCCCTCTTGATGTGATACATTTTGTAAGGCAATGCAATTGTGGTCGGAGAATAATGAGAGCCCAATCATCATTAAACAAGCGACAATACTTTGTGACCAATAACCAATTAAAGCTCAGTCGCTATGTCTTCGTTAAGCACGTTGTTGATCTATATGTGTGTGCTATAATTATAACGCTACGTGCTTGCTTGCTATGCTCTCATTAAACATAATTCCCAAATTACTTGGTTATGCTATGATTATGCTATTGCTTGATTGGTTGATTATAAAAATCAAATACGTGTATGTACATATGACCTCTAAACAACTATATGCACTCCCTGAACAAATACAACCTGACCTAACCAATCTTCTTCTTAGAAGATGTCGATACAAGGGAACATCGCTACCAACAACCCTCTGCCGGCGACAGCGGCAGAACTACAAGAGCGCATCTCACAGGCCATTGAAGCTCGAGGCCCTTCGCTCCGAACGCAGCGAAGGCTGCACCTACAAGCAGTTCTTGGACCACAAACCTCGAGAATTCGACGGCACTGGGGGTGCCTTAGCCTTCGTGCGCTGGCTTGAGAAGACGGATTCTGTTTTACGATTGAGCAAATGTGACCCAGAACATCAGGTCACGTACATAGCTGGACTATTTGTAGATGGGGCTCTGTCATGGTGGAACCTTCATGTTCAGACAATGGGCGAGACCGCTGCGTGTGCTTTGACGTGGGACGAACTGAAAGAACTGATGCGTAAGAGATATTGCTCGAGGGTAGAAGTCCAGAAGTTGGATACTGAACTGTGGAACTTGAAAATGGAAGGACCAAAGATAGCTGAGCATGTGCAGAGAATTAACGATTTATCACAAGTTGCTACGCTCCTGGTGGGACCAGATTTTAAGAGAGTCAAACGTTTCATAGGGGGATTGGCACCTCAGATTCTAAGCCTGGTAACAACATCTAAACCTTCAACGATCACCGAGGCTATCGACATAAGCGTGGCACTCACTGAAGAAGCGGTTAGACTAGGAAAATTTTCCATTATGAAAGAGAAAGAGGAGACTCCTGTAGAGTCATCTGGAGATAATAAGAGAAAGCTCGCAAATTTCAAAAAGATTACTCGGGCGAGTAACAAGAAGAAGGCCAAAAAGGGAAAAGACAACATGGGTATCCTACCTAAGTGCGACAATTGTCTACGTTATCATGTCGGGCGATGTAAATATGGAAAATGTGATAACTGTGGCAAGAGGGGGCATCCTAAAGAAACTTGTAGGCAAGATACTAAACATAGTAATGGAGGCCAAGATGGTAGCGAGAATCACGGAGGAAACAACGACAATGACAACTATCAAGGCAGAACGAATGACAGACAGAAATATGTTCAAGGTTGTTTTAACTGTGGAAGCAAAAAGCATTTCATAAAATATTGCCCTAAAAACGATCAAGCACAAGAATGAAAGCTCAACACCGGAGCTAGGGAGACACGCCAGGAATTCAAGCATGGATATCGGTACATCCCATATTACTCAACGTTATGCATCTGTGCTGCCAGATACTGTTGCAAACTTTAAGCTTCGCATCTCTAGAGTTTGAGAGTATACTTGGTTTAGTAGCAAGTAAGTTAGATAACCCGCACTCGATGGAACCAGCTAAGGGGAAGCTAGTGGAAGCCAACGCAGTAAGTAGAAACGACAAGATAGAACCCGGAGAGCGTAAGTTTACGCTTGATCTATTGCCAGTTGAGTTGGGAAACTTCGACGAGGTAATTGGGATGGATTAATTGTCGAGTGATCGAGCGAAGATTGATATCCGCATTCCGATGGCAAACGAAGAAACGATCGTGACTCATGAAGCAGGATACGCCTCTACAAATTACTAATTGCTGGAAGGCACGAAAGTTATTGCGTAAAGGATGTGTTGTTTTCTTGGCTCATGTCGGGGTCAAGGGAGCCGAAGAACCAAAACTCAAAGATATTCCTGTGATAAGGAAATATCCTAAAGTCTTTCCCGAAAACTTGCCAGAATTATCTCCTCAACGACAAGACGAATTTTGCATCGATTTGATTCCAGGCGTCGCGCCTGCAATCAATGCACCCTAACGGCTTACACCTCCGGAGATGCAAGGATTGTCAGTGTAACCTCAGTAATTGATAGAGAAGGAAGATAACAGACCAAGTTTCCCGCTCTGGAGTAACACCAGTTCTGCTCATCAATAAGAAGGACGATATCTTTCGTACGAACATCAAACTACCAGGAGCCGAACGAGCTAACCCATGAGAGTCGGTGACTCTTGCTAAGGATTAACGAATTACTTATTTAACTAACTGTGAGGATCCAACTACTATTTCACGACTGATCGATGATCGAGTGTCATTAGTTATGAATTCAGGAATAAAGTATACCGGGGAAATTGTGGGACAATAATTTGTTTTTAAACATACACAAAAATGGTGTTTCCTACACAATGCACAAAACAGATTTACACAGAATACGAAACCTTGAGGATCTAGAAAACATATACTTAGGACCTTTGGGAACCCAGGTCCAAACTCGTAAAGGTTGTTACTTAGGAACCATATCTGTTAACTCAATCAAACACCATTAACCTGACATATATGCCATTTCAGTTAACAAAACAGAAAGTACTTAAATTTCTTTTGTTGAAATCTTCACTTTTGCTTCTAGCGAGTAGATGTTTGCATCTCTACTCCCCTTAATGGTAGTTGCATCGCGTTGATTTTCTTCGCTGAGAGCGAACACACATTTTCTTCGAATACTTGGTCATTTCTCCATTTTAGCAAACACTCATTGTTTCATTACTTGAAAACTCATATGTTACGCATGCGGTTTCATTTCAAACGCTTCATTGAAGTTCAAATATTATGTTGCTAAATCTAATTACTGATTTGTGATTCGAATGACCTACATTATTGTAATTGTTGGCTCTTTTGCTATCAAGTCAACACACTTTCTTGAAACTTCTTTTATTTCAAGTTACATTCATGGTTTATTTTTGTGACCATGCCAGGATTCCTTTGTTGATACATACGTTTATTGTCGGGTTACGCTGAAACCAAGTTCAATTGCTTGAACTTATCCATTTCACATGTTTGATTTGAGACGCTATATGATGTATTGAGAGCATCACATTCAAATATTCTTGCAAAGGTTCTTTTGTTTCGAGTCATAGTGGACTTGATTGGTCTACGACTCCACTAAATCATTTGTTGATTTCGATACCTTACGGTGATACTTTCACAGAATTGAAGCTTGCGCTAATTTGGGTACTCACTTCATACACAGACATTAATTGTTTACTCATTTACTTGCTCTAAAATCCGTTTTAAGTGGTCTCAACACAGTCGTGTGTTAAGACAACGGTACATAGATTAATTTCATACCACGGTGTACCTCCTAACGATCTTTTCGTTATAAATTGAATACCTTGCAGTACTTATTGCTTTTTCATCTTCGATCAAAAACAGTGGCTCTTTGATGTTCCGTATTTAACTGAAAACTTTATGACAATGTGTAAATCAAATCTTCAGATTGTCTCAGTACACTTTCATTTGATTTCAGGCACGGTGAACTTGTTCAGTCACCACTATTATTGAATCTTGTCATTACGACACCTTGTAGTGTCATTAGCTTGTGCTAATTATGGTCAACTGTTTCACACAAAACTATATATACTTTTGTTTGACTTGTCGTTTAAACATTTCTAATGCAACTACGAACCAAGACAATGATACACCAGATTCGCTTGTATTTCCATCCGGTGTATTTTCACAACTCATGAATGACAACACACTAAACCTTACCATTCATTTATTCGGAAATTGACAGATCATTTTCATGTTATTATCACATTTGAGTTGTTGATTTTGAATTCATATAGCGGATGCTATAGTTTGTGAAAACTCGTTTGCCTATTGTGACCAATTGTTTGAGAACCCACCGGTCGAAACTCCTTTGTTACACCCCTGTTAACTAAGTTACACTAGATTCTACATCTATACATCTCGTGTCCTTTGACATCAAATGCTTAAAGCACATACCTTTTAACCATTGGATGCGTGTTGTTATATATTCTTGGATTCACCTGAATTAAATAAGTTTTGATTCGGTTTTGGGTTACCTACCTCAGTATTATTTGTACACATACACGCACAATGTAACCCTAAGGAGTTAAGGTAGTACAAATTTCGAGGACAAAATTTTCTTAACAGTGGGAGAATGTGACAACCGTCAAATTTGCATGCATTCGTACAATTAATTAATATTGATTTATGCTTAATGACTGTGCCTAATTACAACTGATGACTTAAACTGTTTTCTGATTTTTGT
This sequence comes from Helianthus tuberosus, assembly GCA_030545235.1. NCBI lineage: Eukaryota > Viridiplantae > Streptophyta > Magnoliopsida > Asterales > Asteraceae > Helianthus > Helianthus tuberosus. The sequence goes on from CM060411.1 coordinate 92,895,764, forward strand.
ATCATACATACATGTGCATCACATTTCATACTGTCACACCATTTATCACATACAAACTTTAGTGACATAAACAATGCACAAAGCACGGTTAGCACAGTGAGCAGATAACTCAGAAAATGCTGACGATGTTCAGTACATAGACAGATAGTGTTTTAAGACCCAGTATGGGCCAGAGACAAGGTACCACACTAGTATGGAGTGTAGGGAAGTAAGGACCATAAAACTGCGTCACTAGGTGATAGTTTAAGTGCCTGAAAGTGCCTAAAACCCACTAAAAGTGCAGAATTCTGCATATTTCAGCAAAATTCAGCATTTTAACATACTGGTATTATGCAGAAAATTGACTAAATGGTCTTCTATGCTTTCCTAAGTGTTGGGAATTAAATGTGTCACAAAAGGGTACTTAAAGAACACTAAACAGAATAACTTGACACTTAACCGAACAACCGGACATTACCCGGAACACCAAAATATTGCTAGAAGCATTGTTTTATTATTTTTGAACTAGTTATGATCCCCGAACACCCTAACACACTATATAATGCATCATACACTTGAAATACTAGACATTACACTTAACCTCCAACTATTATCTAAGTTACCATTCAAAGTTACACATAACCCCCCCTGGATTTACGGTTTTGGTGGTGGCCCACCATCAAGATCTTTAATTGATCTTGCAAGATATTATTGGATTTGGTTTGATCTTATTAGATATGGCAAGATATTGCCTTAGATACATGAAATCTTTGAAGATCTTGGATAATAGATTATATAAGATCAAGACCCATCAACACCTTCATCATCACCACACTTCATCTCTTCTCCTCTCTCCCTCCTATTCTCGACCGACCCCAACACCCTCACCATCACCATTTTTCATCCATCATCTAGCCATTCCAAGATCATTTTGAGGTGTAAGAAGGTGATTCACGAAGCTTGGAACTCTTGGATCTTGAAGGACCTCTTTTGTTTGCTATTATCCTTCACTTTTGTCTTCACTATCAACAAGTGTTCTTCCCTAGCTTAGAGCTAGTAGTAAGATCCTTTTTAACCTTTGTTACTCCTATTTATGGTTGGTTAAAAGATGTATTATGTTGGAATCACAAGAACCCTAAAAGACATGAACTTGAATCATGAACATAAAGCTTACATATGATGATATATGGATGAAATAACGTTGTTTAAGTATGTGTATGATACTTGTTGATGTTTACTTGAGAATATGATGTTGATCATCACATAGAGCTTGCTAGATTGTGATTAGACACATGATCTAGCAAGTGAGAGGATGGTTATGTAACAACATAAAATGATCATCTTCTTGTATGAACATGAACTTGATGAATAAAGAGATTTCTTGAAAAATAGTAAACAAAGTAAGTTGTTAAACTTATGAATCCAAGACTTATGAATGATTTTCCAAGAAAACCAAGTTCAAAATATGATTTTAGAAGATCATGGTTTTTACTTAAACTTACACTATTTTTGGTGATAAAATAAGTGTAGAAATACTTATGAAACAAGAAGATCTAATAAATAAACATTTTTGTAGAATATGTTTACAAGTTGTAAACACCTAGTTTCTTTAAGAATGAGATTTTTAAAGGAATAAACACACTTTAAAGGGTAACTAAACCCACTAAACACTTTACCAAATTACTACAAGTTTTTGTGAAAAGATCAAGTTCATGTTGTTATGCAAAGTGTATAGTTTTCGCTCTTGGTAAGTATAACATTGTTTAGGGTTGATTGTTGATTACTGTGTGTTGATTTTGAAAAGAAAATGATATGCTAAATAGCATGGACACCTCCATTTTCAAAGGGAACTATGACAAAATTTTCTAAAAATACAAACACTTAGAAAAATATTTTCTAAACAAGTATTTACAAGTGAGTTTTAACTATGGTCTTCAATAAAAACTTTGCCATAATTTTTATTACAAAATATACAAGTATTGGAGGTTGGTTTTTATAAATAAAAATGGGTGAATATATATATATATTTAGAATATATATACATATTAAGACACTTGTGTGACTATTTGTATACTTGGTGAAATGGTTATATTATTTTAGGGTAAAATAATATAACTTAACAAAGTACTATGAAATTTACTATCCAAAATAATACAAAAAATGACAAGGAATAAATTCATAAGATACACGCATAATATCGTGAAACCGGACGCAAGAACGTAACCTATAAAATATTCCGGAAGATACCGTTACATATATTTTTTTATAAATATTATTTTGGGTACAAGAAAACGAAAATATGATTTTTGTAAAGTTGTATCATATTTTTGGACAAGGAGAAATATATTATTTTTGGAAATAAAAATATATTTTCCTAGTATATTTAGAAGATATATGATTTTTGGGAAAATATATATTTTCTGGACAATACATTTTTGGCACAAAATGAGTTTACAAATATATTTTCTAAAGTGAGATTTGGAGATATATTATTTCGGAAATTACAAATACAATAATACAGAGATACATGTATAAGATACCCCATCCTTGGGAAGGAAATACAAAGTTAAATACTTGAGAAGTATTAACACAGAGATATTGCTTAAACAATTATTCTAAAACCAAATATAATCTAAGATGAAATATTAATTATTTTGACAAGTAATTATAACTTGGAATAATACAAGAAACGTAACTCAAAAACGTAAATACTAAGCAAAGGCACGACCCGTCCGTCTAATTGACGTTAGTACACTGTAGGTAGTCGTGTTTGCTGAGGAGATTTGGGTTACCAGTACTGAAGACGCAATACTGTGAGTTCATGCCCCCCTTTTCTTTTAACTGTTTTCAGTTTTATACTTCAGGGGTGAAATACATGTTACAATTATTACAAACGTTTTATACATGGTATGGTTAGCTAAGGAGGGTTACTGCTAGATCATGTGAATGGGTAGGGCGATTAAGGCCATCAATCCTCGTTGTAGGACCGAGGGGCATGAGTGATAGATCTATTTGGGTGTAGCGAGCCCCACCCCTGAGTTCGCTGAGTGGACCATGTGGTGACTATGTCTTACAGCCGGAAGCCCGGTGCGAAATCTACTAGGTTTGAGTCTTCCTGCATCACTTCAAACATACCATTGGCTTTGCAACCCAGTGGTAATCTCTTTTTCCTTATTGCTACATACCAGGGACTTACATACATACTTACAACGTTTTCAAAGGTTTATACATACACACAAACGAACACATGAACTCGCTCAACTTTTGTTGATGTTTTCAAACAACATGTATTTCAGGGAATTTATAAGTGGATCTGGCGGGCGTTGGAAGTTTTTATGCTGCGTTAAGAATAAAGATGTCATCCATGGTCTTTGAGTTTGGTTAGTGTCTCTTATTCCTGGACGAGACAGGTCATCCAGACCTTGGTGTTATTCAATATCTTTTGACGAGTCCTTGATGAACTCATAAACAATTTGTACGGTTTGTAAAACTTGAATTTGAAGTCTACAATGTTGTTATGTTTTAAACTTATTTAATGGATGACAAACCTATGGTTTTATCATATAGTTGATGTTATGATTGAATGCAATGATATTAAGAAAGTCACACCATAATCACGCTTCCGCAAAAGTCAGGGTGTAACAGCTAGGGATCACATTACTTTACTTCACGTGCTCACTTCGGTAAACATGTGTCGCGCATACTCTACAACGCAGTCTCGTGGTTAGGTTTTAATCATTGTTGATAGTTACATGCTTCGCCCGTTACGTGTTACATGCTGGTTATGCGTAACTGCTTTTTATACTATTATTATGCAAACTTGTGTACTCACCTTTACTTTATGTATTGACTTTTATTTTAACGTATGTGACAGGTTGATTTGGATGTTATGCTGGAATCAAGTTAGGAAGTCAAGAAACCCACGAATAAAAATCTAGGTTGTCGGACTTGTTTTGTTTATGAGAACTCGCTATCTGTAATAACTGTTTGTTGAATATTTGTTCGTTAGTATGGGATGATGAACCTTTAAAAATATTGGTAATGAATAGTAGTTATGGATTCTCTTGAGCAATCTGGTTCGCCTAGTGCCACGCCCCGAAGATTCCGCCATCGGTTGGGGTGTGAGAGTTTGCCGCGTGTCAGTCTCGTTCAATATAATCTCTTGTTTTAATTTCACGTTCGGGCCGGCGACAATGCTTCACATATCTCACCGCTAGTTGACAAGCACTCGTAAATGCCTCTTGCTCGACCTCCTCGTCGGTGGATTCACCGTCATCCGCAAAAAACTCTCTATAGTAGTAATTTACGATGGACGAGGAACTAGGGGAATCCATTTTTTTTATGAAAATGGTTGAATATTTTGGATTGTAGAGGTTTATGTTTGTAAAATGGTAGTATTGTATGAGAGTTTTGGTTTGTAAAATTGTAGAAGTGTGTATATATTAGGGATGAGCTCGGTATCGTCCGGTACCGAACTGGTACCAGTACCGGTACTGAATATACCCGGTTCGGTACCGGTATTTGAGGGTAAAAACCGGTAAATACCGGTACCGAACCGATACCGAAAATGCTAAAAGTCGGTACCGAAAAAGTACCCGGTTCGGTAGATTCGGTACCGGGAACGATTTGCTCATCCCTAGTATATATATATATATGTATATATATATACGTATATATATATATATACACATATATATACACATAGGGGACCGCTAAAATGAGAACCACCTCCAGTTGTAAAAACCATGAGAACCTCTTGATCCGGGGCGAGTTGGACCAAATTTTTTTTTCATAAAGGTAGATGTGTGTATTACAAAAACATATGTAAAAAAAAAATTCAAAAAAAAAAAAATGTCGTGTGTGTAGTTTTTTACACCAAACTTGTGGTGTAAAAAACTACACACACGACATTTTTTTTTTAATTTTTTTTTACATATGTGTTTGTAATACACATCTACGTTTATGAAAAAAAAATTTGGTCCAACTCGCCCCGTACGGTGTAGTTCTCATGGTTTTTACAACTAGAGGTGGTTCTCATTCTAGCGGCCCCCTATACATATATATATATGGGTGAGAGGTAAAAAAAAAATCTAGCTGTTTATGACCATTGCAAATCTTTCCAATTGGTCAAATCATCGCCCCTTCAACGTGTTTCAAAACATGCCAAAACAAAATCCAGGCTAAATCACGCCCGAAAACGCCGAGGGGGGTGGGTTATGGGCGGAACTGGGCGTTATTGGGGCATAATTTTGTAAAAAAAGGACGCCCACTACGGGTGGTCTTATAGAAATCAGACTCAGAACCTATTGATCCTAAAGACTTACCTCACCCCTAAGATATCATTAGTCTTATAAAGCCATGTGCTGCTTCATGCAATTTTCTACTTCCATTTCTCTTTTTAAAGAAAAACAATATAAGCAATTTCTTTAGACCATCCTAGTGGAGTTGTCACCACATCGACAGCGCCCGTTCAACCGGTATTCTCTTTTTACGAGCGACACTCACTTTTTCCTCTACATCACATCGTCTGTCTATGCCCGTTCATCAGAAGGATTTCTCACAATCGCTCTCTCTTGCGTTCTTCAGTCTGTTTCTCTTTCTTCAAGATCCGACCAAAGGGATCCATGGACACTAGGACGGGAACACATTGGTCTAATTTATTTTTATAAACGATTTATCGCTTTAAATTATCTTTTAGTTATTGTTTTGGAAAATGAAGGGACGAACTTATGAGGTATTGTTACAAATCTAGAATTAATTTGATAATCATTACAAAAGAAGAATTTGACTATGTTGGATTTGGAATTATTGAGATATTGGATATGTGTGATTAATTTGACAAGAAATCAAAACGCAAAACGCAAGATAATTGTTTTTAAAGACCTTTCAATGTCACATTCGACCAAGGATTATAGTAACACATAATGGTGTCAATTGCGTTAAACTACCCCGCTTGTATTTCACATATTTATTATATTGAAACTAACATAATGTAGAACCGTTAGCATACAAAAATATACGCATATGTCCCATTTATCGGATCTCAATACAAACATTACTTGAAAGTTCATTCCAATAAATTCCCGAATTGACGTTCACACTAAAAATGTAAATTGTAATTTGTTGAAGGAAAAGGATACCCAATGTATAGGAAACATATTGTTATATTTTTTTAAAAGTATAATATATAGTGAAGGATTCAAATGAGAAGAAAAATTTTTATAAGAAAAAAAAAAAAGAAATTTTATCCAACAAGAATTCTTCATTTTACTTCATTTAATTTTTGTTTTAACATTAGTGAAGAGTATATTGATAAACTTAGATAGATCATTAATTGGTAGTCTTCCTTTCTAATATCTAACTACATTAAATTTGTAACTTATTTTTAAAAAATATATTTTTTTCAAAGAATAAAAAAAATTTAATTTAAATTGTAGAATAAATTACAAGCTGTATAGGATAAATTTTAATATGTTTATGACAAATTTTAAAACGCGTTGAATAAATTTTGGTGATTGTACGCAAAAAATTTTAATGTGGAGGATGATAGTCTTTATAACAAATTAATTAGTCAAAGATAATAATAAATGAGTTAAGAGAAAAACTATTTAATGTTTTATAATTGTACTTTTTGTTCTTATTTAATTTTCTTCTCAAATAGACATTCTCATATATATATATAGGGTAGGGTTCATGCGAGAACCACCTTTATTGCGAGAACCGCGTAAACCAATGTGAACAAACCAAAAAATCCTAAAAAAACCTAACCCCCACCCCCCCCCCCCCCCAAAAAAAAAAAAAAAAAAAAAACCTAACCCCCCAAGCTAAATGCTAAAAACTAAACCCCCCTCAGAAAACCTAAATAAAACCTAACCCCCCCCCCTCCCCCAAACCTAAACCCCCACCCTCCACCCAAGCTAAAATGCTAAAACTAAACACCCAAAAAACCTAAAAAAAATCTAAACAAATTAATATTTTTTACATTAAAATCGATACTTTTAGTAGCCAAATTTTTTTTAAAATTAAAATTTTTTATAACGAAATATAGGTATTTTTTTTTAAAAAACATTAAAAAAAAATTTTGTGTGTTTTTTAGCTACTTTTAGGTATTTTTGGTTGTGTTCAAATTGGTTCTCGTAATAAAGGATGGTTCCTAACGGATCCTTCTCCTATATATATATATATGGTATGTCACACCCCAACTGATGACGGAAACATCGGAGTGAGACGAAAACGAGATTGCTCATTACACATAACACTAACATGTGCCAAGTATTTAAGAATAATTTTTATTTCATTACTAAAAGAATCAATTACATCTTTTGAAATAAAATACAACAAGTCGAAATAAATAAAGTACAATACAACAAGTATTAGAGTTTAAATGCGTTTCTTGGCATCCTACTAAGTTTGGTGCATCATCATAAACCCGCAACATTTTTAAAAGCATAGTTCAATACAAAAGTATTGGCGAGTATACAAGTTTGGTGTACTAGCATATAACTATAAAAATGACAATGAACAATCCACATGGCAAACCTAGTTATCAAGATTAACATATAAACTGGCATGCGATTTACAAGTCAACCCTCTGATTACCGCAAGTATAAAGAATGAATAAACTTAACATGACCTCTCGTTCACGGGTGGTGTGTTACTCCTATAGCACTATACATTTTAAGTGGAAGCTCGTACGAAGTTAATGATAAGTTCATCACATAAGAATCACCCAGAAAACATGAATCAAGCATAACATAATAGTACGCGTGTATTGAATTGTTGTTTGTATGATTGCATAAAAATATGTATGTTAAGTGTATTTCGTATATGTAAACATGTTGCACCAAAAAGTGTGAAAATGGTAAAATGGGTCAAGTATACTCACAATATTGCACATGCTTTCCGATTATCCGCGAGTGACGAGTTGTTGGAGAATAAGGATTTAATGGTAAGGTTACACGATGTTTAGGAAGTGGTAAGATTCGGGGTTTAGAATTTTAAAGTATCAAAAGTATGCATACGAAAGTAATATCTAGTTCTAAGAGCTCGTTTATGACACTATGTTATGTGGTTTCATGGGTCCCAAATTGCCCATTAGAATCATCAACGAGTATATTAGATTGTAGATATATTAGCCTAAGTTTATGATGGTTAATCATGGTTTGATTAGCATCACAAATCCAGCCTTGTTTTATATTGTTATATGTATATTCATATGATAATAATAGTACCTAAAACTATGTCCAATCATAGATAATCATGTATGTCAAGTATTGAGATTAAAACCTCATTATATGATTCACCACTACACAAACCATTACTAGAATGGTTTGGAGGGCCATGAATAACAAGAATAAATCTAACTAACATAAGCTCAAGTGACCAAGTACTCTACAACCCAGGTGTGCCAACACATCATTAAAAGAATTAACTAAGTGAGGGAGGCTAGACGGAGCTAAGGTACTTTGATTCTAGTAAGTCACAAGAGTGTTTATACACAAGGCTCAAACGAAGGAGTGGAACTTAGTTTGGAAAGCCAAAGCTTCCATTTGTTCACACTTCACAAGTCACAAGTTCATCATATGGAAGATGATGACTTATGCTTGCTTTCATCATTCGATTTTACCATGTATAAACAGAAATGTAATGAGTGTTTGAACTCGTAACTTTGATGGTAATCACCTCAACACAAACCCACAACCATAGACTTGATTGTGAGCTTGGTGGGTATAAGATTCCACCAAGTTATTAGCAAAATATGAACATACAAGAAGAATGAAACAAAACAGAAAGTTTAAAGCACTTCGGGCCTCAAATGTGGTGAGGTTTCACCTTAGAATACCAAGTTAATCTTGTGAAAACCTTCCTAAAGGTTATCCAAGTGCTAAGGAAGAAGAAACAAGCAAGAAATGGTAGTAGAAGTGAGCTAGAACTCACTTAGAATTACTTGAAACTTTCTGCCAACTTCTGGAAGTTTAGAGATATTAGGAAGTGTTTTTAGAGTGTTTTGTCACACCCTGACTTTTGCGGAAGCGTGTTATGTGCGACTTGCTTAATATCATTGCATTCAATTATACCAAACAACTAAATGATTAAAACCACGATGTTCATCCATAAATATGATTCAAAATATTACAACCCACATTGTTTAATACCAAACAAAGACTTCGAGTTCAAAATACAAACCAACCAAGTGCTTCATGTTCCATACTGGACTTTAACAAAAGACACTAATAAAACGAGGCTTTGAACCATGTATCTTATCAAAGATAAAATACACGATTCAAACCCTCCAATACTGGATGACATCGTTTCTTGTGGACACATCTTGTAAACCCTGAACGCCAACAATAAAATACACGATTCAAACCCTCCATTTTCAATTTCCTTAAATACATGTAGTTTGAAAACATCAACAAAAGTTGAGCGAGTTCATGTGTTTTGTATGTGAGCTCGTAATAAACTTCTAATCACTGTAAGTATGTATTTGTAAACCGGTATGAAACGTCTATGAACAGATCAATTAATGTGTAGCTAATACATTAATATGTGTGTAACAGTGTAGGAAGGCTCAATCCTTTTTACGTATTTTGTACCGGTCCATCCGACGGGAACAACATAGTCACCACATGGTCCAACCCGCGGGCTCATGGGTGGGGCTCGCAACACCCAAATAGATCTATCACTCATGCCCCTCGGTCCTTAAACAAGGATTAACAATCTTAAGTTAATGCCTACCCATTCACATGATCTAACAGTTCATTCCTTAGTTAACCATACCATTTGTAATCATTGAAATATTGTAACATGTATTTCACCCCCGAAGTTGTAAAACTGAAAACAGTTAAAAGAAAAGGGGGGACATGAACTCACAATCTTGCGTTCTTCAACCAAATAACGCAAGCTTCTCTTCGGGTGGCACGACTACATACAGACGTGCTATGTTTCATTAGACGGCTAGGTCGTGCCACGACTTTTAATCTTAATTGTTATGACTTAGTATCTTTGTATTACATCTTTGATGTACTTTGTATTATTTCAAAGTATATATAATTATTGGAATATTTGTTAAAATAATATATTTTAACTTGGTGTATAATGTACTTATACATGTGTATTCTCCCAAGGATGGGTATAATTATACATGTTTATTTTTGCCAAGTATTGGTGGCGTATTCCGGTGTATTTGTACGTACAAGAATACATATTTTTATCGTATTTATTAAGTATTCTTATACTTAATTTTTGTATTTAAATTTCCGGGATATTATTTTTAACCAATAAAAATCACTAATTTATATTCTTAAAATATTTATTTTAAGAAAGCTTTTATAGAAAATTTATCTATGATTTTTCCTTGGCAAAATAATTATATTTTCATATAAACCTTAAAAATAATATATCTTCAAGGTTAACTTAGAAAATATTTATAAATCCATTTTTCACACAAAATAATATATTCGTAATTTGTTTTAAGAAAATATATATTTTCACCAAAAATAATATATCTTGTAATTGTTCAAGAAAATATATTTATTTTTCTCCACTCAAAATAATATATTCTCTACTTGGTAAAAATATGATATATTTTTGTAATACTAGTAAAAATCATAGTTTCCGTTTCTTTGGTTTCCAAAATACCGTTTAACTTATTTGTCAAAATATATATGAACTTAATTCCGGAATATATATATCTAATCCATATTCCTTGTTCGGTTTGTCCAAAATTCGGGTATAAATTATATATTTGTTTTCTTGGAATTTTGGTATTATTTTGTATTACAATTCTTGGTATTTTGGAAAGTTATATTATTTTCAAGTCCTAAGATAATATAACTAATACACATAATATACAAGTAATCACACAAATTGTGACATCTAAATATATATTTTCCTAAATATATACTTAGTCACTTTTATTAATAAAAAATCAACCTCCAATATTTGTAATTTTTGTAACATGGATATTTGTTTATAAATCACATTCTTGCAAAATCTAGTCCTTTACAACTTACAAGATGATTTTTCTAAAAATACTTCTTTTGTATTTTTCTTGTTACAAACATGTTTCTAGTCTTGATTTAACACTAAAAATATGATTAGTTTCTTTAAAAATCATGATTATGTAAATCTTGTAAATAAACTTGGTTTCTTGAGAAAATTGGTTTTGTAATCATCCACTTACAAGACTTGTGACACCTGGGTCACTGCGACCATCAAACAAATGCCAAGCCAACGAAATATTGTATTTCATACTTGGGATCTGTATAAATATGTGTATCTTTTGCACCTATCAATTCTTGTTCAATTTCAAGCTCTAAATCGCTTTCTGGAGGGTTATACGCGCACTGATAAGTAAATATAACCAGTTTAATGCAACGAACACTCCAGAATAGTGAAATAGGCTTAACATACCTTAAATAACCTTTAAATAACTTAGAAATAAGTTTTGAAGGCTTTCATATGGCAAAAACAAGTTAATTCGCCTACAGGGACTAAAATTGACAAACTGCGAAAGTATGCCAATTTGAACTGTAACAGACATTTCGGAACATGACCATAAGTTAAACATACCATAAATATCCTTCACATAGCTTAGAAATAGGCTTTGAGGGGTTCGGTGTGCTAAAATAAACTTTTGGGTCATTCAGGGACTAAAAGCGTCAAAAAGTGCACAAGTTTGCATTTTCACGCATAACTTACGTTCTGAATACATCCGGACATCCAAAAATTTATGTAAGCACTATAATATTTTATTTTAGTGTTTGGCATAAGAAAAATCCATTCGTCGCGTCATTTGGATCGTTTTTCGTGCTTATGCGCATTCCGTCGTAATTAAGCGAACATCGCGATTGTACGGCCAAACGAACCGACATCCGAGATATTTTTGAGCACATTTTAAGTTCCCTATACTTTAACTTCATTTTAGAGCTTTGAAATGGGGTTAACGGGGCTTAAACGTGTCAAAAGTGCATAAAATAGCAAGTTTGGAGCTTCAGGGGCCTGTTCTGCCATTTTTCAAACTTTCTGGTCTTCAAGGTCCTTGCGCACCTCAACACTCAGGAGCTTACGGTGCGCAAGCAGGGGTCAGATGCAGAAACTTGTTTTTAACAGCCTGTTTCCAGCCTTTAAACCCCCCAAAGGCCAATGCCACTTGTCAATAACTGGTGGTGGGGGCAAAATGAGCTACCATAACATTCCAACACTTGTACGGATGAGATTCGTTCACGTTATTCGAGGAACGATCCTAACGGTGGTCCATTTACTATAAATACCCATCCATCCCCATTGCAAAACCCACTTGAAATCTGAGTTTTTCTCTAAGTGATTGTGTTTATACACTTCCTACCTGAGATTACTTGGAAATCAATCTTGCGGGGACCCTTTGTAAGTGTTCCTTCGTTCTTTTATTGCTTTTCGAGTCCGAAAGTCAAACTTTGTTTGACTTTCTGCATTGACCAGTTTATGGTCAACGCGAAGTTCGTTTGAACTTCATAACGTGAGCGTGATCACGATGGTTATAGTCCCTAGTGACTATACCTACTGATTACCACGTTATCTAGGCTCAGTGACGAGTCGTAGTTTCGGCCAAAATGCGCATTCTTGCGTATTTTGTAACCAAACTACTCTTAGGTATCAAAACCGTTTGTTTTGATACCAAACCTGTTTTCTAAACTTAGTTAAGCATGTTTTAACATGCTTAGCTCGTCACTTTTAGTTTAGTGCTTATATAGGGTCGTAAGGTAAGCGATCTAAACAATCGCTTATACTTTCGAACCCGACCTGTTTGGTCGATCATTAGGATCCGACCAAACACATTAGGTGACCATAGTATATAGGGAATAACCTTCCAAGGTTATACCTTATGGTCGCTTCGTTTAAGTAGTTGTATGATAGGTAGTTTATATGCCTTAGGTAAATTACCAAAATGCCCTTTTAACGCCAAAATTCATTTTAAGCATATGTAACATAACTTTTGGTATCTAAACTGATTTGGTAACAATATTAGACATGTTAAGGCATATTTTACTTATCATAGGACTAGTTAGGCGGTCCGAACGCGTTTCACGCGAACGACGCGTTAAAGTAGCATAAGCTACCTAAACGGGTCGTAATGGGTCGTAAGCACTTAGGTTAGGTTTCATTTTAGTATGTGGGCTTTGTTAAACCATACTACATGAGTTCCCATACTCATTTGGTTTACGATCCCTCATTCTATCCAATCCTCCGATTTAGGTCCGGTTTATTAACATAGTTACCTATATTAGGTGCCGTTTGATTCCGTGATCTCTAGCATTGCTTGGTGGTTATCTTAGGACTTCTGAGCAATCTCAAGTGAGTACATAGACCCCTCTTTTACTGTTTTCAAACTGTTTTGGGGTGAAACACATGTGCCTACTTGTTACTTTCATGCTTTCCTGTTTTCACATCATATACTTGCTATGTTTATTAGTACATTTATAGTACATGATTTCAATACATTTTATGCTAGGTATGCCCATTGTGTGCACACTTAGTACATCACTTTACAATACATTTCATGCTATGTACGCCCATTGTGTGCATACTTAGTACATTGTTTTACATTACACTTATGCTATGTATGTCCATTACGTGCATACTTAGTACATTGTTTTACATTGCATTTCTGTTGCATATGCTCATCCAGCATATGAACACATTATACTACATTTTGAACCGTTGTAACCATTTGACTATGTGAACCGTCGTAGCCCTTTGATTATATGAACCGTTTGTAACTATTGAACCGTGTGAACCAGTTGTATCTGTTGACATGATTTACATTTGACAATAGACATTTGACTATACATAAACATTTCTACAATTGTTAAACATTTCATCTTGATGGTTTGGTTTGAGTAAGTGATTTAAGTAACGAGGCGTATGTAATATGATACAAGCACGGTGGATACGCCGCTGGTACTTCCTATATATAAGTGTTTGTATGGTATCACATATTGTAGCGTTATTTGAATCATTTCAATTTGAGACATATAACATTTTATACAAATAACATACTTTTCACAAGACATTGATTTACAAACAACTTATCTTATACAAACTCATTTTACATGGTTATTCATTTAACCATACATTATTCTCTTATTTATACATATCATCTGATCTTATCGTTTTTCAAATGATTTACAAGACAAAGCAAATTACAAGGTTCATGACTAAACATTTTCTTAAACATAAGTCATGAATTCTGCTTTCACAAAACCTATGTATCTCACAGGCATTTTTATGTTGACGTACCTATTTTCACATGTGTTTTCAGGAGATGATGCATAGGACTTATCAAGACATACTTAGGCGTACCTGTGCCTTAGTGACTTAAAACGAGACAAGAACTAGTTAATTTATGTTATGTACTCTTTGGTTCTTGTTTAAAACAATGTAAACTTTCATGTTTGATTAATAAAACGAAACTTCAATTGCCATGGATTTGAAACAATTAATTCTGTTACAACACTCCCCGACGTTTCCGCCACGTTTGGTTGTTCCACGTGGTCGGGGTGTGACAGAAAAGTTGGTATCAGAGCCAATGGTTATAGGGAATTAGGTTATTAGTAATACTTTGACCTAGTCTATAACCTTCCTAGGACCCTAACGCGAGTTTACTTGCGTTTAGTCATAAAACAATACCGTCACCTATCCTTAGGCGACGACCACAACAAGAACATAAATTTCAAAACCGCTTTGAAAACTAATCATCTGTTCTAGGATGATTGATTACTAGGTTTTGAACCCTCTGTTATAAGGTTTTGAACCCCTTTGAATTTTCAAAACTCTTGTCAAATTTTTGGGTCCTAAATAGTGTGAACACGTGCAAACTGGAAGAGTGAATGCCTGTACCCTGGGTTTTCTGTCTAAGGCTAGAGTGTTCGTACAAATCCACATAATCGGACCAGTCACTCTTACCTGGGAACTCTTGGGGTGAGTGTCCACTTATAGGCGAGCATGTCTTCGCGATACACTATGAGGATCTATTTGCTTTGATTCAGCCTTTGTGTTGTTTGTTTGCTTCGTGGTTCAAACAAATGACCATCAACCATGATTATGGTCGGTAATTGTAACATCCTATTCTTACCCAATGCCATTTCATTTGTTTTCTTTCTTGTTTCTCTTTTAGAATGCCTCCTCGACGCGAAAACCAGATAGCGACTGCCGAACTGGCTGAAATCATTGCGCATCAAATGGCTGCTCAATTCCCAAACCTCTTTGATCAATGGAACCAAGCCAACAACAACAACAATGGTCCATGCAATTTCAAGAGTTTTAACTCGGCTAAACCACTCAAGTTTAGTGGTTCTGAGGGAGCGACTGGGCTTCTTCAATGGTTCGAGAGCATTGAGAATACTTTCCGCCACGTGCAGTGTCCTGACAATCGCAAGGTCGATTTTTCTTCGAGTGTGTTCCAGAAGAGGGCCCTTACGTGGTGGAACGGGGTTATGAGAGATCGTGGTGCAGAAGTTGCTCTAGCACAGACATGGGCTGAACTTAGGGCCCTTATGATGAGGGAATTCTGTCCTCGTCACGAGATCAGGGCCTTGGAAAGGGAATTTGACGATCTTACGCAAGATAGCGGTGAGCATCGAGCCTACATGGACCGTTATGAGGAGTTAAGTCTGTTATGCCCAAACATGGTCACGCCTTTGGATAAGGCAATCGAAAAGTACATTGATGGCCTCCCTGACTCAATACAAGACATAGTGACTGGTAGCAACCCTACTACAGTTAGACAGGCCATTGAGCTACCTGCAGCCTTGACTGAATCAAAGATCAGGAAAGGTAAACTTTTCCAAAAAGGTGACAAGAAACCGGTCGAGGAATCGAACCCAATCGGGGAATCAAAGACCATGGATGAACAGACTGGATCCCCTAAGAAGTCAAAGAAGTGAAAGGCTTCTCAGAACTTCGCCATGGTTACTCACAATGATCAAGCCGTCCCCAACCAACCAGCTCAACCCCCTGCTAGGAAGCCATACAATGGAACTGCACCCTTGTGCAACCAATGTAGCCTCCATCATCATGCCAATGTAAAGTGCCGCAAATGCCAAACTTGTGGACTTATAGGCCATACAGCAAGAGTCTGCCCAGCTGCAGCTGCACCAAACCAAGCTGGCAACAATCCTGCTCAAGGTCGTTTTCTACCAGGTTCTTGCTTCAACTGTGGCGAGATGGGTCATTTCCGAAGAAATTTCCCAAAGCTTGCTAATGCAAATCCAGCACAGGGATGAGCATCTGACCGAATGGAAGACAACGCTGTTTAGAAATAATCAATCCTTATGTATTATTCTCTTTTGTTGTCAAGATCTAAGAAACAGTTGTTATCATTGTTTATAAATAAATCTTTTATTTACATTGCAATGTATTTATGTGGTTGTATGTATAAACAACATATCTCTTACAATACCAACAATCAAGGAATCGTATTCCTTGTAAAGCAAACTACCCCCAAATTTTTTTTCCATCTTATGATCTCTTGCGTTTCCACGAAATTCCTAAGTACCCGTTTATTCTAAGGAAACGAAGTACAAGGCGCAAGTTACAACACGAGACGAATACCCAAAGTACCACTATAAATCCTTAATAAGGGTACTTAAGGATATTTCCGTAAATCCTAAAATTGTTGTGTTCCTTAATTCGAATATTACTTTTCTTTGAAAACAAAATCGAATTTTGGGAGATCATCCTATCTTTTCAGATAGATCCCAGAGGACATTGAAGTCCAGCGACTGGTTTCCTGGTGTACTTTGAATATCCATATTCAATCACTAACAAGTTAATAAAAAATTAATAACTGAGTTAAGCAACTATGTGATTATGTGCTTATGTGTTCCCTTTTATGTTTTTTGTGTAATCCAAGTTTTTGTTATCTAAAATCCTTAATGGACTTCTACGTTGTAGTTAAGTCCCTTAGGTTATAAAGTACTACTCCATAATTAGACCCCTTGAGTGGTCTAGTTAAACAGATTGATCCAAAAATCTGGTTAGGAACATCATGTGATGATATAGCTGAAAGGACTCTTTGGTGGCCTAATTAAAAAGATCATTTGTCGATCTAATTAAAAGGACCCTATGGTAGTCTAGTCACCCTCATCACAGGTTTGATTTTTTTTTTCCTAAACATTACAAGACAGACTGTGCGGACTGTGCAAGGAATTACGTAATTATGGATGCATACATAATTATGGAATTTAGTGCACAGAAACCACAACGAGCTTTGTCATGTGCCTAGAAGTTAACTCTATTCATTTCCGTTTCTGAGGAAGCACCCGTTGAAAATGACTCCGTTTGTTCATTTTCGTTTCTGAAGATTGTCCGTTGAGGAAATGAATATCCGTTTGATTATCCTTTTCATTTCCATTTCTGAGGAAGCACCCGTTGAAAATGACTCCGTTTGTTCATTTTTCGTTTCTGAAGATTGTCCGTTGAGGAAATGAATATCCGTTTGTCTATCATTTTCATTTCCATTTCTGAGGAAGCACCCGTTGAAAATGACTCCGTTTGTTCATTTTCGTTTCTGAAGATTGTCCGTTGAGGAAATGAATATCCGTTTGTCTATCCTTTTCATTTCCATTTCTGATGAAGCACCCGTTGAAAATGACTCCGTAAGTTCATTTTTCGTTTTTGAAGATTGTCCGTTGAGGAAATGAATATCCGTTTGTTTCTCCTTTTCATTTCCATTTCTGATGAAGCACCCGTTGAAAATGACCCCGTAAGTTCATTTTACGTTTCTGAAGATTGTCCGTTGAGGAAATGAATCCCCGTTTGGTTATTCCTTCATTTCCGCTTCTGAAGAATACTCGTTGAGGAAAATAACTCCGTCTGTTCATTTTCGTTCTGAAGAATGTCCATTAAGGAAATGACAGGATTATGCCTTACATATCTCTGGTGGTTATTTGACACAAAGTCACAAATAGACTCCTACGAATAAATTTCGGGACGAAATTTCCTAAAGTAGGGGAGACTGTGACACCTGGGTCACTGCGACCATCAAACAAATGCCAAGCCAACGAAATATTGTATTTCATACTTGGGATCTGTATAAATATGTGTATCTTTTGCACCTATCAATTCTTGTTCAATTTCAAGCTCTAAATCGATTTCTGGAGGGTTATACGCGCACTGATGCGTAAATATAACCAGTTTAATGCAACGAACACTCCGGAATAGATAAATAGGCTTAACATACCTTAAATAACCTTTAAATAACTTAGAAATAAGTTTTGAAGGCTTTGGTATGGCAAAAACAAGTTAATTCGCCTACAGGGACTAAAATTGACAAACTGCGAAAGTATGCCAATTTGAACTGTAACAGACATTTCAGAACATGACCATAAGTTAAACATACCATAAATATCCTTCACATAGCTTAGAAATAGGCTTTGAGGGGTTCGGTGTGCTAAAATAATCTTTTGGGTCATTCAGGGACTAAAAGCGTCAAAAAGTGCACAAGTTTGCATTTTCACGCATAACTTACATTCTGAATACATCCGGACATCCAAAAATTTATGTAAGCACTATAATATTTTATTTTAGTGTTTGGCATAAGAAAAATCCATTCGTCGCGTCATTTGGATCGTTTTTCGCGCTTATGCGCATTCCGTCGTAATTAAGCGAACATCGCGATTGTACGGCCAAACGAACCAACATCCGAGATATTTTTTAGCACATTTTAAGTTCCCTATACTTTAACTTCATTTTAGAGCTTTGAAATGGGGTTAACGGGGCTTAAACGTGTCAAAAGTGCATCAAATAGCAAGTTTGGAGCTTCAGGGGCCTGTTCTGCCATTTTTCAAACTTTCTGGTCTGCAAGGTCCTTGCGCACCTCAACACTCAGGACCTTACGGTGTGCAAGCAGGGGTCAGATGCAGAAACTTGTTTTTAACAGCCTGTTTCCAGCCTTTAAACCCCCCAAAGGCCAATGCCACTTGTCAATAACTGGTGGAGGGGGCAAAATGAGCTACCATAACATTCCAACACTTGTACGGATGAGATTCGATCACGTTATTCGAGGAACGATCCTAACGGTGGTCCATTTACTATAAATACCCATCCATCCCCATTGCAAAACCCACTTGAAATCTGAGTTTTTCTCTAAGTGGTTGTGTTTATACACTTCCTACCTGAGATTACTTGGAAATCAATCTTGCGGGGACCCTTTGTAACTGTTCCTTCGTTCTTTTATTGCTTTTCGAGTCCGAAAGTCAAACTTTGTTTGACTTTCTGCATTGACCAGTTTATGGTCAACGCGAAGTTCGTTTGAACTTCATAATGTGAGCGTGATCACGATGCTTATAGTCCCAAGTGACTATACCTACTGATTACCACGTTATCTAGGCTCAGTGACGAGTCGTAGTTTCGGCCAAAATGCGCATTCTTGCGTATTTTGTAACCAAAATACTCTTAGGTATCAAAACCGTTTGTTTTGATACCAAACCTGTTTTCTAAACTTAGTTAAGCATGTTTTAACATGCTTAGCTCGTCACTTTTAGTTTAGTGCTTATATAGGGTCGTAAGGTAAGCGATCTAAACAATCGCTTATACTTTCGAACCCGACCCGTTTGGTCGATCATTAGGATCCGACCAAACACATTAGGTGACCATAGTATATAGGGAATAACCTTCCAAGGTTATACCTTATGGTCGCTTCGTTTAAGTAGTTGTATGATAGGTAGTTTATATGCCTTAGGTAAATTACCAAAATGCCCTTTTGACGCCAAAATTCATTTTAAGCATTTGTAACATAACTTTTGGTATCTAAACTGAGTTGGTAACAATATTAGACATGTTAAGGCATATTTTACTTATCATAGGACTAGTTAGGCGGTCCGAACGCGTTTCACGCGAACGACGCGTTAAAGTAGCATAAGCTACCTAAACGGGTCATAATGGGTCGTAAGCACTTAGGTTAGGTTTCATTTTAGTATGTGGGCTTTGTTAAACCATACTACATGAGTTCCCATACTCATTTGGTTTACGATCCCTCATTCTATACAATCCTCCGATTTAGGTCCGGTTTATTAACATAGTTACCTATATTAGGTGCCGTTTGATTCCGTGATCTCTAGCATTGCTTGGTGGTTATCTTAGGACTTCTGAGCAATCTCAAGTGAGTACATAGACCCATCTTTTACTGTTTTCAAACTGTTTTGGGGTGAAACAGATGTGCCTACTTGTTACTTTCATGCTTTCCTGTTTTCACATCATATACTTGCTATGTTTATTAGTACATTTATAGTACATGATTTCAATACATTTTATGCTAGGTATGCCCATTGTGTGCATACATAGTACATCACTTTACAATACATTTCATGCTATGTACGCCCATTGTGTGCATACTTAGTACATTGTTTTACATTACACTTATGCTATGTATGTCCATTATGTGCATACTTAGTACATTGTTTTACATTGCATTTCTGTTGCATATGCTCATCCAGCATATGAACACATTATACTACATTTTGAACCATTGTAACCATTTGACTATGTGAACCGTCGTAACCCTTTGATTATATGAACCGTTTGTAACTATTGAACCGTGTGAACCAGTTGTATCTGTTGACATGATTTACATTTGACAATAGACATTTGACTATACATAAACATTTCTACAATTGTTAAAGATTTCATCTTGATGGTTTGGTTTGAGTAAGTGATTTAAGTAACGAGGCGTATGTAATATGATACAAGCACGGTGGAGACGCCGCTGGTAGTTCCTATATATAAGTGTTTGTATGGTATCACATATTGTAGCGTTATTTGAATCATTTCAATTTGAGAAATATAACATTTTATACAAATAACATACTTTTCACAAGACATTGATTTACAAACAACTTATCTTATACAAACTCATTTTACATGGTTATTCATTTAACCATACATTATTCTCTTATTTATACATATCATCTGATCTTATCGTTTTTCAAATGATTTACAAGACAAAGCAAATTACAAGGTTCATGACTAAACATTTTCTCAAACATAAGTCATGAATTCTGCTTTCACAAAACCTATGTATCTCACAGGCATTTTTATGCTGACGTACCTATTTTTCACATGTGTTTTCAGGAGATGATGCATAGGACTTATCAAGACATACTTAGGCGAACCTGTGCCTTAGTGACTTAAAACGAGACAAGAACTAGTTAATTTATGTTATGTACTCTTTGGTTCTTGTTTAAAAGAATGTA
The DNA here is from genome assembly GCA_030545235.1 of Helianthus tuberosus. Lineage (NCBI taxonomy): Eukaryota > Viridiplantae > Streptophyta > Magnoliopsida > Asterales > Asteraceae > Helianthus > Helianthus tuberosus. The sequence continues at coordinate 92,916,976 of CM060411.1, forward strand.
AACTTTCATGTTTGATTAATAAAACAAAACTTCAATTGCCATGGATTTGAAACAATTAATTCTGTTACAACACTCCCCGACGTTTCCGCCACGTTTGGTTGTTCCACGTGGTCGGGGTGTGACAAGACTTTTAACATGTATCATACTTCATCATACACCAAATCATCTTCATTTTCAAGTTCATGTTCCACATAATAGGATGATCATTTTGATTTCACAAGATTCATCCTCTTACTTGCTAGATCATGTGTTTTATCACAATCTAGCAAGCTTCTTATGATGTTTAACATCGTAAACACAAGAAATCAACAATCATGATGCACGCATACACTTAAACAACAAAGATTCTTATGTTAGTGAGCTTTATGTTAAAGATTATCTTCTTGTTCTTTCATGATCTTTATGTTTAGTTACTTACATGATCTTTCAACCAATCAAAAGAGAAGTAAAATCAAGTGATAAGAGTCTTACTACTAGCACAAGGCTAGGGAAGAGATCAAAGATGAAGAAGATGATGGACAAGGTGGTTAAAAGCTCTAGAGAATGGTCCTTCAAGCTCCAATGGCTCCAAGCTCCTTAGTTTAGCTCCTAGCACCTTAGAATCACCTTGGAATGGAAGGAATTGAGGTGAAAGTGGTGGTGTTGTGGGTGGTGGTTCACGGCCGTAGACAAGGAGAAGAGGGAGGGAGAGTTGAAGTTGTGAAGTGTTGTGAAATGAGAGAGAATGGAGAACTTGTGGTTATTTAAAAACATCTTCCAACATCTTCTTATCTAGAGGTTAATATGTTCATAAAGTATAACACAAATCTAATTAACAATTGCTAGAAAATCATGGGGTGGGCCCCATGTTCGTAACCGTCACCAGGGGGGGGGTATAAGGTTGAGATGTAATGGATAGTTCGATCATTTGGTTAGATTCTAAGTGTAAAGTTTAGTGTTTTAAGTGTTATATAATTATAAGATGTGTTGTGATGTTCGGTGATCATAACTAGCTCGGAAATGATAAAACAATGCTTCTAGTGAAAATTTGGTGTTTCGGGTAGTGTTCGGTTGTTCGATTGGTTACCGGTTCGTTAAGGTGCTAAACTACGCAGTTTAGTGTGCTTTATGTTCCCTTTTGTGACAGTTTTGATTCCCGACACCTAGGAAGGTACTCTGGACCATTAAACCATAATTCTGCACTATATTGTTTTGTTAAAATGTTGATTTTTGCTGAAAATTGCAGAATTCTGCAGTTTGTATGAGTTTTAGGCATTTTCCGGCACTTAAACTATCACCAGGAAGGCAGTTTTATGATCCTTACTTTCCTACACACTATACTTGTGACAACTGGCACGAAACCGGTAATTTCCGTACACTTTAATCATTATTTAATGACTGCAATTTTGTGCTTAATTGTCAGCAATGTCTGAACACATGCTAAACAAGTGTGTAGGTCCCATGAGCCGTGCGGATCGTAACAGAATCGTCGATCTAACCTAGAGTGCGGAATCCCCTAGATCAGATTTCACAGAAAACGAGTAGAACAAGAATCAAGAACACGAAACACTTTCAATCCGGTCTTCTATTGATTATCCAACACGAAGTTTACAATCAAATCAAGACCCACAAGAAATCTCCTAGCCACTCTCTATAGATTTCTCTAACTCCCCAAACTTGCTAACCCAAACCCTTATGCCAAGCCTTGTTTATATAGGACAAGGTTTGCACATGGGCTTTGGTCTGGGCCAGGCCATTCTCCAAGCCCATAACACTAATTAACTCCCTAACCAATAATGCTAAGCCCAATACAAAATATCCAAAGACTAAATAAACAAACTATTAAGCTGTTGTCATAAAACATGCACCAACAAACTCCCCCTTGACAATAGCTTCATAGTGTAACTTTGTCTTCAACCATCTTGCAGTCTTTTGGTCTTTGGATAGCGTCAGCTACACAGTTTCTGACATCAACAAACTCCCCCTTAGCTGATGCTTCCAATCTCTAAAACTTTCATTCGTTGTAGATCAGCGAACTAGCAATCTTTGGTTAAGCAAGTATCTCCAAATTTTCCATATCTCTCTCTCTTTCTGCAATGTAGTAGAAGGATCCTACCATGCATCTTCACACGTTCTTCACTTCACTCTCAATCTGCACTTTACTTGTATTCTGCACTTCATTTTGATAACTGCATCAATCTGTTTAGCAACACAAGCAAGTATCTCGAAAAACCATTAGCCTTTTTCACAGTTAAAGATAAACCAATATTTTATCTTAATTTGCAAAAACCACTACCTGTCAGTTCAAAATGGGAGATCTTTTAAAAAGAAATCTTTTTGGTATTTTTTATATTTTTCAAAACAACTAAACAAACTAAACTAAACTCAAAAATATTTACAATACTTCTTTTTGTGAGAATCACCGGTAAGAAGATCATATCAGCAAAATCAAACTGTTTTCACACCATTAGATAATTCTTTATTTAATTTTTCGTGAAAAGCAGTTCAAGACGATTACCAGTATGTTTGTCCACTTAAACAAATGCATGAACATTTCAAGTACCATTACCGTATGATACGTTAAGGTAATTTTATTACTGATATACTAGTGTGTCCCACTTCAGGATATACCCCCGCGATCAAGGTATGCACAAAGATTCATCGTAGTAGGTGAGTATACTGAATTCATCCGTTTTGTATTTCAACGATAGATAATTGGTGAACAGGTCAGTACTTTCGTACAGCAGAGAGACCAAAATATCTAACGAGGGCTAAGACAAATACCATTTTTGGTACGATTTGTGCATTTAGCACTTATTTTGAATGACTCTCTATGAGAGCTTCTTCATTTTCAGGGTTTTGGCATTTTTAGCTCTTTTAAGATATCCTGGGTGTGCCTAGGTCAGCATATATCTGGATGCAGCAGAAGGACACCCCTGATATCCCCAGATGAAATAAACAGTATAAAGACCCAAAACTTCAGATTTTGGCAATCTATCAACGCAAGATTTAAGGTCATTAAACCATACACCACTGATGTGTTCCCCACTCATACTCAGTGCATTTAGGTTTATATCACATTGGTAAGTTGATTATTTCATGCTTTTGCCTACTGGTATATCATATGATGAAGCTGCTATCACAGTTAAGCAATTTAATTCAGTTTGAGTGTGACAGTCTAACTTGCTGATGTACTATCATTTCTTCCTTTTCACACAGTGATAACTCATTTTTCAAATTTTCAATGTTTTTCGATTTTTTCAAAAATTTATAACTTACTCCCCCTAAACACACGCACTAACTAAAACTCTTTTTGGCTTAGGGAATTTCTCCCCCTAAATTTTTGTTTTTATGGAGTAAGTTTTAAAAACATAAATTTTAAAAAACAAACAAACTCCCACTTTAACCTGACAAAAGTTTTTCAATGTTAAAAGTTTGAAACAATCGAAACAATCACTGTAGTAAATAGTTCGTTACCAATTTTAACTTACTATTCTCCTCAGATGCTTTACAGGAATATCCACTGTCGAACACATCAACAGTCCTTCTTGGTCATCCTGCACACACTCAACAACTCAGTTAGACTTTAGAACCCAAGCCCTGATAGTCTTGGGTTTTCCAAATTCATCCATTACAGGAACATCCATCCAATATCCATCACACTTCAGTGGATCCTTGGGTAACTTTTTATCTTGATACCTTCTTCTCCCATAATCATACCATGAATTTTCAAAAAATTTTGGATGTTGTTGAACATTCGAGTTACTAAAACCCCTATGTCCATTTCTTTGTTGAAAATTTCGATTACCAGCAGTTTGGTATCGATTTTGATATCCAAAATTTTTATTTTGACTTTGAAAACGATTTGATTTACCACTATATTGACTAAATTGTGGAGAAATACTTCTTGGTCTATCAAATCTTTTCGAAGTTGAGGGATTTGATTGAGATTCAGGTTTCTTTGTCTGACAACTTGGTTTTACACTATTGCTTGACCCAACCTGATTCCCATCTTTAACCTCATCAACCTTTTGTTTACCTTTCTTCAAAGGACAACAACTCGCCACGTGCCCTTTGTTGTGACATTTAAAACAGGATCTTTTCTTATAAGTTTTCTTTTTGTTTGATCCCTTTTTAAATGTGTTGGTCTTTTTGTCTTCAGTATCCTCATCCACTTTATGAGGTGTACTGTTAGACCCAACAGATTCTTTCAAAGAAACTGGACTATTTGGCAAGTCCACAGCTATCGGATCCACTACTACTTGTGCAGTGGTTACAAAATCAGTTATCTCATCTTCAGTTGGTAAAAATGAGTAGTCTTGATTTTCAGAAGATGAAGCTTTAGTAAACCCCACCCCTGTTTTATCGTTACTCCTTTTTAAACCTTTTTGAATTTGAGTCCTGACTAACGAAGAATTCCCAAAATTATCTAACTTCCCTTGAAGTTCAACAATTTTGGCTTGTGCATCAGCCAATTCTGTGCACTTTTCTGAAAGCTCGTTAGTCTTTTCTTTCAGAGTTTCACGAGCCAAATCAATGATCTGTAATTGTTCATTGACTTTGCTTGTTAAACTACTGATTTCTTGTTCATTTGATTTGAGTTTTTCTAAACAATCTTACTCTCGTTTAATCAAAAGAACATTTGACTCTTTTAACTTTTCTAATTCAGCTGACTGAATTTTGTTTTGCTCCGATAGTCTGTCAACTTTAACCTGTAGTTCAGCACAATTAAGACATGTATGACTTACAGATTCTGATGATACCTTTACCTCTGCTATAAGTCCGTTCACATCCTTCAAGCCCTTTGAAACTTCTGCCTCAACCTTTTCAGCATTCTCCTCATCTGCTTCCTTCTTCTCTTCTATCTCAGCAGCTCCCTCTCTAATCTTCACTGCTGCAAGCTCAGCTACCAATGCTTGATCACAAGTAGTTACGTATGATGGCATCTGATAACGTTTTTCTAAAGCTTCCCACAGCTCTCTAGAAGTCCCATACGTCTTGAAAGTATGTTTAACACTCTCAGGCAAGGACATCTTTATTGCTGCTAAAGCTTTCTTCTCAGCATCAACCAACTGTTTCTCAGATTCATCCATCTTCTCATAAGAAATTACTTTTACCCTTCCTTCAACACGACGTGTGGGAGCAGCGTATCCATCTATCATACAACTCCACATTCTCGCATCCTTACTTTGAACATATGCCTCAACCTTCTTTTTCCAGTCAGTATATTCTTTGACGTTTATAAGCTTTGGCCAGTTTTTAACAACCTCACTTCCATTTTTCATCTTATCCATCTTGTCGAGCTTTTACCATAACCGTACTGATAAAACCGAACAAATATTATCCGAAAAACTGTTTTTATCAAATTATACCGTTAGATTCGTCTCGAAATTACGATTCCAATGATATAAAGTGTCAAAAACCTATTTCCAGATTTTCCAACGGTTTTTCGGTTTCCTAAGATTAGTTACGGATGATTTTCTAAACGCGAAACAGTGAAATTTTTTGTACGCGAGCCAAGAAAAATTCCACCCGTCCGAAATTGTCCGAAATGAGCACTCTTTGGTCCGTAATTGACCTATGCTGATTCGAAATGACGCCTTTTTATCCGAAATGAACCCTATTTATCCGAAATGATCCGTAATCCTTTTGACTGGTCCGAAATACAACTTAAACAGGTCCGAAATGAGTTCTTTTGATCCGAAATCCAAGACTTCTAATCCGAAATGCAAGTCTTCAAGTTCGAAATGATCCGAAATCAACTCAAACTGGTCCGTAATTGATCCGAAATGATTGATTTCCAGTCCGAAATGCAATCCTTTTGATCCGAAATGCTTAAATGCTGTCCGAAATGCAACTGTTTGATCCGTAATCCAAGCTTTCTGGTCCGAAATGCAAGTATTCTGGTCCGAAATGGCCCGAAATACTTGATGTTTATCCGAAATCAACTGCAGAACACGAACTCAGCCTCCAAAAACGCCCAAAAACTCCGATTTTCTGCTGAAAACGATTCTGAACCAAGCCAATCGAGAGCTAAAAGCTCTGATACCAATTGTAGGTCCCGTGAGCCGTGCGGATCGTAACAAAATCGTCGATCTAACCTAGAGTGCGGAATCCCCTAGATCAGATTTCACAGAAAACGAGTAGAACAAGAATCAAGAACACGAAACACTTTCAATCCGGTCTTCTATTGATTATCCAACACGAAGTTTACAATCAAATCAAGACCCACAAGAAATCTCCTAGCCACTCTCTATAGATTTCTCTAACTCCCCAAACTTGCTAACCCAAACCCTTATGCCAAGCCTTGTTTATATAGGACAAGGTTTGCACATGGGCTTTGGTCTGGGCCAGGCCATTCTCCAAGCCCATAACACTAATTAACTCCCTAACCAATAATGCTAAGCCCAATACAAAATATCCAAAGACTAAATAAACAAACTATTAAGCTGTTGTCATAAAACATGCACCAACAAAGTGAATTCATGCACGTTGTATACTATAAAATATTGCTTTAAGCATTAACAAGAGTGTTGCGTCAGATATACTAGTAAACTCACCGGTAAGACACATTGTGTCAACAGAACTGCAGAAAGCAGTCAGGCAATAAAATTGGAGCCTAGGTGTAGGTCCAACAACAAGAATACATTAAAACCCAAGAGTACATACGAGGGTTTAATATATATACTCTCCGGAAGCAAAAATAAGCACTAAAAAGCACCCGAAACGCACTTTAAGTGCAGAATTTTATATAATTCAGCTCTAAACGGCTTTTAACAACATGAATATTGTGCAGAAATTACGTTTTATAATCCAGAATACTTCCCCAAGTGTTGGGAATTGAAAGGATACAAGAAAGATACTTAAAAGACACTAAAAAGTGTAATGTAGCACTGTTAACGAACCGGTATATAACCGAACAACCGGATATTACCCGAAACACCAAAATAATGCTGGAAGCATTGTTTTTATTTTTCTAAGATAGTTGGGGTCCCCGAACACCTTAACACCCACAAAAAATCATCTAGTAACCAACACTTATAACTAGATACTTGGTTTTGAACTAAGTACTAACTAAGTGGTTAAAATTTTACCATTAGACCCCTCCCCCCTAGCTAACAAAATCGGCCCATATGTCATTAGTGGGATTTTGTTTGATTTATTGTTAAGATATGTCTTGTACTCTCAAGACATAAGATCCATGGGTTAAACATATGTTGGGGGATATAAGAACTATACACTAGACAACTATCCATCATAATCTCCAACACAACACACACCTCCAACTCCCTTCTTCTTCTTCTTGGCTACGGCTCACCACCACCACCAACCATCCACCATTTTTGTTCATCATCCATCCATTCCAAGGTGATATTTAGATGTAAGAAGCAAAGTTAGGAAGTGTGGAAGCAACGGAACTTGAAGGACCTTCACCATTTGCTTTTATCCACCTCATTTGCACTCTTGAACTTCCCTAGCCTTGTGCTAGTAGTAAGTGCTTCTAAACATCATCTTGATCTTGTTTAAAGTGGTTAATAGTTGATGTAATGGTTAAAAATCAAACACACACAAGAACATGACATAAAGTCTTGATCATATGATGAATAAGTTGGATAAAGAGAAACTAGTTGTGTAAATCTTGTGAAACTTGTCTAGTTGTGATTATTTGATGTTGTTTGTTACTAAAAGTGGGATGGATCATCATCTAACCATACTAGATCATGTACACGAACATGAACTAGTAGTGTGTTAGTGTAAAAATTATAAAAGATGATGAACCCTTCCACTCATGAAACATGAACTTGAGTAAAAGTAAATTTTCTTGTAAAATAAGACTCTATGTCACACCCCGACCACGTAGAACATACAAAACGTGGCGGAAACATCGGGGAGTGTTGTAACAGAATTAATGTTTCACAACCATGGATATTAAAGTTTCGTTTTATTGATTAAAAGTGTTACAATGTCTTAACAAACAAGGAATTTCAACATAATTAACTAGTCTTGCATCTTTTATTGTCACTAAAGCCCAAGTCTGCCTATGTGTATCTTGGTCATCTTATGCAACAGCTCCTGAAAAACACATGTGAAAATAGGTACGTCAGCATAAAAATGGCTGTGAGATACATAGGTTTTGTGAAAATAAGATTCATGACTTATGTTTGAGAAAATGTTTAGTCATGAACCTTGTTATTTGCTTTGTCTTTAAATCATTTGAAAAACGATAAGATCAGATGATAAGTATAAATAAATGTAAGGTTAAATGGATAACCAAGTAAAATGTGTTTGTATAAGATAAGTTGTTTATAAATCAATGTCTTGTGAAAAGTATGTTATTTGTATGAAATGTTCTATGTCTCAAACTGAAATGATTCAAATAACGTTACGACATGTAATACCATACAAACACTTATATATAGGAAGTACCAGCGGCGTATCCACCATGCTTGTATCATATTACACACGCATCGTTACTTAATCACTTAATCAAACCAAACCAAACAATGTAAAATGTTCATGTCAAGATGTAAATCATGTCAAAATGTCTATGTCAAATATCCATGTCAAATGTCTATGTCAAGTATCCATGTCAAATGTCTATGTCAAATATCCATGTCAAATGTCTATGTCAAATATCCATGTCAAATGTCTATAGTCCAAAAGTAGTCAAGTAATGTATAACCAAAATGATATGTATGGTAAGTAAAATGTAGACTACTTAAACCATAAGTAAAAATGTACAAAACAAAGTATTGAAGTAAAACTTGGTTTAAATCAAAGTTATGTTTTGTAAGATATATGCATGCTATACTGAATATGAACATTTATGCGGTGTTGTGAAAATTCATACATCCAAGCCTTGAGACAGACGGATAATTATGTAAAAGTGAGTTATCAAGAGAATATGTATTCGGATTCGGTCATTCCTTTCATCCCCTTTCCCTGGGATGTCCGGAACGGGATTTGTCAAGTCCTATGGTACCACTACCTACTACCGAGCGGCATGATCGGTGTTAATGAATGTATAGTATAGTTTAAACAAACCAAATGTCATACCAAAATGTAAGCATGTTTTATGAAGATAATGTACCTAGTATGCTAGAGTAAACATACAAGGTAGAGCTGTAAAACAATGTGTCCATATGTTACTGGAACATATGCAACAGAGATGCAATGTAAAATAATGTACTAAGCATGTACTAAATGGACATACATAGCATAAAACACAATGAAATCATGTACTATAAATGTACTAATAAACATAGCAAGTATATGATGTGAAAACAGGAAAGCATGAAAGTAACAAGTAGGCACATGTGTTTCACCCCAAAACAGTTTGGAAAACAGTAAAAGAGGGGTCTATGTACTCACTTGAGATTGCTCAGTTGTCTAAAGATAACCACCAAACAGTGCTAGAGATCTCGGAATCAAACGGCACCTAATATAGGTAACTATGTTAAATAACCGGACCTAAATCGGAAGACTGGGTAGCATTAGGGTTTGTAAACCAAACGAGTGTGGAGACTCGTGTGATATGGTTTAACAAAGCCTACATACTAAATGAAACTTAACCTAATTATTTACGACCCATTACGACTCGTTTAGGTAGCTTATGCTACTTTAACGCGTCGTTCGCGTGAAACGCGTTCGGACCGCCTAACTAGTCCTATGACAAGTGTTATATGCCTAAACATGTTACATAATCAGTTATGTGACAAAAGTTTAGGTTACATATGCTTAATTACCAATTATACATGAAAAGGGTATTCTGGTAATTTACCTAAGGCATATAAACTACCTATCATACAACTACTTACACGATGTGACCATAGGGTATAACCTCGGAAGGTTATGCCCTATACTAGGGTCACCTAATGTATTTGGTCGGATCCTAATGATCGACCAAACTGGGTCGGGTTCGAAGGTATAGGCGATTTATTAGATCGCCTACCCTACGACCCTAGACAACGTGGTAATCAGTGGGCATAGTCCCAAGGGACTATGACCAACGTGATTACAATCACGTTGCGAAGTTCCTACGAACTTCGCATTGACCATTACTGGTCAACGCTGAAAGTCAAACAAAGTTTGACTTTCTGACTCGAAAAGCAGTAAAAATAAGGAAAAGAACGAAAGAATACTTACCCAGGGTCCCCGAATGCTAATCCCGATTCCAAGAACTCAGGTATGAAACAATGGTTTCAACTTAGAGCTCTCAAAATCAGAATTCTAGTGAGAAATGCAATGGGGGTGGATGGGTATATATAGTTTTCGGTCCACCGTTAGGATCGTTTCATGGAAACCATGCTTTAATCGTAACCGTACAAGTGTCGGGACCTTATGGTAACTAAAATTCCATCCTTATCACATGACTAGACAATTGGGAACATGTGGTTGTGGTTAAATCTGCTGAAAACAGGCTATTTAAACATTGCACCTGGTCTGGAGACCCCATACGCATCGTAGGGCAAAGAGGGCCTGCGCATCGTATGGGTGAACTTTGGCAGATTTACAGTTTTGGTCCCTGAACTGTATTTAGGCCATTTTTGACACGTTTAAGGCCCGTTAACCCCATTTCAAAGCTCTAAAATGAAGTTAAAGTATAGGGAACTTAAAACATGCTCAAAAATATCTCGGATGTCGGTTCGTTTAGCCGTACGAACGCGATGTTCGCTTAATTACGACGGAATGCGCATAAGCGCGAAAAACGATCCAAATGACGCGACGAATGGATTTTTCTTAAGGCGAACACTAAAATATAATGTAGTCATGCTTACATAAATTTTTAGATGTCCGGATGTATTCAGAACGTAAGTTATGCGTAAAAATGCAAACTTGGGCACTTTTTGACACTTTTAGTCCCTGAATGACCCAAAAGTTTATTTTAGCATACCGAACCCCTCAAAGCCTATTTCTAAGCTATGTAAAGGATATTTAAGGTATGTTTAACTTATGGTCATGTTCCGGAAGGTCTGTTACAGTTCAAATTGGCATACTTTCGCAGTTTGTCAAGTTTAGTCCCTGTAAGCGAATTAGCTTGTTTTTGCCATACCAAAGCCTTCAAAACTTATTTCTAAGTTATGTAAAGGTTATTTAAGGTATGTTAAACCTATTTCACTATTCCGGAGTGTTTGTTGGATTAAACTGGTTATATTTACGCATCAGTGCGCGTATAACCTTCCAGAAAGCGATTTAAAGCTTGAAATTGAACAAGAGTTGATATGTGTAAACGATACACATATTTTTACAAATCCCAAGTATGAAATATAATATTTCATTGGTTTGGTATTTGTTTGATGGCCGTGAAGGCACAGGTGTTACACTCTAAACATGTAGATCTAAAGATCTACAAGTGGTTTTTCGGAAGAACCAAGCGGAAAATGCTAGTCTTGTTAAAACTCGGACCTTACATAAATTAAAAGCATTTTAGTGAATAAACAAGTGTGTAAACACTTGTGTCACAAGAAAAATTTAACAAGAAATATGTTTGGTAAATCATGACTAGAAGTTGTGAAACTTCAAGATCTTTAAAAATAAAGTTTTTAAGAAACTAAACTTATTTTAAAAGGTAACAAGACTTACTAAATGTGCTAGTAAGTTACTACATATTTTTACAAACTTTCAAGTTCATAAGTTGTGATATATGCTTGTTTTGACAAGTTTGATAAATAAAGATTGTGTGGATTGTTGTTGACATTGTTGTTGATTTTAAAAGAAAATAAACACATGCTTTGAAAACATGGGAAACCTCCATTTTTAGGGGAAACTCTGTCAAAATTTTTATAAATTTTGACACTTAGAAAAATATAAGTTTTTGAGAAACTTATTCCCTAAAAATGTATTTAAAAATATTACCAAGGTTTCCCTAATTTTTGGTGATAAGAAATGAGGATTTCTTCAAGAATAAAAATGAATATTAAGTATGTATATATTTTTTTGAGAAAAATATATATTATTTGATCACCAACTGTTGTGCTAAGTGTATATAGTATGTGTTATACGTGCTAGTGTGTTAGAACTTAAAAATACACTAATTACTCATGAGGAGTATAAACATAAAAATACACATACAACACACAAGATACATAATTCGGGTACAAAGTGCAAAACACGAGATACTTATATTAAATTTTGAGAAAATAATATAAGTAAGACACTTAGTTAAAAATATAAAATATTTTTAACACAACAAAACATATACAAAAGAGAGTGACTGTACTTGTGCGACACAAGTCTAGTGACTAACGTTAAGAAAACGCGTATAGGTCACGACGTTAATTAAGCAAATCCGGTGAAGTTTACGAAGCAAGGAACGCAAAGTTGTGAGTTCATGCTCCCCCTTTTCTTTTAACTGTTTTCAGTTTTATAACTTCGGGGGTGAAATACATGTACAAATATTACTATGTTTAGAAATGGTATGATAACAAGAAACACACTTGGTGAGGACGAGAACCAAGTATGATGTGATATGAGGAATGATACGAGAAATCGTGTCACGAATAGGGTACCATAAGCACCATTAATCAACTATATACCTAGACCGCAGAACAAAAGGTTAGATCTAACGGGTGCCAGGCAGCCACACTCTCGGTGAGGGCGAGAATCGAGTAGTGCTTTTGTGTCTCAGAATATGCCAACTAGAAAAATGCCTAAGGTTTGGTGACTTCCTATGTCGTGTCACATGTTAATGGCTTTGCAACCCATTAACAATCCTGATACTTACAGGAATACTTTATTTACATAAGATTCATACCATACAAAAACTTGAATTATACTTGAGTACGTGGGGTACTCAAGAAAAACTTGAATTATACTTGAGAACGTGGGGTACTCAAGAAAAACTTGAATTATACATGAGTACGTGGGGTACACATGAAAACTTGATTTATATATGAAAACTTGATTTATACATGACACAAACTATGTTTTCATACAAAGTATACAAACGTGAAATCCAAAAACTGCATGAATTCACACCAACATTATGTTGACGTTTTTCCAAAACTCACATGTATTTCAGGTAACTAGGATGGATGTGCGCGTGGTCTTACTCATGCTCGTGGATGTCGCTGTGTTTATCATTAAATAAAGTGTAACTTTTAAGACAAAACGCTATCTCGTGTTGTAAACACTTGACTTATGTTTTTAGTAATGTAATGTTTGAAGTTACTTTTGAGCATGTAGTATGTTTACTCTTCGTATACAATGAGAACCTTTCATGATCACACCTCGTGCTTCCGCCGTAGAAAGGGGTGTGACAGATTGGTATCAGAGCTGCGATTGTAGTGAACCAGGATTCCTTCTCGAGTCTAGTCTACAATCTCTAGGATCCTTTCACGAAAACAATTTTTCAAAGAGTTTTCATTGCATAAAACGTCCCGCGACATCCACTACCTGAAACTATCTACAAGAGTCTAGAAAAGACACTACGAGACTTAGGGTGCACTGGGGTAGCACTTGTCTATGATTGAGAAATTACTTGCAATTATGTGTGATAATTAGCATATACTAGAAGTAGAATGTCACAAGTATACGTGACTTTACCCGAAAGCAATGGCCTATCTGAAGGAAGAAATACGTGGATGAAACAAACTGTGCGGACTGGGCAAGGAGTTACATAATTATGGATGCATACATAATTATGGAATTCAGTGCACAGAAACCATAGCAAGTCTTGTCACGTATAGATTCCCTCAGTGCAAGCCTACTAAGTACTCTGCTAGAGTAATAATTGTTTGATGTCACTTATGTGGTATATACCTGTGAATATATATATATATACTACTACTGTCTCGTATGACGATATCAAACAAATGTCTAACCCTATTGGGTTGTGTTCTTCAGAACATGGCACCCAGAAGAGCTGTGAACGCTCATGACCAACCTCCTCTTCCCCCACTGCCAAGAATTGCCGAAGAGCTGGAAGCTCTACTGGAAGAAAGGATCTCCGCTGCTATCGCCCAGTACGAGGCAAACCGAACTCAAGACAGTGGCGGCCCAAGCAACGCTAGACGTAATGGGAACGGAGATTCATCTGGAGGCAATGCAGCTCCAGGCTGCACTTTCAAGCAGTTCCTCGACTGCAAGCCAATGAACTATGACGGCACAGGAGGTGCAGTAGCATTTGTACGCTGGACGGAGAAGACTGAAGCTACTATCCGCATGAGCAAGTGTACCGCGGATCAACAAGTCACCTTTGCTACTGGGTTGTTTGTCGATGAAGCTCTGACTTGGTGGAACCTGCAAGCCCAAACTTTGGGCAATGATGCCGCTTATGGCCTAACCTGGGAGGAATTGAAGGAAATAATGAGAGAGAAGTATTGCTCTCGTGCTGAACTTCAAAGACTGGAAACGGAGTTCTGGCACATGACCATGGAAGGTGCGGATATTAGTGGTTATACTCGAAGGTTCCACGATCTGTCTAGAGTGTTTCCCTACATGGTGACTCCTGAATTTAAGCGTGTTGAACGCTACATTTGGGGACTGGCCCCAGAGTTCCGCGACATGGTAACTTCGGCTAAACCTCAAACAATCACTGAAGCGGTAACTCTGGCTGCCAACCTTACGGAAGGTTGTGTTCGTAGGAAGAGGTTATCACTAAACTCAACCGAAAGGACTGAGACGCATGCTAAGTTATCTGGTGATAAGAAGAGGAAGCATCTGGATCTGAATCAAACAACTCGCAACAACAACAAGAAGCGCGACCCTAAACCGCCTTTGGAAGCGGAAACTCTTCCAACCATGAATGACGCTCATACCAAAAGGTACCTGGGCACTATGCCTTTCTGCAATCAGTGCAAGCATCATCACGGAGGAGTTTGTCGCATTCCAAAATGCGACAAGTGTGGAAATTTGGGTCATCATACCGAGAACTGTTGGGGAAAAGGGAAGAACGGGAATGGAAACCGCAATGGTGTTGGAACTGGAAACAATGGTAGAAATGGAAGTGGTAACGGTAACCGGAATGGCCATGGAGCTTGGCAAAACCAAGGATGCTTTGGTTGTGGAAGCATGGATCATTTCAAGAAAAATTGCCCAAGGGGAAACAACGTTCAGACTCGAGCGTTTGTGATTGGGGCAAGGAAAGCACGCGAGAACCCTAATGTGGTCACCGGTACGTTTCTCATTAACAATCACTTTGCATCCATATTATTTGACACTGGCACCGATTATAGCTTCATGTCTGTGGAATTTAAACGCATGCTTGGTATAGAATCTAGTAGATTAGAAATTCCTTAATCCATAGAACTAGCCAATGGTAAACTTATTGAATCAGGCGAAGTTGTTAGAGGCTGCACGCTAGAACTTGGTGAACGAAGATTTAGAATCGACCTCTTACCTATTCAATTGGGTAGCTTCGATGTAGTAGTCGAAATGGACTGGTTATCCAAGAACAAAGCTGAGGTTATTTGTCATGAGAAAATCATTCGCATCCCTTTGGCAAATGATGAAACTCTCATCGTACATGGAGAAAGACGAAACGCGCCTCTACGAATCATCAGTTGTATGAAGGCACAGAAGTGCTTAAGGAAAGGATGTGTCGCTTTCCTAGCACACGTTATAGACAAGAAGGCTGTGGAGCCAAACCTCGAAGACATTCCTGTGGTGAAGGAATTCTGACGTGTGCGTATATATACATAATATTGCAATGAAATTACACACGATTTGGTTTTAAATTTATAAAAATGATTTATACTTCTACATCAAAACACACACGAAAGAGGCAAGTGTACCCCGTCATATATGTAGTAAAGTATAGGTAAGAACCAAGTATCGATCCAAGGAAATGGGCGGAGAAATAATACTAGACCTTTTGTCACTAAATTACCGGTAAAAAGATAAGTTTTGTGGTTTTTAAACTAAACTAAAGTAAGCATAAATAAGTACATAATAAAAACATAATAGATAGTAGATAAAAAGCCTTGCTAAATACACAACCACGGCATGTCAACTAAGTTAGTTTTGGCACTAGAAACATTCGGTCAATATTCCAATTTAAGACAATTAGTATCCCTTTCGGGAATCCTAACATGACAATCATTCGGAAAGCTAAAACGATAAACACACTTTAACCACCTAAAATTGTTCTTTAACGTGCAATTGATAAATGTCTATGAAAATCTCTTAAAAATAAGTTAGTCATCCGTTAGGAGTTTTCTAACCGCACTTTAACAAGGAAAGCGACACCGATAAACACAATGCAACCACCAACTGCCAAGCATAAACTAGATTAAATCACAACCGAGTTCATTTTACAAATCTTGCACAATAATTCACCAAGAAAGCAATTTTGGCCTAAACTACTAACTAAGCTAACAAATCATGGCAAGAATTTATAACGACACCATCTAACCCGTTAAGGTCCTTACGTGACGGCAAGCTCTCTTGATTAACAATAATTACATTTTATTAAATCACTAACCATTTCTAGTATCATGATGCACACATTTAAACCAAGCTAATCTAGTTAACCAAGTTCAAAGTTTACTAATACAAGATTAATTAAGCTTCATTTTTCAACTATCTTAACTAACCAAGCATCAATCATCCAACATAATTACTTATAATCAAGATTAATTAAGCTTCATTTTTTTTTTTACATAAATGAGGACAAACAAAGTTAAGTTAACAAAGTTAACCCCCTCCCTACACTTGAACTTCGCATTGTCCCCAATGCGAGTCCCGAAATATAGAGAAAGGGATAAAAATTACTCCCCTCAAGATGATGTTGGTGCCACGAGACTTCCGAAGCTGAATCTGGTACGTGCTCCGGTCCAAGATCCGATAGATAAAACCTGGGAGTATGTCATGTACACCCAAAATATAACAGAAACAGAAAAATCAAACAACAACCATAATGTACATAAATACTAACATCCAAACAAAACACAAAGGAAATTGTCTGAAAATACATATCCGGGGTGTTTTAAAATAATAGTCAAAATAAACACCCAAATAAAAGCAAAGTACTGAAAGATAAAACACCACCAAATGCTATCATCACCGCCAACTACTCATCATCATCATAATCATGTCTCGTGCCAGATGGGCCCTGATCGCCATAGCCAGGGGGGTTCCACGGTGGGAACTCTGGCGGGTGCTGAAAATAGTCGGGGTATGTGTGATGCATCTCCCCGAAAAGATAAGAAAACCCCGCACTGACCCCCAGATATAAAGTATCCTGGCGATGCTGAATCTGGTCATGTGTGGCCCGAAGCTCTGCCTGACTGGCTCGAATCTCGTCCTGGCTAGCCCGGATCTGGTCAAAGTAGGTACCATGCTGCTCCTGCGTAACACGCATATCCTGGAACTGCTGGTAGAATGTGGGCCAGTCCTCATGCTGATGAAATGCATGGTGCTGCGGCGAGTGTGGTGGTGTCGGTGGCTGTGGCTTGTGCTGCTCTCCCATCTCTTCGTCTTCATCTTCCCCTTCACCTAGAGGTAACGGGTCCCAGACCTCGTCATTCAATCCCCTCAACCTATCTCCCCTATCCAACTCAGCAATCACCCCCATGAACTTCAGAGACCGGATATCAACATGGACCCCCTCAGTAATCAAAGTGAGACCCCTAAGCACCCCCGGCGTCATATATCGCTCATTGTACGCGATTTCGGTCACGTACTGACCGCCATGAATCTCACTATTCGAGGTTCGCCCCGAGCTCTTGACAAAGTATTCAGCCATTCGCGCGGCGAGGTTGATTGGTGCTTTGTCAACCAACGTATAAAGAAAAAGCAAATCAGGCATGGGACAGTTACCGAGACTGTCCATGCGTCCGCATATAGAATGGCTGAATACGTGGTGCATCACTCGCACCAGAGGGTCTCGGAGTCGTGAGGCCTTTGACATCCGTGGGTTGTATGGCTCCCCAATAGCGTTTCGTGCCCAGAATGCATCCCGCGCAGCATCATTAGGGAAGTTGAACCGATCGTTGAAGACGTCGGGATCATCCATGTCCTCCCGCGTATAAATCCCTAATCTCCGTCCCAAACGACCGACCGACCATGTATGCCATCGCCTACATAACCTGAAGGTGACCCGCTCCCTGTAGCGGAAATCGGGCTCTGTATGTGCAACCGGCCTCTCATAGGCATATGATGCAAAGAATTCAATCGTCAACTCCCGGTAAACGGGTCAGTTGCATGCGACCAAATTTGCTAGTGGTCGACTCATCATGTCGTCCAGGCGATCATACTGGTGGAGGTCACGCATAACTTCCCAATCTAACCAACGGGGGACTCCAAACTGCCCCCGTCTCGCCCATAATGCGTTGCGCTTCGGTATGCACGCAGCTTCTCTCTCAATATTGGGGTCAAACTGCAGGAAGGGATGGTTCATCTGCAATGGGGAAAATTGTTATGAAGACAGAAACAGGAGAAAAATGAATTGAAAACAAGCGAGCAGCCAATTATGAAGCTACTGTCCAACTGTACTGGGCATATGGCACGGTCGTGCGTCACCGAGAACTAACAGGCCAAGCCAGATGATATCGTGAACAGCCGGCGAGGCACGACCGTTCCACACGAGGAAAGACCGTGCAACTCCGAATCTGCAGACTTCGACCCCTGTACTTTGAACAATCTGAATTTTGCAAAAATTTCAACAAGTATTGGGCTAACAGGGGTCTGCAAATCAACCGGGTGTTCACGATACTTCGATTCAACAAGGGTTAGGGTTTCGATTTGTTTATGAAGAGAACCCTAAAAATTCCTTGAAAAATCGGGAGAAATCTAACCTAGAAAGCAAGCAAACAAGAAATCTACAACTAGGAACGTACCGTGCGAAGAAGGGTGTTAGATCGTGCGAAAAACCGTGCGATATAGTGAAAAATCGCCCTGGAACGGTCTGCAGCGGCTAGGGTTCGCGAATGAGGGATTTTGCAGCAGATAATGGTATATATAGTGTGCAAAATGACCAAATTGCCCTCAGCCTGTGGCACGGTCGTTCCTGGTATGGAACGGTCGTGCGTCACCGACATCGTTCAAACCCCACAACGTGTTCTCGGAAATGCACCGAGGGTGCGATCCATCGTGCCGGCTTGCTCGGAATCGCACGGTCGTTCCATAGGTGGAACGGGCGTGCATCAGCTGCAGATACAGAATTTCTGCAGAAGCTATTTCCAGCAACCGTTTCGACCGTTTTTCGCCGTTTTTTCGACACACCAACTGTTCTAACAATATTGCAATACAGAACCTTCGCCCGGCACGTACGGAAACTAAACAAACAAACGAAAACTACCTAACTAACCTAAATTACGCTAAAACTACAAAAACAAATAAAAGGACAATTTTGCCCTTATAGCGCCAAAGACGCTCCTGCTGCATTTTTGTCGGCGAGTCAGCAGCGTAGACTCATGCTAAATTTTTGTCGACGAGTCGATAGCAAGACTCAAAGCTAAAAACTAGAAAAACTACAAAAACTACTAAAAAGACTAAACTACCCCTAAAGCGCAAAATACGCTCTTGCTACATTTTTGATCCGCGAGTCAGTAGCGTAGACTCTCTCCTCCCCACACTTATGATGTGTGCGGGGTTTGGAGTTCAATCACCTCCACCGCCGATTCTATCGGCCCGGCAACGTACAACTTCAACCGGTGACCATTTACCTTGAATGTAACGCCATCCGCGTTCTCTACTGCAACAGTACCATACGGAAATACTTCCTTAACCGTGTATGGTCCTGTCCAGCGTGAATGAAGCTTCCCAGGAAATAAGCGCAGCCTAGAATTGTACAGAAGAACAAGATCACCCGCTTGGAATTCTTTGTGGTCCTTCAAGCGTTTGTCGTGAAGTTTCTTCGTGCGCTCTTTGTAGAGTACGGAGCTCTCATAGGCTTGGTGCCGCAATTCTTCCAATTCATGAATTTGGAGAAACCGGGCTTCACCTCCGGTTTTAAGGTCCAAATTCGCAGTTTTCAATGCCCACATAGCCTTGTGCTCCAACTCCACCGGTAAATGGCATGCCTTTCCGTATACCAACCTAAAGGGGGTGGTCCCTATAGGGGTCTTATAAGCTGTACGGAATGCCCATAATGCCTCATCAAGCTTGTCCGACCACTCCTTGCGGTTCGCTCCAACCGACCGCTCAAGGATGCGCTTTAGCCCACGGTTCGTGACCTCCACCTGCCCGCTTGTCTGCGGATGATAGGGCGTGGACAAACGGTGATGTACACCGTATCGGGACAAAGCCTTTTCAAGCTGTGTATTACAAAAATGAGTCCCTCGGTCACTAATGAGCGCTTTCGGAGCGCCAAATCGGGCGAACAAACTCTTAAGAAACCTTACAACTACTCTGGCGTCGTTAGTGGGTAAGGCTTGCGCCTCCGCCCACTTTGATACATAGTCAACAGCCACGAGTATGTATTTGTTTCCACGTGAGGGGGGGAATGGTCCCATGAAGTCTATCCCCCAAACATCAAAGACTTCACAAACCTGTATCCAATTTTGAGGCATTTCGTCGCGTGCAGATATGTTCGTCGCCCTCTGACAAGCATCGCACGCTCTCACCAAACTCTGCGCGTCACGGAAAATGGTTGGCCAGTAAAACCCGGAATCCAACACCTTCTTCGCGGTGAAGTTGGCTCCGTGGTGGCCTCCGGTAGGTCCCTCATGACACTGGCGTAGAATGTCGGTCGCCTCAGACCCAGATACACATCTCCTAATCACCTGATCAGCACCCACCTTGAACAAGAAAGGGTCGTCCCATATGTAGTGCTTGAGATCCGAAAAGAATTTCCTCTTTTGCTGGTGAGTCAATCCTTTTATCAGAATCCCGCAAGCAAGATAGTTCGCAAGGTCGGCGAACCATGGCGACTCATCACATATCTCAACACCCATCAAAGATTCGTGTGGGAACTTGTCATTGATTGAATCCCAACGCGAATCCTCGATGTCTCCGTGCTCTAACCGAGACAGATGGTCGGCAGCTACAT
This sequence comes from Helianthus tuberosus, assembly GCA_030545235.1. Lineage (NCBI taxonomy): Eukaryota > Viridiplantae > Streptophyta > Magnoliopsida > Asterales > Asteraceae > Helianthus > Helianthus tuberosus. The sequence goes on from CM060411.1 coordinate 92,937,887, forward strand.
TCAAAGCACCCTTTTTGTCTTGTATCTCAATATCAAACTCTTGCAGCAACAGGATCCATCTGATTAGACGCGGTTTAGCGTCCTGTTTGCTGAAGAGGTATCTAATGGCTGCATGATCAGTATATACAACGGTTTTCGAAAGCACTAAATACGATCTAAATTTATCGAATGCGAAAACGACCGCCAAGAGCTCTTTTTCAGTCGTGGTATAATGCTCCTGAGCGTCGTGAAGAGTTTTGCTCGCATAATAGATCGGATGGAAGTGCTTTTCCTTCTTTTGACCCAGAACGGCCCCTATAGCGTAGTCGCTGGCGTCGAACATAATCTCAAATGGCAGACTCCAGTCAGGCGCGACTAAAATGGGGGCCTCAATCAACTTCTGCTTGAGGAGGTCAAAAACCCTCAAGCAATCATCTCCAAACACGAACGAAGCGTCCTTCTCTAACAAACGGGTCATGGGTCTGGCGATTTTTGAAAAATCTTTGATGAATCGCCGATAGAACCCGGCATAACCGAGAAAGCTCCGTATAGCTCGAACAGAGGTGGGGGGCGGAAGTCGTGATATAACGTCGACTTTAGCTGGATCGACTTCCATGCCCGCGTGAGAAATTTTGTGTCCCAAAACTATGCCCTCCTTCACCATGAAGTGGCATTTCTCCCAGTTCAGGACCAGATTGGTCTCCTCACACCTCTTCAACATTCTTTTCAAATTTTCCAGACATTGATTAAAGGAATCCCCAAATACCGAAAAATCGTCCATGAACACCTCCATGGAATCCTCATTCATGTCGTGGAAAATTGCGACCATACATCGCTGGAAAGTAGTCGGCGCATTACACAGCCCAAACGGCATACGCCGGTAGGCAAATGTACCGAAGGGACAGGTAAATGTGGTCTTCTCCTGGTCCTCAGGAGCGATAGGAATTTGAAAGTAACCCGAGAACCCATCCAGAAAACAATAATATAACTTCCCTGACAGACGCTCCAACATTTGATCAACGAATGGAAGCGGGAAGTGGTCCTTGCGGGTGGCGTCGTTGAGTTTGCGAGAATCAATGCAAACCCGCCATCCAGTGACCGTCCTGGTTGGAATGAGCTCATTCCTATCGTTAGTAACCACAGTCATGCCCCCCTTTTTGGGCACTACCTGCACAGGACTGACCCAAACAGAGTCGGAAATGGGATAGATCATACCAGCATCTAACAACTTAATCACTTCCTTTTTAACGACCTCTTGCATGTTTGGGTTCAGCCGCCTCTGGTGCTGCGCACACGGCTTGAACTGATCCTCCATAAGAATTTTATGTGTACAGAAGGAGGGATTTATACCTTTTATGTCCATGATTTTCCAAGCGATTGCTTTCTTATGAAGTTTCAACACATTAAGCAGTCTGCTCTTCTCTTCTCCCGCCAAACCAGATGAAATAATGACAGGCAAATGACGCTCCTCATCCAGAAATGCGTACTCCAGGTACGGTGGGAGCTCTTTAAGCTCCAAGGTAGGAGGATCTTCCACTGAAGGCTTCGACTTCACTTCACTTTCGCGATCAATTTCTGCGAAACGATCCGGACTCTGGGGACCATCATCACCAATCTGAAAGACTGGCTGCTCTAAATCGTGGCCCTCCTGCGAAATGCCATTTAGGTCCCCACACAACAGATGTGTGTCCGAATCTATCTCCTCGATCGTACCCTGGAAATGCGTGCTCACACAAGTGTCGACGATGTCGACATAATAGAGCGCGTCGTCTTGACTCAGAGGATGCTGCATAGAACGTTTAATGTCAAATGTCACATGCTCATCATTCACTCGGAGTGTGATCTGGCCCGCCGCCACGTCCACAATCGTCCGGGCGGTATTCAAAAACGGGCGTCCGAGTATCAGAGGCACTCTCGAGTCCTCATCCATGTCCAGGATAACAAAATCCACGGGAAACACAAACTTGTCAATCTTAACAAGCATATTCTCTACAAACCCGCGTGGATACTTGACAGAACGATCCGCAAGTCGAATACTCATCCTCGTAGGTGACGGCTCACTTAGATCCAACTTTGTAAAAACCTTATAGGGCATAAGGTTTATACTCGCTCCTAGATCTGCTAACGCATGACTGACGGATAAATTGCCAATGAGGCAAGGAAGCGTGAAACTGCCTGGGTCTCCCATTTTTGTAGGCAGGCGATTCTGGAGAATAGCAGAGCAACTTTCATTCATAACCACACAAGACATGTCCTCGAGTTTTTGTTTGTTTGAGAGGATGTCTTTCAGAAACTTGGCATATTTCGGCATCTGTGCCAAAGCCTCAACAAATGGTATGTTTATATGCAATTGCTTAAACATCTCAAGAAACTTACCGTTTTGTTCTTCAGTCTTCTGCTTCTTCAACCTTCCTGGAGAAGGCACTGGAGGCTTGTAACCTGTGACCGGCTCCTGGACTTGTGCTGTACTTGCTGGGCGTAGCCTGGCATGCACCTCGTCCGGTGTGCTAGTCGGGACCGCTTCAGTGATCGGTGGTGAGTCCGATATGACGGGTCCGGTAGGTTTTCCACTCCTGGTCATCACAGCGTTCACATCCCTGTGCCCGCTCGGGTTTGTCTCAGTATTGCCTGGGAGACCACCCTGGGGTCTCTTCGACATCATCTGTGCCAGCTGACCAACCTGATTCTCTATGTTCTGAATCGAGGCCTTATGACTCCTCATTTCCCCCTCATGAGAGAGAAAACGATCCTCGCTCTGCTGATAGCGTTTTTCAGCTAACTGATTCGCGCTCGAGGAGCTAGTGAGAAGCTGGGCCATCATGTCCTCCAGCTTAGAACTAGCCTGAGGGGCCTGCTGCTGGGAGCTGCTCCCGGTGCCCTGATTCGGATATGAGTAAGGACGCTGCTGATAGGGTTGGCCATATTGCTGGAACTGCTGACCCTGACCTTGCGGTTGCGCTGGAGCGCACGGAGTAAATCCCAAAGGATTTTGATTCCCTGTGTTCGCACGCCACCCAAAATTTGGGTGATTTCTCCAACCGGGATTGTAGGTGTTGCTGTAAGGGTTATTCTGAGGCCTAGTTTGATTACTCACGAAATCTACCTCTTCGTGGCTCTCGTATTCGACTCCCTGAAAACATGCCCCAGGCTCGTGTGACACTCCACACTGGTCACATCCCGAGCCCGCATGCGCAATCATCTGGGACCTGTCGAATCTCGATGCGAGAGCCGAGATTTGTGCAGTAATGGCCGTATAGTCGTCTACAGCATGAACTCCTGCTCGGGATCCTGATGATGATGTAGCCCGACTCCTATCTCCTTCGCGGCGAGAGCTAGACTTCAACGCAGCCTTTTCAATGATATCGTAAGCCTCATTGGGCGTCTTTGTCCCCAAATCACCTCCTGAATTCATATCTAATCGCTCATGCGTATTGTAGTTAAGCCCCAGATAGAATGTCAAGACTAGCTGTCTCTTGGTGAAGCCATGATGTGGCACATCAAGTAACAGATCCTTGAATCTCTCCCAAGCTGCATGCAACGACTCACCCTCATCCTGACGAAAGGTCACCACTCGGTTTCTCAACTTGGTTGTCTTCTCGGGTGGAAAGTACTTTTTCATAAATAGCTCCGCCAACCCATTCCAGGTCCTGATGGACCCAGCTGGCTGTGATGTAAGCCACGCTCTGGCTTTGTCACGCAGTGAGAAAGGAAACAACCTCAACCGAACGGCATCCTCCGAAACATCCCTCATTTTGAACGTGGAACAAACTTCGAGAAAAGCCGCAATATGTCGTCCGGGATCCTCATGTTCGCGTCCGTCGAACTGCACCGAATTCTGCACCATATTAATTATACTAGATTTAATTTCAAAATTAGGTGCATCTATAGTTGGTCTAAGGATACTCGGCTCCAGGCCTGTCGCTCCAGGCTGATTTGACTCATTCAACGGTCGCTCGTCGTCTGCCATGATTGCGTTCCCTGCTGCCCCTGAGCCCTCGGCTTCAACGGGTACCACCGAATCCGGCCCGCCAGATGCGAGCAGTAGCCCAACCGCACGCCCTTTCGCGCGAAGACGCCTCCGAAGATCACGTTCGGGTTCGTCTGACGGTTCAACAAGTTCTGGAGCGGGGGTCGAGAACATCAACCTGCAAACGAAAATTTAACACGGTGAATATTTTATTAATTAAATAATGCTGTTTTTTTTTCAGCTGGATAGAAGCAGAAAGTTATTATAAATGGGCTGAAAATTTTATAAAACTCCGAAAAATGAGCCCGAAATTTTATAAAAAATTCAACACAATAAATAAATGAATCGACTAATACAAAAATGGCTTTAGGGTGCCGAAAACCCAAAGAATAAATAAATAAATAAATCCGGATCAAATAAATAAATGGAACAAAAATAACGCAAAAATGAATAAATCGAATAAAAACAAGAAACATTCACAAATAAATAAACAAATAAACAATCAAGAAATTATACACAAATATTAACAAGTATATACACCGATAACCAAATGACTCGGGTCGTTCCTAAAACTCGCCACATCCCCGGCAACGGCGCCAAAAACTTGACGTGTGCGTATATATACATAATATTGCAATGAAATTACACACGATTTGGTTTTAAATTTATAAAAATGATTTATACTTCTACATCAAAACACACACGAAAGAGGCAAGTGTACCCCGTCATATATGTAGTAAAGTATAGGTAAGAACCAAGTATCGATCCAAGAAAATGGGCGGAGAAATAATACTAGACCTTTTGTCACTAAATTACCGGTAAAAAGATAAGTTTTGTGGTTTTTAAACTAAACTAAAGTAAGCATAAATAAGTACATAATAAAAACATAATAGATAGTAGATAAAAAGCCTTGCTAAATACACAACCACGGCATGTCAACTAAGTTAGTTTTGGCACTAGAAGCATTCGGTCAATATTCCAATTTAAGACAATTAGTATCCCTTTCGGGAATCCTAACATGACAATCATTCGGAAAGCTAAAACGATAAATACACTTTAACCACCTAAAATTGTTCTTTAACGTGCAATGGATAAATGTCTATGAAAATCTCTTAAAAATAAGTTAGTCATCCGTTAGGAGTTTTCTAACCGCACTTTAACAAGGAAAGTGACACCGATAAACACAATGCAACCACCAACTGCCAAGCATAAACTAGATTAAATCACAACCGAGTTCATTTTACAAATCTTGCACAATAATTCACCAAGAAAGCAATTTTGGCCTAAACTACTAACTAAGCTAACAAATCATGGCAAGAATTTATAATGACACCATCTAACCCGTTAAGGTCCTTACATGACGGCAAGCTCTCTTGATTAACAATAATTACATTTTATTAAATCACTAACCATTTCTAGTATCATGATGCACACATTTAAACCAAGCTAATCTAGTTAACCAAGTTCAAAGTTTACTAATACAAGATTAATTAAGCTTCATTTTTCAACTATCTTAACTAACCAAGCATCAATCATCCAACATAATTACTTATAATCAAGAAATCAATATCAATAACAAGGTTGCAAACTAATCATCAAAGATTAACATAGAAAATACTTCAAATGTCATTACAAACAAAGTTTAACATACTAATGGCTATAATCTAGCAAGGAATTGTTGTGTTTTTGCCCAAAGGCTACAATAATACATAAACATTAATCTAAGTACTTGAAAGATTAACAAAAACATGGAAAGATTAGAAAATCAAACCATAAACAAGTACTAGACTAAGGATCCGGGTAGTAATCGAGCTAAACGAGACAATGTGGCTTGAATCCGGGTGAAAGCTAATGCCTCCGGAGCCTGAAAATCGCCTGTGAAGCTCTCCAAAAATCCAGAATGTCGAGCAGAATGTTTTCTGCAAGTTTTTATACTTTTTGTTGTCGCACGGTCGTTCTCCATATGGCACGACCGTGCACTTTATTCAATTATTAGGGATGGGTCACCATACTGCATACGTCATTAGATCGTTGACCAGATTTGAAATGGCACGACCGTTCTTCGTGTGGAACGGTCGTTCAGTTCCGGGTTACATGTTGCACGCCGAATCGCACCGGTCGTTCATCACCGAGGCTCTGTTGGTTCACCGGAGACGCACGGTCGTTCCTCATATGGAACGCCCGTTTTTCACCGAGCTGCCTTGTTTATCTAGAACGGCCAGTCGCACCTCTCGTTCATTGCCGAGACGATCAATCTTTGTCGGAGATGCACGACCGTGCCAAAGGTGGAATGGTCGTTCCACAGGCCCAGTTCAGAATCCTTAACAGAATGTCCGCAGCTTCGCCGTTTTGTCCGAAAAGTCCTCGTTTTTGCTATCATCTTGTCTGGAATGCAGTTTTAGGCCTGTAAACACAAATGTAGATAAATAAGTATCCGAATGATGGTTTTACGGCCAAAAACGCATAAAATAGGGGTAAAACGGGGGACTAAAATATGTGTAAATTAACGAATATCAAATTCCCTGATGTTTTTCCCGAAGATCTGCCAGGACTACCTCCGCAACGACAAGTCGAATTCCGTATAGACTTGGTTCCAGGAGCCGCTCCTGTAGCCAAGGCTCCCTATCGACTTGCGCCACCCGAAATGCAAGAATTATCTACACAACTCCAGGAGTTGTTGGATAAAGGATTCATAAGGCCAAGCTTCTCGCCCTGGGGAGCTCCTGTATTGTTCGTAAAGAAGAAGGATGGAGCACTGCGGATGTGTATCGATTACAGAGAACTGAACAAGCTCACGATCAAGAATCGGTATCCACTACCGAGGATTGACGACTTATTTGATCAATTGCAAGGATCAAGCTACTATTCCAAGATTGACCTTCGATCTGGATACCATCAGCTAAGAATCCAAGAAGAAAGCATACCAAAGACCGCATTCCGAATGCGTTATGGACACTACGAGTTCCTTGTGATGCCATTTGGGCTGACGAATGCACCAGCGGTCTTTATGGATCTGATGAACCGTGTATGCAAACCATATCTCGATAAATTCGTAATTGTATTTATTGATGATATCCTGATTTACTCGCGAACGAAAGAAGAACACGAGCAACACCTCAGAACTATTCTGGAACTACTGAAGAAAGAGAAGCTTTTTGCGAAGTTCTCAAAATGCGAATTCTGGATCCGCGAAGTACAATTTCTTGGTCACGTTGTGAATGAGAAGGGCATTCATGTGCACCCATCCAAGATCGAAGCAATAAAGAATTGGGAAGCTCCCAAAACCCCAACGGAAGTTCGACAATTTTTGGGCTTAGCGGGCTATTATCGGCGATTCATCGAGAATTTCTCAAAGATAGCTCAACCGCTAACGACCCTTACTCAGAAAGACAAGAAATACGAATGGGGTTACAAACAAGAAGAAGCCTTCCAACTACTCGAGAACAAGCTATGCGATGCACCAATACTATCATTACCCGAAGGCACAGAAGACTTCGTGGTATACTGCGACGCCTCACGATAAGGCTTGGGTTGCGTGCTCATGCAACGCCAAAAAGTCATCGCTTACGCTTCAAGACAATTGAAGGTTCATGAAAGAAACTATACCACTCACGACCTGGAGCTGGACGTAGTGGTATTCGCCTTGAAGATCTGGCGACACTATCTATATGGTACTCGATGTACGATCTTCACAGATCACAAAAGCTTACAACACATATTTGATCAGAAGGAATTGAATATGCGACAGCGGCGATGGGTCGAGCTGCTAAATGATTATGACTGTGAGATCAAGTACCATCCTGGAAAGGCAAACGTTGTAGCAGACGCTCTAAGTCGAAAAGAAAGGGCTAAGACCCTAAGGGTTCGGGCATTGGAAATGACCATACGAACGAACCTCACTACACGCATACGTGATGCACAACAAGAAGCTCTTAAAGGAGAAAACCGTAAAGCTGAATACCTTCGGGGTATGTTGAAATATATGTTGCCAAATGAAGAGGGAGCCTTATACTTTAAGAAGCGTATTTGGGTTCCGCTCTATGGCGGCATTCGAGAAGTCATCCTTAATGAAGCCCACAAATCGAGATACTCGATCCACCCAGGATCAGATAAAATGTATCAAGACTTGAAGGAATATTACTGGTGCCCGAGACTTAAAAGCGATGTTGCTGTTTATGTTGGAAAATGCCTAACCTGTGCCAAGGTTAAGGCAGAATATCAGAAACCGTCCGGCCTACTACAACAACCAGAGATACCCATGTGGAAGTGGGAGCAAATCTCGATGGACTTCATAACGAAATTACCCAGGACCCCGAGAGGGCACGATATGATATGGGTGATAGTCGATCGGTTAACGAAGTCTGCGCACTTCCTACCGATCCGAGAAAAAGACAGCACTGGAAAGCTTGCTGAGATATACTTAAGAGAAATTGTGGCACGACATGGAGTGCCAATCTCGATTATTTCAGACAGAGATGGACGCTTTGTCTCAAGAATCTGGCAATCATTTCAGGAAGCCTTTGGATCTCAGTTAGATCTAAGCATGGCATTCCATCCACAAACAGACGGCCAGAGCGAACGGACTATACAAACGTTAGAAGATATGCTTCGCGCATGCGTTATGGATCTAGGCGGCAGCAGGGATACTCACCTACCCTTAGTTGAGTTTTCCTACAATAACAGTTATCATACGAGCATAAAAGCCGCACCGTTCGAAGCTCTGTATGGCCGTAAGTGTTGATCGCCCATATGTTGGGCAGACGCTGGAGATAAACGTATGGTTGGTCCTGAACTTGTGCAAGAGACAACCGACAAGATTGCGCAGATCCGAGAGCGCATTAAGGCGGCTCGGGATCGACAAAAGAGCTACGCTGATCTGAAGAGAAAACCAGTAGAATTCGAGGTGGGAGACAAAGTGTTGTTAAAGGTCTCACCTTGGAAGGGCGTAGTAAGATTTGGAAAAACGTGGAAAGCTGAATCCACGATACATCGGACCATTCAGAATATTGGAAGGAATTGGTACCATGGCATACAAGTTGGAATTACCGGAAGAACTTAATGGAGTACATGATACGTTTCATGTATCCAATCTCAAGGAGAGTCCAACACAAGAAAACGTGATCATCCCGGTGGATGAAGTGCATATTGATGACGCCCTCCGATTTACAGAACAACCCGTTGAGGTTACAGACTGGAAAGTCAACAAGACCAGGAGGAGCACTGTTAAACTTGTCAAAGTACGTTGGAACTCTAAGCACGGACCCGAGTACACATGGGAACGTGAAGACCAGTTCAAAGAAAAGTATCCCCACCTATTCAAGAAGACTCCTGCGAGAGTTAGTTCAGCCTGGAATTTCGGGACGAAATTCTTTTAACGGGGGGAGACTGTGACAACTGGCACGAAACCGGTAATTTCCGTACACTTTAATCATTATTTAATGACTGCAATTATGTGCTTAATTGTCAGCAATGTCTGAACACTTGCTAAACAAGTGAATTCATGCACGTTGTATACTATAAAATATTGCTTTAAGCATTAACAAGAGCGTTGCGTCAGATATACTAGTAAACTCACCGGTAAGACACACTGTGTCAACAGATGCAGAAAGCAGTCAGACAATAAAATTGGAGCCTAGCTGTAGGTCCAACAACAAGAATACATTAAAACCCAAGAGTACATACGAGGGTTTAATATATATACTCTCCGGAAGCAAAAATAAGCACTAAAAAGCACCCGAAATGCACTTTAAGTGCAGAATTTTATATAATTCAGCTCTAAACAGCTTTTAACAACATGAATATTGTGCAGAAATTACGTTTTATAATCCATAATACTTCCCCAAGTGTTGGGAATTGAAAGGATACAAGAAAGATACTTAAAAGACACTAAAAAGTGTAATGTAGCACTGTTAACGAACCGGTATATAACCGAATAACCGGATACTACCCGGAACACCAAAATAATGTTGGAAGCATTGTTTTTATTTTTCTAAGCTAGTTGGGGTCCCCGAACACCTTAACACCCACAAAAAAATCATCTAGTAACCAACACTTATAACTAGATACTTGGTTTTGAACTAAGTACTAACTAAGTGGTTAAAATTTTACCATCAGACCCCTCCCCCCTAGCTAACAAAATCGACCCATATGTCATTAGTGGGATTTTGTTTGATTTATTGTTAAGATATGTCTTGTACTCTCAAGACATAAGATCCATGGGTTAAACATATGTTGGGGGATATAAGAACTATACACTAGACAACTATCCATCATAATCTCCAACACAACACACACCTCCAACTCCCTTCATCTTCTTCTTGGCTATGGCTCACCACCACCACCACCAACCATCCACCATTTTTGTTCATCATCCATCCATTCCAAGGTGATATTTAGATGTAAGAAGCAAAGTTAGGAAGTGTGGAAGCAACGAAACTTGAAGGGCCTTCACCATTTGCTTTTATCCACCTCATTTGCACTCTTGAACTTCCCTAGCCTTGTGCTAGTAGTAAGTGCTTCTAAACATCATCTTGATCTTGTTTAAAGTGGTTAATAGTAGATGTAATGGTTAAAAATCAAACACACACAAGAACATGACATAAAGTCTTGATCATATGATGAATAAGTTGGATAAAGAGAAACTAGTTGTGTAAATCTTGTGAAACTTGTCTAGTTGTGATTATTTGATGTTGTTCGTTACTAAAAGTGGGATGGATCATCATCTAACCATACTAGATCATGTACAAGAACATGAACTAGTAGTGTGTTAGTGTAAAAATTATAAAAGATGATGAACCCTTCCACTCATGAAACATGAACTTGAGTAAAAGTAAATTTTCTTGTAAAATAAGACTCTAAACATGTAGATCTAAAGATCTACAAGTGGTTTTTCGGAAGAACCAAGCGGAAAATTCTAGTTTTGTTAAAACCCGGACCTTACATAAACTAAAAGCATTTTAGTGAATAAACAAGTGTGTAAACACTTGTGTCACAAGAAAAATTTAACAAGAAATATGTTTGGTAAATCATGACTAGAAGTTGTGAAACTTCAAGATCTTTAAAAATAAAGTTTTTAAGAAACTAAACTTATTTTAAAAGGTAACAAGACTTACTAAATGTGCTAGTAAGTTACTACATATTTTTACAAACTTTCAAGTTCATAAGTTGTGATCTATGCTTTTTTTGACAAGTTTGATAAATAAAGATTGTTGTGGATTGTTGTTGACATTGTTGTTGATTTTAAAAGAAAATAAACACATGTTTTGAAAACATGGGAAACCTCCATTTTTAGGGGAAACTCTGTCAAAATTTTTATAAATTTTGACACTTAGAAAAATATAAGTTTTTGAGAAACTTATTCCCTAAAAATGTATTTAAAAATATTACCAAGGTTTCCCTAATTTTTGGTGATAAGAAATGAGGATTTCTTCAAGAATAAAAATGAATATTAAGTATGTATATATTTTTTTGAGAAAAATATATATTATTTGATCACCAACTGTTGTGCTAAGTGTATATAGTATGTGTTATACGTGCTAGTGTGTTAGAACTTAAAAATACACTAATTACTCATGAGGAGTATAAACATAAAAATACACATACAACACACAAGATACATAATTCGGATGCAAAGTGCAAAACACGAGATACTTATATTAAATTTTGAGAAAATAATATAAGTAAGACACTTAGTTAAAAATATAAAATATTTTTAACACAACAAAACATATACAAAAGAGAGTGACTGTACTTGTGCGACACAAGTCTAGTGACTAACGTTAAGAAAACGCGTATAGGTCACGACGTTAATTAAGCAAATCCGTTGAAGTTTACGAAGCAAGGAACGCAAAGTTGTGAGTTCATGCTCCCCCTTTTCTTTTAACTGTTTTCAGTTTTATAACTCCGGGGGTGAAATACATGTACAAATATTACTATGTTTAGAAATGGTATGATAACAAGAAACACACTTGGTGAGGACGAGAACCAAGTATGATGTGATATAAGGAATGATACGAGAAATCGTGTCACGAATAGGGTACCATAAGCACCATTAATCAACTATATACCTAGACCACAGAACAAAAAGGTTAGATCTAACGGGTGCCGGGCAGCCACACTCTCGGTGAGGGCGAGAATCGAGTAGTGCTTTTGTGTCTCAGAATATGCCAACTAGAAAAATGCCTAAGGTTTGGTGACTTCCTATGTCGTGTCACATGTTAATGGCTTTGCAACCCATTAACAATCCTGATACTTACAGGAATACTTTATTTACATAAGATTCATACGATACAAAAACTTGAATTATACTTGAGTACGTGGGGTACTCAAGAAAAACTTGAATTATACTTGAGTACGTGGGGTACTCAAGAAAAACTTGAATTATACATGAGTACGTGGGGTACACATGAAAACTTGATTTATATATGAAAACTTGATTTATACATGACACAAACTATGTTTTCATACAAAGTATACAAACGTGAAATCCAAAAACTGCATGAATTCACACCAACATTATGTTGACGTTTTTCCAAAACTCACATGTATTTCAGGTAACTAGAATGGATGTGCGCGTGGTCTTACTCATGCTCATGGATGTCGCTTTGTTTATCATTTAATAAAGTGTAACTTTTAAGACAAAACGCTATCTCGTGTTGTAAACACTTGACTTATGTTTTTAGTAATGTAATGTTTGAAGTTACTTTTGAGCATGTAGTATGTTTACTCTTCGTATGCAATGAGAACCTTTCATGATCACACCTCGTGCTTCCGCCGTACGTGATGCACTTGTATGTATATGATAATAATCAGAAAGCATTCATGTAATTAATTCAGACCAAGCACAGTCATTAAGTCACAAATTACTGTTTAACATGTACGGAATTACATGGAAAATTGACAGTTGTTACATTCTCCCCCCGTTAATAAAATTTCGGGTCCCGAAATTTTAAGCTGCGCTATCGGTTGCAGGGGAGTTAGGGAACAAATGTGGATACTTTGATTTCATTCGATCTTCATGCTCCCAAGTAAACTCTGGGCCGTGACGTGAATTCCAGCAAACCTTGACAAGCTTAACACTACTCCTCTGAGTCTTGTTGACTTTCCAGTCGATGACTTCAATAGGTTCCTCAGTGAATTGGAGAGTGTCATCAATATGCACTTCATCCGCAGGGATGATGACTGTTTCCTGGGTTGGGCTTTTCTTCAGGTTTGACACATGAAATGTATCATGAACACCATTTAGTTCTTCTGGTAATTCTAGCTTATACGCGACGGTACCAACCCTTTCCAGTATCTTGAATGGCCCAATGTAACATGGGTTTAACTTACCACGTTTTCCAAAACGTGCTACACCTTTCCAAGGTGAGACCTTCAACAAAACCATGTCTCATCCTCGAATTCCAAAGGTTTTCATCTTTGATCTGCGTAACTCTTTTGTAGATCACGAGCCGCCTTGATGCGCTCTCGGATCTGCATGATCTTGTCAGTTGTTTCTTGAACCAGTTCTGGGCCAACCATCTGTCTATCTCCAGCATCTGCCCAACACAACAGTGAGCGGCACTTATGGCCATAAAGAGCTTCGAACGGTGCGGCTTGAATGCTTGTATGGTAGCTGTTATTGTAGGAAGACTCAACCAGAGGTAGATGAGTATCCCAACTGCCACCTAAATCCATTACACAAGCGCGGAGCATATCTTCCACTGTTTGAATAGTTCTTTCGCTATGACCGTCAGTCTGCGGGTGAAAAGCCATACTTAGATTCAACTGAGACCAAAAGGCTTTCTGAAAGGATTGCCAAATCCTTGATACAAACCTTCCATCTCTGTCAGATATTATCGAGATAGGAACTCCATGACGAGCTACTATCTCCTTGAGGTAAAGCTCAGCTAGCTTCCCGGTGCTATCTTTCTTTCGTATCGGTAGGAAATGCGCAGACTTTGTCAACCGATCCACTATTACCCATATCATATCGTGTCCTCTAGGGGTCCTGGGTAACTTTGTTATGAAGTCCATCGAAATCTGTTCCCACTTCCACATGGGTATTTTAGGCTGTTGTAAAAGTCCTGAAGGCTTCTGATACTCGGCCTTAACCTTAGCACATGTTAGGCACTTCCCAACATAAATAACAACATCACTCTTGAGTCTTGGCCAACAATAATAATCTTTCAGATCTTGGTACGTCTTGTCCGATCCTGGGTGGATCGAGTACCTCGATTTATAAGCTTCATAAAAAATAACTTCTCTAATACCGCCATAGAGCGGAACCCAAATGCGCCCCATGAAATACAAGGTTCCTTCCTCGTTAGGCACCAACTTCTTCACCATTCCTTGGAGATAATCAGCCTTAAGATTCTCCTTCTTAAGAGCTTCTTGTTGAGCGTCACGTATACGTGAAGTGAGATCCGTCTGAATAGTCATTTCTAAAGATCGAACCCTTATAGGCTTAACCCTTTCCTTTCGACTTAAGGCGTCTGCTACCACATTCGCCTTTCCAGGATGATACTTTATCTCGCAGTCATAATCATTCAGCAACTCAACCCATGGTTGGTGTCGCATATTAAGCTCTTTCTGATCAAATATGTGTTGCAGGCTCTTATGATCCGTGAAGATAGTACATCGAGTACCATACAGGTAATGTCCCCAGATCTTCAAGGCAAATACCACTGCACCTAACTCCAGATCGTGAGTGGTATAATTCTTCTCATGTACCTTAAGTTGGCATGAAGCATAAGCGATAACCTTTTGGCGTTGCATGAGCACGCAACCCAATCCCTGACGCGAAGCGTCGCAATATACCACGAAGTCTTCCGTGCCTTCGGGTAGTGAAGAAACACTGGTTTAATTGACCGTAATCAACTGAACCAGGGGGTTTGAATCTGCATAAAAGGGTTAAATCTTCTCGTTTGATTAGTGGGTGAACTACCTTCTTCTTCTCACAATAACTGCAAAACAACCACCGTTAGACTCGCCACGGGGAGAATGGGGGTTCTCTCCGTGACCACCCTCCGGCGTGAGAATAAGTACAGGTTTGATGAAGAAGAAGTGAAAGTGAAGTGAATGTAACTTGAGAATTGTACCTGAATTATCCTTCTATTTATAGCCGAAGTTTGGGCGGGAAAACTTGTTGGTGAAATTTTGACGGAAAGTACTTTTTCCGTAAGCGGTTATTTTCCCTCCGTTAATCGCTAACAATTTGAGTATGCACACGGATCACGATTTTGATCAATGGTTGGGGTTTTGCCACGTGGAAAGTGGGCAAGTGAAGATCTCTCTTCAATTCCATGCCATCATCGTGACTTCAAGAGAGCCTGGGATGATGCCACGTGGCCATTCGGTTATAACCGTCAGGTAGTGCACGAGGGAGCCTTCTAGAAGAATATAGTTGTAATCCTGTGTGGCTCTTTATTGTGTGGTATCAGAGAAGTTATTTATATCCAAGTCTGGATATTAATTATGCGGAAGTGTTCGCTAGGATTTTTATTCTAGCTGTCATGGAGATTGGCGCAAGGATTAGCTAGTTTCCTTTTGGCGCGCAGATGTTGCTCATTGTTTTCCCTCTAAGTTCTCTTTGTAGGACTGGTGCGTGGCCGCGCAAGGTCTAAAGAGAGTTAGAAGGATGAGGTTGTGGTATGGTCCCAAGTATATGAAGCACGGTTTTTGGGACCTTACCCCTTCAAGTCCCCCCAGTCTAGTGTTGCTCTTATGCGAATAAGTGGAGCACTGGACTATGAGAGCTAGGTGCTTTTATGTTGTAGTGCTTTTGGCGTGGAAGTAGAGAACCTTTTTGGAGAAGATACACTTGCTCATGATTCTGATTTTGAAAATCTTGACTTTGGGCAGGTGGAAAGGTACAGTGATGACTGTTGACATGTGACAGGCTGTCGTTGTCAGTTGTATGTTACTGACCGTGTCTCCCACGCGCGCGTGAACTTGCGTTATTGCTTCTTCCCACTCACCCCTGATGCTTGGATAACCGTGACAACCTCGAAAAAGGTGTTGTTGCAGTTATCTAGGTTTTTTATGGCGGTGGGTATATAAACCTTTCAATTGTTTATTTTCGTCAATCATTACCTTTTTTGAAAAACCTTTTTTTCTTTGTCTCCCTTGTCAGTTTTTGAAAGAGTTTTGTGATTTCTCTCTTCTATATCAACCGGGGACCATCACGAAGATTCCTTTGAAGAAATGGCTGCTGGTCTTCCACCATTGAAGTGGTCTAAGGAAACCTTTGATGGTCTGGTTTGAAACTTCAAGTTTCCTGATAGTTGGGATGCTCGGTACCCTAATGAGGGTCAGACGGCAGCGGATGCTCCTGATAGTGCGCCCGCTGCTACTGCTACGCCAAAAAAGAGTGATGTGGAGAAAACTCAATCTTCTAAGGCCAAAAATGTGGGAGGAGAGAAGAAAGGTATGCGCCATTCCTCTGACTCCTGGTGTGATTATGTGGTGGTATCTGACTCATTCGAGGGTCTTGCGCCTGCAGTTCTGAGGAAACCTAAGCCGGAACCAAGGGATACTGCTGACATCCCTCCGTCGAACCCTGACGATCCTATCGATTTAGAGTCGAGTCCTGAGCATCTGCTGAGGAAGAAGGCGGGAAAGAGAAAACAAACTGATGCTGAAGTTGAAGGTCAGCCTGACAAGAAGGTCCGGAGGAAGAAAATCACCAGAAGGGGCAATCTTGATGCTTTTATTGCAAAACTTGTTCCTGGTAGGTGTTTCTCTTTGTTTTCCTCTAATGTGTCTTGAATGATTGCAATATATATGTTTGTTCTTGCAGAAAAGCCAAGTTCTCCTGTTCACACAGAGCCATCATATGTGGTTAATGAGGAGCTTCCGCCCTCTCCTCTTCATGCCCCTGTTAACGAACAATTAGAGAGCACTGAGGTTACTGATCATGAAGCGGAAAAGACTGCTGGGGCAGATAACCCTGAGGATGGAAAACCAGCTGACGTTGTTGTTGATGCGAAGAAAATTACCAGCCCGGAGGTTGTGGACGTTGGTGTTGGTCGTCCACAAACTCCTGAATTTGTTGCTCAAGATGCGGAGAAAGGGAATTCTGCTCAAGAGACCCCTGTAACACCGTCTCCTTCTGCAGCTTCTGGTTTTATGCCTGAGAATATTGGGAAGAATCCTGGTAGGAACCAAGGTTCTTTCATTCGATCTGATGAAACTTCTCCTATCCGCCCGGATGAAACTTCGGGGGATTACTATTACAGATGCTACTCGGAGAAACAAGCTGATGAAGTTCACATGCCGGTGTGGAAGTTGAAGAAAGGTGATACTTTCTTTGATTGGCATGTGTGTCGAGAGTAGTTGCAGGAAACCTTTCCCCCTGGGGAGATCAAGTTCCAAGAAGGGCGCCCTCATGAGCAGACTTATCATGCCTACCTTGAAGAGGCTGCTAGCTATACATCCACTACGCACCGTATAGTGCGTGAATGGCATAACATGCATAAGGAGTGGGCCACTTTTAAGGCGTCCAAGAAGAAAGCTGTTGAAGATGAGGCCCGCGCTACCTAGTTGAGGGCTAAATTGGAAGCTGATCAGGCCAAATTTGAAAATGATTGAAAAACTAAGGAATGGTCGGTTGCGGGGTGGAGGAGAAAGGTGGAAGCTGAAGCTGCCCTTCTTTCCAAGGAGCGCAAAAATTGGAAAGATATTTGCGAGAAAGATAATGCTGAAAAGATGGGTCTCCGTAATGTTATCAACAATCTTAAGGCTGAAGTGGAAAGTTTGAAAAAACAGGATGCGGAGATTGAAAAACTGAAGAAGGAAAAAGCTGATGCTGAAGCTGCGCAGGATGAAGCGCATTCTCATAGGGAAAGAAGTGAACAACGAGAGGTACATACCTGCTACTCTTGCCCTTACAGATAAGGAGATAGAAGAACTTATTGCTATACTATCTGAGCAGGAACAACTTAAGGCGGAAGTTGAGTCTGCTAAGAAAGATTTGGAGCTTGCGCGGACTGAGAAGGCTGAGACCTCCCGTTGTCTTGCCAAAACCGAAGAAAAGTTAGAAACTTCTGAATCTGCGCGGGTGACAGTGGAGAGTGAGCTTGAGCCGCTGAAAAGTGATATGTTATGGTTGAAAGAGCGTGGAATTGCAAGTGTAAGTTTCTTCTTTCTTTTGTAATTCCCAGAGATGTTTTGCGCGTCTTCTTACTTTTAATTTCTGTTTCTGTGTAGGTTGCTGAATCAGTCCTTAACTCTGAAGAACTAGACAAAACCGTGGCGCACCTGTTGGTTGCTACGAGAAATGATGGCTATGCTCAAGGGTATACGGAGTGTTCTTACCATGTGGGTAATGCTTTGAAGGTTGACTGGGATACTAGCAAGTCCGCTACCCATGGTGTTAATACAGATGCTGCCCTTGCTGCTGCGAAGACGGAATTTAATAATTTACAGCTCCCGGTTATGGATCTTATCAATGTTGCGTTGCAGTCTGAGGACTATGTGGCGCAATTGAAAGAAATCTTCCCAGACAGAGAAGAAGATGAGGATGAAGACCTAGCTTAGGTTTCCTTTGTGGTTGTATGAACAACTAACTTGTAGTTTTTGGGATGTGGATCCCGATTTGTTAATGCGTTGTTGCGCAAGTAACTTTTGGTTGATACACTGCCGTGTGTGTTTGTAGTTTTTTGTTAAGGCGTGTGGTGCGCGAGTAACTAGTATGAAATGTGTTTTAGGTTACAATATTTTGCATGAATACAATTGCTTTGATTAGGTAAGGCGAATAAAGGTGGTATAAAGCTGATGTGTGAACGTAAGGTCTTGCGCGATGTGTATGATCGCTGACCGCTCATGAGACTTGTGTTATATCTACCATAATGTTTTTGCACTTACCAAAAGGAATTGCATGCACTTTGTAATAATCACAGAGATAATAGAAACTTTGTTTTGATCCATGATAGGGCACAGAGGCCGTGGTATAAAGTCGCCTATTTAGGATAATTACATGAAACTTAACTTACTCATACTATAGTCTTCGCCCTGGGTTGGTAAAGTTATAGAACTTGACCAACGTGAGAGGGGACTATCGTACGCTGCTTAGTTGTTCGCTTTCTTACTCGGGCCCTCCTCGCCACGAGTAATTTGCTTTTTATCCTTCCGCACATTCTACAATAAGTGGGTGAGCTCACCACATTTGAGCGCTTTTTCAATTTCAGTGCGGAGAGAGATACAGTTGTTGGTAGTGTGACCATTATCTTTGTGATAGTCACAGTATTGATTCGGATCTTGGCCCCTTTTATTCTTCATTGGCGGAGGGGTCCTGAACTGGTAGTCTTCTGTGCTTAACACCTCCGTCGGTGTTTTGGTCAGGGGGGTCCACTGCCGCTCTCTATTCTCCTGCTTTGTCTCTCTTTGCGCCGGAAGCTTGTTTATGGTAGCTCGCGCGTCTTCGGATGAGTAGTTTCCAGAATTTGAGTCGCGCCAATTCTTCTTGAACTTTTTCCCACTGCTCGCGCTCATATCTGTTGGGCTACTGTGCGGTGGTGGTGGTCTATTAGTGCTGAGATTTTTCTCTGTCTGGGCGTATACTTTGGCTGCCGCCATCAGCTTCTCCCAGCTCTTTGGTAGCCTTTCTGTATCGGACAAAACCTTGATCATGTCTTCACAGTGGATGGCATACTTAAACTGTGCTATGATCAAGTGCTCATGAAAATCTCCAATTTCAAGCACTTCTTTGTTGTAGCGCGTGATAAAATCTTCTAAGCTCTCGTCATCACACCTCCAAATATTCATGACGTCTGCAGTATCTCGGATCAACCTTCTCTATGGCTGAAATGCACTAAGAATTTTTCTCTGAGATCCACCCACAATGTTATTTTTCCGACAGGTAGGTTATCGAACCATAACCGTGCGGCACCTGTGAGAGTTTGGATGAATAGATGGCACCACATTGGTAAGGTCCATCCTCCTACTAGACCTGCACTAGTGAAAACCTGAAGGTGATCATCTGGATCTGTCATTCCATTGAATTTGCCAACATTGGATGGGAGTTTTGCTTTTTCCAAAGGAGCTAAAGCGATCTCACTGATAAACTTGGAGTTTTCTGCTGCCTCCGTCGGGCGATAGATTAAATTGTAATTGTGTTCTGCTTCTGGATTATAAACCGCGAGCGGTTCACAACTTTTGTAATTCGGTTGCAATCGATTAAACACACTTGTACTATCTCCTTCATGGCATGCTCTGTCGTACTCGTTGGTATGGGTGTCCCGCTTCTGGTAAGAACGCGGGCCCAACCTAGAGTAAACCGATTGCCTTCGGTGGGAATGAGATTCATCATTATGCTCTCTTCGTCGATTTTTGGAATGAGTAGACTCATACCTTGCGGGAGATCTAGAATAGACCTCCGTGTCTTCTACCTAAACTCGTGATGGTGCTTCATGATGGGAAGCATGAGGCACCGAAGGTGCTCGTGTACGAGATGCAGGTCTTCGTGACTGAGTGGGGAGAGTAGTCTGTGCACAGAGTTGTGCATACACAACATTTATTGCTCCTTGGGATCTGACATACCTAGAGATGGGGGTTTCTCCAGGAGGTAGAATTAAGCTTATTGGAATTTCAGGTTGTATTCCTGGAGTGACAGGATCGTTCGGATGATTATCATTGTATTGAACTTTGTTATCATCTGAAGCCTCTTCCACAATCTCTTCGACTTGGGTATTGTGGGCGAAATTTGGCCGAGGGCCGGTTTGACGGTTCATCGGAGTTTCTTCCATTTAGAAAACGAAGATGAAAAAGTGAATCGAAACGAGAAGAGATTAATAAAACTGAGAAATCGGTGGGCGCCAATGAAGAAACACTGGTTTAATTGACCAGAATCAACTGAACCAGGGGGTTTGAATCTGCATAAAAGGGTTAAATCTTCTCGTCCGATTCGTGGGTGAACTACCTTCTTCTTCTCACAATAACTGCAAAACAACCACCGTTAGACTCGCCACGGGGAGAATGGGGGTTCTCTCTGTGACCACCCTCCGGCGTGAGAATAAGTACAGGTTTGATGAAGAAGAAGAAGTGAAAGTGAAGTGAATGTAACTTGAGAATTGTACCTGAATTATCCTTCTATTTATAGCCGAAGTTTGGGTGGGAAAACCTGTAGGTGAAATTTTGACGGAAAGTACTTTTTTCGTAAGCGGTTATTTTCCCTCCGTTAATCGCTAATGATTTGAGTATGCACACGGATCGCGATTTTGATCAACGGTTGGGGTTTTGCCACGTGGAAAGTGGGAAAGTGAAGATCTCTCTTCAATTCCGTGCCATCATCGTGACTTCAATAGAGCCTGGGATGATGCCACGTGGCCATTCGGTTATAACCGTCTGGTAGTGCACGAGGGAGCCTTCTAGAAGAATATAGCTGTAATCTTGTGTGGCTCTTTATTGTATGGTATCAGAGAAGTTATTTATATAGAAGTCTGGATATTAATTATGCGGAAATGTTCGCCAGGATTTTTATTCTAGCTGTCATGGAGATTGGCGCAAGGATTAGCTAGTTTCCTTTTGGCGCGCAGATGTTGCTCATTGTTTTCCTTCTAAGTTCTCTTTGTAGAACCGGTGCGCGGCCGCACAAGGTCTAAAGAGGGTTAGAAGGATGAGGTTGTGGTATGGTCCCAAGTATTTGAAGCACGGTTTTTGGGACCTTACCCCTTCAGGTAGGGATAGTATCGGTGCATCGTATAGCTTGTTCTTGAGCAGTTGAAAGGCTTCTTCTTGCTTGTCTCCCCATTCGTACTTCTTGTCCTTCTGAGTAAGGGAGGTCAGCGGTTGAGCTATCTTAGAGAAATTCTCGATGAACCTACGGTAATAACCCGCTAAACCCAAAAACTGTTGAATCTCGGTCGGTGTCCTCGGAGTTTCCCAGTTCTTGATTGCCTCAATCTTTGTGGGATCCACATGAATGCCATTCTCGTTTACCACATGACCAAGAAACTGTAACTCGCGTATCCAAAACTCGCACTTTGAGAACTTAGCATAGTGCTTCTCCTTCTTTAATAGCTCTAGAATGTCTCTGAGATGTTGCTCGTGCTCTTCCTTCGTCCGCAAGTAAATCAGAATATCCTCGATAAATACGATTACAAGATTCCACATTGACTTGGTTCCAGGCGCGTTAGTCGCATACACGATTCATCAAATCGATAAACACTGTCGGCGAGTTAGTCAACCCAAACGGCATCACGAGGAACTCGTAGTGTCCATAACGAGTTCTGAACGCAGTTTTCGGTATACTCTCCTCTTGAATCCGCAACTGATGATAACCCGATCGAAGATCAATATTGGAGTAGTAGCTTGATCCTTACAACTGGTCAAATAAATCATCAATCCTCGGTAAGGAATACCGATTCTTTATAGTTAACTTGTTCAGCTCCCGGTAGTCGATGCACATTCGAAAGCTACCATCCTTCTTCTTAACGAACATCACTGGAGCTCCCCAAGGCGAGAAGCTCGGCCTTATGAATCCCTTGTCCAATAACTCCTGAAGCTGTGTGGATAATTCTCGCATCTCGGAAGGCGCAAGTCGATAAGGTGCCTTGGCTATAGGCGCGGTGCTTGGAACCAAGTCAATGTGGAACTCGACTTGTCGCTGAGGAGGTAATCCTTGCAAGTCTTCGGGGAAGATCTTAGGATATTCCCTTACCACATGGATATATTCAAGCTTCGACTCGTCGGCTTCCTTATCCACAACATGAGCTAAAAAGGCAACGCATCCTTTACGTAGACACTTCTGTGCTTTCATACAACTGATAATCCACAAGGGCGTATCATGCTTCTCTCCATGAATCACAATCGCCTCCTCATTCGCCATCAGAATGCGAATGATCTTCTCATGGCGCACTATCTCTGCACGATTGCTAGACAACCAATCCATCCCAACTACGACATCAAAACTTCCCAAGTCGATTGGTAAAAGGTCTATCGAAAATTCACGCTCTCCAAGCTCCAAAATACACCCTCTAATCACTTCATTCGCCTCTACTAACTTTCCATTAGCCAATTCTATCGAATACGGGACGTCTAACTTATTTGCAACTAAGCCAAGTATATTCTTAAAGTCTAGGGATACGAAGCTAAAATCAGCACCAGTATCAAACAGCACAGATGCATAACGTTGATTAATAGGGAACGTACCAGTAACCACATTTGGATCCTGGCATGCTTCCCTGGCTCCAATGGTGAACACCCTTCCACGAGCTTGATTGTTTTCAGGGCAGTCCAGCTTAAAGTGCCCCCATATCACCGCAACCATAACATCCTTGGCCGTGTCCATTCCCATTGCCACCCTGGTTGTTGTGGTTATTGTGTCCTCCTCGGTTTCCATTTCCTGCCTGATTCCCGTTTCCACCACGGTTCTGATTACCATACTGATTTCCGTTACCACCACGATTACCATTTCCATTACCACCTTGCCCTCCATTTCCACGACCCGCTCCAAACCAACACGTCTCCTTAGAATGCCCAATCCTTCCACAGTTGCCACACTTCCTATATCTGCACTGGCCGGCATGATGAAATTGGCATACATCACACTTTGGTAGGGTACCCATGTACCCTTTTCCTTTGTTCTCAACATTAGCTGTGCCAGTCTGTGCCTTAGCTAGCTGGTTAGTGTCCCTACGCTTGTTGACATTGTTGTTTACTCGGGTGCCTTTCTTGAAATTAGTGAACTTCCTTTTGTTATCCCCTGATGACTCCACATGAGTCTCCTTTTTATTCTCAGAGATCGAAAACTTTCCCAACCGAACTACTTCCTCAGTAAGCGCCACACTTAAGTCAATAGCCTCAGAAATAGTTGGAGGCTTGGAAGCTGTCACCATGCTCAGAATCTGAGGTGTCAATCCCCAGATGAAACGTTCTATCCTTTTAAACTCCGGCTCCACCAAATAAGGAACGACTCTCGACAAATCATGAAATCTCTGAATATATTCTGCCACCTTTGGACCATCCATTTTCAAGTTCCAGAATTCTGTTTCCAACTTCTGGATTTCTGCTCGAGAACAATTCTTTTTGCGCATTAACTCTTTCAGTTCATTCCACGTTAATGCATACGCATCAGCCTCACCCAATGTCTGCACCTGAAGGTTCCACCACGAGAGCGCTCCGTCTAGAAACAGTCCAGAAATGTATGTAACTCTTTGTTCTGGAGCACATTTGCTCATTCTCAATACAGAGTCCGTCTTCTCCACCCAACGTACGAAAGCGACAGCACCCCTAGTGCCATCGAAATTTAGGGGCTTGTAGTCTAAGAACTGTTTATATGTACAACCTGTAACACAAGCAGCACCATTCATAGAAAGCATTAGCAAAGCACAATTGGAAATATCCAAACGAGTTGTAATGTGTCTTAGGTTACTAAACATTACCGATTGGTGGGTTATTCCCAGAGGTACCCCCGCTGTGTTTGGAGCGAAGGGCCTCGTGCTGAGCGATGGCCTGTGAAATGCGCTCTTGTAGTTCTGCTACTGTCCTTGGCAGAGGGTTGTTGGTATCGGTATTCCTTCGTTGCGGCATCTTTCTTCTAGTAAGAAGATTCGGATAGGTCTGACCTTATTCGTTAAATAAATAAATAGTTGTCTAGGAGTTGTATGTATATATACATAACATAAACAGTCATCACAACAATCAATCAAACATAATCATCGCATGAACATGTAATCCAACAATGTATTTAATGAGAACACGACTATGGAGCTTTTATTAATGATCAACCACAAGTTACATTGTTTTCACATCGTATCATACCAAAAGAGACATAGGGTCACACTACCCTTGTCGGATAAGTCTGTCAATATACAAAAATAATATAGTCAAAAAGTGTTCTTCCATTCTTCACAATCTCGGCTCAATTGTAGTGCTCTCACCAAAGTAGTGCATCTGCATAAAACCAAAAACCTACTATGCTGATGGAAGAGGAGGAGGAGGGAAGAAAAGCAAATTGCGGACATGTGCAAGCTCCTCCTCGAGCTCGTAAACACGGCGAAGAAAAAACTAATATGCTGCTCGACAGTGAGAAAGCGAGCATCAAAGCCCGGAATAAGTGCGGGAGCAGCAGGTGGAGGTACGAATGAAGCTGATGATGAATGTGGAGGGATAGAAGCAGAATGACAGGAACAGGGTGACCGCCGGGCACCCTACCGAGCTCCAGCTCGAGAACTCTACGACTCAAAATCTCAAACTGTAACTGGAGTGACAAAAGCAACTCATCCCGAGTGTAGCCTCCATAATGAGAGGGATGGTAGGAGTCAGAGATAGGCATGGTATATGTAGGGAACCACCGAAATGGCTCATCAAGCGATGCAGATGTAAATGGAGTAAAAGGAGTAGTTTATGGGATTGGAGGGAAATCAGCTGAAGCAAACATATCAAAACTCGGGGGCGGTCCCGAGGTACCCTCCCCTGGTCAGGGAACAGGAATCTCCTAGAGAAATACAATCGAAAGGTCAGTACGATGAGCATCAGACATAACAGGAGGTGGGGGAGCAACACTGAATGGTGGGGGCTGTGGTACATAGGGATCAACAAGTGGGAGATCAAGGGGTGCAGGTATCGGCTCTGGGATAAGTGGTGCAATATCAGGCAGACCAAACGAAACAGGGTCTAGCTCAGGAACAGGCTCTGGGACATGAGGAGGTGTAGGGACTCGAGCAGGGGATAATGGTGCAGTAGACATCGCAGTGTCATCATCGGAATCAGTGGCATAAAGTTGCAGTCCTGCCGCCCGCAGGGCCGAGGATGTCACAGACTCAAAGGAGTCTGAAACTGAATGCAAGCTGGAGTCAGAAGATAACTCGATAACGGGTATGACAGGAGGAGGTACATCCAGTATAGCAACATCATCATCAACCTCCCCGTCACCCTGAACATCAGCTGGGTGACCATCCAAAAATAGGTCAACGTCATCGTCAAACAGGTTATCAAAGGGCCAATCCTCAGGAGGAAGACCAAGAGGGGAACTGGATCAAGAATAGGTGCAACAATATGCTCACCATCGGGGTGACCGATGATGAGGTGATCATGGATAGGAGCAGGGAAATCAAAAAGATCCTCGACAGGAATGCATCAGCTATAGGTGCGTCGTCTCCAAAGTCCGGGAGAACGAAGGGATGGAAGTCATCCTCGTCCTCAGATAACATCTCTGGGTCGTTGTCGGTGTCCAGAGTCAAAACCTCTGGTATAGGTGCCACCTCGTCGTCGGAGACGATCGCCATTGGATCGTGCTCCTCTGATAGACCGCTCTCAGATGAGGACACGTGTACCTGTAGCATAACAATCATAACATGTGCACACATATTAACCACTAACACTCAGTGTATGTAAGCAGAGACAATCATCTCTTAATCATGTATTCACGTTATCCTACATGATACTTTTCTATCTTTACTAGTCTACCCATGCAAACTAAACCATCGACTGTGACCCTGCTCATGATTCTTGTCTTTCCTTCGTAAAACGTTTGTTCCATGGATCTTGGGTTTTGAAATGCAATAAAAAATATTTTGTAAAAATATTTTCGTGAGAGAGCCCTATTGATTGTAGTCTAGACTCGAGAAGGAATCCTAGTTCGCTACAATCGAAGCTCTGATACCAAACTGTCACACCCTGACTTTTGCGGAAGCGTGTTATGTGTGACTTGCTTAATATCATTGCATTCAATTGTACCAAACAACTAAATGATTAAAACCATGATGTTCATCCATAAATGTGATTCAAAATATTACAACCCACATTGTTTAATACCAAACAAAGACTTCGAGTTCAAAATATAAACCAACCAAGTGTTTCAAGTTCCATACTGGACTTTAACAAAAGACACTAATAAAACGAGGCTTTGAACCATGTATCTTATCTAAGATAAAATACACGATTCAAACCCTCCAATACTGGATGACATCGTTTCTTGTGGACGCATCTTGTAAACCCTGAACGCCCGCCAGATCCATTTTCAATTTCCTGAAATACATGTAGTTTGAAAACATCAACAAAAGTTGAGCAAGTTCATGTGTTTTGTATGTGAGCTCGTAATAAACTTGTAATCACTGTAAGTATGTATTTGTAAACCGGTATGAAAGCGTCTATGAACAGATCAATTAATGTGTAGCTAATACATTAATATGTGTGTAACGGTGTAGGAAGGCTCAATCCTTTTTGCGTATTTCGTACCGGTCCATCAGGCGGGAACGACATAGTCACCACATGGTCCAACCCGCAGGCTCATGGGTGGGGCTCGCAACACCCAAATAGATATATCACTCATACCCCTTGGCCCTTAAACAAGGATTAACGATCTTAAGTTAACGCCTACCCATTCACATGATCTAACAGTTCATTCCTTAGCTAAACATACCATTTAAAATCATTGAAATATTGTAACATGTATTTCACCCCCGAAGTTGTAAAACTGAAAATAGTTAAAAGAAAAGGGGGGACATGAACTCACAATCTTGCGTTCTTCAACCAAATAACTCAGGCTTCTCTTCGGGTCGCACGACTACCTACACACGTGCTATGTTTTATTAGATGGCTAGGTCGTGCCACGACTTTTAATCTTAATTGTTATGAATTAGTATCTTTGTGTTACATCTTTGATGTACTTTGTATTATTTCAAAGTATATAATTATTGGTTAAAATAATAATATTTTAACTTAAATATATTTATCAATTATTGGAATATTTGTTAAAATAATATATTTTAACTTGGTGTATAATGTACTTATACATGTGTATTCTCCCAAGGATGCGTATAATTATACTTGTGTATTTTTTCCAGGTATTGGTGGCGTATTCCGGTGTATTTGTACGTACAAGAATACGTATTTTTATCGTATTTATTAAGTATTCTTATACTTAATTTTTGTATTTAAATTTTCTAGGATATTATTTTTAACCAATAAAAATCACTAATTTATATTCTTAAAATATATATTTTAAGAAAGCTTTTATAGAAAATTTATCTATGATTCTTCCTTGGCAAAATAATTATATTTTCATATAAACCTTAAAAATAATATATCTTCAAGGTTACCTTAGAAAATATTTATAAATCCATTTTTCACCCAAAATAATATATCTTGTAATTGTTCAAGAAAATATATTTATTTTTCTCCACTCAAAATAATATATTCTCTACTTGGTAAAAATATGATATATTTTTGTAATTCTCTTAAAAATCATAATTTCCATTTCTTTAGTTTCCAAAATACCGTTTAACTTATTTGTCAAAATATATATGAACTTAATTTCGGAATATATATATGTAATCCATATTCCTTGTTCGGTTTGTCCAAAATTTGGGTAATCATTGACCGATTGACTAAATCAGCCCACTTTCTTCCTATCCGCGAAGATTATAAAGTGGAGAAACTTGCTCGAATCTATACCGATGAGATTATATGCCGTCATGGCATACCCACTGACATAATCTCTGACCATGATGGTCAATTCACTTCACGTCTTTGGCAAACTTTCCATTCCGCTATGGGTTCTATTTTGAATCTTAGCACAACCTTTCATCCTCAAACGGATGGACAGACTGAGCACACAATACAAACCCTAGAGGATATGCTCCGCTCTTGTGTCATCGACTTTGGTGGTAATTGGGATGTAATTTACCATTGATTGAGTTCTCGTACAACAACAGCTATCATTCCAGTATTCAGATGGCTCCCTTCGAAGCTTTATATGGTCGCAAGTGCCGATCTCCTCTCAGCTGGCATGAGATTGGTGACAACCAACTTACTGGCCCTGAGATCATTCAAGAGACGACTGATAAGATTCTTCAAATCCGCGATAACTTGATCAAGGCTAGGAGCAGACAAAAGAGCTATGCTGATAAAAGGTGTAAGCCTCTGGAATTTGGTATTAGAGATCGAGTACTGCTCAAGGTATCTCCCTGGAAGGGAGTGGTTCGTTTTGGTAAGAAGGGAAAGCTTGCCCCTCGCTATGTGGGTCCTTTCACGATACTTGAAAGGATTAGTAAGGTAGCGTACCGACTCGACCTACCACAGGAACTTAACAATGTACATTCGGTATTCCACGTATCTAACCTCAGAAAGTGTTTAGCCAACGAGGAACTTCAGGTTCCCATTAAAGACTTGCAAATGAACGAAACCTTACATTTTGTTGGTGCATTTATGTCTATCGCCTCCGTCAATACAGATCGTAGCAGAAACAGAATGAAACCAAGTCTTATATTGTAATATTTAGGGAAAATGCAAGGTGGCATTTATGTAATTAATGAGAACTCTCATTAAAAGCCTTGGCCTATAAATAGAACCTTTAGGGCATTAGTTTAGAACTTTTGCCAACTTTTGCCATTCTAGACTTTGGAGAGCTTTGGAGCTAGAGAGAGAGTCTAGAGAGAGAAAGTGCAAGAGGTGAATCACGGTTCTTTGTATGATTTCATACGATTAATAGAATCACAGTTTATAGTATGGTTCTCGTGTTTGGTCCACGCACGTTTACGGATTCCGCACATCTCACTTGTCATACGCAATCGTTCGGGAGTCAAAAACCGATCATACAAGTGGTATCAGAGCAGGAGCTCGATTGCACGGATCAAACATACTAAATCGCACAAGGAATCATCATATTCAGAGTCAAAAATACATCAGATTTGTCAAATCTCTCACTCTACTCTTTTTCTTCACGTTTTTGACAGAAAAACGCAAAATTAACGAGGTTTTTACTGATAAAATTGGTTGATTTTCGGATATTGTGTGCGAAAAAAATTGATTTACAAGCCTACAAATTTTTAGATCTTAGTTCCAAACGGTTTGTGAGAAATCGATATTTTTTTGGTTTGAATATGTTAAAAAGGTTAGCTGTTGCTGTTCATGATGTTCACCGATCGGATGGCCATCCGATCGGATGACCATCCGATCCAAAACCTCATTCGATCCAAAGTTAGTTCAATATTGTTTCTCATCCGATCGAAGTGAATATTGGTTATTAATGTTCAACTCTCGAATGGCAGTTCGAACGAACTGACATCCGATCCAAGGCTCTTGTTCATTTGATTTGAGGTTCAACTCTCGAAAGGCACTTCAATCGAAGTGCCATTCAATCCAAAACCAAAGTTAGTCCAATATTATAAAATCATTCGATCGGTGATCAGTATATAATATCAGTCCACTAAATTGAAACGGTCCAATAAGCTTTTAATCTGATTAATTGTTGTCAGCCATGTCCATGTGAAGTGTAATGATTGAGTTGCATAATTGTAATCGGCCCATTTGATTTTTCAGTCAATCATGTGAATCTATCAGATCAATTTTTGCGGCCCATGTAATCAATCTGTTCAATCAAGTTGCATTAAATGAAAGATCAGTGAAGTGTCATGAGAGTTTGATCAGCCCATGTGCAAAAGTCATCGGTCCAATAACATGTTTGTTGATGATTAATGTGGTCCAATAGAAATTGAGAAAAGTGAAGTGTGATATAGAAGTATTTGAATTTTCATGAGAAACATTTGCATATAGAAGTAATTGAATGAACGGCACTTCGATCGAACGACACTTCGATCCAAGACATTTGACTTAGTTTTGTCAGCTTAATTTGAAAAACCATTTTTGCAACCACTCGAATGGCACTTCGATCGAAGTGACATTCAATCCAAAATCAAATTGAATCAAATAACAAAATGTCGGATCACCTTCCGTTTGAAGTGACATCCGATCGGGGGTGAAATTATAAGTGACAGTTGACTTTTGATTGACCTTGTTTGATTGGATTGACATCCGATCCAAAGACATCCTTTTATCATAACACAATTGATTTTCATTTTGACCTCGTTCGATCAAAGTGTGATTCGTACGAATTGACATCCGATCCAACTCATCCAATCCAAAGTCATCCGATTGACTTTTGTTTGACCCCGTTTGATCGGTTACCAATCAGATCCAACTGACTGTTTGTTTTAAACTGATTGTTTGTTTGTTCATTTGCAGGTGATTCAAAGTGTTAAAAAAGTAACAAATTCAAAGTACGATACACGAAGAAGAAAAACAAGAAAGCATCATGGCTGAAGAGTTCTACAACACATTTTACAAAGCGTTCACGTCCGAATCTTCAGAAACATCGACTGTTACACCGAAAAGCATATCGAAAGCTATAACTGAAAATATTAAGCATGATAATTTTTACGGAACCCATTCAAAACAACCAAAGCTCGACAGTATTGAAGATTACACATGGTGGAAAGAACGATTCATCAACTGGGCCAAAGCTTATGCTCACGAAAGCTGGTTTTGCATGGAATTCGGATACAGTAGACCAGTCAATGATGAAAATGAAGAAATTCCACTCAAGAGCTTATCCATTGATGACAAAAAGAACTTCTCATATGAACAAAGAATGATTGCTCTAATCCAACAGTGAATTAGAGATGATATCTTTGCATTGCTTAATCACAATGGCTCATCTAAATCTGTGTGGGAAACATTACGGGTTAAAGCTGAGGGGGGTAAATAAATCAAAAAGAACAAAATAGCTTTACTTAAAAAAGAATTTGATTTGTTTGACGGCTTAAAAGGTGAATCTGTAAGACAAATGATTGAAAGATTTTGTCACCTTAAAATCGAACTCGATAGGTTTGGAATAACAAAAACACGTGAAGAAATCATTGATAAAATCATTGAAGCTTTACCACGAGCTAATCAGTGGCAAACGTTCGTGTTTATTTTGAAAAACGATGTGTTGTTTGATACAATTACTCTTGATGTTTTGATAGAAAAGATAGAAAGTCATGAGCTTGAGCTGCAAAAGCAAAGCAAGATGAGCAGTTCTTCACATCAACAGAATGTTGGTCTTTACTACAAGGGTAGTGTACCTTCGGTGACAGTCCAATCAACATTGCCAAAGCCTGCATACAGTGTTGAAAAGATGAATGACTCACAGAAAAGTTCATCAAGCTATAATCCAGGATATCATTCATCGTCAACAACATCAAACTCTGAAGAACCTGATGAGATTCTCTGCAACATCGCTTTAAAGCTGAAGAATTTTTCAACAATGAGCATCAAAGCTGCTAAACAACAAATGAGTTTTCTGGGATCAATTCTGGAATCATACGAAGATCTGGTAGCCATGAAAATTAGAAATTCTGAACTGACAAAAGAATATTATGACCAGATCGATCTAGAAGAGATGGAACTCATTGATCTGAGATGGTGTTTGGCAAGCTGCATTCGACGAGCTCAGCGGTTCATGGATATTACTGGCAAACAATCAATTTGTGGACCATCAACAAAGCTGGGATTCGACAAATCAAAAGTGACCTGCTTCAAATGCAAGCAAAAGGGTTATTTCAAAAGAGAATGCAGAAACTCTACTGTCGAAGAAACCGCTAATCCGTTTAAAGAAGATTACTATCAAAAGGCGATCGATCACAAGAACAGAGAGGAATCACCAACGTTAAAACAAATTGAAGATAATCCTGAAAAGGAAAAGTCAAGAGCATGTGCTGTGATTCAAGATAATGAAGGATTTAACTGGAGTGAATTCCTTCCAGAAGAGGATATTGTCGATGATCAGCTCAAAGCAAAAGTCAAAAGAGATTCATCAAACAAACATCGTGCATTTGTTGCTGAGATAAAAGAGAAAATGAGAGAAGTGATTCTGAAAGAGAAGACATACAGAGAAAGATGTATTGTTGGGTATCGAATTGAAGAGATGGATAAGGAATATGAAGAAGTAAGGAGTTATGGAAGATATGACAAGAAAAGAGAATGTTATGTCAACAGCAAAGGAGAACCTGTTGTCCACCGAAAGGAAGTAGTGTTTGACGACGTTCTTGCAGTAATCCCTCTATCCGGTGAGTACTATTCAAATGTTGCGAAAGATAAACATTATGAGAAAAAGCTGGATAAATTCATCAGAGATGTCATGACTGTGAGTCTAAGACAGAGAGATGAAGAGAGGATAAAGAAGAATGTTGAAAGCTTGGTGGATGAACTGAAGAAGGTTGCTGAGGAAAAGAGAGTGGAAGATGTCAAAGAAGTAGAAGGTGAAAAAGAAAAGCAGAAACCAGTCGAAGAAGCTATTACTGAAGAACAGCAAAATGAAGAGGATTTGAAGAAGAAAGGAGAAGATGATGTGAAGATTGAAAGTTCGGTTGAAGTGGATGATGCTGATGCTGATGGTAAGGAACAACAAAAGAGTGAAGCTGATCAGACACAAACAGAAGAGAAAGCCGAAGTGCCAATCACTGAGGTAAATACTTCAACTGATTCTGAAGTCTTAAATAAAACTATTGAACGTGTAAGAAATGCATGGAAACGTGCAGTGCTTGTACTGAAAAAGATGAAAAATTCAGCACAAGAGATCTAGAATTCACCAAAATCGAAAGAGTTTTCAAAGAAAAATGTAAGGAAATGTTAGAAAACGAAAAAGTTTTAAAAGAAAATGGCGAAAAATTAACAAAAAATGCAAGAGTTTAGAAAAAGAAAATGAGATTTTGAAAGAAAAGGTTTCAAAACTGACTGAAGAATGTTCACAAAAAGAAAATGCTTTTCAAGAAATGAAAAAGGAGTATGATTCAATAAAACTTGCATATCATATCACAAAAGAACCATATGAAGACGTGAAGAGTCAAATGAAACTTGTACAATCGAGATTGAAATATTGTTTTGAAACATCTGATACACTTAAGCGACAGTATGAAATAAAGCAACAAGTTGTAAATTCTTACATTGAAGACGTTGCTAAGCTAAAGCATAAAATAGCTGATTTAGAACAAGATAACAACAAGTTACACAGTTATCACGCTTCATCATATGTTCTTGAACACATTTTCAATCTAAAACCGGATGGTAAAGATTTTGAGCAAAACAATAAAGGAATTGGCTCGGAATATCATCAAGTTCCACCACCGTTTGAGGAAAAATTCATATTCTATGATGACGAGAAGATGGAAAAAGCTTTCAATATGGTTGATCAATTGCCAGATAACATAGACGTAACCTATTCCAAATCTGATGATTCTGATGATTCAGAGGTGGTAGGTAAGGTCGTTGAAAGTGTTTTGAAAGAAGAGTCAGTTGAAACAGGTAAATCTGAATCACAGGATGAAAATGAAGGTAGTTTTCATGAACGTTAAAAAAAAAATTCAAAATCTGAGAAAAAGACGAATGATGATTCAAAAGGATTCGTTTATACCATGATTGGATCAGACAAATTATTCTCAGATTATGAAGTCCCGATTCAGAATGTGATTTCAGAAAAGATTGATAAAGTGTTCAAACTTATTGAAATTGAAAAATCTGAGATTTCAAAGTTTGCTGGAAAAAGTCACAAAACTTTTTATAACAAACCTGGTTACAAAAAGAGAAACATGAAGGCTGGGTTGGGTTATAAAAGGAAACAAAATTGGAAAAGAAATGAAACGCCAAATTATCAGACAAAAATGAATTTTGTTCACGGAACAAGTTCCGAGGAAGAGAAAGAACTCCAATTTAGACGACAGTCTAGTGAAGAGTTCTATGCTCAAAAGAAAAAGCAACAACAACAGGTCAAAGATGTTTCAAAGAGAACGTGTTTCAAATGTGATCAAACAGGACATCTTGCACGCAAGTATCCAAATCCGAAACCTGTTAGTGTTGAAACGAAAAAGAAGTCTGATGTTGTGAATCAGAAGTCAACCAAGTTTGATTCAAAGCAAACTTGTAAGCCGAAAATGTCAAAGGTTGAGTCACAACAAACATGGAAACCAGTGACACCCAGACTTAGAGCAACACAAAGTTGGAAAAGAACTGTTGATACAATGAAACCAAGTCAGTTTTGGAAACCAAAACTAGATGTTCAAAATGATAAAGATTTTCAAAAGTTGAATGAATCATATTGTGTTGAAATGCCTAAGGTCAAACAGACTTGGGCTAAAGTGTTCAAGTAATTGAGTAATTTGAATGTGCAGGTGCTTCAGAAAAATGATGAAAGTCAAACCAACGGAGGAAGCAGCCTAGCACGAGAGGAGAAGGCTGCTGAACCCTGCAACTGAAACAGGGAGTTTGGTTGATTTCTGTACATAAATAAAGCATATTTCAAAACCCTAAAAACTGAAAAATTTAAAAAAACAAAAATATGTTTTTATTTTGTCAAAAACTTGAAAAATAAAAAATATGTTGGTTTTAAATTTGTCAAAATTTCAAAAATCCAAAAATATGTTGAGTGAATACGCCGAAACCCTCACGGCTGAACAAACATGATTAATTTCACAAGATTGAAAAACGGTTTTCAAACTGTCGAATATCAATGTGTTGTAAATCATGGGGGTATATTTTCTGCAAAACAGGGCATGTGAAGCAGAAAATGGATGGCGAGACAAAGCTATCTACATCGGTTATCATTTTTTCTTTAAATGTTTTGAATTTTAGGGGGAGTAAGAAAATGTCAGAAAATCCAAAAACATTAGAAAATTTGTAAAAGCCAAAAACATTAGAAAAATAAAAAATGAGTTTTTGTGTAAAAAGAGGAAATGATAGTACATCAGTAGAGAATCACAGTACGCTAAAGATATGGAAAGTCAAATGTGATAAATGGTCTCGTTGATGATATGCCAGTAGGTTTTTACACGCTTAGTAGATTGTTTTCGAGATACAAACCTAAATATCAAATACTTACATATCTCGTGGGGAACATCTCTCGGATATATGGGTAACCCCGGAAATCTTGTTTGAGAGATTTCCTGATTCTGAGATACTAGGTCTTTATACTGTTTGATATATGGGGTATTATACCTGGTCTTCTGTTATTGTGGAAGCAATGGCCTAGACCTCGTATAATACTTTACGCACTTTTAAAGCTCACCCTCTACATAAAAATTGAAAAATATCGAAAGATATGAATCAAATGTAGTTGTAAAGAAGATTCCCAAGGGGAACACACCTAAAGTCGAGCCTTCATCTCTTTGACTGAACATAAGTTCATACCTGAGCTCTCAAGGTCTCGCACTAACCCAGAGAACAGATATCAAATTGGTATACTCACCTGTAAGACTGAATCTAGGGAATTTTGATACGGGAGTATATTCTGAGGTGGGACACGCGAATAAGTTTAAGTCCTTAAAACACTAATCTAGTATCTCGAATCGATTGAACTTTGTGTGAAAATTTAAGTGGATCAGTATACTGACAATCTAAGTGAATCGTTTAGAACTTAAAGTGTTTAAAGCTCAACGGTACTAGTGATTTGTCATAAACTAATATGATTCTCTAACAACGAACTCAAACAAAAATATTGTCTGTAAATATGTTTGTAAATATTTCTTTACTGCTTTATATTTCAGAAAAATACAAAAAGATTTTGACTCTACTTTATTTTCGACAACCGATGTCTGAGAGTTGAGTTTCAAAATCTAAGTATGTTGATCGTGTTTCTAAAAATAAACAAGTTCATTAATTTGAAACTTGAAGTTTTTAAAATCAAAAATCAAAAACAGTTTGTGAAGTCTCCAAGGTCATTAATTTGGACTTGGATGATTAACTGTGAGGGATTTGGATTCTTAAATTGTAAAATCTGTTATAAAGAGCAAGGTTACAGTTTTGGATTCTTAATACTGCTAAATCTTTAAAGCAATTCGATAGGGGGAGAAAGTCAAGCTAATCCTGGATATATTCATATTATTATATTTAGAGCCAGGTTCTTGATTTAAAAGTTTTCAAGAGCCAGGTCACGATTCCTGGACAATAAAAAAAGCTTTCACTGTCGCATATTTGAAATATTTCAGCTTATGCTGAGAGAGCCAGGTTTTCATTCCTGGATGCTAGAAATGTTTTCACTTATAAGTGTTTGAGATTTGCAGATAAAAGTTCCAGATTACGATCCCGATAGCCGAGTCTAAGGGGGAGTCTGAAGACAATCTTGACGCAAAGGGGAGCTTGTATCCGGAAAGCCAGGTGTCGATCCCAAAAGCACGGAAGCTTGTCGAAAGGGGGAGCCTGATGAAAAAGAGACTAAACGAAAGGGGGAGAAGCTGAAGCTGAAGACAGATCCATGGGGATTCTGTTCAAGCAAGAGGGAGTCTGTGAATGCTGAAGATTATAAAGCTTCAAGAAGACTCAGAGAGAGAGAAAGACAAGACACTATGAGATTGACTGCGACAATATCCAAGGGGGAGTCTGTTGGTGCATTTATGTCTATCGCCTCCATCAATATAGATCGTAGCAGAAACAGAATGAAACCAAGTCTTATATTGTAATATTTAGGGAAAAGGCAAGGTGGCATTTATGTAATTAAGGAGAACTCTCATTAAAAGCCTTGGCCTATAAATAGAACCTTTAGGGCTTTAGTTTAGAACTTTTGCCAACTTTTGCCATTCTAGACTTTGGAGAGCTTTGGAGCCAGAGAGAGAGTCTAGAAAGAGAAAGTGC
Source organism: Helianthus tuberosus (assembly GCA_030545235.1). Taxonomy (NCBI): domain Eukaryota; kingdom Viridiplantae; phylum Streptophyta; class Magnoliopsida; order Asterales; family Asteraceae; genus Helianthus; species Helianthus tuberosus. Next base: position 92,975,193 of record CM060411.1, read on the forward strand.
AAGAGGTGATTCACGGTTATTTGTACGATTTCATACGATCAATAGAATCACAGTTTATAGTACGGTTCTCGTGTTCGGTCCACGCACGTGTACGGATTCCGCACGTCTCACGTGTCATACGCAATCGTTCGGGAGATAAAAACCGATCCTACACATTTTGTGGAGAAACCAGTTGAAATCAAGGACCAAGGTGTCAAGCGATTGAGCGCAGCAAAATTCCCATAGTTAAGGTACGATGGGAAGGAAAGCATGGCGCTGAATTCACCTGGGAATTCAAGAGCGAAATGAAGGCCAAGTATCCGCAGCTCTTCGAGCAGTTTTCCTCTTAGATTTCGAGGACGAAATCTCCTAAAGGAGGGGAGACTGTAACGCCCTGTGTCCCTGAACTTTTAGCTATTGTCAGTTTTAGTCCTTATACTATGTGACTCTTGTGAATCTTTATGCTATGAAACTTGAATCTTATTGATACTTGAATCCTGATTCTTGATACTTAATACTATGAGACTTGATACTTAATTCTAGATACTTGATTCTTGATGCTTAACTCTAGACACTTGATTCTTGGTACTTGATTCTTGAGGCTTGATACTTGATACTTGGAAACTAGATTCTTGACTCTTGATACTTGATACTTGGTGCTTGACTCTTGAGACTCGTGAAACTTGAGACTTGGTTGAATGAGAGACTGGAGACTTGTCACTGGCGGAAACTTGGAAACTTTGTGTTAATGATATAATCTTGTATGTGATTCTATTACACAATAATACGCAACGCAACGCCTATTCTAACTCGCAAAATGAACCAAAGACGGGAAGGTGGAAAGGATGGGATTGACCGAATGGCAATCCGATCGGATCGGAGGGCCATTCGATCGACCTGCCATCCGATCCGTGCCACACCGCCTTAACTCCTCATTTGCACTATAAATAGGACCTGTCACATCATTCTTCACTGATGTGACAGCGTCCTTCGACCAGACGCACGCCCTCTCACTTTCTCCCATTTCTCGGCGATTTCGGTATGTTTTACACTTGATTCCTGTACATCTTCGATCTATGTACTATTCTCTACGTGATTCTCCTTTGAAATCACACTTTTCACCGTGAAATCTCTAAGATTGGAGCTCTTGAGGATGATGTCATCATGGCGGTTTGTATAAACAGTGGTGTGATGTCATACCAGTCAAGATCTAGCTCAGATCTAAGGAATTTCATGAGTTTTTACACCGAATCTTTACTAAATCTAAACTTTTTCAGCTAAAACTCATGTTTCCTTCATCTTTTCTTAAAACTTTTACTTATAGACGGCGGAATCAGGATCCAAACTGGCTGTAGACTTGATGATTAGTCTGGAGTCGGCTGGGAAATGGATTACCGCAGGAAAAGATGACCGGAGTATGGATTCTGACATAAACTCCATCAAGAACAGACACCTGAACGGACGGGGTGATTCCCATCCGATCAGACAAGTCGAGCCTTGAGGTGTTTTCCGTTGTCTCGAAATGTACCATGTCATCACCGTTAAAACAGAAACTTAAAAATTTTTACGAGGTTGTAAAAAGGAACAAACCCATATCAATAGAATGGCAATCCGATCAAGGGACTTGTGACTTACAACCTTCAAGACTTAAAACTATTTTGAATCAGAAACTTTGAACTTGGAAACTTACACACGAAGGGTCATTCGATCGGATGACCATCCGATCGAAAGACTTGGTTTGAACACTTGGAATTAAGGATAATCATTTTGGAAACTTTTCATGGATCGAGTGACCATTCGATCGAATGGTCATCCCTACGGATGACCATCCAATCGGATAGCGATCCGTCCTAACCACATATGTCATCCGACCGATGACCATCCGTTCGGATGGTCATCCGATCAGGTGACTGATCCGACACTTGCACAGTTCTCGTTACTCCGTCCAACACTTATCTATTTACTCTAATCATGCTAATCCTAAGAACTCCCTTTGATCCAATAACAGTGTTACCGTTAAGCAATCACTGTGAGTATACTCGATCCCTTTTTGTTTTAAACTTTTGGGATGCGACATGTGTTCTATGAAACTTGAATCTAAACTCTATCCTCTGTGAATGTGAAACTTGATACTTGTGATTCTTGATTCTTGATTCTTTATGCTATGTGAACGTTTAATCCTTGTGTGTAGTTCCGCCTTAACAATAGTAGCGCTATAGGATGATGCACCTCCCCATTATTTTCGGGGGTATTGTTAGGAGGATTCTATTTGCTTTCCTTGATTCTTGGGAAAGTGGTTAAAGCATCGGGACACTTGGGCTATCACTTGGACTGCGAACACTAGCATGGCTGAAACTATTTTATCATTTACATTATGGATATAAGTCGTTTTAATCTACTATGCTAAATACTCAAACTTGTATACTCGCCAGTACGTTTTTGGTACTGACTTTATTTTAATGCATGTTGCAGGCTGATAGGATGCTGACTCTCAAGAAACAAGCTAGGATCGATGCTTAGAAACTCGCCTAGTTAATCTAGAATCCTGAAAACAATGTTTTGTTGCTGTATTTGATACTTCCGTTCTGTGTTTGATGTTTTAGACATGTTATCATGAAACCTAATTAATTACTATTGAAACTATTAGTGTTATGGAAACTCACGAGCAATCTGGACACTTAGTGCCGCACCCCGATGTTTCCGCCATCGGTTGGGGTGTGACAATATTATACTTCATCATACACCAAATCATCTTCATTTTCAAATTCATGTTCCACATAATAGGATGATCATTTTGATTTCACAAGATTCATCCTCTCACTTGCTAGATCATGTGTTTAATCACAATCTAGCAAGCTTCTTATGATGTTTAACATCATAAACATAAGAAATCAACAATCAAGATGCACACATACACTTAAACAACAAAGATTCTTATGTTAGTGAGCTTTATGTTAAAGATTATCTTCTTGTTCTTTCATGATCTTTATGTTTAGTTACTTACATGATCTTTTAACCAATCAAAATAGAAGTAAAATCAAGTTATAAGAGTCTTACTACTAGCACAAGGCTAGGGAAGAGATCAAAGATGAAGAAGATGATGGACAAGGTGGTTAAAAGCTCTAGAGAATGGTCCTTCAAGCTCCAATGGCTCCAAGCTCCTTAGTTTAGCTCCTAGCACCTTAGAATCACTTTGGAATGGAAGGAATTAAAGTGAAAGTGGTGGTGTTATGGGTGGTGGTTCACGACCGTAGACAAGGAGAAGAGGGAGAAAGAGTTGAAGTTGTGAAGTGTTGTGAAATGAGAGAGAATGGAGAACTTGTGGTTATTTAAAAACATCTTCCAACATCTTCTTATCTAGATGTTAAAATTTTCATAAAGTATAACACAAATCTAATTAACAATTGCTAGAAAATCATGGGGTGGGCCCCATGTTCCTAACCGTCGCCAAGGGGGAGGGGTATAAGGTTGAGATGTAATGGATAGTTAGATCATTTGGTTAGATTCTAAGTGTTAAGTTTAGTGTTTTAAGTGTTATATAATTATAAGATGTGTTATGATGTTCGGTGATCATAACTAGCTCGAAAATGATAAAACAATGCTTCTAGTGAAAATTTGGTGTTTCGGGTAATGTCCGGTTGTTCGGTTGGTTACCGATTCGTTAAGGTGCTAAACTACACAGTTTAGTGTGCTTTATGTTCCCTTTTGTGATAGTTTTGATTCCCGATACCTAGGAAGGTACTCTGGACTATTAAACCATAATTCTGCACTATATTGTTTTGTTAAAATGCTGATTTTTGCTGAAAATTGCAGAATTCTGCAGTTTGTGTGAGTTTTAGGCACTTTCCGGCACTTAAACTATCACTAGGAAGACAGTTTTATGATCCTTACTTTCCTACCCACTATACTAGTGTAACTCATGGTTTCGGGCTCATTATGTGTCTCAACATCATGTCCGTATGGGTATTGAACTCCCGTCAGTACTTATAGTTTGTCTGGAAACTGTGCTAACTTTGTTTCGTGCATCATTTGAACCATAATGTGTTGCATGCAATAATGATATGAAATCATGCAATACGTGATGCACTTGTATGTATATGATAATAATCAGAAAGCATTCATGTCATTAATTTAGACCAAGCACAGTCATTAAGTCACAAATTACTGTTTAACATGTACGGAATTACATGAAAAATTGACAGTTGTCACATGTTTAGTGGTGTGTAAAGTGGTAAAAGTGTGTGGGTGATGCGTGTGTATGGTTTTTAATGTATATTTTAAGTCCTTTTACACTTTTTAGCCAAGTTTTAAATTTATAAAACATGATATTTACTAACACTAAACACACATATGGGCAAGTGCACCCATCGTGAGCGTAGTATAGTGTTGGTAAGATACCGAGGTCGTCCAAGGACACAAGAGCTTTTAGTACCAGTTTATCCTCAACGTCTAATCAAATCAAAAGTTTAGAAAAAAGTTTTAAACTAAGAAAAATAAAAACTAACTAAAATGCTGAAAAATAAAATAAAAGTAAAAATAGATAGACAAGATGAATCACTTGGCTCCGACTCGTGTTTAGTGTAACCTTTGATTATTTCCGCACTTTTGCACTTTTTAATAGATTATCTTAGTTATTGTAGTAGGCACCTCTTTTGAAGGTGACGTTACCCTCAACCCAGTAGTTTGAGTCAGCAAGGATACAATCCTAAAGGGTCGGATTATTGAAAGATAATTAATTAAGTTATTAATGCGTATTATGGTAGGCCCCTCTTTTGAAGGTGACATTACCCTCGGCTAAGTAGTCTGAGTCAGCAGGGATACAGTCCTAAGTAGCCGGATTAAAGTATTAATAGTAGCTTACATATGAGGGGATCAAAGAGTTTGGACCCCCGCCATCCAATACCGGTGGGTATTGAAGGAGGTCCTACTAAATTTGACCCAGGTCCTTGCAGGATCTATACACTGAACAAGGCAAGACTCTTACCAAACCGTTCCCTTAACCCCCGACCAGGTAGCCAACATACCTCCATATAGACCGTGGAGATATGAATGGTGAAAATCTTTTATTTTATATAGACAGTAAAATAATGCCAAGACACCACGGACAAACGATAAGGAAGAATCACCTTCAACATAAGAAACTAGTTATTAAAGTCATTAATACATAACCAAGTAAAAAGTGCGAAAAGATTAAAAATAAAAAGTATTACACTAGACACTTGTCTTCACCAAGTGATGTAAGAGACTTAGGCAAACATGGCCTTTGATTGTCAAGAACTCTTAGGATCAATCTTGGATCCCGAGACGACTCACACACTCTATGATGGACAATGGATGATGGTGGTGGATGATGGTGTTGTGATGGTGATGGGTGGTGGGTGGTGGGTGAAGTGTGAGAGAGGTGGTGTGCCAAGGGATGGTTTGAAATGAGCCAAGCACCCCTATTTATAGCCTGAACAGTAGCTCGGGCATGGCCCCGTGTCCATCCTCTTCTCTGTCTTCATTAATTGCAGTTTGTCTGCATTAGTTGACCACGCCCCCGTGTCCGCTGGGCACGCCCCCGTGTGCAGAAGCGTATCTGTACTATCAAGATTTGCCTGGATTCTGCGAATCTTGTAGTTGACCACGGCCCCGTGTCCGCTGAGCACGGCCCCGTGGTGGGCGATAGAAGCTTTTATAGCTTTGTCTTTTATGCTGGCACTTGGGCACGCCCCCGTGTTCACTGAGCACGGGGCGTGTTCAGTCTTCTGTTCTCTTGTTTTGCTTGGGAAGATGCTGTCGGGGAGGTCGGGCATGCCACGTTTGTTCCTTTTCTTGTATTTATGTTAGATTTAGCTGCATTTTTGCTTCTTTTGTTAATTTGAGCTCATTTAATCCTGAAAATACAAAAGGAAGACAAAAGCACACTTTTTCCAACATTAGTACTACAAAAGGGTAAGTTTTATGCCACAATTGATGTAATTTATATGTTGCATTTTGCACACATCAGTGGGTAGTGTTGGTTATATAGTGGAGAGATTAGGGTTTGAGTTAGGTGAGTATTTATGAGATTAGGTGGGAGTTAAAGGCAAAACAAGCACAAAATTAGCCAATACGTGAGCTTGAAAATACAATATGCGGATTCGCACCCTTGGTGGGCCGCGACGGAAGAAGGGGGTGGCCGCGAGGCGCGGCGGCCTATAGCTGCGCAAATCCTTTATTTTTTGTTAACTTTAGTCCTTGTGGTTTGATATATGGCATATTATATGGTGTTTTAGGTATAAAGTGCATATGATGAGTATAATAAGCATAATATTATGGGTATCATGTGTATAAGACTCATATTTAGGTATTAATCAAGTGTATAAGGATGAAATCAAGTCTCATGAAGGTATAATCAAGTGCATGTGTAAAACATTTGAATCTCGTATTTAAGATAATGTACTGAATATGTGAACACGTAAGTAACCAAGTATAATTCTTATGAAATAATTCATTTTATTATGATCAAGGACATGAATTTTGAAACAGAAGTGAAATACGAATACGATACATACGTAAGTTTCCAAAAATAGGTACGGGAATAATCTTTCTAATTAAAGTAAGTTTCAAAAAGCGGGGCTTTACAGGGTAGGGTTCATGCGAGAAACACTTTTATTGTGAGAAGCGCGAGAAACAATGTGAATACAACAAAATAAATCCACTATACTACCACCCAAAACCTAAAAAAACCTAATGTAACACCCCGACCGCGTAAAACAACAAACCGCGGCGGAAACGTCGGGGAGTCACGTTACAGAACTATTGTTTCACAACGCATGGTTCATAAAGTTTTGTATTATTGAATTAATTGTTTACATTGTCTTGGAAACAAACACAAACGAAGTACGATAATTGTCTTTCAAGTTTTAAAGTCACTAAGGCCCGAGTCCGCCCTATTTGTAGCATGCTCAACGTCAAACATTCGCTCCTGAAACATATGTGAAAATAAAACGTCAGTATAAAAATGAATGTGAGTAATATAGGTTTTGTGATTAAGATTCATGGCTTTGAATGTTAAAAGAAATGTTAATCTATTACAAAAGTAGCCATGAACCATTACAAAAATGTTTCTTTTATGAAATCATAGGAAAAATCAAATGATTTAAAGAAATAATGCATGGTTAACTTAATAACCAAAATATGTCATGTCTTGTATAAAATATGTCATGTATTGTATAAAATATGTCATGTCTTGTATAGACCAAAATGTCTTGTATAAACCAATGTCTTGTATGGTAAACAAAAGTTCATTGTTTAAACCACATGAAATAATGTCTTGTATAACCAAAATGTCTTATATAAAACAATGTTTTTGATTGAACAAAGGTCTTGTTTAATCAAAAGTGTTGCCTTAATAAACCATTGCTTTTATAGTGTAAACATATATATATGGATTGTTGGCGAACACATTCAAGCCTTATCGACTGTCGGATAAACTCTTATAAGGACAAAGGTTTATCAAATATTCATTGGATTCTGTCATTCCCTAAGGTCACTCCAAACAAACCTAGGAAGCGGGAAGGGGTTGTCAATCCTGTGTGTGTGAGAGGGATTTTGTTTTTTGTGCCGATCCTCGTCGTCTTCTCCCCGCCGATCTCGACACCGATGTTCCACCCGGAATGGTGTTTGGGGGCGTCGCCGGGCCTAAACGACCCCCACACCGAGTGGCCTAAAGGTGTGAGACTAAATTGAAAGGGTACCATCTACCCTATAAATAAAGGCACTCTTAATTCATTTGGATTATCTGTATTTTTTTCACACACAATATCACTTTCCAATTCTTGACATCATTTCTCAAACAGGTATCTCATTTCTCTTTAATTGATTGAAATACTAAAATAAGTAACGTCGTGTCAGTTCATCAATTCATGCGTCAGTTTATTAAAGATTCCCTTCACAACCACCTTCTTCACCTAAACCACCTTCTCCACCTAAAGTTCCTCCACCACCAAAACAACATTATGTACGCAAAAGAAAATTTGTTGTGCATGAAGATGATAAGGAGTTTCCATCATCAATCCCTTTATCATTTGTTCCCATCCAAACCACTCCACCCTCATCACTTCCACTTATAAATCCACTTCTTAATCCATTCACTGGTTCACTGCCATCTGTCACCCCTTTGGCTGCCAAATATCCTCTATAATTGCTTGCAGCTCAAAGTGAAATGGAATTTTTTTTTTACAAAATAGAGGATCCATCAAAGAGATCCTTCCCATCTCTCTATGGCTTCAGACAACCTCAGAACTTGGATGAGTATTTGAAAATGAAAGCAAGACAAGCAGAGGTTCTAGCCAGAGAAGATAGCAAAGGGTTAGGTGACAGGAAATACCAAGGTCTTTTATCACATGAGCTTAACAAAGTCAGAAAGCTTGAAGACTTTAGTAAATCCATGTCTGAGCAGCCTTTGGATACTGAGCTAGAAAAGGAACTAAAGGTTGATTACATTAATCACATAATGAAGCACAAGCTTTATAAAGCAGCCAGGGCCCAATTCAAGGACTTGTCAACAGATGCTCTCTTGGAAGAAACTGCTAGAATTACAAAGATAAACAATGATCCTCTGGTCAAGAAAACTCCACCTAATTGGAAGAAATCCAAGCAAGTGAATCCAGATGAAGCATTAAGGTTCAAGAGAATGAGAGCAGAGCTTGTTGCTGCTGATTATGGGTCTGCAAAATCAATAACTAAATGGTCAAAACTAAATGTTGAAGAGACCTACAAAAAGCTAGAAAAACATAGAGCAAAAGACCCATCTGTTCCTCAAAAGCCAGTTTATCCTCCAACCACTGCTGGCAGGCCTCAACAGACCCAAACCTCCAAAAAGCTTCTCTTAACTTCTGCTTTACACACAAATGCCTTGAATCAATTAAAAAGGCAAAGGCAGACAGATGAGGAAGATGAGTAGAGGTTTGAAGAATATAGAAAAGAGGTCATCAAATGCCAGATTGAATCACACACTGATGATGCTGCTGACAGACTTACTGCTCATTTAACTGAAACAATTCAAAGGTTGGCAAGCAGACCTCATTTACCGAACTCATCACTAATAAGTCTTGTCCCAAGAAAACCATCTGATCCAAAAATACTAAAGTGGAAGTCATCCTCAGACACCCACGTATTAACTTTGCTCAGATCAGATGGTAATGTTGAAAGGATAAAAAAGGGAGGATGCATATGGTCTGAATGCAAATGACCTCTTAGATCTACTGAACCTTCAACTGGAAAGGGATAATGAAGATGACATGCAAATGACCTCTTAGATCTGCTGAACCTTCAACTGGAAAGGCAAATCTGGGATTGCTGATGAGAAATAATGATCAAGAATAAATGAAGGGTTTTGGCATCATCTGTTCTAGAGGGAGATTGTTGGCTCATGTGAATCCTTCTTTGAGAACAAATGATACAAAGCCAAAATAGTTCTGCAACAACTGATTCATAATAACAGTTCTTTGGATTCCTTCTCATCCCAATGGCAAAGGCATTCTAACAACTGCTGCTTCTAAGGTCTGCTCAATGCTAAGCTCTACTCAATGCTAAGCTCTGCTGATTTACAAAGTACTGCTGAAGATAAACCACAACCACGGAAAAAGTCAAAGGTCTGTTGGAAGTTAAAGGTCTGATCACCCTTTAAAGAAAGTCTGCCAAAGCTTCATCAGAGGTTAAAGCTCATCAGAGGATAGAATCAACAGAGTCTTGTAATCAGTGTTTGTAATGTAACAGTGTTTAGCCTTAGAAGTGTTTAGAGGTTGTTAGTATTGTTAGATGTCATTGTCTCGGTGACATCAGCAAAGATGACACAGTGGTTAGGTTTGCACTATAAATAGACAGTGCCTGTACTGTTCTATTAGATCGCTTCACACTTGCATTTTGTACGAACAAACTCTCTGATCTCAGGCTGAGGGGGAGTTGTATTCATGCATACGTGAATCGTTTGTTTATTCAATCATTCAATAAAAAATATTCATGATGAAAGCATATCTTCCATTGTGTGTGTTATAAAGTTTTTCTTCATTCCGCTGCATATTAGTTCATCTTATCATCTTCCATTCTTCATCTTAAAACAAACACAAACAATTCAAACTCAGATCCTAACATGGATACTGATAATCTTAAGCCTGTTAAGATCCAAAATCTAAAAGGTGAAGTACAGGAACTATTTACAAGATCTCAAAAATCCAATACTGGATTCAGCTACGGTATTGTTGGATGACCTGGTTATCTGAAGAACCAAAATATTGTTTTTGGTGATGAACTTTCGTTTTGGATAGGAGAATGGAAATAGTCGTATGTAACTGATATATTAATCGATGATCTATGTATATAGTTGTCTATTATCTATAATAGATAACAAGTTTTGGTACAATATCTATATACATATCTAAAAAAAGGGTAATGCACGGTACCCCTGACCGCGAAGGGGATAACCCCTCCCAGGCCGCCACCCGACAAGCCTGAGCCTGGCAGTAAATACCCTTGCCGAGCCGACCCTTTGAGGGTACTTTGTTCGCCCCAAGGTTCGAACCCGGTACCTCTTGGTAAGAGGTGGGTGTCGGTGGCCAACTGGGCTACCCCAGCTGGTTATCTATATACATATCTATACTTTCTATTAAAATGTGTTATGCATGGTTTTCTTAAAACCACCCGTGTTTGCAAACGGATTTTACTACTAGTTATTATTATTATTATTATTATATATAATAAATAAGTAAGGTTTAGGACACTTGGCATCTTGTGGTGCAACCTCACTAGGTTTTGGGCGGGAAAATAGATGGATTAAAGTTATTTTTATACTGATCCCGCGTGCTGCTCCAAACCCTTTTCGAGAGGTTAAATAGAAAAAAATACATGATGGTTCATTAAAAGTGGTCTAATAACATTAATTTTATGAGTGTAAATAAACATGATAGAGAATAAAATAAACAATTTTATGTGCCTAAATATAAATGATAGAGAATAAAATAAACAATACTAAAAATATTGCTTTTAGAGCCGAGTATAACCATGCCAAAGAAGTTAGAAAATTGTCAATTTACGAAGAAAATGTTGTTAGATAATTAGTCAAAAACATTAGAAAATTTTATTTGGTTGTATACAGGTATTACGAAGACAAAATAATTAGAGAAGAACATGTGTATATAATGTAATATTAATTAATATGTAAACTCCAATTATTTACAATAATCAAGAAAGTAAGTAACTGGTTTTTAAGGAGGGGGGTTTAGGAACTAAGTTTCTTTCTTTATGATATGTTAAACATGTTATTTCCTGAATCATTATAATTAGACATTTTATAAATATAAGAAACACTTACATTCCTCTCTTTGTGTGTGTACATGTAAAAAAGATGACCATTTGGGTTCTTTAGTTAAACCTCATGCACCACACCCTCAAATGATTAATACTCCTACCCAAAACGAGGTTTGACTATTGCACACAATATTGTTAATGTTGGTTTGCAAGAGGAAACCAATAAAAAATCTTACTTAGTCAGAGAGCATAGTTTACAAGTTTGTAATGCACCAATAAGGGGAATCAAGTAGTGTAATCTAGCTGAATTTAATATTCGTTTACAAACCTATTATACCGAACCGAACTAAACCGAAACATTTAAAACTGAACCGAATTACATATCTGGTTTAGTTTTAAAATGAAAACTCAATTCATATAAAATTGAGGAACCTGGTTTACGTGTATTGCCTATAGATTTTTCTATTTGTGCAACCCATTAAACAATTAGCCCGTTACAAACCTAGAAACCTGATGGGCACCCATCTTGTTAAGGTATGACTTTTATTTTTGTTTCGAAACGTAAATCAAACCTACATAAATTGGTCCTAATTCAATTTCTGGTTTTGGTTCGCTTTTGCCAACTTTGAATTCGGTTCGGTTCTTTTTCGGTTTCGACCAAAAGTATTCGATTCGAGGAAACCGGAACCTAAACCAATAAACACTCATAATTTAACTTGACATATAGGATACTTTTTTTTGAACGGCAAAGAATCTCACATGTAAACCCACCCTACTCGGGGCTATGCCCAAGGTTAACTCCTCGACCTCCATGAGACCATGCCCCCCTGATACGCGGAAACCGGATGGAATCCGTAAACCCTCATCCCTTGTAAGGTTTGAACCCAACATTAAAGCCCCGATAGGTCCCTTCACCCAGATATCCCTCGAAAATGCCCCAAACGAGAATCGAACCCGTGTCTTCATTAGGGAGGGCAGACCTTTTGACAACTGGACCAACATCTCAGGAGTGACATGAGTGACATGTATGATACTTACATTTAAGAAAGAGAAGTGAGGAAACAGGTGTGTGGAGTGAGTTTGTTGTGTAAGTAGGTGTGTATGATGGCAACAAGGAAAAACGGAAGCTTTTGTTATGGTCAAAGATAATTGACATTTATTAGAATATTATAGCAAAAAATTGGCCAATGACAAAATTATTGGATTTTGTTGGTGGGGTTCAATCCCAAGCAAAAGTTTATTTGGGGAAAGATTTTTTCTTTGTGCCCCACTTTGAACCATCTCAAACTCCCTTGATTTACAAAGAGGAAGACCACCTAACAATGCTACATGAGTCTAGAATATATGATAGCTATATCTGAGATATTTTCATTAATAGTTGTTTAATATAAAAAAAGGTTGATTTTTCTAATCCAAAGTATATGAGGCAATTTGTTAATACATAAAGATAAAGAATAATGTATACATAGATTAATCCATAAGTAAAATTCTCATGCTAAAATCATTTACAATTGTCATTCAAATATAAATTTGGTTTTGTCTATTGAAACACACACCATTCAAATATCAGTTGTGTGTGGAAATGAAAAAATCACAACCCCGTGTTGACCGATCAAGTCATATCTTCTTAAATTTAAATTGGCACAAAAGCATTTAAGAGGGCAACTTGAGGTTCTTCTTCTTTTATTTCCTTTAAAGGGTTAAAGACTAGAAAAAGGCAGTAGAACATGAAATTCAAACATGTGACATCTGTTAAATGGATTCACTCATTCAAGCACTTGCCCGGGGTGTTTAAAATCGGATATCCGAAAATTCGGATATCCGTATTTCGGATATCCGAAATTTTCGGATACCAGATTTCACTATTCGAATCCATATCCGAAATTTCGGAAATCTGATCGGATAGTGAATCGAATATCCGAATATCCATTTTTTATTCAATTTTTATTTTTTTTTATTATTTTTTAACATTCAAACCCGGATATTTCGGATAGTTTCGGATATCCGAATATAAATTTTCGGATATTTCGGATATTTTTCGGGTATTTGGGATATTTTTCGGATATTTTCGGATACTTTGGATATTTTCGGATATCCGAAATATCCGAAAATTCTTAAAATCACTATCTGAATCCGAATCCGAAAATTCAGATATCCGAATTTTTCGGATATTTCGGATTCGGATAATTTAGATCGGATTTTCTGATACGGTTAGTTTTGAATACCCCTATGTGGCACTACACCACTCCCTTGAGAGTTGTAAATGAAGCACATAGACACCCAAGTGACCAGTAACACTGTTTCGAAATGAGTTGTCTTAGGGTAACCTTTGAATTCACAAACTGTTCATCTTAGACCAAAATTTTGCATTTCGGGAGTCTACTTTCTTACTAGTCGTATTTTAGTCTTTTAGCTTTAACAATGTCTATGTAACCTTGAATCGGCTAGTAATTGTGACCAGCAAAATGATTATAATAGATTTGTCCAATGTTTTTTTTGAACGACCAACGAATCCTCCAAATGGGCTACTAGCGAAATTCACCACATCAGGATACACACGCCTCCGAACCAGGAAAAACCCTCAACTAGGGCCGAAGCCCGTGAACGTTAATGGACCCAATTAATCCCTTATTTCCCGAGGGGAGGCAATTTGGTGGATCCAAAAAAGTCGTTCTTCAAATTGCACCCAAAAAAGAAAGTCGCTCCACAGTCCACACAATGACTGTTATTAATGGTACACGATAAAGAATTGATCATTTATTATTCGAATTCAGAGAAAGGTATGACATCATTTAGGAATATATCTCGTTGATCCATTCAAATTTAGTCATGCATATTTATGGGCCTGTGTTTGGGCTTCATATTGCTAATAGAGAAATAATGTAAAGCGGCCTTTTGAGCCCAATCTGAGGACTAATCCAAACTCGATTTTCTTCCTTTTTGTACCGCCTTCTTTCAAAAAAACAAATTCTCCTATATATTAAAAACGGAGGAGAACGAATAGTGATTTAATCATGTTAACATTATACTATATAATAACAATTGACGTAGCATATTAGCTACAGTATAAAAAGAAGTCATCTCCTATATATTAAAAAGGGAAGAGAATGAATAGTGATTTAATCATGTTAACATTATATATATAATAACAATTGATGTAGCATATTAGCTACAGTATAAGAAGAAGTCATCATTTTAGACTTAATTACAAAAATACCATGTCTTTAAGTTCCATCTCTTTTGTAACTTAGGTGATTGCAATGGTAAGCATTCACATCCTAACCATCAAATTATGTGAGGAGGGGTTTTTATATTATAAAGGGTATAAAAAGTGGTTGTGAGTAGAGGAGAGAGAAAATGTTACTGTTCATCTGTATATTTGGGGGGACACTGTTCACCCGTTATAATTTTTTAATATATTTTGAAAGTGGTTGTGAGTGGAAGTGAGAGAAAAATGTAATGATAATATTATTTAATTGAAAGGAGAGAGAAAATGTATTTGTTTTTAGTGGAAATATATTGATATAGGAGTTGTTTTTTAGTGGAATGTATGTATAATTTGATGGATTGGATGTGAATGCTCTAAGACTTTGGAGTGTGGTTTTTTTTGTTTTGTCTTGTAGTGATTCTTTTTTGTTGGTTTAGTCTGCCAACTCTACACGATTTACGCCATATTATACATTCACATAATTAAATCCAACCAAGATATTATTTATTCTTCCTCTTATGAATGAATTTGGTTTTTAGTCCTTCAGGCTTCTATGTTTTATTTTTGGCTCTAAAGTTTTGTCTTTTTTAATTTAAAGATTTCTCGCTATAAATTTGATGTTTTCTGCGTTTTACGGTAGCTCAAGGTATAAGTTTGCGTTTGTTTTTTCTGCACAAATTTGTGTTTTTGATTTACGATTTTTCTGGTTTTGATCATTGTTTGCTTACCACTTAGCACGGTTTTACGACCTATGCACCGTAACACAGGGGTTAAACACTAGCCTGCATACATTTGCATTTAGCTTGCAATCTGTTATTTCTACCACACATTAAATTTCATTGTTTTAATCTTTGACGGTGATTTGTGAGTTTTGCATTGATGTTCTAATCAAAACAAAGTTTTACAAATTTTAATACTTATTAATAACTAGGTATATCACGACTTTGTTTTTCGGGTTTTCTCTTTCAATTGCCATTACGTTACGAACAGAAACGTTACCGACTAAATGCCCGCTGTGAAGCGCGGGGGATTCTACTAGTTTGTATCAATGACGAAAGTATTGTTGGTATTGTAAATTTATTTTTCCAAAACTTTATTTCATATTAAACTTATTTATATGAAATTTATGATTTTTCTAATAAATATCAATAGTACTGACAGATTACCAAAAGTGCAAAACAACTATCGTCAATCCATCGGTATTTTGTCAAAAAAAAAAAAAGTCTTGTTTACGGAACCAAAGAAGTTGGGGAACATTCGTCCTTGATACTACCCGTCAATGATTCATTGATATATTCCGTCGGTAATGTGTGAGGGTCTTGACACAAACTTACACAAAATCCCACTTTAAATCAAATTTCATACAAAACTCATACCACGTTCTTGATAAATTTACGTGATCAAAATAAATTGTTTCTAAAAGGTAGTAATAACCATGACAATAATTATAATTAAGCTGACGAATACCCTAGCCAACTTCAATTTTCTGAATTATACACTTGGGTTCATAAACCCATTAAAAGTAAAGAAATAGAGCATTAAGGGAAATATGGGGTTCATAAACCCATTTAAAAAAATATATAGAGCATTAAGGGAAATATGGCTTACCAAGTTTTTTAAGACCCTGATTTTATTTGTTAAAATGTAACATTTCATTTTTATCAAATTCATACATCATTTTATTTATTGGGTCAGTTATATGCTATATTTGCAACTGGGCTCCTATATTTGCAACTGGGCTTATGAGTGTATAAAGTGTGCAGGTTGAAAGTTCAGGGGGCGATCTGTAACATTTGTTTGTTTGTGGTATAAAAGAGAAGAAGCTAGGATTCTGGATCATTCCATCTCTCGCACACCAGTCTCTCACTTCACCTACCTTTCATATCTCAGTCTGTTACAAGATTCCATACGGTTACAAGTTGTTATTGTTGTTGTTGATCCAGTGTGTGGATCTTATTTTTCAGTTGATCCGTCTTGTAGATCTATTGTCGCTGCAGATTTTCAAGTTGTTGATCCGTCTGTGGATCTATAGTTGCTGCAGAATTTGTAGATCTTTCTGTTTTGGTTGTATGGTTCTAAATAATCAACTGATAATCATCAGTTGATTATATCATGTATTGTTCATATTTCCGATCTTACACTTTGTAAGATCAAGGGTGGTTTGGGTGTTTTTCTGGGTTGGTTAAGAAATAAAAATTTTACGTCACGGTTTTGTCGCTATTTCTGGTGTTGTTCATTTGTCTTGATTAATAGCTGTTCATACCATTTTTACATGGTATCAGAGCAAAATCGCTCCTGATCTATAGTTTCCGTTGTTGTTTACCGATTTGTTTGTTTTTTTTGTGTTTAGGATCGCTCCTGCTGTTCTAGGGTTTGCGATTTGTACTGGTGGTGGTTTAGATCATCTCTGATCTTGGGTGTATTTTTCCGATCTGTGCGGCTGAAACCCTAACTTAGGGTTTCCTGGTTCTTGCGAGAATTCTCTTGTCTTCTGGTGGATCTTCTTTCTGCGTTGGTCTCTAAAACACTTGAATGTTTTAGAGCAAACTGACCAGAAGTGATCTTTGGTT
This sequence comes from Helianthus tuberosus, assembly GCA_030545235.1. Classification (NCBI taxonomy): domain Eukaryota; kingdom Viridiplantae; phylum Streptophyta; class Magnoliopsida; order Asterales; family Asteraceae; genus Helianthus; species Helianthus tuberosus. The sequence goes on from CM060411.1 coordinate 92,992,221, forward strand.
TTCTATATATCAGATTTTGTAGTTCTCGAAAACTACGGATCTGATATTTGTTGTGGCTTGTGCACCCTCTGTAAGATCGTTCCTGTCTCATCTCTTGTTTTTTTTTTTTGTTTTTTGAATCATATTGATCTGTGTCTAGGCATCCTGTTTACCAGACTAGTCGGGCCGGCACTTGATCGAGTCTACGTGCTAGTTGTGCATAGTCTTTTCTGTTTGTTGCTGTTGATTTTTTGGTTATCTGTGTTTACTTGTTCAGTTCAGTTGTTTTGATTGTTTAGGCTTTTTAGGCTAGGTTGGCTCCTGAGTAAAGGCATGTCCAGGCACCTCTGAGTGATGAACTTGGAATCTGGTCCCTGACTTAGCTTCGCCTTAGGTTTCTTTGTCTATTATGTCTGTTTCTTTGTGAGTTATCTGTTGATAACTGTTTGTTTTTTTGTTTGCTTGTTGTTTCTTTGTGGTTGTCGTTATGGGTGATAATCAAGGTACTTCGCAGACCTTGATTAGTAAAGTTAATATAGGAGACCCATTGTACTTACATCCTAGTGACTCTAGTAGTTTAACCATTGTTAGTATTAAACTTAAAGGAACTGAAAACTATGTTGTGTGGTCTAGTGCTATGAAGTTGGCTTTAGAAGCAAAAAATAAATTTGGATTTATAGATGGTAAAGTTGAAAAATCTAAAGATGATGTAATTTTGGCAGCCCAATGGGATAGATGCAACTCTGTAGTGTTAACTTGGTTATTAAATTCTATTTCGGAAGAACTTTTTCTTGGTCAAGTTTTTTCCAAGTTAGCTTCCGAAGTCTGGACTGGATTAAAAGAATCTTTTTATAAGGTTAATGGTTTTGTTGTCTTTGATCTGTATAAAAAGATAAATTGTATTTCACAAAATGGTAGCACTGTTGCTGAGTATTATAACAGGTTGACAACAATGTGGAAGCAGTTTGATGCTATGCTTCATCTGCCTTCATGTTCTTGTCAAGCTGCTAAAGATTTCAATGATTTTTCAACACTTATAAAACTAATGCAGTTTCTCATGGGTCTTGATGACGTGTATCAGCCTGTGAGAACCAATATTTTGACAAGAGAACCATTTCCCTTTGTTAAAGTGGCATTCTCTATTATATCTAGAGAAGAGTCACATAGGTTATCTAGTAATGGGTCTAAAAATCAGAATGTTTCATTTATCTCTAAGGCTATCCAAGGTTTTGATAATAAAATGAGGTCAACAAGAGGACCTAACCCTAATTTGAAATGTACACATTGCAATATGTTAGGTCATACTATAGACAGATGTTTTGAAATTGTTGGTTATCCTCCAGGTTTTAAAAAGAGAGTTAATAATAATAACACTTCTAATAAAGGTAGTTCTACTAATAATAATAATAAGTCTAATTCTGCGGTTGGTAAAGCTGTTGTTTCTTCTATGTCTGGGTTACCTTTTACTTCTGAGCAGATTACCAAGTTGTTAAGTTTAGTTGGTGAGAATACCGGGTCAGAATCTCAGAATCCTAGTATGGGAGGTGAGTGCTTTTAATGTGTTTAACTTTGTTAGCTATTCTAGTTCCGCTGTGTTTAATAGTAATTTTGGATGGATTGTTAACTCAGGGGCGAGTCAACACATGGTTAAATCTGATAAACATTTAATAAATGTTATTGATGTTTCTGAGTTTAATATTACTGTGGGTCATCCTAATGGAACAAAGGTTAAGGTTTTCAAAATTTGTAATCTTAAGCTAACTGAGGTTATAATTTTACAAGATGTTTTCTATGTTCCAGACTATTGTGGAAATTTGTTGTCTGTGTATAAGTTAGCTAAAGATAATCGTGTTTCAGTTGTGTTTAATGAGGAGAGTTGTTTATTACATGATTCCAAGTCAAGGAAAATCCTGATGAGTGGTAGGCAGGATAGTGGGTTGGATGGATTGTTAACTCAGGGGCGAGTCAACACATGGTTAAATCTGATAAACATTTAATAAATGTTATTGATGTTTCTGAGTTTAATATTACTGTGGGTCATCCTAATGGAACAAAGGTTAAGGTTTTCAAAATTTGTAATCTTAAGCTAACTGAGGTTATAATTTTACAAGATGTTTTCTATGTTCCAGACTATTATGGAAATTTGTTGTCTGTGTATAAGTTAGCTAAAGATAATCGTGTTTCAGTTGTGTTTAATGAGGAGAGTTGTTTATTACATGATTCCAAGTCAAGGAAAATCCTGATGAGTGGTAGGCAGGATAGTGGGTTGTATATTGTAGGAAATAATGGTAATTCTGTTGGTGCTTGTTTTAATAGTTCTGTGAAATTTGTTACATGGCATTCTAGACTAGGGCACCCCCTCTGATCAGGTCTTGGCTGTGTTAAAACAACATCTTAATTTAAATTCAAGTGATCATGGTCCTTGTGACATATGTCATAGGGCTAAACAAGTTAGAGTCCCATTTCCTTTAAGTGAGTATAAAACCAAATCTGTAGGTGACTTGGTACATTTGGACTTGTGGGGTCCTTACAAAGTCACAAGTTATGAAGGCTTTAAGTATTTTTTGACAATTGTTGATGATTTTTCAAGGTCGGTATGGTGTTATTTTTTGTCAAACAAAAATGAAGTTTTTGAGAATTTAAAAAGTTTCTATGAATTGATATTAACTCAGTTTAAGAAAAAAATTAAAGTGTTCTGAAGTGATAAGGGGACTGAATTTGTAAATAATAATATAAGCTTGTTTTGTAAAAATAAAGGGATTTTACACCAAACTACATGTTCCTATACACCACAGCAAAATGGTGTGGTGGAGAGGAAACATAGACACCTTTTAAACACAGCTAGGGCTTTGATGTTTCAGGGTGGTTTACCCTTGAGGTTTTGGTCAGACTGTATTCTATCTGCTGTATACCTGATTAACAGGTTACCCTCCTATGTGTTGAATAGTAAGAGTCCTTTTGAGGTTATGTTTGGATTTAAACCCTCCTTGTCTCATCTAAGGAACTTTGGATGTTTATGTTTTAGTACCGTTTTAAATGAGCCTGATAAGTTTGCATATCATGCAGACAAATGTGTTTTTCTTGGTTATTCTAACATAAAAAAGGGCTATAAATTGTGGAGTTTAGATAGTAAGAAAGTTTTCTATTCTAGAGATGTGAATTCTATGAAAATGTCTACCTTTTTAATCTTAAATCTTTTGATAATCAAGAAAATGTTTGTGAATTGAATCTGAATCATTTAAACTTTTTTGATACTATAACATCTGAAGTTCCTAACATGCCCAATGATGAAGAGGGTACAAGTGGTGCACATGATCATGTTAGTGATGATCAGCAACCACTGTCACCCTCTACATCAGCCCCTGTTTCTGGAGTTGCGCCTGGTCAACAAACAGAACAGGTTGGCAGTAGTGGTTTAGGTAACAGTGGTAGGGCAGAGGACACTTCTGGGTCAAATGATGACACTGTCCAATCTGAGGGCACACAATATGTTAGACGTTCTTCTAGAAATGTTTCTATGCCAAAAAGGTTTGATCAGTATGTTGTTGAAGGTAGGGTTAAGTATGGTATAGAAAAATCTGTTAATTACTCAAATTTGTCTTTTGATAATATGTGCTTTGTTTCAAATTTGAACAAAACTATTGAACCTACATGTTTTAATGAGGCTGTTAAGGATCCTAGGTGGGTAGATGCTATGAATAAGGAAATGGAAGCGTTGTATAAAAATGGTACTTGGACATTGGTTAATTTGCCTAAAGATAGAAAAGCCATAGGTTGTAAATGGATTTACAAAATTAAATATAAGTCTAATGGTGAAATTGAGAGGTTTAAGGCCAGGTTAGTTGCTAAAGGTTTTAGTCAACGAGAAGGACTTGATTTTGGAGAAACATTTTGTCCAGTCGTCAAAATGGTTACTGTTAGATGTGTTGTGATAACCGGTGATTTACGGCTCTAATTACGCAATTAACAGAAGTTTAAAACGATAATAAACAGTGTTTAAGACGCAAATTAACTTAATTAGGCCTTTGGAGTGCCTAGGAACGTCTATACGACTTTACAGTGCGCGAACGGTGGTTTACAGAGAAACCTGCTGAATATTACGCGACAACGAACTGATGCCGTACAAGATACTGACAACGCCGACACATATTAAATTTTTACGATATATTTTAGCTTCGTAATTTAATTTTTACATCCGTAGTTGAAACCGGCTCGAAAAACGGATTAAAGACGGCAACGATGTAATTTTTCGCGATTATTACAGTTATCGACGCACGAACGCGACTACGACGGATACCGACATTATTTTTACACGTTTATTATTTTGCTAGGCTACGGTGATTTCGGTTGCGAAAATGTGTCTTGTAGGAATTACGGGCCACTTACACGTGAGATGGGCTTGTGGGCCCTGGGCCCAAGCCCAAAACCCACAAGCCTAAATCTGCATATAATACATTAGAATCTTAACAAGATTTATAAAATCTATACAAGATTTATACAATATTTACACAATCTATAGTAAATCTCTACAAAATCCATACAAGATCTTTCAAGATCTCAACAAATCTCTATAAAAGACCATACCCTCCTCATTTCATTTTACACACACAAATGACAGACTTTGAGTCTGTCTTACCCTCCCTCACTATTTCACATAAAACAATCACCCACACCTCACACTTCCTCCCTCTCTCTCGAATACACATTCAGGCAACAACAAGCAGCATCATCCTCTCACCACTCCCTCTCCCTTCTCGGTGAAGACCAGACCGGCGGAGCTCCGGCTGGCCAGGCGGTGCGGCGACAAGCAACAGTGGAATGGCAGAGCTAAGTGACCGGCGGCGGTTGTTCCAGCCAACGACAACCCCCTCCCCCTCCACGTCAGCTGCAACCTACAACACCCACACCCGACCACCACCACCACAGTCCGGTGGTGGTGCGGCGACGGTAACGAGCAGAGAGAGAGAGGAGAGAGAGTGTCGACGAAGAGGAGAGAGAGAGCGATGGTGATGAGCGGCGCCGCCGCTCACGGCGGGGGCGGTGGAGGAGCCGGCAGTTGATTGCGTTGAAGACGCGAGTTCCGGTAAGGCGTGGTTTCAAATTTTCCTTCTTTTCTTCTCCTCCTCTGTTTTCTAATGTTGAAGGTGCTCGGGTCAGATTTTGGGAGTTTCGGGTCTCATTTTGGGACAAAGTTACCTTGGTTCAGATTTCAACTCGGTTTTGGGTGCGGCTTGGGTCTCGGCTCAGACTACACGGTCAACTGAAGTCAACTCAGATTTGGTGCGAATCTCAGCTCAGCTGTGATTCGGGTCTAGTCAATAGCACGGTTTGGTGTTCGGGTCAACGCTAGTCAACCGGTCAGCTTCGGTCAATCGTTCAAAGTTAGTCAAAACGCAGTTAACTCAAAGACCCGGTAAAGATATAAACACGCGAAAGTTTTGTTTATATTGTTAGACATTTTATAGTTACGCGAACCGAGCTCGAACCATCGTTTATACGTTTAGTGATTTATTTATGTTTTGACATTGTGACGAACTATATATTGTTGATTACGTAGCGTTGAATTAGCGTCGAATGAATTCTGAAAATATAATGACAACTTGTGTTGTCGGGGCGTCCAAAAACAGAGGAAACTCTGCCCGTTTTTCGAGAAAACCCGTAAAAACGAAACGTGTCTTTATTATGAAACCAAAAACAATCGATGTCAAGTACCTTTTAATAAAAACAAATGCAACGTATATTATTTGCGGCGATATAATATAACTTACAAAACACTTGCATAACCCTTCGACGAAAGCCGTTTTTCAAGATAACAAAACTTGATAGTTTTATAAAACAAGTATAACTAACTATATGTTTCAAACGTCTAACGATTCGAATCCTTTAATTTAAAACAAATATAGTTTACATACTTACTTTGAACATCAAAATGTCGGACATTTCTTTCTATGTTTAGTCTAAACATTGAAAGCTCGAAAAGTCTTTTATAAATAAATATAGTTTTTATATTTATTTCAAACATCGCGTAACACGAATTCGTGTTTATAAAAATAAATATAGATTTTATATTTATTTCAAATATCGTACCACACGAATTCCTTTATAAAAATAAATATAGTTATTATTTATTTCAAACTTCAAACAACTCGATGATACTTTCGCAAAATAAATATAACTTTTTATTACAAACGCCGAAACGGCATATAAGAATATTTTGACAAAAGTCATACGAAACGCGATATATAATACGAGTTTTTATATATTATTTTCGCGTAAATATTCCTATACACACATACGACTTCTCAAAACGAGCTAACAAGTATAACTTCTTCGCTTATTTTAAGTTAACAATTTACCGTCAAATCGTTCGGTCAACGATTCGGTAGAGCTCGGTAACACGTAGATTTTTTACCGCATTAATTAGAAACTTATAAGATATTCCGTATTAGGAATATTGTATAATGCACGCTAGCGAGTCTCGTCTTGGAAACGACATCACGAAGTCGTATTTAGCTAGCTTTACACAGGAATATTCAGGTGAGTTCATAACCCCACCTTTTACAGTTTTACATTTTTCTAAATGTTTTCGGGGTGGAAAGACATGCACTTTTTGCGAAGCATACAAGGTTTTCAATAAACATGAATTACATATTTCTAAACCATTTTACAAACAAGTGTTAACTGACACAAATGGTTTACGAGAAGCTTATGTTTTATACCGGTCTTTCAAACAAGCGTACTTTTCGAAATATGTATACACACGAATTCTAAGCCCAGTGAGTTCATGCTCCCCCTTTTCTTTAACTGTTTTTGGTTTTATAACTTCGGGGGTGAAATACATGTTACAACTGTTACAATGTTTACAAATGGTATGATGGAGTACAAAAACATTCAAGTGAAACATTCTAGATCATGTCCCGAATAGGGTACCATAAGCACCATTAATCAACGTATACATTCAGACCGCAGAACAAAAGGTTAGATCTAATGGGTTTCAGGCAACCCCACTCTTGGCCTACTTCTACCAATGAGTGCTTCTGTGTCTCAGTCAAAATTGACAAAAATGCCTAGGTTTTGTGGCTTCCTATGTCGTGACACATGTTAGTGGCCTTGCAAACCACTAGCGATCTCAAACATTCATAGTACTCAGTTACAGATACATTCTATATGATACATACAAACATTCATAGTACTCAGTTACAGATACATTCTACATGATATATACAAACATTCATAGTACTCAGTTACATATACATTCTACATGATACATACAAACATTCATAGTACTCAGTACAGAAACGTTTTACAAATTACATACCATGTTTTCACACAAAGTTTCCGTATAACATGACAAGAAAATGATTTTAAATTCGTTTTCTCAACAATACTTCAAAAACCGGTTATTCAAAAAGATTTATTTCTAATCTTTTACAAACAAACTATGAACTCGCTCAACTTTATGTTGATTTTTCGCATGTTTCTTTCTCAGGTTGCATTTCTAAGACAAGGCACGGTTGGAATAGGAGAACCATTGGAGATACGAGTACTTAGTGGCGTTCAATTTCTAGAAAGTCTTTGCTTATTTGCTTCCGTTGTGCAATGAAGATACCAGTCCAGTCACGCCAATGCTCTGATATTCGGGGTGTGACATGTGTCTTAAGTTTGGCTTTAAAAAATAATTGGCAAATCTATCAATTGGATGTTAATAACGCATTCCTTTATGGGTCTATTTCTGAAAATGTTTATATGAAACTTCCACCTGGTTATTTTCCTGAAAATGAGACTCGTGTGTGCAAATTAGTCAAGTCTTTATATGGGCTTAAACAAGCCCCGAGGAAGTGGAATGAAAAACTAAACGAAGTCTTAATTAAAATGGGTTTTGTGCAGTCTATATGTGATCATTCCATGTATATTCTTTCCAATAAGTCTGTGTTTGTTGTTCTTTTAGTCTATGTGGATGATATTGTTGTTACTGGAAATTCTGAAGTAGATATTGTTAGAATTAAAAAGGTTCTTAGTGATAATTTTCAAATCAAGGATTTGGGTGTGTTGAAATATTTTCTTGGTATTGAGGTCTTGTATGTTGAAAGTGGTATTTGCTTAAATCAATGTAAGTATTGTCTTGAACTTCTTAATGAGTTTGGGTATCTAGGTGTCAAACCGGTGAACACCCCTATAGAACAAAGTCATGTTGTAGTTAACAAGTTAAATCAAAATCAAAATGCCGTTAAGGACGTTACAAATTTTCAAAAACTCATTGGCAAATTAATATATCTGTCTATTACTAGACCAGATATAAGTTATGCCGTTCAGTTCTTAAGTCAGTTTATGCATTCACCACAAGAAAGTCATTTACAAATTGCATTAAGACTGCTTAAATATCTAAAACAATCTCCAGGCAAAGGGATTATGTTTAAAAAAGAAAATGACTTTGTTCTAAGGGGTTTTGTCGATTCTGATTGGGCTAAATGTTTAGCTACTAGGAAATCTGTTACTGGGTATGGTATATTTCTGGGGAAACTCGCTTGTTTCATGGAAATCAAAGAAACAAAGTGTTGTTGCGAGATCTACTGCTGAAGCTGAGTATAGAGCAATGTGCTCAGCTTCATGTGAAGTCATGTGGATCATAAACGTTTTAAAAGAGTTAAATGTCGAGTACAAGTTACCGGTTAAGTTATTTTGTGATAGTCAGTCAGTTATTTCTATAGCGTTTAATCCGGTTTTTCATGAACGGACTAAACACTTTGAGATTGATTTGCAATTTTTGCGAGAAAAAATTGCAAGTGGGGGGGGGGATAGTGCACGGTCCTCCCAACCGCCGGAGTGATCCCACTTCGGGAGCCGCTACCCGACCAAGCTAGCTCCGCGGTGAATTCCCCTTACCGAGTTCTTATCCTGGGCGACATATGCCACTCCCAAGACTCGAACCCGGGACCTCTGGGAAGAGGTGGGTGTCGGTGGCCAACTGGGCTACCCCAGTTGGTTAAAAAAAAAATTTGCAAGTGGTATTGTTCTTCCTGAGAAAATTGCATCTGATGATCAGTTGGCTGATTTATTCACCAAAGGGTTGAATAGTTATCAGCATCAGAACTTGTGCGTAAAGCTGGGTATGTTTGACATATTTGCTGTATGAATTACGGGGGGATGTTAAAATGTAACATTTCATTTTTATCTAATTCATACATCATTTTACTTATTGGGCCGGTTATATGTTATATTTGCAACTGGGCTCCTATATTTGCAACTGGGCTTATGAGTGTATAAAGTGTGCAGGTTGGAAGTTCAAGGGGCGATCTGTAACATTTGTTTGTTTGTGGTATAAAAGAGAAGAAGCTAGGGTTCTGGATCATTCCATCTCTCGCACACCAGTCACTCACTTCACCTACCTTTTATATCTCAGTCTGTTACAAGATTCCATACGGTTACACGTTGTTATTGTTGTTGATCCAGTGTGTGGATCTTATTTTTCAGTTGATCCGTCTTGTAGATCTATTGTCGTTGCAGATTTTCAAGTTGTTGATCCGTCTGTGGATCTATAGTTGCTGCAGAATTTGTAGATCTTTCTGTTTTGGTTTTATCGTTCTAAATAATCAACTGATAATCATCAGTTGATTATATCTTGTATTGTTCATATTTCCGATCTTACACTTTGTAAGATCAAGGGTGGTTTGGGTGTTTTTCTGGGTTGGTTAAGAAATAAAAAATTTACGTCACGGTTTTGTCGCTATTTCTGGTGTTGTTCATTTGTCTTGATTAATAGCTGTTCATACCATTTTATAATTATTCAATCATGAGAAGGGGCTGTTAACGAGCGGAGCTCATCTGGGCCTACTCGAGCTCGAATTTTAAATCAAACTGAGGTTTGGGGCTCGAGCTAGACTCGAATTAAATTCGAGCTAGCTCGGTTAGGCTTAAGTTAGCTCGACTTAACCGAGAACAATTAAATTTACTAGTATAAAAACACAAAAACATGATTCAGATGCAATGGAATGTACCAACGGGCTAATGTGCAACTTTCTTTTGCCAAAGGACAAAATATGTAAGTTTCGCTTATTAATTCTTTTGTTGGCTTACCAATAGGGCGGTGGTCCATTAGAAAAGGCAAAGCCTTTAAACACCTAGGTGTTGACTTACCAATAGGGTGGTGATCCATTGACAAAGACAAAACCTTTAAACACATAGGTTTAGGAGGGGGAGGTGTTGGGTTCAAGTCGCACAAACTACAGAGATTAAAAGAAATTCGCGATTCAAAAAAAAATATTCTTTTGTTTGTTAGATTAAATATATTAAATATATTTTATCAAGTGGCCAATATAATCATTTATTTATATTAGATTAAAATATTTAAATTATACCTTATTATAATATTCATTGGTAATTGTTGATGGACCGTATTACCCTTACTAACTAATAAAGGTTTCCCCTTAGAGTTAATTTAGGGGGATAACTAAAGAGGTTAAAGGGTTAGACGTTACACATAACATCAAGAAAAATCATCCCCCCTCTCTCTCCACAATATTCACGAGTTCATAACATCTAATAGCTTTCATAATCCTCACCGCTAATATACACCCTAAACGGAAACTAGATCAAACTGACAATTATGTCGTCTACATTTATCCCTGTTGCGGTAGCTGGCTTACTAGGTACATTTTTACATGTTTTCCATTAAAAATGTTGTTTTCAGGGTTTAACTACATTGCGTTTTGGCGTTGATTTCAAGTTAGTAAATCATAGTTTATGGGTAGGGCGTCTGTGTTACTTTGTTTTAGAACATGAGATGATGGCTTTGGGGATTTTTGTTCACATAAACATATTTTTTGCATGGATTTATGTTTTAAGTTGCTTTCTTTATTCTTCTGCCAACATATTGGGATGAAAGAAAATATATTGATGACATGAATCAAGTGGCGCGAGAGGTAACTCAAGCGAGAGGTAGTTGGCTGAGCTTCAGCTCTTATGGCATGATTATAGTTTATAATTAGCTTTTTGTTTAATATAATTATTATATTAATTTTGGTTTGTGTCAATTTATCATGCCTAAATTGAGCTTTGATTGAAACTGGTCGATTTGGAAAAAAACAAAATCAACATGGGATTGTTTGTATGGCGGTTTCGACAACATTGACATTGTCAACGGCATTTGAAGGGGAATTTGTGGTTTCATATGAAGAAACTTGGATTAGTATTTGCACTATTTTGTTCACATATTATGTATTGTTTATTTATGGGTTATAAATGACTTGTTTTCTTTTAGGAGAAACCTACATCAGGGAGCTTTCACATGTTTACCCTATACTTCTTTATATAAAAATGTTTAATTTTAGACAAAAATTGTGAGGTTCAAATCAACTCAACCCGTTTGACATTTAGCAAAAGATTATCAAGATGAGCTATTGATGGGCTGGCTGTCTAATAAGCTTATCATTGATAAGATATCCCTAATAAATAAATACCAAACTTAAAATTCAAGTTTTAAACAATTTATATGGTTTTTAGGACAAATTTATGTGAAATGTAGTCTCAAAGAGTTCAAAGATTGCAACATCTTCCTGTTGTACTTCTTACTTTGCACACAACTTGCACACTAGAGTGACTACAGTGTATGAAAGGTTACTGAACAAAAAGTTTTATTGGAATCACAGGCAAACAATTTTGAATGGGTCAAATAGGTGCCAATAAAGGTTGCGTGTTTTGTACTTTATGTTTGCAAGAAGATGAGTCAGTTGAACACGTCTTTGGCTCATGTCAAATGGCTAATGTAAGCTTGGGCAGCGGTGGATAGCTGGTGCGGGTGTATCCCGATAGTTATGCTGTTGAAATATCAAGATTGGAGACTAAAGTGTTGGAAAAAGCTAGGTTGGTTTTTTATACTACGTGTTGGGTTTTATGGAAAAACATGAATGAGATTACTTTAACCATTATTGATATAAAATTCATCTATAAACATCAAAGAACATTTGTAATGCTTGTTTCCCTTCTGTATTGTTTCTGTTTGGCCATCTAGCAGCCTGCTAGCTTGGCGTTTTTATTAAAATGGTTGTTCGAAAAAAAAGTATATGCATCCACGATTAAATAGTATATATCCAAAAATACCCGATAAACCATGACTTATACCAATGAGGTGGTGGTCCATTAGCAAAGACAAAACCTTTAAATACCTTGGGAGAGGAAGGTTTTGGGTTCAAGTCACATAGACAACAAAGAATAAAAGAAATTTGCCGTTAAAAAAAAAGAAAAAAAGGAAACCATGACCTATGAACATAGTTTGTTTTTCTTTTCTAATCTAACTAATAGAGCTTATCTATGAGGATGAACTGCTAGAATTTCTTAGATAACAACATATGCCTAATTTCTTTCAGTAAACTTATTAGACTTTATATTATTTGATATCGTGGTATATATTTTAATGTGATTATTCTATATTCATTGCAAATAAAAATAAAAAAAAGGTAAGGCATGCTTCTTTTATCAAATCCATCCTTTACAACATACAAATTTATTCATTTTTCTCTTACATTCAAATCCATCCTTTAAATTACTATGTTTATGACTTATACTTTATTATATGTGTGTTTGGATTTTCATTTTTAAATTACTACGTTTATGACATATATTTTTCATATTCGTATATTTGGTATTATTTAACTGAGAACATTAATGTTCATGACATAGATATACTACATCAATACAACAAATAAGAAAACTAGCAGACGTACGATACAATATAATCTCGAGATGATTGATAAACTAACAGAAAATAAGTTTTAGGTTGTAAATTGTAGGCGCCGCCGCATCGCACGGGTCCCCTGCTAGAATAAGTGTGTGTGTGTATATATATATAGTGTGAGTTTCATTGGGGAACACTAAAAAAGTGGGGAACTGGGGAACACTCTTAAAAATTTAACTTAACATGTTAAAAATTAATTTTTTAAACATCTTTTTCTGCGCTTCTCCTTATATATACTTGTAGAAGCATTTTTAATAAAAAAAAATCAAAAACGAAAAATATTAAAAAAAAATTAAAAAAAGGCTTAAAAAAAATTTTTAGAATTTTTTTTTATCCGACTAGTTTCTCCTCCTTTTTATAAAGAAAAGCGCTGAAAAATTTTTTAAATTTTTTTTTTTTAACATGTTAAGTTAATTCTATAAGATATAACTGTTTTTTAAACATTTTTTTATATTTTTAGTTTATGATTTTTTTTTTATTAAAAATGTTTCTACTTGTATTTATAAGAAAAAGCGCTGAAAAAAATTTAGAAAATGTTTTTTTTTAACATGTTAAGTATAATTTTTAAGAGTGTTCCCCCGTTCCCCACTTTTTTAGTGTTCCCCAATAAACCCTCCCCTATATATATATATAGGGAGGGGCTCATGCGAGAACCACCCTTATTGTGAGAACCTTGAGAACCAATGTGAACACAACCTAAAATAGCTAAAAAAACCTAACCCCCACCCCCCAAAAACCTAAACCCCCCCACCCCCCCCCCCCCCCCAAAAAAAAACCTAAACCCCCCTCCCCCACCCACCAAAAACCTAAGCCCCCCCCCCCCCCCAAGCTAAAATGCTAAAAACTAAACCCCCAAAAAACCTAAAAAAATCTAAAAAAATAAAAAAAAAATCTAAAATTTTTTTTTTGATTTTTTTAATATTTTTTAGGTTAAAATCGCTACTTTTCGAAACAAAAAAAAAACTTTTTTTTAAAAAAAAAAAAAAAATTAAAAAAAAAAACATTTTTTTTTTTTTTGCTTCGAAAAGTAGCGATTTTAACCTAAAAAATATTAAAAAAATAAAAAAAAAAATTTTGTGCGATTTTTAGCTATTTTTAGGCATTTTTGGTGTGTTCACATTGGTTCTCGCGGTTCTCACAATAAGAGGTGGTTCTCGCATGATCTTCTCCCTATATATATATATATATATATATATAAAGGCTCAGTTTTTGAGAGGATACAACACAAAGAAAAAGAAACGAGAAAAAAACAGAACATTCGCTGCGTCAAATTTTTTAAACCAAACAAAATATTCGCTACATGTTTAATAACCAACAATTTGGTGATGATATTAATAGTGAGTTAACGATCGTAAATCATCATGCTATGTTTAACAGTTTGAAGTCAATGGCTACATAATAAAAGTTATCCACTTGGGTAGAGCATAATAATGTTAGAGAGTTAGATAAAGTTTAAAATAGTAAGAGGTCAAGGATTCAATTCCCTTCATGTAGAAAGTTATTAATAAAACTAAAAAAAGAAAAAAAAAAACGAGACACGTCGTGAAATAGATTATTATAAAAGAGTAAAAATATATTAACTTCATCGAAAATTTTTCTATATTATATTGATTATCATATTTAATAATAAGATATATTTGAATGTATAGATTGTATAGCAAATGTATTAATGATAAGCACATATACTAATTCAGAAGAATATCAAACAAATACGGGAAAAATCTTCTTGTGAGAATTGAACCCAATATCTCATGGTTTTTAAATCTTTTCTCACCCTCAAAATGTCACTAAACTATAATGTCATTGTTGAACAAATATTATTTTGTTATGAATATCACATAGAGTTTAGCATGTAGATCAAGATTTACCTTTAAGATTTTACCCAAGCAAGTGGATGAACTCTTTGTCAAACTTATGGGTAACCTTGTCTACTAAATAGTTAATATTGTCCACCAAATAGTTAACCTTGTCCACCAAATAGTTAATCTTTTTGTAGTATAAATACTAGCTCAAGATAGAAGGAAAAATGCACCTCATGTATACATTTTTATAAGTTATACAACTGATGCGTGTGAAGTGTTATATATATTAGGTGTATATTTTAAGCCCCTTTAACACTTTTTAGTCAAGTTTTAAATTTATAAAACACGATATTTACTAACACTAGACACACATATGGGCAAGTGCACCCATCGTGAGCGTAGTATAGTGTTGGTAAGATACCGAGGTCGTCCAAGGACACAAGAGCTTTTAGTACCGGTTTATCCTCAACGTCTAATCAAAATAAAAAGTTTAGAAAAATGTTTTAAACTAAGAAAAATAAAAACTAACTAAAAATGCTAAAAAAAGTAAAAATAAAAGAAAAAACAGATAGACAAGATGAATCACTTGGTTCCGACTCGTATCTAGTGTAACCTTTGATTATTTCCGCACTTTTGCACTATTTTAAGAGATTATCTTAGTTATTGTAGTAGGCCCCTCTTTTGAAGGTGACGTTACCCTCACCCCAGTAGTTTGAGTCAGCAAGAATACAATCCTAAAAGGGTGGATTATTGGAAGATAATTAATTAAGTTATTAATGCAAATTATGGTAGGCCCCTCTTTTGGAGGTGGCGTTACCCTCGACTAAGTAGTCTGAGTCAGCAAGGATACAGTCCTAAATAGCCGGGTTATAGTATTAATAGTAGTTAACTTATGAGGGGATCAAAGAGTTTGGACTCCCGCCATCCAATACCGTTAAGTATTGAAGGAGGTCCTACTAAATTTGAATCAGGTCCATTGCAGGACCTCTAAACGCTGAACAATGGCAAGACCTTTACCAAACTGTTCCCTTAACCCCCGACCAGGTAGCCAACATACCTCCATATAGACCGTGGAGATATGAATGGTGAAAATCTTTTATTTTATATAGACAGTAAAATAATTTCAAGACACACGGACAAACGATAAGGAAAGAGCACCTTCAACATAAGCAACTAGTTATTAAAGTCATTAATACAAAACCAAGTAAAAAGTGCAAAAGATTAGAAATAAAAAGTATTACACTAGACACTTTGTCTTCACCAAGTGATGTAAGAGGACTTAGGCAAACATGGCCTTGATTATCAAGAACTCTTACGATCAATCTTGGATCCCGAGACGACTCACACACTCTACGATGGACAATGGATGATGGTGGTGGATGATGGTGTTATGGTGGTGGTGGGTGGTGGGTGAAGTGTGAGAGAGGTGGTGTGCCAAGGGATGGTTTGAGCTTGAGCCAAGCACTCCTATTTATAGCCTGTACAGAAGCCTGGACACGGCCCCGTGTCCACCCTTTTCTCTTTCTTCATCATTTATTGCAGCTTGTCTTATTAGTTGACCACGCCCCCGTGTCCGCTGAGCACGACCCCGTGTGCAGAAGAATCTTTGTACTATGAAGATTTGCCTGGATTCTGCGAATCTTATAGTTGACCACGGCCCCGTGTCCGCTGAGCACGGCCCCGTGGTGGGCAATAGAAGCTTCTACAACTTTGTCTTTTCTGCAGACAGTTGAGCACGCCCCGTGTTCGCTGGACACGCCCCGTGTTCGCTGGACACGCCCCGTGTTCGCTGGACACGCCCCGTGTTGAGCTGAGCACGCCCCGTGCTCAGCTGGGCACAGCCCCATGCTCAGCTTTCTTCTTGTTTTTGCTTTGGGAGATGCTGTCGAGGAGTCGGGCATGCCACGTTTCTTCCTTTTCTTTGTATTTATGTTGGTTTTGGCTGTATATTTGTTCCTTTTGTTCGTTTAAGCTCATTTGATCCTGAAAATACAAAAGGAAGACAAAAGCACACTTTTTCTAACATTAGTACTAAAAAGGGGTTAGTTTTATGCCTCATTTGATGTAATTTATAAGTTGCATTTTACACACATCAAATACCCCCACACTTGAATCTTTGCTTGTCCTCAAGCAAAACTCTTTATAATGTGGCTTACACTCCCAAATGGAATGGGTAGAAGAGAAGGTTTTAGGGCTTGTCATAGAGTGTTGGGATTTCCAAGATTCTTTATTTAGTTTTATTTTCATTTATTTACAATACTATTCGTCATGATTTATTTAAAACTTTTCATAAGATAAATTACTTATTAGGGCATAACATGCCTCTTTTAAAATTCTCTTTATATACAAGTTCACATACCTCACGGGGGATCACTCAATACTCGGCCGAAGATGTATTTCAGTGAATCACTCGAGAGCGGCATGGAACTTACTCCTACCATAGGCTTGCCAAGCAATCAATCCTCCTCCGTTTTAACTATATACCTTTGTAAATATCAAGAGGGCTTTTGGGTGAAGGGTTAGGCTTGGGTTAAAGGTAGGTGGTTGGGTTAGTGGTTAGTAGAAAAGGGCTAAAAACGTAACAAGCGTCGGTTTTCATAAGACTTTTTTTTTTTTTTTTTGTAACTTTTATTTTGATGAAGCTTTTATTCAAACAAAGTTATTTTTGATGAACTTGTTTGTTTATTTCTTTTGCTTCATCATCAATACTATTTTTTTTTTTGAAAGTCATACGGAAAACCGAGCTAGTTACTAAAACAAAGGGTTAAAAATGAAAAAGGTTTTGGTGGGTGAAAAGGTGTTTGGTTTGGGTTATGAAATGAAAAGGTTTATGCTCAAAGGGGCTAACTAGGAGGATTTTGGGTAGGTGATAAAAAAAAATAATGGTGTAGAAATAAAAAGGGTTAGTCCTAATACCTCCATCATTTACTTACTCGGGTTTAAGTTGGTAAGGACTGGGAATGTATCGTCGTGGCAAGTTCTAGAGTTGTAAGAACCAAGCGGCTATTCACACAAGAAACGAAAAATGAGCATTTAATTTAAAGATATGTATTTGTGTGCTCAATAAAGGCTCAAAACTCACTTTTGTGGGAATGGATTTTTATGTGATCAAGTATATATAATCAAATTTTAACTAAGTTTGCCATGCCTTTTCATAATTTTCTTATGTTGGTTCTTTTTATCACGACGCTATCGGTTGTAAATTTATAAAAATATGACATTTTTAGAATTTTGAAATTCCCAAATTAAACCTAGACAAGTAAAAAAAATGAAAATTTTGAAAAAAAATTTGGGGTGATTAGCGGTTCCAATAGAGTTTTGTGTAAGGCTTGTAATTAGGACTTGCAAGATTCAAGGTTTTAGCATCCCCCCCACACTTAAATTACACATTGTCCTCAATGTGTCCCAAAAAATATGTTTTTCGGTTGATTAAAATGTGTAAAAGTGGGTTAAAAACAAGATTTTATGGTACTGGGTAGCTGAACACGGGGTGGTGTTGGCTGAGCACGGCCCAGTGTCCAGACTGCCAGTACCAAAAGTAAACAGAAGGCTGGGCACGGGGGCGTGTCCAGTGAGCACGGCCCCGTGTCCAGGTACCTGAACTGGGCATTTTCTACAGAACCTCGGGCACGGGGCGTGTTGGGGTGAGCACGGCCCCGTGCTGAACTTGCTGTAATGAAGAAAAGTTGTCGGGAGGCTCTGTTTTTGTGCATGCGTTGTTGGTTCAAGCTTCCCTTAGTATCCTTCACCATTCCGAGTGTGTTTTATTCCTGAAAATTAAAACTAAACTAGAAAATATAAAAGTTAAACTAATCTAAAACTAAGGATAGTTCCGCGGAATGCCTCCGTGGTGCGCCACGTTTATAAGGGTCCTTGGCTAGACCCACCTTATCAGGTGGTTCTGGCTCATCTTCAATTAGGGGGTCGTCATTGCCGAATGGATATTTCATTGATCGCTCAAGGTCGACACTTTTTTTGAATGCCCCTAATTGAAGAGGTAGATTGTTGTACTTCCGGTTTTTCAAAGCTTCGTGTGTTTTCACAAATGGTCGTCCCAACACTAGAGGAGCGTCATCAAGGATGACAAAGTCGTTTGGGATTACCATTTGATTTGTTTGAACCAAGATATCCTCAACTATACCGATTGATTTTATTACTTTCCGATTGGATAGAAAAATGGGTATTTGAAGTGGAGAAAAATCACTAATACTTAATTTTTCGAAAATGTAGTTAGGCATTATGTTAACACAAAGATCTTTATCGATTGTGACATTACTAATAAACGAATTTTGAAAGAAACATGGAACCGGTGTGATGTTAATTTCAAATGGGTCTTCTTTTATTAGTGAGGTTTGATCATTAGTTAACTTAACACTTACCGTTTCGTCAATTTTTGTGTTAGTGTTTAACTCTTTTAAAAACTTAGCATGAGTGGGTACTAAACAATGATTTTCAAAAGAAGGTGACAAGAGATTAATTTCTTCAAAATTAGACTCTTCTTGAATTTTAACGTTGTCGGACTCACCTTTTTCGTTGTTTAACTCATGTGTCGGTTTTTCACTTATTTGTTCTTCCATTTTTACACTTTCAGTTATCTCTTCCTTTTTTAATTCTTCTCTTGCGCGGGACTCCTCTTCCCTTGCGCGAGATTCTTTTATACATCGATCGATAACTCTAATGTGTTCTAATATCCTCTCGGTTACTTCGGTTATAGAAAAAGAATCGGGATTTTCAAAGCTTGAATCCGGTTGTTCGATCCTTTGTTCCTCATAATACCCATATGAAGTAGATGGTTCACACCATTGTTCTTCATTGTAAGCATATGATGGATAAGGTTCGTAATTTTGTTCTTCATAATACTCATATGAGGTGGGTTGTTCACGCCATGGTTCCTCATAGTAAGCATACGGAGGTGGTGGCTCATATCTTGGTTCCTCAAAGTATGAGTATGAAGGCTCATACCTTGGTTCATCAAAATATGAGTATGAGAGAGGAGGTTCATACCTTTGGTCTTCATAGGATGTGTATGAAGTCGATGGCTCGTACCTGGGCTCCTCATAGTAGGTGTATGAATTGGATGGTTGATATGAGTGATTATTTTGAACCGAGTGTGTGTTACGACAATTAGTGCAATAATTACCCCTATAATCATCCTCATCATAGGTGTAGTTGTAACCTCCTGAGTATTGATCCATAGGAATCACTCAGCAGACCACAACCAAGTCTCGAGATCAGAAAACAAAAATAAAAACGGAAACAGAGGCTGGACACGGCCCCGTGTGGAGTGGACACGGCCCCGTGTTCAGGATCTGTATCTGGGCGTTTTAATTAAATTTACTGATTTCGTTGAGCACGGGGCGTGTTCAGTGAGCACGGCCCGTGTTCAAGCTACTGTTACTGGGTGTTTTTATGAAAATGTGCAGCACGGCCCCGTGTTCAGTGAACACGGCCCCGTGTACAGGTTACTGTAAATGCAAATCTAAACTAAAATGCAGAAAAATGCGCGCGTTTTAAAAAGGTTTTGAAAAACTGATTAGGCCGTCGATTTTAAGCTTTCTTAAAATCCTTGTGTCCCCGGCAACGGCGCCAAAAACTTGATGCGTGTGAAGTGTTATATATATTAGGTGTATATTTTAAGCCCCTTTAACACTTTTTAGTCAAGTTTTAAATTTATAAAACACGATATTTACTAACACTAGACACACATATGGGCAAGTGCACCCATCGTGAGCGTAGTATAGTGTTGGTAAGATACCGAGGTCGTCCAAGGACACAAGAGCTTTTAGTACCGGTTTATCCTCAACGTCTAATCAAAATAAAAAGTTTAGAAAAATGTTTTAAACTAAGAAAAATAAAAACTAACTAAAAATGCTAAAAAGTAAAAATAAAAGAAAAAAACAGATAGACAAGATGAATCACTTGGTTCCGACTGGTATCTAGTGTAACCTTTGATTATTTCCGCACTTTTGCACTATTTTAAGAGATTATCTTAGTTATTGTAGTAGGCCCCTCTTTTGAAGGTGACGTTACCCTCACCCCAGTAGTTTGAGTCAGCAAGGATACAATCCTAAAAGGGTGGATTATTGGAAGATAATTAATTAAGTTATTAATGCATATTATGGTAGGCCCCTCTTTTGGAGGTGACGTTACCCTCGACTAAGTAGTCTGAGTCAGCAAGGATACAGTCATAAGTAGCCGGGTTATAGCATTAATAGTAGTTAACTTATGAGGGGATCAAAGAGTTTGGACCCCCGCCATCCAATACCGTTAAGTATTGAAGGAGGTCCTACTAAATTTGACCCAGGTCCATTGCAGGACCTCTAAACGCTGAACAATGGCAAGACCTTTACCAAACTGTTCCCTTAACCCCCGACCAGGTAGCCAACATACCTCCATATAGACCGTGGAGATATGAATGGTGAAAATCTTTTATTTTATATAGACAGTAAAATAATTTCAAGACACCACGGACAAACGATAAGGAAAGAGCACCTTCATCATAAGCAACTAGTTATTAAAGTCATTAATACAAAACCAAGTAAAAAGTGCAAAAGATTAGAAATAAAAAGTATTACACTAGACACTTTGTCTTCACCAAGTGATGTAAGAGACTTAGGCAAACATGGCCTTGATTGTCAAGAACTCTTACGATCAATCTTGGATCCCGAGATGACTCACACACTCTACGATGGACAATGGATGATGGTGTTATGGTGGTGGTGGGTGGTGGGTGAAGTGTGAGAGAGGTGGTGTGCCAAGGGATGGTTTGAGCTTGAGCCAAGCACTCCTATTTATAGCCTGTACAGAAGCCTGGACACGGCCCCGTGTCCGCTGGACACGGCCCCGTGTCCGCTGGACACGGCCTCGTGTCCGCCCTTTTCTCTTTCTTCATTTATTGCAGCTTGTCTTATTAGTTGACCACGCCCCCGTGTCCGCTGAGCACGACCCCGTGTGTAGAAGAATCTTTGTACTATGAAGATTTGCCTGGATTCTGCGAATCTTATAGTTGACCACGGCCCCGTGTCCGCTGAGCACGGCCCCGTGGTGGGCAATAGAAGCTTCTACAACTTTGTCTTTTCTGCAGACAGTTGAGCACGCCCCGTGTTCGCTGGACACGCCCCGTGTTCCCTGGACACGCCCTGTGTTGAGCTGAGCACGCCCCGTGCGCAGCTGGGCACAGCCCCATGCTCAGCTGGGCACAGCCCCATGCTCAGCTTTCTTCTTGTTTTTGCTTTAGGAGATGCTGTCGAGGAGTCGGGCATGCCACGTTTCTTCCTTTTCTTTGTATTTATGTTGGTTTTGGCTGTATATTTGTTTCTTTTGTTCGTTTAAGCTCATTTGATCCTGAAAATACAAAAGGAAGACAAAAGCACACTTTTTCCAACATTAGTACTAAAAAGGGGTTAGTTTTATGCCTCATTTGATGTAATTTATATGTTGCATTTTACACACATCAACAACTCTCTTCTTCTTTCTCTTATAACATTTCTAAAGTTATTAAAGTTTTAGCACTAATCTTGTGTTAATCCTTGTTATATTATAACACGTTATCAGAACGAGGCTCTAGCCAAGGAAACATTCAAGCAATTATAATCAAAGTAAGCATTTGATTAATATATAAACTATAATTATTATGATAAACTAATATCAGTGCAGATGTATCTTACGATGGATATACGATCGTTGTTGGACTACAAAAACGTAACATGTCTTTTTATGTATCGTGGGATTGTTTTCCTTTAGGAGACCCTGTTATCCAGACACTCCTATCATAAAAACAATTAAGTCCCATACTTAAAAAATGAAAAATAAAATAAAGAGACTGAAAGACTTGATAGCACTTATATTTATTTATGCATCTAACTTTTATTTATACGTACATACTAACATTTAATTTAGAGTTTACATTCATGTATACTAACATTTTTATTCTTATTATTATACATCCTAATTTTATATCTTATAAAATAACATTTCCTTAATACATATACATATATATATATATATAACCGTTGTACAACAGCTATAAAACGGTAATATAACCGTTACAAAACGGTTATAATTTATCACTATAAATAACCAATTATCAATCTCATTTTTTCCACAGCAAACACTCTTCTTCTCAATATATATATATATATATATATATATATAACCGTTGTACAATGGCTATAAAACGGTAATACAACCGTTACAAAACGGTTATAATTTACCACTATAAATAACCAATTATCAATCTCATTTTTTCCACAGCAAACACTCTTCTTCTCAAAGTTATTCAAGAAAAATTTTCGAAGATGATTCACCCGGTTTTAATATTGGCCGGCATAATATTAATATTGTTGCCGACCTTAATATATGAGCTTCCACCTCATCTTTTTAGTGCTTATGTATTCATTTATTTGTTTATAGCTGTACCTTTGTATGTTATCTCATTTTTAATGAGTATTTAGATTTTAATATTTATCTTATTTATGTTTAGCAACAAAATGGCAAACATCGTAAAAATTGAATTTTCAGCTCTTAATATCACCGGAGAAAATTATATGCCGTGGACGGCACATATTAAGCGACATCTCAAGTCAATGGGTGTTTTGGAAACGATAACGGAGTGGAACGAATGTAGCGATCAAGACAAGGCAAAAGCCGATGTCTTCCTCCATAAACACATTGATGAGATGTTGCAATTTGAATGTTCAAATTTTGAGGATCCATACGTTTTGTGGGAAGATTTAAAAAGCAGATTTGATAATCAAAGGGAAGTTTTACTTCCCACTGCTAGAGATGAATGGAACAATCTCAGGTTCCAAGATTTTAAAAAGGTGAATGAATACACCTCTGCTTTGTTCAGGATATGCTCAACGCTCTGATTCTGTGGGCAAACTGTTACGGAGGAAGATATGTTGGAGAAAACTTTCTCCACATTTCATGCATCAAATATAAACTTGCAACAACAATATCGGTTGCAAAGGTTTCAAAGATATTCTGATCTAAATTCATTTCTCCTCGTAGCAGAGAAAAACAATGAGCTACTAATGAAAAATCTCAAGCTCGTCCCACTGGATCATTAGCCATTCCAGAAGCAAATGTTGTTATTAATGATGATACTAAAGACTCTGAAAGAAAATCGGGACGAGGCCGTGGCCATTTTGGTAAAGGTAATGGTCGCAATTATTCCTTCAAAAGAAATAATAATTTCCGAGGTAATTCCCATGGTCGTGGACGTGGTCGCGGTCGTGGTCGTGGTCGAAATCAAAGAACCCCCAATTACCACACTTCAAAAAATACCAATCCCAACCAGTATAACAAAAGGAATGAAGCTGGTAGGTCCGAAAACAATGGCACTTCTTGTTTCAGATGTGGAAGTGCAAAGCATTGGTCAAAGGCTTGTCGTACACCTTCACATTTATGTGAACTTTACCAAGCCTCTCTCAAAAGAAAAGAAAAGGAGATGAACCATGTGGATAATTTTAATGATATCAACGTCGAACTGAATGTCGCCGACTTTAACAATAACATGGAACTCTGAAATGAATGTTGCTAAACCATAATAATTATATGCAACAATTATGTAATTTCCTTTATTATAAGTATCTTTATTATGTTTCAGTAGTCTTTCTTTTCATGTAACGTTTTCAACTAATAAATAAACTTCTTATTATAAAATAATTCACAATGCCTTCATTATACACTTATTATTATTTCTCTTTATATTTTCAAGATTAAAATGAATACCACTGGAGCACAAGAGCAGACAAATGATGCAGATATATGTATAGCGGATAGTGGAGCCACACACACTATACTTAAATCTAAGAAATATTTTTATGAGTTGAAACCAACAAAAGAAACCGTTGATACAATATCAGGTCCTACAAACTTGATAGAAGGAGTGGGAAAAGCTAATTTAATATTATCAAATGGTACAAAGCTCTTAATAGAGAATGCTTTATTTTCCCCAAAATCAACAAGAAACTTGTTGAGTTTCAAAAACATATATCATAACGGATATGATACTCAGTCAAGGACTGTTGATAATAAGAAATATTTACACATCATGAGCAAAGACTATATATTGGAAAAACTGCCAATGCTCCACTCTGGTTTGCATTATACACATATTAATGTGCCTCAAGCACATATGGCAGTAAAGGAAAGTTCTTGTGATCCTGAGACATTTAACTTATGGCATGACAGACTAGGCCATCTAGGATCTACAATGATGAAAAGAATTATTGAAAACATTCATGGACATCCATTGAAATATCAAAAGATCCCCCAATCAGATAAAATGCCTCTATGTACCTCTTGTTCACTTGGAAAACTAATTACAAGGCCTTCGTCCTTAAAAGTTGACAAGGAATCACCAATGTTTCTTGAAAGAATTCAAGGTGATATATGTGGACCAATTCATCCACCATGTGGACCGTTTAGATATTTCATGGTCTTGATAGACGCATCCAGCAGATGGTCTCATGTCTCTTTATTATCAACTCGTAATATTGCCTTTGCAAAATTTCTTGCTCAAATTATCAAACTACGAGCACATTTCCCTGATTACACTGTTAAAAGGGTGAGACTTGATAATGCTGGTGAATTTACATCACATGCTTTTAATGATTATTGCATGTCTGTGGGAATTGTTGTCGAACACCCTGTTGCTCATGTACACACACAAAATGGCTTAGCTGAATCATTGATCAAACATTTACAGCTAATCGCTAGACCATTAATAATGAGAACAAAACTTCCTGTGTCAGTTTGGGGTCATGCAATTTTACATGCTGGATCACTGATTCGTGTGAGACCAAGTGCAAATCATAAGTACTCCCCATTACAACTTGTTTCTAGCAATGAGCCAGACATTTCCCACCTTAAAATTTTTGGGTGTGCAGTTTATGTTCCAATTGCACCACCACAACGCACAAAAATGGGACCTCAAAGAAGGTTGGGAATATATGTTGGATATGAAACAGCCTCCATCATACGATATCTTGAACCTTTAACAGGTGGCGTATTTAAAGCCCGTTTTGATGACTGTCGTTTTAACGAGGCAATGTTCCCAGCATTAGGGGGAGAAAATAAAAAACGAGAAAATGATGTCTCATGGTGTGTACCTTCATTGTCTCATCTTGATCCAAGAACAAAACAATGTGAGACAGAGGTTCAAAAGATAATACACTTGCAAAACATTGCAAATCAATTGCCTGATGCTTTTACTGATACAAATAGAGTTACTAAATCTCATATACCAGCTGCTAATGCTCCAGCTCGAGTTGAGATCCCAAGTAAGGCAATAGATAATAAGATAGCTCATGAATCTCAAAAACGTTTAAAACGTGGAAGACCAATCGGTTCAAAGGATAAGAATCCACGAAAAAGAAAAGCACTTGTAAAAGAAATTGACCAGAAAGAGAATGATCTTGATAAAACAGTAAATACCGAAACCTCTCAGGAGAAAGATGTTGATGATACTAACAAAGAGATATCAATCAACTATGGTCATACACATATCATATGGAACCGATATGAAATGGAAAATATTGATGAGATATTTTCTTATTCTATAGCAAGTGACATCATGGGTGGAGATGATGATCCTGAACCAAAATCTGTTAATGATTGTCAAAATAGACATGACTGGGATAAATGGAAAGGTGCTGTGCAAGCTGAGTTAGATTCACTCAACAAACGAAAGGTTTTTGGGTCTATTGTTGTTACGCCTAAGGCTGTAAAGCCTATAGGGTATAAATGGGTTTTCGTACGAAAACGAAATGAGAAAAATGAGGTTACAAGATATAAAGCGAGACTTGTAGCTCAAGGTTTTTCACAAAGGCCAGGGATTGACTATGAAGAAACATATTCTCCCGTTATGGATGCAATAACCTTTAGATACTTAATCAGCTTAGCAGTTTCTAAAAAGTTAGAAATGCGTCTTATGGATGTTGTTACAGCTTACTTGTATGGATCACTTGATAGTGACATCTATATGAAAGTTCCTGAAGGATTTAAACTTCCTGAAGTGTTAAGTTCAAAACCCAAAGAAATGTATTTGATTAAATTACAAAGATCTTTATATGGGTTGAAACAATCTGGAAGGATGTGGTACAATCGTTTGAGCGACTATTTGACAAGTAAAGGTTATATAAATAATCTTATCTGTCCATGTGTCTTTATTAAGAAGACAACATCAGGATATGTGATCATAGTTGTATATGTTGATGACCTAAATATAATTGGGACGCAAAAAGAAATTCATGAAGCAATTATTCTTTTAAAGAAAGAATTTGAAATAAAAGACCTTGGAAAAACCAAATATTGTCTTGGTTTACAAATTGAACATATGAGCAATGGCATACTTGTGCATCAAACGAATTATACTGAAAAGTTGTTGAAACATTTCAATATGGACAAGGCAAATCCTTTAAGCACTCCAATGGTCGTTAGGTCACTTAATGTCGAAAATGATCCATTTCGTCCTTGTGAGGACAACGAAGAAGTTCTCGGTCCAGAAGTACCATACCTCAGTGCAATTGGAGCACTTATGTATCTTACGAAGTGTATGAGACCTGACATTTCTTTTACAGTGAACTTGTTGGCAAGATTTTGTTCAGCTCCTGCTAAAAGGCACTGGAATGGGATTAAACATATTTTTCGATATCTTCGAGGCACTGTTGATTTAGGCTTGTTTTATCCTAACGATTCAAAAGAAGGGTTAGTTGGTTATGCAGATGCAGGTTATTTATCTGATCCTCATAAAGCAAAATCTCAAACTGGATATGTATTTATGAACGGAGGAACTGCGATTTCATGGCGTTCTCAGAAACAAACACTTGTCGCAACATCCTCAAATCATGCTGAAGTCATTGCACTACATGAAGCTTCAAGAGAATGTGTATGGCTAAGATCTATGTCACAATACATAGTGACTTCTTGTGGGCTAGAGAAAGATCGAAGTCCAACTCCTATCCATTTCGTCCTTGTGAGGACAACGAAGAAGTTCTCGGTCTAGAAGTACCATACCTCAGTGCAATTGGAGCACTTATGTATCTTACGAATTGTATGAGACCTGACATTTCTTTTACAGTAAACTTGTTGGCAAGATTTAGTTCAGCTCCTGCTAAAAGGCATTGGAATGGGATTAAACATATTTTTCGATATCTTCGAGGCACTGTTGATTTAGGCTTGTTTTATCCTAACGATTCAAAAGAAGGGTTAGTTGGTTATGCAGATGCAGGTTATTTATCTGATCCTCATAAAGCAAAATCTCAAACTGGATATGTATTTTTGAACGGAGGAACTGCGATTTCATGGCGTTCTCAGAAATAAACACTTGTCGCAACATCCTCAAATCATGCTGAAGTCATTGCACTACATGAAGCTTCAAGAGAATGTGTATGGCTAAGATCTATGTCACAACACATAGTGACTTCTTGTGGGCTAGAGAAAGATCGAAGTCCAACTCCTATCCATGAAGATAATGCCGCCTGTGTCTCTCAAATGAAAGAAGGGTATATCAAAAGTGATAGAACAAAACATATACCACCAAGATTCTTTGCATATACTCAGGACCTTATTAAAGACAATCAGGTCGAGATGAGATATGTCCAATCCAGCAATAATTCAGCCGATCTTTTCACAAAAGCACTACCTACAGCAACTTTCAGGAAACATGTTCATGACATTGGCATGCGTCATGTACGGAGAATGTGATTCTTTGCAAATTGCAAACTTGAGGGGGAGCTATAGACTGCACTCTTTTTCCCTTAGCTAATGTTTTTTCCCACTGGGTTTTTCTTTAGCAAGGTTTTTAATGAGGCAGTACTTAAAGACCCCGAAGTTTGCAAAGTGTCATCCAAGGGGGAGTGTTATGAATATCACATAGAGTTTACCATGTAGATCAAGATTTACCTCTAAGATTTTACCCAAACAAGTGGATGAACTCTTTGTCAAACTTATGGGTAACCTTGTCTACTAAATAGTTAATCTTGTCCACCAAATAGTTAACCTTGTCCACCAAATAGTTAATCTTTTTGTAGTATAAATACTAGCTCAAGATAGAAGGAAAAATGCACCTCATGTATACACTTTTATAAGTTATACAACTCTCTTCTTCTTTCTCTTATAACATTTCTAAAGTTCTTAAAGTTTTAGCACTAATCTTGTGTTAATCCTTGTTATATTATAACATATTTTAAAATTTAAGTGTTCTCAAATAATAAAATAATATATTCAATTATTGTTTGTTTGAGATGTGCTTGAGGCCCACCATGTTTCTCACTTTCCTTTTGTCCATCCAGCTCCCCGACAGGTAGCCCCCCCAATCCACCGCATCTTTAATTCTTACCCATCAACGACCTTGTCGTACAACGCTCACCGGTCGATAGAATATACGATCGATGAAGTGATCTCACAAACTCTACGATCAATGGAGTCTCTCTCCTTCACATCACCTTTTCTTATGCATACAAACCTTAACCGGGTTGGATTATATTTGAGAAACTTGTAGAGATTCAAATATAGGGGAAGATTCGTTGCGAAACACTAAAAAGGTGAGAAAACTGGGAACATTTCAAAAAAATTCAACTTAACATTTTAAAATCAGTTTTTTTAATCTTTTCAGCGCTTTTCCTTATAAAAATGGGTAGAAACTATTCCAATAAAAAAATTATTTTTGTAAAAAAAATATTAGCCTTCTTTTAACTGTTTTTTTTTTATATTTTTAGTTTTTGAATTTTTTATTAAAAATGCTTCTACAAGTATTTAAAAGGAAAATTGCCAAATTATTTTTAACAAAAATTGATTTTTAACATGTTAAGTTAAATTTTTAAGAGTGTTCCCCGGTTCTCCATTTTTTAATATTCCCCAATTAACCTCACACTATATATATATGTATATATATAGGGAGAGGATCATGAGAAAATTACATATAAGTGAGAAAATTAGTTAGTTTTTTGGGTTTCTCATTTAAAGTAGTTTTTTCATGATTCATCCCTATATATTTAAAGTAGTTTCTCATGATTCATCTACATTTGTGCAAAAATTTTTAGCCCAACTCGTGCGGAAAGAAAACGTTCTCACTGTTCTCACAACTCGTGGTGGTTCTCATTTGAACCGAGCCCTATATATATATATATATATATATATATATATATATATATATATATATATATATATAGGGGATGGATCATGAGAAACTAGTTTAAATGAGAAAACCAAAACTAAAAAAGTCTAAAAAAACATACCAAATTTTTTTTTTCAATTTTTATAAAAAATCGCTATTTTTTATGTCTGGAAAAAAAATTAATTTTTTTTTTGTTGCATTGCACATGTGCACTAATACGGATATAATGCACATGTGTAGTACACATATAACGCACCTGTGTAGTACAACAAAATATATATTTTTTTTTTTGAAATTCTTTTTTATATATAAAAAATAGCGATTTTTTTATAAAAATTTGTAAAAGAAAAAAAGATTTTGGTATGTTTTTTAGGCTTTTATAGTTAGTTTTCTAGTTTTCTCATTTAGATGTAGTTTTCTTATGATCATCTCTCTATATATATATATATATATATATATATATATATATATATATAGGGTAGGATTCATGCGAGAAACACTTTTATTGCGAGAACCGCGAGAACCACTGTTCTCACAACAAAATAAATCCACTACACAACCCAAAGCCTAAAAAAAAAACCTAAACCCCCATCACCCCACCCCCTAAAAACCTAACCCCCCCCCCCCCCCCCCCCCCCAAAAAAAAAAAAAAAAAAAAAAACCTAAAAACACCTAACCCCCCTCCACCATCCCCCAAAAACCTAAACCCCCCTACCCAAGCTAAATGCTAAAAACTAAACCTCCCAAAATAGCTAATAAAAATATAAAAAAACACAGTTTTTTTTTTATAAAAATTCGCTAGGTTTCGTCTCAAAAAAAAAAAATTGGATTTTTTTTGGTGAGGTATAGTTTTTTTATTTATTTATTTTTTGTAGGATCAGTTTTTGACTCCCGAACGATTGCGTATGACACGTCTGACGTGCGGAATCCGTACACATGCGTGAACCGAACACCCGAACCGTTTATAATCTGTGATTCGATTGATAATATGAAAAGTTACAAGTCACGTGAATCACCTTTTGCACTTGCTCTCTCTAGTTTCTCTCTCTAGCTCCAAGCTCTGCAAATCTCCAAATGTGTAAAAGTTGGCAATAGTTCTAAACTAAAGCCTTATACCTCCTATTTATAGGCAAGGCTTCTAAGCTAAGATTAATGAAATTACAATTATGCCACCTTGCTTTTACTCCTATGTTTTACAATATAAAGCATGGTTAGTTCAGTTTCTCGCTACGGTTTGAATTGACGGAGGCGATAGACATAAATGCACCAACAGACTCCCCCTTGGATATTGACGCAGTCAATCTCGTAGCGTATTGTCTTTCTCTCTCTCTCGAAGTCTTCTTGAAAGTTTTATCATCTTCAGCAACCTCAGACTCCCTCTTGCTCGAACAAAAATCCCCGTGGATCTGTCTTCAGCTTCAGCTGCTCCCCCTTTTGATAGACTCTTTTCTTCAGGCTCTCCCTTTCGTTAAGCTTTCGTGCTATAGGGATCGACACCTGGCTTTCCGGTTATAAGCTCCTCCTTGCGTTGAGCTCGTCTTCAGACTCCCCCTAGACTCGGCTATCGGGATCGTAATCTGGAACTTTCATCTGCAAATCTCAAACATATGTAAGTAAAAACATTTTAAACTTCCAGGATTGAAAACCTGGCTCTCAGCATAAGCTAAAACATTTCAAATATACGACAGTGAAAGCATTTTCGGTTATCCAGGAATGATGACCTGGCTCTCAAACACTTTTAACCAAGAACCTGGCTCTAAAATATAATAATATGAATATATCCAGGATTACTTGATTCTCTTCCCCTATCAACAATCTTCATAGATTTGGCAGTATTAAGTATCCAAGATCGAAGCCTAGCTCTTTTCAGCAGATTTCAACAGTTTAAGAATCCAAAACCATCTCGATTTATCATCCAAGTCCAAATTAATGACCTTGAAGATTTCACACGCTGTTTTTTATTTTTGAATTTAAAACTACAAGTTTCAACTTAATGAACTTGTTTATTTTGCAGAAACACGATCAGCATACTTAGATTTTGAAACTCAGCTTTCAGACATCGGTTGTCAAAAATAAAGTGAAATCAAAATCTTTTTGTAATTTTCTGAAATATAAAGCAGTAAAGAAATATTTACAAACATATTTACAGATAATATAAATTTGTTTAAGTTCGTGTCAGAGGATCATATCAGTTTATGACAAATCACTAGCACCGTTGAGCTTTAAACACTTTAAGTTCTAAACGATTCACTTAGATTGTCAGTATACTGATCCACTTAAATTTTCACACAAAGTTCAACTGATTCGAGATACGAGATTAGTGTTTTAAAGAACTTAAACTTATTCGCGTGTCTGTAACACCTCGTAAAATCACGACCAATGTAATAAAGACATGTGTCATGGACTTTAAACGTGTACTGGAATGATCTGGAGGGACTGAATTTGTCAAACAATGTAAATATGTGAATAAAGGGATCCAAAGTGTCAACATGCCATTCTTGTGCCTCTGATTGACCTCACACGAAGTTCGTATTCTTTAATGTATAATTTATCGAACATTGGAAGTCGTTTGTGTTAAAAACAAGGATCTTACGAAACAAAGGGGTTAAAAGTGTCAACATGTTAAAGTTACCTCTGAGTGACCTTTAACGAACCCAAAAACATTGTAAATAATTTAATATTTCTCTCACAAGAATATTAGATATTAATTTTGTGGAGTTTTGTAGAAAACAAGACTTTTCAGGTGATTGTACAACTAACCGGGAGCTTAACAAAGTTAGTTTGTAACTCAAGGTCCTTAAAAGTTAACTATGGGGGTCCTAAATGCAATAAATGGAAGTTATATAAAGTTTTTATGGACCAGGGACCAAAACTGCAAAGCTAGCAAACTTTTTACCGGAATTAACCATCTACGCGGCCCGCGTAGACTTCTATTAAGTCCTACGCGGCCCGCGTCCGACTGTCAGATGCAGAAAATAAAGACAGGTACATGTACAGCAGGTTACACCGCCATTGCATGGTGGTTTTCGACTTCAGGGACTGAGCCAACAGTATTACATGCATAGGGGACACCTGGGATCATCAGAATTCATTTGTAGACTTGTGTGGAGTGATCTTGTGAATTGTTTTTGGCTATATAAGCACCCCTTGTTGCTAGTTCTTGGCACATTCTCAAAATTCATTCATAACTCACTCTTGGGAGCCTCCTGGAGCTCAAGGTCGTTTTCTAAGGATCATTACTCGTGCTAAGTACTTCAGTAAGCATTCTTAACCTCTCTAATTCAAGTTTCATTAGCTTAATGATCAAAAGTCAAAGCTGTCGTAATTAAGCTTTGACTTAGTGATTATTCACTAATGGTCCAATCATTTTTCGAATTGGCTATGAGTTGGTAATTATGTGGGTAATAAACCCTTAAAAGGGCACCCTCTGATTTCCACTCTAATTTAGTCAATTGTCGGGTCAAACTTAATATTAAAAAGTCAACAGAAAGCTATTTTGCAAATAAACTCATAACTAACAATGCAGAGGTTATGGCACCTGTTTTAACACTAATATAACTTGGTAATTAATGTAAGAACATGTCTAGGCATGTTCAATCCGACAATTCTGAGTTTAGGTTCGTTTCGGAACCGAAAGTCGTAAAAGTAGACTTTTGCTCTGACTTTCCATTCTGACCCGATTTTAGCTTAGTTTAGATATGCCTTAGAGCTCCATTAGGACCATATTACATGTAAGTATAACCCTCTGAGATTATACAATATGGTTCCTTAGTAATCCGATTCATTTGCATGTTTCCGTTAATTGCTTAAATGTTGACCATAATGCCCTTTTGACATTAAAACAAGATTTTTGAAAATGTGAGAGGACAAAAACATTTATTACTGATTTATAAACATGTCCTAAAAATTTGACATCAGTTTGAGGTCTAAATTAGGAGTTATGCTCAATATCGTAATTTGAAAATCGCCTAAAACCGACTTTTTACACGTTTTAAACGCATAATATGGGTTAAAACTATTTTTAACACATAAGACTTATTACCTACTGATATTATAAGTAAATTTTTATACTTTAACAGTAACTAAAAGTTTTGAACTCAGATTTCCAAATTTGACCTTTAAAGCTTATGTGAAATGACCAAAATGCCCCTACGGTGCATAGTTTGGTTATAAATGATATATTTCACATATATGTAATATCTTACTGATATGACCTACTAAAATAAATATTTTTATTGATCATTTTAGACCAGAACCTCAGATTATCATTTAACCTCTTTTATAATCTTTAAAATGACCAAAATACCCCTACGGGGTTTAAATTGATTTTAAATTCGTTTTGGGGCATAATGAAAGGTATCCTACTGATATCATAACACATTTTAAGCATATTAACATGTGAAACCTGTACATGACTCTTTTGGTTACCCGTTATGCATTTTTCGTGTTCGGTGCGGTTTATGTAACTAGTTTGCATAAATTGACCGAAACGGGTCAAACCTTATCATTTTTGCTTCAAAATCCAGAATGTGTTTAGTTTATCCATATTATACAAGTCTTCATACTTGTCGGGTCTAAACCACATTCTAATCCGGTCTTCGCTTAATCTTGCGTTTTGAACCGTAAACCTTTCTTTAAAACTAACCGGTCTAAGTTTAAACTTAAGTAAGACCCGTTAGGAATCTAATAGGTTATTAAAACCTTCATTCCAGATTGAGGAGCCCAGTAAAAGATATTTGCACTTGCTGATTGTATACGACTGAGATAAATTTGTATATTTTGCTCAGGTAAATACTTTCAACTTATTTTCCATTATACGGGTTTGGGATACAGTATTATAATAATAATACCGCTTGGTCGGGTATGTAGTTATTGGAATCAGATTGTGATTAATGTATTTACATAACCCGTTTTAATCTGTTTTGTTTGGTGCAATGCCTTTGGGGGGTTAATGACCATGTCCTGGAAATCCTCGGCTCATTCATTGGAATGGCCACGACTTAAGCACGAGGTGTAGGCATACACCTGACAGTTGCGTATGTATAAATGGTATCCCACAATAAGGAGTTTCCTTGTGGGCATTATACCAGTGGTGTGTCAGATAATCTTGTCCGGCTCTTCTAACCGGCCCTGACGGACGACAAACATAT
Source organism: Helianthus tuberosus (assembly GCA_030545235.1). Lineage (NCBI taxonomy): Eukaryota > Viridiplantae > Streptophyta > Magnoliopsida > Asterales > Asteraceae > Helianthus > Helianthus tuberosus. Next base: position 93,027,006 of record CM060411.1, read on the forward strand.
AAAACTGTATACAAGATTATTTATTTTAAAATAATTGTCACAAGTTATAAAAGATTATTTGTGCCTTGTGCATTTAAATAAATTTTCTTAAACATTTCCAAAAGAGTCGGTTAATTGTATTTACCAGTGTAAACTGACGTATTTTCCAAAAGGTTAAGTGCAGGTACTATGCGAAATAGGCTGGCTACTCCTGAGTGAATAAATAAAGGGACTTGCAAGCTTTATCACTTTAAAATTTGTTGAACAATATTTCCTTGTTTTGATCCGCCAGTGGATCTTCTTACTTTCCGTTTGTAATACTTATGTTACTTTCATTCGGTTTGTAATATATTTTACTTTAGACTTCCGCTGTGCATTAAACTGTGATAAATTGACTATGATGATATCAACTACGTCACGATACTCCCCACCGGGCCCACCGGTAATACGTGGAAATATCGGGGTGTGACAAGTTGGTATCAGAGCCAACATTGAGTGAATTAAACACTAGCATTTTGTGTTTGATCTCAATGACACAGTTTGCACATTCCTCGACTTCCGAGTCTAGGCAAAGAACTTAGGACTAATCCTAATTTATTTTATTTTGTCCTTTATTGTTTTCCTTTGTGTTTCTTTTGTTTGTTTTGACAGGATCAACAAATGCCGCCACGATTCAGGAGAGGAGGACGAGGCAAGGGGCCATTCAATGCCCCCAACGATCATGAGGCCGGGCCTTCACACCGGTGAACTCTGTCAGCAACCATGAGCACTAGTCCTCAAGAAGACTTGAGGACCTACTTAGAGCCTGCGAGGCGTTCTGTCTCGCTTAGTTCATCACCCTCTTACCACCATTCCTTTGGGCCCCAATCGGAGAACGAGCCCAATGATTCACACCACTCCTACTTACCACTGTAGCGGTCGGGGTCGCACCGCACATTTTAAGACCCGACCCCGTATTTCCAGAGCCGGTTCAATCCGGTGAATCAGGTGCAAGAACCAGTGGGTTTTAACCCATTGGGACCAGAAGATCATTTCTCCGATGATCAAGACATGGATATGGATGATGACCCCGATCCTGCCGAACCACCATCTGGGACGCCCACACATCCCATAGAGATTTCAGATGGGTCGTCTTTTCATGGATCACCTTATCGGGGTCCAGACAGCTATGAAGCAAGGTTTGCCTCATACCCTTGGGAATTTACTCCCTCTTTCAACCCATCTCAGCCGCAGCAGTATCCCTCTGAGTATTCACGTTTCCAGGCGGTTACGCCACCACCACCACCGCCACCAGTGCAGCAACTGCCTCCGGAGCCACCGAGGCGGAGAAAAACAGGTGCACGGATGTCTTGTGAGGAGGGGATTTCCACTTCAGCACCCCCCAACACTCCAGTGGCAGCCACTACCCGCCACTATATGAAGACCCGCAGATGGGTGGGCCTTCAAACCCCGTTTCTGAGGTGGACTCTGCGCCAGTCGCACCACCACCTCATGTGGGTTTTGATAACCCAATACCTTCTTATGCCTGTGCAACAGCGTATAACCCTTTTGAGCAGCCAGCCTACCCGGGGTATAACTACTACAATGCCCCTGATGTTGACCCGTATCTTGTGGCAGCAAACTACAATGCTCTTCACCATGAAGGGCCCTATGCAGCTTCGTACCAATCTGGGTACCAAGCATATGGGTACCAATACCCGCCACCTGCTCAACCTCCGCAGCAACATCAACCGCAGCCGCCGCTGATCCCGCCACCGCAACAACAGGAGATTCTTCAGAGGTTGAGCCAGGTGGAACGGGAGGTTCAAGAGGAGTGTAGGAGCCACCGGGGATTTCTTAAGGGTCTGGCGAATCTGATCAAGGGGAAGAAGAAGAGGGATTTTTGAAGATTCCTTATTTATTTGTATTGTATTTCTTTATTTCAATTAAGTCCCTGTGTGGACAACTATTTATGAATTCAGTCCCTGCGAGGATTTGTATTTTCGTTTTAGCCCCTGCGTGGGCAATTTATTTAAGTAAAAGTCCCGTTTAGGGCATCTTTGTACTCTTCTTTATTTATTTATGGAATGTGTTGAATTTAAAATTTTGATTGTCATTATATCTATAAATATAATACGTGAATTAAATTAAAGAAAAACATATCATTCCTTTTTATTAATCTGCCATTTTATATTAAAGAAAATGTTAAAGGCAAAACCTAGTCCATGTGTCATTTTAAGACAGGACCATGATGGTAGTTCCTTTTCAAGATTCAAATCCTTGTTAACATCTGAAAACATGTTAACACTCCTGGCAAATGTGATTCGATAAAATCACATAAGTCATCCTTATATTGGATTCTTCCAATTCCTTACCTTTATTTTCATTTTAAACATCCATTAGTGATGTAATGCCTACGGGCCATATTCATTGTCATATAAGACAAAAGACAGTTATAGTCTACGACTCCCTGTCAAGAAAAGGTAATGAACTATGTTCAAACCTAAATGCCTTGATTCTATAAAATCATGGCTTAAGAATGAAAATTGTCCTTGTGACTAGGCCTTCTGTATGCCACCCTATTATCCTTAATAGTTTATAACTGGGATAAAAAATAATAAAAATTTAAATAAATTAAATTAACCAATATGGTTTATGGTTACCATGGTTAATGAATTGATATAAAAGACAATTCCATAATAGACTTCTGAATAAATCTTGTCAAAATTTTATGTAGCAATCAAGCTACATGGCTGGGTCAGATGAAGTCAACAGACACCCGAGGGAGAATCATGACACTTCCAGACTTAATGTAGCGGGCACGGAATTCCAGGCACTAATAGATAATGCCGTTACTCGAGCTCTTAACAGACAATTTAATGAATCGAGTGGAACTCGTGTTAGAACTCAGTCTGTACCACATTCAAAACCACCCTCCAAGACTCATACAACTCACAAGAGTGATTCTCATCACTCATCGAATCAGAGGAGTGTTCCATCTAAGAAAGTAGTGCTCAATCAAGAGCCACGTGTTAAAGGCTATTCTTATAAGTATTTTGTCTCCTGCAAGCCTAGGGATTTCACAGGGGAGAAAGGAGCCATTGATTGTATGACGTGGCTTGACGAGATGGACACTGTGGTTGATATTAGTGGTTGTGCAGAGCAAGATATTGTGAAGTTTGTGTCACAGTCGTTTAAAGGAGAAGCTCTAGCTTGGTGGAGGTCATTGATCCAAGCTACTAGGAAGATCCCATTGTATAATCTGACATGGGATCAGTTTGTGTCTTTAATCAACGAGAATTTCTGTCCTCAACATGAAGTTGAGAAAATTGAGACTGACTTCCTGACATTGGTTATGAAGAACTTGGACTGCCAAGCGTATCTCACGAGCTTCAACACTGTGTCACGATTGGTTCCATACTTGGTCACCCCGGAACCGAAACAAATAGCTCGATTTATTGGAGGTTTAGCTTCGGAGATTAAAGCAAGTGTGAAAGCATCTAGACCCACCACTTTCAAGTCAATGGCTGATTTGTCATTATCTCTTACCCTCGATGCGGTCAGGCAGAGATCGCTTAGAAATTCTGATGAAGGGAAAAAGAAATGTGAGGATGAGAACTCACGTCGTTCTGATAAGAAACATAGGGGGAACTTAGACCACAAAAAGAATTCTGGGTCCAACAAGGGTAACCAGCAAACAGATGAGAAGCCTAAATGCAAAACCTGCCAGAAGCGTCATTTTGGAAAATGCAGGTTTGAATCAAAGTCACAGTCGCAATCAAAGCCGATTGGATGTGGGATCTGCAAGTCCAAAGAACATAAGACTTTGGATTGCAAGAAGTTGAAGGACGCGACCTGTTATGGTTGCAACGAGAAGGGGCATATTAAGACTAACTGCCCAAAATATGCAAAGAAACCTGAAGAAGGCAAGAAGACCAATGCACGGGTCTTTCAAATGAATGCACAAGAAGCGATTCAGAATGACAACGTGATAACAGGTACCTTCCTTGTCAATGATGTTTATGCAAGGGTATTATTTGATTCGGGTGCAGATAAGTCATTTGTAGATAATAAGTTTTGTAATTTATTAAATCTGCCCGTTAAAACCCTAAGCATAAAGTATGAAGTAGAATTGGCCGATGGTACCATAGAAACTGCTTCAACCGTGTTAGATGGATGTTTTATATCCATTAGGAACCACTCTTTTCCATTGTCTTTGCTTCCTTTGAAATTAGCTGGATTCGACATAGTAATAGGCATGGACTGGTTATCTCATAACCAAGCTCAGATCGTTTGTAACAAGAAGCAAGTAGTTATTAAAACTCCTTATGGTGAGTCGTTAACAATTCAGGGAGATACCCAGTATGGGTTGCCTAAGCAAGTGTCTATGCTTAAGGCGTCAAGGTGTTTGAAGAATGGATGTGTCATTTACATGGCGCAAGTGACTATCGATGAACCAAAGCCCAAGATCGAAGACATTCCCATCATTTCTGAGTATCTAGAAGTTTTCCCTGAAGAGCTACCTGGGTTACCTCCAGATAGGCAAGTGGAGTTCAAGATTGACATTATTCCTGGAGCAGCACCAGTTGCAAGAGCACCTTACCGGTTGGCACCAACTGAGATGAAAGAATTGAGGACTCAATTGGATAATTTGTTGGCAAAAGGAATTATTAGACCTAGCTCATCTCCTTAGGGAGCACCGATTCTATTTGTGAAGAAGAAGGATGGCTCGATGCGTCTATGCATCGATTATCGCGAGCTAAACAAGGTTACAATCAAGAACATATATACATTGCCCAGGATCGACGATCTGTTCGATCAACTTCAAGGAGCAAGTTACTTCTCCAAGATTGATTTAAGGTCAGGTTACCATCAGCTGAAGGTTAAAGATGAAGATGTGCATAAGACTGCATTCAGAACTCGTTATGGTCACTACTAGTTCTTGGTGATGCCTTTCGGGCTCACTAATGCACCAGCAGCGTTCATGGATCTCATGAATCGCGTTTGCAAACCCTATTTGGACAAGTTTGTCATTGTTTTTATCAATGACATACTCATTTACTCAAGGAATCAGGCTGATCATGAGAAGCACCTTCGATGTATCCTTAAACTTCTTCAGCAAGAGAAGCTCTACGCCAAGTTTTCAACATGTGAGTTTTGGCTTCGTGAAGTCCAATTTCTTGAACATATGGTTAGTGAGCGTGGTATCCAGGTGGATCCCGCCAAGATTGAAGCCATCATGAATTGGCAAGAACCAAAGACGCCCACAGAGATTCGCAGCTTCTTGGGTCTGGCTGGGTACTATAGGCGTTTTATTGAAAATTTCTCAAGGATTGCTGCACCCCTAACTTCATTAACCCGAAAGAATATAAAGTTTGATTGGGGTCCAAAGCAACAAGAATCCTTTGATATTCTTAAACAGAAGCTAAGCAATGCACCTGTGTTGACATTGCCTGAAGGGATTGAAGAATTTGTGGTTTATTGTGACGCATCACACACTGGCATGGGATGTGTGCTAATGCAGAAAGGCAAAGTTATTGCCTATGCTTCTCGGCAATTAAAAGTGCACGAAAAGAATTACACCACCCATGATTTGGAATTGGGTGCCGTTGTTTTTGCACTAAAACTATGGATGCATTATTTATATGGTACCAAATGTGTGATCTATTCTGATCACTAGAGCCTTCAACATCGGTTTAACCAGGAGGATCTGAACATGAGACAGCGTCGATGGATGGAGATGCTGAACGATTATGATTGTGAAATCCAATATCACCCAGGCAAGGCGAATGTGGTCGCCGATGCCTTGAGCAGGAAAGAAAGAGTTAAGCCCATTAGAATCAATGCCAAGAGCATTGAATTGAAGAACAGCTTGAATGAAAGATTGTTAGCCGCACAGAAGGAAGCTGTATTAGAAGCTAACTATCCAAATGAAAAGTTGGGCGTAACTGCGGAACAATTATCATATGGCAAGGATGGAATCCTAAGATTGAATGGATGAATATGGGTTCTAATTTATGGAGGACTTAGGGACGTGATTCTTCAAGAAGCCCATAGCTCCAAATATTTTGTTCATCCTGGATGTGATAAGATGTACCAGGATTTAAAGGCAAATTATTGGTGGATAGGCTTGAAAAAGTCTATAGCCACTTATGTGGCAAAATGTTTGACGTGCGCGCAAGTTAAAGCCGAACACCAGAAGTTGTCAGGTTGTTACAACAGCCTGAACTTCCCACCTGGAAGTGGGAAATGGTAACTATGGATTTTATCACTAAGTTACCAAGAACAAAGTGAGGAAATGATACTATTTGGGTTATAGTAGATAGACTGACCAAGTCAGCCCACTTCTTACCTATTAAGGAAACATACAGCTCCGATAAGTTAGCTCAGCTGTACGTGGACGAGATTGTATCTCTCCACGGAGTGCCAGTATCTATTATCTCTGATAGGGATACCAGATACACGTCTCACTTTTGGAAAATCTTTCAACAATCTTTGGGCACTCGATTAAACTTCAGCACTGCATATCATCCTCAGACGGATGGGCAAAGCGAGCGCACGATTCAAACACTGGAGGATATGCTAAGGGCTTGTGTTATTGATTTAGGTGGAAGTTGGGATGATCATCTTCCGTTGATTGAATTTTCGTATAACAATAGTTATCATTCGAGTATTCAAGTTGCACCTTTTGAAGCTTTGTATGGAAGAAAGTGCAGGACGCCAGTCTGTTGGGCGGAAGTTGGAGATGTCCAACTAACAGGACCTGATATAGTTCTGGAGATGACAGATAAGATTGTAAAGATACGTGATCGTCTCAAAGTTGCCAGGGATAGGCAGAAAAACTACGCAGATAAAAGGCATAAACCTCTGAAATTCGAGGTAGGTGACAAAGTGTTACTTAAGGTATCACCCTGGAAAGGGGTAATGCGTTTTGGCAAGAAAGGCAAGTTAAGCCCAAGATACATAGGACCATTCGAGATCATCAAATGTGTCAGAACAGTGGCTTACAAGTTAAACCTGCCCGAAGAGCTCCGTGGAATCCATAATGTATTTCACATCTGCAACTTAAAGAAATGCCTAGCTGATGAATCGCTAGCCATATCACATAAGTATGTGCATATCGATGAGAGCTTAAAGTTTGTTGAAAAACCCTTGTCGATTGAGGATCGACAGGTTAAGAAGCTTTGAAAGAAGCACGTACCGATTGTGAAGGTTAAATGGGATGCCCGTAGAGGTCCCGAGTACACGTGGGAGGTTGAGTCCATAATGAAATAGAAGTACCCTCATTTATTTCAGTAAATCTCAAGGTCAAGATTTCTTTTAAGGGGGTGAGGATGTAACACCTCATAAACTCATGACCAATATAATAAAGACACGTGTCATGGACTTTAAACATGTACTGGAATGATCTGGAGGGACTGAATTTGTCAAACAATGTAAATATGTGAATAAAGGGATCCAAAGTGTCAACATGCCATTCTTGTGCCTCTGATTGACCTCACACGACGTTCGTATTCTTTAATGAATAATTTATCGAACATTGGAAGTCGTTTGTGTTAAAAACAAGGATCTTACGAAACATAGGGGTTAAAAGTGTCAACATGTTAAAGTTACCTCTGAGTGACCTTTAACGAACCCAAAAACATTGTAAATAATTTAATATTTCGCTCACAAGAATATTAGATATTAATTTTGTGGAGTTTTGAAGAAAACAAGACTTTTCGGGTGATCGTACAACTAATCGGGAGCTTAATGGAGTTAGTTTGTGACTCAAGGTCCTTAAAAGTTAACTATGGGGGTCCTAAATGCAATAAATGTAAGTTATATAAAGTTTTTATGGACCAGGGACCAAAACTGCAAAGCCAGCAAACTTTTTAACGGAATTAACCATCTACGCGGCCCGCGTAGACTTCTATTAAGTCCTACGCGGCCCGCGTCCGACTGTCAGATGCAGAAACTAAAGACAGGTGCATGTACAGCAGGTTACACCGCCATTGCATGGTGGTTTTCGATTTCAGGGACTGAGCCAACAGTATTACATGCATAGGGGACACCTGGGATTATTAGAATTCATTTGTAGACTTGTGTGGAGTGATCTTGTGAATTGTTTTTGGCTATATAAGCACCCCTTGTTGCTAGTTCTTGGCACATTCTCAAAATTCATTCATAACTCACTCTTGGGAGCCTCCTTGAGCTCAAGGTCATTTTCTAAGGATCATTACTCATGCTAAGTACTTCAGTAAGCATTCTTAACCTCTCTAATTCAAGTTTCATTAGCTTAATGACCAAAATTCAAAGCCGTCGTAATTAAGCTTTGACTTAGTGATTATTCACTAATGGTCCAGTCATTTTTCGAATTGAAAGTGGCTATGAGTTGGTAATTATGTGGGTAATAAACCCTTAAAAGGGCACCCTCTGATTTCCACTCTAACTTAGTCAATTGTCGGGTCAAACTTAATATTAAAAAGTCAACAGAAAGCTATTTTGCAAATAAACTCATAACTAACAGTGTAGAGGTTATGGCACCTGTTTTAACACTAATATAACTTGGTAATTAATGTAAGAACATGTCTAAGCATGTTCAATCCGACAATTCTGAGTTTAGGCTCGGTTCGGAATCGAAAGTCGCAAAAGTAGACTTTTGCTTTGACTTTCAATTCTGACCCGATTTTAGCTTAGTTTAGATATGCCTTAGAGCTCCATTAGGACCATATTACATGTAAGTATAACCCTCTGAGATTATACAATATGGTTCCTTAGTAATCCGATTCAATTGCTTGTTTCCGTTAATTACTTAAATGTTGACCATAATGCCCTTTTGAAATTAAAACAAGATTTTTGAAAATGTGAGAGGACAAAAACCTTTATTACTGATTTATAAACATGTCCTAAAAATTTGACATCAGTTTGAGGTCTAAATTAGGAGTTATGCTCAATATCGTAATTTGAAAGCTTTTTATTAATTAAACGGCATTTTGACATAGAACCTAGTTAAACCCAAAATTATGACACCAAATCTTTTACCCACTGATGTAATATAATATTTTGGGATTTTTGAAGATTTTTATTAAATTTTAAACTGATCAAAACATAGTGTTCTTGCTTTGATTCGGTAATTGAAGGTTATACCCTTTTTACTAATAAAATGAGTTTTACATAACATTTTGATACCAAATCTTTTTCTACTGATTTCATATGTTAAATAAAATATTTTAAGACTTCTGGACTGATAAAAATCTCAGCTTTTCTTATATAACCCGAAAATCGCCTAAAACCGACTTTTTACACGTTTTAAACGCATAATATGGGTTAAAACTATTTTTAACACATAAGACTTATTACCTACTGATATTATAAGTAAATTTTTATACTTTAACAGTAAGTAAAAGTTTTGAACTCAGATTTCCAAATTTGACCTTTAAAGCTTATGTGAAATGACCAAAATGCCCCTACGGTGCATAGTTTGGTTATAAATGATATATTTCACATATATGCAATATCTTACTGATATGACCTACTAAAATAAATATTTTTACTGATCATTTTAGACCAGAACCCCAGATTATCATTTAACCTCTTTTATAATCTTTAAAATGACCAAAATACCCCTACGGGGTTTAAATTGATTTTAAATTTGTTTTGGGGCATAATGGAAGGTATCCTACTGATATCATAACACATTTTAAGCATATTAACTTGTGAAACCTGTACATGACTCTTTTGGTTACCCGTTATGCATTTTTCACGTTCGGTGCGGTTTATGTAACTAGTTTGCATAAATTGACCAAAACGGGTCAAACCTTATCATTTTTGCTTCAAAATCCAGAATGTGTTTAGTTTACCCATATTATACAAGTCTTCATACTTGTCGGGTCTAAACCACATTCTAATCCGGTCTTCGCTTAATCTTGCGTTTTGAACCGTAAACCTTTCTTTAAAACTAACCGGTCTAAGTTTAAACTTAAGTAAGACCCGTTAGGAATCTAATAGGTTATTAAAACCTTCGCTCCAGATTTAGGAGCCCAGTAAAAGATATTTGCACTTGCTGATTGTATACGACTGAGATAAATTTGTATATTTTGCTCAGGTAAATACTTTTAACTTATATTCCATTATACGGGCTTGGGATACGGTATTATAATAATACCACTTGGTCGGGTAAGTAGTTATTGAAATCGGATTGTGATTAATATATTTACATAACCCGTTTTAATTTGTTTTGTTTGGTGCAATGTGTTGGTGCAGTAATGTCTATCGCCTCCGTCAATACGAGTCGTAGTTGAAACAGTTTAAATCTAGTGCTTATATTGTAATATGTAGTAAAAGGCAAGGTGTCAATTCTGTAAATAATGAGAACTCTCCTTATATCCTTGGCCTATAAATAGATGAGTTAGGGTTAGAATTAGAGACTTTTGGCCATTAGAGAACTTGGAGCTTGGTGCTTAGAGAGAGAAAGTGTTCGTAGGTGATTCTCGGAGCTTGTATTTGTCATATTGATCAATAAGAAGCATGTTAAATTGTACGTTCTTGTGTTCGGTCACGTTCGTGTATGGATTCCGCATGTCACACGTTCGGTTCGTAATCGTTTCGGAGTAAAAAACCCGTCCTACAAGTGGTATCAGAGCGGGAGCTCGGTTGCGAAGATTAAACGCACAGAATCGTTCAAGATTTGATCAGATTCAGAGCCAAAAACATCCAGATTTGTCAAATTTTTCATATTTTCTTGTTCTTCTCGTTTTTTACTGAATATTGCAAAATTGACGGGGTTTTTACGGTCCAAATTGGATGATTTTTTGATATGTTGTGCGAAATTAGCTGATCTATAACCCTACAAATTTTTAGGTCAAAATTCCAAGCCGTTTGGGAGAAATCTGAGTTTTTGTGGCCGATTTCGCTGAAATGTTCGTCATGTTCGAGCAGCTTTAGTCCCACTCGTTCAGACAGCAAAAGCTACTCGTTCGGACAGCAAAAGCCACTCGTTCGGACAGCAAAAGTCCGACTCGATCGGACAACAGTAGCCACCCGAACGACCAGCTTGCCAACCGTTCGACCAGCCCATCCGTTCGACCAGCTTGCCATTCGTTCGACCTGAGTCCCACCCGAACTACCAGTGTCACTCATTGATTACTTCACATGCTTTCTGAATACATCAGTTCACGTGATACACTCGGTCCAATTAAAATTAGACTTTAAAATTTGTCAGCCATTTGCATGAGATTTAAGAGGTTCAATACAAGTTATCGGCCCAATCACAAACATTGAACTCTTATGATGGCATGCATGTGATTGTCTGTTGTAAGGTTCAAGACTTGGTGCATGTGAATGATTTAAGACAAAATGACAGTGCACGTCCTTTAGGTTTAACTAAAAGTACAGTGCACGTCCTTAACGTTTAAAAGTTGCACTGCAAATCCTTTAACTTTATTTTCGTTGCATTGCAAGTCCTTTGTGGTAAATGGTGTTAATTTTAACTGTTAAATCCTCCATGTGCCTCCCACGTGAGGGGTAGATCTGTCATTTCCCTTCATAGGTGACCCCTTTCTTCTTCCTAGGTGACCCCTCTTCTTCTTCCTCTCTCCCCCTTTCTCTCACCACCTGCACCTTAAACACACCACCACCTCCACCTGCAGTTCCACCGTCAACCCACAACCACCACCTCCACCGTCACCTTCAGCCCACCACCCCAACCTCCACTGCCAACATTGCAAATAATTGGTTTGAATTAAACCAGATTGACCAAATCCTTCAAGACCAATTCCTCCTTCAAGATCAATTCCGTTTCTATGACCTGCTTGTTAACATAAAAAAGCTAGCCTGCTGGAATACATTCCATTTCTTTTAAGGATTTGAAGGTTTAATATTTAAACAGTACCCACACTAGTTTATGATTTTAGATAACTGGAGGGGCGGCGAGTCTTGCAGAAAGTTGGAGACTACCGATTGTGGTCACGGCTGGTCTAAACGGGGACAAAAAATGGTTTTCGGTCGTGCGTTGTGGTCACCGGAGAAATGTTGGTGACAATGACGGTTGGTTTCAGTGGTCGGGGAGAGTAACAAGGGCAGAGGAGGCAATTTAGGGTGTCATTTAATCGGTTATGGTTTGAGTCAGGATCGTCAGAGACAGTTGCAGGTCAACGGGATGGTGAAGGTGACGGGTTTCTAAGGGCCTAAGGGGTCGGACAAAGCTAAGTTTGGTGCGATGAGTTTTGTTCATTTCGTTAACAATCACGGTTTGGCAAGGTGATGGTACGGTGTTAGAAGTGTACAGTGGTGGTGGCGAAAAGTGGGTGGTTGTGATATCTTCGGTTCTTGGTTCCATGCTCCTCTCGCCGGAGACGAAACAGAAAGGGAAAAGAGCAGAAAGAAAGACGAGGAAAGGAAGAATTTGATGGTTTTGTGAGATGAATGGCTTTCCAATTTATAGATGGAATTGATCTTGAAGGGGGAATTGATCTTGAAGGATTTGGTCAATCTGGTTTAATTCGAACCAATTATTTGCGATGTTGGCGGTGGAGGTTGGGGTGGTGGGCTGAAGGTGACGGTGGAGGTGGTGGTTGTGGGTTGACGGTGGAACTGCAGGTGGAGGTGGTGGTGTGTTTAAGGTGCAGGTGGTGAGAGAAAGGGGGAGAGAGGAAGAAGAAGAGGGGTCACCTAGGAAGAAGAAAAGGGTCACCTATGAAGGGAAATGACAGATCTACCCCTCACGTGGGAGGCACATGGGGGATTTAACAGTTAAAATTAACACCGTTTACCATAAAGGACTTGCAATGCAACGAAAATAAAGTTAAAGGATTTGCAGTGAAACTTTTAAACGTTAAGGACGTGCACTGTACTTTTAATTAAACCTAAAGGACATGCACTGTCATTTTGTCATGATTTAATGAGGTCCATTGAAATTGAAGTTTGAATTAAGGATTGTCGGCCACTTTTAATTGATAGTATCAAATTATCACGTGAATAAAGGGTCAGTTAATCAATTGAACTTTGTGTGAGAATTTAAGTGGATCAGTATACTGACAATCTAAGTGAATCGTTTAGAACTTAAAGTGATTTAAAGCTCAACGGTACTAGTGATTTGTCATAAACTGATATGATCCTCTGACACGAACTCAAACAAAAATATTGTCTGTAAATATTTCTTTACTGCTTTACATTAAAGAAAAATTTCAAAAAGATTTTCGGAGTGTTTTAGCATAATCTTTGAAAAATACAAAAAGATTTTGTTTCCACTTTATTTTCGACAACCGATCATGGAAAGCTGAATTTCAAAATCTGAAGATGCTGATCATAAACAAGTTCATTAATTTGAAACTTGAATTTCAAAATGAAAATTTAAAAAAAAATCGATAAGTTGGATAATCAAGGTCATTAATTTGAACTAGATCATCTGTGAGGGTTACTGAATTTGATCATGCTTAAAAGTCAAATATGATAATAGACATTTATATGTTTAGAAAACTCTCACCTGTTAAATCTGAACGTTTGAATAATGATAAGATTTGACAGGAAGCTAAATGAAAGGAGGAGCAAGATTAATTGTCAAATCTAAGATTCGGAGCATTATTCAAGGGGGAGCTTACAGTTTTACTTTGTTTGCTTGAATATGCAATCCGAGGCAGATCTAGACTAAACTTCTCAGATCTCTAAGCTATGTCCAAGAGGGAGTCTGTGGTTGCAGATGATATCAATCATTCAAGAAGACTCAAGAGAGAGAGAAAGACAAGATGCTACAAGATTGACTGCGGCAATATCCAAGGGGGAGTCTGTTGGTGTAGTAATGTCTATCGCCTCCGTCAATACGAGTCGTAGCTGAAACAGTTTAAATCTAGTGCTTATATTGTAATATGTAGTAAAAGGCAAGGTGGCAATTCTGTAAATAATGAGAACTCTCCTTATATCCTTGTCCTATAAATAGATGAGTTAGGGTTAGAATTTAAAGACTTTTGGCCATTAGAGAACTTGGAGCTTGGTGCTTAGAGAGAGAAAGTCTAGAGAGAGAAAGTGTTCGTAGGTGATTCTCGGAGCTTGTATTTGTCATATTGATCAATAAGAATCACGTTAAATTGTACATTCTTTTGTTCGGTCACGTTCGTATACGGATTCGGCACGTCACACATTCGGTTCGCAATCGTTTCGGAGTCAAAAACCGGTCCTACACAATGCCTTTGGGGGTTAATGACCATGTCCTGGATATCCTCGGCTCATTCATTGAAATGGCCAGGACTTAAGCATGGGGTGTAGGCATACACCTGACAGTTGCGTATGTATAAATGGTATCCCACAATAAGGAGTTTCCTTATGGGCATTATACTAGTGGTGTGTCAGTTAATCTTGTCCGGCTCTTCTAACCGGCCCTGAAGGATGACAAACATATAAAACTGCATACAAGATTATTTATTTTAAAATTATTCTCCCAAGTTATAAAAGATTATTTGTGCCTTGTGCATTTAAGGGACTTGCAAGCTTTATCACTTTAAAATCTGTTGAACAATATTTCCTTGTTTTGATCCGCCTGTGGATCTTCTTACTTTCCGTTTGTAATACTTATGTTACTTTCATTCGGTTTGTAATATATTTTACTTTAGACTTCCGTTGTGCATTAAACTGTGATAAATTGACTATGATGATATCAACTACGTCACGATACTCCCCACCGGGCCCACCGGTAATACGTGGAAATATCGGGGTGTGACAGTGTCCCACCTCAGAATATACTCCCGTATCAAAATTCCCTAGATTCAGTCTTACAAGTGAGTATACCAATTTGATATCTGTTCTCTGGGTTAGTGCGAGACCTTGAGAGCTCAGGTATGAACTTCCGTTTATTCAAAAAGATGAAGGCTCGACTTTAGGTGTGTTCCCCTTGGGAATCTTTTTTACAACTGCACTTGAATTACATCTTTCGATATTTTTCAATTTTTATGCAGAGGGTAAGCTTTTAAAGCGCGTAAAGTATTATACGAGGTCTAGGCCATTGCTTCCGCAATATCAGAAGACCAGGTATAATACCCAGATATCAAACAGTATAAAGACCTAGTATCTTAGAATCAGGCAATCTCTCAAACAAGATTTTGGGGGTTACCCATATATCCGAGAGATGTTCCCCACGAGATAAGTAAGTATTTGATATTTAGGTTTGTATCTCGAAATCAATCTACTAAGCGTGTAAAAACCTACTGGCATATCATCAGTGAGACCGTTTATCACATTTTACTTTCCATTTCGTTAGCGTACTTTGATTGTCTGTCTACTAATGTACTATCATTTCCTCTTTTTACACACAACTCTTTTTGAATCTTATCATGTTTTTGGCTTTTTCAAATTTTCTAATGTTTTTGGATTTTCTGACAATTTCTTACTCCCCCTAAAATTCAAAACATTTAAAGAAAATTTGATAACCGATGTAGATAGCTTTGTCTTGCCATCCATTTTCTGCTTCACGTGCTCTGTTTTGCAGAAAATATACCCCCATGATTTACAACACATTGATATTTTACAGTTTGAAAACCGTTTTTCAATCTTGTGAAATTAATCATGTTTGTTCAGCCGTGAGGGTTTCGGCGTATTCAATCAACATATTTAAAAAAAAAAAATTTGAATTTTTTGACAAAAATTAAAACCAACATATTTATGATTTTTCAAAATTTTGACAAAATAAAAACATATTTTTGTTTTTAAATTTTTTCAATTTTTAGGGTTTTGAAATATGGTTTATTTATGTACAGAAATATAAACTCCCTGTTTAACAGTCGCAGGGACCAGCAGCCTTCTCCTCTCGTGCCAGGCTGCTTCCTCTGTTGATTTGACTTTCATCTTCTTTCTGAAGCACCTGCACATTCACACTTACTCAATTACTTGAACAAGTTAGCCCAGGTCTGTTTGACCTTAGGCATTTCAACACAATATGCTTCATTTAATTTCAGAAAATTTTTGTCGTTTGGAACAAACAACTTTTCATCTTTTACTTCTTCCTTTTTGATTGAATGAATTTTCTGTTCAGAAATAGTTTGTATCTTAACCACCTAGCTTTGACCTTTTGAAGCACTTCTTTTATAAAAATGAGATTCATTTTGAGTGTTTTGATTTTGAACAACAACCTTTGGTTTTCAAAACTGGTTTGCTTTTGTTGTATCAACAGTTGTTTTCCAACTTTGTGTTGTTCTAAGTCTGGGTGTCACTGGTTTCCATGTTTGTTGTGAGTCAATCTTTGACATTTTCGGCTTCCAAGTTTGCTTTGAATCAAACTTGGTTGACTTTTGATTCACAACATCAGACTTCTTTTTCTTCTCAACACCAACAGGTTTCAGATTTGGACACTTGCGTGCAAGATGTCCTGTTTGATCACATTTGAAACATGTTCTCTTTGAAACATCTTTCACTTGTTGTTGTTGTTTTTTCTGAGTATAGAACTCTTCATTAGACTGTCGTCTAAATTGGAGTTCCTTCTCTTCCTAGGAACTTGTTCCGTGAACAAAATTCGTCTTTTTCTGATAATTTGGCATTTCATTTTTCTTCCAATTCTGTTTCTTTTTATAACCCAAACCAGCCTTCATGGTTTTCTTTTTGAAACCAGGTTTGTTATAAAAAGTTTTGTGACTCTTTCTAGCAAACTTTGCAATCTCAGATTTTTCAATTTAAATCATTTTGAACACTTTATCAATCTTTTCTGAAATCACATTCTGAATCGGGACTTCAAGATCTGAGAATAATTTGTCCGATCCAATCATGGTATAAACCAATCCTTTTGAATCATCATTCACATTTTTCTCGGATTTTGATTTTTCCAGATAACCTTCATGAAAACTACCTTCATTTTCATCATGTGATTCAGATTTACCTGTTTCAACCGACTCTTCTTTCAAAACACTTTCAAAGACCTTACCTACCACCTCTGAATCACTAGAATCATCAGATTTGGAATAGGTTATGTCAATGTTATCTGGCAATTGATCAACCATTTTGAAAGCTTTTTCCACCTTCTCGTCATCATAGAACGTGAATTTTTCCTCAAACGGTGGTGGAACCTGATGATACTCTGAGCCAATTCCTTACTTGTTTTGCTCAGAATCTTTACCATCCGGTTTCAGATTGAAAATGCTTTCAAGAACATATGATGAAGCGTGATAACTATGTAACTTGTTGTTATCTTGTTCTAAATCAGCAATTTTACGCTTTAGCTTAGCAACATCTTCAATGTAAGAATTTACAACTTGTTGCTTAATTTCATATTGTCGCTTAAGCGTGTCAGATGTTTCAAAACAATATTTCAATATCGATTGAACAAGTTTCATTTGACTCTTCACGTCTTCATATGATTCTTTTGTGATATGATATGCAAGTTTTATTGAATCATACTCCCTTTTCATTTCTTGGAAAGTATTTTATTTTTGGAAACACTCTTCAGTCATTTTTGAAACCTTTTCTTTCAAAATTTCATTTTCTTTTTCTAAACTCTTGCATTTTTGTGTTAGCTTTTTGTCATTATCTTTCAAAACTTTTTCGTTTTCTAACATTTCCTTACATTTTTCTTTGAAAACTTTTTCGATTTTATTGAATTCTAGATCTCTTGTTCTGAATTTTTCATCTTTTTCAGTACAAACACTGCACGTTTCCATGCATTTCTTGCACTGTTCAGCAGTTTTATTTAACACTTCAGAATCAGTTGAAGTATTTACCTTAGTGATTGGCACTTCGGCTTTCTTTTCTGTTTGTGTCTGATCAGCTTCACTCTTCTTCTGTTCCTCACCAACAACAGCACTATCATCCATTTCAACCGAACTTTCAACCTTCACATCATCTTCTCCTTTATTCTTCAAATCCTCTTCATTTTGCTGTTCTTCAGTAACAGCTTCTTCGACAACTGCTTCGCCTTCTTTTTCTTCTCTTCCTAAGCTACCTTCTTCAAATCATCAACCAATTCATAAATATTCTTCTTCATTCTTTCTTCATCCCTCTTCTTTAGACTTGCTGTCATGACATCTCTGATGATTTTATCCAGCTTTTTCTCATAGTGTTTATCTTTTGCAACATTTGAGTAGTACTCGCCGAATAGAGGGATTACTGCAAGAACGTCGTCATAGACCACTTCTTTTGGATGAACAACTGGTTCACCTTTGCTGTTGACATAACACTCTTGTTTCTTGTCATATGTTCTATAATTCTTTGCTTCTTCGTATTCTTTCTCCATTTCTTCAATCCGATATCCTGCAATACACCTCTCTCTGTATGTTTTCTCCTTCAGAATTTCTTCTCTTGTTTTCTCTTTTATCTCAGCAACCAAGGCACGATGTTTGTTGAATGCTTCCTTTTTGGTTCTTACTGTGAACCGATCATCAACAAGATCATCTTCTGGAAGGAATTCACTCCAGTCAAACCCTTTATCATCTTGAATCACTACACATGCTCTTGACTTCTCCTTCTCAGAATTATCTTCAATTTGTTTCAACCTTGGTGATTCCTCTCTGCTCCTGTGATAGATCGCCTTTTGATAGTAATCTTCTTTAAACGGATTAGCGGTTTCTTCAACAACAGAGTTTTTGCATTCTCTTTTGAAATGACCCTTTTGCTTGCATTTGAAACAGGTCACCTTTGATTTGTCGAAGCCCAGTTTTGTTGATGGTCCACAGATTGATTGTCTGCCAGTAATATCCATGAACCGCTGAGCTCGTCGAATGCAGCTTGCCAAACACCATATTAGATCGATGAGTTCCATCTCTTCTGGATCGATCTTGTCGTAGTCTTCCTTTGTCAGTTTGGAATTTCCAATTTTCCCAGCTACCAGATCTTCGTATGATTCCAGAATGGATCCCAGTAGATTCATTTGCTGTTTAGCAGCGTTGATGTTCATTGACGGAGAATTCTTCAGTTTTAAAGCGATGTTGCAGAGAATCTCATCAGGTTCTTCAGAGTTAGATGTTGTTGATGATGAATGATTTATTGGATCGTAGCTTGATGGGCCTTTTTGTGAGTCTTTCGTCTTTTCAACACTATATGCAGTCTTTATCGGTTCACTAACTGTCACCAAAGGTACACTGCCCTTGTAGTAAAGACCGACATTCTGTTGATGCGAAGAATTGTTCATCTTGCTTTGCTTTTGTAGCTCAAGCTCATGACTTTCTATCTTCTCTATCAAAACATCAAGAGTAATTGTATCAAACAACACATCATTTTTCAAAATAAACACAAACGTTTGCCACTGATCAGCTCGTGGTAACGCTTCAATGATTTTGTCAATGATTTCTTCACGTGTTTTCACAATTTCAAACCTATCAAGTTTGATTTTATGGTGACAGAATCTCTCAATCATTTGTCGTACAGATTCACCTTTTAAACAGTCAAACAAATCAAATTCTCTTTTACGTAAAACTATTTTGTTCTTTTTGATTTGTTTACCCCCCTCAGCTTTAACCCGTAATGCTTCCCACACAGATTTAGATGAGCCATCGTGATTAAGCAATGCGAATATGTCATCTCTAATCGATTGTTGGATTAGAGCAATCATTCTTTGTTCATATGAAAAGTTCTTTTTGTCATCAACGGATAAGCTTTTGAGTGGAATTTCTTCGTTCTTATCATCCACTGGTCTACTGTATCTGAATTCCATGCAAAACCAGCTTTTGTGCGCATAAGCTTTTGCCCAGTTGATGAATCGTTCTTTCCACCAAGTATAATCTTCAATACTTTCGAGCTTTGGTTGTTTCGAATGGGTTCTGTAAAAATTATCATGGTTAATATTTTCAGTTATAGCTTTCGTTATGCTTTTTGGTGTGGCAGTCGATGTTCCGGAAGACTCGGATGTGAACGCTTTGTAAAACGTGTTGTAGAACTCTTCAGCCATGATGCTTTCTTGTATCGAACTTTGAATTTGCTCCTCGTTTATCAACTCGAATCACCTGCAAACGAACAAACAAACGATCAATTTAATGAACAGTCAGTTGAATCGGATGTGTATCCGATCGGACGGGGTCAACGAAAGTCAATCGGATGTCTTTGGATCGGATGAGTTGGATCGGATGTCAATCCGTACGAATCGCCCTTCGATCGAAAGTGGTCAATGAAAGTCAAATGACAAATTGATAACTGGATGTATTTGGATCGGATGTTAATCCGATCGAACGTAGTCAACTTAAGTCAACTGTCTTGGATCGGATGTGACTTCGTTCGGATTGTCGTTCGATACTTGGTCCTCAAAATAATTAACCAAGTTGTCGTGGATCGGATGTCAATCCGTTCGAAATGCCTTCCGTTGATTGCTAACAAAAGAATCAATTTAGTGTTGTAGAGGATCGGATGGGAATGGATTAGATGACAACGAATCGAATGACAATCCATACGGATTGCACTTCGATCGGATGGCCTTTAAAAATGTCTTGGATCGAATGAGTATGTTGGATCGAGTGACACCTCGATCGGATGTCACTTCGAACGGATTGCCTTTCGATGATTGTCAACAATGTTACACTTTTCACTTCGATCGGATCACACCCCTATTGGATCGGCTGACAATCCGATAGTTGACACCTTTTTTTTAAACTGATATTGGGCCTCAAATTGAGGTTTGGATCGGATGGCAAATCGAACGGATTGCCATCCGATGATTGAACCCTTTGAACTTAATTCAAACAAATATTCATCACATAGAAACAATTTAATTGGACGGTTAAGTTTGTTATCACATGCGCTTGATAATTACCAACATATACATTTACAAGGTAAGGGAATAGTGCAAGGCAGCTTGCCTGGCACTTCCCTATTGGACCAACCTATTTTTTATTTAATTTTATTTTCAGTTTAAAATTACGCTTTCGTCCTTAGTTTAAAATTACGTTTTTGCCCCCGCTCAAAATAAATTTATAATTTTGCCCCTAGCTCAAAATTACGCTTTTGCTCTCGGTTCAAAAACTCATTTTTTATTTTGTTTCCCGTTTAAAATTACGGTTTTTCCCTCCGTTTAAAATTACGTTTTTACCCACAGTTCAAATAAAATGTTGTTTTTCCCTCTAGCTCAAAATTACGCTTCTGCCCTCAGCTCAAAATTACGTTTGCCTGACACTTCCCTATTAGACCAACCCATTTTTATTTTAATTTTATTCCTAGTTTAAAATTACGCTTTCGTCCTTCGTTTAAAATTACGTTTTTGCCCCCAGCTCAAAATAAAATTATAATTTTGCCCCTAGCTCAAAATTACGCTTTTGCCCTCGGTTAAAAAACTCATTTTTAATTTTGTTCTCAGGTTAAAATTACGGTTTCGCCCTCCGTTTAAATTACGTTTTTGCCCTTAGTTCAAAATAAAATGTTGTTTTCTCCTCTAGCTCAAAATTACGATTTTTTCCCACAGTTCAAAATAAAATTATGTTTTCCCCTAGCTCAAAATTATGATTTTGCTCTCAGTTTAAAATTATGATTTCGCCTCTAGTTCAAAATATAATTACGATTTTACTCTCTGTGCAGACATACATGTTATGAGAGATAAATATTTGGCCTATTGCCCCGCAAAGCGGGCGGGGAAAAAACTAGTTATACTACATATACATTTACCATGTTGGGGGGAATAGTCCCAGGCAGAGCTGCCTGGCACTCCCCCATTGGACCAACCTTTTTTTTAATTTAATTTTATTCCCAGTTTAAAATTACGCTTTCGTCCTTCGTTTAAAAATACGTTTTTGCCCCCAGCTCAAAATAAAATTATAATTTTGCCCCTAGCTCAAAATTACGCTTTTGCCCTCGGTTCAAAAACTCATTTTTAATTTTGTTCTCAGTTTAAAATTACGGTTTCGCCCTTCGTTTAACATTAGTGTTTTGCCCCCAGTTCAAAAATTTTTTTTGGTTTCCCTCTACCTTAAAATTGCCCATAGTTCAAAATAAAATTATGATTCCCCCCCCCCCCCCCACCAAGCTCAAATTTATGATTTTGCTCTCAGTTTAAAATTATGATTTTAACCTCTAGCTCAAAATATAATTACGATTTTGCCCTCTATACAGACATACATGTTATGAGAGAGAAATATTCGGTTTCTTGCCCCGCAACGCGGGCGGGGAAAAAACTAGTTTCTATACAAAACACATGCCACCTGATCTCATGAGCCGACAATTTTGATATCAAACAACTTTTTATTGGGCCGAGTGATATTAATTGATTACTATAGAACTTTGTTGGGCCAGACACTATTAGAAATCACATGCAATTGACAGTCACTAAATGGGTTGTTCACGTGAATCAATTAATGTCATTCAACGGTTATGGCCGACAAGTTTTACAAAATACACAACTCTGATTTGGCCGATTAAACTGACTTAAATGGAATTATACCAAGCAGTGTTGTCGATCGGATGAGTTTTAATTGTGCAAAGTATCGGATTGAACTTTAAATCACAAAGACCAAGTTCCAGTGGATCGGATGCAATCCGTACGGATTGCCGTTTGACGATTGGACCAATATCCCGTGGATCGGATTGCAATCCGTTCGAAGTGCCTTCCGACACTTGACAAACAAACAAATATACTAAGGAACGGATGGCAATCCGTTCGACTTGCCACTCGATACTTGGACTTCAAAAATTGAACAAGGACCTTCAAATGATAATTGGCTTATATGAAAAATTGATAAGACTTATCAATTGACTAGCTGACAAAAACTAAATATTCATGCAGCTTTTAATTCAAGATGGCCGGCAACGTTTTTTATTTATTTTCTCTTATTGGGCCGCCATTAAGTAGTGGGCTGACATCAAATGATTATTACAAACTAATTGGACCGAATAACTCTTTTGGATATTACATGTGCCGCCAATTGAGATATATTTAATGGGCCTGACACTATGCACCAATCGGATGAGATTTGGTGTGTAAAGGATCGAATGAGATTTGGATCGGATGGTCATCTGATCGGATGGCCATCCGATCGGTGATCATCATGAACAATAACAGCAACAGCTATCATTTTTAACATTTTTCGAACCAAAAAATCACAATTTCTCACAAACTGTTTAGAATTAAGACCTGAAATTTTGTAGGCTTATAAAACACCGATTTTCGCACACTATGTTAAAATTTCAGCCAATTTTATCAGTAAAAACCTTGTTAATTTTGCGTTTTTCTGTCAAGAACGTGAAGAAAATGAGTAGAGTGAGAAATATGACAAATCTGATGTGTTTTAGACTCTGAATCTGATGAACTCTTGTGCGATTTTGTGTGTTTGATCCGTGCAATCGAGCTCCTGCTCTGATACCCCTTGTAGGATCGGTTTTTGACTCCCGAACGATTGCGTATGACACGTGTGACGTGCGGAATCCGTACACGTGCGTGAACCGAACACCCGAACCGTATATAATCTGTGATTCGATTGATAATCTGAAAAGTTACAAGTCAAGTGAATCACCTTTTGCACTTTCTCTCTCTACTTTCTCTCTCTAGCTCTAAGCTCTCCAAATCTCCAAATGTGCAAAAGTTGGCAAAAGTTCTAAACTAAAGCCTTATACCTCCTATTTATAGGCAAGGCTTCTAAGCTAAGATTAATGAAATTACAATTATGCCACCTTGCTTTTTCTCCTATGTTTTATAATATAAAGCATGGTTAGTTCAGTTTCTCGCTACGGTTTGAATTGACGGAGGCGATAGACATAAATGCACCAACATTTTTAGCGGTGGGTGGGGGGTGTTTAGGTTTTTAGGCTGCGGTGGGGTGGGGTGGGGTTGGGTGGGAGTGATGTTTAGGTTTTGGGTGGTGGTAGGTGGGTTTATTTTGTTGTGTTCACATTGGTTCTTATGGTTCTCGCAATAAGGGTGGTTCTCAAATGAACTCTACCCTGTATATATATTGTTGGCTCATGTGAAACCTTCCTTGAGAACAAATGATACAAAGCTAAAACTGTTCTGCAACAATTGATCCATAATAAAAGTGCTTTGTATTCTACTCCCTTCAATGGCAAGATATCTAACAATTACTTCTTCAAAGGCCTGCTCATCACTAAGCACTGCTGGATTATAAAGACTGTTGAAGACTAAACCACTGAAGAAGTCAAAGGTCCGCTGGAAGTCAAAGGACTGATCAACCTTTACTGAAAGTCTGCTAAAGCTTCAACAGAGGTTGAGGCCATCAGAGGATAGCACCAACAGAGTCTAGTAATCAGTGTTTATTAATGTAACAGTGTTTTGTATTAGCAATGTTTAGAGGTTGTTAATGTTGTTAGATGTCACTGTCTAGGTGATGTCAGCAAAGATGCCACGGTGGTTAGGATTGTACTATAAATAGACAGTGCCTGTACTGTTTTATTAGATCACTTCATCACTTGCATTTTGTACGAACAAGCAATTTGGTTGGACAAAAGAGGTTATTGAAAACAACAGGGAGGTGTTAAACCAACAATATGAAACGTTTTATCATGTTAAGGGAGAGTCATTGACCCAGCAGTTTGAGAGGTTTAGTTGTTTGATTAGTGAGTTGAAACTGGTTTATGTTGAATATGCTAACTCTACTTTAAATAGTAGTTTCCTTAGATCATTACAAGAGCCTTTATCACTAGAAATTCTGTTGGGTTCCAGGAGATGAGTCTGACCCAACTTCATGGTAGGCTTCTCACATATGAAAGAGAGGTTAACCAGAAAAAGAAGTTGCAGGAATCTGGAAAAAGTGGCTGATGATTACTCCTTTGGTAACATATCACTTTTTGGTTAAGAAGAGTCATCTGGTGGTAGTAAGGACCAGAGTCATGATCACTATATTGACATAACTGCAGGTGGAGCCTTCAACTCTGAGCCTTACTCACCCAATTATGCTTTTACAGCTAATGGGGAAAACCAGATCTCTGACAACTTATCCTTTGAACTGAATGACCTTCAACATTTTGATCGCACAGATCCGGAAGAGATGGACATTTTGCATCAACTTTCCTTGTTGAGTGTTAGAACAAGCAAGTTTTTTAAGAGAATTGGTAGAAAGTTTCCAGGATTGCATGGGAATTTAAAGGTTGGGTTGGATAAATAACAAATCAAGTATAAGTGTAATAGGCTTGGTCACTTTGCTAGGGAATGTAGGAGTCAAAACAGTGGACCAATTATCACTCACCCTAGTCCTAGACCTCAAAACACTCAAAGCACTGTCCACTATTCCCAATATACCCCTACTCCACATATGCAAAACACTGCCCACTTTGCACATCCTGTAAACACTGTTCCTGTCCAGTATGTCCAAACCACTATTCCCCAGATTCAGTATGTTCAAGCCCCTGCACCCCATGTTCAAGTGCAAACTGCAACACAACAAGCTACACAAACATCTGTTCCAGCAGAGGCCAATCAACATAGTTTCTTTACACAGGGCTTTATTGATTTGAGTAGCTTACCTGAGGACTTAACTGATAAAAATTTTGCTCTAATTGCTAATCCTGATGTTTCACCTGATGAATTTTGTTTCATGGCGTTAGAGATAATACCCGAAGGGCAAGAATCTGAGAAAGTGGAGTCCAAATCTGAAGTGGTGGAAGAAATTGATGAAACAGTGGTTACAACAGACATTGTTGGTGAACAAGTGTTAGAAGAGAAGGAAGCTGAACCTCTGTTGGAACCTCTGGCTGATCCATGGGATGCAAGTGTATGTGATGGTGAATGTGACTATTCCATGATGGCTACTACTAAGGTATCACTTCAGGTCTTAAAGATTTGTGTTCAGATAAATGCATTATTGCGTTTGCTAACATAAAAGAGGTTAATGAAAACCTTAGAAACAAGATCTTAAACGATGAAGTAAAATTTGAGAAAACTTTTAAAGAGTTGAAAAACAAATTGTTTGAAAAAGAAAATGAGATTGGCAGCTTAAAACATGAATCCAGCATAACCAAAGACCAACTCCAAACTACGGTAGAAAAATACTAGAGTTGCAAAAATGAGCTTGAATCCACCCAAATCACTTGTGAAAAATGGGTGGAGTCTTGTAAAGGTTATGAGCTGATGTTGGAAAAGCAGATCAAGAGCAATGTGAAGTTTGGCATTGGATTTAGAAAACATGACCAAACTTCTTAAAACACTGCTGAAATTGAATCTAGTTTGGTTGAAGTGATTCCTACAAATTTGGCTAGTCAAGAGATCAAAGTCACTGATAAAAATGTAAACAAAATTGTTTTAGAAAGACTAGAGGGGTCATCAACCTCTGAAGAGATAGAAAAATATCAATTCAAACCCACCTGGTCTGATGAATGTGACATCCTTGAAAACTTTAAGCCAATAGATTTTTCCACAATTGAGGGTGTCAAAGCACCCAAGGCCAAAAGCATTCCTCTAAAAGACATCCTAACAGAGGTTCAAAACTTCGTTGAAAAGGAAGTTGAAAAGAGGAAGAAAAGAGAAAAGGTGAAACACCTGTTTTGTGACTTTTGTGAAAAGAGGAATCATGCTACAAAAGACTGTTTTCTTCTAAAAGCTTATGATATAAACAAAACAAGTGCCGTTAAGCCTACACCAAAGTGTACAATTTGTGGTAAAATAAATCATCTTACTCAAAAGTGTGTGTATCTCAAAACGTTTGAGGTTAAAAGAAAAGAGTATGCATCAAAAACACAAGAGAGTCCACAAAAACCAGCCACCAAAAACAAACAAACCTTTATGCTTGTTCAAACACCTGTTACTAAAAAACTAAACAAAACCTCTGTTCGCAAAGAGGTACAAGTAACAGATGCACCACCTGCAAACCAGTTCCCTAGGGGCATGGTCAACCATCATACCAAAAGGTCCCTCATGGTTATGAAGCCTACAATGGCTGATGCTTATCTGTTCTCAGCTGCATCTACCAAAGAGACATAATTATGGCACAGGAGACTTAGGCACACAAATCTTAAGACTATCACCACACTCTCAAAACAAGGCCTTGTAAGAGGTCTCCCACGAAAAACTTTTTACTTACAATGAGCATTGTGTTTTCTGTCTAAAAGGTAAATAACATAAAAGCTCTTACAAGTCCATTGAAGAGTCCAAAACAGCCAAGTGCTTACAAATGTTGCACATGGATTTGTTTGGCCTAGTAAAAATCATGAGTTTGAAAAAGAAAAGATATTGTTTGGTCATTGTTGATGATTTTTCTAGGTTTACATGGACATACATTTTACACTCTAAGGGTGAGACTGTAGGTATCTTGAAAGACTTTGTCAAACAGGTTGAAAAGCAATTTTACTTGCAAGTAAAAATCTTTAGAAGTGATAATGGAACAGAGTTTAGAACCAAGGAGTTGGCTGAGTTCTATGTGTCAAAAGGGATTGTAAGGTAGTACAACATCCCAAGAACACCAGAACAAAATGGGGTGGTTGAAAGGAAGAACAGAACTTTGATAGAAGCTGCCAAGACAATGCTTGCTGACTCAGGTTTACACTTAACCTTTTGGGCAGAGGTTGTAAACAGTGCTTGCTATGTGTAGAACAGAGTTTTAATCAAACCCAGGCATCAAAAGACTGCCTATGAAACTCTATTCAAGATCAAACCACTGATCTCATATTTCAGAATCTTTGGCTGCCCATGTTTTATCCTAAACTTAAAAGACTCAATTTCAAAATTTACAGCCAAAGTAGATTGTGGGTATTTACTGGGATACTCAACCACTGCTAAGGCCTATAAAGTGCTTAACACAAGGACTAGGTGTGTGGAAGAGACTTTGAATGTGAAGTTCAATGAACTTTCATCATTGAAAATTCCAGCAAACCCTGCTGAACTGTTTGACCTTGATAAATTTACATTTGAAGATGTGTCTGTCAAGACTAACCCTGCAGGTACTCCACAATCTTTCTCACAAGATAATGTATGTCATATTGTGATTCCACAATACAAAGTCACTACCACCATCAGAGAAACAGATGTTCAAAACAGCTGTCAAAACTCTACCACTGCTGAATCAACAGTTGTTGATCAAACCTCTGCCACTTCATCAAGTCCAACCTCTGTTGATAAAAATCCATCATCTGTGGATAAAAACCAACATTGTGCCACACCCTTTCCTCTAATTCCTCCACCTCCATCACCAACAGATGTTGGCTCTTCAAAATTGCCAACATATGTTAGCTCAGATGATTCACATCTGCAGCCTTTCCCATTCAATGCCATTGTTCCATATAACGGGGATCTAATCTTCCTTAAATCTTATCCACCACTAGACCAAATCATTGGCAACATCAGTGAAGGGGTTCTCACAAGAAGTCAATCCCAAAACATCTGTCTTTTTGCAGGCTTTCTATCTCTCTTCCAACCAGTCAAGTACCAAGAGGCACTGAAAGACAATAGTTGGGTAGAAGCTATGCAAGAGGAGCTCCAACAGTTTAAAAGACAACAAGTATGGGAACTTGTACCACTGCCTAAGGATGTATGTCCAATTGGCACAAAGTGGGTCTTCAAAAACAAAACTGATGAAAGGGGCATTTTTGTCAAGAATAAAGCCATGTTAGTGGTTCAAAGCTTTAGACAAGAAGAGGGCATAGACTACGATGAGACCTTTGCTCCTGTGGCAAGGCTTGAAGCCATCAGACTGTTCTTAGCCTTTGCTATCAACCACAACATCAAGGTGTATCAAATGAATATAAAATGTGCATTCTTATATGGAAAGATTCAAGAAGAGGTGTATGTTTGTCAACCTCCTGGTTTAGAAGATGCCATCTATCCTGATCATGTCTACAAGCTCAACAAAGCTCTGTGTGGCTTGAAACAAGCACCTAGAGCCTGGTATGAAATTCTCCCCACCTTTCTAATTTCAATTGGGTTTACTAGGGGTAAAATTGATAAAACACTGTTTTTGAAATGGAAAGGTAGGGAACTGATGATTGTCCAAATTTATGTTGATGACATCATTTTTGGATCCACATGTACCTCCATGTGTGAAGAGTTCAGAACACTCATGACAGCAGAGTTTGAAATGAGTGCGATAGGCGAACTCCAATGCTTTCTTGGTCTCCAAGTTAAGCAATTGCAAAATGGAACATTCATTCATCAAAGCAAATATGTAAAAAAAACTTTTAAACAAATTTGAGATGAATGATTGTAAACCATGTAGTATACCCATGGCAACCACAAATGTGACACCCTGACCGGAGGCGGAAAAGTCAAGGGCATCACGAAACATGGCAGAATGCATTTGAGCACATGATGATTAAATTAAGTTGAAATATAGTTTAGATTCAATTAAAGAGATTGCATTCACATCCGAGTAAATAAGAGTACATAAACCAAAATACATCATAACCAATTGTTTCACAAATGTTAGATTCGGATTTAATCTAAGGCATAAATCTTGATCAATCCTATATGAAATATTCTTGCAAATCATAGCATCAAACATTGTCACCTGAAAGATATGTTAGAAAAATATTGGGTCAACAAACGGTTGAGTGAATTCATAGGTTTTGTTAGGCAAAAATAACAATGGGATATGAAAATGGTTTAACACTGTGGCATGTGATATGTCTTTAAGCAAAAGAGTAATACAAGTAGTCACTTGGTGGTACATTTAAACATTTGTTATGACGTAACACGGGTCTATCACCACACTTCCAAAAAGTTTCACATGAGTATCAACAACAACAATTGCAACAAATAGTTTCACTGGAAGTGAGATGGGGCGTCACACCTATAGCGCTATAATATAACCGTTGGGCTTTTGCAAGTTAATGAATGTAAACGCGTTAAAGCAACAACAACAAGTATTAAGCAAATGCAAGGACAATCGGGATATCCACAAATAGCAAATAAGTTTGTATCATATGTTTCATCCCAAAAATAATGTAAAAAGGGACTAGGAACTCACCTTGATTGTGGGTAAGTCCAAACACATATGTAATTGTAAGAGTTTTTGGGAACAAGATTTCCACGTCACTCTAATAGATTGAACATGCAACAATATAGAATTTGTATCAATAAAAGTGTTTAATTGTTTTTGAACTGAAATCCTAAATCTATAGAATTTAATAGGGTTTGGATAAACGGTGATTATGTGGTTTGGATAACCTAATAGAGAACTCGGAAAATGAGTATGATATAAAGGAATTATTTATAAGAAAATATTCAATTAACATAAATTGCAAAATTATACAATTGATTTAATATAAACAGTTGTAATAATAAATCAAATATAATTAACTTGTATAATTCAACAATCATAATTGAATATAATGATCATTGACAAAATATTATACAAGTGATATAATTAATTTATAAAAAGTATAAATTAGTTTAGATGGTTTAAAATATATATTATTTGATAAATGATAAATATTTTGTTTAAAGGAATTAATATGATAATTATATAACTACTTATCAAATTAATTATATTAAATCTGAGTAATTAAAAATAACATTTTTAATTATTGAAATTGAATATCACTTATTTAAAATAATTATTATGGTCTTGGAATCATTTTAAATAATTAAAATGAATTAATTTGTTTAAAATATCAATGAATAAGTTCATATAAGTTTAATTATCTAAATAATTAAATATAATAAAAATTCAGATTCTAAGTTTATATAAACTCAGTAATAAGTCTAAAATAATTTTGGATATAAATTATATAGTTATATAAAAACTAAATTAAATTATCTTTATAAGTAACTAGGTTATCACCTGGGAGCTTCCCGGGTTGACTATTTAAATGACGTAAACAACTAATGTAGAAATTTATTTATCATGTACGATGTGTGGGAAAATAATATATTTATCACCCGAGAACTTCCCGGGTAGGAAAATTTAAATTACATTAATCATAAGTGTATATATCAAATTAATGCAAATAAAGTGACATATTACATACATTACTAACAAAATGGATTGTATCATTAGGTATGAAGTTTTCTTTATAAGTTGTGTATAAAAAAATCAAGAAATAAAACAAATAATGTTACATTTACAATTTAATTTACTGAAAGTAACATGAGCTCGGTCCGGTACGGTACCGGTAAAATACCGAATTCTACCTTCAAATACTGGTACCATACCGGTACCGTACCAAATATTTTGGTACCGGTACCCAGTTTTGAGGAATTTTGGTACGGGTGTTTTCGGTACTGGTACCGGTTCGATACGGTACCGGTACCATGCTCATCCCTACTGCTATTCAATATCACATCTCTGATGGCACACCCAAAGAAGCACTTCTACTTTACAACCATATTCGCCGTAACCCGCTATGTATGCTCACCATTTTCCTGTTGGTCCTTAAAGCGTGTGCTTCTTTTTCCATGATTCATTATGGAAAGGTTGTGCATTACAAATCAATAAAGCAAATACCGAGGATATGATAGTTTTTAGTAACATTTTTTTACTCCGAAGTACAACCAGACTACAAGGGCATGAACAAACACTGACAAGACGATATATAAAAAGATTTCTGATTATTATTATCTAAGAAAAAAGAAGCAGCCTGGCAAAGAGGAGGCTGGCTAATAAATTTGAGGCTGCAAGTGCCTGCTAATTCCAAAGATCCAAATTCTAAATTTAAAAAGAAATAGAAATGCTTGGGGGCTGTTATTAGTAATTACTGCACCCCACTCCATCTAGCCCAGTCTACAAACTGCATCCCACCATCGATGTTGTTTGCGAAACAGACCCCAACTGTAAACGCCATTGCTACTACAGGGACTTGTTTTGCGAAAGGAGAAGCTTCCACCAAGCTTTCCATCCCATTGACGATTTGGTAATGCATATTTGCAAACACTGCAAGGAAAACACATGCATATCAATTAAACATAGCATTATTTAGGTTACTCCCATTAATGATTTAACTACAAATCCAAATCCAAATCCAAATCCAAATCCAAATCACAAAACATACCCCAAAGAACTGCACTTTGCATCAAAGGAGGAACCTTAACATCACCTTCTGACGTATACATTCTCCTGAAATTGTCATATAGGGGTCTTTTAGGTACTTGATTATTTATCGAATACTTCCTCATATTGCAACAATGATTTTCTTATTTGACAAAGAAAGTGCAATGAGCATACCATTTGGCATTCATAATCATATTCCCAATTCCTTGGCCAATAAGACCGCAACCAAATCCAATCGAACCATACAGAAGACCCTGAACCCATACCAACCAAAACACGGGCAGTCTTTAGAAATTTTACATACCAAGTCTAGTTAACAACATTTGTAACAAAAGATTAACATTAGTTGTAGATGCTATTTACCATAATATTATATGCGGTTCGCAACAAAAGATGGTGTGTCTTGACCCAAGTCTTCTAAATTTCAAGCTCATCTGCCCCTTGCTTCTTCTTCAACATATTCCTCAATTCACACAAAAGATGGTGTGTCTTGACCCTACTACCGCACTCACTCCCTGTAATTTATCAAATAAGAATGAAAATTAAGCAAAACCCCGCATTTGCCATTGTAGTCCGTTACCACATACATGATACACTGGTACCAACGCCAATCACGACTGTTTGTTTACAGCGTTCTAATTATTGCAAAAGTAATTATTGCAACTTAAATTTAAAGACACATAGCACCCTTAAACTCCAGAAACCTAATCATGATTTCCTAATAATACTACAAATGCTAACTTTACCCTAATATAAAGAACTTTGCAAGAAAAATAGAACCAACAAATATTAGCTTGTCAAATATTGGTTACTCGACTTTGAATTTGGTGCATGTCGTTTCTTATTTTCTTCATTTGTTCATGGCGCTTACCTAACAAACTGGTTGTAAGAAAAAGCCAAGATTTCAGAATCTACCCACAAAAATGAAAGTCATATAGATTAGAACCATGAAGCTTTTGAAGTTTAGTGAACTAATGGATCTACTTTCACGCACAATAATAACGAATGCACTTTGATCTTTGTATTTTTTATACAATATATATTCAATTATTCATAGTTAAACTCAGTTAGTCAACTATGAAACAACCAAATGAATAGACTTTAATAATAGAGAAAAAATGTATACTTTTACCAACAAATTATCTTTACACAAATGGGCATAAAGTTTGATGGTCTCAAAACTAAAAGATGATGTATTTGACATTCATAAGTCAATCATTGACTCTTTAAGAATGGAGTTTGTAATGACAGTAGTCTTGCAAAATTATCCAATCGCAAAAAAAAAAAAAAAAAAAAAAAAAAAATCAAAATGAACTAAGTCAAAAAAAATTACAGTTCCATCTTCCAAATAATCCCGCCTCTTCGCTTAAGGGTAAATACATAAATTAAAAATAACGAAATAAAAGTGTAGGCTATGTATGGTAAATCTATAAATTAACAAAAAATGGCATACCTTGCCAGTTGCCAATGTCTTGAAGATGGCGTGGAACCAGCTCTTTCTTGATTGGTAGAGAAATGTCAGATCTTAACCTACACAGATACAGTAAATACACCCAAGTTGGTTTAAAGTGTTATAACTAATATACAAAAAATATATATTTTTGTAAGTGGATGTACAAAGTAATAAGTTACTGAGCGAGCTACATGTCCAATTTTGTTAAAAGAAACCTTCAATTTTCAGTAATACCCATAAGCCCCTGCATCAATTCTACATTCTTTAATCGACTTTGACAGCAATTTGACACGTAACCAAAAAGAGGCAAGTATGCGTCTCATGTAAATCCGGCATCCGACAAGAACAACGATAATCATTGAAACAAACTGCTGCAATTTAGTAAAAGTTATGCTAATTTACCATTTGATCTGTTACTAAATAAGAACCAAAATGCAGCATCCTCTTAACTCGTTTACCTTCAATAATGGATCCCAAAATCACTTAAAATCCTGGTAAACATTAAGCATAAGTGCATAACCAAACCAAACCACTTACCATTGATTATGAGTCGATTCCTCCACCAAAACAACCCAAATCAAGGGTGTAGAACTCATTTCTCCTTCAAGCCTTTAACCGTCATTCTACCAAAAAAAAAATTAATAATAATAATAAAGTAAGCAATTATTGGCAAAAATGTAACTGCCTACTTTATAACTTCAATGTTAATAACTTCAAATCGGAACCAGAAACTTACCTTGAAACAACCTTTAGAATCAACTTTGGTGGCGAGATTGACGAAGAAGAGATTAGGGTTGAGGAGGGGTTCTACAGGAGGAGGAAGAAGAAATGGAAAATTAGGGTTTACAAATGAAAGAGCGGCATTAAGAGAGAGAAAGAGTGTTGGCTTTTGAATTTGAATTCTTGGAATGAGGTAATACTGAAGGAGTTGTGAAAAAAAAAGAACTCAGGAGAAGGTGACATGTGGGAAGAAGAAAAGGGGGGGGGGGGGTGGAGGTGATGACACGTGGCCTGTTAATGTTTTGCTTTATTATATAGGAAGGTAAAGCTGATTTAATTATATAAAAATCAAAATTATATAAAATATCAGTAACAATATTATTTTTGTAAAGTTTATTACTTAAAATAATTAATCTGAAAATTTCAATATTTATTTCTTAAAAATTGATTTATTATGAATTATTTAATAATAACGTGTTTTAATATCATAAAAATTAGTTTTGTAAATAAATTGACTAACTTTATATTTTTAATAAAAGTAACAGTGTCTAATAATGTTATAAAAATTATTGAAATGTTAAAATGTTAAAAATAAAAGAAATAAAAATGATTGGTTGTCCCCGGATTCGAACCCGGGTCAACTGATTAGAAAACAACACACACAACCACTGGGCTAGGCCTGGTGGTTGTTTATAAGTTTAGTTTAACTAAAATAATTACAGAAATGAAATAGGTCATCTTCCCCAATTATACAATCAGAGTCAAACAGAAAGGTCAAACCCGTTCAATTCTCGATCAAATTCAAGTTTTAAGTTAAATTGAACATCAGTACACATTGTATAACCGAAAACAATTAAATTGGCAAAGATTGAGCTGACCGGTACCGTGTGAATCGGTGAAATGACAAACTCCGGCGACTGGCACAGTTCCGGCAAGTTGCAGGTTTCTGTTTTGACTAAATACGAAGTTTTGGTGGATTGTGAAGGGTGTAAGAGGTTCGTGGGAGTCTGAGGGATTTAAATAGCATTCCAATTCAATCTCAGATCCAACAATTCATAGTGGATTCGATCTGTTTTGATTTTTAAATAAAAAGTTCGTTTTTACAGTAATTTGGCACGAAAATGTGTCGAATTGAAGTGCGAATTGGGTTGGCAATGGGTTGGGGACGTTCTGGACATATCAAAAGGTGTTAAACAATTCAAAATGGGTCAAAGATGGGCAACTGATATGTGTTCGATTTGATTTATTATATTTAATTCCTAATGTGTATATAAGTATATTATAGTTTCATATAATAACTGAATGAGGGCTTAGCCCGACCGGTCACGTGTTCGTTTGTTGAGTGGGGTGTCGCGGGTTCGAGTCTCTTGTGGCCGGTTCAACCCTTTTTGTTTTTGAATTAAAATTAATTAAATATTAAAATCCTAAATAGTGCATAAATGAATTTAAGTTTCATATTCTAACAACTCCTAGTAGGAGGATAAACTGGTTAAGGCGTTGCGGTTCTAACCGAGAGGTCACGAGTTCGATCCTTGCAAGGGCCGGTTCTTTAAAGAAGAACCCCCTTTTTGACAGATTTTTTGAAATATTTACACTTTGACCCCTGAAGTTTCAGTTTTTACAAAAATAGTCCCAGTAGTTTCGAAAATTGTCACAAATAGTCCCTGTACTGTTCAGTTAAGTATGCTAACTGAGTTAATGTTTAAAGAAGGAAATCTTTATAAAAGGACTAACACAGTTAGGGTTTTCAGTTTATATAAGTTTAAAAATAACAGGTTTTGGTCCCTACAGTTTAAGTTTAAGAAGATGACCATTTGAACCCTACACTTTTTAAAACAAATTATATATATTTATTTCTTTTATAAAATAAGTTTCAAAAATTAGAAAAAGAACCCTAAACTTGTAGTTTGCAATAATTGCACTTTTAGCCCTTGTATTTATATAGTTTCAAAAATGACAATTTAGCCCCTAAAATAGTACTTTCAAATAATGACGGTTTTAGCCGTTGAACTTAAAAGTTAAATTTTCAAGCAAGTTTTAAAGAATGACAAATAGGCCCTTCAACTAGTAACAGATACTTGTGTGAAAACCAAGGTGGTTACAGTCTCCCCTACTTTGGGAAATTTCGTCCCGAAATTTATTCGAAAGAGACCGTAGAATGTAATTGTAATGATTGAAAAGATAAGTAAGGAGTTTGTTTCTAGAGCATCTTGTGGTGTTGATAGCTTTTGAAGAATCTATGAGCATCATTGAGTGTATAGAGATTGTTTTGTATATCACTATGTTATACTAAATTTGTAATAAAAAGAAAAAAAAAATTTGATAGTCTATTATGATGTGACCAATTTACATTTGAAATAAATCATGTAATGAATCAAATTCAGACTCAGAACTATAAGGTGGTGGAGGTGGTAGAGTCAGTCGCATCTGAGCAGTAATTGTCCTAGCATGTCTTCCAACCATTTATTTCTTTCTATCAGCCATTTTATTTGTTGAGATAAATTTCGAACCTGATCGTTTAACCTAGTCACTTCAACTCCCATTGATTCTGGAGGTAGGTTCATTTGAGGCACCGTACTTGGGCCTGCTATATCAATTGGTGGCAGTTGTTGTTCTACTTCGTTTAATAGTGACTGGAAAAACCGTGGCTGCAATGGTGATTGCAAAAATGATTCCGATGCTAACTGTTCTTGGTTTATCATGTTTTCATCAAACAAAGTTTCTTGCATCGTTGAATCCTCCTCGAAAACTAACGGTGAGAAGCTTGGTAAGACGTTTGGTGTTAATGGTTGGGATAGGTTAGTTGTAATATGTTCTTGTATGTGTGGCAGCTGTGGTTGCAGATCAAATCGATAAAAAGACGGTCGAGGAAGCTGCAACAATGATTGTTGTAAATTTTATGTGGAGGTACTTTCTAAGATAACTGGAGCTCCCTCCGACTGGAATGGTTGAGTTGGTGTATAAATATGAACAGGGGTTAGCCTAACGGTGTGAAAATTTACAATCCCAGGTGCCTTTGGTGGAGATAATCCTTGGATAATCTGATCACTTAAGACACCTAATGATTTTGCTATTTTTGTAATGTAAGACCCTCCCATGAGACTTCTCAGAGGATTTGTTTGTTGACTAAAAAAATATGTAGCAAGCTCGTGGGCAATATTACAAGGAACTTGCTCAAAAATACTATGCAGATGGAAAAGTTCGGTTGATCTAACCCTTTGTTGATTATACTTGCACCCCGTGATAGTGTTGGCTAAAACACGGTGCATATATCGATAACGAGGGTCTGTGAAGTTCATAGAATTATTGTTGCCACACCATTCTTTTGATGAATGGCATCGCCAATATTCTGTCATTTCCGCGGAGGAATAAGAGGTTGATGCCTCCGTAAAAATGGGTTGTTTAACTTCTTCATCTGTATATATGCCCAGATGAACTGCGAATTCTGTTAATGACATAGTATGAGGTTGCCCACAAAGTCAAAAATGAATGGATTCATTGGTAAGACTTTTATTATATTTGAAATAGAAAGTGGACAAGAACTCAAATACCAGTTCATCGTATGATGGTTCTAGGATGTCGAAGAAACGGCGCCAGGGCATATTAGGTGGTAGTAATCCTGCCAGTAAACCACTGGAATCAAACATTCCCATTCGATGCCAATCAATACCACTAATAGTAAAAACCTCAAGATGCTTGAGTTTTTGATACCTCTCTCGATTGGGTAAATCAGTAAACCGAAGGAATGGATGAATTTCTGCTGCATTTGAAGATTCAGCATATGCTACTGGGAAATTTGTCATTGGAATATTGGGTTTTGTTGAACTAAGAAACGTTTGGGTATGGGTTATTTTGGGTATGTGTTGAATTATATCAGAAGTTGAAGTTCTTGTGTAGATTAGCTCGAGTAGTGAGTTTCTTATATAGATAAGGAAATTTCGGCTTACACCATACGATCGGTTAAGGCTTCCATGATACGTTCTAAAACAGTTTACTGCAGCTAGTTTGAAAATTTGAATTTGAAAATGTATGATCTCGAGAAAATTTTGAATTTTGAAAAAGAGGGGATTGTATCGTATAAAATTGATAATAATGAAACGTAGGTTGATAAAAAAAATCCTTTCGAATTAGGGTAACGTGCTTTGGCCTATAGGTATTTTTTACTCTCATCGATAGTCCCCAGGTGGGCAAACTGGTCCATTGGATTTGTACGAATTGCCAGCCTAGACAGGACGTCCCGATTACCGGTGCTTACCCTTCCAGTTACTACACGTTTCCATTCAATCGAAAATTTGAAACTTTGGCGTGATTGAAAATCGAGGAGTGGAACTAGTTATCAAGGTGTGGATGTCACTCCTATCTTGACAATTTCGTTCCTAAAATGTGGATGTTACTTACCAAGTGAGGAGCAAATTCCGACTTGTTGGTAAGAATCCACAAGAATATGAAATGGAAATTTCCGTCAAGGTAAGGAACTCAATCCTATCTTGATGATATGTCTCCATTTGTTGTTATAAGAAATATAAACAAAATTTTATGAAATCATGCATATGTATAAATGTCGGAAAAATATTTAGTATAAAATAAATAACAGAATCACATGTTTGATTAAAAATTTGGATGGTTCCAAAACGGAATTTTGACTAACCAAAGTGGTCGAAAAGTCTTTTGAATTTGAGAAGCATGCCTTGGCCTAATAGGTGGAATACTCTCGCCGACAAGTCGGTTAACGGTATTTACCCTTCCGGTTACTACATGTCCCAAATCAATCGAAATTTCAAGACTTGGCGAGATTTATGAGAAAATCAAAGAGTGGAACTAGTCGACAAGGTGCGGGTTTCACCCCTAACTTGGCGATTTCGTATCCTAAGTGTGGTTGGTACTCGTCGGGTCAAAATTTAATTTCAACACTTTGACGAGGGTCCATTAGAATTCAAAATTGAAATTCTTCATCAAGATGAGGACTTCACTCCTAGCTTGATGATGAATCTTGTATAAAAGAATAGGTAGATTGAGAGTCGTTCACCAAATTATGGGTCTCACTCCTATTTTGGTGAATTTGTCTCGTTTGTATAATACGAGTGTTTGCGGATTTAGAATAGTCGAGTAAAATGAAGAAAAGCGTATGTTGAAGATTAAGCAAACAAGTATAAACATGTCAAGAATGGCACATAAAGAATGAAGTATTAGAACAAATATTAACACAAAATAAAACATGTATTGACACATAAGAATAGTATGTCAAGTATTAACACATAAGTGACATACATGTTTAAAGGTCCAAAAGATAATAAATAATGAGCAAATAAAGTAACATGCAAGTAGTTCAAGCAAAGCATGAGAATTTAAAAATCAGAGGAGGTTTTGAAAATCATCACTTAAGGATAGCATTTGTAAAATCTAAAGATGAGATCCGTGGTGATGAGGCATTGGTTACAAAAGATAAGGATAGGGATGAAGACAAAGGCAAAGATAACGGAAGAGTTTGCTAATGGAAAGTGTCCTAGGTAGGTTATAGTATAGGTCAAAGTATTACTAATAACCTAAATCCCTATAACCATGGCTCTGATACCAATCTGTGACACCCTGACCGGAGGCGGAAAAGTCAAGGGCATCACGAAACATGGCAGACTGTATTTGAGCACATGATGATTAAATTAAGTTGAAATATAGTTTGATTCAATTAAAGAGATTGCATTCACATCCGAGTAAATAAGAGTACATAAACCAAAATACATCATAACCAATTGTTTCACAAATGATAGATTCGGATTTAATCTAAGGCATAAATCTTGATCAATCCTATATGAAATATTCTTGCAAATCATAGCATCAAACATTGTCACCTAAAACATATGTTAGAAAAATATTGGGTCAACAAACGGTTGAGTGAATTCATAGGTTTTGTTAGGCAAAAATAACAATGGGATATGAAAATGGTTTAACACTGTGGCATGTGATATGTCTTTAAGCAAAAGAGTAATACAAGTAGTCACTTGGTGGTACATTCAAACCTTCGTTATGACGTAACACGGGTCTATCACCACACTTCCAAAAAGTTTCACATGAGTATCAACAACAACAATTGCAACAAATAGTTTCACTGGAAGTGAGATGGGGCGTCACACCTATAGCGCTATAATATAACCGTTGGGCTTTTGCAAGTTAATGAACGTAAACGCGTTAAAGCAACAACAACAAGTATTAAGCAAATGCAAGGACAATCGGGATATCCACAAATAGCAAATAAGTTTGTATCACATTGTATCATATGTTTCATCCCAAAAATAATGTAAAAAGGGACTATGAACTCACCTTGATTGCGGGTAAGTCCAAACACGTATGTAATTGTAAGAGTTTTTGGAAACAAGATTTCCACGTCACTCTAATAGATTGAACATGCAACAATATATAATTTGTATCAATAAAAGTGTTTAATTGTTTTTGAACGGAAATCCTAAATCTATAGAATTTAATAGGGTTTGGATAAATGGTGATTATGTGGTTTGGATAACCTAATAGAGAACTCGGAAAATGAGTATGATATAAAGGAATTATTTATAAGAAAATATTCAATTAACATAAATTGCAAAATTATACAATTGATTTAATATAAACAGTTGTAATAATAAATCAAATATAATTAACTTGTATAATTAAACAATCATAATTGAATATAATGATCATTGACAAAATATTGTACAAGTGATATAATTAATTTATAAAAACTATAAATTAGTTTAGATGGTTTAAAATATATATTATTTGATAAATGATAAATATTTTGTTTAAAAGAATTAATTTGATAATTGTATAATTAATTATCAAATTAATTATATTGAATCTGAGTAATTAAAAATAACATTTTTAATTATTGAACTTGAATATCACTTATTTAAAATAATTATTATGGTCTTGGAATCATTTTAAATAATTAAAATGAATTAATTTGTTTAAAATATCAATGAATAAGTTCATATAAGTTTAATTATCTAAATAATTAAATATAATAAAAATTCAGATTCTAAGTTTATATAAACTCAGTAATAAGTCTAAAATAATTTTGGATATAAATTATATAGTTATATAATTTAATTACACTAAATTAAATTATCTTTATAAGTAATAAAACTGATTTAATTATATAAATATCAAAATTATATAAAATATCAGTAACAATATTATTTTTGTAAAGTTTATTACTTAAAATAATTAATCTGAAAATTTCAATATTTATTTCTTAAAAATTGATTTATTATGAATTATTTAATAATAACCTGTTTTAATATCATAAAAATTAGTTTTGTAAATAAATTGACTAACTTTATATTTTTAATAAAATAATAGTGTCTAATAATGTTATAAAAATTATTGAAATGTTAAAAATAAAAGAAATAAAAATGATTGGTTGTCCCCGGATTCGAACCCGGGTCAACTGATTAGAAAACAACACACACAACCACTGGGCTAGGCCTGGTGGTTGTTTATAAGTTTAGTTTAATTAAAATAATTACAGAAATGAAATAGGTCATCTTCCCCAATTATACAATCAGAGTCAAACAGAAAGGTCAAACCCATTCAATTCTCGATCAAATTCAAGTTTTAAGTTAAATTGAACATCAGTACACATTGTATAACCGAAAACAATTAAATTGGCAAAGATTGAACTGACCGGTACCGTGTGAATCGGTGAAACGACAAACTCTGGCGACTGGCACTGTTCCGGCAAGTTGCAGGTTTCTGTTTTGACTAAATACGAAGTTTTGGTGGATTGTGAAGGGTGTTAGAGGTTCGTAGGAGTCTGAGGATTTAAATAGCATTCCAATTCGATCTCAGATCCAACAATTCATAGTGGATTCGATCTGTTTTGATTTTTAAATAAAAAGTTCGTTTTTACAGTAATTTGGCACGAAAATGTGTCGAATTGAAGTGCAAATTGGGTTGGCAATGGGTTGGGGACGTTCTGGACAGATCAAAAGGTGTTAAACAATTCGAAATGGGTCGAAGATGGGCAACTGATCTGTGTTCGATTTGATTTATTATATTTAATTCCTAATGTGTATATAAGTATATTATAGTTTCATATAATAACTGAATGAGGGCTTAGCCCGACCGGTCACGTGTTCGTTTGTAGAGTGGGGTGTCGCGGGTTCGAGTCTCTTGTGGCCGGTTCAACCCTTTTTGTTTTTGAATTAAAATTAATTAAATATTAAAATCCTAAATAGTGCATAAATGAATTTAAGTTTCATATTCTAACAGCTCCTAGTAGGAGGATAAACTGGTTAAGGCGTTGCGGTTCTAACCGAGAGGTCACGAGTTCGATCCTTGCAAGGGCCGGTTCTTTAAAGAAGAACCCCCTTTTTGACAGATTTTTTGAAATATTTACACTTTGGCCCCTGAAGTTTCAGTTTTTACAAAAATAGTCCCTGTAGTTTCGAAAATTGTCACAAATAGTCCCTGTACTGTTCAGTTAAGTATGCTAACTGAATTAATGTTTAAAGAAGGAAATCTTTATAAAAGGACTAACACAGTTAGGGTTTTCAGTTTATATAAGTTTAAAAATAACAGGTTTTGGTCCCTACAGTTTAAGTTTAAGAAAATGACCATTTGAACCCTAGACTTTTTAAAACAAATTATATATATTTATTTCTTTTATAAAATAAGTTTCAAAAATTACAAAAAGAACCCTAAACTTGTATTTTGCAATAATTGCACTTTTAGCCCTTGTATTTATATAGTTTCAAAAATGACAATTTAGCCCCTAAAATAGTACTTTCAAATAATGATGGTTTTAGCCGTTGAACTTAAAAGTTAAATTTTCAAGCAAGTTTTAAAGAATGACAAATAGGCCCTTCAACTAGTAACAGATACTTGTGTGAAAACCAAGGTGGTTACAACAAAGCTTGTCACTGTTGATGAAAAAGATCACCTGGTTGATCATGGGTCTTTATTGTACCTAACTGCATCAAGGCCAGACATCATGTTTGCAACATGTGTCTGTGCCAGATCCCAGTCAGCACCTAGAAAGTCTAATCTCATTGCTGTGAAAAGAATATTTAGATACATAAAAGGTGCTCCCACACTTGGTATCTGGTATCCAGCTAATGGGAATATCAAGCTTTCAGGTTATTCAGATAGTGATTTTGTTGGATGCAACACCACAAGGAAGTCTACATCAGGAGGGTGTCAATTTCTAGGCGATTGCTTAGTATCTTGGCAAAGAAAAAAGCAAGCAGCTGTTTCCACATCCACTGCTGAAGCAGAATACATTGTTGTCGCAAGCTGTAAAGCCCAATTGTTGTGGCTTCAAAACCAGTTACTGGAT
The DNA here is from genome assembly GCA_030545235.1 of Helianthus tuberosus. Classification (NCBI taxonomy): domain Eukaryota; kingdom Viridiplantae; phylum Streptophyta; class Magnoliopsida; order Asterales; family Asteraceae; genus Helianthus; species Helianthus tuberosus. The sequence goes on from CM060411.1 coordinate 93,070,255, forward strand.
TTTGGTATAACTGCTCTAAAGACTCTTCTCATGTTGGATAGTCAAGCAACTGAAAATATTATCAAAAATCCAGTATCCCATTCAACCACCAAGCACATTGACATCAGACATCACTTTGTGAGGGATTACTATGAAAAAAGTTTGATTTCTCTGCATCATGTTCCAACTTAGGATCAGCTGGCAGATGTGCTAACAAAAAAGCATTAGATACATCTACCTTTGAAAGCTTGATCTCGAGGATTGGCTTGCTTAACATGGATTAGAAGGAAAAAACTTGTTTTCCATGAATAAAAGCATTACAATGTTTTCAGAAAATCAAAAATTCATCCTTAAAAATAGCTTAAAATGAATTTTTTTCATGAATCCTTAAAAGTCTGTCCATAACCACTGATGTGTTAAACCTATGAATGGCTAAAAATTCACCCACTGCTGAATGGTATCCTTTGTTTTCCCTTTATCCACTGCTCTTGGATCACTGTTGATCAAACAGCTGTTGGTCTCAACCACTGATAGACTAAAATCAACCATTGTTCATTCACTGTTCCCAACCACTGTTATTGTCCAATAGTGGTTCTCAAACAATTGTCTTCCATTACTTAAACAGAGGTTGCCACATAGACAGATGTTAGCCGTCAGATCTTTGAAACCGGTGCCATGTCAGCATTCACTTTTTCACTTTATAAAACCCTTTTTTATCCCCAAACAGAGCTTTACTAGCCGTATCGAATGCGAAAATTCTCCAAAGCGGTTACCATCTTTTTCTTCTACACTTCTCCTTCAACCCTTCGTAATTTCCGACTCCGACCATGGCTCTGACACTTAAAAACCCTCATAACTACTTCCCCATTTTTTAGAAAACCGACAAAAGCACTACTTTCCACGCAATCATTGACATGCTTCAATCATCCAAATACAAAGCAATTCTTACTGCCGATGCACCCATTTACCAAGATACTCTCCGAGATTTTTGGGCAAATGCCAAACTTGAAGAACAAAAGAAAGAGGTCTTTGGTATAACTTCCAAAGTCGGAGGTGAACTGGTTGCAATAACCCCAACTACCATATCAACAACTTTTGGGTTAAATGACTTGGCAGGTAAGACAACTTTCCCGAAAAATGAGTTTCAAACTGAGTTGATTGAGAGGGGATATGATGGACAGTTAAATAAGGCTACTATGTACAAACCAAATTTTCCACCCCCAATGAAATTCCTGTTCCATACCCTCTTAACATGTCTCTCTGCAAAAACCACTGCTTTCAATGAAATACCTTTGAAAATTCAGTACTTGGGGTATGCAATTTTAACAAAATATGATTTTAACTACTCCCAAGCACTATTTTCTGACTTGGTTTCAAATGTGAAAAACATTCAAAACGGGAAAAATGCTGCTTTTCTCATGTACCCAAGACTATTAAGCTACTACCTGCAAAAACATATTTCTAAAAAGGCTTTTGAGCAAGGTACAACTTTTAAAATGAATAGTCTAACTTGTGAAACTTTTACTCGCTTTATGGCTAAAGAGTCAAATGTTTCCAAAACACAAGCAAAGGGGAATGAGCAAATTTTAGATGAGTTAACATCTGCACCTCAAACCTCTGTTGCTGAGCCCACTGCTCCTGGTGATCATAACACCACAACCACTGCTGTGAAACCCCCACCAGCAAAATCCAAAATGACCAAAATAAAATCCAAAAAACCCACCAAACCTAATAAAACGGGTCCTCTGGAAGATGAGATCCTAGAGGTTAACCCAGTGACAACACCATTGTCACTTGAAACCACTGTTGTTACTTCCTCACAACATGTGGAAAGATCTCAACCAATAGACTTAATTCCTCATTATTCATCATAAAAGGAACATGTTGTAATCACAGGGACACCACAAAATGATGCATATGTTTCACTTGAAACTATGTTTAAAAGCCCTTCTCCCAGGGCAATGTCTCTGTCAACGCCACTCCCTTCATCTCCTATTCCACCAGCCCTTGTACTACTGTTTGAGGCAATTGACATTCAGACTCTAAGAAGTCCCTCTCACCAATACATTACTGAGAGTATAACACTTGAAATGACTGTGTCTGAACCTGTTCAATCTGCTATCCCACAAACAGTTGAGGAGGTTACACCCCTTGAGTTTTACGAAACTCTTGGTGATAGTTCAAGTGGAGCAGCTACTACAAATGTTGAATCCATTGATTTACATTTGGGCAGTAGTTTCATCTCTAAGACTCCCTTGAAGGCAACCACTATTCAGATTACAATAGTAACCTCTGCTGCAGTGGGAAGTCCCCAGAACCAAGAAAAAGGGACATTTGCTTCTGATGATTTGGAGTCTACTCCTATCACCAAGGCAAATACAACCACCTTTGGTGGGAATTCAGATGATCCTATTAAGTTAGGTGATGAATTAAGATACAGGGAATTAATGGATAGAATGTCTTATGTTGAAAACAATGTTGGAGAAATGAAAGACATGATGAAACAGATGTTGGAGGCTTCTAAAAGTCAGCCTAGCCATCAGCAAATCACCTAAGTGCTATGGAATTCTGTTTAACCAATCCTTGCTGCTCAAATGGAATTAGCTGAACTCCAACACAAAGCATACATGGAACTGATTAGAGTTATGGTTGAGGCTAGGCACAAGGATACTCAGGCAGAGATAAGGGGTATCAAAGAATCCCTTGCTAAACTTACTGGATCCTCCCTTGCACCTGTTTTTGAAAAGGATGATAACGTTGATGCCAAAAAGGGGGAGAAAGACTCTATGAGAAAGTTGGAGCCTGATCCTAAAGTCAAACCAAAGGGCCAACAAAAACAAAAGCTAGGGTCTGCCAAAGAAATTTCTGTGAAAACCTCAGAAAAATCAGATGTTGGAAAGAAAAAGGGAATTGATGAGACCCTAAATATCCAAATTGATGAGGAGATTTTAGTAAAGCAGAAAATGCAAGATACAGAAGAGAGCAAAGCCTATAATTGGAAGAAAGAACATGAGGAAAAGATGAAAAGAGAAAACATTGGTACTTCTCAAATAAGAAAGTCTTTTAGAAATAACAGACCACCAATAGCCACATTTTCCAAAATATCTGCTGCTCCTAAAAAGCTTGTATCCTCTGCTGCAACCAAACCCAAAACTTCATCCCAAAAACCCCCCACAAAAGAAGTAGAACATAGCTTCAAAACCACCATCCCCACCCACTAAACCAACATATGTTGATGCAACAAAAGCATCAACAGATGTTAGGCCAATAGTTGTTGAAACACCAGTGGTTTCAACAGTTGTTAGCCAATCCACTGCTTCCGTCCATTTCAATACACCACCATCAACACAACCACCACCAACACCCCAAAGATTTCCTTCACAATCACCTTCTTTACCTAAACCACCTTCTCCATAAAAAAACTCCTCCACCACCCAAAATTGCTTACGCACGCAAAAGGAAATTTGTTGTGCATGATAAGGAGATTCCATCACCAATCCCTTTATCATCTGCTCCCGTTCAAATCACTCCATCCTCATCATCTCTACTTACAAACACCCTTAACCATCCACCCACTGGTTACATGCCATCTATCATCCCATTGGCTACTCAATATCCTCTAGAACTGCTTGCAGTTCAAAGCGAAATGGAATCTTCTTATAACATAGAGGATCCATCCAAAAGAACCTTCCCAACTCTCTATGGCTTTAGACAACCTTAGAACTTAGATGAATACTTGAAGCTGAAAGCAAAACAAGCAGAGGTTACAACCAGAGAAGAAAGTAAAGGGTTAGGTGATAGGAGATACCAATGTCTATTATCACATGGGCTTAACAAAGTCAGAAAACTTGAAAACTTTGATAAAGACCTTAGTAAATCTATGTTTGAGCAGCCATTGGATACTGAGCTTCAAGAGAAACTAAGAGTTGATTACTTAGACCACAAAATGAAGCATAAGCCCTATAAAGCTACCAAGGCTCAATTCAAAGATTCGTCAGTAGATGCTCTTAGAGAAGAAATTGACAGAATTACAAAGATGAACAATGATCCTCTGATCAAGAAAACTGCACCAAATTGGAAGAAATCCAAGCAAATTGATGAAGAAGATGCATTATGGTTCAAGAGAATGAGAGCAGAGCTTGTTGCAGCTGATTATGGGTCTGCAAGGTCAATAGCCAGATGGTCAAAACAAAATGTTGAAGAGACCTATAGAAAACTGGAAGAGCTTAGAAAGAAAGATCCAAATGTTCCTCAAAAGCTAGTTTATCCTGAAACCACTGCTGGCAGACCCCAACAGACCCAAGCCTCCAAAAAGCTTACCTTATAATCTGCTTTACCCATAAATGCCTTGAATCAACTAAAAAGGCAAAAGCAGACTGATGAGGAGGATGAGAAGAGGTTTGAAGAATATAGAATAGAGGGGATCAGATGCCAGATTCAATTCCAAATGGATGATGCTGCTAACCAACTCACTGCTCAAATAGCTGAAACAATTAAACAGTTGGCAAGCAGACCTCAGTCTCCAAACTCATCACAAATAACTCTCATCCCTAGAAAACCATCTGATCCAAAAATACTAAAGTGGAAGTCATCCTCAGACACCCACGTATTGACTTTGCTCAGATTAGATGGTAAAGTTGAAAAGATAAACAGGAAGGATGCATATGGTCTGAGTGAAGATGACCTTCAAGATCTTTTGAACCTTCAACTGGAAAGGGATGAAGAAGACACAGATTCCTTGGATTTTGAAGTTTAATTCAAAGGGAAAATCAGGGAATTGCTGATGAGGAAATAAAGATCATAAATAATGAAGGGTTTTGGCATCATCTGTTCCAGGGGGAGATTGTTGGCTCATGTGAAACCTTCCTTGAGAACATATGATACAAAGCCAAAACTGTTCTGCAACACCTAATCCATAATAACAGTGCTTTGAATTCTACTCCCTTCAATGGCAAGATATCTAACAACTGCTGCTTTAAAGCTCTGCTCATCACTAAGCACTGCTGGATTATAAAGACTGTTGAAGACTAAACCACTGAAGAAGTCAAAGGTCTGCTGGAAGTCAAAGGACTGATTAACCTTTATTGAAAGTCTGCTAAAGCTTCAACAGAGGTTGAGTCCATCAAGGATAGCACCAACAGAGTCTAGTAATCAGTGTTTATTAATGTAACAGTGTTTTGTATTAGCAGTGTTTAGAGGTTGTTAATGTTGTTAGATGTCACTGTCTAGGTGAGGTCAACAAAAATGCCACAGTGGTTAGGATTGTACTATATATAGACAGTGCCTGCACAGTTCTATTAGATCACTTCATCACTTGTATTTTGTACGAACAATCACTGTGATCTTAGGCTGAGGGGGAGTTGTAATTCATGCATACGTTAAGCATTGTGTAATACAATCTTTCGATTAAAAGTATTCATGATGAAAGCATTTCTTCCCTTGTTTGTATTATAAAGTTTTCTTCATTTCCGCTGCGATTGTTCATCTGTTTATCATCTTTCATAATTTCATCTTTAAAACAAACACAAACAAGTAAACTCAGATCCTATATATATATAGGGAGAAGATCATGCGAGAACCACCTCTTATTGCGAGAACCAATGTGAACACAACCAAAAATGCCTAAAAATAGCTAAAAATCACACAATTTTTTTTTAAAATATTTTTTATAAAAAAATCGCTACTTTTCGAAGCAAAAAATAAAAAAAAAAAAATTTAATTTTTTTTTTTTTGCTTCTAAAAGTAGCGATTTTAACATAAAAAATATTAAATTTTTTTTTTTTTAGATTTGTTTTAGATTTTTTTAGGTTTTTTGGGGGTTTAGTTTTTAGCATTTTAGCTTGGGGGGGGGGGGGGTTTAGGTATTTGGGGGGGGGGGGGGTTAGGTTTTTTTTTTTAGGTTTTTTGGGGGTTTTAGTTTTTAGCATTTAGCTTGGGGGGGGGGGGGGGTGGGGGTTAGGTTTTTTTAGCTATTTTAGGTTGTGTTCACATTGGTTCTCACGGTTCTCACAATAAGGGTGGTTCTCGCATGAGCTCCTCCCTATATATATATATATATATATAGGGGAAGATTATCTTGAGAAGACTAAATATAGCGAGAACCGTAAGAACGAACGAGAAAACCAATCAAAATCAATTTTTTAATGCAAACCTCATTATAACTAAAATACAACATTAAAAAAAGAATTTACTTTTTAAATAATTCATCTCTTCTTTCAAAATCACTCTTGATAAGTTTTTTACACATAAGTAAATACAACAAATTTACACATGTGTAGATGATAAACTTACACATGTGTATATTTTCTTTATTTACGAATACAAGTAAATTTAAACGTGTAAATTTAATTTCTAATACTGTATTCGAATAATAATGATAAATGTAAAAAGAAATTTTGAATTTGAATTGTTTTTAACAAAGTTCTCGTGGTTTTTTTCATTCGTTCTCACGATTCACGTGATATTTAGCGTTCTCATTTAAACCCTTCCATATATATATAGGGTCAGGGTAAAATGAAAATTTATACGAGTTATGAGAACTAACAGAACTCGGCCTTACGAAAGGTTTTTTCAAATTTTTTTAACCAAAAATCCTACAAAAAATTAACTTTTCCAAAAAAAATAATATTTTTTTTGTTATTTACAGCAGCCGTCAATACTGTAAAAAGTGATGTCATACTTATGTCATCAGCCTTTTACAGTTGATATAAGGGGCCGGAAAACACCACTTCTAATTTTTTTTAATTTCTTTTACGACAATCTTTTCTAACATTTTAATCTATGGGTGTGAAAAAAATGGGAGCAAAACTCGCACGAGAAGGCCGAGTTCTCTAAGTTCTCATAACTCGTAAGAGTTTTCTCTTTATCTTGATCATATATATATATACACACATAGGGTAGGGTTCACGCGAGAACCAATGTAAACACAACAAAATAAACATACTACACCACCCAAAACCTAAAAAAACCTAACCCCCTCCCCCCCCCTCCAAAAAAAAAAAAAAAAAAAAAAAACCTAAACCCCCATCCCACCCAATCTAAATGGTAAAAACTAAACCATCCAAAAACCTAAAAAAACCTAACCCTTACCCCCACCCCCAAAAACCTAAATCCCCCCACCCAAGCAAAATGATAAAAACTAAACCATACAGCTAAACCCCTCAAAAGCCTAAAAAAATATAAATTACACAAATTTTTTTTACTATTTTTTTTTATAAAAAATCGCTAGTTTTGGTCTCAAAAAAATTAAAATCTTTTTTTTTATTGACGAAAAGTAGCGATTTTTGATAAAAAATATTAAAAAAAAAATTTGTGTGTGTTTTTTAGATGTTTTAGGTATTTTTGGTTGTGTTCACATTGGTTTTCGCGGTTCTCGCAATAAAGGGGGGTTTCTAACGGATCCTTCACCTATATATATATATATAGGGAGAAGATCATGCGAGAACCACCTCTTATTGCGAGAATCGCGAGAATCAATGTGAACACAACCAAAAATGCCTAAAAATAGCTAAAAATCACACAATTTTTTTTTTTTAATATTTTCTATATAAAAATCGCTACTTTTCGAAGCAAAAAAAAAAAAAAAAAGTAAATTTTTTTTTTGCCACTAAAAGTAGCGATTTGAGCATAAAAAATATTAAAAAAAAAAAAATTTAGATTTTTTTTAGATTTTTTTTTAGATTTTTTTAGGTTTTTTGGGGGTTTAGTTTTTAGCATTTTAGCTTGGGGGGGGGGGGGGGGGGTTTAGGTTTTTTTTGGGGGGGGGGGGGGGGGTGGGGGTTAGGTTTTTTTTAGGTTTTTTTAGCTATTTTAGGTTGTGTTCACATTGGTTCTCGCGGTTCTCGCAATAAGGGTGGTTCTCGCATGATCTCCTCCCTATATATATATATATATATCTATATCTATACTACTTTATAAAGCATATAGGAAGGACAGAAATGGTCATTTGTCATTGTACAAGCATTTCAAGCATATTGTACCAACATCTTAAGCACAAATGTGTTGAAAGTACCTTTTCAACACACACAGAACTCTGTTGGGCGGCCAAAATTTTTGTTCAAAATTTGAATCTCCACTCATTCCCATTTCCCCATACATCCTGTCATTTCATTTTCTTGCATTCAAATTTTGAATTCCATTTTCTCATCCCAAGAAACCCATTATCTTCCTACCTACTTTCATTTCAATTGCTGAGAGAGAACGAGATGCTAGAGAGAGGGCGAGAGAGCGAGAGAATCAGTGGCTTCCATTCCGACGACGGTGGTTCACGAGGGTTTTGCAACCACGAGTTCACAATGTCCATCAGAAATCAAATCCAATGGAGAATACGGTTCAAGAGGTTTGCGATTCAATCATTTCACTTCATACAAAGGTTACTAACAATCGCAGACCTAATTTTTGGTTTCAATGATGAAGTTAGGGCACTTTCGAATATGGATCTGGACTGTAATGAGGTGTTGAATTCGTTTTTTTTCTTTTTTTTTGCTAAATTCGATTCTGACCCGATTTGATTTGTTCTTTTTTCAGTTCGTTTTTTCATGAATGATGATGAAGTTAAGAACAATAATTGCTGCAAAAGCCATTTATACATAATTTATGTTCTTACATCTTTCTCCTCGATCTAGGGTTTAGACCATAGACCATTAAAGGAGGCCAACTAAACTAGGGTTTCGACTACTACTGATCTATTTCTGCACGTATGTTCTTCAGACAAAACAAGGTAAGGTTCTTTCATTTTGAGTTCTTATTTTCGGTGATTTTGTGGTTTGGGGCACAGATCTAGCAAAGGCAGATTCATGTTATTTGGGTTTTAAGGTTGTTGAGGACTAATGAGGCGATTTCATGTGATGGTATGGTAGAGAAGTAATACATCTGCTACAGGTACAGTTTCTGATTTTAGTTAGGGTATTTTTATTAATTTTTATCTTCTTCATGTGGTTTTTATGTTTGTACACTTTTTACAGGGTATGGAAAGACTACTCTGTTAAGAAAGGTCTTAATTATGCCCCAAAAAGAAGGAAGCCTGCCACCGATTTAAGAAGAGAAAATCTGCAAAGGTATTATAATGTCTTATTTTAATTAATTAAGTGATGGATGCTCTTATTATTGAAGGAAAAACAATATGCTCGAATGCTTATGATACTTGCATCTTCTTATTTCATTTGGTCCGTAGGCTGTTTTGTTAATTGTTTCCCCTGTTTACATAATCTCAAGGATGACTGGAGACATATGGGAGTTTTAGTTTTGGTCTGTGTGTTGGGGATCAACACTAGCACAGGAGATATAAGGCAGGCTTGGTTTGGGAGGATGTCTTTTTGTTGGTATCCCCATTTGCACCCTACTCCCAAACCAAAACCTATAGGATTTAGAAACTGTGTCTGTCAAATAAAAATGTGGTTTTTGTGTACTGTTATGGGTATGGTTGCGTTGGGTTGGGTCACAAATCACAGGTGGAATACTCGGAAAAGGGATTCCTTCATGTCTTCGTGTGTTTGGATGTACTGCATATTAGAGGTGATGTTGCTGGATCTCGGTTTATTCTTTGTAGAAGTCTTAAGAAGTTCCAAGAGCTGGCCACATCACTTGCAAAAGCTGTGCAATCACAATGACTATTATACCCCTCTTCATTCGAGTAACAGTCTCAGGAAACTTAGCAGGCTGATAAAGCTCCTTCAGGTTTTTAATTGACCTGTTTCTTTTAAGAAAGAATTTCTAAATTTTGTCATTTGACCCGTTTGGCAGTATAATATACTCCACTGTTTCATTTTCGCACAACTTGGAGGCCAAAGTGTCCTCTCAAATTTACACATGCACCCTTTATAAAAATAGGATGAAATTGTAGTTGAACTAAAATAAGATTTATGACTCACTGATAGATGGAATATAAGAAACTCCACTCAAATTTTAAATCTTAAAATTCAATCATCATATTTGATCGTTAATCTAGAAGATGTTTCCAAAAAAAGTTGAATGATTGGGACTTGAGCATGCAAACTGTAAAACCTTAAGAATTTAATGATTGTTTTGCATCTTGGAATCTCGGATTGCGATTCATCCTTTTATATGTCAAATGCCAGTTTGATTGAATTGAAACCTAGACAATGCTAATGTGATCCTTGCTAATTTCATCATAGGGCGGGTTGCTTGAATATAATACTGAAACAATAGGAATGAAGACCGAGCTACTGGTAGTGATTGCTGGAAAGCAACCGGAAGTATGGCAAAGGTTGTTCATTGAATCGTGTTACCGGTACTGATTACTAGAAAATAACTAGAAGTGCGGTCCGAGGAAGCAGGTGGTTTCGCATTCGGTCAAGGCAGGTTTACAATTTTCGGTTGGTAGAGTTGGCCAGTACCTTAAGAAAGGACAGTATGCTTTGTGAGTTGTATTGTACTGGTGTACCTTGATGCGGTTCTTGAGTACCTTGTTCACGGATGGTTCATATCGTTTACCAAAATTTTGGATTTGCTCCCTAGCTTTCTAAAAGTACATGCATGGTCCCAAATTTTGGTAAACCACATGGGCCGTCCGTGTACTTTACTCTTTTTTCTACTTTTTTAAATGCATTTTGTTGAGCCTAATTGTATTTGGTCTTTCGCAGATTTATGCGGTTTCAATCACCATTCGTATTGTTGTAAGTTTCTTGTTACCAGCACACCATTCACACACATTTTTTATTTTTCATGTGTATCTCGGGTCAGCTCGGTTTTTAAACTTTTGTTTGTTATTTGTTTTCGGGTCAGCTCGGTTTCATGCTGCTGGCTTTGATATGGAAGTTTGACTTCCCGCCTTTCATGGTGCTTATTATAGCAATCCTTAATGACGGTTCAGGCCTTTTTCTCCCTTCTCTAATCTTCTTTGTTAGAAAAAAAGCCCGATTTATTTTTGCCTTTATATTTCATTTCAGGAACTATAATGACCATATCGAAGGACAGAGTAAAACGTCTCCTCTTCCCGATAGCTGGAAACTGGCAGAGATTTTCACCACCGATGTCGTTCTCGGTAGTTACTTAGCGATGATGACGATTATATTTTTCTAGGCGGCTTATAAAACATACTTCTTTCCAATATGTGATTTAATTAGTGGGCCGGGCCGGGCTGGTTGGGTATCGATTAAAACGGGCTGAGGTTGCTTGGCTCGAAACACTTATAATTTTTTTATGTGTGTTCAAACGAGTCGGATCAGGTTAGATCGACTTATCCTCTCTTTTTTAGTTTCATAAACAACATGGTATCTAAACAGGAATATAACATCTATATTGTTCAGTTAATCATTAGAGCTTAAAATATACACAGTTACCTTTTAGCTAAAGTTTACAATATAGAACAATATATATTTTATAATTTGATTTGAGTATTGTAATAAAATTTTAGAACAAAAAACCAATCAACTGAGAAGCTAAGTTTACAGTTTTACTTCGTTTGAGCCATTGCAGACATAGTACAACTGTAACCGACCCGTTAATAATTGGGTCAAAGCTGACACATGTGATTTGATTCTGAACTCAAAACTGTGTATTTGACCGTTGAAACTCTCCAATGTTATGTCTTTTTTCTCAGTTGAAATTTCCTAGAAGTGCTGAAAATGCCGAGGACTGATATCACTGACAAACTCGTATCGTAGCACATAAAGCCACTGCCAAATCTCACTGTCTTGGATGTGAGCCATTGCATCAACATCACAAGCGAAGGCCTTAAAACATTCGGTTACCAACGCAAGTCGTTGCTTCACTTGAAAAGAAGCATGCCTGCATTCGAAGACCAGTTGCCTGATGATTCCGAAGCCAAAGCCATAGCTGACACCATGCCGCATCTGCAGCATATTGAGCTATGTTTCGGTCGGTTTGGTGATTCGGGTGTCTTTGAAATCCTCGCAAAATGTAAGGCGCTCACTCATCTTGTCATTCAATGGAGTTGGAATGTAGAGTTGAACGGTGATCTTGTAGAGATATGTGAACGGCTCCAGCATTTTCATAGCCCGTGGGTTGATGATGATAATCAGTTATCTGACATGAGCTAATGCAGTTATGCGAATTTCACAGATAAAAATGCAGATTGATTTCGTTGGTTTATGTTCTTGAATTATGATTTGAGTATTGATATTATGTTGAGACTGTTATATGTATTTAATTGCTAAAAGGGTTTAAAGTGTTTTTTTCTTGCCAAAATATTATAGTGTTAACTGATTAAGGTGATGTTTTGTTGATTAAAAACAAGAACTTTAACGTCTTGAATCAGCTTCCCAACATTCAATCTTGTGTTTGAAAATCTTATTTCGTTCCCAGCTTTGCAAATCATCCAACACCCCACCACAACTAAACCATGAGAAACCTCCTTAGCATGCGATCCCAGCCCAACGAAATCCTGAAGAGTCAGAAGGTCTTTTGTAGTAAACACATAAATTGGGCTCCCCTTAAACCACGAGGCCAACTGGTTCAAAAGCACAACAGCCGCAAGCAAAACAAGTGATTAGCGGATTCCGGCCCGTCTTCGCAAAGAAGGCACACATCCTCTCCATTGTAACAGTTCCGTTTTATTAGCGTGTCGACTGTTAGAATGCGCCCCATAGCTGCTCTCCACACAAATATATTGCATTTTTTGGGATCCATTTAGGCCACTTAAAAACGAATGTCGCTTGTTACCCCTTCAGACCCGACCCGGTTAAGAAAACTAACTTAAGTACTATACAATATATCACGAGACGACTGATAAATTAACTGGAAAACAAGAACTGCCCCGTACATAGCCCTAAACTCACCAACCTAAATGATATGTTTCCCGCCGCATCGCGCGGGTAAACGGCTAGTATATATATATATATATTAGGTTTCCTTAGGCTTTCTTTTGAAGAGGATACAAAATAAAAATGTTTCTTACAACAGATGGATTTAATTTAATGGTATGTATACAATTTAGTTGGAGATATTATTTGGTGAAGTGGAGTTAACTTTTTCAACATGGTTGTGGTATTTGATTACACCATATGAACCTAATTCCTACTAATCATTCCACTTCAAAGAAATCAACTTTTCAATAGCAAATGAACCCCTTGTTCTTTCAAACTTCAAATCTCCCTAAGTGGACAGTGCCAGCTTCCACATACTACATAAAGAAAATTAGACCTCACCTTATCTCATGTGATTATTTTCCTGAAAATACAGTGTTTATATTTATGTCTATGCATGTTTGAGGGTGGGTGGGTAGGCGTGTTTGGTTATGTAACACGAGGTATTTATAGAATCACCCAATTATATAATAGGTATTGGGCCACTTATACTAGGTTAATATGACAGGCCCCACAAGGGAAATGTGAGGAGTAAGATCAAGGTTGGAATGTATAATGGGGAACCGATCAAACAATAGTAGAGCTAATTATGAACAACTGAACAAGCTCACCTCATATTGCAATACAGGGCCGTCTCTGAAAATCACAAAAGAATTTTGGCCCTGTGAGAAATAAAAAAACGTGGGCCCTATTCGAAAATCTCCATTTAATATAAACTCATCAATCACTAAAATTTATGTGGATGTAATTTAAATAGTTATTTTTAGCTAAGTTTAGTAAGTAATTTATTAATTAAAGAGAAAGATGAAGTTGACAAAATTAAACATTAAATATCACTAACAAAAAAAAAAAAAAACAATAAAGAATTTGAAGACGTCGGGATTAGAACCCGGGATTCATTTTTGTTAAAGCAAGTCAATAACCACTAATACAAGGGCTCATTTATGTTTCCCGTTTCAGTACATATATATTCTATCTTTTACAGCATAAATTCTATACAAAATTATAAAGATTTGGGCCCTCGAAGGGTTTGGGCCTTGTGCCGTCGCCCACCCTGCACCCCCCACGGGCCGACCCTGTTGCAATATATCACTATTAAACTAGTACTCTATATATGAAACGGATGCGTATCACGAAAGATCAAATTTGTTTGTAATCGTTTGATAAAGACGGTTACCAATGCATATCCGTTGTTAAGGACCCTTCAGAAATATGTTTGTTGGTACTCACGATTGACTTTACTAATGGATCACCAACAACACACTAAATGTCGTCCATAGTTGTCTTTTCGGACAAAATACTGATGACCTTATATAGCGACAAACTTTTTAAATTTTACTGTGTTTGTTGGTACTCACGATTGACTTTACTAATGGATCACCAACAAAACACTAAAAGTCGTCCATAGTTGTCTTTTCGGACAAAATACTGATGACCTTATACATCGACAAACTTTTTAAATTTTACTGATGCAATGACACTCTGTAATCCGTCCGTAATTATAATAAATTCGATAAAAATACTTTTTATATTTCTAATTTCTTTAGAGAATAAAATCAAGAGTTAATTACGTAGACACTTCTTTTAATTTTGTTTAACAAAAGTAATAACTTTGAGTACTAAGGTTATTTAGTAACATGTTAAGGTTCAATGTTTTTAATTTTGTAACACCTTAGAGTAATTGGCGTTCACTTTTAATAGAGAGCGAGGGTATTTGTGTCAATCCATATTTATATTTAATAAATAACATTTAAAATAGTGTCTGACCATCCTCCTCCTCCTACTTTTTCTTCTTCTTCTTCTTCTTCTTCTTCTTCTTCTTCTTCTTCTTCTTCTTCTTCCTCTTCCTCTTCCTCCTCCTCCTCCTCCTCCTCCTCCTCCTCACTTACCCTTCTTTCCCTCCATCGTTCATCTCATATCCTTGAAAACCAATCAGACAAAAATCAATCAAATGAAATCAAATAGAGATTATATTAATGCTTAAGCTTAATGATTTCTAACAGAAAGGAAGAAAATCAATCACACGTAATGTGGACAACCAAAATCAAGCATACGTAATGTGGACGACTAGAAAGGAAGAAAATGATTTCGATCAAGATATATATCGTAAGTATATATATTATCTCATGATGATTTCTATTACAAAACTATTTTAAGCCAATGGACTTCTCAACCATTGAGGGTGTAAAAGCACCTAAGGTGAAAATCATTCCCTTAAAAGACAACCCAGCAGATGTTACAATATCTGTTGAAAAAGAGGCTAAAAAAGGGAAGAAGAAAGAGAAGATCAAAAATTTGTTTTGTGACTTTTGTGAAAAGAAGAACCATATTACCAAAAACTGTTTTCTTTTATAAGCATATGACATAAACAAGACAAGTGTGATTGTGCCTGCACCTCATTGCACAATCTGTGGGAAGAAAAATTACAAAACTCAAGAGTGTGTTTATCTCAAAAAATTTGATGCAAAATAAATGAGTATAAATCAAAACACTTGAGAGTCCACAAAAAGCAACATCCAAACAGACCTTCATCCCTGTCCAAACATCTGTTACCAAATAGCTGAATGCAACCTCTGCTCCCAGAGAGGTTCAGGTAATAGATGCACCTCCAGCTAACCAATTTCCAAGAGGATATGGGCAACCGCTGTATCAAAGAGTACCACATGGTTATGAGGCCTACAAAAGGCCCTCAAAACCAAGAGTGAACAAGCATCATCATGGTTACCATCATTTGACAGGAAATGGTCCACAACAGATGTTTCAAAAATCTGCTCAAACCACTGACCATTCTCCTAGACTTGAGGCTAGAATGTCTGTGACCCCATTCAAAGCCATTTTGGCTTTGGACACTCACCAAAACTAATTTGTTACTTCATGTGCAGGGAGCTTCTACTTGCCTTGATAGTTTATGGTATGTAGATAGTGGAGGCTCCAGGCAGATGACAGGATGTAGAGCCCTTCTCAAAGACTTTATCAAACATGGAAGGGGTGCTATATCTTTTGAAAACAATTCTAAAGGGAAGGTGTTGGGGACAGGGACAGTACAAGCTGGGAAACTCAAGTTTGAATATGTCAATCTTATTGACAATCTTAAATTTAATCTTCTTAGTGTGTCTCAAATGAGTGGCAAGGGCTATGGGTTATTCTTCACTAAGGAAACTTGTAAGATTGTTGGGCCAGAAGTGGTTAAAAAGATTGAGGAAATCATAGCCAGGAGCAAAACACAGCTTGTTGCTCAAAGGAGTGGCAATGTGTATGTGGTTGATATGTTGAAGGATAATCCGATGTCTGATGCCTGTCTGTTCTCAGCTGCCTCTACCAAAGAGACAGAACTATGGCTTAGAAGACTTGGTCACACAAATCTTAAAACTATCACCACACTCTTAAAACAAGGTCTTGTAAGAGGCCTTCCACCAAAACTTTTCACATGTGATGAACATTGTATTTCCTGTCTAAAAGGTAAACAACACAAAAGTTCATACAAATCCATTAATGAGTCCAAAACTAGTCAGTGCTTACAATTGTTGCACATGGACTTGTTTGGCCCTGTAAAAATTATGAGTCTCAAAAAGAAAAGGTATTGTCTTGTCATAATTGATAGTTTTTTAAGGTTTACATGGACTTACTTTTTGCACTCCAAAGATGAGACTGTAGGTATTTTGCAGGACTTTGTAAAAAGAGTTGAAAAGCAATTTGATCTGCCCGTAAAAGTCTTCAGAAGTGACAATGGAACAGAGTTTAAAAATAAGGAGTTGGATGACTTCTGTGTGTCAAAAGGGATTGTAAGGCAATATAGCTTCCCAAGAACACAAGAACAAAATGGGGTGGTTGAAAGGAAGAACAAGACTTTGATTGAAGTTGCTAGTACAATGCTTGCAGATTCAGGTTTACCCATGTCATTTTAGGCAGAGGCCGTAAACACTGCTTGTTATGCGCAAAACAAAGTTTTAATCAACCCCAGACATCAAAAGACTGCTTATGAAACTTTGTTCAAGATCAAACCACTGATCTCATATTTCAAAATCTTTGGCTGCCCATGCTTCATTTTAAACTTAAAAGATTCAATTTCAAAATTTGTAGCCAAAGTAGATTGTGGTTATTTTCAGGGATACTCAACTACTACCAAGGCCTACAAAGTGTTTAACACAAGAACTAGGTGTGTAGAAGAGACATTGAATGTAAAGTTTAATGAACTTTCTTCATTAAAAATCCCAACAAATCCTGCTGAATTGTTTGACTTAGATAAATTTTCATTTGAAGATGTGTTTATCAAGACTAACCCTGCAGGTAACCACAATCTTCCCATCAAGATTATGGATTTGACATTGTGATTCCACAATACAAAGTCACTTCCACCACCAGAGGAACAGATGTTCAAAACAATTGTGAAAACCCTACCACTACTACATCAACAGTTGTTGATCCCCAAACCTCTGCCACCTCATCCACTGCCAATCAAACCACTGCTAATAAAAGTACATCATCTGTGGATAAAAGTCAACCCATTTTCACACCCATTCCTCCCATACCTCCACCTCCATCTCCAACAAATGTTGGCTCTTCAAAATTGCCAACAGATGTTAGCTCAGATGATTCACATCTGCAGCATTCACCTCTCAATGCCATTGTTCCATACACGGGAGATCTAATCTTCCTTAAAAGTCATCCACCAGATCAAGTTATTGGCAACATCAATGAAAGGGTGCTCACAAGAAGTCAATCCCAAAACATTTGTCTTTTTGCTGGTTTTCTATCACTCATACAACCTGTGAAGTACCAAGAGGCACTGAAAGACAATAGTTGGGTAGAGGCCATGTAAGAAGAGCTCCAGAAGTTCAAAAGACAACAAGTATGGGAACTTGTACCATTGCCAAAGGATGTATGTCCAATTGGCACAAAATGGGTCTTCAAGAACAAAACAGATGAAAGGGGCATTCTTGTCAAAAACAAAGCTAGGCTTGTGGTTCAAGGCTTTAGACAAGAAGAGGGCATTGATTATGATGAAACATTTGCTCCTGTAGCAAGACTAGAGGCCATCAGATTGTTCATAGCCATTGTTGTCAACCACAACATCAAGGTGTATCAAATGGATGTCAAATGTGCATTTCTTTATGGTAAGATCCAGGAGGAGGTATATGTATGCCAACCACTTGGTTTTGAAGATGCCATCTATCCAGATCATGTCTACAAGCTCCACCTTTTTTTATCCATAGGCTTTACAATAGTTGACAAAACACTGTTTTTTAAAATGGAAAGGAAAGTATTTTATGATTATCCAGATTTATGTGGATGACATCATTTTTGGATCCACATGTACCTCCATGCGTGAAGAGTTTAGAAAACTCATGACAGCAGAGTTTGAGATGAGTGCCATGGGTGAACTTCAATGCTTTCGTGGTCTCTAAGTTAAGCAATTGCAAAATGGAACACTCATTCATCAAAGCAAATATGTCAAAGAACTTTTAACAAAATTTGATATGAATGATTGTAAACGATGTAGTATACCTATGGCAACCACAAAGGTGGTCACTGTTGATGACAAAGATGACTTGGTTGATCAAACACTTTATAGAAGCATTATTAGGTCTTTATTGTACCTAACTGCATCTAGGCTAGACATCATGTTTGCAACATGTGTCTGTGCAAGATCCCAGTCAGCACCTAGGAAGTCAAATCTTATAGCTGTGAAAAGGATATTCATATACATAAAAGATGCTCCCACACTTGGTATCTGGTACCCTGCTAATGGGAATATTGAGCTTTCAGGTTATTCAGACAATGAGTTTGCTAGTTGTAATGCAACAAGGAAGTCCACTTCAGGAGGGTGCCAATTTCTAGGTAATTGCTAGGTTTCTTGGCAAAGCAAAAAGCAAGCAGCTGTTTCAACATCAACAACAGAGGCTGAATACATTTTTGCAGCAAGTTGTATAGACTAACTCATGTGGCTTCAAAATCAATTGCTAGATTTTGGTGTGACTGCTCTAAAGACTCCTCTCATGTTGGATAGTCAAGCAACTGAAAACATCATTAAAAATCTAGTCTCTCATTCAACCACCAAGCACATTGACATCAGACATCATTTTGTGAGGGATAGCTATGAAAAAGGTTTGATTTGCATCATGTTCCAACTAAGGATTAGCTGGCAGATGTGTTGACAAAAGCTTTAGACACATCCACCTTTGAAAGCTTGATCTCTAGGATGGGCATGCTAAACGTGGATTAAAAGCAAAATTTTGTTTTCCATGAATAAAAAGCATTAAAATGTTTTTAGAAAATAAAAAAAATCCATCCTTAAAAATAGTTTTGATTGAAATTTTTTTCAAGAATCCTTAAAGTCTTTTTCCAAACCACTGTTTTCAAAACCTCTGTTTGGCTAAAAATTCATCCACTGCTGAAAGGTATCCTCTGTTCTCTTTCACCACTGTTCATGACCTCCGTTGATCAAACAACTGTTGGTCTTAACCTCTGATGTCTATCCACTGATAGACTAAAATCAACCATTATTCATTTCCACTATTCCCAACCTTTATTGCTTTCCAACAGAGTTTTCCAAACAACTATCATCCATTATCACCAACAGTGGTTACCACGTGGACAGATGTTACCCATCAGATCTTTGAAACAGCTGCCACATCAGCTTTCACTTTTTCACCGTATAAATATCCTTGTTTCATCCCTAAATAGAGCTTACACTACTGAAGAAACACTGGTTTCATTGACCGGAATCAACTGAACCAGGGGGTTTGAATCTGCATAAAAGGGGTTAAATCCTCTCGTTCGATTCGTGGGTGAATGGTCTCCTTCCTCAAGCAAACACTGCAAAACAACAGCCGTTAGACTAGCCACGGGGAGAATGGAGGTTCTCTCTGTGACCCCCCTTCGGCGTGAGAATATGTACAGGGTTTGATGAAGAAGAAGTGAAAGTGAAGTGCATGTAACTTGAGAATTATACCTGAATTATCCTTCTATTTATAGCCGAAGTTTGGGCGGGAAAATTTGTTGATGAAGAGTTGACGGAAAGTGCTTTTCCATGAGCGGTTATTTTTCCTTTCCGTTAATCAATAACGAGTGTGTGTGCACACGGATCATGATCTCGATCAACGGTTAGGGTGTTGCCACGTGGAAAGTTGGCATGTGTAGATCTTCCTTTAATTTCGTGCCATCATCGTGACCTTGGGGGAGTCCCAGGATGATGCCACGTGGCCATTCGGTTGTAACAGAATGGTGGTGTATGATGGAGCCTTCTAGAGGGATACAGCTGTAATCCTGTGTGGCTCTTCTTCACGTTAATTTTGTGGTAACAGAGAAGTTACTTTTATCCAAGTCTGGATATTATTTATGCAGAAGTTTTTGCTAGGATTTTTATCCTATCTGCTATGGAGGCCGGCGCAAGGATTTGTTAGCTTCCTTTTAGCGTGCAGATGTTGAACATTGTTTTCAATCTAAGTTCTTTTTGTAAAACCAGTGCGCGGCCACGCAAGGTCTATTAATGATGGCTTAAAGACGAGGTGGTGGTATGGTCTCAAGCACCTGTGCAAGGTTTTTGGGACCTTACCCCTTCAGGTCCCGGGTACCTGAACAAGGTTTTTGGGACCTTACCCCTTCAAGTCCCCCCAGTCTAGTGTTGCTCTTATGCAAATAAGTGAATCATTGGACTATAAGAGATTGGTGCTTTTTGTTGTATGGTTTTTGGTGCGAAAGTGGAGAATCTTTTTGGGGAAGGTACTTTTGCCCATGAATTTGATTTTGAAAATCTTGACTTTGGGCAGGTGAAAGGGTGCAGTGATGACCGTTGACGTGTGACAGGCTGTTGCTGCCAGTTGTACGTTGCTGATCATGGTCTCACGCGCGCGTGAACTCGAGTCATTGTTTATTCCCACTCGCCCCTGATGCTTGGATAACCGTGCCAACCATGAAAAAGGTGTTATTGCAGTTATCCAGGTTATTTTAAGGCGGTGGGTATATAAATTTTTCAATTGCCTATTTTTGTTAATCATTGCCATTTGAAAAATCCTTTCTTCTTCGTCTTCCGTGTCAGTTTTTTGAAAGAATTTGTAATTTTCCTTTCTATGTCAACCGGAGACCATCAGGAAGATTATGCTGAAGAAATGGCTGTCGAACTTCCACCATTGAAGTGGACTAGGGAAGCCTTCGATGGTTTGATTCGAAACTTCAGATTTCCAGAAAGTTGGGACGCTCGATACCCTGTTGAGGGTCAAACAGCGACGGATGCCCCTGTCGGATATATCACTTTGTTCTGGGATTTCTTCTCTTTAGGCAATTTTCGATTGCCTGTGACAAAGTTTTTTCTTGACATTCTTGCTTATTATAAGTTTCATATCTCCCAAATGCATCCTATTGGGATGGCTAGGGTTCGTCATTTTAGTTTGTTTGCCGTACGATGCATATTGAACCGATGGTTACTCGGTTTCGAGTGTTCCACCAGATGCACTGTTCTCAAGGATTCTACTCTTTTATGCAACAGGCTTCTGCCAAAAAGATTTTGTTGCAACCCCCAAAATCCTTTCACGACTGGAAACAGAAATTCCTTTTTATTAAGGTCGGAGTGATTCCGATGAAAATGGTATTTAGGGGTAAAGAGGAGGTTGCAACAGAAACGATACAAACTCCTCATTCGAAGAATTGGTACCAAGATCTGAAGGATGTTCCTTTGATTGCTTTGCCGGAGAAAGCCCTGGTCGGTGCTGCTATGAGCCTTTGTTAGCGGATGAATAGAGAGGACAAACCGGTGTACATGGAGGGTGATAAAGGTAAGATTTGGGGTTTGCCCTATTTGCTTCCCTTTCTTGCGTTGTGTTGTTTTTTTTTTGAATTTGTCTTCGCTTTTCTCTTTTGCAGTCGTTTCTTTGTATGTTGTTGCTTTTGAGAGAGAAGGTGGGAAGATGGCTACTGTTCCCAAAAAACCTAATGAGGAGCTCTGGTATCATCGTATTGCCAGGAATTTTGTTTTCCCGCGCGATGAGGACTTGACCGCGCAACCCTCAAGTGGCGTTGGTAAGTATTTATCTTTGTTTTTATGTTGCTGTATCATTCTTTGCGCGTGGGTAATATCACGGTGTTCTTGTTTAAGTAGGTGAGCTGACTAGCCTGGGCATAGGCCCTGAGAAGAAAAGACGTGCGCCAACTGCTGTTATTGCGCCGAAAAAGAATGATGCGGATAGAGCTCAATCTTCCAAAGCTAAAAATGTGAGAGGGGAGAAGAAAGGTATGTGCCATTCCTCTGACTCCTGGTGTGATTATGTGGTGGTATCTGATTCATTAGAGGGTCTTGTGCCTGCAGTTGTGAGGAAACCTAAGCCGGAACCTAGGGATACTGCCGACATCCCTCCGTTAAATCCTGATGATCCTATTGATTTAGAGTCAAGTCCTGAGCATTTGTTGAGGAAGAAGGCGGGAAAGAGAAAACAAACTGATGCTGAGGCTGAAGGTCAGCCTGCCAAGAAGGTTCTGAAGAAGAAAATCACTAGAAGAGGCAATCTTGATGCCTTTATTGCGAAACCGGTTCTTGGTAGGTGTTTCTCTTTGTTTACCTTTCATGCACATTGAATGTTTGTAATGTATATTTTTGTTTTTGCAGAAAAGCCAAGTTCTCCTACTCACGCAGAGCCATCATCCGTGGTTAGTGAGGATCTTCCGCCCTCTCCTCCTTGTGCCCTTATTAGCGAGCAATTAGAGAGCACTGAAGCTGCTGATAATGAGGCGGAGAAGACTGCTGGGGCAGAGAACCCTGAGGTTCAAAAACCTGCTGATGTTGCTGTGGATTCGGAGAAAATTACTAGCCCGGAGGCTCTGGATATTGATGCTGGGCATCCACAATCTCCTGAATTTGTTTTGTGGGACCCGGAGAAAGGAAAATCTGCTCAAGAGATTCCTATAACAAATCCTCCTTCCGCGACCATTGGTTCTGTCCCTGAGAATATCGAGAAGAATCCTGGTGGGAACAAGGGTTCTTTTATTCAAGCTGATGAAAATTCTCCCATCCACCCGGATAAAAATTCGGGGGATTATTATTACAGATGCTATTCGGAGAAACAGGTGGATGAAGTTCATGCGCCGGTGTGGAAGTTGAAGAAAAGGGATACTTTCTCTGATTGGCATGTGTGTCGTGAGTGGTTGCAAGGAACCTTTCCTCCTAGGGAAATTAAGTTCCAAGAGGGGCGTCCTCATGAGCAGACTTATCATGCCTATCTTGAAGAGGTTGCTAGCTATAAATCCACTACGCACCGTATAGTGCATGAATGGCATAGCATGCATAAGGAATGGGCTGCTTTTAAAGCGTTCAAGAAGAAAGCTGCTGAGGATGAGGCCCGAGCTGCCCTGCTGAGGGCTAAATTAGAAGCT
Organism: Helianthus tuberosus; assembly: GCA_030545235.1. Taxonomy (NCBI): domain Eukaryota; kingdom Viridiplantae; phylum Streptophyta; class Magnoliopsida; order Asterales; family Asteraceae; genus Helianthus; species Helianthus tuberosus. The sequence goes on from CM060411.1 coordinate 93,093,381, forward strand.
GATCAGGCCAAATTTGAGAATGACTGAAAAACTGAAGAATGGTCGGTTGCGGGGTGGAAGAGAAAAGCAGAAGCTGAGGTTGCCCTTCTTTCCAAGGAGCGCAAAAATTAGAAAGAGATTTGCGAGAAAGACAATGCTGAGAAGATGAGTCTCCGCATTGTTATCAACAATCTTAAAGCTGAAGTTGAGAAGTTGAAAAAACAAGATGCGGAGATTGAAAAATTGAAGAAAGAAAAGGCTGAAGCCGAGGACGCGCGAGATGAGGCACGTTCCCACAGGGAAAGGAGTGAACAGAGAGAGGTACATACCTGCGCTACTCTTGCTCTTAGAGATAAGGAGATAGAAGAACCTATTGCTTAATTATCTGAGCAGGAACATCTTAATGCAGAGGTTGAGGCTGCCAAAAAAGATTTAAATATTGAAAGGACCAAACAGGCTGAAACTTCCCGCCGTCTTACTAAAATAGAAGATATGTTGAAGAACTCTGAAACTGCGCGAGCGACGGCGGAAAGTGAGCTTGAACCATTGAAGAGTGATATGCTGTGGCTGAAAGGGCACGGGATTGCAAGCGTAAGTTTATCTTTATCTCTGATAATAATTAGAGATATTGGTACGCCTTTTAATTCTTGTTTCTTCTTTTTGTGTAGGTCGCTGAATCAGTTCTTAACTCTGAAGAACTAGACAAGACGGTTGCTCATCTGTTGGTTGCTGCGCGGAATGACAGTTACACCCAAGGGTATGCGGAGTGTTCCCACCATGTGGCCAATGCTTTAAAGGTTGACTGGGACACTAGTAAGTCTGCAACCCATGGTGTTAATACTGAAGCTGCTCTCGCTGCTGCGAAGCCACAATTTAATACTTTACAGCTTCCGGTCATGGATCTTATTAATGTCGCGCTACATTCTGAAGAGTTTATGACGCGGTTATGAGAAATTTTCCCAGACAGGGAATATGTTGAAGACGAAGACCTAGCTTAGGTTTTCCTTTCTTTGTATGAACAATTGATAGCTAACTGTAGGTTTTGTGATATGGATTCTGGCTTGTTAATGCGCTGTTGCGCAAGTAACTTTAATACACTGCCGTGTAAGTTTAGTTTTTTGTTAAGGCGTGTGGTGCGCCAGTAACTAATATGAAGTGTGTTTGACTTACAATATTTTGCATGAGTACAATTGCTTTGGTTAGGAAAGGCGAACAAAGGTGGTATAAAGCTCATGTGTGAACGTAAGGCTAGGCCTTGCACGATGTGTATGATCGCTGGCCGTTTATGAGACTTGTGTTATATGTACCATAATGTTTTTGCGCGTACCAAAAGGAATTGCATGCACTTTGTAATAAACACAGAAATAATAGAACTTTGCTTTGATTCATGATAGGGCGCAGAGGCCGTGGTACAAAGTCTTCTATTTAAGATAATTAAATGAAACTTAACTTACTCATACTATAGTCCTACGCCATGGATTGGTAAGCTAAAGAACTTGACCAACATGTAAGGAGACTATTGTATGCTACTTGCTTCTTCCGCTACTTAGTTCTTTGCCTTCTTACTCGGGCCTTCATCGCCGTGAGTAATTTGCTTTATATCCTTTCGCACGTTCTGCAATAAATGGGTGAGTTCACCACTTTTGAGCGCTTTTTCAATCTCAGTGTGGAGAGAGATACAATTTTTTTGTAGTGTGACCATTATCCTTATGATAGTCACAATATTGATTTGGATCTTGGCCCCTCTTGTTCTTCATTGGCGGAGGGGTTTTAAACTGATAGTCTTCTGTGCTGAGCACGTCCGCTGGAGTTTTCGTTAGGGGGTCCACTGCTGCTCTCTATTCTCTTACTTCTTCTCCCTTTGCGCTGCTAGCTTGTTTATGGTAGCTCGCGCGTCTTCGGATGAGTACGTTCCAGAATTTGAGTCGCGCCAATTGTTTTTGAACTTTTTTCCGCTGTTCGCACTCATATCTTGTGGGCGACTGTGCGGTGGTGGTGGCCTGTTAGTGCTGAGGTTTTTCTCTATCTGGGCGTATACTTTGGCTGCCGCCATCAGCTTCTCCCAGCTCTTTGGTAGCCCTTCTGTTCCGGACAGAACCTTGATCATGTCATCGCAGCGGACAACATTTGAACTGCGCTCTAACCAAATGTTCATGGACATCCCCGATCTCTAGCACCTCCTTGTTGTAGCGTGTGAAAAAATCTTCTAGGCTCTCGTCATCACGCCTCCAAATATTCATCACGTCTGCCGTGTCTCTAATAGACCTTCGCTGTTGGCTACAATGCACTAGGAATTTCTCTCTCAGATCTACCCACGATGTTATTTTCTCGACAGGTAGGTTATCGAACCATAGTCGCGTGGCACCTGTGAGAGTTTGGATGAATAGATGACACCACATTGGTAAGGTCCATCCTCCTACCATACCTACGCTAGTGAAAGCATGAAGGTGATCATCCGGATCTGTCATGCCATTGAATTTGCCAACATTGGATGGGAGTTTTGCTTTTTCCAAGGGAGCTAAAGTGACCTGACTGATAAATTTGGAATTCTCCGCTGCCTCCGCCGGGCGGTAGATTAAATTGTAATCGTGTTCTGCTTCTGGATTATAAACCGAGTGAGGTTTATAACTTTTGTGATCCGGTTGCAACTGGCTGAACACACTTGTACTGTCTCCCTGGTGGTATGTTCTGTCATACTCGTTGGTGTGGGTGTCCCGCCTTTGGTAGGAACGCGGACCCAACCGAGAATGAATTGATTGCCTTCGATGAGAATGAGATTCATTGTGATACTCTCTTCATCGATTTTCGGAATGAGTAGACTCATACCTTGCTGGAGATCTAGAGTAAACTTCCGTGTCTTCTACCTGAATTCGTGATGGTGCTTCATGGTTGGAAGCATGAGGCACAGCAGGTACTCGTGTGAGAGATGCAGGTCTTCGTGACTGAGTGGGAAGAGCAGTCTGTGCACAGAGTTGTGCATATACGACATTTATTGCTCCTTGGGATCTGACATACCACGAGATAGGGGTTTCACCGGGAGGTAAAATTGAGCTTATCAGAATTTCAGGCTGCATTCATGGAGTAACAGGATCGTTCGGATGATTATCATTGTATTGAACTTCGTTATCATCCGAAGCCTCTTCCACAATCCCTTCGACTTGGGTATTGTGAGAGAAATTTGGCCGAGGGCCGGATTGACGGTTTATCGGGGTTTCTTCCATTTGAAAAAACTAAGATGAGGGAGTGAATCGAAACGAAACGAGATGAATAAAAACTGAGAAATCGGTGGGCGCCAATGAAGGAACACTGGTTTCATTGACCGGAAACAACTAAACCAGGGGGTTTGAATCTGCATAAAAGGGGTTAAATCCTCTTGTTCGATTTGTGGGTGAATGGTCTCCTTCCTCTAGCAATCACTGCAAAACAACAGCCGTTAGACTCGCCACACGGAGGATGGAGGTTCTCTCCTTGACCACCCTCTGGCGTGAGAATATGTACAGGGTTTGATGAAGAAGAAGTGAAAGTGAAGTGCATGTAACTTGAGAATTATACCTGAATTATCCTTCTATTTATAGCCGAAGTTTGGGCGGGAAAATTTGTTGATGAAGAGTTGACGGAAAGTGCTTTTCCATGAGCGGTTATTTTTCCTTTCCGTTAATCAATAACGAGTGTGTGTGCACACGGATCATGATCTCGATCAACGGTTAGGGTGTTGCCACGTGGAAAGTTGGCATGTGTAGATCTTCCTTTAATTTCGTGCCATCATCGTGACCTTGGGGGAGTCCCAGGATGATGCCACGTGGCCATTCGGTTGTAACAAAATGGTGGTGTATGATGGAGCCTTCTAGAGGGATACAGCTGTAATCCTGTGTGGCTCTTCTTCACGTTAATTTTGTGGTAACAGAGAAGTTACTTTTATCCAAGTCTGGATATTATTTATGCAGAAGTTTTTGCTAGGATTTTTATCCTATCTGCTATGGAGGCCGGCGCAAGGATTTGTTAGCTTCCTTTTGGCGTGCAGATGTTGAACATTGTTTTCGTTCTAAGTTCTTTTTGTAAAACCAGTGCACGGCCACGCAAGGTCTATTAATGATGGCTTAAAGACGAGGTTTTGGTATGGTCTCAAGCACCTGTGCAAGGTTTTTGGGACCTTACCCCTTCAGGTCCCGGGTACCTGAACAAGGGTTTTGGGACCTTACCCCTTCAAGTCCCCCAGTCTAGTGTTGCTCTTATGCAAATAAGTGAAGCATTGGACTATAAGAGATTGGTGCTTTTTGTTGTATGGTTTTTGGCGCGAAAGTGGAGAATCTTTTTGGGGAAGGTACTTTTGCTCATGATTTTGATTTTGAAAATCTTGACTTTGGGCAGGTGAAAGGGTGCAGTGATGACTGTTGACGTGTGACGGGCTGTCACTGCCAGTTGTACGTTGCTGATCGTGGTCTCACGCATGCGTGAACTCGAGTCATTGTTTATTCCCACTCGCCCTTGATGCTTGGATAACCGTGCCAACCCTGAAAAAGGTGTTATTGCAGTTATCTAGGTTATTTTAAGGTTGTGGGTATATAAATTTTTCAATTGCCTATTTTTGTTAATCATTGCCATTTGAAAAATCCTTTCTTCTGCATCTTCCGTGTCAGTTTTTTGAAAGAATTTGTAATTTTCCTTTCTATGTCAACCCGAGACCATCAGGAAGATTCTGCTGAAGAAATGGCTGTCGAACTTCCACCATTGAAGTGGTCTAGGGAAACCTTCGATGGTTTGATTCGAAACTTCAGATTTCCAGAAAGTTGGGACGCTCGATACCCTGATGAGGGTCAAACAGCGGCGGATGCCCCGACTGGATATATCACTTTGTTCTGGGATTTCTTCTCTTTAGGCAATTTTTGATTGCCTGTGACAGTTTTTTCTTGACATTCTTGCTTATTATAAGTTTCATATCTCCCAAATGCATCCTATTGGGATGGATAGGGTTCGTCATTTTGAGTTTGTTTGCCGTACGATGCATATTGAACCGACGGTTACTCGGTTTCGAGTGTTCCACCAGATGCACTGTTCTCAAGGATTCTACTCTTTTATTTAGCGGGCTTCTGTCGAAAAGATTTTGTTGCAACCCCCCAAAATCCTTTCACGACTCGAAACAGAAATTCCTTTTTATTAAGGTCGGAGTGATTCTGATGAAAATGGTATTTAGGGGTAAAGAGGAGGTTGCAACAGAAACGATACAAACTCCTCATTCGAAGAATTGGTACCAAGATCTGAAGGATGTTCCTTTGATTGCTTTGCCGGAGAAATCCCTGGTCGGTGCTGCTATGAGCCTTTGTTGGCAGATGAATAGAGAGGACAAACCGGTGTACATGGAGGGTGATAAAGGTAAGATTTGGGGTTTGCCCTGTTTGCTTCCCTTTCTTGGGTTATGTTGTTTTTTTTATTTGTCTTAGCTTTTGTCTTTTGCAGTCGTTTCTTTGTATGTTGTTGCTTTTGAGAGAGAAGGTGGGAAGATGGCTACTGTTCCCAAAAAACCTAATGAGGAGCTCTGGTATCATCGTATTGCCAGGAATTTTGTTTTCCCGCGCGATGAGAACTTGACCGCGCAACCCTCAAGTGGCGTTGGTAAGTTTTTATCTTTGTTTTTATGTTGCTGTATCATTCTTTGTGTGTGGGTAATATTGCGGTGTTCTTGTTTGAGTAGGTGAGCTGACTAGCCTGGGCATAGGCCCTGAGAAGAAAAGACGTGCGCCAACTGCTGTTATTGCGCCGAAAAAGAATGATGCGGATAGAGCTCAATCTTCCAAAGCTAAAAATATGAGAGGGGAGAAGAAAGGTATGTGCCATTCCTCTGACTCCTGGTGTGATTATGTGGTGGTATCTGATTCATTGGAGGGTCTTGCGCCTGCAGTTGTGAGGAAACCTACGCCGGAACCTAGGGATACTGCCGACATCCCTCCGTCAATTCCCGATGTCCCTATTGATTTAGAGTCAAGTCCTGAGCATTTGTTGAGGAAGAAGGCGGGAAAGAGAAAACAAACATATGCTGAGGCTGAAGGTCAGCCTGCCAAGAAGGTTCAGAAGAAGAAAATCACCAGAAGAGGCAATCTTGATGCCTTTATTGCGAAACCGATTCTTGGTAGGTGTTTCTCTTTGTTTACCTTTTATGCGCATTGAATGTTTGTAATGTATATTTTTATTTTTGCCGAAAAGCCAAGTTCTCCTGCTCACGCGGAGCCATCATCCGTGGTTAGTGAGGATCTTCCGCCCTCTCCTCCTCGCGCCCCTATTAGCGAGCAATTAGAGAGCACTGAAGCTGCTGATAATGAGGCGGAGAAGACTGCTGGGGCAGAGAACCCTGAGGTTGAAAAACCTGCTGATGTTGCTGTGGATTCGGAGAAAGTTACTAGCCCGGAGGCTGTGGATGTTGATGCTGGGCATCCACAATCTCCTGAATTTGTTTTGTGCGACCCGGAGAAAGGAAAATCTACTCAAGAGATTCCTATAACAAATTCTCCTTCCGCGGCCATTGGTTCTGTCCCGGAGAATATCGAGAAGAATCCTGGTGGGAACAAGGGTTCTTTTATTCAAGCTGATGAAAATTCTCCCATCCGCCCAGATAAAATTCCGGGGGATTATTATTACAGACGCTATTTAAGGAAACAGGCAGATGAAGTTCATGCGCCGGTGTGGAAGTTGAAGAAAGGGGATACTTTCTCAGATTGGCATGTGTGCCGTGAGTGGTTACAAGGAACCTTTCCTCCTGGGGAAATTAAGTTCCAAGAAGGGCGTCCTTATGAGCAGTCTTATCATGCCTATCTTGAAGAGGCTGCTAGCTATACATCCACTACGCACCGTATAGTGCGTGAATGGCATAGCATGCGTAAGGAATGGCTGCTTTTAAATCGTCCAAGAAGAAAGCTGCTGAGGATGAGGCCCGAGCTGCCCTGCTGAGGGCTAAATTAGAAGCTGATCAGGCCAAATTTGAGAATGACCAAAAAACTGAAGAATGGTCGGTTGCGGGGTGGAAGAGAAAAGCAGAAGCTGAGGCTGCCTTTCTTTCCAAGGAGCGCAAAAATTGGAAAGAGATTTGCGAGAAAGACAATGCTGAGAAGATGAGTCTCCGCAATGTTATCAACAATCTTAAAGCTGAAGTTGAGAAGTTGAAAAAACAAGATGCGGAGATTGAAAAATTGAAGAAAGAAAAGGCTGAAGCTGAGGCCGCGCGAGATGAGACACGTTCCCACAGGGAAAGGAGTGAACAGATAGAGGTACATACCTGCGCTACTCTTGCTCTTAGTGATTAGGAGATAGAAGAACTTATTGCTTAATCATCTGAGCAGGAACAACTTAAAGCGGAGGTTGAGGCTGCCAAAAAAGATTTAAATCTTGAAAGGACCAAACAGGCTGAAACTTCCCGCCGTCTTACTAAAATAGAAGATAAGTTGGAGAACTCTGAAACTGTGCGAGCGAAGACGGAAAGTGAGCTTGAACCGTTGAAGAGTGATATGATGTGGCTGAAAGAGCACGGGACTGCAAGCGTAAGTTTATCTTTATCTCTGATAATATTTGGAGATATTGGTACGCCTTTTAATTCTATTTAAATCTTGAAAGGACCAAACAGGCTGAAACTTCCCGCCGTCTTACTAAAATAGAAGATAAGTTGGAGAACTCTGAAACTGTGCGAGCGAAGACGGAAAGTGAGCTTGAACCGTTGAAGAGTGATATGATGTGGCTGAAAGAGCACGGGACTGCAAGCGTAAGTTTATCTTTATCTCTGATAATATTTGGAGATATTGGTACGCCTTTTAATTCTTGTTTCTTCTTTTTGTTGTAGGTTGCTGAATCAGTTCTTAACTCTGAAGAACTAGACAAGACGGTTGCTCATCTGTTGGTTGCTGCGCGGAATGACGGTTACACCCAAGGGTATGCGGAGTGTTCCCACCATGTGGCCAATGCTTTAAAGGTTGACTGGGACACTAGTAAGTCTGCAACCCATGGTGTTAATACTGAAGCTGCTCTCGTTGCTGCAAAGACACAATTTAATACTTTACACCTTCTGGTCATGGATCTTATTAATGCCGCGCTACATTCTGAAGAGTTTATGACGCGGTTAAGAGAAATTTTCCCAGGCAGGGAAGAAGTTGAAGACGAAGACCTAGCTTAGGATTTCCTTTCTTTGTATGAACAATTGATAGCCAACTGTAGGTTTTGTGATATGGATTCTGGCTTGTTAATGCACTGTTGCGCAAGTAACTTTAATACACTGCCGTGTAAGTTTAGTTTTTTGTTAAGGCGTGTGGGGCGCCAGTAACTAGTATGAAGTGTGTTTGACTTGCAATATTTTGCATGAGTACAATTGCTTTGGTTAGGTAAGGCGAATAAAGGTGGTATAAAGCTCATGTGTGAACGTAAGGTTGGGCCTTGCACGATGTGTATGATCGCTGACCGTTCATGAGACTAGTGTTATATGTACCATAATGTTTTTGCGCTTACCAAAAGGAATTGCATGCACTTTGTAATAAACACAGAAACAATAGAACTTTGCTTTGATTCATGATAGGGCGCAGAGGCCGTGGTACAAAGTCGTCTATTTAGGATAATTAAATGAAACTTAACTTACTCATACTATAGTCCTATGCCATGGATTGGTAAGCTAAAGAACTTGACCAACATGTGAGGAGACTATTGTATGCTACTTGCTTCTACTGCTACTTAGTTCTTTGCCTTCTTAATCGGGCCTTCATCGCCGCGAGTAATTTGATTTATATCCTTCCGCACATTCTGCAATAAGTGGGTGAGTTTACCACTTTTGAGCGCGTTTTAAATCTCAGTGCGGAGAGAGATACAATTGTTTGTAGTGTGACCATTATCCTTGTGATAGTCACAATATTGATTTGGATCTTGGCCCCTCTTGTTCTTCATTGGCGGAGGGGTTTTAAACTGATAGTCTTCTGTGCTGAGCACCTCCGTTGGAGTTTTCGTTAGGGGGGTCCACTGCCGCTCTCTATTCTCTTGCTTTGTCTCCCTTTGCGCTGCTAGCTTGTTTATGGTAGCTCGCGCATCTTTGGATGAGTACGTTCCAGAATTTGAGCCGCGCCAATTGTTTTTGAACTTTTTTGCGCTGTTCGCACTCATATCTTGTGGGCGACTGTGCGGTGGTGGTGGCCTGTTAGTGCTGAGGTTTTTCTCTGTCTGGGCGTATACTTTGGCTGCATCCATCAGCTTCTCCCAGCTCTTTGGTAGCCCTTCTATTTCGGACAGAACCTTGATCATGTCATCGTAGCGGACATCATACTTGAACCGCAATCTAACCAAATGTTCATGGACATCCCGATCTCTAGCACCTCCTTGTTGTAGCGTGTGATAAAATCTTCTAGGCTCTCGTCATCACGCCTCCAAATATTCATCACGTCTGCCGTGTCTCTTATAGACCTTCGCTGTTGGCTAAAAACACTAGGAATTTCTCTCTCAGATCTACCCACGATGTTATTTTCTCGACAGGTAGGTTATCGAACCATAGCCGCGTGGCACCTGTGAGAGTTTGGATGAATAGATGACACCACATTGGCAAGGTCCATCCTCCTACCAGACCTGCGCTAGTGAAAACACGAAGGTGATCATCCGGATCTGTCATGCCATTAGATTTGCCAACATTGGATGGGAGTTTTGCTTTTTCCAAGGGAGCTAAAGCGATCTCACTGATAAACTTGGAATTCTCTGCTGCCTCCGCCGGGTGGTTGATTAAATTGTAATCGTGTTCTGCTTCTAGAATATAAAACACACGAGGTTTATAAATTTTGTGATGCGGTTGCAACCGGCTGAACACACTTGTACTGTCTCCCTCGGGGTATGTTCTGTCATACTCGTTGGTGTGGGTGGCACGCCTTTGGTAGGAATGCGGACCCAACCGAGAGTGAATCGATTGCCTTCGATGAGAATGAGATTCATTGTGATACTCTCTTCGTCGATTTTCGGAATGAGTAGACTCATACCTTACTGGAGATCTAGAGTAAACTTTCGTGTCTTCTACCTGAATTCGTGATGGTGCTTCATGGTGGGAAGCATGAGGCACAGATGGTACTCGTGTGCGAGATGCAGGTCTTCGTGACTGAGTGGGAAGAGCAGTATGTGCATAGAGTTGTGCATATACGGCATTTATTGCCCCTTGGGATCTGACATACCACGAGATAGGGGTTTCACCGGGAGGTAAAATTCAGCTTATCAGAATTTCAGGCTGCATTCATGGAGTAACAGGATTGTTCGGATGATTATCATTGTATTGAACTTCGTTATCATCCGAAGCCTCTTCCACAATCACTTCGACTTGGGTATTGTGAGCGAAATTTGGCCGAGGGCCGGATTGACGGTTTATCGGGGTTTCTTCCATTTGAAAAAACAGAGATGAGGGAGTGAATCGAAACGAAAAGAGATGAATAAAAACTGAGAAATCGGTGGGCGCCAATGAAGAAACACTGGTTTCATTGACCGGAATCAACTGAACCAGGGGGTTTGAATCTGCATAAAAGGGGTTAAATCCTCTCATTCGATTTGTGGGTGAATGGTCTCCCTCCTCTAGCAATCACTGCAAAACAACAACCGTTAGACTCGCCACGGGGAGAATGGAGGTTCTCTCTGTGACCACCCTCCAGCGTGAGAATAAGTACAGGGTTTGATGAATAAGAAGTAGTGAAAGTGAAGTTAATGTAACTTGAGAATTATACCTGAATTATCCTTCTATTTATAGCCGAAGTTTGGGCGGGAAAATTTGTTGATGAAAAGTTGACGGAAAGTGCTTTTCCATGAGCGGTTATTTTTCCTTTCCGTTAATCACTAACGAATGTGTGTGCACATGGATCATGATCTCGATCAACGGTTAGGGTGTTGCCACGTGGAAAGTGGGCAAGTGTAGATCTTCCTTTAATTTCGTGCCATCATCGTGACCTTGGGGGAGTCCCAGGATGATGCCACGTGGCCATTCGGTTGTAACCGAATGGTGGTGTATGATGGAGCCTTCTAGAGGGATACAACTGTAATCCTGTGTGGCTCTTCTTCACGTTAATTTTGTGGTAACAGAGAAGTTATTTTTATCCAAGTCTGGATATTATTTATGCATAAGTTTTTGCTAGGATTTTTATCCTATCTGCTATGGAGGCCAGCGCAAGGATTTGTTAGTTCCTTTTGGCGAGCAGATGTTGAACATTGTTTTCATTCTAAGTTCTTTTGGTAGAACTAGTGAACGGCCGCGCAAGGTCTATTAAAGAAGGCTTAAAGACGAGGTTGTGGCATGGTCTCAAGCACCTGTGCAAAGTTTTTGGGACCTTACCCGTTCAGGTCCCGGGTACCTGAACAAGGTTTTTGGGACCTTACCCCTTGAACTGCCGTCTCGAATTCAAAATTCTCCAAAGCGGTTTCCACTATCATCTTCTTCAACCCTATTCATTTTTTTTTCTCCGATCATGGCACCACAAATAAAAACCCCTCATAACTACCTTCCAAACTTTGAGAAAACCAACAAAAATACACCTTTCCATTCAATAATTGATGTTTTAACATCATCAAAATACTAAACAATTCTCTCTGCCGACGCACCAATTCATGTGGATACCCTCCAACAATTTTGCGCAAATGCTGAAGTTCAATCACAAAATAAAAAGCCCTATGCTATCACGTCTAAGGTCAGAGGGACCATTGTTCAAATTTCCCCATCTTCAATATCCACAGTTTTTGCATTGGATGACTAGGCAGGTAAAACCTCTTTCCAAAAAACAGGAACTTCACACAGAGTTCGTAGAGAGGGGATATGATGGACAATTGATAGGAGTTACTATTTTTAAACCAAAGTTTCCTGCTGAGATGAATTATTTTTTCATACCCTCCTAATATCTCTCTCTGCCAAGACCACCTTATTCAATGAGATACCACAAAAAGTTCAATACTTGGGATATGAAATTTTGATAAAAAGTGATTATAATCTATCCCATACATTGTTCTTGGACTTGGTGGGAAATGTGAAATCTGTTAAAAATGGCTCAAATAATGCATTTCTTATGTATCCAAGACTTTTAAGCTATTACCTTCAAAAAAAAGTGTCTTAGAGAGATTTTCAACAAGGTACAACTTTTCAAATAAATAGTCTTATAAATGAAACTTTTACAAAAATGATGGACAAAGAGTCAAAAGTTTCAAAAACACAAATAAAGGGGGATGAGCCTGTTTTAGATGTATCCACATCTGTTGCTCAAACCTCTGTTGTTGAGCCCACTGCTCCTGGTGATCATGACACCACAACCGGTGTCGTGAAACCCACACCAGAAAAAACCAAAAAGAAACCCCCACATCCAAAAGCCTACCAAAACAATACAACATAAAAAGGCACCTCTGGAAGATGAGATCCCAGAGGATAACCTTGTGACAACACAAAAGTCACTAGAAACCACTGTTGCTACTTCCTCACAACAGTTGGAAAGATCTCCACCAAACCAAACTACTCTTGAATCCTCATAAAAGGATCAAGTTGTAAGCATAGGGAAACCATATCACGAGGCAGACATTTCACTTGAAAGTCTGTTTCACAACCCCTCTCCCAGGGCAATGTCGTTTTCCACTCCACAACCCTCCACTTCAGTTCCACCTACATTTTTATCTCTGTTTGATGAAATTGAAACTAAGATACAATTCATTGCTTCACACTCACCCATTAATGAGAGTACACTTCCACATATGACTGAATCCGAGAACATTCAATCTGCTAACCAACAAACAGTTGAGGAGGCTACACTCCTTGAGTTTCATGAAACTCTTGGTGCTAGTTCAAGTGAAGCAGCACTACAACTGTTGAAACGCCAATTTATCAGTTGGACAGTGGTTACATCTATAAGTCTTCCTTGAAGGCAACAACTGTTGAGAGTACAATTGTAACCTTTTTCCAGTTGAAAGTCTCCAATACCAAGACAAAGGGGCATTTGGTTCTACTAATTTGGAGAATTCTCTAGTTAAGGAACCAAATACAACTACCTCTGGTAGGGATTCAGATGATCCTATTAAATTAGGTGATGAATTAAGTTACAAGGAATTGACGTAGAGAATGACTTCAATGGAATCATCCATGGCTGAAATGAAAGATACGATGACGCAGATGATGGAGCATTCTCAAAATCAACCTACCACTCAGCAAATTGCCAATGAGCTGTGGAAATCAGTGCAACCAATCATCCAAGCTCAAAGGAATTCGGCTGATATCAACCATAACATTCACATGAAACTGATCAGAAATATGGTTGAGGCCAGATACAAGATTACACAAGCAGACATTAAGGCCATAAGAGAACATTTGGTAAAGACTACTGACTCGGTCCCTACAACAGTCCTTCAAGAAGAAGTTGAGGATGATGCCAAAAAGGGGGAGAATAATAAGTTGAGAAAGTTACAGCCTTCTTCACAAGCAAAACCAAAGGTGCAACAAAAGCCAAAGTCTGTTCTAACTAAAACTTTTACAAAGGCATCAGATGCAGGAAAAGAAAAAGGGATTGATGAGACCCTTAACAAGAAAGCTGAAGAGATTGCCTTGGAAAAACAGAATAAGCAAGATACAAAAGAAGCCAAAGCTTCAAGCCCAATAGAGCAAGAACAGGCAGAGGAGAAGAAAAAGGAGGATATTGGCACTTCAAAAAGGAGGAAGTCTACAAGAAATGTTAGGTAGCCAATCATCACCCCTCCTAAAACCTCTGCTGGACCTACCAAAAGTGTATCCTCTATTGAACCCAAATCAAAACCTTCACCACAACAACCACCACAAAGGAAGCAAAAGAAACCATCACCAATACACCCAACAGATGCTGGTACAGCAGATGTAACAGCAGATGTTCCACAAACCACTGCTGATACACCAGTTCTTTCAGGAGAAGTTACCCAAACCACTGCTATGATCATTTTTCCTACACCACCAACAACTCAACCACATCCCACAGCACAAAGAATTCCTACATGCCCACCTTCACCAAAAATCAAATTCACACGTAAAAGAAAAACTTTTGTTGTGCAAGAAGCTGATGAGGAGACTAAATCACCAATCCCCGTATCATCTGCCCCCATTCAAGCCACACCACTCTCATCGTTTCCATTTAAATCCACTTCACCTCCACCTATGGCACCACAACCATCATTCATCCCAATGGTTGCTCAATTTCCTGTGGAGATTCATGTGATTAAGGGTGAAATTGAATCATTTTACATAACAGAGGATACATCACAAATTACCTTCCCATCTCTCCTTGGTTATAGAAAGCGTAGAAACTTGGATGAGTACTTGAAGCTAAAGGATAGACAACTTGAATATATTCGAAAGGAGAAGTGTAAAGGGTTGGATGACAGGGCTGCTCAAAGTATCTTGTCACATGAAATTAGCAAGGTTGGCAAGATTGACGATTATGCTAAGGACCTGAGCAAGTCTATGTTAGAGAAGCCAATCAATGTTGAGCTTGACAAGGAACTAAAGCAGGATTACCTTGATCATATCATGACACACAAACCATACAAGGCAACCAGAGCTCAATTTAAAGACTAGTCATCAGATGCTCTCAAAGAAGAAATTGAAAGAATAACAAAGATGCTCAATCATCCTTCACAAAAGCCAAATCCACCAGATTGGAAGAAAGGCAATGAAGCTGAAAAGAATGAGAGCAGTGCTTTTTGTTGCAAGTTATGGGAATGCTAGGTCTGTTTCCAGATGGTCTAAATCAAAGATTGTTGAAACTTACAAAAGACTGGAACAGCTAAGAGCAAAGGATCCTTCAGTTCCTCAAAAGCCAGTTTATCCAACAGTGGTTATCCCTCAACCAACCCTGACATCTAAAAAGCTGCCCTGAGCATCAAGCTTATCCATAGCTGCCTTGAATCAAGCAAAAAGGTAGAAGCAGAATGCTGAGGCTGATGAGAAGATGTTTGAATACTACAGAAAGGAGGGAATAAAAAACGAACTGAAGTTAGGTTGTTAGATGTCACTGTCTAGGTGACATCAACCAAGATGCTTCAGATGTTTGATTTGTACTATAAATAGAACAATGCATGTACTGTTCTATTTATCACTTTCCTTCTTGACATTTTGTACGAACAAATAGGAGTGATCAGGATGAGCGGGAGTTTGTAATTCTCATGCATGTAAACATTGTAATTTTAATCTTTATGAAAAGCATGATGATGAAAGAAAATCTTCTATTGTTGTGATTTAAAAGTTTATTCTTCCGCTGCATATTTCCATATTTGTTTATCTTCGTTCATTGTTTCATCTTAACTGTTCATAACAATTCAAACTCAGATCCTAATAGGTATATATGGTGATGTATTGGATTTTCTGAATGTTGAGCAATGTGATAATCAATTCATGTCTTATGCATATTAATGATTGTCGAATAAAAGTCAATGTAACTAAGAGTTGGAAATGAATGTGATATGAATGAAAATACATACTAACCATGATATGGACATGATGGCATGAAAGGATAGGAACCACATTAACATGAACTTAATCATGGAAGGCTAACGGGTCAAGAGGAGGTAACGAAGCAAGTACGAACACGGACGCTAGAGGTAAGTGATTTCCAACGTAATTCTTATTATGTAAGGTAGTTTTGAATGCAAGGAGATGTGGAATCATAAAAGGTTGGTAAAATAAGGTAGGACTAAGGTATGTGAGGTTGTATTGAACCATATGTAGCTTAGTCTTAGTTAAAAGGGCTTGGTAGAATCAAACACATCAAAAGTTAGAAAGTTTTGTGTCGTGATGTGAATTTAGATGTCCGGGAATGGGGGCTAGTGGTGTGCGTTCGGTGTATTATGATTTTATTGATATTTTAAGCCCATTTTACGCATTAGTCAAGTTTTAAATTTATAAAACATGATATTCTACTAACACTAAACACACACATGGGCAAGTGCACCCATCATGAGCGTAGTATAGCGTTGGTAAGATACCGAGGTCGTCCAAGGACATAAGAGCTTTTAGTACCGGTTTATCCTCAACGTTTAATCAAACTAAATTTTTTTTAGAAAAGGTTTAAACATGAAAAAAAAAACTAAAAATGCTGAAATAAAAATAAAATAAAACAGATAGACAAGATGAATCACTTGGATCCGACTCGCCTTTAATGTATCCTTTGATGATTTCCGCACTTTTGCACTTTTTAAGAGATTATCTTAGTTATAGTAGTAGGTCCCTCTTTTGAATGTGACGTTACCCTCAACCCAGTGGTTTGAGTCAGCAAGGATACAATCCCAAAGGGTCGGAATATTGAAAGATAATTAATTAAGTTATTAATACGAAAAGTGGTAGGCCCCTCTTTTGAAGGTGACATTACCCTCGGCTAAGTGGTTTGAGTCAGCAGGGATACAATCCCAAGTCACCGGTTTAATGTATTAATAGCAGTTTACATATGAGGGGATCAAGCCATTCGCACCCCCGCCATCCAATACCAATGGGTATTGAAGGAGGTCCTAGTAAGCTTGACCCAGGTCCTTGCAGGATCTATACACTAAACAAGGCAAGAACCTTACTAAACCATTCCCTTAACCCCTGACCAGGTAGCCAACATATCTCTATATAGACCGTAGAGATATGAATGGTGTAAATCTTTTACTTTATATAGACAGTAAAGTAATGCCAAGACACCACGGACAAATGAAAAAGAAGTTTCACATTCAACATAAGAAACTAGTTATTAAAGTCATTAATACAAAAGCAAATAAAAAGTGCGAAAAGATTAAAAATCAAAAGTAATACATTAAATGCTTGTCTTCACTAAGTGATGTAAGAGACTTTGCCAAACATGGCCTTTGATTGACAAAAACTCTTACTATCAATCTTGGATCCCGAGACTACTACACACACTCTAAGGTAGATGATGGATGATGGTGGTGGATGTGGGTGTGGTAGTGGTGGTTGTCACACCCCCAAAATCCACAAGCGGAGTATCACCGCATGAAGGCATGACTGACCAGGATCAAGCCACCAATCATATTAAACAAGATAATTACGTAATAAAACCAACCACAATATAATTGGTGTCTAAAAGAAAGTAACCAACTTTTAGTTAACAGCGGAAGCATATAAAGTAAAACCCAAACATAAGTAATAAGTTCATAAGTTTAAATGTTTAACATGGAACTCAACAGTCCATGTCCCACAACGATCACTTCTCCCTGTGCAAGCTCCATAAGTACCTAATGACCTGCAAGGCATGTAACAACGAGTCAACAACAAAGTTGAGTGAGTTCACAGTTGGTTGTTTAGTTTTACAAGTTTGTTTTGAAAACCATAAGTTGTTTCGTAAACCACGAGTTAACGAGTATCGTTATTTCCCAATCCATATCCATAATCAGTGGGGGCTTCCCCATGTGAACCACTAGACTGTTACCATATCGAAAACTGACGAACAATAGTTGTGCCCTACGTCAATGTCTATCATCATTGATAGTTTGCCATGATCCATTAGTACACGCCCGTCCGACCCACACGGTGTGAGGTTTGTCAAACCTAATAGCGCTATTAACTAATGACCCGCTCGCCATCGGCCTCGGCGATTAAGTCGATATAAAATGAGGGACTTAGGTGATAGAGTTTTGGCTAGTAGTTTAAGGTTGTTGTCCTACCCAAGGAGGATGAACGCACGTATTCTACCCAAGGAGAATACGCAGGATTAATATTGGCATCCTACCCATGGAGGATGGTCGTACATATCCTACCCAAGGAGGATATATAGGTTCTGTTTTAATTTCTTTAACCCATTCCCAACCACCGGGAATCCCATGCCTTAGAAAGTGTGTGAACTCACCTTGGTTTGCTCGGCAGATAAACAAAATTGTCACTTGAGCTATACGCGGTCAACCACGTCCTAACATGGTTACCATACAAGTCAGGTCTAGGTTCAAATAGTGCACATAAGTTTACACGTAGCTAACAAATCAAGAACACATAATAATCATGGCATAGACATAGGGCATGTTAAACAGGTCAGTTAACTAAGCCCAAGTTCAACTTGTGCGATCAAAGTGGTTTGGGCCGAACCATTTGTGCGATTCGCTAAGGAAGCCCAATAAAGTTCCCCCGGCCCAACATGTTGTGCGTTCAGCACCGCCTTGTGCGACCCACAACATGTTGTGCGGTCCAACATAAGCCCGGCCCAACATCTAAGGAGCCCAACAGCATACGCAGCCCAAACAACTAAACAGAGATCATCTTGTGCGGTCTAGTTCAGCTTGTGCGACTGGACAAAGCTTGTGCGATTGAGCTTGGGCTTTGAGGCCCAACAGTGATGTAGTTCAAGAAGTTTGTGTGTGGCCCAAGCCTTGTGCGATCGGCACTGTCTTGTGCGATCCACAAGTCTTGTGCGATCATGCATGTCCTAGTTGTACCGTGAGCTTTAAACAGTTGCACCAAGCTTGTGCGACTGCCTTGTGCGACCAATCCCTTGTGTGATCTGATTTGGTCTTGTGCGATTAGTTGTCTAATCCCCTAATTTCATGAAATATGTTTTAAATCCTTCAACAGTTTCCTTTTTACACAAAAACCAATTAACAACATCAGCAGTTTCCATCTCTACTATTATCGATCAAATCATGGTTCCTATCACATAATCCATATGAACCCTAATCATGTTTAAAGCATTCAAACGATTTACAACATTAAACTATCCAATTAGGGGTTTCAAATCATCATATAATACTTCATATTCGACCATACGGTTGATCTGATTTCACATACGTACAACCGATTACACCTATTCGGTTCTAGATTTTCATCAACATTACATAATTACCAACTCTAAATTAATCAAATCATGCTATACAAATGAGTCGATTTCATGAACACTAGACTACATCACTCATAACAATCATATATCATCCATAAATCATTGTATGAGAACGTATAAATCACGATATCATTTAACAAAACAATAACTATGAAACATTAACCGGTTTGAATGTAGAAAAGGATGATCCGAATCAAAAGCTTCGAAGAGAGGGTGGCCGTCGACTTTGAGAGAGAGAGGAGGAGAGAACTAGGGTTTGGTTTGTGTTTAGAGTGTTTAGCAAATAATGAGGAGTATACCCTCATCTCATGAGGTTATGCACATCAGATGACAATGGGCCGAACCCACATATGGGTAGCCCTTCTGGGTTTCGAGTACACTAAGCGTAGGCCGAGAAGGGTGTGAAGCAAAAAGGCCAAAGGCTTGTGCGATCGAGTTAGAGTTGTGTGGTTGGGTTCGTGTTGTGCTATCACATCACATAAACATATAATATATTTTTCACAATCCACATAATACAATATCATAACTTTCCATTAAATCAATGCATCACATAATCACATAACGTTCAGACATGTTACATCAAAGCACACAAAAGAGTTCTAAGATACGAGTTGTCACATTATCCCCAAGTTGAAAGAAATTCCGTCCCGAAATTTAGCACGTACTCACTGAGGAAGCTAGTTAAGTTGTATGGTTTTCCTGGGGTGTCACATCCTTCCCCCGTTGGTTTGGAATTTCATCCCGAAATTCCGCAGTAGCTTCAGTCTCAGTAGTGGTTTCGCTTTTCTGGAACAACTGGGGATACTTGTGTTTCATTTGGTCTTCTCGTTCCCAGGTAAACTCTGGGCCACGACGGGAGTTCCAACGAACTCAAACAAGAGGTATTCTGGTACGCTTGAGAATCTTAACCTCTCGGTCTGTAATCTCTACAGGTTCTTCAACGAATCGCAACTGCTCGTTGATAGTGAGCTCCTTAAGAGGAACTATGAGGGTCTCATCTGACAGACACTTGGACACGTGGAAAATGTTGTGAACTCCACTGAGTTCTACTGGTAGGTTCAGTTTGTAGGCCACTTTGCCTATTTTCTCTATGATTTCAAAAGGTTCGACGTATCGTGGGTTGAGTTTGCCTCGTTTGCCAAAACGAACTACACCTTTACAAGGTGAGACTTTGAGTAGCACTCGATCCCCAACCTGGAACTCAAGTGGTTTCCTGCGCTTATCAGCGTAGCTTTTCTGACGGTCACGAGCTACCGCCATTCGTTGTCGTATCTGAGCAATCTTCTCAGTTGTGTCTACTACAAATTCTGGGCCAGTGATTTGGCTGTCACCAACTTCTACCCAGCAAAGAGGTGATCGGCATTTACGTCCGTACAATGCCTCAAACGGAGCGGCTTGGATACTGGTGTGGTAGCTGTTGTTATATGAAAACTCCACCAAAGGGAGGTGCTTTTCCCAACCATTGCCAAAATCGATTACACATGCTCGAAGCATGTCTTCAAGGGTTTGGATGGTGCATTCAGACTGCCCATCCGTTTGCGGGTGATATGCTGTGCTCATGTCTAATCGAGAGCCAAAAGACTTGTGCATAGCTTGCCACAATTCAGATGTAAAACGTGAGTCACGAACAGAAATGATGGAGGTTGGCACCCCGTGTCTCGATACTACTTCCTTTAGGTAGATGTCTGCTAGAGTAGAAAACTTATCCTTTTCCTTGATAGCCAGAAAATGTGTAGACTTGGTCAGTCGATCCACGATCACCCAAATGATATCATTTCCGCGTTGAGATCTAGGCAGGCCAGTAACGAAGTCCATGGAAATTTGCTCCCATTTCCATGTCGGTATCTCTGGTTGTTGAAGTAGGCCTGATGGTTTCTGATATTCAATCTTGACTCTCGCACAAGTCAAACATTTACTGACGTAGGTTGCTATGTTGGCTTTCATGCTAGGCCACCAGTATGTAGTCTTTAGGTTGTGGTACATCTTGTCTGAACCAGGATGTACTGAGTACCGAGACTTGTGCGCTTCATCCATCACAAGCTCGCGTAAGTTTCCATAAAGTGAGACCCATATGCACCCGTTTACATAGTAGGCGCAATCTTCCTTTTGTTCTAATCGTTTCCTTGATCCTCGTAGAGACTCCGCCCAGATGTTCTCTGCTTTCAATGCTTCAACCTGAGCATCTCGTATCTGAGTGGGAAGACTGGATTGGATGGTCAGTTGTAACGCACGTACTCGCTTAGGTGTAGCATCCTTTCGACTGAGGGCGTCGGCCACAACATTAGCCTTGCCCGGATGGTACTTGATCGCGCATTCGTAATCATTCAAGAGCTCGACCCATCGACGTTGTCGCATGTTTAACTCCTTTTGCTTGAAGATATGCTCGAGACTCCTGTGATCGGTGTAAATGGTGCACTTGGTACCGTACAGGTAATGTCTCCATATCTTAAGGGCAAAAACCACTGCTCCCAACTCCAAGTCGTGTGTAGTGTAGTTCCTCTCGTGAACTTTAAGTTGGCGCGATGCGTAGGCAATGACCTTGTTACGTTGCATCAACACGTAACCAAGTCCTTGGATGGAAGCGTCGCAATAAACCACAAAATCGTCTGTGCCTTCAGGCAATGAGAGAATTGGTGCGCTACAAAGTCTATCCTTTAAGTGCTGAAATGCAGATTCCTGTGTACCACCCCAACGATAGGTGACACCCTTCTGTGTTAATGAAGTAAGGGGTTGTGCAATCTTGGAGAAATCCTTGATGAACCTTCTGTAGTAGCCTGCCAATCCCAAGAATTGGTGGATTTCTGTTGGTGTACGGGGTGCAGGCCAGTTCTTGATTGAGTCAACCTTGGATGGATCAACATGAATCCCATCCTTGTTTACTACATGGCCTAGAAAGTGGACTTCGCAAAGCCAGAAGTCACATTTTGAAAACTTAGCATAAAGCTGTTCTGCCCGAAGGAGTTCTAGGATGAGTCGCAGATGACGCTCGTGTTCCTCCTGACTCTTAGAATAGATCAGGATGTCGTCAATGAAAACAATGACGAACTTATCCAGGTAAGGTTTGCACACTGGGTTCATAAGATCCATAAAGACCGCAGGTGCGTTTGTCAGCCCAAAAGGCTTGACCAAAAACTCGTAGTGTCCATAACGAGTTCTAAATGTTGTTTTGGAGACGTCCTCTTCTCGGACTCTCAGCTGGTGATATCCCGATCTCAGATCAATCTTTGAGTAGAAGCTCGACCCTTGCAGCTGGTCGAATAGGTCATCAATACGTGGAAGAGGATAGCGATTCTTCACGGTCACCTTGTTGAGTTCATGGTAGTCAATACACATTCTGAAGGTACCGTCTTTCTTCTTCACGAATAACACTGGAGCTCCCTAGGGCGAAGAGCTAGGACGAATAAAACCCTTATCCAAGAGCTCTTGTAGTTGCGTGGACAGTTCTTCAAGTTCTAATGGAGCTAAATGATAAGGTGCTTGAGCTATGGGCGCTGCTCCAGGAGCTAGCTCGATTTGAAATTCGACTTGTCGATGAGGCGGAAGACCAGGTAATTCCTCAGGAAATACCTCAGGAAAGTCACGTACAATTGGAATATCTTCTATCTTCTTCTCTTTCTTCGAGGTGCCAGTAACGAGGGCTAAAATAGCAGTGTGGCCCTTTCTCAAACACTTCTGGACCTTAAGGAAAGAGATGATGCCCACAACAGCACCACTCTTGTCGCCTTGAATCACTAGTGGTTCTTCACCAGAACGAGGAATACGGACGATTTTCTCCTTGCAAATAATCTCCGCTTGATGTTGAGATAGCTAATCCATCCAAATAACGACGTCGAAACTACCCAGAATGATAGGAATAAGATCGATTGACAAGGTCTGACCAGCTAAGACGAGATTACAACCCTTAACTATGTGTCTGGCTTCGAGACTTTTACCGTTTGCTCGTTCTACCGTGTGTTTGGTGTTCAAAAGTGTTGGAGTGCGCTTAAGCATATGACTAACCTTTAGGGACACATATCTGGTATCGGCACCCGAATCAAATAAAACAGTAACAAAGAAATCATCCAGAAGAAACTTACCCAACACAACGTTGGGATCGTTCCTTGCGTCACCCTGACCCAGCACGAAAACACATCCTCTGGCACCATTGCCATCATTGTTACCCCCGTTATTGTTCTCGTTCCCCAGATTATTGTTTTTGTTCTGATTCTGGTTCAACTGGGGGCAGTTCCTCTTGAAGTGACCTTCAGCACCACACTGATAGCATCCCCTGTTACCCTGCTGTTGCTGCGGCTGATTCTGTGGAGCTGGTGGCTGTGACGATTCTGATTTGCAGGTCGTGCGCCCCTGCAATCCTTTGCTTCATGACCAAACTTGTTACACCTCAGACAACGACCCTTGTTGCACTGCCCACTATGATGCTTGTTGCATCGGTTGCACTTGGGGTGGTTCCCTCGGTATCCACCCTGCCCTTGACTACCAGAAGATTGCTGACCAGGACTCTGGTAGTCATCAGTCTTTCGCTGCTGAGACTGAGACTTAGCTGATGTTGAACCCTTGCTTGAGACTCCATCCCATTTGCGCTTGTTGTCGCTGGGGGCATCAGAAGTAGTAGTAGCACTGGTAGCACCAATACGCTTGGGCAGCTTGTTCTGCTCGACCGCCTGATCAGTGAGACGATGAGCCAACGAATAACTTGCTGGATAGTGGCGAGATTCGCTGCAGTCACATGGCTCTGGATCTCTGGCACTAAGCCTTTAAGGTACAACTCGATACATTTAATAGGAGGATCCACCATAGTAGGACACAAGATGGCCAGCTCGTTCGATCTTTTCGTGTACGCTTCAATTTCTGACCCCGTCATCTTTAAGTTGAAGAACTCTACCTCCAGCTTGTGGATGTCATCACGATTACAGTACTCTTCCTTGATCAATTCTTTGAAGTTGTTCCATGGGGTGGCATTAGCAGCAACCAACCCCTGCATCTGAACTTGAGCGTTCCACCATGTGAGCGCTACACCTTCGAGAGTACCAGTAGCATACTTCACCCTACGAGCCTCAGGGCATTCACACATCTCGAAAACAGATTCGAGCTTCTCGAACCAGTGGAGGAGGCCTACAGCTCCTTCAGTACCGCTGAAAGTAGTAGGTCGACAGTCCATAAAAGCTTTGAAAGTACACATAGGAGGCTGAGCATGTTGACCTCCTGCTTGAGCGGCAGCGAGCGCTGCAGCAACTTGCTCATTGATTAAAGCCATCAGCTAGGCTTGAGTTAGGTTGATACGTCCACTCATGATCTTCACAATAAAGAGAGCACGAGTGAGAAAAGTGTCATGACAATGTGTAAGTGTGGGGTGACAGAAGAGAGTAAGCACACAATGAGTGTCTAACAATAGTTGTTACGTTAACCAAAGCATACCAATAACAATGCACTATGTAACTAACAGGTAGGTAATATAAACATAAACCATATCACCTAGAATGTTGAGTCTTGCACGTGGAGCGAAGCATCGTTGTGGATCGTTGAGCATTGTACAGGTTATAGTCTGGTTTTACCAAAAGCTTTTCCCATTTAAAACCAAGTTCACTATAACCAATGGCTCTGATACCAATCTGTCACACCCCCAAAATCCACAAGCGGAGTATCACCGTATGAAGGCGTGACTGACCAGGATCAAGCCACCAATCATATTAAACAAGATAATTAGGTAATAAAACCAACCACAATATAATTGGTGTCTAAAAGAAAGTAACCAACTTTTAGTTAACAGCGGAAGCATATAAAGTAAAACCCAAACATAAGTAATAAGTTCATAAGTTTAAATGTTTAACATGGAACTCACCAGTCCATGTCCCACAACGATCACTCCTCCCTGTGCAAGCTCCATAAGTACCTAACGACCTGCAAGGCATGTAACAACGAGTCAACAACAAAGTTGAGCGAGTTCACAGTTGGTTGTTTAGTTTTACAAGTTTGTTTTGAAAACCATAAGTTGTTTCGTAAACCACGAGTTAACCAGTATAGTTATTTCCCAATCCATATCAATAATCAGTGGGGGCTTCCCCATGTGAACCACTAGACCGTTACCATATCGACAACTGATGAACAATAGTTGTGCCCTACGTCAATGTCTATCATCTTTGACAGTTTGCCATGATCCATTAGTACACGCCCTTCCGACCGGCACAGTGTGAGGTTTGTCAAAGCTAATAGCGCTATTAACTAATGACCCGCTCGCCATCGGCCTCGGCGATTAAGTCGATATAAAATGAGGGACTTAGGTGATAGAGTTTTGGCTAGTAGTTTAAGGTTGTTATCCTACGCAAGGCGGACGGACATACGTATTCTACCCAAGGAGAATACGCAGGATTAATATTGGCATCCTACCCATGGAGGATGGTCGTACATATCCTACCCAAGGAGGATATATAGGTTCCGTTTTAATTTTTTTAACCCATTCCCAACCACCGAGAATCCCATGCCTTAGAAAGTGTGTGAACTCACCTTGTTTTGCTCGACAGATAAACAAAATGGTCACTTGAGCTATACGCGGTCAACCATGTCCTAACATGGTTACCATACAAGTCAGGTCTAGGTTCAAATAGTGCACATAAGTTTACACGTAGCTAACAAATCAAGAACACATAATAATCATGGCATACACATAGGGCATGTTAAACAGGTCAGTTAACTAAGCCCAAGTTCAACTTGTGCGATCCAAGTGGTTTGGGCCGAACCATTTGTGCGATTCGCTAAAGAAGCCCAATAAAATACCCCCGGCCCAACATGTTGTGCATTCAGCACCGCCTTGTGTGACCCACAACATGTTGTGCGGTCCAACATAAGCCCGGCCCAACATCTAAGGAGCCCAACAACATACGCAGCCCAAACAACTAAACAGAGATCATCTTGTGCGGTCAAGTTCAGCTTGTGCGACTGGACAAAGCTTGTGCGATTGAGCGTGGGCTTTGAGGCTCAACAGTGATGTAGTTCAAGTAGTTTGTGTGTGGCCCAAGCCTTGTGCGATCAGCACTGTCTTGTGCGATCCACAAGTCTTGTGCGATCATGCATGTCCTAGTTATACCGTGAGCTTTAAACAGTTGCACCAAGCTTGTGCGACTGCCTTGTGCGACCAATCCCTTGTGTGATCCGATTTGGTCTTGTGCGATTAGTTGTCTAATCCCCTAATTTCATGAAATCTGTTTTAAATCCTTCAACAGTTTCCTTTTTACACAAAAAACAATTAACAACATCAACAGTTTCCATCTCTACTATTATCAATCAAATCATGGTTCCTATCACATAATCCATATGAACCCTAATCATGTTTAAAGCATTCAAACGATTTACAACATTAAACTATCCAATTAGGGGTTTCAAATCATCATATAATACTTCATATTCGACCATACGGTTGATCTGATTTCACATACGTACAACCGATTACACCCATTCGGTTCTAGATTTTCATCAACATTACATAATTACCAACTCTAAATTAATCAAATTATGCTATACAAATGAGTCGATTTCATGAACACTAGACTACATCACTCATAACAATCATATATCATCCATAAATCATTGTATGAGAACGTATAAATCATGATATCATTTAACAAAACAATAACTATGAAACACTAACCGGTTTGAATGTAGAAAAGGATGATCCGAATCAAAAGCTTCGAAGAGAGGGTGGCCGTCGACTTTGAGAGAGAGAGAGAGGGGAGGAGAGAACTAGGGTTTGGTGTGTGTTTAGAGTGTTTTGCAAATAATGAGGAGTATACCCTCATCTCATGAGGTTATGCGCATCAGATGACAATGGGCTGAACCCACACATGGGTAGCCCTTCTGGGTTTCGAGTATACTAAGCGTAGGCCGAGAAGGGTGTGAAGAAAAAAGCCCAAAGGCTTGTGCGATCGAGTTAGAGTTGTGTGGTTGGGTTCGTGTTGTGCGATCACATCACATAAACATATAATATATTTTTCACAATCCACATAATACAATATCATAACTTTCCATTAAATCAATGCATCACATAATCACATAACGTTCAGACATGTTACATCAAAGCACACAAAAGAGTTCTAAGACACGAGTTGTCACATTATCCCCAAGTTGAAAGTAATTACGTCCCGAAATTTAGCACGTACTCACTGAGGAAGCTAGTTAAGTTGTATGGTTTTCCTGGGGTGTCACAGTGGTGGAGTGGTGGCAAAGTGGGAGAGAGGTGGTTTGCCAAGGGATGCCTTTGAAGTAAGCCAAGCACCCCTATTTATATCCTGAATAGAAGGCCGGCCACGGCCCCGTGTCCAGTGGACACACCCCCATGGCCATCCCTTTTCTCTTCCTTCATTAATTGCATTTGTCAGCATTGGGCTCCACACGGCCCGTGTTCGCTGGGCACGGCCCCGTGTGCAGAAGCGTATCTGTACTTCCAAGATTTGCAAGATTCTGCAAATCTTAGCGTTGACCACACCCCGTGCTGAGCTGGGCACGCCCCCGTGGTGGGCGTAGAAGCTTCCACAGCTTTGTCCATTTCTGCAGACATCTGACCACGCCCTCGTGTCTAGTGAGCATGGGCCGTGGTCAGCCTCCTGTTTCTTGTTTTGCCTCTTGGGGATGTTGCTGAGGGGTCGGGCATGCCAAGTTTATTCCTTTTCTTTGTACTTATGTTAGTTTTTGCTGCATATTTGTTCCTTTTGTTCGTTTAAGCTCATTTGGTCCTGAAAATATAAAAGGAAGACAAAAACACACTTTTTTCAACATTAGTACTAAAAAAGGGTTAGTTTTATGCCTCATTTGATGTAATTTATATGTTGCATTTTACACATATCAAATACCCCCACACTTGAATCTTTGTTTGTCCTCATGCAAAACTCTTTATTATGGGGCTTACACACCCAAATGGAATGGGTAGAAGAGAAGTTTTTGGGCTTGTCTTGAGTGTCGGGAATCCAAGATCTTTATTGGGTTTTATTTTTATACTATTTACAATCCTATTCGTTATGATTTATTTAGAATGTTTCATAAGAGAAATTAATTATTTGGGAATAACATTCCTCTTTAAAATTCCATTTATATACAAGTTCATATACCTCACGGGAGATCACTCAAGACTCGGCCGAATATGTATTTTTGTGAAACACTCAAGACCGGCATGGAACTTACTTCTACCATATGCTTGCCAAGCAATCAATCCTCCCCCTTTTTAACTATAAACCTTTGTAAATATCAAGAGGACTTGGGGAAAGAGTTTGGCTTGGGCTAAAGGTAGGTGGTTTTGGGTTAGTGGTTAGTAAAAAGGGCTAAAAGCGTGAAAAGCGTCGGTCGTCGTAAAACTTTTTGTTTTTGTGACTTTTATTCAAACTACGCATCTTCAAACAAAGATTCTTTCAGGAACTTGTTTGTTTATTGCTAGATTTTCATTTTTTTTGATAAAGAAACGTTACAAGAAAATCGAGCTTTTTATTAAAATAAAGGGGTTGAAAAGAAAAAGGGTTTTGGTGGGTAAAGGGTGTTTCTTTTGTGGGTTTAGAAGTGAAAAGGTTTAGGCTCAAAGGGGTTAACTAGGGGGATTTTTGGGTAGGTGATAAAGAAAATGAAAAATAATGGTGTTGAAAGGAAAATGGGTTAGTCCTAATGCCTCCATCATTTACGTATTTGGGTTTAAGTTGGCAAGGACTGGGAATGTATCATCATGGCAAGTTCTAGAGTTGTAAGAACCAAGCGGCTATTCACACAAGAAACTAAAAATGAGCATTTAGTTTAAAGATGTATGCTTGTATGCTCAATAAAGGCTCAAAAATCACTTATTGTGGAATGCGATCAAGTATATATAATCAAATTTTAACTAGATTTGTCATGCTGTTTCATAATTTTCTTATGTTGGTTCTTTTTATCACGACGCTTTTGGTTGTAAATTTGTAAAAATATAACCTTTTTAAAACTTGTTATTCCCAAATTTGTAAAAATATAACGCTTTCGGTGATTAGCGGTTCGAAGTCGCCGACGCGGCTGGGGTGGCAGACACCTTAACTTGCTGTCTATGAACCGTGGTGAGTGACAGTAAGCCTGTTTTTGCGTTTTCTTCGATCTGGGGCCCCGTAAACCCATCCCAAACCCCGTTAGACCCCCCGATATGCAACCTAACCTTACCAAATAGTTTTATTAAGTACGGGTGAGTATGGAACTTGTTTTTAAGCTCCTAAAATGCACCTCCTACATACCAAAGAGTGTTTTGGGGCGCCGGTAAGAATGGTGTGAATATGTTTGTAGGTGTGGGAACAAATTAAGTATGTAAACATGTAGTTATGGCTTTAATGGTATGATAGTAGATGAAAACAATGTTTGAGTATGGGTAGAAATGAATACGTGTGTAGGTTGTATGTGTGGGCTTGTATGGGTGGATGTTTTGCGGCTAGGTTATGTAGGTGGAATTGCATTAGGATGTAAGAGGTATGTAAAAGTTTGGGTTAGATAATATGTATGTATGTTTGGAACTATATGTATACGAACGAGTGAGACTTGTATGCATGTATATGTGCTGTTAACACCTATGAGTACTAGCGATGCTAACCGGGTTGCTTTTGAGAATGAAACGAAGTGCATGTACATTAAAATTGGCTCATTGAAGGGTAGACCCCGGTATGCAAAGAATTCCAAAGGAGAACCAAATGGAATGTACGTGAGCATAGGGCGCGATGTGAACGTTTAGTTATGTATGTCAGATTATGTATAATGTCACCAAGTACTAATGATTTAAATTTATGTGGTGACCGGAGATTGCACAGATTTACGGATCCTCACCAGGAAGTGTAAGCAATTGAAGATCGAGTTAAAGAATGGGGATTGTACGGGAGTGAGGTCACGTAGTGGCACACCTTGACTCGCAGCGGATGTAAAATAAGGGATGCAACAGACACCTCTTGTACAAGCACATTGTTTATAAAGTTACTATATCTATTATTCAACTATATTTCCGATTACACTGTTGATTACATACTACGTGTATGTTACAACGGTATGTTCCTGCGAACCACGTTAATCTTCTTAACCGCATGCTTCTATACATGCATGCATCTATGAAGCACAGCTTGAACGGCAAAGTTTTGAAAGGTCAACTACAAATAGTTGGTGAGTTTCACAAGTTTTATTTGTATCACACCATGTAAACGGAATCAAGTTTTGCACATTTAACTATGGCTACTACCCCATAGTCTATCTCATGAACAGTTGCGTATGTATCTCATGGCATTCATGGCCATCGCAATTGGGTTTGTCAGATCTATAATACGATGTGCACATTTACCAGCCTACGGTTAATCACTTGGGTCTGTGGGGACTTTCCATTTACTTGTGTTTACTCAGATAATTCACAACAAGTCATGTATTCATGTGCAAGTTTGTATGTAGTATGCGATTCACCCCATGTAAAACAGGAAAACAGTTTGAAAAAGGGGTAGTAAAATTCACTTGATAGCGTAATCCAAGTAGCTATGTCTAATACCACGTAGCATGTTCACAGTATGTAATAGCAACCCAGTCAAGTATTCATCGTGCTAGTCCAACCCTAGTAACGGTATTGAACGATTAATTACCAAAAAACAGTTCTTGAGTAGGTAATTGATATAACTCATGCTCGGATGTGAATATTCATCTGAGGATGGATTCATAGTATAATAGTATGGCGATAGGTATTGCCTTAGTGTTAGAATTGTGTTTGGCTTCCGTGCACCTTTTTTTATGCCGGTCACAGTTAGCTGTTTTAGATGTTCGGGCGAGTGCATGATCATACATGATGTCCCATATTGTTCAGATTATAAAATGATTTGTTGTCAATTAAGGATGTTCAGGCGTTACACGAGCCTAACTCATTCAAATTTTTATTTCCGTTTTCGCTGTCAGAGATTTGACCAAACTAGCGTGTAGTGTCCCCCAATTACCCAATTTGTCAAGGAATAGTTAGGAATTACTCCGGCTTTCCAATTATCACCAATTTAGTCATCGGTTAGTTTACAAGTTCTGGTAGGTTCGTTAAACGTTTAACTTGCACCATCATGAAGATAGTGGGAGGGTCATGAATAACAAGAATGTAAGTCTAATCTAACAAATTTTTAGAGTGTTCAAATAAAGGAGTGAAACTTAGTTTGGAAGCCAAGGCTTCCATTTGTTCACACTTCACAAGTCATAAGTTCATCATAAAGAAGATGATGACTTGTGCTTGTTTTCATCATTTGATTATCAAGTTTAAACATAAAATAAGTGAGTGTTTGAACTCGTAACCTTGATGATAATCACCCTAATACAAACCCACAATCATAGACTTGATTGTGAGCTTGGTGGGAATGAGATTCCATCAAGTTATCAATGTAAAGATGAACATACAAGGAGATATATAAAAACAGAAAGTTTATAACACTTTGGACCTCAAATATGCTGAGGTATCACCATAGATTACCCAAGTAATCTTGTGAAAACCTTCCTAGAGGTTATCCAAGTGTTAGGAAAAAGAAACGAGTAGAAAAGTGAAGTAAAAGTAAGCTAGAACTCACTTAGAAAGTCTTGAACTTTCTGATTATAATATGAGAATTTAGATGTGTTTGAAAGTTATTTTGAAAGGATTAAAGTGTTTGTAAAGTGGTAAAAGTGTGTGGAAGAGGTTGGTTTTATAGTTGAGGGTTTAGGGTTTGAGTTATGTGAGTTATAAATGTAATTAGGTGAATTAAATGACCAAACTAACACAATTCGGACCAATAAGCAAGCTGGAAACGACATTCTGAGGATTCAGCCCCTTGGCGGCCTGCGACGGTGGATGGGTTCGGCGGTCGCGGGGCACGACGCCAACCATCAGGGAAACTCTTTGTTGTTTTGTCAATTTTAGTCCCTATTGTTGCATGTTTGCACATTATAAGGTATTCTATGTACTTTAGCATATAACCAAGTGGCATATAAGCATAAATATCGTGGATCAAGTATCATAAAAGTCAAAATAAGCCTGTGTGATACGTATGGATCACGTGTATACGACATTTGCTTGGAAGTTGTACATATGCTTATGAGATTCAGGTTTAACGTAACAAGGGTTTAAATGAACTTAGATGCATAAGTATGAGCAAGTAAGAAAGGTATGAGTTGGTATGAAATAGGAAATTTTATTACGATCAAGATACGCATTACAAAACGGAAATGCAATACGAATACGTTACGGATATAAGTTTCTAAAAATAGGAGTGTGAACAATCTTTCTAATTTAGGTAAGTTTCAAAACACGAGGCGTTACATCGCGTTTCCAGAGTCGTCTAAATACTCACGACTGCGTACTGTCACACAAGTAATGCACTTCGTCAAATTTGGGGTTACTATGACTCTTCGCACACGTCATAATATTGGTCCGTATAGTATGTTCTAGAATTCATATCTTAACACATTTCTATTATCAAAATCATCACAAGTCTAATTGTTTACACATCGTTTTCTGATGTCGAGGACTAGCAACGATAAAGGTTTACCGGGATTTGCACCGTTGTCACACGTAGTTTACTAAACATATGTTATGTTTTTATTTCTTAACTGAGAATGAAGAATGTATATATTGTAAAAGAGTCACTTTAAAATAGACCTTCAAGTAGGTTAGAATGTTTAAAAGAAAAGAAACTTTAAGGTTGGTATTTTCCGTTGCGTCTGTTGGTTAAAACATATTAGGGTCTGACATTCTTTCTCTATGCATCTTGCACAAGTAGGAATGCCATTGTAAACCTTTTTAACATCACACTCAAATTTACCTCAGATTCAGATTCAGAATCTATTTTTACCTCTTTAAGTTGTGTCATCATTGTATGCTGAGCAATATCTTCAACTGAATCAGATGAATATCCAGATATCATGGATGAAACATATGAATCGTCTTAAACAATTTTGACTTCAGTTAGTGGCGATCCTTCAGTGAAATAATCGGGAAAAGTTTCAACAAAACCCGTTTAGGAACACATATTTTAACATATGAAAAAGTTGTTGCTTTATAAAAATTGTGAGAGAAGTTGGTTTAAAACTCAATAATATATTTTATTAAATTATACCATATGTTTTAAAAGTTGTAATTACTTAAACTTTTAAAATCATATAAAATTACCTTTTTGTTCTCTTTATATGTATAATAATGTATCTTTCTTAATTAATAAATGTTTTTTCTTTTGTCACATATCATCATTCTAGAGTCTGTAGATAAATTATGTAAAACTAGTATTGGGACCCATCCACGATGCGGTGCGATGCGTCTCCCAAGGCTGTAAAAAATAAGTTTATAGATGTGACTTATAAATGAAACATGTCGTTAAGAAATATTACACTTACACAAATTAAAAAACTAACAGATAAACAAAAAGGTGGTAAACTTATTTGACCTAATATCAACATACATTGTGGTCAACGATATATGAAAGTACCATGTATAAGAACTTATAAAGACGCAGACAAAAATGTATAACACACATTTAAAATGATTGGTAGGTACATCGACACAACACTTTCAACATGCATACAAAATATGCAGCTAACTAATAACCTAGGTTAGCATTCAATAAAACTTAACCTTTACCACGTAGATATTCTAACAATAAGTCCTATTTTTAATAAAATCAAAGAACCCCAACCGAGTTTTTGTGTACCACCACTATAATGTGATTGGGTTTTTGTGTAAAACCACCAAAAGCTGGCTCGCGGTATACAAAAATTCGGTTATGAATCTTAAATTCCATTAACGTCCCTACTAAACCTCTTTACCTTAAAAAAGTTGAATTCTTCATCGTACGACTTCTTCCCATGAGCCTGATATGTTGTTCATTGCAGGGCTTCTCAAAGAAACAAGTTAACTTCTTCATTTTAAACCTAAACATGTAGTTTTTTGGGCACCAACTTTGTTTGGCAAGAAGCAAAATTAATATACCTTGAGTATCATAATTTTTACCAAAAAAACATGTCCAAACCCAAAATTACCGTTTTCCATATGAATAGCTCAGGTAATATCTATTAACCTAGTCAAATTGTGCGGAACCCAATTTAGTTAGGCGACAATATAAGATTACTTAATTTTTCATTGTTTTCATTAATTTGTCATCGTTTACAATCCTTAAAATAAACTGACAGAGCTTCGCTGTCTGATCAGCAAAATCTATATAAACTTACTAACACTAAGTCCTCACGACTATTTATACTAAGACAGAAACACCTTCATGCAGACTAGCTACATTCGTACGAACTAAGAATACTTCCGTACGGACCTAGACACTTTCGTACGAACTAAGACTACCTCCATATGAACGTATCACATCTGTGCGGACTAGCTTAAATTCGCACGGATGTATACCTCCGTACGGATGTAGCTTTATAACCAAAATATAATCAAACATTTTGTCCTATTACATACTCGACACGACTCGATGATGTAGGCAGCAGACATAGTGTATCAACAATCTCCCCCTTGGATGTTGTCGCAGTCTCGATCGGTCTTCAAAACTTTAATTACTTCAAAATTTTAACGCTCGAAGAAATACTTCCTAGGTCGTTGACGTTTCAGCGCAACATAAGACATCGACATTTGATCAGTAGGAATTTTCTTGTTAACAAATTGAAATCTTTTGATAGATGAATTGAAAATTCGGGAAGTTTCTTTATCATTCAATGTATCATCTTGCTCCCCCTTTCTTTCCGTTTCATCTTCATTCTTCTTATTATTTATATAAACATTTTGAGCATCAGACTTTGAAATTCTTGGTTCTTACACTACCATTTTTTTAAAATTTTCACATTCTACCAGTTTTAACAACCCTCTAAGTTAACCAAGTCCAAGTTAATGACCTTGGTTGAACACTTTGTGAACAAACCGATGTTTTTCTATCAATGTTAAGTTTCAAATTAATGAACTTGTATTCTTTTCAAAACATTTCTTATTTTAGATAAGCTCCCAACTCATTGTTCTCCTGATTCTGTTTAGCGGCTTTGGATTTTGAAGATCAGCATTCCATCATCAGCAGTCGAAAATAAGATGAAATAAAATATTTTTGAATTTTCCAAAGTTTATGCTAAAACACACTAAAAATCTTTTTGGTCTTTAAAAATTAAATAACTATGTACAAACATATTTACAGACATTTTTCTGACTTTGTGTAAGAGAATCATATCAGTTTTTGAGACTTGTCACAAGCACCGTTGATCTGATTAAACTTTAAGTCTTAAACAAGTTCACTTAGATTGTCAGTATGTTTGTCCTCTTAAACCTCTACACAAAGTTCAATTGTTTCAAGATACGGTAATTAGATGTCTTAGAACTTGACTTAATAGTGTTCCCCACCTCAGAATATACTCCCGTATCAAGATTCCTAGATTTCATCTTACAGGTGAATATACCTAATTGATATATGTATCTGGGTTATACGAGGCCATGGGAGCTTAGGTTAGTACCACCGTATAGATAAAGAGATGAAGGCTCGACTTAAAAGTGGTGTTCCATATTTTGGAATCTTTTGACTGCAATTGTCAGATCTTTCGATACTTTCAATTTTGATGCAGTTTAGGGTTTTAAAGCAAAAGTATTCTACAAGTTATAGGCCATTGCTGTTGCAAAATCAGAAGAACTTGTATAATACCCCAGATATCAACTAGTTATAAAGACCTAGTATCTCAGAATCCGGCAATCTCTCAAGCGAAATTTCGGTGTACTAAGACCATATATCCGAGAGATGCTAAACCACTAATTAAGAAGTTTCGTTATGTTTATATCTCAAAAATAATTTACTGAATGTGCGAAGTCTACTGGCACATCATCAGTGAGACCGTTTAAAAACTTTTTGACACTGCATTTCTTTAGCATGTTGTGATAGTCCACTAATGTACTCATTTCCTCTTTTATACACGAAAACTCATTTTTTTTTTGTCTTTTTCTATGTTTTTGTACTTTTCAAATTTTATAATTTTTTGTATTTTTCACAACATATTTCTCCCCCTAAAATCAAACACATATTTTTGAATTTTTTTTAATTTTGAAGAAAGAGCTTGAAAACAAAACTTTGACAAACCGATGAGAATTACTGCAAATCATCATCCATCTCAGCTTCACACTCTTTGTTCCCCCCTAATGACAAATCTTTCACCCCATTTAATTTCAAAAGATATTGAAACCTTGTTTGATTAAATGGTTTTGTATAAAAGTTAGCTTTTTGTTCATCAGTGTGGATTTTCTCAATACGAATCAACTTTTTCTCGTAGCAGTCACGGATAAAGTAATGCCCTATCTCGATATGCTAAGCATTAGAGCGTTGAACCGAATTTTTAGTTATGTTAATAGTAGCCTCATTATCTACATATATGGGCGTGTTAAGAAACTGCAATCGATAGTCTCTCATCTGTTGTTGTATCCACAGAATTTGCGAACAAAAACTGGAAGCAGAAACGTATTCTGCTCAGAAGTTGAGAGAGAAACCGTGGTTTGCTTCTTACATTGTCACGTTACCAAAGGTGTGCCAAAGAACTGGCAACCAATAGTTGTAGATTTTGTTGATCCCAGATAAAGATACTCAAAGACTTAATATGGCAAATAGATTTCAACAAATAGGAAAATATTGTGCGGAACTAGAAATCAAACTTTCAAGAAACAACTTACAGAATTTTCAAGTATATTAATGACTTTGTAAAACAAAGTTATTGAATGTTACAAAATGAATGCTTAAAGAATTATGTGTGAAGGGTAATGGAGTTTGTGGTGTGTGTATTAAATGCTTAGTTCAACTCATTTATCCTTCTGGGTTGACATCTTTATTTATAGAGAGTCTGGATCATGAATAAACATTTGTTTATTCACGCACTTGCTCTGCACAAAGTGACTTTTTGGCATATTCATTGAATCGGTTATTGCCAACTTACTACTTTTTAGTTGTGTCAGGGCTTATCTCCAAGACAAGTTGGTCCACCAGAATTTCTAGTGACTAGCTTACCAGAATTCTGATGAAATTGATCATCAGAAATTCTGATGATCAGACTTACCAGATTCTGATGATAAATACCAGATTTATCATCAGACTTCATCAGAATGGTCTTGCCTGATTGTCTTCTTTGTCTTGATCACTTCCTGATACTTAGTTGAAGATGTGTCTTTCATTTCTTCTTGTCACGTTATCATGTAGGCACCTTTTTAGTGATATTCCTTGACTGTATCTTCAGCATATGATTAGGTTGATCATCTTTTTCTTCAATACTTAGATGAAAGTTTCCTAACAATTTCCCCCTAAGTACTGTAAGAAAAATAAACTACCTTATAACAGATGAACATACTTAAAAAAATTCCCAAACAATGCAAACAAAATTTTCAATTCACAAACACTTTTGTTCAAAACAGATTACAAAATAGAATAACATGAAATTTGAAATGTTTTTAGAACAATTTTGGACGTTTGTGCAGATCATCTTTCTTCAGCTGCTTCTTGTGATGAAAGAATTTGTGGCAGATGTTATACATTCCTTTATACCAAATTCTGACCTGTACCCATTCATCAATTATTTCTTCAATCTCTTTTCTCTCCTTTTCTTTGTCTCTCCCATTTTCTTGTAGTTGCTTCTGCTTTTTGTTCATACACTCCTTGATGTACCTCAGTGTTTGATTGGAGTATTTATAGATATCAACAGTTCTGAAGAGAGCTTTGTTACTTTCAATATCTCTGAACATAACACAGAGCATTTTCTCGCCTTTAATTCCTAGTTGTTCAATGATATCTCCTGTTCTGACTTATTTTTCCAGCTCTTTGGGGATTGATGTGTCTGGGGGAGGGATGTGGACTTTCTTCTGATAAACATAATCATAGTTAATGCATAAATCAAAATCAGTAAAGGCTATTCTTTCAAATATCTTGATTCCTGCTTTTGAGATGGTCTTGAGTGCTCTTCTGACATATTAGTTGTTGGCTTTGTCACCATCATATGTTTTCTTCAGAAACAGAATGTCCAGGGGATGCAGTTCATCTGCCAGATCTCCATTAGTTATTTTCTATTCAGTGCTGTCTTTTCTTAGGAGAGTGTACTTGTTTTGCTCAAAATGTCCTCCAGCACCATCTGCAGTTTTGTGATCAACCACTTTCAGAACTCTTGTTATTAGATTAACATGAGTTTTGTGGATGCTTCCTAGACCTCTTTCAAGCCTTTCCTCTCTTAAGCCACTGCTTACTGGACTTTGTGGCCTGTCCAATTTATCTTCTTTCGTCCAGTAGTACTCCTTAAGGTTATGCTCAAGGAACATCGTCACATCTTTGTTAATTTCTTGAACAAGGATTGTGTCACCTTCAGGAGTCTTTTTCTATACAATCTTAGGCAATTTAGTAGAAGATGTAGCTGATTCTGAACATTTTCTTTTTGCTTGCAGGGTTATGTCTTGAACCAAGACTGTATCCCCTGATGTAGTTGGTCTTAAACCAGATTGAGGGACATCAACATTTAAATCAGAGATAATTTTAGGTGAAGCTTCATACCTTTTCATCATTTCTTCTTTTGATATTGGTAGAGGTAGACCCATTGATGTGGTTCCAGTTTGAGTAGCAGGTGTGACACTGGGTTGCTGCCTGATGATCTTTGGTATTTCCAGATGAGAGGCTTCTTTGGGAATGGGAATCATGAGCTCTTTGGCATCTACATTTACCAATATGGCAATGTTATAACGCATCCTTTTCATGAGAGATTGGACATCTCCCATTAGTTGAGCATTTCTGGTTTCTTTTTCTTGCACCTTGGAAAATTCTACTTGGTTGTGCTCTTGTAGTGCATGTAACGCCTGCGTCCCTAGACTTTTAGCTTTTGTTAATTTTAGTCCCTAACCTATGTGGTATTTGACACTTTTGATACTTGTGTGTTTGAATCTTGAAACTTGGTAAATCTAAATTCTATGAGGCCTGATTCTTAAAACTATGATTATTGATGCTTAACTCTAGACACTTGATTCTTAATACTATGATTCTTGAGACTTAATGCTATGATTCTATGATTCTCGATTCTTGATACTTGGAAACTATGATTCTTGATACTTGGAATCTAGATTCTTGACTCTTTGGTGCTTTACTCTTGAGACTCGTGAAACTTGAGACTTGGTTGAACGAGAGACTGGAGTCCTGTCACTGGCGGAAACTATGAAACTTGGAAACTTTTGTGTTAATAATGTAATCTAGTTATGTGATACTATTACCCAATAATACGCAACACAACGCTTAATCTAACTCGCAAAATGAATCAGAGACGGTGAAACGGAAAGGATGGGATTGACCGAATGGCAATCCGATCGGATGACCAACCGATCGGATGGCCATTCGATCGAACTGCCATCTGATCTGTGCACACCGCCTCTCTCCCTCTCTCTGACACTATAAATAGGTCTGTCACATCATTCTCACTGATGTGACAGCCTCACTCAATCCAGACGCACGCACTCCTCTTTTTCTTCCATTTCTTGGCGATTTCGGTACGTTTTACACTAGATTCTTGTACATCTTTGATCACTACGTTATTCTCTATGAGATTCTCCTTTGAAATCTCACTTTTCACCGTGAAATCTCTGAGATTTGAGTTCTTGAGGGTGACGTCATCATGGCGGTTTGAACAAACTGTGGAGTGATGTCATTCCGTTCAAGATCTAGCTCAGATCTAAGGAATTTCATATGTTTTACAACTAACTTTAGACTTTTTCAGCTAAAACCTATGTTTTCTTCATCTTTTCTTTACTTTTTACTTAAAATGGTGGAATCCGGATTTGAACGGGCTGAAGACTTGATGATTAGTCTTGAGTCAGCTTGGAAATGGATTGTTGCCGAAGAAGATGACCGGAGTACGAATTTTGACATAAGCTCCGCCAAGAGCAGACTACTGGATGGACTGGGGTGATTCCTATCCGATCAGGACGGCTGTACATTGGTGTGTTTACCATTGTCTCAATACGTACCATGTCGTCATGTCTAAGCAAAAACTTAGAAACTTTTTCAGAAACTTGGTAACAATTTGGAATCTTGACACTTGGATCGAATGACCATTCGATCGAATGGTCATCCGAATGGATGAACATGTTTACCATTGTCTCAATAGCCAGCTGCTCGTGGACGAGCGTTCAATCTTAATGCTAATCAGGCTCGTATCGACAATGACGTCGTTAATGGTACGTTTCTCGTTAATAACCTTTACACTTCGATACTATTTGATACTGGTGCCAACAGAAGCTTTGTGTCTGTAGAATTTGAATCTTTGTTAAACTATGCACGCTCTATGTTACCTAATTCGTTTTCAGTAGGGATTGCCGATGGGAAGTCTATTCTAGTTGATTCTATTCTCCGTTGTTGTTCTTTGACTCTTAACGACCACGTGTTTACTATTGATCTAATACCCATGCAATTGGGTAGTTTTGATGTCATTATCGGTATGGATTGGTTGCGTAAGAATCATGCCGAGATTGCCTTTCACGAGAAGTTTGTCCGTCTACCTCTTCCATCCGGTGATATTTTGCATGTTTATGGAGACCGACCTTCGAAAGGACTGAAGTTGATGTCATGCACTCAAGCGAACATATGCTTACGTAAACAGAACTTTGCCTTCTTGGCCCATGTGGTTGAACAAAAGGGCAAAGGGAAGAACATAAGTGACGTTCCGGTAGTGTGTGATTTCCCTGACGTCTTTCATGAAGGTCTACCTGGTCTTCCTTATCCCAGATCTGTTGATTTTCGTATTGATCTCATACCTGGTGCGACTCCTGTCGTCAAGGCTCCTTATCGACTTGCACCTTTCGAGATGCAAGAATTATCCAGCCAACTATAGGAATTGCTTGACAAGGGATTCATTCGTTCAAGTACCTCTCCGTGGGGTGCTCCGTGTTATTCGTCAAGAAGAAAGATGGTTCGTTTCGTATGTGTATCGACTATCGTGAACTTAATAAGATTATCGTTAAGAATCGCTACCTCTCCCTCGTATCGATGATCTATTTGACCAACTACAAGGCACGTCATGTTTCTCGAAAATCGATCTTCGTTCTGGCTATCATCAGCTTCATGTACTCGAGGATGATGTACCCAAGACCGCTTTTCGCACTCGTTATGGACACTACGAGTTCGTGGTCATGCCTTTTGGATTGACCAACGCACCCGCTGTGTTCATGGATCTCATGAATCGTGTTTGTAAGCCCTATTTGGATCGATTTGTGATAGTCTTCATCGATGATATTCTCATTTATTCTAAAACTAGAGCTGATCATGCTCGTCATTTACGCTTGATGTTTGAACTTTTACGTGGTGAACGTTTGTATGCAAAATTTTCTAAGTGTGAGTTTTGGATTAATGAAGTGCAATTTCTTAGTCACGTCGTTAGTAAGCAAGGTATTCATGTTGACCCGTCTAAAATCGAAGCTGTGAAGAATTGGAGTACGCCTAAATCTGCATATGAGATTCCTTCCTTCCTAGCATTGGTAGGTTATTAGCGCCGATTCATCTCGAACTTCTCTAAAATCGCC
Source organism: Helianthus tuberosus (assembly GCA_030545235.1). Classification (NCBI taxonomy): domain Eukaryota; kingdom Viridiplantae; phylum Streptophyta; class Magnoliopsida; order Asterales; family Asteraceae; genus Helianthus; species Helianthus tuberosus. Next base: position 93,134,667 of record CM060411.1, read on the forward strand.
GTTCCTCTCACTTCGTTGACTCAGAAAGAGAAACCTTTTGTTTGGGGGCCCGAACAAGAGGAATCTTTCCAGACTCTCAAGATTCTTTTGTGTAATGCTCCTGTTCTTACTCTACCTGACAGGAATAATGATTTCATGGTATATTGCGATGCCGCGAACCGTGACTTGGGCTGTGTGCTCATGCAACGAGACAAGGTTATTGCTTATGCCTCTCGTCAACTCAAAGTGCATGAGAAAAACTATACCACTCACGATCTGGAGCTTGGTGCAGTTGTGTTTGCGTTAAAGATCTGGAAACACTACCTGTATGGTACTAAGTGTGTGGTCTTCACTGACCATAGAAGCCTCTAGCATATCTTTGACCAAAAAGAATTGAACATGCGATAGAGACGTCGGGTGTGGAACTGCTGAACGACTACGACTGCGAAATTCGCTATCATCCTGGCAAGGCGAATGTAGTGGCTGACGCCCTTAGTCGTAAAACTCATGTTAATGCTATTCATATCTCTAGTGATCTCCATGCATGTATTCGTGAAGCTCAGTATTCGTCAGCAAATGAAGGAAGTCTAGAAGCGGAAATCCAAGGCGCTAAGATTGAACAACTCGAAAGTAAACCTAATGGACTCCAATACTACCTCAATCGCATCTGGGTACCGGATCGCGATAATCTCTATGAGCTCATTATGAATGAGGCTCACAAATGCCATTACTCTATTTATCTAGGTGCCGATAAGATGTACAATGATTTGCGTATGACTTATTGGTGGCCTGGCATGAAGAAGGACATTGCTGTATATGTTTCTAAATGCCTTACTTGTACAAAGGTTAAGGCTGAGCATCAACGTCCTTCTGGACTCTTAGAACAACCCGAAATCCCAGTTTGGAAATGGGATAGTATCGCTATGGACTTTATTACTAAGCTACCTCGAACACCTTCTGGTCACTATAGCATCTGGGTGATCGTCGATCGTTTGACCAAATCAGCCCACTTTCTTCCCATTCGTGAAGATTATAAAGTGGAGAAACTTGCTCGAATCTATACCGATGAGATTATATGTCTCCATGGCATACCTCTTGACATAATCTCGGACCATGATGGTCGCTTTACTTCACGTCTTTGGCAAACTTTTCAGTCCGCTACGGGTTCTCATTTGAATCTTAGCATGGCCTTTCATCCTCAAACGGATGGGCAGATCGAGCGTACTATTCAGACCCTAGAGGATATGCTCCGTTCTTGTGTCATCGACTTTGGTGGTAACTGGGATGTACATTTACCATTGATTGAGTTCTCGTCCAACAACCGCTATCATTCCAGTATTCAGATGGCTCCTTTCGAAGCTTTGTATGGCCGCAAGTGCCGATCTCCTCTCAGCTGGCATGAGGTTGGTGAAAAGCAATTTACTGGCCCTGAAATCATTCAAGAAACAACGGATAAGATTCTTCAGATCCGTGATAACTTGATCAAGGCTAGGAGCAGACAAAAGAGCTATGCTGATAAAAGGCGCAAGCCTCTGGAAGTTGATGTTGGTGACCGAGTTCTTCTCAAGGTATCTCCCTGGAAGGGAGTAGTTCGTTTTGGTAAGAAGGGAAAGCTCGCTCCTCGCTATGTGGGTCCTTTCACGATACTCGAAAGGATTGACAAGGTGGCGTACAGACTCGACCTGCCACAAGAACTAAACAACGTGCATCCAGTGTTCCACGTATCTAACCTACGCAAATGCCTAGCCGACGAGGAACTACAGGTTTCCCTTGAAGACTTGCAAATAAATGAAGCTGTACACTTTGTTGAGAAATCGGTCAAAATCATGGATCAGGGTGTCAAGCGATTAAGGAGAAGCAAAATTCCTATAGTCAAGGTTCGATGGGAAGGAACTCATGGCGCTGAATTCAATTGGGAATTGAAAAGTGAGATGAAGGCCAAGTATCCGCAGCTCTTCGAGTAGTCTTCTTCCTAGATTTCGGGGATGAAATCTCCTAAAGGAGGGGAGACTGTGATGCCTACGTCCCTAGACTTTTAGCTTTTATCAATTTTAGTCCCTAAGCTATGTGGTACTTGACACTTTTGATACTTGTGATGTTTGAATCTTGAAACTTGGTAAATCTAATTCTATGAGGTCTGATTCTTAAAACTATGATTATTGATGCTTAACTCTAGACACTTGATTCTTAATACTATGATTCTTGAGACTTAATGCTATGATTCTATGATTCTCGATTCTTGATACTTGGAAACTATGATTCTTTATACTTAGAATCTACATTCTTGACTCTTGAGACTCGTGAAACTTGAGACTTGGTTGAACGAGAGACTGGAGTCTTGTCACTGGCGGAAACTATGAAACTTGAAAACTTTTGTGTTAATAATGTAATCTAGTTATGTGATACTATTACCCAATAATACGCAACACAACGCTTAATTTAACTCGCAAAACGAATCAGAGACGGTGAAACGGAAAGGATGGGATTAACCGAATGGCAATCCGATCGGATGACCATCCAATCGGATGACCAACCGATCGGATGGCCATTCGATCGAACCGCTATCCGATCTGTGCACACCGCCTCTCTCCCTCTCTCTGACACTATAAATAGGCCTGTCACACCATTCTCACTGATGTGACAGCGTCACTCGATCCAGATGCACGCATTCCTCTTTTTCTTCCATTTCTTGGCGATTTCGGTACGTTTTACACTAGATTCTTGTACATCTTTGATCACTACGTTATTCTCTACGAGATTCTCCTTTGAAATCTCACTTTTCACCATGAAATCTCTGAGATTTGAGCTCTTGAGGGTGACTTCATCATGGCGGTTTGAACAAACTGTGGAGTGATGTCATTCCGTTCAAGATCTAGCTCAGATCTAAGGAATTTCATATGTTTTACAACTAAATCTAGACTTTTTCAGCTAAAACCTATGTTTTCTTCATCTTTTCTTAACATTTTACTTAAAATGGTGGAATCCGGATTTGAACGGGCTGAAGACTTGATGATTAGTCTTGAGTCAGCTTGGAAATGGATTGTTGCCAGAGAAGATGACTGGAGTACGGATTCTGACATAAGCTCCGCCAAGAGCAGACGACTTGACAGACTGGGGTGATTCCCATCCGATCAGGACGGCTGTACATTGGTGTGTTTACCATTGTCTCAATACATACCGTGTCGTCACCGTCGAAGCAAAAACTTAGAAACTTTTTCAGAAACTTAGTAACAATTTATAATCTTAACGCTTGGATCGAATGACCATTCGATCGAATGGTCATCCGAACGGATGACCATCCGATCGGATGGCAATCCGTCCCTCGATCACAACAGTCACCCCAATTGAATGGCAATCCGATCGAACTGCCATCCGATCCTTTGACTGATCCGACACTTTACGCAATCTCGTTGTTTTGTCCAACACTTATCTGTTGTAATCTAATCAGGCGAAACCAAAAGAGCTCCAATTGATCCAATAACAGTTAATCTGTTAAGCAATCACTATGAGTATACTCGATCCCTTTTTGTTTTAAACTTTGGGATGCAACATATATTCTATTAAACTATGAAACGTGATACATTTGAATCTAAACTCTATCCAATGTGTATGTGAAACTTGTGATTCTTGATTCTTGATTCTTTATGCTATGTGAACGTTTAATCCAGAGTGTGTAGTTCTGCCTTAACAATAGTAGCGCTATAGGAGATGCACCTCCCTAATTATTCTCGGGGGTATTGTTAGGAGGATTCTAGTTTTCCTTGATTCTTGGGAAAACACTAAAGCAACGGGACACTTGGGCTATCACTTGGACTGCGAACACTAGCATGGGTGAAACTATTTTGTTATCATTTACATTATGGATATGAGTCTTTTGAATCTATTATGCTATATACTCAAACTTGTATACTCGCCGGTACATTTTGTACTGACTTTATTTTAATACATATTGCAGGCTGACAGGATGCTAGGATTCTTGAAACAAGCTAGGATGAAGCCTAGAAACTACATTTAGCTAATCTAGAAAGTTTTGGAACTATGTTGATGTTTTGATTATGGATTTGTGTTGTTTAGACAATGTTGCATGAAATCAATTTAATTACTATTGAAACTATTAGTGTTATGGAAACTCATGAGCAATCTGAACGCTTAGTGTCGCACCCCGATGTTTCCGCCGTCGGTTGGGTGTGACAGTGCAGCCCATTCTTTGACCAATTTTTTAAGGGCATCTGTGATACTGTTGTTGCTGGCCTTCAAAATAGTGATCTCCTCCAAAACCTTGTTAGAACTACTTGATGTTCTTGATTCCACAACATCTTTGATTTGTGACTTGATCTTCTCCATTTTTGTGAAGACTTTCTGAACTTCTGCTAAAGGAATGCTGGTTTCTGGTGACTTGCTTTACTGTTGTTGGAAAATTTTCAATGTTTCAGTGTTTCTCTCTGATTGTGCTTTGATGAGCTCCATTGATTCTGTCAAAGTCTTCAGTTCTGATCTTTGACCTTTCATTTCTGATAACAACAAGTCAAGCTTTTCCTCGAATGGATTTTTCTCTTTGCAAACTTCAAGTCAAGCTTAGATGTCATAATTGGAGTTTCTTGGATATTAGGAACAACAGATGCTCCATCTAACTTACCAGCCGCAGACACATCTGCAACTGTTTTGGAGGTTTCTAGTGCATCCTTGGATTTACTTGAATCTGGTGCATCCTTAGATTTACCAGAAGCTCCTCCACCAGGTATGAAAAACAGATTTTCATCCTGGATTTCCTTGTTTCCTTGAATTATTCTAGTGAATGCTTCTCCACAAGTTGTTGAGAAAAACAAATTTCCTCCACCCAGATTTCCTTGATCAGTTTCCTGATCTCTATCTGTTTCAGTCTCAACCTCCTCCTCATTTTCTGATTCAGAGTTGAGACGTATAGAACTTGAAACCTCCTCATTAACACCAGTGTTTCTAAAAGATACTTTGTAAGTGGAAGAAATTGATTTTCAGAATCTGATTTAGCTTTAGCTTTAGAAGTATCAAATAAAATGGTGTTATCAGGTGAACCTGTTCCAGCAATGTGTGATTCTGCTTCATGTGGGATTTCTGGTTCATGATGGAATTCAACTTCATAATGGAATTCAGCTTCAGGGTTCTGATGGCTTTGGATGTGTGCTTCTTCATTTTCTGGTGAGTTTCTGATCCGTAGGTTCAAGTTTCCTTCTACTGCATTTGATTATGATGATATTGACTTCTGAACTTCTTCTTCAGGAGAAGAAGAGCAATTGTAAACTTCAATAGTGGCTAATACTTAATTCACAGTGGGTTTATTTAAGATCTCCTTATGTTGTAGTCTGTATGGTGAATCTTCTTCAATCAAATTCATCATACTTTCTGGCAGCACAGGAACATCCTTGTTTGAGGCCCACCATAGACTTGCACTCCAAGGCTTCATTGTTGGTGATCTCCATATTGCTTCTAAAGTAGGTAGTTCCATATTCCTCTCTTCAAAGGTCTCAACAACAAAAATTGAGATGAATCTTGGATAGGGTAAGTGTGAAGAAATTCTCCCATTTCTGGTGAGAATTGACCTCTTCATCAGATTGAATATTTCAGTTCTATAATCAAGTTTGTACCAATGATGAGTCCATACATGATTAATAGATCTGACGGACTAATTTGATTAGATGCCCCAATTTTTGATGTGAGGCATTTGTTCAAGGTCTCCATCATGACCTGCCAGAAAGCTGGCAGTTCATGTCTTCTGAAATCACCAATCTTGGTGATTCTTCTCTTGTATCCCAACTCCACAAAGAAACTTATCAGCTCTTCTTTGTTTAGGGTTTCAATGTAATCATCAAAGATAGGGAGTTCAAGCCATTTCCTGATTCTTGAAGCGGTTATTGTCACAGAGACATTACCCCATAAATGTGCAGTGACCTGCTTTGCCCCATCCTCTCTGAAGGTTCTGATAAATTGTTGTAAAATCCTCTCTGGTACATCTCTTGTTTTGGTCATTGCTTGAGAGATTGGACATCTCAACAGAAATTCAACCAAAATTTGACATTTTCATCGTACACAGAGTGCTCTGTATTCATCAGCAGGTTGTTTTCCTTTATTGGTAAGAATTGGCTTTCTTCAGTGTAGGGGAAATCATGTTCAACAATCGGAACATGAAGGTTTACTTCGGCCATTGTTAAGGGATTGATTGTGAGAATTTTTGGCTTTTGAAAACGAAGGGTTTTTAGGGTTTTAGGCTTTGTGAGGAAGAAGGTGAGTGAAGTGAAATCTGCTAAAGTTGGGTATTTATAGTTGGAGGTTTTTAGCAGGGATTATGAGGTGGTTAGTGTCATGGGAGTTGAGGGGACATAGATCGTGGGTTGTAATGGGGGTTAATGGGTCATTAATTACCTTTATTACTGTTAGATTGTGTGATGTAAAATTCGTTCAGAAGTAACCATTGGATCGTGGCTATCAAGGTGAATTAATGGGAATTATCTGTGCAAACGTGAGTTTAATCATGTCTTCTCAACTTTTATTCTTCAATTTCTCAAACATTCTTTTGATTGGATAATGAATGTGATTGGAGAATACTAACGGCCATATGATACCTTTTCCTTTTGTGGGACCCATTTTCAAAAAATGGTCCAGTAATCTGCCTTGTGGAAGTTTTATATTCTTCCCCCTTTTTGAAAGTAAAAAATTTCCTTCTGATGATGTCATCAGAAAATATATCCCATTTTCTGATGTCTTGAAACTTTAACTGCTGATGTTGTTTCTGTTTGAAATTCAACAGATTCATAAGTTCCCCCTTGATAAAGTGTTCCATTTTTTTTAATGATGAGAGGGAATGAGTAAAGATCAGAGATATAACTTACATATGGTTTTCTTGTAGAAGTCAAAGTCTGTTGTTCTTTTCTTCAAGGAAGTTTTGTGAAAATTTTTCAAAGGATTAATGATGGTGTATGGTTTCTAAAATTTTCACACAGTTGTTGTCTCATTTCATCATTATCATTCCTTTTTGAAGTTTATCTGTCTAGAATTTTCTGATTTTCAACATCTTTTGAGCAAAAATATTTTCATCAGATTTTGAAGTTATTTTACCAGATTTACCAGATTTCAACTTTATGTTGTTAGAAACTTAAAGTTTTGTGTCAAATGTTTTGTTTCTGATGAACACAAGTTGTTTTGTGGCATTAACTTCCTTTGGTTTACCATATGCTTTTTACCCATTTGTTTTTCCTTCCCCCTAACCAAGTTAACAGAACACAAATATATAAAAACATAATATTTAAACTTTTAACAAAATAAACAACAAAACAAACTAAATAAACAACAACAAACTATATCTCCTCATCCCCGTAGAACAGCTCAGTAAACAGCCAAAGGTTGGTCTCCAAACCTGTGTTGTAGGCAGTTGGTACAAGCAGATTATTGCGTATATTCTGCTGAAGTACCATTTCAGCTCTGGGGTACCATGCAAGGATACCTCCAAATCCTAGCTGGCTAGTGATTACCCTCAGCATGAAGCGAGGATACACTAAGAATGGCCAGCCAGACCACAAGTTGCTTGTAATATCTTTCATTAGATAACGAGAGAAATCATAAGGAACATCTTGTACTAGTGCATGTACAACTTCCATCAACCTGTTCGAGATCTCATGGTGGTTTATGATTTTCTTTCAAAAACACACCCCCAGCTGAGTTACCAGATACTCCATGGCTTGATGAAGCCAGTTTTGGAGATTGGCATGTTTGGGTTCTCCGGATTATACCCCATTTGAGTCAGGGTCTGACCAATCTGTTCTCTAGTGAAGATGAGAACATTGTTATCATTATTAAGGTTTAGAACCTCTCTGATAATACATTCAGTGACACGGATTGGTTTTCCCAGAACATAACATCTAATGGAAGTTAGTCTCCCCCCTTCATGAAGTAGAATTCTTGCATTTTTTCAGAACATTTGTAAGATTTTCGGATAAACCATAATGTGAGCTGACAAAGCATACCCCAATGGGCTCTGCATGAGCATGTTAAGGATGATATGGCATCCTTCCCATGTTGGGCCTTCAAAGCTTGTCCTGATTCTGAGCTTGTGGTATGGGTGGTATGGAAGTGGGAAGTAGTCAGGACTGATTCTTGCCATTTTGGTGCATGTGGCATAAAAGAAGATGAAGGGATTTCTAGGGTTTTTCAGGTAGATGAAAGTGACTGATTTAGTTCTAAGTAGTAGACATTTATAGTGAAAGTGAAGTTTGCCTTAATTGTTATCTACCTACTTAGATTTCGTTATCTCTTATTTTCTTTGTTATTAAATTATGTCTGTCAGAAAGTAAAGAGAATTTTAAGAGATAATATATCCTGCATTAATGGTCTAGGCGGTCAACTTCTGATAATTATCATAATGAGTAGCCTAGATGTCATTTCTTTCTCTTTTAATATTGATGAGTGACAATGAATGTAGGAGAGAGAGCTAACAGCCATTAACGTTTTCCTAGAAGTTTTTCTTTCTATGACGTGATCTACCCTAGTCTAAAGAGATAAAATTTGTATTTTTAAATAAAGAAAACAAAGGAATACAGATATAAACGAATAAAACTTACAAAAACGATGAGAGCTGATGATTACATATGGACTATTTTCATGCACGTGAAAAGAGAAAGAAAAATATGATAATTCAAGTTTCATCAGAAATTTTGTTGACAAGGTCAATTTCTAGTGATTCATCAGATTTTCTGGTGAATTGTGAGTTTTCTGATAGTTCATTAGAATTTTCACCAGAAATCTGATCAGATGATTGCATATGAGATTTTTCTTCATTTTGTGACACAATTTCTTTGTTTTGTTTAATTTGCATATTGACCATTCCTAACTTGTTGATTAAAAGTTATGTCTATTTTCATCAAAAGGTTTAGTGAAAATATCAGCAAATTGGTTTTCTGTTGGGACAAAATACATTTTAATGTTACCTTTCTCAACATGATCTTTTATGAGTTGGTATCTGATATCAATGTATTTTGTTCTTGGGTGATGCACTGGATTTGATGTTATTGCAATTGCACTCATAGAATCACGTAGAATTGGAATTTTTTGTTAGATTCACTCCATAATCTCTCAGCTGAGTTTGTATCCACAGAACTTATGAGCAACAACTTGCTGCTGCTACATATTCTGATTCAGCTATGGATGTGGCAACACAGTTTTGCTTTTTGTTTGCCCAACATACTAATTTTTCTCCCAGCATTTGACAGGCACCAAATGTGTTTTTTCTGTCAACTTTGCATCCTGCATGATCTGCATCTGTGTATGCAATTAATTCTAAATTTATATTTTTAGGATACCACAAGCCAAGATCTGATGTTCCTTTAAGGTATTTAAAAACTCTTTTAACAGCTTTCATGTAGGACTCTTTAGGATTGTATTGATATCTTGCCAAAAAACAAGTAGAAAACATTATGTCTGGTCTACTGGCTGCTAAGTATAGCAATGATCCTATCATTCCCCTGTAAGTTTTTATGTCAACTGGTTTACCTTCAACATCAGAATAAAGTTTGTTTCCTGTTGCCATGGGAGTCCTTGATGATGAGCAGTTTTCAAGTGAATATTTTTTCAAAATTGTTCTGACATATTTTGATTGACTCAGAAATATGCCATCACTTTGTTGTTTAACTTGTAATCCAAGGAAAAATCTTAATTCACCCATCATGCTCATTTTAAAGTGACTGGTCATTAATTTTTCAAACTTTTTGCAGAATTTCTCATTTGTTGATCCAAATATGATGTCATCGACATAGATTTGGACCAACAGTGTGTGTCCCTTGTGTGATTTTAGAATGAGGGTTGTATCAATTGTACCTTTGGTGAAGCCAGAATTGATTAAGAAGTTTGATAATGTTTCATAACATGCTCTTTGAGCTTGCTTCAACCCATACAAGGCTTTGTTTGGTTTGCAAACATGTTTTGGAAATTGAGGATCAACAAAGCCTTCTGGTTGTTGCACATATACTTCTTCTTCTTTAATCTCACCATTCAGAAATGCAGACTTTACATCCATCTGATAAACTTTTATATTGTTTGAGGCAGCATAAGCTAGGAATATTCTTACAGCTTCAAGCCTGGAAACAGGTGCAAAGGTTTCATCATAATCTATGCCTTCTTGTTGACAGTAACCTTTGACCACCAGCCTTGCTTTATTCCTTGTAATAATGCCTTGTTCATCAGATTTGTTTCTGAATACCCATTTGGATCTAATGACAGATTTGTCAGTTGGTTAAGGTACCAGATCCCACACTTCACTCTTTTCAAATTGGTCAAGCTCTTCTTGCATAGCTTATACCCAATCTGAGTCATTCAGTGCTTCTTTGACAGACTTTGGCTCTATTATGCTTAAAAATCCAGCATAAAGGCATTCATGTGTTGTAGCAGATCTTGTGTTAACACCATCTTCAGGGTCACCAATAATGTCTGCTTGTGAGTGTCCCTTGATCCATCTTAAGTTGTTGTGTGAACTTGTATTTCTTGATGGATTTGAAGCTTCCCCTAATATGTGACCTCTGTGTTGTCAAGAGGATCATAATTCTATTGTTCAATTTTATTTTCCGATGAAATTCCAGAATTCTGATCATTTTGTACATTTTCTGATGGAGGTTCCAGATCATTTGCAGGGTTAGTACATGACATGTTTTTGTTTAAAATGTTTTGCATGTGGTCATGTTCTAAAAGCTCTGCAGTTAACTTGTTAAGAAGATCTTCAGAATTTTCTGGTTGTTTTGACAAGCTTATATCTTGTAAAATTTCATCAGAAATCTTTATTTATGATGAATCATCAAAAGATGCATATAAGATTTTTCTTTTATTGTCCTTGTGTTTAAAAGAAAGAATCTATAAGCTTTGGAGGACAATGAGTAACCAAGAAAAATTCCTTTTTCAGCTTTTCTGTTAAATTTTTCCAGGATATCAAAGTCATTGAAGACAAAACAATTACAGCCAAAGGTGTGTAAAAACTTGATGTTTGGGATCCTTTGGTTGATAATGTTATAGGGAGTTTTCTGATGTCTCTTGTTGATGATAGACCTGTTTTGTGTAAAGAATGCATTTGAGATTGCTTCAACCCAAAAGTAAGTGGGCAATCTGGCATAGGCAAGCATTGTTCTTGCTGCTTCTACCAGAGTCCTTTTCCTTCTTTCTACAACTCCATTTTGTTGTGGAGTTCTTGGAGCAGAAAAATCATGAGATATTCCTTTGCTTATAAGGAAAGTCTCAAGTTTTGCATTTTTGAATTCTGTTCCGTTATCAGATCTGATCCTTCTCATAGGTAATTTTAATAGATTTTCAATTTTTCTGATGAAATTAATGATCAGATCTGGAGTTTCACTCTTTTTCCTGAGAAATTCAACCCAAGTGTATCTAGAGTAATCATCTACAATGACTAAAATGTATTTCTTTCCAGAAAAACTTGTTGTTTATACAGGTCCACAAAGGTCCATGTGTAAAAGTTCTAAATTTTCAGAAATTGAAGATTCAGAAATTGTTTTATGTGAGCCTCTTTTTTATTTTCCAAGCTCACATGCTTCACATATTCTATCATTTTTGGATGATATGAATGGTGAACCTTTTACCATATTTTGTTTGCTAGTTGGTTTAGAGTTTTGAAATTTAAGTGAGCAAGCCTTGGATGCCATAATCAGCTATTTCCTTTATTTTCAGTTGAAAATAAGTATATCTGAGGATGCTCAATTTCTTCTCTGAAATCAAAGTAATAGATGGAATTTCTTATTCTTTTCCCACTTAAATAAACTTTGTTGTCATCTAACCCAACTAATAAACATTTTTCAGGTAAGAAAGTTACCTGGAAGCCTCTATCACAAAATTGTCCACAACTTAGTAAGTTATATTTCAAACCTTGTACATAGGCAACTTTTTCAATGGTCAATGTTCCATATTGTATGTTACCATATCCCATGGTTCTTCCCTTAACCCCATTTCCAAAATTTACGTATTTACCTAGTTTTTCCTGATAATTACTGAGTAAGCTCCTATCCCCTGTCATGTGCGTGGAGCTTCCTGAGTCACACTACCAGATCTGCTGCACATGACAGTCCTGAAATGATAAGGTTAGAGAGTTTTTGGTACCCAAACTTGTTTGGGTAATTTTTCTAATGAAAATGTACTAGAGATTTCTTCATCAGAGGAAAAATTCTCATTAGAATTTCTGCTTAATGCTGGGCCATTAGCAGAGTGGTTTTCTTTGGAGAGATGGTGGTGAATCAGCTTCAGTATTTCAATACACATGCAACTAGTTTTGTCTAATTATTTAGACAAATATGCTTGTGATGGAAATTTTTTTCCATTTTGAAATTTGGGATGTGTTTTTGGTTTTTCAGTTATTTTTAGAGTTTCATCCCTTTTCAATGAAACTCTGGGTAACAGAAACAGTTTATCAGAACTGCTAGATTTGCAAGAATCAGCATTAGAATCTGATATTATCTTATCAGAATAGTTTTCTGATGCTTTTACAAAGGTGATGGGATTCTTGATATTTGTTTTGACATATCCTAACCCTTCACCTCTGTTCTTTGGGGTTGCTTCAATAAGTTGTATGAATTCTTTGGCTTGTTGAAAACCTTTTACATTGATCTCATTCTCTTGAATTTTTTTTTTGTAAAGATTTTTCCTTTCCTGTTCATAAAATTCAATTTTTGCATCTTTTATTAAGTTCTGATCAATCAGTAATTGGTTTTCAGTTTTAGCCTTATTGAGTAACTTTGCAAATCATCAGATTTTGTGCTTTCTGATGACGTTTTATTTTGCAGAATCACAAAATCTTACATAAGCTTGTTCAGTTGTTGTTCTAGATCAATGTTTTCTGAACTTACTTTTTGTTCTGATGAGATTGAGCATTCATCAGAAGTTGCAACCATTAAGCAAATATTTGCCATTTCCTCCTCTTCTTCATCAGAAGAATCATCGGTTAGCCAGGTATCAGTACCTGCTATCAAACTGACTTTCTACTGTTGTCTTTTAGCTTCTTCAAGCTTCTTTTCATAATAGGCCACATTCTTCAGCTTCTTGTTCTTGCATTCAGAAGCATAGTGCCCCTTTTGTTTGCATATGTAGCAAACAATTTCTGCCTTCCCTTTATCTCTTGACTTACCTTCCATCCTCCCCCTATCACTCTTTTGGAATTTGCCACTTCCACCTCTTAATCTTTGCTCAAACGTTTTTGTGAGCAAGGCTATAGCCTCAACAAAGGCTGAAAAATCTGATGAAGCATCAGAATTTTATATGTTCTGGCAGTGAGAGGGTTGTGGATATGAGATTGGTACTCTTTGAGTGTTTGAAACAAGAGCAATAGGTCCACCTTTGTGGTTTGAGTTTTCATAGATTTCTTCCTCTCTTGGGACAAGGATGCTGTAAAGATCATGTAAGTTCATGTTCCCTAATTCAAGGGTTGATGCCAAGGTCATTGTGAGATTTCTCCACTCTCTTGGCAGTGCATCAAGAAACTTAACATTCTTTTCATCGTTTGACTTCTCAATGCCAAACTTTTTAAGTTCATTTAAAAGTTTAGAGAACCTATGATATGTTTCTGAAAGAGTCTCATTTTGGAGACTATTGAATCTTTCATATGAAGAAACATATTTAGTTCCCTTATTTGTTTTTATTCTTTCTCCTCCTTCACAAAGATTTTCCAGTTGATCCCATATTTCCTTAGCAGATGCACAAGCATCTACTTGTGAAAATATGTCATTTGGAAGTGCCATAATCAGGAGTGATTTGGCCCTTTCATCAGTAGCTACCAGATCATTATCTTCTTGATTCCAATGTAATTCATTTTTTGGATCCAAGGAGATAGGGATAGCTAGTGTGTGCTTAGTTGCTGGAACTGCTGGTATTTCAACAGTGGGTTTATGTGGGCCTCTCACAGTGGATTGAAACAGTGCTCGCTCATGTCCATTTAGGAAATTGATCATCCTGATTTTCCATTGGGGGTACTCCTCTTTGACCAAGGCCGGAGGCTATGAAATAGAACCAATGTTGAAGGCATTGTTCCAGGTTTGAAAGTTTGTCGTATTTAGTATATGAGATGTTTATCAAAAAATATAAGCAGTTGATCTTTTGAAAATGATTTATTTAACCTGCTCTGATACCAATTGTTGATCCCGGATAAAGATACTCAAAGACTTAATATGGCAAAAAGATTTCAACAATTAGGAAAATATTGTGCGAAACTAGAAATCAAACTTTCAAGAAACAACTTGCAGAATTTTCAAGTATATTAATGACTTTGTAAAACAAAGTTATTGAATGTTACAAAATGAATGCTTAAAGAATTCTTTTTGACGGGTAATGGAGTTTGTGGTGTGTGTATTAAATGCTTAGCTCAACTCATTTATCCTTCTGGGTTAGCATCTCTGTTTATAGAGAGTCTAGATCATGAATAAACATTTGTTTATTCATGCACTTGCTCTGCACAAAGTGACTTTTTGGCATATTCATTGAATTGGTTATTGCCAACTTGCTACTTTTCAGTTTTGTTAGGGCTTATCTCCAAGACAAGTTGGTCCACCAGAATTTCTGGTGACTAGCTTACCAGAATTCTGATGATAAATATCAGATTTATCATCAGACTTCATCAGAATGGTCTTGCTTGATTGTCTTCTTTATCTTGATCACTTCCTGATACTTAGTTGAAGATGTGTCTTTCATTTGTTCTTGTCACGTTATCATGTAGGCACCTTTTTAGTGATATTCCTTGACTGTATCTTCAGCATATGATCAGGTTAATCATCTTTTTCTTCAATACTTACGTGAAAGTTCCTAACAGATTTAGCATTTATTTTGCAACACCCAAAGTCAGAGGCTGAGTAGCTTGAAAGGTCGAAGTTGTCAATGCGAGGGTACCATAAGCCGGTGCTTGGATAACCCTAAAGGTAGCGTGCGCAGAGGCATGTTAGGTACATGATATCAGGTTGCGATGCAGTCAAATACATCAAAGAGCCAATCATCGAATGATAGAGAGTTTCGTCAATCTTCTCTCTGGTTGGATCTAGTTTGATGTCATGATTATGAGCTAATGGGGTAGACATCGGGGATGCGTAAGACATCTTGAATTTCTCCAAAACATCGTTCACATACTTCGTTTGATGTATGAAGATCGCATTAGGTAATTGGTCGACTTGAAGTCCAAGAAAGAACTTCATCTCCCCCATAGAACTCATTTCAAACTTTTTCTTCATGACTTTTTCAAACTCTTTGCACAACGTATCGTTTATCGAACCAAATATGATATCATCCACGTAGATTTGTACAATTAAGGTATGTCCATCCACTTCTTGCGTGAAGAGAGTGTTATCTGTTGTTCCTCTTATTAAGCCGTTGTCCAGGAAATGCTGAGAAAGGGTCTCATACCAGGCTCTCGGGGCCTGATGTAAACCGTACAATGCCTTATCCAATATGTATACCTTGTCTTTGTGTATCGGATCGACGAACCCCGGTTGTTGGCCGATGTACACCTGCTCTTTCACCTTACCGTACAAGAATGCAGACTTTACATCTAATTGATAGACTTTAAATCCATTCCAAGATGCAAACGCCAAAAAGATTCGAATCGCTTCTAATCTGGCGATGGGAGCATAGACTTTGGTGAAATATATTCCCTCTTGTTGACAAAATCCTGAACAACGAGTTGAGCTTTATTGCATACAATTACATCGCGATCATCCTTTTTGCACTTGAAGACCCATTTTGTATTTATCTTTTTATGGTCTTCAGGTAGATCAACAAGTTTCCATACACCCAATTTTTCAAATTGTAATAGTTCTTCCTGCATGGCGTTTACCCAGCTTTCCTCCGTCAGTGCTTCCTTATATGTTTTCGGTTCTAACTACAAATAAAACATTTGAATGAAAACCGATTTTGTAATGGAGCCACTTTCGAATAAAAACAACTAAAACCCTAATTGACTCGATGTCAGATTTTAACACCACTTTGTAATTCTCCAATAATGAACTTCGGTGGATGGTAAGACAGTGTTCTTGGCATAATTTCGTTGGATACGCTCACTTCTTGTTGTAGGTTTGTAACATTCTGTTCAACATCTTGGTTAACAGCAAGAGTTTCATTATGAGCACTCGTTCCTTCATTTTGATTGTCGAGTAGACTATCAAGCTGAATTTCACCATCATAAGAAGTAGATCCATCTTCTTCATATGTCGATTCAGCTTCAGATTCAGAGTCTTCAGACTGATCAACCTAGGAGCCGTTTCATTCACTTCTGGTTCAACTTTGGGTTCATTTATCCCAGTAGTCTGTGATTCGAGATGTTGAGTACTTGGACCTGGTTCATTATCATGTGTGCCAACGTGTGTCTGTGTCACAACGATTGGTCTTAGAACTTGATCTTGCAAAAAAATATTGTTGATGTTGGTAGAGCATAGCAAGTTCCACCTCTGATGGTTCAACTGGCAGTTCGGAAGAATTCCAGAGACCTTCATAATCGAACAACCAAGGAACTCCCGGTTTGTGTGTTGGAGATGTGTATCTTTGACAATCTACATGTTGTTCCTGAATAATATGGTTGATGCTGGGAAAATATACTCTCTTTAGCGGACTAGCATATCCCACAAAGAACCCTTCTAACGACTTAGCCGCAAATTTTCCATCCGAGTCAATTACCGTACACGGAGACCCAAAAGGTTCTAACCATTTCAGATTCAGTTTTTGTTGGTTAAGCAGCTCGAAACACGTCTTCTTATGCGCCTTGAACATCAATACTCTATTTAGTGTGTAATACGCAGAGGCCATGGCTTCGCTCCAGGAACTAACTGGCAGTTTTGAATCAGCGAGCATGGTGCGTGCAGTCTCTATCAGCGTTCTATTGTTTCTCTCAGCTACACCGTTTTGTTGGGGGTGTACAGTGAACTGAATTCATGCAAAATTCCTTTCTCGTTGCTGAACTCTAACATCTTGTTGTTCTTGAATTCTTTTCCATTGTCGCTTCGAATACGTCTAATCGGCAAATGGTACAGATTTTCTAGCTTTTTGAACAAAATCATCAGACTATCGAACGTTTCATCCTTACTCTCTGGGAACATCACCCAAGAGAATCTCGAATAGTCATTGGTAACAAGTAGGAAGTACAGATCTCCTGATATACTTCTTACTTTACCGGGCCGAAGAGATCCATAAGTGGAAGCTTTATCGAGTTCAGAAACTTTCTTAGATACGACTTTTTATGTTGCTTTCCTTTCTTGTAGCTGACACCGTCCACTAACTCGTTGTGTACCAGAAAATTCATTTTCCGAAGATGAATGTGCCCCATCTTCCAATGCCACAATATAGACTCCTTCTCCATAGCTTTTGAGACAAAACACTGCGCTGTTTTCGTTGTTGTAGTTGCCATGCTCATGTCTAAGACATATAGATCATTTTCACGAGGAGCGCGCATTAAGATCCACTCTTTCGGTATTTTGAACCCTGGCTTCAGAATCAAACACTCTTTGTCGGTAAGTGCATCGTGAATTTTTTGTCACAAATCTGAGAGATAGTAAGCAAATTGTTCTCCAACTCAGCTATGTAGTTGACTTTTTCAAATGAATTTTTTTGTCACAAATCTAAGAGATACTAATCCTGTTGGTTAACATTCCTTCTCCTACTGTTCTTCCTCCCTGATTACCCGCAAACCTGACGTAGCCTCTTCTAATAGATTTGACATCGTATAGGAGTGCCAACATCCCAGTCATATGTCTGGATGCTCCGCTATCCATGATCCACTTTGATATGATGGATCTTGGGAGCCCCTGCACATGCACTCATGTAATTACTTGAAGAGTGAGACCCAAGTCTTACCGGACTTGGGTGGGTTTACAAATTTGTTTTTATACACACTTTCACACTTTTATACAACTTTTTCGACATTCACTGTTGAATCAGATGGTTTAATTTCTTTAGAAGATTCCTTTTTCTTGATCACCCATGTTTGATTTTTCAAAGTTGACTTCTTAGTGTAAAATTTAGAATCTTTTATTCAACTTTGTTTGAAGATTCACCAATTTTGTCTGTTGAAATTTTGATGTTTACTAGTTTCACTTCTTTTGTAGATTCATTGTTTCGTTTTAAAATTTGAGTTGGAATAAACATTGGTGATTTTTGTTTCAAATCTTCTGAAGTCTTTTTAACACCATAAATAGGTTTAGGATTCTTTTGTGGACACCGATTAGCAATATGCCCAACTTGATTGCATCTAAAGCAAGTTCTACTGTCTATTACAACAGTAGATCCTTCAACATGTTCTCATTGTTTTTTCTGAGGAAAGAACTCTTCATTGGATTGTTTGTTGAATTGACTTTCCTTTTCACTTTCTGAACTTGTTCCAGTCACAAAAATCATTTTCTTTGCAAACTTTGATTTTCTAAACTTGTTGTAATTTTTTTTACCGTATCCCGAACCTTTCCTCCCATAATAATAATTTATTTGTTGATAGTTAGAATAGGAACTTTTTGGTATTGAATAGTAAGACTTATCCCTTTTAAAGTTTGAAAATCCTTGAACATTTGACAAATTTTCAATCTCAGATATTTCTACCTCAACTAATTCGAAAACCTTTTCTACTTTGTTCATGGTCACATTCTGAATCGGAAACTCTGTATCAAAATATAGTTTGTCAGATCCATTCATTTTATACATAATAACATTTGGATCATCACTCGAACTATATGCTGATTTTGGAATGTAATTTTTATAAAAATTGTTCACTTTCAGAATGTGAGTTAGAACTTGTTTTGTCAAACTTGGATTGAGTGCTTTCAAAATCAGTGTTGTCATTATCACTTGCCAAAACCTTCCCAACAACATCTTTAACCAATTCTGATACACATTCAGTTTCAGATTTGGTATAGGTCACATTGAGATTGTCAGGCAGCTAGTCTTTCTGTCCAGTTTTTAGTTTTAAATTCAGTGCCTTTTCCACCCCATTTGGTTTCTTTCTCGAATTGCTATTCCACATAAGGGGTGGAACTTAATTATAACCGAACCCTTGGTTGTGATAACCATACACATCCTCCCTTGTTTCATCTTTTCCTGTTGGTTTAGGGAGTATGTGATCCAAAACATAAGATTTGTTGTAGAGTAACTAATTAGCTTCTTATCAACCAGTTTCGTTTCTATCCTAATGGTTTCTAGCTCTTGTTTTAATTCGGCGATCGTGTCAATATGATTATTAATTGCTTTTTGTTTATCCATGAAAGTGCTATTTAGCATAGAAATCGTAGCTTCATTTTCTCTGTTTGCATCACGATACTGGTTGATAGCTTTGTTATGTTTATCATAGGCTTCTTTGTTTCTTTTAAATCACTTATCAGATTATCTGTATGCCTTTTCAACTCTGTAAATTTCTCATCTCTTTTCATGCATGATTTGCACAGTTCTATGCATTCCGTACATTGAAATTGAGTTTCTGTTTTCTCACTTTTAACCTCTTCATTAGCTGACTCGACTTTCTGTTCATCCTCAGAGGTTTTGACTACCTCTTTTAATTGAACAATCATGGCTTTATCAGTAATCTTGGCTAAGTTTTCAGCGTTCAATTCCTTCGTCACCTCTATGATCTCTTCTACAGGTTGTTTCTTTTCTTCTTCACAGTGTAGATCACAATAATTTCCTTTATTGCCGAAGAAACCTGCAAAAGAATTAAACATATCAGGAAGCATAATAGATTTGAATGCATTACTAATAATCTCTTGTGATGCTTCAGAATCATAACAATCTTTTAAATTTCTAAAGTTTCATCGAATGTAATCTCAGCACAAACGTCATCACAAGCTTCTTCAACTATCACTTCCTCCATAATTTGTTCTGGTTCATCAGTAATCTTAGCTAAAAGAGCAAAGCTTTTAGTCTTTGGAATATAATTGTTCCAGTTAAAACCTTCATCTTCCTGAGTTACGACCAACGCCTTATCTTTCAACTTCGATGAACCATCCTCAATTAGAATTAGTCTTGACATGTTTGGCGGATATTGGGAAGTTTTGTGATAAATCACCTTATAAAATTTGTTTCCATCGTAACGGCAGTTTCGTACAGATATAAGGATTTTGGTGCGAAAAAGAACTCGTGCGGATGTACACTTTGTGCGAACCTAACACAAAATCAAAAAAAAAATTATTACGTTCTTGCGAAGGTAAAATTTTTAAACAAACAAAGTTTACTTCCATGCGGACGTAGTACGTTCGTGAGGATGTAGTTCCTTCGTGCGAACGGAAAAAAACAAGTTTTCTCGTTTTTGACATTTTGATCATGATTTTGATTGAATTTTAGTCTGAATTTTCAGAGGCTTTGTTAAAAATGTGTTTTTTATAACCCTCGAAAAAATCAATCCATTCTGACGGTTAAATTTGCAAGAAATGAAGAAAATGAGTAGTCTTCAATGTCTGAATCTTGTTGAATATCTCAGATATTAGCCTCCAAGCTCTTATACATCTACTAATCGATCTTCAGTGGAAACATGATGAAGTGAAATCAATTTCTTTTTGTAACAATCTCTTACAAAGTGATGACGAATGTCAATGTGCTTTGTTCTTGAATGTGACACTGGGTTCTTAATAATGTTTTCAGCTGCTTGACTATCCAATATTAAAGGTGTCTTAAAAGAACTTATGCCAAAATCAAGCAATTGATTTTGAAGCCCCAGGAGTTGAGCAATGTAACTTGCAGCAGCTATATACTCTGCCTCTACTGTAGAATTAGAGACTACTGTTTGCTTTTGGCTCTTCCAAGAGACCAAGGCATTTCCTAAGAATTGGCAGCCTCCTGATGTTGAGTTCCTTGTTTCATGGCAACAAGCAAACTCACTATCTGAGAAACTTGAAAGCTTAATATTTCCATTAGTTGGATATGAGATACCAAGTATGGGAGCACCTTTTAGGTATTTGAATATCCTTTTTACAACTACTAGGTTTGACTTTCTAGGTGATGCTTGATATCTTGCACAAACACAAGTTGCAAACATAATATCGGGCCTAGATGCAGTTCAGTACATCAATGACCCAATCGTAGATATGTAAAGTGTCTGATCTATCAATCATCAGATATGAATGGTTTTTATGTACTCATGGGGGTAGCACATGGTTTACAATCATTCATATCAGTTTTTTTCAAAAGAGACTTGACATATTTATTTTGATGAAAGAAAGATCAAATTTTCAAGTTGTTATACTTGGAGACCAAGAAAACATTGTAACTCCCCAATGGCACTCATTTCAAATTGAGCTGTCATCAATTTTCTGAAATCTTCACATAGTTTATCACGTGTGGATCCAAAGATGATATCATCCACATAGATCTGTACAATCAATAGATCTTTCCCTTCCCATTTTAGAAAAAGAGTTTTATCAATTTTGCCTCTTTTAAATTCGTTGGATAGGAGAAAAGTGGATAAAGTATCATACCAGGCTCTTGGTGCTTGTTTTAGAACATACAAAGCTCTATTTAGCTTGTAGACATAATCAGGATGGAAATAGTCTTCAACTCCAGGTGGTTGACACACATAGACCTCTTCTTGGATTTTTCCATGGAGGAAAGCACTTTTTATATCCATCGGATACACCATCATGTTGTGGTTGATAGCAAAGACCAAAAAGAGTCTTTTATCTTCCAACCTTGCTACAGGAGCAAAGGTTTCATCATAGTCAATTTCTTCTTCTTGTTTATACCCTTGAACCACAAGTCTTGCTTTGTTTTTGATAACTATGCCTCTTTCATCAGTTTTGTTTTTTAAGAGCCATTTTGTACCAATTGGACAGGTGCCCTTTGGTAATGGTACAAGTTCCCAAACTTGTTATCTTTTAAACTACAGAAGCTCTTCTTTCATGGCTTCTACCCAACTGTTGTCTTTTAATGCCTCTTGATATTTGACAGGTTGGGTGAGTGATAGAAAGCCTGCAAATAGGCAGACATTTGAGGTTTCTCTTCTTGTGAGCACTCCTACATTGATGTCTCCTATAACTTGTTGAGATGGATGAGATCTATGGAATATAGTGTTTCAAGTGTATGGAATGATGGAATTTTGTGGTGAAGGGCATAAATGAGAATTTTCTGGTGAAACCTCTGTTGCCATATTAGTATGGTCAATAGTACTTTGAAATGGTGGTGGTGGTATTGGCCCAAGTGGTGAGTTATTTGATGATGAAGATAGATCAGTGGTTTGACCACAAGCAACATCATAGCCTTGGGGTTGACTTTAATCAACAATGGTTCCAGTTACCATGGACTGACTGTTGTTTTGTGTAGAAAAACTTTGTGGATCAAAAGAGACATTATATTGAGATGGCATCACAAGGTCAAATCTGTAATCCTATTATGCTGCATTTTGTTTACGTGTATCAACACCAATCTTAGCAGTTACTTCTTCAAAGTTGAATTTATCAAGATCAAATAGTTTTGCAAGATTTTTAGGGATTTTTAGGGATTTTCAAGGATGACAATTCATTGAATTTTACATTCAAAGTTTCTTCTATAGTCATGGTCCTTGTGTTAAACACTTTGTAGGCCTTGGTTGTAGAAGAAGATCCTAAAAAATATCCACAGTCCACTTTAGCTACAAACTTTGAAATTGAATCTTTGAGATTCAAGATAAAGCATGGGCAACCAAAGACTTTAAAAAATTATATTACTAGATTTATATTGAACAAAATCTCATAGGCAGTTGTTGATGCCTCGGGTTTATCAAGACCCTGTTTTGAACATAACATGCAATATTCACAGCCTCTGCCCAGAAGGACAACAGAAGACCAGAATCTGCAAGCATAGTCTTTGGAGTCTCAATAAGGGTTCTGTTTTTTTCTTTTAACAACCCCATTTTGTTCAGGAATTATGGGGATACTGAATTGCCTTAGTGTTCCTTTAGATATGCAGAATTCATCAACCTCTTCGTTTCTAAATTCTGTCCCATTGTGACTTCTGATGGAGTTTACAGGAATGTCATATTGTTTTTCTATTTTTATGATAAATTCTTTAAAATTCCCGTTATCTCATCTTTTGAGTGAAGAAAGAATGTCCAGGTAAACTTATAAAAATCATCAACTATCACCAAGTAATAAGGCTTTTTCCTCAAGCTCATGATTTTTACAGGGTCAAACAAATCCAAATGAAATAATTATAATCATTTGGTTGTTTTGGACTCTTCAATGGGCTGGTGTGAAACATTGTCTTGTTTTCCTTTTAATCGGGAAACACAATGTTCATCAAATTTGAATTGTTTGGTTGGTAAACCTCTGGCAAACTTTTCCTTTGTCAGGGTGTTAATTTCTTTTAAATTAACATGTCCTAACCTTCTTTGCCATAACTCTGTTTCTTTTGTAAAGGCAACAGAGAATAGGTAAACATGGGATTTTGGGTTTTCTTTAGACATGTCTATTATATAAACATTGCCACTTCTATGAGCAACAAATTGTGCAGTGCTTTCAGCTATAATTTTGTCAACCTTTTTAACAACCTCAGGTCCAATGATTTTACAAGTTGACTTTGTAAAAAATGAACCATAGCCTTTATCACTCATTTGTGAAACACTGAGTAAATTAAATTTTAAATTATCTATTTGATTAACATTTTCAAATTTTAGCTTTCCAACTTGGACAGTCCCTAACCCCATTACCTTTCCTTTAGCATTATTACCAATGGAAATATCACTACCTCCATGAGAATGGAAGTTTGTCAGTAGAGCTTTGCATCCAGTCATATGTCTGGATCCATAGGCTATCTAGGCATGTAGATATTCCCATTTTGGTAGCCATGAGTGCACATTCGCACTCATTCTCATTTTCAGTTATATTCCAGGGATCATTGCTTTACAATATTATCATCACTCTTTTCACAAACTGTTGTTTGTATTGAGTTAGATATATATGTTAGGAGTCTCCAAGTTGTTTTTAACAGTTTCCTTAGATTTACTAAATTTCTCTTCTAACTCCTCCCATAACACTCTAGCACTATCACAGTGTGATAGTTCTGCATAAATTTCAGCTGGTAGTGCCTTTGCATTTATAACAAGAGCTTTGGCAGTGTGATAGTTCTGCATAAATTCAGCTGGTAGTGCCTTTGCAATAATAACAAAGCTTTGGCATCTATCTCAAACTTTATCTAGCATAGAGTAATCTTCTAGTTTGTTTGACTCACATACATCAGGATTTTTGACACAGGGTGTCATTGGAATATGTAGTACTTATAGAACAGACCTCCAACATCCTGATTCTTATTGAACTAAATAGTGTACCATCATACGTTGACAGATATTAAAACTAGATCTATCAAGCATCGGTGGTTTTCTATCACACCCGAAGATAAGGGGATCATAGTTATTGAGTGACATTCTCTTTTGAACTTTTAAAAGAAGAACCGAGTATGCATAAGACACTTTTTGAGTTCAACATTTTTCTACTCTGAGCTACGAATATCATTGGACCTTTGTTGAGCTTATCTTTGATTGTTAAATTGATTGTTAAATTGATTGTGAAATCAAGTTTAACGTGAACAAGCTCTGATACCAATTGTAAGATCCGAGTTTGATAGTTGTAAACAAATACTGATAAACACAATATGTGACACCCGGCAATCTAGGCCAGTACATACTGATGTGACACGTGTAGTGACTGAATGATAATAATATTTTATTAAACGTGGTGTTATTTTAGTAATAATTGAAGTTTGGGAAATCCAAACTAAATTAAAAATTCAGTTGGCAATAAAAAGATAAACGCTTATCGCGTAACAAACAAAATGCGAAACGAACGTCAGTGATCGACCGGATAAGGTTAAAATCCTAAAAAATGTTCCGTTATGATTAAAATCCTATTTTTAATCATAATCGTGAGAAAAAATTAATTAAAGCGCTTAAAATTCTTATTTTGCGAATTTAAGCACACACTGCGTGATACCGCGTGTATACTGCGAAACGTAGATAACGCAGTCCATCTGGAATAACAAAATATTATTCAGTAATATTTTAATAGGATTATTTTTATAAGTTGATAAAATAATTTTTAAAAGCATTAAAACGCGATAAAATGCCAGATAAAATACCCGGTAGTCAGTAAAATACCTGCTTTTTACCTGCATTATGTGTATATAGTATATGTATATGTGTGTTGTGTGAGAGAGGTGAAAGGTCGTGGCATGGGAGATTCCCACCTCTTTCTTTTTTTGTGCAAAATGGACAAGTGTTGCAATTTGTTAAATCCAATATCCTAAATACCACCAAACCTTTGCAAAACCATCATACTCACAAATTTCTTTCCATTCCATCCTACTCTCGGTCGAACCATCATCACCACACCCACTGACCCACTTTCCAAAATTTATACTCATTTTCTTGAAGATAATGGCCATTTCAAGTTAGTTTTGATTCGGTTTGAAGATATAAAGGTGATTTCAAGGCGATTTCAAAGAGGAACAAGCTCATTTTCATCAAAAATCTCATCATAAACCCACTTTTGTTCTTGAAAGGTATAAAAATTTTATTACTTTTAAAACTTGTTCTTGATGATGATGATGATTAGCATGGTTCTCGAAAATACTTGGATTCTCATAACTATTGAAAACAAAACAACAAATGGTTTTTATAAAACTAAAAATGAGGTGAATGTGTGTAGGGCCGTGAGTTTGTGTGTGTGTGTTCTAGACTATGTGCTTTGAATTTTTTTTTTATTAAAAGTGTTCTTGAAGAATGATTGATTGAATGATTTAAGTGACATGCATGTGAAACTTGAATGATTTATGTGATGAAGGTAACTTAAATTTCTTGAAAAAATATTTGATATATGTATGAGCATATGGCCGAAATGTGTAGGCTAGTGTTATGATGATTGTGTTTTGATTAAGTAGTTAAACTTTGAATTGTAAGAACTATGGAAAGCATGCATGATCAATCAAAAGGTTTTCATGGAAGATACATATAAATCGGAATATAAACTCACAAAAACAATATTATATGATGTGTTTTGATGTAATAAAAATGTCATAAATTTGGTAGCTTCACAGGTTGTACATGTAGCTTAAAAAGTAGTAAAATGAGTGAAATTGCATGATTTTTGTATCGTACATGAGACCTGCATTATCATGAGTAAAAATATTATTTTGATCAGTAGATAATGTGTGTTATGTTAGAATATCAAGTCGTGATGATTTGGGATGGTTACGGTAAGGTTCGGTACGAAACTATGCGTTAAAAACGGTAAAAATCGACTTTTAAAGTGATTTTTCGAAATTGTTTTGAATGTGATTATAAACTGATATTTTTATGATAAATATGTGTATTTTAAATTATATTAAGTATCTTTGGTGTTTGATTGGTCATACGTGACTTCCGATGCCCGATAACGCTACCGAAACGGTAAAATACATATATTTTAACGTACGCGAAAACGGGATGTTCAAAGGTGAACTTTGAGTGATATAAGTTAATATGTGAATATGATTATGTGGAATTTGGTTTGTTAAGTGATTACATGTTAATATGGATTGATGCTATGTTTAGGCGTTTGTGTGATAAAAACGGTAAACTAGATCAAAAATCGCATTATGTGTGCGTAAATTGTGATGAACATGAAAAATAATGTTTAAGTTAACTTGATGAATTATTTGGCATATTAAGTGTTTATGTGTAATGTCTGTGTGAACTGACCTCATATGTAAATTACGATATATGTCGAATATATCCATACTTATGCACATATATTACGAAGCGCAAATCGAAGATATAATGCGAATAAGTAGGCATAATATTAAATAAAAGGTCACCTATAAAATCGTTCAAAACGCAAAAATCTTTATATATATATATATATATATATATATATGCCAACATAATCAAAACAAAGATTTTCGTTAAATCTTAGTGATGTGTGAAAATTCGAAGTATCAGAGAAACTAAATTGTTTATGGAACAATTAGTTATTAAATTATTCCTATTTAAATTAGGATATGTAGATTCAAACTAAGGGATTGCGATAATAAAAACGCACCCAAAGGTGAGTGTCACAGAAACCCCTCTTTTTACTGTTTTATATATACTGTTTTGGGGGAAGAACACGCTTTAAAAAGGATAATTAAATGTTTGGTATGAAACATGCTTTTGAGTAAATGTTTTTTAGTGAGTATCACTAAGCACCACTTTTACTGTTTTACATAATGTTTTCGGGGAAAAACATGTCGTTATGAAAGAAAAGTATATGTTTTTGAGTAAAATATGCTTTTGAAATATAAAATGTGTTTTCATGAAAAATATGATTTATTGGATTATTATAATGTGTTTTATGGAAAAGATTTGGAAAGGTGTATGACTTAAACTGTTTTCGAGAAAAACAAGTTTTATTGATATAAGAGTAAATTACAAAGTTCGTCCTTTATGTATGTCATTTATTACAAAGTATGTCCTTTATCTTTAATAAGCTCAGAAAACATACTTAATGTTTGCAAATCCTTACATGTTACATCCTTTAGTCCTAATCCAGTTACTTTTCATGGTTAAATTTGACTAAGTCAGCCCCACATAAGGGTATTTTGGTCATTTCATCATAAATATTAAAATAAATAATCATCAAAAACAATAAATATATACAGACTAAATGTTTCTCCTTCTCTCTCTAACTATCCTAACCCCACCACCACAACCCAGCTGCCACCGCCACCGCCACCACCACCACAGATCTGCCACCACCACCACTTCACCTGCAACTTTAATCTGCTCCAACCAGTTTTCCGGCAAGTTTCAAACCAGTTTTCCGGCAATCAAATCATCAAGCTTATTGAGGAGCTTACTCATCTCACTCAAAAGCTCTGTTCCAAACCAGATCTCCCCCCCCCCCCCCTCTCTCTCTCTCTCACACACGCCCACCACTATCACCAACACCATCACCACCGTCAACCGCCATAGCTCCATCATCACCACCGCTGCACAAACCCCAACACCGCACCTCCACCACCACCCAACCCCAACCCGCATATTCAGATCTGAATATGTACAGATCTGAACACCACCACAAAATTCAAACCCTAATCTACATTTAAGCTACTAACCCCAAACAAACCCCAAATCCGGATTCAAACTACAAATCTCCCCACAACCACCACCTATTCGATCCGATTAGAGAGAGAGAAAATAGGGCAGTAGAACGAAGACCGCATACGGTGGCAATTAACTGCGATGATGACATCCTTAACTGCGATGATGAAATCCTTAGTGTGCGGCGGCGTACGGCGGAGAGGCGGCGGCGAGGAACAAAGTGTCCGTTTGAGTGTCTCCGATAACTAACCGACTCAAAGTAACCGTTTCGTTGAAGTATAATCGTTTTGGAGTCCAACGGTGGGGGTGTGGAGGTGGTGGTGGTCCAGTGAGGTGTGCGCAGGTGGTGGCAGTGGTCCGGTGAGGTGTATGGCGGTGGTGGTCGGTCTGGTGAGGTGTATGGCGGTGGTTGTCGGTCCGGTGGTGGTGGTCCGGCGATTAGAGAGAGAGAGAGCTGGTGTGTGTTGAGAGAGAGAGAGAGAGAGGTGTTTATGTGTGAGAGAGAGAGCTGATGTGTGTTGTGAGAGAGAGAGAGAGAGCTGATGTGTGTTGTTATTGATTGCGGTTAACTGAGATTAATTTAGCTAGATCGATACGCTGGTTTAATCGACTAAGGGTTGACGACTGATTCTAGGGTTTAAAGGATTAGGGTTTTCAGGTTTCTTGTTCTTTGGGTTTTCGATTTTGTTTCTTGATTTTCGTGTGCATGGTTGGCTGCCATATTGTTTAATGGAGAGAGGTGCTGATTCTTGTTCGAGTGATTGTTCCAAGTCTGCTGGTAGTGTCTTGCATGATCGTGGAAAACCTCCTATGTCGATCAAGGGTATTGCTAATAAAGTGGTGAAGATAGATGGTACTACAAGGCTTCCACGAAGGGGTACTGTTCCGAATTCACAAGATGAACCAAGGAAGATTAACGTCATTGATGAACTGTATAAGATTACTGAACCGGTGGTTGAGGATCTGGTGAAAACTGGTGAGGTTGTGGCTGATGAAAACACTAAACCTGGTCAAGGGGCGCCGATGTCGTATGCGGATTCAGTTATGAATCAGAATGCTAGAAAAGTCAATTTCCGGTCACTTAGTAGTTCTATAAAACATGATGAATGTGATATTGTTTTACCTAAAGAGTCGGTCCGAGTGGTCCAGGATAAGCTTGCAAATACGTTGTTTGGATATTTCTTAGGAGACCGTATAGCATATCCGGTAGTAGAGTATTTTGTGCGTAATATCTGGAAAAAGTTTGGTTTACAGAAGTCAATGATGAATGCCAATGGCTTCTTCTTCTTTAAATTTGCTGACCAGAAAGGAATGATGGGTGTTTTAAAGGAGGGCCCATGGATCATACGGTCTCAACCACTTTTTCTAAGTGAATGGTCACCAACTATGAAGCTGGAAAAGAAGGAGGTGACTAAGGTTCAAGTGTGGGTTAAAATTCATGAGGTTTCAATAGCAGCGTATATGGAGGATGGGCTAAGTTTGATTGCAACTACCATTGGGGAACCGAAGTATTTGGACTCATACACAACTTCGATGTGTATCGATAATTGGGGTAGAAGCAGTTATGCTAGAGCGTTAATTGAGCTTTCAGCAGACAAAGAATTAAAAGAGGAGTTGACTTTGGCCATTCCGGAATTGGAGGGGGAGGGATTTATCAAGGAAACTATGTATGTTGAGTATGAATGGTGTCCGCTAAGATCCTCGGGATGTTGTGTCTTTGGTCATTCTGATGAATCATGTCCAAAGAAGCCGCGTAAACCAACGAGTTTTGCGAATCATAATCAGGAAAGGAAAATTGTTAGGCAAGGGAATAGTAAAGGAAAGGAGGTGCCTAGAGTTGATGAAGATGGTTTTACGGGGGTCCATACTAGGAAAGTTGCAAGGAAAGGTGGTATTCAGCTAAATAAACCAAAGACAAAATTCGAGTATAGACCAATTAGTTGTAAACAATCAGCTGAGACAAAGGCCAAGCCGTCGGGGGATATTTTTACGTCTCGGAATCCTTTTGAGGTGCTGAATAATGTTAATACGGATGGAGGTCAAAGTAGTAAGACTGGTAGTGGAGACATGGATGATTCTAATGAAGAGGAGGTAGTAGAAGTTTTTAATGAAACGGATGGGTATCTCATGGAGGGTACGGATAAATCTGAACATACTAAAGGGGCAAGCACTCCTTCAACGCAAGTTTCCAATGGTTAGTATCGTAGCTTGGAATGTTAGGGGGTTGAACCGCCCTCTTAAACAAAAGGAGGTTCGCCAGGTTGTTCGAATTAATAAATTGAGTCTTTGTGCAATCCTGGAGTCTCATGTTGATATGGATAATCTAGGAAAAGTGTGTTCCTCTGTGTTTCGGGGTTGGGAGTGGACGTCGAATGGGAACAGATGTAATAAGGGTACCAGGATAATTACTGGTTGGGATTCAATTGTCTTCGATGTTATGGTAGTTGCTCAAATGGATCAAATTATGCACCTTCAAGTTATGTTTAAGAATGATAAAAAGGTCCTCTTCTGTTCGGTTGTATATACAGCCAACTATTATGTTACTAGGAGGGAGCTTTGGCATCAACTTAACTTACATAAATATTTGTCGGAGATAGGCCGTGGGTCATCCTAGGGGACTTTAATTCAGCGCTCAATCTGGAAGACAAATCCATGGGAGCTTCACAAGTTTCTATTGGTATGAGGGAGTTTCAAGAGTGTGTAGCGAACATAGAGATGTTTGATATTAATCGTTCGGGATTCCAGTTTACATGGAATCAGAAGCCTAAAAAGGGTGTTGGACTTCTTAAGAAAATTGATCGTGTTATGGGAAATACTCCGTTTGTTGCTGAATTTCCAAACTCGGGAGCGTTTTTTCATCCGTATAGAATGTCGGATCATTGCCCAGCTTTGCTTAAAATCCCGTCTACTTGTAAGTCTAAACATAAACCTTTTAAGTTTGCGAATTTTTTAATTCATAAATCAGGATTTTCTAATATTGTGAAGAATATTTGGGATACGAACATAGATGGGGTCGACCAGTTTCGGGTTATTAAGAAACTTAAGTTGTTAAAGGGCCCGTTGAGGAACTTTATGTTTCAACAAGGGAATTTGCATAAAAAAGTTGATGACTTGCGTGGAAAATTGGACTTAGTACAACGGGAGATAGATAGTGAGCCTATGAATGCTGATCTGCGATCACTAGAAACCAAGATTAATGCTGAGTTTCTCGAAGCTTGCTTGGATGAGGAACGTTTCTTGAGACAAAAATCCAAAGTTGACTGGTTGCAGGCTGGGGATGCAAACACTAAATTTTTCCATGCTACGTTGAAGAGTAGGAATCATTTAAGTAGGATCGATGTTATCATGGACTCAAATGGGGTGTTAATGGAGGGTGAGGATGTCTATAAAACTCTTGTACAACACTATGAGCAATTTCTTGGATGTGAAGGTGATGTTACTTTATCCCCTACGACTGATCTATTTATTAATAGACTGAACCCGATTGATGCTACTCATATGGTGCGACCGGTCACGGATGACGAGATTCGGAAGGCCATGTTCTCGATTGGTAATGATAAGGCCCCTGGGCCTGATGGGTTTTCGGCGGCTTTTTATAAAAGTGTATGGCACATTATTGGGCATGAAGTAACACCGGCTATTAGGGACTTCTTTGACACTAGTAAATTGCTTCATGAAATTAACAATACTTTAATCGTGCTTATCCCAAAGAAGTCTACTCCATTGAGAGTCACGGATTATCGTCCTATAGCTTGTTGTAATGTGAATTACAAATGCATTAGTAAAATTGTGGCGGACCGTATTAAAGGGGATCTTGACAGGATTGTTAGTATCAATCAATCTGCATTTGTCCCGGGCAGAAAAATCTCAGATAATATTTTGTTGACTCAAGAGCTTATGCACAACTATCACAGAGATTATGGGCCCCCGAGATGTGCGTTCAAAGTGGATATTCAAAAAGCGTATGATACTGTAGATTGGAATTTTCTCAAGAGGGTGCTTATTGGGTTCGGTTTCGACAACAGGATGGTGGATTGGATTATGCTTTGTGTGACGACTACTTCCTATTCTATCTGTGTCAACGGCAATGTGCATGGGTATTTTAGGGGTAGACGTGGTTTAAGGCAGGGCGATCCGTTATCTCCGTATTTATTCACACTGGTCATGGAGGTTCTGACATGTATTTTGGAGCAAAATGCTAGGCTTGATTCGACTTTCAGGTTTCACAATAGATGCGAGAAACAACAGATTATAAATCTGTGTTTTGCTGATGACCTTTTTCTTTTTGCTAGGGGTGATGTTGCTTCAGCTTCTTGTATTATGAGATCGTTGACAACTTTCACTAACTTGTCTGGTTTGGTCCCTAGCATCCAAAAGAGTACGACGTTCTTTTGTAACGTGGCCTTACAGGTTAAAAACGCCATCTTGGATATTTTGCCTTTTGAAGAGGGAGTGCTTCCGGTCAGATATTTGGGGGTACCTTTAATATCATCTCGGCTTCTTTTCAAAGATTGTAGTGTTCTAGTGGAGAAACTTGACAATCGTATTATGAATTGGCGAAACAGATTTCTCTCTTTTGCGGCAGGTTGCAGCTGATTTCTTCAGTTCTTTCGGCTATGCATGTGTATTGGTCTTCTATTTTTATATTACCGGCCCGAATTATTAAGGAGTTAGAAGCCAAAATGCGAAACTTCCTTTGGTCGCAGGAGAGCTCCTTTCATAAGGGTAAGGCGAAAGTTTCTTGGAATTCGATTTGTGTCCCTAAGTATGAGGGTGGGTTGGGGTTACGCCGGCTCGGGGATTTCAATAAAGCGCTTATGGTGTCACATATATGGAGTATTCTTAGTAAACGGAATTCTTTGTGGGTTAGTTGGATTTACTCGTATAGGTTAAAAGGTCGAAGCTTTTGGGTTTGCAAAGAGGTCGCCAACTGTACTTGGAGCTGGAAGTAATTACTTCAACTAAGGCCTATTGTCAGGAATCATATATGGACGAAGTTAGGTGATGGGAGTCGCACTTCAGCATGGTATGATGCTTGGAGTTCTTTGGGTCCATTATCTAATATATTTACTCCCAGAGTCATTACTAGTGCGGGGTTTGAGCTGAGTGCTAAGGTCAAGGATGTTCACGTTAACGGGTCTTGGGCTTGGCCGACGGCCTGGAGAGATTTGTATCCAGTTCTGATTCAACTGGATCAAATCTCGTTAAATCCGGGTAAGAGTGATCAGTTTTGCTGGAAGGAAGGGGATAAGCTGCTTGATTTTTCTACATCAAATGTGTGGCATTCGGTTCGTAAGAGAGAGCAGGAGGTTAATTGGGTTAAGATTGTTTGGTTTTCCAAGTGCATCCCTAAACATGCGTTTCTTATGTGGTTGATCGTGCGTCAGAAGCTGCTAACTCAGGATAAAATTCTACAGTGGGATTTTTCAAGACGGAAGAACATGAACATGATGTGTTGCGTTTTGTGCTATGCTAATGTTGATTCCCATGATCATCTTTTCTTTGAATGCAAGTTCTCTACGCCGATTTGGAATAACGTTAGACATAAGGCTTCTATGGATAGTGTTGAGTCCAAATGGAGCGCTATTATGAATTGGATGTTGGTTCGTGCTCGGTCAAAATCTGCAAGGAGTTATGTTAGTAAATTGCTCGTTGCTACGGTCGCTTATTTCATATGGCAGGAGCGGAATGCTAGATTGTTTAAGAACCAAACGAGAACCCCGGACATCATTTGTGAGCTAATTGTCAAGATGATTCGGTACAAGCTTATGGGGGTTAAGTTCAAGGAGTGTGCGAAGGTTAGGAGGATGCTTGGAAAATGGGATATTGGTGGCGATGAAGTAATTGATGATGGTAGTTAATTGAAGGAAAAGATTTTATTTTGTCTAGATGTTAGTCTAGTGGTGTTTTTGTTTGGTTTGTGTTTGTTTTTTGGTGTACATTCATGGGGCATGTCTCATGTTTGAACTAGTGGAGTCGTTTCTCCACTACTTGTATTTTATTTGTGAATATATAAAATCACCGGGGTAACCCTTTACCCAAAAAAGAGAGAGCTGTATGTATATATATATATAATTTTTTTATTATTTATTTTAATATTTATGATAAAATGACCAAAATACCCTTATGTGGGGCTGACTTAGTCAAATTTAACCATGAAAAGTAACTGGATTAGGACTAAAGGACGTAACATGTAAGGATTTGCAAACATTAAATATGTTTTCTGAGCTTATTAAAGATAAAGGACATACTTTGTAATAAATGACATACATAAAGGACGAACTTTGTAATTTACTCTTGATATAAATATGCTTCAGGAAGAAACAGGATTTTGATTGAAATAAATATGTTTCAGGGAGAAACGGGATTTTGATTATGTTAAATATGTTTCGAGGAGAAACGGGAACTACCGGAGGAAGCATTTAGGATGTTGAAGGAAAGATTGTGTAGTGCACCAATCCTGTCCCTGCCAGAGGGAATTGATGGATTTGTTGTATACTGTGATGCATCACGTTTGGGCCTTGGATACGTGCTAATGCAGAAGGACAAAGTGATAGCCTATGCATCCATACAACTGAAAGTGCACGAGAAGAACTACACAACACACGATTTGGGCTGGGAGCAGTCGTGTTTGCTCTGAAGATTTGGAGACATTACTTGTATAGCACCAAGTGTACCATCTGCACCGACCACAAGAGTTTTCAGCATATCTTTGATCAGAAAGAGCTCAACATGAGATAAAGGTGTTGGGTAGAGTTGCTCAACGATTATGAGTGTGATATCCGCTATCACCCCGGTAAAGCCAATGTTGTCGCAGATGCCCTTAGCAGGAAGGAACGAGAGAAGCCTCTACGTGTTTGTGCGTTGGGATTAACTATCCAAACGAGTCTGACTTCTCAGATTCGCAAGGCACAACGAGAAGCTCTAAGAGAAGAGAATTTGAGGAGAGAAGGTTTGAGGGGATTGGAGCGTGAATTGATACCGAAGTCAGACGAAGTGATGTACTTCATGAATCAGATTTGGGTCCCATTGAGAGGAAACCTACGTGGGCTGGTGATGAACGAAGCTCATAAATCCCGATATTCCATACATCCAGGTTCTACCAAAATGTACCAAGACATCAAGGAGTTATACTGGTGGCCAAACATGAAGAAGGACATTGCGGTTTTCATCAGTAAGTTTTTAACATGCTCGAAAGTCAAGGCTGAACATCAGAAGCCATTAGGGCTCCTTCAGCAACCGGAGATTCCTAAATGAAAATGGGAACATCTTACGATGGATTTCATTACTAAATTACCTCGAACGTTATGCAGACATGACACCATTTGCGTAATTGTTGACCGATTAACAAAATCTACTCATTTCCTGCCCATTAAGGAAACCGACAAGACAGAGAAGATATCGCAACTATATCTTAATGAGATTGTATCCCGACACGGAGTGCTTGTATCAATCATCTCTGATAGAGACGGGCAATTTGACTCCAGATTTTGGCGATCCCTCCAGGAATCGCTGGGCTCTCGATTGGATATGAGCACTACATATCATCCTCAAACGGATGGTCAAAGCGAGAGGACCATTTAGACCTTGAAGGATATGCTACGTGCCTGTGCGATAGATTTCGGCAGAAGTTGGGATACTCATCTGCCTCTAGCTGAGTTCTCATATAACAATAGTTACCACGCTAGTATCAAACCCGCCCCATTCGAAGTCTTTACAGTAGGAAGTGTCGACCGCCCCTCTGTTGGGCATAAGTAGTTGAAAGGCAGTTAACTGTTCCCGAACTTATTCAGGAAACCACCGAAAAGGTTTCCTTAATCAAGGGAAGGTTGAAAGTTGTCGCTGATTGACAGAAGAGTTATGTAGACAATCGGAGGAAGCCGTTGCAGTTTCAAGTTGGAGATCGTGTATTGTGGAAGGTGTCACCCTGGAAGGGTGTTGTTAGGTTTGGGAAAGGGGGAAAGCTGAGTCCGCGCTACATATGTCCTTTTGAAATCCTATCTTGAGTTGGACCAGTCGCTTATAGACTCGAGCTGCCACAGGAGCTGGAGGGAGTACATGATGTGTTCCATGTCTCCAATCTGAAGAAGTGTTTATCGGATGAAACACTGATCATAGCCCCTAACAAGCTTCAAATAGACAATAAACTTAGATTTATCGAAGAACCGGTTGAAGTGTTAGATGAGAAGGTCCAGAAGCTTAGAAGAAGTCGAATAAAGCTAGTGAAGGTCCGATGGAACTCTAGACATGGACCCGAGTTCCCTTGGGAGCGACAGGACCAGATGCAGTGAAAATATCCTAATCTATTTGCATCTCGTGTGAAATCTAAACATGTAGAGTATAATTTCAGGGAAGAAATTCCCTAAACAGGGGGAGACTATGACACCCGGCAATCTAGGACAGTACCGTACTGATATGACACGTGTAGTGACTGAATGATAATAATATTTTATTACACGTGGTGTTATTTTGGTAATAATTGAAGTTTGGTAAACCCAAACTAAATTAAAAATTCAGTTGGAAATAAAAAGGTAAACGCTTATCGCGTAACAAACAAGATGCGAAACGAACGTCGGTGAACTACCGGGTAATGTTAAAATCCTAAAAATTTTCCGTTATGATTAAAATCCTATTTTTAATCATAATCATGAGAAAAAAATTAATTAAAGCGCTTAAAATTCATATTTTGCGAATTTAAGCACACACTACGCGATACCGCGTGTATACTACGAAATGTAGATAATGCAGTTAATCTGGAATAACAAAATATTATTCAGTAATATTTTAATAGGATTATTTCTATCAGTTGAGAAAATAAATTTTAAAAGCGTTAATACACGGTAGTCAGTAAAATACCTGTTTTTTTACCTGCCTTATGTGTATATAGTATATGTATATGTGTGTTGTGTGAGGGAGGTGAAAGGCGGCGGCATGGGAGATGCCCACCTCTTTCTTGTTTTGTGCAAAATGGACAAGTGTTGCAATTTGTTAAATCCAATAATACCACCAAACCTTTGCAAAACCATCAAACTCACAAATTTCTTTCCCTTCCATACTACTCTAAGCAGAACCATCATCACCACACCCACTTTCAAAAATTTAAGCTCATTTTCTTGAAGATCATGGCCATTTCAAGTTAGTTTTGATTCGTTTTGAAGATCTAAAGGTGATTCCAAGGCGATTTCAAAGAGGAACAAGCTCATTTTCATCAAAAATCTCTTCATAAACCCACTTTTGTTCTTGAAAGGTATAAAAATTTTATTACGTTTAAAACTTGTTCTTGATGATGATGATCATGATGATTAGCATGGTTCTCGAAAATACTTGGATTCTCACAACTCTTGAAAACAAAACAACAAATGGTTTTTATAAAATTAAAATGAGATGAATGTGTGTATGTGTGTAGGGTCGTGAGTTTGTGTGTGTGTGTTCTAGACTATGTGCTTTGATTTTTTTTTATTAAAAGTGTTTTTGAAGAATGATTGCTTGAATGATTTAAGTGACATGCATGTGAAACTTGAATGATTTATGTGATGAAGGTAACTTAAATATCTTGAAATAATATTTGATATATGTATGAACATATGGCCGAAATGTGTAGGCTAGTGTTATGATGATTGTGTTTTGATTAAGTAGTTAAACTTTGAATTGTAAGAACTATGGAAAGCATGCACGATCAATCAAAAGGTTTTCATGAGAGATACATATAAATCAAAATATAAACTCACAAAAACAATATTATATGATGTGTTTTGATGTAATAAAACTATGTCATAAATTTGGTAGCTTCACATGTTGTACATGTAGCTTAAAAATTAGTAAAATGAGTGAAATTGCATAATTTTTGTATCATAAATGAGACCTTCATTATCATGAGTAAAATTATGATTTTGATCAGTAGATAATGTGTGTTATGTTATAATATCAAGTCGTGATGATTTGGGATGGTTACGGTAAGGTTCGGTACGAAACTATGCGTTAAAAACGGTAAAAATCGACTTTTAAAGTGATTTTTGGAAATTGTTTTGAATCTGATTATAAACTGATGTTTTTATGATAAATATATGTTTTTTAACTTTTATTAAGTATCTTTGGTGTTTGGTTGGTCATACATGACTTCCAACACCCGAAAACGGTACTGAAACGGTAAAATTCACATATTTTAACGTACGTGAAAACGGGATGTTCAAAGGTGAACTTTGTGTGATATAAGTTAATATGTGAATATCAATATGTGGAATTTGGTTTGTTAAGTGATTACATGTTAATATGGATTGATGCTATGTTTAGGCGTTTGTGTGATAAAAACGGTAAACTAGATCAAAAATCACATTATGTGTGCGTAAATTGTGATGAACATGAAAAATAATGTTTAAGTTAACATGATGAATTATTTGGCATATTAAGTGTTTATGTGTAATGTATGTGTGAACTGACGTAATGTGTGAATTACGATATATGTCGAATATGTCCATACTTATGCACATATATTACGAAGCGCAAATCGTAGATATAATGCGAATAAGTAGGCATAATATTAAATAAAAGGTTATTTATAAAATCGTTCAAAATGTTACTATGTATATATATGTATGGACATATATATATATATATAGGGAGGAGATCATGCGAGAACCACCCTTATTGTGAGAACCGCGAGAACCAATGTGAACACAACCTAAAATAGCTAAAAAAACCTAAAAAACCTAACCCCCACCCCCCCCCCCCAAAAAAAAAAACCTAAACCCCCCCACCCCCCCCCCCCAAAATAAAACCTACCCCCCCCCCCCCCCCAAAAAAAAAAAAAACCTAAACCCCCCCCCCCCCCAAGCTAAAATGCTAAAAACTAAACCCCCAAAAAAACCTAAAAAAATCTTTAAAAAATCTAAAAAAATAAAAAAAAATCTAAATTTTTTTTTTTTAATATTTTTTATGCTCAAATCGCTACTTGTAGTGGAAAAAAAAATTTTTAATTTTTTTTTGCTTCGAAAAGTAGCGATTTTTATATAAAAAATATTAAAAAAATTTTTTGTGTGATTTTTAGCTATTTTTAGGCATTTTTGGTTGTGTTCACATTGGTTCTCGCGGTTCTCGCAATAAGAGGTGGTTCTCGCATGATCTTCTCCCTATATATATATATATATATAATCAAGATAAAGATTTTCGTGAAAATCTTAGAGATGTGTGAAAATTCGAAGTATTTGAGAAACTAAATTGTTTATGGAACAATTAGTTATTAAATCATTCCAATTTAAATTAGGATATGTAGATTCAAACTAAGAGATTGCAATATAAAAACACATCCAAAGGTGAGTGTCATAGAAACCCCTCTTTTTACTGTTTTATATACTGTTTTTGGGAGAAGAACACGCCTTTAAAACGGATAATTAAATGTTTGGTACGAAACATGCTTTTGACTAAATGTGTTTTAGTATCACTAAGCACCACTTTTATTGTTTTACATAATGTTTTTGGGGAAAACATGTCGTTATGAAAGAAAAGTATATGTTTTTGTGTAAAATATGCTTTTGAATTATAAAATGTGTTTTCATGGAAAATACGATTTATTGGATTATTATAATGTGTTTTATGGAAAAACATGAATTTGGAAAGGTGTATGACTTAAATTATTTTCGGGAAAAACAAGTTTTGTTGATATAAATATGTTTCGGGAAGAAATGGGATTTTGATTGAAATAAATATGTTTCGGGGAGAAATGGGATTTTGATTATTTTAAATATGTTTCGGGGAGAAACGGGAAAGGATTACGGTGTTTTGGGTAAAACAATCGTAATATAAATTAAATTGGGTTAGTACGAGTTCAACTCAGCTTCCAGGAGATGACCGAAACTTGTACAACCTACAATATTAAATTGTTATTCAGTAGGTTATATATATTGATGAATTGGGGAAAGCAAGTGGTATCGTAAATGCAGGAACCGGGCGCAGACGTAGCATTTAATCATTAAGTATCGAACACGTGGAATTGTTGATAGATCTATTGGGTTGACTACCCCGTCGTGACTGGTCGCTCCGGTCCACTTAGCCGCGAATTGAATTATTTAATTGTCTAGTATTGATTAAAACCTTGATCATAGTATATAGCTCGTAACGTCTAGGTAACTTACGAAACCGAAGTTATAACGGGAATATAATATCAAAATAAAGTCATGGATAATAGTTTTCATACGGAATGCGGTGGTAGGGCCAACTCTAATGATTTCTACCATGACATTTTACAATGGAAATATAAGATGGTCTTTCTTAAACATATGTGAATGTTTTAAATCATTAAAATGTTTTATCAGGAAAGATTTTCCTTACACAAGTTGTTATAAATTTGATATGTGAACTCACCTTCCATTGTGTTGACACTTGATTTTTACATGTTCTTCAGGTACAAGAGTTCGGCTTCGAGGATTTTGGCTTATGTCGTCATGTGGTTGTTGATGCTTTTTGTAACTAAATAATTATGTTTGGACACTTTTAAAAACTGTTATGGGACCGTGTTTACTAAGACCTCTAAGGGTCAAATAACTTTGCTATGGTTGTGGACTATGTTTACAACTTTAAAACTTTATGTTTTTAAATAATAAATTTGTCCGAAATAAACAATGCATCGACCACTTAGAGATTTTATGGGTACCAACCTCCGTCACCGCCACGTTTGTATTTCCGCTGCGATGTTTTTGGGGTGAGACACAATATAATACACAAATTGAGAGACATTATCATGAACTGTTTTTCTATTGATTCAAAAGATTCAAAAGTTTTACAATAATGATTCTACAATCTCCCCCTCAGCGATCACTCGCTTGAACTATTCGGTATAAAAGAGAAAGTGTGAAGTGATGAAATAGATCTCTAACATGTGAGATCTATTTATACAAGTACTAAAGCTCTGTTCGTGATATGATGACATCACCCTGATAGTGACATCTAACATTTCTAACAGAAAAGATTCCACAGATGTTACAAACATCTGTGCAAATCCTAACATCTGATCTAGGCTAATTCTAAACACCGATAAGATTTGTACTTTTATGTTGAGAAACCACTGTCTAAATTAACTACTGTTATAGTTGTCCAATCATCTGTTTGGCTAAACAAATGATTGGTCTTCTTCATCGGACCTTTAGCTTAATCAGGGCTTTGGTCTTCAACAGTCTTTAGCTTCAACAAATGTTGTATCCTCTTGAACAACGGTTTCCAACTCTTCATCAGTTATTTGTCATGCACTTGAACAAGTATTCTAATTAGGTGTTGAAGATTCACTGTGTTTGGGGAGAGAATTGCTTCATCAACTGTTTATTTCTTGATCCTTGATTCATGTTTTGGCTCTAGAATATCATATGTTCTTTAGTAGGTCCAACAACCACCCACCGACCCCCACGCATCCCTATCCCCACCTTTTGACATGCCTACATCTGATCCATATCATCCATCCCATTTTGCAACGTACTCGACTGATGATTGCATCCTATCTTTGGAGCTTCAGATACAGATTCTCTATAGAGAGTATGGGACTTAGAGAAGCGGGTTGATGCTATGCCTCCACCATCACCACCACCACCATCGTCACCACCACCATTAACTCACTCTCCATACCGCCGATCATCCGTTTCATAGGAAGGGCGATTCTGAGCCTTAGAGAGGCAAGCTATTACTTATACCCGGCACATTTATGAGTTCGAGGAGGAGGTGAAACACCTCAATAGCCTACTCTTTATGACCCCACCCCCACGCCCTCCTGCACTTTAGATGGCACCTGGATATTTGGTACGGGAATTAGATACCTTTTTTTGTTGATGAAGACCACGTAATGAGCTTGAAGACAACTGACGACCGAAGATAGTTAAATGTGGAAGAAATTTTACCCTTTTATGTATTGTAAACTTGTACGAACGGGGTGATGTATCCCCGAGTCCTTTTGTTCTTTCACAAAAACGATGTTACGAGGCACTTACTTGGTGGAACTTACAACTGTACACTCTGGGTGATGAAGCGACATATGCCATGACGTGGGAGGAACCAAAGGAGTTGATGAGGGAGAAATATTGTTCTTGGGCGGAAATCCAGAAACTGGAAACCACATTCTGGAACTTTACCAAGGTCGAAGCTCATATTGTGGGGTGCACGCAAAGATTTTACGATTTATCTCACATAGTCCTTTATCTCGTAACACCCGAGTTCAAGCGGATTGAACGTTATATCTGGGGTTTGGCTCTTGAAATTATGAGCATGGTCACATCTGCAAACCCTACCATGATTACTCAAGCAGTGACCTTAGCCGTTAGTCTCACGGAAGACGCGGTAAGGATGAAGAAGTTGACGATGAAGGGAGCTGAAAAGAAAGAGTCGCATGTCGAGT
Source organism: Helianthus tuberosus (assembly GCA_030545235.1). Taxonomy (NCBI): domain Eukaryota; kingdom Viridiplantae; phylum Streptophyta; class Magnoliopsida; order Asterales; family Asteraceae; genus Helianthus; species Helianthus tuberosus. Next base: position 93,177,056 of record CM060411.1, read on the forward strand.
CTACTAGCGATGGGAAACGAATGTTTTGTTGCCACGAATGACGCCGGTGCCAAGAAGTATGCGGGCAATTTGCCCAAGCATGACAAGTGCAAATATCATCACTTAGGTGCTTGTCGCAACATCAAATGTGACAAGTGTGGCAAAATTAGGCGCCGCACGGAATCTTGCTGGGTGAACGGTAATGGAAATAGAAACAGGAATGGAAATGGTAATGAAAATGGAAAAGGTCAAGGATGTTATGGATGCGGTGACAAAAATCATTTCAGGAAGGATTGTCCCAAGGAAACTAAGCTCGAGAGAGAGCTTTTGTCATTGGGGCCAAGTGTGACACCTGTGCCTTCTGTAATCATTATACGATTCCAAAAAATTTCATAATCAATGAAACATTATGTTTTATTTCCGGGATTGTATAATTACATGTGACATTTGCACGTTTTCAATCCTTGTTCAAATTCGAGCTCTTAAACCTTTTTCTGGAAAGTTATACGTAAACTGTTACGTAAACGTAATCAGTTTAACACGACGTACATTCCGGAACAATGACATAAGCTAAACATACCTTAAATACCCTTAACATAACTTAGAAATAAGTTTTGGAAGGCTTGGTATGGCAAAACCATACTTATTAGTGCTCAGGGACTATTTGCGTCAATGTGCGAAAGTCTGCCGATTCGCGTGTTTCTTAATACGGAACGCGTACGCACATCCAAAAAAATTTTGTAATCATTAAAATATTGTATTTTAGTGATGGGAAGGCAAAAATACCATTCGTTTCGTAATTTGGATCATTTTCACGTTCGTTAAAGCGTTCGTCGTAATTAAGCGAAAAACGCAACCGTACAGCCAAACGAACCGATGTCCACGACATTTCCAAGCATATTTCAAGTCCTCTATGCTTTAACATCCTTGTAAAGCCTTAAAATGGGGTTAACGGGGATTAGAAGTGTCGAAAACAAGTTTAACATGCTGTAGGGACCATTTCTGCAAAAAAAAAAAAAAAAAAAAAAAAAAAAAAAAAAAAAAAAAAAACCGAAACTCCGCCTGAACTGGATGGTGGGGCGCGACAGGCCAGGCCCTCTGGGTCGTGGGGCGTGAGAACATGTGCTGGGCAGAAACTTCTTACTAGCTTCCAAGCTAGTTGCAACTTGTTTCCTATCATGGTTTTTGATATTTTGGGCAATCTTGTGTGATCTCCAAGGATTTAATTCCTGGCCACACACTTATTATAATCCCACAAATCCTTGGTGAACACTCAATACACTTGGCAAGATCTTGTGGATTCAAGAAAACTATAAATAGCATGCTTCATTTCACTTCATACTTGCTCATTCCTTTCTTTCTCATCTCATGCTCTAAGTTGGAGTTGCTACCACTTTTGGATGCCTCCCATCTGAGCTTTCTTCATCCTAGAACACAAGTAAGAGTTCTTCCTAGTCTTGTTTATTTATTTTTAGCTATTTCAAGCTAAAAGTCAAACAGTTTGACCTACCGTTTGACTTTCGGTTTTGACCATTAATTGGTCAAGTCAGAGTTCAATTAAACTTTGCAACGTGATCATAGTCACGATGGTTATAATCCCTTGCGATTATACCTACTGATTACCACGTTTACTAGTCGAAGTGACGAGTCAAAGTTTCGGTCAAAATGCACAATTATGTGCATTTTAAGACGGAACTATTTTTGGGTATCAAAACACTTTGTTTTGATATCAAATCAGTTTTTCAACTTAGCTAAACATGTTTTGACATGTTTAACTCATCACTTCTAGTTTAGTGCTTATTTAGGGTCTTAAGTCGAGCGGTCTTGACCACCGCTTTGACTTTTGAACCCGACCCGTTTGGTCGATCTTAGGATCCAACCAAACACATATTTGTAACCATAGTTTTATAGGGAATAACCTACTGAAATTATACCTTACGGTCACTTCGTTTGGTTAGTTATATGATAAGTCGTTATTGTGCCCTCGAAAATGACCAAAATGCCCTTTTTGCGCATAAATCCGTTTTAGGCATATGTAATCAAACTTTTTCACATATAAACTGATGTAATAACACTTTCAAACATATTTGGGCATTTACGACTTATTCTAGGACATGTATAACCATTCGAACACATATTTACGCAAATGACACGTTAAAGTAGCGTAAACTACCTTAACGGGTTTTGACGGGTCAAAAGCACTTAGGATTACTTTCTAATCAGAATGTTAAGTTTATCTTTGCAATTTGTACATAATTTTTACTATGTGGAGGAGGAAAATTATTCTTTCTGTTCCAAGTTTATCTTTGTAACCAATATCATCCTTAATATATGTGGGCATCTGAAAATTTTTTATATCCACCAACGCCTTTTTACTAACATTCCATTTGTGTATTATAATTTGCAATTTATTGTTCTCATTTTTGGATTTCTCTAGTTTTTCTGTTAGATCGTTTATGAGGAAATCTTTTCTGTAAACAAATTCTTTCAGTGTTTGTGACGTGAGCGAGGGTGTGTATATTTTTAATATAATTTTTAAGTACTTTCATTCGTTATTCAAGTTTTATATTTTTAAAACACGATATAACACTATCACTCTCTACAACATGCTAGGGCAAGTGCACCTATCGTTGGCGTAGTATAGTGATGGTAAAATACCGAGGTCGTCCAAGGATACAAGAGCTTTTAATACCGGAATATTTTCGACGTCTAATCTAATCAAATTTTGAGAAAATGTTTTTAATAAGTAAAAGAAAGAAACTAAATAAATAAATAAAAGAAACTAATAGAAAAGATAGAATCACTTGGTTCTGACTCATCTTTTATGTATCCTTTGATGATTTTCGTACTTTGGGTTTTTTAAGAGATTATCTTAGTTATAGTGGCATGTCCCTTTTTTGGAGGCGACGCTACCCTCAGCCATATTGGTCTGAGTCAACAGAGATACAGTCCCGCAAGGCCGGAATGTTGAAAGATAATAAAGTAAGTTATAAATGCAAAATGTGACATGCCCCTCTTTTGGAGGCAACGCTACCCTCGGCCATATTGGTTTGAGTTAGCAGGGATACAGTCCTGCAAGGCCGGTTTAAAGTTTTAATCGTAATTTATTTATAGGGGATTCAAGCCATTCTTACTTCCCCCAATTTGATGCTATCTGCCTCAAAGGAAGTCCTAATAAGCTTGAATCAAGTTCTCGCATGATCTATACACTGAATGAGGCAAGAACTTTACACATACCACCCTTCAAACCCCTTTCCAGACAGTTAACCCGTTTTATATAGAACGTAAAGACACGAATGAGTGAATTAACAAAACATGAAGAGATGATAGAATAAAGTTCACTTTCAATATAAAAAACTAGTTATTATAGTCATTAATACATACCCAATTAAAAAGTTAACCAAAGATTGGATATCAAAAGCAATATATAAATGACATGTCTTCACCAAGTTATGTAAGAGATTAGCCAAGCATGGCCTTTGTTTGACAAAAACTCTTACGATCAACCTTGGATCCCGAGACTACTACACACACTCTAGAGATGGATGAATGTGGTGGATGATGGTGGAAGAGTGGTGGCAAGTGTGAGAGAAGTGGTTTGCCAACGGATGGATTACAATTGAACCAGGCACCCCTATTATAACTGGAAACAGAGGCTTTACACGGCCTCGTGCCTGGTGGGCACGGCCCTGTGCCCTCCTGTATTCTTTATCTTCATTTAATGAGCTATCAGTCTGGATGCTCACACGGCCCTGTGTGTCAACGGCACGGCCCCCTGGCCATTGTACTTGTTGTACTATCTAAGATTTACATATCTGGGAGTTGACCACGGCTCGTGTCCATGTGACACGGCCTCGTGTCTCTTTTATGCTTCTGTTTGTCTTTCTCTTCCTGGAATCTTGAGTGTGGCACGACCCCATGCCTAGGCGGCACAGCCCATGCTTGTCTTCTGATTTATTATTTTTGGTCTTGAGGTGAGGCTCGGAGAGTTGGTATGATGTATCATCTTTCCTTCTTTTGTATTTATGCTGGTTTTTGCCGTTAATTTGTTCCTATTGTACATTTAATCTCTTTTAATGCTGAAAATCAAAAGTATACAAAGAAACACACTTTTTCCAACATTACTACTAAAAAGGGTTGATTTTGTACTTTATTTGATACAATTTATATGTTGTATTTGGTGCATATCAAATACCCTCATACTTGAATCTTTGCTTGTCCTCAAGCAAAACTCTTTTATATTTGCTTACACACCCAAATGGAATTGGTAGAAAAGAAGTTTTTGGGTCTTGTTTGTAGAGTGTCGGGAATCCAAGTTCTTTCTATTCATGTTTTTATTTTATTTACAATCCTATTCGACATGATTTGTTTAGAACTCTTTTTAAGAAAAATAAATATTTTTGGGCACAACATGCCTTTTTAAAATTTCATTTAGCTATATACAAATTCACACACCTCACAAGTGATCACTCAACACTCGGCCGAAGATGTCTAAGTGAAACACTCGATCCCGATATGGAACTTACTCCTACCATATGCTTGACAAGTAATCGAACCTCCTCCTTTTTAACATAATCCTTGTAAATATCAAGATGACTCTAGAGGGTAGGTTTTTGGTTAAGGGTAGGGTAGTTTTATTTGAAAAGTGGCTAAAGGCGTAAAATGTCGGTTTTCTTTTGAAAACTTGTTTATTTGTGACTTAGGTACAAACTAAAGGCTTATAAGCAATAAGCACTAGTACAAAACTAATTTTTTTGGTGGTGTAAATTTCATGTTTTTGGTGCTATCTTATAATAGAAAGCATCAAATAACAAAACACACCACTTAAAAATACATTACACACCACCGTTAAATGCTTACAAGTTATACACCACCAAAAAATTAATTATTTGAGGCTAAGGTTGCTAATAACACCAAAATACACAATAAAATTGATTTTTTACTCGTAAATACATGCGGTAATCCTTTTAAAATTTTTCATTTTCCCTCTATTCTTTTCCAAACACCCTTTGCTTAACAGTCAAACAATAACTCAAAGTGAGAACTGGAAAGAGGAGATTGGGGATGAAACGAGAGCCGACCATAGATTCATGCGCCTCTTTATTCGGACGGAGAAGACATAAGATGCTGGCAATCAAGTGGCGGTGTTGTAATTTACGTCAGCCAACCAAGACGACCAGTATAGATCGACGATGGTAAGCAATTAGTTCTTCATGTTTGATTTCAGTTTAGATCTGATAGCTCTAATGTTAGATATGGTGGTTTTATTTCAGGTGATGCTAGATCCCAAAAACGTTAGGAAACCCTAATCCCATATCCATTCGATTTCTCCATATTTACTCAAATTATTTTGAATTTACAATTTGGTGGTGGTTCGTAGTGATTTCTAGGAAACCTAATCCCCAATTTGAAACTTACAATTGACTCAACTCTACATTTCTAGGTTTTCGATCGTGTGTGTGTTCACCTTCTTCATTTTCCATTCTGCATTGCTTAAACAACGGTGATTCTACCTCCATCGGTGACGGAAATGGTGGTAAACCTGCTCTTGATTCTTCTAGCGACGGTAAACAATTCATTTCCTTCCTTTTTGATTAACAATATCTGATTTTCGTTGATGCAGTTTTAGATGGTACTTATTTTGTTGTTTATGTACTTAGATCTGATCTATTGTTTGGCAATGTTGCCTTTCATTTACTATAGTTACAAGTTAATGAATTATGTGAACCGATGAAATGGTATTATATATATTATGTGAATGACTGGAATGTTAGTATACATATTAGACTTTAAGGTACTTTTAGGTGGTTAAATGTAGCTAGGCCATAAAGATGGTTCGTTTAAATGCACATTTACTCATTTGTTACAATAACGACTTTAATTTTTTATGCTTGGATGTAATACGATAACCTTCATCTTGTTTTGTTTATTTATCGGCAGCAAAATTCCTGAGTTCAACGAGCTGGTTTATCGAAACCGCATAAGGTAGGTACAATGGTCGGTTCCAGAAATTCCTATGAGATCGGGTTCGGGTCGGTTTGGTCTAACAACCCGAAGTAAAGAATATGGACCGAATTTTATGTAGCATATGTTCTATTTTGTTTGGCTCTTTTCTGTTCAGCTTCACACCTACAAAACTTTCCTTTTGACCTACTTGAGTAATTTTTTTTATTTACCATGTTATACCACTTCAATTTTAGGAGGTTATTACAAGAATAAATACTAATTTTTACTAAAAGTATTCTGGTCATACTTTTGCTAGGCTAACTAGTTAATCTATGGTTAACGGGTGAAAAGATTTTAATAAATGTATAAACGGCCAGGTTTTGTTGCATGTTATTCTCTACTGGGTCAATTCGTGTTCATTCCGAGTTCGTATATCAATTAACAACTATTTGTTTTCTATAATACCCGACCCATTAGTTTATTATTGTTGGTGTTATTATAATTAGTGGTATAACTGTTGTTGTTCTTGTTATAGATTGTTTTGTTATTTAACGAATAGGTCTAATAACATTACATGATCTTAGGTAATATACTATACCTTGATATTAAACTTCATAGGTTAATGAAACCAAATCACATGATTTAATATATGTTTCCACTACAGAGAAAGCTACTGCAAAAAACATTGAGTGCTTGATCATAGACAAGCATTTTGAGGAAGGATGGATGGTGTCTCGACCACCCCTCAAGAGAACTTGGTAATTTTTAATTTCTTTGCGTTGACTTGCTTAATTATGCATTTTCATTTTTTACCATTCCATTTTTCTATAGAAAAAAGTAGCTATTGTTCTAAGTGATCCTGCTGGGTTAGTTGCTGTTGATGAACTAAATAGGATAGGCCATACAGTCATCGTGTTCGAGCGTGCTGACCGAATCAGAGAATTGATGATGTATGAGGTTCCTAATTTTGAAGCCTGACAAAATCGACGTGGTTCAAAGACGGCTTAACATGATGGCTAAGGTAAGAGTTTATCGACTCTATACAACATGATTTGGTTAACTGAGTGAGTTTTCGTAAATATTCATAAACTTTGTTTATTGCATTAAATTATATATATTTGAAATCTAACTTTCGTATTTATTTGTTTTTAGCTTTGGAATGAAGAAGGGTATTTTGAAGAATCTCAAATTGAGAATTTAATGGTAGATTTAATGTCAGGATTTATTAAAAAAGATGTTTTGATCTTTTAAGCATTAGTTTGTGTTTCATATTTTTGTAATTCCATATACTTGAACGGGTTGTTGGGTTGTTTAATACTAGTTAACTTTTGTCGTGAGCATGTGCATTTGTGTGTAATTGGAATTATATTGGGGAATATTACTAAAAATTCTGGAATTTTGCAAAAATATTAAAAATTTATATTTTTTTTCTTGTCTTATTTTTTGGTGCTATGGAGATTTGATTTTTGGTGCTATGTTTATCATTGATTTTTTGGTGGTGTCTTTGAAGATTTAATGGTGGTGGGACTTGTGTTTAATCATTGATTTTTTGGTGGTGTGTTTGGAGATTTAATGGTACTGTTATTGAATAGCACCAACAAATCCCGTGTTATATTTGTTGGTGCTCTATGGTACAACATAAAATAAAGCATAAAATACAGCACCAAAAAAGTTATTTTGTACTAGTGAAGCTTGCTTATTTTATTTCAACCAATTAGAGGTTTTTTTTTTTGAATAAATATTCACAAGATAACCAAGTCACATATTTTTGTGTGTTTCAAAAGAACCGAATTTTGGTAAAAAAAAAAAAAAAATAATGGGTGTAAAAATAAAGGCGGTTTTGGGTGATTAATGCAAAATTATATTTTGCGAGTTTTGAAATGAAAGGTTTATGCTAAAAAGGGTTGACTAAGGGAAATTTTTTGTGGGGTGATAAAGAGAAAATAAGGTTGAAAAAAGAAAGAAAAGTTTATAGTGCTAATGACTCAATCATTTACTTACTTGGATTAGTCGGTAAGGACCGATAATGTATTGTCTTGTTACATTCTAGTTTCATAAGAACCGTACGGGCTATTCACACAAGAAATGAAAAGTGAGCATTTAGTAAAGATATGACATTGAATGCTCAATAAAGGCTCAAAACTCACAATTTGTGGGAAAATGGTAAAAGTGTGAAAATGTATATACAATCAAATTTTAAAAATATTATCATGTCTTTTTATAAATTTTTCTTATATGATTCTTTTTATCACGTCGCCATCGGTTATAAACTTGTAAAAACTTGTGATGTTAATACTCTTATATACTTGAAGTTAAGCTTTCTTACATAAGATGTAACAATCGATAAGCATGTAAGGTAGAGTTATACATTGAGAAAATTTATGGTTATTTCCACAATAGAACACACGCCTAGTTAACATAGTTTATCACCAACACATGATATGTACAAGTACCCACTAAAATTTATTACATCTATGAACATGAAATTAATGATGAAATAACCTAATCAGCCAGTCAATTGCTCGCTTGTTGCCGGGAAAAACATATTTGTACAAAGCTCTTGTTGACCACCATCCATCATCCAAAAACTGTTGAGCGAGTAATCCCATATTTGAGGTGTAACCTCAGTGTCAAAAACCTGTTTACCTCCATCATTTTCTAATAAATCTAGATCTTTCCATATATCATCCATTGAATAAATCCCTTCTTGTTCTTCACTTGTAATAATATTATTTCTCATCGCACTATTGTTGTTTCTGCTTCCAGACACAGGGACCGATTCGATCCCTCCGGTATCATAAAAGCTTCTTTCTTTCGTTTCGGACATGAGCATCATATCAGCCATGGGATCGTTAGTACAACTTGATGAGGAGGAAGATGAGTTTGACAAGGACGAAGACGGATATGACATCCTTTTGTTTTCTTGAGCTTTTTTCCTCATAAGTGTCCTCCAATAATTTTTTATCTCGTTATCTGTACGTCCTGGCAATTTTCTAGCAATTCTTGACCATCTGTATTTTTAATCATGGTGCAAAAATTGTATTGAGTAAACTAATCTAGAAAATAAACCGAAATTAAATACAAATAAACAACAATATTTTGTTTCATTTTCTTCAAATAAACGAAATATATAAACTAACAACCTTACAATATCCTTATATCAGAAAAACTAAATAACTTAATTAACTTAAGATCCTAAAATAAACAAATAGAAATTTATAGCACATAGTCGTTATAGATTTTGATGCGAATTTATATTTTATAAAAAGTCTATATTTATATATCACATAAAACAAAATACATACAGTCATACAGAATTAAGAATTCAAATAAATTATGATGGAAATACAACTTTTTGGACCAGAAAACTTTAACGCATTATTGGTTTCAAAATAATTAAATTATTCCCATAATCTTTGATTATTCAAACCTATTCAAGAATAATTGAGCCAAAGCATATAAGCTTATGAATCAGCATATAAACTTTAACACAAGATAGAAATCGGGCAACCATTTAAAAAGAATATAGAACAAAGAACAAACCCTATAACTATACTCTAAAACAATATTAAAAATTAGCATAGATAATTATCAATCTATTAAAAAGAATATAGAACAAAGAATAAACCCTATAACTATACTCTAAAAACAATATTAGGAATTAGCATAGATAATTATCAATCTATTAAATAAATAAAACGAAACTCCGTTAAATATATATATATATAAACTATAGGAAAAAAAATAAAAAGATCAAACCTATTTCCCCATTTAGAATGGTACTCAAGAATAAGCCTCTCTTCATGAGGAGTCATCCTTCCTCTTTTCAAGCTCGGATTTAGATAATTCACCCATCTTAGTCTGCAACTTTTTCCGGTTCTTTTTAAACCTGATAACGTCAAAGTTGACCAAAAAAATGTTCCCCAAAATGGTAGAACAAAAGGGTAAAAAAAAAGTTAATTTTTTGTAAATAAAATAATTTCTTTGGCTTCTCCTTGAACAAAAATGGTAACCCTAGCTAGCTAAACCTAACTTTTTGATATTTTGTCTCCCGCCACCTTCAAACCTGAAACATTCGCTATGAAATCCCAACGGCGATCACCGAACACGTTAACGTATAAAACCAATTGAACGTCTTCGTGTTCGGTCCATGGACCTTTTCTTAGGGTTTCATGTTCTTCTATATGGTTCATTTTTGCTTTGGTTTTCGCTTTTCTTGAGCTTTCTCTCTCTAACTCTCACTTTCTCTCTCTAGAAACTGAAGTTTTTTGTGTTGTGTATGGCGATGGACACCAACGTTGGATATTTATAGTCGTATATTGTTTTTAGTTGTAGTGGGACGGAGAGTGGAGAGTGGAATTTTGTGATAATGTTTTAAACTATAAAGCAAAATTGAATCTCAACCGAACGTGAGTTGCACATGCTATCAAGTAACTCGTCTAGCCGTCTATCCTTTTAAGGGGGTGTTAGGATTTCAGTTTATAGAATAATGAAACTTTATAAGAACTAAGATATCGTGATTACTATTAATAGAAGCAAATGAAAATAATTTATAAAAAAAAAAAACTAATAGAATTGTATCTAATAATTATATAACATAAAAGATGAGTATAATCCACTTTATCTACCATTGTATATCCTAACTTCCTAACTAATACATTTATTATAATCCTAGCTAACGTATTAAATGTTATAGTCCTCTATGGTAAACGTTGATGTTTGAAGAACGGACAATCATGAAAAAACTTTATGGCCCGAAAGCAGAGGTGACGGACATACGACCATAAGGAAGATAGAGTTGAAACCGATAAAGACACCATGAGTTACACCCAAGTGACGACATTTGACGACACTTTTTAGCTAGGTACGATTCAACAGTTACACTATGAGCAACGATAATTGAAAATTTAATGGTGGAATTATAAATTGATTTAAAACTTTGAAATGGGTCAGACCACCAAACTTTGAACTTACCTGCATGAACCGGATGCGTGGATGTATCGAGAAGACTGGTTGTGTGTGACCTTTAAATGCTCCTTCTTCTCTTTAAACCATCTTTTAACCCGCAACTATTTCTGGTTCCAAGGTACTCTTTTCTTTGCCATCTCCCATGGTCTTGATTTTTGAGTTGTACTTATAAATACTTCCACGGGCCAACTGTGGTGTTTTTCCTCTTCCACCACTTCCACATCTAAAGCTTCCACCAGGAGATTCCCACAATTAGTTTTTTTCGTATGATGTAGAGTCTATCACTTCAGTTGGTTCACCATATAGTAGGATTTCTAAAACTGCTAAGTCACCCTCCGGATCGAACTCACCTACTTCCTTGTACTCAGGCAAACCAATCAACTCTCCCGCAAACTCATCTTCCCAAGGTAAACTCTCCTCATTCTCTCCCATTTTTTTCATCTATAACAAACATAAAATCAACGGACTCTCTCAAATCCACTTCCTCTTCAGTTACTTCCTCCTTCAGAAATGACCTTTGATATGCTGCCCATTCTTCTTCGTCTTCCTCATCGTCAAAGTCACTCCAGAACTTTTCTTTAGTAACCTGTAGCACCGGAGGTGGGACTTTGTCCTCCATTTTCGTCTCCGTTTCTGGTATGATCTCCTCATCTGATTCATCCTCGTACGCTCTATACGGTGGTTTCTTCCCTAGTTCTGGAAATGTTGGGAATAATTATCCCCAAAGATTCATGTATCCACGTTAGTTTCCCTCCGCAACATAAACCAATTGTTCTAGCTGCACTTTCTCCTCTTCTTCCTCTTCATCCAGTCTCCTAGCAATATCTTCCACTGTTCGTTGAAGATCTAAGCGAGAAAACTGTTGATTTCTCATAAGGATATCATGCACTACAAGGGTTCTCTAGGTATCGGCATCCATAGCAACTAGTCGAACCAACAACTCCTCTATCCTACTCCATTCACTACCACTCTCCGAACCAGAATTGTTACTAGAATACTGACCTTGTGAATAATATGTTTGCATCTGCACAAAGGGGTTAGCATACTCATGTGTAGAGGACCCCTCATATTGTGGACATTTTATTGGAAAATGAGGTCCTCCACAAATCTCACACATATTTAAGACTCAAGAAAATTAAGACACGGACAATTAGACTCCTACGACTCAATATACAAAACACAAGTAGACTCACAAGACTCACCATGAAAAACACAAATCAAAAGACACGTAGCACAGATTTAGCAGATAATTTTATCAAAGCTAATAAACACAATCGCCAAGAGTCCACGACAACAGCGCCAAAAACTTGATGTGCTAAAACTGGTTTAATTAAACTAACTAATATCAACTTAACTAGACAGACTAAGTTTTAAAATTTTAAAAACAGACTCTCTAAACCTAGACTACACAACTGGCAAGTGTCTGGTCAATGTAGTATAGCCTAAGTAAGTTCGAGTATCGAGCCCACGAGACTCTCTAATTACGTTTACTATACTTGACTACTAATTACTAGACCAATTCGACTTAATTGTTTTTATGTTTTGAGGGGGTTTTCTAATAACCTAATGCAATCAATTGAAATACTATCTAAAGCTGACTAAAACACAAACTTTACTAGATGCGAGATCAAATGATGGAAAAGCACTACCTAGGTAAGAATCCTACACATGAATGAAAAACTGTTGATACACGATATCTATTGCCTACGTCAGCATATTGAGTCATGTATATATGTATAGGATTACGTGTTAGAGTGTCGGAAATGTTGTGTAAACACCCCTTCGCACGAAGGAGTCCTTCGCACGAAGGAAGTCAAGTCCTTCGCACTCGCACGAGGAGTGCTTGTTACTCGCACGAGAGTCTCAGTCGTCCATAACCCACTTGAACGGTGGAACTTGTCTATAAATAAGTGAGTGGGTGTTGGCATTTAAGAACTTTTGGCAACTTGTAGCGAAGCTCTGCCAAAATGATTTCTGGCATGGTAACTTCATTGTTTTAATGAAATCAGTGATTATAAGTGATATCTTGTGTATGTCATCTTTCCAATTGGATTCAGCACAATATGGAGAGCTAATTTCAGCCGGCTAGAGCATTTACGAGATCAAAACGGTCCTCACACAAACTTTTATCGGTTATGAAGTTATTGTGGAACCGGGATCTTAACATGCTAAACATATAGGATTACCGAATAGGACCCTCGACCCTTCTCGCGAAGACACTTATGGAGACCTAATAAGCTGTTAAATTACCGGTCTTAGCAGACTCGCTCACGGGCTCTCAAGCTATACTAACAAAGTACCCTTCTCTGACAACCTACCTCACAATGCGAAAGTCAAGTGTAACTTAGAAACCTGATTCGACTCGATAAGCAAGAATTGGAAGGGAAACTAAAGCGGTCTTTTCACAAAGTACCTAACCATAGCAATCTAAAAACCTAGACAGATTGATAATCTTGCACCTCACAGATATTTAGATCAGTTGAACACCTAGACCTACTCAATTAACGATTATAACTTCTATGGATGCTACATCAGCACACCATAAACTAATAAAAAACACACAGTAATTTATCTAACATAAACTTACAACTGAAAGACATTCAACAAGGAAACATGCGAAATTAAGAATCATGCAATCAAAGAAGCCTAGGTACGCGTTTACATCGAATCATCGAAATTGAGCCTTTACTTTATTAATTATACCACACACATACTTCAAAACCAATAAAAATCCAAACTTTCATGCATATTCATCTTAAACCTAGGTAGTAACAATGTTTTAGCCAAGAATCATCATCCAAAACGATAACAAGTTCATCAACATAAAGCAAAAGATGTCCAAATGTATCAAAAACACAAAGTTAAGGATAAATAACAAACTAATAGTTTGCTAGAGTGAAAATCACGAACCCAAAATGTGAAATTGATCCCGACACCTTCTTTCCACTCAAAATCACCTATGGAACCTCTAAAATTTGCCTAGGATAAGTCGGTTTCGTATTAGGGTTAATTGTGGGCTTAAATAGGCTTAAAACAGAAGTATCTCGCGCTGAACAGGTCCCTCCTCCCGTCGCGCGGGCTCCTCAAGCCTTCGTTGTCGCGCGACGCGACCAGACTACGTAGAGAAAACTGCTTTCTTCATAACTTCTTCGTTTCAACTCCGTTTTCTTCACCGTTTTCCCCTATGGCTTCGTAATTCAATTCTCTATCATCTCATCTTCTCAAGTATCCATTTCCATTCCATGAGAATCCTTCTCTAAACCCAAACTTTCTCATGTATGTTGGTTTCTTTAACTTTTCAGTTCGTTTTTACTTCTGGAATCCTGCGAAACACATAAGACATGATAATATACAAAACTAATGGTAAAACCACACAAAACGACTCGAATTATTATACAAACTATACATGGAAATCGATGTAATTTACATTACTTCAATACCCTCTGAGAATTTTGGGTAAATGTAGATTTTCTGTTCAAAGATAAAAAGCCCTTCACAATCATTTCAAAGATTAAAGGAGAACATATTAAGATAACTCCACAATCCATCTCTACAACTTTCAACCTTAATGACATGGCAGGTACAAAAATTTTCCCCAAAAATGATCTTTAAAATGAGTTCATAGAAAGGGGATATGGTGCTTAACAGGAGCAATAATTTTCAAACCACACTTCCCACCAGAAACGAAACTATTTTTCCATACACTTTTAGTTTGCCTGTCTTCCAAGACCACCTCTTTTAATGAAATACCCTAAAAACTCAGTATGTGGAATATGCTATTTATGGATATGGTGGCAAACATAAAAGCAATCAAAAAGCAAATTGCCAAAGCTTTCTTTTTATACCCAAGGCTAATAAGTTTTTACCTTCAAAAGGTTTTGAAACAAGAAATTTTTGAACAGTGTGAAGCCCTTGAAATAAATAGCCTTTCAAATGAAACTGATGTGTTTAAAATACAACATATAAATTACATCAAATGGTACATAAAACTAACCCTTTTTTAGTACTAATGTTGGAAAAAGTGTGCTTTTGTCTTCCTTTTGTATCTTCAGGACCAAATGAGCTTAATTGAACAAAAGGAACAAATATGCAGCCAAATCTAACATAAATACAAAGAAAATGAATAAACGTGGCATGCCCAACCCCTCGACAACATCTTCCCAAGCAAAAACAAAGAAACAGAAGGCTGACCACGGCCCCGTGCTTGATCACATTATAAACCCATTCCCACAAAAAGTGAGTTTTGAGCCTTTATTGAGCATACAAGCATACATCTTTAAACAAAATGCTCATTTTTCGTTTCTTGTGCGAATAGCCGCTTGGTTATTACGACTCTAGAACTTGCCATTCCCGGTCCTTACCAACTTAAACCCAAGTAAGTAAATGATGGAGGCATTAGGACTAACCCTTTTTCTTTTCAACACCATTATTTTTCTTTTTCTTTTAACCTACCCAAAATCCCCCTGGTTAACCCCTTTGAGTCTAAACATTTTCATTTCTAAACCTACAAAACAAACACCCTTTACCCACCAAAACCCTTTTTTCTTTTAAACCTAGTAAAAAGCTCGGTTTTCTTGTGACGTTCCTTATAAAAAAATTGAAGTCTAGAAATAAACAAACAAGTTCCCCAAAGAAACTTTGTTTGAAAACATTTAGTTTGAATAAAACTCACAAAAACAAAAGGTTTTACGACGACCGACGCTTTTTATGCTTTTAGCCCTTTTTACTAACCACTAATCCAAAACCACCTACCTTTAACCCAACCCTAACCCTTCCCCAAGTCCTCTTGATATTTACAAAGGTTTATAGTTAAAAAGGAGGAGGATCGATTGCTTGGCAAGCATATGGTAGAAGTAAGTTCCATGCCGGTCTCGAGTGTTTCACAAAAATACATAATCGGCCGAGTGTTGAGTCATCTCCCGTGAGGTATGTGAACTTGTATATAAATGGAATTTTAAAGAGGCATGTTATGCCCAAATAAGTAATTTCTCATATGAAACATTCTAAATAAATCATAACGAATAGGATTGTAAATAGCATAAAAATAAAACCCAATAAAGATCTTGGATTCCCGACACTCAAGACAAGCCCAAAACTTCTCTTCTACCCATTCCATTTGGGCGTGTAAGCCACATAATAAAGAGTTTTGCTTGAGGACAAGCAAAGATTCGAGTGTGGGGGTATTTGATGTGTTTAAAATACAACATATAAATTACATCAAATGGGACATAAAACTAACCCTTTTTTAGTACTAATGTTGGAAAAAGTGTGCTTTTGTCTTCCTTTTGTATTTTCAGGACCAAATGAGCTTAATTGAATAAAAGGAACAAATATGCATCCAAATCTAACATAAATACAAAGAAAAGGAATAAACGTGGCATGCCCAACCCCTCGACAGCATCTTCCCAAGCAAAAACAAAGAAACAGAAGGCTGACCACGGCCCCGTGCCCAGTGGACACAGGGGCGTGGTCAGGTGCCTGCAAAAAAGACAAAGCCATAGAAGCTTCTATTCCCAGCATGGGGGTGTGCCCAGCTCAACACGGCTCGTGGTCAACGCTAAGATTCGCAAAATCTTGCAAATATTGATAGTACAGATTCGCTTCTGCACACGGGGCCGTGCCCAGTGAACAGGGGGCGTGTGGAGCCTAATAAAGACAATTGCAATTAATGAAGAAAGAGAAAGAGGAGGGACACGGGGCCGTGTCCGGGCTTCTGTGCAGGCTATAAATAGGGGTGCTTGGCTCACTTCAAAAGCATCCCTTGGCAAACCACCTCTCTCCCACTTCACCCACACTCCACCACCATCACAACACCCACATCCACCACCCTCATCCATCATCCACCTAGAGTGTGTGTAGTAGTCTCGGGATCCAAGATTGATAGTAAGAGTTCTTGACAATCAAAGGCCATGTTTGCCTAAGTCTCTTACATCACTTGGTGAAGACAATCATTTAGTGTAATACTTTTGATTTTTAATCTTTTCCCACTTTTTATTTGGTTTTGTATTAATGACTTTAATAACTAGTTTCTTATGTTGTAGGTGAAACTTCCTTATCATTTGCCCGTGGTATCTTGGCATTATTTTACTGTCTATATAAAATAAAAGATTTACACCATTCATATATCTAAGGTCTATATAGAGATATGTTGGCTACCTGGTCGGGGGTTAAGGGAATGGTTTGGTAAGGTTCTTTCCTTGTTCAGTGTATAGATCCTGCAAGGACCTGGGTCAAGCTTACTAGGACCTCCTTCAATACCCACTGGTATTGGATGTCGGGGGTGCGAATGGCTTGATCCTCTCATATGTAAACTACTATTAATACATTAACCCGACTACTTGGGATTGTATCCCTGCTGACTCAAACCACTTAGCCGAGGCTAACGTCACCTTTAAAAGAGGGGCTTACCATATTACGCATTAATAACTTAATTAATTATCTTTCAATATTCCAACCCTTTAGGATTGTATCCTTGCTAACTCAAACTACTGGGTTGAGGGTAACGTCACCTTCAAAAGAGGAGCCTACTACTATAACTAAGATAATCTCTTAAAAATTGCAAAAGTGTGGAAATCATCAAAGGTTACATTAAAGGCGAGTCGGATCCAAGTGATTCATCTTGTCTATCTGTTTTTATTTTTATTTTTATTTGCAACATTTTTAGTTTTATTTTTCATGTTTAAAACCTTTTCTAAAACTTTTGATTTGATTAGACGTTGAGGATAAACCGGTATAAAAGCTCTTGTGTCCTTGGATGACCTCGGTATCTTACCAACGCTATACTACGCTCACGATGGGTGCACTTGCCCATGTGTGTGTTTAGTGTTAGTAGAATATCATGTCTTATAAATTTAAAACTTGACTAATGTGTTAAAAAAGGGCTTAAAATATAAAGAAAAAGATAATACACCCGACACACACCAGAAACTTTCACATGCATGATGGCCATAAAAGGTTAGGAAAATGCACCAGAAGAAAATGTTTTAGAAAACCAAGCAACAGATGTTACAACATCTGTTGTTGAGCCCACTTCTCCCTATGCCCACAGTGACCAACCCACTATTGTGGTACCCACATCAGCAATCTCTACACAAACCATCTCCACTCCCATCCACAAATCAAAAAGAAAATAAGAAGGTCACTTTGGAGGTTGAGATGCCAGAGGAACCTACTGTAACACAAAAGTAGCAAACACCTATTGTTATTTCCTCACAACTAATATAAACATCTCCACCAAGACAAACTCCTCACATACCCTCACACAATGATAGTATTGTAAGCACAGGAAAATTTAGTCAAAAAGGAGATGATTCACTTGAACATTTCTTCTCAAGCCACTATCCCAGGGTTGCTTCTGTTTTCACTCCACCACCCACAAAACCAATACTATCCATTATACAAACATTGCTTGATGCAATTGACCATAGTGACTTAGATAGACCCAGTTCCTCCCAACCACCTATCACTGGGAGCATACCTCAAAAAGTGACTAGGCCATGTCAAGTTGTTGCTAGCCCAAAAGCAAAGGAGGGTACACCCCTTTTGTCCTAAGTGACACTTGGTGGGTTTTCAAGTGAGGCAGTTACTACAACTGTAGAGACAACAATCTCATAGTTGGATAGTGGTTACATAGCTAAGACCTCCTTGAAGGCAACAACTGTTGAGTCTATAATAGTACACTCTATTGCAGTTGAAATTCCATAGTACCAAGAACAAGGGGCACTTGTTTCCAAACTAAGTACAACCACCTCTGGTGGGAACTCAGATGATCCAATTAACTTAGGTGATGGGTTAAGATACCAGGGAATGATGGAGAGAGTATCCACGATAGAGTTTTCTGTTGATGAAATTAAAGACATGCTGACGACCTTGGTACAAAAATCAAGAACTCCACCAACCAATGAAGAAATAGCAAAAGAAATGTGGGTACATGCACAAATGTATTGTCATCTTCAAAAGCAATATGTAGATTCCACACATAACATGCGAATGAGGCTGATAAGAAATATAGTGGATGTTAGGTACAAAGATGCTTAAGCAGAGATTAACGCCACTAAAGACCATCTTCACCAAACCATGGGCACTGTTCCAACTCCCCCCCCCCCCCTCCAAAAAAAACATAGAAGATGATTCCAAAAGGGGGAGAGTGATAGCATGAAAAAACTTCCACCTCTAGTCAAGAAAGCCCAAAAGAGGCATGATACTTCTACAGCCAAAAAAACCAAGCCAGAAGCAACTGAAAAAGGAAAGAGGAAAGATACAAGGGAAGCTCATGAGATGTTAAGAGTGCAAGGGATCATTGAAAGGAAAAGAATTCAAGAGAATTAAGGCTCTTCAACAGAGATCCCTCAAAGCACTGTTTCAACAAAACCAACACCCGCCACCCAAACCACCGCTTCCATTACCCAAACATCTGTTTGCACTCCAAATGTGACTACATATGTTACACTCACGCTTCCATAAATTCAAAAGACTCCCACAGCTCTTCTCACCAAGAGAAAACCACCCACAAAAATCCCATTACCACCCAAAAAAAAACACCCACACCACAAACTAGATCCAGAAAAGCTAAATTCATTATCCAAGATTATTATGAAGAAACACCTAACACATGACCTATCAAAACCACCACTACCACAACACCTTCCATCACATCTCTTCCATTAATCTTACCATCAACCACCACGGCCATAACCATCTTCTCACACCCATTGGAATTAGAAACTGTGTCACATGAGATACAATCTTTCTATTCCACAAAAGATCCAAACCAACTCACCTTCCCATCTTTGCATGATCTCCCAGAGCCTACAAATGTCAAAGAATATTTGGAGACAAAGCTTAAACAAGCAGAAATGATTGCAGCAAAAAGAAGTAAATGGAAAATGGATAAAGAAGCTCAACAAATTCTTTCTGAAGAGTTCACTAAAATGGACAGATTAGAAGATTTTGCCAAAGATATTAGCAAAAAGGCTTCACAAGGCCCTGTAAGTTACCCTAATCTCAAAAGAGCACTAAGGGAAGATTACATGGAGTACATAATGAAGAACAAGCCATACAAATCAACAAGAGCTCAATTCTCTAGATGGTCTATAAATTATGAGGATTGCGAAGCTAAAACTCAATCCTCATATCAATCCCACTCCTCCCAACTAGAGATCAGGAAAAAAGCCAACTAGAAAGACGGCTCTCTAGTTAAAAAGAATGAAGAAAGAAATTGTAGTTGTAGACTTTGGCTTTATGCAGTCAATGTATCAAACATCTTATTCTTATATGAGCCAGATTCCGTACACATATAATACTTTAGGTGTTTTCTCCCTTTGCATTTTTTCTTGAGTACCCTTTCTAACAACAAAACCACCAGCTGTGGCATACTTAAGATACAAAGCTTAAGAATCATCAAGACTTTCAAAAATCATGCCTATCTTTGGCTTTAGATATCCTTTAACATTAGGAATGTACAAAGTAAACCCATTTTTTTGTAAAATCCTTTCATTAGACGCAACAGGCTCACCTTTACAAATAGAAAAAAAAAAACACCATGATAATGAGAAAACATTCATACTGAAAGTAATTCATAGAAAGTACGGCAGAAGACGCCATGAAAAAATAATAAACACCACGACTGGAGTAAAAAAATTAGATTAAAACGCCAGATAAACGAATACAACTTGAAAATACACATTATGTGATAATACACGCCATGCATATATTTTATTCATATGTAATAATTCATTAAAACGCCAAAAGAAAATTATTACTGATAGAAAACATTATGTAGACAACGCCATGCACATACAACATTAATTAACAAAATTTAATACCGATTGAAAAAACATTCATATTATATCAATTGAAAATGCCTTAAAAACCATAACCGATTTATGTAGAATGCGTTAACATAGTGAGACATCTATAAAATAAACAAAAATGCCAAAAAAGAGAAGAAAACTTGTTGTACCTACAAGCGAACATATGATATTCAAAAGCCAAAACATGACCTCTTGACCAAGAAATAAACAATAGATATAGCATTCTCCTCTAAAAATAGTGAACCTTGAACACTAATCAGAGTATCTTTTTGAAGACATCCAAAGATCTGTTTGAAGCCTTGGAACCACTGTTGAAGAAGAAGAAGAAACCGTTGTTCAAGGAGAAAGCTCTGTTGAAGCAAGCACTGATCATGAACACCAAACATCTTTTGTGGCCAAACATATGTTTGATACAAGCCAACAATAATTTGAAGAACAGAGGTTCTTACGTGCAACAAGATAATTCAGATAGACACGGAGGATATGGTGGTGAGCCTCCATTCAAAACATCTTATTATGGTGAACAACATCCTAACCCGAGTAACCCGTTCGACGGAGGATACGATGATGAGCCTCCGAACACACCACTATAAGATGATTTTCAACCCTCTAACCCGGGCGACGGAGGATACAATGATGAGCCTCCGAACACACCACTATAAGATGATTTTCAACCCTCTAACCCGGGCAATCCTTTTCAAATTAAGCAGTTATCACATTAATATTTGTATTATTGTTAGAATTATTAATATTCATATTTGTATTATTGTTAAAATATTATTAATATTATTGTTAACATTTGTATTATTTTTATAATATAATTATTAATCGTATTTGTATTATTGTTAGAATTATTAATATTATTATTATTGTTAAATTAAAATTTGAATTATTGTTAAAATATTATTAATATTATTGTTAATATGTATTATTGTTAAAATTTGTATTATTGTTAAAATATTATTAATATTATTATTATTATTATTATTATTTTTATTATTATTGTTGTTAATATTAATATTGTATTATTAACAATGTTAATATTAATAACGTAACTGTTTTTTAGAGTTCCATGTCTCTAATTGATCTGAAGAATTGGGTACAAGAAAGGGGAAACGAGAATGGTTACGTTATTGTGACCCATCGATCAAAGAATATTGGTGGTAGTACGGGGATGGTATGGCTTGTGTGCAACCATGGTGGTGAGCACCGTAGTAAAGCAACAATTAGGAAAGCTGGCAGCAAAACAATTGGTTTGTCATTTTCATTACTCGCGGTGCGGGACGTGATGAATGACACCTGGGAGTTAGTAGTGGAAGACCCGAAACATAACCACGAACTTGCGTAGAGTCTGTTGGGCCACGCGTTTCTGGGAAGATTTACTGAATGCATATACAACCTGGTGGAGCAGCTGACAGCTCGAAACATGGAACCACGTAACATTTTTCAAACCTTAAGAAAGTAGTACCCCGATAGCCTCCATGTTTAGAAATACGTGCAAAATGCGGTTCATAAAATTAGAGCATCACAGATGGACAACAGGAATCCAGAATATGAAAACCAATTCATTTACGAGACCCGGCGGGAACCCAGAATAGATGTCATAACAGAGCTTTTCTTTGTTCATCCCCAGTCGAGTACTATGTGGTGTGCATTCCCGCACGTGCTGTTGATCAACGCGACGTACAAAACAAGCATCTACAACATGCCATTGGTCCATGTTGTGGGTTTGACGTCGACCAACAAGTCTTTTTGTATCGCGCATGTCGTTATTTGCAAAGAATGAAGTGATAACTTCGTGTGGGTGCTTCAAAGGATCAAGTCAATGTTGCATGAATGTATGCAACCACGTGTGATAGGAATGGATAGAGAGCTAGCCGTAACTAACATGTGTGCTAAAGTATTCCCGAACACCTCTAGGTATCTACGCCGGTTTCATATCGAATAAAATATCTATAAACATTGCAAGCAAGGCTTCAATAAAGAAGATTGGGAGAAATTTTTTTCGTACTTGTGGACATTGTGCGAGTCTCCTTCAGAGCCCATATACGACTACATCTTGCGGAAGATGTATAACCGACTTGTGGCTTGCAACCATTTAATTAAGCGTGTCTTCAACAAATAACTCACACATTCAATTATATTTACACACATTTACATTTAGTTTATTATTTAACTTTTGTAGGGTTCTTTAATTATGAGTACGATAACTGGCTCAAAAACTATAAAAAAATGTTTGTTTTTGCGTAGACTATCGCAACTTTGGTCAATGCACCACTAACAAAGTTGAGAGCCAACACGCTAATTTGAAGACATAAGTTCGAGATAGGAGTTCGTTGGATTGAATAGTGGGATGTGTCATAGATATAGTTGCAACATAGATCGGAGAAATAAAAAAGGTTTCCAAGAAAGAATCGAAAAAACGATGAACCACCACAGACTACCACTGTTTGACAACCTGCATGGAAGCTTTCCCATAAAGCACTTGACTTGCTGGAAGGAGAGCTATTAAGGAAGCTAGAGGTGTTGTAGAAACTTAAAAGATCATGTGGTTGCCATATGTGGATTAGTTTTAGGTTGTCGTGTGATTGTAGGCTACAAAAGTATAGACGTACAGGTAAAAAATCTTAAACCTACAAACATTTTGTAATTTAGTACAGTTTTAGCAGCTTATACATTGTATTTGATTTAACTGTGCAGAGAGTAAAATATAACTCGAAAACTTTGATGTATTCTCGTGTAAGCTTGACTTACTACTGTGTAAACTGATAGATGAGGAGGTCGATGTGGTAGAAGAGCTAAATCTTGTGCGGCAACAATTAGAGTCCAGCAAGATACTTGTGGTCGGCCAACATCAAAGAATGTACAACAAAGGTTAGAAGAAGATGCGAGTATAGACGAAGCTGCGAGAAACATCTCCTTTGTTGACGCTAGCAACATATATGCAGGTTCCCAACAAAAGAGGTACGATGCTCCCCAACATTGCTCATATGTACCGTCACATGGCTCTCGTGGAACTGGTTTCGTTGTAAAGTCTGAAAAACCCAAACTGCAAGGAAGCCATTCAACGACTTCCAAAAAAAAGATACACGAGATGATCATGGGTTTCCATTAATAAAGGGGTCGAGAACTTATCAACCATCAAAAAGTTTAAGCCACAGATTCCATCAATGTTACACCGTTACATCTCGTGGACACAAGATGTCAGGCCAGACGATCATTGTGGGTTTCGGTCTACGACTGTCAGGTTAGGTTTTGGGGAATACCTATGGCCCCGTGTTCGAAAGGATCTAGTCTGGAGATGGAACATAACGTATCGAAATGGTGGTGTATATTCGAAACATGGGACGAAGGACATTTTAGCTGGCTACGTAGAAGCCTAACTTGGCATTCAGTGGAAGGTTGTCCCGAGAGTCACTGGATAGAAATGCCCCAAGCAGGGCTTCTCCTAGCGCAAAGGTAGTATGTCGTCGTCCACGTGTTAAGCATCAAAGGGAGTTGTACTTTCTTCCCGTTATTGGATGCTCCTGATGAGCCACAACCTCAAGTGATAACACTTGTACATGTTCACAGGGGACACTTCATACATGCAAAGTTGGAAGGGGACTATCCCATGCCTTCAGTGAACCAACTATAGTCAATCAACCAATCAGTCGTTGCGGAACAATGGGAAGAAATGTATAGGTCGCGGTTACAACACTACGCATCGATGTTGGATCGGGAAACCGACCCAGACCCGATTATAAATCTTATCGAAGCTTAAACAAAAATTTGTATTATTGTAAATATTTGTATTATTTTTAATATTTGTATTATTGTTAGTATTCTAATTATTTTAAAATTATTAATATTTTTATTTTTGTTAATATTAATATTTGTATTATTGTTAAAATATTGATAATATTACAATATTAACAATAACAATAATATTATTAACAATAATACACACATTTATAATTTATATTATTAACAATGTAAATTATAATCGTTTTTATAATTAAATACAGGATTAAAAAATATAAAATAAATCTGACAGTTTATATAACTCGCGTATAGAACCTTATGACGCGTATAAGGGCTTCAAAATGACCAAAGAACCTCTGGATCAGGCTGCGCATAGCCATATACAAGGGACAAAAAAGTAATTTGGCAGTTTATATACGCATCGTATAGAGCCCTACGATGTGTATATAAGGGGCAGAGAAATTCCCCCCAAAACAGAGCTTTAAAATTTTCAATTTATTAAATTATTATTATACCATGGATCAAGCCTCATATAGACCTTTTCCAGGGGTATAATGGTAATTTTCCACGATAAAAGCATCTTTGACTTTATGAAAATTACCATTATACCCCTGGAAAAGATCTATACGAGACGTGATCCAGGGGTATAATAGTCCATTTACAACCTTTATATACGTTGCGTATAGATCTATATGCAGCGTATAGTAGTTCGTATAACCCAACTGATTCCCATACGATGTTAAGTATACTCAAACAAAAATTACACCCCCAATACGATAAAACATATGGCGATTTCATATTTGAAGCATTCAATATGTACATTTTCAACCCTTTTTCATAACGAGTGAATAATAATCATTAAAAACAAAAAATAAAAATTTCGACGTCGAAGTAATGAGCGTATAATAATCATTAAAAAATAAAAAATGTATTATTTCGACTTTGACGTCGAAGTCGTCGTAACGAGCGTATGTCCGTAACGAGCGTCAAAACCGTAACGAATCGTTAATATATAATATTATTATTATATCATCATAATAAGCGTACGTCCGTAACGAGCGTATAATAATCATTAAAAAATAAAAAATATTATTTGGACTTCGACATTGAAGTCGACGTAACAAGGGTATGTCCGTAACGAGCGTCGAATCCATAACGAATCCTAACTATATAATATTATTAGTCGTAAAAAAATTAAAAAAAAATCTACTTCGACGTCGAAGTCGTCGTAACGAGTGTCCACCGTCCTAAAAATATAATCTTATTTATTATGTCATCTTTGACGTCGTAGTCGGCGTCCCAAGCGTATAGCGGACTAAAAATCATTACTAAGATATTATATCCGATTCGAAGTCTCGATCGACGTAACGTAACGAGCGTCCACCATCCTAAATATATAATATGTATTTATTATGCCGAGCATATAATGGGCTAAAAAACATAATCAAAATATTATAACAGACTAAAAATATATTATATTTTTTATTTTCAGGATGATGACGGACGATGACATGTATGACCAGCTCTAGCTGCAGGAGCAGGTGGAGCAGCAGCCGCAGCGTCAGCCGACACATCCACTTTTGGTCGTTGCGCCAAGCTTAGGAGGATGCATGTCGGTGGACACTGGGAGGTTTATTAGCAGTCTCTTCAGACCCCATGGAGGCGGATAGGGCGCAAGAGTTTTTTCCTGCTGGTTCACCGTGAGGTCAGCTTTTTGAGTTATCACATATGCCGAGCTACAGAGAGATTCTCGTCGAGGTTCTGTCGTCGTTTGAGTTTCGTCCTCGTTGGGCAGACCAACCTGTGGACCCGGCGCACCCCCTCTTCCGAGGTTTCTTCCCGCCTGCCTTGCCAGGCGCATGCTATGTCGCTTTCATAGTTTGCGATTAGCTGCGGTTTATACTAGGAGGCTGAGATCGCTACAGATCTCTATACGCATGTACGTTTAATTTTATATTTGTATTGTTCTTATTATTATTTTAATATATAACATTCAACATTTAATATTAATGGGGACCGCTAAAATGAAAACCATCTCCAGTTGTAAGAACCATGAGAACTACACCGTACGGGGCGAGTTGGACCAAAATTTTTTTTCATAAACATAGATGCGTGTATTATAAACACATTTGTAAAAAAAAAATTCAAAAAAAAATGTCGTGTGTGTAGTTTTGAGCACCACAAGTTTGTGTTTACGGGTACCGTAAATTTTAAATAAAATTTACATTACCTGTGAAAACAAACTTGTGGTGCTCAAAACTACACTCACGACTTTTTTTTTTTTTTGAATTTTTTTTTTACAAATGTGTTTATAATACACGCATCTACGTTTATGAAAAAAAAATTTGGTCCAACTCGCGCCGGATCAAAAAAGTCTCATGGTTCTTACAACTGGAGGTGGTTTTCATTTTAGCGGTCCCCTAATATTAATAATGTTTAATAAACATATGTGTAAACAAGGGTTGGTGATGGTTCATAAATCCACGCTTTTAGGGTTTTGGGGTGTGATTGTAGAAAACGAGTCTTAGGACCACGTGAACTCCAAGGGGAGGGTTTTGTGTATTATTGACCCGCTTTACAGGCACGTTAGTTATTATTGTTAATATTACTTATAATTGTGTGAATATTATTATTGACTAGTCTCCTCTGTGCAGGTATCTTCATAGGGCGATCTTCTCTTCCATGACTGTAACACCCCGAAAATATAAAACCTAATATTAAATTTATAAAGTACAAATTTAACGAGAATTTACTAATTAGGAATTTTAACCTAGTTAGTTATTTTCTTCAAAATGGTTCATTACATGGTTAAAGGCTAACCAACTATATGTTGAACAAAGTAGAGGGACCTTAGTTGTTAATTCTGAAAACTTAATTAAATGGAACAATAAAAATAAACCAAACACCCCAAATCTGGGTGTTGGTCGATCAAAGAGAAGCAGGGGGCGACAACCCCTTTCCAAAAACCATAATCTCACCAAAACAATCAAATTGAGGGCTCAAATCTGATCAAAAACGAAATCTGAACATAGAACAGTGATCCTCATCACAAGAGGATTACAAGGTATGTAAAAATTCGTGTTAATCCTTTGTTTGAAATTCTCATGATTTTGGAAAATCTAAGATTAGATGTTGCATGTGTGTTGTTTGATTTGATTAGAGATGATGTAGTGTTTAGAAGTGAAACCTAGACAACTACATATGAAATCATGTCCAATTTCAAGAAATTCCATGAACACCTTGAAGGTGGGTTATGGGTTTTACAAGATGAAGATGAACACTACGGTTTAGGATGATTATTCTAGTGTAATTTGATTATTTAAAGTGATTCCAGAAAGATATGATGCTTAAAACACTATAGGAGGGCTTTATTGTTGTCAAGTTAGCTAATTAGCAAGCTAAGAAGTTGATTACTAAAGGTATAAAAATTCTGCATATGAAGTGTTTGTTGAAATGCCTCAAAGAAGACTTGAAAATTAGAATTTTGTGGTTAAAACGCCTAATCGTGATGTTTTAACTATTATGTGAAATATGGTTTACAAAGAGTTCTAAACAAGATAACATTGAACTCTATAGGTCAAGATACCGGAACGTCGAGTGGACAAGCCGGTGGTGACTCACGGTTGAAGGGCGTGCGCTAAGGTATGTAACTTGACCCGTTACATTTATTATTTCGGATGATTCAAATATGTAATTGAATTTTGAATAAGAGTTGTTTTGAATTAAGCATTGAAGTCGTTATATTGATTGATTTATTAAATTCGGTTGGTACCCGTTGGTAGTCGTCATATAGAAGGATTCTTTAGACGAGCCAAACGGGTCGAATAATCAAGTAAAACATGATTTATATTCCGGAAATATGATAGATTGTTAGACGCTATTGGTTAATATTTATCACATATTAGAAATACCAAATGTGGATGTAATGGGTTGTTAGAAAGGCAAATTACAAGTTTGGTTTGAAGGAAATGAACTAAACGAAACAAGACATGGATTCCCAGGACTTACCGTAAATTACGGTAATACCGTAATTTACGGTATAGGTCATACATGTTACGGTGATTAGCCCCTGATTTACGGTGACCAGAAATTCTCAGGGCTCACCGTAAATTACGGTGATGCCGTAATTTACGGTGGATCCAGGAAAGTTGTTTTGTTTTTATTATTTCAAATGTGATGTTCAACCTAGTGATTATATTATACGATAACATCAAAACTAATGTTTTAAATGGTTTTGATCGTAGGTAAATTGGCAAATCTTACGGGTGGCGATCAAGTGATTTTTGAAGAACCGAACACTACATGTCTAAGCTTCCGCTACGTTTTGAATCTTTAAAAACTTTTGTATATGGGATGTAAACAGGTTTTGAACATCTTTCAATTTACAAACGATTAATCTTAGTTATTAGTTGACTAAGTTTGATGTAAATTATGAACTTTGATATGATAGTCAGGTTTTGTAAAAAAAAAATTCATTTTTTTTTATTTAGAAAGGGTACAAACTATTATGAACATCAAGGGTATAAATTTAGGGTGTTACAAGTTGGTAATCAGAGCTCAAGGTTGTCAATAAGTGTTCGGTTCAAGCTTGATCGATCGTCCGGTAAGAATTAACTTATTTTGTTAATAAATTATGTACTATGTATAAAAAAAAATAATAATAATATATGATGAACAAGTATGCATGAAAAGAGTATGTAAGCTCACTCAAAAACAAGAAATGCATGAAACAAGAATTATTAAATCAAGTTACGGACTTGATTTAATAGAAACAAGAATGATAAAATCAAGTTACGAACTTGATTGAATTGAAACAAGAATGATTGAATCAAGTTATGAACTTGATTAAATCAAAACAAGTAAAGCAAGTGTTATAAATGAAATGTTTAACAATCTATGTAAACATTTCAGAAATAGAGATGGCTGATGGAGGTAATGATAATGCGGTGCCAAGAGTCACCGAACAAATGAGAGAAGTGATTGCCGAAGAGGTTGGAAGGGCGATCGAAAACAGTTTGTCGGGCTTTATTGATAAAATTCAAAACACGGTTTTATCAATAGTGGAAGGGAGAATCAAGAAATTGGAAGATGATTCCAATTCAACAAAGGAAAAGCATGGTGGACGAAAGCCTTGTTCATACAAGGAATTCATGGCATGTAAACCACCAATATATAATGGGGAGGTTGATCCAATCGTGTGCCAACGATGGCTAAGTGATATCGAAGGAGTGTTCGAGAGAACTCATTGTGATGAAAATGACTACGTAGCTTATGGTACGGGTCAATTAAGAGGCCAAGCGAAAGACTGGTGGGATAACAAAAAGAAGGAGGTTGGGAGTGAAGTAGCTAAGGCCATGACATGGGAGGAGTTTAAGACGCCATTTCTTAAACACCATAGTCCCAAGGCGGTCATAAATAAAATCAAGGAAGAGTTCATGCAACTCAGACACAAAGGTGAATCCATAGACAAGATCACGGGAATGTTTATGGAGAAGATGAAGTTCTGTGATGATTTGATAACGAATGAAGAGCAAAAGGTCTATTATTATCATAACATGCTAAGCGCGGAATATAGAGAGTTCATAACCCCTTCAAAGTACGAGACCCTTACCGAGATTGTCAATGCTGCTCGGGAAAGGGAGATTGAATTGAAGAAGAGTATAGAACGGGGTGAACGAAGGGCACAAGATGTGAATCCAAGCCCTGCCAAGAAAGCAAGAACGAATGAATCAGCAAAGAAATCAGATGCTAAAGGTGGTACATCAGGTTGCAAAATTTGTGGGAAAAATCATAAAGGCGAATGTCGTTACAAGGATAAGCCTTGTCCCATATGCAAGAAAACGGGACATATGGCTATGTCGTGCCCGGAGAAAGTGACGGTTTGTTACAATTGTTATCGAACGGGTCACAAAAAGTCGGAATGCCCGGAACTGGTTGGAAAGAAAGAGGGGCAGGAACCGAAAGGTGAAGCCCCAAAAGCAAAGGCAAGATCTTTTCAATTAACCGCCGCAGAAGCGAAGACTGAACCTGACGTGGTCTCAGGTATATTTGCTGTAAATTCAATTCCCGCACACGTGTTATTTGATACGGGTGCGAATAAATCCTTTGTTTCATATGGGTTTATTCGACATCCTTCATTTGTTCTAACCAAATTACCTGTGCCTTTAGAAGTAGAGATAGGTAATAACAAACGCTTTATTGTTTGTGATGTATGTGAAAATTGTAAACTGAGCATCGACGATGAAGAATATCTGATAAATCTAATCCCGATGTCGATGGGAGAATTCCAAGTAGTCGTGGGGATGGATTGGCTATCTCAATACCATGCAAAGGTCGTGTGTTTTCGCAAAGAGATAAAACTAACATCTCCGAGCGGAAAACACGTCACCATTTATGGCAAAAAAGGAGGCAACCCCAGAGTATGTTCGATGTTGAAAGCTCACAAGCTAATGAAGCGAGGATGCAAGGCATTCATAATATACGCTAATGAACCCGAGAAAGAATCACGAAAGATTGGAGATGTACCAGTAGTACGAGATTATGAAGACGTTTTTCCGGAAGATTTACCGGGGATACCGCCTGAACGGGAAGTAGAGTTCGGGATCGAATTGATTCCGGGCGCGAAACCCGTAGCAAAAGCCCCGTACCGACTTGCACCGTCGGAACTACAAGAGTTGATGTCTCAAATCCAAGACTTGCTTGACAAGGGATTCATAAGGCCGAGTGTGTCTCCTTGGGGCGCACCAGTATTGTTCGTGAGGAAGAAAGACGGGAGTATGCGTATGTGTATTGATTACCGGGAGTTAAACAAACTCACGGTAAAGAACCGATACCCGCTCCCGAGGATAGATGATTTATTCGACCAACTACAAGGTGCGAATTGGTTTTCCAAAATTGACCTTAGATCGGGGTATCATCAACTAAAGGTCAAAGAAGAAGATGTGCCGAAGACGGCTTTCCGCACGAGATACGGACATTACGAATTCCTCGTGATGTCATTTGGGCTAACAAATGCACCCGCTGCTTTCATGGACCTCATGAACCGGGTTTGCAAGCCAATATTGGATAAGTCGGTCATCGTGTTTATCGATGATATCTTGGTGTACTCGAAAAGTGAAGCTGAGCACGCGAATCACTTACAAGAAGTGTTAGAGACACTTAGGCGAGAGAAGTTATATGCAAAATTCTCTAAATGTGCCTTTTGGTTACGAGAGGTTCAATTTTTAGGCCATGTCATAAATGCCGATGGAGTATTGGTGGATCCGTCAAAGATAGAGGCTGTGTCAAAATGGAAACCCCCGAAGAACCCTTCAGAAATTAGAAGCTTTTTGGGGCTTGCAGGGTACTATAGGAGATTCATTCAAGATTTCTCCAAGATTGCGTCGCCGCTAACGAAGCTAACCCAAAAGAAAGCAAGGTTTATTTGGGGAACCGATCAAGAAAAAGCGTTTCAAACGCTAAAAGAAAAGCTAACTCAAGCTCCGGTACTGACATTGCCGGACGGAGTCGAAGACATGGTGGTTTATTCGGATGCTTCATTATCAGGGCTCGGTTGCGTGTTGATGCAACGGGGCAAGGTGATAGCCTATGCCTCGAGACAATTGAAGATACACGAGAAGAAATATCCCACGCACGATCTCGAGTTGGCAGCGGTGGTATTTGCATTAAAAATATGGAGGCATTACTTGTATGGGGTAAAATGCACCATATTCACCGACCACAAGAGTTTGAAATACTTCTTCGATCAGAAAGAGTTAAATATGCGACAGAGGCGTTGGCTGGAAACGGTGAAAGACTATGATTGTGAGATACATTATCACCCCGGAAAAGCAAATGTGGTAGCGGACGCTTTGAGCAGAAAAGCAGATTATGTCCCGATACGAGTAAGATCGATGCAACTTGTGGTAACCTCGGGTATACTTGAACGTATTCGAGAGGCGCAATTAGAAGCAGTAAAAGAAGAGAATTGGAAGAAAGAAAGAATAATTGGTCAATTGAAAGATTTGTCGGAAGGGAATCATGGGTTGAAGACTCGATACGGAAGGATTTGGGTTCCACATACTTGTGGAGTAAAGGCGCTTCTACTTAACGAAGCTCATAAATCCCGTTATTCGATTCATCCGGGTGCAACCAAGATGTATAATGATTTGAAACAAAATTATTGGTGGCCCGGAATGAAGAGGGACGTGGCGAAATATGTGGAAAAATGCTTGACATGTTTACAAGTCAAGGCGGAGCACCAGAAACCATATGGCAAACTCCAACCGTTAGAAATTCCGGTTTGGAAATGGGAACATATTACAATGGACCTGTTGACCAAGTTGCCTAAGACGAATCGTGGTTTTGATGCCATATGGGTAGTGGTGGATAGATTGACGAAAAGTGCTCACTTCATTCCGATTCGTGAGACTTATACGTCAGAAAAGATGTCAGAAGTCTATACCAATGAAATCATAGCACGTCATGGAGTGCCGGTGTCCATCGTGTCGGATAGGGATACCCGGTTTACTTCGAATTTCTGGCGTGATTTCCAAGAACAAATGGGGACCAAATTGTTCATTAGCACTGCGTACCATCCTCAAACGGATGGACAAAGTGAAAGAACGATACAAATATTGGGAGACATGCTACGAGCGTGTATAATCGATTTTGGAGGCAGTTGGGATGTTCACCTACCGTTAGTCGAGTTTTCGTATAACAACAGTTACCAATCTAGCATTAAAATGGCACCATACGAAATGCTTTACGGTAGGAAGTGTCGAACCCCGGTATGTTGGGGTGAAGTGGGTCCACGCGAACTCGCCCACCAAGATATAGTACGAGCCACGAATGAAAAGATCGATAAAGTTCGGGCACACTTGAAAGCGGCTCAAGACAGGCAAAATGCGTATGTTGATAAAAGGAAAAGGCCGATTGAATTCCAAGTTGGTGACAAGGTCATGCTAAAAGTCTCCCCATGGAAAGGCGTTATTAGATTCAGAAAAAGGGGGAAGCTAAGCCCAAGGTTTATTGGACCATTTAAAATTATCGGGAAAGTTGGCAAGGTAGCTTTCCGCCTTGAATTACCGGAGGAGTTAAGTGGAATCTATGGCACGTTCCACGTGTCGCAATTAAGAAAGTGCCTAGCAGACGAAACGACCTATATCCATTACGATGATATCGAAGTGGATAATAGTCTGAATTACGCTGTGAGACCGTTGGAGATTTTAGATCGAAAAGTCAAACACTTACGAAATAGACAAATTGATCAAGTCAAAGTCAAATGGGAGCATAGAAAAGGTTCGGACACTACGTGGGAGTCCGAAGAGGAGATGCGACGTCTCCACCCTACATTATTCGGTACGTATAACGGTTTCGGGGACGAAACCCTTGTAAGGGGGGTGGACTTGTAACACCCCGAAAATATAAAACCTAATATTAAATTTATAAAGTACAAATTTAACGAGAATTTACTAATTAGGAATTTTAACCTAGTTAGTTATTTTCTTCAAAATGGTTCATTACATGGTTAAAGGCTAACCAACTATATGTTGAACAAAGTAGAGGGACCTTAGTTGTTAATTCTGAAAACTTAATTAAATGGAACAATAAAAATAAACCAAACACCCCAAATCTGGGTGTTGGTCGATCAAAGAGAAGCAGGGGGCAACAACCCCTTTCCAAAAACCATAATCTCACTAAAACAATCAAATTGAGGGCTCAAATCTGATCAAAAACGAAATCTGAACATAGAACAGTGATCCTCATCACAAGAGGATTACAAGGTATGTAAAAATTCGTGTTAATCCTTTGTTTGAAATTCTCATGATTTTGGAAAATCTAAGATTAGATGTTGCATGTGTGTTGTTTGATTTGATTAGAGATGATGTAGTGTTTAGAAGTGAAACCTAGACAACTACATATGAAATCATGTCCAATTTCAAGAAATTCCATGAACACCTTGAAGGTGGGTTATGGGTTTTACAAGATGAAGATGAACACTAGGGTTTAGGATGATTATTCTAGTGTAATTTGATTATTTAAAGTGATTCCAGAAAGATATGATGCTTAAAACACTATAGGAGGGCTTTATTGTTGTCAAGTTAGCTAATTAGCAAGCTAAGAAGTTGATTACTAAAGGTATAAAAATTCTGCATATGAAGTGTTTGTTGAAATGCCTCAAAGAAGACTTGAAAATTAGAATTTTGTGGTTAAAACGCCTAATCGTGATGTTTTAACTATTATGTGAAATATGGTTTACAAAGAGTTCTAAACAAGATAACATTGAACTCTATAGGTCAAGATACCGGAACGTCGAGTGGACAAGCCGGTGGTGACTCACGGTTGAAGGGCGTGCGCTAAGGTATGTAACTTGACCCGTTACATTTATTATTTCGGATGATTCAAATATGTAATTGAATTTTGAATAAGAGTTGTTTTGAATTAAGCATTGAAGTCGTTATATTGATTGATTTATTAAATTCGGTTGGTACCCATTGGTAGTCGTCATATAGAAGGATTCTTTAGACGAGCCAAACGGGTCGAATAATCAAGTAAAACATGATTTATATTCCGGAAATATATATGATAGATTGTTAGACGCTATTGGTTAATATTTATCACATATTAGAAATACCAAATGTGGATGTAATGGGTTGTTAGAAAGGCAAATTACAAGTTTGGTTTGAAGGAAATGAACTAAACGAAACAAGACATGGATTCCCAGGACTTACCGTAAATTACGGTAATACCGTAATTTACGGTATAGGTCATACATGTTACGGTGATTAGCCCCTGATTTACGGTGACCAGAAATTCTCAGGGCTCACCGTAAATTACGGTGATGCCGTAATTTACGGTGGATCCAGGAAAGTTGTTTTGTTTTTATTATTTCAAATGTGATGTTCAACCTAGTGATTATATTATACGATAACATCAAAACTAATGTTTTAAATGGTTTTGATCGTAGGTAAATTGGCAAATCTTACGGGTGGCGATCAAGTGATTTTTGAAGAACCGAACACTACATGTCTAAGCTTCCGCTACGTTTTGAATCTTTAAAAACTTTTGTATATGGGATGTAAACATGTTTTGAACATCTTTCAATTTACAAACGATTAATCTTAGTTATTAGTTGACTAAGTTTGATGTAAATTATGAACTTTGATATGATAGTCAGGTTTTGTAAAAAAAAATTCATTTTTTTTTATTTAGAAAGGGTACAAACTATTATGAACATCAAGGGTATAAATTTAGGGTGTTACAATGACTGCTCGTGGGAAGAGTCGGGAGTGGTGTACGAGCGGGGATCTATTTATTCCTTTATTGCCTCTTGTACAAGAGGTTGTGCACCTTAGCACACGGGTTAGCGAAATACTTCGCCTCCACAAAGCCCTTTCGTTTAACTATCACCCGGAGGGTGACCAGCAATTACTACCGACGATATAGCCGAAGAGGTTGGAGATGAGCATGATATCCGGAATGAAGATTGTTCGGAAGTTCCCATCCCACGGGAAGCGTTTGCGTAGTAAGGACGGCCACCCCTTCGTGCCGAGCCGGCTGCCGGAACAGTTCGACCCGGTATATCCGCCACCCGTGCCGAGCGCGTTAAGGACGACCACCCCTTTGTTATGTATTTAGTATTTAGTTATATTTTATCTTTTATTATGTATGTACAAACTTATGTTATGTATATCAAACTTATGTTGTATATATCATAGTCAGTCGTATTTAAACAGTATAGTATTTTAATTTAAACGGTATAGTATGGAAACGGTATAATATATTCGAATCGTACCTGAGTATTTCAAAATAAATAACGGTATAAAAATGTTAAACTGGTGTAATATTTTAATTTAAACGATATAGTATTCAAACCATACACGAGTATTTCAAAATAATTAACGGTATAATATTTTAAACTTTTATAGTACTTGAATCGCACCCAGACTTGGTATAATATTTTAATTTAAACGATAACGATATAATATATTTGAACAGTATCAAAGTTTTTCAAAAAAAAAATTAACGATATATAGTATTAATGGTATTACATTAACGGTATAATATTTTAAATGATTTAATGTTGGAACTGAGTGAGAATTTATAACACCAAATTCACAAAACATAATTATGATGGGTTATGTAAATTTCATATAGCTCTATAAGCAGCGTATATAAAAACCCTAGTATTATGTGTTGATGAGTATTGGGCAGGCGCTGAAATCCATACATTCTATACGCTGCGTATAGCTCTATACGCAGTATATATAAACCCTAAGTGTGCAAATAGACGGCCACATTATGCCAATAGTTAGAGCCTTATTATTATTAGATGTTTTGAGATATAAACTATGAAACTTCAAGTAACTTATTTTGTTAGGATCAATTCTTTTTACAGAAAAAAAAAAGTGACTTTGTTATCAAAATTAGTTTATCTTGTGATAGACTTCTCTTCTTTTAATAGATTAAAATAAAAACTCTAAAACACAAAAAAAAAATAATAATAATAAGTGCTTCAAATATATATCTTTAAATTATTTTAATAGAAAAAAACATAAAGAAATAAGAATAGTGAAATGCAAAAAGTTGGTATATATATTTTCCCTAAGCATTAATTTTTTTTTATTTTTACTATTAGTAAGACTTAAATCTATAACCCTCCAACCCTAGTAATAACAACAACAACAATAATAACATAAGAAATCATGTATAAGAGAGGAATTTTGTACGAGGTGTAGGAGAGAAGCATGACCACACATTTGTTTTGCTCAATTTAAGAAGGGAAGGGTATGATGGTCTTTTATCCTTTCAACTAGTTTCCACCTTGATTTTCAAACGGCTATAGCTTTTTCATACGTTAATATTTAAAAAAAATTACATCGTATTAACAAGCATTTCATTCTCTTTAATTCGAGCAGGCTATTGCTATAGTGTTCTTAAAAATAATTTACAGGACTTTAAATACTCATTACGTGATTACGTGATTTTGAATACCCAGTACCTATTACGTGATTTTGAATACTCAGTACCAATAACGTGATTTTGAATACCCGGTACATGACTACGTGATTTTTGAATACCCTTTACGTGATTACACATTCAACATAAATCATTACGCATTCAATGTAAATTCATTACGTAATTACACATTCAATATGATTTGTTATAATTAATATTAATACAATTATGCTTATTACGTGATTACATATTCTATGATAAGAACTTGATTGTTTATGCTTTATTACGTGGTTAAATATCTAATATACGACATTATGTTGTTATTATAGGTTGGTTTGGCTAATGTTTTGTATATAATTTATCCTTAATACGTGATTATACTTGAAATATTAGGTATTCCATATGAAATATTATGTATTACGTGTTTTGTTTTTACGTAATCACTCAGTAGGGTTTCACATAAATACTATAATAAAATCACGTAATCAAGAAATGAGAATTTAAAATCATCTAGTCACGTAATAATACATAGTCAACTATTGTTACGTAATTACGTAATCACTTAGTGGGGTTTCACATAAAATACTATAATGAAATCAAGTAATCAGGTAATGGGTATTCAAAATCACATAGTTACTTACTAGTATTTAAAATCATGTAATCACGTAAATGGGTATTCAAAATCCTGCAATATTTTTTTAAAGAAAAATATAGCAATATGCTACTTGAATTAAAGAGAATTGAATGCTCGTTAATACGGTGTAATTTTTATAAAAAAAAAATATTAACTTGTGAAATGTTATAGCCGTTTGAAAATCAAGTGGAAGTGAGTTTATGAGTCAACAATGTTAGATTTTCTTATTTTACATTTTTCCCCGCTTATTTCCCTTGTTTTTAGTTATGTGAATTCTATATTTGGGACCACTTAATCTCAACCATTGACATTGCAAATCAATGGTTAAACTTATCTCCTACACTTCGTACAATTCTTTCCTCTTGTACAATAACATTTCTCATAATAATAATATTTAAATTATCTGGCAATATTTTTTAACAAGATAATATGCTTAGTAACTAAAATAATCTTAAATACTTTGTTTCGTGGCTTATGTGTTGGTGATGTAAGCGCATTTAGAAAAGACATCTTTTTGGGTGTTTGTGGCTGATAAGCGCATTTAGAAAAGGTGTTTGTGGCTGATTAATCTTCTACTCCAAAGTGGTTTGAATCCCTGTTTCCTGAATTTACTATGTACACCACTACCATTATTTACCAACTATCGATTTATGTCTATTTATGCTTAAAAGCAAACACATTCTTTATCTTAGTTAAAAAAGATAGATATCTTAACGCACTTATCTAAAATTTATGGCCGTGGTTCATTTTTTAAGCAAGGCTTTTAAAGATTTAAAAACTTTTAATTATTGGGCAAAGGTTAGTTTCAAACAATTCAGACATATTAAATTAGTTTTCTATTTTGTGGCTTGGGATCGAATAGGTAAAACTCAATCAAATTGTAAAGATTCACTAGGCAAGTTTCTTGTTTAGATGGAGCATGATCCTTTAGAGTTTTTCTACTTTTAAATTTGGCAATCCAAAAAAAAAATTGTCAGTGAGCACCAAAAATAATTGGATTAGAACGAAACAATTCAAGAAAGCATGACTTGACAACCAGATCATGTTTATTACATTTGTTTTTAATACCTTTGGTTTTCTAGCGCCAGAGGTTGTAGACCTACTTAGTCGAGTTCAAATGCATAGTAATGTTATGACCACGAGATCTATGGACGTACTTTTTAAAAAACTTAGTTTTGCTATTTAAAAAGGGGTAGCGGCGCAACTTGTTACCCGTTTACCAACTCTCTCGATGTAAATTCATAATTTTAGTTCTAAAGTAAAGTTATTCAAGATAATCGACGGAAAAATAAAAAGACATATTGGTTACTTTTCTTGTGATTGTTAAAGTTCTCTTACATTTATGAATTCTCCTGTAATCAAAGAACATAAGCCACACCTTTTCTAGACTTATTTTCTCTACGTACGTTCTAGATTTTTTTTCATATTTTTGTGCGCAATACTTTCTTCTTCTCTTCTACATATATACAAAACAAACTGATTATGGTATTTTTTTCTATGATTTTAAGTACACGTATGAATCGTCAAGAATCAAGGCCAATATATGATACTCTACATTTTAAATTCATGTTATAAACCACTCTTAGATACATAAATTTCTAGATCCAGTTAGATCAGTTGTTCGGAAATTACAAAACCACGTGGTCTTTTACGTAGATGCAAATATTGACGGTGTGTTAGTGTGTGTCTATATGCATGTATG
Organism: Helianthus tuberosus; assembly: GCA_030545235.1. Classification (NCBI taxonomy): domain Eukaryota; kingdom Viridiplantae; phylum Streptophyta; class Magnoliopsida; order Asterales; family Asteraceae; genus Helianthus; species Helianthus tuberosus. The sequence continues at coordinate 93,216,780 of CM060411.1, forward strand.
TATAAGTTTATTAGATCTGCATGTGAGATGCACATACAAGCTCTTTTGATAAAATCCGTTGTTATTCACTTAATTGAGCATGGAAGATACAGATGTTAGTTGAGTTATACCGGTTATTAGGAAATCACAAAACCCACATGGTTTTTACGTAGGTGTCATACGTATGTATATCTGTATTTATATATAATTTAGATTAGATTAGATTTAGATATGTATGTAACATGTATATACAAGCTCTTTTAGTAAATCTGTTATGCATTTAATTGAGTATGGAAGATACACATGCTAGTTGAGCAGGGAGAACTAGTGGATTTAATTGATATCTCGATAATGTGCATGTATGTTTGTTTTTTTAAGGCGGCATTTCATTAGAAATCCGACCAATTAGCAAGATGTAGAGGACCATAAACCAACAAGGAAACCAACAAAAAAGACAGAAATGCAAATTACAAGAATTCAAAATGCCGCTAACTAGCTTCATAAAGACCATCGATCTTAGCATGGTTTTTAAGCCAAAAGAAACCAAGAGCCTTAACTTCTCCCACGATGCTACCCACTATCGATCTTTTATGATTGAAAATCAGATTAATTTGTGACTTTCAATTAATCCAGCACGTCAACCAGTGGCGGATCTAGGATTCCGAACAAGGGGTAACGTGTTATAAATAAGCCGTAACGAAATCGAAAAAACGTCAAATTTTTCCAAAATTTACACTAATTTTTCCAAATTTTTTCCGACCAAGGGGTAGCGGGGGTTACCCCTACCAAAGAGGTAGGTCCGCCCCTGACGTCAACAGGATAATAGATTGCATGACTCATTTTCCCGTCTTCGACATCTTCAATGAGGTGTAGAGCTACAATATATCATGAGCACAGAAAGAAAAGATAGGCGGGAGGTGACACCACGAAGAAATGGCCGACCAAACTTCAAAGGGTAAAGCACAAGTGGGAAAGAGATAGTCCACTGATTCCAAGACTTCTTCACAAAACGAACAAAGAGACGAGTTAAGGTGTATGTTTTGCAAGCAAAGGACATCTTTTGTGGGCAAACAATCAAGATACAATCTCCCCCTGAAAACCTTTACCTTTAAAAGAAGTCATTTATCTCAAGCGAAATCAAAACTCTCCTCAAGCCTTGTGTCTCTGTTGAACCGCTTCCTCATACATCTAACCGAAAAACATTTGGTCGTGTCAACATTCCAAATCCAGGAGTATAGAGTCCCATTAAAAGAGACTCCAAAAAGGAGGTTCAAACAAGCCGTAATTTCACTCACTTCCTAAGGACTAAAAGGAGCATGCTTCCATTGCCATTTTAAACCCACAATGCCATCCGACTCTAGCAATCTTCCGGCCACACACACATTCTTAGCAATTTAAAGGATATAAATATGGGGGAACTGAGACCGCAATCCAAAAATTCTGCCAAAATCTGATCTTTTGGCCATCCCCAAGCTTGTCTTTTATGAGGCTATCCGAAGACATCCCACGTTTCAAAAGCTCCCCATCTAAACGGACAATCCAACTCCACGCACCTAAAGAAGAAGAAGAAGAAGAAGACATAAGAGGCAAACATGAAGGCACCTGAAGAAACACTAGATAAGTGGTCGGAACCGAGATATCTAGGGGGTTCGAATCCGCATAAAAGGTTGGTTTCCTCTCGATTGATTCAGGTACAACTGATCTTCTTCTCCGATAATTCTGCAAAAAAGAGCACCGTTAGCCTCGCCAAGGGGAGAAGAGGGTTCTCTCCTTGACCCGACTCCGGTGTGAGAATAAGTATGGGTAACGAGGAAAAAGAAGTATTTGAGAAGTGTATGTAACTTGAATTCGTACCTGGGTTGTTTCTTATATTTATAGCCGGGAATCGTTTAGGCGGGAAAACCCGTTAGTGAAAAGTTGACGGAAGATGCTAACCCCGTAAGCGGTTACATTTCCTTCCGTCAAGCTTCTTGATCCGACGTGAGAGCACACGGATCGTGGCTTAGATCGAAGGCTGGGGATTTGCCACGTGTAAAGTGGTCAAGTGGAGATTACTTTCCAATTGCATGCTTTTGTTGTGAATTCAGGGATGCCTGAGATGGTGACACGTGTCCAGACGGTTGTAACCGTCTTGGTGGTGCACAATTGCATTTCTTCTAGAAGATTACTGCTGTAATCTGGTGTGGCTCCTTATCGTGTGGAATCATCCAAATAAATACCAAGCCTGGGCAATAATATTCAAGTCTGAATATTAAGCGGAAGCGTTTTAGTGTAGGATTTTCATCCTTTGCTTTGTGGGAGTAGGCGCAAGGATTTATGATTTCCCTTTGGCGCGCGAGTGTTGTCTGTTGCTTGTTTCTTAAGCCTTTTCTTTGAAACCAGTGCGCGGCCGCGCAAGGTTGAAAGGACTTGTAAATGAGGTTGTGGTATGGTCCCAAGCACTTTTTATGGGGTTTTTGGTACCATACCCCTTCAAGTCCCCCCAGTCTAGTGTTGCACTTATGCAAGTAAGTGGAGCACTGGACTTTCGAGAGGGAAATGCTCTTTGGTACGAAAAGATGAGGGAAACTTCCGGAGGAAGATTCGTTCTGATTCTTGTAAAAAATCTTTGGCTTTGGATGAGATTGGTACAGTAGTCCTGAATGACAGTCTGTCACTGTTAGTTGTTTTTTACTGCACGTGTCTTACACGTGCGCGTGTAAGCGCGTTTGTGTCAGTTACAGTTCTCTCTGCTGCTTTGGAGAACTGTGATATCGAAAAAGTTGCTGTGGCGGTTACCGATGCTATTTATTGCGGTGAGTATATATATAACGTTTGAGTAACCCCTTTTTTGTGTAATCATTGTTTCGTTGAAAACTTCCCCTGTTCCGTTCTTCTAAGAAAAGGTTTATCATTCCCTCCTCTTATGTCAACCGGAGAACACCAAGAAGATCTTTCTGAAGAAATGTCGACTGAACTTCCACCATTAAAGTGGCCTAGAGCGACCTTTGATGGTTTGGTTCGGAATCTCAAATTTCCGGAGAACTGGGGTGCCCTGTATCCTGAAGAGGGGCAGACTGCAGCGGATGCTCCGGCTGGGTATATTACCCTTTTTTGGGATTTTTTCTGTGAAGGTAACTTTCGTTTGCCTGTCACTAAATTTTTTCTTGAAATCCTTGGGTTTTACAACCTGCACATCTCCCAACTTCATCCTATTGGCATGGTTAGGGTTCGACATTTCGAATTCGCGTGTCGGACAATGCATATTGAGCCGATCGTTCCTCGATTTAGAGTTTTCTATCAGATGCACTGCATCCAAGGATTCTATTCGTTCGTTCAGAGAGCGTCTGCGAAGAAGATTCTTCAACAACCCCCAAAATCCTTTCATGATTGGAAGCAAAAATTCTCTTTTATCAAGGCCGGAGTGATTCCGGTGAGGATGGTTTTAAGGGGGAAAGATGAGGTTCCTGTCGAAACTATTCAAACCCCCGTTGATGAGAACTGGTACCAAGATTTGAAGGATGTGTGACGTGATGTCGTGGTCACAATCAAATTTAATCCCAAAAACAACTATATAGATAGCGGTAATAGGGTATCGAACACAGGGAGTTTGTGGAATATGTGTTATTTAGAAGTGTATCTAAGTTAACTAAGATTAAACTAATTGCAATAAAAAGTAAATTCAAAGAGTTGGATTGTTTGTTTGCTTTTAAAAATTAAGATTACTAATTAATTTGCAAAATGAGAATTTGAGTTTGTAAACAATTTGGAGACAAATGACCATCCTAAGTTTTCGGTTTGCTTCAACAATTGTGTTATCATCCACTAGAAAGAACTACATAGACATAGTTCGTGTGTAATTACTTATTGTGATAAAAGGGAACGAAGTACTCAGATTCCGAGAACGTGAGGTTGTTACCCGATGACCAATCAACCCTTACCCAATCCTAATTTTACCCATGATATCTCGATTGCCAACGGCACCAAGAACGTATGGTTTCAAACTAGAAAAAATCATAAGAATTAACAATTTACAACTAAGCAATCACACACCATGATAAACAAAACATAGATAAAGTTTATCATTCTAGAAATATAGAATCAAAACACAACCGTCTTAAACAAACCTTCAACCTAGGATGATCATAGAGTGTTTAGCCACGCATAACTTCAAACAACATCTTAACAAAAGTTTCAATGTTCATCAAGATCAAAACCAAATAAAACTAATGATTGAGAGGTGTTCTTGTTGCCAAAAAGTCTCCAAGCTAGCTCACAAATTCGTCACCAATGATTGATAACCGAAAGAAGATGATTAGCCACCATAAAACCACTTGAAAATGGCATTAAAATGAGGAGTTACACATTTTGGATCAGACGGAGCCGTAAGCTACGGCTGGGTGCCGTACCTTACGGCAGTGAACCAGCCCGGAAAGTCAACCCTGAGCCGTAAGCTACGGCTGGGTGCCGTACCTTACGGCTCTCATCAATCCTTTACGGCCCTGACTTCCTGTTTTACGGCTGCACTCTTTAAAGCATGATGGGAGCCGTAACCTACGGCCCCTAGCCGTAGGTTACGGCGATTAGTGTATTTTTTCTTTATTTCCTTGTAACATCTCTAGCTCCTTCACACTTCATTCCCAGCAACTCCTAGCATCCATCCAACCTTCTAAAACCCGCATCTTGAGCATTATAATACCTGCACATCAAGTCCTCTAGTGATTACCATGTTCAAGCAAATATCCGTGTATAGTATGGGATTTTAATCATTTAAAGGCTCTTAAGGGTTGTCCTACGGACCACCCGTCAATGTGCCCAACATTGCATTGCCGGAGAAAGCTCTCGTTGGAGCTGGCATGAGTTTGAATTGGAAGATGGAACGTGATGACAAACCGGTGTACACCGAGGATGGTCATGGTAAGATTGGGGTTTTTTCCATTTCCATTTCTTTTTTTTTTTTTTTTTGACTTGCTATCCCTTGCTTGCAGTTGTTTCACTATATGCTGTTGCCTTTAAGAGGGAAGGCGGAAGAATGGGTACTATCAAGAAGAAACCTGAAGAGGAACTTTGGTACCATCGTATTGTAAGAAACTTTGTTCTTTCGCGGGATGCGGATCTGTCTGCCCAACCAACTGCTGATGCTGGTAAGCTATGTCTGTTTCTGTTTTCCTTTTTGCGCTTGTGGGTAAATTGTTGTTTTGCGCCTTTGTAGGTGAGTTGTTGAATTTGGGCATAGGTCCTGAAAGGAATTAACGCGCAACGACTTCTACTTCTGCGCCGAAGAAGGGTGAGGCTGTTAGAGTTCAATCTTTGAAGGCAAAGAATGTTGGAGAGAAGAAAGGTATGCGCCGTTCCTCTGACTCCAAGTGTGATTATGTGGTGGTTTCTGATTCTTTGGAGGGTCTTACCCCTGCAGTAACTGTACGAGAACCAAAACCTGAACCGAGGGATTCTGCTGATATTCCCCCATCCAACCCAAGTGATCCTATCGATTTGGATTCTAGTCCCGAACACTTGGTGCACAGGAAGGCTGGTAAAAGGAAACAAGCTGATACTGATGTGGAGGGTCATCCTTCTAAGAAAATTCAAAGGAAGAAAATTACCAGAAAGGGGAATCTTGATTCTTTTATTTCAGAATCTGTTCCTGGTAAGTGTTGCCTTTTCTTGTTTTCTTTATGTGCGTTAAATCTTTACAGATTTTTGTTGTTCTTCCAGAGGTTCCTGTTTCCCCTGTTCCCACAGAACTGCAATCTGTGGTACATGAAAAGCTTCCACCCACCCCTCCGCGTGCTTTTGTCGTTGACCAGTTGGAGCCTACAGGGGTTACTGATGGTGGTGTGGAGAAGACTGTTGAGGCTGAGAAGCCTGTTGATATTGCTACAGAGACTGAAAAAGTTGTTGATCCAGGTGTGGTGGATGGTGTCGATAATCCACAATCCCCTGAAACTGTTGCTCAAGATTTGGGGAAAGAACAAACTGCTGAAAAAACTTCAACTTCTTCCCCTAAACCTTCTGATGTTATGCCTGAGCATGTTGAGAAGGTGACAGTTGAAGGACAAGGCTCATCTGCTGGTGTTGGTAAACATTCTCCCATCCGCCCCGAAGAAACCTTGGGAGATTATTACTATCGGACTTATATGGAGAAAGATGCCTTTGAGCCTCACGCCCCCGTTTGGAATTTAAAGAAAGGTGACACTTTCTCGGATTGGCGCGTGTGCCAAGATTGGTTGCAGTGGATACTTCCGCCTGGAGAAATCAAGTTTCAAGAAGGCCGGTCTTATGAACAAACCTATCAATCTTACCTTGAAGAAACTGCTTCTCATGTCTCTACCACTCACCGCATAGTGCGTGAGTGGTATAGTATGCATAAGGACCGGGAAACCTTTATGGTGTCTCAAAAGAGATTTGCCAAGGATGAGAAACGCCTGGCTCAGCTGAAGGCTAAATTGGAAGCTGATCAGGCCAAGTTTGAAGCTGAGCGCAAGACTGAGGAATGGTCTGTTGCTGGTTGGAAGAGAAAAGCGGAAGCTGAAGCTGCTCTCCTTTCCGAGGAACGCAAAAATTGGAGGAGAATTTGCGAAAAAGATAATGCTGAGAAGGCAAACCTCCGTAATATCATTAATAACCTCAAGGCCGAGGTTGAAAAACTGAAGAACCAGGATGCGGAAGTAAAAAGGTTAAAGAAAGAGAAAGCTGATGTAGAAGCTGCGCTAACGGAGGCGCGTTCTCATAGGGAGCGCAGTGAGAAACGAGAGGTACAAGCTTTCGCCACTCTTGCCCTTAGAGATAAAGAGTTAGAAGAACTTACAGCTTTGGTTTCTGGTCAGGAACAACTTAAGAAGGATCTGGAGCTTGCGCATTCCGAGAATACTGAAACCTCCCGCCGTTTGACTGAAGTTGAAGAGAAGTTGGAAAATTCAGAAACGGCGCGGGTTACAGCGGAAAGCGAGCTTGAACCTCTGAAGAATGATATAGCCTGGTTAAAAGATCGCGGTATTGCCTGTGTAAGTTTCTTTTTCTCTTTTTTGTTGTGGAACTGTTTATGCGCTTTTTTGTTTATTCATCTTTTCTTGCTTTCATAGGTTGCTGAGTCTGTGTTGAACTCTGAAGAGTTAGATAAAACCGTTGCTCGTTTAGTGGTTGCAGCGCGAAGAGATGGGTATGCACAAGGATATGCTAAGTGCTCCCACCATGTGAATAGTGCTTTAAAGGTTGACTGGGATGATAGTAAATCTGCAACTTTTGGCGTGAATACTGGTGCCGCGCTTGCTGCCTTGAAGACAGAGTTTAACAATTTGCAACTTCCGATTATGGAACTGATAAATGTTGCGCTGCAATCTGATGATCATGTAGCGCAACTAAGGGAAATCTTTCCGGATGAGGGTGAAGATTCGGTGTAGATTGAAAAATGTATTGAACAATTTTCTTGTAATATTTGGGATGTAAATCCCTATTTTTTGTTGGTGCGCTGCTGCGCAAGTAACTTAAACACTACCGTGTTTGAAAGTTTTTTAGGGCGTATCTGTACGCTAAGAATAGTATGATGTTTCTATTTGTTTGTTTACAATATTTTGCATGAGTACGATTACTTTTTGTTGAGTAAGGCGAATGAAGTTGGTATAAAGCTCATGTTTGAACTTATGGCCGTTTGTGACGTGATCACTGACCGTTCATGAAGCTTGTTTTAGAACTACCATAATGTTTTTGCGCTTACTAAAAGAAATTGCATGCACTTTGTAAACACAGAAGTAATAGAAACTTTGTAATTTTATTTCCGGATAGAGCACAGAGGCTTTTACAAAGTTTTGCTAATATAATTATGTGAAACTTAACTTACTCTCTAATATTTCCGCTTTGCTTGATGGATCATGTCTTTCCGCGGGAAACTTATAGAGTTGTCTTTTAGGTTTTCGCCCGTTTGCTTGGGCCCTCCTCACCCCGGGTTATTTGCTTAATCTCTTTGCGCACATTTTGGAGTAAATGTGTGAGTTCGCCGCTCTTGAGGGCTTTCTCTATTTCTGTGCGTAGAGATATGCAGTTGTTAGTGGTATGCCCGTTGTCTTTGTGATATTCGCAGTATTGTGCCGAGTCTTGTCCACGTTTATTTTTCATTGGGATCGAAGGTTTGAATTGATAGTCTTCAGTACTCAAAACCTCCGCCGGGGTCTTTGTTAGGGGAGTCCATTGCCTCTCCCTATTCTCCTGTTTGTTCTCGCTCTACGTGATAAGTTTGTTGATTGTTGTACGGGCATCTTCAGACGAACGACTTCCTGATCCAGACTCACGCCATGATTTCTTAAACCTCCTTTCGCCATTTGAGCTTAAGTCCGCAAGTCTATTATGTGGTGGCGGTGGCCTGTTCGTGGTAAGGTTCTTTTCAGTTTGCGCGTAAACCTTGGCCGCCGCCATTATCTTCTCCCAACTTTTTGGAAGGCCCTCTGTCACAGATAAGACCTTAACCATGTCATCGCATCTAACCGCGTACTTGAATTGAGCGCGGATTAGTTGCTCATGAACTCCACCAATTTCCAACACCTCTTTATTGTATCTGGTGATGAAATCCTCCAGATTCTCGTCATCACGTCGCCAAATGTTCATGACGTCAGATGTATCGCGAATGGAACGCCGTTGCTGGCTAAAGTGTGTCAAAAACTTTTCGCGCAAGTCTTTCCAAGATTCAATCTGTCCGATTGGTAAGTTATCAAACCAAATTCGCGCTGGGCCGGTCAGGGTCTGAACGAACAGATGACACCATAGCGGGAGGGTCCAACCCCCAACCAGACCTGCGCTGGTAAATACTCTTAGGTGGTCATCGGGGTCTGTTAGCCCATTAAATTTTCCCACGTTGGATGGTAGTTTAGCTTTCTCAAGCGGAGCCAAAGCTATTTCCATGACGAACTTTGAATTTTCCGCTGCTTCCGCAGGGCGGTAAATCAAATCATAGTTGTGTTCTGCCTCTGGGTTATAAACCGCACGAGGCCTGCATTTGTTATAATTTGGCTGCAATCGATTGAACACACTGGTATTTGCACTTAAACGGTATGTTGGATCAGACTCATCAGTATGGGTGTCTCGTTGGGAACACAGCCTATCGTGAACCGATTGTCTTCGATGAGGGTGTGGTCTACCATGGTTCTCTCTCTGGTGACTTCCTGTCTGAGTGTATTCACGTTGTGATGTGGATCTGGCATAAACTTCTGTATCTTCGTAAGTTGAATCTTCCCGTTGGGAAGCGTTAGCACGTGATCCTGGTCTACGAGATTGAGTTAGGGGAGCAGTTTGAGCACACAGCTGTGTGTATACTGCGTTTAGTGCCCCTTGAGACCTGACGTACCAGGAAATTGGAGTTTCTCCTGGTGGCAGAATTGATTGAGTAGGGTTTGCTGGTAACATTCCTGGAGTGACAGGGTTGTTTGCTCGGTTGGATTAAACCTCGTTGTCATCCGAGGCATCCTCTGGGATTCCTTCTACTTGAACATTGTTTTCGACGTTCGGTCGAAGACCGGTTTGCCGATGAGATGATGAATTTTCTACCATGTTTAAAACAGAGGATGAAAAGAACTGAATCGAAACGAGATGAAAACTGGAAGGACAGAGGAATCGGTGGGCGCCAATGAAGAAACACTAGATAAGTGGTCGGAACTGAGATATCTAGGGGGTTTGAATCCGCATAAAAGGTTGGTTTCCTCTCGATTGATTCAGGTACAACTGATCTTCTTCTCCGATAATTCTGCAAAAAAGAGCACCGTTAGCCTCGCCAAGGGGAGAAGAGGGTTCTCTCCTTGACCCGACTCCGGTGTGAGAATAAGTATGGGTAATGAGGAAGAAGAAGTATTTGAGAAGTGTGTGTAACTTGAATTCGTACCTGGGTTGTTTCTTATATTTATAGCCGGGAATCGTTTAGGCGGGAAAACCCGTTAGTGAAAAGTTGACGGAAGATGCTAACCCCGTAAGCGGTTACATTTCCTTCCGTCAAGCTTCTTGATCCGACGTGAGAGCACACGGATCGTGGCTTAGATCGAAGGCTGGGGATTTGCCACGTGTAAAGTGATCAAGTGGAGATTACTTTCCAATTGCATGCTTTCGTTGTGAATTCAGGGATGCCTGAGATGGTGACACGTGTCCAGACGGTTGTAACCGTCTTGGTGGTGCACGATTGCATTTCTTCTAGAAGATTACTGCTGTAATCTGGTGTGGCTCCTTATCGTGTGGAATCATCCAAATAAATACCAAGCCTGGGCAATAATATTCAAGTCTGAATATTAAGCGGAAGCGTTTTAGTGTAGGATTTTCATCCTTTGCTTTGTGGGAGTAGGCGCAAGGATTTATGATTTCCCTTTGGCGCGCGAGTGTTGTCTGTTGCTTGTTTCTTAAGCCTTTTCTTTGAAACCAGTGCGCGGCCGCGCAAGGTTAAAAGGACTTGTAAATGAGGTTGTGGTATGGTCCCAAGCACTTTTTATGGGGTTTTTGGTACCTTACCCCTTCAGCACCCTTAGACTGTGATGGATAGCCTGAACTACATTATGCCAATGCCAGGAACCTTCATTGAAGAACATATAATTCCATTTAACCAATAGACTAGCGTCGAAGTATTTTAGGGATACTAGACCCAATCCACCAAGATGCTTAGGTTAAGTAGCCCTAGACCAAGCAACCCAATGAAGGATTTTTTTTGTCTTCTTTATCGCCGCAAAGAAATTTCTTCCTCAGCCCATTCAATTTGTGAATCACACAATTTTGGGCCCTATGGATAGAAAAATAGTACACCGGTAAGTATTCGAAAATTGACTTTAGTAAGGTGATCCTACAACCAATAATAAAACCGAGGTCTTCCATATCGACCGACAAGCTTCAATAAGATCAATGACTGGTTTCCACTTTTTTATAGAGGTTCATGTTGGCTTCAACCATCAACCCCAAATACATGAACAGTAAGGACTCGGGTTTGCAATGTAGTTTCAAAGCCAAATGGGAAGCCACATGATCCTCAACCCCAATCCCAAATAAAGAAGATTTGTTGAAATTAACTTTAAGGCCAGACACCAGGTAGAAGGCCCTCAAAAGCAATACATTCCGCATTAGCCACCGACCAATCACGCAAAATGAAGACATCGCCTGCATACATAAACCGGGTAACACACGACCCAATATTAGTACAACCAAAAAACAAGAGAAATGAGATAATTGTTCTGATCTATTCATAGCAAGAATAAAGTAAACGAGGAAAAGGTTCCCATTGGTGAATGCCCCTAAAATATTGGAACTTAAATGTTGGGGAGCCATTAACCAAGACAGATGACCTAGCCAAGCTAAGAATCGTCGTAGTGCACATACACCATCTATTCGAAAAGTTCATTTGGGATAGAACGAAATCAATAAAATCCCAATTTAGCGTGTCATAACCTTTTTCAAAATCAACTTTGAAATAAACGCTTGTGACTTGGATTTATTCAGCCACGATTAAATCTCACTAATAAGAAGAAGCTTGTCAAGAATATTCCGGTTAGAGATAAAACGAGACTGATTATCTGAAACAACTTTGCCAACCACAAGTTTGATCCTACAAGTCAAGACTTTAGATATTACTTTAGAAATACGACCAACCAAATTGATTGTTCTAAATTCATGGAGATTAGACAAATCCCTAACCTTAGGAAGGTGAGTTATAAAACCTTACATGCACCCTTAGTTGATAACAGCATCCTTGAAAAACTTATGGAAGCTATCCAAGAAATTTTGCTCCAAAAAAGACCAATACCGCCAAATAAAAGTGATATTAAAGCCATTTGAGCTCCGTGAGCACAGTCACCAACGCACTCCAGGACGTCGACCTTTATCTCACTAGCCAAGAATTGTTCAACAGGCTTATCGGCATCAGAATCTAAAAGCCTATTAATTTAGTAACATCAGTCGTTGGCTCTTTAAAGTTACTAAAGAAGAAACTCAAAACTTCTTCTTTTATTTTTATTGGGCTTAATGCACCACCTACTATCAATTAGTAAATCGTTAAGCCTAAAACAACATAACATTTTGTTAATTAGACAGTGGAAAAAAGCCATGTTCTCATCACCCTCCAAGGCTGATCCGGCATGAGACTTTTGCTTATGATCTAGCAAATGAATAAGATCAAAGTTAAGAACCTGTAGCTTATACTCTAGATTTTGAGCCAACTCTTCATCTGACCGGAGCCGGTTCTCCATAACATCTTCCAGAAAAGCAAGTTTACTTGTAACTTCCTTAAGATGAGCGGTATTGGCTCTTTTAAACGAATGCAACCGAGACTCAATAGCCTCTTTAAAACACTTTAATTTAGCATCCATAGTCAGATCCAGAGGACACGATTGAGAAAATTCAGCATTACAACTCTCAATAAGGAGATCTAAATCCGGGTTTTTCAGCCAAGAATTAAAGAATTTGAAAGGTTTTGGACTGAAATTACTAGCATCTATTATAATGGTTATGGGACTATGATCCGAATAACCTTTATCAAGGGCCCTAAACCTACTTCAGGCTAGAAATTCTAGAAACCACTATACACAAGCACCCGATCAATCTTGCTGAGTTTTTTTACTGTTACATACCCAAAAAATGAACAGCCTACCTAGCATGAGTTGTGAATAAAATCATAAACCGTTGGGCATTAAGGTGATTAAAGGATGAGTTCAGCTGCTCATCATGAGAATGTACCTCATTAAAGTCTCCTAAAAAATCCAAAGCCCATGATAATTTGTCAACAAAGCCAAAAACAAGTTCAAAAGACCCAATTTTGCTAATGGGTCTTGGAGGAATAAATATTGACTACATTAAGATTTTGAAGAGAACTAACTAAACAACCCCTAAGGAAAAGAAAATTATGTTGCTTAATCAGCAATAATTTTGAGAATTTACTTGGATCTAAAATGGAAATCAAACCGCTAGAACGACTCGACCCATTCCACCTTGTAGACACCTGGGCCCCAAGCTTGAAATGCCAAAGAATTAGACCCATCTAAAAGCATAGACTCTTGTAAGCTAGTAAAATTGACCTTGTATTCATTTTTAATCTGCCTGATCCAACCTCAGTTAAGCGAATCATTAACCCCTATGACATTTAGAGAAAGGAAATTCATTGGAATTGGGTATGGGCTCCTTCACCTCTAACCATTTTGGACACCGTATCCCGGATGTCATTTAAGTCAATCCCAACTTTTCCAACAAAATCCATAGTAGCTGTCATTTCTAGAATAACATCATCGTCATCATCAAACCCAAAAGCACTTTCTTCTGCAGTGGCCTGATTCAGGTTGCATACACCTGAGGACCGACTTACAACTACGGGGGAAAAACTACTATCGGCTTATCATTAACCCCAACCAATTGAGCACCGTCCAAATTACAAATGTTGGCATAATTGAAGACAAGAGCTTCCACCACTACAGGATCCGCCTAACAAGTTAGGTTCTTTTTACACCCCAATAGTTTCTTTGCCAAGGATACTTTCCTTATAATCTCATATAATCCAAACGTGACCTCTGGATCTATTCCTTTAATTTGGGATTTGGGCCACCAGAACATGGTTTTTAGGGGCCTTGAAATCCTGACTCCCACAGAATAACTAGGCCCAAACAAGAAGCAATTGGCCCGGGCTCTTGAAAGGAAGGCTAAAGGAAGGGAACGACCCATTAGACATAGGAGACTTCCCAGCTTTCACGGTATGGATCCCACCCCTTTCGACAAAATTACTTCTCCCATCACCATAATTCGCATACGCCATAAAAGACTAAGAGTGGTCCAAATTACGAGGATGATCCTCAACGGTCGAAGAACCATCACCTTTCTACTTGCACGTTGTCGAAGATGGACTGAATCAGCAAGGAAAACCATCGTCACCCTCCTCATTGAGTCCGACCAAGTCCGAATGAGCCGAAGGGGTAGAATCTTCCAAAACCCACACCACAAAATTAATGTCCCCCAAGGATACCAAAGTCCAACCAAGTTCGAGGGAATCCAGGGGGCGCTCCACTTCTAATAATTACCGCCAGCGTAGCAAAGTAAACTTTTTCATCATCTAGAGAAATATCAGACCTTTGAACTAGGCGACCAAAGTGCCCCCTCCCCCCAATGCAGAGGAAGGTGTTTTGGTCGCAAGGCTTAGAGGCACCCCTTTGAAATTGAACTAGGCTAGCCTTTAAAAAAACAGCAACTAACTGTAAGACCCGTCTCTATTAGTCAATATTATAATATTAAACACGCATTTTATATGAAAATGCAAGCTTACAAAAATTTTTCCAAGTTAAATTCTTACATAATTTAAAAACATTCCAAAATATAATTTCAAGTGTTTACAATATCCACTTTTTAAACTAGAACAAAATAAGATCGTTGCGGAAGCTTCAAGACATGTGTTCGGTTCTCCTTTCTTGCTTGATCCTCATCCGGAGTTCCATAAGACATTCCTAAAATCAAAACCAACATAAAAGTTAGTTTTGACAGTTTCACAACAAGTTATAAACATATTTCCATCCAATTCAAAATTCTTGTTTCCTTCGAATTCAAATTTCCGGTTCTTAAACCGAATTATTTGACCCATTATGGGTATTTATGTCAAAACTATAATTTTATCAACTCTAAAAAAAACTCTTATTTCCTCCAACCATAATCCATATTATGGTTGGTACATGTACCCTTCACGAGAGTATCATTCCTTGTGCGTACCTGGCACGGGTCAACATTGACTCGTTTTTAATACATTGCATTACCTTTCGCCAACCTTGGCAAAAACATGCTCATACATTCCGCTTGCCTGTATTTGTAACACTTAACAATACATAATATTACCAATAATCATTTATATTATTATACAACTTCTGACCAAGTATTGAGTCAAAACTAAGTGTGTAAGACCCCGAAACAATTTCTACAAGTACGGACCTGCTTGCTGTCAACAACTATTTTGTTGACAAAACGTCATCAAAAACCACGTTAAACAACTTCCAAAAAGTTTATAAAAATTACCAATCATCATTTATATTGTTATACCACTTCTGACCAAATATTGAGTCAAAACTAAGTGCTTAAGGCCTCGAAACAATTTCTGCAAATACGGACCTGCTTGCTGTCAACAACTATTTTGTTGAAAAAACGTCCGCGAAAACCACGTTAAACAACTTCCGAAAAGTTTACAAAAATTACCAATCATCATTTATATTGTTATACCAATTCTGACCAAATATTGAGTCAAAACTAAGTGTTTAAGGCCTCGAAACAATTTATGCAAATACGGACCTGCTTGCTGTCAACAACTATTTTGTTGACAAAACGTCCGCGAAAACCACGTTAAACAACTTCTGAAAAGTTTACAAAAATTACCAATCATCATTTATATTGTTATACCAATTCTGACCAAATATTGAGTCAAAACTAAGTGTTTAAGACCTCGAAACAATTTCTGCAAATACGGACCTGCTTGCTGTCAACAACTATTTTGTTGACAAAAGGTCCGCGAAAACCACGTTAAACAACTTCCGAAAAGTTTACAAAAATTACCAATCATCATTTATATTGTTATACCAATTCTGACCAAATATTGTTTCAAAACTAAGTGTTTAAGACCTCGAAACAATTTCTGCAAATACGGACCTGCTTGCTGTCAACAACTATTTTGTTGACAAAACGTCCGCGAAAACCATGTCCATTTTATTATTCACAATGCTATCCATTATACAAGTAAGTATTCTATTCTAGAAGGTGTAAGCTTTACTTACCTTGCATCCGGTTATGCTCTTTTCCTTCTTATACTTGATTCATTTGACCCGCTTTCTCCCCTTGCTTCCACCTAGCTTGTTAAACGCCAAACTATTATTCAATATTCACAAGGTGGTTAGATTAAACATAATTTAATGCGATTATTCCACCTTACACATTTCATATCACATTATCATTCATCGTATTGGAGGTCAGTTTGACTTTTAAAAGTCAAACGCCTATTAGCTTATAAATGCACATTCAAGCTCGACAACTAGTTTAGGCATTTCATTAATTATCCGGTAGGCATTATTTTTAGGCCACCGTTTTAACTAAAGTTCTAACCAATTCCATTGCATTTTCAACACTTCAACTAGTTCAAACGATTATCAAAACTAATTTATTCACTCATTTTGCAAGAACTAAAGTGAGACCCGTTTCATCATATCACCAGCATTCATCCGAACACCTAATATATTCAAATTCTTCATATAAACTAGTGCATAACACGATTTCATTCATCTATTTACATGATTTGAAATTACCGATTTCATCATAACATACAAAACCCATTTCAATTCTTGTATGAACATACACTCAACTAATAATTTGATCAAGTATCTTGCTTCTACTATTCAATATGATGATTCTAAGCATACATATATCATCATCATCATCATCATAATTTCGAACCCCACTTATCTAAGTGTGGTAAATCATCTAGACATTCAAATCTTGACAACACATGTATAATTTACACTTAGGGTTTTGTTCCTAAGCAAGTTTACATTATAGTTCAGCCATAACTTCTATGATTAACACAAAATTCACAGATTATGATGTTTCTTCAAATTTTCCAACTTCACGAATGTCAAGAATTCGACATACCTTATAATCCCCTAGCTTGAGTGATCGTTAATCCGCGTTCATTCATGAATTTGAGCCCCGGTTAGCCCTTCAATTTGATGTTATTCGATGAACTAGGGTTTGGCACCCTTTGCTTCACCTGGTCGTTCATTCCAGAACACACACTTAGTGTGTGTTTTGTTTTGTTTCTTTTTTTTTTAATAACTAAACTTCCAAGTTTTCCATTTTGGTCCCTTATGTTTAGTTAGTTATTAAGTAGGCCACAACTTACTTATTTTCAATAATATTTACCCCTTTTTAACTAGGTTAAACATTCCTAGTTTACTTAGCGGGGTTGGGGGAGATACTACTTTGTTTTGTTTTAAGTCCCGTTAAATCGGGCCTCTTATAATCTTTATTTCCTCAAAAGCTTTTATTCACTTTTTATTTAATATTAGGTTTATTTATTAAATTCCTAATATTCACCGGGTTTACTTTTACCACTAATGGTATTTTACCCGTTCATTATTATTAACATGGTTTAATTACCAAATTCCCAATTTTGGGGTGTTACAAGTCTACCCCCTTAGAGAGGTTTCGTCCCCGAAACCTTTCTTACTTAGTTTATTGAGCTTGAACTTAATGCACTTGATCTCGGTAATCTTTTGAGCATTGCTCGTACTTTGACTACCCAACACTTCACTTGTGTTGCCTTATGATCACTTAGTGTAGGCGATCAATGCTCTTCGTTAGTAAGACCTCGTGAGCCGTCATTTTTGTTTTGTATGCATTTACCCTTATTGTTTTATTTGACCGAGTCGCCAATTTGACCACTTGGTCATATAAGTTTATCAATTATATTTATTCCACGCTAATCTTATAATGAATAGCGTATTAGACAAGCTCTTAATTTAAATATTAACCTTAACCGGTCTTACTGGCTAGACTTATTAGTCCACTTGCCTTCTACCCAACACTCGGACTACAGTGTGATTATATTCCACATTACTTTCCTTGACCGTGACTACATCACGTCATATCTAAGTTTATAAAAAAAATTAACGTTTTATTTTTAATTTATGTCAAAACAATTTTGACAACTTGGCATTCATTCTTTTACAGTTCTTGTTTTACGCGGGGATTCTCAACTGGGTCCCTCGATTTGTCTAAGTAACCCATAGGTTCTTTTACTTGACCTCGTAGGCTAGTTCTTTAGGCTTTCACCTTTTAAGGCGAGGCCTCTATAGTTCTTTTCTTTTCATTCATGACCCGAGGGTCATTTTGGTCCCGTAGACCTTTAAAATGTTTATAACCCATAGGTTATAATGATCCCGTAGATCATTCTTTTTACCAGTGTCATTCTTGAAATGTATAGATATTTATATAGAATCAAGGCACCCCTCGTTATGTTTGGGACCATTTATTTTTGCCTTTAAAATTCATTTGACCTTGACCGTAGTCTAAGGCCACATCCATTTTCTTTCGGATTATCTTTCTGGCTCTATGACTTCTCACGCCATTTACACGTCGGTTTGTCTCACTCTTATCGTCATTCAGTTTACGCCTCTATTTCCTTTCAAACCGCTACCGGGTTCTTTATCTTAGTGTTTTTAACACTCCAGTTTCACTGGTTTGCGTTTTTCCTTTCTATACTCTTTTACGACCTATCACATAGGTTCATTAATATTTCACGCTTTCATTATTCAGCTTGCGCTTACTTTCATTTTCAAGAGTTATTCTTTATTAATCTCGTTTGACTTGTTTGTGTGAAACTTCATCACTTATGAATGTAAAACTTCATTCTTTGTTCGACCCTTTCACTTTAAAATAGTTGAACGTAATTATCAAAAATTTTTGTTTGCAAAATCTTATCGTCTTTTAGTCTTGACTCCAAAACCCGAGTCTTTTAACTTTCCATCCGAGTTCTCGTTTCTCGGTCTACGCATGTATTTAAATCCTTTCCCATCAACCGGGTGTTTTACCGAAGTCGTTGTTATTGCAACTCTTCCGGTATACATTAAGACTTTGCTTCATTTTTATATTCCGACTTTGTCCTCAAGTTTGACGTTTTACAAAAACGGCACGTTAAGAGACATATTTGCATTCTCCGGGTTCGAGTGTAAGTACACCCCCTCCCAATGCATATCTTAATCATTTTACATGTTTGGATTCTCCGGGTTCGAGTGTAAGTACACCCCCTCCCAATGCATATCTTAATCGTTTTACATATTTGCATTCTCCGGGTTCGAGTGTAAGTACACTCCCTCCCAATGCATATCTTAATCATTTTACATTAATCTTTGTCCCTTCACTCGGGCTCATTATCCTAATGTAATACGCTTCCGTCACCCGGCTGTGCGTTTACATTATTATCAAATATTTTGCTCATTTGATTTATTTGGGTACTTTTTAATTTGTCCCACTCACCCCGTCCTTACTACATCGGGTGTAAGCATGTCCATCATAAAAAGTTCATGGCACCACGTGCTCACCACTTACTTGGCCAGAGTAAGCGATCAATACCTGGTACACATGACCTTTTTATAATTTTCACATTACACCCCATGTAAGTAACGCCTCTATTTGTTTTTCTTGGAAATAATATCCCGGATAGGTTTTCTATTCGGGTTTTTCCAAGTTTTCTATCTACATATGCAACTTTCAATCTCTATGTATTTGTTGCATATTACTATTTGTGCAATTAAATTTAAAATGCGCACCTGGTAATGCTTTCCCTAACGGGCTTCTCTTGCCATTAGCCTTGTTCGCGATCACTACGCGATTTAGGTCCTTGGTGAGCATGTTCTAATTGTCGTACTTTGGACCGTTCCTCCGTCAAATTCGTAATTTCTTAGACTCCCGCTATCTTTAGATGCAAGTGTCCTTCAACAAAACATTTGCAAGAGTCAATAATATCAACTTCAATAATCGCCCGTATTATAATACAAGGCTTTTTCTATTATACGCGTCAACGCGCGTAATTTCGTCAACTATATCAATCATTTTAATTGGGGTAACGTGTATTACACGATAACCCTATGTGTTGTTTACAACACTTTAACACGCTAAACCATTAACATACATGTACTTACCGGATTTGCGATCAAGCATCGAACCGAACACTTTATTCTTTTAACCTTGAGCTCTGATTACCAACTTGTAAGACCCGTCTCTATTAGTCAATATTATAATATTAAACACGCATTTTATATGAAAATGCAAGCTTACAAAAATTTTTCCAAGTTAAATTCTTACATAATTTAAAAACATTCCAAAATATAATTTCAAGTGTTTACAATATCCACTTTTTAAACTAGAACAAAATAAGATCGTTGCGGAAGCTTCAAGACATGTGTTCGGTTCTCCTTTCTTGCTTGATCCTCATCCGGAGTTCCATAAGACATTCCTAAAATCAAAACCAACATAAAAGTTAGTTTTGACAGTTTCACAACAAGTTATAAACATATTTCCATCCAATTCAAAATTCTTGTTTCCTTCGAATTCAAATTTCCGGTTCTTAAACCGAATTATTTGACCCATTATGGGTATTTATGTCAAAACTATAATTTTATCAACTCTAAAAAAAACTCTTATTTCCTCCAACCATAATCCATATTATGGTTGGTACATGTACCCTTCACGAGAGTATCATTCCTTGTGCGTACCTGGCACGGGTCAACATTGACTCGTTTTTAATACATTGCATTACCTTTCGCCAACCTTGGCAAAAACATGCTCATACATTCCGCTTGCCTGTATTTGTAACACTTAACAATACATAATAATACCAATAATCATTTATATTATTATACAACTTCTGACCAAGTATTGAGTCAAAACTAAGTGTGTAAGACCCCGAAACAATTTCTACAAGTACGGACCTGCTTGCTGTCAACAACTATTTTGTTGACAAAACGTCATCAAAAACCACGTTAAACAACTTCCAAAAAGTTTATAAAAATTACCAATCATCATTTATATTGTTATACCACTTCTGACCAAATATTGAGTCAAAACTAAGTGTTTAAGGCCTCGAAACAATTTCTGCAAATACGGACCTGCTTGCTGTCAACAACTATTTTGTTGAAAAAACGTCCACGAAAACCACGTTAAAAAACTTCCAAAAAGTTTACAAAAATTACCAATCATCATTTATATTGTTATACCAATTCTGACCAAATATTGAGTCAAAACTAAGTGTTTAAGGCCTCGAAACAATTTCTGCAAATACGGACCTGCTTGCTGTCAACAACTATTTTGTTGACAAAACGTCCGCGAAAACCACGTTAAACAACTTCTGAAAAGTTTACAAAAATTACCAATCATCATTTATATTGTTATACCAATTCTGACCAAATATTGAGTCAAAACTAAGTGTTTAAGACCTCGAAACAGTTTCTGCAAATACGGACCTGCTTGTTGTTAACAACTATTTTGTTGACAAAACGTCCGCGAAAACCACGTTAAACAACTTCCGAAAAGTTTACAAAAATTACCAATCATCATTTATATTGTTATACCAATTCTGACCAAATATTGTTTCAAAACTAAGTGTTTAAGACCTCGAAACAATTTCTGCAAATACGGACCTGCTTGCTGTCAACAACTATTTTGTTGACAAAACGTCTGCGAAAACCATGTCCATTTTATTATTCACAATGCTATCCATTATACAAGTAAGTATTCTATTCTAGAAGGTGTAAGCTTTACTTACCTTGCATCCGGTTATGCTCTTTTCCTTCTCATACTTGATTCATTTGACCCGCTTTCTCCCCTTGCTTCCACCTAGCTTGTTAAGCGCCAAACTATTATTCAATATTCACAAGGTGGTTAGATTAAACATAATTTAATACGATTATTCCACCTTACACATTTCATATCACATTATCATTCATCGTATTGGAGGTCAGTTTGACTTTTAAAAGTCAAACGCCCATTAGCTTATAAATGCACATTCAAGCTCGACAACTAGTTTAGGCATTTCATTAATTATCCGGTAGGCATTATTTTTAGGCCACCGTTTTAACTAAAGTTCTAACCAAGTCCATTGCATTTTCAACACTTCAACTAGTTCAAACGATTATCAAAACTAATTTATTCACTCATTTTGCAAGAACTAAAGTGAGACCCGTTTCATCATATCACCAGCATTCATCCGAACACCTAATATATTCAAATTCTTCATATAAACTAGTGCATAACACGATTTCATTCATCTATTTACATGATTTGAAATTACCGATTTCATCATAACATACAAAACCCATTTCAATTCTTGTATGAACATACACTCAACTAATAATTTGATCAAGTATCTTGCTTCTACTATTCAATATGATGATTCTAAGCATATATATATCATCATCATCATAATTTCGAACCCCACTTATCTAAGTGTGGTAAATCATCTAGACATTCAAATCTTGACAACACATGTATAATTTACACTTAGGGTTTTGTTCCTAAGCAAGTTTACATCATAGTTCAGCCATAACTTCCATGATTAACACAAAATTCACATATTATGATGTTTCTTCAAATTTTCCAATTTCATGAATGTCAAGAATTCGACATACCTTATAATCCCCTAGCTTGAGTGATCGTTAATCCGCGTTCATTCATGAATTTGAGCCCCGGTTAGCCCTTCAATTTGATGTTATTCGATGAACTAGGGTTTAGCACCCTTTGCTTCTCCTGGTCGTTCATTCCAGAACACACACTTAGTGTGTGTTTTGTTTTGTTTCTTTTTTTTTAATAACTAAACTTCCAAGTTTTCCATTTTGGTCCCTTATGTTTAGTTAGTTATTAAGTAGGCCACAACTTACTTATTTTCAATAATATTTACCCCTTTTTAACTAGGTTAAACATTCCTAGTTTACTTAGCGGGTTTGGGGGAGATACTACTTTGTTTTGTTTTAAGTCCCGTTAAATCGGGCCTCTTATAATCTTTATTTCCTCAAAAGCTTTTATTCACTTTTTATTTAATATTAGGTTTATTTATTAAAATCCTAATATTCACCGGGTTTACTTTTACCACTAATGGTATTTTACCCGTTCATTATTATTAACATGGTTTAATTACCAAATTCCCGATTTCGGGGTGTTACACTAACCCTCCAAGAAGCACAAGTAGATAACCATTGAACCTAGAGTTGATGCTCCCTTTAGAAGAAAAGGCCTGTCGACTGCGCATCCAGGAACACCGGTAAAACTCGCATCCGCTAACATAAGAGACTTCTGTATTCACTAGTATTGGAACTGAAAACGAAGTCCTGAGGTTGATTAAGATATCAAAACTAAGAACATTACCAATAAGCGACACACCATTCCATGCAAGCCTTGTTGTAGTTACCATAGAGTCCAAATGAATTTTCAAGAGCTTATTAGTCACCTTCCAATGCCCAAAAGAGCACTGTTGAACGAGCCACCTGCCTAAAAACTATCCGTGTGACCTTATTTCACAGAAATTTAGAGCTTTAGACATTCTCATGAAGAAGATATTGTTTGATTGACTAGGCGTTAATAGGAAGCTTCTCACCCTTCGGACCAAGCCTTACTACATTAGAATCCACCACCTCATCATTCACCTTCACTAACTTGATTAGGCGAATTGCCTCGTCTTCATATTCCATCTAAGTCTGACATCCGGAGGAAACCAAAAGCATTCTTGCCAACATCATGTCGTTTTAAATGAATACATCCACAATGTTGTGAATATGACTAAAAGTTTTCCAAACCCTATCCATATAGCAGCTAGCAGGAAGGTTCAAGACATACAAAGTCATAGCTCTGCATACTTCTTCCCTATCAAAAGGTTTTCAAAAGTTGTTCTTCTTGTGTCTCAATGTTGCTAGCTTCCTCTCATTTGTCCTCCTATGCACTTGGATTGGACTTCTGCTTATCAATATTCACCGTCTCCTATTCGTCCTTCCATGTTCAGTTAACTACCTAATTCTTTTTTTAGGTAATTTATATATTCACAACCCTCTACCTTTCTTAAGTTTTAATTTCACTCTATAAACATTATTAAGCAATTTAGTTTTTAATAATATAATATACTTCAATTTGACTCCTTATACTATAAATAATATAGATCTTTAACCTATATATTTTTTAATACTATTTTGTTTATCATTTTATTTTTCTTAAACAATTTTCCTTTGTTAATTTTTTTTAATTTCTAAAAACACTAATATGTTTGTTTTTCTTAATATTTCAGTATAAATCTTATTAAAAATGATGTTATATTTAAAATAGATTATTTTTTTGTATCATAAAAACTTTTGCATATTCTTTGATATGTTAGAGTTTAGATATAGGGTGGGGTTCGGCTACAAAATCCATTTTTCCTACAAAGTGTACAAAGTCATAAAACACCACAATTTCAGCCATAAAACACACTCAAAACCCACAAATAACATAGTAAAGATCACTAAAACACAATATCCAAATGTAACACCCCAAAAAGGGTTAACATGAAAATAAGTTTAAATAATTAAAAGAATTAACTTAGTTAGTAAAAATGTTACAAAAGCTAGTTAAATGATGGAAAGTGCTTAATTAAAGAAATGTAAACTCTATGGGGGTTAAACATGGGCAATGTCAAAATAAGAGTATTAGAAGGTGAAAACCAAAAAACACACACATTTTGTGCGTGTTTGGGATCGAACAAGGCAGGGGAAACAAGGGTGAAACCCTTGTTTACCAAATTCAATCAATTGGATATGAGTTTAAAAGATAATCAACTGCATGAACTCAAATCTACACTCATCTAAACTCGATAATTGAAGAGGTAAGTCCAATTTCTTGAAATCATGATTTGTAGGAAGTGGGTCATAACCCAATCTTGAGTTTACGCAAGTAATTGTGTAAAATGGAGTTATGATTATTCTCTACAACAGGAATCACGTTTGATTTTAGGTCAATTGAAAGATTTTAGTATAAACCCATTTGATAAGAAATTTTATGAAAGTAGGATGATCAAAATTTGAAGTAATCATGTATAACCTTGAATTCTTGATGGTTGATCTTGTTTGTGATACATGGACACTAAATGAATTGATGTAGAATAAAAGGATCATATAAACTCGTTTGATTGTTGATGAATTTCTAAAAGAACTAGTTAAAATTATGTCCTAGGATAATTATGTTTAGTGTCCTACTAATGCGAAATCCGCCAAGTGTTCGATGAAATGCTTAAGAGAATATATATGTGAAATTCGAAAAATTATGATAATGTTGTTTTATGGTAGAACATGAAAAAAAATGAAATAGTGTTCGGATGGACTAAATGATAGAATTAATATGTTAATGTAGGCGTGAAGGAAGAAAGTTCAAGTGCTTGGAATACGGAAATCGCACAAGATCGAGGTAAGTGTATTTCGAACTTAACCTTGTTTGGTCATTTAACATTACTTGCATAGAAGCTTAAGCAATAATTGTTTAGTGTGAATTAGAATTAAGTAGTTTAACCCGTAGTGAACGGGACATTGGTATGATTATATATGAATGGATGAGCATTAAAGTTGTCTCGTCATAAACGAGCCAAAGGAATGTTTAGTGATGCAAAATGGAAAGAAATAAATTAAAAATCCGTTATAAACGGGTGGAATGGGATGTATATAAAAGTAATGAAATGCACGTTTAGATTCGTTATAAACGAATCGAATGGATGATTATGTAAGTTTACAAATGCCTGCTTAAACGGGTTAATGAATGGCATGAGTTGTCTCAATTGCGAGATGGTATGTTTCGACCCGATTCATCGGGTGAGAAAATGCATGAAGGAAGTGAAGGTTTGAGATGAATTAATTTGGTTTAACATATTAGTAGTAATGTATTGACAAATTGAATTTTGTTGTTGATGTAGGTAAATCCTCAACTTAAAAGGTTCGGCGACTTGGAACGAACACACATATGAATCTCGCCTTTATGCGCTTCCGCTACTTTTGTACAATGTTTTCGGTCAAAAACGCATTTTGGTTGTAACTAGTTTGTTTAGCAACTAGTCTTTTGATGTTTGAATTGTTAACTCTTTTAAACCTTTTCTAGATGTTGGTAAATATTTGAAAGTAAGGTCTTGGTCTTGTTAAGTCTTTCGAAAGTGTCGATAATGTGCTTGGAATGAAGTTTGTCAAACAGGGATGTACTTATGTTACGGACGGGTCATGCCCGAATTTTGTAAAATAATTGTTTATAATTAACTAAGCCGAAAAGTTAAAGAATTGGGCGTTTTAAGTTGGTATCAGAGCCTAGGTTTGAGGGATTCAAGTATCAAACGCTTGAACTCAAATCGAAAGCTCGTACAAGTGTGTGTTCGTTCCGAATCGCTATCAAGTAAGTAAATTGTAAACTTTGATTATACCTATAGTTAGTGATAAAAGGGGAATTTTATGCAAATTGCTTATAAACCGAGTTTTTAAGGCATATGATGATGTTAAACAGGTCCGTATTTAAATTACCAACGTCTAGGAAAAAGAATTACGTAAAACGGACATGTAGATTGAAAGTTATGGAAGTTTTAAGTTGATTTAGAGTAAAAACTAGAGCTGGGCAAAATGCAGGTTTTTATAACAGACCTGCTGGAAAACTGGTTCCCCCGTGCCATGCGACAGAAACCATGGCATGTGGCGCGACACGCGACAGCGCTCGCGGGGCGCGACAGCGCTCGCGGGGCGCGACAGCGCTCGCGGGGCGCGACAGAGTTAGAGCAATCTGTCACGTGCCGCAAGAGACCCCAAAACGTTCAAAAAAATTTATTTTTGCTGTTTAGATTATAGGACTTGTTCTAACCAGTTTCTAAGACCCCGTAATCAATGTTAAGGTCATTTTTACATTAAGAAAGATGAGGAAACTATATGTTAAAGGAGAAAAGATAAGTAGTTAACATCAAAGATTATGATCTAAACGGTACAACATGATCATCGATGGCGATAATGTACGAAGTATAAGTTGTAAACGGAATGTAGTATGATAATACGAGTTTAAATGTGATGAAGAGGTATGAAAGGAACTCTAACGAATAAGATGAATATTTTATGTAGATGACGGACACAGGGAATATAGATGATGCTGAAGTAGCACGACAAGAAGCATTCGATAATAAGATTATGGAAGCGGCAGAAAAAGTTATACATGCTAACCTACCCCGGTTAGCTCAAGAAGTCGAAAGCCGTGTCTTAGGGGTAATTGATACTATGATTATTAGCAAGATTGAGGAGTTAAAGGAGATGATAGAGGGCTCTAAAAGTAAAGGCAAGGAACGAAGATGCACATATAAGTATTTCATGTCGTGCAACCCTACAACTTATGACGGTAAAATTGATCCGATAGCCTGCCAAAGATGGATCTCAAACATAGAGGCAGTGTTCATACGAAGTCGTTGTGATAAGGAAGAGAAAGTGATGTTTGCTACGGGTCAACTCACCTTTCAAGCGAAAGATTGGTGGGACGCGTATAGTAAGGAAATAGGAGAGGACAATCTTCAAGCGATGACTTGGCAGGAATTTAAGGAGCCTTTTCTAAGATATCATTGTCCTCAGTCAGCTATTTATAAGATACAGGAAGATTTCTTACGCCTCCGACAGAAAAATGAGACGATTAATGAGATAACAAATACCTTCTTGGATAAGATGAAGTTCTGCGGAGATTTTATGAAGACGGAAAGAATAAAAATCAATCGCTATCATGGTATCTTAAAGGCGGAATATAGGGAGTTTATCACTCCCTCAAAGTGTGAACCCTTGATGAACTTATCAATTTGGCTCAGGATAGAGAACTTGAGCTTAAAAGACAGGAAGAACGTGGTGAAAAGAGATCGACATAAAAGAGGGCAAATGCAAGTCCGTCAAAAAAGGCGAAGTTCGAAGATCATGGAAGAAAGGATAGGTCGAAAGGTGGTATTACTCCTTGTAAGACGTGCGGGAAACTTCATACCGGGGAATGCCTTCAAGGCAAGAAGGGATGCTATAATTGTGGTGATGAAGGACATCCATACTACAAATGCCCTAACAACCCAAAGACTTGTTACAACTGTTTTCAGAAAGGGCATGTTAAAGCGGAGTGTCCTAAACTACAACAGGGAGCGAAGAAGGAATGGAAGAAGGAGGAGAGCTCCAAAGCGAAAGGGAGGATGTTCCAAATAACATCCGAAGAAGCCAAGGCTCACCCAAATGTCGTTTCAGGTATCTTTTTGCTAAATTCCTTGCCAAAGTATGTTTTGTTTGATACCAGAGCCTCTGTGTCGTTCATTTTGAGTGAAGTGGTACAACACCCTTCATTTAAGATTGAAATAATGTCGATACCTTTAGAGGTAGAAATAGCCGATAGCAAGAATTATTTGTTGCACGAAGTTTGTAGAAACTGTAAGTTGATCATAGAAGATGAGGAATTTAACATTGACCTTATACCATTGATTTTGGGAGAATTTAAAGTGATAGTAGGTATGGATTGGATGGCCCGAAACCATGCGGGGATTAATTGTGAAAATAAAACTATATCTATCCAATCTCCTAGTGGGAAACAACTAAAAATTAAAGGGGAAAGAAATATAGAAACGAAACTTTGTACCATTGCCCAAGCAGTCATGTATGTAGTTAACGGAAGTAGAGCCTACTTAACTTACGTAGTGGATACCCAACAAAGTCTCCCGAAGTTTGAAAATGTCGAAATAGAGAATGAATTTCCGGAGGAATTACCGGGACTCTCTCCCGAACGTGAAATAGAGTTTCGAATTGAATTGAATCCGGGTGCAAAACCGGTAGCTAAGGTTCCGTACAGGCTGGCCCCCACTGAGATGCGGGAGTTAATGACACAGTTACAGAATCTCCTCGACAAGGGCTTCATACGCCCAAGTGTGTCACCCTGGGGAGCGCCCGTCCTATTTGTTAAGAAAAATGATGGGTCGATGCGCATATGCATCGATTATAGAGAATTAAATAAACTGACCGTGAAGAACCGCTACCCTTTACCCAGAATTGACGATCTTTTTGATCAGTTACAAGGGGCGAGTTGGTTCTCTAAGATAGATTTGCATTCAGGATATCATCAAGTCAGGGTACGAGAAGAAGACATTGCAAAAACTGCATTTAGAACCCGGTATGGACATTACGAGTTTCTAGTTATGTCTTTTGGGTTGACAAACGCGCCAGCGGCGTTTATGGATCTTATGAACCGGGTATGTCGACCCATGCTAGATAAATCTGTGATCGTGTTCATAGATGATATTCTAGTCTATTCACGAAGCAGGGCTAAACATGTGAGACACTTACGGGAAGTACTTGAAATTGTCCGTAAGGAGAAACTCTATGCAAAATTCTCAAAGTGTGCCTTTTGGCTTAGAAAGGTGCAATTTCTCGGTCATGTTATAAACTCGGAAGGCGTTTTGGTTGATCCGTCACAGATAGAGGACGTAATGAAATGGGTCTCCCCGAAAAGTCCAACTGAAGTAAGGAGTTTCTTAGGTCTCGCTGGCTATTATAGAAGATTTATACAAGATTTTTCAAAAATAGCGTTACCTCTAACGAAATTGACAAGAAAGAAAGAAAAGTTTGTGTGGGGTAAGGAACAAGAAGAAGCCTTTAGAGTGTTAAAGGATAGATTGTCAAGTTCCCCCGTGTTGACCTTACCAGATGGGAATAAAGATTTGGTTGTCTATTCAGTTGCTTCATATCAGGGCTTAGGATGTGTTTTAATGCAAAGAGGAAAAGTTATCCCGTATGCTTCAAGACAACTAAAACCGCATGAAGGGAACTACCCAACCCACGATTTAGAATACACAACGGTAGTATTCGCCTTAAAAATCTGGAGGCATTATCTGTACGGGTCGAAATGTACAATATACTCGAATCATAAGAGCCTCAAGTATTTCTTCGAACAGAAAGATTTGAATATGAGGCAGCGGAGATGGCTGGAACTTATTAAAGACTACGACTGCGATATCCTTTATCACCCGGGAAAGGCAAATGTCGTAGCGGATGCATTAAGTTGAAAAGAGCATTCACCTCCGATTCAAATAAAGTCCATGAAAAATGATAGTTACATCTCGCCTCCTTGATATGATTCGAGATGCTCAAATGAAGTCGCTAGAGGCAGGAGACCCAAAGAAGGAGAGAACGAAAGATATAGCCGAAAAATTGGAAGAAAACTCGATCGGGCTCAAAACGAGATTCAGTCGAATTTGGATACCACGGTTTTGCGAAATCAAGACCGTGTTACTCGAGGAAACTCACAAGTCACGGTATTAGATCTATCCCGGGGCAACAAAAATGTACCGGGACTTGAAGACAAATTACTGGTGGCCAGGTATGAAACGCGATATTGTTAAGTATGTCGCGAAATGTTTAATATGCTCCCAAGTGAAGTCAGAACATCAAAAACCATACGGGGAGTTACAACCCTTGGAAATTCCCGTATGGAAATGGGAAGAGATAACGATGGATCCGGTGACCAAGCTACCAAGAACGAAGAAGGGGCACAACACAATATGGGTAATCGTAGACCGACTCACAAAAAGTACCCACTTTTTACCTATCCGGGAATCTTACTCATCGGAAAGAATGGCAGAAGTGTATATGAATGAAGTAATTTCTCGACACGGGGTGCCCATGTCAATCATCTCAGATCGGGATACGAGGTTCACCTCTCGTTATTGGCAGAAGTTTCATGAAAATATGGGCACGAAGCTACACATAAGCACTGCCTATCACGAGGACCATCCAAACACTTGTTGATATGTTGAGGGCATGTGCCTTAGATTTCGGCAGAAATTGGGATGACCATTTACCACTAGTGGAATTTTCTTACAATAATAGCTTTCATAGTGGTATTCAAATGGCTCCCTACGAATTATTATACGGGAGGAAATGTAGGACGCCTGTATGTTGGGGCGAAGTTGGACAAAGAGAACTTGCGCCAAATGATTTAATAACCATGACAAATGAAAAGATTGATTTGATTAGAGCTCGACTGAAAGCAGCTCAGGACCGGAAAAAAGCCTATGCGGACAAGAGAATGCATCCTATCGAGTTTCAAGTCGGAGATTATGTTCTGCTGAAAGTATCTCCATGGAAGGGCATAATCCGTTTTCGTAAGCGGGGTAAATTGTGCCCTCGTTATATTGGACCGTTTAAAATTGTAGCTCGAGTTGGGAAGGTTGCTGATAGCTTAGAATTTCCGTCTACTCTAGATGGGATTCACGATACCTTCCACGTATCGTAATTAAGAAAGTGCCTTGCCGATGAAACGGCGTTCGTGCCTCTTGACGACATTGAATTGGATGAGGGGTTAAATTATGTTGAAAGACCGATAGCCATTAAAGATGTTAAAGTAAAGAACCTTCGCAATAAAGCCATTAGACAAGTCTTGGTTCAATGGCAACACCAGAAAGGATCGGAGCTTACATGGGAAAAGGAAGATGAGATGCGGGAGCACTACCCTTTTCTTTTCGGTATGTAAATGTTAAATTTGTTATGTGTTTAGGTTTCGGGGACGAAACCTCCTTTAAGGGGGTATACTTGTAACTCCCCAAAAAGGGTTAACATGAAAATAAGTTTAAATAATTAAAAGAATTAACTTAGTTAGTAAAAATGTTACAAAAGCTAGTTAAATGATGGAAAGCGCTTAATTAAAGAAATGTAAACTCTATGGGGGTTAAACATGGGCAATGTCAAAATAAGAGTATTAGAAGGTGAAAACCAAAAAACACACACATTTTGTGCGTGTCTGGGATCGAACAAGGCAGGGGAAACAAGGGTGAAACCCTTGTTTACCAAATTCAATAAATTGGATAGGAGTTTAGAAGATAATCAACTGCATGAACTCAAATCTACACTCATCTAAACTCGATAATTGAAGAGGTCAGTTCAATTTATTGAAATCATGATTTGTAGGAAGTGAGTTATAACCCAATCTTGAGTTTATGCAAGTAATTGTGTAAAATGGAGTTAGGATTACTCTCTAGAACAGGAATCATGTTTGATTTTAGGTCAATTGAAAGATTTTAGTATAAACCCATTTGATATGAAATTATATGAAAGTAGGATGATCAAAATTTGAAGTAATCATGTATAACCTTGAATTCTTAATGGTTGATCTTGTTTGTGATACATGGACACTAAATAAATTGATGTAGAATTAAAGGATCATATGAACTCGTTTGATTGTTGATGAATTTCTAAAAGAGCTAGTTAAAATTATGTCCTAGGATAATTATGTTTAGTGTCCTACTAATGCGAAACCCGCCAAGTGTTCGATGAAATGCTTAAGAGACTATATATGTGAAATTCGAAAAATTATGATAATGTTGTTTTATGGTAGAACATGAAAAAAAAATGAAATAGTGTTCGGATGGAGTAAATGATAGAATGAATATGTTAATGTAGGCGTGAAGGAAGAAAGTTCAAGTGCTAGGAATACGGAAATCGCACAAGATAGAGGTAAGTGTATTTCGAACTTAACCTTCTTTGGTCATTTAACATTTCTTGCATAAAAGCTTAAGCAAAAATTGTTTAGTGTGAATTAGAATTAAGTAGTTTAACCCGTAGTGAACGGGGCATTGGTATGATTATATATGAATGGATGAACATTAAAGTTGTCTCGTCATAAACGAGCCGAAGGAATGTTTAGTGATGCAAAATGGAAAGAAATAAATTAAAAATCCGTTATAAACGAGTGGAATGGGATGTATATAAAAGTAATGAAATGCACGTATTCGATTCGTTATAAACGAATCGAATGGATGATTATGTAAGTTTACAAATGCCCGCTTAAATGGGTTAATGAATGACATGAATTGTCTCAATTGTGAGATGGTATGTTTCGACCCGATTCATCGGGTGAGAAAATGCATGAAGGAAGTGAAGGTTTGAGATGAATTAATTTGGTTTATCATATTAGTAGTAATGTATTGACAAATTGAATTTTGTTGTTGATGTAGGTAAATCCTCAACTTAAATGGTTCGGCGACTTGGAACGAGCACAGATATGAATCTCGCCTTTATGCGCTTCCGCTACTTTTGTACAATGTTTTCGGTCAAAAAGGCATTTTGGTTGTAACTTGTTTGTTTAGCAACTAGTCTTTTGAAGTTTGAATTGTTAACTCTTTTAAACCTTTTCTATATGTTGGTAAATATTTGAAAGTAAGGTCTTGGTCTTGTTAAGTCTTTCGAAAGTGTCGATAATGTGCTTGGAATGAAGTTTGTCAAACAGGGATTTGCTTATGTTACGGACGGGTCATGCCCAAATTTTGTAAAATGATTGTTTATAATTAACTAATTCGAAAAGTTAAAGAATGGGGCGTTTTACCAAACCCTAACAGTCTATAAAAACTTCAAACACACCATCGTAGAACTATGAATATAAAACATAACACGATAATCAACATAAAGCACACTAATGTTAGTCATTTGATAATCAAAGCCTTATCATCCAAAACACAACACAAAACCCACAAATATGCCATTTTAGTAATCTTCACTTTGTTATTTGTGGGTTTTGAGTGAGTATTATGGTTGACATTATGATTTTTTATGACTTTTAACACGTTGTAGAAAAAATGGATTTTGTAGCCAACTCCCACCCTTAGATATATACTAAAAAACGTCTTATCGCATGGGGCCACTTCAACTAGGTTACTATATTTAATAAATTATAATAATATATAAATAGTGGCTGGATCATGTACAAGATAAGCTTATCATACAAAATTAGTGGACAACCTTAGTGTGACAAGTGTCTTTTTTTAATTTAAGGGGTGAAGAATATTATGGTCTTTTCATCGCGTGACCTACTTCACCCCTGATTTTCAATTGACTCTAACTTTTCATTCGATAATATTTTTTTAAATATTACACCATATTAACGAGCTTTTCATTCTATTAAATTTAAGTAGGGTATTGCTATAATTTTCTTAACTTTTTAAATTTTTTATTTTACAAGGTATAAAGTTACATGATTATGTTCCACTACGTAATTACGTATCATATGTGCAAGCAGTAATAAATGCTAAATGTGCCCCTACATCCAATAACACGTACGATATGTAACAAGTATAATGTCACGTGATTATGTATCAGTACGTAATTACGTTATTATAAATTTTGTTAATTGTATAATGTTTTTACTAAAGTTATGTTTATTACGTGATTATACATTCAATATAAAGAGAAATTAATCGTTTTTAAACTATTACGTAATTAGATCTTTAATATAAGTCGTGTCTCCCAGGAGATCACGTTTGATTGCAAACAGTAAAAATGCTAAATGTAACACTACATATAAATCGTTTTTAGACACGGGTCCCTTAAAACAAATTTCGTGTCTCCCAGGAGATCACGTTTGTTTCCAGGATACAATAGCCCAAGCAGTTGTACTGCCGGTCTTGACTCCAACCCGAATGAGTACCTCAAACGCTTGAAGAAGATGAAGTATTCAGAGAGAAGAAAGTTGATTGTTGTATGTATTTGGTGTCTCTTTCTGCAGCCGGGGTAGCAACCCTTATATACTGCTGGTTTAGAATCGAAACTGAAACACGAATTCAAAACTGGTGTGTCTTTCTGCAGCCGGGGTAGCAACCCTTATATACTGCTGTATTTGGTGTGTCTTTCTGCAGCCGGGGTAGCAACCCTTATATACTGCAGCCGGGGTAGCAACCCTTACGCAGAAGCTTCCAGCAGTTATGACAGTACAGTTACACTGAGCAGTTACACTTCAGCATTCGAAAATGACGAAGTCAATGCTTTTGACTGTCAATTAAATGACTAATTAAAGTGCATTGAAGACGTCCAATGCAACTTAATTCGCCTGTTTAATTCGTGTTTCAGTTTCGATTCTAAACCAGCAGTATATAAGGGTTGCTACCCCGGCTGCAGAAAGACACACCAAATACATACAGCAATCAACTTCCTTCTCTCTGAATACTTCATCTTCTTCAAGCGTTTGAGGTACTCATTCGGGTTGGAGTCAAGACCGGCAGTACAACTGCTTGGGCTGTTGTATCCTGGAAACAAACGTGATCTCCTGGGAGGCACGAAATTTGTTTTAAGGGACCCGTGTCTAAAAATGATTTATATGTAGTGTTACATTTAGCATTTTTCCTGGGTTGGAGTCAAGACCGGCAGTACAACTGCTTGGGCTGTTGTATCCTGGAAACAAACGTGATCTCCTGGGAGACACGTGATTATATATGTAGTGTTACATTTAGCATTTTTACTGTTTGCACACATTTTTTAATAGTAAATAGGACCAGTTTATTAATAACCAAGACAACAAACCAAGCCCCCAGCAAGAAGCTAGAAACTGGGATACAGTTATACATAAAAAGAAAAACCACAAACAAAACTTGATTTTACACTACAAATTTAAGCAAAAATCTCTCCAATATTCCCATGTTTGGCATTTGTTACTGCTTTTCCACACATGGACATTAAGTATCTGGTACATGATTTAGGTATTCATTAATCATTTTGATACGTGATTATAGATATAGTGTTACACTGAGAGTTTTTTATTACTTGCACATACGGTACGTGATTTAGGTATTCACTAATTATGTATCAATAGGTAATTACGTACTGAATCATAATCGCGTAACTTTATAGCTTGTAAAATAATTTATTTTAAATAAAGAAAACTATTGCAATATCCTATTCAAATTAAAGAGAATAAAATGCTCGTTAATACATTGTAATTTTTTCAAATATTTTTGTATGAAAAAGTTACAGTCGTTTGAAAATCAAAGACCGTGGGGAGGGGGGGGGGGACTAGGTCACGCGAGAAAAGAGAATAATATTTTTTTCCAATTTGTGTTTCCATATGTAGATTTGTTGTATTTACCATACTGCCACTGCATCATTTAAATCCATTGATATCTACAAATCGACAAGCCAGATTTCCTCCTATGTTTTGCACATAACCTTCCCCTATAAATATATTGTTATAGATTAATTTATGTTTGAGAAACAATTTGGAAGCCTATACACTCCGAGTATGCTTATTTAACATATATTTATTCAATTCACCTTTTAGTTTTATTTAAATGCTTTGTTTAAAAAAAAAATTTTGATTTATCATCACATTAAAATTAAAGTTGTATATCATTTAACATTTGGCGAAATAACAATCGCATAAATTTGAGTACGTATGGAAAGAGCACTAACGATAAATTGTGATAAAAAGATGTTTGCTAAGTGGAATTTGGACCCAAAGCAAATGTCTCGCTCACCCTGCTATTTCAAATACATTTTCTTTCTTTTTTTAAAAAGAAAAATTATTTAGTAATTTTTAAAAGGTATTTTTGATAGATAACTAATTTAAGTAGAGAAAAGTTACAAAAGTATAACACCCTTATATATAGTGTTCTGTTGATTCAATTGAAAAGAGGAAAATAGTGAGGCAATGAGCTCAAGAGCAGGGGCGTAGCTTTCAAGGGGCCGGGGGGGGGGGGGTGGGGGGGTCCGACCCCCCGAAGTTTTCGCTCAGTAGTTTTATGTATGTACGTTGCGTATAGAATTTTTTTAGGTATATACGTTTTCGACCTACGGTTTTATAAGAAAAAAATTTACTTATACAGAATTTTTAGGTTCGGTGACTTCTGATTCCTCGGTGAAAATTTTCAAACTTCGTCACTGCTCAAGAGTGTATCATAGTCAATATTTTAATAACCAGACAGGTTGGTTACAGAATCAAACAACCTTGTCAGTCTATTAGTTTAACCTGTTCTAAAAAACGGATGATGTTTAAAACATGAAGCAATTAAAATATTGAAGCTAAAATAGTAAATAAAAACATGAGATTTTAGAAGAAAATTATAACGATAATTAAACAAAACTTTGAAATCGGGTCTAATTACTGGGTTCATCTCCCAGTTCAATAAGGCCAACCAGTAGCATAACGTTTCACATACAAGTGGTTCATTGTTTATTAAAAATAACAAATACGTTTGTTTATATAGTTCTCTGTAAAATTGATTGTGTTTAATATGTTTCTAAATATTTATTTGTATTAAAATATAGTTTTTTAATTCATTGTTTAGTTTAATCTATTAATATTGGCATGACAAACGTTCTCCGAGAAGCAAAATATAAATATTTTCCTTTTTGGTTTTTACTACATTTGATATCTTCGCTTGCGGTATGCACATATAACGTATATATGTGTGGACGTTCGGGAGACAAAAGTGAAAGTGCACTAATGTTAACGTTATTTTACTAATTTCGTGAAAATAACGTTAAAAGATGGGGATGGTTAATCATGCATCATGTGGTGGCGTTGATAGCCGAAAGACAAAATGGTACATGCACTAATTGGCCTTTGTCCTGATTGTTGAGTGTTATGTGCCTTGTGTACAAGGCTTGATGCAAAACTACCATCGAGCCGGGGGTCTCACTGGAAGTAGACTCTCTATTCCTACGGGGTAGAGGTAAGACTGTCTACATCTTACCCTCCGCAGACCCTAACTTATCTTTGTTATTGATGGGATTTAGTGAGTATGATGATGATTGATTTCTTACAACTTACAAGTTTTATTAGTATCAAGTTAGACACGTGTGAAGTTGTTACTCGGTAAATAAGAACCACTAGAAATCTAAAACATTTCAATGTCGGATCTTCTTGATAATATCTTTTGACGGTGACATATTAATATAAGAATTAAAAAAAAATTAAAAAACGTTAGGTCATAACTTGATTCGTCAATAACTATACAATATGTTTACATTGTCAGAGTATTCAATGATCAAATGCATGTGTTTACAAATGAATACATCTAATTTCTAACAACTGTTTTGTTAGTGTTTACACATTGAATACAATATACTAGAAATACTACGTGTTCATATGTAATCGCATGCGAAAACACTATGTATCTAAATATTCTGTATTCCCCAGTGAATCATAGATTTTCACATTAATTACTAGAGTATCACCGTATAATAAAATCAACATTAAGAAATATAGTCAGAGAAAGAGGAAGCTACCGGGGTGGGACAAGTTTAACTTAATGAAGGCTATATGCATCCAGATAATAATACACTAAAACTATGTATCATGTGCTTACAATTACACAACATAAGAATATAACAAGGCATGTTTATTTATACTGGGGTTAGTTCCGGCACACAATATTCTTAACCTACCAAACGTAGAAACTAGGTCAAACGAAATTTGATTGAACTTATTTCAGCAACGTTGGAACCGATTCATTGAACCCTAAAGCTAAACCATAAACCTTAAATTTAACCTCTAAGTCTAAACCCTAAAATCGAAATTATAAACCCTAAAAATCAAACATTAAGCAAAAGCCTAAACCCTAATGCTTAGCTCTAAAGGTAAACCCTAAAAGTTAAACCCAGAACCCCAAAAGTTGAACCCTAAGTATATTAGATTAAGGTTCAACGAGTCGGCCCCAACGTCGCTCGAATGAGTTCAACTAAAGTTCGTTTGACACGATTTCCTACGTATCATAGGTTAAGATCTATTTTTGTTTGATCATACTTATATATACACACACACTATATATATATATATAGGGTAGGGTTCCAGCGTGAACAACCTCCCAAGAGTGAACTGCGTGAACAGGTCTGGACCCTTGATTTCCTTTTTCGTTGTTAAGGGTAGGATTGTAATTATATAAAAAATTATATTTAAATCATTATTTTAATAATTGAATTAAGTTACATATTTCCTAATTTAAATTCATTATCCACATTATGTTTTATTTATTAATAAGATAATTATCAAAACAAACAACAAATCACCATATTTCAATTTTAATTTTTATTTCAGATTCATCACCAGAATTCGAATTTTGATTTTTAAGATCCACATAATCTTCATATTTCAACGGTATACACATGTGTACTTGGACATAAATAGAACAGTACACATGTTTACTCAGCATCGTACATATGTGTAATTAGCTACATAATACATACATAGAAACAATACATGTAAAACTATTTTATATTTAACAAATTACAAGTTCCATAATGTTTTCCAAACCAAACAAAAAAACATATAATTACAAGTTCTAGTTTCGTAAAAACAATAAACCCAACATAATCGAAAAAACAAAAACACATAATCTTTTACAACTATTCGCCACGTTGTATGCTGAATCATCCTTATCGACCAAGCAAACAAACATATGTGAATCATCCTTATCGACCTCATACGTGAATCATCCTTTCCGACCTTCCATCTCCACTTTTCTCGTTAACGACATCTCCTATAATAGAACAAAAAAAAACTCAGCAACTAATACTTTGCATAATTCACAAGTGTACATTAACAACTTTACACATGCAATACACAAAAAATTTTGAGATATCACAAAAACATATGCTATACACATGTGTACATCACATAAAAAATAGAGGAAAATCAGAATACACATGTGTACTTCGAATTAAAAACAGTGCAAAATGAAAAATTGAACAAAAAACTCAGCAGCTAATACTTTGCAATATTCACAAGTGTACATCAACAACTTTACACATTCAATACACAAAAAAAATATGAGATATCAGAAAAACAAACGTTATACACATGTGTACATCGCATTAAAAACAGAGCAAAATACGAATACACATGTGTACATCGCATTAAAAACAGAGCAAAAACAGAATACACATGTGTACATCGCATCAACTTCAATCTAAACATCTCTACAACATAAAAGAACTAGAATAACTTATCAAACTGACATTCAAGTTGGAAAATGTTATACACCTTATTTAACTAGCAAATTAACTCCAAATTATACAACCTATGTAGCTAGTGGCAAACAAGCATGTATCCAAATTACCATACTTTATGTTCAACAGAAACAATCATACACCTTATTTAACTAGCAAAGTAACTCCACATTATACCAAACTCAAAACAAAAACAGCAAATTACGGAAATTACCCGGTGACGGGTGGTCCGTAGGACAACCCTTTATGACGTTAAAAGACAAGTTTATCCCTCATTTGATTGTGTAATTATCTTGAATTAGATAACTACGGTTGCTTATGTTTCAGGCGCGGTTCGGGAGCTTAAAGTGGATTAAACGCAGCTATGGACGGTTTGGAGTTGAACGGGTCGCGCGTGGAGCAAAAGATGGAACAAAGCACAAAAATCAGCTTGTCACCACCGTAATTTACGGTGGACCTGATTTTGGCCTGGAGCCCACCGTAACTCAGACACATCCTACCGTAACAATATTATTTCCACCGTAACTTACGGTGGAGCCGTAAGTTACGGTGGAGTCTGCGGAAACTTTGTAACTGCCATCATTAAGTCGGTTTTATGGTGTCTTTTCACCTATTCTCATGATTGGTCGGTTAGAGAACACACAAGGGGCGATTTTGGCGGTTCTTGCTTGGTTCTAGACAATTTCTATCATTTGGTTTGTGATTTTGATTCGTATGAACATTGAACTTATTGTTATGATGATTCACCAAGCTATGTGTGGCTAAAACTTTCGGTGATCATCTTAGGTGAAGGTTTCTCTTGAACTTTTGTGTGTTTATTTCTGAATTTCTAGAATGATAACTTGCGTTGCTTGAATATCATGGTGTATGCATAATTGTTTGTAGCTTGTTAATCGATAGCGCAATTTCTAGTCTCAATCGTACGTTCTTGGTGCCGTTGGCAATCGAGATATCACGGGAAGGGTTAGGGTTGGTTATTGATTAATTGATCATCGGGAAACAACCTCGCGTTTATATAATCCGAGTACTTTGTTCCCTTTTATCACTTCAATTATTTATGCACGAGTTATGTCTATGTAACTCTTTCTAGTTGAAATTTCACACAATTGTTTAAAGAAACTGAATCCTAAGATGGTCATTGTCTTCTCCTAATCTGTTTTACAACCAACTTTTGATTTGCAATTAGTTATTAATTTAGTTTTCTAAAACAACAATCCAAATCATTGATCTTTATTTTCTGCAAATTAGGTTAATTGTAGTTTAATTGCAAGGCTATAAAAACAACACACTTTCCACATACTCCCTGAGTTCGATACCCATTTACCACTGTCTATAGTTGTTATTGGGATTAAATTTGCGTGTACCTACGACAGCACGTCAAATTTTGGCGCCGTTGCCGGGGAGTAGTGCGCAACGTGTGTTATTTTTTATCTTTCTTAGGTTTGTTATTTTTCTGGTTTACGCTGGGTGAGTTAGTGTGCAGGTATTGACAGGTGCATGCGTACTAGGAGCTCTCACAAGCTTTCACCATTAGCATTTGATCCGGAAATCGAACGAACTTTGCGAGCAAACAGAATTTTGTTAAGGGAAAACACAATTAGCGGTTCACCAACAACACCAATTACACCGATTACACCACTGAGATACATGGATCCACCACCACCACCCACCACGGGTGAATTTATACCACCTTTCATATCATCAACCACTCAACCGTCACCAAATACCACCATGCCCAGTTCTGCTACCGAATTTACTTCACCACTTGATATCCCATCACCCAACACTACATTACCTACCACTACTCAAACTGAACCTACTCTTACCTTTAGCCCTGCTTCTATAATTCCACCACTTACCCATTTCTTCCCAGCTTCAGGTCAATCATCATCCACCTATACATTACCACAAGGCTCAACTGTTGTTCATGCTACTTCATCATTTGGAGCACCAAACCAGTCAGGTTTTCAATACTCATCTTTTCCATTTGGGCCATCATCGGGGGGTATAGAAGGAGATGGATATAAAGAAGGATATGAAGATTTCGAGGGTTATGAGGAAGAGGGTTATGCTTATGTGGGTAGTGGAGATCAAGGGGAGTTGACTTATGTACCTGGTCAAACGCAAAGAATGTCAAGTGTTGGTGGGATTCCACAACAACAACTCATACCACAACACATTAGGCCAAGGCCACAAGGGCCACCAATGCAACGCCCTATACCATTACAACAAGTTCGGCCACAAAATGTTCAACCACAATTTCAAAGGCCAATTCAACACCCACCGATGCCCCAACAACAATTTCAACAACCATTCGTACCACAAGGGCATATACCAAGACCAATGGGTCCTATTCGTCCAAGGGGTCGATTGGGTGTACCAAGAAGGCATCTTAGGGAACATGCGAGGGGAATTGAAGCACATTTTAGGCCGGTAATTACTCACAACCCTTCACCGGTGGTTATTCCTCACAATAACCAAGGAAGAACTTTTGAAGTGAGAACAAATTCTTTGCAAAGTTTGCCGAAATATAAGGGTTTAGCAACGGAGGAACCTTACTTCCATTTGGAAGCCTATGACTCAATTTGCAATACTCTTGGGAGTCAAGGTTTTTCGGCCGATGATATCAAGTTGGTACTATTTCAATTTTCTTTGGAGGATAAGGCAAAGAAGTGGTTCTACACTTTGCCTTCGGCATCTATTTACACTTGGGCGAAAATGCAACAAATCTTCCTAGACGAATTTTACACCGCCCAAAAGACTAATGATGCTAGAAAGGGGTTAAGGAGCTTTTAACAACAACATGGTGAAATGTTTCATGAGGCTTTTGAGCGTTTCAATATGATGATAAAAAATTGCCCTCACCATGGAATTGAATTGTGGGAATTAATGAATGCTTTTCACGAGGGGTTGAGTGCCGAAGATGCTCGTGATTTGATGTCTATTACTGGTGGGACTTTTGGTACAAATTACGAGAATGACGATTGGGAGTTTTTGGAGAACATGGCCACTACATCAAAAAGAAAAGCTCAAGCATCGAGGAGAGCACGACCGGCCATTGCCCGACCTCAAGTGCACGCAATAGATGATGGTAATGTGCAAACCACTAACCAAATTTATGATGTTTGTGCTTTGTGTAATGAAATAGGTCATGCGGCTGAAAATTGCCAAGGATTGGTGGAAGGGCAATATGAAGAAGTTCATGCAGTACTAGGTCAAGGAGGGGGTGGTAGAAATTATAACAACATGAATTCTAATACTTACCACCCCGGGTTGAGGAACCACCCAAACTTTCGTTATGGGAACCCTTCAAATCAAGCAAACCCGAATTTCCAAGGTAATCAAGGTAACTATGGTTCGCGCCAACCTTATAATAACCAAAGTGGATATAGAGGTGGGAACAACCAAGGATACCAAAGGCAATATCAAGCGGGACAAGAACAAGGGGGGTCTTCGGGTGGAAATGAGATGATGGATATGTTGAAGAGCATGCAAGCAGAGATGCAAAAGAGGAATCAAATGGATGATGTGCGGATACAAAAGGATGAGGCCCGAGATAAGGCAATTCAAACTTTGACCACCCAATTGGGTCAACTTGCAACCGAAGTGTCAGAATTGAAGAAAAATAAAGGTCAATTACCAAGCGACACTAAGGTAAACCCATCACATGGTACTTCAAGAGGTAATAATGTTAACATTCACCATGTAAGTGTTTTGAGAAGTGGGAAAGAATATAAAACCAATCCTTCACCGAATTTGGTTGATGGGGTGGTTGAAGATATAACGGGTCAAGATAGTGAGGAAGAAAATGAACCACCTATTATTTCTTCTAAAAAACCCAATTTTGAAAAACCCGAAATTAATAAAGAGAATGAAAAGAAAGATGAAGGTGAGGGATCTAGTCAAGTACCATTTCCCTCGGCTTTATTAGATCCGGGTAAGAAAATTTTCATTTCAAAACGGGGGCCTCAAAAAGAGGAAATGTGGGAGGTTTTTAAACAAGTAAAAATTAATCTTCCTTTACTTGAAGCGATCAAACAGGTACCCGCTTACGCCAAGTTTTTAAAAGAATTGTGTACTCAAAAGAGGCAACAAAAAGTGCCTAAATTGGTTGACTTGACGGAGCGGGTAAGCGCGGTTTTGAAAGGAGATCTTCCTCCTAAGCTCCAAGATCCGGGCACGCAATTGATTAACATACAAGTTGGTAATTTTCAAATGGCTAAGGCGTTGCTAGATCTTGGAGCCGGAGTTAGCATTTTACCGGGGGGCTTATATGACCAATATGACTTTGGTCCGTTAGCAAGGGTGGAGACAACGGTTGTTTTAGCCGATTTGTCTCATAAGCTACCCCGGGGTATGGTGCAAAATGTAATTGTTAAAATTGATGAATTTTATTACCCGGTTGACTTTTTAGTCTTGGACTACTCATCGGCGGACCCAAAGCAACAACAAAACGTAATTTTGGGTCGGCCATTTTTTAGCACCGCACATGCAGTAATCGATTGTAGATTTGGTGCAGTCGATATGACTTTTGGGAACCGAAAAATGTATTTGAATGTTTTTACTAACAATTCTAATGCTAATGGTGTTGATGAGTGTTTCATGGCAGATATAGTTGACGGATGCAACCCGCATGAGTATGAGGAGGATGGTTTGGATGTTTGCCTGTGTGATTTTTCTGAACAGGTACATGCTTATGCACTCCGGGTTGAAGAGGAAAAGCAAGATGCGATGGCGTTGAAAGAAGGTCGACCGCCATGGACCCACCAGTTCGAAGGCTTACCGGCGGAAATAGATTCGGGTACTAAACCATCATTAGAGGAACCGCCAAAGTTGGAACTTAAAGACTTGCCGAGCCATTTGAAGTATGTGTTTTTAGGGGATAATGACACTTTACCGGTCATTATTGCCTCAAATTTAGAGTTGGCTCAAGAGCAAGCATTGTTGGAAGTCTTGAAGGAGAACAAGGGAGCTATCGGATGGACAATTGCCGATCTCAAAGGAATTAGTCCATCAATTGTCATGCACAAAATCATTACAACCGAAGATGCCAAACCGACACGAGAAGCTCAAAGGCGGTTGAATCCGAACCTAAGGGAGGTAGTTAAAAAGGAGGTAATTAAATGGTTGGATGCGGGAATCATCTATCCGATTTCGGATAGTGCTTGGGTGAGTCCCACCCAAGTTGTACCTAAGAAGGCCGGCATTCAAGTAGTCAAGGACGAAAGTGGTGAACAAATTGCCACCCGACCGGTTACCGGGTGGCGTGTATGTATTGACTACCGAAAATTGAATGCCGCCACTTCTAAGGACCATTTCCCGCTACCTTTCATTGACCAAATTATTGAGAAATTATCGGGTCAAAAATATTACTGCTTTTTGGACGGTTATTCGGGTTACAATCAAATAGCAATACACCCGGAGGACCAACACAAGACCACCTTCACTTGTCCATATGGCACCTTTGCCTTTTGGCGGATGCCCTTTGGCTTGTGCAATGCTCCGGTAACTTTCCAACGATGTATGATGAGTATTTTCTCGGACATGGTTGGAGAGTCGTTCGAAGTATTTATGGATGACTTCTCTATATTTGGCACTAGTTTTGATGCTTGTCTTAAC
This sequence comes from Helianthus tuberosus, assembly GCA_030545235.1. NCBI lineage: Eukaryota > Viridiplantae > Streptophyta > Magnoliopsida > Asterales > Asteraceae > Helianthus > Helianthus tuberosus. Next base: position 93,261,617 of record CM060411.1, read on the forward strand.
GAATTACAAAAAGTTTTAAAAAGGTGCGTTGAGAAAAATTTAGTGTTGAGTTGGGAGAAAAGTCATTTCATGGTGCAAGAAGGCATTGTGTTGGGTCACGTAATTTCTGAAAGGGGAATGGAGGTGGATAAGGCAAAAATACGGGTAATAGCATCTTTGCCACCTCCGAAAAATGTTAAGGGTGTAAGGTCATTCTTGGGACATGCGGGTTTCTATAGACGTTTCATAAAAGGCTTTAGTGTTATCACCAAACCTTTATGTAATTTATTATTAAAAGATGTCCCATTTGATTTTACTAACGAGTGTATGCAAGCTTTCACTGTTTTGAAGGAACACTTGGTCAAAGCTCATATTTTGCAACCACCGGATTGGTCAAAGCCGTTCGAGATAATGTGTGATGCAAGTGACACTACTATTGGTGCAGTTTTGGGTCAACGGGTTGATAGAAAGCCGGTGGTGATTTACTATGCAAGCAAAACTTTATCCGAAGCGCAACTCAATTACACCACAACCGAAAAGGAGTTATTAGCGGTGGTGTATGCTTTGGATAAGTTTCGTGCTTATATTTGGGGGAGCAAAGTGGTGGTTTATTCGGATCATAGTGCGGTTCGATATTTGATGGAGAAAAAGGACGCGAAGCCTCATTTGATTCGGTGGGTATTATTGTTACAAGAGTTTGATTTAGAAATCCGAGACAAAAAGGGAAGTGAGAACGTAGTGGCGGATCATTTGTCTCGGATTCCGGTGGAAGGGATCGATGATGTTAGTGAAATCAATGAGAGTTTTCCCGACGAGCAACTACTAGCCGTTTCCACCTTTGTTGCACTGTGGTATGCTCACTATGTCAACTACTTAGCCACGGGTGCCATCCCAAGTCATTGGACCAAGAAGCGTCGACAACAATTTATGGTCCAAGTGAAGCAATATATTTGGGATGAACCGGATCTTTTCAAGATTGGACCGGATCAAGTTATAGGAAGGTGTGTGCCCGAGACAGAAGTGTTGGAAATTTTGACCCATGCTCATTCGTCCGCATGTGGGGGTCATTTTAGTGGGCATAAAACAGGTTATCGGGTGCTCTCATGTGGGTTTTATTGGCCCACAATTTTCAAGGATGCATGTGAGTTCGCTAGAAATTGCATAAATTGTCAAAAGATGGGAAGCATATCGAAGAGGGATGAGATGCCATTACAACCAATCTTGGTTGTAGAGATATTTGATGTTTGGGGTATAGACTTTATGGGTCCCTTCCCGAATTCGAATGGATTCCTATATATTTTGGTAGCGGTGGATTACGTCTCGAAGTGGATTGAAGCTATTGCAACACGCACAAACGACTATTCAGTTGTTTGTAAATTTGTTCAATCCAACATCTTTTCTCGTTTTGGTATCCCGCGGGTTATTATAAGCGATGGTGGTTCGCATTTCAAGAACTTCAATTTTGGGAAATTGCTGAAGAGGTATAGTGTGAATCACCGGATTGCCACACCTTACCATCCGCAAACGAGTGGACAAGTCGAAGTGTCCAACCGTCAAATCTAAGAAATTCTCATGAAGACGGTTAGAACGGATAGGAAGGATTGGTCAAGTAAGTTAGACGATGCATTGTGGGCATACCGAACGGCCTACAAGACTCCTATTGGCACAACGCCTTACCGGATGGGGTATGGAAAGGGTTGTCACTTGCCAATGGAGCTAGCGCATCGGGCACATTGGGCAATTAAGACGGTAAACGCGGATTATGACGAGGCGGGAAAGTTGAGAAAGCTACAATTAAGCGAGATAGAAGAGATTCGAGATGAGGCATATGAATGTGCATCGGCTTATAAAGATAAAGTCAAGAAGGTACATGATGCAAAATTGAGAAAGAAAACGTTTGAAGTTGGGCAAAAAGTTTGGTTGTATAACTCAAGACTCAAGATGTTTGCGGGCAAGCTTAAAAGCAAATGGATGGGCCCGTATGTCGTTCGGAGAGTTGGGAGATTCGGTGATGTAGATATCCAAGATGAGCAAACATTGAAACAACAAACGGTGAACGGTCACCAGTTAAAGCCATATTTGGAGGGGAACGACATCAACAACTTGGAGCTTGATAAAGCGGGCAACATCTTACGCCCGGTCGACGATGAGCAACCATGAGAGGCCCAGGTTTGGTAGTGTAAATAGTAGCATTTAGTTTTGTTTTGTTTTGTATAGTTTGCTCAGTTACCGTACTTCCTTGAAATCCGTGTTTGAAACAAGTGTGGGGACGTTCGGTTACGAATTATTCTAACATTGTGTTGAGGACAACATGGGACTTTCGAGGGGGTAGGGTGATTTTTACACGTTTTTGAAAAAATTTAAAAACATAAAAAAATTGAAAAAAAAAAATGACACTTAAAATCACCTTTTTGCAGCAATCCAGAAATGCCCAGCAGCCACCGTACTTTACGGTAATACCGTAATTTACGGTGGGGAGCAAATACAATTGGTCTTTACGGTACAATTCTACTGTTTTACGGTAGAATATTATGTTCAGGTTATACCGTAATTTACGGTCATACCGTAAGTTACGGTGGGTGATAAAAATTTTGGGCTTTACGGAATGAACTTCCTGAATTACGGTAGAAACAGATTGCCAGCTTCCACCGTAAGTTACGGTCCCACCGTAATTTACGGTGGACCTGGCGAGCAGATGGGTCGCTCCGGTTCCTGCATATGTATATAAGAAAAAAAAAACACAATCAGATCACGTGAAGTTTACCCCAGCCACTCATTCTCTTGCACTTCTCTTTTCTATCATTGTCATCCATCTTTTTCAATCAAGACCCACAAAATCCATCTTCTTCTTCAACCTTTAATCTTCCATATCTCACTCAATTTTTGTTCAAACTAAGTGAAATCGGAGTCTATCTTGACTAATTTTTCACGTAGTTTCTGATTTTGCTAAGAGATTTACAAGAAAACGCAGTTTTTGGGTCCGAACTTCAAACCCTAGTTTCGAAATTTTGGGGCTTTTTGAAGTTTTTGCCTCATTTGTGTTTCTTACATCTTCAAACAAGGTATGGAAGCTTATTTGTTATATTTTGATGCTACATTGTGAAAAGTAAGGTTATTTAGGTTACTTACCCATACCCACTTGCTTGTTCTTAGATATGGTTAGGAAATTGGTTATTTGAACATGGTTATGGTTGTAGATGTAGGATTTGTGGTTAAAGTAGTGAACTTTTGGGATGCTCTACATTGTAGAGACACCATGCCCGATTTTTGAAAAAATTCTTGATACATTTTTGGTTCACTAACATCTACAACCATGATAACAAGCAAGTGTGGGGATATGTTGGAGAAAAGAGTCTAATTTTGTTTCGTTTGGTTGTGTTGTTTGCTCTAATGTGTGTAGGAATGGCACGAACAAAAGAAAAGACCGGAGCTAGTTCATCTTCGTCTTCGAAGGGAAAGGGTAAACAGCCGGAACAACAACCAAGGAAGAGACAATACATGGGTCGAGTGGATGAAAGCGAAAGTGAAAGTGAGGAAGAAATGGAGTTGGATATAACGGAGAAACCGAAATGGGATTCGGGACCATTGGATGATCAACCAGTGGAGTGGCAACCAACACTCTATAATGACCGTATGAATAAGTTGAAGAATAAGGCAGCGGCCTTTATATGTGAGAGGGAAGTCCGGGAAGTTGAGTTTAGTCAGTTCGGGGTGTTTGACAAGTTCCGGGCTCTAGGTTGGGAGTCGGCACTTAGTTGTTTTGACAAAGATAAAAGCAACTTATTTATAACCGAAATCCAAGAGTGGATGGCAACTCTTAAGGTTAATCAATATGACAGGCCATCGCAGATGAAGCTAACGGGTATTGTGAATGGAATTCCGGTGGAGATGTCGTTTGACACGTTGAAGAAGCTTGGGAAATATGATAGTCTTCCAGCCCGTGATTACATGATACCGACTCTTGATGACCTCCTGGTTAAACCGGAGAAACATACTCGATGGAATGATATGTTGGCAGCACTGTTTTTACCCGGTAAATACAGTGGTATTCTATACCGGAAGAACTTAAAAATAGAAGCTAAGTTGTTGCTAGCAATCTGTGTTCTCAATGTTATTCCACGAAGGGGGGACAAGGAGCAGGTGAGGTTCCCGGAGGTACCTGTCCTCTATTCGCTAATGCATGGGTCTCCGCGTTTTCCGATACGCTATCTGATCATGAACCACTTATGGATTTGCCGGAATAAGTATGGAAGAGATATCGTCCCGTATTGTCGAATAATCACGGGGTTGATGAAACAACAAAAGGCAATAACATCTGAAGATCGAGGAGCAACAAAAAGGCATCAGCCTTTTACGTTAGATAAGTTGGGGATTGGTTGGTCATATACTCAATCGGAGCGTTATCATAAGCTAAAGTCGGAAGGGCAATTGTGGAGAGCACTAAAGTTGGGTGCACGAGATTTGTTGCCGGGTGAGCCGGACGAGTCGGAAAGTGATGAAGAAGTAGTGCCAAGTGGTGACGAGGATTATGCGGACGAGCCGCATGGTGGTGAAAATGTAGGTCAAGGGGGTTATGGTAGAGGTTATGGTGGTATGTTTTACGACTATACACAGCAGTCCTATGAGCCGGGTTGGGCTTATGACGGCACAATGCAAGAAGTGATTGAGAATCAACGTCCTCCGGCATCTATTTTTGATACATGGTCAGGTTCGGAGAGGACGTTATTTGATCAGAATACAAGAATGAGTGCAAGTTTGGAGCGGTCGTTAAAACGTAGTTTTGATCGTCAAGAGACATGGAATCGCACACATGCGTATTCCCATGAAGTGGAAATGAACAATAGATATCATGACGATCAAGAAAGGAGATTGCACGCGGATTGGCATGCCGGGCGGCCAGTGGTTGTGGATCCACAACATGTGGATTATGCGTCTCTACCACCGTATGATGGTAGTGTTTCGTATCCAACCCCGCCGATCCATCACTCACAATGGATTGATCCACGCCAGCAAGAGGGAGCTCAACAACAACAAGGAGGAAGTAGTAGCGGCTCATTTGCGTTCGGTGAATGGAACGACATGATGTCTTCCATTTTTGGACCTCCGGGACCGCGCTATTATTAGTCAGGTTGTGTTCCCCCGTTGTATATTTTTGTGCATATTTGTTAGTTTGTTTGTTTATGGTTGGGCGGTTAGTTGGTGTTTTGATATGTTATGTTGGGTTGGTGCAAGTTGGTGGTGTCGTGTTTTTAAAAAAGAAGAAAAAAACATAAAAAAAATTATAAAATGAAAAATTACAAAAAGAAATTTGGGGTTTGAGAGTTTAAGCAAAGGCTGATGTTGTGGGTTAAAAGTGATCCTTCCCTCAAAGCCATACATTGGGACAATGTATCCCAAGTGTGGGGATGGGGGAAATTTTTGGGAGTTTAAAAATTTTGTAAATCCGAGCGAAAATTGTTAAAAATTTGAAAACTTGATATTGTGCCATTTGACACACCGACACCCATTCCTAGTCTTTTCTTGGTGAGGATTTGAGCCACACATGATTGTTATTGATATTTCATTGTTTGAGTGGCGGTGTGTGTTGTGTGTTAATAGAACTTGTATGTGAATACTTGTTAAATCCTAGAATTAGCATGCTTTTGAAAATGATAGGGGGACTTTTAGGAAGCTTCGTCTAGATTTGTGAGAGTGCGGGATTGGTGGGTTGGACCTCATACTTTACATATATGAGCTTGGTATTGTGAGGGGTGGGGGTTTGGTCCTTAGAAAGCCATGTTGAGCCTTAGACCATTCGATTGTGACCCGAGCCTACTTCCTACAAAATTTTACCTATTGAGATGACCCGGTTTAGGAGATTTAGTATGTAGTATTGATGTTCTTGTATATATTGTTGAGTTTGATGTGTTAATAAAAAAAAAAGAAAAAAAAAGAGGAAAATATGAAAAATACAAAAAGAAGTGTTTAGTTGCAATAGAGTTGAGAATGTCAAGAAGCTTTGTATATATATTTGGTGTTTGCTTCGTAGTAATAGAAATAGAAATAAAAAAAAAAACTGGGTCAAATCAATTAGCTCTTTTATATGTATTCCACCATTTTCCTACCTTTACACCTAGCCCCGTTACAACCCGCAAGTCCCTTTGATTCTAAATCATGTTAGATATTTGTTAGGAGGAAACTTGATTTGTATACAAGCTTAGTGTCGCATACACACACACGCATTGAGTGGTTTAGCATTATGCTAATAATTCTTGTAACCGAGAGATTTTTGTGAGGGGTGTGTCTTGTGGTATGATTGAAAGTTAGTAAAAGGACGGCACATTTAGCTTGGTTTACATTGATCGCTTGTTTTGAAATTGATTTAATGAGTTGCTTGGGACAAGCAACGGTTAAGTGTGGGGATGTGACGGGTGGTCCGTAGGACAACCCTTTATGACGTTAAAAGACAAGTTTATCCCTCATTTGATTGTGTAATTATCTTGAATGAGATAACTACGGTTGCTTATGTTTCAGGCGCGGTTCGGGAGCTTAAAGTGGATTAAACGCAGCTATGGACGGTTTGGAGTTGAACGGGTCGCGCGTGGAGCAAAAGATGGAACAAAGCACAAAAATCAGCTTGTCACCGTAAATTACGGTCCCACCGTAATTTACGGTGGACCTGATTTTGGCCTGGAGCCCACCGTAACTCAGACACATCCTACCGTAACAATATTATTTCCACCGTAACTTACGGTGGAGCCGTAAGTTACGGTGGAGTCTGCGGAAACTTTGTAACTGCCATCATTAAGTCGGTTTTATGGTGTCTTTTCACCTATTCTCATGATTGGTCGGTTAGAGAACACACAAGGGGCGATTTTGGCTGTTCTTGCTTGGTTCTAGACAATTTCTATCATTCGGTTTGTGATTTTGATTCGTGTGAACATTGAACTTATTGTTATGATGATTCACCAAGCTATGTGTGGCTAAAACTTTCGGTGATCATCTTAGGTGAAGGTTTCTCTTGAACTTTTGTGTGTTTATTTCTGAATTTCTAGAATGATAACTTGCGTTGCTTGAATATCATGGTGTATGCATAATTGTTTGTAGCTTGTTAATCGATAGTGCAATTTCTAGTCTCAATCGTACGTTCTTGGTGTCGTTGGCAATCGAGATATCACGGGAAGGGTTAGGGTTGGTTATTGATTAATTGATCATCGGGAAACAACCTCGCGTTTATATAATCCGAGTACTTTGTTCCCTTTTATCACTTCAATTATTTATGCACGAGTTATGTCTATGTAACTCTTTCTAGTTGAAATTTCACACAATTGTTTAAAGAAACTGAATCCTAAGATGGTCATTGTCTTCTCCTAATCTGTTTTACAACCAACTTTTTATTTGCAATTAGTTATTAATTTAGTTTTCTAAAACAACAATCCAAATCATTGATCTTTATTTTTTGCAAATTAGGTTAATTGTAGTTTAATCGCAAGGCTATAAAAACAACACAATTTCCACATACTCCCTGAGTTCGATACCCATTTACCACTGTCTATAGTTGTTATTGGGATTAAATTTGCGTGTACCTACGACAGCACGTCACCCGGTCCTTCAGCCGCCACTTCGAAACCAGCCCACTTTCAGCAGGACCAGAAGGTGTACAAGCCTCAAACCCATCATGTCTCAACTCCGACAACACAACATTCTGCGGCAAATACGCCATACTAGTAGCCGGCATCCCAATCCCCACCACATTTCCATTTCCCATTCCATAACCAGTAGCACTAGCAACCGCCTCAGCATCCTCCCTATCCGTATTCCCATGACTCTCCACCACCGAATCCGACGAAGAACCCCTATCCCTATCCCCATCCCCATCCCCATCCCCATCCCTATTACCATCCAAAACCACATCTTGAACTACAACAACAGCAGGATTTTACATCCAACCGATGCGAATTTGAATTCGAATACCGATCCACATGATTCGACACCACCGCCACCATAGATTGCGACTGGGAAAACCTAGACTACAATCAAGATCTAAATTCGCTACAGAGCATCAAAATACACAAATTAAACAATAGAAATCAACGATTACAATCAAGATCTAAAATATGTTGAATGAAATTGATAATAATAAGAGGAGATTAGAAGAGTTTACCTACAAAACGATCCGTTTTTTCTTCTATTCGGATCTGAAATACGATCCGTTTTTTCTTTGATTCGGATCTGAAAAACCACCGTCGAAGCCTGATTTCATCGTCTACTTCATCATCGGCGGCACTCTGTTTCATCATTGAGATGGAGAGACAAGAACAACATAAAGCAACCATTACAGATACTGAATTAATTAATTTCATAACAGAAATGAATATAAAGTTGTAAATCACCTGGTTCGCTGTGCAATCGTTGCGTCTCCTGGATCAAACACGAAAGCCAAAACCCTAAGTTAGGGTTTTCGGATACAGATGAATGATTACCAGAAAAGAGGAGCGTAAATGAGAAAGAGATTAACGATGATACCTTGATGATTCTTCGAGGTAGGTTGCTGTTCGCCATGGATGGAAGCTTAGAATTCACGCTACGGGAATTTTAGAGAGAGAAAGAGAAGAAAGTTTGGGGGAAATGATGAATTCGATTGTATTTATTTATTTATTTATTTATTTATTTATGGGGTTATGCAATCAATTTAATATGGAAAATTACACAAATACCCTTATTCCCTTAATTAAATAGTAACAAATAACCAAATAATTACCATCTTGCCATTCACTAAAAATCTCAAGATCATAAAAATCAAGGGCCCAGATCAGTTCACGCAGTTCACGCTTGGGATTTTGTTCACGTTTGAACCTAATCCTATATATATATACCATATAAAATATGTATATTCGAAGGGCAACTTTGATCATTTTACACATTTTTATGTAATGTCTAAAGTTTCTTATTCGTAACATAAGAGTTTAAGCTTGACAATGAAACAGGGTCAAACATAAAACTTATAAAATTGACCACAAAATTTCGACAAACATAACCCAAGTTATCTATATAAAAAGTTTACATCCAAAATCTAAGTTAACAACCGTACACTTATCCGGCAAAGTTCCGGAAATACTTAAAGTTAAACATTACAAAACTTAAAGCATAACATGAAAGTTTGTACAAAAGCTTTTGACCCATTTAGTCGAGTATCATAGCGGAAGCATAAGAGATGGTGTGTTTGTTCCAGGCTTGGCGTCACCTAACACGTTGATTTACCTAGAACCATATCATACAAATTATTTATTTCATAGTTAACTAACGTAGACTTTAAATCTTCCATCGAATTAATGATATTCCTTTCTTTAACATTCCTTCAATCATACTTTCTAACGGGTATAAATATCAGATTCCTTCTATCTTCTATATCCGGATCGACATCAATTCCTTATCAGATAATTTTTTAGGCATAACCCAGACAAGTTACCTGGTCATCTGGGTTATCGGGCATAACCCAGACGAGTTACCTGGTCATCTGGGTTATCAAGTTTAGATAAAAAAATGCTAACCCGGAAACAGTGGCAGCTCGTTTTGTCGTCAATGAATCGGAAGCTACAATTGAGGTCGGAACTAGTGTCGGTTTTCAATTAGATGGGTACCAAGCTCAGGTCAGTGCTTTAATTTCAGGTAAGGGGTTTAAATACTACACACGGGATACATTTTTTGGGGGTCAAGGAAACAAAATTTGTGGAAAACAGCAGGTTCTTGGTCAGTGGATTCCGTGGTTGGTCGAGATTTGAGTACGAAACTGTATGCACAGTCAGGCGTTCAGGGGGTTTACTTTCTATGTGGAATCCTGGCCTTTTTGGCAAAACTATGGTGGTGAATAATAGGAATTTTCTGGTAATTTCAGGGTGCCTTGTTGCTACAGGGACCGCCATTAACATTGAGAATGCATATGCCCAAAACTACCCCATCAAAAGGAGGGGTCTTTGGGCGCAACTGGTGGAAATGAAGAACATGATCCCCTGGATCTGGACCTTTCTAGGGGACTTCAATGGTGTGAGGGGTCCTCTGGAGAGAATAAATTCTGAATTCGTGGCACTAAACGCATTCCATTTTAACAATTTTATTCAAGTCGTAGGGTTGGTGGGAGTATCACATGGGTAGACGAAAATAAACATATCATTATGATAATGGTGAGAAGAAAAGTAAGCTGGACAGATTTCTTGTGTGTAGGAGTTTTATGGATTTATGGCCGGCTGCATCAGTTCTCGAAGTGTCGAATGTGGTCTCGGATCACAGCCTAGTTCTCATGTCTATCGTTCCAGTTGACTTTGGTCTATCCCCATCAAGGATCTTTAAATCCTGGATGGAGATACCCGGGTCTATGGAGCACATGGAGGAACTTTGTAAATCCTTCAGATTCGCGGGGGCGGTAGATTTATGTTTGGCATGCAAGTTAAGGTAGCTGAGAAAAAAACTAAAAGCTTGGGTGATGGAATACAAAGCTGGCAATGAAGGGGATTATAAGGCAAAGTTTAATAGGCTGGAAGAATTAGAAATGTTGGCTGAAAATAGGAACTTGATGCCAAACGAGCTGCTTGAACGTACGAGGTGTAAGGAAGGGACTTTGGAGGCGGATAGACTAAAAACCATGGATCTAAAGCAGAAGTCTAAGGTTAGGTGGGCGGTGGAAGGGGATGAGAATACGACTTATTTTCATGGGGTGATAAGTGCAAATTTATCAAACAACCGGATTAATGGGCTTTGGATCGATGATACATGGGTGACGTCGCCAACTCTAATTAAAGACGACATTTTTGCCTTTTTTGAAGGAAAGTTTCAAGAACCGGTGACAAATAGGCCAAAACTTGTCTGCCCTGACATTAAAACCATTACTATAGAGGAGGCGAATACCTTGGAAACATTATTTTCGTCATCAGAGATAAAGGATGCGGTGTGGCAGTGTGATGGCGACAAGCCCCCGGGCCCAGATGGTATTAATTTCCAACTCATTAAAAATGTTGGGAATTATTACATTCGGACTTTAGGTTGCTTTTCGACGAATTTTATACAAGAGGCACTATTAACACCGGGTGTACCTCATCATTCATTGCCTTAATTCCGTGTGGGGATCCTGGGGGTTTGTCGGATTATAGACCGATTAGCTTGATCGGGGTGATTAACAAAGTCATAGCCAAGGTTTTGGTTCACCGCTTGAGGCGGTCATCCATAAACTTGTATCGAAGGAGCAACTGACTTTTCTAGTGGGAAGAAGCAATTTGGATGGACCATTAGTACTTATTGAGGTTATCCCGTGGTTGAAGCAAAGGAAGAAACCAGGTATGATCTACAAGGTGGATATTGAAAAAGCCTATGACACGCTAAGTTGGGAGTTTTTGGACTCGGTTTTGTCGCAAATGAATTTCCCTAGCAAGTGGAGGAAGTGGGTAAGGGCGACGGTATCTACTGCTAGGGCTTCGGTGTTGGTGAACGGATTCTTAACCCAAGCGTTCTCGTGTTTTTGAGGCTTGAGGTAAGGAGATCCGTTGTCACCCTTTTTGTTCATTTTGGCTATGGAAGCGCTATCCGGGGTAGTAGTAAAAAAGGTGTGCACGGTGGGACTTTTGGATGGGATTCCTTTTTCGCCGCAAGGGTCGGTACTCTCACATTTTTTCTACGCGGAAGATGCAATTTTTCTTTGTTAATGGTCAAGGAGGAATGCGCAAAATCTCACTAGATTACTTCGGTGTTTTTATCTGGTTTCGGGGCTTCGGGTAAATGCATTGAAGAGTTGGCTATATGGAGTGGGGGTTTTGAGAGGGGAGGTTCAAGTGATGGCCGAGGTGCTAAGATGTAAAGTTGGGGAGTTTCCTTTTAAGCATATGGGTTTGCTTGTGGGGGATAATATGAACCTAATAAAAAATTGGAAGCTGGTGGCGGAGATCTTCAAGAAAAGCTTATCGATTTGGATGACACACACCATCTCGTTTGGTGGCCGCATCACACTTATTAAATCCGTTTCAAGCCCGTTGCCTATTTACTACCTTTCATTGTTTAAGGCTCAATCCCAAGTCCTTAAACAATTGGAAGGTATTAGGAGGGATTTCCTTTGGGGGTGGGCAAGAAATATAAAAGATGAAGTGGGTTGTTTGGGATGATGCGTTGGCACCTAAGGTGGGCGGGTTGGGAATTAATCCTTTAAGAGAGACAAATTTAGCGTTGTTGGCCAAGTGGTGGAGGTTCAAGGTGGATGCAAATGGGTTATGGAGGAAGGTGGTGTGGTCGGTTCACAGTAGGTCCAGAAATTGGAATTATATTCCAACAAGGCTCTTACTCCCGAGCCCTTGGAAACAAATAGGTGGTATCTTGAAATATTTTGATGGGGTAGGGATTAGTTTGGCAGCCTTATTTCGTGGGATTCTTGGGGATGGGAAAGTGATTCGCTTCTTGTTGGATTGTTGGCGAGGGGATGGCCCTTTCAGGGACCGTTTCCCGAGCTTGTTTGCCATTGAAAGTCATAAACAAGTTACGGTAGCGGAGAGGATTGGACGGGTCAGAGGGAACGCGGCTCTCTGGTTCCATTGGGTCCGAAGACTGCAAACACCGGGGGAATTACTAGAGATGGAAGGGCTGACTGGGTTGTTGGGCTCGGTGAATGTTTAGTCAGGGGTTGACAGATGGAGGTGGCTGCTCGATACGGCTGGAATTTTTAGGTAAAAAGTGCCCGGACCAAACTACAGAGTCTTAGCATCGCGGACAGTGGGTTCAGGTTTGACTGGAACTCGTGGGCTCCTCTTAAAGTTAATTTCCTAAACTGGAGGGTGGCACGGAATCGGGTGCCTACAAAGGTCGAGCTGGTTAGGAGAAGGGTGGGCTTGGATGACGTATATTGCAGCTTTTGCGGAGACGACAATGAAACCGTTGACCATCTATTTACGTCGTGCAGACTTGCAGTGCAGGTTTGGGACTCGGTGTTTAACTGGTGCAAAGGTACGACCATTTATGTTTTCACGGCAAAAGATTTGGTTCAAGCTCATCGATTCATAAGTGGCTCTCAAAGGTGGAAGAAGGCAATATACACTGTAGTGCAAACAACTATTTGGTGTATCTGGCACAGTCGAAACAAGCTAGTTTTCCAGCAGGAACAAGTAATTTTTGACAGGTTTAGGAGGAAATCAAGGCCCTAGCATACTTGTGGTTAAAAACAGATCAAAAGCTAGTGGTCTCACATGGGAAAGCTGGAGGGTGTTTGACATACAAGGGTTGGGCATTTAACTGTATGTTTTTGGTTCTCTGTTTGGGTATAATGATTTTTATGTTTTTGGACGTCTAATAATTTCGTTAGCGTGCCGTTTTTAATGAAAATGCTTTGTTGGTCGTTCAAAAAGAAAATCTGACTTGTATTATATATATAGGGGAACGTTAAAATGAAAACTATCCCCAGTTGTGAGAACCGCGAGAACCACTTTCTAACCATTAGATCTTCAAGATGGATGGATGAGATTAAAAGTAATTAAAACCATTATAAAATTCTTTTGTCTTATTATGTTTTTAATATTTTAATGTCAAAAGGGTATTTAAGTAAATTTGATTTTTTTGTCTATTATATTTATTGTTTATTGTTTTTTATTCCCTTTTTTGTCTCATTACATTAATTGTTTTTTATTAAAAATCAGATTTTTTTGATTAAACAAAACTTTGAAAACAGATCTTTTGATAAAAAAATTTTAAGATTTGTTTAAAAAAACGTTATTAAGAGCCGTTTTTTGCGCCCCGTTTTTACGCGCGTTTTTTACGGCCCGTTTTACGCCCCTTTTTTACGCCTCGTTTTTTTCGTGCCGTTTTTGCGCCCGGTTTTTTTACGCGTTATTTTTTTATGCCCGGCTTTACGCGCTGTTTTTACGCCGTATTTACGCCCCTTATTTACACGCCGTTTTATCACCCGGTTTTTTTACGAACCATTTTTTACGCCCTGTTGTTACACGCCATTTTTTACGCCCCATTTTTTACACACACGTTTTTTAACTTTTTTCACGGTTTTAAACTTTTTTTACGTTTTACAATTTACAAAAGATAATGTTTTACGTTTTATGTTTTACATAAAAAAAGTTTTACGTTTTATAATTTACATAAAAAAGTTTTACGTTTTACATAGAAAAGGTTTACGTATTACGAGATACAACTTTTTACGTAAAGTTTCACGTTTTACGATTTACGCTTTACGGGATAAAAAATTTTAAATCGAATTTTTACGTTTTACGTTTTGCAGGATTAATTTTTTCACATGAAAGTTTACGTTTTACATTAAAAAGTTTTACGTTTTACGTTTTACAATTTAAATAAAAAACGTTTTACGTTTTACATAAAAAAGTTTTACGTTTTACGTTTTACGTTTTGCGTTTTACAATTTAAGTAAAGTTTTACGTTTTACTTTTTGCGTGATTAATTTTTTTACAAAAAAGTTTACGTTTTATTTTAAAAAGTTTTACGTTTTACGTTTTACGTTGTACGTTTTACAATTACATAAAAAAAAGTTTTACGTATTACGTTTTACACGAAAATGTTTTACGTTTTACGAGATAAAAAAATTTACGTAAAGTTTTACGTTTTACGTTAAATTTTTAGAGTTTTACATTTTACGTAAAATTTTTAAAGTTTTACTGATGTGTCTAAAATCATACACATTTTATACATTGAATTCCTTACAAATTAATCTATTTGGATATGATTTTCTCGCGATTTAGATACTTATTTGGATAAATTATGAATTTGCAGGAATTAGTGAAGAACCTGTATATTTCGCGAGGAAAACGAAGGGAATAAGTTCAGGGAAGAAAGCACGGAAAAGACGTGTCGGGAAAACAAGAAAATAATAAAGAAATTGCTGATCAAGACCCCTTACGGACCGGACCATAAGACCCAACCCTTACGGTCCGCAAAGGGTTAGGTAAACTCGGAAACTGACCAAACAGCTTACGGACCGTAAGGCTTGTCCTTTACGGTCCGTAAAGACTTAGTGCGCAGAAAAGCAGACAAGTAGAAAAGCAGAAAAGTAACCTAACTACTTACGGCAGCCATGACCCTTACGGTCCGTAAGAGGTTCGGTATTTGCGAAAATTTCACTATAAATAGACCAAGTCCGATTCTCAATAAACATCACATAAAACCTTCGGGTTTCAATCAATGTGGTCGATCTTCGAGAACCTTTGGAGGTCTCGGAAACTCTCGGTTCGAGTTAAAAGCGCCCCGGTTCCGACAAAAGTCCGACAAACGTTAAGTTTTCGTACCTTTTACTTTTTACTATGTTACCTTGTGTTTGTAATTGTGTTTACTTTCTGTATTTGTACAAAATGATTGTCTAAACGTGTAAGCTACTTAGGTAACGATGAACTAAACGTTGTGATGTTATTTTGAATTTGGTTTATTACTATTTGGTGTGATTTACATGAAGTATTATTGAACTTGACTTCATATTGTCCTTTAATTGTTCATAACTTGGTTATTGAAATTTGTAACTTAAAACCATATTACTATTTCAATCCGAATTGTTAATCTTTTGATTATCGGTTCGGGCCTTGTCTTTTCGATAAAAACATTAACTTTCGATCAACAAGTTAATCAAGTATTAAAATCAAACCAATTAAAGATGCAAACTTACTTGGTGATTAGAAATAAGATCCAGGTATGCTAGGTTATTAGCTAGCCGTTGTTGGGTAAATTGGGTGACCGATAACTCGGATTCATTTACTTTATCGCGTCTAAGGTTTCCTGGGATTTCAATGTTTCAATAATACTTCTGCTTCATGTTTTTGAAATCTTCTCACAACATTATTGTCTCTAAGGTCAAAAGGATTTTATTCTCATGGGATTTGGTATCGATAGGTCGAGCCGGTCCATTTTAGCACTTCACACTTAGCTAAAATTACTTGATAAATCATCTTTAATCGGGAGGTTATTCGGTTAATTTAAGTATTTAGTCATAAACCGAAGGAAGAAATAACATCACACATGTTTGGGGATTCAAAACCTAAGTAGCAATCTTTTTATCGTGTTTATCTTAAAACTTATAATTTCCAATTTCTGTATGTAATTTGTATCATTGTGTGTCTGTATTTATTTCACTATATTTGTTTATTTGTTTCACTTTTCTTGTTTTGCTTTCTTCATTCTCGTAAGTTATTATCTAAAAATCAAAAATCAATTTAAATCAAACTAAAAAAATTCAACTTTATATTCCATAAAAGTTCAGTATCTAAAATCTGCCCATAGTGTCCACGGATTGATATCCGGTCTTGCCATCTACACTACATTATGACCGGTGCACTTGCCGATTATGTGTGGTTTGGTTAGCAATTCCAATTTAAAACTTGTAAGCAATCTATAAACATCCACATCAAGCTTTTTACACACCAAGGCTTTTGAATAAAACGATTCAAATAACATTAAAGCCTTTGAACATAAAAGCATACCATACTGAATCAGAAATTGGATAAATAAGCCCTACATCCAGTAGCTTAATTACCTCTTTCTTTACAACCTCTTGCATGTTCGGGTTTAACCTTCTCTGTGGTTGAACCACCGGTTTATACTCTTCTTCCATCAGAATTTTATGCGTGCAGAAAGACGGGCTTATGCCTTTGATATCCATGAGTTTCCACGCAATAGCGTTCTTATGCTTTTTAAGAATACTCATTAATTCTTTCTTCTCATCCTCCGTCAGATTTGTCGCGATGATGACGGGTAATTGCGATCCTTCACCTAAGAATGCATATTCTAGGTGAGACGGTAGCTCTTTTAGCTCCAAAGTTGGCGGTACCTCAACTGACGGTTTTTCTTTTGGGTTATCTTTATCGATAACTTCAAACACTTCACTGTGTAAAAAGCTTGATGTGGATGTTTATAGATTGCTTACAAGTTTTAAATTGGAATTGCTAACCAAACCACACATAATCGGCAAGTGCACCGGTCATAATGTAGTGTAGATGGCAAGACCGGATATCAATCCGTGGACACTATGGGCAGATTTTAGATACTGAACTTTTATGGAATATAAAGTTGAATTTTTTTAGTTTGATTTAAATTGATTTTTGATTTTTAGATAATAACTTACGAGAATGAAGAAAGCAAAACAAGAAAAGTGAAACAAATAAACAAATATAGTGAAATAAATACAGACACACAATGATACAAATTACATACAGAAATTGGAAATTATAAGTTTTAAGATAAACACGATAAAAAGATTACTACTTAGGTTTTGAATCCCCAAACATGTGTGATGTTATTTCTTCCTTCGGTTTATGACTAAATACTTAAATTAACCGAATAACCTCCCGATTAAAGATGATTTATCAAGTAATTTTAGCTAAGTGTGAAGTGCTAAAATGGACCGGCTCGACCTATCGATACCAAATCCCATGAGAATAAAATCCTTTTGACCTCAGAGACAATAATGTTGTGAGAAGATTTCAAAAACATGAAGCAGAAGTATTATTGAAACATTGAAATCCCAGGAAACCTTAGACGCGATAAAGTAAATGAATCCGAGTTATCGGTCACCCAATTTACCCAACAACGGCTAGCTAATAACCTAGCATACCTGGATCTTATTTCTAATCACCAAGTAAGTTTGCATCTTTAATTGGTTTGATTTTAATACTTGATTAACTTGTTGATCGAAAGTTAATGTTTTTATCGAAAAGACAAGGCCCGAACCGATAATCAAAAGATTAACAATTCGGATTGAAATAGTAATATGGTTTTAAGTTACAAATTTCAATAACCAAGTTATGAACAATTAAAGGACAATATGAAGTCAAGTTCAATAATACTTCATGTAAATCACACCAAATAGTAATAAACCAAATTCAAAATAACATCACAACGTTTAGTTCATCGTTACCTAAGTAGCTTACACGTTTAGCCAATCATTTTGTACAAATACAGAAAGTAAACACAATTACAAACACAAGGTAACATGGTAAAAAGTAAAAGGTACGAAAACTTAACGTTTGTCGGACTTTTGTCGGAACCGGGGCGCTTTTAACTCAAACCGAGAGCTTCCGAGACCTCCAAAGACCTCCAAAGGTTCTCGAAGATCGACCACATTGATTGAAACCCGAAGGTTTTATGTGATGTTTATTGAGAATCGGACTTGGTCTATTTATAGTGAAATTTTCGCAAATACCGAACCTCTTACGGACCGTAAGGGTCATGGCTTACGGTCCGTAAGTAGTTAGGTTACTTTTCTGCTTGTCTGCTTGTCTGCGCACTAAGTCTTTACGGACCGTAAAGGACAAGCCTTACGGTCCGTAAGCTGTTTGGTCAGTTTCCGAGTTTACCTAACCCTTTGCGGACCGTAAGGGTTGGGTCTTACGGTCCGTAAGGGGTCTTGATCAGCAATTTCTTTATTATTTTCTTGTTTTCCCGACACATCTTTTCCGTGCTTTCTTCGCTGAACTTATTCCCTTCGTTTTCCTCGCGAAATATACAGGTTCTTCACTAATTCCTGCAAATTCATAATTTATCCAAATAAGTATCTAAATCGCGAGAAAATCATATCCAAATAGATTAATTTGTAAGGAATTCAATGTATAAAATGTGTATGATTTTAGACACATCAAATATCCCCACACTTAACCTTTTGCTTGTCCCTAAGCAAAATTCCAAACAACTGTACAAACTGAAATTTAAATCGGTTATTTACAATGGAAAATTAAACACACATTAATGTACATAAATGATTTAAAATTAGCTAATAATGATAGAGATGAGAAAACTAAATGTGATTTTTCAAAAATAGAATTTTATCTTCAATTACTCACTTACTTGCATCTTTACTCTCCTCGGCTCACTTGTGTAAACTAGTGAATGGTGCACTTGTATTTACTCTCCGTAAGGGGCCATATAGTAACATTACCATAAGCTTGTAACGAAATCTTATCTCTACCGATTAACATATAAAAATCATATAAATCAAGAGGACTTTTATTGTGGGTTGTAACTTGGCTAGGGTTTAAAGGTAGGAAAATTGTGGCTATTTACTGGGTGAAGTGTTTCAATCCGGTCTAGCAAATTATCCTATCAAACCTCACACAATTTTTTTTATTTTTTTTTATTTTTTTTATTTTTTTTTTCACACACACTCACAAACCAAGTGACTCTTTTAAGGTCAGATCGTCAAGACCGGTTTTATCCAAGATGTGGATCAAATCTTCCTGTATCCTGTAGTGAACATTACTTCCAACTCTAATGGATTTTTCAGCATCGAGCCTAATAGCCCCCATCCTTATTAGAAGCGTATATTCATATTGGGATTCAGTTTGACTTTTTCGACATCTTCCTGTGTGAGACCAGTTTCCACATCCTATGCATTTGTCATATCGTTTTGCTCTTCTTTTCATGGCACTTTTGGATGTCCCACAAAATGGTGGCGTTTGTTCTTGTTGTCGCCACTTTTTTCTAACGTCTTTACTTAAGTGAAATATTCTCTCTCTAAGCTCCGTAGGTAAGCTTGGTTTCTCGAATTGTAAGCAACAAAGCAAATTTAAATCGAATGAATGCATGTCCAGTTCTTTTAGGTCTGCCGGTAAAAGACCAAAGTAAATTCCTATGAAAGGAAAATTATACTAAACCGGAATTCACACATGGGTTGAAAAGGTAAAACAAAAAGGCTTAACTGGTTTAATATGGTGGGTTTACAACAAACGAAGAAGGAAAAGGTTCAACTTGGTTTTCTATTGGATAATATTTTTGGGTTTTTTAAGTTTTAACACATGGTTGTATCCTAATGCCTCTATCATTTTTATACAATTTTATAGTTAATGAATTCAACAAGTATATTCAAGACAAGTTCTGAAATGTATACTATTATGCGGCACACTCAATCAAATGAAGTCTTAAGCATATGATGAATGCTTTTAGAAAGGCTCAAAACTCACTGAAATTGGGTGTGCATTTAAGATGCAAATTTATGAATAATTAGAAAAAATTCCTATTTATGAAAATCACATTTTATTTTTCTCATATGTATAATATTAGATAAAAATAAGACAAATATGCACAAAAATAAAACAATAATTATACAAAAAAAATAAAAATTTTTACGTATTATTTTAAAAAGTTTTACGTTTTACGTTGTACGTTTTACAATTACATAAAAAAAAAGTTTTACGTATTACGTTTTACACGAAAATGTTTTACGTTTTACAATTTACGTAAAGTTTTATGTTTTACGTTAAATTTTTAGAGTTTTACGTTTTACGTAAAATTTTTAAAGTTTTACGTTTTACGTTTAAAGTTTTACGTTTTACGTTTTACA
This sequence comes from Helianthus tuberosus, assembly GCA_030545235.1. Classification (NCBI taxonomy): domain Eukaryota; kingdom Viridiplantae; phylum Streptophyta; class Magnoliopsida; order Asterales; family Asteraceae; genus Helianthus; species Helianthus tuberosus. Next base: position 93,281,883 of record CM060411.1, read on the forward strand.
TTAAAATTTTCACGTAAAGTTTTACGATTTACAATTTACATAAAAAAGTTTTACGTTTTACGGTTTACTTTTTTTTACAAAAACTTTATTACACAAAACGAACTCACTCAAAAATCGCGACTCAGTAAGTGTCTCAGATAGATTGAACTTATCATCATCATCGACTGAAAAAAAATATAAAAAACCAACAACAAAAATCAAAACAATGTGTGGATCTTGAAAAAAACGGGGTTTGGCTCAGAGTTTCCAATAATCAAGCCTGCAAAGTGGGGTTGCAGGTTCAAAAAACCTACCCTCCACCATCCTTGTCGCGCCATCGTCCTCAAAATATACATTTTTTTTGCATCATCGCCGCCCAATCCAACAGATCAAACCCACATAATTGCAGTTATCACAAGTTTTACTTTGCATCCAAACTGAAATCTTTCAAGATAACTAAAAACTTCAAATCCATTCCAAAACACAAATAATAATTTATAATATCAATCTAAAAATCAAGGCTAAAATGAAGGTTTCCACATCATCACTCCCATCAACAACCAAAAATCCATACCAAAACACAAACAATAACTTCTGATTTTAAACTGCAATTCGAGGCTAAGATGGGATTTTCGACATCAACACTGGCATCAACAGCCAAAATCATTTGGGTTTAGATCTTCATAGTTCACTGTTCAATCTTCCAAAGACACCCAAAATCATTCGAATCCATACCAAACATAAAAAATCATAAAAAAAAATAAAGAAAACCCCATCAAACAAAATGTGCTTACCTCATCACAGAAGTATTTCCACCATCTTTAACACAAAATCAAGAAAAAAAAGACCACAAATTGCATAAAAAGCAGCTTATGCCGTCGCTCAACATCATCAGAAGTGGGACGCCACCGCCGTCGGACCTACCCTCCACCGTCACCCACCTCTGCCACACACCACCAAAAAACCCCCACCGCCACCAACCCCAACGCCACCACCACCAACGTGGCCGTCAAAACCCACCACCACCGTTGCCGCCAATCCTCACCGGCACCCTTCACCACCGTCGCCGGAGAAATGAGGGGGGTTCCGGAGATAACAGATTGTGGGTGTGGTGTTTGGGGGTAGCCGGAGAACCGAGGGGGGCCGGAGAAACGTGGGGGGGTGGGGCGCCGTCACAGGTGATCAGAGGGTATGTGGGGCGCCGTCAAATCTCGCCGTCACAGATTGCTTCAGGGGGGTGTGGGTGACCGGCCGGAGGTCCGCCGTCACCGGTGATTAGGAACCCAAAGGGATTTTAAGAGAGAAAAGATCTTTGGTTTCAATTCTTAGATTTTAAGAGAGAGATAGGTGAGACATGATGGTGGTGATCTGATGTTAAGAGAGAGAGAGAGGTGAAAGAGAAAGATGAAAATGAAGTCTGTTAGTCAGACTTTAAAGAGGAGAGAGAGATGATTTGATTGTTTTGATTAAATGACTATATTACCCTTTTGGTTGTCATTATCTGATTGGTGGAGAGTGGTTCTCGCGGTTCTCCCAACTTGAGATAGTTTCTATTTTAACGGTCCCCTATATATATATATATATATATAGGGGATGATTCAAATGAAAACCACTTTTATTGTGAAAACTCGAAAACTAACTAAAAAAGCCTAAAAAACACACCAATTTTTTTTTCAATTTTTTTTATAAAAATTGCAGGTTTTTATATATAAAAAAAACTTTTTTTTTTAAAAAAAAAATTGTAGTACACATGTGTAATAATACACATGTGTAGTACACATACACATGTGTAGTATTACACATGTGCACTACAAAAAAAAAAAAATTGAAATTTTTTTTATATAAAAAAACCTGCGAAAATTGGTATGCAAAAAAAATTTGGTATGTTTTTTTGGCTTTTTTAATTAGTTTTCGAGTTTTCACAATAACTAGTGGTTTTCATTTGAACCTTCCCCTATATATATATATATATGGGACCGCTAGAATGAGAACCACCCCGAGTTATGAGAGGGAGCCGCTAGAATGAGAACCACCCCGAGTTTTGAGAACCTCGAGAACCACTTGATTCCGGGCGAGGTGGACCAATTTTTTTTTTCGGAAACGTAGATTAGTGTATCACAAACACATTCGTAAAAAAAAAAAATTTAAAAAAAAAACGCCGTGTGGGTAGTTTTTTACACCACAAAAACGTACGGAACTCGTAAACCACGTTTTTGTGGTGTAAAAAACTACCCACACGGCGTTTTTTTTTTTATTTTTTTTTACGAATGTGTTTGTGATACACTAATGTACGTTTTCGAAAAAAAATTGGTCCACCTCGCCCCGTACGGTGTGGTTCTCGCGGTTCATAACTCGGGGTGGTTCTCATTCTAGCGGTCCCATATATATATAAATAGCACTAGTAAAACAATCAAATAACACAAACATTAATTATACAACACTAAATGGTTTTTTTCTCAATATTGTGTTCCTTTCCTTATTCATGTCTAAATTTTGAAACCCACAACATATAAAAACAATAGATAAAAAGTTTTTGATATAAACCAAAAAGATGTCATGTTAGACCAACAAATAAATTGTTAGATCAACCAAAATATATCTAAGTAATTTCCAAACATATTTTGACTATTACAAGCCAATAACATATATTACCTACTTATACATTTCCAAGTTAAAATGAATAGTGCCTGGCAAGCACCTATTGAACCAATCCATTTTTAATTTAATTTTATTCCCAGTTGAAAATTACGCTTTCGTCATTCGTTTAAAATTACGGTTTTGCCCCCAGCTAAAAAATAAAATTATAATTTTGCCCTTAGCTCAAAATTACGCTTTTGCCCTCGATTCAAAAACTCTTCCCAGTTTAAAATTACGGTTTCGCCCTCCGTTTAAAATTACGTTTTTGCCCCCAGTTCAAAATAAAATGTTGTTTTTCCCTCTAGCTCAAAATTACGATTCTGCACTCAGCTCAAAATTACGTTTTTGCCTCCAGTTGTTAAAATGAATAGTGCCAGGCAGCTTGCCTGGCACTTTCCTATTGGACCAACCCATTTTTAATTTAATTTTTTTCCCAGTTTAAAATTACGCTTTCGTGCTTCGTTTAAAATTACGGTTTTGCCCCCAGCTAAAAAATAAAATTATAATTTTGCCCCTAGCTAAAATTACGTTTTCGCCCCCAGCTAAAAATAAAATTATAATTTTGCCCTTAGCTCAAAATTACGCTTTTGCCCTCGATTCAAAAACTCATTTTTAATTTTGTTCCCAGTTTAAAATTACGGTTTCGCCCTCAGTTTAAAATTACGTTTTTGCCCCCAATTCAAAATAAAATGTTGTTTTTCCCTCTAGCTCAAAATTACGATTCTGCACTCAGCTCAAAATTACGTTTTTGCCTCCAGTTCAAAATAAAATTATGTTTTCCCCCTAGCTCAAAATTATTAGCTCATTTTTTTTAATTTTATTCCCAGTTTAAAATTACGCTTTCGTCCTTCGTTTAAAATTACGTTTTTGCCCCAGCTCAAAATAAAATTATCATTTTGCCCTACCTCAAAATACGCTTTTGCCCTCGGTTCAAAAACTCTTTTTTAATTTTGTTTCCAGTTTAAAATTACGGTTTCGCCATCCGTTTAAAATTACGTTTTTGCCCCCAGTTAAAAATAAAATGTTGTTTTTTCCTCTAGCTCAAAATTACGATTTTGCCCTCAGCTCAAAATTACATTTTTTCCCACATTTCAAAATAAAATTATGTTTTCCCCCTAGCTCAAAATTATGATTTTGCTCTCAGTCTAAAATCATGATTTCGCCTCCTGTTCAAAATATAATTCCGATTTTACCCTCTGTACAGACATACATGTTATGAGAGAGAAATATTTGTCTTATTGGCCCGCAACGCGGGCGGGACAAAAACTAGTATTATACATTATATTATACATTATACATATATTAAAAGCTAAACGTAATGAACAGTGACTTAAAATTTCTTAAAGAAATGTCGTTTACAAATAGCTTGAATGACTCATTTAAATTTTGAGTCAAGCTCAGGCAAAGGAATGCTAAATCAGTAGCTTGACAGAATAATTTTAATTTTAATTTTAACTAGTTATTTTCCGCCCGCGCGTTGCGGCGGGGACCCAATGACTACAAAACGCGTGTCCGTAATGGTAAGCAGATACCGAATATCAAAACATAAATAAAAATGTCGTGAAAATGATAGTTACTCCGTCCTAAAAAAAAGATTTTAAATAACCTAATATATAATAATAGGACCCACATGTCCTACACGTTGGAAATTCGGTTGTTTTCAGTTCAGTTATTACGGTGCTAACACGTTAAAATATGGATGAGCTCGGTACCAGTAACGGCACCGAAAGTACCGATCCGGAAAATCATCGAAATTAGGTACCGACACCGAAAATGCTCGGTACAATACAGTATGGTATTTAAAGGTAAAAATAAAAAAATACAGGTATGGCGCTAGACCGGTGTCGAACCGAAAGTAACGATTCTGAAAACGCCAAAATGTGGGTACCAAATTGGTACCGAAAATGATTTGGTATAGTAAATTTGGTACCGATACGATACTGGTTTGATTATAGGATTTGATACGATTTGTTCATCAATAATCTAAATATCCAAGTTAATTTTACATGTTACAATTCATTCATTACATAAAAAGACAAAAAATAAAGCAAAATAAGTTATTGTGTATATAAAACCTCATTCAAACAAAATACAGTTTACTTACTGTGTGTATGAAAAATAATCTAAACGGTGCAATTACTTGCATTGCTACGTTGATACAGGATTTTATTAGCTCGGTACCAACCGGTACCGAAAAAACCATTACTGAAATCCCCAAAAGTGGGTACCGGTACCGAATATACATGGTACGGTACGGCTCGATACGGTCGGTACTGGTACGGCACCGGTATTTGAGGGTAAAAACCGATAAATACCGGTGCCGAACCGGTACCGAAAATACATCCGGTTTGGTAAATTTGATACCGACACCCGATACCATTTACTTATTCCTTTTTTTTTAAACATAGCCGTTGGCCAACGGCTAGCCCAAACGGCTAGAAATCTTGGCCAATGCGATCCCGCCATGTCATGCTCGTAGCCCCGCCCAAGAGGCCACGCCGAAACCGAAGCTCACTCGAGATGGTGACTTGGGTATCTGTACCAAACCCACGCCCCAACCCTCACCCCGTACCCCATAATGCTAATATACTTATTATATTATTATTATTACTGTTCAAATGCTTCACTTTTTAATATATAGAAGAATGTCCTATTCCATTTTTTGGGCTTTCAATTCTATAACTTGGCTAATAATCACACAGGATAGCATTTAGATAATATGGTGTTTTTGTATGGGATTAGGGTCAGTAGTGGACCCAATAACCTTTTTTAGGGGTGTGGAAATCTTTAAGGATTGTATGCCCTTAGCTATATAATAATTGTTGGATCCATAAAATAACGGATGATATTCAAAAGTTAAAACATGACCTTTTGATCAAGACATAAACAGTTGACGAAGAATTCTCCTCCCAAAGATAGTGAATCTTGAACACTAATCAAAACATCTGTTTGAAGACATTCAAAGATCTGTTTAAAGCCTTGGAACCACTGTTGAACAAGGAGTAACTATTGTTCAAGGCCAAAGCTCTGTTGAAGCAAAGCACTGATCATGAAGACCAAACAGCTGTTGTGGCCAAACAAATGTTTGATACAAGCCAACAACAGTTTGAAGAACAAAGGTGTTCTCCATGTAACAATATTTAGCTTAGAATAGATTTTTCATGTAATAGAATAGATGTTAGATCTCCGCAGATGTTTGCTAACATTTGTGAAATCTTTTCTATCAGGAATGCTAGATGTCATTATCAGGGTGACGTCAGCTGATTGCAAACAGACTTCTTGTACTTAGTATAAATAGATCTCACCTGTTAGAGATCTATTTATCACTTCATTTCATTCTCTTTTTGTACGAACAAAATTGTGAGTGATCATGCTAAGGACCACAGCAACAAACAACAAAAAAGAAGAGAAACGAAACAGAACATTACATGAAACAGTCCTCCAGATTGTTGCACCATTTGTACCAATCTATCGTCCGATGTTTCGTCCTATTTTTAACCCAAGAGTACAGTTGAGACACTATCAGGTCCAAGGTGCGATCCACATTACACCTTTGATCTCTAAACACTGCCTCATTACGCGCTTTCCAAATGCTCCAAAACGATAAATTTACTCTCACTTTTATATAAAAAAAAATCCAATATTAGTGTAGTACATGAATCATGATTGACTTTGAGACACAAATCTGGTAGATAAAGGAGAGAATCTGGAGGTGGGCACGGTGGACCACCGGCGGAGCGTAGCGGCTGATAACGCAGAAGGTGGTGGTTCATGCCATGCCTCCGACAGCAGCGGCGAGTGGAGATCGCGATGTTTTGGAGTAGAATAGGCGGTGTTGAAGGTTCACGAGCACTGTTGGAGACCTGGTTGCATGATCGTTGTATCAAGGGATGGTGGATTGACTTTTCGAAGAAGTCGGCTGGGGTTCCGGCAAGATTCAGGTAACCCGGTTCAGGTTCGCATGTCTCAGCCCCATATTATCTCTGTGTAAATATCATAATTAAAAGCTAAAAATCATGTTTGTGAAGATTTCCTTTGAGACCAAGGTTATATGAATTTTTTGATTCAGTTCGTGTGAGCGCAAATTTATTTTTAAGTATGGGCCAAAACATAATTTTATACTGATGGCAAGTTCGTAATTTTAAAGCGGGATAAAATCGTAAATTTGTTGGACCAATAAGAGAGTGCCAGGCAGCTGCGTGACACTATTCCCCTGCCGCCCATTTTATCCGATACACAGCCGGCACTATTGCCGCCTGACATTCAACTTTGTAGAATCGTAATTTTGATCCGAGGGCAAAATTGGAATTTTTAGCTGGGAGCAAAAGCGTTAATTTATTTTTAAGTGGGGGTAAAAACATAATTTTAAACTGATGGAAAAATCGTAATTTTAAAGGAAAAAAACTAATTGCAAAAGTGTAAATTTAAACAGGGCAAAATCGTAATTTTGAACCGAGGGCAAAATTTGAATTTTTAGCTGTGAGCAAAAATGTAAATTTATTTTTATGTGGGGGTAAAAACATAATTTTAAACTGATGGCAAAATCGTAATTTTAAAGCGGGATAAAAGCGTAAATTTGTTGGGCCAATAGGGGAGTGTCAGGCAGCTGCCTCACAGTATTACCTTAGCCGCCCATTTCAGCGAATAGTTGGCCACCACTATTACCGCCATCTTGAGAATGTAGATTTTGAAAATTATACTAAGCTAAAAAATGCAAAAAAAAAAAAAGAAAAAAAAAGATGGGGGCAGCCGTCCTTTCCCACCAATGGGATGGCGGAACTATTGCCGGCCATCTTCTTTGTATGTGTATTGTTGGACTTTATTGGTTGACATGGGCGGCAAGGGAACAGTGCCAGACAGCTGCCTGACACTTCCCTATTGGCCTAATTAATTTATAATTTTATCTCCGCTTTAAAATTACGATTTTGTCGTCGGTTTAAAAATACGTATTTGCCCCCAGTTCAAAATAAAATGACGCTTTTGCTCCAAGCTAAATTTCTCAATTTTGCCCTCGGTTCAAATTGATTACGGTTTTGGCCACAATTTAAAATTACGCATTTTCCCCCGGTTAAAAATAAATTTATGCTTTTGCCCCCAGCTAAAATTTACGAATTTCCCCTCGGTTCAAAATTACGATATCACCCTCAATTCAAAATTACGTTTTTGCCTCAAGTGCAAAATAAAAAAATGGTTTTCATCTTTCTGTAAATCCCATCTCTACTTTCCGATCAATTTCCATATTTAATAAAAAAAAAAAAAACAGCAAGCCTCCCTTTAAACACAACCACGCATTCAATTTTTTTATATTTAATGAACAGAAGTTAGCGAAAGAAATTCAAACTAAATGAAAAGTAAATGGATTAAATACATATATTATTTAAAGTATTAAAAAGTTAAAACTTTATTAAAACTTAAAAATTATAAAAGTGTATTATAAAATACATAATTAAAATATTATTATTGTATTGCTAAAATTTCAAATAACAAAACAAGGAGTACAAAGCTTTCAAAAGGCATGGAAAGGAAACGTTTGCTTATAATGTCAACAATTGTGTGAAACGTGTGAAAAGATCTCTTTGTATAGTGAATACGGTAGCTTGCTGAGGCGACTTGTTGGAACCTGAAGGTTTATACTTAGAGGGTTTCTAATAGATCAGAGTTGATTGTGTAACTTTGTTTTTATTAATGTTTTGGGTCGATATCTTGTATGGTGGGTCAAGAGGTTTCGGCTGGGCTTTGAGGGGTTTCGGCCCACATAGTGCTAGTATATATTCAAACCTCATTTACTATGTTGAGGTTGATCAGTTTGTGTATGCTCAGGCCAGCCGAAACCAAGAACAACTCTTGTATCAGTCATCGTTCATCGTTGAATGCAAGATTCTGGTTTGTTTTGATTATCTCTTGTTTTGGTTATTATTGTTCTTGAATCATCTTGTGTTTGTTTTCCGCACTCACACAAGATTAAGTTTGATATCATTGAAAGATCCGGTTTACGGGACTTACAATTGGTATCAGAGCCAAGAAACCTTTATCTTGGTTTGGTCGATATCATTCAGATTCAAGAAGGATGTGTTTTGTTTTACTGATCGATTCTGCTAGTGTTTTGAAGGTTTTGATTCATTCGGATTGCTGTTTTTGACAAGTTCTAGTTGTTGTGTTCTTGGTGTTCATCAGAAATTCATCTAAAGGGTTGAGTTTTGGTTTCGATTGATTCCAAAAATCTGTTTGCTGATTTCTCGAAGTTGGTTGCTGGTTGGAAGTGCTGAAATCTCGGGATTGTGAGTCAAATTACAACTAACCATCTGTTTTGCAGGTTACGACTCGCAACCTCGGCGGTCTCAAGTTGTCTCTTCAAGGTTTCGACTAAACATCTTGATTGTGGTCTCGGTTCTCATCTTCAAGGTCTCGACTCGCAATCTCTGTGGTCTCGAGTTGTAACATTTGTACTCGAAACCAAGATCTCGACTGTGGTCTCGACTCATCATTTAAACAAGTCTGCTGCTGTCTCGACTGGAGGTCTCAACTCACAACCTGTGGTTTCGACTCAAAGTTTTATTACTCAAAACTGCTGATCTCGAGTCATCGTCTCGACTCACCATTTCGACTCGCAACGACAAAATTCAACGCTGATTTGACATTTGGACTCTGATTTGACTTTTGGACTTATAAAAAATTATATTAAATAATGACTTCAACAAATCAAACCGTTGACTTGGCTGCCATGAACAAACATCAGGAATTGGACTCTATCATTGGGACCACCACTTGTGTTCCCAGATAATTAAATGGTGATGATTTTCCTGAGTGGGAGTGGAGATTTGAACAACAAGTGAAGGTTAAGGATGCTAAAATTTGGAGAAGTATTTTGAGAGGTCCTAGGGACATAATGATGGATCGAGAAGGTTCACTTGGTATGAAAGTGAAGAAGCCTGTTGAACTATACACTGATGGTGTGCGCAAGGATAAGTTTGTTATGTATCCTAGATTCTTACAGATGATTTTCAACGCTCGTTATTCTGATTTGGAGAGAACTGGAAACACATTGGATCTGAAACCAATGGGTCCATCGTGTTTTGGTGCCCTAACTCCAAATAAGGGTACAGCAAGCAAGTTTGAAGGAAGAATCGCGTTAGAGAAGTTTGGCCAGTTTGCTGAGACAAAAGAAGTGGTGGTTGAACCAGCAAATGTACAACCTGAAGCTGCACCAGTGAATGTTCCTGTAAACGCTGTGATTGCTGAAGAGCATGTGGTTCAAGTTGCTGCTAATGAAGAGCCTGAGACAGAGATACTAACTATAAACTCTGATGATGAAGGTATTGTGATAAGTTGTGATGAAGATGATGATGATGAGCTTCCTCCTGAAGCCGAAGTTAGTTCTGCTGTTTCAACTGTTCAACCAGTGATTACTGCTGAGAGTTTGGCTCAATTATTGAAGTCAGTTACTGAAAAGATGGGAAATCCTCGTTCCGATCCTTCACTGCAAAGTGAAAAGCTAACTGATGAAGACCCAAAGGACCCTGATTCTCAACAAGTATAGCGAAGAAGAAGGGATCCGCGGCCTGGAGTGTTTATTGAACAAGGTAAAGATCAACCTGTGATTAACTATGAAGATGAATATGGTTTGTATAAGTTTGATTTTGAGACTGCTAAGGAGTCAACTGAAACTCCATTTGAATTTGAGATGACTACTACTGCCACTGCTACAGAAACATGATTTGATTTTGAAGCTGATGAAACAAGAATGGATGTGGATACAGATTCTACAGAGATTCCTGTTACAGTTACTGTTTCTGCTCCACCTAAAACACCATTCACCGAGTCCACACCTCTAGTTACTGCTGCAATTGGAGTTTCTTCTGGAGCTACACATGATGAACCATGCAGTTCTAGCGGAAAACGGCCTGAAGAAGCTCTAAAGATGCCGTTTGTTGACGATTCAAGTAATGATGATGAGTTTATCAGTGTTAGAGAACTGAAGAAGAGAATTGTAGTTATTGAACAAGATTCGATCCACAAAGATGCGAAGATTATTCTGCTTGAAGATACGATAGTGCAAAAGAATCAGCAAATTGATCAGCTGCAAGGCGACGTTGGTTTGTTGTTCAACATGATATATGATCTCCGTGGAAAACTAGAAAAGAAGTTTGGTGATGAGTTTGCTGATCCAACTGACACGGAGAGAAGAAGAAAAGCTGAAGAGGATCGAGCCAGGGCTTTTGCGAAGGATGATGCCGAAAGAGCTGCAGCAATGGATCACTACTTTAAAAGAGTAACTGATTGTAGGATCGATGAATCGTCCAAACGAGTCAATCAGAGTCAGATCTAGTTTCTAGAAAGGCGGAATCAGACTAGAAACCGTCAATCAGTGTTAGAACAGGAGTAAAAGAGTAGAAAGTCACTTTAAACATGTTCTTCATTGATATAATACGTTTTGGTACAGAGAGAATCGGACAGCACTTCGGTACACAATTCTCCAGAAAGTTACAAATGAAGAACACTACTAGCCTATTTATGGGCTCACCAGATCGCATGGGATAAACTACCCAGACCGCACGAACTGGACAAACTTCACCTCGTGTGACCTGACCTTATCAGGTCGTGCGAACTGGCTAAACTACATAAACTTAACATTTTCAAACCTATTACATACTAATGACACGACATAGACTGATGACGCAGGCGATAGACATTATGCATCAACACTGATACAAAAGCAGACAAAGCAAAAGCTAAAAGATTAAAGCAGAAAAGAGAATTAGGGGTTCTAAAGAATAAAAATCTGAATCCTGCTGATCCTGATGTTCAAGTTACTCATCATCTGATGGATGTAGGTGAAAGTTATTATGATAAGGTTGGGAACCGTTCAGGCATTATAAGCTGGGTTTTTTATCACGATCTAAGAATGTGGTGGATCAAAAGGAAGGTTGGTCCTATTGAATGGTACAAGAACCCAGCTCAATTTCAGACATTCACTAAAGTGGATTTGACCATACTGTCGAATTCACCATATGTGGATGATAAGCCTCGTGGACGTGGATACTTGTTTTTCGAGAGACTGAAGAGAGAGGTTACCCGTGGATATCCTTCCATGCATACTGCAGAATCTATCGTGATACCTGCTCCTGGAATTAGGGATCCTTGTATAAATAAGAGAATGAAGATTGTTTCGCGGCTGCCAACTGACAAAGAGAAGACAATTCCGTTGGTCAAGAAGATTCCCAATAGTATTCTGAAAACCATTCATTTCTGGGCATACGATGAAACGTTGGGACAAGCATTGATTGTGTGTGATGGTGATGTGAACTTTTTTGTTACTTTAATCGCCTGAAGGCTTGAAGGCTTCACATCAGTAAGAAGGGGTTTGGTGGTTACAAAGACAGAATGGATGGCAGTGGAGGCAGTTAAAGACTGAAGGACCTCTATGCTATAAACCTAAGGGAGATTATTGGAAGTCGAAGGTTTATACATAGAGGGTTTCTAATAGATCAGAGTTAATTGTGTAACTTTGTTTTTATTAATGTTTTGGGTCGATATCTTGTATGGTGGGTCAAGAGGTTTCGGCTGGGCTTTGAGGGGTTTCGGCCCACATAGTGTTAGTATATATCCAAACCTCATTTACTATGTTGAGGTTGATCAGTTTGTGTATGCTCAAGCCAGCCGAAACCAATAACAACTCTTGTATCAGTCATCGTTCATCGTTGAATGCAAGATTCTGGTTTGTTTTGATTATCTCTTGTTTTGGTTATTAATGTTCTTGAATCATCTTATGTTTCTTTTCTGCACTCACACAAGATTAAGTTTGATATCATTGAAAGATCTGGTTTACGGGACTTACACGACTTTCTTCACTCCGCCTAATTACTCGGAATTGATCAAACGCGGTCAATCTTAGTCAGAATCGGATCTAGAAGGTCAACTCGGGCAAGGTTTAACTTTAAAAAAATAAAACATAATTTATATGTCTATCATATTTAAGAATGTAGATCATTTTTACGTATTTTTTATAAATATTAGTAAATTTATGTCATTTGACACATATTTAATTTCTGAAAACTGATTTCTTTATAATTTTACAAGTCCGAGTACTCCCTGAGTATTCTCCTCCTAGGCAGAGTACTTTCAACTCCCAGGTCGAACGACTAGGTGGCGCCTAGCTATCTTTGCAACCATGGTTATGGGACCTCAAGTTTAGCCTTTATTGTTTCCTCTATTTTATCTATAAACCTCTCACATAATAATCTACTTTTTATTTCATCTATACTTTCTACATTATAAGTTAAAGACGTAATGATATTATATTCTTTTATCTTATATATATATATATATATATCTAACACCCTGCGTCCCTGAACTTTTACCTTTTGTCAACTTTAGTCCTTATACTATGTGAAACTTGACACTTATGATACTTTGTGAATCTTGAAACTTGGAAACTTGAATCTTGGTGATACTTGATACTAAATTCTAGATACTTGATACTTAATTCTATGAAACTTGATTTTGAGATTTGATTCTTAATAACTAGATTCTTGATGCTTGATACTTAATTCTAGATACTTGATTCTTGATACTTAATCTAGATACTAGAGACTTGATGCTTGACTCTTGATACTTGATTCTTGACTCTTGAGACTCTTGAAACTTGAGACTTGGTTAAACGAGAAACTGGAGGCTTGACACTTATGTAAACTTGGAAACATGGAAACTTTTGTGTTAAATAAATAATCTTGTCGTGTAATGATACTACACAATAATGCGCAATGCAACGCTTAATCTAACTCATAAAACGAACCAAAGACGGAAAGTTGCTAAACGGATTAGACTGTCCGAATGGACATCCGATTGGATGACCATCCGATCGGAGGGCCATTCGACCAAACAGCCATCCGATCCAGCTCCTTGCACCGCCTTACTCTCACTCTGACACTATAAATAGGACATGTCACATCATTCATCACTGATGTGACAGTCCCCTCCGATCCAGGCGCACACACTCCACTTTTCTTCCATTTTCTAGCGATTCTTGTAAGTTTTCTCTTAGATTCTTGTACAACCTTGATCATTACACAATTCTTTACATGATTCTTCATCAACATCACACTTTTCACCATGAAATCACTAAGAATCGAGCTCTTGAAGGTGATGTCATCATGGCGGTTGTTCAACCGACTGTGTGATGTTATTTCCGTCGAATGTTAGCTCAGATCCAAGGGATTTCTATGTGTTTTACCCTGAATCTTTACTAGATCTACACATTTTCAGCTAAACTCATGTTTTCTTCAAACTTTCTTGAACTCTTACTAAAAAACGGTGGAATCTAGATCCAAAACAGGTTTGGGACTTGTTCCTTAGTCTGGAGTTGGCTCGATGATGGATTCTCACCGGAGAAGATGACCGGATTACGGGTCAGACATGAAACTTAGTCAAGAACAGCCATCCGATCGAACGGGGTGATTCATATCCGATCAGACTGGCTGAGCCTTGACGGGTTTCCGTTATCTTGATACGTTACCATGCCGTCTCTATTAAACTCAACTTAGAAATTTTGCAGACTTTTCAAACAGCTTGCCGCTCGTGGACAAGTGTTCAACCTTAATGCTAATCAAGCTCGTAACAACAATGACGTCATCAATGGTACATTTCTCGTCAATAACCTTTACGCTTGGATACTATTTGATACTGGTGCCGAAGCTTTGTGTCTGTGGAATTTGAATTTGTGTTAAACTGTGCACGCTCTAAGTTACCTAAGTCGTTTTCGGTTGAGATTGCCAATGATAAATCGATTCTAGTTGATTCTATTCTCGGTGGTTGTTCCTCAACTCTTAACGACCACGTATTTACTATTGATCTAATACCCATGCAATTGGGTAGTTTTGATATCATAATCGGCATGGATTGGTTGCGTAAGAATCATGCCGAGATTGCTTGTCACGAGAAGTTTGTTCGTCTTCCTCTTCCGTCCAGTGATATTCTACATGTCTATGGAGATCGACCTTCTAGAGGACTGAAATTGATGTCATGCACTCAAGCGAACAGATGCTTACGTAAACAGAACATTGCCTTCTTGGCCCACGTGGTGGAACAAAAGGGCAAGGGAAAGAACGTAAGCAACGTTCCAGTAGTGTGTGATTTCCCTGATGTCTTTCCTGAAGATCTTCCCGGCCTTCCTCCTCCTAGATCCATTGACTTTTGTATTGACCTCATACCTGGCGCGACTCCCACCCCCAAGGATCCTTATCGACTTGTACCTTCCGAGATGCAAGAACTATCTAGTCAACTACAGGAATTTCTTGACAAGGGATTCATTCATCCAATTACCTCTCCATGGGGTGCTCCAGTGCTATTCGTCAATAAGAAAGATGGTTTGTTTCGTATGTGTATCGACTACCGTGAACTTAATAAGCTTACCGTTAAGAATCGTTACCCTCTCCCTCATATTGATGATCTATTCGACCAACTACAAAGTGCGTCCTGTTTCTCGAAAATCGACCTTCGATCTGGTTATCATCAGCTCCGTGTTCTTGAAGATGATATTCCCAAAACTGCGTTTCGCACTCGTTATGGACACAACGAGTTCGTGGTTATGCCTTTCGGCTTGACCAACGCACCCGTTGTGTTCATGGTTCTTATGAATCGTGTTTGTAAACCCTATTTGGATCGTTTTGTGATACTCTTTATTGATGATATTCTCATTTACTCGAAAACTAGAGCTGATCATGAACGCCATCTACGTCTTATGCTCGAACTTCTACGTGGTGAACGCTTATATGCTAAATTTTCTAAGTGTGAGTTTTGGATTGATGAAGTACAGTTTCTAGGGCATGTTGTTAGTAAACAGGGTATTCATGTTGACCCTTCTAAAATCGAAGCTGTGAAGAATTGGAGTACGCCTAAATCTGCATCTGGGATTCGTTCCTTCCTAGGACTGGCGGGTTATTACCGCCGATTCATCTCGGACTTCTCAAAGATCACCGTTCCTCTCACTTCGTTGACTCAGAAAGAGAAACCTTTTGCTTGGGGTCCCGAGCAAGAGGAATCTTTTCAGACTCTTAAGACTCTTCTGTGTAACGCTCCTGTACTTGCTCTCCCCGATGGTAACGACGATTTCGTGGTATACCATGATTCCTCGAACCGTGGCTTGGGCTGTGTGCTCATGCAGTGGGATAAGGTTATTGCTTATGCCTCCCATCAACTCAAAATACATGAGAAAAACTATACTACTCACGATCTGGAGCTCGGTGCAGTTGTGTTTGCGTTAAAGATTTGGCGACACTACCTATATGGAACTAAGTGTGTGGTTTTCGCTGACCATAAGAGCCTACAACATATCTTTAACCAAAAAGAACTGAACATGCGGCAGAGACGTTGGGTAGAATTGCTTAACGACTATGACTGCGAAATTCGCTATCATCCTGGAAAGGCGAATGTCGTGGCCGACGCTCTTAGTCGTAAGACTCATGTTAATATGTAACACCCCGAAAATATAAAACTTTATATTGAAATTATAAAGTATAAGATAAACAAAAATAAACTAACTAGGAATAAATAACCTAGTTACTCATAAGTCTAGTTATAACAAAGAAACTTGATTTAAAACATCTAAAGTTTAACTTGGCATTAGTTGGAGGGCCAAAAGTGTTAAGGTGGAAAACTTTATTTTATAAAACAAAAATAAAATTACCAAACACACACTAGAAGTGTGTGTCTGGATCGATCAGGAGCAGGGGGCGACCAAAAAAAACTCACCTTCAAAACCCTAGTTTCAATAAATTGATCAATTGAAGGTTCTAAATTGTTCCAAATCGAATTCCAAGCGTAGATTAGTGATCATCTCAGCGAAGTGATCATAAGGTATGCTAAATCCATCATTTAGTTCCATCTCATATTCTTGATGATTTGTGAAATCAAAATCTGAGCTTGATATGTAGATGCTTAGATGAAATTAGTGTTGGAAACATGTTTAGATGTAAACCCTAGCTAATAATTTGAGAAATTGATGTTAAAATTATGAATATTCATGTTTACCCATCTAAGTGTTAAATGGGTTTTGTGATTGATAAAGAACCCTAAAAAAATGTAATCAGAAAACTGATGTTAATGGTTTGCATGAAGCAAATCTGATGTTAATATGCATGTTAGAAGTAGCAGACTTGCAAAAAGTATAAAAATTTGGCGAAATAGTTGAGTCATGAACTTGATAACGGTTATTTAAAAATGATGCTCTTAAGGTGTTTGTTAAAACGCTTAAGAGAAAGCTAACATAGTGAAATTGGGATAAAAACACATGTTTGAAACATACAGCAAATTATGCGTGATATGTTGTGAAAGGAGTTCTAAACAATATTTGGTTGAACTCTATAGGCAAGGAATCCAGATCATCAAGTGGACAAGCCGGTGGAGACACGCGATTGAAAGGAGCGTTTTGAAGGTACGTAACCTTCGGTTTCGTTACATTATGCATAAACAATAGTCTTAGAAATGTTAATGGGATTGTAGTGTCAAATGCGAGTTTGGTATGTCATAGAAGTGACGGAGTTCACTCGACAAGCCGAACGGGTCAAATGAATGGTTAAAATATGTTTGGAAAGTCAATGAAGTGATGAAGTTCACTCGACAAACCAAACGAGTCAAGATAGTTAATTAGATATGTTTGTTGATAATGTTGTTTAATTAGTCATGGTTGGAATGCAAATAAAGTGATGTAACTCACTAGATAAAGAAACGGGTTAAAATATTGGTTGTAATAAGTTGGGTATGTTGATAAAATGGTGAATTCCATTAGATAACCAAACGGGTCAAAAATTATGCTCTTAAAGCGATAATGTGTGTAGAGAGTTGAAAGTCACATAATATGCTAGTGATAGATTGCGATATCCCAAGGGATTGGATACACCAAGTTGATTTATGTGAACCCGTGATATCGGGTCAAACGATTAGAAATCATATGCAAATTTTGCATAAAGCGGCATGCTTGAAATATGGAAAAAACAAGCATGGAATTCTATTGCGCGCGTAAAACCATGTAATGGTGATGATACGTCAAAGTTGACAAGCCCGGGGAATGGGTAACTAAGTCTAGATATCGATAAAATTGAATGATGAAAAATATGTCTCATAACAAACGGGTCGGATAATTGAAACATGGATTTGTGAACAATTCGTTTATAAATCAGGTTTATAATGCTTCTGACTTTTTCGTTACTTTTATCGCCTGAAGGCTTAAAGGCTTCAAGGGTTGAGAACAGTTGAGAATTTGAATTTAAAACTGACAACTGATGTGATGTGATGTGTGGCAGTTTTTCAGTCGGCGGTTTTGTACAACAGGTAATAATAACCTCCTCTTTTATTACTTTTTGTTGGACTCTGTATGCCCAAGACACATATTAAATTGATGTTGCTAGTACGTTATGATCAAAGTCGAGTCATACCCAAATACAAGCTAGACAAACACTATAATATTTATTTATGATATGATCAAACAAATAAATATTAACACTTACTATATTTAGAAATTGGTGTTCTAAATAATTACACTTGAGAAACCAATAAATTATATGGATAATTTATTTTGAGAGAATATTTTATTTTGTTATTTAATGGGTTAAATAACATTATAAAAGATTACATAAAGTCTTGCAAACATATGGTGTAATATTTTATAAAAGTTATAAAATAAACAAGACTTAAAATTGTTAAAAG
This sequence comes from Helianthus tuberosus, assembly GCA_030545235.1. Classification (NCBI taxonomy): domain Eukaryota; kingdom Viridiplantae; phylum Streptophyta; class Magnoliopsida; order Asterales; family Asteraceae; genus Helianthus; species Helianthus tuberosus. The sequence continues at coordinate 93,300,198 of CM060411.1, forward strand.
ATTTTTTTTTTTTTTTTAAAAACCCTCCAAAAATCGGCCAACATATGGTCTTCCCAAGAAGTTGTGGTCCAATCACAATTCATGCTTTTGCATGTGTTAGAGAGGATTTGATTGGATGGTCTTTCCAAGACCATTTTGGTCCAATGAACTCTCATGCACTTGCATGTGGAAGAAGCTTTTTGATTGGCCAAAAGGGAGGTGTTCTTCTCTCATGTTTTATATAAGATTAAGATGGCAAAAATGAAAGTAGAAGACGTGTGTTCTTGCTCTCTAAAAATCGGCCATCATAGGGTTTTTCAAGTGTTCGGTTTTTGATCCTTGGTGTTAAAAATCCTAGCTAATCTCGTGGTGTTTGTTGGAAGCTTGGGGTATACAAGCTTGAGGCCTTCTACTCTTGAAGGCAACCGTTCAAGAAACATCATCCTTTTCATCATCCTATTACTCCAAGAAGGTAGTTTTCTAAACACCCTATGGTTGTATATGATAGTATGCATCTTCATATATGGATCCGGGTTTTGGGATTTTACTTATAAATGAAGTTTATATCATAAAAGTAACATGTTTTAAATATTATTTCCGCTGCGTTTTTATTTCATATGGATGAAATTGCTTTGATAAACATAACAAAATCCCATCAATGGCATCTAGAGCCGCTTATATGAGTGCATGCTTTAATAGATTAAAAATTTCGGGTTTCGGGTTTGAATAAAACCCTATGGCCAAAAATTTTAACATGGTTAACCCTTTGTTTTTCAAGATTTTTTTCTTACATGCATAAGGGAATCTTGAAAAATTATTTCATATGGATGATTTGTTTGTTTGGACAAAACTTACCATTTCGGTTTTTTGAACATAGCCGAAAATGTTAATAAAAGGGAACCATTTTTTTATGCCTCTTGAAATTAATATATATATATATATATATATATTTGGATATATATTTTGGTGCATATGACCTAGCCATGACCTTGTGTTGAATGATTGTGATGTGATTTATTTTATTTATTATTTCAATGATTTGTAATAATTATTATTTTGTTCTTCCATTTGTAAGATATGTAATTTATTTATTTTCATTTGGTATGTAAAATAAATAGATTAGGTGCATTTTATTTTACTAGAAAAAATGTATTAGGATATATTTTGTAAAAGAAGATGCACACAAAAATGCGGTTTTGGTTTGGACCATAATATTCGGTCGAATGAACTTCATCGTTCTCCACGGGATTTTAACCCGATAACCAAAACACATTTTTGAAGTCCAAAAGAGTTTGGAGCTGAATATAAAAGACTTTTGGAAGCTCAAAGAAGGTGGAGAAATCACAACACAAGAAGGAGACTTGAAGCTTTTGGATGCGAGATCAAGTGGGAGTTCATCGACACATTACTTGTGTCATTTTTCACCCTTTAGGAAGGACCTTTTGGCACACTTGTTTCGGCTAACAAGTGTTGTCAAAATAGTTGGCTATGGTTATGCACCTATTGTTATGTATGTTATGCTTGTGTGGTTGTTTATTTTGTTGTTTAGATGATATGTAGATATGCATGACTTAACAAACTAATAATCAACAAGCGTAAAATTGGTTCTTGACAAAATCATTAAAATGTTTAATAAAGGTTTTATTAAAAATTAATGATTTTATAATAAAATGGGTTTTATTAAAAGAACCTTGAAAATTAGTTTTCACTAAAGTACCATTGATTTGAATGCATGCAAATGTATGGTACATAATATTTTCTAAACTAGAATTTTGAAATATTAAAAACCCTTTTATAAAACAAGTCAAACAACATCCCGTTATACAACACTCGAAACACTTGGGAACTCTTATTGTGGGATAAAGGTCACCTAACCACATTTGAGGGAACTTGTATGTTCGAGGTGGGTTTACCATGTTTGTGGGATAAAGGTCACCTAACCACTTCTGTGAATAAACTCACACGTGTGTATAAGTTGGACGACTTGATTTGGAAACCATGAACTTAAGGTCACCAAAGCATGGGGAACAAAGGTGTTGATGGGATTAAACATGCCAACTAAACATATAGATGTTTAACCGATCCCATATGGCTAGAAATTGCAAAGAGTTGCAATTGTCAAACGTTGACTACCTTGTTAATTTAAATAGAGGGATAAAGGTCACCTAACCAATATTTAAATGTAACGTTGGATTCTAGATTTTAATTATTAATTGTCTTTAAGACACAAAAGGGTATTAATGATTAAAATATAATAATATCAAAAATACTAAAAATGAACTTGTTAAATTTTGTAGATGGCCGCTAACAATGCAAACCCAATTAACCAAACCGTCCGAAACCTATCACTAAGAACCATCCTTGAAAAGGATCGTCTCAACCATAACAACTTCATGGATTGGTTTCGAAACTTGAGAATCATTCTCAAGCAAGAGAAGATATCCTATGTGTTGGACGATCCTATTCCCGATGAACCTAACGTGGAAGATGTGGAAGCCTACAACGATTGGGTTAAGTATACCGAGGACTCCATGCAAGCCTCATGCCTCATGTTGGGAACTATGATTCCCGAAATTCAAAAGGATTTTGAACATCACGGGGCATACGACATGATTACCCAGTTAAAGGAAATGTTCCTACAATAAGCAAGGGTAGAACGCTTCGAAACTGTTCGGGCGCTTCATGCATGTCGAATGGAGGAAACCCAATCGGTATCATCTTATGTCCTTAAGATGAAAAGCCACATTGATCGCCTCGAAAGGCTAAATTGTCCCATCTCTAAAGAGTTGGCTACGAATTTGATCCTCAACTCTTTAACAAAGAAATTTGAATGCTTTGTAATGAATTACAACATGAATGGATGGGACAAGAGCATTGGTGAACTTCATGCAATGCTCAAGACGGCCGAAGCAAGTATGGGCATAAAGGCTTTACCCGTCCTAGCGATCAATGAAGGAGGCAACAAGAAGAGGCCCCACCCCGACTCTAAAGAAAACTATGCTAAAAGAAAGGGACACGTCAAGGGAAAGGGAAAGGGAAAAGCTAAAGCAGAACCCGCCAAACCAAAAGAGAAGAAGCAAAAGGTTGCTACGAATGACCCATGTTTTGAATGTGGTGAGATAGGACATTGGAAGAGAAATTGTCCGACCTATCTCAAAGAGTTGAAAAACAAGAGGGATGCAGGGCAAACCTCGGGTACTATCTTTATGATACATGTTGAGCTTAATGTTATTTCTTCTAACACATGGGTACTAGATACCGGATGTGGAACTCATATTTGCAATTTGTTGCAGGGGTTCAAAAGAAATAGACATTACAAGAAGGGAGACGCTAGTCTCTTCATGGGCAACGGAGCAAAGGTTGATGTCGAAGCTCAAGGAGACTACATTTTAGAGCTTCCAAGTGGTTTGGAAGTTATTTTGAAAAATGTTTTGTATGCTCCTAGTTTAACTAGGAACATAATTTCAGTTTCCCTTTTAAGACAATGTGGTTTTAATTTCGAATTTGTTAACCAAGACATTTATGTTTCTATGAATGATGTGTTTTATTTTAAAGCTATGTCTTTAAATGGTATTTATGAATTAGATCATGATAACGCATCATATGATAGCTCAATGTACCAAGTAACCAACAAGAAACTCAAAATGGATTTGAATGATTCCTACCTTTGGCATTGTCATCTTGGACATATAAGCAAGAATCGCATGCATACACTTCAGAAAAGTGGTCTTTTGAATACAAATGAAGATAATTCATTTGATGTATGCTAATCTTGTTTACAAGGCAAAATGACCAAGACACCCTTTAGTGGAACTTTTGAAAGGGCTAAGGATTTACTAGGTATCATACATTCAGATGTATGTGGTCCTTTTAAGCCGATGACTAGGAATGGTGAAAGATACTTCATTACCTTTACCGACGACTATAGTCGTTATGGTTATGTGTATTTACTAAGACACAAGGATGAAGCATTTGAAATGTTCAAAGACTTCAAAAGTGAAGTAGAAAATCAACTCAAGAAAACAATCAAAGTCCTTCGTACTGATAGAGGAGGTGAATACCTTAGTGGTGCCTTTCAAGATCATCTTAGAAGTTGTGGGATTATCTCACAATTTACTCCACCTGGAACACCACAACACAATGGTATGTCCGAAAGGAGAAATCGAACTCTATTAGATATGGTTCGATCTATGATGGCTAGAAGCACATTACCTCTATCATTTTGGGGTTACGCTTTGCTCTCCGCAGTCCGTATATTAAATATGGCCCCAACCAAGAAAGTGGAAAAGACACCTTTTGAAATATGGCATGGAAACCTTCCATCATTATCATTCTTAAGGGTTTGGGGTTGTGAAGCTTATGTTAAGCAATACACTCCAAATAAATTGGAAGTCCGATCCACTAAGTGTATCTTTGTAGGATATCCTAAAGATGATATAGGATATTATTTCTACGACCCAACCGAGCAAAAGGTATTTGTTGCTCGAAAGGGTAAGTTCTTAGAAGCTAAGTTCCTTATGGAAGGAACTAGTGATAGAACAGTGGAACTTGAGGAGGATCAAGAACCACAAGACGATACACGTTTGGTCGATACTAGTACTCAACAAGAGGTGGTTGAAAACGATCAAGAGATTGATCAAAACACACAAAATGTTCACAGATCTGGTAGAATTAGTAGTCCACCTGAAAGATATGGATTTTTCATGGATGGATGCTACGTGGTAGATTCAGATGAACCAACCACATACCATGATGCATTGTCAAAATCCGATTGCGACAAATGGCTTGAAGCCATGAACATAGAGATGCAATCCATGTATGACAACCAAGTTTGGGAATTGGTTGTGCCACCACTTAACTCTAAAGTAGTTGGTAGTAAGTGGGTTTTCAAGAAGAAAACTGATATGCATGGTAACTTGGATACTTATAAAGCAAGACTTGTAGCAAAAGGTTTCACTCAAACTCAAGGAATTGATTATGATGAGACCTTCTCGCCTGTGGCGATGCTAAAGTCAATCAGGATATTATTTGCCATAGCTACATATTATGACTATGAGATCTGGCAATTGGATGTCAAAACGGCTTTTCTTAATGGATATCTTGATGAAGATGTCTATATGGTTCAGCCTGAAGGTTTTGTCGATCCAAAACATCCTGACAAAGTATGCAAGTTAAAGAAATCAATCTATGGATTGAAACAAGCATCTAGAAGTTGGAATCACCGTTTTGATGAAGAAATTAAGAATTTTGGATTCATCAAGAATGGCGATGAAGCTTGTGTGTATAAGAAAGCTAGTGGGAGCATCATCACTTTCTTAGTACTGTATGTCGATGACATTCTACTATTTGGGAATGACATTCCAACCATGGAAGGTGTAAAAGCTTGGCTTGGAAGTTGTTTTTCCATTAAGGATCTTGGTGAAGTAGCCTACATTTTGGGAATAAAGGTCTATAGGGATAGATCAAGGCGCTTGATAGGTTTAAACCAAAGTGCATACATTGACAAAGTCTTGAATAGGTTCCAAATGGAGAACTCTAAGAGAGGTTTTGTACCTATTCAAAAGGGGACAATATTGAATACATCTCAATGTCCAAGCTCAAAGGATGAGCAAGAGAAAATGAAAAGAATCCCATATGCGTCAGCTATAGGATCCATCATGTATGCAATGATATGCACCAGACCGGACGTCTCATGCGCCTTGAGCATGACGAGTAGATACCAGCAAAATCCAGGTAACAGTCATTGGATGGCTGTTAAAAGCATATTGAAATATCTTAGGAGGACTAAGGATATGTTCTTAATATATGGATCTGGTGAGGAGGAGCTCGTTGTAAAGGGTTACACGGACGCGAGTTTCCAAAACGATCGAAGTGATTCTCGATCACAATCGGGGTATGTCTTCATTTTAAATGGAGGAGCAGTCTCCTGGAAAAGCTCAAAACAAGACGTAGTAGCATTATCCACTACAGAATCAGAATACATCGCCGCTACATTGGCAGCCCAAGAAGCTGCATGGTTGAAGAAATTCATAGCCGACCTAGGGGTGGTCCCTACCATTCAAGACCCCCTAGAGATCTTTTGTGATAACGAGGGTGCGATTGCTCAAATCAAGGAACCTCGTGCACACCAAAAGACTAGACATATTGAGCGAAGATTCAACTACATAAGGGATGAAGTTGAAAAAGGAAAGATATGTATCCGCCAAGTTCACACCGATCAAAACATTGCGGATCAACTCACGAAGCTCCTTGACAGGGCAAAACATGAGGGTCATACATGTGCCTTGGGACTTCGATATTCTAGTGATTGGATTTGATCAATTTTGTATTTGGATATTGAAACAATTGTTATTTTAACTCTTTTATGGTATTTTGAGTTATGTTTCATATTAGCATGTTTAAATCCGTGAATAAGTTAATTATTCTAAATGTCCGTAGTCGATCGTAATTGTGGGAACAAATATGAATGTAAGACTATCATAGTATTACTGCATGGAATCATTTGTGATTGATCATAAGTAAATTTTGAGTAAAGGCGAATATCATAGTATCCTCTGACCTGAGATACATATTGGGTCTTGATATTCACCAAGTATTATACCTTGACCTAGTTCTTAGCTGTTTGTAATAAGGCAGTACACAAGGCTAAACTCAGGTGTGGTACAAGGTGATTGTGAGAGACGTATGTAGTCAAGAAGGGATTTGTTCCTCTTATTCATTGAGAGTAAGATGTCTAAGGCCTGATAAAGTTAAATCAACAGAGAGTGATCACTCTATATCTCTGGATTTAACATGACATCTGTAACGAAAGGATAAATGATAGATTCACCTAAATCATGTTCAAGTAAGGGACTTGAAAGGGATGATGTTATTGAATGGAAAATATAATCATACGTATTAGGGGTAGTAAACCGTAGTTAGGCGTCATTTACTGCTTACATCAATCTTCTATGTATCTTGTGCAAGTGGGAGATTGTTGGACTCTGTATGCCCAAGGCACATATTAAATTGATGTGGCTAGTACGTTATGATCCAAGTCGAGTCATACCCAAATACAAGCTAGACAAACACTATAATATTTATTTATGATATGATCAAACAAATAAATATTAACACTTACAATATTTAGAAATTGGTGTTCTAAATAATTACACTTGAGAAACCAATAAATTATATGGATAATTTATTTTGAGAGAATATTTTATTTTGTTATTTAATTGGTTAAATGACATTATAAAAGACTACATAAAGTCTTGCAAACATATGGTGTAATATTTTATAAAATAAACAAGACTTAAAATTGTTAAAAGAAAATTTATTTATTTAAAAAAAAAAAACCTCCAAAAATCGGCCAACATATGGTCTTCCCAAGAAGTTGTGGTCCAATCACAATTCATGCTTTTGCATGTGTTAGAGAGGATTTGATTGGATGGTCTTTCCAAGACCATTTTGGTCCAATGAACTCTCATACACTTGCATGTGGAAGAAGCTTGTTGATTGGCCAAAAGGGAGGTGTTCTTCTCTCATGTTTTATATAAGATTAAGATGGCAAAAATGAAAGTAGAAGACGTGTATTCTTGCTCTCTAAAAATCGGCCATCATAGGGGTTTTTTTTCAAGTGTTCGGTTTTTTATCCTTGGTGTTAAAAATCCTAGCTAATCTCGTGGTCTTTGTTGGAAGCTTGGGGTATACAAGCTTGAGGCCTTCTACTCTTGAAGGCAACCGTTCAAGAAACATCATCCTTTTCATCATCCTATTACTCCAAGAAGGTAGTTTTCTAAACACCCTATGGTTGTATATGATAGAATGCATCTTCATATATGGATCCGGGTTTTGGGATTTTACTTATAAATGAAGTTTATATCATAAAAGTAACATGTTTTAAATATTATTTCCGCTGCGTTTTTATTTCATATGGATGAAATTGCTTTGATAAACATGATAAAATCCCATCACTTTTTCATTTATTAACATCATTTGGTGATCTTTTTTCATTTATCTTCTTCCGAGAATTCCGATTTCCTCTCCTAAACTCAGGTTAGTCCCCATTTTCTTGTGTGCTTTACTTGTTCTTTACTTTGATCATGGGTGCTCGGAAAGATCTTTCCGTTAGTTTTTCACGCCTTACTCAAGAGGAAGTAGACAATTTTTGTGTGGAATGGGGCATTGGTCTTAAATTCAATCCGGTTGCACTGGGTTGTTATAAATATGTTGATCAATGTTCTCCCTGTTCTGTAGCCTTATACTGCCGTCATTTTGAATTTTCCAACCTTCGTCATCCTTTCTCGCTTTTTGTATTGAACGTTTTAGAGTATTATCGGGTTTCATTTGGTCAAATTCATCCGAAGGGTATGGCTAGGGTTTTACATTTCGAGGTTTTATGCCGGGCTTGTGGTTATGATCCTTCGTTGTTATTGTTCAGCTGATTCTTCCGTCTGGAGAAGAACGGTGATTGGTTTACCTTTGAGACATCCAAAGTTGACACTTGCTTGATCTCTTCCATGGTTACCACACTTGGTACCTGGAAATGGTGTGGAGGCACCCGGATGCCGTTCTCAATGAACCGGAACCTTTCGAGTCTGATTTGAATGAAGTTTTTCTTAAAGCCATCCGAGAATGCCCTTCAAGGGTTTGACACTTTCCCGAACATTTGCTAGTTCTGTTGGGTGTTAGCAAATTGTGGGATAAGGCTAATCGGGATCCGATTCTTATGAGGAATGGCCAGGGTATGCATTTTCCTGTTTTACCTTTTTTGGGGTTCCTTGATTTGGTAGCTTATGTGTTTTTGTTTTATAATGTTTTGCAGCTATGTCTGCCTTGGATTTCATCAAAAGTGACGGTACGTCTGATGTTGTTTTTGCGGGTGCTCAAGCCGCAGAAGATGATGATGCTGTTGCTAGGGGTGTAGAGCAGAGATTTGAGGATGCTGGCTATGTTAGTGTTTCTAATGTCAAGGTTTTTACCAAGCCTGCTATTCCCAAGGCTTCAACCCCTCGTCGTTTGCTAAGGAGTGCACCTCAGTCCACTTCTTCTGATCCTGTGGATCTAAGTGATGATATTGAGGTTTCCGAGGGTCAAGATGTTGATGTTGAGAAGGAGAAGAAATTGGTGGTGCATGGTAAGAAGAAGGCTTATGCTAAGAAGGTTGTAATGATTGTTCAAGGTTCATCTAGCAAAGACGTTGAAGGCTTGAGCAAATATGAAGTTTATGTTCCTGATTGGTGACAGTTTCAAAGATCCAAATGTTTGTGCTAACGTGTTGGCTCATTTTGCTACCCCTGGTGTCCGGGGTGCTATATCGGAGATGGAAAGTGACCACTTCATATCAAGGTTGATGTTAAGTTCCTGCAACCTTTCTGCCTTGGTAGCTGAAGGTGTCACTCATTTTCAGAAAGGAATGCAGGAGTACGAGGAGTTTTCCAAGAAGAAGGAGAAGATGAAGTCTTCAATGCTGTGATGAAGACGGAGATTGATGGGTTCTCCAAAAAGGAGGAAGCTTGGGTGAAGAAGGTTGGAGAGTTGACAAGGAGGCATGAAATTGAAATGAATGATCTCAAGAAAAGTTTTGAAGCTGACCAGTTGAAGTTGAAGGCTGATAGGGAAGCCTTAAGTGTTCAACAGAAGGCCTTTGATGAAGAGAAAGAAGGTTTGAAGGCTTCGGTTGCTCAAGCCACTGGTGATAACCAGTGGCTCATTGAGCAAGGCTTTCACCAGGCTGTTACCTAACTCCTTCATTCCAATGAATTCAATTCTGCCCTTGGAGAGGTCTACACCAAACTGCTGAACTTGGGGAAACATCAGGGCCTTATTGCTGGTTTTAAACTTCACGAGTCTGGTCAGGCCTTGGAAAAATCTCCCCCTTTTCGTCCTGATGCTTCCGAAGTGTTTAAGGCACCTGTCCAGTAGATGGAGAGGTTGACTTACCCATATGTAAGTCAAGTTGCAAATTGCTTTGGTAAACCTCTTTCTGTCTTACAGGAGCTGAAGCCGACTGGGCTTAGTGAAAAAGTTTGTGCTGAAGTGCTTGATTCCCTGTCCAAGAAACGTTCTCATTCAGGAGATAGTGAGAAAACCTTTTCAGAAGATGCTGATGTCTCTAAGGAAGCAAGCCTCCAAGGTTTAGCTGTTGGGAGTGATGGTGGGTCTAAGGCTAAGAAGTCGAAGAAGGCCAAGAAGGCTAAAGGTAATGGTTCCGGGGCTTCTAAGCCTCCAGTTGATGCTTGAACAATATTCGTAGCTTTCTTAGCACCTAAAACAATTTAATGGTTTGTATGTTTCTTGAACAATTTAGGTTTTGCAGAAACCCTTAAGGTTTCTGTTGGCAGTTGTTAGCCTTAGTGGCTTTTTGAACAATTCCTATGTTTACAAACTGTTAAGGTTTGTTTTAACTTGTTTGGATATTTGGAAGTCCGTAAAGCTTCTTATCTTATGCTATTAACTTCCTGCTACTTGCCTTATGTTGTGATTTTTTGTGCTGTTGCCTGTTTTTGTAAGGCAGCTTGGTTGGCTTGAAGCCTTCAAGGCTTCTGGCAGTTGTTTGATATTTGCCATTTGTTGCTTTGCTTTGTATTTTTTATTCAGAGTTGCATACAACTTCTATTGTTGTGTTGTTGTTTTGCCCCTTCAGTTCTTTTTTATGTTTATGGGATTGTCTTTGTGGGGTTTGTGTTTCCTTTATGTTTTTGATGCCTTAAAGTGTTCAGTGCTGCAGTCACTTGTATTTTTAACAAGAAGACATAGCACCTATCCTATCTATCACTTTCCTTGGTCTGATTTTGGTTCGTAAGCCTGTTAAGAATGATTTGTTTTTTTGAAGTTTTGCAAGGCTTAAGGAACATTTGGTGTAGGCTATTCAGACCCGTCTATGAGACAACTTTATTTTTTGATGATTTTATAAGTCTCATGGAGTTGTATTGATTTAGGAACTCACCCCTTATATAGGTTCATTTAACCCTTGAACCTATTGAGCGATATGGCCTGGGAGCTCATCCCCTTACATGGCCCTTGCCATGGAATTTTTTGCTAGGTTCTCAACCTGATTTTAGGATAGAAAGATAATTTTGATAAAACATCATCATTCATTCAAGAGATATTGTTTTACAAAAAGGGAGCATAGGACAACTCTTGAAATACAACTCATACAAACTAAACTTTCTTGATCAGACATGGAACCTTTTAAGGGTCTTGCCATTCCAATGTCTGGGAAGCTTTTTACCTTCCGTGCCGGCCAGTTTATAGGATCCACCCTTATGTGCTTCAAGGATTGTGTATGGCCCTTCCCACTTAGGGCCAAGTTTTCTTTGGTTCTCTTTTTTACTAGCCTCATTGTTTCTAAGTACAAGGTCTCCTGGCTTGAAATGTTCATGCTTGACTCTTGTGTTGTAATAGGCTTCCATCTTTTGTTTATACTTGGCTTCTTGAATGGCAGCTTGATCGCGTGTTTCTTCGAGTAGTTGCAAGTTCAACATGGTCTCTTTGTCATTCGCTTCGGGAACCATGTTGAGTGTTCTTTGAGTCACAACTGCTATTTCGGCTGGAATCATGGCTTCTGATCCGAACACCAAGCTGTAGGGTGTTCTTTTGTGGCTTGTTTTTTCCGTTGTTCGTATAGCCCATAGAACATTTGGCAACTCTTCGAGCCAATTTCTTTCATGCCTTCCCAATCTTGTCTTGATTCCTTCAACAATGCTCCGATTCGTTCTTTCAACTTGCCCATTGGATTGTGGGTATGCAACTGAGCTGAATACCTGAGTAATTCTGAATTCCTTTGATGCGTGTTGTGTGTTATATGTTTTATGTATATTTTTAGCCATTTTTAACACTTTAGTCAAGTTTTAAATTTATAAAACACGATATTTTACTAACACTAAACACACATATGGGCAAGTGCACCCATCGTGAGCGTAGTATAGCGTTGGTAAGATACCGAGGTCGTCCAAGGACATAAAAGCTTTTAGTACCGGTTTATCCTCAACGTCTAATCAAATCAAAAATTTATAAAAAGTTTTAAACATGAAAATAAAAACTAAAAATGCTGAAAATAAAAATAAAATAAAAACAGATAGACAAGATGAATCACTTGGATCCGACTCGCCTTTAGTGTAACCTTTGATGATTTCCGCACTTTTGCACTTTTTAAGAGATTATCTTAGTTATAGTAGTAGGCCCCTCTTTTGAAGGTGACGTTACCCTCAACCCAGTAGTTTGAGTCAGCAAGGATACAATCCTAAAGGGTTGGAATATTGGAAGATAATTAATTAAATTATTAATGCGTAATGTGGTAGGCCCCTCTTTTGAAGGTGACGTTACCCTCGGCTAAGTGGTTTGAGTCGGCAGGGATACAATCCTAAGTAGCCAGGTTAATGTATTAATAGTAGTTCACATATGAGGGGATCAAGCCATTCGCACCCCCGCCATCCAATACCAGTGGGTATTGAAGGAGGTCCTAGTAAGCTTGACCCAGGTCCTTGCAGGATCTATACACTGAACAAGGCAAGAACCTTACCAAACCATTCCCTTAACCCCCGACCAGGTAGCCAACATATCTCTATATAGACCGTAGAGATATGAAGGTGTAAATCTTTTATTTTATATAGATAGTAAAATAATGCCAAGACACCACGGACAAATGATAAGGAAGTTACACCTTCAACATAAGAAACTAGTTATTAAAGTCATTAATACAAAACCAAATAAAAAGTGCGAAAAGATTAAAAATCAAAAGTATTACACTAAATGCTTGTCTTCACCAAGTGATGTAAGAGACTTAGGCAAACATGGCCTTTGATTGTCAAGAACTCTTACTATCAATCTTGGATCCTGAGACTACTACACACACTCTATGATGGATGATGGATGATGGTGGTGGATGTGGGTTGTAGTGGTGGTGGAGTGTGGGTGAAGTGGGAGAGAGGTGGTTTGCCAAGGGATGCCTTTGAAGTGAACCAAGCACCTCTATTTATAGCCTGTACAGAAGCCCGGACACGGCCCCATGTCCATTGGGCACGGCCCCATGTCCATTGGGCACTGCCCCATGTCCATTGGGCACGGCCCCGTGTCCATCCACTTTCTCTTTCTTTATTAATTGCAATTTGTCTGCATTAGCTCCACACACCCCCGTGTCCGCTGGGCACGGCCCCGTGTGCAGAAGCGTATCTGTACTATCAAGATTTGCTTGGATTCTGCGAACCTTAGCGTTGACCACGGCTATGTTGAGTTGGGCACGCCCCCGTGTCGGGAATAGAAGCTTCTATAGCTTTGTCCTTTCTGTAGACAACTGGCCACGCCCCGTGTCCGCTGGGCACGGGGCCGTGGTCAGCCTTCTGTTTTCTTGTTTTTGCTTGGGAAGATGCTGTCGAGGGGTCGGCATGCCACATTTGTTCCTTTTCTTGTAATTATGTTAGGTTTTGCTGCATATTTGCTCCTTTTGTTCATTTACGCTCATTTAATCCTGAAAATATAAAAGGAAGACAAAAGCACACTTTTTCCAACATTAGTACTAAAAAGGGTTAGTTTTATGCCTTATTTGATGTATTTTATATGTTGCATTTTACACACATCACCTTGCACCAAGTGCTAAAAGGCTTCTCAGCAAATTGCTTCCCGTTATCCGTGACTAAGACACCCAGTAGCCCAAATCGGCAAATGATATTCTCCCAAACGAAGTCAATGACTTGTTTGCCCGTGATTTTTGCAAGTGGTTTGACTTCAGGACACTTGGTAAAGTAATCTATGGTCACCAATAAAAATTTTACCCCACCTTTGGCTGGTGGGAATGGACCAACAATATCTATTCCCTATTTGTGAAATGGCCAAGCTGAAGCTATCGGGACAAGATCGTGTTTGGGGCTCTTGGGCACCGGTGCATGTATTTGAAAAGCTTCACATTTTCTTAATTGTTCGGTGGTGTCTCGGTGCATTGAAGGCCAAAAATACCCGAGATTCATTAGTTTAGCAACCACCGTTCTTGCTCCAAAATGAGCTCCACATATCCCCTCATGAACCTCTTTGACCAGGTACTGGCTCTGTTCCGGGCCAACACATCTCAGTAAAGGTGCAAGGTAACCCTTTTTGTAGAGGATCTCATCTTGCAACACATACTGCCTGGATTTGATTTTAACCCTTTCAGCCTCTATTTGGTCACCGGGTAACTCACTGTTTTTGAGGAATTTCTTAATGGGAGTCATCCAATTGGGACCTTCTTCGGTGATTACATCTTGAACCTCCAATTCTTGAATTGAGGGAGTTTTCAATACTTCCACCAATACTATTTTTGCAAGATGGGCAAAGGTGAGGGAGGCAAGTTTGCTCAAGGCATCTGCCCTCTTGTTTTAAGATCTCGGGACTTGTTTGATGGTACATGTCTGGAATGTGTTCATCAATTCCTTGGACTTTTCTTTGTATTTCTTCATGTTGGGCTCTTTTGCAACATAACTGTCATTGACTTGGCTTGACACAAGCAACGAGTCTGCGAAGACCTGAAGCTTTTGAACCTTCATCTCCTTGGCTATCTTCAACCCATCTATCAATGCTTCGTATTCAGCTTCATTGTTTGTGGTCTGGAATTCAAGTCGAAGAGCCGATTGAAGCTCCATCGGTGAAGAGCTTCCAGGCTTCAGGGTCAGAAGGTTCAGCCGTAGTTGTATTAACTTCCATGACAGCTTGCTTTGGTACTTCCACAATGAAGTCAGCTAAGACTTCGGCTTTAATGGACTTTCTTGGAACATAGGTGATTTTGTGCTCACCCAATTCCACAGCCCATTTGGCAAGCCGTCCCGAATTTTCTGGCTATTCAAGCACACTCTTGATGGGTTGGTCGATGACCACTTGTATAGGGTGTGCTTGGAAATACCTTCGAAGCCTTCTAGCCGTTTGGACTAGGGCTAAGGCAAGCTTCTCCAGAGGAGGATACTTGATTTCTGCCAATTTTAAAGTTTTGCTGAAAAAATAGACGGGTACCTGAAATTTGTCTCGTTGAATGGTTAGGACCGCGCTTATTGCTTCTTCAGCAACCGAGAGGTAGACAAAGATAAGCTCTCCTGTTTCCGGGGCTGCAATATCAGGAAGTGAAGCCAGGTGTAGCTTTATCTAGTTGAAAGCTTGTTATGCTTCTTCAGTCCACTTGAAATCTTTTTTGTCAGAACACCCTTTAAGAGTTTTAAAGAAAGGTAAAGATTTTTCAGCCAGTTTTGAGGTAAAACGCTTCAAGGCTGCAAGCTTTCCATTCAGACTTTCTACTTCCTTTTTGCTTCGTGGGGGCCTGGTTTCAAGAACGGCTTTGACTTTGTTTGGATTGACCTTTATACTTTGTTTTCCCACAATATGCCCCAGGAACTTTCCTTCTTAAAACCCAAATGAACATTTTTCGGGGTTGAGTTTCATGTTAACCTTCCTTAGGTTTTGGAAAGTTTCTTGTATGTTATCAAGCATTTGGTATTCTGTTTTGCTTTTGATTACCAAATCATCGACATATGCTTCCATGTTTCTGCCAATTTGACTGGCAAAAGCTTTGTCAACTAGGCGTTGGTAAATTGCACCCGCATTCATGAGGCCAAAAGGCATCTTTTGATAGCAAAAGATACCCTTGTCCGTGTGAAAGGCTGTCTTTTCTTCATCCTCTTCTTTCATAAGGATTTGATGGTAACCCTTATAGGCATCAAGGAAACACTTGAAAGGGTAACCGGTGAGAGAGTCAACCTTGAGATCAATCTCCGGCAAAGGGTAGCAATCTTTTGGGCAAGCGTTGTTCAAATCCTTGAAGTCGGTGCACATTCTCCACGAGTTGTTGGGTTTTCGAACCATGACTGGGTTTGCAACCCAGGACTGATACTTGACTTCCCGGAGAATTCCAGCTAGGACAAGCTTTTCTAACTCTTGGCATGCTGCCAAGCTTCTTTCAGGTGCTAGACTTCGTTTCTTTTGGACAACAGGCTTGACACCGGGTGGTATCTTCAGCTCATGTTCAACAATGCTTCGAGGGATACCCGTCATGTCTTTCGGGCACCAAGTAAAGACATCGCTATAGTGTACTAGCAACTTTTCAAGGTACGAGAGGGTTTCTTGAGAAAGGCTTGGATTAACCCTTATCCTTTGTTCAGGATATTTAGGGTTTATGATCAGCCCTTGCTTGTCGTCTTCATTTTTTGAACTTTCCCCTTCAACCATGTAAGCTTCTTGAGTGGGTTGAAGGGTTGCAATTCCTCTCTTGGTAGGGAACTTTACTCTGCCATGACCAACAGAAACAACCATATAGAATGCACACTGCCCTGGCCTTCCTATGATGACATCATAGTTGGAAGGTATATTGATAACCACAAAAGTGAGAGATTGAACTCTTTTCATCTTGCCTTCACTAAAACGGACATCAAGGGTTAGTTGCCCTAAAGACTTGAGGGGTATGTCGGCAATACCTTTTATAGAGGTTCCGGATGGTTGAAGCTTTGAACGTTCCTCATTGCTCAAACGATTAAAGAACTTTTCAAACATAATTTCAGTAGCTGCACCAGTGTCTATGTAGGCTCTGCTTGTCTTTAGTGTACCCACAGTTGCTTCAACCACAAGAGGGTTTGAGAGTGGGTCTTTTTCTGTTGGCGGGAAGCAGACACACTGAAGCTCCCAAGTTTCCAACCGCTGCCGTTTAAGGGGAACCTTTCCATCGAAATCCACCATGTTAACCTCCTTGCCTTTTCCTTCAGCTATCTTGTCCCTTACCCCCTTCACTAAGTGGGCAAGCTCTCCGGACTTGACGGCCTCCTCAATCCTCTTTTTGTGTTGAAAGCAATCGTTAGTATGGTGACCCTACTATTCATGAAATTCACAAAACTGGATGGAATTTTCATTCCTTTTGCTTTTAGGGAGAGTTCTAAGAGGTCGGAAGCTTTGTTTCACTTCCTCTGTAGCAAGGATCTCTTGTGGGGTTTTTGTAAGAGCTGTAAAGTTTACGGTCTTCTCCCTGCTCGGAGGGTTCCGACCTTCAGACCTTCGTTGCTCTGAACCCCTTTGACGTCTGTCATAGGGATGAAAATTTCCCTTCTTTCTAGCGGGGTTGTTGCCTCGCCAGCTGGATCCCCTTTTTCTCTGCTCCTTTATGTCTACAGCCTCCTCTCCTCTGATGTGGGCTTCGGCCCTTTTGAGAGCTTCTTCCAAAGTCTTTGTTAGGGACTTGTTGAAATCCGTTGTAAGGTATTTGGAGGTAATAGCGTTCATAAAACCGGCCACTCTCATCTTTTCATCTGCCCCCACATAGGTTAGACCTTCGTTTTTATACCTTTCTATGAACTCTCGAAGGCTCTCGTCATCTCTTTGTTTTATCTGGAAGATCACCGTGGCATCTTTAACGTACCGCCTTTGTTGTGAGAAATTGGCTAAAAACCCTTTGCTCAGATCATCGAAGCTTCGAACGCTTCTGGTTGTTAAATCGTTGAACCATATTCTGGCTGATCCTATGAGGGTCTGCATAAACATGAGGCAGTATTCAGCATTTGTCCATTTCTCAATCCTGGCAGCACCAGTGAAGATCTGGAGGTGATCCTCCGGATCTTCGGTTCCGTCATATGTCTTGATATGAGATGGCATATTGATTTTCGTTTGGAAATCATAATCGGTGATTTGTTGTGAGAAGCATGACAGATTGCTTGGTTTATATGGCTTGGCCAAATCCTCTTCCACCCTTGCACCCGTGTTGTTGTTGTTATTCCCTTGTGTGGCCAGCACTTGATTAATAAAGTGCTGCCAAGGGAAGCTGGCCATCATCTGAGCCATCATTTGAGGCATAAGGTTGAAGCCTTGAAGGCTTCCAGGTGCAGCTGAGCAGTTTAACCCCAAAGGAGTGCTCATAACGGCACTTCGTGCCAAAGGGAGTACAGACAAAGCTTGTTCCCATGTAGTTGTGGCCGGGGGTGGAAGGCTTGCAATAGGAGATTGTAGCAGTTGATCAAGAGTTAGCTCATGCCCCAATGTAGCACCGGTTGCAGCTGGTTGGGAAGAAAAGAGGGGAAACGTAGTTGGATCTGGCCTTGTGTATATGTATGGATTAGGATTTGGAAGTGCATGGCTGGGACCAGCCTCATTCCTAGACAGGGTTGGTTGTGAGCTCGTGAAAGGAAGAGCTGGAGGTCTAGGGGACAACGATGGCTCTGGCTCGTCATAGTCCAACCGAATCCTTACTCCCTTGTCTCTTTCCCTACTCACGTATTAGTTGAGGAGATACCTCAACTCTAGAAAGTTATTGGCGACCCCTTCAGGGATAAGGTCAACACGTGAGGGGGTGTTAGAGGCACCGACGTTAGGGGATGGAACCCCTAATCGAGACGGAGTCGGTGTTTGGAAAGTGAGGAACTCGGGGTATGTTGCTCCAGTAGGAGTGCTCCCCGGTGTTGAGAAGAAAATTGGTATAGCTACATGAGTTTGGCTAGTGCTTGGGATAGAGGTATGTGGGACTTGATTTACCTCTCCCGGAGATTCACTTTTCGACATGATGATTTTTGAGAGAATGGAGCTACACTACTAGGTCTTTTGAAGGAAATAAGCGGCGTAGCCCCACGGTGGGCGCCAACTTGTTGATGCAACAAATACAAGACCAATGATAGTGACTAGGCTGGTTAGGCAAAAGGCTTGAAGGGTTCCGATTTGCCTAACGCAGGTCGTGGGGTCCCCCCACGTTTGCAAGACGTAGAGAGAGGTTCACTAATTATATTTTGTTGTTTGTTCAAGATCATCGGCTGAAGGGTGTTCAGCTTTGGATGTAAGAGCAATCGAAATGTGTGTGTTGAATGTGAAGAAAAGAGACTTGTATGAAACAAGTGCTCGAGAAGGAAGATCAGAGATCCCAGGAGAATCAGGACTGATCGGAATGTCCGAAATGCACTAAATGAAGTGTCATTTATAGAGGAAGAGATTGCTCAAAGGGGAAACCTTGGACTAGTGAACCCTGCTTGCAGTGGGAGACTTACCCATTTTGGGGTTGAACGGTTTGGATCTGCGGGTAAAAGGGAGCTTCTTGTGCATGTGCTCTGCTTTTACGGCTGGGAGAGTGGACAAGCAATCAGTGAAGTGACATGCTACTGTTCATGTTCTTTTTGTTGTTCACCACAGTTCCCGGGTTATGAAGCTTTCAACTCTTTAACCTTTCAAGCTAGTACGTGTTTTAGTCATTTTGTGAGATTTAAGCTACCCCGTCATCAATACTAAAATGGTCCGTCGGTTATCCAAATTTCTCGCTTAAAAAAAACACACGCACCACAACACATACAGTCACTCAAGAAAATCTTCCATGGTTTTTTTTAGCCAACATGGGGCTTATGCAATAAATATCTAGTAAGGTGACATTTAATAAGTGCAAAAGAGTGTAACACTCTATTTTTATATTCTTTAAATAAGAGATTATTCCGCGGAAATGTCACTGTGATTATTAACAAACAAGACTCGTGTTGAATCCATCTTCTCCCAATACTTGATCAAAATAAAAATTTCTTGCTAAGACAATTCACCTGAAAGTCTGTAAAAACATATAAGCTTAGGGGGTAGGGGCGCTCATCACTCACCACACACTAATCACTCACAACATCCAATCAAGTTCCGTCACATGATTGAGCTTTATTCCATCACTAGTGGTGAATTTTAGTGGAAATGTCCATCACTCTCCACAAACCTCCCCATTGAAAAAAACTCACCACCACAAACATCACAACGCGTTAAAAAGTTCACGCGTCTTCGGTTCCACGCGTTTTGACAAGGGGTGGCGGCGGTGTTATTGGAGGGCCATCAAGGGGGCGCCCCATCCCCCCTTACGCTAAGTGAGTCTACATCAATTCACATGTATGTCACTTATGACTTAACCCAGAAATGACAATCAACACACAAAACCATAAAATTCACATATGGTTTAGAATCACAAAACCAGTGGCGGAAGTTCTTGGTGGCCTCACTGATTTTTCGCTTTCAGTGTTAGTTTTCTTAAAAAATTTCGAATCTTTTTTTTTAGTGTAAAATATTGGATTTTTGAGAGTCCGGCCTCCACTGATTTGGATTTTGAGAGTCCGGTCCCCACTTATTTTTTGTTCAAGCTTCGTCACTACACAAAACTCCCATGTGATTCTATATTGGATGAAAATAAACTTCAACCTTAGTCCGATAACACTGTGATGTATTTCAGATTGAGAACTCCCTGTGATCTCGTGATAGATTTAAAAAAAAAAAAAAAAAAAACCCTCCCATCTGATTCAACATACAACCAATATAACATCCATATAGTTTAATCATACCAGAACTATAATAACACCTTCATGGTTCAGCATATAAATTACTGAACACACAAGCAACATACACAAGTAATTATAAGTTTGATACTTTGATACATTAACTCATAGTAAATAAGAGTTTTAACGTCAGAAAATATATTTCACCAAAAAACTTGCCAAGTTACATCAAAACAGAAGGTAGATGGGCAACAAGCTGCACCGCTACCCCTTTCTGAATTGTAAATCCTAACCTTCCAAAGACAAACCCCTGCCCCTTGTGGTTGAACAATTGTTGTGGATGACCCGTTGGACCCTAGTCAAGAAGTGGATAGCATCTGGCGCTAGGGAGCCAAATGCTGGTTCTCTGCGCAAGCTTTAGCGTGCTTATGTAAACTTGATGTTATCTTTCTTTGAAATGATAATCAACGGTTTTCTTGTTCTAACATGTCGGATGTATCATATAACAATCGTTTACTTGTACTTGTAACAATTTTGTCATCATTATCAGTTGGGTAATTTACAAATAAATTGAATTCACGATTATATATTTTTGTATTAAATTCTCCTCGTAATGTATATAATAAGAGCACCCATATATCAAATCAAACCCAAATGAATGCATGATGTGGATGCCACCGGTCATTTATTATTTCCATGACCACTTGGATCTTAATTTTTTTTTTGTCTTCTTCGTCTTCTACACACGTCTATGATCATGGTCTCAAAATGCAAACATGCATACATATAGGAATATTGGCTATTTAGATATAATATAATTGTCCAATTGGTTTGATCTTTTGGTTTTTTAATTGGTTTTGACCTAACTAGAATTATTAATTCGATTTTCAAATCTCTTTTGTATCACTATGGTAACAATCAAATAGTCTAGATAGATTGAATAGTAAAGTTCTTTTTGTAAATGTCTACCTTTGTGTGATCGAGATGGAAACCGAACATAACATGTAGTGTTTTCATTAACCTGGCAACGTTTTTATGATCTACGTTTTATATACGGAAATTAGATTTTAGTAATTCAAACAATGGCTCATAGATCGATAATAATCCATACCGACTTATTGACTAATAGCACTTATAACTTTCACTTCCGTTGCCAAAAGAAATCTCACTCAAATAATAATCATAGATTTGCGCATGATTTCACTCGGATTCACTCACAATGATGATATGAACGAATTAGGAAAACACAGCTTCTTTGCGAGCAGTATGAAGTGGAAATCCATGATAATTATTTATGTGTGGGATTGCCCTTCACGATTATTACCAACCATTACACTATAGTTTGGATTATTAAAATTTAACTTGTCTATT
Organism: Helianthus tuberosus; assembly: GCA_030545235.1. NCBI lineage: Eukaryota > Viridiplantae > Streptophyta > Magnoliopsida > Asterales > Asteraceae > Helianthus > Helianthus tuberosus. The sequence continues at coordinate 93,321,743 of CM060411.1, forward strand.
TGATATAGTCACTATTGTAAAGCTAGCCTAATAGCACAGAACTATGAGAAGAATTATAAGGAGAAAAGAACTGATATTCCATTGATCAAGTGTGTAAAACATTGAGATACAATGAGAAAAATAAAGGAAAGGAACTCTTAAAGAGCAATCCAAGCTATTTAGGGAATTGATAACCATATAATACAATATATTTATATCACCCGCTCTTGGTTATCAACTTTATACACTTTGTTACCTCGTTAAAAACCTTACTAGGAAAATCCAGTGGGTCAAAACCTTAGCTAAGCGAAAAAGAGTACAACGTGTATTTTCGTCTCCTAATACTTCTAGATCCGGTATGTTGTCTCATAAAAAACCTTACTAAGTAAACCAAATGGGTCAAAACTTAGTTAACTTTTAAGCATTCAACTTCCTTAGGAAACTCATGAGGAGTTCCAATTATATTCAACTCGATAACATATATAACAAATATAACGTATTGGGATCCAATTATGTATACAGTAATAATGCTATTCTCGAGAACTTACTTTACATGACTTTGATAATTTAAATCCTTAACAATCTTTCATGTAAACTTTTAGTATCACAATATTGATAAGACACAGATCAATTCTCTTTTTCTACTACCAGACTCGTAGGAAATTGGAAAGTCACTATATCCACCACTAGGGAATGCATCTCCTCATAATCAATAATGGGTCTTTGAAAAAATCTTGTGCAACCAATTTTCCCTTATATCATTTAATTTACCATTTATAAGAAAAACGCAAATCTTGATCCTCGCAATTTTATTATTTCAAGAGCTACATTATATACAAAACTATAACAGCATCTATTTGTATTTTGCTTCCATATATCTCGCAAACATGATACAATAAAATGAGATTTATTTTTTCAGGTATCTGAGGTTCTTCTAGACTGATCATATATGGTATCTCTTTAGGAGACTCATTTATTGTACCTCGACTTAAGCATCTTCATTACTTGCCCCATTTTTTTGGAGGAGTTTTATTCTTAGAATCAATTAATCTATCAGTCTTCAGGCGTGCCATAGACTCATTGTTAATACATAGTTGTCCTTCTTGGACATATACTAATTGGAACATAAGCATTTGATTATTTGACTTACTTAGTCACTCCATTTAGGTCAGTGAACACGTTTGGCAACTTGGTACATGAATTATATTTTAAAAATTGGGTTCACACAGTTTAGTTTGAGGGTCAAGGATAATTCATGCATCCTCATTCCTTTTCAACTTCCACTACTCTCCCCCTAATGTTGAAAATGTTAAATCACTTAGAGTAAAATCCAATGAGCCGTCGTTAATGGCTCAAAGTATTTAATCGTAGATAACATTATTAGAGTTCCCATCTTTGTGCGTTGTGATAGATCAATTTCAATATATATCCCGCACAACCAAAAAACCTTGATGGGAAATATTTAGTTCCTGACCCAAAACCGACAATAATGGGGTGGATGTATGATAACTTCTTGGCTTGATGTGAAGTAGTGTTACTTCATGTAATATCACATGTATCTAAATACAAACATGAACGTTTTGCTCATATGATCATTGGCTTTGCATTCAGCTATAGATGTTTAGTGATCGTCTTCAACAAAAGCAATTTGTGTATAGTTTAATACTTATTCCAATAATCATTTGTAACATGGAACTTGAATTCAACATTATAACCACCGTATATATGATAATCTGGAATAATGTGCTTGCTATCTCATTAGCTAAGCTACATATCTCACAACTTCAAGTTGTGAATTTGATAACCATTTAGATAATGCATCAATGCAAAACACCAAATGGTATCATGTTGGGATATTTATATCATTTAAACATTTCCAGAATATTCAAGGATTCACACCGTACATTTGTAGACAATAACTAATTTTCCTTGAGAGCAAACATTACATTTTAATTCTCAACTTGAAGCATCTTTCAGTTCTTCAAAATGTTTCAAATCTTCAATGACTCGCACTGGTCTATCCGATCATGCCATTAATCTATGTAACCATGATCCATAGAGTATATGATAGAATAATGTATTATAATTTCAAACTATCATGTTATCACTTTCATCCTTGTCACACCCCGAACACGTAAAACAACAAAACGTGGCGGAATCGTCGGGGAGTGTTGTAACAGAATCATTGTTTCATAACACATGGAAATTTGAAATTTTGTTTTATTGATTAAAAGAGTTACAATGTCTTAACAACAAAGAAACACAACATAATTAACTAGTCTTGCATCTTTTAATGTCACTAAGGCCCAAGTCTGCCTACGTGTATCTTGATCAATCCTATGCATCATTTCCTGAAACACATGTGAAAATAGGTACGTCAGCATAAAAATGCCTGTGAGATACATAGGTTTTGTGAAAATATGATTCATGACTTATAAGTTTAGAAAAAAAAAATTGTTTAACAAAAGTCAGTCATGATCCTTGTAAAATGTTTTGTTTTTTATAAATCATTTGAAAAGCAATGATAAAGTAGATGATATGTAAAAGAGTAATGTAAGGTTAAATGAATAACCAAGTAAAAATGAGTTTGTATAAAATGAGTTGTTTTGTAAAACAATTGTTTAGTGAAAACATGTCATTTGTATAAAATGTAATATGTCAAATATTGAAATGGTTTAAATAACGCTACGATATGTAATACTATAAAAGCACTTATATATAGGAAGTACCAGCGGCGTATCCACCATGCTTTTATCTTATTACACATGCCTCGTTATTTAAATCGCTTAAACAAAACCAACCACCAATGTAAAAATGTTTATGTATAGTCAAATGTCAAATGTTTGTGTGAAAACCATCAAATGTAAATCATGTAATGTGTAAACAAAAGTTATGTATGGTAAGTAAAATGAGACTACTTAAACCACAAGTAAAAATGTACAAAACAAAGTATTTGAATAAATCAAAAGTTATGCTTTGTAGAATAATGCATGCTTTACGGATACAACATTTATGCGGTTATGTTAAACGCCTACATTCAAGCCTTGAGACAGCAGGATAACCTTAGAGTAAAAGTTATCAAAAAGAAATGTTTTCGGATTCGGTCATTCCATCCATCCAAACAAACCTAGGATTTTAGGAACGGGATTTGTCAAGTCCTATGGTACCACTACCTACTACCGAGCGGCATGATCGGTGTTAATGAATGTAATTTAGTCCCGTTAAACAAACCAAATGATATACCAAATGTAAGCATATTTTATGAAAATAATGTACCTAGTATGCTAAGTGAACATACAAGGTAGAGATATAAAACAATGTGTCCATATGTTATGAAAACATATGCAACAGAGATGCAATGTAAAACAATGTACTAAGTATGCTAAGTTAACATACAAAGCAGAAAAGTCATGTAAAACAATGTGCTAGCATGTTAAGTAAACATACATAGCAAAAGAAATGTAATGTAAAACAATGTGCTAGCATGTTAAGTAAACATACATAGCAAAACATAATGAAATCATATACTAATAGTGTACTAACGAACATAGCAAGTATATGATATGAAAACATGGAAAGCATGAAAATAACAAGTAGGCACATGTGTTTCACCCGAAAACGTTTGAAAACAGTAAAAGAGGGGACTATGTACTCACTTGAGGGTGCTTAGAAGTCTTGAACAATAGCCAAGCAAAGCTAGAGGGATCATAGAATCAAACAGCACCCTATATAGATAACTACATAAATAACCGGACCTAAATCGGAGGATCGGATAGTATGAGGTTTCGTAAACCAAATGAGTATTGGAACTCATATGATATAGTTTAACAAAGTCTACATACTAAAATGAAACCTAACCTAAATGCTTACGACCCATTGTGACCCGTTTAGGTAGCTTATGCTACTTTAACGTGTCGTTCGCGTAAAACTCGTTCGGACCGCCTAACTAGTCCTATGACAAGTAAAATATGCCTCAACATGTCTAATATTGTTGCTAAATCAGTTTAGATGTCAAAATTTGGGTTACATATGCTTAAAATGAATTTTGGCGTAAAAAGGGCATTTTGGTAATTTACCTAAGGCATATATACTACCTATCATACAACTACTTAAACGACGTGACCATAAGGTATAACCTCGGAAGGTTATTCCCTATACAACTATGGTCACCTAAAGTGTTTGGTCGGATCCTAATGATCGACCAAATGGGTTGGGTTTGAAAGTATAAGCGATTGATTAGATCGCTTACCTTTACGACCCTAGACAATCACAAATCTAAAAGTGACGAGCTAAACATGTTTAGTCAAGTTAGAAAACAGGTTTTTGATATCAAAACAAACGGTTTTGATACCCAAGAGTAGTTTGGTTACAAAATACGCATAAACACGCATTTTGGCCGAAACTACGACTCGTCACTACGCCTAGTCAACGTGGTAATCAGTAGGTATAGTCACAAGGGACTATAACCATCGTGATTACGCTCATGTTGCAAAGTTCAACGGAACTTTGTGTTGACCATTGACTGGTCAAAGCTGAAAGTCAAACTTTGTTTGACTTTTATGCTTGAAACTCAAGAACAAGCAAGAAGAGGACTTACAAAGGGTCCGAGAAGGATGTTTGATCTAAAATAGCTCAGGTATGAAGTGTAAACACCCCAACTTAGAGCTGATTTCAGATCAAGTGTGAGAATGAAATGAAGTGGGGGTTGCTATTTATAGGAATTTCACAACCATTAGGATCATTTCTTGGAGAAGAGGGAATGATCTTGGCCATACAATTGTCAAAGAAAGATTGGGGGACTTGTTCTCCACACAAACCAGCCCATAGCATGAAAAACCATGGATCAAAACCATTGGAACAAGAGGAAATGACCAGATTCAATGTTTCTGCAACTCTGATGTGCTGGGCACTGCTTACGGACCGTAAGCAAAGGTCCATACGGACCGTAAGGGACCTGCAGACCAGCAACTTTCAAAAATGACAGATTTAGCCCCTGAAGCCCCAAACTTGGTTTTCGATGCATTTTTGACACGTTTAAGCCCCGTTAACCCCATTTCAAAGCTCTAAAATGAAGTTAAAGTATAGGGAACTTAAAATGTGCTCAAAAATATCTCGGATGTCGGTTCGTTTGGCCGTAAGGTTTCGTTGTTCGGTTAATTACGACGGAAGTCGTAACGGACGCGAAAACGATCCAAATTACGCGACGAATGGATTTTTATCAAGCCAATCACTAAAACATAATATTTTAATGATTACATAAATTTTTGGATGTCCGGATGTATTCAGAACGTAAGTTATGCGTGAAAATGCAAACTTATGCACTTTTTGACGCTTTTAGTCCCTGAATGACCAAAAAGTTTATTTTAGCACACCGAACCCCTCAAAGCCTATTTCTAAGCTATATAAAGGATATTTAGGGCATGTTTAACTTATGGTCATGTTCCGGAATGTCCATTACAGTACGAATCGGCATACTTTCACAGTTTGTCGATTTTAGTCCCTGTAAGCGAATAAACTTGATTTCGGCACACCAAACCCTCCAAAACTTATTTCTAAGTTATGTAAAGGTTATTTAAGGTATGTTAAGCCTATGTTACTATTCCGGAGTGTTTGTTGCATTAAACTGGTTATATTTACGCATCAGTGCACGTATAACCTTCTAGAAAGCGATTTAGAGCCCGAAATCGAACAAGAATTGATATGTGCAAATGATACACATATTTATACAAATCCCAAGTATGAAATATAATATTTCATTGGTTTGGTATTTGTTTGATGGTTGAAGTGACACAGGTGTCACAATCCTTGGTACATATTATTCTGATATAATCAATCTCTTAGTTTGCCACTTCTAATGATCGATCTCATTATGAACATGACAATTATTACAATTTCTTTGGTTACTTCTGTTAGGGATGGATTTCATAATGTATGGACCACGGATCCTAAAGTGCAGGCCAGGATCACGGATCCTCAGTTCAGTTTGAATTAAGGATCCTCAGAAGACGTTGCAGGGTTAAGGATCCCGGATCCTCATTATTATCCTAACATTAACGATTGTTTCCTTTGTATTTGAACTTGTTTTGCAGAGTATTCGAGTGGGACTTGGTCTTGCAGAGATTCCAGGGGAATATACATTCTAATTCTGCACGTGCATGGTCTTCGTGACCGTTATGGAGATCGTGGGAAGCTAGCATCTTTTGCGGATTGTTAGTTAGCTAGTTTGTTTCTATTTTTAATGGGGATAACAAGCTTGATAGAATTATTATTTGCAACACACACTACTCTCGTGAACTCTTTGCAACTTATTGGCGATTACACACTTTTTGCACACTAGTGATCCTTGTAACAAGCTTGTTATCATCCCGATTTGTAACATAGTTTGTTTAATATAGTTGGTGATCGGTAGTTTCCATCACCCGAGGTTTTTTGTGCAGGAGATCATACATTGATCAAGGGCTTTTTCCTCGTATAAATCCTTGTGTCCAACATTCATTTCATTCATACATTGTTCATACATTTGTTCATTAATTCAAGCATCACACCTCACAAAATCGGATTTGGTTGTATTATCCTTGTGTGATTTTTGACCAAAACAGTTTGGCGCCCACCGTAGGGAAATTGGTGCTTCATTTCTGAGAAATTTTGTTCATTTCGGTTCATTACCTTCAACCACATGGCTTCCCAGGGAAAAAAACACTTCAAGCTCCATGTCGGCGATCACCTCTTCACAGGGCATTCCACCTTTGCCTCCTGCACCTTCTGGATCCCAGAAGAATGCTGAGAATGCTGCGAAGAAACAAACCCCCATTTTCCCAAAACCAACTTCTACTGCTTCTTCTGGTCCTACTAACAATGATCTTTATTCTTTGATTTTGCAGATGAAAGATCACATGCAGCAGCAGGACAGAACTAATGACAGGATCCTTCGAGAGATTGATGACATCAAGAAATTGAAGAGATCAGCGGAGGATCACTCTCCATTGGTGCCCAGATCACTGAATTTTGATTCTCCAGCCATAACAGCCCAGCACTCCACAGCATCAGGCACTCAATACCAGGGTGGATTGTCGAGTATACGTTATGGATCGTTGGCAATGACTCAGGCTCAAGGATCCTACTTTCAGCCTTCAGGATCCTCTCTTCAGCCTCAAGGATCCTCCTCCCAGCATCAAGGATCCTTTTTCAGTTCTGGAGGATATATGGGAGCGCAGACGGTTCAAGGATCCTCATTCCAGGGTCAAGGATCCTCTTCTCAGGTTCAAGGATCTTCCTCTCAAGTTCAGGAATCCTCATCTCAGGTTTACGGATCCATGGATTATCCTCCAAGACCCCTAGTCTCGGTGAATCAGGGATCCAACATCTTTCAGGATCAAGGATCCTTAAGGAGTGTGCAACCCAGAAGTTCAGAGATTCATTTGGGAGACTTCATCCCTATGCAGACTATTGCTTCGTCTGGTCCCTCGATCATGCCATAATCACGTCAATATGGATTCACATCAGGAGTTCCACCCTTGAATCCATCAGGAGGTAACACTTTAAATACTACTTACAATACTAACCATGGCTTTGTGCAGGATACAGGAATCAACCAAGCTATGGCTAGAGAGTTACAGAAGCTCAAGGATATGATATCCAGTGTTCCGTGAGTGGTCAAACCCATTCCAGAAATTCCAGATGGGAGCCACAGGATATCTCGATTTGCACCACCTATTTGTGATGCAGAAATACCAAAGAGGTTTCAACCACCGAACATGAAGTTGTATGATGGCTCAACTGATCCTGAAGAGCATGTAGCTCAGTACAGAGAAAGGATGGAGATCAATCCCATCCCTGAGAGGTTAAAAGAAGCATGTCTATGCAAGGGTTTCGGATCCACACTAACAGGATCAGCTCTTAAATGGCTGCTAAGTCTTCCCCCTTACTCTATTACTTCATTTGCTAATCTAGTTAATTTGTTTAATAGCCAATTCTCATGCGGTAGGAGGTTAAAACCCAAAAAGATCTTGGATTCCCAACACTCTATGACAAGCCAAAACCTTCTCTTCTACCCATTCCATTTGGGAGTGTAAGCCACATATTAAAGAGTTTTGCTTGAGGACAAGCAAAAGTTCAAGTGTGGGGGTATTTGATGTGTGTAAAATGCAACATATAAATTACATCAAATGAGGCATAAAACTAACCCTTTTTAAGTACTAATGTTGGAAAAAGAGTGTTTTTGTCTTCCTTTTGTATTTTCAGGATTAAATGAGCTCAAATTCACAAAAGAAGCAAAAAGACAGCTAAATCCAACATAAATACAAGAAAAAGAACATAAGTGGACTGCCTGACCCCTCAACGGCATCTTCCCAAGCAAAATAGAGAAGGCAGAAGACTGAACACGCCCCGTTCTCAGCCAGCACGGGGCCGTGCCCAAGAAGCAGCAGAAAAGACAAACCTATAGAAGCTTCTATTGCCCACCACGGGGTCGTGTCCAGTGAACACGGGGGCGTGGCGAAAGTACAGCAGGCGCATTAATTGTAATTGCGAATTACAATTAAGGAAGAGAGAGAGTGTCAGACAGGCACGGGGGCGTGTCCAGCGCACACGGGGCCGTGCCCAGCCTTCTGTTCAGCCTATAAATAGGAGTGCTTGGTTTCATTTCAACTCATCCCTTGGCACACCACCTCTCTCACACTTCATCCACCACCCACCACCATCACAACACCATCATCCACCACCATCATCCATTGTCCATCGTAGAGTGTGTGAGTCGTCTCGGGATCCAAGATTGATCGTAAGAGTTCTTGACAATCAAGGCCATGTTTGCCTAAGTCTCTTACATCACTTGATGAAGACAAAGTGTCTAGTATAATACTTTTTGTTTCTAATCTTTTGCACTTTTTATTTGGTTTTGTATTAATGACTTTAATAACTAGTTACTTATGTTGAAGGTGATCTTTCCTTATCGTTTGTCCGTGGTGTCTTGGCATTATTTTACTGTCTATATAAAATAAAAGATTTTCACCATTCTTATCTCCACGGTCTATATGGAGGTATGTTGGCTACCTGGTCGGGGGTTAAGGGAACGGTTTGGTAAAGGTCTTGCCATTGTTCAGCGTTTAGAGGTCCTGCAATGGACCTGGGTCAAATTTAGTAGGACCTCCTTCAATGCTTCACGGTATTGGATGGCGGGGGTCCAAACTCTTTGATCCCCTCATAAGTTAACTACTATTAATACTATAACCCGGCTATTTAGGACTGTATCCCTGCTGACTCAGACTACTTAGTCGAGGGTAACGTCACCTCCAAAAGAGGGGCCTACCATAATTTGCATTAATAACTTAATTAATTATCTTCCAATAATCCACCCTTTTAGGATTGTATCCTTGCTGACTCAAACTACTGGGGTGAGGGTAACGTCACCTTCAAAAGAGGGGCCTACTACACTAACTAAGATAATCTCTTAAATATGTGCAAAAGTGAGGAAATAATCAAAGGTTATACTAGATACGAGTCGGAACCAAGTGATTCATCTTGTCTATCTGTTTTTCTTTTTATTTTTATTTTCAGCATTTTAGTTAGTTTTTATTTTTCTTAGTTAAAAACATTTTTCTAAACTTTTTATTTTGATTAGACGTTGAGGATAAACCGGTACTAAAAGCTCTTGTGTCCTTGGATGACCTCGGTATCTTACCAACGCTATACTACGCTCACGATGGGTGCACTTGCCCATATGTGTGTTTAGTGTTAGTAAAATATCGTGTTTTATAAATTTAAAACTTGGCTAAAAAAGTGTTAAAAAGGGCTTAAAATATACACCTAATATATATAACACTTCACACGCATCAAGTTTTTGGCGCCGTTGCCGGGGACACAAGGATTTTAAGAAAGTTAGGAATCAACGGCCTAATCATATTTTTATTTTTCTTTTTAATTTTTTTTAGGATTTTCTTAGTTTTTCAGCTTCTGCAGAGCTCAGCACGGGCCGTGCCCGCTGAACACGCCCCCGTGCTAAATCATTGGAACTGGCAATCCTGTTTTAAGTCAGACAGTAAGCTGAACACGGGGCCGTGCTCACTCAACACGCCCCCGTGCCCAAGATTCACTTACTGAAAACAGAACCGTTAGATCCCGGCGGTTGGTAATTTCTGACATAAACATGAGTGATAGTAATTGTTTTTACTTTCGGCACTCTTATGGTACGTGGTGTCAATTATGTGGAGGCGAACATAGAGAATTAGAATGTTACTTTCTAAATTATAAGCCCCACTACATGGACCCACCGATTTCTTATAACCTTAAGAGGGGCGAAAGTAAAAATAAGCCTATCTCTCCCTCGAATGCGCCCAGCCAGATATTCTAGGGGAAATGCTCCTTGACGAGTTATTTCAACTAGAAAAACTAATTCTAAATTGGTCAAAAGAGCTTAGGAAGGACTTTATTGATCCACCCCAAGACGATGACCATGACGAAATGTTGGAACCGCATTCCGACAACCTCGTTGCTCCCAAAAATACCTTCATACCTAGCAAAGACTTGGACGATAGTCGTCCCTGTGCCGATTGTGCCGTGAAGGACTCTCCATCGACTTCGTTCGATGCATACATAGACCTGAGCGATTCGGCATACACCTTCTTTAACGAGAGCCCGGGAAAGGGTTGGACTTGTCCACCTAGAATGAAATAGGAATTACCCTCACCGACAACCTCTTGCGTTCTCGCCTTAGTTTAGGATAATTAAGGTATCTTAGGCACTTTGGGGTTGTTCCAACCAACCAGGAGCCACCCGATACTAGTGAGTTCCTTAAAAAACTAGACAACTTCATAAAACAGTCCCTCAACACGGGGCCGTGTCCAGCCAACACACCCCCGTGTTCACCAAAAGATTCCCTTCTGATCAGTACGTCAGAATACAGACAAACTGTGTCAGAACTCCACCTGCACACGAGGTCGTGTCCAATGGACACGGGGCCGTGTCCAGGATGCTGTCGTTTTCTATAAATGCAGCCAAGAATTCTGCACAGTTGGACCAACTTGGGACAGAGATTTGAAGGAATCTTCTCTCAACTATCCTAGGTAAGTCTAAAAGAAGGTTCCAACAACCCATCTTGTCCTTTCTTCTTTTAGCCATTTCCTTCTTCTCCATCTTTCTCCAAGAACTACCATTAAGAGTTTGAATTCTTCCAACTTTGTGGTAGGGATTAATGAGTTTTGTTCAAGGAATCTTGGTAAAAATATGTTATGTAACATTGTTTTAAGTTATTAATGTCTAAAAAGACCCCACAAGTTCATAAAATAACTTAAAATTTCAAGTTTCCTTGCTCCAAAACTCTGCAGAAAGATGAACACGGGGCCGTGCTCAATAAGCACGGGGCCGTGTCCAGTCACTGTTTCATCAAATAAACTATTTTTCAGTTTATTTTTCGTAGAATGACGAGTGAAAACAGCGAAACATCTTCCGTGCATTCATCAAACAGCCGAAGAGGAAGGAGGCCCTCCGTTGAAGCTACACTTGTGCACTATGTGATAGCATTAAGGGAGGCTCTCGACGAAATGACATCAGTAGAGGAGGTCCTAATCGACCGTATTAACGATCTTACGGTGGGACTCGAAAGCAGCTTCCAAGAAATTAACCTCTTGCACCAGAGGTTAAATATTCTTGTAGCACCCCCGATGGAACCAGTCCTCCCTCAACAGGATTGGAACCTGGCACTCGGAATTAACAACCCTACCGGGTGGGAAGACTTTCCGGCGGAACCTCCCGTGGAACACCAACAAGAGATCCCGGTGGAAATCGAAACTCCTCAAACTAATGCCAATGAGCCTTCTTTTCTCCTTCCAAGGGAGGTGGAAGAGTGGCTCGCCGACATGTGAGGAAAGCCGCACCCGGAAGAAGGAGTTCTAAGAGGCCTTGTCTAACCAAGATTAGTAGCTTCTTGGAAATTTTGCTAATTAAAATAAAGTAGAGGCTAGAACTCCATGGTTTAATATTTCTTTGTTTTCATATCTAGTTTAATATAAATTTAGGACTATGTAAGGTCTCTCTATGAGTGAAATGAAATGATGGTTTTTAAAGTTTGGATGGTTCATAATAAATAAAACACACTCATGGTGGTAAGGGATGAAAAGGGGAACAAGAAAAATGACCCCATGCACAAGAACAAGGCAACCCGGCATCAATCTCTCCATTACAGTAAGCTCGGCACGGGCCGTGTCCAACCAACACGGCCCCGTGCTGAACCCCCTGCAGAAAAATGCCCAGTTCAGGTAACTGGACACGGGCCGTGTTCACCAGACACGCCCCCGTGTCCAGGCTTCTGTTTCTTTTCTTTAATTTTTGTTACTGGCACCTGAACACGGGGTCGTGTCCAGACTACCAGTAACATAAATCTTTGCTTTTAAACACCATTTTACACATCTAATCAACCTAAAAATTTATTTTTGGGACACATTGAGGACAATGTGTAATTTAAGTGTGGGGGGATGCTAAAACCTTGAATCTTGCAAGTCCTAAATACAAGCCTTACACAAAACTCTATTGGAACCGCTAATCACCCCAAATTTTTTCAAAATAAAATTTCAATTTTTTTTTACTTGTCTAGGTTTAACTCGGGAAATTCAAGTTCTCAAAAAGGTTATATTTTTACGAATTTACAACCGATAGCGTAATGATAAAAAGAACCAACATAAGAAAATTATGAAAAGGCATGGCAAACTTAGCTAAAATTTGATTATATATACTTGATCACATAAAAACTCATTCCCACAAAAGTGAGTTTTGAGCCTTTATTGAGCATACAATTACATATCATTAAACTAAATGCTCATTTTTTCGTTTCTTGTGTGAATAGCCGTTTGGTTCTTACAACTCTAGAACTTGCCATGACGATACATTCCCGGTCCTTATCAACTTAAACCCGAGTAAGTAAATGATGGAGGCATTAGGACTAACACTTTTTATTTCTACACCATTATTTTTCTTTTTCTTTTACCACCTACCCAAAAATCCCCCTAGTTAGCCCCTTTGAGCCTAAACCTTTTCATTTCATAACCCAAACCAAACACCCTTTTACCCACCAAAACCTTTTTTATTTTTAAACCCTTTGTTTTAGTAACAAGTTCGGTTTTTCGTATGATCGTTCAAAAAAAAAAAATGTGTTGATGATGAAGCAAAAGAAAATAAACAAACAAGTTCATCAAAAATAACTTTGTTTGAATAAAAGCTTCATCAAAATAAAAGTTACAAAAATAGAAAGTCCTACGAAAACCGACACTTGTTACGCTTTTCACCCTTTTTCTACTAACCACTAACCACTATCCCAACCACCTACCTTTAACCCAAGCCTAACCTTTCACCCACGAAGTCCTCTTGATATTTACAAAGGTATATAAGTTAAAAAGGAGGAGGATTGATTGCTTGGCAAGCTTATGGTAGGAGTAAGTTCCATGCCGCTCTCGAGTGATTCACTAAAAATACACCTTCGGCCGAGTGTGAGTGATTTCTCCCGTGAGGTATGTGAACTTGTATATAAATGGAATTTTAAAAAGGCATGTTATGCCCAAATAAGTAATTTCTCCTATGAAACGTTCTAAACAAATCATAACGAATAGGATTGTAAATAGATAAAAATAAAACCCAAAAAGATCTTGGATTCCCAACACTCTATGACAAGCCAAAACCTTCTCTTCTACCCATTCCATTTGGGAGTGTAAGCCACATATTAAAGAGTTTTGCTTGAGGACAAGCAAAAGTTCAAGTGTGGGGGTATTTGATGTGTGTAAAATGCAACATATAAATTACATCAAATGAGGCATAAAACTAACCCTTTTTAAGTACTAATGTTGGAAAAAGAGTGTTTTTGTCTTCCTTTTGTATTTTCAGGATTAAATGAGCTCAAATTCACAAAAGAAGCAAAAAGACAGCTAAATCCAACATAAATACAAGAAAAAGAACATAAGTGGACTGCCCGACCCCTCAACGGCATCTTCCCAAGCAAAATAGAGAAGGCAGAAGACTGAACACGCCCCGTGCTCAGCCAACACGGGGCCGTGCCCAAGAAGCAGCAGAAAAGACAAACCTATAGAAGCTTCTATTGCCCACCACGGGGCCGTGTCCAGTGAACACGGGGGCGTGGCGAAAGTACAGCAGGCGCATTAATTGTAATTGCGAATTACAATTAAGGAAGAGAGAGAGTGTCAGACAGGCACGGGGGCGTGTCCAGCGGACGTGGGGCCGTGCCCAGCCTTCTGTTCAGCCTATAAATAGGAGTGCTTGGTTTCATTTCAACTCATCCCTTGGCACACCACCTCTCTCACACTTCATCCACCACCCACCACCATCACAACACCATCATCCACCACCATCATCCATTGTCCATCGTAGAGTGTGTGAGTCGTCTCGAGATCCAAGATTGATCGTAAGAGTTCTTGACAATCAAGGCCATGTTTACCTAAGTCTCTTACATCACTTGGTGAAGACAAAGTGTCTAGTATAATACTTTTTATTTCTAATCTTTTGCACTTTTTATTTGGTTTTGTATTAATGACTTTAATAACTAGTTACTTATGTTGAAGGTGATCTTTCCTTATCGTTTGTCTGTGGTGTCTTGGCATTATTTTACTGTCTATATAAAATAAAAGATTTTCACCATTCATATCTCCACGGTCTATATGGAGGTATGTTGGCTACCTGGTCGGGGGTTAAGGGAACGGTTTGGTAAAGGTCTTGCCATTGTTCAGCGTTTAGAGGTCCTGCAATGGACCTGGGTCAAATTTAGTAGGACCTCCTTCAATGCTTCACGGTATTGGATGGCGGGGGTCCAAACTCTTTGATCCCCTCATAAGTTAACTACTATTAATACTATAACCCGGCTATTTAGGACTGTATCCCTGCTGACTCAGACTACTTAGTCGAGGGTAACGTCACCTCCAAAAGAGGGGCCTACCATAATTTGCATTAATAACTTAATTAATTATCTTCCAATAATCCACCCTTTTAGGATTGTATCCTTGCTGACTCAAACTACTGGGGTGAGGGTAACGTCACCTTCAAAAGAGGGGCCTACTACAATAACTAAGATAATCTCTTAAATATGTGCAAAAGTGCGGAAATAATCAAAGGTTATACTAGATACGAGTCGGAACCAAGTGATTCATCTTGTCTATCTGTTTTTCCTTTTATTTTTATTTTCAGCATTTTAGTTAGTTTTTATTTTTCTTAGTTAAAAACATTTTTCTAAACTTTTTATTTTGATTAGACGTTGAGGATAAACCGGTACTAAAAGCTCTTGTGTCCTTGGACGACCTCGGTATCTTACCAACGCTATACTACGCTCACGATGGGTGCACTTGCCCATATGTGTGTTTAGTGTTAGTAAAATATCGTGTTTTATAAATTTAAAACTTGGCTAAAAAAGTGTTAAAAAGGGCTTAAAATATACACCTAATATATATAACACTTCACACACATCACTACGGCTGTAGAAGCCTTCAAAATGGGTTTACTTAAGGATTCACAGTTCTATGATGATCTTGTCATGACCCCTTACAGGAATCTTGATGAAGTAAGAACCAGGGCCCTTAGATTCATCCGCTTAGAGGATGATAAAAGGATCCAAGAAAGACTGACAGGACCCTCAAAGCAAGAAAAGCAAGGATCCTACTTCAGGAACAACAAGTCCAAACCATACAACAGATCTAATAACCAGAACGTGCATGCAGTGGAGCAAGAAGAGGATGATGAAGATTATCCTCCCATTTCTGAATATTGCTTTTCTGTTGGTAACAATGAACTAATCCTTGCAATGCAGAATCTAGGTGAAAAAGCAAGATGGCCCAGAAAGAGTGATAAGCCAGCTGCAACAAAAGACAAATCCAAATGGTGTGCATATCATGAAGATTTCGGCCATCTCACTGAAGAATGCATAGCACTCAGGAAGGAGATTGGTTATTTGTTAAGCAAAGGGCATTTGAAGGAGCTTCTTGGAAGAAAAAAGTCAAGGATCCAGGATCCTGAAAAAAGTTCCGGAAAGAGCTCCTGCTCCCCCAGCAGATGCACAGATTATCAACTTCATATCTGAAGGATCAGAGATATGTGGCACTTCCTTTTTCAGCAGCCAAGAGGCATTCCAAAGAAACAAAGATGGATAATGGGGACAGACCCATTTGAACCTCGATCCTTACACAGGAGAAAGTTGTAACCTTTGATGAGGACGATCGTGTGGATATTCAGGATCCTCACCATGATGGTCTTGTTATTACTTTATTTATATCTAACCATTTTGTTCGCAGGATTCTCATAGATGGAGGAAGCTCAGTAAACATCATTCAACTTGATGTCCTCAAAAAGATGAACATCCCTGAATCAGAAATTATCCCAAGATCATCAGTCCTTGTGGGATTCAGCGGCGAAACCAAGAACACATTGGGGGACATTAAACTTCCAATTTACATAGAGGGAGTTAATTCTTTTCAAAAATTTTGTGTTATAGATTGCTTATCCTGTTGCAATGTTATCCTTGGCAGGCCATGGATACATGACATGAAAGCAGTTCCATCTATATATCATCAATGTGTCAAACTCCCTACTCCATGGGGTGTGGTAAAGATTGAAAGTGACCAACAAGAAGCTAAAAACAGTTACACTTCATCAATGAAGCCAGCCTCAATACCTAGGGAGCGATAACAATTAAAGTATCCTCCAAGAGATGTCCTGGAGGCAAGAGAACAAGATGTTAAGGATATCCTGATGGATCCTCAGGATCCTGAATCCAAAGTTTTTGTAGGATCCGGGATCCTCAACGATATTGAAGAGGATATAGTATCCTTCCTAATGAGAAGAAAAACTACCTTTTCCTGGAAGCATGAAGACATGATAAGTATTTCTAAAGATATTATTACTCATAAGCTTGGCATTGACAGGTTGTTCAAACCCATACATCAAAAGAGGAGGAAGTTTGCACATGAGAGGAATGCCATCATCTAGGAGGAGGTAGATAAGCTGCTCAAAGCAGGTGCTACATACTAAAGGCTAGTCAATATGATGTTTAAAGAAAAAATTGGACACACGATGGAAGTCCAGAAAGAGCTCCTGCTCCCCCAGCAGATGCACAGATTATCAACTTCATATCTGGAGGATCAGAAATAGGTGGCACTTCCTTTTTAGCAGCCAAGAGGCATGCCAAAGAAACGAAGATGGATAATGGGGACAGACCTATCCGGACCTCGATCCTTACACAGGAGAAAGTTATATCCTTTGATGAGGATGATCTTGTGGATATTCAGGATCCTCATCATGATGGTCTAGTTATACTTTGTTTATATCTTACCATTTTGTTCGCAGGATTCTCATAGATGGAGGAAGCTCAGTGAACATCATTCAACTTGATGTCCTCAAGAAGATGAATATCCCTGAATCGAAGATTATCCTGAGATCATCAGTTCTTGTGGGATTCAGTGGAGAAACCAAGAACACATTGGGGGACATTAAACTTCCCATTTATATAGAGGGAGTTAATACTTTTCAAAAATTTTGTGTTATAGATTGCTTATCCTGTTGCAATGTTATCCTTGGCAGGCCATGGATACATGACATGAAAGTGGTCCCATCTAGATACCATCAATGTGTGAAACTCCCAACTCCATGGGGGGGGGGGTGAAGATTGAAAGTGACCAACAAGAAGCTAAGAATTGCTATACTTTGTCAATGAAGCCAGCCTCGAGACCCAGGGAGCAATAGCAATTAAAGCATCCTCCAAGAGATGTCCTGGAGGCTAGAGAACAAGATGTGAAGGATATCCTGATGGATTCTCAGGATCCTGAATCCAAAGTTTTTATAGGGTCCGGGATCCTCAACAATATTGAAGAGGATCTAGTATCCTTCCTAAAGAGAAGAAAAACTACCTTTGCCTGGAAGCATGAAGACATGACAGGTATCTCTAAAGATATTATTACTCATAAGCTTGGCATTGACAGGCCATTCAAACCTATACATCAAAAGAGGAGAAAGTTTGCACCTGAGAGGAATGCCATTATCTAGGAGGAGGTAGATAAGCTGCTCAGAGCAGGTATGATTAGAGAGGTTAAGTATCCAAGGTGGTTAGCCAATGTGGTTGTTGTTCAAAAGAAAAATGGAAAGTGGAGGGTATAAATAAGGCATGTCCCAAGGATCCTTTCCCATTACCCCACATTGACTCCATGGTGGATGCTACCGCAGGTCATGAGTTGTTGACTTTCATGGATGCTTCATCTGGATTTCAACAAATTCAGATGGAACCATTAGATCAAGAGGATACAACCTTTATGACCCCTACTGGTATCTATTGTTATATTGCTATGCCATTTGGACTAAGAAATGCAGATGCTACATACCAAAGGCTAGTCAATATGATGTTTAAGGAACAAATAGGACACACAATGGAAGTCTATATAGACGACATGGTGGTTAAGTCCAAGAGAGCTGAGGATTACCTTAGAGATTTGGAGGAAGCATTTGATATCCTTGATAAATTCAATATGAAATTAAATCCTTCCAAGTGCCACTTTGGTGTGAAAGCTGGCAAGTTCCTAGGTTACATGGTGATAAAAAGAGACATAGAGGCAAGTCCAGAGCAAATCAAGGCGATTGTCAATATTAAGTCTCCTGCCAATGCCAAGGATGTGCAAAGATTGACAGGGAGGATCGCAGCCTTGAACAGGTTCATCTCAAAGTCATCAGAGAAATGCAAGGAATTCTATGACATCCTGAGAAAGAACAAGAAATTTGAGTGGGCTGAAAAGCATGAGAATGCTCTCAAGGCCCTTAAGGATTACCTATTCTCAGCTCCTGCCTTAATGAAACCAGAAAAAGGGGATATATTATCCTTATATTTGGCAGTCTCTTCTAAGGCAGTAAGTGCGGTCCTTGTTAAGGATCATGAAGGTACACAACACCCTGTATATTATGTAAGTAAAAGTTTGCTTGATGCTGAATCTGGGTATTCACATTTAGAAAAATTTATCATTGCTTTGATTATGGCATCAACTAAATTACGCCATTGTTTTGAAACACATGCTATTATTGTTAGAACTAACTTTCCAATTAAGAATGTTCTCAGGAAACCTGAAATGTCAGGAATGATGGCTAAATGGGCAGTAAAGCTTAGTGCTTATGATATAAGATATGAGCCAAGAACTGCCATTAAATCCCAAGTCTCAGCTGATTTTGTGGCAGATTTCAGTAGTGATCTACAAAGGGAAGCTGAGTTGGAAGTTCAACAGCTTGAAGAGACTAAGGATCCTTGGATACTCTTCACATATGGGGCTTCAAACATTAAGGGAACTAGACTAGGAATACTACTAAAATCACCACAGGGGGACATAATACCCCCACTCAATAGCTTGTGAGTTTCAAACTACTAATAATGAGGCTGAATATGAAGCCTTGATAGCTGGTTTGCAAATTGCCAAGCACATGAGGATCAGGTCTCTTGAGGTACATGTAGATTCATTGTTAATTACTAATCACTTTGATGGTTCTTATGCTGTTAAAGGTGAAAGACTAATCAAATATCTAGAGATAGTCAAGAAATTGGCAGACTCTTTTGCTTCTTTTAGTTTGACACAGGTACCTAGAGAAGAAAATGCAGAAGCTGATGCTTTGGCCAACCTTGGATAATCATTGAAGATTCCAGAGGATATCCAAATTCCCATAATCCATATTTTGACTCCTGCTATTGAGGATCACACAGCTATGGAGGGATTCCTACAGGAGAAAACCCTAGAGCTTTCAAAGTCAAGGTATCTCAATTTACAATACTAAATAACATGTTATATAAACGATCTTGTTAGGGGAGGATTTTCCAATGATCAGTGATCCTCATTTACTGTTGGGTTTAGTGATCCTCAATTCTGTCTGAATTAATGATCCTCAGAAAGTATTGTAGGATCTGGATCATGGATCATCATAAGGATCCTTATACTAACGATTGTCTACTTTGAATATGAAGTTGTTTTGCAGGAGTACGAGCTTGGACTTGGTCTTGGCGATATTCCTGGAGCATATTCCATACTTATTCCGCACGTGCTTAACTGAAGTGGACGTTATGGAGTTTGTGGAGGACTTGCATGAAATGCGGACAGTTTGTTAGCTTAGATTTTTTCCATTTTTAAAAGGGATAGCGAGCTAAATAGAAACACTGGGCTATTTTTATCTTAACACACACACTCGCAACTGCTCTCACCAGCTCTTGACAATTCACTTGGCGATTACACACTTTTTTGCACATTACACTATAGTGATCCTTGTAATTAGCTCGCTATCATCCGAAGTTGTAATACATTTCTTGTTTAATCTGAGTTGGTGATCGGTAGTTTCCATCACCCGAGGTTTTTTATGCCGGAGATCATTCATTGATCAATGGCTTTTTCCTCGTATAAATCTTTGTGTCACTTGTTCATTTCATTTCTGAGTGATCCTTAGTATTGTTCATTGATTCAAGCATCACACCTCACAACAGAAAGTTTGGTTGCATTATCATTGCTTGATTTTTGACCAAAACAGTTTGGCGCCCACCGTGGGGCAATTGGTGCTTCATTCCTAAGAAGATTCATACTTTTGTGGTCATTTCGGTTCATTACGACCAAGCAGATGGCTTCCTCAACAAAGAATACATCAAGTTCTATGCCGGCAATTAGTTCTTCACAAGGCGTTCCACCTTTGCCTCCACCACCTTCTGGATCCCAGAAGAATGCTGAGAATGCCGCGAAGAGACAAACCCCCATTTTCACAAAACCACCAACTTCTTCTGTTTCCTCTAATCCTACCACTAATGACTTTTTTACTCTGATTTTGCAGATGAGAGATCGCATGCAAGAGCAGGACAAAACCAATGAAAGGATTCTTCAGGAGATTGGTGATATTAAGAAACAGAAGAAATCAGTGGAGGATCACTCTCCTCTGATACCAAGGTCATTGGATTTCGATACTCCAGTTGTGACTACCTTACAATCGGCAGTTCCGGGCATCCAGTATCAAAGTGGTCCATCAGAAAGGCGTTATGGAACAGCAACTATGAGCCAGGCATTTGGCTCTCACTTCCAGCCTCAAGGATCCTCTTCTCAACCATCGGGATCCTCTTTTCAGCATCAAGGATACTTCACGTCAGGAGGATATTTGGGAATGCATGCAGTTCAAGGATCCTCCCAGGGTCAAGGATCCTCCCAGGTTCAAGGATCCTCTACGGCTCCAAGATCCTCCCAGGTCCAAGGATCCTCCATGGCTCAAGGATCCTTCCAACTTCAAGGATCCTCTATGACTCCAGGATCCTCCCAGTTTCTAGGATCCTCTCTGCCCCATGGATCCTTTCAGGTTCAAGGATCATCTCAGCTTCAAGGATCCAATATCTTTCAGGATCAGGGATTCTTAAGAAGTATGCAACCTCCGAGCACCGATGTTCATCAAGGAGACTTCATACCAATGCAGACCATTGCTTCATCTGGTCCTTTGATCATACCAGAATCCCGTCAATATGGATTCACATCCGCAATTCCAAACATGAATCCTCCAGGAGATAACACTTTTAATAATTCATATAACACTAACCATGGCTCAATGCAGGATACAGGTATCAATCAGGCTAAGGCTAGGGAATTACAGAAACTTAAGGATATGATATCCAGTGTACCATGAGTGGTTAAACCCATTCCTGAAATTGCAGATGGTAGCCATAGGATATCTCGTTTTGCACCACCCTTATGTGATGCTGAGATACCCAAAAGGTTCCAGATACCATCTATGAAGCTGTATGATGGTTCAACAGATCCAGAAGAGCATGTAGCTCAGTATAGGGAGAGGATGGAGATCAATCCAATTCCTGAGAGGTTAAAGGAAGCATGTCTATGCAAGGGATTTGGATCCACACTCACAGGATCTGATCTTAAATGGCTGCTAAGTCTTCCCCCTTACTCTATTACTTCATTTGCTAATCTAGTTAATTTGTTTAATAGTCAATTCTCTTGTAGTAGAAAATTTGAACGATTAACTAGTGATCTATATAGGGTAACACAAGGTCAAAATGAATCACTTAGAGATTATATCACTAAGTTAAGTAAAGAATCCTTAGATATTCCTAATTTGGATATTGCTACGGCTGTAGAAGCCTTTAAAATGGGATTGCTTAGGGATTCATTATTCTATGATGATCTTGTTATGACACCTTGCAGGAATCTTGATGAAGTAAGAACCAGGGCCCTTAGGTTCATCCGCCTAGAGGATGACAAAAGGATCCAGGATAGATTGACAGGATCCTCAAAACAGGAGAAACAATGATCCTACTTCAGGAACAACAAATCCAAGTCCTACAACAAGTCTGATAACCAGAACGTGCATGCGGTGGAACAAGAAGAGGATGATGAGGATTATCCTCCTATTTCTGAATACTGTTTTTCTGTTGATAACAATGAACTAATCCTTGCAATGCAGAATCTAGGTGAGAAAGCTAGGTGGCCGAGAAAAAGTGATAAACCAACTGCTACAAAGGATAAGTCTAAGTGGTGTGCATATCATGAGGATTTCGGGCATCTCACTGAAGAGTGTATTGCACTAAGAAAGGAAATTGGTTACTTGTTGAGCAAGGGGCATTTGAAGGAACTTTTGGGACGGAAGAAGTCAAGGATCCAGGATCCTAAAAGGATCCCGGAAAGGGCTCCTGCTCCTCCAGCAGATGCACAAGTTATAAACTTCATATCCGGTGGATCAGACATTTGTGGTACTTCCTTTTCAGCAGCCAAGAGACATGCTAAGGAAACCAAGATGGATAATGGGGACAGACCAATCCGGACCTCCACCGTCACCAAGGATAAGATCATAACTTTTGATGAGGATGATCGTGTTGATGTCCAGGATCCTCATCATGATGGTCTTGTAATTACATTGTTTATTTCTAACCACTTTGTTCGCAAGATCCTAATCGATGGAGGAAGCTCTGTGAACATCATTCAGCTTGATGTCCTCAAGAAAATTAATATCCCAGAGTCTGATATTGTCCCAAGATCCTCAGTCCTTGTGGGATTTAGTGGGGAAACCAAAAACACATTGGGGGACATCAAACTCCCTATTTATATTGAAGGACTCCATTCTTATCAGAAATTTTGTGTTATAGATTGCTTATCTTGTTGTAATGTTATCCTTGGCAGGCCATGGATACATGATATGAAGGCAGTCCCATCTACCTATCATCAGTGTGTAAAGCTTCCAAGTCCATGGGGAGTGGTGAAAATTGAGAGTGATCAACAAGAGGCTAAGAATTGTTATACATCATCAATGAAGCCAGCCTCAAGACCAAGGGAGCAATAGCAATTAAAGTATCCTTCAAGAGATGTCTTGGAGGCAAGAGAATAGGATTTAAAAGAAATCCTCATGGATCCTGATGATCCTGAATCCAAGATCTTCATAGGATCAGGGATCCTTAGCGACATTGAACAGGAGCTAGTATCCTTCCTTAAAAGAAGGAAAACTACCTTTGCCTGGAAACATGAGGATATAACAGGTATATCTAAAGATATAATTACTCATAAACTTGGCATTGACAGGTCATTCAAGCAAATTCATCAAAAGAGGAGGAAGTTTGCACCTGAAAGGAATGCTATTATCCAGGAAGAGGTAGATAAACTACTTCGGGCAGGTATGATAAGAGAGGTTAAGTATCCAAGATGGTTAGCCAATGTGGTTGTTGTTCAAAATAAAAATGGAAAGTGGAGGGTATGTGTCAATTTTACTGATTTAAACAAGGCATGTCCCAAGGATCCTTTCCCATTACCCCACATTGACTCCATGGTGGATGCTACTGCGGGTCATGAGTTGTTGACTTTTATGGATGCTTCATCTGGATTTCAACAAATTCAGATGGAACAATCTGATCAAGAGGATACAGCCTTTATGACCCCAACTGGTATATATTGTTATATTGCTATGCCATTTGGACTAAGGAATGCAGGTGCTACTTATCAAAGGCTAGTCAATATGATGTTCAAGGAACAAATTGGACACACTATGGAAGTCTATATTGATGACATGGTGGTTAAGTCCAAGAAAGCTGAGGATCACCTTAAAGACTTGGAGGAAGCATTCAATATCCTTGATAAATTTAATATGAAACTAAATCCTTCCAAGTGTCATTTTGGTGTTAAGGCAGGTAAATTCTTAGGCTATATGGTGACAAAGAGGGGCATTGAAGCAAGTCCAGAGAAAATCAAGGCTATTGTGAATATCAAATCTCCTGCCAATGCTAAGGATGTGCAAAGATTGACAGGCAGGATCGCAGCCTTGAACAGGTTCATATCCAAATCCTCAGAAAAGTGCAAGGAATTCTATGACATCCTGAGGAAGAACAAGAAATTTAAATGGACTGAGAAGCATGAAAGTGCCCTCAAAGCTCTTAAGGATTACCTATCCTCAGCCCCGGACCTGATGAAACCAGAAAAAGGAGATATATTATCCTTATACTTAGCAGTATCCTCAAAAGCAGTAAGCGCGGTCCTTGTTAAGGATCACCAAGGTACACAACATCCTGTTTATTATGTAAGTAAGAGTTTACTTGATGCTGAATCTAGGTAATCACACTTAGAGAAACTTATCCTTGCATTAATAATGGCATCTACTAAATTAAGACATTATTTTGAGACTCATGCCATTATTGTTAAGACTAATTTTCCAATTAAGAATGTTCTCAGGAAACCTGAAATGTCTGGAAGGATGGCTAAGTGGGCAGTGAAGCTTAGTGCATATGATATAAGATATGAACCAAGGACTGCCATTAAATCCCAAGCCTTAGCTGACTTTGTGGCAGATTTTAGTAGTGATTTGCAAAAGGAGGCTGAGTTAGAAGTCCAACAGCTTGAAGAAACTAAGGATCCTTGGATACTCTTCACTGATGGAGCCTCCAATGTAAAAGGAACAGGGCTGGGAATACTACTAAAATCGCCACAGAGGGACATAATACCCCACTCCATAGCATGTGAATTTCAAACTACCAACAATGAGGCTGAGTATGAAGCCTTGATAGCTGGTTTGCAAATTGCTAAGCATATGAGGATCAGGTATCTTGAGGTACATGTAGATTCATTATTAATCACTAATCATTTTAATGGATCCTATGCTGTTAAAGGTGAAAAGCTAATCAAATATTTAGAGATAGTCAAAGAGTTGGCACTCTCTTTTGTTTCCTTTAGTTTGACACAGGTACCAAGGGAAGAGAATGCAGAGGCTGATGCATTAGCCAATCTAGGATCATCCTTGAAGATCCCGGAGGATATAAGGATCCCTATTATCCATATCCTGACCCCTGCTATCGAGGATCATGTAGCTATGGAGATAGGAGAAGATTCTGCAATCATCCCTAGTGATGATACTCAATCTCATTCAGGATCATGGATCCTCCCAATCATGAGATACATACAACATGGAGAGATTCCTACAGGAGAAAACCCTAGGGCTTTCAAAATTAAGGTATCTCAATTTACAATATTGAATAATATGTTGTATAAACGATCTCTTGCAGGACCATATCTAAGATGCATTGAGGATCCTGGAATCCAAGAAGTCCTAAAGGATTTCCATGAAGGAGATTGTGGAAACCACACTGGGGGCAGGGCATTATTCTCAAGGATCCTGAGGACAGGATACTATTGGCCTACTATGAAGAAGGATGCTGTGGAGTATGCCAAGAAGTGTGATCCTTGTCAGAGACACAGTAATATCCTTCACCAACCAGCAGAACTTTTGCATCCTATATCCTCTTCTTGGCCATATATGAGATGGGGAATGGATATAGTTGGTAAGCTTCCTAAGGCACCTGGTGGAAAAGTATTCATGCTTGCTATGACTGATTACTTCTCCAAGTGGATAGAGGCTGAAGCCTTTGCTCAAGTCAGAGAAAAGGAAGTTATATCCTTTATTAAAAGAAACATTATTACTAGATTTGGTATCCCTTCTGAAATTGTTTGTGATAATTGATCCCAATTTATTGGGAATAGAACTACTAACTTTTGTGACAGCTGGGGGATTAAGATGATAACATCAACACCAGTCCACCCACAAGCTAATGGTCAGGCAGAATCATCCAACAAGATCATCATCAACAATTTGAAGAAGAAGCTTGGATCCAAGAAAGGAAAATGGGCAGAAGAACTACCTTATGTGCTTTGGGCCGATAGGACAACTCCCAAGAATGCTACTGACCAAACTCCATTTTCTTTGGTATTTGGGGCAGAATCAGTGATCCCTACAGAGATGGTGGTTCCAACTGCAAGAACAAGCATTCGTGATCCTGAAGAAAATGCTGAAAACTTGGTTCAAGACTTGGATACTATAGAAGAAATCAAGGATTTGGAAAGGATAAGGATGGCTAGTTATCAACAAAGGATGGCTGGAGCCTACAACAAAAATGTCAGGATCAGGAAATTCCAAGTTGGTGATATGGTATTAAGGAAAGCATTTCAGAATACCACCAATCCTGCTGATGGAAAGTTGGCACCAAAATGGGAAGGCCCTTACTTGATCGAAGCTGAGGCAGGAAAGGGGGCATATCGATTGCTAACAATGGAAGGTGATTTGCTGCCAAGAGCTTGAATTGCTGTCCACTTGAAGAAATACTTCATGTGATAAGGATCCATGATCCTAACATGACAAGTATCCTTGAAGGATCCTTACAGGACAGATGATCCTCATTTTGGTAATGATCTAATCTCAAACTATTTCTGTAACACCTGTGCCTCCACGGCCATCGAAAAAATACCAAATCAATGAAATATTGTATTTCATACTTGGGATTTGTATAAATATGTGTATCATTTGCACATATCGATTCTTGTTCGATTTCAAACTCTAAATCGCTTTCTGGAAGGTTATACGCGCACCAATGCATAAATATAACCAGTTTAATGCAACGAACACATCGGAATAGTGACATTGGCTTAACATACCTTAAATAACCTTTACATAACTTAGAAATAAGTTTTGAAGGCTTTGGTATGGCAAAAACAAGTTAATTCGTCTACAGGGACTAAATTTGACAAACTGCGAAAGTATGCCAATCTGAACTGTAATAGACATTCTGGAACATGACCATAAGTTAAACATACCATAAATATCCTTCACATAGCTTAGAAATAGGCTTCGAGGGGTTCGGTGTGCTAAAATAAACTTTTGGGTCATTCAGGGACTAAAAGTACCAAAAAGTGCATAAGTTTGCACTTTCACGCATAACTCACGTTCTGAATACATCCGGACATCCAAAAATTTATGTAAGCACTAAAATATTTTATTTTAGTGTTTGGCATAAGAAAAATCCATTCGTCACGCAATTTGGATCGTTTTTCGCGCTTGTGCGCATTCCGTCGTAATTAAGCGAACATCGCGTTCGTACGACCAAACGAACCAACATCCGACATATTTTTGAGCATGTTTCATGTCCACAATGTTTAGGCATCATTTTAGGGCCTTAACGTTGGCTTGACGGGCCTTAGAAGTGCCGGAAATGGGCTTAAAACACAACAGGGACCAAAACTGTCACTTTTGAAACTTGTTTTCTGATCAGAAGCTCCAGGCGGCCCGCCTGAGTTTTTGTGTATCCTGAAGCGGGCCGCGTGGCCCCTTCTGACCAGATTAAATGAATCTAACAGCAGATTGCAGCTGTTACACTCTCATCCACACATTCACACTTGACCTTTCATCTCATTAAGGGTCATTTTTAGGCACCACAACTTTCCAACACTTGTACGGACGAGATTCGATCACGTTTTCCAAGAAACGATCCTAATGGTTCGAAGAACACTATAAATACCCAACCCATTTCATAGCAAAACCCATAAGAATCTGATTTGAGAAGCTCTAAGTTGAAACCATTGTTTCATACATGAGCTACTCGGATCAAGATTAGCTTTCGGGGACCCTGGGTAAGTGTTCCTTCGTTCTTTTATTGCTTTTCGAGTCCGAAAGTCAAACTATGTTTGACTTTCGGCATGGACCAGTTATGGTCAACATGAAGTTCGTTAGAACTTCATAACGTGAGCGTAATCACGATGGTTATAGTCCCTAGTGGCTATACCTACTGATTACCACGTTATCTAGGCTCAGTGACGAGCCGTAGTTTCGGCCAAAATGCGCATTTACGCGTATTTTGTAACCAAGCTACTCTAGGATATCAAAACCGTTTGTTTTGATATCAAAACATATTTTCTAAACATGTTCTAGCATGTTTAGCTCGTCACTCTTTAGTTTAGTGCTTGTGTAGTGTCGTAAGTCAAGCGGACTAAACACCCGCTTAGACTTTCGAGCACGACCCGTTTGGTCGATCTTATGATCCGACCAAACATGTTTAGTGACATAGGGAATAACCTTCCGAGGTTATACCTTATGGTCGCCTAGTTTAGGTAGTTGTATGATAAGTAGTTTATGTGCCTTAGTTAAATTACCAAAATACCCTTTTCATGTATAACTGGTAATTAAGCATATGTAACCTAAACTTTTGTCATATAACTGATTATGTAACATGATTAAACATGTTTAGGCATATAATACTTGTCATAGGACTAGTTAGACGTCTCTAACGCGCTTTGCGCGCACGACGCGTTAAAGTAGCGTAAGCTACCTTAATGGGTCGCGATGGGTCGAAAGCACTTAGGTTAGGTTTCATTGTAGTATGTAGGCTTTGTTAAACCATATTACATGAGTTCCCATACTCATTTGGTCTACAAGCCCTCATTCTATCCGATCTTCCGACTTAGGCCCGGTTTATTTATATAGTTTTAGACTGCCGATTGATTCCGTGCTCCCTCTAGCTTTGCTTGGTTGTTGTTCAAGATCTCTAAGAATTCTCAGGTGAGTACATAGTTCCCCTATTTTACTGCTTTCAATTGTTTTGGGGTGATTCATATGTACTAAATGTTTTCAAGGTTTTAACGATGGTATCAAAACGATTTTCGATGTTATAACGATGGTTTCAAAAACGATTAAGACGATTTATGCAAAACTAATAATGATTTCGATAATGTGAACGAACTTGTTGGTTGGGTTACATAACAAATGACATTCATTAGCAATGATCAAGCCGACCAGTATTAGGTTATGGTACCATAGGATCTGACAAATCCCGTTATCTTACTGCACCCGTGGTTATGTGTGGGGGTGGTGGGTAGCGATTGAATCTGTAATTGTTAATTTACCCTTTGGTAAGGGTTTGTTAATGCGAAAATGAGAAGCGACGAGGGATGAGTCACGAAGGTTTGAATGTTATTAGCGAGACGACCATATAAGTAGTTTCACGACCTAAAACGGATGATACGATTTGGGTAAACGATTGGTTTTCACGCGATGTATTAACGAGTTAAACAATTTGGTTAAACGATTGGCTTCAAAGCGATATACGATTGGTTTTTGGTTAAGTGTTTAGATAACGGGACGGGTGTAATGTGATGAAAGCATGGTGGATACACCACTGGTACTTCCTATATATAAGTGTTTCCATCGTATTACAGACCGTGACGTTATTTAGTTCACTTGGGTAAACGATGTCACACAAACGAGGTTTTCAAAATGATATAAACTATACGAGTTTTATTAACGATTTATTTCGAGATGTTTCACAATTTGCTTTACTAAAACAAAGGTTTTTGGGTTAAGAGTCATGGCTACGAGGTTTTATAAACTATAACCCGCTTGATTTGAGTTGGTTAATTAAGTTGCAATATTATACTCTTTTCAAAACAAGGTTTTTAATAAAGTATTGCAACATCTAAACTAGCCATGATTTCGACACTCCTACAAAACCTATGTACTCGCCAGCATTTCTTTGCTGACTTCGTTTTCACATATGTTTCAGGTATTGCTGAATGATATCGATTGATAGGATGCATGCTCACATAGGACTGGACGAGGCCTTAGTGACTCAATAACAATGATAGACTATGTTTAAATTGTGTATTTAGATTTCCAGATGATGTAAATATTCAATGTTTAATAAAACGAAACACTTTTTCTATCCATGGTTATGAAACAATGATTCTGTTGCAACACGCCCTGATGTTTCCGCCACGCTTTGTTGTTTTACGCGGTCGGGGTGTGACAATTTCATTCTTTAATTATCCTATATAAGGATAAGGATCCTGTATCCTTTATCCTCCTTTCACTTGATTCTGAGTTTTGAAGGTTCAGGTATCCTTAACAAAGGATTGATTATCCACAGAAGTATCCAGTTATTTGGGCTTGACCCCAGTTATTTGGGCTTGACCCCAGTTTGGGCCTGTCCCCAGTTTCGCCAGTAGCGCACGATGATCCTGGTATAGTTCAAGGCAATGGGACCAGTACTCGCTTTAGGGGCTGACAATTTCATTATACTGGCTATATTCAGGATCCTACGTATAATGGTAGACGTACCATACATCCATTCCTAAGGTTTCTAACGTTTTCACGTTAGCTAAGGTTTTGGCATTTTCATGTCACTAAGTTTGGATAGTCGCCAGTGAGGGCCATACTCCAGTTTACACACAATCCTTTGGGCTTGTCCCCAGTTATCCTTTGGGCTTGTCCCCAGTTATCCTTTGGGCTTGTCCCCAGTTATCCTTTGGGCTTGTCCCCAATATATTGGGCTTGTCCCCAGAATTGTTGGGCTTGTCCCCAGTTACTAACTCTTATCTTATATTGGCTTAGTCCCAAGTTGTATCCTATTTCAGGTGTTTGGAGATAAACGACCAAGGATCCTTGATCCTTACCTTCTACTAAGGTTTGTCTTTTGGTTATCCTGATTATAAGTGTTAAAGGTTAGGATCCTAACTTGGATTATCAGGTATGATCCTTAACTATTTTGATTTTATTCATTATTCATTTGAGTAACCCTTATCCTTTGACAACTGAACTTATGATCCTTAAAATATACTACTTTTCGGAACTTGTCGACTATAGGATATGTGATCCTTGATCATATCCTAAACTTTTTGAGGATATTTATTAAATTTTTTCTTTACTTGATAAGTTTAGACAAAATGTATATCACAACAATTGAAAAGTAAAGTACTAACAAGGATAGCAACACGGGAGATAGCCAAAAAGTTAAAGTTATTTTATTCACAAAACGTTAAACCCTTTAAGGTTGTCAAAATTGCCAACCCACGTTTCTACCAGCAAAACGTGGCCCGTCCACATGGGTTGGCAAAGGGTGTCCATTGTTTACGGGTCTTTGTAGTGCAGGAAATAAAAGACGGAAGGATAACGAGTGGCTTCATCCCCCAAACAGAGGATCCATCCACCACCCATTGTCCTGCCTATTGTTCAAGGATCCATGATCCTTCACCCTAGAAACTATTGTCTAAAGTTATTACAACCCAAGATTGTTTCAAAACACCATAACCATAATAAAACTACCAAATTCTAAAAAAATGGGCTCCGGCTACGTCTAGAAATGTCCTTCATCGCCCATTCCTGCAGGTTACACCTTTGCTGCATCACCATCTCCTCCAGCTCCAGCATCCTCCACATGATCCTTGACTCCACTGCTGCCAGCCTCGAGTGCTAGGACCTCTTCAGCCTCCTCTTCGTCGTCCAGCTCAGCCAATCTAGCCTTCCAGCCCTCTACGTCCCAGCTGCTCTTGTCAAAGTCAGGATCCAGAGCTTCTTGGGCCATCTGCAACTTGGTCTTGTACATAGCGATGGCAGCTGAGATTTTAGCATCATTGGTGATCTCATTTTTCTCTTGATCAGCAGTAATGTGAGCCAGGACAAGTTCCCTCTTCACCAGATTGACATCATTTTCAAGGGAGGCTATCTTCTGATCCTTGGCCAGCATCATCTTTTGGAGGTCCAGGCACTTTAGCTCAACTTCTTCAACATTGCCTACGTAGTCCTCGATTTCAGCAAATTTCTGCAAAAAGACAATATAAAGCTTAGGATAACATGATCCTCAAGTGGGCAGGATAATTAAGCTAAGTCAGTGATCCTTACCTCAGCAAAGTACTCAAGGAACTGATGACGGATCAGAGGCAAAACTTCTAGATTGTCAGCCTCAGAGGTCTTCCTTTTCTTACCACCCTTGCCCTTAGAAGTGGTTGCCTTGGGGATCGTGACAGTGTGACTGGCAGCAATCTTCTTCTTTGAGGATCGGACAGTGTCAAGGTCAGTGACACTGAATTTGGAGGCAGATCTTGAAGATTTTCCAGCACCTACACATCCAAAACAGATAAGTATCCTTATTTCATTTTAATTTAAGCATTTAATTACATATAAACATGGATACTTACTCGACATAGTGACAGAACCTGAGGATACTTCTTGAGAATCCTGGGTATTTGCTTTAAATGATCTTATTGCAGGATCAAGTCTCCGAAAAGCAGCAAGCCTTTCCTTTGTTGCAGGTGTTGTGATGAGGTGTGCGACAGTAATAGCTGCAAAATAGAAACAAAAGGACGTTAGTGATCCTTAAACAAAAACAAGGTCATCTGGTGATCCTTCTCAGGATCCTCTATCCTACCATGAGTGGTCCATTTTCTAGGCAGATCCTTTCCATCAGGGATAGAATCCCTTCTGACAAAGAAGAATCGCCGTTTCCAGTTGGTGTCCTTCTTAGTGGCTTTGAAGATGGGGTGTTCTTCACTAGGTTTATGTTTGAGTAGATACCGATGAGATCCATGGCTTACGAGGTCATACATCTCTGCAAACTCCAACATTCCCAGATCAATTCCTTCATGTTCAATGATCCTTTCAAGGGTATATAAGACCCTCCAGATCATTGGCATCGCTTGAATGTAGGAGATGCCGGTGAGAGAGAAGAAGGATTGGGTGAAATCTGGAAAAGGATACGAGTACCCTATTGTAAATGGTGTGACCGGAAAGGCTACCCAGGTGTCAGAAATATAATCACTTAGAACGGTGGGATCAAATGGTTTGAAATCGGTGTTTGCCGGAAAGCAATGTCGGATCCTGTCTATCTGTGGATCGGTAAAGCAGCATCTTTTTTTCGCCGAATCTTTGTGATCCCTTGGGACTTCAAGGGACTGTCCTTTTTATGATCCTTAACCGGTGAAGACCTCAGCAACATCTTGGTCATGAAGATGGTGAAAGA
Source organism: Helianthus tuberosus (assembly GCA_030545235.1). NCBI lineage: Eukaryota > Viridiplantae > Streptophyta > Magnoliopsida > Asterales > Asteraceae > Helianthus > Helianthus tuberosus. The sequence continues at coordinate 93,354,789 of CM060411.1, forward strand.
CAAGAAACAGAATTGAGAAGATGAAGAGAGAAAGGAAAGAGAAATACCTGATGAAGTCTTCGAATGAGGATTTAAAGAGGAAACGCACGAATTTAAATGCTCTCTAACCCTTATCTCTAACTTCAATTTATAATGATGATCTTGCAGGGTAGTCACTTCAGTGACGTCAGGATGGCAACGGATAGTTCGATTACAACAGCTATATATCTGTTAGTTGGTTACGGATAAGAACAAGAAAATATAACTCGTTTATTTACAAATTACTCCTTATATTTTGGGGGCAATTGTTAGGGGAGGATTTTCCAATGATCAGTGATCCTCATTTACTGTTGGGTTTAGTGATCCTCAATTCTGTCTGAATTAATGATCCTCAGAAAGTATTGTAGGATCTGGATCATGGATCATCATAAGGATCCTTATACTAACGATTGTCTACTTTAAATATGAAGTTGTTTTGCAGGAGTACGAGCTTGGACTTGGTCTTGGCGATATTCCTGGAGCATATTCCATACTTATTCCGCATGTGCTTAACTGAAGTGGACGTTATAGAGTTCGTGGAGGACTTGCATGAAATGCGGACAGTTTGTTAGCTTAGATTTTTTCCATTTTTAAAAGGGATAGCGAGCTAAATAGAAACACTGGGCTATTTTTAGCTTAACACACACACTCGCAACTGCTCTCACCAGCTCTTGACAATTCACTTGGCGATTACACACTTTTTTGCACATTACACTATAGTGATCCTTGTAATTAGCTCGCTATCATCCGAAGTTGTAATACATTTCTTGTTTAATCTGAGTTGGTGATCGGTAGTTTCCATCACCCGAGGTTTTTTATGCCGGAGATCATTCATTGATCAAGGGATTTTTCCTCGTATAAATCTTTGTGTCACTTGTTCATTTCATTTCTGAGTGATCCTTAGTATTGTTCATTGATTCAAGCATCACACCTCACAACAGAAAGTTTGGTTGCATTATCATTGCTTGATTTTTGACCAAAACAGGTCTCTTGCAGGTCCATATCTAAGGTGCATAGAGGATCCTGAAATTCAAGAAGTCCTAAGGGATTTTCATGAAGGAGATTGTGGAAACCACACTGGGGGCAGGGCATTGTTCTCAAGGATCCTTAGGACAGGATATTATTGGCCTACTATGAAGAAGGATGCTGTGGATTATGCCAAGAAATGTGATGCTTGTTAGAGACACAGCAATATCCTTCATCAACCAGTAGAGCTCCTGCATCCAATATCCTCTTCTTGGCCATTTATGAGATGGGGAATGGATATAGTTGGTAAACTTCCAAAAGCACCAGGAGGAAAAGTGTTTATGCTTGCCATGCCTGATTACTTTTCCAAGTGGATAGAAGTTGAAGCCTTTGCTCAAGTCAGAGAAAAAGAAGTGATATCCTTTATTAAAAGAAACATCATTACCAGATTTGGTATCCCTTCTGAAATTGTTTGTGATAATGGATCCCAATTTATTAGGAGTAGAACTACTAACTTTTGTGACAGTTGGGGGATAAAGATGATAACATCAACACCAGTCTACCCTCAAGCTAATGGTCTAGCAGAATCATCCAACATGATCATCATCAACAACTTAAAAAAGAAGCTTGGATCCAAGAAAGGAAAATGGGCAGAAGAGCTACCTTATGTGTTATGGGCTGATAGAACAACTCCCAAGAATGCTACTGGCCAGACTCCATTTTCTTTAGTGTTTGGAGCAGAATAAGTGATCCCTACAGAGATGGTAGTCCCTACTGCAAGAACAAGCATCCGTGATCCTGAAGGAAATGCTGAAAACTTGGTTCAAGACTTGGATACCATAGAAGAACTCAGGGATTTGGCAAGGATAAGATTGGCTAGCTATCAACAAAGGATGGCTGGAGCTTATAACAAGAATGTCAGGATCAGAAAGTTTCAAGTTGGTGACATGGTGTTAAGGAAAGCATTCCAGAATACCACAAATCCTGCTGATGGCAAGTTAGCACCAAAGTGGGAAGGCCCCTATCTTATTGAAGCTGAGGCAGGAAAGGGGGCATATCGGTTATTAACAATGGAAGGTGATTTGCTACGAAGAGCTTGGAATGTTGTCCATTTGAAGAGATACTTCATGTAAGAAGGATCCAGGATCCTTGGTCATCTTCATGTCTGGTATACACAAAGGATCCTTAGAGGATATATGATCCTCATTCTGTTCAGGGATCCTTGACAGAGGATCAAGTATCCACAGAAGTCTCCTAAGTTTTATGGGCTTGTCCCCAGTTTTATGGGTTTATCCCCAGTTTATGGGCTCGTCCCCAGTTTAAGGTATCCACTACCTTCGCCAGTAGCGCACGATTATCCTGATGCAGTTAAAGGCAATGGGACCAGTACCCGCTTTAGGGGCTGGCAATTTCATTGTACTGGCTGTATTCAGGATCCTAAGTATAATGGTATACGTACCATACATTAGTTCCTAAGGTTTCTAATGTTTTCACGTTAGCTAAGGTTTTGGCATTTTCATGTCACTAAGTTTGGATAGTCGCCAGTAAGGGCCATACTCCAGTTTACATAAGATCCTTTGGGCTTGTCCCCAGTTTTTTTGGGCTTGTCCCAAGTTTTTTGGGCTTGTCCCCAGTTTTTTGGGCTTGTCCCCAGTTTATTGGGCTTGTCCCCAGATTGTTGGGCTTGTCCCCAGATACTAACTCTTCCTTTTGCAGTTGGCTTAGTCCCAAGTTATGTCTTATTTAAGGTTTCTAAAGCTAAACAGTTAAGGATCCTGGATCCTAACTTCATACAAGGGTTTGTTTTATGGTTATCATGATTGTAAGTATTAAGGATTTAGGATCCTAACTTGGATTCTCTGGTATGATCTTTATTTACTTTAATTTTATTCTTGATTTATCTATGTTACCCTTGATCTTTGACAACATGATATATGATCCTAAAATTATCTCACTTTTTAAACTTTTCGATTATAGGATATTTGATCCTTGATCATATCCTAAACTTTTTTAACATAAACTAATTCTTATGCTTTCGTTATTAACTTGTAAGTTCAAAGGAATATGCAATAATAATTGAAAGGTAAGTAAACACAGAATGAACAACACAAGATAGGAAAAAGTTAAAGGTTTTATTTATTCATCCATAGTTAAACCCTTTAAAGGTTGTCAAAATTACCTACCCCAAGCATCTACCAGCAATGCGTGGCCCGTCCGCTGGGGTAGGTAAAGGGTGTCCATATTAACAAAGTCTAAAGTGCAGGAAATAAAGTTGGCAGGATAAAATAGTGGCTTCATCCCCCAAACAAATGATCCCTCCACCAGCTATCATCTGTCACGGCCCCCGATCCGGTTTGACCCGTTTCAGGAGCCGCGGGACAGAAATCCCGTGGTATTTATTTAACAGCGGAAGTTTTCACCAGGACCTTTTAAAAACTGAAATTTCCCGATTATTTTATTTCACAACTCGGGATAAAACCCGGTAATTTACAATCTTTGAGATTTCACAAGGAAATCTTTTATTTTACAAAACCTATTTCTTTATTTTATATTGAGCCACTTCCATAAGCTGGTAGTGCTTCTCGGCTCTTTTCCTGGATCACAATAGATCACCTGAAACATGTTTGAAAAAGGTTTTGTCAGCGGGAAATACTGAGTGAATCATTCATTTTGCTAAAATGACACGTTTGTTATAATTTACAGTATTAAGGAAGATTACAATGTTTCAGATATCAACCAACTACCCACAGTATTTGTCATCGACTCGTTTCGTGACTGTGGTCATATTACTATTGAGTCCGTTCACCCAATAGTAACGAGTATCATTAATTAGGTTCGCCCACCTAAAGTGATAAAAACAGTAATGTGCACAATACCCCACATACCGGCTGTAATTTGGTGATTACATAAACTTAATCCCTGTAATTATAACTTTGAAAACATTTTAAGAATTTATAAAGCATTTTGATAAAAAGAGAATGACTCACATTGCAGATTTAATTGAGCAGAGCCTAGCCTACTGATTAGCCTTTTAACCTAATTTAATAACAAGCACACAATTCGGTTAGTAACTTAATACAGCATTTACGATAACTCACGAGATTAAAACCTTCACAACGAATGACAAAGTGCGATACTTAAACATCCATCGATTTAACGACGAATGACAAAGCATAAACCCTAATGTGGGCAGCACTTAAACATCCATTGGATAGTTTAATCGATCGGACATTGAATCGTATCAGCGATCGAGTTATTACCCTGTATTGCGGCAGCACTTCGTGATCAGTGTGTGTGTTTTGGACTGTTTTCACTATAACTCGGAGTGTAATTGGAATTTAAACGTCGCATCAACGCCCAGAATCAAGTCCCACAGCCTACTATTTATATCTGAAAAATGTCCTCCCCCGCGTGTCGGGACAGGGACATATGTTCCTGTCGCGTGGCGCGATAGGTAACAACTTAGGGTAGGGTAGGCGCGTGTCCCAGTAGGCTTGCTGAGTTGGTTTTGCATGAAAAATCGATTTACACGTTAAACTATATGGATTTTACCGAATAGGGTTTACCCCCCCCCCCCTGAGTTTTAGGGGCCCTGATTCTAATTCCAATTATTCTGAAAATTTTAGGGTTTGTTCAGAATCACTTGGGTTTCTCAATTAGGGTTTCCTTTTTGACTAATTAACTAAATAATTAGAACTTTTAATGAGAGTTGTTACATTCTCCCCACCTTAATAAAAATCTCGTCCTCGAGATTTATTGGAATAAATGAGGATACTTTCGCTTCATTTCTGATTCCAGCTCCCAAGTATATTCAGCTCCTCTCTTTGAATCCCATCTGACTTTGACTAAAACTAGTCGTTTGTGTTTGAGAAACTTGATCTTTCGATCCTCAATTTGAAGAGGTTTCTCAACAAATTTTAGCTTTTCGTTTACCTTTATATCTTGAAGAGGTACTATCAGTGATTTGTCTGATAAACATTTCTTGAGATTGGATACATGAAATACATCATGTACTCCAGCTAGTTCTTCTGATAGTTGTAAACGATAAGCAACTGGTCCTATACGTTGGATTACTGGAAATGGTCCAACGTACCTTGGACTTAGCTTTCCTTTCTTTCCAAATCTAACAACTCCTTTCCAAGGAGAAACTTTCAACAATACTCTGTCTCCAACTTGGAATTCTAACGGCTTGCATCTATTGTCTGCATAACTTTTCTGATGATCTCGAGCCGTCTTCAGCCTTTCTTTGATTTGAGTAATCTTGTCAGTCGTCTCTTGTACTATTTCAGGACCTGACAAATGACTTTCTCCTATTTCTTCCCAACAAACTGGAGTTCTGCACTTTCTTCCGTACAGTGCTTCAAATGGGGCAGTTTCAATACTTGAATGATAACTATTGTTATAGGAGAATTCAATTAATGGTAAATGATCGTCCCAATTTCCACCAAAATCTATTACACATGCTCGAAGCATGTCTTCTAGAGTTTGGATCGTCCTTTCACTTTGCCTGTCTGTTTGAGGATGATATGCAGTACTCAAATTTAGTCGAGTTCCCATAGCTTGCTGGAAGCTTTTCCAGAAATGAGAAGTGAAACGACTATCTCTATCTGATACAATGGAGAGTGGAACTCCATGTAGAGATACGACTTCTTCTACATACAACTTTGCCAGTCTTTCCATGCTAAAGGTTTCTTTCATAGGTAGAAAGTGAGCAGATTTGGTTTCGATCCACAATTACCCAAATCGCATCATTACCTTTTCTGGTTTTGGGTAACTTAGTAACAAAATCCATTGTTATGAGTTCCCATTTCCATACTGGCATTTCTAATTGTTGGAGTAGACCTGAAGGTTTCTGATGTTCTGCCTTAACTCGTGAACAAGTAAGACACTTAGAAACATATCTAGCTATATCCTTTTTCATTCCTATCCACCAGAAATTCTTTCTTAAATCTTGGTACATTTTATTGTTTCCAGGGTGTATGGTATACCTAGATTTATGAGCTTCCTCTAAGATCTTATTTCTTAATTCTCCCTGCTTAGGTACCCAAATTCTACTTTTATGAAATCTCCAAATTCCATCAACTCCCTGTTCTAATTCTTTTATTCGTCCTTTCATTCCTTCAGCAACATCCTCTATTGCTGTTTTCTGAACATTCTTTATTTGTTCCATTAAATCTAATTGTAGATTTAACCTGGGAGCACGAACTCGTCGTTGTTTTTCATGATACTTACGACTTAAGGCATCTGCAACTACATTTTCCTTTCCTTCGTGATACTGAATATCACAGTCGTAATCACTTAGGATTTCCATCCATCTTCTTTGTCTCATATTTAACTCTTTTTGCCCAAAAATATATTTTAAACTGTTATGGTCTGTATAGACAGTAAATTTACTTCCGTAAAGATAATGTCTCCAAATTTTAAGGGCAAAAATTACAGCTCCTAATTCTAAGTCATGAGTTGTATAATTTTCTTCGTGCTCTTTCAATTGCCTTGAAGCATACGCAATTACTTTCTTGCGTTGCATTAGCACACATCCTAATCCTAGTTTTGAAGCATCACAGTAAACTTCAAAATCTTCAGTCCCTTCTAGTAAAGCTAGGATTGGAGCATTTGTTAATTTCTGCTTCAATATTCTAAAGGCTTCTTCTTGTTTAGGTCCCCACTCAAACTTAACTGCTTTACAGGTTAGCTTAGTTAATGGTACAGCTATCTTGGAAAAATCCTTAATAAACCGTCTATAGTAGCCAGCTAAACCTATAAAACTTCTAATTTCCATTGCAGTTTGTGGAACCTTCCAATTAGTAATCGCCTCTATCTTGGCAGGATCTACATGAATACCTTCTTGATTTACCATGTGGCCTAAAAATTGCACTTCCTTTAGCCAAAATTCACACTTCGAGAATTTGGCATAAAGCTTTTCTTTTCTTAACAAAGTTAAGAGTGCATGAAGGTGTTCACATGCTTTGTCTGACTTTTGGAATAAGTAAGTATATCGTCTATAAAAACAATTACAAATTTATCCAAATATGGTTTACAGATCCTATTCATCATGTCCATGAATGCAGCAGGTGCATTTGTTAACCCAAAGGGCATGACTGTAAACTCGTAATGACCATACCTAGTTCTGAAAGCAGTTTTAGGTATGTCTTTTTCTTGTACTTTCAATTGATGATATCCGGAGCGTAAGTCTATCTTAGAAAAATATCTAGCTCCTTGAAGTTGATCAAATAGATCATCAATCCTAGGTAATGGGTATCGATTCTTAATGGTAACCTTTATCAATTCTCTATAATCAATACACATTCTCATTGAACCATCCTTCTTCTTTACAAACAACACTGGTGCTCCCCACGGGGATGAACTAGGTTGTATGAAACCTTTACTTAGTAATTCATCTAATTGCTTTTTCAATTCTAACATTTCTGTGGGTGCTAACCGATAAGGTGCCTTGGCTATTGGTGTAGTTCCTGGGATTAGATGAATCCTAAATTCTACTTCCCTATCTGGTGGTAACCCGGGTAACTCTTCTGGGAATACATCTGGGTATTCCGAGACTACAGGAATCTCCTTAAATTCTTTGCCCTTAGTACTAATGATTACTGAAATCATATATACTATTCCTTGTTTTCGTTCATAATTGGCAACTTTCATTACTGATATGAACTTCATGGGTTTTCGTGGTTTATTTCCTGTAATTGTGATTATTTCACCAGTAGGTGCTTGAATTTCTACAGAATTCTTATCACAAAGAATTCGAGCATGGTTGGCTACTAACCAATCCATTCCTAACACAACATCGAATTCAGCTAATTTCATAGGTAATAGGTTTGCAAAGAATTTATGACCTAACAGTTCTATATTCTCTTTTTGTAAAACCTTATCTATGCTAACAGAATTTCCGTCTGCCGTTTCGACTGTAAAAATTTGCCTAAGTTGGGTTAAAGGTAATTTAAGAACTTGGCAGAATGAAGTATTTATAAAACTTTGGTTTGCACCAGAGTCAAATAATACTTTTGCGTATACGTTGTGAACTAGGAACGTACCGGCTATCACATCTGGAATAAGTTCTGCTTCTTGAGTGGTTAGCTGGAAGGCTCGAACATTCTTCTTAGTAGCTCCGTCGTCTGTCTTGGCTTTGTTGTCTGCTGGTTTGACTAATTTAGGACATTCTGTTTTAAAATGCCCCTTTTCTCCACAATTGAAGCAGACTATGGTTTTCCTTCTGCAATTTTCTTCACGATGTCCTATGGCCTTGCAAAGATTGCAGGTTACATTACATCTTCCATAATGTTTCTTTTTGCAATTCTTACAGAATGGCGAAGTTGAAAATTGCCCTGTTCCTCTTCTTTTGAAGCTGTTATTATTACCCGTACGAAATCCTTGGGTAATTTTCTGAGCCAGTTCCTTCTTCCTATTTTCATCTTGCGTGCGTACCAGTTCATCAGTTAAGGTATTAGCTAATTCCACCGCATCATAATAGTGCGAGGTCTCGCAGCTTTAACGATATTGCAGATTTCACCAATTAATCCCCAAATATAACGAGAAATGAGTACCGGTTCTGGCGAAGCCAGTGTTAGTACTACTCTAGCATATTCAAAGAATGTCGAAGTATAACCGCGACAATCTACTCCCGTCATCCGATGGTTTAGGAACTTATTTGCCATTTGTTCTTTTTCATATTCAGGACAGAATTTTCTTTCTATAAGATTTTTAAATTTGTCCCAATTCATGGCATAGGCCCTATTTCTTCCTTTAGCTTGTAACACCGTGTTCCACCATTCTAACGCCCCTTCTTTGAAAAGATTTGAAGCGTACATGACCTGATCATCCTGAGCACATTTACTTATGGTAATCACTGCCTCGGTTTTTTCTAACCAACGCAGTGATGCAGTCGCTCCTTCATTGCCTGCAAATTCAGTGGGTTTACAAGCAAGGAATTCTTTGAAAGTGCAACCAGGTGTTGCGGCTTTCATTTTCTTAGGGAGCGGAGCTTGCCGTGGTTCATTATTATGATTAATATGATCATCGCCTCCGTTTACACTATTACTGAAGTTATCTTCAGAAATACGTTGACTAGGAACAATTTGTTGCGGTTCGATTGGATTCTTTACAGCAGCAACGATGGCTGGAATAGCATTGGCTATCCCTTGAGCAACAATATTTTCGATATCTTGCCTAGTCATATATTGATCCCCCGGATGTTGCTCAGACTGATTAACCTCATTTACTGGTTCATTACCAATGTTTGCCATCTGATAATAAATATATATAATTTTATTAGTATCTGATAAATAACAATTATACACAAAATCAATCAGACAATTTTCATAATACACATATAGTCAAAACTATCGATTTCTCGATTTCATTTTATATCTTTTATAGTATGCATCACTACACACCAATATCTTACAGAGTTTTATTCGTAGTTATTTTACAGACTGATTTCATTATTACTTTTACTATTACACAACCATAGTTTCACCATCCTACTATCTCTCGTCACTTGTCGTCCTAAAAACGAAGCTCCCTTTCATCATACTTCCAGGCAATTTGTCCCCCTATCTCCCGGATTCTATTTCCCGCATCCATTAACTCTTCGCCAAAATGGCGAAGTTCTGCTAAATTCTCGTTACTCATGGGTGGATTTGGTAATGGTTCCGGGTCGAACTGAGGAAGAAAGGAATAGGGACTATTGATTAGGTTTTGAAACTGCCAATCATTTGTCCACCATTCGTCTATCCCCAGAGGTTGAGTATGGATTATAGGGTCTGGAATTGCTGGTTCTAAGTTTATTGGTAATTGATTTTCAATAGTAGGGTACAAATTATTATTAATTGGCCTAACAACATCACAGCTTGCCAATGCCCGATCTAATTCCTCCTGAAAAGGTAACTCCTCCACCTGTCTAGAACTTTCTCCGACTTCCCTCTGGATTTGCCTAGAACTTCCTCCATATTCCATTCCTGGTGGCCTAGAATCTTCTCCCAATTCCATTTCCAGTGACCTAAAACTTTCACTGACTTCAACCCCTTTTCCTTTGTCTAAAGGATTTTCTATTTTAGGAATTTTCCTAGTTGTAGGCTTCCTCCTACGCACACGTCTCCATCCCACAAATCTTCTCCTCTTCTTGGGTTTAGGTTTCTCTGGAGGTGGTGAAGCATTGAATTCAACAGGTTCTTCTATGTCTGGTATATACCTATTGAAATCTCGGGAAACCTCTATTTTTACTGGATAGAGATTTAGGTTCTGAAGGGCGTCAGACAAGTCACTCATGCTGTTATGCAAAATACACACAATTACTAATGTATAACAAAATTTTCATAAGAAATCTTTTAAATATTATTTCATACTGGGTAAATACAAAACAAATGAAAATTTAAAACACACGAGGTTTTATTGTAAATTTATTTATTTACTGGATAAGATTTCTGGACTGTAGGCGCTAAAACTTGATTTTTTTTTTAATATTTAGAGATTTGCATTTACTGCTACAGTAGCTAACATATAAAGATCTGCCCATTTCTCATCTAATTTGTCCTCCCAAGGTGTTTTACTGTTTAATTCCTGGGTTTCCTGTTTAACTTTATTTTCTCGGATTTTCTTTATTTTCTCTTTACTTTTTCTAATAATCAGACTTCTTTTACTAGGAGAAAGTGGTTCCTCATAGTGTGCCTTTCGCACAAATATTCCTTCTTCAGGAATTGCAAGGTGATCTGAGGATTTGGTTTGAGATGAACTTCCCTTCTCGTGGGCTGACCTATCTAATTTAAGATAGATGTTTGACAACTTTTGCTTACCCATACTGTACACAAATATTCAAATAAGAAATCACATAATCACAAAATGGCAATCAGTAAAATTAATTATTTTCTAAATACTTAATTGTCTTAAATCAGTGGCTCTGATACCACCTTTTTCTGTCACGGCCCCCGATCCGGTTTGACCCGTTTCAGGAGCCGCGGGACAGAAATCCCGTGGTATTTATTTAACAGCGGAAGTTTTCACCAGGACCTTTTAAAAACTGAAATTTCCCGATTATTTTATTTCACAACTCGGGATAAAACCCGGTAATTTACAATCTTTGAGATTTCACAAGGAAATCTTTTATTTTACAAAACCTATTTCTTTATTTTATATTGAGCCACTTCCTTAAGCTGGTAGTGCTTCTCGGCTCTTTTCCTGGATCACAATAGATCACCTGAAACATGTTTGAAAAAGGTTTTGTCAGCGGGAAATACTGAGTGAATCATTCATTTTGCTAAAATGACACGTTTGTTATAATTTACAGTATTAAGGAAGATTACAATGTTTCAGATATCAACCAACTACCCACAGTATTTGTCATCGACTCGTTTCGTGACTGTGGTCATATTACTATTGAGTCCGTTCACCCAATAGTAACGAGTATCATTAATTAGGTTCGCCCACCTAAAGTGATAAAAACAGTAATGTGCACAATACCCCACATACCGGCTGTAATTTGGTGATTACATAAACTTAATCCCTGTAATTATAACTTTGAAAACATTTTAAGAATTTATAAAGCATTTTGATAAAAAGAGAATGACTCACATTGCAGATTTAATTGAGCAGAGCCTAGCCTACTGATTAGCCTTTTAACCTAATTTAATAACAAGCGCACAATTCGATTAGTAACTTAATACAGCATTTACGATAACTCACGAGATTAAAACCTTCACAACGAATGACAAAGTGCGATACTTAAACATCCATCGATTTAACGACGAATGACAAAGCATAAACCCTAATGTGGGCAGCACTTAAACATCCATTGGATAGTTTAATCGATCGGACATTGAATCGTATCAGCGATCGAGTTATTACCATGTATTGCGGCAGCACTTCGTGATCAGTGTGTGTGTTTTGGACTGTTTTCACTATAACTCGGAGTGTAATTGGAATTTAAACGTCGCATCAACGCCCAGAATCAAGTCCCACAGCCTACTATTTATATATGAAAAATGTCCTCCCCCGCGTGTCGCGACAGGGACATATGTTCCTGTCGCGTGGCGCGACAGGTAACAACTTAGGGTAGGGTAGGTGCGTGTCCCAGTAGGCTTGCTGAGTTGGTTTTGCATGAAAAATCGATTTACACGTTAAACTGTATGGATTTTACCGAATAGGGGTTTACCCCCCCCCCCCCCCCCCCTGAGTTTTAGGGGCCCTGATTCTAATTCCAATTATTCTGAAAATTTTAGGGTTTGTTCAGAATCACTTGGGTTTCTCAATTAGGGTTTCCTTTTTGACTAATTATCTAAATAATTAGAACTTTTAATGAGAGTTGTTACATCATCCTACCTATTGTCCTAAGGATCTGTGATCCTTAAACCTAAATACAATTGTTCAAATACAGACCAGCATTGTTTAAAAACACCAACAAACAAAAACCATTAAACCATAAAAAATGGGCTCCGGCCGCGTCTAGATAAATCCATCATCACCCATTGTTGCAGCCTAGACCTTCGCTGCATCATCACCACCAGCTACCTCTTCCACAGGATCCTTCATCCCACTGCTACCAGCCTCAATTGCCAAGACCTCCTCAACTTCCTCTTCATCATCCAGCTCCGCCAGCTTCATCTTCCAAGCCTCCTGATTCCAGGCAGACCTGTCAAAAGAAGGATCCTCAGCCTCCTTAGCCATTTAAAACTTGATCTTGAGCATGGCGATTGTAGCAGAGAGCTTTGCCCCTTCCATCACCTCTTCCTTCTCCTGCTGAGCTGTGATCTGGGTCAGGACCAACTCCTTCTTCACCAGGTTAAGATCCTTCTCAAGGGAAGAGATCTTCTTGTCTTTGGCCAGGAATATCTGCTGGAGGTCTAGGTTCTTCTTCTCAGCCTCTGCCAGACTATGAACAAGGAGCATTTGGATCTTAGCAAATTTCTGCATAAAAGGAGCATAAGATCAGGATCCGTTATCCTCAGAAAGGGAAGATCAGACTTAAGGATCCAGGATCCTTACCTCGGAGACATACTCCTCGAACTGGTGTTGGATGAGAGGGAGGCCTTCAAGGGGCTCAGAGGCCTTTCTTTTCTTGTCACCCTTGCCCCGCATGCTCATGCCTTTAGGGTTCGAGATGCTAGGACTGGCAGCAAGTTCCTTCTTGATGGACTTTGAGGGAGCAAATGCATCAAGGTCACTGACACTGAACCTGGAAGCTGATCTTGAGGATTTTCCAGCGCCTACAAATGCAAAACACAGATAAGTATTCATATTTTACATTCATTTAAATATTTATTCATACATAGATTCGAATACTTACTTGACATTGTGAAGGAACCGGAGGATGCTTCTTGTGAATCCTTTTCTTTGACTTGAAATGTCCTTACAGCAGGATCAAGGTTCCAGAAAGTAGCAAGTCTTTCTTTTGTTGTAGGGGTTTCTTGAATGTGAGAAAGCGAGATAGCTGCACAGTAAAAACAGAAAGAAGGATCAGTTATCCTTAAAAGAAAAAGAGTCCTACCATGATCCTTGTCTAAGGATCCGATATCCTACCCTGGGTGATCCATCTTTTGGGAAGGTCTTTCCCATCTAGAATTGAGTCCCTCCTCACAAAGAAGAAATGGCTCTTCCAGTGGGTATCATTTTTGGTGGTTTTAAGAATTGGATGAGGCTGACCAGGTTTATGCTTGAACAAAAATCGATGTGAACCATGGCTAACAAGGTTGTATAACTGACTCAACTTGGACAACCCTATTTCAACACCATCCTGCTCGATGATGTTCTCAAGGGTATAAAGAACTCTCCACATCATTGGCATGACTTGTATGTAGCACATGCCCGTGAGTGTGAAGAAGGATTGTGTAAAAGCAGGGAAAGGATAATAAAACCCTATCTGAAAAGGGGTTGCCGGAAAAGAGATCCAAGCATCAGAAACACAGTCACTCTTCATTGAAGAGTCAAATGCTCTGAAGACGGCTCCTGCTGGGAAACAATGGCGAATCCGATCAATTTCAGTATCGGTGAAACGACAGAGTTCTAGCGAAGGATTTTTGGTGACACCTTGGCTTTTCAAAGGGCTATCCTTTTTAGGATCCTTGGCAGGAGAGGATCGTAGCTTCAACTTGGCTTTGAGATTTTGAAGAAACAGAAAATCAGAAGAAGAAGAAGAAGAAATCTTAGAGAGAAGGATTAGAGGGATACCTGTTGGAGTCTCCGAATGAAGATTTAAAGGAGAGAAACGCTCGAATTTAAATGCATCTTGATCCTTATCTCTAACCCTGTATATATAATGATGATTTTGTAGGAAGTCTTGTCGCCGACGTCATATTCGCAACGGCTAGTCCATTGGCAATGGCTAGTTTTTCGCTAACCAAGTTGTTCCGGATCAAATAGAAAATATGAGTCATCTAGTTACAATTAATTCCTCATATTTTGGGGGCAATTGTTAGGGATGGATTTTCATAATGTATGGATCACGGATCCTCAAGTGCAGCCAAGATCACGGATCCTCAGTTCGGTTTGAATTAAGGATCCTCAGAAGACGTTGCAGGGTTAACGATCCCGGATCCTCATTATTATCCTAACATTAACGATTGTTTCCTTTGTATTTGAACTTGTTTTGCAGAGTATTCGAGTGGGACTTGGTCTTGCCGAGATTCCAGGGGAATATACCTTCTAATTCTGCACGTGCATGGCCTTCGTGACCGTTATGGAGATCGTGGGAAGCTAGTATCTTTTGCGGATTGTTAGTTAGCTAGTTTGTTTCTATTTTTAATGGGGATAACATGCTTGATAGAATTATTATTAGCAACACACACTACTCTCGTGAACTCTCTGCAACTTATTGGTGATTACACACTTTTTGCACACTAGTGATCCTTGCAACAAGCTTGTTATCATCCCGATTTGTAACATTGTTTGTTTAATATAGTTGGTGATCAGTAGTTTCCATCACCGAGGTTTTTTGTGCTGGAGATCATACATTGATCAAGGGATTTTTCCTCGTATAAATCCTTGTGTCCAACATTCATTTCATTCATACATTGTTCATACATTTGTTCATTAATTCAAGCATCACACCTCACAAAATCGGATTCGGTTGTATTATCCTTGTGTGATTTTTGACCAAAACAACGTCCATGATCACAAACTTTACAACAATCATTGTATAATCATATCCACTTCAGGGATTATAGTAGAATCAAACAAGTTTCATGATTTTCTATTGCATACAGATGTAACTCACTATATAGTTTTCATACAATTAATAAAATTGCTACTTTAGGAGCAATTTGAGGTATGATAAATGAAAATTGTTTTATCCATATTTTCTTTATAAATAAACTTCCTTTTCCATAACCTCAATTGAGAATTAATAGTTTGTCCAAATTATATACGATTTGTCAGTCTAAAATTGTATGTACTTTTACAAACTGATAATGAGATTTAGTTAGTATGTCATATCGGGTTTCAAAACTATGCATGTCTATACTCTATCATGAGAGTGATTATAAGACAACTAACTTTTGTCTTTTATTTTATTTATTAAACAGTTGTCTTTTATTACTAGATGCTGAAAAACAAACTTACTTGTATAGTCTAATCCAACTCTAAAAGCAACCTGGAATAGTTCCGAAAGCAATTCGTACTGATAACGTGTTGTGAAACAAGCTTAATAACATAGAATTATAAGGAGAAAATAACTGATATTCTATTGATTAGATGTGTAAAACATTGACATAAATGATATATATATATATATATATAGGGTTAGGATCGCATGAGAAGTGTTAGGGATAGATTTTCTATACCTAAGGATCACGGATCCTCAAATACTGCCAGGATCACGGATCCTCAATTCTGTTTGAATTAAGGATCCTCAGAAGACATTGCAGGATCAGGATCTAGGATCCTTATTGTTAACCTTATACTAACGGTTGCCTTCGCTATGTTTGAGTTTGTTTTGCAGGAGTATACATGTTGGACTTGGTCTTGCCGATATTCTTGGAGAATATGCTCTCAATATTCCGCACGTGTTCAGCTGGAGTAACCGTTATGGAAGTAGTGGGAGGCTAGCACGAATTGCGGATAGTTAGTTGTTTAAGTTATTTCTATTTTTAAAGGGGATAACAAGCTTGAATTAGAACGAATTGGCTAAGTTAGCTAACACACACACTCTCGCAAGCTCTCAACAGTTCATTTGGCGATTTCATACACATTGCACTCTAGTGATCCTTGTAACAAGCTTGTAATCATCCCGAGTTGTAACAATCATTTGTTTAATTATAGTTGGTGATCGGTAGTTTCCATCACCCGAGGTTTTTTATGCCGGAGATCAACTCTTGATCAAGGGCTTTTTCCTCGTATAAATCCTTGTGTCACTTGTTCATTTCATTTGCAAGTATGTTCATACATTTTTTCATTGTCTCAAGCATCATTCCTCACAACAAAGATTTGGTTGCATTATCCTAGCTTGATTTTTTACCAAAACAGTTTGGCGCCCACCGTGGGGCAATTGGTGCTTCATTTCTGAAAAAATTTCATTCATTGTGTTCATTTCGGTCCACTATCTTCAACCATATGGCTTCTTCAGTGAAGAACACTTCAAGTTCCATGCCGGCAGTTACTTCTTCACAGGGCGTTCCACCTTTGCCTCCACCACCTTTTGGATCCCAGAAGAATGCTGAAAATGCTGCAAAGAGACAAAGCCCCATTTTCCCAAAACCACCAACTTCTGCTGTTACTTCTAACCCTACTAATGGTGATCTTTGTACTTTGATTTTGCAGATGAGGGATCACATACAAGAGCAGGACAAAACCAATGAAACGATCCTCTAGGAGATTGGTGACATCAAGAAACAGAAGAAATCAGCAAAGGATCACTCTCCTCTGATACCTAGATCACTGGATTTCGACACTCCAGCTATAACTGCCCAGCAATCTGCGGCTCCAGACATCCAATACCAGAGCGGACCATTGGGAAGGCGTTATGGAACAACAACTATAAGTCAGGCTTTAGGGTCTCACTTTCAGCCTTCAGGATCCTGTTTTCAGCCTTCGGGATCCTCTTTCCAGCATCAGGGATCTTTTGTCAGCTCAGGAGGATTTATGGGGATGAACACAGTTCAAGGATCCTCCCAGGTTCAAGGATCCTCTCAGGTTCAAGGATCCTCCCAGGTTTAAGGATCCTCCCAGGTTCAAGGATCCTCTCAGGTTCAAGGATCCTCCCTTCAGGTTCAAGGATCCTCATCTCAGGTTTATGGATCCATGGATTATCCTCCAAGACCCCCAGTCACAGCACACCAAGGATCCAACATCTTTCAGGATCAAGGATTCTTAAGGGGTGTGCAACCTGGAAGTTCAGATGTCCATCAAGGAGACTTCATTCCAATGCAGACCATCGCTTCTTCTGGTCCTTCAGTCATACCAGAATCTCGTCAATATGGATTCACATCTGGAATTCCAAACTTGAATCCTCCAGGAGGTAACACTTTGAATAATTCTTATAACACTAGCCATGGCTTTATGCAGGATACAGGTATCAACCAAGCTATGGCTAGAGAATTACGAAAGCTGAAGGATATGATATCCAGCGTTCCAGGAGTGGTTAAGCCCATTCCTGAAATTACAGATGGGAGCCATAGGATATCTCGTTTTGCACCACCTATTTGTGATGTTGAGATACCCAAAAGGTTCCAAATACCAACTATGAAGCTATACGATGGTTCCACGGATCCAGAAGAACATGTAGCTCAATATAGAGAAAGGATGGAGATCAACCCCATCCCAGAGAGGTTAAAAGAAGCATGTCTATGCAAGGGTTTTGGATCCACACTCACAGGATCAGCTCTTAAATGGCTGCTAAGTCTTCCCCCTTACTCTATTACTTCATTTGCTAATTTAGTTAATCTGTTTAATAGCCAATTCTCATGTAGTAGAAAATTTGAACGGTTAACTAGTGATCTATATAGGGTAACACAGGGTCAAAATGAATCACTTAGGGATTATATCACAAAGTTTAGTAAAGAATCCTTAGACATTCCAAATCTGGATATAGCTACGGCTGTGGAAGCCTTTAAAATGGGTTTGCTTAGGAATTCATTATTCTATGATGATCTTGTCATGACCCCATGCAGGAATCTTGATGAAGTGAGAACCAGGGCCCTTAGATTTATCCGACTGGAGGATGATAAAAGGATCCAGGAAAGACTGGCAAGATCCTCGAAGAAGGAAAAACAAGGATCCTACTTCAGGAACAACAAGTCCAAATTTTATAACAAGACTGACAACCAGAACGTGCATGCAGTAGAACAGGAAGAGGATGATGAGGATTTGTAGGATCGATGTACGACCTGAATGAGTCAATCAGAAGAGTTGTTTATCCGAATCAAAGGCGGAATCAATGACACGGATGCTCGATGTAATTATAATGTCTCTTATATTGATTTTGATAGTATTACAGCACCTGGAGACAATCCGGCAGCACTTCGTTACCGAATACAAGACCTTGATTCTCTTACAAATGAAACAAACAAGTGCTCTATATATAGCAGTTGAGATTCCGCTTGAAATGGACATGACAGTTTCAAGCGAAATCTGTTAAGTTGATTTCGCTTGAACTTGTCCTTGACACTTTCAAGCGGAATTACCTTAATATCCACTAAACTCAGTTTCTAGCACCTCGAGCACTCGATACAAGACGAAGTCAATAGACATAGTGCACTAACAGACTCCCCCTTGGATATTGAAAATCCAGAAATATTTAAAAATTTGAAAATGACAAAAACATGATAAAAACCTATTGGCAAAAAGACAAAAACATTAAAAATGAAAAATTGAGTTTTTGTGTAAAAAGAGGAAATGATAGTACATCAGTAGACAATCACAGTACGCTAAAGATTTGGAAAGTCAAAATGTGTTAAACGATCTCACCGTGGATGTGTCGGTAGATTTTTATACATTTAGTAAACTTTTTCGGGATATAAACATAAATTCAAACTTGCTTATTTCGTGGGGAACACTACTTGGATATATAGGTAACCCCTGAAATCTCATTTGAAGGACCCCTCTTTCTGAAATACTAGGTCTTTATACTCAGTGATATCTGGGGTATTATTCCGGGACTTCTGATTTTGCGGAAGCAATGGCCTAGTCCCCGTATAATACTTTCTGCATGCTTGAAACATAGCAACGCCCTCAGTACAAAAAAATGATGAAACATTGAAAAAAGCTAATCATGTGCTGTTGAAGAAAAGATCCTCTAAAGGGGACACACCAAAAGTCGAAACCGTCATCTCTCTGCTGAACGAAAGTTCTGACCTGAGCTCTCACGGTTCTTCGCAATTTAACCCCTTACAGATATCATCTAGGTATACTCACCTGTAAGACTGAATATTGGGATCTGGATACGGGAGTATATTCAAGAGGTGGAACACATGAATGAGTTTAAGTTCTTAATTCACCTAATTCGTATCCTGAATCAGTTGAAATTTGTGTGAAATTTTAAGTGGATTAGTATATCGACAATCTAAGTGAATTGTTTAATTCTTAATGTGTAACTAAGCTCAACGGTACTTATGACTTGTCAGAAACTGATATGATCCTCTGAAGCAAGCTCAAACAAAAATATTGACTGTAAATATGTTTGTACATATTTCTTTACTGTTTTACATTTCAGAAAATCACAAAAAGATTTTGATTTCTGCTTTATCTTCGACAACCGATGTCTGAGTGCTGAGTTTCAAAATCTGAGTATGCTGATTGTGTTTCTGAAAATAAAACAAGTTCATTAATTTGAAACTTGAAATTTTTAAAATCAAAAACTAAAAACAGTTTGTGATATCTCCAAGGTCATTAGTTTGGACTTGGATGATTAACTGTGGGGGATTTGGATGCTTATATTGTTAAAAGAGCCAGTTTCCGATCTGTTTCGCTGAAACTGACAAATTCTAGAAGTTTGTTGATAGGGGGAGTGATTTTAGAAAGTTTGAGTGAGTGAGCCAGGTTACAATTCCTGGATAGTTGAAAGTTAAAAGGTTTGTACTTATGAATGTATGAGTGATTGCAGGAAAGATTCCAGACTATGATCCCAGAAGCTGAGTCTAAGGGGAAGTCTGAAGACGAGCTCAAAGCAAGGAGGATCTTGTATATCGAAAAGCAAGGTGTCGATCCCTAAAGCATGGAAGCTTGACGAAAGGGGGTGCCTGAAGAATTGAAGAAAGATTGATAGGATGCTTACAGTGTTAAAGCCAGAGACAGAGCATGAAGACTGATCAAGACTGAAGATGTGTCATGATAAAGATTAGACACTGAAGACTTCGTCAATATCCAAGGGGGAGTCTGTTAGTGCACTATGTCTATTGACTTCGTCTTGTATCGAGTCATGTAATGAGATAGGATAGGATAATCAGTGCTCGAGGTGCTAGAAACTGAGTTTAGTGGATGTTAAGTTGATTTCGCTTGAACTTGTCCTTGACACTTTCAAGCGGAATTACCTTAATATCCACTAAACTCAGTTTCTAGCACCTCGAGCACTGATTATCCTATCCTATCTCATTACATGACTCGATACAAGACGAAGTCAATAGACATAGTGCACTAACAGACTCCCCCTTGGATATTTACGAAGTCTTTAGTGTCTAATCTTTATCATGACACATCTTCAGTCTTGATCAGTCTTCATGCTCTGTCTCTGGCTTTAACACTGTAAGCATCCTATCAATCTTTCTTCAATTCTTCAGGCTCCCCCTTTCGTCAAGCTTCCGTGCTTTAGGGATCGACACCTTGCTTTTCGATATACAAGCTCCTCCTTGCTTTGAGCTCGTCTTCAGACTTCCCCTTAGACTCAGCTTCTGGGATCATAGTCTGGAATCTTTCCTGCAATCACTCATACATTCATATGTACAAACCTTTTAACTTTCAACTATCCAGGAATTGTAACCTGGCTCACTCACTCAAACTTTCTAAAATCACTCCCCTATCAAGAAACTTCTAGAATTTGTCAGTTTCAGCGAAACGGATCAGAAACTGGCTCTTTTAACAATATAAGCATCCAAATCCCCCACAGTTAATCATCCAAGTCCAAACTAATGACCTTGGAGATATCACAAACTGTTTTTAGTTTTTGATTTTAAAAAATTTCAAGTTTCAAATTAATGAACCTGTTATATTTTCAGAAACACAATCAGCATACTCAGATTTTGAAACTCAGCACTCAGACATCGGTTGTCGAAGATAAAGCAGAAATCAAAATCTTTTTGAGATTTTCTGAAATGTAAAACAATAAAGAAATATGTACAGACAATATTTTTGTTTGAGTTCGCGTCAGAGGATCATATCAGTTTTTAACAAGTCACAAGTACCGTTGAGCTTAGTTACACATAAAGAATTTAAACAATTCACTTAGATTGTTGATATACTGATCCACTTAAATTTTCACACAAATTTCAACTGATTCAGGATACGAATTAGATGTTTTAAGAACTTAAACTCATTCATGTGTCCCACCTCTTGAATATACTCTCGTATCCAGATCCCAATATTCAGTCTTACAGGTGAGTATACCTATATGATATCTGTAAGGGGTTAAGTTGCGAAGAACCGTGAGAGCTCATGTCAGAACTTCCATTCAGCAGAGAGATGACGGCTTCGACTTTTGGTGTGTCCCCTTTAGAGGATCTTTTCTTCAACAGCACATGATTAGCATTTTTCAATGTTTCATCATTTTTTGTACTGAGGGCGTTTGCTATATTTCAAGCATGCAGAAAGTATTATACGGGGACTAGGCCATTGCTTCCGCAAAATCAGAAGTCCCGGAATAATACCCCAGATATCACTGAGTATAAAAACCTAGTATTTCAGAAAGAGGGGTCCTTCAAACGAGATTTCAGGGGTTACCTATATATCCAAGTAGCGTTCCCCAGAAATAAGTAAGTTTGAATTTATGTTTATATCCTGAAAAAGTTTACTAAATGTATAAAAATCTACCGACACATCCACGGTGAGATCGTTTAACACATTTTGACTTTCCAAATCTTTAGCGTACTGTGATTGTCTACTGATGTACTATCATTTCCTCTTTTTACACAAAAACTCAATTTTTCATTTTTAATGTTTTTGTCTTTTTGCCAATAGGTTT
The DNA here is from genome assembly GCA_030545235.1 of Helianthus tuberosus. Lineage (NCBI taxonomy): Eukaryota > Viridiplantae > Streptophyta > Magnoliopsida > Asterales > Asteraceae > Helianthus > Helianthus tuberosus. The sequence continues at coordinate 93,376,879 of CM060411.1, forward strand.
TTATCATGTTTTTGTCATTTTCAAATTTTCAAATATTTTTGGATTTTCTGACAATAATTCTCCCCCTAAAATGCAAAACCATTTAAAGAAAATTTGACAACCCGATGTAGATAGCTTTGTCTCGCCATCCATTTTCTGCTTTTTGTGTACTGATTTGCAGAAAATCTAATATACCCCCATGATTTACAACACATTGATATTTACAGTTTGAAAACCGTTTTTCAATCTTGTGAAATTAATCATGTTTGTTCAGCCATGAGGGTTTCGGCATATTCAATCAACATATTTTTGTAATTTTCAAATTTTTGACAAAACAAAAACATAATTTTAGTTTTTCAAATTTTTCAATTTTTTTAGGGTTTTTGAAATATTGTTTATTTATGTACAGAAAACAAACAAACTCCCTGTTTCAACCAACACAGGGTCCAGCAGCCTCTTCCTCCTCTCGTTGTGCCAGGCTGCTCCAACTTCCATTCTCACAATCTTTGATTTTGATGAGCACCTGCACTACAAACTACTTGATTAATTGAACAATTTAGCCCAGGTCTGTTTGACCTTAGGCATTTCAACACAATATACATCATGCAGTTTTGGAAAATCTTTGTCATCAAAGACTTTTTCAACTTTTACTTCAACTTTCTCATCTTTTACCGAAATCACTTGTTTCTTAGCAGACCATGTTTGACCTTTCGGTGTACCTCGTTTGTAAAAATGTGAAACTTTTTGAACATTTTGATTTTGAACAACAGTTGGTTTCAAAAACTCATTTGGTTTTGTTGCATCGACATTTGTTCTCCAACTTTGTGTTGTTCTAAACCTGGGTGTGTGAGAATTCCAGGTTTGTCTTGAATCGAACCTGTTCAGGTTTGATTTCCAAGTTTGGTTCGAAACAAACTTGTTTGTGTTGTACCTCCAAGTTTGTTTTGAATCAAATCTGGTTGACCTATGTTTCATATCCTCATATTTCTGTTTCTCAACATTTTCAAACTTCTTTTTGTCAACATCCACAGGTTTCAGATTTAGACACTTTCGTGCAAGATGTCCAATTTGATCACACTTAAAACATGTTCTCTTGGACACATCTTTGACCTGTGGTTGTTGCTTTTTCTTTTGAGCAAAAAACTTTTCATTAGACTGTTGTCCAAATTGAAGTTCTTTTTCTTCTTCAAAACTTTTTCCTTGAACAAAACTCATTTTTGTCTGATAATTCGGCATTACATTTCGTTTCCAACCTTGTTTCTTCTTATAACCCAACCCAGACTTCATGTTCTTCTTTTTTTAACCAGGTTTGTTATAAAAAGTTTTGTGACCTTTACTAGCAAACTTTTGAATCTCAGATTTCTCAATCTCAACCATCTTGAAAACTTTATCAACCTTTTCTGAAATCACATTTTGAATCGGGAATACAACATCTAAGAATAATTTGTCCGATCCAATCATGGTATAGACCAATCCTTTTGAATCATCATTCAAATTTTTCTCGGATTTTGTGTTTTTCAGGTATCCATCATGAAAATTACCTTCATTTTCATCCTGTGATTCAGATTTACCTGTATCAACCGACTCGTCTTTCAACACACTTTCAACGACTTTACCTACCTCCTCTGAATCACTAGAATCATCAGATTTGGAATAGGTTACGTCAATGTTATCTGGCAATTGATCTACCATGTTGAAAGCTTTTTCGACCTTTTCTTCATCATAAAACACAAACTTTTCCGGTGGTGGAACTTGATGAAACTCTGAGCCAATACCTTTCGTGTTTTGCTCAGAATCTTTCCCATCCGGTTTTATGTTGAAAATACATTCAAGCACATATGACGACGCATGATAACTTTTTAACTTGTTGTTATCCTGTTCTAAATCAGCAATCTTACGCTTAAATTTAGCAACATCTTCAATATAAGAATTCACAACTTGTTGTTTTATTTCATACATTCGTTTTAGTTCCTTTGATGTTTCAGAACAGTATTTCAATCTTGATTGAACAAGTTTCATTTCACTTTTTACTTTTTCATATGATTCTTTTGTAATGTGATAAGCCAATTTTATTGAATCATATTCCTTTTTCATTTCTTGGCAAATATTATCTTTTTGAGAACATTCTTCTGTTATTTTAGAAACATTTTCTTTCAAAACTTCATTCTCTTTTTCTAACTTTTTACATTTATCTGGAAGTGTTTCATTATTTTCTTTTAAAACCTTTTCATTTTCAAACATTTCTTTGCACTTGTTTTTGAAAACTTCTTCAAGTTTTGTGAAATCAAGATCTCTTGTTCTGATCTTTTCGTCTTTTTCAGTACAAGCACTGCACGTTTCCATGCATTTCTTGCACTGTTCAACAATTTCAGTCAAGATGTTAGAATCAGAATTTACCTCAGTGATTGGCACCTTGGTGTTTTCTGCTGCATCTGTCTGATCAGCATCTTTCTGCTGCTTCTCTTCAACAACATCACCACCAACATCTGTTGAACTTTCAACCTTCACTTCTTCTTCTGTTTTCTTCACATCTTCTCCAACCTGCTGTTCTTCAGTAACAGCTTCTTTCACAACTTCTTCATTCATCACAACCTTTTCAACAACTTTCTCTTCTACCTTCACATTCTCTACTTTCACAGCTTCATCTTTCACTTTTTCTTCAACCTTGACCTCCTCAGCAGCTTTCTTCAAATCATCAACTAAATTCTCAATGTTCTTCTTCATTCTTTCTTCATTCCTCTTCCTCAGTTTTGTTGTCATAGCATCCCTGATGATTTTATCTAGCCTTTTTACATATGTCTTGTCTTTTGCAACATTAGAATTATATTCGCCAGATCGAGGAATCACAAGAAGAACATCATCGTGAACTATGTCACTTCTTGGAACAACCGGTTCACCTTGTTTGTTGACAAAACATTCTTGCTTCTTATCCCATCTTTTGTTTTCCACTCCATTTTCATACTCTTCCTGCATTTTCTCCATTCTGCACCCCACAATGAATCTTTCTCTTTCAGTCTTCTCTCTCAAAATCTCTTCTCGAGTTTTCTCTTTTATCTCAGCTGTGCCTTTTTCTTCTTGGTTTTCCTCTTTTATTTCCGCAACAAAAGCATAATGATCATGTTTCTTTAAAGGAATTTCTGAATCTTCCTTTGTTCTAATCTTGAATTGATAATCAATACGATCTTCTTCTGGAAAAATCTCACTCCAGTCATATCCTTCATCATCATGAAAAACTGCACAAGCTCTTGACTTAGGTTTATCTTCAATCATTTTCGGCTCTTCTTTGCTTCGATGGTAGATCGCCTTTCGATAATAATCATCATTAAAAGGACGTTCATTTCCTCCAGCTGCAGAATTAGTGCATTCTCTCTTGAAATGACCTTTTTGCTTGCATCTGAAACAGGTCACTTTGGATTTATCAAAACCCAATTTAGTTGATGCACCACCAAGAGATTGTTTCCCAGTAATTTCCATATATCTCTGAGCTCTGCGGATGCAACTAGCTAAACACCAGCGGATATCAATGAGTTCCATCTCTTCCGGATCAATCTGGTCCTAGTCTTCTTTGGTTAACTCAGAGTTTCCAATCTTGCCTGCTACTAGACCTTCATACCATTCCAGAACTGATGCAAGAAAACTCATTTGCTGCTTAGCTGCATTGATGCTCATTGCAGGAGAATTCTTCAGTTTGAGAGCAATGTTGCACAGAATTTCCTCAGCTTCATCAGAACTTGATTTTGAAGATGAATGATATCCAGAATGGTAACTTGATGAGGTTGTTTGTGGTTCTTTCATCTTCTCACCACTGAATGCTGTCTTTGGTGAACTGCCAACTTTCTCCGAAGGTACATTGCCTTTGTAGTATAGACCAACATTCTGATGATGCGATGAACCACTCATCTTGTTTTGCTTTTGTAGCTCCAGATCATGACTCTCAATCTTTTCTAACAACACATCAAGAGAAATTGTATCATATAAAGCATCATTTTTCAAGATAAAAACAAATGTTTGCCACTGATTAGCTCGTGGTAACGCTTCCATTACTTTATCAACAACTTCTTCTCTGGTTTTCACAATTTTAAATCTTTCTAGTTCAATCTTTAAATGACAAAACCTCTCAATCATTTGCCTCACTATCTCTCCTTTTAAACTATCAAATAAATCAAATTCTTTTTTCAATAACGCGATTTTGTTTTTGTGAATTTGTTTACCCCCCTTAGCTTTCGCCTTCAAAGCTTTTCACACAGACTTCGATGACCCATCATATATTAATAATGAAAAAATATCATCTCGAACTGATTGCTGGATCAAAGCAATCATCTTCTGTTCGTATGAAAATTTCTTTTTGTCTTCCTCTAAAAAATCTTTGATCATAATTTCTTCTCCTTTGTCATTTACTGGACTATCATATCCAAACTTCAAACAAAACCAACTCTCATGTGCATATGCCTTCGTCCAATTAACAAACCTCTCCTTCCACCAAACATAATCCTCAATGTTATCCAGGTTCGGAGGTTTTGAATAGGTTCCATAAAAGTTGTCATGTTTGAGGTTGTCTTTGATGGTTTTTGTTATCGCTTTGGGTGTAACCTCTGAAGCATCCATTGTATCCGAGGTAAACGCGTTGTAAAACGTATTGAAAAATTCTTCAGTCATTATGTGATCCTGGAGACAAACAAACAAACACAATCAGAATCAATAATAACAACTATCCCGAAATAGACTGACACTCGGTTGACGTGAAATGATCTTGACGCGAAATTTCCACTTTCAAGCGAAATAAGGACCTTCAAGCGAAATCACAAGTTGAAGCGAAATCAGTTGTTCAAGCTGAATATCATCTTTCAAGCGAAATACCAAAATGACACTTCAAGCGAAATAGCACTTCAAGCGGAATCTGGACTTTCAAGCGAAATAACTGATTCTTTTCAAGCGAATCACTAATTCAAGCGAGATCAGATGCTAATTTCAAGCGAAATGACGAATTGAAGCGAAATCAGCTAGAATCTTCAAGCGAAATAAACATATTTGTTCAAGCGAAATCAGTTTTTAGGTCCATTTTTGTCATTTTAAAGCTGAATTTTGATCTGATTCTTTCAAGGCTTTGTTAAACCACTGTTTCGCAAGTACTGTGAAAAATTCAATCCATTTTGTCCGTAAAATCTTCTCCAATTTGAAAAAGAAGGTGTAGAAGCCAGAAAACTGATGATATCAAGCTAAACTCTTCCTCCTGAGCTTTGATACCACTTGTAGGATCGATGTACGACCTGAATGAGTCAATCAGAAGAGTTGTTTATCCGAATCAAAGGCGGAATCAATGACACGGATGCTCGATGTAATTATAATGTCTCTTATATTGATTTTGATAGTATTACAGCACCTGGAGACAATCCGGCAGCACTTCGTTACCGAATACAAGACCTTGATTCTCTTACAAATGAAACAGACAAGTGCTCTATATATAGTAGTTGAGATTCCGCTTGAAATGGACATGACAGTTTCAAGCGAAATCTGTTAAGTTGATTTCGCTTGAACTTCTCCTTGACACTTTCAAGCAGAATTACCTTAATATCCACTAAACTCAGTTTCTAGCACCTCGAGCACTGATTATCCTATCCTATCTCATTACATGACTCGATACAAGACGAAGTCAATAGACATAGTGCACTAACATGATTATCCTCCCATTTCTGAATATTGTTTTTCTGTTGATAACAATGAACTAATTCTTGCAATGCAGAATTTAGGTGAGAAAGCTAGGTGGCCAAGGAAAAGTGATAAACCAGCCACAACAAAAGACAAGTCTAAATGGTGTGCATGCCATGAGGATTTCTATCATCTCACTGAAGAGTGTATTACACTGAGAAAAGAGATTGGTTACTTGTTAAGCAAGGGATACTTGAAGGAGCTTTTGGGAAGAAAGAAGTCAAGGATCCAGGATCATGAAAAGATTCCAGAAAGAGCTCCTGCTCCTCCGGCAGATGCACAAGTTATAAACTTCATATCTGGTGGTTCAGACATCTGTGGTACTTCCTTTTCAGCAGCCAAGAGACATGCCAAGGAAACCAAGATGGATAATGGAGATAGACCCATCCGGACCTCTACTGTCACGCAGGAGAAAGTCATAACTTTTGATGAGGATGATCGTGTTGATGTTCAGGATCCTCATCATGATGGTCTTGTCATTACTTTGTTCATTTCTAACCATTTTGTTCGCAGGATCCTAATCGATGGAGGAAGCTCGGTGAACATCATTCAGCTTGATGTCCTCAAGAAAATGAATATCCCTGAATCAAATATTGTCCCAAGATCCTCAGTTCTTGTGGGATTCAGCAGAGAAACCAAGAATACATTGAGGGACATTAAACTTCTCATCTACATTGAAGGACTTCATTCTTATCAAAAATTTTGTGTAATAGATTGCTTATCCTGTTGCAATGTTATCCTTGGCAAGCCGTGGATACATGACATGAAGGCAGTTGCGTCTACATATCATCAATGTGTGAAGCTTCCTAGTCCATGAGGGGTGATAAAGATTGAGAGCGACCAACAAGAAGCAAAGAATTGCTATTCCTCATCAATGAAGCCAGCCTCAAGACCAAGGGAGCAATAGCAACTAAAGTATCCTCCAAGAGACGTCTTGGAGGCAAGAGAACAGGATGTGAAAGAAATCCTTATGGATCCTCATGATCCTGAATCCAAAATCTTCATAGGATCAGGGATCCTCAGCAACATTGAACAGGATCTAGGATCCTTCCTTAAAAGGAGAAAAACTACCTTTGCCTGGAAGCATGAAGATATGACAGGTATCTCTAAAGATATAATTACTCATAAACTTGGCATTGACATGTCATTCAAGCCCATACACCAGAAGAGGAGGAAGTTTGCACCTGAGAGGAATGCTATTATCCAGGAGGAGGTAGATAAACTACTCCGGGCAGGTATGATTAGAGAGGTCAAGTATCCAAGGTGGTTAGCCAATGTGGTTGTTGTTCAAAAGAAAAACAGAAAGTGGAGGGTATGTGTCGATTTAACTGATTTAAATAAGGCATATCCCATGGATCCTTTCCCATTACCCCACATTGACTCCATGGTGGATGCTACCGCGGGTCATGAGTTGTTGACTTTTATGGATGCTTCATCTGGATTTCAACAAATTCAGATGGAACCATCTGATCAAGAGGATACAGCCTTTATGACCCCAACTGGTATCTATTGTTATATTGCTATGCCATTTGGACTAAGAAATGCAGGTGCTACTTATCAAAGGCTAGTCAATATGATGTTCAAGGAACAAATAGGACACACTATGGAAGTCTACATAGATGACATGGTGGTTAAGTCCAAGAGAGCTGAGGATCACCTTAGAGACCTAGAAGAAGCATTCAATATCCTTGACAAATTCAATATGAAGTTGAATCCTTCAAAGTGTCACTTCGGTGTTAAAGCAGGCAAGTTCCTAGGTTATATGGTAATGAAAAGAGGCATTGAAGCAAGTCCAGAGAAAATTAAGGCTATTGTGAATATCAAATCTCCTGCCAATGCCAAGGATGTGCAAAGGTTGACAGGGAGGATCGCAGCCTTGAATAGGTTCATATCAAAGTCATCAGAAAAGTGCAAGGAATTCTATGACATTTTGAGAAAGAACAAGAAATTTGAGTGGACTGAAAAGCATGAGAATGCTCTCAAAGCCCTTAAGGATTGCCTTTCCTCAGCTCCTGCCTTGATGAAACCAGAAAAAGGGGATATATTATCCTTATATCTAGCGGTATCCTCTAAAGCAGTAAGTGCGGTCCTTGTTAAGGATCACGAAGGTACACAACATCCTGTCTATTATGTAAGTAAGAGTTTGCTTGATGCTGAATCCAAGTATTCACATTTAGAAAAACTTATACTTGCTTTGATTATGGCATCTACTAAACTAAGGCATTATTTTGAAACTCATGCCATTATTGTTAAGACTAATTTTCCAATTAAGAATGTTCTTAGGAAACCTGAAATGTCAGGAAGGATGGCTAAATGGGCAGTGAAGCTTAGTGCTTATGATATAAGATATGAACCAAGGACTGCCATCAAATCCCAAGCCTTAGCTGACTTTGTGGCATATTTTAGTAGTGATTTACAAAGAGAAGCTGAGTTAGAAGTTCAGCAACTTGAAGAGACTAAGGATCCTTGGATACTCTTCACTGATGGAGCATCTAATTTCAAAGGAACAGGACTTGGAATACTACTAAAATCGCCACAGGGGGACATAATACCCCACTCCATAGCTTGTGAGTTTCAAACTACTAATAATGAGGTTGAATATGAAGCATTGATAGCTGGTTTGCAAATTGCCAAGCATATGAGGATCATGTATCTTGAGGTACATGTAGATTCATTGTTAATTACTAATCACTTTAATGGATCCTATGCTGTTAAAGGTGAAAAGCTAATCAAATACCTAGAGATAGTCAAGGAATTGGCACTCTCTTTTGTTTGTTTTAGTTTGACACAGGTACACAGGGAAGAAAATGCAGAAGCTGATGCATTGGCCAACCTAGGATCATCCTTGAAGATTCCAGAGGATATCAAGATCCCTGTCATCTATATTTTGACTCCTGCTATTGAGGATCACATAGCTATGGAGATAGAAGAGGATTCTGCAATAGTTCCTAGTGATGGTGCACTGTCTCATTCAGGATCATGGATCTTTCCAATCATGAGATATATACAACATGGAGAGATCCCTACAGGAGAAAACCCCAGGGCTTTCAAAATCAAGGTATCTCAATTTATAATATTGAATAACATGTTATATAAACGATCTCTTGCAGGTCCATATCTAAGGTGCATAGAGGATCCTGAAATTCAAGAAGTCCTAAAGGATTTTCATGAAGGAGATTGTGGAAACCACACTGGGGGCAGGGCATTGTTCTTAAGGATCCTTAGGACATGATATTATTGGCCTACAATGAAGAAGGATGCTGTGGATTATGCCAAGAAGTGTGATCCTTGTCAGAAACATAGTAATATCCTTCATCAGCCAGCAGAGCTCCTGCATCCTATATCCTCTTCTTGGCCATTCATGAGATGGGGAATGGATATAGTTGGTAAACTTCCCAAAGCACCAGGAGGAAAGGTGTTCATGCTTGCCATGACTGATTACTTCTCTGAGTGGATAGAGGCTGAAGCCTTTGCTCAAGTCAGAGAGAAAGAAGTGATATCCTTTATTAAAAGAAATATCATTACTAGATTTGGTATCCCTTCTGAAATTGTTTGTGATAATGGATCCCAATTTATTGGGAGTAGAACTACTAACTTTTGTGATAGCTGGGGGATTAAGATGATAACATCAACACCAGTCCACCCACAAGCTAATGGTCAAGCAGAATCATCCAACAAGATCATCATCAACAACTTGAAGAAGAAGCTTGGATCCAAGAAAGGAAAGTGGGCAGAAGAACTACCTTATGTACTATGGGCTGATAGGACAACTCCCAAGAATGCCACTGGCCAAACTCCATTCTCTTTGGTATTTGGAGCAGAATCAGTGATCCCTACAGAGATGGTGGTTCCTACTGCAAGAACAAGCATCCGTGATCCTGAAGGAAATGCTGAAAACTTGGTTCAAGACTTGGATACCATAGAAGAACTCAGGGATTTGGCAAGGATAAGGATGGCTAGTTATCAACAAAGGATGGCTGGAGCCTACAATAAGAATGTCAGGATCAGGAAGTTCCAAGTTGGTGATATGGTATTGAGGAAAGCATTTCAGAATACCACAAATCCTTCTGATGGAAAATTGGCTCCAAAGTGGGAAGGCCCCTACCTGATTGAAGCTGAGGCAGGAAAGGGGGCATATCGATTGCTAACAATGGAAGGTGATTTACTACCAAGAGCTTGGAATGCTGTCCACCTAAAGAGATACTTCATGTAGTAAGGATCCAGGATCCTCAGCTATTTTCATGACCGATATCCTCGAAGGATCCTTAGAGGATAGATAATCCTCATTCTGGTAATGATCTAATTTCGGTCTATTGAATTCTTTAATTATCTTATATACAAGGAGAAGGATCCTGGATCCTTTATCCTTCTTTCACTTAGTTCTGAGTTTTGCAGAAGGTTGATATATCCTTAACCAAAGATTGAGTATCCACAGAAGTCTCCAGTTATTTGGGCTTGACCCCAGTTATTTGGGCTAGTCCCCAGTTTGTTGGGCTTGTCCCCAGTATCGCCAGCAGCGCACGATGATCCTGGTACAGTTCATGGCAATGGGACCAGTACCCGCTTTAGGGGCTGACAATTTCATTGTACTGGCTGTATTCAGGATCCTACGTATAATGGTAGACGTACCATACATCCGTTCCTAAGGTTTCTAATGTTTTCACGTTAGCTAAGGTTTTGGCATTTTCATGTCACTAAGTTTGGATAGTCGCCAGTGAGGGCCATACTCCAGTTTACACAAGATCCTTTGGGCTTGTCCCCAGTTTTTTGGGCTTGTCCCCAGTTTTTTTGGGCTTGTCCCCAGTTTTTTGGGCTTGTCCCCAGTTTATTGGGCTTGTCCCCATAATTGTTGGGCTTGTCCCCAGTTGCTAACTCTTTTCTTATAATTGGCTTAGTCCCAAGTTATGTTCCATTTCAGGTTTCTGAAGCTAAATAGCTAAGGATCCTTGATCCTTACCTTTTACTAAGGTTTGTCTTTTGGTTATCCTGATTGTAAATGTTAAAGATTTAGGATCCTAACTTGGATTCTCAGGTATGATCCTTGATCACTTTGATTTTATTCTTTATTTATCTAAGTGACCCTTATTCTTTGACAACAGGACACATGATCCTTAAATTTCACTGCTTTTTTGAATTTATCAATTATAGGATATTTGATCCTTGATCATATCCTAAACTTTTTGACATAATCTATTAAACTTTTATTCTCAATTTACAAATTCAAACAAAGTGTATAACAACAACTGAAAGGTAAAGTATTCACAAATGTAACAACACATGAGATAGCCAAAAGATTAAGTTTTTATTTACCAAAAGTTAAACCCTTAAAAGGTTGTCAAAATTGCCAACCCAAGTTTCTACCAGCAAAACGTGGCCCGTCCAATTGGGTTGGCAAAGGGTGTCCATATTTAACAAGGTCTAAGTGCAAGAAATAAAGGCGGCAGGATAACAAGTGGTTTCATCCCCCAAACAGAGGATCCATCCACCACCCATTATCCTACCTATTGTCCAAGGATCCATGATCCTCAACCCTAAAAACTATTGTCTAAGTTATTACAGACCAAGCATTGTTCGAGAAAAACACCATCAAACCAAAAAACCAACTACCAAATCATAAAAAATGGGCTCCGGCCGCGTCTAGATAAATCCATCATCGCCCATTTCTGCAGCTCACACCTTCGCTGCATCACCATCACCATCATCCCCAGCATCACCAGCCTGATCCTTAGCCCCGCTGCCACTTGTCTCGAGCATCAAGACCTCTCCAGCCTCTTCTTCATCATCAAGCTCAGCCAGCTTAGCCTTCCAGCCCTCCAGGTCCCAATTGGTCCTGTCAAAGTCAGGATCCTTAGCTTCCTTGGCCATCTGCAGCTTGATCTTGTACATAGCAATGGCGGCAGAGAGCTTAGCATCCTCCATCACCTCATTCTTTTCATGATCAGCATTGATGTGGGCCATGACCAGCTGCTTCTTTGCCAAGTTGAGCTCCTTCTCAAGGCGTGAAATGGTCTCATCCTTTGCCAGGAAGATCTTCTGGAACTCCAAGTGCTTCTGGTCAGCTTCCTCGGCATAAGCATCCAAGAGCATTTGAATCTCAGCAAATTTCTGCAAAGAAAGGAAGATACAAGTCAGGATCCATTATCCTCACATGGTCAGGATATAATTAAGGATAAGGATCCTTACCTCAGCGAAGAATTCTTCAAACTGGTGACGGATGAGGGGCAGGCCATCAAGATCATCAGCGGTCTTCCTCTTTTTTCCTCCTTTGCCCTTGGAGGTGACAGGCTTAGGAACCAGAACGCTTGGGCTAGCAGCAGATTTCTTCTTTCCAGACCGGGGAGCGACAGTACTAAGATCACTGACGCTGAAGCGGGTGGCTGACTTCGAGGACTTTCCAGTACCTACAAATGGCAAACAACAGATACGTATCCTTAACTTATATCTATTTAATTACTCATAAAAATAAACACTTACTTGACATTGTGACTGAGCCGGATGATACTTCCTGTGAATCCTTTGTGTTTGCTTGGAATGTTCTGATTGCAGGATCAAGGCCTCCAAAAAGCAGTGATTCTCTCTTTTGTTGCAGGTGATGGAATGATATGAGAGACTGAGATAGCTGCATAAAAAGACAGAAAAGGGGTCAATTATCCTCAACAAAAACAGGGTTATCCTATGATCCTTCTATAAGGATCCTCTATCCTACCATGGGTGGTCCACTTTCTAGGGAGATCCTTCCCATCCGGGATAGAATCCCTCCTAACGAAGAAAAAACGCTTCTTCCAGTTGGTGTCATTCTTTGTGGTCTTGAGGATTGGGTGTGCATCACCGGGTTTATGTTTGAATAAGAAGCGGTGTGAACCATGGCTCACAAGGTTATACAACTCAGCCAGTTCCGACATCCCCAACTCTATGCCTTCTTGCTCAATGATTTTCTCTAGGGTATATAAAACCCTCCACATCATTGGCATGACTTGAATGTAGCACATGCCGGTGAGAGAAAAGAAGGATTCAGTGAAGACAGGGAAAGGATAGGAGTATCCTATCAGGAATGGGGTGGCCGGAAAAGCAACCCAAGTTTCAGAGACGAAGTCACTTTTGGCAGTAGGGTCAAAAGGCTTGAAGACGGTATTCGCCGGAAAACAGTGGCGAATCCGGTCAATCTCCGGATCGGTGAAGCTGCAGAGTTCCTTCGAGAGATTTTTGATAATCCCTTGGCTTTTTAAGGGGCTATCTTTCTGGTGATCCTTGGCGGGGGATGATCGTAACTTCATTATGATCTAAAGGTTTTGAAGAAGAACAGACTAAGAAGATGAAGAGAGAAGGAGGAGAGAGACACCTGATTGATCTTTGAATGAGGATTTAAAGGATGTAACGCACGAATTTAAATGCCTGCCGATCCTTATCTCTAATCTCAAATTTATAATGATGATTCTGCAGGATGTCATATCGCTGACGTGAGACCAGCAACGGCTAGTTAGATTTTAACGGCTATATATCCGTTAGTCAGTTGCAGATAAGATCAAAAAATATAACTCGTTAATTTACATTTTACTCCTCATATTTTGGGGGCAATTGTTAGTGATAGATTTTCTATACCTAAGGATCACGGATCCTCAAATACTGCCAGGATCACGGATCCTCAATTCAGTTTGAATTAAGGATCCTTAGAAGACGTTGCAGGATCAGGATCCAGGATCCTTATTGTTATCCTTATACTAACGGTTGCCTTCGCTATGTTTGAGTTTATTTTGCAGGAGTATACATGTTGGACTTGGTCTTGCCGATATTCTTGGAGAATATGCTCTCAATATTCCGCACGTGTTTAGCTGGAGTAACCGTTATGGAAGTAGTGGGAGGTTAGCACGAATTGCGGATAGTTAGTTGTTTAAGTTATTTCTATTTTTAAAGGGGATAACAAGCTTGAATTAGAACGAATTGGCTAAGTTAGCTAACACACACACTCTCGCAAGCTCTCAACAGTTCATTTGGCGATTTCATACACATTGCACTCTAGTGATCCTTGTAACAAGCTTGTTATCATCCCAAGTTGTAACAATCATTTGTTTAATTATAGTTGGTGATCGGTAGTTTCCATCACCCGAGGTTTTTTATGTCGGAGATCAACTCTTGATCAAGGGCTTTTTCCTCGTATAAATCCTTGTGTCACTTGTTCATTTCATTTGCAAGTCTGTTCATACATTTGTTCATTGTCTCAAGCATCATTCCTCACAACAAAGATTTGGTTGCATTATCCTAGCTTGATTTTTGACCAAAACAAGAAGCACTAGGCTAATTGTGAAAATTGATAAGCATTTTGGACCACACATTTTCTTTAAGCTTTTCGTAATATACACATATGTATAATTTAAAATTGACTATATACACATGTGTATAATTCAAGATTGACAATATACATATATGTATATAGTTGATTTTAAACTATACATATGTGTATATTACGAAAAGATTAGGAAAATGTGTGGTCTATAATGCTTCTTAAGTTTCTCAAATAGAGTGGACTTCTCTTAGGATCACTACCCTATATATATATATAAAGTCTTCCGGAGCAAGTCAATCTATTTAATGAGTTGATAACCATATAATATAGAATATTTATAATAGTCACGAGAAATTCTGATTAATATAGTTTTTTTGAAAAATAAAAAAGTTACAAAATTGTACACCACAAATTTAATATTATTCACAAACATAACAAAACAAAAAAGAAACAAGATTAAGACGGATTCAAAACGACAGTTCCGAAACATAAACGTAACCCCCCCCCCCCCCCCCCCCCAACCCGGTCAATGTACCTAACCTATGTGAGAGAAATATTACTTTTTAAATGTAAGGGTCCACCAAGTCTAATGAAGGGAAATACGTTTAGTTTAGCGACATACTTAACACTTCCTCAACTAAAACTTAATTTTATTCACAAGCATAGGGAAATTGAGCAAGTTACACATAAGAAGCAACATAAGAAGTCAACAATTAAATTTTTTCCTCATACACGACATCATGAACGTCATAAAACTAATTCGGTTAGACCTCAGTTAGAAAAAGCATGATAGAAGAAAAATATGTTGAAAGTTAGGTTTATCCTTAAACATATCTTTAGCTGAGATTAATGTCGGCCAACTAACAAAGTTTGGGTTATTAAAATTCGCTTTTCCCAAAAAATATTGATCAAGAGAGATTGAAAATGGGGGTGACTAAACGTAACCCCCTCCCCTCTCCCATGTACTGAACGTACTCCTATGTGAGAAATACTACTTTTCTCATTCTACGTGGGAGAGTCCATTAAATGTGCGAGAGAAGAGTACAATTAGCTGCACCCTTAGAAATTTAAAAACAACTCTTCACTAAAATTCACATTTGTTGCCCATTCGATGGTGACTAGGCATGTCATCAATTTCGGAGAAAACCCGTTGCCTGAAAACTCACTGTAGTAAAATCACAGGCTCGCACATGACATGTTGGCACACACGAGACACTTATTAGTGACCACCCTTAGAGAAAGTCACCGAGATAGCCTTGAGCACTACATTGATTTTTGCATAGTAACTTTTGTTTCCTAATGTATAGAAGTCGTAAATGGTAACCGATGATTCTCATTAACATATAAAATTATGATTGTTTTTAGTTTTTATCTTTTTTTTTTTTTTTTTTTTTTTGCCGTGCTTCTCACATAATGGCTAGCCTAATAAAATGGCTTATTCTATTTAATATCTCATTTCTTTTTATAACAACCAACTTTGAAACGAGAAACGGTATATTTAACTTTAACAATACATGATTGGAAGTTTTGAAAGACGCCTTGGTATAGGCATCCAACAAAAGCCCATACTAAGTCCATCCGAAGTAGCCCAATAAATTAAAGAAATCATTGAGGTTATCATATACGTTGTAACTGATCATACATATTTCATTCTATAATTTCAAACGTAAACACTAATAATTCATTATTGCTCTCTGTGGCATTTTTTATAATTTATAAGCATACAATACTATTGATTTTGTTTTCTTTAGTTAATTTACTTTTTTTAACCGTGAATTTTAATGGAGTAATCATACGATCCATAAACTCTAATAATCTATACTATATAATAAAAGAAACCATATAAGGAACATATGACATTCTATGGAGTACTCCATCCAATCATTCAAGATTTATATAATCTGTTTGGATAATTAATAGTATATATTAATAAAGATATTGGATAATTAATAATATGATATACTAATTTTATCATGCATAAAAATTTAATAATATGTTAATATTATCCTGCCTCTTCTTTTACATATTTTATATTAATTAAATAAATAATAAATCAATATTAAATCTTATCTTACTCTGAATTTCGAACAAATACGATACAAAATGACATTTATTTAACCCATGTATTACACGAGGTTTCTAAAGTTATAATTTCTTTATCATATGGTATATTTATTCAACCTATATAACACACGAGTTTTTTAAAGATATAATTTTTTTAGTATTTAGTACACAAAATTACATTTTCAATCCGTATAATAAACTGGGTTTTAAAAGATGTAACTTTTTTATTATTTGATATATAAAATTACATTTATTCAACCCATACAATACACACACTACTAGAAAAATTAAAAATTTTGACACCTTTTTTCGTAGGAAATTCGTCACAACTCGCGATTTTCTACGAATTTGTGACAAAATGCATATGTAGGAAAACCACTCGTAGGAAACTGGTTTCTTACGCATTTTCTACGCATTTTCCTACCCATTTCTGACAGAAAAGGGCTGTCACAAATTGCTACACATTTTCTACGCATTTTCCTACCCATTTAACGGAAGTTAATTTTTAATTTTTGCTACACAATTGTCACGAAATTTAATTTTTATATTTTTTCATAGTTTATGACAAATTTCCGACTACCAGTTTACTACGCATTTCTGACGAATTTGTAATAACTAAAATCAAAAAAGAAAAGGTTTTTGGCAATGGATTTTGTGTCACAAACCCGTCAGTAAAAATATACTTTGTTTAAAGAATTTTTTTTTCTAGTTTTATTCTATTTATAGAACATCTGGGAGATCGAATACAAAATCAAATAAAACTAAAAATAATACAAATTCAATAACATTAAACATTTACAAACAAAAAATGTGGAGTTATCGTAAGTCATTGGAAATGTATTATAATAAATCATTTGGCTACAAACTGTTAATCTTCATACAATTCCATTTTATATCCATTTCGAAATATCGGAAGTCATCGGAAATATATTATAATTAATCATTTGGCTACAAACTGTTAATCTTCATACAATTCCATTTTATATCCATTTCAAAATGTATCACCATCATCACCGACATCAGTATCATAATCAATCATTTGCCGACAGTCATCGGAAGTCGACACCGTCTTCGCCGATCAAATGTTCGCCAGAGAGAGAGAGAGAGAGAGAGAACGATCACGAGTGGAGAGAGAGTAGTGAAGGTGGTTGGATGTGCTTGCCGGTAATCGCCGCCGGAATTACGGCCGGCAGCCGACCGATTTGTTTGTCGGACATGAAATCGATAGGGTGAGAAGAAGGTCTGGTAATTGTGTATGTGTGTATGAATATGAGATGAATGAAAGGATAGGGTATTTGTGTATGAGGATAAGTAGCTGGGAGGAAGAAAGATGGGAGTGAAAAGAAGATTTGTCTTTCTGTGTATGTATTTATGTATAAAGATTTTGTGTTTCTTTAAGTTTGAAATGTATTTTCATCCATTGATTTAAAAGGATGTGAGCAATGGATCACCCTAGGATTTCCGACGCATAAGTGTGTAGCAAGTTGTAGCGCATTTCCGACGCAATACTTAGAATTAGTATTTCTGTCGCTATTGCGTCACAAATTGGCCAAAAAAATCAAGGCTTTCTTTCTGTAGGAAATGCGTAGTAAATGTGTTAGAATTTGTGACACATTTTTTTGCGTAGGAAAATTCTGTAGCAAAATGACCACTTTTCTAGTAGTGACATAGATTTTAAAGATATAACTTTTTTAGTATTTAATTATATAAAATTATATCTATTCAACCTATGTAATAAATGAGTGTTTAAAGATATATTGTTTTATTATTTAGTATATAAAGTTACACTTAGTCAACCCGTGTAATACACGGGGTTCTAACCTAGTCTATACTATATAATAAAAGAAACCAATGAAAGGACACATGTCATTCATTGAAGCCATCTATTTTTATAGATAATTATTATCAATTAAAAGAAAATTAGAAAATTAAATTTAATATAAATTTAAACAATTCGTATAGGAGATAATATAATATTTTAAAATATTATTTAGTATATAAAATTACATTTATTCAACCCGTCTAATAAACGAGATTTTTAAAGATATATTTTTTTTATTATTTGGTATATAAAATTACATTTATTCAACCCGTGTAATACACGGGGTTCTAACCTAGTTTTTTTTATAAACGATTTACGTTTATATCTTTGAACTTTAATAGATTTATCATAGGAAGTTTAATAATAATTATTTTTCTATAAACGATTTACGATTCGACCCCTGAACTTTAATAGAGAAACCACATGGCCCTTGAAGTTTAATAAAGTTAATTTCTTTATTGTTTTTAACAAATATTATCCCGTTTATCTTTTTTTATAAGTTTAATTTTATTTTTATTTTGCTCATTATCTACTAAACTTATTGTAATTAAAGCTAACTTTTAACTGTGTTGCTTGCTTATTTTTATCATTCTTTAGATTAAAGCGTATATGGTCTAAATTAACCCTTTAATATATCAGGTTTCAAATTTAATTATTTTTTATTTACCTTATGATAGCTAAAGCTAACTTCTAATTTTAGACATGTTTACTTAACCTTGTTGATTGCTTATTTTTACCATCGTTTAGATTAAAGCCTGCATGGTTGTAAGTACGTCACCTGAAACACGTCGCTTAGCTGGTTGATCCGCGATATCCGATTTGCAAAACAGAACACCGTTAGGACTCGTTACAGGAATGAGGTTATTCCTGTAACCACCCTCCAGCGTGAGAATAAGAACTCGTTTGTGGGAGTAAAAGAGAATGTGATATGAGAGAACAATGTGTCTTACCTTTATGACGACATCTCTATTTATACTTATGGGTGAACTTAGGGTTTTCTCTTAAGTCGGGAAGTCGGTTAAGCGACATTCCAATCTTTTCGGAGATTATTTCCTACGTAGATTTGCATGGAGATCTTCTTCATATTTATTCATTACCATTTATCCGATGGTTAATATTCGACCCGGAATGACCTGGCCGGGTCATTCCTCCATAATGGTATATAATAACACATTGATATATCATGTAACAAATACAACCTCACCAATAACCTCCTACGACCCCGTTATAAAACGCAGACTCCAATACTAGTTATAGACATAACAATTCTCAAAATGATTTATACTGTAGCTATTGTGAAGTGATGATTTTCTTTTTCCACGTTTCTTTTTTTCTTTCTTTTTTGGTTTTAGTCATTTATTTTTTGTCTTTTTTTGGGTTTTTCTATTTCTACTCTCGATAAATAGCATTGTCATTTACACCTTTTAACTTTATAAAAAAATATATGTTTTAACTCTTCTCGAGTTTTACGTGCTTATTTTTATGTACGTGAGTCAAATATTATGTGTTTTCATTATTTTTATGAATGTTTTCGGTTGGTCTACCTTTTGTCAACATGTTTTTGTGTTTATTTTTATGTATATTTTCAGTTGGTCTACGTTTTGTCATAAATTTTGTTCAAACCAAGTCGGGTCAAATATAATACGTTTTTACCACATGGTATAAATTTGAGCTACTTTATATTTCAGCGACGCCGCAACGCGTGATAACCTTCTTTAACTTAAAAAAACAATATTTTCTTACGTTTTTTGAGTACGTTTCGGTATAGTTCCATGTTGGTTTACATTTTGACGTATATGGTATACATTTTCTCATAAATTTTGTTCAGAAACGAGTGGAGTAAAATATAATACATTTTTACTAGGCGGTATAAGTTCAAGTGACTTTACGTTTCAATGCTATCACAACGTGGGGTATCGTTCTTTAACTTTAAAAAAACTATTTTCTTACGTGTTTTTAAGTACGTTTCAGCATAAATCCAAGTTGGTTTACGTTTTACCGTAATTTTTTCTCGGTAATGAGTTATATTAAATATAATACGTTTTCATCTTTATTTTATGTATGTTTTCAGTTAATCTATGTTTTGACGTAAATTTTGTTTGAAAATGGGTCGGGCCAAATACTTATTTGTACAAATTCGAGTTGTTTTAAGTTTCGACGCCGCAATGCGCGGCGAGTCAAAACTAGTTAAGGAATAATTGTGACTAGTTTTTTCCGCATGTTTATAGAAAACTAGTACGAAGCCAATTGCAAGAGACAATTTTTTTATAATTAAGTAAAAAAAATCTAGAAAGTAAGAGCCAGGGCTATTCTCGAGAATCTTTGAAACGTTTTGAGATCAGGTAGAGTAAAAAAGTGGATGCCTATAATCTAAACTCAATAATCATATATAAAAAAAATCCATAATACAACAAAATAATCGTTATAAAAGTGTAATGAGTTTTAATTGTTGGGCTTTTTGTTATAAAAATGTAATGGGTTTTAATTGTTGGGCTTTTTTTGTTTATTTATTTGACAATTTAAGTAGCTATGCCTTTTTTTATATGGGTTTGAAATCTAATTTGAGTTTAATTGTTTATGTTGGGTTATGTAAGATCTGCTAATGATAAAAACCAAAACCCAAGGGAACCATCATCCATGCCTGAAGGAATAAGTTAAAATACAATCATATGACCAAAAGTCCCCCTGAAGGCTTCTCAATACAGCTGGCCTAACTACTGTTGCATTAAACTACTGCCTTCAAAGATTAGAGTATAGAAGAACAAGTTTCGGATTGTCAGAGTGTTGGTCCACAAATCAACCAAAGTTAAAGACTGGAGACTCAAAGACCAAGTCAACAAGTCAAAGACATAAGTTCTAGATTTCCAGAAGTGCTAGTTCTCAACTAGTAGTTCTGTGAAATCCAACAGTTCACTCTATCTCACAATAGAAGCAGCAATTCTAAGCAACAATGTAACTATCCAGCGGTTTTGCTAACTGCTGGAAGTTACATCATTTAGTGAGTTGTTAAGGGTCGCTTTCATGATGACGTCACCAGTAGTTCACATTTCCTATAAATAGTTCTTGTATGTTGTAATAGTTAACATTTAAAGCCTGAGCGCATATGAATTAAGTCAGAGAGTGTTCACCAGGTGAGGGGGAGTAAAGTTGTACCATGTGATTATATTACATTCTTATATGAATTCATTGAAATCATTTTGCAATCATTCACAAATCCAATAATGTTAGATTGATGTAACCAACTGGGGAAGCCTAGTTGGCCACCGACACCCACCTCTTCCCAGAGGTACCGGGTTCAAGTCTTGGGAGTGGCATATGTCGCCCAGGGTAAGAACTCGGCATGGGGAAGTCACCGCGGAGCTAGCTTGATCGGGTAGCGGCTCCCGGTTGGGAGGACCGTGCACTATCCCCCCCCCCCTCCCTAGATTGATGTGTTTACTTATTACTTTTTGATTGAATTTCTAATTTAATTAAATGTATTATTAGAAAAACACACACTCTCTGATCTAATAGTTTAAGTTAGTTATTTGAATGGAAACGCTTACTCCTACTCTATTAAACCAATAATTTTGAATTATTCACCCTTGCCTAAGATTGAAATGTAACCTCTTCTTTAAGAGACATAAGCCTCCACCAAGTGGGCTAGCCTCGTATTGGCAATTGTTTAAATTAGGTTGGCATTATATTATTTGGGATTTAATAATTAAATAGATTTTAGGGTAGTATGAGATTGAGGGTTCAATCCTTGTTGTGTGTAAGTTTAGTCGTTCAAAAAAAAAGTGTATACTGATTTTTTTAAATATATAATTTAAAAGAAATTTATAAATCCACTCCCTCAGAGAGACCGAGTCGTTGGACGTATCTCAACTGGCCCTAGTAAGAGCACCTCCAACTAAAAGCCAATGACTCGTGTTTGAACTCTTGGTG
The DNA here is from genome assembly GCA_030545235.1 of Helianthus tuberosus. NCBI lineage: Eukaryota > Viridiplantae > Streptophyta > Magnoliopsida > Asterales > Asteraceae > Helianthus > Helianthus tuberosus. The sequence continues at coordinate 93,398,658 of CM060411.1, forward strand.
TTTGTACATGTTGGTTGAGCCATTAGTTGTAGGAATTAGGTTCACCTTTTGTAAAAGCATTAAAATCAATGCTACAACAAATTACTTATATAAAATGTTTACATAAAACATTTCAAAGCATTTGTATTTTAACCATTTTTAACAATCATGTTAAAATGAAAGAAATTCTAACGCGCACGTTAGAAATATTAACATTTTCACAAAATGTTAATTTGACTTGCTAAAAGCACATATATGGTTCAAATAAATAAGTCATTTCTAATACACACGTTAGAAACTAAACAATTAAAAATAGCTTCCAAACTAACGCGTTTCATGAACGTTTCTAACACACATGTTAGAAGACAAATGATTACAAAAATCATTATAAGACTTATTTGTTCATATCAATCCATGGGTGGATTAAAAGTCTACTTTAAATAGAGACTTAATTAGATACATAAAACTCTAATCAAGTAACATAAAACTCTTATTTAAAGACATAGAAAACTCTACTTAAGAGAATTTAACGTTTACAAAAAACATATGGTTTACACCAATAATTCCGGTCTAACACACATGTTAGAGAATTTAACGTTTACAAAAAACGTATGGTTTACACTAATAAACCCGATCTAACACAAAAGTTAGTAAAATTAACGATTCCCAAAATCGTTTTAAAACCAAATGTTGGAACCAAAACTATTCGTTTTGTACCACGGTATAGGATTTAAGATTGTATCTCAATCTCAAAAAAATCCAAACACAACAAGTTGTACTACATACATATTTCCAAAAAAAAAATATTTATAAGATCATAACCTCTAACAATATTTTTTTTTAATTCTATTATAAATCCTTTCGTAAACCCAAAATCCTTATAAATAAGGTTTTTAAGATTGTACCAACAATCTCATGAAATCTGTTTTAAGTTTGTAGGAATTAGGTTCACCTTTTGTAAAATATAATTACAAAATATATAATAACGAGACTCTCGTTATTCGTAGGAAATATCATAGTACAATATGGGTTGCAATAACTAAATAAAAAGAATATATAATATAATTATATATACCAATCTTGATTCAAGCCGCATCTCTGGTGGGTCCTTCACGCGCACTTGATAGCATCCTAGACTCGAGTATTAATCATCTTGAGTCTTGAAAAATACTCCTTGACTGCAACAAAGAGAACACTAAAACGTTGACGATTTTGGTTGAGGCACGTGTTCAACACGCTTCCCTTAAAACAGATTTCGCGCCTCTACTAAAGACGACGCGTCTGTCTCCCAGGGTACAACAGCCGAAGCAGTATGTACTGCCGGAAATGGCCACACGCCCGAGGTTACACCGAATAGAATTATAGTGTTTGAACTTGTGGAAAAATAATGATATGAAAGTGATGGAATCGAGTAGAGAAAACTTATCTTTCTATAATTCCCAACATATGGATATTCAAGTCTTCGCCACTTCTCCAAGAATTCTTCATACATATTATCTTTCTCTTGTAGTTTTCTCATAATTCCAATGAGTCACATACCCTACCATTTTTTACAAGAGTTGTGTGTTGTCAAGAGTTTCTCTTAAGTTGTGATTTTATTAGAGACATAAAACTCTAATAAAAGTTTCACTTAATTAGTGATTTAATTAGAGCCATAAAAACTCTAATAAAAGCTAATCAAGTGATATAAAACTCTACTCAAGAGTTTCACCATATGAAGGAGTTTAATTAGTAATTATAATTTCACTAAATTATAAATTAACTAAATATCCATTCACTAATTTTCCCAACAATCCCCCACATGAATGGAGATTGTTCAAAACACATAAAATTTCCAATGGAACCTCGACAATTGAGTTTTGCATACGATAGGTAGGTGTTACCCTTTGAACCTTCGCTCATGAAATGCACTTAGCCCACTAGCTCTGAGTAGATCTCGATGTCTTTGAACTCGTCTGCCGTTTGTGTAGACGACAATACACTTCACACAAGACTCTCCCTAGCCGGGTCATCTCCTCATAGTCGTGTCCAATAATGGTCGTGGAACACTTTCCTGCTTCTGCGAGAGCTCTAGGAATTGTGCCCTCAATTCCATTCGAAGCGACCCCACTTCTCTCTAACATAGGTGATTCTCCTTAGATCATTAAAAGCATTGTGGTTATCGTGATCTATCCAAATCATTTACCACATATTATGCTTAGCCTCATACTTGTCACTTTTAGGAATGGACTAGGAAGTTTATTAATCTTTATAATAAACTACCTTATTAAATGCGTAGGGTTATTCCCCCACAGTGACCTCACTTATTCATACAATTAGGTTTTCCTATTGAACTCAATTCTTGGGATCTCCAGTCTACTGAGTTAGGTTTCCATCATATGAACTTCATTTTTCAAGGGCTTCAGTCCCATTCCACAACTTGATCTCTAATAAACCCTCAGGTTGTTGGATCCATAACATTAGCAAATAACTTTTCGTATTTGAGATCAGTTGTCATGATGTGTTCTTAACTCGTAAGTTAATTTTGCCTATTGTCAACTTCTAAGACTATAACCTCAGTAACAAAAACCCTTTCTCTCTCTCCTATGGGCGATTTTCTTGTTCTTCATGAATCCTAGGTTTTTCTTCGAAATCTTGTGTATAACAGTCTGTGATTAGAGGTTTGATATTACGAAACTCTATAACGAACTAGTTAGCACTAGGGATCGATCCAGAACCTGGATTTTATTTCGTTTTTTCTTGTAATCGCCGCTCTAGTTATTGATTCAAGAACCCTGATTTATTACACTGGTAGTCACTGATTGCGGTTAACTGAGATTAATTTAGCTAGATTGGTGCTCAGGTTTAATCGATTAAGGGTTCAGGTTTCAATCTAGGGTTTATAGGATTAGGGTTTTGTCTTCTGTCTTCTGTTGGTTGGACGTAAGGTTTGCTAGGGGTTTCGTGCATGGTTGGATTCTTTATTGTTATTTGAGAGAGGTGATTATTGAGCATGGATGAACGTAAGAAATCGGAAGGGGATGTGCATGCTGGTCGTCATAAGCCGCCATTTACATCTGCTTCCATTCAGGGTTTAGCATCGAGAGTTGTTGATATTGAGGGCAAAACCCTAATGCCTCGGCGGGGGGTTTTCCCTTCTACTAATCCTGACCAGGGTAAGTTTAATGTTATTGATGAGTTATCGAAAATCACTATTCCAGTGTCGGAGGGATCTACGCAACATGATCAAAAATCTGATGATGTTCAAAGTCAAAATAAGGTGGATGAGCAGATTAGGGCGAATGTCAAAAAACCGGGTGAAGTTAACCAGGGTAAACCGTTATCTTATGCAGATTCCTTGAAAAATCAGAATACTCATAAAGTTAACTTTAGGTCGCTATCAAGTTCGTTGCAGCATGATGATTGTGACATTGTTCTTCCGGATGAATCGGTAAAGGTTATTCAGGATAAATTTTCAAACACTTTGTACGGTTATTTCTTGGGTGATCGAATTGCGTATCCTGTGGTTGAATTTTTTGTGAAAAACAACTGGAAAAAGTATGGCTTGCAGAAATCTATGATGAATGCTAATGGTTTCTTCTTTTTTAAGTTTGAAAATCAAAAGGGGATGCTGGATGTTCTGTCCGCTGGACCATGGATCATACGGTCACAACCATTCTTTCTTCAGGAATGGACGCCAACTACAAAACTGGAGAAGAAGGAAGTTAAAAAAATTCAGGTGTGGGTTAAAGTCCATGAGGTTCCGATTGCTGCTTATACGGAGGATGGACTTAGCTTGATAGCAACTGCCATTGGTGAACCAAAGATGCTTGATTCTTATACAACGTCCATGTGTGTGGACAATTGGGGTCGTAGTAGTTTTGCTAGAGCTCTAGTTGAAATTTCAGCCGATAAAGATCTTAAAGAGAAGATTACTATGGCTATCCCTAACCCGAATGGGGATGAGTTTATTAAAGAGACAATGTACGTAGAATATGAATGGAATCCGCTCAGATGTTCAACATGTTGTGTTTTCGGTCATTCTAATGACTCGTGTCCAAAGAGTACAAGGAAAGCAAATCCTTCGGTTAATCATAAGTATGTTAGGCAAGCTGGTAATCAAGGTAAATCACAATCTAAGGTAAATCCTCGGGTTGATGATGAAGGATATACGGAAGTTCCTATCAAAAAGATGGCTAGGAAACCGGGCATTCAAGTTGCTAAACCAAAGCCGAAATTTGAATATAGGCCGATTCGTAATAAGTTTACTCCGAATATTAAGTCGGCTAGGCCGAACATCCAGCTGGGTAATAAATTTCAGGCTTTAAATAACTTTGATGAGGATGGAGGGCAATGTAGTAAAGGTCAATCCGGAGAATTTGCTGATTCGGATGATGAGGAAGTTGTAGAAGTTTATAACGAAACTAATGAATTTCTGGTGGGTGATTCTAGTAAACCGATTGAAAATAAAGGGGCAAGCACTCCTCCTCCAATTGTTTCCAATGGTTAGTCTAGCCACTTGGAATATTAGGGGGTTGAACCGCTCCCTGAAACAAACGGAGGTTCGTCAGGTGGTCAAGGAGAATGGTGTGAGTTTTTGTGCGGTGCTTGAATCTCATGTTGATGTTACAAAGTTGGATAACATATGCCGGTCTGTCTTTAGAAATTGGGAATGGACGTCTAACGGGGGCCAATGTAATAAAGGTACTCGGATTATTATTGGATGGAACCCGGATGTGTTTGATATCATGGTTTTAGCTCAAACTTCTCAGGTTATTCATGTTCAGATGATTTTCAAGAAGGATAAAAAAGTTATGTTCTGTTCGATAGTGTATGCTTCTAATTATTACATTACTCGGAGAGAGTTGTGGAGACATTTGGCCAGACACAAGATAATGGTAGCTAATAACCCTTGGGTTATCATGGGAGATTTCAACTCGGCTTTGAATCTAGAGGATAAGTCTATGGGAAACTCAGGTATCTCCACTAGTATGCGTGATTTCCAAGAGTGTGTTAATGAAATTGAAGTTGCGGATATTAAAAGTATAGGTTTCCATTTTACTTGGAACCAGAAGCCGAAAAAAGGTGTTGGGCTGCTGAAAAAGATTGATAGGGCTATGGGTAACATTCCGTTTGTCAGTGAATTTCCTGAAGCTGTAGCGTTATTTCAACCCTATCGAGTCTCTGATCATTGTCCTTGCATTCTAAAAATTAGTAAGGCGGAGAAGAAAAAGGTTACTTCGTTTAAGTTTGCGAATTTTTTAGTTCACAAACCGGGTTTTATGGATATTGTGAAGAGTAACTGGGACCGTAGTATTGTGGGGGTTCATCAGTTTCGTTTGGTTAAGAAGTTGCGTTATTTAAAGTCTCCTCTTCGAGCTCTTTTGTATAAGCAGGGTAACTTGCATAAAAAAGTGAATGACTTACGTGGGAAACTAGATGCGATTCAACGGGAGGTTGAGAAACACCCTTTTGATGAAAGCATTAGAATCGAGGAAGCGGAGATTACTAGTCAATTCCAAGAAGCTAGTCTGGATGAGGAGCGTTTTCTTAAGCAGAAATCTAAAGTGGCTTGGTTAAGAGCGGGTGATGCTAATTCTAAGTTTTTCCATATGTCGCTTAAGGCGAGAAATCATAGATGTCGAATTGATGGTATTTTGGACACTAATGGGAATTTCTGTGAAGGTGACCTTGTGCCGAAAGCGTTTGTTAATCATTATGAAAATTTCTTAGGTTGTGAGGGAGAAATTTCATTATCTGTTACTCCGGAGATCTTTTCAAATCGGCTTGACCAGAATGTTGCTGATAACATGATTCGGCCTATCACAATTGAGGAGATCAAATCAGCTATGTTTGCCATTGGTAATGATAAAGCTCCAGGTCCTGATGGATACTCAGCGGCTTTTTTCAAGAGTACTTGGTCGATTGTAGGTACTGATGTCTCGAATGCTATTATGGATTTTTTTAATTCAGGTAAGCTTCTCCAGGAACTCAACCATACACTTATTGTTCTCTTGCCTAAAATGACTACTCCAGCTTCGGTTAGAGATTTTCGGCCGATTGCCTGCTGTAATGTTATATACAAGTGTATTAGCTAGATTGTGTCTGATCGTATGAAAATGGCTTTAAATGATATTATCAGCATCAATCAGTCTGCCTTTGTTCCGGGTAGAAAGATTTCGGATAACATTCTTCTTACGCAGGAATTAATGCATAATTATCACAGAGATTATGGCCCGCCTAGGTGTGCGTTTAAAGTTGATATTCAGAAGGCGTATGATACTGTTGATTGGAATTTCCTTAGAAATGTCTTAATGGGTTTTGGTTTTAACCAAAAGATGATTAATTGGATTATGTTATGTGTTGCTACTCCTTCTTACTCGATTTGTGTGAATGGTAGTGTCAACGGATATTTTAAAGGAAAGCGTGGCCTTCGGCAAGGAGATCCCATTTCTCCTTATCTTTTTACGTTGGTTATGGAAGTATTCACGTGCATTTTGCAAAAGGCGTCTTCTATCGATTCTTCTTTCAGGTTTCATAACAAGTGTGAGCGCCAACGTATTATTAATCTTTGTTTCGCGGATGACCTGTTTCTTTTTGCTAGAGGTGATATCGGTTCAGCCAAGTGTATTATGAATGCTCTATCTCAGTTCACGGGTATGTCTGGTTTAATTCCAAGTGCTCAAAAGAGTTCTAGCTTCTTTTGTAATGTTTCTCAGCATGTTAAATCTGCTATTCTTGGAGTTATTCCTTTTAGTGAAGGTGAATTACCTGTTCGTTATTTGGGAGTGCCCTTAATTTCGTCTAGACTGCTCTACAAAGATTGTAGTATTCTTGTTGAAAAGTTGGAGAATCGCATTATGAATTGGAAAAATAGACTTCTTTCTTATGCAGGCAGATTACAGCTTATCTTATCGGTGTTGTCTTCTATGCACGTTTTTTGGGCTTCAGTTCTAATTCTTCCTAATCGAGTGATCAAGGAGCTGGAAAGTAGAATGAGGAATTTTCTGTGGTCTCAAGATATCTCTTTTCAAAGAGGTAAAACAAAGGCTTCATGGAATTCTTTATGTCATCCGAAATATGAAGGTGGTCTTGGATTGCGTCGGATTCAGGAGGTTAATAAAGCTCTTATGGTTTCTCATGTTTGGAGCATTATTACCAGGCGTCAGTCTCTCTGGGTTCAATGGATTTATTCGGACAGATTAAGGAATTCTAATTTTTGGGAATGTAGAATTCCTTCTTCGTGTTGTTGGAGCTGGAGGAAAATTCTTCAGTTAAGGCCGTTAGTCAGACAGTTTGTTTGGTCAAAAATTGGAGATGGTAAGATGACTTCAGCTTGGTTCGATCGTTGGTGTGAATGTGGGCCGTTAGCGAACTTTATTACTCCAAGGGTTATTTCTTCTGCTGGTTTTGGTTTGCATGCGTCGGTCCATGATATTTCGCTTAATGGTGCTTGGATTTGGCCAACAGCTTGGCGTGATCTCTATCCAGTGCTTATTCAGGTTGATAATATGCAGTTAAATACGAATACGAGGGACAGATTTTTATGGAAAGATGGTAACAATTTGTATGAGTATTCTACTGCTACTGTGTGGCATTCGATCAGGTCTAGGAACACGGAAGTGGACTGGGCTAAAGTGGTATGGTTTTCGCAATGTATTCCTCGTCATGCATTTCTTATGTGGCTTATAGCGCGTCAGAAGCTTTTGACTCAGGACAAGATTTTACAATGGGATATGTCTAGAAGAAAGAACATGAATATGATGTACTGTCTTCTTTGCTATGCTAATGTAGATTCTCATGATCACCTGTTCTTCGAATGTAAGTTCTCATCTCATGTATGGTGTTCGATCAGGGATAAGGTGAACATGGAAAGGGTTGAACCAAAGTGGATCGAAATCATGGATTGGCTTCAAGATAGGAGTACGTCTAAATCAGCATTGAATTATTGTAGACGTCTTATAGTGGCTGCGGCTGCCTATTTTGTTTGGCAAGAGAGAAATGCTAGATTGTTTAGAAATCAAACAAGACCCCCGGATGCAATTGTTGATAAGATTCTTCAGACAATTCGATACAAGCTTATGGGAGTGAAGTTTAAGAACACGGAGAGAGTCAGACGTTTTCTAGAAGCGTGGGATATTCATGGAGATGCTATGCTGGATAATGGAGGCTAATAGCTATTGGAGAAATTTTAATTTCTAGATTATAGTCTAGTTGGTTTGTTTGTTTATTCTGGTTTTTGTTTGTTTTGCTTCGGCTTGTTTACTAGCATGGGGTATGTCCCATGTTAGAACTAGTATGGGTTTTCCATACTACTTGTTCTTTGGTTTTGTGAATATATAGAATCACCGGGGTAACCCTTTACCCAAAAAAAAAAAAAAAAAAAAAAAAAAAAACAACCTCAGTGGCCATCTGAATCTGGTTATAACATATGTCTTCGTAAGATACGTGTATCATTTAAGGCAAACACATCTCCATTATGCACTACGACCTTTGTGTCCTCCACTTAGTCGTCTATTTGCAATGTTAGATTGGATTACAAAATCCTTATTGCTAAAAACAAATGCAAGACACCCCCCACATTTAAGTGTTATTGGATAACATTTAGATGTGTTAATGAGAACCATTTCTACATACCCTTATAAGGTTGTTTCTTAAATGGTTCCTCCCCCACATTTCTTGCCATTTGATCAACATTTCCGTAACACCACTTATGGCGACATTTATACACATATGATTGAACAAGACCAACCTTATTGTATCAGTGAATTCAACTCATATTGCATTAGCTTACACAAGCTTCCGAGCTGACCAAAGCAACACATGCCATTGTCATAAGTTTGTCACCAACTTAGAATAATTCTAATTTAACATCTAGAATAAGCTTAGACAATGAGTTCTCCTCATTAGCTTTTCGAACAAACTTTTAAAAGTTACATGTCATTTCCTTATAATGAATGAAAATTCTCTCTCAACTTTGTCCATACACAAATTCTTTTTGTGTTCATACACATTTGAATGTTTAGAGTTAATTAGTCTCCGTCAAGACCCATAATTAACCAAGTACTAGTCTAGCATGCTTTAGACTACAATACTTTAGCTTGTGAACAGAAGATGCATCATTCTGATTCTTCACAGCCCTAAGGATATCATAATATCACTTTGCAACATTCATCCCTTGTTAAGACAAAATAATGAGACTTATTCATAATCCTAAGACATCAATATTTAGGAAGGTCTCACAAATTATTGTATATAGCACAAAGCTAAATTTCATCATTCATTTAAGGAACATAACTTGTTTACCTTTGATCTCCAACGATCTACCACTGACTCATAAGTACTTAAACATAAGCCTTAATCCAAGTCACTTGGTGAACACATTCATCACCAACAAGATGAATGTTTCTCATCTACAATCACTATTATGTGTGAGATAGAGTCAACTAGATTGACACTCAACAACATGGCATTCATAATTTTGCCATAAGTGATTTGCACACATCTATTGTTATTCATTAGGAGACATGTATATTTAGGATGCTCTCCTAAATGAAGGTAAAATCTCCATATAGATCTAACAATAATCAAGTGGTAGACGCATCTACTAATAAATCTCGCAAGATTTATTAAAGGTATACAATAACATATAGTACTTTTACTTTCATATGTTAGAATTCACACTTGTGAATTTTTCAATGACTTCTAATGAAGTATGCGACATGAATGTCGTTAGTGTATTTCATCTCAATACACTCACTACGTTCTTTCATTACTCATTCATGATGTGGTTATACATTTGATATTTCGTCTTTGACTTTTAGTCAATGTAACAACTCTCAAGTTGTTTATGTCCAAGTATTTTCATGTACTATCCGTTTAAAACCATATTCTTTTAAACAATGTATAACCGACGTTATAATTATTTTTCACAAAAATAATTTATACTTCACAACCATTAGTGATTTATTTCTTTGTAAAAATTGTATGTGTTATCCGAAGATATTGAACACAAAACAATAAAATACATTGGAAACTAAATCATAAGCGTCAATCACTTTTGAAATTTAAACGGAAGCATAGACAATATGTAGACATCAAATAGCAAAGTGCTTTTATCTTCAACACTTTATAATCTGACCGAAATCTTCTCAACAATATTGTCCCATGGCGTGTCTTGAGGTACTCCCTCAATAAGACTCAATGCACTTGTAAGTACAAGTTTCCCATTTCATCTTGAAACTTTAAACTTGGACAATTATGCTCAAAACAACACCAAGTTGTTACAAATACTACATTTAAGTAGTAAACTTGAACAATTAAATTTGTTCACAACAACACCAAGTTGTTTTCACCAAATAACATTTTTTTAACACACATGTTGGAAAAAAAATTTATAACAAGCACATTATAGAATCGAACGTTTATATAAAACGTTTTCCAAAGATATAGTTTATAAAATAAACTGTTTCTCATCAGTTTTAATGCACACATAGGCAATTAAATGTTTACATAAAACATTTCTGTCCATTATGAACAATCTCTAACCTCGTATTCGTGATACACATTTTCTAACACACATGTTAGAAAACTTTAAGTCTATATATATATATATATATATATATATATATAACATGACCAAATTAAAACATCAAATGTCATCACTAAAACTCTACTCAAGAGTTTCATCATATGAAGAGTTAAGAGTCTCAATAATTATAGACTTAAACTCTAATAAAACTCATCAAATGTTATCATTAAAACTCTACTCAAGAGTTTCACCATATGAAGAGTTAAAAGTCTCAAGAGTCTCAATAATTATAGACTTAAACTCTAATAAAACTCATCAAATGTTATCATTAAAACTCTACTCAAGAGTTTCACCATATGAAGAGTTAAAAGTCTCAATAATTATAGACTTAAACTCTAATAAAACTCATCAAATGTCATCATTAAAACTCTACTCAAGAGTTTCACATATGAAGAGTTAAGAGTCTCAATAATTATATATTTAAACTCTAATAAAACTCATCAAATGTCACCATTAAAACTCTACTAAAGAGTTTCACATATGAAGAGTTAAGAGTCTCAATAGTTATATATTTAAACTCTAATAAAACTCATTAAATGTCACCATTAAAACTCTACTCAAGAGTTTCACATATGAAGAGTTTAATTAGTAATTAAAATTTCACTCAAATTGATTTAGAAATCACAAATTAAAGTTGGTGATGAATTCCACACAACTACACTATCACTTTATTGTGATTTAATTTTTGAAGCCAATCAAACATCAACTTCAATGTATGACCTTTTATTTCTAAATCATACAAAGCATTAAAATCAATGCTACAACAAATTACTTATATAAAATGTTTACATAAAACATTTCAAAGCATTTGTATTTTAACCATTTTTAACAATCATGTTAAAATGAAAGAAATTCTAACGCGCACGTTAGAAATATTAACATTTTCACAAAATGTTAATTTGACTTGCTAAAAGCACATATATGGTTCAAATAAATAAGTCATTTCTAATACACACGTTAGAAACTAAACAATTAAAAATAGCTTCCAAACTAACGCGTTTCATGAACGTTTCTAACACACATGTTAGAAGACAAATGATTACAAAAATCATTATAAGACTTATTTGTTCATATCAATCCATGGGTGGATTAAAAGTCTACTTTAAATAGAGACTTAATTAGATACATAAAACTCTAATCAAGTAACATAAAACTCTTATTTAAAGACATAGAAAACTCTACTTAAGAGAATTTAACGTTTACAAAAAACATATGGTTTACACCAATAATTCCGGTCTAACACACATGTTAGAGAATTTAACGTTTACAAAAAACGTATGGTTTACACTAATAAACCCGATCTAACACAAAAGTTAGTAAAATTAACGATTCCCAAAATCGTTTTAAAACCAAATGTTGGAACCAAAACTATTCGTTTTGTACCACGGTATAGGATTTAAGATTGTATCTCAATCTCAAAAAAATCCAAACACAACAAGTTGTACTACATACATATTTCCAAAAAAAAAATATTTATAAGATCATAACCTCTAACAATATTTTTTTTTAATTCTATTATAAATCCTTTCGTAAACCCAAAATCCTTATAAATAAGGTTTTTAAGATTGTACCAACAATCTCATGAAATCTGTTTTAAGTTTGTAGGAATTAGGTTCACCTTTTGTAAAATATAATTACAAAATATATAATAACGAGACTCTCGTTATTCGTAGGAAATATCATAGTACAATATCGGTTGCAATAACTAAATAAAAAGAATATATAATATAATTATATATACCAATCTTGATTCAAGCCGCATCTCTGGTGGGTCCTTCACGCGCACTTGATAGCATCCTAGACTCGAGTATTAATCATCTTGAGTCTTGAAAAATACTCCTTGACTGCAACAAAGAGAACACTAAAACGTTGACGATTTTGGTTGAGGCACGTGTTCAACACGCTTCCCTTAAAACAGATTTCGCGCCTCTACTAAAGACGACGCGTCTGTCTCCCAGGGTACAACAGCCGAAGCAGTATGTACTGCCGGAAATGGCCACACGCCCGAGGTTACACCGAATAGAATTATAGTGTTTGAACTTGTGGAAAAATAATGATATGAAAGTGATGGAATCGAGTAGAGAAAACTTATCTCTCTATAATTCCCAACATATGGATATTCAAGTCTTCACCACTTCTCCAAGAATTCTTCATACATATTATCTTTCTCTTGTAGTTTTCTCATAATTCCAATGAGTCACATACCCTACCATTTTTTTACAAGAGTTGTGTGTTGTCAAGAGTTTCTCTTAAGTGGTGATTTTATTAGAGACATAAAACTCTAATAAAAGTTTCACTTAATTAGTGATTTAATTAGAGCCATAAAAACTCTAATAAAAGCTAATCAAGTGATATAAAACTCTACTCAAGAGTTTCACCATATGAAGGAGTTTAATTAGTAATTATAATTTCACTAAATTATAAATTAACTAAATATCCATTCACTAATTTTCCCAACATTAGTGTGGTGTGTGTATGTACAAAGCTAGGTTTAGATGGAGTTGCGTGGGTTGGGTTGAAGTTTTATTTTCTCTTAAAATATTAATTTATACAGAGAGAGAGTTTGGGCCAGATACAAATTATCTTCTCCTACGAAACGTGCGAATGGACGAAAAATAAGAAATTGGGTGGTGGCAATTCCATAAATAAGTTAACAGTTTTGGTTCCGATTGCGATTCGGTTTTCTTAATGACAGAACTTGTGATTCTGTTGTTCATATTAACTGAAGCTTTCAAATAGCGTTTCTTATTTGGATTTTTTTGTTATCAATGAATTGATTTAACTTAGTAGATGCGAATCTTGTTTCTTACCGTTTTTCTTAAAACGTTGTGAAGGCCTTTTTTGGTTGCCTTTTCCTTATTAATTGAAGCTTTGATTCTTTATGGACCCGCAAAGAGAGTGGAGGTTAACGGTTGTAAGGGGGTTGGAGATGAAAATTGGAATTTGGCGTGATTTTGAAATAGACAATTAGATGAAGAAGGTACATATAATTTAGCATTATTTTGAAGGATATGATTTGGTGAAGAAGAAGATACGAATTACTCTACATATAATACCTTACTTACTCTAGAGTAATTACATAATTACTCTAGAGCAATTATGTAACTACTCTAGAGTACCACCCCCCCCCCCTTTTGCATTGCTGTTGTTTGTGAGAATGAAGATATTAAATGTCACCGCCTTTTTTGGGTTACCATCACTTCTCATGTTTGCATGATAATCCCATTTGAACAACAACACACACACACATACAATTCATCGTCGAAGGGGAAACAAACCAGATCACCAGTTAAGGCTCCTAAATGACCACTCAATGATAAGGAGGTAGGGTTGCAGAGACAACCAGGAGGTTTGCCTCTAAGTAGACACCATTGAAAGAGAGCATAATAGCTCACTAATCGGCGCTCATCCGCCAAAGATGAATGGGGCTAAGCGATCTTCCGAAGTTTGGAGGTCCCTTTCACTGTTGATATTGACAAGACTGATTATCTAATCAAGAGTGTGGAATCCTCTTGATCAGGCGAAGACAAAAACTAGTAGAATTGCAACACGAATCACTTTCAAACTAGTATTTAATTAATTATCCAACTGCACATTTAAAATTAATTCAATATCTCATGAACACACAAATTCCAACTCATCGCACTCTTTCCTACGAATTCTCTCTATGGTGTCTAACCAAAGCCTTAAAGCATGAACATGTTTATATATTACATGCATGCGTCTTGGGCCAGGCCTGGCCCATCTCTAAACCGGTAAACATTCTAAGCAATACGTGTGGGTTTAGATTGGCCCATATAATATTACAATCACTACACAATACTATGCCCACTATTGCTAATTGGTTTACTATTTACAAGATATCCAAAGACTGAATTTTGAAGTTGTTGTCACAATATGCACCAACAGACTCCCCCTTGACAATAGCTTCATAGGGTAACTTTGTCTTCAGCCATCTTGCATGTATTTGGTCTATGGATAGCTTCGGCTTCAGCAACTTCAATCAGCAACAGACTCCCCTTAAGCTGATGCATCCAATCACCAAACTTTGAACATTGTAGATCAGCAAATAGCAAACTCTGGTTCATCAATAACATTGTAATCTTCAATCTCTCTGCACAATGTAGAAGGATGATTCTACCATGCATCCACACAAGCTTCACTCCACTGCACATCACACTTCACAAGAACAAAATATATCAATATGTATACAAAAAAAACATAACGAAATGTGTGTAAGCTTCGGTGGTCGGTTATTACTCCTTGTTTCATTTTCGATCATTAGGAGATTTTGGATACTCTGATTTTGGTTAGCGACAAATGCCCATTGACTGGCAGTAATCATTCCAGATTGTGAAGGTATGAGTGAATGTACCCATGATGTTGCGGGATTGCTTTATGGTGTACTACCACTAGAGTTTGAATTTGAATCAGGATTACAACCCCAAAGATTTATATTCATTTTGTATAACAGAATATAGTGAATATGTTGTCTAAGGATGTGTAATTAAAAAGTTACAATGTGACTGTTGGAATTTTTACACTCAATCGACAAATGTGTGTGAATCTAAGGTTGTGGATGGATCGAAGGTGAATTGGTATCGAAGGTGGTTGTGCTAGGTCGAAGGTGTATGTGGATCGAAGGTGGTAATGTTGGATTAATGGTGTTTGTGGATCGAAGGTGTTGATGTATTGAAGGTGGGTATGGATCGAAGGTGTTTATCTATCGAAGGTGGGTGTGGGTCAAATGAGTTTGTGGATCGAAGGTCTATATGAATCGATAGGGTACTTGACTATCGATTGATGACAACTGTAGATTGGTGAGGAATTCCAATCGACAGTGAGCTGCACGATTTAAAATGCTCCTGAAGGCTTGTTGGCTGATATGTTTTTGCGATGTCCAATCTGACCTGTTGACCGAGAATTCAACCTTTTTATTCTTCGAGTACCACTGCCAATTATCTGGGGTGTTGGACAACGACACTAGATTCAGAACAGTTAAAAGTCTTTGTTCCTCGTCCAATTATGACCGAAAAAAATGGAGTTTGAAAATTTTAAGCCTAAAACTAAAAAAAATATCACATTTTTTATTGTCTCCGTTGATTTTAACAAGTTTCTAACCAAGATTATCATCAAATAACGTCATTTTAATCAGTTTTAATCCATATTATCATTCAAGAAGGTGGGTTTTAAGCTTTTGTCCAAGAAATCTTCAAAACTCACTCAAAATTCTTACAAATCACACCAAAATGTTTGGTTTTCAACTAGGAATCGAGACAATGCTCTAATACCACTTGTAGGTCCTGATGTGGGTCGTCGGACCAACAAGATTTCTTGTTTCGAATGTCGTAACGAGTGTGGAATCTACTTTACGACACAAACCGAGTGAGAGAATGTATAACACAATAAGATTCAACGATTAACGGTTACATGTATTGATTTCAACAGAGTTTCGGTACAAAATACGCACATACAATGCTCTCCGATAACTTGTTAGTGCAAACGTCTGTAGCTTCCGTCAGCATTTAGTCATGTTTTGTATATTTGTGTCTTTGTAAACAATTATGTAATGTATGTGTGTAGCTAGAATGACAACTCAGGAAACGGGGCATAACGGTACAGTGTTGACTTTTGTTGACTGATGCCATCCGATCGGATTGCCATCCGAACGGACAATGATGTGCTAAAAGTGGTCTAATTAAACTAACTAATTTTAACCCTAAATTAGACACTCTAAGTTTTAAATTTATAAAAACAGACTCTCTAAAACCTAGACCACACCATCGGCAAGTGTACCGGTCAATGCAGTATAGCCTAAGTAAGTCCGAGTATCGAACCCACGAGACTCTCTGATTACGCTAATTAGACTCTATCTAGACCTAGACTGACACGGACTCTAACTGTTGATTGGGGGGGGGGGGTTACGGAAAAACTAAGGAAATCTATATTAAACTACTAAATTAACTAAAGCTAGACTAAATACAAATGGAGACTAATGGCTTTTCTTATATGGAGAGCGAGACCACCTAGACAAGAATCCATGATTACTTTTAAAGAATTACCGATTAAGTTAAATGCATGAATTATGGAACCAGGATCTTAAAGTACTAAACCTATTAAGAACCAACTAAGCCCCTCGACCCTTCTCAAGGAGAAACCTGTGGAACTACCTAGGCTGTTAATCCTACCGGTTATTAGACACATTTCCAGTTGTCTAATTATTGTGTAAGTACCCTAATGTTGACCTACTCTTTTCCAATCATAGATCTAGGGTAGTTTGAATTAATTAATTTGACTTAATAGACTAATAAAAACCGACAGGTAAACCAAGACACGACCTTTTCCAAGGACTATCTAAAGCAATTCGCCGGGTAAGACCTACCAATAGCCCCTCACTTTCCAGGTATTAGGACTAGCAGAACACTAAGACTTAGTAAATTATTACCAATTACTTCTAGGGGTTATTGCGCAGTTTCTCCCTAAAGAGTTAAGGTTTTCTTATGTGATATAGACACTCACCGAAATCCTAAACCCTAATATGACTCTATGTTGTGATATAGACCGTCACTAAGAATCATATGAAGCAAATAATAACAATAAACCAACTCAAAGCATGCATACACATCAAATCATTAAATCAAACCGCTTACTAAACACAATCAATCCATAACAATCATGCAATTAACAAAAACGGTAAAAACTCTATATTAATCCATTCATCAAGTCTAGGTAGCTTAAAAGTTTAGCCAAGCATGGTTTTAAAAACAAATAAACAAAGTCTCGAACAAGAATTCATTGACATAGAATAAAAGAAACTAGAAAATAAAAGAACCCGTAAATTCTTTGACTCTCAAGCTTCCCTCTTTCAATCCCAATAATTCTCTAGCCTTGAACCCTTGTCAATATTCTCCAAAAAAAAATTCGTCCGGCTGACTTCGTGCGTCTGATGTTGATGTGCGGCTCTCTTCCCACGCACGTCTCCAATTTAATGTGTGGCTGATGTACATCTTTGATTCCAACCCTCAATTCTTGCTTTACGTCCACGTATGTCCATTCCCAATTAAATGGGCTTCAGCCCAACATAAATTAATAATGGCCAACATCCCTTTTTACGAAGTAGGTTGGGCTGGCATTGGCGGCCCATGTTTCCTTGTGTATATCTACTACAAATAATAATCATATGCAGCCTTCAAATTTCGCCTGATTTGTATTTCTCCAAGCAAGTTATATATATTTTTTTCCTTGTGTCCCAATAAATAATAATAGTAATCTAGGAGCAGCCGTCTTTTTTAATTCATCCAATGGATTTGATGCTTGTAATAATATATGACACCCTTCTCTACTTGTAAAATAGAGACAATAGCATCAACCCACTCACAGAAAACAGCGGTAACTTTAATTTGGTCACTGGTATTCTATTCTGCCCAACTGGCTGGTCATTTAATTATTACTCTTTTTCGCTCCATTTGCACCAGGACCTGACAAAACAAAATATAATATAATATAACACTAAAAACTAAATGAAAACAAATAAAACTTATACAAAAATTATACAATTTACACGGGACAAATATGTGTATTTTACCCCACATCAATTATCCCAACACTTAACCTTTTTTCGTCCCCGAAAAAGAATTATGTAACGGAATCATAGACAAACAATTACTCGAGTCAAAAATTATTTATATTTTGTTAAAATCAAAGCTTGCATTAGCCGCGATTGCGAATATATTTGTCCCCTTTAAACCCAAATCCGGTCTTAAGCCCTTATCATGCGAATTTAGTTTAAGTGCGGTCAATCTACCTAGGGTCTCACGCTAGAATCTACGGTCCACCTACTCCCTCCTCAAGCTTATAGAACTAAAGGAACGATCACTGGACCAATTCCCAACCGTCTTATATCAAAACCAAAAGAATTTAGAATCAAATTTTTTTTTTCATTGCCTCTCTTTTTTTTTCTTTTTTTTTTTTAATGAGCGTAGACGTTGCTTTCCCTAACCCAGAGGCATTCCGGCTGTAGAGTCGTTATCCCCAACTCGGATTACTTAGGCTTCGGTATTTTTTTTGCAAGGTCGATTTCACACATACTAGCGGTAATCCGGTTGTAAAGTCACTATCCCCAACCCAGACTACATAGAAATGCGCTACTCTCATTCTGTTTCTAGCTCATCATTTTATTTTTTATTTTTTTCTTTTGCATGATCACAAATTCTAACGGTTTTAACTTATAACGGTTTCCCTTATACTCTTATTGGCGGTTTCAATTTCCCATATCTCCCAGGCGAAAACCCACTAGCAGACCGACAATTAAGGTGTATTAACTTAAAGGGACTTAAAACCAAACCCGGGCCTATCCACATATCCCTAACTAGACACAAGCTCGATTTATTTAATCTCTTATTATTATTATTTGATCCCGAACAAAAACCCATCTTTTCTATCATTTTCCGTTTTAATATGCAAATTTCTTTTATTCGAAAGACATTTTTCTGATTTTTCAATTTCAATTTTTTTTTGGATTTTCAATTTTTTTTTTGTATTTTTCAAATTTTTAATGACTCGAGACTCTGCTAACTAGACTCTAAACGATAGTTTCTCATCCCCACACTTAAACTCTACATTGCCCTCAATGTAGGATGGAAACCGACTAAAAAAACTAAAATAAATAAGAAATAAAAAGACTAAGGGCATAAATGGAAATGAATTAGCTGGTTAATTATCGCATAAGCTCCAAAACTCTTGTCCAATCCAGCTCGATCGTATAGCATTTCGTTCGCGATCGGCTTTGACACTGACTGACATGCTTGGTAAGTGACTTGAAATTTGATAAGCAGCTCCAAAATCACCCGAATGGAGATTGAGTACGGGTGGTACATATTCAAACCTGCAAAACAAAGACAAGCAAAAACCAAAGCAGTACCGACTCGACACAAAAACTGACTCAAAAAACTATTAACCAAGACTCGATATACAAAAACTACGACTTAAAATACAAACTCTACAAAACCTCCCCACAATTGAATTTAATCAGGAGGCTTTTCCTTGACTTGAACCCGGTCTAACCCATTTAATTCCACCCGTTTCTCATAAACATTTAAAAATTTTGCAGTGGAATTATAAAATGATTTTAAAATTTTTAATGGGTTAGAACACCAAAATTTGAACTTACCTGGCAGGAGCCACCGAATCACGATCCCAGGTGTTCTTCTCATTGCCTTCTCCCGTGGTTTTAAATTTTTACTCGCATTCGTTATCAGTACCACGGGCCAGCTGTGGTGTTCTTCCTCTTCCACCACCACTTCTTCTTGTTTGATGTCTGTCATTGGGTTTCTTGCGAGTAAAGCTTCTAAGTATGCAAGGTCACCCTCCGGATCAAACGTACCTACTTCTTTATCTAAAGGCAAACCCTCTAACTCATCCGCAAATTCTCTCTCCCAAAACAGCTCATCCTCACTTTTCTCATGCTCTTCATCTGACAAATCCCATATTGGTTCGGTGGGATAAGACTTATCATCAGAGACATCCAGGTCAATAGGATCACCTGCCATTAAGAGAGTAGAAAGAGCAGAACAAGGTAGAGAGAAAAAAGAAAACTAACTAAAAAAATTACACAACTGTACAAGTAGCACGGATTTTTCAGTTAGGTCTAATCAAAGCTAATAAACGCAATCGCCAAGAGTCCCCGGCAACGGCGCCAAAAACTTGATGTGCTAAAAGTGGTCTAATTAAACTAACTAATTTTAACCCTAAATTAGACACTCTAAGTTTTAAATTTATAAAAACAGACTCTCTAAAACCTAGACCACACCACCGGCAAGTGTACCGGTCAATGCAGTATAGCCTAAGTAAGTCCGAGTATCGAACCCACGAGACTCTCTGATTACGCTAATTAGACTCTATCTAGACCTAGACTGACACGGACTCTAACTGTTGATTGGGGGGGGGGGGTTACGGAAAAACTAAGGAAATCTATATTAAACTACTAAATTAACTAAAGCTAGACTAAATACAAATGGAGACTAAGGGTTTTTCTTATATGGAGAGCGAGACCACCTAGACAAGAATCCTGGATTACTTTTAAAGAATTACCGATTAAGTTAAATGCATGAATTATGGAACCGGGATCTTAAAGTACTAAACCTATTAAGAACCAACTAAGCCCCTCGACCCTTCTCAAGGAGAAACCTGTGGGTACCTAGGCTGTTAATCCTACCGGTTATTAGACGCCTTTCCAGTTGTCTAATTATTGTGTAAGTACTCTAATGTTGACCTACTCTTTTCCAATCATAGATCTAGGGTAGTTTGAATTAATTAATTTGACTTAATAGACTAATAAAAACCGACAGGTAAACCAAGGCACGACCTTTTCCAAGGACTATCTAAAGCAATTCGCCGGGTAAGACCTACCAATAGCCCCTCACTTTCCAGGTATTAGGACTAGCAGAACACTAAGACTTAGTAAATTATTACCAATTACTTCTAGGGGTTATTGCACAGTTTCTCCCTAAAGAGTTAAGGTTTTCTTATGTGATATAGACACTCACCGAAATCCTAAACCCTAATATGACTCTATGTTGTGATATAGACCATCACTAAGAATCATATGAAGCAAATAATAACAATAAACCAACTCAAAGCATGCATACACTTCAAATCATTAAATCAAACCGCTTACTAAACCCAATCAATCCATAACAATCATGCAATTAACAAAAACGGTAAAAACACTATATTAATCCATTCATCAAGTCTAGGTAGCTTAAAAGTTTAGCCAAGCATGGTTTTAAAAACAAATAAACAAAGTCTCGAACAAGAATTCATTGACATAGAATAAAAGAAACTAGAAAATAAAAGAACCCGTAAATTCTTTGACTCTCAAGCTTCCCTCTTTCAATCCCAATAATTCTCTAGCCTTGAACCCTTGTCAATATTCTCCAAAAAAAATTCGTCCGGCTGACTTCGTGCGTCTGATGTTGATGTGCAGCTCTCTTCCCACGCACGTCTCCAATTTAATGTGTGGCTGATGTATATCTTTGATTCCAACCCTCAATTCTTGCTTTACGTCCACGTATGTCCATTCCCAATTAAATGGGCTTCAGCCCAACATAAATTAATAATGGCCAACATCCCTTTTTACGAAGTAGGTTGGGCTGGCATTGGCGGCCCATGTTTCCTTGTGTATATCTACTACAAATAATAATCATATGCAGCCTTCAAATTTCGCCTGTTTTGTATTTCTCCAAGCAAGTTATATATATCTTTTTCCTTGTGTCCCAATAAATAATAATAGTAATCTAGGAGCAGCCGTCTTTTTTAATTCATCCAATGGATTTGATGCTTGTAATAATATATGACACCCTTCTCTACTTATAAAATAGAGACAGTACCATCAACCCACTCACAGAAAACAGCGGTAACTTTAATTTGGTCACTGGTATTCTATTCTGCCCAACTGGCTGATCATTTAATTATTATTCTTTTTTCGCTCCATTTGCACCAGGACCTGACAAAATAAAATATAATATAATATAATATAACACTAAAAACTAAATGAAAACAAATAAAACTTATACAAAAATTATACAATTTATACGGGACAAATATGTGTATTTTACCCTACATCAGACAACACTCACCTATTCCTGAGTTGCCTATAAATACCTAGTCCGGGTATCACTTTAAGGACTTTTGACTCGAGCGAGAACCTGACCAGTGTCTGTCTTCTACCGGAACTTTGTACTTTCAGAACGTCTAATAGAAAGAACAGACTGTGTTTAATCGTTGAATTCTGTGTTGATGATCTGAGATTTGTCATAATGGATTCCGCACTTTAGACAAAGTCGATTCATCTTGTTCCTTACGATCAGATCCTGTGCAAAGGGACCAACAAGTGGTATCAGAGCATCCAGGTAGCTGAATCGAGATCAACGACACCGAATTCACCGGAACTTGAGATTATTCTGCCGATCAGAGTCAAATTTCACCGGAGATTTGACATATTTCTTCTCTTTCTACTCATTTCTTGCATTATTTCTCAGTTTGTCACCTTAAAATCAGAAAATCTTAAAATTGAACGTGAATCCACGGTTAAAATTTGATAAAATCGATATCATTTGATTCGCAATCAATTAAAGTATAATCCTACTAAGTTTCATAATCAAATTCAACCTAAAACGAGATCAAATTCATCAAAAACCATGTTTAGCTGTTCATATGTGCTGACGTCATCCACTCGCTCGGACAGCTGTCCGAACGGATTGGATTAGTTAGTATCTGCTAGTTGCTTGCTGACATCTTGCTGACATCATCAGTTACTCGCTCGGATTACTATCCGAGTGGTGTGATTCAGTTTGTTCAAGAACATTTGCTTACGTCATCATCTCACCCGATCGGATAGCAATCCGATCGGATAAGATTTGAAAGTTCTTAATCTCATTTACACTTCTAACCTGTCATCCGGTCGGATCATCATCCGAGCGGTGAAAGGTTAAAAGGTCAACTTTTCAAAAAATTCAAACGTGTCACTCGAACGAACGACCATCCGAGCGGATCACCATCCGGTCGGATAGCCTGTGTCACTCGTTCGGATAGCGACTCGATCGGATCACCATCCGATCCAAGTGTTCTATTACAAAATTTTTGAAATTTGTAAAAATCGTCTAAGTGTTTGGTAATTGTTTCAGGTACTTAAAAATGGAAGAATTCATGAATCCTTTCAGTGACCAGTTTGCTTTCGCAGGCAATTCTGGAGATGATACTTCTAGTAACAACCATGAGAACACGCAGAATGCAAAGAAAACTTTGTCGGATGCTTTAGGTGTGGAAAGTGCATACGGAACATATAACAAACCCCCAAAGTTGATGGCGGTTGAAGAGTACAGTCGGTGGGCCAAGAAATTTGAAGAATGGCTAAAGGCTTTTGCGTATACCAGCTGGAAAAGTTTAAAGAATGGATACAGTGATGGAGGGAAAAATGGTGAAAATTTGACATCAACTGAAGAAATAGAAGTTTTTGTTGCCGAGCAAAAGTGCATAGCGTTGTTGTTTCAGTCTGTTCGAGAAGATATAATATCTTTGGTTGAGTATAACAATTCTAAAGATCTGTGGAAAAAGTTAGAAGTGAAATGCTTGGGTAGTGCAGAAATAGTGAAAAACAAAAAGAAACTACTAAGAAAAGAGTTTGATTTATTTGGTTGTTTAAAAAATGAATCAGTTTGTAAGATGATTGAGAGGTTTGGGCACTTGAAGTTGGAACTGGCGAGACATGGAATTACCTATTCTCAAGAAGAGTTAGTCGACAAATTGTTTAACTCGTTGCCAGATGAGATGGATTGGCAATACTTTGCCTTGATGCTGAAAAATACTATCAAGTCTGAAGAGATGACAGTGGATCTGCTTATCGAGAGACTAGAGAGTCACGAGCTGGAGATAAAGAAAACACACAAAGTCAATCATTCATCATATCAGCAGAATTTGGAGCTGTATTATCCAAAAGGCATGATTCCCAAGAATACGCCTCCCAAGACAGTTTTTTCTGCTGAAAATTCCAACACATCTAGCAAAGAGAGTGCAAGCAGTGGATTTCACAGTGGGTCTTCATCAACTTCAAACCAATCAGCTGCAAAGAACTTATTTCAATGCAACATCGCTGTAGATTTAAAGAACGCTCAAAACTTCAGCGAGGAGTCTACAAAGCAACAGATGGTTTTCTTAGCTTCTGTACTAGAGTCGTATGAGAGCCTTGTGGCAGGCAAGATAGGCAACACCAACCTAACAAAGGAAGACTACGATCAAATAGATCCTGAGGAGATAGAATTGATCGACATAAGATGGTGTATGGCCAGTGCAGTGAGAAGGGCACATCGTTTTATGGAGATTACAGGAAGAAAGTCTATTGGTGGACCATCTACCAAGTTAGGCTTTGACAAATCAAAAGTGACCTGTTTCAAGTGTAAACAGAAAGGTCATTTTAAAAGAGAGTGCCGGAATGCTTATGCTGATGATTCTGAAAATCCGTTCAAAGAAGATTACTACAAGAGAGCGATTTATCATCAGAATAAATCAGAACCGCCCAGAATGAAACAACTTGAGGATAATAAAGAAAAATCCAGAGCTCTTGCTGTGATTCATAACGATGAAGGATTTGACTGGAGCGAGTTGTTACCAGAGGAGGATGCGGTTGGATATGCTTTTATGGCAAAGAATGTTGAACCTGTTCCTTTTAGAGATAACAGAAATGAAGAAGCAAAGTATGTCAACAGAAAGATGATAGCTCAAAACAGAATGATCAGAATATCTGATATATACACTGAAGCAAAAAGGGCGAAGAGATGGGATCCAGACAGAGAATGTTATCTTGACCCCATGGGAAACATTGCTATTGACTATAAGACCCTCGATCTTGAAACCATAATTCAACAAATTGCTGAAGAAGAAGAGGGTTGGCAAAGAAAATGGTGGGGAAGTGGAGAAGAGAAAGAAGAGAAAGTAAAAGAAACTGAAGAAAAGTTAAAGAAGATTGATAATGGGATCATTGATACTTCATAGGAATTGACAGCTGAAAACTTGGGAAAGATGGCTGACAAAGTGCTGGCTGCTAAGGAACTTGAGGTAGACTCTAAATCCGTATCTGAGTCTAAAAGCCAGGTCAGTTCAAATGCGTCAACAAGTGCGTCAGGTAAGAAAGTAAATGGTGACATTGACTGCAAAAATTGCATGAAAGAGTGCAAAGTTTGTAGTACAATCACTTATCTCAATGGTAAGAAAGTTGATGATCTGACTGCTAGAGTCCGAAGTGTTGAGGATCAAATCCTTAACCGTGATAAAATGTTGAAAGCTTCGAACGACAGATTAAAAGAATTAACTGACAAAATCGAAACTGATAAAATTGACATAGAAAGAGTTAGGAAAGAAAATGAAAAACTAATTCTTGAAAATCGTCAAATTTCTGAAAGTTTTGAGAAGCTAAAACGCACGGTGAAAGATTCTGATGATAGAAACGGTAAAACATACAAAGAAAATTGTCAATTGCAAGGTGTTTTGAGGGTTAAAGAAGAATTAATCAACCAACAACTGGATGAGATTGCTAAGTTGAAACTTCAATTTCAAGAAGTTAAAATTGAAAATGAACGCATCCAGTTGAAGCTGAACAGTTACAGCTCCGCAAGCTTTGTTTTACAACACATTGTTCCCAAACCCATCGGGAAAAACAAAGCAGGCGAAGATGTATATGCTGATGGAACTGGGGTGGGATTTCATCAGGTTCCACCACCAGTTCTAAACAATTATTCAAAGAAACAATCAGGGTTGGTTATTGATGAAGATGAAATAAATAAGATAAAACTTCCAGAGTCAATTGATGTGACATTTTCTTCATCATCATCTGATGATAGTGTTCAAACTGAGATTGTTAAAGGCATGGCTGAAAGTGTTTTGGATAGTGATTCAGTTGAGGATGAAGAGTGTTTTCTGAACAATTACATTCCGAAACTAAAATCCAAAAACAACTTAGGTGACGAACCGGGTCTTGTGATGTACAAGATGGCTGGATCTGATAAGTTGTATTTGGATTCTGAGTTTCCACTGGAGAATGTTAATGTGAACAAACTGAAAAACATTTTCAAACTGGTTGAAATTGATTTGTCTGAAGTAGAAGGTTTAAATTAGACAAAGAGGCAAATGAATTTTGAAAAAGATAAAGCTTACTACAAGAAACCTGTTGTTCCACCACGTTCTTATAACAACAATCAAAACAGATGGTCAGGAGGTTATCAGGGTAGTAAGAATTATCAAAGGAAAAATGTTCAAAACAAAAGGTTTGCTGAGAAAAAGGTGTTTGTGAACGGTTCAAATTCACTTTCTGATGAAGAATCTGAGATTTTTTCGAAATCAAATGAGGAATTTTTTTCAAAGAAGACTTCACAACCTCAGTCTGAAGGTACAAGTCGGGTAGTTGACACCCGAACATGCTTCAAATGCAATCAAGTTGGACATATTGCACGAAAGTGTACTAACTTGAAGCCTAAGACTGAAATTGTGATGAATTCAAGAAAGAAGGTTGATGTGAAGGGAAAAGCTCCAATGGTTGTTGAGAAAATTTTGAAAAATGAGAAAATAAAAATCAAAACTGAACCTGTTAAAAATGTGGTAACTAAAATTGACAAGTTTTACAAACGGGTTGCATCATCTCAACAAACATGGAAGCCAAAAGTGGTTGAAAAGAAATCAAGTGTTTCAAAACCAAAGGTTTCAGTGTCAGAAAAACAATCGTCTTCTACCACTCAGGTAAAGATGGATGTTCCTTTGGAGTACTATGAGAAACTTGATTCACAAAAGGCTATTACTTCTGAAAAGAAGTATGTGGTAAAGAAAGACCAAACATCTTGTCAACCTCAAAAAGACGAATTTTTCTTATTCAAAGAGGTTGAGATTGGGTCTGCAGAGAGCTTAAAGATGAATGATAAAAACTTTCCACCACTTTACACTACAAAATCTCACATTAAAGTCCAGTTACCTGAGTCGAAAAAGGCTTGGGTAGCATCAAAATCTCACTAAATGTTTTTGATATGTGCAGGAGCTTCCAAGATCTGTTTCACGGTGGATTATTGATAGTGGAGCTTCTCGGCACATGACAGGGAAGACAGCATTGCTGTACGATGTTAGGAATTTCAATGGTGGTTATGTAGGTTTTGCAGGCAATCAAGGTGGTAGAATAGTTGGTGAAGGAACATTATCCAATGGGATCATTACGTTTGAAAGAGTTAACTACATTACCGAGCTTGAAAACAATCTTCTGAGTATCTCTCAGATTTGTGATCATATGTATACCACTCACTTCACAGACAAAGAATGTTTGATCTTGAAACCCGGATCTGTTGTTCCCGAAGAATGGGTGATCATGAGAGTGCCTAGAGTGAATGACTTGTACGTGTTAGACATGAGTGTAGCTACTACTACTACGGGTCAAGCTCACTGTTTTATGTCAAGAGCAACTGAGAAAGAATCGCAGTTGTGGCATCGCAAGATGGGCCACATTCACCTACGAAAAATGAATCACCTGGTGCATAATGATTTAGTTCTGGGTGTTCACGTTAAAGGTTTTCATCTGGAAGGGGAGTGCATTATTTGCATCAAAGGCAAGCAGAAGAAAAAGTCACACCCTAAAAAGCAAGTGAATTCAGTCTCAAGACCTCTGGAGAGACTTCACATGGATTTGTTTGGTCCTGTGAATGTCAAAAGTATTACAGGAGATCTCTACTGTCTTGTGGTTACTGATGATTATTCCAGATTTTCGTGGGTATCATTCTTGAAGTCTAAAGATGAGACGTTTGAAAGTTTGATGGCGTTGTTCAGAAAAATTGAAAACTTGTACCAAAGGCGTATCAGAAGAATCAGAATTGATAATGGTACTGAGTTTAAGAACAACAAGATGGAAGAATATTGTGATGAGAAAGGTATATTGCATGAATTTAGTGCTCCTTACACTCTGCAGCAGAATGGAGTAGCTGAAAGAAAGAACAGGACACTAATCGAAACAGCCAGGACGATGCTTGCTGATTCCAAACTACCTATCAACTTTTGGGCAGAAGCTGTCGCAGCTGCATGCTATACGCTCAATCGGGTTCTCACGGTAAAGAAATTCAATAAGACGTGTTTCGAGCTGATCAATAACCGCAAACCGAACCTGAAGTATTTAGAACCGTTTAGGTCTCCCTGTACAATTCTAGATTTTCATGGTAAATTTGGTCAAAGAGGTGTAGAAGGAATATTCGTGGGTTATGCAAGTCCATTGAAGCGTGTTTTCATTCCTAGCTTGAAGCAGATTATTGAGGCATATAATGTTGAATGTCAAGGTTATACAATGTCGCCGCAGAAACCTGGTGACTCATGGCGATTCAATTACGATACTTTATGGAGTTTGTTTAACATTGAAGAAGAACCAGATTTCTTTGATGAACTGGATATTCTGAGAGAGTATGAAGATTCAGATGAAAGATTCCCAGCAGAAACTTATCGAAAACAACAAGCTTCAAATAATGATGAAACAGGTCCAAGCAATGCTGGAGAACATGACGATATTCAACAAAATGAAGTTGCTCAAGAACCAGATAATCAAGAATATGAGAACAGACCAATATTTGATCGTAATGATTCAGATTCTGAGGGGGAGCAAATTCAGATTTCAGATCAAACAGTTCAAGTCAATGAACAAGATGCAAACCAAAACGTCACAAATTTGGAAGGCGAGGTAGATGTTTCAGGCGAGGTGATGCCAAGAACTCTTTCATATCATCCAGAAGAATTAATCATTGGAGAGCTGCAATCAGGAGTCAGAACCAGACGACAAATCGACCAAGGCCTTATTTGTTTTTATTCTACTGTTGCTCCTTTACAAACTGAGTTTTCACTTAGTTGTTTTATCTCGCAGATTGAACCAAGAACCTATAAGGAGGCATTAACAGAAGATTCCTGGGTCAATGCTATGCAAGAGGAGCTTAGTCAGTTTGAGAAGTTGGGAGTCTGGAAACTGGTAGATTTGCCTGATGGTCACAGGAAGATCAACACCAAGTGGGTGTTTAAATGTAAGAGGGATGATCGAGGAGTTATTATTCGCAACAAAGCTCGACTCGTTGTCCAAGGCTTTAGTCAGCAGGAGGGGATAGATTTCACCGAAGTATACGCCCCTGTTGCAAGACTTGAAGCGATCAGAATCTTCCTAGCATTTGCATCGTGGAAAGGATTTAAAGTTTTCCAGCTAGATGTGAAGTCGGCTTTTCTCTATGGCAAGGTGAAAGAGGAGGTTTATGTCGGACTGCCACCAGGCTTTACCGACCCAATTCACAAAGATAAAGTTTATCTCCTGGATAAGGCGTTATACGGCTTACATCAGGCCCCGAGATCCTGGTATGGGACCTTGTCTCAACATCTGTTAGCCAACAATTTCATCAGAGGAAAGATAGACGCCACTCTGTTCACAAAAGAAGTCGACGGGCATCTTCTGATAGTCCAAATTTACGTGGACGACATAATTTTTGGGTCTACAAATGAACAACTCTGCAAAGATTTTGAAAAGGTTATGAAGCAGAAGTTTGAAATTTCATCAATGGGTGAGATGAAGTTCTTCTTGGGGCTTCAAGTTGATCAATTACCCGAGGGAACGTTCATACATCAAACAAAGTACGTTCATGATATTCTGGAGAAATTCGGGATGTCAGGAATGTCACCTATGTCCACCCCATTAGCTACGAACCATGGGATAAACCCTGATCTCACCGGAGAGAAGGTGGATGAAACGCTGTATTGCTCCATGATCGGTTCGTTAATGTACTTGACAGCATCAAGACCGGATATTATGTATCCGACTTGCCTCACAGCTCGGTTTCAGTCAAATCCTAGAGCTTCGCATATGGTAATTGTGAAAAGGATTCTACGCTACCTGAAAGGAACTCCATCACTGGGGTTGTGGTATCCAAAAGTAGGCGATTTCACGCTCGAAGGATATTCTGATTCCGATTTCGGATGCTGCAAAGTTAACGCTAAATCAACAACAGCGGGGTGCCAGTTTTTCAGACCACGATTGGTCACCTGGCAATGCAAGAAGCAGACCTCTGTCGCTTTATCTACATGTGAAGCCGATTATGTATCTGCTAGCAGCTGCTGCTCTCAGATCTTGTGGATCCAGCAACAGATGCGAGACTACGGTTTGCAATTTCTTAACTCCCCTATCTTTGTTGATAATGAGGCAGCTATAAACATAACAAAAAATCCTGTTCATCACGCAAAAACGAAACACATTGAAATTCGTCATCACTTCATCCGAGACTGTTTCGAGAAGAAGTTGATACGAATAGAAAAAATCCACACCGATGAACAAAAAGCTGACTTACATACCAAAGCATTTGACCAAAAAACGTTTTCAATATCTTTTGAAACTTAATGGTATGAAGTTATTATCGGATGCGGAGGAAATCGTTGGCGTTGATGAAGGTACCACTGTAGATGATGTTGAAAAGCAATCTGCAATGGTTTGTCGAATTTTTATATGTTTTGGTATTTAGGGGGAGTAGGGTAATTTTTTCAGAAAATACAAAAACAATAAAAAATTCAAAAAGCCAAAAACATGATAAAATTCAAAAATAGCTTGTGTAAAAAGGGAAAATGATAGTACATCAGCTAGACGGTTATAGTACGCTAAAGAAATGGAAAGTTTAAATGTGTTAAACAGTCTCACTGATGATGTGCCGATAGGTTTTTACACACTTAGTAGATTTGTTCGGGATATAAACCTAAATCTTTACTTACTTATTTCATGGGGAATACTACTTGGATATATAGGTAACCCCTGAAATCTTGTTTGAAAGATCCCTCTTTCTGAGATACTAGGTCTTTATACTCAGTGATATCTGGGGTATTATCCCGGGACTTCTGATTTTGCGGAAGCAATGGCCTAGTCCCCGCATAATACTTTACTGCTTGCTTGAAATATAGCGCCGCCCTCAGCATTAAATGATAAGACAATAAAATTGCTAATCAATGCTGTTGTAAAAAAAGATCCTCTAAAGGGGACCCACCTAAAGTCGAACCGTCATCTCTCTGCTGAACGGAAGTTCTGACCTGAGCTCTCACGGTCTCGCAATTTAACCCCTTACAAATATCATCTGTGGTATACTCACCTGTAAGACTGAATATTGGGATCTGAATACGGGAGTATATTCAAGAGGTGGGACACATGTATAAGTTTAAGTCTTTAAAACACTAAATCCGTATCCCGGACAGATTGAAATTTGTGTGAGAATTTAAATGGATCAGTATATCGACAATCTAAGTGAATTGTTTAATTCTGAGTATGAAATCTAGCTTAACGGTTCTTGTAACTTGTCGGTAGCTGATATGATTCCCTAACACGCTCACCAAAAATATGTTTGTAAATAGATTACATTTACTACATTTTATTTCTGTATTTCTTTTCTATTTTAGAAACTTTATTAAAAATACAAAAAGATTTTACATTTCTGCTTTATTTTCCGACAAACCAAAGTGGAGAGCTGATCTTCAGATTCACCGTTTGAGAAAGATGCAGGAAGTTTCTGGGATGGAAGATGAGTTTGGAGCTAATCTTGCTAATCTTGAAATTGAAAAGTCAAAAACAAGTTCATTAAGTTGAAACTTGTAATTTTTCAGAATAAATGGTTGAACAAGAAAATGTCAGTACGCTTTGAATCGGGTCAACCAAGGTCATTAAGTTGGACTTGGTCGGCAAGTTAAGTACCTAGGGTCATTGACTTGGACCTAGATACTTAAGTGGATTTATAAAAAAAAAAAAACTGATAAAATTTGAGTAAATGTTAAAAAGATCAAAAAGTCAAAGTTTTTAAAAGTCAAATAGTGTGCCTCACTCGGATAGCAGTCCATTCGGATGACAATCCAGTCGGATGGCAATCCGGTTGGATGACCATCCGACTCACACGTCACTATAAATAGAGGGTCAAAGGTCAGTCAATGGTTACCCGCACGGACAACCTTCTTTCTCTCTTACACACTTTGATTTTCTGATCTTATTTTCCTCGGATTTCTTTGCACGAATCTTTGGATCGTTGGTTTGCACAACTTTTACAATGGCAAAGGTATGTAATTCTTACTCAAATCTGTTAAAATTCGATGTTTGTTGAATGTTCGTATCGATGACGTCATTGTCGGAGGGTTTAGAACAGATCTAGGAAGTCTGAGTCAGTTTTGATGAGATTTAAGCATAGGGTTGTGTTCAGAATGATCAGATCTATAGTTTTACCGGTTTAATTTGTGTCATAACATGCTGAAACCAAGTAGATCTGATGTTAGGACGTTACGGATGTCGGTTGAGTTTTTGTCGAATTAAACCCTGATTAGGACGTTTCAGACAACATTGAACATAGGGTTTTGATCACGATGAGATTCTCTGTGTAGATCTGTGTTCTATTTGAAGTTTTGCCTTAGAAAAATTTTGATGTTTCTAGAATGTTCTTGAACTGTTGTTTGGATCGGATGACAATCCATATCATCATTTATTTCTTGAAATCTGTGCCAATGTTTTGAGTCGGATAGCAATCCGATCAGATGACAATCCGATCGGATGGCAATCCGTTCCTTCACTTGATTCTTAAAGACTGTGCATCTCCTGTCATAACTCGGATGACAATCTGATCGGATGACCATCCGATCGGATAACAAAAGCACTCACATAATACGGATGACAATCCGGTCGGATTGCAATCCGACCGGACAGCAAAGTCAAACTCATTAAGAAGGTAATTCGCTCGAATCACAATCCGATCGGATAGCCTTTCAAGCTTTTCAAAAGGCAATCCGAACGGATGACCATCCGGTCGGATAGCCATCCGAGTCTCTGCACTAGGTAGAGTGAAATCTTAAGTGTTAGAAAATTTTTGATGAAATTCCAAGAATTCTTCTGCAGGACTGGGAGAAAACGCATAACATTTACTGCCTGTTAGAAAAAGAATATACAGAGAAACTAGTAATTGAAGAGGTAGCAAAATTCTTGAGAGAGAGCAGAATTGCTAAGGCATTAACTGATAAAACCATAGTTTACGAATCACATGTTAGATGTTTTTGGAATTCTGCATGATACGAAGAGAAAGATAAAACGATCTACTCTGCAGTAACAAAGAGAGATGAGAAGGGAAAGAAAATAGATTTGGAGATTAAGATAATAGTTGGTGATGTAAGACGTGTGTTAGACTTACGTGATTTTGATAATGATCCAACCATTATCTCTGAACGTCTAGCAAAAGGTTTGTGGTGCAGAATGGGGTTCTCAGGAAGTGTCAATGGAAAGATCTTGAAAACAAGTTTCAGTAATGCTTACAAGTTCTTGGTACACTGTGTTATTCATGCTTTATCACACAGGAAGGTTGCCTATGATGAAGCTTCAGACTATATTATGAACATTGTCTCTTGCCTTGTGTTGAACCGGCCATATAATGTTTCTCAAGTGATTTTTGACTACATGACTGAAAACGCAAAGGCTGGAAACAAGAAGTATATTATGTATCCTCGCTTTGTTCAGATGTTGATTGATGAAAAGTTCAAGGATCATGAGAAAAGTGATGATGATATTCTTGGACTACGACACATGACAGCAGAGACAATAAGCAGACTTACTAAGGGTCCAAACACAGGAGCAAAAAGGATGATATGCAGAATTAGTAGACCATATTATGTTGCTCCAGAGAATGATGCTTGGAGACATTAAGATAGTGAGTCTGACGATGAAGATGAGAAAATGAGTTTGTTTTCTGAAAAGAATACTAGATGGTGGTGTGTAAAAGACGGGAAGAGAAAGAGAACTCCCAAGTCATCTCCTACAGTTCCGATTCCAAAGGAACCAATTCCTAAGATTGTTATTAAGGAACCACAGCAGAAATTGGTGGATGACATAGTTTTGGAACCGTCTGCAGTTATTCGAGAAGGAGCTGAGTTGCTATCACAAACTCTTGAAAGCTTTTTGAAAAAGAATGAGGATGTTGCTAAAGGTGTCAAAGGCAAAGAACCTGAAGCTGTTGTTCAAGATGTCTCAAGTGATGAAGATTCTGAAGCTACAGAATCAGAACTTGATCCAAATACACTTGGCAGAGGCAAAGCACAATTGAAGAAAAAGCCTGCAAAGAAACAAAAAGTATCAGATGAGGAAGACTCTTCTTTTGAACCGGATCAACCAAAGAAACAAATAAAGAAGCGCATAGCTGTTCAAACTAGAGTTATTCCAAGAAGCGTGTGTGCAAAGAAAGGAGAAGCTAAAGCTCAAAAAGATCAAGGAGGCAAAGGCAAAAAGCATGCTGAATCATCAAAAGCTCAAGAACCAGAGGTTAAAAGGAAAGTTGGTCACAATGATTATGTTGAAGTGACTGAGGGTGGAGTCTTTACTTCAAAATTTCCACAAATTCCAGAAAATATTGAGATTCTCGAATCTTCACGCCCTAAAGTTACAGATGATTTATTTGGCAATCTTCCACCTGCAACTGGAGTATTTAGTGGAGATATTCCAGAAGATGATTACGACATGTTCAATAATGAAGCTGTAAAAGAATTACTGAAGAAAGTTGCTGCTCTCGAAAAGGCTAAAGACAAAGCTGAAGCAGAACGAGATGTGTTAAAGAAGCAAGTTAATCAGCTGATGAAAGCTCATGATCAAATCAGGATGGTGTTGATAGAAAAAGAGAAGATGATAAACGATTTGAAGGATGACAGCAGTAATAATTCTAAAGTGTTTGAATTATTGACAGCAGAAATTTCTTCATTAAATGTGAAGATAAAGAATCTTCAAGATGTAAATCAGACACTTGATTAGCTTCTCAGTGAAATGAGTGAAGCTTCATCAAATGAAATGAAGGCTATGAAGTTGGAGATGGAAGCAATGAAGGCTGATAAAGTAATGAAAGACAACCAGCTTAACATGTTATATGCTGTGATGGAAAGTCACTTGAAGATTGATGTTCATGCTGCTTTCAATGATCTTGAAGTTAAAAGGGTAGAGGATAGAAGAATTGAACGAGAAAGACGACTAGCTGAAGATGCCACTCAAAAGAACAAAAGTGTTATTGAAGAAGTTCAAGAAGCTGGTGGGTCTTCTAGTCAAGTTGACATTGAAATGGTTGATGTGAATAATATTCAAGAACAAGTTGAAGAGCAAGTTGTTGAAGATATTCTAGAACAAGATGCTGAAGATGAACAGAATCAAAACTTTATGATGGTTGGTGAGTCTTCTATATTCATTGATGCTGATGAAGTTATTCGAAGAGTTACTGCTATTCAAAAGAAGAGAAAGGCCAAAGAAGTATTGTTGCTAGAATGGAAGACACATCAATTCGTTCTCGTTGGAAAAGCTTCTACAGTGCCTTACAACATAAAAGAAATTGTTCGCATAATGAAAATTAATGAAAGGAGAAAAGAAGCAAAGAAAGCACGTGGAGAAGATGTTAGTGATTCTGATCTTGAAATTATTGATAATGAAGAAGAGAATGAAGATGAAAATGATGATAAAGACGAGTCTGTTCAGAAAGATGATAAGAAAGATGATGATGACAAGAAAAACGATGATGATGATCAAGGGTCTTCGGGCTTGTTAATCAATAATTCTAATGTTCAAGAAAGGATTGAAGAGTTGCTGAATGATGAAATTAACGAACAGGAAGATGATACTCAACATGAAGCTTCATCATCTGGAAAACAACATGCAGACCAGGTATTTCTAACAAACCCTACTGTTATCTACCTACATGAGAAATATGAAGGTGAGATCGAGGTTCAGAGAACTAGAGCTGAAATGTTAGAAGAGTTGGGTTTGGAAGATGGAAAGTTCAAGTTTGATATTGAGGATGAGATTCCTCAGTCTCCAGAGAAAGATTTTGAGCCAAGATATGCCCATGAAGCTGATCATTACGATGAACTCATTATTGAAGATGCTTCAGATTCATCCGATGAAGATACTGATTTTCATTATGCTGGAATTGATGAAACATTTCCGTCACTTGCTGAAATGTTCAAAGATAGAAATGAAGATGAAATCAGAAGGAAAATTGTTGAAAAAGTTTCTACCGAAGGTATTCCAGAAACAATTCCCAGAGAAATTCTTGCTGAAGAACGAAAAAGGTGGTTCAAATTCATGCGCAAAGAAAGAAAAACTCTTAGAGCTCTTAAGTATTTCACACATGACAAAAATCTTTCATGGGGAGATATTCTATCATGGGGTTATCTTGAAGATCTTAAAGTCTATGCTATCAGACGGGAAGAAGGAGTTCAGTACTTCAAATTTCTGTCAGATATCAGTTCTTTACCGTGGTGGGATGTGGATAAGTTAGTGAAAACCAAGAATATCAAGCAGTTCTACTATGGTCCAGAAGTTAGAGAACATGATCAAGATTTGTGGAACTACATCAAATTGCAAGCAAAGAATGGTTATCCTGATTGGAAGCCACAGTATCCAAAGCAGATTGTCACATATCTAGAGAATGGTAGAAAAGATATAACTTTGGATGTAAAGCCGTCTAGATGCTTGAAGAATATGCGTCTCAGAGCCATTGAACAAGACTTCCATGATTTATTTCAAGGCTGGTTGTACAACGAAATGACGACTGAGGCAGTTATCTCTCTCTATGACAAGTCCATGGGAAAGTCTCGAAGAATCAGTATTCTGGATCCAATGTGGCTTGTTAACTGTTCAAAGAAAGATATCGATTGTTTGTTCTACAACAAGATCGTTTACGAAAAGAGAGACAAAGCTCAAGCACAGCAATACCAAACAGTTGTAGATGTAAGTTTTGCGCAAGACATCAATTCTGGAAGATACTGGAAGACAAAATGGAGAGATCTGGAAATTGATGAGTTTCTAAAAAAGTATAAGCGTGAACAAAGGTCTAAAAGGATTGCTGAAAGAGCTGCTGAGGTGGGTAAACGTAAGATGGGGATTGTGCCACCAACAGATCAAACGCCGATTGAATCAGAGGAGAACAAAATACCACAATGGGATCGGAAACGTGATGGTGATCCAGTTTATAGAAACTGGTGGTTAACTGAAGGAAGGCATAAAAGACGTAGAATGTTAGAAGAAAAGGCAGAAAAGAGAAGACAGAGAACTCGTGAAAGAAGACGCAACAGGAGGAATTAAAGACTATGCTGGAAGGAACTACAGCTACATCCGAAGGGGAGTCTGTTAGTGCAAACGTCTGTAGCTTCCGTCAGCATTTAGTCATGTTTTGTATATTTGTGTCTTTGTAAACAATTATGTAATGTATGAGTGTAGCTAGAATGACAACTCAGGAAACAGGGCATAACGGTACAGTGTTGACTTTTATTGACTGATGTCATCCGATCGGATTGTCATCCGAACGGACAACACTCACCTATTCCTGAGTTGCCTATAAATACCTAGTCCGGGTATCACTTTAAGGACTTTTGACTCGAGCGAGAACCTGACCAGTGTCTGTCTTCTACCGGAACTTTGTACTTTCAGAACGTCTAATAGAAAGAACAGACTGTGTTTAATCGTTGAATTCTGTGTTGATCATCTGAGATTTGTCATAATGGATTCCGCACTTTAGACAAAGTCGATTCATCTTGTTCCTTACGATCAGATCCTGTGCAAAGGGACCAACATAACTCTCTCTCTCTCGAGCTCATGCAAGCTCTACATTTCAAATGATATCGAACGACTATTTATACAAACACTGCCTACACTAATCGATGGTCATGTGTATGATCGATAATACTTGTATGATGGATCGATAGTCTTCATGTTTATGTGCTACACATCGATAGTGAATATGTTGTTTACGTCAACAGTTGCATGCTTTCGTAATAAGCTTGATGTGTATGCATTCTTTAATCAACAATATGTATGAAGAACTTTCTAATTCAACTTTGTTAATGCCACCATGATGATGTCATGTTGACGTCATCATCATCCAACCATGTCGTTCTTGTATCCTTGTCATTTGTATCTCATTCTCCGAGTCACACGACGAAGGAATGTCGTTGACTTCAATCTCCAACCGAATCGAACCGAACCGAGCTAGATGCACACAAAAGTGCATCAATAATAAATTCTAAGAAAATTTTCACTTTTATAATCCAAGTAAAAATGGATGCACACTATCACAACCATATACATATTCAGATTTGAGTTTCTACCACTTACGAAATTACAATTTTCAACCACTTAGAGCATACGGAATACCCTAGTGAGTGTGAGGAACCCCTCCACATTAGCTCACAGTGATGTCAACATCCCGCCAAGTAAGTGTGAAAAGATATTCTATGGGTGAGCACATGTTGTGAAGGGAAAACTTCATCTTGCTTCTAACAATAAATTATGATAACAGGGCAATTCATTTTTGGTTTAGTATTTCATTTGTAAAATATTGGATTTTAAGAGTTCAGCCCCACCAATTTGTAGTTTGAGAGTCTGCCCCCCATTGAGTTTTCGTTCAAGCTCCACTACTGACACTTGGTATTAAGTATGTCCTCCACCTATGAGTGTGAGGAGGGATACATCTTTGGTAAATGTGACACCTACATAGCACTCCTCGCCCTCACCCTAGTATGCCAGATAGGCTTGGGGGATTTCATCAACATGGATACACACAAGGTTTCTCCATCATGGATAACTATGTTTGTTCCAATTATATTATGTATAAGTATGATGAGAATGGTTTTTAACTTACACCTTTAAATTATTTTTTACCCTAATTACATCTTAATAGATAAATATCAATCCCTGCTAATTTTCTTGGTCAAATATTGAAAATTCGATGTTGTTATTTTGTTTCCTATTTTTATATACAATATATCAATATATAGTAACATACATCTCACCCATCGGGGAAGAAACAATTTCCCTCACATGGCTCTGGCCCTTTAAGTGTGGCCATAAATCCAGCCAGGGCTTTACCGATTTCATCGGCAATCAGGGTTCGAAATTTATCTTCTTCGTCCTTACAGTTTTGGTGTTCTAAGTCGTCACCATCGTTTTTCTTACTTTCTTCGCCAATATTTAGGCTTGCCATAAGTTTAACTAAAATAATATAGCCATTAGTAAAAATTTTGAGAACTTAGTAGCAAATTTATTCATTTGCATCAGATCTTGCAGAGCTATATACATCCGATTCACTAGCCTCACTTACCGTAGTTGGTAATGGGCTTTAATATAAATTTAGCTATGTAGCTCAAAGGATTATAGTTCCTCTCCTTCCACACAGTTGGGATTATTTGGAGATTAGCGACATGTTTTAATCAACGTAATCCATATAGATACGTATTCAACGTATTTAAAATAAGTAATGTCACATAGTTGGACTAAGATTTTTTCCTTTCCACAAAGTCGGGAATTAGTTGGAGATTATGAGATACGTTTCATTCAACGTATTTAATATGGTTCCTCTCCTTCCACATAATTGGGATTAGTTGGAGATTTGGAACAAATATTGTCACGTAGTTGGACGAGTGTTTTCTCCTTTCCACACAATTGGGAATTAGTTGGAGATTCAAGTTACGTTTCAGTCAATGTATTAAACATGGTTCCTCCCCTTCCAAGCAGTTGGGATTAGTTAGAGATTTGGAACAATGATCCTCTCATAGTTGGACGAGAGTTTTCTTCTTTCCACACAGTTGGGAAATAGTTGGAGATTTGGAACATGTCTTAGTCGATGTTTAGATATAGATACTCTCCTCAGTTGGAGATTTGAGATACGTCTTAGTCGACGTTTAAATATAAGTCCCTGTCCTCAGTTGGAGATTTGGGAATACGTCTTAGTTGATGTTTGAATATAAGCCCCTCTCCTTAGTTGGAGATTTGGGAATACGTCTTAGTTGACGTTTAAATATAAGTCCCTCTCCTCAATGGGAGATTAGGGAATACGTTGCAGTTGATGTTTAAATATAAATCCCTCTCCTCAATAGGAGATTTGGGAGTACGTCGTAGTTGACGTTTAAATATAAGCCCCTCTTCTCAGTGGAAGATTTGGGAATACGTCGCAGTTGATGTTTAAATATAAGTCCCTCTCCTTAGTGGGAGATTTGGGAGTACGTCACAGTTGACGTTTAAATATAAGCCCCTCTTCTCAGTGGAAGATTTGGGAATACGTCGCAGTTGACGTTTAAATATAAGCCTATCTTCTCAGTGGAAGATTTGGGAATGATTAACATCGCATAGTTGGATGAAATTATATCTCCCTTCCACACAGTTGGGAATTAGTTGGAGATTTTAAGATACGTGCTATCACATAGTTGGACGAGAACACCTATAGATTATTAAGATTTATATTGGTGTGAGGGAATCAGTTTTCCACTATTATCACCCTTTTCAACCACTACCATTGGTGGGAATATACATTTAAGACAGAGTCTTTTATCATGGTCTATTTACTAGTCTTAATCACGTAAGACTAGTAGACCGAATAAATTAAGAAAGAAATTTATTTTGCTTGATTGCTAGCGGTCCTTCGACTAATTTGCCTTCACCTAATAGATTTGGCACTTGTAGTCCTTCTCCTTACTCATAGTTGGGATTAGTTGAAGATTCCATGACACGTCTCAGTTGACGTTTAAATAAAAGCCCTTCTCTTCAGTGGGAGACTTGGGATACGTCTCAGTTGACATTTAAATACACGCCTTTCTCCTCAGTGGGAGATCTGGGATACATCTTAGTCGATGTTTAATACATGCCCTTCTCCTCAAAGGGAGATTTGGGATATGTCTCAGTTGACGTTTAAAATACATGCCCTTCTCCTCAGTTGGAGATTTGGGATACGTCTCAGTTGACATTTAATACATGCCATTCTCCTCAGTGGAAGACTTGGGATACGTCTCAGTTGACGTTTGAATACATGCCCTTCTCC
The DNA here is from genome assembly GCA_030545235.1 of Helianthus tuberosus. Classification (NCBI taxonomy): domain Eukaryota; kingdom Viridiplantae; phylum Streptophyta; class Magnoliopsida; order Asterales; family Asteraceae; genus Helianthus; species Helianthus tuberosus. Next base: position 93,439,593 of record CM060411.1, read on the forward strand.
TCAGTGGGAGATTTGGGATACATCTCAGTCGATGTTTAATACATGCCCTTCTCCTCAGTGGGAGATTTGGGATATGCCATCTCATAGTTGGACGAAAATTTGCACTTTCGCAACCACTCATTGGTGGGAACATGTGCTTTTGGCCTTCGTCTATTACGCAATTAAGAGATCTGTTTGATAAGGTAGGAGCAATAAATGTGACCTTCATATCATTTGAAGAAAAATAATAAATTGGGCTCCATAAAATTAATGATTTTTCTTATGGCAGTGATATCTCCAAAATATATTAGATGCTTACTATTAGATGATATCAGCGCAATATGACCGTTGGGAGATCTTAGTGGTTCCATGCATTAAACCTTCATACTGGCCAGGCATGAAATCAATCTATGGGACACACTAAGATACTACCAATCATCATATGGCGCTTCTATCATACTAAGTTTAGCATTTGTAGTTGCTAAAATCAATGAAATAAAAATCATTGTCGTACTCCAGATGGAGAAATTGCTGGTGAGAGTTGCCGAATTTATATAATATAATATACCCAAATGGGTTTGAGTAATCGAGTTCCAAGACTCGAGATTTTATGCTTTAAGCAAGAACCAGAAAAAGTGATTTCTTTTTCCGCTTATTCTCTAGAATGAGAGAATATTTGAATCAAAGAATAGAAATTTGGTGCAAAAGTGCACGGATATCCTTGCCATGATACGGCTTTCCATAGTTGATGCTGTTTCAATCAGCTGGTGAGATTTTGTGAGTGCATATGTCTATCGCTTGCGTCAATCACGTAATGTAGTTGAAACGAATAAGACAAGACTGGTGTTGAACTGAAGAGAGTATGAAGTGAAGCTTAGGCAGCTTTGTACGAAGCCAGTAGTTTCGTACGAAGGCACCACATCAGCCTTCGTACGAAGGTAGGAGCTCTATATATAGTGGTCTTGTGTTTGTCATTTTTAACTTTTTGAGCAACTTTGAGGCAAAGCTCTGCTCGTTTGTTTTCATGTTATTATACTGTCAAATCAGTAATAGAAAACATTGATAATTACATCGGAGGGTTTGATCCACACACGTATTTGGATTCCGTACATTATACGTGTTCGTACACATTCAACGGAGAAGGAATCGATCACGATCCTGAATTTCACAAGTGGTATCAGAGCAGGTGTTTGATTGCATGGATTGAAGACACGAAGATTTATGCTTCTACATCAGATTTAGAGCTGATTTCATCTTCTTCATCACACATCTTCTTCTACTCATCTTATTCTCATTTTCTTTAAACTTTAAACTCAGATCTACGGAGATTTAACGGTTAAAATCGGCTAGATTTTTGATATAACGTGTGAAAACCAGTTTTAATCAATCCTAGAAATTTTCAAATTAAATTTCGCACAAAATCATAGTCAAATCAGTGAAAACCCATGGAATACATGAACTTGTTCATCGCAGCGTAGCTTCGTACGAAGCCATACATCCGTAGCTTTGTATGAACTCTCGAACCCAGTAAAAAATTGTGTTTGTAAATCTGACTTCGTACGAACTCACATTTGTCTGAACAGTTTTTTTCCCAGCCTCGTACGAAGGCATCATCCAGCTTCGTACGAACGCACTGTCTTGTTTGATTTTCAGATTTGATCAAGTGTTTGTTTGATTGTTTTTGCAGGAATCATGGTTGAAGAGTTTTGCAACACATTTTACAATGCGTTCACTTCTGAGACATCAGAAACAAAAACTGTTACACCGAAAGCATTTCAAAAACCATTACTGATAACATAAATAATGATAATGTTTACGGAAATCACCAAAGGCCACTTAAACTAATGAATATCGAAGATTATCATTGGTGGAGCACACGTTTTGAAAATTGGGTGAAGGCTTATGCCTATGAGAGTTGGATTATGATGACTTACGGATTTAAAAAACCTGTGAATGATCAAAATGTATTACTTCCAATTCCAGAATATTCAAAAATAGAGAGAGAAAAACATTCTGATGAACTAAAAATGGTAACATTATTACAACAATCGGTTAGAGTGGATATTTTTTTACTCCAACATGGCGAAACTTCAAAATCGATGTGGGAAGCTCTAAAGCTGAAAGCCGAAGGCGGCAAAGACATCAAGAAAAACAAAATCTCTTTGCTGAAAAAGGAGTTTGATCTATTCAGATGCATGAAGGGCAAGACTGTTAGACAAATGATTGAAAGATTTTGTCATCTGAAGATTGAGTTAGAGATATTTGGAATCTGCAAAGACAGAGAAGAGATTGTTGATAAACTTGTCGAGGCATTACCTTATGAGGAAGATTGGAAAACCTTTGTGATTGTGTTGAAAAATGATATCAAGTTTGATGAAATGACGTTGGATGGATTGATTGAGAAACTGGAAGGATATGATATAGAGTTACAAAAACAAAAAAAAATGTCCAGTTCCAGTTATCAACAAAATCTTGATCTGTATTACCGAAGAGGTATGCTGCAGAACAACAAATCTCCAAAGATCAGAACAACATTCAGTGCAGAAAATTCTGGTGATTCATCGAAAAACAAGTCTCCAAGCTATGATCCAGGATATCATTCATCTTCTGCATCATCCAAATCCAATCAAAATCAAGACTGTAAAGATTCTCCGCATTTGAACACTGATTTCGCTAGGCAGCACATGAGTTTCTTAGCTTCTATTCTGGGATCTTATGAGGGTCTGATTGATGGGAAAATAGGCAATCCAAACATGACAAAGGAAGACTATGATCAAGTAGATCCAGAAGAGATGGAGCTCATGGACATTCGCTGGTGCATGGCAAGCGTCATCAGGAGGGCTCAAAGGTTCATGGAGATTACTGGCAGGAAGTGTTTGGAAGGCCCTGATATGAAGATTGGTTTTGATAAAGCTAAAGTTACTTGCTTTAAATGCAAACAAAAGGGGCACTTCAAAAGGTAATGCACAAACAACAAAGCTGATGATAGTGTGAATCCTTTTCATGACGATTATTACAAGAAAGCTATCTATCATCACAATAATGAGCAACCGACAAGAAAGCAGATTGAAGAAGGATCATCTAAAGAGAAGAAACAAGCTATGTTAACACTTCATGGTGATATTCAAGATGATAACAAGTGGAGAATTCAAGAAGATGAAGGGTTTAATTGGAATGATTATATTAAAGATGAGAGAAAAGAGAAATGGTCATTGGTTGCTGAGATCAAAAGAAGCCGAGAAGAAGAAGAGGCACAAGGTTATTTGAGTCATGTATACGATGCTTACAAAGAAGCAAGGTGGGCAAAAAGATGGGATATAGAGAAAGAATGCTATGTTGATCCAAAAGGAAACCCAACAGTTGACCCTGATGAGGTAGATTTTGAAGCATTAGTTGCTGCAATTCCAACTGTTGGTGTTTGGTGTCGAGGGCTCAGAGATATTCCACACTACCGAGAAAAGGTAGAAGAAGAAATAAACAAAGTGATCTATGCGAGCTTGGAAAAGAAGAAGAAGACAGTGGAGGAGATTGTGCTTGAAAGCAAGAAGATGGTGAATGAAGTGAAGAAAATAGCTGATGAAAAGCTGGAGAAGATGGTTGATGAAGCTGTTGCTGGAGAACAGCAAGTGAAAAAAGCCGATGCGAAGGCAGAAGAAAAAGTTACTGAGAAACAACAGAATGTTGAGGAAGATCAGAAGGCAAAAGAAGCCACGGTGCCTAATACTGAGGTAAAAACTCAATCTGAATATTCTGAAATGTTAGATAAATATGTTCATAAAACTGATGAGCAGTGCAAGAAATGCATGAAAACGTGCAAGGCTTGTACTGAAAAAGATGAAAATCTAAGATCTAGAGAAGTTGAATTTACTAAAATAGAAAAGATTTTCAAAGGAAAATGTAATGAAATGCTAGAAAATGAAAGATTTTTGAAAGAGAAAGAAAAGGAGTTAGCACAGAATTGTGAAAACCTTGAAAAAGAAAACGAAGTTTTAAAACAAAAGTGTTTAGCTGAGTGCAATAAATGTATTCCAAAGGATAAAACTATTCAAGAATTGCAAAATGAATATTATGGAATGAAATTGTCATATCACACGGTAAAAGGAGCTTATGAGATTTTGAAAAGTAAAGTCACAAATCTGGATAATAGATTGTCAGCATGCCAAGAAACAACTAGATTTCTTGAAGCCAGTTATGAAGGAAAACAAAAGGTTTTAAATAACTATATTGATTAAGTTGCTAAACTCAAACAAGAACTGGCTGAAAAAGAAAAATTAGTTAATAAACTTCAAAGTTATCATGCTTCTTCATATATTCTGGAACGTATTTTCAACATCACACCGGATGGTAAAGAGTCTGAAATGAACAAAAAGGGAATTGGGTCAGAATACCATCAAGTTCCACCACCGTTGGAGGATAATTATACATTCTATGAGGGCAAAAAGGTGGAAAAAGCCATAAACATGGTTGACCAATTACCTGACAACATCGATGTGACTTACACCAAATCTGATGATCTTGATGATTCAGAGGTGGTAGGTAAGGTTGTTGAAAGCGTTCTATCAGAGGAGTCTACAAAACAGATAAGTCTGAATCACACGATGAAAATGAGGGAAGTGTTCATGATAGTATCTTAAAAATTCAAAATCTGAGAAAGATGCGAAGGATGATTCGACAGGATTGGTTTATACCATGATTTGATTAGACAAGTTATTATCAGATATTGAAGTCCTGATTCAGAATGTGATTTTGGATAAGATTGATAAAGTTTTCAAACTGGTAGAAATTGAAAAGTCTGAAATTTCAAAATTTGCTGGAAAGACCAAGAAAACTTTTTATCACAAACCTAGTTACAAAAAGAAAAACATGAAGGATGGGTTAGGTTATGAAAGGAAACAAAATCAAAAGAAACAATTTGGAAAGAAAAATCTTCATAAACAGACGAACTTTGTTCATGGAACAAGTTCTGAGGAATAGAAAGAACGTCAATTTAGACAATAGTCTAACGAAGAGTTCTAAGCTCAAAAGAAGAAACAACAACAACAGGTTAAAGATGTGTCAAAGAGGACATGCTTTAAGTGTGATCAAATTAGACATCTTGGTCGCAAGTGTCCAAATCCGAAACCTGTGGATGTTGAAAATAAAAGGAAAATTGAAGTTGAGAAACAGAAATCAACCAAGATTGAATCAAAACAAACTTGGAAACCGAAACCAAAGACACCCAGAGCTGAGCCTAAACAGATTTGGAAACAAAAGGTTGATTTTCAAAAGTCAAAACAAACTTGGAAACTAAAAACATCCAAGTTTGAATCAAAACAAATCTGGAAACAAAAAATTGATCCAAGATTTTATCAAAGACAAGTTTCAAAAGGTCAAATCTGGGTGGTCAAACAACAAAAGTGACACACCCTCAAATTACCACTTAGGGAGTGTCTCTGTTAGGCGTGTGACCACTTGTAATGAGCCACCAATTACATTGAATCCATAAGTTTAAAATAAAGTTTCATCATTTAATAGTAATAAAATCCAAACATAAGTAATTCGAAAACCATCAAGTTCGGCGGAAGCGTTAACGTAACATAATGTAAATACTTTCCAAATAACCATAGTAAATAAATGTTTGATAAATAAACCCATCAATGCAACCATGACCACTCACGCCCTCCAGCCAGCAAGTTCCTGTTCCCAAGTACCTAACGACCTGCGAGCATGTAACAAGTGTATCAGACAAAGCTGGCGAGTTCACAGTTTTAGAAAGCGTTTGTTACCAGTTGTATGTAAAACAGTTCACTGACAAATGCAAGTAATATTGTTAATATCTCAATTCCGAACAAGACGGCTCCTGAAATACATGACTGCCCTTCCCACGTACTCCTATCTAGTACTGGGCCCCGACTGGGTCATTAGTTCACATCCGTCCTATCTAGGAGCGGTGTGAGGGTGCCAAACCTAAGTAGCGCTACCAACTAATACCCGTTACCCTCCAGGTAACATAATAAGGGACTTACAAAAATGATAGGTGAGAATATTAACCAATATACCCGTTTTTACCCAAACCACTGACTGTCCCCAACCACTGGGACGCATGCTCGAATGTAGTGAACTCACCTTTGGTTTGCTCGGTAAGATTAGTTACCCGTTCCCAGTTGATCAACCAAACCCTATCGTGGTTACCGAAAACGGTCAGTTTCTTATACACGTAAATCTCGTATTCTCTTCGCATGTTATCCAAGTAGTGAACAAGTATAGCACATATTATCAAACAAGTATATCAAGTATCCGGGCCATATGTTTATTCACATTACAAGTTCATATCTCACAATAGCATATACTAACAGTTCGGTTCTCATACAAGTATGCGTGCAAGTTCACAAAATACACAATGAGCAATTTGGGTCACAAGTAATTTCATAACACAAGCATACTAGGCTAACAATATCCTGTCAGCCCATTACGGCTTTCATGGCAGTGTGCGGCCCATCACGAAGTCACAGCCCAAGGTAGACATGAGACCCAATGTTTAATGAAGTGCAACTTGGGCTTTACCCGCTCAACTTAACAAACTCTTTATTACTCATGCTATAGTGATTCATGCATTCTCATTCAGTACATAATCCAAGTAAGGGTGCGGCTGAACCAGTTTAGTGACCCGTTACGTGATTGTGCGACTATGTATTGAGTGGGTAATCATGCTTCAATGTTTGTGCACATGCAAGTTCAAAGGTGTGTATATGCTAGTGTGTGAAAAGGTTATTTTTATTTATTTGACATGCACCAAGGTAATGCACCAGATGGATTTTAAATACATATGTGTGTGACATACACGTGTGCGACTCAAGGCGGAAGTGTGCAAGATTGTTGCCATATGTCATTATAACCGTCAGTTACAACCCTTTCGAATTTCAAGGACATCAATGATCAATTATTATATCAAACTCATCCATTGTTACATAACACCGAATATCAATTAATTATATTGTCACATGCAAACTGACAACTATATAATTCACTTTACATCAAATATGAGAACGTCCTTGTTGTACCCTAGGCATGTACGGTTGTACATTCGTGAAACCCAGATCCTATATATGATGTCATACCCATGCTTATAAATCAACGGACTCTCATATTCAACAACACTATTCATCATCATTATCCATTCATTAGAGATCATGATTCTAATCCATAGTCGGTCGTCTATGTGCACCTAATAACATATTTGCAGCATCATATTTGACTGACAAGAACTCCAATCTTCTCAAACAATCAGTTACGTGACATCGCATTACATAAACATCATAACATGTATTAATAGATTCCAGCAATTTGCTAATTGTTATGCACATTAGCCGTGCCTCGGTTGCAAACAAAGCAGTCAAACAACATCAGGTCTATTATCATTATTGTTTACACAATACATGCATATCCGATTAAGGTTTATACATCCATATACATACATAATTCACTGCATCAGATCGCACATATACCAGATTATCAAATAGAGATCCATATAAACATGGTTCAGTTTACAATTCGCATATATCATGTATAACTTGATCGCTATTAACATCTACCAAGCATAAATATCAAATAGCTTGCGAAAGAAATCACTAACCTAACAATATGATCGGCTGGAATAATGATTCACGAGAAGGGAGGGGTCTGCTATGCCGTCGCACACACAAGGGAAAGAAGTGAAGCTATTAGGGTTTGATTCATCATGTGTTAAATTATACAATATGCATGGAACTAATCCCATACACAATCGGTATAGAGTGGGCCGAGCCCACTTAATCCATGTTTTAGTATACCATATGTTTGGGCCGAGTACACAAGTCAAATGGGTTAGATAATGGGCCAAATGTACAATAAAAGAATGATGGCAGCCCAAGTGTTGTAGCGGTAGGTGCGGCCCAGTCTACTAGACACATTACGAAGCCCACTTACATCCCACGTTAAGCGATATATTAAAAGCACGTTAAGTGTTATAGCGTTAATCAGACTCTCTAAAATGAGAGACGTGTAAAGAAGAAGTATTGAGGGATCAGAAACTGAAAGATACTAATCTGGAAAGTTCGGGTTGTCACATCATCCCCAACTTAAAAGAAATTTCATCCCGAAATTTGACAAGTAAACCAAAAATAGCAAGATGTTAACTCAGGATGGCTGTGGAATTTCCGCGGGTACCACATCATCCCTAACTTGAAAGGGAATTTCGTCCCGAAATTCACCAGTTGCATCCGAAATAGATTGGTCAGTTGGGAATAGATGAGGATACTAGTGCTTCGTCTGTTATTTGTGTTCCCACGTGAACTCCGGTGCACGTCTTAAGTTCCAACGAAATTCGACTGTGTTAACGAACCTGGACTCCCTCGTCCACGTTTTCGGTAGACCCCTTGGTAACTGCAACTTGTCTAATGAAGGTATCACAAATGTTTCCTCGGACAAACGCTTCCATAGATTTGAGTCATAATGACACCGTGAACGTTACCCAATCCGTCGGGTAACTCGGGTTTGTGAGCCATGTCACCGATTCGATCCAGATATCCAAATTTCCCAACGTATCGTAAACTAAGCTTGCCACATTTTTCATAGTGTACCGCACCCTTCCAGGGTGAGACTTTCGATTACGATACGTCCGCCTACAACGAACTCCCAACGTTTCCCAAGCTTATCAACTTTCCTAACAGTCACTCGTTGCAGCCAAATGATTTCCGATCTGAGCAATCTTCCCAAGAGTTTCGACTACAAGTCCTAGGTTTGTGATTAGGTTTTCATCCACCCTAATCCAACAAAGAGATTAACGTTACTGCCCATGCAATGCCTCAAACAGAGCTGTCCGAATACTAGAATGGTGACTGTTGCCGTAGAACTCAACCAAAGATAAATGTCCTTCTAATTCTTACTAAAGTCAATCACACACATGCTCGCCGTATGTCTTCGAGTGTGAAGATGGTCCGTTTACTCAGATCGTTTGTCCTACAGTGACAAGTAATGCTCATGTGTAGACGTGGGTCCAGGGTATCGTGTATTGCCTGTCATAAATCAGGTATAGCTCAAAATCAGAAGTAACGGGAGTTGGCACCTCGTGCCTAAAAGCCGCCTCTCTCAGAGGAACATTCACAGCTGTGAAGACTCGTCAGTTTCCTTGGTTGCAAGAAAGCGTGCTGGTAACGTGAGACAATCAATGATCACCCAGGTTTTATTGTTTCTGTTTCGACGCTTCTGGTTGCTGATACTCCACCTTGACTTTCCCACAGCCAAACATTATTCACATACCTTTCCAGGTGGGCTTTCATGCCCGGTCACCAATACAAGATTCACAGACCCTAATGTCTCTCATCATAACCCAGACGAGTAGGATATCAAGGCCGGTGTGCTTTGCTCTACACGAGTTCCCTACAGTTTCCATATAATAAGATCCACATTCGTTCCATGAGGTAGCGCATATCGTCCGACCTGCCAAAGGTTGCTTCTTCATGCCCCACATGGGTTCTACTTGAAAATCCACTTCCTTCAGTTCTCCTGTCTGAACAGAGCGAGTTTGATCAGGTGGGTTAGAGTCGATAATGAGATGCAGAGCTCGTGCACATTCGAGTTTCGCAGTCGTAATCATCCAAAAATTCCATCCAGCGATGCCATAACTGATTTATCTCTTTCGAAACCAGGGTACACGGGAGGCCCTTGTGATCGGTCTAAGTAATGCATTCGGTACCGTCCAAGTAATGCCTCCAAGTAAATCCAAAGACCACGGTTTCCACCGCCGGTTGTGTGTCGTGTAGTTCCCCTTTGCAACTCCATTACGTAGGTCGTCACTCCCTTGTGTTGCGTCGACGTGTAACTAGGACTCTGATTCGAACCATAATGATATACCACTGAATCACCCACGCCGTCGGGTAAAGACGACGCTCAATGCCTTGCAGAGTTGGGATTCGAAAGCTGAAAAGACGTCCTCCTGTTCTGTCTTTCACGAACACAGCACCCGACTGTGCTAAAGAGATTTAAGCTGCGCGACCTTCGAAAATCCTGTGATTAATCTGCGATAGTATCAAGTGAGACCAAGAAATTGCTGTATCCTCGAAGGACTCTTTGGGATCGATCAGTTCCCAACCAAAATGGGCCTTAGCGAGATCCACGTTCATTCCCACTTTGTTGAATATATGATCCCAGGTGTAGCTCTCGAATCCAGATGTTACCCTTAACAAGACTTCGCGCGGAGTGACTCCTCCCTTAAGGGCTCTAAAATAAGATACAGATGTCGTTCCATGATGTCCCTTCCTCCTGGAAATGACCTAAAATGTCATCAATAAACACGGTTGATTCTTGTGGTCCATAAGCTGCTGATGTGTTGATTATCTCGATGGTCATGGTGTACAAAATTGCACTAGCCGCATTGTGTTTGATATGTCGTTTCAGGAACATTCTCCCCTTGGATTTCCATCTGATAATAGTTCGCTCGTAAATCAATCCTCGAATGAAAGCTCGTCCCTTGCAATTGGTTGACAGGTTGTCAATACATGGTCGAGGCAAACGGTTCTCGACTGTCGCCTTGATGAGTTCTCGATAATCAGTACACCTACGAAAAGGCTTATCCTCACGGATATAACTAGGGCTCCCCAAAGCGAAAAACTAGGTCTGATAGAACTCCTGTCCAACAGTTCTTGTAGTAGCTTAGACAGTTCTTGCAATCCTCCCGGTGCAAGGCGGTAAGAGTACGAGTCTTCAGAGCTGCCTCTGGCGTGAAACCAACTGAGGTTCCGACTAACAGTTGTGGAAGTAAACCTGAAAGTTCCTCGAACAGCACACTGAAAGGAGTCACGAATAATCGGTGGATCCCCGATCCTATTTTCCTTAGCCTTAACATTAGTAACTGTAGCCAACATAGCGGGGTAGTTCCTCCGTAGACACTTCTGGGCTCTTATTGCAGAATTGTTACTAGCTTTTACACAACTCTGATATTCTAGAACAGATGACTATTCTTTACTAGGGAGAGGGGTACACAAAGTTTTCTTTTCACATAGTATATCTGCGCGACGTATGGATAACCAATCCATACTAACTATTGCATCAAACTTTCAAGGGTAGTAGAAGGAAGGTCGACGTCGAATACTTGTCCCACAAGGTCGAGTTGCATCCCAACAATCGTATGAGGTTTCAGTTGACTTGCCATCAGCCGATTCCACAGCAGGTTCGGTTTCAAGAAGCATCAGAGTCAAGCAGAACAGAGCCGAAATGATTAGTTACCCAAAACATGCACACTACCATGTTTTTATTACACCTGGCGTTGCCTACGCCAATCCTAAACGCTCTCCCATGAGCATCATTTCCAATGTCTGTTGGTTTCGTTACGAGCATTTCTAATACGGCCGTCGTTCCCTTGGTTGTTGTCGTGACTGCTGCCTCTAATGTTGTTGCTTGAAACAGGGCCTTACGGTCTTTAAACAACAGGGTCCATCCTGGCTCATTCCGTGTCGCGTCCTAAGACACTACTCACTGCGTGGGAGGTTACTCATTCCACCCTACAATCAGTTGCCATCGCTTACGTCCTGTTTGATTCATAAGAGTTGACTCCCATGAGTCGCTGACTAGGGTTAAGGATTCAAATGGGAGTCAAATTGCTGATGTTCGTTGCTGGAAATCGGGGTCGTCAAAATACTGAGGTCGGTAAAGTGCTACACTTATCCTCTTGCCCATCAATGTTGCAAGTTGTTTGACTAATACGCGGTATGCTGCGAGAGTGTTGCAGAAGTGATCACACTTCGGAGTCTAAGACGTCAATACATAGAGTACCAGCAAACGAAGAGAAGTGAGAGATATATAGACCAATCATTCGACGCTGCGACATCCAAATCAGGGACATTCGTACTAGTACCTAACATTCTACACAGTTCGTTAAACGTTCAGATGAGTGCTCAGGTAATACTCGATAGCATCGAGATTTGAAAGGATTCAAAGAGGAGTGAAAAGATCACGTTCAAAGGAGACAATCACTGCTACGACTCCAATAGACTGTTGTATTTCACATCGATCAAATAACGGAACGGAACCCCTTTTTCACTTGTTAAGCCTCACTGGGACTCGCATGCACCCCACATTATTATTATGTGTGCACCCACAATAATATTGTGATTTGCATGCTCATCTCAGCACCTCCTAACTCATGTCAAATGGTTCCTCAAACTCGAGCAGCAAACAAGAACATCACAAAACACGAGTCATGAATGTCTAAGGAAACACCACACTACCAATCACATAACACATGCAAGTAATGAATTCATACTATTGTGCTAAACGTGCAATCACATGCAATATCATATGTAAGTGTTCACTAGTTATGCAGTGCAATGAGTATACAAGAGATGAACCTTGCAGTCTGGAGCTGAGTGTCATGGTCGTATTCAGAACTTGTTCGGTTATAGTCTGGTTTTATAAAAACGTTTTAAAACCAAGTTCACTATAACCAGTGGCTCTGATACCAAACTGTCACACCCTCAAATTACCGCTTAGGGAGTGTCCCTGTTAGGCGTGTGACCACTTGTAATGAGCCACCAATTACATTGAATCCATAAGTTTAAAATAAAGTTTCATCATTTAATAGTAATAAAATCCAAACATAAGTAATTCGAAAACCATCAAGTTCGGCGGAAGCGTTAACGTAACATAATGTAAATACTTTCCAAACAACCATAGTAAATAAATGTTTGATAAATAAACCCATCAATGCAACCATGACCACTCACGCCCTCCAGCCAGCAAGTTCCTGTTCCCAAGTACCTAACGACCTGCGAGCATGTAACAAGTGTATCAGACAAAGCTGGCGAGTTCACAGTTTTAGAAAGCGTTTGTTACCAGTTGTATGTAAAACAGTTCACTGACAAATGCAAGTAATATTGTTAATATCTCAATTCCGAACAAGACGGCTCCTGAAATACATGACTGCCCTTCCCACGTACTCCTATCTAGTACTGGGCCCCGACTGGGTCATTAGTTCACATCCGTCCTATCTAGGAGCGGTGTGAGGGTGCCAAACCTAAGTAGCGCTACCAACTAATACCCGTTACCCTCCAGGTAACATAATAAGGGACTTACAAAAATGATAGGTGAGAATATTAACCAATATACCCGTTTTTACCCAAACCACTGACTGTCCCCAACCACTGGGACGCATGCTCGAATGTAGTGAACTCACCTTTGGTTTGCTCGGTAAGATTAGTTACCCATTCCCAGTTGATCAACCAAACCCTATCGTGGTTACCGAAAACGGTCAGTTTCTTATACACGTAAATCTCGTATTCTCTTCGCATGTTATCCAAGTAGTGAACAAGTATAGCACATATTATCAAACAAGTATATCAAGTATCCGGGCCATATGTTTATTCACATTACAAGTTCATATCTCACAATAGCATATACTAACAGTTCGGTTCTCATACAAGTATGCGTGCAAGTTCACAAAATACACAATGAGCAATTTGGGTCACAAGTAATTTCATAACACAAGCATACTAGGCTAACAATATCCTGTCAGCCCATTACGGCTTTCATGGCAGTGTGCGGCCCATCACGAAGTCACAGCCCAAGGTAGACATGAGACCCAATGTTTAATGAAGTGCAACTTGGGCTTTACCCGCTCAACTTAACAAACTCTTTATTACTCATGCTATAGTGATTCATGCATTCTCATTCAGTACATAATCCAAGTAAGGGTGCGGCTGAACCAGTTTAGTGACCCGTTACGTGATTGTGCGACTATGTATTGAGTGGGTAATCATGCTTCAATGTTTGTGCACATGCAAGTTCAAAGGTGTGTATATGCTAGTGTGTGAAAAGGTTATTTTTATTTATTTGACATGCACCAAGGTAATGCACCAGATGGATTTTAAATACATATGTGTGTGACATACACGTGTACGACTCAAGGCGGAAGTGTGCAAGATTGTTGCCATATGTCATTATAACCGTCAGTTACAACCCTTTCGAATTTCAAGGACATCAATGATCAATTATTATATCAAACTCATCCATTGTTACATAACACCGAATATCAATTAATTATATTGTCACATGCAAACTGACAACTATATAATTCACTTTACATCAAATATGAGAACGTCCTTGTTGTACCCTAGGCATGTACGGTTGTACATTCGTGAAGCCCAGATCCTATATATGATGTCATACCCATGCTTATAAATCAACGGACTCTCATATTCAACAACACTATTCATCATCATTATCCATTCATTAGAGATCATGATTCTAATCCATAGTCGGTCGTCTATGTGCACCTAATAACATATTTGCAGCATCATATTTGACTGACAAGAACTCCAATCTTCTCAAACAATCAGTTACGTGACATCGCATTACATAAACATCATAACATGTATTAATAGATTCCAGCAATTTGCTAATTGTTATGCACATTAGCCGTGCCTCGGTTGCAAACAAAGCAGTCAAACAACATCAGGTCTATTATCATTATTGTTTACACAATACATGCATATCCGATTAAGGTTTATACATCCATATACATACATAATTCACTGCATCAGATCGCACATATACCAGATTATCAAATAGAGATCCATATAAACATGGTTCAGTTTACAATTCGCATATATCATGTATAACTTGATCGCTATTAACATCTACCAAGCATAAATATCAAATAGCTTGCGAAAGAAATCACTAACCTAACAATATGATCGGCTGGAATAATGATTCACGAGAAGGGAGGGGTCTGCTATGCCATCGCACACACAAGGGAAAGAAGTGAAGCTATTAGGGTTTGATTCATCATGTGTTAAATTATACAATATACATGGAACTAATTCCATACACAATCGGTATAGAGTGGGCCGAGCCCACTTAATTCATGTTTTAGTATACCATATGTTTGGGCCGAGTACACAAGTCAAATGGGTTAGATAATGGGCCAAATGTACAATAAAAGAATGATGGCAGCCCAAGTGTTGTAGCGGTAGGTGCGGCCCAGTCTACTAGACACATTACGAAGCCCACTTACATCCCACGTTAAGCGATATATTAAAAGCACGTTAAGTGTTATAGCGTTAATCAGACTCTCTAAAATGAGAGACGTGTAAAGAAGAAGTATTGAGGGATCAGAAACTGAAAGATACTAATCTGGAAAGTTCGGGTTGTCACAAAAAGACTTCTGTGAGTGAGAATAGTAAAGAAATGTATTTGTGAAAAATGATAAAGATTTTCCGAAATTGAATAATTCTCCGTGTGTCACTATACCCAAGGTCAAACAGGCCTGGGTTGCATTGTTCAAGTAAATGAATAAGTTGAATGTGCAGGTTCTCTTGAAGACAACTGATTGTCAACAAGAAGAGTATCAGAGCAGCCTGGCACAAGAGGAGGAGGTTGCTGATCCCTACATCTGAGTAATAGGGAGTTTGTTGTTTTTGTACATAAATAAACCATATTAAAAACCCTAAAAATCGAAAAATTAAAAGAAACCAAAATATGTTTTTATTTCGTCAAAAATTGAAAAATGAAAAAATATGTTTGTTTTTTAAATTTGCTAAAAATAAAAAATTTTCAAAATATGTTGATTGAATACGCCGAAACCCTCACGGCTGAACAAATATGATTATTTCACAATTGAAAATGGTTTTAACATTGTTAGATAATCAGTGTGTTGTAAATCATGGGGGTACTTTCGGCAAAACAGATCATGAAAAGCTGAAAATTGATGGCAAGATGAAGCTATCTACATCGGTTATCAAATTTTGTTTAAATGTTTTGAATTTTAGGGGGAGTAAAAATTTACAGAAAATACAATAACATTTTGAAAATTTGAAAAGCCAAAAACAATAGAAAATTCAAAATGAGTTTTGTGTAAAAAGAGGAAATGATAGTACATCAGTAGGCAATCACAGTACGCTAAAGAAATGGAATGTTAAATGTGATAAACGATCTCACTGATGATATGCCAGTAGGTTTTACACATTTAGTAGATTGATTTCGAGATATAAACCTAAATATCAATAACTTGCTTATCTCGTGGGGAACATCTCTCGGATATATGGGTAACTGTCACACCTCGACCGCGTAATACAACAAACCGCGGCGGAAACGTCGGGGAGTGTCGTAACATAATCATTGTTTCACAACACATGGATATTGAAGTTATGTTTTATTGAATCATTAAGTGCTTAACATTGTCTTAAAAGTAAAACAAACAAGTTCAACATATTATCTTTCTTGTTTTAAGTCACTAAGGCCTCGTCCATTCCTATGTGAGCATGCATCCTAGTCATCAAACAACAACACCTGAAACATATGTGAAAATAAAGTCAGCATAAAAATGCCGGCGAGCACATAGGTTTTGTGAGTGTGTCAAATTCATGGCTTGTATACATGTTACAATCCCTCATACGACTACTAGAGTCGATATTTGAAAATCTTGTATTGAAAAGTGTTAGGTATTGTAATATGATTAACCAACCTAAACAAGTTGGTTAAATATTTATGAAAACCTCGTTGCCATGAATACTGACTAAAACATTTGTTTTTGTAAACAAATTGTAAATCGTTCTTGTAATAAAACTCGTATGGTTTATATCATTTAGTAAACATCGTTGCGTGTCATCATTTGAAATTAATCGTTCAAGTGAGCTAAATAACGCCACGGAATGTAATATGATAAAAGCACTTATATTAAGAAATACCAGCGGCATATCTACCATACTCTTATCACATTACACCCGTCCCGTTATCTATTCACATACCAAAAACCAATCGTTCCATTGTACTTGTTCTCAATCGTTCGTGTTATCAAAACCAATCGTTCAAATCGTTCAAATCATTCGTGTTTTAATTGTGAAAACTAACTTTTGGTCGTTTTTGTTGAATACATTCAAACCTGTGTTCTGACTCGACTATACCACCAACGGTATCTTTAAATCGACTAACAAACCACCAAAGGGTTTGTTAAAATTCATCAGGTTCTGTCGTTACCCATAATACCCCATAACCATGGCGATAGTCCGATAACAGGATTTGTCAGATCTTATGGTACCATAACATACTACTGGTCGGCTTGATCATTGTTAATGAATGTCATTCTTGTTATGTACTAACGCACCAACAAGTTCGTTCACATTATTGAAATCGTTATGTTTAATATAAACCATAGCATTTGTTTTGAAAACTAGAAATCGTTTAGCACATATGAATCACCCCAAAACAATTGAAAGCAGTAAAATAGGGGAACTATGTACTCACTTGAGATTGCAAGGTATTCTCGATTAAGTGAACTATCAAGCTCGGGAAATCAAGGAATCAAGTGGCACCTAGTATCGGATCACTAAGTTAATAATCGGGGCCTAAATCGGGAGATTGGGTAGAATGAGGTCTTGTAAACCTAATGAGTGTTGGAACTCATAAGATATGGTTTAACAAAGCCTGCATTCTGATTTGAAACCTATCCTAAGTGCTTATGACCCGTTATGACCCGTTAAGGTAGTCTACTCTACTTTAACGCGTCATTTGCGCAAAAGCGCATTCGAATAGCGTAACTAGTCCTATGACAAGTATTATATTCCCTAACATATTGCATAATTAGTTTAAGTGTCAAAATTTAAGTTACATATGCTTAAATTCAAATTATGCATGAAAAGGGTATTTTGGTCATTTTCCTAAGGCATATAAACTACCTATCATACAACTAATCAAACTAAGTGACCATAAGGTATAACCTCGGAAGGTTATTCCCTATACAACTATGGTCACAAAATATGTTTGGTCGGATCCTAATGATCGACCAAACGGGTCGGGTTCAATAGTCTAAGCGGTTGTCAAGACCGCTTGACTTACGACCCTATATAAGCACTAGACTAAAAGTGACGAGTTAAATATGTTAAAACATGTTTAACTAAGTTAGAAAACTGATTTGATATCAACACAAAGTGTTTTGATACCCGAAAATAGTTTCATCACAAAATGCACATAATCGTGCATTTTGACCGAAACTTTGACTCGTCACTTCGACTAGTCAACGTGGTAATCAGTAGGTATAGTCACAAGGACTATAACCATCGTGATTACGCTCACGTTGCAAAGTTCAAACGAACTTTGTCTTGACCAAATCATGGTCAAAGCTGAAAGTCAAACACTGTTTGACTTTCTTGCTTGAAATAACTTAACAAGCATGAAGGAACACTTACAAGAGTCCAATGCTTGAAAAGAGGACTAAGAATGCTCAGGTAGGTGGCCTTCAACAATGTGATTGCCTCCACTTAGAGCAGATTAGAGAAGAAGAAGCAAATGAGCAAGGAACCATGAAGAAACCCTTTGCTATTTATAGGAATTCAAGTACCACAAGATCATTCCAAGTGTTTTTGAGTTGATCAAGGCATGATCATCACCCTACACATGTTAGGATATGATTTGGCAACTTGGGGAACACAT
Source organism: Helianthus tuberosus (assembly GCA_030545235.1). Lineage (NCBI taxonomy): Eukaryota > Viridiplantae > Streptophyta > Magnoliopsida > Asterales > Asteraceae > Helianthus > Helianthus tuberosus. Next base: position 93,458,010 of record CM060411.1, read on the forward strand.
AAACCAGCCCATAATATGCAAAAACCATGTTTAAAAACCAATTCAGCAGGCTGTTTTGATAATACAATGAATCTGCCCAGCATCGTTCCTCGCACCCCATGAGAGACTTAGGCTTGTCTCTCGCTCCCCGCTAGAGACCAAAATATCAGAAATGTCAGAAATGGTCCCTGCAGCCTCTAAATTTGTTTTCCGACGCGTTTAACCCCCGTTAACCCAATTTCAAGGCTCTACAAGGATGTTAAAGCACAGGGGGCTTGGAAAATGCTTGAAAATATCACGGATGTCGGTTCATTTGGTCGTATGATCGCGTTATTCGGTTAATTACGACGAAACTTGAACGGACGCGAAAACGATCCAAATTACGTGACGAATGGTATTTTTGCATTCCTATCACTAAAATATAATATTTTAGTGATTACAAAAATATTTGGATGTCCGGAAATGGTCAGAACGCAAGATATGCGCGTATATGCAAACTTACATAGTTTTTGACGCTTTTAGTCCCTATGATCAAATAACGCAGTTTCGCATACTGAACCCCTCAAAACTTATTTCTAAGCTATGTTAAGGGTATTTAAGGTATGTTTAACTTGTTTTTGCCATACCAAACCCTTCAAAACTTATTTCTAAGTTATGTAAAGGTTATTTAAGGTATGTTAAGCATATGTCACTATTCCGGAGTGTTTGTCACGTTAAACTGATTACGTTTGCATATAACTTTCTGGAAAGCGATTAAAAAGCTTGAAATCGAACAAGAATCAAAACGTGTAATTGTCATACACAAACAAACAAACATTGAGATCAAAACACATTGTTTCATTGATAATTGATATTGTTCTACATCGTACAGTGTTTACAGAGCACAAATGTCACAGTCTCCCCTACTTTAGTAAATTTCGTCCAGAAATTTTAACTAGAGGAAACTTGTGAAAACAAATGTGGATATTTTGCTTTCATTTGGTCCTCACGTTCCCAAGTAAACTCTGGGCCACGCTTGGACTCCCAGCGAACTTTGACTATTGGTATTCGTTTGTTCTTTAGTCTCTTGACTTCTCGGTCCATTATCTCCACAGGTTTCTTGACAAAGTGCATTGTGTCATTAACTTGAATTTCGTCGAGTGGAATGTGAAGATCAGTATCGGCTAAACACTTTCGTAAATTGGACACGTTGAATGTTGGGTGAATATTCCCAAGTTCAGGAGGTAGCTCAAGTCGATAGGCAAACTTTCCGATTCTTTCAACAATCTTAAATGATCCAACATATCATGGTGCAAGTTTTCCTTTCTTTCCAAATCACGCCACTCCCTTCCAAGGAAATACCTTGAGTAGGACATGGTTTCAGACTTGAAATTCCAAGGGCTTACGTCACATGTCCGCATAACTATTTTGACGGCTTCCAGCTGTCAGAAGATTATCATGAATTTTCTTGACTTTATCCGTTGTTGAGTTCAGGTTCTGTAAGCTAAGCTTCACTGACCTCATTCCAACAGACAGGTGAACGACATTTTCGACTGTATAAAGCTTCGAAGGGCGCCATATTGATGTTAGCATGATAGCTATTGTCGTAAGAGAACTCGATCAATGGTAGATGCGAATCCCGATGACCACCAAAGTCTATCACACATGCTTTTAAGCATACCTTCCAGTGTTTGTATCGTCCTCTCAGATTGTCCATCCGTTTGGGGATGATAAGCAATGTTTAGATTCAGTTGGGTTCCATAGCAGATTGTATGGTCTTCCAAAAGTGAGATGAGAATTGATCATCACGGTCAGATATGATGTCCAAAGGAATACCATGTCGAGGCATAATCTCATCAACATAAATCTTGGCGAGTTTGTCAGTAGAATGATTATTTGCAATTCGGCAAAAAGTGTGTTGATTTTGATAGACGATCAATGACTACCCAAAATGGCATCATGACCCCTAGATTTTATAAGGAGTTGTGTTTCATATCCCCAGTGGATATTCTTGAGAGGCGAAAATGAACGGATAGTTTATTTTCCTTAGTGGATACTATATCGGAAATGGAAATGATTATAGATGGCCTTTGTTTCTTGTTTAAGTTATACATGTGGGTCTGGATAACATAAAATTCTCAAGAGTGTCATGAAATTGTCAAAGTGATGTCCTTGTTTGTAGAAGAATGTGAAGAGCGTGTGAATTTAACAAGGAGTTGGAGTTTTGAACAACGAATAGAAAGGATGTTTCCAATGAGGACTATTATAGGAAACTTGTGTGTGCTAGAATTTGGAGTCGGAGAGTATAACAACATCGGTCAAGGTCCAGAAGTTCTAGCAACTTAAATAATGCGATGCTTGCAATGTAATAAGAAACACCTATCACATTGTTCTCGTTTCGTTATTCTTTTCACTATAAGTTCTTACACATGACAAAACTTGTTGTGGTTTCTGTGCACTGAATTCCATAATTATGTATGCATCCATGATTACGTAATTCCTTGCATAGTCCGCACAGTTTATTTCATAATGTGTAGGGGAAAGAATCAAACGAATAATATGGTGATTATTTGACTAGACCACCACAGGGTCTCTTTAAATAGATCCACAAAACAATCTCTTCAACTAGATCAACACATGATCTCTTTAACTAGATTGACGAATCAATCTCTTTAACTTTGGTATAGTACTTTTAAAATCCAAGGGTCTTAACTATTGCATAGAAGCCCATTAAGGATTTAAGATAGTACTTTTCGATATCCTTCTAAGAATCCATCATATGAAGATATGGAAGATTCTACAAGAATTTGGATAGCGAGCATTTGGATCACACATAAACACATAAACATATACTCACATAATCACATAATCACATAATTGTCAACTTGTTATCAACTTGTTATCGATGTGTACACATGCATTTAAAGTACACCAGAAATCCAATCAATGGACTTTAATTAGTACTCTAAACATCCTCAAGAATCTAACTATGAAGATAGGAAGGTCTCATAAGGATTCGGTTTTGTCCTCATTGAATCGTAACATACGTATTAAAGCACACAAAGAATCCAATTAAGGACTTTGATTTTGCACTTTAAACATCCATAAGGATCTAACTATGAAGATAGGAAGATCCCATAAGGATTTTGGAATTCATGTAGCAAGAAATGTTTCGAAACCTTGTATTTAGGTATGCTGAGTCAACATACGAAGTAAAGTGTTTATGACATCAAGGTGCTAGATATGCTAAGTCAATATACGAGAAGAATGTCCTTGAAACTATGCATGGGATCTTTGAAAATACGTCTTTGAAACCTTATGTAATGTTCTTGAAATCATGTACTAGGTGTATTAGGTAAATATGTTTATAAAATGTTTTAAAACCATGTGAGATGATTTTGAAATCATGTATGAGGTTTTTGAAAACATGTATAATCTTTTTGAAATCATGCACTTGGTATATTAGGTAGATATACTATGTTAAAATGTTTTTAAACCCTATGAAATGTTTTCGAAATCATGTAGGTTGTCTTTGAAATCATGTACTATGTATTGTCACACCCCGACCGCGTAAAACAACAAATCGCGGCGGAAACATCGGGGCGTGTTGCAACAGAATTAATGTTTCATAACCATGGATACCAAAAAGTGTTTAGTTTTATTAAACATTGAATAATTACATTGTCTGGAAATCTAAATACATAATTTAAACATAGTCTATCATTGTTATTGAGTCACTAAGGCCTTGTCCAGTCCTATGTGAGCATGCATCCTATCAATCGATATCTTTCAACAATACCTGAAACATATGTGAAAACGAGGTCAGCAAAGAAATGCTGGCGAGTACATAGGTTTTGTGAAAATAAGATTCATGACTTCTGTTTTAAGAAAATGTTTAGTCATGAACCTTGTAATTTGCTTTGTCTTTGTAAATCATTTGAAAAATAATAAGTTCAGGTGATATGTATAAATAAGAGAATAATGCATGATTAAATGAATAACCATGTAAAATGAGTTTGTATAAGATAAGTTGTTTGTAAATAAATGTCTTGTGAAAAGTATGTTACTTGTATAAAATGTTCTATGTCTCAAACTGAAATGATTCAAATAACGCTACAATATGTAATACCATACAAACACTTATATATAGGAAGTACCAGCGGCGTATCCACCATGCTTGTATCATATTCCACACGCATTGTTACTTAATCACTTACTCAAACCAAACCACCAAAGTAATGTTCATGCCCAATGTAAATCATGTAATATGTAACCAAAATGATATGTATGGCTAGTGAAATGCATCAACTAAACCATGGATGAAATGCACAAAACAAAGCGTTGAAGTAAAACTTGGTTTAAATCAAAGCTATGTTTTGTGTAAATGCATGATCAATGTAAATCATGTAATATGTAACCAAAACCCAATCGTATATCGCTTTGAAGCCAATCGTTTACCCAATCGTTAAATTCGTTTTAGGTCGTGAAAACTACTTAAATGGTCGTCTCGCTAATAACATTCAAACCTTCTTGACTCGCATTAATAAACCCTTACCAAAGGATAGATTAACAATTCGCATTAATAAACCCTTACCAAAGGATAGATTAACAACTCGCATTAATAAACCCTTACCAAAGGATAGATTAACAACTCGCATTAATAAACCCTTACCAAAGAGTAAATTAACAATTACAGATTCAGTCGCTACCCACAACACCCACACATAACTACGGGTGTAGTAAATAACGGGCCTTGTCAGATCCTATGGTACCATAACCTAATACTGGTCGGCTTGATCATTGCTAATGAATGTCATTTGTTATGTATATACAACCAACAAGTTTGTTCACTTTTTGAAATCGTTATTAGTTTTGTATAATCGTTTTTGAAACCATCGTTATAACATCGAAGATCGTTTTGATACCATCGTTAAAACCTTGAAAACATTTAGCACATATGAGTCACCCCAAAACAATTGAAAGCAGTAAAATAGGGGAATAATGTACTCGCCTGATAATGCTTGGAGGTCTTGAACAACAACCAAACAAAGCTAGAGGGAGCACGGAATCAGTCGGCAATCTAAAACTATATAAATAAACCGGACTTAAATCGGGAGATCGGATAGGATGAGGCTTGGTAAACCAAATGAGTGTTGGAACTCATATGATATGGTTTAGCAAGGCCTACATACTACAATGAAACCAAACCTAAGTGCTTTCGACCCATCACGACCCATTAAGGTAGCTTATGCTACTTTAACGCGTCGTGCGCGTGAAACGCGTTCGGACCGCCTAACTAGCCCTATGACAAGTGTTATATGCCTAAACATGTTACATAATCAGTTATGTGACAAAGGTTTAGGTTACATATGCTTAATTACCAATTATACATGAAAAGGGTATTCTGGTAATTTACCTAAGGCATATAAACTACCTATCATACAACTACTCAAACGATGTGACCATAGGGTATAACCTCGAAAGGTTATTCCCTACCTACTATGGTCACCTAATGTATTTGGTCGGATCCTAATGATCGACCAAACTGGGTCGGGTTCGAAGGTATAGGCGATTTATTAGATCGCCTACCCTACGACCCTAGACAACGTGGTAATCAGTGGGCATAGTCCCAAGGGACTATAACCAACGTGATTACACTCACGTTGCGAAGTTCAAACGAACTTCGCATTGACCATTACTGGTCAACGCTGAAAGTCAAACAAAGTTTGACTTTCTGACTCGAAAAGCAATAAAATAAGGAAAAGAATGAAAGAATACTTACGAAGGTCCCCGAATGCTAACCTCGATTCAAAAATCTCAGGTATGAAACAATAGTTTCAACTTAGAGTTTCTCAAATCAAAGTTCTTGTAAGTTTTGCATTGGGGTGATGGGGTATTTATAGTTTTTGGGTAACCGTTAGGATCGTTTCATGGAAAACGTGCCTTAATCCCATCCGTACATGTGTTGCAAAGTTATGGTGCCTAAATTCAATCCTTATCATCTGACTAAGCAATTTAGAATGTGTGGTTGAGGATTAAACAGCTGCAATCTGATGTTAAATACACTTAATCTGGTCTGGTTAGGCAGTCGCGTAGCGCGACTGGTAAGCCTATAGGGCTCGCGCTACGCTAGCACCCCCCTGAATCAGAAAAGTTTCAGAATTGGCAGAAATGGTCCCTGCACGTGTTTAAGGCCTTTTTCGATGCGTTTGAACCCCGTTAACCTCATTTCAAGGCTCTAAAATGAAGTTAAAGTATAGGGAACTCAAAACATGCTCAAAAATATCTCAGATGTCGGTTCGTTTGGCCGTACGAACGCGATGTTCGCTTAATTACGACGAAATGCGCACAAGCGCGAAAAACGATCCAAATGACGCGACGAATGGATTTTTCTTATGGCGAACACTAAAATATAATATAGTCATGATTACATAAATTTTTGGATGTCCGGATGTATTCAGAACGTAAGTTATGCGCGAAAATGCAAACTTGTGCACTTTTTGACACTTTTAGTCCCTGAATGACCCAAAAGTTTATTTTAGCACACCGAACCCCTCAAAGCCTATTTCTAAGCTATGTAAAGGATATATATGGTATTTTTAACTTATGGTCATGTTCCGGAATGTCTTTTACAGTTCAAATTGGCATACTTTCGCAGTTTGTCAAGTTTAGTCCCTGTAAGCGAATTAACTTGTTTTAGCCATACCAAAGCCTTCAAAACTTATCTCTAAGTTATGTAAAGGTTATTTAAGGTATGTTAAGCCTATGTCACTATTCCGGAGTGTTTGTTGCATTAAACTGGTTATATTTACGCATCGGTACGCGTATAACCTTCCAGAAAGCGATTTAGAGTTTGGAATTAAACAAAAATTGATATGTGCAAATGATACACATATTTTTACCAATCCCAAGTATGAAATATAATATTTCATTGGTTCGGTATTTGTTTGATGGCCGTGGAGGCACAGGTGTTACAGTCTCCCCTACTTTAGGAAATTTCGTCCCGAAATTTATTTAGAGGAAACTTGTGAGAGCTTGAAAACATGAAGTTGAAAAGATCGAACAATATTGATTAGGGTTCTGAACTTCTAGTAACCTTTAATAACATCATGATTGCAATGTAAGAGGGATACTTATATACAAGTATATGAAGCGTCATTGGTGCGTCCACCGTACCTCCATTACATCGTTCTCATTTCGTTATTGTTGTCACTATCGGTTCTTACACATAATAAATCTTACTGTGGTTACCGTGCACCAAATCTCATAATTATGTACGCGTCCATAATCAGACAATTCCTTGCACAGTTTACACAGTCTATTTTATAATGTGTAGGGGAAAACCAAATGAACAATCCTGTGACGAGTGTGACTAGACCGCCATAGAGTCCTTTTAATTAAATCAATAAATGATCTAAATAAACTATCAAGGAGTCTGTTCAGCTACATTACTAGATGTCGTCCATTAACCAAATTGTGAATCAATCTTTTAGACTAGACCACTAAAAGGATCTCTTATGAATCATGGAGTGGTACTATATAATCCAAGGGTCTTAACTATTACATAGAAACCCATTTAGGATTGAAGGTAGTACCTTTTGAATATCCTACTATGAATCCCTCATATGAAGATATAAAAGATTCTATGAGGATTTGAAAATCGTTTACCACACAAAAACATAGAGGAGAACACATAAACACATATCACATAATCACATAATCGTATACTCGCATAATTGTTTAAATTGACCTTTAAATTTGTTATCTTTGGACACGGGTATTTAATGCATACAAGGAATCAATTCTTAATTGCATCAATTTGGATGGATCCACATGAATACCCTGCTTGTTGACTACATGACCCAAAAACTGAACTCCTTTAAGCCAAAATTTCCTCTTGGAGGATTTAACGAAAAGTTTGTTCCTTCTTTAAGGGTTCCAATGTCAACGAAGGTGTTGATCGGGATCGGCTCGTGATATGAATAGATCAAGATGTCATTAATAACAATGACGAACTGATCCAAATAAGGCTTGCAGACTCTATTTATTAAGTCTTTGAAGATGGCTGGAGCATTTGTCAACCAGAAAGCATGACTGTAAACTCTTAATGGCCATACTTCGTGCAGAAAACCGTTTTGGGAATATCTTCTTCGAGAATACAAAGTTGATGATACCCAAAACGCAAATCGATCTCGGAAAATATGAAACGCTATGCAGTTGATCGGAGAAATCGTTGATTTAAGGTAGGGGATATCGATTCTTGATGGTAAGCTTACTTAGGCTTACGTTAATCGATATACATTCGAAAAGATCCATTTTTCTTTTCACAAGGAGAACAAGAGTTTCCCCAAGGTGAAAAGTTCGGACGGATGAATCCTTTATCAGACAACTCTTGAAGCTGTTTTGATAATTCTTGCATCTCGAACGGTGCAAGACGATAAGATACTTTAGATTTAGAAGAAACAAGTGTTTGAGGTTCTTAGGGAGATCACAGGTGATCATAAAAATGACAGAACCACAAGAGTAGTTTTGTCTTTATGATGACATCATAAGGTTGGATCAAACATTCATACAATTGCATTAGTTGAAAATAAAAACCACAAATTTTTATTTATATAACAACCGCATTGTCTTTAAAGGTTACAAGATAACAACCAGAGGAATTTCAAAATACTAATTGTTCTTCATCATTGATTGCCTCATTGATGTTATACACTCGTCCACGTGCTGGATTCATATTGACGTTGACGTTCGCATTCGGGTTTGCGTTAGCATTTGCATTCACCAGTCTTGGGCAGTTGTGGCGGAAATGACCAATCTCTCCGCAATTGAAACATGAACCCAGTGGGAATCTCGCAGCATTCCCTTGAATCTGAGCTTGAACCTGAGCAGCCTGATTTTGTCCCAGACGACAAATATTGGCCAAATGCCCAAGTCTACCACACGTTGTGCATTTCTTGCAATCTTGTTGTGCAACGTGATGACCGTTGCAACGGGCACAATGTGGTGCGGTACCAGCATATGCCTTCTTTGCAGCTGGCTGTACCGGTGGGTTTTGCAAGTTCTGAGCAGTCTGTGCTGTAACAGCAAAATTTTGGGCACCTTTCCGCTTCTTTGATTTCTTCGAAGTCTCACCTTCCTTACCCTTCTTGTTTTGACCTTTCTTGCTATCCTCCTTGTCAGACCCCTGCTTCTTACCCTTGTCACCCTTTCTGTGTAACTTATTCTTCCGAATCTGCGACTCAGTCAATGTCGCAGCTAACTCGATCGCCTGACGGAGTGTGGTAGGGCTACTACCAGTAAGGATGTCTTGTACCGAGTCAGGTAGGCCGTCGATGTACCTTTCGATAGCCTTGTCGAGTGGGGTAACCATTGTCGGGCAAAGCAGACTCAACTCCTCAAACCTATCAGTATACGCCCTGTGCTCACCACTATCTTGCTTCAACTCATCAAATTCCTTCTCCAAAGCTCGCTGCTCATGACGAGGACAGAATTCCCTCATCATTAGGGCCCTAAGTTCAGACCACGTCTGTGCTAGAGCAACTTCTGCACCACGATCCCTCATAACCCCGTTCCACCATGTGAGAGCCCTCTTCTGCAACACACTCGAAGAAAACTCGACCTTGCGATTGTCAGGACACTGCACGTGGCGGAAAGTATTCACAATGCTCTCGAACCATTGAAGAAGCCCAGTCGCTCCTTCAGAACCACTAAACTTGAGTGGTTTAGCCTGGTTAAAATCCTTGTATTTACACTGTGCGTTATTGTTGTTGTTATTATTGCCGTTGTTGTATATCTCGTGGACTTGGGTTACAACCCCGGGGAGCACAGCAGCCACCTGCTGAGAGATCAGAGCTGCGAGTTCTTCAATAGTGAAAGTCCGAGCATCGGTTCGATCATCGCGTCGAGGAGGCATTGTCTAAAAGAGGAAACATGAAATGAACGAGTGAGAGAATTAGACGAAAAGAATGAGATGAACAAATCTGATGAAAGCAAGGATAGTGGTCATTTGTTTGTTACTACAAAGCAACAAACGACACACAGAACTAATCAAAGTAAATGGGTAAAAATAATGTATCGCGAAGACATGCTCGCCTATAAGTGAACACTCATCCCAAGAATTCCCAGGTAAGCACAACAGGTCTCGCGTCTGATGAGATATATACGAAGTGCTTGCCTAGACAGAAAACTCAGAATACAGGCATTCACCCTTCCAGTTTGCACGTGTTCACATTATTTAAAACCCAAAACTTTGCCGAGATTTTGAAAATTCAAAGGGGTTCAAAACCATATAACAGAGGGTTCAAAACCTTGTAATCAATCATCCTAGAACAGATGATTAGTTTTCAAAGCGGTTTTGAAATTTATGTTCTTGTTGTGGTCGTCGCCTAAGGATAGGTGACGGTATTGTTTTATGACTAAACGCAAGTAAACTCGCGTTAGGGTCCTAAGAAGGTTATAGACTAGGTCAAAGCATTACTAATAACCTAATTCCCTATAACCATTGGCTCTGATACCATCTTTTCTGTCACACCCCGACCGCGTAAAACAACAAATCGCGGCGGAAACATCGGGGCGTGTTGCAACAGAATTAATGTTTCATAACCATGGATACCAAAAAGTGTTTAGTTTTATTAAACATTGAATAATTACATTGTCTGGAAATCTAAATACACAATTTAAACATAGTCTATCATTGTTATTGAGTCACTAAGGCCTTGTCCAGTCCTATGTGAGCATTCTTCCTATCAATCGATATCTTTCAACAATACCTGAAACATATGTGAAAACGAGGTCAGCAAAGAAATGCTGGCGAGTACACAGGTTTTGTGAAAATAAGATTCATGACTTCTGTTTTAAGAAAATGTTTAGTCATGAACCTTGTAATTTGCTTTGTCTTTGTAAATCATTTGAAAAATAATAAGTTCAGGTGATATGTATAAATAAGAGAATAATGCATGATTAAATGAATAACCATGTAAAATGAGTTTGTATAAGATAAGTTGTTTGTAAATAAATGTCTTGTGAAAAGTATGTTACTTGTATAAAATGTTCTATGTCTCAAACTGAAATGATTCAAATAACGCTACAATATGTAATACCATACAAACACTTATATATAGGAAGTACCAGCGGCGTATCCACCATGCTTGTATCATATTCCACACGCATTGTTACTTAATCACTTAATCAAACCAAACCAACAAAGTAATGTTCATGCCCAATGTAAATCATGTAATATGTAACCAAAATGATATGTATGGCTAGTGAAATGCATCAACTAAACCATGGATGAAATGCACAAAACAAAGCGTTGAAGTAAAACTTGGTTTAAATCAAAGCTATGTTTTGTGTAAATGCATGATCAATGTAAATCATGTAATATGTAACCAAAACCCAATCGTATATCGCTTTGAAGCCAATCGTTTACCCAATCGTTAAAACATCGTGTGAAAACCAATCGTTTACCCAATCGTTAAATTCGTTTTAGGTCGTGAAAACTACTTAAATGGTCGTCTCGCTAATAACATTCAAACCTTCTTGACTCGCATTAATAAACCCTTACCAAAGGATAGATTAACAATTCGCATTAATAAACCCTTACCAAAGGATAGATTAACAACTCGCATTAATAAACCCTTACCAAAGGATAGATTAACAACTCGCATTAATAAACCCTTACCAAAGAGTAAATTAACAATTACAGATTCAGTCGCTACCCACAACACCCACACATAACTACGGGTGTAGTAAATAACGGGACTTGTCAGATCCTATGGTACCATAACCTAATACTGGTCGGCTTGATCATTGCTAATGAATGTCATTTGTTATGTATATACAACCAACAAGTTTGTTCACTTTTTGAAATCGTTATTAGTTTTGTATAATCGTTTTTGAAACCATCGTTATAACATCGAAGATCGTTTTGATACCATCGTTAAAACCTTGAAAACATTTAGCACATATGAGTCACCCCAAAACAATTGAAAGCAGTAAAATAGGGGAATAATGTACTCGCCTGATAATGCTTGGAGGTCTTGAACAACAACCAAACAAAGCTAGAGGGAGCACGGAATCAGTCGGCAATCTAAAACTATATAAATAAACCGGACTTAAATCGGGAGATCGGATAGGATGAGGCTTGGTAAACCAAATGAGTGTTGGAACTCATATGATATGGTTTAGCAAGGCCTACATACTACAATGAAACCAAACCTAAGTGCTTTCGACCCATCACGACCCATTAAGGTAGCTTATGCTACTTTAACGCGTCGTGCGCGTGAAACGCGTTCGGACCGCCTAACTAGCCCTATGACAAGTGTTATATGCCTAAACATGTTACATAATCAGTTATGTGACAAAGGTTTAGGTTACATATGCTTAATTACCAATTATACATGAAAAGGGTATTCTGGTAATTTACCTAAGGCATATAAACTACCTATCATACAACTACTCAAACGATGTGACCATAGGGTATAACCTCGAAAGGTTATTCCCTACCTACTATGGTCACCTAATGTATTTGGTCGGATCCTAATGATCGACCAAACTGGGTCGGGTTCGAAGGTATAGGCGATTTATTAGATCGCCTACCCTACGACCCTAGACAACGTGGTAATCAGTGGGCATAGTCCCAAGGGACTATAACCAACGTGATTACACTCACGTTGCGAAGTTCAAACGAACTTCGCATTGACCATTACTGGTCAACGCTGAAAGTCAAACAAAGTTTGACTTTCTGACTCGAAAAGCAATAAAATAAGGAAAAGAATGAAAGAATACTTACGAAGGTCCCCGAATGCTAACCTCGATTCAAAAATCTCAGGTATGAAACAATAGTTTCAACTTAGAGTTTCTCAAATCAAAGTTCTTGTAAGTTTTGCATTGGGGTGATGGGGTATTTATAGTTTTCGGGTAACCGTTAGGATCGTTTCATGGAAAACGTGCCTTAATCCCATCCGTACATGTGTTGCAAAGTTATGGTGCCTAAATTCCATCCTTATCATCTGACTAAGCAATTTAGAATGTGTGGTTGAGGATTAAACAGCTGCAATCTGATGTTAAATACACTTAATCTGGTCTGGTTAGGCAGTCGCGTAGCGCGACTGGTAAGCCTATAGGGCTCGCGCTACGCTAGCACCCCCATGAATCAGAAAAGTTTCAGAATTGGCAGAAATGGTCCCTGCACGTGTTTAAGGCCTTTTTCGATGCGTTTGAACCCCGTTAACCTCATTTCAAGGCTCTAAAATGAAGTTAAAGTATAGGGAACTTAAAACATGCTTAAAAATATCTCAGATGTCGGTTCGTTTGGCCGTATGAACGCGATGTTCGCTTAATTACGACGAAATGCGCACAAGCACGAAAAACGATCCAAATGACGCGACGAATGGATTTTTCTTATGGCGAACACTAAAATATAATATAGTCATGCTTACATAAATTTTTGGATGTCCGGATGTATTCAGAACGTAAGTTATGCGCGAAAATGCAAACTTGTGCACTTTTTGACACTTTTAGTCCCTGAATGACCCAAAAGTTTATTTTAGCACACCGAGCCCCTCAAAGCCTATTTCTAAGCTATGTAAAGGATATATATGGTATGTTTAACTTATGGTCATGTTCCGGAATGTCTGTTATAGTTCAAATTGGCATACTTTCGCAGTTTGTCAAGTTTAGTCCCTGTAAGCGAATTAACTTGTTTTAGCCATACCAAAGCCTTCAAAACTTATCTCTAAGTTATGTAAAGGTTATTTAAGGTATGTTAAGCCTATGTCACTATTCCGGAGTGTTTGTTGCATTAAACTGGTTATATTTACGCATCGGTACGCGTATAACCTTCCAGAAAGCGATTTAGAGTTTGGAATTAAACAAAAATTGATATGTGCAAATGATACACATATTTTTACCAATCCCAAGTATGAAATATAATATTTCATTGGTTCGGTATTTGTTTGATGGTCGTGGAGGCACAGGTGTTACATGTATAATGTTATGAGAACCAGAATGTAGTGATATGTACTAAGACATATCGCATAAGACCAATTAAGGATTATGAAAAGTACCCTTAGATATCCCAGCAAGAATTTAAAGTGGTACTTCGAGTATTAGTCAAGAGCTATAACTTGTACCTTGTACTTTGTTTCTTTAGAAGAAACAAGTACTTAGGATTTTTATGGAGATCGTGATCGATCATAAAAATGATAGAACTACATGAGTAGTTTGTCTTGCAAGGAACATGGTTCTTTGGTGTCCGTGTCGGTATCGTTAGGGTATGCCATACATACACGTATTCATATTGATATTGTAAATAAAATGGAAATGACCAAATTTATTTATGGAATAACCAAGGTGTTTCAAGAGTCTTGGAAAGTAAATAGAAAACATAAAAGTTTAGGTGTTTAAAGCTGCATCGTCTCTAGCGCGTGTCTCATTAATATTAAATGCTCATCCACGGGCTGGATTTGCATTAACAAGCTTTGGGCAATTGTTGCTGAAATGACCCATCTCACCACAGTTGTAGCAAGAGCCTGGTGGAAAGAGAGTTTGTGTTGGATCTGCTTGAAGTTGAATAGGGTTCTGAATAGCTTAGTTCGGCGTAGTGGCTAAACGGCAGATTTTTGTTGCATGACCAATAAGTCCACAGTTTGAACATTTTCGGCATTGGACACTGGCATAGTGATGAAGGTTACATTGATTGCACAAAGGAGCTTTTCCTTTGTATGGTTTCTTAGCTGGTGGTGATGCCACCTGGTAGGTCCCACTTGATTTGGAGCAATCGCTGTAAGATTCTTTGAAGCTTTACGCTTCTTTGATTTTCTTGAAGGCTTGGCTTTTGTCTTCTTTAGTGCCTTGTGGATGGTTTCATCATTGAGATGAGATATGGCGATAGCTAACTCAATGGTCCCACGGAGTATTATGCTTAGTTGTTGGGCAATTGTAGCAGCCCGTTCGGACCAATGAGTATCGATGTGATGAAGAGGCATCCTAAACATAGTGGAAAATATGAGAGAAAACAAGTGAGATGTTATCAGATAATCAAACTAAATGTTAAAAAATATCGAAGAAATACGAGGATTGTGACCATTTATTTGTTAACTAAAACAAACAAACGACACTGTGACTAATCAAAGTAAGCGGGTCATAATAACGTATCACGAAGATATGCTTTAGCATATAAGTGGACACTCACCCCAAGAGTTCCCAGGTAAGAGTGACTGGTCCGATAATGCGGATTTGTACGAACACTCTAGCCTTAGACAGAAAACTCGAGGTACAGGCACCCACCCTTCCAGATTGCATGTGTTCACATTATAAAGACCCAAACTTTGACGAGATTTTGAAAACACCAAAGGCTTAAAAGCCTAAAACAAATCATCTAAGGATAGATGATTTCTTGCGATGATTTGAAAAATTTTGACTCGAGAGAATGAATTGTGTTTTGTTTTTGTTAATCACCTAAGGATAGGTGATTGGTATTGTATTAAGAATCTAAACGCAAGTT
Source organism: Helianthus tuberosus (assembly GCA_030545235.1). Lineage (NCBI taxonomy): Eukaryota > Viridiplantae > Streptophyta > Magnoliopsida > Asterales > Asteraceae > Helianthus > Helianthus tuberosus. The sequence goes on from CM060411.1 coordinate 93,473,476, forward strand.
TCTTGCGTTAGGGTCCTAGGAAGGTTATAGACTAGGTCAAGAGCATTACTAATAACCTAATTCCCTATAACCATGAGCTCTGATACCAACTCTTCTGTCACACCCCGACCGTGTAATACAACAAACCGGGCCGGAAACGTCGAGGAGTGTCTGTGACAAATGGCAATTTTCCACATATCCGTACAATGATAAACAGTAATTTGTGCTTAATGACTATGCCTGATTTGGATTAATGACATGAATGATTTTCTGATTGTTTTCAAATATATACAAGTGCATTACATCTTGCAAGATTATTTATCATTATTGCATGCAATACAATGTAGTACAATTAGTGCACAGAACAAAGTTAGCACAGTTATCAGACAAACTAGAAGAACAGACGGGAGTTCAGTACTCAGACAGACATGATGTTAAGACACAAAATGAGCCCGGAACCAAGAGTTACACTAGAATAATGTGTAGGAAAGTAGGGATCCTAAAGCTGCCTTCCTAGTGATAGTTTAAGTGCCGGAAAGTGACCGAAACACACTAAAACGGCAGAATTATGTAGAAAACAATAAAATTCAGCAATTTTTAGCTTTTTTAACAACAAAATACAAAGCAGAATTATGGTATATTGGTCTAGAACACCTCCCTAAGGTTCGGGAATCAAAACTGTCATGAAAGACGACATAAAGCACACTAAACTGCGTAATTTAGCACTTTAATGAACCGGTAACCAACCGAACAACCGGACACTACCCGAAACACCAAATTTTCACTAGAAACATTGTTTTAGTGTTACGAAGCTAGTTATGGTCACCGAACATCATAACTCATCCTATAAACACAAAACACCTAAAACACTAACTAATTCCCTTAAAACCTAACTAGTTTGCTAACTAAAGATTAGAACTCAACTAACACCCCCCCCCCCCATAACCGGTTCTAGACATGGGGGCCCACCCCATGATTTCTTTTATATATTTTATGGGATATGTAAGGATATTTTGAGACATTTTAACCAATAGTTCATGCAATGTTGGAGAAACTTTTTATAAAAACCTAAAGACTAAACTAATCATCGTTCTCACACCTTAAACTCACAACATACACCCTCCATCTCCCTCTCTTGCTCTCGGCTCAACCACCATCCATACACACCTCCATTTTTATTCCAATATCAAGCCTTCTAAGGTGATTCAAGGGTGCAAGGGACATAGTTAAGAAGCTTGGAAGCTTTGGAGTTTGAAGGACCATCACCAAGAGCTTTTATCCACCTCCTACATCATCATCTTCATCATTAGTTTCTTCCCTAGCCTTTGAGCAGTAGTAAGCTTCTCACAACTTGATTTTACTTCTAACTTAAGTGGTTAAAAAGTTATGTAATATGTTAATCTTAAGAAACTCAAAGAAATATGAAGATGATCACTAACATAACGCTTAATAACATGAAAATCTGTAGGATCATTTTCTGACCCGAACGAGTCGATCAGAAGAGTTTTTCTCAATACGAAAGGCGGAAACAGACGTATCGAGTTCAATTCAGCTAGAATATCACTTTAAACTGTCTTTAGATTGATTTGACAAAGTTTTACAGTGAGTCGACACTTCGGCAGCACTTCGGCTCTCTAAACCGGAATCTAATTTCATGCCAAATGACACAACACTATCTAGTATTTATAGGCATGGTAATTTCGCTTGAATTAGCCCAAGCGGAATTACTTTCAAACGAAATCAGAGATTTCATGTGAAATGACTTGGTGATTTCGTGGGGAATTACAACTTGTAATTTCGTGTGAAATTACCTCACAACTTATTTTTTACATTTTTCTCTAACAACGTGCCCTGATCTATCTAATACAATATAAGACTCGATACAAGACGAAGTCGACAGACGCATGCACCAACAGACTCCCCCTCGAATGTTGACGAGTCTTCAGTGTCGAGTCTTCAACATCTTCAGTCTTTATCAGTCTTCTCGAACTCTTCCAAAGTATCTAACAATGTAAAACATCCTCAATCTCTGTCTTCTCTTCTTCTCCAGAATCTCGATCTGGCTCTTAACTCACTCTAATTCTCTTGATCAGATCTCTTGATTTCTGCTCAGAATCGAAACCTGACTCTTTCCATACTTCATTCCTGCACAAACTCTACCCAAAAGTAAATTTCACAAATTTACAATTTGACAAATTTATTCTCTGCTTATCACTTGTAAACACAAACTTCATTTGCAAGTTTTGTACAAAATGATTTAACATTTTAATCTCAAATGACTATTTGTAAGAAATACTATTTTTCAAATTTAATTCTCTTTCAAACAGACTCCCCTTACATGATAGCCATCATGTTTAGCACTCGGAATTTTGAAAATCAACTCTTCAACATCAGTTGTCAAAAATCTTTTTGAATTATCAAAAATTTATGCTAAAACACACTAAAAATCTTTTTGTAATTTTTTTTAAAAATTTGTAATAAAATGCAGTAAAGAAATATTTACAGACAATATTTTTGTGAGTTTGTGTAAGAGGATCATATCAGTTTATGAGACAAATCACCAACACCGTTAAGCTTTATACATTTTCTTCTCTAAACGATTCACTTAGATTGTCAGTATACTGATCCACTTAAATTCTTACACAAAGTTCAATTGCTTCGAGATACGAGATTAATGTTTTAGAGACTTAAACTTATTCGCGTGTCCCACCTATTGAATATACTCCCGTAACCAGATCCCAATATTCAGTCTTACAGGTGAGTATACCACAGATGATATCTGTAAAGGGTTAAAATGCGAGGGCCATGAGAGCTCAGGCTATTGCTTCCGCAAAATCAGAGAGATGATGGCTTCGACTTTTGGTGTGTTCCCTTTAGAGAATCTTTTCTTCAACAGCACATGATTAGCATTTTGCAATGTTTCATCATTTTTTGTACTGAGGGTGATGCTATATTTCAAGCAAGCATAAAGTATTATACGGGGACTAGGCCATTGCTTCCGCAAAATCAGAAGTCCCGGGATAATACCCCAGATATCACTGAGTATAAAGACCTAGTATCTCAGAAAGAGGGACCTTTCAAACAAGATTTCGGGGGTTACCCATATATCCGAGAGATGTTCCCCATGATATAAGTAAGTTTGAAATTTAAGTTTATATCTCGTCACAATCTACTAAATGTGTAAAAACCTACTGACACATCATCAGTGAGACTGTTTATCACATTTGATTTTCCAATTCTTTAGCATGCTGCGATTGTCCACTGATGTACTATCATTTCCTCTTTTCTCAACAAAAACTCATTTTTAATTTTATCATGTTTTTGACTTTTTCAAATTTTCTAATGTTTTTGGATTTTCTGAAATTTCTTACTCCCCCTAAAATTCAAAATCATTTAAAGAAATTTGAAAACAAACTGTACAAATAAACTGACAACTGATATCAAATCGCTTCAAATCGCCATCCACTTGGCATAAACAATCAGAACTCCCCCTCTCAACAAACTATTTTCCCATTATGATTTCAAAACACTTAAGTTTGTTTTAATCAAATGGTTTTTCCGGAAAATTAGTTTTGTAGATTTACCACTTGTAGGTTAGGGATTCAATTCATCACTTTGTTCTTTTAACCACTTGAAAACTATGACAATTTTAGATTCAATCACCAAATATCACTTGTAGAAAATCAAGTACAACTTAATGTCCCTGATTTACCACTTCAAAGTCGAAATCACTTTCATGAATTTCTCAAGAAAGATGTCGATACCTCCTTCACACTTACCAACCTGGAAGCTCCGGCAAGTCATACTTCTCACATATGAAAAACAGACATCCAAGTCTGACCAAACTTGGATGTTTCCTCCTCAACTTCACTTGGATAATAAGTTGCCTTTTTAGTTTCATAAAAATCTTTTACCCCTGTGACCTTCCCATCGACCATCTTCCCAAAAATCTTTTTCACATTTCCATCAAAAGCTTTTTCGACATCAAATTCTCTCTTCTCAGAATAGAATTGATTCGAAATCTCAACATTTCCAACTTTTCTAAAATTTTCAGCTCGCAATGGTGGAAAATTGACATCATCCATTGGCGGTACTGAAGTTTCCAATTTTTGAACAACTTGTGGCTCCTCTGACTTTGTGGAATCAGATTCATCGTCGGATTTCACATCAGATTTCTTAACAATCCATTTCTGGTTGTCAAGATTTACTCTTTTCTTGTAAAATCTTTTCTTCGAACATTCACCAACTTCATATGTTGAATTTTTAAAAACTTTGAATTTTTCAGTTGGTGGTTCATTTTTCTCAACAATCTTTTCTTTCAGTTTAGAAACAATTTCCTGTTTGATGTTGGTTGCCACAGGACAGTTCCAGGCAATATGACCAACTTCTTGACATCTGTAACAGGTTCTTGTTTCCTTTCTTTGATAAACTCCATTCTTCTCAAACTTTTGTTTTTCAGCAAAGAACTCTTTGTTTGTTTGCTTCCAGAATGAGCTCTTTTGTTCTTCTTCTGAACTTGTCCCTGAAACAAATACAGTTTTTGATTTATAAATTTTCTCATTTTTTTGATTTTTCGGTGGAATAAAACCCAATCCCTTCTTTTTGTAATTACCGTTATGGTTTGGTTTCTTTTGAAAAACATAACCAGAACTATAACCCTTTTTCTTGTTTAAACGTTGTTGAACTCTTGAGGTGTAAGGTTTAGGTTTTTCATTAAGATTTACATCTTTTATTTCAGAAATATTAATTTCTGTTAGTTTGAAAACCTTTTTTATCATTTCTGGCTTAACACCTCTTATTGGAAATTCCTCATCAGAATATAATTTGTCTGAATCAATCAAAGTATATGCCATTTTGATTGGTTCGTCATTCAAATTAGATTTTGATAACATGAATTCTTTATTGTAAACCCTTTTAACCGACGACTTTGAACTGTTGACCGACGAACTCGAACTTACTGACTCAGACTTTGACTCTGACTCTTCATCCTTATCCAACACCTGATCGACCACTTTCTTTATTAACTCAGACTCATGATCAGTGTCAGACGATGTAAATGTGACATCAATGTTTTCTGGTAAATCATCAGTTGTTTCGGACTTTAACTTTATATTGACAGCCTTTTTGACTTGCTCCTCATTTGGTTTTCTGGGAGAATAACCATCCCAAATCGGAGGCGGACACTTGTTATAATTTGCACTTTGTTTCTTACCAGTATCCTTTTCTTCAGACTTCTTGTCTTGAAAGTCTTCTATACCTGCAACAGTTGGATAAATTCTATCAATCAAATAATCAGAACTAGAATAACTTTGCAGTAAACGTCTGATTCTTTCATTCACTATCTTTTCTGTTTCCAACTCTTGCTTCAATTTTGCACATTCTTCAATGTAATGATTAATTGCCTTCTGCTTTGTCATCATTACATCATTCATCATAGTCAACGCATCTTCTCTTTCAGAGTTAGTCTTTTGTAGACCAGTTACCGTTCTATTCAACACGTCATATGATTCTTTCACATAGTTGAGATTGAACAATAAATTTTCTTTCATCTTATCTTGCTCACTCAACTTCTCATCTTTTTCTTCACACTGCTTGCATGATTCCAAACACTTTAAACAAGGTTTGATAACTTCAACAATCTTTTCAACTTAGACTATCTTCTCAACTTCAACCACTTTCTCAATTTCAACCACTTTCTCAATTTCAACCACTTTCTCAGCTTCAAACACCTTTACAGCTTCAACCACTTTATCAGCAACTTTAACTTCTTCACTTTGTTCAGAATTTTCTTCTTGAACAATACTTTCACATTTCACCTTTTTCTGTTCTTTTGCAGCTCTTCTTTCCTTCAGCTTCTTCAATCTATCTGCAAAATAAAATTCAAAACTTTCAGGAGATAAATGAGCTTTTGCAATATTAATATGCATTTCTTCATCATCATCACTGTCATCAATTGATGATTGATCAAACACTTGTGTACTTTCTAAACTATCATCTGAAGAACTAGATTCATCTTCTTGATTCTTCTCATCTTTAGCAAACACTTCCATCCATTCTTTCATCAAATCTGGTTCTTGAACTATTTGTGCAATGAGAGCGGCTACTTTTGAATCAGGTGGAATATATTTATCCCAGCTAAATCCTTCTGCAACTTTTTCATCATCTTGATCAATTATGCCATAATAAGCTTTCTTATTTGCTTCTATGATCATTTTGGCATGAGCAGTTTGTGGTTCCTTTTGTTGATATGGTTGATGAGTAACTTGTTGATAAATGGGTTTCCGATAGTAATCATCTTTTCCAAACGGATTCTGTGCTCCACTTGCTTCTCGATTTTTACACTCTCTTGAAATGTCCTTTCTCCCTGCATCGAAAACAAGTAACTTTAGATTTATCAAAACCCAAAGTAGAAACAATAGCATCCAGAAAATCATCTCTTCTTGTAATCATCTTAAATTTTTCAGCTCTTCTTAAAACACTTGCTAAACACCATTTGATATCCATCAGCTCCATTTCCTCTGCATCTATCTGATCGTAATCCTCTTTTTTCAACATAGGATTTCCGATCCTTCCAGCAACCAATCCTTCATATGATTCCAACACAGTAGTTAGCAATGACATATGACTTTTGACAACTTCTTCTGAAAAATTTTGACCATTCTGAAGATGCAACGCAATATTGCAATTTAAAATATGACCATTGTTGCTATTTGAGCTTTGAAATTGATGACTTGAGCTTGAATCTTTCGGATTAACACTTGGATATGAGTAGAATCCACTTCTGCTGCTGTTTGAACTTTGATTGATTGATTCAGATGAATTTTCAACACTGAAAGCAGTTTGAATTTTTGGACTTGCTTCGACATTCTGAACACTTCCTTTGAAATACATCTTAACATCTTGTTGTGCACTCGGATTGTTCATTCTTGCAATCTTCTGCTGCTCAAGATCTTGTCCTTCAATCTTTTCGATAAACTGAGAAATTGTCAAGCCTTCATATTCTCCAGTATTCTTTAATATCATAAAAAATGTACCCCACTCTTTCTAAGGTAAAGCATCAGCTAGTTTGTCAACCCATTCCTCTCGATCTTTGTTAATACCTAACAATGACATTTGCCTTACTAAATGACAATATCTTTCAATCAATTTCATTGAATCTTCTCCCGGCAGACTTGAAAATAAATCAAATTCTTTCTTTAACAATGCCTTTTTACTTTTAATCATTTTCTCACTTCCCTCAAATTTAATTCGAAGAGCTTCCCAAATTGAACGTGAAGTGTTATCATGTTGGAGCAAAATGAAGATGTCTTCTTTGATAGCTTGCTGGAGTAAACTGATCATCATCTTTTCTGCTTTATACGTGTCTCTCTCTTTGTCCGAAAATTCAGAAATAGTTTTAATAACTCCCATATCTGTACGAGGTTTCACATACTTTTTCTCTATACACTCCCAAGATCTCAAATGAATTGCTTGAACCCAGTTTTCAAAACGATCTTTCCATCCATAATATTCCTCAATGCTCATTAGCTTCGGGGGTTTTTGCAAAGTTCCAGTTTCGTTTTCCATATTCATGTTCTGAGCAATGGCAGTAGGAGTAGTCGGGGCTGTAGCAAATGCGTTATAAAATTCTTCTTCCATGATTCGGCAAACTTTTTCAAAAACTGACACTTTCAAACGAAATCAAACTCAAGCGAAATCACCTCTTCAAACGGAATACTCTTTCAAACGAAATCACAGTTGAAGCGAAATCACTTGCACAACAATCTCAAGCGAAATACCAACTAACACGGAATCACACTTTTCACACGAAATAAGCTTTCAAACGGAATTACCCAAGCAAAAACTGATTTCGAGCGAAATTAACAGCAACTTCAAGCGAAATTATAATTCCGTGCGAAATTAAGTGCAATTTCAAACGAAATTATGCTGATGTCATCATTTCGGTCAAACTTTTGTCAAATTGTTCAAGTTTTAGCTCGATTTTAGGTCCAATTCTCTCAAGGCTTTGTTAAAACACAATTTCGCATATAATGTGTAAAATTCAAGCCATTTTAAGCATGAAATTTTGTTCAATTTTGAAAAGAAGATGTAGAAGTTAGAAAATCTGATGAAATCAAGCTGAATAAGGTAGAACTCCTCCTCCTGAGCTCTGATACCACATGTAGGATCATTTTCTGACCCGAACGAGTCGATCAGAAGAGTTTTTCTCAATACGAAAGGCGGAAACAGACGTATCGAGTTCAATTCAGCTAGAATATCACTTTAAACTGTCTTTAGATTGATTTGACAAAGTTTTACAGTGAGTCGACACTTCGGCTCTCTAAACCGGAATCTAATTTCGTGCCAAATGACACAACACTATCTAGTATTTATAGGCATGGTAATTTCGCTTGAATCAGCCCAAGCGGAATTACTTTCAAACGAAATCAGAGATTTCGTGTGAAATTACCTCACAACCTATTGTTTACATTTTTCTCTAACAACGTGCCCTGATCTATCTAATACAATACAAGACTCGATACAAGACGAAGTCGACAAACGCATGCACCAACAAAATCTAAGTTGTTTTAGTGTATGTATGATACTTGTTTGTTGATTTCTTGTGAATATGATGTTGATCATCATAAGAAGCTTGCTAGATGATGATTAAACACATGATCTAGCAAGTATAAGGATGGATCTTGAGAAAATTAGTATTGATCATCCTTTATGTGAATCATGAACTTGAAAATGGAGTTGTTTTAGAGCATGATGATTATTGGTACATGTCATAAGTCTTGAAAATGGATGATTTCAAAAATAATATTCTCAAGAAACCAAAGTTATTAACAAGATTTACATGATCATGGTTTTTAAAGAAGTTAAATATGTTTTTAGTGTTAAAACAAGACTAGAAAAGTGTTGGTAACAAGAAGAATACAAGAAGAAATATTTTTAGAAAATCTTCATACAAGTTGTAAAGAACTAAAAATTACAAGAATGAGTTTTATAAAATATAAACCATGTTTTTAGAGGTAACTAAACCTACTAAATAACATATGAAGTTACTACAAATTTTTACAAACTTTCAAGTTCATGACATAGTGTAAATTGCATGATTTTGGCTCATGGTAAGTCTTGATTAAATTGTTGATGATTGGTGATGAATTTTAAAAGAAAAGGATATGCTTTTAAAGCATGGAAACCTCCATTTTTAAGGGGAAACTATGGCAAAATTTTTGTAGAAATTAAACAGTTAGAAAAATATTTTTAAACAAGTGTTTACAAGTAAGTTTTGATCATGGTTTTCATATAAAAACTTGCCATAATTTTTATTACAAAAATTACAAATGTTGGAGGTTGGTTTTTGATAAATAAAAATGACTAAGTAGATATTTAGGAAATATATATTTAGATGTCATAATTTGTGTGCTACTTGTATATTATGTGTATTAGTTATATTATTTTAGGAACTTGAAAATAATATAACACACCAAAATACCAAAATTATAATACAAAATATTACCAAAATTCCAAGAAAATGAATATATAATTTATACCCGAATATTGGACAAACCGGACGAGGACTATGGACTACATATATATATATATATATATATATATTCCGGAATTAAATTCATATATTTCGACAAATGAATTAAACGGTATTTTGGAAACCAAGAAAAAGAAAAAATTGATTTTTATAACTATTACGAAATATATCATATTTTGACAAATAGAAAATATTTATTTTGAATGGAGAAAATATATATTTTCTTAAACAAATTAAAAATATATTATTTTGGGTGAAAAATGGAAATATCTATTTTCTAAAGTTAATCTTAAAAATATATATTATTTTTTGGATATATATGAAGGTATACTTATTTTTGCCAAGAAAGATTTACAGAAATTTTTCTATAAAAATTCTCTTAATATATATATATATATATATATTGAGAATATAAATTTGGTGATTTTTAGTTGTCTAAAAATAATGTTTCGGAAAATTAAATACAAAATACTTAATAAATACAAAAACGTATCCTCATACGTATAAATACACACCGGAATACACCACCAATACTTGGCAAAATACACAAATACACAAGTATGAAGGTACACAAGTACAAACCAAGTTAAAATATATTATTTTAACAATATTCCAAATAATGGAATAAATATACTTTAAGTTAAAATATTATTATTTTAACTAATAATTATATACCTTGGAATTATATAATGAACATCAAAGATGTAACTCAAAGTATACCAAGAACTCCGAAATAAGTCTTACGAAACAACTAAGACTAAGAGTCGTTACACGACCTGAACGTCTAATAAAACTCAACACGTGTGTAGGTTGTAGTACGGTGTAAGGATACATACTTTGGGTATACAGGAGACAGGACGTAAATCAGTGAGTTCATGTCCCCCTTTTCTTTTAACTGTTTTCAGTTTTATAACTTCGGGGGTGAAATACATGTTACAAATGTTTACAAATGGTATGGTTAGCTAAGGAATGAACGGTTAGATCATGTGAATGGGTAGGCGCACACTTAAGACCATTAATCTTTGTATAAGGACCGCGGGGCATGAGTGATAGATCTATCTGGGTGTTGCGAGCCCTACCCCTGGGCTGGAAGTGGCCGAAGGTGGTGACTATGTCTTCCAGCCGGAGGCCCGGTACAACATCCGCTAGGGTTGAGCCTTCCTATGCCATTGCACACATATTAATCTTCTAGCTACACATTGATGTATTGCAAAATACATCTTTTATTCGTGTAAAGTTTGTATAATTTTCCGTTATTTTTAGTTTTGTTTTCGTTAGAATGTGCATACTATTGATCCAATCGTGTTTCGCAGGTCTTGATGCTTAAATTTGCTGGAAACTGAGTAAAACGAGCTGGAAAGATCAGGGTGCTGAAACAAAGTTGAAAAGCTGGAAAAGTAGTCTCTGGCGCCCCGTGACAAATTAAGCAAGTCTCTCGCGCCCGACGAGAGACTGAAGGTATTACATGATTGAAGAGACAAGGTGGCGCCCCGCCACCCACTCCATGTGTGGGTCGCGCCCCGCCAGAGGCTGTAGCTGGCAGTTTATTTCGAAATAATTCAAGGGTTGAGTTGGAAAGTCATATACATTCATAATAAAACTTAAAAAAAAACCCTAGTTACGAATTTGTGGAGTCAAAAATCTTATTTTGGAGATTGAAGTGCTGCGTTTGAAGAGCTTGGATCACGAGAATCATTGGTTCGAGTTCGGTTTGAAGATTGAAGACTTGCACGAGTTCTTTAGTTCCTTGTTTGTTTGATTTCTCTCTTTTGAAACTTGTAACCATGAATTCTTGTTTGAACAACTTTGTTTTGCTTTCATTGATTAACATGCTCGGCTAAACGTTTGAACCGCCTAGACTATGATGAATGGATTTGAATAAAGTTTGAACCGCCTAGACTATGATGAATGGATTTGAATAAAGTTTGAACCTTTTTAGTTAGTTGAATGTGTTTATGGATTAATTGTGTTTTGTAAAAAGTTTGGTTTATTAATTTGGTGTGTATGCGTACTTTAATTTGGTTGATTATTATCAATTGCTTCGTGTGAATCTAGGTGGTTGTCTGCTATGGAATAGGTTCATGCTAGATCTTTGACCTTGTGTCTTTGACCTTTAGGGTGAATTGGCCAATAAACCTTAGAAGTGATAGTCAATAATTTGCTAGATTTCAGTATTCTACTAGTCCTAATAGCTGGAAGGTGCAGGGCTGTTGGTAGGTCTTACCCGGCGAATTGCTTTAGACAGTCTTTGGAAAAAGTCGTGCCTTAGTTGCCCTGTCGGTTTATTAGTCTATCAAGTCAAGTTAAGAAACTCAAACTACCCTAGATCTATAATTGGAAAAGAGTAGGTCAATATTTGGGTACTTACACAATAATTAGATAACCGGAAGGAAGTCTAATAACCGGTAGATTTAACGGCCTAGGTAGTGCCATAAGTTTCACCTCGAGAAGGGTTGAGGGGCTTAGTTGGTGTCTTAATAGGTTTAGTATCACAAGATCCCTCTTCCATAAAACATGCGGTTAACTTAATTGGTAAATTCTTAAAATCAATCCAGGATTCTAGTCTATGTGGTCTTCATCATCATCTAAGAAAAAGTCTTCATATTAGGTCGTATTAGCATAGTTTTAGTTAATAATTAGTTTAATAGATTTCCTTAGATTTTCAGTAACCCCCCCTCCCCCCCCAAAAAAAAAAAAAAAAAACAATTAAACAGTTTGACTCGTGTCTGTCAGAGTTTATTAGAGTCTAGTTAGTGTGATTAGTAGAGTCTCGTGGTTCGATATCCGGACTTCCTTAGGTCATACTATAGTGATCGGTACACTTGCCGATTGTGTGGTTTAGGTAGAGTCTAGATTTAAAGCTTTTTAGTGTCTAGCTTAGAGAGTCTAAAGTAGTTAAATTTAGTAGTCTGTTTAGCACACATCAAGTTTTTGGCGCCGTTGTCGGGGACTCTTGGCAATTGCGCTTATTAGCTTTGATAGACTTAATTGACATATACGTGCTACGTGTTTTGTTTTGTTTTGTTTTGAGTCTTTTATTTTTATTTTCATTTTTTGTTTGAGTCTTAGCGACTAGTGTCTGTTTTTCTCATATTTAGGTTTTTGCTTGTAGTGGATGCCACATTTGCGCTCGCACAGACCGTCGCCGAAGCCACCAGTCACAGAGTCATCATCTCGATTGGGCCAAGGCCCGCAGGTTAGTACTTCATCCTCTTCTCATTTTCCTAATTTTGATACCACTCCGTTACCCAACCCATTTCCCTCACCGAACCATTCACCTAAGGTTTCTCCACCCGATAGTCCCACTTCTAGCACCTCTAGTGCCCCAGATAACATAGACTTAGAACAAATGGCCAATGCAAGACAAACCGTCCATCAACAAGCCACCCAAGGCTTCACCGGTCTTGCTTCACCCATCACCGTTCCACCCATAGTAAACGAAAACTCATGGCAGATTCCATCGTATGCCATGCAAGCCATCACCAATAACATCCAGTTCCACGGCCGCGACGACGAGGACGCCCCTGCCCATATAAACTGTTTCTCTCGTATGCTTGCTACTTTTAGCCTTCACGGAGCCCCAAACGACGCTACCTATTTACAGCTATTTCCCTATTCACTAGCCGGCCGTGCAGCTACTTGGTTGGACTCTCAGCCAACCGGTACTTTTACCACTTGGGCGGGCCTCCGTCAAGCCTTTCTGAACAAATATTTTCCGCCTGCTAAAGCCTCACGTCTTTGCGATCAAATTCAATCATTCCGCATGGAGCCCGACGAGCCCTATTACCTTGCTTGGGAGCGATTTCAAAACCTTGTCGTTCGATGCTCCTAGCATGGTCTTTCTGATTGGGCCCTTTGTGAGAAATTTTATAACGGTCTCACCCAAGAGACTCGTGATCGTTTTGACACTAATGCGGGAGGTCATATGATGGGCATTCTTACTGTTGCCGAGTGTTTAGAGCGTTTAGAGCGTTTCGAGGCATTTGCCCAATCTCAATCTCAGTCGTGATCTGATCTACGGTATCAAAGTGGCAATTCAAATACCACTACTAGTGCACCCGCTCGTGGGGTGAACCATATCACTATGGACCCTAGTATAGCCGCCGTATTAGAGAACGTCACTAGAGAGCTCAAGGAGATTAAGTCAAAAGTTGATAAGTGTGAGTTTTGTCGAGGGGGTCACCATACGAATGCGTGTCCATTGTTAGTTGGTGAGGTGCAGGTCGATTTCATGGGACGGGGTCTAGGTAGAGGTCAACCTAGTGGATTTGGTAGTAATTTTAATTCGGGTTGGCGTAATAATAATAATTTCAATAATAATAATAACTTTCGTTCCAATGGTAACCCCCCTGGTTTCCAATTAGCTCAAAATTCAAATAGGGGACAGGGTTCATTCTTTGGTGGGGGTTCGAATGGGCAGTTCAATAAGGGGTTCAATGGGCAGGTCAGGGATGGGGGGTCAAGTAGTCAGGTTCAACCAGTTCAGGGTTCAAGTAGCGATTTAGGGGTAGCCTTGAGAGGATAGAGGCGATGATGAGCCAATTAGTCATTAAGGACCAAACCACCCAAAAGATCCTTACCGAACACGACCTTATGCTTAAGAACCACCAAGCCTCTTTCCAAGACCTTCAAAGGGTCGTAGGTGACATGTCTAGGAAGCTTGAGGAGAGGTTACCTGGTCAGTTTGCGGGTAACACCCAACCGAACCCTAACACCCATGCCAAAGCCATTACCACTCGTAGTGGCAAAACCGTAGGGAACCCGAGAGTTGAGGAGAAAGTAGTAGAGGAAGATGAGGAGATTGTAGATGAAGAAATTGAGATGGAGGCTCCCGGCAAAGTGCAATCGAGGCTAAGCCTAGCAAGTACCGCACAGCCCGGTGAGCCTCATAGAGAGAAGAAAGTAGAGAAACCACCCGTAGACATTAGACCTTCTCCACTCGTAGATCATTCGCGTGTCCCGTTTCCTACACGTCTTAGGAACCAAAAGTACTCCAAGGAATACGGGCAATTCTTAGATATCTTCAAGCAATTGAAGATTAATCTACCTTTCATTGAAGCACTCCAATCTATGCCTAAGTATGTGAAGTTCTTAAAGGACCTTCTTAGGAACAAGGAGAAGTTGGGGAGTTGCCGTTCTGAATAAGCTTCCGGAGAAGCTCACCGATCCCGGCATTTTCACCATTCCATGTCTTTTCGGTAGTAACACCAATACTCGAGCCTTAGCCGACCTAGGTGCTAGCATCAATTTGATGCCCTTTTCTCTCTACGAGAAGCTAGACTTAGGTGAAATTTCACCTACCCGTATGACATTATCTTTAGCCGATCGTTCCGTGAAATACCCGAGGGGTATTGTCGAGAATTTGCTTGTTAAGGTCGACAAGTTTGTTTTTCCCGCCGATTTCGTCATTCTTAATATGGAAGTGGATGAGAGAGTTCCTATCATACCTGGTCGTCCGTTTTTGCGTACCGCTATAGCCCTCATAGATGTATTCGATGGTAAGATCACACTTAGAGTCGGTGAGGAGAGAGTCACCTTTGAGATAGATCGTTCCATGAACCACCCGAGTGGTTCAAATGACTATAGTGGCCCTTGCCATTCCGTCTATTTCTTGAACTCATTCATCTCATGTGTTGACCATTGTCTAGAGTACATTAGTGGAGTCAACTTTCTAGGAGGAGAGAGAGTAGAGGACGAGTCGTTAAGGTTGGATGAAGTTGAAGATGAGGGGATTCCTTTGATTCCCGAAGCGCTAGCAGTTAGTGATGACACCACCCAACCCCCACCCTTAGAGCTTAAGGTCCTTCCATCTCATTTAGAATATGCCTTTTTAGGGGAGGGTTCCGAGCTACCCGTTATCATCTCATCGAAGTTGGAGGATGGAGAGAAGTTGAGGTTGTTGGAAGTGTTGAAGGCCAACAAAGAGGCCATTGCATGGAGGTTGTCTGACATTAAGGGCATAAGCCCTTCTTATTGCACTCACCGGATACTGATGGAGGGTGATTTCAAACCGGTGGTGCAACCTCAAAGGCGCCTCAACCCCAACATGCAAGACGTAGTGAAGAAGGAGGTTCTAAAACTCCTAGATGCCGGGATGATATATCCCATCTCAGATTCGCCATGGTTTAGTCCCACTCAGGTTGTCCCTAAGAAGGGAGGGATGACCGTTGTCATGAATTCCAAGAACGAGCTTATCCCTTCTCGTATGGTCACGGGTTGGCGAGTGTGCATCGACTACCGAAAGTTGAATTATGCCACCCGAAAGGACCACTTCCCATTGCCCTTTATCGATAAGATGTTGGAGCGTCTCGCGGGTCAACAATTTTATTGTTTTCTCGACGGTTTTTTTGGTTACTTCCAGATCCCCATTGCACCAGAGGATCAGGATAAGACCACCTTCACATGCCCCTATGGCACTTAGGTGTACCGACGCATGCCATTTGGGCTGTGTAACGCTCCAGCTACCTTTCAACAGTGCATGCTTGCCATATTCCAGGATATGATTGAAAGTTCCATGGAGGTTTTCATGGACGATTTTTTGGTTTATGGTAAGTGTTTGAGGAATCTTGAGAGGATGTTGAAGAGGTGTGTTGAGACAAAGCTGGTGTTGAACTGGAAGAAGTGTCACTTCATGGTGACTGAAGGTATTGTTTTAGGCCATAAGATCTCGAGAGATGGCATAGAGGTGGACCGTGCGAAGATAGATACCATTAGCAGGTTGCCTCCACCCACTAGCGTAAAGTCGATTCGAAGTTTTCTCGGTCATGCGGGCTTCTATAGACACTTCATTAGGGATTTCTCTAATCACTCGCCCCATGACCCGTCTTCTAGAGAAAGATGTTCCATTCGTCTTTGACGAAGAGTGTCTTAAGGCCTTCAAGTTTTTGAAGAAACAGCTTGTGAGTGCACCTATTCTTATCTCACCCTATTGGAGCTTGCCGTTTGAGCTCATGTGTGATGCGAGTGACTATGCCGTTGGAGCGGTATTAGGATAAAGAAAGGACAAGCACTTCCACCCCATTTACTACGTGAGCAAAACGTTAAATGATGCTCAAGAGAACTACACCACCACGGAGAAAGAACTCTTAGCCGTAGTTTTTGCGTTCGATAAGTTCCGCTCGTACCTCATGCTCTCCAAGACCATAGTTTTTACCGACCACTCCGCGTTGCGTTTTCTTTTCCAAAAGAAAGATGCCAAACCCTGACGTAGCAGCCGATCATCTTTCACGTTTAGAGGACCCTAGGAGAGAGGAGATTCGTGAGGAGGAGATAGGAGATACATTTCCTTATGAGTCGATTGAGTTTGTAGAAGCCGAGAAGGAGGGATTGCCATGGTTTTGTGATTTAGCGAATTATCTTTCGAGTGGTAATATTTTAAAGGGGATGACCACATAACAGAGAAGGAAGTTCCTTAGTGAGTCGAGGAAGTATGTGTGGGATGATCCATTTCTCTTTAGAATAGGGGGAGATAGGATTCTAAGGCGATGTGTGTCGCGAGAGGAGGGGTTGAATATCCTTAAACATGTGCTTGAAGGTCTAACGGGAGGCCACCATGGTGCATATGCTACCGCACAAAAGGTGTTCGATTGTGGATTTTATTGGCCTAATGTACTTCGTGATGCCGTTGAGTTCGTGAAAACATGTGATGCTTGTTAATGAACCGGTAACATTTCAGCCAAAGATGAGATGCCTCAAAACCCAATCCAAGTGTTGGAGGTTTTTGTTGTTTGGGGCATAGATTTCATGGGACCCTTTCCCGACTCAAAAGGGAATCGTTATATACTTGTGGCAATCGACTACGTGTCTAAGTGGGTTGAGGCTGAAGCTCTTCCTATGAATGAAGCCCGAGTAGTGTTGAGTTTCCTCAAGAAACTCTTTTCCCACTACGGTACACCTAAGGCTTTAATCAGTGACCGTGGTACTCACTTTTGCAACGCATTGATGGAAAAGTTGTTTCCACGCTATGGAGTCACTCATTGTTTGTCTACCGCGTACCATCCATAGACGAGTGGTCAAGTGGAGAACACGAATCGTGGTATCAAACGTATTTTAGAGAAAACCGTTGGAAAGAATAGAAAGGATTGGTCTGACAAGCTTAACGATTCATTGTGGGTGTTTCGAACCGCTTACAAAACACCTTTAGGAACCACACCATTTATGATCGTCTATGGAAAAGCTTGTCATCTTCCCGTAGAGCTAGAACACCGGGCACTTTGGGCCTTAAAAACTGTTAACCTTGATATGACCGAAGCCGCTAGGAAACGTTTCTTTCAAATCCATGAGCTTGAGGAGCTTAGGGATGCGGCTTATGCTCGATCTTTGGGCATTAAGGAGAAAACGAAAGCTCTACATGATCGTAAGTTAAGGAAGATCAAAGAATTTAGCAAGGGTGATAGAGTGCTTCTCTACAATTCGAGATTGAAGTTGTTTGCAGGGAAGTTGAAGTCGAAGTGGTCGGGACCATATATGGTTCATTATGTGTTTTCGTACGGAGTAGTTGAGATTATGGATGAGTCTGATGGCCGGAGTTGGAAGGTAAATGGCCACCGTTTGAAGCACTATATTGGAGGAGCGATAGATAAGAATGAGATCGAGGAAACTCCTCTCGAAATTCCACCAAAAGCCGCCACTTAGTGTTTTTGGTGAAAACCCAAGTGTACATTTTGTACCATTTGTATAAGAGTCGTTATTTGAGTCCTTTTTGTTTTCTAACAGTCTTTTTGGTAGTTTTTCGGGTCTTTGTTTGTGTTTTGAGTCATTTGCAGGAATGCACTACCGAGGATTTGCAGAGAATTGTGAGAAAAATAAGGTTCCAGGTAAGTCTCAAGTGTTAGAAAAAATTTTGGTTGGTTTTGGGAGGTTTGGAAAAAACTTGAAATTTTTCTAAGGCATGGACACAAGAAAATTGAGCAAACCTTCTGTTGAAAACGCCCACTGGCGGGTCGCCACCCACTGCGAACTTATCTCGCCACCCGCCAGAATGTAACGACTTTTCGGCACTTTTTCACTCGGTGGCGGGGCGCGACTCATGAATAGAATTAATTGCGGCCCGCCAGGGATGATATCTGCAGCCGAATGACTTTAAACCCCAAAAAATCAATTTTTTTAGACCAAACCCTCCTTCCCCATTACGCCGACAACCTCCATTCTTCCACCATATTTCACTATTAAATATCCATTAATACCCGAAATCGCACAACCCTTTCATCTATTATCATTTTACATCCGATTTCAACCATAGTTCCACAATATTTCACCATTAATTCGGGTTTTTGCGTTGGGGATTACTGTTCAACTGAAAATTTCTTTAGTTCTTCTTATTTCTCACGAATCCAAGGTATGTTTCTTGTCAATCTTTGTACTTTGAGTCTAGTAAATTCCGTTTCTGCTTAGTTTAGTCCTAGTTAGGGTTAGGCCTTGTGTTAATCAAGTGTTTGGGTCTTGTTAGTGATAGAATGAGGTTGCGGGTGGTTCGGTTTGGGGTTTGATTACAATGTTCATCATATTTTCGGTTAGGGTTAACCAACATTGAGTGTGGGGATCCGGTTGGGTGAATTTTTGACATAAAAATCAGAGTTATTCACTGTTTTGACCCGTTTTGCTAATGCAATATACAAGTTTTACACTTTACTTCGGTTAACACTCAATTTTGGTTTGGTTTGTGGTTTGGGTTCGGGGTGCAAATGATTGTCGGGTTGGTTTTAGGAAATTGATTTGCTGAATTTTGTTTGGTGTGTAGTACATTGACGCATATAGTGCCAAACTTGCAACTTTGAATCGGAATTTTTGCATAGATAAAAACCTCCTTTAACTAGGCGGAATTTTTCGACGCTAAAGTTTGTTTTGAACTAATACACGGCTGATTTTAATCAAGTTTAGACGTCAATGTCGGTTTGGTAGGCACTAGAATTTAATTGAGGACAATTAAATTGCCGGGAGAGGGTAGTGTACATTGAGTCCAAGTTAGAGTGTCGTTTTAGTCGTTTTTAGTTGTTTTAGTCTAGTTTGAGTCTAGTTTAGTTATTTTTGGGTTTACTTGCACGTACAAGTTAATTAAGCTCGCTCGTACTCAATCTCCATTCGGGCGAGTTTAGTTACTACTTAGCAACTGTAAAAAGTAACCCGGTTTTTAAATTTTGACTTTATTTTCAGAATTTAACCGTGAATGAAATGTTATACGGTTATTCTAATTTTTAGAAAAAATTTTCAAAAAAATACCAAAAATAGTTCGTTACTAATATTCTGCTTTGTTTTGTCTTGCCATACTTGAATTGTTTTGCAGAATATCAGGTGCAGGATCGTCGACTAGGCCTAGTAGGAAACGAGGCCCAACTTTTCGCCCGAGAGGGGGCCCAGTGATAAGGGAGCCCGAGCCGGTTCAGCAAGTTCAACCGGAACCAGTGCAAGTGGTGCAACAGCCAGAATATAGCAGGGTTGTTGAATATACGGGGCCGGGACTTCCTCATGGTCCAAGTCAAAGGATCTTAGATAGCCCTCTTTTACAGTTTGAGTCGAATTCGGGGGAGTCACAGAGGTTAGCTACTCTGTATACGGTAGAGCTGCTGCCGTATAGGAGGATTGATTGGGAGGTGTTGGATCATTTAGGGGCAAGGGCCCGGGTGGAACAGTTGTTAGGACCAAAATTTAGGAGAGTGTTGGACTGTGACGCGCGACAGTACAAGGAAATCACGTTGGAGTTTCACTCTACTTTCGATTATAAGCAAGGGAGTTTTAATGAAAAAGGTTTAATATTCTTTGCTCTAGGTAGGAGGTCTTATGAGATGACGGTCCTTGAGTTTGCGGTGGCAACTCAGTTTTACACACAAGCAGAGGTTAGGGCTCCCGAGTTTATCACTAGTCTACAGGGAGTGTTTAAGAAGCAGCGTAGGTTCTGTGTTCAGTCGGGTGACTTAGCGAGATTCTGGAACACCATATCGAGGGTGCTATACTCTACAGGGGCATTTGCTAGTGATATTACCGATCCAGTTCTTCGCTATATCCACAAAATTCTAGCAGCAACTTTGGTTGGTAGAGGACAGGGGGACAACAAGGTTAATCAGGTGAGTTTATTCTGTTTGATGTGTATGGTGGAGCAGAGGCCAGCCAACTTGGTGACTGTGTTTGCATTGTCTATGAAGAGGTTATTGAAAGGTGGTGTTGGAGCCCGTATTTACTGTGGGCCGTTGGTGATATGGTTAGCTGAGAGCTTAGGTGTGTTTGAGAGATACCCGGCAGATAGGATGAAGGATGGCCTAGATCCTTGCTTTATGAATGCCCGGGATTTGCAGTCTGCTGGGATTATAGCATACACTGACCCGATTACTTGGGAGCCGATACGAGAGGGTCCACAGGTTCAGCCTCCGCCTGGTTCAGGTGCTGCGGAGGCTCTGCAGGGTGCGGTTGCTACCCGTTATCAGAGGCCCCGTATTCCCCGTATTAGTCAGGATATACCTGTTAGGCAGTACCCATTGGCGCAGCCACGACCCGATCCACTTACCTTGGATTCATTATATGATTCTATGCAGGCGGATTTCGGGGACTTGCGTATGTATGTTGATGATCAGATCAGTGGGTTTAGACAGGAGGTGGTGGCAGGTCAGAGGCGATTGGAGGATGGTATGCAGGTCATTATGCAGAATCTTCATTTTCAGCCACCGCCTTCTTGGCAGCAGTCTGAGGCAGGGCCCAGTGGGATGCAGGCGGGTGATGAGGAGTCTGATGAGGATTAGGGCGACGATGCAGCGATGCTGATAGATTATATCTTTTGTTTATTTTTATCTTTATGCTGTTTTGATCCTCGTTTGTTGGTTTGTACTTAAATACTTTAAACAGGTTGGTTGGGTTTTTGGGATGGTTAACGTTTGGTTTGTGGATGTTTGCACTAACACTTATTATCATATATATTATCTTTTGCTAGTGTTTGGTGATTGCTTGATTAGGTTGTTATTTGTTGCCGCTTCCGTTAGCGTGTCTAAGTTAGGAATTGTTTGCTGAGCGCGTACGGATTGGAGGGCATATGTGGAATTGACTGGCACTTTGACAGTCTCACATATTCAGATCAGCTAAGTCATTTTTCACTTGTATATTTTGTATTTTTATTTTTATTTCGGTCTTTCGTTTTTAGTTTTTATTTTTAGGTAGTGTTGAGTCATATTTCCGTTCTTGCATTAGGGACAATGCAATCTTTAAGTGTGGGGATGGGATACATGTAAATAGTAGTAGTAGTCGAGTCATAAATATGAAAATTACAAAAAAAATGAAAAATATTAAAAAAGTCAAAAAAATTGAAAAATTAGAAAATGTCTTTGGAAATAAAAAGTTTGCAAAAAAATTAATACGGAAAATGATAGAAAAGATGGATTTTTGCTCGGGTTCAAATAATAATAATATGAGATTAAAATAAGTCGAGCTTGTGTCTAGTTAGGGATATGTGAATAGGCCCGGGTTTGGTTTTAGGTCCCTTCGAGTTAATATTACCTTAATTGTCGGTCTACTAGTGGGTTTTTCATCTGGGAAAAATGGGAAATTGAAACCGCCAATAAGAGTATAAAGAATGTCGTTATAAGTCAAAACCGTTAGAATTTGTAATCATGAAAAAGAAAAAGGGAAAAATAGAAAAAATGAGCTAGAGACTGAATGAAAGTAGCGCATGCCTATGTAATCTTGGTTGGGGATAGTGACTTTACAACCAGAATACCTCTAGGATGTGTGAAATCAAAATTGCAAAAAAAATAAAAAAAATTACCGAAGCCTATGTAATCCGAGTTGGGGATAGCAACTCTACAGCCGGAATGCCTCTGGGTTAGGTGAAGCAACGTCTACACTCATCAAAAGAAAAGAAAAAAAATGAAAAGAAAGAAAACTGATGAAAAATGAAAAAAAAATTGATTTTAAATTCTCTTGTTTTTTATATAAGACGGTTAGGAATTGGTCCAGTGATCGTTCCTTTTGTTATATAAGCTTGAGGCGGGATTAGGTGGACCGTAGCATCTAGCGTTAGACCCTAGGTAGACTGACCGCACTTAAACAAAAATCGCATGATAAGGGCTTAAGACCGGATATGGGTTTAAAGGGACAAATATATTCGCAATCGCGGCTAACGCAACCTTGGATTTTAATAAAATATATATAATTTTTTACCCGATTATTTATTCATCTCTATCTCTGATTCCGTTGCATAATTCTTTTTCAAGGACGAAAAAAGAGTAAGTGTGGGGATATTTGATGTATTGCAAAATACATCTTTTATTCGTGTAAAGTTTGTATAATTTTCCGTTATTTTTAGTTTTGTTTTCGTTAGAATGTGCATACTACTGATCCAATCGTGTTTCGCAGGTCTTGATGCTTAAATTTGCTAGAAACTGAGTAAAACGAGCTAAAATACTGAAACGTCAAGTACTGGAACGTGTTGGGAAGATCGGGGTGCTGAAACCAAGTTAAAAAGCTGGAAAAGTAGTCTCTGGCGCCCCGTGACAAATTAAGCAAGTCTCTCGCGCCCGGCGAGAGACTGAAGGTATTACATGATTGAAGAGACAAGGTGGCGCCCCGCCACCCACTCCATGTGTGGGTCGCGCCCCGCCAGAGGCTGTAGCTGGTAGATTATTTCGAAATAATTCAAGGGTTGAGTTGGAAAGTCATATATATTCATCATAAAACTTAAAAAAACCCTAGTTACGAATTTGTGGAGTCAAAAAGCTTATTTTGGAGATTGAAGTGCTGCGTTTGAAGAGCTTGGATCACGAGAATCATTGGTTTGAGTTCGGTTTGAAGATTGAAGACTTGCACGGGTTCTTTAGTTACTTGTTTGTTTGGTTTCTCTCTTTCGAAACTTGTAACCATGAATTCTTGTTTGAACAACTTTGTTTTGCTTTCATTGATTAACATGCTCGGCTAAACGTTTAAACTGCCTAGACTATGATGAATGGATTTGAATAAAGTTTGAACCTTTTTAGTTAATTGCATGTGTTTATGGATTAATTGTGTTTTGTAAAAATTTGGTTTATTAATTTGGTGTGTATGTGTACTTTAATTTGGTTGATTATTATCAATTGCTTCGTGTGAATCTAGGTGGTTGTCTGCTACGGAATAGGTTCATGCTAGATCTTTGACCTTGTGTCTTTGACCTTTAGGGTGAATTGGCCAATAAACCTTAGAAGTGATAGTTAATAATTTGCTAGATTTCAGTATTCTACTTGTCCTAATAGCTGGAAGGTGCAGGGCTATTGGTAGGTCTTACCCGGCGAATTGCTTTAGACAGTCTTTGGAAAAAGTCGTGCCTTAGTTGCCCCGTCGGTTTATTAGTCTATCAAGTCAAGTTAAGAAACTCAAACTACCCTAGATCTATAATTGGAAAAGAGTAGGTCAATATTAGGGTACTTACACAATAATTAGATAACCGGAAGGAAGTCTAATAACCGGTAGATTTAACGGCCTAGGTAGTGCCATAAGTTTCACCTCGAGAAGGGTTGAGGGGCTTAGTTGGTGTCTTAATAGGTTTAGTACCACAAGATCCCGATTCCATAAAACATGCGGTTAACTTAATTGGTAAATTCTTAAAATCAATCTAGGATTCTAGTTTAGGTGGTCTTCATCATCATCTAAGAAAAAGTCTTCATATTAGTTCGTATTAGCATAGTTTTAGTTAATAATTAGTTTAATAGATTTCCTTAGATTTTCAGTAACCCACCCCCCCCCCCCCAAACAATTAAACAGTTTGAGTCGTGTCTGTCAGAGTTTATTAGAGTCTAGTTAGCGTGATTAGTAGAGTCTCGTGGTTTGATATCCGGACTTCCTTAGGTTATACTACAGTGATCGGTACACTTGCCGATTGTGTGGTTTAGGTTGAGTCTAGATTTAAAGCTTTTTAGTGTCTAGATTAGAGAGTCTAAAGTAGTTAATTTTAGTAGTCTGTTTAGCACACATCACACATTAATTGATCTATTCATAGACGCTTTTATACCGTATTACAAAGGCATACATACAATTGTTTACAAGACTATTCGAACTCATACAGAAACACATGAACTCGCTCAACTTTTGTTGATGTTTTCAAATTACATGTATTTCAGGAAACAAGATGGATCTTGGGCGCTGGTGTTGTTTCAAGACATAAATTTCAAGTTTTGATGTCATCCACTTTTGATTTGTAACATAACTTGAGGATATGTTGGTTGAAACTTAATGACAGGTGTTTGTAACATTTTAAACTTATGAATGGATGAATATCATGTTTTAATCATATAGTTGTTTATTATAATTGAATGCGATGATATTGAACAAGTCACACATCATACGCTTCCGCAAAAGTCAGGGTGTGACAGTGTCGTAACAGAATCATTGTTTCACAACACATGGATATTGAAGTTATGTTTTATTGAATCATTAAGTGCTTAACATTGTATTAAAAGTAAAACAAACAAGTTCAACATATTGTCTTTCTTGTTTTAAGTCACTAAGGCCTCGTCCATTCTTATGTGAGCATGCATCCTAGTCATCAAACAACAGCACCTGAAACATATGTGAAAATAAAGTCAGCATAAAAATGAGCACATAGGTTTTGTGAGTGTGTCAAATTCATGGCTTGTATACATGTTACAATACCTCGTACGACTACTAGAGTTGATATTTGAAAATCTTGTATTGAAAAGTGTTTGGTATTGTAATATGATTAACCAACCTAAACAAGTTGGTTAAATATTTATGAAAACCTCGTTGCCATGAATCCTGGCTAAAACATTTGTTTTTGTAAACCAATTATAAATCGTTCTTGTAATAAAACTCGTATGGTTTATATCATTTAGTAAACATCGTTGTGTGTCATCATTTGAAATCAATCGTTCAAGTGAGCTAAATAATGCCACTGAATGTAATATGATAAAAGCACTTATATATAAGAAGTACCAGCGGCGTATCTACCATGCTCTTATCACATTACACCCGTCCCGTTATCTATTCACATACCAAAAACCAATCGTTCCATTGTACTTGTTCTCAATCGTTCGTGTTATCAAAACCAATCGTTCAATTCATTCAAATCATTCGTGTTTTAATTGTGAAAACGAACTTTTGTTCGTTCTCGTTGAATACATTCAAACCTGTGTTCTGACTCGACTATACTAGCAACGGTATCTTTAAATCGACTAACAAACCACCAAAGGGTTTGATAAAATTCATCAGGTTCTATCGTTACCCATAATACCCCATAACCATGGTGATAGTCCGATAACGGGATTTGTCAGATCCTATACATACTACTGGTTGGCTTGATCATTGTTAATGAATGTTATTCGTGTTATGTACTAACGCACCAACAAGTTCATTCACATTATTGAAATCGTTGTGTTTAATATAAACCATAGCATTTGTTATGAAAATTCGAAATCGTTTAGCACATATGAATCACCCCAAAATAATTGAGAGCAGTAAAATAGGGGAACTATGTACTCACATGAGATTGCAAGGTATCCTCGATTAAGTGAACTATCAAGCTCGGGAAATCAAGGAATCAAGTGGCACCTAGTATCGGATCACTAAGTTAATAATCGGGGCCTAAATCGGGAGATCGGGTAGAATGAGGTCTTTTAAACCAAATGAGTGTTGGAACTCATAAGATATGGTTCAACAAAGCCTACATTCTGATTTGAAACCTATTCTAAGTGCTTATGACCCGTTAAGGTAGTCTACTCTACTTTAATGCGTCATTTGCGCAAAAGCGCATTCGAATAGCCTAACTAGCACAAAAGTATTATATGCCCTAACATATTGCATAATCATTTTAAGTGTCAAAATTTAAGTTACATATGCTTAAATTCAAATTAATAAAACTAAGTGATCATAAGGTATAACCTTGGAAGGTTATTCCCTATACAACTATGGTCACAAAATATGTTTGGTCGGATCCTAATGTGACAACTGGCACCAAACCGGTAATTTCCGTACAGTTTTAATTATTATTTATTATCTGCAATTATGTGCTTAAATGTCAACATTTTCTGATTACATGCTATACATGTGAATTCATGCACGTTTCATACTTCAAATATTGCTTTATGCATTACTTTTAGCGTTGCGTCAGAAAGACTAGTAAACTCACCGGTAAGACACGATGTGTCAGCAATTCTGCAGAAATCAGTCAGATAATAGAATTAGGGCCTAGGGGTAGGTCCAACATCTAAAATAAAATAAAACCCAAGTGTGGATACAAGGGTTAACATATAAACTTTCCGGAAGCTAAACTATGCACTAAAAGACACCCGAAACGCATTTTAAATGCAGAATTCAGCATAAATCAGCACTAATTCAGCTATAATCAGCTATTTAACACATTAATATCATGTAGAATTTATGTTTTATTGTCCAAAATAACTTACAAAGTGTCGGGAATTGAAATTGCCACAAAAAGTGATTCATACCTAGTGAAACTGCGCAATTCAGCACTTTAACGGACCGTAACGAACCAAACAACCGGACAATAATTGGGACATCAAAATTTGACTAGAAGTAATGTTTTTATGATATTAAACTAGTCTTGATGCTAGAACACCTTAAAAATCATAAAAACACCTAAAAACACTTACATACTTAAACCTTACCGTTTGCACTTTAAACCCTCCACTTCCCAAAATTTACACTTTACCCCCCCCCCTTTCACCATAACCGGCCCCATGGGCCCCACATGACTATATTTACTTTATCTAACCATGTTCCCTAACTAGATGGCATGTAAATCTTTAAAAGATCATTATGTTGGAATATTCCTTTATAAAAACCTTAAGGTGCACACATTGTCCATTACACCAAAAACAACTTCATCTTCTTCCTCCCTTCACCTCTAACTCACGGCTCACTTCACACACACATACACACATCCATTTTCAAGCTCCTATCTCACAATCCAAGCTTACTAGAAGGTGTATGGAGGCCATTTAGGAAGGTGTATGGTGCTAGAACTTGAAGGACCACCTTGTGGAGCTTTTAACCTCTCATTTCCTTCCTTGATCATCTTCTTCATCCTTGTGCCACTTCCCTAGCCATTAGAGATAGTAGTAAGCTTCTTGATCACTAATTTAAGTCATGTTTATGTTATGTACAAGTTGCACCATCTAAACAACTTAACTTCTAATGTTAAAAATGAAAAGATCTAACATGTTCATGAAGAAAATAAGTGATTACATGAAATTTTAGTGTATGTAATGATGTTGTTGATGTTATATCTTGTGTTTATGATTAGATCAAATGTGTTAAAGCTTGGATCTACCAATTTTAAGCATGGATCTTGAAGGATCCATGGTTAAACTTGAAGGTGAACATATGAAGCATGATGTTAACTTGAAATAAGAATTTCTATGCATAATCTTGTAATTTTGAAGTAATAAAGTGTGTGTAGAAAAAACATTTGAAACTAAAACTCATGGAAAGTTTGTTGAAAATTTTACATAAAGCTTGTTTATGAAAGATCTAAAGCTATTAAGCATGGATCTTGAAAGATCCATGATTAAACATGATGTTAAAAATTATGATCTTTCTAATAAACATAAAAGTGATTTTAGAACATGATTTACAAACTTTAAGACCATAAAACTCATGAGTGAGTTGGTTAGTAAAATAAAGTTTCATAAGAAGTTGGTTAAAAATTTACAAGAACACTTGATTTCAAAGTATCCTTGTATGTAAAGTGTAGATCTAGAAGACTACACATTGTTAACAAGAAACAAGTTCACCATGATGTTTCATATGAAGAAATTAGTATATGTTGTTGATGACTGTTGTTGAAAATTGTTTTGATGTTGAAAAGAAAATAAACACATGTTTTGAAAACATGGGAAACCTCCATTTTTAGGGGAAACTATGTCAAAATTTTTATAAAATTTTGACACTTAGAAAAATATAAGTTTGGTGAAACTTATTCCCTAAAAATTCACAAGGTTTCCCCAATTTTTGTGTAAAACTACAAGTCAAGAAGTGGTGATTTCTTCAAGTTAAAAATTAATATTAAGTATGTATATTTTTAGGGGAAAATATATATATAGTGATCACCAAATTTTGTGCTAAGTGTATATTATGTGTATTATATGTAGTAGTGTATTAGGACTTGAAAATACACTAAATACTCCTAAGGAGTAAAAATACAAAAATACACATACAAAATACATGGGCAAATACAAGAAAATATATTTATGAAAATATATTTCTTAACATATTATTTAACTTGGAAAAGTTATGAACTTAAAAATATATTTTTGGACAAATATATAACCTATACCAAGTATTGGAATTTATACAAAAATCAGGTGGATATCAAGAATAACCATATATATATTTTAAAGCATGACAAAATATATATATATATATATATATATTTCATACAAGTCTTAAAAATATATTATTTTTAAGAAAATATAATTTCGGAAAGTAATAAAAATCCAAGTCTTGATTTTTGGTGAAAATATACAAAATACACAAGTATTTACATAAAATACAAAGTATACTTTCCTAAGTATACTTGTACAAAAATAATATTGAAAGTATTATTTCACAAAATACTTATATTTATTTTCTGGAAAATAATATAAGTAATATACATAGTTAAAAATATAAATTATTTTTAACAACAAAGATCATATACATAAACAAAAGATGGTGACTTGTACTTGTGTGATACAAGTCTAGTGACTAACATTAATAGAACACGTATTGGTCACGACGCTACCGGTGAAGTCTACGACGCAGGAAACGCAAAGTTGTGAGTTCATGTCCCCACTTTTAAACTTTTACTTGTTTTCTAAACTTGGGGAAAATACATGTGTTATGGTATGTTGATTTCAGAAACTAAGGAATGATACTTTAGATCATGTCACTAATAGGGTGCCATAAGCACCATTAATCAGTTACATACCAAGACCGCAGAATAAAAGGTTAGATCTAATGGGTTTCAGGCAACCACACTCTTGGCCATTCTTTTACCAAGCAGTGCTTTTGTGTCTCTAGTCGTGAATCGACAGTCGTGAATCGACAGCTAAAAATGCCTATGGTTTGGATGCTTCCTATGTCGTTACACATGTTGATGGCCTAGCTAACCATTAGCGATCTCGTATTCCTTATATTTACGTTTATACTTATTTCATACAATTACATACCATGTTTTCCATAACGAATGCTCTAATGTTTTCACAAATCTGCATGAATTCACACCAACATTATGTTGACGATTTTCCAAAACTCACATGTATTTTAGGTAACTAAAGTGGGTGTACGTGCAGTCTTACTCTTGCTCTGGGATGTCGTTTATGTTCTTAGCTATGTTGTGTCAAGACTCCGATGCCTGTTTTTGTGGGAATTGGTTATTATATTCCATCCTGTGTGGGATATAAGAATCAAAACCTTGTCGTGCGTCTTTAAATATAGTTGTGAACTTTTCAGACAATATGTTATCTTGTGATGTAAACACCTAACTTATGTTATGTTTTTAATTATGTAATGTTATTGGCATTTGGAGTTATTTTACGAGCATGTAGTATGTTTACCAGTCGTATGCAATGAGAACCTTTCAGGATCACACCTCGTGCTTCCGCCTTAGAAAGGGGTGTGACACCTAATGATCGACCTAACGGGTCGGGTTTGAAAGTCTAAGCGGTTGTCAAGACCGCTTGACTTGCGACCCTATATAAGCACTAGACTAAAAGTGACGAGTTAAACATGTTAAAACATGTTTAACTAAGTTAGAAAACTGATTTGATATCAAAACAAAGTGTTTTGATACCCGAAAATAGTTTCGTCACAAAATGCACATAATCGTGCATTTTAACCGAAACTTTGACTCGTCACTTCGACTAGTCAACGTGGTAATCAGTAGGTATAGTCACAAGGGAATGTAACCATCGTGATTACGCTCACATTGCAAAGTTCAAACGAACTTTGTCTTGACCAAATCATGGTCAAAGCTAAAAGTTAAACACTGTTTGACTTTCTTGCTTGAAATAACTAAACAAGCATGAAGGAACACTTACAAGAGTCCAATGCTTGAAAAGAGGACTAAGAGTGCTCAGGTAGGTGGCCTTCAACAATGTGATTGCCTCCACTTAGAGCAGATTAAAGAAGACGAAGCAAATGAGCAAGGAACCATGAAGAAACCCCTTGCTATTTATAGGATTCAAGTGCCACAAGATCATTCCAAGTGTTTTTGAGTTGATCAAGGCATGATCATCACCCTACACATGTTAGGATATGATTTGGCAACTTGGGGAACACATAAACCAGCCCATAGTATGCAAAAACCATGTTTAAAAACCAATTCACCAGGCTATTTTGATAATACAATGAATCTGCTGAGCATCGTTTCTCGCGCCCCGTGAGAGACTTAGGCTTGTCTCTCGCCCCCGCTAGAGACCAAAATATCAGAAATGTTAGAAATGGTCCCTGCAGCCTCTAAACTTGTTTTTTCGACGCGTTTAACCCCCGTTAACCCAATTTCAAGGCTCTACAAGGATGTTAAAGCATAGGGGGCTTGGAAAATGCTTGAAAGTATCACGGATGTCGGTTCATTTGGTCGTACGATCGCGTTATTCGGTTAATTACGACGAAACTCGAACGGACGCGAAACCGATCCAAATTACGCGACGAATGGTATTTTTGCATTCCTATCACTAAAATATAATATTTTTGGGATTTCAAAAATTTTTGGATGTCCGGAAATGGTCAGAACGCAAGATATGCGCGTATATGCAAACTTACGCAGTTTTTGACGCTTTTAGTCCATATGATCAAATAAGCTCATTTTCGCATACCGAACCCCTCAAAACTTATTTCTAAGCTATGTTAAGGGTATTTAAGGTATGTTTAGCTTATGATCATGTTTTGGAGTGTACGTTGTTATACGAATCGGCAGACTTTTGCAGTTTGTCGCAAATAGTCCCTGTGATCAAATAAACTTGTTTTTGCCATACAAAACCCTTCAAAACTTATTTCTAAGTTATGTAAAGGTTATTTAAGGTATGTTAAGCATATGTCACTATTTTGGATTTTTTTTTGCGTTAAACTGATTATGTTTACGTAATAGTTTGCGTATAACTTTCCAGAAAGCGATTAAAAAGCTTGAAATCGAACAAGAATCAAAACGTGAAATTGTCATACACAGTATTTGTCACTCGACCGGATCTGTGACTATGGTCATATCACCATTGGTCACCCGTTTATCCAATGGCAAAGATTATCAAGTAATGTATACAAAACCCCACATACTGGCTGTAATTTGGTGATTACATAAACTTAATCCCTGTAATTATAACCTTTGAAAATAAACAAGATTTTGAAAGTAATTTGATAAAAAGAGAATGACTCACATTGCAGATTTAACACGGACAGAGTCTAGTCTACTGATTAGTCTTGTTAACCTAATTTAAATAACAATGCACACAAAACTGGGTTAGTAATCAATACAACATTTACGATAACTCACGAGATCAACCCTCACAATGAATGACAAAGTGCGATACTTAAACATCCATCAAATTAACGACGAATGACAAAGCATAACCCTAATGTGGGCAGCACTTAAACATCCATTGGATAGTTTAATCGATCGGACATTGAATCGTAATAGCGATCGAGTTATTACCCTGTTTTGCGGCAGCACTTCATGATTCGTGTGTGTTTTGATAGTAAACAGAACGTAACTCAGTGTGTATTTCGACTTTTTACGTCGTTTCAGTGCCAGAAATCAAGTCCCAATCTCTACTATTTATACACAAAATTGACCCCGGCTTACGGACCGCAAGCCTCATCCCTTACGGTCCGTAAGGGACACGAAGGGTCATAGGGTAGCCCCGTGTGTGTGTAGGCTTGCTGAGTTGACAGAATTGTGAAATTCGATTTTGACAGCTTTTTATTTAGATAATCGTAACTAGGGTTTACCCCCCCTGAGTTTTAGGGGCCCTGATCCTGATTCTGATTGTTCTGAAAATTTTAGGGTTTGTGCAGAATCACTTGGGTGTCTCAATTAGGGTTTCCTATCGGACAATTAAAATAATAATTAAGACTTTTTTATAGGAGTTGTTACATTCTCCCCACCTTAATAAAAATCTCGTCCTCGAGATTTACTGGAATAATTGAGGATACTTTCGCTTCATTTCTGATTCCAGTTCCCAAGTGTATTCGGGTCCTCACTTTGAGTCCCACTTTACTTTAACTAGCACTAGTTGTTTGTGCTTGAGAAACTTCACTTTTCTGTCTTCTATCTGAAGAGGTTTCTCTACAAATTTTAATTTTTCGTTTACCTCTATATCTTGGAGAGGTACTACCAAAGATTCGTCTGATAGACATTTCTTGAGATTGGATACATGAAATACATCATGTACTCCAGCTAACTCCCCTGGTAGTTGTAAACGATAAGCAACTGGTCCTATACGTTGGATCACTGGAAATGGTCCTACGTATCTGGGACTTAGCTTTCCTTTCTTACCGAATCGAACAACTCCTTTCCAAGGAGAAACGTTCAACAGTACTTTTTCTCCAATTTGAAATTCTAACGGCTTACGTCGATTATCGGCATAGCTCTTTTGACGATCTCGAGCTGTCTTCAGTCTTTCCTTGATTTGTGTAATCTTATCGGTCGTCTCTTGCACTATTTCAGGACCTGACAATTGACTTTCTCCTATTTCTGCCCAACAAACTGGAGTTCTGCACTTTCTTCCATATAGTGCCTCGAATGGGGCAGTTTCAATACTTGAATGATAACTATTATTATAGGAGAATTCGATCAGAGGTAAGTGATTATCCCAATTTCCACCAAAATCTATCATACATGCTCGGAGCATGTCTTCTAGAGTTTGGATTGTCCTTTCACTTTGCCCGTCTGTTTGGGGATGATATGCAGTGCTTAAGTTTAGTCGAGTTCCCATTGCTTTCTGGAAACTAGTCCATAAATGAGAAGTAAAACGACTATCCCTATCCGAAACAATGGAGAGTGGAACTCCATGTAAGGATACAACTTCATCTACATACAACTTTGCCAATCTTTCCATGCTAAAGGTTTCTTTCATAGGTAGAAAATGAGCTGATTTGGTTAATCGATCCATAATTACCCAAATAGCATCATTACCTTTTCTGGTTTTGGGTAACTTAGTAACAAAATCCATTGTTATGAGTTCCCATTTCCATACAGGCATTTCTAATTGTTGTAGTAGACCTGAAGGTTTCTGATGTTCTGCTTTAACTTGTGAACAAGTAAGACACTTAGAAACATATCTAGCTATATCCTTCTTCATGCCTATCCACCAGAAATTATTTCTTAAATCTTGGTACATCTTATTGTTTCCAGGGTGCATGGTATACCTAGATTTATGAGCTTCTTCTAAAATCTTATTTCTTAATTCTCCCTGCTTAGGTACCCAAATCCTTCTTTTGTGGAATCTCCAAATTCCATCAGTTCCTTGTTCTAACTCTTTTAGTCTTCCTTTCATTCCTTCAGCATCTTCCTTGATTGCTGTTTCCTGAACATTCTTTATTTGTTCCATTAAATCTAACTGTAGATTTAATCTGAGAGCACGAACTCTTCGTTGTTTTTCATGGTACTTACGACTTAAGGCATCTGCAACTACATTTGCCTTTCCTTCGTGATACTGAATATCACAGTCGTAATCACTTAGGATTTCCATCCATCTTCTTTGCCTCATGTTTAACTTTTTTTGCCCAAATATATATCTTAAACTTTTATGATCTGTATAGACAGTAAATTTACTTCCGTACAGATAATGCCTCCAAATCTTAAGGGCAAAAATTACGGCTCCTAATTCTAAATCATGAGTCGTATAATTTTCTTCGTGCTTTTTCAATTGTCTTGAAGCATACGCAATTACCTTCTTGCGTTGCATTAGCACACATCCTAATCCTAGTTTTGAAGCATCACAATATACTTCAAAATCTTCAGTCCCTTCTGGTAAAGCTAGGATTGGAGCATTTGTTAATTTCTGCTTCAAGATTCTAAAGGCTTCTTCTTGTTTAGGACCCCATTCAAACTTAACTGCTTTACAGGTTAGCTTAGTTAATGGTACAGCTATTTTGGAAAAATCCTTAATAAACCGTCTATAATATCCAGCTAAACCTATAAAACTTCTAATTTCCATTGCGGTTTGCGGAACCTTCCAATTGGTAATTGCCTCTATCTTAGCAGGATCTACATGAATACCTTCGTGATTCACCATGTGTCCTAAAAATTGCACTTCCTTTAGCCAAAATTCACACTTCGAGAATTTGGCATAAAGCTTTTCTTTTCTTAACAAAGTTAAGAGTGCATGCAAGTGCTGGCAATGTTCTTCCTGATTTTTGGAATAAATAAGTATATCGTCGATGAAGACAATTACAAATTTATCCAAATACGTTTTACAGATTCTATTCATCATGTCCATGAATGCTACAGGTGCATTCGTTAACCCAAAGGGCATGACTGTAAACTCATAATGACCATACCTAGTTCTGAAAGTAGTCTTAGGTATGTCTTCTTCTTGTACCCTCAATTGATGATATCCGGAGCGTAAGTCAATCTTAGAGAAATATCTAGCTCCCTGGAGTTGATCAAACAGATCATCAATCCTAGGTAATGGGTATCGATTCTTAATTGTAACCTTATTCAATTCTCTATAATCAATACACATTCTCATCGAACCATCCTTCTTCTTTACAAACAACACTGGAGCTCCCCAAGGGGATGAGCTAGGTTGTATGAATCATTTACTTAATAATTCATCTAATTGCTTTTTCAGTTCTAACATTTCGGTAGGAGCTAACCGATAAGGTGCCTTAGCTATCGGTGTAGTTCCAGGAATTAGATGAATCCTAAATTCTACTTCCCTATCTGGTGGTAATCCTGGTAACTCTTCTGGGAATATATCTGAGTATTCTGAGACTACAGGAATTTCCTTAAGTTCCTTACCCTTAGTACTAATGATTACTGAAATCATATATACTATTCCTTGCTTTCGTTCATAACTAGCAACTCTCATTACTGATATGAACTTCATGGGCTTACGTGGTTTATCTCCTGTAATCATAATGATTTCTCCGGTGGGTGTCTGAATTTCTATAGAGTTCTTATCACAGAGAATTCGAGCATGGTTGGCTACTAACCAATCCATTCCTAACACAACATCAAATTCGGCTAATTTCATAGGTAATAGGTTTGCAAAGAATTTATGACCTGAAAGTTCTATATTTTCCTTTTTCAAAACTTTATCTATGCTAACAGAATTTCCGTCTGCCGTTTCGACTGTAAAAATCTGCCTAAGTTGGGTTAAGGGTAAATTAAGAGCTTGGCAGAATGAAGTATTGATAAAACTTTGGTTTGCACCAGAGTCAAATAATACTTTTGCATACACGTTGTGAACTAGGAACGTACCAACTATCACGTCAGGAATCATTTCGGCTTCCTGAGTAGTTAACTGAAAGGCTCGGACATTCTTCTTGGTAGCTCCGTCGGCTATTTTGGCTTTGTTATCTGCTGGTTTGACCAATTTAGGACATTCTGTTTTGAAATGCCCAGCTTCTCCACATTTATAGCAGATCTTGGTTTTCCTTCTGCAGTCTTCTTCACGATGTCCTATGGCTTTGCAAAAGTTGCAAG
This sequence comes from Helianthus tuberosus, assembly GCA_030545235.1. Classification (NCBI taxonomy): domain Eukaryota; kingdom Viridiplantae; phylum Streptophyta; class Magnoliopsida; order Asterales; family Asteraceae; genus Helianthus; species Helianthus tuberosus. The sequence continues at coordinate 93,509,598 of CM060411.1, forward strand.
TCACATTACATCTTCCATAATGTTTCTTGCGACAATTCTTGCAGAACGGCAAGTTTGAAGATTGCCCTGTTCCTCTTCTTTTGAAGTTGCTATTATTACCCACCCGAAATCCTTGGGTAATTTTCTGAGCCAGTTCCTTTTTCCTGTTTTCATCTCTTGTGCGTACCAGTTCGTCAGTTAGGGTGTTAGCTAGTTCTACCGCATCGTCAATAGTGCGAGGTCTCGCAGCTTTAACGATATTACGGATTTCACTAACTAATCCCCAAACATAGCGAGAAATGAGTACCGGTTCTGGCGAAGCCAGCGTTGGTACCACTCTAGCATATTCGAAGAATGTCGAAGTATATCCTCGACAGTCCACATTCACCATCCGATGGTTTAGGAACTTATTTGCCATTTGATCTTTTTCATACTCGGGACATAATTTTCTTTCCACAAGATTTTTAAATTCTTCCCATTTCATGGCATATGCCTCGATCCTTCTTTTAGCTTGTAACACTGTGTTCCACCATTCTAGCGCCCATTCTTTAAAAAGATTTGACGCATACATAACTTGATCTTCCTCAGCACATTTACTTATGGTAATCACTGCCTCAGTTTTCTCTAACCAACGCAGTGCTGCAATAGCCCCTACGTTACCTGCAAACTCAACTGTTTTACAGGCAAGGAATTCTTTGTAAGTGCAACCAGGTGTTGCAGCTTTCATTTTCTTGAAAATTGGGGCTTGCAGATCATGATTGTTATTAACATGATTACCACCTCCGTTTATACTATTACTAAAGTTGTCGCCTTGTGTACGTTTACTAGGAACGATTGATTGAGGTTTAACAGGTTTCTGAATAGCAGCAACGATTGCTGGAATAGCATTAGCTATTCCTTGTGCAACGATATCCTCTATATCTTGCCTATTTAACAATTGTTCTTCCTGAATTTGCTCAGATTGATTTACTTCATTTACTGGTTCATTACCAATGTTTGCCATCTGATAATTAATTTATAGATGAATAATTAGTATAAAATAAGAAATAATCCAATGTTACAATTAATTGCACATAATCACGTAAACAAATATACAAACAAAATTGTAAATTTTCTAAAATTTCATTTATTTTATAGATTATATTATGCTTCCATATACAACCGTTTTATTGTTTATTTTACACATACTGACTTTCATTAATATTACTGTTATTATACAAACACAGACTCACTACCCACTTTTCTCTCGTCAGCTTGCATCTTTAATAACGATGTTCCCTCTCATCATATTTCCATGAGATTTGTCCTCCTATCTCTCAAATCCTATTCCCAGCATCCATCAGTTCTTCACCAAAATGGCGGAGTTCAGCCATATTCTCGTTACTCATCGGTGGATTTGGTAGAGGTTCTGGATCGAACTGAGGGAAAAACGTATAGGGACTATTGATAAAGTTTTGGAATTGCCAATCATTAGTCCACCACTCATCCATTCCTAGAGGTTGAGTATGGATTATTGGTTCTGGGATTGCTGGTTCCAGATTTATAGGGAGTTGATTTTCGATAGTATTAGAGTAAAAATTATTATCATTGACAGGCCTAATAGTATCACAGCTTGTCAATATAAAATCTAATTCTTCCTGAAATGTCATTTCTTGAGTTGGCTTAGAGCTTGCTCCAATTTCCATCTTGGTTTGTCTAGAACCTTTTCCAACCTCCATTTCTATTTGCTTAGAATATTCCTCAAATTGTATTCCCATTTGCCTAGAATCTTCCCTGATTTCAGTCTCCAATTCCTATTGTCTAGAACTTTCCCCGGTTTCAATTTCTTTTCCTTTTTCTAAGGGATTGTTTATTTTAGGAAGCCTCTTAGCTGGCTTTCTCTTATGTACACGCCTTCCCCATACGAATCTCTTTCTTTTCTTAGGTTTTGGCTTTTCCAGAGGTGGAGCATTGAATTCTATAGGTTGTTCCACATCAGGAAAGTACCCAGTAAATTCTTTAGAAACTTCTATGTTTACAGGGTAAAGGTTGAGATTCTCTAGCGCTCCAGATAACTCATTCATGCTGTTTAACATATATGTAAAAATAATAAATTAAAATTTATAACAATTTTTTACAGATAAACCTCAAATATTATTGCATACCCTGTGACTAATTTAATACAAAGGAAAATTGAAAATTAAACATACTAAGTTTTATTGTAATTTTATTTATTTACTAGATGATATTTCTAGCTTGTAAGTGATAAGGTTGCTAATACGGAGTCACGGTATTCTAAAGATTAGCATTTATTGCTACAGTGGCTAGCATATAAAGGTCCGCCCATTTTTCATCTAACTTGTCTTCCCATGGTGATTTACTGATTAATTCCTGGGTTTCCTTTTTAACTTTCTTTTCTCGAAATTTCTTTAATTTCTCCTGACTTTTTCTAATAATCAAACTTCTTTTATCAGGAGAAAGGGGTTCCTCGTATTGGGCTTTTCGAACAAATATTCCTTCTTCAGGAGTTTGGGATGAACTTCCCTTTTCATTTGATGACCTATCTAATTTAAGATAGATGTTTGAAAGCTTTTGCTTACCCATACTGTAACTAACAAATAGTCAGTTAATAAAACACATAATCACATAATGGTAATCAGGAAAAATTAAGTATTTCTAAATACTTAATTAGCTTAACTCAGTGGCTCTGATACCAGCTTTTTCTGTCACGGCCCCCAACCTGGTTTAACCCGTTTCAGGAGCCGCGGGACAGAAATCCCGTGGTATTTATTTAATTGAGTTTAACAGCGTTAAGGGGTAAGGTCCCAAAAACCTCATAAAAAGGATTTGAGACCATACCACAAACCAACCTTTCAACCTTTTGACCTTGCGCGGCCGCGCATTGGTCTTACAAGAGGAAGAAGTAATCAGCAATCTATAATCGCGCGCCCAAAGGAAAACATAAATCCTTGCGCCTTCCCCCATTAGCAAAGGATAAAAATCCTGAGATCAATACTTCCGCCCAAATATCCAGACTTCGATATCATTTTACCCAGACTTGGGATTTATTTGTCTGTGTCCACACAGCAAGGTGTCACACCAGATTACAACAGTAATCTTCTAGAAAGAAATACAATCGTGCACCACCCAGACGGTTATAACCGTCTGGACACGTGTCATTACCACAGGCACCCCTGAAATCACAACGAAGGCATGCAAGTGAAGAATAATCTCCACTTAATCACTTTCCACGTGGCATTTCCCCAGCCATAGATCAAACCACGATCCGTGTGCCTTCACATCGGATCGAGACAACTTGACATCTGATCAAAGAACTTAACGGAAGAAAATATAACCGCTACGGTGTTAGCATCTTCCGTTATCTTTTCAATAATAGGTTTTCCCTCCCAAACTCCCGGTTATAAATACAAGAACTGTTCAGGTATAAACTCAGATTACACCCACTTCTCAAATACTCTCTTCTCCATTACCAATACTTATTCTCACACCGGAGTCGGGTCAAGGAGAGAACCCTCTTCTCCCCTTGGCGAGACTAACGGTGCTCTTTTTTGCAGAATCACCGGAGAAGAAGATCAGCTGTGACTGAATCAATCGAGAGAGAGCTAACCTTTTATGCGGATTCAAACCCCCTAGCTATCTCGGTTTCGACCATTTAGTTAGAGTTTCTTCATTGGCGCCCACCGATTCCTCAGTTTCTAGTTTCTATCTCGTTTCGATTCAGTTCATTCCATTTCCTGTTTTTGCACATGGCAGAAAATTCGTCATCCCACCGACAACCTGGTCGTCGACCAAACGTCGGAAACAATTTACAAGTAGAAGGAATCGTAGAAGAGGCCTCAGACGATAATGAGGTTCAATCTAATCGAGCAAATAATCCTGTTACTCCAGGAATGTTACCAGCAAACCCTGCTCAATCAATTTTACCACCAGGAGAAACTCCGATATCATGGTATGTCCGGTCTCAAGGGGCATTAAACGCAGTATACACACAGCTGTGTGCTCAAACTGCTCCCGTGACCCAATCACGGAGGCCGGGATCTAGAGCTCATGCCTCCCAGCGAGAAGAATCAACTTATGATGATACAGAAGTTCATGCCAGATCTGCGTTACAACGAGAATACACTCAGACAGGCGGTTACCCGAGACAACACCATGGTGAACCACACCCTCGTCGAAGACAATCGGTTCATGATAGGTTGGGTTCCCAACGGGACACTCACACTGATGAATCCGATCAAATATATCGTTTAAGTGCAAACACCAGCGTATTCAACAGACTGCAGCCAAACTATAACAAATGCAGGCCTCGAGCGATTTATAACCCTGAGGCAGAGCATAATTATGACTTAGTTTACCGCCCTGCAGAAGCAGCGGAAAACTCGAAGTTCATACTGGAGATAGCTCTGGCTCCATTGGAGAAGGCCAAATTACCATCTAACATAGGGAAATTCAATGGGTTAACTGACCCCGATGATCATCTGAGGGTGTTCACCAGCGCGGGTCTAGTTGGAGGTTGGACCCTTCCGCTGTGGTGTCATTTGTTTGTACAAACACTAACTGGTCCAGCGCGAATCTGGTTTGATAACCTACCAACTGGACAGATTGAATCGTGGAAGGATCTGCGTAACAAGTTCTTAACACACTTCAGCCAGCAGCGGCGCTCCATCAGAGACACTTCCGACGTCATGAATATATGGCGTCGTGATGACGAAAATCTAGAAGATTTCATTACTAGATACAATAAGGAAGTGTTGGAAATCGGCAGTGTTCACGAACAACTAATCCGTGCTCAGTTTAAGTACGCGGTTAGATGTGATGACATGGTTAAAGTCTTATCCGGAACAGAGGGCCTTCCAACAAGTTGGGAGAAGATAATGGCAGCGGCCAAGGTTTATGCGCAGACCGAGAAAAACCTCACAACAAACAGGCCACCACCACCACACAATAGGCCTGTGGACTTAAGCTTAACCGGTGAAAGGAGGTTCAAAAAATCATGGCGCGAGTCATTAGGAAGTCGTTCCTCTGAAGATGCCCGCACAACAATTAACAAACTCTCTGCACAAAGGGAGAGCAAACAAGAAAATAGGGAGAGGCAGTGGACTCCCCTAACAAAAACCCCGGCGGAGGTTCTAAGTACTGAGGACTATCAATTCAAACCTCCGATCCCGATGAAGAGTAAACGTGGTCAAGACCCGGCGCAATACTGCGAATATCATAAAGACAACAGGCACACCACGAACAACTGCATATCTCTACGCACGGAAATAGAGAAAGCCCTTAAGAATGGAGAACTCACGCATTTACTCCAGAATATGCGCAAGGAGATTAAGCAGATAACCCGGGGAGAAGAAGGTCCAAGCAAACGGGCCAAAACCTAAGTAACGACTCTATAAGTTTCCCGCAGAAAGACATGACTCATCAAATACGGCGGAACTATCAGAGAGTAAGTTAAGTTCCATTTAATTATCAGAAAAGCTTTGTAAAGCCTCTGAGCTCTATCCATGAATAAAATTACAAAGTTTCTATTATTTTTGTGTTTACAAAGTGCATGCAATTTCCTTTTAGTAAGCGCAAAAACATTATGGTAGTATAAAACAAGCTCCATGCGAGGTCAGTGATCACGTCACAAACGACCATAAATTCACACATGAGCTTTACACCAACTTCATTCACCTTACTCAATAAAAGCAATTGTACTCATGCAAAATATTGTAAAGTCATTAAACAAAACAAATAGAAACATACTATTTTCAGCGTACAGATACGCCCTAAAGAGTTTCAAACACGACAGTGTTTAACATACTTGCGCAACAGCGCACCATCAAAACAGGGATTTACATCCCGCATAAAAAATTGTTCAAATACAATTTCATACTACTCTAAATCTTCACCCTCATCCGGGAAGATTTCTTTGAGTTGCGCCACGTGATCATCCGATTGCAGCGCCACATTTATCAGTTCCATAACTGGAAGTTGCAAATTATTAAACTCTGTCTTCATGGAAGCAAGCGCGGCCGCAGTATTCACGCCAAAGGTAGCAGACTTGCTATCATCCCAGTTAACCTTCAACGCGCTGTTCACATGTCGGGTACATTCCGCATAACCTTGCGCATACCCATCTCGTCGTGCAGCAACCATCAAATTCGCAACAGTTTTATCCAGTTCTTCAGAGTTTAACACAGATTCAGCAACCTATGAAATCAAGCGAAAATAAGTGTCAAACAAGCGCATATATGATTTCACAACAAAAAGCAGAAAAGGAACTTACACAAGCAATCCCGCGATCCTTCAACCAGGCCATATCATTCTTTAAAGGTTCAAGCTCGCTTTCCGCTGTAACCCGCGCCGTTTCTGAATTTTCCAGCTTCTCTTCAACCTCAGTCAAACGGCGGGAGGTTTCAGTATTCTCGGAATGCGTAAGCTCCAAATCCTTCTTTAGTTGTTCCTGGTTAGAAACCAAAGCAGTCAGTTCCTCTAACTCTCTATCTCTAAGGGCAAGAGTGGCTAAAGCTTGTACCTCCCGTTGCTCACTACGCTCCCTATGAGAACGCGCTTCCACCAGCGCAGCTTCTACACCAGCTTTCTCCTTCTTCAATTTTTCTACCTCCGCATCTTGATTCTTCAGATTTTCAACCTCAGCCTTGAGGTTATTTATAATATTGCGAAGGTTTGCCTTCTCAGCATTATCCTTCTCGCAAATTCTCCTCCAATTTTTGCGTTCCTCAGATAGAAGTGCAGCTTCAGCTTCAGCCTTTCTTTTCCAACTAGCAACAGACCATTCCTCAGTCTTGCGCTCAGCTTCAAACTTGGCTTGCTCAGTCTCTAATTTAGCCTTCAACTGAGCCACATGTTTTTCATCTTTAGCAAACTTCTTTTGAGATGCCATGAAAGATGCCTGCTCCTTATGCATACTATACCACTCACGCACTATACGGTGAGTAGTAGAAACATGAGAAGCAGTTTCGGCAAGATGAGACTGATAGGTCTGTTCATAAGGCTGACTTTCCTGAAATTTAATCTAGCCAGGCGGAAGTATCCCCTGCAACCAATCTTGGCACACACGCCAATCCGAGAAGGTATCGCCTTTCTTCACATTCCAAACAGGGGCATGAAGATCAGAAGCATCTTTGTCCGTATAAGTCCGATAATAATATTCTCCCAAAGTTTCTTCTGGACGAATTGGAGATTGTTTATCAACACCAGCAAATGAGCCTGGTTCCTCAGTTCTAACCCTCTCGGTATGTTCAGGCATAGATTCAGAAGGTTTAGGGGAAGAAGCTGAAACTTTTTCAGCAGTCTGCTTTTTCCCCAACTCTTGAACAACAGCTTCAGGGGTTGGCGGATTATCAGAGCCATCTACCACGTTCGGTTCAACAATCTTTTCAGCCTCTGTATCAACACCAACAGGCTTCTCAGCCTCAACAGTTTTCTCCACGCCTCCCCCAGCAACCTCTGAGGACTCTAGCGGGTCTGCAACAGCAGCGCGCGGAGGAGTAGAGGGAAGTTCTTCATTTACCACAGTTGGCAGTTCTGTGGGAATAGGGGAAACAAGAACCTCTGGACAAATAACAGAAATCCATAAAAATTAAGCACGCATAAAGAAAGCAAGGGAAAACAACACTTACCAGGAACAGACTCTGAAACAAAAGCATCAAGGTTTCCTTTTCTGGTAATTTTCTTCCTCTGCACTTTCTTGGGAGGTTGACCCTCCGCATCAGTATCAGTTTGCGTTCTTTTACCAACCTTCCTATGAACCAAATGTTCGGGACTGGAATCCAGATCGATAGGCTCATTCGAGTTGGAAGGGGGAATATCGGCAGAATCCCTTGGTTCAGGCTTCGGTTCCCGCATAGTCACTACAGGAGTAAGACCCTCCAAAGAGTCAGAAACCACCACATAATCACACCTGGAGACAGAGGAACGGCGCGTACCTTTCTTCTCTCCAACATTTCTCGCCTTCAAAGGTTGAACTTTAACAGTCTCACTTCTCTTCGGCGCGGAAGTAGAAGTTGTTGCGCGTTTTTTCTTTTCAGGGCCTACGCCTAAATTCAACAATTCACCTACAAAAGCGCAAGGCAAAAAATTACCCACAAAAAGCAAAAAGGAAAGGAAAAACAGATATAAACTCACCAGCACCAATAGCTGGTTGAACAGATAGGTCCGCATCCCGTGGAAGAACAAAATTTCTCACAATACGATGATACCAAAGCTCCTCTTCAGGCTTCTTCTTGATAGTACCCATTCTTCTGCCTTCCCTCTTGAAGGCAACAACATACAGAGAAATAACTACATTTGAAGAGAGAGCAGGTAAAAAAAAAAGTGGGAAAGAGAAAAAGCCCCAAACTTACTATGACCATCCTCCGTGTATACGGGTTTGTCATCACGCTCCATCTTCCAATTTAAACTCATGCCGGCTCCGACAAGAGCTTTCTCCGGCAATGCAATATTGGGCACATCCTTCAAATCCTGGTACCAGTTTTCATCAACTGGAGTCTGAAGGGTTTCGATCGGAATATCTTCTTTCCCCCTAAGAACCATCCTCACAGGAATTACTCCAGCTTTGATGAAGAAGAATTTTTGCTTCCAATCATGAAAAGATTTTGGGGGTTGATGTAAAATCTTCTTTGCAGAAGCCCTCTGAACGAATGAATAAAATCCTTGGGTACAATGCATCTGATGAAAAACCCTAAATCGGGGAACGGTTGGCTCCACATGCATTGTCCGACATACGAATTCGAAATGTCGAACCCTAACCATACCAATAGGGTGAAGTTGGGAGATATGCAGATTGTAAAACCCAAGAATTTCAAGGAAAAATCCGGTAACAGGCAAACGAAAGTTACCATCACAGAAAAAATCCCAAAAGAGGGTAATATACCCAGCCGGAGCATCCGCCGCTGTCTGCCCCTCTTCAGGAAATAGAGCTCCCCAGTTTTCCGGGAATTTGAGATTCCGGATCAAACCATCAAAGGATGCTCTAGACCACTTCATCGGTGGAAGTTCAGTCGACATCTCTTCAACAAGATCTTCTTGATGTTCTCCGATTGACATAAGAGGATGAATGATGGAATTTTTTCTTCTTAGAAAAAAAAGGAATGAAAAGCTTTTCAACAAAACAATGATTACACAGAGGAGGTTACCCAAACGTTATATATACTTATCGCAATAAATAGCATCGGTAACCGTCACAGCGACTGTTCCGGGTATCACAGTTCCCCAAGCAGCAGAAAAAGGAAATGTCAGAACACACACGCGTTTACACGCGCGCGTGTAAGACACGGACAGTAAAAAACAACTGACAATGACAGGTTGTCAAATCAATTTACTGCACCAGTCTCGTTGAAAGTCAAAGATTTTCCATAAAAAATCTTTACAAAAACAAAAAATTCAAACTTCTCACAGAAGATTTCCTACTCAGATAAATTCAATCTTCTCATAGAAGATTTCTTATTTCCCGCGCCCAAAAACATTTCCCTCTCATAAGTCCAGTGCTCCACTTATTTGCATAAGTACAACACTAGACTGGGGGGACTTGAAGGGGTAAGGTCCCAAAGACCTCATAAAAAGGATTTGAGACCATACCACAAACCAACCTTTCAACCTTTTGACCTTGCGCGGCCGCGCATTGGTCTTACAAGAGGAAGAAGTAATCAGCAATCTATAATCGCGCGCCCAAAGGAAAACATAAATCCTTGTGCCTTCCCCCATTAGCAAAGGATAAAAATCCTGAGATCAATACTTCCGCCCAAATATCCAGACTTCGATATCATTTTACCCAGACTTGGGATTTATTCATCTGTGTCCACACAGCAAGGTGTCACACCAGATTACAGCAGTAATCTTCTAGAAAGAAATACAATCGTGCACCACCCAGACGGTTATAACCGTCTGGACACGTGTCATTACCACAGGCACCCCTGAAATCACAACGAAGGCATGCAAGTGAAGAATAATCTCCACTTAATCACTTTCCACGTGGCATTTCCCCAGCCATAGATCAAACCACGATCCGTGTGCCTTCACATCGGATCGAGACAACTTGACATCTGATCAAAGAACTTAACAGAAGAAAATATAACCGCTACTGTGTTAGCATCTTTCGTTATCTTTTCAATAATAGGTTTTCCCTCCCAAACTCCCGGTTATAAATACAAGAACTGTTCAGGTATAAACTCAGATTACACCCACTTCTCAAATACTCTCTTCTCCATTACCAATACTTATTCTCACACCGGAGTCGGGTCAAGGAGAGAACCCTCTTCTCCCCTTGGCGAGACTAACGGTGCTCTTTTTTTGCAGAATCACCGGAGAAGAAGATCAGCTGTGACTGAATCAATCGAGAGAGAGCTAACCTTTTATGCGGATTCAAACCCCCTAGCTATCTCGGTTCCGACCATTTAGTTAGAGTTTCTTCACAGCAGAAGTTTATCATCAGGATCTTTTTAAAGCTAAAATTTTTTCCCGATTATTTTATTTCACAATTCGGGATAAAACCCCAGTAATTTACAATCATATAATTTCACGGAGAAATCTTTATTTACAAAATATATTTCCTTATTTTATATTGAGCCACTTTCTTAATCTTGTAGTGCTTCACGACACTTTTCCTGGATCACAACAGATCACCTGAAACATGTTTGAAAAAGGTTTTGTCAGTGGAAAATACTGGTGAATCATTCTATTTACTAAAACAACTCGTTTGTTATAATTTACAGTATTAAGGGAGATTACAATGTTTCAGATATCAACCAACTACCCACAGTATTTGTCACTCGACCGGATCTGTGACTATGGTCATATCACCATTGGCCACCCGTTTGTCCAATGGCAAAGATTATCAAGTAATGTATACAAAACCCCACATACTGGCTGTAATTTGGTGATTACATAAACTTAATCCCTGTAATTATAACCTTTGAAAATAAACAAGATTTTGAAAGTAATTTGATAAAAAGAGAATGACTCACATTGCAGATTTAACACGGACAGAGTCTAGTCTACTGATTAGCCTTGTTAACCTAATTTAAATAACAATGCACACAAAACTGGGTTAGTAATCAATACAGCATTTACGATAACTCACGAGATCAACCCTCACAATGAATGACAAAGTGCGATACTTAAACATCCATCGAATTAACGACGAATGACAAAGCATAACCCTAATGTGGGCAGCACTTAAACATCCATTGGATAGTTTAATCGATCGGACATTGAATCGTAATAGCGATCGAGTTATTACCCTGTTTTGCGGCAGCACTTCGTGATTCGTGTGTGTTTTGATAGTAAACAGAACGTAACTCAGTGTGTATTTCGACTTTTTACGTCGTTTCAGTGCCAGAAATCAAGTCCCAATCTCTACTATTTATACACAAAATTGACCCCGGCTTACGGACCGTAAGCCTCATCCCTTACGGTCCGTAAGGGACACGAAGGGTCATAGGGTAGCCCCGTGTGTGTGTAGGCTTGCTGAGTTGACAGAATTGTGAAATTCGATTTTGACAGCTTTTTATTTAGATAATCGTAACTAGGGTTTACCCCCCCTGAGTTTTAGGGGCCCTGATCCTGATTCTGATTGTTCTGAAAATTTTAGGGTTTGTGCAGAATCACTTGGGTGTCTCAATTAGGGTTTCCTATTGGACAATTAAAATAATAATTAAGACTTTTTGATAGGAGTTGTTACATTTATGTTGCTGACAATGTCAACATTACTAAAAGACTCAGAGAGAGATAGTAAGCTACGAGATTGACTGCAGCAATACCCAAGGGGGAGTATGTGAGTGCATATGTCTATCGCTTGCGTCAATCACATAATGTAGCTAAAACAAATGAGACAAGATTGGTGCTGAACTGAAGAGAGTATGAAGTGAAGCTTAGGCAGCTTCATACGAAGCCAGTAGTTTCGTACGAAGGCACCACATCAGCCTTCGTATGAAGGCAGGAGCTCTGTATATAGTGGTCTTGTGTTTGTCATTTGTAACTTTTTGAGCAACTTTGAGGTGAAGCTCTGCTCGTTTGTTTTCACGTTATTGTACTGTTAAATCAGTAATAGAAAACATTGATAATTACATTGGAGTGTCTGCTCCACACACGTATTTGGATTCCGCACATTATACGTGTTCGTACGCATTCAACGGAGAAGGAATCGATCACGATCCTGAATTTCACGGATTTCACCGGAGTATCTATCAAATATGATAGACTTTAGATAAATGATATTAGGATATCACAGGAATATCAAAAGATATATTATCAGGTGACGAGGTTCTGCATCCTCGTATCGGAGTCATCGTCTCCAAAACAATGTAGTTTACCATGTGGAACTTCAAGCTACTCAGTGGTTGAGATCCTCGAGTCCGCGACCCATCATAGATTCTTTATCTTGTCTATGACATCTTGGCGGCGTAAAAATAAAAAAACTACTATATATAATAAGAGTAGTCTTATGTTCTGGTCTAGACTCAGGGTTTTCTTAAGGAATCTGCAGTTGTGATATTTGAGATTAGACACAAAAGGCTAGTGTCTAGTTCACTCAAATTGTAGCTCTGATACCAACCTGTCACATCCCGATTCCCGGTGGGCCCAGTTGGGATAATCGTGACGGTTGGATAACAGTTATCATAATATAATAATATACAGCGGACGTATTGGAGTAAAATTAATAACTTCAATAATGCTTGAATATTTAAAAGTATTACAAGCGTTCAGTATAAGCCCATAGGTGGGATCTAATAAACAGAGCTTTAGACATCATAGGCCTTAAGCATCAGGAGTTGCAAATTCCTTAGCCTTCATTCTAGCCGACCCGGATTCCCAACCTATAATAAGGTTCGGTACCTGCGGTTCAATCTTTTGAAAATACGTCAGCTAAAGCTGGTAAATACAACTAACTGACTCTTTGGAAAACAACTTTTCAAAAACAGTTTTATACATAGAGAAAACCCGTAGGTGAACTTCTAAAATATTTCTTGGATTTATTCTTGTTACTAGATTTACATACTTGCCTTACAATTGGGAACTAGAGATCAGAGCCAGTCATTTATTATGATTAAGATACTCACCAAAGTTGAATAAAATGCGTCTTATAGTCGGTATGCCTACCCATGCATGTTATTCCGTATGGACATATCAGTATATGAGCCGGGACGTCCGGAAACGGTACCATTAACCCCCAATCATTTCAGTTATCAAGTAAAATGGAATAAACCGGATTCTTACATTTATGCACAATCATAGGCGGCCCATTTATGTAATACCCGCTCCATGTGGCATAATTGCCATCCCAAGTTTAAAAACTAAAATAAGTTAAGAGTATTTACCTTTTTGCTAGATTCCAATCAATATGATTATAATTTAGCAAAAAGCCGCAAGTCTAAGTATTATCGACCCAAGTCCGATTATCTGGGGGGCACTATAGTCTGGAATGAACAGATTTATTATCTGTCAGAGTGTATACGGGCCTAAGATTAGTCCCTTTAGATATGACCCGATACTTAAGAATAGGTTCGCTAGATTAAGCATATACCGAATTGAATGTGGTTTAAACCCAACAAGTAATAAGACTTGTATAATATGGGTAAACAGTGAAAACTCTATATTTTGAAGCGAAAATGATAAGAATTGACCCGTTTCGGTAAACTTACGTAAATTCGTTACATAAGCTCAACCGTACGCTTATAAGCGATATCGGGTAACCGGATGAGTCTTAAAAAAGTTCTATATGCCAATATGCCTTAAATATGTTACCAAGTTAGTAGGTAACCAAGGTTTTATAAACAATATGGTTTAAAACCAAAATATGCACCGTAAGGGCATTTTCGTCATTATATGACATAGTTTGAGAACTTGCATAAAATTTGAGTTATGATCAAGTACCTTCTGTGAAAAAGCTTTAATTATGTTATAATATCGGTACGTAATGAGTTTTGAATGATAGTTATGGTTAAAAACCATACTATACGCCAAAAGGGTGTTTGGGTCATTTTATAACATAATTTATGAACTTAATATCAAAACTCAGGTTATGATCAGATTTATAATACCAAAATATGTTAATTACATTAACATATCAGTAGGTAATTTGTTTGCAAGTTCATTATTGATTAAAACCATGTTTTATGCAGAAAGGGCATTTTGGTCAAAGTTTGGCATATTATAGAAACTTGTATGAAAACTCCGATTCTGATTATGATCATGTAGTATAACCTCAGAGGGTTATCCTACATTATATTACGATCATAATACAACTTGAATTCAGTAGCTAACTATGCTAAATCGGGTCACAATCGAAAGTCGAAGCAGAAGTCAAACTTCTCGACTTTCGGTTGCGAACCGACCCTAAAACTGAAAATGATGAGCCGAACATGTTCATACATGTTCTAATATTAATTACTAACTTATTTAAGTGTCAAAACATGGTTTATAATATTTATATAGTCAGTTTATAATATTAACGAAAAACTGACTTTTGACTTTTTAAATAATAAAACTTTGACCCGTCATTTGACTTAGTTAACGTGATTTTCAGGAGGTGCCATTTTGAGTGATTAACACCTACCTAATTACGATCAAGTAGTCATGTTCGATTCGAATAATGGCCGGACCATAATGGTCTAAACCGAATGTCAAAGCAAAAATCAATTTTGCTTGACTTTCGGCTATAAAAGCCTATAAAATGTAAAAGAACTGGAAAGGAACACTTACAAGTGATCCTAGGAATTTTTATAACTTCAGGGAGGAGGCTCCAAATGATTAGGAGTAGCTCCAAAGAAGAGAAGAAGAAAGAAGGAAATGGTGTGAAGAAATAATGAACTTACATTCCAATTTATACTAATCTTCAACTCCTAAGAATGTGACAAGTGCCCTATGAGGTATTTAGGAGTTGATTAGTGTCCAACATGTCTCATCATGTGGTTAAATAGTGGCAATGAAAGGATAGGTGGCACTCTTTGCATAAAATCGTTGGAGACCAAGTTTAAATCTGCTAGCGAGCTCCCTTACGGACCGTAAGGGCTGACCGCTTACAGTCCGTAAGGACCTTAGCGCACCAGATTAATTCCAACATCCTTACGGACCATAAGGACTAAGCCTTGCGATCCGTAAAGGACCTTCAGAACACAAAGTTTTAGATTTTCACACTTTTAGTCCTTGACTTAATATCTTTGCCCATTTGGCAATTATAGTCCCTCTCCTTTCTCATAGTTGAGATTAGTCGGAGATCCGGGATGAGTTTTAGTTAACGCATGATAAAAGTTTCTCTTCTTCCCAGAACCGGGATCAATCGGAGATACGAAACACATTTTAATGAACGTAGAATATAATTCCTTCATCCTTCCACATAGTCGGGAATAAATTGGAGGATTGAATATGTATCGTTACATAGTCGAACGATAAATTCTGTTTCCTTATTTGGAAATTCGGGACACGTGTCGCCTCACTATTGGATGAAAAATTGCGGATGTTACAAGCAAGCATAAGTATTATTATATAGTATAGATATAGAATCTGAGGATTGCAGATCGATATTGATGTTGATGTTAAATTATGTCTGAATTTGATTTAGTTTATGTTGATGTTAAATTCTGCCTGAATATAGAATGCCAAACATGAAAGCACTATTGAATAAGAAGAAGAAAAGTCCCTTCAAAGGGCAACGCCCTATTAGAGAATAAGTCACTAATATAGAA
The DNA here is from genome assembly GCA_030545235.1 of Helianthus tuberosus. Classification (NCBI taxonomy): domain Eukaryota; kingdom Viridiplantae; phylum Streptophyta; class Magnoliopsida; order Asterales; family Asteraceae; genus Helianthus; species Helianthus tuberosus. The sequence goes on from CM060411.1 coordinate 93,525,263, forward strand.
TTCTAAACATCTGTTTAAGCCTGAACAGATGTTTGGTAAGTCAATAGAGGTTTATATCCCTCAGGTTGGTTTAAGCCTGAACAGATGTTCAAAGGGCTACTAAAGATCTAAAGCTAGATGTACGGCCAGTAGTATTGCTTGTGTTGGTTCCAGTGGACCCCATGAAAGAACAGATGATTGCAAAGCCAAAATCGTCTAGAATATTTGATCATAAATAACAATGCTTTGAAGAATCTGCTCCTCCCAATGACAAAGACTCAACATCTGCTACTCCAAAGTTCTGCCAAAGCCAAAGTCTGCTAAAAGAGAACATCTGCTTGAAGATAAAGTCGGCTGATCAAAAGGTCTACAAAGTGATCCTCTGTTGATGAAGACAAAGTCTGAAGAAGCAATGGTCTGCTATGGCTCAACAGATGTTAAAGACCAACAGATGATATTCAACAGATGTTGCTTAACAGAGGTTATCGATGTAACATTGCTTAGGCTAATAGCAGATTTTTGGAGTTTATTAGGCTGTTAGATGTCGCTGTCTAGGTGAAGTCCGCTTAGATGCTTTAGATGTTTGATTTGTACTATAAATAGAACAGTGCATGTACTGTTCTATTTATCACTTTCCTCATGACATTTTGTACGAACAGGCTGAGGGGGAGTTTGTAATTCTCATGCACACGTAAATATTGTAATTGCAATCTTTATAAAAGCATGACGATGAAAGCATTCTTGTCATTGTTATGAGAAAAAGTTTATTATTCTGCTGCATATCTCCATTTCTGTTTTATCTTCTTCCACTGTTATCATCTTAACTGTCACAACAATCAAAATCAGATCCTAACAATTGGTATCAGAGTTTTGTCAATCAAATTCTATCCCTGCAAATCCTACTGAATTGTCAATCAAAAGCATTAAAATGTTTTCAGAAAATTAAAAATCCAACCTTAAAAATAGTTATTTTTGAAAAAAAATTCAAAATTCCTTAGAAGTCTGTTCAAAACCACTGTTTTTAAAACCTCTGCTTGGCTAAAAATTCATCCACTGCTGAAAGGTATCCTCTGTTCTCATAACCTCTATTTATCCTAACGACAGTTGACTTACCATTGTTCCCAACCTATGTTGTTGCCCAACAAAGGTTTCCAAACAATTGCCATCCATTATCATAACAGATGTTGCCACATGGACAGATGTTAGCCATCAGATCTTTGTAATTGCTGCCACGTCAACATTCACTTTTTGACCCTATATAAACCCTGTTTCATCCCCAAATAGTGCTTTCACTGCCGTCTCGAATTCAAAATTATCAAAAGCGGCTTCCATTATCATCTTCTTCAAACCCTACTCACCTTCTTCTTTGATCATGGCTTGGATAATCAAAAACCCTCACAACTACATCCCCAACTTCAAGAAAACTACCAAAAATACTAGCTTTTACTCAATAATTGATGTTTTAACGCCATTAAAATATAAAGCAATCCTTACTGCCGATGCTCCAGTTCATACGGAAACACTCCGACAATTTTGGGCTAATGCCAAAATTTAGTCACAAAGTAAACAACCATATTCTATCACATCTAAGTAGGAAAAACCATGGTTCAAATTTCCCATCCTCAATATCCACAACATTTACATTGGACGACCAGGTAGGTAAAACATCTTTTGAAAAACATGAACTTCACACAGAGTTCATTGAGATGGGGTATGATGGTCAACTAAAGGGAGTTACTATTTTTAAACTAAACTTCCCTACTAAAATGAAATATTTTTTCCATACTCTCTTAATTTGTCTCTCTGCCAAGACCACTACATTTAATGAGATACCACTAAAAATCAAGTATTCGGGATATGCTATTTTAACAAAATCTGATTACAATTTATTCCAAGCACTGTTTCTGGACTTGGTAGCAAATGTGAAGAATGTTCAAAAGGGTGAAAATAATGCTTTTCTCATGTATCCAAGACTTTTAAGCTATTACCTTCAAAAACAAGTGTCACAAATAGATTTTCAACATGGTGTAGCTTTTCAAATAAATAGTCTTACAAGTGAAACTTTTACTAGAATAATGGATAAAGAGTTAAAAGTTTCCAAAACACAAACAAAGAGGGATGAGCCTGTTTTAGATGCGTCCACATTTGTTGCTCAAACCTCTGTTGTTGAGCCAACTACTCCTGGTGATCATGACACCACAATCGGTGTTGTGAAACCCACACCAGCAAAAACCAAAAAAGAAACCTTCCATCTCCAAAAAGCCCACCAAAATAAAACAAAATAAAAAGGGTTCTTTGGAAGATGAGATCCCAGAGGCTAACCCTGTAACAACACAAAAGTCACTGGAAACCACTATTGCTACTTCCTCACAATAGATGGTAAGATCTCCACCCAAAGAAACTCCTCATGAATCCTTACAAAAGGATCATGTGGTAAGCACAGGGACACAACATCAACAAGCAGACCTTTCACTTGAAAGTATGCTTAAAAGCCCTCTCCCAGGGCAATGTCTCTTTCCACTCCACAACCCTCTCCATCAATTCAACCCACATTCAAACCTTTGCTTGATGCAATTGAGACTCAGATACAACTCAGTTCCTCTCAATCACCCATTATTGAGAGTACACTCCCACAAGTGATTGATTCAAAACAATCTCAATCTGCTAACCCCCAAGCAACAATTGAGGAGGCTACACCCCTTGAGTTTCAAGAAACTTTTGGTGGTAGTTCAAGTGGAGCGGTCACTACAACTGGTGAACCCATTGGTTTTCAGTTGGACAGTGGTTACATCTTTAAGACTCCCTGGAAGGCAACAACTTTTGAGCCTACAATTGTATCCTCTACTGCAATTGGAAGTCCCCATTACCAAGACAAAAGGGAATTTGGTTTTGATGATTTGGATACTTCTCCTATTATCAAACCAAATACAACTACCTCAGGTAGGGATTCAGATGATCCTATTAAATTAGGTGATGAATTGAGATACAAAGAATTGACAGAGAGAATGTCTTCCATGGAGTCTTCAATGACTGAGATGAAAGAATGATGAAACAAATGGTGGAACATTCTAAAAGTCGGCCTAGCACTTGACCAGAACACACACTTTAAGTGTGTGTTTTGGTGTTTAGTATTTTATTTAATAATCTTGTTTCAAGTTTGCTACATTTGGCCCCTACACTTTATCCTTCTTGCATATAACATGTTTTGACCAAAGTTCCAAATAACTACAAAACTTGTAATTAACTAGGTTATTCATTTCCTAGTTATTTTATCTTGTTCACAACCCGTTTTATTTTAAGTCCCGTTAACTCGGGCCTTTTATATACCTTGTTTTCTCAAAGTATTTATCATCCTTTTAATGAATATTATATTTATTTATTTAAATCCTAATATTCACCGGGTTTACTTTGGTTAATCTAATATAATTAACAAACCCGTTATTGAGGTGTTACACAATGGACGACATGCTCCCCAAAAGAATCCAAACAAGATTTCCGACATACGGGACACGGGTCATTAACCGGGAAAAGGGGTACCATCAGCCGCTACTTGAGGATAGCCCGGTATTCCACAGTCGACATACATTGCCCTAAACCTTCGATGGGAACAACAGACAGGAAATCCAGAGCATGAGGGGCTCGCAAACACTCAAATATAGCTCGCTGCCGCGGGGACAATGCAAACTTCTCTTCAACTGTCTTGACGATTTCTCCATATAAGGCATTCGCCAGAATTTTCTGGGCTTTAATGGGGTCGATGTCTTTAATGGGGGTCGATGGGAACAACAGACAGGAAATCTAGAGCATGGGGGGCTCGCAAACACTCAAATATAGCTCGCTGCCATGGGGACAATGCAAACTTCTCTTCAACTGTCTTGACGATTTCTCTATATAAGGCATTCGTCAGAATTTTCTAGGCTTTAATGGGGGCGATGTCTTTAATGTAGAAACCGCCGATATCAAGATCGCGAAGAGAACTATGCAGAGTGTCCAACGCACCCCTGTAATCAGAGTCCAACAACCCACCACCACATTCACGAAGGATGTGGTCTTGAATAACCCAAGATTGATCCCTTGAAGCCACAAAAGCATAGGAAGAGGCATCCTCAGCTGAGCAAATCCCAAGCCCCCTAAACGGGTCGGGAGGGAAGCTAACCTGCATTGGAGGTCCCCGAAAAAGGCACCCCACAAACAACAATGTCCTCGATCACATTCCGAATCCCCTTGTCAAAAACAGAGACAGCTTCCCTGACATAAGAAGGCTGAGAGTCTAGTTTAGCGTCGCTAGTGTCTCGTGGGTTCGATATTCGGACTTCATTAGACTTTGCTACGTACGATAGGTACACTTGCCTGTCAGTGATCTAGCATTTAGAGAGTCTTAGTTTATAAATTTAAAACTAGGGTGGCTAGATTAGGTTTAGTTTTTATAGACCGCATTCAGCACATTATAATGTATAATTAATCAATTCATTTTTTAAATTTTCTTTATTATTTTCTACTATAGAATATGGTAAAACAATTTCATTCCTCAAGAATTGACTTTAGAGGTGCTTGGATGCATGTTTTCAAAGTGCCTTTCGGGGCATATTTTTGAACCGTCTATTTTGACTTCAAGAGTTATAATCAGAATCAGATAATTTGTAGATAGGAGATTTGGATAGTGGGGTAACTTGACATATTATTTATGGTCTGAGCAGTGTTATCAACTTTAAAATTTGAATATTAATTAATAAGTTTGGATTTAAGTTTTGCTCACTAACTTTTAACTTTTCTTGTGTTTGTATTTCTTTTATATGTTTGTTCTTGCAACTAGCATGCATCCTCTTCGTTGTATGTGTAGTTATTTGTTTTCAACAGCATTAACAACATGAGTCGTTAATATCGGCTATGTGTTTGATGAAATGTAAGTTGTTTTGTACATTATCACACTGTATTGCAACCCATTTTTGGATCCCGCAGCAACGCACATGCATTCCCACTAGTATTTAAAGTATAAACTTATCAAAAAGAATTATTGTTATTTTGTTACTAAATAATTACAGTCATTTTACTAAAGAAAACATAAGGTAAATGGATAATTCACAAGAGAAAAGGAAATATGTAATTGATTTTAATGGTCAGATAGAAAAATGTAATAAAGGCTCTTAATAAGAGGATGTATGTAAAAATCCATTTTTTTAGTTCTGTAACTTATCACACTATAAATACCTTGATCTGTTATTTGGACAATGTAAATTTTGGAACTACTTACATGGAATGAATTGAAGGGTTGATTGTGGTTTCAATCACTACTTTTCAAAACTTACATTCACATCCTCGCTAATAACAACCAAAAAATAAAATAAGTGTTAATGTGTGGTTAAACTACTTGTTTGTTAGAGGCGGATAAATAGATTGATGTTCTTTATGATGACGACTAGACGATGCAAATAAAATATAATCATGTACTTGGCTGGTATGAAATTTTAGATACATTTGAATGAATTATAATTACGACCCGCTTGCGGTATGCGCATATAATGTATATATGTGTGTGGGCGCTTGGGGGCAAAAGTGAAAGTGCACTTATTTTAACGTTATTTTACTAATTTCGTGAAAATAACATTAAAATAGTTATATTTCTCTGCTAAGTAGTTAATATATATTATTTTAAGCTGAAAAAGTTACTGATGCATATTAATTTGATGTCTTTATGATAAAACTACATGCTGAACTACTTTATTTGATGTTTGATATGCTGGTCGTAGGAGGAGCCGGTTGACTATCTCTTCGTGTCTTGCCACTTCGCCTTAAGGTGATTGGGATCGGGTTGCAAGCTGGTGCCGTCTAAATGGGTTGTATATGTTTGAAAGCAAAGATTTGGTCGAATATCATTACCATGCGAGTGGGTCGAAGAAATGAAAAAAATGGTGTACACTATAATGCAGACTGGAATGTGGAGTATATCGCGTTGTCGAAACAACTTAGCATTCAACCAGAAGAATCCAAATCTGGGGAGTGCTGTAGAGGATCTAAATTGTTGTGAATTTGATTATTTGTTTATATTGTTTGTATCTGGGGTGAGGGATAATATGTTGTCCCAAATTTTATTCATATAAATTTGAAGTCATTTGCGTGGCTTTTCTCATGAGGGGAGTTCCATACTACCACCCACTAATTTTGATGGTTTTATGACCCAGTATTACTTGATATATGCATATAGCATATCACTTTTATGTATCTCATTATTTTCTTTTATTGAATTTGGTCTTTTAGTTTCTTTTATATTTGTATATGTTTCTATTTAATAGATTAGTGGTTCAGGGTGGGGTTCCGCTACAAAGTCCATTTTTCCTAAAAAGTGTACAAAGTCTTAAAACACCACAATTTCACCCATAAAACACACTTAAAACCCACAAATAACATATTGATGATCACTAAAACACAATATCCAAACCCTAACATTCCTAAAAAATTTCAAACACACCATCGTACAACTATGAATATAAAACACAACATGATAATCAACAAAAAACACACTAATGTTAGCCATTCAATAATTAAAGCCTTATCATTCAAAACACAATACAAAACCCACAAATATGGTGTTTTAGTAATCTCCATTATGTTATTTGTGGGTTTTGAGTGTGTTTTATGGTTGACATTATGGTGTTTTATAACTTTGTACACTTTGTAGGAAAAAATGGACTTTGTAGCCAACTCCCACCCTAGTGGTTCATATGTAATAATCTATCATCACCTCTTTGTTTCTATATGTAAATTTTCTTATCTACCATAGTTGCCTACTGTTGTTTTTGGACTTGCAATTTATACTTCTTCTACCTTTGCTATCAGGATGAGAACTGGAAATCCATTTTTAACTAGGAATGAGTTCGGTATCAGCCGGTACTGAAAATCTTAAAAAATGCGTACCGGTGTCGAAAATACCCGGTACCATACCGGAACAGTACCAAAAACGTCAAAAGTCGGTACCGAAAATATTTCAGTTAAAAAAATTGAAACCAATACCCGATACCATTTGCTCATCCCTATTTTTTACTACAAATTTTACAATGATTTGTTGTAGCATACTAAAGGTGGTGAGAATTTATTTGTTTTGCTTTTACTACCATGTATAAAATAATAATTGCCTAGAGTTGGTCTGTACTTGAAACAACCAGTTTTTACCCACGGTCAGCTGTATGTTGCTTTATCCATAGTAAAAACCAAACAAGGAGTTAAACTTTTGATTTTGGACAACAACGTCACACCTACTAATAAAATGACAGATGTAGTTTATAAAGAAGCATTTAGTGATTTGTGATTTTCATGTACTCATTTATCTATACTTTTTTAGTTCAGTATCATTTTTATACGTTTATATTGGAAAGTTCTTTCATTACAAAGTTCATCTCAATGCCAGTAGATATTATATGTTTGTGTTAAGCCACCTGTTAAACTCGCGGGTTCTTAAACTAATGTGGTCAATTGTATGTTGCCTTATCAAAGGTGAAAACAAGAGATGGGGTCAAACTACTCATACTTGACAACAACGGAAAACCTAAAGATAAAACAACTAATGTGGTGTATAAAGAGATTTTCAACGAATTGTGCACTACAACAAAAATGGCTTTTTAGGACCTTTTCTGTGGGACACTTGTAAAAGAGGGTTCTAAAAAACTATTTAATAGGACTAATGAACTTTTGGGGTCCTTTTATAATATACTCTACTAAACATGTATCCTAAAAAACTATTTAATAGGATGGATGATTTTTTGGGGTCCTATTATCATATAATTTAATAGGAAACTTAAAATGTAGATCATAATAAAGTACTTTATAAGACATTTAATTGTTAGTGTCCCATTATGTGGTACTGTATGAGGACACTTGATCATCTGGGGTCCTATAATAACATAACTTAATAGGACACATTGTAGTTAAGTCATAAATGTTTAGTGTTCTAGGACCCTTTCTAGTCGAAGTCATATTAGAATTTAACTTAATAGGACACTTGACACTTGGGTCTTATAACTTTAAATTTTATAGGACGGTTAATCATTGTGGTGTTATTATAATACACCGTAATATGACACTTGATATTTGAGTCATAAAATATTTTATATGTGTCAAAATAAGCGTAATTTATGTCAAAACTATCATTATTCATGTCAAAATTAGCATAACTTAGGTCAAAATTAGCATAATCCCTAGTAGTCGCGGAGTAGGCCGAGTATTTGTCCGAGTAATCCAAGTAGTCGCCGAATAGGCTGAGTTTGACCGAGTACCCGGCCTTGTATTCCGACTTTTACAACACTAGACATTAGTAACCACTAAAAGCATCGTCATTATTTATTTTTATAACATGATGACAAATTAGTAATTTATTTATATAAAATATATTTTATTCTTTTAATTGAAGCTAAATTATGTTATATGAATACTTACTTTCAAAATTTTCAAAAACTTTCAGCTTCCCCTTGCTTATAAAAAAAAATCTAATTCCCTCCTCCCTAAAAGAATTAATCTCCTTCTTCCACTTAACCTAAAATGGTTTTTTCTCTGTCTTGTAGTACAGAGACTGTAGCAAGAGGATGTGACAACTGGCACAAACCGGTAATTTCTGTACAATTTAATTAATATTTAATGACTGCAATTATGTGCTTAAATGTCAACATTGATTGATTACATACTATACATGTGAATTCATGCACGTTTTATACTACAAGAAATTTGCTTTATGCATTAATGAACAGCGTTGCGTCAGAAATACTAGTAAACTCACCGGTAAGACACACCGTATCAACAAATCTGCATAAAACAGTTAGACAATAGAATTGGAGCCTAGGTGTAGGTCCAATGACAAGAATACATTAAAACCCAAGAGTACACACAAGGGTTAACATATCGACATTCCGGAAGCTAAAATACGCACTAAAAAGCACCCGAAACGCACTTTAAGTGCAGAATTTTACAGAAGTCAGCTATAATCAGCTTTATAGCCTCAAAATAATGTGCATAATTCATGTTTTATTATCCAGAATACCCTCCTAAGTGTTGGGAATTAAAAGGGTTACAAAAGGATACATAAAGGACACTAAACAGTGCAATTTAGCACTTTAACGAACCGGTATTTAACCGAACAACCGGACATTACCCGGAACATAAAAATATTACTAGAAGCATTGTTTTAATGTTTCTGAACTAGTTATGGTCCCCGAACACCATAACACCCCTTATAACGTAATAACACATCAAGTCCCTAAAAATTTCACATGAAAGCTAACTTGTTTATATATTAGAAATTGGAAGTTACACTTTGCCCCCACCATATTATTCACGGTTGCAAAGGGGTGGCCCCCACCAAATATTTGCCAAGATCTTGCGATATTCACTTTGATATTACTTGGATTTGTTTTGATATTATTTAGATTTTGTAAGATCACTAGATATGGAAGATTTTGAGTTCTATATATATAACCATTCTTAATTCATCACCTCACACCACTCTCCCTCATACTCTCTCTCTCCCTCTCGGCCTAGAAGTGCCGCCACCACCACCACCACCATATTCAACCACCATTCATCCAATTTCAAGCTCATTTCAAGTGTTAGAAGGTGTCCTGTGGAGCTTGGTGCTTGAAGAATTTGAAGAACCTTCATCCATTGCTTTCACACACCATTTTCATCATCCTTTCTTCAAGTGATCTTCCCTAGCTTTTGAGCTAGTTGTAAGCTTCTTGTTACTAGTTTTTATTTCTTATTTTGTGGTTAAAAAGATGTATATTGTTGAAAATCACAAGAACACTAAAAGAACATAAACAAGAATCATAAGCATAAGCTTACATATGATTATTTATGGATGAAATGAGGTTGTTAAATACATGCATGACACTAGATTGTTATTTACTTAAAATTATGATGTTGATCATCATGAGGAGCTTTCTAGATTGTGATTAAACACATGATTTAGCAAGTTAGAGGATGATTATGTGTTAACCCAAGAAGATCGTCCTCACTTATAAACATGAACTTGAAAATAAAATTATTTCTTGAAAAATAGTAAATAAAATGAGCTAGTAATTTTATGAACCTAAGATTCATGAACAATTTTCCAAGAAAACCAAGTTCAAAATATGATTTTTAGTAGAACTTGATTCTTACATAAATGTACATTGTTTTTGGTGATAAAATAAGTGTAAGAACATTTTGTTTACAAGAAGAGTTAAAAAGAATAATTTTTGTAGAATATGTTTACAAGTTGTAAACATCTAAAATTTTCAAGAAGGAAGTTTATTAAGAAATAAACACACTTTAAGGGGTAACTAAGTCTACTAAACATATTACCGAGTTACTACAAGTTTTTGTGAAAGTTCATGTTCATGTTGTTATATACATTGTATAATTTTTGCACTTGGGAAATGTAAGTTGTTTAAGGATTGATTGTTGATTGTTGTGATGATTTTAAAAGAAAATAAACACATGTTTTGAAAACATGGGAAACCTCCATATTTAGGGGAAACCATGTCAAAATTTCTATAAATTTTGACACTTAGAAAAATATAAGTTTTGATGAAACTTATTCCCTAAAAATATTTACTAAGGTTTCCCTAATTTTTGTGTAAAGTTCAAAGTTAAGAAATGATGATTTCTTCAAGATAAAAATTGATATTAAGTATGTATATTTTTGAGGAAAAATATATATATTTTTTGATCACCAAATTTTATGCTAAGTGTATGTAGTATGTATTACATGTAATAGTGTATTAGGACTTGAAAATACACTAAATACTCTTAAGAAGTAAAAATACAAAATACACATACAACATGCTTAGACAAATACAAGAAAATATATTTGTGAAAATATATTACTTGATAGAATAAATAACTTGGACAAGTTATGAGCATGAAATGAAGTTTTGGACAAAATACATAATTCGGGTGAAAAATACAAGATACTTATATTTATTTTCGAGAAAATAATATAAGTAAGACACATAGTTAAAAATATAAATTATTTCTAACACAAGAACAAATACATAAAAGATGGTGACTTGTACTTGTTCGATACAAGTCTAGTGACTAACGTTAATAAAACACCTTTAGGTCACGACGCTAGATAAGCAAAAACCGGTGAAGTTTACGGCGCAAGGAACGCAAAGTTGTGAGTTCATGCTCCCCCTTTTCTTTTAATTTTTTTCAGTTTTATAACTTCGGGGGTGAAATACTTGTTACAAATGGTATGATGGATACAAAAACAAGAAACACTCTTGGTGATAACTAGTACCAAGTATGATGCGTTTTAAGGAATGATACGAGAAATCGTGTCACGAATAGGGTACCATAAGCACCATTAATGGTGTACATACTAAGACCGCAGAACAAAAGGTTAGATCTAATGGGTTTTCAGGCAGCCACACTCTTGGTGAAAACTAGTACCGAGTAGTGCTTTTGTGTCTCCGTCGTGAATCGACAACTAGAAAAATGCCTATGGTTTGGATTGCTTCCTATGTCGTGTCACATGTTAATGGCCTTGCAACCCATTAACAACAAGATACATACAGAAATACTTGATTTATACAAGATACATACAGAAATACTTGATTTATACAAGATACATTCAGAAATACTTGATTTATACAAGATACATACAGAAATACTTGATTTATACGAGATACATACAGGAATACTTGATTTATACAAGATACATACCATGTTTTCATACAAAGTATACAAACGTTCAATACAAGAATCGCATGAATTCACACCAACATTATGTTGACGTTTTTCCAAAAACTCACATGTATTTCAGGTAACTAAAGTGGATGTGCGCGCGGTCTTACTCATGCTCCTGGATGTTGTTTATGTTTATCCTTAAATAAAGTTGTAAACTTTCAGACAATATGTTGTCTCGTGATGTAAACACCTAAACTATGTTTTCCGTTATGTAATGTTAATGGTGTTTGAAGTTATTTTTATGAGCATGTAGTATGTTTACCAATCGTATGCAATGAAAACCTTTCATGATCACACCTCGTACTTCCGCCTTAGAAAGGGGTGTGACAGATTGGTATCAGAGCTGCGATTGTAGGGAACCAGGATTCCTTCTCGAGTCTAGACTACAATCTCTAGGATCCTTTCACGAAAACAATTTTTCAAAGAGTTTTTCATTGCATAAAACTTTCCGCGACATCCACTACCTGAAACTGTTTACAAAGAGTCAAGAAAAGACACTACGAGAATTAAGAGTGCACTGGAGTAGCACTCGTCTGTGATTAAGAATTACTTGCAATTATGTGTGATAATTGATACTTACATATACTAGAAGTAGAATACCACAAGTACACGTGACTTTACCTAAAAACAGTGACCTATCTGAAGGAAGTGATACGAGGATGAAACGAACTGTGTGGACTGTGCAAGGAGTTACGTAATTATGGATGCATACATAATTATGAAACTCAGTGCACAGAAACCACAGCAAGTCTTATCACGTATAGATTCCCTCAGTGCAAGAAAAGGTCAAACGTGAACACCCCTCCCCCAGCCTACTAAGTACTCTGCTGGAGTAATAATTGTTTGATGTCACTTATGTGGTATATGCCTGTATATATACTACTACTGTCTCGCATGACGATATCAAACAAATATCTAACCCTATCGTGTTGTGTTCTGTCAGAACATGGCACCTAGGAGAATTGTGAATAATCGAGATTCTGATCAACCTCCTCCTCCCCCACTGCCAAGGACTGCTAAAGAGCTTAACGCTCTACTGGAAGAAAGGATCTCCACAGCTATCGCTCGGTACGAGGCGAACCGCACCGAACAAAGTGGATGACCAAGCAATGCTAGACGTAATTGGAATGGAGATTCATCGGGAGGAAACGCAGCTCAGGGCTGCACTTTCAAGCAGTTTCTCGACTGCAAACCGCTGAACTACGATGACACTGGAGGTGCAGTGGCATTTGTATGCTGGACGGAAAAGACTGATGCCACTATCCGCATGAGCAAGTGTACCGCGGATCAACAAGTCACTTTTGCTACGGGGTTGTTTGTTGATGAAGCTTTGACTTGGTGGAATTTGCAAGTCCAGACTCTGGGTGATGATGCTGCGTACGGCATGACGTGGGATGCTCTGAAGGAACGTATGAGAGAAAAGTATTGCTCACGTGGTGAACTCCAAAGGTTGGAGACTGAGTTCTGGCACTTGACCATGGAAGGTGCTGACATTACTGGTTATACTCGAAGGTTCCACGACTTGTCAAGAGTGATCCCCTACATGGTGACTCCTGAATTTAAGCGCATTGAACGCTACATCTGGGGATTGGCCTTAGAATTTCGCAGCATGGTAACTTCGGCCAAACCTCAAACGATCACTGAGGCTGTAACTCTGGCTGTCAGCCTTACTGAAGATGCTGTCCGAATGAAGAAGTTGTCTCTGAACCCAACTGAAAAGACTGAGACGCATGCTGAGTCGTCTAGTGACAAGAAAACGAAGCATGCAAACCTGAATCAAGCGACACGTAACAACAAGGGTTTCAACAACAAGAAGCGTGACCCCAACTCGCCTCAGGAGGCGAAAACTCTTGCAACCATGAATGACGCTCCTGCCAAGAGATACCTGGGCACTCTGCCCATGTGCAGCCAGTGCAAGCGTCATCACGAAAGAGTTTGTCGCATTCCAAAATGCGAAAAGTGTGGAAAACTGGGTCACCATACTGAGGACTGCTGGGGAAAAGGAAAGAACGGGAATGGAAACCGCAACGGTGCTGGAAATAGAAACAATGGTGGACATGGAAATGGTGCTGGTAACAGGAATGGCAATGGAAAGGGGCAAAACCAAGGATGCTTCAGTTATGGAAGCAACGAGCATTTCATGAAAGACTGCCCAAAGGGGAACAATGCTCAGGCTCGGGCATTTGTGATTGGAGCAAAGAACGCACGCGAGGACCCTAATGTGGTCACCGGTACGTTTCTCGTTAACAATCACTTTGCATCCATACTATTTGACACTGGTGCCGATTATAGCTTCATGTCTGTGGAATTTAAACGTATGCTTTGAATAGGATCTAGTAGATTAGATATTCCTTATTCCATAGAACTAGCCAATAGTAAACTCGTTGAATCGAGCGAAGTTGTTAGAGGTTGCACATTAGAACTTGGTGAGCAAAGATTTAGCATCGACCTTTTACCTATTCAATTGGGTAGCTTCGATGTAGTGGTCGGAATGGACTGGTTGTCCAAGAACAAAGCTGAAGTTGTTTGTCACGAGAAAATCATTCGCATCCCTCTGGCGAATGATGAAACTCTCATCGTGCATGGAGAAAAACGAGACGCGCCTCTGTGAATCATAAGTTGTATGAAGGCACAGAAGTGCTTAAGGAAAGGATGTGTTGCTTTCCTAGCACATGTTATAGATAAGAAGGCTGAGGAGCCAAAACTCGAAGACATTCCTGTGGTGAAGGAATTCCCTGATGTTTTTCCTGAAGATCTGCCAGGATTACCTCCGCAACGACAAGTCGAATTCCGTATAGACTTGGTTCCAGGAGCCGCTCCTGTAGCCAAGGCTCCCTATCGGCTTGCACCATCCGAGATGCAAGAATTATCTACACAACTCCAGGAGTTGTTGGATAAAGGATTCATAAGGCCAAGCTTCTCGCCTTGGGGAGCTCCAGTATTGTTCGTGAAGAAGAAGGATGGAACACTGCGGATGTGTATCGATTACAGAGAACTGAACAAGCTCACAATCAAGAATCGGTACCCACTACCGAGGATTGATGATTTATTTGATCAATTGCAAGGATCGAGCTATTATTCCAAGATCGATCTTCGATCTGGATACCATCAGTTAAGAATCCAAGAGGAAAGCATACCAAAGACTGCATTCAGAACATGTTATGGGCATTACGAGTTTCTTGTGATGCCATTCGGACTGACGAACGCGCCAGCGGTATTTATCGATCTGATGAACCGCGTATGCAAACCATATCTCGATAAATTCGTGATTGTATTTATCGATGATATCCTGATTTACTCGCGAACGAGAGAAGAACACGAGCAACACCTTAGGACCATTTTGGAACTACTGAAGAAAGAGAAACTTTATGCAAAGTTTTCAAAGTGCGAATTCTGGATTCGCGAAGTACAGTTTCTTGGTCACGTTGTGAACGAAAAGGGCATTCATGTAGACCCATCCAAGATAGAAGCCATAAAGAATTGGGAAGCTCCCAGAACCCCAACTGAAGTTCGACAATTTTTGGGCTTAGCGGGCTATCACCGACGGTTTATCGAGAATTTCTCCAAAATAGCTCAACCGCTGACAACCCTTACGCAGAAAGACAAGAAGTACGACTGGGGTGATAAGCAGGAAGAAGCCTTCCAACTACTCAAAAATAAGCTATGCGATGCACCAATACTATCCTTACCCGAAGGCACTGAAGACTTCGTGCTATACTGCGACGTTTCGCGTCAAGGTTTGGGCTGTGTGCTCATGCAATGCCAAAAAGTCATCGCTTATGCTTCAAGACAGTTGAAGGTGCATGAAAGGAATTATACCACGCACGACTTGGAACTAGGCGCGGTGGTATTCGCCTTGAAGATCTGGCGACACTATTTATATGGTACTCGATGTACAATCTTCACAGATCACAAAAGCCTACAACACATATTTAATCAGAAGGAATTAAATATGCGTCAACGACGTTGGGTCGAGCTGCTGAACGATTATGACTGTGAGATTAAGTACCATCCTGGAAAGGCAAACGTTGTAGTAGACGCGTTAAGTCAGAAAGAAAGGGGTTAAGACCCTAAGGGTTCGAGCATTGGAAATGACTATTCGAACGAACCTCACTACACGCATTCATGACGCACAACAAGAAGCCCTTAAGATGGAGAATCGTAGAACTGAATACCTCCGAGGTATGCTGAAGAATTTAGTGCCAAACAAAGAGGGAACCTTGTACTTTAAGGAGCGTATTTGGGTTCCGCTCTATGGCGGTATTCGAGAAGTCATCCTTAATGAAGCTCACAAGTCGAGATACTCGATCCATCCAGGATCGGAAAAAATGTATCAAGACTTAAAGGATTACTATTGGTGGCCGAGACTTAAAAGCAATGTTGCTATCTATGTTGGAAAGTGCCTAACCTGTGCTAAGGTTAAGGCTGAATATCAGAAACCGTCCGGCCTACTGCAATAACCCGAGATACCCATGTGGAAGTGGGAGCAAATCTCGATGGACTTCATAACGAAATTACCCAGGACCCCTAGAGGGCACGATATGATATAGGCAATAGTTGATCGATTGACGAAATATGCGCATTTCCTACCGATCCGAGAGAAGGATAGCACTGGAAAGCTTGCGGAATTGTACTTGAAAGAAATCATGGCACGTCATGGAGTGCCTATCTCAATCATTTCAGACAGAGATGGACGTTTTGTCTCGAGGATCTGGCAATCCTTTCAGGAAGCCTTTGGATCTCAATTAGATCTAAGCACGGCCTTCCATCTACAAACAGACAGCCAGAGCGAACGGACCATACAAACGCTAGAAGATATGCTTCGCGCATGTGTTATGAACCTAGGCGGCAGCTGGGATACTCATCTACCTTTAGTTGAGTTTTCCTACAATAATAGTTATCATACGAGTATAAAAGCCGCACCGTTCGAAGCTCTGTATAGCCGCAAGTGCCGCTCGCCATTATGTTGGGCAGACGCTGGAGATAAATGTATGGTTGGTCCTGAACTTGTACAAGAGACAACCGACAAGATTATGCAGATCCGAGAGCGCATTAAGGCGGCTCGAGATCGAAAAAAGAGTTACGCTGATCGAAGACGAAAACCATTAGAATTCGAGGAGGGAGAGAAAGTTTTGTTGAAGGTCTCACCTTGGAAGGGCGTAGTAAGATTCGGAAAACGTGGAAAGCTGAATCCACGATACATCGGACCATTCAAGATATTGGAAAGAATTGGTACCGTGGCATACAAGTTGGAATTACCGGAAGAACTTAATGGAGTACATGATACGTTCCATGTATCCAACCTCAAGAAGAGTCCAACACAAGAAAACGTGATCATCCCTGTGGATGAAGTGCATATTGATGACACCCTCCGATTTACAGAACAACCCGTTGAGGTTACAGACTGGAAAGTCAACAAGACCAGGAGGAGCAGTGTCAAACTTGTCAAAGTACGTTGGAACTCTAAGCACGGACCCGAGAACACGTGGGAACGTGAAGACCAGTTTAAAGAAAAGTACCCCCACCTGTTCAAGAAAACTCCTGCGAGAGATAGATCAGCCTGAATTTCGGGACGAAATTCTTTTAACGGGGGGGGACTGTGACAACTGGCACAAAACCGGTAATTTCCATACAATTTAATTAATATTTAATGACTGCAATTATGTGCTTAAATGTCAACATTGATTGATTACATACTATACATGTGAATTCATGCACGTTTTATACTACAAGAAATTTGCTTTATGCATTAATGAACAGCGTTGCGTTAGAAATACTAGTAAACTCACCGGTAAGACACATTGTGTCAACAAATCTGCAGAAAACAGTTAGACAATAGAATTGGAGCCTAGGTGTAGGTCCAATGACAAGAATACATTAAAACCCAAGAGTACATACAAGGGTTAACATATCGACATTCCGGAAGCTAAAATACGCACTAAAAAGCACCCGAAGCGCACTTTAAGTGCAGAATTCTACAGAATTCAGCTATAATCAGCTTTATAGCCTCAAAATATTGTGCAGAATTCATGTTTTATAATCCAGAATACCCTCCTAAGTGTTGGGAATTAAAAGGGTTACAAAAGGATACATAAAGGACACTAAACAATGCAATTTAGCACTTTAACAAACCGGTATTTAACCGAACAACCGGACAGTACCCGGAACATAAAAATATTACTAGAAGCATTGTTTTAATGTTTCTGAACTAGTTATGGTCCCCGAACACCATAACACCCCTTATAACGTAATAACACATCAAGTCCCTAAAAATTTCACGTGAAAGCTAACTTGTTTATATATTAGAAATTGGAAGTTACACTTTGCCCCCACCATATTATTCACGGTTGCAAAGGGGTGGCCCCCACCAAATATTTGCCAAGATCTTGCAATATTCACTTTGATATTACTTGGATTTGTTTTGATATTATTTAGATTTTGTAAGATCACTAGATATGGAAGATCTTGAGTGCTATATATATAACCATTCTTAATTCATCACCTCACACCACTCTCCCTCATACTCTCTCTCTCCCTCTCGGCCTAGAAGTGCCGCCACCACCACCACCATATTCAACCACCATTCATCCAATTTCAAGCTCATTTCAAGTGTTAGAAGGTGTCCTGTGGAGCTTGGTGCTTGAAGAATTTGAAGAACCTTCATCCATTGCTTTCACACACCATTTTCATCATCCTTTCTTCAAGTGATCTTCCCTAGCTTTTGAGCTAGTTGTAAGCTTCTTGTTACTAGTTTTTATTTCTTATTTTGTGGTTAAAAAGATGTATATTGTTGAGAATCACAAGAACACTAAATGAACATAAACAAGAATCATAAGCATAAGCTTACATATGATGATTTATGGATGAAATGAGGTTGTTAAATACATGCATGACACTAGATTGTTATTTACTTGAAATTATGATGTTGATCATCATGAGGAGCTTGCTAGATTGTGATTAAACACATGATTTAGCAAGTTAGAGGATGATTATGTGTTAACCCAAGAAGATCATCCTCACTTATAAACATGAACTTGAAAATAAAATTATTTCTTGAAAAATAGTAAATAAAATGAGCTAGTAATTTTATGAACCTAAGATTCATGAACGATTTTCCAAGAAAACCAAGTTCAAAATATGATTTTTAGTAGAACTTGATTCTTACATAAATGTACAATGTTTTTGGTGATAAAATAAGTGTAAGAACATTTTGTTTACAAGAAGAGTTCAAAAGAATAATTTTTGTAGAATATGTTTACAAGTTGTAAACATCTAAAATTTTCAAGAAGGAAGTTTATTAAGAAATAAACACACTTTATGGGGTAACTAAGTCTACTAAACATATTACCGAGTTACTACGAGTTTTTGTGAAAGTTCATGTTCATGTTATATACATTGTATAATTTTTAAACTTGGGAAGTGTAAGTTGTTTAAGGATTGATTGTTGATTGTTGTGATGATTTTAAAAGAAAATAAACACATGTTTTGAAAACATGGGAAACCTCCATGTTTAGGGGAAACCATGTCAAAATTTCTTTAAATTTTGACACTTAGAAAAATATAAGTTTTGGTGAAACTTATTCCCTAAAAATATTTACTAAGGTTTCCCTAATTTTTGTGTAAAGTTCAAAGTTAAGAAATGATGACTTCTTCAAGATAAAAATTGATATTAAGTATGTATATTTTTGAGGAAAAATATATATATTGGTGATAACTAGTACCAAGTATGATGCGTTTTAAGGAATGATACGAGAAATCGTGTCACGAATAGGGTACCATAAGCACCATTAATCGTGTACATACTAAGACCGCAGAAAAAAGGTTAGATCTAATGGGTTTTCGGGCAGCCACACTCTTGGTGAAAACTAGTACCGAGTAGTGCTTTTGTGTCTCCGTCGTGAATCGACAACTAGAAAAATGCCTATGGTTTGGATTGCTTCCTATGTCGTGTCACATGTTAATGGCCTTGCAACCCATTAACAACAAGATACATACAGAAATACTTGATTTATACAAGATACATACAGAAATACTTGATTTATACAAGATAAATACAGAAATACTTGATTTATACGATATACATACAAGAATACTTGATTTATACAAGATACATACCATGTTTTCATACAAAGTATACAAACGTTCAATACAAGAATTGCATGAATTCACACCAACATTATGTTGACGTTTTTCCAAAAACTCACATGTATTTCAGGTAACTAAAGTGGATATGCGCGCGGTCTTACTCATGCTCCTGGATGTTGTTTATGTTTATCCTTAAATAAAGTTGTAAACTTTCAGAAAATATGTTGCCTCGTGATGTAAACACCTAAACTATGTTTTCCGTTATGTAATGTTAATGGTGTTTGAAGTTATTTTTATGAGCATGTAGTATGTTTACCAATCATATGCAATGAAAACCTTTCATGATCACACCTCGTGCTTCCGCCTTAGAAAGGGGTGTGACAGAGGAAGGGTCCAGAGCTTGGACCCAAATGATCTAGTTGGTGGTACAGAGATTGGAGCAGAATGGTGTGAGGTAAAAATTCAAGTACCAAGAAAAAAGGATGAAAACTTGGTAAGACCATATGGTTTATTTTCTACAATTCAAGATTGTATTGGTGCATCCATCGCATGACCCTATCCATTCATCTCGGTATGTATTTGTTAAACTTGTGACACAAATAATTTTAATATCATGGAACTTAATTATACATGTATGGTTTATTTGTAGGTAGTCCATGTGGATTGAGGACGCATGATGACTCAAGATTTCATGCTTCTTATTTCTTTAATTGCTTTTAATTTCTTTATTAAATGTTAAGACTTTATGTTAGATAATGTTATAACTTATTTATGGTTAGTGTTTTTGTTATGAACATGCTTATTTGAAATATAATGAAGTTTTATTTCTTTCATTAGTTGATGTTATACAATAACTATTAGGATGTTATATGTTGATGGTCTGTTTATAAAATTGGTTTTATAATCTTATTTGGGATATTAGGACCATTTTCTTGATATTAAAGTAGCTATAACGTTACATCATAAGGTTCCTACAAATTCATTTTTAACGACGCTTATTAAAAGTAGATAATCACATATTAGAACATTGTAAAAGTGTCCTAATATGTTCTTTTTAGGACGTTATTTAAGTTGTCTATAGACATATTATGCGACCATAAAATTGGTTTCATAATCTTATTTGGTATATTAGGACCCTTTTCTTGGTACTAAATTAGCTATAATGTTATATCATAAGGGTCCTATCAATTAATTTCTAAGGACGCTTGTAAGTGTATCAAAAGATTAAAAGTATGTAAGCACATGTTAGAACATCGTAAAAGTGTCATAATATGTTTTTATTAGGACACTATTTTGTTTGTTCAAAGATATATTACGCGACCATAAAATTGGTTTCATAATCTTATTTGAGAAGTTAGGACACTTTTTTAGATCCGGGACTTATTACGACCCCTTTACATGAAACGTTTTTACCGTTGGTCCTATTAAATGAAAGGTCCTATAAAATAGCATTTTAGGACGCTTTTGTGCGTACTAAAAACCCAATTTTCTTGTAGTGGTGATTTGTGCATATTGATGATTAATAAAAGGTTTTTACCTGATCCGTTTTAACACGTGTATTTATTCATAACATTTTATGTAAACGATGATGATGATGATGAGATATTATCTTTAATCAATCCGTGTAATACACGGGTTCTTAAGCTAGTATAATATATAACAATAATATAACATGCATCATTACCTTATCTGGTTGCAATTAATTATCTGTGCAACCAATCATCCAAGCTCAAAGGAATTTGGCTGACATCAACCATAGTACCCACATAGAACTCATCAGGAATATGGTTGAGGCTAGGTATAAGGTGACTCAAGCAAACATAAAGGCCATAAGGGAACATTTACTCAAAACTACTGGCTCTGCCCCTGCAACAGTCCTTCAAGATGAAGATGAGGATGATACCAGATAATTTGAGAAAGTTGCAGCCTGATTCCAAAGCAAAACCAAAGGTGCAACAAAAGCCAGAGTCTACTCAAATAAGATCTTCTACAAAGGCATCAGAGGCTGGAAAACAAAATGGGATTGATGAGACCCTTAACAAAAAGGCTAAAGAGATTGCTTTGGAAAAGCAAAAGAAGCAAGATACAAAAGAAGCCAAAGCTTCCAGTTTGATAGAGCAAGAACAGGTATAGCAAATTTAAAAGGAGAATATTGGCACTTCAAAAAGAAGGAAGTCTACAAGAAATGTAAGACAGCCAATCACCACCCCTCCTAAAACATCTGCTGAACCTACCAAAACTGTATCCTCTGCTGAACCCAAAACCCCTATTGAACCTAAAACCAAACCGTCACCGCCACCACCAATTCACCCAACAGATGCTGGTACAACAAATGTATCAGCAGATGCTAGCTAAACCACTGTTGATACACCAGTTGTTTCAGCAGCTGTTACCCAAACAACTGCCATGATCAATTTCTCTACACCACCAACAACTCAATTACCTCCCACACCATAAAGATTTCCTACACATCCACCTTCACCGAAACGTCCACCATCACCAAAACTCACATTCACACGCAAAAGGAAAACTTTTGTAGTGCAAGAAGATGACGAGGAGATTAAATCACCAATCCCCTTATCATTTGTTCCCATTCAAACCACACCACTCTCATCATTCCATCCAAATCCACTGCACCTCTACCCCTTACTCCACAACCATCAATCATTCCCTTGGCTACTCAGTATCCTCTGGAAATTCAGACTGTCAAAGGTGAAATTAAATCATTTTTCACAACAGAGGATGCATCACAAAGATCCTTCTCATCTTTCTATGGTTATAGAACGCCTAGAAACTTAGATCAATATCTAAAGTTGAAAGCACAACAGGCTGAGTACATTGAAAAAGAGAAGAGCAAAGGGATGGAAGACAGGAAAGTTCACGGTATCTTGTCACATGAACTTAGCAAAGTTAGCAAACTTGAAGACTTTGCTAAGGACCTGAGCAAATCCATGTCAGAGAAGCCTATCAATGCTGAGCTTGACAAGGAACTAAGGGAGGATTATATTGAACATATCATGACTCACAAACCATACAAGGCAACCAGAGCTCAATTTAAAGACTAATAATCAGATGCTCTTAAAGAAGAGATTGAAAGAATTACCAAGATGCTCAATGATCCTTCAGTAAAGCCTACTCCACTAGATTGGAAGAGAGGCAAGCAAATTAATCCAAACAAGGCATTAAAGCTGAAAAGAATGAGAGCAAAGCTTGTTGCTGCAAGTTATGGTACTGCTAGATCTATTGCCAGATGGTCTGAAGCTAATATAGCTGAGACCTATAAAAGACTGGAACAGCTCAAAGCAAAAGATCCTTCAGTTCCACAAAAGCTAGCATATCCTCCAACAACTTTCATCTCTCAACAGAGCCAGACATCCAAAAAGCTGACCTCAACTTCCGCTTTATCCATAGCTGCCTTGAAACAAGTAAAAACACAAAAGCAGACTGATGAGGCTGATGAGCAGACGTTTGAAAACATCAAAAGAGGGAATTAGATGCCAGTTGGATAATCACACAGATCCTACTGCTGACAAACTAGCTGCCAAACTAAGAGAAACACTTGCAAAGATTGTCAGCAGGCCTCATTCACCCAACTCATCATCAATAACTCTTCGACCCAGAAAACCAACTGATCCAAAAATTGTAAAGTGGAAGTCATCCTTAGACGCCCATGAATTGACTCTTGTCAGATCAGATGGTAGTGTTGAGAAGCTTAAAATGGAGAATGCATATGGTCTGGATGCATGTGATCTCCAAGATCCGTTGAATCTCGACCTTGAAAGGGATTTTGAAGACATAGTCTCCATGGAATTTGAACTACAATTCAAGAGGAAAATTAGGGAGATGTTGATGAGGAATAAAGATCAGCATTAAAGAAAGGTTTTGGCATCATCTATTCTAGGAGGAGATTGTTGGATCATGTGGACCCCGCCAAAAGAACAGATGATTGAATGCCAAAATGTTCTGCATCATCTGATCAACAATAAGAGTGCTTAGAAGAACATACTCCTCCCAATGGCAAAGGCATCAACAACTACTACACTCAAAGGTCAGCTAAAGCTAAAGTCTGATGAAGACAAGGTCTGCTGATGCAAAGGTCTGCCAAAGTGAACCACTTATGAAGAAAAGTCTGTTGCTAGCAAAGGTCTGATCACCCTCTGCTGAAGAAGACAAAGTCTGAATGGGCTTTGGTGAAAGTTATTGAGGCAGGTGATCGTAGTTAATGTTTGTTGAAAGTCAAGTTGTATTGCATGTATTGATTTTTTTTCAAAGTAAAGATTTTAGTTTTGTTAGTATATTCGTTTAATGTTTTACAGCTTCTGTATCGAAATTTAATAAGCACATTTCCAACAAATATGAACATTCGGGAAAGTAATTCCGTTCTGAAAAATATATAGGGATTCGTTATTTAATAAAATGTGGTATGAATAGTTTTCTAAAAACATGTGTAGTTTCAACCCTATATCACTATTTAAAATAGTAGTTCTTGCTTTTTATGATGAAAGGTAGCGACTACTATTGATTATTTGTTTAGGCTGATTATTTCTTTAGTTGTAAATCAGAGTTCAAATGCATCAACATGCAAGATTCGTGAGAATGACTCATGACTAATTTAATATTAATCAAATGAAAAACTAAATTAAAAATTATAATATTTATACACCTGTCTATACTTGTATTAAAATGTGATGTATATGAATTTATAAAAACCATCCATGTTTGCACATGGGTATAACTACTAGTAGTAATGTAAATTACCAAAGTATAGGTAAAATTGTAAGCTACAAAAGTAGGGATTAAAAGAAAGGATAATTTTATATGCCAAAAATGTAATTTACAAAATTATAAGCTAAAAGTAAAAAATCTTCAAAGTTAAAGGGTGGTTGTGGGAAACCACCAACTCCGACTCTGTACTTTAAGTAAGTATATAATATTTATTTGCAAAGAAAATAAAAATAAAAATAAAAATCTTTAACTGCTCACACTTCACGGAGAGTTGGAATGCTACAATTTCTTTTCCTCTCAAATGCACATTTGAGTTCACACCCTCACTAACCTACCTACGCGTATGACTCATATATACGTGGCCGTCACGCCTTATCTATCAGCTAAGTTTCTCGAATATTTTCAAATTTTCATGATAAAGACAATTCCATTTTCAACCATCTTACTTGTCCTGAAATAAAATATATAATATATATTATATTATAAAAAATATAAAAAATATACTAGTGATGATAACATTAAAAATAAAATACTAAAATACGTTACGAAAAGCTACATTTAACCTGGCAACTTACCAAGCCCGTTAACATTATTTAATAATTATTATTATTATTATTATTATTATAATTATAATAAAATGAAAACATAATATTAATAAATATAATTTAAATTAAACAAGTTAAAACGGCTTCTCTAAAATTATTATGTGTTAATAAATATAAAAAATGATATAACTTTCTAATTTTTTTTTTGTTTTAAAAAGAATAGTAAATAGTCATAATTTGATTATTTTTGTATTCTTGTTTTCAACTGAATGAATGTAATTAACTAATTACCATGTTTGGTATGATAGAAAGATTTAACTGGTTTAGGCTTTTTTTAACAATAATTTCTAAAATTTTCGGCCTTTCAGGATAACACAATTATAACATGCATTCGATATAAAATTTTTATACAACAAATGTTACTACTACTTTACTGGGTGGGGTTCGGCTACAAAGTCCATTTTTCCTACAAAGTGTACAAAGTCATAAAACACCACAAGTTCAACTATAAAACACACTTAAAACCTACAAATAACAGAGTGAATATCACTAAACACAATAACAAAACCCTAACAACCCATAAAAGACATCAAACACACCATCATAAAACTATGAATATAAAACACAACATGATAATCAACATAAAACACACTAATGTTAGTCATTCGATAATCAAAGCCTTATCATCTAAAACACAACACAAAACCCACAAATATGATGTTTTAGTAATCTCCACTTTGTTATTTTTTGGTTTTGAGTGTGTTTTTTGGTTGACATTATGGGTGTTTTATAACTTTTTACACTTTATAGGAAAAATAGACTTTGTAGCAAACTCCAACCCCTACTTTACTATATATATAAGTGTTTTATATTAATCATATACCCAGATTTGAACCTTCCAGCTCCTTTAAAAACCATGTGTTACTACCAATCCTACATTAGCATTTCAGAGGATATGAACCCCTAATTTTTAGGTGTAAGACATAAACTTATACTCCATGTTCCTTAACTAGATCAAACGTTGACTAGTAACTAACAGTTTTAGTGCTTCCGTAGTGGGGCGCTTTGCCCGAACATAGCGCCGGAATAGCGCCGGGAACACCAAAACATGGGGCGGCATGTTTAAAAATTTTTGGGCCGCGCGATATGCATAACGGCGGTATGGGGGGAGGTTTCAAATTTTGGACCAATCAAAAATTAGTTAGTGTTTTTATAATTAATTAATAAAAACGAAAATTAATAATTAGGTATTGATGGGTAGGGGCTTTATGACTACGGGCTCTAGTGATATAACGCCCCATAAAGCCCCTGTGTGACGTGGCACGACACGTGTCGCATAACGCCCCACAAAGGGCTTTATGACTACGGATAGCCTTATAGTCAATCAAAGAAATAATATCAATACCTCATCACTTACGCTCTTACACGTCATCACCTCATTTGCTTAACCAACAAGTCACTCCCACACGCATATGCCACGTAGTTGACGTCATCCAAACTATATATAACAAACATACTTCCATAAGAAGCACTCAACAACTAAACAATCTAAACCAATATGACGGTAAAGAGACCACTAGAAGATGATTCAGATATCGAAAATATGGCCATGGCCAACTGCTTAATGCTCCTCACTCGTGTCGGAAACTCGGATTCGACATCAGAACCTGACCGGCTGTTTCGCTGCAAGACATGTAACAAGCCTTTCCAGTCGTTTCAAGCACTGGGGGGCCACTGCGCGAGTCACAAACGGCTGAAAGTGAACAACGGTCGATCACCGCTGAAGCCCAAGACGCATGAGTGCTCCGTTTGTGGGCAGGAGTTTGCGCTTGGACAAGCTTTGGGTGGTCATATGCGGCGGCACCGTGACGAGACCACCGGAAAAAGTGTTCACACGGCGGTGAAGAAGGAAAGTGGGACGATGGGTTTGTGTTTGGATTTGGGTTTGGCGCCTTATGATGTTGACTTGAAGTTGTGGCCGATTGTTAGTTCGTGAGGTACTAGTTAGGGTTTTCTACAATGTTTGTTTTTGGTTCCTTTGTATATAGAAATTTATTTATTTTTGAATTTTGAGGATCAGATTTTGTATCATACCATTGTTTACGGTTGCTTGAATTCCTTCTAACAACTTCCACATCTTGACTAGCTCTTACTTCTTCATGGAATATTTGGCTTTCTTATTTATCATTTGGGTATAATTCCATTTATAAACATGTATATAATTATCATTATCATTATCAATTTTTAATTATCGTTATAATTATCAATTATCATTATCATTATCATTATCGTTATCGTTATCGTTATCGTTATCATTATCATTATCATTATCAATCTATTAAAACCCAAAGTAAATGAACAGTGACAAACAGCTTCTAGATCCTTGATCGTTTGACGCATGTAAAGGAGGCCACGTTTTCTCCGGATCTCATGCACGTTTGTTTTTTTTCTCCACGCGCCTTCTTCGGATCCCTCCTACCCTCACGTTAGATACCTTCTCTTCCGTTTGCTTTTCGGATTCACAACACCTGCCCACCTCCTGTCCACATTCATGATTGTTTATCATCCGATTTGTCTTATCCTATATACTCCAACGGTGCACACTGGTATGCATACTTCTAGGATCGCTAACCCGAAATCGATGATATCAAAACCCCCTGTGAAATCGGCAAATGCTAAACCGATTTTTTCATGAACTAAGCCTTGAACCCTAAATCGATCCTTCACCTTTGTGGAAATTGTCGTCATCTCTTCATTTCACCCTGCAATTATCTTCATTTCACGGTGTTATTTGTTAAGGTTTACTTTCCCCTATAGAGTTTATAAATTATATATAAACCCAGCCTAAAATTTTATTTACATATATCCTATTTCTAGAACCTAAAAATATCAAATATACCCATTATGTTACAGATACATTAGAGAATGACTATTTTACCCTATTTGTGCATTTGTTAAAGAAGGGGAAATATGTAATTTTATTTTTTGGGTTGAGTAAATGTGTAATTAAGGTTTTAAATAAGGGGATATATATATATATAGGATAAAGATAGACAAAAAACCCTCAAATTCTTAGAAAACTCTGGAAACCCAAATGGGAACCCATTTTTACCCCACTTCCCGACATTTTTTTTTTTTGAAAAAAATTACACATGTAATATACATGTTTTAGAGTGTTTTGGTCCAAAAAAAAACAAAAAAGCGCCGAAGGGATTTTTTTAAAAAAAATAAACAAATTTCAGCCATGTCCGGTCGACTAACATGTGTTAGCCAAAAATGACAGAATTTGCTGAAATTTTTTTTTTTTTTTTTTAAAAGATCCCCTCGGCGCTTTTTTGATTTTTTTGGCCCAAAACTCTTAAAAACATGTATATTACATGTGTTAATTTTTTCAAAAAAAAAAAATGTCGGGAGGTTGGGTTTTCTAAGGTTTTTCATATATATAGGGTTTTCTACCTAGCCTTGCCCCATATATATATATATATATATATATATATATATATATATATATATATAGGGGACCGCTAGAATGAGAACCACCTCTAGTTATGAGAACCGCGAGAACTACTTGATCCGGGGCGAGGTGGACCAAATTTTTTTTTCAAAAACGTAGATGCATGTATTATAAACACATTCGTAAAAAAATTTTTTAAAAAAAATGCCGTGTGGGTAGTTTTTTACACCACAAGTTTGTGGTTTACGAGTTCCGTAAATTTACGTAACTCGAAAACCACAAACTTGTGGTGTAAAAAACTACACACACGGCATTTTTAAAATTTTTTTTTTACGAATGTGTTTATAATACATGCATCTACGTTTTTGAAAAAAAAATTTGGTCCACCTCGCCCCGTACGGTGTGGTTCTCGCGGTTCTCATAACTAGAGGTGGTTCTCATTCTAGCGGTCCCCTATATATATATATAGGGGAAGGATAAATCGAAAACCCACTTGAGTTGAGAAAACTTAGAAAACCTTTGTAAAAAACCCATGTAAACTCAAGAAACATTTCTAAAAAAAATAGGAAATGTAATATACATATATTTGAACATTTTTAAAAAAGAAACACAAAAAAACACTAAGTAGTTTTTTTTTTAAAAAATGTTACAAATTTCAGGTTACATAATATGTATGTCCAAAAAAAATGTAACATACAAATTTTCTACATTTTTTAAAAAAAAAACTAGTAAGCGTTTTTTTCATTTTTTTTCATAAATAGGTCCGTGTACATTTATATTACATTCCCTATTTTTTTAGAAAAAAATAAAAATGTTACATAGGGTTTATTTGGGTTTTCTCAACTCAAGTGGGTTTTCGATTTATCTTTCCCCTATATATATATATATATATATATATATATATATATATATATATATATATATATATATGTATATATATATGTATATATATTTTTAGAACGAGGGCCAGCAAGCTGTAAAACCCGAAAGTAGAATATACAAATAAGATAAAAGAGACTAAGCTAAACAAGAAATCACACTCACTTTATGACATCTCTAATATTGAAATCCTTCCACCTTTCCCATACCAAAGTCTTCAATTTTGCTCGTTCTTTGATCCAGAGGAACGACAGTTCTTTTATACCGTCTACCAAGTTTGTTACCAGTCCTTCCTTTCTATTGAATTCAACGTCATTTCTAGACTTCCAAATTTGCCACAAAGTTGTCATCACTATAGCCTTTATTAATTTCTTCCATTCCTTCGACCCATTGTATGCTTCTATTTGATCAAATATTTATTCACATGATGTAATATTTTCTTGTATTGGTAATTTTAGCCAAATCATAATACTCCACCACACTGCCCGGGACTTTAAACAATTTATTAATAAATGATCGACCGACTCCTCTTCACTTTTACACCGTTAACATATCCGATCTTCCAATTGTATTCCCCTACGTGCAAGTTCCACTTTAACCGCTATACGACGTTTTATCGCTCTCCATATAAAAAGATTTACTTTTGGGGGTGCCCACTTGTTCCAATGTTTCCACGGGATATCTCTTTCGTCTAATGAGTTTTTACCAATTTCGTTTCTTAATAAGGCCACTGAAATCTCTTCACTCTGTCTCGTCTTCCATTTCCATATATCTTCTTTATTTTCTGTCTTGCAATCAAACAAAATTCTTTCCAGTTCCGCGTGTTGTTGCTGCTCCTGTGCGTTTCTCTTTTCTCTGCTCCATTCCCAGGTCCAGGTCCTACTACTCCTTTCCTCTTTAAAGCATTGACTTACTTTTACTTCTTTGTCTTTCGCCATTGCATACAAAGCAGGAAATCGGATCTTCAGGGGCTGTTCTCCAATCCAAATGTCCAGCCAGAACCTCGTTCTTTTCCCATTACCTATTACCGCCACCAGGTTATTGTTCAGGGATAAGTTCATTGCCGAAAATTCTTTTTCAATACTGCATATGTCTTTCCAAGTTCCAGCGAAATTGTTTTTTGAAGGTATGACCGAAGTTGAGTTCTGCTTCCAATGAATACTATCTACCACTTTAACCCACAATGCTCCAGGATTTTATTTGTATTTCCACCACCATTTTGCTATAAGAACTAAATTAGCACTCCGAATGTCTCCGATTCCTAACCCCCCATATCCTCTTGCCTTTACAATTTTTTCCCATGCTACCCATCTCATTTTACTTCTTCCATTCTTTTTTCCCCATACGAAATCCCTTCTTATTGCTTCTAGTTCCGCTAACACTTTCTTTGGTGCTAAGAAAATAGAGAAAAAATAGTTTGGTAGTGCTCCCAGCACAGCCTTTGCTAAGACAATTCTTCCTGCCATTGATAACCATCTAGCCTTCCATGATGAGAGCTTTGAATTAAATTTATCCACAATCGGTTTCCAATTTTTAACCCTTTTCATATTGGCACCGATTGGAATACCCAAGAAATTAAAAGGTGTTTTCCCCGCTTTACAATTCAGATTTTTTGCCATGTCTTCTATTTCATCATCTTGTACCCCAACCCCAAAAAGGTTACATTTCCCTAAATTGACTTTCAAACCCGAACACAAATAAAAACATCTCAATATTCTATGCAAGTTCTTAATATTTGCCTCCGACCACTCTCCTAAAAAGATTGCATCATCCGCGTAACTTAAATGTGAAATCATTGGCCCATCCTTTGGTAAACTCACCCCTTTAAACAAACCGTTCACTATTGCCCTTTTCATTATAACATCTAGAGCCTCTAATGCTAGAATAAATAGAAATGGTGACAATGGATCTCCTTGTCTCAATCCACGAGACAAACCAAATTCTGATGAAGGTGACCCATTTACCAAAACCGAGGCTCTCCCCGACTTAAACCCTGCCCCGATCCATTTTCTCCATAAAAGTGGAAAGTTCATGGCTTTTAGATTTGACAAAATAAATTTCCAATTTATAGAACAGGGCCGGCTAAGCCCATGTGTAGAATGGACCTGTGCACAGGGCCCAAACCAACATGGGGCCAAAAAAAAAAACGAAAATTCTGTATATGTTGAAATAGGCCGAATTACAAGATATGATCAGTTTCACATGTAAAGCACTAAAGCCCAGACGGTTGCAAACTTGCAATGAATTGAATTTTGAAATAGGCCCAATTACAAACAAAAAGGGCCAGTAATATGTGATCTGATATGAGGGACGAGGGAAAGTGGGAAACAAAAAGACGCACACATAGCACAGGAGACAAAAGGTCGACTCAAGATATTATCAGTTTTTGTTCCTAATATCAAGTGATTCGAATTTCGGAATCGGAGGTATATCAGTCGCAATTATAATCAGACATTCAGACGTTCGGAATCGGTCATCGGAGGTATGTTAATATCAGTCGCTGATTGCCTGATTTCATATTTTTTTTGTCTTTTTGATTTCGTTTTTGATTGAATCAATGAATGTCTTTTTCTTTTTGATTTTATATGAATGTTTTTATTGAATGAATGTCTTTTTGATTGAAATATTGAATGAATGTTATTTGTTAATATTGAATGAATGTATATTTTTTGTTAACTGAGCTTTGCTTCAAAAAACGCTAGAAGAACCACACTTTTCGGTTAGCAAGTAGGTTCGATAACTTGATATTTTTGCTACACTATTTTTGTTAATTTATTTTATCTATTTGATAACAATTATCATAGTATTATGAGTTATTTGATTGAATGATTGTTGAGTTTATATTGTAGTACGTCACATACATTTGCAGCGGAATTGATTAATGATTTAGAACTCATGATGATCAAGAAACGCAGGAATATTTTAGAGGACAAGATCAAAATGATAATGTCTTGGTGCCGGACATAACTGCCAGCCAGACTATATATATAGTGACGGTTGATGGCGGTTGATCTTGGAGGGAAATCCAACCGTTTGAAACGGTGTCAACCATAACCACATAACCGTTCGATAATTACATATTGTTACTTGTACATTATCTTATATAATTCGAATATAAATACATATCATAGTATAAATTAAGTTTATAACACTAATGATCACTCCCCATAAACTTAATTCCCTTTTCGAGAGTGTTTTAGCACGCTATCGTTAGCCTCGTTCACCGCCTTCTCAGCTCTTTTGAAATCGAATTTCTTTCTTTGCTTTAATCTCTTTAATCCATACCAGTCATTCCCAGCAAAGAACGCATAATGCTCGTCTGCTGTTCCTCCTTGTTCCGGACACGACTGCATGCTTGTGCCTTCATCCATTTCCATACTTCTGGTCCTTCTCTTTTCTCCGACATCTTCATGGATTTTCTTCTCGGCTGCTGCTTGTTGAGTGGATTTGAACTTATAGACTTGTAGTAGTAAACTAGCACGTCCAGATACAATGCGTACATAAGTCTCATCAATTCTCCATCGTTGTAATCAAGACCCATATCCTTTGATATCACAGCCCACATGTGATTATCAGTCACTTGCCGGTGACCACCTTCTCTTTTGACTGTTAAGTATAAATCTAACAGACTCACCTTCCTATTGTTTTCGGCATATGCAGGCAATGGCCTAGTATTGATTTCTAACTTAACTTTTAGAAACCAATCAATCATCTCTTCGAATTTATTTTCTATAAAGAACTTATATTTTCCGACATATCCATCATCTTCCAACATATCTAGAAGAGCCTTGCAGTCTTGGAATTCATTAAATGACATTGCCTGCAATATCATTATATTCCAGTCGGGCTCTTCCGTTGATATGTTCAAACTCTCGAAGTATTGATTCAAGTATTCATTCTTGAATTTTTCATACTCGGATTCAGAACTCAACATCACTTCTTTTTCTTTGTTACCGATTTCATCTTCTCTAGTGTAACAAGATATATCATTCTTTCTATTGATTATCGGAATACTGAATGTTGGATAGATTTTGCATTGATCACCAGAAAACTTTACGGTATAGCCTTGTGTGATCAATTGATCGAAACTTAGAACATTTCTATCTATATCTGGTGTATAAAACACACTTTGAATCCGGATTTTTTCAGATCCTGTAATCATTTCAACGACTCCTATTCCTTTGATAAAATAAAAATTACATTCGCCGGTTTTTGTTTCAACATCATATAGTTTTTTTAATTCTTTT
The DNA here is from genome assembly GCA_030545235.1 of Helianthus tuberosus. Classification (NCBI taxonomy): domain Eukaryota; kingdom Viridiplantae; phylum Streptophyta; class Magnoliopsida; order Asterales; family Asteraceae; genus Helianthus; species Helianthus tuberosus. The sequence goes on from CM060411.1 coordinate 93,558,892, forward strand.
GAACATGTCTAAGTTTCCAGAATAGTGTCATTTGAATGATTTACTGACATACCATATTTCAGACCAGAAACCTCCGTCTGTTCCGGTCACCATATATTCCGATCTCCGATCATTCTGACTGTCATCATCATCTTCTTTCTGTGATTGTGTTCCTGTGTTAATCGCTAAGCGAACAAGTTGAGTGGCTACATCGTCTTCTTTAATCTTGCAAGATGCAATCTGGTGTCCCGGTTGATTGCAATAATAACACTTCCTCTGCGACCATCGTCTATCTTTCTTCTCACTCGTGCAATGCATACATGGCAGAGTTGTTGACGTCGTTGCAGGATTCTCTTCTCTTCCGGAAGTGGCTCTGATACCACTTTGTAGTACGTCACAGACATTTGCAGCGGAATTGATTAATGATTTAGAACTCATGATGATCAAGAAACGCAGGAATATTTTAGAGGACAAGATCAAAATGATAATGTCTTGGTGCCGGACATAACTGTCGGCCAGACTATATATATAGTGACGGTTGATGGCGGTTGATCTTGGAGGGAAATCCAACCGTTTGAAACGGAGTCAACCATAACCACATAATCGTTCGATAATTACATATTCTTACTTGTACATTATCTTATATAATTCGAATATAAATACATATCATAGTATAAATTAAGTTTATAACACTAATATATATTATATGAAGATTTGCGGATAGGGCCCAAATTTTTTATCTCGAACAGGGCCAATTTTTTTTTTTTTGTGATTTTCGGAGACGGCCCTGTTATAGAATCATAAGCCTTTTCAAAGTCCACTTTGAAAATAAAAATCTTCTTTTTACAACTTTTGGCCCAAGCTAATACTTCATTAATAATTAGCGGTCCATCCAAAATGGACCTTCCTTCTATGAACCCCGTTTGAATATTACTTACTATGACCGGTATGACCGGTTTAATCCTTCTAGCAAGAATCTTTGCACTAATTTTATAGACCGTACCTATTAATGAAATAGGCCTAAAATGCTTCAAAGAAATCGGGTCACGTACCTTAGAAATCAATGCTATGAAGGACGCATTGCATCCCGTTGGAATATTTGTCTGATCATGAAATTGCTTCACCATCTTCATCACATGAGTTTCTAATTGTTTCCAATACCTTTTCATAAACTTGAACGTTAACCCGTCTGGTCCCGGTGCCTTATGTCACACCCCCAAATTCCACCATGCGGAGTATCACCGCTTGGAGGCGTGACATGACCAGGATCGAGCCACCAATCATATTGAACAACACAATTAAGTAAATAAAACCAACCAAAATACAATTGGTGACCAAAAGGAAGTAAACCGACTTAAGGTTAACAGCGGAAGCATAAACGTAAGTCCAAAACATAAGTTCATAGTTCATAAGTTCAAAGTCCAAAACGTAAGTTTAATAAGTTCATAAGGATTTAAATATTAGGCACGGAACATAACAGTCCGTATTCCACAACAACCTCCTCCTCGTGCAAGCTCCATAAGCGTCTAGCGACCTGTAAGGCATGTAACAACGAGTCAACAACAAAGTTGAGTGAGTTCACCATTGGTTGATTAGTTTTAAGTTGTTTTCTGAAAAACGTGGTTTGACTTTCGTTGGCTTATATGCCGTGGGGGTTACCCCTTAGTTGAAGGTATGTTCAACCAGATTCTTTTTATTACCCAAATCATACCCATAATTAGTGGGGGTTTTCCCCATGTAAACCACTAGACTGTCCTGATATCTACAACTGACGAATACGTGCCCTACATCAATGTTCTATCATCATTGACAGTTTGCCATAGTCCATTAGTACACGCCCGTTCGGACGACACGGTGTGAGGTTTGTTAAACCTAATAGCGCTATTAACTAATGACCAGCTCGCCATCGGCCTCGGCGATTAAGTCGATATAAATTTGAGGGCTTAGGTGATAGAGTTTTGTCTAGTAAGTTTTAAGATTGTTGTCCTACCCAAGGAGGACGAACGTACGTATTCTGCACAAGGAGAATTCGTAGGATTAAAAAAATGGCATCCTACCTATGGAAGATGGCCGTACATATCCTACCCAAGGAGGATATGTAGATTTCATTTTAGTTTCTTAACCCATTCCCAAACCACCGGGAATCCCATGCCTTGTAGAAAGTGTGAACTCACCTCGGTTGCTCGGTTTGACTCTCAAATATAGTTAACAGTCAAGGTCGGTCAATCACGTCCTAGTATGATTACCACTTAGTTTATTAGTGACTTCAAATAGAACACAAAGTTCCTACACGTATCTATCACATAACATGCATCACTTTAACGGTTTATGCCCATATAAACTTCCCATCTATTCCCCACTCATAAACAAACATACGAAATTTCACATAACACTTTTATTGACATATAACATGTTATATCATTCTCAGATAACCTACCCGACATTTAGACACGTAAATCACTACTTATGTCGTTTCAGCTTTTATATTCAAAACTGAGCTGTTTTCAGGGATTTTAATAAAATAGTTAACTTGTTTAAAAAATTTTCAACTTTTTACAGAAGGTCTTAAACGATCCAAATATTGTTGTGTAAAAATATCGGGATCCATTTCATCACCAATATTTTACAAAAATTCGTTTTTCGGACTGCAATCAGATTCATCTTTTTCAGATTGCAGTCCACAGAATAATTTATTAAAAATTCTTCGTAAGTTCGATTTACGAAATTCCAGTGGGATAATTACAAATACATTAGTTTTCATCTACTGTACAAATTTCATGAGTTGATTCAACATAGATTTCCAGTTATGACTAAAAACATATCACCCATTTACTGCAGCAAAAACTCAGCTTCAGCTGCTGTTTTTAAAAGGGTCTTTAAAAATAGTAAACGAAGTCCAAAAATTATGATTCCAGTGCCATTAGAACCGTATTTCATAATACATAAGTCTAGACTTCAGAAAATACATTTTTCGTAAAGTTACGGTCTGGTTACAGCCAACTGAAGTTGGCTGTAAACACCAACCAGCCCCTGTTTTTAGCTTTTTAATATTCTAACTCGAGTTATATTGGTTCCGTTAACATGTTTATAGATCAATAACGACATTTGACATCAACATTAGCAAGTAGATTATCAAGTAATCAACAGCATGTTTACTACAACATCCTACTACAACATTTCATCATGCAAATCTTCATATAACTTTTATGTTCATCTTCTTGTTTAAACCCTTTTAGTGTTCTTGTAGATTTATCATATTACATCTTTTTCTACACAAAATAGACATGAACAAGGGTTAAATAGAGACTTACTACTAGCTTAAAGCTAGGGAAAATCTAGTGAAGGAGATGATAAGAAATGATAATGAACAAGACTAAAACAAAGCTCCTTTGAATGCCCTTCAACTTGCAACCTCCATGGATCACCTTCAAGCTTTGAATGGAACTTGAATCTTGGAAGAAGATGATGGTTAAGTGGTGGTGATGGTTTCGGTTTGGGGGAGGTCGAAAATGAGAGAGAGAGAGTAGTGAAGAGAGAGAGAGTGATCTTTGGAATAATTTTGTAAGAGATGTTGGCCATACTTGTGAAAGATTATCTTACATATATTGTTTACAAGATCAAACAACATCAAATAAAATATAAAACAAATCAAGAATGTAAGTAGTGAAGTATGGGGTGGATGATTTGTGGGTCCTACTTGGGACCGAGTTCGGTTAGGGGGGGGGGGGGTTGGTTGTAAATTTTGTAACCAAGTTAGTAAGTATTTGTTAAAATCCAAGTATACTCTTACATATGTTAGTTACTTGATATTTAGTGGGTGTTAGGGTGTTCGGGGATCATGACTAGTCAAAAATAATAAAATAATGTATTTGGCAAAAATTTAGTGTTCCGGGTAATGTCCGGTTATCTGGTTATATAGCGTTCCGTTAAATTGTTTAATTGTTCCGTAAGGCGTCTTATATGTATATATATTTTTGTAACACAATTAATTCCTAACACATAGGAAAATATTTAGGACCATTTAGTCAAGTTTTCTGCACAAGCCTAGTACGTTAACAAACACATGTAAGTACGACACAGTAATCAGAGAGCAGTTAAATGATTCAGCACAGTCATCAAGCACTTTAATTATCGTTAATAAATTGTACGGATACATGGAATTACGAGGGTTGTCACATTCTCCCCCTGTTAAGAAAATTTCGTCCCGAAATTTAGTGCGTAGTTACTAAGGAAGCTAGTTAAGTTGCGGTGTTTACTGGCTTTTCCTGGGGTGTCACATCATCCCCCCGTTGATTTGGAATTTCGTCCCGAAATTCTGCGGTAGCTTCAGCCTCAGTAGTGGTTACATTTTTCTTAAACAGCTGGGGATACTTGAGTTTCATTTGGTCTTCTCGTTCCCAGGTATACTCTGGGCCACGACGGGAATTCCAACGAACTCGGACAAGAGGTATCCTGGTACGTTTGAGAATCTTAACATCTCGATCAGTAATCTCTACTGGTTCCTCGACGAATCGCAGCTGGTCATCGATAGTGAGCTCCTTGAGAGGAACTATGAGGGTCTCGTCTGACAGACACTTCTTCAGATTCGACACATGGAAAACATTATGAAATCAACTGAGTTCTTCAGGTAGATTTAACCTGTAGGCGACTTTGCCAATTTTCTCAATGATTTCGAATGGTCCGACATAACGCGGATTGAGCTTGCCTCGTTTGCCAAAATGAACTACACCTTTCCAAGGTGAGACTTTGAGTAGCACTCGATCCTCAACCTAGAACTCGAGTGGTTTCTTTCGCTTATCCGCATAGCTTTTCTGACGATCACAGGCTGCCGCCATTCGCTGTCGTATCTGAGCAATTCTCTCGGTCGTATCTACTACCAGTTCTGGGCCAGTGATTTAGCTGTCACCAACTTCTGCCCAACAGAGAGGTGATCGGCATTTACGTCCGTACAACGCCTCAAACGGAGCGCCCTGGATGCTGGTGTGGTAGGTGTTGTTATATGAAAACTCCACTAGCGGGAGGTGCTTTTCCCAGCCATTTCCAAAATCGATTACACACGCCCTAAGCATGTCTTCAAGGGTCTGGATGGTGCGTTCAGATTGCCCATCCGTCTGTGGGTGATAAGTGGTACTTATATCTAAACGTGAGCCAAAAGACTTGTGCATAGCTTGCCACAGTTCAGATGTAAACGTGGGTCACGATCAGAAATGATGGAGGTTGGCACTCCGTGCCTTGATACTACTTCCTTTAGATAGATGTCTGCTAGAGTAGAAAACTTGTCGGTTTCCTTGATAGCCAAGAAGTGTGCAGACTTAGTCAGTCGATCCACGATCACCCAAATGGTATCATTTCCGCGTTGGGATCTAGGCTGGCCGGTAACGAAATCCATGGAAATTTTCTCCCATTTCCATTTCGGGATCTCAGGTTGTTGAAGTAGGCCTGATGGTTTCTGATATTCAGTCTTGACTCTCGCACAAGTCAAATACTTGCTAACGTAGGTTGCTATGTGAGCTTTCATACCAGGCCACCAATACGTAGTCTTGAGATCGTGGTACATCTTATCCGAACCAGGGTGTACCGAATAACGAGATTTGTGTGCTTCATCCATCACAAGCTCGCGTAAGTTTCCATAAAGTGGAACCCAGATGCGCCCTGTTACATAGTAAGCGTCGTCTTCCTTTTGTTCTAGTCGCTGCCTCGATCCTCGTAAGGACTCAGCCCTGATGTTCTCTGCTTTCAATGCTTCAACCTGAGCATCTCGTATCTGAGCAGGAAGACTAGATTGGATGGTAAGCTGTAACGCACGTACACGCTTCGGTATAGTATCCTTTCGACTGAGGGCGTCGGCCACAACATTGGCTTTGCCCAGATGATACTTGATTGCACATTCGTAGTCATTCAAGAGTTCGACCCATCGACGTTGTCGCATGTTTAACTCCTTTTGCTTGAAGATATGCTCGAGACTCCTGTGATCGGTGTAAATGGTGCACTTGGTACCGTACAGGTAATGTCTCCATATCTTAAGTGCGAAAACAACTGCTCCCAGCTCCAAGTCGTGCATAGTGTAGTTCCTTTCGTGAACTTTAAGTTGGCGTGATGCGTAGGCAATGACCTTGTCACGTTGCATCAACACGCAACCAAGTCCTTGGATGGAAGCGTCACAATAAACCACAAAATCATCTGTGCCTTCAGGCAATGAGAGGATAGGCGCGCTACAAAGTCTATCTTTTAAGTGCTGAAATGCGGACTCCTGTGCATCACCCCAACGATAGGTGACACCCTTCTGAGTCAGTGAAGTGAGAGGTTACGCAATCTTTGAGAAATCCTTTATAAATCTTCTGTAATATCCTGCCAAACCCAAGAATTGGCGGATTTCTGTTGGTGTACGGGGTGCAGGCTAGTTCTTGATCGAGTCAACCTTGGATGGATCAACATGAATCCCATCCTTGTTTACTACGTGGCCTAGAAAGTGGACTTCGCGAAGCCAGAAGTCACATTTCGAAAACTTGGCATACAGTTGCTCTGCTCGAAGAAGTTCCAGCATAAGTCGTAGATGCTGCTCGTGTTCCTCCTGACTCTTAGAATAGATCAGGATGTCGTCGATGAAAACTATGACAAATTTATCCAGGTAAGGTTTGCACACTCAGTTCATGAGATCCATGAAGACCGCTGGTGCGTTCGTCAACCCGAAAGGCATAACCAAAAACTCGTAATGGCCGTAACGAGTTCTGAATGTTGTTTTGGAGACGTCCTCATCCCGGACTCTCAGCTGATGGTATCCCGATCTCAAATCAATCTTAGAGTAATAGCTCGATCCTTGCAGCTGGTCGAATAAGTCATCAATGCGTGGAAGAGGATAACGATTCTTCACGGTCACCTTGTTAAGTTCGCGATAGTCAATACACATTCTAAAGGTACCATCTTTCTTCTTCACAAACAAGACTGGAGCTCCCCAGGGCGAAGAGCTAGGACGTATGAAACCCTTTTCCAAGAGTTCTTGTAATTGTGTAGACAGTTCTTCAAGTTCTGATGGAGCTAGACGATAAGGTGCACGAGCTATGGGCGTTGCTCCAGGAGCTAACTCGATTTGAAACTCGACTTGTCGATGAGGCGGGAGACCAGGTAATTCCTCAGGAAATACCTCAGGAAAATCACGTACAATAGGAATGTCTTCAATTCTCTTCTCTTCCATTGATGTGTCAGTAACGAGTGCTAGAATGGCAGTGTGGCCCTTTCGCAAAACACTTCTGGGCCTTAAGGAAAGAGATAATGCCTACAACAGCACCATTCTTATCACCCTGAATCACGAGAGGTTCTTCATTAGAACGAGGAATACGGATGATTTTCTCGTTGCAAAGAATTTCCGCTTGTTGATGAGATAACCAATCCATCCCAATAACAACGTCGAAACTACCAAGTACAATAGGGATAAGATCGATTGAGAAGGTCTGACCAGCTAAGACAAGGTTACATCCCTTAACTATGTGCGTGGCCTAGAGACTTTTACCGTTTGCTAGCTCTACCGTGTGTTTGGTGTTCAAAAGTGTTGGAGTGTGCTTAAGCATTTGACTAACTTTTAAGGACACATAACTAGTATCGGCACCCGTATCGAATAAAACAGTAGCAAAGAAATCATCCAGAAGAAACTTACCCATCACAACGTTGGGATCGTTCCTTGCATCACCCTGACCCAGCACGAAGACACGTCCCCTGGCGCCATTGCCGTTATTGTTACCCCCGTTGTTGCCTCCATTGTTGTTCCCATTTCCTTGGTTGTTGTTGTTCTGATTCTGGTTCAGCTGAGGACAATTTCTATTAAAGTGGCCTTCAGCGCCACACTGAAAGCATCCTTTATTGCCCTGTTGTTGTTGCTGCTGGTGGTTCTGTGGAGCTTGTTGTTGTTGTTGGCGATTCTGATTTGCAGGCCGTGAGCTCCTGTAATCCTTGGCTTCATGACCCATCTTGAGACACCTCTGACAACGTCCCTTGTTGCACTGACCACTGGTCTGTTGCATTTGTTGCACTTTGGGTGGTTTCCTCGATATCCGCCCTATCCTTGACTACCGGAAGATTGCTGACCAGGACTTTGGTAGTCATCGGCCTTTCGCTGCTGCGACTGAACTGATGTAGAACCTTTACTGGAATTCCCATCCCATTTTCGCTTGTTGTCGCTGGGTGCATCAGGAGTAGCTGTGGCACTGATACGTTTGGGCAGTCTGTTCTGTTCAACTGCTTGATCGGTGAGACGATGGGCCAACTTAATGATTTGCTGAATGGTACCCAGGTTAGCTGAAGTCACATGACTCTGAATCTCTGGTACAAGACCCTTGAGGTACAGCTCAATTCGTTTGATGGGAGGGTCCACCATGGTAGGACACAAGATGGCCAGTTCGTTTGACCTCTTCGTATACGCCTCAATTTCAGACCCCGTCATCTTCAAATTGAAGAATTCCACCTCTAGCTTGTGGATGTCTTCATGACTACAGTACTCTTCTTTGATCAGTTCTTTGAAACCGTTCCATGGGGTGGCATTAGCAACCGCCAGCCCTAACAGTTGAACCTGTGCTTTCCACCAGGTTAACGCAGCACCTTCGAGGGTTCCAGTAGCATATTTCACCCTACGATCTTCAGGGCATTCACACATCTCGAAAACAGACTCAAGCTTCTCGAACCAGTGAAGAAGGCCTACAGCTCCTTCAGTGCCACTGAAAGTAGTAGGTCGGCAGTCCATAAAAGTCTTGAACGTGCACACAGGCGGCTGGGCATGCTGGCCTCCTGCTTGAGCGGCTGCAAGTGCCGCAGTAACTTGTTCGTTGATCAGAGCCGTCAACTGGGCTTGTGTGAGGTTGATTCGTCCACTCATGATCTTCACCATACAGAGAACACAAGTAAGAAGTGGTGTCGCGAAAGTGCGTAAGTGTGGAGTGAAAGAAGAGAGCAAACACACAGGGTCTCAAGCAATAGTTGTTGCGCTAACTAAGCATACCATGATCAAATGTGCTGCTTAAACTAGCAGGTAGGCAATACAAACAATAACCATATTACCTATAGTGTTGAGTCTTGCACGTGGAGCGAAGCGTCGTTGTGGATCGTTAAGCACTGTACAGGTTATAGTCTGGTTTATCAAAAAGCCTTTCCCCTTTTTAAAACCAAGTTCACTATAACCAATGGCTCTGATACCAATCTGTCACACCCCTAAATTCCACCATGCGGAGTATCACCGCTTGGAGGCGTGACATGACCAGGATCGAGCCACCAATCATATTGAACAACACAATTAAGTAAATAAAACCAACCAAAATACGATTGATGACCAAAAGGAAGTAAACCGACTTAAGGTTAACAGCGGAAGCATAAACGTAAGTCCAAAACATAAGTTCATAGTTCATAAGTTCAAAGTCCAAAACGTAAGTTTAATAAGTTCATAAGGATTTAAATATTAGGCACGGAACATAACAGTCTGTATTCCACAACAACCTCCTCCTCGTGCAAGCTCCATAAGCGTCTAGCGACCTGTAAGGCATGTAACAACGAGTCAACAACAAAGTTGAGTGAGTTCACCGTTGGTTGATTAGTTTTAAGTTGTTTTCTGAAAAACGTGGTTTGACTTTCGTTGGCTTATATGCCCTGGGGGTTACCCCTTAGTTGAAAGTATGTTTAACCAGATTCTTTTTATTACCCAAATCATACCCATAATTAGTGGGGGTTTTCCCCATGTAAACCACTAGAGTGTCCTGATATCGACAACTGACGAATACGTGCCCTACATCAATGTTCTATCATCATTGACAGTTTGCCATAGTCCATTAGTACACGCCCGTTCGGACGACACGGTGTGAGGTTTGTTAAACCTAATAGCGCTATTAACTAATGACCCGCTCGCCATCGGCCTCGGCGATTAAGTCGATATAAATTTGAGGGCTTAGGTGATAGAGTTTTGTCTAGTAAGTTTTAAGATTGTTGTCCTACCCAAGGAGGACGAACGTACGTATTCTGCACAAGGAGAATTCGTAGGATTAAAAAAATGGCATCCTACCTATGGAGGATGGCCGTACATATCCTACCCAAGGAGGATATGTAGATTTCAATTTTAGTTTCTTAACCCATTCCCAAACCACCGGGAATCCCATGCCTTGTAGAAAGTGTGAACTCACCTCGGTTGCTCGGTTTGACTCTCAAATATAGTTAACAGTCAAGGTCGGTCAATCACGTCCTAGTATGATTACCACTTAGTTTATTAGTGACTTCAAATAGAACACAAAGTTCCTACACGTATCTATCACATAACATGCATCACTTTAACGGTTCATGCCCATATAAACTTCCCATATATTCCCCACTCATAAACAAACATACGACATTGCACATAACACTTTTATTGACATATAACATGTTATATCATTCTCAGATAACCTACCCGACATTTAGACACGCAAATCACTACTTATGTCGTTTCAGCTTTTATATTCAAAACTGGGCTGTTTTAAGGGATTTTAATAAAATAGTTATCTTGTTTCAAAAATTCCCAACTTCTTACAGAAGGTCTTAAACGATCCAAATATTATTGTGTAAAAATATCGGGATCCAATACATCACCAATATTTTATGAAAATTCATTTTCCGGACTGCAATCCGATTCATCTTTTCTGATTGCAGTCCACGGAATAATTTATTAAAAATTCTTCGTAAGTTCGATTTACGAAATTCCTATGGGATAATTACAAATACATCAGTTGTCATCTACTGTACAAATTTCATGAGTTGATTCAACACAGATTTCTAGTTGTGACTAAAAACATATCACCCATTTTCTGTAGCAAAAACTCAGCTTCAGCTGCTGTTTTTAAAAGGGTCTTTAAAAATAGTAAACGAAGTCCAAAAATTATGATTCCAGTGCCATTAGAACCGTATTTCATAATACATAAGTCTAGACTTCAGAAAATGCATTTTTCGTAAAGTTACGGTCTGGTTACAGCCAACTGAAGTTGGCTGTAAACACCAACCAGCCCCTGTTTTCAGCTTTTTAATATTCTAACTCGAGTTATATTGGTTCCGTTAACATGTTTAGAGATCAATAACGACATTTGACATCAACATTAGCAAGTAGATCATCAAGTAATCAACAACATGTTTACTACAACATCCTACTACAACATTTCATCATGCAAATCTTCATGTAACTTTTATGTTCATCTTCTTGTTTAAACCCTTTTAGTGTTCTTGTAGATTTATCATATTACATCTTTTTCTACACAAAATAGACATGAACAAGGGTTAAATAGAGACTTACTACTAGATTAAAGCTAGGGAAAATGTAGTGAAGGAGATGATAAGAAATGATGATGAACAAGACTAAAACAAAGCTCCTTTGAATGCGCTTCAACTTGCAACCTCCATGGATCACCTTCAAGCTTTGAATGGAACTTGAATCTTGGAAGAAGATGATGGTTAAGTGGTGGTGATGGTTTCGGTTTGGGGGAGGCCGAAAATGAGAGAGAGAGTAGTGAAGAGAGAGAGTGATCTTTGGAATGATTTTGTAAGAGATGTTGTCCATACTTGTGAAAGATTATCTTACATATATTGTTTACAAGATCAAACAACATCAAATAAAATATAAAACAAATCAAGAATGTAAGTAGTGAAGTATGGGGTGGATGATTTGTGGGTCCTACTTGGGACCGAGTTTGGTTAGGGGGGGGGGGTTGGTTGTAAATTTTGTAACCAAGTTAGTAAGTATTAGTTAAAATCCAAGTATACTCTTACATATGTTAGTTACTTGATATTTAGTGGGTGTTAGGGTGTTCGGGGATCATGACTAGTCAAAAATAATAAATAATGTATTTGGCAAAAATTTAGTGTTCCGGGTAATGTCCGGTTATCTGGTTAGATACCGTTCCGTTAAATTGTTTAATTGTTCCGTAAGGCGTCTTATATATATATTTTTGTAACACAATTAATTCCTAACACATAGGAAAATATTCAGGACCATTTAGTCAAGTTTTCTGCACAAGCCTAGTACGTTAACAAACACATGTAAGTACGACACAGTAATCAGAGAACAGTTAAATGATTCAGCACAGTCATCAAGCACTTTAATTATCATTAATAAATTGTACGGATAGATGGAATTACGAGGGTTGTCACACCTTATCTTCACCACATGCCCACACCGCTTCCTTCACCTCCTTACTTGTGAATTCTCCTACCAATTGCTTAGCTTGTGCATCTGTTAGTCTTTTAAAACCTCTCCAATCCATTGATGGCCTTTTCTCATCGGTTCTTCAAACATTTTTTTGAAAGCCTTCCTTATTCCTTCTTTAACTTCTTTCGGTTCACTGACTATCCTCCCTTCTATCAACACTTTATTTATCCGATTCCTTGACTTGCGGCAGTTAATCATTCCATGGAAAAAGCCTGAATTTTCATCCCCCAATTTCGCCCAGTTTACTTTTGCTTTTTGCTTTAGGTCTTTTATCTTTTGTTTTTCATGATTCCTTATAGTTAACCTCCCTTTGACTCTTTCTTCCTTTTCCTCTTCTTTTAGTTTCCGCTTTTCCGCCATTTGCTCTATCTCTTCCACCCTCCTCTTTGCTTTAAGGACATCTTTTTCCTCCTTTTCTTTTGCTGTTTTCCTCCACTCCTTTATTTTAACTTTTAAATTCTTCAGTAAGGCTCCCATATTTTTTATACAGTCCTCCCATATTTCATCACAACCTGCTATCGACAACCATGAATTGTAAAACCTAAAAGGGATAGGTCCATAGTCTTTTATTGAACACGACATCAGCAACGGATTGTGATCTGACAAATGTCTCGATAAGGTTTCCAACTTTGCACTCGGCCATCTATTCATAAAATCATCGCACACAAAAATCCTGTCTATCTTGCTCATACTAGATCCACTTTCAGTCATAAACGTGAATCTTGATCCATTCATATGATATTCCAATAACCCAGCCTCGGCAACAAACTTGTTAAATACCATTGCACTATTCGCATCAAATTTTGAATACATTCTCTCTTCCTCTATCCTTTTCATTGAAATCCCCAGCCATTAAACATAATCCTTGTATATTCTGTTCCATAGACATCAGTTCCCCCCACAGCCTCTTTTTCTTCTGTATATCGTTTGGTGCATAGACATTACATACATTTAACATTTCCTCTACCCCTTCTATATACCCTGATATCAATACACAATTCTCACTTTTTACTTTGTCGCTTATCTTAAAAATCTTTGGATCCCATATTATTAATAACCCACCTGATCTTCCCTGTGCGTTTACTGACTCCATACCCATTTCTTCAAAAGGCCAGAATTTTTTAACCATGTCTTCAACTAATTCTGCTACTTGCGTTTCTTGTATACAAACACAACCGACTTCATGTTTCTTTACTAAGTTCCTAATCCATCCTGCCTTATCCTCCCCACCCACCCCTCGAATATTTATTGACAAGATATTCATTGATTAATTTCCGACGCCCTTTCCCCCTCCACTACCCTTCTCAACTGAGTCTGGAAGTCACTTACCTTGATTTTTAGAATCTCCCCTACTTTTATTGTTTCTTCCGTCTCTTTCTCTATTTCATCCTGGGTATTTGTTTCTTCCTGTTCTCGATTAGCTTCACCTTCATATGTCTGATTCTCTTGGTCAGGCTCCTCTGTTGTATTTATCTGTTGATCGATACCTCCTACTTCATTCAGATCTAGAACTTTGTAGTTTTCCCCTTTGTGTCTTTTGGTGCTCTCTTCATCGATACTCTCAATCCTCCTTTTAGTTGACTTTGTTAATGGGTTTATTTTCCATATCAGGTCTTCTAATTGAAAAGGATCCGATGGATCAGGTATACCCATATTCAGGTCTGGTATTTTCATTTGACTAAATACCTGGCCCAATATATCTTTTGATTTATTTGTGGGCTTTCTCCTTTTATTATCCTGAGCTTTGCATTCCTTTTTCCTTTGGGCCTTAAATCCTTCTTTATTAATTGGCCCAATATTTTCCACACCTTTGGGCTCCCTGTCAGCATAACCCAAGACGTCATTCTCCTTTACATCCGTGTACTCCTTTCTGTTTTCAAAGTGACTTTCCCAATTCTCACAGAAATAAATGCTTCGTTTGACTGATCGTTTCCCGCCGAACATTCATCACCCTTGTCGTTTTGGCTTCCAACCTTTTCGTCTTCGCTGTTACCATTCTTCGACCCAGTCGGATTTTCTATTGTCTTTGCCGGATTTTCCACCTCCTCTGCCGGAACTTGTTCTTACATCGGTATATCCATTGTTTCCGGTTCCCTGTTTTGCATAACTTCATTTATCACCAAGTACCTTCCCGGGATGAATTCCGGTGCCCATATGCCTGAGAGCTCCGATATCCAAACTGTGAACTCTTGTCCCCTAAATATTACTTTCACTTCTTCTTTGATTTCTTTACCGGAATTCACTATTACCCCCAGTCTCGCCTCGTTCAGGTTACCGCTACTAAAATTCATTCTATCTTGATACACAACTTTCCCGAATGCTTCCCCAATTTTTTCCCCTATCTCTTTGCTCCACAGCATTAGAGGAATTCCAACCACTTTAATCCAAGTTAATCTTTCAAACTTAATAGGACCTCCTTTCCATTCCCTAACTTCTGAAAATAACTCTTCCCAGCTATCATTAAAAGAGATTCTAAAATCTTCAGCTTCTACTTGCGAACCAAACGTTATTAGAACGCTCATCCCCCCCTCAAATACCTTAGCTCCATTGTATTGGGGAAAATCTCCTGTAATGCTTCTTCTAGGGTTTTAATTTTTTCCATGTTTCTTACTTTTGCAATCAATGATCTTCCCTTTAGAGCTTTGGAAATTTCTGTTTCTTCATCTGATAAATGAATCCTTTTCCTTGAGTCTTTGTTTTTTGTATTCCCTGTTAGTATATCCCTGTAGGAGGTTTGTCCCCTGTTAAGGCTATACAACCCATTTTTGTTGCTTTTTTCACCAACTTTATCTTCCATTTGTCTATTTTCCTTTTCAAGTCTACCTTTCTCATTGTTCCTTGTACCTTCGAATCTTTGACCTTTCCTTTTATCCTCTGTACTTTGGCTCTTCCCAAACTTGGATACATTCACTTTTATCTTATTATTCCCTATGCATACGCCATTCAAAGCTTGCAACAATTTATTCAGATCCTTAATTCTCTTGAACCGGACAAAACCGAATACCCTCCCTGCATGATCTCTTCTTTTTGGAATAACTGCGTCGCATATGAGGCCACATGGCTGACATTCGATCCACAAATCTCTTCCTGTCACCCATTGCGGCAAATTCGTCACAAAGAATGTTGTTGCCTTTTCACTTGCATTAGCGTTTTTCACTGGTACATCGATCCAAGGATTATCTTCTTCGTTGGTATCCTTCCTTTCTTCCTTCGGCCTCCATATTTTCTTATCCTTTTCTTTCATTCTCGCCATTTCTCCTAATTCCGGCGAATCTCTTGTCAGCGAATGGAAGAAGAGACAGTCAAGATAGCAGGAAAGGTCAAGCCAATTCTTCGGCAACCTCGCATGCTATCACAACAGACCCCTTTCGTCGAGCTTCCAACGAGATTCCGAAACCGGTGACCTTTTGACTTCTACTTTCCTCCTAATTCCGGCGAAACTCTTTTCAGCAAATGGAAAAAGAGAAAAAGATAGAAGGAAAGGTCAAGCCAATCTACGGTGACCTCGCACGCTATCTCAGCAGACCCCCTTCGTCGAGCTTCCAACGAGTTTCCGATGGCCGGCCACCTTTTGGCTACTTCTTTCTAAGTCCGGTTTCACTCCCGTCAGCGAATGGAATAAAAGAAAAGTAGGACAGAAGGAAGGGTCAAGCCGATTTTCAGCGACCACGCCCGCTATCCAAACAGATCCCCTTCGTCGAGCCTCCGGCGAGTACCTAATGACCGGTGACCTTTTATCTTCTAGAGAGAACTTTTTTTTTAGATCAAATGTTCAAATAAGGGGATATATGTAATAATCCTTTTTTTCCTTTTTATAGTGGTTCTTCAAGTGAATGTTTAGTTTTGTTTTAAGCAGGTGTAATTTACTATATATTAATTTGCAGGTTATTGATGCATTGGTTATAACTCACTTTGTTTTTTTCTTTTCTTTTTCCTTTAATTTTTTTTTACTTTTAATTCTAATAGTTTTCATCTTTTACATTTAACCACAACACTTTTTTCACTTTCAACTTTGTTTCCATATACTTTTGATCTTTTACAATTTTTTTGTTTTATATATGTTTCGGTCTAAATTTATAGAGTTAACACACCGCAACGTACATATGTTGATCAATGTTTTACCTCCTTTTCCCTTTTAACGACCACTTTGTTTTTTACGCTTCACTCTATTTTTTGTGCATGAACACGCTGAAACGGACGTGTATAGTTCAATGTTTTTACGTCTACTTTACATTTGGTTATTTTTTTTCGTTTTTTTATGAATTCTTTTGTTTTACGAACTTTTCCGGTGTTAGTAGTTGCTAGCGACGGTGTGACATTGATGCCACTTGACACAGGTTTATGTGTCCTGCAGCAACGTGGGGGAATCCTTGTTTAGATTATTTGCTAACATGAGATTTTAACTGTGTATATGACATTCGTGGAAACAAATATCAGCATGACAAGAAACTGGTTTACCTTTTTGTAGAAATTGGAACAATAGTAAACTTTGAAATCCTATGCATACATAAATGTATTTGTACTGATATCTAGAAAATAGGTTTTTAGCTATATCTCACCTTATGATCCTAACTTATTTGTACTTATATACAGTCTTTACAAAGTTTTTTTTTTTAGATATACATGGTTTAAACATCCTCAGAAGTAAGACACAACAATTAGGACACATTTATAACTATAGTTTAGCTAAATAATTATTTTATTGTTTGTAAAAGTCTTTACTATGCCATATAAATATTGAGTTTTGAGGAAGATCGCTTAACACCAAGGAAAATTCTGAACCTTTCAAGGTAAACATTATACATGCTACTTTGTTGTGCTCCCACATGAATAGGGTCAATTGTTTATATAAGTATGTATTTTACTTTAACAATAATTATATAGTAATCGGTAACACCGGACGAAAGTTATAAGTAATTATAGCGTATGCCGAAATATAAATCTTAGTAAGGGGGTAGGGGTGGGATAACTCACAAACAATTCCATCACTCACAACATCCAATCAGGTTCTGCCATGTCATCAACCATTATTTCCATCACTCATAACCTTTTTTAGTGGAAATGGTCATCACTCACAACCTTTTTATTTATTCCATCAATGTACAACTCCTCAGCACTAGAGTACAACCCACCATACACAAAGTTCCAAACTTTCAACGCGTGACCACCACAACGCGTTATCTCTTCCACGCGTGGTGGATGTGAGTGGCGGCGGTGTGTGGTATTGTTCCACGCGTGATACTTTGGTATCACGTACCCACCCCGGGTCACCTAATGTGCTCACATTTTGCTACAAATTAAGCAATATACTTTCATTTTTACCCAATTAGCTACCTACTTTCATTAAGTTTGTTGCTATTGCCAGTTCAGTTAACCCTCCATAAATTTTTTTTTTGAACGGCAAGGAACGACGTGGTAACCATTGTGACACCGGGTGCTGTGGTTAAGGTCGACTACTCGACCCCCGCCAGCCCCTTGGCTCTCCCAGATGCGCGGAAACCCGACCTCCACCCGCCCGAAGGCATGACAGTGGAATCATCGGTAAAACCTCGCTTCCCATCCAAGACGAACCGGCGCCACCCGTATTCGCCCTTCACCTGGATGCTGTAGAAAATAATGGGGAGAGTGGGAGTCGAACCTGGGTCATAAGGAACACCAAATCTTTCCCCAACCACTCCACCACTACCTCATTGGCAACCCTACATAAAAAAAAACCTACATAAACTTAGTTTAGAAATTGTTGATCAGTTCTAATTAAACATAATGAAAAACATGAATAACATACCTATGATTGCAAGGGGACAGACCAGCAGAGAATCCAGATGGAGACGCAGCAATAGAATTTGACATGATTGTCAGCTTGATCTGGTTCCTCTTTAGGGTGCAAACTAATGATGGTGATGAAGAACTGAAAAAGGTTTATTCGGTTATGGAGAGAGGGGGCGATTTCATGATGATGTTATTTTGATTAATGTCTAACCCTTTAATCCTCTAATTATCTCCTTATATATGCACCCAAGAGGAAACCTAATTAGTTAATAAGGGTAATATGATCTATCAACAGTTACCAACTAATTATTTAATAGGTCATTATATATTTTGATCTATATAATGTAAATGATTATAATGGCTACTAGATAAAATACAACTTAATAATATATTTAATCTTACATTCTCCCACTTAGCCGAGTAATCATTTACTATGAGTATTAGATAAGCCTGATCAGACGTTAACACTCATTTTAGGTTTAAACCAAGAACTGTAGCAGAGAAATACAGCCGTTGAATCATTATGTGGCTCAAGACCCCCATTAGTCATACTACAGCCTCAATTTAAAACCTAATCGTTATGATCGAAATACGCGTAAGCCCTTTGTTTAATTTGTAATTTTATTTGTCTATATGCCATTATACCAGTTTGAACATATTCTTAGAGACATACAAAATCAAACTGATGAGGAAAATTAATTAATAGGTAGTCATTCATAGTACGATATGCAGTTGCGTACGGCCATCAATTAAAACTCGTTTCTTTTATGAGATCTCTTAATAAGACTTATGGGTAATGGCCCTTCAGTTATAGGATCCTCAAGCATATCATGAATGTATTCGATACAAGGATTTAGTTTCCTCAATTCGTTCAAAAACGAATAATTAATTCTGTATCGAAATTTAATGCAGCACCTCTCGAACTGTTACTGTTCAAGGAGACATGATAGCTGACTTTATCACAAAAAATCTTCAATACATTAATTATATGGAGTTAATAAACTTATGAGTCAACTGATAAATTTCCAACAATATTTAGTGACTATATTATGTCGTTATAACTTAGGTTGTTGATATCAGTCCATTATGACTCCTCCATTAGATAGGTTTTGTCTGCTGACATAAAGATATACCCGAAATTACATTTTGTCATCTTTGAATATCACAAAGTTAGAGTAATCAACCGGTTTGAGTTCTCACATCTTCTTTAAATCATAGTCTCTAGTTTCTTTTAAAAATATTGTAATACTCTATCAGATGCTTCACATTAATCTAGACATATCTAATGTGTTGCAATGTGAGTAATATCTAAACGAGTATAGACTTGAACTTACATAAGGCTTCCAATTAATGAAGCGTAAGGACATAATCTCATTTAGCATATTATCCTCTAAAGGAGAGAAGTATTGTTTGTTATATGTGAAATGACCCATTTAAGGTTAAACTTATGGAATGAAATTAATGTCCCATTAGGTCTATCTCGGTATGTTATGATATCTATTACATAAGAGATATCTCTGAGATCTATTATATCAAAGTTTGTGTTAACAATGCCTTGATTTATGTAACATATACTTCTCAAAAGAATGTCACCTATATAAAGACAAGTTTATTTTAGTTGCTCCCACTCATTTTAAGGTAGGTCCATTAATCCACTTGGTTCTTGATGAAAATAATTGCGTTAAGTTTTTCATCACATTATGATGTTTGCATTAACCCATACATGGATTTTATTGGCTTACAAACAAAGTGTTCTTTAACCTCCAGTTTAGAACTTTCAGATTGTTTTATGAACATGTAAATGTGTAAGTCAGTTGTTAGGGAAAGTTGTTTTGATGTTCTTCTAATGTAGCTTTAAACTATTATAAGCTACTAGAATAGTGATGATCCTCAAAGAAATCTTTTGTTAAGATAGGTAAGGAAGACTCTTTGATAATTTATCTCTTCCTGGGTATAACCTTTGATAATCAATCATGCTTTTTCGTGTCTTAACGCTTATATCAGAATTTGGTTTAGTTATGAACTTTTTCCAAAATATTGATTGACGCTAATGGCTTTATTAGAAGAGATTGGATCAATAAACTTTTTCCAAAATCAGTCATATGGATGGGTTTAAAGTCCACATTTAAATATCTTATGTCAAGACACCTAATTCCCATCTAATACACCGTTAGATGCAGAATTCAATGCGGAAGGTTTGTCATAACGATACTGGAAAACATTAGCAAATCATCCCAAGGTATGTGTTTAGACTGGAAGATAAAGTAGGTTGAAGTTGAACTTCTTAATAGTCCATTGATAAATTGCAGTGCAGGTGCAAGAGTAATGAACTACCTATAAGAATATGAAGTTTAGCCACTTCAAGAAGCTTCGGACTTGAGCTTTGATATATTCTTTGAAGGATTAGGACACAGGCTAGTAAAACATTGTGTCAAGTTGAATTTGGATTTGTAAACGTGTGTGTATGTTACATGTATTTAAATGGATAACATGGGTTCAATCCATTGAGACACCCTGTTCTAATATTTGTATCGCGTAATATAGTAAATGAAAATTCAATCCGCTGGACATTTTCATTATGCATGCGTTTGTGTTTCTGTGAGGATAGTTAAGTTAATCACGGATATCACTAAAATGAGGGAGGAATGTTGGTAATATTAGTGTTATCAACGAATTTTAGAGTATTGGATTAATTTGTCGATCGAGATAATAACGTCGGTGATTAATCGAGTTTGGTGACGCGGGAGTACGACTTGTTTAACATGAATGTTATTTGGGCCTGTTAATTAATTATTAGTTTGGTTAATAAAATAATTGTTTGGGCTTAACATATTTTATATTGATAATGTTTTGTTAAAAGCCTATTAATAAATAATTGTAATTAACAATTGTTATGTAGATAAATTCCATTAGAATGGTTAAGCCCATTCAATTACGTTGGTTTTGGAGGGCCAATGATGGCTTAAAGTCCATATTCGTTAACTGAAAAGATGCCACATGAAGTAAACAGGTTCTTCGGAATTTTCAATCACATCTTAGACAAAAAAAAAAAAAAAAAGAAAAAAAAAAAAAAAAAAAAAACAACGGTTAACACTTGAAGGTGCTATTATTATTCAAGATCATAGATTCATCAAATCTGATTTCCTCAAGAAAAATCTCTTTCTAATTCGATAAATCATTGCGTGTAACTCGCAAATAGGTTTATCTGATAGTTCTCATACAATTAAGAAATTAATCCAGGTCCGTCATGTTACTTTCAGTTTTAATTCGGTTTTCAGGTTTGTCAAATTCTTCGAATCACTTGGTCTAGACTAA
Source organism: Helianthus tuberosus (assembly GCA_030545235.1). Classification (NCBI taxonomy): domain Eukaryota; kingdom Viridiplantae; phylum Streptophyta; class Magnoliopsida; order Asterales; family Asteraceae; genus Helianthus; species Helianthus tuberosus. The sequence goes on from CM060411.1 coordinate 93,580,157, forward strand.
ATATACAACAAAAAAACCTTAGAAACCCAAGTTAGATTAGATTAAAAAATCGCTTTAAAAACTAGTTTGTAGAGATACACAAGGTCACCGAGCATAGATTGGTTGCCTTACGTTGTCTGTCTGGTATGCATTGTAAGATTATTAGATAGTTTGTGTTTTGGTCAAAAATTACCGAAACAATTAAGTGATCAAATTAGTTTGTGAGGTAGTGTGCTAGCAATGCTTGTGAAAAATATGTTGGTTTGATTGTTTATAAAAACAGTTTCAGGATATAGCCTCGGGATATAAAGCTATACCAATAATCAAACAATGAGCTGCAAAATTAAAAAATGGACACGAGATATACGAGAAAAGCCCTTGATCAATCTAGATCTCCGGCAAAAACCTCGGGAGCTGACAATCGTCGGCTGCCTTGTTCTGCTTATTACTTGAATATTCAGGATACAGTGCAGGATAATGCTCAGGATAATGCTCAGATCGCTACTAAGTGTTAATGTGTGATTGCTAGAGAAATGTATGAGAGTTCGAAAGCAGAGAGTGAAGTAAAGTGTTCCTACGATCAGGCATTCCTATTTATAGTTACAAATATCAAAAGATTTCTCCTATAAACTAGGGATGCTCTGGAATATTCCCTTTTGAACGTTGGAGACCTGTTCTTTCGGCTTCAACGTCCACTTTCCACCTGATTAGAGCGATTCTTCAGGAGAATGAGTCCATGTGAACGTTATGATCCTGCAGCCACAACCTGAAAGTAAATAATTAGTAACTGCCAGGATACTGCATCAGGATGTTACCAATATCCTGACCCGGTATTCAGATCGTAGTCAGATGTCAAAAAACCAAAATATAATTTCAGGATATGGGCTCAAAAAACCACCCATAACAATTGTCCCAAAAAATATAACGGTTAGCATCCCAAAAATTCAAAAGGTTATATTTTTTCTATGCGTCGATCGAGGCAATTAAATGGATGCGACCATTGATTTGATAGGTTGCAACTTCCCACGCGAATTTCACACCATGCCTATCTATCTTGTCCCTATATCTTTTCATTTCTTGTTTGATAATCAGCCATCCTTCTTAGAATTTCCAGGTACAACTTCTTTCTCTCTCTCGAAATTCTATCTGTATGTTTCCTTCCATGGCTACAAGAACTCGTTCTCACTCCGGCGAATCAGCATCCTCCTTCACAGTCCAAAACCTGCTCAAGAACCCGGAGAAGGAGATAGGCTGTCGCAACCCCGTCCCCTAACTACCCAGGAACGGGCGGCCGTGGCCAGTTTCGGTGGTATCGGTGTTTATCATTTTGGCAGCGGAAATTGCATCAGGACCGTAGTTAGGAAATATTTTATCAGAGTAAAATACCACACTTTTATAATATTAATTAAATGGGATAATCCCAAGTTTCCAGTACACACATTTTCATAGGGATAAACCTTATTTTATTTAAATAAAACATCTCTTTATTTAGGTAACTTTTATAGCCACTTTTCCAAGCCTTCAGTGCTGTCCAGCTGGCTTCTATTTGGCTTTCACATTTTGTTACCTGAAACGCGTTTAAAAACAGTTTGTCAGTGGGAAATACTGTGGGTGAATCCCAGTTTAATCAAGAAGAGTTTTATCAATTTACAGTATTGAGAGCGATTACAATGTTTATATCTACACAATTACTCATTCAGTACTGTCAATCCTGACTGGTGGGTCATATTACACATTGGCTAACTCTTTGTCCAATGGTAACGTGTTCCACATTTTGTATACAAAACCCCAACATACCGGCAGTAATTGAAAAATTACAAAGACACAATCACTGCTAATTATAATTTTAAATAAATAAAGGTTTTGTAAAAATAGTTTACAAAAAGGAGATTACTCACTTTGCTGTCTTAGGGTTTTCCTTTAGGCTTTCTTGGTGATTATCTATTAATTACGAAAATGCACACCCGTTAGTATAATAACCCAATATTTACATTAGTAATACCCTCCCCGAGACGACATTCCAACGACTACGTCGGGCAGAACCACGACAGCCGTTACGGAACCCTGGATCAATCGGGCAGCGTATCTAATATGTAAACGGGGGTTATGATACTTACAACGAGGTAGGGCTTCGCTAATTAGGGGGGTATTATGCTCGAGTATAATGCCTACTATATAGAAATTGAGAGAGAGAATTGAGAATTGAATGATTTGTGAACTGTGGCCAACGATCTCTATATATAGGGCTGTTCAGGGGGTCTGTGGCGCCCCGCGACAGATGAGGGTGAGTTTTACGCGGGCCACCAGGGACTACGTGTCCCGCCATAGGCTTGCCGAGTCAGCCCTAGACCCCACACGCGTCGGACACGTGGCAGCTCCGGGTGAAGCCTCGTAGCCAGGCCGTCGCGCCCCGCGTAGCCTTGTGCTTTCTCCGTCGCGGGCCGCGAGGCCCTATATTTATTTACTTTATTTAATTTTTTGATAAAATTAAGGTATTTGGGGTCGGTTTTCGCATACGGGGTGTATTTTAGGACGTATAGGGGCACTTTAAATATATTGGGGTGTCGGAATAAATTTAGGAGGGTTGTTATATCCTCCCCACCTTGTTTTAGAACTCGTCCTCGAGGTTTACTGGAACAGGTGTGGATATTTCCTTTGCATTTCTGATTCAAGCTCCCAAATGTATTCTGGTCCTCGTTTAGAATCCCATTTCACTTTGACTAGAACTAATCTCTTATGCTTGAGATTCTTGACTTTCCTGTCTTCAATTTGTAGAGGCCTTTCTACAAATTTAAGCTTTTCATTTACCTCTATGTCCTTAAGAGGTACTACCAGTGATTCATCGGCTAAGCACTTTTTGATATTAGATACATGAAATACATCATGTATTCCTGCCATTTCCTCTGGCAGTTGTAGTTGATAGGCTACGGGTCCTATTCTTTTGATAATTTCAAAAGGTCCAACATACCTGGGGCTTAGCTTTCCCCTTTTGATGAATCTTACCACTCCTTTCCAAGGAGAGACTTTCAATAACACCTTGTCTCCTACTTGGAATTCCAACGGCTTTCATCTGTTATCAGCATAACTCTTTTGTCGGTCACATGCTGCTTTCAGTCGTTCCTTGACTTGGATGATCTTGTCGGTTTTTTCTTGTACTATCTCAGGTCCATATAGTTGCTTTTCTCCAATTTCTGCCCAACAGACTGGAGTTCGGCACTTTCGTCCATAAAGTGCTTCGAATGGTGCATCATTGATACTGGTGTGATAGTTGTTATTAGAATAAAATTCTATTAATGGTGGATGATCGTCCCAATTACCTCCGAAATCAATTACACAAGCTCTAAGCATATATTCCATTGTCTGAATTGTCCTTTCGCTTTATCCGTCTGTTTGAGGATGATAAGTTGTGCTTAGATTGAGCTTGGTTCCCATTGATTTTTGGAAACTTGTCCAAAAATGAGAGGTAAAACGGCTATCTCTATCAGAAACAATTGATAAAGGAATTCCATGTAACGAAACTATTTCATTTACATATAACTTAGCTAATTGTTCCATACTGAAAGTTTCCTTCATTGGTAGGAAATGAGCTGACTTAGTTAGCCTGTCTACAATCACCCATATTCTATCATTACCTTTTCTTGTTTTGGGTAATATGGTAACAAAATCCATTGTTATCAATTCCCATTTCCACACTGGCATTTCTAACTGCTGCAATAAACCTGAGGGTTTCTGATGTTCAGCTTTAACTTGTGAACATGTTAAACACTTAGAAACATAAGCTGCTATATCTTTCTTCATTCCTATCAACCAAAAAATCTTTCTTAAATCTTGATACATTTTATCATTTCCAGGATGCATCATATATTTAGACTTATGGGCTTCCTCTAATATACGGTGGCGTAGGTTTCCTAATTTAGGTATCCACATCCTTTTCTTATGGAATCTCTAAATTACATCTGTTCCTTGTTCTAATTCCTTAATTATTCCTTTCAAATTCTCAGTATCATCCTTGATTACTGATTCTTGTGCCTTTCTAATCTGCTCATTTAAATCTACTTGTAGATTTAATTTAAGAGAACGTACTCTTTTTGGCTTTTCATGATACTTTCGACTTAAAGCATCGGCTGCTACATTAGCCCTTCCTGCATGATACTGGATATTACAATCATAGTCACTAAGAATTTCTATCCAGCGTCTCTGTCTCATATTCAACTCATTTTGCCCGAAGACATACCTTAAACTTTTATGGTCGGTGAAAATGGTAAACTTACTACCGTAGAGGTAATGTCTCCAAATCTTAAGGGCAAAAATTATGGCTCCTAATTCTAAATCATGGGTGGAATAATTCTCTTCATGATTCTTAAGTTGTCTAGAGGTGTAAGCTATAACCTTTTGACGTGGCATTAACACACATCCATAACCTAACTTAGAAGCGTCACAATAGACTATAAAGTCTTCAGTTCCTTCTGGTAATGCTAGTATGGGTGCGTTGGTTAATCTTTGTTTAAGAATTCTAAATGCTTCTTCTTGTTTTGGTCCCCATTCAAACTTAACAGATTTTCAGGTTAGCTTAGTTAAGGGAATGGCTATTCTAGAAAAATCTCAAATAAATCTTCTATAATAACCGGCCAATCCTAAGAAACTTCTAACCTCAGTTGGTGACTCAGGGGTTTTCCATTTAGTAATTGCCTCAATCTTGGTGGGATCTACATGAATTCCTTCATGGTTGACTAAATGCCCAAGAAACTATACTTCTTCTAACCAAAATTCGCATTTTGAAAACTTGGCATAAAGCTTTTCTTTTCTCAATAAACTTAAAAGTGCGTGTAGATGTGCTGCATGTTCCTCTTTACTCTTAGAGTAAATGAGAATATCATCTATAAAAACAATTATGAATTTATCCAAATATGGTTTACATATTCGGTTCATCATGTCCATAAATGCAGTTGGGGCATTGGTTAAACCAAATGGGATGACGGTAAATTCATATTGGCCATACCTTGTTCTAAATGCGGTCTTAGGAATGTCCTTTTCCTGTACCTTTAATTGATGATATCCTGAGCGCAAATCGATTTTAGAGAAAAATCGAGCTCCTTGCAATTGATCGAACAGATCATCGATTATTGGTAATTGATACCGATTTTTAATCGTGACCTTATTCAATTCACGGTAGTCAATGCACATATGCATTGATCCGTCCTTCTTTTTAACGAATAAGATCGTTGCTCCCCATGGCGATGAACTTGGCTGTATGAATCCTTTCTCCAACAATTCGTCTAATTGGTTCTTTAACTCTAGCATTTCTGCCGGTGCCAAGCGGTAGGGTGCTTTGGCAATCGGTGCAGTTCCTAGTAGCAGGTGAATTCTGAATTCGACTTCCCTGTCCGGGGGTAGTCCTGGTAATTCTTCTGGAAACACATCTGGAAACTGATATACAACTGGAATATCTTTCAACTCTTTTCCTTTAGTGTTAATGATTATGGAAACCAAATACACTAATGATCCTTTTCTTACATAACTTGTTGTTTTTATCATAGAGATGAATTTCGTGGATCTAGAAGACTTATCTCCTTTAATTGTGATCTTTTCACCCTTAGGTGAGTTTACTTGGATCGACTTTTGATCACATAAAATACTGGCTTTATTGGCTACTAACCAATCCATTCCTAGTACAACATCAAATCCTGCCAGATTCATTGGATAAAGGTTTGCAATAAACTTTTGATTTAAAAATTCTATTCTTGCTCCCTGCAAGATTTCAGAAATCTTAATGGTTTCCCCATTTTCTGTTTCTACTAGATATTCTTGTGGGAGTTTAGTTAATGGTTGATTGAGAAGTTTGCAAAACGAAGTATTAATAAAACTTTGGTTCGCACCAGAGTCAAATAATACTTTAGCAAAAACATGATTAACTAAAAACGTACCGGCGATCACATCCGGGATCATTTTGGCTTCTTCTGCAGTCAGAACAAATGCTCTAGCATTTTTAGTAGTCTTGTTGTTTGTGGCTGGAGCTAGTTTCGGATAGTTTGGCTTGATATGACCTTGTTCTCCGCAGTTGTAGCATATCCTGTTGTTAGGTTTCTTCCTGCAGTCTTCTTCCTTGTGTCAAGATATTTTTGCAAAAATTGCAGTATATAGAGCATCTTACAGAATGCTTTCTTTTGCAATATTTGCAGTATGGGGCAAAAGTAGAACCTACATTTTTTCCTGCGGTTGGAATTTCTGTAGCGAAATTCCTGGGTAAGTTTCTGAGCTAGGTTCCTCCTCTTGTCCTCTTCTCGTGTACGCACTAACTCATCAGTCAAGGTATTTGCTAGTTCTACAGCTTCTTCTATGGTTGGTGGTCTAGTTGCCTTGACTACATGCCTAATTTCGCTGATTAATCCCCAGATGTAACGGGAGATTAATACTGGTTTTGGTGAAGCAAGGGTTGGCAATATTCTAGCATATTCAAAGAATAACGTAGTGTAACCCTTACTATCCACTCCAGTCATTCTAAGGTTTAAAAACTTATTTACTATCTGTTCTTTTTCATTGGGTGGACAAAATTTTCTTTCTACCATGTTCTTAAATTATTCTCATTCCATATTGTAAACCCTGTCACTTCCCCTAGACTGGAGGATAGTGTTCCACCATTCTAAAGCTGAGTTCTTAAACAGATTGGAGGCAAACATTATCTTATCTTCTTCAGCGCACTTGCTTATTTTTAAGTCTGCCTCAGTCTTTTCTATCTAGGGTAGGGCTGCAATGGCCCCTTCATTGCCCGAGAATTCCATTGGTTTACTAGACCAGAATTCTTTATAAGAACAACCATATGACCTGGTTCTTCTTCTTTTGGGAATGGGCACTTGAAGTATAGGTCCATTGTTTACGCTGTGTTCAGGTTCAGTAGGTCGTTTACTGCCATTATTACTTTTATTATCTGCTTCCCTAACCGTTTGGATAATATATGGCATTGCGTCTATAATTCCTTGTGCCACTATGTGTTGGATGGCACTGTTATCCACTTGGTTTCCATTGTTATTGTTATTCGGGTTATCGTTATTTTGGTTATTGTTACTCTGGTTTTCCTGGTTCACTTCATTGTCCATCTGAATTTTAAACATTTGCCAATTATTATTATCACAAGACAATATTTAATGCAAACAATCACATAACACACATATTGATCAAAATCGTCGAACATTGCGACTTTTACTCTTTCTTATATATTATGCATCTAATACAAACTGGAACTGGAATTTAAAAATTACAATATAATTGAAATTGAAATCACAATACTATTAGGCATCCGTAGCTATTGTCTATATTTTTTTTTCAAACATACACACATATTATATATATTATTATTATATTATTATTTTTACCACCGTCACTGATATGGGTTCATCCAGAACTCCATATTACGCTCGTCATACTTCCAGACAAGTCGTTCTCCTATCTGTCTCATTCTTTCGCTTCCTTCTAAAATCTCCTCACCAAAGGTTCGGAGTTCTTGCACATTTTCTGCACTCATTGGGGGTGCAGGTGCTGGTACTGGGTTTGGGAACTGGGGCATGGGTTCTTGGTAAGGGTAAGGATTTTCTAGAATTTCCCTGATGTATTGATCGTTATCATAGTAGGGATCTAGAGGGTCCAAGTCTGGGTAGGCTGCTAGGTTTGGCATAGGTTCATCTTCTTGTATTGGGTAATGTTGCTGGTAATCCCTATGGTCGTCAAACCACGGGTCGTAGTCTGGGTCTAAGGGATCGGGTGCTGGTACTCTAGGTATCTCAGTGGGGTCAAAGTCATGCATTTGGATTTGGTTTTCTAGGTCGTTTTCAATTTCCATTGGCTGTGTGGGAAATATTGGTAAGGGCTGGGGTGTTATGAGTTGCTCTAAATTAGGGTCTGCAGCTGTAGTTGCTAGTATGTGGAAGTTTGCTAGACTCCTATTGAGCATATCCTGGGTGTGAGCATCTGTTTCTCTCTTAATGGCTGCTAGAGCTCGCTGTTGTTGTAACTTTTTCATCCTCTTCCTATGTTTATGCGCTCCTCTTCTGAACCATCCTCTCTTCTTAGGAGGGAATGACTCTTCAGACTGAGCCTTAAACACGAATATCCCATCTTCATTGTCAGCAGAATACCCTGAGAGGGTAGGCTGTGAAGAGGTACCTTCGTCCCTAGGTGAGCTGGACAACTGACGGTAAGCGTTGGAAGGTCCTTGGTCGCTCATATTGTAAACTAACAAATAGTCAAATAATACACAACAATAATATACAGATATGCACGTAGTTCCGTAATTAATTTCCTAACATACTGAATAAATTTTGGTGTCAGCAGAACACTTCTGTGGCTGAATCAGTGACTTAGCTCTAATACCACCTTCTGTCGCAACCCCCATCCCCTAACTACCCGGGAACGGGCGGCCACGACCAGTTTCGGTGGTATCGGTGTTTATCATTTTGGCAGCGGAAATTGCATCAGGACCGTAGTTAGGAAATATTTTATCAGAGTAAAATACCACACTTTTATAATATTAATTAAATGGGATAATCCCAAGTTTCCAGTACACACATTTTCATAGGGATAAACCCTATTTTATTTAAATAAAAACATCTCTTTATTTAGGTAACTTTTATAGCCACTTTTCCAAGTCTTCAGTGCTGTCCAGCTGGCTTCTATTTGGCTTTCACATTTTGTTACTTGAAACGCGTTTAAAAACAGTTTGTCAGTGGGAAATACTGATGAGTGAATCCCAGTTTAATCAAGAAGAGTTTTATCAATTTACAGTATTTAGAGCGATTACAATGTTTATATCTACACAATTACTCATTCAGTACTGTCAATCCTGACTGGTGGGTCATATTACACATTGGCTAACTCTTTGTCCAATGGTAACGTGTTCTATATTTTGTATACCAAACCCCAACATACCGGCAGTAATTGAAGAATTACAAAGACTCAATCACTGCTAATTATAATTTTAAATAAATAAAGGTTTTGAAAAGATAGTTTACAAAAAGGAGATTACTCACTTTGCTGTCTTAGGGTTTTCCTTTAGGATTTCCTGGTGATTATCTATAAATTACACAAATGCACACTCGTTAGTATAATAACCCAATATTTACATTAGTAATACCCTCCCCGAGACGGCATTCCAACGACTACGTCAGGTAGAACCACGACAGCCGTTACGGAACCCTGGATCAATCGGGCAGCGTATCTAATACATAACCGGGGGTTATGATACTTACAATGAGGCAGGGCTTCGCTAATTAGGGGGTGTTATGCCCGGGTATAATGCCTACTATATAGAAATTGAGAGAGAGATTTGAGAATTGAATGATTTGTGAACTCTGGCCAACGATCTCTATATATAGGGCTGTTCAGGGGGTCTGTCGCGCCCCGTGACAGATGAGGGTGAGTTTTACGCGGGCCGCCAGGGACTACGTGTCCCGCCATAGGCTTGCCAAGTCAGCCCTAGACCCCACACGTGTCGGACACGTGGCAGCTTCGGGTGAAGCCTCGTAGCCAGGCCGTCGCGCCCCGCGTAGCCTTGTGCTTTCTCCGTTGCGGGCCGCGAGGCCCTATATTTATTTATTTTATTTAATTTTTTGATAAAATTAAGGTATTTGGGGTCGGTTTTCGCATACGGGTTGTATTTTAGAACATATAGGGGCACTTTAAATATATTGGGGTGTCGAAATAAATTTAGGAGGGTTGTTATATATGCTCCTTCGATAACGCCGACATTGCCGCCCTTAGGGCCTCCGGTGCCTTCCCCGACGGAGTGGTAATCCATCCGTTTGACTGAACTCTCCGGTCAGATGTGACGTCTAAAGAGTGGATCTGTTTTTCGGCGTACCCTTTCTCCCTTGGTCTCCGGTATCCTTTCCCTGAATTCATTATGCAGTTTTTCTATATTACCGGTCTTAGCTTCGCTCAAACTATGCCCATGGTCTGGAGGGTGTTGATTGTACTCAACCAAATTAAAACCTTTCACGTCCCCGATCTTTCCATTAAAGATATCCCCATAGCCTACCGTCTTCGATCCCATGGCAACAGTCGTTTCTTACTCTTTTCCACTTCTAACAACCCCCTTGTTATGGATGAAATTCTGAGCCCATATCCTGGATAGTACCTTGAATTATATCTTGATTACATAATTGATGTTCACAACCAGGATGCTGGATCAGGATATTGGTAACATCCTGATGCTGTATCCTGATGATTAATAACAGATTGATTGCAGGTTACGAGTACATGTCCATAACGTTCATGAAGACTTCTTCCCCTGAAGACTCGGTCCAGATTGTTGGAAAAGGAACGTTGAAGCTGCAATACTTGGTCTTCAACGTTCATATGGGAATATTCCTTGGCATCCCCCCATTTTAGGAAATTTAGTTTTCTTTTTGTAACTATAAATAGACGGATAACCAGATCTCATAGGACATCACATTCACTGCTCTCGAACACTTACACTTTCTCTCCCAATTCACACACTTTCAGCAAAGCATTGTAACACTTAGCAACGATCTGGTCAATATCCTGCACTGTATCCTGACATTTGAAGTAATAAGAAGAACAAGGCAGCTGCGATTGTCAGCTCCAGAGGTTTTGTGCCGGCGATCAAAATTGATCAAGGGCTTTCCTCGTACATCTCGTGTCAACCTTTACTTTTCTGCTCATTGTTTGATTGTAGATATAGCCCGGTATCCTGAGCTATATCCTGAAAATTGTTTTTGTTAACAACTTAATCAGCATATTTTTCACAATCACTTCTAGCACACTACCTCACTTAACTAATTTGATCACTTAATTGCTTCGGTAATTTTTGACCAAAACAATTTGGCGCCCACCGTGGGGTAAGTGGTGCTATTTCTACTAAAAGCTTTCTTAAAATCACTACTTGGTTTTCTATTTTCAAAAATTTTTGCTACGCTATTTTTAATGGCCTCAAAATCAAACATGAGCTCTTCTACCATGTCTGCTACAACCTCTGCAACAGTTGGTTCGATGCTTCCACCACCTCTAAGGACGCAAGCTTCTTCACAGCCTCAAGCCCTTCCAAGGAGGACCGAAACTCACACAACTCGGGACATTGTTCCTACTCAGAATGTTCAAGGATTTGCTGCTTCAGGGAGAACCCCTATTATGGCTTCTAATGATGAAATTCTAACTTTGTTTGGTAGTATACAGGATCAGATGAAGCAACAACAGGAGACCAACCAAATGCTGATAAGAGTGATACAACTATTGAAATCCAGTTCAAAAAGGCCTGCTAAGGATACTGTCACTCCCTTGCAACCTAGAGCATTGAACTTCAGCTCGGCAGTATATATTGAGGATAACCGGGGCAATATTGTACCAAGCCACTTCCAGAGTCATACTCTTGAGATACCTTCATCGGTCAGGGTATCAACTGTGAGAAGTTCATGATATGCTCCAGGATATGGCCAGAATCCTCAGGCTGGTAACGTGTCTAACACCCTCAATACTCTTGCTACTAATAGTTGTGGATCTTTGCAGGATACAGGTGTAACCTCGGCACTCTCTAGGGAGCTTCAGAAGTTGAAGGATATGATATCCAGCGTACCTGGGGTAGTCCAGCCGATTCCAGAAGTATCCCAGGATAGCCACAGGATATCCCGGTTTGCACATCCTATTTGTGATGCTGAAATCCCGAAAAGATTTCAAATTCCCAACATGAAGCTCTATGATGGGACCACGGATCCTGAGGAGCATATTGCTAAGTATAGGGAGAGGATGGAGATTAACCCTATTCCTCCGGACCTCAAGGAAGCATGCCTCTGCAAGGGTTTTGGCTCTACTTTGACAGGACCAGCCTTAAAATGGCTCTTAAATGTTCCACCTCATTCAATTACATCATTTGCTCATTTAGTTAATTTGTTTAATAGTCAATTTTCTTGCAATAGAAGTTTTGAGAAACTAACCAGTGATCTCTATAGGATAACTCAAGGTCCTCAAGAATCCTTAAGGGATTATGTGAACAAGTTTAGCAGGGAATCCTTAGATATCCCACATCTTGATGTTGCTACAGCCGTACAGGCATTCAAAATGGGGTTGCAAAAGGATTCTCATTTTTATCAGGATCTTGTAATGAATCCTTGCAGGAACCTGGATGAAGCTCGAAACAGTGCTTTGAGATATATCAGGCTGGAAGATGACAAGAAAATGCGAGAGAGGATGAATTCATCCTCAACATATGAGTCAACTAACAGGAAGTCAGAATCCTTATATAAACCATATCGTTCTAAGCCATATGGTAGGAATGATAGCAAGAAAGTGAATGCTGTCGAAGATGAGGATCCTGAGGAGTATCTTGAATTGTCAGAATATTGCTTTTTTGTTAATATACCCGTACTAATGTATGCTGTGCAGGGTTTGGGAGATAAAGCGAGGTGGCCCAGGAAGAACCAGCAAAAGGCCGATTAGAAGGATAAATCCAAATGGTGTGCCTTCCATGAGGATTTTGGACATGTCACGGAAGATTGCATAGCCCTGAGGAAGGAAATAAGCTAGCTGCTAAGCAAAGGATACCTGAAGGATCTTCTGGGCAGGAAGAAAAATAAGGGTCAAGATATTGAGAAGGATCCTGAACGAGCAGCATCACCCCCTCCAGATGCCAAGATAATTAACTTTATTTCAGGAGGATCCGACATTTGTGGAACCTCTTATTCTGCAGCAAAAAGACATGTAAAGGAGGCTAAGGCAGAACAGGGAGACAAGCCAACCAGGATGACAACCCTCACAACCGATAAAGTGATAACGTTTGATAATGATGATAGGGATAGTGTCCAGGATCCTCATCATGATGGTTTGGTAATAACTTTATATGTTGCTAATCATTTTGTGCGCAGGATACTGGTGGATAATGGCAGTTCCGTCAACATCATACAACTGGAAACACTGAAAAGAATGAATATTCCCCATATGGAAATCACTTCAAAATCCACTGTACTTGTAGGGTTCAGTGGAGAGGCCAAGAATACTGTGGGAGAAATAAAGCTGCCAGTATATGTTGAAGGAGTGAATTCGATGCAACGCTTCTGTGTCATGGACTCCTTATCTGGCTACAATATTATATTGGGTAGACCATGGATCCATGATATGAAAGCTGTCCCATCAACCTATCATCAGTGTATCAAGATTCCTACCCCTTGGGGGGTTGTCAAGGTGGAAAGTGATCAACAAGAGGCAACGGAATGTTATTATTCCTCGATGAAATCCTCAACAAAGCCTAAAGCAGGATAGTAATTAAAGATACGAGCCCAGGATATCGTGGAGGCTTCAGAGTAGGATGTTAAGAAAATTATCCTGGACCAGGATAATCCAGATATCTCGGTGCTCGTAGGAGCCAATATCCCTCAGGATATTGAAGATCAGTTAACTAACTTTTTGAAATGCAGGATGTCCACATTCGCATGGAAGCATGAGGATATGACAGGTGTCTCTAAGGATATCATAACTTACAAGCTAGGAATTGACAGGTCTTTCATGCCTATTCAGCAAAAGAGAAGGAAGTTTGATCCTGAACGAAACGCGATTATTCAGGAAGAGGTTGAAAGATTATTGAAGTCCAAGATGATTAAAGAAGTCAAATTTCCCAAGTGGCTAGCAAATGTGGTCGTAGTTCAAAAGAAGAATGGGAAATGGAGAGTTTGTGTAGACTACACAAAGCGTATCCTAAAGACCCATTCCCTCTGCCTCATATAGACTCGATGGTGGATGCAACTGCCAGTCATGACATGTTAACCTTTATGGATGCATCCTCAGGATTCTAGCAGATCTAAATGGAACCTTTGGACCAGGAGGATACTGCTTTCATGACACCAACAGGTATTTACAGTTATACTGCTATGCCTTTTGGTTTGAAAAATGCAGGTGCAACGTACCAGAGATTGGTGAACATGATGTTTAAAGACAAACTGGGGGACACCATGGAGGTATACATTGATGATATGGTGGTAAAATCCAAGAAGGTTGAGGATCATCTCCAGGATATTGAAGGAACATTTGATATCCTAGACCAGTACAATATGAAATTAAATCCTGCCAAGTGCCATTTTGGAGTGGGGGCAGGAAAGTTTTTAGGATATATGGTGACTAAAAGGGGGATAGAAGCAAGCCCGGAACAGATTAAAGCTATCCTGAACCTCAGAGAAATGCAAAGAATTCTACGATATCATGAAGAAGAATAAGAAATTCGAATGGGGAGAAAAGCGTGAAGCAGCCCTACAGGAATTAAAGCAATATCTTTCAACTGCACCTTTATTGATGAAGCCCGAGGATGGTGAACCATTATCCCTATATCTTGAAGTATCAGGGAATGCAATAAGTGTTGTTTTGGTAAAGGATCACGAAGGTCAGCAGTATCCTGTCTATTATGTTAGTAAAAGTTTATTAGATGCTGAAACTAGATATTCACACTTAGAAAAATTGATATTAGCCCTAGTTATGGCATCAACTAAGCTTAGACATTATTTTGAGACACAAAGGATTCATGTTAAAACTAATAATCCTGTTAAAAATGTTCTTAGGAAACCTGAAATGTCGGGTAGAATGGCTAAGTGGCCAGTAAAGCTAAGTGCATATGATCTAGTATATGAACCTAGAAATGCTATAAAGTCTCAGGCTCTAGCAGACTTTGTGGTTGATTTCAGTAGTGATATTCAAAATGAAGTAGACCTAGAAGTACAACAACAACTAGGAGAAGCCTTAGAATCCTGGATATTATATACTGATGGTGCATCTAATGTGAGAGGTGTAGGATTAGGTATACTACTAAAATCGCCACAGGGGGACATATTACCCAAGGCTATTAGGTGTGAATTCCCTGCCACTAATAATGAAACAGAATATGAAGCTTTGATTGCAGGATTAGAGTTGGCCAGGAATATGAATATTAAAAATTTGCAAGTATGTCACACCCTGTCTTTTGCAGAAGCGTGATTATGTGTGACTTGCTTAATATCATTGCCTTCAATTGTAACAACAACTATATGATAAAACCATGGATGGCCATCCATTAAATAAGTTTAAAAACATCACAAACATCATTGTTTAAACATAGACTTCAAATTCAAATTTAACAAACCATACGAATTGTTTAGAGTTCCCTAAGGACTCATCAAAAGACTCTAAATAAAATCAGGCTTTGGAAGGTGTGTCTCGTCCAGGAATAAGCCACATTAACCAAACCCTAAGACAACGGATGACATCCTTTATTCTTAACACAACTTGAAACATCCAACGCCCGCCAAATCCAGTTTTAATTCCCTGAAATACATGTATTTTGAAAACATCAACAAAAGTTGAGCGAGTTCATGTGTTTGCTTGTGTGTATAAATAAAACCTTGTAATCATTGTAAATATGTATGTATGTTTGTAACCAGGTATGAAAGCAAAAACAAGGATACGGATCAATTAACGGTTTGCAAGGCCATTAACAGGTGTGCAACGGCGTAGGAAGGCTCAAACCTAGCAGATTTTGTACCGGGCCTCCGGCTGTAAGACATAGTCACCTCATGGGCCAAACCCCGGTCCACATGGGTGTGGGCTCGCTACACCTAAATAGATCTATCACTCATGCCCCTCGATCCTAACATGAGGATTAATGGTCTTAGGAGTGCGCCTACCCATTCACATGATCTACTATGCAATCCTTAGCTAAACATACCAACTGTAATTGTTTGTAAACATTTTGTAACATGTATTTTACCCCCGAAGTTATAAAACAAAACAGTTTAAAGAAAAGGGGGTCATGAATTCACAGTCTTGCGTCTTCAATCACCGTAACTCAAGCTTCTTTGGATAAACACGACTACCTACAACGTACTATGATCTATTAGACGACCGGGTCGTGCCTTGACTTAGTATTAATGTCTTTGAGTTACGTTTCTTCGTGTCTTCGATATTATTCCAAGTTATATAGTTATTTGTTAAAATAATTAATATTTTAACTTAAATTATATTTATTAAATTTGGGAATAATTGTTAAAACGATATATTTTAACTGAATACCTTTCAAGTATTTATACCTGTATATCCTTCCCAAGGATAGGTGTATTCGTATTCTTGTATATGTATATTTTTGCCATGTATTGGGGTCGTATTCCGGTGTGTATTTACACGTACAAGAATACGTATTTTTATTGTATTCGTCAAGTATTCTTATACTTAATTTCGTATTAATTTTTCCGGAGTATTATCCTTAATACAAGTTCACCAATATATATTTCCAAAATATATATTGTAATAAATATTATTTAGAAAAATTATTTATAATTTTTCTTTGGCAAAAATATTTGTATTTTCTTATAAGTTCCAAAAATAATATATTTTCAAGTCTAACTTGGAAAATATATATATAAACTTATTTTTCTCCAAAAATGATATATTTCATATTTATTTGAGAAAATATATCTTTCACCCCAAAAATATTGTATTTCATGGGTGTTTAAGAAAATATATATTTCTTTCAAAAATAATATAACTTCTAAAAATTTCAAGAAAAATATATATTTATACTTGCCAAAAATAATATATTTTTCCCTTGCAAAAAATATGATATATTCTTGTAGTAATTATAAAAAGCATATTTTCGTTTCCTTGATGTCCAAAATATTATCTACCAAAATATACTTGTGAATAAATTTTCCGGAGTATTTTGTAAGTTATATTACTTGGTTCGGTTTCACCAATATTTTGTGTAATTGTGTGTATTTATTCATTGTAATTTTGGTAATATTTTGGATTGTAATTTTTGGTATTTTGATGAGTTATATTATTTCAAGTCCTAAAATAATATAACTATTACACATAATATACAAATAATCACACAAATGGTGACTTCTAAATATATATTTTCCTAAATACATATTTAGTCACTTTTATTTATAAAAACCAACCTCCAATATTTATATTTTTGTAACAAAAATTATGGCAAACTTTATGTGAAATATTCATTGTTTAAAATACACTTGTAAATATTTGTTTGGAAATATTTTTCTAAGTGTTAAATTTTTAGAAAATTTTGCCATAGTTTCCCCTAAAAATGGAGGTTTCCATGCTTTCAAGCATATCATTTTCTTTTGTAAAAATCCACACAATCAATCCACAATCAATAATAAACAACCTTTACTTACCAATTTTGCCAAAAACAAGCATAATCTAATACTTCATAAACTTGAATATTTGTAAAAATTTGTAGAGACTTACTAGTGCTCTTAGTAAGCCTTGTTACCTTCTAAAGTGTGATTGATTCTTTGAAAACTTCATTTTTAAAGAATTTAGATTTTTACAACTTATGATCATATTTTCTAAAAATGTTTCTTCATGGATATTTCTTGTTACACATATACTTCTACACTTGTTTAACCTTCAAAAATAAGGTTTATTTGTTTAATAACCAAGATTTAGTGAAACTTATATTTTTAACTTGGTTTCTTGAGAAATCATCCACAAAATTTTAGATCTACATGATTAACAACTTACTTTGATCATTATTTTACAAGAAAACATTATGTTCTTTCAAGTTCATGCTTTATGTGTGGATGATCTATCATCCTACAACATTTCTATTCTCTCATCTTGCTAGATTATGTTTTTAATCATGATCAAGCAAGATCATATGATGATCTACATCATATACATGAATAAGCAACAATCAAGAAGCAAATCAACACATAAACAACTTAGTTTCTTCATTAATCATGCTTATGTTCAAGTTTACTTCTTGTGATTCTTAGTGTTCTTCATGATTAACATTATGAACCTTCTTTTAACCACTTAAAATGGAAGTAAAATAGCAAGATCAAGGTTCTTACCACTAGAATAAGGCTAGGGATGATCAAGTGAAGAAAACAAGTGGATAAAAGCAAATGAACAAGGTCCTTGAACTTACGTAAGCTCCTAGCTCCATTGTATGTCTTCTAACACCTTTGTACAAGCTTGGAATGGTTGTAGGATGGATGAAAATGGTGAGTGTGTGTATGCTTGGGATCGGTCGAGAACAAGAAGAAGAAGAGGAGAAAGAGTGTGTGTTTTTGGTGTGTGTAGAATGAAGTTATGATCATGTTGTGCATTCTTATAATCCATCTTAACACTTTAACCCTTGGTTACTATGTTTAGGAAAGCATAAACATATCTATTATAATATTGAAACAAATCATCTTGTGGGGCCCTTGTTGGGGCCGTAGATATGGGGGGCGGGGGGTCTAGACATAGGTTTGTAACTAAGTTGGTTAGATCATGGTAAAATTGTAAGTATTCGTTTGTTAGTTACATTAGTTACTAGATATTTATGATGTGTTATGATGTTCGGGGACCATAACTAGCTTGGTAATGTTAAAACAGTGCTTCTAGTGTAAATTTGATGTTTCAGGTAGTGTCCGATTGTTCGGTTGCTTACCGGTTCGTTAAGGTGTTAAACTATGCAGTTTAATGTGCTTTATGTACCCTTTTGTGACACTTTTGATTCCCGACACTTAGGAAAGCATTCAGGACCATTTAACCATATTTCTGCATAATATTAGTGAGTTTAAATGCAGAAAATTGCTGATTTTTGCTGAATTCAGCACTTTATGTGAATTTTAGGCACTTTCCGGCACTTAAACTATCTCTAAAAAGACAGTTTTATGATCCTTACTTTCCTACACACTATACTAGTGTAAGGCTTGGTTTCTGGCTCATTTTATGTCTCAACACACTGTCTGTCTATGTTCTGAGTTCTGTCAGCATTTTTCTGATTTATCAGATAACTGTGCTAACTATGTTTCGTGCATCATTTGAGTCAAATAAGCTTTCATGCAATAATGATATGACATTAAGCAATATGTGGTGCACATGTATGTATATGGCATTAATCAGTAAGCAGTTAATTGTAATTCAGCACAGTCATTAAGCACTAATCATGGTTCAATAATTGTACGGATACCTGAATTTTGGACAGTTGTCACATTCTCCCCCTGTTAAGAAAATTTCGTCCCGAAATTTTAAGCTCTACTACTAGATGCAGGGGTGTTAGGGAATAAATGTCGGTATTTAGCTTTCATGCGGTCCTTACGCTCCCAAGTAAACTCTGGGCCGTGACACGCATTCCATCTAACCTTGACAAGCTTAACACTACTCCTCTGAGTCTTGTTAACTTTCCAATCAGTAACCTCAACGGGTTCTTCTGTAAAGTGGAGTGTGTCGTCAATGTGAACTTCGTCAGCAGGGATGACCACTGTCTCTTGTGTTGGACTCTTCTTCAGATTAGATACATGGAATGTATCATGAACACCATTAAGTTCTGTTGGTAGTTCCAACTTGTATGCTACAGGACCAATCCTCTCTAGTGTTGGTCCCTTTGCACAGGATCTAATCGTAAGGAACAAGATGAATCGACTTTGTCTAATGTGCGGAATCCATTATGACAAATCTCAGATGATCAACACAGAATTCAACGATTGAACACAGTCTGTTCTTTCTATTAGTTATTCTGAAAGTACAAAGTTCTGGTAGAAGACAGACACTGGTCAGGTTCTTGCTCGAGTCAAAAATCTCAAAAGTAATACCCAGACTAGGTATTTATAGGCAACTCAGGAATAGGTGAGTGTTGTCCGATCGGATGGCAATCCGATCGGATGACATCCTGTCCGAAGGGATAACAAACTGTCCGATCGGATGATTGCTATCCGATCGGATGACTATCCGATCGGATGACCTCAGTCAACAAAAGTCAACACTTACAGTTAAGCCCCATTTCCTGAGTTGTCTTTCTATCTACACACATACCTTACATAATTGTTTATAAAGACATACATACAAAACATGACTACATGCTGACGGAAGCTACAGACGTCATGTACTAACAGACTCCCCCTCGGATGTAGCTGTAGTACCTTCCAACATAGTCTTTAATTCCTCCTGTTACGTCTTCGTTCACGAGCTCTCTGTCTTCTCTTTTCTGCCTTTTCTTCTAGCATTCTACGTCTTTTATGCCTTCCTTCAGTTAACCACCAGTTTCTATAAACTGGATCACCATCACGCTTTCGATCCCATTTGGGTATTTTGTTCTCCTCTGATTCAATCGGCGTTTGATCTGTTGGTGGCACAATCCCCATCTTACGTTTGCCCACCTCAGCAGCTCTTTCAGCAATCTTTTTAGACCTTTGTTCACGCTTATACTTTTTCAGGAATTCATCAATTTCCAGATCTCTCCATTTTGTCTTCCAGTATCTTCCAGAATTGATGTCTTGCGCAAAACAAACATCTAGAACTGTTTGGTATTGCTGTGCTTGAGCTTTGTCTCTCTTTTCATAAATGATCTTGTTATAGAACAAGCAATCTATATCCTTCTTTGAACAGTTAACAAGCCACATTGGATCCAGAATACTGATTCTTCGAGACTTTCCCGTGGACTTGTCATACAGAGAAATAACTGCCTCAACCGTCATTTTGTTGTACAACCAGCCTTGAAATAAATCATGGAAGTCTTGCTCAATGGCTCTGAGAGGCATATTCTTCAAGCATCTAGGCGGCTTCACATCCAGAGTTATATCCTTTTTACCATTCTCTAGATATGTGACCATCTGCTTTGGATACTGTGGCTTCCAATCATGATAACCATTCTTAGCTTGCAGTTTGATGTAGTTCCACAAATCTTGATCATGTTGACTAACTTCTGGACCATAGTAGAACTGCTTGATATTCTTTGTTTTCACCAACTCATCCACATCCCACCACGGTAAAGAACTGATATCTGACAGAAATTCGAAGTACTGAACTCCTTCTTCCCGTCTGATAGCATAGACTTTAAGATCTTCAAGATAGCCCCATGATAGAATATCTCCGCATGAAAGATTTTTGTCATGAGTAAAATACTGAAGAGCTCTAAGAGTTTTTCTTTCTTTGGGCATAACTTTGAACCACCTTTTTCGTTCTTCAGCAAGAATTTCTCTAGGAATTGTTTCTGGAATACCTTCAGTAGAAACTTTTTCAACAATTTTCCTTCTGATTTCATCTTCATTTCTATCTTTGAACATTTCAGCAAGTGACGGAAATGTTTCATCAATTCCAGCATAATGAAAATCAGTATCTTCATCGGATGAGTCTGAAGCATCTTCAACAATGACATCATCAAAATGATCAGCTTCATGTGCATATCTTGTCTCAAAATCTTTTTCTAGAGATTGAGAAATCTCATCCTCAATATCAAACTTGAACTTTCCATCTTCCAAACCCAACTCTTCTAACATTTCAGCTCTAGTTCTCCGAACCTCGATCTCACCTTCATATTTCTCATGTAGGTAGATAACAGTAGGGTTTGTTAGAAATACCTGGTCTGCATGTTGTTTTCTAGATGATGAGGCTTCATGTTGAGTATCATCTTCCTGTTCGTTAATTTCATCATTCATCAACTCTTCAATCCTTTCTTGAACATTAGGATTATTGATTAACAAGCCAGAAGACCCTTGATCATCATCATCGTTTTTCTTGTCATCATCATCTTTCTTATCATCTTTCTGAACAAACTCGTCTTCATTATCATTTCATCTTCATTCTCTTCATCATCACCAATAATTTCAAGATCAGAATCACTAACATCTTCTCCACGTGCTTTCTTTGCTTCTTTTCTCCTTTCATTAATTTTCATTCTGCGAACAATTTCTTTTATGTTATAAGGCACTGTAGAAGCTTTTCCAACAAGAACGAATTGCTGTGTCTTCCATTCTAGCAACAATACTTCTTTGGCCTTTCTCTTCTTTTGAATAGCAGTAACTCTTCGAATAACTTCATCAGTATCAATGAATATAGAAGACTCTCCAACCATCATAAAGTTTTGATTCTGTTCATCTTCAGCATCTTGTTCTAGAATATCTTCAACAACTTGCTCTTCAACTTGTTCTTGAATATTATCCACATCAACCATTTCAATGTCAACTTGACTAGAAGACTCACCAGCTTCTTGAACTTCTTCAATAACACTTTTGTTCTTTTGAGTGGCATCTTCAGCTAGTCGTCTTTCTCGTTCAACTCTTCTATCCTCTTCCCTTTTAACTTCAAGATCATTGAAAGCAGCATGAACATCAATCTTCAAGTGACTTTCCATCACAGCATATAACATGGTAAGTTGGTTATCTTTCATTACTTTATCAGCTTTCATCGCTTCCATCTCCAACTTCATCGCCTTCATTTCATTTGATGTAGCTTCACTCATTTCACTGAGAAGCTGATTAAGTGTCTGATTTACGTCTTGAAGATTCTTTATCTTCACATTCAATGAAGAGATTTCTGTTGTTAGAACTTCAACCAATTTAGAATTATCATCGCCATCATCCTTCACTTTCTTCCGTGCATCTTCATGATTGATCAGCACCATTCTAATTTGATCATGAGCTTTCATCAGCTGATTTACTTGCTTCTTTAAAAAATCACGTTCTTCTTCAGCTTTTATCTTTTCTTTCTCAAGCTCTTTAACTTTCTTTGCCAGAATCTTTACTGCTTCATTGTTGAATAAATCATCTCCAAAATTCAAATCTTCTAACGGATCCCCTGTAGCAGGTGGAAGATTTCCAAACGGATCATCTGTAGCTTTGGATTTTGAAGACCCAAGAGAATCAATATTTTCTGGTATTGGTGGAAATTTTGAAGAAAAGACTTCACCCTCAGTCACTTCAACATAATCATCTTGACCAACTTTTTGTTGAATTTCTGGTTCTTGAGCCTTAGATGATTCAGCATGCTTCTTGCCTTTGCCTCCTTGATCTTCTTGAGCTTTAGCTTCTCTTTTCTTTGCACGCACGCTTCTTGGAATAACTCCAGTTTGAACAGCTTTGCGTTTCTTTATTTGTTTCTTTGGTTGATCCGGTTCAAAAGAAGAGTCTTCCTCATCTGATAATTTTTGTTTCTTTGCAGGCCTTTTCTTGAGTTGTGCTTTTTCTTTGCCCAGTGTAGTTGGATCAAGTTCTGATTCTGACTCTGTAGCTTCAGAATCTTCATCACTTGAGACATCTTGAACAATTCCTTCAGGTTCTTTGCCTTTGAAACCTTTACTTGAACTTTTCTCTTTCTGAGCAGCAACATCCTCATTACTTTTTAGAAAACCTTCAAATGATTTTGACAGCAAATCAGCTCCTTCTCGAATAACTGCAGATGGTTCCAATACTATGTCATCCACCAATCTTTGCTGTGGTTCTGCAAAATAGACATAAAAGATGTCGTTAGAATAACATAACATTTTAAAATTCTAACTTCTCTTATTACTCCCCCTTTCACTGTACCCTTGATAACAATCTTAGGAATTGGTTCCTTTGGAATCGGAACTGTAGGGGATGACTTGGGAGTTCTCTTTCTCTTCCCGTCTTTTACACACCACCATCTAGTATTCTTTTCAGAAAACAAACTCATTTTCTCATCTTCATTGTCAGACTCACTATCTTGATGTCTCCACACATCATTTTCTGGAGCAACATAATCAGGTCTACTAATTCTGCATATCATCCTTTTTGCTCCTGTGTTTGGACCCTTAGTACGTCTGCTTATTGTCTCTGCTGTCATGTTTCTTAGTTCCAAAATATCATTATCTCTTTTCTCAAGATCCTTGAACTTATCATCGATCAACATCTGAACAAAGAGAGGATACATAATGTACTTCTTATTTCCAGCCGTTACATTTTCAGACATGTAGTCAAAAATCACTTGAGAAACATTATATGGCCGGTTCAACACAAGGCAAGTGACAATGTTCATGATATAGTCTGAAGCTTCATCATAGGCACCCTTCCTATGTGATAAAGCATGAATAACACAATGTATCAAGAACTTATAAGCATTATTGAAACTTGTGTTCAAGATCTTTCCATTGACACTTCCTGTGAACCCCATTCTGCACCACAAACCTTTTGCTAGACGTTCAGAAATAATGGTTGGATCATTATCAGAATCACGTAAGTCTTACACACGTCTCACGTCACCGACTGTTATCTTAATCTCTAAATCAACTTTCTTTCCCTTCTCATCTCTCTTTGTCACTGCAGAGTAGATCGTTTTGTCTTTCTCTTCGTCTCGTGCAGAATTCCAAAAACATCTAACATGTGATTCGTAAACTATGGTTTTATCAGTTAATGCCTTAGCAATTCTACTCTCTCTCAAGAATTTTGCAACCTCTTCAATTACTAGTTTCTCTGTATATTCTTTTTCTAACAGGCAGTAAATGTTATGCGTTTTCTCCCATTCCTACAGAAGAATACTTGGAATTTTATCAAAAATTTTCTAACACTGAAGATTTCACTCTACCTAGTGCAGAGACTCGGATGGCTATCCGACCGGATAATCATCCGTTCGGATTGCCTTTTGAATAGCTTGAAAGGCTATCTGATCGGATTGTGATCCGAGCTGATTACCTTCTGAATGAGTTTGACTTTGCTGTCCGGTAGGATTGCAATCCGACCGGATTGTCATCCGTATCATGTGAGTGCATTTGTTATCCGATCGGATGGTCATCCGATTGGATTGTCATTCGAGTCATGACAGGAGATGCACAGTATTTAAGAATCAAGTGATGGAACGGATTGCCATCCGATCGGATTGTCATCCGATCGAATTGCTATCCGACTCAAAACATTGGCACAGATTTCAAGAAATAAATGATGGTACTGATTGTCATCCGATTCAAACAACAGTTCAAGAACATTCTAGAAACATCAAAATTTTTTAAGGCAAAACTTCAAATTGAACACAGATCTACACAGAGAATCTCATCGTGATCAAAACCCTATGTTCAATGTTGTCTAAAACGTCCTAATCAGGTATGTAATTCGACAAAAACTCAACCGACAGCCGTAACGTTCTAACATCAGATCAACTTGGTTTTAGCATGTTATGACACAAATTAAACCGGTAAAACTATAGATCTGATCATTCCGAACACAACCCTATGCTTAAATCTCATCAAAACTGACTCAAACTACCAAGATCTGTTCTAAACCCTTCGACAGTGACGTCATCGTTAAGAACAATCAACAAACATCGAATTTTAACAGTTTTGAGTAAGAATTACATACCTTTGCCATTGTAAAAGTTGTGCAAACCAACGATCCAAAGATTCGTGCAAAGAAATCCGAAGAAAATAAGATCAGAAAATCAAAGTGTGTGAGAGAGAAAGAAGGTTGTCCGTGCGGGTAACCTTTGACTGACCTTTGACCCTCTATTTATAGTGAGTCGGATGGTCATCCGGCCGGATTACCATCCGAGCGGATTGTCATCCGAACAGACTGCTATCCGAGTGAGGCACACTATTTGACTTTTAAAAACTTTGACTTTTTGACCTTTTAACATTTTCTCAAATTTTATCAGTTTTTAGAAATCCACTTAAGTATCTAGGTCCAAGTCAATGACCCTAGGTACTTAACTTGCCGACCAAGTCCAACTTAATGACCTTGGTTGACCCGATTCAAAGCGTACTGACATTTTCTTGTTCAACCATTTTTCTGAAAATTACAAGTTTCAACTTAGTGAACTTGTTTTTTACTTTTCAATCTCAGATAATCATGATTAACTCCAAACTCATCTTCCAACCCAGAAACTTCCTGCCTTCAATTCGATTCTGAAGATCAGCTTTCCGCTTTGGTTTGTCGGAAAATAAAGCAGAACTGTAAAATCTTTTTGGATTTTTAGTAAAGTTTCTATGCTAGAAAAGAGTTACAGAAATAAAATGCAGTAAATGTAAACTATTTACAAACATATTTACAGGCAATATTTTTGTTTGAGTTCGCGTTAGATGATCATATCAGATTATGACAAAACACTAGTACCGTTGAGCTCTAAACACTTTAAGTTTTAAACAATTCATGTAGATTGACGATATTGTTGTCCACTTAAACTCAATCTAACAACTTTCGAAATGCTTACCGATACGTTAAGGTATATTAGATTGCACTAGATTCTTATGGACCCCACAATCTCAGCATATCCCCTCATCATGTAATACACTAACTCAAGTAATGCTTTTAAACTTTCATCAACTGTGATTTGTGAGAAAACAACGCAGAATGTTTAAACATTAACAATCAGGTCGATACTTCCGTATACGCAGAGAAAGTCCAATGTTTAAACAAAATAAGAAAATAAAACAAGTTGAAGTTGTTTAGGCTTTAACCACCAGGTCGATACTCCCGTATACGCAGAGGTGATCCAAAGCTTAAACGAAACACCAAAGAAAATAAAGCAGAATGTTTAGGCAATAACATCCAGGTCGATACTCCCGTATACGCAGAGGATGTCCAATGCTTAAACAAAATAAAGAAATAAAACAAGTCTAAATCTTTGAAAAATAAAAACACAAAATCACAGTGACTTTTCAGCAAATTTGTGAAAGCTCACAAACTTGACCGGTTTTATGTCTATAGACAATCAGCGATTACCGAGCAGGCACACAGTCAAGAAGGACAAAACTAAGTACTATGCTTTTGACCATGTTTCCCACTAGAACTAGGCTTTTTCATTTAGTTTGTATCGTTATCACAAATCTACTAGTCTAGCTGAGCCTATCGTCACATCCTTAATGAGACTGTTTATCACTTTTTATCTTTCCAAATCTTTAGCATACTGCGACAGTCTACTGATATACTATCATTTCCTCTTTTTACGCAAAAACTCATTCTGAATTTTTTATCATGTTTTTGGCTTTTTCAAATTTTCTAATGTTTTTGGGTTTTTGAATTTTTTATTGTTTTTGTATTTTCTGAAATTATAACCTATCTCCCCCTAAAGACCAAAACAAGTAAAAATTCGACAAACCATTGCAGATTGCTTTTCAACATCATCTACAGTGGTACCTTCATCGACGCCAACGATTTCCTCCGCATCCGATAGTAACTTCATACCATTAAGTTTCAAAAGATATTGAAAACGTGTTTTGTCAAATGCTTTGGTATGTAAGTCAGCTTTTTGTTCATCGGTGTGGATTTTTTCTATTCGTATCAACTTCTTCTCGAAACAGTCTCGGATGAAGTGATGACGAATTTCAATGTGTTTCGTTTTTGCGTGATGAACAAGATTTTTTGTTATGTTTATAGCTGCCTCATTATCAACAAAGATAGGGGAGTTAAGAAATTGCAAACCGTAGTCTCGCATCTGTTGCTGGATCCACAAGATCTGAGAGCAGCAGCTGCTAGCAGATACATATTCGGCTTCACATGTGGATAAAGCGACAGATGTCTGCTTCTTGCATTGCCAGGTGACCAATCGTGGTCCAAAAAACTGGCACCCCGCTGTTGTTGATTTAGCGTTAACTTTGCAGCATCCGAAATCGGAATCAGAATATCCTTCGAGCGTGAAATCGCCTACTTTTGGATACCACAACCCCAGTGATGGAGTTCCTTTCAGGTAGCGTAGAATCCTTTTCACAATTACCATATGCGAAGCTCTAGGATTTGATTGAAACCGAGCTGCGAGGCAGGTTGGATACATAATATCCGGTCTTGATGCCGTCAAGTACATTAACGAACCAATCATGGAGCGATACAGCGTTTCATCCACATTCTCTTCGGTGAGATCAGGGTTTATCCCATGGTTCGTCGCTAATGGGGTGGACATAGGTGACATTCCTGACATCCCGAATTTCTCCAGAACATCATGAACGTATTTCGTTTGATGTATGAACGTTCCCTCGGGAAGTTGATCAACTTGAAGCCCCAAGAAGAACTTTATCTCACCCATTGATGACATTTCAAACTTCTGCTTCATAACCTTTTCAAAATCTTTGCAGAGTTGTTCATTTGTCGACCCGAAAATTATGTCGTCCACGTAAATTTGGACTATCAGAAGATGCCCGTCGACTTCTTTTGTGAACAGAGTGGCGTCTATCTTTCCTCGGATGAAGTTGTTGGCTAACAGATGTTGAGACAAGGTCTCATACCAGGCTCTCAGGGCCTGATGTAAGCCGTATAACGCCTTATCCAAGAGATAAAATTTATCTTTGTGAATTGGGTCGGTAAAGCCCGGTGGCTGTCCGACATAAACCTCCTCTTTCACCTTGCCGTAGAGAAACGCCGACTTCACATCTAGCTGAAAAACTTTAAATCCTTTCCACGATGCAAATGCTAGGAAGATTCTGATCGCTTCAAGTCTTGCAACAGGGGCATATACTTCGGTGAGATCTATCCCCTCCTGCTGACTGAAGCCTTGGACAACGAGTCGAGCTTTGTTGCGAATAATAACTCCTCGATCATCCCTCTTACATTTAAACACCCACTTGGTGTTGATCTTCCTGTGACCATCAGGAAAATCTACAAGTTTCCAGACTCCCAACTTCTCAAACTGACTAAGCTCCTCTTGCATAGCATTGACCCAGGAATCTTCTGTCAATGCTTCCTTATAGGTCCTTGGTTCAATCTGCGAGATAAAACAGCTAAGTGAAAACTCAGTTTGTAAAGGAGCAACAGTAAAATAAAAACAAGTAAGGCCTTGGTCGATTTGTCGTCTGGTTCTGACTCCTGATTGCAGCTCTCCAATGATCAATTCTTCTGGATGATATGAAAGAGTTCTTGGCATCACCTCGCCTGAAACATCTACCTCGCCTTCCAAATTTGTGACGTTTTGGTTTGCATCTTGTTCATTGACTTGAACTGTTTGATCTGAAATCTGAATTTGCTCCCCCTCAGAATCTGAATCATTACGATCAAATATTGGTCTGTTCTCATATTCTTGATTATCATTCTCTACTGTCTGATTATCTTGAGCAACTTCATTTTGTTGAATATCGTCATGTTCTCCAGCATTGCTTGGACCTGCTTCATCATCATTTGAAGCTTGTTGTTTGCGATAAGTTTCTGATGGGAATCTTTCATCTGAATCTTCATACTCTCTTAGAATATCCAGTTCATCAAAGAAATCTGGTTCTTCTTCAATGTTGAAGGAACTCCATAAAGTATCATAATTAAATCGCCATGAGTCACCAGGTTTCTGCGGCGGCATTTTATAACCTTGACATTCAACATTGTATGCCTCAATGATCTGCTTCAAGCTAGGAATGAAAACACGCTTCAATGGACTTGCATAGCCCACGAATATTCCTTCTACACCTCTTTGACCAAATTTACCATGAAAATCTAGAATAGTACAGGGAGACCCAAACGGTTCTAGATACTTCAGGTTCGGTTTGCGGTTATTGATCAGTTCGAAACACGTCTTATTGAATTTCTTTACCATGAGAACCCTATTGAGCGTATAGCATGCAGCTGTAACAGCTTCTGCCCAAAAGTTGACAGGTAGTTTGGAATCAGCAAGCATCGTCCTGGCTGTTTCGATTAGTGTCCTGTTCTTTCTTTCAGCTACTCCATTCTGCTGCGGAGTATAAGGAGCACTAAATTCATGCAATATACCTCTCTCATCACAATATTCTTCCATCTTGTTGTTCTTGAACTCAGTACCATTATCACTTCTGATTCTTCTGATACGCCTTTGGTACAAGTTTTCAAGTTTTCTGAACAATGCCATTAAACTTTCAAACGTCTCATCTTTAGACTTCAAGAATGATATCCACGAAAATCTGGAATAATCATCAGTAACCACAAGACAGTAGAGATCTCCTGTAATACTTTTGACATTCACAGGACCAAAAAATCCATGTGAAGTCTCTCCAGAGGTCTTGAAACTGAATTGACATGCTTTTTAGGGTGTGACTTTTTCTTTTGCTTGCCTTTGATGCAACTAATGCACTCCCCTTCCAGATGAAAACCTTTAATGTGAACATCCAGAACTAAATCATTATGCACCAGGTGATTCATTTTTCGTAGGTGAATGTGGCCCATCTTGCGATGCCACAACTGCGATTCTTTCTCCGTTGCTCTTGACATAAAACAGTGAGCTTGACCCGTAGTAGTAGCTACACTTATGTCTAACACGTACAAGTCATTCACTCTAGGCGCTCTCATGATCACCCATTCATCGGGAACAACAAATCCTGGTTTCAAGATCAAACATTCTTTGTCTGGGAAGTGAGTGGTATACATATGATCACAAATCTGAGAGATACTCAAAAGATTGTTTTCAAGCTCGGCAATGTAATTAACTCTTTCAAACGTGATGATCCCATTAGATAACGTTCCTTCACCAACTATTCTACCACCTTGATTGCCTGCAAAACCTACATAACCACCATTGAAATTCCTAACATCGTACAGCAATGCTGTCTTCCCTGTCATGTGCCGAGAAGCTCCACTATCCATAATCCAACGTGAAACGGATCTCGGAAGCTCCTGCACATTTCACAAGCATTTAATGAGATTTTGTTGCCACCCAAGCCTCTTTTGACTCGGGTAACTTGACATTAATGTGAGTTTTTGTAGTGTAAAGTGGCGGAAAGTTTTTATCATTCATTTTTAAACGTTCAGCAGACCCAACCTCAACCTCTTTGAATAAGAAAAATTCGTCTTTTTGAGGTTGACCAGATGGTTGGTCTTTCTTCAAAATAACCTTCTTCTCAGACGTAGTAGCCTCTTTTGAATCAAGTTTTTCATAATACTCCAAAGGAACATCCATCTTTACCGGAGTGGTAGAAAACGATTGTTTTTCAGACACTGAAACCTTTGGTTTTGAAACACTTGATTTCTTTTCAACCACTTTTGGCTTCCATGTTTGTTGAGATGATGCAACCCGTTTATAAAACTTGTCAATTTTAGTTACCACATTTTTAACAGGTTCAGTTTTGATTTTTGTTTTCTCATTTTTCAAAATTTTCTCAACAACCATTGGAGCTTTTCCCTTTACATCAACCTTCTTTCTTGAATTCATCACAACTTCAGTCTTAGGCTTCAAGTTAGCACACTTTCGTGCAATATGTCCAACTTGATTGCATTTGAAACATGTTCGGGTGTCAACTACCCGACTTGTACCTTTAGACTGAGGTTGTGAAGTCTTCTTTGAAAAAAATTCCTCATTTGATTTCGAAAAAATCTCAGATTCTTCATCAGAAAGTGAATTTGAACCGTTCACAAACACCTTTTTCTCAGCAAACCTTTTGTTTTGAACATTTTTTCTTTGATAATTCTTACTACCCTGATAACCACCCAACCATCTGTTTCGATTGTTGTTATAAGAACGTGGTGGAACAACAGGTTTCTTGTAGTAAGCTTTATCTTTTTCAAAATTCATTTGCCTCTTTGTGTGATTTAAACCTTCTACTTCAGACAAATCAATTTCAACCAGTTTGAAAACGTTTTTCAATTTGTTTACATTAACATTCTCCAGTGGAAACTCAGAATCCGAATACAACTTATCAGATCCAGCCATCTTGTACATCACAAGACCCGGTTCGTCACCTAAGTTGTTTTTGGATTTTGGTTTCGGAATGTAATTGTTCAGAAAACACTCTTCATCCTCAGCTGAATCACTATCCAAAACACTTTCAGCCATGCCTTTAACAATCTTAGTTTGAACACTATCATCAGATGATGATGAAGAAAATGTCACATCAATTGACTCTGGAAGTTTTATCTTATTTATTTCATCTTCATCGATAACCAACCCTAATTGTTTCTTTGAATAATTGTTTAGAACTGGTGGTGGAACCTGATGAAACCCCACCCCAGTTCCATCAGCATATATATCTTCGCCTGCTTTGTTTTTCCCGATGGGTTTGGAACAATGTGTTGTAAAACAAAGCTTGCGGAGCTGTAACTGTTCAGCTTCAACTGGATGCGTTCATTTTCAATTTTAACTTCTTGAAATTGAAGTTTCAACTTAGCAATCTCATCCAGTTGTTGGTTGATTAATTCTTCTTTAACCCTCAAAACACCTTGCAATTGACAATTTTCTTTGTATGTTTTACCATTTCTATCATCAGAATCTTTCACCGTGCGTTTTAGCTTCTCAAAACTTTCAGAAATTTGACGATTTTCAAGAATTAGTTTTTCATTTTCTTTCCTAACTCTTTCTATGTCAATTTTATCAGTTTCGATTTTGTCAGTTAATTCTTTTAATCTGTCGTTCGAAGCTTTCAACATTTTATCACGGTTAAGGATTTGATCCTCAACACTTCGGACTCTAGCAGTCAGATCATCAACTTTTTTACCATTGAGATAAGTGATTGTACTACAAACTTTGCACTCTTTCATGCAATTTTTGCAGTCAATGTCACTATTTACTTTCTTACCTAACGCACTTGTTGACGCATTTGAACTGACCTGGCTTTTAGACTCAGATACGGATTTGGAGTCTACCTCAAGTTCCTTAGCAGCCAGCACTTTGTCAGCCATCTTTCCCAAGTTTTCAGCTGTTAACTCCTGTGAAGTATCAATGATCCCATCATCAATCTTCTTTGACTTTTCTTCTCTTTCTTTTTCTTTCTCTTCTTTTTCTTCTCCACTTCCCCACCATTTTCTTTGCCAACCCTCTTCTTCTTCAGCAATTTGTTGAATTATGGTTTCAAGATCGAGGGTCTTATAGTCAATAGCAATGTTTCCCATGGGGTCAAGAAAACATTCTCTGTCTGGATCCCATCTCTTCGCCCTTTTTGCTTCATTGTATATATCAGATATTCTGATCATTCTGTTTTGAGCTATCATCTTTCTGTTGACATACTTTGCTTCTTCATTTCTGTTATCTCTAAAAGGAACATGTTCAACATTCTTTGCCATAAAAGCATATCCAACCGCATCCTCCTCTGGTAACAACTCGCTCCAGTCAAATCCTTCATCGTCATGAATCACAGCAAGAGCTCTGGATTTTTCTTTATTATCCTCAAGTTGTTTCATTCTGGGCGGTTCTGATTTATTCTGATGATAAATCGCTCTCTTGTAGTAATCTTCTTTGAACGGATTTTCAGAATCATCAGCATAAGCATTCCGGCACTCTCTTTTAAAATGACCTTTCTGTTTACACTTGAAACAGGTCACTTTTGATTTGTCAAAGCCTAACTTGGTAGATGGTCCACCAATAGACTTTCTTCCTGTAATCTCCATAAAACGCTATGCCCTTCTCACTGCACTGGCCATACACCATCTTATGTTGATCAATTCCATCTCCTCAGGATCTATTTGATCGTAGTCTTCCTTTGTTAGGTTGGTGTTGCCTATCTTGCCTGCCACAAGACTCTCATACGACTCTAGCACAGAAGCTAAGAAAACCATCTGTTGTTTTGCAGACTCCTCGCTGAAGTTTTGAGCGTTCTTTAAATCCACAGCGATGTTGCATTGAAATAAGTTCTTTGCAGCTGATTGGTTTGAAGTTGATGAAGACCCACTGTGAAATCCACTGCTTGCACTCTCTTTGCTAGATGTGTTGGAATTTTCAGCAGAAAAAGCTGTCTTGGGAGGCGTATTCTTGGGAATCATGCCTTTTGGATAATACAGCTCCAAATTCTGCTGATATGATGAATGATTGACTTTGTGTGTTTTCTTTATCTCCAGCTCGTGACTCTCTAGTCTCTCGATAAGCAGATCCACTGTCATCTCTTCAGACTTGATAGTATTTTTCAGCATCAATGCAAAGTATTGCCAATCCATCTCATCTGGCAACGAGTCAAACAATTTGTCGACTAACTCTTCTTGAGAATAGGTAATTCCATGTCTCGCTAGTTCCAACTTCAAGCGCCCAAACCTCTCAATCATCTTACAAACTGATTCATTTTTTAAACAACCAAATAAATCAAACTCTTTTCTTAGTAGTTTCTTTTTGTTTTTCACTATTTCTGCACTACCCAAGCATTTCACTTCTAACTTTTTCCACAGATCTTTAGAATTGTTATACTCAATCAAAGATATTATATCTTCTCGAATAGACTGAAACAGCTACGCGATGCACTTTTGCTCGGCAACAAAAACTTCTATTTCTTCAGTTGATGTCAAATTTTCACCATTTTTCCCTCCATCACTGTATCCATTCTTTAAACTTTTCCAGCTGGTATACGCAAAAGCCTTTAGCCATTCTTCAAATTTCTTGGCCCACCGACTGTACTCTTCAATCTCCATCAACTTTGGGGGTTTGTTATATGTTCCGTATGCACTTTCCACACCTAAAGCATCTGACAAAGTTTTCTTTGCATTCTGCGTGTTCTCATGGTTGTTACTAGAAGTATCATCTCTAGAATTGCCTGCGAAAGCAAACTGGTCACTGAAAGGATTCATGAATTCTTCCATTTTTAAGTACCTAAAACAATTTCCAAACACTTAGACAATTTTTAAATTTCAAAAATTTTGAAATAAAACACTTGGATCGGATGGTGATCCGATCGAGTCGCTATCCGAACGAGTGACACAGGCTATCCGATCGGATGAGATGATGACGTAAGCAAATGCTCTTGAACAAACTGAATCACACCACTCGGATAGTAATCCGAGCGAGTAACTGATGATGTCAGCAAGATGTCAGCAAGCAACTAGCAGATACTAACTAATCCAATCCGTTCAAACAGCTATCCGAGCGAGTGGATGACGTCAGCACATATGAACAGCTAAACATGGTTTTTGATGAATTTGATCTCGTTTTAGTTTGAATTTGATTATGAAACTTAGTAGGATTATACTTTGATTGATTGCGAATCAAATGATATCGATTTTATCAAATTTTAACCGTGGATTCACGTTTAATTTTAAGTTTTTTCTGATTTTAAGGTGACAAACTGAGAAATAATGCAAGAAATGAGTAGAAAGAGAAGAAATATGTCAAATCTCTGGTGAAATTTGACTCTGATCAGCAGAATAATCTTGAATTTCGGTGAATTCGGTGTCGTTAATCTCGATTCGGCTCCCTAGACGCTCTGATGCCACTTGTTGGTCCCTTTGCACAGGATCTAATCGTAAGGAACAAGATGAATCGACTTTGTCTAATGTGCGGAATCCATTATGACAAATCTCAGATGATCAACACAGAATTCAACGATTAAACACAGTCTGTTCTTTCTATTAGTTATTCTGAAAGTACAAAGTTCCGGTAGAAGACAGACACTGGTCAGGTTCTTGCTCGAGTCAAAAATCTCAAAAGTTATACCCGGACTAGGTATTTATAGGCAACTCAGGAAGAGGTGAGTGTTGTCCGATCGGATGGCAATCCGATCGGATGACATCCTGTCTGAACGGATAACATGCTGTCCGATCGGATGAGTGCTATCCGATCGAATGACCTCAGTCAACAAAAGTCAACACTTACAGTTAAGCCCCGTTTCCTGAGTTGTCGTTCTATCTACACACATACCTTACATAATTGTTTATAAAGACATACATATAAAACATGACTACATGCTGACGGAAGCTATAGACATTATGTACTAACATCCAGGATTTTGAACGGTCTGATAAATCGTGGGTTTAACATTCCATGCTTCCCAAAGCGTGCCACACCTTTCCAAGGTGAGACTTTCAACAGAACCGTATCATCCACTTCAGATTCCAAAGGTTTCCTTCTTTGGTCAGCATAGCTCTTTTGTCGATCACGAGCCGCCTTGGTGCGTTCTCGGATCTGCATGATCTTATCTGTCATCTCTTGGACCAATTCAGGACCAACCAGCTGTCTATCACCTGCATCTGCCCAACACAAAGGTGATCGACATTTGCGTCCGTAGAGTGCTTCAAACGGTGCAGCTTGAATGCTTATATGGTAGCTGTTGTTATAGGAGAACTCAACCAAAGGTAGGTGAGTGTCCCAACTGCCACCAAGGTCCATTACGCAAGCTCGTAACATATCTTCAAGAATCTGAATCATTCTCTCACTTTGACCGTCTGTCTGTGGATGAAATGTTGTGCTCAAATTCAACTGAGAACCAAACGCTTCTTGGAAGGATTGCCAAATCCTGGACACGAATCTTCCTTCTCTGTTAGATATAATCGAGATAGGCACTCCATGACGTGCGACTATCTCCCTTAGGTAAAGCTCAGCTAGCTTACCTGTGTTATCATTTTCTCTGATCGGCAAAAAGATAGCAGATTTTGTCAAGCGGTCCACGATTACCCAAATCGTATCGTGACATCTGGGTGTCTTTGGTAACTTCGTTATGAAATCCATTGAGATCTGCTCCCACTTCCACATGGGTATCTCAGGTTGATGTAGAAGACCTGAAGGTTTCTGATACTCGGCCTTCACCTTGGCACAAGTCAAGCACTTTCCAACATAGGTAGCAACATCGCCCTTCAGTCTTGGCCACCGGTAATAATCCTTCAAATCTTGGTACATCTTGTCTGATCCTGGGTGGATCGAGTACCTCGATTTATGAGCTTCATCGAAAATCACATCTCTAAGACCACCAAAGAGGGGAACCCAAATTCGTCCCATAAAATACAAGGTTCCTTCCTCATCGGGTACCAACTTTTTCTCCATCCCACAGAGATATTCATCCTTAAGGTTCTCCTTCTTAAGAGCTTCTTTCTGTGCAACATGAATGCGCAACGAGAGGTCTGTCTGAATGATCATCTCTAAAGCCCTAACCCTTATGGGCTTAATCCTCTCTTTCCGACTTAAGCCGTCTGCCACCATATTCGCCTTTCCTGGGTGATATTTGATTTCGCAATCATAGTCATTTAACAGCTCTACCCATTGTCGCTGTCTCATATTAAGCTCTTTCAGATCGAATATTTGCTGAAGGCTCTTGTGATCCGTAAAGATCGTGCATCGGGTGCCATACAAATAATGTCACCAAATCTTTGAAGCAAACACCAATGCGCCTAATTCCAAATCATGTGTGGTGTAATTCTTCTCATGAACCTTTAATTGGCGCGAAGCATAAGCGATAACCTTCTGTCGCTGCATCAGCACGCAGCCCAATCCCTGACGCGAGGCGTCACAGTATACCACGAAGTCGTCGGTGCCTTCAGGTAGGGATAAAATAGGTGTGTCGCAAAGCTTGTTCTTAAGCAATTGAAAAGCTTCCTCTTGTTTGTCTCCCCATTAATACTTCTTATCCTTTTGAGTAAGGGAGGTCAGCGGTTGAGCTATTTTAGAAAAAACCTCAATGAATCGGCGATAGTACCCAGCTAAACCCAAAAACTGTCGAATCTCGGTTGGCGTCTTTGGAGTTTCCCAATTCTTAATTGCCTCGATCTTGGTGGGATCCACATGGATTCCATATTCATTCACTACATGACCAAGGAACTGTACCTCACGCAACCAGAACTCACACTTCGTGAATTTAGCATACAGTTTCTCCTTCTTGAGCAGCTCTAAAATGGCTCTGAGGTGTTGCTCATGCTCTTCCTTCGTCCGTGAATAGATCAAAATATCATCGATAAACACAATCACGAATTTATCGAGATATGGTTTACAAACTCGGTTCATCAGATCCATGAATACTGCTGGCGCGTTTGTCAAACCAAACGGCATCACTAGAAACTCGTAATGTCCATAACGAGTTCTAAAAGCAGTCTTCGGTATACTCTCTTCTTGAATCCGCAGCTGGTGATAACCTGATCGAAGATCGATCTTGGAGTAGTAACTTGAACCTTGAAGTTGATCGAAGAGGTCATCAATCCTCGGCAAGGGATACCGATTGTTGATGGTCAACTTGTTCAGCTCTCGGTAGTCAATACACATACGAAAACTACCGTCCTTCTTCTTGACAAACAGAACTGGAGCTCCCCAAGGCGAGAAGCTTGGTCTAATAAATCCCTTATCCAAAAGCTCCTGAAGCTGCGTCGACAACTCTTGCATCTCGGAAGGTGCAAGTCGATAAGGTGCCTTGGCTACAGGCGCGGCGCCTGGAACGAGTCAATATGGAATTCGACTTGTCGTTGGGGCGGCCATCCTGGCAAGTCTTC
Organism: Helianthus tuberosus; assembly: GCA_030545235.1. Classification (NCBI taxonomy): domain Eukaryota; kingdom Viridiplantae; phylum Streptophyta; class Magnoliopsida; order Asterales; family Asteraceae; genus Helianthus; species Helianthus tuberosus. The sequence continues at coordinate 93,617,872 of CM060411.1, forward strand.
GGGGAAGACTTCAGGATATTCCCTTACCAGAGGGATATCTTCCAGCTTCGGCTCTTTGGCTTCTTTATCAACAACGTGAGCCAAAAAGGCTACACATCCTTTCCGCAACATCCTACGTGCCTTCAAGCAGCAAACAACTCGTAGAGGTGTATCATACTTTTCCCCATGAACTACAATCATCTCTCCATTCGTTATCGGGATACAAATAATCTTCTCATGACATACGATCTCAGCTCGGTTGCTCGACAACCAATCCATTCCAACTACCACGTCAAAGCTTCCCAACTCAACTAGAAGAAGATCGAGCGCAAACTCATGCTCTCCAATTTCTATCACACAACCTCTAATCACTTCATTTGCCTCTACTAGCTTCCCATTAGCTAGTTCTATCGAGTACGGAATTTCTAACTTACTGGAAACTAACCCAAGTATATCCTTAAATTCTAGGGACACGAAGCTATAATCGGCACCAGTATCAAACAATACAAATGCAAAGTGTTGGTTGATAGGGAACGTACCAGTGACTACGTTCAGATCCTGACGAGCTTCCTTAGCTCCAATGTTGAAAACTCTTCCTTGGGCTTGATTGTTCTTTGGGCAATCTCTCTTGAAATGCCCAACATCTCCGCAACTAAAGCATCCTTATTTGTTTCCAGTACCACCCTGATGGTTGTTTTGGTTCCGGTTTCCATTACCAGCTTGATTTCAAGAACCACCACGATTTCCATTACCTCCCTGGTTGTTGTTTCCGCCTTGGTTTCTGTTCCCATAACCGTTTCCACCACGGTTTCCATTACCATTACTATTCCCTCTTTGGCCACCATTCCCTCGACCCGGCACCATACCAACATGTCTCTTTGGCATGGCCAACTTTTTCGCACGTTTCGCACTTTCTAGCTCTGCATCGTCCAGTGTGATGAAACTGACACACATCACATTTGGGCAAGGTGCCCATATACCCTTTTCCTCTAATCTCAGCACCAGTAGCAGCACCAGAAGCAGCAGCTTGTGCTTCAACTGGTGGGTTAGCGTCTTTACGCTTGTTGGCATTGTTGCTCGCACGTGTACCCTTCTTGAAGTTTGAGAACTTCCTTTTGTTCTCTCCTGATGACTCGACATGAGTCTCCTTCTTCTTTCCCTCAGAGATTGAAAACTTGTTCAACCTAATTGCTTCTTCAGTCAATGCCACACTCAAATCAATGGCTTCAGTTCTCGTTGGAGGCTTCGAAGTAGTCACCATGCTCATAATTTGGGGTGTCAATCCCCAAATGAAGTGTTCAACTCGCTTGAACTCCGGTTCTACCATGTAGGGGACAACACGAGACAGGTCATGGAATCTCTGTACCTACTCAGCAATCTTAGGTCCATCCATTTTCAGATTCCAGAACTCGGTTTCCAACTTCTGAATCTCAGCCCTTGAACAGTACTTCTTTCGCATCAGTTCTTTCATCTAATCCCAAGTCATACCATATGTTGCTTCCTCACCTAGAGTCTGAACCTGAAGGTTCTACCATGATAGAGCTCCGTCTATGAATAGTCCAAAAATATAAGTGACCTGGTGCTCTGGCGCACACTTGCTCATCCGCAGAACAGAATCTGTTTTCTCAGCCCATCTTACAAAAGCTACAGCACCTCCAGTGCCGTCAAAATTCAGAGGCTTGCAGTCAAGGAATTGCTTGTAAGTACAGCCTGTACAAGCAACATCATTCACAGAAAGCATTAGCAACGCACGTGGAATGTCCAAACGTATCGTAATGTGTCTTAGGTGACTTAAACATTACCGTGAGGTGGGTTATTTCCTGAGGTACGTCCGCTGTGTTCAGAGCGCAAGGCCTCATGTTGTGCGATTGCCTGTGAAATCCGTTCTTGCAGTTCTGCCTCTGTTGTGAGCAACTGAGTGTTCCTTCGAGGAGGCATCTTCTATAAAGAAGATTGTATAGGTCAGGTCTTATTTGTATGATATATATATATATATATATATATATAGTATGTATATGTAATAGCATTTATTATAACAAGCAAGTATATGGTATCACAATTACTGCACAAACATGACATTCAACAACGTATTTAATGAGAACATTACGATTGAGCTTTCATTAATCATCGACCACAAATGTTGTTACATGTTTTACAAAAGCATCGTATCAAAAGGGGACACAGGGTCACACTACCCTTGTCCACAATGTCTATCAATCTACCAAAAGTCATACAATCAAAAAGGTGGTCTCCAAAAGGCTTCGCTAGCTCAGCTCAATAGTGGTGCTCTCATCAAAAGCAAGCTACCTACATAAAACCAAAAACCGGCTATGCTGATGGTGGTGGAGGAGGATGGGGAGGAACAAAAAGCAAGCTGCGCACATGCGCAAGCTCCTCCTCAAGATCATAAACATGATGCAACAGATAGCTGATATGCTGCTCAACAGTAAGAAATCGAGGGGAAACAAATGTAGGCTGACACGGATATGGAAAAGCTCGCGGTGTCATCTCAAGCTCTAAAATCCTGCAACTCATGATCTCATACTGAAGCTGCAAAGATAGGAGTAACTCATCCCGTGTATAACCAGTAAAGTGCGAGGGATGGTAGGGATCAGGAATCGGCATGGTGTATGGCAGGAACCCTCTAAGTGGCTCATCTAGTGGTGAAGAAGTAAAATGAGCAAAGGGTGCAGACTGAGGTATGTAGGGAAATGCTGCTGAAACATGAGGATCGTGGCTAGGCTACTGGCTAGAAGTGCCTTCCCCTGGATGGGGTACGGGTATGTCCTGCAAGAAAACAATAGGCAGGTCGACACGATGTACATCAGACTCTCCTGGGTGAAAAGGTGCAACATCAGTGGGTGCGGGTGCAAGTGGGGGAGTTACTGGCTCAATAACAGGAGGGTCAGCGGGTGTAGGGATTGGATCAGGTATGAGAGGTACAATGTCAGGTAAGCCAAATGGGATAGAATCATGATCATGCAAAGGCTCAGCAGCAGGTATCGGCTCAGAATCAGTGGGTGCATCAACAGGCTGATCATCAGGAACAAAATCAGGCTCAAAGTCATGTGGAGGAGACGGTGCAGCTGACATGGCCGTCTCATCATCAGAGTCAGTGCCATAACGTCGCAATCCAACTGCCTGTAAGGCGGAAGATGACACAGACTCAAAGGAATCTGGAACAGAGTGTAAACTAGAATCAGAAGAAATCTCAATAACGGGAATCCCCAGAAGTGGAACATCAACAACGTCCTCATCGAGCTCTCCATCACCATGATCGAGAGGACCATCAACAAACAGATCAAAATCATCGTCAAAGAGATCGTCAAAGGGCCAATCCTCAGGAGGAATGACCATAAGAGGAACATGAGCGAGGATCGGTGCCACGACATGCTCACTATCGGGGTGACCGATGATAAGATGATCATGAACTGGAATGGGAAAAACAAACGGATCCTCGTCTGGGATACCATCAGCAATCGGTAAATCATCTCCAAAATCGGGCAGTGCAAATGGCTGGAAATCGTCGTCGTCGTCGGACATCATCTCCGGGTCACTCGCTGTATCAGAAGTAAAGATCTCTGGCTCGGGGATGATCTCATCGTTAGAAACAATAACCATAGGGTCATCATTATCGGACAATCCACTCTCGGATGATGACATAGTGTCTGTAACAAAGCAATCACAACATATGCACATATATCAACTACTAACATTAAGCATGCAATCAATGACAATGCAATCATGTAATCATATATCCTTCCTAGTCTCCCAGACTAAACCAACAAGTCTCCCAGACTGAACTAGATAGTCCCCCAAACTAATCCACACAGTCTCCCAGACTGAACTACCTAGTCTCCCAAACTAATCCACACAGTCTCCCAGACTGAACTACCTAGTCTCTCAGACTGAACCACCCAGTCTCTCAAACTGAACCACCCAATCTCCCAGACTGAACCATAAACATAAACTTTGAAATGTGTTTCGTGTCTTTTTATTTTGTAAAAATGTTTGTTTCCCTGGATCTGGTCGTTTCGCGTATGCAATGAAAACATGTTGTAAAAATATTTTCATGAGAGCCCTAATGATTGTAGTCTAGACTCGAGAAAGAATCCTAGTTCGCTACAATCGAAGCTCTGATACCAAACTGTCACACCCTGTCTTTTGCGGAAGCGTGATTATGTGTGACTTGCTTAATATCATTGCATTCAATCATAACAACAACTATATGATAAAACCATGGATGGTCATCCATTAATTAAGTTTAAAAACATCACAAACTTCATTGTTTAAACATAGACGCCAAATTCAAATTTTACAAACCATACGAATTGTTTAGAGTTCCCTAAGGACTCATCAAAAGACTCTAAATAAAATCAGGCTTTGGAAGGTGTGTCTCGTCCAGGAATAAGACACATTAACCAGACCCTAAGACAACGGATGACATCCTTTATTCTTAACACAACTTGAAACATCCAACGCCCTCCAGATCCACTTTTAATTCCCTGAAATACAGGTATTTTGAAAACATCAACAAAAGTTGAGCGAGTTCATGTGTTTGCTTATGTGTATGAATAAAACCTTGTAATCATTGTAAATATGTATGTATGTTTGTAACCAGGTATGAAAGCAAAAACAAGGATACAGATCAATTAATGGTTTGCAAGGCCATTAACAGGTGTGCAACGGCGTAGGAAGGCTCAAACCTAGCAGATTTTGTACCGGGCCTCCGGCTGTAAGACATAGTCACCTCATGGGCCAAACCCCAGTCCACATGGGTGTGGGCTCGCTACACCCAAATAGATCTATCACTCATGCCCCTCGGTCCTAACACGAGGATTAATGGTCTTAGGAGTGCGCCTACTCATTCACATGATCTACTATGCAATCCTTAGCTAAACATACCAAATGTAATTGTTTGTAAACATTTTGTAACATGTACTTCACCCCCGAAGTTATAAAACAAAACAGTTTAAAGAAAAGGGGTCATGAACTCACAGTCTTGCGTCTTCAATCACCATAACTCAAGCTTCTTCGGATAAACACGACTACCTACAACGTACTATGATCTATTAGACGAGCGGGTCGTGCCTTGACTTAGTATTAATGTCTTTGAGTTACGTTTCTTCGTATCTTCGATATTATTCCAAGTTATATAATCATTTGTTAAAATAATTAATATTTTAATTTAATTATATTTATTAAATTTTGGAATAGTTGTTAAAACAATATATTTTAACTGAATACCTTTCAAGTATTTATACCAGTATATCCTTCCCAAGGATGGGTGTATTCGTATTCTTGTATATGTATATTTTTGCCATGTATTGGGGTCGTATTCCGGTGTGTATTTACACGTACGAGAATACGTATTTTTATTGTATTCGTTAAGTATTCTTATACTTAATGTTGTATTAATTTTTTCGGAGTATTATCCATAATACAAGTTCACCAATATATATTTCCAAAATATATATTGTAATAAATGTTATTTAGAAAAATTATTTATAATTTTTCTTTGGCAAAAATATTTGTATTTTTTTATAAGTTCCAAAAATAATATATTTTCAAGTCTAACTTGGAAAATATATATATATTAACTTATTTTTCTCCAAAAATGATATATTTCATATTTATTTGAGAAAATATATCTTTCACCCCAAAAATATTGTTTTTCATGGGTGTTTAAGAAAATATATATTTCTTTCAAAAATAATATATCTTTTAAAAATTTCAAGAAAAATATATATTTATACTTGCCAAAAATAATATATTTTTCACTTGCCAAAAATATGATATATTCTTGTAGTAATTGTAAAAATCTTATTTTCATTTCCTTGGTGTCCAAAATATTATCTACCAAAATATACTTGTGAATAAATTTTCCGGAATATTTTGTAAGTTATATTACTTAGTTCGGTTTCACCAATATTTTGTGTAATTGTGTATATTTATTCCTTGGAATTTTGGTAATATTTTGGATTGTAATTTTTGGTATTTTGATGAGTTATATTATTTCAAGTCTTAAAATAATATGACTATTAGACATAATATACAAATAATCACACACATGGTGACTTCTAAATATATATTTTCCTAAATACATATTTAGTCACTTTTATTTATAAAAACCAACCTCCAATATTTATATTTTTGTAACAAAAATTATGGCAAACTTTATGTGAAATATTCATGGTTTAAAATACACTTGTAAATATTTGTTTGGAAATATTTTCTAAGTGTTAAATTTTTAGAAAATTTTTGCCATAGTTTCCCCTAAAAATGGAGGTTTCCATGCTTTCAAGCATATCATTTCTTTTGTAAAATTCCACACAGTCAATAATAAACAACCTTTACTTACCAATTTTGCCAAAAACAAGCATAATCTAATACTTCATGAACTTGAATATTTGTAAAAATTTGTAGAGACTTACTAGTGCACTTAGTAAGCCTTGTTACCTTCTAAAGTGTGATTGATTCTTTGAAAACTACATTTTTAAAGAATATAGATCTTTACAACTTATGATCATATTTTCTAAAAATGTTTCTTCATGGATATTTCTTGTTACACATATACTTCTACACTTGTTTAACCTTAAAAAATAAGGTTTATTTGTTTAATAACCAAGATTTAGTGAAACTTATATTTTTAACTTGGTTTCTTGAGAAATCATCCATAAAATTTTAGATCTACATGATTAAGAACTTACTTTGATCATTATTTTACAAGAAAACATTATGTTCTTTCAAGTTCATGCTTTATGTGTGGATGATCTATCATCCTACAACATTTCTATTCTCTCATCTTGCAAGATTATGTTTTTAATCATGATCTAGCAAGATCATATGATGATCTACATCATATACATGAATAAACAACAATCGACAAGCAAATCAACACATAAACAACTTAGTTTCTTTATTAATCATGCTTATGTTCAAGTTTACTTCTTGTGATTCTTAGTGTTCTTCATGATTAACATTATGAACCTTCTTTTAACCACTTAAAACGGAAGTAAAATATCAAGATCAAGGTTCTTACCACTAGCACAAGGCTAGGGATGATCAAGTGAAGAAAACAAGTGGATAAAAGCAAATGAACAAGGTCCTTGAACTTCCGTAAGCTCCTAGCTCCTTTGTATATCTTCTAACACCTTTGTACAAGCTTGGAATGGTTGTAGGATGGATGAAAATGGTGTGTGTGTGTGTGCTTGGGGTCGGCCGAGAACAAGAAGAAGAAGAAGAGGAGGAGAAAGAGTGTGTGTTTTTGGTGTGTGTAGATTGAAGTTATGATCATGTTGTGCATTCTTATAATCCATCTTAACACTTTAACCCTTGGTTACTATGTTTAGGAAAGCATAAACATATCTATTATAATATTGAAACAAATCATCTTGTGGGGCCCTTGTTGGGGCCGTAGATATGGGGGGGGGGGGTCTAGACATAGGTTTGTAACTAAGTTGGTTAGATCATGGTAAAATTGTAAGTATTAGTTAGTTACATTAGTTACTAGATATTTATGATGTGTTATGATGTTCGGGGACCATAACTAGCTTGGTAATGTTAAAACAATGCTTCTAGTGTAAATTTGATGTTTCGGGTGGTGTCCGGTTGTTCGGTTGGTTACCGGTTCGTAAAGGTGCTAAAGTATGCAGTTTAGTGTGCTTTATGTACCCTTTTGTGACACTTTTGATTCCCGACACTTAGGAAAGCATTCAGGACCATTTAACCATATTTCTGCATAATATTAGTGTGTTTAAATGCTGAAAATTGCTGATTTTTGCTGAATTCAACACTTTATGTGAGTTTTAGGCACTTTCCGGCACTTAAACTATCTCTAAAAAGGCAGTTTTATGATCCTTACTTTCTACACACTATACTAGTGTAAAGCTTGGTTTCTGGCTCATTCTGTGTCTCAACACACTTTCTGTCTATGTTCTGAGTTCTGTCAGCATTTTTCTGATTTATCTGATAACTGTGCTAACTATGTTTCGTGCATCATTTGAGTCAAATAAGCTTTCATGCAATAATGATATGACATTAAGCAATATGTAATGCACATGTATGTATATGGCATTAATCAGTAAGCAGTTAATTGTAATTCAGCATAGTCATTAAGCACTAATCATGGTTTAATAATTGTATGGATACCTGAATTTTTGACAGTTGTCACAAAGTATATATTGATTCCTTGTTAATTACTAATCATTTCAATGGATCCTATGCAGTCAAAGGTGAAAGATTAATCGAAAATCTTGAAATTGTCAAGAAATTAGCAGGATATTTTGAAGTTTTTACACTTGAACAGGTACCAAGGGAGGATAATGCTGAGGAAGATGCTTTGGAAAATTTTGGATCTACAGTCAGGATACCGGAAGGAACTCAAATACCAGTACTACATATCCTATATCCTACGATGGAACATTTCAAGCCTCAGGATAAGGAAGTATCAAGTATCCAGGATCCTGACGATGAATATCCTGAGAATAATCCTGAATCATGGACAGCTCCGATCATAAAATACCTCAGAGGAGGAGACATCCCAAAGGATGAGAATCCTAAGGCTTTCAGGATGAAGGTATCTCATTTCACTATTATAAATGATGTTTTGTATAAAAAGTCTCTTGCAGGACCATACCTAAGGTGCTTGGAGGATCCTGAGACCAAGGAGGTGCTTCAGGATATCCATGAAGGAGATTGTGGCAACCATACTGGGGGTAGATCGCTATTCTCGAAGGTGCTAAGAACAGGATACTCTTGGCCGACGATGAGGAAAGATGCAGCAGAATATGCTCGAAGATGTGATGCATGTCAAAGGCACAACAATATACTGCATCAGCCTGATGAGCCACTATATCCTATTGCTTCCCCTTGGCCATTCATGAAATGGGGTATGGACATAGTGGTAAAGTTGCCAAAAGCTCTAGGAGGAAAAGTTTTTATGCTGGCAATGATGGATTATTTCTTCAAGTTGGTTGAAGCTGAGGCATTTGTTCAAGTCAGAGATCAAGAAGTAGTATCTTTCATTTAGAGGAATATCCTGACTAGGTTTGGGGTACCAGCTGAGATAATCTGTGATAATGGCTCTTAGTTTATCAGTAAGTGGACTACTGATTTTTGCAAAAGTTGGGGAATCAAGATGATTACATCCACTCCGGTACATCCTCAAGCAAATGGACAAGCAAAATCCTTAAACAAGATAATTGTCAACAATTTGAAGAAAAGACAAGGGGCTAAGAAAGGAAGATGGGCATAAGAATTACCCTTTGTCTTATGGGCTGATAGAACGACAGTAAAAAGTGCAACTGGGCAAACCCCATTTTCCTTGGTGTTTGGGGCAGAAGCAGTAATCCCGACAGAAATGGTGATACCTACAGCAAGATCGAGCCTCCGGGATCCTGAAGCAAATCCTGAAGCCCTGTGCCAAGAATTAGACACGTTGGATGAAACAAGAGATGCGGCAAAGCTAAGGATGGCAGCATATCAATAGAGGATATCTAGAGCATATAACAAGAATTTAAGGACGAGAAGATTTCAAGTTAGAGATTGGGTGTTAAGGAAGGCTTTTCAGAATACTACTAATCCTGCTGATGGGAAGCTTGCCCCAAAATGGGAAGGACCTTATAAAGTTGAATCAGAATCTGGGAAAGGAGCATACCGACTCAAGAATATGGAAGGGGATATGCTACCAAGATCCTGGAATGCCATACACCTTAAGCTCTATTTCAAGTGAGTTTAGAATTTAGTTTCTAACTCAGGATGGTATGAATTCTATCTCTTTTAAATATGTTTGAAGTTATTTATTCTTTTGAACCCAATACTAACTTAAGCATCGGAGGGGTGTTAGCCAGGCAAATACCCACCTTAGTTTGAAGGTGTTTTGTAGGATATGCTTCAGGATATTACTCCAGGATATATGCTCAAGATAAACCGAAAGATTAGAGGATTGGCCCCCTCTCTCACGTTTAAGAGATCCTTATCCCTTCAAAGGTTTAAAGGTATTCGCCTTTCTCTCGAATTGGGTTTAAACACCCCGCCTGGAGTGCAAGATATTCAGGGATAGTTCAAGATAGCGGGACCAGTTCATGTAAAAGTGGCTGACAATTTCGTTATTATTGGCTATATCCTGAATCCTTAAGGTATATGAGGATTGATCACCCTCTCTCACGAAAGGGTATTTTCATACTCTCTAAGGTTTAAAGGTTTTCACCTTTCTAAGTCTTGGAGTTTATACACTCCCGCCTGTAGCGCATGAAAATAGGGTTTATCCCCAGGATATTAAGGGTTTATCACTAGTAAAACCAAAATCTTTGGATGAGTTCTAAACAAAATAAGATTGTGTTTTCATCAAGAAATTCCTAAGTATTCAAATATGCTGAACACAGGGGACATACACCTTGATACAATTCGAAGGATGGATTCAGTTTCCTAAGTTTGCATAGGGGACATTCACGAGGGGAATGTTGCAAAAGGTTCAAAGGTGGAAAATTAGAATAAACTCTCTAAGAGTCTTTGGTATGATCTCCCCTTTTCATCTTTTGAAACCTTATTTAAATAACTTAAGTTTTTAGAGTTGTGTATTTCTGATTAAATACTAAGTTTAATAACAGTATCCTGATCAGGATATTTATTCAGAATATTTTTCAGGATATTTTCCAAAATATTTTCTTAGGATATTTGAAATAATAAAGGAGAAAAATACTTTCAAATCAAACACATGCAATGTAATAAAAATACAACAACAGAGAAAAGGCCGAAAGGTTGGTTATTTATTATTCACATGCAAAAGGTTGCACTGTTGGCTTCATCTCAAAATGAGACCCATCCACCAACAATGCAATTCGTTCTAAAACATATTTACTTAAACAGTTGAAGGCTTCATCTTGAAACCCAAGATCCCTCCACCTTCAACTGTTGATTGTTTAAAAGCATATTAACATTGATGACCAAGGGCTTCATCCTGAAACTCAGGATCCCTCCACCTTTGGCCATCATATTGTATCCAAGTGCAGGAAAAGTAAATTGTTTTGGGTTTACAGACCATTCAAACTTAAAAAAAGTGGGCTCCGGCCTAGGCATCAATATCCATCATTGCCCACTTGAATGCCCTCACACAGCGGCATCACCACCATCCTTCTTCGCCTCTCCAGCCTCAGCATCCTGAGCAGCATCCTCACCAGCATCCTTCTTTTCTCCAGCCTTGTCTGCCACTTCAACTGCCTTGGAAGTCTCTCCAGCCCTAGCTTTAGCAGGATGTGGCACAGGATTGCCTCCAAGCTCCTTGAGTTTTGCCACCCAAGAGTCAACCGGCCAGGATGGACACTCAAGACCTGTCTCCTGGGCTTCGTAAGCCATCTTAATCCGAGCTTGCAGCAGGGAGACAACAGCGGATTTTTAAATCCCCTCCCGGAAGGAGATCATGGCCTGTTCATGCTCAACATGGGCGGCTGCCAGCTTCACTTCGACATCCTGGGTGACCTTCTTCAGCTTGTCCTCATAGTGCCGGGTCTTGGCTTCCGCAATCATGTCCTAATCAGCTATGGTGGTCTCAAGTTGTTTGATCCTGGCCTGATGGAGTTTAGCTGTCCCCCAAGCATCAATGTAGAGATAGAGCAGATGCTTGAGACCCTGCGATTCAAAATACAGGTATGGGTTAAAATTTACTAACCAGTATATTCGGTCAGGATATATGCGCAGGATCTAGCACCAGGATATGTAACATTCCCAAAATTTTAAATTTAAAATAAAGTCATTACACGAATAGATCATGGGTAAGTTGACCGATAGAAATATAAAGTATTTTTGGCGAACGTAGGAACCGTTTAATAGTTATAATAATAAAAATACGTTATAATTAACCTTACTCCGTTTTTAATGAAACTTGGGTCAAAATGTAGACACCAATATTCTCATTCTAATGACATATTCATTGTTTTATAAAATGTCATATTTTAGAAGATATAAGCGTTAAATAAGTGAAGCAACTGAATTAATTATAATATATAATAATAAAATATTAATTAAAATTTAAAAACTATACAAATTAGGAATGGTGGACGTGTGGACATGTGTGTATGTAGTAGCATTAATGCATGCTGATACGTGTAGCCATATGAGATCTCCAAAATTTTTGGAGAAACTAGTATAAATAGGACAACCATATCTCAAAACAAATTGCTCAATTCTTTGGCTTCCCTCTAAGATGTCGCCAACTTTCTCTCTCTCTCTCTCTAAAAAAAATTCTATATTGTTTATTTTCTTAAAATAATAATAAAGCACTGCCCCGTTTTAAGTATTGTAACCCCTGATCACTGAGTCAATACCCTGTCCGATTGATTTAGGACCCACCAACGCATGTCAAGGCTCTGCCCGACTAAGTACGTTGGGGTTTAGTCTCGTGACGTAGGGATAAAATTAAATTGGGTTACTGTACTTAATGAGAATACATTATTTATTTTATTAAACAGTCAAGGAGTTATACCCAAGATATAACAAACCTCCTTAAAATATTTTAAGACAACCCTAAACGTTCCTAAATACACCCCGTATGCGAGAAATAGGCCCGAAATATATTTAAATTAATAAAAAAAAATAAAAATAAATATTTTAAGTCTGTTGCGGGGCGCGACAGACTACACCTCCTCCATCGCTGGTCGCGAGCGAAGAGATTAGTGGCAGAACGCGGAGCCGCCACGTGCCTGGACACGCGTCGACATCGGTGGTGACTCAGCAAACCAGCTGCCGCCTTTTTAGCCCTGGCGAGGCGCGACGGCCCCTTTGATTTTCGTCGCGGGGCGCGAGGGACTCACTGAGCAGCCCTATAAATTGGATCGATCGGATTCATTTAGAATTCGTTCAAAACTTTCAATTCTCTCTCAATTTCTATAGTGTAGAAGTATTACCCGGGCATTATACCCCCCTAATTAGCAAAGCTTTGCCTCGTTCTAAGTATCATAAACCCCGGTTACGTATTAGATACGCTGCCCGATTGATCTGGTGCTCCGTAACGACTGTCGAGGCTTTGTCGGACGTAGTCGTTGGAGTTCTATCTCGGGGAGGGTATAACTAATGTAAATTGGGTTATTATACTAACGCGTGTGCATTGTTTATTTAACTAGATTATAACCAGAAAGTCACCAAGGAAATACCTAAAATAGCAATGTGAGTAATCTCCTTTTTGTGAACCTTTTTGCAAACTGTTTTTACAAAACCTCAAATGTTTTACATTATATTAAAGAGTGATTGAGTATTTGTATTCTACAATTATCGTCGGTATGTTGGGGTTTTGTATACAAAATTTGTTACTACACTGTGAGTAGTAACATGACCACAAGTCGGGTTGACAGTACCGTGGGTGGTAATTAGGGTAGAAAAATAAACAAATGTAATTGCGAGATCGCCCTCAATGCTGTAAAATGATAAAACTTGTTTTGAGTAAACTGGGATTCACTCACCAGTATTACTTGCTGCTAAAATGTTTTAAACACGTGTTTCAGGTAACTTAGTGTGAAGCCGATAAAAGTCAGCTGGAGAGCACCGAATGCTTAGAAAAGAGGCTATAAAAGTTACCCAGTTAAAAAGGAGAATTATTTTCAATATTTAGGGTTATCCCTATAAAAATATTACAAAGAAAAAATCGGGTTTTATCCCAATTAATTATTTTAAACATTTTGGTGTTTAACTCTGATAAAAATATTTCCTAACTACGGTCCTGATGAAAATGTACGCTGCCAAATTAATAAACACTGATACCATCTGCTCTGAGTCTCACGGCTCCCACTCCCGGGGAGGGGTCGGGGGCTGTGACAGGATATTACCTTGTTGAGGAAAGAGGTCATAGGTTCCAGGGACTTGGTAAAGCTGAGCTCTTCATAGGAGAATCCTTCAGAAGGTGGAGTGGTGGTCTCTGAACCCTTTCTCTTCTTGGACGTGGAAGTACGAGTTCTTGGGTTAGGCTTAGGGACTGCGACCGGTTTGGAGCTGGTGACAGCTGGAGTCCCCTTCTTGACATTGATAGGAGTAGGGTAGCTGTCAAGTTCTTTAAGATCCAGGAGAATTGGAACTTTGCTGGCGTCTGCATACGGGGAGTAACTTTAAAACCCTTCTATATAACAACATCAAATAAAAATATGTATGCATGATATTAAACAGGATCCTTACCAGACATGTTTGAGCTGGAGTGTTGGCTTGAAGATGTTGGGTATGAAATGAAGCTTCTTTCAATCTCAGGAAGGAGTCTGATGGCTTGGTTCTACTTTCTGAATCAGCAAGGGGAGGCGCTAGTTTTCTGAAGTCAGCTGCATACAACAAAAATAAAGATCAGTTCGGGATACAAGATAGGATATAAATCAAGATTATCCTAAAACCCTAAATCCTACCCTTTCTCAACCATTTCACCGGATATTCCGGTCCACCAGGGATCGAACTCCTTTTCACAAAGAAGAATTTGGATTTCCATTCCTCCTCGTTCCTGGTGGCTCGGAGTATCAGAGGGTCACTGGAGGTAGAATAAAACAGGAATCTGCAAGAACCATGGCATCTAAGCCGGTATGCTAATGGAAGATTATGAACAGAGAGATCGGGAATGTGGGCGTTCTTGATTAGATCACGAACAAGCAACACTCGCCAGAGCATTGGGATGGTTTGACTGAAACTGATTTTTGTGATGTGAAAAAACTCGGTGATAAAATCAGTGAAAGGAAATCGGAGACCCAAAGTGAATGGAAAAGCGTTAAAACAGAGCCATTCGTTAGAGACCATGTCTGATCGGATTTCCCGATCGAACGACCGGAATACCGTCCCCTCCGGGAAGATGCCGGAGGATTTAAGAGCTGACAGGTGAGCACTGTCAAACGAGCATATCTCCTTCTCAAGGTCTTGAAGGATATTCTGATGAATAAACAAGGGAGCAGAATCACCGGAACTCGACCTAGTTTGCCTCACCATTCTTTGCCGGAGATTGAGAAAAAGGAGGAGAAAAGAGATGAAGATGAGAGAGAGGATTTTTACCTTTTTTTCTTCTTGATGGAGATTAAATGGGGATTATCTTGAGAAGATATAGGGGAGCAATGAGTGAATTCAGTCTGAGCAGTTACAAGTGGTCAAATCAAGGGTCTTATCTCTTAATTGCCTCGATTATCATAAAAAAAATGTAACTGTTAGTCCCAGGATCCTCAACGGTAACATTTTTGGGGACAATTGTTATGGGTGAAATTCTAAGCCCATATCCTGGATAGTATCTTGAATTATATCTTGATTACATAATTAATGTTCACAACCAGGATGCTGGATCAGGATATTGGTAACATCCTGATGCTGTATCCTGATGATTACTAACGGATTGATTGCAGGTTACGAGTACAAGTCCATAACATTCATGAAGACTTCTTCCCCTGAAGACTCATTCCAGATTGTTAGAAGAGGAACGTTGAAGCCGCAATACTTGGTCTTCAACGTTCATATGGGAATATTCCATGGCATCCCCCCATTTTATGAAATTTAGTTTTCTTTTTGTAACTATAAATAGATGGATAACCAGATCTCATAGGACATCACATTCACTGCTCTCGAACACTTACACTTTCTCACGCAATTCACACACCTTCAGCAAAGCATTGTAACACTTAGCAACGATCTGGTCAATATCCTGCACTGTATCCTGACATTTGAAATAATAAGAAGAACAAGGCAGTTGCGATTGTCAGCTCCCGAGGTTTTGTGCCGGTGATCTAAATTGATCAAGGGCTTTCCTCGTACATCCCATGTCAACCTTTACTTTTCTGCTCATTGTTTGATTGTAGATATAGCCCGGTATCCTGAGCTATATCCTGAAAACTGTTTTTGTTAACAACTTAATCAGCATATTTTCACAATCACTTCTAGCACACTACCTCACTTAACTAATTTGATCACTTAATTGCTTCGGTAATTTTTGACCAAAACACCCCTAATCCTCAAAGTAACAAAAAATGAGGATGAATGGAAACGTAAATTTTTCTTTGTTAGACGTGACTCCACTGCCGAAGGTGACAGCCTTCCGCTGAAGTGGTTGACCACTAGTAGGATTTAGGGTTTTAGATTATCCCCAAATGTATCTTGATGTTGTATCCTGAACTGATATCTTCAGGTCTTTTTTTGCAGCAAACTTCAAGGAACTAGCTCCTCCCACTACAGAGTTTGAAGAGAGAATCAAAGCGATATACAAGTTACCTGAAAGTGACAGAAGCTTCTCGTCCCATCAGCCAATTTCAAGCCAATATTCTTCCTTGAACACATCCAGTAAGGATTGTATATTATTTTGTATATACTTATTTAATTATGAGATTAAAGTTAAGAGTAAGAATTCTCCCTTTTGTGCAGACCCAGTCAAGATGCCTCAAGTTTTTGACCTCGATGAACTTGATAGCTACTCAGTCCCTGTCCAGGTGAAGAAGGAACCCAGCAAACCATCCACTGTATCCAAGCCGACAACCAGCTCCAAGGCAACGGCCATGCCTAAGCCTTCTCCTGCCACAAAGCCACGTGCTTCTAGCTCCCGCAAGAGAAAAGAGACAGACTCCCCTGCTACTTCCGAGGCATTCCCTTTTGAGAACCACAGATTCCTCGAATCCAGTGGATTCATGACTTCCTTCCTTAACCAGGTAAATATCCTTATCCTGTATCCTACACATATATGATAATTATATATGCTGATTAGTTAATTTACGCTAATACCTGCATCCTGGATTGTAGGGCCTTGAGCGTCTGACGAATCTCTATGAGGGAGCTTGTGGGGTCAATAAGATGCTGGAAGCCAAGTTGAAGAAGGCTGAAGCCACCATAGCTGACCAGGGGATGATTGCTGCCGCCAAGTCATAACACTATGAAGAAAAATTCAAAGCAGTGAGTCAAGAAGCCCAGATCGCTGTCAAGAAGGCCAACCAGGATACCCAGGCCAAGTTGGATGTTGCCCAACTTCAACACGAGCAGGATATGAACTCTTATTGGGAAGGTCTCAAAGGTTCTGTCATGATTTCCCTCCTCCAAGCTAGGCTAAAGATGGCTTACAAAGCCAAGGTTGCGGGCTTTGAATGCCCCTCTTGGAACATTGATACTTGGGAGGCGAAGTTGAAGGATCTTGGTGGCAATCCTGTGAAGTATCCTGCCAAGCATGAGACTGGAGCTTCATCCAAGGCAGCTGAGGTGGCGGCAGAGGCAGGTGGCAAAGCGGGCAAGGATCCTATGGTTGAAGGTGCTGCTGCTTGAGAGCAGCGAAGTGGGCGATGATGGATGTTCATGCCTAGGCCGGAGCCCACTTTTTAAAATTTGATGGTTGGTCTTTTGTCGAACAATTTACTTTATTTGCATGTTGAACAATTTTATTTTCCTGTTCTTAGATACAATATGGTGGCCAAAGGTGGTGGGATCCTGAGTTTCACGACGAAGCCCTTAGTCATCAATGTTAATATGCTTTTAAAACTTAATTGCATTCTTGGTGGATGGTCTCGTTTTAAGATGAAGCCACGGATGCAATCTTTTGTTGCCATATCTGTTGTTGCCATATTTTTATTATTGAAAGTTATACTTTGTGTATTTTAATTGAATATCCTATTCAGGAATTTGATAAATTGTTTTCTTTTTATTTTGAAGATTATGTTCTGAATATTCTGACCAAATATCCTGGTGAGGATACTGATATTATGCTCAGTACCTTTGTCAAAAATGTTGAATTATGAACTTTGTCAAGCATGACTTTAAAAATCTTAGGTCATTTAGATAAGGCTTTTAATATTTGGGGAATAAAAAACCATACCAAAAACACTTAGGGAATAGATTCCAACTTCATCCTTCGAACCATTCACAATGTTCCCATCATGGATGTCCCCTGTCAGAAACACTTAGGAAATAGATCCCAACTTCATTCTTTGAACCATTTGCAATATCCCCAGCATGGATGTCCCCTATCTATGCAGGAAATGACATATTTGAATACTTAGTGTCTAAACTTTGCAACTTTCCACTCACAAGCGAATGTATAAACACAATCATAGTTGATGTCACATCCTTAGAATTTGTCAATCACTTTAGTTTTACCGGGGATAAACCTCAGTATCCTGGGGATAAACCCTTAGTATCCTGGAGATAGATCCTTAATATTCTGGGGATAAACCCTTAATATCCTGGGGATAAACCCTTGTTTTCGTGCGCTACAGGCGGGGGTGTATAAACTCCAAGACTTAGAAAGGTGAAAACCTTTAAACCTTAGAGAGTATGAAAATGCCCTTTCATGAGAGAGGGTGATCAATCCTTGTATACCTTAAGGATCCAGGATGTAGCCAATAATAACGAAATGGTCAGCCACTGTTACATGAACTGGTCCCGCTATCTTGAACTATTCCTGGATAACTTGCGCTCCAGGCGGGGTGTTAAAACCCAATTCAAGAGAAGGGTGAATACCTTTAAACCTTTGAAGGGATAAGGATCCCTTAAGCGTGAGAGAGGGGGCCAATCCTATAAAATTTCAATTCATCTCGGGTATATATCTTAGAGTAACATCCCGAAGCATATTCTGCAAAACACGGTTAAAAAGTCAGTATTGGGGTTCAAAGAATAATAAATTAAATTAGCATATTTAAAAGAAATAGAATCCATATTATCCTGAGTTAGAAATTAAATTCTAAACTCACTTGAAATAAGCTTTAAGGTGTATAGCATTCCAGGATCTTGGCAACATATCCCCCTCCATAGTCTTGAGTTGGTATGCTCCCTTTCCAGATTATGATTCAATTTCATAGGGTCCTTCCCATTTTGAGGCTAACTTTCCATCAGCGGGGTTGGTTGTATTTGAAAAGCTTTTCTTAACACCCAATCTCCAACTTGAAATCTCCTAGTCCTTAAATTCTTGTTGTACGACTTGGATATCCTCTGTTGGTATGCTGCCATCCTCAGCTTTGCTGCATCCCTTGTTTCATCAATAGTATCCAGTTCTTGACATAAGGCTTCAGGATTTGATTCAGGATTCCGTAGGCTTGATCTAGCTGTAGGTACCACCATTTCTGTCGGGATCACCGCTTCTGCCCCAAACACCAAAGAAAATGGGGTTTGCCCAGTAGCATTCTTCACAGTTGTTCTATCAGCCCATAAAATAAAATGGTAGTTCTTCTGCCCATCTTCCTTTTTTGGCACCTAACCTCTTTTTTAAGTTATTGACAATTATCTTGTTCGAGGATTCTGTTTGTCCATTTGCTTGAGGATGCACTGGTGTTGACGTGATTATCTTGATTCCCCGACTTTTACAAAAATCAGTAGTTCTTTTGCTGATGAATTGGGAGCCATTGTCATAAATTATCTCGGCCAGTATCCCAAATCTTCTCAGGATATTCCTCTTTATGAAGGATACTACCTCTTGATCTCTAACCTGGACAAAGGCTTCTGCTTCAACCCATTTGGAGAAGTAGTCTGTCATTGCCAACATGAAAACCTTTCCTCCCGAAGCCTTTGGGATTTTCCCCACTATGTCCATACCCCACTTCATAAATGGCCAAGGGGATACAATAGGATACAATGGCTCAACAGGCTGATGTAGTATATTGATGTGTCTCAGACATGCATCACACTTTCGAGTATACTATGCAGCATCCTTTCTCATAGTCGGCCAGTAGTATCCTATTCTCAACACCTTCGAGAACAAAGATCTGCCCCCAGTATGGTTACCACAGTCTCCTTCGTGTATATCCTGAAGTACCTACTTGGTTTTAGAATCTTCCAAGCACCTTAGGTATGGACCTGCAAGGGATTTCTTATACAAAATATCATTTATAATATTAAAACGGGATACCTTCATTCTGAAAGCCTTAAGATTTTCATCCTTCGGGATATCTCCTTTTTCAAGATACTTCACAATTGGAGTTATCCAGGATTCAAGATTCTTCTCAGCACATCCATCACCGGGATCCTGGATACTTGCTACTTCCTTATCCTGAGATTTGAAGTATTCCATCGCAGGATACAGGATATGTAGTATTGGTACCTAAGTTCCTTCCGATATCCTGACGGTAGATCCTAAATTCGCTAGAGCGTCTATTTCAGCATTTTCTTCTCTTGGTACCTGTTCAAGTGTAAAATTCTCGAAACATCCTGCTAATTTTTTAACAATTTCAATATATTCTGCTAACTTTTCACCTTTGACTGCATAAGATCCATTAAAATGGTTAGTAATCAACAGGGAATCAACATACACTTGCAAACATTTAACATTCATATTCTTAGACAATTCTAATCCTGCTATCAGAGCTTCATACTCAGCTTCATTATTAGTAGCAGAAAATTCACATCTAATGGCCTGGGGTAATATGTCCCCCTGTGGCGATTTTAGTAGTATCCCTAATCCTACACCTCTTATATAAGATTCACCATCAGTATACAATGTCCAAGATCCTGAATTCTCACCTAGTTGTTGTACTTCTAGGTCAGCTTCATTTTGAATATCACTACTAAAATCAGCCACAAAGTCTGCTAAAGCCTAAGACTTTATAGCATTTCTTGGTTCATATACCAAATCATGTACACTTAGTTTTACGGACCACTTAGCCATCCTACCAGACATTTCAGGTTTCCTAAGCACATTTTTAATAGGATAATTAGTTTTAATATGAATCCTATGTGTTTCAAAATAATGCCTAAGCTTGGTTGATGTCATAACTAGAGCTAATATCAATTTTTCTAAGTGTGAGTATCTAGTTTCAGCATCTAACAAACTTTTACTGACATAATAAACAGGATACTGCTGACCTTCGTGATCCTTTACCAGAACAGCACTTATTGCATTCTCTGATACTGCAAGATACAGGGATACAGGTTCACCATCCTCGGGCTTCATCAGCAAAGGTGCACTTGACAGATATTGCTTTAATTCTTGTAGGGCAGATTTGTGTCTTTTTCCCTATTCAAACTTTTTGTTCTTCTGCAGGATATCATAGAATTCCTTACATTTTTCTGAGGATCTTGATATGAACCTGTTCAACGCCACTACTCGTCCTGTTAGCCTTTGCACATCTTTCATGTTGGATGGTGATTTGAGATCCAGGATAACTTTAATCTATTCTGGACTTGCTTCTATTCCCCTCTTGGTCAACATATATCCTAAAAATTTTCCTGCCCCGACTCCAAAATGGCACTTAGCAGGATTCAGCTTCATATTGTACTGGTCCAGGATACTGAAGGCACATTCAAGATCCTGGAGGTGATCCTCTTCTTTCTTGGATTTCACCACCATATCATCAATATACACCTCCATTGTGTCCCCCAGTTTGTCTTTAAACATCATATTCACTAGTCTCTGATATGTTGCACCTGCATTTTTCAAACCGAAAGGCATGACAGTATAACAGTATATACCTGTGGGTGTCATGAAAGTTGTGTCTTCCTGATCGGATGGTTCCACCTGGATTTGGTGGAATCCTGAGGATGCATCCATAAAGGTCAGCATTTCATGACCGGCGGTTGCATCTACCATCGAATCTATATGAGGTAAGGGGAATGGGTCTTTAGGACAAGCTTTATTGAGGTCTGTGTAGTCTACACAAACTCTTCATTTCCCATTTTTATTTTAAACCACTACCACGTTTGCTAACCACTTGGGGAATTTGACTTCCCTAATCATCTTGGACTTCAATAATCTTTCAACCTCTTCTTGTATAATCGCATTTCTTTCAGAAGAAAATTTCCTTCTCTTTTGCTGAACGGGCTTGAAAGACCTGTCAATTCCAAGCTTGTGAGTTATAATATCTTTTGAAATACCTGTCATGTCTTCGTGCTTCTATGCGAACGTGGACATCCTGCATTTTAGAAAATTAGTAAGCTGATTCTCAATATCCTGAGGGATATTAGCCCCTACAAGCACCGAGATAACTAGATTATCCTGATCCAGGATAACTTTCTTAACATCCTGCTCCGAAGCTTCTACGATATCCCGGGCTTGTATCTTTAATTGCTATCCTGCTTTGGACTTTGTTGAGGCTTTCATCGAAGAGGAATAACATTCCTTTGCCTCCAGTTGATAGCTTTCCACTTTAACTACCCCCCCCCCAAGGAGTAGGTTTCTTGATGCACTGATGATAGGTTGATGGCACAGCTTTCATATCGTGAATCCATGGCCTGCCTAATATAATATTATAACAGGATAGCGAATCCATGACGCATAATCGTTGCATTGAGTTCACCACTTCAACATATGCAGGTAGTTTTATTTCTCCAACAGTGTTCTTTGCCTCTCCACTGAACCCTACAAGCACAGTGGACATTGAAGTGATCTCCATTTGGGAAATGTTCATTCTCTTCAGGGTTTCCAACTGGATGATGTTGACCGAGCTGCCGTTGTCCACCAGTATCCTGCGTACAAAATAATTAGCAATATATAAAGTGATTACCTAACCATCATGATGAGGATCCCGAATGTTGTCCCGGTTATCACTGTCAAACGTTATCACTTTGTCAATCTTAAGTGTTGTCATCCTCGTCGACTTGTCCCCTCTTTCTGCCTTAGCCTCCTTGACATGTCTCTTAGCTGCAGAATAAGAGGTTCTGCATATATCAGATCCTCCAGATATGAAGTTGATTATCTTGGCGTCTAGAGGAGGTGATGCTGCTCGTTTAGGATCCTTCTCAGTATCCTGACCCTTGTTCTTCTTTCTGCCGAGAAGGTCTTTCAAGTAGCCCTTACTCAACAGGTAGCTTATCTCCTTCCTCAGGGCTATGCAATCTTCCGTCACATGTCCAAAATTTTCATGGAAGGCACACCACTTGGATTTATCCTTCCAATCGGCCTTTTGCTGATTCTTCCTCGGCCACCTCGCTTTATCTCCTAAACCCTGCATGGCATACATCAGTTCAGGTATATTAACAGAAAAACAATATTCTGACAATTTAGGATATTCTTTGCCATCTTCATCCTCAACAACATTCACTTTCTTGCTGTCATTTTTACCATACGGCCTAGAGCGGTATGGTTTGTAAGATGATTCCGATTTCCTGTTTGTTGATTCGTATGTCGAGGATGAATTCCTCCTCTTTTGCATCTTCTTGTCGTCTTCAAGTCTGATATATCTCAAAGCCCTGTTTCGAGCTTCATCTAAGTTCCTGCAAGTATTCATCACAAGATCCTGATAAAATTGAAAATCCTTTTGCAATTCCATCTTGAATGCTTGCACAGCTGTAGCAACATCAAGGTGTGGGATATCCAAGGATTCCCTGCTGAACTTGTTCACATAACCCCTTAAGGATTCTTGAGGAGCTTGAGTTATCCTGTAGAGGTCACTTGTTAGTTTTTCAAAGCTTCTACTGCAAGAAAACTGACTGTTAAACAAATTAACCAAATGAGCAAATGATGTAATTGAATGAGGTGGAACGTTTAAGAGCCATTTCAAGGCTGATCCTATTAGAGAAGAGCCGAAGCCCTTGCAGAGGCATGCTTCCTTAAGTTCCGGTGGAATAGGGTTAATATCCATCCTCTCCCTATACTGTGCAATATGTTCCTTAGGATCCATGGTCCCGTCATAAAGCTTCATATTGGGAGTTTGAAATCTTTTTTGAATTTCAGCATCACATATAGGATATACAAACTGGGATATCCTGTGACTGTCTTGCGATACTTCCAGTATAGGCTGCACCACCCCAAGTACACTGGATATCATATCCTTCAGCTTCTGAAGCTCTCTAGAGAGTGCCGACGTCACACCTGTATCCTGCAAAGATCCAAGATTGTTAGTAGTAAGAGTATTAACATTATTAGGTAAGTTACCAGTTTGAGAATTCTGGCCATATCCTGGAGCATATCTTGGTCCCCTAACGGTCGATATCTTGGCTGTTGAGGGTATTTCAGGAGTATTGCCATGGGAATGACTTGGTACAACGTTGCCCTGACTATCCTCAGTATACACTACTGAACTAAAGTTCAGCACTTTGGGCTGCAAGGGAGTGACAGTATCCTCAGCAGGTATCTTGGAGTTAGACTTCGGGAGTTGTATTTCTCTCATTATTATCTGGTTAGTTTCCTGCTATTGCTTCATCTGATCCTGTATACTACCAAACAAAGTTAAAATTTCATCATTAGAATCCCTAATAGGAGTTCTCCCTAGGACACCAGATCTGTGGACATTTTGAGCAGGAACAGTGTCTCGGGATATATGAGTTTCAACCCTCCTTGGTGGAGCCTAAGCTTGTGATTGAGATTGAATCTGTGGAGGTGGTGGGAGCACCGAACCGATTGTGGCAGAGGATGTAGCAGGCATGGAAGAAGAGCTCATGTTTGATTTCGAAGCCATTGAAAATAATTGTGTAAAAAGTTTTGAAAACTAGAAGCCAAGTTGTGATTTTAACAAAGCTTTTAGTAGAAATAGCACCACTTGCCCTAGAGGTGTACAAATCATTTTTTTTTTTGAAAACCAGTTATGGTTAATAACCGGTCCGGTTAAAATCTGCAAAAAAAAATGGTTATTTAAAAATCGGTTTCGATTAATAACCGGTTTTAACAGGATGAAATTGTAACCGGTCGTAACCGGTTCTAATCGATTATTTAAAAAAACCGGTTTTTTGTAATCGATTATTAACTGAGATTTCAAACCGGTTAAAAAAAACCGGTTAACAAAAACCGGAAAAAAACCGGTTCTGCAGAAACATGCAGAAAGTTCACAAAATTTGTTTTTTTTTTTTTCATTTTTTCAGCTTTTTGGGATGTTTTCTTAACAATTCAGCTAGTTTTGTTATTTTTTGAAGTGTAAATGCAGTTTTTTTATACAAAAACTTAACAATAAACTCATAAAAAGTTAAAAACATAATAATATCATTAAGTCTTGGAACAAACGGTTGTACATAACAATGAAATACGAACGATAAACGTAACAAACGAAATGCGTAAACTTAAACTATTAATCCGCAAGAACGTCCACTAATATATATATATTTTTTTAGTGGAACTACAATAGTAAAATATATCTTGAGAAGTCTCGTTTAATCTTCTTCGCCCGAACCCGAACCAGAACTCGAACTATTGCGTAGGAATTCATCTAATTCGGCTTCTTCGTCGGTCATTGGGGTTGTCAATTCGGCTTGGACCTCGTCCTCGTAAACTTCTTCTTTGTAATCTAATTCTCCCTCGAGTGAGCGTGTGTCTTGACATCTCTCCGCCGCATCCAAGTAATCTTTCAAGCAAATCGACATCTCAACTGCCTTTGGTGTTAGTCGAGTCCTCCTTATCGAAATCACCCTACCACTAATAGAAAAAGCACTTTCCGAAGCTACCGTGGAAGCTTGGACCGTTGGTAAATATTGGGCCATTGTGGCTAAGATCGGAAATTGATCTTCCTTACTTTTCCACCAAGCCAACAAATCAAAATTTTTATAGTCTTGTGAACTCATCATTTGTAGAAAGTTTGACCCACCATACCGATCGAGTTCACTACTACTAGTGTTACCACGATGCATTTGACTCGACTCATCATACAATTGATTATAAACATACAAATCGTATCTTCCATAATTGAACTTGAACCTTCACCGAAAGCGGCGATTCTCATTGACTCATGAATGTGTGACGAGGTTGTACCATATTTTGTTACATAAACATCAAACAATTTTGAAAGTTGATCGTTGAAACGACTTTTTGCGATCACCAAAGTTTGGTTCTTGAGTGGTGTTTAAATTCAACTCGTGTGTAATTTTTTCAATCAAAGACGCGGTTCCAAAAATATTAAAACAAGGGTTTAAAGCGGCGGCACAAGTGAAAACCACGGGTAGTTCTTTAAAATATTTTCTTAGTTTTTCCTTCATCGTATCCGCCATGTCACAATATGGTCTACCTCTAACCGTCAACTCGTTTAATTTCAAACATATTTTAAACAAATTGTGAAGTACCAATGAACTTGTTGGATAGTAAACCCCCGGTAAAGTCTTTGTTGATGTTTTGAAAATTTGAAGCACTTGTGTAATCGTTTAAATAGTAGCCCAACCCGATGGGTGGTAAGTGTTAGGGGAGGATTTTCCAAATCCTAAGGATCACGGGTCCTCAAGTGCTACCAGGATCATGGATCCTCAATTCTATTTGAATTAAGGATCCTCAGCAGGTGTCGCAGGATCAGGATTTCACTGTTGTTATCCTACTACTAACAATTGTCTTCCTTGTATGTAAACTTGTTTTGCAGGAACGAGAGCATGGACCAAGTCTCACCGAAGTTCCTGGAGTATATTCCCTCAATATTTCGCACGTGCTTGACCATTGTGAACGTTATGGAGATCGTGGGGAGAGTGCACAAATTGCGGATAGTTAGTTATACTAGTTATTTTCTAATTTAAAATGGGGATGACAAGCTTGATAGAAACACTTAGCTAATTTTGGCATACACACACACTCGTAACAGCTCTCACTCAGCTCTCAAGCAATACTTGGCGATTTCATACACTTTTTTGCACATTGCACACTAGTGATCCTTGTAACAAGCTTGTTATCATCCCGACTTGTAATCTTATTTTTGTTTAATCTTAGTTGGTGATCGGTAGTTTCCATCACCCGAGGTTTTTTGTGTCGGAGATCAACTATTGATCAAGGGCTTTTTCCTCGTATAAATCTCTGTGTCATTTGTTCATTACATTTCAGAGTGATCCTTAATATTGTTCATTGATTCAAGCATCACACCTCACAACAAAAAGTTTGGTTGCATTATATGTGCTTGATTTTTGACCAAAATAGTTTGGCGCCCACCGTGGGGCAATTGGTGCTTCGTTCTTGAGAAATTATTGTTCTTGTGATCATTTCGGTTCATCACAACCAAGCAGATGGCTTCTTCAGCAAAGAATACACCAAGCTCTATGCCGGCAATGAGTTCTTCACAGGGCGTTCCTCCTTTGCCTCCACCACCTTCTGGATCCCAGAAGAACGCTGAAAATGCTGCGAAGAGACAAACCCCCATTTTCCCAAAACCACCAACTTCTTCTGTTTCCTCTAATCCTACTACTAATGATCTTTTTACTCTGATTTTGCAGATGAGAGATCGCATGCAAGAGCAGGACAAAACCAATGAAAGGATCCTCCAGGAGATTGGTGATATCAAGAAACAGAAGAAATCAGTGGAGGATCACTCTCCTCTGATACCAAGGTCATTGAATTTTGACACTCCAGTTGTAACTACCCTACAATCGGCAGTTCCAGACATCCAGTATCAAAGTGGTCCATCAGAGAGGCGTTATGGAACAGCAACTATGAGTCAAGCATTTGGCTCTCACTTCCA
The DNA here is from genome assembly GCA_030545235.1 of Helianthus tuberosus. Classification (NCBI taxonomy): domain Eukaryota; kingdom Viridiplantae; phylum Streptophyta; class Magnoliopsida; order Asterales; family Asteraceae; genus Helianthus; species Helianthus tuberosus. Next base: position 93,645,108 of record CM060411.1, read on the forward strand.
GCCTCAAGGATCCTGCTTTCAGCCATCGGGATCCTCTTTTCAGCATCAGGGATCCTTCGTCAGCTCAGGAGGATATTTGGGAATGCACACAGTTCAAGGATCCTCCCAGGGTCAAGGATCCTCCCAGGTCCAAGGATCCTCCATGGTTCCAAGATCCTCTCAGGTTCAAGGATCCTCTCAGCCCCAAGGATCCTTTCAGGTTCAAGGATCCTCTCAGCTTCAAGGATCCAACATCTTTCAGGATCAAGGATTCTTAAGAAGTATGCAGCCTCCAAGCTCAGATGTTCATCAAGGAGAATTTATACCAATGCAGACCATTGCTTCCTCTGGTCCTTCAATCATACCGGAACCCCGTCAATATGGATTCACATCTGCAATTCCAAACTTGAATCCCATGGGAGGTAACACTTTTAATAATTCATATAACACTAACCATGGCTCTATGCAGGATACAGGTATCAATCAGGCTATGGCTAGGGAGTTACAGAAGCTTAAGGATATGACATCCAGCGTACCAGGAGTGGTTAAACCCATTCCTGAAATTGCAGATGGTAGCCATAGGATATCTCGCTTTGCACCACCTATTTGTGATGCTGAGATACCCAAAAGGTTCCAAATACCAACTATGAAGCTATATGATGGTTCAACGGATCCAGAGGAACATGTAGCCCAATACAGGGAGAGGATGGAGATCAATCCAATTCCTGAGAGGTTAAAAGAAGCATGTCTATGCAAGGGTTTTGGATCCACACTCACAGGATTTGCTCTTAAATGGCTGCTAAGTCTTCCCCCTTACTCTATTACTTCATTTGCTAATCTAGTTAATTTGTTTAATAGTCAATTCTCTTGTAGTAGAAAATTTGAACGATTAACTAGTGACCTATATAGGGTAACACAAGGTCAAAATGAATCACTTAGAGATTACATCACTAAGTTTAGTAAAGAATCCTTAGATATCCCTAACCTGGATATAGCTACGGCTGTAGAAGTCTTTAAAATAGGTTTGCTTAGGGATTCATTGTTCTATGATGATCTTGTTATGACCCCATGTAGGAATCTTGATGAAGTAAGAACCAGGGCCCTTAGGTTCATCCGCCTAGAGGATGACAAAAGGATCCAGGAGAGATTGACAGGATCCTCAAAACAGGAAAAGCAAGGATCCTAGTTTAAGAATAACAAGTTCAAGTCCTACAACAAGTCTGACAACCAGAATGTGCATGCAGTAGAGCAAGAAGAGGATGATGAGGATTATCCTCCAATTTCTGAATACTGTTTTTCTGTTGATAACAATGAGCTAATTCTTGCAATGCAGAATCTAGGTGAGAAAGCTAGGTGGCCAAGAAAAAGTGATAAACCAGCTGCTACAAAAGACAAATCCAAGTGGTGTGCATATCATGAGGATTTCGGACATCTCACTGAAGAATGTATTGCACTTAGAAAAGAAATTGGTTACTTGTTAAGCAAGGGGCACTTGAAGGAGCTTTTGGGACGAAAGAAGTCAAGGATCCAGGATCCTGAAAGGATCCCGGAAAAGGCTCCTGCTCCTCCAGCAGATGCACAAGTTATAAACTTCATATCTGGTGGATCAGACATTTGTGGTACTTCCTTTTCAGCAGCCAAAAGACATGCCAAGGAAACCAAGATGGATAATGGAGACAGACCCATCCGGACCTCCACTGTCACCAAGGATAAGATCATAACTTTTGATGAGGATGATCGTGTCGATGTTCAGGATCCTCATCATGATGGTCTTGTTATTACTCTGTTCATTTCTAATCATTTTGTTCACAGGATTCTGATAGATGGAGGAACTTCAGTCAACATCATCCAGCTTGATGTCCTCAAGAAGATGAACATTCCTGAATCAGAAATTGTTCCAAGATCCTCAGTACTTGTGGGATTCAGCAGAGAGACCAAAAATACATTGGGGGACATCAAACTCCCCATCTATATTGAAGGACTCCATTCTTATCAAAAATTTTGTGTTATAGATTGCTTATCTTGTTGTAATGTTATCCTTGGCATGCCATGGATACATGACATGAAGGCAGTCCCATCTACCTATCATCAATGTGTAAAGCTTCCTAGTCCGTGGGGGGTGGTGAAAATTGAGAGTGATCAACAAGAAGCTAAAAATTGTTACACATCATCAATGAAGCCAGCCTCAAGACCAAGGGAGCAATAGCAACTAAAGTATCCTCCAAGAGATGTCTTGGAGGCAAGAGAACAGGACGTGAAAGAAATCCTTATGGATCCCCATGATCCTGAATCCATCGTCTTCATAGGATCAAGGATCCTTAGCAACATTGAACAAGATCTAGTATCCTTCCTTAAGAGGAGGAAAACCACCTTTGCCTGGAAGCATGAGGATATGACAGGTATATCTAAAGATATAATTACTCATAAGCTTGGCATTGACAGGTCATTCAATCCTATACATCAGAAGAGGAGGAAGTTTGCACCTGAAAGGAATGCTATTATCCAGGAAGAGGTAGATAAACTACTTCGGGCAGGTATGATAAGAGAGGTCAAGTATCCAAGGTGGTTAGCCAATGTGGTTGTTGTTCAAAAGAAGAATGGAAAGTGGAGGGTATGTGTCGATTTTACTGATTTAAACAAGGCATGTCCCAAGGATCCTTTCCCATTACCCCACATTGACTCCATGGTGGATGCTACCGCGGGTCATGAGTTGTTGACTTTTATGGATGCTTCATCTGGATTTCAACAAATTCAGATGGAACCATCTGATCAAGAAGATACAGCCTTTTTGACCCCAACTGGTATATATTGTTACATTGCTATGCCATTTGGATTAAGGAATGCAGGTGCCACATATCAAAGGCTAGCCAATATGATGTTCAAGGAACAAATTGGACACACTATGGAAGTTTACATAGATGACATGGTGGTTAAATCCAAGAAAGCTGAGGATCACCTTAGAGACTTGGAGGAAGCATTCAATATCCTTGATAAATTTAATATGAAACTAAATCCTTCCAAATGTCACTTTGGTGTTAAAGCAGGTAAATTCCTAGGCTATATGGTGACTAAAAGAGGCATTGAAGCAAGTCCAAAGCAAATCAAGGCTATCGTGAATATCAAATCTCCTGCCAATGCTAAGGATGTACAAAGATTAACAGGCAGGATAGCAGCCTTAAACAGGTTCATATCCAAATCCTCAGAAAAATGTAAAGAATTCTATGACATTTTGAGGAAGAACAAGAAATTTGAGTGGACTGAAAAGCATGAAAATGCTCTCAAAGCTCTTAAGGATTACCTATCCTCAGCCCCTGCCTTGATGAAACCAGAGAAAGGGGATATATTATCCTTGTATTTAGCGGTATCCTCTAAAGCAGTAAGTGCGGTCCTTGTTAAGGATCACGAAGGTACACAACATCCTGTCTATTATGTAAGTAAGAGTTTGCTTGATGCTGAATCCAGGTATTCACATTTAGAAAACTTATCCTTGCATTAATTATGGCATCTACTAAATTAAGACATTATTTTGAAACTCATGCCATTATTGTTAAGACTAATTTTCCAATTAAGAATGTTCTCAGGAAACCTGAAATGTCAGGAAGGATGGCTAAGTGGGCAGTGAAGCTTAGTGCATATGATATAAGATATGAACCAAGGACTGCCATCAAATCCCAAGCCTTAGCTGACTTTGTGGCAGATTTTAGTAGTGACTTGCAAAGGGAAGCTGAATTAGAAGTCCAACAACTTGAAGAAATTAAGGATCCTTGGATACTCTTCACTGATGGAGCTTCTAATGTCAAAGGAACTGGACTTGGAATACTACTAAAATCGCCACAGGGGGACATAATACCCCACTCCATAGCTTGTGAGTTCCAAACTACTAATAATGAGGCTGAATATGAAGCCTTGATAGCTGGTTTGCAAATCGCTAATCATATGAGGATCAGGTATCTTGAGGTACAGGTGGATTCATTGTTAATTACTAATCACTTTAATGGATCCTATGCTGTTAAAGGTGAAAAGCTAATCAAATATTTAGAGATAGTCAAAGAATTGGCACTCTCTTTTGTTTCCTTTAGTTTGACACAGGTACCAAGGGAAGAGAATGCAGAGGCTAATGCATTAGCCAATCTAGGATCATCCTTGAAGATCCCGGAGGATATCAGGATCCCTATTATCCACATCCTGACCCCTGCTATCGAGGATCATGTAGCCATGGAGAGAGGAGAGGATTCTGCAATCATCCCTAGTGATGATACTCAATCTCATTCAGGATCATGGATCCTTCCAATCATGAGATACATACAACATGGAGAAATTCCCACAGGAGAAAACCCCAGGGCTTTCAAAATTAAGGTATCTCAATTTACAATATTGAATAACATGTTGTATAAACGATCTCTTGCAGGACCATATCTAAGATGCATTCAGGATCACTGTTGTTATCCTACTACTAACAATTGTCTTCCTTGTATGTAAACTTGTTTTGCAGGAACGAGAGCATGGACCAAGTCTCACCGAAGTTCCTGGAGTATATTCCCTCAATATTCCGCACGTGCTTGACCATTGTGAACGTTATGGAGATCGTGGGAAGAGTGCACAAATTGCGGATAGTTAGTTATACTAGTTATTTTCTAATTTAAAATGGGGATGACAAGCTTGATAGAAACACTTAGCTAATTTTGGCATACACACACACTCGTAACAGCTCTCAGTCAGCTCTCAAGCAATACTTGGCGATTTCATACACTTTTTTGCACATTGCACACTAGTGATCCTTGTAACAAGCTTGTTATCATCCTGACTTGTAATCTTATTTTTGTTTAATCTTAGTTGGTGATCGGTAGTTTCCATCACCCGAGGTTTTTTGTGCCGGAGATCAACTATTGATCAAGGGTTTTTTCCTCGTATAAATCTCTATGTCATTTGTTCATTACATTTCAGAGTGATCCTTAATATTGTTCATTGATTCAAGCATCACACCTCACAACAGAAAGTTTGGTTACATTATCTTTGCTTGATTTTTGACCAAAACAGTAAGGAGAACACTTTCTACGACTAGCCAAAAGGTTATGAAATTCTATTAAACTTTCCTTTTGCAAAATAGCTTTTTCAAACATGGTGCAAGTCGAGTTCCACCTATGAGCAACGTCCTAGTTGGGTCCTAAGCATATTCGACCCGCTTCCTTACAAGTTTTAATATATTTTGCATGTCTTTGCGTGTTACTAAATATACTTCGTAACATTCTTTTGAAAGCTTCTTTTTGTGGTTCAATAACTCTTAAACCGTCTTGAACGGCCAAATTTATGATGTGCGCAACGCATCGACTATGGAAAAAAAATACCCTCACAAATCGGATTGTATTTTAATTTTAAACGCATTACTGCGCTCGTATTGTTTGAGGCGTTATCAAAAGATATTGAAAGAACCTTTTTTCCAATTTGTATGTTGTAATACATTTGTCGATTACTTTATATATAGCTTCACTGGTGTGAGGGTAATCGAATAATTTAAACAAAATCGTGCGTTTCATCATTTGCCACATCGCCGGTTCAATCCAATGGGCGGTGACACAAATATATGAATCGGGTGAACCGTGTGGCGCGGACCAAACGTCGCTAGTCAAGTTAACACCGGTTTCTAATTTTTCAAAATAAGAAATTAATTCTAGTTTAGCATTTTTCCACAATCTTAAACAATCCCTCCTAAGAGTAGCACGACTTACATGGGTGTATCGTGGTTGGAGAGTTCGTTGTACCATCTTTGTATAGCGTTGGTTGTCGAAGTGGTTGAACGGCAAACTTTCTTGGATTACAAACTTCGCCATTTCCTCCCTAGCCATATTGAAATTGTAGTTGAAAATATTAGCGCCATCACTTGCCATGGAAGCTTGACCACTAATGTGTTGCTGTTTCAATGCCTTGCAAAACGGTTTTTCGATGTGTTGTTTCAAGGTGGAGTTTGCGGTTTCGGCGTAAAAGCCTTGACAATGATGACAATGAGCTTTTCTTTTACCGTTGGCCATCTCGCACAAGTCAAAAGGTGACCAAACCTCGGGGTTGTGCTTCGTTGGAACAACACGAATCAGCGAATCGGTTGTAGACTCGCCAACATTGACCGAATCATAGGCACTAGAGGTTGCCATAGTTTTTTGTGAGTTATCGAACAAGAATGAGAGCGTTTTTTAGAGGTTTTGAAGGTTAGAGAGTGGTGTGATTGAACCTAAACACCCACCACCCTTTTATACTAAGTTTGAGATGAGTTTTGGTAAAAAAAAAAAACAAAAAAACGGCTACATGCTGCATTTAATGGTCATATGATCGTTTTTTCTCGCTGGGCACAAAAAAACCGGTTTAACCGGTTATTTTAACCGGTTTTTATTATAACGTTACCAGTTAACCGGTTTTTTACTTCATTCGGTTAATAACCGGTTTTTTAATTAACCGGTTTTAAAATCGATTTATCAAGAAATTATTCTAACCACTTTATAACCGGTCAAACCGGTTAGTAACCGAACCAGTTACAAAAAAAACCGGTTTTTAAAAAAACTGGTTCCGGTTTTTTTTTTTCGATTTCAGTTGAATAATCAGTTTTTTATACACCTCTAACTTGCCCCACGGTGAGCGCTAAATTGTTTTGGTCAAAAATTACAGAAGCAATTAAGTGATCAAATTAGTTTGTGAGGTAGTGTGCTAGCAATGCTTGTGAAAAATATGTTGGTTTGATTGTTTATAAAGACATTTTCAGGATATAGCCTCAGGATATAAAGCTATACCAATAATCAAACAATGAGCTGCAAAAATAAAAAGTGGACACGAGATATATGAGGAAAGCCCTTGATCAATCTAGATCTCCGGCATAAAACCTCGGGAGCTGACAATCGTCGGCTGCCTTGTTCTTCTTATTACTTGAATATTCAGGATACAGTGCAGGATAATGCTCAGATCGCTACTAAGTGGTACAATGGTTGTAAGTGATGAGTGTTAGTGCGTGATTGCTAGAGAAATGTATGAGAGTTTGAGAGAAGAGAGAGAAGTGAAGTGTTCCTACGATCTGGCATTCCTATTTATAGTTACAAATATCAAACGATTTCTCCTATAAACTAGGGATGCTCCGGAATACTCCCTTTTGAACGTTGGAGACTTGTTCTTCCGGCTTCAACGTCCACTTTCTACCTGATTAGAGCGAGTCTTCAGGAGAATGAGTCCATGTGAACGTTATGATCCTACAGCCATGACCTGCAAGTAAATAATTAGTAAATGGCAGGATACTACATCAGGATGTTACCAATATCTTGACCCGGTATCATGATCGTAGTCAGATGTCAAAAAACCAATATATAATTTCAGGATATGGGCTCAGAAAACCACACATAACAGTGTGCAGTATTGTTTTATATATGCATACACAAACGATTCTACAATATATTTCAAATACTTAAAAAACTGCATTGTAAGATTACTAGAGGATGCCGCACGATGCGGCGGGAGCGACACATTGCATTGTGATACTCATTTTTGGTAGTTTTCTTATTCATATAATACTTATCGTAGCATTATTGTGATAGATATACATCAAAAGCGAAGTAATCGGGTAATCCATTTCGTTGTGATGTGCATGGTTCAGTTATTATTCTCAACCGAAGCCGAAACCAAAGTCATTTGTTAGTTTATTTTATTAACCAATCGGTTTTCGGTTAATCACTTTAGTTTATTCGGTTAGATTGATGGTTTCGGTTTGGTTCATTTAATTTCTGTTAATAGCAAAAACCAAACTTGGGGTAAAACTTTTGCTTAAAAATATCTAAAACTGAGGTATAAATACATGAAATGAAAGTATAAATATATGAAATGAAGATATTAAAAATGAAATATATGAACTGGAGTTATATAAGTTAGAAATATACAAAAATATGAATGATTTGGTTCGGTTGAAATAATTTTGGTTAAACGAGAGTTCAAAAAAAATTGATAACCGGTTTTTGGTTAATTAAGTTTTTTGTTGATTTCGGTTTGGTTTAGGTTAACATTTTAGTTATTGCTCACTGATAACCGATTTTGGTTAATAATCGATTGGTGTGCGCATGATGTGGCGGGAAACACAGACATTGCCATGGTGTCCATGGTTCGGTTGGTTAGGTTATTATCCTAAACAGAAATCGAGGTCATCGATTAGTCTATTTTATTAATTAATCCGTTTTTAGTTAATCAGTTTGGTTTATTCAGTTAGACTGACGATTTTTGGTATGATTCATTTAATTTCGGTTAATAGCCAAAACCAAACTTGGGCTAAAATTTTTATTAGAAATACATGAAATTTAGGTATAAATACATGAAATTGATGTATAGGTACATGAAAAGGAGGTATAAATATATAAAATAGGGGTATTGTTTTGGTCAAAAATTACCTAAGTAATTAAGTGATCAAATTAGTTTTGAGAGGTAGTGTGCTAACAATGTGTATTGAAAATATCTTGGTTCGGTTGATTCCAAAAACATTTTTCAGGATATAGCTCAGGATACCGAGCTATATCTATAATCAAACAATGAGCAAAAAAGTAAAAGGTGACACGAGATGTACGAGGAAAGCCCTTGATCAATCTAGATCGCCGGCACAAAACATCGGGAGCTGACAATCGCAGCTGCCTTGTTATTCTTATTACTTCAAATGTCAGGATACAGTGCAGATTATGATGCGGATCAACTAAGTGTTACAATGTAATTCGAGTGTGAGTGTATGTGTTGCAAGTAATTGCAGCTAGTAGAGAGCAGAAGTGTGTGTGAAATTGTTGTGTCTACCTATGATCCGATCATTCCTTTATATAGTAAAAGAAATAACAAACTATCCTAAAAATGGGGGATACTTAGAATATTCCCCTAAGAACGTTGGAGACCCCTTCTTTGCGGCTTCAACATTCTTCTCTTAACAGCTTAGTCCGAGTCTTCAGGAGAAATAGTCCATGTGAACGTTATAGCCAAGCTTCGCTAATCTGCACGTGAACAATTAGTCATTACCAGGATACTGCATCAGGATGTTACCAATATCCTGATCCGGTATCCTAATCACAATAAAAAATAACATAGTTAGAATATAATCCAGGATATATGTTCAGAAAACCACCCATAACAATTGTCCCCAAAATATATCTGTTAGAATTCCAAATTCAAACGGATATATTTTAGAGTTTATCCCTGGAATCGAGGCAATTAAGTTGATTAGACGCTTGAGGTGACAAGCTGCAACTCCCCATGCGATAATTACTCAATACCCCCTATCTTTGGCCTATATCTTCTCAAGTTTTTCAGATATTCATTACCATAATCCGAGAGCAATTAGGTATTTCCTTCCCCTTTCTTCTTTGTTTTTCTATGTAAACACCCCATCGATTTTTATAGCTAGTCGAACAAGATCACATACGGCCGACTCAATTCCGACTTTCGAAGACCAGCATCTTCTCAAAGAACCTGAAAATAAGTCTGCTCCTTCGACAATGCCGATATCGCCGCCCTAAGAGCCTCCGGTGATTTCCCCTCCAATGCGATTATTCGTCCGTTTGACCGAGAGGTCCGATCGGACGTATCTTCCGACGAACGGGTGTGCTTTCTGGCTTACCCTTTTTCCATAGGGCTCCGGTATCCTTTTCCAGCTTTCATTTCCCGTTTCTTTGAACTTACCGGCCTTAGTTATGCCCAAACCATGCCTATGGTTTGGCGAGTCTTAGTTGTGTTGGACCAAATCAAATCTCGTAACATTCCCGATCTCTGCATCGAGGATCTTCCTATCGCATATCGACTTCGTTCTCATGGCAACAGCTGTTTTCTTCTTTTTTTCAACTTCCAAAAATCCCCTTATCCTCAAGGCCACAAAGAACGAGGATAAGTGGCAACGAAAGTTCTTTTTTGTAAAAAGGGATTCCATCGCTAAGGGTGTTGACCTCCCGGTGAAGTGGTTGACCTCTGGTAGGATTTAGGGTTTTAGGAATATCCCTAAATGTATTTTGAAACTATATCCTAAACTGATATCTTTATTTCCTGTGCAACAATTTTCAAAGAGCAAGCCCCTCCGAGTGCAGAATCAGAGCAAAGGATCAAAGATATCTACCGACTCCCGGAGAGTGAAAGAACCTTTTCCCTGTCCTTCGTAAGTTCAAGTCAAAGATCAAGTTCCGACATGTCTGGTAAGTACATTCATACATATTAAACTAATTACAATTTATATGTATTCAAAAGTTAAGTATTTCTCCCTTTTATGTAGTGCCAGTCATAAATCTTGAAGGCTTCCAACTTGAGGAGTTGGATAGTTACTCTGGCCCTGTGCAAGTCAAGCAAGAAGCTAATCCCAAACCAGCAGTCACATCGAAACCCACCAGCTCCAAGGTTGCCGCTGTCCCCAAGCCTTCCACTGCTTCGAATGTCTTTCCCTTTGAGAACCATGGATTCTCGGAGTCCAGCAAGTTCATGACTGGCTTCCTCAACCAGGTAGGTATCCTTGTCTTATATCCTGCACATATATGCCGAATATATATTTTGAGTACATATACTGATATATGTTTACCTGATTACAGGGCCTCGAGCGGCTAGTGTTCCTTTATGAGGATTCATGCGGGCTGAACAAGATGTTGGAGGCTAAGTTGAAGAAGGCTGAAACCACCATCGCGGACCAAGCAGCAATCGCCACTGCCAAGTCGGAGCACTATGAAGCCAAGTATAAAGCAATGACCCAGGAACACCAGGCTGCCATCAAGAAGATCACCCACGAGGCTCAAGCCAAGTCTGATGCTGCCCAGGTCCAACATGAGCAGGACATGGCTTCGTACCGGGAAGGCCTAAGAAATTCCGTTGTCATCTCCCTCCTCCAGGCTAGATTGAAAATGGCCTATGAGGCCAAGGCCATGGGCTTTGAATGCCCCTCATGGAACGTTGAGGCTTGGGAGGCGAAGTTGAGGGATCTTGGTGGCAATCCCGTGGAGCATCATGTGAAGCCCGTGGTCGAGAAGCCTGCTGAGGTGGCTGAAAAGGTGGTCAATGCCGACGCTAATGCTGGGAAGGATACTGGTGGTGATACTGCAGTGGATGCTGGGGCGGATGTTGATGAAGCGATGATTGAAGAGGGTGCTGCCCCTTAAAAGCAGCGAAGTGGGCGATAATGGATGTTGATGTCGAGGCCGGAGCCCACTTTTTAAATTTGATGGTTTGTGGTTGTCGAACAATTTATCTTTTTGTCTGTTGAACAATTTTATTTTCCTGCACTTAGATAATATGATGGCCAAAGGTGGAGGGATCCTGAGTTTCAGGATGAAGCCCTTGGTCATTAATTAGTATGCTTTATTTTGAACAGTTTAAGAATTGAAGGTGGAGGGATCTTGAGTTTCAAGACGAAGCCTTCAATTGTTAAGTAAATATGGTTAAGACTAATTGTGTTTCTGGTGGATGGATCTCAGTTTGAGATGAAGCCAGAAACACAACCTTTTGCAATGTTAATAAACTAACATTTTTTTGCCTTCTCCCTTCTTGTCCACTTTTACTTTGCAAATCTTGTTATGTGTTGTTTGAATTGAATGTAGTTTCAATTTTCAATTTTAGCATAATATTTCAAACATTATGACCAAATATCCTGAGAATATATCCTGGTTAGGATACTGATGAATATTCTATCAAGACTTTTGTCAAACATAGTTTCGAAAACTTAGACAATTTAGATAAGGCCTCTAAAGAATAAAAAGGAGAGAGATAGAATATATCTCAATCCTTAAACTTCAATTCCTTTGCTATTGAAGATGTCCCCAGTCTGGGAGACTTAGTAAACCAAGTCCATTTCGATCCTTTAAGCTTTTCACAATGCCCTGAGAGGAATGTCCCCTATACATGATGTTTTTAAATACTTAAGAAGTTTTATGCATCAATCGCAACTGATCTCACCATTGTATACAACTTTAGTATTACAGGGGATAATCCCTTAATATCCTAGAGATAGATCCTCCATATTCTAGGGATAAACCCTAAGTATACTGGGGACAATCCCAAATTTTCATGCGCTACAGGCGGGAGTGTATAAACTCCAAGACTTAGAAAGGTGAAAACCTTTAAACCTTAGAGAGTATGAAAATACCCTTTGGTGAGAGAGGGTGATCAATCCTCATATACCTTTAGGAACTAGGATATAGCCAATAATAACGAAATTGTCAGCCACTTTTACATGGACTGGTCCCGTTATGTTGAACTATCCCTAGATAACTTGCGCTCCAGGCGGGGTGTTTAAACCCAATTCGAGAGAAAGGTGAATACCTTTAAACCTGTGAAGGGATCAGAATCCCTTAAACGTGAGAGAGGGGGCCAATCCTCTAATCTTTTGCTTCATTCCGAGTGTATATCCTGGAGTTATATCCCGAAGCATATTCTGCAAAACAACCTTAAACTAAGGTGGGCGTTAGCTTGGCTAACACCCCTCCGATGCCTAAGTCAGTATTGGGTTCATTAGGAATAAAATGAAATTATATTTAAAAGAGATAGAATTCATACCATCTTGAGTTAGAAATTAAATTCTAAACTCACTTGAAATAGGCTTTGAGGTGTATAGCATTCAAGGATCTTGGCAATATATCTCCCTCTATATTCTTAAGCCTGTATGCTCCTTTCCCAGATTCCGATTCAATCTCATATGGTCCTTCCCATTTTGGAGCTAACTTTCCATCAGCAGGATTAGTAGTATTCTGAAAAGCTTTCCTCAATACCCAATCTCCAACTTGAAACCTACTAGTCCTTAGGTTTTTGTTATATGCTCTGGATATCCTTTGTTGGTATGCTGCCATTCTCAACTTTGCCGCATCCCTTGTCTCATCGACAGTATCCAATTCTTGGCATAGAGCTTCAGGATTCTTCTCAGGATCCCGTATGCTGGATCTTGCTGTAGGTATCACTATCTCTGTCGGGATCACCGCTTCTGCTCCAAACACTAAGGAAAATGGAGTTTGCCCAGTTGCACTTTTTACTGTTGTCCTATCAGCCCATAAAACAAAGGGTAACTCTTCTGCCCATCTTCCTTTCTTAGCTCCTAGTCTTTTCTTCAAATTGTTGACAATTATCTTGTTCCAGGATTCTGCCTGTCCATTTGCTTGAGGATGTACCAGAGTAGATGTGATCATTTTGATTCCCCAACTCTTGCAAAAGTCAGTAATCCTTTTACTGATAAACTGAGAGCCATTGTCACAAATTATCTCAGCAGGTATCCCGAACCTAGTCAGGATATTCCTCTTTATGAAGGATACTACTTCTTGGTCTCTGACTTGAACAAATGCCTCAGTTTCAACCCATTTGGAGAAATAATCCGTCCTTGCCAGCATAAAAACTTTTCCTCCTGGAGCTTTTGGCAATTTTCCCACAATGTCCATACCCCATTTCATGAATGGCCAAGGGGAAGCAATAGGATATAGTGATTCAGCAGGTTGATGTAGTATATTGATGTGCCTTTGACATGCATCACATCTTCGAGCATATTTTGCAGCATCCTTCCTCATCGTTGGCCAATAGTATCCTGTTCTTAGCACCTTTGAGAATAACGATTTGCCCCCAGTATGGTTGCCACAATCCCCTTCGTGTATATCCTGAAGTACTTCCATAGTTTCAGGATCCTCCAAGCACCTCAGGTATGGTCCTGCAAGAGACTTCTTATACAAAACATCATTTATAATAGTGAATCAGGATACCTTCATTCTGAAAGCCTTGGGATTCTCATCCTTTGGGATGTGTCCTTCTTTGAGGTATTTCATAATTGGGGTCGTCTAGGACTTAGGATCCTCCTCAAGATACTCATCATCAGGATCCCGGATGCTTGCTACTTCCTTATCCTGAAATTTGAAAAGATCCACTGCAGGATACAGGATATGTAATATTGGTATCTGGGTTCCTTTTGGTATTCTGACCTGTTTTGGTCAAAAATTACCGAAGCAATTAAGTGATCAAATTAGTTAAGTGAGGTAGTGAGCTAAGAAAGTGTGTTGAAAATATGTTGATTAAGTTGTTTGCAAAAACAGTTTCCAGGATACGGCTCAGGATATTGAGCTGTATCTACGATCAAACTATGAGAAAAAAGTAAAAGGGGTGACACGAGATATACGAGGAAAGCCCTTAATCAATCTAGATCTCCGGCAAAAAACCTCGGGAGCTGACAATCGCAGCTGCCTTGTTCTTCTTATTGCTTTAAACGTCAGGATACAGTGCAGGATATTGATCAGATCGCTAAGTGTTACAATGCTTTTTGCAAGAGTGAAAGTGGCGAGAGAGTTAGAGTGCCAGAGAGTAGTGAGTGTTGTTGTGTCCTATTCGATCTGATTTATCCACCTATTTATAGCTAGTAAACGAAAACAAAATCTCCTATAAGTATGGGATGCCTTCGAATATTCTTTAGTAGCCGTTGGAGACCAGGTAAAGCGGGTTCAACGTCCTTCTTTGAACAACTTAGAGCGAGTCTTCCGGAGAAAAGGTCCTCATGAACGTTGCAAGCTTGGACTCATATTCCTACACATAATCCGTTAGTGATCCTCAGGATATCATCCAGGATGTTACCAATATCCTGAATGAGTATCCCGGGTATGAACACATATTATACAATTAAGATATAGCTTAAATTATTGACCAGGATACAGGCTCAGAATTTCCCCCATAACAATTGTCCCCAAAAATGTTACCGCTAGGTATCCTGATACTAACGGTTACATTTTTCATGATAAATGAGGCAATTAAGAGATTAGACTCATGATGTGACCGCTTGTAACCGTGCAGCCTATCTTTACTCATTGCTCCCCTATATCTTCTCATACTTATCCCCATTTAACCTCTACCGAAGAGAAAAAAGGTAAACACTTCTCTCTCTTAATTCCATCTTCTTCTTTCATTCTGCTCAATATTCCGTCGACAATATGGCAAGGCAGACAAGATCCAGCTCCGGCGATTCTGCTCCCACGTTTATCCACCAGAATATTCTTTAAGATCCAGAGAAGGAAATATGCACCTTTGATAGTGCACACTTGTCAGCCCTTAAAACCTCCGGCATCTTCCCGAAAGGGACGGTGTTCCGGCCATTTGATAGGGAAATCCGATCAGATATGGTTTCCGACGAGTGGTTATTGTTATGGGTCATTTTCTGAGCATATATATCCTGACTAATATTCTTCTTTTGATTGTTTACCTGTGACCAGGATACCGGATCAGGATATTGGTAACATCCTGGTGCGATATCCTGGTATTAACTAAATTAACCACGTGCAGGTTAGAAGCTGTAGGTCACTAACGGTCAGGTGGACTTCTTCTCCTTGAGACTCGGGCAAACCAGTTATTTAAGAGACGTTGAACCCGAAAGACCAGGTCTACAACGTTCAAGTATGGAATATCTGCCGGATCCGGGTTTAATAGGGTAGTTTGTTACATTTCTTTAACTATAAATAGATGGATCGGATCAGTTAAGGCACACACTTTTTTCATTCGCACACTTCACTCTCAAGCTACTGGCAACCACTACACACAAACACTTGTACTCGAATCACATTGTAACACTTAGTTGATCCGCATCACATCCTGCACTGTATCCTGATATTTGAAGTAATAGTAGAACAAGGCAGCTGCAATTGTCAGCTCCCGAGGTTTTGTGCCGGCGATCTAGATTGATCAAGGGCTTTCCTCGTACATCTCGTGTCACCCCTTTACGTTTTTCGCTCATCGTTTGATCATAGATACAGCTCTATATCCTGAGTCGTATCCTGGAAACTGTTTTTACAATTAATTTGATTAACATATTTTCGACACTCATTTCTAGCACACTACCTCACTTAACTAATTTGATCACTAAATTGCTTCGGTAATTTTTGACCAAAACAATTTGGCGCCCACCGTGGGGCAAGTGGTGCTATTCTTACTAAAAACTTTAGTAAAATCATTACTCGGTTTTCTATTGTCACAACTTTTTGCTACATTGTTTTCAATGGCCTCGAGATCAAACATGAGCTCTTCCACCATGTCTGCTTCAACCTCTGCAATAATTGGTTTGGTGCTTCCACCTCCTCCTCCAAGAATGCAAGCTTCTTCATACGGAACTGAGAGTCATGTGGCTCGGGATGTTATCCCTGCTCCAAGTACCCAGGGATCTGGTCCTGTTTTGGCTTCTAATGATGAAATTCTGAATTTGTTTGGTAGTGTACAGGAACAGATGAGGCAGCAGCAGGAAACTAATCGGATGCTGATGAGAGAGATACAACTCTTGAAATCCGGCCCAAGTAGACCTGCTAAAGAAACTGTCACTCCTTTGCAGCCTAAAGCTTTGAACTTCAGTTCTGCAGTTTACACTGAGGATAACCAGAGGAATATCGTGCCAAGCCATTCTCAGAATCATACTCCTGAGATACCCTCCTCGGTCAGGATGTCAACTGTGAGGAGCTCAGGATATGCTTCAGGATATGGCCAGAATCCTCAGACCGGTAACGTGTCAAATAATAATATTCTTGCTACTAACAATAATGGGTCTTTGCAGGATGCAGGTATGACGTCAACATCTACTAAGGAGCTTCAGAAATTGAAGGACATGATATCCAGTGTACCTGGAGTGGTCCAGCCAATTCCGGAAGTATCCCAAGATAGCCACAGGATATCCCGCTTTGCATATCCTATCTGTGATGCTGAAATCCCAAAGAGATTTCAAACCCCCAACATGAAACTGTATGATGGGACTACGGATCCTGAAGAGCATATTGCCCAGTATAGGGAAAGAATGGAGATTAACCCTATCCCTCCGGAGCTCAAGGAAGCATGCTTGTGCAAGGGTTTCGGTTCTACCTTGACAGGATCAGCCTTAAAATGGCTGTTAAATGTTCCTCGTCACTCAATTACTTCGTTTGCTCATTTGGTTAATTTATTTAATAGTCAGTTTTCTTGCAGCTGGAGTTTTGAGAAACTAACCAGTGATCTTTACAGGATAACTCAAGGACCTCAGGAATCCTTGAGGGATTATGTGAACAAGTTTAGTCGGGAATCCTTGGATATCCCGCATCTTGATGTTGCAACAGCTGTGCAGGCTTTTAAGATGGGATTACAAAATGATTCTCAGTTTTATCAGGATCTTGTAATGAATCCCTGCAGGAATCTTGACGAAGCTCGTAACAGGGCCTTGAGATATATTCGCTTGGAAGATGACAAAAAGATGCAAGAGAGAATGAATTCTACCTCAACCTACGAATCAACCAATAGGAAATCAGAATCCTCGTATAAACCGTATTGCTCCAAGCCATATGGCAGAAATGACAACAAGAAAGTGAATGCTGTTGAAGACGAGGATCCTGAAGAATATCCTGAATTATCTGAATATTGCTTTTCTGTTAATATACCTGAGTTAATGTATGCTATGCAGGGTTTAGGAGACAAAGCTAGGTGGCCTCGAAAGAATCAACAAAAAGCTGATTGGGAGGATAAATCCAAATGTTGTGCCTTCCATGAAGATTTCGGACATGTGACTGAGGATTACATTGCTCTAAGGAAAGAAATAAGCTACCTATTAAGCAAGGGATATCTGAAGGATTTGCTGGGAAGAAAGAAAAATAAAGGGCAGGATCCTGAGAAGGATCCTGAACGAGCAGCATCACCCCCAGCAGATGCCAAAATAATTAACTTTATTTCAGGAGGATCCGACATTTGTGGGACTTCGTATTCTGCGGCCAAGAGACATGCAAAGGAGGCTAAGACTGAAAGGGGAGACAGACCAGCCAGAATGACTACCCTCACAACTGACAAAGTGATCACTTTCGACAGTGATGACAGGGATACTGTCCAGGATCCTCACCATGATGCCCTTGTAATAACATTATATGTTGCTAACCATTTTCTATGCATGATATTAGTGGATAATGGCAGCTCTGTCAACATAATTCAGCTGGAAACATTGAAGAGGATGAATGTATCTCCGATGGACATTACTTCGAAATCCACCGTGCTCGTTGGCCTCAGTGGGGAAGCTAGGAATACCGTAGGGGAGATAAAGTTACCAGTATATGTTGAAGGGGTCAACTCAATACAACGTTTCTGTGTGATGGACTCCCTATCCTGCTATAACATCATACTAGGCAGGCCATGGATCCATGATATAAAGGCTGTACCATCGACTTATCATCAGTGCATCAAGATCCCTACCCCTTGGGGGGTTGTCAAGGTTGATAGTGATCAGTAGGAGGCGAAGGAATGCTACTCATCCTCAATGAAATCCTCAACCAAGCCTAATGCAGCATAGCAATTAAAGATGCGGGCCCAGGATATCATGGAAGCTTCAAAGCAGGATGTAAAGAAAGTTATCCTGGATCAGGATAATCTGGATATCTCGGTGCTCGTAGGAACCAATATCCCTCAGGATATTGAAAATCAATTGACTAATTTTTTGAAATGCAGGATGTCAACATTCACATGGAAGCACGAGGATATGACAGGTATTTCCAAGGATATTATAACACATAAGCTCGGTATTGACAGGTCATTCAAGCCGGTCCAACAAAAGAGAAGGAAATTTGCTCCGGAGCGAAATGTGATCATCCAAGAGGAAGTTGAAAGACTACTAAGGAGCAAGATGATTAGAGAAATGAAGTTTCCTAAATGGCTTGCGAATGTAGTCGTGGTACAAAAGAAAAATGGGAAATGGAGAGTTTGTGTAGACTACACAGACTTAAACAAAGCCTGTCCGAAAGACCCGTTTCCTCTACCTCATATTGATTCAATGGTAGATGCTACCGCCGGCCACGAGATGTTAACCTTCATGGATGCCTCTTCAGGATTTCAGCAAATCCAAATGGAACCCTCTGATCAGGAGGATACTGCTTTCATGACACCCACAGGTATTTATTGTCATACTGCTATGCCCTTTGGTTTGAAAAATGCAGGTGCAACATACCAGAGGTTGGTAAACATGATGTTTAAAGATAAGCTGGGGGACACCATGGAGGTATATATTGACGATATGGTGGTGAAATCTAAAAAGGCTGAGGATCACCTCCAGGATATTAAGGGAGCGTTTGATATCCTGGATCAATATAACATGAAACTGAATCCTGCTAAGTGCCATTTCGGAATGGGGGCAGGAAAGTTTCTAGGATATATGGTGACCAAAAGGGGGATAGAGGCAAACCCGGAGCAGATTAAAGCTATCCTGGATATAAAATCACCTTCGAATATGAAGGATGTTCAACGGTTAACAGGCCGAGTAGCAGTATTGAACAGATTTATTTCAAGATCCTCGGAAAAGTGCAAGGAATTTTACGATATCCTCAAGAAGAATAAGAAGTTCGAATGCGGAGCAAAGCATGAAGCAGCCTTGCAGGATTTGAAGCAGTATCTTTCAACCGCACCCTTATTGATGAAGCCAGAGGATGGCGAACCATTATCCTTGTATCTCGCAGTGTCAGGGAATGCAGTAAGTGTTGTCCTTATAAAGGATCATGAAGGTCAGCAGTATCCTGTCTATTATGTTAGTAAAAGTTTATTAGATGCTGAAACTAGATATTCTCATTTAGAAAATTTGATATTAGCCCTAGTTATGGCATCAACAAAACTTAGACATTATTTTGAGACGCATAGGATTCACGTTAAAACCAACTATCCTGTTAAGAACGTGCTTAGGAAACCCGAGATGTCAGGCAGGATGGCTAAGTGGTCAGTGAAATTAAGTGCTTTTGACTTAGTGTATGAACCTAGAAATGCCATAAAGTCTCAGGCTTTAGCTGACTTTGTGGCTGATTTCAGTAGTGACATTCAAAATGAAGTAGACCTAGAAGTACAGCAGCTAGGAGAAAACTTAGAATGCTGGACATTGTATACTGATGGTGCATCTAATGTAAGAGGTGTCGGTCTAGGTATACTACTAAAATCGCCACAGGGGGACATATTACCCCAGGCTATTAGGTGTGAATTTCCTGCTACTAATAATGAGGCAGAATATGAAGCTTTGATTGCAGGATTAGAGTTGGCTAAAAATATGAGTATCAAGAATTTGCAAGTATATGTTGATTCTTTGTTAATCACTAATCATTTTAATGGAACCTATGCAGTTAAAGGAGAGAAGTTAATCGAGTATCTTGAAATTCTCAAAAGATTAGCAAGATATTTCGATATTTTTACACTTGAACAGGTACCAAGAGAGGATAATGCTGAAGCTGATGCCTTGGCAAATCTGGGATCCTCGGTCAGGATACCGGAAGGAACCCGAATACCAATATTACATATCCTATATCCTGCGACGAATCCTCAGGATAAGGAAGTAATAAGTATTCAGGATCCTGATGACGAGTATCCCGAGGAGGATCCTAAGTCCTGGACGGCTCCAATCATGAGATATCTCAAGGAAGGACACATCCCAAAGAATGAGAATCCTAAGGCCTTTAGAATGAAGGTATCACAATTCACTATTATAAATAATGTTTTGTATAAGAAATCTCTTGCAGGACCATATCTGAGGTGCTTGGAGGATCCCGAAACCAAAGACGTGCTTCAGGATATACACGAAGGGGATTGTGGTAACCATACTGGGGGCAGGTCGTTATTCTCAAAAGTATTAAGGACAGGATATTATTGGCCGACGATGAGAAAAGATGCTGCAGAATATGCTCGAAGATGTGACGCATGTCAAAGACATAGTAATATATTACATCAGCCTGCTGAACCACTGTATCCTATTGTTTCCCCTTGGCCGTTTATGAAATGGGGGATGGATATAGTGGGAAAGCTTCCAAAGGCTCCAGGAGGAAAGGTTTTCATGTTGGCAATGACGGATTATTTCTCCGAGTGGGTTGAAGCAGAAGCATTTGTTCAGGTTAGAGATCAAGAAGTGGTATCCTTCATAAAAAGGAATATCCTGACTAGGTTTGGAGTACCAGCTAAGATAATTTGTGACAATGGATCTCAATTTATAAGTAAAAGGACTACTGACTTTTGCAAGAGTTGGGGAATTAAAATGATCACGTCTACTCCGGTACATCCTCAAGCAAATGGACAAGCAGAATCCTCGAACAAGATAATTGTCAACAACTTAAAAAAGAGACTAGGGGCTAAGAAAGGAAGATGGGCAGAAGAATTACCCTTTGTTTTGTGGGCTGATAGGACAACGGTGAAGAGTGCAACTGGCCAAACCCCGTTTTCCTTAGTGTTTGGAGCAGAAGCGGTGATCCCGACAGAAATGGTGATACCTACAGCAAGATCCTACCTCAGGGATCCTGAGCAAAATCCTGAAATCCTATGCCAGGAACTGGATACTATCGATGAGATAAGAGACGCTGCAAGGCTAAGGATGGCAGCATATCAACAGAGGATATCCAAAGCAAATAACAAGAATATAAGGACTAGAAGATTTCAGGTTGGAGATTGGGTATTGAGAAAGGCTTTTCAGAATACTACTAATCCTGCTGATGGAAAGTTGGCTCCAAAATGGGAAGGACCCTATGAGGTTGAATCAGAATCAGGAAAAGGAGCATACCGACTCAAGAATATGGAGGGGATATGCTACCGAGATCCTGGAATGCTATACATCTAAAACTCTATTTTAAGTGAGTATGGAATTTAAATTCTAACTCAGGATGGTATGGATTCTGTCTCTTTTATTAAATTTTGATATTACTTACTGTATTAAACCCATTACTGACTTAAGCATCGGAGGGGTGTTAGCCAGGCTAACACCCACCTTAGCTTACAATTGTTTTTCAGTATATGCTTCGGGATGTAGCACCAGGATACACATTCAGGATACTTCGGAAGATTAGAGGATTGGCCCCCTCTCTCACGTCTAAGGGATCCTGATCCCTTCACAGGTTTAAAGGTATTCACCTTTCTTCCGAATTGGGTTTAAACACCCCGCCTGGAGCACAAGTTATTCGGGAATAGTTCAAGGTGACGGGACCAGTTCATGTAAAAGTGGCTGACAATTTCGTTACTATTGGCTATATCCTGAATCCTAAAGGTATATGAGGATTGATCACCCTCTCTCACGAAAGGGTATTTTCATACTCTCTAAGGTTTAAAGGTTTTCACCTTTCTAAGTCTTGGAGTTTATACACTCCCGCCTGTAGCGCATGAAAATTTGGGATTTTCCCCAGGATACTAAGGATTTATCTCTAGTATATTTTGGGTTTTACCCCTGTAACACAGGAATCGTCTATACAGTTGGAACTAATGTTCAAAAAATTTCTAAGTGTTTGAGGACATCATGAACAGGGGACATTCCTTCAAAAGCAGTTGTGTGAAGCTCAAAAGATCAAAATTGGGCTAAATGTCTCAGACTGGGGACATCTTAGTGGGAGAAGTTGCAAAAGGGGTTGGAGTTTGATACTAGGGTTACACTCAATTCCTGGTATGATCTTTCCTTTGTGAATCTTACATGAATTATTTAACTCTCATTAAGGCTCAAAATATCCTGAAAACGACATATCTTTAGGATATGTCTTCAGGATGTGTTTTTGGGATACGTTTCGGGATATTTGATTGAAATATTTGGGAAGTGATACTTGATTGAAAATAAAAACTCTGATCAAACAAGTATTATCAAAACAGGTTTTAGAAAATGGACTATCTTTTATTCTTTAGAAGTTTTGTCTAAAGTTGATTGAATTCTATTTAATAAAAGTTTTCATAATATATCACTGAGTATATTGATCAGGATATTGTGCAAAGCTAAAATCTACACTAAGAAATGTATGACAGAAATTAGAAAACGATAGCAGGCCAATTGAAGGATGAAATTATAATACCAGTTGATGACCGAAGGCTTCATCCTAAAACCTAGGATCCATCCACCTTCGGCTATCAAGTTGTTTTAATGCAGAAATAAAAACTGTTCTTAGGACAAGAAGTAAAATTGTTCAAACATAAGCATAACTCTCAAATTTAAGGGAAATAAGTTTTAGGAGGCAGCGCCTTCTTCGTTCATGGTATTTTCAGCAGCATCCGTCTCGGGATCAACCTCAGCATCCTTCTCAGCATCAGTTGGTTTTTCGACTGCCTTTGAAGATCCTTCAGCTGCAGGTTTAGCAGAAGTGCCGCCGAGACTCCTTAGCTTTGTTTCCCAGGCATCGATGTCCCAAGAAGGGCATTCGAAGCCCAGTGCTTTGGCTTCATGGGCCATATTTAGCCTGGCCTGGAGAAGGGAAGTGACGACGGAACTTTTGAGGCTTTCCCGATAGCTGACCATATCCCATTCGTGTTGAGCGTGGGCAGCATCAAGATCGGCTTGGGCCTGGAGAGCAGCTTTGTTGAGGGCGGCCTGGTGTTCTTGGGTCATAGCCTTGAACTTCTCCTCGTAGTGCCGAGACTTGGCGGCTGCAATCATGCCCTGATCGGAGATGGTAACCTCGGCTTTCTTTAACTTGGATTCAAGCGTCTTGTTGAGCCCACAGGATTCTTGATATAGATGAACCAGACGTTCAAGACCCTGCAAAGTAAGAGGACAGGTATTGGTTTTAATAAATACTTATAAGTGATATAAGGTGCAGGATATGGATCAAGGATACTGACCTGGTTGAGAAAAGAAGTCATAAATCCACTTGCTTCAATGAACCCGTGATTCTCATAGGGGAATGTATCAGAGATAACGGGAGAATCAGGCTCTTTCCTTTTACGAGAACTTGAACTTCGGGGCTTGGTAGCTGGCGAAGGTTTGGGAATGATGATGGCCTTGGAGCTGCTGGGCTTGGATGAGGCCGTGGCCTTGGGGCTAGGTTCCTTCTTGATCTGGACCTGATCAGAATAACTGTCCAGCTCATCAAGGTCGAAAACTTCAGGGATCTTGACTTGTGCTGCATAAAGGGAAAAGTCCTACATCTTTATTACGCTTCATTATATTATATTGCACTAATTATTTATTTCAAAAGTAACCCTTACCAGACATTTTGGATGATGAGTATTGACTGGAACTCGGGATATGTGTGGTAAAACTCCTGTCACTTGCAGGTAATTGGTAAACTGCTTTGATTCTTTTTTCCGATTCCGTAGTAGGGGGAGCTACTTCCTTAAAATTCACGGCAAAAGAATCAAATAAGAAGATATTAGCAAAAAAATAAAAGTCTAAGAGGTACATGGGGACGTTCATGATCCTACCGGTGGTTAACCACTCCACCGGAAGGCTAGCACCCTCATCAATGGAGTCTCGTTTGACGAAGAAGAACTTGCGTTGCCATCCGTCTTCGTTTTTGGTGGCTTTAAGAATAAGGGGTTTGTTGGAAGTTGAAAAAAGAAAAAACCGACTAGAACCATGGGATCGGAGGCGGTAAGCGATTGGCATATCTTCGATGCAAAGGTCAGGACAGTGAAGGTTTTTAATTTGGTTGAGTAAGATTAATACCCTCCAAACCATGGGCATGGTTTGGGCAAAAGAAATACCGGTAGTCCGGAAGAATTGCATCATGAATTCGGGAAAGGGGTATCGAAGACCTAGCAAGAATGGGTATGCCGGGAAGCAGATCCAATCAGCAGAAGAAACGTCTGATCGAATTGATCGATCAAACGGTCTGAAGATCGTGCCATCGGGGAAAGCACCGGAAGCCCTCAATGCCACAATGTCCGCGTTATCAAAAGTACAGACCTCCTTCTCGGGATTTTTGAGAAGATTTTGCTGGATGAAGGTTTCAGATGATTCGCCGGTTTGAGAAAAAGTTCTAGTAGCCATTGCAAGTAGAGGAAAAGAGATTGACAGAAAATGAATAAGAAGTAAGGAATTACCTGGAGACTTCGTTGGAGATATCTGCTTTTCAAACAAGAAGAGAGAAGATATAGGAGCGTTGTAGATGTCCATCGAGTTAAAACGCGTTGGAAGTTGTATGGTGTAATCTTGACCGTCATCTCGATTTAATTGCCTCAAACCAGGTGATAGAATTTAAAAACATATCTGTTTGAACTCAGAATTCCAACAGGTATTTTTTGGGGACAATTGTTATGGGTCATTTTCTGAGCATATATATCCTGACTAATATTCTGCTTTTGATTGTTTACCTGTGACCAGGATACCGGATCAGGATATTGGTAACATCATGGGGCGATATCCTGGTATTAACTAAATTAACCACGTGCAGGTTAGAAGCTGTAGGTCACTAACGGTCAGATGGACTTCTTCTCCTTGAGACTCGGGCAAACCAGTTATTTAAGAGACGTTGAACCCGAAATACCAGGTCTACAACGTTCAAGTATGGAATATCCGCCGGATCCCGGTTTAATAGGGTAGTTTGTTACATTTCTTTTACTATAAATAGATGGATCGGATCAGTTAAGTCACACACTTTTTTCATTCGCACACTTTACTCTCAAGCTACTGGCAACCACTACACACAAACACTTGTACTGGAATCACATTGTAACACTTAGTTGATCCGCATCACATCCTGTAATGTATCCTGATATTTGAAGTAATAGAAGAACAAGGCAGCTGCGATTGTCAGCTCCCGAGGTTTTGTGCCAGAGATCTAGATTGATCAAGGGCTTTCCTCGTACATCTTGTGTCACCCCTTTACGTTTTTCGCTCATCGTTTGATCATAGATACAGCTCTATATCCTGAGCCGTATCCTGAAACTGTTTTTACAATTAATTTGATTAACATATTTTCGACACTCATTTCTAGCACACTACCTCACTTAACTAATTTGATCACTAAATTGCTTCGGTAATTTTTGACCAAAACAGTTATGCTTCAATGCTTTTCCTTTTACCTTAGGGTTGCAATTTCCTTTCTCGGACTTTATCACCGAGTTCTTTAATGTTACCAAAATCTGCTTTAGTCAGACAATGCCAATGCTTTGGTGAGTCTTGTCTGTTCTTAATCAGATCAAGAATAACCACATCCCTGATCTTTCCGTCCATGACCTTCCTTTAGCATACCGGCTTAGATGTCATGGCTCTTGTCGATTTCTGTTTTATTCCACTTCCAGCGATCCACTGATTCTCCGAGCCACCAGGAACGAAGAGGAATGGAAATCCAAGTTCTTCTTTGTAAAAAGAGATTCAATCCCTGGTGGAGCGGATTATCCGGTGAAATGGTTGAAAAAGGATAGGACCTAGGGTTTCAGGATGATCCTGTCTTGTATCCTGCTTTATATCTTGTACACAGCTGATTTTAGGAAGCTTGCAACCCCCTTAGCCGACTCACAAAAGAGAATCGACGCCATCAGACTCCTCCCAGAAGCTGAAAGAAGTTTCAATCCATTCCCACCATCTCCAAGTCCACTTTCCAGTGCAAACATATCTGGTAAGGATCCAGCACGATATCCTGCGTACATGTTTTCATTTGAAGTATTTAGGAAAGAGTTTTACTCCCTGTATGCAGATTCCAGCAAAGTTCCAATCCTCCTTGATCTTGACGAGCTTGACAGCTACCCTACTCCGCCCATTATCAAGAAAGAGGCTCCTGCTACTACCAGCTCAAAACCGTTCCCGGCTCCCAAGCCCAACCTGAGGGGTTGTACTTCCACCTCCAAGAAGAGGAAGAGTTCTGAAGTTAGTGCCCCAGGCTCCGAAGGGTTCTCCTATGATGAACTCAGCTTTACCGATTCCTTGGAACCGATGACATCCTTCCTTAACAAGGTAATATCCTCGTACTATCCTGTACACGTATCCTGATAGAATATCCTGACAGAATATCCTGGTTAGTGAATATTAACTCATACCTGAGCTTTGACTTACAGGGCCTCCAACATCTACTCCACCTTTATACTGATGCTTGTGGTACAGCCGCACTCCACGAATCCATGATCAAACAGCTTGAAACTACCGTTGCTGACCAAGGTGCCATTGCCGAAGCGAAGACTCGGCATTACGAGGATAAGCTGAAGAAGGTCACCCAGGATGTTGAGATCAAGCTGGCTACCATCCAAATGGCCCGCACCTTTAATTGCTATGCTGCATTAGGCTTGTTTGAGGATTTCATTGAGGATGAGTAACATTCCTTCACCTCCTGCTGATCACTATCAACCTTGACAACCCCACAAGGGGTAGGGATCTTGATGCATTGATGATAAGTTGATGGCACAACCTTCATATCATGGATCCATGGCCTGTCCAGTATGATGTTATAGCAGGATAGGGAGTCCATCACACAGAAACGTTGTATTGAGTTGACCCCTTCAACATATACTGGTAACTTTATCTCTCCCACTGTGTTCCTAGCCTCTCCACTGAACCCAACAAGCACGGTGGATTTTGAAGTGATATCCATTGGATATACATTCATTCTTTTCAAAGTTTCTAGTTGGATTATGTTGACGGAGCTGCCATTATCCACCAATATCCTGCGTACAAAATGGTTAGCCACATATAATGTTATTACGAGAGCATCATGGTGAGGATCCTGGACAGTATCCCTGTCATCACTGTCGAAAGTGATCACTTTATCAGTTGTGAGGGTAGTCATCCTGGCTGGTTTATCTCCCCTTTCGGCCTTAGCTTCCTTTGCATGTCTCTTGGCCGCAGAATACGAAGTCCCACAAATGTCGGATCCTCCTGAAATAAAGTTGATTATCTTGGCATCCGCAGGAGATGATGCTGCTCGTTCAGGATCCTTCTCAGTATCCTGAACCTTATTCTTCTTTCTTCCTAGGAGATCCTTCAGATATCCCTTGCTTAGAAGATAACTTATTTCTTTTCTTAGAGCAATGCAATCCTCAATTACATGTCCAAAATCTTCATGGAAGGCACACCATTTGGACTTATCCTTCCAATCAGCTTTTTGTTGATTCTTTTGAGGCCACCTAGCTTTGTCTCCTAAACCCTGCATAGCATACATTAATTCAGGTATGTTAACAGAAAAGCAATATTCAGATAATTCAGGATATTCTTCAGGATCCTCGTCTTCAACAGCATTCACTTTCTTGTTGTCATTTCTGCCAGACGGCTTAGAGCGATATGGTTTAAATGAGGATTCTGATTTCCTATTAGTTGACTCATAAGTGGTGGACGAGTTCATCCTCTCTTGCATCTTTTTGTCATCCTCCAGTCGAATATATCTTAGGGCCCTGTTTCGAGCTTCATCCAAGTTCCTGCATGGGTTCATTACAAGATCTTGGTAAAATTGAGAGTCTTTTTGCAGCCCCATCTTGAAAGCCTGCACTGCTGTTGCAACATCAAGATGTAGAATATCTAAGGATTCTCAGCTAAACTTGTTCACATAATCTCTTAAGGATTCTTGAGGTCCTTGAGTTATCCTGTAGAGATGACTTGTTAATTTTTCAAAACTTCTACTGCAAGTAAATTGACAGTTAAATAAATTCACTAAGTGAGCAAATGATGTAATCGAGTGAGGAGGAACATTTAGGAGCCATTTCAAGGCTGATCGTGTTAAGGTGGAGCCAAAGCCCTTGCACAAGCATGCTTCTTTAAGATCTGGAGGGATTGGGTTGATTTCCATCCTTTCCCTATACTGGGCAATATGCTCCTCAGGATTCGTGGTTCCATCATAAAGCTTCATGTTGGGGGTTTGAAATCTCTTTGGGATTTCAGCATCACAAATAGGATGCACAAACTAGGATATCATGTGGCTATCCTGGGACACTTCAGGAATTGGCTGAACCACCCCAGGTACACTGGATATAATGTCCTTTAGCTTCCGAAGTTCCCTAGATAATGCTGATGTCACACCTGCATCCTGCAAAGATCCAATATTATTAGTAGCAAGTGTATTATTATTATTAGATACACTACCGATCTGAGGATTCTGGCCGTATCCTGAAGCATATCCTGAACTTCTCTCAGTTGACATTCTAACTGAAGAGGGTATCTCAGGAGTGTGATTCTGGGGACGGCTAGGCACAATATTTCCTCGGTTATCTTCAGTATAGACCGCAGAACTGAAGTTCAAAGCCCTGGGTTGCAAGGGAGTGACAGTATCCTCTGTGGGCCTGCTTGAACTGGATTTCAAGAGTTGTATTTCTCTTAAAATCATTCGGTTGGTCTCCTGCTGCTGCCTCATCTGTTCCTGTACACTACCAAACAAGGTTAGAATTTCATCATTAGAGGCCAGAACATGAGCGGATTCTCGAAGGCTCCGGGTAGGCATAATATCCTAAGGCTGTGAGGAGGTTTGCATCCTTGGTGGAGGTGGAGGAAGCACCGAACCAACTGTTGCAGAAGTTGTAGCAGACACGGTAGAGGAGCTCATGTTTGATCTCGAGGCCATTGAAAACAATGTAGCAAAAAGCTTGGAAAATAGAAAACCAAGTAGTGATTTTGCAAAAGCTTTTAATAAAAATAGCACCACTTGCCCCACGGTGGTGCCAAATTGTTTTGGTCAAAAATTACCGAAGCAATTAAGTGATCAAATTAGTTAAGTGAGGTAGTGTGCTAAGAAAGTGTGTTGAAAATATGCTGATTAAGTTGTTTGCAAAAACAGTTTCCAGGATACACCTCAGGATATCGAGCTGTATCCACGATCAAACTATGAGCAAAAAGTAAAGGGGGTGACACGAGATATACGAGGAAAGCCCTTGATCAATCTAGATCTCCGGCATAAAACTTCGGGAGTTGACAATCGCAGCTGCCTTGTTCTTCTTATTGCTTTAAACGTCAGGATACAGTGCAGGATATTGATCAGATCGCTAAGTGTTACAATTCTTTTTACAAGAGTGAAAGTTGCGAGAGAGTTAGAGTGCCAGAGAGTAGTGAGTGTTGTTGTGTCCTATTCGATCTGATTTATCCACCTATTTATAGCTAGTAAACGAAAACAAAATCTCCTATAAGTATGGGATGCCTTTGAATATTCTTTAGTAGCCGTTGGAGACCAGTTAAAGCGGGTTCAACGTCCTTCTTTGAACAACTTAGAGCGAGTCTTCCGGAGAAAAGGTCCTCATGAACGTTGCAAGCTTGGACTCATATTCCTGCACATAATCCGTTAGTGATCCTCAGGATATCATCCAGGATGTTACCAATATCCTGAATGAGTATCCCGGGTATGAACACATATTATACAATTAAGATATAGCTTAAAATATTGACCAGGGTATAGGCTCAGAATTTCACCCATAACATGACCGATGATCCTAAGTTTGCCAAGGCATCTGCTTCAGCATTATCCTCGCTTGGTACCTGTTCAAGTGTAAAAACATCAAAATATCCTGCTAATTTTTTGAGAATTTCAAGTTACTCGATTAACCTTTCACCTTTGACTGCATAGGATCCATTAAAATGATTAGTAATTAACAAGGAATCAACATATACTTGCAAACTTTTAATATTCATATTCCTGGCCAACTCTAATCCTGCAATCAAAGCTTCATATTCTCCTTCATTATTAGTGGCAGGGAATTCACATCTAATAGCCTGGGGTAATATATCCCCCTGTGGCGATTTTAGTAGTATACCCAATCCTACACCCCTCACATTAGATGCACCATCAGTATATAATTGTTTTGGTCAAAAATCAGACTAGGATAATGCAACCAAATCTTATTTTGTGAGGTGTGATGCTTGAATGAATGAACGAATGTATGAACAACTTGTAAGTGAAATGAACAAGAGACACAATGATTTATACGAGGAAAAAGCCCTTGATCAATGTATGATCTCTGGCATAAAAAACCTCGGGTGATGGAAACTACCGATCTCCAACTATATTAAACAAGTAAAGGTTACAATTCAGGATGATAACAAGCTTGTTACAAGGATCACTAGTGTGCAAAATGTATGTAATCGCCAATAAGTTGCAGAGAATTTGCCAAAGTGTGTGTGTTTGCTAATTGTTCTAACTATCAAGCTCATTATCCCCTTTTAAAAATGGAAATAAACTAAATAACAAACAATCTGCAAATTATGCTAGCCACCCACGACTTCCATAACGGTCATACAAGTCATGCACATGCAGAATAGTAGAGCATATTCTCCTGGAATCTCGGCAAGACTAAGTCCCATGCGAATACCCCTGCAAATCAAGTTCAAATACAATGGAAACAACCGTTAGTATAAGGATAATGATGAGGATCCTGAATCCTTAAACCTGCAACGTCTTCTGAGGATCCTAAATTCAAACAGAATCGAGGATCCGTGATCCTGGCTGCACTTGAGGATCCATGATCCTTAGGTTTAGAAAATCCATCCCTGACAATTGACCCCAAAATATGAGGAATAAAATACAACTTGATGAGTCATATTTTTCTGCCTTATCTCGAACAAACTAGCCAACGTAAATATAGCCGTTATCATCTGACTAGCCGTTGCAATCCTGACGTCAGCGACATGACTACCTGCAGATCATCATTATAAATTCGAAATTAGAGATAAGGATCAAGAGGGATTTAAATTCGTGCGTTACTTTCCCTTTAAATCCTCATTCGGAGATCGGAACAGGTATCTCTCTTCTTCCTTCTCTCTCCATTTTCTTATTCTGATTTTCTATTGCTTCGAAATCTCAAAGCCACAATGAAGCTATGATCCTCTCCTGCCAAGGATCCTAAGAAGGATAGTCCCTTGAAAAGCCAAGGCGTTATCAAAAATCCTTCGTCTGAACTCTGCCGCTTCACTGACCCGGAGATCGATCGAATCTGCCATTGCTTCCCAGCGGATGCTATTTTTAAACCTTTCGACTCTTCTATGAAGAGTGACTGTATCTCCGACACCTGGGTTGTTTTTCCGGACACCCCCTTCTTGATAGAATTCTTTTATCCTTTCCCTACTTTCACCCAATCCTTCTTTGCACTCACCGGCATGTGCTACATTCAGGCCATGCCGATGATGTGGAGGGTACTGTACACCATGGAGAACATCATCGAGCAAGAGGGCATAGAAATAGGAATGTCAAAGTTGGCCGAGTTGTACAATCTTGTTAGCCACGGTTCACACCGTTTCTTGTTTAAACACAAACCTGGTGATCCTCATCCAATCCTCAAAACCACAAAAAACGATACCCATTGGAAAAACCGTTTCTTTTTTGTTAGGAGGGACTCTATTCCGGACGGGAAAGACCTTCCCAAGAAGTGGACCACCCATGGTAGGATATAGGATCCTTACAGAAGGATCATAGAAAGATTTTGTCTCTTTTGAGGATAACTGATCCTTTTTCTGTTTCTATTGTGCAGCTATCTCAGTTTCTCATCTTCTAGAATCCCCTGCAACAAAAGAAAGAATCGCTGCCTTCTGGAGGCTTGACCCTGCTGTGAGGACATTTCAAGCTAAAACCAAGGATTCAGAAGAAGTATCCTCTGGTTCCTTCACAATGTCTAGTAAGTATTTGAATACATGTATAAATAAATGAATGTTAAAATGAATGAGAATATGAACACTTATCTGTTGTTTGGCATTTGCAGGCGCTGGAAAATCTTCAAAGTCAGCTACTCGGTTCAGTGTTAGTGATCTTGATGCATATGCTTCCTCCCGGTCTGCCAAGAAACAACTTGCTGCTAGTCCTAGCATCCCAATTACTAAGGGTGCTAGCACAAAGGGCAAGGGTGGAAAGAAAAGAAAAACTGTTGACACTCTTGAAGGCCTGCCTCTCAACCAACACCAGTTTGAAGAATACGTCTCCGAGGTAAGGATCCCTGATCCTTAAATCTGATCTTCCCATGCTGAGGATAACGGATCCTGACATGTGTTTCTTTTTTGCAGAAATTTGCTGAGATCCAGATGCTCCTGGATTCATATGCTGAAGAGGCTGAGCAAAAACACCTGGACTTCCAGAAATTGTACCTGGCAAAGGATCAGAAGATTGCCTCCCTCGAGAATGAGGTCAACCTGGCGAAGAGGGAACTGGTCCTGGCCCAAATTACAGCTGATCAGGAGAAGGCTGAAGTGATGGATGGTGCCAAGCTTTCTGCCACAATAGCCATGCTCAAGATCAAACTCCAAATGGCAAAGGAGGCTGAGGATCCTAACTTCAACAGGACTGCATGGGACCAAGAAGGCTGGAAGGCCAAGCTGGCTGAGCTGGATGATGAAGAGGAGGCTGGAGAGGTTCTGATGATTGAAGCTGGTGGTAGCGGGTTGAAGGATCAGGCTAAGGAGGCAGCGGCTGGTGGTGATGCAGCAAAGGTGTGAGCTGCACAAATGGGCGATGATGGAAATTTCTAGACGTGACCGGAGCCCATTTTTTATGGTTTTAAGTTTTTTGGTTGTTGATGTTTTCAAAACAATGGTCTGTACTTAAAAAGTAGTATTTAGGTTTAAGGATCACTGATCCTTCGAACAATAGGTAGGATGACAATTGGTGGAGGGATCCTCTGTTTGGGGGATGAAGCCATTGTTATCCTGCCGTCTTTCCATTCCTGCATAACTTAGAACTTATTATCATGGACACCCTTTACCTACCCCAGCGGATGGGTCACGTATTGCTGGTAGATGCTTGGGGTAGGTAATTTTGACAACCTTTGAGGGGTTAATCTTTTGCTAAATAAATAAAAGTTTAATCTTTTGGCTTATCTTGTGTTGTTAATGTTGTATATCTTTACCTTTCAACTGTTATGATATAATTTCCTTGAATATACAAGTTAAGAATATAAGTATATTAAAATATGTCAAATAATTTAGGATATGATCAAGGATCAAATATCCTATAATCGAAAAGTTCAAAAAGTGGCATAAATTAAGGATCATATATCATGTTGTCAAAGAATAAGGGTAACTTAAATAAATCAAGAATAAAGTTAAGGTAAATAAGGATCATACCTGAGAATCCAAGTTAGGATCCTAAATCATTAACACTTACAATCAAGATAACCAAAACACAAACCTTAGTAAAAGGTTAGGATACAGGATCCTTAACTGTTTAGCTTTGGAAACCTGAAACAGAACATAACTTGGGACTAAGCCAATATAAAAGAAGAGTTAGTAACTGGGGACAAGCCCAACAATCTGGGGACAAGCCCAAAAAACTGGGGACAAGCCCAAAGGATCTTGTGTAAACTGGAGTATGGCCCTCACTGGCGACTATCCAAACTTAGTGACATGAAAATGACAAAACCTTAGCTAACATGAAAACGTTAGAAACCTTAGGAACGGATGTATGGTACGTCTACCATTATACGTAGGATCCTGGATACAACCAGTACAATGAAATTGTCAGCCCCTAAAGCGGGTATTGGTCCCATTGCCTTGAAGTGCACCAAGATCACCGTGCACTACTGGCGAAGGTAGTGGATACCTTAAACTGGGGACAAGCCCAAAACTGGGGATAAACCCAAAAAACTGGGGACAAGCCCAAAAAACTGGGGACAAGCCCATAAAACTTAGGAGACTTCTGTGGATACTTGATCCTCTGTTAAGGATACATCATTCTTCTGCAAAACTCAGAACTAAGTAAAAAGAAAGGGTAAAGGATCCTGGATCCTTTTCCTTGTCATAAAACAAATTAAAGGTTAAATAAATTAGAATCAAATCATTACCAGACTGAGGATCACATATCCTCTAAGGATCCTTGATGTATACCAAATATGAAGATAGCTAAGGATCCTGGATCCTTTCTACATGAAGTATCTCTTCAAGTGGACAGCATTCCAAGCTCTTGGTAGCAAATCACCTTCCATTGTTAATAATCGATATGCCCCTTTTTCCTGCCTCAGCTTCAATAAGATAAGGGCCTTCCCACTTTGGTGCTAACTTACCATCAGCAGGATTCGTGGTATTCTGGAATGCTTTCCTCAACACCATATCACCAACTTGAAACTTTCTGATCCTGACATTTTTGTTATAAGCTCCAGCCATCCTTTGTTGATAACTAGCCATTCTTATCCTTGCCAAATCCCTGAGTTCTTCTATGGTATCCAAGTCTTGAACCAAGTTTTCAGCATTTCCTTCAGGATCACGTAGGCTTGTTCTAGCAGTAGGAACCACCATCTCTGTAGGGATCACTGATTCTGCTCCAAACACTAAAGAAAATGGAGTTTGGCCAGTAGCATTCTTGGGAGTTGTCCTATCAGCCCATAGCACATAAGGTAGCTCTTCTGCCCATTTTCCTTTCTTGTATCCAAGCTTCTTCTTCAAATTGTTGATGATGATCTTGTTGGATGATTCTGTTTGACCATTAGCTTGTGGGTGGACTGGTGTTGATGTTATCATCTTAATCCCCCAGCTGTCACAAAAGTTAGTAGTTCCCAATAAATTGGGATCCATTATCACAAACAATTTCAGAGGGAATACCAAATCTGGTAATAATGTTTCTTTTAATAAAGGATATCACTTCTTTTTCTCTGACTTGAGCGAAGGCTTCAGCTTCTATCCACTTGGAAAAGTAATCAGTCATGGCAAGCATGAACACTTTTACTCCTGGTGCTTTGGGAAGTTTACCAACTATATCCATTCCCCATCTCATGAATGGCCAAGAAGAGGATATAGGATGCAGGAGCTCTGCTGGCTGATGAAGGATATTGCTATATCTCGGACAAGCATCACATTTCTTGGCATAATCCACAGCATCCTTCTTCATAGTAGGCCAATAGTATCCTGTCCTAAGGATCCTTGAGAACAATGCCCTGCCCCCAGTGTGGTTTCCACAATCTCCTTCATGAAAATCCTTTAGAACTTCTTGAATTTCAGGATCCTCGATACACCTTAGATATGGACCTGCAAGAGATCGTTTATATAACATGTTATTTAATATTGTAAATTGAGATACCTTGATTTTGAAAGCTCTGGGGTTTTCTCCTGTAGGGATCTCTCAATGTTGTATATATCTCATGATTGGGAGGATCCAGGATCCTGAATGAGATTATGCATCATTACTAGGTATGACTGCAGAATCCTCTCCTATCTCCATAGCTACATGATCCTCAATAGCAGGAGCCAGGATATGGATAATAGGAATTTTAATATCCTCTGGAATCTTCAATGATGATCCAAGATTGGCCAATGCATCAGCTTCTGCATTCTCTTCCCTAGGTACCTGCGTCAAACTAAAGGAAACAAAAGAGAGTGCCAATTCTTTGACTATCTCTAGATATTTGATCAGTCGTTCGCCTTTAACAACATAAGATCCATTAAAGTGATTAGTAGTTAACAATGAATCCACGTGTACCTCAGGATACATGATCCTCATGTGCTTGGCAATTTGCAAACCAACTATCAAGGCTTCATATTCAGCCTCATTATTAGTAGTTTGAAACTCACAAGCTATTGAGTGGGGTATTATGTCCCCCTATGGCGATTTTAGTAGTATTCCTAGTCCAGTTCCCTTGACATTAGAGGCTCCATCAGTGAAGAGTATCCAAGGATCCTTAGTCTCTTCAAGCTGCTGAACTTCTAACTCAGCTTCTCTTTGTAAGTCACTACTGAAATCTGCCACAAAGTCAGCTAAGGCTTGGGATTTAATGGCAGTCCTTGGTTCATATCTTATATCATAAGCACTAAGCATCACTGCCCATTTGGCCATCCTTCCTGACATTTCAGGTTTCCTAAGAACATTCTTCGTGATCCTTAACAAGTGTTTTGGTCAAAAATTACCGAAGCAATTAAGTGATCAAATTAGTTAAGTGAGGTAGTGTGCTAAGAATGTGTGTTGAAAATATGCTAATTAAGTTGTTTGCAAAAACAGTTTTCAGGATACGGCTCAGGATATTGAGCTGTATCTACGATCAAATAATGAGCAAAAATGTAAAGGGTGAAACGGGATGTACGAGGAAAGCCCTTGATCAATCAAGATCGCCGGCACACAACCTCGGGAGCTGACAATCGCAGCTGCCTTGTTCTTCTTATTACTTCAAATGTCAGGATACAGTGCAGGATATGATGCGGATCAACTAAGTGTTACAATGTGAATTCGATACAAGTGTAAGTGTATTGTGAGTGTTTGCAGCTAGAGAGAAAGAATGTATGAGAGATTGTGTGTTCTTATCTGATCCGATCAATCTATTTATAGTAAAAACAAACTAACTAACTAGCCTATAAATCCGGGATATATGGAATATTCCCTTTGTAAACGTTGTAGTCCACGTCTTCCGGCTTCAACGTCCATAATCTAACTGATTTGCCTGAGTCTTGAGGAGAAGAAGTCCACTTGAACGTTAGAGACTTGCACCTTTTAATCTGCACGTGGGTTAATTAGTTACTACCAGGATATCGTATCAGGATGTTACCAATATCCTGATTCAGTATCCTGGTCACAATAAAACAAACAAAGTCAGAATATTAGTCGGGATATATGAGCAGAAAATCACCCATAACAATTGTCCCCAAAATACATCTGTTGGTATACCAATTCCAACGGATATATTTTAAAGCTTATCTCTTAAATTGAGGTTATTAAACTGAAACAACGGTCAAGATAGCATTATGCAACTTCCAACGCGGTTTTCACTCGATGGATATCTATTACGCCCCTATATCTTCTCTCTTTCTGTTTGAAAACCAAATATCATCAACAAAATCTCCAGGTAATAATTCATTCTTTCTCCATGCCCCGCTAATTTCCTCATTCTACTTCCAATGGCTACCAGAACCCGTTCTCATACCGGCGAATCGACGGAGACCTTCGTTCAGCAAAACCTTCTCAAGAACCCTAAGAAGGAGATCTGTGCCTTCGATAACGCAGATATCGCAGCGTTGAGAGCCTCCGGTGCCTTTCCAGATAGTGCGATTATCAGACCATTCGACCGGTCAGTTCGATCGGACATTTCTTCTGCCGATTGGGTCTGTTTTCCGGCATATCCTTTCTCGCTAGGCCTTCGGTATCCTTTCCCTGAATTCATGATGCAATTTTTTCGAACCACCGGCCTTAGCTTTTCCCAAACAATGCCCATGGTTTGAAGGGTACTGATCGTACTTAACCAAATCAAAAATCTTCACTTTCCCGACCTCTGCATCGAGGATATTCCAACCGCTTACCGTCTCCGATCACACGGCTCCAGTCGGTTTTTACTTTTTTCCACTTCCATTAAATCCCTCATTCTTAAAGCCACCAAAAACGAGAACGGATGGCAATGGAAATTCATCTTCATTAAGCGAGATTCCATCTTCGAGGGTACTAGCCTCCTGGTGGAGTGGTTAACCACCGGTAGGGTTTAGGGTTTTAAGAATATCCCCAAATATCTCTAGGCCTATATCCTGTGCTAATGCTTTTTTTATTTGGCCCTTATGCAGTGAACTTCAAAGAAGTAGCCCCTCCTACTGGAGAATCTGAAAAGAGAATCGAAGTAATTTACCGGTTACCGGAAAGTGATAGGAGCTTTTCCACACACCTCCCAAGTTCCAGTCAATATTCATCATCTGATATGTCTGGTAAGAGTCATTTTGTAAATGATTGATTAGCGTAATATAATGATAGAGTAATAAGGATTTAGAACTTCCCCTTTATGCAGCACCAGCCAAAATTCCAGAAGTTTTTGACCTTGAGGAGTTGGACAGTTACTCCGATCCTGTCCAGGTCAAGAAGGAGCCAAGTCCCAAACCTATTACCTCATCCAAGCCCAGCAGCTCCAAAGCCATCATCATTCCCAATCCTTCGCCAGCTACTAAGCCCCGGAGCTCAAGTTCTCGCAAGAGGAAAGAGACTGATTCACCTGCGACTCCTGAGACGTTCCCCTATGAGAATCATGGGTTTATCGAGGCAAGCGGGTTCATGACTTCCTTTCTTAACCAGGTATAGATCCTTATTCCATATCCTGCACATATATGTCAAACCAATATCTTGATTATTATACAATAATGCCTGTGTTTTTCGGTGTAGGGCCTCGAACGTCTGGTTCATCTGTATGAAGAATCCTGTGGACTCAACAAAATGCTTGAGTCCAAATTGAAGAAAGCCGAGGTCACCATTTCCGACCAAGGTATGATTGCTACTGCTAAATCTCAACATTACCAGGACAAGTTCAAGGCCATGACCCAGGAGCATCAGGCTGCCCTCAAGAAAGCCACTCATGAAGCCCAAGCCCATCTCGATGCCGCCCAGGCCCAACATGAACAAGATATGGCCACTTATCGGGAATGCCTTAAAAGCTCCGTTGTCATCTCCCTTTTTCAGGCCAGGCTAAAAATGGCTTTTGAAGCCAAGGCCCTAGGCTTCGAATGTCCTTCTTGGAACGTCGACGCCTGGGAGTCGAAGCTAAGGGGTCTTGGCGGTAATCCTGTGGAGCATCCTGTTAAATCTGCAGCTGAGGGGCCTTCAAAAGCGATTGAAAAGATAATTGGTGCTGGTG
Source organism: Helianthus tuberosus (assembly GCA_030545235.1). Lineage (NCBI taxonomy): Eukaryota > Viridiplantae > Streptophyta > Magnoliopsida > Asterales > Asteraceae > Helianthus > Helianthus tuberosus. The sequence goes on from CM060411.1 coordinate 93,684,180, forward strand.
ATGAGGCTGAGAAGGACGTTCAAGGTAATCCTGAAGCGTATGCTGGTGAAGACATGATGAATGAAGAAGGTGCTGCCCCTTAAAAGCAGCGAAGCGGGCAGTGATGGATGTTCATACCTAGGCCTGAGCCCATTTTTTTAAACTTGATGGTTTTGTTTGTTTGAACAATTTCATTTCTTGTCTTTTAAACAATTTTCTTTTCCTGCATTAAAACAAAATGATGGCCAGAGGTGGAGGGATCCTGAGTTTCAGGATGAAGCCCTTGGTCATCGGTTAATATGGTTTTATTTCTATAAAGTTTGTTTTGATAACACTTGTTTGACTAGAATACAGTTTTTGTTTTTAACCCAAGTATTATATCCCAAATATTCCAACCAAATATCTTGAAACATATTCCGAAAATACATTTGGAAAATATATCCTGAGAATATATCCTAATTAGGATATTTAAGCTTTTTTCAAAAATAGTTTCAAAAATTTAAATGATTTAAATAAGGTTTATAAAGGAAAGATCATACCAGGAATAGAGTGTAACCCTATTTTCGAACTTCAATCCTTTTGCAATTTTTTCCACAAAGATGTCCCCAGTCCGAGATACTTAGTGCACTAGGTCCAAGTTTGATCCTTTGAGCTTTACACAATTGCCTCAATAGGAATGTCCCCTGTGCATAATGTCTTCAAACACTTAGAAATTTTCTGAGCATCAGTTCCAACTGTTTGAACAGTTCTTGTGTTACAGGGGGTAAACCCTAAAATGTACTGGAGATAAATCCTTAGTATTCTGGGGATAAACCCATAAGTATTCTGGGGAAAATCCCAAATTTTCATGCGCTACAGGCGGGAGTGTATAAACTCTAAGACTTAGAAAGGTGAAAACCTTTAAACCTTAGAGAGTATGAAAATACCCTTTCGCGAGAGAGGGTAATCAATCCTCGTATACCTTTAGGATCCAGGATATAGCCAACAATAACGAAATTGTCAGCCACTTTTACATGGACTGGTCCCGCTATCTTGAACTATCCCTGGATAACTTGTTCTCCAGGTGTGACAACTGTCACTTTTTCGTACATTCCGTACACTAATTGAACAGTAATTTGTGTTTTAAATAACTGTGCATGATCTAGTTTACAAGACGAATGAAATCCTGAATACTGTTATATACATAAAATGGCATTTCATGTTGCAAGACTTACTACATGCAACACGATATAGTTCTAATAATGCACAGAACAGAATTGGCACCATTATCAGACAAACTAAAAAGCTGACGACGTTCAGTACATAGACAGACAATATTTTGAGGTAAGAACTTTAGGATACATGGTGGATAAGAACGAGATTCATGCCAACCCTGCAATCAAGAGCTAAGGAGTTAGAATTGCAATTATGTGACGTTTCTCAACAAAGTCTCGATTGCGCGTCGATGCAACGAGACCACGGCATTGCATACGCGTCACGTTGATTAAAAGACCATGGGAAGAAACCATGATCCAGATACAGTGATTGCGCGCCGCAAATTTGACAACATTACTTGTAAGAAAATGCTGCACGACCTTTACTGATCACAAGGGTTGCAGCACACCGTTGATCGTAAGAACTTAAATATTAACGAAGATAGACTGAGCTACTAAACTATGCAGACTGTATGGACATGTTACGTGCTTGTGTGATAAACTTTGATGAAAAGTTGGAACACTCACTTGCCCTTAGTGTAGTTTTCCTACAACAGTATTTATCACACCGCTGTTTAAACCGCTTCATGTGAAGCCTTAGATGGAACATAATAAGTCGATTTCCCCGTTGTGTTAAACAGAGACCGGAAATAAACAATCTACTAGCCTGAGTTGGTTCAGGAAAATTAGAGGCAAGATCGTTCAGATATGTGATCATATCAAGACAGCCCATGGAATACATAAAGATTACGCCGACGAGCGACAGAAATCATAGAAATTTGAGATAAGAAGTATGGATTTAATGGGAGCCTCGCCTAGAGAAGGCGTGGTGTGATTTGGAAAACGTAAAGGTTGGACCCCCGGTATAGGGATCGGAACCATTGCTCACAAGTTGAAACTTCCAAAAAAATATCAATAGTGATCGCCACACATTCCATGTGTCTAGTCTGACTCAAGGAACAGTCGTTGTTCCCGCGAATAAGATTCACATCAACGAAATTACTATAGAACCTGTTAAGGTTACGGACCAAGAGTCCACAAAACACAGAAAAGACGTAATCAATTTACTTGAGTACGAAAGAATTCATATCATGACCCAGAGTACATGGGAACAGGAAGACAAATTTTAAACATAAGTGACCACATTTGATTCACAACTCCCCTGCGACCGATGGCATCGCTTGAATTTCGGGACAAAATTCTTTTAACGGGGGGAGTCTGTGACAACTGTCACTTTTTCGTACATTCCGTACACTAATTAAACAGTAATTTGTGCTTTAAATAACTGTGCATGATCTAGTTTACAAGACGAATGAAATCCTGAATACTGTTATATACATACAATAGCATTTCATGTTGCAAGACTTACTACATGCAACACGATATAGTTCTAATAATGCACAGAACAGAATTGGCACCATTATCAGACAAACTAAAAAGCTGACGACGTTCAGTACATAGACAGACAATATTTTGAGGCCCAGTATGAGCCAGAGATGACGTATTACACTAGTATAGTGTGTAGGGAAGTAAGGACCACAAAACTGCTTTTCTAGGTGATAGATAAAGTGCCTAAAAACCACATAAAGTGTAGAATTTTGCATAAGTCAGCAAAAATTCAGCATTTTAGCAAGTTTATTATATGCAAAAAATATGGCAAAATGGTCCTGTATGCTTTCCTAAGTATCAGGAATTAAAAGCGTTACAAGAAGGTACACAAAGAACACTAAATGGAATGGTTTGACACTTTAACGAACCGGTATCTAACCGAACAACCGGACATTACCCGGAACCCCAAAATATTGCTAGAAACATTATTTTATTATTTCTTGGCTAGTTATGATCCCTGAACACCCTAACACACTATATAATGTGTCATACACTTAAAACACTAGACTTTACACTTAACCTCCAACTAGTTAACATCATTTACCATCAAAGTTACACATAACCCCCCCCCCTCATATCCACGGTTATGAAGGTGTGGCCCCACCTAGATTTTGTGATCTTACATGATCCACCATAATCTTCATGAGATTTCACTATATCTCATATGATCTTGCCTAGATTGTGAAAGATTTTGTAGTAATTGGATGAAAGTTACACTTGGACCCCCTCCCCCTTGATATTTACGGTCACAATAGACCCACCACCATGCCCCACTAAATTTCATCTTATATTTTATTTGATTTTGCTTGATTGAGTTGCCATGATATTGAGTAGAAATCTTTATAAGTATGGATCATATCTCACAAGATCATTACATTTCATTTCACAATCTACTTCACCACTCCATCTCCCTCATACTCTCTCTCTCTCCCTCTCGGCCCTAGCAAGTGCCGCCACCACCACCACCTTGCAACCACCACCCACTCATTCCAAGCTCACTCCAAGGTGATAGAAGGTGTCTTGTGAAGCTTGAAGCTTGAAGAACTTGAAGAACCTCCATAGCTTTCTTTCACCCACCATTTTCATCATCTTTTTCTCTAGTGATCTTCCCTAGCCTTTGAGCTAGTTGTAAGCTTCTTGTTACTAGTTTTTACTTCTCATTTTGTTGGTTAAAAAGATGTACATTGTTATAAATCACAAGAACACTAATATACTTAAACAAGAATCATGAACATGAAGCTTAAAAATGATGAAATCTTGTTAAAATAATGTTGTTTAAATACATGCATGACACTTGATTGTTGTTTATTTAAGATTGTGATGTTGATCATCATAAGGAGCTTGCTAGATTGTGATTAAACACATGATCTAGCAAGTTAGAGGATGATTATATGTTAACCCAAGAACATCCTCTCTTACAAACATGAACTTGAAAATAAAGCGATTTCTTGAAAAGTAGTAAATAAAGTAAGCTAGTAAACTTATAGATTCAAGATTCATGTATGATTTTCCAAGAAAACCAAGTTCAAAATACGATTTTTAGTAGAACTTGACTCTTACTTAAATGTACACTATTTTTGGTGATAAAATAAGTGTAAGAGCACTTTTATTTACAAGAAGAGTTCAAGAGAATAATTTTTGTAGAATATGTTTACAAGTTGTAAACATCTAAAATTTTCAAGAATGAAGTTTATTAAGAAATAAACACACTTTAAAGGGTAACCAAGTCTATTAAACATGCTACCAAGTTACTACGAGTTTTTGTGAAAGTTCAAAGTTCATGTTGTTATATACATTGTATAATTTTTGCACTTGGGAAGTGTAGTTTGATTATTGATTGTTGGGGTGATTTTTGAAAAGAAAATGATATGCTTATATGGCATGGACACCTCCGTTTTTAGGGGAAACTATGTCAAAATTTTCTATAAATATAAACACTTAGAAAAATATTTTCTAACAAGTATTTACAAGTATGTCTTAAACTATATTTTTCGATATAAACTTTGCCATAATTTTTGTGACAAACATACAAATATTTGAGGTTGGTTTTTATAAATAAAAATGGGTAAACATATATATATTTAGAATATATATACATATTAAGACACTTGTGTGATTATTTGTATGCTTGGTGAAATTGTTATATTATTTTAGGGTAAAATAATATAACTTAACAAAGTGCCATGAAATTTACTATCCAAAACAATACTGTCACAAATATATCTTTGGTAGATATTATTTTAGATACAAGAAAGGAAAATATGATTTTTGTAAATATTACAAAGTTATATCATACTTTGACAAAAGGGAAAATATTATTTTGGGAAAGTTAAAATGTATTTTCTTAGTATATTTAGAAAATATATGATTTTTGGGAAAAATATATATTTTCTTGAAATACATTATTCTGGAAACTAAATACGAGAATACAAATACACATGTATGAAATACTCCCATCCTTGGGAAGGAAATACGAAAATAAATACTTGAGAAGTATTATAACTTTGGATAATGTTAAAGACATAAAGGAAACGTAACTCAAAACATGAATACTAAGACAAGGCACGGCCCACTCATCTAATAGACCCTAGCACATTGTAGGTAGTCGTGTTTGCTGACGAGATTTGAGTTACGAGTACTGAAGACGCAAAACAGTGAGTTCATGCTCCCCCTTTTCTTTTAACTGTTTTCGGTTTTATAACTCTCGGGGGTGGAATACATGTTACGAATGCTTAAACGGTATAAAATGCCTCTGAAATACTAGATCATGTGAGCATAGACTAGATATTGAAATGCCATTAATACTTAATTAGGGACGAGGGTTAGATCTAACGGGTACGGCCGAGCCCCACTCATGGTCACAACTAGTACCAAGCAGTGCTTCGGTGTCCCAGTCGAGGGAAATTGACATAGTCAAGGTAAATTGACATAGTCGAAGGGAAATTCGACATAGTCGAGGGAAATCGACATAGTCGAGGGAAAATCGACAAGGGTATAAGCCTACTAGTGCTCCCTATGTCCTCACATGCCTTAAAGTCCTTGTAAAACAATTATGTTCATACACGCTTTTCATACCTGTTTACAAAGGAGTCTCTCAAAGATTTACAAGATTACAGTACTCACACAAAATGTATGAACTCGCTCAACTTTTGTTGATGTTTTCCAAAATTACATGTATTTCAGGTGATAGGTTGGATCTTGGGCGCGGGTGTTGTAACTAGAAGTAGACTTCAAGTTTAGATGTCATCTATTTTTATTGGTTTGTAACCTAGCCGAAGGTTGTGTTTTAAAACTTAAATAACCAGTGTTTGTAATACTCAAATTTTATGAATGGATGAACATCGTTTTAATCATGTAGTTGTTTATTATGATTGAATGCAATGATATTAAACCAGTCACACATCATACGCTTCTGCAAAAGTCAGGGTGTGACAGTTTGGTATCAGAGCTTCGATTGTAGTGAACTAGGATTCCTTCTCGAGTCTAGACTACAATCACTAGAGTTCTCTCACAAAAAACATTTTACAAAAAGGTTTTTCATTGCATTCACGTAAGCGTCAAGATCCACGAGTCAAACACTTTTCAAAGAAGAGACAAGGCAAGGACATTAGTAGGGAATACCCCAAAATAAGGTGCCAACTAAGGCATAGTCTACACGAGTTAGGCTTGCCAAAGACAAAATGACCCCCCAAAGGATAAACGAGAGTTATACGTGATATGAGACATCAAATTGCCTGCTTATGCTAAGTAATATACTTGTCTATTGATATATATACATACGAATAAGTGTACGAAATGATTATTGACGTGAATAAGATACTTTCGACTCCGACTCCTATTATTGTACTTACCCGCATGATGAAGCTATCAACCTCGCACTCATTGCAAAGCTGATGGCTGGAGTGATTACCAAACGAGATTCTGAGCTTGCTTCCTGTAACAACTCTCATCAAAAAGTACTATTTATTATTTTAATTATCTAATTAGGAAACCCTAATTAAGAAACCCAAGTGATTCTGTATAATCCCTAAAATTTTCAGAACATTTGGAATCAGGATTAGGGCCCCCTAAAACTCAAGGGGGGTAAACCCTAACTAACGATTATCTCTAAAAATGTGCTGTCAACAACGAGAATTAACGAACTATCAACTCAGCAGGCCTATACTAGTGACAAGGCTACCCTAGGCTAGGTTGACACCCCAGGCGAGTCGCGACAGAAGTCACGACACCTTCCGCGACACGCGGGGGGAACAAATTTCCAGTATAAATACCTGGGTTTGGGACTTGAACTGTTTGCATGTTACGACGATAAAATTCTTTACGTACACTCACTTAGACGCTGTTTACTACAAAAAAAACACACACTGATCACAAAGTGCTGTCGCAATTCAGGGTATTAATTCGATCGCTGTTACGATTCATTTTCCGATCGATCAATATACTCAATGGATGTTTAAGTGCTGCCCACATTAGGGTTTATACTTTGTCATTCGTTGTGAATCCGATGGATGTTTAAGTGATTATACTTTGTCATTCGTTGTGAATCCGATGGATGTTTAAGTATCGCACTTTGTCATTCGTTGTAAAGATTGATCTCGTGAGTTATCGTAAATACCATATTAATTTACTAACCATATTGTGTAATTTAGGATAAAAAGGCTAATCAGTAGATTAGGCTCTGCTCAAATTGGCAATGTGAGTCATTCTCTTTTTATCAAATCTATTTACAAAAGCATGTTTATTTCAAAGTTATAATTACAGTGATTAAGTATATGTAATCACCAAGTTACAGCCGGTATGTGGGGTTTTGTATACATTACTTGATAATCTTCATCATTGGACAACGAGTTAGCCAATGGATGATATGACCATAGTCACAGACACCATTGGACGGAAGGGCCAATGGGTCGAGTGACAAATACTGTGGGTAGTTGGTTTGATATTTGGAAACATTGTAATCTCTCTTAATACTGTGAATTATAACAAAAGAGTCATTTTAGTAAAATGAATGATTCACTCAGTATTTCCCGCTGACAAAACCTTTTTCAAACATGTTTCAGGTGATCTGTTGTGATCCAGGAAAAGTGCCGCGAAGCACTATCAGCTTAAGGAAGTGGCTCAGTATAAAATAAAGAAACATGTTTTGTAAAATAAGAGATTTCTTCGTGAAATCTCAAGATTGTAAATTACCGGGTTTTATCCCGAATTGTGAAATAAAATAATCGGGAAATATTTCAGTTTTTAAAAATGATCCTGAAGAAACTTCCGCTGTTAAACTCACTTAATTTAATACCACGGGATTTCTGTCCCGCGGCTCCTGAAATGATTAAAACCGGGTCGGGGGCCGTGACAGAAATAAGGTGGTATCAGAGCCACTGATCTAAGCCTATTAAGTATTTAGAAATACTTAATTTTACTGATTACCAATTATGTGACTATGTGTTTTATTAACTGATTATTTGTTAGTTACAGTATGGGTAAACAAAAGCTGTCAAACATCTATCTCAAACTAGATAGGTCATCCAACGAGAAAGGAAGTTCATCCCAAACAAAACCTTATGTAATTCCTGAAGAAGGAATATTTGTGCGAAAGGCAAATTATGAAGAACCACTTTCTCCGGATAAAAGAAATTTGATTATTAGGAAAAGTAAGGAGAAAATAAAGAAAATCCGAGAGAAGAAAGTTAAAAAGGAAACCCAGGAATTAAACAGTAAGACACCCTGGGAGGACAAATTAGATGAGAAATGGGCAGATTTGTATATACTAGCCACAGTAGCAGAAAATGCAAATCTCTAAATATTTAACTCAAGTTTTAGCACCTTTATTTAATTACAATCTAGAAACCCTATACAGTAAATAAATAAGTTCACAGGAAATTGTAGCATATTTTAATTGTCGGTTGTTTTATGTATGGTATGCAATAATATTTAAAGGTTATCCATAAAAAAAAAATTTATTTTATTTTAACATTTGGTATGTGTTTTGCATATATGCTAAACAGCATGAATGAGATATCCGAAGCTTTAGACAATCTTAACCTCTATCCTGTTAAGATAGAAGTTTCTGAAGAGTTCACTGGTTACTTCGCTAACAAAGAAGAACCCATAGAATTTCAATCCAAACCACTGGCAAAACCAAAACCAAAGAAAAGAAGGAGATACGTGTGGGGAAGTCGTATCCGTAAGAAAAAGTCAGCACCAAGAAAGGTTACCAAAACTAAAAATCCAAAAGACAAAGGGAAAGGGGTAGAAATTGAGGAAAATGTTAATCAAGTAGAGATAGAAGCTGAGAAGAATGTTAAACAACCAGAAAGAGAAGTCGGAGAGAGTTCTGGACTAAAACAGAAAATGACTCCCTGGGAAATTTTAGATCATAAATTAGTAATAAGTGACCTCATTGGACCTGCCGACGGAAACCTTGAACCAGCCAATCCAAACCTTATATTCACTGAAGAAGATCTTTTTAGCTACCCACTAGAAGCTCCAATTCCAATCAATCTGGAACCTGCTATTCCAGATCCTATTGTCCAACCTCAACCACTACCAGTAGAATTAGATGAATGGTGGACAACTGATTGGCAATACCAAAATCTTTTAAACAATCCTGATACATTTTTCCCACAAGTTGACCCAGAACCTCCACTATACCCAGCTATGAGTTCGGAGAATCTGACTGAACTTCGTATCTGGGGGAAGAGTTAATTACTGCAGGAAATAGGATTAGGGACGTTGGAGAAAGAATTACTTGGAAGTACGATGAAAGGGAGCGTAACTTTTAAAAGAAATTAGCTGATCAGATAATGGGAGTTTGCAGGAATAGTTGTTAATAAATAATCATAATAACTAGTATGTGTAATAAATTAACAATAAAACGTTGTATGATAATCGTGTGTACGAGGCATTCATATAATATATAAAAATGAAACTCGGGAAATTGATAACTTTTGGTTATACATGTTAATGTGATTACGTGCAAACTATGTTATTATATTGTATTTTTTTTTACTAATTAGTTATATAAAATTTATTATCAGATGGCAAACGTTGGTAATGAACCAGTAAATGAGGTTAATCAGTCTGAACAACATCCAGGAGATCAATATATGACTAGGCAAGATATCGTAAATATCGTTGCTCAAGGGATAGCCAATGCTATTCCAACATTTGTTGCTGCTATTAAGAATCCAATCGAACCACAACAAATCGTTCCTAGTAAACGAATTTCTGAAGATAACTTCAGTAATAGTGTAAATGGAGGCAATGATCATGTTAATTATAATGAGGAACCACATCAAGCTCCATTTCCTAAGAAAATGAAAGCTGCAACACCTGGTTGCACTTTCAAAGAATTTCTTGCTTGTAAACCCATTGAGTTTGCAGGCAATGAAGGAGCGACTGTGTCATTACGCTGGTTAGAGAAAACAGAGGCAGTAATTGCCATAAGTAAATGTGCTAAAGATGATCAGGTCATGTACGCATCAAATCTCTTCAAAGAAGGAGCACTCGAATGGTGGAACACTGTGTTACAAGCCAAAGGAAGAATAATAGCTTACGCCATGAATTGGGAAGAATTTAAGGGTCTTGTAGAAAGAAAATTCTGTCCCGAATATGAAAAAGAGCAAATGACAAACAAGTTCCTAACTCACCGTATGATAGGTGTAGATTGTCGCGGTTACACTTCGACATTCTTTGAATATGCTAGAGTGGTACCAACACTGGCTTCGCCAGAACCGGTACTCATTTCTCGCTACATTTGGGGACTGATTAGTGAAATCCGCAATATCGTTAAAGCTGCGAGACCTCGCACTATTGACGATGCTGTGGAATTAGCTAACACCCTAACCGATGAACTGGTGCGCACAAGAGATGAAGACAGAAAGAAAGAACTGGCTCAGAAAATTACCCAGGGATTTCGTACGGGTAATAATAACAGCTTCAAGAAAAGAGGAACAGGGCAATCTTCAAATCCACCGTTCTGCAGGAATTGCAAAAGGAAACATTTTGGAAGATGTGATGTAACCTGTAATTTTTGTAAAATGGTCGGACATCGTGAAGAAAACTGCAGAAAGAAAACAATAGTCTGCTATAACTGTGGAGAAAAGGGACATGTTAAACCAGAATGTCCTAAATTGGCAAAGCCAGCAGACAACAAAGCCAAGATAGCAGATGGAGCTACTAAGAAGAATGCTCGCGCATTCCAGCTGACTACTCAAGAAGCCGAGATAATTCCAGATGTGATAGCCGGTACGTTCTTAGTTCACAACGTATATGCAAAAGTATTATTTGACTCTGGTGCAAACCAAAGTTTTATCAATACTTCATTCTGCCAAGCTCTTAATATACCTTTAACCAACATTAGGCAGATTTTTACCGTCGAAACGGCTGATGGGAATTCAGTTAGAATAAATAAGGTTTTGCAAAATGTAGAAATAGAACTTTTAGGTCATAAATTCTTTGCAACCTTATTACCTATGAAATTAGCCGAATTTGATGTTGTGTTAGGAATGGATTGGTTAGTAGCCAACCATGCTCGCATCCTTTGTGATAAGAATTCTATAGAAATTCAAGCACCTACCAGAGAAGTAATTATGATTACAGGAGATAAACCACGTAAGCCTATGAAGTTCATATCAGTAATGAAAGCTGCTAGTTATGAACGAAAGCAAGGAATAGTGTATATGATTTCGGTGATCATTAGCACTAAGGGTAAGGAACTTAAGGAAATTCCTGTAGTCTCAGAATACTCAGATGTATTCCCAGAAGAATTACCCGGATTACCACCTGATTGGGAGGTAGAATTTAGAATTCATCTAATCCCAGGAACTACACCGATAGCTAAGGCACCTTATCGGTTAGCACCCACAGAAATGTTAGAACTGAAAAAGCAATTAGATGAATTACTAAGTAAAGGATTCATACAACCTAGTTCATCCCCTTGGGGAGCACCAGTGTTGTTTGTAAAGAAGAAGGATGGTTCAATGAGAATGTGTATCGATTATAGAGAATTGAATAAGGTTACAATTAAGAATCGATACCCATTACCTAGGATTGATGATCTATTCGATCAACTTCAAGGAGCTCGATATTTTTCTAAGATAGACTTACGCTCCGGATATCATCAATTAAAGGTACAAGAAGAAGACATACCTAAAACTGCTTTTAGAACTAGGTATGGTCATTACGAGTTTACAGTCATGCCCTTTGGGTTAACAAATGCACCTGCAGCATTTATGGACATGATGAATAGGATCTGTAAACCGTATTTGGATAAATTTGTAATTGTTTTCATAGACGATATACTTATTTATTCAAAAAGTCAGGATGAACATTGTCAGCACTTGCATACACTCTTAACTTTGTTAAGAAAAGAAAAGTTGTACGCCAAATTCTCAAAATGCGAATTTTGGTTAAAGGAAGTACAATTCCTAGGACACATGGTGAATCATAAAGGTATTCACGTAGATCCTGCTAAGATAGAAGCAATTACCAATTGGAAGGTTCCACAAACCGCAATGGAAATTAGAAGTTTTATAGGTTTAGCTGGGTACTATAGACGATTTATTAAGGATTTTTCCAAAATAGCCGTACCATTAACTAAGTTAACCTGTAAAGCCATTAAGTTTGAATGGGGATTAAAGCAAGAAGAAGCCTTTAGGATTTTGAAACATAAATTAACCAATGCTCCAATCTTAGCCTTACCAGAAGGAACTGAAGATTTTGAAGTATATTGTGATGCTTCAAAACTAGGATTTGGATGTGTGCTTATGCAACGCAAAAAGGTAATTGCATATGCTTCAAGGCAATTGAAAAAGCACGAAGAAAACTATACGACTCATGATTTAGAATTAGGAGCCGTAATTTTTGCCCTTAAGATTTGGAGACATTATCTGTATGGAAGTAAATTCACTGTTTATACAGATCATAAAAGTTTAAGATATATATTTGGGCAAAAAGAGTTAAACATGAGGCAAAGAATATGGATGGAAATCCTAAGTGACTACGACTGTGATATTCAGTATCATGAAGGAAAGGCAAATGTAGTTGCAGATGCCTTAAGTCGTAAGTATTATGAAAAACAACGACGGGTTCGTGCTCTCAGATTAAATCTACAAATAGATTTAATGGAACAATTGAAGAATGTTCAAACTACAGCAATCAAGGATGATGCTGAAGGAATGAAAGGACGAATAAAAGAATTAGAACAAGGAGAAGATGGAATTTGGAGATTCCACAAAAGTAGAATTTGGGTACCTAAGCAGGGAAACTTAAGACCTAAGATTTTAGAAGAAGCTCATAAATCTAGGTATACTATGCACCCAGGAAACAATAAAATGTACCAAGATTTAAGAAAGAACTTTTGGTGGATAGGAATGAAAAAGGATATAGCCCAATATGTTTCTAAATGTCTCACTTGTTCACAAGTTAAGGCAGAACATCAGAAACCCTCAGGGTTACTACAACAATTAGAAATGCCAGTATGGAAATGGGAACTTATAACAATGGATTTTGTTACTAGTTACCCAAAACCAGAAAAGGTAATGATGCGATTTGGGTAATTGTGGATCGATTAACCAAATCAGCTCACTTTCTACCTATGAAAGAAACCTTTAGCATGGAAAGACTGGCTAAATTGTATGTAGATGAAGTTGTATCCTTACATGGAGTTCCACTCTCCATTGTTTCGGATAGAGATAGTCGTTTTACTTCTCATTTCTGGAAAAGTTTCCAGCAAGCCATGGGAACTCGACTAAACCTAAGCACGGCATATCATCCACAAACGGACGGACAAAGTGAAAGAACGATCCAAACTCTAGAAGACATGCTCCGAGCATGTGTAATAGATTTTGGTGGAAATTGGGACGATCACTTACCATTAATTGAATTCTCCTATAATAATAGTTATCATTCGAGCATTGAAACTGCTCCATTTGAAGCACTATATGGAAGAAAATGCAGAACTCCAGTTTGTTGGGCAGAAATAGGAGAAAATCAATTATCAGGTCCAGAGATTGTGCAAGAGACGACTGACAAGATTACTCAAATCAAAGAAAGATTAAAGACGGCTAGAGATCGTCAGAAGAGTTATGCAGATAATAGATGCAAGCCGTTAGAATTCCAAATTGGAGACAGAGTATTATTGAAAGTTTCTCCTTGGAAAGGAGTTGTTAGATTCGGTAAGAAAGGAAAACTAAGTCCCAGATACGTAGGACCATTTCCGGTGATCCAACGTATAGGACCAGTAGCTTATCGTTTACAACTACCAGAAGAATTAGCTGGAGTACATGATGTATTTCATGTATCCAATCTCAAGAAATGTCTATCAGACGAATCACTAGTAGTACCTCTTCGAGATATCGAGGTAAACAAAAAGCTGAAATTTGTGGAGAAACCTCTTCAAATTGAGGATCGAAAGATCAAGTTTCTCAAACATAAACGACTAGTTTTAGCCAAAGTTAGATGGGATTCAAAGAGAGGAGCTGAATACACTTGGGAGCTGGAATCAGAAATGAAGCAAAAGTATCCTCATTTATTTCAGTAAATCTCGAGGACGAGATTTTTATTAAGGTGAGGAGAATGTAACAACTCTCATCAAAATGTACTATTTATTATTTTAATTATCTAATTAGGAAACCCTAATTAAGAAACCCAAGTGATTCTGTATAATCCCTAAAATTTTCAGAACATTTGGAATCAGGATTAGGGCCCCATAAAACTCAAGGGGGGTAAACCCTAACTAACGATTATCTCTAAAAATGTGCTGTCAACAACGAGAATTAACGAACTATCAACTCAGCAGGCCTATACTAGTGACAAGGCTACCCTAGGCTAGGTCGACACCCCAGGCGAGTCGCGACAGAAGTCACGACACCTTTCGCGACACGCGGGGGGAACAAATTTCCAGTATAAATACCTGGGTTTGGGACTTGAACTGTTTGCATGTTACGATGATAAAATTCTTTACGTACACTCACTTAGACGCTGTTTACTACAAAAAAAAACACACACTGATCACAAAGTGCTGTCGCAATTCAGGGTATTAATTCGATCGCTGTTACGATTCATTTTCCGATCGATCAATATACTCAATGGATGTTTAAGTGCTGCCCACATTAGGGTTTATACTTTGTCATTCGTTGTGAATCCGATGGATGTTTAAGTGATTACACTTTGTCATTCGTTGTGAATCCGATGGATGTTTAAGTATCGCACTTTGTCATTCGTTGTAAAGATTGATCTCGTGAGTTATTGTAAATACCATATTAATTTACTAACCATATTGTGTAATTTAGGTTAAAAAGGCTAATCAGTAGATTAGGCTCTGCTCAAATTGGCAATGTGAGTCATTCTCTTTTTATCAAATCTATTTACAAAAGCATGTTTATTTCAAAGTTATAATTACAGTGATTAAGTATATGTAATCACCAAGTTACAGCCGGTATGTGGGGTTTTGTATACATTACTTGATAATCTTCATCATTGGACAACGAGTTAGCCAATGGATGATATGACCATAGTCACAGACACCATTGGACGGAAGGGCCAATAGGTCGAGTGACAAATACTGTGGGTAGTTGGTTTGATATTTGGAAACATTGTAATCTCTCTTAATACTGTGAATTATAACAAAAGAGTCATTTTAGTAAAATGAATGATTCACTCAGTATTTCCCGCTGACAAAACCTTTTTCAAACATGTTTCAGGTGATCTGTTGTGATCCAGGAAAAGTGCCGCGAAGCACTATCAGCTTAAGGAAGTGGCTCAGTATAAAATAAAGAAACATGTTTTGTAAAATAAGAGATTTCTTCGTGAAATCTCAAGATTGTAAATTACCGGGTTTTATCCCGAATTGTGAAATAAAATAATCGGGAAATATTTCAGTTTTTAAAAATGATCCTGAAGAAACTTCCGCTGTTAAACTCACTTAATTTAATACCATGGGATTTCTGTCCCGCGGCTCCTGAAACGGTTAAAACCGGGTCGGGGGCCGTGACACTTCCTTAGGAAATGGCTGCTCTTCTCTCTCGATCGGGAAGGTGCCTGACTACGGTAGTGACGGCGAGGCAGAGGCGGCAACCTTGAACAAATTCTTAATCAGCGGGACGAGGCCCCTGCGGCTTTTGTGAAGTGAGATTGACGACATACTTGACCAGAAAAGGAAGATGAAGTATTCATCTTGAAGGTGCCCCTCCAACTACTAGGAATTCTCCTTATTCCTATTTCATTTAATCATCGTGCCTATCCGCGCGTAATGATAACGAGCGTTAGCGCGTGGACCACCGCAATGGTCCTTTCCATGTCAGAGGTATAGGGACAGTAGTGACCCCTCCTTGGTTGATCATCTGCTTGGACGAGGGAAAATTGGGGTAATTGTGCAAGATAATTTATTATTACGGGGGCCCACGTAATAACGTCTTGTAGTGCATGGAAATCCTGGTGGACTCTACGGGTCAAGTTAATGATCACCATCCCTCCAAAAATAATCTATAGGTGTTCACACCTTCATCTGGTAGAACAATACATAGACCATTGCTTTAGCACTTTATAAAGTAGGAAACCTGTCTTTGCCTACTTCGTGTCTGACACTTCTACCCGTGTACGAGACGTTTGAGAACCGATATTTAAGCAAGTGAAGATGGATAACATTCGGAAGGATTCAGTGACGTTACACTCTCTACATGAACAACCCCATCTCTGGGAAATATACACAACAGTAAAGCTAAAGACCTAAGAAAACCAATGTAGCAGGAAATAACTGGAACTTGTGACCAAGGTAATGTAACCTCGGGTTCATTTGGTCACAAACAATAAGCCAAGTTGCCAAGCCTATGTGAAGGCTCAGTAATTGTTTCCTCGCTCATACATTGTTGATTATATATGCATGTGATATTGGGTGATTACATGTTTGCTTATGGTGCTATGTACCTCATAGACAATTATGGAATGTTGTCTAACTTACCTCATACCTTTTGACAGAAGAGAATGCCGCCCAGACGTGACACAAAAACCAGTACGTTACCAAGGACAGAAGCCGAGCTTCAAGAACGTATCTCACAGGAAATTGCACGACATGAAGCCCTCCACTCTAAACACAGCGGTGGCACTTCCGGAAATAACCCTCCAACTGGCTGCACCTATAAACGATTCCTGGACTGCAAGCCATTGAATTTTGATGGCACAGGAGGTGCCGTTGCATTTGTTCGTTGGGTAGAAAAGACTGACTCCATTCTAAGAATGAGTAACTGTTCACCCCAGCAGAGTGTTACCTTTATCTCAGGGTTGTTTTTGGATGGCGCACTCTGCTGGTGGAACCTTCAGGTTCAGACCCTTGGTGTAGATGCTGCCTATGCACTGAGCTGGGACGAGCTCAAGGAAATGATGGAGAAGAAATATTGTTCTAGGGCTGAAATCCAGAAGCTTGAGGTGGAGTTCTGGAATCTGAAAATGGAAGGACCGAAGATTTCTGAGTACGTCCAGCGATTTCACGACTTGTCTAGGGTCGTCCCCTACTTAGTCAAGCCGGAATTTAAGAGGATTGAGCGATTCATTTAGGGACTTGCACCTCAAATTAGGAGTATGGTTACTACCTTAAAGCCCTCAACCATCGCAGAGGCTATCGATTTGAGTGTCACTCTTACTGAAGAAGCTCTACGCGTGGGAAAATTCTCGGAATTTGAGGATAACAAGAAAGAGACTCATGTGGAGTCATCATGCCACAAAAAGAGGAAGTCTTCAAACCTAAAGTCAAGCACCCAAGTCAGCTATGGAAGCTCTAAGGCAAACAAAAGAAAGGAAGTGAACCCGCCGCATGGCAGGAAAGCTTATGGAGCCACTAATAAGGCTGGTGATAAGGTTTACTTGGGGACTAAGCCAAGGTGTGAGGAATGCAATTTTTACCATGAAGGTCAATGTTTGAGGCCTAAGTGTGGAAAGTGTGGAAAGGAAGGGCATAGCAAGGATGCCTGTTGGGCGAAGGATCCAGATGGAAGAGATAATGGTAGAGTACCAGGTTGCTACAGATGTGGTGAAGCAGGGCACTTTAGGAAAGATTGCCCTAGGAAGAAACAAGCAAGGAAGGGTTTTCACGATCGAAGCTCGTGAAGCACGCCAGGATCCAGATGCGGTTACGGGTATGTTCCCTATTAACCAACCTTATGCATCTATTTTTGATTAATACTGGCATCAACTTTAACCTTGCATGCTTAGAACTTAAGAAACTGCTTGGCCTAGTTTCGGGTAAAATAGACGTCCCGTATGCTTTAGAAATGGGCATATAGAAGACTAGTTTAAGCAGATGAAGCAATTAAGGATTATATTTTGGGACTCAGAAGGCCGGAACCTTCTGTTACCATTAACTTGGGAAGTCACGATATGATAGTCAGCATGGATTGGATATCCAAGTATAGAGTTGAAGTCGTTCGATATAAGGAAAATCAATCGCATCCCTCTTGCGAATAATGAAACATTTATAGTGCACAACCTTCTTGCAATAGTTGCAAGGGTACTAGATCGTGGGTCTGCGACATCTCTCATTGGTCGAAGAGACACAGAAGCGCCTCCGAGTAGACCGCATAGCCTTCCTAGCTCATGTTGCCGATAAGGAGACCTAGGAGCTGGAGCTAGAAGATAACCCCGTGGTGGAGGAATTCCCAGAAGCCTTTCCTGAAGACTTGCCAGGAATACCCCCCCCCCCCCACACACAATGACAAGAGAAGTTTAAGATGAACCTCGTGCCAGAAGCGGCACCAGTGACAAAATGACGCCTTACCGACTAGCTTCGTCCACAAAGCATGAGCCTCCGATATAACTGCAAGAGCTGCTAGATAGAGGAAATTAAGGACATGACACCCTTAGTTAAGGACACGAGTCCTCAACTGTGAATACAAGATGGAAATGCCCCTAAAACGACCTTTAGGACTCGCCTTGAGCATTACGAGTTCCTTGTCGTACCATTTGACTTAACACATGCATCGACAATATTCATGGACCTCATGAAACGAACGTGTAAGCCATACCTGGGTAGATCATGATTATATTTATTGACTACCTTCTTATATGGCCAACGACCAAGGAAGGTCGTGAGCAACAGCTGCAATTTACCTTGCAACTCTTAAAGAAAGAACAGTTATGTGCTAAGATGTCAAAAAGCGGATTTCAAATTCACGAGGTAAGAACTTTAGGATACATGGTGGATAAGAACGAGATTCATGCCAACCCTGCAATCAAGAGCTAAGGAGTTAGAATTGCAATTATGTGACGTTTCTCAACAAAGTCTCGATTGCGCGTTGATGCAACGAGACCACGGCATTGCATACGCGTCACGTTGATTAGAAGACCATGGGAAGAAACCATGATCCAGATACAGTGATTGCGCGCCGCAAATTTGACAACATTACTTGTAAGCAAACGCTGCACGACCTTTACTGATCACAAGGGTTGCAGCACACCGTTGATCGTAAGAACTTAAATATTAATGAAGATGGACTGAGCTACTAAACGATGCAGACTGTATGGACATGTTACGTGCTTGTGTGATAAACTTTGATGAAAATTTGGAACACTCGCTTGCCCTTAGTGGAGTTTTCCTACAACAATATTTATCACAACGCTGTTTAAACCGCTTCGTGTGAAGCCTTAGATGGAACATAATAAGTCGATTACCCCATTGTGTTAAACGGAGACCGGAAATAAACAATCTACTGGCCCGAGTTGGTTCAGGAAAATTAGAGGCAAGATCGTTCAGATATGTGATCATATCAAGACAGCCCATGGAATACATAACGATTGCGCCGACGAGCGACAGAAATCATAGAAATTTGAGATAAGAAGTATGGCTTTAATGGGAGCCTCGCCTAGAGAAGGCGTGGTGTGATTTGGAAAACGTAAAGGTTGGACCCCCGGTGTAGGGATCGAAACCATTACTCACAAGTTGAAACTTCCAAAAAAATATCAATAGTGATCGCGACACATTCCATGTGTCTAGTCTTTAGAGGAGTCTGACTCAAGGAACAGTCGTTGTTCCCACGAATAAGATTCACGTCAACGAAATTACTATAGAACCTGTTAAGGTTACGGACCAAGAGTCCACAAAACACAGAAAAGACGTAATCGATTTACTTGAGTACGATAGAATTCATATCATGACCCAGAGTACATGGGAACAGGAAGACAAATTTTAAACATAAGTGACCACATTTGATTCACAACTCCCCTGCGACCGATGGCATCGCTTGAATTTCGGGACGAAATTCTTTTAACGGGGGGAGTCTGTGACAACTGTCACTTTTTCGTACATTTCGTACACTAATTGAACAGTAATTTGTGCTTTAAATAACTGTGTATGATCTAGTTTACAAGACGAATGAAATCCTGAATACTGTTATATACATACAATGGCATTTCATGTTGCAAGACTTACTACATGCAACACGATATAGTTCTAATAATGCACAGAACAGAATTGGCACCATTATCAGACAAACTAAAAAGCTGACGACGTTCAGTACATAGACAGACAATATTTTGAGGACCAGTATGAGCTAGAGATGACGTATTACACTAGTATAGCGTGTAGGGAAGTAAGGACCACAAAACAGCTTTTCTAGGTGATAGATAAAGTGCCTAAAAACCACATAAAGTGCAGAATTCTGCATAAGTCAGCAAAAATTCAGCATTTTAACAAGTTTATTATATGCAAAAATATGGCAAAATGGTCCTGTATGCTTTCCTAAGTATCGGGAATTAAAAGCGTTACAAGAAGGTACATAAAGAACACTAAATGGAATGGTTTGACACTTTAACGAACCGGTATCTAACCGAACAACCGGACATTACCCGGAACCCCAAAATATTGCTAGAAACATTGTTTTATTATTTCTTGGCTAGTTATGATCCCTGAACACCCTAACACACTATATAATGTGTCATACACTTAAAACACTAGACTTTACACTTAACCTCCAACTAGTTAACATCATTTACCATCAAAGTTACACATAACCCCCCCCCCCCTCATATCCACGGTTATGAAGGTGTGGCCCCACCTAGATTTTGTGATCTTACATGATCCACCATAATCTTCATGAGATTTCACTATATCTCATATGATCTTGCCTAGATTGTGAAAGATTTTGTAGTAATTGGATGAAAGTTACACTTGGACCCCCTCCCCCTTGATATTTACGGTCACAATGGACCCACCACCATGGCCCACTAAATTTCATCCTATATTTTATTTGATTTTGCTTGATTGAGTTGCCATGATATTGAGTAGAAATCTTTATAAGTATGGATCGTATCTCACAAGATCATTACATTTCATTTCACAATCTACTTCACCACTCCATCTCCCTCATACTCTCTCTCTCTCCCTCTCGGCCCTAGCAAGTGCCGCCACCACCACCACCTTGCAACCACCACCCACTCATTCCAAGCTCACTCCAAGGTGATAGAAGGTGTCTTGTGAAGCTTGAAGCTTCAAGAACTTGAAGAACCTCCATAGCTTGCTTTCACCCACCATTTTCATCATCTTTTTCTCTAGTGATCTTCCCTAGCCTTTGAGCTAGTTGTAAGCTTCTTGTTACTAGTTTTTACTTCTCATTTTGTTGGTTAAATAGATGTACATTGTTATAAATCACAAGAACACTAAAATACTTAAACAAGAATCATGAACATGAAGCTTAAAAAAAATGAAATCTTGTTAAAATAATGTTGTTTAAATACATGCATGACACTTGATTGTTGTTTATTTAAGATTGTGATTAAACACATGATCTAGCAAGTTAGAGGATGATTATATGTTAACCCAAGAAGAATATCCTCTCTTACAAACATGAACTTGAAAATAAAGCGATTTCTTGAAAAGTAATAAATAAAGTAAGCTAGTAAACTTATAGATTCAAGATTCATGTATGATTTTCCAAGAAAACCAAGTTCAAAATATGATTTTTAGTAGAACTTGACTCTTACTTAAATGTACACTATTTTTGGTGATAAAATAAGTGTAAGAGCACTTTTATTTACATGAAGAGTTCAAGAGAATAATTTTTGTAGAATATGTTTACAAGTTGTAAACATCTAAAATTTTCAAGAATGAAGTTTATTAAGAAATAAACACACTTTAAAGGGTAACCAAGTCTATTAAACATGCTACCAAGTTACTACGAGTTTTTGTGAAAGTTCAAAGTTCATGTTGTTATATACATTGTATAATTTTTGCACTTGGGAAGTGTAGTTTGATTATTGATTGTTGGGATGATTTTTGAAAAGAAAATGATATGCTTATATGGCATGGACACCTCCGTTTTTAGGGGAAACTATGGCAAAATTTTCTATAAATATAAACACTTAGAAAAATATTTTCTAACAAGTATTTACAAGTATGTCTTAAACTATATTTTTCGATATAAACTTTGCCATAATTTTTGTGACAAACATACAAATATTTGAGGTTGGTTTTTATAAATAAAAATGGGTAAACATATATATATTTAGAATATATATATACATATTAAGACACTTGTGTGATTATTTGTATGCTTGGTGAAATGGTTATATTATTTTAGGGTAAAATAATATAACTTAACAAAGTGCCATGAAATTTACTATCCAAAACAATACTGTCACAAATATATCTTTGGTAGATATTATTTTAGATACAAGAAAGGAAAATATGATTTTTGTAAATATTACAAAGTTATATCATACTTTGACAAAAGGGAAAATATTATTTTGGGAAAGTTAAAATGTATTTTCTTAGTATATTTAGAAAATATATGATTTTTGGGAAAAATATATATTTTCTTGAAATACATTATTCTGGAAACTAAATACGAGAATACAAATACACATGTATGAAATACTCCCATCCTTGGGAAGGAAATACGAAAATAAATACTTGAGAAGTATTATAACTTTGGATAATGTTAAAGACATAAAGGAAACGTAACTCAAAACATGAATACTAAGGCAAGGCACGGCCCGCTCGTCTAATAGACCCTAGCACATTGTAGGTAGTCGTGTTTGCTGATGAGATTTGAGTTACGAGTAATGAAGACGCAAAACAGTGAGTTCATGCTCCCCCTTTTCTTTTAACTGTTTTCGGTTTTATAACTCTCGGTGGTGGAATACATGTTACGAATGCTTAAACGGTATGAAATGCCTATGAAATACTAGATCATGTGAGCATAGACTAGATATTGAAATGCCATTAATACTTAATTAGGGACGAGGGTTAGATCTAACGGGTACGGCCGAGCCCCACTCATGGTCACAACTTGTACCAAGCAGTGCTTCGGTGTCCCAGTCGAGGGAAATCGACATAGTCAAGGGAAATTGACATAGTCAAGGTAAATTGACATAGTCGAAGGGAAATTCGACATAGTCGAGGGAAAATCGACAAGGGTATAAGCCTACTAGTGCTCCCTATGTCCTCACATGCCTTAAAGTCCTTGTAAAACAATTATGTTCTTACACGCTTTTCATACCTGTTTACAAAGGAGTCTCTCAAAGATTTACAAGATTACAGTACTCACACAAAACGCGTGAACTCGCTCAACTTTTGTTGATGTTTTCCAAAATTACATGTATTTCTGGTGACAGGTTGGATCTTGGGCGCCGGTGTTGTAACTAGAAGTAGACTTCAAGTTTAGATGTCATCCACTTTTGTTGGTTTGTAACCTAGCCGAAGGTTGTGTTTTAAAACTTAAATAACCAGTGTTTGTAATACTCAAATTTTATGAATGGATGAACATCGTTTTAATCATGTAGTTGTTTATTATGATTGAATGCAATGATATTAAACCAGTCACACATCATACGCTTCCGCAAAAGTCAGGGTGTGACACCAGGCGGGGTGTTTAAACCCAATTCGCGAGAAAGGTGAATACCTTTAAACCTGTGAAGGGATCAGGATCCCTTAAACGTGAGAGAGGAGGCCAATCCTCTAATCTTTCGAAGTATCCTGAGTGTGTATCCTGGAGCTATATCCCCAAGCATATACTGCAAGACAACCGTAAACTAAGGTGGGTGTTAGCCTGGCTAACACCCCTCCGATGCTTAAGTCAGTATTGGGTACAATAGAATAAACAATATCAAATATATTAAAAAAGATAGAATCCATACCATCCTGAGTCAGAAATTAAATTCTAAACTCACTTGAAATAGAACTTTAGGTGTATAGCATTCAAGGATCTTGGTAGCATATCCCCCTCCATATTCTTGAGTCGGTATGCTCGTTTCCCTGATTCTGATTCAATCTCATAGGTTCCTTCCCACTTCGGAGCCAACTTTCCATCAGCAGGATTAGTAGTATTCTGAAAAGCCTTTCTTAATACCCAATCTCCAACCTGAAACCTTCTAGTTCTTATATTTTTGTTATATGCTCTGGATATCCTCTATTGATATGATGCCATCCTTAGCTTTGCCGCATCTCTTGTCTCATCAATAGTATCCAATTCCTGGCATAGGGCTTCAGGATTCTGCTCAGGATCCCGGAGATTGGATCTCGCCGTAGGTATCACCATTTCTGTCGGGATCACCGCTTCTGCTCCAAATACCAAGGAAAATGGGGTTTGGCCAGTTGCACTTTTTACTGTCGTTCTATCAGCCCATAAAACAAAGGGTAATTCTTCTGCCCATCTTCCCTTCTTAGCTCCAAGTCTTTTCTTCAAATTGTTGACAATTATCTTGTTTGAGGATTCTGCTTGTCCATTTGCTTGAGGATGTACCGGTGTAGATGTGATCATTTTAATTCCCCAACTCTTGCAAAAGTCAGTAGTCCTCTTACCTATAAATTGAGAACCATTATCACAAATTATCTCAGCTGGTATTCCAAACCTAGTCAGGATATTCCTCTTAATAAAGGATACTACTTCTTGGTCTCTAACTTGAACAAATGCTTCAGCTTCAACCCACTTAGAGAAATAATTAGTCATTGCCAGCATGAAGACTTTTCCTCCCGGAGCCTTTCGCAATTTTCCTACTATATCGATTCCCCACTTCATAAATGGCCAAGGGGAAGCGATAGGATAAAGTGGCTCAGCAGGTTGATGTAATATATTACTGTGTCTTTGACATGCATCACATCTTCGAGCATATTCTGCCGCATCTTTCCTCATCATCGGCCAATAGTATCATGTTCTTAATACCTTCGAGAATAACGACCTGGCCCTAGTATGGTTACC
This sequence comes from Helianthus tuberosus, assembly GCA_030545235.1. NCBI lineage: Eukaryota > Viridiplantae > Streptophyta > Magnoliopsida > Asterales > Asteraceae > Helianthus > Helianthus tuberosus. Next base: position 93,708,922 of record CM060411.1, read on the forward strand.
ACAATCCCCTTCGTGTATATCCTGAAGCACTTCTTTGGTTTTGGGATCCTCCAAGCACCTCAGATATGGTCCTGCAAGAGATTTCTTATACAAAACATTATTTATAATAGTGAATCATGATACCTTCATTCTAAAGGCCTTAGGATTTTCATCCTTTGGGATGTGTCCTTCCTTGAGATATCTCATGATCGGAGCCGTCCAGGACTTAGGATCCTCCTCGGGATACTCATCATCAGGATCCTGAACACTTACTACTTCCTTATCCTGATATTTAAGAGGATCCGTCGCAGGATACAGGATATGTAATATTGGTATTTGGGTTCCCTCTGGTATCCTGACTGATGATCCTAGATTTGCCAAGGCATCAGCTTCAGCATTATCCTCCCTTGGTACCTGTTCAAGTGTAAAAATATCAAAATATCCTGCTAATTTTTTGAGGATTTCGAGATACTCGATCAAATTTTCACCTTTAACTGCATAGGTCCCATTAAAATGATCCAACACCATTAGTAGCAAGAGTATTATTATTATTAGATACGTTACCAGTCTGAGGATTCTGGCCATATCCTGAAGCATATCCTGAGCTTCTCACAATTGACACCCTAACCGAAGAGGGTATCTCAGGAGTATGATTCTGAGAATGGCTAGGCACAATATTCCCCCTGTTATCCTCAGTATATACTACAGAACTGAAGTTCAAAGCTCTGGGTTGCAAGGGAGTGACAGTATCCTCAGCGGGCCTGCTTGAGCTGGATTTCAAGAGTTGTATCTCTCTCATCAACATTTGGTTGGTCTCCTGCTGCTGCCTCATCTGTTCCTGTACACTACCAAACAAATTTATAATTTCTTCATTAGAGGCCAAAACAGGACCAGATCCCTGAATATTGCGAGCGGGGATAACATCCTGAGCCACATGAATTTCGGTTCCTTGTGAAGAGGCTTGCGTTCTAGGAGGAGGTGGTGGAAGCACCGAACCAATTGTTGTAGAGGTGGTAGCAGACATTGTGGAAGAGCTCATGTTTGATCTCGAGGCCATTGAAAATAGTGTAGCAAAAAGTTTTGAAAATAGAAAACCAAGTAATGATTTTGCAAAAGCTTTTAGTAGAAATAGCACCACTTGCCCCACGGTGGGCGCCAAATTGTTTTGGTCAAAAATTACCGAAGCAATTAAGTGATCAAATTAGTTAAGTGAGGTAGTGTGCTAAGAATGTGTGTTGAAAATATGCTAATTAAGTTGTTTGCAAAAACAGTTTTCAGGATACGGCTCAAGATATTGAGCTGTATCTACGATCAAACAATGAGCAAAAATGTAAGGGGTGACACGGGATGTGCGAGGAAAGCCCTTGATCAATCTAGATTACCGGCACAAAACCTCGGGAGCTGACAATCGCAGCTGCCTTGTTCTTCTTATTACTTCAAATGTCAGGATACAGTGCAGGATATGATGCGGATCGACTAAGTGTTACAATGTGAATTCGATATAAGTGTAAGTGTATTGTGAGTGTTTGCAGCTAGAGAGAAAGAGTGTATGAGAGATTGTGTGTTCTTATCTGATTCGATCAATCTATTTATAGTAAAAAGAAACTAACTAACTAGCCTATAAATCCGGGATATATGGAATATTCCCTTTGTGAACGTTGTAGTCCACGTCTTCCGGCTTCAACGTCCATAATCTGACTGATTTGCCTGAGTCTTGAGGAGAAGAAGTCCACTTGAACGTTAGAGACTTGCACCTTTTAATCTGCACGTGGGTTAATTAGTTACAACCAGGATATCGTATCAGGATGTTACCAACATCCTGATTCAGTATCCTGGTCACAATAAAACAAACAAAGTCAGAATATCAGTCGGGATATATGAGCAGAAAATCACCCATAACAACAAGGACTGCACTTACTGCTTTAGAAGAGACTGCCAAATATAAGGATAGTATATCCCCTTTTTCTGGTTTCATCAAGGCAGGAGCTGAGGATAGGTAATCCTTAAGGGCTTTGAGAGAATTCTCATGCTTTCAGTCCACTCAAATTTCTTGTTCTTTCTCAGAATGTCATAGAATTCTTTGCACTTTTCTGATGACTTTGATATGAACCTGTTCAAGGCTGCGATCCTTCCTGTCAACCTTTGCACATCCTTAGCATTGGCAGGAGATTTTATATTCACAATCGCCTTGATTTGCTCTGGACTTGCCTCGATGCCTCTTTTTGTTACCATGTAACCTAGGAACTTTCCTGCTATAACACCAAAATGACACTTGGAAGGATTCAATTTCATGTTGAATTTATCAAGGATATTGAATGCTTCCTCTAAATCTCTAAGGTGATCCTCAGCTCTTTTGGACTTAACCACCATGTCATCTATATAGACTTCCATAAAGTGTCCAATTTGCTCCTTAAACATCATATTGACTAGCCTTTGATAAGTAGCACCTACATTTCTTAGTCCAAATGGCATAGCAATATAACAATATATACCAGTTGGGGTCATAAAGGCTGTATCCTCCTGATCAGATGGGTCCATCTGAATTTGTTGAAATCCAGATGAAGCATCCATAAAAGTCAACAACTCATGACCCGCGGTAGCATCCACCATGGAGTCAATGTGGGGTAATGGGAAAGGATTCTTGGGACATGCCTTGTTTAAATTAGTAAAATCAACACATACCCTCCACTTTCCGTTTTTCTTTTGAACAACAACCACATTGGCTAACCATCTTGGATACTTAACCTCTCTAATCATACCTGCTCGGAGCAGCTTGTCTACCTCCTCCTTGATAATGGCATTCCTCTCGGGTGCAAACTTTCTCCTCTTTTGATGTATGGGTTTGAATGACCTGTCAATGCCAAGCTTATGAGTAATTATATCTTTAGAGATACCTATCATGTCTTCATGCTTCCAGGCAAAGGTAGTTTTTCTCCTCTTGAGGAAGGATACTAAATCTTGTTCGATATCATTGAGGATCCTGGATCCTATGAAGATTTTGGATTCAGGATCCTGAGGATCCATAAGAATATCTTTCACATCTTGTTCTCTTGCCTCCAGGACATCTCTTGGAGGGTGCTTTAATTGCTATTGCTCCCTTGGTCTTGAGGCTGGCTTCATCGATGAAGTGTAGCAATTCTTTGCTTCTTGTTGGTCACTCTCAATCTTCACCACCCCCCCCCCCCATGGACTAGGAAGCTTTACACACTGATGATATGTAGATGCAACTGCTTTCATGTCATGTATCCATGGCCTGCCAAGGATAACATTGCAACAGGATAAGCAATCTATAACACAAAATTTCTGAAAAGAATTAAGTCCCTCTATGTAAATGGGAAGCTTAATGTCCCCCAATGTGTTCTTGGTTTCCCCACTGAATCCTACAATAACCGATGATCTTGGGATAATTTCTAATTCAGGGATATTCATCTTTTTGAGGACATCAAGTTGAATGATGTTGACTGAGCTTCCTCCATCTATCAGGATCCTGCGAACAAAATGAATAGATATAAACAAAGTAATAACAAGACTATCATGAGTAGGATCCTGAACATCCACACGATCATCCTCATCAAAAGTTATAACCTTTTCTTGTGTAACAGTACAAGTTCGGACGGGTCTATCCCCATTATCCATCTTAGTCTCCTTAGCATGCCTCTTGGCTGCTGAAAAGGAAGTGCCACATATGTCTGATCCACCAGATATGAAGTTGATAATTTGTGCATCAGCAGGAGGAGCAGCAGCTCTTTCTGGAACTTTTTCAGGATCCTGGATCCTTGACTTTTTTCTTCCCAAAAGCTCTTTCAAGTGCCCTTTACTGGGCCATCTTGCTTTTTCAAGTAACCAATCTCTTTTCTTAGTGCAATACATTCTTCAATGAGATGACCGAAATCTTCATGATATGCACACCATTTGGATTTGTCTTTTGTCGCAGCTGGCTTATCACTTTTTCTGGGCCATCTTGCTTTTTCACCTAAGTTCTGCATTGCAAGGATCAATTCATTGTTATCAACAGAAAAACAATATTCAGAAATGGGAGGATAATCCTCATCATCCTCTTCCTGTCCTACTGCATGCACGTTCTGATTGTCAGGCTTGTTATAAGATTTGGACTTGTTGTTCCTAAAGTAGGATCCTTGTTTTTCCTGCTTCGAGGATCCTGCCAGTCTTTCTTGTATGCTTTTATCATCTGCTAATCGGATGAATCTAAGGGGCCTGGTTCTCACTTCATCAGATTCCTGCAAGGGGTCATGACAAGATCATCATAGAACAATGAATCCCTAAGTAAACCCATTTTGAAGGATTCTACAGCCGTAGCAATATCCAAATTAGGAATATCTTAGGATTCTTTACTGAACTTAGTGATATAATCTCTAAGTGATTCATTTTGACCTTGTGTTACCCTATATAAATCACTAGTTAAACGTTCAAATTTTCTACTACATGAGAATTGGCTATTAAACAGATTAACTAGATTAGCAAATGAAGTAATAGAGTAAGGGGGAAGACTTAGCAGCCATTTAAGAGCTGATCCTGTTAATGTGGATCCAAAACCCTTGCATAAACATGCTTTTTTTAACCTCTCCGGGATGGGATTGATTTCCATCCTTTCTCTATATTGAGCTACATGCTCTTCTGGATCTGTTGAGCCATCATATAGCTTCATGGTTGGTATTTGAAACCTCTTTGGAATTTTTGCATCACAAATAGGTGGTGCAAAATGAGATATCCTGTGGCTTCCATCTGCAATTTCAGGAATGGGCTTAACCACTCCTGGAACGCTGGATAACATATCCTTCAGTTTCTGTAATTCCCTAGCCATAGCTTGATTGATACCTGTATCCTGCACAAAGCCATGGTTAGTATTATGAGAATTATTCAAAGTGTTACCTCCTGAAGGGTTCAAGTTTGGAATTCCAGATGTGAATCCATATTGACGGGATTCTGGTATAATTGAGGGACCAGATGAAGCAACAGTTTGCACAGGGATGAAGTCTCCTAGATGAACATCTGAACTTTCGGGTTGTACACTCCTTAAGAATTCTTTATCCTGAAAGATGTTGGATCCTTGATGTGCTGTGACTGGGGGTCTTGGAGGATAATCCATGGATCCGTAAACCTGAGATGAGGATCCTTGAACCTGAAAGGAGGATCCTTGAACCTGAGAGGATCCCTGAACCTAAGAGGATGATCCTTGAACCTGGGAGGAGGATCCTTGAATCGTCTGTGCTCCCACATATCCTCCAGAACTGAAGAAGGATCCTTGAAGCTGAGAGGATCCTTGAGGCTGAGAGGATCCATAAGGTTGAAAGTATGATCCTTGAGTCTGAGGCATCGCCAACGATCCATAGCGTAGACTTGACATTCCACCTTGGTATTGAGAACCTGATGCTAAGAAGTGCTGGGCCGTTATGGCTGGTGAATCAAAATTCAGTGATCTGGGCACCAATGGAGAGTGATCCTCCGCTGATCTCTTCAATTTCTTAATGTCGAAAATCTCTCGAAGGATCCTATCATTGGTTTTGTCCTGCTTCTGCATGTAATCCTTCATATGCAAAATCAAAGAATAAAGATAAATGTTAGAAGGGTTAGAAGAAACAGCAGAAGTTGGTGGTTTTGAGAAAACGGGGCTTTGTTTCTCCGCAGCATTTTCAGCATTCTTCTGGGATCCAAAAGATGCTGGAGGCAAAGGTGGAATGCCCTATGAAGAAGTGACTGCCGGCATGGAACTTGATGTGTTCTTCGTTGAAAAAGCCATGTACTTGAAGGTGATGAACCGAAATGATCACAATGAACAAAATTTCTCAGAAATGAAGCACCAATTGCCCCACGGTGGGCGCCAAACCGTTTTGGTCAAAAATCAGAATAGGATAATGCAACCAAATCTTATTTTGTGAGGTGTGATCCTTGAATGAATGAACGAATGTATGAACAAATTGTAAGTGAAATGAACAAGAGACACAAGGATTTATACGAGGAAAAAGCCCTTGATCAATGTATGATCTCCGGCATAAAAAACCTCGGGTGATGGAAACTACTGATCACCAACTATATTAAACAAATAAGGGTTATAATTCGGGATGATAACAAGATTGTTACAAGGATCACTAGTGTGCAAAATGTATGTAATCGCCAATAAGTTGTAGAGAATTTGCCAAAGTGTGTGTGTTTGTTAATTGTTCTAACTATCAAGCTTGTTATCCCCTTTTAAAAATGGAAATAAACTAAATAACAAACAATCCGCAAATTATGCTAGCCACCCATGACTTCCATAACGGTCATACAAGTCATGCACGTGCAGAATAGTAGAGCATATTCTCCTGGAATCTCGGCAAGACTAAGTCCCATGCGAATACCCCTGCAAATCAAGTTCAAATACAATGGAAACAACCGTTAGTATAAGGATAATGATGAGGATCCTGAATCCTTAAACCTCCAACGTCTTCTGAGGATCCTAAATTCAAACAGAATCGAGGATCCGTGATCTTGGCTGCAATTGAGGATCCATGATCCTTAGGTTTAGAAAATCCATCCCTAACAATAATGTCCAGGATTCTAAAGTTTCTCCTAGTTGTTGTACTTCTAGGTCTACTTCATTTTGAATATCACTACTGAAATCAGCCACAAAGTCTGCTAGAGCCTGAGACTTTATAGCATTTCTAGGTTCATACACTAGATCATAGGCACTTAACTTTACTGACCACTTAGCCATTCTACCCGACATCTCAGGTTTTCTAAGCACATTTTTAACAGGATAATTAGTTTTAACATGAATCCTACGTGTCTCAAAATAATGTCTAAGCTTAGTGGATGCCATAACTAAAGCAATATCAATATTTCTAAGTGAGAATATATATTTTCACCATCTAATAAACTTTTACTAACATAATAGACAGGATACTACTGACCTTTATGATCCTTTACCAGAACAGCACTTACTGCATTCCCTGATACTGCAAGATACAGGGATAATGGTTCACCATCCTCGGGATTCATCAATAGAGGTGCAGTTGAAAGATGTTGCTTCAATTCCTGCAAGGCTGCTTCATGCTTCTTTCCCCATTCGAATTTCTTATTCTTTTTCAGGATATCGTAGAATTCCTTGCATCTCTCTGAGGATCTCTATATAAACCTGTTTAATGCTGCTACTCGCCCTGATAATCTTTGTACCTCTTTCATGTTGGAAGGTGACTTGATATCCAGGATAGCTTTAATCTGTTCCGGGCTTGCTTCTATCCCCCTTTTAGTCACCATATATCCTAAAAAGATTCCTGCCCCCACTCCAAAATGGCATTTGGCAGGATTCAGTTTCATATTGTACTGGTCTAGGATATCAAATGCTCCTTCAATATCCCGGAGATGATCCTCAGCCTTCTTGGATTTTACCACCATATCATCAATGTACACCTCCATGGTGTCCCCCAGTTTGTCTTTAAACATCATGTTCACCAATCTCTAATATGTTGCACCTGCATTTTTCAGACCAAAAGGCATAGCAGTATAACAATAAATACCTGTTGGTTTCATAAAAGCGGTATCCTCCTGGTCCGAAGGTTCCATATGTATCTGCTGGAATCCTGAGGATGCATCCATGAAGGTTAACATTTCATGACCGGCAGTGGCATCCACCATCGAATCTATATGAGGCAGAGGGAATGGGTCTTTAGGACATGCTTTATTCAAGTTTGTGTAGTCTACACAAACTCTCCATTTCCCATTCTTCTTTTGAACCACGACTACATTTGCTAGCCATTTGGGAAATTTGACTTCCCTAATCATCTTGGACTACAATAATCTTTCAACCTCTTCCTGAATAACTATGTTTCGTTCAGGATCAAACTTCCTTCTCTGTTGCTGAACAAGCTTGAAAGGCCTGTCGATTCCAAGATTGTGAGTTATAATATCCTTAGAAATACATGTCATATCCTCATGCTTCCATGCGAATGTTGACATCCTGCATTTCAAAAAGTAAGTCAATTGATTTTCAATATCCTGAGGGATATTGGTTCCTACGAGCATCGAGATATCTGGATTATCCTGATCCAGGATATTTTTCTTAACATCCTGCTCTGAAGCCTCCGTGATATCCTCGGCTCGTATCTTTAATTGCTATCCTGCTTTGGGCTTGGTTGAGTATTTCATCGAGGAAGAATAACATTCCTTTGCCTCTTGTTAATCACTTTCCACCTTAATAACCCCCCAAGGGGTAGGGATCTTGATACACTGATGGTATGTTGATGGCACAACTTTCATATCATGGATCCATGGCCTACCCAATATGATATTGTAGCAGGATAAGGAGTCCATGACACAGAAGCGTTGAATTGAGTTGACTCCTTCAACATATACTGGCAGCTTTATTTCTCCCACAGTATTCTTGGCCTCTCCACTGAACCCAACAAGTACAGTGGATTTAGAAGTGATCTCCATCGGGGAAATATTCATCCATTTCAGTGTTTCTAGTTAAATAATGTTGACGGAGCTGCCATTATCCACCAGTATCCTGCTCACAAAATGATTAGCAATATATAAAGTTATTACCGAACCATCATGATGGGGATCCTGGACACTATCCCTGTCATCACTATCAAACATTATCACTTTATCAGTTGTAAGGGTTGTCATCCTGGTTGGCTTATCTCCCCGTTCTGCCTTAGCCTCCTTTGCATGTCTTTTTGCTACAGAATAAGCAGTTCCACAGATGTCGAATCCTCCTGAAATAAAGTTAATTATCTTGGCATCCGTAGGAGGTGATGCTGCTCTTTCAGGATCCTTCTCAGTATCCTGACCGTTATTCTTCTTTCTTCCCAGAAGATCCTTCCGATATCCTTTGTTTAGCATGTAGCTTATTTCCTTCCTCAGGGCTATGCAATCTTTCGTAACATGTCCAAAATCCTCATGGAAAGCACATCACTTGGATTTATCCTTCCAATCAGCTTTTTGTTGGTTTTTTTCTAGGCCACCTCGCTTTGTCTGCTAAACCTTGCATAGCATACATCAGTTCGGGTATATTAACAGAAAAACAATATTCTGACAATTCAGGATACTCCTCAGGATCCTCGTCTTCAACAGCATTCACATCCTTGCTGTCATTCCTGCCATATGGCTTAGAGTGATATGGTTTGTATGAGGATTTTGACTTCCTATTAGTTGATCCATAAGTTGAGGATGAATTCATCCTCTCTTGTATCTTTTTATCATCTTCCAGTCGAATATATCTTAAGGCCCTGTTTCGAGCTTGATCCAGGTTCCTGCAAGGATTCATTACAAGATCCTGGTAAAATTGGGAATCTTTTTGCAACCCCATTTTGAATAGCTGCACAGTCGTTGCAACATCAAGATGTGGGATATCTAGAGATTCCCTACTAAACTTGTTCACATAATCCCTTAAGGATTCCTGAGGCCCTTGAGTTATCCTGTAGAGATCACTGGTTAGTTTCTCAAAACTTCGACTACAAGAAAATTGACTGTTAAATAAATTGACTAAGTGAGCAAATGATGTAATTGAATGGGGTGGAACGTTTAGGAGCCATTTTAAGGCTGATCCTGTTAGAGTAGAGCCAAAACCCTTGCAGAGGCATGCTTCCTTGAGATCCGGAGGGATAGGGTTAATTTCCATCATTTCCCTATAATGAGCAATATACTCTTCAGGATCTGTGGTTCCGTCATAGAGCTTCATGTTGGGGGTTTGAAATCTTTTCGGGATTTCAGCATCACAAATAGGATATGCAAACCGGGATATCCTGTGGCTATCCTGGGACACTTCTGGAATTGGCTGGACCACCCTAGGTATGCTAGATATCATATCCTTTAACTTCTGAAGCTCCCTAGAGAATGCTGGCGTCATACCTGCATCCTGCAAAGATCCAATACCATTAGTAGCAAGAGTATTAGTATTATTAGACATGTTACCAGCCTGAGGATTCTGGCCATATCCCGGAGCATATCCAGAACTTCTCACAGTTGACACCCTAACTGATGAGGGTATCTCAGGAGTATGACTCTGGGAATGACTAGGTACAATATTGCCCCTGTTATCCTCGGTATATACTACCGAACTGAAGTTCAAAGCTCTGGGCTACAAGGGAGTGAAACTATCCTCAGCAGACCTGCTTGAGCTTGATTTCAAGAGTTGTATCTCTCTTATCAGCATTTGGTTGGTCTCCTGTTGTTGCTTCATCTGATCCTGTATACTACCAAACAAAGTTAGAATTTCATCATTAGAAGCCATAATAGGAGTTCTCCCTGAGGCAGTAGATCCTTGAACATTATGGGTGGGGATAATATCTCGAGCCACATGAGTTTTGGTCCTTCTTGGAGGAGCCTGAGGCTGTGAAGAGGATTGCGTCCTTGGAGGTGGTGGAAGCACCGAACCAATTGTTGCAAAGGTTGTAGCAGACACGGCAGAAGAGCTCATGTTTGATTTTGAGGCCAATGAAAATAGTGTAGCAAAAAGTTTTATAAACAGAAAACTAAGTAATGATCTTACGAAAGCTTTTAGTAGAAATAGCACCACTTGCCCCACGGTAGGCACCAAATTGTTTTAGTCAAAAATTACCTAAGTAATTAAGTGATCAAATTATTGTAAGGTAGTGTGCTAACAATGTGTATTGAAAATATCTTGGTTCGGTTGATTGCAAAAACAATTTTCAGGATATAGCTCAGGATACCGAGCTATATCTATAATCAAACAATGAGCAAAAAAGTAAAGGGTGACACGAGATGTACAAGGAAAGCCCTTGATCAATCTATATCGCCGGCACAAAACCTCAGGAGCTGACAATCGCAACTGCCTTATTCTTCTTATTACTTCAAATGTCAGGATACAGTGCAGGATATGATGCGGATCAACTAAGTGTTACAATGTAATTCGAGTGTGAGTGTATGTGTTACGAGTAATTGCAGCTTGTAGAGAGCTAGTAGAGAGCAGAAGTGTGTGTGAAATTGTTGTGTCTACCTATGATCCGATCATTCCTTTATATAGTAAAAGAAATAACAAACTATCCTAAAAATGGGGGATGCTTAGAATATTCCCCTAAGAACGTTGGAGACCCCTTCTTTGCGGCTTCAACGTTCTTCTCTTAACAGCTTAGTCCGAGTCTTCAGGAGAAATAGTCCATGTGAACGTTATAGCCAAGCTTCGCTAATCTGCACGTGAACAATTAGTCATTACCAGGATACTGCATCAGGATGTTACCAATATCCTGATCCGGTATCCTGATCACAATCAAAAATAACATAGTCAGAATATAATCCAGGATATATGTTCAGAAAACCACCCATAACAGGTATAAATATGAAATACATGAACTGAAGGTATAAAAGCTAGAAATACATGAAAATATGAATTGTTCGGTTCAGTTAATTTTAGTTAAATGAGGGTACAAAAAATCGATAACCGTTTTTTGTTAATTCGGGTCTTAGTTAATCAGTTTTCAGTTAACTCAATTTTTGGTTGATTTCAGTTCAGTTTCGGTTAACGATTCACTTATTACTCACCCTTAGACACTATTAATCACGTAACATATCATCTTTTAAATTTAAAAAAAAACTATAGCAATACTATACTCAAATTAAAGAAAATTGGTGTAATTTAAAAAAGTATTAACGTACCAAAAAGTTATGACCGTCTAAAAATCGGTGTTGGGGGGGACTACTAACTAATTATCTATAATTTTGTTAAAGATGAGGGTTTAATCACTTGACAGTCTGTACCTCTTCAAGGTATAGTTGGATTTTTTAAAATCTTATAGTTTATAAGATATGACAAGAATACGTAAAAAAATATAAGTTTGTTATGGAGGGAGAAAAGTGTAACTAATTACTCATATTTATGTTAAAACTTAGGGATTTAAGTGTAACAAAATTGGGGTTAAAATATAATTATTGTTTAAAAGACCAATTTAACCTTATTTTAGGGGAGTATTTATAAATTAAAAGAGAAAAGGTTCTTATTTTTGGGTATCTTTAAATCCTCATCTCTCATGCATTATAATATAGTATAGATATTATACAACATAGTGTAGTATTGTTATATATATATATATATATACACACACGAATCAGGAGAAAACGATCAAAAGTGTGAGAACGGTGAGAACGCATCCTAGCCCAACACGTGGCGCGCGATATAATTAGGGCGTATGGGCTTTTTGTCATTTTATCTTCCTCTTTTCCAATTTCGCTTTTCACAATATTGATTTATTTTTGGGGTTTAAGATTTTTTGGCGTTAACCAAATTCAATAATTATATGGTGTTTTAAAGGTTTCATTGTATTAATATTTTGCCGTTTATAGCGTTTTTCAAATCGTATGCCATTGGAACCCCAAGGGGTCAGAATATCTCTCTGAATGGCGTTTTTCAAGGCGTTTTAGACAAGATAGCCCATTGTTATATTATTTTTTATATACATTTTGGCGTTTGTGGTATCTTGGCGTTTTACAATCGGAAAATTATATTACAACCACATGGGAAAAAATAAAAGCGAAAAAAATAAATTAAAAATCCTAATCGGATCTCTTTTCACAATCTTCACTGTCATCAGTCTCTCTCTTCTTTAATACTACAAGAACTGTCACCAAATATATGGTGTTTTATGTAAAACTTAACAAACCCATCGGTTTGATTATTTTGTCTGCTCGTCTGTGGAAGTGGCTTTTGTGGATGTTTGGGGACATAGATCTATGACGTGTGGGTGGGTTTTTCGCTTTGTTCTTTAACTTGATCTTCATCTTTATAATCATCCCACTCTTCAGTGTCATTGATCTGTTCTCCTCATCCAAGCCTTCATCAAGAATAAAGAACACAAAATGACATATGACTGTCATCAGTATCTTTTTCTTGAAGATTTTTCCATCTCATGCAGCAAAATCTTACTGAGTTACTCCCCTCACCTAACAATCCATTCAGTGAAACTTCACATAGAACAATACTGAATATCCAAGAAAGCATATTAGCCATCTTTGATTTTTTTTAATTTTTTGGCATTTTACAGTGAGTGGTATTTAGTAGTATTGGCGTTTGTTTTTTTGGTTTGATCAAATGGAAGTTGCTGAGAGGTATCATTTTATAGGATGTCTTTTGGTGCGTAGGTTAGGCAGTGCATTCTTATAATAAAGTATTCATCGTTTCATTTACTGTTTGTAATTACTGTTTTTTTTATAAGCTTTATCTCTGAAGTGTGTAACACGTCCCATCTTTCAAGTTTGGCGTTTTAGATTCTAATATAATAAATTTTTCGTCTCTTCAGTTTTACTGTTTTGTAGTTACTGTTTCTAGTTACCTTTTCAGGTTTGGTTTTTATTTTTTTTTTTTTTTTTTTTTTTTTGGGTTTTTTATAATACTTGTCCAAAGTAATTTTATTATCGTTTGGGAGTTTTTGGGGCGTTTATGGCATGATGGCGTTTTAACAAGCATTTGGCTGTCTAGCGTTTTTATTATATATGGCGTTGTTATTATATAACAATCAACTGAAAAAGAAAATTAAAAAATATATATAAACAATTGATCTTCCAATCTTCACTGTCACCAGTCTCTTTCTTCCTTTGAAGCATCTTCACTGGCTGTTTCGACTTTCGTATGATTTATTTTGATTTTTTGTTTTTGAAGTAGCTTTTTTTGTTGCCGTGTGGAAGCACAAAGTCTGAAATCAGCCTCTTTTTCTTGAAGATTTGTCCATCTCATGCAGCAAAATGTTATTGAGTTACACCCTTCAGCTAAGAATCTTGAATTTCCAAGGAACGATGTTTGATTTTTTAACTTTTTGGCGTTTTACCGAGAAAAAGAACGCCACTAAATAAAAGTACCTTAAACCTCTAAATTTGATCATGCTAAAATCAATAATGTTTTGCTGTATGAGATGGACAACATTGTTAATCCTCAGTTAAGAAAGATGTCTGATGAAGTGTGTAAAATGCAACATATAAATTACATCAAATGAGGCATAAAACTAACCCTTTTTAAGTACTAATGTTGGAAAAAGTGTGCTTTTGTCTTCCTTTTGTATTTTCAGGATTAAATGAGCGTAAATGAACAGAATGAGCAAAAATGCAGCCAAATCTAACATAAATACAAGAAAAGGAATAAACGTGGCATACCCGACCCCTCGACAGCACTTTCCAAACAAAAATAAGAAATCAGAAGGCTGAACACGGTCCCGTGCCCAGCGGTCACGGGGGCATGCTGAGGTGTCTACAGAAAAGACAAAGCTATAGAAGCTTCTATTTCCCAACACGGGGGCGTGCCCAGCTCAACACGGTCGTGGTCAACGCTAAGAATCGCAGAATCCAAGCAAATCATGATAGTACAGATATGCTTCTGCACACGGGGCCGTGCCCAGCGGACACGGGGGCGTGTGGAGCTAATGCAGACAAATTGCAATTAATGAAGAAAGAGAAAGTGGATGGACACGGGGCCGTGCCCACTGGACACGGGGCCATGTCCGGGCTTCTGTGCAGGCTATAAATAGAGGTGCTTGGTTCACTTCAAAGGCATCCCTTGGCAAACCACCTCTCTCCCACTTCACCCACACTCCACCACCATCACAACACCCACATCCACCACCATCATCCATCATAGAGTGTGTGTAGTAGTCTCGGGATCCAAGATTGATAGTAAGAGTTCTTGACAATCAAAGGCCATGTTTTCCTAAGTCTCTTACATCACTTGGTGAAGACAAGCATTTAGTGTAATACTTTTGTTTTTTAATCTTTTCGCACTTTTTATTTGGTTTTGTATTAATGACTTTAATAACTCGTTTCTTATGTTGAAGGTGAAGCTTCCTTATCATTTGTCTGTGGTGTCTTGGCGTTATTTTACTGTCTATATAAAATAAAAGATTTACACCATTCATATCTCTATGGTCTATATAGAGATATGTTGGCTACCTGGTCAGGGGTTAAGGGAATGGTTTGATAAGGTTCTTGCCTTGTTCAGTGTATAGATCCTGCAAGGACCTGGGTCAAGCTTACTAGGACCTCCTTCAATACCCACTGGTATTGGATGGCAGGGGTGCGAATAGCTTGATCCCCTCATATGTAAACTACTATTAATACATTAACCCGGCTACTTGGGATTGTATCCCTGCTGACTCAAACCACTTAGCCGAGGGTAACGTCGCCTTCAAAAGAGGGGCCTACCACATTACGCATTAATAACTTAATTAATTATCTTTCAATATTCCGACCCTTTAGGATTGTATCCTTACTGACTCAAACTACTGGGTTGAGGGTAACGTCACCTTCAAAAGAGGGGCCTACTACTATAACTAAGGTAATCTCTTAAAAAGTGCAAAAGTGCAGAAATCATCAAAGGTTACACTAAAGGTGAGTCGGATCCAAGTGATTCATCTTGTCTATCTGTTTTATTTTTATTTTCAGCATCTTTAATTTTTATTTTTCATGTTAAAACCTTTTTCTAAACTTTTGATTTGATTAGACGTTGAGGATAAACCAGTACTAAAAGCTCTTGTGTCCTTGGACGACCTCGGTATCTTACCAACGCTATACTACGCTCACGATGGGTGCACTTACCCATATGTGTGTTTAGTGTTAGTAGAATATCGTGTTTTATAAATTTAAAACTTGACTAAAGTGTTAAAAAGGGCTAAAAATATAACTAAAAACATATAACGCTACACATGCATCAAGTTTTTGGCACCGCTGCCGGGGACACAATGATTTTAAGAAAGTTAGGAATCAACGGCCTAATCGTTTTTCTTATTTTTCTGTTTTTTTTTTAGGATTTTTCTTTAATTTTCAGTTTCTGCAGAGCTCAGCACGGGACCGTGCCTGGTCGGACACGGGCCGTGCCCAGCATCGTTACTGGCAGTTTTTGTTTTCTGAGTTACAGAGAGTTGAGCACGAGCCGTGTCGGTGCAGCACGGGGCCGTGTTGAACACTCCAGTAACAGGGATCCGGAAAACAATCATTGTAACTCCGACCACGGGTTGTGTTCATCTGAGCACGGGGCTGTGGTGAAACTTCTGACCGACATTCTTTTTGTTTTTATTGCAGGGCTTGGAACCCAGGTGCCGCACCTGAACTTTCTACGCAGTGTATGAGCTCCAGTTCCAATAAACACATAAAAGAACCTTTAGACGAACCCGAACGCTTTCTAAGAAAAAGACTTAAAGCTAAAAACCAAGAGAAAGTTTCGGGGGACCCACTCCCAATGGCGGATCAACGTACCCTCATGGATTACCTACGACCCACTGTAGGTAATATTGGCGCCGCTATCAATGCGCCGAATGTCGATGACAAGAACTTCGAACTTCGGTCGCATTTGATCCAAATACTCCAAAACTCCGCAACTTTCCACGGGCTCGCGGACGAAGATCCCCATTTATATATTACCAACTTTTTGGAAATATGTGATACTTTTCGGATCAACGGAGCATCAAATGACGCCATCCGCCTCTGAATGTTTCCATTTTCACTAAAAGACCGGGCTAAGGCTTGGCTTAATGCCCTCCCAGTTGGTTCGGTAAAGACCTGGGATGAACTAGCCCAAAAGTTTTTGTATAAGTATTTCCCTCCTGCTAAAACGGCTAAATTAATGACTGAAATTAATACATACTCACAAGAGGACGGGGAATCCTTATATGAAACTTGGGAAAGGTTCAAGTAGCTACTAAGAAAGTGTCCTCATCATGGTCTTGCGGTATGGCAACAAGTATCGACTTTCTATAATGGGTTGTTGCCACACACAAGACAAACACTTGACTCTAGCTCTGGGGGACTTTTAGGTAATCGTCGCCCAAATGAAATTTATAATCAAATTGAGGAAATTGCTCAAACCAATTTTCAGTGGCACACTCCCCGGGGCACAAAATCTATTGCCCCGGGCACCCATAAGGTTGACGAAAGCACCTCTTTGCAAGCCCAAATCGAGGCCCTTTCTTCAAAAAAACAAAAAGTTAGAAATGGCAAAAACGGCCCGGTTATAGCTTGTGAAGGGTGTGGTGGACCACATGAAAATTGGAGTTGTATGAAAGAAATGGATAATCAAACAGAAATGGTAAACTACACTGATAATAGACCTAGGTCGTCAGGTCCGCCAACAGGTACCTACAACCAAGGATGGCGTAACCACCCTAACCTTGGTTGGAGAGAACCCGGCAATAGTAGCAACCAACAAAATCAAAACCAACGAACAAACTTTCAACAAGCAAGAAACGAGTCACAAAATTTCTCTCAACAACAAGGGGGACGAGAGAGGCTTGAAGATACTATCTCTCGCCTCATCTCCGACACCGAAAAGAAAAACTCGGATCGATTTCAACAAATGGAATCGAACTTTAGAAATCAACAAGCTAGTATTCAAAACATTGAAAAACAACTAAATCAACTAGCTCAAAATTTCTCCGAGAGACCACAAGGCGCGTTACCTAGCAATACCGAAACTAACCCAAAGGTTCAAGTGCATCTCATCACATTGAGAAACCGTAAGGTAGGTCCCGAGGAAGCTCCACTGCCTCCAACTGAAAAGAGCCAGTCTAACCAAACCGCAACTTCGCCAACGCCCCAACAAGAGACGGCTCCTCCACCAAATCAATAGCCTACCAAGAATCCCCCGGTACCATACCCCGGTCGGTTACTTCGCCAATAGACCGATGAGCAATTCACAAAATTCGTAAATTTACTAAAACAATTGCAAGTTAATATTCCGTTTGTCGAAGTTCTAACTCAAATGCCTAAATATTCAAAATTTATGAGGGACTTCCTCACTCACAAAAAGAAAATCGAATCATTGCAATTAGTTAATTTAAGCGAAGAATGCTCCGCCTTGCTACTCAACAAACTCCTACAAAAGAAGATCGATCCCGGAAGCTTCACCATCCCTTGTTCGATTGGGAGTTCACCCATACGCAATGCACTAGCCGATCTCGGGGCTAGTATCAACCTTATGCCCGCATCAATGTTCGACCGAATCGGACTAGAGAAAACAAGCCCTACAAGAATGAGCATACAACTCGCCGATAGGTCCATTAAATATCCACAAGGTGTCGCCGAAAATCTATTGGTAAAAGTCGGAGACTTTGTCTTCCCGGCCGAATTTT
Organism: Helianthus tuberosus; assembly: GCA_030545235.1. Classification (NCBI taxonomy): domain Eukaryota; kingdom Viridiplantae; phylum Streptophyta; class Magnoliopsida; order Asterales; family Asteraceae; genus Helianthus; species Helianthus tuberosus. The sequence continues at coordinate 93,726,960 of CM060411.1, forward strand.
TCATACTAGATATGGAGGAAGATACCGAAGTACCACTCATCTTAGGGAGGCCATTCCTAGCTACGACCCATGCAATGGTAGATATGAATGGTGGGACACTAACATTGAGGGTTGGGGACACGGAAATGAAGTTTGGGGATGGGAAAAGAGTGGAAGACGACGACCCAGTCAATTACATGGAAGTCATAGACTCAAGTTTAGATGATGCTCTCCGACGGTGTAACATGGGATGCAAAACATCCCACTTGGGTAACATATGACTGACTTTGGGTCTAGCCAAGGACCCTTATAAACGTGGCGCACCACGGAGGCATTCCGCGGAACTATCCTTATTTTTAGTTTAGATTAACTTTTATGCTTTCTAGTTTAGTTTTAATTTTCAGGAATAAAACACACTCGGGATGATGGAGGTTACTAAGGGAAACTTGAACCCACACACCATGCACAAAACCAGAGCCCCCGAAAATTTTTCTTCATTACAGCAAGTTCAGCACGGGGCCGTGCTCAGCCAACACGCCCCGTGCCCAACGATCTGCAGAATATGCCCAGTTCAGGTAACTGGACAGGGGGTCGTGTTCACTGAATACGCCCTCGTGCCCAGCCTTCTGTAAACTATGATACTGGCAATCTGAACACGGGGACGTGCCCGGTCACCACGGGCCCGTGTCTAGATGCCCAGTAACATAAATTTTTGTTTTTAAACACCTTTTTACACATTTAATCAATCTAAAAACTTATTTTTGGGACACATTGAGGACAATGTGTAATTTAAGTGTGGGGGGGATCTAAAACCTTGAATTTTGCAAGTCCTAATAACAAGCCTTACACAAAACTCTATTGGAACCGCTAATCACCCCAAAATTTTTCAAAAACTTTTCATTTTTTTTACTTGTCTTGGTTTAATTTGGGAATAACAAGTTCTAAAAAGGTTATATTTTTACAAATTTACAACCGATAGCGTCGTGATAAAAAGAACCAACATAAGAAAATTATGAAACGGCATGACAAATCTAGTTAAAATCTGATTATATATACTTGATCACATTAAAAACCCATTCCCACAAAAATTGAGTTTTTAGCCTTTATTGAGCATACAAATACACATCTTTCAATTAAATGCTCATCTTTCGTTTCTTGTGTGAATAGCCGCTTGGTTTCTTACAACTCTAGAACTTGCCATGACGATACATTCCCGGTCCTTACCAACTTAAACCCAAGTAAGTAAATGATGGAAGCATTAGGACTAACCCTATTTCTTTTCAACACCATTATTTTTTTTTACCACCTACCCAAAATCCCCCTAGTTAACCCCTTTGAGCCTAAACCTTTTCATTTCTAAACCCCCAAAACAAACACCCTTTACCCACCAAAACCCTTTTTTATTTTAAACCCTTTATTTTAGTAAAAAGCTCGGTCTTCATGTGACATTCATTATCAAAAAAAAAAAATTGAATGAAGTATAGCAATAAACAAACAAGTTCCTCAAAAGAAACTTTGTTTGAGAAATGCTTTGTTTGAATAAAAAGTCACAAAAACAAAAAGTTTTACAAAAACCGACGCTTTTTACCCTTTTAGCCCTTTTCTACTAACCACTAACCCAAAACCACCTACCTTTAACCCAAGCCTAACCCTTCCCCAAGTCCTCTTGATATTTACAAAGGTGTATAGTTAAAAAGGAGGAGGATTGATTTCTTGGCAAGCATATGGTAGAAGTAAGTTCCATGCCGGTCTCAAGTGTTTCACAAAAATACATTTTTGGCCGAGTGTTGAGTGATCTCCCGTGAGGTATGTGAACTTATATACAAATGGAATTTTAAAAAGGCATGTTATGCCCAAATAAGTAATTTCTCTTATGAAATGTTCAAAATAAATCATAACGAATAGGATTGTAAATAGCATAAAAATAAAACCTACAAAAGATCTTGGAATCCCGACACTCAAGACAAGCCCAAAACTTCTCTTCTACCCATTCCACTTGGGAGTGTAAGCCACATTATAAAGAGTTTTGCTTGAGGACAAGCAAAGATTCAAGTGTGGGGGTATTTGATGTGTGTAAAATGCAACATATAAATTACATCAAATGAGGCATAAAACTAACCCTTTTTAAGTACTAATGTTGGAAAAAGTGTGCTTTTGTCTTCCTTTTGTATTTTCAGGATTAAATGAGCGTAAATGAACAGAATGAGCAAAAATGCAGCCAAATCTAACATAAATACAAGAAAAGGAATAAACGTGGCATGCCCGACCACTCGACAGCAACTTCCCAAGCAAAAACAAGAAATCAGAAGGCTGAACACAGCCCCATGCCCAGCGGACACGGGGGCATGCTCAGGTGTCTGCAGAAAAGACAAAGCTATAGAAGCTTCTATTTCCCAACACGGGGGCGTGCCCAGCTCAACACTGTCGTGGTCAACGCTAAGATTTGCAGAATCCAAGCAAATCTTGATAGTACAGATACACTTCTGCACACGGGGCCGTGCCCAGCAGACACGGGGGCGTGTGGAGCTAGTGCAGACAAATTGCAATTAATGAAGAAAGAGAAAGTGGATGGACACGGGGACGTGCCCACTAGACATGGGGTCGTGTCCGGGCTTCTGTGCAGGCTATAAATAGAGGTGCTTGGTTCACTTCAAAGGCATCCCTTGGCAAACCACCTCTCTCCCACTTCACCCACACTCCACCACCATCACAACACCCACATCCACCACCATCATCCATCATAGAGTGTGTGTAGTAGTCTCGAGATCCAAGATTGATAGTAAGAGTTCTTGACAATCAAAGGCCATGTTTGCCTAAGTCTCTTACATCACTTGGTGAAGACAAGCATTTAGTGTAATACTTTTGTTTTTTAATCTTTTCGCACTTTTTATTTGGTTTTGTATTAATGACTTTAATAACTAGTTTCTTATGTTGAAGGTGAAACTTCCTTATCATTTGTCCGTGGTGTCTTGGCGTTATTTTACTATCTATAAAATAAAAGATTTACATCATTCATATCTCTACGGTCTATATAGAGATATGTTGGCTACCTGGTCGGGGGTTAAGGGAATGGTTTGGTAAGGTTCTTGCCTTGTTCAGTGTATAGATCCTGCAAGGACCTGGGTCAAGCTTACTAGGACCTCCTTCAATACCCACTGGTATTGGATGGCGGGGGTGCGAATAGCTTGATCCCCTCATATGTAAACTACTATTAATACATTAACCCGGCTACTTGGGATTGTATCCATGCCGACTCAAACCGCTTAGTCGAGGGTAACGTCGCCTTCAAAAGAGGGGCCTACCACATTACGCATTAATAACTTAATTAATTATCTTTCAATATTCCGACCCTTTAGGATTGTATCTTTGCTGACTCAAACTACTGGGTTGAGGGTAACGTCACCTTCAAAAGAGGGTCCTACTACTATAACTAAGATAATCTCTTAAAAAGTGCAAAAGTGCAGAAATGATCAAAGGATACACTAAAGGCGAGTCGGATCCAAGTGATTCATCTTGTCTATCTGTTTTATTTTTATTTTATATTTATTTTCAGCATCTTTAATTTTTATTTTTCATGTTAAAACCTTTTTCTAAACTTTTGATTTGATTAGACGTTGAGGATAAACCGGTACTAAAAGCTCTTGTGTCCTTGGACGACCTCGGTATCTTACCAACGCTATACTACGCTCACGATGGGTGCACTTGCCCATATGTGTGTTTAGTGTTAGTAGAATATCGTGTTTTATAAATTTAAAACTTGACCAAAGTGTTAAAAAGGCTAAAAATATAACTAAAAACATATAACGCTACACACGCATCATCTGACAATGTTGTCCACCCCATACAGCTAAACTTTATTGAGAACAAAATCAATAATGTTTTTGTATGTTTTCGCGTTATAAATTGGATGAAATTTGAGGATAAAGTCAATAAGATTTTACTCAATGAAATGGACAATATCCTCACTTAAGGATTTTGTCCATTACATTGAGCGAAACCTTACCGACAACCAAACTTAATTTCAAATAAACATGTTGGTTTAGAGGATTTTTGATGTTTGGGTTTTTTGTCGTTTCTAAGACGAATAGTATATATTAAATATGGCGTTTAGGGTCTTGTGTGTTTTAATGGAAGGTCTGAGATGTTGTATATATAGGATGTTTTTGGCGGGTTTTTTAGGCGGGATTTTATTATAATTAAGTTTGGTGTTTTATATCTAATGACGTTTTTATATTAGGATGGTGTGTGCTATTGTAGGTTAAGGCGATAATTTAATGGCATTTTATTTCATGAGTTGGCGTTTTGTGTAGAGAAGTCAAAAGACTTTTTTACCTTTAATGAAGCGCGTCCACGTAATAAAATTGATGTTATTTACGAAAACGTCATCGCGCCAATCTAGTACATAGATTGTTTTGATCGAACGATCCATAACCGTTCTCACACTTTCCACCGTTTTCTCTAAATCATGACCCAAAAAAACCTAAAAAAACCAATGTGAACCACCTTTATTGCGAGAACCACCTTTATTGCGAGAACCGCGAGAACCAATGTGAACACAACCTAAAATAGCTATAAAAAAACCTAACCCCCACCCCCAAAAAAAACCTAAACCCCCCCCCCCCCCCAAAAAAAAAAAAAAACAAAACCTAAACCGCCCTCCCCCACCCCCCAAGCTAAAATGCTAAAAACTAAACCCCCAAAAAACCTATAAAAAATCAAAAAAAACATACCAATTTTTTTTTTATTATTTTTTACATTAAAATCGCTACTTTTAGTAGCCAAAAAAAATTTTTTAAATTTAAAAAACAAATTTGGCTACTAAAAGTAGCAATTTTTTTTTTAAATATTAAAAATAAAAATTTTTTGTGTGTTTTTAGGTATTTTTGGTTGTGTTCACATTGGTTCTTGCTGTTCTCGCAATAAAGGGTGGTTCCTAACAGATCATTCTCCTATATATATATACTAGTAGGGTGCCCGCGCGATGCGGTGGGGGCGACACTTTGCATTGCGGCACTCTTTTATGATAATTTTCTTATGGGTTATTGGATTTTATCACCAGTAACTATTGCCTATTGGCCGCTGCCACCCCCAACTATCACTTTGACGTCCGCCACCTCCAACTTAATGTTGGTGCATTTTCATCTGTCGTCTTCGTCTTACGTCGAGTCTCTGGTATGTTGCAGTTCAGATCTAGCATGAGGTCATCATCATTGATGATGACATCACTTATATGACATCACATAGTGACATCAGCACATGAAATATGGAATTTGAAGTCAACCGTTTGAAGATGCAAGTTTGAAATAGGTTCCGTTTGAATGTAAAGTTTGAGTGTAAAGTTTGAATGTAAAGTTTGAAAGGGTTCCATTTGAAAGTGTTGTTCATTTTCAAACGGAAGGGTCTTCCCCTATAAATACCCTTATGTCTAATTCATTTGTAACTTTCCGGCCAAAGCAACGAAGTGCTGCCGAAGTGTTGTCAGGTTGTAAACGTCTTCTAAATCAATCATACAACAGTTTAAATCGTGAATCTAGCTGAATTGAACTTAGTTTCTTTGTTTCCGCCTCTGAAACTAAGATAAACTCTTCTGAACGACTCATTTGGGTCCAAAACGATCCTACACTTAACACTTAGTGTGTTCTGTCACCATGTCATTAACTGATCACTAACTTTTGATCATGTTACTATACTTTTGGAGGTGTCCTAAGATCCCTATGACACCCCCAAAAGTATAGTAACATGATCAAAAGTTAGTAATCACTTAACGACGTGGTGACAAAACACACTAAGTGTTAAGTTGGGGGTGACGGGTGTCAAAGTGATAGTTGGGGGTGACAGCGGCCAGTAGCCAATAGTTGGGGGTGATAAAATCCAATAACCATTTTCTTATTGTGGTGGATATATGTCATAAGTGTTACACATACGTAAAGTTTTGTTTTTTTTTAAATTAATAATCAAAGGACAAAAAATGTTGTTTTTTTATAAAAATTAATAATCAAAAGACAAAAAATAAAAGATAAGTTGCCATAATTGTAAAATATGTTTATTTTATTGGTTAACTTATAAAGTATAATTTTATTCTTTAAAGTTCATAACTATTTTTTAAATATCCACATAGTACTCATCCAATAAACTATAAGTTTAAAATTTTCGTTTTTATAGAAATAAAAAATAGTATTTGACTCGTAAGTACGTTTTAGACTTTTAACTTAAATTGTTAAATTTCATTTTTTACAGATATAAAAAATTTATATTTTTATAAAATTTCAAGAACTGTTTTTATAAAAAAAAATAAGATGTTAAGAGTTTATATCTTTATTAACTTTATATCATACTAAGTTCAAATTTTAGGTTCCTAACTAATCTTATCTATATGAGTCTACTTTTAACTTATAATCCCTAAAAATATGCAACACAATCTACTATGTATCTAGTCAAGTTGGTAAATAATTCTTTTGAAACTGACTAATATTATCTATAACAGTATAGTTCAACTTATAATTCTAAAAATTTGCAAAACAATTTAGTATTTATCTATTAAACATTGTACATTTCTAGAGTATTTTATTTTATATTACTTGTTACAAAAATGTTTATAAAAGAATTATTTTTTTATAAAAACAAAATGTTTTGTTTATAAATAAAGTAAAAAAACCATTTTACACATGTAAAGTTTCGTTTTTAATAAAAATAATAATAATCAAATGACAAAAAATAAAAGATAAGTTGTTATAATTGTAAAGTAAGTTTATTTTGTTGGTTAAATGATAAAGTTTATATTTTTATTTTTTAAAGTTCATAACTTTTTTTAAATATCTACATGGTACTCATCCAATAAACTTTAAGTTAAATTTTTTTGTTTTTATAAAAATAAAAATAGTAGTTGACTCGTAAGTACGTTTTACACCTTTAACTTTAATTGTTAAATTTCGTTTTTATATATAAAAAATTTATATTTTATAAAATTTTAAAAACAGTTTTTATAAAAAAAATAGGATGTTAAGAGTTTATATCTTTATTAACTTTATATTATAATAAGTTCAGTTTTTTAGTTTAGCTTTAAAGTTTATTACTTTATTATTTTTTTAATTAAGAAATACAAATTATTATATTAATATCCAATAATAACTATAATATTTTATAAATTCAGCTTGACTATATCTAACTGCAATATATATTTATTGCAACTTTAGGATATTAACTTATATAAGTTCAGTTGACTTTTAAATTTAGGATACTAACTTTATTTTGAACTTTATTAATATGGTCAATAACTGCATTATATTAACACCAAAAATAAAGTTCAAATATAAAATAAACTGTATTCATACGTCTAGAGGAAAAATAACAACTGGAAATTAAAAAAAAACATAAAAACACTTGATAGATTTCATATTATACTGCATTAAATCTGTTCCGCTTCTGAATTGACACTCGATGTATTTTTAATCAGGTTTTCGGGTTTGTGCTTGAATCGGCAGTATCATCTAATTCCTCTTCTTTGTCATTGTCATCAGAATCGTCTAAATTAATAACCTCACTCCATTTCCTATCAGAGAGTCCCTTGGATCTCTTTTTTTTAGTCTCAAACTTCTGATCCTTAAAAAGGGCAAAAATTGAATATAAAAGTTAAAAAAGATTAAATAAACCTTAAAATTACCTCTTCACTAAATTCACGTTGAAGATTAGACTTGTATGGATTAAACATTGCACCATAAGAAATAATATCAACACTTTTATCACCATCATCCTGCAATAAAACACATATATAATAACATAACAAACATGTTAATATGAAAGATACACGCAAAAATAATACTTAAAAACCAGCAAAATCAATACCTTAGAAGCTTGTTCGACAACTGGGTTATTTAAATTGGCATGTTCATCATGCAACTGAATCTGAAAAATCAAATAAGTTAACATTCACATAAAAGTAAATAAAAGAAAACAATTATTCACTGTTGTGATATAACAGAACTGACCTTAGAATTTTCAATCCCGCATGCTTGGTTTTTCGCAACAATTGAATTCAGAACTGGATCCATTTTTTAACTTTGTTTAGCAATAGATTAGGGGTGTCCTGCTATGTATTTATAGTAGTAACTATAGAAGTGCATTAGGGTTCAATTTTAGATTTGCCACCCCTTTATTTAGGAAGTTTGTTGTGGTTAGTTTAAATTTTTATAAGATATATCTAAGTATAGATATTAGACAGTTTTAATAAACTAAAATGTGACACATAATATCTTCATTTTGTGTTACGGTACTTTTAATTCTTTTTGTTTTTGTTTGCATAGATGGATCCCATCTTTGTAGATTAGGCGTATTAGATCACAAGTATTAATTACTTGTAAATTAAAGCATTATCGACTTATACATTTTAATCTGTGCGTCGATATTGAACAAGACAAATACCGAAACGTCGACAAAAATGTGTAGGTCGTCATGCTATCTTTGGATTTTTTTTAAACAGTATAGTTTATGAGATATGTCAAGAATACGTAAAAAAAATATAAGTTTGTTGTGGAGGGGTGAATTGTAACTAATAATCTATAATTTTGTTAAAACCTCAGGGATTTAAATGTAATAAGTTTAGGGGCTAAAAATAAATAGTGTTTAAAATACCAAACTACCCTCATTTTAGGGGTCTTTCTATAAATAAAGGGGGGAAAAGTTTTTATTTTTTGGGTATCTTAAAATACCCCTCTTTCATCCATTATAATATAGTATAGATATATATATATATATATAGGGGTAAGATCAAATAAAAAGTTTATTTTGCCTAAGTAGGATGAGAAGAAATCTTAACCATTCATTTTTCAAATCAATGGTTAAGATAAAAATGTAGAAGAAAGGAGAAGTGCAAGGATATCTTGGGAAAATCCTATTTGTAGACTTTCTCTTTCCAAATGCAAGGCACATGAATATTCCACCCCCATTTTTTTAAACGTTCATAACTTTTTTATACGACATTATTTTTTCATAAAAATTTCACTGTAAAATCGAGCGTCTTTTTATCTTTAATTTGAGTACCATATTGCTATATAAAATATGAAAACTAAAAAAACGACTAAAATGTGTTGTATTTCTATGTTGTATAACATTTTTTTATGCTGGATTTTTGTACTATATTTTTGTGCTAAAATTTTTGTGCCGAATTTTTTTGTCTTAAATTTTTTTTCTCAATTTTTTGTGGTGGATTTTTTTGTACTACATTTTTTTGCTGAATTTTTTCGTGCTATATTTTTTGTATTCCATTTTTTGTGCTATATTTGTTTTACTAGATTTTTTTTTTTTTTTGTATTTAAAAAAAAACAAAAGGGGTGGCGAATGTCATTTTCACTCCTATTTATAAGGACCAAAATGTCCTTCATTCTTACTTATTAAGAGTGTCACATGTCATCATCACAATCCTTCTTATAATACTTAGGCAAAATCCATTTTTAGTGGATTCTTCTCCTATATATATATATATATATATATATATATATATATATATAGGGAGAGGATCATGAGAAAACTACATATAAATGAGAAAACTAACGTAAAAAAAGCTAAAAAACTTACCAAAAAAAAAATTTTACAATTTTTTATAAAAAAAATTGCTAGTTTTTATATATATAAAAAATTCAAAAAAAAAATTGTTGTACTGCACATGTGCATTATATGTGTACTACACATGTGCACTATATCCGTAATAGTGCACATGTGCAATACAACAAAAAAAAAATTATTTTTTATTTTTTTGAAAAAAAATTTCCATGCATAAAAACATGCGATTTTTTATAAAAATTTAAAAAAAATTGGTATGTTTTTTAGGCTTTTTTAGTTAGTTTTTTGGTTTTCTTATTTAAACTAGTTTTCTCATAATCCATCCCCTATATATATATATATATCTATACAACTTTAATAAGCATATAGGAAGGGCAAGAATGGTCATTTGCCATTGTACAACCATTTGAAGCCCATTGTACAAGCATTTAAGCATGAATGTGTTGAAACTTTCTTCAACACGTGGAGCAGCTCATGGATCCTAACCGGATCTCTTTGACCCGTTTTACTCAAATGGATCCAATATAAACTTTCTTTCACTCAATCTAAACCCTAAATTCATTTCATTCACATCCGCCCCCATTCTTCTTCTCTCTCTCTCTCTCACCAGACTGTCTGCATACGTCTCATGGCGACGGATTTCACCGGCGATTTCACTAGATCGACGGATTTCACTTCTCAGGTACCGTCTTTTTAACCTTATCGGCATTTTTTTGCTTCTTATTTGACTTAGATCTGTGAATTTCACTAGATCGACGGATTTCACCGGCGATTTCACTAGATTGACGGATTTCACCGACGATTTCACTTTTCAGGTACCGTCTTTTTAACCTTATCGACATTTTTTTTGTGTTATTTGACTTAGATCTGTGAAATTTTAGGATTTCTTTCTCCGGCGATTCCGACATCAGATCTACTGGGTTCAACTTCTCGGTATGTTGTTTCTACTGGATCTGTGAAATAGATTCAGATCTGTTACTTTTTTCTAGCAGATCTGTTATAATACTTGGTTTCCATCTCAATGATGACTTTTTCTAGTTGATCTACCGTTTTTTTGGTTTTTCTGTAGTTTATGTTTATACGCTTTTTTAAACAGGTTTTCTACTGATTTGGGATGTATCTATGTTAGATCTGTGTAATACTTTCAGATCTGTGTTGGTTTTTTGTGTTTTTGATAATGTTTTGTGAACTCATAATGTGAATGGAGTGATAAAGTGAAGGTTTTTTTGGTTTTTACTGCTCTCCTATAAAGTTTTTATCTATACTACTTTAATAAGCATATAGGAAGGGCAAGAATGGTCATTTGCCATTGTACAACCATTTGAAGCCCATTGTACAAGCATTTAAGCATGAATGTGTTGAAACTTTCTTCAACACGCGGAGCAGCTCATGGATCCTAACCGGATCTCTTTGACCCGTTTTACTCAAATGGATCCAATATAAACTTTATTTCACTCAATCTAAACCCTAAATTCATTTCATTCACATCCGCCCCCATTCTTCTTCTCTCTCTCTCTCTCACCAGACGCGGTGTCTGCATACGTCTCATGGCGACGGATTTCACCGGCGATTTCACTAGATCGACGGATTTCACTTCTCAGGTACCGTCTTTTTAACCTTATCGGCATTTTTTTGCTTGTTATTTGACTTAGATATTGTTGTTCTGCAAAAGCACGTGAGTTAAGCTGCCCTTCTAATTTCTTATTTGATATTACAACTTATGATTATGGAGTAGTTAAAGATCTGATTTATTAAACCGAAATGTTGTGCTGCTAATATTTTGTTATACGGTTGTGGACCAGCTCAATGTGAAAGCATAAAAGAGATGCTGGAGTACTTTAGAAGTCAAGTTGGGTCTAAGGCTTGGAAGAAGGTGGGAGTTGTGGCTTTCGCTACGATATGGAGACTTTGGACGAGTAGAAACGAGAAAGAATTTAATGGCAACAACATTCCGATCGCTAAAGTGTACCAGTTTTGTTTTGATAGAAAAAAGGCCAATGAGTATTCAGGTTGAATATTTTTAATTTGTTGTATTTATGAACACAAATTATATTAAGAAAAAAAGAAAGTTATTTTTGTATTGTGTAATCATCATCTTCTTAGAGTTTTGGCATGGTTTGATTTCATTCTTTGATGCGCAATGGAAAGAATCTTACTTTCACTTATACTTGTAGCATTCATACACGAAAACTGACCCGACCTGAGACCAACCCAAAATTTATACAAAGTGGTTTAGTCTCGGGTTCATTGTGTAGCTTTTGAAAGACTTATGCAACTGCTTATTCAGTGTTTGTATACGAAAGCCAATTGTTTGTGTTGTGTTTTCCGTTGCATCGCGAAATTGGTTTTGGTTATGGCTCAAAACTGAAGACCATTTGTGGCTGCATAATCTTATATTCTTTTGACTACATGAATATTTTTTTTTCATGGGTTACATTTTAATTTTGTTACTGCCATGTTGAATCTAAATACCATGTATTATTTGAAAAAAAAATGTCTTTAATAGAGAAACAAGGGTATACAAAATGAGCAGATATTGAACGTTAAACTAGTAATTTTAGTCATTAATGTTCATGAAAAATATAGTGTGAAAAATTGAAATGTAATAATTTCTTTTAATGAGTTAGCATATGTTGCTTGCTATTGATGATCATAGGTTCATAACAAGTGTCTTTGTAAAGTGTAATAGTTTGGTAAGACCAAAAAGAGTCCATTGGTCAACGGAACCTGCTCAAACCCAGTTATTTCAGAATTGCCTGTTTGATTTGTTAACCCGTCCTATTCATTTCCACCTTTGATTTATATTTTAACTTTCAGGCTGTAATGAAGGTTCTACCAGAACTAAACGGAAAACTGACAGGTGTCGCCTTTAGACAAAACGTATATTAAATGTAAACTTTTAATACATACAATACAGAGACAAAATGTCATACCAACTTCGTAGACTTGACAGAACTTACAGACTCGATAACAAAAGACCGTAACATACAATACAGAGACAAGCAATTGTGGATATTTACTGACGGGTGCACTTCGGAATGTAACAGATATGAATGAATATAACCCCAGTGGTAGATATGTAATTAGCGAGCTCTGGAATTTCAAGGAAAATCGAAGAGCTACACTGGGGTTATATTCATTCATATCAATCAGATCCTTATGTGCACCGCACCATCTTCTAGGAGGTTGTCAAGTGTTCTCGCCTTCGTAGTTGGTGTTTTGCGTATCTTTACATCCGCAGCCATTCTGTACAATATTTTTACAAAAAACATCACAAACAAACCTGAACAAAGCAAAACCAATCAACCCTCTGTTTTTTCAAAGCAAAACCAATCAACCCTCTGTTTTTTCAAAGCAAAACAAACATGAAGAACCCTCTGTTTTTTCACAAGCAAAACAAACTTGAAGTACCTAAAATACTCAAATAACTGATTATCATCGAATCAAACACATTCAAATGACCAATAAACACACTCTGTTTTTTCAAAGCAAAACAAACATGAAGAACCCAAAATACCAAATAACTGATTATCATCGAATCAAACACATTCAAATGACCAATAAACACATTCTGTTTTTTCAAAGCAAAACAAACATGAAGAACCATCTGTTTTTTCACAAGCAAAACAAACATGAAGAACCCAAAATACCCAAATAACTGATTATCATCGAATCAAACCAAAAATCAAAATGAGGAACACATTCAAATCATCGAATCAAACCAAAAATACCCAAATAACACATTCAAATCATCGAATCAAACCAAAAATCAATATGAGGAACACATCAATCCGAAACTGATCCGATCAGTTCTTTTTAAACAGTTCTCAAACAACCAACCAAAACGATTCGAAATTTACCAAAAATCAATTTTCACATTTCAAGTATCAATATTGATGTGTTCAAATAACTACACACTTGTTTCTTCGCATTTGATTCAGAAGTTAAAACAAACAAGTATTATAGTTTCAATAAACAACCTACATCTGTACTCTAATCAGCCAAATGATCACATGAGATCTGAAACTATAGAATCAAACAAAACCAAACCTCTGTTTTGAAGATGAACCTGATGAAGATAATGAAGATGATCTGTTCGATGAAGATGAAGATGATCTGTTCGATGAAGATGATCTGTACGATGTCGATGAAGATGATGATGATGATAATCGGCGGTGTTGGGAGTTGGGAGATGATGTTGAGAAGTGTGATGAAACTGTGATCATATCTGCTATTAGTGTAGATATTAAGGGTTAGGTTAAGGGTATAAAGGACTTTTCATAATTGCAGAGACTATTTGTGTAATTAACTTTAATAGTTATAAATAATTATTATTTCAACCAATTTGGCCTGTCTTGATAATCAAAATAACCGAACATAAAAGTAACAAACCAACAACTAACTAAACTAATGAAAACTCAAGGTTGGTAACATGACCCAGGTTGGTAGTCGATCCAAGACCACTCCACGAAATTAGATATAGCTATTTTTTATGTTTTTAGGTAAACATGTGTTAGGCCCGAAAGTGTGAGACTGACACATCAAATTAACATAACGGGCTATGGTTACGAACTGGGCTTTACTGGGTTAGTTTATATTAGGTTATGGACCTTTATAGGTCAATTGGGCCAAGCTTTAGGCCATGTGGGCCAAGCAGGCCCAAGGGAAGCCCATGTAGGGAAGTGGGCTTGGTTGAGTATATAAACAAGTTTCTAACTTGTTTTTAGGTTTGAAGCTTTTGGAACCTCCTTGTTACACAATTTCCTAGAGAAGCTAGAGTGGAGGCGATTCGATTGTGGTGTACTCATACCAGACGTTTTTGCTTGTTAAAGTAATCGAAACGTGTGTGAGTTAAAAGTTATTTCGGTGTTCTTGTTTTTCATATTTTTCAGTTTATCTTGAATCATCTTGTGATTGGTTTCCGCACTCTCACAAGATTAGGTTTGATATCATTGAAAGATCCATTTTACGGGACTTACAAGTGGTATCAGAGCAATTAGAACCTATTTCTAGGCTCGGTGTGATATCAAAGATTCAAGATTTTCGTAATTTTTGGGTTGATGTTCTTCGCGTTCTTCGTGATATTCATCGGTATTTTTTTGAAAAACATTCTATTCTGCTTGTTCGATTTTGTTTAAAGTGTTTAAAGGATAAAGTTAAATTTAAAAAGAAAAAAATCGTATTTTGAAATATCTTCATATTTTGAAAGATTTAAAAAATCCTTTATTTTAGGTAAATTGAAACTGATTTGTTAATATCAGTTGACTTCGTGTAATTGATTTCTTGGTCTCGAGTCGTATTCTCCGGAGTCGCAACAGAAGTTTGGATATCACACAAGGTCTCGAGTTATTGATCTTCACATTTTCACGGTCTCGACTCCAGTTAATTGGTCTCGAGTCCAGCTTCAATTCAATACAAGACATCATCGGACATCATCAACATTACTACAATTGGTCTCGAGTAGCAACCAAATCCAGTCGAAACAACAGTCTCGAGTCTTCAACATCACTTCTCATAGGTCTCGACTCATCAATTTTCACAGTCTCGAGTCGCAACCACGGTTCCGAGTCGCAACCGAGATCTCGAGTCATCTCTTTCTGTTCTCGAGTCTCAATCAGCAAAGGTTTCGAATCTTTGATCATCTGAGTCGCAACAATCATCCACGGAACCTGCAACTCCGTCTTCGGTCATCGTTCATCATCATCTTCGTCGTTTCATCACCATGATCACCATACCTCCATTCATTAAGTCTCCAGTTACCACCCCATCTCCGTAGCTATATCACCTGCGACGACGCATCACACAACCGTACCTCCGATCATCATCATCACCGTCTGTCATATCTTCCGGCAACCACATTCACAAAACCATCTCGTCATCTTCGACGAAATACGACCAACCATCATTCATCTCCGTCATACAACGTCTGATCCTCCGATCACCACTCATCAGATCACCATTTTGGCGGCTGAAAGAAATTAGGGTTTGTGGGTTTAATTTTAGGAAGTAGAAGACGGTTTATCATGGACATTCAGTTTTGTTTTTATTTTAATATAACAATAATAACTATAATATTAATCATAAGATAATCATTATATAATCATTTGTTTTATAATAATCATTAATCATTAATAATAATAATTGTTTAATAATAATAGTTTATATCATATATTCATTAAAAAAATTGTTTGGTTGTGAAAAGTTTTGACAGGCTTTGAGGTGCGGTTCAGATAGCAGGTTCATTCGACTGCTAAGGGTTTGAGTTAGCGAGTACACAGGTTCTCGCTTTGGGCTTGTGTTGAGGAAATAGTTAAAAGATCACATTTTTGGGGGGATCACATCTTAAAAATGTCTTCTAAGAGAGAGATGCTTGAGCAGGAACTCAAAGGATTCAGATACTCAAATGGTGAATCCATAGAAGCATTGATTGGCCGGTTTGCTGAACTACTCTCTGAAATGGAGAAGGCAGAGATGGTGGTGTCTACTCGCATGAGCAACAGAAAGCTTCTAGATGCTATAAAAGGGATTCCAGATCAGGAGAACTGTAGTTGGTTTAGAAATGTTAATCAGATAATATTGACAACCGACTGCTACAAAATGAAGTCAGATGAGCTGATGTCACTCATCAAATCATATGACAATGCGGACAAACAGTCTACTCAAGGCAACACATCTGATGCAATTTGCTCACCCACTCGTGAAGCAATTTGCTCACCCACTCGTGAAGAGATACTTTCTGTCTTTTGCACTCCTAAGTGTAGAGAAAGAAATGAAGCATATCGGTTACACAACGCTGAGTTGATCCAAGATTACAAAGACATAAAGAATAAAAATTTTACTTTATCAAAAAATGAAAAACTTTATAAAGAAAAAATTGAAGCTCAGCGAAAAGACATCATCCAACTCAAAGATGATGTTAGTGTAAAAACAGCCCAACTCTTATATGTTCAGGAAAAATTATGCACTGTGACTAAAGAACTGGAGGATATCAGAGATAGATATCAAATAAATGAACTCAATATTAAAAAATTTGATTCTTCCAGCAAACTAGTTAAAAACTTGTGTGATCAACAGCTCGCATATAAGAAAAAGAAAGGGTGTGGGTTGGGTTTCAATCAAGTTCCTCCTCCATATAATGACAACTACACATATTTACCCATGACTGAGGAGGAATTGATGAATGAGGACAAGATGGCTTACGGTCCTAAAACTGATAGGTCATCAATCAACAGCAAACCTGTTGATAAACGAGCGACTCCTCCAATACATTTTGTTGCTAAGGGTACAATTGATCCTAATGCTTCGTCTTCATGTGCAGATGAAGTAATTGAAGTAAAGTTTGGAGATATTCTTGGGAATGAACCAGATTCAAAGTCTGATTTTTCAGAAAACTCAATAAATGAAACAGCTTCTGAACCTGTTTTTGGACAAAACTTTTTTAAGTCGTTATTTGGTTCTTTTTCAGTTGATAATAATTGTGATGTTTCTTGTTCAACAGCAACTGAAGCTGAACAAACAAATGAAAGTGAGAGTGAAGATCAACAATGTTCTGATTACTCTTCTGAATCCGTCTCAGCAAAAGTCCCTAATGATGTATCTAGTGGGACCACTGAAATACATTCTCAAAAGGATCAGGATCAGGATACTTCTTTGAAAAACGAAGTTGCAAGTGAACCACTCTTGAACCCACATGAGTCTTGTGCTGAAAATTCGTCAAATATTACAGCTGAAGTTTCTGGTGTTTCATCTGACAAACCAGAAATCTCCGATTCTGTTAAAGTTGGTGACATGAAAGATGAAGAGAAGACTAATGTGAACAAGGCTCCAAGTACAAAATCTGAGAAGTCTGAACCTTCTATTAGTAATGAAAAGGTTCAGATCAAGCAACAACACCATAAACGAGCAAATAGAAAGAGAAGGAATGAGAAGTCTAAACATCAAAGACAATCAGGCTCTCCACAGTCCTCAACGGGCAGCAATCGTCCGCAAAAGGCTCGTAATGAGAAAAATGCTTTCGTTAAGCCAGTCTGTAATGGCAAATGTGAGAAATATGCATTTAACTGTGCTAACAAAGCTTTCGGAAAGACTGGTGAGATTTCTGAACAAGACCTGCAGTCCAATCAAAACAAGAAGAATCAAAAGAAATCTCAACCACAGAAGGCCCCTGCAAACGACAAATATAGACATCCAAATTCATCCTCGTTTGCAAGCAATGTGCAACAAAAACAAGCACAGAAAGGAGCAGCTCATCCTTCAGGGCCTGCAAGAGCTACACAAGCTGATCAGAATGCCTACTACGTGAAGAGACAAACATGCTTCAATTGCGGCATTGCTGGTCACATTGCTCGGAACTGCACAAGGCGTCCCTACGTACCCTACTATATGCAAAATCAGAAGGTTACATCTAAGGATAACTATCATTCCAAGCCAATGAAGGTATCTTCACCTAAGGCAAGGAAGAATGTGAATCCCAAGGTTAAACCTTCTGATGGGGATTGGAACGCTGCCAAAAACAAACGGAAGGCTGCTCAGGAACAAAAATGTTTTTCTAAAACTAACAAATTTGAAACAGTTAAAGTTACTCAACCAACGGCAACAAACATGTTTGTTAAACCGAAACAGATTTGGAAACCCAAATCCAAAGCAGCAATGTTTCCAATCCTTGAAACCAAAGGGGACCTATGTTTAAAAGAAGTGTCTTATTTTGATGCTTCAGGAAATCCCAGGACCACGATAGCCTGGGTACCTGTGACACCTGTGTCACTTCAACCATCAAACAAATGCCAAACCAATGAAATATTGAAATTCATACTTGGGATTTGTAAAAATATGTGTATCGTTTGCACATATCAACTCTTGTTCGATTTTAAGCTTTAAATCGCTTTCTGGAGGGTTATACGCGCTGTGATGCGTAAATATAACCAGTTTAATCCAACGAACACTCCGGAATAGTGAAATAGACTTAACATACCTTAAATAACCTTTACATAACTTAGAAATAAGTTTTAAAGGCTTTGGTATGGCAAAAACAAGTTAATTCGCTTACAGGGACTAAACTTGACAAACTGTGAAAGTATACCAATTTGAACTGTAGCAGACATTCTGGAACATGACCATAAGTTAAACACACCTTAAATATCCTTTATATAGCTTAGAAATAGGCTTTGAGGGGTTCGGTGTGCTAAAATAAACTTTTGGGTCATTCAGGGACTAAAAGTGTCAAAAAGTGCATAAGTTTGCATTTTCGTGCATAACTTACGTTCTGAATACATCCGGACATTCAAAAATTTATGTAAGCACTAAAATAATTTATTTTAGTGTTTGGCATAAGAAAAATCCATTCGTCACGCCATTTGGATCGTTTTTCGCGCATATGCGCATTCCGTCGTAATTAACCGAACAACGTAATCGTACGGCCAAACGAACCAACATCCGAGATATTTTTGAGCACATTTTAAGTTCCCTATACTTTAACTTCATTTTAGAGCCTTGAAATGAGGTTAACGGGGTTCAAACGCATCGAAAATAGCTTAAACGAGCTGCAGGGACCATTTCTGCCATTTTTGAAACTTTTCTGAATCTGGCACATGCTAGCGTAGCGCGAGCATCTTATGCCTTTCTAGTAGCGCTACGCGAGCACCTCATCTGGGCAGAAACTTTGAATCTGGTCCTTTCCACTTGTGCACATGGTTTTGGGGCAATACAATGGGCTAAATGGTTTTAGAAAACCAGGGTTTGTAGGTGTATGGCCAATATCAAATCACGGTTTCCGAGGAACGATCTTAACAACTCTACGAATCCTATAAATACCCCTTGCCTTCATTTGCAAAACCCACAAGAATTTTGATTTGACAAGCTCTAAGTTGAAACCATTGTTTCATACCTGAGCTACTTGGATCGAGATTAGCATTCGGGGACCCTTTGTAAGTGTTCCTTCGTTCTTTTATTGCTTTTCGAGTCCGAAAGTCAAACTTTGTTTGACTTTCTGCATTGACCAGTTTATGGTCAATGCGAAGTTCTTTTGAACTTCGCAACGTGAGCGTAATCACGATGGTTATAGTCCCTTGTGACTATGCCTACTGATTACCACGTTGTCTAGGCTCAGTGACAAGTCGTAGTTTCGGCCAAAATGCGTGTTATTGCGTATTTTGTAACCAAACTACTTTTAGGTATCAAAACCGCTTGTTTTGATACCAAACTTGTTTTCTAACTTAGTTAAGCATGTTTTAACATGCTTAGCTCGTCACTTTTAGTTTAGTGCTTATATAGGGTCGTAAGGTAAGCGATCTAAACAATCGCTTATACTTTCGAACCCGACCCGTTTGGTCGATCATTAGGATCCGACCAAGCACATTAGGTGACCATAGTATATAGGGAATAACCTTCCGAGGTTATACCTTATGGTCGCTTCGTTTAAGTAGTTGTATGATAGGTAGTTTATATGCCTTAGGTAAATTACCAAAATACCCTTTTCATGTGTAATTGGTAATTAAGCTTATGTAACCCAAAATTTTGTCACTTAACTGATTTGGTAACAATATTAGACATGTTAAGGCATATTTTACTTATCATAGGGCTAGTTAGGCGTTCCGAACGCGTTTTACGCGAACGACGCGTTAAAGTAGCATAAGCTACCTAAACGGGTCGTAACCACTTAGGTTAGGTTTCATTTAGTATGTAGGCTTTATTAAACCATATGACACGAGTCTCCATACTCGTTTGGTTTACGAACCCTCATTCTATCTAAATCCTCCGATTTAGGTCCGGTTTATTAACATAGTTACCCATATTAGGTGCCGTTTGATATCCGTGATCTCTAGCATTGTTTGGTTGTTACACAAGGACTACTAAGCAATCTCAAGTGAGTACATAGACCCCTCTTTTACTGTTTTCCAAACTGTTTTGGGGTGAAGCATGTGTACTTATGTGTTATTTTCATGATTTCAAAGTATAATTGATTATACATGTTATTACTTATCTTTTGACAAACTAAATGACTATCTATGGTTTAAACACTGATTTCTCAAAGAACATAAAATAAAATGTTGAATTGTACTTATTTTATGTTCACCAGACCGATTGGTAGTATGATATAGCGCTATAGGATTAGACACCCCATTCCTGCTGTCATGGAATGTCTGAAACCAATTTGTTTCTCCATCCAAATAAGGATTGCCTTTGTGGTATCCTTATAGTCTCAAAGGTGTAGTTTGATGCACTAGGTCTGAATGAATTCTTAAATCACATTATTTTTGTATATTTAGTTATACTCCCAAAAGTATAGTTTGATATGCTCCCATGTGTGATATTGTACAAAACCAACATATATTTTGTTAATCATCCAAAGCATATTTTGATATATTATTTACAAAACCAAAACATAGTTTAATATGTTATTTATCACATCCAAAGCATATTTTGATATGTTATTTGTAAAACCAAAACATAGTTTAATATGTTATTTATAAATCCGAAGTATACTTGTAATATACTACTTAAAACTATTATTTTAAACAACGAAGGTATATTTAATGTACTATCTATCTATCGATTGGGTTTTGGTTAGTGTTTAGATAACGGGACGGGTGTAATGTGATGAAAACATGGTAGATACGCCGCTGGTACTTCTTATATATAAGTGTATTTATTGCATTACATACCGTGGCCTTATTTAGTACACTTGGGTTAACGATATTGGAACTGAAATATATTTTAATATATTACTCATTCGATTCTCTTAAAATCCAAAGTATATTTTCACATATACTATAAGCCTTTTTATCAAAATATTGTTTTCGAACGATATATTTAATACAAACCCATTTTACATGGTTATTCATTTAACCTTACATTTATTTATACATATCATCTGATCTTATTGTTTTTCACACGATTTACAAATCAAATTACAAGGTTCATGACTAAACTTTATTAAACATTTTCTTAAACTTACAAGTCATGAATCCTATTTTCACAAAACCTATGTATCTCACAGGCATTTTTATGCTGACGTACCTATTTTTACACATGTTTCAGGTACTGCTTTGCAATGATTGTTGATACATGCTACATTTAGGATGGACTCGTGCCTTAGCAACTTTAAAACTTGGAAGATCATAGTTGTACTTATTTGATTGTATTAAAACAATGAGTTCATTTATTCAATAAAACAGAATTTATTTATTCCATGGTTATGAAACAATGATTCTGTTACAACACTCCCCGACGTTTCCGCCACGTCTAGTTGCTTTACGTGGTCGGGGTGTGACAGAAAAGTTGGTATCAGAGCCAATGGTTATAGGGAATTAGGTTATTAGTAATGCTTTGACCTAGACTATAACCTTCCTAGGACCCTAACACAAGTTTTCTTGTGTTTAGTTTTAAAACAATACCGTCACTTATTCTTAGGTGACAACCACAATAAGAACACAAATTTCTATCCTGCTTTGAAAACTAATCATCTGTCCTGGGATGATTTATTATATGGTTTTGAACCCTTTAAGTTTTCAAAATCCCGTCAAAGTTGGTCTAAATAATGTGAACACGTGCAAACTGGAAGGGTGGGTGCCTGTACTCTGAGTTTTCTGTCTAAGGCTAGAGTGTTCGTACAAATCCACATAATCGGACCAGTCACTCTTACCTGGGAACTCTTGGGGTGAGTGTCCACTTATAGGCGAGCATGTCTTCGCGGTACATTATTTTTGACCTATTTACTTTGATTAATCACCGGGGTCGTTTGTTGCTTTGTAGTAACAAACAAATGACCACTATCCTTGCTTTCATCAGATTTGTTTCATCTCATTCTTTTCGTCTAATTCTCTCACTCGTTTCCTCTCATGTATCCTCTTTTAGAATGCCTCCTCGACGCGACAATCAGATGGCGAATGCCGAACTGGCGGAAATCATCGCGCAGCAAATGGCTGCTGCCTTCCCAAATCTTTATGCTCAAATGATTCAAGCCATCAACAACAACAATGCTCCATGCAATTTCAAGAATTTTAACTCGGCTAAACCGCTCAAGTTTAGTGGTTCTGAGGGAGCAACTGGGCTTGTTCAATGGTTCAAGAGCATTGAGAATACTTTCCGTCACGTTCAGTGTCCTGAAAATCGCAAGGTCGAGTTTTCTTCGAGTGTGTTTCAGAAGAGGGCTCTTACATGGTGGAACGGGGTTATGAGAGACCGCGGTGCTGAGGTTGCATTAGCACAGACTTGGGCTGAGCTTAGGGCTCTTATGATGAAGGAATTTTGTCCTCGTCATGAGCTAAGGGCTCTAGAAAGGGAATTTGATGATTTGAAGCAAGACAGTGGGGAACATCGAGCCTATACTGACCGCTATGAGGAATTGAGCTTGTTATGCCCTACTATGGTTACGCCTCTGGATAAGGCGATTGAGAAATACATTGATGGTCTTCCTGACGTAGTTCAGGATATCGTTACTGGCAGCAACCCTACTACTGTCAGACAAGCCATTGAATTGGCTGCCACTCTGACTGAATCCCATATCAGGAAGCGCAAGCTGTTTCGGAAGGGCGACTTAAGACCATCTGACAAGACTGCTCATGTGGAACCAAAGGAAGAAAATGCTGAGGTGTCCAAGAAGAAGAAGCGCAAAGCCTCTCAAAACTACGCTGTAACTGCTTAAGACAAACAGGTTGCACCAAACCAGCCAGCACAACCTCACAAAAGGCAAAACTATGTTGGTACCGCACCTTTGTGCAACAAGTGCAACCGTCATCATCTAGAGCAAGAGCAGTGTCACAAATGTACCCACTGTGGGCGGTTGGGACATTTGATCAATGTTTGTCGTTATGCAAATCAAGCTGCTGCAAACCCTGCTGCTGTTCAAGCACGGTTCCCTCCGGGGTCATGTTATAACTGCGGTGACCTTACTCACTACAGAAACAATTGCCCAAGACTTGTTAACGCACCTCCAGCGCGTGGACGAGTGTTCAACATCAATGAGGCAAACGTGAACAATGATGCAGCAGTGAACAATTAGTGTTTTGTAATTCCTTGGTTGTTATCTTTTGACACTTCAAGACAATTCGGTTTTTAGATAAATAAAGATTTGTTGTTTTTATTTTTGTAAAAGTTATGCGTTTATGTGAATGTTTGATGCAACCTTATGATGTCAACCCAAAGACAAACTACTCGTATGGTTCTGTCATTTTATGATCACTTGTGATCTCCCTAAGAACCTTTAACACTCGTTTCTTTTAAGAAACAAAGCCAAACTCTTATTGAAAATCCTTCTATCTTTATAGATGGATCCTTGAAAATGCTTAAAGTGCCAAATGAAATCCATGGATTGGATTCCTGATGTGCTTTAATTATCCATGTTCAAAGACAACAAATTAAAGAATCAAGTTAACTAATTATGTGCTTATGTGTTTTCTTATATGTTTGTGGTTGTATGTGATCCATCCAAATCCTTGTAGAATCTTCCATATCTCATATGAGGGATTCATAGAAGGATATCCAAAGTTACTATCTTAAATCCTTAATGGACTTCTACGTTGTAGTCAAGTCCCTTGGGTTTTAAAGTACTATTCTATAATTGGACCCCTTGGGTGGTCTAGTTAAACAGATTGATTTTGAAAATCTGATTAGAAATATCATGTGATGATGTAACTAAAAAGATCCCTTAAGTGGTCTATTTAAAGAGATCATACGACGATCTAGTTAAGAAGATCATGCGTTGATCTAGTTAAAAGGCTCGTTCGTTGATCTAATTAAAAGGACCCTTTGGTGGTCTAGTCGAGTCGCTTCATGTTTATTCAAGTGATTTTTTTCCTACGCATTATGAAATGAACTGTGCGGACTGTGCAAGGAATTACGTAATTATGGAGGCCTACATAATTATGGAATTTAGTGCACAGAAACCACAGGAAGCTTTGTCATGTGTTAAGACCTATAGTGACAAGAATAATGATACGGGAGAAGTCTTGGACCTCGACCAATGTCATTTATTCTCACACTCCCCAATTCTGATCTCAATCACACACCAAGTTTCCTATGATAAGTCTTCATAAGAAACGTTCTTCTGTCCGTAGTTCAAAATTCCATGTTTTACTACTACAAGGAATTCACTTTGAGGGTTAAAAAAATTCGCTAAGAGTCCTAACATGGCCCAGAGTTTTACTTCAGGGTTCAATGGATCTATTAGAAGGCGAAACCGTCACAGCTGTCTTCACAAGTTTCCTCTAGAATTAAATTTCAGGACGAAATTTCCTAAAGTAGGGGAGACTGTGACACCTGTGTCACTTCAACCATCAAACAAATTCCAAACCAATGAAATATTGTAATTCATACTTGGGATTTGTAAAAATATGTGTATCGTTTGCACATATCAACTCTTGTTCGATTTTAAGCTTTAAATCGCTTTCTAGAGGGTTATACGCGCTCTGATGCGTAAATATAACCAGTTTAATCCAACGAACACTCCAGAATAGTGAAATAGGCTTAACATACCTTAAATAACCTTTACATAAGTTAGAAATAAGTTTTAAAGGCTTTGGTATGGCAAAAATAAGTTAATTCGCTTACAGGGACTAAACTTGACAAACTGTGAAAGTATGCCAATTTGAACTGTAGCAGACATTCTGGAACATGACCATAAGTTAATCACACCTTAAATATCCTTTATATAGCTTAGAAATAGGCTTTGAGGGGTTCGGTGTGCTAAAATAAACTTTTGGGTCATTCAGGGACTAAAATTGTCAAAAAGTGCATAAGTTTGCATTTTCGCGCATAACTTACGTTCTGAATACATCCGGACATTCAAAAATTTATGTAAGCACTAAAATATTTTATTTTAGTGTTTGGCATAAGAAAAATCCATTCGTCACGCCATTTGGATCGCTTTTCGCGCTTATGCGCATTCCGTCGTAATTAACCGAACAACGCAATCGTACGGCCAAACGAACCGACATCCGAGATATTTTTGAGCACATTTTAAGTTCCCTATACTTTAACTTCATTTTAGAGCCTTGAAATGAGGTTAACGGGGTTCAAACGCATCGAAAATAGCTTAAACGGGCTGCAGGGACCATTTCTGCCATTTTTGAAACTTTTCTGAATCTGGCACATGCTAGCGCAGCGCGAGCATCTTATGCCTTTCCAGTAGCGCTACGCGAGCACCTCATCTGGGCAGAAACTTTGAATCTGGTCCTTTCCACTTGTGCACATGGTTTTGGGGCAATACAATGGGCTCAAATGGTTTTAGAAAACCAGGGTTTGTAGGTGTATGGCCAAGATCAAATCACGGTTTCCGAGGAACGATCTTAACGGCTCTAGGAATCCTATAAATACCCCTTGCCTTCATTTGCAAAACCCACAAGAATTTTGATTTGAGAAGCTCTAAGTTGAAACCATTGTTTCATACCTGAGCTACTTGGATCGAGATTAGCATTCGGGGACCCTTTGTAAGTGTTCCTTCGTTCTTTTATTGATTTTCGAGTCTGAAAGTCAAACTTTGTTTGACTTTCTGCATTGACCAGTTTATGGTCAATGCGAAGTTCGTTTGAACTTCGCAACGTGAGCGTAATCACGATGGTTATAGTCCCTTGTGACTATGCCTACTGATTACCACGTTGTCTAGGCTCAGTGACGAGTCGTAGTTTCGGCCAAAATGCGTGTTATTGCGTATTTTGTAACCAAACTACTTTTAGGTATCAAAACCGTTTGTTTTGATACCAAACTTGTTTTCTAACTTAGTTAAGCATGTTTTAACATGCTTAGCTCGTCACTTTTAGTTTAGTGCTTATATAGGGTCGTAAGGTAAGCGATCTAAACAATCGCTTATACTTTCGAACCCGACCCGTTTGGTCGATCATTAGGATCCGACCAAGCACATTTGGTGACCATAGTATATAGGGAATAACCTTCCGAGGTTATACCTTATGGTCGCTTCGTTTAAGTAGTTGTATGATAGGTAGTTTATATGCCTTAGGTAAATTACCAAAATACCCTTTTCATGTGTAATTGGTAATTAAGCTTATGTAACCCAAAATTTTGTCACTTAACTGATTTGGTAACAATATTAGACATGTTAAGGCATATTTTACTTATCATAGGGCTAGTTAGGCGTTCCGAACGCGTTTTACGCGAACGACGCGTTAAAGTAGCATTAGCTACCTAAACGGGTCGTAACCACTTAGGTTAGGTTTCATTTAGTATGTAGGCTTTATTAAACCATATGACACGAGTCTCCATACTCGTTTGGTTTACGAACCCTCATTCTATCTAAATCCTCCGATTTAGGTCCGGTTTATTAACATAGTTACCCATATTAGGTGACGTTTGATATCCGTGATCTCTAGCATTGTTTGGTTGTTACACAAGGACTACTAAGCAATCTCAAGTGAGTACATAGACCCCTCTTTTACTGTTTTCCAAACTGTTTTGGGGTGAAGCATGTGTACTTATGTGTTATTTTCATGATTTCAAAGTATAATTGATTATACATGTTATTACTTATCTTTTGACAAACTAAATGACTATCTATGGTTTAAACACTGATTTCTCAAAGAACATATAATAAAATGTTGAATTGTACTTATTTTATGTTCACCAGACCGATTGGTAGTATGATATAGCGCTATAGGATTAGACACCCCATTCCTGCTGTCATGGAATGTCTTAAACCAATTTGTTTCTCCATCCAAATAAGGATTACCTTTGTGGTATCCTTATAGTCTCAAAGGTGTAGTTTGATGCACTAGGTCTGAATGAATTCTTAAATCACATTATTTTTGTATATTTAGTTATACTCCCAAAAGTATAGTTTGATATGCTCCCATGTGTGATATTGTACAAAACCAACATATATTTTGTTAATCATCCAAAGCATATTTTGATATGTTATTTACAAAACCAAAACATAGTTTAATATGTTATTTATCACATCCAAAGCATATTTTGATATGTTATTTGTAAAACCAAAACATAGTTTAATATGTTATTTATAAATCCGAAGTATACTTGTAATATACTACTTAAAACTATTATTTTAAACAACGAAGGTATATTTAATGTACTATCTATCTATCGATTGGGTTTTGGTTAGTGTTTAGATAACGGGACGGGTGTAATGTGATGAAAACATGGTAGATACGCCGCTGGTACTTCTTATATATAAGTGTATTTATTGCATTACATACCGTGGCCTTATTTAGTACACTTGGGTTAACGATATTGGAACTGAAATATATTTTAATATATTACTCATTCGATTCTCTTAAAATCCAAAGTATATTTTCACATATACTATAAGCCTTTTTATCAAAATATTGTTTTCGAACGATATATTTAATACAAACCCATTTTACATGGTTATTCATTTAACCTTACATTTATTTATACATATCATCTGATCTTATTGTTTTTCACACGATTTACAAATCAAATTACAAGGTTCATGACTAAACTTTATTAAACATTTTCTTAAACTTACAAGTCATGAATCCTATTTTCACAAAACCTATGTATCTCACAGGCATTTTTATCCTGACGTACCTATTTTTACACATGTTTCAGGTACTGCTTTGCAATGATTGTTGATACATGCTACATTTAGGATGGACTCGTGCCTTAGCAACTTTAAAACTTGGAAGATCATAGTTGTACTTATTTGATTGTATTAAAACAATGAGTTCATTTATTTAATAAAACAGAATTTATTTATTCCATGGTTATGAAACAATGATTCTGTTACAACACTCCCCGACGTTTCCGCCACGTCTAGTTGCTTTACGTGGTCGGGGTGTGACAGTACCCATGTCTTACTAATCTCCTTAATTTTCGGGAACAACTAAGGAGGAGCTGTTGACAATCTCTGGAATGTTGATAGCGGTTGTTCCAGAGATAAAAAACGGGTAACATTTCACTATGGCAAAAAGTTCAAATTTTTTTCCCAGATGATATGTTTCCTTTGGAGGAGATAACAAAAGTAAGATAATGATCAGCAAAAGGTACCGTTTAAATTCAGTACTTTGATTTGAAATTGATTAGTCTTCAATCTAATGACGGAACGGTTAAGCAAAAATATTTTTTCTCTTTCTTAGTTCATTACTTTGTACATACAGTGTCCTTTCTCTAGTAAATGGTAAATTTGCGCATAAGTTTTATGCACAAATTTAGGGGGAGAGAGAGACAGATATATAGTTTAGGGGGAGAAAATAGAGAAAATCCAAAAATAGTTTGCTGTAAATAGGAGAAAATGAGAAAAATACAAAAACATTTGATAAATGAAAAATCCAAAAAGATAAATTGCATGATATGGGAAGTGAAATAAATGTTTGTGTTAAAGGGTTTGCTAACACATGTAAGGTGCCATAGCTGAAAAGACTAGGATCTACTGCGATATGTTGATAGGCTTGACGCTCAGAATGATAAAAGATACTAAGTGATATAAACATAACGAACTATGTACCATGTGGGTAACATACCAACGACGTATGATTTTATGGTCTTAAATCTTGCGTTGATAGATAGCCAACATCTGAGGTTTCAGGTCTTTATATTGTTGAATCATCCGGGGATATCTTGGCTGTCCTTCTGTTGCATCCAGAATATATGCAGATAGACACAGTCAGGATATCTTAAAAGATCCCAAGAGGACAAAAACCTTAAGGAATCAAATCTCAAAATGAGAAAATTCCCAATGCTCAAAGAGCCAAATTCGTACCAAAATGGTATTTGCCTCGCCCTCGTTGGACATAATCATTGGTCACTCTGCTGTACGAAAGTACTGACCTGTCACCAATGGTCTAACGTTGTAAATCAAAAAGGATGACATCAGTATACTCACCTGTTACGATGAATCGTTGTGCTTACCTTGATCGCGGGGGTATGCCTTGGAATGGGACACACAGGTATAATAGTATAATATTACCTTAAGCATATCACGAAGTTGAAAAATTGAAAGTTGAGCGTTAAAGTTTAAGTGGACAAACATATTGGCAATCGCATAGACCAGTTTGATTAGGCTCGCACTGAAAAGTGTTCCTTAGTCTGCCTGAGAACGAATTTTGATCCCATTGCAATTGTAATTGTATATTATGGTAGTTGTTTATATTTTGATTTTTATTTGCTTTTAGTTCTTATAAAAAAAAATACAAAAATAGTGTCTTGCTTTTCTATAAAACCAAAAATCCAAAAAATAGAGTGTTTATTTGTTTTTCTTAAAATAAAAAAAAATGTAACCGTTCTCGAAGATTTGACTGATCATCAAAAGTTGAAAGAAGTTAAATTGTGAAATCTGAGTACAAGTACTTGGATGTACCTATTGTTCATATGGTACTCTCCCTGTTGCATAAGAAATGTTTGCTTATGAGTTTGTGAGCATGTGCAGAACTTGATTTCAGTCAAGAACAGGGATTGATGAATATTGAGATGTTGTTAGTTGCTGAAGAAGCCTGAAGCAGCACTACAACAAGATGTACCTGAGTCAGAAGAACCGGATACGAAACGCCGTCTGACAATGAAAGTGCATTTAAAGAAGTACCATGAACCTGCTTGAAAGAAAACGACTGAAGAAGAAGAGAGCTGCTGAGAATCCTCCTCTCACATTCTTTTTGACAAAGATATTTCAAGCAAAGCTGATCATGATCCTGATATGAAGCTAACCACAAAAGCTGAAGAAAGAGACCCAGTGCTGAGAGTTCAAAAGTCAAGAACTTCCACAACTTCTGCAACATAGCGAGAACCATAGACTTCGTTGAAGATGTTGCTGAATTCATGCTATGAAGACAATTTGATGGCATCAGTCTAGGGGGAGATTGTTAGGCCCGAAAGTGTGAGACTGACACATCAAATTAACATAACGGGCTATGGTTACGAACTGGGCTTTACTGGGTTAGTTTATATTAGGTTGTGAACCTTTATAGGTCAATTGGGCCAAGCTTTAGGCCATGTGGGCCAAGCAGGCCCAAGGGAAGCCCATGTAGGGAAGTGGGCTTGGTTGAGTATATAAACAAGTTTCTAACTTGTTTTTAGGTTTGAAGCTTTTGGAACCTCCTTGTTACACAATTTCCTAGAGAAGCTAGAGTGGAGGCGATTCGATTGTGGTGTACTCATACCAGACGTTTTTGCTTGTTAAAGTAATCGAAACGTGTGTGAGTTAAAAGTTATTTCGGTGTTCTTGTTTTTCATATTTTTCAGTTTATCTTGAATCATCTTGTGATTGGTTTCCGCACTCTCACAAGATTAGGTTTGATATCATTGAAAGATCCGTTTTACGGGACTTACAACATGTAAAGCTACAAAACCTGGATTGTTTCTTATAAACATTAAAAAAATATACAAAATACCACGTCAACGATGAATAAAGACCAGAGCAATATGAATTATGATACACCACACCTATACCATGAATAATACAACATAAGTACTATACAATATATCACGAAATGATTGATAAACTAACAAAAAACGAGTATCACATTGTAAACTGTCGTAGCATCACGAATTTGGTTTTGGTTATGGCTCAAAACTGAACCTCCCCGTACATAGCCCTAAACTCGCCAACCTAAGTGATATGTTTCCCGCCGCATCGCGCGGGTAAACGACTAGTATATATAGATAGACAGATAGATATATACACAACTCTAAAATACATTTCAAATACTCACATCAAATACTTATGAAAAAAATAGACAACAAATATCATCTACTTTTTATGGGGGTATGGTTTGACCTCACTCAAAGTCCATTACACTTTAATCGGTGGCCTAATACCAAAGTGTGGCAGTAATTATTACTAGTTAAGCACAATTAAATTGACTAATGAAAAAGTCAAAACCTTGCTGTAATTAATCGCAAGTTGTTTTGCTCATCCTATGTGAATATGACTATACGAGTGACTAATAAATTTTGACTAACTTATTCAAATCCATGAAAACCAAATGAAAAGGATTGCTATAAAATTTCAACCGACTTAAACTCTAATCAACTAGTTAGTTACTTCTCAATCTTCATAATATAAGTCGTATAAAATAATAAATACATACATGTGTGTGTATACATATAGTAGATCCGATACCAAATTGAAATTGTGTGCGAAGTGAACCAAATAATCATGGACCCTTGATAAAGACAAATTAATGGCTTTCATCAACTTTCAGTTCGTAATTACTAGGAAAAAAGGACAAAGGTAAAGATTGTGGCAATTTCAATTCGTATTCTAATTACTAGGAAACAAAGGCAATAGCCACAACTTTAACCTTTCATGAGATTCATATTTTTTAAATGAGTAAATTACTATTTTGGCCCTATGGTTTAGCTAGTTTAAACATTTCAGCCCAAAAATGAATCTTTTAATATGTCAGACCCTGAGGTTGCATTTTATAACGGTTTTGGCCCATAACGCTAATTTTGTTACTTTTTTGCAGTTAAGTGTAAAGGTAATTATGTCATTATATACCTTAGGGGCTTTTTTGATAATTACAAAGTTCTTTTAATATTTAAGAGATTATTATTGCAATTACTAAAGTTTTTTTTATTATTTCGTTATTTTCACGGTTATTATTTAACAAAATACGTTTTAAATATACAAATAAATATGTACTTTTATTAACCGTTTGTTTTTCTAAAAGTCGTTTTAAAAAATATATATTTTTTTACATTTTGTTTAAACAATCTATCGTTTTTTAAATTATTCCTTTTTAAACATTTTGCTTTTAAAATCGTTTGTCTTTTAAAGTTTTTTTAAACACTTTATTTTATACCATTATTTTTAAAATTATTTATTTTTTTTTAAATTTTAAGCAACTCACTATTTTAAGTTGTTCATTGTTTTAAATTTTACAAAACGACGTGTATAAAAAACAAAAGAAATGTAAGATATAAATAAAAACATTCTAATAAAAAGTTTGCAAAAGATCGTTCATTTTTCAAACTCTATTTAGCCTTTTTCAAATCAACCATTTCTTTGGACCGTTTGTTTATTCAAAATTCGTTATATTTTTAACCTTTCGTTTATTAAACTCGTGCGTTTTTTAGTACCTTACACTTGTTAACTTATTTTTTAAGGTTTTGTTTTTTTATAAACGTCATTTTTTTAATCTTCGTTTTTTAAGCTACTCGTTCATTTAAAATTGATCGTTTTTAAATTCCTTCGTTTCTGAAATCATTCATTTTCTGAAGTTTTTTCCCTAACGGCTATAAGTAAACTAATTACAAATTTTAAAAAATGAACGATTTCAAAAACGGTTCTAAAAAGATCAATTGAAAAAGAAACGTCTTTAAAATTAATGACTTAAAAAATGAATTGTTTAAAAATGTTAAAAATTGATTTAAAAAGAACGATCTAAAATGAATTGTTTAACAGATAAACAACTTTAAAAAGAACGATTCTAATAAACAAACGGTTTAAAAATGTATAATTTTAAAAACGATAGACGATTTAAAAAAGGTTAAAAAAAACAAACGACGAGTATAAAAACAAAAGCTTAATGAAAATACATACATATATATATTATATATATATATATATATATATATATATATATATATATAACATACTTTGTTGAATAATAATCGTGAAAATAACGAAATAATAAAAAAAAACTTGAGTAATTGCATTAATAATCTCTTAAGTATTAAAAGAACTTTATAATGATAAAAAAACAACCCCTAAGGTATATAATTACCTAATTACCCTTACATTTAACTGCAAAAAAAAAGTCACAAAGTTAGTGTCAGGGGTCAAAATCGTTATAAAATGCAACCTCGGGGTCTGATACGTTAAATTTTTTTTTTGGCTGAAATAGTTAAACTGGCTAAACCACAGAGGCTAAAAGAGTAATTTACTCTTTTTAAACATACTAAACTGCCAAAATGGTATCTGAGTTTTAGTCACTTTTGACACTTTAATCCAAAACTCAAACCTTTTAAATCTGTGTCCCTGTGGTTCAATTTTGTTGTCATTTCATCCAAAATCTAAATGTTGTCAGATTTTTCAATTAATATACAGTTTTTTTTTTTCCTCCCTTTTAATGAAGGGCAAAATGGTCTTTTAATGTTTTATTGTAACAAATTTTTAAAAAATCTGACTATTTTGTCATCATTAAAAGGGAGGAAGAGACAAAAAAAAAAAAAAAAAAAAAAAAAAAAAAAAAAATGGATGTTAACTAAAGAATCTGACTAGATTTTGCTTTTGAATGAAAATAGCAACAAAATTGAAACCACAAGGACCCAGATTCAAAAGGTTTGAGTTTTGGATTAAAATGACAAAAGTGACTATGCACCAAGGGAATTTTCCCTGACCTCCCCCAAGCTCTCTCTCTTGATTCTCTCTATCTCTCTCTTCATTTTTTTTTCTCTCTCCCTCTTGATATGATTGGATGACGATGGACAGGGAACCATTTCTTGTTGATGGGAGAAGAGCAAAAGGAAAAAGAAGATGATGAGGTGGAGATGATGTGAAGGTGGGTGAAAGGGGACCATGTTAATTGGTATTGGATCCGGGTTGCTGTGTTAATTGGTGAACTCAAATGAATACCAGGCAAATTCAACTAAAGGGGCAGCATGGTCATGGCATAGCTAGCAAAATTAGACTTCCAACCACTTCGAAAGTAAATTCAACCTTCTAGATTGAATAACTTTCAGGTAAACTTATATCCATCTAGAAATCACTTTAGAAGTCCACTTTTGTTTGGAACTAAAGAGAAGTCACGTGTAGGGTTAATTCTATACATCCAGATAGATCCAAGTATAAACCGATATGCATATTTATATATACAAACTAGTAGATGCCCCGCCCGCGTTGCGGGGCGATGGCCGAATAATTTCAACCAATTAAAAAAAGACCACTATAATTTTGCTAGGGGAAAAAAACAAAAACGATGATAAGACCGTAATTTTGAGCTCATGGTAAAACTGTAATTTTTCAGGACTAATGAGCCAGTGTTAGGCAACTCCTTGACACGAAAAAAAATAAAATCGAGTAAACCAATTAAAACAAAAAACCTTTATAGTTTTGGTAAAAAAAACTAAAACGATGGGAAAAACGTAATTTTTAACTGAGGGCCAAATCATAATTTTAATTCAGGGATAAATCGTAAACTAAATGGACTAACGGGCGAGTGCCAGGAAGTTGCCGGCACGCCTGTGATTTTGCACTGGGGGCAAACTTGTAATGTCACCAGGAAGGCAAAATGTTAATTTAAGTTGAGTGCAAAATCGTAACCTGGCTGTGAGAAAAAAAAACTAATGGCGAAAGTATAAATTTATACGGGGCAAAAGCGTAAATTTGAGCCGAGGGCAAAATTAGAATTTTTAGCCAGGAGGAAAAGCGTAAATTTATTTTTTAGCGTGGGCAAAAACATAACTTTGACCTGAAGGCAAAATCGTAATTTTAAGGGGAAAAAACTAATGACAAGGCTGTAAATTGAAATGGGTTAAAATCGTAATTTTTAACCGGGGGCAAAATCGAAATATTTAGCTGAGAGCAAAAGTGCAAATTTATTTTTAAGCGGGGGCGAAAACATAAATTTGAACTGATGGCAAAAGCGTAAATTTAAAGCAGGACAAAATCGTAATTTTGTTGGGCCAATAGGGGAGTGTTAGGCAGCTGCCTGGCACTGTTGAGGCTGCTGCCCTTTTTGGCCAATTGAGGGGAGGAACTATTAAATCATGACGTCACCATCTTATAAATGTATTGCCTGGCACTGTTGAGGCTGCCGCCCTTTTTAGCCAATTGAGGGGAGGAACTATTAAATCATGACGTCACCATCTTATAAATGTAGTAGTTGGAATGTGTATATATGTAGTATGTATAATGGTGGAGCCGTAGAGATTTCGAACACCAAAATTTCTGTTGATAGTGTACCCAACGTTATCGTGTTATTGTACTTTAACCTCCCCTCCATTCCAAATTTTTACGATAATTAGTTGAAGGGAATATATAAAAAGACGTGATAGTAAAAAGTTTTCTACCTTAATTTTTTACCCAACCTATAGTTTTTACCTAATTTATGTCCTTAGGAATTTGATTATGTTACACATATCGACCGTCTCTATCACTCTATGAATGCTACAATTATAAAAGTTATACACAGTTTTTTTTTATTCATTAGCTTCATCGTTTCAATAAACTAAAAAATTAATTAAATAACAGTGATAATAAAAACAAAGGTAAATCAGTAATAACAAACTAATAAAATTATTAAAAAAAACATATACAGATAAATATTTAAATAGAAAGTTATAACAAATATAATTAATAACTGAATGAAAACTAGTAATAAGTTGTTCATGGGATTTGATAATAACATGTTATTCTTTGTTGTTACAACAAATATGAGACCAAGTATAGTGAGGAGACAGGTTAGGCAAAAGGCTTCACGAGTCTCGTTTTGCCTAACGTAGGTTACGAGTCCCCCTACGTATGCAATACGTAGGGTTGGATTATATAACAACCCTCCAAAATATTTCCGACACCCCTAATATATTTAGAGTACCTCCGATGCAACCTAAAATACACCCCGTATGCGAGAAATGGCCCGAAATACCTTTATTTTTACAAAAATTAATTAAAAACAATTTTTAATGATCCCAGGCGGCCCGCGAAGACCCCTTAAGGATCTTACGCGGGGAACGACAGCCTTGCTACGCAACGACACCCTGAGCTGCCACGTGGCAGGCTCGTGTCAAGTCTACAGTTGGCGAATCAGCAAGCCTACGCCCTACACCCCTATGTCGCGGCCCACGAAGGCTAAGCCTTCTACTTACGCGGGGTGCGACGAAGTGCCTGATCAGCCCTATAAATGGATTCGATCGGCCTTTAGTCCAATTCGCTCACAACTTTCATTTTTCTCTCAATTTCTGCGTAGTATACATAATTCCCGGGCATAATACCCCCTAAATAACGAAGTTCTGCCTCGTTGTAAGAATCATAACCCCCGGTTACGTATTAGATACGCTGCCCGATTGATCTAGGGTTCCGTAACGGCTGTCATGGTTCTGCCCGAGTAGCCGTTGGAATTCTGTCTCGGGAGGGTATTACTAACGTAAATATTGGATTATTATACTAACGCGTGTGCATTGTGTAATTAATAGATAATCACCAGGAAATCACAAAGGAAAACCCTAAGATAGCAATGTGAGAAATCTCCTTTTTGCAAACTGTTTTTTTACAAAACCTCAAATGTTTTACATTATATTAAACAGTTATTGAGTATTTGTATTCTACAATTATCGTCGGTATGTTGGGGTTTTGTATACAAAATTTGTTACTACATTGTGAATAGTAACATGACCACAAGTCGGGTTGACAGTACCGTGGGTGGTAATTAAAGTAGAAAATAAACAAATGTAATTGCGCGACCGCCCTCAATGCTGTAAATGGTTTTACTTATCTTGATTAAACTGGGATTCACTCACCAGTATTTCCCACTGACAAAATGTTTTTAAACGTGTTTCAGGTAACAAAATGTGAAAGCCAAATAGAAGCCAGCTGGACAACACTGAAGGCTTGGAAAAGTGGCTATAAAAGTTACCTAAATAAATAGATGTTTTATTTAAATAAAATAGGGTTTATCCCTATGAAAATGTGTGTACTGGAAACTTGGGAATTTCCCATGTGTTTAATATTATAAAAGTGTGGTATTTTACTCTGATAAAATATTTCCTAACTACGGTCCTGATGTAAATCTCCGCTGCCAAACTGATAACCACCGATACCACTGAAACTGGCCACGGCCGCCCGTTCCCGGGTAACTAGGGGACGGGGGTTGCGACAGAAGGTAGTATCAGAGCTAAGCCATTGATTCAGCCACAGAAGTGTTCCGCTGAAACCAAGATATTATTCAAAATGTTAGGAAATTATCTACGGAACTACGTGCATATATGTATATTTTTGTTTTGTGTGATTTAACAATTTGTTAGTTTACAGTATGAGCGACCAAGGACCTTCAGACGCTTATTGTCAGTTGTCCAGCTCACCTAGGGATGAAGGCACATCTTCACAGCCTACCTTCTCAGGGTATTGGGCTGACACTGAAGATGGGATTTTCGTGTTCAAAGCGCAATCTGAAGAGTCATTCCCTCCTAAGAAAAGAGGATGGTTCAGCAGAGGAGCCCATGAACGTAGGAAAAGGATGAGAAAACTTCAGCAGCAACGTGCTTTAGCAGCCGCGAATAGAAAAACAAATGCTCACACTCAGGATATGCTCAATAGGAGTCTAGCAAATTTTCATATCTTAGCAACTACAGTTGCAGACCCTAATCTGGAACAAATCATAGCACCCCAACCATTACCACTATTTCCCACACAACCTATGGATTTGGAACCAAACCCTGTAGACCAAATTTCAATGCCTGATTTTGACCCAGCAGAAATACCTAGAGTACCAGCACCCCATCCCCCAGACTATGACCCATGGTTTGATGACCATAGGGATTATGAACAACGCTACCCATGTAACACCTCGAAAATTCAGGTCCCATAATGTATCGACACGTGTCATGAGCTTTAAACGTGTAAAAGATTACTTTAGAGGGACTAAAGTTGACAAACAGAGAAAGTATGTGAATGAAAGGATTCAAAATGTCAACAATGGGTAAATATACTTTTCAATAGCCCTACACGATGTTTATACCCTTAAACAAATGAATTATGGATCATACGAAGCTAAATGTGGAAGAAAGTGAGAGATTACAAACTACAGGGGTTAGATGTGTCAACATGTTTAAAGTATACCCCTGAGTGACCTTTTAGCAAATCCGAAGCTTTGTAACGATAAAATATACTCACAAGAATAAGTGATAAAAATTTCACAAGGTTTCCATAAAGTATGAGAAAGTTATGACAATATTCGTATACGAAGGGTTAAAAGCGTCAACATTGAAATTAAAGGCTTTTCGGGTGATCAAAAGTTAACCGAGGACTTAACAAAGTTTGGTTATGTCATGGAACCCTTAAAAGTCAAGTTAGAGGGTTGAAAATGCAAGAAATAAAGTGAAAACCACGTTTAAAAAGGATCAGGGGCCAAAATGCAATTAATGAAACTTATGTAACCTGACCCCGGCACCATACCGGCCGCGTAAGGTCCCTATGGACCCTTATGCGGGCCGCCTGAGCATGCCAGCATCAGAAAAACTGCACAGGTGTCGGTTTTGCAAGTTTAACCGACTTATGGAGCTTGTTTTCGATACCAGGGGCTTGTTTGATGGTTTAGAAGGGCCTAGGGACACTTGGGATGATCAAGAATCATCCCATAGACCTATTTGTCATGATTCTAAGTGATTAAACTCACTATATAAAGAACCCATTGTTGCAACAATTGAGCACCTCACTTGAAACTCTCACAACTTCAATTTTGGAGGTTCCTGGAGCTCAAGACCTGTTCCTAGTGATCTTTAGTCGTGCATGGGACCTTGGTAAGTGTCATTAACTTTCCTTAGTTCAGTTTTGCTTAGTTAATTAGCATAAAGTCAAACCGTCATAATTAAGGTTTAACTTCGTAATTAATCATAATTTGTCCAGTCAAATTTCAAATTGAAAGTACCTATGAGTTGGTAATTATGTGGGCAATAAACCCTTAAAAGGGCACCCTCTGATTCCCACTCTAACTAGGTCAATTGTCGGGTCAAAGTTAATCTTAAAAAGTCAACAGAAAGCTTATTTTCAAATAAACGCATAATTAACAATGTAGAACCTATGCAACCTGTTTAATCACTAATATAAGTTGGTAATTAATGTAAGAACATGTCTAAACATGTTCAACCCGACAATTTTCAATTTAAGCTCGGTTCGGAGCCGAAAGTCGCAAAAGTAGACTTTTGCTTTGACTTTCAGTTCTGACCCATTAGAGCATAGTTTAGAAATGCCTTAGAGCTTTATTAGGACCAAGTTACATATTAGTATATGTCGCAACCCCCGATCCCTGATTCCCGGGAACGGGCGGACGCGATCTCAGAGTTTTGGTGGTATCAGGTTATTTAATCTTGCAGCGGAATTTACATCAGGATCGTAGTTAGGAAATGTTTATCAGAGTAAAACCACCATAATTGATATTAATAAACACATGGGCAAAACCCAAGTTTCTTATTACAATACATTTATAGGGACAAACCCTATTTTATTAAATTTAAAACATCGTTTATTAGGTAACTTTTATAGCCACATTTTTCCCAAGCCTTCAGTGCTCTCCAGCTGGCTTTTCATTAATTGGCTGTCACATTGTGTTACCTGTAACGCGTTTTAAAAACATTTGTCAGTCGGAAATACTTGTGAGTGAATCCCATTTTAATCAAGTTTAAATAAAAAGTCACAGTGAACAGTATTGAGAGCGATCACATTGTTTATGTCTACACAATTACTCCATTTAGTACCGTCAATCCACTGACTTGTGGGTCATATTACCCATTGGCTAACTCATTGTCCAATGGTAACGTATTGTCATCCCGACTTACTACTCGCAAGTAGTACAAATTTTGTATACAAAACCCCAACATACCGGCAGTAATTGAAGAACTACAAAGACTCAATCACTGCTAAATTTCATAGTAAAACATTTAAGGTTTGGTAAAACATTACCAAAAAGTTTAACAAAAAGAGGATAAACTCACATTGCTATCTTAGACTTTGAGTAAGGGTTTCCTGGCTATAATCTATAATTTATACAAATGTACATTGGTTAGTATCATAACCCTTTGAAAATATTAATAATACCCTCCCCGAGACGGCATTCCAACAACTACGTCGGGCAGAACCACGACAGTTGTTACGGAACCCTAAATCAATCGGGCAGCGTAACTATTACGAAACTGGGGTTATAATACTTACAACGGAACAGAACCTCGCTAATTAGGGTGGTATAATACCCGCGTATTACTTCTACTACTTCAGAATTCGTTTAAGAAAGAAAGATGTGAGCGACGGAAAACGAAAACCCGTTGCCTGCTTATATAGTGCTGATATCTGACTTCCAGGCGGCCCGCGTAAG
This sequence comes from Helianthus tuberosus, assembly GCA_030545235.1. Classification (NCBI taxonomy): domain Eukaryota; kingdom Viridiplantae; phylum Streptophyta; class Magnoliopsida; order Asterales; family Asteraceae; genus Helianthus; species Helianthus tuberosus. The sequence continues at coordinate 93,767,444 of CM060411.1, forward strand.
GTAAGGCGAAGCCTTACGCGGCCCGGGTCAACACACGGTCAAAGTATAGCTGATCCCGGTCACCAAGTAGACCCGCCACGATGTCGACTCGTGTCGGCATCTGGTGTCTCCGCGTTGTAGGTCTCTCGCGGCCCGCGTACACTATCGATAACTCTTACGCGGCCTGCTTTAACTAAAGAATCAAAGGAATCCGGTCTACACCTTTATACCGCCCGCGTGAAATGTTGAGGTGGGTCTATACGGCCCGCCTCAGCTCAATTTTTCTTGTTTTTAATTTATTTTAAATTCTATAACATAATTTGGGCTCGGTTTTCACATACGGGGTGTAATTAAAGACATATTTAGACATTCTATAATATACTAGAGTGTCAGAAATATACTGAGGGTGTTGGTTTTACCGAGGGTTGTTACATTCTCCCCACCTTGTTTTAGAGCTCGTCCTCGAGATCTACTGGAATAAGTGCGGATATTTTCTTTGCATTTCTGACTCGAGCTCCCATGTATACTCAGGTCCTCTTTTGGAGTCCCACTTCACTTTGACTAGAACTAGTCTCTTATGCTTGAGATTCTTGACTTTCCTGTCTTTAATCTGTAGAGGTCTTTCTACAAACTTGAGTTGTTCATTTACCTCTATATCCTTAAGAGGTACTATTAGTGATTCATCAGCTAAACACTTTTTGAGATTAGATACATGAAACACATCATGTATTCCTGCCATTTCCTCTGGCAGTCGTAGCTGATAGGCTACAGGTCCTATTCTTCTAATAATCTCAAAAGGTCCAACATACCTGGGACTTAGCTTTCCCCGTTTGATGAATCTTACCACTCCTTTCCAAGGAGAAACTTTCAATAATACTTTATCTCCCACTTGAAATTCCAATGGCTTTCGCCTGTTATTAGCATAACTTTTCTATCTATCATGTGCTGCTTTCAGTCGTTCCTTGACTTGAATGATCTTGTCAGTTGTTTCTTGCACTATCTCAGGTCCAGATAGTTGCTTTTCCCCAATTTCTGCCCAACAGACTGGGGTTCGGCACTTTCGTCCATAAAGTGCTTCGAATGGTGCAGCATTGATACTTGTGTGATAACTGTTATTATAAGAAAATTCTATTAAAGGTAAGTGATCGTCCCAATTACCTCCAAAATCAATTACACAAGCTCTAAGCATGTCCTCCATTGTCTGAATTGTCCTTTCGCTTTGTCCATCCGTTTGTGGATGATAAGCCGTACTTATCTTTAACTTGGTTCCCATTGCCTTTTGGAAACTTGACCAAAAATGAGAGATAAAGCGGCTATCTCTATCAGAAACAATTGATAAAGGAATGCCATGTAAAGAAACAATTTCATTTACATATAGTTTAGCTAATTGTTCTATACTAATTGTTTCCGTCATTGGTAGAAAATGAGCTGACTTGGTTAGTCTATCTACAATCACCTAGATTGTATCATTACCTTTCCTTGTTTTGGGTAATTTAGTAACAAAATCCATTGTTATTAATTCCCATTTCCACACTGGCATTTCTAATTGTTGTAACAAACCTGAGGGTTTCTGGTGTTCAGCTTTGACTTGTAAACATGTTAAACATTTAGAAACATAAGCTGCTATGTCCTTTTTCATTCCTATCCACCAGAAATTTTTCCTTAAATCCTGGTACATTTTATCACTTCCTGGATGCATCGTATACTTAGACTTATGGGCCTCTTCTAATATACGATGACGTAGATTTTCTAATTTAGGTATCCACATTCTCTTTTTATAGAATCTCCAAATTCCATCTGTTCCTTGTTCCAATTCTTTTAGCATACCTTTTAATTTTTCAGAATCATCCTTGATTACTGAATCTTGTGCTTCTCTTATCTGATCATTTAAATCTACTTGCAGATTTAATTTAAGAGAACGTATCCTTTTTGGCTTTTCATGATACTTTCGGCTTAAAGCGTCTGCCACTATATTTGCTTTTCCTTCATGATACTGGATATCACAATCATAATCACTAAGCAATTCCATCCAGCGTCTTTGTCTCATATTCAATTCCTTTTGTTTGAAAACATACCTTAAATTCTTATGATCAGTAAATATGGTAAACTTACTACCATAAAGGTAATGTCTCCAAATCTTAAGAGCAAAAATTATAGCTCCTAATTCTAGATCATGAGTTGAATAATTTTCTTCATGATTCTTAAGTTGTCTAGATGCATAAGCTATAACCTTTTGGCGTTGCATCAACACACATCCATAACCTAATTTAGAAGCATCACAATAGACTACGAAGTCTTCAGTTCCTTCTGGTAATGCTAGTATGGGTGTATGGGTTAATCTTTGCTTAAGACTTCTAAATGCTTCTTCTTGTTTTAATCCCCATTCAAACTTAACATATTTACAGGTTAGCTTAGTTAAGGGAATGGCTATTCTAGAGAAATCTTTAATAAATCTTCTATAATAACCGGCCAATCCTAAGAAACTTCTAACCTCAGTTGGTGACTCAGGGGTTTTCCATTTAGTAATCGCCTCGATCTTTGTTGGATCTACATGAATTCCTTCATTATTAACTAAATGTCCAAGGAATTGTACCTGTTCTAACCAAAATTTGCACTTAGAGAATTTAGCATAAAGCTTTTCCTTTCTTAATAAACTTAAAAGTGCGTGCAAATGCTTTGCATGATCCTCTTTATTCTTAGAATAAATTAGAATATCATCTATGAAGACAATTATGAATTTATCCAAATATGGCTTACATATTCGGTTCATCATGTCCATAAATGCGGCTGGGGCATTGGTTAAACCAAATGGCATGACAGTAAATTCATAATGACCATACCTTGTTCTAAATGCGGTCTTAGGAATGTCCTCTTCCTGTACCTTTAATTGATGATATCCTGACCTTAAATCGATTTTAGAGAAAAATCGAGCTCCTTGCAGTTGATCAAACAAATCATCGATTCTCGGTAATGGGTACCGATTCTTAATCGTGACTTTGTTCAGTTCACGGTAGTCAATGCACATACGCATTGATCCGTCCTTCTTTTTAACAAACAGTATCGGCGCTCCCCATGGCGACGAACTTGGTTGTATGAATCCCTTTTCCAACATTTCATCTAATTGCTTCTTTAATTCTTTCATTTCAGCGGGTGCCCAACGGTAGGGTGCTTTGGCAATCGGTGTTGTTCCTGGTATTAAATGGATTCTGAATTCAACTTCTCTATCGGGAGGTAGTCCTGGCAATTCTTCTGGAAATACATCTGAAAACGGAAATACTACTGGTATATCTTTTAGTTCTTTTCCTTTAGTGTTAGTGATTATAGAAATCAAATACACTATAGAACATTTTCTTATAGAACTTGCAGTTTTCATTACAGAGATAAATTTAGTGGACCTAGAGGGTTTATTTCCTTTAATTGTGATCACTTTACCTTTTGGTGAATTTACTTGAATTAACTTTTGATCACATAAAATACTGGCTTTATTGGCTATTAACCAATCCATTCCTAAAACAACATCAAATCCTGCCAGGTTCATTGGATAAAGGTTTGCCCTAAACGTTTGGTTTAAAATTTCTATTCTTGCTCCCTGCAAGATTTCAGAAATCCTAATAGTTTCTCCGTTAGCTGTCTCTACTAAACATTCTTGTGGTAGTTTAGTTAATGACTAATTTAGCAGTTTGCAAAACGAAGTATTGGTAAAACTTTGGTTTGCACCAGAGTCAAATAATACTTTAGCAAAACATCATTAACTAAAAACGTACCAGTTATGACATCTGGAATCATCTTGGCTTCATCTGCAGTTAGAACAAATGCTCTAGCATTTTCTTAGGTGCTTTAGTCACTGTAGCTAATTTTAATTACAGGTTTCTCATAGTAATGCAAGGGGAATTCTTATACTTGTGATGGCATCTCAACTTTAAAGAGTTACTGCCGTTCATCTTGTCGCATAGATTGATGATTAAACAAAATAATGTTTATCATCAGAATTTACAGATATACACACGGGAGATTTCTGATAAATCTAAATTTATATATGTTCATGAGTTATCCTTAAGGGTTTTATTAAGGCTTTCGAATTTCCTTATAGATATACATATCTATATATATTTTATATACTGCCATGTACACCTTATTCATAAGGTCAATATGTTTAACAGATTCACAAGTCTGATATCAGGTCATGGTATTATTTAGAGATTTTCATTATCATAACATATACCCCATCTTACCCGGTCTTGCCGGAGAGGTAATCCCATCCCACCCGGTCTCGCCGGAGAGGTAACCCCATCTCACCCGGACAAGCTGGAGAGTCTACCGCATCATGCCCAGTTTTACCGAAGAGGTAATTATCATGGTATTTCCCATAATTAAACTTATCTCAAATCATGATCTTAAAAAGGGCATTATTTATTATGGCTTACATCAAGAAACAAGGAAATTAGTATTCTCATGAGGGATCATATTCTAGAACCGAGTAGTATCAATAAACAAGAAATAACAGTGGCCAAGTGTTATTGCTTATTTATCATACAGGCACTGTTCTAGTCCTCATCCTCACGGAATCCCAATAACCATCACACTTTATTTATGCAAGCAATTGGCTTATCTCAAAGCTTTATATTAAGGCATTTTTCTTAAATTCAAGTCTAAATACTATTCTGGTTTTCTTGGTTCACTTTGTTGTTCATCCGAATATTTATTTATCACAAACAAATATCTAGTACAATTATACGAACAGATTAATTAAAACAAAATATTGCGATATATATATATATATTACAAACTGCAACTGAAATTCGAAATATACTAGTGGTTATGCATCCGTAGCTTATTTTAGTCTAGCTAAGTTATAGGAATGTTATGCTCAACATGCATTTATGTAAGGTTTATTCTATCTCTTTCTTCTTACTAGGTTGTTATCAAATGAACGAAGTTTTTTTAAAGTTTCTAGCTCGCAGGTGGCATGGGTGCTGGTACTGGTTTGGCGGTTTAACTATATGTTAACATTTACTGCTGTAGTGGCTAACATGTAGAGATTTTCCCATTGGTTATCTAATTCATCTTCCCATGGTGGGTTATTACCTTTTTCCTGGGTTTCCTTATTAATTATCGCTTCTTTTTGTTGTGTTTTCTTTATTTTCTCTCGACCTTTTCTAATAATCCAACTTCTCTTCTCAGAGGTAAATGGTTTCTTAGACTGTGCCTTACGAATAAATATTCCTTCTTCAGTATCTGCTGAGTATCCTGAGGGTTTCGGTTGACATGAGGTTCCCTTATCTTTTGATGAACTATCTAATTGACGATAGATGTCCGAAATTCTTTGCTTACCCATACTGTAGACTAACAAATAGTCAATTAACATAAAACACATAATCACATAAATTATTTCCTAACACAAAATTTAAAATTTAAGTGTCAGCAGAACACTTCTTTGGCTTGAACCAGTGGCTAGGCTCTGATACCACCTTCTGTCGCAACCCCCGATCCCTGATTCCCGTGAACGGGCGGACGCGATCTCAGAGTTTTGGTGGTATCAGGTTATTTAATCTTGCAGCGGAATTTACATCAGGATCGTAGTTAGGAAATGTTTATCAGAGTAAAACCACCATAATTGATATTAATAAACACATGGGCAAAACCCAAGTTTCTTATTACAATACATTTATAGGGACAAACCCTATTTTATTAAATTTAAAACATCGTTTATTAGGTAACTTTTATAGCCACATTTTTCCCAAGCCTTCAGTGCTCTCCAGCTGGCTTTTCATTAATTGGCTGTCACATTGTGTTACCTGTAACGCGTTTTAAAAACATTTGTCAGTCGGAAATACTGGTGAGTGAATCCCATTTTAATCAAGTTTAAATAAAAAGTCACAGTGAACAGTATTGAGAGCGATCACATTGTTTATGTCTACCCAATTACTCCATTTAGTACCGTCAATCCACTGACTTGTGGGTCATATTACCCATTGGCTAACTCATTGTCCAATGGTAACGTATTGTCATCCCGACTTACTACTCGCAAGTAGTACAAATTTTGTATACAAAACCCCAACATACCGGCAGTAATTGAAGAACTACAAAGACTCAATCACTGCTAAATTTCATAGTAAAACATTTAAGGTTTGGTAAAACATTACCAAAAAGTTTAACAAAAAGAGGATAAACTCACATTGCTATCTTAGACTTTGCGTAAGGGTTTCCTGGCTATAATCTATAATTTATACAAATGTACATTGGTTAGTATTATAACCCTTTGAAAATATTAATAATACCCTCCCCGAGACGGCATTCCAACAACTACGTCGGGCAGAACCACGACAGTTGTTACGGAACCCTAAATCAATCGGGCAGCGTAACTATTACGAAACTGGGGTTATAATACTTACAACGGAGCAGAACCTCGCTAATTAGGGTGGTATAATACCCGCGTATTACTTCTACTACTTCAGAATTCGTTTAAGAAAGAAAGATGTGAGCGACGGAAAACGAAAACCCGTTGCCTGCTTATATAGTGCTGATATCTGACTTCCAGGCGGCCCGCGTAAGGTAAGGCGAAGCCTTACGCGGCCCGGGTCAACACACGGTCAAAGTATAGCTGATCCCGGTCACCAAGTAGACCCGCCACGATGTCGACCCGTGTCGGCATCTGGTGTCTCCGCGTTGTAGGTCTCTCGCGGCCCGCGTACACTATCGATAACTCTTACGCGGCCCGCTTTAACTAAAGAATCAAAAAAATACGGTCTACACCTTTATACCGCCCGCGTGAAATGTTGAGGTGGGTCTACGCGGCCCGCCTCAGCTCAATTTTTCTTGTTTTTAATTTATTTTAAATGCTATAACATAATTCGGGCTCGGTTTTCACATACGGGGTGTAATTATAGACATATTGAGACATTCTATAATATACTAGAGTGTCATAAATATACTGAGGGTGTTGGTTTTACCGAGGGTTGTTACAGTATAACCCTCTGTGATTATACAACTTGGTTCTTTAGTTATCCGATTCATATGCATGTTTCCGTTAAATGCTTAAATGTTGACTATTATGCCCTTTTGTGATTTTTGAAAAAGTAAAAGAATAGAAACCTTAGTTACTGATTTATAAACTTGTCCCTAAAATTTGACATCAGTTTGAGGTCTAGATTAGGAGTTATGCTCATTAGCGTAAATGAAAAGCTTTTTATTAATTAAACGACGTAATTAGCATATAGCCTATCTAAACCCAATTTTTGATACCAAACTTTTTACCTACTGATATAAAATAATATTTTGGAATTTTTGGAAATTTTTATTTATTTTTAGGCTGAGCATAACATAGGGTTCTAAGCTTAATTCGGTTATTGTCGGTTTTGCCCCTTTTGGGCTATAAAATGAGTTTTACAAATTATTTTGATACCAAACCTTTTTCTACTGATTTTATATGATAAATAAATTATTTTAAGCCTTCTGGAATAATAAAAATATCAGCTTTCTTTATAAAACCCGGAAATCACTTAAAACTGTCCTTTTACGCGTTTTAAACGCATAGTATGTATTAAAACTATTTTAAATGTATATGATTTAATACCTACTGATATTTTTAGTAAATTTTTATATTTTAACAGTAAGCAAAAGTTTTAAACTCAGATTTCCAGTTTTGACCCTTTAAGCTTATGTGAAATTACCAAAATGCCCCTACGGTGCACAGTTTAGTTATAAGAGGTAGATTTCACCTATATACCATACCCTACTATTTTGACTTATAAAAATAAGTATTTTTACTGAATACATCAGACCTAAAACTCAGATTCATATTTAAACTCTTTTATAACCTTTAAATGACCAAAATACCCCTACAGGGCATAGTTTGAGTTTAAATCCGTTTTGGGCATAATAGAAGATATCTTACTGATGTCACAACATATTTAAGACATATTAACTTAGGAAACTTGTATATGACTCATTTGGTTACCCGTTACGCACTTTTCACGTTCGGATCGACGTATGTAACTAGTTTGCATATATTAGCCGAAACGGGTCAAACCATATCATTTTCATCTAAAAATATCCAGAATGTGTTTAGTTTACCCATATTAAAAAGTATCCAAGCTTGTCGGGTCTAAACCACATTCTAATCCGGTCTTCGCTTAATCATGCGTTTTTGGACTGTATCCTCTTTTAAAACTAACCGGTCTAAGTTTAGGCTTAATTAAAGACCCGTTAGGATTCTAATAAGTTATTAAAAACCTTTGTTCCAGATAGGAGCCCGGTAAAAGCTACGTGCACTTGCTATTTTTGATTTATACTTTGCTCAGGTAAATACTCTTAACTTATTTTCCCTATGCGGGCTTGGGATACGGTATTATAATAATACCGCTTGGTCGGGTATGTAGTCATTTAAATCGGATTGTGATTAATGTATTTACATAACTCGTTTTATTCTGTATTATTTGGTGTATGGCCTTTAGGGGTTAAATGACCATGTCCCGGATATCCTTGGAATCATTCAATGAAATGGCCACGACCTAAGCACGGGGTGTAGGCGTACACCTGACAGTTGCATTATTTAAAAACTGGTAATCCACTTAAAAGAATCAACCTTGTGGGCATTATACCTGTGGCGTGTCAGTTAATCTTGACCGGCTCTACCAACCGGCCCTGACGGACAACAAATAAGTAAAACTGTATACAAGATTATTTTTAATAATTGTCCCAAGTTATAAAAGAATTTTTGTGCCATGTGCATTCAAATCAATTTTCTAAAACATTTTCAAAATGAGTCAGTTAATTGTATTTACCAGTGTAAACTGACGTATTTTCCAAAAAGGCTAAGTGCAGGTACTAGACGAAATAGGCTGGCTACTCCTGGCATCAGTAATTAAGTCTCGCAAGCTCTAGATGCTAAAGTCTGTAGAACAATGATCTTATTTATCTTTTGATCCGCCTGTGGATCCTTACAGTCCGTTGTAATACTTTGATATTACTATTTATTCGGTTTGTAATGTGATTCATCTCTTTTGCTTCCGCTGTGCATTTAAATTGTGTTGTTTGACTATGATGATAGCAACTACGTCATGATACTCCCCACCGGGCCCACCTGTAATACGTGGAAATTCGGAGTGTGATAACCCAGTACCAGACGAACCCATGCCAAACCTAGCATCCTACCCAAACCTGGACCCCCTGGACCCATATTATGATAACGACCAATTCATCAGGGAAATTCTAGAGAACCCTCACCCACTTGAGGAACCTATGCCCCAATTCCCAAACCCAATACCAGCACCTGCACCACCCATGAGCATTGAGAATGTGCAAGAACTCCGAACCTTTGGTGAGGAGATTTTAGAAGGAAGTGAAAGGATGAGGCAGATAGGGGAACGACTCGTCTGGAAATATAACGAGCGTAATATGGACTTTTGAATGAACCCCTATCATTAGTAATAATAGTAATGTCTAGGTAACAATTATGGATGCATACTAGTATTGTATTTTAATTCCCGTTGTATTTGTAATAGATATAGATGCATAATATAAAATAGAGTAAAGGTCGCAATGTTCGACGATTTTGATCAATATGCTTGTTGTGTGATTTATTACATTAAATATTATTTTGTGATATTAATATGTGGTGAATGTTTAAAATTCAGATGGACAACGAAGTGAAACAGGAAAACCAGAATAACAATAATAATGGAAATCAAGTGGATAACAGTGCCATCCAACACACAGTGGCACAAGGGATTATAGATGCAATGCCATATATTATCAAAACGGTTAAGGAAGCAGACAATAAAAGTAATAATGGTAGTAAGCGACCTACTGAACCAGAACACAGCGTAAACAATGGACCTATACTTCAAGTGCCCATTCCCCAAAGAAGAAGAACCATGTCTTATGGTTGTTCTTATAAAGAATTCTGGTCCTGTAAACCAATAGAATTCTCGGGCAATGAAGGACCCATTGCAACTCTACGCTGGATAGAAAAGACTGAGGCAGTCTTGAAAATAAGCAAGTGTGCGGAAGAGAATAAGATAATGTTTGCTTCCAATCTGTTTAAGAACTCAGCCTTAGAATGGTGGAACACTATCCTCCAGTCTAGGGGAAGTGATAGGGTTTATAATATGGAATGGGAGGAATTTAAGAACATGGTGGGAAGGAAATTTTGTCCTCCGAATGAAAAGGAACAGATAGCGAATAAGTTCTTAAACCTTCGAATGACTGGAGTATATGGTAAGGGTTACACTACTACATTCTTTGAATATGCTAGAATAGTGCCAACCCTTGCATCACCAGAACCAGTATTAATCTCCCTTTACATATGGGGATTAATCAGTGAGATTAGGCATATAGTCAAGGCAGCTAGACCTCAAACCATAGAAGAAGCTGTATAACTAGTAAACACCTTGACTGATGAATTAGTACGTATGAGAGAATAGGACCAGAGGAGGAACCTAGCTCAAAGACTTACCCAAGAATTCCGCTATGGAAATTCCAACCATGGGAAAAATGTAGGTTCTACCTCTGCACCTTACTGTAAGGCCTGCAAGAAGAAGCATTCAGGAAGATGCTCCACTTACTGCAATTTCTGCAAGATACCAGGACACAAGGAAGAAGATTGTAGGAAGAAACCTAGTAATGGAGTGTGCTTCAACTGTGGAGAAAAAGGGCACATCAAGCCACACTGTCCAAAGCTAACTCCAGCCGTAAACAACAAGGCTACTAAAAATGCTAGGGCATTTGTTCTGACTGCAGAAGAAGCCGAAAAGATCTCGGATGTGATCGCCGGTACCTTTTTAGTTAATGATGTTTTTGCTAAAGTATTATTTGACTCTGGTGCAAACCAAAGTTTTATTAATACTTCATTTTGCAAACTTCTCAATCAAACATTAACTAAACTCCCACAAGAATGTTTAGTAGAAACAGCAAATGGGGAAACCATTAAGATTACCGAAATCTTGCAGGGAGCAAGAATAGAATTTTTAAATCAAAAGTTTATTGCAAACCTTTACCCAAAGAACCTGGCAGGATTTGATGTTGTATTAGGAATGGATTAGTTAGTAGCCAATAAAGCCAGTGTTTTATGTGATCAAAAGTCAATCCAAGTAAATTCACCAAAGGGTGAAAAGATCACAATTAAAGGAGATAAACCCTTTAGATCCACGAAATTCATCACTATGATGAAAACAACTAGTTATATAAGGAAAGGATCATTAGTGTATTTGATTTTCATAATCACTAACACTAAAGGAAAAGAACTGAAGGATATTCCAGTAGTATCTCAGTTTCCAGATGTGTTCCCAGAAGAATTACCAGGACTACCGCCAGACAGGGAAGTCGAATTCAGAATTCATCTGCTACCAGGGACAACACCAATTTCTAAAGCACCCTATCGTTTGGCACCAGCAGAAATGCAAGAATTAAAGAAATAGTTAGACGAATTGTTGGAGAAAGGATTCATACAGCCAAGCTCATCGCCATGGGGAGCACCGATCTTATTCGTTAAGAAGAAGGACGGGTCAATGCGAATGTGCATTGATTACCGTGAATTGAAAAAAGTCACGATTAAAAATCGGTACCCATTACCGAGGATTGATGACTTGTTTGATCAGTTGCAAGGAGCTCGATTTTTCTCTAAGATGGATTTACAATCAGGATATCATCAATTGAAGGTACAGGAAGAGGACATTCCCAAGACCGCTTTCAGAACAAGGTATGGCCATTATGAATTTACTGTCATGCCATTTGGTTTAACCAATGCCTCAGCCACATTTATGGACATGATGAACCGAATATGTAAGCCATATTTGGATAAATTCATAATTGTCTTTATAGATGATATTCTCATTTACTCTAAGAGCAAAGAGGAACATGCAACGCATCTGCATGCACTTCTAAGTTTATTAAGAAAAGAAAAACTTTATGCTAAGTTTTTGAAATGCGAGTTTTGGTTAGAAGAAGTACAGTTTCTTGGGCATTTAGTCAATCATGAAGGAATTCATGTGGATCCCACAAAGATTGAGGCAATTACCAAATGGAAAACCCCTGAGTCACCAACCGAGGTTAGAAGTTCCTTAGGACTGGCCGGTTATTATAGAAGATTCATCCGAGATTTTTCTATAATAGACATTCCCTTAACTAAGTTAATCTGTAAATCTGTTAAGTTTGAATGGGGACCAAAACAAGAAGAAGCTTTTAGAATTCTTAAGCAAAGACTAACCAACGCACCCATACTAGCGTTACCAGAAGGAACTGAAGACTTTGCCGTCTATTGTGACGCTTCTAAGTTAGGTTATGGATGTGTGTTGATGCAACGTCAAAAGGTTATAGCTTATGCATCTAGACAACTTAAGAATCATGAAGAGAATTATTCTACCCATGATTTGGAATTAGGAGCCATAATTTTTTCCGTTAAGATTTGGAGACATTACCTTTACGGTAGTAAGTTTACCATTTTTACTGATCATAAGAGTTTAAGATATGTCTTCGGGCAAAAGGAGTTGAATATGAGACAAAGACGCTGGATGGAAATTCTTAGTGATTATGATTGTAATATCCAGTATCATGCAGGAAAGGCTAATGTAGTAGCCAATGCTTTAAGTCGAAAGTATCATGAAAAGCCAAAAAGAGTACGTTCTCTTAAATTAAATCTACAAGTAGATTTAAATGAACAGATTAGATAAGCACAAGAATCAGTAATCAAGGACGATACTGAAAAGTTGAAAGGAATGATTAAGGAATTAGAACAAGGAACAGATGGAATTTGGAGATTCCATAAGAAAAGGATGTGGATACCCAAATTAGGAAACCTACGCCATCGTATATTAGAGGAAGCCCATAAGTCTAAATATACGATGCATCCTGGAAGTGATAAGATGTATCAGGACTTAAGAAAGAATTTTTGGTGGATAGGAATGAAAAAGGATATAGCAGCTTATGCTTCTAAGTGTCTAACCTGTTCACAAGTTAAAGCTGAACACCAGAAGCCCTCCGGTTTATTGCAACAATTAGAAATGCCAGTATGGAAATGGGAATTGATAACAATGGATTTTGTTACCAAATTACCCAAGACAAGGAAGGGTAATGATACAATTTGGGTGATTGTAGACATGCTAACTAAGTCAGCTCATTTCCTACCGATGAAGGAAACTTTCAGTATGGAACAGTTAGCTAAGTTGTATGTAAATGAAATAGTTTCATTACATGGAATTCCTTTATCAATTGTTTCTGATAGAGATAGTCGTTTAACCTCTCATTTTTTGACAAGTTTCCAAAAAGCAATGGGAACCAAGTTAAATCTAAGCACCGCTTATCATCCTCAAACGGACGGACAAAGCGAAAGGACAATTCAGACAATGGAAGACATGCTTAGAGCTTGTGTAATTTATTTCAGAGGTAATTGGGATGATCACTTACCACTAATAGAATTTTCTTACAATAACAGCTATCATACCAGTATCAACGCTGCACCATTCGAAGCACTTTATGGACGTAAGTGCCGAACTCCAGTCTGTTGGGTAGAAATTGGAGAAAAACAATTATCTGGACCAGAGATAGTACAAGAAACAACCAACAAGATTGTCTAAGTCAAGGAAAGATTAAAAGCAGCACGTGATCGATAAAAGAGTTATGCTGATAACAGGCGAAAGCCATTGGAATTTCAAGTAGGAGATAAGGTGTTATTGAAAGTTTCTCCTTAGAAAGGAGTGGTAAGATTCATCAAAAGGGGAAAACTAAGCCCCAGATATGTTGGACCTTTTGAGATTATTAGAAGAATAGGACATGTAGCTTATCAGCTACAACTGCCAGAGGAAATGGCAGAAATACATGATGTATTTCATGTATGTAATCTCAAAAAGTGCTTAGCCAATGAATCACTGGTAATACCTCTTAAGGATATAGAGGTAAATGAAAAGCTTAAATTTGTAGAAAGGCCTCTACAAATCGAAGACAGGAAAGTCAAGAATCTCAAACACAAGAGATTAGTTCTAGTCAAAGTGAAATGGGATTCCAGGAGAGGACCAGAATACACTTGGGAGCTTGAATCAGAGATGCAAAGGAAATACCCGCACCTATTTCAGTAGACCTCGAGGACGAGTTCTTAAACAAGGTGGGGATGATATAACAACCCTCCAAAATATTTTCGACACCCCTAATATATTTAGAGTACCCCGATGCGACCTAAAATACACCCCGTATGCGAGAAATGGCCCGAAATACCTTTATTTTTACAAAAATTAATTAAAAACAATTTTTAATGATCCCTGGCGGCCCGTGAAGACCCCTTAAGGATCTTACGCGGAGCGCGACAGCCTTGCTACGCAACGACACCCTGAGATGCCACGTGGCAGGCTCGTGTCAGGTCTACAGTTGGCGAATCAGCAAGCCTACGCCATACTCCCCTATGTCGTGGCCCGCGAAGGCTAAGCCTTCTGCTTACGCGGGGCGCGACGAAGTGCCTGATCAGCCCTATAAATGGATTCGATCGGCACTCAGTCCAATTCGCTCACAACTTTCATTTCTCTCTCAATTTCTGCGTAGTATACATAATTCCCGGGCATAATACCCCCTCCCCTAAATAACAAAGTTCTGCCTCGTTGTAAGTATCATAACCCCCGGTTACGTATTAGATACGCTGCCTGATTGATCTAGGGTTCCGTAACGGCTGTCGTGGTTCTGCCCGACGTAGCCGTTGGAATTCTGTCTCGGGAGGGTATTACTAAAGTAAATATTGGGTTATTATACTAACGCGTGTGCATTGTGTAATTAATAGATAATCACCAGGAAATCACAAAGGAAAACCCTAAGATAGCAATGTGAGTAATCTCCTTTTTGCAAACTGTTTTTACAAAACCTCAAATGTTTTACATTATATTAAACAGTTATTGAGTATTTGTATTCTACAATTATCGTCGGTATGTTGGGGTTTTGTATACAAACTTTGTTACTACACTGTGAGTAGTAACATGACTACAAGTCGGGTTGACAGTACCGTGGGTGGTAATTAAAGTAGAAAATAAACAAATGTAATTGCGCGACCGCCCTCAATGTTGTAAACGGTTTTACTTATCTTGATTAAACTGGGATTCACTCACCAGTATTTCCCACTGACAAAATGTTTTTAAATGCGTTTCAGGTAACAAAATGTGAAAGCCAAATAGAAGCCAGCTGGACAGCACTGAAGGCTGGGAAAAGTGGCTATGAAAGTTACCTAAATAAAGAGATGTTTTATTTAAATAAAATAGGGTTTATCCCTATGAAAATGTGTGTATTGGAAACTTGGGAATTTCCCATGTGTTTAATATTACAAAAGTGTGGTATTTTACTCTGATAAAATATTTCCTAACTATCGTCCTTATGTAAATTTCCGCTGCCAAACTGATAACCACCGATACCACTGAAACTGGCCGCGGCCGCCCGTTCCCGGGTAACTAGGGGACCGGGGTTGCGACAGATCACTTCTCTTATCAATTGCTTGGAATTCAAGGTCGAGGATGACTCTACCCAGATTCTATGCATGCAATGCGATAGTTGTATTGATTGTGAAGAATAGAATATGCAAAGTGCATATCCTAGAGAGAGAGTCAGAGATTTTCGGAATGTTTTGTCAAATGACCAGGAGTGGTCATTTATAGAGAAGGGTAATCCTCAAATGGGAAACCTTTGACTAAGTGATCTGGGTATGCAGATAGGGGGTTGCCCATTTTGAAGGGTTGAAGGCTTTAACCTGTGGATAAAAGAGTGCCTCGTCCCACATGTTTCTCTTCTGCGGCTGAGCGAGGATGTCACACGTAAAGTGTGATGGGACGTGACCCTGTCCCATGCTTTTTGTTATTCACCACAGTTGGGTCATCAATTGAACCCTTTTAACCTTTTAACTTTTTAACCTTTTAAGCTACATTACACTTAAGTTAGTTTCTTAAGCTTTGAGCTACCCACGTCATCAGCCCCCCAAGTCAGAGGTGTTTGGGTGTAAGCTCAAAGGCTTCTGACTTTTGTGCAATATTTTTTATTAGCTGAATAGCTTTAAGGCTTCAAGGCTTACCTTTTGTAAGGCTTTTGGGCGGTATTATTTTGAATTTTGATTGGACAACTTGATTTGACATGTTGACAGTTATTCAGGCGGCGGTTGTCTGCCCTATGCACTGTAACCGCTGTTTTTGAATTTATTATCCCTTTAACTTCTCATTTAAGTTTAATCATCATTTTTCTTTAACACTTCTCACAGCCAGAATTCCTTCATTCTCTCTTTTCTGGTTCACAGGTTAGTTTTTTACTTTCTACTTTTGCTTGATTTTCCTTGATCATCCCTTGGAACGATAGGTACGAGGAAGGACATGGGTAAAACCTTTTCTAAATTAACACAAGAGGAAGTTGATTCCTTCTGCGATCAATGGGGTATTGATCCTTCCATTAATCCGGTGGCTCCGGGTTGCGATAAGAATGTTGATCAATGTCCCACTGGTTCTATTGCTCTGTACTGTCGTCACTTTGAGTTTTCAAATCTTCGATACCCTTTTCCTGTGTTTGTCTTGAATGTGCTTGAATATTATCGTGTTTCTTTTGGGCAATTACATCCTCAAGGGGTTTCTAGGGTTCTTCACTTTGAAGTTTTATGTCGTACCCTAGGTTATGATCCTAATTTATTAATGTTTATGCGGTTTTTTCGTTTTGCCAAAAATGGTGACTGGTTTACGTTTGAAATATCCTAGATTGATATGTATTTAATTTCTTCACTTGTCACTACACTTGGGTCCTGGAAAGATCGATTCTTTTGGGTTTTTGAGTCAGTTGTCCCTTTTAATGTCACACCCTGGCTTTGCGGAAGCGTGGTTAATTTTGGTGTGACTTCTTAATACCATAGCTTAACCATAACAAGCTATATGAATTAAAAACCATGCAAGTCATCCATTAAGTTTTGAAAATCAAACACAATACCATTGTTTTAACATACAACCATAACCTTGTTCAGAAGACATTACAAACTTATAACATAACATAAACGTGGTTTAAGGACTGTGTCTTGTCCAGGAAAGAGACACATCCCCTAAACCCTGATGACTTCATGACAAGTGCAGCGGAAAACGTTCCATACCGTGCCAGATCCGTTTAATTTCCTGAAATACATGTGAGTTGAAAAATCAACAATAATGTTGAGCGAGTTCATGTGCAAGTGAGTAAGTAAAACACTTGTAAGTATAAAAGTTTCCTGGTATGTAGCAGTGTAAGAGGACTTGTGATCACCAATGGTTTGCAAGGCCATTAGCATGTTGTGAAATGCAAGTAGGTAGACACAACCCTAGCCGATTTTGCGTTGGCAACCAAGTCACTCCAGGTCCGTTCTGTTAGTCCTCCGAGAGGCCTGTTCTGTTGGGCCTGGAGCTGGGCTCGCTACACCCAGATAGATCTACCGCTCGAGTCCCTCGGTGTTCTAACTACCCTTTCACATGATCTAAACCTCCTTACGTTAATCATACCGTGTATAAGAGTACTTGTAAACAAAGTAACATGTATTTCACCCCCGCAGTTAAGAAAACTGAAAACAGTTAGAGAAAAGGGGGACATGAACTCACAGTGAATGCGCGTCTCTACCAAGTGTCTCCAATACAGTAAGCTGTGCAACGACCTACAAGTGCTAATTCTATTAGACGGACGGCCGTGCTTTAGCTTTATAGTTTAAGTCGTTGGGAAATAGTTAGACAACTATTTCGTGTTTATGTTTCGTATACACTTGGTAGTTATACTTCTTCCCAAGGATGGGGGATACAATACATGTGCGTAAGTTACGTTTTATCAATCGTGTGGTAATGTAATTACCGGTGTAACTTATATGTTTGTGGAAGCGTTCGTAAAGTTTTGGAATCATTAACGCTTGTAAATATTATTTTTACTCTAAAATAATATTTATGTATTTTCACAAAATAATCATAAACAGTGTTGTGACAAAATATATTTATCACGTTAACTTAGTGAAAATCCCACCTCCGAATATTTAGTAAAATATAGTGCTGGCGAAATTTATGTTTCGAAAATATGTCCAAAAATAGTTCTAACACTTGTTGCGTAAGTAATTCTAAGTGTTAGGTTTTTAGAAAATTTCGCCGGAGTTTCCTCTGTAACTGGAGGTGGCCACGCTTTCAAGCGTATCATTTTCTTTTAACAAACCAATTCAACAACTTCTTTATTCAATCAAACAATTTCCGACACATCAAACTAGTCGATAAGTATGAAAATCGCATAATCGCATGAACTTGCAGTTTTTCCGAATCTATAGTGTAAATCCCCTTTATATATGTCGATCTTTATATAAAGTAACTTTAATCCTGTAAAAACCTCGTGTTCAGAGAAATCCGACTTTACAACTTCTAGTCACTTTTCCCCAAAAATAGTTATTTGTCGGATCTTTTCATTTCACAAGTGTTTACACACTTGTGGTTTATAAAATCATGTTTGTTAGTGTAAGATCCTTTCTTTAAAATACATGGTTTCTTAAATGTGTGGTTCTTCAAAAATACCACTTGCAGATACGTAGATCTGCTAGTTTTAAACTCCATTGTACAAGTTAAATTACTTTTACACAAGTAAAATATTTCTACACAAGTTCATGTATCTTGTGTGGTAGAGTTTCGCTTTTTAACCCTTGTGGTAACCAAAAACGAGCTTATGTAAAGATCCATGATCTTACAAAGTCGGGTTTAACGGAGATCCGAGCTACCACATCATAGATCGGGTCTCAAAAGTCTCATTTTTCAAGTCCTACGACTTTTACACAAGTTATATGTCTTTAACCACCATTTTAAGTATTTTTAGTAGACTTTTGATCATCATCTTTTATTTTAACGAGATTCAACCGACAATATTCCTTTTAACCACCTTAGATAAGATTAAAAACAAGTTTTAAGTGTTATACCTCTAGCTCAAGGCTAGGGAAGAATCTTGGCAAAAAAGAGGTGGATAAAAGCTAACGGTAGAGGTCCTTCGCGTTCCGAGTGCACCAAAGCTCCTAATATGTGACCCTTGAAGTGTGTATGATGATGGAATTGCAAGAACCAAA
Source organism: Helianthus tuberosus (assembly GCA_030545235.1). Classification (NCBI taxonomy): domain Eukaryota; kingdom Viridiplantae; phylum Streptophyta; class Magnoliopsida; order Asterales; family Asteraceae; genus Helianthus; species Helianthus tuberosus. Next base: position 93,786,462 of record CM060411.1, read on the forward strand.
GTCGAAAATATGGTGGTGTAGTGGAGGGGGTTCGGCCGAGAGGTAGAGAAGAGAAGAGAGAGTGAGTGAGTTGGTGATTTGTGATGAAGATTATCTCATGTGTTAGTGTGTTATTTATAGGCAATTAGGAAGGTTATTACCCAATGGATATTGTGTCTTCATGATATTAAACAAACCTAGATTACATAATCCATCTTGTACAAACATGTCCCCCATACAAGGGGACGGTTAGGGAATGGGGTGGGGGGTTGGTTCGATTTAAACTAGATAGTTAGGGAATGGTTATGTTAAACCAAGTTAAGTTAAGTAATTAACCCCGTTACTAATATGTTACACGTTATGGCGGGTGTTAGGGTAATCAGGGACCCTAACTGGCTCAGAAAAATATAAATAGTGAAAATAGTAATATTTTCATGTTCCGGGTAAAGTCCGGGTGTCCGGTTGGATAGTAATCCGTTAAAGCGTTACAAAAGCTTTAAAGTGTCGTTGTTAACATTTTTAGTGACACAATTTGTTTTCCCGACACTTTAGAAAGTGTCTAGTGTTATTTTCTCATGTTCTGGCACTTTACTAGTCAGCTAGAAGCTGGATTAATTATTAAAGTGCTGTGTTTGGTACTTAAAGTACGTTTTAGGCACATCCGAATCAGTGTATCTTATTCCTAGAGACGCAGTACCACAACCCTTATATCCCTACACTCACTACCAGTGTAGCCAAAATATTTGAGGCTCTTAACAGGCCTTAGAGGCAGTGTCTGCCTGATGCTGGTTATATCAGCATGTTTATTGTGTATCCGTTTAGTGCTACTGTGCTTTTTGTGCATCATGTTTGTCACTAGGGTTCAACATGCAAATAATGTAGTGACAGCAAATAAAGTATGATGCAAGTATGTGCATGTATCAGTATGCAGGTAGCAGTTTATCAGCTAGTTTCAACAAGCACAGTAATTAAGCAGTAATTATTCATTAATTAAGTTGTACGGATACCTGGTTTAGTGCGGGTTGTCACATTCTCCCCCCGTTAAATAAATTTCGTCCCGAAATTTAAGTCCTGCTTGTAGATGCAGAGTTCTTAGGAAATAAGTGGGGGTATTTCTCTTTCATCCGGTCCTCACGTTCCCAGGTAAATTCAGGACCATGTCTGGCATTCCAACGAACTTTGACGAGTTTGACACTGCTCCGGCGGGTCTTGTTAACTTTCCAATCCGTGACCTCAACGGGTTCTTCAACAAAGTGGAGCGTGTCGTCAATATGAATCTCGTCGGTGGGAATGGCAACGTCAACTTGAGTTGGACTTTTCTTCAAATTGGATACATGAAATGTATCGTGAACACCATTTAGTTCAGCAGGTAGGTCCAACTTGTATGCTACAGTCCCAATTCTTTCCAGAATTCTGAAGGGACCAATGTAGCGCGGATTCAACTTCCCACGCTTACCAAAGCGTGCCACCCCCTTCCAGGGTGAAACTTTCAATAACACCATCTCTCCGACTTGGAAGTCCACATGCTTCCGGTTTGGATCCGCGTAGGCCTTTTGCCTGTGGCGAGCGGCTTCGATGCGTTTAAGTATTTGCGCAATCTTGTCTGTCGTCTCTTGGACGATCTCGGGACCAGCAAGCTGTCTATCACCTGCGTCAGACCAACATAGTGGTGATCGGCACTTGCGTCCGTATAGGGCCTCAAATGGCGCGACACCAATACTGGTGTGGTAGCTGTTGTTGTATGAAAATTCGACCAAAGGTAAGTGTTTATCCCAGCTACCTCCCAAATCCATAACACATGCCCTCAGCATGTCTTCCAAAGTTTGTATCGTTCGCTCGCTCTGGCCGTCAGTGTGCGGATGGAACGCAGTGCTCAGATTCAACTGTGAGCCAAAAGATTCCTGGAAGGATTGCCATATCCTTGACACAAACCTTCCGTCTCTATCAGAAATGATTGAGAGAGGTACTCCATGACGTGCTACGATCTCTCTCAAGTAAATTTCCGCAAGTTTACTAGTGCTGTCTTTCTCCTTGATTGGCAGAAAGTGTGCGGATTTTGTTAGGCGGTCAACAATCACCCAAATCATATCATGGCCTCTTGGCGTCCTTGGCAGTTTCGTAACAAAATCCATTGAGATTTGTTCCCACTTCCACTTGGGAATCTCAGGTTGTTGCAGAAGTCCCGAAGGCTTCTGGTATTCCGCCTTGACCTTAGCGCACGTTAAACATTTGCTCACGTAAACAGCAACGTCGCCTTTCATCCTAGGCCACCAGTAATAACTTTTGAGATCTTGGTACATCTTATCCGATCCAGGGTGGATAGAGTACCGTGACTTGTGCGCTTCATCGAAAATAACTTCCCTTAATCCACCAAACAGAGGAACCCAAATCCTTTTCTCAAAACATAACGTTCCTTCCTCGTTTAGTACCAAAAGCTTCTCCATTCCACGGAGATATTCTTCCTCAAGGTTTCCCTCCTTGAGAGCTTCCTTTTGTGCGGCACAAATGCGCAAGGAAAGATCGGTTCGTATAATCATTTCCAAAGCTCTAACCCTTATGGGTTTGATTCTTTCTTTACGACTTAGGGCATCGGCGACTACATTCGCCTTCCCTGGGTGATACTTTATCTCGCAGTCGTAGTCGTTCAATAATTCAACCCATCGTCTTTGCCTCATATTCAGCTCCTTCTGGTTGAATATATGCTGTAGGCTTTTGTGATCTGTGAAGATTGTGCACTTCGTACCATATAGGTAGTGTCTCCAGATCTTTAGAGCGAAAATCACTGCGCCAAGCTCTAAATCGTGTGTGGTATAGTTCTTTTCGTGCACTTTCAGTTGGCGTGATGCGTAAGCAATGACCTTTTGATGTTGCATCAACACACAACCCAATCCCTGACGCGATGCGTCGCAGTATACCACAAAATCGTCGGTACCTTCTGGTAGAGCTAAGATTGGCGCGTTACAAAGCTTATCCTTCAATATCTGAAATGCTTCCTCCTGTTTGATTCCCCAATCAAACGTCTTATCCTTCTGGGTGAGGAGCGTCAACGGTTGAGCGATTTTCGAAAAATCCTCGATGAACCTTCTATAGTAGCCAGCCAAACCCAAGAATTGTCGAATCTCGGTTGGCGTTGTAGGCGTTTCCCAATTTTTGATCGCCTCGATCTTTGTGGGATCAACATGGATTCCATTTCCATCAACCACATGTCCAAGAAACTGGACTTCGCGTAGCCAAAACTTGCACTTAGAGAACTTGGCATACAACTGTTCCTTCTTTAGCAGCTCCAAAATAGCTCTTAGATGCTGTTCGTGTTCAGCCTTTGTCCTTGAATAAATCAAGATGTCGTCGATAAACACAATCACGAACTTGTCCAAGTATGGCTTGCAAACTTTATTCATTAGATCCATGAATACCGCAGGTGCGTTTATCAAACCAAATGGCATAACAAGGAACTCGTAGTGTCCATAACGAGTTCGGAAGGCTGTTTTCGGGATACTTTCCTCCTGTATCCTTAATTGATGGTATCCAGATCGAAGATCGATCTTAGAGTAAAAGCTTGAACCTTGAAGTTGATCGAACAGATCGTCGATTCTTGGCAGAGGATACCTGTTCTTGATCGTCAGCTTGTTCAATTCCCTGTAGTTGATGTTTATTTGAAAATCATCATCCTCCTTTTTGATGGGTAACAATGGGATTACCCCAAAAAGGAATTTTTGGTCTGTTATCTTCCTTCTCTAACCATTGCTAACACTTCTCTGTCAGTCCTTGCATCTCCGAAAATGTAAGTTGCTATGATGCATCGACTACGGGTGCAGTGCCCGGAATTAAGTCGACGCGGGATTCGACTAATCGTGAGGAGATGATTCCGGCAAGTCTTCGAGGAAGACTTCGGGGTATTCTCCAATCACAAGGATACCTTTGAGTTTGGGTTCTTCGACTTCCTTTTCCATAACATGAGCCAAGAATGCAACACATCCTTTGTGCGAGAATTTTTGGGTCTTCTTATAATCCGCAGGAGCGTATCCTGCTCCATGAGTCACGATCATTTCTTCGTTCGTTGTCGGGGCGCGGATGACAATCTCCGCATGGTTGTTCGTCAACAAGTCCATCGCAATCATCACGTCGAAGTCTTCCAAACTCAACTGGCAATAGATCTAGCGTAAACTTACGCTCTCCGGGTTCTATCGTGCCGATTCCAGTTACCGCGTTGGCTTCCACTAGCTTCCCCTAAGCTAGTTCTAATGGGTACTGGAATAACTACTTACTCGCTACGTAAACCAATTATGTCCTTGAATACTAGAATTGTGAATCGTAAAATTTGCAACAGTAGTTGGCAATACAGATGCATAATATTGAGTAATGTGGGACGTACCGCTATCCATGCTTGGATCTCTGGCGTGCCTCCCTAGCTCCGACGGGGAGCTTTCATCCTTGCGCCTGATTGTCTTCGGGCAATATCTTCTGAAATGCTTTTTGCTTCCACAATTTAAACATCCTCGAGCACGCTTCTATTCATCACTCATTCTGCTTCGACAATTATTGTTGTCGTTGTCCCCTTCGTGATTCTCACTACCGTCCTGGCCCCCATTACTAAGTTTAGTATTTTGCCAACAAGTTTCCTTGACATGTCCCACCTTGCCACAGTTACCACAATTTCCATATTTGCATCGCCCGACATGATAACGTAAACAATTGTCGCACTTAGGTAGGATACCCTTGTAATCTTTTCCCTGTGGGCGACTTCCAAAACCACCACGGTTATTATCTTTATTCCCAAATCCTCCTTGGCCTCCCCGACGGGCAGGGGCCCAACAAGTGTCCTTCAAGTGACCACGTTTCCCACATACTTCGCATGTTTTCAGTCCGCATTGGCCAGAATGATGACGCTGGCATGTGTTACACTTGGGCAGAGTGCCCATATAACCCTTTCCTTTGTTCTCATTATTCGTTCGGGTACCTTCAGTGAGCTTCCTTTTGTTCTTTCCGGATGACTCTACCTGAGTCTCCTTGTCAGGGTCTGCGAGTTTTTCTAGTCTAATTGCCTCCGTAGCGAGTGCCAAACCCATCTTACTTGCAGCATTAGTTGTTGGTGGCGTTGATGTTGTCATCAAGCTCAAGACTTGAGGCGCCAGTTCCCAAATGAATTGTTCCAATTTCTTCAGTTCTGGTTTTACCAGGTACGGAACAATTTGTGACAGATCATGAAGTCGTTGCACGTACTCCAACACCTTCGGACCTTCCATCATTAGGCTCCGAAATTCATCTTCCCACTTCTGGGTTTCCGTTTGGGGGCAATACTTCTTATGCATCATTCCTTTCAACTCATCCCAAGTTAACGCGTATGCTGTAGTTAGGCCCATTATTCGAACCTGAAGATTCCACCATAATCGAGCTCCATCTTGAAACAACTCAGAAACGTATGGGACCTGTTGTTCTGGCGTACAGCCACTCATTCGAAAGATGGATTCCATACTTTCAATCCATTTTACAAAAGTTATGGCACCCCCAGTGCCGTCGAACTTCGGAGGCTTGTAGTTGAGGAAGTGCCAGTAGGAACAACCGTTATTTTCTGAGGTACCTCTGATAGGTTCGGAGCGTAGGGCCTCGTGCTGTGCTATAGCTGCAGCAATTATCTCTTTCAGTTCTGCCTCAGAGGTGGGCATGCGCATTTCGCGTCTTGGCGGCATCTTCTAAAAGATGTTTCACATAGGTTAGGTCATAGCAAGTGAAATGTACGTATGCATTCAACAATACCAACACATAACATCTCATGTTATCAACAAGTCAATCACATAACCTCTTATGTTATAGGACATAAACAATTGATTGAACATCGCATGTGATGAGAATACTGCGATTGTATTGCCACAATTTGAGACCACAATGTAAAGCTTACAAGTACACCACTATATCATACTATATCAATGACTTAGTAGGGGACGACCCTAGACAAGTCGTGCGATCGCTGGACATGTTCAGGAGTCTCTGGTTCGTCCTTTCTCAAATTTCAGGACTTCACGTCAAGTTTCTGAATTTCCGTCCTAAAACAACATTTCTTCTCAATCGTTTCCTTGAGCTCGTCCCATCTCAGTGTATAAGCAGTGTCTGTGCCAAGGGTCTGAACCTGGAGGTTCCATTAAGAGAGTGTGCCATCTAGAAATATCCCCGAGATGTAGGTAACACTCTGTTGGGGCGAACAGTTACCCGTTCTTAGAATGGAGTTGGTCTCTTCGGACCAACGAACAAATGCAACGGTGCCTCCTGTTTTATCAAAGTTCAAAGGCTTGCAGTTCAGGAACTGTTTATAGGTGCAGCCAGTTGGAGGGTTATCTCCAGTAATGCCATCGTTGTACTTAAAGTGGAGGGCTTCATGTCGTGCATTTATCTGTGAGATGCGTTCTTGCAGCTCGTCTTCTGTCCTTGGCGACGTACTGGTGTTCGTGTCACGTCTGGGTGACATTCTCTTTTTGTCGAAATAGTGTGAAGCGGGTTGGACAATGTTTCAATTGTCTATGGGGTATATATAGCAACGTAAGCCATCATGTAATCACCCCATTTCACACGCAAATATACTCACTGTATAAGTGGGGAAATAAATTCCTGAGCCTTCACATAGGCTTGTCAATTTGTTGCTTGTAATAGAATGAACTCGAGGCTACATCGCCTAGGTCATTTGTGTTTAAGTTATTTCCTGCTGCATTGGTTGTCATTAGCTTGACCTGCAGAGTCCACCAGGATTCCTGTGCACTACAAATCGTTATTACGTGGGCCCCCGTAATAATAAATTGTCTTGCACAGTTACCCCAAATTTTCTCTCATCCAAGCAGATGATCAATCAAGGAGCAACAGCCGGTGCATTGGCATGAACAGGGTCATACTCCAATGCGGGGTCAGGAGCAACGCCTGGCTCAGGGGCCACGGCTAGCTTCGAATCAAAAACTCCATCTCAAAATCAGCTGGATCAACAATTACAGGGGTTACAGGATCCCCCAAGGGCTGGTCTAAGTGCATGAACTCAATGTCATGGTCTGGATCAACACCAGGCGGAAAAACAGAATTGTCCTCAAAATCGCGATCAAACTCAAAGCTGTGTGTGGGATCCGGTGCAGCTGATGATGCCATATCAGGGTCCGCGTCGTGTAAGTGGTGCTGCATTCCCTGTATGTTCGAAGACGCGGATGTCAGAGACTCAAATGAGTCTGGGATAGGGGAATGAGTTTCCCCTACAGGAGCGTCCGCATGCAGTAGTCTAATGCTAGCAGCGAGAGGGCCTTGCCCTCAGGTGGGTCCTCCTCTTAATAGTTCGACATCGTCTTCCGAGACAACGTCGGGGCATATCAACAACGAGATAAGCGGCAAGGGGCACAGGAGCAGGGATCACTGCCAGTGGCAAATTCCCAACAAGATGGCCATCAGTAGGCTCTGCTACGACTTCCGGCAGTGCACAAAGGGCTGAAAGTCGTCATTGTCTGTGCCGGTAGTATCAGAAATGTACACCTCGTGCTTCGTTGAACTATGTCGTCTGATACTATGGTCATGGGGTTCGTAGTGCCCATCTTTCTAGTACTTGATGAAAGCATAACGTTCGTAACACAAACACATATACGTATAATAATCAATCATATAATCAGTTAATCACATAAGTCACCAAGTAAGGTATCACATACTTCTCCTAGTCTTACTAGCCAATTTTATCCAGTCTACAAGACTGCTCTATCCTTTACTTAAACCAAACCTCGATCCTCCAGACCGATCCTCAGCCCTCCAAGCTGAGCCTATAATTAATAAAATGTGCTCAACATTTGTTTGTAAAAAGTTTTGGATCTGGACTTAAGTGGTATGTAGAAAAATGTTTTCGTGAGAGCCCTAGTGATCATAGTCTAGACTCGAGAAAGAATCCTAGTTCGCTATGATCAGAGCTCTGATACCAAGCTGTCACACCCTGGCTTTGCGGAAGCGTGGTTAATTTTGGTGTGACTTCTTAATACCATAGCTTAACCATAACAAGCTATATGAATTAAAAACCATGCAAGTCATCCATTAAGTTTTGAAAATCAAACACAATACCATTGTTTTAACATACAACCATAACCTTGTTCAGAAGACATTACAAACTTATAACATAACATAAACGTGGTTTAAGGACTGTGTCTTGTCCAGGAAAGAGACACATCCCCTAAACCCTGATGACTTCATGACAAGTGCAGCGGAAAACGTTCCATACCGTGCCAGATCCGTTTAATTTCCTGAAATACATGTGAGTTGAAAAATCAACAATAATGTTGAGCGAGTTCATGTGCAAGTGAGTAAGTAAAACACTTGTAAGTATAAAAGTTTCCTGGTATGTAGCAGTGTAAGAGGACTTGTGATCACCAATGGTTTGCAAGGCCATTAGCATGTTGTGAAATGCAAGTAGGTAGACACAACCCTAGCCGATTTTGCGTTGGCAACCAAGTCACTCCAGGTCCGTTCTGTTAGTCCTCCGAGAGGCCTGTTCTGTTGGGCCTGGAGCTGGGCTCGCTACACCCAGATAGATCTACCGCTCGAGTCCCTCGGTGTTCTAACTACCCTTTCACATGATCTAAACCTCCTTACGTTAATCATACCGTGTATAAGAGTACTTGTAAACAAAGTAACATGTATTTCACCCCCGCAGTTAAGAAAACTGAAAACAGTTAGAGAAAAGGGGGACATGAACTCACAGTGAATGCGCGTCTCTACCAAGTGTCTCCAATACAGTAAGCTGTGCAACGACCTACAAGTGCTAATTCTATTAGACGGACGGCCGTGCTTTAGCTTTATAGTTTAAGTCGTTGGGAAATAGTTAGACAACTATTTCGTGTTTATGTTTCGTATACACTTGGTAGTTATACTTCTTCCCAAGGATGGGGGATACAATACATGTGCGTAAGTTACGTTTTATCAATCGTGTGGTAATGTAATTACCGGTGTAACTTATATGTTTGTGGAAGCGTTCGTAAAGTTTTGGAATCATTAACGCTTGTAAATATTATTTTTACTCTAAAATAATATTTATGTATTTTCACAAAATAATCATAAACAGTGTTGTGACAAAATATATTTATCACGTTAACTTAGTGAAAATCCCACCTCCGAATATTTAGTAAAATATAGTGCTGGCGAAATTTATGTTTCGAAAATATGTCCAAAAATAGTTCTAACACTTGTTGCGTAAGTAATTCTAAGTGTTAGGTTTTTAGAAAATTTCGCCGGAGTTTCCTCTGTAACTGGAGGTGGCCACGCTTTCAAGCGTATCATTTTCTTTTAACAAACCAATTCAACAACTTCTTTATTCAATCAAACAATTTCCGACACATCAAACTAGTCGATAAGTATGTAAATCGCATAATCGCATGAACTTGCAGTTTTTCCGAATCTATAGTGTAAATCCCCTTTATATATGTCGATCTTTATATAAAGTAACTTTAATCCTGTAAAAACCTCGTGTTCAGAGAAATCCGACTTTACAACTTCTAGTCACTTTTCCCCAAAAATAGTTATTTGTCGGATCTTTTCATTTCACAAGTGTTTACACACTTGTGGTTTATAAAATCATGTTTGTTAGTGTAAGATCCTTTCTTTAAAATACATGGTTTCTTAAATGTGTGGTTCTTCAAAAATACCACTTGCAGATACGTAGATCTGCTAGTTTTAAACTCCATTGTACAAGTTAAATTACTTTTACACAAGTAAAATATTTCTACACAAGTTCATGTATCTTGTGTGGTAGAGTTTCGCCTTTTAACCCTTGTGGTAACCAAAAACGAGCTTATGTAAAGATCCATGATCTTACAAAGTCAGGTTTAACGGAGATCCGAGCTACCACATCATAGATCGGGTCTCAAAAGTCTCATTTTTCAAGTCCTACGACTTTTACACAAGTTATATGTCTTTAACCACCATTTTAAGTATTTTTAGTAGACTTTTGATCATCATCTTTTATTTTAACGAGATTCAACCGACAATATTCCTTTTAACCACCTTAGATAAGATTAAAAACAAGTTTTAAGTGTTATACCTCTAGCTCAAGGCTAGGGAAGAATCTTGGCGAAAAAGAGGTGGATAAAAGCTAACGGTAGAGGTCCTTCGCGTTCCGAGTGCACCAAAGCTCCTAATATGTGACCCTTGAAGTGTGTATGATGATGGAATTGCAAGAACCAAAGTCGAAAATATGGTGGTGTAGTGGAGGGGGTTCGGCCGAGAGGTAGAGAAGAGAAGAGAGAGTGAGTGAGTTGGTGATTTGTGATGAAGATTATCTCATGTGTTAGTGTGTTATTTATAGGCAATTAGGAAGGTTATTACCCAATGGATATTGTGTCTTCATGATATTAAACAAACCTAGATTACATAATCCATCTTGTACAAACATGTCCCCCATACAAGGGGACGGTTAGGGAATGGGGTGGGGGGTTGGTTCGATTTAAACTAGATAGTAAGGGAATGGTTATGTTAAACCAAGTTAAGTTAAGTAATTAACCCCGTTACTAATATGTTACACGTTATGGCGGGTGTTAGGGTAATCAGGGACCCTAACTGGCTCAGAAAAATATAAATAGTGAAAATAGTAATATTTTCATGTTCCGGGTAAAGTCCGGGTGTCCGGTTGGATAGTAATCCGTTAAAGCGTTACAAAAGCTTTAAAGTGTCGTTGTTAACATTTTTAGTGACACAATTTGTTTTCCCGACACTTTAGAAAGTGTCTAGTGTTATTTTCTCATGTTCTGGCACTTTACTAGTCAGCTAGAAGCTGGATTAATTATTAAAGTGCTGTGTTTGGTACTTAAAGTACGTTTTAGGCACATCCGAATCAGTGTATCTTATTCCTAGAGACGTAGTACCACAACCCTTATATCCCTACACTCACTACCAGTGTAGCCAAAATATTTGAGGCTCTTAACAGGCCTTAGAGGCAGTGTCTGCCTGATGCTGGTTATATCAGCATGTTTATTGTGTATCCGTTTAGTGCTACTGTGCTTTTTGTGCATCATGTTTGTCACTAGGGTTCAACATGCAAATAATGTAGTGACAGCAAATAAAGTATGATGCAAGTATGTGCATGTATCAGTATGCAGGTAGCAGTTTATCAGCTAGTTTCAACAAGCACAGTAATTAAGCAGTAATTATTCATTAATTAAGTTGTACGGATACCTGGTTTAGTGCGGGTTGTCACATTTAAGATGGTGTGGAGGCATCCAGATGCTGTCTTAAACGAACTTGAACCTTCCGAGTCTGAATTGAATGAGGGGATGTTGAAAGCCTTAAGGGCTTGTCCTTCTCGGCTTCGTCCGTTAACTGAACATCTTTGGGTTTTTACCGGTGTTTGCGTTTTGTGGGATAAGCCAAATCGAGTTCCTTCGTTCATGAGGGGTGGTCAGGGTATATTTTTTGGCTTTTCCATTCCTTATCTCTTTATGTTTATTTTGTCTAATCTTTTATTTGTTATGTGCAGTCATGTATGCTTTGGATTTCATTAAGTCAGATGACACTTCTGATGTTGTTCTTGGGGATACGGAAGCCATTGAGGGTGAAGATGCCATCACCAGGACTGCTGACGGTAGAATGGTTCCTAGGGGGAAGTATGTGAATGTTCCAAACGTTAAAGGCTTTACAAAGGTTAGTTCTTCCAAGCCTTTGACCCGTCGTTCATCTCGTCGCTTGAAGGGTCCAGGTCAATCGTCTGCTGTTGAGCAAGTTGATCTTAGTGATGAGATTGAATTTTCTGAGGATCAGGGTATTGAAGTTGAAGGAAAAAAGGAGTTGGCAGTTGTTACTGGGAAGAAAGGAAAGTCAAGTGGTAAAAAGGCTATGGTGTTTGTTGCTGGAGGTTCTTCGGAGAGAAGTGGTGAAGAACCATTGAAGGGGAATGCTGAGGATCTTTATGCTCCCAATTGGCAGGTCAAGGTTGGGGATAACTTCAAGTCCTCCACTGTTTGTGAGGATGTGTTGAACCACTTTTCTCCTCCTACAGTTCGTAGTTCCAACTCAACGATGCAAGATGATGTGTTGATTTCGCATATGTTGTTGGGTGTTTGTAATTTGGCTGATATGCTTCCTGAAGGAGTCTCCCGTTTTCGCAAAAGAATGCATGAGTATGAGGAATTTTCAAAGAAAAAGGAGAAAACAAAGGCTTCAATGGCAGCCATGAAGAAGGAGATCGAGGGTTTTGCTGAGAAGGAAAAATCTTGGGTGGTGAAAGTTCACGAACTGACTAAAAGACATGAGATTGAGCTAAGCAATGAGAAGAAAATGATGGAAGCAGATAGGCTTCAGTTAAAGGCTGATAGGGAAGCCTTTAATGTTCAACAAAAGGACTTTCTAGATGAGAAGGAAGGCTTGATTGCTTGAAGGCTTCCTTGTCCCAAGCTACTAGTGACAACCAATGGTTGATCGAGCATGGGTTTCAGCAGGTGGTTACCTATCTTCTCCATTCAACTGAGTTCAATTCTACTCTTGGTGATGTTTACACAAAGCTCCTCAATCGTGGAAAACACTTAGGTTTTGTTGCTGGTTACAAGGCTCATGAATCTGGTCAGCCTCAAGAACAATCTTCTTTCTATCAGCCTCAAGCCTCAACCATTTTTAAGGAAGTTGTTCTCAAAATGGAGCGTCTAACTTATCCCTATGTTGGTAAGGTTTCTACTTGCTTTTGTAAACCCATTTCTGTGTTGCAGGACTTGAAACCCTCTGGCCTTAATGAGGCCGTTTGTGCTGCGGTGCTAAGTTCCTTATCCAATAAGCGTTCCCACTCTTGAGATAGTGAGGATACCTTCTCAGATATTGCTGAGGGTTCATTGGAAGCAAGTATTGAAGAATCCGAGGTTGCTGTCGATGATGGAGGCAAGAATAAGAAGAAGGAAAAAAAGGGGAAGAAGGCTAAGACTGTTGAGGCTGAGGCCTCCAAGTCTATTTCTGATGCTTGAACAATTTATTCGTAGCTATCTTAGCACTTAAAACAATGTTATGTGGTTTATGTATTTTGAACATCTATTATTCAAGGGAACCGTTTAGGTCCCTTGTAGCTTAAAGCCTTCGAGGCTTCCAGACAATGTTTCATGTTTATGGCCTGGTGTGGCCCTTGGTACTTTTAACTTAGGTTATGCTTATGCTATGTTTAACTTTTGTTGTATGTTGTGTTGTCGTTTTGCTTATTCCCTTGGGATTTTGTTTGATTAGTTGTCTTTGTTGATGGTGTGCTTACGTTATGTCACCTGTACCTTAAAGGGTTCAGTGTTGCAGTCACTTAGCCTTGTGATATTTTTAACAAGAAGGCATAACACCTATCCTATTTATGACTTTTACTTAGTCTGATTTTGGTTCGTAAGCCATTGCTAAGGCTTAAGGAACATTTGGTGAAGGTTGTTCAAACCTGTCTATGAGACTTATTTTTTGAGAAATTTTCTAAGTCTCATGGAGTTGTATTGATTTAGGAACTCACCCCTTATATAGGTTCATTCAACCCTTGAACCTATTCAGCGATATGGCCTGGGAGCTCATCCCCTTACATGACCCTTGTCATGGAGTTTTTTGCTAGGTTCTCAACCTGATTATAGGATAGAAAGACAAGTTTTAACAAGAACTTCATTGTTCATTCAAAGTGTGTGGGTTATAAAGGGAACAAAAACAACACTTTGCTATCTTTTTCTAACACTCCTTTTTTAGACGTGAAACCTTTTAAGGTTTTTACCATTCCAATACCGGGGAAGCTTTTTGCCTTGTGAGTCAGCCAACTTGTAGGATCCTCCTTTGTGAGCTTCGAGGACGGTGTACGGCCCTTCCCATTTAGGGACAAGTTTTCCTTGGCTTTCTTTCTTGCTGGCCTCGTTGTTTCGAAGAATGAGATCACCTGGTTTGAATCGTTCGTATTTTACCCAGGCATTGTAATAAGATTCCATCTTTTGTCTGTATTTCGCTTCCTGGATGGCTGCTTGATCTCGGGCTTCTTCTAGGAGTTCCAAGTTCAACATTGAAAGCCTTCTGGCTGTTTTTACTGAATTTCAGACTACCAACAATGAAGCCGAATACAAAGCATTGGTTGTAGGACTCAAGCTGGCCAAAAAAATGGATGTCAAAAGGCTTCACGTCTTCACAGACTTTCTACTTGTTTCAAAACAATTAAACGACAGCTACATAGCCAAAGAACCAAACATGAAGAAGTATCATGAAAAAGCAAAGGAGCTTATGGGTACGTTTGAATCATGTACCATCAAACAAGTCCCAAGATCACAAAACAAGAAAGCTGATGCACTAAGCAAGCTTGCATCACTTACCTTTGCTCATCTCACCAAAAAAGTATTGGTTGAAGTGTTGAAGAAATCATCTATTCAAGAACTCAAAGTACATGATGTCATTACCGAAGTAGGCCCAGGTTGGATGATCCCTTTGGTCAAATTCCTCACAAATGGTGAGCTACCAAATGATCAGGTAGAAGTTGAAAGGGTTTGGATCAAATCAATATAATACATGTTGCAAGGAGATATCCTCTACAAAAACGGATACCTCGCACTGTTGCTTCGATGTGTTGGCCCAGAGCAAAGCCAGTACCTGATCAAGGAAGTTCATGAGGGAATATGCGGGGCTCATTACGACCCAAGATCAGTGGTTTCAAAATTGATGAACCTTCGATATTTTTGGCCCACTATACATCGAAATGCAACTGAGCAGCTGGCAAAGTGTGAAACCTGTCAAATACACGCTCCAGTGCCAAAAAGCCCAAAGAATGACTTGGTTCCCATCTCATCTGCTTGGCCATTCCACAAGTGGGGAATGGACATTGTTGGCCCATTTCCTCCGGCAAAAGGAGGAGTCAAGTTCCTTCTAGTGGCCGTAGACTACTTCACCAAATCGCCAGAGGTGAAGACATTGGCAAAGATAATAGGGAAGCAGGTCATTGACTTCGTATGGGAAAGCATCATCTGTCGGTTTTGGCTGCCAGGAGTGTTGGTCACTGATAATGGAAAACAATTCGCTGAGAAGCCTTTTAGCTCCTGGTGTAAGGAGTTTCGAATAACACAAGTGTTCAGCTCAGTGGCCTACCCACAATCCAATGGCCAAGTTGAAAGAACAAACAGAGGTATCATAGAAGGCATTAAAACTCGTTTGAGAAAGCATGATAGCAACTGGCTCGAAGAACTCCCTAACGTGTTGTGGGCAATCAGAACTACCGAAAAAACAAGCCACAAGAAAACTCCATACAGTTTTGTGTTTAGATCTGAAGCTGTAATCCCGGCGGAGATAGGAGTTACAACGAAAAGGACGTTCAACATTGATCTAGAATAAAAAAAGCAAGAGACGATGTTGAACTTGGAACTCCTAAAAGAAGTCCGAGATCAAGCAGCCATACAGGAAGCGAAATACAAACAAAAGATAGAATCTTACTACAATGCCCGGGTAAATATGAACGATTCAAGCCTGGTGATCTCGTTCTTCCAAACAACGAGGCCAGCAAGAAAGAAAGCCAAGGAAAACTTGTCCCTAAATGGGAAGGGCCGTACACCGTCCTCGAAGCTCACAAAGGAGGATCTTACAAATTGGCTGACTCACAAGGCAAAAAGCTTCCCCGGCATTGGAATGAAAAAAACCTTAAAAGGTTCCATGTTTAAGGAAAAAAGTGTTTGGAAAAGATAGCAAAGTGTTGTTTTTGTTCCCTTTGTAACCCACACACTTTGATGAATTAACGATGAAGTTCTTGTTAAAACTTGTCTTTCTATCCTATAATTAGGTTGAGAACCTAGCAAAAAATTCCATGACAAGGGTCATGTAAGGGGATGAGCTCCTAGGACACATCGCTCAATAGGTTCAAGGGTTGAATGGACCTATATAAGGGGTGAGTTCCTAAATCAATACAACTCCATGGGACTTAGAAAATTTTTCAAAAAATAAGTCTCATAGACAGGTTTGAACAGCCTTCACAAAATGTTCCTTAAGCCTTAGCAACGGCTTAAGAACCAAAATCAGACTAAGTAAAAGTCAGAAATTGGATAAGTGTTATGCCTTCTTGTTAAAAATATCACAAGCTTAAGTGACTGTAGCACTGAACCCTTTAAGGTATAAGTAACATAAGGTAAGCACACCATCAACAATGACAACTAAGTGAATAAAAGCCCAAGGGAACAAGCAAAACAACAACACAACATACAACAAAAGTTAAACATAATCTAAGTTAAAAGTACCAAGGGCCACACCAGGCCATAAACATAAAACATTGTCTGGAAGCGTCGAAAACTTTAAGCAACAAGGGACCTAAAGGTTCCCTTGAATAAAAAGATGTTTAACATACATAAACCACAAACATTGTTCAAAAGAGTCTAAGAAAGGTACGAATAAAGATACTTCCCTTACTTTGTAGCATCAGAAACGGTTGGTTTCGTAGCATCGTCTTTCTTAGAAGCATCGTCCTTCTTTCCCCCATCATCGCGAGCCTTCTTGGCTTTCCTCTTCTTTCTCCCAGCAGCAGCCACCTCAGAGGCTTCAAGGCTTGAATCCTTCGAAGCTTCCCCACCTTTAGAAAAGGAATCTTCACTATCTCCAGAATGAGAACGTTTTTTCGAACGGATTTGAGGATTTCATTGCTGAGATCTTCATTTAAGCCTTGAGGTTTCAAGCCCTACAAAACCAAAAGAGGTTTTCCATAACACTCAGACACCTCACCCACGAAAGGGTAAGTCAAACGCTCCATCTTCATAACAGTGTTTTTAAACACATCAAAAGCTCCAGGCTGAAAGAGAGGAGATTTGTCCTTTGGAGATCCAACAACACCGGCATCATAACCAGCAGTATAACCTTGTGTCTTCCATGAATGAGAAGCTTCTAATAGACATCACCCGGGGCGCTTTTAAACTCGGAGGAATGAAGGAGGTAAGTAACAACCTGTTGGAAGCCTTGCTCAATGAGCCATTTGTTATCCTTAGCTAACTGAGCCAAAGAAGCTTCCAACTCATCTTTTTCCTCACTGATGCTTTAGCTTGCTATTTTAACTCCCCAATTTCAGCCTCATGCCTTTGTGTCAGTTCATGCACTTTCTTCTGCCAAGCCAACTACTTCTCAGCAAACCCTTCCTTATCCTTCTTCAACGCAGCAATACTAGCTTTCATGGCTTCCCTTTCTTCGAAAAGGCTTCATATTCTTGTATCCACTTCCGAAAATGGGTAATACCCTTAGGAATCAAAGCAAAAAAATAGCCATGATCATTTTGGTAATCATTTCATCATCAACCATAGAAGAAGAGGAAGCCCGGACGGCTGGAGGGGCAAAATGGTTGAGAACATCCTCGTAAATGGTAAGAGAGTTGAAGGTATAAGCGACAGTGACCTTCCAGTTGGGCACATAAATCTCCCCTGGATCAAGACTGGAAGAACCTTCAATAGCCTTAGCTGAAGGCTTTGACCCTCCAACCTTTTTACCTACTACCTTGGCTTCCTTGCCTGCCACCAAAGGAAACTCACGCTTCTTGCCATCATCAGGAACCTCCGTATCTTCCACATCCAACTCATCACCAAGATCAATTGTTTCAGAGGTTGAAGGTTGCCCAGAACCTTTACGTCGAGTAGAACGACGAGTAGACTGCTTTGAAGTAGGAGGCTTCACAAAACCCTTCACATTTGGAACATTGACATAATCTGAACCCTCGAACCTATGCTCAGAACCCCTAACCACAACATTTTCACCCTCAGCAGAAGCAGCATCAGCAAACACAACATCCGATGTGTCCAAAGCAGTGATATAACTGTAACTGAAACAAGAAAAAGAAAATAAACAACAGTGATATAAAAATAAGGAAATATGGGAAAACAAAATGCATACCCTGACCATCCCTCATGAGTATAGGATCTCAGTCTGGTTTATCCCATAATGTGCTTATCCCCATTAAAACCAACAACGGTTTAGGAAAAGGGTGAAGCCCGGAAGGGCATGCCCTGATAGATTTCAAAAAACCAACTCTCTAACTCATCCTCAGAAGGTTCAAGTTCGTTAAGGACGGCATCAGGATGCCTCTAAATCATCTTAAAAGGGACAATAGACTCTGAAACCCAAAAGAAACGATCTTTCCATGAACCAAGGGTGGTCACCATGGACGAGATCAGACAAACATCAACTTGGGAAGTTTCAAATGTAAACCAATCGCCATTCTTTGCCAAACAGAAAAAACGGCAAAATGATAAAAGAAATGGGTCATACCCCGCAGCCCTGCACAGGATCTCGAAATGTAAACCCTAACAAGGCCTTGAGGGTACAACTGACCAAAAGAAACTCGATAATATTCTAGTATGTTAGTGTAAAAAGGATAACGAAGGTTCGAAACCCCGAAGTGTTTAAAATACAAAGCAATAAAGCCCTGCGGACATTGGTCAATTGATTTGTCCAAGCCCGGAGCCTCTAGATTAAACCGTGGATCAATCCCCCATTTCAGGCAAAATGCCTCAACTTCTTCTTGTGTAAGACAAGAAAAACTGGTAGATTGATCTTTCCTCGCACCCACGATAAAGATGATCAAAAGAAAAAAGTGGAAAGAGAAAATGAGACTAACCTGAAGAACGAAAGATGTTTTTGTAATGAAACTTGAAGATATGTGCGAAAATTAGTAAAGGAAATTGCCTCTTGATAAATGAGAAGATAAATAGACCTGACGGTTATCATTATTAACCTAGGGTTCATTAACTGACGTCTGCAAAAACCGCCAGGGCCGTCAAATCAACTGTCTTTTCAAATTCAAATTCGCGACAGTTTCGCCGCCCAACACACGAAGCCTTGAACCTTTCAAGCCTCGAAGCCCTTAAACTAGATAAACAAAACTGCACAAAAAGTCAGAAGCCCTTGGGCCTACACCACAAATACCTCTGACTTGGGGGCTGATGACGTGGGTAGCTCAAGCTTAATAAACTAACTATAAGTGCAAATATAGCTTAATGGGTTCAGGAGAATGGATAGCTGAGGTGAACAACAAAAAGCTTGGGACAGTGATGTGTTCCATCACACTTTATGTGTGACTCCTTCACTCAGCCGCAAAAGCACACACGTGAAAAGAAACACTCTTTTATCCGCAGGTTAAAGCCTTCAACCCTCCAAAACGGGAAACCCCCTCTCTGCATACCCGGATCACTTAGTCAAAGGTTTCCCATTTGAGAATTATCCTTCTCTATAAATGACCACTCCTGGTCATTTGACAAAACATTCCAAAAATCGTTGACTCTCTCTCTAGGATATGCACATTGCATATTCTATTCTTCATATTCAATACAACTATCACATTGCATGCATAGAATCTGGGTTGTGTCACACCCCAACCGATGGTGGAAACATCGGGGCGTGGCACTGAATGAAACAGATTGTCCAGGAGAATCCATAACAACTATTAATGACAACATATTTAACGTTTAATATCCCATATTATCAAACATATAAAGCAAACAGTCATTACAGATATCAGTCTCAAGAACAAATAATATTCCGACAACTCAGATTTTTATTCGGTGGGTTTCTAGACTTCCTACTCGATTCAGCATAGCATAGCATCCTATCAACCTGTCACATATGTTAAAATAAGGTCAATACATAAAATGTAAAGGTGAGTACATAAGTTCGCATAGAATATAGTAGAGAAAGCGCGTTATGCATAACCAGCATGTATCACGTAACAGGCGAAGCATGTAACTATATAACAATGAAACAAATTAACCACGAGACTGCGTTGTAGAGTATGCGCGACACATATTCAGTGAACACGTGAAGTAAAGAGATGTGATCCCTAGCAACCCCTATCCACGACATGTAACAACTCGCGTTCTGTAAGTCAAAGTACAAGTCAAAGGAAGAAAAGATTGCTAATTGCGATCTGTCACCCCTTGCTTAATTATTCATTGTACTTCTTCACTTGTAATCGATTACCCTAATTTGTGTACTTTAGTTGTATTATGTGGAGTATCTATAATAATCGCAGTTGAATTGCATGTTTATCGCAAATCGCATCGCTAACGCATCGCAACTTGAATCGCAGATTCTGAATATTATTTACGTGTGTGTGCTATTTATGTGTTACTTGTGCATGATTATATTATATTTGTGGTGATTAATCGAAAACGCAATCGCAACTCTATCGCAACGCAATCTCATCGCGAACTGGAAACGCAAGGGTAATTATGTTGTTGAATATTAGTTATGTTATTTGTGTGACTATTATTTAAATCTATCGCATCGCTTAATCGGCACTCGCCTAAACGCATCGCAACGCTCAACGCACGAAACGAAACGTCAAAACTCAACTCGCCGGAGACGTTCGAATCGAATGACCATTCGATCGAATGGTCATCCGTCCGGATGCCCATCCGATCGGATGGCCATTCGATCGGACTGCCCTCCGATCCATCACACTACACCGCCTCACCCTCCTTTCACATATAAACACCCCCTGTCACATCATGAACAGTGATGTGACAGCTCTCTCGTCCGACCAGCTCGTTCCAGCCCCCTTTTCTCTCGATTCCTCACGATTCTTGTAAGTTTTCAACTCAAATCTTGTACTTCTATCATCTACACACACTTCTTCATCATTTTCACCATCAAATCTTCATTTTTCACCATGAATTCGGCTGATTTGAAGTGTTCTAGGGTGATGTCATCATGGGTTCTCATGACCTTCAAAGTGTGAACTCATTCCACCAAGAACAGCTCAGATATAATAGATTTCAACATGTATAAACACTGATTTCGCCTAAAATCTAAACATTTTCAAGATTAAAGGAACTGAAAGATGTTTTCATAACTTTCCTTCAACTCTTTTACGCTCTTGCACTTAAACCCGATAGAATCAGAGCTCATTCAGGCCTTCCACTCATTCCATAGTGATGTGTCGGTCTGATAGCTGATTCCTATCGACGAGATAACCGACTTAGCGGGTTGAACATGAACAACCATCAAGGACAGTTAACTGACCAGACAGGGTGATTCCCATCCGATCGGATAACTTGGTCCTGGTGGAGTTCCCGTTGTTTAACACGTTGTCATACCGTCTCGATCAAACTGTAAACTTTCAAACTTAACAAATTTCAAAACGAGCAAGTCACCGAACGGATTGTCATCCGATCGGATTGCCATCCGATCGAACGACAATCCGATCGGATGACTATTGGTCTCAACATTTAAACATTTTATAAATTTCAACATATGACAATATCAAGCAAATGGTCATCCGATCGGACGACCATCCGATCGAATGACCAACCTGCTGTGAACTTGTTCTCTATGAAATGTCTCACTTGGAACGGATCGCCATCCGAGCGAACGGCCATCCGATCGGACGACCGTTCGACCTGAAAGATCGAGATACTTCTCTGATTTTAAAATGCTACAACGAAAACTTCAAAGCCATCATACACAAACACATCCATCCCAAACGAATAACAATTCGACCGAACGGCCATCCGACCGGATGACCATCCGCCCGGATTGTCATCCGTTCGGATTGTCATCTGTTCGAATAACCATTTGTCACTCAGTCACGCGACACTGTTTAACACATTGTTCATCGCTTACGCTATCGTTCTGTAATCAGGCTAACCTTCCAGCGCTCCCTTCAATCCAAGACTGTGTTTACTGGTTAAACACAATCCGTGAGTATACTCGAACCCTTTTTGCTTTACGCACTTTTGGGTGTTACATACGTTACTTATTCAAATCACAACTGACACACAACATAAACACTTTTATACACTGACCGTTATTGCATGTTATACGTATTACTCGATGAATGCTTGTATGTTATGTTTACACAGTGATTGTTTCCTGACACCTTAGCAACGATAGTACTATAGTTTGGACTCAGCACCTGTCATGGACAGGGGTTGTTAAGGGCTTTAATTCACGTGTCACAGTGGTGATATGTGTTGCGTATTCTACAACTCGCAGTCACGTCTGTGCATATTTCATTGTCGATAACCTACTAGCTTCACTTTGCTACATGTTACATGTTGGTTATGCGTAAAACGACTTTACTGTCTATTATACTATTAAACTTGTATGCTCACCTTTACACTATGTGTATTGACCTCTATTTTAACGTATGTGACAGGTGTTTAGGATGCTGTGCCTTGCTTGCTATCATGAAATCGAGCTTAGGAGAGTCTAGAAACAAAGAATTAGATTATGAGTTGTCGGAACAGCTTTTATTTGTCTTTGAGATATTTGGTCTGTAATAATTATTTTGCTGAATATGTTGTGGTATGGGACATGACTTAAAAATATTTGGTAATGATAGTTGTTATGGATTTCTCATGGACAATCTGTTTCGCTCAGTGCCTCACCCTGATGTTTCTGTTGGACTCTGTATGCCCAAGACACATATTAAATTGATGTGGCTAGTACGTTATGATCCAAGTCGAGTCATACCCAATAACAAGCTAGACAAACACTTATATTATTTATTTGTGATACGATCAAACAAATAAATATTAACACTTACAATATTTAGAAATTGGTTTTCTAAATAATTACACTTGATAAACTAATAAATTATATGGATAATTTATTTTGAGAGAATATTTTATTTTGTTATTTAATGTGTTAAATAACATTTTAAAAGGTTGTATAAAGTCTTGCATTTATGTAGTGTTATATTTATAAAAGTTATAAATATATAAACCAAGACTTGAATTTTATAAAAGAATTTTTTTTTATAAATAAGTCCCCCCCCCCCCTTTTTGTCTTACCAAGATGAGATCTTGATCCAATCACAATTCATGCTTTTGCATGTGTTAGAGAAGATGTGATTGGGTGGTCTAACCAAGACTTTGGGTCCAATGGGGTTTCATGCACTTGCATGTGTAAGTTGGCACATGATTGGTCATGGTGGGTGGCAATTCTCTCTCATGGCTCTATAAATACTTGTATGACAAAAATGCAAGATATGAACTTGTAAGAACTAGAGAAATAGCTCTCTAATTTTCAGTCATCATAAGTATCATTTAAGTGTTCGGTTTTGAATTTTAGTGTTGAAATCCTAGCTACAATCGTAGTGTTTGTTGGAGGCTTGGGGTATACAAGCTTGAGGTCTTCTACTCTTGAGGACAACCATTTCAAGAAGCAACATCCGTTTCATCATCCTTGTACTCCAAGAAGGTAGTTTTCTAAACATCCTATGGTTGTGTTTGATAGTATGCATTTTCATATATGGATCCGGGTTTTGGGATTTTGCTTTTAAATGAAATTTATATCTTAAAAGTAACATGTTTTAAATATTATTTTCGCTGCGTTTTTATTTCATATGGATGAAATTACTTTGATAAACATGTTAAAATCCCAACAGTTTCCGCCAACGGTTGGGGTGTGACAGATTGGTATCAGAGCCATAACTATAGGGAATTAGGCAAGACTCGACCGAGTCTGGGTCGACGTCTTAGAAACAACCTAGTATATAGTCTAAGTACCAACAGACCGCCTTGTGCAAACCCGGTAGGGGTTCCGCACCAGCTTATTTCTGTTATTCGATCGACTCGCAACCATACTATGTTCCATCCGCCTTTCCTAAGGCTGGAATACTATCACTCTGCCTTTCC
The DNA here is from genome assembly GCA_030545235.1 of Helianthus tuberosus. Lineage (NCBI taxonomy): Eukaryota > Viridiplantae > Streptophyta > Magnoliopsida > Asterales > Asteraceae > Helianthus > Helianthus tuberosus. The sequence continues at coordinate 93,810,005 of CM060411.1, forward strand.
TAAGGCAAGCGTACCACACACTATTTTCGAGAATGAACGAGTGATTAGATCGAGACTATGTGTGAAAACCATAAACTCTCGATATGATCGCTTGTCCGATGATATTTTACTATAAACACGAGAAATTGCATTGAATCAGGAGTGGAATCCGTACTTCAACGCAGTTCTTCCCCTCTATCTCGTGATTCTATCACACAAACAGGAACGTAGTCGCTAAGTTAGGGGTGAAACCCGAACCTTGATGACTCGTTCCATTCTCTATTTTGGTATTACAAAACTCTCACCAAGGTCTCGTTGGATTCCAATGACTCGAGTTGCGTAAATAACCGAAAGGATGCATGCCATTCACCGTATTCCGGTGATACAGCATAGTCTATTAGACCAAAACGTGTGCTCGAAGCCTTTGAGAATAGTCGAATCACTTTGGGTAGTCGACATCTATCAGCCGAGACAATCTCTCTTCGATTTTATGTGTTTCGATTCTAGATCCGTAACCGCTGACTCTGTGATTTATCGTTTTTATGTGAAAATTTAATGTGTTTTATGTGGTTTTACATGTTTATGTGTTTCGATTTTCGGTGGTTTATATGCTTTTCGCTGTTTGTCTTAATCAACACACACAACTCGTACTGCACATCTATCTCAATACGCTAACAAATCGCTGCTACTTTGTGAACCAAATCGCTTGCTACGTTACTCGCTATGCTACTCGATGTGTACTCGCTAATCACAATCGCTACTTTCGAACGCGCGAACTTGAATTATAGGTGAATACGTGCAATATATGTAGGTGAATACGTGCAAAATATAGGGTGGTTTCTGCAAGCTCTGTGTTCTATGTGTTTTACGTGCTTTTGTGCTCTACGTACTTATGTGCTTCTGTGGTTTATGTGCCTACATGACTATGTACTTATGTGTTTGGATGTGTTCCTGAACTTTATTTAGTAGTAGTGCGTGTGAGGTGAGATTCGATTATATAGTGTTTGATCTTATGGCGATGTCTGTTGCAGACAATGTCGTCATTTGGATCCCGTTACTCCCTCGCTGCACGCCGAAATCATGAGGACAAACGCAATGCCGCTCTAGTCGCTAAGCAAATGGCGAAAGTTATCCCACAAATCGTCAGTGAGCTTAACGAGAATACCAGCAAGTCCTCTGAGGAATCAAGGACTGACTCGCCTAAGGGTACTTTCAGCTTTAAGCAGTTTAAGGCCTGTGGCCCAAAAGACTTCACGGGCGAAGACGGGCCAAGCGCAATGTTTCAATGGTTCGACTCAATCGAAGTCACGCTCCGTCGGAGAGGATGTCCCGAACACCTACGAACTGTCAACGCAACTGGCTTCTTCCAGTCCAGGGCTCTGGAGTGGTGGACAGCTGAAAGAAACAGACGTGGGAATGATGCAGCCTTTGGGCTCACTTGGGATGAGTTGAAAGAACTCATGATGAAGGAATTCTGCCCACCCCACGAGCTCCAGAAGCTGGAGAATGAGTTCTGGCACATCAAGCGGGATGGTGACGATAACGCCGGTCTAACTGCCCGCTTCAAACAGCTGAGTATCATTTGCCCAAGCCAGGTGGCAACAACTGAGATGACGATCAAGAAGTATATCCGTGCTCTACCGGATTGTGTTGCTGACTTCGTGCAAGCCGCGAAGACAACAACAATTGAAGAGACCTACCTACTCGCTGCCGAGATTAATGAAATGCGAGTTCTCGCTGGGTACTTCAAGAACACTCCGAAGAGCCTTCATCAAGCTACCGCCGCTCCCACCGCTGAAACCACCGCACCGCAAGCTTCAAAGTCCTCCCGCCGCAAGGGAAAGAATAACAACAACAGTAGCAAGAATTGTGTTGTCTAGCCGCCACTCCGCTCAAAGCTGTCCCTACTCAACCGCAACCCCAAAACCGCCAAGTAGCGGCACAAGTGACTAATGCACCGCTGGCCAAGCGTGCATATACTGGTCCTCACCCGGCCTGCCCTACCTATACTTATCATCATCCCGTGGGGATTGCATGCAGGTTTTGTGTGAACTGCAACATGTATGGTCACTTTACTGCTAAGTGTCATACTGGTCCACGTCAAGCCCCAGCTCAAGCTCAAGGTCAAGCTCCTGCACCACAAGCTCTCCTTCCTGCTCCCCAGGGCCAACAAGCAGCTCCTGCACCTGCTGTCCACGCTAGAGCTTACAATGCATGCGGTGATCTCAACCACTTTGCAAACATGTGCCCCAACAGAGTGGTGAAGCAAGAGCCACAACAGCAGCCGCAACAACATCAACAGCAGCAGCAGCAGCAGCCAGCAGCCCGCGGACGTGCTTTCAACATCAACGCCCGCCAGTCTCAAGCAGATAACAATGTGGTTAATGGTACGTTCCTTGTTAATGGTATATATGCTTCATGTTTATTTGATAGTGGAGTCGATAACTGTTTTATCTCGTTAGAATTCGAAAAGCTTCTTAATCGTTAGTGCGCCCATCTCCCCACGACGTTCGATGTTGAAGTTACCACTGGAAGAACAGTAACCGTTCGTTCTGTCCTATGTGATTGTACGCTTGAACTCAACAATCACGTCTTCCCTATAGATCTTATCCCGATGCAGCTTGGTAGTTTCGATATCATAGTAGGCATGGATTTTCTTCGTGAAAATCATGCTGAAGTCGTTTGCTTTGATAAAATGATTCGATTCTCGCTCGCTAATGGTGATCAACTTTGTGTCTATGGTGAAGTCGCATCGAAGAAACTCAAACTCATGTCGTGTGTCCAAGCGAGAAAATATCTCCGTAAGGAATATAAATCGTTCTTGGCACACATCGTAGTAGCGGAGGCAAAGGAAAAAAAGGCAATGGATAAGGTGCCTGTGGTTCGTGATTTTCCTAAAGTCTTTCCTGATGATTTACTTGGTTTACCCCCGAGTCATGATATTGTTTTTGGATTGACCTCATTCTTGGAGTCAACCCTGTTGCTAAATCTCCTTATCGCCTCGCTCCGTCCGAAATGCGCAAACTCTCGAGTCAACTCCAGGAATTACTTGACAAAGGCTTCATTCGCCCTAGCACCTCTCCTTGGGGTGCTCCTGTCCTTTTCGTAAAAAAGAAGGATGGATCGTTCCGGATGTGCATCGACTATAGGGAGTTGAATAAGCTGACTATCAAGAATCGCTATCCCCTGCCCCGAATCGATGATTTGTTTGACCAATTACAAGGTGCTACGTGTTTCTTGAAGATTGGTTTACTCTCAGGCTATCACCAGTTATGAATTTAGGAGGAAGATATGCCTAAAACCACTTTCCGAACCCGTTATGGCCATTATGAATTCATAGTAATGCCCTTTGGTTTAACCAACGCACCCGCGGTTTTCATGGATTTGATGAATCGCGTGTGTAAACCGTTTCTTGACCGCTTCGTAATCGTATTCATCGATGATATCCTTATCTATTCTAAGTCGAAAGCTGAACACGCGCAGCATCTACGTTTGGTTCTCGAATTACTCCAAGGGAATCGACTCTATACCAAGTTCTCCAAGTGTGAATTTTGGCTAGAGGAGGTTCAATTTCTCGGTCACATCATCAATAGTCAAGGTATACACGTCGACCCCGCGAAGATCGAAGCTGTTAAGAGTTGGGTTACTCCAAAATCACCATCCGATGTTCATTCATTCCTCGGATTGGCTGGCTATTACCGTCGATTCATCGCTGACTTTTCAAAAATCTCCGTCCCGCTTACTTCTTTGATGCATAAAGACAATCCTTTTGTTTGGGGAACTAAACAAGAGACTGCCTTTCAGACTCTGAAGCATATGCTCTGCAATACTCCTGTTCTCGCTCCACCCGACGGAAACGATGACTTCGTAGTCTATTGTGATGCCTCGAACCTTGGTCTCGGTTGTGTTCTCATGCAACGGGACAAGGTTATCGCTTACGCCTCTCGTCAGCTCAAGATCCACGAGAAGAACTATACAACCCACGACCTCGAGCTAGGCGCAGTTGTTTTTGCCTTAAAGATTTGGCGACACTACCTTTACGGTACCAAGTGTACAGTTTTCACCGACCATAAGAGCCTACAACACATCCTCAACCAAAAGGAACTGAATATGCGCCAACGCCGATGGGTTGAACTTCTTAACGATTATGACTGTGAGATTCGTTATCACCCTGGCAAAGCAAATGTTGTGGCTGATGCTCTAAGCAAACGAATCTATTTGCATACCGTTCGTAATACTCACGCACAACACGACCTAGAAGCTTTGATCCGTGACGCTCAGCACGCCTGCTTCATTGAAGATACCCTACGAGAGGAAATGAAAAAGTGTGGTGCCGAAACGCACTTTGTCACCAAATCGAACGGTATCTATTACTATCTAGATCGCATCTGGATTCCAAGTCGCAATAACCTTCGAGACATATTGTTGACTGAAGCGCACAAGTCTCGATATTCCATTCATCCTAACGCCGATAAGATGTATCATGACCTTCGTCTATGGTACTGGTGGCCTGGAATGAAGAAGGATATCGCAATCTATGTTTCGAAATGCCTGACTTGCTCGAAAGTCAAGGCCGAGCAACGAAGACCCTCTGGCTTGCTTGTTCAACCCGAGATCCCGATGTGGAAATGGGTGAGCATAGCCATGGACTTTATAACGAAACTTCCGCGTACACCTTCAGGTCACGATAGCATCTGGGTTATCGTTGACCATTTGACTAAATCTGCTCATTTTCTGCCAATACGAGAAGACTTTAAGGTAGAAAAATTAGCCCGGATCTACACCGACGAGATCATCTGTCGACACGGGACGCCTCGTGATATCATCTCTGACCGCGATGGTCAGTTTACCTCGCGTCTTTGGGAAACGTTTCAATCTGCTCTCGGTACTACTATAAATCAAAGTACCGCTATCCATCCCCAAACTGACGGTCAGACTGAAAGAACGATTCGTACCCTTGAAGACATGCTTCGCTCGTGTGTCATAAATTTCGGTGGTAATTTGGATGCGCACTTACCTTTGGTCGAATTCTCGTACAATAACAGTTATCATTCTAGCATTCAAATGACACCATTTGAGGCACTATACGGAAGAAAATGTCGATCACCGATTGTGTGGCATGAGATCGGAGATACGCAAATAACTGGTCCTGAGCTGCTGCAAGAAACAACTGACAAAATTCTCCAAATTCAAGACAACCTGCTGAAAGGTCAGAGTCGTCAGAAAAGTTACGCCGATAGATGCCGCAAGCCCCTTGAATTTGACGTTGGTGATCACACTCCTAAAGGTTTCACCTTGGAAGGGGGTGATCAGATTTGGCAAGAAAGGGAAACTCACGCCTCGATATGTTAGACCCGTTAAAATTCTAGAAAGGATTGGCAAGGTAGCCTACAGACTCGAACTACCAGAGGAACTTAGCAACGTTCACCCGACTTTCCATGTTTCAAACCTCAGAAAGTGCCTGGCCAAGTAGAATTTACACGTACCACTTGAGGAGCTACAAGTGGACAAAACATTACACTTCGTGGAGAAGCCTGTCGAGATCATGGATCAAGAAACCAAGAAGCTCAGGCGCTCATGCATTCCCATTGTAAAGGTTCGCTGGGAAGGCAAACGCGGCATAGAGTTCACCTGGGAACTCGAAAGTGACATTATGGCGAAGTGTCCACAGCTGTTTATTACGCATACGGCCTAATTTCGGGAGGATATTCCCTAAACTAGGGGAGGCTGTAACAACCCGCGTACTGGAAGTCAAAGTCAAAGGAAGAAAAGATTGATAATTGCGATCTGTCACTCCTTCCTTAATTATTGATTGTACTTCTTGACTTGTAATCGATTACCCTAATTTGTGTACTTTAGTTGTATTATGTGGAGTATCTATAATAATCGCAGTTTAATCGCATGTTTATCGCCAATCGCATCGCTAACACATCGCAACTTGAATAGCAGATTCTGAATATTATTTTACGTGTGTGTACTATTTATGTGTTACTTGTGCATGATTATATTATATTTGTGGTGATTAATCGAAAACGCAATCGCAACTCTATCGCAACACAATCTCATCGCGAACTGGAAAAGCAAGGTTAATTATGTTGTTGAATATTAGTTATGTTATTTGTGTGACTATTTTTTAAATCTATCGCATCGCTTAGGCACTCGCCTAAATGCATTGCAACGCTCAACGCACGAAACGAAACGTTAAAACTCAACTCGCCGGAGACGTTCGATCGAATGACCATTCGATCGAATGGTCATCCGACCGGATGACCATCCTATCGGAAGGCCATCCGATCGGACTGCCCTCCGATCCATCACAGTACACCACCTCACCCTCCTTTCACCTATAAATACCACCTGTCACATCCATCATGAACAGTGATGTGACAGCTCTCTCGTTCGACCAGCTCGTTCCAGCCCCCTTTTTCTCTTGATTCCTCGCTATTCTTGTAAGTTTTCAACTCAAATCTTGTACTTCTATCATCTACACACACTTCTTCATCATTTTCACTATCAAATCTTCATTTTTCACCATGAAATCGGCTGATTTGAGGTGTTCTAGGGTGATGTCATCATGGGTTCTCATGAACTTCAAAGTGTGACCTCATTCCACCAAGAACAACTCAGATCTAATAGATTTCAACATGTATAAACACTGATTTCGCCTAAAATCTAAACATTTTCAAGATTAAAGGAACTGAAAAATGTTTTCATAACTTTCTTTAAACTCTTTTACACTCTTGTACTCAAACCCAATAGAATCGGAGCTCATTCAGGCCTTCCACTCATTCCATAGTGATGTGTCGGTCTGAGAGCTGATTCCTATCGACGAGATAACCGACTTAGCGGGTTGAACATGAACAACCGTCAAGGACAGTTAACTGACCAGACGGGGTGATTCCCATCCGATTGGATAACTTGGTCCTAGTGGAGGTCCCGTTGTTTAACACGTTGTCATACCGTCTCAATCAAACCGCAAACTTTCAAACTTAACAAATTTCAAAACGAGCAAGTCACCGAACGGATTGTCCCAATCGAACGACAATCTGATCGGATGACTAGTGGTCTCAACACTTAAACATTTTATAAATTTCAACATAAGACAATATAAAGCAAATGGTCATCTGATCGGACGACCATCCGATCGAATGACCAACCTGCTGTGAACTTATTCTCTATGAAATGTCTCACTTGGAACGGATCGCCATCCAAGCGAACGGCCATCCGATCGGACGACCGTTCGACCGGGCGACCTGAAAGATAGAGATACTTCTCTGATTTTAAAATGCTACAACGAAAACTTCAAAGCCATCATACACAAACATATCCATCACAAACGAATAACAATCCGACCGAATGGCCATCTGTCCTGATTGTCATCCGATCGAATGACCATTCGTCACTCAGTCACGCGATAATGTTTAATGCATTGTTCATCACTTACGCTATCGTTCTGTAATCAGGCTAACCTTCCAGCGCCCCTTTCAATCCAAGACTGTGTTTACTGGTCAAACACGATCCGTGAGTATACTCAAACCCTTTTTGCTTTACGCACTTTTGGGTGTTACATACGTTACTTATTCAAATCATAACCGACACACAACGTAAACACTTTTATACGCTGACAGTTGAAAGGTGTTGAAATCTTGTTAAAATTTAAGTTAAAAGTGTGGAAATCTTTCAGATCTGGACTAATCTCAATTGAATGGAGTTCCTTAACCGGTTGCCGGAGCAAAACAGGTGGAACCCACCTTCAAGAGGTCCAAATCAGTGATTTCAGAGAAAAAAACAAGTGTTTGTGCGTGATTTTGATGGAGAAGATGATGTAGAAGTGATTAGTGATGATGATTGTACAAGATTTGAGGTGAAATACTTACGAAATAGCCTTGAATCACAATCAAAAGTGACTGAGAGCGACTTGACTGCGTGTGGTAGGATGGAGATGTCAAATCAGTGAAAGGGACGTGTACGGGTACTATTTATAGTGTGAGGGTGAGGGTTAAGTCGGTGTGCAAAGTGGCGTTCGGTCAGATGGCTTGCCCGGTCGAATGGCCACTCGCTCAGATGGCCATCCAAGCGAATAGTCATCTGGACGGAAGTCCATTCGCTCGGTTGCCCATTCTATCAGCTGAGTTGCGTTTTGTTGGTTTTCCAACTTTCGTTTCGTGTTTTAAGCGTTGCGTTGCGTTTTAAGCGAGTTGCGAGTGAACGTTGAGCGTGTAAGTGTTGCGTTGAATACCACATATCATTTAAACAAATAATCACACAACATATAAATGAATAAAGTAAATCCGCATTTCGAATTTGCATTGAGTTTGCGTTGCGATAGTGTTTAGTCTAAACAAGCGATGCGATAAAATGCGTTTAAATAGTAAGAGCTATAAATAGCGTTTAAATGTGATAACTGTATAAGCGTTTAAAATAGGTTTAACCCGTAGTGATAATCGAGATCTCGAGAGTACAAGCGGTTAACGATTAAAATGACATCGATGAGTAATGACCCGAAAAGTCGGGTTGTTATAGCCTCCCCTACTTTTGGGAATTTCGTCCTGAAATTAAGGTGCAGGCGTAACAAAGATATGTGGATATTTAGCTTTCATATCACTCTCGAGCTCCCAAGTGAACTCGGCGTCGCGTTTTCCTTCCCAGTGAACCTTCACTATAGGAATGCGAGAGCGTCAAAGTTTCTTGGTCTCTCGATCCATGATTTCTACTGGCTTTTCGACGAAGTGTAGAGTTTCGTTAACTTGCAAATCTTCAAGAGGAACATAAAGATTTTCTTCGACTAGACACTTTTTGAGGTTCGAGACGTGGAAAGTGGGATGTACGTTCCTGAGCTCCTCCGGTAATTCAAGTCAGTAGGCCACTTTGCCAATTCTTTCCAGAATTTTAAAGGGACCCACGTATTGTGGCGCTAGCTTTCCCTTCTTGCCAAATCAGATCACCCCCTTCCAAGGTGAAACCTTTAGGAGTACGTGATCACCAACTTCAAACTCAAGGGGCTTGCGGCATTTATCGGTGTAACTCTTTTGACGACTCCGAGCTTTCAGGAGATTGTCTCGTATTTGGAGGATCTTGTCAGTCGTTTCTTGTAATAATTCAGGACAGGTGATTTGTGCGTCTCCGATCTCGTGGCATACAATAGGCGATTGACATTTTCTACCATATAATGCCTCAAAGGGTGCCATTCGAATACTAGTGTGATAACTGTTGTTGTATGAGAATTCTACTAAAGGTAAATGCGAATCCCAATTACCACCAAAATCTATAAGGCACAAATGAAGCATGTCTTCAAGGGTGCGAATCGTGCGCTCAGTCTGACCGTCGGTTTAGGGATGAAAAGTGGTACTGAGATTAAGGGTAGTACCAAGTGCGGATTGGAATGTCTCCTAGAGACTCGAGGTGAATCGACCATCGCGGTCAGAGACGATGTCATGAGGTGTCCCATGTCGACAAATGACCTCGTTGGTATAGATTTGTGCTAATCGTTCAACCTTATAGTCTTCTCATATCGGTAGAAAGTGAGCGGATTTCGTGAGATGATCAACGATAACCCAAATGCTATCGTGACCTTATGGTGTGCGAGGGAGTTTCGTAATGAAGTCCATAGCTATACTCTCCCATTTCCACATCGGGATCTCGGGTTATTTGAGTAAGCCAAAGGGTCGTTGGTGTTCGGCCTTAACCTTCGAACAAGTCAGGCATTTCGAAACGTAGAGAGCGATATCCTTCTTCATTCCTGGCCACCAATACCTGGCACGAAGGTCCTGGTACATCTTGTCGACACCTGGATGAATGTAATATCGAGATTTGTGGGCTTCAGTCAGCAAAATCTCTCGGAGATTATTGCGATTAGGTATCCAAATGCAATCGAGATAGTGAAAAATACCATTAGGCTTATTCACTAGTTGATTTTCGGTTCCAGGTATTCTTTGTTCCTTCAAAGTGTTCTCAAGAAAACAGGCGTGTTGAGCGTCGCGAATGAGAGCTTCGAGGTCATGTTGGGCTTGAATATCACGAACACTATGTAAATAGCTTCGTCGACTAAGTGCGTCAGCAACGACGTTAGCTTTGCCTGGGTGGTAACATATCTCACAGTCGTAGTCGTTAAGAAGTTCAACCCATCTGCGTTGGCGCATGTTCAGTTCTTTCTGGTTCAAGATGTGTTGTAGGCTCTTATGGTCGGTGAAGACCGTACACTTGGTACCATAAAGGTAGTGTCGCCATATCTTTAATGCAAAAAAAACTGCACCGAGTTTGAGATCGTGGGTTGTGTAGTTCTTCTCGTGCACTTTGAGCTGGCGAGACGCGTACGCGATAACCTTGTCTCGTTGCATAAGAACACAACCAAGACCGAGGTTAGAGGCATCGCAATAGACAACAAAGTCATCGTTTCCATCGGGTAGCGCGAGTACGGGAGCGTTGCAAAGCATACACTTGAGAGTTTGGAAGGCATCCTTTTGTTCGGTTTCCCAAACGAAAAGCTTTCTTTATGCGTTAGGGAGGTGAGAGGAACGACGATTTAAAGAAATCAGCGATAAATCAATGGTAATAACCCGCCAATCCAAGAAAAGAACGAACTTCGGACGGGGTTTTCGGTGTAATCCAACTTTTAACTTCTTCAATCATCGCGGGATCGACGTGAATACCTTGACTATTGACGATGTGACCGAGGAATTGAACCTCCTCGACCAAAATTCACACTTGGAGAACTTGGCGTAGAGGCGATTCCCTTGGAGAAGCTCGAGAACTAAACGAAGATGTTGCGCATGTTCGGCTTTCGACTACGAATAGATAAGGATATCATCGATAAACACAATAATGAAGCGATCAAGAAAGGGTTTACACACACGGTTCATCAAATCCATGAAGACCGCGGGTGCGTTTGTGAGACCAAAAGGCATAACGACAAATTCATAATGGCCATAACGGGTGCGAAAAGCGGTTTTTGGGATGTCTTGTTCCTGAAATCACAGTTGATGATAACCAGAGCGTAGATCAATCTTAGAGAAACATGTAGCGCCTTGCAGTTGATCAAATAAATCGTCGATTCGGGGTTAAGGGTAGCGATTCTTGATAGTAAGCTTGTTGAGTTCCCTATAATCGATACACATTCGGAATGATCCGTCCTTCTTTTTCACGAAAAGGATAGGTGCGCCCTATGGCGATGTGCTAAGGCATATGAAGCCTTTATCAAGTAATTCCTGGAGTTGACTAGAAAGTTGACGCATTTCGGACGGTGTGAGGTGATAAGGGGCTTTAGCGACAGGGTTAGCTCTAGGAATGAGGTCGATACGAAAGTCGATATCACGAATCGGGGGTAGACCGGGTAAGTCGTCAGGAAAGACATTAGGAAAATCACGAACTGTAACACCCATCTAATTACTACTTGGATTTAATCAAAATTCATATGATTTTATATATATAAAGTGCGTCTAGAATAAAACATGAGTTCCAAAGTGACCAAACATTAGTCAACTACCAACTAATTCCAAACATACATAAGTTGTTTAGCAAATTGTTTACATTCCAAAAACATTGTCTATTAAAGTTATATATATCGCGGAAGCTTCTAAGTGTGTTCGGTTCTTCAAAAAAAAACTTGCTTGACCGCCATCCGTAATATCCCCTTTGTCACCTAGGGTCAAAACCACTTTAAAGTTAGTATTGACATGATTATAATGCATATGAACAAGTTCTAGTATCAAATCATCGAAAATAAAATAAAATTTCAGATTTCCACCTGTCGCGTGGCGCGATAGGTCTTCGCGTGGCGCGAGGACTTCTCGCGTGTCGCGCCAGTTTCAAGTCGTCCCCTCGCGTGGCGCGAGGGAGATGGTTTTCCAGCAGGCTTGTTTTTAAGAGCTGCACTTGTTGCCAGCTCCGGAAATCCAGATTTTTAACTTCGTTTGGCCATAACTTTCGACTTGTAAGTCCGTTTTAGGTGATTCTTTTTTCCTATATGTCTGTAAATTCATTACCAACATGCCTATTACAATTATCCTACCGAAAAATTTATTTACGGACTGAAAGACTATATGTCCTTATGCATTTATCCGACCCACTCTACTTTAGCCATTTTACTACCATTTAACTAGTCTGTTTATGGCGCCTTATACCCAACATCTGGGGCTTACTATCACCCACATTTCTTTACCAATATTTTGGTTTAATGCTCTTGTGATTATTATCGCCATTATCAACTACTAGAACACTAAAGCTACAATTTACGCAACTAATCGACCCATTGGCTCATCTTGTGGAACCCTCCATTATGATGACTACCAAATGGTTCATTAACAACTCTAAGTCTATTCTTTTAAAATAATAATCATGATCACTTTATTCAACACAAATTTATATCCGATAATACGATTGTACAAAGTTTATCAACAACTCGCTTAATGTAACGGGTCAAGTTACATACCTTCAAAGTAAGCCTTTCAAACGCGATTCGCCACCTGCTTGTCCGCTTGACGCTCCTGCGTCCTTTCCTATAGAGTTCATTTATAACAAGTTTAGAACTCCCTTTAAACCATATATCGCGTAATACACCGAAACATCATAATTATGTGTTTCAACTTTGAATTTCAGTTTTAAGCCTTCTTTTAGGCATTTTCACAAACACTTTAAGGGCAGATTTTTTCATGATTATATAGCAAGTTCCTAGCTTATCATTTAGCCCGAATTTCACATCAATCAACCCATTTTACATAATTGTTAGCTTCTAAAATTCTGAAGTCACTTCACAATTGTCAAATTACACTAGAACAACACCCAATTTCCCAGTGTTTATCAAATTATACATAACCCACTAATCACCTACAATGGTGTTCATAGATTTCACTAAAAATTCACATAATTTCAACTTGTATTTGTCTAGGGTTTGTCCCTAGACACTTTAATGTTCCTAATCCATCATAAAACAAACATGCAACCATAAATTTCAGATTTCCCGAATTTATGAGAATTTCAAGTTGAGGAATTTTCATCAAATTTTACATACCTGATAATCCCCTTGCAATGAGGATCACTAATCTATGCTCGATTTTCGATTTTGACTTGGTTTGAGCCCTCAATTTGTGAGTTTTGTGATGAATTAGGGTTTTGATGGAGCTTGGGGTCGCCCCTGCCTCCTGGTCGATCTCCACTACACACAGACAAGTGTGTTTGTGTTTTAACTTTGCTATTTTTATTAAAATAGTTTTCATTTAGACACTTTTAGTCCCTCATTTTCCATTCTTTATTTGTTTTAACTCCTAACTACTTATAAGTGACCAACTAACTTGGTTAGTGTCATTTCTAGTTAGTTTATTTTACTAGTTTAATTGCAACCAAATTGCAAATTTATGAACTCGCATTTTCGGGATGTTACAAGTCCACCCCCTTTAAAAGGGTTTCGTCCCCGAAACCAAAGTACGTACCAAATAAAGCAGGGTAGAGACGTCGCATCTCCTCTTCGGACTCCCACGTAGTGTCCGAGCCTTTCCTATGCTCCCACTTGATCTTGACTTGATCGATTTGTTTGTTTCGTAAATGCTTGACCTTTCGATCTAAAATCTCCACTGGTCTCACCGCATAATTTAGGCTATTATCCACTTCGATATCATCGTAATGGATATAAGTTGTTTCGTCTGCTAGACACTTCCGCAATTGCGACACGTGAAACGTGCTATGTATTCCACTCAATTCTTCCGATAGCTCGAGGCGATAAGCCACCTTGCCAATCCGCTCGATGATTTTAAATGGTCCGATAAATCTTGGGCTCAACTTTCCTCTTTTTCTGAACCGTATGATTCCCTTCCACGGCGATACCTTCAGCATTACATTATCCCCCACTTGAAATTCAATCGGCCTCCTTCGTTTATTCGCGTACGACTTTTGTCGATCCTGAGCCGCTTTTAGATGAGTTCGGACCATGTCGATCTTCTCATTCGTAGTTAGGATTATATCAATAGGGGCTAGTCCTCGTGGACCCACTTCTCCCCAACATACCGGGGTTCGACACTTTCTACCATATAACATTTCATACGGGGCCATTCTAATGCTTGCGTGATAGCTATTGTTATATGAAAATTCGACCAAGGGTAGATAGACATCCCAACTACCCCCGAAGTCAATAATGCAAGCCCGCAGCATATCTTCCAATGTTTGTATTGTTCTTTCACTCTGCCCATCCATTTGTGGATGGTAAGCGGTGCTAATGAACAGTTTAGTTCCCATTTGTTCTTGGAATTCACGCCAAAAATTTGAAGTAAACCGAGTATCCCTGTCTGACACAATGGATATCGGTACCCCATGACGTGCTATAATTTCATTGGTGTACACCTCCGACATCTTCTCGGATGTATAAGTCTCACGAATCGGAATGAAGTGAGCACTTTTCGTCAATCTATCCACGACTACCCATATAGCATCAAACCCACGGTTGGTTTTGGGCAATTTGGTCAACAAATCCATGGTGATTTGTTCCCATTTCCAAACTGGGATGTCCAATGGTTGCAACTTACCATATGGCTTCTGGTGCTCCGCTTTGACTTGCAAGCAGGTCAAACACTTCTCCACATATTTCACAATATCTCTTTTCATCCCGGGCCACCAATAGTTTTGTTTTAAATCATTATACATCTTGGTCGCCCCCGGATGGATGGAATAACGGGACTTGTGAGCTTCATTTAGTAGAAGCTTTTTAACTCCACATGTGTTAGGAATCCAAATTCTATTGAGACGTGTTTTCAAACCGTGATCACCTACTTCGAGATCTTTAACTTGGCCAACAATCCTTTCCTTTCTCCCGTTTTCCGTCTTTACTGCTTCATCTTGTGCCTCTCGGATTCGTTCGAGTAAGTCCGAGGTCACAATGAACTGCAATGATCGTACTCGTATCGGGACATAATCTGCTTTTCTGCTTAGGGCATCCGCCACCACGTTTGCCCTTCCGGGGTGATAGTGTATTTCGCAGTCGAAATCTTTCACCGTTTCTAACCATCGCCTTTGTCGCATATTTAACTCCTTCTGATCGAATAAGTATTTTAAGCTCTTGTGATTGGTGAATATGGTGCACTTTACCCCATATAAATAGTGCCTCCATATTTTTAATGCAAATACCACCGCAGCCAACTCGAGATCGTGTGTGGGATATTTCTTCTCGTGTATCTTCAATTGTCTTGAGGCATAAGCTATAACTTTGCCCCGTTGCATCAAAACGCATCCGAGCCCCGATAGTGAAGCATCCGAATAAACCACCAAGTCTTCGACCCCGTCCGGCAATGTTAGTACCGGAGCTTGAGTTAACTTCTCTTTTAGCGTTTGAAACGCTCTTTCTTGATCGACACCCCAAATGAACTTTTCTTCCTTCTGGGTTAGTTTTGTTAGCGGTGACGCAATCTTGGATAAATCTTGAATGAATCTCCTATAGTATCCCGCAAGCCCCAAAAAGCTTCTAATTTCCGAAGGTTTCTTCGGGGGATTCCATTTTGACACGGCCTCGATCTTTGACGGATCTACCAATACTCCATCGGCACTTATAATGTGGCCGATAAATTGCACCTCTCGTAGCCAAAAGGCACACTTAGAGAATTTCGCATACAACCTCTCTCGTCTAAGTGTCTCTAACACTTCTTGTAGGTGGTGTGCATGTTCAGCTTCGCTTTTCGAATACACCAAAATATCATCGATAAACACGATGACTGATTTATCCAACATTGGCTTGCAAACCCGGTTCATGAGGTCCATGAAAGCCGCGGGTGCATTTGTCAGCCCAAATGACATCACGAGGAATTCGTAATGTCCGTATCGCGTGCGGAAAACCTCTTCGGCACATCTTCCTCCTTGACCTTTAATTGGTGATACCCCGATCTAAGGTCAATTTTTGAAAACCAGTTCGCACCTTGTTGTTGGTCGAATAAATCATCTATCCTCGGAAGCGGGTATCGATTCTTTACCGTGAGTTTGTTTAACTCCCGATAATCGATACACATGCGCATACTTCCGTCTTTCTTTTTCACAAACAATACCGGTGCGCCCCAAGGAGACACACTCGGCCTTATGAATCCTTTGTCAAGCAGGTCTTGAATCTGGGACATCAACTCTTGTAATTCCGACGGTGCGAGTCAGTACGGTGCTTTAGCTACGGGTTTTGTGCCCGGGATCAATTCGATTCCGAACTCTACCTCCCGCTCGGGCGGCATTCCCGGTAAATCATCCGGAAACACATCTTCAAAGTCACGTACTACTGGCACGTCTCCAATCTTCGGTAATTCTTTTTCGGGCTCGTTCGCATATATCACGAATGCCTTGCATCCTTGCTTCATAAGCTTGTGAGCTTTCAACATCGAGCATATTATGGGGTTATCTCCTTTCTCGCCATAGATAGTAACGTGTTTCCCGTTCGGAGATATTAGCTTTATCTCCTTACGAAAACACACGACCTTCGCGTGGTGCTGAGATAGCCAATCCATCCCAACGACTACTTGAAATTCCCCCATTGACATCGGGATTAGATCTATCAGATATTCTTCATCATCGATGCTTACTTTGCAGCCTCGACAAATATCACAAACCATAAAACTTTTGTTGTCCCCTATTTCAACTTCTAAGGGCACAGATAATTTCGTCAATACAAATGAAGGATGTCGAATAAATCCATGCGAAATGAAGGATTTATTCGCCCCGTATCAAACAATACACGTGCTGGAATTGAGTTAATTGTGAATATACCTGAGACCACATCGGGTTCTGTTTTTGCTTCAGCCGCGGTAAGTTGGAAGGACCTAGCCTTTGCCTTAGGAGCTTCTGTTGGAGATTCTTTAACGTCTCTCTTTCCAACTAAGTCCGGGCACTCGGACTTTCTGTGGCCGGGTTGATAACATTTGTAGCAAACTGAGACTTTACCCGGGCATAGCGACGCCGTGTGCCCCGTCTTACTACATATGGGGCATGGTTTGTCTTTGAACCGACATTCTCCCTTGTGTCCTTTCCCGCACACTTTACAACTTGGCGACCCGCCTTTAGCATCAACCTTCTTTCCCGATTCCCCAGTTCGAGCTTTCTTTGTAGGGCTTGGATTCACATCCTGTGCCCTTCGCTCACCCCTTTCAACTTGCTTCTTCAACTCGATTTCACGTTCCCGAGCAATATTTATAATCTCGGTAAGGGTCTCGTATTTGAAGGAGTCATAAACTCCCTATATTCAGTGCTCAACATGTTATAGTAGTAATATATCTTCTGTTCTTCATTCGTCACTAATTCACTACTAAACTTCATCTTATCCATAAACATCGCCGTAATCTTGTCTAAGGTTTCACCCTTGTGCCTAAGTTGCATGAACTCTTCCTTGATTTTATTAATGACCGCCTTGGGACTATGATGTTTAAGAAACGGCGTCTTAAACTCCTCCCACGTCATGGCTCTTGCCGCTTCGGCTCCAATTTCATTCTTTTTATTGTCCCACCAATCTTTGGCTTGACCACTCAACTGACCCATTCCGTAAGTGACAAAGTCACTTTCATCACAATGGGTCCTTTCAAACACCCCTTCATTGTCGCCCAACCATCTTTGGCAAATTATCGGGTCAACTTCCCCGTTATAGATTGGCGGTTTGTACGCCATAAATTCTTTGTATGAGCACCCTTTACGTTCTCCCGATTTCTCCTTCATAAGGTTGACACTATCCTCCAACCTTTTAACTCGCTCTTCGACAAGTGACAACACCGTGCTTTGAATTTTGTCTATAAACCCGGATAGACTACCTTCAATTGCCTTCCCTACTTCTTCGGCAATTATCTCTTTCATTTGTTCGGTGTTTGTCGGCACCGGGTCATTATTGCTTCCTTTCGACATCTTGAAACTGAAATGTTTACATTAAACGTTAAACATTTCATTTATAACCTTGCTTCGTTTGTTTCGGTTTAGCCAAGTTCCCAACTTGCTTTAACCATTCACATTTAATGCACTTTCCGGGTTTGAGTGTGTTAACACACTCTTCCCATGCATATTAATTCATTTCTCATTTCTTACATAAGATATAATCTATTAAATAATAAGTTAATTCTTACCGGACGATCGATCAAGCTTAAACCGAACACTTTGTTGACAACCTTAAGCTCTGATTACCAACTTGTAACACCCATCTAATTACTACTTTGGAACTTATGTTTTATTCTAGACGCACTTTATATATATATATATATATATAATCGTATGAATTTTGATTAAATCCAAGTAGTAATTAGATGGGTGTTACACGAACCACAAGTACCTTTTCCATTGGCTTCTTTTCCTTCTCCGCTACTACGATGTGAGCCAAGATAGCCATGTATTCCTTGCTGAGATACTTGGCTGCTTGAATACACGACATAACTTTCAGTTCTTTCGAGGATACTTCGCCATAGACACAGAGTTGGTCGCCATTTGAAAGGGAGAAACGAATCATCTTTTCGAAGCAAACGACTTCGGCACGATTTTCACGAAGAAAATACATGCCTACTATGATATCGAAACTACCAAGTTGCATCGGAATGAGATCGATCGGGAAAACGTGATTGTTGAGCTCAAGAGTACAATCACGGAGAACAGAACTGACAGTGACGGTTCTTCCGGTGGCAATTTCTACGTCGAATGTTGTTGTGAGGTTAGTGCGTTTACGATTTATGAGCTTTTCGAATTCAAAAGACACAAAACAGTTATCGGCTCTAGTATCAAACAAACACAAAGCATAAATACCATTAACAAGGAACGTACCATTGACAACACTATTGTCAGTCTAAGCCTGGCGGACGTTGATGTTGAAAGTTCTTCCGCGAGCTGCTTGTTGTGGTTGTTGTTGCTGCTGCTGAGGCTGTTGTTGTTGTTGCGGTGGTTGTGGCTGCGGTTCTTGTTTCACAACTCGATTCGGGCAGACATTAGCAAAGTGATTTGGGTCACCACAAGAGTAGCAGGCTCGTGCATGAATAGCGGGTGCAGGAGCTGCTTGGTTACCCTGGATAGCAAGAGGTTGAGCTGGTGGTGCTGGAGGAGCTTAAGCTTGTTGACGTGGGCCTGAACGGCAGTGAGCAGTAAAATGCCCATAGATGTTGCAGTTTGCACAGAAACGACAATTCACCCCTGCAGGGTGATGGTAGGTACAAGTAGGGCAGAGAGGGTGAACACAAGTATACGCACGCTTAGCAGGCGGTGCGTTGGTGTTAGGAGCTGCAACTTGACGGTTCTGGTTGTTGGGTTGTACAGGGACAACGTTGAGAGGAGCGGCGGTAATCGTGTAGTTCTTGTTGTTGTTACCCTTGCGCTTGCGATTCTGGCATGAAGACTTTGAAACTTGTGATGCTGCAGTTTCGGTAGCGGGATTAGCGGTGACTTGATTGAGGCTCTTGGTTGAGGTTTTGAAATACCCAGCTAAGACTCGCTTATCATTGACTCAAGGGCGAGTTGGTAAGTTTCCTCAATAGTAGCAGGTTTAGCTTCCTGAAAAAAGCCAGCTACACAGTCTGGGAGAGCGCGGATGTATTTCTTGATTGTCATATCAGGTGTTCCCACCTTACTGGGACAGATGATACTGAGTTGCTTGAAGCGAGCGGTGAGACTGGCGTTGTCACCTCCATCTTGTTTGATATGCCAGAATTCATTCTTAAACTTTTGAACTTCATGAAGAGGACATGACTCTTTCACCATAAGCTCCCTGAGTTCTTCCCATGAAAGACCATAAGCTGAAATATTCCCGCGCCTGTTGCGCTCAGCAGTCCACCACCCGAGCCCTGGACTGAAAAACTCCAGTAGCATTAACAGTACGCAGATTTTCTGGGCATCCTCTTTGCCTGAAGGTAACTTCGATTAAGTCAAACCACTGGAACATAGCACTGGGTCCATCTTCACCCGTGAAGTTAGCAGGACCGCAGGCCTTGAATTGCTTAAAGTTGAAACGAGCTTTTGGAGAGTCGTTCTTTGATTCAACAGAGGACTTGCTGCTGACCTCATTGATCTCACTGATGATCTGAGGTATGACCCTGGCCATTTCCTTGGCTACCAGTGAAGCGATGCGCTTGTCAGCATGGATTCGTCGAGCAGCGCGCTGGGTGTGGGAACCAAATGACGACATTGTCAGAAGCAGACATCGTCATATGATTTAGACGAGATTCGATCATATCGTGTTTAGAAAAGTTTAGCGTTCGTAAAATATCCTTTTATTATTATTATTATTATTATTATTACTCCATAAAGCTCAGGAACACATAGGCACATAAACACATAGGCACATAATCACGTAGGAGCACATAATCCACGTAAGCACATATTTTGCACGTATTCACCTACTTATTTTGCACGTATTCACCTATCTTTCAAGTGCGTGCTTCGCGTCGAGAGTCGCGAGAGGATAGCGTGTAGCGTAGCAAGTAGCGTTGCGAGTAGCATAGCGAATAGCATAGCGTGGTGAGAGTAGGGTATGAGAGTTCTTAGTTTATCTACGATTAGTTAGCGTTTGATATTAAGGGGCGGTGCGAGTTGTGCGCGTTTTGCAGAGCGAGAAATGTTAAATCGAAACCATCAGCGTAGAGCACAGCTCTCGTAATCTAAAACGGCAAAAATCATAAATAAATCGATAACTCGTAAAAATCAGCGGCTGTGAGTTCAGAATCGAAACAGAGTGTCTTGGGTGTTTAGACATCGTCTACCCAAAGTGATTCAGTTATTTACAACGACCTCGAGTACATGCTTTGGCCTAATGGACTGTGCTCTCACCAAAACACCACGAACGACACTCATCCTTCCAGTTACTACGTGACTCGAGTCATTGGAACAGTCAAGAATTTGGTGAGAGTTTGTAAAATCAAAGTAGAGAGTGGAACTAGTTATTAAGATGCGGGTTTCACCCCTAACCTAACAACTTCGTTCCTGAAAGTGTGGCAAAACCACTGGGTAGAGGTGGAGAGTCTCCCGTTAAGGTATGGATATCACTTCTAACTCAACGAAGATTCTTGTGCCGAGAGTAAAAATACGCGTAGAGTGAGTGATCTTATCGAGAGTTCCTGGTTTTCACACCTAATCTCGACCCAACCACTCGATTGTGTTATGCGAGTGTTTTCAAAAACGTGTGTATTGTGTTAGCCTTAGGAAAGGAAAAAGTGCGTTATCAGCCTTAGGAAAGGCATTCTTCGTGCGAAAATGTAGTATGCGGTGTGGGCACAAAGATGTAATTCGATCAGCCGAGTTGCGTTTTGTTGGTTTTCCAACTTTCGTTTCTTGTGTTAAGCGTTGCTTTGCGTTTTAAGCGAGTTGCGAGTGAGCGTGTAAGCGTTGCGTTGAATACCACATATCATTTAAACAAATAATCACACAACATATAAATGCATAAAGTAAATCCGCATTTCGAGTTTACGATGCGATAGCGTTTAGTCTAAACAAGCGATGCGATAAAATGCGTTTAAATAGTAAGCGTTATAAATATCGTTTAAATGCGATAACTGTATAAGTGTTTAAAATAATTTTAACCCGTAGCGATAATCGAGATCTCGAGAGTACAAGCGGTTAACGAATAAAATGACATCGATGAGTAATGACCCGAAAAGTCGGGTTGTTACAGGTTGAGTCATCCTCGGCCTTGAATTCCAAGCAGTTGATAAGAGAAGTGATCCAACCCTACGTATTGCATACGTAGGGGGACTCGTAACCTACGTTAGGCAAAACGAGACTCGTGAAGCCTTTTGCCTAACCAGTCTCCTCACTATACTTGGTCTCATATTTGTTGTAACAACAGTTTGCAAGGTAATATTTTAGCTAATATTGTAATTTTGAATCCACTAATAATAATGATTTGATATTGGGTGTTAATTTTTGTGACAGTGTAGCCACTAGTAAGCAACTCGTGCGCGCACGCACACATGTATAATATGTTTAAATGGCCGTGCAAATGAAAGGGATGCTAGACAAGAGTTGGAGCAAAGAGTGCAATAGTGCAACAGATGAAAAAAGAAATGAAAGAAAATAAACAAAGGAGACAAAAATAGTTTGAAGAGTTTATTAAAAAATTTCAGCATCCCGTTAGTCATTAGTGGTAGTTTTTTTTTTTTTATTCCGGATCTTTATATTTAACAATGATGGTTTTGTGATTTAAGCGGGCTTAGAAATTTTGTTATTTATTCCGGATCTTTATGTTTAACAATGGCGATTTTGTAATTTAAACGTGTTTCGAATTTATGTTATTTGTTTTTGTTAAATTTATGTTCCGAATCATATTTATCATTATACATTTTTTAGCAGGAAAAAGCATATATTTTTTGTTTTTTCTATTTATTTTTTAAATGTATCCGTAGGAAATGTGTATGAAAAAGAATAAACAGGTTTCGTCACATTAGTTGGAATTGTGTAGGAAACAAAGAAAATTTCGTAGAAAATGCGTAGGAAAAAAGAATACATTTTGTTGGAATTGTGTAGGGAAAAAAAACTAATTTCGTAGAAATTGCGTAGGAAAAAGAATACATTTTGTTGGTACTGTGTAGGAAAAAAATATTTTCGTAGGAATTACGTAGGAAAAAAAGGAATCCATTCCGTTAGAATTGTGTAGGAAGACAAAAAATTTCGTAGAAATTGTGTAAGACAATTAAAAAATATATTATATATATAATAAAAATAAATATAATTGATTTTAAACACAAAATTTTAAAAAAGTAATGTTTCGTGGGAAATACGTTGAAAAATTGAGAAAATTAATTCTGTAAGAAATAGTAGTAGGAGAATTCTAACGAAATATTTGTGTGGGAAATGAGTAGGAGTATTTGTAGGAAATGCGCCAGAAAAGGATTACCCACGAGCAAAATTCTTACGGCCAATTTTTGTGGGAAATCCGTGACGTGGGAATAATAGTAAATTTTAGTAGTCCATATTCTTCACTTATGTTTACTTGTATTCATCCTAAAAAATGATGTGTTTCTTATACAATCACAAAAATGGCAGCATGTTACTATGTAAATAAACTTCAAGTATTTGTTTGTATTCAACAACTGATATATCGTGTTTTCACGTTAGCTATGAATATATCATCATGTAAAAAGAAATATTCATCAAGTTGACCGCCAGTTACAAAGTGATTCTTGTTTTTTTTCCAATGTTTCATTAGTTTTTCGAGTTAAATGACATTTTAGTCCCAAAGGTTTGAGCCATTTTGCCAGTTTAGTTCAAATATTTCATTTTTCGTATGTGGGTCCAAAAAGGTTTCACCGTTGCCATTTTAGTCCACAGAATTAACTTCATCCATTTTTTCTGTTAACGAGAAGGGCAATTCGGTCATTTTATATGGCCGAATTGCCCTTCTAGTTAACAGAATTACATAAAAATGACCGAATTGCCCTTATCGTTAACAGAAAAAATGGAAGAAGTTGACTCAGTGGACTAAAGTGGCAACGGTGAAACCTTTTTGGACCCACAGGTAAAAAAATGAAACCATTGAACTAAACTGGCAAAATGGCACAAACCACATGACTAAAATGACATTTAACTCTAGTTTTTCTTAGTGTCACTTAAAACTACGGCTTTATATACATGAAAATTACGCTATAACAATTATTGATGATATGATTTTTTTACATAAAGATACATTTTTTAACGGTAAATTTGGATCACTGACGAACCACTGGAGTATCTGTAGGAACTAGGTTCACTTTTTATTAAAATATTAATAAAATAAATAATAACGAGACTCTCGTTATTCGTAGGAAATATGATAGTACAATCCGGTTACAAAACTATATTAACAATAAATAAAATACAGATATATTGTACCAATCTTGATTCAAGCCAACGTCTTTGAAAGAACTTCAACCACACCATCTTGTACGAATCTCCGCTGCAAGAATGAACAAACTATCGTTGACGGTTTTGGTTGAGGATCGTGTTAGACACGGAGCCCTTAAAACAGATTCCGCGCCTCCTCTCAGACGGTCTGTTTCCAGGATACAACAACCGAAGCAGTAGTTGTACTGCCGGAGATGACACTCGCGCCCGAGATTACACCGGGTATTATTTGGTGTTATTGGAAAATAGTGAAAAGAAGTTGTATATATTTTAGAGTACTCCTCTAAAATATGTTGTGAATGTTTCTAATAGTTTTTATAGAGATCCTCTCATCTCGTATGTTTCGTCCCTCAAACTATGAACCCATCGTTCATATATATATATACATTCACAAAAGTTGAAACATTCTTTGCCTTTAATTCTCTAATTAACGAGGCAATAAATCTTGTAATAAACAAGATTTAATTATATTAAAATGGAATTTATGTGGTCAACGAAACTGTCATATTCAATCATGACAGTATTAAACGAGTTGAAACAACTAGTTTGACCAAGTCTAACCAGCTGTTTTGTTTCCGCTGCAAACCTGCGCGCGCTAGAACTGATCTGCCAGTCCGCGCGCAATGCTTCAAGGATCTCATGCCACGCCATATGAAGTCGCGCACCACACGGATGCGACTACGCATACCAGGACGCCACCTGGTCATGCGCCATCCATACTCGCGCGCCACACGGATGCCACTATGCATACCAGGACGCCACCTGGTCATGCGCCATCCAAACTTGTGCGCCACTTGCATTCTTCGCCATAGCCAATGACATGTGCCATGCCATTGCATCCGCCTACTCCACCCAAGGGTGCGCCATAAGCGGACCCACCATGTATCTGACCACGCGCTCATGGACAAAAATACAAAGGCGGTGTGCGAAGTTCAAAGTGCACTACATAGGGCCTATAGCCCACGGCACGCGCGGATATGTGCACGAGTAAGGGTGCTCCGCACCCTTTAGAGTCCCCACTAGTGTTTGCCTTTAAGGAAACAATATACAAGGAGTGTTCCTCCTTATAAACCACTTTAAGTTTTGTCATCCCACCTATGTGGGACAAGTTGACAAAACTAATCCATTTTATTTATCTTTGTTTGTTCCAAACATACAATTTCAAGCTTCGATATCTCATTCATCTTAGCTTTATTTGGACATAGTTTGAACACAAACCATAAATAATTATTTATACAACACATATATAAATATTATTGATGTCCAAAATATTTAGTGAAAAACTCATTTTCACTAAAATTTCCAACAATCCCCCACATGAATGGAGATCGATTAAAACACACAAAATTCCCCGATGAAAACTCGACAGTCGAGTATTGCAGGATAGGTAGGTGTAGCCTTTGAACCTTCCTTTGTGAAGCATACTTAGCCTACTAGGGTTTTGTAGACGTGATGTCCTTGAACAACCCCCCATTTGTGTAAACGACAATATACATTCACACAATACTTTCCCTAGCCGGGCCATCTCCTCATGTATGTCTCCAATAATGGTCATGGAGCACTTTCCTGGTTCTGCGGGAGCTCTAGGAATTATGCCCTAATTCCATTCGAAGCGACCACACTTCTCTCCAGCATAGGTGATTTCCCTTTAAATCATTAAAAGCATTATGGTTTACTGTGATTTACACAAATCATAAAACCACATATTATGCTTAACCTCACAACAATGTCACTGAATATTATAGGAATGGACTAGGACGTATTTAAACACCCTTTTATAGTTTTAGGGGGATATATGAAACATATAAACTAGCTTATATATAAGCATATATATTAGCTATGCCCCCACAGTGACTACCCCTCGGTTCATGATTAAGTTGGCCTATTGAACCTAGATCTTGGGATCTCCAGTCAACTAGGTTAGGTTTCCCTCATGTCCCTTTTTCCATGGCTTTAGTCCCATTCCACAACCTGATCTCTTATCAACCCACTGGTTGTTGGATCCAAAATTATCTTTGACTTCGCTAAGTCACCAATGACAATTTAAATTGAGATCAGTTGTTCTAACGTGTTCTTGACTCGCTAGTCACCTTTGCCTTTTAGTCGATTCATAAGACTTATAACTCGTGATCTCAACCTGGATCCAGTTATGTACCTTATCTTAGAATGACATGAAACTCAATTCATGGCCAAACACGTTTTCACCATGCCTTTGGTGTGTCATGACTGACATCTTACTAGATTTTGAATCTAACCAATTGGCATTCGAGTCCAATCTATTCGATTGACTCCATATAACCATTGTGTACTCCACTTGGTCATGCGTTTGCAATGTATGCAAGTCACCCCCCACATTTAAGTGTAATTGGATAGCATCCAAATGGGGAGATGAAAGGTTCTCCCTTTCATTTCGAGTTTGAGAAAACTTCTCAACTACCATTTCCACATTCAAATGCAAGTCACCCCCACATTTAAGTGTAATTGGATAACATCCAAATGGGGTGATGAAAGGTTCTCCCTTTCATTTCGAGTTTGAGAAAACTTCTCAACTACCATTTCCACATACCCTAAAGGATTTGTTTCTTAAATGGCCTCATCCCCCCACATTGCTTGCATTTTAATGAAGTTATATTTATAGTTTTGTTTATCACAAAATTCATTCTTGTGTCATCACATATTTTGAATGTTTAAAGTTAATTTAATCTCCGTCGAGCATATAAATTAACAAGTATTAGTCTAGCATGCTTTAGACCACAATACTCTAGCATGTGAACAGAAGATGCATCATTCTGATTCTTCACAGCCTTAAGAGATAACGCACTATCTCTTCCGAACATTCGTTTCTTAGTTTAGACACAATAATAAAATTTTATTTCACCATTCCAAAACCATCGGTTTTAGGAAGGCCTCAAAACCATAGTTAACTTCATCCATTAGGATCATTACTCGTTTGCCTTTTTATCTCCAAGGCTTCACCATTGACTTCCTAAAGACTTAAACATAAGTCTTAATCCAAGTCACTTTGATGAAAGATCTTTGTATAAAATCACTTGAGTCTTGATATATAGCCAATTAGATTGACTCTCAACAATAAAGCATTCACGTATGCCTATAGTGATATATACATTTACGTTGTTGTTTCATTAATACCATGTATTGGGATACTCTCCCAAATTGAGGACCATGCCTCCACATAGTTTAAACAACATTGATGGTGGTAGAAGCATCTACAAGTCCATCACTATTGTAAATTTCCATTAATAAATTTCCTAAATTTATTAAAACATTTACAATAATAACATATATTTCTTTCATATGTTATATTCTTTGAAAACTTACATGTGCATTTCCATGTTGATGCTCTCAACATTAGATGACATATCTCGTTTTCGTGCATTCCATCTCAAACCATACACCACGTTTCTCACGACACCGTTAGGCATTTGATGTTTGATTTGTGACTTATTACATAAGTCATGATCACAACCCGCTCGTTGTGTTTGTGTAAATTACTTTTTACACTTTGTATCAAAATGTGTATCCTTTTGACAACTTATTAGTAGTCCAAAATAACGGATACACCAATGATATCTAAACATCAAAAGCCAAAGTGTTATTATCTTCAACACTTTTTTTTTACCGAAATAAACGCAATTATTTTGTTCGGTGTCATGTTTTGAGGTACTCCCTCATCTTGGAACTCTAAAACTTGAATAATCACAAGTTGTCCAATATATAAAGTTGTTTACAATTAACTACTCGCAAGTAGTTGAACAACTTATTATATTTATAACAACATCGAGTTGTTTTTCACCAAATAGTCTTTCCGAGACTATTATATGGTTGAAGACGTTATACTTCTCGTGGAAGTATCGAATCACTTGTAATTTGCAAAGACATGTTTTATTCGTTCAAAACATTTTTCGTTTTTGCAAGTGTTTTAATATTAAACTATATATTTATGTTTTGATTACAAATCAAGACAATAAACCTTATAATAGTTTAATAAATAAAACAATTTCAAACTCGCTCGTTTGAAAAATAAAACGAATACACATCGTTTTAATAAATGGTTTATCATATTCAAACCATTTCTAACCGTTGTTAGATAATAACGATTATCAATCGTTAAAATGAGTGGTTTGTATGAAAACCAATTCTAATATGCTAATTAGAATTTAAATGTTTAACAAACATTCAAAATATTCGGTTTTATAAAGTAAACCGCTTCTAACGCGCTCGTTAGAAATGAACGCAAATCTTTTCTAACACGCTCGTTAGAAATTATATAAAACGATTACAAATCATCTTAAATAGTTTATCATAGTTAACCCGGTTCTAACCCGCTCGTTAGAAATTAACGATTGCAAATCGTTAAAATAGTTGGTTATAAGATAAACTAATTCTAATACGCCAATTAGAAAATTAGACGATTATTTATTGCCATAAGCCGTTTTTGGTTTATATAAAATAAACGTTTTTCTAACACGCTTGTTAGAAATAAACAATTGACAAAGTCGTTAAATCGTTTCTAACACGCTCGTTAGAAAATAAACAACTATCAAACTCTTTAAATCGTTTCTAACACGCTCGTTAGAAATAATCGATTACAAAATTTGTTTCGAAGTTTATAAAAAAAAATATATAAACTATTTCTAATACGCTCATTAGAAATAAACAAATAAAAATCGTTTAAACGTATGTGGAAAAAATCCGTTTCTAACTCGCTCGTTAGAAATTTAATAGTTAGACGAAACCGTCACAAGGTTTATTATCCAAAATAATTGTCTCCAACACGCTCGTCGGTAATTATTTGAAATAATAATATTTTCTAACACGCTCGTTAGAAAATCTAAACGTATATTTTCTAGCATGCTCGTTAGAAAATCTAATCGTATTTTAACAAGTTAGTTTTACATAATCATCGTATCTAACACGCTCATTAGATATAAAGGATGATATTAAAACTTATTATTCTATAAAATTCTAACACGCTCGTTAGAGATATAAAAAGTTTTAATCTTGTTATTCTTTCAACAACGTTTCTAACACACTCGTTAGAAAATATTAAAACTGTTTATTTTATAAAATAATTACTTTCTAAAATGCTAATTAGAAAATATAAAAAAAATTAAGACTTTTAAAACCAACATTAATCTCACAATTATGGTTACTAAAAGCTTATTAAAAAAAATTAAATGTTACAAACATTTAATTTGTAAGGGGTTACAAAATAAAATTTTCTAATACGCTCATTAGAAAATTTAGTATTTCAAAAACCTATTGAAATACATATTATTTTGTATATGTTCGGTTTTATCTAAACACGAACAAAAACCATGAACTCCAAAACTTGAATCAAAACGTTCGTTTTATAACACGGTATTCGGATTAAAGATTGTACTCCAATCATAAAATTAATCCGAACCATTGTACTAAATAAATATTTCCCAAAAATATTTTCAAGATTTTAACAAAAATCTCATTAAATATTTTAACTTTCGTGAACCTAAATCCACATAGAGAAGGGATTTAAGATTGTAGCAACAATCTTCACGAAAGTCTGTTTTAAGATTGTAGGAACTAGGTTCACTTTTTATTAAAATATTAATAAAATAAATAATAACGAGACTCTCGTTATTTGTAGGAAATATGATAGTACAATCCGGTTACAAAACTATATGAACAATAAATAAAATACAGATATATTGTACCAATCTTGATTCAAGCCAACGTCTTTGGAAGAACTTCAACAACACCATCTTGTACGGATCTCCGCTGCAAGAATGAATAAACTATCGTTGACGGTTTTGGTTGAGGATCGTGTTAGACACGGGGCCCTTAAAACAGATTCTGCGCCTCCTCTCAGACGGTCTGTTTCCAGGATACAACAACCGAAGCAGTAGTTGTACTGCCGGAGATGACACTCGCGCCCGAGATTACACCGGGTATAATTTGGTGTTATTGGAAAATAATGAAAAGAAGTTGTATATATTTTAGAGTACTCCTCTAAAATATGTTGTGAATGTTTCTAATAGTTTTTATATAGATCCTCTCATCTCGTATGTTTCGTCCCTCAAACTATGAACCCATCGTTCATATATATATACATTCACAAAAGTTGAAACATTCTTTGCCTTTAATTCTCTAATTAACGAGGCAATAAATCTTGTAATAAACAAGATTTAATTATATTAAAATGGAATTTATGTGGTCAACGAAACTGTTATATTCAATCATGACAGTATTAAACGAGTTGAAACAACTAGTTTGACCAAGTCTAACCAGCTGTTTTGTTTCCGCTGCAAACCTGCGCGCGCTAGAACTGATCTGCCAGTTCGCGCGCAATGCTTCAAGGATCTCATGCCACGCCATATGGAGTCACGCACCACACGGATGCGACTACGCATACCAGGACGCCACCTGGTCATGCGCCATCCATACTCGCGCGCCACACGGATGCCACTATGCATACCAGGACGCCACCTGGTCATGCGCCATCCAAACTTGTGCGCCACTTGCATTCTTCGCCATAGCCAATGACATGTGCCATGCCATTGCATCCGCCTACTCCACCCAAGGGTGCGCCATAAGCGGACCCGCCATGTATCTGACCACGCGCTCATGGACAAAAATACAAAGGCGGTGTGCGAATTTCAAAGTGCACTCAATAGGGCCTATAACCCACGGCACGCGCGCATATGTGCACGAGTAAGGGTGCCCCGCACCCTTTAGAGTCCCCACTAGTGTTTGCCTTTAAGGAAACAATATACAAGGAGTGCTCCTCCTTATAAACCACTTTAAGTTTTGTCATCCCACCTATGTGGGACAAGTTGACAAAACTAATCCATTTTATTTATCTTTGTTTGTTCCAAACATACAACTTCAAGCTTCGATATCTCATTCATCTTAGCTTTATTTGGACATAGTTTGAACACAAACTAATCCATTTTATTTAACTTTGTTGCGTTGCGTTTTAAGCGAGTTGCGAGTGAACGTTGAGCGTGTAAGTGTTGCGTTGAATACCACATATCATTTAAACAAATTATCACACAACATATAAATGAATAAAGTAAATCCGCATTTCGAATTTGCATTGAGTTTGCGTTGCGATAGTGTTTAGTCTAAACATGCGATGCGATAAAATGCGTTTAAATAGTAAGAGCTATAAATAGCGTTTAAATGCGATAACTGTATAAGCGTTTAAAATAGGTTTAACCCGTAGTGATAATCGAGATCTCGAGAGTACAAGCGGTTAACGATTAAAATGACATCGATGAGTAATGACCCGAAAAGTCGGGTTGTTATAGCCTCCCCTACTTTTGGGAATTTCGTCCTGAAATTAAGGTGCAGGTGTAACAAAGATATGTTGATATTTAGCTTTCATATCACTCTCGAGCTCCCAAGTGAACTCGGCGTCGCGTTTTCCTTCCCAGTGAACCTTCACTATAGGAATGCGAGAGCGTCAAAGTTTCTTGGTCTCTCGATCCATGATTTCTACTGGCTTTTCGACGAAGTGTAGAGTTTCGTTGACTTGCAAATCTTCAAGAGGAACATAAAGATTTTCTTCGGCTAGACACTTTTTGAGGTTCGAGACGTGGAAAGTGGGATGTACGTTGCTGAGCTCCTCCGGTAATTCAAGTCAGTAGGCCACTTTGCCAATTCTTTCCAGAATTTTAAAGGGACCCACGTATTGTGGCGCTAGCTTTCCCTTCTTGCCAAATCAGATCACCCCCTTCCAAGGTGAAACCTTTAGGAGTACGTGATCACCAACTTCAAACTCAAGGGGCTTGCAGCATTTATCGGCGTAACTCTTTTGACGACTCCGATCTTTCAGGAGATTGTCTCGTATTTGGAGGATCTTGTCAGTCGTTTCTTGTAATAATTCAGGACAGGTGATTTGTGCGTCTCCGATCTCGTGGCATACAATAGGCGATTGACATTTTCTACCATATAATGCCTCAAAGGGTGCCATTCGAATACTAGTGTGATAACTGTTGTTGTATGAGAATTCTACTAAAGGTAAATGCGAATCCCAATTACCACCAAAATCTATAAGGCACAAACGAAGCATGTCTTCAAGGGTGCGAATCGTGCGCTCAGTCTGACCGTCGGTTTAGGGATGAAAAGCGGTACTGAGATTAAGGGTAGTACCAAGTGCGGATTGGAATGTCTCCTAGAGACTCGAGGTGAATCGACCATCGCGGTCAGAGACGATGTCACGAGGTATCCCATGTCGACAAATGACCTCGTTGGTATAGATTCGTGCTAATCGTTCAACCTTATAGTCTTCTCATATCGGTAGAAAGTGAGCGGATTTCGTGAGATGATCAACGATAACCCAAATGCTATCGTGACCTTATGGTGTGCGAGGGAGTTTCGTAATGAAGTCCATAGCTATACTCTCCCATTTCCACATCGGGATCTCGGGTTATTTGAGTAAGCCAAAGGGTCGTTGGTGTTCGGCCTTAACCTTCGAACAAGTCAGGCATTTCGAAACGTAGAGAGCGATATCCTTCTTCATTCCTGGCCACCAATACCTGGCACGAAGGTCCTGGTACATCTTGTCGACACCTGGATGAATGTAATATCGAGATTTGTGGGCTTCAGTCAGCAAAATCTCTCGGAGATTATTGTGATTAGGTATCCAAATGCAATCGAGATAGTGAAAAATACCATTAGGCTTATTCACTAGTTGATTTTCGGTTCCAGGTATTCTTTGTTCCTTCAAAGTGTTCTCAAGAAAACAGGCGTGTTGAGCGTCGCGAATGAGAGCTTCGAGGTCATGTTGGGCTTGAATATCACGAACACTATGTAAATAGCTTCGTCGACTAAGTGCGTCAGCAACGACGTTAGCTTTGCCTGGGTGGTAACATATCTCACAGTCGTAGTCGTTAAGAAGTTCAACCCATCTGCGTTGGCGCATGTTCAGTTCTTTCTGGTTCAAGATGTGTTGTAGGCTCTTGTGGTCGGTGAAGACCGTACACTTGGTACCATAAAGGTAGTGTCGCCATATCTTTAATGCAAAAACAACTGCACCGAGTTTGAGATCGTGGGTTGTGTAGTTCTTCTCGTGCACTTTGAGCTGGCGAGACGCGTACGCGATAACCTTGTCTCGTTGCATAAGAACACAACCAAGACCGAGGTTAGAGGCATCGCAATAGACAACAAAGTCATCATTTCCATCGGGTAGCGCGAGTACGGGAGCGTTGCAAAGCATACACTTGAGAGTTTGAAAGGCATCCTTTTGTTCGGTTTCCCAAACGAAAAGCTTTCTTTATGCGTTAGGGAGGTGAGAGGAACGACGATTTAAAGAAATCAGCGAAAAATCAATGGTAATAACCCGCCAATCCGAGAAAAGAACGAACTTCGGACGGGGTTTTCGGTGTAATCCAACTTTTAACTTCTTCAATCTTCGCGGGATCGACGTGAATACCTTGACAATTGACGATGTGACCGAGGAATTGAACCTCCTCGAGCCAAAATTCACACTTGGAGAACTTGGCGTAGAGGCGATTCCCTTGGAGAAGCTCGAGAACTAAACGAATAGGTTGCGCATGTTCGGCTTTCGACTACGAATAGATAAGGATATCATCGATAAACACAATAATGAAGCGATCAAGAAAGGGTTTACACACACGGTTCATCAAATCCATGAAAACCGCGGGTGCGTTTGTGAGACCAAAAGGCATAACGAAAAATTCATAATGGCCATAACGGGTGCGAAAAGCGGTTTTTGGGATGTCTTGTTCCTGAAATCACAGTTGATGATAACCAGAGCGTAGATCAATCTTAGAGAAACACGTAGCGCCTTGCAGTTGATCAAATAAATCGTCGATTCGGGGTTAAGGGTAGCGATTCTTGATAGTAAGCTTGTTGAGTTCCCTATAATCGATACACATTCGGAATGATCCGTCCTTCTTTTTCACGAAAAGGATAGGTGCGCCCTATGGCGATGTGCTAAGGCATATGAAGCCTTTATCAAGTAATTCCTGGAGTTGACTAGAAAGTTCACGCATTTCGGACGGTGTGAGGTGATAAGGGGCTTTAGCGACAGGGTTAGCTCTAGGAATGAGGTCGATACGAAAGTCGATATCACGAATCGGGGGTAGACCGGGTAAGTCGTCAGGAAAGACATTAGGAAAATCACGAACTGTAACACCCATCTAATTACTACTTGGATTTAATCAAAATTCATACGATTTTATATATATAAAGTGCGTCTAGAATAAAACATAAGTTCCAAAGTGACCAAACATTAGTCAACTACCAACTAATTCCAAACATACATAAGTTGTTTAGCAAATTGTTTACATTCCAAAAACATTGTCTATTAAAGTTATATATATCGCGGAAGCTTCTAAGTGTGTTCGGTTCTTCAAAAAAAACTTGCTTGACCGCCATCCGTAAGATCCCCTTTGTCACCTAGGGTCAAAACCACTTTAAAGTTAGTATTGACATGATTATAATGCATATGAACAAGTTCTAGTATCAAATCATCGAAAATAAAATAAAATTTCAGATTTCCACCTGTCGCGTGGCGCGATAGGTCTTCGCGTGGCGCGAGGACTTCTCGCGTGTCGCGCCAGTTTCAAGTCGTCCCCTCGCGTGGCGCGGGGGAGATGGTTTTCCAGCAGGCTTGTTTTTAAGAGCTGCACTTGTTGCCAGCTCCGGAAATCCAGATTTTTAACTTCGTTTGGCCATAACTTTCGACTTGTAAGTCCGTTTTAGGTGATTCTTTTTTCCTATATGTCTGTAAATTCATTACCAACATGCCTATTACAATTATCCTACCGAAAAATTTATTTACGGACTGAAAGACTATATGTCCTTATGCATTTATCCGACCCACTCTACTTTAGCCATTTTACTACCATTTAACTAGTCTGTTTATGGCGCCTTATACCCAACATCTGGGGCTTACTATCACCCGCATTTCTTTACCAATATTTTGGTTTAATGCTCTTGTGATTATTATCGCCATTATCAACTACTAGAACACTAAAGCTACAATTTACGCAACTAATCGACCCATTGGCTCATCTTGTGGAACCCTCCATTATGATGACTACCAAATGGTTCATTAACAACTCTAAGTCTATTCTTTTAAAATAATAATCATGATCACTTTATTCAACACAAATTTATATCCGATAATACGATTGTACAAAGTTTATCAACAACTCGCTTAATGTAACGGGTCAAGTTACATACCTTCAAAGTAAGCCTTTCAAACGCGATTCGCCACCTGCTTGTCCGCTTGACGCTCCTGCGTCCTTTCCTATAGAGTTCATTTATAACATGTTTAGAACTCCCTTTAAACCATATATCGCGTAATACACCGAAACATCATAATTATGCGTTTCAACTTTGAATTTCAGTTTTAAGCCTTCTTTTAGGCATTTTCACAAACACTTTAAGGGCAGATTTTTTCATGATTATATAGCAAGTTCCTAGCTTATCATTTAGCCCGAATTTCACATCAATCAACCCATTTTACATAATTGTTAGCTTCTAAAATTCTGAAGTCACTTCACAATTGTCAAATTACACTAGAACAACACCCAATTTCCTAGTGTTTATCAAATTATACATAACCCACTAATCACCTACAATGGTGTTCATAGATTTCACTAAAAATTCACATGATTTTAACTTGTATTTGTCTAGGGTTTGTCCCTAGACACTTTAATGTTCCTAATCCATCATAAAACAAACATGCAACCATAAATTTCAGATTTCCCGAATTTATGAGAATTTCAAGTTGAGGAATTTTCATCAAATTTTACATACTTGATAATCCCCTTGCAATGAGGATCACTAATCTATGCTCGATTTTCGATTTTGACTTGGTTTGAGCCCTCAATTTGTGAGTTTTGTGATGAACTAGGGTTTTGATGGAGCTTGGGGTCGCCCCTGCCTCCTGGTCGATCTCCACTACACACAGACAAGTGTGTTTGTGTTTTAACTTTGTTATTTTTATTAAAATAGTTTTCATTTAGACACTTTTAGTCCCTCATTTTCCATTCTTTATTTGTTTTAACTCCTACCTACTTATAAGTGACCAACTAACTTGGTTAGTGTCATTTCTAGTTAGTTTATTTTACTAGTTTAATTGCAACCAAATTGTAAATTTATGAACTCGCATTTTCGGGATGTTACAAGTCCACCCCCTTTAAAAGGGTTTCGTCCCCGAAACCAAAGTACGTACCAAATAAAGCAGGGTAGAGACGTCGCATCTCCTCTTCGGACTCCCACGTAGTGTCCGAGCCTTTCCTATGCTCCCACTTGATCTTGACTTGATCGATTTGTTTGTTTCGTAAATGCTTGACCTTTCGATCTAAAATCTCCACTGGTCTCACCGCATAATTTAGGCTATTATCCACTTCGATATCATCGTAATGGATATAAGTTGTTTCGTCTGCTAGACACTTCCGCAATTGCGACACGTGAAACGTGCTATGTATTCCACTCAATTCTTCCGATAGCTCGAGGCGATAAGCCACCTTGCCAATCCGCTCGATGATTTTAAATGGTCCGATAAATCTTGGGCTCAACTTTCCTCTTTTTCTGAACCGTATGATTCCCTTCCACGGCGATACCTTCAGCATTACCTTATCGCCCACTTGAAATTCAATCGGCCTCCTTCGTTTATTCGCGTACGACTTTTGTCGATCCTGAGCCGCTTTTAGGTGAGTTCGGACCATGTCGATCTTCTCATTCGTAGTTCGGATTATATCAGTAGGGGCTAGTCCTCGTGGACCCACTTCTCCCCAACATACCGGGGTTCGACACTTTCTACCATATAACATTTCATACGGGGCCATTCTAATGCTTGCGTGATAGCTATTGTTATATGAAAATTCGACCAAGGGTAGATAGACATCCCAACTACCCCCGAAGTCAATAATGCAAGCCCGCAGCATATCTTCCAATGTTTGTATTGTTCTTTCACTCTGCCCATCCGTTTGTGGATGGTAAGCGGTGCTAATGAACAGTTTAGTTCCCATTTGTTCTTGGAATTCACGCCAAAAATTTGAAGTAAACCGAGTATCCCTGTCTAACACAATGGATATCGGTACCCCATGACGTGCTATAATTTCATTGGTGTACACCTCCGACATCTTCTCGGATGTATAAGTCTCACGAATCGGAATGAAGTGAGCACTTTTCGTCAATCTATCCACGACTACCCATATAGCATCAAACCCACGGTTGGTTTTGGGCAATTTGGTTAACAAATCCATGGTGATTTGTTCCCATTTCCAAACTGGGATGTCCAATGGTTGCAACTTACCATATGGCTTCTGGTGCTCCGCTTTGACTTGCAAGCAGGTCAAACACTTCTCCACATATTTCACAATATCTCTTTTCATCCCGGGCCACCAATAGTTTTGTTTTAAATCATTATACATCTTGGTCGCCCCCGGATGGATGGAATAACGGGACTTGTGAGCTTCATTTAGTAGAAGCTTTTTAACTCCACATGTGTTAGGAATCCAAATTCTATTGAAACGTGTTTTCAAACCGTGATCACCTACTTCGAGATCTTTAACTTGGCCAACAATCCTTTCCTTTCTCCCGTTTTCCGTCTTTACTGCTTCATCTTGTGCCTCTCGGATTCGTTCGAGTAAGCCCGAGGTCACAATGAACTGCAATGATCGTACTCGTATCGGGACATAATCTGTTTTTCTGCTTAGGGCATCCGCCACCACGTTTGCCCTTCCGGGGTGATAGTGTATTTTGCAGTCGAAATCTTTCACCGTTTCTAACCATCGCCTTTGTCGCATATTTAACTCCTTCTGATCGAATAAGTATTTTAAGCTCTTGTGATTGGTGAATATGGTGCACTTTACCCCATATAAATAGTGCCTCCATATTTTTAATGCAAATACCACCGCAGCCAACTCGAGATCATGTGTGGGATATTTCTTCTCGTGTATCTTCAATTGTCTTGAGGCATAAGCTATAACTTTGCCCCGTTGCATCAAAACGCATCCGAACCCCGATAGTGAAGCATCCGAATAAACCACCAAGTCTTCGACCCCGTCCGGCAATGTTAGTACCGGAGCTTGAGTTAACTTCTCTTTTAGCGTTTGAAACGCTCTTTCTCGATCGACACCCCAAATGAACTTTTCTTCCTTCCGGGTTAGTTTTGTTAGCGGTGACGCAATCTTGGATAAATCTTGAATGAATCTCCTATAGTATCCCGCAAGCCCCAAAAAGCTTCTAATTTCCGAAGGTTTCTTCAGGGGATTCCATTTTGACACGGCCTCGATCTTTGACGGATCTACCAATACTCCATCGGCATTTATAATGTGGCCGATAAATTGCACCTCTCGTAGCCAAAAGGCACACTTAGAGAATTTCGCATACAACCTCTCTCGTCTAAGTGTCTCTAACACTTCTTGTAGGTGGTGTGCATGTTCAGCTTCGCTTTTCGAATACACCAAAATATCATCGATAAACACGATGACTGATTTATCCAACATTGGCTTGCAAACCCGGTTCATGAGGTCCATGAAAGCCGCGGGTGCATTTGTCAGCCCAAATGACATCACGAGGAATTCGTAATGTCCGTATCGCGTGTGGAAAACCTCTTCGGCACATCTTCCTCCTTGACCTTTAATTGGTGATACCCCGATCTAAGGTCAATTTTCGAAAACCAGTTCGCACCTTGTAGTTGGTCGAATAAATCATCTATCCTCGGAAGCGGGTATCGATTCTTTACCGTGAGTTTGTTTAACTCCCAATAATCGATACACATGCGCATACTTCCGTCTTTCTTTTTCACAAACAATACCGGTGCGCCCCAAGGAGACACACTCGGCCTTATGAATCCTTTGTCAAGCAGGTCTTGAATCTGGGACATCAACTCTTGTAATTCCGACGGTGCGAGTCGGTACGGTGCTTTAGCTACGGGTTTTGTGCCCGGGATCAATTCGATTCCGAACTCTACCTCCCGCTCGGGCGGCATTCCCGGTAAATCATCCGGAAACACATCTTCAAAGTCACGTACTACTGGCACGTCTCCAATCTTCGGTAATTCTTTTTCGGGCTCGTTCGCATATATCACAAATGCCTTGCATCCTTGCTTCATAAGCTTGTGAGCTTTCAACATCGAGCATATTATGGGGTTATCTCCTTTCTCGCCATAGATAGTAACGTGTTTCCCGTTCGGAGATATTAGCTTTATCTCCTTACGAAAACACACGACCTTCGCGTGGTGCTGAGATAGCCAATCCATCCCAACGACTACTTGAAATTCCCCCATTGACATCGGGATTAGATCTATCAGATATTCTTCATCATCGATGCTTACTTTGCAGCCTCGACAAATATCACAAACCATAAAACTTTTGTTGTCCCCTATTTCAACTTCTAAGGGCATAGATAATTTCGTCAATACAAATGAAGGATGTCGAATAAATCCATGCGAAATGAAGGATTTATTCGCCCAGTATCAAACAATATGTGACAACCGGTAATTTACGCCCTTAATTACGTGGCTAGCAGGCGATTAACGCGATGATAAATAGTGTTTACGACACTAATTAACTTAATTAGGCCTTTGGGGTGCCTAGGAACGCTTATCCGACTCTACAGTACGCGTATGAAGATTCGAGTGGAATCTGCGGAACAACAAATGACAACGGACTGATATCGTACGAAATACTGACAACACCGACAAATATGGATGTTACACGAATATTTTATGCTCATGGAGTTTGGGTCGCGATATCGGGTCTCGTAGAAATTACGGGCCGCTTACACATAAGACGGGCATGTGGGCCCTAGGCCCAAGCCCAAGACCCACAAGCCTAAACCTACACACAATAGGCAAATCCCTACAAAATCTCTTAAGATCTCAGCAATCTACTAAATCTCAACCAAATATTCATGAGATCTCTAAAGATCTTTAAACAAAGGACATAAAGAAATAACAAGAGTCAATACCCACAAGAATTAGTATAAAACCCCCCTTCCCTTTTGATCTTCAGACCAAAACAACACACACACCTAAATCTACCTATCCCTTCTCGGTTACTCCCTGCAAACCACAAAAGGGCTTCATCTTCCAAAACATCAACACTATCTCCACTCTCAAATACTCCCTCTCCCTCTCAAAATCCGATGACCGGAACAGAGATTCCGGCGCCCTTATCTCCGGTCGGTGCACAACCCCCCAACGGCGACCACCTCCGACCTCCTCTTCATCTCACACCCACAAGACCACCACTCACTCCTCTCGGTTACACAGTCGGCCACCACCGTTTGGTGGTGGCGCACGACGTCGACGCAGCAAGAGAGAGAAGAGATGAGAGAGACAGAAGAGACTGCAGAGAGAGAGAGAAAAAGACCAGCGGTACGGGTCTCGGTCCGGTGGTCGGCGTCAAGGTCCGGCGGTCCTTGTTATTACCCGACCGGTTTCGTCGATGTGATGATGATTTCGTTGATGCTGATGATGTTTTAGTCCAAATCAGAGCTATATCGGGATGGCGGGTTCTGTTTTGGTTTTGTCTCGGGTTTCTGTTCGGAAGCCAGCAATGGTCAAGTGGGTTCTGTACAGGTCAGATTTGGGGATTTCGGCTCGCTCGGTTCACTCGCGGTTCAGACTTGATGGTTTGGTTGTTCGGGTCATGTTACGGTTCGGGTCGCGTGGTTCGGTCAGGTGGCTCGGTTCTGTTGACTCGGTCGAACCGAGTCAACTCAGTCAACAGATGGGTTCGGTTCGGGCGGTTTAGTCAACTTCTGAAACGGTTCGGGTTGACTCGGTCAACTCAGCGAGTTGACTCGGTCAACTCAGCAAGTCAAAACAGGTCAACTGCGGTCAACATCTTCGGTCAGATGGCTCGGTTCGGTCAGACAACTAGGATCAGTTGACTCGGTCAAACCAAGTCAACTCGGTCAAACCTGGTCAACTCAGTTGACTCGGTCAACAACCCGACGCGAAGACTTGGTAAATATTAAGCGGCACATTTATTTTGTTATTTTTCATAATATTAACATTACGTGAAAAACGAGCTCGAATCGATTATATATAGTTCACATCTCAAAATATTCGACAAGATTTACATAAATATTGATTTCGTTGTTTGAATATTGATTGGTTTTGAAAAATAATGACAACTTGTGTTGTCGGGGCGTCCAAAAACAGAGGAAACTCTGCCCGTTTTTCGAGAAAATCCGTAAAACAAAACGAGTTTTATTATAAAAACGTGCTTTTCTTGTAAAACGACAACTATTGTTATAAGCGACATTTACGAGATACAAATATAAAGTTTCCTTCGATAACAACTTACAACATACGAAAACGACAATTCTTTTATAAAATAAATACATTTTATATATTTATTTCAACACGAAAACGCTATTAAATAAATATAAGTTATATTTATTTCAAACGCCTAGACGGCATACGATATATAATACGAGTTTATTATACATTATTTTCATAAAACATTCGTTACATACGCGTACGACCTCTCGAAACGATAAACACTATCCTATCGGTATATATATATTTTGTGTAAATATCTATATATTCGAAATTCTCAAAAACTAAGTACTTTCTAGACTTAGTAAGCGAATCTTAACAAGTATAACTTAATCATTTTTATTAAGTTAACAATTTACCGTCAAATCGCTTCGTCAATGATTCGGTAGAGCTCGAAGACACGTAGTTTAGTTACTGCGTTTATTTAGAAACTTATAAGATATTCCGTGTTAGGAATATTGTAGAATGCACGCTAGCAAGTCAAGTCTTGGAAACGTCACCACGAAGTCGTAAATTAGCTAGCTTTGCATAGGAATATTCAGGTGAGTTCATAACCCCACTTTTTACTGTTTTACATTTTTCTAAATGTTTTCGGGGTGGAAAGACATGCACTTTTTGCAAAGCTTACAAGAATTACATATTTATAAACCATTTTACAAGCAAGATTTATCTGACACAAATGGTTTACGAAAAGCTTATGTTTTATACCGGTTTTTCAAACAAGCGTTTACACACGAATTCTAGTTTTCTAAACTACGAGAAAATACAAGAGTATACAAACACATGAGAATTGATACTTGACATAAAGAATACAAGAACTGAAAATTGATACTTGATATGATGCGTTTGAGGAATGATACGAGAAATAGTGTCACGAATAGGGTACCATAAGCACCATTAATCGTGTACATACTTAGACCG
This sequence comes from Helianthus tuberosus, assembly GCA_030545235.1. Classification (NCBI taxonomy): domain Eukaryota; kingdom Viridiplantae; phylum Streptophyta; class Magnoliopsida; order Asterales; family Asteraceae; genus Helianthus; species Helianthus tuberosus. The sequence continues at coordinate 93,851,964 of CM060411.1, forward strand.
CAGAACAAAAGGTTAGATCTAATGGGTTCCGGGCAGCCCCACTCTTGGCCACTCTTTTACCAAGCAGTGTTTTTGTGTCTCAGTCGTGAATCGACTACAGAAAAATGCCTATGGTTTGGTGACTTCCTATGTCGTGTCACATGTTAATGGCCTTGCAACCCATTAACAACAAGATACATACAGAATACTTGATTTATACAAGAAAACATGATACATACAAGAATACGTGATTTATACAAGAATACATGATACATACAGAAATACTTGAATTATACAAGATACATACCATGTTTTCATACAAAGTTTCTGTATAACTTGACAAGAAAATGATTTTAAATTCGTTTTCTCAACAATACTTCAAAAACCGGTTATTCAAAAAGATTTATTTCAAATCTTTTACAAACAAACTATGAACTCGCTCAACTTTATGTTGATTTTTCGCATGTTTCTTTCTCAGGTTGCTTTTCAAAATTATGGAACGGTTGGAATAGGAGAACCATGAAGAGTCGAGTACTTAGTGGCGTTCATTTTCTAAAAGACTTAGCTTATTTGCTTCCGCTGTGCAATGAAGATACCAGTCCAGTCACGCCAATGCTCTGATATTTCGGGGTGTGACAGCTTGGTATCAGAGCTATAGGTTACAGCGAATAGGGTTCTCTGTAAAGATACCTAGGCTCTAACCTCATATTTCTCTGGGGACTTAGATTATTAAAACGTTGAATACATACAGAACGCATAGTACTCAAATATGGTCTCCAACCGTTGCCGAAAAACAAAAAGTCAATATTTTGTTTCCAAACATACGCCAAAGTGGTGTTTCACACACGGTACACAAAACAGTCGCATACAGTACACGAAACTCTGAGAGTTTAGGAAACATGCATGTAAGACCTTCGGAAACTTATTTTGAAGTTCATTAAAGGTCATCACGTAGGAACTGCAAATATTAATTCGGGCACACACAATTATACATATTGTCTAGGATGTTTTAACTTCCCGAGCAGGCAGCCTACGCATAACGAAACGCTAGTGCACGAGAATACATAGAACTCAAATTTTACGTCAACAGATGTCGGAGTGCATCACATTCAACGCAAAACGAAACGCTAGCGCACATGCATACGTGAGACTTAAGCTATACATCAACGGAGGTTGAAGTACATCACATGCGACTATCGATCAGGAAGCGACAGTTGGCACGCGGTCCTGCAAACGACACAAGTCATGCTAAGAAGAAGACATATGTCTCCGCATTCCCCCTATCGCATTAACGACAAATACGCTATGTTCGACATTCTATGGTAATGTCACCTAATAACTGGTTATCACATGCAACCCCAGGTAAAAGTCCTTAAATTTCTTTTATTGAAACTTCGACTTTCACATTTACTGAGTAGATTTTCGTATCTCTACTCCTCTTAATGGTCATTGTATCACGATCATTTCCTTCAGAATAGCGAATATTCATTTGCTTCATTTCTTGAAAATTCAAATGTTACGCATGCATCGTTTGTTACGCATGTGGTTTTGTTTCGAATAAAGCGTTTCAATAAAGTTCAAATATTATTTCGTTTGTGATTCGAATGACCCACATTATTGAAATTGTTGGCTTCTTTGTTATCAAGTCAACACACTTTCTTGAAATTTCTTTTTTTTTTCAAGTTACATACATGGTCTTTCGTTGTGACCATGCCGAGAATTTTCTTGTCAATACATGTAATTATTGTCGGCTTGCGCCGAAGTCAAATCCAATTGTTTGAACTTGTTCATTACACATATTCAATTCAAGACACCATATGATGTATTGAAAACATCATATTCGAATTCGTTTTAACAAGCATTTCATTGTTCTGAGTCGTAGTAGATTTGTTTGGTCTACGACTCCATTAAGTCGTTTGTTAGCTACGACACCTTGTGGTATCAGTACAAACTTGTAGCTTGGGCTAATCATGATTGAGCGTTTTATGCAAAACACAGGTGATACTTGTTCGATCACCGCTATATTTGAATTGTTTCATTCACTACGACACCTTGTGGCGTCAGTAAAACTTGCAGCTTGCGCTGATCACGATCGAGCGTTTCATGCAAACTATTACATTTGAGCTTGTTGAATCTAAGTTCATTTATTGGATGCGATCATTTCTAGAATTCATTTGCATCTTGCGATACATCCTTGAATTCACATCATTCGAATAAGTCTTGATTCGATTTCATGATCGTTCACTTTGGTACTATTCGTATTTTATACGCATAACGTAACTCTAAGGAGTTGACGTAGTCTAAATTTCGAGGACGAAATTTTATTAACAGGGGGAGAATGTGACAACCGGTAATTTACGCCCTTAATTACGTGGCTAGCAGGCGATTAACGCGATGATAAATAGTGTTTACGACACTAATTAACTTAATTAGGCCTTTGGGGTGCCTAGGAACGCTTATCCGACTCTACAGTACGCGTATGAAGATTCGAGTGGAATCTGCGAAACAACAAATGACAACGGACTGATATCGTACGAAATACTGACAACACCGACAAATATGGATGTTACACGAATATTTTATGCTCATGGAGTTTGGGTCGCGATATCGGGTCTCGTAGAAATTACGGGCCGCTTACACATAAGACGGGCATGTGGGCCCTAGGCCCAAGCCCAAGACCCACAAGCCTAAACCTACACACAATAGGCAAATCCATACAAAATCTCTTAAGATCTCAGCAATCTACTAAATCTCAACCAAATATTCATGAGATCTCTAAAGATCTTTAAACAAAGGACATAAAGAAATAACAAGAGTCAATACCCACAAGAATTAGTATAAAACCCCCCTTCCCTTTTGATCTTCAGACCAAAACAACACACACACCTAAATCTACCTATCCCTTCTCGGTTACTCCCTGCAAACCACAAAAGGGCTTCATCTTCCAAAACATCAACACTATCTCCACTCTCAAATACTCCCTCTCCCTCTCAAAATCCGATGACCGGAACAGAGATTCCGGCGCCCTTATCTCCGGTCGTCGCACAACCCCCCAACGGCGACCACCTCCGACCTCCTCTTCATCTCACACCCACAAGACCACCACTCACTCCTCTCGGTTACACAGTCGGCCACCACCGTTTGGTGGTGGCGCACGACGTCGACGCAGCAAGAGAGAGAAGAGATGAGAGAGACAGAAGAGACTGCAGAGAGAGAGAGAAAAAGACCAGCGGTACGCGTCTCGGTCCGGCGGTCCTTGTTATTACCCGACCGGTTTCGTCGATGTGATGATGATTTCGTTGATGCTGATGATGTTTTAGTCCAAATCAGAGCTATATCGGGATGGCGGGTTCTGTTTTGGTTTTGTCTCGGGTTTCTGGTCGGAAGCCAGCAATGGTCAAGTGGGTTCTGTACAGGTCAGATTTGGGGATTTCGGCTCGCTCGGTTCACTCGCGGTTCAGACTTGATGGTTTGGTTGTTCGGGTCATGTTACGGTTCGGGTCGCGTGGTTCGGTCAGGTGGCTCGGTTCTGTTGACTCGGTCGAACCGAGTCAACTCAGTCAACAGATGGGTTCGGTTCGGGCGGTTTAGTCAACTTCTGAAACGGTTCGGGTTGACTCGGTCAACTCAGCGAGTTGACTCGGTCAACTCAGCAAGTCAAAACAGGTCAACTGCGGTCAACATCTTCGGTCAGACGGCTCGGTTCGGTCAGACAATTAGGTTCAGTTGACTCGGTCAAACCGAGTCAACTCGGTCAAACCTGGTCAACTCAGTTGACTCGGTCAACAACCCGACGCGAAGACTTGGTAAATATTAAGCGGCACATTTATTTTGTTATTTTTCATAATATTAACATTACGTGAAAAACGAGCTCGAATCGATTATATATAGTTCACATCTCAAAATATTCGACAAGATTTACATAAATATTGATTTCGTTGTTTGAATATTGATTGGTTTTGAAAAATAATGACAACTTGTGTTGTCGGGGCGTCCAAAAACAGAGGAAACTCTGCCCGTTTTTCGAGAAAATCCGTAAAACAAAACGAGTTTTATTATAAAAACGTGCTTTTCTTGTAAAACGACAACTATTGTTATAAGCGACATTTACGAGATACAAATATAAAGTTTCCTTCGATAACAACTTACAACATACGAAAACGACAATTCTTTTATAAAATAAATACATTTTATATATTTATTTCAACACGAAAACGCTATTAAATAAATATAAGTTATATTTATTTCAAACGCCTAGACGGCATACGATATATAATACGAGTTTATTATACATTATTTTCATAAAACATTCGTTACATACGCGTACGACCTCTCGAAACGATAAACACTATCCTATCGGTATATATATATTTTGTGTAAATATCTATATATTCGAAATTCTCAAAAACTAAGTACTTTCTAGACTTAGTAAGCGAATCTTAACAAGTATAACTTAATCATTTTTATTAAGTTAACAATTTACCGTCAAATCGCTTCGTCAACGATTCGGTAGAGCTCGAAGACACGTAGTTTAGTTACTGCGTTTATTTAGAAACTTATAAGATATTCCGTGTTAGGAATATTGTAGAATGCACGCTAGCAAGTCAAGTCTTGGAAACGTCACCACGAAGTCGTAAATTAGCTAGCTTTGCATAGGAATATTCAGGTGAGTTCATAACCCCACTTTTTACTGTTTTACATTTTTCTAAATGTTTTCGGGGTGGAAAGACATGCACTTTTTGCAAAGCTTACAAGAATTACATATTTATAAACCATTTTACAAGCAAGATTTATCTGACACAAATGGTTTACGAAAAGCTTATGTTTTATACCGGTTTTTCAAACAAGCGTTTACACACGAATTCTAGTTTTCTAAACTACGAGAAAATACAAGAGTATACAAACACATGAGAATTGATACTTGACATAAAGAATACAAGAACTGAAAATTGATACTTGATATGATGCGTTTGAGGAATGATACGAGAAATAGTGTCACGAATAGGGTACCATAAGCACCATTAATCGTGTACATACTTAGACCGCAGAACAAAAGGTTAGATCTAATGGGTTCCGGGCAGCCCCACTCTTGGCCACTCTTTTACCAAGCAGTGTTTTTGTGTCTCAGTCGTGAATCGACTACAGAAAAATGCCTATGGTTTGGTGACTTCCTATGTCGTGTCACATGTTAATGGCCTTGCAACCCATTAACAACAAGATACATACAGAATACTTGATTTATACAAGAAAACATGATACATACAAGAATACGTGATTTATACAAGAATACATGATACATACAGAAATACTTGAATTATACAAGATACATACCATGTTTTCATACAAAGTTTCTGTATAACTTGACAAGAAAATGATTTTAAATTCGTTTTCTCAACAATACTTCAAAAACCGGTTATTCAAAAAGATTTATTTCAAATCTTTTACAAACAAACTATGAACTCGCTCAACTTTATGTTGATTTTTCGCATGTTTCTTTCTCAGGTTGCTTTTCAAAATTATGGAACGGTTGGAATAGGAGAACCATGAAGAGTCGAGTACTTAGTGGCGTTCATTTTCTAAAAGACTTAGCTTATTTGCTTCCGCTGTGCAATGAAGATACCAGTCCAGTCACGCTAATGCTCTGATATTTCGGGGTGTGACAGATTGGTATCAGAGCTATAGGTTACAGCGAATAGGGTTCTCTGTAAAGATACCTAGGCTCTAACCTCATATTTCTCTGGGGACTTAGATAATTAAAACGTTGAATACATACAGAACGCATAGTACTCGAATATGGTCTCCAACCGTTGCCGAAAAACAAAAAGTCAATATTTTGTTTCCAAACATACGCCAAAGTGGTGTTTCACACACGGTACACAAAACAGTCGCATACAGTACACGAAACTCTGAGAGTTTAGGAAACATGCATGTAAGACCTTCGGAAACTTATTTTGAAGTTCATTAAAGGTCATCACGTAGGAACTGCAAATATTAATTCGGGCACACACAATTATACATATTGTCTAGGATGTTTTAACTTCCCGAGCAGGCAGCCTACGCATAACGAAACGCTAGTGCACGAGAATACATAGAACTCAAATTTTACGTCAACAGATGTCGGAGTGCATCACATTCAACGCAAAACGAAACGCTAGCGCACATGCATACATGAGACTTAAGCTATACATCAACGGAGGTTGAAGTACATCACATGCGACTATCGATCAGGAAGCGACAGTTGGCACGCGGTCCTGCAAACGACACAAGTCATGCTAAGAAGAAGACATATGTCTCCGCATTCCCCCTATCGCATTAACGACAAATACGCTATGTTCGACATTCTATGGTAATGTCACCTAATAACTGGTTATCACATGCAACCCCAGGTAAAAGTCCTTAAATTTCTTTTATTGAAACTTCGACTTTCACATTTACTGAGTAGATTTTCGTATCTCTACTCCTCTTAATGGTCATTGTATCACGATCATTTCCTTCAGAATAGCGAATATTCATTTGCTTCATTTCTTGAAAATTCAAATGTTACGCATGCATCGTTTGTTACGCATGTGGTTTTGTTTCGAATAAAGCGTTTCAATAAAGTTCAAATATTATTTCGCTTGTGATTCGAATGACCCACATTATTGAAATTGTTGGCTTCTTTGTTATCAAGTCAACACACTTTCTTGAAATTTCTTTTTTTTTTCAAGTTACATACATGGTCTTTCGTTGTGACCATGCCGAGAATTTTCTTGTCGATACATGTAATTATTGTCGGCTTGCGCCGAAGTCAAATCCAATTGTTTGAACTTGTTCATTACACATATTCAATTCAAGACACCATATGATGTATTGAAAACATCATATTCGAATTCGTTTTAACAAGCATTTCATTGTTCTGAGTCGTAGTAGATTTGTTTGGTCTACGACTCCATTAAGTCGTTTGTTAGCTACGACACCTTGTGGTGTCAGTACAAACTTGTAGCTTGGGCTAATCATGATTGAGCGTTTTATGCAAAACACAGGTGATACTTGTTCGATCACCGCTATATTTGAATTGTTTCATTCACTACGACACCTTGTGGCGTCAGTAAAACTTGCAGCTTGCGCTGATCACGATCGAGCGTTTCATGCAAACTATTACATTTGAGCTTGTTGAATCTAAGTTGATTTATTGGATGCGATCATTTCTAGAATTCATTTGCATCTTGCGATACATCCTTGAATTCACATCATTCGAATAAGTCTTGATTCGATTTCATGATCGTTCACTTTGGTACTATTCGTATTTTATACGCATAACGTAACTCTAAGGAGTTGACGTAGTCTAAATTTCGAGGACGAAATTTTATTAACAGGGGGAGAATGTGACAACCGGTAATTTACGCCCTTAATTACGTGGCTAGCAGGCGATTAACGCGATGATAAATAGTGTTTACGACACTAATTAACTTAATTAGGCCTTTGGGGTGCCTAGGAACGCTTATCCGACTCTACAGTACGCGTATGAAGATTCGAGTGGAATCTGCGGAACAACAAATGACAACGGACTGATATCGTACGAAATACTGACAACACCGACAAATATGGATGTTACACGAATATTTTATGCTCATGGAGTTTGGGTCGCGATATCGGGTCTCGTAGAAATTACGGGCCTCTTACACATAAGACGGGCATGTGGGCCCTAGGCCCAAGCCCAAGACCCACAAGCCTAAACCTACACACAATAGGCAAATCCCTACAAAATCTCTTAAGATCTCAGCAATCTACTAAATCTCAACCAAATATTCATGAGATCTCTAAAGATCTTTAAACAAAGGACATAAAGAAATATCAAGAGTCAATACCCACAAGAATTAGTATAAAACCCCCCTTCCCTTTTGATCTTCAGACCAAAACAACACACACACCTAAATCTACCTATCCCTTCTCGGTTACTCCCTGCAAACCACAAAAGGGCTTCATCTTCCAAAACATCAACACTATCTCCACTCTCAAATACTCCCTCTCCCTCTCAAAATCCGATGACCGGAACAGAGATTCCGGCGCCCTTATCTCCGGTCGTCGCACAACCCCCCAACGGCGACCACCTCCGACCTCCTCTTCATCTCACACCCACAAGACCACCACTCACTCCTCTCGATTACACAGTCGGCCACCACCTTTTGGTGGTGGCGCACGACGTCGACGCAGCAAGAGAGAGAAGAGATGAGAGAGACAGAAGAGACTGCAGAGAGAGAGAGAAAAAGACCAACGGTACGCGTCTCGGTCCGGTGGTCGGCGTCAAGGTCCGGCGGTCCTTGTTATTACCCGACCGGTTTCGTCGATGTGATGATGATTTCGTTGATGCTGATGATGTTTTAGTCCAAATCAGAGCTATATCGGGATGGCGGGTTCTGTTTTGGTTTTGTCTCGGGTTTCTGTTCGGAAGCCAGCAATGGTCAAGTGGGTTCTGTACAGGTCAGATTTGGGGATTTCGGCTCGCTCGGTTCACTCGCGGTTCAGACTTGATGGTTTGGTTGTTCGGGTCATGTTACGGTTCGGGTCGCGTGGTTCGGTCAGGTGGCTCGGTTCTGTTGACTCGGTTGAACCGAGTCAACTCAGTCAACAGATGGGTTTGGTTCGGGCGGTTTAGTCAACTTCTGAAACGGTTCGGGTTGACTCGGTCAACTCAGCGAGTTGACTCGGTCAACTCAGCAAGTCAAAACAGGTCAACTGCGGTCAACATCTTCGGTCAGACGGCTCGGTTCGGTCAGACAACTAGGTTCAGTTGACTCGGTCAAACCGAGTCAACTCGGTCAAACCTGGTCAACTCAGTTGACTCGGTCAACAACCCGACGCGAAGACTTGGTAAATATTAAGCGGCACATTTATTTTGTTATTTTTCATAATATTAACATTACGTGAAAAACGAGCTCGAATCGATTATATATAGTTCACATCTCAAAATATTCGACAAGATTTACATAAATATTGATTTCGTTGTTTGAATATTGATTCGTTTTGAAAAATAATGACAACTTGTGTTGTCGGGGCGTCCAAAAACAGTGGAAACTCTGCCCGTTTTTCGAGAAAATCCGTAAAACAAAACGAGTTTTATTATAAAAACGTGCTTTTCTTGTAAAACGACAACTATTATTATAAGCGACATTTACGAGATATAAATATAAAGTTTCTTTCGATAACAACTTACAACATACGAAAACGACAATTCTTTTATAAAATAAATACATTTTATATATTTATTTCAACACGAAAACGCTATTAAATAAATATAAGTTATATTTATTTCAAACGCCTAGACGGCATACGATATATAATACGAGTTTATTATACATTATTTTCATAAAACATTCGTTACATACGCGTACGACCTCTCGAAACGATAAACACTATCCTATCGGTATATATATATTTTGTGTAAATATCTATATATTCGAAATTCTCAAAAACTAAGTACTTTCTAGACTTAGTAAGCGAATCTTAACAAGTATAACTTAATCATTTTTATTAAGTTAACAATTTACCGTCAAATCGCTTCGTCAACGATTCGGTAGAGCTCGAAGACACGTAGTTTAGTTACTGCGTTTATTTAGAAACTTATAAGATATTCCGTGTTAGGAATATTGTAGAATGCACGCTAGCAAGTCAAGTCTTGGAAACGACACCACGAAGTCGTAAATTAGCTAGCTTTGCACAGGAATATTCAGGTGGGTTCATAACCCCACTTTTTACTGTTTTACATTTTTCTAAATGTTTTCGGGGTGGAAAGACATGCACTTTTTGCAAAGCATACAAGAATTACATATTTATAAACCATTTTACAAGCAAGATTTATCTGACACAAATGGTTTACGAAAAGCTTATGTTTTATACCGGTTTTTCAAACAAGCGTTTACACACGAATTCTAGTTTTCTAAACTACGAGAAAATACAAGAGTATACAAACACATGAGAATTGATACTTGACATAAAGAATACAAGAACTGAAAATTGATACTTGATATGATGCGTTTGAGGAATGATACGAGAAATAGTGTCACGAATAGGGTACCATAAGCACCATTAATCGTGTACATACTTAGACCGCAGAACAAAAGGTTAGATCTAATGGGTTCCGGGCAGCCCCACTCTTGGCCACTCTTTTACCAAGCAGTGTTTTTGTGTCTCAGTCGTGAATCGACTACAGAAAAATGCCTATGGTTTGGTGACTTCCTATGTCGTGTCACAAGTTAATGGCCTTGCAACCCATTAACAACAAGATACATACAGAATACTTGATTTATACAAGAAAACATGATACATACAAGAATACGTGATTTATACAAGAATACATGATACATACAGAAATACTTGAATTATACAAGATACATACCATGTTTTCATACAAAGTTTCTGTATAACTTGACAAGAAAACGATTTTAAATTCGTTTTCTCAACAATACTTCAAAAACCGGTTATTCAAAAAGATTTATTTCAAATCTTTTACAAACAAACTATGAACTCGCTCAACTTTATGTTGATTTTTCGCATGTTTCTTTCTCAGGTTGCTTTTCAAAATTATGGAACGGTTGGAATAGGAGAACCATGAAGAGTCGAGTACTTAGTGGCGTTCATTTTCTAAAAGACTTAGCTTATTTGCTTCCGCTGTGCAATGAAGATACCAGTCCAGTCACGCCAATGCTCTGATATTTCGGGGTGTGACACAATACACGTGCTGGAATTGAGTTAATTGTGAATATACCTGAGACCACATCGGGTTCTGTTTTTGCTTCAGCCGCGGTAAGTTGGAAGGACCTAGCCTTTGCCTTAGGAGCTTCTGTTGGAGATTCTTTAACGTCTCTCTTTCCAACTAAGTCCGGGCACTCGGACTTTCTGTGGCCGGGTTGATAACATTTGTAGCAAACTGAGACTTTACCCGGGCATAGCGACGCCGTGTGCCCCGTCTTACTACATATGGGGCATGGTTTATCTTTGAACCGACATTCTCCCTTGTGTCCTTTCCCGCACACTTTACAACTTGGCGACCCGCCTTTAGCATCAACCTTCTTTCCCGATTCCCCAGTTCAAGCTTTCTTTGTAGGGCTTAGATTCACATCCTGTGCCCTTCGCTCACCCCTTTCAACTTGCTTCTTCAACTCGATTTCACGTTCCCGAGCAATATTTATAATCTCGGTAAGGGTCTCGTATTTGAAGGAGTCATAAACTCCCTATATTCAGTGCTCAACATGTTATAGTAGTAATATATCTTCTGTTCTTCATTCGTCACTAATTCACTACTAAACTTCATCTTATCCATAAACATCGCCGTAATCTTGTCTATGGTTTCACCCTTGTGCCTAAGTTGCATGAACTCTTCCTTGATTTTATTAATGACCGCCTTGGGACTATGATGTTTAAGAAACGGCGTCTTAAACTCCTCCCACGTCATGGCTCTTGCCGCTTCGGCTCCAATTTCATTCTTTTTATTGTCCCACCAATCTTTGGCTTGACCACTCAACTGACCCATTCCGTAAGTGACAAAGTCACTTTCATCACAATGGGTCCTTTCAAACACCCCTTCAATGTCGCCCAACCATCTTTGGCAAATTATCGGGTCAACTTCCCCGTTATAGATTGGCGGTTTGTACGCCATAAATTCTTTGTATGAGCACCCTTTACGTTCTCCCGATTTCTCCTTCATAAGGTTGACACTATCCTCCAACCTTTTAACTCGCTCTTCGACAAGTGACAACACCGTGCTTTGAATTTTGTCTATAAACCCGGATAGACTACCTTCAATTGCCTTCCCTACTTCTTCGGTAATTATCTCTTTCATTTGTTCGGTGTTTGTCGGCACCGGGTCATTATTGCTTCCTTTCGACATCTTGAAACTGAAATGTTTACATTAAACGTTAAACATTTCATTTATAACCTTGCTTCGTTTGTTTCGGTTTAGCCAAGTTCCCAACTTGCTTTAACCATTCACATTTAATGCACTTTCCGGGTTTGAGTGTGTTAACACACTCTTCCCATGCATATTAATTCATTTCTCATTTCTTACATAAGATATAATCTATTAAATAATAAGTTAATTCTTACCGGACGGTCGATCAAGCTTAAACCGAACACTTTGTTGACAACCTTAAGCTCTGATTACCAACTTGTAACACCCATCTAATTACTACTTTGGAACTTATGTTTTATTCTAGACGCACTTTATATATATATATATATAATCGTATGAATTTTGATTAAATCCAAGTAGTAATTAGATGGGTGTTACACGAACCACAAGTACCTTTTCCATTGGCTTCTTTTCCTTCTCCGCTACTACGATGTGAGCCAAGATAGCCATGTATTCCTTGCTGAGATACTTGGCTGCTTGAATACACGACATAACTTTCAGTTCTTTCGAGGATACTTCGCCATAGACACAGAGTTGGTCGCCATTTGAAAGCGAGAAACGAATCATCTTTTCGAAGCAAACGACTTCGGCACGATTTTCACGAAGAAAATACATGCCTACTATGATATCGAAACTACCAAGTTGCATCGGAATGAGATCGATCGGGAAAACGTGATTGTTGAGCTCAAGAGTACAATCACGGAGAACAGAACTGACAGTGACGGTTCTTCCGGTGGCAATTTCTACGTCGAATGTTGTTGTGAGGTTAGTGCGTTTACGATTTATGAGCTTTTCGAATTCAAAAGACACAAAACAGTTATCGGCTCTAGTATCAAACAAACACAAAGCATAAATACCATTAACAAGGAACGTACCATTGACAACACTATTGTCAGTCTAAGCCTGGCGGACGTTGATGTTGAAAGTTCTTCCGCGAGCTGCTTGTTGTGGTTGTTGTTGCTGCTGCTGAGGCTGTTGTTGTTGTTGCGGTGGTTGTGGCTGCGGTTCTTGTTTCACAACTCGATTCGGGCAGACATTAGCAAAGTGATTTGGGTCACCACAAGAGTAGCAGGCTCGTGCATGAATAGCGGGTGCAGGAGCTGCTTGGTTACCCTGGATAGCAAGAGGTTGAGCTGCTGGTGCTGGAGGAGCTTAAGCTTGTTGACGTGGGCCTGAACGGCAGTGAGCAGTAAAATGCCCATAGATGTTGCAGTTTGCACAGAAACGACAATTCACCCCTGCAGGGTGATGATAGGTACAAGTAGGGCAGAGAGGGTGAACACAAGTATACGCACGCTTAGCAGGCGGTGCGTTGGTGTTAGGAGCTGCAACTTGACGGTTCTGGTTGTTGGGTTGTACAGGGACAACGTTGAGAGGAGCGGCGGTAATCGTGTAGTTCTTGTTGTTGTTACCCTTGCGCTTGCGATTCTGGCATGAAGACTTTGAAACTTGTGATGCTGCAGTTTCGGTAGTGGGATTAGCGGTGACTTGATTGAGGCTCTTGGTTGAGGTTTTGAAATACCCAGCTAAGACTCGCTTATCATTGACTCAAGGGCGAGTTGGTAAGTTTCCTCAATAGTAGCAGGTTTAGCTTCCTGAAAAAAGCCAGCTACACAGTCTGGGAGAGCGCGGATGTATTTCTTGATTGTCATATCAGGTGTTCCCACCTTACTGGGACAGATGATACTGAGTTGCTTGAAGCGAGCGGTGAGACTGGCGTTGTCACCTCCATCTTGTTTGATATGCCAGAATTCATTCTTAAACTTTTGAACTTCATGAAGAGGACATGACTCTTTCACCATAAGCTCCCTGAGTTCTTCCCATGAAAGACCATAAGCTGAAATATTCCCGCGCCTGTTGCGCTCAGCAGTCCACCACCCGAGCCCTGGACTGAAAAACTCCAGTAGCATTAACAGTACGCAGATTTTCTGGGCATCCTCTTTGCCTGAAGGTAACTTCGATTAAGTCAAACCACTGGAACATAGCACTGGGTCCATCTTCACCCGTGAAGTTAGCAGGACCGCAGGCCTTGAATTGCTTAAAGTTGAAACGAGCTTTTGGAGAGTCGTTCTTTGATTCAACAGAGGACTTGCTGCTGACCTCATTGATCTCACTGATGATCTGAGGTATGACCCTGGCCATTTCCTTGGCTACCAGTGAAGCGATGCGCTTGTCAGCATGGTTTCGTCGAGCAGCGCGCTGGGTGTGGGAACCAAATGACGACATTGTCAGCAGCAGACATCGTCATATGATTTAGACGAGATTCGATCATATCGTGTTTAGAAAAGTTTAGCGTTCGTAAAATATCCTTTTATTATTATTATTATTATTATTATTATTACTCCATAAAGCTCAGGAACACATAGGCACATAATCACGTAGGAGCACATAATCCACGTAAGCACATATTTTGCACGTATTCACCTACTTATTTTGCACGTATTCACCTATCTTTCAAGTGCGTGCTTCGCGTCGAGAGTCGCGAGAGGATAGCGTGTAGCGTAGCAAGTAGCGTTGCGAGTAGCATAGCGAATAGCATAGCATGGTGAGAGTAGGGTATGAGAGTTCTTAGTTTATCTACGATTAGTTAGCGTTTGATATTAAGGGGCGGTGCGAGTTGTGCGCGTTTTGCAGAGCGAGAAATGTTAAATCGAAACCATCAGCGTAGAGCACAGCTCTCGTAATCTAAAACGGCAAAAATCATAAATAAATCGATAACTCGTAAAAATCAGCGGCTGTGAGCTCAGAATCGAAACAGAGTGTCTTGGGTGTTTAGACATCGTCTACCCAAAGTGATTCAGTTATTCACAACGACCTCGAGTACATGCTTTGGCCTAATGGACTGTGCTCTCACCAAAACACCACGAACGACACTCATCCTTCCAGTTACTACGTGACTCGAGTCATTGGAACAGTCGAGAATTTGGTGAGAGTTTGTAAAATCAAAGTAGAGAGTGGCACTAGTTATTAAGATGTGGGTTTCACCCCTAACCTAACAACTTCGTTCCTGAAAGTGTGGCAAAACCACTGGGTAGAGGTGGAGAGTCTCCCGTTAAGGTATGGATATCACTCCTAACTCAACGAAGATTCTCGTGCCGAGAGTAAAAATACGCGTAGAGTGAGTGATCTTATCGAGAGTTCCTGGTTTTCACACCTAATCTCGACCCAACCACTCGATTGTGTTATGCGAGTGTTTTCAAAAACGTGTGTATTGTGTTAGCCTTAGGAAAGGAAAAAGTGTGTTATCAGCCTTAGGAAAGGCATTCTTCGTGCGAAAATGTAGTATGCGGTGTGGGCACAAAGATGTAATTCGATCAGCCGAGTTGCGTTTTGTTGGTTTTCCAACTTTCGTTTCTTGTGTTAAGCGTTGCTTTGCGTTTTAAGCGAGTTGCGAGTGAGCGTGTAAGCGTTGCGTTGAATACCACATATCATTTAAACAAATAATCACACAACATATAAATGTATAAAGTAAATCCGCATTTCGAGTTTACGATGCGATAGCGTTTAGTCTAAACAAGCGATGCGATAAAATGCGTTTAAATAGTAAGCGTTATAAATATCGTTTAAATGCGATAACTGTATAAGTGTTTAAAATAATTTTAACCCGTAGCGATAATCGAGATCTCGAGAGTACAAGCGGTTAACGAATAAAATGACATCGATGAGTAATGACCCGAAAAGTCGGGTTGTTACAGGTTGAGTCATCCTCGGCCTTGAATTCCAAGCAGTTGATAAGAGAAGTGATCCAACCCTACGTATTGCATACGTAGGGGGACTCGTAACCTACGTTAGGCAAAACGAGACTCGTGAAGCCTTTTGCCTAACCAGTCTCCTCACTATACTTGGTCTCATATTTGTTGTAACAACAGTTTGCAAGGTAATATTTTAGCTAATATTGTAATTTTGAATCCACTAATAATAATGATTTGATATTGGGTGTTAATTTTTGTGACAGTGTAGCCACTAGTAAGCAACTCGTGCGCGCACGCACACATGTATAATATGTTTAAATGGCCGTGCAAATGAAAGGGATGCTAGACAAGAGTTGGAGCAAAGAGTGCAATAGTGCAACAGATGAAAAAAGAAATGAAAGAAAATAAACAAAGGAGACAAAAATAGTTTGAAGAGTTTATTAAAAAATTTCAGCATCCCGTTAGTCATTAGTGGTAGTTTTTTTTTTTTTTTTTATTCCGGATCTTTATATTTAACAATGATGGTTTTGTGATTTAAGCGGGCTTAGAAATTTTGTTATTTATTCCGGATCTTTATGTTTAACAATGGCGATTTTGTAATTTAAACGTGTTTCGAATTTATGTTATTTGTTTTTTGTTAAATTTATGTTCCGAATCATATTTATCATTATACATTTTTTAGCAGGAAAAAGCAGATATTTTTTGTTTTTTCTATTTATTTTTTAAATGTATCCGTAGGAAATGTGTATGAAAAAGAATAAACAGGTTTCGTCACATTAGTTGGAATTGTGTAGGAAACAAAGAAAATTTCGTAGAAAATGCGTAGGAAAAAAGAATACATTTTGTTGGAATTGTGTAGGGAAAAAAACTAATTTCGTAGAAATTGCGTAGGAAAAAGAATACATTTTGTTGGTACTGTGTAGGAAAAAAATATTTTCGTAGGAATTACGTAGGAAAAAAAGGAATCCATTCCGTTAGAATTGTGTAGGAAGACAAAAATTTTCGTAGAAATTATGTAAGACAATTAAAAAATATATTATATATATAATAAAAATAAATATAATTGATTTTAAACACAAAATTTTAAAAAAGTAATGTTTCGTGGGAAATACGTTGAAAAATTGAGAAAATTAATTCTGTAAGAAATAGTAGTAGGAGAATTCTAACGAAATATTTGTGTGGGAAATGAGTAGGAGTATTTGTAGGAAATGCGCCAGAAAAGGATTACCCACGAGCAAAATTCTTACGGCCAATTTTCGTGGGAAATCCGTGACGTGGGAATAATAGTAAATTTTAGTAGTCCATATTCTTCACTTATGTTTACTTGTATTCATCCTAAAAAATGATGTGTTTCTTATACAATCACAAAAATGGCAGCATGTTACTATGTAAATAAACTTCAAGTGTACGTATTCACTAGTATTTGTTTGTATTCAACAACTGATATATCGTGTTTTCACGTTAGCTATGAATATATCATCATGTAAAAAGAAATATTCATCAAGTTGACCGCCAGTTACAAAGTGATTCTTGTTTTTTTTCCAATGTTTCATTAGTTTTTCGAGTTAAATGACATTTTAGTCCCAAAGGTTTGAGCCATTTTGCCAGTTTAGTTCAAATATTTCATTTTTCGTATGTGGGTCCAAAAAGGTTTCACCGTTGCCATTTTAGTCCACAGAATTAACTTCATCCATTTTTTCTGTTAACGAGAAGGGCAATTCGGTCATTTTATATGGCCGAATTGCCCTTCTAGTTAACAGAATTACATAAAAATGACCGAATTGCCCTTATCGTTAACAGAAAAAATGGAAGAAGTTGACTCAGTGGACTAAAGTGGCAACGGTGAAACCTTTTTGGACCCACAGGTAAAAAATGAAACCATTGAACTAAACTGGCAAAATGGCACAAACCACATGACTAAAATGACATTTAACTCTAGTTTTTCTTAGTGTCACTTAAAACTACGGCTTTATATACATGAAAATTACGCTATAACAATTATTGATGATATGATTTTTTTACATAAAGATACATTTTTTAACGGTAAATTTGGATCACTGACGAACCATTGGAGCATCTGTAGGAACTAGGTTCACTTTTTATTAAAATATTAATAAAATAAATAATAACGAGACTCTCGTTATTCGTAGGAAATATGATAGTACAATCCGGTTACAAAACTATATTAACAATAAATAAAATACAGATATATTGTACCAATCTTGATTCAAGCCAACGTCTTTGAAAGAACTTCAACCACACCATCTTGTACGAATCTCCGCTGCAAGAATGAACAAACTATCGTTGACGGTTTTGGTTGAGGATCGTGTTAGACACGGAGCCCTTAAAACAGATTCCGCGCCTCCTCTCAGACGGTCTGTTTCCAGGATACAACAACCGAAGCAGTAGTTGTACTGCCGGAGATGACACTCGCGCCCGAGATTACACCGGGTATTATTTGGTGTTATTGGAAAATAATGAAAAGAAGTTGTATATATTTTAGAGTACTCCTCTAAAATATGTTGTGAATGTTTCTAATAGTTTTTATAGAGATCCTCTCATCTCGTATGTTTCGTCCCTCAAACTATGAACCCATCGTTCATATATATATATACATTCACAAAAGTTGAAACATTCTTTGCCTTTAATTCTCTAATTAACGAGGCAATAAATCTTGTAATAAACAAGATTTAATTATATTAAAATGGAATTTATGTGGTCAACGAAACTGTCATATTCAATCATGACAGTATTAAACGAGTTGAAACAACTAGTTTGACCAAGTCTAACCAGCTGTTTTGTTTCCGTTGCAAACCTGCGCGCGCTAGAACTGATCTGCCAGTCCGCGCGCAATGCTTCAAGGATCTCATGCCACGCCATATGAAGTCGCGCACCACACGGATGCGACTACGCATACCAGGACGCCACCTGGTCATGCGCCATCCATACTCGCGCGCCACACAGATGCCACTATGCATACCAGGACGCCACCTGGTCATGCGCCATCCAAACTTGTGCGCCACTTGCATTCTTCGCCATAGCCAATGACATGTGCCATGCCATTGCATCCGCCTACTCCACCCAAGGGTGCGCCATAAGCGGACCCGCCATGTATCTGACCACGCGCTCATGGACAAAAATACAAAGGCGGTGTGCGAAGTTCAAAGTGCACTACATAGGGCCTATAGCCCACGGCACGCGCGCATATGTGCACGAGTAAGGGTGCTCCGCACTCTTTAGAGTCCCCACTAGTGTTTGCCTTTAAGGAAACAATATACAAGGAGTGCTCCTCCTTATAAACCACTTTAAGTTTTGTCATCCCACCTATGTGGGACAAGTTGACAAAACTAATCCATTTTATTTATCTTTGTTTGTTCCAAACATACAATTTCAAGCTTCGATATCTCATTCATCTTAGCTTTATTTGGACATAGTTTGAACACAAACCATAAATAATTATTTATACAACACATATATAAATATTATTGATGTCCAAAATATTTAGTGAAAAACTCATTTTCACTAAAATTTCCAACAATCCCCCACATGAATGGAGATCGATTAAAACACACAAAATTCCCCGATGAAAACTCGACAGTCGAGTATTGCAGGATAGGTAGGTGTAGCCTTTGAACCTTCCTTTGTGAAGCATACTTAGCCTACTAGGGTTTTGTAGACGTGATGTCCTTGAACAACCCCCCATTTGTGTAAACGACAATATACATTCACACAATACTTTCCCTAGCCGGGCCATCTCCTCATGTATGTCTCCAATAATGGTCATGGAGCACTTTCCTGGTTCTGCGGGAGCTCTAGGAATTATGCCCTAATTCCATTCGAAGCGACCACACTTCTCTCCAGCATAGGTGATTTCCCTTTAAATCATTAAAAGCATTATGGTTTACTATGATTTACACAAATCATAAAACCACATATTATGCTTAACCTCACAACAATGTCACTGAATATTATAGGAATGGACTAGGACGTATTTAAACACCCTTTTATAGTTTTAGGGGGATATATGAAACATATAAACTAGCTTATATATAAGCATATATATTAGCTATGCCCCCATAGTGACTACCCCTCGGTTCATGATTAAGTTGGCCTATTGAACCTAGATCTTGGGATCTCCAGTCAACTAGGTTAGGTTTCCCTCATGTCCCTTTTTCCATGGCTTTAGTCCCATTCCACAACCTGATCTCTTATCAACCCACTGGTTGTTGGATCCAAAATTATCTTTGACTTCGCTAAGTCACCAATGACAATTTAAATTGAGATCAGTTGTTCTAACGTGTTCTTGACTCGCTAGTCACCTTTGTGTCACACCCCGATTTCCACGTGTCACCGGTGGGCCCGGTGGGGGAGTATCGTGACGTGGTTGGCAACGTAATAGTCAAACAACACAATATAATAATGCACAGCGGAAGCAAATTTAAACTAAGATACAACCGAATTTATTTATTGTAAACAAAGTCACAATTATCCGGTGTTTATCCACAGTAGGATCGAATTAAAAACATATTGTTTATGGTTCAACAGACTTCGGCATCTTAAGTTTGCGAAACTTCTAGTGATGCTTAGGAGACTCCCAGCCTATTTCGCCTAGTACCTGCATTTAATCTTTTTGGGAAAATACGTCAGTTTACACTGGTAAATACATTCAACTGACTCATTTTATAAAATGATTGAAAATTGGTTTGGATGCACATGGCATAAACATTTTTATTAACTTGGGAGAATTATTTAATATTATAATCTTGTTAACGAATTACATGTTACTTATGCGTTCAGTAGCCCGGACGTATCCGGGTTAAGGATCAATAGACACACCACAATTCTAGAGTTATACACCGACAGGTGTACGCCTACACCCCGTGCTCAGGTCGTGGCTATCTCGTAAGATAATGCCAAGGATATCCGGGACATGGTCATTAACCCCCCAAAGGCGGTAAAGTAAACAATACTGTTTAAACGAGCCGTTCAAATTATTCAATTAACCACCTAAGCGATGGAAGATTTGACGCCCGATCAAGCGGTACGCTATGTACCGTAACCCAAGCCCGTATAGGGAAATAAGTTAAAAGTATTTACCTTGATGCAAAGTATAGTCACAATAGTCAAATAGCAAGTAGCTTTTACTGTTTCTCCTAATCTGGAACGAAGGTTAAATATAACCTATTAGAATCCTAGCGGGTCTTTAATTATGCTTAAGCTTAGACCGGCTAGTTTCGAAGATACGGTTCGTACGCACGATTAAGCGAAGACCGGATAGAATGTGATTCAGACCCGAAAAGTTTGAAGACTTGTTTAATATGGGTTTATTATTCACATTCTGGATTTTGAGATAAAACCGATAAGGTTTGACCCGTTTCGGCTAATTTATGTAAACTTGTTACATAAACCGAGCCGAACGCGTAATATGCGTAACGGGTATCCGTAAGAGCCATAGACAGGTTTCCTAAGTTAATATGCTTCAAATGTGTTGTAACATCAGTAGGATGTCTTTCGTTATGCCCCGAACTAATTTAAACACAAACTATGCCCCGTAGGGTATTTTGGTAATTTCACATAAGCCGTAAAGCTCAAAAACGAAGTCTGAGTTTACAAACCTTTGCTTACTATTAAGTTATCATAATTTGCCTCATATATCAGTAGGTATCAACCCGGGTATGTCCAATATGATTCTAAGACATACTATGTGTTAAAACGCTAATTATGGCGGTTAAAGGCCATTACCGGGTTCGATACTTAAATCTGATATTTTTATATTTCCAGAAGGCTTAAAATAATTTATTTATCATAACTAATCAGTAGCAAAAGGTTTGGAATCGTTTAGATGTGAAAAATTCATTTTATGGCCCGTTAGGGCAAAACCGACAATTACCGGATTAAGCCTACGACTACTAGTTATGCTCAACCTAAAATTAATTAAAAATCTTTAAAAATCCCAAAATAATATATAACATCAGTGGGTAAAAGATTTGATATCAAAAAGTATGTTTAACTAGGCTTTATGCTAATTACGCCATGTTGTTAACATAAAGCCTTAATTTAGCGACAATGAGCATAACTCTTAATCTACAAGTCAAACTGACGTCAAACTTTGCAAACAAGTCTTTATATCAGTAACTAAGGTTTCTACACTTTTACATTTTCATAAATCATGATTTAAGTAATAAGGGCATAACGGTCCACGTATGAGCATTTAACGGAAACTTGCATATTAATTGGATAACTAGTGAACCAAGGTGTAAGATCACAGAGGGTTGTTCTAACATGTATCCTAATCCAATTTAAGCTCTGAGGCATTTCTAAAATATGCCCAAACGGGTCAGAACTGAAGGTCAACCGAAAAGTCAAACTATGTGACTTTCGGTTCCGAACCGGGTCTAAACAGGAAATAGTCGGGTTGAACAGGTTTGAACATGTTATTACACTATTTACTAAGTTATAACAATAATCAAACAGGTTATATATGATCTAGATAGCTAATTATGCATAAAAGACATTTTAAGCATTATGTTGACTTTTTAAGTAAAGGTTTGACCCGACATTTACCCTGCTTAGGATGGTGATCAGGGGAAACCCTTTTGGGGTTTTATTTCCCACATAAATACCATTCTAAAACTATTTTTAATTCGAGATAAGACTGAGTCATTAGTGACTAATCTCGAAGTCAAACCGTAATTACGACGGTTTGACTTTTAGCTAATTAACTAAGCTAAACACAACCAAATAAGAACTAGTAGACTTACAATAGTCCAATGCACGAATTTTGATCAGAAGGGAGAGTTCCTTAGCTCCAGGAATGCTCCAAAGATCAGTTGCAAGTGTAAGAATGAATGTTGCAACATGTTGGCTTTATATAGCACTTGGATCCACCACAACTAAGTGACAACTAACTCTAGGACCCTCCACAACCAATCAACACTTGTCCTAGTGCTCTAGGATAGTTTAGGGGTCTTTTATAACTGATAAAAACCAGTTTAATCGGTCACAATCGCGTAGAACAGCCAACAGCAGGTTTTCTGGTCGCTGGGCACCGCTAGCGCACCGTTACGCTACACATGTAGCGGTGCGCTAGCCCGCTATAATGGGCCGTTGACTTAACATGGTAGCGCACCGTTACGCTAAACTTGTAGCGGTGCGCTAGCACCCTCTGGGACCGAATTTGTTGTTGTTTGTTGATGTTTCGTAAAGGTAACCAATTATTTCGATCTTGGGTCCTATACCAACACTTATGGACCTCCCAAAATGGTCTTGTACAGTATCAAACCCCACCATAATGATATGTTTTGTTTTGGATTCAAAAGCAAGACCCGTATATCTTGGTTTACCATTCAATTTACTTGTGGAATCAAATCATGCTTTTCAATTCTATTATTAACAAGAATTCTCTGCATTGAGGGTAATAAAGATAGGTATAACATTTAATCGGGTCTTGGGATTTATACATAAGGTCGTTCAGAGGTAACAGTTTAACATGACGTCACTTTAAATCCTGCCGAATCATCTTTATCAAACCCGGGATTTCAACGCGTTTTGTCTTACATGACACGTGTCGTTTTATTATTAAACCCGAAATTTTCGAGGTGTTACATCCTCACCCCCTTAAAATAAATCTCGACCCGAGATTTACTGAAACAAGTAAGGGTACTTTTCTTTCATCGTGGATTCAACCTCCCACGTGAATTCGGGACCTCTACGGGCATCCCATTTGACCTTTACAAAAGGTATATGCTTTCTTCGAAGCTTCCTCACCTGTCGATCTTCAATCGACAAGGGTTTTTCAACAAATTTTAAGCTTGCGTCTATCTGCACATCTGTATGTGGCATGACATGTGTTTCGTCAGCGGAACACTTCTTTAGATTGCAGATGCGGAACACATTGTGAATTCCACTGAGCTCTTCTGGTAAGTTCAACTTATAGGCAACTGACCCGACACGTTCGATAACCTCGAAAGGTCCTATGTATCTCGGGCTTAGTTTGCCTTTCTTACCAAATCGCATCACTCCTTTCCAGGGTGACACTTTAAGTAGGACTTTGTCACCTACTTCGAAGTGAAAATCCTTACGACTTGGATCCGCGTAACTCTTCTGCCTATTCCGGGCAGCTTGGAGATTGTTACGAATCTGGACAATCTTGTCCGTCGTTTCGAATACGATCTCTGGTCCTGATAACTGGACTTCTCCAACTTCCGCCCAACAAACTGGCGATCTACACTTTCTACCGTATAATGCCTCAAAAGGCGCAGCCTTTATGCTGGTATGGTAGCTATTGTTGTAGGAGAATTCGATCAATGGTAGGTTCTTATCCCAGCTACCTTCCAATTCGATCGCACATGCACGTAGCATGTCCTCCAACGTTTGAATAGTACGCTCACTCTGACCGTCAGTCTGAGGATGATAAGCCGTACTAAAGTTCAAACGTGTGCCCAAAGATTGTTGGAAACTCTTCCAAAAGTGTGACGTGTACCTAGTATCCCGGTCAGAGATAATAGCTACAGGTATGCCATGTAAGGCTACAATCTTATCAACATATAACTGGGCTAACATATCGGAGCTATAAGTCTCCTTGATGGGTAAGAAATAAGCTGACTTAGTCAGTCGGTCAACTATAACCCATATCGTATCATTGCCTTTCCTAGTCTTGGGTAACTTGGTAATAAAATCCATAGTTACCATTTCCCACTTCCACGTAGGAAGCTCAGGCTGTTGTAGCAAACCTGACGGTTTCTGATGCTCGGCCTTGACTTGCGCACAGGTCAAGCATTTTGCTACATGGGCGGCTACAGACTTTTTCAAGCCTATCCACCAATAATTTGCCCTTAGATCCTGGTACATCTTATCAGCACCAGGATGAACGGAATATTTGGAACTATGGGCTTCCTGGAGGATGACATCACGGAGTCCTCCATAAATTGGAACCCATACTCGTCCATTCAACCTCAGAAGTCCGTCCTTGCTAAGAGTCAACTGCTCCTCAGTTACTCCTAACTTCTCATTAGGATAGTTAGCTTCCAGCACAGCTTCCTTCTGTGCAGCTAACAGCCTTTCCATCAGACTGTTCTTTAATTCCATGCGCTTGGCATTGATTCGGATAGGTTTAACCCTTTCCTTTCGACTCAATGCATCGGCGACTACATTCGCCTTGCCGGGATGGTATTTAATTTCACAATCATAATCGTTCAATGTTTCCATCCAACGGCGTTGCCTCATGTTTAATTCTTTCTGATTAAACAGATGTTGGAGACTCTTGTGATCAGAATAGATCACAAACTTGATTCCGTAAAGATAATGCCTCCACAGTTTTAGGGCGAACACAACGGCACCCAATTCCAAGTCATGGGTGGTGTAATTCTTTTCGTGCACCTTCAACTGTCGTGATGCATAGGCAATCACCTTGCCTTTCTGCATAAGCACACACCCCATGCCAGTGTGTGACGCATCACAATAAACTACAAATTCTTCAGCGCCTTCAGGTAAGGTAAGCACAGGAGCGTTGCTCAACTTTTGTCTCAAAACATCGAAGGACTCTTGCTGCTTAGGGCCCCAAACGAACTTTACTTTCTTCTTGGTCAAGGAAGTTAGGGGGGCAGCAATCCTTGAAAAATTTTCAATGAAACGCCTGTAATATCCTGCCAATCCCAGGAAGCTACGTATCTCCGTAGGTGTCTTTGGCTCTTGCCAATTCATAACAGCTTCAACTTTAGCGGGATCCACCTGGATACCACGCTCACTGACCACATGTCCAAGGAATTGGACTTCTCGTAGCCAAAATTCACACTTAGAGAATTTGGCATAGAGCTTCTCCTGATGTAGGAGTTTGAGAATACAACGAAGGTGTTTCTCGTGGTCATCTTTGTTCTTAGAATAAATGAGAATGTCATCGATGAAGACAATAACAAATTTATCTAAGTAAGGTTTGCAGACGCGATTCATGAGATCCATGAATGCGGCTGGTGCATTAGTGAGCCTAAAAGGCATCACTAGGAACTCGTAGTGACCGTAACGAGTCCTAAATGCAGTCTTATGAACGTCTTCATCCTTAACCTTCAGCTGATGGTAGCCTGACCTCAGATCAATCTTTGAGAAGTAACTTGCCCCTTGAAGCTGATCGAACAAATCGTCGATTCTGGGCAGAGGATACCTATTCTTGATCGTGACTTTATTAAGCTCGCGATAGTCGATGCACAGACGCATCGACCCATCCTTCTTCTTTACAAACAGGATTGGCGCTCCCCAAGGAGATGAACTAGGTCTAATGAAACCCTTAGCCAGCAATTCATCTAGCTGCGTCCGCAACTCCTTCATTTCAGTGGGTGCCAATCTGTATGGAGCTCTAGCAACTGGTGCCGCTCCGGGGATGATGTCGATCCTGAATTCCACTTGCCTATCCGGTGGCAAATCAGGTAGATCTTCAGGAAACACTTCTGGGTATTCAGAGATGACAGGAATGTCTTCTATCTTTGGTTTGGGCTCATCAATGATTACTTGCGCCATGTAGATGACACATCCCTTCTTCAAACACTTGGAAGCCTTGAGCATAGTCACCTGCTCAGGCAGTCCGTACTGGGTATCTCCCCGAATGGTAAGTGATTCACCAGACGGAGTCTTTATTACCACTTGTTTCTGATTGCAGACAATTTGGGCTTGGTTATGAGATAACCAGTCCATACCCAGAACTATGTCAAAACCAGCTAATTTAAACGGAAGTAGAGACAGAGGAAAAGAATGGTTCTTAATGGATATAACACACCCATCTAACACAGTAGAGACGGTTTCTACGGTACCATCTGCTAACTCTACCTCATAGTTCACTTTTAGGGTTTTGACAGGTAAATTTAACAATTCACAAAATTTATGATCTACGAAGGACTTATCTGCGCCTGAATCAAAAAGTACTCTTGCAAAAACATCATTTACAAGGAAAGTACCTGTTATGACGTTATCATCCTGCACGGCCTCCTTCGCATCCATCCTGAAGACTCTGGCATTAGTCTTCTTAGCCTCTTCAGGCTTCTTGTTGTTCTTGGGGCAGTTAGTACTTATGTGGCCCTTCTCGTTGCAACGATAGCACGTCGCATCTTTCATCTTTTTGCAATCCAAGGTTTTGTGTTCCTTGGATTTGCACAAACCACAAGCAAAAGACCTTGACTCGTTATTCGAGTTTGATTCGAGTCTGCACTTTCCAAAGTGCCGTTTCTTGCAAGTCTTGCATGTGGGCTTCTCACCCGTAAAATCTCTGGGTTTACAAGACACAAAGTACTTATATGTGCAACCCTTGTTACGGTGTCCTTGATGCAGTACCAAATGCTGAGATGGATCACTTTGGCGGTTGGTGGACTGGCGATCATCACCGTTTTTCTTTGGTCCATCCTTTTTAGGAGGAGGCTTGTTATGAGCCTCAGAATGGGTCCTGGGCTTCGAACGTGATGCAGAGTGGGTCCTGCTTCGAGTACCACTGTACTCCTCATACTGCCTATCCAAAGCCTCTGTGATAGCACCATCTATTAATGCTTTCAATTCAGCGCCCGTTAATGTAATCTGGGCATTCACATTTGGCTCCACGGGAGGGCTATTAACTTCATTTGAGTCAGCCATTTAATTGAACTGTTACAGAAAACAAGAACAATATTTTACTATGGAGTTTATTATAGAATTACCCCTTAGGGTAACTCGTTAACCATGGTGAACAGAGACCATATCAGGTTAACTTATTAATTCACATTTATTTAGGATTTCTATTGAAATTTATCCTACTTATAAAACATTAATAGTTTTATCGTGGCACAAAAAGCCTAGTCACGTGGACATTCCTAATTAAATTTATGATTTCAGAGAATCAAACATTACAGTATATTGGCACAATAGGCCTAGTCACATGGACAATGTAATTTATAAGCTATGATTTCAGAGAATCAAGGCTGTTAAGGTTCGAACCTAGTTCGTTACCTTTATTTGACAGGGAGTCAATGTTACCGCTGTCTTTTGGCTCATATGGAAATGAGCAAGGCCCGTAGGCGTTATATTACCAACGTATGGTAAAAAAATGATCATCTTAATTGATGATGTAGACCCAGGATTCAGAGATCATTAAACTGGGTTTGGAATCTTCTACAGCATCCTTATACATATGAAATGACATGTGATTTTTAACGAATCACTTCTGCCAGGAGTGCTAACATGTTTTAAGATGTTAACAGGAATTTAAATCTTTTAAGCAGGTCTTACCATCTTGGCTTGGTCTTATATTTGACACTAGGCTAGGTTCTACCCCTTTAAGATTTATAATTACATAGGCAGATTATTTTTAAAAAAGGAAATGATTTTTAATTATTTATTTCATTTATAATTTATATATGCACATAATGGCAGCATGAAATTTATAAAATAATCATTCCATTATTTCATTTAGAATATTACACATTTGCCCTAAACGGGTCTTCCAAATACAAACTTACCCTCGTAGGGGTTAAATAACACACATGCCCACGCAGGGGCTAAATATAATACATGTCCACGCAGGGACTACTTATTCAAACCATACACACCCACGTAGGGGTTTAAACAAACAAGCATGCCCACGCAGGGGCTCAAACCAAACATATCAAATACACCCACGCAGGGGCTCATACATCAGCAATGGAAGAATTCAACGATCCTTCTTATTCTTCCCTTTGATCAGACCCATCAGTCCTTGGAAGAATGTTTGCTTTTCCCTTCGTTCCGCGTGAGCTTCCCGTTCCATCCGCTCCAACCTCTGCAAAATTTCCTCCCTTTCTGGGGGAGAAAACCGTGGTGGCTGCGACTGCGTCCTGATAATGGGTCGAGGAGGTATCGAGTATCCCTGAGTCGGGTAACTCACCCCCCAAGGATCCCCATATGGTTCTTGAGTACCGTAGTTCGCTGCCATTAAGTACGGATCAGCCTCTCCGTAACCATAGTTATGATGCGTTGAGGGTTCAAACGGGTTGTAGGCCATACCACCCGTGTATGCAGGTATCGGTTGGTCAAAACCCATTGGAGGCGGCTGCAGTACGGCAGGGTTAGAGGGTCCACCCATTTGCGGGTCCTCATAGTGCGGTGGGTAGTGACTAGCACTAGACTGTCGTGGGGAATCGAAAGTGAAACCCCCCGGTCGTACTGATATGCGGGCACCTGTTCTTCTTCGCCTTGGCGGTTGAGGAGGTGGCGGTTGAACTGGAGGCGGTGGAGGTGGTGGCGTAACTGCCACAAACCGATGATCCTCAGATGAATCTTGATGATGCGGCTGAGGCTGTGGCTCCTGCTGCTGCTGCTGATACTGCTGCTGCTGATGCTGCCCATGAGACGATGAGTGGTGTGATGGTGTATAATACCACTGGTGTGGTTCGAACAGTGCTTGAAAACTATCTGGACCGCCGTAAGGTGATCCGTGAAAGGATGATCCGTCGGAGATCTCGATCGGATGATTCGGCGTACCACTTGCCGGCATAATGGGGTCAGTATCCTCATCCATATCGTCAGCATTATCCCCCGAGAAGTGATCTTCAGGCCCTAGTGGGTTAAAACCCACGGGTTCTGGTGCGAAGCCTACCGGATTAAACCGGTCCTGAAAGGCTGGCAAAGGGTCCCCATATGAGTGATGGGACAAAGATCTTTGTAGTGGTATGTATGAAGGCTGGGGGTTGTTGGGTTCATATGGATTGAGTACGGGCGGTCTTGGGGTATGCGAAACCGATCGTCTGGCTGGTTCGACTTGGTTCCGCCGGTTATCTCTAGGGTCATCACTTTCCGTATTGGATGGAGCTCGCCTTCGCGATGGTCCCGCTTCATGATCATTGGGGGCGGCAACTGGCCCCTTGCCTCTTCCTCGGGTCCTGAAGAATCTTGGCGGCATTATCGATATTCCTGTCAATAAAGCATGAGATAACAATACAAAATATAAAGTTTAAAAGGACAAAACAAAAACCGAATAAGGTGGAGTTTGCCCTATGTTATAAGTCTAGACTCGAAGGTTTAGATTTGTGCAAATTGTGCAACTGAGATTAAACACAAAAGACTAGTGTTTAATTCACTCAGAGTTGGCTCTGATACCAACCTGTCACACCCCGATTTCCACGTGTCATCGGTGGGCCCGGTGGGGGAGTATCGTGACGTGGTTGGCAACGTAATAGTCAAACAACACAATATAATAATGCACAGCGGAAGCAAATTTAAACTAAGATACAACCGAATTTATTTATTGTAAACAAAGTCACAATTATCCGGTGTTTATCCACAGTAGGATCGAATTAAAAACATATTGTTTATGGTTCAACAGACTTCGGCATCTTAAGTTTGCGAAACTTCTAGTGATGCTTAGGAGACTCCCAGCCTATTTCGCCTAGTACCTGCATTTAATCTTTTTGGGAAAATACGTCAGTTTACACTGGTAAATACATTCAACTGACTCATTTTATAAAATGATTGAAAATTGGTTTGGATGCACATGGCATAAACATTTTTATTAACTTGGGAGAATTATTTAATATTATAATCTTGTTAACGAATTACATGTTACTTATGCGTTCAGTAGCCCGGACGTATCCGGGTTAAGGATCGATAGACACACCACAATTCTAGAGTTATACACCGACAGGTGTACGCCTACACCCCGTGCTCAGGTCGTGGCTATCTCGTAAGATAATGCCAAGGATATCCGGGACATGGTCATTAACCCCCCAAAGGCGGTAAAGTAAACAATACTGTTTAAACGAGCCGTTCAAATTATTCAATTAACCACCTAAGCGATGGAAGATTTGACGCCCGATCAAGCGGTACGCTATGTACCGTAACCCAAGCCCGTATAGGGAAATAAGTTAAAAGTATTTACCTTAATGCAAAGTATAGTCACAATAGTCAAATAGCAAGTAGCTTTTACTTTTTCTCCTAATCTGGAACGAAGGTTAAATATAACCTATTAGAATCCTAGCGGGTCTTTAATTATGCTTAAGCTTAGACCGGCTAGTTTCGAAGATACGGTTCGTACGCACGATTAAGCGAAGACCGGATAGAATGTGATTCAGACCCGACAAGTTTGAAGACTTGTTTAATATGGGTTTATTATTCACATTCTGGATTTTGAGATAAAACCGATAAGGTTTGACCCGTTTCGGCTAATTTATGTAAACTTGTTACATAAACCGAGCCGAACGCGTAATATGCGTAACGGGTATCCGTAAGAGCCATAGACAGGTTTCCTAAGTTAATATGCTTCAAATGTGTTGTAACATCAGTAGGATGTCTTTCGTTATGCCCCGAACTAATTTAAACACAAACTATGCCCCGTAGGGTATTTTGGTAATTTCACATAAGCCGCAAAGCTCAAAAACGAAGTCTGAGTTTACAAACCTTTGCTTACTGTTAAGTTATCATAATTTGCCTCATATATCAGTAGGTATCAACCCGGGTATGTCCAATATGATTCTAAGACATACTATGTGTTAAAACGCTAATTATGGCGGTTAAAGGCCATTACCGGGTTCGATACTTAAATCTGATATTTTTATATTTCCAGAAGGCTTAAAATAATTTATTTATCATAATTAATCAGTAGCAAAAGGTTTGGAATCGTTTAGATGTGAAAAATTCATTTTATGGCCCGTAAGGGCAAAACCGACAATTACCGGATTAAGCCTACGACTACTAGTTATGCTCAACCTAAAATTAATTAAAAATCTTTAAAAATCCCAAAATAATATATAACATCAGTGGGTAAAAGATTTGATATCAAAAAGTATGTTTAACTAGGCTTTATGCTAATTACGCCATGTTGTTAACATAAAGCCTTAATTTAGCGACAATGAGCATAACTCTTAATCTACAAGTCAAACTGACGTCAAACTTTGCAAACAAGTCTTTATATCAGTAACTAAGGTTTCTACACTTTTACATTTTCATAAATCATGATTTAAGTAATAAGGGCATAACGGTCCACGTATGAGCATTTAACGGAAACTTGCATATTAATTGGATAACTAGTGAACCAAGGTGTATGATCACAGAGGGTTGTTCTAACATGTATCCTAATCCAATTTAAGCTCTGAGGCATTTCTAAAATATGCCCAAACGGGTCAGAACTAAAGGTCAACCGAAAAGTCAAACTATGTGACTTTCGGTTCCGAACCGGGTCTAAACAGGAAATAGTCGGGTTGAACAGGTTTGAACATGTTATTACACTATTTACTAAGTTATAACAATAATCAAACAGGTTATATATGATCTAGATAGCTAATTATGCATAAAAGACATTTTAAGCATTATGTTGACTTTTTAAGTAAAGGTTTGACCCGACATTTACCCTGCTTAGGATGGTGATCAGGGGAAACCCTTTTGAGGTTTTATTTCCCACATAAATACCATTCTAAAACTATTTTTAATTCGAGATAAGACTGAGTCATTAGTGACTAATCTCGAAGTCAAACCGTAATTACGACGGTTTGACTTTT
Source organism: Helianthus tuberosus (assembly GCA_030545235.1). Taxonomy (NCBI): domain Eukaryota; kingdom Viridiplantae; phylum Streptophyta; class Magnoliopsida; order Asterales; family Asteraceae; genus Helianthus; species Helianthus tuberosus. Next base: position 93,884,000 of record CM060411.1, read on the forward strand.
AGCTAATTAACTAAGCTAAACACAACCAAATAAGAACTAGTAGACTTACAATAGTCCAATGCACGAATTTTGATCAGAAGGGAGAGTTCCTTAGCTCCAGGAATGCTCCAAAGATCAGTTGCAAGTGTAAGAATGAATGTTGCAACATGTTGGCTTTATATAGCACTTGGATCCACCACAACTAAGTGACAACTAACTCTAGGACCCTCCACAACCAATCAACACTTGTCCTAGTGCTCTAGGATAGTTTAGGGGTCTTTTATAACTGATAAAAACCAGTTTAATCGGTCACAATCGCGTAGAACAGCCAACAGCAGGTTTTCTGGTCGCTGGGCACCGCTAGCGCACCGTTACGCTACACATGTAGCGGTGCGCTAGCCCGCTATAATGGGCCGTTGACTTAACATGGTAGCGCACCGTTACGCTAAACTTGTAGCGGTGCGCTAGCACCCTCTGGGACCGAATTTGTTGTTGTTTGTTGATGTTTCGTAAAGGTAACCAATTATTTCGATCTTGGGTCCTATACCAACACTTATGGACCTCCCAAAATGGTCTTGTACAGTATCAAACCCCACCATAATGATATGTTTTGTTTTGGATTCAAAAGCAAGACCCGTATATCTTGGTTTACCATTCAATTTACTTGTGGAATCAAATCATGCTTTTCAATTCTATTATTAACAAGAATTCTCTGCATTGAGGGTAATAAAGATAGGTATAACATTTAATCGGGTCTTGGGATTTATACATAAGGTCGTTCAGAGGTAACAGTTTAACATGACGTCACTTTAAATCCTGCCGAATCATCTTTATCAAACCCGGGATTTCAACGCGTTTTGTCTTACATGACACGTGTCGTTTTATTATTAAACCCGAAATTTTCGAGGTGTTACACTTTGCCATTTAGTCGATTCATAAGACTTATAACTCGTGATCTCAACCTGGATCCAGTTATGTACCTTGTCTTAGAATGACATGAAACTCAATTCATGGCCAAACACGTTTTCACCATGCCTTTTGTGTGTCATGACTGACATCTTACTAGATTTTGAATCTAACCAATTGGCATTCGAGTCCAATCTATTCGATTGACTCCATATAACCATTGTGTACTCCACTTGGTCATGCGTTTGCAATGTATGCAAGTCACCCCCCACATTTAAGTGTAATTGGATAGCATCCAAATGGGGAGATGAAAGGTTCTCCCTTTCATTTCGAGTTTGAGAAAACTTCTCAACTACCATTTCCACATTCAAATGCAAGTCACCCCCACATTTAAGTGTAATTGGATAACATCCAAATGGGGTGATGAAAGGTCCTCCCTTTCATTTCGAGTTTGAGAAAACTTCTCAACTACCATTTCCACATACCCTAAAGGATTTGTTTCTTAAATGGCCTCCTCCCCCCCACATTGCTTGCATTTTAATGAAGTTATATTTATAGTTTTGTTTAGCACAAAATTCATTCTTGTGTCATCACATATTTTGAATGTTTAAAGTTAATTTAATCTCCGTCGAGCATATAAATTAACAAGTATTAGTCTAGCATGCTTTAGACCACAATACTCTAGCATGTGAACAGAAGATGCATCGTTCTGATTCTTCACAGCCTTAAGAGATAACGCACTATCTCTTCCGAACATTCGTTTCTTAGTTTAGACACAATAATAAAATTTTATTTCACCATTCCAAAACCATCGGTTTTAGGAAGGCCTCAAAACCATAGTTAACTTCATCCATTAGGATCATTACTCGTTTGCCTTTTTATCTCCAAGGCTTCACCATTGACTTCCTAAAGACTTAAACATAAGTCTTAATCCAAGTCACTTTGATGAAAGATCTTTGTATAAAATCACTTGAGTCTTGATATATAGCCAATTAGATTGACTCTCAACAACAAAGCATTCACGTATGCCTATAGTGATATATACATTTACGTTGTTGTTTCATTAATACCATGTATTGGGATACTCTCCCAAATTGAGGACCATGCCTCCACATAGTTTAAACAACACTGATGGTGGTAGAAGCATCTACAAGTCCATCACTATTGTAAATTTCCATTAATAAATTTCCTAAATTTATTAAAACATTTACAATAATAACATATATTTCTTTCATATGTTATATTCTTTGAAAACTTACATGTGCATTTCCATGTTGATGCTCTCAACATTAGATGACATATCTCGTTTTCGTGCATTCCATCTCAAACCATACACCACGTTTCTCACGACACCGTTAGGCATTTGATGTTTGAATTGTGACTTATTACATAAGTCATGATCACAACCCGCTCGTTGTGTTTGTGTAAATTACTTTTTACACTTTGTATCAAAATGTGTATCCTTTTGACAACTTATTAGTAGTCCAAAATAACGGATACACCAATGATATCTAAACATCAAAAGCCAAAGTGTTATTATCTTCAACACTTTTTTTTACAGAAATAAACGCAATTATTTTGTTCGGTGTCATGTTTTGAGGTACTCCCTCATCTTGGAACTCTAAAACTTGAATAATCACAAGTTGTCCAATATATAAAGTTGTTTACAATTAACTACTCGCAAGTAGTTGAACAACTTATTATATTTATAACAACATCGAGTTGTTTTTCACCAAATAGTCTTTCCGAGACTATTATATGGTTGAAGACGTTATACTTCTCGTGGAAGTATCGAATCACTTGTAATTTGCAAAGACATGTTTTATTCGTTCAAAACATTTTTCGTTTTTGCAAGTGTTTTAATATTAAACTATATATTTATGTTTTGATTACAAATCAAGACAATAAACCTTATAATAGTTTAATAAATAAAACAATTTCAAACTCGCTCGTTTGAAAAATAAAACGAATACACGTCGTTTTAATAAATGGTTTATCATATTCAAACCATTTCTAACCGTTGTTAGATAATAACGATTATCAATCGTTAAAATGAGTGGTTTGTATGAAAACCAATTCTAATATGCTAATTAGAATTTAAATGTTTAACAAACATTCAAAATATTCGGTTTTATAAAGTAAACCGCTTCTAACGCGCTCGTTAGAAATGAACGCAAATCTTTTCTAACACGCTCGTTAGAAATTATATAAAACGATTACAAATCATCTTAAATAGTTTATCATAGTTAACCCGGTTCTAACCCGCTCGTTAGAAATTAACGATTGCAAATCGTTAAAATAGTTGGTTATAAGATAAACTAATTCTAATACGCCAATTAGAAAATTAGACGATTATTTATTGCCATAAGCCGTTTTTGGTTTATATAAAATAAACGTTTTTCTAACACGCTTGTTAGAAATAAACAATTGACAAAGTCGTTAAATCGTTTCTAACACGCTCGTTAGAAAATAAACAACTATCAAACTCTTTAAATCGTTTCTAACACGCTCGTTAGAAATAATCGATTACAAAATTTGTTTCGAAGTTTATAAAAAAAATATAAACTATTTCTAATACGCTCATTAGAAATAAACAAATAAAAATCGTTTAAACGTATGTGGAAAAAATCCGTTTCTAACTCGCTCGTTAGAAATTTAATAGTTAGACGAAACCGTCACAAGGTTTATTATCCAAAATAATTGTCTCCAACACGCTCGTCGGTAATTATTTGAAATAATAATATTTTCTAACACGCTCGTTAGAAAATCTAAACGTATATTTTCTAGCATGCTCGTTAGAAAATCTAATCGTATTTTAACAAGTTAGTTTTACACAATCATCGTATCTAACACGCTCATTAGATATAAAGGATGATATTAAAACTTATTATTCTATAAAATTCTAACACGCTCGTTAGAGATATAAAAAGTTTTAATCTTGTTATTCTTTCAACAACGTTTCTAACACACTCGTTAGAAAATATTAAAACTGTTTATTTTATAAAATAATTACTTTCTAAAATGCTAATTAGAAAATATAAAAAAAAATTAAGACTTTTAAAACCAACATTAATCTCACAATTATGGTTACTAAAAGCTTATTAAAAAAAATTAAATGTTACAAACATTTAATTTGTAAGGGGTTACAAAATAAAATTTTCTAATACGCTCATTAGAAAATTTAGTATTTCAAAAACCTATTGAAATACATATTATTTTGTATATGTTCGGTTTTATCTAAACACGAACAAAAACCATGAACTCCAAAACTTGAATCAAAACGTTCGTTTTATAACACGGTATTCGGATTAAAGATTGTACTCCAATCATAAAATTAATCCGACTCATTGTACTAAATAAATATTTCCCAAAAATATTTTCAAGATTTTAACAAAAATCTCATTAAATATTTTAACTTTCGTGAACCTAAATCCACATAGAGAAGGGATTTAAGATTGTAGCAACAATCTTCACGAAAGTCTGTTTTAAGATTGTAGGAACTAGGTTCACTTTTTATTAAAATATTAATAAAATAAATAATAACGAGACTCTCGTTATTCGTAGGAAATATGATAGTACAATCCGGTTACAAAACTATATGAACAATAAATAAAATACAGATATATTGTACCAATCTTGATTCAAGCCAACGTCTTTGGAAGAACTTCAACAACACCATCTTGTACGAATCTCCGCTGCAAGAATGAATAAACTATCGTTGACGGTTTTGGTTGAGGATCGTGTTAGACACGGGGCCCTTAAAACAGATTCTGCGCCTCCTCTCAGGCGGTCTGTTTCCAGGATACAACAACCGAAGCAGTAGTTGTACTGCCGGAGATGACACTCGCACACGAGATTACACCGGGTATAATTTGGTGTTATTGGAAAATAATGAAAAGAAGTTGTATATATTTTAGAGTACTCCTCTAAAATATGTTGTGAATGTTTCTAATAGTTTTTATAGAGATCCTCTCATCTCGTATGTTTCGTCCCTCAAACTATGAACCCATCGTTCATATATATATATATACATTCACAAAAGTTGAAACATTCTTTGCCTTTAATTCTCTAATTAACGAGGCAATAAATCTTGTAATAAACAAGATTTAATTATATTAAAATGGAATTTATGTGGTCAACGAAACTGTCATATTCAATCATGACAGTATTAAACGAGTTGAAACAACTAGTTTGACAAAGTCTAACCAGCTGTTTTGTTTCCGCTGCAAACCTGCGCGCGCTAGAACTGATCTGCCAGTCCGCGCGCAATGCTTCAAGGATCTCATGCCACGCCATATGGAGTCGCGCACCACACGGATGCGACTACGCATACCAGGACGCCACCTGGTCATGCGCCATCCATACTCGCGCGCCACACAGATGCCACTATGCATACCAGGACGCCACCTGGTCATGCGCCATCCAAACTTGTGCGCCACTTGCATTCTTCGCCATAGCCAATGACATGTGCCATTCCATTGCATCCGCCTACTCCACCCAAGGGTGCGCCATAAGCGGACCCGCCATGTATCTGACCACGCGCTCATGGACAAAAATACAAAGGCGGTGTGCGAATTTCAAAGTGCACTACATAGGGCCTATAACCCACGGCACGCGCGCATATGTGCACGAGTAAGGGTACCCCGCACCCTTTAGAGTCCCCACTAGTGTTTGCCTTTAAGGAAACAATATACAAGGAGTGCTCCTCCTTATAAACCACTTTAAGTTTTGTCATCCCACCTATGTGGGACAAGTTGACAAAACTAATCCATTTTATTTATCTTTGTTTGTTCCAAACATACAACTTCAAGCTTCGATATCTTATTCATCTTAGCTTTATTTGGACATAGTTTGAACACAAACCATAAATAATTATTTATACAATACATATATAAATATTATTGATGTCCAAAATATTTAGTGAAAAACTCATTTTCACTAAAATTTCCAACAGTATCATCATACCACCAGCGATTCCACCCGATCATATCCATCTCCACTAAGCATAAAGCCTAGACACCAATTCAGGAGGAAACCCAATAAATATAGGAAAACCTCTTATAGGAATCGAACCCAGGACCTATTCATCCCAAAGCCTTATCTCACCCCAAAATGCCAATAGGATACATAAACGACATTTTTTCAGTCTAATTTCCCTTCTTCCTTAACTCCAGCGATTACCTCATCTTTTACTACGTACGCCTTCTCATTTACTCCAGTTTTCCACAACACACCACATACAACCTATATATATACACTTACACAAAACAAAACATATATAAACAACCAACCATTCCAACATCAATACAAACATATATATATTTAATTTCCATACAAATATATAATGATCAAGAGAAGCTGGGACGACGCCAACGCGGAGGTCGAAACCTTAGCCATGGCAAACTGCCTCATGCTCCTGTCACGAGTCGGTCAATCAACCTCGTTACCCGATCGGGTCTTCAACTGCAAGACATGTAACAAGGAGTTCAAGTCATTCCAAGCTCTAGGCGGCCACCGCGCGAGCCACAAGCGGTTGAAAACAACCGATGGGGACAAGATGCAAACACCCCCTAAGCCCAAGACACACGAGTGCCCGGTTTGTGGGCTGGAGTTCGCGATCGGGCAGGCGTTGGGTGGGCATATGAGGCGACACCGTGATGGTGGTAGTGAGAAAAGCGATCGGGTTGAAAAGGTCGTGGAGAAGAGAGGTTTGTGTATGGATTTAAACTTGACGCCGTTAGAGAATGACTTGAAGTTGTGGAGTGGTGTTAAAACGGCTCTTGCTATGTAATGACGGCGTTTGTGGAAGTAATGAAATTGAAGTTGATGGCTTTGATCGCCGTTACTGGATATATTGTACATACATTGAGCAAATTTAATTTGAAATTTACGTATCATTTTGTTCTTTTACTTTTGTTTTATTTATTTATTATTTGTTTTACACTGCTTTCTACTTGTTTTGAACTAGTTTTTACAAAACTAAAAGTATATAATATTTTTTTTAGGTATAATGAATTTTAATAACCCCAACTTTCATCAATTAGCCAATAACACTCCCAACTTTCGATTTGAACACCAGCACTTCCAACTTCCAACTTATTGGTCAATAAGGTGTTGTTTGTTTTTTCTGCAGGAAAACCTCTTCTGCTGCAGGCCACATCTGCAGGCATCTGCAGGAGAAGAGGTGGACCAAATGTCTTTAGTCTGCAAGGAGAAGAGGGTTTGTTTTTTTTTTTTATATATAAAACCTCTTCACACACAAACACACACACAGATCTCTCTCTACTCTCTCTCTACCACCGCCATCTTCACCACCGCCACCACTTCACCACCGTCATCATCACCACCGCCACCGTCATCATCACCACCACTTCACCACCGTCATCATCACCACCGCCATCATCACCACCACTTCACCACCGGCATCATCATCACCGCCATCGATTTAGGGTTTCGGAGGTGGAGGTCGATTTGAGGGTTTTGTTTCTGATCGATTTGGGGTGTTTTGTTTGCCATCGATTAGGGTTTCGGAGGTGGAGGTCGATTTGGGGGTTTTGTTTCCGATCGAGCAGGGGTGGTGATGATGATGATGATGATGATGGTGGTGGTGGTGGCGGAGCAGGGGTGGAGGTGGAGGCGGAGGCGGAGCAGGGGTGGTGGTGGCGGAGCAGGGGTGGAGGTGGAGGTGGTGGTTGTGGCGGAGCAGGGGTGGTGGTGGCGGAGCAGGGGTGGAGGTGGAGGTGGAGGCGGAGCAGGGGTGGTGGTGGCGGAGCAGGGGTGGAGGTGGAGGTGGTGCCAAGAAGAGGTAAACCTCTGCTTGGAGAAGTTTTGGTCTCATCTCTTCCCCAAGAAAAGGTTGGGGAGAGGTAAAAAGCACTTCTTGAAAAAAAAAAAAAACAAACACTCTACAGCACCTAAACCTCTTCCCGCGTCTGCGCGGTGCAGACAGAAGAGGCCAGGAAGCTCTTCTTCCAAAAAACAAACACCACCTTACACTCCTTAACTAACTGAACCCTAACCCAGTTAGTTTTTACTGATGTGACATCTGATTTGGCCCTTTTTGCTGATGTGGCACATGATGTGTCATTTTTTTATGACGTGGCAACTGATGTGGCAACTAACATGACATTTTTATGACATGGCAGTTGATGTGGCAGCTGGCATGACATTTTTGATGACATGGCAACTGATATCAACTAACTGGGTTACGGTTCAGTTAGTTAGGGAGTGTTATCGGCCAATAAGTTGAAAGTTGGGAGTGTTGGTGTACAAATTAAAGGTTAAGAGTGTTATTGGCCAATTGATGAAAGTTATGGTTATTTAAATTCAATATCCCTATTTTTTAAAGATTTGCGTTAAAAGAGTTGAATGAAATTTACACCAATAGTTATAAGATGTTAAAATAATGTTGCACTTAAAAAACATACGTGCATAAACACTAGACAATGAAGTATCACCGATGAGTGAGTATTTATCCTGAGGTGCAGCTTTCTTGTGGCTCGGGAGAGCCCTGCTATTTTTCGCTCGTAATGTTAATTTTATCAAAACTTTCTGAAATATTTTTTTGTAGGGTAAAATATTGGATTTTTAACAGTCCAATCCCCGCTGATTTGTTTTTTGAAAGTCAGGGCGTCACTGATTTTTCATTCAAACTTCGTCTCTGTATTGAACAATGAGATAGTATTGATTGATAGACTGAATCCCTGAGTTATTTTCGATTTGACTATCAAAAGTTTATGGCAAAATCCCAGTAAAAAAGAAAACGAAATTAAAATGTTACAGTTGGTAATTCTGTGGGTATTTACCATCTGATTACCAAAAAAACCATCCCTTAGGGTATACGGGTCGATGCGGGGAACAATGCGGGGAGGGTTTTTGCCGCACGGGGGTTGTGCCGCCAACAAGGTTTTGAGCGCGGTGAAGATTTTTGCGGTGAGTTGTTGCCGCATGCGGTGAAGTTTTTGGAGAGTGGATAAAGGTAGGGCCCACTAGTATTCAACCAATCATGCCTTTTATTTTATTTTATTTTTTTAAAATGGCTTGAATGAAACCACCACTTGTGTTTTTGGGCAAAAATGGTGTATAAAAGAGGAATTGACATAGCACGTCATGATTGGATGGGTGAAAATTTCCTCCCATCTCATAAGGGGTGCACCCCCTTCACCCTTAAAAATCTACCTTATACATGATTTATGCATACAACACAATTTTATAAAGCATATAGAACAAAACAAAAGTGAGTCATATTAGCTCAGTTAAAACTAACGTCCAAGTTGGACATGGTATAGTTTGTAATTAATATATTCGAGTTATCTTTCAAGCTTGAGCTTAAGACAAGTTTAAACTTAATGTGATTAAAAACAGTTAAACCTCGGTTAATTTTAACGTATGCAAGTCGAATAGTCACGTATAGTGACGAACCTATGTTTTTCAATTTAGGTATGTACGTTATGATTAATTTTTTATATATTCTTTAAAGTCAAAGCTTACTTCTACCATGTATCTACACCAATTAAATAAATAACTTTTATTACCTAGATTTAAACCTAGAGTCATCATCATACTCATTAAATCCTACCAATAGCAAAACTAAGATATGGTATGAGAAGGGTAAGATATATAAACAACCTTACCTCTACCCCGTAGAGATAGAGAGACTGCTTCCGGTGAGACCCCCAGCTCGATTTTAGTTTTGTATTTAGCCTTGAACCTAAGGCACATAACACTCAAACAATCGGGACAAAGACCGATTGGTGCATGTATCCCGTGTATTTCAGCTATCAACGCCGTCACATGATGCATGATTAACCATTCGTCGTTTTTAATGTTATTTTCACGAAATTAGTAAATTAACGTTAAAGTTGGTACCATTTCACTTTTGCCCCAGACCGTCCTCACACATATACATTATAGGTACACACCACAAGCGCCAAGCGGGTGTTCGTTGACAATATTAGGATTAAATGTATTTTCATTTTTTCCTTTATTTTTTTTATTTTACAACCCTAAAGTTATTGGCATGTGTTCGTTCATGAACGGGTGCTTTTATTGCGTCTACATACACTTAATTCATATGTAATATCGTTAGTGTGTCGTCTATAGAATATTAATTTAATGCTTCCAAATATGGACTTGTTGATTGTTTGAATTTTCAAGAGATAAATGATCGAAAACGATTGTCTCATTTGACCTTCTTGAAGTTTAATATTCCGGTATTTGTATAGCCATGGTTTCATCCAGTCAACTTTTCTAGATGGCAATCAGTTTGGTAATGGAACTAGAAATTTTTCTCATCCTTTTTTACATTGGACACTACCAACAACATATAAAGGTGTCGGATTTTAAGAAAACGATGATATTAGATTCCTCTTTTGACAAAAGATTCGTTAAATTTGGGCACTCTAGTTCTGCCTAAGGATGCTAAACGAGTAGTGTGCGCGAGTAGGTGGGTCAAAGCCGAAAATTTAACACGTACCTGAAAGTCGTCACACGTATGAAGGCGCAAAGCACACGTGTGTTTGTGAACCGACACGGACACATATTTTTTACTTACTAATACTATGAAATTCTAAATTTACATCTTATTTTACTTTTGTAAGCAATGTTTATACTATGCTGATATATTAATAGAATTTCATTTTGACACAAGAATCTAAGTTATTATATGAAACACATTCTAAAAATAGTAAAAGAATAAAGAAAGGGATTAGTAAGTCAACCTGCAAACTCCTCTGGTTAGATCGTGGGGTATGGTGGGGCGGGGGTTTGGGACATGGGTTGACACGTGAAGATTACAACAAAAAAAAAAAAAAAAAAAAACCTCAAGCGTTAGGTAGATTTCGAAAATGACGAGCTTGTCAAACGGCTTCCGCTCCTTGCCCCGGAACTCGATGTTGGCCACCGCCACCCGGTCTTCGTGACTTATATCACCGTCCGGGACGCTGTCGTAGTAGGCTTTAAAACGATCGAGCTTCGGTCGTAGCTCGCGCCATTTGTGTTGGCACGCGTTTAAATTGTGCCGGTCGTTTCCCACGTTGTGCCGGTAGCTAGCGAAAGCTTCCGGCCAGTAACGGGTCTCACCGGGTTGGCGGCCCTTCATTGCGTCCACGACGCTCGTGACAAGGGCTAGCTCTTCCTCGTGCGTCCAAGAGGCCATCGATCAAGTGTGTGTGGGTAGCGGTTCGGGGGAGGTGGAGTGACTTGGGTTGGGGTAGCGATGGGGACAGGGGGTGGGGTTGGGGGTTTTATAGCGAGTTGGCTGAACCGTTTGGCTTGGCCAAACGGTTATATTTTGAAATTTAAATGTAGCCGCTATGACCTAGCCAACAAGCGAATAAGAGCCGGCCACGTAGGACCGCTAGGCATGCCCAACGCCCGGGCTGAAACTCCCGCCCAAGGGGCCACGCCCAAACCCAAGCTCACCCGGGGTGGTGACTTGGGCGTTTTTACCCAACCCACGCCCCATACCCCATAGTCTTAACACAAACATAGCCTGTTTAATTAAACAAGTTTGTGAATTCGACACGAAACTCACCCAAACCCATGCAAGGTTAAATCCAAATTCACGAAATTCATGTTATATTCTTATCGTGTCAGAAATTCACTCCGTATCAAAATCATATTATTGCTTCGTTTGAAAATTCATAACTGCCATCAAATTTAGTTACTAAACCAGTTGAAATGAAGACAAATTGGATAGAAGTTAATTAATGAGTTGTGAGTGTAGCCTGTAATTAAAGAATAATTAAAGTCAAATTATCAAGCTGTTGAATTAATCACTTTGATCTGTTTATTATCAAGAGCATATTATTGTTTTTTCTAGATTGTTTTTCTAGGCTGTTGTGACTGAACTCTTCCTTTTCTCACGTGCTTTAAATCACAGTGATTTTGTTTGGAAGAAAAAAGAAAACAATATTATTATAGATAATAAGGGAATTGGCCTGTAATAATCTCAGCTAGACCTTATTGGCCATTAGTAATCCCACCTCAGAATATTTCCCCCACTAGTCCCACCTTTCACATATTTTTCCTACAATGATCCCCCGTTAAAAAACTTAACGGAGTTAAGCTTTTTTTCCATATTACAAACAAATTTTTTAGGGCTTTTGATCAGAACGATGATACGAATCCATTGATGTAAAACTTACTATGAAATGGTGCTCCAAGTGACTTGATTTTGGTTAACTGGAAATTTAAACACCTGAATTGAAGCACCGTTTTTATCGTTTGGAGCACCGTTTTGAGGCAAGTTTTATATCAATGGACTTGTATCGTCGTTCTAATCAAAAACTCTAAAAATCTGTTTGTAATTTGGAAAAAAGCTTAACTCTGTTAAATTTTTTAACGGGGGACCATTGTAGGAAAAATAGGTGAAAGGTGGGACTGGTGGGGGGAATATTCTGAGGTGGGATTATTAATGGCCAATAAGGTCTAGGTGAGATTATTACAGGCTAATATCCCTAGATAATATAAGATGAACAAATTTACAACACCTACATTTTCCCTTGTCAGCGGGAATAGTGATGTTGGGTGGTTGGCCAAAAGTGACGGCCACCTTTTTTTTTTTTAATATAATAGTGACAGTAATTTATAGGTCTTGTCAAATTACAATTGTATCCTAAGTTTAAAATTACGATTATGTCCCCGGTTCAAACTAAAATTTGTCTTTTGCCTTTACCTAAATTTATGCTTTTTCTCTCAGTAAAAAAATACGTTTTTGGCCCAGTTCAAAATAAAATTATTCTTTTTGCCCCAGCTAAACTACGATTTTATCCTCAGTTTAAAATTACGAGTTCACCCCCTGTTCAAAATAAAACTTTGGTTGGCGGGAATAGTTGTGTTATGTGGTTGGCCAAAAGTGGCGGCCACTTTCGTTTTTTTCCATATAATAGTTATTTATAGGTACTGCCAAATTACAATTTTATCCTAAGTTTAAAATTATGATTTTGTCTCCGGTTCAAATTAAAATTTTGGTTTTGCCCCCTCCTAAGTTTAAAATTATGATTTTGTCTCCGGTTCAAATTAAAATTTTGGTTTTGCCCCTGCTTAAATTTACGCTTTTGTCCTCAGTTAAAAAATACGTTTTTGCCCCAAATTCAAATAAACTTATGGTTTTGCCCCTAGCTAGAGTCCTGCCAAATTACGATTTGGTTCCCGGTTTAAAATTACGATTTGGCCCCCAGTTCAAAATAAAACTTTGGTTTTGCCCCAAGCTAAAAATTATGATTTCGCCCGCAGTTAAAAAATAAGATTTTGCCCCCAATTCAAAATAAAAAATTAGTTTTGCTCTCGGTTAAAAATATTATTTTACCTCCATTATAAAATTATGATTTGACCTCAGCTAAAATATTGCAATCTTGCCATCGTTTTTTTTTTTTTTTGGTAAAACCATTGTAGTGTTTTATTTTACTTGGTTGAGTCAATTTTGTTTTATTCGTGCGAAACAGCTGCCTAGCACTCGCTAATTGGTCCTGACAAATTATTCTTTTGCCCCCAACTCTAAATTACACGCTTGCCATCGTTTTAGTTATTTTTTTATCATAACTATGATAGTGTTTTTCTTTATTTGGTTAACTTGATGTATCTTTTTTTATATCGTGTTATAAGTAGCATGTATACCTAACCGACATAAAGGCGTACATGTTATTAAACTATGAAATATTCGGTTTAGCGCCCCGCAACGTGGGCGACGCATAACTCTAGTTGAAATACAAGAACATTGAATATCTAGAGAATAATATACCTTAATTCATGACAAAATGATAATTAAAATACTTGAAATATAGGGATAATTGTAGATTTTTTGACAAAAATTATTAATATCACAAATTTCATTCTTAATTTTATTTTTTATGTGTACTCGACTAGCCTTTGGCCTTCGGTCAAAAATTATTAATAATCACATATTTCATTCTAAATTCTATTTTTATGTGTACTCGACTAGCCTTTGGCCTTCAGTCCCAAAGAAAATTCACAACCAGATCAACTCACGGTCAAATCCTTCAAACATATCACACTTTGTCATCAAATAAGTTAAACGTAACAAAATGGAAACCAACTCATATGGCTGGAGGACACTTAGCTACCACAAGAACATCCATTATGAAGATCTTGGACGAAGAATCTTCAGAGATTAGGATATTTGCAAGGAGGCAACAACTTTCTTCTCTCACCAATATTCTAGCGAGATGTGTAACGTTCTGTATTTCGTACTTTCTGTTTTTAGAAACTTGTCTTCGTACTTGATTTCAATCCTTGTAATCTGAGACAATTGATTATAATGGAAAAATCATATTTTATATCAATCATGTTAAACTTATACTTGTACATAATACAATCAATCACCAAATATGCGTTTCTTGGCAAAAGTGAACCATACTTTAAGTTTTATATTCGCTTCGAGTGTGATCATACGTGTTTCATACTTATATACACCTTAAATACCCAAAAACATGCTTAATTATGAGGTTTTAGCACAAAATGATGGAATTATCAAACTCTAGGAGTCAAACCGCAAATTCGGAAAAGTTTCTTCAAATTCTGCACATTCGTATGACCATGCACTTGACATGCATGACCATGCGAGCTGTGATTCCGCATGACCATGCACCTGATCCGCATAACCAGGAAGGTCTGTTTGCCCAGCTACCAGGGGCGTACCCACATGTATTTTAAGGTGGGCGGGCGCACTCCTTGAAAAAATAAAATTTAGTGCTAAATTCCTAGTAAAATCCCGATTGCATCCCTTGAAAATTTTCGTTCGCACCCCTTGGAATTTTCGACTGCACCCTTAGGAAAAAAAATCTTATGAATTTGTAAAAAAATTACGTAAACACTGATTTTTTTATATACAACCTAATTAACTTTTCACTTAACTAATTAACTTTCATTTAACCCAATTAAATTTCTCTTAACCTTAAACCCAATAAACACACCATAACTCAAGTCCAACCCAATCTAATAATCTAATTTGAACTAAAATATAATAACCCAACCCACCGCAATTTCAGCCACCAAACTCACGAAAACAGCATCTTATCACTATTTTCGGGTATGGTTCGATTATTTTTTTGTTTACTTGTTTTATTTGGATTTTTAGGAGAAATACAATTGTTAAAAAAGTTTGAAATTTTAGTTGTTTTGTTGTTTTTTGAAACTTTAGTTGGTTGATTTTGTTGTTTTAGTTAAAGTTTAGTATGTTTAAATGGTTAGTTAGAAGGAATCAACAACTAAAACTAGGGCTTGATTTTAAAGTTGAAAATTATGAAGTTTGGTGATGATTGTTTAAGTGTTTAGTGTTGAAATTAGTTGTATATGTTATATAGAGAAAGACTTGCTTAGAAAAAGTAGTTCTAGATGTTTTGATAGATTTCAAAAAATGAAAACCCGTAGAGCAACATTTTAAATATGTTTGTAACGACGTTTGACATGTTTTTGATAATTATATAAATTTTAGCTTGATATTCTTTTGTGTTACATGACCCGACCCGATATGAACTGAATTTTTTTATATACCTAGGGGTCTAAAATCTTTAAAAATATTTCGCACCCCCATGAAAAAATTCCTGGGTCCGCCACTGCCAGCTACGGCTTTTAATGTTTCCACCCACTTTTTCAACCTCCAACCACCTAACATTTAATTTGACCTAACGCACTTTTTCTACTTATAAATTTCCTTCCTCCACACCTCCCAAACACTTTACACTCTCTCAAATCACTCACAAATCCTCTCAAATCTTCAAAATCTCCAAGTGCTGGCAGATTGTATCAAGGTTCAAAACAGTGAGTTATGAACGGGTTTTTTTTTTTTTTTTCATCTTTTCTTCTTTCAATCTACTTGCTTTAGGAGTGTATTCACAAGTTTACCATAGTAAATTAAGTTGGAACATCACCATTTTGAAGCCCAAAGTTGGATTTAAAATTTCTTTTTATGTTAAACTTTTCAAAACATTGTTCATCCTGCTTTATTTCTTAAACATCTGAAAGTGGCGACAAATCCCAATGTTGGGATAGGTTGGATTGATGAATATTATAGAAATGATTGGTGTTTAGCTCACTTTCTAAGTAACCAAAACAACTTCCATGTAACAAAGTGAACAAGACTACACCAAGTCCCCAAACCCTATCCATGTTTGGAGTGCACTTGCCTAGTCAAGTCACTTGGTTGTTTAGGTGAATTAGTTATTTATTTACTTGTATTTACATTCTTATACTTATGTTTCATGACCATCAGAATCATCCATGGGATGATTTGTGCATTGGTGAACAAAAGAGTTAATGGATTCATTCAACCCATACATGACCATACTTGATAATCTATGACTTAGACTTAGGCTATAACTATATACATACAAAAATATATGTAATAATCAATATAAAACCGAACCATGATAGCAACCAATACAAGGTTGACTATAATGTATTAAGGTGGAATTCTATTTAAGTGTTGAACTCCATACTTTAGACTTCCAATGAGTGTAAAAATCATAAAGAACATCAATCACTATGGTTTCCAAATAAGTGTTCTAAGAAGATAGATTTTTGTGTAATTTCATATTGTTAGAATTTCCGAATGCATTCCATCATCGAATCCATAAATTCACACACCTTTGTTTATCCTTTTAGGATAACCTCGGTGTTCCATCCTTCGAATCAATAAAGACTAATTTTGTGGAAAGCATTTGCAAACCGTGAGTATACCTGACCCTCTTTCGTTTTAAACCACTTTTGGGTGTAACATATATAATCTATTAAATTCACAAAACACACACAATCAATCTTATACAAACACTCAATACATTAAAAACATGATACTTGTTATACTTGATGTTTATACATGCTAGAATACATTCGTGCAACATATTTGTCATTAACTTCGCGAGTCTACCTTCACATGTATAGCGCTATAGGGGTAGCACACTGCCCGTTTTGGGGTCATTGTTAAGTAATCATTCTTTACAGTCATATTCATTGCGATGATAAAATTACGCTAGTGAACACTTTGGTTTGACATGTAGTTTTTGCATGCTAGTATGATATCTAACTTAGTATACAAATTGACATGTTGGATTTGAGACTTTATACGTATGCTATATAAATTGAGCTTGTATGCTCACCGACGTTTTTGTGTTGACATGTATTTAATACATGTTGCAGGAAATTGATGAGGATATTCGGAAAATCTACTTAGGGTGGACTAGAACGCACCCAAACTTTACTTTATGTATTTCTTTTTGTTAGCCATGTTAAGTTGCAAATTGTTGTAATTTCCTTTCAAGAAAGTGGTCGGTGGCGGCGACGGCAGGTGGTGGCGGAAGGTGGCGACGGTGGGTGGTGGCAGCGGTGGTCGGTGGCCAGTGGTAGTGCTGGTGTTTGGTGGCGGAGGGTGGTGGCGGTGGTCAATGGCGTTCGGTTGTCGACGGTTGGTGGTGGCAACGGGAGGCTATTTGGTGGAGGTGGTGGGAGGTGTTGGTTACGAAGGTTAGAGAGGAAATGGAATGGAAAAAAAAAACAAAGAGTGTAGATGAAATTAATTTAAGGGAATGAAATGTCATATGTTACGGATGATTCATTGATTTCATTACCTTGACCAATCAAATATTTTTTTTTCAATAATAGTCAATTTCATTCCGCCTCTTATTACCGCATACCAAACACTACCTTATGATTGTAACACATCTATAAGTTATTATTTTCTTAAATAGATTTTGAAACACAAACGATTGTCGATCTCTCTACCGATAAAACATGTCTTCTAACAACAATTATAACATAATATTTCATCTTGAAACACAAACTCTAACAACAATTATAACATAATATTTCATCTTGAAACACAAACTAAATGTGAGAAAAAATTTGTAAAAAAAAAAAAAAAAAACATAAAGCATCCTGCAACAAGAAGAAAAAGGAATCCAGTATTTGAAACCTATGTTTCGCACACTAACACAAAAGTTTAAAAAAAAATGGCAGATAAGTTGAAAAATACAAACACCCCACCCCCAATATGATGATATCATCACAATTAGTTTTCAGTTTAAGAACCGCAGCAAGCGGATTTCTGTGCAGCTTGACCGCTCCCAGTTGCTCCGTCTGCTTGATTGATCTTAATTGTTGTTGGCTGCAAGTAATACAAACAAAAGGAAAGAAAAAAAAAATTTATATACAGCTGCATCAAAAAGGTCGGCGGGTTGGGTTGTCTTATGGGTTAAAACAGGTCGTTTTAGTAGGGTGTGGGTCGGAATAGATTGACCCAAAAATACTTTTTTATCCGTTTTTATAGACGGATAAAAAAATAGTTTCACAATATCATATCTACCATTACGCGATTATCAAATACCGGATATATCATAATAGTCCATTTCATGGTAAATTAAAAAAACGAGTTAATTAAGAGCTTTCATTATGAATCATCTGAGCGCATAATGTTCTATTCGTATATTCAGTTATATGAGGATTTTATAAGTAACTAAATTTATTAACTATTAAATGCGTATTATATTTTTAGTCTTCTAAAAGGGTAAATATGATATTAGGAACTTGTGAAGTGTATGTATGAAAGCACACCTTCAAAATGGTTAAATCGATAATGTACTTAATTATTAAGACTACTAAAACGATAACAATTTAGAAGGTTATATAAACTACGACATTTACAAAATAAACTATTATTTACCTCAGCCTTGGTATCGGTATCTGAAAGCCTTTGTTTGATATCCTTTGCAATTGAAAAGAAAACTTGCTCCACATTTAGATTGGTTTTCGCACTCTGCACAAAATGTTATTAACATATATAATAGTCAATTTTTCTTCATTTAAAACATATAATCGGGACCTTAAATAATGCACATGATGGGCAATTTACTTACGGTTTCAAAGAATTTGATGCCATATTCATCGGCGAGTGCTTGCCCCTTTGCAGTAGGTACAGCCTATCAATAAATGATGGTAATGTGTCAAATCTTACATTTTCAAAAGCACAGATGACAGCACTGAGGTTTAAAAACTAAAAAAATGAATAAAATAATAGAATACCCGTTTGCTTTCATCCATATCAGCCTTGTTTCCCACCAAGATCTTGTTAACATTGTCAGAAGCATGTTGTTCGATGTTACGAATCCAGTTTCTTATGTCTGACCAAAAAAAAAGACGGGGAATAACCAAATAATGAGATCACCGAACCAAATCACGTTTAAGACGTTATTTATAACTTAAATGAGTAAAATGTCATTTTGTCTGAGGTTTGGGCAGTTTTGCGACCTTCGTCCAAAGGTTTGTTTTTTCTGCATTTGAATCAAAAAGGTTTATACGCCTCGTTTGCGGTATGCGCATATAATGTATATATGTGCGGGCGCTCGTGAAAATAACGTTAATAGAGGGGGATGGTTAATCATGCATCATGTGGTGGCGTTGATAGCCGAAAGACAAGGGAGTACATGCACTAATCGGCCTTTGTCTTAATTGCTGCCGAGTGTTATGTGCCTTATTTCCAAGGCTTGATGCAAAACTACTATCGAGCCGGGGGTCTCACTGGAAGCAGCCTCTCTATTCCTACAGGGTAGAGGTAAGGCTGTCTACATCTTACCCTCCTCAGACCCTACCTTAGCTTTGCTATTAGTGGGATTTACCGAGTATGATGATGATGATGAATCAAAAAGGTTTAAAATCTTACCATTTTCATCCGGATCGTTAACTCCATCCAATTTTCTCTGTTTAATCAGGGGTATTTTCATCTTTTTTGTTAACTTCAAGGGCAATTCGGTCTAACTGGGTAATTTAAATGCTTGTACATAAAGTGAAAAAGACACGAATTGCCCATTAAGTTAACAAAAAAGATGAAAATACACGACTTAACGGAGAAAAATGGATGGAGTTAACGATCTGGATGAAAATAGCAAGATTTCAAACCTTTTGGATCCAGATGCGGAAAAACAAACATTTGGACGAAAGTCACAAAACTGGACAAACCTCTAGGACGAAATGGCATTTTACAATGTCACCATTACAATGACCGATAACATCAAAAATTATAAACCTACTAAAATATAGCATCGAAAATACCCGGTACAATGTTTTTTAGTCAATAAAAAAAAGAAGAAAAATGAAGGATTAAAGAGACAAAGAAACTAAACGTAGAGGGAAGAAAACCTTACTGTTGAAAGATGACTCGTCTGTAACATCATATACCAACAAAATACCCATGGCTCCTCTGTAGTAAGCTAAAGTTTTCAAGAAAATAGTGTGTGATTAAATACTACTTTTATAATAAACACAAAATCAAAAATTAAGGTTAATTTTTAGCTATGCAGTTAATATCGGTGATTTATTGATTATGGGCCCCATGTAAAATATCGGTGTCAAATATCGATCAGAATATCGGTACTGATATTATCGGCGATATTGACCGATATATCACCGATTTTCCCGATACCAGTACCTTTCTTCTTAGTTCTACCATTCGTCTTTCTTCTTATTGCTGCTATTAGTGTTTTAAGTGTTAATGATTCATTGTTGGTGTTTCAAGTCTTAATCAGTTCCTACTTGCCACAATTGTTAGTGTTTAGCAAGTTGCAAAAGGTTAATTTGTTAATGATAGGAGAGTATACTTAATTGTTAGTGTTAAATTGCTATATATATAAATTCTGCACGATATTAAAATTACCGATATCCCACCGCGATAACCTATATCTCAAATATCGATCCTTAACCGATACCCAATTTTTTACCGCATTAACTGCATAGATATTCAAAATTTATCCGTATGTAATATACCAACAAAAGATATAAAACATACCAGTTGTAATTGTCCGGAACCGTTCCTGACCAGCTGTATCCCAAATTTGTAGTTTGATACGTTTTCCATCAAGCTCGATGGTTCTTATCTTGAAATCAATACTGTAATTACCAATTATTGTCTTTACAATGTCAAAACTAATTGGAAAAAAAATGTATTTCCGGTGACGATGTAGAAAATATTAGATTAACATTCACTCACCCAATGGTAGTGATAAAACTAGTAGTGAAAGAACCATCTGAAAAACGCAAAAGAAGGCAACTCTTGCCCACACCTGCAAAGAAATCGTATTGTATGTTTGTGAAACCCTAGCTTTAATGGTGATTGCCTTATGGCATGCTGTAAGTTGAACGTAAGTTAAAAGATGCGAAAGGTTAACAATATCAGAAGTAGAGTCATACATGGTGATGCATTAATGTTTATCTATATATGTTACTCAATTTTGGTTGATGAAGATTTTATCATATCTCTTTTGTCGTTTAGCACGTTTACTATAAGACAAATATCAGCTTGTTATTCTTGCACCTCAGCTACATAAATGCTGAAATATGTTTGCATTTTGCAATGCTCATAACAAAGTTTATATTTTGTAAGGATGTTTCAAAACTAAAGAACTCGCTCTCGTTTCTAAAATGGAATATCAAAGTTAACAACAGGATATGATGTAAAGGCATCAAAACAATTGGCGTATAACTTGTATTGCAAACATCTGTGAAATGTGGAGCTTGTCGTCAAGCATTTAGTAGATGGTATTCAAAATTTCATTCCATTTTTCATATGGTAATATGCTAGAGGTGCCATAGTTATCGATAGCGAATAGCGACAAATAGCGACAACGTACCTATATGCTACGTAGCGATAGCGATGAAATAGCGCCCGCTATTTCGTGTTTAGCGATAAGGTAGTAAAAAATTTAAGAAATAAAATATAGCTATCTACATAACTTTTTTTTATATATAACGTTAGTTTTATACTTTTTATGTATAAATTTATAAGTTTAAGGACCAAATGTAAGCTAGTGAAAATAGGGGGGGTTAAATGTTAAAATACACAAATTAATTTTACACTTTTATGTAAATTTTTACAAGTTTTAATTACTAAATGTAACCTAATGAAAGATAGAGGGGTTAAATATTAAAATCCATAAACTTATTTAAACCCTAAAAAGACACAAAAACACAGCAGCCGCTCTTCTCTTCTTCTTCTTCATAGTTTCCAGCAAGTTTCCCCAGCGACAGAAATTGCAGGTTTCCGGCCGGAGCAACAAAAACAAAAACGCAGCCGCTCTTCTCTTCTTCTTCATAGTTTCCAGCAAGTTTCCGGCAGAAATTGCAGGTTTCCGGCCGGAAGTCTTCGTCGGAATCCGATATTTTCACGCTATTCAGCGCTATTCAGCATATAGCGACCATGTCTCGCCTCGCCACGCTATTCGCGATAGCGGTCGCTATGGCCGCTATCGATAACTATGAGAGGTGCTCAGAGTGACCAATTTTTTTGGTACATATTATTCAACCATTTTAAATTTCAATGAAGTGTAGGACTCACTCTTTTAACATCATTTTCATATCAATTCCGTGTAAAATTATGAACGACAGATGATAGTATCTTTCAATATTTCTATTTCCACAATTTCTCATAAACTAACTAGAAAATAAAACTAACATTTAACGTTCCACATTCATTATAACATACCAAAAAAGGAAACAACGTCAACACAAACACAACACGCTCTCAATATTCCTAACGCTCCCAATGTTCCAAACGCTCTCCCACAACACGCAATCACGGATATTATTCATAATCACTATCTTTTGCTGAAGAATCAGCCACAGGTTCAAAGATTAAAAATAGGCGCCAACGTTCCAAATTCACCATACTCATACCAATAGAAAGCAACAATGTTAACGTGGCACGCTCTCAACGTTCCCCACGCTCTCCCGCAACACGCAATCACACATATGACATACCATTCATAATCACTAACTTTCCCTGAACAATCAGTCACTGGTTCAAACATTAACAACAGGCATGTTGACTCACAACAAGCACATTCATCAAACTAAACACTCCATTATCTTCACAAAAACAGTAAAAAACACAATCAAACACAACTTCAACCTATATGGCTAGATCCGTACCAAAACCACAATCCAAATCCCTAACACATCTAGAAACTCATCAACATCATAATTCATCAACACTTACCGCTATCGCCGATCAAAAGGAGCTTAATCAGGTAATCATAATCTGCTCGTGCACGTGCAGGAGGAGCAGCCATCGAATAATATTCAAAATCGATCGAACAAAAAGCCTTAAAAACTCCGTTCGTAAATAAATATCCACAAACTTACACCTGCACAACAATCAAAATCAAAATCACACGTTCAACAAACGAATTTAACATAATTTCGCAAACACACACCAGATCACAAGTACGCAACAGATCGGCCATTAACTATTCAAAATCGATCGAATAAAAAGCCCTAAAAACACATGCGATTCAATCAGAATCTAAATCAACAGTTCAATACACGAATTTAAACTAATTTTGTAACAGATCGGCCATTGAAGATGAAGAAGAGGGAGAAAGCGGTACCATTAACAGGAGGAACAATACGCACCCTGGGATGATGGTGCGCTAAGATGCGCCACTTTTGATGTTCCTTATTAGGTGATTTGATTGTGTTTTGTTAGTGGTGCGCAGGTTACTACTACCGGCGTAAATTAGCGGAAATGGGAGGGGGGTGAACGAATGAGTGTTGACGCACATAAAGATTGTTACAGGTGGACAGTTGTCGGTTTGTGAAGGGGCGGACCAGGGTAAGAACGGTGTGCCAGCGGTGTAGGGAGATAAAAGTTCTTGGTGATGACCTGGGAGATGTTGATTGGATATTATTTTATGTAAACAATTTGTATGGATTGTCCATGCATAGTGGGTGTCTTCTCCCCAAACACGCCACCGCTCCCAACCGGGGGGTGGGATTTAAAAAAAAAAACCCTTCTGACGTGTTTTAAATCACGTTTTAAACAATTTTGTTTGGCCAATAGCATTTAATCTTTCTTTTTTTAGTCTAATAGCTTTTTTTTTTGTTGGTTTTTTTATTTTTGTTTAAATCTTTACACCCTTGTTTTGAATCACGATTTGAACAATTTTGTTCTTCCTTTTTTCAGTCCAATAGCTTTTTTTGTTGGTTTTTTTATTTTTTTTTAAATCTTTACACCCTTTAACATAATGTCCACATCCCCACTACATCCATTGTAGAAAAACGCCCAATAATGGCCCTTGCTGACTGTACTGTCACATGGCGGAAAACGCCCAAGGGTGGGGGCATTATCACCCTTATCACTACGCATGGTCTAATGCGACTATACTCTTCTCTTTTCGGTACGTATTCGAGTTTTGGGGACAAAACCTTTTTAAGGGGGTGGACTTGTAACACCATGAAATTAATTTAAGAGAAAAATGCCCGGATAGTCCCTGTGGTTTCACCTTTTTTCACCTATAGTCCCTATCTTTCTAAAACTACTTGAATAGTCCCCAAGGTTTTCCGTTTTGTTCTCGGATAGTCCCTGGGTCTAACTTCAGTTTGTTTTCTCTGTTAAGTGGGTGTTAAGAGGGTGTGAAATGACAAAAATACCCTTTTCTTAAAAGGCCAAACCACTGGGACTATCCGAGCATTTTTCTCTTTTTCTCCTATCCCCCTCTTCTTCTGATCCAGCGACATCTCTGTCCAATCCATTTTGACTAGAACTAAATTAACCTAATCTCTCAAATCACAATCAAACCTCAATATCCACAACAATTCGTCAACAAACCACAAATACAATACGATTTAACTTCTAATTCTCTAGTAACTAACCTTCTGATTCAATTTTTCGCCAAAACCTTTCGAATCAAACCGCAACAACAAACTGAACATAATCAGTTCGCAAACAAATCACATCCGATTCAGTTTTTCAACAAAACATTTCGAATCAAACCGCAAAATAGTGATTTTTTAGGTTAAAAATCAGCATAAATCGTTGCCAAATCGTGGAGAATCTGAGCTAGCAGGAAGCTCGTCGTCGTCTTCGTTATTCATGGCCCGGAATGATGACATCGTTAACTCTTGCGGATTTTCATTCCGTAGCAGTGGTGGGTCATCAAATGCGACTATCGACCAGGAGACGAGAGAATCGAAAGAGCAGAAGTTCTTCGTTCTTCGGGCTCGGGCAGGAGACTGAAACCAGTCCTGTTGTAAGCGTATCGGACCAGGAGACGAGAGAATCGAAAGAGCAGAAGTCGGTTGAGGTGAAAAGGGGAGGCGGGTCTCGAACTCAAACCTAACCAACCACCGCCATCATCGCTTGTCACCGCCGATCGCCGCCGCGTATGGTGGCCGGCACCTCCTTCCTCTCTGATCGAGCCGCCACCCGACACCATCCCTACGCCGTCGACGCCCTTTCTCCAACTCTGTTCTCTCTCCCTGCAGGTCCGATATCTCTTTGTCTCACGTGTCTTGTCGCCGGAACATAATTCAGGTCCGCCGCCGCTCACGGCGGAGCTCCCATCGGCTCGCCGATCGAACCCGAGAAGAGAGAGGGTGTAGAGTTGTCGGTTGCCGTGGGGGGGGGTGTTTGTTGTCGCCTGATCTTGAACGAGAAGGAGAAGAAGGGGTGTTGTGGTCTGTTGTCTTATGGAACTAGGGTTTTCATATGTAGAAGTGAGGGAGATGGGTGGTGGGGTTTTATAAATGAAGAAGATGCCCGGATAGTCCCTATGGTTTGGCCTTTTAAGGAAAGGGTATTTTTGTCATTTCACATCATTTTAACAGAGAAAACAAACTGAAGTTAGACCCAGAGACTATCCGAGAACAAAACGGAAAACCTTGGGGACTATTCAAGTAGTTTTAGAAAGATAGGGACTATAGGTGAAAAAAGGTGAAACCACAGGGACTATCCGGGCATTTTTCTCTTAATTTAATGTATATTATCAAGATATACGGATAAATATGTGTTTTATTAGAGTTAATTGCCCGGATGGTCCCTATGGTTTACGTTTTTTCACGTTTAGTCCCCACCTTTTGAAAATAGCAGGTATGATCCCTATGGTTTGTCATTTTGTTACTCTGATAGTCCCCTGACATTTACTCAGGGTACTATCCGAGTAACAAAATGACAAACCATAGGAAGCATACCTGTTATTTCCAAACTAATTGACATCTACTCAGTGGACTATCCGAGTAACAAAATAACAAACCATAGTTGGCATACCTGCTACTTTCAAAAGGTGAGGACTAAACGTGAAACCACAGGGACCATCCGGGCAATTAACTCGTTTTATTATTATTTAAAGTGAAATAACTAAGGGTAAATAACCTAGTTAGTATTTAGTAAATTCAAGAAAGAACAATGGATGGTAAACTATCTATTGTTAAGTAAAACAAACTTGGGAGACCAAAAGGGAAAACTTGGAAACTAAATATAATAAAAAGAAAAATATTTCACACACACACATAAGCATGTATGTGTGCGTGTATATAGATAGAGAATTGGGGGTGAACTTGTGTTCATTAAACCACCAAGAAATCCCCTAATCCAACTAATATTGGAGGTGTCCTTGATGCATGTTTAGTGATTTTGAGTGTTCTACATCATTTAATTATAAAGTATGTCAAAAATTGTAGTTTGGTGATATTATGATTGTAGATGAACTCCCATGATTTCAATCCATGTATGGAATTCAGGAACTTGGGGTAAGATTTGAGATGTATACATGTCTAGGAACAAACCCTTGATGAAAATTAGTGATCGAATGCTATGATTTAAGTGTTTAAATTGTTGATGCATATTTTGTGGACACGACTCGGTTCGGTTCAACTCAGCTCAGTTCGACTTGGTTTCGACTTGAAGACACGAAGATCAAGACAAAGCTGCTTGTGTCTGTACTTTGTCTGTAATGTGTCATGATACAAAACGATGTCTTGTGTTTAGATTTGTTTATATGTGCGTTCGATGTAAGTTTGACCAGTCAACCATCCTCCGGTTTGACTTGGCCAAACAGTTAGCACATTGGTTGAAACATGCTGGTGTCGAAGGATGTCATCGAAGGATGGTTTGTATCCTTCGATGACCTCGAAAGATGATGTCTTTCGATAGATGCAGATGGACCTCGAAGGATATCATCCTTCGAGGTATGTATGGATCTTTCGGTAGCATTCTGGTCGATAGATGATCCTTCGACCAGACTTCCGTATCCTTCGAGCATGTTAGCTGTTACGGGTATAAATACCCAAGTAGTGTGTTGTGTTCATTAGAGACATTGGGGACACTTGTGAGAGACACCATAGGAGAACACTCTGCTGAAATCACACACACACACACGAGAGAGAGTTTACGGAATACATCTGTAAACATTGAGCTTGTAAACGGAACCTTTCATACGCATTAATACAAGTGGTGTTAATCGTTGAACTTTGTGTGTCGTGCTTTTGCGTGTTCTAACTCGGTTTGCATGCTAGCTTGGATTCCGCACTCGCTAGTGTGTTAATACAACAAGGATAAGGTTTGACCTCGTCACGAAGAGGGACCTACAAGTGGTATCAGAGCCTTGGCTCTTTTCCTTGTTAAAACCGAGTGTTTTCGGGTGTGTTTCGAGATTTAGAAGTTTATCTTTTCTGGAAATTTTATGTTTTAAAAACTTCGAAAATCATTGCATGTTGCTGAAAGTTGTTATAAAAACCGGTTTATTCTTCATTTTCACATTGTTAAAAGTTGGTTTTTATTGAAGTTTCGGCCAAAACTCGTGTTCGGAAGTGTCGGTTTTCTGGAAAATTCAAATTTTCCGGGTTTGTTCTTGGTATCTTCATCAAACATTCAAGTGTTCTTCAAAACTTTTATGTATTTTGATCTTGTTTGACTATTTTCGAAAGTTGCTTGCATTGGGAAGGTACCCAGATCTGTTTTGGCAGAAAAGAAGGGTCTGAACATACCTTCTGCAGAAAGTTGTGCACCAACCCGTCACCTTTCTCACCAACCTGTCAACTTTGTGTCAGTTGTGTCAGTTGCAATCGAAGGATATCTTTCGACATCGAAAGATCATCTTACGATCAAGGAAGGCTCGATAGATAATCATCTTTCGACCCATCATTCGAAGTCAGAGACCTATCTTTCGACCAAGGGAATCTATTCGAAAGATAGTTATTCGAAAGATAAGGACATATACTCGAAAGATAAGGATCTGTCAAACTGTGAATCTTTCGAGTTAGTGAATCTTTCGAAACCATTGTTCGAGACTCAACAGGGATCTTTCGAACACTGTTGATCCTTCGAACAAGTGTCTGTCTTTCGAACCTGTGTGCATCTTTCGATCCTAATCTGTTTAAGCTTAACAGTTTGTGTTTTTTTTCAGGACTTTCGATCAAGGATCCTTCGGCTGTTTGATTATCATTCGAAATTTTAATATAGTTTGTGAAAATTAATTTTTTTTAAAATCAATTTTCACTTAATATATTAATTTTTTTATAAAATGGGAACAAACGGTGAATGGTGGACTCAATTGACCTCGACTTCACAATCATCAGTTAAACAACCTGAGCCAGAGTTCGACAAAACTGCATGGATGCGAGCTTGTGCCCCACCTCAAGCTGCAATGATAACTGCAAATCAATGGGCATTGGTCACAAATCAAAACAGCAGCATTCAATCTATGATGCAGAACGACAGTGAAACTGGTACAAGCACAAAACCGCCAAAGTTGAATCACATCAATGATTGGGGATGGTGGAAAGAAAGGCTGAAAACTTATGTTCAGGGGCAAGGTCAAGATCTATGGATGTGCTTCTTCACCGCATTTGAAAATGAGTTGGAAGTTGCAGGATCTAATCCACAAACTTACAGCACTTTGTCTGATGAAGATAAGAAGAAAATTGAGTTAGAAAAGAAGGCATTCATGATTCTCACACAAGCTCTTCACAAAGACATTTACCACCAGTTTGTTTACTGCACGACAACTAAAAGCTTGTGGGATATGCTCACGTTACGATGTGAAGGAAATGCTCAATCAAGAAAGATCAAGCAAGATTTACTGAAGAAAGAGTTTGAAGGATTCACGTGTATGGAGAATGAGACTTTAGGAGAGTTGTCTACAAGGTTCCATCACTTGATGAGCGAGATGTTTGCTTTTAAAGTCAATGCCACTCCACAAGAAATAGTGAAGAGATTTGCTGATAGCTTACCAGCAAAGTGGAGCAGTTATCTTGAAATTCTCAAAGAAACTGGTGTTTTAGACACAATCACCATTTATGATTTAATTCAAAAATTGGAGAACAAGGATGTAGAAGAAAAACTGAAGGCAAAGAGAACACTCACTCCTCAAAGTCCAGAAATGTACTTTGGGATTGCAGGAGGCATCAGTGGAGAAAAACCAGCTTCTCAACACGCGAAGCTTCAAACAGCTTTCGTCTCAAACACTGGTCCATCAACAACAGAACAGTTTGATCCTTCAGCATACTTGATGTATCCAAGACCAGATGTGAAACCGACAGCTCCTCAGCAGCAACAACCGCAACAGCAAGGGTTTTATGGAAGCTCTTCAAACATTCATGCCACTTCCAATCCAAACACTGTCAGATTAGACACTTCAAATTTTTCCAAAGTCAGTGTTGAAATAGCCAAGGAGCATATGGAGATGTTGAATACCTTGGTTAGTGCTTATTGTGGATTGATCGCAGGTCAGATTGGGAATATCAATCTAACCAATGAAGATTATCAGCAAGTGGATAGAGATGAGTTTGAAATGATGGATATTAAATGGGCTCTTGCTAGTGCCATTCGAAGAGCGAAGGAGTTTATGGGAAGAACGGGGAGAACCAACTTGGAAAGCAAGAAAGACACCAAGTATGGGTTCGACAAGCAAGCTGTAACATGCTTTAACTGTGGTGAACGTGGTCATTTCAAAAGGGAATGCACAAGACCAGCTCAGCATGGAAACCAAAACCCCTTCAGAAATCAAGGCAACCAGCAGAACCAAAACAGGAACAATGTTCGTACGTTGATACCTGTTAACAACCAAGGCCAAGCAGGGTCGTCAAATGCCAACCGGGGACTCGTGGTTCAAATAGATGAAGGTTGTGATTGGTCGCTTCAGCTGGGTGAAGGAGGAAATGGTGGAACAGCATGTTATGCTAAAGTGACTGAGAAGGTGGTAGAACCCGCGTCTGCTGGTGAATCTTCAGAAGATGAAGATAGTTCGGGTTATAATGGGAGCACAGATGGGGAATCACTTGATGCTGATGATTTATCAAGTGATGCTTTAGATTTGAAGGTTGATGAACTCTTGGCTGAAGCTGAAGTATTATGCAAGAAGAGATCTATTCTATGCCAGAAATCCGCTGGAACTTCCGAGAAGCTTGCTAAGTTCTTCTCTGAAGATGGATCTTTTTCTTTCCATTCAGCCTTTACGGCTAATGTCGACAGTTCATCAGGCCAGGTAAGTGTCGATGAACCCACTGTAGTTAACTGTGAAAATTGTGATAGTTTAAAGGTTAAATATGCTGAACAGGAAAGTAAATTTGAAGTCACACACAAACACAATCAAGAATTGATTGTAGATCTTTCCAAAGCAACTGAAGCTAACTTGTTTTTAACCAGAAATGAAAAGGAGTTTAAGGCAACAATTGCGTCTCTAAAACATGATGTTTCTGAATTACAAAGGGCTGTTTTGAGAAAACAAAATGTTAACAATGATTTAATTGACACAATTGAAAAGCAAATGGTTGAGTTAGCAACAGCTAGATGTGAATGTGAGACAATCAAGCAGAAATTGGAAAGCTATTCCAATTCCCGCTATGTTTTGGATCACATTATTGATGTTCAGAAGAAAAAGGGGGATAGGAAGGGTAATGGATTCAAATCATGTCCTCCCCCTATGAATCACAATTACTCCAAATCGCCTGATGTTGAGGATATGCCCCGTTTTGAACCTACAGTGCCACTCAATCTAGATGATTTTGCAGCAGGCCTCGGGTTCACAACTGGTACATCATCCTCAGGTCAAACAGAATCTGAATCTGAGAATGTGACAGATTCATCATGTGTTAAGGAACAGAGTCCTCCCACTGTTGAGGATACTGACTCTTCGGATGATGAATCTGACTCATCGGATGATGAATCTATAAAAATTGTGAACAAACAGTCTAACTCGGTTACAGCAGATATTCCAATAGAGAATCACATCTTGTGTGATCCACCAGTGGAACCGAGTAAGACTGAGATGTCAAAAGGAATGGAGTCCCTTGTTTCTAGTTGTGAAGGGAATAACTTGTTGTATACGCTCAAAGGAGATGACAAAATCTACTCTAACAAAGATTTCCCAATTAAAAATGTAAATCAAGATTTAATTGAGCAAATTTTTGAAGGATGTATTGAAAAGTTTTTGGGAAACAAAAGTGGCAAAGTCACCGTCACTCAATGTGATCCAATTCCGTGTGAACAAGTTAGAAAACAATACGGAAACCAAAAACAATCAACTGAGCGAAAACAACAAGTTAATTCCGAAAAAGGGAAGGTACAGGGGAAGAAAGCTCAGAACAAGAATGTTCAAGCACCTAAAGTTCAGCAGCAAAAGGTGCAAAACAAAAGAGCCCCCGTTAAGAAAAGAGAACAGAAGGTGAACTTTGTTGGATCAAAGGGTACAGATAAACTGGAAACATTTCAGGATAAATCTAACCTTGATTTTATAAAACAAGTTAGAATTTTAAAACGAAATGAACAGAATAATTACACCCAACACACCAACGGATGTGATTTAGGTCCTAGCACGTCTAGATCACAAAGTTCATGGTCTGGTTCTTCGTCTGCTAATCAACAGGTTTCTCCGAGGTTTGTAGAGCGGAGAATGTGCTTTGAGTGTGGCACAATTGGGCATATCGTAAGATACTGCCCATACCTGCAAAGGTTGAAGGCAAAAACAAGTGCTCCCCAAGAAACCAATTACCAAAAACGATCATTTTCCCCGAAACAAGACCCACATGTCTTGAAAGAAAAGGAAAAGAAGTTGAAACAAAAGAATCAAAAGGTAATTGAAAAGGCCTTAAAATCAGAGGTCAAAGAAGAAAAACCTGTTCAAGCAAAACCTAAAACTGTAAAACCAGTAAATGCTAAAGCAATTAATGCTGATACTGGTAAAGAACAAACAGCTTGGAAACAAAAACAGGTAATTCAGTCAGGGGGAGCACCACAGGTTCTTTTTCCTAATCATCGAGTGATTGAAATCACTTACCTTGATGATCAAGGACGACCCAAGTCCACAAAGGCTTGGGTCCCCCTCTCCGTCTAATCTTTGAATGAGTGTGTAGGATATTCCAGGAGGAACTATCGATAGTCATAAGATTGTTGATAGTGGAGTGTCCATGCACAAAATAGGCGACAGAAGAAATTGTTGCCTGTGATGGAGAGAAGAAAAGGAAAAAGAGAAACAGAAGTGCATGTTGAAAGAGTTTGAAAAGCTTCGACAAAATGAAAATCATTTCAAAAATGTGAATGTTCAAGGCCTTGATCGGGTCCCCGGGATAGATTCAAATCAAAATGTATGCACCTGCAGCACGTCTGAAGTTCACAATCGACAAGATGAACGTGCAGTGTACATTTCTTCGTGGTGTGATTGAAGAAAATGTGTTTGTTGAACAAACCAACCAGGTGTGCGGACGCCTTGGCATGGGTTGAACAACCGCACACTACTTCTCAAGAGAAAGACAAAGACCTTCGCTGGTGCAATGTCGAAGACCAGCCGGAAACAAAGGTTTTTGATCTTGTTGCTGTCAAGAGATTTCAGTAGCTACAAATCGACCTTGAAATCCACACCGGGTGGATATCCAGTTTGGGAGAGCACTCAGTTTCCTGTCAATGCACGAAGCAGTTGAAGGATACGGTTTTAAAATTCTAATCTCTCCTTTTACTTGTCGATTATTAAGCTGCTTTGTGAATTATTATCTCGTACAGCACTCTTTGGCCAGACAATGCTGTCATGGTCCGCACCGCAAACCGACATGCCAACTGAATTTTCCAAAATTCGCTAAATCATTTCTGATTATAACTTAATTTTGGTAAACGGCATTGAGGTAAAACATGAGTTAACCAACATCGGAAAATCATTTTTGTAAATATCTTAGTGTTTTTTAAATTTATCTTAGTTTGTTGATTTTAGGGGGAGTAATTCCAATATTTGAAAATCCAAAAACATTGAAAAATTTCAAAAACACAAAAACAATAGAAAAGCAAAAATGAGTTTCCTGGCGAGAAAAAGAGAAAATGATAGTACATCAGTGGTCTGTCTAAACCTCTTTAAACCTAAAATGAAAAACGATAAGCAGCTCTATATAAGATGTATCGGTAGGCTCACAATCATTTTAAAGTGTGCAGGGTGATATAAACTTAATTCGACTGAAGACTGGGTGGGAACCATTCATTGGCATATGGTCTTAGTACCGAAATTTCGTTTGAGAGATTGCCGAGGTTCTGAGATATTCGGTCTTTATGCTGCTTATCATCTGGGTATCATGGTTGTATCTTTTACCGAAAAATAACGGGGACGCAAGTCTAGATCTTCCATGATACTATACATACGTGTACATATTGCATACGACCTCAATAAGTGATCAACAATCACATGTCCAATCAAATAAGTGATAATATATCACAAATTCTTTCCGGGAGTCAAGTTCGTCTCTCTGCTGTACGAAAGTACTGACCTGTTCACGGACTTGCTCCTGTGCCCTCATGCATCGAAAATCAAGTTCCTCATCAATAAGTGATTATATCACATAGGGCTTGTTTTTCAAATCAAAATAAGTGAGAATCTCACATCATATACGGTCAAACAGATGATAATCGGTATACTCACCGGTAAGATGAACCCTCGTGCATACCTTGATACGGGAATGTGTCGTGATGTGGATGAACACCGGTCGGTAAGTATAAATCATACCTTAACGTATCCCCTCGCCATGATTACAAATGATAAGTTGAGTTTATGTGGACAACAATACCGATAATCGTTATAGGATGCTTATCTTAATGTTAACTAAACAAACAACAAGAGTGTTTTGACCTGACCGTACACTGATATGATTCTATTACCCTCGAAACTCGCAAAAGTATGTCTGTAAATATTTATTTACTGTTTTTTCAGTTTATGTATCTTTGTATATATTTATTGTTTTCCGTCTTTATATTTGAAAAATGAAAAATTACAAAAAGATTTTAGGTGTGTTTTAGTATAAACTTTATAAAATCCAAAAAGATTTTTCTTCTAGTTTATTTTTGATTGACTGGTGTTGGAACTCGAGTCTATCCTACCCAAAATCCTGATCGTAAGCTGAAAACAATTGCATCTTCATAAACTGTCGAAGTTAACAAGTGTTGAAAGTTAAAGGATTAAAATTGAATATTTTTCTAAACTTTCAAAATGTTGTCGGTTGGTGTTTGATTGAGATTTTATCTCATATGTGTCGTTTGTTTACATGTTAACTATATTCCAAGCGGTTGTTCTCATTATGCGTTTAGCTTTCTTGCATGTGCAGATGCTAAAGGCGAGGAGAACATGGTCGATGACAAGCTTGGAATGAAGACACGAAGTGGAGGCACTCAAGTGATGAAAATGATCGAGTTGCCGCTGACCCTTCATCAACACCACAAGGATCTGAAGAATTGACAAGTCAAAAATTCACGAGCATGACTCAATGGAGAGTTCAATCTAAGGGGGAGTTTATTGGCACACTTCCTAAATGAAAAAGGGGAGTTTGTTGATACACTTTCTACTTACGACGCGTGAAGACTTTGAAGATCCTTCGACGTGGAAGACATCGAAGTTGAATCTCTTGAATAGCGTTGAACCTCACGAGTAGCGTCCAAGGGGGAGTTTGTTGATGCATATTTTGTGGACACGACTCGGTTCGGTTCAACTCAGCTCAGTTCGACTTGGTTTCGACTTGAAGACACGAAGATCAAGACAAAGCTGCTTGTGTCTGTACTTTGTCTGTAATGTGTCATGATACAAAACGATGTCTTGTGTTTAGATTTGTTTATATGTGCGTTCGATGTAAGTTTGACCAGTCAACCATCCTCCGGTTTGACTTGGCCAAACAGTTAGCACATTGGTTGAAACATGCTGGTGTCGAAGGATGTCATCGAAGGATGGTTTGTATCCTTCGATGACCTCGAAAGATGATGTCTTTCGATAGATGCAGATGGACCTCGAAGGATATCATCCTTCGAGGTATGTATGGATCTTTCGGTAGCATTCTGGTCGATAGATGATCCTTCGACCAGACTTCCGTATCCTTCGAGCATGTTAGCTGTTACGGGTATAAATACCCAAGTAGTGTGTTGTGTTCATTAGAGACATTGGGGACACTTGTGAGAGACACCATAGGAGAACACTCTGCTGAAATCACACACACACACACGAGAGAGAGTTTACGGAATACATCTGTAAACATTGAGCTTGTAAACGGAACCTTTCATACGCATTAATACAAGTGGTGTTAATCGTTGAACTTTGTGTGTCGTGCTTTTGCGTGTTCTAACTCGGTTTGCATGCTAGCTTGGATTCCGCACTCGCTAGTGTGTTAATACAACAAGGATAAGGTTTGACCTCGTCACGAAGAGGGACCTACATAAATGATTAACAATGCTTATGTTAAGTGGGTTTTGATAAATATGATGAACACATGAATTGTGATGATGAATTTGATGCATTTGATGATAATATATTGAATTCTAGATGTTAATTGAACATGCTAGACATAGTGACTTGATAAGATGTGAATACATGGATGATAGTCGAATCATAGACTTGATAGAAGTTAGAGTAGAATTCATGCCCACAAGGTGTTTGATGTAATGTCTGGGTGAATATAAATTGTTGAAAGGTATGAAGGATCATGTAATTGAGATTTTGACAAATTGCGTAACATAAATTGTCCTGCGAGTTCTAAATGATAAATCGGATTGAACTCTATAGGCAACTTGGGTGAAGCATCAAGTGGTTAAGCAGGGGTGGATGCGCGCTTGAAAGGAAAGGCTTAAGGTATGTGGCTTCGTAGTTATTTTGATTAAATAGTTTTGAAGATGTTGATTTATATTGTGACACTCTTGAAGTCTGGTTCGTTCATAAGTGATGGATTTTCACGAACGGACCAGATGAATAAATAAAAAGGATAATGAGTTTGGTTGTTCATGTAGGACCGGGTTTGGGGACCGAAACCGTGATTCGTGTGATTATATTCAAAGACGGAAGAGATTAGCAATGATAAACAAACAACTTTGTATTAATCCGGTAGTAAAACATTACAAATCGGCCCGATTACATGATAACCGAACTAATACCAAAGGAGTATACATTCCGGGAGAGATCAAGTGGTGATCTCTCCCTGGGTGAGGTCTCAAACCTCCTCTCACTCTCTTATGTTGCAAATGACCAAGTGTTGGTTTTTATACCCAACACAGGTTGTATGGTCGAAGGATCTAACTGACTGATCGATAGATCATCTGTCGATCATCCAGCTATCGAAAGATACACATATACCTCGAAGGATGACATATCCTTCGAGGTCCATCTTCATCCTTCGATGGATATCTTTCGAGCTCATCGAAGGATATACACAATCCTTCGATGCCTTATCCTTCGACACCAAACATTATACAACCATAATTTGTCTAGCAAACACACACGGTCAAACGAATAACCCTCTCGTTTGACCACTTCAAACGAGCGGGTCTATACACGTTCGATAGACCGTTTCACTAACTATTACAAATTCAGCGTAAAATAATAACTAATCTATTCGACAAGCATCGGACACAAAATCTGCATCAACAAATTCCCCCTTGTCCGTTGCTGTCGAATGCTGAAAATGCAACTGCAATCGATCTTCAGTCAAGTATTCATCTTCTCTGTGTTAACAAATTCCCCCTTGACCGATGATCCAGGTAAGTAGTATCTTGACGCTCCTTGTAAAATATTTCCCCCTTAAAGTACGCGTATCCGTGTTGGGTGTTGTGCAATTTCCTCAATTGACCGATCTTCCGCTGATCTTCCAATACTCCAACCGGCATTTAATAAGGGTTCCAATCTTTAAGAACTGCATCAAGTCTTGATCTTGTCATAAGAACTCTATTTCATACAAGCATACTACATTGATAGAGATTTCTGGTGAACTGTCTTCTGTAAACCGTCTTTGTGGAATCGACCAAGTAATGCACTTTAATCTTCAGCATCAACACTCAGGAAAGTCAGCTAGACCAAGTGTATCCCTTGCAAGCTCAACCAGCATGCTTAGTTGAACTACATCCAGATCTCATTGTCTCGCCTTTGTGAAGTTGACCACGTAATGCACTACGGATCTTCAGCATCAGTACTCAGGAAGTCAGCTTGACCAAGTACATCGTTTGCAAACTCAATGAATTGAGTTACCCCCAGATCCCTGTAAAATCCCAAAGAAACATCAAACCCAAAACCGAATCCTGCAGGTCTTCAGCCTTGAACTATCAGCTTCCATAAAGATTCCCCAGGTCTTCAGTGAACAGCGCTTTTGTAACTACTGTAGACTTTAGAAACCTGTATTTTTCCGTGCAAAACCCTTCACGCTGGCTGGAGAATTAATTAAAATCCTCAAATATGTGTATGTGCAAAACATTCCACGCCGAACCGTTTGTATCACCGGAAAATCACAAACTCTACCACCTGTGATTGCGTTTAGAAATTTACCGAAGAAATTCAACATTTGATCCCCCTATTTCTTTGGTAAGATCTCTAAACCTTAACAGATTCTTTCCACTTCAAAGAAACTGTCGTCAAATGTTCACCAATTCCCTCCACTAAGCGGAACTGTCGTCAATCTTTATTAAATGTTCTCGGTTCCGAAAAATCACGAAAACGACTTTCTTCTTTGCATATTCTAGTTGAATAAGAACGTCCCCTAGTACCCCGTAGGATCCGACTTGTATCCCTCCAAAGACTTTGTGAACTCGTTAGGACCGGTGTTGACATTCTAGGTTCATTCATTCGTTACCAAATGCGAGAATATGACAATAAACAAAAAGGATTTCTTCGTTGCATATTCTAGTTGATAAAGCAATATCGCCTAGTACCCCATCGGATCCGACTTGTATCCCTCCAAAGACTTTGTGAACTCGTTAGGACCGGTGTTGGCGTTCAAGGTTCATACGTTCGTCTTCAAATGCGAGAATATGACAATAAACAAAATGCTTTCGAACATTTACGAATAACCGGTAACAATCATAAACATTGACGTGCGGAAGTGAACATACCATTCCGTTTTTGGCCCATAATAGTCGCGTCACCATTTTTTACATTTGCATCGGTAACCGTGACTACCCCACATTTTTCAAGATATCATCATCATTTTTTTTTTTTTTTTTTTTTTTTTAACAACATGCCGCATCATCCCGCGCGATTCAAATCAACTCCGCGAATACCCGACCCCCACTTTGCAACTCACGAGTAGAAACTTTCTAATACTTTTGTGAGGCCCACTAATGACAATTGTTGTTTAACAATTCTTTTAGGAGTCCACTAACAGTAGAGTGGATGACAAAATGGTGAGTGCCACGAAGACTTTGATCCAAATTGCTTGTTAAAGAAGCCCAAATGCCACTTCATTATATCCAACATTAGTGGGCCTATTTGTCTCGCACAAGTGAGCCCAAACAGAAAAGAATATCTGCCAAAAAAAAAAAAAATTCCTGACATAACCCTTGTACAGCTTTCACCATATATTCCAAAAGTCAATAACCCTAAAATATTCAGCCGACATATTGTGTCTCTCTCCTCCATACACACCCAGAAAAGTCAAACACCCCTTAATTATCATCATCTTCATCCACTGCCCTCTTCCAAACATCTTCAACAATCATGAACCCCAAATAAAAATCCCAGTCGTCTCCTTCTTCTTGTTCAATCGAACAATCAGCAGCAACAACATCTTCATCGGAGATTCAAAATCAAACAACAATCAGCAGCCGATATCATCTATTCTGTGTTTCTCCTTTGCGATAACTAGCACCAAAAAAAAAAATAATAAGTGCAGCCACTGTACATCATCATCCTCCTCGATGAACAAGTAACAGCACCCATCTTCTTCCTTCTGCGATACCAACATCCAAAATTGCAAAATCCCCAAATTCTCCTCCTTCATCGATTACCCAGCAACATACATCAGCAGCCTTCATCTTCTTCTAAAATACATAAACAAGTCGAAAGATATCCTTCGAGCTGATCAGATCTGGATCCTTCGAAGTTGTTGGGACTGATCATCTTTCGAAGTTGTTTGGAACTGATCATCTTTCGAACTGATCATCTTTCGAACTGATATATGCTGGTTGTTTGGAACTGATCATCTTTCGAAGTTGTTGAGGGTTCCCACAAATATCTGGTATCTTTCGATCCAGAGTATCATCTTTCGAATCTTCAAGCAGAGTATCATCTTTCGAATCTTCAAGCAGCCACCAAGAACATCAAGAACACAGCCACTGTTCTTATGCAGATCTTTGACGAAAACATTGTATTTTTGATTTTTGATGATGATAACTTGTTTATTTAGGTGAAAAACATAAAACCCAACACTCGTTTCAGCACAGATCTGAATATTCGGGTCCAGATCTGAGTTTTTCTTGATTTTCACCTTTTTTTACATCTTGAACAAAAAGCACAAAAATCACAGATCTAGAGCACATGTGACTTAGTAAACGGTTAGATTTACTAAATCGGGCACCATGGCTCTGATACCAATTGTAGGACCGGGTTTGGGGACCGAAACCGTGATTCGTGTGATTATATTCAAAGACGGAAGAGATTAGCAATGATAAACAAACAACTTTGTATTAATCCGGTAGTAAAACATTACAAATCGGCCCGATTACATGATAACCGAACTAATACCAAAGGAGTATACATTCCGGGAGAGATCAAGT
This sequence comes from Helianthus tuberosus, assembly GCA_030545235.1. Classification (NCBI taxonomy): domain Eukaryota; kingdom Viridiplantae; phylum Streptophyta; class Magnoliopsida; order Asterales; family Asteraceae; genus Helianthus; species Helianthus tuberosus. The sequence continues at coordinate 93,923,649 of CM060411.1, forward strand.
GGTGATCTCTCCCTGGGTGAGGTCTCAAACCTCCTCTCACTCTCTTATGTTGCAAATGACCAAGTGTTGGTTTTTATACCCAACACAGGTTGTATGGTCGAAGGATCTAACTGACTGATCGATAGATCATCTGTCGATCATCCAGCTATCGAAAGATACACATATACCTCGAAGGATGACATATCCTTCGAGGTCCATCTTCATCCTTCGATGGATATCTTTCGAGCTCATCGAAGGATATACACAATCCTTCGATGCCTTATCCTTCGACACCAAACATTATACAACCATAATTTGTCTAGCAAACACACACGGTCAAACGAATAACCCTCTCGTTTGACCACTTCAAACGAGCGGGTCTATACACGTTCGATAGACCGTTTCACTAACTATTACAAATTCAGCGTAAAATAATAACTAATCTATTCGACAAGCATCGGACACAAAATCTGCATCAACAGTTCATAAGTGATGGATTTCACACGAATAAACCAAACGGGTCAAATAAAGAATGCATAATGTTCGGGTTATTCTTAAGTGATGGATTTCACACGAACAAACCAGACGGATCAAATCAAGGATGCATAAAGTTTGGTTGTTCATAAGTGATGGATTTCAAGTGAACAAACCAAATGGGTCAAATAAGCATAATCCGGGTAACGGGTACGCGGAACATGAAATAATGAGTCTGAGTTATGGGTGAAATAGTAAAGAATAGATTCGTGTCAAAAGATGTTCACCAAATAAACTAGATGCTTAAGTTTGATTAATGGGTAAAATAATTAAGCGCATGAACCAGAAATGGTAGCGCATATTATCAAAGACAATAATCTAAATCATAGATTTTTACTTAAACTTGTTGGTAATTGAATTACGATCATTTAGAAACAAATTTGAGGTAAAATGGATTAGTTTTGGTGAAGTTATGAAATTTTAAGTGTAACTTGGTTGAGCTGGGAATTTGCAGCTCCAGCTGCGAAATTCTCTGTGAAAAACCTTCCTCACCACCCGCGAGCCAAATGGACTAACTCCTTGAGGGCCGCGAGGAGGTTAATTTGCTGAAAAAAATTGGTTTTTCTAGTTTTTGGCAAACGGGTTCGTTTAGACACGTTCTAAACATCATATAACTAATGTTTTCAACTATTTTTGAATTCTAGGAAGTCGTCAAGATGTCTCGAATGAAGGTCAAGCTCCAAGAAGAACCGAATACAAAACTAAAGACCAAGTTTCGGTGTTTTGTTTAATTATCTTATGTAGTCAAACTTCGTTAACATAGTAAAGTTTTTGAATACTTATGAAGTTTTAACTAGATCGTTAAATGTATGGACATGTAGTTGCATTTTAAATATCTAAATGCGACCAAATTTTATTATACTTTTATGTTGAAAAATAGGGTCTTACAAAAGAAAGACAAAGGAAAAAGTGTGAGTGACATTCCAGTCATTCGTGCCTTTCACGACGTTTTTCCTGAAGACCTACCAGGTCCTCCTCCTCGCTCCGTTGACTTTCCTATTATTGAACGTTCACGAACGCAGTCAAATGAACGAGACCTTTGTTCGTGTTCGTTCGCTAAGCTAACCGAACGAATTTTTTTGTTCGTGTTCGTTCGTTAAGCTAATCGAACGAACATAAACGAACTTCCGCCAAACGATTCACGATTTATTCACTAAACGTTTGGTTCGTTTACAACCCTATTGGCAAGGTAGCTTATCGACTTGACTTGCCCAAAAGCTCAACAGTGTTCATCCAACGTTCCATGTCTCAAATATCAAGAAGTGCTTAGTCGACGAAGGACTTCACATTCCACTTGACGACATACGCATCGATGAGTTTATGCATTTCATCGAGAAACCAGTCCAAATCATAGATCGCGAGACAAAGAAACTTAGGTGAAGTCGTATTCCTATCGTCAACGTTCATTGGGAAGGAAAGAGTGGTGTTGAATTCACTTGGGAACTCGAAAGCGATATGAAGGCCAAGTACCCGCCTCTTTTTCCGAGTCTTCCTCTTGAATAAATTTTGGGATGAAATCTCCTAAAGTAGGGTAGACTATAACGTTCCGTGTTTTTATACTATCTATTTTTAGAAAGCTTGTATTCGTATTTCGTTTAAATCTTTGTAATCTTGAGACTTTGATCGTAATGGAAATACATTTTTACTCACACTTATTTATTTGTACATACATGATAGTTAATCAATCTCGAAAACGTGTATCACATACTGAAGAAATAGTGATCAGAATGACCGGAATCAATCAGATCAGGGGTTTAGTCTCTGCATAAAAAGGTTAATCCTCTCGCTGATTCGGTGGTTCCGCTGAGTTCCTTCTCCGGTGATCGCTGCAAAACAGAAAGCCGTTAGACTCTCCACGAGGAGAATGGGGGTTCTCTCCGTGACCACCCTCCGGCGTGAGAATAAGTACAGTGATCTCCATGAAGAAGAAGAAGTAGTAAAAGTGAAGTGAAGTAGCCTGTGAGATCATACCTGCAATAGCCTATTTATAATTGGTTTTTGGCTGAAAAATAGTCTGACAGAGATGGTAACAGAAAGTATTTTCCGTCGGCGGTTATTCCCTTTTCCGTCAATCACTAACGTCGCATCCATGCACACAGATTGTGAGTGTGATCGATGGCTGGGGAGATGCCACGTGGAAAGTGGTTTTGGGTAGACCCTTCTCCAAGTTGATGCCATCATCGTGATTTAGATGAGTGTCCAGGATTGTGCCACGTCATCTTTCAGTTGTAACCGAATGGTTATGCACGATGAGCATTTAAGGCTTCTAGAAGATCCACAACTGTAAACCGTTATGCCCTTGCCACGTGTCTATCTTGTTGTAACAGAAAAGATACTCTTGTTTAAGTCTTTGATTTCAGATGCGCGGAGAAGTTTAGGATTTTATCTTCAAGTCTAACTGTTCCCTTCGCGCGAGCCCGCGCAAGGGTGTTAGTTGAATGTTTATTTACCCCTTCTTCCTGCTCATGTTTATCGAAGACTGTTTCTTTCTCATCTTGTTTGGAACCACTGCGCAGCCGCGCGTGGTCTCGTTAAAGACGTTCTAGAAGTAAGGTTATGGAATGGTCTTATGTGCCTGCGTAAGGTTTTTGGGACCATACTCTTTTGTTATTGAACTCTTTCTTCCCAAATCCTGTTTAGGACCGTTGCGCAGCCGCGCAAGGTCCCTGTTCAAGATGTTTTGGGATAAGGTTGTGGTATGGTCCTATGCGCCTGCGCAAGGTTTTGGGACCATACCCCTTCACATACGAAACTAAATCATGATTTATGGTTATTTTATGCTTGGAATATTATACATACTCATTCATGCCATACACATGCTCATTCATGCCCTAAAATGCCCCAAAAACATTTAACATATTGAAGAAAGGCATAAACAAATAATCAACCAAACAACATAGTGACTTGATAAGATGTGAATACATGGATGATAGTCGAATCATAGACTTGATAGAAGTTAGAGTAGAATTCAAAGACAATAATGGGTAAAATAGTAGAGAATAGATTCGTGTCAAAAGATGTTCACCAAATAAACTAGATGCTTAAGTTTGATTAATGGGTAAAATAATTAAGCGCATAAACCAGAAATTGTAGCGCAGATTATCAAAGACAATAATCTAAATCATAGATTTGTACTTAAACTTGTTGGTAATTGAATTACGATCATTTAGAAACAAATTTGAGGTAAAACGGATTAGTTTTGGTGAAGTTATGAAATTTTAAGTGTAACTTGGTTGAGCTGGGAATTTGCAGCTCCAGCTGCGAAATTCTCTGTGAAAAACCTCTCCTCGCCACTGATGTATTGCAAAATACATCTCTTATTCGTGTACAGTTTGTATAGTTTTCAGTTATATTTAGTTCTGTTTTCATTAGAATGTGCATACTATTGATCAAATCGAGTTTTGCAGGTCTTGGTGCTTAAATTTGCTGAAAATGGAGTAAAAACGAGCCACAATACTGAAACAACAAGTCCCGGAACGAGTTGAAAAGAGTTAGAATAATTTTTGAGAATTTTGAGATGTTGAAGCTGATTGAAAAACGCAACAGTCTGTGAAATTGTTGCCGTCTCGTCACGCCACCAAGAACTCCTACAGCCGTTGCGCCCCGCCATGATTAAAATATGAATTTCTGACCATTTCAGCTGTCGCATTACGCGACCTTGAAGAAGGATACCCGTCGCGTGACGCGACGAGGTTAATTGGCGGTAATTATTTGCTGTTGACTAGGGTTTCGTATAAAAACCATGAAATCACAATTAAAACCCTAGTTATGAATTAAGAAGGCTATAGGCGATTTTGAGAGCAATCTTGGAGCAATTTTGAAGGTTTTGAAGCATAGGAATTATTGGTACGAGTTCGGGACGAAGAATTGAAGACTTGCTCGGGTTTTCCAATTCCTTGTTTGTTGATTTTTCTTTTGAAACTCGTTGTCATGAATTCTTACTTGAACACCTTTGATTTGTTTTCATTATTTGATATGCTTGGCTAATCTTTTAAGCCACCTAGACTATGATGAATGGATTAATATAAAGTTTGAACCTTTTTCGTTAATTGCATGTATTTTATGGGTTAATTGTGTTTAGTAAAGGTTTAGTTTATTGATTTGATGTATATGTGTACTTTAATTTGGTTTATTATTATCAATTGTTTCGTGTGAATCTAGGTGGTTGTATGCTACAGGATAGGTTTATGCTAGATCTTAGACTGTGTGTCTTTGACCTTTAGGGAGAATTGGCCAATAAACCCTAGAAGTGATAGTTAGTAATTTGCTAGGTTTTAGTATTCTACTAGTCCTTATAGCTGGAAGATGTGGGGCTATTGATAGGTCTTACCCGGCGAATTGCTTTAGACAGTCTTTGGAAATAGCCGTGCCTTAGTTGCCCCGTCAGTTTATTAGTCTATCAAGTCAAGTTAAGAAACCTAAACTACCCTAGATCTATAATTGTAAAAGAGTAGGTCAATATTAGGGTACTTGCACAATAATTAGATAACCGGAAGGAAGTCTAATAACCGGTAGGATTAACGGCCTAGGTAGTGCCATAAGTTTCACCTCGAGAAGGGTTGAGGGGCTTAGTTGGTGTCTTAATAGGTTTAGTATCACAAGATCCCGGTTCCATAAATCATGCAGTTAACTTAATTGGTAAATTCTTAAAATCAATCTAGGATTCTAGTCTAGGTGATTCTCGTCATCACATAAGAAAAAGTCTTCGCCTTATTTCATATTAGTTTAATTCAAGTTTAATAATTAGTTTAAATAGATTTCCTTAGATTTTCAGTAACCCCCCCCCCAAACAATTAAACAGTTTGAGTCGTGTCTGTCAGCGTCTGTTATAGTCTAGTTAACGTGATTAATAGAGTCTCGTGCTTCGATATCTGGACTTCCTTAGGTCATGCTACAGTGATCGGTACACTTGCCGATTGTGTGGTTTAGGTCGAGTCTAGATTTAAAGCTTTTTAGTGTCTAGATTAGAGAGTCTAATTTGGTTAATTTTAATAGTCTGTTTAGCACACATCAAGTTTTTGGCGCCGTTGCCGGGGACTCTTGGCAATCTCGTTCATTAGCTTTGATAGACTTTATTGACATATACGTGCTACGTGTTTTGTTTTGTTTTGTTTCGAGTCGTTTATTTTTATTTTGAGTCTTAGTGACTAGTGTTTGCTTTTCTCATATCTAGGTTTTTGCTTGTAGTGGATGCCACATCTACATTCGCTCGGACCGCCGCCAATGCCACCAGTCACAGAGTCATCATCTCGATTGGGCCAAGGCCCGCAGGTTAGTACTTCATCCTCTTCTCATTTTCCTAATTTCAATACCACTCTGTTACCCACCCCACCTTCATCACCACCACATTCACCTAAAACATCACCTAAGGTTTCTCCACCCGATAGCCCCACTTCTAGCACCTCTAGCGCCCCAAATCACCCAAACTTAGAGAAAATGGCCAATGCAAGATAGACCGTTGACCAACAAGCCACCCAAGGCTTCACTGCTCTTGCTTCACCCATTACCGTTCCACCCATAGTTAACGACAACTCATGGCAGATTCCATCTTATGCCATGCAAGCCATCACCAATAGCATCCAGTTCCACGGCCGCGAGGACGAGGACGCCCCTGCCCATATAAACCGTTTCTCCCGTATACTTGCTACTTTTAGCCTTCACGGATCCCCAAATGATGATACTTACTTGCAGTTTTTCCACTTTTCACTAGCCGGCCGTGCGGCTACTTGGTTGGATTCTCAGCCAACCGGTACTTTTACCACATGGGCGGGCCTCCGTCAAGCCTTTTTGAACAAATATTTCCCGCCCGCTAAAGCCTCACGTCTTCGTGATCAAATTCACTCCTTCCGCATGGAGCCCGACGAGCCCTATTACCTTGCTTGGGAGTGATTTCAAAACCTAGTTGCTCGATGCTCTCAGCATGGTCTTTCTGATTGGGCCCTTTGTGAAAAATTCTATAACGGTCTCACCCAAGAGACTCGTGATCATTTTGACACTAATGCGGGAGGTCATATGATGGGTATTCTTATTGTTGCCGAGTGTTTAGAGCGTTTCGAGGCATTTGCCCAATCTCAATCACAGTCGCGATCTGATCAGCGGTATCAAAGTGGCAATTCAAATACCACTACTAGTGCACCCGCGCGTGGGGTGAACCATGTCACTATGGACCCTAGTCTAGCCGCCGTATTAGAAAACGTGACTAGAGAGCTTAAGGAGATTAAGGCAAAGGTAGATAAGTGTGAGTTTTGCCGAGGGGGTCACGATACGAATGTGTATCCATTGCTAGTTGGTGAGGAGCAGGTCGATTTCGTAGGAGGGTGTTTAGGAAGAGGTCAACCTAGTGGGTTCAGTAATAATTTTAATTCGGGTTGGCGTAATAATAATAATAATTTTAATAATAATAATTTTCGCTCAAATGGCCCCCCTGGTTTCCAATTAGCTCAAAATCCAAATAGGGGTCAAGGTTCATTCTTTGGTGGGGGTTCGAATGGGCAGCTCAATAAGGGGTTCAATGGGCAGGTCAAGGATGGGGGGTCAAGTAGTCAGGTTCAACCAGTTTAGGGTCCAAGTTATGATCTAGGGGGTAGCCTAGAGAGAATGGAGGCAATGATGAGCCAATTAGTTGTTAAGGACCAAACCACCCAAAAGATACTTAATGAACATGACCTTATGCTTAAGAACCGCCAAGCCTCTTTCCAAGACCTTCAAAGGGTCATAGGTGACATGTCTAGGAAACTAGAGGAGAGATTACCCGGTCAGTTTGTGGGTAACACCCAACTGAAACCTAACGCCCATGCAAAAGCCATTACCACTCATAGTGGCAAAACTGTAGGGAACCCGAGAGTTGAGGAGAGAGTAGTAGAGGAAGATGAGGAGATTGTAGATGAAGAGATCGAGATGGAGGCTCCCGGCAAAGTGCAATCGAGGCTAAGCCCAGCAAGTACCGCACAGCCCGGTGAGTCTCAAGGTGAGAAGAGAGTAGAGAAACCACTCGTAGACATTAGACCTTCTCCAATCATAGACCATTCGCGTGTCCCGTTTCCTACACGTCTTAGGAACCAAAAGTACTCCAAAGAATACGGGCAATTCTTAGATATCTTCAAGTAGTTGAAGATTAATCTACCTTTCATTGAGGTACTTCAATCGATGCCCAAATACGCGAAATTCTTAAAGGACCTTCTTAGGAACAAGGGAAAATTAGGGGAGTTGTCGAATGTCCCATTGAATGGAGGGTGTTCCGCAGTCGTTCTAAATAAGCTTCCGGAAAAGCTTACCGATCCCGGTATTTTTACTATTCCATGTCTGTTCGGTAGTAACACCAACACTAGAGCCTTAGCCTACCTAGGTGCTAGCATCAATTTGATGCCCTTTTCTCTCTACGAGAAGCTAGATCTAGGCGAGCTTTCACCTACCCGTATGACATTATCCTTAGCCGATCGGTCCGTGAAATACCCGAGGGGTATAGTTGAGAATTTGCTTGTTAAGGTCGACAAGTTTGTTTTTCCCGCCGATTTTGTCATTCTCGATATGGAAGCGGATGAGGGAGTTCCTATCATACTTGGTCATCCGTTCTTGCGTACCGGTAAAGCCCTCATAGATGTTTACGATGGTAAGATAACACTTAGGGTCGGTGAGGAGAGAGTCACCTTTGAGATAGACCGTTCCATGAACCACCCGAGTGGTTCCAATGACTATAGTGGTCCTTGCCATTCCGTATATTTCTTGAACTCCTTCATCTCATGTGTCGACCATTGTTTAGAGTACATTAGTGGGGCCGACTTAGTGGTAGGAGAGAGAGTAGAGGAGGAGTTATTGAGGGTAGATGAAGTAGAAGTTGAGGGGACCCCTTTGTGTCGCAACCCCCGATCCCTTATCTGTCCCGGGAACGGGCGGACGCGAGCTCAGATTTTCGGTGGTATCAGTTTTGCATTAATTTAATTTGGCAGCAGAATTTACATCAGGACCGTAGTTAGGAAATGTTTATCAGAGTAAAACCACCATAATTGATATTAATAAACACATGGGCAAAACCCAAGTTTCTTATTACAATACATTTATAGGGACAAACCCTATTTTATTGAATTTAAAACATCGTTTATTAGGTAACTTTTATAGCCACATTTTTCCCAAGCCTTCAGTGCTCTCCAGCTGGCTTTTTACTAATTGGCTGTCACATTTTGTTACCTGAAACGCGTTTTAAAAACATTTGTCAGTCGGAAATACTGGTGAGTGAATCCCAGTTTAATCAAGAAACATTTTATCAATTAAAACAGTATTGAGAGCGATCACATTGTTTATGTCTACACAATTACTCCATTTAGTACTGTTAATCCACTGACTTGTGGGTCATATTACACATTGGCTAACTCATTGTCCAATGGTAACGTACTGTCATCCCCGACTTACTACTCACAGTGTAGTAAATTTTGTATACAAAACCCCAACATACCGGCAGTAATTGAAGAACTACAAAGACTCAATCACCGCTTAATCACGTTGTAAAACAATTAAGGTTTTGTAAAACATTCCAAAAAGGTTAACAAAAAGAGGATAAACTCACATTGCTATCTTAGACTTCGCGTAAGGGTTTCCTGGATATAATCTATAATTTATACAAATGTACATTGGTTAGTATCATAACCCTTTGAAAATATTAATGATACCCTCCCCGAGACGGCATTCCAACAACTACGTCGGGCAGAACCACGACAGTTGTTACGGAACCCTAAATCAATCGGGCAGCGTTTCTACTATGAAACTGGGGTTATAATACTTACAACGGAGCAGAACCTCGCTAATTAGGGGTATAATACCCGACTATAATAACTCTACTACTTCAGAAATTTGAGATTGAGAATGAATTGTGAGCGACGGAAAACGAAAACTGATGCGTTCTATTTATAGTGCTGAAATCTGGTTCCCAGGCGGCCCGCGTAAGGTAAGGCAAAGCCTTACGCGGCCCGCGTCAACACTCGGTCAATGTATAGCTTAGCTGGGTCAGCCTGTAGGTCTGTCACGATGTCGACACGTGTCGGCCTCTGGTGTCTTCGTGTTTGATGATCTTACACGGCCCGCGTAAGAGTTAAGGTGAGCTTACGCGGCCCGCCTTAACTTATAATTTCACCAGAGTCAAGGTTTAGCCTTGATACCTCCCGCGTGAGCTTGGGGTGAGGTCCTACGCGACCCGCCTCAACTCAATATCTATTGTTTTTAATTTATTTTATAAACTATAACGTATTTCGGGCTCGGTTTCTACATACGGGGTGTAATATAAGACATATTGGGATATTTTACAATATACTAGAGTGTTAGACATATTATGAGGGTGTCGGTTTTACCGAGGGTTGTTACACTTTGATTCCCGAAGCGTTAGCCGTTAGTGATGACACCACCCAACCCCCACCCTTAGAGCTTAAAGTCCTTCCATCTCATTTAGAATATGCTTTTCTAGGGGAGGGTTCCGAGCTACCCGTCATCATATCGTCGAATTTGGAAGAAGGAGAGAAGTTGAGGTTGTTGGAGGTGTTGAAGACCAACAAAGAGGCCATTGCATGGAGGTTGTCCGACATTAAGGGCATAAGCCCTTCTTATTGCACCCACCGGATACTCATGGAGGATGATTACAAGCCGGTGGTGCAACCCCAAAGGCGCCTCAACCCCAACATGCAAGATGTTGTGAAGAAGGAGGTTCTAAAACTCCTAGATGCTGGGATGATATATCCCATCTCTGATTCGCCATGGGTGAGTCCTACTCAGGTTGTCCTTAAGAAGGGAGGGATGACCATTGTCATGAATTTGAAGAACGAGCTTATCTCTTCTCGTACGGTCACGGGTTGGCGCGTGTGCATCGACTACCGAAAGTTGAATGATGCCACCCGAAAAGACCATTTCCCATTGCCCTTTATCGATCAGATACTGGAGCGTCTCGCGGGTCAACAATTTTATTGTTTTCTCGACGGTTTTTCCGGGTACTTCCAGATCCCAATCGCACTGGAGGATCAAGATAAGACCACCTTCACATGCCCCTATGGCACCTATGCGTACCGACGCATGCCATTTGGGCTGTGTAACGCTCCAGCTACCTTTCAGCGGTGCATGGTTGCCATATTTCACGATATGATTGAGAGTTCCATAGAGGTTTTCATAGATGATTTTTCGGTATATGGTAACTCCTTTGATGAGTGTTTGAAGAATCTCAAGAGGATGTTAAAGAGATATGTCGAGACGAAGCTTATGTTAATTGGGAGAAATGTCACTTCATGGTGACGGACGGTATTGTGTTAGGACACAAGATTTCAAGGGATGGTATAGAGGTAGATAGTGCGAAAATAGATACCATTAGTAGGTTACCTCCACCTACTAGTGTTAAGTCGATCCGGAGTTTTTTAGGTCATGCGGGCTTCTATAGACGCTTCATTAGGGATTTCTCAAAAATCAGTCGCCCCATGACCCGTCTTTTAGAGAAAGATGTTCCATTCGTCTTTGACGAGGAGTGTCTTAAGGCCTTCAACTTTTTGAAGGAACAGCTTGTGAGTACACCTATTCTTATCTCGCCCGACTGGAGCTTGCCGTTTGAGCTCATGTGCGATGCGAGTGACTATGCCGTTGGAGCGGTATTAGGACAAAGAAAGGATAAGCACTTCCACCCCATTTACTACGCGAGCAAAACGTTAAATGATGCTCAAGAGAACTACACTACCACGGAGAAAGAACTCTTAGCCGTAGTTTTTGCTTTCGACAAATTCCGCTCGTACCTCGTGCTATCTAAGACCATAGTTTTCACCGACCATTCCGCGTTGCGTTTTCTTTTTCAAAAGAAAGACGCTAAACCCCAACTCATTCGGTGGATTCTATTGCTTTCCGAGTTTGATATCGATATTAAAGATAAGAGAGGGGCCGAAAACGTGGCAGCCGATCATCTTTCGCGGTTAGAGGACCCTAGGCGAGAGGAGATTCGTGAGGAGGAGATAGGAGATACATTCCCTCATGAGTCTATTTAGTTTGTAGAGGCCGAGAAGGAGGGATTGCCTTGGTTTTGTGATTTAGCGAACTATCTTTCTAGTGGCAATATTGTGAAGGGAATGACCACACAACAAAGGAGGAAATTCCTTAGTGAGTCAAGGAAGTATGTGTGGGATGATCCTTTTCTCTTTAGAATAGGGGGAGATAGGATACTTAGACGATGCGTGTCGAGAGAGGAGGGTTTGAACATTCTTAAGCATGTGCATGAGGGCCTCACGGGAGGCCACCATGGTGCATATGCCACCGCTCAAAAGGTGTTTGATTGTGGCTTTTATTGGCCTAACGTACTTCGTGATGCCGTTGAGTTGGTGAAAACTTGTGATGCTTGTCAACGAACTGGCAACATTTCAGTCAAAGATGAGATGCCTCAAAACCCAATCCAAGTGTTAGAGGTTTTTGATGTTTGGGGCATTGATTTCATGGGACCCTTTCCCATCTCAAAAGGGAATCGTTACATACTTGTGGCAATTGACTACGTGTCTAAGTGGGTAGAGGCTCAAGCTCTTCCCACAAATGAAGCCCGAGTAGTGTTAAGTTTCCTCAAGAAACTCTTTTCCCGCTTCGGTACACCTAAAGCTTTAATTAGTGACCGTGGTACTAACTTTTGCAATGCATTGATGGAAAAATTGCTTGCACGCTACGGAGTCACTCATCGTTTGTCTATCGCGTACCATCCACAGACGAGTGGTCAAGTGGAGAACGCAAATCGTGGTATCAAACGTATCTTAGAGAAAACCGTAGGTAAGAATAGGAAGGATTGGTCCGACAAGCTTGACGATGCATTGTGGGCGTTTCGAACCGTCTACAAAACACCTTTAGGTACTACACCATTCATGATCGTCTATGGAAAATCTTGTCATCTTCCCGTAGAGTTAGAACACCGAGCACTTTGGGCGTTAAAAACCGTTAACCTTGACATGACCGAAGCCGCTAGGAAGCGTTTCTTTCAAATCCATGAGCTTGAGGAGCTTAGGGATGCGGCTTACGCTCGATCATTGGGAATTAAAGAGAAAACAAAAGCTTCACATGATCGGAAGTTAAGAAAGGTCAAAGAGTTTTGCAAGGGTGATAAAGTACTTCTCTACAATTCAATATTGAAGTTGTTTGCGGGGAAGTTGAAGTCAAAGTGGTCGGGACCATATATGGTTCATTACGTGTTTCCGTACGGAGCGGTGGAGATTATGGATGAGTTGGATGGCTGGAGTTGGAAGGTGAATGGCCACCGTTTGAAGCACTACATTGGAGGAGCGATAGACAAGAACGAGATGGAGGAAACTCCTCTCGAAATTCCATCAAAAGCCGCCACTTAGTGCTTTGGGATGAAATCCCAAATTTAGAGTATGTACCGTTTGTAATTTTCGTATTTTTTCGTAGTTTTTCGTGTCTTTGTTTCGTGTGTTTGAGTAATTTTGCTATAATCGTACCATTGAGGAGCTGAAATTGCGAAGAAAATGACATTCCAGGTAAGTCCCAACACTTAGAAAAATTTGGGATGGTTTTGGGAAGGATTGGTAAGACTTGAAAAATTTTCTAAGGCATAAAACATGAAAATTTACGCAACCTTCTGTCCAAAACACGCCTTCGCGTGCCGCCACAGTGAAACAAGGCCACCTTTGGCGCTACGCGACCCCTAGGTCCAAAAATTTGCTTTGAACCGTGCTGTCGCGTATCGCGACCCCTTAAAATGAATCGTCCACTTGAACCCAGCTGTGGTGTCACGCCACGGCTATCATGCTTTCCAGTCGTGCAGCGCGACGATATGCCAGGTCGGTTTAAACCTTTCTTTCATCTTTATCTTCCCCAAAACAAACCCAAAACCTTTTCCCACAACTCCCACCGCCGAACACCTTTCTCTCACCATATTCCAGCCGAAATTCCACCATTTTCATCCATTTTTACACCAAAGTGACCGGATTCGAGTGCTTAACAAAACCCACCGCAAATTTCCATCATCTAGCCCGCTAATTTTGTGCGATTCGGGACCCACCTTTCACGAAAAATCCTAAGTTTTTCTTGCAAAAACAACACTTCAGGTATGTGTTCTTGCTCATGCTCTTAAATACTTAGTGTTTTGAGTCTTTTTAGAGTTTAGTCGAGTCATTTTTGTGGTCTTGTTTGTCGGTTCAGATATAGGTCAGTCGAGTCACTTTTGTATGTTCGTGTCGAGTCCATTTTACGGTTTCTATATTGGGTCAGTCTAGTGTCGAGCCGACTCCATTCGCGTCTAGTATACTTAGGTTAGTTAGTATAGTTCAGGGGTGCGGTTGGCTTGGTTTGGGTTTACGCACTTGACGTTACTTCGATGCCTAACTTGACATTGCTACTTTGACATAAAATTCGGTTTTTGTTTCAAAGTACTTCTTGGGTGCGTATGGATGGTTTGGGCATATGATAGCTTGATTTGCAGAATTTGAAAGTCACTTGTCGGTATTAGGCTTTATTTAGCAAAAGTGTTGTTAAGTTTAGGTTTTTTTGTGTCGACTATTTGGTGCGAATGATTGTCGGGCTGGGATTATTGACATTGAATTGATGACTATTGGTGGGTTTGTAGTGCATTGACGCGTAAAGTTCGAACCTTGCAACTTAAAACGGAATTTTTGAAAAAGGAAAACCCTCCTTTAATTAGGAGGACTTTTTCAATCGCTTAAAATTTGGTTTTTAAACTAAAAAGCAACTAAATTTAAGCAAGGTTAGACTTCAATGTCTTGGTTAGGCACTAGTATTTAATTGCGGACAATTAAAGTGCCGAGGGGGGTAGTGTACATTGAGTCCAGTTTAGTGTCTTGTTGTCTTTTTAGTAAGTTTTAATCTAGTTCGAGTCGTATTTTGTCGGTCTTGGGTTTACTTGCACGTACAAGTGATTTAGGCTCACCTGTACTCAATCTCCATTCGGGCAAGTTTAATTATCACTTAGCATTTGTAAAAGGTAACCCGTTTGTTTTTATTTCAACTTTATTTTCAGATTTATCTGCAAATGAAATGCTATACGGCTATTCTAATTTTTTTGAAAAAAAATTATAAAAAATCCAAAAAAATATAAAAATTTCAAAAAAATTCAAAAAAAAATTCAAAAATTAAAAATACCAAAAATAGTTTGTTATTACTGATTGTTTGCTTGTTTTGTCTTGTTAATATCTGTTTTGCAGACATGGCAGCTAGCAGCTCACGCAGCGGTAGGGCCCGAAAAAGGGGTGCGGATCAGACAACACCCCAGCAAGATCCGATTCCACAGGAGACCCCGATTCTACAAATAGGTGCTGATGATCCAAAGCTGAGAAAAATTAAATATCAAAGGGCTCATGAGTTCATTCCAACACAAAAAGTTAATCGACTCGACCACTCGTTACTGCAGTTCGAGCCGAGTACATCGGAATGGGATAAGTATGATAAGTTAAAGAATACGGATCTACTTCAGCACAGGGTAATAGACTGGACCTGGTTGGAGGAAATAGGTTCAAGGCAGGTACTGTTGCACCTCCTGAGTCCAAAGTTGACTGAGGCATTAGAGTGTACGCAGGATCAGTATGAGGAGTTGGTACTGGAGTTTCACAGCACATGGAGACACAAGGAAGGAAAGTTTGATGATGAAAAAGCTGTGTCTTTCAGTTTGGGTAGGCAGGTATTTGAGATGAATATGGCAAGGTTTGCCATTGTTTCAGGGTTTTATACTGAGGAAAGGTGAAGCAGCCCAGGTTTGTGACTAGTCTGCGAGGTGCATATTCTACTGTGAGGGATCACAGTGTTGGAGGGGCTGAGCTGCGTAATTTCTGGAAGACGATTTCCGACCACCCATTCACAGTTACGAACCTGATTACTTCGGTTCGTAACCCAGTTTATAGGTATGTTTTAAAGATTTTGTCTGCTACGTTGGTAGGGTGGAAATCGGGGGAAAATAAGGCGAATTGGATCGAGTTGTTCATTCTCATGTGTCGGGTGGAGAACAGGGAGATGAACTTAGCTACGGTGTTAGCATATTCTTTCAGTA
Organism: Helianthus tuberosus; assembly: GCA_030545235.1. NCBI lineage: Eukaryota > Viridiplantae > Streptophyta > Magnoliopsida > Asterales > Asteraceae > Helianthus > Helianthus tuberosus. The sequence goes on from CM060411.1 coordinate 93,939,169, forward strand.
GGGGGCGTAGAGGTGGTCATCGGGCTGGGTTGGCTATGGGCCCGTATATTACCCGGATTGCACAAAATTTAGGAGTGTTTAACAAGTTTGTCCCCCAATTTCTACATGAGGGGCCGAAGACGATGACGTTTGGGATTAAGGAGTTACAGCAGGCTGGGATAGTGTCGTATACGGAGCCCTACGGCTGGGAGCTGATTAGGCAGGGCCCGCAGGTGCAGCCTCCAGAGGGACATCCAGCTGAGGATGTGATGATTCAGATTGACCCTACACACCGCCAGCGGCCACCACAGCGACACGAGCGGCCAGCACCTCAGTGCCCACGTAGGCAGCCACCACCTATGCCTCTTACTTTAGAGTCGTTCTCTGGCTATGTGGAGCAGAGATTCGACAGGCTGGAGCATCTCATTCTGACGGGTCAGGAGAGGCAGGAGGATGCTCTCCGTTACATGATGAGCACGCACAGCATGGGGATTCCAGACTTCTTTCAGCCGAGACAGCAGGGTGGCTCGGCTGGTGCTGGTGAGAGGTTTGATCTGGATTATCCATTTCGTGTATTTGGTGAAGGTAGCTCTGGTGCAGGTGGACGACATGAGGGCAGTGAGGAGACTGCCAGTGAGCATGAGGAGGATTAGTGTGGGGATGATATGAGGATGCAGCAGCAGCACTGATGACTATATCTTTTGTTTGATTTTTATTTTATGCTGTTTTTTATCCTCATTTGCTGGTTTGTACTTATACTGATATACGCTAAACAGGTTGGTTGGGCAGGATGGTTTGGTTGTTTTGAAACTGATACCTTTGATGGTATATATATAGTATGATCTTTTGGGTAGTGTTTGCTTATGATGTGATAGGTTGATGATAGTAGCCGCTTTCGTTCACGTGTCCGAGATTAGGAGTTGTTTGATGAGCGCGTTTTGAATTGGAGGGCTTATGTGGAAACGACTGGCACTTTGAGAGTCTCACATATTCAGCTAAGTCGTTTCCCTTGTATTCTTGTATTTATTTATTTATTTCGTTTTTAGTTTTTAGTGTTTAGGTAGTTTTGAGTCGTATCTCCGTTCTTGCGTTAGGGACAATGCAATCTTCAAGTGTGGGGATGGTATACATGTAAATAATCGAGTCATAAATATGAAAAATACAAAAAAATTTAAAAATCCAAAAAAAATTGAAAAATCAGAAAATGTCTTTTGAATAAAGAAGTTTGCAAATTAACACGGAAAATGATAGAAAAGATGAGTTTTTGCTTGGGTTCAAATATAATAATAAGAGATTAAAATAAATCGAGCTTGTGTCTAGTTAGGGTATGTGAATAGGCCCGGGTTTGGTTTTAAGTCCCTTTGAGTTAATACACCTTAATAGTCGGTCTACTAGTGGGTTTTCGCTTAGGAAATATGGGAGATTGAAACCGCCAATAAGAGTATAAGGAACACCGTTATGAGTTAAAACCGCTAGAATTTTGTAATCATGAAAAAAGACAAAAAAAATAGAAAAAAATGAGCTAGAAACTGAATGAAGCGCAGTTCTATGTAATCTAGGTTGGGGATAGCGACTCTACAACCGGAATACTCTAGGATGTGTGAAATCGAACTTGCAAGTAAAAAAGTACCGAAGCCTAAGTAATCCGAGTTGGGGATAGTGACTTTACAGCTGGAATGCCTCTGGGTTAGGGAAAGCAACGTCTACGCTCATTAAAAGAAAAAAGAATGAAAAGAAAGAAAAATGCTGAAAAAAATGAGAAAAAATGTGATTTAAATTCTCTTGGTTTTGATATAAGACGGTTGGGAATTGGTCAAGTGATTGTTCCTTTCGTTCTATAAGCTTGAGGCGGGACTAGGTGGACCGTAGATTCTAGTATGAGACCCTAGGTAGATTGACCGCACTTAAACTAAATTCACATGATAAGGGCTTAAGACCGGATTTGGGTTTAAGGGGACAGATATATTCGCAATCGCGGCTAACGCAAGTTATGGTTTTAATAAAATATAAATATGCTTTTGACCCAAGTGACTATTCATCTCTGATTCCGTTGCATAATTCTTTTTCGAGGACGAAAAAAAGAGTAAGTGTGGGGATATTTGATGTATTGCAAAATACATCTCTTATTTGTGTAGAGTTTGTATAGTTTTCAGTTATATTTAGTTCTGTTTTCATTAGAATGTGCATACTATTGATCAAATCGAGTTTTGCAGGTCTTGGTGCTTAAATTTGCTGAAAATGGAGTAAAAATGAGCCACAATACTGAAACACCAAGTCCCGGAACGAGTTGAAAAGAGTTAGAATAATTTTTAAGAATTTTGAGATGTTGAAGCTGATTAAAAAATGCAACAGTCTGTGAAATTGTTGCCATCGAGTCACGCCACCAAGAACTCCTATAGCCGTCGCGCCCCACCATGATTAAAATATGAATTTCTGACCATTTCAGCTGTCGCGTTATGCGACCTCGAAGAAGCATACCCGTTGCGCGACGCGACGGGGTTAATTGGCGGTAATTGTTTGTTGTTGACTAGGGCTTCGTATAAAAACCAAGAAATCACAATTAAAACCCTAGTTACGAATTAAGAAGGCTATAGACGATTTTGAGAGCAATCTTGGAGCAATTTTGAAGGTTTTGAAGCATAGGAATTATTGGTACGAGTTCGGGACGAAGAATTGAAGACTTGCTCGGGTTTTCCAATTCCTTGTTTGTTGATTTTTCTTTCGAAACTCGTTGTCATGAATTCTTACTTGAACATCTTTGATTTGTTTTCATTATTTGATATGCTTGGCTAAACTTTTAAGCCACCTAGACTATGATGAATGGATTAATATAAAGTTTGAACCTTTTTCGTTAATTGCATGTATTTTATGGGTTAATTGTGTTTAGTAAAGGTTTAGTTTATTGATTTGATGTATATGCGTACTTTAATTTGGTTTATTATTATCAATTGCTTCGTGTGAATCTAGGTGGTTGTCTGCTACAGGATAGGTTCATGCTAGATCTTAGACTGTGTGTCTTTGACCTTTAGGGAGAATTGGCCAATAAACCCTAGAAGTGATAGTTAGTAATTTGCTAGGTTTTAGTATTTTACTAGTCCTTATAGCTGGAAGGTGCGGGGCTATTGATAGGTCTTACCCGGCGAATTGCTTTAGACAGCCTTTGGAAAAAGTCGTGCCTTGGTTACCCCGTTGGTTTATTAGTCTATCAAGTCAAGTTAAGAAACCTAAAATACCCTAGATCTATAATTGGAAAAGAGTAGGTCAATATTAGGGTACTTGTACAATAATTAGATAACCGGAAGGAAGTCTAATAACCGGTAGGATTAACGGCCTAGGTAGTGCTATAAGTTTCACCTCGAGAAGGGTTGAGGGGCTTAGTTGGTGTCTTAATAGGTTTAGTATCACAAGATCCCGGTTCCATAAATCATGCAGTTAACTTAATTGGTAAATTCTTAAAATCAATCCAGGATTCTAGTCTAGGTGGTTCTCGTCATCATATAAGAAAAAGTCTTCGCCTTATTTCATATTAGTTTAATTCTAGTTTAATAATTAGTTTAAATAGATTTCCTTAGATTTTCAGTAACCCCCCCCCCCCAAACAATTAAACAGTTTGAGTCGTGTCTGTCAGCGTCTGTTAGAGTCTAGTTAAGGTGATTAATAGAGTCTCGTGGTTCGATATCCGGACTTCCTTAGGTCATACTACCGTGATCGGTACACTCGCCGATTGTGAGGTTTAGGTCGAGTCTAGATTTAAAGCTTTTTAGTGTCTAGATTAGAGAGTCTAATTTGCTTAATTTTAATAGTCTGTTTAGCACACATCAGCCACCTGCGAGCCAAATGGACTAACTCCTTGCGGGCCGCGAGGAGGTTAATTTGCTGAAAAAAATTGGTTTTTCTTGTTTTTGGCAAACGGGTTCGTTTAGACACGTTCTAAACATCCTATAACTAATGTTTTCAACTATTTTTGAATTCTAGGAAGTCGTCAAGATGTCTCGGATGAAGGTCAAGCTCCAAGAAGAACCGAATACAAAACTAAAGACCAAGTTTCGGTGTTTTGTTTAATTATCTTATGTAATCAAACTTCGTTAACAAAGTAAAGTTTTTGAATACTTATGAAGTTTTAACTAGATCGTTAAACGTATGGACATGTAGTTGCATTTTAAATATCTAAATGCGACCAAATTTTATTATACTTTTATGTTGAAAAATAGGGTCTTACAAAAGAAAGACAAAGGAAAAAGTGTGAGTGACATTCCAGTCGTTCGTGACTTTCCCGACGTTTTTCCCGAAGCCCTACCAGGTCCTCCTCCTCGCTCCGTTGACTTTCATATTATCGAACATTCACGAACGCAGTCAAAAGAACGAGACCTTTGTTCGTGTTCGTTCACTAAGCTAACCGAACGAAATTTTTTGTTCGTGTTCATTCGTTAAGCTAATCGAACGAACATAAACGAACTTCCGCCAAACGATTCACGATCTATTCACTAAACGTTTGGTTCGTTTACAGCCCTATTGGCAAAGTAGCTTATCGACTTGACTTGCCCAAATGCTCAACAATGTTCATCCAACGTTCCATGTCTCAAATATCAAGAAGTGCTTAGTCGACGAAGGACTTCATATTCCACTTGACGACATACGCATCGATGAGTTTATGCATTTCATCAAGAAACCAGTCGAAATCATGGATCGCGAGACTAAGAAACTTAGGTGAAGTCGTATTCCTATCGTCAACGTTCATTGGGAAGAAATGAGTGGTGTTGAATTCACTTGGGAACTCGAAAGCAATATGAAAGCCAAGTACCCGCATCTTTTTCCGAGTCTTCCTCTTGAATAAATTTTGGGATGAAATCTCCTAAAGTAGGGTAGATTATAATGTTCCGTATTTTTATACTATCTATTTTTTGAAAGCTTGTATTCGTATTTCGTTTAAATCTTTGTAATCTTGAGACTTTGATCGTAATGGAAATACATTTTTACTCACACTTATTTATTTGTACATACATGATAGTTAATCAATCTCGAAAACGCGTATCACATATGAAACTGAATCATGATTTATGGTTATTTTATGCTTGGAATATTATACATACTCATTCATGCGATACACATGCTCATTCATGCCCTAAAATGCCCCAAAAACATTTAACATATTGAAGAAAGGCATAAACAAGCAATCAACCAAACAACAAGAATGAAAAAAATAAAAAATAAGGTTCTGAAGGTACTTACAGTCCGCCAGACCTGTCTGACGGGCAGAATTGTTACCAACTAACGGATTGGACCTCCTACCCACCCCCTTTCTCTTCCAATCACCTCCTAACTTGGCACATGCTCATTCATGCCCTATAATGCCCCAAAAATAATTAAGATATTGAATATAGTGCATAAAAAAGCAATCAACCAAAAAACAATAATCAAACATAAAAAGTAAGGTTATGAAGGTCCTTACAGTCCGCAAGACCTGTCTGACGGGCAGAATTGTTACCAACTCGCGGATTGGACCTCCCACCCACCTCCTCTCTCCTCCAATCACCCCTTAACTCATTTTAAACCTAAACCCTAATCCTCCAATATTAATAGAGGCCTCCATACACTCCTAAACACTTTCCAAACACTCTAAACACTTACAAAGCATCAAATCATCTCAATATTTTCAAGTTCTTGGCAGATTACACTTGTGTTCCAAATAGTGAGTTTGAACACCTTTCTCCTACTTTTCTTCTTGTTTTTTCCTTCAATCTACTTAGATAACCTCCAAGGATGTTACCCAAAGTTCACCAAGGTGTAACAAGGTGGTACATCACCAAACTAAAGGTTGAAAGTCAGATTTGAATTCTATTTTTATAAAACTTTTACAACTTGTCTTATCTCTTGTTCATCTTGTGGAAATCTTGCACCATCCTTTCTCCCAACTAAACTCGTGTTGTGGGGCTTGTGTTATGGTTCAAAACCTCATAAACTTGTTGCCCTAAAGGTCCTAACTGACCTACAAAGTGTTGAAACCAACCAAGCCTTCAACCTCCAATGTTGAAAGACTTGTGTTTTGGTTAGGTGTGAACAATGCAAACCTTGGTCTCTAACTTAGATTCCACCACTTCACTTGTTACTTAGAAAATTAGTTAGTTCATTCCTTAAGTCACCAAACAAATTTCGTGTAAACAAAGTGAACAAACTACACCAAGTCTTAAAGACTATCCATGTTTGAAATGCATTCGTCTAGTTTACTCACTTGGTTGTCTTGGTGAATTAGGATATTTTGTTTTGTTCATATGACCAACCAAAATCGTCAATTAAATTGATGATTTTGTGATTGTGAATCCATATAATGAGATTAAATGGATGGAATTCATCCTACCTCCTTGCATGACCATTACATGATACTCTATGATACATATAACGATTATACATACTATATAGCTATAATACTTATATATATATATATATATATAGTGGAGATTTCAAATGAGAAGAAACTTTATGTAAGAAGAAAAAAGAAGAAATCTAAACCAATAAGAATGCTTTATTTTACTTCATTTAATATAAGTATTTAATGTTATTATAAGGGTAATATGGTAAACCTACAAAGATCATTAATTAGTAGTATTCCTCTTTAATAGCTAACTACATGAAAATTTGAACTTATCTTCAAAATATATATTTTTTTCAAAAAAAATAAAATAAAATAATTTAGAGTGTAGGATAAATTACAATGTGTATATGATAAATTACGGGTTGTGTAGGATAAATTTCAACATGTGTAGGGTAAATTTCGAAAGGTGTAGGGTAACTTTTGATGTGTGTAGTCAAAAAATATTAGCGTGAACGATGATAGTTTTTATGACTAATTAATTAGTAAAAGATTATAACACCAACCAAACTCATGGTTGAATGTAATGAATTATGGTGAACATTATCTTGGATTAAGATTCCTTATACTTGGACTTCCAATGAGTGAAATAGTGCTAGGGCTATTCATGAGCCGAGCCGAGCTAGGGCAAGATCGGGCTCGGCTCGATTATAAACCGAGCTGACTCGGCTCGGCTCGGATTTAAAACCGAGCTGAAAATCTAAGCTCGGACTCGGCTTGGTTTTAAACCGAGCTGGCTCGGCTCGGCTCGGCTTGATTTGGCTCGATTTAAAAATAAAAAATTAATACATAGCTCTCAAAATTCAGTATTCTAAAATATTATTCAATACTTAAAAAAAACATATTCAAAACAAGTTCAACCTAATACATTACAAGCCAAAATCACGTTCAAGAACGCAAAATAAGTTTTATATTTCAAGTAAATACAATATTTGTTCATTAGCACGACAATCAACATTTAAATATGTCATAGATATCAAACTAATACATGCAAATAATAATCACTTTTTTGTAATATATTATATGTATATAAAAATAAAATATAGAGTAAACTGCCATTTTGGTCCCTGAGGTTTGGTCACTTTTGCCACTTTAATACAAAACTCAAACCTTTTGCACCTGGGTCCCTGTGGTTTCAGTTTTATTGTCATTTTGGTCCAAAAATAGAATCAGGTCATATTTGTCTTATAAAAACCTGCTATTTTGTCCTTTTCCTCAGGGACAAAATGGTCATTTTTTTATGAAAGGTGTCTACGCTGTAACTCACATAGATATCAAGCTAACTACAACAGAGAAAGCAAGAAAACAAACCAGTAGCTTTCGTTATGCATACAAAAACTAGAGATACAGTGTAGGCGTTACCTGAGCAGTTGCTCTCTGGACCATCATGGAAGTATCTGCTCTAGCATTTGCAAACCTCCATTGCAAATATGTGTTGTGTAGCAATCTCAACTCATGTGCATCAGTAATCGCGTTATCTCCTACCTTCCTTCTCCTAGTATCAACAGCAAAGCTAAGGATCGAATGCGTGTTGCCCAAATTACTATTAGACTCTGCTGCACTCCTTGGTCTCATTGGACTGGACCTTATGGAGACGACGCAGACCCCAACACACTCTTGCATGGGGAGGCAGGTCGAATAGCTCCTCTAACCGGAGATCTCGCCTGATCTCACCGTCGCCGGTCACTCACTCACTTTCTCAAATCCACCACCACCCGAATCTATAATTCACCCAAACAATGACGTAAATCGTGAAACTAAACGAAGGTGGAGGTGGAGACATGGTGCTGATGTTTGATCCAAAACTAATGGGTTTTCTGTGTGCAGATGGGAAATATCTCAAAAGGGTTAGGGTTTTTGTTGTTGAAGATGATAACTATGCTTTAAGTCAAAGGTCAACAAAGTCCCTTTAATAAAAGCTTTAAATAAAGTAAAAGAAATGACCATTTTGCCCCTGAGAAAAAGGACAAAATAACAGGATTTTATATGACAAATATTACTTGATTTCACTTTTGGACCGAAACGGCAAAAAAAATGAAACCACAGGGACCCAGATGCAAAAAGGTTTCAAATTTGGACTAAAATGGCAAAAGTGACCAAACCACAGGGACCAAAATGGCAGTTTACTCTAAAATATATTATAAGTAAAATAATTCGAGCTAAGCCGAGCTACCAAGCGAGCCAAACCGAGCCAATTTGGCTCATCATGAGCCGAGCCGAGCTAGGCTCACTTTCTAACCGAGCCGAGCCGGCTCGGCTCACTTTCAAACCGAGCCACATCGAGCGAGCCTTTTCCGAGAGAAATTCGAGCGATCTCCGAGCCACGAGCTTTTTGAACAGCCCTAAATAGTGCCCATGAAAAACACATAAACATAGTGTCCAATTTGAGTATTTTAAAAAGATAACTTTTTTTGTAATTTCATACTAAGTTACAATTTCGCACACGAATTCCTAATCCAACCCATAACACTTACACACCTTATTTATCCTTGAAGGCTAACTCAACGTTCCCAAACTCCCAAACACATCAACTCACTTACGTGGAACTTCTACGCAAACCGTAAGTATACATGACCTATTTTATTTTTAATACAATTTGGGTGCAATATATATAAATTATCAAATTCACACTTACACAAGAAATCACATGATACAATCAACCAATCCATACATGCTAATGTGATATACTTAGGATTCTTACATGCTAGAAGTCATTCTTGCACAATACTTGTCATTAACTTCATGAGTCAACCTTAACTTGTATAGTGCTATTGGAGTAGCACATCGCCCTTAGGAAGGGTCTATTTTAAGCAATCAATTGTATAACGGTCTTGTTCGCTTCGGTGACAAGATTACGCAATGTGGACACAATTGGTTTGACATCTATTTGTTGCAAGCTAGCCTATGTAATTTATGCCTCAGTATACATTTCATGTCATGTTTGGATTGAGTCAACTTTCTATACGTATGCTAGTAGACAAACTTGTATGCTCATCAGTGTTTTATTTGTTGAGCGTTATTCTAATATATATTGGAGGAAATTGATGATTGAGACGTTTCAAGAAAGCTATTAGGATGGACTTAGAAACGCACTATTTAAATTTATGTATTTGTTTTCATATTAATTGTGTTTTGTTTCACTTGTATTTCTTGTTTCCAAACAATATACCTTGAATTTAGTTATCAATGAAATACGAGTTATTAAATTATTGCCATTTATAGCAAGTTATAATGTTTTGAGCAATCTATTCCGTTCCACCTTGATATTTACACCAGCGGTTGGGGTGTGACAATGTGTCTGACAGGAATTCTGGGAAACCTAGGGAACAGGTGAGGAGTGCATTGAGGATCAAGATTTATTAAGTTATGTAATCTATGAAATGTTATTAGGATCTTTTTTATTAAATTGTTTGGATTAATTTTTGGATTTGATATCCGTATGAATGATACATCCGTCCATGTTTCGGGTTAGGGTGTTAATGTTCCAGGATAGGGTGTTAAATAATGTATCTTTATCGTTTATACTTTAGCATCTTGCTAAGCAACGATTTGTTTTAATAAAATCTCCTTTGTTTCTCAAAAAAGTAAAACATTTATATGTTATTTCACTCTCTCTAAAATATCATTATTCTTCAACAACTAAAAATATTTATATATAAATAGGGTGCTACAAAATGTATCCCCTCCTCTCACATACTTACAGTTGGGCCCCGTCACTTTTTCCCTCATAGATGGGGTATAACTTGTAATGAGGGGGTATATTTAGATCAAGCCTAAAAATATATGAGACCACAGGGCATGGGGCTCGTCCCCGGGCCGTTCCCCCCGTCCTGGACCGTCGCACACCGCCCCCTAGGGGCCCGTCGCGGCGCCTTCGTCCGCCAACCGACGTTGGAGACGGAGCAATTGGTTGGCTGAGTTTTCATTTGGTGGGCCCTCTCTCTCTCTCTCTCTCTCTCTCTCTCTCGTGGGTAGTCCTCCACACCTTGGGTAGTCCCCAAGGGGATGATCCTCCTCCCGTGATGACGTGGCGCCTACGTGGCGGGTGGTCTCCAAAGAGACTATCAATTCCATACCCCATGGTCTGAGAAACCAAAAGACACGTAGCCTAGTGGTAATAAGGTGTTCATCCCCAAGTGGTTGAGGGTTCTAGTCCTATGATGGACATTTGTACGGATGTAGGAGTAGGTTTTAGGGTGTGTGAATGAATTAGCCGTAAAAAACATATATGAAAATCGTGCTTTATCTTTCTTCTCCCTCACCCCTAGCCCCTCCGTCTCAACACCATCATTAGTTAATTATGGAAATGTCGGCTCTTTACAGCAATGATTATGTATAATCTATTTGAATCGGTTTTTCATCTTGTTTAATGTTTAGGGTGATTGATCTTTTTGTTTGAGTTGATTTTTATGTATTTCACTTTTCATATTAAATTTTTGGATTCGGGATATAGGAACTGAGTGGTGGATTAGTGGTTGGTTGAGAGTAGCATATGTTCTAAACTTAAAACACCGTTTGGCGCGTCATGAGAAGGAGATGTTGGGGTTTTTCTCGTAACCCCCCTCCGACGTGAGAATAAATTATCTCTTTGAGTAAGAATGAGAGTGAGAGCAGGGAGAATGGAGTCACTTCAGCTTAAGCAGAAATGTGACATTTATAACCAGGATGAGACGTCGCTTTCAGGATATCTCTTTTGTCCCCTCTGCGCTGGTCGTTAGTGGCAGCAGAAGAGGGTGTGTATTCACGGAATGTCATTGGTTAGACGTCGTTGTCAGGATGTCCTTGTGGTCTCCTCTGTAATAATCGTTAGTGGAGGTTAAGAGGAGCAGGATCTGCAGAACGTGATTGGCCAGACGTCGATATCAGTTGTCCTTTTGGTCTCTCTTGCAATAACAACTAGTGGAGTTTAAGGAGGCAGTGATCCGCAGAACGTCATTAGCTAGACGATAGTGTCAGAATGTCTTTTCTGTCTCCTCTGTCCTAGTGTATCTGATGTGACGTGTGGTCCTCGCGGGTCATTTGTCCTTGCCAGTTATCTGTTTAAGGTATTTGCCACTTGACCTGGCTCTTCAAAGCCTTTCATATGTTGTGTATTTACCTCTGTAACTCGGCTTGTATGCTCTCTTTTTTTAGTGTTGACTCTTTTTTCCGTATATTTCCTTCTATCTAGCTAAACTAAGAGGGGCACAAAACTGCTTTTTTGGTCTAAATTGGCTCGATTTGAAAACCAGTTCAGATCAGGTCAAAGATAGTCAAAACCAGTTTAGCCCAAACAGGTATCGTTACTAAATCGGTTTACAAAGGGCCCCAAACCGGATCGTATTAGTTTGGACTTTGGAGACCAATAAACCAATTTGATAAATATGGTTTACATATCATACACGTAGTTCATGCGTTACAAACTTTCACACGATTCGTATTTCTTCACTGTATAATAGGATACTTCACAGCCGAATGTCTATGCTAAAGATTAGTGAAACATTCCACGTACATCTAGTTAGTTGTTTCACGCATATCATTATTGTTTTCACTCATGTTCTGAAACAATAAACATAAAACTCCCAAATCAGAATGTATGATATAGCATAAAGAAACAAACTGTGAAATAATAAGTCATATAATGCCTTACAAAACGACAGTTCGCTTGACAAAATTCGATCTTAAAACACCAAAAATTCAAAATCGCCTCCTTTGATCTTATCCTAAAAGGCGTACGCCTAAAACAGTGATCGAATTACCATGTTTTTAGTAAAAGAAACCAAGAACTTTACCACCAACATTCTTTCTCCTGGCTTCTTCATGATCCATGATTCCGGCTGATGTAGTCAACACAATGTAGCCAAACTGCATGGTGCATTGCGTATTAGACAATTAGTTTTAATAATGAGGCCAGAGGTGGCCTTCAAAGGGTTAAAACAGAACACCAATGATGTGGGATTCGAACTTGTGACCTCTATAAAGAACTACTCACGCACTTTGGTTTAAAAGGAGTGAAATGCTCCAAGGCGTTAAGGTCGTAAAAGCCTAGGCGTGTGCAACACGTACGTGAGGTGTCCATGGCCGAAAAACGTTATATATACAACCAAAAGATTGATTTTATTGAGTTAATGTCATTTTAGTCCATGTGGTTTGGGCCATTTTACCAGTTTAGTCCAAAGGTTTCATTCTTCACATGTGGGTCCAAAAAGGTTTCACCGTTGCCATTTTAGTCCACCGGGTTAACCTCATCCTTTTTTGGTTAACGAGCAGGGCAATTCGGTCATTTTATATGGCCGAATTGCCCTTCCAGTTAACAGCATTACATATAAAATGACCGAATTGCCCTTCTCGTTACAGAAAAAATAGATAAAGTTAACCCAGTGGACTAAAATGGCAACGGTGAAACCTTTTCGGACCCACAGGCGAAAAATGAAACCTTTGGACTAAACTGACAAAATGGCATTTAACTCTTATTTATTTCTACACACCTTTGGTTGTTTTTACATAAAAATAAAAACAAAACTATAAACCTTAATCTACAGAACCCCTTATAGTTTTTTTATTATTTAAAATTCTTCAGGATACAATAATCAGATAACTAGTTCCAAATTGTAAATCAAACAACCCGTGAATAATAAGATCAAATAAACAAGTGAAAGATAGAACACTGACTTGTCTAGAAGGCAAAAGTCTAGCGGTCCATGGTTCAATTTCCTTGACACCAACATCAAACCTTGGACTAATAACTCCACATTTGTTCAATCTTCCATTCAACTCCACCACAATCTTCCCAGACCTGTGATCATCAACATACTCAAACTCACCAATGTAACCTGCATCATATGCCAACAAAACAACAATCACCTTAATAAATCATTAAACCTTGTAAACAATAATGTTAACAAATCAAGCCGTCCATGAACTAGTAAACATCAACCCGCTAAAAGCTACTCGAGTCTAAGCCTAAAAATAAATCTGTTTAATAAAACTAGCCCAATCAGCGCTCGAGCCGGCTCATGGGCCTAACCAAACCTACTCTATTTATATAACTTTTATTAAACATATTAAAAATACATAGATCAAGATCAAGCGAAAACCCTTTCGAGTTGTGAGAACTTACAAAACTCAGCCTTTTTGCCCCCATTTTTTCACACCCCAAAAAGACTGCCGTAAAAAATTAAAAAAAATCCGAAGAGGTGTTTTCGGCCCCTTACAGCACTGTAAAAAACTGATGACATAAGCATGACATCACTAACGGCTGCCGTAAATGAAAAAAGATAACCTTTTTTTTGTTTTTCTATTTTTTTTGGAAAAATTGATTTTTTAGAATTTTTGATAAAAAAAAATCTTTTGAAAAAACCTTCCGGTGAGGCTGAGTTCTCTAAACTCTACTAAGTTTTCATTTTACCCTAACACTATAAAATACATTTATATAAAAATAAATACTATTATATTATAAAATGATTACAAAAATAACAGATACTATGTTGTATACATAAAATACAACTATAAATATATAAAAAAATTATAAATGAACAAAATAACACAAAGATTCATACAAGGAAGGAAAAGTTATATGACTAACCATGTTTCTGCATAACCATAAGAAACTTGATGATAACTTTTGAAGAAGGTCTAATCATGACCTGTCTTTTCCCTCTTTTCTCAGCATTGTACATGCTCTTAAGAGCATCATTAAGAACACTTACTCTCACCATCTTCAAAAACTCAAAACCCTGAAGGAAAAAAAAAACACAAATCTAACCAACACCAACATTTTTTTCACAACTGGATGCATCAAATGACATAATCATTTATGTATGAAAATTAAAATTCGATGGAAATAAAATAAAAATGGTGTGATTGAACAATCATGTGACTGTAATACCTTGTTAGAAAGTTCCAAATTAAACAAAAAGATTGAATTTTGATGTGAATGAGGGTTACCTACCTTGAAATGAAAATGGAAGCGGCGTGCGGGTGATTAGAGAGAGGGTGGGTATATGAATTAGGGTTTGGGCTATGGTCTCTTTTGGGTCCGTGGGTGGGCTTTCTTAAAATATTGGACCTATACCTATTTTGTTATATATACACACTAGGTTATGACCCCTTTGATACACGGGGTTCATAGCCGGCCCTGAGGGTGGACGGGGAGGACTACTGGCTCGGGCTCGATATTTCGAATGTCACATTATTTTAAAAAAGGGTAAATTACAGTTTTCGTCCTTCATGTTTATCTCGAATTACAATGGATACTTTTTAACTTCGATAATTACAGTCACAATCATTTATTTGTAAAACTTATTACACACTACGTCCTTTATTACTAACTAGGTTAAAATTTTCAATTAAGTTTGATCAGTTAAGGGTAATTTAGTCATTTTTACCAACTTTTTTAAAGAAAAATTTAAAACCTAATTTTAAAAACCTACTTCATCCCTTCCTTTTTCTGGTTTCTTCATTCACCGTCATCACCACCCAGTTCTCTCTCTGCCCTCTCCAACCAACCCAAACCATCACCACCACCAAATCCGCCGCCACCACCGCTAAATCCCACCACCAAATCTCCAACCAAACCCCACGACCACCGATTCCAGATCTTAACAACCCTCAGCCACCAATCCCATCTTATTATCATCATCCAAACCTAAATTGAACAATAATTTCAAAGCTTTCTTAACACAACCGCCACTATATTGAACAATAATAATAATAATAATAATAAAGATGGTTTAAGATGTTGGTCTAGCTGGAGGCGGTTTCTGGCGACATGGTTGATCAGAGGCCCTGGTTGAAGACGTTTCACCGGTGGCGATAACCATCGTTTGGCCGGAATACTCGCCGGTAAACATCACCGGAAAGATAAAGAAGAAGAATAGAGCAATAAAACCCATTTGCTTCAGCCGCTGCAACAAACATTTTGTCATCATCTACAAATCTCTATCATTTCATTGTTTACGTGCATTTAACCCATCTCCATTCCCTAAACTAACCAATTTAAATCATTTAAAACATCAATTTTTGATGAAGGTTCAAATATGAAGTATAAGTGGCTTAAGGAAAATGCAGGATATGTTGACCTGTAGTTGAAAAAAATTGGTTTTTAATTGGGTGTAAAAAGACATAAATGCCCTCACATGATAATCATGTGACATGACTTAATTGAAAATTTTAACTTGGTTAGTGCTAAAGGACGCAGGGTGTAATAGGTTTTACAAATAAAGGATTGTGACTGTAATTATCGAAGTTAAAGGGTATCCATTTCAATTCGAGATAAATATAAAGGACGAAAACTGTAATTTACCCTTTAAAAAAATTGGTATGTATATGTAAAAAAATAAATTAATAGGGTATATGTGACAATCCGAGATTTCAAGTTCTTTCCTCGATGACTTGCTATTTGTTTTGTAATTCTGTTTGGACTATTTGTCTGATGTCATGTAATGTGTGATTGCTTGAAGGATTAGAATATTCTGGTGGTTAGTTGATTATTGTGTGATGTTAAAGGTTAGTGTGTAATAAAAACAATTAATAAGTCTACTCGACGAACAAGGGAGTTTCGTCGTCAACCCTTATTGACGAAAGACTGGTCTTTCATCGTCACTGGATTTTTCGCCGGCCCAATTTCTGTGAAGCCCAAGAGAGGCCCATTGCCCTGTTGACTATATAATCATGCATAAGGTTTACGAAACACCTCCTTAGCAAACCCTAATCTCTTCCTGTGCGTACTCAGCGGCAGCCTACTCACAATCGAAGCCCCTCTTCATCGAAGCTTATCATTCACATCTAGTAACGCATATCTCTCGGTTAGTGATCGTTCTCTTAATTGAGTTTCTTGTTGTGATAATTGAGCATGTATGTGAATTAGGTTAATGGTCTGGATGTTATAGGCTATGTGAATGGTGAGAATGAATAAGAATGTATGCTAGGATTCACGAATCTAATGGTGTAGGAATCGAGATAATGTGATGTAGGGTTTCGATACTTTGTAGTCTAATCTGAGAACGTAGAACTTACATGATGAAGGATTGATGATTGATATATGTTATTATGCATGATGAAATTGATAATTCTCTTGATGAACTTAATTCCATGATTAAATAATAATCTGTATGCATGATCATTTGGTGATTGGAATAATGAGTGCTTGATCGGCTTGAATGTTGGATATTGCTAAATGATTAAATGATGATGACCTAAGGACTAGGGATCATTAGAACACAAATGATAACTGACTGAATCAAAGGGTTGATCCGTTCAGAGACTAGTACAACTGTATGATGTAACAGTGAGGGTTCAGGTCGACGAAAGATTCAGCAGGACTTCGTCATGACGAAACACAGTCTTTCGTCGGGAGATCTTCGTCACGGGCTGTCGACGAATCATGGTCTTTCGTTGGGTGATCTTAGTCACAAGTTGACGACGAAATATGATCTTTCGTCGGATGCCTTTTGAGAACAGATTAACAGAACTATTAATATAGCATACTATGTGTTAATGTGAATGCTGAATACTTAATTCCGTCTGTGCATGATGACAACAATTAGTCGGAAACTCGGAAACTTGTATGTATTATTGTGAATAATCACTGTAACTGTTGAACACTATCGCATGGTATGCATGTGGAATGTGAGCTGATTTATGTGAGTAACAAACCCATTCGTTAAATGCTATTTAAGAGTCCAGTACATGAGGTGTGAACTGTAAAGGAACTGGGTATGTGCTACATGTTATACGGTGATCATGGGATAGATGCAAACTGTAACTGACGTTGTTAGTAACCATTGTTGGAAACATGAACTTGTGAATATAAACGTGCATGAAATCTAAATGTTTACTATGTGATACGTGATTTGGATATGTGATTGTGAAACTGACTACTCTTGGTAACCACAGTAGGGTTTGGTTGACCAACTGGGAATGGGTAATGTAACGTAACATACCGAGCAAATCAAAGGTGAGTTCACTGCTTTTCTCCAAGCATGCGTCCCGGGGAGGGACATCCGGTAATCGTTCCGGGGAGGAACGTCGGGTTATTGGGATGTTGGTTATTACACTCATTTCTATCATTAAGTCCCCTTATATATACCAATTGGTTGCCGGGTAGGCAACGGGGTTATTAGTTGATAGCGCTATTAGGTTTGGCACCCTCACACCGTACCGGGGAGGACGGTCGTGAACTAATTACCTTAACCACTTGACCAATGTGTGATAGAGCATTGGGGTTTGGGAAAATAAATCTAGAGCCATCTGCGGTAATCGAGTTAATAACAACATCAAATAATTGAATCATCTTATACTCATATCTGGTAACTAAAACGTGTTAACAAACTTTGAACTCACCAGCGTCATCTGACACACTTGTCTGCATGCTTGCAGGTCGTTAGATTCTCGATTTTGGACTTGCTATCTGGGAGTGCTGGAGTGGTCATGGGCCGAGACTCTTGGATACTTGTTTTGTTGGTTTTGAACACCTGTTTTTGAAACAATTGGTTAACAACTTACATTATGCTTTCGCTGAAGGATTACTTTGGTTTTAACTTATGACTTGGAATTATTTTATGAAATGAATGGAATGTTTTGCTTAAATATTTATTGTAGTTCAATGTGATTGGTGTCTTGGATCCTAGTACGTTACACGTCCCGCGGTGCTTCCGCATGTGGTATTTTGGGGGTGTGACAGTTTGGTATCAGAGCCAGTGGTTATAGTGAATTAGCTTTTAAAACTTTTTTATAAAACCAGACTATAACCGAACGACTTCGAAATCGACCATGACACTCAGCTTCAGATAGCAAGGTTCGTCTCTAGTTTACTCATTGTACAGCATAACTAGTGAACACTTACATATGATATTGCATGTGATTGCACGTTTAGCACAATAATATGAATTCATGTATTACTTGCATGGGTTAAGTGATTGATAGTGTGGTGTTAGTGTTACCCTAGAGAATTGTGACCCCTGTTTTGTGATATTCTTTGTTTGACATCTGAGTTTGAGGAACCATTTGACATGAGTTAGGAGGAACTGATATGAGCATGCAAATCACAATATTATTGTGGGTGCATACATAATAATAATGTGGGATGCATGCGAGTCCTAGTGAGGCTTAACGAGTGAAAAAGGGGTTCTGCTCCGTTTATTTGACCAAATGTGAAACGTAACAAGTCTATAGGGGTCATAGCAGTGATTGCCTCCTACTCGAACGTGATCTATTCACTCCTCTCTGAATCCTTTCGAATCGTGATGCTATCAAGTATTACCTGAACACCCATCTGAACGCCTAGCGTACTATGTAGAATGTTAGGTGCTCATACGAACGCCCCTGAGTTAAATGTCGCAGCGTCGAATCATTGGTCTATATCTTTCTCGCTTTTCTTCATTTACTGGAACTTAATGTACTGACGACTTAGACCCTGAAGTGCGATCACTTCTGTAACACCCTGGAAACATACCGTGTATTACTCAGTCAACTTGAAAGAACGATGGACAAGAGGATGACCGTAGTGCCTTACCGACCTCAGTATTAGATCGACTTTGATTACCGGCAACGAACCCCAGCAGACTGACTTCAACCGAATCCCTAACCTAAGTCGGCGACTTATGGGAGTCAACTCTTATAAATCAATCGGGACATAAACGATGACAATTGACCATGGTGTGGAATGTGTAACTGCCAGCACAATGAGTAGCGCCTTAGGACTTGGCACAGAAATATGACAAGATGGACCCTGTTGGTGAAAGATCGTAGGACTCCGTTTCAAGCAACGACATTAGAGGTAACAGTCACAGCAACATCAAGGTACTCGTAATTGTAGCCTACCGTATGGAAACAAGAATAACAAGTTATACAAGGATTGAACCTATGACCTCTTGTTGATAAGGAGAAGGATTTACCACTACACCATATGGAAACAAGGGTGACTTCGACAAGGATTGATTGTTATTAAGTCAAAATGTCAACAACCAAGGGAACGATGACAGTATTGGGAAATCCACGTGACTGTAACAACACTGGTAGTGGTGCTTGTGGGAGGGCATTTAGGATTGGCGTGAGCGACGACAGGCATAACAGCAACATGGTAGCTTGTATGGGTGATTAATCACTTCGTCTCTGTTCTGTTTAACCCCTGATGCCTCCTGAACAGAACCCGTTGTGGGATCGACTGAGGGCTAGTCAGTTGAAGCCTCATATGTTCGTTGGGATGCAAACTCGACCTTGTGGGACAAGTGTTCGACATCGACCTTCTTTCTGCTACTCTTGATAGTTTTGATGCAGTAGTCAGTATGGATTGGTTATCCAGAAATCATGCAGATATACCCTGTGAGGAGAAAGTTGTCGTCTGTCATAAAGTATCCGAGTGGTGCAGAGGTTAGCATCAATTCAGCAATGAAGGCTAGAAGTGTCCACGGAAGGATTGCCCCGCTATGTTAGGCTAAGGAAAAGAGGATCGAGGATCCACCAAATTGTTCGTGATTTCTCCCTATGTGATACCAGAAGAACTATCAGGTTTACCTTCTCATCATCAGGTGGAATATCATATCGGTATCATGTCAGAAGCAGCCCTTATTACTAGTACTCTGTATTGTCTCACATCAGGAAGGTTGCAGGAACTGCCTAATCAACTTCAAGAACTGTTGGACAGGAGTTTTATCGGACCTAGTTTTTTGCTTTAGGGAGCCCAGTTATATCTGTGAAGATAAGCCTTTTTGTACGTGTACTGATTATCGAGAACTTAACAAGGTGACAGTCAAGAATCGCTTGCCTCAACCATGTATTGACAACCTGTTGACCAGTTGCGAGGGACAAGCTTCTATTCTAGGATTGGCTAACGCACGAACTATCATCAGAGGGAAATCCAAGGGGAGAATGCTCTTAGAACGGCATATCGAACGCAATGCGGCCATTGCGACTTTGTACACCATGATCATCGAGTTAATCAACACACCAGCAGCTTCATGGACCATAAGAATCGACCGTGTTTGTTGATGACGTTTTGAATCATTACCGGGGGAAAGGAACAACATGGGCGGCATATGTATCCTATTATAGAACTCCTGAGGGATGAGTCACCCCACGCGAAGTTTGTTAAAGGTAACTTCTGGATTCGAGAGGTACAATTTTTGGTCATATAAACAACGAAGTGGGAATACACGTGGATCTCGCTAAGATCCATTTTGTTAGAAACTGATCGACACCAAAGATCCCTTCGAGGATACAACAATTTCTTGGTCTCGCTAGATAGTATCGCAGATTCATTACAAGATTTTCGAAGATCGCACCGCTTAAATCTCTTCAGAACAGCAGGGTGCTGTGTATTCGTGAGAAACCAAACAGGAGGACATCTTTCCAGCTTTTGAAACCCAACTCCACAATGCACTAAGCATCGTCTTTACCCGAGAGTACGGGTGACTTAGTGGTATATCATGATGGTTCGAATCGGAGACCCAGTTACACGCCGATGCAACACGAGAAGACGATGACTTTTGTAATGGAATTACAAAGAGGAACTGCACGACACACAACCGGCGGTGGAAACCGTGGTCTTTGGATTTAGTTGGAGGCATTACTTGGACGGTACCGAATGTGCTACTTAGACCAATCACAAGGGCCTCCCATGTACCTTTGTTTCGGAAGAGCTAAAACGTGTAATGGCATCGTTGGAGGGAACTTTTGGATGATTACGACTGTGAAACTTGAATGTGCACGAGCTTTGCAACTCGCTATCGACTATAACCTACCTGATCAGACTCGCTCGGTTCAAACTGGAGAACTGAAGAGAGAGAATTTTCAAGTTGAACCCATGAGGGGCATGGAGAAGCAACCTTGGCAGGTCGGACGATATTCGCTACCTCATGGAACGAATGTGGATCTCATTATACAGTAACTGTAGGAAATTTGTGTTGAGCAAAGCACACCGGCCTCGGTATTCTAGTCGTCTGGGTTTTGATGAGAGACGTTAGGATTTATAAACCTTGTACTGGTGATCGGGCATGAAGGCTCACCTAGCTAGGTATGTGAATGATGTTTGACTTGTGGGAAAGTCAAGGTGAAGTGTCAGTAACCAGAAACACCCATATGGAAATGAGAACAGACTGTCATGGATTTTGTCACTGGGCAACCTAGAACTCGAAACGGAAACAATATCACCTGGGTGATCGTTGATTGTCTCACGTTACCAGAACAATTTCTTGCAATCAAGGAGACTGACGAGTCTTCACAGCTTGTGGATATTCCTCTGAGAGAGGCGGCTATCTAGGCACGAGGTGCCAACTCCTGTATCTCTGATTTTTATCTATACCTGATTTATGACAGACACTACACAACACTCTTGGCTCACGTCTAGACATGAGCGTTACTTATCACCGTTGGATAAATGGTCAGAACAAACGAACTACCCTGACACACGAAGACATGCTGCGAGCATGTGTGGGATTGACGTAGTGAAAATTGGAAGGACACATACCTTTGGCTGAGTTCTACCGTAGCAGTCACCATCCTAGTATTCAGACAGCTCAGTTTGAGACATTGCATGGACAGTAACGCTAATCTCCTTGTTGGATTAAGATGGGTGACAACCTAATCACAGATCCAGGACTTGTACCCGAAACTCTTGGGAAAATTGCTTAGATCGGAAATCGGTTGACGACAATGCGTGACTGTTAGGAAAGCTGATAAGAGTTCGCTGTAGGTGAACGTGTCATACTCGAAAGTCCCACCCTGGGAGGGTACGGTACGCTATAGAAGACGTGGCAAGCTTAGTTTACGATGCGTTGGGACATTTGGATTTCTGGAATGAATCGGTGGCATGGCTCACAAACTCGAGTTACCGGACAAATTAGGTAACGTTCACGATGTCATTATGCCTCAAATCTATAGAAGCGTTTGTCCGAGGAAACATTTGTGA
Source organism: Helianthus tuberosus (assembly GCA_030545235.1). Classification (NCBI taxonomy): domain Eukaryota; kingdom Viridiplantae; phylum Streptophyta; class Magnoliopsida; order Asterales; family Asteraceae; genus Helianthus; species Helianthus tuberosus. The sequence continues at coordinate 93,961,401 of CM060411.1, forward strand.
TACCTTCACTAGAAAAGTTGCAGTTGTTGAGAAATCTACTGAAATCATGGACCAGGACATCAAGAGTTGTTAGCATAGTCCAATTTCCAATCATGAGAGTTCGTTGGAACTCAACACGTGGACCGGAGTTCACGTGGGAGCGCAATAACCGAAGTAAGCTCTAGTATCCTCAGTTGTTCAAATGGTTGTATCAACTTCTGATATCATTGGCAAATTTTGGGACGAAATTCCCTTTCAAGTTGGGGATGATGTGGCATTTGGGGAAAACCCACAACCATCCTGATCTAACACCGTGCTGTTTTAGATTGCTTATCAAATTTCAGGACAAAATTTCTTTCAAGTTGGGGATGATGTGACAATCCGAGATTTCAAGTTCTTTCCTCGATGACTTGCCATTTGTTTTGTAATTCTGTTTGGACTATTTGTCTGATGTCATGTAATGTATGATTGCTTGAAGGATTAGAATATTCTGGAGGTTAGTTGATTATTGTGTGATGTTAAAGGTTAGTGTGTAATAAAAACAATTGACAAGTCTACTCGACGAACAAGGGAGTTTCGTCGTCAACCCCTATTGACGAAAGACTGGTCTTTCGTCGTTACTGGATTTTTCGCCGGCCCAATTTCTTTGAAGCCCAAGAGAGGCCCATTGCTCTGTTGACTATATAATCATGCATAAGGTTTACGAAGCACCTCCTTAGCAAACCCTAATCTCTTCCTGTGCGTACTCAGCGGCAGCCTACTCACAATCGAAGCCCCTCTTCATCGAAGCTTATCATTCACATCTAGTAACGCATATCTCTTAGTTAGTGATCGTTCTCTTAATTGAGTTTCTTGTTGTGATAATTGAGCATGTATGTGAATTAGGTTAATGGTCTGGATGTTATAGGCTATGTGAATGGTGAGAATGAATAAGAATGTATGCTAGGATTCACGAATCTAATGGTGTAGGAATCGAGATAATGGTGTGAATGGTGAGAATGAAACACAGTCTTTCGTCGGGAGATCTTCGTCACGGGCTGTCGACGAATCATGGTCTTTCGTTGGGTGATCTTAATCACAAGTTGACGACGAAATATGATCTTTCGTCGGATGCCTTTTGAGAACAGATTAACAGAACTATTAATATAGCATACTATGTGTTAATGTGAATGCTGAATACTTAATTCCGTCTGTGCATGATGACAACAATTAGTCGGAAACTCGGAAACTTGTATGTATTATTGTGAATAATCACTGTAACTGTTGAACACTATCGCATGGTATGCATGTGGAATGTGAGCTGATTTATGTGAGTAACAAACCCATTCGTTAAATGCTATTTAAGAGTCCAGTACATGAGGTGTGAACTGTAAAGGAACTGGGTATGTGCTACATGTTATACGGTGATCATGGGATAGATGCAAACTGTAACTGACGTTGTTAGTAACCATTGTTGGAAACATGAACTTGTGAATATAAACGTGCATGAAATCTAAATGTTTACTATGTGATACGTGATTTGGATATGTGATTGTGAAACTGACTACTCTTGGTAACCACAGTAGGGTTTGGTTGACCAACTGGGAATGGGTAATGTAACGTAACATACCGAGCAAATCAAAGGTGAGTTCACTGCTTTTCTCCAAGCATGCGTCCCGGGGAGGGACATCCGGTAATCGTTCTGGGGAGGAACGTCGGGTTATTGGGATGTTGGTTATTACACTCATTTCTATCATTAAGTCCCCTTACATATACCGATTGGTTGCCGGGGAGGCAACGGGGTTATTAGTTGGTAGCGCTATTAGGTTTGGCACCCTCACACCGTACCGGGGAGGACGGTCGTGAACTAATTACCTTAACCACTTGACCAATGTGTGATAGAGCATTGGGGTTTGGGCAAATAAATCTAGAGCCATCTGCGGTAATCGAGTTAATAACAACATCAAATCATTGAATCATCTTATACTCATATCTGGTAACTAAAACGTGTAAACAAACTTTGAACTCACCAGCGTCGTCTGACACACTTGTCTGCATGCTTGCAGGTCGTTAGATTCTCGATTTTGGACTTGCTATCTGGGAGTGCTGGAGTGGTCATGGGCCGAGACTCTTGGATACTTGTTTTGTTGGTTTTGAACACCTGTTTTTTAAACAATTTTTTAACAACTTAGATTATGCTTCCGCTGAACGATTACTTTGGTTTTAACTTATGACTTGGAATTATTTTATTAAATGAATGGAATGTTTTGCTTAAATATTTATTGTAGTTCAATGTGATTGGCGGCTTGGATCCTGGTACGTCACACGTCCCGCGGTGCTTCCGCATGTGGTATTTTGGGGGTGTGACAGTATACCCATACAAACACCAACAAAGGCCCAGTTACAAAACTATGTTTAAGGTTTATATTAGTTATTAGCTCATTGTCATAGGTTTAGACGTCCCAATGCCCAATTTCGTCGAGGCCTAAGGGCACGTTTTTTCGAGCTCGAACATGGTACACAAATTCTCATGACCGACCCTGCACGGGTTAAACAATTTATTTGTAATAATGAAAAAAAATTACAAAAGATTTACGCAAATCATTTGTGGTGTAAGTTTTAAATAATTAATCTAAAATTGCTTATACATGGTTGAATTATCCTCAAATTAGAATGTAAATTTATGAAAGTTTCTTATTTTTTAACGTTAAAAATAATAATGTTAAACCGTATTGTTAATGTTAATATTTTGTAAATATTCTATCAAAACATTAAAGGTGTAAGCTATTGGTTAAAAACCTAAGTTGTTAGCATAAAGATTAGCTACCCGTGTGATACACGGGTTGAACAAAGTACATATTAAAAAGTGTAAAATATAATTTGTAAATGCAACCCGATGGAGACATTTATATAACAAAACAACATAAATGAATTAATACAAAGATGATGTATGTTGGTAAGATAGAGTTCATGAATAATAATGAGTATGGGAATTTATGTACGGGCTCACTTATTGTAACTCAAATCAAGAGATTTGATTGGGATCTTTTTTACACATCATTAGGTAATACTGTGTTAATAAAAAAGGAAAGTATAATGAAAAGGAGTGAAATGAAACATCCACACTGAAACATATAGGTGTGTTTGGCCAGTTTGGCTCCACTTACTTATCTGGTGTGCATGGACAGTTCAAACCTTGGGTGTTTCAAGTAAAACACCTGCACATTTGAACTCAAATTAGGTACATCTACATGGCTAGAGAGACAAAAAGTACCTGTAACACCTTTAACAGCTAGAAGTTTTAACATCATTTTGCCCCCATTTTTAGTTAGGCATCTGCACAAACCATGCAATGAACAACAACATTATAATAAAGACATCCTATCAAACCAGGTTTAGTAAACTAAATACATAAACTCCATAAAATTTGGACACAATAACTAATTATATTCCATCTGTAACACCCCGAAAACTGGTTTGATAGTCAAACCACGTTAATAATAATGAAAGAACGGGTAAAGTACCGTTAGTAATAAAAGTTTACCCATAAACAAATTAACTAGGAATAATTAACCTAGTTGATTATTATATTCTAGTGATAACAATTGGATAATATCCATCATTAATAAAAATGTAAACCAAGGGGGACTAAAAGTGGGAAAATCCTAAAGTTTAGGTTTATTATGGTCAAAACTCAAAACACACACACTACGTGTGTGTGTGTGTGTAGCGACTAGGAGAAGAAAAGAACAAGAGCAAACCCTAGTTCTTCCATGAATCATCAAATTGGAAGGGAAATTGAAGCTCAAATTCGGGTTGGAAAGTATATTACCGATCACCTAATCATGGGGATCATAAGGTATGTCGAATTTTTGACATTGATGAAGTTGTGAAAGTTGATTAACTTTACAAGATGCGATTCATGTATGAATAGCATAGGCTATGGCCGAATTAGTGAAGTAGGATTGCTTAGGAACAAACCCTAAGTAGAGATTTAAAGTAAAATTGCTATGATTAGGTATTTGGATGGATTACCACACCTAGCTAAGTGGGTTTTCATAATATGATGATGTTAGTGTCTAACTTGTGATTAGAATCATCATATTAGATAGTAAAGGCAAGGTACTTAAACAATTAACAAGTTTGAGTACTTGTTCATATATAATTCGAAATGGGTTTTTGAATGTTGTGATGAAATTGGTGATTTTATTCATGTATATAAATGTTTGAAATCATGATATCCACTAGTTGATATGTAGAACTTGATTTTTATTAGGTGTTCGGATGAATGCTAGTGATATAATGAAACGGGTTTCACTTATAGATGAGAACCCTTAGTTCTTGCAAAATGAATGAATAAATTAGCTTTGATAATCGCTTGAACTAGTTAAAGTGTTGGAAATGTAATGAACTTGGTTAGACTAAACAGGTCAATCCTATGATAAATGGTCATTTAGACTAAACGGGTCAAATGGTGTTGTTAACACCATTTGACAATAATATCTGATGATCGCTTGTTGAGTTTTGTGATCACAGGAAATAATATATGGTTCGCATTGCTATTAACTAGTAATTAATAGTGAGAGGTATTTAAACGGGTCAATCCTATGACCCGATCCAGGTATGCATAAGTAAGACTAAAGCTAAAAGGTGTAATTTTGGTCAAATATGTTGTTGAAAGTCCTTCATCGTAAAAGAAGAGACCAAGATTGACCAAAACGCCTATGAACATTAAATCGGGCAAACGGTCCTTATGAGTCGTTTGGAAATAAGTTTTATGATAAAGTAAGGCTTTTATAAGTGTAAAAGTATTGGTATGAATCCTTTTTGGGCCAAATACCTCAAAATGGTTCTTGTCGTAGATTAACAATCCGAAAGAGGTAAATTCGGAATAAACAATTTACATCATTTAATCCACCACAAAGATAGTTGCGGTGGAAGATAAGTGAATATCTTAACGTAGAAAAATGACGTGTGAAAGGAGAGAGTGGGATTTAAACTTAAATGTTTAAATCCTCTCTAACGGGTCAAAATGAATTATTGCGCATAACTTGATTTTTTGGTCGCATAATTCATGAAAGTTATAACTCACTAGTTAAAGATTTTGAGATAACAAATATTCCAAGGTTTAATAACGATTTAGACGCAAGTGGTTTAATAAATCATGAAACGGGTCAAAAGTGTTATAATTGAATTTCAAGCCGAGAGCTTGAAATTTAGAATTTTGTGCATTCAGATATCGGGTTTTTACTCCATATGATGGAGAATTAAATTATGACCACGTAGGAAGAAACGGATCGAAAAACGGATATGTAAAATGAAAGTTATGCACGTTTTTGAGCATAATAAGATTGAGTATATAGAGCTGGGAATCTGCAGCTCCAAAGAAAATAACTTTTTGTCAAAACGGTGGGGTCGCGCTGCATGACAGCCAAGGGAGAACACAATCGCGGCACGTGACAGAATTCAAGGAACCCCGTCGCGGCACGCGACGGGGGTTAAACCTGCAGATTTTGTTTGTTTCGTTTATTTGGCTCAAGGAACTTGATGAAACATGTTATAAAATTATCAAAACTAACGTTTGAGTTGGTTTTGATTATAGGTGAATGATATCTACTTTCCGGATGAAGATCAAGCGACGAACAAGAACCGAACATACGTCCAAATAAAGTGTAACACCTCGTAAAATCACGTCCAATGATGTATTGACACGTGTAATAAACCCTAATAAAGTCCAATGTTGAATTTAAGGGACTAATTTTTTGAAAAATCGAAAAACTTTGATAATAAAAGGACTGGAAGTGTTAGCATACCTAAAATAAGTTTCCAAATAACCTCTCACGATGTTTATATTCACAAATGTGCCACTTGATGAATAAGTGTAGTCGTTTGCGTAATTAATTGAAAGTTTGCGCAATAAAGGGTTAAAAGCGTCAACATGTTAATTCTTACCTCTGAGTGACCTTTTAACAAACCGGGAGCTTAATAATATTTAATTATACTCTCGGGAATGCCAAATAATGGTCGTCTAAGGTTTTTATGCCTATAAGTAAAGTTACGCGCAACTTTGCAAGTTAGAGGGACTAAAAGTGTCAATATGTTTAATTATACCTCTGAATGACCTTTTAGCGAACCCGAAGCATCGTGATGATTAATAATACTTCCAAGAATTCCTAATATGGATTAGATGAGGCTTCAATGCTAATAAATGACGAGATGCGCAAGTTTGCGCAATAGAGGGGCCTAAAGCGTCAACTTTTGAATCTATGCCTTTCGGTGACCATCTAAGCGAACGAGAGCATATTAATATTTAAGTATATGCTTGGGAAGGATAAATATGGGCCATGGAAGGCTTGTATAACATTAAACGGCATTTCACGCTACTTTGCGTAATTTAAGGACTATTTGCGTCAAACTGCAAAAGTATGTCGATTCGTATGGTAACGGACCTTCCGGAAATTGTCCATGAGTTAAACATGCCCTAATTATCATTTATATATCTTAGATATAGGTTTAGAGGTGTTTGGTGCGCAAAAATAAACTTTTATGTCATTCAGGGACTAAAAGTGTCAAAAAGGGCACAAGTTTGCACTTTCGCGCATATCTCACATTCTGAATATCCCCGGACACCCAAAAATTTATGTAAGCACTAAAATATATTATTTTAGTGATCGCCTTGATAAAATTCCACTCGTCGCGTGATTTGGGCCGTTTTTAGCATCCGTCCGTGTTTCGTCGTAATTCGACGCATAACGTGACTGTACGGCCAAACGAACCGACATCCGACATGTTTTTGAACATGTTTCTTGTCCCCTAGGTTTAAACATCATAGTGGGGCCTTTATATGAGGTTAACGGGCCTTGAACGTGCCTAAAATGACTTCATGAGCTGACAGGGACCAATTCTGTCATTATTGAAACTGCTGTGCAGACCTGGGATGTGAGGCGGGCCGCGTAAGACCACACAGATCCTTCGCGGGCCGCGTGGCCTGATCAGAATGCAGAAATAGCTGGAAACAGCCTGTTTCTTGCTGTTTTCATGTCCAAACTGATTCCTAACCCACACAATCGATACTAGGGGCTTGCCCACAGAATTTTCAGACCTCTTGACATCTGTTTTGATCAGATTACCCCTCCCAACACTTGTCGTGATCTCGTGAGGTCCCGAAAACTATATATAGGAGGTAAGTTCACTTGATACTTCACTTGCAAGACCACTTCTGGAGCTTCTCTGGTCAACCTCAGGCTTCCTAGTGCTCTCTAAGCTTAATTAGGACTTTTGTAAGTATTCCTAACCCCTTCTAAATCGTTCTAGCTTAGTTAATTAAGCAAAAGTCAAACCATCGTAATTTAAGTTTGACTTCGCGATTAAATGAAATCCGCTCAGTCATTTCTCGAATTTAAAGTACCTACAAGTTGGTATTTATGTGGGTAACAAACCCTTAAAAGGGTATTTTCAGATTCCCACTCTAACTATGTTAATTGTCGAGTCAAAGCTTGTTTTAAAAAGTCAACAGAATGATTATTTGCAAATTTAAGTATGATTAGCAATGTAGGGTACATGCAACCTGTTTGATCATTCAAATAACTTGGTAATTAATGTAAGAACATGTCTCAACTCGACAATTTTCAGTTTAAACCCGGATCGGAACCGAAAGTCGCATAAATTGACTTGTTCTTTGACTTTCAGTTCTGACCCATTTGTGCATGTTTGAGATCTGCCTTAGAGCTTATTTTGGACCAATTTTCATATAAGTATAACTCTCTGAGATTTTACAACTTGGTTCAACACTTATCCGATTCATATGCATGTTTCCGATTTATGCTTAAAAGTTGACTATTATGCCCTTTTGATTATAAAACGTGATTTTTGAAAAAGTGAAAGAGTAGAAACATTTGTTACTGATTTATAAACTTGCACCTAAAATTTGATATCAGTTTGAGGTCTAGATTAAGAGTTATGCTCATTATCGTAATTTGAAAGCTTTATGTTACTTAAACGGCATAATTAGCATATAACCTATTTAAACCCACTTTTTGATATCAAACTTTTTACCCACTGAGGTTATATAATATTTTGGGATTGTTGAAGATTTTTATTTAATTTTTGGCTGAGCATAACATAGGCCTCTAAGTTTAATTCGGTAAATACCGATTTTGCCCTTTTAAGCCATAAAATGAGTTTTATAAATCCTTTTGACCCCAAACCTTTTTCTACTGATTTTATTTGTTAAATAAAATATTTTGAGCCTTCTGGAATTATAAAAATATTAGCTTTCCTTTAAAAACCCGGAAATGGCTCCAAATCGCCTTTTTAAGCGTTTTTATCGCATAGTATGCACTATAACCATATTAGACATATAAGATTGATACCTACTGATGTTTTTAGCATATTTTTATATAATAACAGTAAGTACAAGTTTATAAACTCAGGTTTCCAATTTTGACATTTTTAGCCCTTGTGAAATTACCAAAATACCCCTAAGGTGCATAGTTTGGTTTTAAATGATAAGTTTCACATATGGGTCATACCCTACTGTTATAACATGTTAAATTAAGTATATTTACTGTATAAATCAGACCCGTAACTCAGATTTACAAATAAACTCTTTTATAATCTTTTAAATGACCAAAATGCCCTTATGAGGCATAATTTGTGTTTAAATCCGTTTTGGGCATAATAAGAAATATCTTACTGATGTTATAACATATTTAAGCTATCTTATCTTAGGGAACTTGCATATGACTCTTATGGTTACCCGTAACGCCCTTTTCGCGTCCGGTTTGGTTTATGTAACTAGTTTGCATAAATTGACCGAAACGGGTCAAACATTATCAACTTTGTCTCAAAATCCAGAAGGTATTTAGTATGCCCATATTATACAAGTCTTCAAACTTGTTGGGTCTAAATCACATTCTATCCGGTCTTCGCTTAATCGTGCGTTTGAACCGTATCATCCTTAAAACCAACCGGTCTAAGCTTAGGCTTAAATAAAGACCCGTTAGAAATCTAATAGGTTATTAAAAACCTTCGTTCCAGATTTAGGAGCCCAGTAAAAGCTATCTGTACTTGCTTGGTGGTATACGGCTGGGATTGAATATATATATTTAGCTCAGGTAAATACTTTTAACTTATTTTCCCTATACGGGCTTGGGTTACGGTATATAGAATACCGCTTGATCGAGCATCAAATTATTACATCTTTGGGTGGTTAATTGAATAATTTGATCGGCTCGTTTAAACAGTCTTGTTCACTTAAAGCCTTTGGGGGGTTAATGACCATGTCCCGGATATCCCTGGCATCATTTTACGAAATGGCCACGACCTGAGCACGGGGTGTAGGCGTACACCTGTCAGTGTATAACTCAATATTGTGGTGGGTCTATTGATCTTTAACCCGGACAAGATCCGGGCTACTGAACGCACAAGTAACATGTAATTCGTTCACAAGATTATATATTTAATAATTATCCCAAGTTATAAAATGTTTTGTGCCACGTGCATTCAAATCAATTTTCAAACCTTTTCAAAATGAGTCAGTTAAATTGTATTTACCAGTGTAAACTGACGTATTTTTCCAAAAGGTTAAGTGCAGGTACTACACGGAATAGGCTGGCTACTCCTAGCATCATTAAAGAGTCTCGCAAGCTTAGATGCCTAAAGTCTGTTGAACAAATGATTCATTTTATTTTTCGATCCGCCTGTGGATCCTTTACATTCCGTTTGTAATACTTGATATTACTTTATATCGGTTTGTAATATATTTGTCTTTTTGCTTCCGCTGTGCATTTAAATATTGTGTTGTTTGACTATGATGATATCAACTACGTCACCATACTCCCCACCGGGCCCACCGGTGACACGTAGAAAATTGGGGTGTGACATAAAGCTTCCACATTTGATCTTGTTTTGTTTATAAAAAGTGAATAACTACGATTTGAATGTTTTAAACATGTCTGAATACTTTCGATGAATTTTTTTTTGTTAAGTGGCATTTTCATATAAAATGCTTACTATAATGATATAGCAATGTTAAATTACTAAGGGTCTTACAAGTTTGTAATCAGAGCTCAAGGTTGTTGACAAAGTGTGTTCGGTTCGAGACTTGATCGCAAAATCCGGTAAGTATTTTTTTATTAATAGTTTAGCATGTTAAAGTGTTGTAAACAAAACATGGGGTTAGTGTGTAATACACGTTACCCCAATTAAATCGATAAGGGATCAATATAAATAACAAAATTACGTGTGTAGACATGTATAGTAGAAAGCCTTGTATTATAGTACAGGCGTTTATTGATGTTGACATTACTAATCTTTGTAAATGTTTTTGTTGAAGGACACTCGCATCTGAAGATGACGATAGTTTAACAAATTGCGGATTTGACAGAGGAAGAGTCCGAAGTATGACAAGTAGAGTATGCTCACGAAGGACCTAAATCGCGTAACGATACCGAGTAAGGGTAATTGGCAAGGAAATCCCGTTAGGGCAAGCATTTACCAGGTGCATGTTTTAAATTTATTGCACGAATAGTAATATGCAACAACTACGTCAAGCCTGATTGTTGCATATGTAGGATAAAACTTGGAAAACCTGAATAGGATACCTATCCAGGATGATGTTTCCAAGAGAAATTAAGTAGAAATATGTGTTATTCACGATAGTGAATAACAAAACAATAACAGAATTAGTTTATGTGGAAACTTAGACGGAAGTAATTATCCAAGTAAGTATTCTCAATACGAAGTGTAACGATCACATTAACAAATGTGATTGTAAAATAATTTGATAAAAAGAAAACATTTTATATGTTCAAGTGCAAAACGAGTAAAACTAATGATTGTTGTTTAGCAGTTAAATAAAGTTTTACTGAATGAAATCAAAGATATGGAAAATGAATAGAGGCGGGGTTACTTACATGGGGCGTGATGTGAAAATTATAAAAAAAGGTCATGTGTACCATGTGTTGATCGTTTACTCTGGCCAAGTAAGTAGTGAACACATGATATCACGAACTTCTTATAATGAACGCATTTACGTCCAATGTAGTAAGGATGGGGTGAATGGACGAATTAAAAAGGTACCCAAAACGGATCAAATAAGTAAAATGTTTGATAATAAATGTAAACGCAAGCCGGGCAATGGAAGTGTATTACATTAGAATAACGAGCCCCAGGGAAGGGACAAGAATCAAAGTAAATGAAATTACAAACCGACTAATAAGAATGCTAAGGCATAGGGATAAAGTTTGAGTGTCATAAGTGATGAAATTCACACGGACAAGTCAAACGGATTGAATAAAGAATAAATGACTTGGTTGAATAAAAGTGACGGATTTCGCTAAGACGACCAAATAAATTAAAACGAAGTCTAAATGCATACCATAATGGTTGCTTCGATGATGACTTCGGTAAAACACCGATAGATGGGTAGGATATTGAGTATATGCGTAAACCAAGAGACGGGAACGCGGATTAGAAAGTCAAAAGACTCGGATTATGAGTTATGACTAAAAGACGATAAAATTTTGCAATCAGAAATTTTGATAATTACGTTCAACTATTTCGAGGTTGAACGGGTTGATTAAATAATAAAGTTTGACTGTCATAAATGATGAAATTTCACACGAACAAGTCAAATGGGTCAAATAAAGAATAACGCTTGATAATGTAAGTAATCGTAAATCGAATAATGGGAGCACAAAATATTAATAAACATATGTAATGGGGCATGAGAGAATATAAAAAGGGAAAACGCAAACCGGGCAACGGGAGCGTTAAAAACATTAGGATAAAAGAACCCGGGTAACGACTTGTAGAGGAATATAGGTGTGAACCGGATAACGGTAAACGGAGAACAAACCGACGCGTAAATGACGTAAGAAGTCATAGAGTCGGAAGAATAGTCCAAAAAGAAAACGGATGTAGCCTTAGACTAGGGGTGTGCAATAACCGAACCGTTAACCGAAATCGAACCGAAAACCGACAAAACCGAACCGAAATTAACCGAAACCGAATTAACCGAATGTCGGTTAACGGATATTTTTTTTACCATCGGTTAACCGAAATTAACCGAACCGAACCGAACCATTTATTTTTTATATATTTCTAGCTTTTATACCTCTATTTCATATATTTCATGTTTTATACTTTCATTTCCTGTAACATCTCATTTATTTATACCTCCATTTTATGTATTTAAACATCTATTCATGCATTTATACCTCCATTTCATGTATTTATACATCTATTTCATGTATTTATACATCCATTACATGTATTTCTAAGCAACAAAATTTAGCTCTTGTTTGAATTGGTTATTAACCGAATATTAACCGAACCGAACCGAAAACCGACAAATTAACCGAATTAACCAAACCGATTAACCGATGACTTCGGTTATGGTTACGGATAATGCTAATAACCGAACCGAACCGTGCACACCCCTACCTTAGACTACAGTCAAGGTCAAATGAATTTCAAAAGCGAAACTAAATGATTCCAAACATAACAAAGGGTGCCTTGACGCTATATATATATATATATATATAGGGGAAGGTTCTATGCAGAACACTAAATATTGCGAGAACACGCAGAACAAAATGAATCATTCATTTTTTCAATCCTAAAAACTTAAAAAGTAAATGAAAATGTTATAAATGTAAGATTTATTGTTTCTCACACTAGAATTTCAAACAAAATATGAAAAATCATCAGTTTTTAAATAACCTACACACATGTAGGTTATGTGTAGGCTAAATTACCTACGTGTATGTAGACTATGTGTAGGGAAAGGTATATGATTTTTTTATGTATATATAATACACACATGAATGTAAGAAACATAAAATTTAAGAAATATGAACCTTAAATCCCAAAATTTAGTGATTTGGAGTTGTTCTTTTTGTTCTCGCAATAATTAGTGTTCTGTAATGATCCTTATCCTATATATATATATATATATATATATATATATATATATATATATCATAACCTTCGGGATTATAAGAAGTGTTAAGGTTTACGGGACCAAAATGACCATCGGGTCACGAATAGAAAAAAATAAACTATAGGGGCCTCACCAAAAAGGGATGAAAGCCTAAAGAAATAGCCAATGAGGCTAAGTGAAAGAACCTACGGGTCACTTGGGGTAAAGTGTGGGAACTGACTACAATTTCCCGCGTAAAATAATAACGGAAAGGAATAAATCCTTAGATGTAAATTCCTTGATATGAGTAAATGACGTAAGATAAAGAGGAAACGTTAAACTAAAAATTCAGTTTTTAGTCAAAAACAACGTTTTAACAAACATAAGTAGTATGAGATGGTTTAGGAATTCATAAACACACATAAGGCCGGAGATGGCAATATGGTATACCCGAGTGACGGGGTATGAAGTGACGGTGACTAATCAGTCTAGCCGGTAAAACCATTCAAAGTCAAAATAGTGTTATCACTTATACAAAGCGCCTGTCAATATAAGATTTGCGTGGAATAAACATGCTGACGGACTAATACGACCGAACGGTCAAATGAAAACTCGGTTAAATAGGCGACAAAGATAAGAAATACGAGATAAAAGTTACGGTCCATGAGGACTTACACATGAAAGACGCACACGACAATACAAATGATAACTTTTGACCGAAAAGGATGAATGCCTTGAAAATGAAACGAAGTTCGTTTGGTCTAACCAATGAACTATGTAAAGAAGGTTTCGGGGACGAAACCTCTTTAAGGGGGTAGACTTGTAACACCCTGAAAACGAGTTTGATAGTCAAACCACGTTAATAATAATGAAAGAACGGGTAAAGTACCGTTAGTAATAAAAGTTTACCCGTAAACAAATTAACTAGGAATAATTAACCTAGTTGATTATTATATTCTAGTGATAACAATTGGATAATATCAATTATTAATAAAAATCTAAACCATGAGGGACTAAAAGTGGGAAAATCCTAAAGTTTAGGTTTATTATGATCAAAACTCAAAACACACACACACACACTAAGTGTGTGTGTGTGTAGCGACCAGGAGAATAAAAGAACAAGAGCAAACCCTAGTTCTTCCATGAATCATCAAATTGGAAGGGAAATTAAAGCTCAAATTCGGGTTGGAAAGTATATTAACGATCACCTAATCATGGGGATCATAAGGTATGTCGAGTTTTTGACATTGATGAAGTTGTTAAAGTTGATTAACTTTACAAGATGCGATTTATGTATGAATCGTAGAGGCTATGGCCAAATTAGTGAAGTAGGATTGCTTAGGAACAAACCCTAAGTAGAGATTTAAAGTAAAATTGCTATGATTAGGTGTTTGGATGGATTACCACACCTAGCTAAGTGGGTTTTCATAATATGATGATGTTAGTGTCTAACTTGTGATTAGAATCATCATATTAGATAGTAAAGGCAAGGTACTTAAACAATTTACAAGTTTGAGTACCTGTTCATACATGATTCGAAATGGGTTTTTGAATGTTGTGATGAGATTGGTGATTTTATTCATGTATATGAATGTTTGAAATCATGATATCTACTAGTTGATATGTTGAACTTGATTTTTATTAGGTGTTTGGATGAATGCTAGTGATATGATGAAACAGGTTTCACTTATAGATGAGAACACTTAGTTCTTGCGAAATGAATGAATAAATTAGCTTTGATAATCGCTTGAACTAGCTAAAGTGTTGGAAATGTAATGAACTTGGTTAGAACTTTAGTTAAACGGTGGCCTAAAGTTAACGTATACCGGGTAATTATCGGAATGCCTAAACTAGTTATTGAACTTGATTGTGCATATAATATGCTGTAACACCCTTCTTACTTTCATATTCGAATTTATTAAAAATAAAGGTTTCACTTCATTAAAATACCAAAATAAAGTGTTCAAAGTGATCACCTACTAGTTAACTACCAACTAGTTTAAGCATTCAAAACATGGTTAGTTAAATTGATTTCAACATAAACATTGTCTAAACAAAGTTAAATCAACACGGAAGCTTCAAAAGTTTGTGTTCGGTTCTTCAAACATGCTTGATCACCATCCGGAATGTCTCCAATATCACCTAAGGTCAAAACCACATCAAATGTTAGTTTTGATAATGTTAGAATGGGTATAAACAAGTCCCATGGGTCAAAACAACAAAAATTAAACAATTTTTGGAATCTGGGGGGCTAGACGCTATGTCTAGGGGCTAGACGCTACACCTAGCCCCTTTTTTGACAGCAAGTTGCTTAAACTGTTGCTGCACATACCCAGCTCAATCTTTTATCAAGTCCCAACTTAAAATTGCCATAACTTATGATCTGTAAGTCCGTTTTTAGTGATTCTTTTTCCTACACGTCGGTAATTAAATTACCGACGTGCCTACCACTATTATTATACCGAAAATCTGGTTTACGGGCTGAATCACTAAAATCTCTATTTAAATATTTGACCCGCTATATTTACACAAATTTTTCTACCATTACAATAGTAACCTTATGGCATTTTTACCCAACATCCGTGGCTTAATATCACTGGCATTTCATTACCAATCCTATGGCTTCATGCTCTTGTGATTTGTCAATGCCAAAAAGCTAACTTTCAACATTAACTCTCCTTACTACACAATTATTCTACCCGTTTGGCTGTCTAATGGAAACCACCATTTTATAACACACCAAACTTATTCTAACCAATATTTGACCCGTTTATTTACCTAGTGATCTTCGTCACTTCAACTAAATACCAACTTCATATATTATACTAATTTTAAAGTCTACTAACGAAAATTCATAATTGAGCATAACGTAACGAAACCGTAGTTACGTACCTTTAGAGCGTTCCTTTCAACGCGTGTCTCCACCGGCTTGTCCGCTTGAGGATCCGGATTCCTTGCCTATAGAGTTCAACCATATATTGTTTAGAACTCCTTTCACAACATATCACGCATAATTCATCTCACCATTCTAATATGCATTTTTATTCATAATTTTCTATATTTAGCCTTCTTCTAGGCATTTCAACAAACACCTAAAGGACATTATTTTACATGGTTCATTATCAAGTTCATAACTTGTTATATAGCCAAAATTAACATCAATCGAACTATCTTATATAAATGTTAACCTCAATAAATCTGAAATCACTTCATAAATATCAGATTACACTAGAACGACAATCAAAATCCTAGTGTTTATCAAGTTTCACAAAACCCACTAATCACCTTCAATGGTGTTCATGGAATATACTAGAATTAAGCATGATTTCAACATATTCTTGTCTAGGGTTTACTCCTAGACACTATATTGTTCCTATTTCATCAATATCTCATACATGCATCAACAATTTTTGAATTTTATAAATTCATCCAGAAATCAAAGTAGAGATTTCCTTCAAGATTCACATACCTTATGACCCCTTTGCAGTGGAGATCACCAATCTAAGCTTTAATTTCGTTTTGGAACTAATTTGCCCATTCAATTTGATGAATTTATGTTGATTAGGGTTTGAGCTTGAGAGCCCTTCTTGGCTCCTGTGTTTTGTGCGACCAGAACACACACAAAGGTGTGTATTTTGGTGTTTTTAGTTTTAATTAATACAAACCCATTTCTCATTTTAACCATTTTGGTCCCTCAACTTTACCCAGATTTATAAAGGTTACTACATCAAGTTTCTTCATTATTTTAAAACACTTAACTAACTAGGTTGATATTCCTAGTTATTTAGTGGGTTCCGGGAGTTATAACCCGTTTTATTTTAAGCCCCGTTAACTCGGGCTTCTTATAAACTTACTTTTCTCAAAGCTTTTATTCACATTTTTAATTAATATTAGGATGATTTGTTTAAATTCTAATATTCACCGGGTTAATTTTACCACTAACAGTATTTTACCTGTTCATTATTATTAACGTGTTTCAATTACCAATCCCGTTTTCGGGGTGTTACATATGCTAATGGGCAGTTGACTTTTAAAAAGTCAAACTGACTCATAATGCGATGAATGATAACTGTGATATAAAATGCGTAAGGTGGAATAATCGTATTAAATTATGATTAATCTAACCACCTTGTGTGTAACACCCCATGTTTTCACAAGTCAAAGTCAAGGTCTAAGTCAACGACCAATTTCGCGCAACTTGACTTACAAGAAATTTCTTTATTTATTTGTATTATGTGGAGTAAGTGTCGTTAATGACAATAATCAATGTGTGTTAATCGTTATTCAATCGATCTACGACTGTGAACTATAGGAAGTAACAATGCGATAAAGTTAATCAACTAATAGTCAAGCTATGCTAATCAAATCGACATCGAATCGCAACTCAAGCTACGTAGTTTTACTTGTTCTTATACATGTGTGTGTGTGTGCCTTACGTGTTATCTGTGCATGTTTACTTATGTTATGTTGTGGTAATCAAGCGAACTCAATCGAAACTCGAACACAATCGAACTCGAACTCGAATCACGACCGAGCTATGATAGATAGTGGAAAATAGATTACGCAAGATACGAAGTAGTTGGGACTAAAAGTAATTTGACTAGGAAATCCTATCGAATTGAACCGCTCGCAATCTGAATCGAAACATCGAAAATCGTTGCGTCGAAAACTCGAACCTAGCGCCATCCGGCCGGATAGCCATCCGACCGGATAAGTCATCCGACCAGATAGTCATCTGACCTGATAACCCAATGGGTGACAGGCTGTATGTCATCCGACCAGGATGTCATATGACCGGATCGTCATCCGAGCGGAGTGTCATCCGATCGGATCACTCTTTCCTCTTTTAGCATCCTATAAATACCCCTGTCATCGTCATTCTTTCCACTTTTGGAAACCTTCTGTCCGAACAGCTCGTGTTCTTCACCTTTTCTTCGATTTCTCTCAATCCAGGTAAGATCTCGCCCTAAATCTTGTACTTTCTTGATCTACACGCACTCCTACACCTTTCTATCTTCTAAATTTTAACATGTAACCGAGAAATCACTAGATTTCGGGTGTTATAGGGTGACGTCATCATAGGTTCTTCAAAGAACTTTATGATTTGGCCTCAACCCACCAAGAACAACCGAGATCTAATCGATTTCCACCCGATTACATGAAGATCTTGGAAAGATCTCGACACAAGAGTGGTAAAAAGGGAATGAAAGATGGTTTCTAACTTTCTTTCAACTCTTTTACACTCCGAGCACTCAAAACCGGTAGAATCAGGGTCAGATCTAGTCTCCTACTCGTCCATAGTGTTGTACTAGTTCAGATCTGGATTCCACCCACGAGACTACCGACTTCGAGTTAAACAAGAACAACCGTCTCAAGCCGGTAACTGGCCGAACTAGGGTGATTCCTGGTCGGTTTGGTCACTTGGGTCGAGGCAGGGTTCTGGTTGGTTAACAAGTTGTCAAGATGTCTCGAAACAACGACAAACCATCAAAACGACCAAGTGTAGGATGAAAGGAACAATCGGAACGGATTACCATCCGACCGGATTGCTATCCGATCGGATAGGTCATCCGAACGGATTGCCACCCGAACGGATGACACTTGGGTCCCACCTTCAAACAACCTTAACTAGAGTAATAGTATTGAACGAATTGCAATCCGAACGGATTACCATCTGAATGGATTACTCTTCGGATCATGAGATACTAAGACTTTAAAGACTTAAACAATTTTCAACATGTTCATCACCAGAGTTGCCACCCGATCGGATGGTCATTCGATCGAGTGACACTCCAACTGTGAACTTGTCTTCAAAAAGTAATCTCACCGCTAAGTCGCCGTCCGACCGGATCACCATCCGACCGGATGACCATCCGAACGGATTGTCATCCGTACGACCCCGCATCCGATCGAACGACTTGATGGATGGAGATACTTCAATGTTTTCTAAATGCTACAACAAAAACTTCAAAGGTCAAGCCATCATACATAAACACATCCTTATTATAGGAAGAAAAAATCCACTCGAATCGCCATCCGACCGGATGACCATCCGAACGGATTACCATCCGCACGGATGATCACCCGAACGGATTACCGTCCGATCGGATTACCGTCCGATCGGATTACCGTCCGATCGGATTACCGTCCGATCGGATTACCGTCCGATCGGATTACCGTCCGATCGGATTACCGTCCGATCGGATTACCGTCCGATCGGATTACCGTCCGATCGGATTACCGTCCGATCGGATTACCGTCCGATCGGATTACCGTCCGATCGGATTACCGTCCGATCGGATTACCGTCCGATCGGATTACCGTCCGATCGGATTACCGTCCGATCGGATTACCGTCCGATCGGATTACCGTCCGATCGGATTACCGTCCGATCGGATTACCGTCCGATCGGATTACCGTCCGATCGGATTACCGTCCGATCGGATTACCGTCCGATCGGATTACCGTCCGATCGGATTACCGTCCGATCGGATTACCGTCCGATCGGATTACCCGATCGAACTACCATCCGACCCATCTTCAATTGTATCATTTTACGTATTCCTTATCGTTATGCTATCGAATCTATTCAGGCTAATCTTACTCGCTAAGCGCTCCCTTCAATCCATTAATCGCTGTGAGTATACTCTATCCCTTTTTGCTTTAAGCACTTTTGGGTGTTACATACGTTACGAATATTCAAACTACAACTATCACACTACTCAATACTATTTGAACGCTAACCGTTAATGCATGTTATACGTGGCTCATGAATGCTTGTTTGTTATGTTTACACATGGAATGCTGTCTACCTGCCTTAGCAACGATAGTACTATAGTTTGGACTCAGCACCCGTTCACATGGGGGTTGTTAAGGATCTTTTACTTGCATGGATTACGGTGGTAATCATGTATTGCGAACTGCCTCGGGCAGTCAACCCGCAGTCATTGGTATCGATGGATCTATGTCGATAACTAACGTGCTTCATTTCACCATGCGTACGTGCTGGTTATGCGTAAACGAATTCGAACTCTATATGCTATTATCAAACTTGTATGCTCACCTTTACATTTTATGTATTGACTTTATTTTAACGTATGTGACAGGTGCTTAGGACGCACATGTGGTAGGAATTTGAAGCTAGAATAAAGCTTTAGAGCCCAATAAATAGTTGTCTGTAGATAACGAATCAGGGGTCTCTAGAAGCAGATAAACAACTGCTACTTATTTAAATCTGAGTTGTCGGAACAGAATATTTGCCTTGATGTTTGTCTGTAATAATTATTTGACTGTTTGAGATACGGTATGGGACGTATTATTTAAATTGGATGGTTATGATAATCATGGTTGTAAAAGTCCCGCCTAAGCTCCGAGTACTCGCTACAAGGTAGGCTGCCGAGGCACGAGTACTCTTCTCCCAGGCTACTTACTCCCCGAGTAATCTCCGCCTAAGTCGAGTACTTCCCGAGTACTCCCGAATCCGACTACGGAGCGCCTAACGACTTTTGCAACCATGATGATAATTGTTATGGAAACTTCTGGACAATCTGTTTCGCTCAGTGCCACGCCCCGATGATTCCGCCATCGGTTGGGGTGTGACATTGTGAATGATGAATGATAATTTGACGCTTAACAAGCTAGGTGGAAGCTTGGGAAGGAAGCGGGTCAAACGAATCAAGTGTGAAAAGAAAAGCGTAGTTTGGATGCAAGGTAAGTAAAGCGTACACCCTTTTTATTATTTACAAAATACTTACTTGTGAGTATTGAATATGAATTATATTAAGTAATTGAAATATGATGTCCCGGCACGATATAATGCGAGTCGGAACAAGTGAGAATGGTAAGAAACCATAAATTATGGTAAAAGGGTAAAAACGGTAAACTAGACGTGTGATGATGAATGAATAAGGAATTTTGAAACACTACGTTATGGTGTAAACCGTGACGGGTAAAATGGTAAAATAGTAATCTGGACAAGGATTAACGAATAGATAAAGGGATTTGAAAAGACATCACATGGAGTAAGTCATAACGGGTAAAACAAAACAAGAAACGACTTTTAAATAAGATGAATTCAAGGAGAAAACCGGGATAGGTTAAAGGGGTGAAATGGTATTAAATACCATCTCATAATGATAAATGGTCATTTAGACTAAACGGGTCAAATGGTGTTGTTAACACAATTTGACAATAATATATGATGATCGCTTGTTGAGTTTTGTGATCACAGGAAATAATATATGGTTCGTGTTGCTATTAACTAGTAATTAATAGTGAGAGGTATTTAAACGGGCCAATCCTATGACCCGAGCCAGGTACGCATAAGTAAGACTAAAGCTAAAAGGTGTAATTTTGGTCAAATATGTTGTTGAAAGTCCTTCATCGTAAAAGAAGAGACTAAGATTGACCAAAACGCCCATGAACATTAAATCGGGCAAACGGTCCTTATGAGTCGTTTGGAAATAAGTTTTATGATAAAGTAAGGCTTTGATAAGTGTAAAAGTATTGGTATAAATCCTTTTTGGGCCAAATACCTCAAAATGGTTCTTGTCGTAGATTAACAATCCGAAAGGGGTAAATTCGGAATAAATAATTTACATCATTTAATCCACCGCAAAGATAGTTGCGGTGGAAAATAAGTGAATATCTTAACGTAGAAAAATGACGTGTGAAAGGAGAGAGTGGGATTTAAACTTAAATGTTTAAATTCTCTCTAACGGGTCAAAATGAATTATTGCGCATAACTTGATTTTTTGGTCGCATAATTCATGAAAGTTATAACTCACGAGTTAAAGATTTTGAGATAACAAATATTCTAAGGTTTAATAATGATTTAGACGCAAGTGGTTTAATAAATCATGAAACGGGTCAAAAGTGTTATTATTGAAATCTAGAATTTTGTGCATTCAGATATCGGGTTTTTACTCCATATGATGGAGAATTAAATTACGATCACGCAGGAAAAAACGGATCAATAAACGAATATGTTAATGAAAGTTATGCACATTTTTTAGCATAATAAGATTGAGTATATAAAGCTGGGAATCTGCAGCTTCAAAGAAAATAACTTTCTGTCGAAATGGTGTGGTCGCGCTGCGCGACAGCCAAGGGAGAACACAGTCGCGACACGCGACAGAATTCAAGGAACCCCGTCGCGGAATGCGACGGGGTTAAACCTGCAGATTTTGTTTGTTTCGGCTATTTGGCTCAAGGAACTTGATAAAACATGTTATAAAATTATCAAAACTAACGTTTGAGTTGGTTTTGATTATAGGTGAATGATATCGGCTTTCCGGATGAAGATCAAGCGACGAACAAGAACCGAACATACGTCCAAATGAAGCTTCCGCATTTGATCTTGGTTTGTTTATAAAAAGTGAATATATAAACACTTTTAACTACGATTTGAATGTTTTAAAGATGTCTGAATACTTTCGATGAAAAAGTTTTTGTTAAGTGGCATTTTCACATAAAATGCTTACTATAATGATATACTAATGTTAAATTACTAAGGTCTTAGAGCATTCACATCCAATCCACTAAAAATATACATACATTTCACTAAAAAACAACTCGTATATCAATATATTTCCACTAAAAACAAATACTTTTTCTCTCTCCTTTTCAATATATATTATATTTTTCTCTCTCTTTCACTCATAACCACTTTCAATATATATTAAAAAATTATAGTGGGTGAACAGTGTCCCCCCAAATATACAGATGAACAGTAATATTTTCTCTCTCCTCCACTCACAACCACTTTTTATACTCTTTACATTTTAAAAACCCCACACACTACATATGATGGACTGGATGGGAATGCTCTTACACCATCCATCATGTTTATAATTTACTAGGTTATCACCCGCGAATACTCGCGGGTCGGAAAATTTAATTTGCATTAATCGAATTATGTCGTTAAATAAAATAAAAACACATGTTTTCAAACGTTCTTGATGAACACAATTGAGAGAGAGAGATAGTATAAACGAATTCGTGAGTTCTTAATATTATTGAAAATTTTACGTGTTGGGATATATAAATTTATTAAAACTTTGTATATATATATATATTAAAAACTGAATAATGTGTGACGACTTGTATATTTTAATTAAGTGTTAATGTCTTCAAAATTAAAAAATAATTATGGGAAGTTTAATATTAATTTGTTTATTATTATTATCCTAAAGAATAAGAATATGAAGTATTAATGGTATAGTTATTTATAATTTTATTTGTAGTATAGTTTTTGTAAATAAAGCAACACAAAAATATTCATATGTATAATAAACAATGAAAGGAAGTGATCCAAAAAAACAAAAAAACATTGATATGTATACCACACAAACATGGAGGATAATCTTAAAAATTAAGACATGAGGATCAATTACATTGGTATGTCCCAGTTCAACTAACCACTATGGCTCAACATAAGTCACACATTGTAGGTATTCTTTTGTCGTCGGTATAAGCTCATGGTTCACCACATAATTCGGCATGTCCCTCAACCCATAAAGAGCCGAGCTCGGGTGCATATGGCACAACATTCCTTTCCTACAATTCACATATTCTCCCGCCCCTTTTAGCCTTGCAACATTATGAAAATGATCCGAACGTATTGCTTTCCTTACAATATCAAAATCTAGCCCACACGAGGTCAGCCGAATCTTGTGTGTTTTTAATGTCTTAACCGATGCGGCCTAATTTTCCGGACCTTTTTCAGACCCCTTCACCTGCAGATAATGATCGTTACATCAGTGACCAGTCTCCACGATATTGATTAGCTATCCACTATTGGTACACGTTCAGTACCCAACCAAACTGACCCAGGTTGTTTTGCCACTTGTACATAATATTTTTTCTCTTTAGCTATAAGTCTATAAATACTTAAACACATTGAAATTACCTCCCAAAGAAGTTGGAAAATTCTGAGCGTTGAGGGTGGCAGAAGTAACAATAAGCATAAAGTCTCGACGCCTTGCAACCACTTTTTTTAAGGATCCCGAATAACACATCAGTACTTAATCATCTTTCATGGGCTTCGTCGATCACAACACTGCAATATTGCATGAAAAATTAGAGAAGTTAAATTAAATTAAATAAATAATTATATATTACACACACCATCAACTGCGCTATTAGATAATACTTACCAATATTTGTCAAGATCAACATCTTTTAATGTTTCACGCAGAAGCACACCATCAGCCATGTACTACAATGCAAATTAAAGAGCATAAACATTTGATAAAAATGAAAAATATTGTCACGTGTTTAATCAATTGCCATATCCAAGCTTTAGTTACCAAAAACGATGTAGGAATCTGTATGCATTAAAGATTACACATTTGGTGACTTTCAAATTTCAGATTTAACACCACCATACAACCCATCCCCCTAGCCTTTTTTTTAATTGACCCATTTGGGATAAGACAGTAACCCAATTGCTCAATTCATATGTAAACCGGTAGAAATAAGATTGAAACATACTTGATGAGGACATCGAGTAGAGCTCAACTCAAAGATACGAAAACTTCCATTGCTTGACCTCGTTGTCTTTAAGCATCTCAGTGAAAACCTTGACAACTTCATGTGGCCCCGTATATAAAAACTAACCTATAAATATCCAACACTTCATAAATAAAGAATAAAAAAAATATTGTACACCTCCATCGCCAGTAGCCGCTACACATCCACCTGCAGTCACCTCGAATAATGAAACTAATGGGCCTTTTTTAGTGGTTCATTTAGTCAGTTCCTGGTTAAAAATTAACTATTTTGTCTATCACCATTTTCATTAATTTTTAGTGATACTTCATACATGAATCTATTTATAACAGCTATTTATAACAGCGGCCCTTGGTATTGAAATGGAGTTGTTTGGTTCATCGGCTACAGTTTTGCCAGTGGCTCAAGTTACCGTCACTTCAAGTTTCTATGCCCTCAATGCTTCAACTGGTGCTCTTGCTATAGTCCCTAAAGAAGCAACCAAACTTGAGACAAAATCCACTACTTGGGCTGATACATTGAACCGTTGGCTCGTTAACCTGAATATAGCTGGATGTGAGTTGTTTCATTCTGAATTCATAACAGGTTTGAATCGGGTTGACCATATACACAGTTTTAGAAATAAATAACAGTTTTTAAATGCTAACTTTCATAAATTGGTTATATAAAATTCAAAACAAAATATAAAATTCAAAACAAATGTAAAATATTAACGGGCCATGATGTGTTACCCGACCCGCTCAGTTTATCTTATCTCATTTTTATGTCAAATATATGCTAATAATGAATCCTTTTTGTATGAGCCAGCTAAAACAAACCTATTGTTAGATATTGAATGGTGGAAATCCTAGAAAAAAAGTAAAAAAAAAATATATCAATCCAATTCTACCTTTGTTAGGTAAAATGTGGTTTAGATGAAGATCCCTGCTCAAATCTTCCCTAACAGCTTTTATCGAGAACAAATTCACGAACTCGTTCCTCCAAAACCAGGAATCATCTCATGTAAAAGGGAGTTAAAGTTTTATACGCATTTAATTAATAATATGTAAAGTGGATTAGTAATTTGTTTCAACTTAATAATGCCAACAACATATTGTACCAGTTATGACCAGATCTTTACGGTGTTATCCATCACACAACTGGCAATACGATATATATTTAAAGGGTGGAAATCCTAGAAAAAGGTAAAAAAAAATATCAATCCAATTCTACCATTGTTAGTACTAAAAACTAATAATTAAAAAAATAAAGGTTTTAAAGTGCTAACTATACAGGAATGAGCTATCAAAAGGTAATTAAATGATGGTCAAAAGATCCAAACTTTATACCTTCCTCGTTAGGCCTTGCCTTACTTCATCATCTGAGAGTGTATCAAAAATCTTGAAATCAACCTTTTTTTCTGTGAGACTCTTGACTACCTGATAGATTATAACGATTGAGAAATCATTTTTGGCAGCAGGTTATAATAAAAAAACCTCATCGAATAGCAACAAAATCACAAATAAAAAGACAACAATCAATCAACTTTCCGCTGAAACCAGATAAGTTAGTCTTCCTGAATTAACAATAAAAAGCAAAATACTTTAAACGTACAACGGACAGCTTCAAAACACAACGAACTCATTCTTAAGGCACACTTCGAAGCTAATTTTGAACCCTCGCTTAATAACACCACTTATGTTTAGGTTGACCAACGTTAAGTCAAAATCATAGTACCATATTAACAACATACATGGCCTATAACTAATTACCATCGGGCTTCACTATCATCATCTGCAAGTGGTGCTACTATCGAAGAATCCCAAAACATTTGCATCATTGAAGTGGCAGCATCATTATTAATTCCTCCGATACTTCCAACCTAAACATAAATAAACACAATAGTGTTTATAGACGTTTCTAAAATTGAACCACCTATCCGCGAACCATATTAATACGAACCTAACCAGGGAGAATTTAGCTTACCGAAGCTACAGCTATGAGAGTGATCTAGAGTTTATTGATAGTGGCAAGAACAACTACATTTGAGTCAGTGTATAAATGCTTCAGTACATATGTAAGCTTAACTATATATTTAATTTGAGTTACAAAAGTTTGCCACTCCAAACAATGTACGTCGAGGGACTGCTATTTTGTATACCACATCATTCAGGCTGGTATGGCGGCCCTTCATTTCTCTCTTCTTTACCCATTCTTTCTCTGGAAAAAAAGCCTTTATTGCGTTTTTGGTAATATTATAACAATGACCACCAACAAATCAATGTCCTATGACAAATTATCATAAAAATTTTCATTTTGATCATCAGTATTGAAAAAAGGTCACAAAAAACAAAGGAACCAATTTTTGTAGTTGACATAATGAATGGAAATATACATAAGTCAAAATTACCTATTTACTTCTCACCCATATTACATTCAGTGCCTCCTTTTTCTATCCATCAAGTTCTTCAATCACCAGCTTTATCTTTAACTTGTTCCTATTCAATGAGGATACCGTATAGTTAAACTTGCAGCGTAAGGTAATCAGGTATCAAAATATTGACTAACTTTAAAGTTACCTCCTAAAATGCCATCTCTGGTTGACACCAATGTTGAGGCAAAACCTCTTTTGAACTAAACCCATAATGCAGCTTTCAAAATCCATCATTAGTGTCTCGTGCAATGATATACCCCTAAGATTTTACAAAAAAAGAATCATAAACTATTTGCCATCGGAATGTTAGGTAAAATGTGGTTTAGATGAAGATCCTTGCTCAAATCTTCCCTAACAGCCTTTACCGAGAACAAATTCATGAACTCGTTCCTCCAAAACCAGGAATCATCTCCACTTGTAATAGGTTGTTGTAATAACACTGCTGCAAGGTCAAGATGTCTAACAGGGGCCATGTACTGCATGAAATACAACAAAAGATCATTAGAATTTATAAACTACCAACTCAGTCATATTGTTTAAAATTAAATGAAGAACATAGTTATACCACTTCATTAGAAAGAAGAATAAGACGACCAGGTTCTAACCAAACGGTCTCTAACATTTTTTTTTTGAAAAATGGTTCTATCATTTAAATAAGAAACAGCGAGCGTCTGGAAATTTGAAAGCCCACAAAACAGCCAAATACAAAATGTGATTACAAAATAATATACGGAATAAAAGTCACTCCACCTCTCCAAATCTTCCAACTTTTGGAGTGGGATGTGCCGTCATTTTCCTGTTGGCTTTGTCCAATTAAACAGACATATTAGAAACATAAAACACACACCAATCAAAGAACAAAACAAAAGGTAAAACAAAGTGAAGCGGTCAACATAATGCATGTACATAAAAAAGCTATAATCATAATATTTAATGTCACAAAGCACACTGTCAATCAGAGAATGAATCAAAAGGCAAAACAAAGTGACATCTGTACATATAGGAGGCAATTTCAATCCATTTATGTAAAAACTGCTCAAATTTCAAGTTATACTATAATGATAAGAGGTTAGGCTCATAAAACTAAAAGTAATAGCTAAAACAGTAACAACATATGGGTTTAAACTTAAAAGTCAAACAAAGCATACTCATTATACAACCTCCTATATGGTTTTGTTAATTAAAAACAGATCATACTTTTTAGTTTCTATAATAGCTTGCAAACATAATTTAAACTGTATATTTATAAAATCACCAAGAAAATAAGACAAAATAATGTTAATCATTCAACCCATTTTGAACCTATGTTGGCCGACCCACCCATTTTGCCACCGAAAGAAAGTTAATTATGAAAAGCATACTTTGTTGCTTTCATATCTGAAGACGATAAAGAGAGAACCTGAAGAAACACTAACTAAATGGTCGGAACCGAGATAGTTAGGGGATTTGAATCTGCATAAAAGGTTAGCTCTCTCTCGGTTGATTCAGTTGTAATGGGATTTCTTCTCCGGTGATTCTGCAAAAAAGAACACCGTTAGCCTCGCCAAGGGGAGAAGAGGGTTCTCTCCTTGACCCGACTCCGGCGTGAGAATAAGTATTGGCAACGGAGAAGATAAGTATTTGAGAAGTGAGAGTGATCTGAGTTTATACCTGAACAATTCTCTTATTTATAGCCGGGAGTTTGGGAGGGAAAATCTGTTATTGAAAAGATGACGGAAGATGCTCACACCGTAGCGGTTATATCTTCTTCCGTTAAGTTCTTTGATCCAACGTTAAGTTGTCTCGATCCGATGTGAATGCACACGGATCGTGGTTTGATCTATGGCTGGGGAATTGCCACGTGGAAAGTGATTAAGTGGAGATCATTCTTCAATTGCATGCTTTCATTGTGATTTCAGGGATGATTATGGTAATGACACGTGTCCAGACGGTTATAACCGTCTTGGTGGTGCACGATCATATTCTTTCTAGAAGATTACTGCTGTAATCTAGTGTGACACCTTACTGTGTAGACACAGACGAATAAATCCCAAGTCTGGGTAAGATGATATCCAAGTCTGGATATTTGGGCGGAAGTATTGATTTCAGGATTTTAATTCTTGGTTTATGGGAGAAAGCGCAAGGATTTATGTTTTCCTTTGGGCGCGCGACTATAAATTACTGATTGCTTTCTTCCTTTTGTAAGACTAATGCGCGGCCGCGCAAAGTTAAAAGGTTGAAAAGCCAGTTTGTGGTATGGTCTCAAATCCTTTTTATAAGGTTTTTGGGACCTTACCCCTTCAAGTCCCCCCAGTCTAGTGTTGTACTTATGCAAGTAAGTGGAGCACTGGACTTATGAGAGGAAAATGGTTTTTGGGCGCGAAAAATAAGAAAACTTCTTTGGGAAGATTTGAATTTGTAAAGATTTTTTTATGGAAAATCTTTGACTTGAAGTTAGCACAGTAAATTGATTTTGACAACCTGTCATTGTCAGTTGTTTTTTACTGTCCGTGTCTTACACGCGCGCGTGTAAACGCGTGTATGTTCTGACATCTGCTTTTTCTGTTGCTTGGGGAAACGTGATACCCGGAACAGTGCTGTGACGGTTACCGATGCTATTTATTGCGATGGGTATATAATCGTTTGGATAACCCCTTCTGTGTAATCATTGCTTTGTTTGACAACTTTTCCCTATTCCTTGTTCTTGAGAAATCTTTCCATCCTTCTCTCACTTATGTCAACCGGAGAACGTCAAGAGGAACTTGTTGAAGATATGTCGACTGAATTTCCACCATTGAAATGGCCCAGGGCGTCTTTTGAAGGTTTGATTCAGAATCTTAAGTTTCCGAAGAACTGGGGTGCTTTGTATCCCGAAGATGGGCAAACAGCAGCAAATGCTCCGGCCGGGTATATTACCCTTTTTTGGGATTTTTTCTGTGACGGTAACTTTCGCTTGCCTGTTACCAAATTTTTTCTTGATATTCTTGGATTCTATAATCTGCACATCTCCCAACTTCACCCTATTGGTATGGTTAGGGTTCGACATTTTGAATTTGTATGTCGGACGATGCATGTGGAGCCAACCGTTCCCCGATTTAGGGTTTTTTATCAGATGCACTGTACCCAAGGGTTTTACTCATTCGTTCAGAGGGCTTCTGCAAAGAAGATTCTTCATCAGCCCCCAAAATCATTTCATGATTGGAAACAAAAATTTTTCTTCATCAAGGCTGGAGTGATTCCGATGAAGATGACGCTAAGAGGGAAGGACGATATTCCGATTGAATCGATTCAGACTCCTGTTGATGAGAACTGGTACCAAGATCTGAAGGATGTTCCCAATATTGCTTTGCCGGAGAAAGCCCTAGTCGGAGCCGGCATGAGTTTGAACTGGAAGATGGAACGTGATGATAAACCCGTGTACACTGAGGATGGTCATAGTAAGTATTGGGGCTTTGTCACTGTTCTTCTTCTCTCTCTTTTTTTTTTTTTTTTTTTTTTTAACCCCTGCTTTTTCTTCAATGTAGTTGTTTCTCTATATGTTGTTGCCTTTAAGAGGGAAGGCGGAAGAATGGGAACTATCAAGAAGAAACCTGAAGAGGAGCTCTGGTATCATCGTATTGTGAAGAATTTTGTGCTTCCTCGGGATGCGGACCTATCTGCTCAACCGGCAGCTGGTGCTGGTGAGTTTATCCGTTTTTCCTTTCTTTGTTGCTTTGAGTAATCTTTTGTCTTGCGCTTTTGTAGGTGAATTGTTAAATTTGGGCGTGGGCCCTGAGAAGAAAAAACGCGCAACCACGTCCACTTCCGCGCCGAAGAGAGGTGAAACTGTTAAGACTCAACCTTTGAAGGCGAAAAATGCTGGAGAGAAGAAAGGTACGCGCCATTCTTCTGTCTCCAGGTGTGATTATGTGGTGGTTTCTGATTCTTTGGAGGGTCTTACTCCTGTAGTGACCATGCGGGAACCGAAGCCAGAACCGAAGGATTCTGCTGATATTCCTCCTTCTAACCCAAGCGAGCCTATCGATCTGGATTCCAGTCCCGAACGTTTGGTTCATAGGAAGGCTGGTAAGAGAAAGCCAGCTGATGCTGATGCGGAGGGTCAACCTCCCAAGAAAGTGCAGAGGAAGAAAATTACCAGAAAAGGAAACCTGGATGCTTTTGTTTCAGAATCTATTCCTGGTAAGTATTGCTTTTCTTTGTTTTCTTTGGATGGATAGGATTTTTATAGACTTTTGTTTGTCTAGGAGTTCCTGTTTCTATTGTGGTTGATAAGGAACTTCCCCCTTCCCCGCCGCGCGCTACCGTTACAAACCCGCTAGGGTCTTCCGAGATAGCTGGGGAAGGTGTTGAGAAAACTGTTGTGGTTGAGGAGCCTATTGTTGCTGATACAGAGACTGAACAGATTGTTGAGCCGGGTGTGGTAAATGATGATAACCAACCGACACCGGAAAAAGAAACTGCTGAGAAAATTCAATCTTCTCCCCCCAGACCTTCTGAAACTATACCTGAGCATACTGAGAAGGCCGCCACTGAGGAGGCAAGTTCATCTGCTGATGTTGGGAAGCAATCTCCGATTCGTCCAGAAGAAACCTTGGGAGAATATTATTACCGGATGTATGCGGAGAAAGATGCTGTTGATCCTCATGTTCCTGTTTGGAATGTAAAGAAAGGAGATACCTTCTCGGATTGGCGTGTATGCCAAGATTGGTTGCAGGGGATACTTCCGCCTGGCGAGATTAAATTTCAGGAAAATCAGCCTTATGAACAGACCTATCAGTCTTATCTTGCAGAAACTGCTTCGCATGTTTCCACTACTCACCGTATAGTGCGTGAGTGGTATAGCATGCATAAAGAGCGAAAATCTTTTGTAGCATCACAAAGGAAGTTTGCTAAAGATGAAAAACATGTGGCTCAGCTGAAGGCTAAATTAGAAGCTGAACAAGCTAAATTTGAAGCTGAGCGCAAGACTGAGGAATGGTCAGTGTCTGGTTGGAAAAGAAAGGCTGAAGCTGAAGCTGCGCTTTTATCTGAGGAGCGCAAAAATTGGAGGAGAATTTGTGAGAAAGACAATGCCGAGAAGGCAAACCTTCGCAATATCATAAATAACCTCAAGGCTGAGGTTGAAAATCTGAAGAATGAAGATGCGGAGATAGAAAGATTGAAAAAAGAAAAAGCTGATATGGAAGCTATGTTGGAGGAAGCGCGCTCTCATAGGGAACGAAGTGAGCAACGGGAGGTACAAGCTTTAGCCACTCTTGCCGTTAGAGATAAAGAATTAGAGGAACTTACCGCTTTGGTTTCTGACCAGGAACAATTGAAGAAGGATCTGGAGCTAGCGCGTTCTGAGAATACTGAAACCTCCCGCCGTTTGACTGAAGTAGAAGAGAAACTGGAGAATTCAGAAATGGCGCGGGTTTCAGCGGAAAGCGAGCTCGAACCTTTGAAGAATGATATGACCTGGTTGAAAGATCGCGGGATTGCTTGTGTAAGTTCCTTTCTTCCTTTTCGTTCATGTATGCGCTTTTCTTGTTTTGATGTTTATCTTGATTTCGTAGGTTGCTGAATCTGTATTAAACTCTGAAGAACTGGACAAAACTGTTGCAAATTTGATGGTTGCTGCGCGACAAGATGGTTACGCGCAAGGTTATGCAGAATGTTCCCATCATGTGAATAGCGCTTTGAAAGTTAACTGGGATGATAGCAAGTCTGCTACCTTTGGCGTTAATACTGCCAGCGCACTGGCTGCTATGAAGACAGAGTTTAATAACTTACAACTTCCAGTGATGGAGTTGATAAATGTGGCATTGCAATCGGACGATCACATTGCACAACTTAAAGAAATCTTTCCGGATGAGGGAGAAGATTTAGAGTAAGATGAAATTGTATTGAACAATTTTCTTTTTTTTTTTTTGTGTAGGATGTAGATCCTTGTTTTGTTGATGCGCTGTTGCGCAAGGAATTTAAACACTGCTGTGTCTAAACTCTTTAGGGCGTATTTGTACGCTTAAAAATAGCTGGTTTCTATTTGTTTGTTGAATGACTTTACAATATCTTGCATGAGTACAATTACTTTTTTCTTTGAGTAAGGCGAATAAAGTTGGTGTAAAGCTCATGTGTGAGTTTATGGTCGTTTATGACGTGATCACTGACCGCGCATGGAGCTTTGTGTTATACTACCATAATGTTTTTGCACTTACTAAAAAGGAATTGCATGCATTTTGTAAACACAAAAATAATAGAAACTTTGTAATTTTATTCATGGATAATGCTCAGAGGCGTTACAAAGTTTTTTGGATAATTAAATGGAACTTAACTTACTCCCTGATAGTTCCGCCGCTTCTGATAAGTCATGTCTTTTCCGCGGAAAACGTGCAGAGTTCTTTAAGTTTTAGCCCGTTTGCTTGAGCTTTCTTCTCCCCGGGTAATCTGCTTAATCTCCTTGCGCATATTCTGGAGCAAATGCGTAAGTTCTCCATTTTTGAGAGCCTTCTCTATTTCCGTGCGCAGAGATATGCAGTTGTTCGTGGTGTGCCCGTTATCCTTATGATATTCGCAGTACTGCGTCGGGTCTTGACCACGTTTACTTTTCATCGGAATCGGAGGTTTGAATTGGTGATCCTCAGTACTTAACACCTCCGCCGGGGTTTTCGTTAGGGGAGTCCACTGCCTCTCCCTATTTTCGTGTTTGTTTTCTCTTTGTGCAGAGAACTTGTTAGTTGTTGTGCGGGTGTCTTCCGCGGATCGACTTCCTGATGCTTCGCGCCATGACTTTTTGTACTTTCCATTTGCGCTTAAGTCTGCCGGCCTGTTGTGTGGTGGTGGTGGCCTGTTTGTAGTAAGGTTTTTCTCGGTCTGCGCATAAACCTTAGCCGCCGCCATTATCTTTTCCCAACTCGTGGGGAGGCCCTCTGTTCCCGATAATACCTTGACCATGTCGTCACACCTAACCGCGTACTTAAACTGAGCACGGATTAGTTGTTCGCTAACACCTCCAATTTCTAACACTTCTTTATTGTATCTGGTAATAAAATCTTCCAGATTCTCATCATCTCGGCGCCAGATGTTCATGACGTCGGATGTATCACGTTTTGACCGCCTTTGTTGGCTGAAGTGTGTTAAAAACTTTCTTCGCAGATCCTTCCATGACTCGATCTGTCCTGTTGGTAGGTTATCAAACCAAATTCGTGCTGGGCCGGTTAATGTTTGCACAAACAAATGACACCATAGCGGAAGAGTCCAACCGCCAACCAACCCCGCGCTGGTGAATACTCTTAGATGATCGTCGGGGTCGGTTAACCCGTTGAATTTTCCAACGTTAGATGGTAATTTAGCCCTTTCCAATGGAGCTAAAGCTATTTCCAGTATGAACTTTGAGTTTTCTGCCGCTTCATCAGGGCGATAAACTAAGTCGTAGTTATGCTCTGCTTCGGGATTATAGATCGCCTGAGGCCTGCATTTGTTATAGTTTGGTTGCAGTCTGTTGAATACGCTGGTGTTTGCACTCAGCCGATACGTTTGATCGGATTCATCAGTGTGAGCGTCCCGTTGGGAACCCAACCTATCATGAACCGATTGTCTTCGACGAGGGTGTGGTTCGCCATGGTGTTGTCTCTGGTAACTGCCTGTATTGTCATAAGTTGACTCTTCTCGCTGAGATGCATGAGCTCTAGACCCTGGCCTCCGTGATTGGGTTACAGGAGCAGTTTGAGCACACAATTGTGTGTATACGGCGTTTAATGCCCCTTGGGACCGGACATACCATGATATCGGAGTTTCTCCTGGTGGTAAGATTGACTGTGCAGGATTTGCTGGTAACATTCCTGGGGTAACAGGATCATTTGCTCGATTAGATTGAACCTCGTTATCGTCTGAGGCCTCTTCTACGATCCCTTCTACTGGTAAATTGTTTCCGACGTTTGGTCGAGGACCAGGTTGCCGGTGAGATGACGAATTTTCTGCCATGTGCAAAAACAGAAAATGGAATGAACTGAATCGAAACGAGATAGAAACTAGAAAAACTGAGAAAACGGTGGGCGCCAATGAAGAAACACTAACTAAATGGTCGGTACCGAGATAGTTAGGGGATTTGAATCTGCATAAAAGGTTAGCTCTCTCTCGGTTGATTCAGTTGTAATGGGATTTCTTCTCCGGTGATTCTGCAAAAAAGAACACCGTTAGCCTCGCCAAGGGGAGAAGAGGGTTCTCTCCTTGACCCGACTCCGGCGTGAGAATAAGTATTGGCAACGGAGAAGATAAGTATTTGAGAAGTGAGAGTGATCTGAGTTTATACCTGAACAATTCTCTTATTTATAGCCGGGAGTTTGGGAGGGAAAATCTGTTATTGAAAAGATGACGGAAGATGCTCACACCGTAGCGGTTATATCTTCTTCCGTTAAGTTCTTTGATCCAACGTTAAGTTGTCTCGATCCGATGTGAATGCACACGGATCGTGGTTTGATCTATGGCTGGGGAATTGCCACGTGGAAAGTGATTAAGTGGAGATCATTCTTCAATTGCATGCTTTCGTTGTGATTTCAGGGATGATTATGGTAATGACACGTGTCCAGATGGTTATAACCGTCTTGGTGGTGCACGATCATATTCTTTCTAGAAGATTACTGCTGTAATCTAGTGTGACACCTTACTGTGTAGACACAGACGAATAAATCCCAAGTCTGGGTAAGATGATATCCAAGTCTGGATATTTGGGCGGAAGTATTGATTTCAGGATTTTAATTCTTGGTTTATGGGAGAAAGCGCAAGGATTTATGTTTTCCTTTGGGCGCGCGACTATAAATTACTGATTGCTTTCTTCCTTTTGTAAGACTAATGCGCGGCCACGCAAAGTTAAAAGGTTGAAAAGCCAGTTTGTGGTATGGTCTCAAATCCTTTTTATAAGGTTTTTGGGACCTTACCCCTTCAGAACCCTTGTAGAAGCTCCTTGCACTGTAATTGGTAACCTTATACCCCTAAACAAATGCAAACAGTGGGCCAATAACCAATTTAGTTTATATACCACTCCCAACAAATAGTTCATATAAATTAAACTTACCAGTTCACGTGGACAAACAACTTCTGATTC
This sequence comes from Helianthus tuberosus, assembly GCA_030545235.1. Classification (NCBI taxonomy): domain Eukaryota; kingdom Viridiplantae; phylum Streptophyta; class Magnoliopsida; order Asterales; family Asteraceae; genus Helianthus; species Helianthus tuberosus. Next base: position 93,997,269 of record CM060411.1, read on the forward strand.
ATGAGCATTATTTGTTTCATACAAATCAAACTGCGCTAGAATGAGATTGAAATATCTACCACAGATGTGATCCGAAAGGCCATGAAAGCTTGCAACATGAAAGCTGAAAAAGTAAATGCATAAACTATCTATTCAGCGGCATCCAAACATCAGCAAATGTACATTCCCAGCACATAACAGTTGTACAAATACATATTACAAACCTCAGTATTCATTGTTTTCTATAAACCCTAAGTTCTTATGTTTCTATCAAACAATTCATTCACATACAAAGCAAGAAACTACATAATTCGACTCACCCTTCGTTGTCAGACTTGAGAAGATCAAGATATGTGTCCCGTTTGTTTCCAGTAACCTTAAATACAAACGGATACTAATGACCAGAACCCTAGCCGTCATAGCTGAAGGGGCGGGTAGGGCATTTTGTCCTAGTTTTCAGATCTGTAAAATAAAACCACACCAAGAAAAAAAGCTGATAAAAAAGAGTACACAATGAAAATAGAAAATAACGGTAGCCGGAACTCACATATTTTTAAATCGGGATTTGGATCATGGCCGTCGCTAACCACCCTATAGCCACAATAACGCCACCACCGTTGTTCCACGTGAAAACCCTAACATCATTAACATAAATCGACAACATTTAAAGGACACACATAAACTAAATCTTGCAAATCGCAAACCTGATTACGGAATCTCAATAGCCTTACTGTCTCCAATCGATTTGGGTAGCAATCAAAATTGTAGAGCAATGAATGAAAAAAAAAAAAAAACCCTAGATCAATACATGTCAGAGATGGAGTCCACCTCCTACATCTTCTGAATTTCAGGTATATAAATCTCCATTAAAAACCCTAAATCTAAGAAATAGGAGAAGATAATAAGATGAACGATTTGATTGCTCTTGATGGATTTCACAGGAAATCACCGTTCGGTTGAGAGAGCAATTAGGGTTTGCTCTAGGTAATGAAAGATGGAATGAGAAATTTGTCGGATAGAAATGTATTTAAAGGATCCGACATTAATCAAACGGGTCATCAAAGTCGGGTTCGGATCCCGCGTTTTCTCATAAGATTTAACACGGAAGTTTTTGGAGCCAAAACCAATTTCTAGATTGCCTTAGGTGATGCCACCTCATTCTCCAAGCCCTCATAACATGACACATAAGCCCTTATTTATCATGTTTATATATATATATAGATTTTGATAAATTTTAAGTTCTATTAATCTTTTAATTGACCTTTATTTTAATAGAAAACTATTCCTGATTCAGTTACACCTGAACTTGAATTGCTTTTTATATAATAAATATGTTACTAATATGATCCATTTTTTTCGAGACTTTAGAGAAGTCACCTTGATATAAAAAAAGTCAACTTTTATACTTCTTCAAAGGACCATTAAAGGTTGTAATTCAAGCTTCCTTCAATGTCATGGATCATTCTATAATGTAACAACCTTCGATTTGATCTTGTTTCTCTTGAATTCCTACTTCCAATCACGTCTTATATGTCAAACGTGTTCTGAAGTCATGTTGCAAAAATTTGCCATAGTAGAATAAGGCCCTGTTTGTTTACATCTTAATAGCCACTTATTCTTCCATGTCTGACTGAGTCAGAGTTCAGACTGTTTGTTTCATGCCTCTTAAAACTTATCATCCCTCTTATTTTGCTCTGTCCGAGTCAGACATGGAGAGGAGTCTGACCAACTCTGAATGACAATTGTGACTTGGATACCCTCAATCCTAAAAAACATAAACATCTCCTTCTTCATCATATTCCAGCCGGCGACCTTCTTGTTCCGGTCATTAGTGCGCCGGAGATGAGCGGTGAACAGCAGATAAAGAACACCGCCACCACACCGACAGTTTAGAGAGAGAAGCAGACAAAGAACAGCAGTGTGCGCCGGAGATGAGCGGTGAACGGCGGCGAGCTTTTTAGAAAGAGCTTGTTCCGGTTAGAGAGAGAAGCAGACAAAGAACAACAGTTTAGAGAGAACATCGGTGAACGGCGGCGACCTTCTTGTTCCGGTCATTTGTGCGCCGGAGATGAGCTTGTTCTCCCCCTCCGAACCACCGCCGCCACCACCAGCACCGTCCATTTCCGGTGAAACAGATCCAAATCGGGAACTGGGTATTGCAATTGAGACCAAATCCACCTCGAAAACCAGGTCAAAAACTGATCTTACATGAAGAAAAAACTATGGTTTGTAGAGAGAGAATCATGAAGAAAAAACTGATCTTGTATGATGAGAATGAAGAGAGAGAATCATTAGATCTTTTTTAATTGTTTGTCAGGCCCATTATTTGATAATATTGGGGTCCAATAGCATCACAATGTTTTAGAATTGGCGGTACATGTTGTCAGTATGCATGTGATAGATTGTTAATAGTTTTGTTTATAGGGGTAAAAATGTCATTTTACAAAGTCATTCAGATGTGTAACCAAACAGTATTTTACTGGTTCAGCACTTACTGGTTCAGAGCCCCTTACTCATTCAGACCTCTTATTCATTCAGTACTTATTGGTTCAGATGTTGCCAAACAGGCCCTAAGCCTCTTGCATAATGTGCGCACCAGAATAGCTTGATATTACAAAATAGAACAAAAAAAAAGATAAGTAGTAAGGATTCAAGCTAAATTAATAAATTAATTAATTCAATTATATGTTGGGTAAAATGAAATAGTGACAGTCCTTTTAGTTTATAAAGGAGATTAAACAACTAATGTGTCATCTATATAAAACTAAAACAAAACTTTTTAACATATAATAATTATAATTAATATGTAATATAACAAAATACTGGTAAAAAATAAGATGAATATATATATTGAAACTTGCCTTGCCAACTTGGCGTAGTATAGTTATAAGGGTATGTGTAGTGGGCGGCATGTGAGGGGCGGTATGTCTCATAGCGCCGCCATAACCCCCCACACACCAAAACCAGGGGCGCCATGTTTCATAAATTTGGGGGAGGCGGTATAATTATCGCGCCATGTGTGGGGAATCTTTCAAAATTTGGACCAATCAAATTTAAGCAAGGTTTTTTATAATTAATTAATAAAATTGAAAATTAATAATTTGGTAATGATGGGTAGGGGCGTTATGACTACGGGCTCAAGTGATATAACGCCCCATAAAGCCCCTGTGTGACGTGGCACGACACGTGTCGCATAACGCCCCACAAGGGGCTTTATGACTACGGATAGCCTAAGGCTTTATTTTTGTTTGGCCCTTACAGAACATGGAAGCACAAATGTTATAAAACATCACCTGAGAGACCCATGCTCACAATTCATGGAATCATTTGATAAATGAAAATCATAAATAATAGCCGTCAAAAGTGCAACAAATGTGGCATGCCTTCGTTGTAGCTTTCACTACACGAAGAAGCAATTTGGTTTTAGAGTTAATTGCCATTTTAGTCCCTGTGGTTTGGGCCATTTTGCCAATTTAGTCCAAAGGTTTCATTTTTAACATCTGGATCCAAAAACGTTTCATCGTTGCCATTTTGGTCCAAATGACTTAACCCCATCCAATGAACTCTGTTACTCAGGGGGCAATGTTGTCATTTCATATATTCTTTTTTAATTCCACTTTATTTTTTTTCTTTTAATCATTATATAAGATTTATCTTATATATAATAATTATAATATAATTATAATAACATATATATATATATATACACAGATATTGTGCACCACCACCACTCATCTCTCACTCTCTCCTGTCTCTCTCTCTCTCATCCACCACAACAATCACCATCGCCCCCTACCAGTCACCACCGCCCACCACTATCAGCCACCACTGCACACACATACACTCCCCTCTCTCTCTATCTCTATCTATGCTCTCTCTTTATTCTCCATAACCAACCACCACCAGATGATATCATCACCATCAACAACCTCACCACCGCTGTAAGCACCACCACTGCCGCCGCCAGCGACCCTCACCATCGTCGTTGCATATTTGAACCGTCTCTGTCTCTAAACCCCAATCACCACCGTAACAGATCTGAACCATTGATTGATCTTTGTTAAAATCCCCCACCTTCACCGTCTCAACTGTACACCACCGCCACTACTACTGCAAGGCAATCACAAGCCACCATCGTCCCTAACAGGTTTGACTTTCTATCTCTCTAAAAATGGTGGTTCGACGGGTTTGATGGTGTGGATGTTTATTGTGATGACAGTGGATGTGGGGTGTTGCTGGTGATGATGGCGGAGGTGGGTGTTGATGGTGATAAACGGCGGCGCTGGGTTGTGGGTTTTGTAGGTGGTGATTGCTTTGAAGATCTATGTGCGATTTGAACTTGGAGGTTGTGATTGATTGGGTTGGGGAGGTGTTTCAGTGAATTTGGGGGTTTTCTGTGAATTTGGGGGTTTTATGAGATGAGAGAGAAGCAAATCTTTGATGAGGGAGGGGAGGCGGAGGTGAGATGATGGCGGTGGTGTGACGAGGATGGCGGAGGTTCTGGGTCAGCTTCTGCCAGTGGTGCATCTTGTCGGGTTCTGGGTCAGCTTCTGCCAGCGGTGGATCATGTCGGGTTGTGGTGGTGGTGGGCGTGTCACGGTGGTGGTTATGGTTGTGGTGGTCGGGTGGTGGTAATGATGTTGGTGGTCGTGTGGTGGTGATGGTGGCAGAGGTGATTTAAAGGTCCGAGAAGCTTCTGTCGTGGTTTTGGGTTCAATCTCAGATGGTTGATTGGAGTTGCTTAGATGGTGGCTTGGAGTTGCTGAAAGAGAACTTGAATCCATTCTCATTCTCAGATATTCAGATCTATATGTGTCATACGTGTGTATATATAATTAAGTTTGTTTTTTTATTCCTTTTATATTCTTTAAATATTAATTAATTAAAACAGATAGATAAAATGACAAAATTGCCCTTGAGTTAACAGAGGTGAATGGATGGAGTTAAGTCAGTTGGATCAAAATGGCAACGATGAAACCTTTTTGGATCCAGATGTTAAAAATGAAACCTTTGGACTAAACTGGCAAAATGGCCCAAACCACAGGGACTAAAATGGCAATTAACTCTTGGTTTTACTGTGAAGGATCAGTAGAAATATTTAAAAAGATAAGAATAATCTCATCGATTATATTACTAAAAATAAATTCTTAAAAAAACATATGATGAAAATGAAAGTTTAACCACATGTCATGGAAATGTTTCTATAGCACATAAACAATATCTCACATTCTCACTTAACTATTTTTGCAATTTACCATTTCTCTTTAAAAAGGCAGAAAAGGGCACATAGCCATAAATTAATTTGTTTATTCTCATATTTTTCAGCTATACAATTAGAAATTGAGATCATTAAGACATTGGTAGATGTGAAGTAATCATAAGTGAGAGAAAATAGTTTTAGAAAGAGAGAGAGTGTGAAGTAATCATACCATTGGAGTTAGAGGAGACTCCCTTTTATAGGCAGGTCTCTTCCCTAGGAGGTCTCCTTTACGACTCATACCTTCTATTTGTGGTAAACCTTATCCTCTGGTGAAGTTGCTTGCACGAGTGGTCTTGCCTCTTTGGTAGATGTCAGATTTTGTGTCTCAAAGTTACTTTATTCACTTTTGGGCAAAGTCTCATCACTTTGACCTTGCAAGTTCGAGACCCGATGTGTGTACAGTAACATGAGCTTCCAGCTGCCGGTCATCAATGTGACTGCTTCCAGCTTCTGGTCATTGGTGTAATTTTGTTTAGCTTGTTACTTCAAGCTTTTGCTAAGTGGGGGCTTCCGAGCACCCACGTCATCAAGAATATATCCCTAAGTATTCAATAACCTGCAAACCTACTACCATAATACAATACTCTCACTATGAAAATGCATGATATGACCAAGACTTTCAAGCAATAACCTACATGTTTTGCAAACCATCACACATGCTGCTAAACCATCTTCTCGTACTTAACATGGCTTTGAACATTCTTTTAGGCATCCAAGCAAATTCACAAGCCTTCCATAGCGTGCAAATCTAACTTTAATGCATCCCATCAAGTTCTCAAACTTTCCTTAGTGTTTTATAAGTATCCAAACATGTTAGACATACAGCGCCAAAATACTTATCTGTGCTTATAACATATGAAACGTAAGCAATGCCAGAACTTATAAAAGGTGTACTGATGACATGGTTCCCGAAAGCTCCCACTCAATAGAGCCGGAAGCGGTAAGCAGGAAGCAAGATCACAAGTAACAAGCAACCGAAAGCTCAACTACTGTACACATCTCAAGTTCTAAGATTGTAAAGTTAACTTGATGTGACATTATCTAAAAGCATGTAAAAGTCTCATTGGGACACAAAACTCTGACTTTCACCAAAAAGACAAAGCAACTTGTACAAGTTACACCTCAGAGGATAAGACTTACCTGAATAGGAAGATGAGCTGTAAAGGAGGCTACTCGCTAGACAGGAAGCCCTGCCTATATAAAGAGCACTCCTCACAACTCACAAATGTATTCTCTCTCTCTCTGACTCTCTCTATAGAACTCTCTACAATTATTCTCTCTAAACTTGTGAACTCTCGAGAACCCTTTACTGATTCTCACGTTGGAGGTTACATCGGCAAACAGTGCTTCTTTGTTTGCAGATACCCAAGGAAGCTTCTAGCTGAGGTGAATCCAGGACCTTCTAACCAGTCATACTCTTGTTGTTTTAACATGTATTGTCCAATTAAATTTTTATATTTTTAGTAAATGCTACCTAAACACACATCTCAACCCCAAATGATCTTTTAGAATCAAAAATTTTCTTTAAAGTGCATAATTTGTAAATGCTACCTAAACACACATCTCAACCATACTCCAAGGAGTCAAAACAAAACTCACAAAAATAATAATTGAGATATTTTAAAGATGAGAAATAAGGGTAACCACCAATATATATCAACCCCCTCGAATCTCTCTGTTTATTATCTTCGTGCGCACTCCCAAAAGTCTTTTCCATCACCACCTTCATCTCTCTCTCTCTAAAACACCAAACTCTCTTCTCAAATTCACTTTCTCTCTCTAGATTCCGTTGTTTAACTGCACCGATCTTCTCCGATCAACCGTCTCCGGCGCCATGGTTAATCTCTCTTCTCACAACTTTTGTTTTACTGTTTTAGTTAGTTGACTTGTTATACGATTGTTGAATTTGATTTACGAGTGGTTGATTTGTGATATGTGCATGTGTTTGTGTGTTAATGTGTTGAATTGTGGATTGTGTGGTGTAGTTTTGGTGATATGTGGTTGATTTGTTGTGTATTCGGTATTGATGTATTTGGAACCCTAGAGCTGTGATTTGGATTTGGATCTGAGTTGCGGTGAGGTTTTGAGGCTTGAATTTTGTTTTAGTTGAGTGCAAATTGCTAATGATTTGGTAGATTAGAAGGTATACGAGTAGATAAGCAAGCTAGTTTCGCTCATTTCTTATTAAGGAGGTTGTTTTATTAATGATTTATGAAAAAAGTGCTAATATATGTACCAAAAAGTGTTAATTCTGTTTACCGATTGGTTAAATTTGTACTTAATTTGTAAGCTGTGCATGTGTTTGTATTTGTATGTAAAGGCATTGAATTGTGGATGTGTAGTGTGATTTCGATGCTATGTGTTTGATCTGTTATGTATACAGTATTGATGAATTGAAAACCCTAGGGTTACGGTGAATGAGTTAATGGATTCGGGTTTGTTTTGAGGATGTTGTAGTTTTGATTTGGAACTGAGTTACGGTGAGGTTGAATTTTGATTTCTGAGAGTTTAGTTGTGTTATAGTGCAAATGATTTGGTAGTTCAGAAGCTGTACCTGTAGATAAGAAGGTTAATTTTCACTTATTTCTTATAGAGGAGCTTGTTTTTTAAATGTAATGTATGGAGAAAGTGCTAATATATGTACCAAAGTGGTGTTAAGTTTGACTACCGATTGGTTAAGTTGTAATCTATGCATGTTTTTGTATGTGAATGCCTTGAATTGTGGCATGTGTAGTATGGTTTTGGTGATGTGTGTTTGATCTGTTATGTATTCGGCATTGATGTATTTGAAACCCTAGGGTTTTGGTGAATGAGTAAATGGATCCGGATTTCTTTTGAAGATATTGTAGTTTGGATTCGGATCTAAGTTGCGGTGATGTTTTGAGACTGGAGTTTTAGTTTCTGAGGGTGTTAATTTCGTTTTCGTGGAGTGAAAGTGCAAATGATTTGGTAGATTAGAACTTAGAAGCCATAAAAGTAGATAAGATGGTTAACTAATTACACATCTCCTATAGAGGAGCTTGATTTTTAATGCCTATGTGAAAAAAAATGTTGATATGTGTACCAAAATGGTGTTGGTAATTAGAGAAATCATATGGTAAATTCAGGTAAGTAGTTTGGATCCAGATTTGATTTGTTAAGTGAATATAATTAAACGTGGAGGTGAAGATTAGATCTGAATGATTTAATTAACATGGATTAATATTTTTATTTACTAGCTGGCTGTGTGCTCTCTTTTACAATTTGTTGTAGTTAAATGGCTGCTCTATGCAGTTAAAACTTGCAATTTTTTTTATAAACAATCAGTAAACTTTTGTTGGGTGTAGGCTAACGCTGCATCTGGGATGGCTGTGCATGATGAATGCAAACTAAAATTCTTGGAACTCAAGGCAAAAAGAACCTTCCGTTATATAATATTCAAGATCGAGGAGAAACAAAAGGAAGTCATTGTGGAAAAAGTCGGCGACCCAACTCAAAGCCATGCAGATTTAGCTGCTGATCTACCTACCGCTGAGTGCCGTTATGCTGTCTTTGACTATGACTTCGTCACCGAAGAGAATTGCCAAAAAAGCAGAATCTTTTTCATTGCCTGGTAGTACCAGATTCTTAAAGAAGCTTTATATCTTTTACTAGCGCTGACAATTTTGACCCGTCAATTTGGGTTAAGTTATTACTCTCAAATCGAGACTAGTTGTATGGGTGAATAGGTAGGGCTGCAAACGAACAGGAAAAGACCTTGTTCGTGTTCGTTTGTTAAGAAGATATATGTGTTCATGAACACTTATCAAATGAGATTTTATGTTCGTGTTCGTTTGTTAATCTTAGGCGACGGACGTTCATGAACAGAAACTAATGTTCATGAACATAAATGGAAACAAACGAACACAAACAACTGGTCATGTACAGTCGGAATTTTGAAGTCTTTTAATAAATATAAAAACTAAAAACACTAATTAGCTATCGAACACAAATGGACTCGTTACTGAACATTCATGAACATAAACGAATGAATGCTGCCTTTGTTCATGTTTGTTCACTTAACTAAACGAATGAAATTTCTTGTTCGTGTTCGTTCATTTATTAATTTATTAAACGAATGAACACAAACGAACTTCCCGCTTTTGCCTCTATGTTTAACTTATACTCCCTCCGTCCCACTAAAAGTGTCATATTTTGAATTTTCAAAGTCTTTATTTATAAACTTTGACCTTAAATAATTTTGTTTGTGTTAGATAATACTTGATGAAAGTTATATGATTTGAGTGTGATTTACAAGTGTTTTTATCGGGTTAATTTTCATCAAGTTTTATATAACACAAAAATATATAATTAAAGTCAAAGTTTATAAATAAAGACTTTGAAAATTCAAAATATGACACTTTTAATGGGACGGAGGTAGTAATAATTTTGACCCGTTACCTGACCCACCGATTTTGTCTCCTCTATGTTTAACTTATAATAATTTTGTTCTGAATATTTCGGTGTTGTGTTTTTACTTTTGTACCAACTTGCAAAGGTCTCCAGATACCGCAAGGGTGAGAAACAAAATGATTTACGCTAGCTCCAAGGATCGATTCAAGAGGGAACTTGATGGAATTCAGGTGGAGCTTCAAGCAACGGACCCCACCGAGATGGATCTTGATGTTTTCAAAAGCCGGGCCAATTAATTAAATTAAGTTACTTCGGAAGTGCTATTATATTATCAATCAATTTCCTTGTTGCTCAAGAGAGAGGTTAATCGCTTGTGGGGTATGTGTTGTTCCTTTAAGCTTCCTATGATATGTTTCTGGTTTGTCGTTGAAGTGAAACTGCTACTTTCGTTTCGTTATCTATCTACCTTGCAAATTCAGTGATCTTGAGCAAATATTTTGTTATGTTATGTGAAAAACTTATGACAGATCTACTGGGATATTCATAATATCACGTTATCACCTTTTGGTTTGTTGTGTAACCTTATATTTGATGCTTGATGTTGCTGATTTGATATATTGTTGCTTACTAGGGTATTAAACGAGTCGGCTCGTTTTTAAACTATTAATTAACAACAAAAAGGGGTCATCATTATTAGGCCATTAGTTCAAACTCACAAGCAAAAGAAGACATAAGGTGTAAAACATCTGTAGGAACTCTAATGGATGGATGGGTCACGTAAGACAGCCAGCAATCTGGGTGCGGGTCAAAACTAAAATGGGATCGGGAGAAATGGGCCATTTTAGAAAGTAAGTGTCAAAACGGGTTCAATATGATACATGAGGCGGTTATGTAATCGCGTAGGGGTCTATCTTCATCTTTCCCATGATTTGTATAACGTGCAAGTGTGTATGTGGTACTTGTAGTTTTTAACTTAACTGGTTTTATATTGAATGTGTGTGATACATGTATATGAAAGTAGCATGTTGCATCTTCATGGTGACAAATGTTAAAAGAAAAGTAATTGTGAGCATAAGTGGTCTTGTATCCTGCTGCTTGACTGTTATGTGATTGTGAGATTAAAGGAGTTTATCCAGTCGACTGTACCCAAATGTGGACACAGCAAGTCATGATCTATGCTAAAGAAGCATCAAATACACACGAGCAAACACTCATCACGCATGGTTTCACACACATCCACACCAATTTTATGGAGATCCAACAGAGGAAGAAACTCTGAATACCTGTAAATCACACCGCGGATAGAGCTTGTTGGTAACCATTTCAATTGGATTTGCCTCTCTACTTCTCTTTCTTATCTTTCGTGCACGGAACAAATATTAGCTCGGGTGCTATAAAACAAACACACATCCACGTGCAAACGCTCGAGCACATCCACACCCACACATTGGGTTCTAGCGGGAATAAACATTGAAGGTACCTTTTTTATGTATGAAGGTTTGCCATGAGGTTACAAAGGCGACCTTATCAATGATAATGTGCAATTGATTATATTGCAACTTTCTCACGATACAAGGGTGTTTCACTCTTTTTTAAGGCTCTTACATAGGTGATGGTTCGTTTTGTTAGAAACGGCATTTACGTGTTCTCCATTACGTTTGCAGCTGTGTTAATAGAAAGAAAACATATGCAGCTGGAATAGTATGTAACCAAACATGATTTTTTTTGAACGGCCAAATGGGTTACTGACGAAATTCACCGCATCGGGATGCAATCGCCTCTGAACCGGGGAAAACCCTCACAGTTCAAGGATCGAACTAGCGATCACCTATTCGCCTAGTCTCCCATCATCACCAGGTGCCACAGAAAATAATGCGGAGGGCATGAATCGAACTTGAGTCCCTTAGAACACCAAGTCTCTCCCTTACCACTCCACCATCACCTCATTGGCAAACATGATAAGAATGCTCACCGATGACACCCTCCACCAACCAATCTAACGGTGCCACCTCAACAACCCGCAAACCCTCAAACATTAATAATTAATAATTAATACACAAAACAAATTCAAAAATCAATCAGCCAAATATGATCCAAGTAGAAACAAAAAACACGGTCCATCCCACTAGTTCAAGAAACAATTAATTTAACTCTATGATTTGAGCTATCATATAGCACAAGACTACTTCGTTATGAGTTTATATTAGTCTATTTATGTTGCATTTTATAAATAGAATTCAGAAGTAGGGCTGTTCAAATTGCTCGGCGCTCGACGCTCGTTCGATGCTCGCTCGGAAAATGCTTGAAATTTGCTCGTTCGATTCAGCTCGATTAAAAAAATGCTCGGTTCGGATCGGCTCGGTTTGTAAACGAACCGAGCACGAGCAAAGGTCCGCTCAGTTCGGTTCGGCTCGGTTGGCTCAATTTATCTTTTAATATATATATATATATATATATACATATATATATTTGTGTTTGTGTGTGTATCATTTTTAATGAAATGACTAGAAACCAACATTAATAATGTTTGGCCAAGATCCAAATAGAGCTCATTTAAGTAATTAGAATTGAAATCCAATACCAATAGTTCATTATCCAATACTTAAATGTCCATTTGAGTAATTGAGTCAAAATTTCAAATACTAAAATGTGAATCGTCGATCAATACTCAAGTCTCAACCTGCCATTTGATTCAGAAGTGCAAGACCCTAATCAAAACCCCCATTGGCCATCGTTATTCGATTTCTCCATCGCCACTCGCCAAGACGCCAACTCTCAAGGGTTTAGCTTCAATCGATCCATTCAATTTCAAACTTCCGATAGAACAAGGGTATGTTTCAATCGGTCAACGATTTATCTTCCCGCTTAGTTAATCTCGATAGAACTAGTTGAGTGTTTTTGTATTCCTTGTTATTTGCTAAGTTTTTACTTGTTTTCTATTGCACGAAACATTAGGGACGAAAACTGCACTTTATTCTAATAACTAGCACTCCCATCGTCACTTTCTTTGTTTATTCTGCAACGCTCGATACTCGCTCGACGTTCGTTCGAAAAATGCTCGGATCGAAAGACGCTCGCTCGACTTTGGCTCGGTTGAAAAAACGCTCGATTCGGTTCGGATCGGTTTGTAAACGAACCGAGCACGAGCAAATGTCTGATCGGTTCGGTTCGGCTCGTGAACAGCCCTATTCAGAAGACACACAATTGAAGAAAATACTTCCAGGACATTATTATAATGTCTTTCTATTGTATATGAAACGACACGTGACAATCGGAGCATTATGGGATGTGAAGTTAAAAAGGGGTGTAGTAATATAATGCCCCATTCAATCATTACCCTATTATTTATTTTTAATTTCTTTTTTTAGGAAAATTAAAACAAATAATATTTCATTAAGTAAAAAATATATTTAAAACAAAAAAAATTAAACTTACCAACTTCGGAATCCTCTGACGTGGTGTTGGAGTGCGTATGATTTTTATTTTATTTTTTAGGTACTTTTCACTCTTTTATCAAGTTTTAGATTTATAAAACACGATATAACACTATCACTCTCTACAACACACTAGGGCAAGTGCACACATCGTTGGCGTAGTATACTAATGGTAAGATACCGATGTCATCCAAGAACACAAGAGCTTTTAATACCGAAACAACGTCTACGTCTAATCTAATCAAATTTTTAGCAAATATTTCTAATAAGTAAAATAAAGAAACTAAATAAATAAAGAAACAAATAGACAAGATAAAATCACTTGGTTTCGACTCATCCTTTATGTATCCTTTGATGATTTTCGCACTTTGGGTTTTTTAAGAGATTATCTTTAGTTATAGTAGCATGTCCCTCTTTTGGAGGCAACGCTACCCTCAACCATATTGGTCTGAGTTAACAGGGATACAGTTCCGCAAGGCCGCTGTCACACCCCGACCACGTAAAACAACAAAGCGTGGCGGAAACGTCGGGTAGTGTTGTAAGAGAATTATCGTTTCATAACCATGGATACAAAAAATGTTTCGTTTTATTGATAATATTAAACATTAACATTGTCTTAACATAGAACAAACAAGTTTTATATCGTCTATCATAGTTATATGTCACTAAGGCCTCGTCCAGATCCTATGTGACGCATGCATCCTAGAACGTCAATCAAGCAACAACACCTGAAACATATGTAAAAACAAAGTCAGCAAAGAAATGCTGGCGAGTACATAGGTTTTATAAGAGTATCGGAATCATGGCTTGTTTACTTATATGACGCATGCATCCTAGAACGTCAATCAAGCAACAACACCCTACACTTGTTTACAACACCATGTGCATCAAATGGCCCCCCATTATCAGGAAATGACATGTGGAAGTGGGTTTTGAGTGCTTAACAGCTGGAAACAGGCTGGAAGGAAGCTTCTGCTGATCTGGGACATGCTTACAGACCGTTTGGTCCTCGTCTTACGGTCCGTAAGGACCCTGCAGACCAGCAGTTTCAGTTTTGGCAGTTTTGGTCCCTGTGCGCGTATGGTCGTGTTTTGGCACTTCTAACACCCATCAAGCCCATTTTTAAGCTTCACAAGGATGTTAAAGCATAGGGAACATGAAACATGCTCAAAAATATGCCGGATGTTGGTTCGTTTGGTCGTACGATCGCGATGTTCGCTTAATTACGACGGAATGCGCATAAGCGCGAAAAACGATCCAAATTGCGCGACGAATGGATTTTTCTTATGCCAAACACTAAAATAAAATATTTTAATGCTTACATAAATTTTTGGAGGTCCGGATATATTTAGAACGTAAGATATGCGCGAAAATGCAAACTTATGCACTTTTTGACGCTTTTAGTCCTTGAATGAGCATAAAGTTTATTTTAGCACACCGAACTCCTCAAAGCCTATTTCTAAGCTATGTAAAGGATATTTAGGGTATGTTTAACTTATGGTCATGTTCCGGAATGTTCGTTACAATTCAAATCGGCATAGTTTCGCAGTTTCACACATATAGTCCCTGCGATCGAACAAACTTGTTTTCGACACACCAAACCTTCCAAAACTTATTTCTAAGTTATGTGGAGGTTATTTAAGGTATGTTAAGCCTATGTCACTATTATGGAGTGTTTTTCGCGTTATACTGACTGCGTTTACGCACCAGTTTGCGTATAATCTTCCAGAACGCGATTTAAAGCTTGCAATCGGAATCGAATCGAATTGAAAAATCACCAACCACAAATACACACATAGAAACACCAAAACAAATATAATAACACCAAAGCACATTGTTTTATTAATAAACATCATTGTTTTACATTGTACATCAATTACATAACACAGTTGTCACAGTCTCCCCTACTTCAGGAAATTTCGTCCCGAAATTTTAACTAGAGGAAGCTTGTGAAAACAAATGCGGATATTTCGTCTTCATCTGGTCCTCACATTCCCAAGTAAACTCTGGGCCACGTTTGGATTCCCAGCGAACTTTAACCAAATGAATCCGTTTGTTCTTCAACTGTTTGTATGTACGTTCCACCATCTCCACGGGTTTCTCGACAAAGTGCATTGTTTCATCGATTCGAATCTTTTCGAGAGGAATGTGTAGATCAGCGTCAGCTAAATACTTTCGCAGGTTAGACACGTGAAAATTCGGGTGAATATTTCCAAGCTCTGGAGGTAGCTCTAGTCGATAGGCAACCTTTCCAATTCTTTCCACAATCTTAAATGGTCCCACATATCGAGGTGCAAGTTTTCCTTTCTTTCCAAATCTCACGACTCCCTTCCAAGGTGAAACCTTGAGTAGGACACGATCTCCGACTTAAAATTCTAAGGGCTTGCGTCCCAAATCCGCATATCTCTTTTGACGGTTTCGAGCTGTCACAAGATTATCGCGGATTTTCTTGATTTTGTCTGTTGTTTCTAGAACGAGCTCAGGTCCAGTAAGCTGAGCTTCACCGGTCTCGTTCCAACAGACAAGTGAACGGCATTTTCGACCGTAGAGAGCTTCGAATGGTGCCATATTAATGCTAGTATGATAACTATTATTGTAAGAGAACTCGATCAGTGGCAGATGAGAATCCCAATTACCACCAAAGTCTATCACGCATGCTCTAAGAATATCCTCCAAAGTTTGAATCATTCTCTCAGATTGGCCATCTGTTTGGGGATGATAAGCAGTGCTTAGATTCAGTTGGGTTCCCAAAGTAGATTGCATGGCCTTCCAGAAATGAGATGAAAATCGAGCATCACGATCAGAGATGATATCCAAGGGCACACCGTGTCGTGTCACAATCTCATTAACATAAATCTTTGCAAGTTTATCAGCAGATAGATCCTCGCGAATCGGAATGAAATGAGCTGATTTCGTTAATCGATCGATAACAACCCAAATAGCATCATGACCTTTAGATGTACGCGGTAACTTAGTGATGAGATCCATCGCAATGTTCTCCCACTTCCAAACCGGTATCTCTGGTTGTACAAGCAAGCCAGAAGGTCGTTGATGTTCGGCCTTGACTTTGAGACAAGTTAGGCATTTCGATACATACAAGGCAACATCCTTCTTCATACCAGGCCACCAGCACTGAGTACGAAGATCCTTGTACATTTTATCAGCACCAGGATGGATATAATATCGAGACTTATGAGATTCGTCCATTACCAAGGTGCGAAGATCGTCTTGTTTCAGAATCCACAATCGATCCTTAAAATAGAGCAAACCATCGTCTTTCACTTCAAGCATAAGCTCAAGTTGACGTGGTAATTCCGTACCCATCAAATTTTATGAAACACAAAATTGCTGAGCTTGAAGGACACGAGATTGAAGATCAGATAGTGTTCAAACTGAATGAAGCTTTGCTCGCTCCTTTCGACTAAGCACATCGGCTACAACATTCGCCTTACCAGGGTGGTAGCGAATCTCGCAATCATAGTCGTTCAAGAGTTCAACCCAACATCGTTGCCTCATATTTAGCTCTTTCTGATTAAGAATATGCTGGAGACTTTTGTGGTCTGTGAAAACTACACACTTCGTTCCATAGAGGTAGTGTCTCCAGATTTTAAGCGCGAAAACCACAGCTCCTAACTCAAGATCATGAGTCGTATAGTTCTTCTCGTGAACTTTCAATTGTCTAGATGCATATGCTATAACTTTACCTCGTTGCATAAGGACGCAACCAAGGCCTAAGTTGGACGCATCATAATAGACAACGAAATCATCGCTTCCCTCGGGCAGAGATAGAATAGGAGCATCACATAACTTCTGCTTCAGCGTTTGGAACGCTTCTTCTTGCTTGGGTCCCCACTCGAAAGGCTTATTCTTCTGAGTCAAAGCAGTGAGTGGAACCGCAATCTTCGAGAAATTTGAAATGAATCGACGATAATAACCAGCAAGACCAAGAAAAGATCGAATCTCTGTAGGCATCGTCGGTGTATTCCAGTCCTTAATAGCAGCAATCTTGGATGGATCCACATGAATACCCTGCTCATTGACTATATGACCCAAGAATTGAACTTCTTTAAGCCAGAATTCACACTTGGAGAATTTAGCAAAAAGTTGTTCCTTCTTCAGGAGTTCCAATGTTAAGCGAAGGTGTTGCTCGTGCTCGGCTCGAGATTTTGAATAAATGAGAATATCGTCGATGAACACAATAATGAACTTGTCCAAATAAGGTTTGCATACCCTATTCATTAAGTCCATAAAGATAGCTGGAGCATTCGTCAAACCAAAAGGCATGACAGTGAACTCGTAATGCCCATATCTTGTGCGGAAAGCAGTTTTGGGAGTATCTTCTTCGAGAACACGAAGTTGATGATACCCAGAACGCAGATCGATCTTGGAAAAGCATGAAGCACCCTGCAGCTGGTCGAAGAGATCATCAATTCGAGGTAGGGGATATCGATTCTTGATGGTGAGCTTTTTAAGCTCACGATAATCGATACATATTCGAAAGGATCCGTCTTTCTTTTTCACGAAGAGGACAGGAGCTCCCCAAGGTGAAAAGCTCGGTCGGATGAATCCTTTATCAGATAACTCTTGAAGCTGTTTCGATAACTCTTGCATCTCCAACGGTGCAAGACGATAAGGTGCTTTTGCAATCGGGTTGGCATTGGGTATAAGGTCAATATGAAACTCGACTTGACGAACTGGAGGCAAACCAGGCAGTTCATCAGGAAACACCTCTGGATAATCCCGAACAATCGGAATATCCTGAATACTCTTGCTCTTGCTTTTCTCCTCGGTGACATGTGCCAGAAAAGCAACATATCCTTTTCGTAAATACCTTTGGGCTTCCATACACGACATAAGCTTCAAACCATCTGGTGGTTTTTCGCCACGAACTTCCAAAACATCGCCAGAAGACAAAGGAATACGAACAATCTTATCGAAACAAACCACCTCAGCGTGGTGTTTGGTTAACCAATCCATTCCAATGATAATATCGAAACTCCCAAGTTGCATCGGTGTGAGGTCAATAGGAAAAAGATGGTTATCAAGGTTTAACTGACAATCACGAATAACAGAATCGAGAACAAGAGGTTTACCAGTAGCAACTTCGACAGATAAGGGTTTCCTCAGTTTGGTTCTAGGTATCGCAAGCAAAGGCTCAAAAGATAACGAAACAAAACTTCTATCGGCACCAGAATCAAAAAGAATAGACGCAGGTCGATTGTTAACAAGAAACGTACTGTTAACCACTTCGTTGTCGGCCCTCGCTTCGTTTGCATTCAAATTGTACGCTCACCCACGAGCGGGATTCACATTGACGTTGACGTTCGCATTCGGGTTCGCGTTAGCATTCGCGTTTGCATTCACCAGTCTCGGACAGTTGTTGCGGAAGTGACCATAATCTCCACAATTAAAACATGAACCCGGTGGGAATCTACAGCATTCCCCTGACCCGGAGCTGGAACCTGAGCAACCTGATTCTGTCCCAAACGACAAACATTGGCCAAATGCCCAAGTTCACCACACGTCGTACATTGCCTGCAAGCTTGTTGTGCAACGTGATGACCGTTGCAACGAGCACAATGAGGTGCGGTACCAGCATACGCTTTCTTTGCAGGTGGCTGAGCCGGTGGGTTCTGCGGGTTCTGAGCAGTCTGTGCTGTAACAGCAAAATTCTGGGCACCCTTTCGCTTCCTCGATTTCTTCGACGTCTCTCCTTCTTTACCCTTACCCTTTTTCTTGTCCTTCCCTGAATCAGTCGCCTTCTTTTTATCACCCTTGCGGGTGAGTTTACCCTTCCTGACTTGAGTCTCAGTCAAGGTAGCAGACAACTCGATTGCTTGACGAAGGGTAGTAGGATTAACACCGGTCACAATCTCCAGAATAGAATTGGGTAACCCATCGATATATCTCTCGATTGCTTTCTCCAGAGGGGTAACCATGGTGGGACACAATAGACTGAGTTCTTCAAAACGATCCGTGTACGCACGGTGTTCAGCCCCATCTTGCTTTAAATCGTCAAACTCTCGCTCCAAAGCCCGAGTTTCGTGACGGGGACAAAACTCCTTCATCATGAGAGCCCGAAGCTCTTCCCATGTTTGTGCCAACGCCACTTCGGCACCCCTGTCGCGCATAATACCATTCCACCAGGTAAGCGCTCGCTTCTCAAACACGCTTGAAGCAAATTCAACCTTACGCGCATTCGGACACTGCACATGTCTGAATGTGCTCTCGATACTCTCAAACCACTGCAGGAGCGCAGTTGCTCCTTGCGACCCAGAAAACTTAAGCGGCTTCGCAGTATTGAAGCTCTTGAAGTTACACGGCGCATTGTTGTTGTTATTGTTGTTGTATATCTCATGGACTTGGGTCACAACACCGGGAAGCACAGCAACCACTTGCTGAGAGACCAGGGCTACGATTTCTTCAATAGTAAAAGATTGTGCTTCACGTCGAGGAGGCATTGTCTAACAAGGAAATATGAGAGACGAGTGAGGTTGATAATTAGGAAAAGCAAAAGAGGTATCGACAAAACACAAGGAAGGCGATTTATTTGTTCGTTACCTCGAACAAACAAACGACACGCAGTGACTAATCAAAGTAAATGGATCCAAATAACGTATCGCGAAGACATGCTCGCCTATAAGTGAACACTCACCCCAAGAGTTCCCAGGTAAGAGTGACTGGTCCGATTATGTGGATTTGTACGAACACTCTAGCCTTAGACAGAAAACTCAGAGTACATGCACTCACTCTTCCAGTTTGCACGTGTTCACATTATTTAGACCCAAACTTTGACGAGATTTTGAAAACTTAAAGGGTTCAAACCATATAATAGAGGGTTCAAAACCTAGTAATCAATCATCCTATAACAGATGATTAGTTTTCGAAGCGGGTTCAAAAATTGTGTTCTCGTTATGGTTATCACCTAAGGATAGGTGACGATTTTGTTTTAAAAATCTAAACGTAAATAAACTTGCGTTGGGGTCCTAGAAGTTATAGTCTAGGTCAAAGCATTACTAATAACCTAATTCCCTATAACCATTGGCTCTGATACCAACTCTTCTGTCACACCCCGACCACGTAAAACAACAAAGCGTGGCGGAAACGTCGGGGAGTGTTGTAACAGAATTATCGTTTCATAACCATGGATACAAAAAGTGTTTCGTTTTATTGATAATATTAAACATTAACATTGTCTTAACATAGAACAAACAAGTTTTATATCGTCTATCACAGTTATATGTCATTAAGGCCTCGTCCAGATCCTATGTGACGCATGCATCCTAGAACGTCAATCAAGCAACAACACCTGAAACATATGTAAAAACAAAGTCAGCAAAGAAATGCTGGCGAGTACATAGGTTTTATAAGAGTATCGGAATCATGGCTTGTTTACTTATATTGCAATACCTCGAAAACCTTGTTTTTAAAAGTGTATAATATTGCAACATGATTAACCAACTCAAATCAAGATGGTTATAATTTATAAAATTTCGTAGCCATGATTCTTAACCCAAAAGCTTTTTGTTTTAGAAAACCATCTTGTAAAACATCTCGTATAAACTCGTTAATAAAACTCGTATATTATTTCGAAAATATCGTTGAGTGACATCGTTTCAATATTGTTTACCCAAGTGAACTAAATAACGCCACGGTATGTAATATGTTGAAAACACTTATATATAAGAAGTACCAGCGGCATATCTACCATGTTTTCACCATATTACACCCGTCCCGTTATCTAAACACTAGCCCAGAAGCCAATCGTTTACCCAAATCATTTAACATCGTTTCCAAATCGTTCCCAAATCGTTTACTCGTTTAGATCGTTTAAATCGTCCTCGTTTTAATTGTGAAAACTTATATATGGTCGTCTCGTTAATAACATTCAAACCTTTGTGACTCGTTCATCGTTCAACTCGTTCTTGCATTAACAAACCTCCAAAGGGTAAGTTAAAAATCATCAGATTCAGTCGTTACCCACAACACCCACACATAACCATGGGTATAGTGTAATAACGGGATTTGTCATATCCTATGGTACCATAACCTAATACTGGTCGGCTTGATCAATGCTAATGAATGTCATTCGTTATGTAACTGCAACCAACAAGTTCGTTCACATTATCGAAATCGTTATTAGTTTAGTATAAAGCATTCTATTCGTTTTTGAAATCATCGTTTAAACCTCGAAAACATTTCGTACATATGAATCACCCCAAAACAATTGAAAACAGTAAAATAGGGGAACTATGTACTCACTTGTAGTGCAAAGTATCCTCAATCAATAGTACGTCAACAAACTCGAGTAAACCAGGGAAATCAAGCCGCACCTAGTAATTGAATCACTAGTCAAACAATAGACGCCTAAATCGGAAGATCGGACAGAATGAGGTTTTGTAAACCAAATGAGTGTTGGAACTCATGTGATAAGGTTTAACAAAGCCTACATCCTAAATGAAACCTAACCTAAGTGCTTTCGACCCATCGCGACCCATTAAGGTAGCTTACGCTACTTTAACGCGTCGTGCGCGCAAAGCGCGTTCGAGACGTCTAACTAGTCCTATGACAAGTATTATATTCCATTACATGTTTAATCATGTTGTATAATCAGTTATGTGACAAAATTTTAGGTTACATAAGCTTAGTTACCAATTATACATGAAAAGGGTATTTTGGTAATTTACCTAAGGCATATAAACTACTTATCATACAACTACCTAAACTAGGTGACCATAAGGTATAACCTCGGAAGGTTATTCCCTATGCTACTATGGTCACTAAACATGTTTGGTCGGATCCTAATGATCGACCAAACGGGTCGTGTTCGAAAGTCTAAGCGGGTGTTTAGTCCGCTTGACTTACGACTCTACACAAGCACTAAACTAAAAAGTGACGAGCTAAACATGCTAAAACATGTTTAGTTAAGTTAGAAAATAGGTTTTGATATCAAAACAAACGGTTTTGATATCCTAGAGTAGTTTGGTTACAAAATACGCAAGAATACGCATTTTGGCCGAAACTATGACTCGTCACTGAGCCTATATAACGTGGTAATCAGTAGGTATAGTCACTAGGGACTATAACCATCGTGATTACGCTCACGTTATGAAGTTCAAACGAACTTCGCGTTGACCATAAACTGGTCAATGCAGAAAGTCAAACGCAGTTTGACTTTAACGCTAAAACGAATGAAAAGAACGAAAGAACACTTACAACGGGTCCCCGCAAGTTTGATTTCCAAGTATTTCTCAGGTATAAAGTGTTTCAAACACATCAACTTAGAGAAAGTTTCAGAAATCAAGTGGGTTTTGCAATGGGGGGTGAGGGGTATTTATAGGAATTCTAGAACCGTTAGGATCGTTGTTATGGGTCATTTTCTGAGCATACATATCTTGATCAATATCCTACTTTTAATTGTTTATTTGTGATCAGGATACTGGACGGGGATATTGCTAACATGTTGGGCGATATCCTGAGGAATATTGAATTAACCACGTGCAGGTTAAAGGCTGGGGTTCGCTAACGGTCAGATGGACTTCTTCTCCTCAAGACTCGGGCATGTTTGTTATGTGAGAGACGTTGAACCCGAAAGACTAGGTCTACAACGTTTGAGTGAGGAATATTCGTTGGATCCCGGTTATTTAGGATAGTTTGTTATATTTGTTTTACTATAAATAGATGGGGGCGGATCAGATTAAGGCACTCAATTTTCACATTTTCAAACACTTTCTCTCTAGCTCACTGCAAACACTACACACAACACTTGTATTCGAATTACATTGTAACACATAGTTGATCCGCACCACATCCTGCACTGTATCCTGATATTTGAAGCAATAGAAGAACAAGGCAGCTGCAATTGTCAGCTCCCGAGGTTTTATGCCGGCGATCTAGATTTATCAAGGGCTTTCCTCGTACATCACGTGTCAACCTTTACTTGTCTGCTCATTGTTTGATCATAGATACATCTCTATATCTTGAGCCGTATCCTGAAACTGTTTTTATAACTAACTTGGTTAACATATTTTTCACGCATAATTTTAGCACACTACCTCACTTAACTAATTTGATCACTAAATTGCTTCGGTAATTTTTTACCAAAACAATTTGGCGCCCACCGTGGGGCAAGTGGTGCTACTTTTACTAAAAATATTTGTGAAATCGTTAATCGGTTTTCTATTTTCAAAACTTTTTGCCACATTGTTCACAATGGCCTCAAGATCAAACATGAGCTCCTCCACTATATCTGCTGCAACCTCTGCTACTACCGGTTCGGTGCTTCCACCACCTCCTCCAAGGATGCCATTTTCTTCACAACCTCAAGATGTTATCCCTACTCGGAGTGTTCAGGGATCTGCTCCCGTTTTAGCCTCTAATGATGAAATTCTAACTTTATTTGGAAGTGTGCAGGAACAAATGAGGCAGCAACAGGAAACTAACCAAATGCTGTTAAGAGAATTACAACTCTTAAAAGCTAGCTCGAGTAGACCTGCTGAAGAAACTGTCACTCCTATACAGCCCAGGGCTTTGAACTTCAGTTCCGCAGTTTACACTGAGGATAACAGGGGGAATATCATCCCAAGCCATTCTCAGAATCATACCCCCGAGATACCCTCCTCGGTCAGGATGTCAACTGTGAGGAGTTCAGGATATGCTTCAGGATATGGCCAAAATCCTCAGACCGGTAATGTGTCAAATAATAATGTTCTTGCTACTAACAACAATGGCTCTTTGCAGGATGCAGGTATGACGTCAACATTTACCAGGGAGCTCCAGAAATTGAAGGACTTGATATCCAGTGTACCTGGAGTGGTCCAGCCAATTCCAGAAGTATCCCAAGACAGCCACAAGATATCCCGCTTTGCATATCCTATCTGTGATGCTGAAATCCCAAAAAGATTTCAGACTCCCAACATGAAGCTGTATGATGGGACTATAGATCCTGAAGAGCATATTGCCCAGTATAGGGAAAGAATGGAGATCAACCCTATCCCTCTGGAGCTCAAGGAAGCATGCTTGTGCAAGGGTTTTGGATCTACCCTGACAGGATCAGCCTTAAAATGGCTATTAAATGTTCCTCCTCACTCAATTACTTCGTTTGCTCATTTGGTTAATTTATTTAATAGTCAGTTTTCTTGCAGCCGGAGTTTTGAGAAACTAACCAGTGATCTTTACAGGATAACTCAAGGGCCTCAGGAATCCTTGAGGGATTATGTGAACAAATTCAGTCGAGAATCCTTGGATATCCCACATCTTGATGTTGCAACAGCTGTGCAAGCTTTTAAGATGGGGTTACAAAAGGATTCTCAGTTTTATCAGGATCTTGTAATGAATCCCTGCAGGAATCTCGACGAAGCTCGTAACAGGGCTTTGAGATATATCCGTTTGGAAGATGACAAGAAGATGCAGGAGAGGATGAATTCTACCTCAACCTATGAATCAACTAACAGGAAATCAGAATCCTCATATAAGCCATATCGCTCCAAGCCATATGGCAGAAATGATAACAAGAAAGTGAATGCTGTTGAAGACGAGGATCCTGAAGAATATCCTGACTTATCTGAATACTGCTTTTTTGTTAATATACCTGAGTTAATGTATGCTATGCAGGGTTTAGGGGACAAAGCTAGGTGGCCTCGAAAGAACCAGCAGAAAGCTGATTGGAAGGATAAATCCAAATGGTGTGCCTTCCATGAAGACTTCGGACATATGACCGAAGATTGCATTGCTTTAAGGAAAGAAATAAGTTACCTATTAAGCAAAGGGTATCTGAAGGACTTGCTGGGAAGAAAGAAGAATAAAGGGCAGGATCTCGAGAAGGATCCTGAACGAGCAGCATCACCCCCAGCAGATGCCAAGATAATTAACTTTATTTCAGGAGGATCCGACATTTGTGGGACTTCGTATTCGGCGGCTAAGAGACATGCAAAGGAAGCTAAGAGTGAAAGGGGAGACAAACCAGTCAGGATGACTACCCTCACAACTGATAAAGTGATCACTTTCGATAGTGATGACAGGGATACTGTTCAGGATCCTCACCATGATGCTTTGGTAATAACATTATATGTGGCTAACCATTTTGTACGCAGGATATTGGTGGACAACGGTAGTTCTGTCAATATAATTCAGCTTGAAACATTGAAAAGGATGAATGTATCTCCGATAGACATTACTTCAAAGTCCACTGTGCTTGTTGGTTTCAGTGGAGAAGCTAGAAATACTGTAGGAGAGATAAAGTTACCAGTATACGTTGAAGGGGTCAACTCGATACAACGCTTCTGTGTGATGGACTCCTTATCCTGCTATAACATCATACTAGGCAGGCCATGGATCCATGACATGAAGGCTGTGCCTTCGACTTATCACCAATGCATCAAGATTCCAACCCCTTGGGGGGTCGTCAAAGTTGATAGTGATCAGCATGAGGCGAAGGAATGCTACACATCCTCAATGAAATCCTCGACCAAGCCTAATCCAGCATAGCAATTAAAGATGCGGGCCCGGGATACCTTGGAAGCTTCGGAGCAGGATGTGAAGAAAGTTATCCTGGATCAGGATAATCCTGATATCTCGGTGCTCGTAGGAACCAATACCCGTCGGGATATTGAAAAACAATTAACTGACTTTCTGAAGTGCAGGATGTCAACGTTTGCATGGAGGCATGAGGATATGACAGGTATATCCAAAGACATTATTACTCACAAGCTTGGAATTGACAGGTCATTCAAGCCTATTCAGCAAAAAAGAAGGAAGTTTGCTCCTGAGCGGAATATAATCATCCAAGAGGAAGTTGAAAGATTGTTAAAGTCCAAAATGATCAGAGAAGTCAAGTTCCCAAGATGGTTGGCGAATGTGGTCGTAGTGCAGAAGAAAAATGGGAAATGGAGAGTCTCTGTAGATTACACAGACTTGAATAAGGCTTGTCCTAAAGACCCATTCCCCCTTCCTCATATCGATGCAATGGTGGATGCTACTGCTGGGCATGAAATGTTAACGTTCATGGACGCATCCTCAGGATTTCAGCAGATTCAAATGGAGCCTTCGGACCAGGAGGATACTGCTTTCATGACACCAACAGGTATTTATTGCTATACTGCTATGCCTTTCGGTTTGAAAAATGCAGGTGCAACATACCAGAGATTGGTGAACATGATGTTCAAAGATAAGCTGGGGGACACCATGGAGGTGTATATTGACGATATGGTGGTGAAATCTAAAAAGGCCGAGGATCACCTCCAGGATATCAAGGGAGCATTTGATATTCTGGATCAGTATAACATGAAGCTGAATCCTGCTAAGTGCCATTTCGGAGTGGGGGCAGGAAAGTTTCTAGGATATATGGTGACGAAAAGAGGGATAGAGGCAAGCCCGGAGCAGATTAAAGCTATCCTGGATATAAAATCACCCTCGAATATGAAGGACGTTCAACGGTTAACAGGCCGAGTAGCAGCTTTGAATAGATTTATCTCAAGATCCTCGGAAAAATGCAAGGAATTCTATGATATCCTCAAGAAGAATAAGAGATTTGAATGGGGAGCAAAGCATGAAGCAGCCTTGCAGGATTTGAAGCGATATCTCTCAACTGCACCTCTATTGATGAAGCCTGAAAATGGTGAACCACTATCCCTATACCTCGCTGTATCAGGGAATGCTGTAAGTGCCGTTCTTATAAAGGACCATGAAGGTCAGCAATATCCTGTTTATTATGTTAGTAAAAGTTTGTTAGATGCTGAAACTAGGTATTCTCATTTAGAAAAATTGATACTAGAATTAGTTATGGCATCAACGAAGCTTAGACATTACTTTGAGACACATAGGATTCATGTTAAAACAAATTATCCTGTCAAAAATGTGATTAGAAAACCAGAAATGTCAGGCAGGATGGCCAAGTGGTCAGTAAAGTTAAGTGCTTATGATTTAGTATATGAACCTAGAAATGCCATAAAGTCTCAGGCTTTAGCTGACTTTGTGGCTGATTTCAGTAGCGACATTCAGGATGAGGTAGACCTAGAAGTTCAACAGTTAGGAGAATCTTCAGGATCCTGGACGTTATATACTGATGGTGCATCTAATGTAAGAGGAGTAGGATTGGGAATACTACTAAAATCGCCACAATGGGACATATTACCCCAGGCTATTAGGTGTGAATTCCCTGCTACTAATAATGAAGCAGAGTATGAGGATTTAATCACAGGATTAGAGTTGGCTAAGAATATGAGTATCAAGAATTTGCAAGTATATGTTGACTCCTTGTTAATTACTAACCATTTTAATGGATCCTATGCAGTTAAGGGTGAGAAATTAATCGAATATCTCGATATTCTCAAAAAATTAGCGGGATATTTCAATGTTTTTACACTTGAACATGTACCAAGGGAGGATAATGCTGAAGCAGATGCCTTAGCAAATTTGGGATCATCGATCAGGATACCAGAAGGGACCCAAATACCAATATTACATGTCTTATATCCTGCAACGAATCCTGAGGATAAAGAAGTAGCGGCTATTCAGGATCCTGGAGCAGAGTACCCTGAAAAGGATCCTAAATCCTGGACGGCTCCAATCGTGAGATATCTCAAGGAAGGACACATCCCCGGAAATGAAAATCCTAAGGCATTTAGGATGAAGGTATCACGATTCACTATTATAAATAATGTTTTATACAAGAAATCTCTCGCAGGACCGTATTTGAGGTGTTTGGAGGATCCTGAAGCCAAAGAAGTACTTCAGGATATACATGAAGGGGATTGTGGTAACCATACTGGGGGCAGGTCATTATTCTCAAAAGTATTAAGGACAGGATATTATTGGCCGACAATGAGAAAAGATGCTGCAGAATATGCTCGAAGATGTGATGCATGTCAAAGACATAGTAACATATTACATCAGCCTGCTGAACCGCTGTATCCTATTGTTTCCCCTTGGCCATTTATGAAGTGGGGTATGGATATAGTGGGAAAGCTTCCAAAGGCTCCAGGAGGGAAGGTTTTTATGTTGGCAATGACAGATTATTTCTCCAAATGGGTTGAAGCCGAGGCATTTGTCCAAGTCAGGGATCAAGAAGTAGTATCCTTCATAAAGAGAAATATCCTGACCAGATTCGGAGTACCAGCCGAGATAATCTGTGACAATGGTTCTCAGTTTATAAGCAAGAGAACTACTGACTTTTGCAAGAGTTGGGGAATCAAAATGATAACATCTACTCCGGTACATCCTCAAGCGAATGGACAAGCAGAATCCTCAAACAAGATAATTGTCAATAACTTAAAGAAGAGACTTGGAGCCAAAAAAGGAAGATGGGCAGAAGAATTACCCTTTGTTTTGTGGGCTGATAGGACAACGGTAAAGAATGCAACAGGCCAAACCCCGTTTTCCTTGGTATTTGGAGCAGAAGCAATGATTCCAACGGAAATGGCGATACCTACTGCAAGATCTATCCTACGGGATCCTGAACAGAATCCTGAAGCCTTATGTCAGGATTTGGATACTATAGATGAAAAAAGGGATGCAGCAAGGCTAAGGATGGCAGCATATCAACAAAGAATATCCAGAGCATATAACAAGAATATAAGGACTAGGAGATTTTGAGTTGGTGATTGGGTGCTAAGAATGGCTTTTCAAAATACCACTAATCCTGCCGATGGCAAGCTAGCTCCAAAATGGGAAGGACCATATGAAGTTGAGTCAGAAGCGGGGAAAGGAGCATATAGACTCAAGAATATGGAAGGGGATATGCTACCAAGATCCTGGAATGCAATACACTTAAAGCTCTATTTCAAGTAAGGATAGAATGTAATTTCTATCTCAAGATGGTATGAATTCTATCTCTTTTAAATATGTTTGATTTGATTTGTTCTTTGAAACCCAATACTAACTTAAGCATCGGAGGGGTGTTAGCCAAGCTAACACCCACTTTAGTTTAAGGATGTTTTGCAGTATATGCTCCAGGATATAGCTCCAGGATGCTCACTCAGGATACTTCGGAAGATTAGAGGATTGGCCCCCTCTCTCACGTATAAGGGATCCCGATCCCTTCATAGGTTTAAAGGTATTCACCTTTCTTCCGAATTGGGTTTAAACACCCCGCCTGGAGCGCAAGTTATTCGGGAATAGTTCAAGGTGGCGGGACCAGTCAATGTAAAAGTGGCTGACAATTTCGTTACTATTGGCTATATCCTGAATCCTAAAGGTATATGAGGATTGATCACCCTCTCTCACGAAAGGGTATTTTCATACTCTCTAAGGTTTAAAGGTTTTCACCTTTCTAAGTCTTGGAGTTTATACACTCCCGCCTGTAGCGCATGAAAATTTGGGATTTCCCCCAGAATTCATGGGATTTATCTCCAGTACATTCTTGGGTTTTACCCCTGTAACATGAAAAATTGTCTACACAATGGGAACTGATATCCAAAGGATTTCTAAGTATTTGAAGGCATTGTACACAAGGGACATTCCCACTGAAGCAATGGTGTAAAGCTCAAAGGATAAGGCTCGAACCTAATACACTAAGTGTCTCAGACAGGGGACATCTTCATTGGAAGAGTTGCAAAGGGATTGAAGTTTGAGAATAGGGTTGTACCCTATTCATGGTATGATCTTTCCTTTGTAACGTTATTTAAGTTTTTGACAATACTATGTTTGACAAAAGGTCAAACATCCTGATTAGGATAAATTCTCGGGATATATTCTCAGAATATATTTTCAAAATACTTCTCAGGATATTTGATTAAAATATTTGAAACTGATACTAGTTTGAATCTTTGATCATCCAAGTATTATCAAAACAGGTTTTGGAAAAGTGGACTGTCTTTCACTCTTTAAAAAGCTTTCTACAAAGTTGAACGAATTTTTAGAAGTCCTATCTAATAAAAGTTTTCATAATATATCTCTGAGCATATTGATCAGAATATTTTTGAAAGACAGTTGTACAAAATTTTGCAAAGCTAAAATATACATTAAGGAATGCATAACGAAAATTAAGAGGCAACAACAAATAAGTCAAAAGCAAGTTATATTATTAACATGTCAAAAGTTGTGCTTTTGGTTTCACCTCAAACCGAGGCCCATCCGCCAAAAGCACGATTAGTTTTTACCATATCTACATACTGGTTGAAGGTTTTATCTCAAAACTAAACCTGTCCACCTTCAACCGTTATGACATTCAAAATAGGTTATAATAACTGATGACCAAGGGCTTCATCCTGAAAACCCAGGAACCATCCACCTTTGGTCATCATATTGTTCTAATGCAGGAAATATAAATTGTTCAAAAACAGGAAAAGTAAATTGTTTACACAACCACAACCATGAAATTTAAAAAGTGGGCTCCGGCCTTGGCACGTATATCCATCATCGCCCACTTCGCCGCCTAAGAAGCGGCACCTTCTTGATCAGCAACCTCTTTCCCAACATTTGCACCAGCATCAGCCTCAGGATTCTTCTCGGCATCATCACCAGCATTGGCCACTTCCTCTGCCGCCTTAGAAGGCTCTTCACCAGCATGCTTTGCAGGATGAGCGACGGGATGACCTCCAAGATCCTGTAGTTTCACTTCCCAAGCCTTTACATTCCAGGAGGGGCATTCGAAGCCCAAATCCCTGGCCTCGTAAGCCATCCTTAACCTGGCTTGGAGAAGAGAGATGGCCACGGATGCTTTGAGACTATCTCGATATGAACTCATATCCTGCTGGTATTGGAGAAGGGCGGCATCTAGTTTGGCTTGAGCATCCTCATTGGCTTTGTGGAGGGCAGCTTGGTGTTCCTGGGTCATTGCCTTGTATTTGTCCTCATAATGCTGGGACTTGGCAGCTGCAATTGTTCCTTGATCAGCTATGGTGGCTTCAGCTTTTTCGAGCCTGATCTCCAGCATCTTATTAAGCCCGCAGGCGTCTTCATACAAATGCATGAGACGTTCCAAGCCCTGCAGTTAAAGATACAGTAGCTTCAATAAACCCATGATTCTCAAGAGAGAATGTCTCAGAGGCGGCTGGAGAATCCATTTCTTTCCTCTTCCGGGAACTAGAGGCCCGGGTCCTGGATGCCAGAGGAGCTTTAGTAGTCTTTGAAGTGGTGGGCTTCGGTGTGGCAGATGGCTTCGGCTTAGGTTCTTGTTTGACAGGTACAAGGCTGGAGTAACTATCCAACTTGTCAAGTTGGAAGCCTTCGAGGTTAATAACTGGCACTACATAAGGGAAGATGTTTTAGGCTTATTATACCTCTAAAAATAATAATCAATTTAATATAAAGATAATTCCTGAAAATATGCTTACCAGACATGTTAGAGCTTGATCTTTGACTTGAGCTTGTGAGTAGCAGGTTAAAGGTTCTTTCACCCTCTGGAAGCTTGTAGATCTCTTTTATTCTTCCTTCTGATTCAGCACTAGGGGGAGCTAGTTCCTTGAAGTTTGCTGCAAGAAAGAAAATAAACACATCAGGATATTGGTTCAGGATGGAGGTTCGAGATATGATTGGGGATATTCCTAAAACCCTAAATCCTACCAGAAGTCAACCATCTTTTAGGAAGGTCAAAACCCTTATCAATGGAGTCTCTTTTCACAAAAAAGAATTTTCTTGTCCACTTATCCTCGTTCTTGGTAGCTTTGAGGATGAGAGAATCTTTGGAAATAGAGAATAGAAGGAATCGGCTGGAACCATGAGATCTTAAGCGATAAGCCTTTGGCAAATCCTCGATGCACAGGTCGGGCATATGGCGAGCCTTAATTCCTTCCAAGGTGACTAATATGTGCCAAACCATGGGCATGATTTGGGCAAAGCTCAGGCCAGTAAGTTCGAAGAAACAAGAAATAAAAGGTGAAAACGGGTATTGAAGTCCTATGGAGAAAGGGTAGGCAAAGAAGCAGACCCATTCGTCGGAACAAAAATCCGATCGGACCTCTCGGTCGAATGGACGGAAGATTGTCCCGACGGGAAAGGCACCGGAAGCTCGTAGGGCCGCGATGTCAGAATTATCGAAAGAACACACCTCTTTTGAAGGTTTCTGAAGCAAATTCTGTTTGTGGAAGGTGGAAACGGAATCCGCCATTAGTGATCTAGTACGGGTAGCCATGAAGGATCACAATCGGAAGAACAGGAGATATAAATAAGGAAAATAGAAAAGAGAGAGAGAAAAGTACCTGATGTTTGGTTGAAGATAAAGATAAATCGTAATGAGACGACCCTCGGTTAATAAAGGCTAAATGTAGGGGGGTAAAGAGTAAATAACGCCTTGGAAGTTGCACATTGTCATTTCAAGGGTCTCATCATATTGATTGCCTTAGTTGGTGAGATAAAACTTTTAAAATATATCCGTTGGATTGGTATACCAACATTGTGGACATGAAACATGCTCAAAAATATGCCGGATGTTGGTTCGTTTGGTCGTACGATCGCGATGTTCGCTTAATTACGACGGAATGCGCATAAGCGCGAAAAACGATCCAAATTGCGCGACGAATGGATTTTTCTTATTCCAAACACTAAAATAAAATATTTTAATGCTTACATAAATTTTTGGAGGTCCGGATATATTCAGAACGTAAGATATGCGCGAAAATGCAAACTTATGCACTTTTTGACGCTTTTAGTCCTTGAATGAGCATAAAGTTTATTTTAGCACACCGAACTCCTCAAAGCCTATTTCTAAGCTATGTAAAGGATATTTAGGGTATGTTTAACTTATGGTCATGTTCCGGAATGTTCGTTACAGTTCAAATCGACATAGTTTTGCAGTTTGACACATATAGTCCCTGCGATCGAACAAACTTGTTTTCGACACACCAAACCATCCAAAACTTATTTCTAAGTTATGTGGAGGTTATTTAAGGTATGTTAAGCCTATGTCACTATTCTGGAGTGTTTGTCGCGTTATACTGACTGCGTTTACGCACCAGTTTGCGTATAACCTTCCAGAACGCGATTTAAAGCTTGCAATCGGAATCGAATCAAATCGAATTGAAAAATCACCAACCACAAATACACACATAGAAACACCAAAAAACATATAATAACACCAAAGCACATTGTTTTATTAATAAACATCATTGTTTTACATTGTACATCGATTACAGAACACAGTTGTCACAGCCACAATATTGAAAGATAATTAAGTAAGTATTAATGCAAAATGTGACATGTCCCTCTTTTGGAGACAACGCTACCCTCGGCCATATTGGTCTGAGTCAGCAGGGATACAGTCCCGCAAGGTCTGTTTAAAGTTTTAATAGTAGTTTATTTATAAGGGATTCAAGTCGTTCTTATTTCCCCCGATTTGATGCTATCTGCCTCAAAGGAAGACCTAATAAGCTGGATCTATACACTGAACAAGGCAAGAACTTTACCCATACCACCCTTCTAACCCTCTTCCAGACAGTTAACGCGCTTTATATAGACCGTAAAGACACGAATGAGTGAATCAATAAAAATGAAGAGATGATAGAATAAAGTTAAATTTCAATATAAAAAAATAGTTATTAAAGTCATTAATATATACCCAATTAAAAAGTTTACCAAAGCTTGGAAATCAAAAGTAATACATAAATGATTTGTCTTCACCAAGTGATGTAAGAGATTAGCTGATGGAGAGTGTGAAAACCGTGTGCTAACTTGTCTTATAATACGCGTTTTAGTGTGTTTTACGTGATTATGTGCGTGAATGTGTTAACTACGAAAGTTTGTGATGTTACAGGTTAATCGCGTAATTCGGTGAAGTTTGGAACGCTTAGTGATGAAACGGAACTACCGGGGATGATAAACAATGCAAAAGATATCATTCGGTAGGTGTTCGGGTCGAAGAGATAGCTTGAATATATGAGAAACATGAAGGAATGAAGTCCAGGGGTTGATTGGTAATTAAATGGAAGTTGAAAGTAAGTCAAAATTGTTCCAGTAGTCAACCGTAGCATATGGTCAGAAAAACGTAACCTACGGTATGAATAATCAAAGAAACAGAATATTTGAATTGTAACCTACGGTTTAAACCGTAGGCTACGGTTGAAGTTATAAAAGGCGGTCACCATGTGGATGAGACTTGGATTTTCTTTTTCCTATTGGACCATTCTAGTTAACAACAATTTCATTGGGTAAGACTTTTGGATAGGTAGTGGGCTGACATCTTGGGTTTTATTAAAACCAACACTCAATAATAAAAATTGTGGGGTGGACTGCACATGAGGGATGTCAACATCACAAAAAGTCACGTAGACTTTAGTTGTGATAGAGGGAGTCACGTGGACTTTTGGCAGCCATGTATGGAGTTGAGGGACAATTTTTGGGCCGACATAGGAAACCTTTGGATTCTTTTGAATTGGGCCGCCAACACAACACGTGCACATGTGGGCTGGACATTTTGGACTTTGTTTTGTTAGATTGGGCCAACACATCAATACACGGATACGAAGAAAAAAAGGGATCATCGAGAAAATTGACTTTTGACGGCATAGGGGAGAGAGGACAGCCGTCATACAAAGTTTAATCCATCACATCATCATCTACGTAGATTTGAGTGGAGGATTGCATCAAAAGTTGTCATCATTATTAATCTCTTATTATTAATTAGATTAAATATGGTTTCAACCGGGTATCAAGCCTTTGAAGATCAACCAACCATCATGAGCGGCTAAATCTCTTGTGGACACTTCGGGTGAATGATTCTTGTTAGACACTTTTAATTCTAGTTTCTGTTTTGTATTGAGATTTGGATTTGTAGTCGGGTGACAGCCGACTATTTACATGATTTTATTATTTGTGTGACAGACAAATCCTGAGTGACAGTCAGAGTTATAATTATGTTTTGAATCCAATTATGCTTTTGTTGATTGAATGATTCCTATGAATGTTTGTTTTAATATTTCTCTGATCAATTAATATTAAGATTTTGAACTGCATAGGTAATTGGTAGATGTGACAGATTTACTATTCAATCAATAGCATCCAATAAAATCATAACTAGGTTATTAGTAACTACAGAATCTGAATCCTGGAGTGACCACGTTTTTTCTATCATTGTTTTTACAATCTCAAAGTTATTGTTTATAGTTTTGCTAGCAAGTTCTCAAAGTAAGTCAAATATTTACAAACAAATAATAATTAACATTAACCACAGACTCCTCTGGATTCGATATCCTGCTTACCTTAGCTACCTAGGTTAATTAGGTTTTTGCATGTCACTAACGACAGACATCAAAATGGCGCCGTTGCCGGGGAGTCGTGCGCTTAGTGCTAGTTTAGTTTAGTTTTGTTTGTTTGCTTTCGTTTTACATATAAACTAAAAATCTAAAAAGCATTTGCCTTATCTAGTTAGTTTGTTATTTTTCTTTCACTTTGTCTTTGTTTTCTTTTTGTTCGGTACTGCTTTTCGTTTGCTACTTGTGCAGGAAATATGAGCTGTGAATATAAAAAATATGTTTCATGCACAAGGTGTGGGTGCCAAGGACATTGGGCATTCATATGCCCAATGTTCGAGAGTAAGGCTGAATTTGATGAGTGGGTATGGTCCCAACGCATGCAAAAACAAGAAGATGAGGGTTACCAGGGTTATTCTTATCAAGATAGATATCAAGAAGAAATCGATGATATGGACTACCATCATGATCCAAATTGGGAGTACAATGGTTATGAGATGGATGATGGTCACCGGTACAAGCCAGATTGGGGTTGTAATGGAAAATCAGAATATTTTGAGGACTATGGTTATGGAGGCAATGGTCATTTTAATGAATATGACTCATCAAGTTACGCCCAAGACATCCCTGATATATATCAGATTTATGAAGATGTAGTCAAGCTAGGTGAATTTATAGATGCACTATGCAATGAGCGGGTTAAAAGAGAGTCCGAGAAGTTAGGAAGCAACAATCAAGTGGACTCACAATCTCAAATATCCGAGTCAATAGTGGATTCCCAAGATGAGGTTTGCATTGAAGAATCAGATGTAGAGGCAGTAACTCCTGTACGGGTAATAGTTGATGATAATGATTCACCCGTCCGTTTAAATTTGACCATTGGTGCAATCTGTTTGGTTGCAAGTGTTGAAGATGAAGAGGAGAATGTGCCTGTGATCCCAGTCCAGTTGGGTGAGTTCAAGACTGAGAGGGCATTGGTGGATCATGGGGCAAGCATAAGCATATTGGCGGGTCGAGTGTTTGATGAATATGATTTTGGTGAGCTTGAAAAGGTGGACACCACGGTTGTGCTTGCAGACGGTTCAAGGAAACTATCTAGGGGGATGTTGAGAGGAATTGCTGTAAGAGTAGGGGATTGTTATTACCCCAAAGATTTCCTATTGTGGACCACACGCCGTCCAATGTTGAAGGACAACCGCTGGTTATCTTAGGCCGGCCATTCTTGAAAACCGCGAAGGCTATCATTGATTGTAATGCTAATACGGTAAATATGGTCTTTGGGTCACGTAAGTTTTCCTTAAACTTTATGTCTCACACTTGTGCTTATTCTAATATTACTAATAAGTGTCATCCTCCAAGTAATGAGGACGTCCCAAAAGAGAGTGTTGCTATGATTGACAGGTCTAAAGATGAAAAGGTCGTGAAGGATAAAGTGGTCAAATCACCGTGGTGGCTCAAGATGAGAAACAAAAAGCGTTCAGTCAAGTTAGAAAAGGAGTCACCAAAGGATGCAACCAAATCCAACAATAGACCACTTGAGGTGAATATGGGTGAGTTCTCACAGTTGAAGGAAAAGAAGAAGCCCACAAGGAAAATTAAGGGTGAATTCTTACAGTCGATAGATTTCGATAACCCGGATCATTTGGATGCCATATGGAGCGAAGGATGGCAGTGGGATACTAACCATTCACCAGCACAAGTGTTCTTTGCACGAGAGATGCCATTTGAACCACCTTGAGCATATCAGGTACGGTCTGGCTGAAGACCTTTAAAATTAGCGCTCTCGGGAGGCAGCCCGAGGATGTAGAGTATTGTATTTTCGTTTAGTTTTGTTTTGGTGTGTTTGTGTTTTGACAGGTTTCTACGTTCCATCTTCACGGATGCAATGAATCAAGTGTGGGGATCTTTTGCAACATCCCCGGTGAGATCTCAAAGAATCTATGAGGGGCGTATGTTCCGGTTAGATCGCAGCAGCTACACCAATACAAACACTCACTTGTTTTCTGATCAGGTGCATGTGTTTATCTATCATGTGTTTTATTTGTTTTCATGTATTTGGTGGTGTGAACTTCTTGTGTTGGGAGTGGTTTCTTTGTGTTGAGTCGTCTAGTATTAGCCGTTCATGGTTTGTAGGTGGTATCTCTCGAGTTTAGATTATAAATTGCACCATACATTGGGGACAATGTATCCCAAGTGTGGGGATGCGGTAACTCGAGAGAGGGTTGGTATAATTGTTGATCTTAAATGCTTGAATTGGTTGATATTGCTAAATATTGAAAAATTTGAAAAAAAATTTGTTTCTCAAGTATGCTTGACCTACATGAAAACCAACATTTTCAATTGCTAAAGGGTTTCTTACTGATATTAAACTAACTTAGATCCCTAGTCATGGTTGTCCCTTTAAGTTTCATGAGAGTATTTCTGACAGGTTTTTAGAGAATAGTTGAGAAGAGATGCCTAACTAGGGGTAACATGCTTTAGGAATTACACATGCTACGTGTCGGCAACCTATATTCCTTTTACTCGGTGAGATATTTGAGCCTACTAGATTGTTAGTTGAATTTCAATAACTGTTCAATTGTTGTGTGTAGGCTATATGTTGCTTTGTGTTAGAACTTGTGTGGTTCGATACGTACTGATCGGAGTGTCGCGCTCCGGACAAAGATAATATTTATAAGCCCAAATTACCCTTAACAAGTGGTTAGTGGTAGCAAGGGGTCGAACCACGAAGAGTATGTGGTTTGTGTATGGATTCGATTGAATTAAAACAAATGTCACAATTTATGAAGCTTACTAGATTATCTTTATGTTTTTGTTTAATTAAGAGATGTGAGTTTAGACTAAGTGAATTGATTAAATTGATTAACAACTAATGATTAACGATTACGAGAAAATTGGTTACTAGAACAACAATAAGAAAAAGGAATCACACCCGGTTTCGGTAACTGCTAACCTAGGATTTCTACAAGTTTTAGATTCAACTCAAATGCATATGATTAGCGGATTTAGTGTACCGTGACTTAGGTGCTAATAACTATCAACGTCCCGAAGAACGGACAAGAATACACTTTGTAATCAACACAAGTAAATCCTAACCACGACAATGCACAATTACATATCACCATTTCATAAAGTCATAACTTTTAACATCGTTCGACAATTTACGAATTCGCAACAAATGTAACACTATTATCAAAGGTTT
Organism: Helianthus tuberosus; assembly: GCA_030545235.1. NCBI lineage: Eukaryota > Viridiplantae > Streptophyta > Magnoliopsida > Asterales > Asteraceae > Helianthus > Helianthus tuberosus. The sequence continues at coordinate 94,035,636 of CM060411.1, forward strand.
CAAAAATAAAACACAAATTGTCACTAAGTTGAAATAAGAACAATTCGAAACCCTAAAATTAACAACTACCTACACCGGTGTGAAACCGAGATGATTAGCCGCTCATGGTTGAAGAAGCTTGATCACCGGATGATGGGAACGTGAATGAAGTCATCTTGAAGCTTGATGGATGAATGAATGGCGGATGATTAAGGTTTGTGGAATGATTGGTAATGGTGAAGTATGAAGAATTAGGGTTTATGGAGGAATTGGCAATTAGGAGTGGTTGATGATAATGATCTTGATTCGGGTGATGTAGTGTTGTAGAGATGGAATGGTGATGAATCTTGGCTCCAAGAGGTGTTTTTCACTTCAAAATAGAGTGTAACCCCCGAAAATAGGTCAACCCGGCCTTTAAAACTCGTCAAAAACAAGAAAAAAACAAGAATTTCGCGACGGCCACCAGGGGGCGGGGGCGTCCCCGACGCTGGCTGGATCTTCCAAAAGCTGGCGACGGCCTATTTTCCTGTTTACGTGACTTTTTAGCGACGGACACTTCTGAGGGGCGTCGCCGACGGTGCCTATAAACTTCCCTTTTTGTTTTCTTCATAACTTCTTCGTTTTAGCTCCGTTTTACTCACCGTTTTCGCCCACGTACTCGTAATTCAGCCCTCTATCATGCCATCTTCCAATATATTTATTTTAAATCCATTAACATCACCCAAAACACATCCAAACTTCGTGATTAACCCGATTTTGTTCATTGCACATCCCCGGTTGATCCCGTTTGCTCCTGGTGGCCTGTAAAGCTCCCGAAAAGCACCTTAAACTCCATTAAACCTGAAAAACACAAATCTAATTAAAAGTAGGCTATTCAGAATAAAAAGTCAAGTAAAAACTCAAACTTAGACACAACTGAACACCGTTATTCGACCACGTATCACATTCCCACACTTGTCTTTTGCTTGCCCTCAAGCAAATCTGTAATTCACTTTCATGTGGGCGAACAAGAAACACTTCCCCATTCGCGAGACGAAGGTTAAGGTCCAAAGTCATACCCGGTTCAAACTTTTTACAATTTACAAAATATCTAACGGTAAAGTGAATAATCACATATAAAATGGTTATCCAAGATTAACCCGCCCTTGAAACCAATAAATCATACACATCCCTCACAATGTTCTGTCCACTCGGTTTATAAATTGGCTAATTTTCATGATGTATTAGCACTTTCAAAAAGTAATCACTCAAAACCGATTAGAACACGTACCCGCATACGCTTGCGACTCAATCATTCTCCACCACCGAACACGAATACTAAGCACAAATCATAAGGTCTTTGTAAGGGTTGTAATGGGGCTAGGCTAAGGGTAGGAAATAGGATATTTAAAGTGGCTAAGGTGATGAAAATTCGATTTTTATTACAAAACAACTATTCTAAACACGACTAACTACCAACATCAAACTAGAAGGCAACAATTTTCGCCTTTTATTCAATCAACTAGAAACACATATTTTTGTTCTTTTCTCAATGATTTTCTATTCTTTTTCGCAACATTTTCTGATTTTTCTCTTTTTTTTATATAATCAAACAAACAATTCACATCTATACAAACTTAACTCCTATAATCGAATTTCCATCACACGGGTTTAAAAGAAAAGGTTTAAGGTTATGGGCTAAATGGGTTGTCAAACGAAAGGATTAGGCTCAAAGTTGGCTACTAAGGGATAATTTTTTTTTTTGGGTAGGGATGGATAAATGGTGTAAAAGGAAAAGGTTTACCTAATGCCTTAATCATTCTTGTGCTTGTATTCGGTCTATGGTCTCAAACGTATCAAAAGTCGCAAGTTCTACAATACATGACTAATGGTCCACTCAAACAAAGAAACATAAATATATAATCCTAGATGTAAAAGTGGCTCAAAACCTCACATATATAAAGGGTATGGTATGTGACATGCATGATGTGCTAGTTTCTTAGGGGATGATAAACAATGCAAAAGATATCATTCGGTAGGTGTTCGGGTCAAAGAGATAACTTGAATATATGAGAAACATGAAGGAATGAAGTCCAGGGGTTGATTGGTAATTAAATGGAAGTTGAAAGTAAGTCAAAATTGTTCCAGTAGTCAACCGTAGCATATGGTCAGAAAAACGTAACCTACGGTATGAATAATCAAAGAAACAAAATATTTGAATTGTAACCTACGGTTTAAACCGTAGGCTACGGTTGAAGTTATAAAAGGCGGTCACCATGTGGATAAGACTTGGATTTTCTTTTTCCTATTGGACCATTCTAGTTAACAACAATTTCATTGGGTAAGACTTTTGGATAGGTAGTGGGCTGACATCTTGGGTTTTATTAAAACCAACACTCAATAATAAAAATTATGGGGTGGACTGCACATGAGGGATGTCAACATCACAAAAAGTCACGTAGACTTTAGTTGTGATAGAGGGAGTCACGTGGACTTTTGGCAGCCATGTATGGAGTTGAGGGACAATTTTTGGGCCGACATAGGAAACCTTTGGATTCTTTTGAATTGGGCCGCCAACACAACACGTGCACATGTGGGCTGGACATTTTGGACTTTGTTTTGTTGGATTGGGCCAACACATCAATACACGGATACGAAGAAAAAAAAGGGATCATCGAGAAAATTGACTTTTGACGGCATAGGGGAGAGAGGACATCCGTCATACAAAGTTTAATCCATCACATCATCATCTACGTAGATTTGAGAGGAGGATTGCATCAAAAGTTGTCATCATTATTAATCTCTTATTATTAATTAGATTAAATATGGTTTCAACTGGGTATCAAGCCTTTGAAGATCAACCAACCATCATGAGCGGCTAAATCTCTTGTGGACACTTCGGGTGAATGATTCTTGTTAGACACTTTTAATTCTAGTTTCTGTTTTGTATTGAGATTTGGATTTGTAGTCGGGTGACAGCCGACTATTTACATGATTTTATTATTTGTGTGACAGACAAATCCTGAGTGACAGTCAGAGTTATAATTATGTTTTGAATCCAATTATGCTTTTGTTGATTGAATGATTCCTATGAATGTTTGTTTTAATATTTCTCTGATCAATTAATATTAAGATTTTGAACTGCATAGGTAATTGGTAGATGTGACAGATTTACTATTCAAGCAATAGCATCCAATAAAATCATAACTAGGTTATTAGTAACTACAGAATCTGAATCCCGGAGTGACCACGTTTTTTCTATCATTGTTTTTACAATCTCAAAGTTATTGTTTATAGTTTTCTAGCAAGTTCTAAAAGTAATTCAAATATTTACAAACAAATAATAATTAGCATTAACCACAGACTCCTCTGGATTCGATACCCTGCTTACCCTAGCTACCTAGGTTAATTAGGTTTTTGCATGTCACTAACGACAGACATCATTAGCCAAGCATGGCCTTTGTTTGACAAAAACTCTTACGATCAATCTTGGATCCTGAGACTATTACACACACTCTAAAGATGGGTGATGGATGAATGTGGTAGATGATGGTGGTATTGTGGTGGCAGGTGTGAGAGAAGTGGTTTGCCAAGGGATGGGTTGCAATTGAACCAAACACCTCTATTTATAGGTGAAAACAGAAGGTTTACGCGACCCCGTGCCTGGTAGGCATGACCCCGTGCCCTTCTCCTTCTCTGACTTCATTTAATGAGCTTGTTAGTCAAGATGCTCATACGTCTCCGTGTGTCAATGGCACTTCCCCATGGCCATTGTACTTGCTGTACGATCCAAGATTTGCGAATCTGAAACTTGACCACGGCCCGTGTCCCTTGTCTGCTTTTGTTTGTCTTCTTCTTCATGAAATCTTGGGTGGAGCACGACCCCATGCCCGGCAGGCACGACCCGTGCTTACCTTCTAATTTGTTGTTCTTGGTCTTAGGGTAAAGCTCAAAGGGTTGGTATATTTTATCAACTTCACTTCCTTTGTGTTCATGTTGGTTTTTGCTGTTAATTTGTTCCTTTTGTACAATTAAGCTCTTTTAATCCTGAAAATCAAAAGTATACAAAAATGCACTTTTTCCAACATTAGTACTAAAATAGGGTTGTTTCCATACCTTATTTGATATAATTTATATGTTGCATTTGGTGCATATCAAATATCCCCACACTTGAATCTTTGCTTGTAATCAAGCAAAACTCTTTAATATTGCTTACACACCCAATTGGAATAGGTAGAAGTGAAGTTTTCGGGTCTTGTTTGTAGAGTGTCGGGAATCCAAGTTCTTTTTATTCTTGTTTTTATTTACAATCCTATTCATCATGATTTATTTAGAACTTTTTAGGAAAAATAAATATTTTTTAGCATAATATGTCTTTTAATATTTCATTTAGCTATATATAAATTCACATACCTCACAAGTGATCACTCGACACTCGACCGAAGATGTATAAGTGAAACGCTTGGTCTCGGTATGGAACTTACTCCTACCAGATGCTTGACAAGTAATCAAACCTCCTCCTTTTTAACTTAATTTTTGTGAATATCAAGAGAACTTTGAAAGGGTAGGTTTTTGGTTAAGGGTAGGGTAGTTTTATTTGAAAGAGTAAAATGCACGGATAGTCCCTGTGGTTTGGTAAAATAACACCTATAGTCTTCAACTTTTAGAAATTACATGTATGCTCCCTGTGGTTTGCTCATTTGTTACACGGCAGGGCCGGCCCAAGCCCAAGTCAATTGAGACTTGGGCTTTAGGCCACCAAAACTATAGGGCCTCCATGATTTGATGAAACTACAGTTCATTTATAAAAACTTTAGGGTGTGGGTTATCAACAGATTAATGGTTGGTAGTGCAGTGGTTTTGTGTATTTATGGATGTTGGTGAGACACGGGTTCAAATCCCTGGTTCACCATTTTCTTCCATTTTTTTCTTGTTTTTAAATTTTAACACAATCTTTCAAATAATTACACTTGGGCCCTTCAAGTTTAACTTTCAATTACATACATTTTTTTTGGAAAAAGGGCCACAAGCTTTTACTTCTCCTTAGGCCACCAAAATGGTTGAGACGGCCCTGTTACTCGGATAGTCCCTAAAGTGGATGGAAGTTAGTTTCCTCAGTTAAGTGGATGTGAAATTACAAAATTACCCTTACCATTAAAAAACATTATATAATAAAACATTAAAAGAAATATAATTTGAATGGGTCCACTTCTTTTTATAAACATAAATCACCTCACCCCACCTACCCTCTCTCCATCTTCTCCACCCCATCACCACCACCACTTCTTTTGCCCACCTCAAACATCATCGCCCACTCCTGCCCTCCTTCCACCCACGCCACACTCCGACCGCCATTTATGCGGGTGTGATTACCGGTGAGTATACTCCAAACAAATAGATTCGGTGCTACTGTTCATCTTGATTTGGTCCACAAGTGAGCGACCCAAACCCATGTTTTTCAGCTACACATTTGTCACCTCCCCAGTTGTACCTTCCGCTGTGAAACAAGTACCACCCACCATCTCAGTGTGGCAAGCTACTGAGGGAGTCTGAATAGAGGATGTTTAGACCGATATTGGAACTGGTTCGACTTCTTCCATCATTGTCGCATTATTAACTACTGGATCTGACCCCGTAATAGATCCTCAACACATCGTGTCCGTCCAAATTGATAGATCTTCAATGGCCCTAAACAATACATAACAATACATGTATCACAAAGCATTTTATATGTTACTAATTTAATTTAATGGCTTTGAATTTTGAGTAATCCTTTTTAAACCTTTAATATCGAGATAGTGTGACATATATTCGGGAAAGGAAGTTGCAGTAGCGGGAGGGAGGTGGCAGAAATGACGGTGGTGATGGTGGGGTGGGGAAGATGTGATGAAACAGTAGTTAACCAAGAGAGGTTAATTCACTGGTCTCGTCAAGTAGGGTTAATCCCTTCTTTCCGAGGATCGGTGGCTGGACCGTCAGCTGGGCTGTCTCCTGCACAAGGAAAACACACCGTGACTTGAAACAAGGAGGAAGGGGTGGGGGGGGGGGCTCCTTGTTACCACTCTCCGGCGTGAGAATTAGTAATTTGCTTGTGAAGAAAAGTGTGTGATAGTAGTATTGGTGAGAGAGTTGTGAAGAGATACCTCAAACCTGGTTTGGGGTGGGTATTTATAGCCGAGGAGTGAAGAAGGGTGGTTGAGTAGACAGACTGACGACGTGCCGCCCTTATGCAGGTGTGTCAGGCTTGTCGGCCGTGGAGGTGAAGCCACATCCTACTGCGGCGTCAGTCTGTTATTTACGTAAGGGATGACATGCGACTGTCATTGGTGCCACTTGCTCTGTGGTGTCAGTCCCACTTGCCTCGTGGGCAGGATGCGGTGCCGCGCCGCATCGCTGCCTGAGGTAACTGCTGTTGTTTCCGCGTTCTCACTCTGGCGAAGACTGCGGGATGCGGTGCCAGGCCACATCACCACTTGTGGTGACTGTTGCTGTTGCCCAGATCCCTTGCTGTGATGAAAATGTTCATAGGATGCGGTGCTAGGCCGCATCGCTATGCGTACACCCATTTTCATACACAAGGTAAGTCTTCTTCCTATTGCTTGACCGATTGGATTCGATTGTTGTGTTCGCGCGTGCCCGCACGGACACGGATAAGTTCTTGCTGGTGGGGGGTTTTTTGATAAGGGTAATGGTCACTCGCGGCCATGCTGGTGGGAGATCTGGGACCATACCCCTTCAAGTCCCCCCAGTCTAGTGTTGCTCCCTCATGCAAGTTGCATGTGGGAGGAGTACTGGACTATGGTGTCTAGAAGGTAGTTTGGAGAAGATTCTAGGCCATGCTGATGGCTCCTGATTCAAGTAAATCAAGCTGGGGATCTGGTAGAGTCGTGTGACGTCTCTTCCGTACCGGTGAGCAAGTTCCGTCTGATGCGGAATTCTCAGCCGAGGATTTTGATCCGGTAGTATGGTCTACCCTTTTCTGATGTCAGCCACCTGTTGGTGTGTCGAACCAACCTTTGAGACCGTGACTGAAGATGTTAGTGGCCGCAACTCTAGTTGTAACCTCTGCGGTAGCGGATGCAATGCTGTAAGTTTCCTTGCTCTCGCTTTATGTTTATCAACTGGACATGCAACGATGATCCCTATTTTTGTGGGGTGTTCATGTTCTTCGAGTTTAGCTCTCAAGTAACCGCACGTCCCTTTGCGGTTACCTCGTTCCTTTGCATTGTTGGCCATGTTTGGTCGAACAATGTGGGGTAGTTGGGTTATTGTTGGCCGTGTTTGGTCCAACAATGTGAATCTGGATAATGCTCAAATAAACATGGTCATGGGCATGGTTGTGCCCACCATTATTTATTCTATGCAGCTCATAGGTGGGCAAACAGAGTCATAAGCAGACTTGTTACCATTCTTGCTTGGCTTGTTGCTCAAGGAGATCACCTTAGATACTTGGGAATCTGGGTGAAACTCGTCCGCATTCGTTCTGTAGCCACTTTCCTTCACGCTTAGTTGGAAAGCAGTTTTCCTGGAAGTAGCTTTGCTCAACCGCGTGGTGGCTTAGTTGTGGCTCTTCCGTAGCTACCGTTCGCGGAGTTGCGCTCCGCCGCAACTACTCGTGAGTGTTTGCAGTTTGTCACAGAAGACTCGCTTTAAAAGAGGGGTTCTCTTTGATGTGGCTCTTGAAGGATCAGGAGTCAGGGTTGCTGATGTGCGGTTGTGAACCAGACACGAGGGATTTGAAACTTGAAGAACTTCATTGAATGCGGTTTGCTGTTTCTTGAGAAGCGGTTTTCGCAGTCCAAAGAGAAACGCTGGTTCTGAGTATCTGACAAACCTGTATGGGCTCGTGTGTGTCTTCTCCGCATATTCCACGTGTGCTCGCGGGTATATGCGGATATTGGTTATACCCCTTTACATAATGTAGAGATATATATTTTTGCCTTTTTTGAGGGGTATGTAAAAAATGACATGCGGTATGGGTTATGGAGCGGTAAACCAGGTAAACCACATGCCGCTTAAGTTTGGATATTGTTGTCGTTTTTTGTTGCATACGTGGCAGGACGCACGTGTGAGTTGGTAGAAGTTGGTGGGATTTGCTGGCATGTGCTGAAACGAAAGGACATTTGCACTGCCCGAGGTAATAACTGCACTGTAGCAGGAATGCCAAAAGTCCATTTTCTCAGGCGCGTGGATGGCTACTCGCGAGTGGTAACCGTCAGCAGAACTGTCGCTTGTACACGTGTCGTCGCATGGTTCGTTGTTATAGCGCACGATGCTTCGGTTACTGTTACGCATTTATTGCGATGAGTATAAAAGGGGAAACCATTTGGGGTTTCCCCTCACTTGTTTGAAATTTCAAAAAATTTCCGATGAGAGAAGTTACAAAATCTTCATCTTCTCCGATCAATTCTTTGCTTTTCCTGTGAGGGTTTTCCGAAGTTCTTGAACCCGTCTTCCATTTTCTTTCTTCTACATTCCGATGGCTGAACCATCTAATCCCCATACTACCGAGGGTGAAAACCCTGACCCTCCGTCGCCTGCGGGGCGGAGGAGTAGGAAGGCGATGCTCCGGGGGAGCAACTATCAGTGCTGAAGTGGCCAAAGTCGTCATTTGACTTCCTGATGAAGGATATTCAAATGCCGCCGGAGTATGCGGCCATTCATCCATAAGAAGGTGATACCGCCGCCGATGCCCCGGCGGGATACGTCACCCTATGGGCTGATTTATTCGGGGTTTGCAATCTCCGGCTGCCATTGACGGTGTTCGTCGTTGAAGTTCTGGAGTGGTACAAACTCCATATTTCCCAAGTGAGTCCGTTTGGGATGATTCGGATTCGTAATTTATAATATACCTTCCGTGCTTTCAGTATAGAGCCCACTGTCGGGGACTTCCGACGGTTTTACCAGATGACGGTGTCAATGGGGTTCTTCTCCTTCCGTCAACGGGACGGAAGTCCCAAGTTGATGGCCCCTCCCAAGGGTCTTACCAAGTGGAAAACCAAGTTTTTATACGTTAATTCTGCTGCCATTACCGCGAGGTTGCAGTTGAGAAACGTAACTGACACCATCATATCGGAGAACATCAGTCTTCCTAGAGCGGATACGGTGGACTGGTTCGCGGATTTGCGTGTCGTTGGGTGGAAGAAATTGAGCAACTCGCAGCTGTGGGTGTTGCGGATGATGTTAGGGAGGATGAACCGGAAGTCGAGGCCTGTTGTGCGGGAGAAGAGTGGTGGTAAGTACCTTTCTTCCTGTGCGGTTTCATGTTTCCTTAACTTTGTTTGCTCATGCTTTTTGAATGTACTATCATAGGATGCTCCCATTTGGAGGATGTTTGACCCGGGCTTCAAGGGTAAAGTTGAAGTGATTGCTTGTGTGGATGACGAGGATGGGTTCAATGTCACCATCCGTGACAACATCCGGGTGCCCGCGGAGGCCACACTAGCGGTTGAGTTGCCGCAAGGCAATGGTATAATAAATATTTCCCCTTTGCTTGTTTTGTAAACCTTACTGATTGTTTATGGGTGACGCGCAGGGAGTCTTGGGGCCTTAGGGGACCCTGAGGGTACTGGTGTTCCCAAAAAGCGTATGGAGAAGCATGGTGATAAGAAGTTTCACAGGGGGAAGAAATAACATGAGTCGGTTGTTATTCCTCCTTTGGTTCCGGAGGTGGTAGGCATCTCTCGTACTCGTTTACCCAAATACGATGATTACGTGGTAGTGTCTGACACCCTTGAGGGTTTGGGTGTACCAGGTGGTGGTGTGGATGCGGGTGGATCCGCTGCGGGTGCTAAGCCCGCTGTTGAGAAGAAGCGGAAAGGAGATGTTGCTGGTGCTGGTGAGCGAAAACGTCCGAGGTTGAGAACGACTCGGACAGCTGCAGCCAAAGGCTGCGGTTGTGACTGGTAAGTAGACCATAAGTTTACAAGTATCTGTCATATTCAGCTTATAGCTTATAGTTGTTTTTGCTTTGTTGTATAACCGCTTGAGGAGACATTCTCCTTTTTTGAGACTCGTTCTTCTCCCCCGCGAGACGCGGCTGCGGACCCGGGACATAAAAAGGAGTTTAGAAGAAGCCCTTCCATCGAAGTGGTTACCGCGGCCTCTGTGCAAACGGAGGATACTGGGAAGAAGGCCGCCGGTCAGACCATTTTCGACACGGTGGATTCTTCTGATAATTTGATCCCCCCGCGGGATATTGAAAATCTGAAGTTTGCTGATGCTGAAAAGCAAAAATCTCCTGCTACCAAGAAGGCTTCTGGTTCTGGCTCCGCGGGTACGGGTTTTGAAGAACCATCCATTCAGCCTGGTGAGTCTGAATTGGAGTTCTATTACCGTACTTATACGGAGAACCAGGGTGTAAACTACCATTGTCCCCCTTGGAGTATTATGCAAGGGGATGATATTTCGAATGATCCCTCCGCTTGTAGGGATATCTTGAGTGGTTTGGGCACCCCGTTCGAGGTTCTTCGGGCCTGTGGTTTGCCCCGTGAGAACCGGATAAATCAACTCTTCTCCATGCTTGTTGGGAGTTCCATAATGGCGAATGCTATTATGGAAGACTACAAGGTTCTGGGCCGCAAGGAGGAGTAAATCATTCGCCTGCGGGCTGAGGCAGAGGCGATGGCTAATGCTGCTCGGGAGGGTGCGGAGCAGCTTGAAAGAGAGAAGGCTGCTTTTGAGAAGCTCAAACAGACTGAAGCTTGGGCCGTGACTGCCGGCCTTAAACAGGTTCGTACTCTTGCTAAGTTGCTTTCTGATGAGCGCAAGGGTTGGAGGAAAGCTTGCGCTAGAGAAAATGAAAAACTTTACCGTGTTCGTCAGGAGGTAACCAATCTCAAAGCAGCGAATGCTGCTTTGATGAAGGAGAAGGCCGCAACTGAGGCGGTTGCCAAAGAGGCTAAGGAAGCGGAGGCCCGCGCTGCCAAGGCTCTTGCAGAGGTGGATGCTGACCGCAACAACTTGAACAAAGTTGTTGAAGACCTTAAGGTATGAACCGCGATTCTAGTTGAGTCTACTTCCTTTTTGTTTAAAGGTATAACTGATTGCCTTTTTATACTTTTATTGTCTTTGTTGTGGAAAGGCTGAAGTACAGAGCCGAGTGACTATTCTTGAGGATGTCACTGCTCGTGCGACTGAAGCTGAAGCGCGGGCGAGGGAGGCTGCTGAGGCAAGAGATAGTCTGATTTCTTCCCTGGATCAACTTAAGGCAGACCGTGACTGGATGCGTGATCACGGTATCGGGCATGTAAGTAACCGGTGCCTTTGTTTCTTTTAGGTTTTTCTTTTGTTTACCTTCCTTACTTGTGTTTTGTAGATTGTTGGAACCATTCTTGAAGCGCCTGAGAACGCAGCTGCTGTAAATGAGCTCAAGGAGCGTGCGCGGCAGGCAGGATTCAAGGCTAGTTACAATTGATGCATTAGTCATATGAACCCCTTGTACCAAAGCAAATTTACTGACGAAAGGTCTGGGTTCCATGGCGTAGATACTGAAGCGCGATATGCTGCAGCCATTGAGGCGTACAACAACCTGTCCATTTCCGCCATTGAGGACATTGATAAATGCTTGTAGGGGGAAGATTACGTGGACCGCTTGCGGTTATTGTATGCTGATCCTGAAGAGGAGGAGGAAATTGCTGGTGGCGCAAAGGGTGATGCGGGCACCAGTGGCACAAAATAGGACTAGGTTGACCTGCGTGCCCTTCATTTTGATTTCCTCTTTGATGTAAATGGTAGAAAAACTATGTACATTTCTTGTGCACCGCGTAGGTGTAGAAATTTTTTGGAATACAAAGTTAATCTTTTTGTTCAATTTGTACAAGTCTTTTTTACTGCTTGCATTCTTGAACCTGTGTGAATTAATGTTTTTGTGAATAACATTAAGTCTGAATTTGCCGTATGTATATCTAGGTGATATGCAAGTATGTGTGGCTCAAAGTTCATAAGTAAAGAATATTTACTGTCTTTGTGTGAGCACAGTTGACATAGTGTTTATTGAAGGCCAATGTTTCAGGCGCATGTAAATAATACTAAGTCATTGTTTGCCATTTGCATGTCTAGGTGACGTGCAAGTATATAACTCTGTTGGCTTGTAAAGCGCGGTTGAGTATACTCTACACCCTTGTCGTGTGAGTATTAGTCAATCCCCGTTTTAATCCCGTTAGGGTTTAGGAATTGTTTAAGTTTTGTAAAAAAACTGTATGTGCCTATCCAGCCAGATAGACATTGACATTTTGCCTTTGCTGGCCTATTACAATATTTGTGTGTGGTTACCACTTTGTATGGGTATCGCGAATGAAGATTTTGCCAATCTGTTTTTGCAGATACCGCGAAGTGGAACACGCATTTGTAATAGAGGGAAACAAACAATATTGCATTGAATCGTTCATTTATTTATTTGCAATTGGCCTGCGGCCCGGTAGGTTACATGGAAAATGTAAAACATGGCTTACATGTAACATCGTCGAAGTTGTTGTGCATTCCATGTGCGTGCGATAGGTTCACCTTCTAACGTTTGTAGTTTATGCGCGCCTTTTCCCAGGACCTCTTGGATGAGGTAGGGTCCTTCCCACTTGGGGGCAAGTTTCCCTGGGCGTTCTACGTTAGACACCTCATTGTCGTGAAGGACGTAGTCTCCTGGGTTGAAGGTACAGATGCGAAAGCGTGCATTGTAGTACTTTTCAAGTTTGGTTTTGTACTTGGGCTCGTTGATTGCTGCGTTTTCACGCCTTTCTTCTAGGAGGTCTAAGTCAAGCCTGCGTTCGTCGATATTGTTTATCTTGTTGATGGCCAACATTCGGGGTGAAAGGAGACCTACTTCAGCGGGGATCACCGCCTCCGAGCCGTAGACTAGGCTGAAGGGTGTCTCACCTTGGCTTGTCTTTGGGCTAGTCCTGTGAGCCCATAAGATACTAGGGAGTTCATCGACCCAGCCACGTCTGGCTGTTCCCAACCGTGCCTTTATGCCTTCAACTAAACTTTTATTGATACTTTCTACTTGGCCGTTCCCTTGCGGATGCGCCACTGATGAGAATATGTGTTCAATGTTTAGTTCCTTCAGCCAGTTTTGAAAGTCTTCGGCAGCGAAATTGGTGCCGTTGTCGGTAACGATGCACATTGGTAGACCGAAACGGCAGATGATATGTTCCCAAACAAATTTTCTTGTTATCAGAGCGGTGGTGGAAGCGAGTGGTTTTGCCTCTACCCATTTTGTGAAATAGTTGACAGCCACTATGATAAACTTCACCGCACCTGGTGCGTCTGGGAATGGTCCCACCACATCGATTACCCATTTTTGAAATGGCCATGCAGTAGTGACAGGGATCAAGTTGTTCTTGGGGTGCAAGGTTTTGGGAGCATGCCGCTGATAATTGAAACACTTGCGCAAGACTTTAACCGCATCTAGGTGCATGCCAGGCCAGTAGTACCCAACAATTATGATTTTGGCCACCACCATGCGTGGGCCGGCGTGTATGCCACATATTCCATCGTGTATCTCTCTGATTAGATACGTGGCATCTTGGGGGTCGACGCTTCGGAGGAGTGGCCCCAGGTATGATTTGCGGTATAAAATACCGTCTCCCATCTGATAATGGCACGCTTTGTATTGCAACTTGCGTGCTTCTGCCTTACTTTCGGGAGTAATACCTGATTGCAAGTATGCAATGATTAGTGTCATCCAGGATGTTGTTCCGTACTGGATGACGTTGACCTGGCGGAGGGGTACTGAGGGATTCAGCAGAATCTCAATGCGTATCTCCTTTGCCAGGTGTTGGAAGCTAGTGGATGCGAGTTTTAAAAGTGCATCCGCGGGTTTGTTTTCACTCCTGTTGATATGGCGGATATTGAAGGAAGTGAACTTTGATTTCAGTTGCAGGGCTTGTTCGAGGTAGAGGATCATGATATCCCCTTTTGCGGCATAGTCGCCGCGCACTTGTCCTGCAACTAGTAGTGAGTCAACGTGTGCCTCCAGGTGTTGGACGCCGAGTTTGACTGCCAGACGCAGCCCTGCCAGTAGAGCCTCATACTCTGCCTCGTTATTTGTGCTTTTGAAATCGAGGCGGATTGCATAGGTGAGCTCTTGGGCATCAGGGCTGACGAGTCGCAGACCTGCACCATCCTCGTTGGATGCACCATCGGTATATAGTGCCCAAGTATCTGTTGAGGATGGTGGTGGTGTAGGGTTTTGTTCTTCTTCGCATTCTTGGATGCGATTTGCCGGTACCTCGGCAACAAAATCAGCTAGAACCTGGCCTTTGATCGCGGGGCGCGGTTTATAGATTAATGTGTGAGCGCCCAGTTCAATGGCTCATTTTGCTAATCTCCCAGAGATGTTGGGCTTTGAGAGGATCAGCCCGATCCTGTAATTGTTTAATACGGTGATGACGTGATTTGCGAAGTAACGTCGTAACCGTCTTGATGCGTGCACCAGTGCGAGTACCAATTTCTCCACGGTGGAGTATCTTGTCTCTGGGTCGTTGAGCATTTTGCTGATGTAGTAGATGGGTGTTTGAACTCCCTCTCGCTCCATGATCAGTACTGCGCCTTCCACGTTGTCTGTGGCAGATAGGTACAAGATAAGTGGTTCTTTCTTGCGTGGTGCGGTTAGAGTTGGGAGTTGAATCAGACACTCTTTCATCTCCCAGAAAGCGTTTTCAGCCTCTGCGGTCCACTGGAATTGTTCCTTTTTTAAGCAGTTTCGCAGAGTCTTGATGAAAGGATAAGATTTAGCTGCATGATTGGCTAGAAACCTGTTTAGCGCTGCTAGCCGGCCGGCTAGTCATTGCATTTCCTTCATTGTGGAAGGCGATGGCATACGTTCGATCGCCTGAACCTTTTCCGGGTTTACCTTGAATCCATCTTTGGTGACGATGAATCCAAGGAACTTGCCTTCTTCCATTCCAAACGAGCATTTCCCTTGGTTGAGCTTCATATTGACGCCGTGCTGAGTTTGGAATGTTCGTTCGATATCGTTGAGCATGGTATCCTCTTCCATGCTCATGATGACTAGGTCGTCCATGTAGATTTCGACACTTTTGCTAATTTGATCACCGAAAGTGTCGTTCATCAACTTTTGATAAGTTGCGCCCGCGTTGCGCAACCCAAACGACATTTTTATATAACAGTAATTCCCGGTAGGTGTGCGGAATGCCTTTTTATCTTCGTCCTCGATTGCCATCTGTACTTGGTGATAGCCTTTGTAACAACCGAGGAAGCACATCCATCGAAACGGGGCGAGGTTACCGACTTTCTCGTCGATCTCGGGAAGTGCGTAACAATCTTTGGGGCAGGCTTTGTTGAGATCTTTATAATCGACGCACGTGCGCCAGCTCCCAGCTGGTTTTTCTACCATGACTGGGTTGGATAACCAAGTCTGGTATTTGACTTCCCGCAGGATACCTGTGGAGAGCAGTTCTTTGACCTGCTCGTGCATCGCCTCGTTCTTTGCGGACCCAAGATGGCGCTGGCCTTGGATCACCGGCTTGATACCTGGCAAGGTATTCAAGAAATGTTGCGCGACTTCGCGTGGCACCCCTGTCATGTCAGCGGGTGTCCATGCGAAAATATCTTGGTTCCTGAAGAGGAGTTGCTTCAGACGTGCTCTGACGTTGTTGGACAAGGCATGTCCCAACGTGACCGTTTGTTCTGGGTGTCTTGTGTTAAGAACCCATTTTTTCGGTTGGGTGTTGGGGGTGAGCCCCGCCATCTTGGTCGGACGCAACTCGTCCGTGGTCATAACCTCTCTGCGGGCATAGATTATCGCGACCCCCGTCTCGGTTGGGAAACCGATGGCAGAGTGGGGGACGGGTGTAATCATGTTGAAATCGCCTTGGGATTCTCGCCCGAGAAGTACGTCGTATTTGGAGGTGTGGGGTAAAACCATGAAGTTTACCTCCTCTACTCGTGTGTGCCTTCCGTTGGTGAGGAGCAAAGGGAAAGTAATTTGGCCCAGGGGGAATACGGTTTCCCCCGTGAATCCGGCCAAGGGGTAATCTACCGGCTGCAACCGATCCTTGTCTTCCTGATCGAATTGGTTGAAGCACTGCTCATATATAATGTCGGAAGTACTTCCCGGGTCGATGAATAATCGCTCCGTACAGTAATGAGGCAGGTAGC
The DNA here is from genome assembly GCA_030545235.1 of Helianthus tuberosus. Lineage (NCBI taxonomy): Eukaryota > Viridiplantae > Streptophyta > Magnoliopsida > Asterales > Asteraceae > Helianthus > Helianthus tuberosus. Next base: position 94,051,710 of record CM060411.1, read on the forward strand.
CTGTAATGATGACGGCGCGCTTGTCGTGCGGTCCGCCTCGGACTTTTGGAAAGACGACTTGTTCGTCTTTCCAGTCATTGTCTGGTCTTCTTGCCGCCTAGCGCGGCTTTCCGCGTCCTCCATTGATCATGTGGGTTGAGGCCACATACATGGTCCTTTTACCCGTGGAGGTGCCCTCGTTGTAGGGGGTGATGCGCTTGGTTTGCTTTTGCGCAGCTGGTAACAAATGTTGCACCTTCCCCTCCTTTAGGGCTCGCTCAATCTCCAGCCAGAGACTAATGCAGTTGTTGGTTGTGTGGCCCGAGTTCTTGTGATACTCACAGTAAAGCGTGAGATCCTGGTTGTTTTTGGACTTCATTGGTTGGGCCGGTCGCAAGAATTGTGCGTCCGTGAGGAGGACGTCACTTGGAGACTGGTTGATCTCGGTCCAATTACGGTCTCGAGATTCTTTCTTGGATGCCGGATTATTGCGCTGGGCGTTGATCGTTGCCCTTGCGTCGGGCTGGTGGCTGTGTGGGACGTATGGTTTGGAATCGTTGCCACGATTCCACGTGTCCCGGTTGCGCTTGTTATTGCGCTTGGAGTCTTGGCAGGAGGATTGACCTTCCGCTTGGGGCTGTACCTTGGCAGTGTGCGGTTTGAGAGACCGCTGAGTTTGGGTGTACGTCTTGACCGCGGCCATGACGTCGTCCCACCTTTCTGGCAAGCCCTCCTTGCCTGAGATGGTCATAACCATTTCATCGTCCTTGACGGCCCGAATGAAATGGTTGCGTGCCATTTGATCTGCTACGCCGCCGATCTCGAGGCACTCTTTATTGTAGCGGACGACAAACGACTCCAGAGTTTCGTTGACTCCGCGCCAGATGTTCATGACGTCCATGGAATCGCATTTGTGACGTCGCTGCTGGCTGAAGTGTGCAAGCAATCGTGCTTGCTGGTCTTCAAATGAAGCCAGTGGTCCCACTGGCAAAGAATCGAACCAGACCCTCGCCAGACCAGTAAGGGTCTGGGGGAAAAATGACACCAAGTGGACTCGTCCCACTTGCCATTGCACCCCGCGCCGGTAAAAATGTTCATGTGGTCGTCCGGGTCGGACGAACCATTGTACTTCCCAATTGTTAATGGGAATTTAGTCGTTGTGACATCGGCGTGGGCAATCTCCGGCACAAATTTGGAGTTTTGGGCCGCAGATTTTGGCCTGTATGCCTGGGTTTGGTTGCGCTTAGCAGCGTGAAGGTATGTAGTGCGGGGTTCCGTGGAGGAACGTAATTGTGTCCTCCTGGTTGGCTGTTAGTTGTGTGGGATTCGCCGCAATATGTATCGTCGTCCGGGTCGGTACGACCATACCCATCGTTGTGGGATTGTGGTCCCAGACGGCTATGGATGCCGGAGCCGCGGTGGGCTGTAGACTGCCGCCTAGTTTCGCCATGAGGGCCTAGGCGGCTATGTATAGGGCCCCTGCGGCGGGACCCATATGAGGAATTGTCCTCATCAAGTGTGCGGACGTCGCAGTAAGAGGAACCGCGGTCTTCGTGCCTACTGCGAGAGGCTGGGTGTGTGGGGACCCTGCCCTCGTATTGCAAGATACGACCCGCAGGTGTATGTGGTGCGGGGGTGGGGCCGCCAGCAATTTGCGTTTCAGCGCAAGCTTTATTGTATGCTGCGGCCAGCATAGTTTGTTGTTGGAAATACCAGGCATGGAGATCCATGCCTAGAGGTATCACAGAAGCATACTGTGAAACATCTGGTGCAAATGTGGGGGGGGGGGGTACCCTCTTGTGTGGATGTGCCGATGTGGCTGATGTGCACGAAGTGGTTAATTAAAAACAACTAAAATTACCCTAAATCTAGACACTCTAAGCTTTAAATTTATAAACTTAGACTCGATCTAAAACTAAACCACACAACCGGCAAGTGTACCGATCAATGCAGTATAGCTAAAGTAAGTCCGAGTATCGAACCCACGAGACTCTAAGGATTACACTAAGACTCTATTTAGACTATGACTGACACGACTTAACTAATTGTTTATTGATTGGGGGGTTTCTAAAAATCCTAAATAATGCAAATAACGATTAAACTAGATTAGATAGATTAACTAAACACGAACTCGGACGAAGACTTTGACCAGTGGCGATGAAGACTACCTAGGCTAGACGCAAGCTTAACTCGGAATGGATTTCTATTCGAAAGTAATGTGGTATGGAACCGGGATCTTTAAATGCTAAACCTATTAAGACGCCAACTAAGCCCCCCAACCCTTCTCGAGGCGATTCTTGTGGCACTACCTAGGCTGTTACGATTACCGGTTGTTAGATTTCCTTACAGTCCTCTAACTTCTTGAAAGTGCCTTAATGTGACAATCTACCTTACAGCGCGAAAGTCTAAGGCAACTATGGGTTTCAACTTGGTTTAATAGACAAGAGAATGGTTAGGGAACTAGACCGATTTCTTACAAAACCTAAACCTAGCTATATACCAAGACCTATTAACAACCTCGAGCCTTACAGCGACAAGATTAGTAGAACACTTGATTTTATAAAATTACCGAATATTACTTCTAAGGTTACTTACTAGATTTTCGCCTTGAAGGATTAGAGATTTATTGACGTGATATAGACACTCACCTAAATCTAGAACCCTAGCACAACCCTATTATGTGATATAGACCGTCACCAAGGATTATACGAAGCAATAAACAGTGATCAAACAATATCAAGCATGCATATACACCAAGTTAAAATTCCATAATCGTTTACAATACAAGAAAACCCATAAACCACATTAAAACCTACTAAAAATCCAATCTTTATTAAACCATTGTCATGCCTAGGTAGTATAAAGTACTTAGCCACTAAACATAATCAGGAACATAATCATAATCAACATATATTCTGAATTCATCGAGTTACAAATTAAAACGAACGAAAACGAAAGAATAGGATGATTAAACCCGTAATCTTCACTCCCGAACGCTCCCAAAGTATACCCGAATGATTCTCAGCTTCCAAGCACTCCCAAGAACTCCAATCAGCCTTCAATGGTCTCCAAGAACTCCAAATTCGTAAGATGTATCTCTTCCCCCGTCCCTGTGCGTCTGTCGAATATATATATTATGAAGTTACTTTGTTTCCAAGTAAAATAATAGCCGTTGGCTTCTCAAGTCGGTGCATGACTTTAATTCTCTCGCGGCCCAATGTAAAATCCCTTTTAATGTATGATTGATCTTTATTTGCGTCCAACTTTGCCGTGATGTATGCCTCTGATTAATTGGAATTCGTCCCAGACAAATGGGCTTCGGCCCACCAATATCATGACCTCTTATCTGATCGTGCCTTCCACCTTTATTGCTTTTTTTTCTTTATGTATTCACGTCCAAAATATATGTTCCAATAAGATGTACTAGGTGGTTTTTTCCTTAAAAAGAATATCCATAACAATGTATAATACATTCACGAAAATTGATGGACATATGAACTGGCAGCCCACTTTATAATAAAGAATACTTGTGTAGTTTTTTTTTTCTAGTTTTATAATATAGAGATAAGTGGTCTTGGCCCAATCACAGAAAATAGCGGCAATTTTAATTCAGTCACTGGCGCCTCATTCTGCCCAACTGGCTGATTATTTCCATATTACTCGTTTTTACTCCATTTGCACCAGGACCTGGTCCAACACAAAATAATATAATATAATACTAAAAACTGAAAAGAATAAATAAAAACTATACAAAAATTATACAATTTACACGGGACAAATATGTGTATTTTACCCCCACATCAAATATCCCCACACTTAACCTTTTTTCGTCCCCGAAAAAGAATTATGCAAAACGGAATCATAGACGTAATAATTATTCGGGACAAAAGCCTAAATTACTTATTAAAATCGAAACTTGTGTTAGCCGCGATTGCAAGTATACGTGTCCTCTTAAACCCAAACCCGGTTCCAAGCCCTTATCATGCAAGTTAAGTTCAAGTGCGGTCAATCTACCTAGGGTCTCACACTAAGAATCGCAAGTCCACCTAATCCCCCCTCAAGCTTATAGGACAAAAGGAACAACCACTGGGTTATTTCCTAACCGTTTTATACCAAGATCAAGAGAGTTTAAAATCAAATCTATTTTTTTCCTCTTTTTTTTCATTTTTTCTTCTTTTTAACGAGCATAGACGTTGCTTTCCCTAGCCCAGAGGCATTCCGGCTGTAGAGTCGCTATCCCCAACTCGGATTACTTCGGCTTCGGTACTTTTTTTTTATTTGCCATTTCGATTTCACACATCCTAGAGGTATTCCGGTTGTAGAGTCACTATCCCCAACCTAGATTACATAGGCATGCACTACTTTCATTCAGTTTCTAGCTCTTTTTATTCTATTTTTTTTTTCATTTTTTTCTTTTTCAACGAGATATGACAAGAAACTCTAATGATCTTAACTTATAACGGCATCCCTTATACTATTATTGGTGGTTTCAATTTCCCCACTTTCCCTAGATGAGAACCCACTAGTAGACCGTCAATTAGGTATATTTAAGATCAAAGGAACCTAGAACCGAATCGTGCCTACCCGCACATCCCAAACTAGACACAAGCTCAATTATATTATCTCATATTATTATTATTTGACCCCGAACAAAAATCCGACTTTTCTATCATTTTCCGCTTTTTATTTTGCAAACTTCTTATTTCAAAAGACATTTTCTAATTTTTTTTAATTTTTTTTTATTTTTGAATTTTTTTAATTTTTTTCTATTTTTCGACTTTTTATGACTCTACTAACTATACTAACGACACTAAACGATAGTTTCCCATCCCCACACTTAAAGTCTACATTGCCCTCAATGTAGGATGGAAACCGACACAAAAACTAAAACAAATAAGAAATAAAAAAACAAAGGGCATAATTGGAAAGGACTTAGCTGATAATATACACGTAAGCTCCAAAACTCTCGTCCAATCCAGCTCGATCGTATAGCATTTCGGTCGCGATCGGCTTTGACTCTAACTGGTACACTTGATAAATGCCTTATATTCGAACAGCAGCTCCAAACTTACCCGAATGGAGATTGCGTGCGGGTGGTACATATTCAAACATGTATAACCAAAAACAAGCACAAACCAAAGCAATACCGACTCTAAAAAAACGACTCAAGAACCACTAATTTAGACTCATGGTACAAAATAAATGACTCAATAACCAAGTAAACACGAAAACACAAAACACGAAAAAGAACTAAAACTACGATAAAGACTCAAAATCTACAAACTCTACAAGTGTGCTATCCACTTTTTTAACACTCACGGAGGATCATGTAGACGCAGCTCACCTCCATACCAAACCTCACGGGCTGTAGCACCATCATTCCTATTATTATCCGAATCTATCCAAACACCCGCATACCTGTCACAACCTCTCAAACCATCATCGGGCGGTTTAAACTTATACATTTCAAATCGAAATCTATCCCCACACTGAGCCTTGCTCAGTGCTTCTATCTTAGATTCTACGCACTTCACCCTTTTTCCAAGATCATCCACTCTCACTTGGGTCCTATCGCTTCCTCTAGACTAGGACCACTTATCACCTCTTTCTCACTTCTCTCATCTTCTAACTTCGATGAGATCGTAACCGGTAGCTCGGAACCCTCTCCTAGAAAAGCATACTCTAAATGAGATGGAAGAACCTTAAGCTCTAAGGGTGGGGGTTGGGTGGTGTGTAACACCCCAAAAATGGGTGTTGTAATTTAAACACGGTTAATATAAAGGAACGGGTAAAAATACCGTTAGGGGTAAAATTGAACCCGTAAATGAATATTAACTAGGAATGACTAACCTAGTTGAATATTAGTATCGTTGGTATTAAACGAAGGGTTGTGGCCTTATTTAATTAAAACGAAACATGAGGGACCAAAGTGGGACAACTTGAAAGTTGTTTTATTAAATGAAAACACACACACACACCTCGTGTGTGTGTTCTGGATCGTTCAAGAAGAGGCTCCCATGGAGCCAAAACCCTAGTTCAACAATATCATCAAATTGAAGGGCCAAATGAAGTCTAAATTCATAACCGAACGTGAATTAATGATCACCCAAGCTAGGGGATCATAAGGTATGTAAAATTTTGATGATTCGTGAAGTTGTAAAGTTTGAATAATCATCATAATCGTGGATTATGTATGGATTAGAGAAGCTATGGCTAAATTAGTGATGTATGCTCATTTAGGAACAAACCCTATGTGAAGATTCTTAGTAAATTGCTATAATTTGGGTGTGTGGATGAATTACTACACTTAGCTAGGTGGGTTTGTGTTTAATCTATGAAATGGTATGAACTTGATTATGAATATGTGTAGTATGTGATGTGTACTTGTACATGGATTGAGTATGGTATAGACTTTGTATGATGGTTACTTGTATTGATGAATGGAAGTGATAATTAGGAAGAAAATCATGAAATACTTGTACATCATGCTTAGAAAGTAGTACGCACACCAAGTGTTTGATGAAATGTCTAAAAGACAATAATAAGTGAAATTGTATGCTAGTGATGGGTAACCATATATAGTTCATGTGAAGATTGTGTAGGGATAATGTTGAGTATGTTTTATGCTTGTTTGAATGGATTAACGAAGGTCATATATGAGATGTGAATTGGATATGGTTGTTCATATGTATAAGCATATATGCTAATAAGAATGTGAATGTAATGACATGAATGTATAGGAATCATGTTAAGATGGTTGAGAGCATGGAAGGCTAACGGACTAAGGAGACTCAAGTAAGCGAACGCAATTACGGACGCACAAGGTAAGTAAATCCCGGACTTACACTTTAGATGTAAAATATATTGTAGTATGATGATTATTGTGATACATGTGAGAAAGTATTAAACAATGGAAGTAAATAGGTAAGTTTACGGGAAAAGGAGTCGAAAGTGGATAGGAAAGTATAATGATGCTAATTGTTTTCTGTTAAGAATGAAATGGAAGTGCAGGTATACTAATAATGGGAAATGAAGGTTAAGTATGGAAGTCAGACGAGAGTGTCCGAATGGATAGACGAATGGACTTATATGAACGAGAATAAGAGATGTTGATGCTTGATTATGCACGTTTTAAAGTATATATATTATGTCATCGGTTGCTAATGAAGTAATTGGTTATGGTGAATGCAGGTTGTACAGGTTTATGAATGTTTTGCTCAAGCTGTGTACGTGGTTGAAGATCGAGTCAAGACATGGATTGTACGTGGGTGTGTATGTGGTTACTTAATTCGATACGTATGTTACTTTTTAATTAATTTATAAAAAGGGATTAATGTATTTAAGTGAAAGAAAGAATAACTTATAAAGAAGTTTTTAGTATGTATTTTCCGCTGCGTCGAAATTTGGTTAAAACGATTTAGGGCGTTACAAGTTGGTATCAGAGCCTAGGTTTGAGCGAAATCAAGTACAAGTGAATGAGTACTTGAACTCAAACCTGTGTGCTCTTGTGATTAATGACCCGTACAATCCAAGACTCGATCAAGACCGAAAGGTAAGATTTAATATAAGTAAGTATGCGAGAGGTTACTAATAATGATAAATATTGAAAGGTAAGCTTGATGGATAAAGAGGATGTTCCGCCGTCGCGGGCTAGAACGAAAGCAAAGATGTGTGATATGTCAGGAAAATGGACCCCAGGTACACAAATTCTAAATTTGGCAAGTATTAGTATGTAGCATACCCTTATGTACGAGGGTGAAATCCTTGAAGGATTCAAATGAGTGTGGCACGAACTTAAGACCGGTTCCCTGGACATAAAGTGATAATTCTTATGAGAACACGAGACTAGTATGTGGATTGCACGCCTGGCCAGTGTGCAAGAAGCATAGGACGCTTGTGGGATTATGAGGATCATCACATGTATGTCCGGACGAATCGGGGAATAGGGGTCGTGTGGGATAGAAAGGGGTCCCCCGATTCTTTAGAATCGGGTCAAACATGAGGAAGAAAGATAAGAATGAAAAGAATGAAAAATAGGAATAAAGATAAAAATGAAAAGAATATAAAGTATGAATGAAAGGTTTGAATTCTGGAATGAATTCAAACCGGAATGGAATGAAAGGAATGAAAAGTTTGAATTCGGGAATGAATTCAAACCGGAATGGAATGAAAGGAATGAAAAGTTTGAATTCTGGAATGAATTCAAACCGGAATGGAATGAAAGGAATGAAAAGTTTGAATTCGGGAATGAATTCAAACCGGAATGGAATGAAAGGAATGAAAAGTTTGAATTCGGGAATGAATTCAAACTGGAATGGAATGAAAGGAATGAAAAGTGCGAATTCGTGAATGAATTCAAACGTGAATGGAATGGAATGAAAAGAATGGAAGGTATGAATGAAGGTTTGAATCCGTAGACGAATACGGATCAAACTTATGAGGAATGAAAATAAGAATGAAAGTTAAAAAAAAAAATCTGTGGTGAATACGGATTAAATACGCAAGGAGGAAAAGAAGAATGAAAGGCTTGAGTCGAGTACGCCGAAAAGCGTAGTCGGATGGAAGGTAAGTAAAGTTTACGGCATTTAAAGTAGTACAACTACACATGTATTTGACTAGAATAAGAGATGTTAGTATTCGAAAAGAGATTTCGAAATAAGATATTCCGACACGAATCGATACGGGTCGGAACAAATTAAAGCTGGTAGTAAACCATATTTAATGGTAAAAAGGGTAAAATGGTAATTTGGTCACGGAATGATGAAAGTATAATGAGTTTTGAAAGATTCTGTTATGATGTATGCCATGAGAAGTAAATAGGGGTAAAACGGTAATTTAGTTACATGGACGAATAAAAATGAAGTTTAAAGAACACCCTATGGTGTAAGTGATGATGGGTTAAATGTATGGAAGAAATGTTTAAAGATTGTGACCATACGGTGAAAATCCGTAATGAGTCAAATGAGCGAAAGGGTAAATCGATACCATTTTACTTAAAATGCAAAAGGTTTGGGGCGTTTAGACCAAATGGGTCAATTAATGATGATATGATCAATTAATGATGAGGATTAATGAACGTTTGTTGAGTTTTGTGCTCACAGGATGGATAGCGTATGGAAATTTCGTTGCTAGTATTTAGTAATTAAAAAGGCAAGGTACTTAAACGGGTCAATGCTTTGACTCGAGCCAGGTATGTGTAAGTAAAATTTTTAGCAAAAATGTGTGATTTTGGTCAATTACGTAGTTGAAAGTCCCTCGTCGTAAAAGAAGGGTTAAAAGTTGACCAAAACGCCCCCGAAGGGCGAAATGGGTAAACGACCCTTAAAGGTAGTTCGGAAATAAGTTTTATAAATGAATAAACCCTTGTGGTTGAGTAAGAGTGAAAGGTATAAGCCTTTTTGGCGTAATGCCTTGTTAAGGGCCTTTTTCGTAAATTGTCAAACTAAAGGGGTAAAGTGTGGAATATTAGATGTGAGCATGTAGAATCACCACGATTATAGTCGTGGTGGAAGATGAAAGAAGTTTTAATGTGAAAATATGAAGCTAGAAGCGAATGAATGCGATCCGTGCTTAAAATAGACTTAAATACCCTTAACGGGTCAAAATAAGCATATAAGCGAAAATGGGTTTAAGAACGTATATAAACCCGTTATATGAACCTAGTATGATAGACAACCTTGAAGTTATGGAGTTCATGAGAAATGGGGATCAAACAAACGTGTTTGTTTGATAAATGCATGAACGGGTCGAATAATTCTTAAATGAATATTAAGCCGAAAGCTTGTAAGTTAAGAATTTTCTTAATCCGGAGGTGGGGTTTTAAGTTCGTATGATAGAATGTGATTTTACAAGCATGTAGGAAGAAACGGGAGGTTAAACGGGTAAACGGGTTAAAAGTTATGCGGGTTTTAGTATGCAAGAACGACAAAAATAGAGCTGCAGAAAAAATGAAGATTCGGGGCGCCGTCGCCGACGCCCAAAGGGGCCGTCGCCGACGGAACGTGTATGCTGACTCTTGGCCGACGGCTTAACCTGCTGTCTACGGAGAATTTCAGGCGACGGAGGTGCGTCGCCGACGGCCCTTATGGGCGTCGGCGACGGTGCTTAGGATGTCTGTTTTTCTGTTTCTTCCATTCTTGATCCCGGTTGAGCCAGTTCGCCTCCTGGTGCTCCGTTAAGCCCCCGAATGGGCCGGAATCAAGTTCCTGATGCATTTTTTTTATAAAGGACTTTTGTCCAAAACAAAAAATTTCCAAGCTGACCTGGCAGCTCGACCCCAGCCAGGGGCTCTGCCCCTTGGACCCCGCCAGGGGCTGCCGCCCCTTGAACCCCGCTTTTCTCGGGGGCGCTGCCCCCGAACCCCCGTTAGTCCCAATGAGGGATATGCACGTATGTATGAATATATGTATGTATGTATGTATGTATGTACGAATGTAAGTACGTGTGAAGGTAGGTATGAATATATGCACATATGTATTAATGAATGTATGTATGTATGCACGTATGAGGTTACGTAGGAATATATGCAAGTATGAAGTAATGTATGAAAGATATGTACGTATGAAGATGCGTATGTAAGTAAGTACGAATGTATGTATGAGTGTATGTGTATATGTAGAGATGTAGTAATGTATGCACGTATGTGGATTTGTATGTAAGTAGGCATGAATGTATGTACATATGCATGATTTAGAACGTTATATCATTAACATTATTAATAGTGTACCTTGAGAATGAAATGTAATACATGTACATTATTGAAATCGCACCGGGGAATGAATACACAGAGGAAATGCCTACATTTAAAAGTGATAACGGAATGTAAAGTATATGTGGATGAACCTTGTAAGGATTGTATGAGTATGAATATTTTTTTTAGTGTTGAAGTGTTATTAACATTGTAAGAAAGTTTATGGCCATTACTTATATAAATGCGAAAGTTCTTATAAATTCTCGATTATGTAAGCTTAGGTCTTACAAGTTATATTATTTAGTCCATGTACAGCATAATGTTAATGCAAATCGGGAATTCGTGAAAGAATTAGGGATGAATAAACACCAAGTCGAATGAAAGTATGATAGGAAATGTAATACCCGTTAATGCAATAAATGAGAATGATGAAAGTAGTAGATGTATTGAAAGGATGCTCACGATGAGAGCTTATTTTTTTAAATGAACAAAATCAATCTGGTGCAGATTGATGAGCATGTAATGAAGGCGAGGTTAGCCAATTGTTTGAATTGTGAATGTTAATAGAAATGTTATAGATGGAATAGTATTTCCATGCAAACTATTAATAGCACAAGTATGACATGGTATAAAAGGTTTGACTTTTAAAGGTTAATAAAGGAATGATATCTTAGTTCAGTCTCAAAGTATTCAGTAACGGCCATATGTGTGTATAGTAAGTAATGCATGAGAAAGCACGAATGAAATGATTTGGAATGTAATATATGAATATACGTGTAGATGTACGTATGCATGAGGAAGGAATTATCGTCCAGGAAGGTATGAATGGCATGTATGAATGTATGCTTGTATGTAGAGATGTAGGAATGTCTGAAGGTATGAAGACACGTATGTATGTAAAGAGATAGGGACGGTATGAATGTAAGTAATAAATGTATGAAGGTACGTATGAGTGTGTGCATTATATAACGATAAGTAAGCATGTAAACATGTACGTATAGATGTGTTATTGTTGCAAGTATGTTTTCGGGTGTATGTAAATAGATGTATGAGTGTACATATATGAACGCATGTACGTATGCATTAAATGGGATGGAATGTGCACAAAGGAATAAAGCTTGTATGTATGAACATACGTGTGAATACGTATATAAGTATATCCAGTAGCATGTAACGTTAATAGACGTAGGATGATGTTAACTTTAGAGTTAAGCAATTATGTGTGAATATGAAATATTAGTTTTGTTGTGATAACGAAACCAGAATTAAAGGTTATACATTGTATGTATGGAATGTATTTTTAAAGGACGAGATAAAGGTATTAGATTCGTTGTAAACGGATCATATGAATGTATGTCTTATCACAAGTTTGAAGAAATATGCATATTGACCTGTTACTAACGGGTCAAGGAAATGAAAAGGATATGTGACAGTATGGACTGTTGTAATGAGTATTTGTGCGATGAAAGCAAGAGTGGCATGTCCAACATGATTTATGAATAAAAAGTAGATGTAATCGAGTCGTTACGATCAATGAACGCATAAAAGTATTATGCTTGATTTAAGAAAGTAAGGATAGGATGTACGGTTATATTTGTTCAAGTATGAATGCATTCTTGCCATAGTATGTATTTTGAATGAAATGAATGATTAACCAAGTAGTGATGATCATCACTAAGGCACTAGCTTGAGGCAAGAATTCGGAATCTAAAGATATGTGAGTATATGTCATAATTGTGTTACATAGAAGGACCGGAAAGTAAAAGATTATGGTCCCGTGGAAGTAAGCAAGGTTTCGAGGACGAAACCTCTTTTAAGGGGGGTAGACTTGTAACACCCCAAAAATGGGTGTTGTAATTTAAACACGGTTAATATAAAGGAACGGGTAAAAATACCGTTAGGGGTAAAATTGAACCCGTAAATGAATATTAACTAGGAATGACTAACCTAGTTGAATATTAGTATCGTTGGTATTAAACGAAGGGTTGTGGCCTTATTTAATTAAAACGAAACATGAGGGACCAAAGTGGGACAACTTGAAAGTTGTTTTATTAAATGAAAACACACACACACACCTCGTGTGTGTGTTCTGGATCGTTCAAGAAGAGGCTCCCATGGAGCCAAAACCCTAGTTCAACAATATCATCAAATTGAAGGGCCAAATGAAGTCTAAATTCATAACCGAACGTGAATTAATGATCACCCAAGCTAGGGGATCATAAGGTATGTAAAATTTTGATGATTCGTGAAGTTGTAAAGTTTGAATAATCATCATAATCGTGGATTATGTATGGATTAGAGAAGCTATGGCTAAATTAGTGATGTATGCTCATTTAGGAACAAACCCTATGTGAAGATTCTTAGTAAATTGCTATAATTTGGGTGTGTGGATGAATTACTACACTTAGCTAGGTGGGTTTGTGTTTAATCTATGAAATGGTATGAACTTGATTATGAATATGTGTAGTATGTGATGTGTACTTGTACATGGATTGAGTATGGTATAGACTTTGTATGATGGTTACTTGTATTGATGAATGGAAGTGATAATTAGGAAGAAAATCATGAAATACTTGTACATCATGCTTAGAAAGTAGTACGCACACCAAGTGTTTGATGAAATGTCTAAAAGACAATAATAAGTGAAATTGTATGCTAGTGATGGGTAACCATATATAGTTCATGTGAAGATTGTGTAGGGATAATGTTGAGTATGTTTTATGCTTGTTTGAATGGATTAACGAAGGTCATATATGAGATGTGAATTGGATATGGTTGTTCATATGTATAAGCATATATGTTAATAAGAATGTGAATGTAATGACATGAATGTATAGGAATCATGTTAAGATGGTTGAGAGCATGGAAGGCTAACGGACTAAGGAGACTCAAGTAAGCGAACGCAATTACGGACGCACAAGGTAAGTAAATCCCGGACTTACACTTTAGATGTAAAATATATTGTAGTATGATGATTATTGTGATACATGTGAGAAAGTATTAAACAATGGAAGTAAATAGGTAAGTTTACGGGAAAAGGAGTCGAAAGTGGATAGGAAAGTATAATGATGCTAATTGTTTTCTGTTAAGAATGAAATGGAAGTGCAGGTATACTAATAATGGGAAATGAAGGTTAAGTATGGAAGTCAGACGAGAGTGTCCGAATGGATAGACGAATGGACTTATATGAACGAGAATAAGAGATGTTGATGCTTGATTATGCACGTTTTAAAGTATATATATTATGTCATCGGTTGCTAATGAAGTAATTGGTTATGGTGAATGCAGGTTGTACAGGTTTATGAATGTTTTGCTCAAGCTGTGTACGTGGTTGAAGATCGAGTCAAGACATGGATTGTACGTGGGTGTGTATGTGGTTACTTAATTCGATACGTATGTTACTTTTTAATTAATTTATAAAAAGGGATTAATGTATTTAAGTGAAAGAAAGAATAACTTATAAAGAAGTTTTTAGTATGTATTTTCCGCTGCGTCGAAATTTGGTTAAAACGATTTAGGGCGTTACATGGTGTCATCACTAATGGCTAACTCTTCGGGAATCAAAGGGATTCCCTCAACTTCTACTTCATTTACCCTCAACAACTCTTCCTCGACTCTCCCTCCTCCTACTAAATCAGCCCCACTGATGTACTCGAGACACGTGTCGACACAAGATATGAAAGAATTTAGAAAGTAAACGGAATGACACGACCCGATATCTTCGTCTCCACCTCCAGGATGCTGCATCGCTCTATCGATCTCGAATGTGACAATCTCGTCACCCGCACGAAGAGAAATCTTACCGTCAAAGACGTCGATGATCGCCTTTGCGGTTCTAAGGAATGGACGGCCCAGAATAATAGGAACTATTTCATCGGCCTCCATATCAAGAACGACAAAATCCACAGGAAACACGAATTTATCAACTTTCACCAACAAATTCTCAACTATCCCACGAGGATACTTGACTGAACGGTCAGCCAAGGACAACGACATGCGCAGGGTGTAAGCTCTCCTAACCCGAGCTTCTCATACAAAGAAAACGACATCAGATTGATGCTAGCCCCTAAATCGGCCTGAGCATGAGCGGGGGTAACGGCTCCCCCGAAGAGACATGGAATAGTGAATGTACCAGGATCGGTCAGCTTCTCTGGTAGCTTATTCAAGACTACCGCGAAACAACCTCATATCAATGGAATATTCGAAAGCTCACCAATTCTCTCCTTACGCTTCAAAAGATCTTTGAGAAATTTAGCATACTTAGGCATAGACTGAAGTGCCTCGATAAACGGAAGATTGATTTTCAACTGCTTGAACATCTCAAGGAATTGCCCATACTCCTTAGCATATTTCTGATGCTTAAGGCGGTCGGGAAATGGAAGGCGAGAATGATCAATCACTGGTGATGGCCGAACCTTCGTCGGCTGCTTCTCCATATTCTTCTCTACCAGAGACTCCTCGGCGTGTGCGGTACTTGCTGGGTCTAGCCTCATGTGCACCTTACCGGGAGCCTCCATCTCGATCTCTTCATCGACTTCATCCTCTTTCTCTTCCTCAACTCTCTCTCACTACTTCTCCCAAACTCTTTCCATTGCGGGTCGTAATAGCTTTAACTGAATGATTCGCGGGGTTTGTGAAGGTATTTCCTGAAAACTGACCAGGTGGATGTTCCTGCAACTGTTTAGCAATTCCACCTACTGTTCTTTGAAGGTCTAAAAGTGTGGATTGCTGACTATTGAGCTGAGGATCGTGACTTTTATTAATTTGCTCTTGATTTTTAGCGAAATCAGCTAGAGATTTCTGTCTCGCCTGATTTTGCGTCATCATCTGAGTGAACATCTCCACCATCCTACTCAAGCTACCCTCCAAAGCCTTGCCATTGCCTTGACCCTCTTGATTCGACCCCCCACTAGCAAACTGACCCCCTGAGCCACTAAACTGACTACTCTGACCCGAACCACTACTCGTGTATAGACCCGGCCCCCTATTTTGATACTGACCAGATGAAAAACCAGGGGGATTACCAGAAGAGCGAAACCCACTACTATTACCACTACCGCGCCAGTTGGAATTGTAATTAGAGTTATTATTATTATTAAACAAACCCCTAGACTGACCAGCTATGTACTCAACCTGCTCGAGTGTAAGTGTGGGACAATCTATCGTATCATGGCCTCCTCTACATACCTCACACCTATCAACTTTCTTCTTAATCTCACTCAGCTTTTGTTTCAGACCATCTAAAACAGCAGCTACCGATGGATCCAAGCTAACTTGGTTTACCCCTCGACCGGCCGAGGAGGTACGCACAGGAATAGAAGTCCTGCTGGTAGTGCTGTAATCCATATCAGAATGGGCGAAACTCTCAAACAAATCATTACACTTATTCACTGTCTTTTTACCCATAAGTTGCCCTCCAGCTGAAGTATCGAAACGAGCTCTAATTTCAGGAGTAAGACCATTAAAGAACTTTTCAACTAATGCCCAATCTGACAAACTATGCTGAGAACAACGAGAGATCAGAGTTTGGAAACGCTCCCATGCTAGGTGGTACGGCTCATCAGGCTCTATATGGAAGGAGTGAATTTGATCACGAAGGCGAGACGCCTTGGCTGGTGGGAAGTACTTGGCTATGAAGGCATCACGAAGACCTGCCCAAGTGGTGAAAGTGCCTACGGGCTAAGAATCGAACCAGACGGCTGCGCGTCCAGCGAGAGAGAATGGGAAAACCTGAAGGTACCTGGTCTCTAAATTAACACCCTCAATGGAGAAGGTGCTGCAAAGGCGAGTGATGCGATTTATGTGAGCGGGAGCATCCTCATCATCACGACCATGGAACTGGCACGAATTGGTGTTGGTCGTCATGATGTAGGATGGAATCTGCCAGGACCTATCATTCGCGATGTTCGGAAGGGTGATGGGCGAATTGGCGCCAGTGAAACCAGTGGTAGCCTGCTCGTAAACGGTGTGATTCGCCATTTGAATAGTGGGTGTAGGACTCTGAGGGCGGGTGGGTGGTGCTGAAACGTGTGGTGATGACTTCGGAATGAAGTCGGTGTGTGGTGGAGAAGAGGAAGAGCTAGAAGAACTTACCTCTGGTGCAACGGATGAAACAGAAGACTTGATCGTAAGCGGATTCGGCGGAGGTCCCTGCGAACGCGTATGGGGCATCAACTGAAAAAAAAAACAAATACGAACAAGTAAGAAGACTCTAACAAACGACTCAATAAACTAGAAAAGACACTAAGACAAATATTTTTTTGATTTTTATAATTTTTAGACTCCTACGACTCAACGAACAAACAAATAGCACGTAATATGTCAAATAAGTCCAAACAAAGTAATCGACGCAATCGCCAAAGAGTCCCCGGCAACGGCTCCAAAAACTTGATGTGCACGAAGTGGTTAATTAAAAACAACTAAAATTACCCTAAATCTAGACACTCTAAGCTTTAAATTTATAAACTTAGACTCGATCTAAAACTAAACCACACAACCGGCAAGTGTACCGATCAATGTAGTATAGCTAAAGTAAGTCCGAGTATCGAACCCACGAGACTCTAAGGATTACGCTAAGACTCTATTTAGACTATGACTGACACGACTTAACTAATTGTTTATTGACTAGGGGGTTTCTAAAAATCCTAAATAATGCAAATAACGATTAAACTAGATTAGATAGATTAACTAAACACGGACTCGGACGAAGACTTTGACCAGTGGCGATGAAGACTACCTAGGCTAGACGCAAGCTTAACTCGGAATGGATTTCTATTCGAAAGTAATGTGGTATGGAACCGGGATCTTTAAATGCTAAACCTATTAAGACGCCAACTAAGCCCCTCAACCCTTCTCGAAGCGATTCTTGTGGCACTACCTAGGCTGTTACGATTACCGGTTGTTAGATTTCCTTACAGTACTCTAACTTCTTGAAAGTTCATTAATGTAACAATCTACCTTACAGCACGAAAGTCTAAGGAAACTATGGGTTTCAACTTGGTTTAATAGACAAGAGAATGGTTAGGGAACTAGACCGATTTCTTACAAAACCTAAACCTAGCTATATACCAAACCAAGACTTATTAACAACCTCGAGCCTTACAGCGACAAGATTAGTAGAACACTTGATTTTATAAAATTACCGATATTACTTCTAAGGTTACTTACTAGATTTTCGCCTTAAAAGGATTAGAGATTTATTAACGTGATATAGACACTCACCTAAATCTAGAACCCTAGCACAACCCTATTATGTGATATAGACCGTCACCAAGGATTATACGAAGCAATAAACAGTGATCAAACAATATCAAGCATGCATATACACCAAGTTAAATTCCATAATCGTTTACAATACAAGAAAACCCATAAACCACATTAAACCCGAATAAAAATCCAATCTTTATTAAACCATTGTCATGCCTAGGTAGTATAAAGTACTTAACCGCTAAACATAATCAGGAACATAATCATAATCAACATATATTCTGAATTCATCGAGTTACAAATTAAAACGAACGAAAACGAAAGAATAGGATGATTAAACTCGTAATCTTCACTCCTGAACGCTCCCAAAGTATACCTGAATGATTCTCAGCTTCCAAGCACTCCCAAGAACTCCAATCAGCCTTCAATGGTCTCCAAGAACTCCAAATTCGTAAGATGTATCTCTTCCCCCGTCCCTGTGCGTCTGTCGAATATATATATTATGAAGTTACTTTGTTTCCAAGTAAAATAATAGCCGTTGGCTTCTCAAGTCGGTGCATGACTTTAATTCTCTCGCGGCCCAATGTAAAATCCCTTTTAATGTATGATTGATCTTTATTTGCGTCCAACTCTGCCGTGATGTATGCCTCTGATTAATTGGAATTCGTCCCAGATAAATGGGCTTCGGCCCACCAATATCACCGCCTCTTATCTGATCGTGCCTTCCAGCTTTATTGCTTTTTTTTTTCTTTATGTATTCACGTCCAAAATATATGTTCCAATAAGATGTACTAGGTAGTTTTTTCCTTAAAAAGAATATCCATAACAATGTATAATACATTCACGAAAATTGATGGACATATGAACTGACAGCCCACTTTATAATAAAGAATACTTGTGTAGCTTTTTTTTTTCTAGTTTTATAATATAGAGATAAGTGGTCTTGGCCCAATCACAGAAAATAGCGGCAATTTTAATTCAGTCAATGGCGCCTCATTCTGCCCAACTGACTGATTATTTCCATATTACTCGTTTTTACTCCATTTGCACCAAGACCTGGTCCAACACAAAATAATATAATATAATACTAAAAACTGAAAAGAATAAATAAAAACTATACAAAAATTATACAATTTACACGGGACAAATATGTGTATTTTACCCCACATCAGTGGCCAACGCTTTGGGCTGGGGGGCAGTCCCCGTAGGCCCCGGGTTTGCGGGGTTTAGACTTTCCCCGGTAGCATTGTTTGGACGATCAGACATGATCTCAAGAAAGAAAGAGATGTGAAAAAAGTGCTAAGAGTAGCGGTGGGCGCCTGCGGTAACTGCTGTTGTTTCCGCGTTCTCACTCTGGTGAAGATTGCGGGATGCGGTGCCAGGCCGCATCGCCACTTGTGGTGACTGTTGCTGTTGCCCAGATCCCTTGCTGTGATGAAAATGTTCATAGGATGCGGTGCTAGGCCGCATCGCTATGCGTACACCCATTTTCATACACAAGGTAAGTCTTCTTCCTATCGCTTGACCGATTGGATTCGATTGCTTTGTTCGCGCGTGCCCGCACGGACACGGATAAGTTCTTGCTGGTGGGGGGTTTCTTGATAAGGGTAATGGTCACTCGCGGCTATGCTGGTGCGAGATCTGGGACCATACCCTTCAAGATGGAAAGGGAGGGTGGGTGGGAGTGCGAGTGGGGTAGGGCCCCACTCAAATTATCTTTCTTTTCATGTGTTATTATATATTGTTTTTAATGGTGAGAGTAAATTTGTCATTTCACATCCACTTAACTAAGAAAACTGACGTCCATCCACTTTAGTGACTATCCGAGTAACAAACGAGCAAACCACAGGGAGTATACATGTAATTTCCAAAAGTTGGGGACTATAGGTGTTATTTTATCAAACCACATGTTACTCTATTTGAAAAGTGGCTTAAGGTGTCAAATGTCGGTTTTTTTTTGAAAATTTATTTTTGGAGGTATCAACTAAATGCTTATAAGCAATAAGTTTTCTTATTTATTTCAAGCAACTAGAGAATTTTTTTTTATAGAATAAATTAAGTCACATGCTTTTGTGTATTTCAAAAGAACCGAATTTTACTAAAATAAAGGAGTGTAAAAGTAAAAGACGGTTTTTGGGTGATGGTGTTTAGCGGGTTTTGAAAAGAAAGGTTCAGACTCAAAGGGGTTGACTAAGGGAAATTTTTGTGGGGAGATAAAATAGAAAATAGGTTAAAAAAGAAAAAGGGTTTATGGTCCTAATGACTTAATCATATACTTACTTGGATTTGTTGGTAAGGACCGAGAATGTATTGTCTTTTGTCAAGTTCTAGATTCGTAAGAACCGTATGGGCTTTTCACACAAGAAATGAAAAATGAGCATTTAGTAAGGATATGATATTGAATGCTCAGTAAAGGCTCAAAACTCACAATTTTGTGGAAAATGGGTAAAAGTGTGAAAATATATATACAATCAAATTTTAAAAAAATTGCCATGTCTTTGTATGAATTTTTCTTATATGGTTCTTTTTTTTATCACGGCGCTATCGGTTGTAAATTTGTAAAAACTTGAACTTTTAGAACTTGGTTTTCTAACTTAAACTATAAACAAGGCAAAACAAACTTAAAAAAAATTATTTTTGAAAAAGATTTGGGGTGTTTTAGCGGTTCCAAGTAGATTTTTGTGTAAGGCAATTTTTTTTTTCAAAAAATCAGACACTGGACACGTGTTTGGGGGACACGACCCCGTGTTAAAAGTGCCAGTAATGAAAGTTTTCAAAAGACAAACACGGGGGCGTGTCTATGGGACACAACCCCATGTGAAGGTTCCAGAATCAAGGTTATTTTGTAGACTTGAGGCAAGGGGTCGTGCTTACCTTACACGGCCCCGGGCTGCACTTATTGTTTTGAAGATTTTGTGTCGGAAGTCATCTGTTCTCGTGCATGGGGTGATGTTTCAACGTCCTTTGGCCATTTTCCACATTTTTGCACACTTTGTTTTTATCACACCGAATTTCATTACGTTCATCCATCATTACAACTAAAAAGAAAAATACAAGAGAAATTTAAATTCTAAGATAGATAGATAATTGGAGGATACACTACGAGAATTTTTTTTAACCCAAATAACTTTCCCATAGATAAATCTATGAAAGATTAGCAAAAACCGAAACTAGTTTTCGGAAAATGAGGGCTTTTACCTATTCTCCGGGAATGCTTGTTTAAAGGTCGTTGAACATCTCCTCAATCTCCCTTGGTAGGAAGATAAAGGGTTCATCATCGACCTCCTCTTGTGGGGGAAGAGCCGGGTTTATAGGAACCTCGAAGTGGGCGTTGATTGGAGGTTACAGGGGTATTTCGTCCAACCCGGTGGGATTAATCACCTTGTGAGCGATGTTTCAATCATCTTGTCACACCCCAACCGATGGCGGAAACATCGGGGTATGGCACTGAGCAAAACAGATTATCCAGAAGTTTCCATAACAATTATCATTACCAATCAATTTAAAATAACATGTCCCATACCATGTCTCAAAAGGTAAACAAATTATTACAGACAAGATCTAGGCAAATAGTTCTATTCCGACAACTCAGATTTTTAAATACGGCAATTGTTTATCTGCTTCTAGAGACCCTTGATTTAATTTGTACAGACAACTATTTGTTGGCCTCTAGAGCCTTATTCTAGCCTCGATTTCCTAGCAGATGTGCATCCTAAGCACCTGTCACATACGTTAAAATAAAGTCAATACATATAATGTAATGGTGAGCATACAAGTTTGATAATAGCATATAGGGTTCGAATTTCGTTTACGCATAACCAGCACGTACACATAGAGAAATGAAGCACGTTAGTTATCGGCATAGATCCATCGATACCAATGACTGCGGGTTGACTGCCTGAGGCAGTTCGCAATACATGATTACCACCGTAATCCATGCAAGTAATTGTCCTTAACAACCCCTGCGAACAGGTGCTGAGTCCAAACTATAGTACTATCGTTGCTAAGGCAGGTAGACAACATTCCATGTGTAAACATAACAAACAAGCATTCATAAGCCACGTATAACATGCATTAACGGTTAGCGTCCAAATAGTATTGAGTAGTGTGTTTATTGTGATTTGAATATTCGTAACGTATGTAACACCCAAAAGTGCTTAAAGCAAAAAGGGTCGAGTATACTCACAGCGTTAATGGACTGAAGGGAGCGCTTACAGCAGAATTAGCCTGATTAGAATGATAACATATCGATAAGTGATGCGTAAAACGATGCAAAGTGTAAGTGGCTCGGACAGTAACTCGGTCGAATTGGTGATCCGATCGGACAGTCCAGTCGTGCGGATTGACAATCCGTTCGGATGGTCATCCGGTCAGACAGGTTGTCCGGTCGGATGACTATTCGAGTGGATTGTTTCTTCCTTTGATGTGTTTGTGTATGATGGCTTGTCCTTTGAAGTTTTCGTTGTAGCATTTTGAAAACATTAAAGTATCTCTACCTTTCAAGTCGGTCGGTCGGTCGGTCGGTCAGTCGTGCGGACGACAATCCGCTCGGATGACTTATCCGGTCGGACGTCGACTCAAGTGGCAAGGTTACTTAATGAGAACAAATCCATAGCAGGTTGTCACTCGGTCGGATAGGTAATCCGGTCGGGTGGCATCCTCGTTGAAAATTGTTCGATTGTTTAAGTCCAAGCATATCATGATCCGAAGAGTAATCCGGTCGGATTGGTAATCCGATCGGATAGCAATTCGTTCAACACTCAAACTTCAGATAAAGTTGATTAAGTGTGGGACCCAAAGTGTAATCCGTTCGGATGACCTAGTCGTTCGGGTGGCTTATCCGTTCGGACGGTAGTTCGGTCGGATAGCACTCCATGTTGGTCGTTCCGTTCGTCTTTCACTTGGCCGTTTTGATTGTTTGTTGCTTTTATCTAGACGTTTTGACAACGTGTTAATCAACAGATCCTCATCTTGGTCCAAGTGACCCGATTGACCAGGAATCACCCTAGTTCAACCAGTTAACCGGTTCAAGACGATTGTTCTTGTTTAACCCGAAATCGGTGGTCTCGTAAGTGGAATCCAGATCTTGAACTAGTACGACACCGCGTATGAGTAGAAGACTAGAACAAGGTCCGATTCTATCGGTTTTTGAGTGCATTGAGTGTAAAAGAGTTGAAAGAAAGTTAGGAACCATCTTTCAATCCTTATTCACTATGATTATGTTTAGATCTATGGAAGATCTTTGTATGTTTGTGTGGAAATCGATTAGATCTAAGTTGTTCTTGGTGGATTGAGGCCAAAACATGAAGTTCCTAAGAACTCATGATGACATCATCCTAGAACACCTCAAATCTAGTGATTTCACAGTTAAAAGTTAAGATTCAAAAGATAGAAAGGTGTAAGAGTGTGTGTAGATTAAGAAAGTACAAGATTTAGGATGAAATCTTACCGGGATTGAGAGAAATCGAAGAAAAGGTGAGGAGAGCGTGCTGGTCGAGCAGAGAGTTTCCAAAAGTAGAAAGAATGAAAGTGACATGGGTATTTATAGAGTTACCCAAAGAGGAAAGTGTGAGCCGGTCGGATGACATCTCGCCCGGATGACCTATCCGGTCAGATTGTCATCTCGGTCGGATGACACATGGCACCGGATCAAGTGGCAGCCCGGTCGGATTGGCAATCCGGCCGGATGGCACTTGGTTCGGATGTTCGGCGCGACGATTTTTTTGAGGTTTCGATTACGATTGCGATCGATGCGAATGCGATAGAGTTTCCTATTCAAATTACTTATAATCCCAACCATTCATATCTTGCACTGTCCCTTCTCCACTAATTATCATAGTTCGATTTCGATTGAGTTCGATTGCGTTTCGATTGATTCCCACATATATATAAATTAAACATGCACAAGTAACACATAAGGCACACACACACGTATAATAATAACCAAAATGCGTAGTTCGAGTTGCGATTCAATTCGATGTCGATTGATTAGCATAGTTTGATTATCGATTAGTTAACTTTATCGCATTATTACTTCCTATAGTTAACAGTCGTAACTCGATTGAATAGCGATTGACATACGTCGATTATTGTAATTATTGACACTTACTCCACATAATACAATGCATAAAAGAAATTCACTACTAGTCAAGTTGCGCGAAAATGGTCGTTGACTTTGACCTTGACTTGTGAAAACACGTGGTGTTACACATCTTGAGGTAAGATTAGCTCCATCGGGAGCATTACCAAGAGTTCTACCTTTGATGAAGAAGGTTGATTTCCCTAAAGCTATCCTCCAGGGCTAGAGTGAGGTAGTTCACCCGGTCTATGAGGACCTCCTCCACCGTTGTCATTTCTTCAATGGACTCTCTCAAGGCGTAAACATAGCGGACCAAAGTGGCTTCAAGTGAGAGTCTTCTCCCCCTTCGATTGTTTTGTGAGCTTGTTGAAGACGTACCACTATGCTGGCTTGACATGCATTAAAGTTTGGAGTAACAGACAAGTCACACGGCCCCGTGCTTGTGAGGCACGACCCCGTGTTGTCACAACTGCTCTGATATTTTAGCCCAAGAACCTTTACTTTAAGTTAAAACTGTTTGTTTTCTTGCATTTCTGAATGTAAATAACTTAAAATAGTGTTACAAAATAGTAGTTTTGCAAAAATTTGGGCTAAAATCATACTTTTAACCTATCAACTGAAGCTTTGAAGCTTCAAGCTTCAAGCTTCAAGCTTCAATGGAGGTTGTTGAAGGTTGAAGAATGAGAAATGATTAAAAGTGGTAAAGACAAGAAGGTTTAAGGAAACCTTTTTAAGAACCTACCTTTTCAGGTATGTGTGTAAGATCAGGAAGGATCTTGGTCTTTTAGGAATGGGTCCAAACATTCTACTCATGGCTCATTTTATAGAAAGTGACAGCACATTGACACGGCCCCGTGTCTAGGAAGCAGGGCCCCGTGTCATCTGCATGAGTCAGAGGATGTTGTCCGTTAGTCACACATGGGCCATGTCGAGGTAGACACGGCCCCGTGTTAAAAAATACGGGAGGAACGACCCTGTGTTCTTCTGACACGCCCTCATGTCTGGAAGTAGATGGGACACAACCCCGTGTTCGGGGAACACGTCCCCGTATCTTAGGGTTTTTATGAAGTTTTGTCGGAATTTTTTAAGGAACCGTGTTTTATCAGGGGGTTCCTTACTGGTTGGAACAACGCCGAAATGCCTGATGTACCTTAAGTTCCGGCGAGAGGTACGAAAACGCAAGAGGTTGTCAGAAAGGTGGAAACCTAGCTATAAGTAGGAGGGCGAAACCTTCTTTTATTTACCTTTTCCATGCTCTTGTTAAAGAAGGTGTGAGTCGACTCGCTCTGGTCTAAACCGTCGGTGTGAAATTCACACGCTGTAAAGGAGTCCTTCATTGCAAGGTCAATACAGGGACGACTATCACCTTCGTTTTCGCACGGGGCTAGGGTAGATTTGTTGGCCTCGGCATTGTTTATTCCTGAATGTGGCTCCATCGAATCTCCTTCATTTCTACTCCTTGATGAATATCGCGCCTTCATCATGGATTCTATTTGTTTGAGTTTTTGGAAAATCCTCTTTTCTATTTGACATAATTCTTCCGAGCTTATGTCTCATATGGAAGAGGTTTGATGGAATTCAGGTGGATGGTAGTTATTGTTTTTACTCCCACCCATCTTAAGGTGATCGACATAGCAGAACGATGGATCTAAGTAGTGTGGATTAAATTTTAGAATGGGACATTCTAAATCTTTATGCATTCCTTCACATAACTAACACCATTCACTGTAAAAGTGGCGGGGGTAAAAATAATCATTGACATCCATTGTTGCCAGATAAGTTTTAACCGTCGGGATCAAACGGTACTGTTTTCTTAGGAACTGTTGTAGGTCCCGTAATCCGTATGGATCGCAACAGAATCGTCAATCTAACCTAGAGTGTGGAATCCCCTAGATCAGATTTCACAGAAAACGTGTAGAAACAGAAATCACTATAAACCCGATCTTTATTGATTATCTTCAAACGATTACAATCAATCAAGATCTCCAATTCGTCCAAGCCTTTGCTATTACGAATTCTCTCCAAAAGCTAAATAGATGATTAGATGATTAACCTAAACCCTAATGCTAAGCTTTGTTTATATAGGACAAAGCTTTGCATATGGGCTAGTCCATGGGCAAGGCCCATTTTGCAAACCATCCCCCATATGTGGGTTTGGATTGGCCCAATCACTCTTAATTAACTATTACAAAGCTAAACTCGCTAACTGTTTATCGTTTTACTAATTACAAGATATCCAAAGACCAAATCTAAGCTGTTGTCACAAATATGCACCAACAAACTCCCCCTTGACAATAGCTCGCAAAGGTAACTTTAGTCTTCAGAATCTCACAGTCTTTTGGTCTTTGGATAGCTTCAGCTTTAACAGCTTCTGTCAGCAACAGACTCCCCATAAGCTGATGCATCCAATTACCAAATCTTCAAAACATTAGCGCTTGAGTAAACTCCAGTTCAGCATTTGTATAGCACTCTTCAAACTCTTCAACTTTGTTTGCAATGTAGAAAGGAGGTTCTACCATGCATCCAATCAAACTCTCATCTTCACAGCAACTTCTCAGCAACACACTGCTTCAATCTGTATACTATAAAACAAACATCTCGAGAAACCATAAGAATTTTTCAACATAAGTTAAACAAATTATTATTATTCAAGAGATTAGCTAAACTATATAACAGATTAAGCACTTTCCAATTCAACACCAACACGCACAAATTTTAAACAAACACCTTATAACCTGCATGATTTTAAAAATTTTGAACCCACTTTCTAACACTGTCTCCCCCTATCGGTAACAACTCATCCAAGAATAACAGTTTTCCGTACATTAAGAATTTTAACAGAAAAATACATTATTTTTGTATTTTTTGAAAGCAAATAAATACGAAAAGCAATAAACACTCTATTTTTTGTGAGAATCACCGGTAAGAAGATCATATCAGCACAATAAAACTGTTTCACACCATTAGTTAATTCTTTATGTAATTTTTCATGAAAAGCAGTTCAAGATGATTACCAGTATGTTTGTCCTCCTAAACAAAATGCATGAACATTTCAAGTACCATTACCGTATGATACGTTAAGGTAATATTAATTCTGATATATTAGTGTGTCCCACTTCAGGATGTACCCCCGCGATCAAGGTATGCACAAAGATTCATCGTAGTAGGTGAGTATACTGAATTAATCCGTTTTGTTTTTCAACGTTTAGATAATTGGTGATCAGGTCAGTACTTCCGTACAGCAAAGAGACCAAAATATCTAACGAGGGCTAAGACAAATACCATTTGTGGTACGATATATGCATTTTTGCACTTTTTGAATGACTCTCTAGGAGAGCTTCTTCATTTTTCAAGGTTTTGGCATTTTAGATCTTTTAAGATATCCTGGTTGTGCCTAGGTCAGCATGTATCTGGATGCAGCAGAAGGACAACCCGGATATCCCCAGATGAAATAACAGTATAAAGACCCAAAACTTCAGATTTTGGCAATCTATCAACGCAAGATTTAAGGTCATTAAACCATACACCACTGATATGTTACCCACTCATACTCAGTTCGTTTAGGTTTATATCACATAGGTAAGTTGATTATTTCATGCTTTTGCCTACTGGTACATCATATGATGAAGCTGCTATCACACTTAAGCAAATTTAATTCAGTTTCAGTGTGACAGTCTAACTTGCTGATGTACTATCATTTCTTCTTTTTGACACAGTGAGAACTCATTTTTGATTTTCTATTTTTTTATGTTTTTGATTTTTCAGTGTTTTTGTATTTTTGATTTTTTAAGAAAGCAGTAAACTATTTACAAAAATTCTTATGAAAAACCAGTTATTCAGGATTCCTCATCCTGTTGAGTTCGACTAAGTGTTCAAAGCGAGCTCTATCAAAAGCTTTTGTGTAAAGATCAGCAAGGTTATCTAGTGTGTCGACTCGGTGTAATTCAATTAATCTCTTTTCAGCACAATCCCGTATAAAGTGATGACGTATGTCAATATGTTTAGTTCTACTGTGCTTTACGGGATTGTTTGTGATTGATATAGTGGCATTATTATCTATCATAATAGGAGTACGAGTGAAATCCAAACCGTAATCGCACATCTGCTGTTGAATCCAGAGAACCTGAGAGCAGCAGCTTCCCGCAGCAATATATTCGGCTTCACAAGTAGATGTAGACACACAAGATTTCTTCTTGCATTGCCAAGACACAATCCTGCCTCCCAAGAACTAACAACCACCTGTTGTAGACTTTCTGTTTGATTTGCATCCTCTAAAGTCTGAGTCAGTGTAGGCAACAAAATTCAAATCACTATCAGCTGGATACCACAACCCAAGTTTAGGTTTCCCCTTCAAGTAACGAAGAATTCACTTCACTGCTTTCATGTGTGACTCTTTTGGATTTTCCTGATATCTGGAACACAAGCATACGGCAAACATGATGTCAGGTCTTGAAGCAGTTAAGTACATTAGAGAACCAATCATTGCCCTGTATTGAGTAGGATCAACATCTTCAGTACTTTCATGATCTGGGCCAAGATTGTGATTTTCGCAAATGGGTGTGTTGAAAGTAGAGCAATCATTCATTTTGACTCGATCCAAAATGTCATACACATACTTCGTTTGATGAATAAACATCCCATCCTCCTTCTGTTCAACTTGTAATCCCAGAAAGTAAGACAGCTCACCCATAGCGCTCATTTCGAACTTGCTCTTCATCACCTGTTCAAATTCCTTACACATGTTCTCATCTGATGACCCAAAGATGATGTCATCCACGTATACCTGTACCAACAGAAAATCTTCCTTCTTCCTCTTTATGAATAGTGAACTGTCAATCTGACCTCTTTCAAAACCATTCTTTATCAGATGTGTAGACAATGTCTCGTACCACGCCCTGGGAGCTTGATGTAGTCCATACAAAGCCTTATCAAGTTTGTAAACTCGATCTGGATAGTCTGGATCAACGAACCCATCTGGTTGTGAGACATACACCACTTCTTGGACTTTCCCGTAAAGAAAAGCACTCTTCACGTCTAGTTGATAAACTTTAAAGCCCTTGAAAGAAGCGAAAGCTAGAAACAAACGAATTGCCTCCAACCTTGCCACTGGTGCAAACACTTCATTGTAATCTATCCCTTCTTGCTGATTGAAACCTTTGACAACCAACCAAGCCTTGTTACGCGTGACAATTCCTCTTTCATCTTTCTTGCACCTAAATACCCATTTAGTGCCAATCTCTCTTTCACCTTTCGGAAGATCCACTAACTCCCCAACCTTCAACTTTGCAAACTGAGCCAATTCCTCTTGCATAGCTTCAACCCATGAATTGTCTTTAAGAGCCATATGAATGTTTTTCGGCTCCTCTTGGGAAATAAAGCAACTATACAAGCACTCGTTCACAATCCCCGTCTTCTCAATCGAAACAAATAAACCCGAATTAGCAGCTATGCTTCTTCTCATCTGAACACCTGCAGTAAGATCTCCAAGTATCATGTCAACTGGATAATTTCTATTTGCTCGTGAAGTAGCAACAGCATCGACTACAAGATTATCACCCAGGTTTGATCCAACCTCCCCCTGAATATTTTGATTCAGAAACGGATTAATGAACTCCTCCCCCTGATTGGGTTCAGAGTCATTATCTCTTGAATCAGGATCAGCATCACCTTGGGAAGTTTCCGGAGCATATGTCATATCAACATTTGATCTAGGCATGAACTACCCTTCATCATCTTCACTTATCACTGTTTGAATCAGCTGAGAATCATCTACATTAGAAAACTCAGGAATATTAAATGATTTAAAAACACTTTCATAATCATATAATATAGCTGGACCACTCGTTGATTGTTGAGGTTTGTATGTAGTAATTTCCACATTGTAAACAACCTCAATTTTACCAGTTTTGAGATTAAAAACCCTTTTATTCGGTGTGCCAGGCACGTAACCTAGAAAGTAGCCTTCGTCAGCCACCTCACCAAATTTTTGTTTATCTTTGTTTCGCACAATGGTGCAGGGTAATCCAAATGGTTCAAAGCCTGTTAAGTTTGGTTTCTCGTTAAACATAAGTTCATGACATGTTTTGTTAAAACGTTTAACGGTTAAAACTTTGTTTAGGACGTAGCAAGCTGTATTCATAGCTTCTCCCTAGAAAAGAACTGGTAGTTTTGAATCTGAAAGCATAGTCCTAGCGGCTTCAATCAACGTCCTGTTTTTCCTCTCAGCGACTCCATTTTGTTGAGGAGTATAAGGAGCAGAATATTGGTGTTCTATTCCCTTTCGAAGACAGTAGAGATCCAGAATCCGATTCTTGAACTCCGTGCCATTATCACTCCTTATCCTCTTGATCCTTGCATCATGGACGTTTTCCAATTTCGTAAAAAGATCTATCAGCATCTCCGCTGTCTCATCTTTTGTACCTAAAAAGAAAATCCATGAATAACGTGAGTAATCATCAGTGACAATAAGACAGTAGTACTTTCCACCTATGCTCCTCACGTTTACTGGACCGAATAAATCCATGTGAAGTAATTCATAAGGGGCATTAATGGAATTTACTGTTTTAGACTTATGAGGTTTCTTGTGTTGTTTTCCCTTTTGACATGGAAGACATTTATCTTCCACGTGAAACCTCTGCATTGGAACCCCTTTCACTAGCTCATTTTTAATGATATAATTCATTTTGCGGTAGTGAATATGGGCCATGCGTCTGTGCCACAACATAGATTCAGCTTCAGATGCTTTTAACAGCAAACACGCCACCGCAACAGTCAGATCCTTGACACCCATGTCCATGACATAAGTATCATTTTTCCTTGGTGCACGGATTACTATCCAATCGTCCGGAATAACCAAACCCGGTTTCAACACCAATGCCTCAGACTTTGTAAAATGGACCGAGTGACCCTTGTCGCAGACTTGTGACACGCTCATCAGATTGTGTTTAAGCTGCTCAACATAGTTCATCCAAAGTGATCTTCCCATTCATCACTTTTCCTCGTCCAGTAATCCTACCACCTTTAGCACCAGCAAAATTTACATGTCCACCATCATATTCTTCAAATTCAGAAAACAACCTCGCATCCCCCGTCATGTGCCTGGAGCAGCCACTATCAACATACCATAAGTTGATAATCCTCCTTAGCAGCTCCTTCACACACCAACCAAAAATTAGTTAGATTGGGGGACCCAAGCCTTAATGGTCTTGGGTCGTCCAAATTCACCAACTACAGGAACATCCATCCAATATCCATCACTCCTAACTGGAGTTTTAGATCTTGGACCTGTTGATGGAAATGGGGCATGATTTCCATAAGGTCTCTGGTCCTGAGGATACCTATTTGTGTTTGGACTATTTGACCTTTGAAAATTTTGATTTTGATTCCAATAACCTTGATTGTTGTAATTTCTAAAGCCATTGTTATAAAAAGTTCGACCACCATTATTTTGGTATCGATTTTGATATTGACCTTGACTTCTAAAACTATTTGAATTTTGATTTTTCATTCTTGGTGAACTACTTCTAGGTCTTTCATATCTTCCTGATGTAGATTCAGGCTGAAATCTAGGTTGATTTCTTTGAAAACGAGGAACTTGTGGAGTTCCTTTTTCAGCCTTATCCACACCCACACCCACACCAACAGCAACACCCTCTTGTTGCTTAGGAGCAGATTTCTTTGGAGAATTTGAACCTTTCTCCTCATTATCACCTTTCTTCTCTGGTGATTTCCCTCTCTGTTTCTCACTAATTTGTGCTTCGGTCTTTTTGTTAGGACAGCAGCTAGCTACAAGTCCCTTTGTGTGACACTTGAAGCACGATCTCTTTTTCGAAGACTTCTCAACTGAAGCCTTTGAACTAGATTCTGGTTTTGATGATGATGCCTTAGAAGGATTTGGTTCAGTTTTCTTAGTTTCAAAATTTTCTATGTGTTTGTTTTTAGCAAACTCCACATTTGATTCATTTTCAATAACAGCTGTCTCGTTTTTCATGTCACTTCCTTGAACAAAATTAACCTTTTTAACAAAAGTTGGATTGTTTTTCTTAGGATGTGAATTTTTCTTTTTCAAAACAGGTTTGCTGTTATTCTCCTTCTTAGCATCATTATTTTCAGACATATCACCTTGATCAGATGTGAAACTACTTGGTGATGTTGACAGAAAGTCTGTAAACTCATCTTCATCAGGTAGGAAGGAATAGTCATGACTAAGAGGAGGTGGGACTTCATTAAAGCCTTTGAAGCCCACACTAGTCCTGTCATTGCTTTTCTTCAACCCACCCATCATATGTTTCATAACAAAAGTAGAGTCCCTGAATTGACCTAATTTCTTTTCAAGTTCAAAAATCTTGAGTTGTGCATCCGACAACTCTTTGCATTTTTCAGAAATCTCTTTTGTTTTCTCAGCCATCATGTCATGAGCTAAGTCTATGACTTGAAGTTTTTCGTTTAGTTTGCAAGTTAAAGCTTCAATTTCAGCTTCATAGCCTTTTATCTTTTTCAAATACAACGATTCATTTCTTTTTGCAAAAAAGTTTGTTTCTTTTATATTAGACATCTCGTTTACCAGATTTTGGTTTTATGTTGACAACCTGTCAACCTCACCCTGTAATTCACGACATTTTAAACAAACAGAAGTAGCAGAGTTACTTACCTCTCCTGTTGATTTGTCTGAGTTGGCCATGAGAGCAGCAAGTTGAGCTTCCATTCTTTTGTATTTTGCATCTCTCTCCTCAGCTTTGCTTTCATGCTTAGACTTTGGCTTTTCTTTTTCAGCTTCTGTTGTCTAATCAGCATTCTTTTTCTCATCTTCACTTTCCTTCTTAACTTCAGCATCATCTACTTCAGCTTCACCATCATCAACTGGCACAATTTCTGCCATGAAAGCTTGAGTGATATTCTCATCATTTTCCAAGTGAATACTCCAGTCATATGAACCTTCTCGAGCAGTAGAGATCAATGCCCTTGAGTTAGAGTTGTTTGAAGCATTCCTGTTGTTTGAATTCTGACTCGAAGTCTCTTGCTTCAGTTTTTGACATTCCCTAGCGAAATGCCCATAACTTTGACAGTTAAAGCATCTCACTTTGGTCTTATCGAAACCAACAGTCTTTCCTACATACTTCCTTCCTGTCTGGTTCATAAATCTCTTCACTCGTCTAGTAATCATGGCCATTTACCATTGCAAATCCATATCTTCAAGATCATCAGGGTCAATCTGATTGTAATCTTCATCTAAAATGGCAGGATCAGATATCTTCCCCTGAATGTAGTTTTCATAAGAGGCAACAAATGAAGCAACTAGAGCAAGATGCTCTTCTGCTGACTTAACACTCATAGGCATCGACTTTGCACTACTACTTTGCTTAGAAGCTGATGTTCTCTTGGCTCCCGTTGATCCTACTGAAGCAGCTACAAAACATACATCACCATCCTCATTCACTGTGACCTGCTCATTTTCACATGAAAGAAATGCAGTAGCAGAGTCGCTAGAAGCGTTGTCAGCTGAAGAAGATGTAAGCCCATTGTAAATCCCTGGATCTTGAACCTGATCATATCCAGTATCCTTCTTCTTCATATTGAGTTCATAAGCTCTCAGCTTTCCAACTACTTCTTCCAGTTCCTTTGTCTCATAATATGCTTCTCCCTTGATCATGAGAGTGTAGATATCCCATTTAGCAGGTAGAGCATCAAGCAGCTTGTCATTTTTCTCAATGTCAGAATAGCAATCTATGTTATAATTGTCCATTTCTGACATCAGATGGTAGTACCAAGTGATGATGTCTTCAAGTGACTCATTTTTCATAAACTTGAATACAGCAAACTGCTTCTTTAGTAGATCAACTTTGTTCTTCTTGACATCAGGATTTCCCTCATATCTCTTCTCTAGGGCATCCCACATTTCCTTTGAAGTAGTGTACTTCTTAAAGGTATGTTTGATGTTATCAGGTAAGGACATCTTGATAGCAGCCAGGGCTCTCTTTTCAGCCTCATACATCCTTTTATCAGTCTCCTGCATGTTCACATAGGCTGTGACACGTGGTCTGCCCTCAAAGTCGTGTGTTGGGATTGTGTACCCATCTACAATACAGATCCACATACGTGTGTCCTGATATTCAATGAAGGATTGAAACTTGTCCTTCCATGTCAAGTAGTTCTCCACCTTCATCATCTTAGGTGGTTTGTTGGTTGTGCCAACCTCGTGTTCCATCCTTAACAGTTCGTTCAATTTAGACATGTTTGACATTTTTACTTAAGCAGACTGGTTAAACCTTTTATCCGAAACCTGTTTTTACCAAATTATACCGTTAGATTCGTCTCGAGATTACGATTCCAATGATATACAATGTCGAAAACCTTTTTCGGGATTTTCCAGAGTCTTTTTTTTGTCCTAAAAATCCAAGGAATTCAACGGTGCAAACGGTTTCCTGAGATTAGTTACGGATGATTTTCTAAACGCGAAACAGTGAAATTTTTCTTACGCAAGCCAAGAAAAAATTCCACCCCTTCCGAAATGTGCAGAAATGGTCCGAAATTGTCCTAGATCCGAAATGCTTATCCGGAATGGTCAGAAATGGTCCGAAATGATAATGTTTGATCCGAAATCAAATCAAACTGGTCCGAAATTCAACTGTTTGATCCGAAATGCAACAGTCTAATCCGAAATGCAAGCCTGAAGATCCGAAATGCAAGTCTGAAGATCCTAAATGCAGTCAGAAGATCCAAAATGGTCCGAAATTGCTTGATTTCTATCCGAAATTGCTTGTTTCTGGTCCGAAATGCAAGTATTCTTATCCGAAATGATGCTGTTTTATCCGAAATTGATGCAGCTAATCCGAAATCAGCAGCAGAAACCCAAAAACAGCCGTCAAACACGTCCAAAACTTTGATTTTATGCAGAAAATGATTCTGAACCAAGCCAATCAAGAGCCTAACGCTCTGATACCAATTGTAGGTCTCGTAATCCGTATGGATCGCAACAGAATCATCGATCTAACCTAGAGTGCGGAATCCCCTAGATCAGATTTCACAGAAAACGTGTAGAAACAGAAATCACTATAAACCCAATCTTTATTGATTATCTTCAAACGATTACAATCAATCAAGATCTCCAATTCGTCCACGCCTTTGCTATTACAAATTCTCTCCAAAAGCTAAATAGATGATTAGATGGTTAACCTAAACCCTAATGCTAAGCTTTGTTTATATAGGACAAAGCTTTGCATATGGGCTAGTCCATGGGCAAGGCCCATTTCGCAAACCATCCCCCATATGTGGGTTTGGATTGGCCCAATCACTCTTAATTAACTATTACAAAGCTAAACTCGCTAACTGTTTATCGTTTTACTAATTACAAGATATCCAAAGACCAAATCTAAGCTGTTGTCACAAATATGCACCAACAACTGTTGTTGTCACACGGCCCTGTGCTGCAACTTGTATCTGACAGAAAACAGTTTTTGTTACTGGGAATTGACACTATCACCTAAAAAGAAAAATTAGAAAAGCATAAAAATGATTAGGCCGTCAATTTTAAACTTTCTTAAAATCCTTGTGTCCACGGCAACGGTGCCAAAAACTTGGCGTGATGCTGGAGTGCGTATGATTTTTATTATATTTTTAAGTACTTTTCACTCTTTTATTAAGTTTTAAATTTTTAAAACACGATATAACACTATCACTCTCTACAACATTCTAGGGTAAGTGCACCCATCATTGGCGTAGTATAGTGATGGTAAGATACCGAGGTCGTCCAAGGACACAAGAGCTTTTAATACCGGAATAACGTCGACATCTAATCTAATCAAATTTTTAGCAAAGATTTTTAGTAAGTAAAATAAAGAAACAAATAGACAAGATAGAATCACTTGGTTCCGACTCATCCTTTATGTGTCCTTTGATGATTTCTTGAAATTTTCAGGGTTTTGATTTTCCCAATATGTTTTTTACTAAGACCGATGCTTGCAATTCTCTTAGACAGTACTGTTATGATTTGCACCATGTTCTAAATACAGATTTGCAATGGAAGTGTGAAGCTTTTAAAGGAAGATGAAGAAAGATCTATTAGGTGTCCTAATTAAAATGAGAATGACTTGATGAGGTGTCGCACTTGAC
Organism: Helianthus tuberosus; assembly: GCA_030545235.1. Taxonomy (NCBI): domain Eukaryota; kingdom Viridiplantae; phylum Streptophyta; class Magnoliopsida; order Asterales; family Asteraceae; genus Helianthus; species Helianthus tuberosus. Next base: position 94,087,772 of record CM060411.1, read on the forward strand.
TAACATCATTAGTTTTTAAAGTTCAAAAGCAAGCCAAAGTGTTCCACTCATCCGCCACCATTTCCATCTCTTTTGTAGCTACATAATTTCACGATTGAATGATCAATTAAATAAGCTTAATCATTGAATAAATAGGCATGTTTTGTGGTGATGAAGAGCGATTAATGTTGGTTAATCATGCTACAACTCTTCATTTTTAGAGTGTTATTCACGTTCTAACTCTACTTGAATGACCAAAGAGGACTAAATATGTAATACATTTTTTTTGAAAAGTAAACTTCATTAACAAACGCAACCGACCCAAAACAGGCCGGCCCAACCGGGACTACAACGAAATTACATATTTACAAAAGAACACCAATCTTTCCACTCTATACCTTTGTGCTTCGATCTATGAGAAAACCATAAAAAACCTAAAGCTTTAACCTCACTTAAGATGTTTTCAATCTTGATCGGCGAATTAGAGAACACAACATTATTCCTAGCACGCCAAAGACACCAACAAGAAATAATGATGATACCTTGCACGGCCTCTTTCTTCCTTTCCGAACCACTTAAAACCGTATGGAAGTCAAGAAGGTCTGGTCAAAAACGCAAAGATACTAGGAATTTTACACCATGAACTGATCCCATTCCAAATCGTCGAAGCAATGAAGCATGAAGTAAAAATGTGTTCTGTATTCTCGTCCTCGGGCCTGCATAACGGACACAAGGAGTATTCTATGATGATGTTTCTTTTCCTTAACGCGTCTCTAGTCGGAATCCTATCCATCTCCATACGCCACACATGAATGTTGCATTTATCCGGCGTCCAACGGCACCAATCCATCACAAAGCTGTTAACAGCCTCTTGATCTGAATATATCATTTTTTTACAGCCTTAACAGAAAGCTCCCCATCCGATTTAGCCGACCACATCCATTTGTCTTCTCCATCCGAAAGCTGGACATTATCCAGCAACCGCGAAAGCTGCTGAAGACTATTAGATAGACCCGAGTCAGTGATTATGAACCACCATTCCCACTTCAGTTCAGTATCGCCATCAACAGTGGATACCCGATCAACCACCAAGCATTTTTTGTTTACTTCTAACCCAAACAATTCAGGAAATTTCTCTTTTAAAGGCTCGTTAGTGATCCACGGGTCCAGCCAAAAGCGAATCTCCATACCATTACCTAAAACTCCTTTGAAATAATTTTTTAAATGCCGCCCACCGACTTTTGTAGAGGTACATACCTTGGCAATGTTATTCCAAGAGCCACTTAAAGTTTTCTTGAACGGGATACACTCCCACCCCACCTTACTAGAATGAAGAGCGTCAATGACTTTCCTCCATAAGTTGTTCTTCTCCATCTTGAATCGCCATCCCCATTTAATCAATAAAGCTATGTTAACCTCACGGAGTTTGTTAATTCCCAGACCGCCCTCCTTTTTGTGCCGCGAGACCCGATCCCAAGCAACCCAATGCATTTTGCTTTCCCCCGAGTTACGACCCCATAAAAACTTCTTCATCATAGATTCGAGGTCGTTTATCACTTTTTTAGGAGCTTTATACAACGAGGAATAATAGGTCGGTAAACTTTCCATAACCACTCTAATCAAGACCACTCTTCCTCCAATCGACAAAGTGTTAGACTTCCACTTGGCCAACCGATTTCTGAATGTGTCTTAAACCGGTTGCCAATTAGAAATCCGATTCATATTTGCACCCACTTTAAGGCCAAGATACTTAAAAGGAGGGACGTCCGGTTTACATCCAACCTCATTAGCCATAACCCCGGTTTCCTCTAAGTCCACACCAATTCCGTAAAGATTAGATTTTTCAATGTTTATTTTTAACCCCGAACAAAGGAAAAAACACCGAAGAATTGTCACCACGTTCACCACTTCCTCCTTGGTCCACTCCCCCACCACTATGGCGTCGTCCGCGTATAAGAGGTGAGTAATAACCGGTCCGTTATTACCCATGGAAATCCCCTTAATATTCCCGGCTTCCTTAGCTAAAGAAATCATACATGACAGCGCTTCCATAACAACCAAAAATAGAAACGGAAAAAGAGGGTCATCTTGCCTCATACCTTTTTCGCATTTAAATTGAAAAGTGGGAGCCCCGTTAACCAAGACAGAAGATCTAGCCGACTTAAGAATGCCCATAATCCAGCTACACCACTTATCCGGGAATCCCATTTGAAGAAGAATATTGACCACAAATTTCCATCTAACGTTATCATAGGCTTTTTCAAAATCTATCTTGAGAAAAAACGCCTTTGACTTCTTCTTTTTAATCCATGACATAATCTCGTTGATGATGAGAGGACCGTCCAAATTGAATCTTCCTGACAAGAAAGCCGACTGAGCGTCCGAAATAATACCGTCCATAACCTTTCTCATTCTGTTGGCTAACACTTTGGAAAGAACTTTGCTGATGACACCGACTAAGTTTATCGATCTATAATTGTTAAGAGTGATGGGATCTTTGACCTTAGGAATTAAGGCAATAAAAGACGACCCACTTCCGACACTAATGTCACCGCCCGAGTGGAAGGAAGCAAAAATACTGGCAAAATCTTCCTTAAACAATTCCCAAAAGTGATTAATAAATTTGAAATTAATCCCGTCCGGACCCGGGGCCCGAACGTCCCCACATTCAAAAACTGCTTCCTTTATTTCTTGACCAGAAAATGGTTCGATTAGCATATTACTTTCAGCCTCGGTAATTTTCTTCAAATTGTCACAAAAAACATCTGGACGATCAGGAACTTCATCTTTGAATTTGTCTTGAAAAAAACGAGAAGATTTCTTTCTTGATTTTGGATGGTTTCGTACACCATTGATCGTTAACATTCAAACCATGGATAGAATTCGACGCCTTTCTACTATTAATTAATGCGTGAAAAAACTTTGAATTCTCATCACCATCCGTCGCCCATTTCGAGCGAGCTCTTTGCTTGAGATCCAAAACTTTCCAGATCTCCGTTTCTTTAATAACTTTCTTGTTTTCTGCCAAAATCCATTCTTCTTCTTCTTCTTCTTCCGAGAGATCCCTATTTTCCATTTCCGTTTCTAACTGTTCCAATTCCAATAAAGCACTGTTCTCCTTTTCTTTTTCTTTAACTAAGAACTCATTTCTCCAATTTTTGACCGCCGATCTGATCCGAGAAAACTTGGCAGAAAGACAAGAATCCGGGGGACCAAATTCTTCAAAACCCTCCAAAGCGTTTTTTACCACCTCCTCAAACCCAGGTTTAGCGATCCAAGAGCTAAAAATCTGAAAAGTCCGGGGACCAAAATTCAAATCGACCAACTCCAAAATGATGGGACGATGATCAGAAAGATGACACTGAAGCACTCTAACACATGCTGACGGCCATTTATTAAAAACATCCGGACTAACTAGGAAACGATCCAGTTTGCTGAGTTTTTTTACCATTTTCTCTTACACAAGTAAACTTTCTCCCCTGCATAGGATATTCAAGAAGCCCATTGTTGAGAATAAAATTATTAAAATTATTGGCACATACCGTTCTGAATTTAGACTGCTTTCTTTCTTCAGGAAACCGCACCGAATTGAAATCTCCAGCAAGAACCCACATACTAGAATCCGGAGCTAAAACATTAGAAATTTCCTCCCATAAATTTCTTTTCTCCCCTGTGTTCTGTGGCGCATATATGTTAACCATGTTAATTCGTTCCCCACTTCCAACAATAAACCCACTAATGATTAAAAAATGTATGTTCTTGCTAATACTGTCTATCTTCAGAATCTTAGGGTCCCATATCCAAACCAAACTTCCAGACAACCCGACAGCGGCAACATCTACCGATTCAAAATTTTTGTTGCCCCAAAAACTAACTAAATCAGAAAAAGAGACTGACTCAACCTTGGTCTCCTGAATCGCAACAGCTGCAATTTTATAAGAAATCCTCTTTTCCTTCAACCATTGAGCTTTACCTACCCCTCTATTTCCTCTGATGTTGAAAGACGAGACATTCTTTGATTCACAACATTGTTGCCTTCATCTCTAATTAGACTTCTGATCAAAGATCCATGATTATTCCAATCTACTCCAACAATATTCCCGACATTCACGGTTGCAGCTACCTCCTCCTCCAAAGGGTCAGTGATCCCAGAACCGACCGCCACTGCCGTTACGTTACCTTCGGGCATATCACCTGACGGAACCGAATCAGAATTCACAAGAATGCCTGAACTTTCTATCTCCTTATTCGCCATATTCTGCATATCGAGATCTGTCTCATTAGTGATGTCACAATTGACATTTTCCTGAGTATTGAGATCGAAAAGGAAAACTCCAGAATCCCTCATTCTTTTCTTGGGCCTTTCTCCAGAATCTGGATTTAAATTCCTAACGGACTTGGCTTTTCCATTCCTGGGCTTTAATCTAGCAACATGTCTTTTGGGCCTAACATTATAAACTGGATTTAAAAATAAATTAGGAATGTCAATGTAGGGCTGCTTAGAAGCCATCTGGGGCCCACCCATATGTAAACGTGGAGAAATAGGTTCCTGGGGACTTAAACCGACATTAGAGCCACCAAAATTGTCCCTGTTGTTATTCTCAACCTTGTTTCTGACATCAATTCCTGAGCACCCAAAATTATTACCAATAAGCCTTTCATCTCCCGAAGTGAACGGCGTAGCGACCGAGGGATCGTCATCATCATCGTTAGCTTCCCCATGAGAATTGTTCACGTCATCGAGCAACGAGTTAGGCTGATCGTTACCTGTGACCTTTTCGACTACCATCGGTGATTCCTCCGGCACCGGCGACCGAGGATTCTCCACTCTCTCTTCCTCTTTTGATCCGACAATCCCCATACAATCCGGGACCCAAATATCATTAACCTCCGTTATCCAAACTTGGAAACTCCTATTTTTCCACTTAAGGATGAGTGTGTCATTTATAACCTTCCCATCACCCGCCATAATTCCCACACATGCAGTAGAAAGGTCACCATCATCTATGGACAGCTGAGCAGACTGAACAATCAAACCATATTCTTTCGCTATATTATTGAAGACTGAATTATCCGCTAAATGTAACGGCACCCCCGTCACATTTAACTATGCTACCCTCTCATATGGCAGCGTTTGACCTTCCCACATGTCTAATATCGAAAACCATTTTTTCATAATTCTTGATTTAGAAGAAATTTTGTCGCTTCTCCCGGTTCATTGAATTGTAACAGAAGCGATAACCCGCCAACGTAATGTATCTCCACCCCTTTAAAACCTTCCTCCCATAAAGATCTATCCATCTTGGTGAGAGAATTAAAATCAACTGATCTCCCGACTAGAGCTCTACCATACAAATAATGGAACGCTCTAACATCATCTGGTACATTAATAGTTTTGACTGAACATACCTTACTCCAATTCTGTTCGATTCTCTTACCTTTATCTTTAAACAAATCAACAAACGAACGACCACCATCTTGTCTGAATAAGTTAAATCCAGGACGAGATTGTTGATACTGGTTGCCCGTCTCCGAACCCCCCGTAGCAGCCGGCGTCGTGTGATTAGCATCCTTGCCCATTAAACCATTATTTTCGATCGCAAACTTTGCTATTTTGATTTTGAGGATGAACCTACCCATCTTAACACCGTTCATCCTTCGTTCCATGTCTTTCGTATCCGAAACGTTTTTGAATGTCACAAATCCAAACCTGTTCCTATCTCTGTCGAGTTTCCTTGCAATGTACGTCCCCACTACCTCCCCATAATACCCTAAGAAATCCTTCACCTCCCAAGGAGTGCAGCCAAATGGGAGGTTAGCAACGTAAAACTTCGTTACATTCCAGTCTGCCTTTTTCTCTATATTCCTGTTCTTAAGATTCCGACGATCCGGGACGTCCCTCCATTCCTCCTCCTCAAAGTCTCTCCCAGCCATGTAACCAGGGGAAAGCTGGCCTAACCCCAAAAAGCGAATGGAGTCGGGCAGGATCCAACTAGAGAGTAAAGTTTAATCTAGGCTGCAACCAATAAGCTAACCGATATAACTCCCCACGCTAGTCAGATTCATACCTTCATCGTCGAGCCTCTTGACTTTTAACGACATCTACTACAAGGACTAATAGTGTGACGTGTAAGTGAGCAATTAGGACCAAATATGAAAATTTTTAAAAACTAGGCCCAAAACCACAATATGGACATACCACATGGCCATCCATGTAATTAACTCATAAGATGATGATAATAAGAATATGAAAACGTAAAAATTATATTGAAAAGCAGACACGATAAATCGATATATTTCGGATCAAATAAAAAGTAAAATTTTCATATAAAGTGTAGGAAGGATTTTAAATCATTGGTGATACCGGTTTAATGGTTACAAATTGAGCACTGAAAAATACGCAATTAATATGGAAGTAAAAAAATTGTAAGGGCAAAAATGAAACAACATGAATTTTTATTTTTTGTGGTTTAATATAGTTTCATAGAAAACACACATGTGCGCTACTTGGAAGTAACGCATGTATAGAGGTAATGGAGATAAGGATGTTGAGGTGGATGTATGTGTACATTAGGGAAATGTTGGGAGTGACTAGTATATCAGATAAGATAAATAAGACAATGTTGAGATGGCCTGGGCATGTGAAACCCTTACTGTGCCAAACGCCAGTTATAGCAGCGGAAACCCTTACTGTAGAGAGGAAAATCAGTATAACTAGGCTCAGAGTGACTTCCGATGCGTGGATTAGACACGATATATAATTATAATTTTATAATTTGTAATTAAACAAACATTTGTCGCATCTAGTGACTTTCTACACTTCACACAAAAATAAACTCTTGTTTACATTAACCTAAATCGATAAAGGTGTGGCTCATGAAGTGCACACAAAAATCAGTTCCGGAATCGAGATCAATATGAAACTGGTTTAAACCTAACCTGAATCGGTCAAAACCTCGTTTTATTCCAATCAAACTTGGGGGTCGTTTGGCAATTCATATGCCAGCAAGTACTGAACCAGGAAGTGGTCTGATTGAATAAGAGATATGCTACCTGAATCAGATGTAGCCTCTACCAAACAAACCCTTTATCTTTTGACTTTCTTCAACCCCGTTCCAGACCAAACCGGTTTGGGATTTAAAAAAAAACCCGGTTTTGTGTATACAGGAAAACATTACCTACATATGCAAAAGGAAGTTGCTGCGTGGCACTATTCCCTATTCGACCAACCATTTTATTGTTTTATATTCGTTTTAAAATTACGGTTTCGTCCTTAATTTAAAATATAATTACGTTTTTTCCCCCACTTCAAAATAAAATTATGTTTTTGTCACTCGCTCAAAATTACGATTTTGCTCTCGGTTCAAAATTATGATTTTATCCCCAGATTACAATTACATTCTTGGCCCCAGTTCAAAATAAATTTTTGCTTTTGCCCCAAACTAAAAATGATGATTTTGCATTTTCGCCCCGTTTCAAAAATTATGATTTCGCCTTCAGTTTAAAATTATGTTTTTGCCCGGTTCAAAATAAAAGTATGCTTTTGCCCCAAACTCAAAATTACGATTTTGCCCTCAGTTCAAAATTTTGATTTTGCCCCAGTTCAAATTAAAAATATAGTTTTGTCCCCAGCTTAAAATTATGATTTTGTCCTTGGTGCAAAGTTATATTACGATTTTGTCTCTGGTTCAAATTTATAGTATTGCTATCACTTTAACTTTTGGCAAATTACGATTTTACCAAAGTCAACAAATACAAATTTGCCCTCAGTTCAAATTACAGTATTGCTATCATTTTAGTTTTTTTAGCAAAACTATAAAAGTGTTTTTTTATTAGTTGACTGGATTTAATTTTTTTCCATGTCAAGGAGCTGTCTAACACTCGCTCATTAATCCTGACAAACTACAGTTTTGCCCTGAGCTCAGAACTACGGTCTTGTCATTGTTTTAGTTTTTTTTTATAACAAAACTATAATAGTGTTTTTTAATTGATTGAGAATTATTCGGCCATCGTCGCAGGCGGGACATTAACTAGTTAAAGAACAAAAAGCCCAAATCCATCATATTTATATAGCAAGGCAGAGGCAGAAGAGACCGGAAACGGCATAAAATGAGGAAATTCGATCCGTGGCCTGTGTTCTTCAAGAGAGAATTCAACCGGAACTGGCCCTTCCTCGTCGGATTCGCCATCACCGGAACTATCATCACCAAGTTTTCCCTTGGCCTTACCGGTTTCTTTCTATCCACCTTTTTTCTATTATTATTATTTTCTGATGAAATCAGCAACGTTGGTTAAATTTACTTTCTAATTTTCGTTAACCGCAGAGGAAGATCGGAAAAACTCGGTGTTTGCTCAAAGGCACAAGCAGCGGTACAATCCTACATTCCCAATCTGTTCTGTTCTGAACTAGTTATCTCGATATGTCAATTTGTAGTTAAAGGGTTGTTCTGCAAATTATGTTGTGAAAATGAATAGTGATGATTATGCACCTTATCAAAGATTTGGCTAAGGTTGTTTGATTGGAATTATCTTGTTGTCAAAAATCACTATTTCAGTCCATTAGTTTAAAAATTGCGATTTCAGTCCCTGTGGTTTCACTTTCGTAACCATTTCAGTCCCTGTGGTTTCACTTTCGTAACCATTTCAATTCATTATTCTGTTAAGTACAGGGACTGAAATGGTTATGAGGTGGACTGAAATGGTTATGAAAGTGAAACCACAGGGACTAAAATCGCTATTTTTAAACTAATGGACTGAAATAGTGATTTTTGACAAACCACAGGGACGAAAACAATAATTAACTATAAAGCTAATTACATTACATGTTTTTGAGTTAGGGCTGCTAAACGAGTCGTGCAAGTTAGGTCGTGGGTCTGCCTGTGATACGAACCCGAAATTGTCAACACACATGAACACCAACACGACCTGTGTATTCGTGGGTTGGCATCAACACAACTCGTTTAAGCTGAAGCTTTTTTTTGTAAATAAATGCTTTAAAATTCTAGATTTACATATATTTACGTACTCTAAATTTACAAACATTTGTGTGCATAGAGGTGTGTGCCTCATGCTCCGGGAGGTTTTAAAAAAAAAATTGATTTTTCACTTGTAACCAAAAACTATTTGTTTTTTTACTTATAACATCAAAACTTTCATCTTTTGCAATTTAACCTCACAACTTTTGTACTTTCAACTTTGGTCTGCTGCACTTTTAATCTTACGCATTCTTTTTGTTTTACGTTCTGTTTGAATTTTGCGAGTTAACACGGCGCAACGTGTGTGTGGTTCAGCGTTTTTACGTCATCTTTTTTTTTCCCCGTTTGACATGTTCGTTGCAACGCGTGGGTCTTAGATCAACTTAGTTATTTTTTTCTATGTTTTACATTTCGGTCCAAGTTATTCGCATTAACACGCCGCAAGTTCGGTGTTGGTTGCCCTGCCGCGACGCGGGGGTGCTTAATTCTAGTTTTATATATTTTTCTGAAGCAGCTGTGTTTAAAGGATGTCAATTTATTTTTGAAGTTCAAAAATTTTATAATAGTAAAAAGTCAAAGACCCCAAAAAAACCCAAATACTTAAGTTATTATATAAAACGCCTTTAAAACAACTGAGTTAAACATGTCAACCGGTGAATCCACCAAGTTGACACGAATATGACTCGTTTAGTTAAACATGTTCGCAGGTTCGACCCTAAACTGACTGACACCGTTAGACTAAACCTAAACCTGGGAACTTCGTGTTAGGTTCGTGTTGTGGACTCATGTTAGAAATTCATAGCCCTATATATAATGTTTCATCTATTGGGCATGTGATATGATTTAGGTTTTGTCTAAGCTTATTCTTATCATATGTTTTTTGTGTTTTGCAGTTGAATGATTCTACGGATGGATCTTGCAGCAATAGTTCGCGTGTTGGAACATTGCTTTTTATCGCCTCCAATGGTAATAAGTTACTAATAACAATATCTAAGATGAGAGTTTGATTTTATAACATTACATTTCTTTCACTTTGAGTGAATCAATTGAGATGATTGTTTGATCGACATCCTTCGTGTGTTTGATTATAAATTTTGTGAATTTGATGGCTTTAGTCGTTTTTTGCACCCAAACTAGTTGTCTAGTTAATGTGTTGGTGGAGGTGGCAAACAATGGTCTGTAAATCGTTGGTGTAAACGGTTCAAAATGGACTTGCAAAGCCTTTATTTGTATATGATTAAAAATGTTACAATAACTACACCAAGTATATCGTTGCAATATAAGTAATTTTTTTATTTTTAAAACAGTGTAGAGCTTATATACTTTGGATGTCTTTATTAGGCATGCTTAGTATTTTGGCGTCTGGTGATTTAAAGGTTTCAAAATGGCCTTGTTTAAATTCGTTAGGGTCGAGAGGGACAAGAGTTAGAGCTCAATGATCCTTGTTTTTCCATTAGACTATTCGGTGTGGAAGGTCTGAAGGGGCTTCAAAATGGGGTGTTATCTGACATGTAGCAGCCACGTCAGCGTGCATCTCAAAAGTAGCGTGGTGCAAAAAAGGGAGGGGTGGGAAGTGACGTGATAGAGTGGTGTTATTTGACACGTGACACATATTTTATATTATTATTTTATACTTAATTACTATATAAAATCTTTTTAAGTTTAAATAAAACATTAATATTAATTGCATAAACAACATAAATTCAAATTATATAAACTTAAAATAAAAACTTAAATAAACTTGAAATAAAATTACATAAACTTTAATCATCGTCTTCATCAAGATCGTTTCGCGGAACGCTCCAAATGTGTTCAATCAAATCCGCTCGAAGGTTGTGATATGTTGTATTATGTTTAATTTCATGTAATTTCGCTTCTTTCTTGATCACTTAATTCTACGGTGTTTGGTTGAATTGTCATCTGACGAGAATAAAAAATAATTCTCAAGCTCAGATGACGATGAAGAAGATGATCATGATGAACAAAATTTTTGTTAAAAATGGGAGTGAATATGTAATTGGAAAGAGAGAAATTGATTGATTTGGTGTGTGGTTTTTAAAAAATGGGGTGAAAGATGTGATAATATATAGGTTTTTTTAATCAAACTAGCCGTTCAACGGCTAGTTTAAGCCCACTAACACTATCGTGCCACATCGTGTACCCGTTTGCCCTCAACGCTGGTGGAATTTCTCTCGCACCACACACAATGCCGTTAACAACGCCGATCACAGGATGGTTTGGTGGGCGTCAACCACGCCCCACACTGTGTGGTTAAAAAAAAGACAGAGAAAAGGAGAGATGGCTATGAACTCGAGTGCGTCATGGGGTGGATGTAGTGTGTAAAACAAGAGTTAAAGTGGAGAAGTTTGACATGTGTTTTGATTTGTATATAGAAACAACAATGCCTGGATTTAATTATCATCTTGTTTTTTTAACAGCGGATTTCTTTTAATCCTTTTGTATGTGAGACTTAACCCAAGACCTCTCACTTCCAACCCAGGTGTTTAAAGGTGTAAAATGTTACCTAGAGTATATTACAAATATTAGGCTGTCTCTCAAACACGATGTTCATGCTCTTGCCTTGCACCTCAGCTTTCGTTACCTCAAGAACCAAGATTATGATTTTACTCAAGACTTGCATAATTTTAGTTGAAATTAGTGAAATCAACAAGCTTACGGCCAAGTGGAGATTGAAATTCAACCAACTACCGTCTATTCAATGCACATATCCTCCTAAACATTTTTCCTTAGGTAACTATTCTGATAAATAATGTTTTGGGATCATATCCATCAGATTAATTATTTATAAAGAATATTAAAAAAAGTGTTTCTACCAGCACTAAACGAAAGGTTTCAACATAACCCATTTTTAATTACAGATGATGATTTAAACCTATTTATGGTTTAGACTGAAAAAGACAGGTAACATGAAAACATGTTAAACGGGTCAAGAAAGCGTTTAGACTCGACCTATACTACAAATTACCCATTTTGACCCGTTACCCAACCAGCCAACCCTTCCAACTTTTATATCATCTTGCAAAAGTTTCCTAAACAGCCCATCTTAGGCTGTTTTTTTCTATTCACATTCCTTCTCTGCTCATCAAACGCTACCTAACATATTGTTGGTAGTAGACTATGTAAATCAACCTGTGGAAAACGATAGCTACATATTGACTGAATAAATATTTTACAAAATAGTGGGTTCAAAACGCGTATCTAGTATCATACTGAACGCTTTCGCTTTGATCTCTTACTCTTCCTTGGTCCTGAATAATTCGGAACCGGCTTGGTGTTGCTGGAGGCATATGCCTCTTTCAATACCTCCTAAATGTTTGAAAATTTTCAATTAATTATTTTTTGGACAAAATATAACAAACCTATTCATTTTTCCTGTTTTCGTACATCTGAGTCATTTAATAGTTTTGAATTGGTCTTTTAGCAATTGCTACTAAAGTATCTTATGCAAAACAAAAAAAAACCCAGTTATGTATTAAAAGTTAGACAAAAAGTGTTTGAAGTTCAACCCAACCTGGCCTGTCTTGTCCGCTACTAGAAAATGATCCGTTTTAACCCAACCCCACCATCTCTAGCTTGTACGTATGGGTTGGTTTAAAGTGATGCAAAGTAGTCAAGACGGGTGAAAAAAAAGAGAGAAACAAAAAATTACCGTTGACTTTGTTTCTTCATCGGTTTCATCTTCAGAATCAGACGTAGATGCCAAAACCTGAACATCTTGGTCAGGCAGCGCCTTATTTGATCTTCTCTTCTCTTCATCTTTTAGCTGCTTAAACCTATTCATATTTCAATACCCTCTATGATAGAGCTTGATTGTTTAGAGAGAAACTAGAAATGATAGAGCTTGATTGTTTAGAGAGAAACTAGAGAGAGAAGGTTTCCAACAACAAACTAACTTCAGTTAGTTAGCTTCCCGTCCATTTTATTAACAACTTTCAATACTTTGGTTTCTTACACAAATGGTCCGTTTACTAGTATCTATTACAATTCTGACACATAACACTTCTAACAGCTTATAACTACCACAATACAACTTTTATTTATTACATTTAAGTCCCTGAACTATTATTGTCATATCAATACTCCCCTTCCCAAGATAGACCTTGTCCTCAAGGGCACATTAAAGCTCAAAATCAGGGAACCGAAGTAAAAACTCATGTCTGTTCTCCCACGTAGCTTGTAGAGCAGTTTGGCCTTCCCAATGGACTAGCACTTGAGCTACAGCTTTCTTTCCTTGCCTTATCATCCTGTGATCCAACACCTTCAATGGTTTAAAAGAGAATCTTGCAGCCTTGGGTAAAGGTGTCACCTTTGTGGGAGGACCTTGAGCAGACTTAAGCAGTGACACATGAAAGACTGGATGTAATTGTGACTCCTCAGGTAAATCCAACTTATAAGCAGCCTCTCCTATCTTTTGTATAACCAAGAATGGGCCATAATACTTTGGAGAGATTTTATTAAAGGCTGCACCTCGAAGAGAAGACTGCACATATGGTCTTAATTTCAAATAAACCCAAGCACCAGGAGCAAAGGACCTGTCTGACCTGTGCTTATCAGCCTGTTGCTTCATTCTATTCTGAGACATCTGCAAGGTTGTTCTCAATAAGGTCAGGGCTTCTTCTCTAGAACACATCTCATCATCTAGACTGGCCACAGAAGTATCTTTGTGAATGTAAGGCACATGAAGGGGTGGAGCAAAACCATAGAGAGCTTCAAAAGGAGTCTTCTTGATAGATGAATGGTAGTTGGTGTTGTACCACCATTCTGCCAATGATAACCAGTGATACCATGAATTGGCATAGTGCAAGACCATACACCTCAGATAAGTTTCCAAGCACCTGTTAACAACTTCAGTTTGGCCATCACTTTGTGGATGGTATGCAGTAGACATGGCCAGTTCAATGCCCTGCAGTCTAGTAAATTCTTGCCAAAATCTGCTTAGAAATATGGAGTCCCTGTCAGACACAATGGTAGTGGGCCACCCATGTAACTTATACACATTGTCAATAAAGGCTTGTGCAACTGAAGTAGCTGAAATAGGGTGAGTCATGCCAACGAAATGAGCATATTTTGTCAATCTGTCAACAACAACAAAAATGACATTTTTGCCCTTGGAAGTGGGTAATCCTGTAATAAAATCCATACTTATATCAGAGAAGATACAAGTAGGAATAGGGAGAGGTTGTAGTAGCCCAGGGTAGGCTGCAGTCTCATACTTAGCTTGTAAGCAGACATGACAATTTCTGATAAAATTTCTGACCCCCTTGGCTTGCCCTTTCCAATAGAATAACCCTTTTAATCTTTGTAGGGTAGCTTGAATTCCAGAATGACCTCCCATGGATGAATCATGGCAAAACTGAATAATCTCTTTCCTTAACTGAAGGTCATTGCCCACTACCAATACATTTTTTCTTTTTAAAAAAAACCCATCCCAAGTATAATGACCATCTTGCCCTTGAGCCCCACATTTTTGAATCAACTGTTGTAAGTTGATATCATGTTGCCAAGAGTTCTTAATCTTTTGAAGCAACAGTGGTTCAAAAGATGACACAGCTAATTCAAATAAAGCTGAAGAACTCTGCAGTCTAGACAAGGCATCAGCAGCTACATTTTCTATGCCTTTTTTGTATTGTATCTCAAAATCATAATGCATCAACTTCACCATCCAAGAGTGTTGTAATGGTGTAGTGATTTTCTGATCTAATAAATGTTTGAGGCTCTTTTGATCAGTTTTTATAATAAAATGACCACTGATGAGGTAATAATGCCACTGTTTGACTGCTAACAAAATGGCTAATAATTCTCTATCATAGACAGATAGTACCTGTTGCCTTGGAGATAGTGCCTTACTGATAAAAGCTAGAGGATGATGATCTTGCATTAAGACTGCTCCAATTCCCAAAGCTGAAGCATCAGTCTCTACTATAAAAGTCTTGTTTAGATCTGGTAGGGCCAACACAGGAGCTGAACTTAGAGCCTTCTTAAGTTGGTCAAAAGAATTCTGTGCAATTTCAGACCATCTAAATGCATCTTTCTTTAAAAGATCAGTAAGTGGCTTAGCCACAATCCCATAAGATTTAATGAATCTTCTGTAATACCCTGAGAGACCCAAAAATCCCCTCAGTTGTTTGACATTGCTAGGGACTGGCCATGAAACCACTGCTTCAATTTTGGAAGGGTCAGTAGCTACCCCTTCTTTGTCTATTATGTGACCCAAATATTCTACCTTTGCCCCACCAAAGCTACATTTTGAAAGTTTAGCAAACAACTGAGCCTTCCTCAGTGTTTCTAAAACTTGTTGCAAGTGTTGTACATGTTGATCAACATCTTGACTGTAAACCAAGATATCATCAAAAAATACAAGGACAAATTTTCTCAGAAATGGTTTAAAAGTGTGGTTCATCAGTGCTTGAAATGTAGCTGGTGCATTAGTCAAGCCAAAGGGCATGACTAAGAACTCAAATAAGCCCTGGTGAGTTCTAAAAGCTGTCTTATGAATGTCAGACTCAAACATTCTGATTTGATGGTAACCAGACCTCAAATCCAGCTTTGAAAAAATAGTAGCCCCACCCAATTCTTCTAACAGTTCATCTATTAAAGGAATAGGGAACCTGTTTTTGACTGTTGCATCATTGAGTTGCCTATAATCGATGCACATTCTCCAAGAGCCATCCTTCTTCTTTACTAATACCACTGGTGCAGCAAATGAACTCTTGCTGCTCCTTATCACCCCAGTATCCAACAATTCTTGGGTCATCTTTTCAATCACATCTTTTTGGATAGCTTGGTATCTATAGGATCTGAGGTTAATTGGTTTGTCCCCATTATTAAGGACAATTTGGTGATCACATGGTCTTTTAGGTGGTAATGTGGAAGGAACTTGAAACACATCATCATAATCATCCAACAACTGTTTTAACTTGTCATTTTGTATGGGTTCAGACACCTTAGACCCAAAAGTGTCATGGTTCTCATCTTGTTTAAGCTGCAAATTAAACATTTGTGACTGAATTACCCCTGACCCTCCACTAAGCAGATGGGACATCTTTTCAGTAGAACAAAGTTGGACACCATTTGTTTCTGTGCCCTTCAAGGTATAGGTCTTGTCTTGAACCACAAATTGCATAGTCATTTCTGCAAAGTTCCACACAATATCTCCCAATAAAGACAACCATTCTATTCCCAACACCATGTCATAGTTGTCTAAGGGAATGACTAACATGTCTGCCTTAAACCAATTTCCTTGCATCATCCATTTGAACCCACTACATCTTTGACCACATTCCAACTGATTTCCATTAGCTACTGTCACCTTCATCGAATTAACTGGTTGTAAGAGACATTGCAGCTTGGCTACCAACTTAAGACTGATGAAATTGTGGGTAGATCCTGAGTCTATTAGAATAAACAGCCTTCTAGTACCAATGTACCCCACAATCTTCATTGTTGAATAGGAGGTCACCCCTGTAATTGCATGTATTGAAATCTGTGGTATTTCTTCATTGACCACAGTTTCTTCCCCATCATCACCCTGCTCCTCTTCATTAATCAACTCAATACAAAACAGTTGTTTATTTTTACAATTGTGAGAGGGTGTAAACTTCTCATTACACCATAAACACTCTCCCTTCTCCCTTTTCTCCGCCATTTCTTTAGTGGTAAGCCTTCTTGTGGTTTTTACTGGTTGTGAATTAAGTGGTTTAGGTAATAGTGGTAAAGAGTTGGCATTAGTTGGTGGTTTAAAAGTACTGGTGGTAGGTTTGGTGTAAGAAGAAGTGTTGGTTTGGTTATGAAATTTCTTGTAAGAGGTGTTACCAAACAAGGTGTTGTGTATGTTCTCTTGCTGTTTTGCAACAGCATAGGCTTCCCTTAAGGTTCTTGGTTTAAAGGCTTTAACCAAGCATCTTATCTCCATTTTTAACCCACCCACAAAAAGACTAACAGCCTGATCTACTGAAAGACTTGTCTTATTAAGAAGAGCATCAAAAGCATCACAATAATCTTGAATACTACCTGTCTGCTGTAAGTTCTTCAGTTCTTCTAGAGCGTCTTCAAACAGGTTGACAGAGAATCTTGCCTCAGCAGATCTTCTATAATCATCCCAACTAATAGTGTCAATAGTTAGGTTATTGCTCCTCAAATACCCCTGGTGCCATAGTAAGGCCTTACCTTCCAAATTCACCACTGCATATCTCAATTTCATATTCTCAGGGGTATGATCAATTTCAAAGAAGTGATTACTCTTATAAATCCAGCCTTCTACATCATCACCATTAAACTTAGGAAAGTCTAGCCTTCCTAATCTTGATAACCTTTGTTCTTGAGGGCCTGTATTAGCAACCACCCCCCTATTGGCCTCCAAACTTGTGATTTTGTCTAAAACTGATTGCAGTTGCAATTGTATCTGCATGACTGCAGCCTTATTTTCTTCTGCACTGGTAGCCACCGTCTGCATGTTTTCATTAATCAATTGGGAATTTGCTTGAAGATCTTGGACAATGATCTCCATCTTCCCAATAGTCATTTGGTTTTCTTTAATCTGTTTCTCCATATCTTGTTGTCTAGTACTGGTAGACATGATTAGGGTTTGATCTGAATGAATTATTGACGATAAAGGATTGATTCAATCACGAATTGATCAAATCAAAGAATGAATTAACCACAATTGATTAATTCGGCTAAAATTGAACAAGATCAGTCAATTGAAAGAAATCAAGAACATAAATGAATGAAAGAAACGATTGAATGAATCAACAACAATTTCCAGAACCGAACGGAAAGAATTGGGCAAAAGAACACGAAAGAAAGCAACAAAAACGAAAGGAAATGATCAGGAACACACAGGAAGATGACGGTGGTTGAGCGATGGTGATGAGTGGCGGTTTCAGGAGCTCCGACGAGGGTCGGTGGCTCTGATACCAATGATAGAGCTTGATTGTTTAGAGAGAAACTAGAAATGATAGAGCTTGATTGTTTAGAGAGAAACTAGAGAGAGAAGGTTTCCAACAACAAACTAACTTCAGTTAGTTAGCTTCCCGTCCATTTTATTAACAACTTTCAATACTTTGGTTTCTTACACAAATGGTCCGTTTACTAGTATCTATTACAATTCTGACACATAACACTTCTAACAGCTTATAACTACCACAATACAACTTTTATTTATTACATTTAAGTCCCTGAACTATTATTGTCATATCACTCTAGTTACTAACTTACATATAATGCAGCCCATAAAAAATGGATGCGAATTGCATAAATCGTATCCAAATTTGGTCCAATCTCTATTTCCAGAAAAGAATTAAACTCAAAAGTAACGATTTGAGGCATGGTTGTAAAAATCCCGACTAGTCTCCGATTAGTCGCCGATTAATCACTAATCGGAAGTTCACCGATTAATGACCAATTAATCGCTAGGCGGTCAATGGCGGTCCTATTCCGGCCAAATTTTGTTAGATCCCAGTCAAATTTCGACCAAACTTTATAAATTTCTGCCAATTACTTAAAAAAATGGTTTAATGAGGGGTTAAAACATGTCTACTTTAAAAAATTACATATAAAAATGTGTGTGTATATATATAACTAAAATTTACACATAAAAATCTCAATCCGATTAATTCCGATTAATCGCTAGTCGGTACCCCACCACCCGACTAGCGCCTAGCAATTCTTACAACATTATTTTGAGGTTAACTTATTAGAATTTAGGGTCCCAAGCTTATTACATCATTATTTTGAAAGAGATTTTAGATGTTTGAGGGTTTCCGGTATCGATAACACTTTTTTTTTTGGAAGTTTAGTGGCATTTTCGGCAAAAAAAGAGAAGGCGATCGTTTTATGCAAATAATCTTGAAAACTTGTAGAAAACAAAGACTAACCGATCACCAGGCTCAGACGGTTGAGAAGATGATCGTTTTGCACGACCTGCACTTATTATTCCGCTTGCATTCTCGCTTACAACAGGCTTTGCACCTCCTAATTTCCTTAACCATACCTGTTGGGCAGTGCTCAGCACATTGTTTGTGAACCTGATAATGAAAATATTAATATAAAATATATAAACAAGGATAAGGCCTTATCATTATGATATACTTTACTTGTGGGAGGTTCAATGGGGAACACTAAAAAAACTGGGACCGACTCAAACGAACTCCGATTGGACTCATTCCAGCGGCATTGGAACCGGCTCGCCGAACCCTATAATATATATATATTTAGGGTTTATAGTTTAGATTTTACGGTTTAGCTTAGGTTTTAGGCTTATGGTTTAGCTTTCGGGTTTAAGATTTAGGGTTTAGAGATTCTAATTAGAGTTGACGAGCCAGTTTCAATGCCGCTGGAATGAGTCCAATCGGAGTTCATTAAATGAACTTCATTTGAGTCAGTTCCTCGTTTTTTTTAGTGTTCCCCATTGAACCCAACCCTACTTCACTTAACATCATTGCTACTTTTGTAAACAATCATTTTTGTTTGTTTAAACAAGTGAAAACTGACCAGTAAATTGATAACCCTGATGGGACAGATAAAGAGAAGTATCCAATCATGAGTGGAAGGAACTTGAAGACAAGAAGTGTGTTTTTCTGTGTCGGATCATCAGTCTGCCAAAAGAATTCATGTAGTAGATATAAGATATTTATTATAAAAAAAATAATAAATATAAAATATTAAGGTAAGGTTCTGACTTGTGGTGGCTTCATGATTTCCATTGATACATATTGAGAAAGAACAAGAAGTACTGGTAAAACAAGGTAGGCTGCTGTGTCATGCCAGCCTAGAGGTGGATGACCATCCTGCCAGTAAAAGATAGCATAAAATCAACACTCTTTAGTTATTTAAATATAACCAACCACTTAGTGGAATACGTAGTGATCGTATGTTGATTATATTTTGTTAGTAAACTTACACACAACATCATAGTTGTGAATTTAGAAGATTCATTACTCACAATGTGAATATATTACTTACTTTTAGAAAAAGAAAACAGTGATAAAACCTACATTTCTAGAAAAGAAAAATGAGATACTAGGTCAAACTGGCCAAGTCTGAACTCCACAAGTGATTAGAATCATTTACTTCAAAGACAAAAGGTTATGTTCACCCAATTTGATAAACTTGAGAAGCATTCTGGACCACACATTTCCCTAAGCTTTTTGTAATATACACATATGTATAGTTTAAAATTGACTATATACGTGTGGTCCAGAATGTTTCTCAAGTTTCTCAATTAGCCTAGTGCTTCTCACACGATCCTAACCCTATATTATATATATGTGTGTGTGTGTCTGTGCGCTTGTATGATGAAGGTGTTTTTATTACCACAAATGGAAAGAGCCAAGAGATTCCTGATCCACTTTGCCGAGCAGCAATGGTTGTCGGGCCTCCCAAAGAAGGAATCCAGAAAAAGCCCTCAGTCAGCAGTCCCTTAAGAATAAAAAGTTTGCAAAAATCAGACCGAATACACACAACTATGGACTTCACCTATGGTTTTGAAACAAAAAATTGTCTTTATTTATTACGTAATACAGAATGTCTCCCAAAAGACAAAATGGAGTAAATATCAATATTTTCAACTGTCTATACCTCATTTGCAACATTTGAAAGAGCTTGATACAAGCCTATCCATACTGGTATTGTGGCCAAAGTTGGTAAACATCCTGCCATTTATAAGAAGACTGCTTGTATAGATTCGTATGACTAAAAAAGAAATTAATCAGTTCAAAGTAAATAATTTTATAAAAAAATTTAATTAAGATTTTTTTCGAGGTGACACTTTCCTTAAACGATGAACAAAATCAAATGTTGCAATTTACATGAGGGTGTGATTTCTTAATAATAAAAAAATTGTATTATATTGTACGAGAACAAAAGTTGATAGAAAATTTTGATTAAACTGCAATCCTCAACCAAGAAACAAACCTGCCAAAGGATTGACCCCTGCCTGTCTATATAACCGTGATGTTTCAAGTTGTATTCTTTCCTGAAAGGATACCAAAGATTATCAAACACAGATACATACATGCATATACATAAATACATATATAAAACATCTAATGAGAAGTTGAGAACTCTTGAACAATTTCCTCAATTATGATCCACAAAACTTTTAAGTGATTTGTCATCTCATTTATATATCCATGTTTGCTCTTGAATCATGACTTTTTCTAGGGACCAGATTTCCAGATAATAACCAACTCATTAAGTTTAAAGTTTGAATTTTATTAATAAACCAATTTAGAAGAATCTGGTCCCTATCAAGTATATGACTTAAGTTCTCCAATAAATACTAACATATTTCAAGGGAAATCAAGCTATGCACAACATTTACAAAAAAAAAAAAAAATAATAAATAAAACAAAATAAACATGAATGGACATAAGAGTTTTGTTACACGATATGTTAACTTTTGCATGCATCCATCAATTTGTGCAAGTGTAACATATAAGACCGTAATCTATAAGTTTTACCTGATTTCCTGCATATCTTTGCTGAATTGCTTTGAGCTTTGGCTGCAGGTTTTGCATCGCCAGAGTGGACTCAACCTTTTAACAAGCAGATTCATCAAAAACATATATATCAGAGTGAGGAAGAATATGTACTTTGGAACATGACTAGTTATATTCATATATCATAAAGCAGTGATACAAATATCCCAACAAAATAATGCATATTTGAGAGGAAGTCACCTGTTGCTTTGTCAATGGCAAGGTTGCAAGTTTAACAATAACAGTAAGTAATATAATTGCAAATCCATAGGAATATGGCACATGAACTGCAGAGAGTCCATCCTTCAGTACCTGGTAAAGATGGTGCAAGTTGACATCAATATAATCGCGATGCAAATTAACAACTAAGCAAACAAAACATTTAGTCAAATAACTCAAATCAAGATATCATTTTCTTACTAGATAAAACTAAATCAGTCTTATATATCCTATATGATCTTTTACACAAGCAGACACGTTATTATCAAACCATTTACAACATACCAAAAAGATGCCATTTCTAAGTTCTAACCATGTGATTGTAGCTAAAATTGTGTAAAGGAGTGTTTGGATGGGCCTTTTGGAACTAATTATCTGATCATAATGACTTCATATCATAATTAACAGTTTCTAAGTTTAGACTTTAGATTAATAGATTTTGTTTCTGATTATATAGCTAGTTTCATACTGCTCTCAACAGAACTGATTATCAAATAATAAATTAAAATGCCTATAACTCTTCCTTTAACCTAATTTTACTTCTATCTTACACAGATGTCTGTCTAGTTAATTTATCATGTAATCACAGCAACAATTACCAAACATTATCTCCTATATTTATTAGAGCAGAAGGTATTATGTTCTAATCTACTAACAGCTAATTCATTAATACAAAAATATAAGATTAATATCCAAAATTCTAAACACCAATAGAAAGTCAAACAACTACGTCCATACCACTCTCGCAAAATCAATCATCAAATGACAAAATAGAAATCACCTGCCCACTCTTCCTTTAACCTATTAACCTATTTTTACTCTATCCTACAATCATCTCTATCTAAAGTAAACAACCTAACTTTTGCCCATAGTTATTAATAGCGAATAGCGACAAGGGACCTATATGCTATATTATATAGCGAATAGCGACCGCTAATTTTATAAATAGCGATACACTAGAAAAAGAACTTTGAAAATTTTTATATGTATATTACATCAAAATACCCTTGTATATATGCTATTTTACATGTATATTAAACAAAAACCTATAAATCCAGCTATTTTATAGCTATATCCAATTGCGATTTACATAAAAAAAACTGTCGCTATTTACGCTATTGGTCGCTATGACCCAAATACCGACACTTGGTCGTCTCGCTACATAGCGCGCTATAGCGGTCGCTGTAGCCGCTATTGACAACTATGCTTTTGCCCACACATATCATGCAACCACAGCTATCTGTAACAACAAACACAAAACGTCAAAACACCATCTCCTATAATCCAATTTACCACAACATATTACTCTTCAGTTTTTCTGTTGAAGTCTATCCTACAGAGGTACTAAAATTGGATCCGTGATCGATTTCTAGGTTTCGTCGTATACCTAATTAGTTACTTTTAATTATGTAAACCAATAGTTCAAACTGAACTCAAAGGTAGGGCATTTATACTCTAATCTAAATACTTAATCTCATCTAACTACTGCAACATATATCCAAACACTACATCAACAACCAAAACACAGTACAAATACACAAATTACAAACAAACTACCTTCAAAACAACTTCCATAGCATCCGATATAAAACCGAACCATCCGCCGGACTTCTGCACCGTCGTAACCGCCGATTCTCCACTACTAGTACCAGCAGCATCCACAGCAACCGCCGCATCAGCTAAAGTATACATAAAACTCTCAGCGCGGCTAGCGATTGCAGCAAAATCAACCGAAACACCGTCGAGAGACGAAACCGGAGAAAATCCGTTGAAACTGAAGTTGATTCTGGTAGATATAAGCTTCGTTCTCTGAGAAATAAGTCCGTGACGACGAGATAGTGATGGAAAAGGTGTTCCGATGAAGGTTGATGGAGATGAAATGAGAGATTTCGCCATTGATGAGGTTTTGAAGCTCTGTAAATATCTGCAATGAAATCAGTTATTCATTTGTGTGTGTGTGAAGAAGAGGGGGTGGAGAGAGTGCGTGTTGTGCGTTTTATCCGGTTTTTTTGTGTGAAGAGAAATAATATTATTATTATTATTATTATTATTATTATTATTATTATTATTATTATTATTATTATTATTATTATTATTATTATTATTATTATTATTGTGTGTGAAGTGGGATGGTTTAGGATTTTCCCACGTCAATTAAAAAAGATTGGAGAGTTTAACAATCAACCTCTTGTTTTTTTGGTTTGAAATAAAAGACTTAATGCGGGGTTAAAGAGGAATGTTAACGTACAAATAACTTAAAAAGCTGTTGACGATCATATATGGAGGATTAAAACATATAAATTTAGGTGTGTAAACGAGGGGTGTGTAGCATAATGCTAATTGAGAGCTTTCTTACGTGTACCCATTGTGACAGCTCACGAAGGGAACAAATAGTACACATGACAGCGACGTGCAACTAATTAGGTTGCAGCAGACGATGTAAATACAAAACCCATGATAGGCGAATCGTGCAGGGTACAATAAGTAAGAAAAAAAAGTGATGTAGCACCAATCAGCTATCGCCAGTCGCTGCTCCATAATCCCGACTAAGGATTGATGTTAGTCTCGACATAAGGTACACTTGGATGATGACGTGTAGCCAATCACGTTGTGCCACGCCGCATCCACCTCTGCAGACACTACTTGTCTTGTCAGAGGGGACCAAGTGGATATTCTATGAAAGCGACGTCTGACCCAAGGTCCATTAGCCCCTTATCTTCTCCTCATCTTTCGGCTATAAATACTAAACTCATCCAAAGGTTTAAGGATCCGATTCCTCTCACTCTTAACACACACTTGCTTTAATCTTCTTAAGCGATAATTATTCTCACGCTGGAGGGTGGTTATGAGAAGAACCCCCCACCTTTCCTTCTCAGAACAAGCTCATGGTTCCTTGTTTTGCAGACCACTATAAGCCCTGTTGATCAAGAAGGGACTAAGAGATTAACCCCCTGTTGAGACTACCTCTTTGTTATAACCCATGCGGATTAGAACCGGTGTTTCTTCATCGACGCCATCCCATTGCTAAAATAACTTTAATCGTTTTTCTCTTCGTATACTGAATGGGATGTGAGAGGTTTTTACAAAAAAAAAAAAAAATAGTAAAAAAAAAAACGAATAAAGAGATAAGTATAATGAATGGGATGTGAGAGGTTTTTAAAATAAGAGATAAATTTTAAAAACAATAATTTTAGTGAAATTTTAAGGTAAACAATGATGGATGGGATGTGAATGTTCTAAGCATATCTCTGATCATATCTTTATTTTGATTTTATAGATAATAATTTAGTTGTCTATTAATAATAACTAGTGGTATTTCCTGCGCTTCGCGGCAGACTTTCGGTCAGTATCGATGCAGTTCGTTACGATATCAGTACGATACCAAAACTCGTCATAGCAATCGGCACATGTTTTACATCGATTGAAGACTATAAAAACATATACCCGTACCAGTATCGACATTGTTTGGTCGGTGTCGATCTGATTCGTTCCGGTACCGTTATGGTATAACGACACTCAATACAACTCACAATACCAAAAATACTTTATTGCGAATACAGCTTTGCATTCAATGACTTTTATAGCGCCACATCGAGAAAACCATAAAAATGAATATTGTAGCGATACCGACGTTGTTTGGTCGGTATATGTTCAATTTCTGAAAATAAAAAAGAAAATCACATCTATTTGACCCATTTGAATAGAACTTTTATCGAATCGTAGAAAAAAAACATATCATGACGGTATATTCATAATTTTATAAAATGTTATATTACATTAATAAAGAAAAACAAAAAAAAAAGTAATCAACATCATTTTATAAGAAAAAAAACTAAAGCAATGTTACAGAGTATTGGTACCGATGTTCGCACGACATCAATAATTTTGAAGAAAGAATATTTAAAGTAAAAATCAAAAATCAAATCAAAATATATTTAAAGTTCAAAGTAAATAAATAATAATTTTTTATAATATTAAAATAATAAAAATATTAGAAAAATACTATATATTAATTAAAAATTAAAACTACTCTTCATAAAACTTACGTAATTATACAAACAGTATTTTAGGTATACACATGAAAACGCTAATGGTGTCCAACATCAAAAGAAAATGAAACTTTGTGACTCAAAAGTCAAAATTTACAAATATAACTATACTTAATTAATAACTTGTCTTTTTATATATAATAAAACTAGCTTATAACCCCGTGTATTACACGGGTTAAATAAATAAATTTTATATACTAATTAATAAAACAATATATCTTTAAAAACTCATTTATTGCACGGGTTGAATAAATATAATTTTATATATTAAATAATAAAAATTTATATCTATAAGAACCATATTGTACTGGTTGAATAAATGTAATTTTATATACAAATAAAAAAGTTATATCTTTAAAACCACGTGTATTACATGGGTTGAATAAATGTAATATTTTTTACTAAATAATAAAATAATACATCTTAAAAAACCCATTTATTACACGGGTTGAATAAATGTGATTTTATTTACCAAATAATAAAAAAATTACATCTTTAAAAATATGCGTATTACACGGTTTGAATAAATGTAATTTTCTGTACTAAATAAAAAATATATATATCCTTAAAAAACCCCGTGTATTGTACGAATTGAATAAATCTAACTTTATATATTAAATAATAAAAATTTATATCTTAAAACAACTCATGTATTACATGGGTCAAGTAAATGTAATTTTGTATAGTGAAAATAAAAATATTTAATATATTAATACAAAGTTTGGTTTTCGTGATAAAAATAGATTATTCTGTTGTTGCAAAATTTGTTAACGAAGTCTCAATAAATGTAACCCTTTATTTAAAACTCCGTAAATATATAAATGATAAATAATATTAGTTAATTTTATTTCAAGTTTTGTAAAATCTATTTGATAACAAACTAAACAAAACGTTCAAATATATAGTTATGATCAAATTAGATAACTAAGTTTGAATTTGAAGTAAATAGATAAATATAAAAGTAATAATTAATTGAGTTAATTACTATTTTCGTCCATGTGGTTTGTCAAAAATCACTATTTTAGTCCATTAGTTTAAAAATTGCGAATTCAGTCCCTGTGGTTTCACTTTCGTAACCATTTCTGTCCCTATGGTTTCAATTTCGTAAAAATTTCAATCCATTATTCTGTTAATTACAGGGACTGAAATGGTTACGACGTGGACTGAAATAGTTACGAAAGTGAAACCATAGAGACTGAAATCGTAATTTTTAAATTAATTAACTGAATAGTGATTTTTGACAAAGTACAGGGACGAATACAGTAATTAACTCTAATTAATTCAAATAAATAATATTATAAATAAGTAGAAGATTAAACTAAATAATAATTATCTCTAAGTTATTAAACTAAGGGGTATTGGATTTTAATAATCCCAAGTTTCACTAATTGGCCGGTAATAATCCCAACTTCAAAAATTGCCTACAACAGTCCCAACTTGTAAGATTTTGGCCACCAATGATTCTTGTCTAACTGGGTTATAACCTTGTTGGGCTGGTGACCTGCAACTTATTCCGGCGACCCGTTTTACCCCTGAAACCACCAAACGAGACCACCACCAATCATCTCCGACCTCCTGTAATCTTCTCCGCTTCTCAAAAGTTTAAAATTTCCACCATCTACGCAACTCCGGTGACCTGCAACTTATTCCGACCACCTTCTTTACCCCTGAAACCACCAAAGGAGACCACCACTTGTCATCTCCAACCTCTAGTGACCTTTTCCGCCGCTCAAAACTTCAAAAAACTAACTGGGTTATAACCCAGTTAGACAAGGATCATTGGTGGCCAAAATCTTACAAGTTGAGACTGTTGTAGGCAATTTTTGAAGTTGGGATTATTACCGGCCAATTAGTGAAACTTGGGATTATTAAAATCTAATACCCCTTAAACTAAATAATAGTTAATAGGAGAATTATCTATAATTAATTTAGAGAAATTAAACTAAAATAATAATTATCTATAAGAGATGGCTTTATATGATGACAAGTGTCCCAAAAGTGGTTTCTTTTATTATATAGTATAGATATAGATATTTCTCTTTTCATCATCTAATAATTTCTAATTAGCATTACCTTTATATTTGAATCACTTTTTTAAATAAAATAAGTACAGAATATGAAAATTTTATTGTACTAGTTAATTTGTTATTTTATTGTTGTATATTAATTTTAATATTAATATTTTCAATATAAAATATACATTAATAATAACCGGTTCTTAAATACGGTTCAACCGGTCCAAATGGTTTGACATGGAACATGTAAGAAGTCTAGTTTGATGTTTGGTCTGGTTTTAAAAGCATTGTTTGTAGGACTTGTCCATGTTTTATTTTGATACCTATATCAGGTATTCAGGTTATCTTTTATCTCTCATTTTCTATTTGGCCACGTTAGAATGTATATCATTAGCTTAATAAGAAGAAGTTATTAGATTATAATTTTAGCCTAGACTGAAAAATTAGTGGTGACGGGACACACATATATTTTTACCTATTTTTTTAGTCGATCCGTGTTATGTCCCTCCTAGAATAATACTTTGTATTTGCCACTGCTCAGAAAACGCGATCTTCAAACATCTGGTCCGTGTCATTAGGCTCATCTTGGCTTGTTTACACCGATAGTTTGAATCCCGACTCATCTCAGCTTGTTTACACCCATAGTTTGAATCCAACCCGTTTGCCTCGTTTAGTCTACTTATTGCAGCCGCCTAGATATACATGTAACATGTATGTTGAATGTGTGTTGGTCCACCTATATATATTTTTATAACCATCAATGAGACTAATTCTGGAGTTTCCAGTTGTAGCCCTAATTCTTCCGAAGGATAATGTCGTTATATATATTATTGTCCCTAATGATGGGTCGAGATTAACTCATCTTTTTTATGTGGATGATATCGTTATTTTGGGAGAGTGGTCATCAGGGGATGTGTTTAATGTGGTGCGAATCCTTAGGTGCTTCTACATTTGTTCGGGTTTAAAGATTAATCTTTTTAAATCCAACATTTATGGTATTGGGGTGGATGATGGAGAAGTGGAGTAAATGGCGTCTTTGGTTGGGTGTAAAGCGGGACTGATTCCGTTTATCTATCTTGGATTGATGGTGGGGCTAATATGAATCATATAAATAACTGGAGACCGGTATAAGAAGTTTTTGAAGCTCGTCTTTCTTTATGAAAGGGTTCGGTTCTCTCAATAGGGGATCGAATCACTCTTATTAAGTACGTTCTTGAAAGTCTCCATAATTATTATTTTTCGCTATATAAGGCGCCAGTGAAGGTCATAGAAGATTTGGAGGCGATTATGAGAAAGTTTTTATGGGGGGGGGGGGTGTTTGAGAAGGTAAAAGGATGGCTTGGGTTGCTTGGGATAGGGTAACTCAGCTGAAGAAGCTTGGGGGTCTGGGTTTAAGTAGACTAAAAATATAAATATTGCTCTTTTATCGAAGTGGGGTATGGAGGTACAAGACGGAAATGTGTACTCTTTGGAAGAAGGTGACTGCAAGTTTTCATATGACGCGTTATTTTTGGGATTTTCTTCGAGTTAGGAAAACAATGGGTGGGGTATGGTGTAAATTGTAAGATAGTGAAAGTGATCTCTATGCCTTTAGTAGTGGTTTACAGTTACGAAGTTTTATTAAGGGTGTGGTTAAGAGTGGGGAGGATATATGCTTTTGGTTAGATCCTTGGATTTATGATGAACCCTTGAAATCTAAATTCCCTAGTTTATTTAGATTGGAGGAGCAGAAAAGATGCAAGATTGCGGAATGGATTAGTCACGGTAAAGCGTCTTAGTCTAGAACTTGGGGTTGGAAAAGGAGATCAGATTCAAGTGAGTAATGTGATGAATTTGACCAGTTAAATTCTTTGATGTTTGAGGTGTCACTCTCGGCTAGTAAGGATGGGTGGAAATGGAATGGGGATGTGGTGGGTGATTATAGTGTGAAGGCGGTTAAAATGTTACTTTGTAGTGGTGGGTATCAAAGCAACAACTTCGTTTTTGAGTGGTGCAAGTGGATACCATTAAAATGTAATGTGTTTGCTTGGTGTGCCAAGCTAGATCAACTTCCTACGACCATTTCACTTAGAAGGAGGCAGATTATGTTACCCGATGTCTCGTGTTTGCTAAGTGGTTTGGGAGAAGAAACAATGGATCACTTATTTTCGCAACGATTATCTAGCAACAGGTATGCTCATGGTGTAAGTTACCAAATTTATTTGCCTTTTCTTTCAGAGATATATTAGAATTCCACTCTCTTTGTGGCTTGAATGAATCAGCATTTGTAGCACTACAAGGTATTATGATAATAGGGTGTTGGAGCTTGTGGAAAGCTAGAAATGGTTTCAGATTTTCTAACAAAAATCCGAGGAGCGAAGAGAATTCTAGTGAAGTAAAGTCGATTGGGTATTTATCATTCAAAAGTAGGTCCAAGTGTAAGGCAGTGACTTGGGGTGATTGGTGTAGATTGTGGATATGCAGTTTGTTTCAGTGCATTGGGCCACCCCGTTTTGGGGCGTGATGTGTGGTTATGAAGTTCGCCTTTAAAAAAGAAACTTCCAAAGGAAACCACCCATTGAGTAAATGTTGATTCAACTCACTCATTAAAGATTTAAAGGTAAATAAGACGGATTTTATTGGGAATCCACATAGTTCATAAGCACCATATCATATTCCTTGTCAACAATATATTAATAAAAATGCTTTAATTTATTTTTTACTAGTTGAGCCAATCACAATTGTGAGCATAACATAACAAAATTAAAAAAGAAAACAGTTATATTAATTACTTAAACAATTAGTTACTGTAACGCCCTGCGTTTTCATACTTTCTATATTTGGAAACCTTTGTTTGTAATTCTATTTTTGGAAACTTTATATTCTTGTAATCGTTCGTTCGTTGTAATCGATGAAAAACCGAGACTTGAATCATAATGAAATCCGTATTTTCGTTACATTTATGTTATATACACTTCATATATGTTCACACGTTCAAAACATCACCCATACGACACTTCATTCTTACTTCGTGCAAAAATTGCCAAACTTGCAAACTATATACTACAATTATACAAATTCAACACTTGTTTACGACAAATATACATGTTTATACTTATTTTATATTGGATTCATGATGTAATTACTTAGCACACCCTTAAATATGCTTCTAGTGCCTAAAACATCATAAAATGTGCTTAATACATGTAAAAAGGGAAGTCTAGGGGCGGAATTGTAACAAAATCAAACTTTCCAACGTAACCAAGGCCTCACAGGCCGCGACACCACCCCCTATCAGGGTCGCGCCCCGCGACGGTGTGTTTTGCGTAGAATCTTGACTAGCTTGCTGTTTGAGTGCGATTTTGATGTTTTGTTGAGTTTAAACTTGGTTTAGACTTAAATTGTCACACCCCAACCGATGGCGGAAACGTTGGAGTGAGGCACTGAGCGAAACATATTGTCCAAGAGAAATCCATAACAACTAAAATTACCGAATATTTAACGTTAAGTCCCATACCAAAACATATCCAGCATAATAATTATTACAGACCAAATATCTCAAAGACAAATAAAGGTTGTTCCGACAACTCATAAATTAAATTTTTTTTGTTTCTAGACTCTCCTACTTGATTCCCACATAGCAAGCATCCTAGCATCTCAAACACCTGTCACATAAGTTAAAATAGAGGTCAATACACATCGTGTAAAGGTGAGCATACAAGTTTAATAGTATAATAGATAGCGAAAGTCGTTTACGCATAACCAGCATGTAACATGTAGTAAAGTGAAGCTAGTAGGTTATCGACAATGAAATATGCACAGACGTGACTACGAGTTGTAGAATGCACAACACATATCACCATTGTGACACGTGAAGTAAAGCCCTTAACAACCCGTGTCCACGACAGGTGCTGAGTCCAAACTATAGTACTATCGTTGCTAAGGTGTCAGGCAACAATCACTGTGTAAACATAACATACAAGCATTCATCGAGTAACACGTATAACATGCGATAACGGTCAATGTATAAAAGTGTTTGCGTTGTGTGTCGATTGTTATTTGAATAAGTAACGTATGTAACACCCAAAAGTGCGTAAAGCAAAAAGGGTTCGAGTATACTCACAGATAGCGTTTAATAAATAAACACTGTCTTGGATTGAAGGGAGCGCTGGAAAGTTAGCCTGATTACAGAACGATAGCATAAGCGATGAACGGTGCGTTAAACGGTGGCGAGTGAACTGAATGACGATGGGCCATTCGATCGGATGACAATCCGGATGGATGGTCATTTGATCGGATGACAATCCGTACGGATGGTCATCCGAACGGATGGCCATTCGATCGAATTGTCCTTCGTTTGGGATGGATGTGTTTGTGTATGATGGCTTTGAAGTTTTCGTTGTAGCATTTTAAAATGAGAGAAGTATCTCTACTTTTCATGTCTTCCGGTCGAACGGTCATCCGGTCAGATGGCCGTTTGCTTGGATGGCGATCCGTTCCAAGTGAGACATTTCAGAGAACAAGTTCACAGCAGGATGGTCATTCGATCGGATGGCCATTCGCTGGATACTGATATGTATTGAAAATGTTGAAAAGTTCAAGTGTTTGTGATCACAAGTCGTCCGATCGGAGTGACGTTCGATCGGATGGCAATCCAATGGACGGCAGTCCGTTTGGTGACTTGCTCATTTTGAAACTTGGAAATTTTGTTAAGTTTGGAAGTTTGCGGTTTGACCGAGACGGTATGACAACGTGTTTAAACAACAGAACCTCCACCAAGCCCAAGTCGTCCGATCGGATGGGAACCACCCCGTTCGTTCAGTTAACTGTTCTTCACAGTTGTTCATGTTCAACCCGCTAAGTCGGTTATCTCGTTGATAGGAATCAGTTCTCAGACCGACACTTCGCTAGGGAAAGAGCGGAAGGCCTGAATGAGCTCCGATTATATCGGTTTTGAGTACATGAGTGTAAAAGAGTTGAAAGAAAAGTTATGAAAGCATCTTCCAATCCTTTTAAATCCTGAAAATGTTTAGATTTAGGCAAAATCATTATTTAAACATGTTGAAATCTATTAGATCTGAGTTGTTCTTGGTGGAATGAGGTCAAATCTTGAAGTTCATAAGAACCCTATGATGACATCACCCTAGAACACCTCAAACCAGTCGATTTCATGGTTAAAAGTTGAGATTTGATGGTGAAAAAGATGAAGGAGTGTGTGTAGATCATATAAGTACAAGATTTGAGGTAGAAACTTACAAGAATCACGAGAAATCGAGAGAAAATAGCCCAAAGTGCGCTAGTCGGACGAGAGAGCTGTCACATCACTGTTCATGATGTGACAGGTGCTTTTTATAGGTGTCCAAAAGAGGAAAGGCGGTGCAGTGACGGACCGGAGGGCAGTCCGATCTGATGGCCATCCGATCGGATGGTCATCCGGACGGATGACCATTCGATCGAATGGTCATTCGATCGAAGGGCTGCTGCGAGTTGGTTTTCGACGTTTCGTTTCGTGCGTTGAGCGTTGCGATGCGTTTAAGCTGGCGTCGATTAAGCGATGCGATAGGTTTAAATAATAGTCACATAAATAATATAACTAACGTTAAACTACATAAACTTGCGTTTCCAGTTCGCGATGAGATTGCATTGCGATAGAGTTGCGATTGCGTTTTCGATTAATCATAGCATGCACAAGTAACACACACATAATTAACACACATACGTAAAACAATATCCAGAACACATAATTCGAGTTGCGATTCGATGGCAATGAGATAACGATAAGTCGATTAGCGATAAACTGCGATTATTACATTTACTCCACATAATACAACTAAAGTTCATAAATTAAATAAATAGATTACAAGTCAAGGAGTACAATCAATAGTTAAGCAAGGAGTGACAGATCGCAATTAGCAATCTTTTCTTTCTTTGACTTTGACTTGGACTTGTACTTTGACTTTCAAAACACGGGTTGTTACAGCCTCCCCCACTTAGGGAATTTCGTCCCGAAATTAGGCTGTAGGCGTAACAAATAACTGCGGGTACTTCGCCTTCATGTCACTTTCGAGTTCCCAGGTGAACTCTGCGCCGCGTTTGCCTTCCCAGCGAACCTTCACAATGGGAATGCGTGAGCGCCTGAGCTTCTTGGTTTCTCGGTCCATGATCTCGACAGGCTTCTCCATGAAGTGTAATGTTTCGTCCACTTATAGATCCTCAAGTGGCACTTGTAAATTCTGCTCGGCCAGGCACTTTCTGTGGTTCGATACATGGAAATTCGGATGGACATTACTAAGTTCCTCTGGTAGTTCGAGTCTGTAGGCCACCTTCTCAATCCTTTCCAGAATTTTAAAGGGTCAAACATATCGAGGCACGAGCTTTCCTTTCTTGTCGAATCTGATCACACCCTTCCAAGGTGAAACCTTTAGGAGTACGTGATCACCAACGTCAAATTCAAGGGGCTTGCGGCGTCTATCGGCGTAACTTTTCTGACGACTCCAAGCTTTCAGCAGATTGTCTTGTATTTGGAGGATTTTGTCAGTCGTTTCTTGCAGCAGCTCAGGACCGGTTATTTGTGCATCTCCGATCTCATGCCACACAATTGGCGATCGACATTTTCTTCCGTATAGTGCCTCAAATGGTGCCATTTGAATGCTAGAATGATAACTGTTATTGTACGAGAATTTGACCAAAGGTAAGTGTGCGTCCCAATTACCACCGAAATCTATGACACAAGAGCGAAGCATGTCTTCAAGGGTACGAATCGTTCTTTCAGTCTGACCATCGTGTTAGTGCAGTAATGTCTGTCAACTTCGTCTGGTATCAAGTCTTGCATTGTTCATGGCACGAAGATCGAGAAAAATGACAAAAAGCTAATTCCGCACGAAAGAGTTAATTCCGCTTGAAAGGAACATCTAGTAATTCCGCACGGAATTAGCTAATATCGTTTGAGTATTGTAATTTCGCATGTATGGTAATTCCGCTTGAGTATGTTCAAGCGGACTTAGATGCCTATATATACCTGATCATATCGTGTCATTTGAAACGGAATTAGAACATAGATTCAGAGGCGAGGTGCTGTCCGTTTGTCATTTGAATCTGTAAAAGCTCAGAATCGGTTAATAAGAAGATAATTAGAGGAAAACAAGCTGTGTTACATCAAATTCATTGATTCCGCCTTTGTTTTTGATGTTGAACTCTTCATATTGACTCGTTAGGGTCACACGACGATCCAACAAGTGGTAACAGAGCTCAGGACGAGGAGTTCATACCAATTCAGCTTGATCTCATCGGATTCTTTCACTTCTACTCTTTCTTTTCTGATTTGAACGAAATTTAACGGTTGAAATGGCTTAAAACTCACATATATCAAGCAAAACATAGTTTTAACTAATCCGTGAAAGATTTAGACCTTAATTCGAACAAATTTTGATAAAAACTGCTAATTCCGCTTGAAAATCTATTCGAATATGCTGATGTCATCATAATTTCATTTGAACTGGATCACTAATTCCACACGGAATTAGCTACATTGACTTAATTTCGCTTGAAAAGTGCTATTGATTTCACACGGGATTTAATTTCGTTTGAAACATTCAAACGGAATTACTGATTCCGCTTCAAAGAACTTAATTCCGTTTCAATTGGGATAATTTCGTTTGAAATTGACCTAATTCCGCACGGAATTAAAATCCGCTTGGTAATTTCGTTTGAGATCATCTAATTTCGCGTGAACAAGTGATTTCGTTTGAAGGGTGTTAATTCCGTTTGAAGTTGATTGTGCAGGTTAATCTCGCTTGAAGGTTGATTTCACATGAACTGATTCTGTTTGAAGGTTGCTATTTCATGTGAAAGTGTCAATTCACGACAAATCAGAGTGTTTTAAAATTTGGTCAAAATGTTTGATGAAAAGGAAAATGTTAAGTTTGGAAGAATAAATGAGTGGTTTGATATGTATTGGGATCACAGGAAAGAAGATGAGAAAAAGGATGCTTGGATTAAAAGATCTGAATATTTTTTGTGTAGGAAATATGAAAAGTTTAATGAGTTGGAAAAGAGGTATAATGAATTACTTGACAATTTGAAAAGATATGGGATAAAGATGTCAGATGCTGAAAAGATATCTAAATTTGCAGATGCATTACCTTCAGAGTGGGATGAGTTTTTGGATAAACTGAAAAAGGATTCTAGATTCTCAAAATTTAATCCAAATGATTTCATTAGAGAGCTTAGAACACACAATTGTGAAACTGAGAAGAAAAAGAAAGAGTTGATAAAAGAATTAGAAAATAATTCAGAAAATATAAGTTTGAATGTGATTCTTGAAATAATCAAAAGAATTAGAAAAGGTCTTAGCGCAAGAAATAAATGAAATATGATTTCAAGAGAGGTTGTTTTTTGGATGAAAATTTGAATCATGTTGATATGGTTAAATTTTTTTGTGCAGAAACAGACAAGACGGAGACAGAGGGAATGTCAAAGAATGAAGAATCCAAGAAGGATGAAACTTCAAAATGTGAAGTTGTGTGCTCAAAGTGTGAAAAATCTGAAGCAGACAATGTTAAACTCTTGAAGGAGGTGGAGAGTTTGACATTGGAAATCAAATAAAAAGATTTTCAAAATCAAATAAAAATTTTAGAAAATGAAAAATTTCTTTTTGGTAAAAATAATCTTGAAAAGCAAATAGCAATAAATTCTCATCTTGAGAATATTATTCGACTTGAAAAAGAAGTTGAATGTGCTAAAAATAAAATTGATGATTTAGAGAAGAAATTGAAAAGTTTTGAGACTTCGTCTTCAATACTGGATCATATATGTCCAAAACCGATCAATGCAGTTCCAATAAGTGACAATGTCACAAATTTTGACAAAGTCAAAATTGAAGATTGTGATGATAAAACTGATGATGAAAATGAGAAAAATGAGAAAAGAAAAATATTTTTGGAATCAAAAGAAAAATTTAAAAACACTGTTTTACAATCTACTGAAATAGGTGAATGCTCAAAGCAAAAACCTGTTAAGAAGATTGTAGAACAAAAACAAAATGTTAAAAATTCAGAAAATGTTCAAAACAAAAATAAAAGCTCATCAGTTCAATCATCCAATCATTATGAAAAAACACAAAAATTGAAAAATCAAAACTCACAAAAAGTTGGTAATAAGTGGTGCAGGTTTGACCACAGTTCTCAAATGCCAAATCAAGGATACAAGAAAGGACATGATTACCACAAGGCAATTCAATGTTATGATTTAGGTGTATGGTATGAAAATGGTGTATGGTATGAAAACAGAGTGTGTTACAACTGTGGTTCTCAAGGACACATTGTTGTTAACTGCCAAAGTCAGAGATTTGAGACAAGAAGATGCTATGAATGTCAAAACAGAGGTCATATTGCAAGAGATTGCCCAATGATATCTAAGCAAAAATCGAGGGCTGAATCTCAGAAAATGGTGAAGAACTCAGTCAAAATCGAGGAAAAGCCCAAAAGAGAGAAAGTAATGAAACAAAAGGTGAAATTATCAAAAGGGCAGAAAGACAGATTGAGAAAGAAAAGGAAGAAAGTAAGAGAGTATCTCGAAAATATTTTGTCCTCGGGTACACCTGTTGGGACTAATAAGATTTCTGATGAATTGTTTCAATCGACTGCAAAGTCAAGTAAAACGAATTCATTAGATACAAATCTGAGAAAAAAAGGGTTGATAAAGAAAGAAAAGTTAACTAATCAAATCATTGAAAAATCAAAGAAAGTTAATTTTTCAGACAAAGCTTTTATCAAAGTTTTTAAGTATAACAAAGATTGTGAAAAATCATGCACATCACAAGTTGATAAATTTGGAAAGGTTAAACATTGTAAGGATTGGGTTCCAATAGAGAATGGCGATGAATTTGTTTCTGAGAAAACAAAAGAGCCATCTTCTAGCAATGAATTTGTTTCTACGGAAGCAAAAGAGCTATCTCCTGGCAATGATTCTGATTCATCAAAGTCAGAGGAGCCACGATCAGGCAATGAATCTAACTCGACAAAGTCAGAGGAGCCAAGTTTTGAGGTAAAAATTGTCAAACCCAAGAATGGTCAGGCTTGGGTAGATCTTTTCAAATAAAAACCCTGACTTGCCGGAGTTCCCAAGTTGGTAATCGTGGAGCATGAATCGGCATCTTTCTTGAGAAATTCACGAAAGTGATTTCGACCTACAAGTGGTTGATGAAAGGTTTTAACATACAAGTGGTAAATCAGGGACATTAAGCTGTATCTGATTTTCTACAAGTGGTGTTTGATGTTTGAATTTTAATTGTTATATGTTTTTAAAGGTTGGAAATGAACAATGTGATGAACGAATCCCCTAACCTACAAGTGGTTTTATGAAATCAACAAAACTAATTTTCCGGAAAAACCATTTTGATTAAAACAAACTTAAGTGTTTTGAAATCATAATGGGAAAATAGTTTGTTGTCAGGGGGAGTTCTTATTGTTTAAGCCAAGAGAATGGAGAATTGAAGCAATTCTCATCATGTTGTCACTTTACCTTGTACAGTTTGTTTTCAAATTTTCCCAAAAAATCAAAATTGAGACATATTTTGATTTTAGGGGGAGAAAAATTTAAAAAAAATATTTGAAAATTTGAAAATGCCAAAAACATTGAAAAAGCAAAAATGAGTTTTGTTGTGAATAAGAGGAAATGATAGTAAATCAGTGGACTATCACAGCATGCTAAAGAAATGAAATGTCAAATGTGATAAACGGTTTCACTAAGGATGTCACGATAGGCTCAGCTAGACTAGTAGATTTGCGATAACGATACTAGTTCTAGTGGGAAACATGGTTGAAAGCATAGTACTTAGTTTTGTCCTTCGTGATTGTGTACCTACTCAGTAATCGCTGAATGCTAAAAGAGCATAAAAACCGGTTAAGTCTGTGAACTTTCACAACTTGCTGAAAAAGTCGTTGTGATTGTGCATTTCATTTTGCAAAGATTTAAACTTGTTTTATTTCTTTATTTTGTTTAAGCATTGGACATCCTCTGCGTATCCGTGAGTATCGACCTGGATGTTATTGCCTAAACGTTCTGCTTTATTTTCTTTGGTGTTTCGTTTAAGCTTTGGATCACCTCTGTGTATACGGAAGTATCGACCTGGTGGTTAAAGCCTAAACAACTTCAACTTATTTTATTTTCTTATTTTGTTTAAACATTGGACTTTCTCTGCGTATCGAAAGATCGACCTGATTATTAATGTTTAAACATTCTGAGTTATTTTCGCACATATCACAGTTGATGAAAGTTTAAAGGCATTACATGAGTTAGTGTATTGCATGATGAGAGGATATGCTGAGATCGTGGGGTCCATAAGAATTTAGTGCAAAATTAATATACCTTAACGTATCAGTAAGCATTTCGAAAGTTTTTAGATTGAGTTTAAGAGGACAACTATATCGTCAATCTATGTGATTCGTTTAGAACTTAAAATGTTTAAAGCTTAATGGTGCTAGTGATTTGTCTCATAAACTGATATGATCCTCTTACACAAACTCACAAAAATATTGTTTGTATATATTTCTTTACTGCATTTCCATGAAAATCAAAAATCCAAAAAAAATTTGTTTTAGTTTTAAACTTTGAAAAATACAAAAAGATTTTCGACAACTGATGTTGGAAAGCGGATTTTCAAAATTTCAAGTGCTAAACATGATGAACTATATTGGGTTGGGAGAGTTTGTTGAAAAACTTTGAATGTCATATACAAATGTTTTGAAAGATTGTATGTTTAGTTAATCAAGGTCATTCATTTGAACTTGATATAACTATAACAGATCGATGAATGAATGATTTTTACTAGTAAGTTTTATTTTAACTGTCATAAATTTTTGAATCTTACATTAAGGTAGAAGATGTGCAGGTTAGTTGAGATAGAACAGCTTAAAGGGGAGTTAACAAGCAAAGAAAGAACTTCATGGCAAAGACAGTGTAAAGTTTGAACCAGAAAATAAATTCCAGCATATTGAAAGGGGGAGTTTACATTCTGGATCATCAATCAAATTGAAGTCTGAAAAATGAGACAGATAAAGATTAAAGGTGCTTTACAGTGTTAGACATTTTGGTTGAGTGCAAAGACTGATGAAGACTGAAGATTTTGAAGACTCGACACTGCAGACTTCGTCGACATCCAAGGGGGAGTCTGTTAGTGCAGTAATGTCTGTCAACTTCGTCTGGTATCAAGTCTTGCATTGTTCATGGCACGAAGATCGAGAAAAATGACAAAAAGCTAATTTCGCACGAAAGAGTTAATTCCGCTTGAAAGGAACATCTAGTAATTATGCACGGAATTAGCTAATATCGTTTGAGTATTGTAATTTCGCATGTATGGTAATTCCGCTTGAGTATGTTCAAGCGGAATTAGATGCCTATATATACCTGATCATATCGTGTCATTTGAAATGGAATTAGAACATAGATTCAGAGGCGAGGTGCTGTCCGTTTGTCATTTGAATCTGTAAAAGCTCAGAATCGGTTAATAAGAAGATAATTAGAGGAAAACAAGCTGTGTTACATCAAATTCATTGATTCCGCCTTTGTTTTTGATGTTGAACTCTTCATATTGACTCGTTAGGGTCACACGATGATCCAACACATCGGTTTGGGGATGGAAAGCGGTACTTAGATTTAGAGTAGTACCGAGAGCAGATTGAAATGTTTCCCAAAGACGCGAGGTAAACCGACCATCGCGGTCAGAGATGATATCACGAGGCGTCCCGTGTCGACAAATGATTTCGTCGGTGTAGATCTGCGCTAATCGTTCTACCTTGTAGTCTTCTCGTATCGGCAAAAAATGAGCAGATTTTGTCAAACGGTCAATGATAACCCAGATGCTATCATGACCTGAAGGTGTACGCGGGAGTTTCGTTATAAAGTCCATGGCTATGCTCTCCCATTTCCACATCGGGATCTCGGGTTGCACAAGCAAGCCAGAGGGTCTTTGTTGTTCGGCCTTGACTTTCGAACAAGTCAGGCACTTCGAAACATAGATTGCGATATCCTTTTTCATTCCAGGCCACCAGTACCGTAGACGAAGGTCATGGTACATCTTGTCGGCACCAGGATGAATAGAGTATCGAGACTTGTGTGCTTCAGTCAACAATATATCTCGAAGGTTATTGCGACTTGGAATCCAGATGCGATCTAGATAGTAATAGATACCGTTCAATTTAGTGACAAATTGCGATCCAGCACCACACTTTTTCATTTCCTCTCGCATGGTATCTTCAACGAAGCAGGCGTGCTGAGCATTGCGAATCAAGGCTTCGAGGTCGTGTTGGGCGTGAATGTTACGAACGCTATGCAAATAGCTTCGTCTGCCTAGAGCATCGGCCACAACATTTTCTTTGCCAGGGTGATAACGAATCTCACAGTCGTAATCGTTAAGAAGTTCAACCCATCGGCGTTGGCGCATATTCAGTTCCTTTTGGTTGAGGATGTGTTGTAGGTGATGTGCTAAAAGTAGTTTAATAAAAACAACTAAAATTAACCTAAATCTAGACTCGAAGTAATACTCTAGACTCTCTAAACTCGACTAAACTACTAACCGGCAAGTGAACCGATCGACTCTAGTAAAGCTAAGTAAGTCCGGATATCGAACCCACGAAACTCTAATTAATTACGCTAATTACTTAATCTAGACTGACTCTGACATAAACTTAACTATTTTTATTTTTTTTTGGGGGGGGGGGGGGGGGTGTTTCTAAAAATCCTAAGAAAATGTAATTAAAACTAAATTAATTAACTAAACTAATTAACGAATTACTGTGAACTTCTTTCAGATGACGAAAGCACTACCTAGACAGGAATCCTGATTGCTTTTAGTTAAGATTATATTTGGAAGTTGTATACTATGGAACCGGGATCTTAATATACTCACCTCTCGGGAAATCTAAGGACCCCTAACCCTTCTCAAGAGCGCGCTATGATCCCCTAAAGGTTGTTAAATTACCGGTTATGAGACTCCTTTACAAGATATCAAATGGATTTATAAAAGTATCCTACAAGGCTCACTCCCTTACGAGATATAAACCTAGGATAGACTTGTTTTCTCAGTTAGACTTGCTAGACAGCAGCCAAAAGGTTTACTTCCTAAGAAGGACCCACCTTACGGTTTAATCACTTAGACCTAGTAATAATCTCGCACCTTACAGCTATTGATGATTAGTAGAACACTTGATTTTATAAGTTTACCAATTATTACTTCTAAGGGTAGTTACATAATTTCACCTTAAAGAGTTCAAGATTTATTATGTGATATGGACACTCACCTAAATCTAAAACTCTAGCATGACTCTATTATGTGATAAAGACCGTCCCCAAGAATCATACGAAGTAACAATCAATATTCAAATACTATCAAGCATGCAAACACATCTAACCGATAGAACAAATCGTTTACAATTCATAAATAACCATAGTTTCCATAAATCCGAAATATAATCAAAACAATAGCAATAAATCATCCATGTCTAGGTAGTTAAAACAATTTAGCCAAGAAACATAATCTTAAATACAATCAAACAAGGTTTAGAACAAGAATTCATCGACAACGAACGGAAAAATAGAAAACTAAAGAAATCGAGTAGAAAAACCCGTTTATTCCTTGCTATCCAAGCTTCCCGCTCGATCCCGTAAATTCCGTAGCCTTGAATTGCTTGCAAAAGACTTCACAATTTTCCCAACTAATACTGATCTTCGTGCCTCTAATGTTTCGGCTTCTCTGATGATGATCGCCTCCAGCCGTATATTGTTAATATATTCGAACCCCAATTATAATAGCCGCCCTATCTTTTGTACTTGAGTCCCAAGTATGATTTTTGCATG
This sequence comes from Helianthus tuberosus, assembly GCA_030545235.1. NCBI lineage: Eukaryota > Viridiplantae > Streptophyta > Magnoliopsida > Asterales > Asteraceae > Helianthus > Helianthus tuberosus. The sequence goes on from CM060411.1 coordinate 94,130,341, forward strand.
GGCCAGCCGATCTCTGATTTTTATATTCTTGTTGTATATCTCATAAAAATATAAAATCCATTCTGAAATCTCATACCAACTTCTTGAATGGGCCCAATACAAAAAAATAAATAGTAGTAAACAAACTCCTAAAACTCGGTCAACGTTTTCTTTGTGGTCAACAGGGAATTAAGCTTCCTTGTTTTGTTGTGAGAATTAATTAACTTTCAACATGATGTTACTTCTGGTCCCTCACTTTTAATACCATATCACAATGAATTTTCAACTTTCATGTATTGCCATTTAGGTCCCTTCTAGCTTATAGAGATAGTGGGCTCGTCCCAATCACGGAAAATGACTGCAATTATCATTCGGTCTTTGGCATTCTACTCTGCTCAACTGGATGGTTGTTTCTTTATTACTCTTTTTCGCTCCATTTGCACCAGGACCTAGCCAAATACAAAATAATATAATATAATACTAAAACTAAATAAAAACAAATAAAACTTATACAAAAATTATACACTTTACACGGGACAAATATGTGTATTTTACCCCACATTAGTAGGCTCTTTTGGTCGGTGAAGACCGTACACTTGGTACCGTAAAGGTAGTGTCGCCATATCTTCAATGCAAAAACAACTGCGCCTAGCTCGAGGTCGTGGGTTGTATAGTTCTTCTCGTGGATCTTGAGCTAACGAGACGAGACGCGTAGGCGACAACCTTGTCCCGTTGCATGAGAACACAACCAAGACCAAGGTTCGAGGTATTGCAGTAGACAACAAAGTCATCATTTCCGTTGGGTAGAGCGAGAACGGGTGCATTGCAGATCATATGCTTGAGATTTTGAAAGGCAGTCTCTTGTTCAGTTCCCCAAACCAAAGGCTTGTCTTTATGAGTCAAAGAAGTAAGCGGAACGACGATTTTCGAAAAGTCAGCGATGAATCGACGGTAATAGCCCACCAATCTGAGGAACGAACGAACTTCGGATGGTGATTTTGGAGTAACCCAACTCTTAACAGCTTCGATCTTCGCGGGGTCGACGTGTATACCTTGGCTATTAACGATGTGACCGAGGAATTGAACATCCTCTAGCCAAAATTCACACTTGGAGAACTTGGCGTAGAGTCGATTCCCCTGGAGTAGTTCGAGAACCAAACGTAGATGTTACGCATGTTCGGCTTTCGACTTCGAATAGATAAGGATGTCGTCGATGAATACGATGACGAAACGGTCAAGAAACGGTTTATACACGCGATTCATCAAATCCATGAAAACCGCGGGTGCATTGGTTAAACCAAAGGGCATTACGACGAATTCATAATGGCCGTATCGGGTGCGAAAAGAGGTTTTCGGTATATCTTCCTCCTGGATTCGTAACTGGTGATAGCCTGAGCGTAAATCAATATTCGAGAAACATGTAACACCTTGTAATTGATCAAACAAATCGTTGATTCGAGGCAGGGGATAGCGATTCTTGATAGTCAGCTTATTCAACTCCCTATAGTCGATGCACATCCGGAACGTCCCGTCCTTCTTTTTGACCAAAAAAAACTGGTGCGCCCCAAGGAGAGGTGCTAGGGCGAATGAAGCCTTTGTCAACCAATTCCAGGAGTTGACTCGAGAGTTCGCGCATTTCAGAAGGAGCGAGGCGATAGGGAGCTTTAGCGACAGGATTTGCTCCAGGAATGAGATCAATACGAAAGTCGATATCACGAGAGGGCGGTAAACCAGGTAAATCATCAGGAAAGACACGAGGAAAATCATAAACCACAGGCACCTTATCTATTACCTTCTCCTTCTTTTCCTTCTCCGCTACTACGATGTGTGCCAAGAAATCTTTATATTCCTTTCGGAGATACTTGCTCGCTTGGATACACGACATGAGTTTGAGATTCTTCGATGCGACTTCACCATAAACACAAAGTTGATCACCATTAGCGAGCGAGAAACGAATCATTTTATATAAGCAAACAACTTTAGCACGATTTTCGCGAAGAAAATCCATGCCTACTATGATGTCAAAACTACCAAGCTGCATCGGAATAAGGTCGATAGGTAAGACGTGATTGTTGAGTTCAAGCGTACAATCACGTAGAACGGAGTTAACAGTGACGGTTCTTCCAGTGGCAACTTCAACGTTGAACGTCATAGGGAGATGGGCGCGTCTACGCTTTAGGAGTTTCTCGAATTCAAATGATACAAAACAGTTATCTGCTCTAGTATCAAATAAACACGAAGCATATATACCATTCAAAAGAAACTTACCACTAACCACATTGTTGTCTGCTTGAGCCTGGTGGGTGTTGATGTTGAAAGCACGCCCGCGGACTACTGGCTGCTGCTGTTGGGGCTGCTGCTGTTGATGTTGCGGCTGCTGCTGGGGTTCTTGCTTCACCACACTGTTGGGGCACATGTTTGCAAAGTGGTTGGGATCTCCACACGCAAAGCAGGCTCTTGCATGAGCTGCGGGGGCAGGAGCTGCTTGTTAGCCCTGGGGAGCAGGAAGGAGAGCTTGTGGTGCAGGGGCTTGACCTTGAGCTTGAACTGGGGCTTGGCGAGGACCAGTACGACAATTCGCCGTAAAGCGGCCGTACATGTTGCAGTTAACACAAAACCTGCAAGCAATCCCCACGGGATGATGATAGGTACAGGTAGGGTAGGTCGGGTGTGGACCAGTATATGCACGCTTGGCCAGCGGTGCATTAGTCACCGGTGCCGCTACTTGGCGGTTTTGAGGTTGCGGTTGAGCAGAGTGGAGCGGCGGCTGTGACAGCGCAATTCTTGCTGCTGCTGTTGTTGTTGTTCTTTCTCTTTCGGCGGGAGGACTTTGAAGCTTGCGGAGCGGCGGCGGTTTCATCGGTGGGAGCAGCGGTACCTTGATGAAGGCCCTTCGGAGTATTCTTGAAGTACCCAGCGAGAACTCGCTTGTCGTTTATCTCAGCAGCGAGTAGGTAGGTCTCTCTATTGTTGTTATCTTTGCGGCTTGCATGAAGTCAGCAACACAATCCGGTAAAGCACGGATATACTTCTTGATCGTCATTTCAGGTGTTGCCACCTGGCTTGGATAAATGATACTCGGCTGCTTAAAGCGGGCAGTTAGACCAGCGTTGTCGCCACCCTCTTGCTTGATGTGCCAGAACTCGTCCTCCAGCTTCTGAAGCTCGTGGGGAGGGCATAACTCCTTCATCATGATATCCTTCAACTCATCCCACGTAAGCCCATAGGCTGCATCATTCCCACGCTTGTTTCTTTCTACAGTCCACCAGTCCAGAGCCCTGGACTGGAAAATGCCTGTGGCGTTAACAGTGCGTAGGTCTTCAGGACAGCCGCTTTGGCGTAGGGTGACTTCAATTGAATCGAACCATTGAAACATGGCAGCAGGCCCGTCCTCTTTAGTGAATTCTTTGGGTCCGCATGCCTTAAACTGCTTGAAGCTAAAAGTACCCTTAGGCGAGTCAGTCCTTGATTCCTCAGAGGACTTGCTGGTATTCTCGTGAAGCTCACTGACGATTTGCGGGATAACTTTCGCCATTTGCTTAGCGACGAGGGCAGCAATTCGTTTGTCCTCATGGTTTCTTCGGGCAGCACGAGTGTGGCGTGATCCAATTGACGACATTGTCTGCAACAGACATCGCCAAAGGACTCAGACACTATTTAATCAAATCTCACCTCACACGCACTACTACTAAATAAAGCTCAGTAACACATCTAATCACATAATCACGTAGGCACATAATCCACAGAGGCACGTAAACACGTAGGCACATAAGCACGTATACACATAAGCACACACAGCTCGTTGTAACCATACATTATACTATATTCTGCACGTATTCACCTACATATATTGCACGTATTCACCTATCTTTCAAAGTTGCGTAAGCGATCGAGAGTAGCGATTGCGAGTAGCGAGTAACACACCGAGTAGCATAGCGAGTAGTATAGCATAAGCGAGTAACATAGCATGCGATCATTTATAGAGTAGCAACGATTTGTTAGCGTGTTGAGGTAGATGTGCAGTGCGAGTTGTGTGTGTTAGTCAAAGCGAAAAGCGTGTAAATCACTAAAAATCGAAACACATAAACATATAAAACCACATGAAACACATAAAACTCTACATAAAAGCGATAAATCATAGAGTCATCGGCGGCGAAATCCAGAATCGAAACATATAAAATCGAAAAGAGATTGTCACGGCTGATAGACGTCGACTACCCAAAGTGATTCGACTATTCTCAAGGGCTTAGAGTACACGTTTTGGCCTAATAGACTGTGCTCTATCATCGGAATGCGGTGAATGGCACGCATCCTTTCGGTTATTTACGCAACTCGAGTCATTGGAATCCATCGAGACTTTGGTGAGAGTTTTGTAAAACCAAAATAAGGAGCGGAACAAGTCATCAAGGTTCGGGTTTCACCCCTAACTTAACGACTACGTTCCTATTTGTGTGATAGAATCACGAGATAGGGAGGAAAACCTGCGTCAAAGTATGGGTTTCACTCTTGATTCAACGCAAATTCTCGTGTTTATAGTAAAAATTGCGCGTCGAACAAGCGATCCAATCGAGATTTTGCGGTTTTCACACCTAGTCTCGATCTAATCACTCGTTCATTTCAGAAAATAATGTGCGATGTGCTAGCATTCCATTCCTAAGGCCATATCGTGCGGTGTTCGTGCGAGAATAAGTTCGAGAGAGCTTAACAGTAATAGGCTCGTGCAAAACCCCTACTGGGTTCGCACAAGGCGGTCTGTTGGTGATTGGACTATAGACTAGGTCGTTTCTAAGACATCGACCCGGACTAGGTCGAGTCTTGCCTAATTCCCTATAGTTATGGCTCTGATACTAATCTGTCACACCCCAATCGATGGCGGAAACATCGGGGTGAGGCACTGAGCGAAACAGATTGTCCAAGAGAAATCCATAACAACTAAAATTACCGAATATTTAACGTTAAGTCCCATACCAAAACATATCCACCATAATAATTATTACAGACCAAATATCTCAAAGACAAATAAAGGCTGTTCCGACAACTCATAAATTAAATTATTTTTGTTTCTAGACTCTCTTACTTGATTCCCACATAGCAAGCATCCTAGCATCTCAAACACCTGTCACATAAGTTAAAATAGAGGTCAATACACATCGTGTAAAGGTGAGCATACAAGTTTAAGCGATGAACGGTGCGTTAAACGATGGCGAGTGAACTGAATGACGAAGGGCCATTCGATCGGATGACAATCCGTACGGATGGTTATCCGGACGGATGGCCATTCGGTCGGATTGTCCTTCGTTTGGGATGGATGTGTTTATGTATGATGACTTTGAAGTTTTAGTTGTAGCATTTTAAAATGAGAGAAGTATCTCTACTTTTCAGGTCGTCCGGTCGAACGGTCGTCCGGCCGGATGGCCGTTTGCTCGGATGGCGATCCGTTCCAAGTGAGACATTTCAGAGAACAAGTTCACAGCAGGATGGTCATTCGATCGGATGGTTATCCGATCGGATGGCCATTCGTTGGATACTGATATGTATTGAAAATGCTGATAAGTTCAAGTGTTTGTGATCACAAGTCGTCCGATCGGATTGTCGTTCGATCGGATGGCAATCCGATCGGACGGCAGTCCGTTTGGTGATTTGCTCGTTTTGAAACTTGGAAATTTTGATAAATTTAGAAGTTTGCGGTTTGACCGAGACGGTGTGATAACGTGTTTAAACAACAAAACCTCCACCAAGCCCAAGTCGTCCGATCGAATGGGAATCACCCCGTTCGATCAGTTAACTGTTCTTGACGGTTGTTCGTGTTCAACCCACTAAGTCGGTTATCTCGTTGATAGGAATCAGTTCTCAGACCGACACTTCGCTAGGGAAAAATTGGAAGGCCTGAATGAGCTCCGATTCTATCGGTTTTGAGTACATGAGTGTAAAAGAGTTGAAAGAAAAGTTATGAAAGCATCTTCCAATCCTTTTAAATCCTGAAAATGTTTAGATTTAGGCGAAATCATTGTTTAAACATGTTGAAATCTATTAGATCTGAGTTGTTCTTGGTGGAATGAGGTCAAATCTTGAAGTTCATAAGAACCCCATGATGACATCACCCTAGAACACCTCAAACCAGCCGATTTCATGGTTAAAAGTTGAGATTTGATGGTGAAAAAGATGAAGGAGTGTGTGTAGATCATAGAAGTACAAGATTTGAGGTAGAAACTTAAAAGAATCACGAGAAATCGAGAGAAAATAGCCAAAAGTGCGCTGGTTGGACGAGAGAGCTGTCACATCACTGTTCATGATGTGACAGGTGCTATTTATAGGTGTCCAAAAGAGGAAAGGCGGTGTAGTGACGGATCGGAGGGCAGTCCGATCGGATGGCCATCCGATCGGATGGTCATCAGGACTGATGACCATTCGATCGAAGGGCTGCTGCGAGTTGGTTTTTGACATTTCATTTCATGCGTTGAGCGTTGCGATGCGTTTAAGCGGGTGTCGATTAAGCGATGCGATAGGTTTAAATAATAGTTACACAAATAATATAACTAACGTAAACTACATAAACTTACGTTTCCAGTTCGCGATGAGATTGCGTTGCGACAGAGTTGCGATTGGGTTTTCGATTAATCACCACAAAACAAATAATACCATGCACAAGTAACACACACATAATTAGCATCCAGAACACATAATTCGAGTTGCGATTCGATGGCGATGAGACAGCGATAAGTCGATTAGCGATAAACTACGATTATTACATTTACTCCACATAATACAACTAAAGTTCATAAATTAAAGAAATAGATTACAAGTCAAGGAGTACAATCAATAGTTAAGCAAGGAGTGACATATCACAATTAGCAATCTTTTATTCCTTTGACTTTGACTTGTACTTTGACTTTCAAAACGCGGGTTGTTACATAAATGCTCATAACCAACAACCCTAATCACTTCCCTATAAAATCCCACTCTTCTCCACACTTCATAAACTATACAAACTCTAAAAATAACTCAAAAATCACCCTCTAAACTGCTGTGAATCAGAAGTGAAGATAGATTCATCACAAGTTCTTCAAGTGAGCATAACTCACTCAATACTTGGTCTTTTTCATCCATTATTTTTCCCACTTGCTTGGTTTGACCTTAGGAACATTTCCATAGGGTTTCCATGGAAAACCAAGCCCTGGAATGTCACCAAAAAGGCTCCAAAGTGGACTGTTTGTTTCTGTTTTCATTTAAACTTGTTAATCTTTGTTGAACTTGAGTCTAACTCATCTCAAACCTATGTCCTAATGCTCATAATCAATTGAATGGTTAGTTGGGCTTAAAAACAAGGCTGAGAAATGTTAAATCAGAGGTTAAAACCTCACAAACATTCTGTTTTAGTTAGGGTTTTACCCACAAGAAGTGTTCAAGCTTGAATCTTGATGTATGTGTGATTGTTAGACTAGCTTGGGCTATCTTTCATAAAAATCCACTCACTTCTTGATGTTTTCCATAGATTAGACATTTATATCTCATTAGTTCTTGTAAGTTCATGACCCTCCTTGTTGTTTATAACAACAAGTGTGGTGGTGAACAATGGAGGTACCTAAATGGAAGCTTTGTTCTTCCTACCTCATGTATGAATTCTATGATACTTAGAGGTGCCTAAATGAAGACTTTAATCTTCTACCTCATGCTCTACATATATGATATAGTATACTCTATGTAATACTTATGTAACATTCAAACAAACCGAACTCTTGATGATGAACAAGTGGGCATTGTCAAGTTAGTAAGTATATCATCTAAACATCATATGTGACGGATGATTATTTTCATATGCTTATTTTTCATGTACTTTAATGTCACACCCTGACTTTATGCGGAAGCGTGATTATGTGTGACTTGCTTAATATCATTGCATTCAATCATAACAAACATCTAAATGAATAAACTAAAGATGCCCATCCATTAATTTAAGTTTTAAAACATAATAACAACATTGTTTTAGAATCCAAACACAGACTTCGAATATGAATTACAAACCATGCAATTTGTTTTTTTAAAATTCCATAAGGACTTCTCAAAAGACACTAACAACTAGGTTTTGAGCCATGTATCTTATCCAAGATAAAATACATAACCCAAACCCTTCGAATTCGGATGACACCTTTTATTAGAGACATGACTTGTAAACTTCAACGCCCGACAGATCCATACTTAGTTTCCTGAAATACATGTAGTTTGAAAACATCAACAAAAGTTGGGCGAGTTCATGTGATTTGTATGTGTGCACGAACATACTTGAAAACATTTGTAAGTATGTATGTACTTGTAAACTGGTATGAAGCAACAAGGAACAGATCAATTAATGTGTAGCTAGTACATTAACATGTGTGAACTGGTGCAGGAAGGCTCAAACCTAGCATATTTTGTACCGGACCTCCGGCTGTAAGACATAGTCACCTCATGGGCCAAACCCCGGTCCACATGGGTGTGGGCTCGCTACACCCAAATAGATCTATCACTTATGTCCCTCGGTCCTAACACGAGGATTAATGGTCTTAAGAGTGCGCCTACCCATTCACATGATCTAACAGTATTTTCCTTAGCTAACCATACCATTTGTAATTGTTTGTAAACGTTTAGTAACATGTACTTCACCCCCGAAGTTATAAAACTGAAAACAGTTAAAAGAAAAAGGGGACATGAACTCACAGTTTTACGTTCTTCGTATCCAATGTAACTCAAACCTTCCTCTAGAGCGCACGACTACCTACATGCGTACTACGGTTCATTAGACGGGTGGGTCGTGCCTTGGCTTTGTATTAGTTAGTGTCTTTGAGTTACGTTCCTTTGTGACTTTAATATTATTCCGAATTATATAATTATTTGTTAAAATAATAAATATTTTAACTTAAATCGTATTTATTTCATTTTGGGGTAATAGTTAAGTTAATATATTTTAACTTGATACTTCTCAAGTATTTATACATGTATTTCCTTCCTCAGGATGGGTGTATTTGTATTCGCATTCTTAAACTTGTATATTTTTGCCATGCATTGGTGTCGTATTCCGGAGTGTATTTATACGTACGAGAATACATATTTTCTTGTAATTGTTAAGTATTCTTATACTTAATTTTGTATTAACTTTTCCGGAATAATATTCTTAATAAAAATACATCAATATATATTTCCAAAATATATATTTTGAGGAATATTACTTAGAAAAATTATTTATAATTTTTCCCTTTGACAAAAATATTTAAAAATAATATATTTCCAAGTCTAACTTAGAAAATATATATATAAATCTATTTTTCTCCAAAAATAATGTATTTCATGTTTATCTGAGAAAATATATTTATTTCTTCCAAAAATAATATACCTTCTAATAATTCCAAGAAAAATATATATATTTTTATTTGCCAAAAATAATATATTTTCCCCTTGTAAAAAATATGATATATTTTGTAATAATTGTAGAAATCATAATTTTGTTTTCTTAGTGTCCAAAATACTTATTACCAAAAATATACTCATTGAATAAATTTCCGGAATATTTTTGTGAGTTATTTTCCTTTGTTCGGTTTCACCAATATTTTGTGTATTCTTTGTACATTTATTCCTTGGAAGTTTGGTAATATTTTGGATTGTAATTTTTGGTATTTTGATGAGTTATATTATTTCAAGTCCTAAAATAATATAACTAATGCACATAATATACAAATAATCACACACATGGTGACTTCTTAATATATATTTCCTAAATACATATTTAGTCACTTTTATTTATAAAAACCAACCTCCAATATTTATATTTTTGTAACAAAAATTATGGCAAACTTTATGTGAAAATCCATGGTTTGAAATATACTTGTAAATATTTGTTTAGAAATATTTTTCTAAGTGTTTAATTTTTTTAGAAAATTTTTGCCATAGTTTCCCCTAAAAATAAAGGTTTCCATGCTTTCAAAGCATATCATTTTCTTTTGTCAATCAACACTCAACAATAAACAATCTACACTTACCAATTTTGCCAAAACAAGCATAAACTACCACTTCATAAACTTGAAAGTTTATAAAAATTTGTAGTAACTTACTAGTGTATTTAGTAAGTCTTGTTACCTTTTAAAGTGTGGTTGATTCTTTAAAAACGTCATTATTAAAGAATCTAGATCTTTACAACTTATAATCATATTTTCCAAAAATGTTTCTTCTTGGATTTTTCTTGTTACACATATGTTTCTACACTTTATTAACCACAAAAAATGAGGGTTATTTATTTAAGAATCAAGATTAAGTAAAACTTATATTTTTAACTTGGTTTCTTGAAAAATCACTCTTGAAATCTTAGATTTACAAGACTTACATTTGATTTTAATCATCATTTTACAAGAAAACAATATATTCTTTCAAGTTCATGTCTTCCATGAGGATGATCTACTAATATCTAACATTTCCATCATCTCATCTTGCTAGATTATGTTTTTAATCATGATCTAGCAAGATCATATGATGATCTACATCATTCTCATAAGTAAACAACAATCAACAAGTATAACAACACATAAACATCAAGATTTCTTCATGATTTAAGCTTATGTTCATGTTTCATTCTCTTGATTCTTAGTGTTCTTCAAGTTAATCATCATGTATCATCTTTTAACCACTTAGATAAGATGTAAAATGGAAAGATTAGTGTTCTTACCACTAGCTCAAGGCTAGGGATGATAAAGAGAAGAAATGAGGTGGATAAAAGAAAATGGTGAAGGTTCTTCAACTTCCGAAAGCTCCTAGCTTCCTTATGCACCTTCTAACGCCCTTGTATATGCATAGATTGTATAGAAGATGATTGATGATGGTGGATGTAAGGGTGTTGGGTTACGGCTGTGAGTGGGGGGAAAGAAGGAGAAGAAGTGGTGTGTGTGGTGAATGTTGAGTAATGAGAGTTATGTTCATGATGGTTAAACTTATAAACTCCTAGCTCACAAGTTTCCAATGGTCATTATGTCTAATATGGAGAAACAAGATCTAATATTATAATAAAATAAAATCATAAGGTGGGGCCCTTGTTGGCCATTCATAGGTGGGGGGGGGGGGTGTCTAGGCATAGGTCTGAACTAAATAGTTAGTTATTAGTTTGATTTCAAGTATCTAGTTAGGGATTTAGTTATTTGATATTTATATAATGTATTATGATGTTTGGGGACCATAACTAGCTTGGTAATGTTAAAAAAGTGCTTCTAGTGTAAATTTGGTGTTTCGGGTAGTGTCCGGTTGTTCGGTTGGTTACTGGTTCGTTAAGGTGCTAAACTATGTCGTTTAGCATGCTTTATGTACCCTTTAATGACGCTTTTGTTTCCCGACACCTAGGAAAGTATTCAGGGCCATTTAATCATATTTATGCATGATGTTAATGTGTTTAAATTCTGAATTTGCTGATTTTTAGCAGAATTCTGCAGTTTATGTGAGTTTTAGGCCCTTTCCGGCACTTAAACTATCACTAGGAGGCAGTTTTGTGATCCTTACTTTCCTACACACTATACTAGTGTAACACTTGGTTTCTGGCTCATTCTGTGTCTCAATACAATGTCTGTCTATCTACTGAACTCTGTCAGCATTTTTCTGATTTGTCTGATAACTGTGCTAACTGTGTTTCGTGCATCATTCGAATCAACAAAGTTTGTATGCAGTAATGATATGTCATTTTCAATATATGATGCACATGTATGTGTATGGTAATAATCAGAAAGCAATTCAAGTAATTAATTGTAATTCAGCACAGTCATTATGCACTAATCATTATTTAATAATTGTACGGATACCTGGAATTTTGACAGTTGTCACATTCTCCCCCTGTTAAGAAAATTTCATCCTCGAAATTTATACTACATTAACTCCTTAGGGTTACGTTATACGTGCATGGATAAGAATAATACCAAAGTGCTTTAACCACGAAACCGAATCAAAACTTATTCGAATAAGATAAATCCAAGGGCACACGACAGCAATAAGAACCCAATGGTTAGAAGGTATGTGTTCTAGAATTTGATGTCAAAGGACACGAGACGTATAGATGTATAATCTAGTGTAACTTATTCCACAGGGGTTCAATAAAAGAGGACTTTCGAGTTTCGACCAATAGAATTCCAAACGATCGTTCACAGTATGCAAATAAGTTCTAGAAACAATAACATCCGCTAGATGGATTCAGAATCAGTATGCTCAAAGGTAACAATGACATGAAAATGACGCGTCAACTTTCGAACAAATGAATGAATGAAATTAGTGTGTTGATGTTATTGGATCGCGAGAATACACCGAAAGGAAATACAACCGAAACTGGTGTATCATTGTCTCAATACGTAGTTGCATTAAGAGTGTTTAATGGTAAGTCAAACAAAAGTATGTGTAGTTTCGTGTGAAACGAGTGACCATGATTAGCACAAGCTACAAGTTTGTACCGACACCACAAGGTGTCGTAATGACATAATTCAATAATAGCTGTGACCGAACAAGTTCACCGTGTTTGAATTCAAATGAAAGTGTAATGAAGCAAACCTGAAAATTTGATTCAAATGGCATCGTAGGATTTTTAAATTGAATATAGAACACCAAAGAACTATTGTTTCCGATCGAATGATGAAAAAAATAATAAATACTGCAAGGCATTCGATCGATAATGAAAGAACCGTTAGGAGGTACATTGGGGTATAAGATGAATTTATGTACCATTGTCTTAACACACGATTGTGTTAAAACTGCTTTAATCATGATAAATCAAAACGAATTTAAAACAAGCCAATGAATAAATAATTAAATCCATGCATGAGATGCGTAAACGAGATTTGCACAAGCTTCAAATTTAGTGAAAGCATCACCACAAGGTGTCGAAACCAACAAACGATTTAATGGAGTCGTAGACCAAACAAGCCTACTACGACTCGGAACAAGAGAAACATTCGCAAAAATAAATGTGAATATGATGCTCTCAATACATCATATGGTGTCTTGAATTGAATATGCGAAATGGATAAGTTCAAGCAATTGAACTTGGTTTCAGTGCAATCTGACAATAAACGTATGTATCGACAAGGGAATTTTGGCATGGTTACAAATATAAACCATGTATGTAACTGATAAGAAAAGAAATTTCAAGAAGGTTTTGTTGACTCAATATCAAAGAGTTGATACTTATAGTAATGCAGAATATCCGAGTCACAAGGCAATAATCGGATATAACGAAATAATATTTGTAACTTTGATGAAAACGATCATTAGAAGGGAAGCCACATGCGTAACAAACGATTGCATGTGTATCATATGAAATGATGAAGTTCTGAAGCAAATAAGTGTTCGCTCAAATGAAGAAAATTGTCATGATGCAACTACCATTAAGAGGAGTAGGAATGGGAAAATCTACTCATTAGATGAAAAAGTGGGAATTTCAATAAAAGAAATTCGAGTACTTTATCCGTTCGGTTAACTAAAATAGCTTGCATGACAAAATAATACTGTTTGCCCGAGTTAATAGACGTGGTTCTTACGTGGTGACCTTTAATGGATCTCAACATAAGTTCCTGAAGGTCTTAAGTGCATGCTTCCTAAACCCTCAAAGTTCTGTATTCTGTGTGTATCTATTTTGTGTATCGTGTATGAAACACCGTATTAGCGTATGTTTAAAACAACTTGTTGACTCACTGTTCCTTGGTATACTTTCTTCCTAAATTCACAGCTAATGATACTCGATCAACGTTCAATCTTAGAATAGTAGTAGGATCCTTGCAGTTATTTAAATAAATCGTTAGTCCTTGGCATGGAATTTCGGTTCTTGATGGTTGACTTGTTCAGCTCTTGGTAGTCGATACTCATTCGAAAGTTACCACCCTTCTTTTCGACGTGCAATACTGGAGCTCCCCAAAGTGAGAAGCTTGGTCTTATAAATCCCTTATCTAACAGTTCCTGAAGCTGCATTGACAACTCTTGCATCTCTGAAGGCGCAGGTCGATAAGGTGTCTTAGCTACAGGAGCGGCGCCTGGAACCTAGTCAATGTGGAACTCGACTTGTTGTTGAGGAGGTAATCCTGACAAGTCTTCGGGGAAGACTTTAGGATATTCCCTTACCATAGGGATATCTTCGAGCTTAGGTTCTTCGGCTTCCTTGTCCACGACATGAGCCAAGAAGGCAATACACCTTTTACGTAAAAACTTTCGTGCCTTCAAACAACTAATAATCCGTAGAGGCGTATCCTGCTTCTTTCCATGAATCACGATCGTCTCTTCACTCGCCATCGGGCTGCGGAAAATCTTCCCATGGCAAAAAATCTTCGCACGATTACTTGACAACCAATCCATCTCGACTACGATGTCGAAGCTTCCCAACTCAACAGGCAGAAGATCTATCGAGAACTCACGCTCTCTAAGTTCTATCACACAACCTCTAATTACTTCGTTGGCTTCCACTAGCTTCCCATTAGCTAGTTCTATCGAGTACTAGATATCTAACTTACTTACTACTAAACCAAGTATACTCTGAAGCTAAAATTTGACAACATTATCAAACAGCACAGATGCATAACGTTGACCAACAGGGGATGGACCGATAACCATGTTTGGATCCTAGCGTGCTTCCCTAACTCCGGTGTTGGACACTCCTCCACGTGCCTGTTTGTTGTTAGGGCAATACTTCCTAAAATGCCCCACATCACCGCAGTTAAAACACCCTTGACCTTCTTTTCCACATCCCGTCCCATGCCAACACGTCTCCTTGCAGTGCCCCACTTTCCACAGTTATCACACTTTCCATTTGTCACACCCTGGCTTTGCGGAAGCGTGGTTAATTTGGTGTGACTTCTTAATACCATAGCTTAATCATAACCAAGCTATATGAATTAAAAATATGCAAGATCATCCATTAAGTTTTGAAAACCGAATACAGTACCATTGTTTTAACGGGAACATACCCTAACAACCATAACCTTGTTCAACAAACATTACAAACTTGAAACATAACATAAACATGATTTAAGGGTTGTGTCTTGTCCAGGAAAGAGACACATCCCCTAAACCCCGGATGACCTTGGTAACTAGTGCACCGGAAAACATGCCATACCGTGCCAGATCTCGTTAATTTCCTGAAATACATGTAAGTTGAAAAATCAACAATAATGTTGAGCGAGTTCATGTGTAAGTGAGTAAGTAAACCTTTGTGAGTATAAAAATAGTCGTGGTATGTAGCCAATAAGGGGACTTGTGATCACCAATGGTTTGCAAGGCCACTGATATATGTGAAGTGCAAATAGGGAGACTCAAACCTAGCAGATTTCGCCACGGCAATAGTATGTGGACAAAGTCACCCCAAGGTCCGTTTCTAGTTTGGCTTGGGGCTGGGCTCGCTACACCCAGATAGATCTACCGCTCCTGTCCCTCGGTCCCGACATGAGGACTAATGGCCTCATATTGCTCCTACCCACTCACATGATCTGAGTAATAAACCTCCTTACGCTAACCATACCGTGTATAAAGTACTCGTAATCATAGTAACATGTATTTCACCCCCGCAGTTAAGAAAACTGAAAACAATTAGAGAAAAGGGGGACATGAACTTACAGTGAAGCGTCTCTACCAAGTATCTCTAAATCAGAAAGCTGTGCGACGACCTACAAGTGCTAATTCTATTAGACGGACGGCCGTGCCTTAGCTTTATAGTTTAAGTTTTTGGGAAATAGTTAGACAACCATTTCGTGTTCACGTTCTGTATATACTTGGTAGTTAATCTCCTTCCCAAGGATGGGGGATTCAATACATGTGCGTTCATAAATATTTCCGTAAGTGCGTAAGTTACGTTTTAACAATCGAGTGGTAATATAATCACCGGTGTAACTTATATATTTATGGTGCAAGCGTTCGTATTATTTTGGATTTGTTAACATTTGTAAATATTATTTTTACTCCTAAAAAATAATATTTATGTATTTTCACAAAATAATCATAAACAGTGTGTGAAAAATATATATATTTATCACGTTAAATTTTGTGAAAATCCCACCTCCGAATAATTAGTAAATAAAGTCATGACGAAATTTATATTTTGAAAACATGTCCAAAAATAATTCTAACACTTGTAGTGTAAATAGTTCTAAGTGTTAGGTTTTTAGAAAAATTTCGCCAGAGTTTCCTCTGTAACTGGAGGTGGCCACGCTTTCAAGCGTATCATTTTCTTTTACAAAATCAATTTCAACAACTTCCTTATTCAATCAATAATTTCCGACACGTCAAACTAGTCGACAAGTATGTAAATCGCATAATCGCATGAACTTGTAGTTTTTCCGAAATTATAGTGTAAATCCCATTATATTTTGTGGGTCTTTATATAAATAAAGCCGGTTTCGTAAAAGTCTTGTTTTTAGAGAAGTTCCGTCCTTACAACTTCTTGTCCATTTTTACAAAGATAGTTATTTTGTCGAAATTTGTGTTACACAAGTGTTTACACACTTGTGTGTTCTAAATATCATACTTGTTTTTGTAAGATCCGTCTTTTAGAAAACATGATTTCTTTGATACGTGGTTCTTTGAAAATACCACTTGCAGATACGTAGATCTGCTAGTTTTAAACACTATTGTACAAGTTAAAACACTTTTACACAAGTTCATGTTTCATGTGTGGTAGAGTTTCACCTTTTAACCCTTGTTACTTCTAAAATAGCTTTGTGTCATGATTCAAGAACATGACTATACCGGGTTAAACGACGATCCGAGCTACCACAACATAGATCGGGTCCAAATAACCATACATTTCAAATACTACAACATTTACACAACACATATGCTATTAACCATCATTTTAGTGTTTTAAGTAAACTTTTGTTCATCATTTAGCATTTGGACGAGATTTATCCGATAAAAATCCTTTTAGCCACTCTAGTATAGTTCAGAAACGAGTTTTAAACATTATACCTCTAGCTCAAGGCTAGGGAAGAATCTATGCGCAAATGAGGTGGATAAAAGCCAAAGAAAGAGGTCCTTCGTGTTCCGCTTGCTCCAAGCTTCCTAATACTCGACCCTTGACACTTGCACGGACTTGGAATCGGTTGATCAAGATCGAAAGTATGATGGATGGGGGGTGGGGTGTTCGGCCGAGAGTTCAAGAGCAAGAGAGAGAGAGTTTTGGTGAGTTGTGTTTAGTGATAATGTTCTTGAGTTTAGTGGTTAACTTATAGGCAAATGTAAGATGATTATCCAAAGGTCCATGTGTAGTCTTGATACTAAACATAGTGATTAAAATAATCAAGGTTGTACAAGGGGTGTCCCCCTTAGTTTGGGGCCGGTTAGAGAATAGGGGGGGGGGGTCTAGTTCGGTTCCAAGTATTAGTTAGACATTAGTTATGTTAAACCAAGTTAGTTAGGTGTTTAACTTGGTTAGATATGTTTAGTGAGATACAATGGGTGTTAGGGTATACGGGGACCCTAACTGGCTCAGAAAAAGAGTAATAATGAAAACCTCAATATTTTCATGTTCCGGGTATAGTCCGGTTGTTCGGTTGGATAGTAATCCGTTAAAGCGTTACTAAAGCTTTAAAGTGTCGTTATTGTTACTTTTAGTGACACAGCTTATTCCTCCAAAGTGTCAGGAATATTTTTCTCATGTATTGGCACTTTATTAGTTAGCTAGAAGCTGAATTGTTTATTAAAGTGCTGAGTTTTGTACTTTAAGTACGTTTTAGGCACATCCAGTCACTGTGACTTATCCCTAGAGACGCAGTTCCACAACCCTTATATCCCTACACTCACTACTAGTGTAGCAAAACATTTCAGGCTCTTATAGGCCTTGGAGGCAGCGTTTGCCTGATGTTGGATTTATCAGCATGTTCAATAGGTTATCCGTGTATTGTGCTACTGTGCTTTTTGTGCATCATGTTTGTCACTAAGGTGCCGTATGTAAATAATGTAGTGACGATAAGTAAAGTATGATGCAAGTAAGTACATGTATCAGATATCAAGTAGCAGTTCAACAGCTAGTTCAAACAAGCACAGTAATTAAGCAGTAATTAATCATTAATTAAGTCGTACGGATACCTGGTTTAGTGCGGGTTGTCACACCATTTCTACATCGCCCTGTATGATGACGTCGACAATTGTCGCACTTAGGTAGTTTACCCATGTACTCTTTTCCCTTTTTGGCATTGTTGTTGTTTTTCACCCGAGTACCCTTCTTGAGGTTTGCGAACTTTCTCTTGTTATCTCGAGATGGCTCCACAGTAGTCTCCTTCTTCTCTTCAGAGATTGAAAATTTTCCCAGTCTAACCGCTTCTTCAGTGAGCACCACACTTAAGTCAATAGCATCGGTAATTGTTGGAGGTTTAGATGTTGTCACCATGCTTAGAATCTGAGGTGCCAATCCCCAGATGAAGCGTTCGATCCTCTTAAACTCTGGTTCCACCAGATATGGAACAACTCGCGATAAATCGTGAAATCTCTGCACATACTCAGCTATCTTTGGACCCTCCATTTTCAAGTTCCAGAATTCAGTTTCCAACCTCTGAATTTCTGCCCTCGAACAATACTTCTTAAGCATCAGCTCTTTCAGTTCATCCCACGTCAAAGCATACGCAACAGCCTCGCCTAACGTCTGGACTTGAAGGTTCCACCATGACAGAGCCTCATCTAGAAACAGTCCAGATATGTACGTGACTTGTTGCTCTGGAGTACATTTGCTCAACCGCAAAACAGAATCCGTCTTCTCAACCCAACGCACAAAAGCTACGGCACCCCCAGTGCCGTCGAAATCCAGGGGCTTGTAGCCCAAGAACTGCTTGTAGGTGCAACCTGCGACATAAGCAACATCATTCACATAAGGCATTAGCAAAGCACACTTGGAAATGTCAAAACGTTTTGTAATGTGTCTTAAGCGACTAAACATTACCGTTGGGTGGGTTATTTCCTGAGGTACCTCTGCTGCGTTCGGAGTGAAGGGCCTCGTGCTGTGCGATGGCCTGTGAGATGCGCTCTTGTAATTCCGCCTCAGTCGTCGGCAGAGGGTTGTTGGTATCGGTGTTCCTTTGAAGCGACATCTTCTAAGAAGAAGATCGGTTAGGTCAGGTCTTATTAAGGACAGAGGCACATAAGCATCTACTTAACGAATAAGACCTAGGAGGTGTGTATACATATGTATATAAGCAATCGTCATAGCAAGAAATCATATAACATCACAATTATAACACAACTTGTAGATCAACAATGTGTTTAGTGAGAACATAACGATTGAGCTTTCATTATTTACCGATGTAACACCTCAAAAATTCATGTCCAATGTGTCATGGACTTAAAGCGTGTAAAGAATTGATTTGAGGGACTAAAGTTGGCAAACAAAGAAACCACGTGAGTATAAGGGTTTGAAGTGTCAACAATGAATAAATATACTTCACAATAGCCCCACATGATGTTTATAACCTTAAACGAATAAATCATGGATCATACGAAGCTAACTGTGGAAGAAAGTGAGAGATTACGAACTACCGGGGTTAAATGTGTCAACATGTTTAAAGTATACCTCTGAGTGACCGTTTAGCAAACCCGAAGCTTGGTAACAATTAATTATGCTCACTAGAATAAGTGATAAAAATTTCACAAGGGTTCGATTAAGTATGAGAAAGTTATGACAATATTCGTATACGAGGGGTTAAAAGAGTCAACGTTGAAATTTAAGACTTTACGGTGATCGTATGAATAACCGGGGACTTAACAAAGTTGGTTTATGACTTGGAGTCCTTAAAAGTCAAGTTTGGGGGTTACAAGTTCAAGAAACCATGTTAAGAATCAAGTTTGGAAGTTCAGGGGCCAAACTGTCAACTTTTGAAAATTCTGTTTTGCTGACCAGGTCCTTACGGACCGTATGGCTGGACCCTTACGGTCCGTAAGCCATGCCCAGATACAGAAACTTGATAGCTGCCTGTTAAAGTGGTTACACCGACTTAAAATGGTGGTATTCGAAAACCAAGGGCCCTATAACTGGTTTTTAGCATCCTAGGGACACTTGGGGACATCTTACAACCTTTGTAGACTGATTTGGAGTGATCTTGATGCATCAAATTGCATATATAAGAGAACCTCTTATTGCAACATTTGGTCTTTCATTTGCAACTCCTTTCAAGCTGGTCTCTGGAGCTCCTCTGATCAGCAACAAGCTTCTTAGTGATCCCTAATCATTCTTAGGACCTTTGTAAGTGTCCTTAACCCTTCCTAATTCAGTTTAGCTTAGTTAATTAGCTAAAAGTCAAACCGTCGTAATTAAGGGTTGACTTCGAGATTAATTAATATTTGTTCAGTCAAATCTCGAATTAAAAGTACCTATAAGTAGGTAATTATGTGGGTAATAAACCCTTAAAAGGGTACCCTCTGATTCCCACTCTAACTATGTCAATTGTCGGGTCAAAGCTAATTGCAAAAAGTCAACAGAAAACTTTATTTCAAATTAATGCATAATTAGCAATGTAGGATCCATATAACCTGTTTTATCATTAATATAACTTGGTAACTAATGTAAGAACATGTCTAAACATGTTCACCCCGACAATTTTCAGTTTAGGCCCGGTTCGGGACCGAAAGTCGCATAGTTTGACTTCTACTTTGACTTTCAGTTTTGACCCGTTTAAGCCTAGTTTAGGATTTCCTTAGAGCTTCTTTTGGACCTAGTTTCATGTTAGTATAACCCTCTGTGATTATACGGCTTGGTTCATTAGTTGTCCGATAATTATGCAAGTTTCCGTTAATTGCCTAAATGTTGACTATTATGCCCTTTTCACCTTAAAACATGAATTTTGGAAATGTAAAAGAATAGAAACCTTAGTTACTGATTTATAAACTTGTGCCTAAAGTTTCACATAAGGTTGAGGTCTAAATTAAGAGTTATGCTCATTAGCGTAAATAAGAAGCTTTTTAGTAATTAAATGGCATAATTAGCATATAGCCTACCTAGACCCAATTTTTGATACAAAACTTTTTACCTACTGATGTAAAATAATATTTTGGGATTTTTGAAGATTTTTATTTATTTTTAGGCTGAGCATAACATAGAGATATACCTTTAATTCAGTTATTGCCGGTTTTGCCCTTTTGGGCTATAAAATGAGTTTTACAAATCATTTTGACCCCAAACCTTTTTCTAGTGATCTAATATGATAAATAAAATATTTTGAGCCTTCTAGAATAATAAAAATATAAGCTTTCATTTGAAAACCCGGAAATGGCTCCAAATCGCCTTTTTAAGCGTTTTAACGCATAGTATGTACTAAAAACTATTTTAAACATATAAGGTTTGATACCTACTGATACTTTCAGTAAACCCTTATCTATTAGCAGTAAGTAAAAGTTTTAAACTCAGATTTCCAGTTTTGACCTTTTTAGCCTAAGTGAAATTACCAAAATGCCCCTAAGGTGCATAGTTTGGTTTTAAATGATAAATTTCACATATGTGTATTACCCTACTGATATAACTTATTAAATTAAGTATTTTTACTGATTGAATCAGACCTAAAACTCAGATTTATATTAAACCTCTTTTATAACCTTTTAAATGACCAAAATACCCCTACGGGGCATAAATTGGTTTCAAATTCGTTTTGGGCATAACGGAAGGTATCTTACTGATATCACAACATGTTTAAGGCATATTAACTTAGGAAACATGTATATGACTCTCATGGCTACCCGTTACGCAGGTTTCGCGTTCGGATCGTTTTATGTAACTAGTTTGCATAAAATAACCGAAACGGGTCAAACCTTATCATTTTCACTTCAAAATCCAGAATGTGTTTAGTTTGCCCATATTATACAAGTCTCCAAACTTATCGGGTCTAAATCACATTCTGATCCGGTCTGCGCTTAATCTTGCGTTTTGAACCGTAAACACTTCCTGAAAACTAACCGGTCTAAGTTTCAACTTAAATAAGACCCGTTAGGAATCTAATAGGTTAATAAAACCTTCATTCCAGATTAAGAGCCCCAGTAGAAGTACTTGTGCTTGCTGATTTGAATATACGGCTGAGTATAAATTGCATTGCTAGCTCAGGTAAATACTTTTAACTTATTTTCCCTTATACGGGCTTGGGATACGGTATTATAAAAATACCGCTTGGTCGGGTGTAGAAACCTTTTAATCGGAGATTAAATTGAATAATCCCGTTTTAATCTGTATTGATTGATAACAAATAACATTAGGGGTTAATGACCGTGTCCTGGATATCATTGGCTCATTTAAAAAGTGAATGGCCACAACTTAAGCACAAGGTGTAGGCATAACACCTCCTGTTGCGTATGTAAAAGATATACTCACTCGTATGGGTGTCTTCTTGTGAGATTTTATTTGTGGTGTGTCTATTAATCTTGACCGGCTTGTATTGTATAATCACCGGCCATAAATGTTTGACAAACATGTAAATCAGATACAAGATTTTTATTAATAAAATTGTCCCAGGTTATAAAAGAATTTTTGTGCCTTGTGCATTCAAATCAATTTTCTTAAACATTTTCAAAATGAGTCGGTTAATTGTATTTACCAGTGTAAACTGACGTATTTTCCCAAAAAGGTTAAGTGGCAGGTACTGTACGTAATTGGCTGGGTGCTCAGGGCGTCGATAGGGAATCTTGCAAGTTCTAGATGCCTAAAGTCTGTTGAACAGTTTTCTTTTATTTTGATCAGCCTGTGGATCCTTTATATACCGGTTGTAATACTTTGATATTCTCATTCAGTTATAATATATTTATCTTTTGCTTCCGCTGTGCATTTAAATTGTGTTGTTTGACTATGATGATATCAACTACGTCACGATACTCCCCACCGGGCCCACCGGTAATGCGTGGAAATATCGGGGTGTGACAACCGACCACAATCACCTTGTCTACAAAGTGTATCACATCAAAAGGGACATAGGGTCACCCTACCCTTGTCCAATAAGTCTATCAGTGTACCAAAATCAAGTGGTCAAAAGTGGTCTTCAAAAGTCTTCCCAATCTCGGCTCAATAGTGGTGTCCTCACCTAAGGTGATGCACTCTGTAAAAAAAACCAAAAACCAACTATACTGATGACTGAGGTGGAGGATGGAAGAAAAGCAAACTGCCAACATGTGCGAGCTCCTCCTCGAGCTCGTATACACGGAGAAGTAAGTAACTGATCTGCTGCTTGATAGTAAAGAAACGAGCATCAAAACCTAGGAAAGGTGTAAGAGCAGCAGGTGAGAGTGCAAAAGGAGACAGTGATGAATGTGGAGGATCAAAATATACTGGTATAGACTGGGTGGAGGACGTGGTCTCAGCTCAAGCTCCAAAACTCTACGACTTAAAACATCAAACTGTAGCTGAAGTAACAGGAGCAACTCATCCTGTGTGTAGCCTCCATAATGTGAGGGATGGTAGGGGTCTGAAATCGGCATAGTGTATGGTAGGAACCATCGGAATGGCTCGTCCAGCGGTGAAGAAGTGAAAGGAGCAAACGGTGCAGCCTGAGGGATCTATGGAAAAGCTGCTAAAGCAAAAGGATCGTCACGCGGGTGCTGTCTTGAAGTACCTTCCCCTGGACGTGGTGCAAAGAGAAAACAATCGACAAATCAGTGCGATGAACGTCAGACTCCGCAGGAGGAAAGGAGCAACATTAGCGGGTGCGGGCGCAGGAACAAATGGCTCAACAAAAGGAAGATCAACAGGTGCAGGTACTGGGTCCGGTATAAGGGGTGCAGGGTCTGGTAAACCAAAAAGGAACATAGTCAGGATCAGGAATCGGCTCAAGATCAATAGGTGCAACATCAGACTGACCCAAAAAGACAGAAGCTAGCTTAGGAGCATGCTTTGGGTCGTGTGGAGGTGTGGGATCTCGAGCAGGTGATAGTGCGGCAGACATAGCGGTGTCGTCATCCGAGTCAGTAGCAAAAGCTGCAATCCGGCCGTCTGTAGAGCTGAAGGGATCGCAGACTCAAAGGAGTCTGAAACCGAATGAAAACTGATGTCAGAAGATATCTCCCTGACAGGAATAGCAGGAGGTGGAAACAGCCACAACATCCTTATCTATCTCCCCATCACCCTGGGCGTCAATAGGAGGATCGTCTAGGAACAAATCAACGTCGTCATCAAACAAATCATCGAATGGCCAAGCCTCGGGAGGAATGACCACAAGAGGTACGACATCGAGGATTGGAGCCATGATGTGCTCATCATCAGACTGTTCAATAATGGGATGATCATGGACTGGAATGGGAACAAAAAAAGGATCCTCGTCTGGAATGCCGTCAGTAGTCGGTAAATTATCTCCAACGTCGGGCAACACGAACGGCTGAGAGTCATACTCGTCGTCCGATATCATGTCTGGGTCAGTGTCGGATGTAAGTATCTCCGGCTCGGGTGCACTCTCGCTATCAGAGACGAGGGCCATAGGGTCATCAACATCTGGTAATCCGCTCTCTGAAGAAGGCATAATGCCTGTAACATAACAATCATAACATATGCACATATTTTAACCACTACTACTTAGCATGCCATCAAAGACAATGTATCATGAAATCATGTATCCTTATCATTCCTCACAAATCCTTTTTATCCTTCCAAGTCTCCCAGACTAGACCACCTAGTCTCCTAGACTAAACCACCTAGTCTCCCAGACTAGACCATCTAGTCTCCCAGACTAAACCACCTAGTCTCCCAGACTAAACCACCTAGTGAACCTTGCAATCGTGGTTCGTGTCTTTCCATTTGCAAAAATGTTTATTTCCCTGGATCTGGGCATTTCGTGTATGCAATGAAGAACATGTAAAAATATTTTCGTGAGAGCCCTAATGATTGTAGTCTAGATTCGAGAAGGAATCCTAGTTCGCTACAATCGAAGCTCTGATACCAAACTGTCACACCCTGACTTTATGCGGAAGCGTGATTATGTGTGACTTGCTTAATATCATTGCATTCAACCATAACATCTTAATGAATAAACTAAAGATGACCATCCATTAATTTAAGTTTTAAAACATAATAACAACATTGTTTTAGAATCCAAACACAGACTTCGAATCTGAATTACAAACCATGCAATTTGTTTTTTTTTAGAATTCCATAAGGACTTCTCAAAAGACACTAACAACTAGGTTTCGAGCCATGTATCTTATCCAAGATAAAATACATAACCCAAACCCTTCGACTTCGGATGACACCTTTTATTAGAGATATGACTTGTAAACTTCAACGCCCGCCAGATCCATACTTAGTTTCCTGAAATACATGTAGTTTGAAAACATCAACAAAAGTTGGGCGAGTTCATGTGATTTGTATGTGTGCACGAACATCCTTGAAAACATTTGTAAGTATGTATGTATGTACTTGTAAACTGGTATGAAGCAACAAGGAACAGATCAATTAATGTGTAGCTAGTACATTAATATGTGTTAACTGGTGCAGGAAGGATCAAACCTAGCAGATTTTGTACCGGGCCTCCGGCTGTAAGACATAGTTAGCTCATGGGCCAAACCCCGGTCCACATGGGTGTGGGCTCGCTACACCCAAATAGATCTATCACTCATGTCCTTCGGTCCTAACACGAGGATCAATGGTCTTAAGAGTGTGCCTACCCATTCACATGATCTAACAGTATTTTCCTTAGCTAACCATACCATTTGTAATTGTTTGTAAACGTTTAGTAACATGTACTTCACCCCCGAAGTTATAAAACTGAAAACAGTTAAAAGAAAAGGGGGACATGAACTCACAATTTTGCGTTCTTCGTATCCAATGTAACTCAAGACTTCCTCTAGAGCGCACGACTACCTACATGCGTACTACGGTTCATTAGACGGGTGGGTCGTGCCTTGACTTTGTATTAGTTAGTGTCTTTGAGTTACGTTCCTTTGTGTCTTCAATATTATTCCGAATTATATAATTATTTGTTAAAATAATAAATATTTTAACTTAAATCGTATTTATTTCATTTTGGGATAATAGTTAAGTTAATATATTTTAACTTAATACTTCTCAAGTATTTATACATGTATTTCCTTCCCCAGGATGGGTGTATTTGTATTCGCATTCTTAAACTTGTATATTTTTGCCATGCATTGGTGTCGTATTCCGGAGTGTATTTATACGTACGAGAATACATATTTTCTTGTAATTGTTAAGTATTCTTATACTTAATTTTGTATTAACTTTTTCGGAATAATATTCTTAATAAAAATACATCAATATATATTTCCAAAATATATATTTTGAGGAATATTACTTAGAAAAATTATTTATAATTTTCCCTTTGACAAAAATATTTAAAAATAATATATTTCCAAGTCTAACTTATAAAATATATATATAAATCCATTTTTCTCCAAAAATAATGTATTTCATGTTTATCTGAGAAAATATATATATTTCTTCCAAAAATAATATACCTTCTAATAATTCCAAGAAAAATATATATATTTTTATTTGCCAAAAATAATATATTTTCCCCTTGTGAAAAATATGATATATTTTGTAATAATTGTAGAAATCATATTTTTATTTTCTTGGTGTCCAAAATACTTATTACCAAAAATATACTCATTGAATAAATTTCCGGAATATTTTTGTGAGTTATTTTCCTTTGTTCGGTTTCTCCAATATTTTGTGTATTCTTTGTACATTTATTCCTTGGAAGTTTGGTAATATTTTGGATTGTAATTTTTGGTATTTTGATGTTATATTATTTCAAGTCCTAAAATAATATAACTAATACACATAATATACAAATAATCACACACATGGTGACTTCTAAATATATATTTCCTAAATACATATTTAGTCACTTTTATTTATATAAACCAACCTCCAATATTTATATTTTTGTAACAAAAATTATGGCAAACTTTATGTGAAAATCCATGGTTTGAAATATACTTGTAAATATTTGTTTAGAAATATTTTTCTAATGTTTAATTTTTAGAAAATTTTTGCCATAGTTTCCCCTAAAAATGGAGGTTTCCATGCTTTCAAAGCATATCATTTTCTTTTGCAAATCAACACAATCAATCAACTGTCAACAATAAACAATCTACACTTACCAATTTTGCCAAAACAAGCATAAACTACCACTTCATGAACTTGAAAGTTTATAAAAATTTGTAGTAACTTACTAGAGTATTTAGTAAGTCTTGTTACCCTTTAAAGTGTGGTTGATTCTTTAAAAACGTCATTATTAAAGAATCTAGATCTTTACAACTTATAATCATATTTTCCATAAATGTTTCTTCTTGGATTTTTCTTGTTACACATATGTTTCTACACTTTATTAACCACAAAAAATGAGGGTTATTTATTTAAGAATCAAGATTAAGTAAAACTTATATTTTTAACTTGGTTTCTTGAAAAATCACTCTTGAAATCTTAGATTTACAAGACTTACATTTGATCTTAATCATCATTTTACAAGAAAACAATATATTCTTTCAAGTTCATGTCTTCCATGAGGATGATCTACTAATATCTAACATTTTCATCCTCTCATCTTGCTAGATTATATTTTTAATCATGATCTAGCAAGATCATATGATGATCTACATCATTCTCATAAGTAAACAACAATCAACAAGTATAATAACACATAAACATCAAGATTTCTTCATGATTTAAGCTTATGTTCATGTTTCATTCTCTTGATTCTTAGTGTTCTTCAAGTTAATCATCATGTATCATCTTTTAACCACTTAGATAAGATGTAAAATGGAAAGATTAGTGTTCTTACCACTAGCTCAAGGCTAGGGATGATCAAGAGAAGAAATGAGGTGGATAAAAACAAATGGTGAAGGTTCTTCAACTTCCGAAAGCTCCTAGCTTCCTTATGTACCTTCTAACGCCCTTGTATATGCATAGATTGTATAGAAGATGATTGATGATGGTGGATGTAAGGGTGTTGGGTTACGACCGTGAGTGGGGGGAAAGAAGGAGAAGAAGTGGTGTGTGTGGTGAATGTTGAGTAATGAGAGTTATGTTCATGATGGTTAAACTTATAAACTCCTAGCTCACAAGTTTCCAATGGTCATTATGTCTAATATGGAGAAACAAGATCTAATATTATAATAAAATAAAATCACAAGGTGGGGCCCTTGTTGGCCATTCATAGGTTGGGGGGGGGGGGGTTCTAGGCATAGGTCTGAACTAAATAGTTAGTTATTAGTTAGATTTCAAGTATCTAGTTAGGGATTTAGTTATTAGATATTTATATAGTGTGTTATGATGTTCGGGGACCATAACTAGCTTGGTAATGTTAAAAAAGTGCTTCTAGTGTAAATTTGGTGTTTCGGGTAGTGTCCGGTTGTTCGGTTGGTTACTAGTTCGCTAAGGTGCTAAACTATGCAGTTTAGCATGCTTTATGTACCCTTTTATGACGGTTTTGTTTCCCGACACCTAGGAAAGTATTCAGGGCCATTTAATCATATTTCTGCATGATGTTAATGTGTTTAAATGCTGAATTTGCTGATTTTCTGTAGAATTCTGCAGTTTATGTGAGTTTTAGGCACTTTCCGGCACTAAACTATCACTAGGAAGGCAGTTTTGTGATCCTTACTTTCCTACACACTATACTAGTGTAACACTTGGTTTCTGGCTCATTCTGTGTCTCAATACAATGTATGTCTATCTACTGAACTCCGTCTGCATTTTTCTGATTTGTCTGATAACTGTGCTAACTGTGTTTCGTGCATCATTTGAATCAATAAAGTTTGTATGCAGTAATGATATGTCATTTGCAATATATGATGCACATGTATGTATTTGGTAATAATCGGAAAGCAATTCAAGTAATTAATTGTAATTCAGCACAGTCATTATGCACTAATCATTATTTAATAATTGTACGGATACCCGGAATTTTGACAGTTGTCACATTTAAACTCAAAGACCATAAGTCCTTATGTAAATACCTCTTGAACCCCAAATAAAACACATTCAACTTTCTAGTCTCGACCACTTCGTCACATTGGATATTCGGAAAGCATATGCAATTTTGTGAGTATATTCGAACCCTTTTTTATTTTTAAACACTTTTGGGTGCAACATGTATTCTATTTTAAAACATGAACACTTGAAAACTATTTGAATCACTCTCTATCATATTAGAACATGAAACTATATAATGCTTGTTAATCTCGTATGTTATGTTAAACTTTTTGTGTCTATATGTTCATTAACTTCATACAAGCCTACCATAACAATTATAGCGCTATAGGAGTAATGCACCGCCCATTAGTCTCGAGGTATTGTTAAGTTAAACAGGTTACCTCTCGTTATTCTTAGGGATAGGCTATTTTAATGCATTGGATTCTTGGGTTTGAATATATACTTGACACTGTTTCAACATACTAGTAACTTGCATATTGTGATTCATGTTGGATATGAGCCGTTAAACTATTTTATTCTATATTATGCTATATAACAAAAACTTGTATACTCGCCTTTGCTTTTACATTGAACTATATTTTAATACATGTTGCAGGTTGAATGATGAGATGATGTTACAAGATGAAACAAGATTTAGGTGGATTTAGATACACACCTAGATTAATTTATCCATTTTAAATGTTATGTTTGTTTTGAGACAATGTTATTTCTTGTATTTGAATCTTGTATGACAATCTAGTTTTGAAATGAAATTTGAATTTAATTATTATTGTCACATAGTGTTATGAAGTCCCTTGCAATCTCGTTTTCGTCTCATCCCGATTTTTCCGCCATCGGTTGGGGTTTGACGGATTGGTATCAGAGCCATAACCATAGGGAATTAGGAAAAGTAGGAATGCTTTTACCTAGTCTATAGTTTTAGAGCCTTATTTCTACGTTTTGCTCGAAACTACTTGCATGCTACTTTAATTACTTCTTATTTATCCTCTTTTTATCTTTTAAACGTATATGTCACTTATGTGTTAATACTTGATATGCTATTCTTATGTGTTAATACTTGTTTTATTATGTGTTAATATTTGTTTTAATATTTCATTCTTTATGTGGCATTCTTGACATGTTTATACTTGCTTGTTTAATCTTCAACATACGCTTTTCCTCATACATTTTCCTCGACTATTCTAAATCCGCAAACACTCATATCATATAAACGAGACGACTTCACCAAAATAGACGTGAAACCCACAATTTGGTGAATGACTCTCAATCTACCTATTCTTTTTACACGAGATTCGTCATCAAGTTAGGAGTGAAGTCCTCATCTTGATGAAGAATTTCAATTTCAAATTCTAGTGGACCCTCGTCAACGTGTCGAAATTAAATTTTGACCCGACGAGTGCCAACCACACTTAGGGCACGAAATCGTCAAGTTAGGGGTGAAAACCGCATCTTGTCGACTAGTCCCACTCCTTGATTTTTCATAAATCCCGCAAAGTCTCGAATTTTCGATTGAATTGGGACATGTAGTAACCGGAAGGGTGAATACCGTTAACCGACGTGTCAGCGAGAGTATACCACCTATTAGGCCAAAGCATGCTCCTCAAATTCAAAAGACTTTTCGACCACTTTGGTTAGTCAACGTTCCGTTTTGGAACCGTCCAAGTTTTAATCGAATTCACGTTTTATTATTCTCGATCATTTATGATACAATTCCCTCATTTCAAATTCGAATTATTTTCGAGATTTCACTTTTATGCATATATCGCACTAATACTTTTTCATACATTTATACGTTATTCACATACATGATTTCACATAATTTTATTTATATCCCTCGTAACAATAAATGGAGGCGTATCATCAAGATAGGAGTGATTTCCTTACCTTGAAGACTAACTCCGTTTCTTTTCTCATCTTACAACGACCTCACCAACGAGTTAGGGGTGATTCCCTTACTTAGGTGATCGTTACCAAGACTTACTTTTAATAGATTTTATTATGTACACACTATCACATTTATACCCAAATTGATTATTATTAGCCAAATTCTTAGTCATCTTAACATGCATTGTCTATTTAAAACTACTTCTTATCCTACAATCTATTTTCACATTCTCTCACATCCACGAAATTCTTAATATTACCGTAAAACGCTCATTTCTTGATTTTCAAAATTTCGCGAAATGCTACTTATCAATTTAGTCAGCCCAGTAAATCCATTGCCCACAAAATTTCGTATTCCACGTAATTACTAAAACACACTCATCTCGCATCATTAAACTAAAGATCGTTATTTTTCAATTGAGAATCAAACCAACTTTTCATACAAAATATTACAAATATTATTCGATCGTTTACCAAAACTCTTTTCAAAATCAACAAAGTATTTTATTGAGAACACTTTTCATGATCACTAAGCTCATATACCAAATTTCTTTTTCTAAGGGTCAACGTTTTAGCAATAACCTCATTAACTTCTAGAACCTTTTCAAACATTCCTCGATACGTCAAATGAATTTAAAACATGTGGGCAAGGAAACTTCATAAGAACCAATAATTTTCAACTTATGTAAACCCTTTTAAAACAAGAGTAGCATTTTCATTCTTTTACAAAGTACCATTTCACGCAACCAATGGATGTTTTATATCCTCTTCACTCGCACAAACTAGACTCTACATTCCCAATTCGACTTAAACTATTTTGATTCAATTTGCTCAAGCGACTACACGCACATATCATTTTACATGTTTTAGTCAATATCTCACAACAATCTCACGCATACCACTCGTTTTCTTCTCTTTCTTACTCAAACCTTCTTAATCTTTTACGTACTTTAATTCGTGAATTTCGATTAATGTTACAAACAGAATCATTACTTCTACACTCATATTTATACATTTTATGTCTACACTTATATCCATACTTACACATTTATGTTTATAATTCAAAATTCATACATTTACGCTTATAACCACACGTATACAAATTCGTTTGTATCTATATTCATACCCATATACACAATCATGCATTATACGCTGGTACGTATATTCATTTCCCCTCGTTTACATTTATACTAATGTTCACATTCATATTTCCACTCGTACATTTTTCATACTTAAACATGTTTTACACCTATAGCCATATTCACATTCATCTCATACATTTCACTTACACCTACACTTATACAATTATGGTTACACTAATATTCACAATCATGTTTTATTCATATTTATTCAATTATGCTTACACTTATCTTCACGTTCATACACTTTGTTCATACTTATACAATTATTCCTACACTTATATTCATACTCATACATTCTATTCATACTCGAACATTCATGTTTTACACTTGTATTCACGTTCATATTCATGCTCATGCACCTTATGTTCATACTCATACTTATACTCGTATTCATACTCACACGTTTTGTACTCATACTTATACTCGTATTCACACTTGTACTCGTGTTTATACTCTCACTTATACGATTTATGTTATACTTGTACTCATATTTATACTCACGTTTATACGATTTCTGTTATACTCGTACTTATGTTTATACTCTCATTTATACGAATTGTGTTCATACTCACGTCATTCGTTTGTGCTCAAATCGTATTCACATTTGTACTCGTTTTTCATATGCGTCATGTTTATACTTGTGATCATACTCTTAACCATGCGTTTGTCGTTATGCTCGCATGCGTCTTCATATTTAAAACTTATACTATGCTCATGCTTTTATTCATACACAAAATTTATACATTCGCACCAGTACACGAGTGAAACCCGAGGGAATTCGTTTACGTTGGTCTTATACTATTTAGAACGCAAACATACTTATACGCTCCATTTATATACCCTCGTAATCGTATTTTCAAAATTTATGTATACCTTAATTCATACGCAACTAGTACAAGCTACGCAGATCATGCAACGATCAATATAATCGCGGGTACACACGGGATTATGATGATAGGCGTATGAGAACCATAGAGTGTACTACTGCGTATGGTAAGACACAGAACATAACATTGCACCGAATAACGAAACAGACGTAACATGGTGGATACGCCCCTGGTACATCCTATATATAAGTGTTTCCGCCGTATTACTAAACTTTCGTAAAACGTGCCATGAGAAATTCAGTGTTTTGCAGACCTTTGGACCTAATGCAAACTTTAAACAACTCACAAACCCATCATATCCGATTATCCACGATGAGACCTCATTCTTAACGCACTACTTCCGTCCGTCTGATACTTATGCCATTCTTATACTTGCATTCGTCCATTTATAAGTCAATTATTCACTTTTATACTCCTGTATTCTCCACTATTCTTTTCTTTTATACAAACCTCGTTCACAATCAAGTCTGTATAGAACACTCGAATCTTAACTTATCTCCTTACCTTTAAAACTACCTTTCTAATTCCTTATTCTTGTGCAAACACACTTAGTAGACCGTTATCACTTTATTTAAAGTACCAAACCTCCTCGTTCTCCTCAATAAAACAATTTTATACAAACAGGCGATTTTGTACTATGTTAAAACTTTCCATGCAAACTACCACACTTTTCATCAAAATACAAACCGTTTTGTACAAACTTTTCACTTTACATGATACATTTTAATGTATCTCCAATTTGATTTATTCAAAACTGTGTAAACTCACTTTGCCTAGGCACACGCGCACATGCTTTTACTTATGCTTAATATCTTGTTTCACTTTCGGTCAAACCTATCATTTCACCCTTTAAAACTTTTATACTTTTCAAAACGTTTCAAAGTTTCCAAGTCTCAATCTTTAAACAATCACTTTTTTTTGTTGCCCAAAACCCTTTTCAAGTCTTCCTCTTGGATAAATTTCGGGACGAAATTTCCTAAAGGAGGGGAGACTGTAACGCCCTGTGATGTGTGCAAAATGCAACATATAAATTACATCAAATGAGGCATAAAACTAACCCTTTTTAGTACTAATGTTGGAAAAAGTGTGCTTTTGTCTTCCTTTTGTATTTTCAGGGTTAAATGAGCTTAAACAAACAAAAGAAGCAAAAATTCAGCCAAATCTAACAATAATACAAGAAAAGGAATAAACGTGGCATGCCCGACCCCTCGACAGCATCTTCCCAAGCAAAAACAAGACATCAGAAGGCTGAACACGGGGGCGTGCCCAAGTGTCTGCAAAAAAGACAAAGCTGTAGAAGCTTCTATTTCCCAACACGGGGGCGTGGCCAGCGGACACGGGGCCGTGGTCAACGCTAAGATTCACAGAATCTAGGCAAATCTTAATAGTACAGATACGCTTATGCACACGGGGTCGTGGTCAGCTAATGCAGACAAACTGCAATTAATGAAGAAAGAGAAGATGGGTGGACACAGGGTCGTGCCCAATGGACACGGGGCCATGTCCGGGCTTCTGTGCAGGCTATAAATAGGGGTGCTTGGCTCACTTGTAAATCATCCCTTAGCAAACCACCTCTCTCACACTTCACCCACCCACCACCACCACCATCACAACCCACATCCACCACCATCATCTATCATCCATCATTGAGTGTGTGAGTAGTCTCGGGATCCAAGATTGATCGTAAGAGTTCTTGACAATCAAAGGCCATGTTTGCCTAAGTCTCTTACATCACTTGGTGAAGACAAGCATTTAGTGTAATACTTTTTATTTTTAATCTTTTCACACTTTTTATTTGGTTATGTATTAATGACTTTAATAACTAGTTTCTTATGTTGATTTACCACTTCATTTCACTGTGCTTACTTGTCAAATTTCGGGACAAAATTTCTTTCAAGTTGGGGATGATGTGACAACCCGAACTTCCAAGGTTAGCCTTGTAATTCTGATCCTCATTATTCTTCGTTCATTAGTGTGACCGTGTCAACCGTTGTTATTGTTAGGATCTGAGTTTGGTTTTGATTGTGTTTTACGTTTGAATTAAGATGAAGATGGATGAGTTGTGCAGCTGAATTAAGATGGAAACAAACTTTGCACACAATCAAACGAGAGAATTGCTTTAATCAAACATTTTCCATAAAGAACCGAAAGATTGAATTTATTTCAATAACGATTACAATGCAATGTATGAATACAAACTCCCCCTCAGCCTGAGCTCACAGTGTTTGTTCGTGCAGGAAGAAGATTTTGCAAAGAGCTAATAGAACAGTACAGAGCACTGTTCTATTTATAGGCACGAGCAAACCACTGAAGCATCTAAGCTGACGTCACTATGAAAGTGACATCTAACCTCCTAACAAACTCTAACCTCTGATCTATACAACCTCTGCAATGCTAACTACTGTTATTACATTTCATTACATTAAGACATCTAAACTACTGCTGCATCCTTCCAATGATGTGAACCCAGCAGTACTTGTCATGATCAGCAAAGCTTGACTCACGGCAGTAGATTGAACAGCAGAGCTTTAGTCTTCCATCAGGCTTTTACTTGATCAGTAGTTTGTAGGTCAGCAGTTTGTACGATCAGTAGATAGGAGGTCAGTAGATGTTGAAACCACTTTCAAGGGGAGAGACTTGTATACATAACATCTGCTTATTCTGGATCCACTGCTCTGATCCAGTTTTGGCTTTAATTATCTGTTCCTTTGATAGGGTTCAATCCCAACAGTTATACTGCTATTATAATCATGTTAAACCAAACACGCATTACAACCCCGTTGTGCTAAATGCTTTATATTTGGGCCACGTATGTGTTAGACTTTATGTATTGGGTCAGCCCAAACTATTGAAGCCCGAAGCAAACATAACTAAATTATAAGCCCAAACCCGCCCCCCTTAATCATTAGAATTGGCTGCTTTGCCAATAAGTTTCGGCAGCCCATTTACTTGGGCTTAAGCCCATTATCTTGGCCAAAGGTGAACCGCCCCAAGCTATTATCATATATGTTTACGTATCATGTTATTGTTTACCATAAAAAAAACTCAAAAGAAAACCCTACCTATTCCAAGTTGTGTGCGGCAGGAGACCCCCCCCCCCCATCATCATCGAGACATCATCTCTTATGATCGAGTTCTTGTTTAGTATATTAATTCCTTGTTTTAAGTTGATTGTTTTCGGTGATCTTGATTTGTGTTATAGTTGTTGTTATGATTCTGTTACACACCCGAAAGTAGATTGTGATCATAATATTGGTTTGTGAATTATAATATATTTTAGCATAGGTTTTGTGATGTTAAATGAATGGTATGTTTCGACATAAGTAAGTTGCACACAATTAATTTATGATAATGATCTGTTTTGGATAAGGAGTAATGTGCTAGTAATAATTAGTCGATAATCTGTTATGACATGTTACAATTTTATGACTGCTAGTGTGATGCATGAATGATGTGTTTTAATGATGATTTTTAATATTAGACTCCATTGATGTTGATTGATTTATATGATACATAAGTTGTGATTAAATAATGATTTGCATGAATGTTGGGAAACGAGTAACTGATTATTCGATGTTGTTGATATTAAATAAATGGATATTGTTGCACACTATGGACATGATTAAACACTCTTGATGGACTACATGTTTAAGCCCAGTTAAACATATGCACACACTGCACATGGGCCGACCACTATGTGTCATCACACACTTAGTTGGGTCATGCGATTGGGCTGCAGGCTGGAACAGTGGACTTGACGTCTGGGTCGCAGCCAAACATTACAACGAAGCTGGATCAGCCCAGCTATGAAGCGACGGGTTGGTCGCAGTGGACCGAACCATCTTGATGTGCGCCGGGCCGCACAACAGCTTACAACTTTCTGATTGGGCCCAAGCCCAACCGGGTCCAAGTAGGCTTGCATGCTATATTTGTTATGTGTTAGTAATGTTATGTCTAATGTTAGTGGGCCAGTTGGTTTGGGTATTAAGGAATGGGCCGGTAACTTATGGAATTAAGGCATTGATTTACTTGTATAACGATATGGTATTTGTATATATAAACTTGTGGATTATTATGATACATAATGTATGGATAACTAGGTGGTATGATTCCTGGTTATAAGTGTACATTCACGGGAATGATAACCAAAATCACCCGACATGGATTGTGGTGTAAACGTGACTTTATTTGCTGACATATGTGCAAAGACGTGTAAGTAATTGTGCAAACCAAACTAATTATTCTGTGATAACTACGTTAGGGACGGTTGATTGATTTGGATTATATAACTAATCTTACCGAGCAAAACTAAGGTGAATTCATTTCTCTTGAGCATGCGTCCCGGTGGTTGGGACGGTCATTGGGCATCCCTGAAAGGGATGGGTTTGGGTAAATCAATTGGGTATTCCTGAGAGGAATACGTCTTGTGATAAATCTGGAATGTTGGATAATATACTCGTCCTATCATCTTTAAAGTCTCTCCGTGTTGTTTAGTTACCTGAGAGGTAACAAGGTATTAGTTGGTAGTGCTACTTAGGTTTTGGCACCTTCACCCCGTACCGGAGAGGACGGGTGTGAACTAATGACCTAGTCATGACCAATGCTTTGATAGGAGCATTGGGGAAAGGGCAAAATAAATTAGGAGCCGTCTTGTATCCGAGGTATTATCAACATTATAATCAATGAGCTGAATTAAACACCTAGTAACTAACGTTTTCGTAAAACTATGAACTCACCAGCGTTGTCTGATACACTTGTTGCATGCTCGCAGGTCGTTAGATATCTTGGATTTGGGAACTTGCTGTCTGGAGTAGCTGGAGTGGTCATTGGTCGAACTGGATGGATACATGTGATGGAATTACTGATATTATACATTGGTTTTGAAACAGTTATCTATGGTTTACTATTTGCTTCCGCTGAACAATGTTGGGTTTATTGAAACTTATTGTTGATACTTTTTATTTATAAGTGATGATTTTCATTTAAAAACTTGTATGGGTTCAACATGATTAGTGGATCGTTATTGGTTTGTCACACACCTAACAGGGACATTCCCTAGGTGGTATTTTGGGGGTGTGACAGTTTGGTATCAGAGCCACTGGTTATAGTGAACTTGGTTTTAAAACGTTTTTATAAAACCAGACTATAACCGAACAAGTTCTGAATACGACCATGGCACTCAGCTCCAGACCGCATGGTTCGCCTCTCGTTTACTCATTGCACTGCATAACTAGTGAACATTTACATATGATACTGCATGTGATTGCATGTCTAGCACAACAGTATGAATTCATTGCTTGCATGTGTTATGTGATTGGTAGTGTGGTGTTTCCTTAGACATTCATGACTCGCATTTTGTGATGTTCTTTGCTTGCTACTCAAGTTTGAGGAACCATTTGACATGAGTTAGGAGGAGCTGAGATGAGCATGCAAATCACAATATTATTGTGGGTGCACACATAATAATAATGTGGGGTGCATGTGAGTCCCAGTGAGACTTAACGAGTGAAAAAGGGGTTCTGTTCCGTTATTTAATCGATGTGAAACAAAACAGTCTATAAGAGTCATAGCAGTGATTGTCTCTTACTTGAACGTGATCTTTTCACTCCTCTCTGAATCCTTAGGAATCTCGATGCTATCGAGTATTACCTGAACACCCATCTGAACGCCTAGCGAATTGTGTAGAATGTTAGGTGCTTGTACGAACATCCCTGAGTTGGATGTTGCAGCGTCGAATGATTGGTCGATACCTTCTCACTCCTTTTTCATTGGTTGGAACTCTGTGTAATGATGCCTTAGATTCCGTAAGTGCGATCGTTTCTGCAACACCCTAGCAACGTACTGTGTATTACTCGACCAACTTGCAAGATTGAGGGGCAAGAGGATGATCGTAGTATCTCACCGACTTCAGTATTAGAACGGCCTTGGTTTCTGGAAACGAGCACCAGAAAATTGGCTACAATCGAATCCTTAACCCTAGTAAGCAACTTATGGGAGTCAACACTTACGAATCAATCGGGACGTAATCGATGACAATTGACTAAAGGGTGGAATGTGTAAATGCCCGCACCAGGAGTAGTGTCATAGGACGTGACACGAAATGTGAAAGGAAGGACCCTAATGGTGAAAGGCCGCAGGACTCCGTTTCGAGCACCGATATTAGAAGCAATAGTCATGATGACGTCAAGGTACTCGCAAATCATGACTTTCGGTATGGAAATGATGGTGGCTTCAACAAGGAATGGTCGATGTTGAGTCAAGACGCCAACAACCCAGGGAGCCACAACAATAACAACACTGGAAATGATGCTCGTGGAAGGGCATTTAGGATTAGCATGGGCGACGCCAGGATTATAGCAATATGGTAGCTTGTGTGGGTAGCTAATCGCTTCGTCTCTATTCTGTTTAACCCTAATGTTTCTTGAAACCGAACCTGTTGTGGAATCGGCTGATGGCAAGTCAATTGAGACTTCATGTGTTCGTTGGGATGCAAACTCGACCTTGTGGGACAAGTTTTCGACATCAACCTTCTTTCTACTACCCTTGGTAGTTTTGATGCAGTAGTCAGTATGAATTGGTTATCCAGATATCGTGTAGATATACCCTGTGAGGAGAAAGTTGTCGTCTGTCATAAAGTATCGGAGAGGTGCAGAGATTAGCATCAATTCAGCAATAAAGGCCAGAAGTGTCTACGGAAGAATTAATCCGCTATGTAGGCAACCGTTACTAGTGTTCGGCTTAGGAAAGAGGATCGAGGATCCACCAAGTGTTCATGGTGTTTGAGGAACTTTCAGGTTTACTTCCACAACTGTTAGACAGAACCTCAGTTTGATCTCGCGCCAAGGGTAACCCTGATTACTTGTACTCCTTGCCGTCTTGCACCAAGAGGGTTGCCAGAATTGTCTAGTCTACTACAGGAATTGTTGGACAGAAGTTTTGTTGGACCTAGCTTTTGCCGCTTTGGGGAGCCCCAGTTACATCCGTGAAGATAAGCCTTATCGTTGGACATGTGTACTGATTATCGAGAAACTCAGCAAGGTGACAGTCAAGAACCGTTTGCCTCGATCATGTATTGACAGCCTGTTGACCAGTTGCAAGGGTCAAGCTCCCAATCGAGGGTTGACTAACGAACGAACTATTATCAGATGGGAGTCTAAGGGGAAAAGGTTCTTAAAAACGACATATCGAACGTAATGCAGCCATTGCGACATTGTACTCCATGACCTTTGGGGAAATCAACACACCCGCAGTACTATGGATCACATGAATCGAACGTGTTTATTGATGACGTTTTGGATCATTTCCAGGAGGAAGGAACATCATGACGGCATCTGTATCTTATTTCAGAGCTCCTGGGGGAGAAGCCATTCCGTGTGAAGTCTTGTTAAATGTAACATATGGATTCGAGAGATACATTTTGAGCATGTAACCAACGAAGTGGGAATACACGTGGATCTCGCTAAGACCCGTTTTGGTTAGAAACTGATCGACACCAAAGATCCCTTCGAGGATACAGCAATTTCTTGGTCTCACTAGATATTATCGCAGATTCATCACAGGATTTTCGAAGATCGCGCAACTTAAATCTCTTTAGCACAGCAGGGTGCTGTGTTCATGGGAGACAAAACATGAGGACGTCTTTTCAGCTTTCGAATCCCAACTTTGCAATACACTGAGCATCGTCTCTACCCGAGGGTGCGGGTGATTTAGTGGTATATCATGATGGTTCGAATCAGAGTCCCAGTTACACATCGATGCAACACGAGAAAGTGATGGCTTACGTAGTGGATTTACAAAAAGAGTTACACGAGTCTCAACCTGCTGTGGAAATCATGGTCTTTGGATTTAAGTTGGAGGCATTACTTAGACGGTACCAAATGCGCTACTTAGACCGATCATAAGGGCCTCCCGTGTGTCGTTGTATCGGAAGAGCTAAAACATGTAATGACAACGTTGGATGGGACCTTTGAATGATTTCGACTGTGAAACCTAGACGTGTACGAGCCTCGAATCACACCAATTGCTCTAACCTACTTGATCGGATTTGCCCTGCTCGAACCAAAGCACTGAAGGAAGAGAATTTTCGAGTTGTGTCCATGCGGGGCATGGAGAAGTGATTTTTGGCAAGCTGGATGATGTTCGCTACTTCATGGATTGGATGTGGATCCCACTGTACAGCAATCCAAGGGAACTTGCGCTAAGCGAAGCACACCAGCCTCGATATTCTAGTCATCTGAATTTTGATGGAATATGTTAGGATCAAAGGACCCTGTACTGACGACTGGGCTTGAAGGCCTCCGCAGCGAAGCATGTGAACGATGTTTGACTTGCGCGAAAGCCAAGGTGGAACATCAGAAACCTTCTGGTTTGTGTCATTAATCAGAAACACCCATTTGGAGAATTGGAATAGACTGTCACGGGTTTATCTCTGGTCTACCTAAAACTCATAATGGAAACAGTATCACCTGGGTGATCGTTGATAGTCTCATGCAACCATC
The DNA here is from genome assembly GCA_030545235.1 of Helianthus tuberosus. NCBI lineage: Eukaryota > Viridiplantae > Streptophyta > Magnoliopsida > Asterales > Asteraceae > Helianthus > Helianthus tuberosus. The sequence continues at coordinate 94,171,610 of CM060411.1, forward strand.
ACACTTTCTTGCAATCAAGGAAACTGGCGAGTCTTCACATTTGTGAATGTTCCTCTGAGAGAGGCGGTTTTAGGCACGAGGTGCCAACTCCCGTTACCTCTGACTTTGATCCATGGTTGATTTATGACAGGCAACACACCACACTCTTGGCTCACATCTAGGCACGAGCAATACTTTTTACCATAGGATAAATGGTCAGAGTAAATGAAACCCCCCCCCCCCCTGACACTCGAAGACATGCTGCGAGCATGTGTGTGATTGACTTAGTACAAATTGGAAGGACACATACCTGTGGTAGAGTTCTACCGTAACAGTTACCATTTTAGTATTCAGACAGCTCTGTTTGAGGCATTGCATGGACAGTAACGCTAATCTCCTTGTTGGATTAAGGTGGGGGACAACCTAGTCACGGGTCCAGGACTTGTACTCGAAACTCTTGGGAAGATTGCTTGGATTGGAAATCGTTTGACAGCAACGCGTGACCGTCAGAAAAGCTGATAAGCCTAGGAAACATTGGAAGATCGCTGTAGGCGATCATATCATGTTGAAGGTCTCACCCTGGAAGGGTGTGGTACGCTTGGAAAGCGTGGCGAGCTTAACATTACATCACTTTGAGCCATACAACATTCTGGGAAGAATAGGTAACGTGACTTACAAACTCGGGTTACCTGACGAATTGGATAGCGTGCATGATGTCATTGATGTTTTGAACCTAAGGCAGTGTTTGCCCGATGAAATGCTTGTGATACCCTTATTAGAGTCTGAGGCTAATGACAAGTAGCAGTGGTTGAGGAATCTATCAAAATCATGGACCAGGATGTCAAGAATCGTTAGCATAGTCGAATTCCAATCCTGAGGGTTCGTTGGAACTCAAGACGTGGACCGGAGTTCACGTGGGAGCGTGAGGATCAGATGAAGCTTAAGTATCCTCAACTATTTCCTGATGATCAATCTAATTATGGTGCTACTGGTGAATTTCGGGACGAAATTCCTCTTCAAGTTGGGGATGATGTGGCACCTGAGGAAAATCCGCAACAATCTTGATTTACCACTTCATTTCACTGTGCTTACTTGTCAAATTTCGGGACAAAATTTCTTTCAAGTTGGGGATGATGTGACAACCCGAACTTCCAAGGTTAGCCTTGTAATTCCGATCCTCATTATTCTTCATTCATTAGTGTGACCGTGTCAACCGTTGTTATATTGCTATTATAATCATGTTAAACCAAACACGCATTACAACCCCGTTGTGCTAAATGGTTTATATTTGGGCCACGTATGTGTTAGACTTTATGTATTGGGTCAGCCCAAACTATTGAAGCCCGAAGCAAACATAACTAAATTATAAGCCCAAACCTGCCCCCCTTGATCATTAGAATTGGCTGCTTTGCCAATAAGTTTCGGCAACCCATTTACTTGGGCTTAAGCCCATTATCTTGGCCAAAGGTGAACCGCCCCAAGCTATTATCATATATGTTTACGTATCATGTTATTGTTTACCATAAAAAAACTCAAAAGAAAACCCTACCTATTCCAAGCTGCGTGCGACAGGAGACCCCCCCCCCTCCATCATCATCGAGACATCATCTCTTACGATCGAGTTCTTGGTTAGTATATTAATTCCTTGTTTTAAGTTGATTGTTTTCGGTGATCTTGATTTGTGTTATAGTTGTTGTTATGATTCTGTTACACACCCGAAAGTAGATTGCGATCATAATATTGGTTTGTGAATTATAATATATTTTAGCATAGGTTTTGTGATGTTAAATGAATGGTATGTTTCGACATAAGTAAGTTGCACACAATTAATTTATGATAATGACCTGTTTTGGATAAGGAGTAATGTGCTAGTAATAATTAGTCGATAATCTGTTATGGCATGTTACAATTTTATGACTGCTAGTGTGATGCATGAATGATGTGTTTTAATGATGATTTTTAATATTAGACTCCATTGATGTTGATTGATTTATATGATACATAAGTTGTGATTAAATAACGATTTGCATGAATGTTGGGAAACGAGTAACTGATTATTCGATGTTGTTGATATTAAATAAATGGATATTGCTGCACACTATGGACATGATTAAACATTCTTGATGGACTACATGTTTAAGCCCAGTTAAACATATGCACACACTGCACATGGGCCAACCACTATGTGTCATCACACACTTAGTTGGGTCATGCGATTGGGCCGCAGGCTGGAACAGCGGACTTGACGTCTGGGCCACAGCCAAACGTTACAAACAAGCTGGATCAGCCCAGCTATGAAGCGACGAGTTGGTCGCAGTGGACCGAACCATCTTGATGTGCACCGGGCCGCACAACAGCTTACAACTTTCTGATTGGGCCCAAGCCCAACCGGGTCCAAGTAGGCTTGCATGCTATATTTGTTATGTGTTAGTAATGTTATGTCTAATGTTAGTGGGCCAATTGGTTTGGGTATTAAGGAATGGGCCGGTAACTTATGGAATTAAGGCATTGATTTACTTGTATAACGATATGGTATTTGTACATATAAACTTGTGGATTATTATGATACATAGTGTACGGATAACTATGTGGTATGATTTCTGGTTATAAGTGTACATTCCCGGGAATGATAACCAAAATCACCCGACATGGATTGTGGTGTAAACGTGACTTTATTTGCTGACATATGTGCAAAGACGTGTAAGTAATTGTGCAAACCAAACTGATTATTCTGTGATAACTACGTTAGGGACGGTTGATTGATTTAGATTATATAACTAATCTTACCGAGCAAAACTAAGGTGAGTTCATTTCTCTTGAGCATGCGTCCCGTTGGTTGGGACGGTCATTGGGCATCCCTGAGAGGGATGGGTTTGGGTAAATCAATTGGGTATTCCTGAGAGGAATACGTCTTGTGATAAATCTGGAATGTTGGATAATATACTCGTCCTATCATCTTTAAAGTCCCTCCGTGTTGTTTGGTTACCTGAGAGGTAACAAGGTATTAGTTGGTAGCGCTACTTAGGTTTGGTACCCTCACCCCGTACCGGAGAGGACGGGTGTGAACTAATGACCTAGTCATGACCAATGCTTTGATAGGAGCATTGGGGAAAGGGCAAAATAAATCAGGAGCCGTCTTGTATCCGAGGTATTATCAACATTGTAATCAATGAGCTGAATTAAACACCTAGTAACTAACGTTTTCGTAAAACTATGAACTCATGAGCGTTGTCTGATACACTTGTTGCATGCTCTCAGGTCGTTAGATATCTTGGATTTGGGAACTTGCTGTCTGGAGTAGCTGGAGTGGTCATTGGTCGAACTGGATGGATACATGTGATGGAATTACCTGATATTATACATTGGTTTTGAAACAGTTATCTATGGTTTACTATTTGCTTCCGCTGAACAATGTTGGGTTTATTGAAACTTATTGTTGATACTTTTTATTAATAAGTGTTGATTTTCATTTAAAAACTTGTATGGGTTCAACATGATTAGTGGCTCGTTATTGGTTTGTCACACGCCTAACAGGGACATTCCCTAGGTGGTATTTTGGGGGTGTGACAGTTATTTTACTGTCCATATAAAATAAAAGATTTACACCATTCATATCTCCACGGTCTATATGGAGATATGTTGGCTACCTGGTCGGGGGTTAAGGGAATGGTTTGGTAAGCGTCTTACCTTGTTCAGTGTATAGATCCTGCAAGGACCTGGGTCAAGTTTAGCAGGACCTCCTTCAATACCCACTGGTATTGGATGGCGGGGGTCCGAACTCCTTGATCCTCTCATATGTAAACTACTATTAAAATTTTAACCCGGCTATTTAGGATTGTATCCCTGCTGACTCAAACTACTTAGCCGAGGGTAACGTCACCTTCAAAAGAGGGGCCTACCACATTACGCATTAATAACTTAATTAATTATCTTTCAATAATCCGACCCTTTAGGATTGTATCCTTGCTGACTCAAACTACTGGGTTGAGGGTAACGTCACCTTCAAAAGAGGGGCCTACTACTATAACTAAGATATCTCTTAAAAAGTGCAAAAGTGCGGAAATAATCAAAGGTTACACTAAAGGCGAGTCGGATCCAAGTGATTCATCTTGTCTATCTGTTTTATTTTTATTTTTAGCATTTTTAGTTAGTTTTATTTTCTTGTTTAAAAACCTTTTTCTAAAATTTTGATTTGATTAGACGTTGAGGATAAACCGGTACTAAAAGCTCTTGTGTTCTTAGACAACCTCGGTATCTTACCAACGCTATACTACGCTCACGATGAGTGCACTTGCCCATATGTGTGTTTAGTGTTAGTAAAATATCGTGTTTTATAAATTTAAAACTTGACTAAAGTGTAAAAAGGGCTAAAAATATACATAAAATTATATAATGCTACACACGCATCAAGTTTTTGGCGCCGCTGCCGAGGACACAAGGATTTTAAGAAAGTTAGGAATCAACGGCCTAATCGATTTTCTTAGTTTTCTGTTTTTTTAGGATTTTTCTTAATTTTTCAGCTTCTGCAGAGCTCAGCACGGGCCGTGCCCGCTGAACACGCCCCGTGCCCAATTTTTGGTACTGGCAATCCTGTTTTAAGTCAGACAGTAGCTGAACACGGGGCCGTGCCCAATCAACACGCCCCGTGCCCAAGTTTCGGATACTGAAAACAGAACCGTAAGATCCCGACGGTTGGTAATTTTTGACACAACCATGAGTGATACTGATAATTTTTATTTCCAATCCTCTTATGGTACGTGGTGTCAAATATGTGGTGGAAATCATGAAGATTTAAAATGTTATTTTTTATACTACAAGCCCCACTATATAGACCCATTGTTTTCCTGTAGCCTTAAGAGGGGCGAAAGTAAAAATAATCCCTATCTCTCCCTCGAATGCTCTCAATCATCCTTTCTAGGAGAAATGCTTCTTGATGAATTATTTCAATTGGAAGATCTAATTCTTAATTGGGTAAAAGAACTTGAGATGGATATCATTAATTCACCTCAAGACGATACCCAAGAAGAATTATTGAGACCGCATTCGGATAAAAACATCTTCGTTGTTCCCTAAATCACCTCTAACTCTTACGAAGACTTGAACGATAGTCGTCCCTATGTCGATTGTGCCGTGAAGGACTCCCCATCGACTTCCTTCGATGCATACATAGACCCGAGCGATTCGACATACACCTTCTTTAACGAGAGCCCGAGAAAGGGTTGGACTTGTCCACCTACATTTAGCATAGGAATCACCCTCACCGATAACCTCTTGCATTCTCGTCTAAATCTAGAGCAATTAAGGTATCTCAGGCACTTCGGTGTTGTTCCGTCCAGTAAGGAACCACCCGATCCGGATAAATTCCTTAAAAATAGACGAAACTTCGTAAACAGCCTCTAGGCATGGGGCCGTGTCCAGGTCAGCAAGCCCCCGTGTCCACCAAAAGATTCCCGTCTGACTTTCGGTCAGAATACAGACAAAATGTGTCAGGATTTTGTCTGCACACGGGGCCGCGTCCAGCCGACACGGGGTCGTGTGCAGCTTGCTGTCGTTTTCTATTAATGCAACCAAGATTCCTGCACATTTGGACCACTCCAAAAGACAGAGATTTGGTGGATCTTCACACATACCATCCTAGGTATATTCTAAAGAAGGTTCCCAACAACCATCTTGTCTTTTCCACTTTTATCTCCTGCCTTCTTCTTCATTTTTTACCTCAAAACACCTCCATTAAAGCTTGAAATCACCATGGTTTCAAGCCTTATTGAGAGGTTTGATAGATTTTTATTCAAGGAATCTTGTAAAAAAATAAGTTTTACAACATTGTTTTAAGTTATTTCTGCTTAAAGATACCTCAAAAGTTAGAAAAATAATTTGAAACTCCAAGATTCCTTGTTCCAAAACTCTGCAGAAAGGTGAACACGGGGCCGTGCTCATTGAGCACGGGGCCGTGTCCGAGGTTACTGTTTCATTAAAATGAACTCTTTTCAGTTTATTTTCGTAGAATGTCAAGCCAAAACAGTGGAACTTCGTCAGCACATTCCCGAAACTGTCGAAGAGAACGAAGATCTTCAATCGAAGCAACTCTCGTACACTATGTAATGGCATTACGTGAAGCTCTCGATGAGATGACATCAGTGGAGGAGGTCCTGATAGACCGTATAAATTATCTTACGGTGGGGTTGGAAAACAGTTTTCAAGAAATCAACCTCTTGCACCAGAGGTTGAACATTCTTGTGACACCTCCCATGGAACCAATTCTCCCCCAAGAGGATTGGAACCTAGCACTTGGAGTCAATAATCCCACCGGGTGGGATGACATCCCCGCGGAACCTCCTCTTGACAACTTGCAAGAAGTCCCGGTGGAAGTTACACCCCCACAAAATGATGATGCCAATGAGCCCGCTTTTCTTCTCCCTAGGGAGATAGAAGAATGGCTCGCCGACGTGTGAGGGACCCATATCCGGAGGAAGAAGCTCTTCGAGCCGCATCCAAGCAAGAGGATTATCTTTTCGGAAATTTTGCTATTAGAATAAACTATAGGCTAGAACTTCTTTCCGGGTTTAGACTTCTTGTGTTTTCTGACCTATTTATTTAAAGTTTTAGTTTATTAGGAATATTATGTAACTCTCTCTATTTAATGAATGATGGTTTTAAAAAAAATTGTTTGGTGTTTGGATGATGTTGTAATGGATAAAACACACTCGGGATGGTGAAGGATACTAAGGGAAACTTGAACCAGCACCCCATGCACGAAAACAGAGCCTCCCGACAATTTTTCTTCGTTAAAGCAAGTTCGGCACGGGCCATGCCCAGCCAACACGGCCCCGTGCTGAAGAGTCTGCAGAAAAACGCCCAGTTCAGGTAACTGGACACGGGGTGTGTTCGCTGAACACGCCCCCGTGCCCAGGCTTCTGTTACTTTCTGATGATTTCTGTTACTGGCAACCTGAACACGGGGCCGTGCCCGGACACCACGGGCCCATGTCCAGATGCCCAGTAACATAAAATTTTGCTTTTAACACACCTTTTACACATTCAATCAACCTAAAAACATATTTTTGGGACACATTGAGGACAATGTGTAATTTATGTGTGGGGGGATGCTAAAACCTTGAATTTTGCAAGTCCTAAGTACAAGCCTTACACAAAACTCTATTGGAACCGCTAAACACGCCAAATTTTTTCAATTTTTTTTTTCATTTTTTTACTTGTCTTGGTTTAATTTGGGAATAACAAGTTCTAAAAAGGTTATATTTCTACAAATTTACAACCGATAGCATCGTGATAAAAAGAACCAACATAAGAAAATTATGAAACGACATGACAAATCTAGTTAAAATTTGATTATATATACTTGATCACATAAAAACCCATTCCCACAAAAAGTGAGTTTTGAGCCTTTATTGAGCATACAAATACACATCTTTAAAACTAAATGCTCATTTTTCGTTTCTTGTGTGAATAGCCGCTTGGTTTCTTACGACTCTAGAACTTGCCACGACGATACATTCCCGGTCCTTACCAACTTAAACCCAGGTAAGTAAATGATGGAGGCATTAGGACTAACCCTTTTTCTTTCAACACCATTATTTTTCTTTTTTTTACCACCTACCCAAAATCCCCCTAGTTAACTCGTTTGAGCCTAAACTTTTTCATTTCTTAACCCACAAAACAAACACCCTTTACCCACCAAAACCCTTTTCATTTTAAACCCTTTATTTTAGTAACAAAGCTCGGTTTTCTTGTGACTTCCTTATAAAAAAAAAAAATTATAGCGAAGAAAAGAAAAATGAAGTTAGCAATAAACAAACAAAGCTCATCAAAAGAAGGCTTGTTTGAATAATGCTTCATTAATAGCGCTGCAAACGAACCAAACGTTCGGCAAACAGTTCGTGAATTCGGCGGGAAGTTCATTTGTGTTCGTTCGTTTATTAAACAAACGAACACGAACAAGAAATTTTGTTCGTTTAGTTAAATGAACAAACATTAACAGAGGTCGTGTTCGTTCTTTTATGTTCGTGAACGTTCGGTAAGGTGTCCGTTTGTGTTCAGTAGTCCATTAGTGTTTTTAGTTTTTATATCTATTTAAATACTTCAAAATTCTGACAAATTAAATATTTAATAAGTGTCAGTGTATTATATATTCTATTCATGAAATGATTGTTTGTGTTCGTTTGTTTCCATGAATATTAGTTTGTGCTCATTTGTGTTCGTCAACGTTCGTTTTTTATTCGTTGCCTAAAATAACAAACAAACACAAACGAACACGAACAAGTTCATTTCCTTAACAAACAAACACAAACATAAAATCTTGTTCGATAAGTGTTCGTGAACGGTTCGCGAACACATATATTCTTAACAAACGAACACGAACAAGGTCTTGTTGTTCGTGTTTGTTCGGTTCGTTTGCAGCCCTATTCATTAGAATAAAAAGTCACAAAAACAAAATGTTTTACGAAAACCGACGCTTTTTACGCCTTTTCGCCCTTTTCTACTAACCACTAACCCAAAACCACCTACCTTTAACCCAAGCCTAACCCTTCCCCAAAAGTCCTCTTGATACTTGCAAAGGTTTATAGTTAAAAAGGAGGAGGATTGATTGCTTGGCAAGCATATGGTAGAAGTAAGTTCCATGCCGCTTTCGAGTGTTTCACAAAAATACATCTTCGGTCGAGTGTTGAGTGATCCCCCGTGAGGTATGTGAACTTGTATATAAATGGAATTTTAAAGAGGCATGTTATGCCCAAATAAATAATTTCTCTCATGTAATGTTTTGAATAAATCATAACGAATAGGATTATAAATAAAATAAAAATAAAACCTAATAAAGAATCTTGGAATCCCGACACTCTATGACAAGCCCAAAACCTTCTCTTCTACCCATTCCATTTGGGTGTGTAGGCCACAAAATAAAGAGTTTTGCTTGAGGACAAGCAAAGATTCAAGTGTGGGGGTATTTGATGTGTGCAAATGCAACATATAAATTACATCAAATGAGGCATAAAACTAACCCTTTTTTAGTACTAATGTTGGAAAAAGTGTTTTTTTGTCTTCCTTTTGTATTTTCAGGGTTAAATGAGCTTAAATGAACAAAAGAAGTAAAAATGCAGCCAAATCTAACAATAATACAAGAGAAGGAATAAACGTCGCATGTCCGACCCCTCGACAGCATCTTCCCAAGCAAAAAACAAGACATCAGAAGGCTGAACACGCCCCGTGCTCAATGAACACGGGGGCGTGCCCAAGTGTCTGCAGAAAAGACAAAGCTATAGAAGCTTCTATTTCCAACACGGGGGCGTGGCCAGCGGACACGGGGCCGTGGTCAACGCTAAGAATCGCAGAATCTAGGCAAATCTTGATAGTACAGATACGCTTCTGCACACGGGGTCATGCCCAGCGGACACGGGGGCGTGGTCAACTAATGCAGACAAACTGCAATTAATGAAGAAAGAGAAGATGGGTGGACACGGGGCCGTGTCCGGCTTCTGTGCAGGCTATAAATAGGGGTTCTTGGCTCACTTGTAAATCATCTCTTGGCAAACCACCTCTCTCACACTTCACCCACCCACCACCACCATCACAACCCACATCCACCACCATCATCCATCATAGAGTGTGTGAGTAGTCTCGGGATCTAAGATTGATCGTAAGAGTTCTTGACAATCAAAGGCCATGTTTGCCTAAGTCTCTTACATCACTTGGTGAAGACAAGCATTTAGTGTAATACTTTTTATTTTTAATCTTTTCGCACTTTTTATTTGGTTATGTATTAATGACTTTAATAACTAGTTTCTTATGTTGAAGGTGAAACTTCCTTATCATTTATCCGTGGTGTCTTGGTGTTATTTTAGTGTCTATATAAAATAAAAGATTTACACCATTCATATCTCCACGGTCTATATGGAGATATGTTGGCTACCTGGTCGGGGGTTAAGGGAATGGTTTGGTAAGCGTCTTGCCTTGTTCAGTGTATAGATCCTGCAAGGACCTGGGTCAAGTTTAGTAGGACCTCCTTCAATACCCACTGGTATTGGATGGCGGGGGTCCGAACTCCTTGATCCTCTCATATGTAAACTACTATTAAAACATTAACCCGGCTATTTAGGATTGTATCCCTGCTGACTCAAACTACTTAGCCGAGGGTAACGTCACCTTCAAAAGAGGGGCCTACCACATTACGCATTAATAACTTAATTAATTATCTTTCAATAATCCGACCCTTTAGGATTGTATCCTTGCTGACTCAAACTACTGGGTTGAGGGTAACGTCACCTTCAAAAGAGGGGCCTACTACTATAACTAAGATATCTCTTAAAAAGTGCAAAAGTGCGGAAATAATCAAAGGTTACACTAAAGGCGAGTCGGATCCAAGTGATTCATCTTGTCTATCTGTTTTATTTTTATTTTCAGCATTTTTAGTTAGTTTTATTTTCTTGTTTAAAAACCTTTTTCTAAAATTTTGATTTGATTAGACGTTGAGGATAAACCGGTACTAAAAGCTCTTGTGTTCTTGGACGACCTCGGTATCTTACCAACACTATACTACGCTCACGATGGGTGCACTTGCCCATATGTGTGTTTAGTGTTAGTAAAATATCGTGTTTTATAAATTTAAAACTTGACTAAAGTGTAAAAAGGGTTAAAAATATACATAAAATTATATAACTCTACACACGCATCACCATGCGTTTTCATACTTTCTATATTCGGAAACCTTTGTTTGTAATTCTATTTTCGGAAACTTTATATTCTTGTAATCGTTCGTTCGTTGTAATCGATGAAAAACCGAGACTTGAATCATAATGAAATCCGTATTTTCGTTACATTTATGTTATATACACTTCATATATGTTCACACGTTCAAAACATCACCCATACGACACTTCATTCTTACTTCAAGCAAAAATTGCCAAACTTGCAAACTATATACTACAATTATACAAACTCGACACTTGTTTACGACAAATATACATGTTTATACTTATTTTATATTGGATTCATGATGTAATTACTTAGCACACCCATAAATGTGCTTCTAGTGCCTAAAACATCATAAAATGTGCTTAAAACATGTAAAAAGGGAAGTCTAGGGGCTGAATTGTAATAAAATCAAACTTTCCAACGTAACCAAGGCCTCACGGGCTGCGACACTACCCCCTATTAGGGTCGCACCCCACGACGGTTTGTTTTGCGCAGAATCTTGACCAGCTTGCTGTTTGAGCGCGATTTTGATGTTTTGTTGAGTTTAAACTTGGTTTAGACTTAAATGCTCACAATCAACAACCCTAATCACTTCCCTATAAAATCCCACTCTTTTCCACACTTCATACACTTTACAAACTCTTAAAATCACTCTCAAATCACCCTCTAAACTGCTGTGAATCAGAAGTGAAGACTGATTCATCACAAGTTCTTCAAGTGAGCATAACTCACTCAATACTTGGTCTTTTTCATCCATTATTTTTCCCACTTGCTTGGATTGACCTTAGGAACATTTCCATAGGTTTTCCATGGAAAACCAAGCCCTGGAATGTCACCAAAAAGGCTCCAAAGTGGACTGTTTGTTTCTATTTTCATTTAAACTTGTTAATCTTTGTTGAACTTGAGTCTAACTCATCTCAAACCTATGTCCTAATGCTTATAGTCAATTGAATGGTTAGTTGGGCTTAAAAACAAGGTTGAGAAATGTTAAATCAGAGGTTAAAACCTCATAAAGATTCTGTTTTAGTTAGGGTTTTACCCACAAGAAGTGTTCAAGCTTGAAGCTTGATGTATGTGTGATTGTTAGACTAGCTTGGGCTATCTTTCATAAAAATCCACTCACTTCTTGATGTTTTCCATAGATTAGATGTTTATATCTCATTAGTTCTTATAAGTTAATGACCCTCTTTGCTGTTTATAACAACAAGTGTAGTGGTGAACAATGGAGGTACCTAAATGGAAGTTTTGTTCTTCCTACCTCATGTATGAATTCTATGATACTTAGAGGTGCCTAAATGAAGACTTTAATCTTCTACCTCATGCTTGACATATATGATATAGTATACTCTATGTAATACTTGTGTAACATTCAAACAAACCGAACTCTTGATGATGAACAAGTGGGCATTGTCAAGTTAGTAAGTATATCATCTAAACATCATATGTGACGGATGATTATTTTCATATGCTTATTTTTCATGTACTTCAAACTCAAAGACCATAAGTCCTTATGTATTTACCTCTTGAACCCCAAATCAAACACATTCAACTTTCTATTCTCGACCACTTCGTCACATTGGATATTCGGAAAGCATATGCAATTTTGTGAGTATACTCGAACCCTTTTTTTTTATTTTTAAACACTTTTGGGTGCAACATGTATTCTATTTAAAAACACGAACACTTGAAAACTATTTGAATCACTCTCTATCCTATTAGAACATGAAACTATATGATGCTTGTTAATCTCGTATGTTATGTTAAACTTTTCGTGTCTATATGCTCATTAACTTCGTACAAGCCTACCTTAACAATTATAGCGCTATAGGAGTAATGCACCGCCCACTAGTCTCGGGGAATTGTTAAGTTAAACATGTTACCTCCCGTTATTCTTAAGGATAGGCTATTTTAACGCATTGGATTCTTGGGTTTGAACATATACTTGACACCGTTTCAACATACTAGTAACTTGCATATTGTGATTCATGTTGGATATGAGCCGTTAAACTATTTTATTCTATATTATGCTATATAACAAAAACTTGTATACTCGCCTTTGCTTTTGCATTGAACTCTATTTTAATACATGTTGCAGGTTGAATGATGAGATGATATTACAAGATGAAACAAGATTTAGGTGGACTTAGATACACACCTAGATTAATTTATCTATTTTAAATGTTATGTTTGTTTTGAGACAATGTTATTTCTTGTATTTGAATCTTGTATGACAATCTAGTTTTGAAACGAAATTTGAATTTAATTATTATTGTCACATAGTGTTATGAAGTCTCTTGCAATCTCGTTTTCGTCTCATCCCGATGTTTCCGCCATCGGTTAGGTTGTGACAGTTACCTATACTCAGATTTAGGTGACTTTGACGTATCGAAATACTGGGATAGGTCTGGTTTTGGGATGTATTTTGTTGATGCTGCTTGTCGATCTTGGGGATTATTATATATGTGGGATTCTAATATATTCCATCATCAGACCTCGACCTCGGTCAAAGACCAAGATTTTTTATTGATCCAAGGCTTGGTAAAGGGATGTGATCACGTTGTGGTAGAGAAGGGGGATTTAAGGGGGAAGATCTTGGATTGGAGATCTTCGTTACTAGGTTTCTAGGTGATGCTCGGAGATTTTAACTCGGTGGGACGACCGGAAGAAAGATGAAACTCTCGTTTCAATGCTCGTGGTGCCATCGATTTCAATAATTTTATTCGTGAGGCCATGATAAGTGAATATGTGATGAGTGGTAGAGCCTTTACGTTTAAGGTGGGGAGTAAACAGAGCAAAATCGACAAACTTTTGTTTGCCAATATTCTTTTTCTAAATGGCCGGAGGTGGGGTTTAGAGTGCTTAATAATTTGCATTCAGATCACTAACCTATTATTCTTATCACCAATGATGTGAATTTTGACTCTCGCCCATTCTGTTTCTTTAATTCATGGCTTGCTAAAGAGGATTTCAACGAAGTGGTTTGGTCTTTATGTTCTAGTTTCCATATGATTGGTGATTCGGATGTGGTTTTGATGAAGAAAGCTTAAGAGGCTCAGGCAACACATCAAAAAATGGTGGAAAATGTTAAAGATAAGGAAGCGGAGGAATAAGCTATTTTAAAAGAGGAATCAAAGAAATTGTTGACTATTGCGAATACTAGAGAGCTTATTGAGGAGGAAATGCTGTCTAAGTTGGAGTGCAAAAAAAAAAAGGATTTTGGGATTAGGGGAGTATAAAAGAAAAGATATTAAACAGAAATCCAAGATTAGATGGGCCTCTGATGGGGTTGACAACACAAAATTCTTTCATCAAAGTTTTTAAAAGGTACTGGGAGTTATTTGCCATTGACTTTTATAGTATATTGCAGGCCTTTCATGATCATGAGAAATAAATCTGGTTGGGGTCACAAGTAAGGTTATCTCTGAGGTCATACCAAACCGTCTTAATGTGGTCATTTATTCAGTTGCTTTAGAGACCCAAACGACGTTTCTTAGTGATTGATTTATACTTGATGGGCTGCTTATGGTGAATGAGATCCTTGCTTGGGTCAAGAAGAACAATATGAAGGCTTTTATTCCGGAAATTGATTTTGAGAAAGCCTATGACAACGTTAGCTGGAAGTTCATGTTGTCTATCATGATCCAAATAAGGTTTTTGAAGAGATGGTACATGTGGATTCGAGGTATTCTCTCATCTGCCAGGTCCCCGGTTTTGGTTAATGGTGCTCCGACTTTTGAATTCAAATGTCACAAAGGTATGTGACAAGGAGATCACTTACCCTTTTTCATCTTTAATATGGTAATGGAAGCGCTTTCTTGCATGGTGAACAAGGCTTATGAGGTTGGGGTGTTTAAGGGTTTCTAAACTCCTAATGGAGGTCCTTTGGTTTCGCATCTTCTTTATGCGGATGATGCTATTATTATCGAGGAATGGTCTACGGGAAATATGACAAATGTTGTCCGGTTGCTTAGATGTTTTTTCCTTTGCTCAGGGCTTAAAATCAATCTTCATAAGTCTAATCTTTTTGGATGCGGTGTGGACTTGGATGATATTAAAGTGGGGCGTCTAGTATGGTTACTGTCTAGGTATGGCGTCATTTAAGTATCTAGGGCTTATGGTGGTGATGGTGGTTAGGGGGGGGGGGGGCATGAACATGATTAGCAATTAGAGTATGGTTATTGAGACTCGTTTGTTGAAGTGGAAAGCTTCCACGCTCTAGATCGAGGGAAGAATGGCTATTATTAGATCAGTTCTCGAAGGTCTTCCAAATTATTACTTTTCCTTATATGAAGCTCCAATGAAAGTTATAAATTGTCTGGAAGACTTGATGAAAAGATTCTTATGGGGAGATTCGAAGGAAGTGAATAAAGTACATTGGGTCGCTTAGGATAGAGTTTCGACTTCTAAGAAATTTGATGGGTTGGGAATTAATAAGTTAAAGTATCTGTATCATGCCCTTTTAGCTAAGCAGGCATGAAGGTATAAAACAGAAAAAACTGTCTTTGGCGAAAAGTTATAGACGTTTTTCATGGTAGGAAATCGGGTTAGGAGATTGCCCTTTTTATCAATTGCTTGTCTAGTGTGTGGAAGAACACTAGGGTGATAGTGACTAAATTGAAATATGTTGGATGTCCTTTTGCTAAAATGGTTAAAGGCGTGACTGGTATCGGTGAAGATTTATGCTTTTGGTTGGATGTGTGGCATGGGGAAACTCTTTGCAATACACCAACCTGAATTTGTTCAAATTGGATAAAATAATATAAAGGGTGCAAAACTATAGATAGGGTGAGGAGGATTGACCATCTTATCGAATGGTCCTGGAGTTGGACTTGGGACATGAGATCTACTAGGAGATGGGGAATGGGAACAACTTATTGGCTTGCTTGGTTCGATCAGGGGCAATGAGAAGGACACTTGGTATTGGTTGGGCGATGATTTAGGTTGCTTTTCAGTGTCGCCGGTTAAGAGCTTAATGTATGCTGAGTTAGATGTGAGCAACAAGTATGTTATGGGATGGTTGAGTTGGGTGCCTAGCAAGTGTAACTTCTTTATGTGGAGGGCGGAAATGAATATACTTCCTTCCATGGATGCCCTTCAGAGAAAAATATTCAGGTAGATCCAGTCCTATGCATTTTATGCGGGTCTGCTGAAGAGTCTGTCGAACACTTGTTTATAGCCGTTGGGTCCCTACGACGATGTAGCACACGATTAGTAGATGGTGCAAGGTCCCTCAAATCATTGGTTTTCGGTTAGGGACCTTCTTGAGTTACATCACCATCATAACTTGGGACAGAATAAGAAAGCGGCCTTTCAAGGGATTGTTATTATGTTGGCGAATTTGGAAGGCTAGGAATGAGGATAGATTCTCTAATAAAGCAGTTAAAGTTGAGGTGATTGTGGAAGACATTAAATCGTTTGGTTTCTTTTGGTTTAAGTGTAGCTCCAAATACAAGTCGATAATTTGGTTGGATCGGAGCTCTTTTAATTTGTAATTATGTAGTTGTCTTCTCTGTTCTGCCGCTCCTGTGTTTGTGGGAATGGCTATTGGTGCTGTTTGTTAATAAAGTTTACAGGTTATAAGAAAAATAATGAAGCAAATGTGTAAATCATAACATCTAAGCCCAAAATTATTGTGTCTATTGGGCTATTGGCTAAGACCACGTTATGCCCATTTTAAACTTGCCGTGTGGTTTGAATTTGATATTCAGTATGTCTGGGCTAGTGGCTTAAAGAGACGGACTTCCATATTTTCTTGAACCAACATGTGATGGCGTGATGCTACTATTTTCATTTTATACTTTTAAAAAATAGGCTTAAACTATCTACACACCAAGTGTGTAGATAGGCAAACCCAAAAGGTGGTTTTTTGTCCTATATACACACCTTGCAGTGTCGAGCTGTGGCCAAAGCGCGACGTTTTGGTCCGGTCAACCAGACAAATACTGGCGGGTGTCTGACGGGTCTGTTGACCGGACCAAAACGCCGAGCTTTGGCCGCGTTTTGGTCCGGTCAACCAGACAAAAGACTGACCGGGTGTCTGGTTGACAGGACCAAAACGCGGCCAAAGCTCGGCGTTTTGGTCCGGTCAACAGACCCGTCAGTCTTTGTCTGGTTGAGCGGACCAAACCGCCGCGCTTTGGCCACAGCTCGACACTGCAGGGTGTGCATATAGGACAAAAAACCACTTTTTTGGTGTGCATATAGGCACATTAGTGTGCCAATAGGTACACGTACACCCTTTAACATTTGATCTTCTAAATTGTCATCGGTTAAATACTTGAAATGAATGTAACTTTACAGTTAAAAAGTTCCCATTCCACTTTTTAAACATACAAATATATGTTTTAGGCTAATAATACTTATTATGCACTCGTTACTTCGAATGCATGTAGTCATGTTGTTTTGAATTGTATGTCACATTTTCTCTTTATATTACTTTTGATTTTCAAACTAAAATAAAATCTTAACCGATAT
Source organism: Helianthus tuberosus (assembly GCA_030545235.1). Taxonomy (NCBI): domain Eukaryota; kingdom Viridiplantae; phylum Streptophyta; class Magnoliopsida; order Asterales; family Asteraceae; genus Helianthus; species Helianthus tuberosus. The sequence goes on from CM060411.1 coordinate 94,188,766, forward strand.
TTTATTTTTATAGAAACCCTAAAATTTGAGTTATTTTTCATTTACCTGATAATGAATAGACTAGACATAAGTTTGAATGAACTAATTGTAGACGTCAATATACTTGATATTTTTTAATTTATTTAATTTTCTTTTATGTGTTGTACCTAAAAATTGACAAACACGGTAAATATTTTGTTCATTTTCTTTTATGTATTCCTAAACATTTAGAAAAATAATAAAATAACCCTACTCATATATTTCAGTCCTTAAGGGGGCGTCCTTGTGGTCTTGCTTAGACCACCCGTAGTGAGGTTTTTTTGGCGTTGAAAAAACGCCCAACAATGACCTTTAACTGCCCTCTGGGGCGTTTTTCTTGAAAAAAATGGTTTTGGCATTCTTTTTTCCACGCCTTGTTCAACGCTTTTGGCCAATGACATTTTTTGGATGTTTTTTTATTTAATTGTTTAACATCCCTTTTAACATAATGCCTCACAATGTTCACATCCCTACTACACCCATTTTAGAAAAACGCCCCACAATGCCTCATTGCTGACTGGACGGCCACATGACGCAAAACGCCTAAAGGTGGGGGTATTATTTGTGTCTTCCGCTACACATCGTCTTACAACCAAAATGTTAGGGGTTAAAATCCTGCAGTTTGCAAGTTATAATGTATTTATCCTAAAAAATCTAGGAATTATCATAAAAAAATATAGCACTAATCAATAAGGTAACCTAACACTATCTAATAAGGAAACATTTAAAGGGTGATGTAGTGGTAAGCAGAGCTGTCTCCAAGAACTCTTAAAAAGTTTTAGACTTCGGGCGATAAAAATACTTGTGCTTAAAATTGTAGTTAAGGGGAAATGTATTAGAAAAGTAAAATCTTGGTGGTAGAGTCAAGACTTGAACTTAAGATCTTTACAATATCTTGAGATGACTTTTCCACTCCACTACCAACATTTTTTTGTATAACAAATGGGCGTCTACATGGGTTGGTCGGCCTTGGTGGTAAGCGTCAGTGTCCCCTAGCAAAGTTGACAATAGGTAACCTGTAAGTAATCTGTTAAGACACGATAACAGAAAAGTACACCATGTGATTTTTTACGTTTTTAAAAATAATCAAAATTTTAAAGTTAGGATCCATTATTTCTTCTTCTAGGTGCATAAAATATACATCCGTCTTATAGACATTGGATATAAAGTAGTTAAACAAGTCGTATTCATGTTTAAAATTTTTGTTGTTCGCTTTATCAGATATCTGTTAAACCTGCTTAAAAACGACTTTGAATTTAATTTTCGCTAGTCTTTTTTTGTCTTTATTACCCTTAAATAACATCTACCTAGCATAGATCGCGTATCACCTGATTTCCCATTTGTTCTCATGGTATTGATGGAGTAGGTAGGTTTATAGGTTTGGTATGGCTACTAGTTTTAGCTGTAACTAACTAAAACTATTTTTACTTCTTATATATATATATATATATATATATATATATATATATATATATATTTTTTTGAAAGGAGAATTTCATTAAAAAAAACACCCAAAGCGGTCCTCAAAATAAGGACCCCCGGGCCACAAACAAAGAATTACATCAAATCGAGGGGGTATTTACACCAACTATTCCAATCGACATCTTTCCATCTAGTCCTATTTCGGATCCAAAAGTAAGAAGTCGTTTTAACGAATTCCATAACTTCTATAGGACGACGCTTCTTTTTTTTCAAAAATACGCCCATTCCTCTCCTTCCACAAAGCCCACATGGTAGTGTAAACAATGCCTCTAATCACGAGTCTAGTGTCCTTCACATCCGATTGTTGCTCCGCTATCTTAATCAGGTCTGACACATCAAACAACACAAGAGGACTAAATCGGCACCAAGCTTCAACGCGGCTCCAAACTTCATGAGCAAACTCGCATCCGGTGAAAAAATGCTCAGCTGTTTCGAGAGCCGAGTGACATAGAACACAGGAGGTTTGTTGCAGCGGCACACCCCGTTTTATGAGCTCCGAAGTTGTGGGAAGACGATTAAGAGCAGCCCTCCATACCATGATTTTACACTTCAATGGGACCCAACATTTCCAATTAATCGGCGCTGCAGTAATGACCAGAGAACTGTTGCAAAAAAGCTTCTTGACAGAGGAGACTGTGAAGATGCCATCACTTTCAGCCTTCCATTTCCATACATCTAGCCCTCCTTTCCACTCCAGCTCGTGAATGTCTTCAAGAAGACCAAATAATTCAGCAACTTCCATACTAGTGGTAGGCGCTGATCTCCATTCCCAAGCCATAGATTTTGAATTATTGACCCAAAGAATTCTATTCGAGACTTTGACCCATTTGTTTTTTTCAAGTCTAAACAAAAGAGGATACACTTTTCTCAACGGTTCTTCACGAAGCCAAGTATCCGTCCAGAAGTTTATAGAGGAACCATCACCAAGAATACCTTCGAAATAAGAATTAAGAGTCGCACCATTTATAAGTTTTTTCTCGCCCACTTTAACAATTTGTTTCCAACTACAACAAGCCGAAGCATTGCAAGGAAGAAGAGCCCATGGTCTACTAGACCCATGACATCCCAAAATAATTTTCTTCCAAAGGGTGTTCTTTTCTCTTTTAAACCTCCAAGTCCATTTCAAAAGAAGCGCCTCATTCACCTCTTGAATCTTAGACACTCCAAGACCACCCTTATTTTTTTGGCGTAGTAACAATATCCCAAGCGACCCAAGGGATCTTTCGCTCTTCACTCGAACCCGCCCAAAGGAACCGTCTCATAACTTTCTCTATGTTCTCAATCACTTCTTTAGGCGCTTTATAAAGCGAAAGGTAATAAACTGGTAAACTTTCAAGCACCGATTTAATTAGAACCAATCGACCACCTATCGATAAATTTTTAGCTTTCCAAGAAGCTAACCGATTCCTAGTGACTTCGATAACCGGGCTCCAATTACTAACGCGAGTCATCTTGGACCCAACTTGAATGCCTAAGTAAACGAAAGGGACATTACCTCTTTTGCAACCCAAAAATTCCACCATGGAATCCACTTCCGAGTCTTCTATACCGACTCCAATAAGATTTGACTTATGAAGATTAATTCGAAGACCCGAACAAAGATAGAAGATCCGAAGAATTCTGGCAATGCTCTGAATATTATCTCGCAACCATTCTCCTAAAATAAGAGCGTCGTCGGCATAGAAAAGATGAGATATTGCCATTTCGTTCTCCCCAACACTAATACCCTTGAAGGCGCCAATCTCTTTTACTTCTTATATATATTACCATTAAATCTAATATATTAAACCGGAACAACCATAATCACGAAAAAGCTTTCTATCTAAGCAACTGTTTCCGGTATCTCTACGAGAGATCTTGCTACATTTGTATTTTGTAGCAACTTTGTTAGAAATCATGTTTTGTGACGCATTTCTGATGGAAAATGGTGTCGGAAATGTTGAATTTTCTAGTAGTGCACACATATAAAAAATACATACAAACACCCACAACAATCAAGCTTTGATCAAGCACGACCATGTCTAAGAAGAAGCACGCTCGTGCTAGTACATGCATGCCCATGCCAATCACTAGTCATCAGTCGCCTTGCCACGTGCCTCAACTAGTCGACACAGAACACCTAGCAAGTGTATGTGCTTAGGTGATGCTCAATCGTGTTTAGGCTATGTAACGCCTCGCTTTTTTTTGAAACTTACTTTAAATAGAAAGATTATTCATGTACCTATTTTTGGGAACTTACATCCGTGTTGTATTCATGTTTCGCTTCCGTTTTCGTAATTAGTAACTTCGATAGTAATAAAATCTCTTTATTTCTTACGAATTATACTCCATTTTTTTTTTCATACTTAAACATTTAAATCCTTATAAACATTTGATACATACTCGTACCCTTGTAAGCACATGCGTAACTGACGACCAATACGTGATTCTAGATATTCTATACGTGCAAACACTTGATTCTACGTTCACAATACACAACCTATACTTTTATTTTATATTTTTTATACAAACTTATTACTTAATTTTAATATATAAATTTTATGCTTAAATAAAGTATTTGATCTTAAAAAAAAATTATTACATGTTGCCTAACATAATATGCCAAAAAAAAAAGATAACATAATGTTGCCAAATGAGAAGGCATGTTCGGCCAAATGTTGACCAAATTCCATCAATTCCCCAACCAAGATTGGACATTTTTTTATTTTCATGGATACTTTAATTATGCTAGTTATATAGCATATTGTGCATTAATATCAACTAGGGACATAATAGTTAAAAAAAAAAAGAAGGAAAGCCAATCCATACTTGCGGCCAGTTTGATCTACCATTAAACAATATTGGTTTACATCACCCAACCTATTTAATATTTATTACCAACATTAAACACAAAGTTAACCATTAAAATAAAATAAAATAAACAAGCTACTCTAACATGCGGCCGCAACTAGCAGCCAAACATGACAATTGGTGATCTTTTTTTTATTATTTATTTTGTTGTTCAACTCACACCCACTCCATTTAATACACCTCTAACCTTTAACCCTAATCCCTCCCTATATAAACCACACTTCCTCCATTCATTTTCTACTTTACAAACCTACTAAACACTCCAAAATCACTCTCTAATCACTCTAAAAATTCTCAGATTTGAGCAGAAAGTTTAAGTCACTCAAAGTGAGTTCTAGCTCACTTTTTCTTCTATTTCTTTCTTGTTCTTTTTTCTAAAATGTTTGGATAACCTCTAGGAAGGTTTTCACAAGTTTGCTTGGGAAAACTAAGGTGAAACCTCACCATTTTTAAGGTCCAAAGTGAACTTTAAATTCTGCTCATTTTTATTTCTTTGTATGTTCATTTTTATGTTGATAACTTAATGGAATCTTGTTCCCATCAAGCTCATAATCAAGCCTATGATTGAGGGTTTGAAATAGGGTGATTACCATCAAAGTTTTGAGTTCAAACACTCACTTATTTTCTGTTTAAACTTGATAATCAAATGATGAAAACAAGCACAAGTCATCATCTTCTATATGATGAACTTGTGACTTGTGAAGTGTGAACAAATGGAAGCCTTGGCTTTCCAAACTAAGTTCCACTCATTCATTTGAACATTTTTATAACTTGTTAGTTTAGATTTACTTTATTGTTATTCATGACCCTCCCACCATCTTCATGATGGTGTGTGTAGTGGTGAATCTTATAATGAGGTTTTCTAACCTCCATGCTTGACATACATGATGCTATATGACAATACTTGATTGGACTTAGTTTTAGGATGTATTATTACTCTATAAACTATACATAATTATATAAAAACATGGCTGAGTTTGTGGTGTTAATCAAACCATGATTAGCCATCATAAACCTAGGCAATCATATCAAAGATTCTAGAGTTTTTGTTATGATTCCAATAGGCAATTTGGGACCCATGAAACCACTAATTATGGTGTCATAAGCAAACTCTTAGGGCTTAGAAATTACTTTCATGTATACATACTTTTACTACTTTAATTTCTAAATTCCGAATCTTACCACTCCCTACACATCACGTAACCCTACCATTAAATCCTCACTCACAAACAAACTCATCACTCTTGGATAATCGGAAAGCATATGCAATTTTGTGAGTACACTTGACCCGTTTTCCTTTTTAAATACACTTTGGGTGCAACATGTTTTACTTGTTAAACCGCACAATTCACAAACATGCTTTTATTCATTCGATCCGTATACATGCTTTGTTATGCTTAAGTTCATGCTAGAATACATACTACTTGTTAACTCGGCTTAAACAATTATAGCGCTATAGGAGTAGCACACCACCCGACGGGGTTTTGTTAAGTCTTTATTTTATAACGGTCTCGTTGCTTTTGTGACGAGGGATGCTAAATACTAGTGGACACTAGAGTTGACATATTGTTATGCATGATAGTTTGACCTTGTATACCAAATGCTATGTTGGATTGAAAATACTTTTATACACATGCCACGAGTCTAAAACTAGTGTACTCGCCAATACCTTTGTATTGAACTATGCTTTTTAAAAGATGTTGCAGGTTTAGCGATGATGTTGGTGATGCATGGAATCTAGTAGGATGCTTAGATACACAATTTAATTTGTATTCTTATTGCATTGTATTTCATTATTCATGATGTTGTATTTACTTCAAATTCTTGTAATTGATTCTTTAGTAATGAAATGAAATTTACTATTTAAATACTTGTCACAATTATTAGTGTTATGATGTCTCGAGCAATCTATTTCTTCTCACTCCGATGTTTTCGCCATCTGTTGGGGTGTGACAGGCTAGCACACTCATTTTGGTGCTGCCATGTAGTACTTGACTTAGCCATCGAAAACCTATATATAAAAACAAATTATATTACTATTACAATACAAAATCAAATGTTTTAATTTACATCGAGATAGATGGTAAATGAGCAACAAGCTGTGCTGCTACCCCTTTCTGAATAGCAAAACCAAGTCTTTTAAAAACTACGTTCATGGATCTCGGGGACGTAACATTAAACGGTTGGGCTCAGTTCTAAAGTGCTCATTTTTCTACTCTGTCTTGTGGCATGGTGCTAATCAGCAGTGGCGGATCCATGAATTTTTTTCACTGGGTTCACTTTTTTAGATATCGTTTTTTTAGTATCCTGGAGGGGGGGGGGGGGTATTGTGAGTGTAATCGGTTATAGAGGTGAACTGCATTAAGTACTCCCGATAGTTGTACTCTTTTGGTGGCAAGTGTGAGTTGTGATCGAGTGGCGGTTGGGAAGGATTGCCTAACATAGACCAATGTCGTGAGCTATAATTTCGTAAACCTTAGCTTAGTAGATTAATTTAGATTATTTTGAGTATGGTTAAGGATAAATGAAGGGTGGAGATACAATAGGAAGTTTATTTGGCTAAGAAGGCTAGGAAGTGATCTTGACCATCCATTTAGTTAATCAAGGGCTAAGATTAAATGATGGAAATTGAAGGGAAGAAAAGAGGCGCGTGAGTTTGTTTAGGGGTATTCTAGTCAATGCAAGGCAATAGTTTCTCTCTCCTCCAATTCCCCCCCCCCATTTTTTAAACGTTAATAACTCTTTCATACAACATTATTTTTTTATAAAAATTGCACCAAAAAAACAAGCGCTTTTTTATCTTTAAAACGAGCGTTATTATTTTTTTTTATAATAACTCTTTCATACGACATTATTTTTTTTTCTAAAACGCAAGGGACTGAAAACACATAAAAAAGTGTTTTACCTAAAACGCAATGCACCAAAAACACAAAAAAATGTCTTATTTGTAAAACGCAATGGCCAGAAAACACTTAAAAATGACTCATTCTAAAACGCAATTGCCTAAAAAACAAAATAAAGTGTTCTCTGTAAAACGCAATGGACTGAAAACACCTAAAAAAGTGTTTTACCTAAAACGCAATGCACCAAAAACACTTCAAGAATGTGTTTTTCTAAAACGCAATGGCCAGAAAACACATAAAATGTTTTAGTTCTAAAACGCAATTGCCTAAAAATACCAAAGAAATTGTTCTCTCTAAAACGCATTGAACCATGACAATAGTTTTGTCTGTGCTGTGAATTGTCTGTGCTGTGAACTGTCTGAACCAATGCAGTTTACGAATGTAGTTTCCAGAGGCAATTTACAGAAAATTAATTTTTCTGATTCATTTTTATTGCAGCTCAACCCCAGCCAGGGGCTCTGCCCCTTGTACCCCGCCAGGGGCTGCCGCCCCTGGGACCCCGCTACCAGGGGCGCTGCCCCCGGATCTCCGCCAAGATCGTAAAACGCAATGACTAAATCAAAAACCCAGATCGTAAAAATGAAATTAAAGAATTTCTTACATGGATCGAAGTGATTTCTTCAACAATTGACGATTTTTAAATGATTGAAACACTTGTCAGCGCTCGAATCGAACGGATCGATTGATTATCTTCAAAATCACCGGAAAAAACGAGATTTTGTATGAAATTAAACTGGGTTTTCTTCAAAAAAGCCGAAGAACACGTTGATCCGGTGTTTGAATCATTGATTGGTGATGAAAATCGCACTATAATGTAGTGATTATTGAGATAGAAAGTGAAGAAATTGTTGAAGATGGTGGGTTTTGAAAATGGGGGGTTTTGAAGTTACTGGGTTTTGAAAAGGAAGAAGAAAGGGTTGGATTGACTAAAATACCCTTTTTCTTTATTTTAAATGTTGCCACATGTCCTAATCCTATTGCTTCCTACACTTTTTAGCCAAAATAAACTTCCTATTTGATCCTTTCCCGATAAATGAAATCTAAAGTTAATAAATAAAAATATTTATTTTGATTACTAGATATAATTCACAGAACTTGTAAACCAAGAGCACCGACAGAAGCTCAAGTGCATAAAGTAAAGTGAGTTCTTATGAATGCTTTCAAAACGATATTTGCTTTTAAAGATGATTTCAAGACGAAATCTTGAATTATGTATCTGCATGCGTGTATACATAATCATTCAAACTTATATATATATTAGTATTACGTCTGTAAATGAATCGAACGAACACGAAACGAGGTATGTTGCTGTTTGTTCATTTAACTTAACCGAACACGAAAATATAATCGAACACATTTTTTTGTTCATGTTCGTTTATTAAGAAAATGGGCATATTAATTCGTGTTCGTTCGTTTAGAACCTAAACGAACAGTTCACGAACGTAAAAAAAACACAAACTTAAACGAACATAATTTAACAAACAATAAACAACACAAATGAACATAAAGAAACATAAATGAACACAAATGAAAATAATTAACAAAACACAAATGAACATAAAGTAATTTTTTTTATATAAATTAGTGATTAACTACGATAAATTCCATTAGAAAACCCTTTTCTATAACTAGAAAGCTCAAATTTTTAATAAGTTATATCTATGTAAGTAGTTAGAAAATTCCTTTTATGTTTAATAATATATGAATATAACTACTTATGTATTATATAAATTAGTGATTAACTACGATAAATTCCATTAGAAAACCCTTTCTATAACTAGAAAGCTCAATTTTTAATAAGTTATATGTATGTAAGCAGTTAGAAAATTCCTTTTTATGTTTAATATTTATATGAATATAACTACTTATGTATTTAAATTGAAACAAACATAAACGAATGAACACAAATGAACGAACGATCATAAACGAACGTTCACTAACATAAATGAACGAATAACATGTGTGTTCATGTTCGTTCGTTTAGTTAAATGAACAAAAAGTTGTGTTCATGTTTGTTCGTTTATTAAATAAACGGACATAATCGAACTTCCTGCCGAACAAGTTCACGAACAGTTCATGAATGTTTGGTTCGTTTACGGCCTAATTAGTATAAACGATACCAGTTATATTAATAGTTACGACCAAGTAAACTCACAATGGTATGCATACGTAAAACAGTGGTTGGTGATTATATAATGTTAAACCATGCATATAAAGGTACACTTGGTAGAATGTGATCGATATTATGGCATGTAAGGTGCTTAATATCATGTAATCGCTAATTGGCTTTGTGAAGCTTATAAGGTGCTTAAAAGGATATTGTTGAAAATGATTATTTAATTTCCATGTATTGTTGACTGTTGTCAGAGGCTTTCAATTACGAACACAAAAAACCAAACACAAACGTTTTGAAGATTAACACGTCTCATGATCTTTTATTATTAAACTCAATCCGACAAATAAAACTGAATACATAACCGTGTATTCATACTAAACATAAACTAGCCCCTACCCAACTTAAATTCTATTTAAATAATTAAATAAACTAACTAGATCAACCTATATATTAAACCCACAATTATCCCTAATTTAAATACAAATAATTCAATAAAATTCACCAAGAATTATCTATATCCCGTTTAACAATTATTTCATGGATTCAAGATTAACGTCTTCATTGACTATTATAACCTCTTTTACATTGTAACCGAAGTTTGATAAAACGAATGTCTATAATTCCTTTGCTAAGTATGTATCAATCACTTGCATATACCTCATCTTGGGCAGGGTCTCAATTAGACAAGGGTCATTAGGTCTACTCAAAATTATATCAGAAGACCGAGTTGCTTCATAGAAGTTGTTAGCTTAAAACACATCCAAATAGATTAGCATCACCCAAGACTGCTTTTTTCTCCACTCGTCACCGCCGCCACCACCACCATAACAACAACATGAACAACACTGTTGCCACCATTGGCACCACTTCCATAGCTACCAAGCCGTCTCTACAGATACCACCACCAAAGCTACCACCACTACCGCTAACAATACCACCACCACTACTGCTCCAACCAACACCATCATCTCGATCACCATCACTACCACCACTACCACCTCACCATGACCGTTGTCTTCGCCGCCACTGAACCACTGTCTTCATCATTACCAACACCATTGTCTTTGCTGCCATCGACCTCACCACTCGATGCCACCACCACCCACACCATCGTGACACTATTAGCCATAAAAATAGTAGGTAAAACTATTTTCATACTTTATTCTTAATAAAAGAAATACTCATTTCAATCAAAGCCCATTTTTGTCGAATGAAACTAATACCTTTTTCAAACAATACATTTTGTACATGAACCAATTTTGCTAAGAACCCATCTTAACCGATCCTTTTTGAACCTGTTATCCAACTTCACAGACCCACCCGTTTTACCAGGCATATTCGTGCCTAAGCATTGCTCATTTACTTATATTCTTTCAATTTAATAGATTTTGTGATCATGGAAAACCTAAAACTAATACAAACTTATAAAAGAACTTAAAATTGTATTAAAATATTTTTTTTTTTTTAAAATAAGATGCTAAGGAGGGGACCAATACAATTGTAAAATGAAAAAGAGGGATTGTCGAAGGTAGGATGACCGACCAAGGGAATCTAAATGAATTGGGGAAGTGGGGAAACGATACCCTCATTGCATGTCACTTTATAAGTTTTATCTAAAATAAATGCATATCTAGTGACCCACAATAACCTTTCAATGGTCCACATTTCAAATATGATTCTCCCCCTATACGTAACCCTCATTCGTTAGCCATGGAATCATGTTGACCCACTGAGGGTCCATTTATTGGCCATTCCTTGCTAAATTACGCCACATTTGTAAAGATATTGAATCAAATCCAGCTTAAACAAACTCGGGCTTAAAAAGAACTTCAGCTAGTAAATGAGTCCAAGTTTCATATAAGTGGGATAAAAACAACTATATACTATATATTACTTTATTATATGACTTAAGTTCACATACGAAGAGGCTTATCGTACAAAACGTACGAAAGGTTTGAAAAAGAAAAAAAAAACGCAGTGACATTTTCGTAATTATTTACTCGTAGGGTAATTCAGGGCCGTCTTCGAGAATGTTAAAAAATATCTTAGCCAGCCCAGTTGGCCACCGACACCCACCTCTTACCAAGAGGTACCGGGTTCGAACCTTGGGGGCGAACAAAGTACCCTCAAAGGGTCGGCTCGGCAAGGGTATTTACTGCCAGGCTCAGGCTTGTCGGGTGGCGGCCTGGGAGGGGTTATCCCCTCCGCGGTCAGGGGTACCGTGCATTACCCTTTTTTTTTTTATAAAAAATGGACCCTGCCCACCAATTACCATATAAAATAAACTCATCAATTAGTCAATCAAATATATAAAAACTAAAAACCCATAATACGACGTAATAAACTTTGAACCACGTATTCACGCATTGCATCGGGTTCGTTAAATGGGGGAATTCAGTTGTTGTCGGCTCGGCTCATTACGTTATTGTTGTGATAGTGGGACTCGGTATCGCAAAACAAAAACAAAAGTTAATCATTACTATTACTATTACTATTATATTTGCGATTGTTATTTATAGAATGACAATTGATTCATAATAAACAAACATACTAGTGGTAAAAACTAGACATTTATTAGCTATGAATATTTGTTTTAGGTTTTTTTTTATGAAAGTTTATAAAAGAATACGAAATTCATAATAACAAACAAACAAAATCTCAAACGTATTGTATAAAATACATCTCTACAATGTAAATTAAATAATATATTGATTAGAAGCCATAATAAAGTGATCAAATAAAATAATAATAACATGAAACAAAATCCATGTAAAAAGTTAGAAAACCATAAAAACATTCCATGTTCTCAAGCTATGGGTTTTGGCATCAGCAATGTAAATTAAGGGCATGTTTGGCTAAGCTTTTCAAAACAACTTATTGACTTATTGGCTTTTTGGAAAAGTCAGTATGGAGTGACTTATTGACTTATTGGCTTTTCCCCCTCACATACACCCTCATTGCCAAACATCATTTTGAAGCTTATGACTTTTCAAAAAGCCAATAAGTTGTTTCAAAAAGCTTAGCCAAACATGCCCTAATTTAAAAAGAACTCTCAGAAAAGAAACAATTGAAAGAAAAAGTGTATTAGATGATTGAACCGAGGGTGATTATCTAATGCAATTGTGAAAGAAAGTTCCCAATAATAATGGATCTAGAAAAATCATTATAGAGGTAATGTTTAAAAAAAAAAAGGTAATAAAATTGAAAACATGTCAAATTTATCCAAAATTTACACTACCGCCGGAGCGTCAAGGGGCAACGAAGGTTACCCCTTCTAACAAGGTAGATCCGCCCCTGATTCTCAACCACTGTAACACCTTTGGTTTCTCTATTAAAATTGAACTGTATGTTTTGTATATACTTGGTATAAATACATATAGGTAAATTTAAAAATTACGGGCCCTTTGCGGGTTTGGCCCTGAGCGGCGGCCCACCTTGCACGCCCGCAAGGCCAGCCCTGGGGTAATTATCAAAATTACTCTACAAATTATCTTGTAGAGTAATTTTGATCTTGTAGAGTTGTTTTGTAAAATGATCTTGTAAGATAATTATCAAAATTACCCTACAAGCGTATCAAACAAAATACAATTCAAAATTACCCCTAAAAGATCAAAATTAATCTACAAGATCATTTGTAAAGTAATTATTATACTCTACAAAATTACCTTACAAGATTAAAATTATCTTACCAGATCAAAATTACCCTACAAGATCATTTGTTAGGTAATTTTTATAATTACTCTACGTGTAAATAATTACAAAATGCCACCGCGTTTTTTTTGTTTTTTTTACATTTTCACCCTATTCGTACGCTTTGTATAATAAAGGTATTTGTATTTGATCTTTTCTCTACTTTATATATATAAATTATAGTTATAAATACATATAACTTAACAATTGATATTTGTGTGGTGTTCTCTTTCATATCCGGTCTAACACGTAATGTCAGTTATATCAAAGACATTAGTATGGCAATTTAGAAAAATTTCAAAGTTTAAACATAACATCCATTTTTACTAGAATAGGTTATCAGTGTTTTATCTTTTAAATTTGTGAGTGGTCAAGGTTGGAAACTTTAAAAATACATCTATATATGAAACACTTTTTTTTGAACAGCATCTATGAAACACTTATTAGTTATAGTTTTGGTTAAATTGTTTTCTTTTCTATTTTATCTTACTAAGTTAACTAATTTGTAGTTTTTAATCTACTAATTAAAGCCAAACCATATAAAACTTACTAAGTTAACTAATTTGTAGTTTTTAATCTACTAATTAAAGCCAAACCATACAAAATCATATGAAAAATATTATGGTTATAGTGAATCTACACTATTGTGTTTTATTCAAGCATTAAACACTAGATTAAGAGCTATATACCAAACAATATGATTGCCACAACTTAATTCACTAGGACCTAACTCTTTTTACCGAACATCTTTGGGTAATAACACTTAGCTTCTTAGATATCTATAAAATCGGAGATTATATTGGAATGAGAGATATAGCAACTAGTTGGGGATCTTCTACTCATACGGAAAATGTCCCGATCTGAAACAAAGTAAGCTGTTAGCTAGGTGAGTTGCAGAAGTCTGATCAAGTAATACACTCTCACTCAGTGCTTTTAATGTATATGTTCACAAGTGTTTTGACTGCTTACATACGAACAGAAGTTGGAGACGGCATGAAATGACTAAGAAGTTGAATAGTAAGGAAAATATCTGGTTTGGTTATGGTAAGATAAATCAACATGCCTACCTGTCTTATGTGGAGTTCCAATATCGACCCTACGTAAGTTGAGTTCAAATATTGACCCAATATAGCAATTTTAGTTATTATTATAATAATATTTTGTGTTAGGAAAACTAGTTGCAAAACCAACTTTGGACACAATAAATTATATTGCAAAACCAACTTTGGACACAATTAATTATATATAGAGTAGTAGAGGGTTCAAATGAAAAGAATTTTTTTACAAGAAGAAAAAAGAAGAAGTTTCAAGCAATAAGAAAGGTTCATTTTACTTCATTTAATATTTGCATTTAATTTTAATACAAGGGTATATTGGTAAAGTTACAAAAATCATTAATTTGTATTCTTCTCCTTTCAAACTAACTAAATTAAATTTGTAACTCCTTTTTAAAATATATATATTTTTTCCAAATTAAAAAAACAACTTAATTTAAAGTGTATAATAAATTACTAGTTGTGTAGGATAAATTACGAGTTGTGTAGGATATATTTCGAGGTGTGTAGGATAAATTTTAATTGTGTAGGATAAAACTTTATAATGTGTAGGGTATATGTAGAAAAATTTTGATATGTGTAGGGTATATGTAGGAAAATTTTGATATGTGTAGGTTTTGTAGATTATATGTAGGATAATTAATGATTAGTTGACTAATTAATTAAAGAGTTAAAAATTAATGATATGCGTTATAAATGAAATAGTATTTTACTAATATGCTCTTTCTTCTTTTTCTTCTCACATTAAATTTCTTCTCAAATGAACCTTCCCCATATAGAGTAATTATAAGTTTTGTCCTTTATTTTTATATGAAATCTTAGATAGTGTCTTTTATCTTTAAAATTGGTAAGTTTTGTATTTAATGTTTTCAAATGCTACACGTTATTTCTTTTTGCCCCAACCTAGTTAAAATTTTATGTTAAATCTGATCATGTGCTTTGCATACGAGGACAATTTTATCATTTCATCTTTTCATAGACTAATTATGTATATAACTTAAGTATATAACCATTTTATTAAAAATCACTTTAAAAACAAAAAGTAAAAAAAAAATAATAAAAAGTTATGTATATAAATAAATAACTCTCTACTAAATAAATAACTCTCTACCACTCCACCACCACCACCATCACCCCTTTACCACTAGCAACCACCACCCGTTGCCCCCACATGCCAATATGCAAATCAATAAATCAATGGACATTATATTTAATATGTGGTCAATGTGATGCTAGCTTTTAGTAATATTTGAAGGGGTACAGTCTGAAATGGCACGCTAGCCATACGCAAACAGGACCATACCCACGCTTAATTAACAGACACTCAGCTTACTCCAGGTTCCCTGTGTGGCCCAAATGAACACGCAGACACGGCGCTTAATCAAGATAACAATAGGTACAAGCATCAGCAACCTATAGCCAAGCAACCTATAGCCAACAGCAGACCCTGCCAAGACAATCCCCACTATGGATAAATCGACCAGGGGACAACAAGGACAAAAGGACAGTGACGTGGAACCTATCAGCTCTCACCATTCACTGATCCATGATCTCCACTCACGGCTAATGACAGACGCGACAACAAGTACACTTGGTCGATGACATGTAGCCAATCACGTTGCGTCATGCCGGCTCCACCTTTGCAGTCACTACCAATCGTGTCTGATGGAACCAAGTGGATATACATGAAAGCAATGTTTGGCCCAAGGCCCATCAACCCACACTCTTCTCCAAACCCTTCGGCTATAAATACCCCCCTCCAAAGGTCTAAGGATCCAAATTCTCACACTCTCACTCTTAACGCACACTTTCTTTATTCCCCTTAAAGCAATATTTATTATCACGCCGAATGGTGGTTACGAGAAGAAACCCCCACCTCTTTTTCTCGTAACGAGCTCACGGTGTTCAGTTTTGCAGATTAACTCTCAAGACTCACTCGATAGTTTGATTAGAGAAGAGATTTAAGGATTAATCCCGTGTTGAAATCACCTCTTAGGTTTTATCCCCTGCAGATTAGGACTGTTGTTTCTTAATTGATGCCATCCCATTGCTAGAACAACTTTCATCTTTTTTCTCTTCCATTCAATCACATTGCTGATCAAATTCCGCCAGTTCTAAACTTTGGTTCAAACTCCAAGTCTGCGGCTAAAGGAACCACCTCGCATGGTCCCAGAACCCAAGACGCTAGATACGAAGAGGCGAAATACACTATTGTGAAATCATTGAAAAACCCCAATAGTGCACCTAGAACAAATCAGAACTCATCTTTCAATCTTTGACATGCGGACACACATGCGAAAGATTAACTAAAGTTACTCGAGGGGAAACCCTTGAGACTTGGCTATTTAAACAACAAGCAACCCTTGCTGAGACATATGCATGGTTGCACGACTAGGCATAACCAAGAGGCCAACCCAGAGCCAGAACATTATACTATAACTCTCCTACCCAACGCATAAACCAACATTATAAATACACAACTACACTCAAATGATTTAGTTTGAAATAATGGACCTTCCATCAACTTGAAGTATCTTTTGAGTTTCAAAATTAGATAAATCCTAATTTCATATGTTACACTTCAAAACCGATTGATTCCTCACGGAGGTGGTGGTAGTTCCACTAGCGGGTCTTGGTTTAAATCCAGATCCATAACCATCTCATCAGCCATCTAATTTCACAAACCCCTAAATTTCAAAAACCCTAATTTGTTTTCCATCTACACAAAAGAAGGGTAAAAATGTCACACCCCCAAAATCCACACACGGAGTATCACCGCAGGAGGCGTGACATGACCAGGATCAAGCCACCAATCATATTGAACAATATAAATAAGTAAATAAAAATCCAACCCAAACAATATAATTGGTGTCACACAAATTAACAAAGTCTAAGTTATCAGTGGAAGCATAAAGTTTAAAACCCAAGTATAAGTTTAAAAGTTCAAATGTTTAACATGGAACTCAACAATCCATGTCCCACAACGACCTCGACCTCCCGTGCAAGCTCCATCAACGCATCTAACGACCTGCAAGGCATGTAACAACGAGTCAACAACAAAGTTGAGCGAGTTCACAGTTGGTTGTCCATTTTAAAGTTGTTCCAAAAACCATGAGTTCATTTAAAAACCATGAGTTATCCAATTCATTGTTTCCCCAAACCATAACCAGTGGGGGCTACCCCATGTAACCACTAGACCCGTTACCATATCGACAACTGACTGGAGTCATGTTTATGTGACCTACGTCAATGTCTATCATCATTGACTAAGTGCCCAGATCCATTAGTCCACTCCCGTCCTCTGCGGCACGGTGTGAGGCTTGTTAAACCTAATAGCGCTATTTAACTAATGACCCGCTCGCCATTGGCCCGACGATTAAGTCGATATAAAAATGAGGGACTTCATGATAGAGTTTTGTCTAGTAAGTTATATGTTGTCATCCTTCCTATGGAGGATGGAGGTACGTAATCTACCCAAGGAGAATACGCATGTTTAATGTTTTCATCCTTCCCATGGAGGATGGAGGTACATATTCTACCCAAGGAGAATATGCAGGTTCTGATTTAGTTTCTTAACCCATTCCCAAACCACCGGGAATCCCATGCCTTGTAGAAAGTGTGAACTCACCTTGGTTTGCTCGGTTTGTTAAGTTACTTGTTCTCAGTTAATCAATCAAGCCTATGATATTCATGTATGCATAATCAGTTCACATTCACAAGGTTCACGTATAAATTGTAATCACAGTGTGCATTTAGAATCACCAACACTAAATAACACATAACCGTTATTCAATCTCATGCAATAACCAGTCTTCACTATCACCAATAGCAGATAACATCATAGTTATTCATTATCTTATGTGTTCTGAACTACAGTCTGTTGTGACTACTCACAGGGCGACGAAACTCCAAACGGCGAAACATATATTGTGTCGTCGAGATGCTAAATGGCGAAACTTATAGAGTTTCGTCGAGTTAATATGTGACGAAACCCTTCATGTTTCGTCGAGATATAGTGTGGCGAAACATCTCACGTTTCGTCACTCCTCATCAGTTAATGAAACACAGATTCACATGGTTACAGTTTCACGATTCCTAGATCTCTAATCATCCACAACGATTCCAATTATGATCATGCCTAACAGATGACATAACATACATACCACAAACAGAATTAACAAGTCCATATCACTCATGAATGAATACGAAGCATCACATTCTCAACCTGCATGTTCTTGTCTACTTGATTAAACAATAACTAATAAAACCCTAGTTAACACAGAATCACAATCATCAATACAGAGCAGTGGACATAACGGAACGATCACAAACATTAGATCTAGTCTAATAGATTAGCAACAAACATCATACCCTAATTGATCACATATGAGAGCACAGTTTCTAATAAACCCCTATGTTCACAATAGATCACAATTAACACATAACAATCATCAACAATGAATCAAGCAGATTAAGACGGGTAATCTAATCACATACTAACCGGTTGCAAGATGAAACTAGCAAGAATTCGAGAGAGATGATGGTTGCCGTCGGGTGCAAAGGAGAAGAGAGCCTAGTGTCACGGCCCCAGCCCCGGTTTGACCCGGTCAGAAGCCGCGGGACAGGAACCCGTGGTATTAATTGATGCGACAGCGGAAGATTTTAACAGGATCTTTTAAAACTTGAAAATGCCCGATTATTTTATTTCATAATTCGGGATAAACCCCGTAATTTACAATAGAGGAATTTTACTAGGAAATTCCCTGATTTATAAAACATGTTTATTTATTTTAACTGAGCCACCTCTTCAAGCTTGTTAGTGCTCCGTAGCACGTTTTCCTTGATTTACAGCAGGTCGCCTGAAACATGTTTTAAAAGTATTTTATCAGCGGGGAAATACTGGCGAGTCACTCAATTTGATAAAATGACACATAGTTATAAATTACAGCATAAGAGCGATTACAATGGCTTCTATCTTATTTTTATCTGGCGCCGTGTCACCTGGTGACGATGGTCATAACACTATTGGGTCCTTCCCCAAGTAGTGATGATTATCACAGTTAGGATTTATTAGCCTAACTGTGAGAAATTAGTAATGTGCACAATATCCCAATTAGCCAGTGATTCAAGATAACCATGACTTAATCCCTGTAATTATAACATTTGAAAATGTAGTATTGTAAAATACTTTTGATAAAAGAGAATGACTCACATTGCAGATTTATACGGACATAGTTTAGCCTACTGATTAGCCTTGTAACCTAATTTAAATAACAATGCACACGAACTAGGTCAGTAACTAATACAGCATTTACGATAACTCACGAGACTAAAACCTTCACAACGAATGCAAAGTGCTATACTTAAACATCCGTCGAATTCACGACTAATGACAAAGTATGGCCCTAACGTGGGCAGCACTTAAACATCCATCGGATAGTTTCAATCGATCGGACATTGAATCGTAGCAGCGATCTGCTAATTTCGAATTTTGGGCAGTATACTTTGTGATTTGAACTAAAATTTCGACACAGATGAACTGCTCGTAACCCACTCTATTTATAGGTGAAATTTGGGTCTCACGCGGCCCGCGTGAACCTTGGCTCGACCTTTACGCGGCCCGCGTGGAGGTCTAGTAGTAGATTAGGGCTAGCGTGTCATCGGTAGGCATGCCACGTGTGTGACGCGTGGCCCGGCGTGCTTATCCGGTCAACCCAACTTTGACGTGGCCCGCGTAAGACTATGCTTACCCTTACGCGACCCGTCTGAAGACCAGAAATATTGATTTCTTGATTTTTGATATAGATTAAGGTTTCGGGGGTCCGGGTTTTTTTACTTACAGGTCGGTTTGGGACATTTTTGAGAGTCCTTACACCTAGGGTTCGCCGGTTATGATTTTTACTTAGGGTTTCGTGAATGTGAGGTATATAACTGGTTTGTGCATGGGCCTTGCTTGGGCCGCGGGCCCACATGGCGAAACACCCTAGTTTCATGGTAAAGTGCATGATGAAACCTCTAGGTTTCGTCAAGTGAGAGTTGTGGCGAAACTTCATATGTTTCGTCGTGGTGTGTGTGTGACAGAATCATCATGTTTCGTTGGGTGAGGGGGCTAAAGTTATAAGTTTCATTACACATGAATCAGACACCACATATATCAAACAGTCCACAGTTTATTATTTAACCCAACTATAACACAATACACCAAACATCTAGCAAACATGAACAAATTACAGTGCACAAGTTACAAAGCAACGAATCACAAAAACACAGTATGAAACAGGTGACGTGTCAGGAAGGACCTTGAAAACTCGGGTTGTCACATCATCCCCAACTTGAGCTAAATTTCGTCCCGAAATTTAGCACGTAGTTACTGAGGAAGCTAGTTAGGTTGCGTGGTTTCCTGGTTTTCCTGGGGTGTCACAAAAAATCATGAACAATCAACATCTGATAGATAGTGAAATGACAGTAATGGTATAAAGTACGATGAATGAATTGTGGAAGGTACGATAGAGGTGGAGAACATGCGTTGAAGAGGTGAAGGTATGGCGGAAGGTACGACAATCTGGTTGCCGGAGATTTGTTTTTCATCTAGAGTAGTTGTAGGTTTGTTTTGTTTGGTGGAGAAGAAAAAGTTCCAAGTTTTATTTGGGTGGTAAGTGAGGAAGAAAGGTTTGGTCGGTAAAACTATTCAAGAGATTAAAAGAGTTGTTGAAGTGTATAAGTGAGGAAGAAATGTTTGGTTAGCTCAGATGGTGGTGGTTCACTGTAGGGATGAGCAAATACCGATACCGTCCCAATACCATCCCGATCCCGACCAATACTGATCCCGAATTTTGTGTAAACTTGGTACCGATACCGGTACCGAAATACGTCGGTTCGGGACGGTATCGGTATTTTAAGGGTAAAAGTCGGTATTTTACCGATACCGTACCGTACCGATACCGAAAAATCACAAAAGTGGATACCGTTTCCGGTACCGAAAACGGATCAGGATCGGGATTTCGGGATCAGGACGGTATTTTATACCCTTTGCTCATCCCTAGTTCACTGTAGAAAATATTAGTGTTTAAAGAGAGGAGGGCAAAGAGAGTTGAGATGAGACAATGTTTAAACAGCGAAAGGTTTAAGGATTTTCCAATATATCATTTTTATTTTTATCTCTATTTATTTAAAATACACATTTAGAATAAAATAGTGAAATGACTAAATTGTCCTCATGCGCCTTGCACATGACCCAACTTAACGTTAAAAATTAACTGGGATAAGGCCAAAGGATGTAACTTGTAAGATTTTGAAACATTAAGTACAAAACTCATCAATTTTAAAGGCAAATGATAGCATTTAAAATTTGCTACATAGATAAAGGACACAACTTACAATTCACTCTTATATATATACACACACACACATATAGAGAAAGTGTATCATACAAAACCTCATATCATACATCACGTACGCGACAAGCAGATTAAGACGCGTGGCAGGGATTAAGTTTTCTCAATAAGGGAAAATTAGACATTTATTGGTGTGCGTTCGGTGTAATATGATTTTATTGATATTTTAAGCCCATTTTACGCATTAGTCAAGTTTTAAATTTATAAAACACGATATTCTACGAACACTAAACACACACTTGGGCAAGTGCACCCATCGTGAGCGTAGTATAGCGTTGGTAAGATACCGAGGTCGTCCAAGGACACAAGAGTTTTTAGTACCGGTTTATCCTCAACGTCTAATCTAATACTTTTTGAGAAAAGATTTTAAACAAGAAAATAAAAACTAAAAATGCAGAAATAAAAATAAAATAAAAACAGATAGACAAGATGAATCACTTGGATCTGACTCGTCTTTAATATATCCTTTGATGATTTTCGCACTTTCGGACTTTTTAAGAGATTATCTTAATTATAGTAGTAGGCCCCTCTTTTAAAGGTGACGTTACCCTCAACCCAGTGGTTTGAGTCAGCAAGGATACAATCCCAATGAGTCGGAATATTGAAACATAATTAATTAAGTTATTAATGCGAAAAATGGTAGGCCCCTCTTTTGAAGGTGACGTTACCCTCGACTAAGTGGTTTGAGTCAGCAGGGATACAATCCCAAGTAGCCGGTTTAATGTGTTAATAGTAGTTTACATATTAGGGGTTCAAGCTATTCGCACCCCTGCTATCCAATACCAGTGGGTATTGAAGGAAGTCCTAGTAAGCTTAAACCAGCTCCTTTCAGAATCTATACACTGAACAAGGCAAGAACCTTACTAAACCATTCCCTTAACCCCCGACCAGGTAGCCAAAATGCCTCTATATAGACCATAGAGACATGAATGATGCAATCTTTTACTTTATATAGACAGTAAAGTAACGCTAAGACACCACAGACAAATGATAAAGAAAATTCACCTTCAACATAAGAAACTAGTTATTAAAGTCATTAATACAAAACCAAATAAAAAGTGCAGAAAGATTAAAAATCAAAAGTAACACATAAAAGACTTGTCTTCACCAAGTGATGTAAGAGGCTTAACCAAACATGGCCTTTGATTGGCAAGAACCCTTACGATCAATCTTGGATCCTGAGACTACTACACACACTCTAAAGATGGATGATGGATGAGGGATGATGGTGGTGGGTGTTAGTGTTGTAGTGGTGGTGGAGTGGTGGCAAAGTGAGAGAGTAGTGGTTTGCCAAGGTATGCCTTTGAAGTGAACCAAGCACCCCTATTTATAGTCTGCACAGAGCTTTGGCCACGGCCCCGTGGTCAGTAGCGTATCTCTACTATCAAGATTTTGCAAGATTCTGCGTATCTTAGCGTTGACCACGCCCCGTGCTGAGCTGGGCACGCCCCCGTGGTGGGCGTAGAAACTTCCCCATGTTTGTCTTTTCTGCAGGCTTCTGACCAGGCCCCCGTGTCCAGCGAGCACGACCCCATGGTCAGTCTTCTGTTTCTTTTGTTTTTGCTTTTGCTTTGGGGATGCTGCCGAGGGGTCGGGCATGTCATGTTTCTTCCTTTTCTTTGTATTTATGTTGGTTTTGGCTGTATATTTGTTCCTTTTATTCGTTTAAGCTCATTTGATCTTGTAAATTCAAAAGGAAGACAAAAACACACTTTTTTTCCAACATTAGTACTAAAAAGGTTAGTTTTATGCCTCATTTGATGTAATTTATATGTTACATTTTGCACACATCAAATACCCCCACACTTAAATCTTTGCTTGTCCTCAAGCAAAAATCTTTAATATGTGGCTTTACACACCTAAATGGAAGAGATAGAAGCGAAGTTTTGGGCTTATCTTGAGTGTCGGGAATCTAAGATCTTTATTGAGTTTTAATTTTATTTTATTTACAATCCTATTCGTCATGATTTATTTAGAACATTTTATAAGAAAAATTACTTATTTGGGCATAACATGCCTGTTTAAAATTTCATTTATAAACAAGTTCTCATACCTCACGGGAGATCACTCAACACTCGGCCGAAGATGTATTTTTGTGAAACACTCGAGACCGGCATGGAACTTACTTCTACCTTATGATTGCCAAGCGATCAATCCTCCTACTTTTTAACTATAAACCTTCTTAAATATCAAGAGGACTTGGGGAAGGGTTAGGCTTGGGCTAAGGGTAGGTGGTTTTGGTTAGTGGTTAGTAAAAATGGTGAAAAGCGTAAAAAGCGTCGGTCGTCGTAAAACTTTTTGTTTTTGTGACTTTTATTTAAACTAAGCATATTCAAACAAAGTTTCTTTGAGGAACTTGTTTGTTTATTGCAAGACTTTCAATTTTTTTATAGGAGACGTCACAAGATAACCGAGATTTTTACTAAAAGAAAGGGTTGAAAAAGAAAAAGGGTTTTGCTGGGTAAAGGGTGTTTGTTTTGTGGGTTTTGAAATGAAAAGGTTTAGGCTCAAAGGGGTTAACTAGGGGGATTTTGGGTAGGCGATAAAAAAGATGAAAAATAATGGTGTTGAAAGGAAAATGGGTTTGTCCTAATGCCTCTATCATTTACTTACTTGGGTTCAAGTTGGTAAGGACCGGGAATGTATCGTCGTGGCAAGTTTTAGAGTCGTAAGAACCAAGCGACTATTCACATAAGAAACAAAAAATGAGCATTTAATTTAAAGATATATGCTTGTATGCTCAATAAAGACTCAAAACTCACTTGTTGTGGGAATGGGTTTATAATGTGATCAAGTATATATAATCAAATTTTAATTAGATTTGTCATGCCTTTTCATAATTTTCTTATTTGGTTCTTTTTATCACGACGCTATCGGCTGTAAATTTGTAAAAACATAACCTTTTTAGAACTTTTTATTCCCAAATTAAACCAACAGAAGTAAAAAAATGAAAATTTTTGAAAAAAAATGGGGTGATTGGATGTTCCAATAGAGTTTTGTGTAAGGCTTGTTATTAGGACTTGCAAGATTCAAGGTTTTAGCATCCCCCCCACACTTAAATTACACATTCTCCTCAATGTGTCCCAAAAATAAGTTTTTAGGTTGATTGAATGTGTAAAAGGGTGTTGAAAAACAAATTTTCGTGTTACTGGGCGTCTAGCCACGGCCCCGTGTTGGTACGGGCACGGTCCCATGGTCAGATCGCCAGTAACATAATTTAACAGAAAGCTGGCCACGGGGCGTGTTCAGCGAGCACGGCCCAGTGGCCAGTTACCTGAACTGGGCAAATTTCTGCAGAACCCGGGAACGGGGAGTGTTGGGCTGAGCAGGCCCCGTGCTGAACCTGCTGTAATGCTGGAAAAGTTGTCGGGAGGCTTTGTTTTCGTGCATGGGGTGTGGTTTTAACGTTCCCTTGGTAACCTCCACCTTTCCTTGTTTATTAAACCATTATAACATCATCCAAACACTATATTTAAACCATCATTCATTTAAAAAGTGTGAAATACATAGTTCCTTGAAAAATAAAAATTACAAACCATAAATTAAGATAGATAGGTAGGTCATAGAATGCAAGAAATTTTAAACCACAAAGAAGTTCTATCCTAGATGTTTTCATTAGAAGAACAACAAAAAACCGAAAAATGATTTTTTCAGTTGAATGAGGCTCTTAGAACTTCTTCCCGGAGTGTGCTCCTCACACATCATTGAGCCATTCTTCTATCTCCCTAGGGAGGAGGAAGACGGGCTCATTGTCCACAACCTCATGTGGGGGAGGTGCGACATCTATCGGATCCTATTGTAATGCGTCTAGAGGAGGTTCTGGATGAATGTCATCCCATCCGGTTGGATTGACAACTCCTTGCGCCAAGTTCCAATCTTCTTGTGGGAAGATTGGTTCCATGGGTGGCATTGCAAGAATGTTCAACCTTTGGTGCAAAAGGTTGATCTCTTGAAAGCTACTCTCCAGCCCCACCGTTAAATAACTGATACGGTAAATGATGACCTCTTCCACGGACGTCATCTCATTGAGTGCTTCCCTTAGCGCACATACGTATCGCACAAGGGTAGCTTCTATCGATGGCCCTCTTTCACTGCGACTGTTTCTTGAGAGAGCTGAAGATGTTCCGCTGTTCTGGCTCGACATTCTAAGAAAACAAGTCAAAAAGTTCAAAATAATGAAACTGTAACTTCGGACACGACCCTGTTCCCGCTGGGCACGGTCCCATGGTCACCATTCTGCAGATTTTTGAATCAAGGAATCTTATTGCTTTAAATTATTTTTTCTGAATTTTGAGACATTTCTGAGCATATATAACTTAAAACAGTGTTGTAAAACTTATTTTTAATAAGATTCCTTGATTAAAAACCTAGCAAATATCACAATAAAGCTTGAAGCCATGGAAGTTTCAAGCTTTAATGGAGGTTGAGGAGTTTTGGAGAAGAAGGTAAGAGACAAAAGCCACCCATATAAATTACATCAAATGAGACATAAAACTAACCCTTTTTAGTACTAATGTTGGAAAAAAGTGTGTTTTTGTCTTCCTTTTGAATTTACAGGATCAAATGAGCTTAAACGAACAAAAGGAACAAATATACAGCCAAAACCAATAAAAATACAAAGAAAAGGAAGAAACGTGACATGCCCGAACCCTTGACAGGATCCCCAAAGCAAAAACAAAAGAAACAGAAGACTGACCACGGGGCCATGCTCGCTGGACACGGGGGCGTGGTCAGGAGCCTGCAGAAAAGACAAACCTGTGGAAGCTTCTACGCCCACCACGGGGGCGGGCCCAGCTCTGCATGGGGCGTGGTCAACACCAAGATACGCAGAATCTTGCAAAATCTTTATAGTACAGATACGCTGCTGACCACTGGGTCGTGCCTACTAGACACGGGGCCGTGTGGGACCCTCTGCTGACAACTGCATTTAATGAAGGAAGAGAAAAGGATGGCCATGTGGGCGTGCCCGCTTGACACGGGTCCGTGGCCAGAGCTTTGTCCAGGCTATAAATAGGGGTGCTTGGTTCACTTCAAAGGCATCCCTTAGCAAACCACTACTCTCTCACTTTGCCACCACTCCACCACCACTACAACACTAACACCCACCACCATCATCCATCATCCATCTTTAGAGTGTGTGTAGTAGTCTCGGGATCCAAGATTGATCGTAAAGGTTCTTGCCAATCAAAGCCATGTTTAGTTAAGCCTCTTACATCACTTGGTGAAGACAAGTCTTTTATGCATTACTTTTGATTTTTAATCTTTCGGCACTTTTTATTTGATTTTGTATTAATGACTTTAATAACTAGTTTCTTATGTTGAAGGTGAATTTTCTTTATCATTTGTCCGTGGTGTCTTGGCGTTACTTTACTGTCGATATAAAGTAAAAGATTGCATCATTCATGTCTCTACGGTCTATATAGAGGCATGTTGGCTGCCTGGTCGGGGGTTAAGGAAATGGTTTAGTACGGTTCTTGCCTTGTTCAGTGTATAGATCCTGCAAAGACCTGGTTTAAGCTTACTAGGACCTCCTTCAATACCCACTGGTATTGGATGGCGGGGGTGCAAATAGCTTGAACCCCTCATACGTAAACTACTATTAATACATTAAACCGGCTACTTGGGATTGTATCCCTGCTGGCTCAAACCACTTAGCCGAGGGTAACATCACCTTCAAAAGAGGGGCCTCCCACTTTTCGCATTAATAACTTAATTAATTGTCTTTCAATATTCTGACCCTTTGGGATTGTATCCTTGCTGACTCAAATCACTGGGTTGAGGGTAATATCACCTTCAAAAGAGGGGCCTACTACTATAATTAAGATAATCTCGTAAAAAGTCCGAAAGTACGAAAATCATCAAAGGATACATTAAAGACGAGTCGGATCCAAGTGATTCATCTTGTCTATCTGTTTTTATTTCTGCATTTTTAGTTTTTATTTTCTTGTTTCAAATCTTTTCTCAAAAAAATTTAGATTGATTAGACTTTGAGGATAAACCGGTACTAAAAGCTCTTGTGTCCTTGGACGACCTCGGTATCTTACCAACGCTATACTACGCTCACGATGGGTGCACTTGGCCAAGTGTGTGTTTAGTGTTCGTAGAATATCGTGTTTTATAAATTTAAAACTTGACTCATGCGTAAAATGGGCTTAAAATATCAATAAAATCATATCACACCGAACGCACACCAAGTTTTTGGCGCCACTGCCGGGGACACAAGGATTTTAAGAAAGTTTAGAATCAACGGCCTAATTATTTTTACTTATTTTTCTATTTTTTAGGATTTTTCTTAAATTTTCAGTTTCTGCAGACTTCAGCACGGGCCGTGCTCAGCTAGACACGGGGCAGTGTCCATCTTTGTTACTGGCAATCCTGTTTTAAGTCAGACAGTAGCTGACCACGGGGTCGTGCCCACTGAACACGCCCCCGTGTCCAATCATCAGTTGCTGAAAACAGAACCGTAAGATCCCGACGTGTGACACCTGTGTCACTTCAACCATCAAACAAATACCAAACCAATGAAATATTGTATTTCATACTTGGGATTTGTATAAATATGTGTATCGATTGCACATATCAATTCTTGTTCGATTTCGAGCTTTAAATCGCTTTCTGGAAGGTTATACGCGAACTGATGCGAAAATATACCCAGTTTAATGCAACAAACACTCCGGAACAGTGAAATAGGCTTAACATACCTTAAATAACCTTTACATAACTTAGAAATAAGTTTTGGAGGGTTTGGTGTGGTGAAATGAAGTTTATTCGCTTACAGGGACTAATTTCGACAAACTGCGAAAGTATGCCTATTCGTACCGTAATGAACATTCCGGAACATGATCATAAGTTAAATATGCCCTAAATATCCTTTACATAGCTTAGAAATAGGCTTTGAAGTGTTCGGTATGCTAAAATAAACTTTTTGGTCATTCAGGGACTAAAAGCGTCAAAAAGTGCATGAGTTTGCATTTTCGCGCATATCTTACGTTCTGAATATATCCGGACATCCAAAAATTTATGTAATCATTAAAGTATGTTATTTTAGTGGTTGGCATGATAAAATTTCATTCGTCGCGTAATTTGGATCGTTTTTCGTATCCGTTCGTGTTTCGTCGTAATTAACTGAACAACGTGACCGTACGACCAAATGAACCGACATCTGAGATGTTTTTGAGCACATTTCTTGTTCCCTACACTTTAACTTCATTTTAGAGCCTTGAAATGGGGTTAACGGGGCTTAAACGTGCCGAAAATGCATCTAAAACCAAGTTTGGAACCTGCAGGGACCTAAACTGTAATTCTGCCAAACTACCCTTACACGAGCCGCGTAAGACAAGGGGTAACCTTACGCGGGGCGCGTGAACAGCCCAGTTCAGCAGAATGTTGCTTACAGCTTGTTCCAGCTGTTTCCATGTATTGCAAATGGTTTTTATCAATTCTAGGGGCTATTTTGGGGCATCCTTGGTATTCTAAAACCATGGGCACACTTGGACGGTTCAGATCAAAGCTCGTTTATCGAGGAACGATCTTAACGGTGGTCTGAAAACTATAAATACCCAACCCCATTTGCTTCCAACCCACACCTTGATCTGATTTTATTCTCTAAGTTGGAGTTCTAACACTCCATACCTGAGAATTTTCAGATCAAACCTCCATTCTTGGACCTTTTGTAAGTATTCTTTCGTTCTTTTACGCTTTTTAAGCACAAAAGTCAAACTGTGTTTGACTTTCTGCATTGACCAGTTTATGGTCAACACGAAGTTCGTTTGAACTTCGCAACGTGAGCGTAATCACGATGGTTATAGTCTCTTGTGACTATACATACTGATTACCACATTATTTAGGCATAGTGACGAGTCATAGTTTCGGTCAAAATACGCGTTTATGCGTTTTTTGCAACCAAACTATTTTTGGGTATCAAAACCGTTTGTTTTGATATCAAACTTCTTTTCTAACTTCGATAAACATGTTTTAACATGTTTAACTCGTCACTATAGGTTTAGTGCTTATGTAGAGTCGTAAGTCAAGCGGTCTAAACACCCGCTTAGACTTTTAAACTCGACCCGTTTGGTCGATCATTAGGATCCGACCAAACACATTAGGTGACCATAGTTGTATAGGGAATAACCTTCCGAGGTTATACCTTATGGTCACTTCGTTTAGTTAGTTGTATGATAGGTAGTTTATATGCCTTAGGAAAATGACCAAAATGCCCTTTTTATGCATAATTGATATTTAAGCATATGTAACCTAAAATTTTGTCACTTAACTGATTATGCAACATAATTAAACATGTTTAGGCATATAATACTTGTCATAGGACTAGTTAGGCGTTCCGAACGCGTTTTACGCGAACGACGCGTTAAAGTAGCGTAAGCTACCTAAACGGGTCGTAATGGGTTGTAAGCACTTAGGTTAGGTTTCGTTTTAGTATGTAGGCTTTGTTAAACCATATCATATGAGTTCCCACCCTCATTTGGTTTACGAGACCTCATTCTATCCGATCTTCCGATTTAGGTCCGGTTTATTTACTTAGTTACCTATATTAGGTGTCGTTTGATTCCGTGATCCCTCTAGCTTTTCTTGGTTGTTATTCAAGACTTCTAAGCATTCTCAAGTGAGTACATAGTCCCCTCTTTTACTGTTTTCAATGTTTTGGGGTGAAACATGTGTACCTATTTGTTATGTTCATGATTTCAAAAGTGTAAATTGATTATACATGTTAGTACTTATCTTTTGACAAATGGAATGATTATTTATGGTTTAAACACAATTTTTTCAAAGATTATAAAATTAATTGTTGGATTGTACTTATTTTATACATTCACCATACCGATTGGTAGTATGATATAGCGCTATAGGATTAGACACCCCATTCCTGTTGTATGGAATGTCAGAAACCGATTTTTATCCAAATACAGATTGCCTTTGTGGTATTTCTATAGTCTCAATTAGTGTAGTTTGATACACTAAGGTTTGATTGAATTCTAAATCACATTTTTGTTGTATATTTTGTTATACTCCCAAAGGTATAGTTTGATATACTCTCATGTGTGATTGTACAAAACAACATATATTTTGTCAATTACTAAAACATAGTTTAATATATTATTTATAAAACCAAAGTATACTTTTGATATACTACCAAAAATTATTATTTTGATAACTAAAGTATATTTAATATACTATCTCTTTAACTATTTTGGAACAAAAATATATTTTTAATATATTACTTATTCGACTTTCTTAAAACCAAAGTATATTTTTATATATATATACTACAAACCTTTTTATCAAATAATTGTTTTACAAACAACATATTTTATACAAACTCATTTTAATTGGTTATTTATTTGCCTATGCAATATTCTGTTATATCATCTGATTTCTTATAAATTTTAGTATGATTTATAAAAGAAAATATTTTAAGGTTCATGACTATTTTTGATTAAACATTTTTCTCCAAACTTACAAGTCATGAATCCTGTTATAATAAAACCTATGTATCTCACATGCATTTTTAAGCTGACGTACCTATTTTTACACATGTTTCAGGTGCTGATATGTGATGATTGTTGATACATGCTATACATAGGATGGACTCGTGCCTTAGCGACTTTAAAACTCGAAAGACAATATTTGTATTTATTTGATTTGTAATAAAACAATGAGTTCAATAATGAAATAAAACAAAACTATTTGATCCATGGTTGTGAAACAATGATTCTGTTACAACACTCCCCGACGCTTCCGCCATGATTTGTTGTTTTACGTGGTCGTGGTGTGACACGACGGTTGGTAATTTCTGACAAAAATATGAGTGATATTGATATTTTTTACTTTCGCTCCTCTTACGGTGAGTGGTGTCAAATATGTGGAGGATTCCATAAAGATTTAGAATGTTACTTTCTAAATTACATTCCCCACTATTTAGACCCATCGTTTTCCTGTAACCTTAAGATGGGCGAAAGTAAAAACGACCACTATCTCTCCCCCGAATGCCCTCAACCATCTCCTTCGGACGACATAACCTTCGATGAATTATGTCTACTCGAAGAAATAATTCTCCAAAAATGATTTTGGGTGTCACTGGTTTCCAAGATTGTTGTGATTCAGCCTTTGATATGTTTCGGCTTCCAAGTTTGTTTTGATTCAAACTTGGTTGACTTTTAATTCACAACACCAAACTTCTTTTTCTTTTCAACATCAACAGGTTTCGGATTTGGACACTTGCGACTAAGATGCCCAATTTGGTAACACTTAAAGCATGTTCTCTTGGAGACATCTTTAACCTGTTGTTGTCGCTTTTTCTTTTGAGCATAGAACTCTTCATTAGACAATCGTCTAAATTGGAGTTCTTTCTCTTCTTCCGAACTTGTTCCATAAACAGAGTTAATCTTTTTCTGAAAATTTGGATTTTCAAACTTATTCTTTTGATTTTGTTTCTTTTTATAACCCAACCCAGCCTTCATGTTCTTTTTCTTGTAATTAGGTTTGTTATAAAGAGTTTTCTTGTTCTTCCCTGCAAATTTTTAAATTTCGGATTTTTCAATTTCTACCAATTTGAAAACTTTGTTAATTTTATCCGAAATCACATTCTGAATCGGAAATTCAATATCTGAGAATAATTTGTCCGATCCAATCATGGTGTATACCAATCCTATCGGATCATCATTCGCATTTTTCCCGGATTTTGAATGTTTAAGATAACTATCACGAACACTTCCCTCATTTTCATCCTGTGACTCAGACTTATCTAATTTGGTAGAATCTTCTGACAAAACTGTTGGACTCTGTATGCCCAAGACACATATTAAATTGATGTGGCTAGTATGTTATGATCCAAGTCAGGTCATACCCAATAACAAGCTAGACAGACACCTATAATATTTATTTATTATATGATCAAACAAATAAATATTAACACTTAGAATATTTAGAAATTGGTTTTCAAAATAATTGCACTTGAGAAACTAATAAATTATATGGATAATTTATTTTGAGATAATATTTTGTTTTGTTATTTAATGGGTTAAATAACATTTAAAAGGTTGCCTAAATCTTATAAGATGTTATGTTAAATTTTATAAAAGTTATAAAATATAAACTAGACTTAAAATTTTAATGGAAAAAATTTTTGATTTGGTGAGAGTGGAGGCCCAATGTGGCCGGCCCTTGGAGGGCTTCCCAAGGTGTTTTCACCACTAAAATTTCATGCAACTTTTATCCAAGATTACATATGATTTGATTCTTAACACAACCATTCTCTCACATCCTTTGGACAAGCAAAATTCAAGTGAAAGAACTCTTAATAAACCTCTCAAAATTTCCGGCCAAGGTGGTTGATCAAGAGGGATTTTTCAAGTGAGTTCACAAATGTAAATCCTAGCAATCTAAGGGTGTTTGTTGGAGGCTTGGGGTATGAAAGCTTGAGGTCTTCTCCTTTGAAGATTTCCATTCAAGAACATCATCTTTTTCATATCTTTTGCTCTTTGGAAGGTAGTATTCTTGTGACACCCTATGGTTGTAATTTTGATAGCATGCATGTTCGTATAAGGATCCGGGTTATTGGGTTTTACATATAAAAGAGTTTTATATCTTGTAAAGTAACATGTTTTAAATCCTTTTTTTCGCTGCATTTTTATTTTATATGGATAAAATAACTTTGATAAACATGTGAAAAACCCAACAAAGAATATCCACATTGATTTTGAAGTTTTACCATTGTAAGGACCTGCACGAAGATGCCCTAAAACAAATCCTAAATACACCCCGAATACAAGAAACGGACCCGAAATACCTTCGTGCTTGAAGAAATCAAGAAAAACAAAATTTTTGTGGCGCTCGCGGGCCGCGAAGACTCTGTCTTTGGCTTACGCGGGGCACGACAGCTCAACATCAGGCGCGCACCTGGTGCCGCCATGTGTCGACAACTCAGCAACCCTCAAACCTCCTTTAGGGCCTCGCGGGCCGCGAAGGATCCCCCTTCAAGCTTACGCGGGCCACGAGAGACCTAAATTTCAGCTATAAATTGGACGAAGTTTGGGCATTTCAAACTGCTCAATTCTTTTCTTTCTCTTAGCTTCTATTATAGCAAAATAGTAGCTCGATATTATACCCTAAACCCCGAAACTCTCCCCGTTATTAGGGTAATAACTCTAATCACTGGTACGATACTTTATCCGATCGATTGAAACCAATCCAACGGGTGTTTAAGTGCTGCCAGTACTTGGCTATACTTTGTCATTCGTCGTGAGGGTTTTGATCTCGTGATTATCGTTAAAGTTGAATTGAGTTAATACACTAATACGAGTTCCATTAGAAATTAGAACTCATAATCAGGAAATTGTTAAACTAGAATACTTAGCAATTAAGTAAACTTAATGATTAAGTAAACTTAATAGTTAAGAAAACTTAGTGTTTAAGTAAACTTAATGGTTATGTAAAACTTAACTTAGCAGTTAAGAAACTTAATAGCTAAGGAGACTTAACAGGAAAGGAAACTTAGTAGTTAAGCAAGCTAAGTAAGTTAATTAATCAGCTAAATACGTTATTTAATTAATCGGCTAAGTAAATTACTTAATTAAACCGTTAAGGAAAATTAATCAGTTAAGTAAGATTAATTAATCAGTTAACTAAGATTAATTAAGTTAAGTATGATTAATTAATCAGTTAAACAAGATTAATTAAGCTAAGCAAGATTAATTAAGCTAAGCAAGATTAATTAAGATAAGCAAGATTAATTAAGCTAAACAAGATTAATTAATCAGCTAAGTAAGATTTATTAAACACCTAAATAGAAATACATGAAAAATAGAAATATATGGGGTAGGTATTATCTAAGGAAAGTTTTATCTAGAGAAGGTTTTATCTAGGGAAGGTTTTATCTAGGGAAGGTTCAACTAAGGAAGATAACACCTAGGGAAATTCTATATAAGGGTAAGACTTATCCCTTGGCTATAAATAGGAAGCTTAGGATTCATTTTCCTTTGCTCATTTTTTCTATTCTTCTCTCTATACGTTGGTGTTCTAACCAATAATCACCGATACGATATTCTGTCCGATCGATTCGGGAACCAACTAACGAATGCCAAAGTGCTGTCTAAACAAGACTATAGTTTGTGAATTTCATTAAGAAACGAATGCTAAAGTGCTGTCTAAACAAGACTATACTTTGTGAAATTCGTTAAGAAACGAATGCCAAAGTGGTGTCTAAACAAGACTATACTTTGTGAATTTCGTTAAGGTTCTGATCTCGTGACCATCGTTAGGTTTGATTTGGTATAACACTAATACGTATTCCACTCTGTTAAACTAAATGTTTAACTATCACAAAACTCTGCACTATACACTTACAATCAAAATAGACGCTTAAATTTCCAGAAGACTTAGAATCAAGATGCTTGTTAGATCAAGACTATATGCTAACAAGGTGAGTCGTTCTCTTTTTATCAAATTGCTTTACAAAACCCTAAATGTTTTCCAGTTATACTTTGCAGTGATTAAGTCTTTGCTAATCTTTAATTACTGGCAGTATGTGGGGGTTTTGTGCACATTACTACTAACGATTTATCACTTAGGTGGGCGAGCCTAATTTGTGATATGTCCACAGTCATAGATTCGGTCGAGTGACAGCTGAACCAGTTAATTTTAAGATAGGGGCAAATATAAAAACCCTTAATGCTGTAAATTATAACAATGTGTCTTTTTGTACAAACTGAATGAACTCACCAGTATTTCCTGCTGACCAAAATCTTTTTAAAACGCGTTTCAGGTGATTACAGTAGATCGGAATAAGAGTTGGATACGGCACCAACAAGGCTTATAGAAGTGGCTTATTTTATCAATTAAATTAAATTAAGAAAAAATGTTTTATGTATTCAGAATTATTTCATATCTAAGCTACCTTTGCAAAAACATGGGTTTATCCCCATCTGTTTAATAAATAAAATCCGATGTTTCTAAACTCTGATATTTTCCTAACTAACGGTCCTGATAAATTTCCGCTGCAGTACTTTTCAAAATAAACCACCGGTACCACTTGGCTGCTTCATGGCTCTCACTCCCGCGTCCAGGGCGGGGTCGGGGGTCATGACAGAAGTGGTATCAGAGCCACTGCTTTAAGCCAATAGGTGTTGTGATAATAATACCTAATCTTAAACGAAAGAGTTAGGAAATTATTATTTGGTAGTAACAAGGCTAGTATTTAGACTTGAACTTAAGAAAGATACTTTAGTATTAGCCTCGAGATAAGCTAATTACTTGCATAAATAAAGTGTGATGGATGTTGGTATGCCGTGAGGATGATGACTAGAACGTTGTAAGTATGGTAAATAAGCGATAACACTTGGCCACTGTTATTTCTTATTTATTGGTACTACATGGTGCTAGAATATGATCCATCATGTGAATACTAATTACCTTGTTCTTTGATAAAAGCCCTAATAAAAGATTAATTTTTAAATCATGAATTGAGAAGATTCTATTTATGGGAAATACAAATTATCTCTCCGGCGAGAACCGGGTAAGATGGGGTATATAATATGTCAAACAAGTGACAGAATTCCCTAAATAGTATCATGACCTGATATCTGACTTGTTTTTGGAAATATGAATCTTTTAAATACATTAACCTTATGCAAGGTTTGTATATTACAGTATGTGAAATATGTATAGATATGTATATCTATAAGGAAATCCAAAAACCATAAGGATTGACAATTTCAAATGAATCACGAGCATGTGTGTGTCACTGATAATTCTAGATTTCTTTATTAGGAATCTCTTGTATACATCTATAATTCCGATATCAAACATTATTCTGTTTGATCATCCTTCTCGTAACTCGTGTGACAAGATGAACGATGTAAACCCTTTATGTTGGGATGCCATCGAAAGTATAAGAATTCCCTTTGCGTTACCTTAGATTATTAACGCATTAGGAAACCTGCAGCTAAAGTTGTGCTAGGCTCAACACGTCTAAAAAAAACTCACGCTAATAAGAGTAATTCTACTTTCTTTAAGAACTCTTGCGAAGATAAAAGTAACCACAAAAAAATGCACTTACAAAGATTTTCTTCACCTACAATCCTACTAAGATTACCAGTACTAAAGAAGCTGTTACGAAATACATGGGCTGCAAAGGACTAAAGTTGTCCAAACCATTAGTATATAGGTTAAGAAGAATGAAGTAATGTATGCTTCAAAATTTAGACATTAAGATAATGAGACCCGATCTTCAAAACACATGGTCACGACGTATGCCATGAAATGAAAAGAACTGACAGAAAGGAAATTCTGTCTGCTTCAAAAAAAAAAGAACTAATGGAAATTGGAGGTTCCATAAAAGAATTCGGGTACCTATTCAAGGAAACCTACAAGAAAGGATTCTCGAAGAAGCTGATAGAACTAAGTATTTGATGCATCGTGTAATTAATATGAGGTATCGAGGTTTGAATAAGAATTACTGATAGATAGGAATGAAAAAGGATGTAGCAAGTTATGTCTCTAAGTATTTAATCGATTAGCAAGTGAAAACTAAACAATAAAGCCCTTTAGGGTACCTCAGCAATTAGAAATGAAAGTATGGAAATGAGATTGATAACAATGGACATTGTTACCAAATTACTCAAAACAAGAAACGACACAATCTGAGTGATTGTAAATCGACTAACCAAGTCTGCTCAATCCCTACCAATGAAGGAAATCCTTTAGTATAAAACGCGTATTTAAGTTGTGTGGGGACAAAATAGTCTCATTACATAGAATCCCGTTATCTATTGTATTAAATCAAGACAGTCATTTTACTTCTCATTTCCGGGAAAATTTTAACTCGACTTATTTTAAGCAGTGTAAAGGAACACTACAAACATAGAAAGACATGCTAAGTACATGTGCGATAAACATTGGTAAAAGTAGGACTATCAATCATCACTCATAAGATTTTTTTTCAATAATTGGCCTACAAGTATTAGTGTTACCCGTTTGAAACACCTTATGGATGGAGGTACCATCCAGTATGTTGGGCAGAAATATGAGAAAAGCAACTATCAGGCCATGAGATTGGCAAACCATTAGAAATTCAAATCAGAAAAAGAATAATCCTAAAATTCTCTCCGTAGAAAGAAATAGTCAGATTCGGTAAGAAAGAAAAGTTAAGTCTAACCATTCGGAACATTAAATAAATTGGATCAATAGCTTATCAGCTAGAGTTACCAGAAGAAATGACAGAAATATATGATTGTACTCCATATATGCAATTAAGGAACGCCTACCTGATAAATTTTTACTTGTACCTCTACAAGATATAGAGGTAAATGAAAACTTCAAGTCCATTGAAAGATCTTACAAGTCAAGGATAAGAATCTCAAACCATGGAAAATGGTCCTGATCAAGTAAAGTGGAATTCAAAGCAAGAACCAGAGTATACTTGGAAACTAAGATTAGCGACGAAGTAAGAATATTCCCCCAAATTTCCAGTAAATCTCGAGGACGAGATTTTAAATAAGGTGGGGAGGATGTAAGGACCTGCACGAAGATGCCCTAAAACAATCCTAAATACACCCCGAATACAAGAAACGGACCCGAAATACCTTCGTGCTTGAAGAAATCAAGAAAAACAAAATTTTTGTGGCGCTTGCGGGCCGCGAAGACTCTGTCTTCGGCTTACGCGGGGCGCGACAGCTCAACATCAGGCGCGCACCTGGTGCCGCCACGTGTCGACAACTCAGCAACCCTCAAACCGCCTTTATGGCCTCGCGGGCCGCGAAGGATCCCCCTTCAAGCTTACGCGGGCCGCGAGAGACCTAAATTTCAGCTATAAATTGGATGAAGTTTGGGCATTTCAAACTGCTCAATTCTTTTCTTTCTCTTAGCTTCTATTATAGCAAAATAGTAGCTCGATATTATACCCTAAACCCCGAAACTCTGCCCGTTATTAGGGTAATAACTCTAATCACTGGTATGATATTTTATCCGATCGATTGAAACCGATCCAACGGATGTTTAAGTGCTGCCAGTACTTGGCTATACTTTGTCATTCGTCGTGAGGGTTTTGATCTCGTGATTATCGTTAAATTTGAATTGAGTTAATACACTAATACGAGTTCCATTAGAAATTAGAACTCATAATTAGGAAATTGTTAAACTAGAATACTTAGCAATTAATTAAACTTAATGATTAAGCAAACTTAATAGTTAAGAAAACTTAGTGTTTAAGTAAACTTAATGGTTATGTAAAACTTAACTTAGCAGTTAAGAAACTTAATAGCTAAGGAGACTTAAGAGGAAAGGAAACTTAGCAGTTAAGCAAGCTAAGTAAGTTAATTAATCAGCTAAATACGTTATTTAATTAATCGGCTAAGTAAATTACTTAATTAAACCGTTA
Source organism: Helianthus tuberosus (assembly GCA_030545235.1). Taxonomy (NCBI): domain Eukaryota; kingdom Viridiplantae; phylum Streptophyta; class Magnoliopsida; order Asterales; family Asteraceae; genus Helianthus; species Helianthus tuberosus. The sequence continues at coordinate 94,227,663 of CM060411.1, forward strand.
AGGAAAATTAATCAGTTAAGTAAGATTAATTAAGTTAAGTATGATTAATTAATCAGTTAAACAAGATTAATTAAGCTAAGCAAGATTAATTAAGCTAAGCAAGATTAATTAAGATAAACAAGATTAATTAAGCTAAGTAAGATTAATTAATCAGCTAAGTAAGATTTATTAAACACCTAAATAGATATACATGAAAAATAGAAATATATGGGGTAGGTATTATCTTAGGAAAGTTTTATCTAGAGAATGTTTTATCTAGGGAAGGTTTTATCTAGGGAAGGTTCAACTAAGGAAGATAACACCTAGGGAAATTCTATATAGGGGTAAGACTTATCCCTTGGCTATAAATATGAAGCTTAGGATTCATTTTCCTTTACTCATTTTTTCTATTCTTCTCTCTATACGTTGGTGTTCTAACCAATAATCACCGATACGATATTCTGTCCGATCGATTCGGGAACCAACTAACGAATGCCAAAGTGCTGTCTAAACAAAACTATACTTTGTGAATTTCGTTAAGAAACGAATGCCAAAGTGCTGTCTAAACAAGACTATACTTTGTGAAATTCATTAAGAAACGAATGCCAAAGTGGTGTCTAAACATGACTATACTTTGTGAATTTCGTTAAGGTTCTGATCTCGTGACCATCGTTAGGTTTGATTTGGTATAACACTAATACGTATTCCTCTCTGTTAAACTAAATGTTTAACTATCAGAAAACTCTGCACTATACACTTACAATCAAAATAGACGCTTAAATTTCTAGAAGACTTAGAATCAAGATGCTTGTTAGATCAAGACTATATGCTAACAAGGTGAGTCGTTTTCTTTTTATCAAATTGCTTTACAAAACCCTAAATGTTTTCTAGTTATACTTTGCAGTGATTAAGTCTTTGCTAATCTTTAATTACTGGCAGTATGTGGGGGTTTTGTGCACATTACTACTAACGATTTATCACTTAGGTGGGCGAGCCTAATTTGTGATATGTCCACAGTCATAGATTCGGTCAAGTGACAGCTGAACCAGTTAATTTTAAGATAGGGGCAAATATAAAAACCCTTAATGTTGTAAATAATAACAATGTGTCTTTTTGTACAAACTGAATGAACTCACCAGTTTTTTCTGCTGGCCAAAATCTTTTTAAAACGCGTTTCATTTGATTACAGTAGATCGGAATAAGAGTTGGATACGGCACCAACAAGGCTTATAGAAGTGGCTTATTTTATCAATTAAATTAAGAAAAATTGTTTTATGTATTCAGAATTATTTCATATCTAAGCTACCTTTGCAAAAACATGGGTTTATCCCCATCTGTTTAATAAATAAAATCCGGTGTTTCTAAACTCTGATATTTTCCTAACTCACGGTCCTGATGAAATTTCCGCTGCAATACTTTTCAAAATAAACCACCGGTACCACTTGGCTGCTTCATGGCTCTCGCTCCCGCGTCCAGGGCGGGGTCGGGGGTCATGACAGAAGTGGTATCAGAGCCTCTGCTTTAAGCCAATAGGTGTTGTTATAATAATACCTAAGCTTAAACGAAAGAGTTAGGAAATTATTATTTGGATGGTGTCTTCTTGTCGCTCTTTCGGGATAGGTTCCCTTCCTTGACTTGAGCATCCATCAAGATAGCAGAGAGTTCATAAGCGTCTCGAAGTGTGGCTGGTCTGCTTCCAGTCACTATGTGCTTGATGCAACTAGGCAGTCCACTAATGAATTTCTCGATCAAGCGATCGGGAGCTAGGTTTGTGGGACAGAGGATGCACAATTCTTCGAACCGGTTTATATAAGCGCGGTTTTCTCCACTATCTTGTTTAAGGTCATGGAACTCATCTTCCAGTGCTTTCATTTTGTTTCGCGGGAAGAATTCCTTTAACATGAGAACTTTCAATTCTTCCCAGGTCAAAACCATAGCAACTTCGGCTGTGCGATCCTTCATGATTCCATTCCACCAAGTTAACGCCCTCTTTTGGAAGACGCTAGAAGCAAATTCGACCTTGCGTTCATTTGTACACTGACTGTGGTGGAATGTATTCTCCATACTTTTGGTCCATTGAAGGAGTCCAGTAGCACCTTCATTCCCCATAAACTTAGTGGGGTGGCAAGAGTTGAATTGTTTGAAGTTGCATGGAGGGTCATGATGGTTTCCGTTGGTTCTGTTGCTACTTTGCCCGTTGGTGGCTTGAGAAAGTTGTGTTACAAGGTCGGGAAGTATTGCAGCTATCTGTTGAGCAAGAAGAGCTGCCATTTCTGCGTTCGGGACATTGTCTTGTGGCACACGTCGAGGAGGCATCTACACGAGGTAGGTAAAACATAAGATCATGGTGGTTTCATAATGGGATAAAGTAGTTTCATAAAATCAATGAGGATAAGAGAAAACACGTAACAAGATGGATATCATTTATTCCACGAATAAACGACATCAATGACAAGTCAAAGTAGTTGGGTTCTTATAACTTAGTGAAGTCATGCTTTAGCCTATAAGTGGACACTCATCCAAAGAATTCCCAGGTAAGCACAACTGGTTCCTCGAGTTGGAATTTATACGAAGTGCTTGCCTAGACAGAAAACCCCGAATACAGGCATCCACCCTTCCAGATTGCACGAGTTCGTTATTAGAGCCCAAGACTTTGATGAGAATTTAAAAATCAGAAGAGGATTTGAAAATAATCACCTAAGGATAGGTGATGAGCATTTGTAAAATCTAAAGATGAGATCCGTGGTGAAGAGGCATTGGTTACAAAAGATAAGGATAGGGATGAAGACAAAGGAAAAGATAACAGAAGAGTTTGCTAATGGAAAGTTTCCTAGGTAAGTTATAGTCTAGGTCAAAGTATTACTAATAACCTAAATCCCTATAACCATGGCTCTGATACCAATCTGTAACACCCTGACCGGAGGCAGAAAAGTCAAGGGCATCACGAAACATGGCAGAATGCATTTGAGCACATGACGATTAAATTAAGTTGAAATATAGTTTAGATTCAATTAAAGAGATTGCATTCACATCCGAGTAAATAAGAGTACATAAACAAAATACATCATAACAAATTGTTTCACAAATGATAGATTCGGATTTAATCTAAGGCATAAATCTTGATCAATCCTATATGAAATATTCTTGCAAATCATAGCATCAAACGTTGTCACCTGAAACATATGTTAGAAAAATATTGGGTCAACAAACGGTTGAGTGAATTCATAGGTTTTGATAGGCAAAAATAACAGTGTGATATGAAAATGGTTTAACACTATGGCATGTGATATGTCTTTAAGCAAAAGAGTAATACAAGTAGTCACTTGGTGGTACATTCAAACCTTCGTTATGACGTAACACGGGTCTATCACCACACTTCCAAAAAGGTTCACATGAGTATCAATAACAACAATTGCAACAAATAGTTTCACTGGAAGTGAGATGGGGCGTCACACCTATAGCGCTATAATATAACCGTTGGGCTTTTGCAAGTTAATGAACGTAAACGCGTTAAAGCAACAACAACAAGTATTAAGCAAATGCAAGGACAATCGGGATATCCACAAATAGCAAATAAGTTTGTATCACATTGTATCATATGTTTCATCCCAAAAATAATGTAAAAAGGGACTATGAACTCACCTTGATTGCGGGTAAGTCCAAACACGTATAAGAGTTTTTGGAAACAAGATTCCACGTCACTCTAATTGATTGAACATGCAACAATATAGAATGTGTATTAACAATAATGTTTAATCGAATAAGTGGAAACCCTAAATCTATAGGATTCGGTAGGGTTTTGTCTAAAAGGTAACTATGTGGTTTGGATAATCTAACAAGAGGACTTGGAAAATGAATATGATATAAAGGAATTATTTATGAAAAATATTTATTTAACATAAATAATATAATTGCAAAAATATATAATTGATTTAATATAACATTTGTAATAATAAATCAAATATAATTAACTAGTATAATTAAATAACATAGTTAAATAATTGATTATAACCAAAATATTTTACAAGTGATATTATTAATTTATAAAAATTATAAATTAATTTAGATGCTCAAAAATATATATTTATTTGATAAATGATAAATATTTTGTTTAAAAGAATTAATATGATAATTATATAACTAATTATCAAAATAATTATATTAAATCTGAATAATTAAAAATAACATTTTTTAATTATTGAACTTGAATATCACTTATTTAAAATAATTATTATGGCCTTGGAATCATTTTAAATAAATAAAATGAATTAAAATGGTTATAATAACAATAAATAAGTTTATATAAATTTAATTATCTAAATAATTTAATATAATAAAAATTTAGATTCTAAATTTATATGAACTCAGAATAATGCATATTTTGAAATAAAAATAATTTTGGATAAAATTTATATAGTTATATAATTTAAATACATTAAATTAAACTATATTTATAAGTAATAAAACTGATTTAATTATATAAATACCAAAATTATATAAAATATAAGTAACAACATTACTTTTGTAAAGATCAGCACTTAAATAATTAATCTGAAATTTTCGGTATTTATTTCTTAAAAATTGATTTATTATGAATTATTTAATAATAAACTGTTTTAATATCATAAAAATTAGTTTTATAAATAAATTGACTAACTTTATATTTTTACTAAAAGTAATAGTGTCTAATAATGTTATAAAAATTATTGAAATGTTAAAAATAAAAAAAATAAAAAAGTTTGGTTGTCCCCGGATTCGAACCCGAGTCAACTGATTAGAAAACAACACACACAACCACTGGGCTAGGCCTGGTGGTTGTTTATAAGTTTAGTTTAATTAAAATAAATACAGAATTGAAATTGGTCATCTTCCCCAAATGTTCAGACCGAGTCAAACTGAAAGTCAAACCCTTTCAATTCTACGGGAAACCTATGTTGTATCGAAATTAATTTTAAGGAATCATTGTACAAGCATAATTGAACTAATTTACCAGATAAAAACTAACCGGTATCGACTGAAACGGTGAAACGGTTATCTCCGGTGACTGTAAACTCCGGCGAGGTTGCAGGTTTGAACAGAGGGTAAATTTCGAAGTGTTTGTTAATTGTGAGAGGTGTAGGAGATTAGTGGTGATCTAAGGAAGCTTATATAGCTATCAATTCGACACAGAACAACAAAAGTTAGTGGAATCGATCCACTTTAATTTTTTTTATAAAAAGTCCGATTTTACAGCCGATTTGGCACTGTTGTGTGTCGAATAAGTGTTTAATTGGGTTGGCAATGGGTTGGGGACCCTTTACACATGTTCTGGACAGATCAAAAGTATTAAACAATCCGAATTGGATCGAAGTCAGTCATCAGTGCGGTCGATTGTTTGAAATAATATATTTAATTTCTAAAGTGTGTATAAATATAATATGGTTTCATATAATAAGTGAATGAGGGCTTAGCCTGCCTGGTCACGTGTTCGTTTGTTGAGTGGGGTGTCGCGGGTTCGATTCTCTTGTGGCCGGTTCGATAAGGGTTTTACCCTTTTTTTTGTTTTAAGTTATAATTTATTAAATATAATAATCTTAAATAGTATATATAAGGAATTAAGTTTCATATTCTAACAGCTCCTAGTAGGAGGATAAACTGGTTAAGGCGTTGCGGTTCTAAACGAGAGGTCACGAGTTCGAATCCCACAAGGGCCGGTTCTTTAAAGAAGACCCCCTTTTTGTGCGATTTTTTGAATATTTACACTTTGGTCCCTGAAGTTTCAAAAATTGACACAAATAGTCCCTATACTATTCAGTTAAGTATGCTAACTGAGTTAATGTTTATAGAAGGAAACCTTTATAAAAGGACTAACACAGTTAGGGTTTTCAGTTTATATAAGTTTAAAAATAACAGTTTTGGTCCCTACAATTTAAGTTTAAGAAAATAACCAAATGAACCCTAGATTTTTAAAACAAATTATATATTTCTTTTATAAAATAAGTTTCAAAAATTACAAAAAGAACCCTAAACTTGTAGTTTGAAATAATTGCACTTTAACCCTTGTATTTATATAGTTTAAAAAATGACAATTTAGTCCCTGGATTTGTACTTTCAAATAATTACGGTTTTAGTCCTTGAACTTAAAAAGTAATAGATTTCAAGCAGGTTTTAAAGAATGTCAAATAGGTCCCTCAACTAGTAGTTTCACAAGTAGTCACAATAAACCTTTATAGTTTATGTAACTGTGTTTAATAGCATAAAAACTCAACAAATTTTGAAATTGTTTCACGTGTTTGTATCGGTATGAGCACAAAGCAAGTAGGATCAAATAAGTTTCGTTCCAAATACGGTAATTGTTACAATGCAAGTTAAAACAAATACAAGTGCGAAAACCAAGATGGTTACAAATATAAAAACCCTTAATGCTGTAAATTATAACAATGTGTCTTTTTGTACAAACTGAATGAACTCACCAGTATTTCCTGCTGACCAAAATCTTTTTAAAACGCGTTTCAGGTGATTACAGTAGATCGGAATAAGAGTTGGATACAGCACCAACAAGGCTTATAGAAGTGGCTTATTTTCTCAATTAAATTAAATTAAGAAAAATTGTTTTATGTATTCAGAATTATTTCATATTTAAGCTACCTTTGCAAAAACATGGGTTTATCCCCACCTGTTTAATAAATAAAATCCGGTGTTTCTAAACTCTGATATTTTCCTAACTCACGGTCCTGATGAAATTTCCGCTGCAATACTTTTCAAAATAAACCACCGGTACCACTTGGCTGCTTCATGGCTCTCGCTCCCGCGTCCAGGGCGGGGTCGGGGGTCGTGGCAGAAGTGGTATCAGAGCCACTGCTTTAAGCCAATAGGTGTTGTGATAATAATACCTAAGCTTAAACGAAAGAGTTAGGAAATTATTATTTGGATGGTGTCTTCTTGTCGCTCTTTCGGGATAGGTTCCCTTCCTTGACTTGAGCATCCGTCAAGATAGCAGAGAGTTCATAAGCGTCTCGAAGTGTGGCTGGTCTGCTTCCAGTCACTATGTGCTTGATGCAACTAGGCAGTCCACTAATGAATTTCTCGATCAAGCGATCGGAAGCTAGGTTTGTGGGACAGAGGATGCACAATTCTTCGAACCGGTTTATATAAGCGCGGTTTTCTCCCCGATGGTAACGACGATTTTGTGGTGTATTGTGATGCTTCCAAACTTGGCTTAGGCTGCGTCCTCATGCAACGAGGCAAAGTCATAGCCTATGCATCTCGACAACTGAAGGACCATGAAAAGAGATACACTACCCATGATCTTGAATTGGGTGTCGTAATCTTCGCTCTCAAAATCTGGAGACACTATCTTTATGGTACAAAATGTGTGATTTTCACTGATCACAAAAGTCTCCGACACATATTTGATCAGAAGGATTTAAACATGCGCCAACGTAGATGGATTGAACTTCTAAACGACTACGATTGCGAGATTCGCTATCACCCCGGAAAAGTCTCAGTTCACTAGAATGTTCCTTTTTATCATCAGCTGAAAATTGTTGAATCAAAGTAATCATTCGCAGTTCACTAGAATGTTCCTTTTTATCATCAGCTGAAAATTGTATAAGTGTAAGTAATTAATGTTTATCATTTGTTGGTTTTTCGTATCCCATTGTTAACATGATCCAGCTTTCATAAGCATAGGCCTGCACCCAGTTTTCAAACCTTGTACTCCACCAGTGATAATCTTCGATATTCATTAGTTTCAGTGGCTTTTAATGATTTTCGTAAATGTTATCATGGTTCAAACTCTCAGAAACCGTAGTTGTAGCATTCTTTGGTGTTACTGTAGTTTCTTCAGTTGTGAACGCGTTGTAAAACGTGTTATAAAACTCTTCGCCCATGCTTGACAATTTCGATTCACGCTTAGATTTTTTGCACCTTGTATTATTCACCTTGCAAACAACAAACGATTAGATTTAAAAGAACCGAATACGTGAAAATCCATAAAATGTGTGACTGTGAAATATTGTTGAATTTTTTATTCGGACGATGATCGTTCTGAAACTCATTCTGATGTGTAAAACTCGCGGATTCGCTTCGACTTTTCAATTTGTAACCAATGCAATGACTAAACTTCAAATTTTAACTTGTTCGGATGAATTCCAATTAGATGAGCTTAGTTTGGATTAAATCGCATATGACTCAAAATTTTGAATGAACATTAATACTTGCTCACAGATGGTCTTAACAAGTCCCGGATGGACTTTTGAACAACCAGCTTTGTACACCTTCGGATGAACAAATTAAAATTTCTGAAAATCCTGTTGATCCGGATGGGCTCTTTAAGCTTTGGCCAAATAGATTTGAATTCTTAGTGGGCCGGATGGGCTTTTTACAAATAACTGATTTTCCAATTAGCGGATGGATATAAATTCTTTTGGATGAACTTCAAAACAATGACACCAACAATTGAACTTATAACCACTGATAATCCTTCACGAAATATCAATATTATTGGACCAAAAATTTTCAACAGATTTTGTCTTATAATGACCAGATTTTTCAATTAATACTTGTTATAATCGACTTGCCAAAACCGACACAGAATCATATCATGTGAATATATGAAAAGTATTAACTGTGATTGGACCCCAACAATCGAAATATATGATAGAATCTCACTGACTGGACTGAATATAATATACCCACTAACACTAATTGCAATTGGACCGCTGATCTTTTTGTTTTATTGGGCCGCCAAATAGCTCATCATTAAATGTGTTAAAGTGTTATTGGGCCGAACACTTATAGCTTTTTATAATCGGACCGATCAATATCATACGAATGGAATAATGATGTTTTCTGGCTTCTTACAAATATATGTGGCTTCGAACAAGATGCTGTGCTGGCTTCGAACAAATACAACGTGGCTTCGTATGACTTATACAGCTTCGTACGAGGATGTAAGACTGATCAATATCAACAACGGTGGCTTCGTTCGAAGTATTAACCTGGCTTCGTACAACAACTCGTGGCTTCGTACGAGGATGGAAAAACTGACCAATAATCAACAACCTATATGGCTTCGTATGAAGCTTTAGCTTCGTACCAACAACAATCAGCGAATATCTTCATTTTCGATCAGATTTTATACAAATTGAACCATTAAAACTTTGATTTTCATTTTGAAACTTTAGAGGATTGATCAAAACCGTTTCTCGCACGTTATATCAAAATTTCAAGCGTTTTTAACCGTTTAATCTTGATAAATCTAAGTTTTAAGTTGTAAAATGTGAAGAAGATGAGTAGAAACACAAAATATGGTGAAATTTGATACGATTCAGCTCTGTTTGATGAAAACTCGTGTTCCAGGTCCGTGCAATCGATCTCCCGCTCTGATACCACTTGTATGATCGGATTTGATTCCCGAACGATTGCGAACGACACGTACGGCGTGCGGAATCCGTGTATGTGTGTGGACCGAACACAAGAACGTAATAAACCGATGATTCTATTATTCGTATGACAAAATACAAGCACCGTGAATCACCTTGATCACTTTCTCTCTCTAGAACTTCTCTCAAGCTCTAGGATTGCAAAAGTTCTAAAAGTTATGAAATGAACTAAACATCTCCTATTTATAGGGCTTTAATAAGGAAGGTTTCCTTATTTACAAAAATGCCATTGCCCTATAATTAACACTCTAAAACCTTCTTTTTTTCCATTTCTTGCTACGATTCGGAATGACAGAGGCTATAGACATTAGTGCACTCACATAAAAGGGATGAACAGATGATTAAATCGAATGGTTTATCTCCTACTTCTGTAATCATCATTCCCATTTTCACTTCAAATCGATATACGTTTTTATTAATCTTCCATCGAGCCAACGTTTATACTTCAGCGAGATTCTTGGGTTCTAATTTTGTATTTTGACTTGAGAAGATGATGTAGCCGGGTATTTCAATAGGTGTAATTTACGATTTTAACCTTTTGGTAAGACAATTACGATTTTGCCACCGCTAATCATCATCAATGTAGTCACGCACAAATCAGATTGATCGGATGGTCAGCATAGTCGCGTACGTAATGTAGGATTGGTGGCAATGTATGATAACCGCCCTACCTCTTATCATACTTCACGTACGCGACAAGCAGATTAAGACGCGTGGCATGGATTAAGTTTTCTCAATAAGGGCAAATTAGACATTTATCATACATGAGCAGGGTAATTTTGACATTTACTAAGATCAAGAGAAGATTGTGAGTTCGTTATCCCCTGCATCCCAGTCGCAACCACCGATCCCTAATCCCCGGGAAATGGCGGCCGCGAGCCAGTTTCGGTGGTATCGCGTGTTTGCCAAATTTGGCAGCGGAATTTTTCATCAGGACCGTAGTTAGGAAGTATTTGATCAGAGTAAAATACCACATTTTCATAATATTAAACATATGGGATAAAACCCAAGTTCGTAGTACACACGTTTTCATAGGAATAAATCCTATTTTATTTATTAAAAACATCTATTTCATTTTATGTAACTGTATTGCCACTTTTCCAAGCCTTCAGTGCTGTCCAGCTGGCTTCTATTTGGCTTTCACAGTTTATTACCTGAAACGCGTTTTAAAAACATTTGTCAGTGGGAAATACTGGTGAGTGAATCCCAGTTTAATCAAGTTTAACTAAAAACCCATTGTACAGTATTGAGGGCGATCTCGCAATTACATCTGTTTCCAAGTTATATCAATTAACATCCATGGTACTGTCAGACCCGACTTGTGGAAATGTTACTCCTTGACCAGGTGGTAACAAATTTTGTATACAAAACCCCAACATACTCATGATAATTGTATTCTTACAAATACTCAATAACTGTTATTCGAAAGGAAAAATATTTAAGGTTTTGTAAAACAATCTACAAAATAGATTTACAAAAAGCGGATAAACTCACATTGCTATCTTAGATTTTCCGTAAGGGTTTCCTGGTGACAATCTATAATTTACACAAATGCACACTTGTTAGTATAATAACCCATTTTAACATTAGTAATACCCTCCCCGAGACGGCATTCCAACGACTACGTCGGGCAGAACCACGACAGCCGTTACGGAACCCTAGATCAATCGGGCAGCGTATCTAATACGTATCCAGGGGTTATAATACTTACAACGGAGCAGAACTTCGCTATTTAGGGGGGTATTATACCCGAGTATTATGCCTATAATTTAGATTTGAGAGAAAGAAAATAGTTGTGAGCGAGTTCGGCTGAAGATCTGATGCATTCTATATATAGGTGCTGATCTTGACCTTGTCGTGGCCCGCGTAAAACAAGAACAGGGCCTACGTGGCCCGCGTTGAAGCTGGTCAACGGACTAGCTTAGCTGGGTCATCAAGTAGGCTTGCCGGGTGTTGGGCCACGTGGCGGCCCAGGGCCGTGCCAGGTTTTAAGTTGACGTGGCCCGCGTCAGGGTTGGGGTGGGGTTTACGCGGCCCGCCTCAGCCCAAAATTTAAAATTCTTAATTATTTTTAATACTATTTAGGGTATTCGGGGTCTGTTTTCACGCATGGGGTGTATTTTGGGACATATTGGGATATTTTAAAATATTTTAGGGTGTCGAAAATAATTCGAGGGTGTCGATTTGGAGTTGTTATATCCTCCCCACCTTGTTTTAGAGCTCGTCCTCGAGATCTACTGGAACAAATGCGGATATTTCATTTGCATTTCTGATTCGAGCTCCCATGTGTACTCAGGTCCTCTTTTGGAGTCCCACTTCACTTTGACCAGAACTAATCTCTTGTGCTTGAGATTCTTGACTTTCCTATCTTCAATCTGTAGAGGCCTTTCTATAAACTTGAGTTGTTCATTTACCTCTATATCCTTAAGAGGTACCATTAGTGATTCATCGGCTAAGCATTTCTTGAGATTTGATACATGAAATATATCATGTATTCCTGCCATTTCCTCTGGCAGTTGTAGCTGATAGGCTACAGGTCCTATTTTTCTAATAATCTCAAAAGGTCCAACATACCTGAGACTTAGCTTTCCTCTTTTGATGAATCTTACTACTCCTTTCTAAGGAGAGACTTTTAGCAATACTTTATCTCCTACTTGAAATTCCAGCGGTTTGCGTCTGTTATCAGCGTAGCTCTTCTGTCGATCACGTACTGCTTTCAGTCGTTCCTTGACTTGAATAATCTTGTCAGTTGTTTCTTGTACTATCTCAGGTCCAGATAGTTGCTTTTCCCTAATTTCTGCCCAACAGACTGGGGTTCGGCACTTTCGTCCATAAAGTGCTTCGAATGGTGCAACATTGATACTTGTGTGATAACTATTATTATAAGAAAATTCTATTAAGGGTAAGTGATCATCCCAATTACCTCCGAAATCAATTACACAAGCTCTAAGCATGTCTTCCATCGTTTGAATCGTCCTTTTGCTTTGTCCGTCCGTTTGAGGATGATAAGCTGTGCTTAGATTTAACTTGGTTCCCATTGCCTTTTGGAAACTTGACCAAAAATGTGAGGTAAACCGACTATCTCTGTCAGAAACAATTGATAAAGGTATTCCATGTAATGAAACAATTTCATTTACATATAATTTAGCTAACTGTTCCATACTGAGCTGACTTGGTTAGCTGATCTACAATCACCCAGATTGTATCATTACCTTTCCTTGTTTTAGGTAATTTGGTAACAAAATCCATTGTTATCAATTCCCATTTCCACACTGGCAGTTCTAGTTGTTGTAACAAACCTGAGGGTTTCTGATATACAGCTTTAACTTGTGAACAAGTTAAACATTTAGAAACATAGGCTGCTATGTCCTTTTTCATTCCTATCTACCAGAAATTCTTTCTTAAATCCTGGTACATTTTATCACTTCCTGGGTGCATCGTATATTTAGACTTATGGGCTTCTTCTAGTATACGATAACGTAGGTTTCCTAATTTAGGTATCCACATTCTCTTCTCATGGAATCTCCAAATTCCATCTGTTCCTTGTTCTAATTCCTTAATCATTCCTTTTAATTTTTCAATATCATCCTTGATTACTGATTCTTGTGCTTTTCTAATTTGATCATTTAAATCTACTTGTAGATTTAATTTAAGAGAACGTACCCTTTTTGTCTTTTCGTGATACTTTCGGCTTAAAGCATCGGCCACTATATTTGCTTTTCATTCATGATACTGGATATCGCAATCATAATCACTAAGCATCTCCATCCAACATCTTTGTCTCATATTCAACTCTTTTTGCCCGAAAACATACCTTAAACTTTTATGATCAATGAATATGGTAAATTTACTACCATAAAGGTAATGTCTCCAAATCTTAAGGGAAAAAATTATAGCTCCTAATTCTAAATCATGGGTTGAATAATTCTCTTCATGATTCTTAAGTTGTCTAGATGCGTAAGCTATAACCTTTTGACGTTGCATCAACACACATCCATAACCTAACTTAGAAGCGTCACAATAGACTACAAAGTCTTCAGTTCCTTCTGGTAACGCTAGTATGGGTGTATGGGTTAATCTTTGCTTAAGAATTCTAAATGTGTCTTCGTGTTTTGGTCCCCATTCAAACTTAATGGATTTACAGGTTAACTTAGTTAAAGGAATGGCTATTCTAGAGAAATCTCGAATAAATCTTCTATAATAACCGGCCAATCCTAAGAAACTTCTAACTTCGGTTGGTGACTCAGGGGTTTTCCATTTAGTAATCGCCTCGATTTTTGTGAGACCTACATGAATTCCTTCATGATTAACTAAGTGTCCAAGAAATTGTACCTGTTCTAACCAAAATTCGCACTTTGAAAACTTAGCATAAAGCTTCTCCTTTCTTAATAGACTTAAAAGTGCGTGCAAATGCTTTGCATGTTCCTCTTTACTTCTAGAGTAAATTAGAATATCATCTATAAAGACCATTATGAATTTATCCAAATATGGCTTACATATTCGGTTCATCATGTCCATAAATGCGGCTGGGGCATTGGTTAAACCAAATGGCATGACAGTAAATTCATAATGACCATACCTCGTTCTAAATGTGGTCTTAGGAATATCATCTTCCTGTACCTTTAATTGATGATATCCTGACCTTAAATCGATTTTAGAGAAAAATCGAGCTCCTTACAGTTGATCGAACAGATCATCGATTCTCGGTAATGGATACCGGTTCTTAATTGTGACCTTGTTCAATTCACGGTAGTCAATGCACATACGCATTGATCCGTCCTTCTTTTTAACGAATAAAATTGGCGCTCCCCATGGGGATGAACTTGGCCGCAATTCGTCTAATTGTTTCTTCAGTTCTTGCATTTCTGCGGGTGCCAACCGGTAAGGTGCTTTGGCAATCGGGGCCGTTCCTAGTAGCAGGTGAATTCTGAATTCAACTTCTCTATCTGGTGGTAGTCCTGTTAATTCTTCTGGAAATATATATGAAAACTGAGACACTACTGGAATGTCTTTTAATTCCTTTCCTTTAGTGTTAGTGATTATAGAAATCAAATACACTAGAGACCTTTTTCTTATATAACTTGCAGTTTTCCTCACAGAGATGAATTTTGTGGATCTATAAGGTTTATCTCCTTTAATTGTGATCTTTTCACCCTTTGGTGAATTTACTTGAATTGACTTTTGATCACATAAAATACTGGCTTTATTGGCCATTAACCAATCCATTCCTAAAACGATATCAAATCCTGCCAGATTCATGGGATAAAGGTTTGCAATAAACTTATGATTTAAAATTTCTATTCTTGCTCCCTGCAAGATTTCAGAAATTCTAACCGTTTCTCCATTAGCTGTCTCTACTAGACATTCTTGTGGTAGTTTGGTTAATGACTGATTTAGAAGTTTGCAAAACGAAGTATTAATAAAACTTTGGTTTGCACCAGAGTCAAATAATACTTTAGCAAAAACATCATTAACTAAAAACGTACCAGCTATCATGTCTGGAATCATCTTGGCTTCATCTGCAGTCAGAACGAATGCTCTAGCATTTTTAGTGTTCCTGTTGTTCACAGCTGGAGCCAATTTCGGACAATTCGGCTTGATGTGACCTTTTTCTCCACAGTTGAAGCATAGTCCATTACTGGATTTTCTCCTTCAATCTTCTTTCTTGTGTCCTGGCATCTTGCAGAAATTGCAAAGAGTGGAGCATTTTCCCGAATGCTTTTTCTTGCAGACCTTGCAGAATGGTGCAGAGGTAGAACTCATATTCCTACGGTTGTAATTCCGAGAACGGAATTCTTGGGTAAGCCTTTGGGTTAGGTTTCTCCTCTGGTCTTCTTCTCTAGTACGGATTAATTCATCTGTCAAGGTGTTTGCTAGTTCTACAGCTTCTTCTATAGTTTGGGGTCTAGCTGCCTTGACTACATGCCTAATCTCTCCAATTAATCCCCAGATGTAACGGGAGATTAATACCGGCTCTGGTGATGCAAGGGTTGGTACTATTCTAGCATTTTAAAAAAATGTAGTAGTATAACCCTTACTATCTACCCCGGTCATTCTTAGGTTCAGAAACTTATTTGCTATCTGTTCCTTTTCATTGGGATGACAGAACTTCCTTTCTACCATATTCTTAAATTCTTCCCATTCCATGTTATATACCCTATCACTTCCTCTTGACTGGAGGATAGTGTTCCACCATTCTAAGGCTGAATTCTTAAATAAATTAGAAGCAAACATTATCTTATCTTCTTCAGCACACTTGCTTATTTTTAAAACTGCCTCAGTCTTTTCTATCCAGCGTAAGGCTGCAATGGGTCCTTCATTGCTAGAGAATTCTATTGGTTTGCAGGACCAGAATTCTTTGTAAGAACAACCATAAGGCATGGTTCTTCTTCTTTTGGGAATGGGCGCTTGAAGTACGGGTCCATTGTTCACGCTATGTTCTGGTTCAATGGGTCGCTTACTGCTATGTTTACTTTTATTATTTGCTTCCTGAACCGTTTGAATAATAAATGGCATTGCATCTATAATTCCTTGTGCCACTATGTGTTGAACGGCACTATTATCTACTTGGTTTCCATTATTATTGATGCTGGGATTCTCATTAATTCTCATTACTCTGGTTATCGTTATTCAGATTTCCTTGATTTCCTTCGTCGGCCATCTGAATTTTAAACAGTTACCCCGCATTAATATCACAAAATAATATTTTAATATAGCCAATCACATGACACGCATTTTGGGCAAAAGCGTCGATCATTGCGATTTTACTCTATTTTCATATAGTATGCATCTATTACACACTAGTACTGAAATAAAAATTACAATACCGACTGAAATAAAATTACACTAATAATAGTAGGCATCCGTACACACATATTTTATTTTATTTTAATATATTATTATTATTACTATTACCGTCTCACCCATCACATCTACGGATATGGATTCATCCAGAAATCCATATTGCGCTCGTCATACTTCCAGACGAGTCGCTCTCCCACCTGTCTCATCCTTTCACTACTCTCTAACATTTCCTCACCAAAAGTCCTAAGTTCTTGTACGTTTTCTGCACTCATTGGGGGCGCAGGTTCTAGGACTGGGTTCGGAATCTGGGGTGCGGGTTCTTAATATGGGGGTGTAGGTGCCTGGAATCGGTAAGGATCTTCTAAAATCTCCCTAATGTATTCATCGTGGTAATAGGAATCTAAAGGATCCAAACCTGGGTAGGCTCCTATGGTTGGCATGGGCATGTCTTCATGTATTGGGTAATGTTGCACATAATCCCTAACTTCATCCCACCAGGGGTCGTAATTTGGGTCTAGGGGGTTTAGTGCTGGTACCCTAGGTATTTCTTCCGGATTGAAGTCATGCATTTCTACTTGGTTTTCAGGGTTTTCTATCTCCATCGGTTGGTCAGGGATTGGTGGTTGTGGTTGGGGTGCTATTATTTGCTCTAGATTAGGGTCAGCTGCAGTGGTTGCTAGGATGTGGATGTTGGCTATACACCTATTAATCATATCCTGGGCATAGGCATCGGTTTCTCTCTTGGCTGCTGCTAGTGCTCTCTGGTCTTGTAACTTTTTCATACGTTTTCTACGCTCGTGTGCCCCTCTACTGAACCATCCCCGCTTTTTATGAGGAAATGGCTCTTCTGACTGAGCCTTAAACATAAAGATTCCTTCTTTCGTATCAGCAGAGTACCCTGAGAGGGCAGGCTGAGAAGAGGAGGTGCCTTCGCTTCTAGGCGAACCAGACAATTGACGATACGCGTCAGATGGTCCTTGGTCACTCATACTATAAACTAACAAATAGTCAAATAACACATAACAATAAATACAGTTAAGCACGTATTTCCGTATTTTATTTCCTAACAATTTGAATTTTGATATCAGCAGAACGCTTCTGTGGCTGAATCAGTGGCTTAGCTCAGATACCTCCTTCTGTCGCAACCCCCGATCCCTAATCCCTGGGAACGGGCGGCCGCGAGCCAGTTTCGGTGGTATCGCGTGTTTGTCAAATTTGGCAGCGGAATTTTTCATCAGGACCATAGTTAGGAAATATTTGATCAGAGTAAAATACCACATTTTCATAATATTAAACATATGGGATAAAACCTAAGTTCGTAGTACACACGTTTTCATAGGAATAAATCCTATTTTATTTATTAAAAACATCTATTTCAATCTAGGTAACTTTATTGCCACTTTTCCAAGCCTTCAGTGCTGTCCAGCTGGCTTCTATTTGGCTTTCACAGTTTGTTACCTGAAACGCGTTTTAAAAACATTTGTCAGTGGGAAATACTGGTGAGTGAATCCCAGTTTAATCAAGTTTAACTAAAAACCCATTGTACAGTATTGAGGGCGATCTCGCAATTACATTTGTTTCCAAGTTATATCAATTAACATCCATAGTACTGTCAGACCCGACTTGTAGAAATGTTACTCCTTGACCAGGTGGTAACAAATTTTGTATACAAAACCCCAACATACTCATGATAATTGTATTCTTACAAATACTCAATAACTGTTATTCGGATGGAAAAATATTTAAGGTTTTGTAAAACAATCCACAAAATAGATTTACAAAAAGCGGATAAACTCACATTGCTATCTTAGATTTTCCGTAAGGGTGTCCTGGTGACAATCTATTATTTACACAAATGCACACGTGTTAGTATAATAATCCATTTTAACATTAGTAATACCCTTCCCGAGACGGCATTCCAACGACTACGTCGGGCAGAACCACGACAGCCGTTACGGAACCCTAGATCAATCGGGAAGCGTATCTAATACGTATCCAGGGGTTATAATACTTACAACGGAGCAGAACTTCGCTATTTAGGGGGTATTATACCCGAGTATTATGCCTATAATTCAGATTTGAGAGAAAGAAAATAGTTGTGAGCGAGTTCGACTGAAGATCTGATGCATTCTATATATAGGTGTTGTTCTTGACCTTGTCGCGGCCTACGTAAAACAAGAACAGGGCCTACGCGGCCCGCGTTGAAGCTGGTCAACGGACTAGCTTAGCTGGGTCATCAAGTAGGCTTGCCGGGTGTTGGGCCACGTGGCGGCCCAGGGCTGTGCCAGGGTTTAAGTTGACACGGCCCGCGTCAGGGTTGGGGTGGGGTTTACGCGGCCCGCCTCAGCCCAAAATTTAAAATTTTTAATTATTTTTAATACTATTTAGGGTATTAGGGGTCCGTTTTCACATATGGGGTGTATTTTGGGACATATTGGGATATTTTAAAATATTTTAGGGTGTCGGAAATAATTCGAGGGTGTCGGTTTGGAGTTGTTATAATCCCGGTAATTATGATTCGAATCAGTTTCAAATATTTTCCATTTTTCAAACAATCAAATTGGCGGTTATGGGTGTGTGATTAGGGTTACGATCACTTATTGTTTTCAATGGATCCACAGAGCAGTACTGCACGAAGCACAAATGATATTGAAATTGATGATGCTGAAGTCCATGTTGTTCATGATGCTGCTGAGTATTTGAAGAATCCGATATCTGACAACAACGTTCTATTAGATGATCAGACCAGTAAGTTGTCAATTAAACGTTTTAATTGCTAGAAATGAACGTAATTTTCGTTTTTTGATGTTAATATGTTCGTCGTTCATCATTATTTGATCATCAGTATTGTGAAATGATTGTATTATTAATTGTCACACCCTGACTTTTGCGGAAGCATGATTATAGTGTGACTTTCTTAATACCATTGCATTCAATCATAAAAACAACTATATGATAAGAACCGTAGATGGTCATCCATTAATTAAGTTTAAAAACATAATAACAATATTGTTTTTAAAATGTAGAGTTCAAATTCGAGCGCAAAACATGCAACTTGTTTAAGAGTTCACAAAGACTCGACAAATGACATTAAATAAAACCAGGATTTGGAAGACGTGTCTCATCCAGGAGTAAGACACCCTGACCAAAACCCGAAGACCATGGATGACATCTTTTATTTTTAAACCACACTTGGAACTTCCGAACGCCCGCCAGATCCACAACTAATTCCCTGAAATACATGTAGTTTGAAAACATCAACAAAAGTTGAGCGAGTTCATGTGTTTTTTTGTGTGTATGAATAAACCTTTGATATCATTGTAAGTATGTATGTTTGTAAACTCCTTGTATGAAAGCAACAAGGAAAACAGATCACCAATGGTTTGCAAGGCCATTGATATGTGTGAAGTGATGCAGGAAAACTCAAACCTAGCAAACTTGTCTCCGGGAATAAGACATAGTCACCACATGGGCCACCCTGGTCCGCATGGGTGTGGTCTCACTACACCCAAATAGATCTATCACTCATGTCCCTCGGTCCTATGACGAGGATTAATGGCCTTAAGTGTTATACCCACCACTCACATGATCAAGTAGTACCCTTCCTTAGCTAACCATACCAAATCGAAATGTTTGTAAATAGTTGTAACATGTATTTCACCCCCGAAGTTATAAAACCGAAAAACAGTTAAAAGAAAAGGGGGTCATGAACTCACAGTCTAGCGTCTTCAACAATCGTAACTCAAGCTTCTTCGGTGAACACGACTACCTACAACGTACTAATGTCTATTAGACGAACGGGCCGTGCCTTGACTTAGTGTTAATGTCTTTGAGTTACGTTTCTTTGTGTCTTCAATATTATTCCAAGTTATATAATTATTTGTTTAAAATAATTAATATTTTAACTTAAATTATATTTATTAAATTTTGGAATAATTGTTAAAACAATATATCTTAGCTTAATACTTCCCAAGTATTTATACTTGTATTTCCTTCCCAAGGATGGGGGTATTTGTATTCTTGTATTTGTATATTTTTGCTATGTATTAGGGTCGTATTCCGGTGTGTATTTATACGTACAAGAATACTTATTTTATTGTATTCATTAAGTATTAATGAATACAATATATATTTATATATTGTATTCATTAATACTACTTAGAAAAATATATATATTTAAGAAATACTACTTAGAAATATTATTTATAATTTTTCACTTGGCAAAAATATTTGTATTTTCATATAAGTCCCAAAAGTAATATATTTTCAAGTCTAACACAGAAAATATATATAACTTTATTTTTCTCCAAAAATAATGTATTTCAAGTTTACTTCAAGAAAACATATGTATCTTTCCAAAAAAAATATATCTTCTAATTATTCCGAGAAAATATATTTTTACTTCAGAAATAATATATTTTCTTCTTGTCAAAACATGATATAAATTTGTAATACTAGTAAAAATCATAATTTTTGTTCCTTGGTGTCCAAAATATTATTTACCAAAATATACTCTGTGAATCAATTTTTCCGGAATATTTTATAAGTTACATTCCTTTGTTCGGTTTCACCAATAATTTGCGTGTAACTTGTATATTCATATTCTTGGAATTTTGGTAATATTCTGGATTTTAATCCTTGGTATTTTGATGAGTTATATTATTTCAAGTCCTAAAATAATAAAACTAATACACAAATTATACAAACAATTACACACATGGTGTCATCTAAATATATATTTCCTAAATACATATTTAGCCACTTTTATTTATGAAAACCAACCTCCAATATTTGTATTTTTGTAACAAAAAATTATGGCAAAGTTTGTAACAATTTTGGGCTTAAAATACACTTGTGAATACTTGTTTAGAAATATTTTTCTAAGTGTTTAGATTTTTAGAAAATTTTGCCATAGTTTCCCCTAAAAATGGAGGTTTCCATGCTTTCAAGCATATCATTTTCTTTTGTAAAAATCATCACAATCAATCTACAATCAACAATAAACAACCTTTACTTACCAATTTGCCAAAAAACAAGTAATAATCAACCACTTCATGAACTTGAATAATTGTAAAAGTTTGTAGGAACTCACTAGTGTTATTAGTAAGCCTTGTTATCCTTTAAAGTGTGATTAGTTCTTTAAAAACTTCATTTTTAAAGATTCTAGATGTTTACATCTTCAAATCATGTTTCCTAAAAATATTTCTTTATGCATTCTTCTTGTTACACAAGTGTTTCTACACTTGTTTAACCACCAAAAATAAAGTTTGTTTATGTAAGAACCAAGATTTAACAAAACTTATATTTTTAACTTGGTTTCTTTAGAAATCATCCATAAATCTTTAGATCTACAAGTGTGACTACTTACTTATATCATTATTTTTCAAGAAATCAAGGTATTCTTTCAAGTGTCATGATTCATGTGTGGATGATCTATCATCCTACAACCATTTCTATTCTCACATCTTGCTAGATTATGTTTTCAATCATGATCTAGCAAGATCATATGATGATCTACATCATATACATGAACAAACAACAATCAACAAGCAAATCATCACATGAATAACTTAGTTTCTTCATTAAACATGCTTATATTCAAGTTTCATTCTTATGATCTTTAGTGTTCTTTAGGATTATGATTATGTTTCTTCTTTTAACCACTAAAAATAGAAGTGAACTAGCAAGATCAAGACTCTTACCACTAGCACAAGGCTAGGGATGATCAAGTGAAGAAATGAAGTGGATAAAAGCAAACAAGAGAGGTCCTTGATCTTCCACAAGCTCCTAGCTTCTTTATGTAACCTCTAACACCTTTGTATATACCTAGATTATATGAGAATGATTGAATGAAGGTGGATGTGTGTGTGCTTGAGTTCGGCCGAGAGCTCCAAGGGGGAAGAAGAGAAGCTTGTGTGTGTTAGTGTGTGTGAGAAATGAGCATATGGTCTTGCATTTTCTTTTATAAACCATATTCATGTGTTAGCTTGTGTGTAATATGCCATCAAAGTGGAAACCATATCCATTACTAAATTAAAATAAAATCTTGAGGTATAGGGGTGAGCATGGCCGATTACTAGGTGGGGGGGGGGGGGGTTATGTAGAGTAGGTTTAATTATCTAGTTAGTTTAGGGTAAAATTTCAAGTATGTAGTTAGTTACTTGGTTACATGATATTTTATAGGGTGTTATGATGTTTGGGGACCATAACTAGCTTGGAAATGTTAAAACAGTGCTTCTAGTGTATATTTGATGTTTCGGGTAGTGTCCGGTTGTTCGGTTGGTTACTGGTTCGTTAAAGTGCTAAACTATACAGTTTAGTGTGCTTTATGTACCTTTTTGTGACACTTTTGTTTCCCGACACTTAGGAAAGCATTCAGGACCATTTAACCATGTTTCTGCATAAAATTAGATTGTTAACAAACTGATTTTTGCTGAATTCAGCACTTTGGGTGAGTTTCAGGCACTTAAACTATCACTTAGAAAGGCAATTTTGTGATCCTTACTTTCCTACACACTACACTAGTGTAATACTTAGTTTCTGGCTCATTATGTGTCTCGATGCACTGTCTGTCTATGTGCTGAGTTCTATCAGCATTTTCCTGATTTATCAGATAACTGTGCTAACTGTACTTAATGCATCAATTGAGACAACAAAGCTTTCATGCAATAATGGTATGACATTAAACAATATGTGATGCATATGGCAAAAATAAAAAAGCAGTTAATTGAAAATTCAGCACAGTAATTAAGGACTAATCATGGTTAATTAATTGTACGGATACCTGAATTTTTGACAGTTGTCACATTAATACCGCATGTTACAAGCTGTATAGTGTAAGAGGCATGTATATTTCCACCTAACATGCGTTATTTTTATAAAGTAAATAATACTGTTTGTTTTTTTAACATGCTTTATTATTGAATACAACATGCGTGATTATTTATATTGCTAAGATTTTTTTTTCTAAATGATTGACTGTTTGTTTTGTTTTAGAGCTCATGTTTTTTTTTGTCATTTCAAAATGTGCATAGGAAATATTGTATATTCCTAAGGTAGATTCATCATGTGTTCCCGTTACAGGAATGGAATTTAGTTCCACAGAGCAAGCATATGTTTTTTTTATCAGACATATGCCAAGAGGGCGGTGTTCTCTACTAGAAAAGGAGGTGAACATCATAGTTCTGGTATTATCAAGACTAAATATTTTGTGTGTTCGAAGGAGTGGCATAAACCACAGGCTTTTGATGATCCTTTTTCGAAGTTGGCTAAGCCTTCTAAAAGTAGGAATAGACCGACTATTCAGACCAGTTGTAAAGCACAAATTAAGCTTTGTTCAATGGATGGGGTGTTGTATAAGGTTGATAAGTTTGTTGAAGCGTATAATCATTCATTTGTGTGCCCCAAAGATGTTCATTTATTACCGGTCTATAGGCCTCTTTCTGAAACACAAGAAGAGATGATATGGGAGCTTGGTACTTTAAATCTTGGGCCAGTGAAAGCCTTCAATATAATGAGAAAAAGATACGGAGGTTTTGAAAATGTTAGTGCAACTGTTGACGACTGCAAGAATTTTAGAGCTAGGATACATAGCTATATAGGAGAGTATGATGCAAATATGGTTATCAATAGGTTAACTAATAAAAAACAGTTTATGGTTGATTATTCATTTGTACATTCAATGGACGAAATCAAGCGCTTAACTGGCCTGTTCTGGGCAGATGGTTTGTGCAAACATAACTATACGGAGTTTGGAGATGTCATATCCTTTGATGCTATGTTCAAAACCAACAAGTTAGTGTTTATTATAATGTTTTAAATTTTATTTTTCTATATAATTTTGTTGTTTTTTTATTCAATTTATTTCATCATTTCGTAGGTATAAAATGGTTTTTGTACCATTTACTGGTATTGATAACCACTGTCAGAATTTGACGCTTGGAGCCGGGTTGCTAGCATCCAAAAGTATTGAATCATACAAATGGCTCTTACAATCATTTTTGGACTCAGTTGGTCAGCAGCCGAAGGTGGTCATCAGTGATCAGGACCCGGTGATGAAACAAGCTATCGAGGTTGTGTTCGATAAGAGTAGGCACAGATTATGTATGTGGCACATAATGAAGAAAGTTGCTGATAAGGTTAGATACAAGTACAACATGCGTGATTACAATTATAACATGCGTACTAATTATAATGGTTTCTGATTTTTGTATGCATTTTTTTACAACAAGCGTGATTAATTCTTCATGATGCGTTATTATTTCATATCTTCTGTTATTGTCAATGTATATGTCATTATTTTTTTTAATAGGTGGGACATGAGTTGTGTAACAACGAGGATTTCAAGAGACGTATGTGTGGACTGATTTGATTGCGCCTAAAATGTTTGAGAGAGATTGGAAACTGATAATGATTGAATTCGGTCTAACCGAGAATAAATGGATTGACGATATGTTTGGCATGAGATCTTTGTGGATACCGGCGTACTATCGTCACGAGCCTATGTCTTGAAATTGATGATGCTGAAGTCCATGGCGTTCATAATGCTGCTGAGTATTTAATGTCACACCCCGACCACGTAAAACAAGAAAACGTGGCGGAAACGTCGGGGAGTGTTGTAACAGAATCATTGTTTCATAACACATGGAAATTGAAATATTGTTTTATTGATTAAAAGAGTTACAATGTCTTGACAATCAAAGTGAAAATAGGTACGTCAGCATAAAAATGTGAAAATAGGTACGTCATATCCTGAAACACATGTGAAAATAGGTACGTCAGCATAAAAATGCCTGTGAGATACATAGGTTTTGTGAAAATAGAATTCATGACTTATGTTTAGTCATGAACCTTGTAATTTGCTTTGTCTTGTAAATCATTTGAAAAGTGATAAATAAACCAAATGATATATATGTATAAAAGAATAATACATGGTTAAGTAAATAACCAAGTAAAATGAGTTTGTATTAGATAGGTTGTTTGTAAAACAATGTATTGTGAAAAGTATGTTATTTGTATAAAATGTTATATGTCTAAATTGAAATGATTCAAATAACGCTACGATATGTAATACCATACAAGCACTTATATATAGGAAGTACCAGCGGCGTATCCACCATGTTTGTATCACATTACACACGCCTCGTTACTTAAATCACTTACTCAAACCAAACCACCACAGTAAAATGTTTATGTATAATCAAATGTCAAAATGTTTGTGTGAAAACCATGTCAATTGTCTATGTCTAATGTAAATCATGAATTGTGTATATCAATGTCAAAATGTTTATGTCTAATGTAAATCATGAATTGTGTATATCAATGTCAAAATGTTTATGTCTATTGTAAATCATGAATTGTGTATATCAATGTAAAAATGTTTATGTCTAATGTAAATCATGAATTGTGTATATCAATGTCAAAATGTTTATGTCTAATGTAAATCATGAATTGTGTATATCAATGTCAAAATGTTTATGTCTAATGCAAATCATGTAATGTGTATCCAAAATATCATGTATGGTAGGTGAAATATATCAACTAAACCATATGTAAAATGCACAAAAACAAGGTATTGAAGTAAAACATGGTTTAAATCAAAGTAATGTTTTGTGGAACAAATGCATGCTATACTGATATAAACATCTATGCGGTATTGTAAAATGCATACATCCAAGCCTTGCGACTGTAGAATAAACCCTAGCACAAAGTCTAAGGTCCACCTAAAATGTATTCGGATTCGGTCATTCCTTCCACCCAAACAAACCTAGGGTTTCAGGAATGGGAGTTGTCAAGTCCTATGGTACCACTACCTACTACCGAGTGGCATGATCGGTGTTAATGAATGTATATTGTCCCATTTAAACAAACCAAATGTCATACCAAAATGTAAGCATGTGATGAATAACAAATGTACTAAGTATGCACACAATGGACATACATAGCATAAAATGTAATGTAAAACAATGTACTAAGTATGCACACAATGGACATACATAGCATAAAATGTAATGTAAAACAATGTACTAAGTATGCAACAAAGGACATACATAGCAAAAACACAATGAAATCATGTACTATAAATGTAATAATGAACATAGCAAGTATATGATGTGAAAACAGGAAAGCATGAAAGTAACAAGTAGGCACATGTGTTTCACCCCAAAACAGTTTGAAAACGGTAAAAGAGGGGTCTATGTACTCACTTGAGATTGCTCAATAGTCCTAGGATAACCACCAAGCAATGCTAGAAGATCTCGGAATCAAACGGTACCTAATATAGGTAACTATGTTAATATACCGGACCTAAATCGGAGGATTGGATAGAATGAGGGTTCCTAAACCAAACAAGTATGGAGACTCGTGTAATATGGTTTAACGAAGCCTACATACTAAAATGAAACCTAACCTAAGTGCTTACGACCCATTACGACCCGTTTAGGTAGCTTATGCTACTTTAACGCGTCGTTTGCGTAAAACGCGTTCGGAATGCCTAACTAGTCCTATGATAAGTAAAATATGCCTTAACATGTCTAATATTGTTTCCAAATCAGTTTAGATACCAAAAGTTATGTTACATATGCTTAAAATAAATTTTGGCGTAAAAAGGGCATTTTGGTAATTTACCTAAGGCATATAAACTACCTATCATACAACTAACTAAACGTCGTGACCATAAGGTATAACCTCGGGAGGTTATTCCCTATACAACTATGGTCACCTAAAGTGTTTGGTCGGATCCTAATGATCGACCAAACGGGTCGGGTTCGAAAGTATAAGCGATTGTTTAGATCGCTTACCTTACGACCCTATATAAGCACTAAACTAAGAGTGACGAGCTAAGCATGTTAAAACATGCTTAACTAAGTTTAGAAAACAGGTTTGGTATCAAAACAAATGGTTTTGATACCTAAGAGTAGTTTGGTTACAAAATACGTAATAACACGCATTTTGGCCGGAACTACGACTCGTCACTGAGCCTAGATAACGTGGTAATCAGTAGGTATAGTCACTAGGGACTATAACCATCGTGATTACGCTCACGTTATGAAGTTCAAATGAACTTCACATTGACCATAAACTGGTCAACGCAGAAAGTCAAACAAAGTTTGACTTTTAACGCTAAAAGTATAAAAAGAACGAAGGAACACTTACAAAGGGTCCCCGAAAGCTAATCTTGATCCAAGTAGCTCAGGTATGAAGCAATGGCTTCAACTTAGAGCTTTTAGATCAGATTTTGTGGGTTTTGAAAATGAATGGGGTTGGGTATTTATAGTAAATGGACAACCGTTAGGATCGTTTCTCGTAATCCGGGCTTTAATCTCACCCCTACACTTGTTGAAATTCCCATGGAACATCAAAATGGCCCCTCATTAACATGAAGAGGCAAGTGCAATTGGGTTTGGAGGGTGTGACAGCTGGAAACAGGCTGTTTAGAAGTTTCTGAGCAACTGGGAGGTCCTTACGGACCGTAAGGGTGATGGCTTGCTGAAATGACAGATTTGGTCCCTGCAGCTCCAAACTTGGTTTTCGATGCATTTTTGACACGTTTAAGCCCCGTTAACCTCATTTCAAAGCTCTAAAATGAAGTTAAAGTATAGGTAACTTAAAATGTGCTCAAAAATATCTCGTATGTTGGTTCGTTTGGCCGTACGGTTGCGTTGTTCGGTTAATTACGACGGAAGTCGTAACGAACGCAAAAACGGTCCAAAATGCGCGACGAATGGAATTTTGACAAGCCAAACACTAAAGCATAATATTATAATGCTTTCATAAATTTTTGGATGTCCGGATGTATTCAGAACGTAAGATATGCGTGAAAGTGCAAACTTGTGCACTTTTTGACGCTTTTAGTCCCTGAATGACCATAAAGTTTATTTTAGCATACCGAACCCCTCAAAGCCTATTTCTAAGCTATTTAAAGGAAATTTATGGTATGTTTAACTTATGGTCATGTTCCGAATGTCTGTTACAGTTCAAATTGGCATACTTTCGCAGTTTGTCAACTTTAGTCCCTGTAAGCGATTTAACTTGATTTTGCCATACCAAAGCCTTCAAAATTTATTTCTAAGTTATGTAAAGGTTATTTAAGGTATGTTAAGCATATGTTGATGTTCCGGAGTATTTTTGCATTGAATTGGTTATATTTACGCATCAGTGCGCGTATAACCTTCCAGAAAGCGATTTAAAGCTTGAAATCGAACAAGAATTGATATGTGCAAAGGATACACATATTTATACAAGTCCCAAGTATGAAATACAATATTTAATTAGTTTGGTATTTGTTTGACGATTGAAGTGACAAGGTGTCACATTTGAGGAATCCGACATTTGACAACAACGTTCTATTAGATGATCAGACCAGTAAGTTGTCAAATAAACGTTTTAATTGCTAGAAATGAACGTAATTATCGTTGTTTAATGTTAATATGTTCGTTGTTCATCATTATTTGATCATCAGTATTGTGAAATGATTGTATTATTAATACTACATGTTATAAGCTGTATAGTGTAAGAGGCGTGTATAATTCCACCTAACATGCGTTATTATTATCAAGTAAATAGTACTGTTTTTTTAACATGCGTTATTATTGAATACATCATTCGTGATTATTTATATTGCTAAGATTTTTTTTCTAAATGATTGACTGTTTGTTTTGTTTTGTTTTAGAGCTAATGTTTTTTTTTTTGTCATTTCAAAATGAGCTGAGGAAAGATTGTATATTCCTGAGGTAGATTTATCATGTGTTCCTCTTATAGGAATGGAATTGAGTTCCACTGAGCAAGCATATGTTTTTTATCAGATATATGCCAAGAAGGCAGGGTTCTCTGCTCGAAAAGGAGGTGAACATCATAGTTCTGGTATTATCAAGACTAAATATTTTGTGTGTTCAAAGGAGGGGCATAAATCACAGGCTTTTGATGATCCTTTTTCGAAGTTGGCTAAGCCTTACAAAAGTAGGAATAGACCAACTATTCGGACCGGTTGTAAAGCACAAATTAAGCTTTGTTCGACGGATGGGGTGTTGTATAAGGTTGATAAGTTTGTTGAAGCGCATAATCATTCATTTGTGTGCCCCAAAGATATTCATTTATTACCGGCCTATAGGCATATTTCTGAAACACAAGAAAAGATGATATGGGTGCTTGGTACTTTAAATCTTGGGCCAGTGAAAGCCTTAAATATAATGAGAAATAGATACAGAGGTTTTGAAAATGTTGGCGCAACTATTGACGACTGCAAGAATTTTAGAGCTAGGATACATAGCTATATAGGAGAGTATGATGCAGATATGGTTATCAATAGGTTAACCGATAAAAAACAGTTTATGGTTGATATTCATTTGTACATTCAGTCGATGAAATCAAGCGCTTAACTGGCCTGTTCTGTGCAGATGGTTTGTGCAAACATAACTATACTGAGTTTGGAGATGGCATATCCTTTGATGCTATGTTCAAAACCAACAAGTTAGTGTTTATATAATGTTTTAACTTTTATTTTTCTGTATAATTTTTTTGTTTTTTTATTCAAATTTATTTCATCATTTTGTAGGTATAAAATGGTTTTTGTACCATTTACTGGTATTGATAACCACTGTCGGAATGTGACGCTTGGAGCATGGTTGCTAGCATCCGAAAGCATTGAATCATACAAATGGCTCTTACAATCATTTTTGGACTCAGTTGGTCAACAGCCGAAGGTGGTCGTTAGTGATCAGGACCCGACGATGAAACAAGCTATCGTGGTTGTGTTCTATAAGAGTAGGCACAAATTATGTATGTGGCACATAATGAAGAAAGTTGCTGATAAGGTTAGATACAAGTACAACATGGGTGATTACAATTATAACATGCGTAATAATTATAAAGGTTTCTGATTTTTATATGCATTTTTTTACAACAAGCGTGATTAATTCTTCATGATGCGTTATTATTTCATATCTTCTGTTATTGTCAATGTTTATGTCATACTTTTTATTAATAGGTGGGACATGAATTATGTAACAACGAGGATTTCAAGAGACGTATGTGTGATATTGTGTGGACTGATTCGATTGCGCCAAAAACGTTTGAGAGAGATTGGAAACTGATAATGATTGAATTCGGTCTAACCGAGAATAAATGGATTGACGATATGTTTGGCATGAGATCTTCGTGGATACCGGCGTAATATCGTCACGAGCCTATGTCTTGAAATTGATGATGTTGAAGTCCATGGCGTTCTTAATGTTGCTGAGTATTTGAGGAATCCGACATCTGACAACAACGTTCTATTAGATGATCAGACCAGTAAGTTATCATTTAAACGTTATAATTGTTAGAAATGAACGTAATTATTGTTGTTTGATGTTAATATGTTCGTCGTTCATCATTATTTGTTCATCAGTATTGTGAAATGATTGTATTATTAATACCGCATGTTATAAACTGTATTGCGTAAGAGGCATGTACAATTCCACCTAACATGCGTTATTATTATCAAGTAAATAGTACTGTTTGTTTTTTTTAACATGCGTTATTATTGAATACAACATGCGTGATTATTTATATTGCTAAGATTTTTTTTCTAAATGATTGACTGTTTGTTTTGTTTTAGAGCTCATGTTTTTTTTTTTCATTTCAAAATGTGCAGAGGAAAGATTGTATATTCCTGAGGTAGATTCATCATGTGTTCCCGTTATAGGAATGGAATTTAGTTCCACTGAGCAAGCATATGTTTTTTATCAGGCATATGCCAAGAGGGCGGGGTTCTCTGCTCGAAAAGGAGGTGAACATCATAATTCTGGTATTATCAAGACTAAATAATTTGTGTGTTCAAAGGAGGGGCATAAACCACAGGCTTTTGATGATCCTTTTTCGAAGTTGGCTAAGCCTTATAAAAGTAGGAATAGACCGACTATTCGGGCAAGTTGTAAAGCACAAATTAAGCTTTGTTCGATGGATGAGGTGTTGTATAAGGTTGATAAGTTTGTTGAAGTGCATAATCATTCATTTGTGTGCCCCAAAGATGTTCATTTATTACCGGCCTATAGGCATCTTTCTGAAACACAAGAAGAGATGATATGAGAGCTTGGTACTTTAAATCTTGGGCCAGTGAAAGCCTTCAATATAATGAGAAAAAGATACGGAGGTTTTGAAAATGTTGGCGCAACTGTTGACGACTGCAAGAATTTTAGAGCTAGGATACATAGCTATATAGGAGAGTATGATGCAATATGGTTATCAATAGGTTAACCGATAAAAAATAGTTTATGGTTGATTATTCATTTGTACATTCAGTCGACGAAAACAAGCGCTTAACTGGCCTGTTCTGGGAAGACGGTTTGTGCAAACATAAGTATACTGAGTTTGGAGATGTCATATCCTTTGATGCTATGTTCAAAACCAACAAGTTAGTGTTTATTATAATGTTTTAACTTTTATTTTTCTGTATAATTTTGTTGTTTTTTTATTCAATTTATTGCATCATTTTGTAAGTATAAAATGGTTGTTGTACCATTTATTGGTATTGAAAACCACTGTCAGAATGTGACGCTTGGAGCCAGGTTGCTAGCATCTGAAAGTATTGGATCATACAAATGGCTCTTACAATCATTTTTGGACTCCGTTGGTCAACAGCCGAAGGTGGTCGTCAGTGATCAGGACCCGACGATGAAACAAGCTATCGAGGTTATGTTCGATAAGTGTAGGCACAGATTATGTATGTGGCACATAATGAAAAAAGTTGCTGATAAGGTTAATTACAAGTACAACATGTGTGATTACAATTATAACATGCGCAATAATTATAAAGGAGTCTGGTTTTTATATGCATTTTTTACAACAAGCGTGATTAATTCTTCTTGATGCGTTATTATATCATATCTTCTTTTATTGTCAATGTTTATGTCATTCCTTTTTTTTAATAGGTGGGACATAAGTTGTGTAACAACGAGGATTTCAAGAGACGTATGTGTGATATTGTGTGGACCGATTCGCTTGCGCCAAAAACGTTTGAGAGAGATTGGAAACTGATAATGATTGAATTTGGTTTAACCGAGAATAAATGGATTGACGATATGTTTGGCATGAAATCTTCGTGGATACCGGCGTACTATCGTCACGAGCCTATGTCTGGGATTATGCGGACCACCTCCCGATCAAAGAGCGAAAACCATTTTTCCTGTCAGGTAGCGAATTCTCAACTTACTCTTGTTAAGTTTTTTTAACCATTTTGATGGGGTAATGGGCGTGCAAAGGATCATCCATCAGAAAAATGACCATATTTCTAGAAATACAACCCCAGATAACTGGTCTAAAACTACCTTAGAAGATGATGCTATGAAAATTTACACGAGGTCCATCTTTTGTGATCAACAGACAGAGTTGCCTTCCTATGGAGACTAAAATCGAGGGGAGATGTTAAAGATATATATGAAAGATTTCAAAGCCCACGGTGAAGGATTTCTAGAGGTAACAGTATGTAGGAGTACTTTATAGGCCAACTTGCGTCATTACATAACAACATGCGTAATTATCGATGAATATTAAGTTTCAATTTTTTTATGTAGGTTTGTTTCAAGAAGGGGGAAGATGTAATTGGATCATGCAGTTTTTGTAGGTTTGAACAATATGGATTGTTGTGCAAACATATATACTTTGTGTTCAAGATGTTCAAAGTGAAAGAAATTCCCAACAAATATATTATCAGAAGATGGACGAAAGACGTGGTACCGAATGATATAAATAACACATTTGATTTAAAAGTTGATGATAAGGATGAGCATAAAAAGGCTAAGGAGGTTACGTATGAGATAATGCATACAGGAGAGTATCTTGTTAGTAACTTGATCAGAGATTTTGATCAGCTAGTTCTAGTCAAGGATCAATTGAGGCAGATGAAAGAAATGCTTGATGAACTTCGCATAACCAAGCCTATAGACCCTAAGTTTGACAGATATTCAAGGTTAATCAGTTACGAGCAACCGAACACTGATGCTCCACCTACAGTCTGTGTGCCAACTGGTATAAGGAACAAAGGACGTGGTTCACATAAGCGGATCAAATCAAAGAAAGAATAGATGACTAGTCGAAAAGGTAAGAGATCTCGGACATCCAGTGTATGCAAAACCAAAGGGCATGATATCCGAACTTCTGAAGTTTTAAAGGGTAAAGCTAGGGCTGTCGGGAAGAAGGGAAAGAAAATAAGAGTAGTTCAGTTAGAGACTAATCCTGGTTTAGTAGACGAAGAGGATGATGAGACAAAAACTAGTGATGGAGAGGAAGAGGATGAGGAGGTAGACAAAGCCGATGATAGCGATTCTGAATGGGAAGAGCTTAATGATGATGATGACTGATTCTTGAACAACAATTGCATACATTTAAACATTTTTATGCCTTTTTCTTACTAAATAACATTATGTGTTCAAAATTGATTTCTCATAACAAGCGTGTTTTTTAAACTTCACATGCGTGATTTTTCTATGTTTAAGTTTACCATGCGGTATTAAGTGTACCATGTGTGAATATACAAAAAAGAACTCAACTAACCCTTTTAACCCTTATAACAAGCGTGAACCTTTCAAACTTCACATGCGTTATTTTTCAAACTTCACTAGCGTGATTTTACTATATTGGACCTTAACCTAACATGCATGAATATACAAGAGTAACTCAACTGACCATTTAACCCCCTTATAACATTGTATAACCTGTTTTAACCTTTTTTCATAATTTTTTCGTAGCAAGAAGGCTGGGTTTTTTGTATGAATCATATAACATGCGTTATAATTCATACAACGTGCGTAATTTTAACTATCAAACATGATTAACATGCTTTTTTTTTCTTACACGACAATCCAATCACCACCCACAGGTGTATCATAAGCTACCAGACATAATAAAATTCACATTATATGATATACGTAAATATATCTACATATGATATTTGATTGTCATTGCCACGACAAACATACCGGAAGTTTTCACAAAAGCAAGTTTATAACATACCCCCAAACATCAAAAGACTTTATAAAGCAGAAATACCACCTATTTCGATGCGAATATCTTATCAAGCTCCTTGTCGCTGGACTCCATCTTCTGTTGCACCATCTCAACTGCAACCTTCAGATAGAAGTAAACCAAGTGACCAGGAGAAGCCTGATCCCTCATGAGCTTTATGCCTTCGTCCCTTAATGAAGATTTTGGTTCTTGAAGTAGTTTTCCCCACACTTCTTGGTTCATCTTCTACCGGTCAAGGACCTTCCTCTGCACATTAAAAACACAGGTTTGTCGACATTTTTGTAACTTCTTTTAGGTTGTTAATTTTTGGTAAATATCAACTGGGATTTTGATTATGTATGAAGATTGTAATTTATTAGGGTAGTTGGGGGGAGGATTTTGGTCAGTGAAATTAAACATCTAACATAATTACCAGTCATGTCGATTGTAAGGCTATTTGTAGATATCATTATTATTAGTATTGTTATTTTATAAATCAACTTGTTGTTTGTTTAATATTTAAAAAAAATATTAGTGTTCTATAATTCATTTCACTCGTGCGTTGTTATTCGGAACGTGCGTTATTATTCAGAATAACTTATAGAAAGAACTTGCATAATTACTTAACATACCTTATCATTGAATAGGCGTAATTTTAACTACTTGTCACACCCCGATTTCCACGTGTCACCGGTGGGCCCGGTGGGGAGTATCGTGACGTGGTTGGCAACATAATAGTCAACAACACAATATAAAAATGCACAGCGGAAGCAAAAGATAATATATTACATTCCGAATATAAGTAATGTCAAAGTATTACAACGGAAGGTAAAGGGATCCACAGGCGGATCAATAAAAGAAAAAAAACTGTTCAACAGACTTTAGGCATCTAGAACTTGCAAGATTCCCTAATGACGCCCTGAGCTCCCAGCCAATTACGCATAGTACCTGTCACTTAACCTTTTGGACAATACGTCAGTTTACACTGGTAAATACAATTAACTGACTCATTTTGAAAAGAGTTTAAGAAAATTGATTTGAATGCACGTGGCACAAAATATCTTTTATAATTTGATTAAAATGCACGAGGCAAAATTAATCTTTTATACTTGGGACAATTTTATTAATAAAGATCTTGTATCCGATTTACATGGTTGTCCAACATTTAGGGCCGGTGATTATACAATACAAGCCGGTCAAGATTAATCGACACACCATAAATATAACTCACAAGAAGTCATCCTTACGAGTGAGTATATCTTTTACATACGCAACAGGAGGTGTTATGCCTACACCTTGTGCTTAAGTTATGGCCATTCACTTTTTAAAATGAGCCAAGGATATCCAGGACACGGTCATTAGCCCCCAATGTTATTTGTTATCAATCAATACAGATTAAAACGGGATTATGCAATTTAATCATCTCCGATTAAAAGGTTTCTACACCCGACCAAGCGGTATTTATATAATACCGTATCCCAAGCCCGTATAAGGGAAAATAAGTTAAAAGTATTTACCTGAGCTAGCTCCTGTCTTAAATAGTAAGAATTTAATAACTCAGCCGTATTCACTTAAGTAAGCGTAGGTACCATTTACCGGAAGGCTCTAGTCTGGAATGATGGTATAAATAACTAATTAGAATGCTAACGGGTCTTTAGTTAAGCCTAAGCTTAGACCGGTTAGTCTTACGGGAAGATACGGTTTGTACGTACAATTAAGCGAAGACCGGAATAGAATGTGATTTAAACCCGACATGTTCAGAGACTTGTCTTATATGGGTATTTCATACACATTCTGGATTTTGAGATAAAACCAATAGGGTTTGACCCGTTTCGGCTAATTTATGTAAACTTGTTACATAAACCGAACCGTACGCGTAATAAGCGTGACGGGTATTCATGAGAGTCATATACAGGTTTCCTAAGTTAATTATGCCTCAATTATGTTGGGACATCAGTAAGATGTCTTTCATTATGCCCGAAACGAATTTAAACACAAACTATGCCCCGTAGGGGTAGTTTGGTCATTTTTAAAGGTTGTAAAAGAGTTTAGTGTTAACCTGAGTTACAGGTCTGATGTAATCAGCAAATATACTAAATTTGCTAAGTTATATCAGTAGGTTAAAGTATATATGTGAAATTTATCAATTATAACCAAACTATGCCCCGTAGGGGTATTTTGGTAATTTCACATAAGCCGAAAAGCTCAAAACTGAAGTCTGAGTTAATCAACTTTTACTTACTGTTAAAATATCATAATTTACCTCAAATATCAGTAGGTATCAACCCGGGTATGTTTAATATAGTTTTTAATACATACTATGCGTTAAAAACGCTTAATAAGGCGATTAAAGGCCATTTCCGGGTTCGATACTTAAATCTGATATTTTTATATTTCCAGAAGGCTTAAAACAATTTATTTATCATAAGTGATCAGTAGCAAAAGGTTTGGAGTCGTTTAGATAAGTAAAACTCATTTTATGGCCCGTAAGGGCAAAACCGACAATTACCGGATTAAGCCTACGACTACTAGTTATGCTCAGCCTAAAATTTATTAAAAATCTTTAAAATTCCCAAAATAATATATTACATCAGTGGGTAAAGATTTGGATATCAAAAAGTAGGCTTAACTAGACTATACGCTAATTAAGCCATTTTATTAACATAAAGCTTTAAATTTGCGATAATGAGCATAACTCTCAATCTACACCTGAAACTGATGTCAAACTTTGCATACAAGTTTATGTATCAGTAATTTAAGTTTCTACTCTTTTACATTTCCAAAAATCACGTTTTAAGTTAATAAGGGCATAATGGTCAACATATGAGCAATTAACGGAATCATGCGTATTAACCGGTTAACTAATGACCCATGGTGTATAATCACAGAGGGTTATACTAGCATGTAACCTGGTCCAAATGAAGCTCTAAGGCATTTCTAAAACATGCCATAACAGGTCAGAACTGAAAGTCAAAGTATATGTCAAACTATGCGACTTTCGGTTCCGAACCGGGTCTAAACAAGAAATTGTCGGGTTGAGCATGTTTAGACATGTTCTTATACTTATTACCAAGTTATAACAATGATCAAACAGGTTGTATATGATCTACATTGCTAATTATGCATAAATTAGAGTATAAGTATCCTGTTGACTTTTTCTTAGCAAGTTTGACCCGACTTTTGACCTGGTTAGAGTGGGAATCAGGGGGAACCCTTTTGAGGGTTTATTACCCACATAATTACCTACTTATAACTATTTTTGATTCGACCAATCACTGGACCATTAGTGATTAATCTTAAAGTCAACCGTTAATTACGACGGTTTGACTTTTAAGCTAAAACTAAGCTAAAACTTAATTAGAAAAGGTTAAGCATACTTACACTTGTCTAATGGATGGTTAGGAAGTCTTGGAATCAGCTTTGGAGTTCCAGAGATGATCAGAAGTGAGTGCAAGAATGTTTGTAACTTGGAGGCCTTATATACTAGTTGTAATCACCATAACATGTTGACAACTAAGGCTACAAGTGACCACAATTGTCCCACAAGTGTCCCTGGGGTCTAGGAACATTTTAGGGGTTGCCCAATGGTGAGAAATACCAGTGAGATCGGTCAAAATCGCGTAAAACAGGCTGCAGCCGGTTTTCTGTTTGCTGGGCACTGCTTGCGCACCGTAACAAATATTTGTTGCGGTGCGCAAGCCTTTGGCAGAATGCAAAAGCTTGGCCTTTCAAGCATTCGAAAGGGCAACCGACTTGTTTCTTGCAATTTGACCCCTTCTTATATACCTACAAGGGCTTTAGGACTTATACCCACTTTGCCAAGTCCCTGGACATTTCCGGTTAACCCGAAAAGTCATAACTTTCAACGTTAACGCTTTAACCCCTTGCACACGAATTTGATCATAACTTTCTCATACGATAACAAAACTTTATGAAATTTATATCGTGCATTCTAGTGAGCATAATTAACCGTTACAAAGCTTCGGGTTTGTCAAACGGTCACTCAGAGGTATAACTTAAACATGTTGACACATTTAACCCTGTAGTTTGTAATCTCTCACTTTTAGCTTCGTATGATCCATGATTTATTCGTGTGATGGTATAAACATCATGTAGGGTTAATGCACAATATATTTATTCACTGTTGACATTTAGAACTCGTATATTCGCATACTTTCCATGATTGTCAACTTTAGTCCTTCCAGAGTATTCTTTTACACGTTCAAGCTTATGACACGTGTCAATACATTAGAGGACGTGAATTTTCGAGGTGTTACACTACTAAGCGTACTTGTCCAAGAAAATTCCGAAAGACATTAACAGTGACTTCTGAACCAATAATTGCCATGCTCAATAATTATACATGACCTTTAGCTGGGTATTTGCTTTTATATTTCATTTGTAAGATCATTGTAATATTGTCCCCAAAGATGGCAGATTCTTGTAATTCATCTTCTGGTTCTTCTTCATCATCAGGTATGAGTGTATATCTTAAAAAGAGGACCGAGAAACAAATTGCTGACGACAAGTATTGTAAAGACTTGTTGGAGACTAACATTTCTAGGGTTAGAGAGAACATGAAGAGGCGAGAGGAAATATTCAATTTGCTGTTCGGTATGAAAGAGTCCAGTGTCTGAGTGGTGGCTATTATGTTTATGGTTGATCTAGGAGAGCGCGATGAGAAACAGTTAAAGGAGCTTGGGGATGCAATAACCGTTTTAAGATGCTCTATGGACACTAAGATCAAGTTTTTAGAGTCCTTTTTCTGACTAGTGCAAGCATGTGTGTTTGTATTATGAAGCATTTCTGTTTGTTTTATGATTCTAGGTCATTTAACCATGTGACTTTTATGTTTATCTAAGTGGTTTTCTTGTATCGCAATAAGGAAACATACCCTTATGTTTAAATTTTTAATGTTATCTAATAATATAGTATAAGAGTAATCAGCAAAATAAAAAAAAAATGAACAGTTCAAATATGATTGTAACAAAGTAGTTCTAAGACATAGCATTTGTTTACACTTTGTCACGATTAAAGAACTCATCCAATCGGTCCCTGATTTTGTTATCTAGATCGTTCAACACATCTACGCTGCTTGAGGTCTTCACAAATTCCTTAGCTGCGTCAAAGACTTTTTTTCCTTACAAGATTATAGTCGGACAATACAATTTTACTAAGATACCGGTACCTCAAGAATCGAAGTTGTGAATTTTGAATGTTCTTTTTATCTTCGTTCACAAACCCCGGGTTCCCTGGTGATTTGCCCTTGTACGTCTCCATGTGTCTCATAGTGAAGACACCACAATCAACTCCGTTTTGAAGAGTTCTCCAATCCATTTCTTTTCTTATTATGCTTGCCGTTTCCAAGTTTTTTATCCATCCTTTTAGTCGTATCTTATATTTTAGGTATAGAACTAGAAATTTTCGTTATAATCAGATAACAAATTATATTAGTACATACTCATTATAAGATATAGACGTTTTGTATATAAAGCTGAATTTTCGAGAATTACCAGCATTTCAGGGCGCCCACGGTAGCGTTTGCTAAACGATTGTTTAATCCTAGAGTTATCAATTAACTCAATTTCGCCATTTTCAAGTGAAAGCATACGCAGAAGAAATGATCAGATAGTAGTACTGAAATGAAGATAAGATCCACTGTGTCAAGTTTCTTGTCCTCATATTTACCCAGTATATCTTCTAGGTTTGATGTAAATACTTTCAATCATTCATTGTCATTGTAGTTGGGCCCATACATTACGTCAGGCTGCAAAATATATATGTGTGTTATAAAATTGCATGTATATGTTTTCAACTACAGGGAAATGTACATGCGTGATATACTGGATTAGTATATGTATGCTTATGTACATACAAAATGAACAAACAGGTGTGATTAACATATAACTTGCGTGATAAATCTTCAATATACGTGCATTAACGTATAACATGCGTGATTAATGTGACACCTGTGCCTTTGCGACCATCAAACAAATACCAAATTAATGAAATATTTTGTTTCATACTTGGGATTTGTAAAAATACGTGTATTGTTTGCACATATCAATTCATGTTCGATTTCAAGCTTTAAATCGCTTTCTAGAAGGTTATACACGCACTGATGCGTAAATATAATCAGTTTAATGCAACAAACACCCCGGAATAGTGAATTAGGCTTAACATACCTTAAATAACCTCTAAAAAACTTATAAATAAGTTTTGGAGGGTTTGGTGTGGCGAAATCAAGTTTATTCGCTTACAGGGACTAATTTCGACAAACTGCGAAAGTATGCCGATTTGTACTGTAACGAACATTCCGGAACATGACCATAAGTAAAAAATACCCTAAATATCCTTTACATAGCTTAGAAATAGGCTTTGAGGGGTTCGGTGTGCGAAAATAAACTTTTTGGTCATTCAGGGACTAAAAGCGTCAAAAAGTGCATAAGTTTGCATTTTCGCGCATATCTTACGTTCTGAATACATCCGGACATCCAAAACTTTATGTAATCATTAAAATATTTTATTTTAGTGATTGGCATGATAAAATTCCATTCGTCGCGTAATTTGGATCGTTTTTCGCATTCGTTCGTGTTTCGTCGACATTAACCGAACAACGCAATCGTACGACCAAACGAACCGACATCCGAGATATTTTTGAGCATGTTTCATGTTCCCTATACTTTAACTTCATTTTAGATCCTTGAAATGGGATTAACGGGGCTTAAACGTGTCAAAAATGCATCAAAAACCATGTTTTGCATATTCAGGGACCAAAATTGACAATCTGCCATAGTTGTCTTCGGAAGGGACCAAAATGGAAAATCTAAATTCCAGCTTGTTCCAGCTGTTTCCCTCATTTGCACATGGTTTTAATGAAACTAGGGGCTCCCATGGTTTCACAAAACCATGGGCACATGTGTACGGATGAGATCGAAGCTCGTTTTACGATGAACGATCTTAACGGTTGTGCAAAAACTATAAATACCCCATCCATCTCATTGTTGCAACTCACATTTGATCTGATATTTCTCTAAGTTGAGGTGCTTTCACTTCATACCTGAGAATAATCGGGTCAAACTTTCGTTCTTGGACCTTTTGTAAGTCCTCTTTCGTGTGAAAGTCAAACTGTGTTTGACTTTCTACTTTGACCTGTTTACGGTCAACATGAAGTTCGTTTGAACTTCATAACATGAGCGTAATCACGATGGTTTTAGTCTCTTGTGACTATACCTACTGATTACCACGTTATCTAGGCATAGTGGCGAGTCGTAGTTTCGGCCAAAATGCGTATTCTTGCGTATTTTGTAACCAAACTACTTTTAGGTATCAAAACCGTTTGTTTTGATACCAAACCTATTTTCAAACCTCGTTAAGCATGTTTTAACATGTTTAGCTCGTCACTTTAGGTTTAGTGCTTATGTAGGGTCGTAAGGTAAGCGGTCTAAACAACCGCTTATACTTTCGAACCCGACCCGTTTGGTCGATCTTTAGGATCCGACCCAACACATTAGGTGACTATAGTTGCATAGGGAATAACCTTCCGAGGTTATACCTTATGGTCACGTCGTTTAAGTAGTTGTATGATATGTAGTTTATATGCCTTAGGTAAATGACCAAAATGCCCTTTTTACGCCAAAATTCATTTTAAGCATATGTAACATAATTTTTGATATCTAAACTGATTTGGCAATAATATTAGACATGTTAAGGCATATTTTACTTATCATAGGACTATTTAGGCGGTCCGAACGCGTTTTACGTGAACGACGCGTTAAAGTGGCGTAAGCTACCTTAACGAGTCGTAATGGGTCGTAAGCACTTAGGTTAGGTTTCATTTTAGAATGTAGGCTTTGTTAAACCATATTACATGAGTCCCTACACTCATTTGGTTTACGAAACCTCATTTTATCCGATCCTCCGATTTAGGTCCGTTTATTTACATAGTTACCTATATTAGGTGCCGTTTGATTCCGTGATCCCTCTAGCTTTGCTTGGTTGTTATTCAAGACTTCTAAGCATACTCAGGTGAGTACATAGACCCCTTTTTTACTGTTTTCCAAATGTTTTGGGGTGAAACACATGTGCCTACTTGTTATTTTCATGCTTTCCATGTTTTCATATCATATACTTGCTATGTTCATTCGTACACTATTAGTACATGATTTCATTATGTTTTGCTATGTATGTTCACTTAACATGCTGGCACAATTGTTTTACATTTTGAACCATTTGAAATCATTGGATGTATGTGAACCATTTGAAATCATTGGATGTATGTGAACCATTTGAAATCGTTGGATTTATGTGAACCGTTTGTAACCATTTGATTTATGTTAACCATTTGTAACTGTTTGAGCCATTGGGTTAGGGAAGTGATTAGGTAACGGGGCGGGTGTAATGTGTTAAGAGCATGGTGGTTACGCCACTGGTACTTCCTATATATAAGTGCTTTTAACACATTATATATCGTTGCGTTATCTAGATCACTTGGGTAAACGATTTTGAAACAATGTCACACAATTATGTTTTCTGAATAATATAAACCATACGAGTCTTATTAATGAGTTTCTACGAGATGTTTTGCGATTGGATTTAATAAAACAAAATGTTTTGGAGTTAAGAATCATGGCTACGAGATTTTATAAATCATATCCAACTTGATTTGAGTTGGTTAATTATGTCGCAATACTATACTTTTCAAAATAAGGTTTTTAAATAAGTATTACAACATGTAAAACGAGCCATGAATCTGACACTCACATAAAACCTATGTACTCCCCGGCATTTTTATGCTGACGTATTTTCACACGTGTTTCAGGTACCATAGTTGATGATATTTGATGATGATATTGATGCATGCTCACATAGGAACGGACGAGGCCTTAGCGACTTAATAACAATAAAAGTCTATTTGTTCATGTTTTGTTTCTAATTCCAATGTAATGTAATACATTTAATTAAATAAAACGAAATTGTTTAATCCATGGTTGTGAAACAATGATTCTGTTACAACACTCCCCGACGTTTCCGCCACGTTTTGTTGTTTTACGTGGTCGGGGTGTGACAGAAAAATTGGTATCAGAGCTCATGGTTATAGGGAATTAGGTTATTAGTAATGCTTTGACCTAGTCTATAACCTTCCTAGGACCCTAACGCGAGTTTACTTGCGTTTAGTCATAAAACAATACCGTTGCCTATCTTTAAGCAACAACCACAATAAGAACACAAATTTCGAATCTGCTTTGAAAACTAATCATCTATTCTAGGATGATTTATTATAAGGTTTTGAACCTTCAAAAGTTTTCAAACTCTCGTCAAAGTTTGGGGCTAAATAATGTGAACACGTGCAAACTGGAAGGGTGGATGCCTGTACCCTGAGCTTTCTGTCTAAGGCTAGAGTGTTTGTACAAATCCGCAGTATCGGACCAGTCACTCTTACCTGGGAACTCTTGTGGTGAGTGTCCACTTATAGGCGAGCATGTCTTCGCCATACATTATGAGGACCTATTTACTTTGATTCAGCCTTTGTGTGTCACTTGTTTGCTTCGTGGTTCAAACAAATGACCGTCACCCATGATTTTTGGTCGGTAATTGTAACATCCTAATCTTACCCAATGCCATTTCATT
Source organism: Helianthus tuberosus (assembly GCA_030545235.1). NCBI lineage: Eukaryota > Viridiplantae > Streptophyta > Magnoliopsida > Asterales > Asteraceae > Helianthus > Helianthus tuberosus. The sequence continues at coordinate 94,271,480 of CM060411.1, forward strand.
TGTTTTCTCTCTTGTTTCCCCTTTTTAGAATGCCTCCACGACGCGAAAATCAGGTACCTATTGAAGAGCTGGCAGCTGTCATTACGCAGCAAATGACTACTGCAATCCCGAACATCGTTGCTCAATGTAACCAAGCTCTCAACAACAATAATGCCCCCTGCAACTTCAAGACGTTCAACTCGGCTAAGCCATCAAAGTTTTCTGGGTCTCAAGGAGCGACTGCACTTCTGCAATGGTTCGAGAGTCTAGAGAGCACCTTCAGGCATGTTCAATGCCCAAATGAGCGAAAGGTAGAATTCGCATCTAGTGTCCTTGAGAAACGAGCTTTGACATGGTGGAATGGTGTGATGAGAGATAGGGGTGCCGATGTGGCACTGGCTCAAACGTGGGAAGAGCTTCGAGCTCTGATAATGAAATAATTCTGTCCTCGTCACGAGATCAGGGCCTTGGAAAGGGAATTCGACGATCTTAAGCAAGATAGCGGTGAGCATCGAGCCTACACAGATCGTTATGAGGAGTTAAGTCTGTTATGCCCGAATATGGTTACGCCTTTGGATAAGGCAATCGAAAAGTTCATTGATGGCCTCCCTGACCCAGTACAAGACATTGTGACTGGTAGTAACCCCACTATGGTTAGGCAGGCCATTGAGCTATCTGCTACCTTGACTGAATCTCAAATCAGGAAAGGTAAACTTTTCCGAAAAGGTGATAAGAAACCAATCGAGGAATTGAAACCCAAAGATGAGCAGACTGAATCCTCCAAGAAGTCCAGGAAGCGAAAAGCTTCCCAGAACTTCACCGTGGTTTCTCACAATGATCAAGCAGCCCCCAACCAACCAGCTCAACCCCCTGCTAGGAAGCAATACAACGGAATTGCACCCTTGTGCAACCAATGTAACCTTCATCATCATGCTAGTGTGAAGTGCCGCAAATGCCAAATTTGTGGACTTATAGGTCACACAGCAAGAGTTTGCCGAGCTGAAGTTGCACCAAATCAAGCTGACAACAATCCTGCTCAAGCTCGTTTTCCACCAGGTTCTTGCTACAACTGTGGTGAGATGGGTCATTTCTGAAGAAATTACCCAAAGCTTGCTAATGCAAATCCAGCACATGGATGAGCATCTGACCGACTAGAAGACAACACCGTTTAGAAATAATCATGTCTTATGTATTATTTTCTTTTGTTGTCAAGGTCCATGAAACAGTTGTTATCGTTGTTTATAAATAAATCTTTTATTTACATTGCAATGTATTTATGTGGTTGCATGTATAAACAACATATCCCCTACAATACCGACAATCAGGGAATCGTATTCCTTGAAGAACAGACTACCCCCAAAATTCTTCCATTTTATGATCTCTTGCATTTTCCACGAAAATCCTAAGTACCCGTTTCTTCCAAAGAAACGAAGTACAAGGCGCAAGTTACAACTCTGGACGAATACCCAAAGTACCACTATAAATCCTTAATAGGGTACCTAAGGGTATTTCCGTAAATCCTAAAATTGTTGTGTACCTTAATTCGAATATTACGTTTCTTTGAAAACAAAATCGAATTTTTGGAAGATCATCCTATCTTCATAGATAGATTCTTGAAAATGATTAAAGTGCCAAATGAAATCCACGGATTGGATTCCTGGTGTGCTTTAAATATCCGTGTCCAAAGATAACAAATTAAAGGTCAAATTAAACAATTATGTGATTATGTGCTTATATGTTCCCTAATATGTTTTTGTGTGATCCAAGTTTTTGCTATCCAAATCCTCGTAGAATCTTCCATATCTTCGTATAAGGGATTCATAGTAGGATATCCAAAGGTACTACCTTAAATCCTTAATGGGCTTCTACGTAATAGTAAAGACCCTTGGATTATAATGTACTATTCCATAATTAGACCCCTTGAGTGGTCTAGTTAAACAGATTGATCCAAAAATCTGGTTAGGAATATCATGTGATGATATAGCTGAAAAGACTCCTTGGTGGTATAATTAAAGAGATCATTTGTCGATCTAATTAAAAGGACCCTATGATAGTCTAGTCACACTCATCACAGGTTTGATTTTCTTCCCCTTCACATTACAAAACAAACTGTGCGGGCTGTGCAAGGAATTACGTAATTATGGATGCATACATAATTATGGAATTCAGTGCACAGAAACCACAACAAGTTTTGTCATGTGTCTAGAGTTGACTCTGTTTATTTCCGTTTCTGAAGAATACCCATTGAGGAAAATGACTCATTCCGTTCATTTTCGTTTCTGAAAAATATCCATCGAGGGAAATGAATATCCCTGATTTTTCTTTTTCCTTCATTTCCGTTTATGAAGAATACCCATTGAGGAAAATGACTCATTCCGTTCATTTTCGTTTCTGAAGAATATCCATCGAGGGAAATGAATATTCTTGATTTTTTCGTTCATTTTCGTTTCTGAAGAATATCCATCGAGGGAAATGAATATTATTGATTTTTCCTTCATTTCCGTTTCTGAAGAATACCTATTGAGGAAAATGACTCATTCCGTTCATTTTCGTTTCTGAAGAATATCCATCGAGGGAAATGAATATTCTTGATTATTCGTTCATTTTTGTTTCTGAAGAATACCCATTGAGGAAAATGACTCATTTCGTTCATTTTCGTTTCTGAAGAATATCCATTGAGGGAAATGAATATCCTTGATTTTTCCTTCATTTTCATTTTTAAAGATTGTCCGTTGAGAGAAATGACAGGATTATGCCTTGCATAATCTTTGATGGGTTATTCTACGCAAATAGATAAACACCCTAGATTCCATGCAAGGCAATTATTTAACACAGCGTCACAGACAGACTCGTACGAATAAATTTCGGGACGAAATTTCCTAAAGTAGGGGAGACTGTGACACCTGTGCCTCTGCGACCATCAAACAAATACCAAATTAATGAAATATTTTGTTTCATACTTGGGATTTGTAAAAATACGTGTATTGTTTGCACATATAAATTCATGTTCGATTTCAAGCTTTAAATCGGTTTCTGGAAGGTTATACGCGCACAGATGCGTAAATATAACCAGTTTAATGCAACGAACACTCCGGAATAGTGAAATAGGGTTAACATACCTTAAATAACCTTTACATAACTTAGAAATAAGTTTTGGAGATAAAGTTTATTCGCTTACAGGGACTAATTTCAACAAACTGCGAAAGTATGCCGATTTGTACTGTAACGAACATTTTGGAACATGACCATAAGTTAAACATACCCTAAATATCCTTTACATAGCTTAGAAATAGACTTTGAGGGGTTCGGTGTGCTAAAATAAACTTTTTGGTCATTCAGGGACTAAAAGCGTCAAAAAGTGCATAAGTTTGCATTTTCGCGCATATCTTACGTTCTGAATACATCCGGACATCCAAAACTTTATGTAATCATTAAAATATTTTATTTTAGTGATTAGCATGATAAAATTCCATTCGTCGCGTAATTTGGATCGTTTTTCGCATTCGTTCGTGTTTCGTCGTAATTAACCGAACAACGCAACCGTACGACCAAATGAACCGAAATCCGAGATATTTTTGAGCATGTTTCATGTTCCCTATACTTTAACTTCATTTTATAGCCTTGAAATGGGATTAACGGAGCTTAAACGTGTCAAAAATGCATCAAAAACCATGTTTTGCACATTCAGGGACCAAAATTGACAATCTGTCATAGTTATCTTAGGAAGGGACCAAAATGGAAAATCTAAATTCCAACTTGTTCCAGATTTTCCCCTAATTTGCACATGGTTTTAATGAAACTAGGGGCTCCCATGGTTTCACAAAACCATTGGCACATGTGTACGGATGAGATCGAAGCTCGTTTTACGATGAACGATCTTAACGGTTGTGCAAAAACTATAAATACCCCATCCATCTCATTGTTGCAACTCACATTTGATCTGATATTTCTCCAAGTTGAGGTGCTTTCACTTCATACCTGAGAATAATCGGGTCAAACTTCCGTTCTTGGACCTTTTGTAAGTCCTCTTTCGTTCTTTTTCGCGTGAAAGTCAAACTGTGTTTGACTTTCTGCTTTGACCAGTTTATGGTCAACATGAAGTTCGTTTGAACTGCATAACGTGAGCGTAATCACGATGCTTTTAGTCTCTTGTGACTATACCTACTGATTACCACGTTATCTAGGCATAGTGGCGAGTCATAGTTTCGGCCAAAATGCGTATTCTTGCGTATTTTGTAACCAAACTACTTTTAGGTATCAAAACCGTTTGTTTTGATACCAAACCTGTTTTCAAACCTTGTTAAGCATGTTTTAACATGTTTAGCTCGTCACTTTAGGTTTAGTGCTTATGTAGGGTCGTAAGGTAAGCGGTCTAAACAACCGCTTATACTTTCGAACCCGACCCGTTTGGTCGATCTTTAGGATCCGACCAAACACATTAGGTGACCATAGTTGCATAGCGAATAACCTTCCGAGGTTATACCTTATGGTCACGTCGTTTAAGTAGTTGTATGATAGGTAGTTTATATGCCTTTGGTAAATGACCGAAATACCCTTTTTACGCCAAAATTCATTTTAAGCATATGTAACATAATTTTTGATATCTAAACTGATTTGGAAACAATATTAGACATGTTAAGGCATATTTTACTTATCATAGGACTAGTTAGGCGGTCCGAACGCGTTTTACGCGAACGACGCGTTAAAGTGGCATAAGCGACCTTAACGAGTCGTAATGGGTCGTAAGCACTTAGGTTAGGTTTCGGTTTAGAATGTAGGTTTTGTTAAACCATATTACATGAGTCCCTACACTCATTTGGTTTACGAAACCTCATTTTATCCGATCCTCCGATTTAAGTCCGTTTATTTACATAGTTACCTATATTAGGTGCCGTTTGATTCCGTGATCCCTCTAGCTTTGCTTGGTTGTTATTCAAGACTTCTAAGCATCCTCAGGTGAGTACATAGACCCCTCTTTTACTGTTTTCCAAATGTTTTGGGGTGAAACACATGTGCCTACTTGTTATTTTCATGTTTTCCATGTTTTCATATCATATACTTGCTATGTTCATTAGTACACTATTAGTACATGATTTCATTATGTTTTGCTATGTATGTTCATTTAACATGCCAGCACAATTGTTTTACATTTTGAACCATTTGAAATCATTGGATGTATGTGAACCATTTGAAATCATTGGATGTATGTGAACCATTTGTAACCATTTGATGTATGTAAACCATTTGAAATCTTTGGATTTATGTGAACTGTTTGTAACCATTTGATTTATGTGAACCATTTGTAACTGTTTGAGCCATTGGGTTAGGGAAGTGATTAGGTAACGGGGCGGGTGTAATGTGTTAAAAGCATGGTGGATACGCCGCTGGTACTTCCTATATATAAGTGCTTTTAACACATTATATATCGTTACGTTATCTAGATCACTTGGGTAAACGATTTTGAAACAATGTCACACAATTATGTTTTCTGAATAATATAAACCATACGAGTCTTATTAACAAGTTTCTACGAGATGTTTTACGATTTGATTTAATAAAACAAAATGTTTTGGAGTTAAGAATCATGGCTACGAGATTTTATAAATCATATCCAACTTGATTTGAGTTGGTTAATTATGTCGCAATACTATACTTTTCAAAATAAGGTTTTTAAATAAGTATTGCAACATGTAAAACGAGCCATGAATCTGACACTCACATAAAACCTATGTACTCGTGATGTGTGCAAAATGAAACATATAAATTACATCAATTGTGGCATAAAACTAACCCTTTTTTAGTACTAATGTTGGAAAAAGTGTGCTTTTGTCTTCCTTTTGTATTTTCAGGATTAAATGAGCTCAAATTAACAAAAGAAGCAATAAGGCAGCTAAATCTAGCATAAATACAAGAAAAGGAGCAAACGTGACATGCCCGACCCCACGACAGCATCTTCCCAAGCAAAACAAGAAGACAGAAGACTGAACACGCCCCGTGCTCAGTGAGCACGGGGGCGTGCCCAAGTGTCAGCAGAAAAGACAAAGTGGTAGAAGCTTCTATTGCATACCACGGGGCCGTGCTCAGCGGACACGGGGCCGTGGTCAACTATAAGATTCGCGAAATCTAGGCAAATCTTGATAGTACAGATATGCTTCTGCACACGGGGTCGTGCTCAGCGGATACGGGGGCGTGGTCAAATAATACAGACAAGCTGCATTAAATGAAGAAAGAGAAGGATGTGGACACGGGGCCGTGCCCGAGCTTCTGTTCAGCCTATAAATAGGAGTGCTTGGCTCAAGCTCAAACCATCCCTTGGCACACCACCTCTCTCACACTTCACCCACCACCCACCACCACCATAACACCATCATCCACCACCATCATCCATTGTCCATCATAGAGTGTGTGAGTCATCTCGGGATCCAAGATTGATCGTAAGAGTTCTTGACAATCAAGGCCATGTTTGCCTAAGTCTCTTACATCACTTGGTGAAGACAAAGTGTCTAGTGTAATACTTTTTATTTTTAATCTTTTCGCACTTTTTACTTGGTTTTGTATTAATGACTTTAATAACTAGTTTCTTATGTTGAAGGTGATTTTTCCTTATCGTTTGTCCGTGGTGTCTTGGTATTATTTTACTGTCTATATAAAATAAAAGATTTTCACCATTCATATCTCCACGGTCTATATGGAGGTATGTTGGCTACCTGGTCGGGGGTTAAGGGAACGGCTTGGTAAAAGTCTTGCCTTGTTCAGTGTATAGATCCTGCAAGGACCTGGGTCAAATTTAGTAGGACCTCCTTCAATACTTAACGGTATTGGATGGTGGGGGTCCAAACTCTTTGATCCCCTCATATGTAAGCTACTATTAATACTATAACCCGGCTATTTAGGACTGTATCCCTGCTGACTCAGACTACTTAGCCGAGGGTAACGTCACTTTCAAAAGAGGAGCCTACCATAATTTGCATTAATAACTTAATTAATTATCTTTCAATAATCCGACCCTTTAGGATTGTATCCTTGCTGACTCAAACTACTGGGCTGAGGGTAACGTCACCTCCAAAAGAGGGGCCTACTACAATAACTAAGATAATCTCTTAAATAGTGCAAAAGTGCGGAAATAATCAAAGGTTACACTAAACACGAGTCGGAACCAAGTGATTCATCTTGTCTATCTGTTTTTTATTTTTATTTTTATTTTCAGCATTTTAGTTAGTTTTTATTTTTCTTAGTTTAAAACCTTTTTCTAAACTTTTGATTTGATTAAACGTTGAGGATAAACAGGTACTAAAAGCTCTTGTGTCCTTGGACGACCTCGGTATCTTACCAACACTATACTACGCTCACGATGGGTGCACTTGCCCATATGTGTGTTTAGTGTTAGTAAATATCGTGTTTTATAAATTTAAAACTTGGCTAAATAAAGTGTAAAAGGGCTTAAAATATACTTAAACCTATATATACACCTAACACGCATCAAGTTTTTGGCGCCGTTGCCGGGGACACAAGGATTTTAAGAAAGTTAGGAATCAACGGCCTAATCGTTTTTCTTATTTTTTTTATTTTTTTTTAGGATTTTTCTTAGTTTTTCAGTTTCTGCAGAGCTCAGCACGGGTCGTGCCTGGTCGGACACGGGCCGTGCCCAGCATTATCACTGGCAGTTTTTGATTTCCGAGTTACAGAGAGCTGAGCACGGGGCCGTGTCGGTGCAACACGGGGCCGTGTCCAACTCCCAGTAACAGGGATCCGGAAAACAATCACTGTACCTCCGACCACGGGCCGTGTTCACTGAGCACGGGGCCGTGGTGAACCTTCTGACCAACATTCTTTTCTGTCTTTTTATGCAGGACTCGGAACCCAGGCGCCACATTTGAACTTCCTACGTAGTGTATGAGCTCTAGTTCTAGTAGAGACATAAAAGAACCTCTAGAAGAACCCGAATGCTTTCTCAGAAAAAGACTTAAAGCTAAAAATCAAGAGAAAGTTTCGGGGGAACCACTTCCAATGGCGGATCAACGTACCCTCATGGATTACCTACGACCCACCGTAGGTAACCTCGGCGCCACTATCAATGCACCGAATGTCGAAGCCAATAACTTCGAACTTCGACCGCATTTGATACAAATGCTTCAAAACTCCGCAACCTTTCATGGGCTTGCGGACGAGGATCCCCATCTACATATTACTAATTTCTTAGAAATATGTGATACCTTTCGGATCAATGGAGCATCAAACGACGCCATCCGCCTTCGAATGTTTCCATTTTCACTAAAAGACCGAGCTAAGGCTTGGCTCAACACCCTCCCAGTTGGCTCGGTAAACACCTGGGATGAAGTAGCCCAAAAGTTTCTATATAAATATTTCCCTCCTGCTAAAACAGCTAAATTTATGACTGAAATTAACACATATTCACAAGAGGATGGAGAATCCTTATATGAAACTTGGGAAAGGTTCAAGGAGCTACTAAGAAAGTGTCCTCATCACGGTCTTGCGGTATGGCAACAAGTATCCACTTTCTACAATGGGTTGTTTTCACACACAAGACAAACACTTGATTCTAGCTCCGGGGGACTCCTAGGTAATCGTCGCCCAAATGAAATATACAATCAAATTGAGGAAATTGCTCAAACCAATTTTCAGTGGCACACTCCCCGAGGTAATAAATCTATTGCCCCGGGCGCCCATAAGGTTGATGAAAGCACTTCTTTACAAGCCCAAATCGAGGCCCTTTCTTCAAAAATAAAAAAGTTAGAAATGACAAAAACAGCCTCGGTTATGGCTTGTGAGGGGTGTGGTGGACCACATGAAAATTGGAGTTGTATGAAAGAAGTAGATGATCAAACAGAAACGGTAAACTACATTGATAACAGACCTAGACCGTCGGGTCCACCAACGGGTACCTACAACCAAGGATGGCGTAACTACCCTAACCTTGGTTGGAGAGATCCCGGCAATAGTAGTAACCAGCAAAACCAACGAACTAACTTTCAACAACCACAGAACTTTTCTCAACAACAAGGTGGACGAGAAAGGCTTGAAGATACTGTATCTCGCCTCATCTCCGACACCGAAAAGAAAAACTCGGATCGATTTCAGCAATTGGAATCGAATTTTAGAAATCAACAAGCTAGCATTCAAAACATTGAAAAACAATTAAATCAAATAGCTCAAAATTTCTCCGAGAGACCACAAGGCGCGTTACCAAGCAATACCGAAACCAACCCAAAGGCGCAAGTACATCTCATCACATTGAGAAACCGAACCGTAGGTCCCGAGGATGCTCCATTACCACCGGTTGAAAGAAGTCAGCTCAGCCAAAGTACGACTCCACCCGCGCCCCAACCAGAAAAGGCTTCTCCACCAAATCTAGAGCCCACCAAGACTCCTCCGGTTCCATACCCCGGTCGGTTAAATCGTCAAAAGACCGATGAGCAATTCGTAAAGTTCGAAAAATTACTAAAACAATTGCATGTTAATATTCCTTTTATTGAGGTCCTAACCCAAATGCCTAAATATGCAAAATTTATGAGGGACTTCCTCACTCACAAAAGGAAAATTGAATCATTGCAATTAGTTAACTTAGGCGAAGAATGCTCCGCCTTAGTACTCGACAAACTCCCACAAAAGAAAATTGATCCCGGAAGCTTCACGATTCCTTGCTCGATTGGGGAATCCCCCATTCGTAATGCATTAGCCGATCTTGGGGCTAGCATTAACCTCATGCCTACCTCGATGTTCATACGACTCGGCCTAGGAACAACGACCCCCACAAAGATGAGCATACAACTCGCCGACAGATCCGTCAAATTTCCACAAGGTGTCGCTGAAAATCTATTGGTCAAAGTTGACAATTTTGTTTTCCCGACCGACTTTGTCATCCTAGACATGGAGGAAGACACCGATGTCCCTCTCATCCTCGGGAGGCCATTTCTAGCCACCGCCCAAGCAGTGGTGGATATGAATGACGGAACACTAACATTGAAGTTTGGGGACAAGGAAGTGAAGTTTGAAAGTGGGAAGAAAGTAGAGGACGAAGACCCGGTCAACTACATGAAGGTCATAGACTCAAGCTTAGATGACGCTCTCCGACGGCGTAGCATGGGATGCAAAACATCCCACTTGGGTAACATATGACCAGGTTTTGGGTTTAGCCAAGGACCCTTATAAACGTGGCGCACCACAGAGGCATTCCGCGGAACTATCCTTAGTTTAGATTAATTTTTATGTTCTCTAGTTAGTTTTAATTTTCAGGAATAAAACACACTCGAGATGGCAAAGGATACAAGGGAAACTTGAACCAGCACCCCATGCAGGAAAACAGGACCATCCGACAATTTTCTTCGTTACAGTAAGTTCGGCACGGGCCGTGTCCGCCCAACACGGCCCCGTGCTGCACAGTCTGCAGAATTGACCTAGTTCAGGTAAACTGGACACGGGCCGAGTTCACCCAACACGCCCCCGTGTCCAGCCTTCTGTTTCTTTTTGTTTAATTTTTGTTACTGGCACTTGAACACGGGGCCGTGCCCGGACAACACGAGGCCGTGTCCAGCGTCCAGTAACACAAATTTTTGCTTTTTCACACCTTTTTACACATTCAATCAACCTAAAAATTTATTTTTGGGACACATTGAGGACAATGTGTAATTTAAGTGTGGGGGGGATACTAAAACCTTGAATCTTGCAAGTCCTAATAACAAGCCTTACACAAAACTCTATTGGAACCGCTAATCACCCCAATTTTTTTTTCAAAAATTTTCATTTTTTTTTACTTGTCTATGTTTAATTTGGGAATTTCAAAATTCTAAAAAGGTTATATTTTTACAAATTTACAACCGATAGCGTCGTGATAAAAAAGAACCAACATAAGAAAATTAAGAAACTTAGTTAAAATTTGATTATATATACTTGATCACATAAAAACCCATTCCCACAAAAGTGAGTTTTGATCCTTTATTGAGCATACAAATACATATCTTTAAATTAAATGCTCATTTTTCGTTTCTTGTGTGAATAGCCGCTTGGTTCTTACGACTCTAGAACTTGCCATGACGATACATTCCCGGTCCTTACCAACTTAAACCCGAGTAAGTAAATGATGGAGGCATTAGGACTAACCCTTTTTATTTCTACACCATTATTTTCCTTTTTTTTTACCACCTACCCAAAATCCCCCTAGTTAACCCCTTTGAGCCTAAACCTTTTCATTTCACAACCCAAACCAAACAGCCTTTCACCCACCAAAACCTTTTTATTTTTAACCCTTTGTTTTAGTATCAAGTTCGGTTTTTCGTTTGACTTAAAAAAAAATTGATTTAATGATGAAGCAAAAGAAATAAACAAACAAGTTCATCAAAAATAACTTTGTTTAAATAATAGCTTCATCAAAATAAAAATTGCAAAAATAAAAAGTCTTTCGAAAACTGACGCTTGTTACGCTTTTTCGCCCCTTTCTACTAACCACTAACCACTAACCCAACCACCTACCTTTAACCCAAGCCTAACCCTTCACCCAAAAATCCTCTTGATGTTTACAAAGGTATATAGTTAAAAAGGAGGAGGATTGATTGCTTGGCAAGCCTATGGTAGGAGTAAGTTCCATGCCGCTCTCGAGTGATTCACTAAAATACATCTTCGGCCGAGTGTTGAGTGATCCCTGTGAGGTATGTGAACTTGTATATAAATAGAATTTTAAATAAGCATGTGATGCCCTAATAAGTAATTTATCTTATGAAAAGTTTTAAATAAATCATGACGAATAGGATTGTAAATAAATAAAAATAAAACTTAATAAAGAATCTTGGAAATCCCGACACTCTATGACAAGCCCAAAAACTTTCTCTTCTACCCATTCCATTTGGGAGTGTAAAGCCACATTATAAAGAGTTTTGCTTGAGGACAAGCAAAGATTCAAGTGTGGGGGTATTTGATGTGTGCAAAATGCAACATATAAATTACATCAATTGTGGCATAAAACTAACCCTTTTTTAGTACTAATGTTGGAAAAAGTGTGCTTTTGTCTTCCTTTTGTATTTTCAGGATTAAATGAGCTCAAATTAACAAAAGAAGCAAAAAGGCAGCTAAATCTAGCATAAATACAAGAAAAGGAGCAAACGTGACATGCCTGACCCCACGAAAGCATCTTCTCAAGCAAAACAAGAAGACAGAAGACTGAACACGCCCCGTGCTCAGTGAGCACGGGGGCGTGCCCAAGTGTCAGCAGAAAAGACAAAGTGGTAGAAGCTTCTATTGCCCACCACGGGGCCGTGCTCAGCGGACATGGGGCTGTGGTCAACTATAAGATTCGCGAAATCTAGGCAAATCTTGATAGTACAGATATGCTTCTGCACACGGGGTCGTGCTCAGCGGACACGGGGGCGTGGTCAACTAATACAGACAAGCTGCATTAAATGAAGAAAGAGAAGGATGTGGACACGGGGTCGTGCCCGAGCTTCTGTTCAGCCTATAAATAGGAGTGCTTGGCTCAAGCTCAAACCATCCCTTGGCACACCACCTCTCTCACACTTCACCCACCACCCACCACCACCATAACACCATCATCCACCACCATCATCCATTGTCCATCATAGAGTGTGTGAGTCGTCTCGGGATCCAAGATTGATCGTAAGAGTTCTTGACAATCAAGGCCATGTTTGCCTAAGTCTCTTACATCACTTGGTGAAGACAAATTGTCTAGTGTAATACTTTTTATTTTTAATCTTTTCGCACTTTTTACTTGGTTTTGTATTAATGACTTTAATAACTAGTTTCTTATGTTGAAGGTGATTTTTCCTTATCGTTTGTCCGTGGTGTCTTGGCATTATTTTACTGTCTATATAAAATAAAACATTTTCACCATTCATATCTCCACGGTCTATATGGAGGTATGTTGGCTACCTGGTCGGGGGTTAAGGGAACGGTTTGGTAAAAGTCTTGCCTTGTTCAGTGTATAGATCCTGCAGGGACCTGGGTCAAATTTAGTAGGACCTCCTTCAATACTTAACGGTATTGGATGGCGGGGGTCCAAACTCTTTGATCCCCTCATATGTAAGCTACTATTAATACTATAACCCGGCTATTTAGGACTGTATCCCTGCTGACTCAGACTACTTAGCCGAGGGTAACGTCACCTTCAAAAGAGGGGCCTACCATAATTTATATTAATAACTTAATTAATTATCTTTCAATAATCCGACCCTTTAGGATTGTATCCTTGCTAACTCAAACTACTGGGTTGAGGGTAACGTCACCTCCAAAAAAGGGGCCTACTACAATAACTAAGATAATCTCTTAAATAGTGCAAAAGTGCGGAAATAATCAAAGGTTACAGTAAACACGAGTCGGAACCAAGTGATTCATCTTGTCTATCTGTTTTTTATTTTTATTTTTATTTTCAGCATTTTAGTTAGTTTTTATTTTTCTTAGTTTAAAACCTTTTTCTAAACTTTTGATTTGATTAGACGTTGAGGATAAACCAGTACTAAAAGTTCTTGTGTCCTTGGACGACCTCGGTATCTTACCAACACTATACTACGCTCACGATGGGTGCACTTGCCCATATGTGTGTTTAGTGTTAGTAAATATCGTGTTTTATAAATTTAAAACTTGGCTAAATAAAGTGTAAAAGGGCTTAAAATATACTTAAACCTATATATACACCTAACACGCATCAACTCGCCGGCATTTTTATGCTGACGTATTTTCACATGTGTTTCAGGTACCATAGTTGATGATATTTGATGATGATATTGATGCATGCTCACATAGGAACGGACGAGGCCTTAGCGACTTAATAACAATAAAAGTCTATTTGTTCATCTTTTGTTTCTAATTCCAATGTAATGTAATACATTTAATTAAATAAAACGAAATTGTTTAATCCATGGTTGTGAAACAATGATTCTGTTACAACACTCCCCGACGTTTCCGCCACGTTTTGTTGTTTTACGTGGTCGGGGTGTGACAATTAACATATACAACTATATAACATGCGTGATTAACAGGGAAAAGTACATGCGTTATTAACAGTTACAAATATATAACATGCGTTATTTACTTACAATCATTGTACCTGGCAAGAACAGCCTGTATGGTGATGATTTTTGTCTCTTTTTTTCTCTTCAAAGTTTAACACATCTACAAAAGCGTCTACTTCATTTGAAGCTACGAATTGTGGTTGGTGAAAGCTTTCAAAAACGATTTTGAATGTTTCCCCTCCACTTTTAGACTTCTACATCACTAAGCTGTTGTTTAAAACAAAAAAGGACCGTTTCAACAAATGGTGAACTTAAATAGGTCAATATTTTAAGTGTTTTAAAGGAAATAAAACCTTGAACTTACCTAATATTTCCGATCGGAGCAAAGAGGTAACAGATGATCGTTTGGTCACGTTCTAGGAGTGGCTCATATAAGCTGGTTATCCTGTTGCAGTAAGCTGATCGGTATGCATCACCTAATTCTGCCATTTGTCTTTCGTTCTTATCCCTATACTTTTTGATATGCGTCCTCACTAGTTCATCCGATCTTTTTTCATCCATTTTTTTCGTTAGCAGTCACAGGAGTTTTTTGTTTACTGTCCGTTGATGTTTGTTGGATGGGATCCAATCTTAAAAGCATCTCCACCGACTGCATTTCTGCATCCATCACTTCATCTGTTTCTTTAGCAGATGTGTTGGGAGGCATTTCTTTACCATAGACGTCAGGGTTTATCTTTTCTAGTTCATTCAACATCGACTCGGTTACTGTATTTTGTCTTTGTGATTTTTGTTAACTGGACTCTGCTAAATTTGCATCTTGTTCCATTTTGTGTACCACATCTGTTGCTGCTTGTATCACTTTTGTTTGATCAAGTAGGTTATTTTTTGGTATACACAAGTAAGAAGACGGTTAATATTATAGTAATGATCAGATTTGTTACCTTCTCTCGTCTGGTTGTATACACCTGGTTCAATGGTTTGTAATTTTGCCAGGCATGAGTCTGAAATACCCCCATCATCATCTATCACATTATCAACATCATCAAAACCTATAAAATCACAAACGTTTTCTCATCATTTAACTTAAATTGCCGTTAATCTTAACAAATTACACAAATTCTTGTCTACCTTTTGTTTTTTCTATGTTTTCTTTTTGTACAGTTGCATCTTTATCCCCTCTTAACTGTTGAATATTATCAGCATGTAACACCACGTAAAATCAAGACCAATATAATGAAGACACGTGTTATGAGCTTTAAACGTGTAATGGATTGAATATGAGGGACTAAAGTTGACAAACAAAGAAAGTATGTGTGTAAAAAGATTCAAAGTGTCAACATTGGATAATTATACCTTTCAACAACCCTACACGATGTTTATACCCTTAAACGAATGAATTTCTGAATCATATGAAGCCGTTTGTGGAAGAAACTGAAAGTTTACAAACCGCAAGGGTTAAATGTGTCAACATGTTTAATTTATACCTCTGAGTGACCTTTTAGTGAACCCGAAGCTTTGTAACGATTAATTATGCTCACTAGAATAAGTGATAAAAATTTCACAAGGTTTCGATATCGTATGAGAAAGATACGTTAACATTCGTAAGTAAGGGTTTAAAAGCGTCAACGTTGAAATTCAGGACTTTTCGGTAATCGTATAACTAACCAGGGACTTAACAAAGTTTGTTTATGACTTGGAGTCCTTAAAAGTCAAGTTGGAGGGTTAAAAGTGCATTAAAACAAGTTAAAACAACTATTAGAAGGACCAGGGACCAAATGTGCAATTGCTGAAAGTTTGTTGACCGGATCTGGGCCTCATACCGGCCGCGTAAGACCTCTATGGTCTCTTACGCGGGCCTCCTGAGAGTCACCAGCATCCAAAAACATGGCAGATGCCTGTAATTGCAGGTTGCACCGCCTTTGAGAGACTTGTATTCGATTCCAGGGGCTGAGCCAACAATATTTCATGCATAGGGACACTTGGGACCATCAGAAAACATCTGTAGACTTTGTTGGAATGATCCCATGCATTCTAATTGACTATATATAGAACTCTTGGTTGCAACATTTTGCATTCACTTTGAAAATCATTCTAACTTAAATTCTGGAGCTCTCTGGACCTCAAGCAAGATTCATTAAGCTTCTAAATCGTGCTAAGTAATTCAGTAAGCTTCCTTAACCTCTCTAATTCGTGTTTTATTAGTTTAATGACCTAAAGTCAAAACCGTCGTAATTAAGCTTTGACTTAGTGATTAATCACTAATGGTCCAGTCATTTCTCGAATTGAAAGTGGCTATAAGTTGGTAATTATGTGGGTAATAAACCCTTAAAAAGGGCACCCTCTGATTTCCACTCTAACTAGGTCAATTGTCGGGTCAAACTTAATTGTAAAAAGTCAACAGAAAGCTAATTTTCAAATAAACACATAATTAACAATGTAGAAGCCATGAAACCTGTTTTATCACTCATATAACTTGGTAATTAATGTAAGAACATGTCTAAGCATGTTCAACCTAACAATTTTGAATTTAGGCTCGGTTCGGAACCGAAAGTCGCAAAAGTAGACTTTTGCTTTAACTTTCAGTTCTGACCCGATTTAGATTATTTTAGAAATTCTTTAAGCTTCCATTAGGTCCATATTCCATATTAGTATAAATCTCTGAGATTATACAACTTGGATCCTAAATTATCCGATTTATTTGCATGTTTCCGTTATATGCCTAAATGTTGACCATTATGCCCTTTTGACCTTAAAATGAGATTTTTGAAAATGTGAGAGGACAAAAACCTTTGTTACTGATTTATAAACTTGTCCTAAAAATCTGACATCAGTTTGAGGTCTAGATTAGGAGTTATGCTCAATATCGTAATTAAGAAGCTTTTTATTAATTAAACGGCATAATTAGCATAAAGACTATCTAAACCCAAATTTTGACACCAAAATTTTTACCCACTAATGTAATATAATATTTTGGGATTTTTGAAGATTTTTATTTATTTTTAAACTGATCATATCATAGGATTCTAGCTTTGATTCGGTAATTGTCGGTTATACCCTTTTCTTGAATAAAATGAGTTTTACATAACATATTGATACCAAATATTTTGCTACTGATTTTATATGATAAATAAAATATTTTAAGCCTTCTGGAATGATAAAAATATCAGCTTTCCTTATATAACCCGAAAATCGCTTAAAAGCGACTTTTTACGCGTTTTAAACGCATAGTATGAGTTAAAACTATTTTAAACATATAAGACTTAATACCTACTGATGTTTTAAGTAAATTTTTATACTTTAACAGTAAGCACAAGTTTTGAACTCAGATTTCTAAATTTGACCTTTAAAGCTTATGTGAAACTACCAAAATGCCCATACGGTGCATAGTTTGGTTAAAAATGATAAATTTCACATATATGCAATACCCTACTGTTATGACTTATAAAAATAAATATTTTTACTGATCTTTTCAGTCCAGAATCTCAGATTAATAGTTAACCTCTTTTATAACCTTTAAAATGACCAAAATACCCCTACGGGGCTTAATTTGAGTTTAAATCCATTTTGGGCATAATGGAAGGTATCTTACTGATATCACAACATATTTAAGGCATATTAAATTAGGAAACCTGTTCATGACTCATTTGTTTACCCGTTATGCATTTTTCGCGTTCGGTACGGTTTATGTAACTAGTTTGCATAAATTAACCGAAACGGGTCAAACCTTATCATTTTTCACTTCAAAATCCAGAATGTGTTTAGTTTACCCATATTATACAAGTCTTCAAACTTGTTGGGTCTAAATCACATTCTATTCCGGTCTTCGCTTAATCATGCGTTTCGAATCGTGTATCTTTCTTTAAAACTAACCGGTCTAAGTTTAGACTTATTTAAGACCCGTTAGGAATCTAATAGGTTATTAAAACCTTCGTTCCAGATTTAGGAGCCCAGTAAAAGATATATGCATTTGCTTGATTGTATACGGCTGGGATAAATTGTATAATTTGCTCAGGTAAATACTTTTAACTTATTTTCCCTTATAGGGGCTTGGGGTACGGTATATAAAATACCGCTTGGTCGGGCATTGAATTTTTAATCATATGAAGGTTAATTTATTGAGATGACCCATTTAATCTGTTTTGTTTATTCTAAGCCTTTGGGGGGTTAATGATCGTGTCCTGGATATCCTCGGCTCATTCATTGAAATGGCCACGACTTAATGCACGGGGTGTAGGCATACACCTGCCGGGGCGAATATAAAAAGATATAACCGCCTGTTCGAGAATAACTCTCCACGGGATTATATCATGTGGTGTGTCTATTAATTTTTAACCCAGTTTTAAGCCCGGGCTACTGAACGCATAATAAACATGTAATTCTTTAACAAGTTTATTTATAAATAATTATCCCAAGTTATAAAAGATTATTTTGTGCCTTGTGCATTCAAATCAATTTTCTTAAACATTTTCAAAATGAGTCGGTTAATTGTATTTACCAGTGTAAACTGACGTATTTTCCAAAAAGGCTAAGTGCAGGTACTAAACGAAATAGGCTGGCTACTCCTAGCATCAATAAAGAGTCTTGCAAGCTTAGATGTTTACAAATCTGTTGAACAATGTTTCCTTTTAACTTTGATCCGCCTATGGATCCTTTACAACCGTCTTTGTAATAAATGATATTACTCTCATTCGGTTTGTAATGCTTATATCTTTCGACTTCCGCTGTGTATTAAACTGTGATAAATTGTCTATGATGATATCAACTACGTCACGATACTCCCCACCGGGCCCACCGGTAATACGTGGAAATATCGGGGTGTGACACGGCACCCTCTCCAACTTTGTTTACAAGAGCTTCATCACCTCCAGAGGTTACATGATCAGCCGTTGAGACGGTATTCTTAACTGTGTCATCCCATCTTTTACATATTCTCATTATATCTAGATCCCAGTAACACCTTTCCTTTGCGTCGGTAACGATTTTGTTCATTTTTGTAACGAGAGCAATGTATTTATTTATGTTACTATCCATGTTTTTCAACAACACCTGCAGGATTTGAATTTTATTACTAACATGCGTTATTATTATACATCACACGTTATTACGTTGTTATCAGTTTGCATAAGATTTTATCCAAGGAACGTGTATTTATAACATGTGTTATTATGTCCTAAACTAGCGTGATTTTGTTCTTTAACATGCGTCATTTTTAAAAAATATACATAAGTATTTTTATAATATGGTTTTTTTTAAACATGCGCGATCATGCATAAACCATGCGTTATTTTTATAACACTTGTTACTACATAAAGCATTCGTTATTATGTTAAATTGTGTGTACTATTATTTGTCATGCGTTATTATTTTTTAATTCAAAAGAGTGTACCTTCTTATTTTTGTTGGAGGCTTCCCGTGTACCATTGTCATAGCTTACCCCGGTTAGCTGAAGCGGAGTGCTGCAGTAGTCAATAAGCGTTGCGTTTGTGACCCGATGCCCATAACTAGGTTCAACTCTGAAATATCATCACTGGGATTCCAATCCTCAAACCAATCCGTAGTCGATGGTATGTAACATCCGTCGATTGAATAATTTTCAGCCTCGTTTCTTCTTCTATAGACCTTTGTGGTATCCACAGGTGGTATTGTGAATTCATCTGTCGTAGGCTGATCTGTCGTTTCTAATGCAATAATGTTTTCTTATACTGCAGCAGCCTCGTGTAATGGGATGTTGTCATTGAATAGGTCTGTCAATAACGTCGAAGTCTGTTGACCATGCTGATTTAGGTCTTCTAATGACGTTGTCGGAGCCTCTCGATGCTGATGATCATCGATAATGACGTTGTCCGAGGCTGTTGCATGCTGTTGATCCTGCTGCTGGTTTTCATTCCGATGCGTTTGTTCATCTTCTTCAATTTCATCGTAATCTTCAACATCTGACAGCGACCCATTGTTGTATATATACACTTCCATGTCGTCAATCATACGAGATGTCATATACTTTATGATAGGCAGTTCGACAACTTCATTGAAAATTTGGTGCCTTTTGTTGTACTCATGGGTGTACAGAAGCTGCATATATATGTGTAAAAAAATCAAATGATATTAACAATGATGTTTTAGTTAACATTTTAAAGATGTTCATAAAACATACCGTCCGAAATGTAACAGGTCCATTGTACTGTGAGTCTAGTTTTTTCCAACCTTGCCTAGTTCGTTTAAGTGATTCTAAAACAAACGAGCACCAATCCAACTTTGAAATGTCTTCCTCTTTGTTAATGGCAAGCAGAAAAAAATGTTTAATTGTTGTTGACTTTGTAATCTCTACAAATAACGTGTTCCAGTAGGCTAAAAAATTTAACTTGAATAACCTACCGCCATTTGTTTCTTTTCCCATAGCTTGTGCAACCAATGAATGAGTAATTCTGTTGTTTTCGGGCCACTGGTTTTTGAACTCATCAATAGTTGTCTCGACCCCATCAGTAGCAGTATTTTTTTCAACTATCACACCTTTCCGAGGCTTTTTTTTTCAAGTACCGGATTTGGTCCTTTTGGAATACCAAACACATCATATACTGAATCTCTTGTTATTCGTATCTTATGATTTCCGATGTTTATTGTGTTGTATTGCTCGTCATAGTTTCGTAGGAGCCAAAAACCCAGATGTGTGCTTATATAACTAACCTTTATATCGAGAACAGGACCAAATCCCATGCTTTTGACATCCGCTATCTGTGCTTTTGTAAACTGTCTTGTTGTATCCAAGAAAGCAGAAGGACTACACCTAAGACTTAATGCCTTATGATGATATGCATAGTACGGTCTTGGTTCCGCTACTTTAATCGTCGTTTTACTCTTTGTAGGATCCATCTGCCTATCTTGTTTCGACACTTTGATCTTCTTTATGGGCTCCTCAAAATCATCATCATCATCTTCTTTAGTCATAGTATTTGCCCTCTTTTTTGTGTTTTTGGCCTTTTTGGTTTTCAAATCTTGAATTAGTGCTTCAAAATCATCATCATCTTCAACATTTACTTTCTTTGGCCTTTTATTTAACTTTAAATTTTGAGGTTTGTTTGTTATCATCGGCTGAATGGGGGGTTCAAAATCATCATCATAAGCAACCCCTGCATACATATTTCAAATCACAAAAAATCCTGCACGTTACTATTTCAAATCACAACAAGCATGATTATTTTCATAGTTTTTGTTACCAAAATTCTTACAAAAAACATATGACCGAGGCAGGTATAAGCAAAAATCATTCAACACCACCAATTTACATACTAGGCAAGTCAGCAATATCATTTTTGAAAACTGAATGTTAACCAACGGATGAAGATGATGAACATGATTATTAAACTCCCCCAAAATAAAATAACGCATGTTAGCATACATCATTATGAGAATCATTTTCTAAAACCGCATGTTAACAAACAAGGGATGCACATGATGATGATGAAAACCCCCAATATCAAATAACGCATGTTTGTAACAATCAATCTGACTAAACACTTGTTATGAAAAATCAAGATATCAATAAGCATGTTACCAAAATCAATTTCACAAACCGCAAGTTATAAAGTCCTAAACCGAATGATCAGAAATCAAACCCTAAAGTTGGGGATTTTAGGGAAAACCTGGATTGATGTTTGTAGAGTGCACCGGATCGTTGCTTTTTTTGCTCCTACTCTCTCTTTTAGCTACATTTTTGTTCACCATTAAACGATTGTTTAGTATCCGTATGATTGTAATCGTAAAACCAATGATAAAAAAAAAGGATGAACGGATGATTAAATCGAATGGTTTACCTCCTACTACTATAATCGTCATTCCCGTTTTCACTTCAAATCGATATACGTTTTTAACAATTTTCCGTCGAGTCGACGTTTATACTTCAGCGAGATTCTTGAGTTCTATTTTGTATTTTGATTTGAGAAGATGATGTATCCGGGTATTTCGATAGGTTTAATTTACGATTTTAACAGTTTTGTAGGACAATTACGATTTTGCCACCGCTAATCATCATCCATTTAATCATGCACAAATCAGATTGATCAGACGGTCAGCGTAGTCACGTACGTAATGTAGGATTAGTGGTAATGTATGATAACCACCCTCCATATATATACATATAAGAGTGAATTGTAAGTCGTGTCCTTTATCTATATAGCAAATTTTAAACGCTATCCTTTGTCTTTAAATTTGATGAGTTTTGTACTTCATGTTTCAAAATCTTACAAGTTACATCATTTGGCCTTAACCTAGTTAATTTTTAACGTTAAGTTGGGTCATGTGCAAGGCACATGAGGGCAATTTAGTCATTTCACTATTTTATTCTAAATGAGTATTTTAAATAAATAGAGATAAAAATAAAAACGATATATTGGTAAACCCTTAAACCTTTATCTGTTTAAACATTGTCTCCTCTCAATTCTCTTTGCCCTCCTCTCTTTAAACACTAATATTTTCTACAGTGAACCACCACCATCTGAGCTAACCAAACATTTCTTCCTCACTTTTACACTTCAACAACTCTTTTAATCTCCTGAATAGTTTTACCGACCAAACCTTTCTTACTCACTTACCACCCAAATAAAACTTGGAACTTTTTCTTCTCCCAAAAAAAAAAAAAACAAACCTTCAACTATTCTAGATGAAAAACAAATATCCGGTAACCAGTAAAATCAAAACCACATCGTCGTTCATAATCGAGAAATCACCAACCAGATTGTCGGACCCTCCGCCGTACCTTCACCTCTTCAACGCATGTTCTCCACCTCTGTCATACCTTCCACAATTCATTCGTCGTACTTTCCACCATTACTGTCATTTCACTATCTATTAGATGTTGATTGTTCATGATTTTTACCCTAATTTTGTGTAGATGGTAAACATAATTAGGGTTTTTGAAATTTAGGGATTTGTGAAATTAGATGGCTGATGAGATGGTTATGGATCTGGATTTAAACCAAGACCCGCTAGTAGAACTACCACCACCTCATCCGTGAGGAATCAATCGGTTTTGAAGTGTCGATTGAAGGGATGATTATAATTGTTCCCTTGCCACCATATTAGTTGACATGAGTTCAACATTCCGGTTGGTTATCGTCTAGAGAAAGACGACGGAAGCAATTGAAGACGTTGAAAAGGTAAGTAAAATGCATCATGATTTGTTGTTTTGTTTGAATGTATTGTTTTCGATGGTTATTGATTTGGAAAGTATTTTTTTAGGTGTGTGTGTGTGTGTGTGTGTGGTGGGGGGGGGGGGGGGGGGGGGGGGGGCATTGTGGCTTGGGGGTTTTGCCATGATTTTATGTTTGTTGCAAGTTGTGGGGTTTTGCTTTGAATAGTGGATTTTTTTATTGTTCGTTTAGGTTGTTTTTATTTTTTGGTTGAATGTTTCAGGGTTTTGATTTGAACATTTGTATTTTTTTTATTTGTTTGTTTATTATGGGGTTTCTTTGAAGTAAATTTGTATAAAACCAAATTTACAACACTTTGGGGGTTTCACGAAAGCAACCGAAAAAAATAGCTAAACAAGAAAGATAATAGAAACATAAGATGTTTGTTTATGTTATGTGATGCTTTCCTATGAATATGGTGTTTGTTAAAAACTAGTAAGATAACCCGCGCAATGTTGCGGGGTTTCGATCGATATCTATTTTGTTTCAGTATACCAACCGAAAGAAATATGCTCAAAAGAACA
Organism: Helianthus tuberosus; assembly: GCA_030545235.1. Taxonomy (NCBI): domain Eukaryota; kingdom Viridiplantae; phylum Streptophyta; class Magnoliopsida; order Asterales; family Asteraceae; genus Helianthus; species Helianthus tuberosus. Next base: position 94,295,141 of record CM060411.1, read on the forward strand.
TCGACACATGCTTTACATCGACCGAAAACCATAAAAATAAATATAAACTGGACAGTGTGACCAATTGATTTTTAATTAGATGTAAATGAAAATGTAAATTTTATCTTAAATATAGCTTTAATGAAAAGGAACCTAAAACTAAAACACTAAACATAAAGAAAACTAAAAAATAAAAATAATAAAGTCAAGAAAAAAATCAAGAAAGAAACAAAAAAATCAATAGGATATGCTAATTGTAATTTGCGTTTAAACGTAGTCCAACTGAAAATATATATAAAAATAAAGCATGAAAACGAATTATATTTGACACATATTTCTGAAGAAAATTTACGTCGAATCGTAAAACAACTTAAATTAATACCCACGCGTGTATATATAAAAATAAGCACGTAATAAAATAGTTACGGTTTGTTATGGAAATTTTTTAGAAAGTTAAGAGGTTGGAATTGTTAACACTGAAAGTTAAAGGGGTAAAAGTATAAAGAACAATAATAAAGACAAAAGAAGAAAAAGTTAAAAAGCAAAAAAAAAAAAAAAAAAAAGCTAGTGTACATGTACTTTGAAATTGTAGGATATATAATGTTGAATTGTTACAAATAGAGTATTTGGAATCTTGTGAATTACATGTGTAACATTTATGCTTCCTGTCATATATAACTTCCAAAAAGGCAAATGTTGTGGGGAGTCTAAGTGTCAAGACAAGAAGCATAAAAGGTATGTTTGTTACATTTTATATATGTAATTAAGTATGTATGTGTAATAACCCAATTTTTATTTAAATAGTTGTATACAATTTAGCAATTATGTATAATAAACATTTATTGAGGTTATATTATTTTGTATGTAAATTAGATAAATTCGTTTTAAACCTTCTATACAAATATGAAGTAATTATCTTATTATAAGATTAATTGATATATGTTTAGAGTTGGAAATTGTATTCAAGAAACTTATAAAATTTTAGTTAATTTCATGATTGATCATTATTCTTTTTAATTACATTTAAATTTTTAAATGATAAAGGTAAATACAAAAGTTTGATTTCATATTGGATAATGGGATTTTTTCAGGGTTATTAGAGTGGAAGGTATGGAAGAGGCAAGTCCTCCAAGGATGGGCTAGGGGGACGGAGTGGGAGGACCGGCGCCGTGAAGAGAGAGAGAGAGAGGAGAGAGAAAGAAGAGAGAGAGAGAGGCCCGTCCTCCTCCGTCTGTGGGGAGCCGGATACGTCGGAACGGAAGCAGGGGGCGGTGTGGGGGACCGGCGCCGGGCCTCGCCGGGCCTAAGCCGGCCCCCATACCGCTTAGTCTTAGAATTTCGGTATGAAATGGCTGACTTTCATAAAATATTAATAAGATAATATGCTTCATGTTTGCCTATGATTTTTATGTAATCTTCCGTTATCTTTTTAACTGTCACACCCTGACTTTTGCGGAAGCGTGATTATGTGTGACTTGCTTAATATCATTGCATGCAATCATAACAACCACTATATGATAAAACCGAAGATGTTCGTCCATTAAATAAGTTTAAAAACATAACAACATTGTTTTAAAACACAGAATTCAATTTCGAGTACAAACCATGCAACTTGTTTTTAGAGTTCGCAAGGACTCGACAAATGACATTAAATAAAACCAGGTTTTGGAAGACGTTCTCGTCCAGGATAAGACACATTAACCAAACCCTAAAACCATGGATGACATCTTTTATTCTCAAACAACACTTGAAACTTCCGAACACCCGCCAGATCTACATTTAATTCCCTGAAATACATGTAGTTTGAAAACATCAACAAAAGTTGAGCGAGTTCATGTGTTTGTTTGTGTGTATGAATAAACCTTTGTAATCATTGAAAGTATGTATGTAAGTTTGTAAATACCGGTATGAAAGCAACAAGGAAAACATATCATTAATGGTTTGCAAGGCCATTAATATGTGTGACGTGATGCAGGAAGGCTCAAACCTAGCAGACTTTGCTCCGGGCTTCCGGCTATAAGACATAGTCAACCCATGGGCCAAACCCTGGTCCAACATGGGCGGGGCTCGCTACACCCGAATAGATCTATCACTCATGTCCCTCAATCCTACAACGAGAATTAATGGTCTTAAGCGTTATACCCACCACTCACATGATCTAGCAGTACCCTTCCTTAGCTAACCATACCAAATAATAACGTTTGTAAACAGTTCGTAACATGTACTTCACCCCCGAAGTTATAAAACCGAAAACAGTTAAAAGAAAAGGGGGTCATGAACTCACAGTCTTGCGTTTTTCGTAAACACCGAAACTCAAAGCTTCACCTGGGGTACACGACTACCTACAACGTACTAATGTCTATTAGACGAGCGGGTCGTGCCTTGACTTAGTATTAATTTAGTGTCTTCATTATTATTCCAAGTTATATATTATTTGTTAAAATATCAAATATTTTAACTTAAATCATATTTATTAAATTTTGGAATAATAGTTAAAATAATATATCTTAACTTGATACTTCCCAAGTATTTATACATGTATTTTCCTTCCCAAGGATGGGTGTATTCGTATTCTTGTATCCTTATACTTGTATATTTTTGCCATGTATCGGTGTCGTATCCGGGGTGTATTTATACGTACGAGAATACGTATCTTCTTGTAAATGTTAAGTATTCTTTATACTTAATTTTGTATTAACTTTTCCGGAATAATATCCTTAGTAAAAATCCATATATATTTCCAAAATATATATTTTAAGAAATACTACTTAGGAAAATTATTGATAATTTTTCCTTTGGCAAAAATATTTGTATTTTCATATAAGTTCCAAAAATAATATATTTTCAAGTCTAACTTGGAAAATATATATATATGCTTATTTTTCTCCAAAAATATTATATTCCGTTTTTGTTTGAGAAAATATATATTTCTTCCAAAAATAAAATATCTTCTAATATTTGCCAGAAAATACATATTTTTATTCACCCAAAAATAATATATTTTCTTCTTGTCAAAAATAGGATATAACTTTATAATAGTTGTGAAAATCATATTTTCATTCACTTGGTGTCCAAAATATTATTTACCAAAATATACACATGAATAATATATAATAACTCTCCTAAATATTTTTTCAACACCCTAAAATATATTAAAATGTCCCAATATGTCTCAAAATACACCCCGTATACGAAAACGGGCCCCGAATATCTTTAATATTATTAAAATTAAATAAAAACAAGAAAATTGGCGCTATCGCGGGGCGCTTAGCCTTTGGCTACCTCCTACGCGGGCCGCGAGCGATCATCAACGAGGCATCACCCGGTGCTGCCACGTGTCGGACGTGTGGCGAAGCTAGTCGATGACTGGGCCAGGCTAGGGCCTACCCAGCCTACTACGCGGGTCGCGTAGCCCTTGGTCTCATCTTACGCGAGCCGTGAGGAACTCGAATTCAGGCCCTATAAATTGGGAGTTCGGGTCTTCAATTTCCGACGCTCACACACACTTTCTCTCTCGAATTTTCTAATAGTATAAGCTATTCTCGGGCATAATACCCCCTAAATAACGAAGTTCTACCCCGTTGTAAGTATTATAACCCCGGTTACGTATTAGATACGCTGCCCGATTGATCCAGGGTTCTGTAACGGCTGTCGAGGTTCTGCTCGACGTAGTCGTTGGAATGCCGTCTCGGGAAGGGTATTCCTAATGTAAATATTGGGTTATTATACTAACAAATGTACATTTGTGTAATTAATAGATAATCACCAGGAAACCCTTAAAGGAAATCTAAGACAGTAATGTGAGTAATCTCCTTTTTGTAAACTGTTTTTACAAAACCTTAATTATTTTACAATGCGATTAAGCAGTGATTGAGTCTTTGTAATTCTTCAATTACTGCCGGTATGTTGGGGTTTTGTATACAAAATGTGGAACACGTTACCATTGGACAAAGAGTTAGCCAATGTGTAATATGACCCACCAGTCAGGATTGACAATACTGAATAAGTAATTGTGTAGAAATAAACATTGTAATAGCTCTCAATACAGTTAAAGGATAAAACTCTTCTTGATTAAATTGGGATTCACTCACCAGTATTTTCCACTGACAAAATGTTTTTAAACGCGTTTCAGGTAACAAAATGTGAAAGCCAACTAGAAGCCAGCTGGACAGCACTGAAGGCTTAGAAAAAGTGGCTATAAAAGTTACCTAAATAAAAGAAGATGTTTTATTCAATAAAATAGGAATTTTCTCCTATGAAAATGGTTGTAATGAAAACTTGGGTTTTATCCCAATATGTTTAATATTATAAAAGCGTGGTATTTACTCTGATAAAATATTTCCTAACTACTGTCCTGATGTAATTTCCGCTGCCAAAATGATAAACACCGATACCACCAAAACTGGTCTCGCGGCCGCCCGTTCCCGGGACAGATAGGGGACGGTGGTTGCGACAGAAGGTGGTATCAGAGCTAAGCCACTGATTCAGCCACATAATTGTTCTCCTGACACCAAGATATTATTTAAATTGTTAGGAAATTAATTATGGAAATACGTGCATATCTGTATTTTATTGTGACAACTCGGAGTTGCAAGGTTTTTTACGCGTCCGTGTCACCTTTATTAACGTTCTGTCAGATGTTTCAATTATGTGTTTATGTGTTCGTTATGTGAAACTCTTGTGTTTATGTGTTCGTTATGTGAAACTCTTGTGTTTATGTGTTCGTTATGTGAACCTCTTATGTGTTATATGTTCGGTATTGGTATAACTCCATTAATCTAATCGTAGAATGATTCGGCTAGATAACGTAGGATGACTCTGTTAGTGTTGGGCCGCTAATCTTGGGCCGCACATATAGTGGGCTGATTATTGCGAATTCTTGAGCTCACACACACACATCCGAATTCCATCTTAGGCCCATGTGTACACCAAAGTCAAGTTGGGCCTAGTAGAGCCCAAGTAGTGCTTGATATTGGGGCCGGCCATCAATCTTGGTATATATCCACACATATAGTTACGTAACAGGAGAGCACCAACATAATCAACCCTAGACTCCCCTGATCGCATGGTTTCAGTGGCAGACCCCCCCCTGTCGTGATCATCATCATCATCATATTCTCATCAGTTTTTCGGTTAGTATTTCTTTTGATTATTGAACTTGGTTGGTTGTTTTAATGATTGTGTATCTAGGTGAAATCTACATGCAATATAACATGAATATTGTATGATCAGGAACTAGTGACATCAGTAATATTATTTTGATAAGTATACACAAGAATCAAATTGTATATAATGATTTGATAGAGAGGATAACCATGAACAAGGAATTGGCGGCCCATGTGGGTGTTTATAGTCTTGATTTAATCAACCCATGTGCATATCTCATTAATGTTGTCAATATAGTCAAAGGTACTGATAGGGGGTTAATTAATTAATGAGAGGGTGATTGGTGGTGAGTTGGGAATCGATGTGCATGTGGAACAGTTATGGTAATTGTCTTGTATAGAATGATTAGGGTTACTTGTGTGTAATGTAAGCTGTATAGTGATCACATGATGAAGGTTTCGGGTGCTACTAATTGGCTAAATCATAGGGTCATGAGTTTATCAAATTTATTGTTTTTAATTTAGTGAATCACATGACAAAACGGTCACTCACATTTAATAATATAACACCGTTTAATCTAATGATTGTTGTGTTAATATTAAACCTAATGAACCGATTTGAATTAGACATAGATTGAATGAGAATTGTGGGTTGCATGGGTAGGGATATGGATTGGGTAGCAAAACAGGTTTGGGGGCTGTCGAGCAGACTCTCCGAAGTGGGCTGGGCTCCGATAACACAAATCATTGATGCATTAAGAATAGGCCGATTATGTTTGTTTATACTGTTAATTTTGGCATGTTACATGAGTAATTGGGCCTCGCACGTAACTCGGGCTGTATGATTTAATAACATCAATTGGGCCGCACAACACTTGTAACGAACTCGTATAAACCATTGGGCCATACGTGTTTGATAACTGGACCTGAAGTGTGTGCTAGTAGATTATGTATGTATGTGGTATGTTTAAGCAATTACATGTTAAGGGATTGTTCGTTGGCTCTAGATGAATGAATAAACTGTCATGATTTGAATTACATGGGTGCGTTACGTATGCAATAAATGTGTTTGATGTGAACAATGAATACGTGAACAAACTGTACGTGCAATGTGTGGATTATGTGCAACTGAGATTGATTATGGTCGATAATCATGTTAGGACGTCTGTGACCAACTGTTATTCAAATAACTAAGTCTGTAAGGACCTGCGAAAATGTCCCAAAATGACCCGTAAGTGAAAACCCGGAACCTTGAAACCCTAATCCATATCAAAAATCAAGAAAAATCACATTTCTTGTTCCACGCGGGCCGCGTAAAACGTAAGCTTAAGCTTACGCGGGCCGCGTCAACTTAAAGTTTGACCGGATAAGCATTCCAGCCACGCGTCGAACACCTGGCGACCCTACTCGTGACACATATGCCCTACACGTAGACTAGGGGTTCTCGCGGGCCGCGTAAAAGCCTTGTTAAGGCTTACGCGGGCCGCGTAAGACTCAAAATCTGGCTATAAGTAGCCTGTGCATGGGGCTTTCATCTGTGTTCGAAATCTTATTCTAAAAACGTCCCTATTCTGCAGAAAATGAATTCCCGAGTAGTGAAACGCTGCTACGACTATAGGGTACTAACTCGATCGCTGCTACGATATAATGTCCGATCGATTGAAACTATCTGATGGATGTTTAAGTGCTGCCCAAACTCGGGCTATACTTTGTCATTCGTCGTAAATTCGATGGATGTTTAAGTATTGCACTTTGTCATTCATTGTGAGGATTTTGATCTCGTGAGTTATCGTAAATGTTGTATTAAGTTACTGACCTAGTTCGTATGCATTGTTGTTTAATTTAGGTTACAAGACTTATCATTAGGCTAAACTCTGCCCATTTAAACTTGCAATGTGAGTCATTCTCTCTTTATCAACAATGTTTTACAATACTCCATTTATTTCCAAAAGTTAAAATTATAAGGATTAAGTCGTGGTTATCTTAAATCACTGGCAAGTGGGGTATTGTGCACATTACTAATTTCTCACGGTTAGGTTCACCAACCTAACAGTGATAATCATCACTACTTGGATGAAAGGACCCAATAGTGGTATGACCATCGTCACCAGGGTGTGATACGACGCCAGATAAAAATAAGATAGTAGCCATTGTAATCGCTCTTATGCTGTAATTTATAACTAAGGTGTCGTTTTGTTTAACCTGAATGACTCGCCAATATTTCCCTGCTGATAAAATATTTTTAAAACATGTTTCAGACGACCTACTGTGAATCAAGGAAAAGTGCTACGGAGCACTAACAAGCTTGAAGAGGTGGCTCAATAAAATGAAAAAACATGTTTAGTGAAACAGGGAATTTCCTTGTGAAATTTCTCTATTGTAAATTACGGGGTTTATCCCAAATTATGAAATAAAATAATTGGGCAGTTTCAAGTTTTAAAAGATCCTGTTAATCTTCCGCTGTCAACTCAAATAAAAAATACCACGGGTTTTCTGTCCCGCGGCTCCTGGACCGGGTCACACCGGGACGGGGACCGTGACAGAAAAAGGTGGTATCAGAGCCACTGATTTAAGCCAATTAAGTATTTAGAAATACTTAATTTTTCTGATTGCCCTTCTGTGATTTTATTAAAAATTTACTTTACAAAATTTTAACTTAGAATTTTGTGTGTTTCTTGATGTATGCTAACAGCATGAATGAACTATCAGAAGCACTTCAAAATTTTACTATCCATACCACAGATATGGATACCACCGGTACCTTCACTAGCTACCAGGCTGATACTGAAGTACCAATGGTATTTCAAGCACAACCTCAAGAGAAACCTAAGCCGAAAAAGATAAGAAGACTCGTAGGCTAGAGGCGTGTGCGTAGGAAGAAACCAGCGACACAGAAAGTTATAAAGATGGAGGACCCGAAGGATAAAGGCAAAGGATAGAGATCAGAGAAAGTTCAGGGCAAGCCCAGGAAATGCCACCCTGGGAAGAACTAGACCGCCAACTGGCAAATAGCGACCTCATTGGACCTGCCGATGAAAACCTCTTCGATTACCCAGCGGAAGCACAACTTGCAGTTAATCTGGAACCTGCTATCCCTGATCCTATTATCCATCCCCGACCTCTAGGAGAGCTGGAAGAATGGTGGACCACTGACTGGCAATTTCAAAATCTCCTGAATAACCCTAATACCTTTTTCCCTCAGTTTGACCCTGAGCCTGCACCATACCCACCTATGAGCTCTGAAAATTTGGCTGAACTCCGTCACTCTGGCGAGGAGCTGATTGATGCAGGAAACCGAATTAGGGATGTGGGGGAAAGAATCTCATGGAAATACGACGGGAAGGAAAGTCGTTTTTGAAATGCCAGCTGACTGTGGTTGTGTGGTTGTAGGAGCATGTGTTTAATAATAATATAATAAAAAAATATATAATCATATAACATAACTAAAAATAAAATTTTTGTAAAATATTTAGTGTGTACGGATGCATACTACAATATACAAAAATGGAAGTCGCAAAGTCGACAATTTTGGCTATACATGTTGACATGCTTATGTGTGATTGTGTTATTGTGACTAATTATTAAATAATTTTGTGCCAATAATTTATATATTTATATATTGGTAATTATCAGATGGAACACGCCGACAATGAACTAGTTAACGAAGTTAATCAATTCGAACAAAACCATGAAGATCAATTTCTTAATAGGCAAGATATAGAAAATATCGTTGCCCAGGGAATAGCAAATGCTATTCCAGCAATCCTTGCTGTTGCCCGAAATCCAGTTGAACCTCCTCCAAATATTCCCAGCAAACGTACTCACGGTGATAATTTCAGTAATAGTGTAAATGGAGGCGGCAACAATAATAACAACGACAATGATGGGATGCAAGCCCCATTCCTTAAGAAAATGAAAGTTGCAACGCCTGGTTGCACTTACAAGGAATTTCTTGCCTGTAAACCAGTCGAATTTGCAGGCAACGAAGGGGCGACTGCTGCACTGCGTTGGTTAGAGAAAACCGAAGCAGTAATTAAAATAAGTAAATGTGCCGAGGAAGACAAGGTCATGTATGCGTCAAATCTTTTTAAAGAAGGGGCACTCGAATGGTGGAATACAGTTTTACAAGCCAAAGGAAGCGATGTGGCTTATGCCATGAATTGGGAAGAATTTAAAAGTCTGGTGGAAAGAAAATTTTGTCCCGAATATGAAAAGGAACAAATGACAAATAAGTTCCTGAACCACCGGATAGTGGATGTAGACTGTCGAGGATATACTTCGGCGTTTTTCGAGTATGCTAGAGTTGTACCAACCCTGGCTTCGCCAGAACCGGTACTTATTTCTCGCTATATTTGGGGTTTGATTTGTGAAATCCGTGATATCGTTAACGCTGCGAGACCTCGCACAATTGACGATGCAGTAGAATTAGCCAACACTTTGACAGATGGACTGGTTCGTACGCGAGAAGAAAATAGGAAGAAGGATGTAGCTCAAAAGATTACCCAAGGATTTCGTGTGGGTAATAGTAGTAACTTCAAGAAAAAGGGAACCGGGCCATCTCCCACTGCTCCATTTTGCAGTACCTGTAAAAGAAAGCATTTTGGAAGATACAAAGGGTACTGTAACTTCTGCAAGATTCCGGGGCATCAAGAAGAAGATTGCAGAAGGAAGAAGTCAACAATCTGCTTCAACTGCGGAGAAGCTGGACATTTTAGGCCAGACTGCCCGAAATTGGTCAAACCAGCTGATAACAAAGCTAAACCTGCAGAAGGAACTACCAAAAAGAACGCAAGAGCCTTCCAACTAACTACCCAGGAAGCAGAACTAATCCCTGATGTGATAGCTGGTACGTTCCTAGTTCATGACGTCTATGCAAAAGTATTATTTGACTCTGGTGCAAACCAAAGTTTTATAAATACTTCATTCTGCCGAACTCTTAACCTAACTTTAACCAAAATTAGGCACGTTTTTACGGTAGAAACTGCAGATGGTAATTTTGTTCACATAGATAAGGTTTTGCAAGAAGGAAAGATAGAACTCTTAGGCCATAAATTTTCTGCAAACCTATTTCCTATGGATTTAGCTGGGTTTGATGTTGTGTTAGGAATGGATTGGTTGGTACCCAACCATGCTCGAATTCTCTGTGATAAGAATTCTATAGAAATTAATACACCTACAGGAGAAGTAGTAGTAATTACAGGAGATAAGCCACGTAAGCCAATGAAATTCATTTCAGTCATGAAAGTGGCCAGTTATTCAAGAAAACAAGGAATAGTGTATATGATTTCAGTAATCATTAACACTAAAAGTAAGGAACTTAAGGAAATTCCAGTAGTATCAGAATACTCGGATGTATTCCTAGAAGAACTACCTGGATTACCACCTGATAGGGAAGTAGAATTTAGAATTCATCTAATTCCTGGAACTACACCGATAGCTAAGGCACCCTATCGGTTAGCACCCACCGAAATGTTAGAATTAAAAAAGCAATTAGATGAATTATTAAGCAAAGGATTCATACAACCTAGTTCATCCCCCTGGGGAGCACCAGTGTTGTTTGTGAAAAAAAAGATGGTTCGATGCGAGTGTGTATCGAATATAGGGAATTGAATAAGGTTACAATTAAGAATCGATACCCATTACCTAGGATTGACGATCTTTTCGATCAACTTCAAGGAGCTAGATACTTTTCTAAGATAGATTTACGCTCCGGATACCATCAGTTGAAAGTACAAGAAGAAGACATACCTAAAACCGCTTTCAGAACTAGGTATGGTCATTACGAGTTTACAGTCATGCCCTTTGGGTTAACAATTGCTCCTGCAACATTTATGGACATGATGAATAGAATCTGTAAACTGTATTTGGATAAATTTGTAACTGTTTTCATCGACGATATACTTATTTATTCCAAAAGCCAGGAGGAACATTGTGAGCACTTGCATGTACTCTTAACTTTGTTAAGAAAAGAGAAGCTTTACGCCAAATTCTCGAAATGTGAATTTTGGCTACAAGAGGTACAATTTTTAGGACACATGGTGAATCACGAAAGTATTCACGTAGATCCCTCCAAAATAGAAGCGATCACCAAATGGAAGGTCCCGCAATCAGCTATGGAAATTAGAAGTTTTCTAGGGTTAGCCGGATACTATAGACGGTTTATTAAGGATTTTTCCAAAATAGATGTACCATTAAGTAAGCTAACCTGTAAAGCAGTAAAGTTTGAATGGGGAGCTAGACAAGATGAGGCTTTTAAGATTTTAAAGCAAAGGTTAACAAACGCCCCAATTCTTGCCTTACCAGAAGGAACAGAAGATTTTGAAGTATATTGTGATGCTTCTAAGCTAGGATTAGGATGTGTGCTGATGCAACGCAAGAAGGTAATTACGTACGCCTCAAGGCAATTGAAGAAGCATGAAGAAAATTATACGACTCATGACTTAGAGTTAGGAGCCATAATTTTTGCCCTTAAGATTTGGAGGCACTATCTGTATGGAAGTAAGTTTACTGTTTATACAGATCATAAGAGTTTAAGATACATATCTGGGCAAAAAGAATTAAACATGAGGCAAAGAAGATGGATGGAAATTCTAAGTGACTAGGACTGTGATATTCAATATCACGAAGGAAAAGAAAATGTAGTTGCAGATGCCTTAAGTCGTAAGTATCATGAGAAGCAATGATGAGTTCGTGCTCTTAGATTAAGTTTACAATTAGACTTAATGGAACAACTGAAGAATGTCCAAGAAACAGCAATCAAGGATGATGCTGAAGGAATTAAAGGACGAATAAAGGAATTAGAGCAAGGAAGTGATGGAATTTGGAGATTCCATAAGAAAAGAATTTGGGTACCTAAGCAGGGAAACTTAAGAAATAAAATTTTAGAGGAAGCCCATAAATCTAGGTATACCATGCATCCTGGTAATAATAAGATGTACCAAGATTTAAGAAACAATTTCTGGTGGATCGGTATGAAAAAGGACATAGCTAGATATGTTTCTAAGTGCCTAACTTGTTCACAATTTAAGGCAGAACACCAGAAACCCTCAGGTTTGCTACAACAATTAGAAATGCCTGTATGGAAATGGGAACTCATAACCATGGACTTTGTTACTAAGTTACCCAAAACCAGAAAAGGTAATGATGCGATTTGGGTAATTGTGGATCGATTAACCAAAACAGCTCATTTCTTGCCCATAAAAGAAACCTTTGGCATGGAAATGTTAGCAAAGTTGTACGTAGACGAAGTAGTATCCTTACATGGAGTCCCACTCTCCATTGTATCGGATAGGGATAGTCGTTTCACTTCACATTTCGGGACAAGTTTCCAAGAAGCAATGGGAACCCGACTAAATTTATGTACTGCATATCATCCTCAGACAGATGGACAGAGTGAAAGGATAATTCAAACCCTGGAAGACATTCTCAAGGCATGTGGTATAGATTTTGGTGGAAACTGGGATAACCACCTACCTTTAATTGAATTCTCCTATAACAATAGTTATCATTCAAGTATCGAAGCTGCCCCGTTCGAAGCACTATACGGACGTAAGTGTAGAACTCCAGTCTGTTGGGCAGAAATAGGAGAAAGTCAATTATCAGGTCCCGAGATTGTGCAAGAAACCACCGACAAGATCACTCAAATCAAGGAAAGACTAAAGACGGCTCGAGATCTCCAGAAGAGTTATGCAGATAATCGACGCAAGCCATTAGAATTCCAAGTTGGAGACAAAGTACAATTGAAAGTTTCTCCTTGGAAAGGAGTAGTCCGGTTCGGTAAGAAAGGAAAACTAAGTCCAAGATACGTAGGACCATTCCCAGTAATCCAGAAAATAGGACCAGTCGCCTATCGCTTACAAATACCAGAGGAGCTAGCAGGAATACATGATGTATTTCATGTATCTAACCTCAAGAAATGTCTATCGGATGAATCACTAGTAGTCCCTCTTCAAGACATAGAGGTAAATGAAAAGTTAAAGTTCATTGAAAGACCGCTTCAAATAGAAGACAAGAAGATTAAATTTCTAAAACACAAAAGATTGGTACTTGTTAAAGTCAAGTGGGATTCAAAAAGAGGACCAGAATACACCTGGGAGCTGGAATCCAAAATGAAGCGAAAATATCCTCACTTATTTCAGTAAATCTCGAGGACGAGATTTTAAATAAGGTGGGGAGGATGTAAGGACCTACAAAAATGTCCCAAAATGACCCGTAAGTGAAAACCCGGAAGCTTGAAACCCTAATCCATATCAAAAATCAAGAAAAATCACATTTCTGGCCGCGTAAAACGTAAGCTTATTCTTACGCGGGCCGCGTCAACTTAAAATTTGACCGGATAAGCATTCTAGCCACGCGTCGAACACCTGGCAACCCTACTCGTGACACATATGCCCTACACATAGACTAGGGGTTCTCGTGGGCCGCGTAAAAGCCTTGTTAAGGCTTACGCGGGCCGCGTAAGACTCGAAATCTGGCTATAAGTAGCCTGTGCATGGGGCTTTCATCTGTGCTCGAAATCTTATTCTAAAAACGTCCCTATTCTGCAGAAAACGAATTCCCGAGCAGTGAAACGCTGCTACGACTATAGGGTACTAACTCGATCACTGCTACGATATAATGTCCGATCGATTGAAACTATCCGATGGATGTTTAAGTGCTGCCCAAACTCGGGCTATACTTTGTCATTCGTCGTAAATTTGATGGATGTTTAAGTATTGCACTTTGTCATTCATTGTGAGGATTTTGATCTCGTGAGTTATCGTAAATGTTGTATTAAGTTACTGACCTAGTTCGTATGCATTGCTATTTAATTTAGGTTACAAGGCTTATCATTAGGCGAAACTCTGCCCATTTAAACTTGCAATGTGAGTCATTCTCTTTTTATCAACAATGTTTTACAATACTCCATTTATTTCCAAAAGTTATAATTACAGGGATTAAGTCGCCGTTATCTTAAATCACTGGCAAGTGTGGTATTGTGCACATTACTAATTTCTCAAGATTAGGTTCACCAACCTAACAGTGATAATCATCACTACTTGGGTGAAAGGACCCAATAGTGGTATGACCATCGTCACCAGGGTGTGACACGGCGCCAGATAAAAATAAGATAGTAGCCATTGTAATCGCTCTTATGCTGTAATTTATAGCTAAGGTGTCGTTTTGTTTAACCTGAATAACTCGCCAGTATTTCCCCGCTGATAAAATATTTTTAAAACATGTTTCAGGCGACCTACTATGAATCAAGGAAAAGTGCTACGGAGCACTAACAAGCTTGAAGAGGTGGCTCAATAAAATGAATAAACATGTTTAGTGAAACACGGAATTTCCTTGTGAAATTTCTCTATTGTAAATTACGGGGTTTATCCCAAATTATGAAATAAAATAATTGGGCAGTTTCAAGTTTTAAAAGATCCTGTTAATCTTCCGTAGTCAACTCAAATAATAAATACCACGGGTTTTCTGTCCCGCAGCTCCTGGACCGGGTCACACCGGGACGGGGGCCGTGACAAAGTCTTACCGAGCAAATCAAAGGTGAGTTCATCTCTTGAGCATGCGTCCCGGTGGTTGGGACAGTCAGTGGGTATCCCGGGGAGGGATAATTCTTTTGGGTAAAAACGGGAATGTTGGATAATATACTCTTCTTATCACCTTTAAAGTCCCTCCGTGTTGTTTGGTTACCTGGGAGGTAACATGGTATTAGTTAGTAGCGCTACTTAGGTTTGGCAACCTTACCCCGTACCTGGGAGGACGGGTGTTGAACTAATGACCTAGTCATGACCAATGCTTTGATAGGAGCACTGGAGAAAGGGCAAAATAATCAGAAGCCGTCTTGTATTAAGGGTATTATCAACATTACTTTCGGAATTAAATTAAATGGATTAACTAAACACTTGGTAACCAACGTTTTTGGTAAAACTATGAACTCACCAGCGTTGTCTGATACACTTGTTGCATGATCGTAGGTCGTTAGGTATCTTGGATTTGGGAACTTGCTGTTTGGAGTAGCAGGAGTGGTCATGGGTCGTACTGGATGGATTCATGTGATCGAATTATGGATAGCTTACATTGGTTTTAAAACGATTTAACTTTGGTTTACTATTTGCTTCCGCTGAACATGTTGGGTTTTAATTAAACTTATTGTTGAAACTTTGATTTAATAAGTTATGATTTCATTTGGAAACTTGTATGGGTTCAATGTAATTAGTGGCTCGTTATTCGTATGTCACACGCCTAGCAGGGACATTCCCTAGGTGGTATTTTGGGGGTGTGACATTTATTGTTGTGTGTTATTTGACTATTTGTTAGTTTACAGTATGAGTGATCAAGGACCCTCAAACGCTTATCGTCAGTTGTCCGGCTCACCTAGAAGCGAAGGCACCTCTTCACAGCCTGCCCTCTGAGGGTATTCAGCTGACAATGAAGAAGGGATATTCATGTTTAAGGCTCAGTCTGAAGAGCCATTCCCTTAGAAAAAGAGAGGATGGTTCAGTAGGGGAGCACACGAGCGTAGGAAGAGAATGAAAAAGTTGCATCAGCAGCGAGTCCTAGCAGCCGCTAAGCGAGAGACAAATGCCCATACACAGGATATGCTTAATAGAAGCTTAGGCAATTTTCATATCCTAGCAACCACAGCTGCCGACCCAAATCTGGAGCAACACATAGCCCCACAACCATTACCTTTGTTTCCCACGCAGCCGATGGAGATAGAAAACAACCCAGAAAACCAAGTCCAAATGCATGATTTCAACCCAGAGGAGATACCTAGGATACCAGCCCCTAATCCCTTCGACCCAGACTACGACCCGTGGTTCGATGATCATAGGGATTATGTGCAACGCTACCACCTAACAGACGAACCCATGCCAAACCTAGTAGCCTACCCAGGTCTGGACCCTCTAGATCCCTACTATGATAACGATGAATACATTAGGGAGATCTTAGAGAATCCGTACCCCCAGGAAGAACCTATGCCCCAGTACCCCGACTTAGTACCAGCACCTGCACCCCCAATGAGTGCAGAAAATGTGCAAGAGCTCCGAACTTTGGGAGAAGAAATTTTAGAAAATAGCGAGAGGATGAGACATGTTGGAGAACGACTCGTCTGGAAGTACGACGAGCGTAATATGGAGTTCTGGATGAACCCATATCAGTGAAGGTGATGGAGGAGATAGTAATAATAATATATATAATATATGTGAAAAAAAAATATATATGCGTAATAATAATAATATATGTTGTAGTATAGACCACCTCGTGGTTAGTGATGCATAGTAATATTGTAATTTTAATTCCAGTTTTAGTGTGTATTAGACGCATACTATATAAGAAAAAGTAAGTCGCAATGCTCGACGTTTTTGAACAATATGTGTGTGTGACAACTGGCACCAAACCGGTAATTTCCGTACACTTTAATTATTATTTAATGACTGCAATTATGTGCTTAAATGTCAACATTGTCTGATTACATACTATACAAGTGAATTCATGCACGTTTTATACTACAAAATATTGCTTTATGCATTAATGAATAGCGTTGCGTCAGAAATACTAGTAAACTCACCGGTAAGACACATTATGTCGACAAGTCTGCAGAAAACAGTCAAACAATAAAATTGGAGCCTAGATGTAGGTTCAACGTCAAGAATACATTAAAACCCAAGAGTGCATACAAGGGTTAACATATAGACATTCCGGAAGCTAAAATACGCACTAAAAAGCACCCGAAACGCACTTTAAGTGCAGGATTATATTAAATTCAGCTATAATCAGCCATAATTCAGCATTTTAACCTTGATATATCATGCAGAATTTATGTTTTATTATCCAGAATACTTCCCTAAGTGTCGGGAATTAAAAGCGTCACAAAAGGGTTACAAAAGGACACTAAACGGTGCATTTTAGCACTTTAACGAACCGGTATTTAACCGAACAACCGGACATTACCCGGAACATAAAAATATTACTAGAAGCATTATTTTAATATTCATGAGCTAGTTATGATTCCCGAGCACACTAACATATTACATAAAGCATGATACACATAAATACAAGACTTTTACATTTAACTTCCACTAGTAACCTACCTTATCATTCTAAATTACAATTTACCCCCCCCCCCCATATGCAAGTAACCGGCCCATATAGTGGCCCCACCAAGATCTTTGATAATCTTCCTATATCTCCATAATATATTACTTGGATTGTGTAAGATTTATTTAGATTATGAAGATCTTATGAAGATATGGCATATATATAAGAACATCATCTCATCTTCTTCACATTAACACCCTACACAACTCTCCTCTCTCCCTCACATAAGCTACGGCCAAATAAGCCCCTCCACACCACCATTATTTTCGATCTCCTTCATCATTTCCAAGTGTGATACAAGGTGCTAGAAGGTCACAACGAAGCTCGGTGCTCACGGAACTTGAAGAACCTCTTTCGTGTGCTTTTATCCACTCAATCTTCATCATCATTCTTCCCTAGCTTTAAGCTAGTTGTAATATTCTTGAACACCCTTGTTACTTCATATTTTTTTGTAGTGGATAAAAGATATATTATGTTGAAATAACTAGAACACTAAAAGACTTGAACTTGAATCTTGAAACATAAAGCTTGCATATGATGATATCTTGATGAAATGATGTTGTTTAGTAGATGTATAATGTTTGCTAGTTGATTACTAGAAATATTGATGTTGATCAATACATGAAGCTTGTTAGATTGTGATTAAACACATGAACTAACAAGTTAGAGGATGATTATGTGTTTACACAAGAATATCATCCTCATGTATAAACATGAACTTGATGAATAAATGATTTCTTGAAAAATAATAAACAAAGTAAGCTAGTAAACTTATAAATCCAAGATTTATGAATGATTTTCCAAGAAAACCAAGTTCAAAAATAGGATTTTTGAAAGGTCATGGTTTTACTAAACATACATTATTTTTGGTGATGAAATAAGTGTAAAAACACTAGAGAAACAAGAATATGTTATAAATAGATATTTTCGTGAAATATGATTACAAGGTGTAAATGACTAAATCCTTCAAGAATGAGACTTACAAACAAACAATCATGTTTTTAAGGGTAACTAAACCTACTAAATAACATGGTAAGTTACTACAAGTTTTTACAAAACTTCAAGTTCATGATGTCATGGTTGTAAAAATCACGACTAGGTGCCGATTAATCCCTGATTAATCCCCGATTAGTCACTGATTGATCAAATTAGTCCCGATTAATCCCCATAAATTCCAATTAATCCCCGATTAATTGCTAGTCCCCACCCCGCCGCCCGACTAGCGACTAGCGATTACTACAACACTGCATGATGTAGTGTGATTTACTTGATTTTGGCACTTGATAAGTGTGGAATAAGTTGTTGATGTTCGACAATGAATTAAAAGAAAATAAACACATGTTTTGAAAACATGGGAAACCTCCATTTTTAGGGGAAACTCTGTCAAAATTTCTATAAATTTTGACACTTAGAAAAATATAAGTTTTGAGAAACTTATTCCCTAAAAATGTATCCAAAAACATTTACCAAGGTTTCCCTAATTTTTGTGTTAAGAAATGATGATTTCTTCAAGATTAAAATTGATATTAAGTATTTATATCTTTGATAAAAAAATATATATATTTATTGATCACCAAATTTTGTGCTAAGTGCATGTAGTATGTATTACATGTAATAGTGTATTAAGACTTGAAAATACACTAAATACTCATAAGGAGTGAAGATACAAAAAGCACATACAACATGCTTAGACAAATAGAAGAAACATATATTTATAAAAATATGTTACTTGATAGCATAAATAACTTGGACAAGTTATGAACATTTGGACAGAATACATAATTCGGGTGAAAAATACAAGATACTTATATTTATTTTTGAGAAAATAATATAAGTAAGACACATAGTTAAAAATATAAATTATTTTTAACACAAGAACACATATACAAAAGATAGTGACTTGTACTTGTGCGATACAAGTGTAGTGACTAACGATAATAAAACACGTTTAGGTCACGACGCTAGATAAGGAAATCCGGTGAAGTTTACGACGCAGGAACGCAAAGTTGTGAGTTCATGCTCCCCCTTTTCATTTTAACTGTTTTCAGTTTTATAACTTCGGGGGTGAAATACATGTTACAAATGTTACAATGTTTACAAATGGTATGATGGAGTACAAAAACATTCAAGTGAAACATTCTAGATCATGTCCCGAATAGGGTACCATAAGCACCATTAATCAACGTATACATTCAGACTGCGGAACAAAAGGTAAGATCTAATGGGTTTCAGGCAACCCCACTCTTGGCCTACTTCTACCAATGAGTGCTTCTGTGTCTCAGTCAAAGTCAACAAAAATGCCTAGGTTTGGTGGCTTCCTATGTCGTGACACATGTTAGTGGCCTTGCTAACCACTAGCGATCTCAAACATTCATAGTATTCAGTTACAGATACATTCTACATGATACATTCAAACATTCATAGTACTCAGTTATAGATACGTTTTACAAGTTACATTCAAACATTCATACATTCTACAAGTTACATACCATGTTTTCATTCAAGTATTTAAACATTCAATACAATCACTGCATGAATTCACACCAACATTATGTTGACGTTTTTTTTTTCCAAAACTCACATGTATTTCAGGTAACTAAAAGTGGATGTGCACGCGGTCTTACTCTTGCTCGTGGATGATGTTTATGTTTATCTTTAAATAAAGATGTAAACTTTTCAAACAATGTCTTATGCAGTCTTATGATGTAAACACCCAAACTATGTCTTCGGTTATGTAATGTTAATGGTGTTTGAAGTTATTTTTATGAGCATGTAGTATGTTTACCAATCGTATGCAATGAAAACCTTTCATGATCACACCTCGTGCTTCCGCCGCAGAAAGGGGTGTGACAGATTGGTATGAGAGCTGCGATTGTAGTGAACCAGGATTCCTTCTCGAGTCTAGACTACAATATCTAGGATCCTTTCACGAAAACAATTTTTCAAAAAGTTTTCATTGCATAAAACTTACCGCGACATCCACTACCTGAAACTGTTTACAAGGGTCAAGAAAAGACACTACGAGACTTAGGGTGCACTGGAGTAGCACTTATCTGTGATTAAGAATTACTTACAATTATGTGTGATACTTGATATATACATATACTAGAAGTAGAATGTCACAAGTATACGTGACTTTACCTGAAAGCAATGGCCTATCTGAAGGAAGTGATACGAGGATGAAACGAACTGTGCGGACTGTGCAAGGAGTTACGTAATTATGGATGCATACATAATTATGGAATTCAGTGCACAGAAACCACAGGAAGTCTTGTCACGTATAGATTCCCTCAGTACAAGAAGAGGTCAAACGTGAACACCTTTCCCCCAGCCTACTAAGTACTCTGCTGGAATAGTAATTGTTTGATGTCACTTATGTGGGTATATGCTTGTGTATATATACTACTACTGTCTCGTATGACGATATCAAACAAATATCTAACCCTGCTGTGTTGTGTTCTGATAGACCATGGCACCCAGGAAAGTAGTGAATACTCGCAATGATGATCAACCCCCTCCTCCTCTCCTACCGAGGACTGCTGAAGAACTGAACGCCCTACTGGAAGAAAGGATCTCCGCAGCTATCGCCAGTACGAGGCGAACCGTACTCAAGACAGTGGAGGACCAAGCAATGCGAGACATAATGGGAATGGAGATTCATCTGGAGGAAACGCAGCTCAGGGCTGTACCTTCAAGCAGTTTCTCGACTGCAAACCACTGAACTACGATGACACTGGAGGTGCAGTGGCATTTGTACGCTGGACGGAGAAGACTGAAGCCACTATCCGTATGAGCAAGTGTACCGCGGATCAGTAAGTCACTTTTGCTACTGGGTTGTTTGTTGATGAAGCTCTGACTTGGTGGAACTTGCAAGTCCAAACCATGGGCGATGATGCCGCTTATGGCCTGACTTGGGATGAACTAAAGGAACGTATGAGAGAAAAGTATTGCTCACGTGCTGAACTCCAAAGGTTGGAGACTGAGTTCTGGCATCTAACCATGGAAGGTGCTGATATCACTGGTTACACTCGAAGGTTCCATGATTTGTCTAGGGTGATCCCTTACATGGTGACACCTGAATTTAAGCGCGTTGAACGTTACATTTGGGGATTGGCCTCAGAATTTCGTGGCATGGTAACTTCGGCCAAACCTCAAACAATCACTGAGGCTGTAACCCTGGCTGTCAGCCTTACTGAAGATTGTGTTCGTATGAAGAAGTTATCACTGAACCCAACTGAAAAGACCGAGACGCATGCTGAGTCGTCTGGTGACAAGAAGAGGAAACATTCAAATCTGAACCAAGCAACCCGCAGTAATAACAAGGGTTCGAACTACAAGAAGCGTGATACTAACCCACCTAAAGAAACGAGAACCTTCGCAGCTGCAAATGATACTGGAGCTAAGAAATATCAGGGCACTCTGCCCAAGTGTAACCACTGTGACTTTCACCACGTGGGAAATTGTCGCATTGGGAAATGCGAGAACTGCTGAAGGTCAGGCCACCGTACCGAGGATTGTTGGGGAAAAGGTATTGGAAGCCGCAATGGTAATGGTAATAGAAACAATGGTGGAAATGGAAATGGTAACCGGAATGGTAAAAAAGCTGGGCAGAACCAAGGATGCTTCAGTTGTGGAAGCAACGATCATTTCATGAAAGACTGCCCAAAGGGGAACAATGCTCAGGCTCGAGCATTTGTGATTGGAGCAAGGATCGCACGCGAGGACCCTAATGTGGTCACCGGTACGTTTCTCATTAACAATCACTTTGCATCCATATTATTGGACACTGGTGCCGACTATAGCTTCATGTCTGTGGAATTTAAACGTATGCTTGGAATAGAATCTAGTAGATTAGATATTCCTTACTCCATAGAGCTAGCCAATGGTAAACTTGTTGAATCGGGCGAAGTTGTTAGAGGCTGCACACTAGAACTTGGTGAACGGAGAATTAATATCGACCTCTTACCTATTCACTTGGGTAGCTTCGATGTAGTGGTCGGAATGGACTGGTTGTCCAAGAACAAAGCTGAAGTTATTTGTCACGAGAAAATCATTCACATCCCTTTGGCGAGTGATGAAACTCTCATCGTACATGGAGAAAAACGAGACGCGCCACTGTGAATCATCAGTTGTATGAAGGCACATAAGTGCTTAAGGAAAGGATGTGTTGCCTTCCTAGCACACGTTGTAGATAAGAAGGCTGTGGAGCCAAAACTCGAAGATATTCCTGTGGCGAAGGAATTCCCTGATGTTTTTCCCGAAGATCTGCCAGGGCTACCTCCTCAACGACAAGTCGTATTTCATATAGACTTGGTTCCAGGAGCCGCTCCTGTAGCCAAGGCACCCTATTGGCTTGCACCATCCGAGATGCAAAAATTATCCACACAACTCCAGGAGTTGTTGGATAAATGATTCATCAGGCCAAGCTTCTCGCCCTGGGGAGCTCCAGTATTGTTCGTGAAGAAGAAGGATGGAACACTGCGGATGTGTATCGATTACAGAGAACTGAACAAGCTCATAATCAAGAATCGGTACCCACTACCAAGGATTGATGACTTATTTGATCAGTAGCAAGGATCAAGCTACTATTCCAAGATCGACCTTCGATCTGGATACCATCAGTTAAGGATTCAAGAGGAAAGCGTGCCAAAGAATGCATTTCGAACGCGTTATGGGCATTACGAGTTCCTTGTGATGCCATTCGGACTGACGAACGCGCCAGCGGTATTTATGGATCTGATGAACCGCGTATGCAAACCATATCTCGATAAATTCATGATTGTATTTATCGACGATATCCTGATTTACTCATGAACGAGAGAAGAACACGAGCAACATCTCAGAACTATTCTGGAACTACTGAAGAAAGAGAAGCTTTATGCAAAGTTCTCAAAGTGCGAATTCTGGATTCGCGAAGTACAGTTCTTTGGTCATGTTGTGAACGAGAAGGGCATTCATGTAGACCCATCCAAGATTGAAGCAATAAAGAATTGGGAAGCCCCCAAAACCCCAACTGAAGTCCGACAATTTTTGGGCTTAGCGGGCTATTACCGACGGTTTATTGAGAATTTCTCAAAGATAGCTCAACCGCTAACTACCATTACGCAGAAAGACAAGAAGTACGACTGGGGTGACAAGCAGGATGAAGCCTTCCAGCTACTTAAAAATAAGCTATGCGATGCACCAATACTATCCCTACCCGAAGGCACTGAAGACTTCATGGTATACTGCGACGCTTCGCGTCAAGGTTTGGGCTGTGTGCTTATGCAGCGCCAAAAAGTCATCGCTTACGCTTCAAGACAATTGAAGGTACATGAAAGGAATTATACCACTCACGACCTGGAGCTGGTGGCAGTGGTATTCGCCTTGAAGATCTAGCGACATTATTTATATGGATGTACAATCTTCACAGATCACAAAAGCCTACAACACATATTTGATCAGAAGGAACTAAACATGCGTCAGCGACGATGGGTCGAGCTGCTAAACGATTATGACTATGAGATCAAGTACCATCCTGGAAAGGCAAACGTTGTAGCAGACGCATTAAGTCGAAAAGAAAGGGTTAAGACCCTAAGGGTTCGAGCATTGGAAATGACTATTCGAACAAACCTCTCTACACGTATTCGTGACGCACAACAAGAAGCTCTCAAGGAAGAAAACCGTAAAGCTGAATACCTTCGGGGTATGTTGAAATATATGGTGCCAAATGAAAAGGGAACCTTATACTTTAAGAAGCGTGTTTGGGTTCCGCTCTATGGCGGTATTCGAGAAGTTATCCTTGATGAAGCACACAAATCGAGATACTCGATCCATCCAGGATCAGACAAAATGTATCAAGACTTGAAAGACTACTATTGGTGGCCGAGACTTAAAAGCGACGTTGCTATCTATGTTGGAAAATGCCTAACCTGTGCTAAGGTTAAGGCTGAATATCAGAAACCATCTGGGCTACTACAACAACCAGAGATACCCATGTGGAAGTGGGAGAAAATCTCAATGGACTTCATAACGAAATTACCCAGGACCCCTAGAGGGCACGATATGATATGGGTGATAGTCGATCGGTTAACAAAGTCTGCGCATTTCCTACCAATCCAAGAGAAAGACAGCACTGGAAAGCTTGCTGAGATATACTTAAAAGAAATCGTGGCACGTCATGGAGTGCCTATCTAAATTATTTCAGACAGAGATGGACGCTTTGTCTCAAGAATCTGGCAATCCTTTCAGGAAGCCTTTGGATCTCAGCTAGATCTAAGCACGGCCTTCCATCCACAAACAGACGGCCAGAGCGAACGGACTATACAAACGCTGGAAGATATGCTTCGCGCATGTGTTATGGACCTAGGCGGCAGCTGGGATACTCATCTACCTTTAGTCGAGTTTTCCTACAATAACAGTTATCATACGAGCATAAAAACCGCACCGTTCGAAGCTCTGTATGGCCGCAAGTGCCGCTCGCCTTTATGTTGGGCAGACGCTGGAGACAAATGCATGGTTGGTCCTGAACTTGTGCAAGAGACAACCGACAAGATCATTCAGATCTGAGAGCGCATTAAGGCGGCTCGAGATCGACAAAAGAGATAGGCGAATCGTAGACGAAAACCAGTAGAATTCGAGGTGGGAGACAAAGTTTTGTTAAAGGTCTCACCTTGGAAGGGCGTAGTAAGATTCGGAAAACATGGGAAGCTGAATCCCCGATACATCGGACCATTCAAGATTTTGGAAAGAATTGGTACCGTGGCATACAAGTTGGAGTTACCGGAAGAAATTAATGGAGTACACGATACGTTCCATGTATCCAACCTCAAGAAGAGTCCAACACAAGAAAACGTGATCATCCCTGCGGATGAAGTACATATTGATGACGCCCTCCGATTTATAGAACAACCCGTTGAGGTTACCGACTGGAAAGTCAACAAGACCAGGAGGAGCAGTGTGAAACTTGTCAAAGTACGTTGGAACTCTAAGCACGGTCCCGAGTACACGTGGGAACTTGAAGACCAGTTCAAAGAAAAGTACCCCCACCTGTTCAAGATAGCTCCTGCGAGAGATAGATCAGCCTGAATTTCGGGACAAAATTCTTTTAACGGGGGGAGACTGTGACAACTGGCACCAAACCGGTAATTTCCGTACATTTTAATTATTATTTAATGACTGCAATTATGTGCTTAAATGTCAACATTGTCTGATTACATACTATACAAGTGAATTCATGCACGTTTTATACTACAAAATATTGCTTTATGCATTAATGAATAGCGTTGCGTCAGAAATACTAGTAAACTCACCGGTAAGACACATTATGTCGACAAGTCTGCAGAAAACAGTCAAACAATAAAATTGGAGCCTAGATGTAGGTTCAACGTCAAGAATACATTAAAACCCAAGAGTGCATACAAGGGTTAACATATAGACATTCCGGAAGCTAAAATACGCACTAAAAAGCACCCGAAACGCACTTTAAGTGCAGGATTATATTAAATTCAGCTATAATCAGCCATAATTCAGCATTTTAACCTTGATATATCATGCAGAATTTATGTTTTATTATCCAGAATACTTCCCTAAGTGTCGGGAATTAAAAGCGTCACAAAAGGGTTACAAAAGGACACTAAACGGTGCATTTTAGCACTTTAACGAACCGGTATTTAACCAAACAACCGGACATTACCCGGAACATAAAAATATTACTAGAAGCATTATTTTAATATTCCTGAGCTAGTTATGATTCCCGAGCACACTAACATATTACATAAAGCATGATACACATAAATACAAGACTTTTACATTTAACTTCCACTAGTAACCTACCTTATCATTCTAAATTACAATTTATCCCCCCCCCCATATGCAAGTAATCGGCCAATATAGTGGCCCCACCAAGATCTTTGATAATCTTCCTATATCTCCGTAATATATTACTTGGATTGTGTAAGATTTATTTAGATTGTGAAGATCTTATGAAGATATGGCATATATATAAGAACATCATCTCATCTTCTTCACATTAACACCATACACAACTCTCCTCTCTCCCTCACATAAGCTACGGCCAAACAAGCCCCTCCACACCACCATTATTTTCGATCTCCTTCATCATTTCCAAGTGTGATACAAGGTGCTAGAAGGTCACCAACGAAGCTCGGTGCTCACGGAACTTGAAGAACCTCTTCCGTGTGCTTTTATCCACTCAATCTTCATCATCATTCTTCCCTAGCTTTAAGCTAGTTGTAAGATTCTTGAACACCCTTGTTACTTCATATTTTTTTGTAGTGGATAAAAGATATATTATGTTGAAATAACTAGAACACTAAAAGACTTGAACTTGAATCTTGAAACATAAAGCTTGCATTTGATGATATCTTGATGAAATGATGTTGTTTAGTAGATGTATAATGTTTGCTTGTTGATTACTAGAAATATTGATGTTGATCAATACATGAAGCTTGTTAGATTGTGATTAAACACATGAACTAACAAGTTAGAGGATGATTATGTGTTTACACAAGAATATCATCCTCATGTATAAACATGAACTTGATGAATAAATGATTTCTTGAAAAATAATAAACGAAGTAAGCTAGTAAACTTATAAATCCAAGATTTATGAATGATTTTCCAAGAAAACCAAGTTCAAAAATATGATTTTTGAAAGGTCATGGTTTTACTAATCTTACATTATTTTTGGTAATGAAATAAGTGTAAAAACACTAGAGAAACAAGAAGATGTTATAAATAAATATTTTCGTGAAATATGATTACAAGTTGTAAATGACTAAATCCTTCAAGAATGAGACTTACAAACAAACAATCATGTTTTTAAGGGTAACTAAACCTACTAAATAACATGGTAAGTTACTACAAGTTTTTACAAAACTTCAAGTTCATGATTTAGTGTGATTTACTTGATTTTGACACTTGATAAGTGTGGAATAAGTTGTTGATGTTCGACGATGAATTAAAAGAAAATAAACACATGTTTTGAAAACATGGGAAGCCTCCATTTTTAGGGGAAACTCTATCAAAATTTCTATAAATTTTGACACTTAGAAAAATATAAGTTTTGAGAAACTTATTCCCTAAAAATGTATCCAAAAACATTTACCAAGGTTTCCCTAATTTTTGTGTTAAGAAATGATGATTTCTTCAAGATTAAAATTGATATTAAGTATGTATATCTTTGAGAAAAATATAATATATATTTATTGATCACCAAATTTTGTGCTAAGTGTATGTAGTATGTATTACATGTAATAGTGTATTAAGACTTGAAAATACACTAAATACTCATAAGGAGTGAAGATACAAAAAGCACATACAACATGCTTAGACAAATACAAGAAAAATATATTTATAAAAATATGTTACTTGATAGCATAAATAACTTGGACAAGTTATGAACATGAATGAAGATTTGGACAGAATACATAATTCGGGTGAAAAATACAAGATACTTATATTTATTTTTGAGAAAATAATATAAGTAAGACACATAGTTAAAAATATAAATTATTTTTAACACAAGAACACATATACAAAAGATAGTGACTTGTACTTGTGCGATACAAGTCTAGTGACTAACGATAATAAAACACGTTTAGGTCACGACGCTAGATAAGCAAATCCAGTGAAGTTTACGACCCAGGAACGCAAAGTTGTGAGTTCATGCTCCCCCCTTTTCTTTTTAACTGTTTTCAGTTTTATAACTTCGGGGGTGAAATACATGTTACAAATGTTACAATGTTTACAAATGCTATGATGGAGTACAAAAACATTCAAGTGAAACATTCTAGATCATGTCCCCGAATAGGGTACCATAAGCACCATTAATCAACGTATACATTCAGACCGCGGAACAAAAGGTTAGATCTAATGGGTTTCAGGCAACCCCACTCTTGGCCTACTTCTACCAATGAGTGCTTCTGTGTCTCAGTCAAAGTTGACAAAAATGCCTAAGTTTGGTGGCTTCCTATGTCGTGACACATGTTAGTGGCCTTGCAAACCACTAGCGATCTCAAACATTCATAGTATTCAGTTACAGATACATTCTACATGATACATTCAAACATTCATAGTATTCAGTTACAGATACGTTTTACAAGTTACATTCAAACATTCATACATTCTACAAGTTACATACCATGTTTTCATTCAAGTATTTAAACATTCAATACAATCACTGCATGAATTCACACCAACATTATGTTGACGTTTTTTTTCAAAACTCACATGTATTTCAGGTAACTAAAAGTGGATGTGCGCGCGGTCTTACTCTTGCTCGTGGATGATGTTTATGTTTATCTTTAAATAAAGTTGTAAACTTTTCAAACAATGTCTTATGCAGTCTTGTGATGTAAACACCCAAACTATGTCTTCGGTTATGTAATGTTAATGGTGTTTGAAGTTATTTTTATGAGCATGTAGTATGTTTACCAATCGTATGCAATGAAAACCTTTCATGATCACACCTAGTGCTTCCGCCGCAGAAAGGGGTGTGACAGTGTGTTATGTGATTGTTGCCTAAATTATTAATTCTTTTGTGATATTAATAATTGGCAAATGTTTAAAATTCAGATGGACGACGAAGTGAACCAGGAAAACCAGAATAACGATAACCAGAGTAACGCTAACCCGGATAACAAAAACCCGAACAACAACAATAATGGAAACCAAGTGGATAACAGTGCCATGCAACATATAGTGGCACAAGGGATAATAGATGCTATGCCATATATTATCAAAACGATTAAGGAAGGAGAAAATAAAAGTAAACATGATAGTAAACGACCCTCTGAACCTGAACACAGCGTGAAAAATGGACCCATACTTCAAGTGCCCATTCCCAAAAGAAGAAGAACCATGTCTTATGGTTGTTCTTATAAAGAATTATGGTCTTATAAACCAATGGAATTCTCGGGCAATGAAGGGGTCGTTGCATCTCTACGCTGGATAGAAAAGACTCAACTTGTTTTAAGAATAAGCAAATGCGCGGAAGAGGATAAGATACTGTTTGCTTCCAATCTGTTTAAGAACTCAGCTTTAGAATGGTGGAACACTATCCTCCAGTCTAGAGGAAGTAATAGGGTTTACAATATGGAATGGGAGGAATTTAAAAATATGGTAGAAAGGAAATTCTGCCCTCCCAATGAAAAGGAACATATAGCAAATAAATTCCTAAACCTTAGGATGATTGGGGTAGATAGTAAGGGTTATACTACATTATTCTTTGAATATGCTCGAATAGTACCAACCCTTGCATCACCTGAACCAGTATTAATCTCCCGTTACATCTAGGGATTAATTGGGGAGATTAGACATGTAGTCAAAGCAGCTAAACCTCAAACCACAGAAGAAGCTGTAGAACTAGCAAATACCTTGACAGATGAATTAGTCCGTACACGAGAAGAAGATCAGAGGAGGAACCTAACCCATAAGCTTACCCAAGAATTCTGTTCTGGAAACTCTAACCGTGGAAGAAATGTAGGTTCTACTTCTGCACCCTATTGCAAGTATTGCAAAAGGAAGCATTCAGGAAGATGTTCCATATATTGTAACCTCTGCAAAATATCTAGACACAAGGAGGAAGACTGCAGGAAAAAGCCTAATAACAGGATATGCTATAACTATGGAGAACAAGGTCATATCAAGCCGAACTGTCCAAAACTAGCTCCAGCCACGAACACCAAGAATACTAAAAATGCTAGAGCATTCGTTCTGACTGTAGAAGAAGCAAAGATGATCCCGGATGTGATCACCGGTACGTTTTTAGTTAATGATGTTTTTGCTAAAGTATTATTCGACTCTGGTGCAAACCAAAGTTTTATTAAAACTTCATTTTGCAAACTTCTCAATCAATCATTAACTAAACTCCCACAAGAATGTCTAGTAGAGACAGAAAATGGGGAAACCATTACGATTTCTGAAATCTTGCAGGGAGCAAGAATAGAAATTCTAAATCAAAAATTTATTGCAAACCTTTAACCAATGAATCTGGCAGGATTTGATTTTGTTTTAGGAATGGATTGGTTAATAGCCAATAAAGCCAGTATTCTATGTGATCAAAAGTCAATCCAAGTAAATTCACCAAGGGATGAAAAGATCACAATTAAAGGAAATAAACCCTCTAGATCCACAAAGTTCATCTCTGCGATGAAAACAGCAGGTTATATAAGAAAGGGATCATTAGTGTATTTGATTTCCATAATCACTAACACTAAAGGAAAAGAATTAAAGGATATTCTAGTAGTATCCCGGTTTTCAGATGTATTTCCAGAAGAGCTACCAGGGCAACCTCCAGACAGAGAAGTTGAATTCCGAATCCATTTGATACCAGGAACCGCACCAATTGCCAAAGCACCCTACCGTTTGGCACCTGCAGAAATGCAGGAACTGAAGAAACAATTAGACGAATTGTTGGAGAAAGGATTCATATAGCCAAGCTCATCACCATGGGGAGCACCGATTTTATTCATTAAGAAGAAGGACGGAACAATGCGTATGTGCATTGATTACCGCTAATTGAACAAAGTCACGATTAAGAATCGGTATCCACTACCGAGAATCAATGATCTGTTCGACCAGTTGCAAGGAGCACGATTTTTCTCGAAAATCGACTTATGATTAGGATATCATCAATTAAAGGTACAGGAAGAGGACATTCCTAAGACCGCCTTCAGGACAAGGTATGGCCATTATGAATTTACTGTCATGCCATTTGGTCTAACCAATGCCCCAGCTGCATTTATGGACATGATGAACCGAATAGGTAAGCCATATTTGGATAAATTCATAATTGTCTTTATAGATTATATTCTTATTTATTCTAAAATCAAAGAAGAACATGCAAAGCATTTGCACGCACTTCTAAGTCTATTGAGAAAAGAAAAGCTTTATGCTAAGTTTTTGAAGTGTGAGTTTTGGTTAGAACAGGTACAATTTCTTGGACATTTAGTTAATCATGAAGGAATTCATGTAGATCCCACCAAGATCGAGGCGATTACCAAATGGAAAACCCCTAAGTCACCAACCGAGGTTAGAAGTTTCTTAGGATTTGCCGGTTATTATAGAAGGTTTATTCGAGATTTTTCTAGAATAGCCATTCCCTTAACTAAGCTAACCTGTAAATCTGTTAAGTTTGAATGGGGACCAAAACAAGAAGAAGCCTTTAGAATTCTTAAGCAAAGACTAACCAATGCACCCATACTAGCGTTACCAGAAGGATCTGAAGACTTTGTAGTCTATTGTGACGCTTCCAAGTTAGGTCATGGATGTGTATTAATGCAACGTCAAAAGATTATAGCTTACGCCTCTAGACAACTTAAGAATCATGAAGAGAATTATTCAACCCATGATCTAGAATTAGGAGCTATAATTTTTGCCATTAAAATTTGGAGACATTACCTTTACGGTATTAAGTTTACCATTTTCACCGACCATAAGAGTTTAAGGTATGTCTTCAGACAAAAGGAATTGAATATGAGACAAAGACGCTGGATGGAGATACTTAATGATTATGATTGTAATATCCAGTATCATGCAGGAAAGGCAAATGTAGTAGCTGATGCTTTAAGTCGAAAGTATCACGAAAAGCCAAAAAGAGTACGTTCACTTAAATTAAATCTGCAAGTAGATTTAAATGAACAAATTTGAAAGGCACAAGAATCAGTAATCAAGGATGATACTGAGAAATTAAAAGGAATGATTAAGGAATTAGAACAAGGAAAAGATGGAATTTGGAGATTCCATAAGAAGAGAATGTGGATACCTAAATTAGGAAATCTACGTCACCGTATATTAGAGGAAGCCCATAAGTCTAAGTATACGATGCATCCTGGAAGTGATAAGATGTATTAGGACTTAAGAAAGAATTTTTGGTGGATAGGAATGAAAAATGATATAGCAGTATATGTTGCAAAGTGTTTAACTTGTTCACAAGTCAAAGTTGAACATAAGAAACCCTCAGGTTTGTTGCAACAATTAGAAATGCCTGTATGCAAATGTGAATTGAAAACAATGGATTTTGTTACCAAATTACCCAAAACAAGAAAAGGTAATGATACAATCTGGGTGATTGTAGATAGGTTAACCAAGTCAGCTCATTTCCTACCAATAAAGGAAACTTTCAGTATGGAACAATTAGCTAAATTATATGTCAATGAAATAGTTTTATTACATGGAATTCCTCTATCAATTGTTTCTGACAGAGATAGTCGCTTTACCTCTCATTTTTGGACAAGTTTCCAAAAAGCAATGGGAACCAAGTTGAATCTAAGCACCGCTTATCATCCTCAAATGGACGGACAAAGTGAAAGGACAATTCAGACACTGGAGGACATGCTTAGAGCTTGTGTAATTGATTTTGGAGGTAATTGGGACGATCACTTACCATTGATAGAATTTTCTTATAATAACAGTTATCACACAAGTATCAATGCTGCACCATTCGAAGCACTTTTTGGACGAAAGTGCTGAACGCCAGTCTGTTGGGCAGAAATTGGAGAAAAGCAACTATCTAGACCTGAAATAGTATAAGAAACAACAGACAAGATCATTTAAGTCAAAGAACAACTGAAAGCAGCACGTGATCGACAAAAGAGTTATGCTGATAACAGACGAAAACCATCGGAATTTCAGGTAGGAGATAAAGTATTATTAAGAGTCTCTCCTTGGAAAGGAGTGGTAAGATTCATCAAAAGGGAAAAGCTAAGCCCCAGGTATGTTGGACCTTTTGAGATTATTAGAAGAATAGGATCTGTGGCCTATCAGCTACAACTGCCAGAGGAAATGGCAGGAATACATGATGTATTTCATGTATCTAATTTCAAGAAATGTTTAGCTGATGAATCACTAATGGTACCTCTTAAGGATATAGAGGTAAATGAACAACCTAAATTTGTAGAAAGGCCTTTACAGATTGAAGATAGAAAAGGCAAGAACCTCAAGCACAATAGATTAGTTCTGGTCAAAGTAAAATGGCACTCCAAAAGAGGACCATAATACACATAGGAGCTTGAATCAGAAATGCAAAGGAAATATCCACACCTGTTCCAGTAGATCTCGAGGACGAGCTCTAAAACAAGGTGGGGAGGATACAACAACCCTCCTAAATATTTTTTCGACACCCTAAAATATATTAAAATGTCCCAATATTCTCAAAATACACCCCGTATGCGAAAACGGGCCCCGAATATCTTTAATATTATTAAAATTAAATAAAAACAAGAAAATTGGGGCTGTCGCGGGGCGCGTAGCCATTGGCTACCTCCTATGCGGGCCGCGAGCGATCATCAATGAGGCATCACCCGGTGCTGCCATGTGTCGGACGTGTGGCGAAGCTAGTCGATGACTGGGCCAGGCTAGGGCCTACCCAGCCTACTACGCGGGCCGCGTAGCCCTTGGTCTCATCTTACGCGGGCCGCGAGGAACTCGAATTCAGGCCCTATAAATTGGGAGCTAGGGTCTTCAATTTCTGACTTTCACACACACTATCTCTCTCGAATTTTCTGATTGTATAAGCTATTCTCGGGCATAATACCCCCCTAAATAACGAAGGTCTACCCCGTTGTAAGTATTATAACCCCGGTTACGTATTAGATACGCTGCCCGATTGATCCAGGGTTCCGTAACGGCTGTCGAGGTTATGCCCGACGTAGTCGTTGGAACGCCGTCTCGGGAAGGGTATTCCTAATGTAAATATTGGGTTATTATACTAACACATGTACTTTTGTGTAATTAATAGATAATCACCAGGAAACCCTTAAAGGAAATCTAAGACAGCAATGTGAGTAATCTCCTTTTTGTAAACTGTTTTTACAAAACCTTAATTATTTTACAATTCGATTAAGCAGTGATTGAGTCTTTGTAGTTCTTCAATTACTGCCGGTATGTTGGGGTTTTGTATACAAAATGTGGAACACGTTACCATTGGACAAAGAGTTAGCCAATGTGTAATATGACCCACCAGTCAGGATTGACAATACTGAATGAGTAATTGTGTAGAAATAAACATTGTAATAGCTCTCAATACTGTTAAAGGATAAAACTCTTCTTGATTAAACTGGGATTCACTCACCAGTATTTCCCTCTGACAAAATGTTTTTAATCGCATTTCAGGTAACAAAATGTGAAAGCCAACTAGAAGCCAGCTGGACAACACTGAAGGCTTGGAAAAAGTGGCTATAAAAGTTACCTAAATAAAAGAAGATGTTTTATTCAATAAAATAGGAATTTTCTCCTATGAAAATGGTTGTAATGAAAACTTGGGTTTTATCCCAATATGTTTAATATTATAAAAGCGTGGTAATTACTCTGATAAAATATTTCCTAACTACGGTCCTGATGTAATTTCCGCTGCCAAAATGATAAACACCGATACCACCAAAACTGGTCTCGCGGCCGCCCGTTCCCGGGACAGATAGGGGACGGTGGTTGTGACATAATATATCCGGAAAATTTTTTAAGTTATATTCCTTTGTTCGATTTTACCTGTATTTTGGGTATTCTTTGTATATTTATTCCTTAGAATTTTGGTAATATTTTGGATTGTAACTTCTTGGTATTTTGATGAGTTATATTATTTCAAGTACTAAAATAATATAACTAATACACATAATATAGAAATAATCACACACATAGTGTCATCTAAATATATATTTCCTAAATACATAGTTAGTCACTTTTATTTATAAAAACCACCCTCCAATATTTATAATTTTTGAACAAAAATCTATGGCAAACTTTATGTGAAAATCCATGGATTAATATATACTTGTAAATGTTTGTTTAGAAATATTTTTCTAAGTGTTTAATTTTTAGAAAAACTTTCGCCATAGTTTTCGCTAAAAATGGAGGTTTCCATACCTTGAAGGTATATCATTTTCTTTTGTAAAATCACACAATCAGCCAATAATCAACAACAAACAATCTTTACTTACCAATTTTGCCAAAAACAAGCATAATCTACTACTTCATGAACTTGAAATTTCACAATAATTTGTAGTAACTTACTAGTGTTCTTAGTAAGTCTTGTTACCCTTTAAAGTGTGGTTGATTCTTTAAAAACTTCATTTTTAAAGAAAATGGATCTTCACAACTTCTAATCATATTTTTCAAAAATGTTTCTTCTTAAACTTTTCTTGTTACATAAGTGTTTCTACACTTGTTTAACCTTTAAAAATGGGGTTTATTTATGTAAGAACCAAGATTAAATAAAACTTGTATTTTTAACTTGGTTTCTTGAAAAATCATCCATGAAATCTTTAGATTTACATGATTGACAACTCACTTTATTCATCATTTTACAAGAAATCAATGTATTCTTTTCAAGTTCATGCTTTTCATGAGGATGATCCATTAACTTCTACCATGTTCATCCTCTCATCTTGCTAGATTATGTTTTTAATCATGATCTAGCAAGATCATATGATGATCAACATCACTTTCACAAGCAATCAACAATCAACAAGTATTACAACACATAAACATTAAGATTTCTTATGTATTCAAGCTTATGTTCATGTTTCAAGTTAAAGTTTCTTAGTGTTCTTCAAGATTATCATCATGAATCTTCTTTTAACCACTAATATAAGATGTAAAATGGAGTGTAAGGTGTTCTTACCACTAGCTCAAGGCTAGGGATGATCAAGAGGAGAAATAGAGTGGTTAATAGCAAATGAAGAAGGTCCTTGAACTTCCGAAAGCTCCTAGCTTCTTTATGTAACCTCTAACACTTTTGTATATGCTTGTAATGCATGTAGGATGGTTGAATGATGGTGATGTTGGTGTGGTTGGGGTTGGCCGAGAGCACAAGAGAGGGAGAGAGGAGTGTGTGTGTTTTGTTGTGTGAAAGTTATGAAGTTATGATACTTAGGTTACATTTATAACCCATTTCAAGTGTTTATCTCTTGTATAATGTGTTCTTAAAGTGCCCACATGATCTAATATAAAATTGAAAGAACATCTTATGGTGGGCCATATGTTGGTCGATTACATAGGTGGGGGGGGGTGTAGGCTAGGTTTAAACTAAACTAGTTAGTTTGTAGTTGAAAATCAAGTACAAGTTAGTTGTTTAGTTAGTTGATATTTATATGGAGTATTATGTTGTTCGGGGACCATAACTAGCTTGGTAATGTTAACACGATGCTTCTAGTAAAAATTTGGTGCTTCGGGTAGTGTCCGGTTGTTCGGTTGGTTACCGGTTCATTAAGGTGCTAAACTATGCAGTTTAGTGTGTTTTATGTACCCTTTTGTGACAGTTTTGATTCCCGACACTTAGACAAGCATTCAGGACCATTTAACCATAATTTTGCATGATATTAGATTGTCAAAATGCTGAAAATTGCTGATTTTTGCTGAATTAAGCACTTTATGTGAGTTTTAGGCACTTTCCGGCACTTAAACTATCTCTAAGAAGGCAGTTTTGTGATCCTCACTTTCCTACACACTATACTAGTGTAATACTTGGTTTCTGGCTCATTCTGTGTCTCAACACACTTTCTGTCTATGTACTGAGTTCCGTCAGCATTTTCCTGATTTGTCTGATAACTGTGCTAACTGTGTTTAGTGCATCATTTGAGTCAATAAAGTTCTCATGCAATAATGATATGTCATTATATGATATGTGATGCACATGCATGTATAAGGCAGTAATCAGAAAGTAGTTCAAGTCATTAACTGTAATTCAGCATAGTCATTAAGCACTAATTATGGTTTAATAGTTGTACGGATACCTGAAATTTTGACAATTTTCACATTCTCTCCTTGTTAAGAAATTTTTGTCCTGAAATTTTAAGCTTTACTACTAGCTGCAGGGGTGTTAGGGAATAAATGCGGGTATTTTGCTTTCATGCGGTCCTCACGCTCCCAAGTAAACTTTGGGCCGTGACGCGCGTTCCACTGAACCTTGATGAGTTTAACACTACTCCTTCGAGTCTTGTTAACCTTCCAATCAGTAACCTTAATGGGTTCTTTAGTAAAGTGGAGTCTGTCATCAATGTGAACTTCATTAGCAGGAATGACCACTGTCTCTTGAGTTGGACTCTTCTTTAGATTAGATACATGGAATGTATCATGAACACCATAAGTTCTGTCGGTAGCTCCAACTTGTAAGCTACAGGACCAATCCTTTCCAGGATTTCGAACGGTCTGATAAATCGTGGGTTTAACTTTCCACGCTTCCTAAAGCGTGCCACACCTTTCCAAGGTGAGACTTTTAACAGAACCATATCACCCACTTCAAATTCCAAGGGTTTCCTTCTTTGGTCCGCATAGCTCTTTTGTTGATCACGAGCCGCCTTGATGCACTCTCGGATCTGCATGATCTTATCTGTTGTTTCTTGGACCAATTCGGGACCAACCAGCTGTCTATCACCTGCATCTGCCCAGCATAACGGTGATCGACACTTTCGTCCGTAGAGAGCTTCGAGCGGTGCAGCTTGAATGCTTGTATGGTAGCTGTTGTTATAGGAGAACTCAACCAAAGGCAGGTGAGTGTCCCAACTGCCACCCAAGTCCATTACGTAAGCTCGTAGCATATCATCAAGTGTCTGAATCGTTCTTTCACTTTGACCGTCCATCTGTGGATGAAATGTTGTGCTCAGATTCAACTGAGAACCAAACACTTCTTGGAAGGATTGCCAAATCCTTGACACAAATCTCCCGTCCCTGTCTGATATAATCGAGATAGGCACTCCATGACGTGCAACTATCTCCCTTAGGTACAGCTCAGCTAGCTTACCTGTGTTATCCTTCTCTCTGATCGGCAAAAGGTGCGCATATTTTATCAAACGATCCACGATTACCCAAATCGTATCATGACCTCTGGGAGTCTTTGGCAACTTCAATATAAAATCCATTGAGATATGTTCCCACTTCCACATGGGTATCTCAGGTTGCTACAGAAGACCTGAAGGCTTCTGATACTCGGCCTTTACTTTGGCATAAGTCAAACATTTTCCAACGTAAGTAGTAACATCACCCTTTAGTCTTGGCCACCAATAATAGTCCTTCAAATCTTGGTACATCTTGTCCGATCCTGGGTGGATCGAGTACCTCGATTTATGAGCTTCATTGAAAATAACATCTCTCAGACCACCAAAAAGAGGAACCCAAATTCGTCCCATAAAACACAAGGTTCCTTCCTCATTGGGTACCAGCTTTTTCTCCATCCAACGGAGATATTCATCCTTCAAGTTCTCTCTCTTAAGAGCTTCTCTCTGTGCAGCACGAATACGCAACGAGAGGTCTGTCTGTATAATCATCTCCAAAGCCCTAACCCTTATGGGCTTAATCCTCTCTTTTCGGCTTAAGGCGTCTGCCACCACATTCGCCTTTCCTGGATGATATTTGATTTCGCAATCATAATCATTTAACAGCTCTACCCATGGACGATGTTTCATATTAAGCTCTTTCTGATCGAATATGTGTTGTAGGCTCTTGTGATCTGTAAATATTGTACACCGAGTACCATACAGATAATGTCACCATATCTTTAACGCGAACACCACTGCGCCTAACTCTAAATCATGTGTGGTGTAATTCTTCTCATGAACCTTTAATTGGCGCGAAGCATAAGCGATAACCTTCTGCCGCTGCATCAGTACACAGCCTAATCCCTGACGCGAGGCGTCACAGTATACCATGAAGTCATCGGTGCCTTCGGGTAGGGATAATATAGGTGCATCGCAAAGCTTATTCTTGAGCAACTAAAAAGCTTCCTCTTGTTTATTTCCCCATTCGTACTTCTTGTCCTTTTGAGTAAGGGAGGTCAGCGGTTGAGCGATTTTAGAAAAATCCTCAATGAATCTGCGATAATACCCTGCTAAACCTAGAAATTGTCGGATCTCGGTCAGCGTCTTTGGGGTTTCCCAATTCTTAATTGCCTCGATCTTGGTGGGATCCACATAAATTCCATTTTCATTCACCACGTGACCAAGGAACTGTACCTCACGCAACCAAAACTCGCACTTCGAGAACTTAGCATACAGTTTCTCCTTCTTGAGCAGCTCTAATATGGCTCTTAGGTGTTGCTCATGCTCTTACTTCGTCCGTGAATAGATCAAAATGTCGTCGATAAATACAATCACGAATTTATCGAGATATGGCTTGCAAACTCGGTTCATCAAATCCATAAACACTGCTGGCGCATTTGTCAATCCAAACGGCATCACTAGAAACTCGTAATGTCCATAACGAGTTCTAAAGGCAGTCTTCGGAATACTCTCTTCTTGAATCCGCAGCTGGTGATAACCTGATCGAAGATCGATCTTGGAGTAGTAACTTGAACCCTGAAGTTGACCGAAGAGATCATCAATTCTCGGCAAAGGATACCGATTCTTGATGGTCAACTTATTCAACTCTCGGTAGTCAATGCACATACGAAAA
Source organism: Helianthus tuberosus (assembly GCA_030545235.1). Taxonomy (NCBI): domain Eukaryota; kingdom Viridiplantae; phylum Streptophyta; class Magnoliopsida; order Asterales; family Asteraceae; genus Helianthus; species Helianthus tuberosus. The sequence goes on from CM060411.1 coordinate 94,334,701, forward strand.
CTACCGTCCTTCTTCTTGACAAACAGAACTGGAGCTCCCCAAGGTGAGAAGCTTGGTCTAATGAATCCCTTATCCAAAAGCTCCTGAAGTTGCGTCGACAACTCTTGCATCTCTGATGGCGCAAGCCGATAAGGTGCCTTGGCTACAGGCGCATCGCCTGGAACCAAGTCAATATGGAATTCGACTTGTCGCTGGGGCGGTAATCATGGCAAGTCTTCGGGGAAGACTTCAGGATATTCCCTTACCAACAACGTGAGCCAAAAAGGCAACACATCCTTTCCGCAACAACTTTCGTGCTTTCAAACAACTGATAATCCTTAGTGGTGTATCATGCTTTTCTCCGTGCACTACAATCGTCTCTTCATTCACCAATGGGATGCGGATAATCTTCTCATGACATACGATCTCACCTCGGTTGCTCGACAACCAATCCATTCCAACTACCATGTCAAAGCTTTCCAATTCAACTGGCAGCAGGTTAAGCGAAAACTCACGCTCTCCAAGCTCTATCACACAACCTTTAATCACTTCATTTACCTCTACTAGCTTCCCATTAGCTAGTTCTATCGAGTACGAAATATCTAACTTACTTGCAACTAACCCAAGTATATTATTAAATTCTAGGGATATGAAACTATAGTCGGCACCAGTATCAAATAGCACAGATGCAAAGTGTTGGTTGATAGGGAACGTACCAGTGACTACGTTCAGATCTTGACGAGCTTCCCTAGCTCTAATGTTGAAAACTCTTCCTTGGGCTTGATTGTTCTTTGCGCAATCTCGCTTGAAATGCCCAACATCACCGCAACAAAAATAACCTTGGCCGCGACCATTTCCATTTCCATTTCCGCCCTGGTTGTTGTTTCCTCCACGGTTTCCGTTACCAACTTGGTTTCCAGAACCACCACGATTTCCATTACCTCCCTGGTTATTCCTATTCCCATTACCGTTTCCACCATGGTTTCCATTACCATTCCCATTTCCTCTCTGGCCACCATTCCCACGACCAGTACCAGCCCAGCATGTTTCCTTTGAATGGCCATTCTTTCCACAAGATTCACATTTCCTAAACCTACACTGGCCGGCATGATGGAACTGGCATACATCACATTTGGGCAGGGTGCCCATGTATCCTTTCCCCTTGTTTTCTGAACTTGCCGCACCAGTCCTGACCTCGGCTGGTGGGTTCGCATCTCTTTTCTTGTTACCACTGTTATTTCCTTGGGTACCCTTCTTGAAATTCGAGAACTTCCTCTTGTTCTCTCCTGACGACTCGACATGAGTCTCCTTCTTCTTTCCTTCAGAGATTGAAAACTTGTTCAATCTGATCGCTTCTTCGCTCAAGGCCACGCTCAAATCAATGGCTTCAGTGATGGTTGGAGGCTTCGAAGTAGTCACCATGCTCATAATTTGGGGTGCCAATCCCCAAATGAAACGTTCAACTCGCTTGAATTCTGGTTCTACCATGTAGGGGACAACACGAGACAGGTCATGGAATCTCTGTACATACTCAGCAATCCCAGGACCATCCATCTTTAGATTCCAGAACTCGGTTTCCAACTTCTGAATCTCAGCCCTCGAACAGTACTTCTTGCGCATCAGCTCTTTCATCTCATCCCAAGTCAAACCATATGCGGCAGCCTCACCTAGAGTCTGAACCTGAAGGTTCCACCACGATAGAGCTCCATCTAGGAATAGTCCAGAAATATAAGTGACCTGGTGCTCTGGTGCACATTTGCTCATTCGCAACACATAATCTGTTTTCTCAGCCCATCTTACAAAAGCTACAGCACCTCCAGTCCAGTCAAAGTTCAGAGGCTTGCAGTCAAGGAACTGCTTGTAAGTACAGTCTGTACAAGCAACATCATTCACAGGAAGCATTAGCAAACGCATATGGAATGTGTAAACATATTGTAATGTGTCTTAGGTGACTTAAACATTACCGTGAGGTGGGTTATTTCCTGAGATACCTCCGCTATGTTCAGAGCGTAGGGCCTCATGTTGTGCGATTGCCTGTGAAATCCATTCATGCAGTTCTGCCTCTGTTGTGGGCAACTGAGTGTTCCTTCGAGGAGGCATCTTCTATAAAGAAGATTGTATAGGTCAGGCCTTAATCGTATAATAAATAGTACGTATATAGTAGTGTTTACCATAACAAGTAAGGATGTAATCATCACAATCATAGCACAAACAAGTAAATTAACAACGTATTTAATGAGAACATTACGATTGAGCTTTCATTAATCATCGACCACCAATATTGTTACATGTTTTACAAAAGTATCGTATCAAAGGGAACACAGGGTCACATTACCCTTGTCCTAAATGTCTATCAGTCTTTAACAGTCATACAATCAAAAAGGTGATCTCCAAAAGGCTTCACTAGCTCAGCTCAATAGCGGTGCTCTCATCAAAAGCAAGCTACCTACATAAAACCAAAAACCGGCTATGCTGATGGTGGTGGAGGAGGAGGTGGAGGAAAGAAAAGCAGGCTGCGTACATGCGCAAGCTCCTCCTCAAGATCATAAACATGACGCAACAGATAACTGATCTGCTGCTCGACGATAAGAAATCGACTATCGAACTCAGGAAATGGAGTAAGCAGTGCAGGAGGATGTGAAAATGGGGACGATGATGAACAAGGGGGAACAAAAGCATGCTGACACAGACATGGCAAAGGACGAGGTGCCATCTCAAGCTCTAAAATCCTGCGACTCATGATCTCATACTGGAGCTGTAACGATAGAAGTAACTCATCCCATGTATAACCAGTAAAATGCGAGGGATGGTAGGGATCAGAAATCGGCAGGGTGTACGGCGGGAACCATCTGAGTGGCTCATCAAGTGGTGAAGAAGTAAAATGAGTAAAAGGTGCAGACTGAGGTATGTGGGGAAAAGCTGCCAAAATATGAGGATCATGGCTAGGCTGCTGGCCTGAAGTGCCCTCCCCTGGACGGGGTGCGGGTATGTCCTGCAAGAAAACAATAGGTAGATCAACACGGTGAACATCAGACTCCACTGGGTGAAAGGGAGAAACATCAGCGGGTGCAAGTGGAGGAATGAATGGCTCAATAACAGGAGGGTCATCGGGTGCAGGAACTGGATCCGGTAGGAGGGGTGCAATGTTAGGTAAGCCAAAAGGAATATGGTCATGATCAGGCAAAGGCTCAGGATCAGCAGGTATCGGCTCAGGATCAGCAGGTGCAGCATCGGGCTGATTAATAGGAACAAAATCTAGCTCAAGATCAAGCTCAAAGTCATGTGGAGGGGATGGTGCAGCTGACATGGCTGCATCATCATCGGAATCCATGGCATAATGTCGCAAACCAACTGCCTGCAAGGCGGAAGACGTCACAGACTCAAGGGAATCTGAGACAGAGTGTAAACTAGAATCAAAAGAAATCTCGATAACAGGGATCTCAGGAAGTGGACTAGCAACAACGTCCTCATCTAGCTCTCCATCGCCATGAGCGTCATCGGGAGGACCATCAACAAACAAATCAAAATCATCGTCAAACAAATCGTCAAAAGGCCAATCCTCAGGAGGGATCACCACTAAGGGAACTGGAGCGAGGATCGGTGCTACGATATGCTCACCATCGGGATGACCGATGATAAGATGATAGTGGACAGGAATGGGAATAATAAAAGGATCCTCGTCTGGGATACCATCAGCAAGCGGTAAGTCGTCTCCAAAATCGGGCAGCGCAAATGGCTGAAAATCTTCGTCGTCATCGGACATCATCTCCGGGTCACTCTCTGTATCAGAAGTAAAGATCTCTGGCTCACTCGCCCCCGAGCCAATAGCCATGGGGTCATCAATATCAGACAGTTCGCTCTTGGATGATGACATGGTGTCTGTAGCATAACAATCACAACATATGCACATATATTAACCACTAACATTAAGTATGCAAGCAAAGTCAATGTATCATAAAATCACGTATTCTCACAAAACCTTTTTATCCTTCCTAGTCTCCTAGACTATACCACCTAGTCTCCCAGACTAAACCACCTAGTCTCCCAGACTAAACCACCTAGTCTCCCAGACTAAATCACCTAGTCTCCCAGACTAAACCACAAACATGAACCGTGTAATCGTGTATTTTCGTTCGTAAAAATGTTTATTTCCCTGGATCTGGGTGTTTCGTGTATGCAATGAAAACAGGTTGTGAAAACATTTTCGTGAGAGCCCTAATGATTGTAGTCTAGACTCAAGAAAGAATCCTAGTTCGCTACAATCGAAGCTCTGATACCAAACTGTCACACCCTGACTTTTACGGAAGCGTAATTATGTGTGACTTGCTTAATATCATTGCATTCAATCACATTATATGATAAAACCGAAGATGTTCGTCCATTAAATAAGTTTAAAAACATAACAACAACATTATTTTAAAACACAGAATTCAATTTCGAGTACAAACCATGCAACTTGTTTTTAGAGTTCGCAAGGACTCGACAAATGGCATTAAATAAAACCAGGTTTTGGATGACGTGTCTCGTCCAGGATAAGACACACTAACCAAACCCTAAGACCATGGATGACATCTTTTATTCTCAAACAACACTTGGAACTTCCGAACGCCCGCCAGATCCACATTTAATTCCCTGAAATACATGTAGTTTGAAAACATCAACAAAAGTTGAGCAAGTTCATGTGTTTGTTTGTGTGTATGAATAAACCTTTGTAATCATTGAAAGTATGTATGTAAGTTTGTAAATCCCGGTATGAAAGCAACAAGGAAAACAAATCATTAATGGTTTGCAAGGCCATTAATATGTGTGACGTGATGCAGGAAGGCTCAAACCTAGCAGACTTTACACCGGGCTTCCGGCCGTAAGACATAGTCAACCCATGGGCCCAACCCTGGTCCAACTTGGGCGGGGCTCGCTACACCCGAATAGATCTATCACTCATGTCCCTCGGTCCTATAACGAGGATTAATGGTCTTAAGCGTTATACCCACCACTCAGATGATCTAGCAGTACCATTCCTTAGCTAACCATACCAAATAATAACGTTTGTAAACAGTTTGTAACATGAACTTCACCCCCGAAGTTATAAAACCAAAAACAGTTAAAAGAAAAGGGGGTCATGAAGTCACAGTCTTGCGTTCTTCGTAAACACCAAAACTCAAAGCTTCACCTGGCGTACACGACTACCTACAACGTACTAATGTCTATTAGACAAGCGGGTCGTGCCTTGACTTAGTATTAATTTAGTGTCTTCATTATTATTCCAAGTTATATATTATTTGTTAAAAAATCAAATATTTTAACTTAAATCATATTTATTAAATTTTGGAATAATAGTTAAAATAATATATCTTAACTTGATACTTCCCAAGTATTTAAACATGTATTTTCCTTCCCAAGGATGGGTGTATTCGTATTCTTGTATCCTTATACTTGTATATTTTTGCCATGTATCGGTGTCGTATCCGGGGTGTATTTATACGTAAGAGAATACGTATCTTCTTGTAAATGGTAAGTATTCTTTATACTTAATTTTGTATTAACTTTTCCAGAATAATATCATTAGTAAAAATCCATATATATTTCCAAAATATATATTTTAAGAAATACTACTTAGGAAAATTATTTATAATTTTTCCTTTGGCAAAAATATTTGTATTTTCATATAAGTTCCCAAAATAATATATTTTCAAGTCTAACTTGGAAAATATATATATATATGCTTATTTTTCTCCAAAAATATTATATTCCATTTTTATTTGAGAAAATATATATTTCTTCCAAAAATAATATATCTTCTAATATTTCCCAGAAAATACATATTTTTATTCACCCAAAAATAAAATATTTTCTTCTTGTCAAAAATATGATATAAGTTTGTAATAATTGTGAAAATCATATTTTCATTCACTTGGTGTCCAAAATATTATTTACCAAAATATACACATGAATAATATTTCCGGAATATTTTGTAAGCTATATTCCCTTGTTCGGTTTTACCGGTATTTTGGGTATTCTTTGTATATTTATTCCTTGGAATTTTGGTAATATTTTGGATTGTAACTTCTTGGTATTTTGATGAGTTATATTATTTCAAGTACTAAAATAATATAACTAATACACATAATATAGAAATAATCACACACATAGTGTCATCTAAATATATATTTCCTAAATACATAGTTAGTCACTTTTATTTATAAAAACCACCCTCCAATATTTATAATTTTTGAACAAAAATCTATGGCAAACTTTATGTGAAAATCCATGGATTAATATATACTTGTAAATGTTTGTTTAGAAATATTTTTCTAAGTGTTTAATTTTTAGAAAAACTTTCGCCATAGTTTTCGCTAAAAATGGAGGTTTCCATACCTTGAAGGTATATCATTTTCTTTTGTAAAATCACACAATCAGCCAATAATCAACAACAAACAATCTTTACTTACCAATTTTGCCAAAAACAAGCATAATCTACTACTTCATGAACTTGAAATTTCACAATAATTTGTAGTAACTTACTAGTGTTCTTAGTAAGTCTTGTTACCCTTTAAAGTGTGGTTGATTCTTTAAAAACTTCATTTTTAAAGAAAATGGATCTTCACAACTTCTAATCATATTTTTCAAAAATGTTTCTTCTTAAACTTTTCTTGTTACATAAGTGTTTCTACACTTGTTTAACCTTTAAAAATGGGGTTTATTTATGTAAGAACCAAGATTAAATAAAACTTGTATTTTTAACTTGGTTTCTTGAAAAATCATCCATGAAATCTTTAGATTTACATGATTGACAACTCACTTTATTCATCATTTTACAAGAAATCAATGTATTCTTTTCAAGTTCATGCTTTTCATGAGGATGATCCATTAACTTCTACCATGTTCATCCTCTCATCTTGCTAGATTATGTTTTTAATCATGATCTAGCAAGATCATATGATGATCAACATCACTTTCACAAGCAATCAACAATCAACAAGTATTACAACACATAAACATTAAGATTTCTTATGTATTCAAGCTTATGTTCATGTTTCAAGTTAAAGTTTCTTAGTGTTCTTCAAGATTATCATCATGAATCTTCTTTTAACCACTAATATAAGATGTAAAATGGAGTGTAAGGTGTTCTTACCACTAGCTCAAGGCTAGGGATGATCAAGAGGAGAAATAGAGTGGTTAATAGCAAATGAAGAAGGTCCTTGAACTTCCGAAAGCTCCTAGCTTCTTTATGTAACCTCTAACACTTTTGTATATGCTTGTAATGCATGTAGGATGGTTGAATGATGGTGATGTTGGTGTGGTTGGGGTTGGCCGAGAGCACAAGAGAGGGAGAGAGGAGTGTGTGTGTTTTGTTGTGTGAAAGTTATGAAGTTATGATACTTAGGTTACATTTATAACCCATTTCAAGTGTTTATCTCTTGTATAATGTGTTCTTAAAGTGCCCACATGATCTAATATAAAATTGAAAGAACATCTTATGGTGGGCCATATGTTGGCCGATTACATAGGTGGGGGGGGGGGGGGTGTAGGCTAGGTTTAAACTAAACTAGTTAGTTTGTAGTTGAAAATCAAGTACAAGTTAGTTGTTTAGTTAGTTGATATTTATATGGAGTATTATGTTGTTCGGGGACCATAACTAGCTTGGTAATGTTAACACGGTGCTTCAAGTAAAAATTTGGTGCTTCGGGTAGTGTCCGGTTGTTCGGTTGGTTACCGGTTCATTAAGGTGCTAAACAATGCAGTTTAGTGTGCTTTATGTACCCTTTTGTGACAGTTTTGATTCCCGACACTTAGACAAGCATTCAGGACCATTTAACCATAATTTTGCATGATATTAGATTGTCAAAATGCTGAAAATTGCTGATTTTGGCTGAATTAAGCACTTTATGTGAGTTTTAGGCACTTTCCGGCACTTAAACTATCTCTAAGAAGGCAGTTTTGTGATCCTCACTTTCCTACACACTATACTAGTGTAATACTTGGTTTCTGGCTCATTCTGTGTCTCAACACACTTTCTGTCTATGTACTGAGTTCCGTCAGCATTTTCCTGATTTGTCTGATAACTGTGCTAACTGTGTTTAGTGCATCATTTGAGTCAATAAAGTTCTCATGCAATAATGATATGTCATTATACGATATGTGATGTACATGCATGTATAAGGCAGTAATCAGAAAGTAGTTCAAGTCATTAACTGTAATTCAGCATAGTCATTAAGCACTAATTATGGTTTAATAGTTGTACGGATACCTGAAATTTTGACAGTTTTCACATTCTCCCCTTGTTAAGAAATTTTCGTCCTGAAATTTTAAGCTTTACTACTAGCTGCAAGGGTGTTAGGGAATAAATGCGGGTATTTTGCTTTCATGCGGTCCTCACGCTCCCAAGTAAACTTTGGGCCGTGACGCGCGTTCCACCGAACCTTGATGAGTTTAACACTACTCCTTCGAGTCTTGTTAACCTTCCAATCAGTAACCTCAATGGGTTCTTTAGTAAAGTGGAGTCTGTCATCAATGTGAACTTCATCAGCAGGAATGACCACTGTCTCTTGAGTTGGACTCTTCTTTAGATTAGATACATGGAATGTATCATGAACACCATTAAGTTCTATCGGTAGCTCCAACTTGTAAGCTACAGGACCAATCCTTTCCAGGATTTCGAACGGTCTGATAAATCATGGGTTTAACTTTCCACGCTTCCTAAAGCGTGCCACACCTTTCCAAGGTGAGACTTTTAACAGAACCATATCACCCACTTCAAATTCCAAGGGTTTCCTTCTTTGGTCCGCATAGCTCTTTTGTTGATCACGAGCCGCCTTGATGCACTCTCGGATCTGCATGATCTTATCTGTTGTTTCTTGGACCAATTCGGGACCAACCAGCTGTCTATCACCTGCATCTGCCCAGCATAACGGTGATCGACACTTTCGTCCGTAGAGAGCTTCGAACGGTGCAGCTTGAATGCTTGTATGGTAGCTTAGTGTTCTTCAAGATTATCATCATGAATCTTCTTTTAACCACTAATATAAGATGTAAAATGGAGTGTAAGGTGTTCTTACCACTAGCTCAAGGCTAGGGATGATCAAGAAGAGAAATAGAGTGGTTAATAGAAAATGAAGAAGGTCCTTGCACTTCCGAAAGCTCCTAGCTTCTTTATGTAACCTCTAGCACCTTTGTATATGCTTGTAATGCATGTAGGATGGATGAATGATGGTGATGTTGGTGTGGTTGGGGTCGGCCGAGAGCACAAGAGATGGAGAAAGGAGTGTGTGTGTTTTGTTGTGTGAAAGTTATGAAGTTATGATACTTAGGTTACATTTATAACCTATTTCAAGTGTTTATCTCTTGTATAATGTGTTCTTAAGGTGCCCACATGATCTAATTTAAAATTGAAAGAAAATCCTATGGTGGGCCATATGTTGGTCGATTCCATAGGTGGGGGGGGGGGGGTGTAGGCTAGGTTTAAGCTAAACTAGTTAGTTTGTAGTTGAAAATCAAGTATAAGTTAGTTGTTTAGTTAGTTGATATTTATATGGGGTGTTATGTTGTTCGGGACCATAACTAGCTTGGTAATGTTAAAATAGTGCTTCTAGTGAAAATTTGGTGTTTCGGGTAGTGTCCGGTTGTTCGGTTGGTTACCGGTTCGTTAAGGTGCTAAACTTTGCAGTTTAGTGTGCTTTATGTACCCTTTTGTGACATTTTTGATTCCCGACACTTAGGAAAGCATTCAGGACCATTTAACCATAATTCTGCATGATATTAGATTGTTTAAATGCTGAAAATTGCTGATTTTTGCTGAATTCAGCACTTTATGTATGTTTTAGGCACTTTCCGACACTTAAACTATCTCTAAGAAGGCAGTTTTGTGACCCTCACTTTCCTACACACTATACTAGTGTAATACTTGGTTTCTGGCTCATTCTGTGTCTCAACACACTGTCTGTCTATGTACTGAGCTCCGTCAGCATTTTCCTGATTTGTCTGATAACTGTGTTTAGTGCATCATTTGAGTTAATAAAGTTCTCATGCAATAATGATATGTCATTATGCGATATGTGATGCGCATGCATGTACAGGCAGTAATCAGAAAGCAGTTCAAGTCATTAATTGTAATTCAGCACGGTCATTAAGCACTAATTATGGTTTAATAGTTGTACGGGTACCTGAAATTTTGACAGTTGTCACATTAACCTCCCTGTTACTTAGATTACTATTATAGCGAGTCATAATGTTGATTGATTAAAACTATTTCTAGCTTATTATGATGTTCAAGAAAGATTTTAGAGTTATTCGAGTTTGATCTACGCGATTAAGATACATACTCTATACAACATTGTATGACAGATTTGGGTTTTCTACTACTTCGTAGTCGAGAATTCCGAATTCGATATTGATTGATATACTACATAGTATTTCCTGTATATAAGTATTAACTGTATTATTGACGACATCGTAAGGTGATCACTGAACTACTGATATCACCACAAGGTAACAACTGAAACTATTGATATCACCGAAAGGTAACAACTGAATGCGAACTATTGAATGTGAACCACTGAATGTGCTCTACTGAATATGCTCTACTGAATGTGCTACTGAATGTGTTTATACGTATATATAGATATTATTATGAATTGTTATGTTGTTGTCCCACTGGGTATATTTACTCAGGCATGCATATGTCTTTTATGTACGTTAGTTTACAGGGCTGTTGGGGAAGACGTAAAAGCAGGCTCATGGGATTCAAGATCAAGAACTTTTCATAAATTTAAATATATATTTTGTATTTTATTTTTGATTTATTGTAAAAAAATTGTAATTTTTAGAGTTTTATGGAATCATGTTTGTGATCTGATTATTCTTAAGTTATATGTCATCCCTAGTTGTGGCGGGGTGTTATAGTATGTATCTATGTATGTTACATATATAACATTGTTTGCTAGGATTTTGCAACATACACTGTCTTTGTTCTGATATGAAAGTTACTACATAGATACCTTACATATGTTACCCCTTTTCCTTGTGGTACAACAAAGGATATGGTTATATTGGATAGCAGCAGCCTGAAGAGTAGAAAGAAAAGGTACGAGGTTGTTTGTTTACATATGTAACATGCTAATATTTTGCAGTGAAATGTTTTACATGTGGTTTATAACAAATGAACATCATGCAGATAAAAAGTCAAAGATTTCGAAGAGTTCAAATTCAGGGCGCTATGTCGACGAAGGTATGTTTGATTCCAGCATAATTTATGTATAATCTATAATTTGTTTTGTTTTGTTCACGACAATGTTGAGGTGTAACTTATGTTACTATAAATTAAATGTGGGTTGCAGGAAAAGGCGATAAAAGTGGTTTCGTCCAAAAGAAAACAACTAGGTCAGAGACAACTAGGTTGGCCAAAAGAAGAAGGAAGGATGACGAGTAAGACTGTAAGTCCCACATAGGTTGAGGAGGATAACTAATCCTTCTTTATATGGGGGTGGAAACCTTCTCTACCAAGACACATTTTTCCTAGACGAGCGACTCATCGGGTAAAACCAAAACCGTGATTTTCCTGGATGGACATCCTATCAGGGGCAAAGCGGTCAATATCTTGGCACGGTCTTTTTTGGGCTGTTACAAACGGTATTTGAGCCAAGGACTGGGCTGGTGTGCCAGCGAGGAGGCTGGGCTCTCTCTCGGGGGGGGGGGGGGGGGTAGAGATGTATGTCCCACATCGGTTGAGGAGGAGGAGAACAAAGTCTTCCTTATAAAGGGGTGGAAACCTTCTCTACCAAGACACCTTTTGCATGGGCGAGCAACTCGTCGGGTAAAAACAAAATCATGAGTTTCATTGATGGGCAACCTATCGGGGGCAAAACAGACACTATATTGGCACGATCTACTTATGTTGTTACAAAGATAATGAAGAATGTATTGAGAAGGGGAGCAAAGAGGATGCTAAAGGATGTGGTTGCTCGTGTGAAGAAGAAATCAAAGAGGGACGCGTGGCCAGGGATTGTTTTATTTTATGATTTTCTTTTACTTTTTTTTTTGTTGTTGATCGTTTGACTGTTTTTTTAATTGTTGTTATGCAACTAGTTGATGGTTTGTTATGCTAATGACCTTTGTGTGTATGTGGGACCTTTATTGCAACTAGGGGGAGCAGAGGTGTAACATATGTTAACAAACAAGGTTGCATGTGTAGCCGCCGTATGTAACATGTGTAACCTGGTTAAAAGCATGTGTTACCAACAACCCCTTGATGTTAAATCATTTTAGTACTTATGGTAAAATGGATTACATGGTGATTAAGTTGTTTTTTGACATAATTGGAAACAAATGGAAAACAAATATATACCCTTGTTACACATGCTTATTAGGTGTAGGTAAAAATGAGTGTATGAAACCATGTGGGAGCAAATGGCATGTGTTCTCATATGATGTTTATAGCATATTAAACATATAATGTTTAAAAAAAAGATTGTTTATCAACAAGGAATATAGTAAAAAAGGGGTATTGGTGAATGTAAGACATTATTTAGTTTCTATGTGGCAGACAATATGAACATCTAAAAGGAAAAATAAGGTACTTATGCATTAAGTCTAATTAAATAGTGTGGTTGTTAGTGTGGGTTACAATAAAAAAGTAAATAACCCGTAAAGTAAGATAGCATTAAATGTGAACCATAATATCATTAAAAAGTGCAACCTACCAAGGCTTTAAGGGTTACACAACGAATAGTTCTGATTAACACAAAAAGAGTTACACCAAAAGGGTTCCACAAAAGGTGTGGGCATTATTTAAGTTGATGCTTATCACCATACAAAGAAAAGTATGGTAACAGGGAGTATGTTCCTGATCATTTGTTGACATGCAGGGAGTATGGTCTTGATCATTTGTTGACATGCGGGGGGTATGTTTGTGATCATCTATTGACATATGAGGGATATGTTGGTGATCATCTGTATAGATATGGGCGGATGTTAAAAAAACAGTTAGATGACATAACATGTGTAACATAAGTTTATGTGTGTTATGAAAGATGTGACACATCTAGCATCCTAGGGTAAAAAAGAGCACACAATGACATCTGTCGCCATGTTACACATGTTACATGTTTGATGTAACAATATTGGACATGTTGAGACGAATGTTACATGTGTTACACAAAAATGTTACAATGTGTAAACCGTATTGTAACATGTGTGTAACATTGTCCAACCTTGCGTTCCTGTTGTATATCATGTAAATACTTATAGTTATACATGTTACACCTTCTTTGTAACTTGTTTAACCTGGTGCACTAAAAATTAAACACATGTATACCTATGTTACATCTTCTTTGTCACATGGGTAACATTGTGTTCCTATTGTATATCATGTAAATAGATATATACACACGTTATGATAAGCAAGGCCAAGAATTTAAACCATCTTCAAAAGGTGTACTGAAATCAAGATATGCTTGCTATGGGTCGGTATATGGGTCCACATTTGAACATTCAGCAAAATGAACACTTGAGGAATGAGGAAAAAAAACACAAAAACTTTAGAGGAAAAAAACAAAAGCCAAATTCTCGCAACCCAACAAAAAAATGTCTAAAAAGTGTTATGAATCAAACATGAGATCTATACAACAAAAAAACATGTGTTCTATTATATTTTTTGAACATCAAAACTTACAAAATAAAATAAACTGAATCACCAAAACAACAAAAAAGACACAAAATTTAATGTCTACAAAGTCACTCACCAACATGAAAAACTTAAAAATATGAGTTGTTTGGACGTTAAAACTTTAAAGACACATAATCAAAACTATGAGTGGAACAAACTAAGTCAAAAAGAACATGAACACTTCAGACTATGCAGGAACATCACATGCCATGTCTTAAGAAACATGGATACGGGTAAAAAAAAACCAATAGATAGAAAACAACACCATCATCACAACGAAAGACGTAGCAACCCACAAATATAAACATATGATAGAAACAAGTTCAAAAACCTGATGATGTGTTGTGCTCCTTCAACGTGATGAACCACGAGGAGGAATGTAGTCTTCAAGATCTACAACAAAGTCAAGAGGATGCTCCATTCTCGCTTGAGTGAAACTTGAAAAAAATGAAGGATAATTGAAAACAATAAGAATATGGGATGGAGAGTGAAGAACAAAAAAACAGAAGAAGATGTGTTGGTGAATGAAGGGCAAAATGGTGAAAAGTAGGTGTGAAAGTGACTTGTACTATGTGAGATCTCATAGGAAGTGTTGAAGGGGACATGGTGCGAAAATGACAATACTACCCCTAAAAGCATGGAGAAGCTCACTTAGAAAAGGGTGGATGTGGATGATTGTTAGCCACATATTGTGGTTTACTAGGTTTTCTCAATAAGGCGTTTCATGCCAATACTTATACTAAATATATAAGGATCATTTGAGAAGAAAAAGAACACATGGTACAATTGTAAAAATTAAATAGTTTTTCTCTCAACATATTTATTATTATCTTTGGCTAATTAATTAGTCATAAATACTATCATCCTCTACACTAATTTTTTTTTTTTTGCTACACACATCAAAATTTATCCAATCTACACATAGCGAAATTTATTCTATAATTTATCCTACACAGGTTGTAGTTTATCCTACACATCTCATAATTTATCACATATTTAAGTTAATATATATATTTAAAAAAATATATATTTTAAAAATAAATTATAAATGTAGTTAGATATTAAAGAGTAAGATTACAAATAAACAATCTATGTAAACCAATAAACCCTTACATTAAATACAAATATTAAATGAAACATTCTTATTGGTTGGATTTTTTCTTCTTCTTACAAACAATTTCTTCTCATTTGAACTCTCATATATATATATATATATAAAAGTTATTTAATAAGTAATGGGTTTGTGTTTTTAATGCTCAGAGCTTTACTACGAGTTAAGTGTGCTCAAATGAAGCAAATATTAGTAAGGCATCAATGCTCAATGTAGTGAGTTTGATATGAAATATGAAAGGAGAAAATTTTAATTATACCACACTTGGGTGGAGAAAATATTAAGTTGTATTTCATTGAAAGCCTTCTAAAGTTGGATATTATTTCCTTAACTAATTAAATAAGTGGAAATCCTAAAGGTTGTGAAGTACCCTTCCGCATGCGCACATTGTGAGTTCGTGACCGTGAGCGGCGGACCTAATGTAACGTTTTGATGACACACTTAATTGGTTGGTACTGCTATGCACTACTGAGTAGTTACGCATGCTGAGTAGTTATGAACCATTTCATGAGTTACAACGACGATTTTGACTGTTAATTTAAATCCGTATTAGTGCAATTAATTTCGTATATTATATAATCTTTTTAGAAAAAAATAGAAACGCCTATATGAAAACTCATATAGCTCTTCAAAAACTGAGAGCAAAAAGCTTATGAGAACTACAAACAAATTAGAAACTTTGCTAGATATTAGAGAGGTGTAATCACTAATAATTTCACACAACTACGTTCCTCTTTCCACAAAATATATCACCACGTAGTATCTCAGGTGCATGAGCCATCTTCAGTAGTACAACTATATTTTTGATTGTTCAAAAAAGCATTGTTGTTTTGAAAAAAAATCAACCCCGGATTGTTGTACCATGAGAGACAGATGAGTTCATCTAAAGGGAGACGTAAAATCTATTTTAAGGGAGCGTGTTGAACATGAACTCTCAACCAATACTAACAATTTAAGTTTCTTAATTTTTACAACCAAAGATAATATAGAAAGACATCGTCAAAGACACCAACATGAAGTACTTTGGGTCTGTTTGGTATGAGGTAATGGAATGGATGAGGTAATTGAATGGATCATTACCATTCTATGGCTTGTTTGGTTACCTTGTATAATGGAATGAATCATTACTTTATGTTGTTTGGCAGACAAGAAAAGTCAGAGGAATAAAATCAGCAGTTAGTGGTGGCTAGGGTTGTAAATGGACAGAACGTTCAGCGAACAGTTGGTGAACCGTTTGGTGGGAAGTTCGTTTACGTTCGTTCGTTTAGTTAAAGGACGAACATGAACAAAAAATTTTGTTCGATTAGTTAAATGAACAAACATGAACAATTGTTGTGTTCGTTCAATTGCGTTCGTGAACGTTCGGTAATGTGTTCGTGAACATTCCTTCATGTTCGTTTGTTTATGTTGTTCATCAAATATTCTTTTAACATTTATTTAATTTATCTAAACTTTTTATATTGCTTAATTCTTATTTATCTCATTACACAAACAAATAAACCATTGGGTGTCAGCCCAATGGCCACCTGGCCACCAGCCCGCATTCTAACCCGGAGGTGGCGGGTTCGAGTCTTGCTCGTTCCCAATGCCCCTACGGTAGCGGATTTACCCCTAGACTCAGGCTTGCTGGGTGGCGGTCTGCGAGGTGGGATCACCTCGGCGGTTGGGAGGACTGTGGAATATCCCCCCCCCCCACCAAACAAATAAAATATGAAAACCCTACCTCCACCTTGTTTGTGCACCGTTCCTCTTTCTTTCTTATTATTCACCATTGAAAATTACTATCGAACTTTGTCGATTTTATCTGTGTTCGTGATCTGTTCATGAACACGTTCCTTTCATTAATGAACAGACACGAACAAAAAATCTCGTTCGGTAAGTGTTCATGAACCGTTCGTGAACACATATTATCCTTAATGAACGAACACGAACAAGGCCTTGTTCATGTTCGTTCGGTTCGTTTACAACCCTAGTGGTGGCGGGTGAGCGACGACGATGATGGGCGCCGGTGAACATTGGTGGTGGGTGGTAGCAACGACGGTGGGCGGTGGTGGGTGGTGGTCAGTGGATGGTGATAGGTGAACATTGGTGGTAGCGGGGTGGGTGTCGGTGGTGGTGGCAACGATGATAGAGGTGGGCGGCGACGGCGGTGGATGGTGGAAGTGGTGGGCAGTGGCGACGAGGGTGGTGGAGGTGGTGGGTGGACGGTGGTGAACGTTGGTGGTGGGTGGACGGCAATGGGCGATGGTGGACGACAGTGGTGGGTGGCGGTGGTGGCGATGGTAGAAGGCTGTGGCGACGATAGCTGGTTGTGATGCTATTAACGAAGGATGAAAAAGGGAAATAAATGAATAAAAAATGAGTGGACCGATGATTTTGAAGGAATGAAATGTCTTGTGTAATAAGAGATTCCATTCTATTGACCAAACAAACATCTTTTACTTCATTCCCATTTAATAATCCATTTCATTTCCTCTCTTATTTTTGCATATCAAATACAACCTTTATGTCTATTTGTGATGTTTACTTTACATCTCTTGTAATTCGGTTTTTTAAATGTTTCACTACATTGTTTCTTCTAACAAATAGAGATTTTGATGTTTATGTTTATGTGATGTTTATTTTTCTAATTCAGTTTTTTTTAAATTATTTCACTACAATATATTTTTTACTAACCAATTTCACGAGTTAAAATGAGGATTTTGATTGTTCATTTAAATTAATTCATTTTTTATATTATATAGTAGGGTAAAGTTATTCTATACATTCTTAATGAAAAGGGTACAAAGACATAATAGATCACAAAATATAACACAATGTCGAATAATATATAATATAGTGCCAAAAAATATAACACAATGTCAAGAAAAAAGACACAATAAGTCACAGAAAGACACAATGACGCAAATATAGAAAACACACAGTAATAAATAAAAAATACAATGATTTAAACAAAAATTCTAAATTATAGAAACTAAAAATCCAAAAGCAAACCTAAAATTCTATATTATAAAGTTCGACGAGACGGTTTCATTACCGCTCAGATCGGCTTTAGAGAAAGCTAAATAAAGTCTTTGCTTTAGGCCCCACTCCTCTAAGGGCCTCCAATTTAGAAAAAAAAAAAAGTAATATATTATTTTTTGTTATTGGATTACCAAGAGGAAAAAAGAAACATATTAATGGGCAACAAATGAGTTTCAGTCATTAAAGTTAAACAATTAATGACTTTTGGGATTCCATTTTTAAAAATGAGCTTCAGTCATTAATGATTACCGTTAATGATTACCGGGAAATATTTAAGCAAGCTGAAAAGTTATTTTCTTTTATCTTCATATAAAACGATAACTGATAAGTTATACAAGTACTCTCTATCAACAAAATCAAGGTTAGTTATTTCTTTCATTTTTTTAGAGCTATGAATGTGCCTTTATGTGATAATCTTTAGTTAAATTCATATAACAGTAACCACATTTTTTTATAAAACATTAGTATAATACATAAAAATACCATATATTTGATATAAAGTATCGACAGTTAAAAACTGGAAAATGCCCCACATTTAAAGTTCGCTTTAGGCATCCAAAAAGCTGGCCCTGTTACCGCTTAAATGAATACAATCGAAATTCGTTTGATACACTTTCTACGACTTCATATTTTTAGAAAACTATGCATTTGATCCTATTTGTTTTAGAATAAATAGAAACTCACATATGAAAACTCAGATAAATCTAAAACTACGAGTAGAAAGCTGCTTTCTGAGAACTACAAACAAATCAGAAACTTTGCAAGAAGTTAGAGAGGAGTACTCTTATAATTCCATACAACTACGTTCCTATTTTCTACAAAATATAAAACACCAAAAACCTAACTATAACCAGTGGCGGACCCAGGAATTTTTCCATAGGGGTGCGGAACATTTTTAAAAATTTTAGGCCCCTAGGTATATAAGTAAAAAAATCGGTTCGTATCGGGTCGGGTCATGTCAAACAAACGAACATCAAACTAAATTTATATAATCATAAAAAACATGTCAAACCTTGTTACAAACATAATTAAAACGTCGACGCCCTACGAGTTTTCATTTTTTGAAATCTATTCAAAACATCATCTAAAACTAATTTCTTAAGCAAATTCTTTCTCTATATAACGTAAGTTCATCGCTCCATAACATAATGTTTCAATTTTAATTTTAATTTTCACCTATTCAAGCCCTAGAAATCAAAACGTAAGTTGTAATCACCCTAAAAATATATAAACAACATAATCACCCTAAAAGTATATAAACAACATAACCACCCTAAAAATCATCTAAACAACGTCAAAACACACAAAATTTCAAAACTATTTAACAACTTTATTACCTTTTTTTCCTTCTATAATATCAACCAAAATCATCAAAATAACAAAGAAACTTACCCGTGTTCGGATTCCGGTTAGATTTGGTGTCAAACGACGGTGGTATGGTGATTGATTACGGTGGTCGCTGCTGGACTGTTGTCGCTGGGTGATGTTGTTCGTTGGCAGTGCAGGGACGCAAGAGAAAGAGAGAGAGCGGGAGAGAATTTCTAAAGGTTTTGGTTAATGGGCTAAGACTTAGTGGGCTAGCTAGTTAGGAATTATAAGTGGGTAAAGGTATGGGTATTTGGGTTTAGTTAGTTAGGTATTCAAAGTTATATAATTTAGGTAGTATTTTTTTTAAATAAGAGTTTACTAAAAAAATTAAAATATAAATTGATAACACTTTTTACCTAAGGGTGCGGACAAAAATTTCAAGGGTGCGGTCGATAAATTCCAAGGGGTGCGGAAGAAAAATTCCAAAGGGTGCGGACGGGATTTTCGACGAAACTTAGCACTAAATTTTTTTCTTCCCCGGGGGTGCGCACGCCCACCTTGGGCTGGGCTTGGGTCCGCCCATGACTATAACCCCAATTGTTCGAAAAAAAACATGATCGTCCAAAAAACAACCCAGACTGGTGTATCCTGAGAGACAGACCTATGCATCTCAGGAGAGACGTTGAATCTGTTTTAAGGAAACACACATAAACACGAATTCTCAGCCAAAACTAACGGTTAAATTTTTTAATTCTTACAATCAAAGACAGTACAAAAGACATCACCAAAGACACCGGCATGAATCACGTTACGCTTGTGGGATATTTATTTTAGATCTCTTGTAATTTAGTTATTTAAATGATAATTAATTTTTTACATTCAGTTATTTAAATGATATTTCACTATTATTTTTTACAAATAAAGAGTTTGATAACAAAATAAGTTGGGTCTATATAAATTTCACTATATTAAATTCCATCGAATATTGTTGGCAAAGTTAGGGACCCCACGGTGAATTTGGTGCTACAATGTGAGTGAAATTAAAATGTGAGGCTATTCTACTTATAAAGTGAAAATATATTATATAACACAAAAAAAAAAGGTAAATTAAGAAACCCCTACATGTATATTATTTTAAAATTTTATATGGACAAATCAACATCGCCAGTCTGCCACTACCTCAATCGGACGTAGTCTATTCATGGCAAAATCAATCAATATATATTAAACAACATGCATGCACGATGGAACAACCTTTTTGTAAAGAAATACAAAAAAAATTGATTTTATAAATGTGATGGTGGTTCAATCAATTTGTCTTCTTCCCAAGATACAATAGATTGCATGCACTAAGGTAGATGAAAATGAAGTATGATAACTAATGGAAGGCTACGTGAGTGAGGATTTAGAAAGCTGTCTACTCTATTATGTGGTTGTTGCTTTCTTAGGACCATACCCTTTTATCTGCCTTGAAGAATCATCACTTTTACAATCACCTAAATAACTCATTGATGGTGAATCTTCAATCCTTCTTTAACTCAAATGGGTTCTATAATACTTTCATGAATCTTCAATGTTTTATGCTTCAGATCGTTGTACTTCGCTACTCACTAGATAAACGATAACAACTATAATCAGGACCGGCTCAATTATTTTGAGGGCCCTAAGCAAAAAGAAAAACTTGGGCTCTTTCAACGTGTCATTAGTATTTTCTAACAAAATAATTGAATTTTAAGATGTAGACTTCAATCTCCGTATTCCTTCTGAACATAATTGACACCATGATTTTCTCTTAATTGGTTAGTTATTAATCTTTTTCATAAATGTTGATGATACTAAACCTGGCCTTTCAAGATAATAGTGTTTCTTTAAAATTAAACCATATTTAGAAGGTGAGTGGGTTAGATGACTTGATCTTCTATTTTTTATAAATAACCCAATATAGTCATATAGAATGACATTTGTTAGAATTTGAAGGCTCCAAGTCGTTTATAAATAAACCCAATATAGAGTCATATAGAATGACTTTTGTTAGAATTTGAAGGCCCCAAGTCGTGTGAGGGCCCTAAGCAGTGACTAGTTTCATTAAGCTATAGGTCCGACCCTGACTATAATATTCATTGGGTGGAGGGCTCGGTGAACGTCATGGTTGGTGATTAGATAAAGTCTTTTGAGCCAAGTAGAGCGGAAATACAAAATAAGAAACTATAAAAGTTATCAAAGAAGAGGACATATTTACTTGATGAATAAATCATTATACGGGGTGGATTTTACGAGTAATCTTAAATTGGCAGATATTGTTAGAAATGACAAATTGTTAAATAGATACTAAAATTTAAAGACGTAAATAAACGTGTAATCTAGGGTAATCAATGATTTATATGTTTTACACTAGAAATGAAAGATTTGAAAATCACTAAATGGGGGAAAATTCGTTATTAGGAACTCATGGTAATAATCAAAGGAGTTCGGGTCCGATAGCTGAGCCAAATCGTCAACGATGTTTCTCACATGATCTGACTCGTCGAAACCTTTCCGTCAGCTGCTTATAGGCCCGTAACTCCACCAACAACACACATAGACATGCTAAGCTATTTTTATGTTTGTGTCTTTTCTGTCATGTTTTTTTTTTTTTTATCTCTAGCCCGTTCTCGTAAATGTCAGCTTAACTCTTAAATCAAATGTCTAACACAAATCATAAATGATATTCAATGTATGAATCAAATAGGGTGTACATATTTGCACACTAAACCTAGCTTTATATACGCCACGTATAGCTCCATACACCACGTGTAGCCACCTTTTTCAATTTCCAAGAGTATCTCTGATATGATGTGGGAATTTGTCCCTTATATACGTTGTGTATAGGTCTATATGCAGTGTATATAAAGGGTTGGGTTTTTTTTTAAATATTGTTATACATTATTTATCGTTTTAGCAAACTTTTATAATAAGTAATTTTTAAAAACATATAAATAAAAAACATTGTTAAGTATTCTATCGTATAGTATAATATATGTCTCATATTGGCCTATGGATGTAGTATAGTATCATATAGTGTAGTATAAATCTTGTATAGGCCTATACGTGTAAGATAATATTGTATCGTATCGTATAGTGTAGTAAAAACCATTGTTAAGTATTCTATCGTATAGTATAATATAGTTATGGTATAGGTCTATGGATGTAGTATCGTATCATATAGTGTAGTATAAATCTCATATATTCCCATACGTGTAATATAATATTGTATCATATCGTATCGTATAGTGTAGAATAAGTCATGTATAGGCATATATGTGTAGTATCGGCTCGTATAGGCCTATAGGTGTAGTATCGTATCATATGGTGTAGTGTAAGTCTTGTATAGGTCCCGTGTAGGCCTATACTATACTATGCTATGCTATGCTATCCTATGCTATACTATCCTATCCAATACTATACTATACTATACTATACTATACTATGCTATACTATACTATACTATACTATACCATATCATGCTATGCCATGCTATGCTATGCTATACTCTATACGATATGATACTATACGATTCAATACGATACTACAGGATACCATACAACACCCGTATAGGCCTATAGGCATATACAAGACCTATAGGGGACCTATACGATACTTATACTACATTATTCGATACGATAAGATATGATATTTGTGACAACCCTCAAAATCCCATGTATTCCGTACAAATTATTAATGATAATTAAAGTGTCTGACGACTGCGTGGAATTACTTAACTGCTTTCTGATATCTGTGTTATGCTTACACGTATTTGTTAATATACCAATAGTATACAGATAAGTCACTAAATAGTCCGTTATATTTTCTTAAGTGTTAGAAAGTAAAAACGTTACAAAATATGTAAATAGGACATCTTTCGGATTAATTAAGCGCTTTAACGGAACAGTGTCAAACCGAACAACCGGACTTTACCCGGAACATGAAAATATTATTACTTTCACTATTTATATTTTTCTGAGCCAGTTAGGGTCCCTGATTACCCTAACACCCGCCATAACGTGTAACATACAACTAACTAAGTTAAACACTTAACTTAACTTAGTTAACCTAACTAATACTTGGTACTTAGTTACAAACCAACCAAGACCCCCCCCCCCCCTCTAACCAAAACCGTCCCCATGGGGGACATACTTAGTACTTGTGATTTGGCTAAATCTTGGATGTTTAGTATCAAGGTGGCATAAAACCCAATGGATAATAACACCTAAATTTCCTATAAATAACACTTAACACCTAAGACATAATCTTCATCACTAAACACCACCCAACTCAACTCTCTCTCTTGCTCTCCCTACCTTCGGCCGAACCCCACCCCACCCACCATCATACTTTCGGTTCTTGTTCTTGACATTCCATCATCATACAAGCTTCACGGGTCGCGTATTAGGAGCTTTGGTGCACTCGGAACGCGAAGGACCACTTCCGTTAGCTTTTATCCACCCATTTTTCATCAAGATTCTTCCCTAGCCCCGAGCTAGAGGTATATCACTTAAAACTCGCTCTTGAACGTATCTAGAGTGGTTAATAAGAGTTTCGTCGGTTAAAAATTACGAACATATAAGATCAAAGTCTAAAAGTTTACTAAAGTAATGAACAAGGTGGTTAATGGATGAATATGTATGTAAATCATGTAGATCTTGTGTGGTTATGATGATTGGGTGATTATCTGATGCTTTACTGAATGATATTAGTATATGATGTTGTTGTGGTCACTAAACTTGTTAAAGAAATCGATCGAACACGATTTAGAAGGTTAAACACAAAAGAATCAGAATCTGTCTAACTTTTACAGCCCACTTCTGTTGTCTGTAAACAGGTCTTAACCTCAACGAAAAATCGATATTTTGAATCTAAAATATGTTATTATGAAATACGGTTCTAATGGCACCGGAATCGTAATTTTTGGACTCCGTTTACTATTTTTAAAGTGTTAATTTGTAACAGCTACTTAAGCTGAATTTTGACAGCAATAAATGGGTGTCGTACTTTCAGTCATAACCGGAGTTTTGTGATGAATCGGGCCATGAAAATTTTACTGTAGATGATAACTGAAGTATTTGTAATTACCCCACTGGAATTTCGCAAATCGGACTTACGATGAATTTTTAATAAATTGTTTCGTGAACTGTGGTCAGAAATACAAAAAAATCTGAGTTCGGTCCCGAATATGAATTTTTATAAAATGTGGGTAATGAACCGGACCCCGATATTTTTACATAATAAAATATGGAATGTTTATGACATTCTGTAAAAATTTGGGAATTTTTGAAATAATCTAACTATTTTATTTAAATGCCCGAAAACAGCCGGTTTTGAATATTAATGCTGAAATAACATAAGTTGTGATTTGCGCGTCTAAATGTCGAGTATGCTATCTGTGAATGATTTGACATGTTATATATGTTATGTGCATTATCGTATGTTTGATTTTGAGTGGGGAATGGACGGGAAACTTAGATGGGCGTAAACCGTTACAGTGGTGCATGTTGTGTGATAGATACGTGTAGGAACTTTGTGTTCTATTTGAAAGCCACTAAATGACTAACTGGTAAATCATACTAGGACGTGATTGACCGACCTTGACTGTTAGCTATATTGAGAATCTAACCGAGCAAACCGAGGTGAGTTCACACTTTCTAAGGCATGGGATTCCCGGTGGTTTGGGAATGGGTTAAAGAATTAAAACTAAATCTACATATCCTCCTTGGGTAGGATTTGTACGGCCATCCTCCGTAGAATGGATGCCATTATTAAACCTACGAATTCTCCTGGTGCAGAATACGTACGTTCGTCCTCCTTGGGTAGGACAACAACCTTAAAACTAGCTAGACAAAACTCTATCATGAAGTCCCTCAATTTATATCGACTTAATCGCCGAGGCCAATGGCGAGCGGGTCATTAGTTAATAGCGCTATTAGGTTTAACAAACCTCACACCGTGCCGTTCGGACGGGCGTGTACTAATGGACTATGGCAGATTGTCAGTGATGATAGACACTGATATAGGGCACAACTTATTTGCGTAGCAGTCGATATCATTCCGTCTAGTAGTTCAAACGGGGAAAACCCCCACTGATCATGGTTATGGATTGGGTAAAGAAAAAGGGAATTGGTTAAATGTACTTTCAACTACGGGGTAACCCCCACGGCAAATAAGCCAACGAAAGTCAAACCACGTTTTCAGAAACACTTAAAACTAAACAACCAAACGTGAACTCACTCAACTTTGTTGTTGACTAGTTGTTACATGCCTTACAGGTCGCTAGATGCTTTTGGGAGCTTGCACGAGGAGGAGGTTGTTGTGGAACATGGGTTGTTATATCCCATACTTAATATTTGAACTTTATAAACCTATGGAACTTATGTTTGAGACTTTAAACTTATGAACTGTGAACTTATGTTTTGAACTTACGTTTTATGCTTCCGCTGTTAACCTAAAATCGGTTTACTTCCTTTTGGTCACCAATCGTATTGTGTTTGGTTTTATTTACTTAATTATGTTGTTCAATATGATTGGTGGCTCGATCCTGGTCATGTCACGCCTCCAAGCGGTGATACTCCGCGTGTGGATTTTGGGGGTGTGACAGATTGGTATCAGAGCCATTGGTTATAGAGAACTTGGTTTTAATAAGGGAAAAGTTTTCATTAAAACCAGACTATAACCTGGACAGTGCTCAACGATCCACAACGACGCTTCGCTCCACGTGCAAGACTCGACACCATAAGTGGTATGATTATGTTATATTGTCGGTTAGATAGTTCTCACTGTGCATTAGATAACGTGATAATTGCTATTTGAACCTTGTGTGCTTACTCTCTAATGTCGTCCCACACACTTACGCACTTTCGCGACACTTTCCTCACTTACGTTGCTTCATTATGAAGATCATGAGCGGACGCGAAGGACGTATCAACCTCACTCAAGCCCAGTTGACGGCTTTGATCAACGAACGAGTTGCGGAGGCACTCGCAGCTAACCCTGCAGGAGGTATAACCTGCCATACCAACTCACCTTAGGACATTTAGATCCTACCTTCGCAAACCAACCCTCGTGCTTAATCTTGTCTTTTATTCTCGCGCAACAGGTCAACATGCTCAACCTCCTGTGTGCACGTTCAAGACGTTCATGGACTGTCGACCTACCACTTTCAGTGGCACCGAAGGAGCAGTGGGCCTTCTTCACTGGTTTGAAAAGCTTGAGACAGTTTTCGAGATGTGCGAATGCCCCGAAGACCGTAGGGTGAAATATGCTACCGGAACACTTGAAGAAGCTGCGTTAACCTGGTGGAAGGCACAGGTTCAACTACTAGGACTGGCAGTTGCTAATGCCACGCCCTGGAATGGTTTCAAAGAGCTGATCAAAGAGGAGTACTGTAGTCGGGATGACATCCACAAGCTAGAAGTGGAATTTTACAATCTGAAGATGACAGGATCTGAGATCGAAGCGTATACTAAGAGGTCAAATGAACTGGCCATCCTGTGCCCAACTATGGTGGACCCTCCCATCAAACGTATTGAGCTTTACCTCAAGGGCCTTGCACCAGCGATTCAAAGTCACGTAACTTCAGCCAACCTGGGTACCATTCAGCAAATTATCAAGTTGGCTCATCGTCTCACCGACCAGGCGGTGGAGCAAAACAGGCTACCCAAACGTATCAGTACCACAGCTACTTCTGATGCACCTACCGATAACAAGCGAAAATGGGATGGGAACTCCAGTAAAGGTTCAACTTCAGTTCAGTCTCAACAGCGAAAGAGTGATGACTACCAGAGTCCCGGTCAGCAATCTTCTGGTAATCAAGGACAGGGTGGATACCGAGGAAACCACCCCAAGTGCAACCGGTGCAACAAGCATCACAGCGGGCAGTGCAACAAAGGTCGATGTCAGAGATGTCACAGGCTGGGCCATGAAGCCAAAGATTGCAGGAGCCCACGTCCTGCGAATCAGAACCGCCAACAACAACAACAAGCCCCACAGAACCACCAGCAACAGCATCAGCAGGGAAATAAAGGATGCTTTCAGTGTGGCGCTGAAGGCCACTTCAAGAGGAACTGCCCCCAGCTAAACCAAAACCAGAACAATAACCAAGGAAATGGGAACCACAATGGGAACAACAATGGAGGCGGAAATGGGGGAGACAACAATGGCAACGGGGCAAGGGGTCGTGTGTTCGTGATTGGTCAGGGAGAAGCAAGGAATGATCCCAATGTTGTGATGGGTAAGTTTCTTCTTGACGACTTCTTCGTTACTGTTTTATTCGATTCGGGTGCCGATACCAGTTATGTGTCCGTAGAAGTTAGCCAAATTCTTAAGCGCACCCCAACACTCCTGAACACCAAACACACGGTAGAACTAGCTAACGGTAAAAGTCTTGAAGCCACACACGTAGTTAAAGGTTGTAACCTCGTCTTAGCTGGTCAGACTTTCCCTATCGATCTTGTTCCTATCACACTTGGTAGTTTCGACGTCGTTATTGGGATGGATTGGTTATCTCATCATCAAGCGGAGATTGTTTGCAAGGAGAAAATCATCCGCATTCCTCGTTCTGATAAAGAACCCCTCGTGATTCGTGGCGACAAGAGTGGTGCTGTCGAAGGCATCATCTCTTTCCTTAAGGCCCAGAAGTGTTTGCGAAAGGGCCACACTGCCATTTTAGCACTCGTTACTGACACATCCACGGAAGAGAAGAGAATTGAAGACATCCCTATTGTGCGCGAATTTCCCGAGGTATTTCCTGAGGAATTACCTGGTCTTCCTCCTCATCGCCAAGTTGAGTTTCAAATCGAGCTAGCTCCTGGAGCAGCGCCAGTAGCTCGAGCACCATATCGTCTAGCCCCATCAGAACTCGAAGAACTGTCCACACAACTACAAGAACTCTTGGAAAAGGGTTTTATACGTCCTAGCTCTTCACCCTGGGGAGCTCCAGTCTTGTTCGTGAAGAAGAAAGACGGTACCTTCAGGATGTGTATTGACTATCGCGAACTTAACAAGGCGACTGTGAAGAATCGTTATCCTCTTCCACGTATTGACGACTTGTTTGACCAGTTGCAAGGGTCGAGCTATTACTCCAAGATTGATTTGAGATCGGGATACCATCAGCTGAGAGTCCGAGATGAGGACGTCTCCAAAACAGCATTCAGAACTCGTTACGGCCATTACGAGTTTCTGGTTATGCCATTCGGGCTGACGAATGCACCGGCAGTCTTCATGGATCTCATGAACCGAGTGTGCAAGCCTTACCTGGATAAGTTCGTTATTGTGTTCATCGATGATATCCTGATCTATTCTAAGAGTCAGGAAGAACACGAGCAGCATCTACGACTTATGCTGGAACTTCTTCGAAAAGAACAGTTGTATGCCAAGTTTTCGAAATGTGACTTCTGGCTTCGCGAAGTCCACTTTCTAGGCCACGTGGTAAACAAGGATGGAATTCATGTGGATCCATCTAAGGTTGAATCGATCAAGAACTGGCCCGCACCCCGCACACCAACAGAAATCCGCCAATTCTTGGGTTTGGCCGGATATTACAGAAGGTTTATAAAAGATTTCTCCAAGATTGCGCAACCTCTCACATCACTGACTCAGAAGGGCGTCATCTATCATTGGGGTGATGCACAGGAGTCCGCGTTCCAACATCTAAAGGATAGACTTTGTAGCGCGCCTATCCTCTCATTGCCTGAAGGCATAGAAGATTTTGTGGTTTACTGCGATGCTTCCATCCAAGGACTTGGTTGCGTGTTGATGCAACGTGACAAGGTCATTGCCTATGCATCACGCCAACTCAAGGTTCACGAAAGAAACTACACTACTCACGATCTGGAGCTGGGAGCAGTTGTATTCGCACTTAAGATATGGAGACATTACCTGTACGGTACAAAGTGCACCATTTACACCGACCACAGGAGTCTCGAGCATATCTTCAAGCAAAAAGAGTTAAACATGCGACAACGCCGATGGGTCGAACTCTTGAATGATTACGAATGCGCTATCAAGTATCATCCGGGCAAAGCCAATGTTGTGGCTGACGCCCTCAGTCGAAAGGATACTTTACCTAAGCGTGTACGAGCATTACAGCTTACCATCCAGTCTAACCTTCCTGCTCAGATTCGAGATGCCCAGGTCGAAGCATTGAAAGCAGAGAACATCAGGGCTGAGTCCCTACGAGGATCGAGGCAGCGGCTAAAACAAAAGGAAGACGGTGCCTACTATGTTAACGGACGCATCTGGGTTCCATTTTATGGCAACTTACGCGAGCTTGTGATGGATGAAGCACATAAGTCTCGTTATTCTGTACACCCTGGTTCAGACAAGATGTACCACGACCTCAAGACTACGTATTGGTGGCCTGGCATGAAAGCCCACATAGCAACCTACGTCAGTAAGTGCTTGACTTGTGCGAGAGTCAAGTCTGAATATCAGAAACCATCAGGCCTACTTCAACAACCGGAGATCCCGAAATGGAAATGGGAGCAAATCTCCATGGATTTTGTTACTGGCCTGCCCAGATCTCAACGCGGAAACGATACCATTTGGGTGATCGTAGATCGACTAACCAAGTCTGCACATTTTCTGGCTATCAAAGAAACGGACAAGTTCTCTACTCTTGCAGACATTTACCTAAAGGAAGTGGTATCAAGACACGGAGTGCCAATATCTATTATATCTGATCGTGACGCACGTTTTACTTCTGAACTGTGGCGAGCAATGCACAAGTCCTTTGGCTCACGATTAGATATGAGCACCGCTTATCACCCGCAGACGGATGGGCAATCTGAACGCACCATCCAAACCCTTGAAGACATGCTTAGGGCATGTGTAATCGATTTTGGTAACGGCTGGGAAAAGCACCTCCCGCTAGTGGAGTTCTCATATAACAACAGCTACCACACCAGCATCCAAGCCGCTCCGTTTGAGGCATTGTACGGACGCAAATGTCGATCGCCTCTCTGTTGGGCAGAAGTTGGTGACAGCCAAATCACTGGCCCAGAACATGTGGTAGATACCACCGAGAAAATTGCTCAGATACGACAGCGAATGGCGACAGCTCGTGACCGTCAGAAAAGCTATGCTGATAAGGGAAGAAAACCACTCGAGCTCCAGGTTGGGGATCGAGCGCTACTCAAAGTCTCACCTTGGAAAGGTGTAGTCCGCTTTGGCAAGCGAGGCAAACTCAATCCGCGTTATATCGGACAATTCAAAGTCATTGAGAAAATTGGCCAAGTCGCCTACAGGTTGGATCTACCTAAAGAACTCAGCGGAGTTCACAACGTATTCCACGTATCAAATCTGAAGAAGTGTCTGTCAGAGGAGACCTTCATAGTTCCTCTCAAGGAACTCACAATCGACGACCAGCTGCGATTCGTCGAGGAACCAGTAGAGATTACGGATCGAGATGTTAAGATCCTCAAGCACACAAGAATACCTCTCGTCCGAGTTCGTTGGAATGCTCGTCGTGGCCCAGAGTATACATGGGAACGAGAAGACCAAATGAAACTCAAGTATCCCCAACTGTTTAAGAAAAACGCAACCACTACTGAGGCTGAAGCTACCGCAGAATTTCGGGACGAAATTCCAAATCAACGGGGGGATGATGTGACACCCCAGGAAAATCTGGAAAACAACGCAACTTAACTAGCTTCCTCAGTAACCACGCGCTAAATTTCGGGACGAAATTCTCTTAACAGGGGGAGAATGTGACAACCCTCAAAATCCCATGTATTCCGTACAAATTATTAATGATAATTAAAGTGTCTGACGACTGCGTGGAATTACTTAACTGCTTTCTGATATCTGTGTTATGCTTACACGTATTTGTTAATATACCAATAGTATACAGATAAGTCACTAAATAGTCCGTTATATTTTCTTAAGTGTTAGAAAGTAAAAACGTTACAAAATATGTAAATAGGACATCTTTCGGATTAATTAAGTGCTTTAACGGAACAGTGTCAAACCGAACAACCGGACTTTACCCGGAACATGAAAATATTATTACTTTCACTATTTATATTTTTCTGAGCCAGTTAGGGTCCCTGATTACCCTAACACCCGCCATAACGTGTAACATACAACTAACTAAGTTAAACACTTAACTTAACTTAGTTAACCTAACTAATACTTGGTACTTAGTTACAAACCAACCAAGACCCCCCCCCCCCCCCTCTAACCAAAACCGTCCCCATGGGGGACATACTTAGCACTTGTGATTTGGCTAAATCTTGGATGTTTAGTATCAAGGTGGCATAAAACCCAATGGATAATAACACCTAAATTTCCTATAAATAACACTTAACACCTAAGACATAATCTTCATCACTAAACACCACCCAACTCAACTCTCTCTCTTGCTCTCCCTACCTTCGGCCGAACCCCACCCCACCCACCATCATACTTTCGGTTCTTGTTCTTGACATTCCATCATCATACAAGCTTCACGGGTCGCGTATTAGGAGCTTTGGTGCACTCGGAACGCGAAGGACCACTTCCGTTAGCTTTTATCCACCCATTTTTCATCAAGATTCTTCCCTAGCCCCGAGCTAGAGGTATATCACTTAAAACTCGCTCTTGAACGTATCTAGAGTGGTTAATAAGAGTTTCGTCGGTTAAAAATTACGAACATATAAGATCAAAGTCTAAAAGTTTACTAAAGTAATGAACAAGGTGGTTAATGGATGAATATGTATGTAAATCATGTAGATCTTGTGTGGTTATGATGATTGGGTGATTATCTGATGCTTTACTGAATGATATTAGTATATGATGTTGTTGTGGTCACTAAACTTGTTAAAGAAATCGATCGAACACGATTTAGAAGGTTAAACACAAAAGAATCAGAATCTGTCTAACTTTTACAGCCCACTTCTGTTGGCTGTAAACAGGTCTTAACCTCAACGAAAAATCGATATTTTGAATCTAAAATATGTTATTATGAAATACGGTTCTAATGGCACCGGAATCGTAATTTTTGGACTCCGTTTGCTATTTTTAAAGTGTTAATTTGTAACAGCTACTTAAGCTGAATTTTGACAGCAATAAATGGGTGTCGTACTTTCAGTCATAACCGGAGTTTTGTGATGAATCGGGCCATGAAAATTTTACTGTAGATGATAACTGAAGTATTTGTAATTACCCCACTGGAATTTCGCAAATCGGACTTACGATGAATTTTTAATAAATTGTTTCGTGAACTGTGGTCAGAAATACAAAAAAATCTGAGTTCGGTCCCGAATATGAATTTTTATAAAATGTGGGTAATGAACCGGACCCCGATATTTTTACATAATAAAATATGGAATGTTTATGACATTCTGTAAAAATTTGGGAATTTTTGAAATAATCTAACTATTTTATTTAAATGCCCGAAAACAGCCGGTTTTGAATATTAATGCTGAAATAACATAAGTTGTGATTTGCGCGTCTAAATGTCGAGTATGCTATCTGTGAATGATTTGACATGTTATATATGTTATGTGCATTATCGTATGTTTGATTTTGAGTGGGGAATGGACGGGAAACTTAGATGGGCGTAAACCGTTACAGTGGTGCATGTTGTGTGATAGATACGTGTAGGAACTTTGTGTTCTATTTGAAAGCCACTAAATGACTAACTGGTAAATCATACTAGGACGTGATTGACCGACCTTGACTGTTAGCTATATTGAGAATCTAACCGAGCAAACCGAGGTGAGTTCACACTTTCTAAGGCATGGGATTCCCGGTGGTTTGGGAATGGGTTAAAGAATTAAAACTAAATCTACATATCCTCCTTGGGTAGGATTTGTACGGCCATCCTCCGTAGAATGGATGCCATTATTAAACCTACGAATTCTCCTGGTGCAGAATACGTACGTTCGTCCTCCTTGGGTAGGACAACAACCTTAAAACTAGCTAGACAAAACTCTATCATGAAGTCCCTCAATTTATATCGACTTAATCGCCGAGGCCAATGGCGAGCGGGTCATTAGTTAATAGCGCTATTAGGTTTAACAAACCTCACACCGTGCCGTTCGGACGGGCGTGTACTAATGGACTATGGCAGATTGTCAGTGATGATAGACACTGATATAAGGCACAACTTATTTGCGTAGCAGTCGATATCATTCCGTCTAGTAGTTCAAACGGGGAAAACCCCCACTGATCATGGTTATGGATTGGGTAAAGAAAAAGGGAATTGGTTAAATGTACTTTCAACTACGGGGTAACCCCCACGGCAAATAAGCCAACGAAAGTCAAACCACGTTTTCAGAAACACTTAAAACTAAACAACCAAACGTGAACTCACTCAACTTTGTTGTTGACTAGTTGTTACATGCCTTACAGGTCGCTAGATGCTTTTGGGAGCTTGCACGAGGAGGAGGTTGTTGTGGAACATGGGTTGTTATATCCCATACTTAATATT
This sequence comes from Helianthus tuberosus, assembly GCA_030545235.1. NCBI lineage: Eukaryota > Viridiplantae > Streptophyta > Magnoliopsida > Asterales > Asteraceae > Helianthus > Helianthus tuberosus. Next base: position 94,368,223 of record CM060411.1, read on the forward strand.
TGAACTTTATAAACCTATGGAACTTATGTTTGAGACTTTAAACTTATGAACTGTGAACTTATGTTTTGAACTTACGTTTTATGCTTCCGCTGTTAACCTAAAATCGGTTTACTTCCTTTTGGTCACCAATCGTATTGTGTTTGGTTTTATTTACTTAATTATGTTGTTCAATATGATTGGTGGCTCGATCCTGGTCATGTCACGCCTCCAAGCGGTGATACTCCGCGTGTGGATTTTGGGGGTGTGACAATATTATACGACACCTATAGGCCTATACGAGACTTATACAAAACTATACGATATGTGTAGGCCTATACAACACTATACGATACGATACTACATCCGTAGGCCTATATACGATGTCAATACGTGAAATAGGCTACTTTCTTATTTATTTGAAATTATTGATGTTGTATAAAAAGTTATTACATCCGTAGTCATTGTATAAAAATTTATAAGAAATACTTACTTTCTTATTTATTTGAAATATAAAACTTTTTTTTATAAAACTTTACTAAAATGATTAATATTGTATAAATGTTTCTAATAAAACCACCCTTTATATACGCTGCGTACAGGTCTACACGCAACGTATATAAAGGGTCAAAAAGACAATTTTACCCCTGATTTGAGCTACGTATAGCCCCCAATTCAGGGGTAAAATGGTATTTTTACAAAATTTACCTCATATATACGCCACATACATGGTTATATGTGGCGTAGAGTAAAAAAGAAATATAATTTGTATCTTTATGAGAAAGAACACACCCAGGTTAAAACACCACTGATGCAAGTCACTTCCCTTAAAAAAAAAAGAAAAAGAAAAAGAAAACGGTTAACATTAAGAATCGAGAACTAAAGAAAATGGTAAAGAAACTGGTTAAAGATTAAGGAGAAGCACAGAGAATCTCTTGGGACTTGCGAGTATAGATAGTGGATGCATGTAGAAGTCTTCTGCCTTATAATATATGTAATTTCTTTCATTGCTGGACTGAACGTCTAATGTTCATTTTAGTGTAATTTTGATATTGCCGTATAAGTTATTTTTTAAATTAAATTATTAGACTTAATAACATGTAGAAATCATTACAAGTTTGTAAAAAGTTTAAAAACACCACTAAACTAAAAAAAAAAACTTCGTAAAAAGCACACAAGTAATCATAAAACAGGGTCTTGTTGGTATGTGGTAATAAAATTAAGGGGGAAGGGGGTGGTCACTAGTGATACAATTCTATCACTCACAAGCACCGATCAACTCATGCTATGTCATCACCCAATATTCTATCACTAGTGATAGAAATGTAGTGGGGGTGGTCACTAGTGATACAATTTCATCATTCCCAAATTTTTTAATTTTTATTTTAAAATTAGAAATTAAACACTAAATTATAAATTTCACTAATTTTTTTAATTTTTTATTTTAAATTAGAAATTAACAATAAAACTCTAAAATTATAAATTTCATTAAATTTAAAACATACTATTTCAATTTAACATACTAGAAATCATGAAACATATAATTTAAAAAAAAAAAAAAACCTACTCCTCGTCCGAATCATGAAACTCCAAACCTAGAGAACCTACTAGTTCGATTAAATCGTATCTCAACCGAAAGTGAGTTTCTTCATTACGCAATTCTAGATGGATATTTTGTGGAACTTGAACTTGTGTAGGAGGATCCGGCACCCAATCCGGGGATATTGCACGTCCGTCTTCTTTGATCATCATATTGTGCAATATGATACATGCATACACTATGCAATGTATTGATTTCTTGTTCGTCGCACGAACCGGTCGGTGTAGTATACCACATCGACCCTTTAAAACACCAAATGCCCTCTCAACATCTTTTCTTGCCGATTCTTGCAATTTTTTGAACACGATTTCTTTAGGCTCGACAGGAAATGAGGGAGCTTTCACAAAAACAGACCAAGACGGGTAGATACCATCCACAAGAAAAAAGCCTCGTCTGTAATGTCGACCGTTAACATAGAAATGAGAGGAAGGTGCGGTACCATCCGTTACGGTTTGAAACAACGGCGACGTGTGCAACACATTGATGTCGTTGTTTTGAACCTGGAACACCGAAATACGAATGCCAAATCCATAAATCATTCGACGCCACCGCTTCTAGTATGATGGTTGGTCTTTTGATGTCTCCCCTAACATACGCCCCTTGCAACTCTCTTGGACAATTTTTCCACTCGATATTTGTACAATCGATGCTACCGAGCATCCCGGGAAAATGTCATCTAGCCTCGTGTGCGGCGTAAATACGTGAGATGTCGTGGCTTGTCGGTTTACGTAAAAACTCTTTAGTATACAACTTAATGACCGCGTTGCAAAAAAAATGTAAACATTCACGTGAAGTTCTGGCCGACATAGCCAGGTATTCATCATATTGCTCGGGAGGGTTACCTGTCGCTAGTTGGCGAATGGCGGACGTGCATTTTTGTATCGGCGTGAAACTTGGTTTGCCCCTCGCATCGTAACCTTCTTGAAACCATTCCTCGCTTGCTTCGATGTCTCCAACAATCTTTAAAAATAATTCTTTGGGTAAACGAAACCGATCTCTAAACGTTTCGGCATTGTAGAGCGGATTTTCCACAAAATAATCGTTCATCAACACTTCGTTGGCACGTATACGATCACGGTCGACCATCTTCTTCTTTGGCCGGGACGACTCGGCATCAAGTTCGTTATACACCGACACAAAATATTTTAGCGTCTCGTTGTCGGAATACAACTCGGTATCGCTATCGCTAGACATCGGAAACGTCGAATCCGTAGGGAATTCCATTTGAGAAAGATATAAATTGTGTGAAATGTGTTTAAAATGGTTTAAAGATGTAGATTGGTGTGTGTAAAATGATTTAAAATGGAGATATAAATAGATAAATGGTTTAAAGGTTTTTTTTTTATTGAATATCACGGTTTAAAATAACGGTCAAAAATCAACGACGGTCGAATTTTTCAAACTTTTCAACGCGTGAAGGATTCAACGCGTTTAAAAAATAACGCGTGACCACACCGGAGGTGGCGGTGTGCGTGATGCCATCACTCGTGGCTGGGCGTCCATCACGGACCGCCCCGCCTGCGAATAGAATAAATGAGGTGATGAAATGGATCATTACAATCCATGGTCTTGTTTAGTTACCATGTGGGAATAGAATGAATCATTATTTAGTTGTTTGGTAGGTAGAAAAAGAGGAAGGAGTAAGATCAGCGGTAGGTGGCGGTGGTTGGTCACAGAGGGTGGCAGTGGTGGGTGGCAACGGCGGTGGTGGTGGTGGTAATGAAGGGTGGGAGAGTTAATGAAATGAAAAAAAAAAAAAAAACAAGGGGTAGATGAAATGAATATGAGGTTTTCATAGAGAATTGAAAGTCTTATATAATTGGTGATTCCATTACCTTAATCAAACAAACACATTTTTTTCATTCATTAGCAATAATCATTTCCATATTCTTGCATCCCAAATACAACCTTACACTAAATCCAACACGTTTGGGTTTGGATTTTCTAGATGTATTGCATTTCATTTGTACTAAATTAGTGGAAACGATGAGTTAACTTCTGTTTTTGCGTCCCTGGCTTTATAGCCTAATGACATCTTGGGGGTGTGATAAGGCTTTGGGACCAATAGGTACTGAGTTCGATTACCACAAAGGGGGTTTTCCCATATTTATTGGGTTTTCTCCTGAATTGATGTATATGTATTATGCCAGCTGGTGGAGATGGATATGATCGGGTGGTTTCACTGGTGGCACGATGATACTCCAGTGGTATGTCAGTGATCCAAATTTGTCGTTAAAAAAAAAAGAAAAAAACATTTTTTTGGCAAATGTCCTTTAGTGGTAAGGATAGGGAATGTGATTTCCAAATCATTAGAGATTGCTTTTTATGTTTCTTTGAAGCCGAATGATACATATATTTGGATGGATTTCATTGCTATGCCCCAAAGAAGGAAAAATTGCTTAAAGCAATAGTTATTACCACTTAACGGATGCTATGGAGGTTCGAAAATGATACTATTTTTTTGTGCTATCGATCAAAGGAAAGACTCTATTTTTATTCCATTGTTCATTTTTTTTGTTCATAATGTTTTGTAAGAGGAAAAGTAAATCAAACATCAGTTGGTGCGAGTGACTTAAAAACCCAAGTGTATATGAAGATTTATCCATGGATTTTTATCATTTTTTCCACCCACCTTCAAGTGTTCTCAAAGGGTATGAACTTCCATTTTAAATATTTCGATTTTTGTTCTTAAATCTTTTATTTTGACAAGATTTCTTCATCAACAAGCAAGGTTTTACACACCAACTAAGGTTTTATCAAATAAGTGTTAAAAATGTAGATTTGTGGGTGTTCTAGTATGTGTGAGAGAGTCGTGAGAGTGTGTGTTAGTGTGTGTTTTGATTAAATGTTAAGACATGTATATGTTAAAGCATGAAAGGTGGTTGCATATATGATTAAGAGTGAATTGCAAGTTTTGTCCTTAATTTATATACCGAATTTCAGGCGGTATCCTTTGTCTTTAAAATTGACGAGTTTTGTACTTATTATTTCCAAATCTTGCACAATTTGTCCTTTGACAATAACCCAATTAAATTTTAATGTTAAATCATGTCATATGCCTTGCACATTAGGGCCTTTATGTCATTTGACTATATAGGGACTACTTTGAAAATTATATATATATCAAGGGTGTATTTTGTAAAAAAATAAAAATCTGTACTCTCTCTCTCTCCCACCTGAGTCACACACCAACTCTTTCTTCACCCTTAACTCAACCTGCTCCTACGCATAAATCAACAATTTCAGCAACACAATCCAGCATTAAACGACACAATCGATCACAAAGCTAAGAAGCCAACACAACCCACAAGTCCCATATTCAGATTCAGATGAGGATTCCGACTACTATATGGACCACGATTGCAGACGAGGGTTCCGACTACTGTAACTTGTCTTGGATTCAATTGGTTATCAAAGGCACAATTAATCTGTGGGAACTCCACGACACTTTATATGCAACTAGCCTATTTTGACTCATATACTACCTAATATTTAAAATAAATTAAATAGATTCAAAACTAATCCTAATCTGCCACTGCTGCATCTTTTTATTGGTTTGCATTATCCAATTTCTTTTGACTTTTGATGGATTTATCCCAATTAGACATAAAATGGAACTAATAGCGAGCGCGTGGACTATTGTGGTTTTTTTTATAGTGAGGTGACTTGTGTGGGTTTTTATGGTGGGTTTCTTTAACCGTTGGATTCATGGTGGCCGGTGGGGTGAAAGGAGAACTGGAGTGGGTGTTGATGAATGTGAAATGGTGGTGTGATTAATGGATCGGGATGGTGGTGGTTGGTGGGGGGGGGGGGTGGTGGCTGACGGTGAAGCTTGGTTGTGACAGGTTGGGGCAAAGGTGGTTGATGGTGGAGAAATGATGAGACAGAGAGAGATAGAGGCGGAGAGAAAGAGGGGTGTATATTGTATATATGTAATTAAATTTTTAATTTAATTTTGTTTTATTTATTAAAATACTTTTAGTAAATGAGTAAAAAGACTAAAATTCCCTTGCGCTACGTGATTTAACAGAAAATATTAACTAAGTTAGAACTAAAGGGCATAACGTGTAGCATTAGAAAACATTAAGTACAAAACTCATCAATTTTGAACACAAAGGACACCGCCTGAAATTTGATATATAGATAAAGGACAAAACTTGAAATTCACTCTATGATTAAAGTGAATTTTTGTGAATATGATGATGATTTAAGTTGAAAAATATGAAAAGTGGATGTTTGGAAGTATATGTGTGTGTCATGTATGTGTATACATATGTGTTAGTATGTGGGTTTTTGTTTAAAAGTTCATAAATGCATTTCACTTAAAACGAAAATTCTTATTGACGGTGACTCCGAGACCTTTCCGTGGATATAAAAGACGTCCCCAACTTACATTCGGTTGATTTTCTATGAATTTTTAAAGATTAGAAAAAAAATATATGGAAATAAGCTGAATTTTCAGCATTTGGGTATCTCAACCCATTAACATTGTGTACTCTTTCTTCATGGGTTAAAACCCCCAAAACATCGCTAAAAATTACGGTGTTGTTAAGTTAAACCATATTCAATAAGTTGTATTAAACCACCTTAACTAATAAAACTAAAATAGTGGGTAGGAAAGTAGGGATTGCAAAACTACCTTCCTAGTGATGATTTAGGTACCGGAAAGTGCCAGAAACACACTAAAACTGTAGAATTCGGTAGAAAACAACCAAATTCAGCAAAAATCAGCTTTCTAACATCAAAATATAATGCAGAATTTTGGTTTAATGGTCCAGAATACCTTCCCAAGTGTCGGGAATCAAAACTGTCACAAAGTGGAACATAAAGCACACTAAACTGCGTAATTTAGCACCTTAACGAACCAGTAACCAACCGAACAACCGGACACTGCCCGAAACACCAAATTTTCACTAGAAGCACTGTTTTAGCATTTCCGAGCTAGTTATGGTCATCGAACATCATAACATGTCTTATAAACACATAACACCTAAAACACTAAACGTTATACTTGAAATCTAACTTGAATCTTTAACTAACCATTACATCTTAACCAAGACCCCCCCCCTCCAATTCACGGTTCAACATGGGGACCCACCCCATGATTTTCCTTCATTTGTTTAATAGATTTGCTTAATACTTTTGAGACACAAGAACCATTAGACAACATGTTGTTGGACAACTTTACTTATAACCTCAAGACTTAACATAACACTCATTTAATCACTTAAACAACTTACCCTCCTTCTCATTCCTTCCCTTCTTGCTCACGACCTCAACTCACACACACACCACCACCATTCATTCCATTAACAACCAATCTAAGGTGATTCAAGGGTGCTAGGAGCTAAGTTAAGAAGCTTGAAGGCATTGGAACTTGAAGGACCACTCCTTAGAGCTTTATCCACCTTGTTCATCATCTTCTTCATCTTTGATTCTTCCCTAGCCCTTGTGCTAGTAGTAAGCTCTCTACAACTTGATTTTACTTCTCATTTTGATGGTTAAAAGGCTATGTAAATGGTTAATCTTAAGAATCATAAAGAAACAAGAAGATGATCTTTCACATAAAGATTAATAACATAAGAATCTATGTTGATTTAGTGTATGTATGATACTTGATTGTTTATTTCTTGTGATTATGATGTTGATCATTATAAGAAGCTTGCTAAATTGTGATTAAACACATGATCTAGCAAGTGAGAGGATGAATCTTGTGAAAATCAAAATGATCATCCTTTATGTGGAACATGAACTTGAAAATGAAGTTGTTTTTGTGTATGATGATGATTGATATATGTTATAAGTCTTGTAAATGGATGATTTCAAAAATAATTTTCTCAAGAAACCAAAGTTATTTACAAGATTTACATAATCATGATTTTTAAAGAAACTAATCATGTTTTAAGTGTTAAATAAAAGGTAGAAACATGTTGTTAACAAGAAGAATACAAGAAAAATCATTTTTAGAAAATCATCTTGTAAGTTGTAAAAGACTAAATTTTACAAGAATGAGATTTATAAACAAATAACCATATTTTTAGGGGTAACTAAACTTACTTAACAACATATTAAGTTACTACAAACTTTTACAAATTTTCAAGTTCATGATGTAGTGTAAATTGCTTGATTTTGGCTCATGGTAAGTCTTGAATGAATTGTTGATGATTGATGATGAATTTAAAAGAAAATGACATGCTTTTAAAGCATGGAAACCTCTATTTTTAAGGGGAAACTATGACAAAATTTTTGTAGAAATTAAAAACTTAGAAAATTATTTTTAAACAAGTGTTTACAAATAAATTTTAACCATGGTTTTCATATAAAAATTTGCCATAATTTTTGTTAAAAGAATTACAAAAGTTGGAGGTTGATTTTTGATAAATAAAAGTGACTAAGTATATACTTAGGAAAATATATATTTAGATGTCACAACTTGTGTGCTACTTGTATATTATGTGTATTAGTTATATTATTTTAGGACTTGAAAATAATATAACTCACCAAAATACCCAAAATTATAATACAAAATATTACCAAAATTCCAAGAAAATGAATATATAATTTATACCCGAATATTGGACAAACCGAACAAGGACTATGGACTATGTATATATATATATATATATATATATATATATATATATATTCCAGGATTAAACTCGTATATATTTTGACAAATGAGTTAAATGGTATTTTGTAAACCAAAGAAACGGAAAATATGATTTTTACAAGTATTACAATATATATCATATTTTATCAAGTAGAAAATATATATTATTTTTGAGTGGAGAAAAATATATATTTTTTCTTGAACAATTAGGAGATATATTATTTTTGAAGACAATATATATTTTCTTAAATAAAGTAAGAATATATTATTCTTGGGTAAAAATTAGAAATATATATTTTCTGAGGCTAATCTTAAAAATATATATTATTTTTGAGGTTTATATAAAAGTATATTTATTATTGCCAAGTAAAGCTTATAGATATTTTTCTATAAAGGTTCTCTTAAAATATGAATATTTTAAGAATACAAAGTTGGTGATTTTTAGTTGTCTAAAAATAATATTCCGGAATATTAAATACAAGTTAAGTATAAAATACTTTATATATATGAGAAAATACGTATCTTCATACGTATAAATACACACTGGAATACACCACCAATACTTGGTAAAATACCGTATAGAAATACACAAGTACAAGCATACCCATACTTGGGAAAAATATTTATGAAAGGAATACATAATGAACTAAGTTAAAAATATATTATTTTTAACAATATTCCAAATAATTGGAATAAATATAATTTAAGTTAAAATATTCCTATTTTAACTAATACTTATATAATTTGGAATTATATAATATACGTCCAACTTATAACTCAAAGTACACCAAGAATTCCAAAATAAGTCTTAATAAATGAATAAGACTGAGAGTCGTTACACGACCTAAACATCTAATAAAACATGGCACGTGTGTAGGTAGTTGTACGACTCCTAGAAGGACCTCCTAGTATACGAGGTAGCAGGACGCAAACTTGTGAGTTCATGTCCCTTTTTTTCTCTTAACTGTTTTCAAATTTATAACTCTCAGGGATGAAATACATGTCAACATGGGTATGATTTGGCTATGAAATGAACTATTAGATCATGTGAGCATAGGCTGAAACTGAAATGCCAATGACTCTCATAAAAATAATGGACGGGTACGACCGAGCCCCACTCATGGTCCCAATGTGACCACTTAGAGTGCTGTTGTGTCCCAGTCGAGGTGATTCGGCAACGGTCAAGGTGATTTGATACAGTCAAGGGGATTTGACACAGTCAAGGTGATTTGACACAATTGAGGGGATTCGACACAGGCGAGGGGATTCGACACTAATAATAGTCTACTCAGGTTGAGTACTCCCTATGTCTTCACATACATTAATGTCCTTGCAAAACTTTAATTGATCTGTTCATAGACGCTTTTCATACATGATTTGAAAGGAGTCTCTCAAATGTTTACAAGTTTATCAGTACTCATATAAAACGCATGAACTCGCTCAACTTTTATTGATGTTTTCAAAATTACATGTATTTCAGGAAACAAGTTGGATCTTGGGCGCTGGTGTTGTTTCAGGATGTAAATTTCAAGTTTAGATGTCATCCACTTTTGTTGGTTTGTAACTTAATCAGAGGTTGTGTTGTTTGAAACTTAAATGACTGGTGTTTGTAATGTTTTGACTTTATGAATGAATGAACACCATTTTAATCATATAGTTGTTTATTATAATCGAATGCAACGAGAACCGATCAAGTCACACGCATACACTTCCGCAAAAGTCAGGGTGTGACCGTTTGGTATCAGAGCCTCGATGGTAGTGAACTAGGATTCCTTCTCGAGTCTAGACTATATTCACTAGGATTCTCTCACGAAGACATTTTTACAAAAAAAGTTTTTCATTGCATTTATGAAAGCTCCAAGATCCATGAGTCAAACAGAATTTTTTTTAAAGGAAAGACAAAGTAAGGACATTAGTAGGGAGGAGAATACCCCAATTAAAGTACCAATTGAGGTATAGTCTACGTGAGATAGACTTACCAAAGATGAAATGATCCCCCCCCCCCCCCGAAAGGACAAACGAGAGTTATATGTGACATGATGCATTTATTTTCCTGTTTATACTAAGTAACGTATTTATTCATTAATAAATATGCGTATAAGTGTATGGAATAATTATTAATGTGAACGAGATACCTTCGACTTTGAATTCCATTATTGTTCTTGACTTGCACAATGAGACTATCGACCTCGCGTTTATTGCGGAGCTCATGGCTGAAGTGATTACCAAACGAGACCCTAAGCTTGCTTCCGTAGAAGATGGCTGTTCTTCCCTCTCGAATGCGAAGGTGCCTGACTATGGTAGTGACGACGAGGCGGAGGAGGCAACCTTGGTCAACACCCTCATCAGTGGGACGAGATCCCTGTGGCTTTTGCGAAACAAGATTGACGACACTCTTGTCCAGACAAGGAAGATGAGGTACTCATCTTGAAGGTGCCCCTCCAACTACTAGGAATTCTCCTTATTCCTATTACGTCTAACCATTGTGCCTATTCGCGCGTAACAATAACGAATGATAGCGCGTGGACCACCACAATGGTCCTTTCTAAGTCGGAGGTATAAGGACAGTAGTGTCCCCTCTATGGTTGATCATCTGCTTTGAACGAGGGGAAATTAGGGTGACCATGCAAGACAATTTATTATTACGGGGGCCCACGTAATAATAACTTGTAGTGCATGGAAATCCTGGTGGACTCTGCGGGTCAAGCCAATGATCACCACCCATTCGAAACTTCTAAGCGTTCACACCTCCATCTAATGGAACAATACTGAGGTAGTTGCTATAACGCTCTGCAAGGTAGGAAGTATGTCTTTGCTTACTTCGTGCCTAGCACTTCAACCCTGTAATACGAGTCATTTGGGAACCGATATCTAAGCATGTGAAGATGGGTAACACTCAGGAAAGATTCAGTAACTATACACTCTCTATCACATAAAGCACCCCATCGTTTGGATAGTGCATTCGCGCCTTAGAAAAACCGCTCTACGATTGCTACAAGGTACTATTCGGTTTCGAGGAAGAAGTCACGTACCCTCACGACCTTATCTCAGCATTTTCACTATCACCCCCCTATACGAGGTAGAAATACACAACCCTCATCCCTTGGGAAGTATACCCGTTTCTGTAAAACTGAAGACCTAAGAAGACCAATGTAGAAGGAAAATAACTACAACTTTCATATTATGGAACTTGTATGACCGAGGTGATGTAACCTCGAGTTCATTTTGTTTTCCTCTGTTAAAAACAATAAGTCAAGTTGTCAAGCATATATGAAAGCTCAGTGGTTGTTTTCTTACTTATACATTGTTGATTATATATGCATGTGATGTTAGGTGATTACATGTTTACTTGTGGTGATGTGTACCTCATAGAAAATTGTTGGTGAATGTTGTCTAACCTATCCAATACCTTTTTGCCAGAAGAAAATGCCGCCCAGACGTGACACAGACACTAATACGTTACCAAGGACAGAAGCCGAACTGCAAGAACGCATCTCACAAGCTATTGCCCAGCACGAGGCCAACCGCTCCGAGCATAGCGGTGGTACCTCTGGAAATAACCCCCCAATCGGATGTACCTACAAGCAGTTCTTGGATTGCAAGCCCCTTAACTTCGATGGCACTGGGGTACTTTCGCCTTCGTACGCTGGGTAGAGAAAACTGACTCTGTATTGTGGATGAGCAAGTATGCTCCAAAACAAAGGGTTACATATATTTTTGGGTTGTTTCTGGACGGAGCGCTGTCCAGAAACTGGGGGAAACTGCTGCATATGCATTAACATGGGATGAGCTAAAAGAGTTAATGCGCAAGAAGTACTGCTCACGGGCTGAGATTCAGAAACTTGAGACAGAATTCTGGAACTTAAAGATGGATAGTCCGAAAATAGCCGAGTACATCCAACGCTTCCATGATTTATCAAGGGTCGTTCCCTATCTTGTCAAGCCGAAATTTAAGAGAATAGAGCGGTTCATTTGGGGACTTGCGCCTCAAATCCTAAGCATGGTTACTGCTGCAAAGCCTCCAACCATCGCGGAGGCTATTGATTTGAGTGTTACGCTTACTGAAGAAGCTCTTCGAATGGGAAGTTTCGGAATCCAAGACAAACAAGAAGGAGACTCACGTGGAGTCTTCAGGCAACAACAAAAGAAAGTTTTCGAACCTGAAGAAAGGAACCCAAGTAAGTTATGACAACTCTAATGCAAACAAACGAAGGGAAGCGAACCCGCCTCACGACATGAAAGCTTATGGAGCCACTAATAAGGCCGGTGGAAAGGTATATTTGGGGACTAAGCCGAGGTGTGATGAATTCAAGTTTCACCATGAAGGTCCATGTCTGAGGCCTAAGTGTGACAGGTGTGGAAAAGAAGGACACAGCAAGGATGCCTGTTGGGAGAAATATCCCAAACAAGGAGGAAATGATAACTATAACCAGGACGGAAACCATAATGGTAGAGTTCCTGGTTGCTTCAACTGTGGCGACGTGGGGCACTTTAGGAAGGATTGCCCTAGGAAGATCCAAGCAAGGAAGAATCTTCACAATCGGAGCTCGTGAAGCACGCTAGGATCCAAATGCGGTTACGGGTACGTTCCCTATTAACCAACACTATGCATCCATTTTGATTGATACTGGCGCCGACTTTAGCTTATATCTATAGAACTTAAGAACCTACTTGGTCTAGAAGCAAGTAAGCTAGATACCCCCCCCCTATTCAATAGAGTTAGCAAATAGGCAGTTAGTTAAAAAGGATGAAGTTATTAAAGATTGTACTTTGGAACTTGGAGAGTGGGAATTTTCTATTGAGCCCCTACCTGTTGATTTGGGAAGTTATGATGTTGTAGTCAGCATGGATTGGCTATCTAAGAGTAGAGCCGAAGTTGATGTCATGAGAAAATCATTCACATCCCTCTTGCGAATGATGAAACACTTAGTCCACAACCTTCATGCAGTTGTTGCGAGGGCGCAAGGCCTATAAGGCGGTGGATGGAGGCATCCCACATTGGTCATAAAGGCACAGAAGTGCCTCCGGATAGGGTTGCATAGCCTTCCTTTCTCATATGTTCGATAAGGAGACTAAGGTGCTGTTTGTTTTTTCTGTAGGAAAAGGTCTGCAGTCTGCGGACCACATCTGCAGACATCTGCAGGAGAAGAGGTGGACCAAAGGTCTGCAGTCTGCAAGGAGAAGAGGGTTTGTTTTTTTTCAACAAAAACCCTTCTCTTCTCACACACAAACACACACAGACCTCATCTCTTCTCTCTCTCTCTGGCTTCATCTACCACCACCACCACCACAACCACCGTCACCACTACACCACCGCCACCACCGTCACCACTACACCACCGCCACCACCGTCGACCCTTCACCGTCTCTCTCTCCTTGGTCTCTATCTCTCTCGATCTCCCTGTTTCGTCGCCACGCCACCACAGACGGCAATGGTGGTGGTCGGTGTTCGTCAGTCAGATTAGGGAGAAAGTGGGGGTGGTGGAGGTATAAAACAAGAGAAGTGGGGTGTTTGTCGGTCGGTTACAGGTCATAGGAGCTGGAGATGGAGTCCGGTCAGCGGCTCCCTTGGCCGACGAAGGGAACACGAGGGAGAGCAGGGGAGATAAATCTGATTTGTTGTGTTTCTTCATGTTTGTTTGGGGTGTGTAGCAGAGATCGAGAGGGGGTGTGTGTGGGAGATTTGTTTGGATCGGTGGTGGTTGCATATGAAGATGATGGTTGGTTGGTGGGTGTCGTAGGTGGAGGTGGTGGCGGAGTGGAGGTGGGTGGCGGAGGAGGTGGTGTCGGAGGTGGAGGTGGTGGCAGAGGAGGTGGTGTCGGTTGGAGGGAGAAGAGGAGAAGAGCTTTGAAGAGGTTTGAAGACATGGGTGAATGTCTGCTTGGGGAAGAGGTGAGGCAGAGGTAAAACGTCTGCAGATCTTCAAGAAAACAAATAAGCTGCAGGACCCTTATGTCTGCGCGCGTCTGCGCGACGCAGACATAAGTGCTCAGAAGAGCTTTTGCTAAAAAAACAAACACCACCTAAGGAGCCGGAGCTAGAAGACATCCCTGTTATGAAGGAAATTCCAGAAGTCTTTTCCGAAGACTTGCCTGGGTTACCTCCACAGCTACGAGTGGAGTTTAGAATAAACCTAGTGCCGGGAGCGGCACCCGTGGCGAAGGCACCTTACCGAATAGCTCTGTTCAAGGTACAAGGACTTACGACTCAACTACAAGAACTGCTATAACGAAGGATTCATCAGACCAAGCTTCTCGCCTTGGGGAGCTCCAATACTATTCGTTAAGAAGAAAGATGGCAGTTTCCGTTTGTGCATCGACTTCAGGGAATCAAAAAAGTTAGCCATCAAGACTCGGTATCCTTTGCTGAGGATTGATGAATTGTTCGACCAATTACAAGGCTCTAGTTACTACTCGAAGATCGACTTGAGGTCAGGATATCCACAACTGCGAATACAAGAAGGAAGTACCCCTAAAACGGCCTTCAGGACTCGCTATGGACACTACGAGTTCCTTGTCATGACGTTTGGTTAAATGAATGCGCCAGCAGTGTTCATGGACCTCATGATTTGGGCATGCAAGCCATATCTGAATAAGTTTGTGATTATATGTCACACCCTGACCGCGTAAAACAAAAAATCGCGGCGGAAATGTCGAGGAGTAGAGTAACAGAATCAATGTTTCATAATACATGGTAATTGAAATCTTGTTTTATTGAATTAAAATGTTTACATTGACTAGGAATTTAAGAAGCATAACATGAATTAAACTGTCTTTCATAGTTTTAAGTCACTAAGGCCTCGTCCTTCCTGTGTTTGCATCATGATCATCTAACAACAGTACCTAAAAACACATGTGAAAATAGGTACGTCAGCATAAAAATGCTTATGAGATACATAGATTTTGTTGAAGCAGGGTTCATGACTTGTAAGTTAAAAGAAATGTTTAACAAAAAGTTAGTCATGAATCTTGTAAAAAGTTTTCTTTTATAAATCATACGAAAATCAATATGGAATTCAAATGATACTAAAGAAAAGTGTATGGTTAACTGAATAACCAAGTAAAATGAGTTTGTATACAATATGTTGTTTGAAAACCAATGTCTTGTGAAAATATGTCATTTGTATAAAATGTATTATATCTTTGTTGAAATGATTTAGATAGCCCTACGATATGTAATATCATAAAAGCACTTATATATAGGAAGTACCAGCGGCGTATCCACCATGCTTTTATCATGTTACACATGCCTCGTTATTTAAATTACTTATGTGTAAACAAAATGTCTATTGTCAAATGTAAGTCATGTATAGTATAATCAAACAGTTATGTATGGCAAGCGAAAAGTATCAACTTAAACCATATGTATAATGTAAATGTGTAATAAAATGTATGAATGGTGAATAAAAGTATTTACTCTACCCCATAAGTAAAATGTACAAAACAGTGTATTTGATATAAATCATAGTTTAAGTCAAAATTTATGTTTTGAAAAATCCATGCCTTACTGATACAAACATCTATATGGTAATGTTAAACATATACATTCAAGCCTTGAGACTGAAAGACAAACCCTTAACAAGTTAAAGGTTTATCAATATGTTTTCGGATTCTGTCATTCCTTACGCCCAAACAAACCTAGGATTCCAGGAATGGGAGTTGTCAAGTCCTATGGTACCACTACATATTACCAAGCGGCGTGATCAATGTTAATGAATGTATTTTAGTCCCGTTAAACAAACCAAATGTCGTACCAAATGTAACCATGTTATGTGAAAACAACGTACTAAGTATGCTAAGTAAACATACAAAGCAGAAATGTCATGTAAATCAATGTGCCCATATGCTGAGTAAACATATGCAACAGAAATGTAATGTAAATCAATGTGTCCATATGCTAAGTAAACACATGCAACAAATGTGTTTATGAAATCAATGTGCTAGCTTGCTAAGTCAACATACATAGCAAAGCATAAATGAAATCATGTACTATATGCGTACTAATGAACATAGCAAGTATATGTCATGAAAGCACGAAAAGTAACAAGTAGGCACATGTGTTTCACCCCAAAATATTTGAAAACAGTAAAAGAGGGGACTATGTACTCACTTGATATTGCTTAGTAGTCTTGAAATATCAATCAAATAACGTTTGAGGGATCACAGAATCAATCGGCACCTAATATAGGTAACTACGTTAATAAACCGGACCTAAATTGGAAGATCGGATAAAATGAGGTTTCGTAAACCAAATGAGTATTGGAACCCATATAATGTGGTTTAACAAAGCCTACATTCTAAATCGGAACCTATCCTAAGTGCTTATGACCCGTTACGACCCATTAAGGTAGCTTACGCTACTTTAACGCGTCGTTCGCGTAAATGCGCGTTCGAGATGCCTAACTAGTCCTATGACAAGTATTATATGCCTTAACATGTCTAATAACATTGCCTAATCAGTTAAGATGTCAAAATTTAGGTTACATATGCTTAAAATGAAATTATGTGTAAAAAGGGCATTTTGGTCATTTTCCTAAGGCATATAAACTACCTATCATACAACTAATTAAACTAAGTGACCATAAGGTATAACCTCGGAAGGTTATTCCCTATATAACTATGGTCACAAATATGCTTGGTCAGATCCTAACGATCGACCAAACGGGTCGGGTTTGAAAGTCTAAGCGGTGGTTTAGATCGCTTGACTTACGACCCTAAACAAGCACTAGACAAAAAGTGACGAGTTAAACATGTTAAAACATGTTTAACTAAGTTAGAAAACAAGTTTGATATCAAAACAAAGGGTTTTGATACCCAAAAATAGTTTCGTTGCAAAATACGCATAAACACGTATTTTGACCGAAACTTTGACTCGTCACTTCGACTAATCAACGTGGTAATCAGTAGGTATAGTCACAAGAAACTATAACCACCGTGATTATGCTCACGTTGCAAAGTTCAAACAAACTTAGTGTTGACCAATTCATGGTCAAAGTAGAAAGTCAAACACTGTTTGACTTTCATGCTTGAAAAGCATAAAAGCATGTAAGAAGCTTAAAAAAGGTCCAGGCCTTGAAGATTTGAACTCAAAATACTCAGGTATGAAGCTTTACCAGGGAGAGCTCCAACTTAGAGCAAAATTGAGATCAAATGGGCAAGTTGGAATGAATGAATTTGGTGGGTATTTATAGATTTTCAAGAACCGTTAGGATCGTTCCTCGAAATTTGAGCTTTGATCTTGTCCATCCATGTGTTGCACATGGTTTTGAATACTATGGGACCTCAAAAACAAGTTCATTGTATTGAAAAAGTTACATAAAAGACCCTGAAATTCAAGCTGGTTGCTAAAAACTGAATTTTTGTCAACATGAACCCGTCGTGTCGTGCCATGGCAAGGGGGGGTAACCTGTCGTGCGACGCCACCACCTGTCTGAGCCAGAAAGTTTCAAATATTGGCAAGAATGGTCCCTACAGCATATTTAAGCCATTTTTGATACGTTTAAGCCCCATTAACCCATTTTCAAGGCTCAATAATGAATTTTAAATTTAGGGGACTTGTAATATGCTTGGAAATATCACGGATGTCGGTTCGTTTGGTCGTACGATCACGTTGTTCGGTTAATTACGACGAAACACGAATGGAAGCGAAGAGCGACCCAAATTACGCGATGAATGAAATTTTAGCATTCCAATCACTTAAATAAAATATTTTAATGATTGCAAAAATTTTTGGATGTCCGGATATGTTCAGAACGTAAGATATGCGTGTAAATGCAAACTTATATACATTTTGACACTTTTAGTCCCTGATTGACCAAATAAGTTTATTTTTGCACACTGAACCCCTAAAAGCCTATTTCTAAGCTATGTGAAGGATATTTATGGTATGTTTAACTTATGATCATGTTCCGGAATGTTCGTTACTATATGGATCGGCAGACCTTCACAGTTTGTCGCAAATAGTCCCTGCGATCGAATAAACTTGATTTTGCCATACCAAACCCTTTAAAACTTATTTATAAGTTATGTAAAGGTTATTAAGGTATGTTAAGCATATGTTGATGTTCTGGAGTGTTTGTTGTGTTAAACTGATTATGTTTACGCATCAGTTTGCGTATAACCTTCTAGAAAGCGATAAAGCTTGAAATTGAACAAAAATCAAAACGTGCAAAAATGTCGTACATAAATAATTAAATATTGGGATCAAATCACATTGTTTTATTGATAAATGAACTATTCAGAGTTTATACAATGATTACAAGCACAGATGTCACAGTCTCCCCTGCTTGAGGAAATTTCGTCTCGAAATTTATTTAGAGGAAACTTGTGAGAGTAGACGTGGATATTTCGCTTTCAAGTAAATCCTCCGTTCCCTAAGTAGAATCTATGGGTCACGTTTGGATTTCCAACAAGCTTTTGTTATTTGTATCAGTCTGTTATTTATAGGGAAGGGTTTAGATCCGAGGATTTAAACTCCATTCTGATGAGTTTGTGTATGGGTGTACCAAACCTCAAGAGTACCATGAAATTGTGAAAATGATGTCCTTGCTGAAGTAAAATGTAAAGTGCGTGTGAATTCGACAAGAACTTGAAGTTTCGAACAATGGATAGAGAGAATGTTTCTTATGAAGATTATTATAGGAAACTGATGTGTGCTCGAAACGATAAATCGGAGAGATAAAACATCATTGGTTAAGGTCCTGAACTTCTAGTAATTTAAATAACGTCATGTTTGCAATGTAATAAGGGACACTTATATATATACATAAGCGCCATCGGTGTATCCACCGTGTCCCCATTACATTGTTCACGTTTCATTATTCTTATCACTATAGGTTCTTACACATGACAAAACTTACTGTGGTTTCTGTGCACTGAATTCCATAATTATGTATGCATCCATAATTACGTAATTCATTGCACAGTCTGCACAGTACATTTTATAATGTGTAGGGGAAGAAAATAAAACCTGTGATGACTGTGACTGGACCACTATAGGGTCCTTTTAATTAGATCAACAAATGATCTCTTTAAATAGACCACCAAGGAGTCTTTTCAGCTACATCATCACATAACATCTTTAACTAGATTGACGAATCAATCTTTTTAACTAGACCACCCAAGGGGTCTCTTTTAATCTTGGAATAGTACTTTATAATACAAGGGTCTTAACTATTACATAGAAGCCCGTTAAGGATTTAAGGTAGTACCTTTGGATATCCTACTATGAATCCCTCATGTGAGGATATGGGAGATTCTACGAGGATTTGGATAATGAATATTCGGATTACAGAAAAACACATAAACACATAATCACATAATTGTTTAACTTGGTTTTCAATTCGTTATTAACTTGTTATAAATTTGTTGTTGATCTGTACATGTGTATTTAAAGTACACCAGGAATCCAATCCATGGACTTCAATTAGTACTTTAAACATTCTCAGGAATCTAGCTATGAAGATAGGGAGATCTTATAGGAATTCGGCTTTGTCCTTATTGAATCATAATATACGTATTAAAGCATACAAGGAATCTAACTAAGGACTCTGATTTTGCACTATAAGCATCCACAAGGATCTAATGATGAAGACAGGAAGATCCTATAAGGATTTTAAAATTCGTATAGCGGGAGATGTTTCGAAATCTTGTACTAGACGTGCTTAAGTCAATACATGAGGTAAAGTGTTCATGAAGTTAAGGTGCTAGATATGCCAAGACGACATATGAAGCAGAATTTGGAGGCCGTGTACTACATACGTTAAGACAACATACGAGCAAAGTGTTCTTTGAAAACTATGCATGGGGTTCTTTAGAAATGCGTTTAATGTTTTTGAAACCTTACGTAATACTTTTGAAATCATATGGTAGGTGTATTAAGTAAATATGTTTATAAAATGTTTTAAGATCATGTGAGATGGTTTTGAAATCATGTATAAGGTTTTTTTTTTTTTTTTGAAAACATGGATAGTGTTTTTGGATTTATGCACTTGGTATATTTAGTAAATATACTATGTTAAAATGTTTTGAAATCATATGAATTGTCTTTGAAATCATGAAGGATGTTTTGAAAACATATACTATGCATGTTGTTATGAAAACCAGAATGTAATGATATGTACATATCGTATGAGATTATTGAAGGACTTATGAAAAGTATCCTTAGATATCCAAGCAAGGATTTAAAGTGGTACTTTGGGTATTCGTCCAGAGTTGTAACTTGTACCTTGTACTTCGTTTCTTAGAAAGAAACGAGTACTTAGGATTTTTGGAGATTGCGGGTGATCACATGAATGGGAGAACTATAACGTGACATATGTGCTTGTAATCATTGTATAAACTCTAATCAGTTCAATTATCAAAAAAACGAAGTGATTTGATCCCAATGTTTGTTTATTTATGTTTGACATTTTTGCACGTTTCGATTTTGTTCAATTTCAAACTTTATTTCGCTTTCTGGAAAGTTATACGCAAACTGATGCGTAAACGTAATCAGTTTAATGTGACAAACACTCCAGAACATCAATATATACTTAACATACCTTAAATAACCTTTACATAACTTAGAAATAAGTTTTAAAGGGTTTGGTATGGCAAATTCAAGTTTATTCGATCGCAGGGACTATTTGTGTCAAACTACAAATCTATGCCGATTCGTATGATAACGGACATTCCGGAACATGATCATAAGTTAAACATACCCTAAATATCCTTCACATAGCTTAGAAATAGGCTTTGAGGGGTTCGGTGTGCAAAAATAAACTTTTTGGTCAATCAGGGACTGAAAGCGTCAAAAAGTGCATAAGTTTGCATTTTCGCGCATAACTTACGTTCGGAATATATCCGGACATCCAAAAATTTTTGTATTCATTAAAATATTTTATTTTAGTGATTGGCATGCTAAAATTCCATTCGTCGCGTAATTTGGATCGTTTTTCGCGTCCGTTCGTGTTTCGTCGTAATTAACCGAACAACGCAGCCGTACGACCAAACGAACCGACATCCGAGATGTTTTTGAGCATTTTTCATGTTCCCTAAACTTTAACTTCATTATAGAGCC
Source organism: Helianthus tuberosus (assembly GCA_030545235.1). Taxonomy (NCBI): domain Eukaryota; kingdom Viridiplantae; phylum Streptophyta; class Magnoliopsida; order Asterales; family Asteraceae; genus Helianthus; species Helianthus tuberosus. Next base: position 94,389,469 of record CM060411.1, read on the forward strand.
TTGAAATGAGGTTAACGGCGCTTAAACGTGTCAAAAATGCATCGAAAAGCAAGTTTTGCACATTCAGGGACCAAAACTGACATTTTCTGAAAGTCAGTCTAGGCGGGGCGCGTAAGAGGAGACCCTCTCTTACGCGGGGCATGACAGCTGCCCAGATCAGAAACTCAGTTTTCTGATTTCAGCAGCTGGTTTCTGGTTTTGGACATGGTTTCTTGCAATCTTTGAGCTTGTTTTAAGCACCCATATGTTTGTAAATCAGTGGGCACACATGGAGGGCCAAGATCGAAGCCCGTAATCCAAGAAATGATCTTAACGGTTTTGGAAATCCTATATAAACCCATCATGATTCATTGCAATCCTCACACCTTGATTCAATTTCTGCTCTAAGTTGGAGTTTCCACACTTCATACCTGAGCAACTTAAATCAAATCTCCAGTGCTTGGACCTCTTGTAAGTTTCTTTCATGCTTTTATGCATTTTTAAGCATGAAATTCAAACAGTGTTTTGTCACACCCCGACCACGTAAAACAACAAGACGTGGTGGAAACGTCGGGGAGTGTTGTAACAGAATCATTGTTTCACAACCATGGATCAAATAATTTTGTTTTATTGAATCATTGAAATCTTTGTTCTATTACAAATCATATAAATACAAATATTGTCTTTCAAATTTTAAAGTCGCTAAGACACTGGTCCATCCTAAGTGTAGTATGTATCAACAATCGTCATAAAGCAGCACCTGAAACATGTGTAAAAATAGGTACGTCAGCATAAAAATTCCTGTGAGATACATAGGTTTTATTGTAATTAGGATTCATGACTTATGAGTTTAAAGAAAAAGTTTTAATAAAAGTAGTCAGGATCCTTGTAAAAGGTTTTCTTTTATAAATCATTTATAAGAAATCAGATGGTATAAAATAATAATACATAGAAAATTTAATAAGTAAGTAAAATGAGTTTGTATAGAATATATTGTTTGAAAAACAATATTTTGATAAAAAGGTTTATAGTATATATAAAAATATACTTTGGTTTTTAAGAAAGTCGAATAAGTAATATATTAAAATATATTTCAGTTCCAATATTGATAACCCAACTGTACTAAATAACAACACGGTATGTAATGTGATGAAAACACTTATATATAAGAAGTACCAGCGGCGTATCTACCATGTTTTCATCACATCACACCCGTCCCGTTATCTAAACACTAACCAAAACCCAGTCGTTAAACAAATAGTATATTAAATATACTTTAGTTGATAAGAAAAATAATAATTTTCAGTAGTATATCAAAAGTATACTTTGGATTTATAAATAACATATTTAACTATGCTTTGGTTTACAAATATCATATTAAACTATGTTTTGGATTACAAATAACATATTAAACTATGTTTTGGATTACAAATAACATATTAAACTATGTTTTAGATTTTTAACAAAATATATGTTGGTTTTGTACGATATCACATATGAGAGCATATCAAACTATACTTTTGGGAGTATAACTTAATATACAATAATAATGTGACTTAAGAATTCATTCAGACCTAGTGCATCAAAATACACCTTTGAGACTATAGGGATACCACAAAGGCAATCCCTATTTGGATGGAGAAACAAATTGGTTTCAGACATTCCATGACAACAGGAATGGGGTGTCAAATCCTATAGCGCTACATCATACTACCAACCGGTCTGGTGAACAAAATAAGTACTATTCCAAACATTTATTTTATAATCTTTGAAAAATTAGAGTTTAAATCATAGATAATCATTCAGTTTGCAAAAAGATAAGTACAAATATGTATAATCAATTATACTTTTGAAAATATGAAAATAACAGATAGGTACACATGCTTCACCCCAAAACAGTTTGAAAACAGTAAAAGGGAGGACTATGTACTCACTTGAGGGTGCTTAGAAGTCTTGAACAACTACCAAGCAAGCTAGAGGAGTCCCGGAAATCAAACGGCACCTAATATAGGTAACTACATAAATAAACCGTACCTAAAACGGAGGATCGGATAGGATGAGGTCTCGTAAACCAAATGAGTGTGGGATCTCATATGATATGGTTTAACAAGGCCTACATACTAAAAGGAAACCTAACCTAAGTGCTTACGACCCATTACGACCCGTTTAGGTAGCATACGCTACTTTAACGCGTCGTTCGCGTAAAACGCGTTCGGCCCGTCTAACTAGTCCTACGACAAGTATTATATGCCCTAACATGTTTAATTATGTTGCATAATCATCTAAATGAAAAAAATTTGGGTTACATATGCTTAAATATCAATTATGCATAAAAAGGGCATTTTGGTCATTTTCCTAAGGCTTATAAACTACCTATCCTACAACTACTTAAACGAAGTGACCATAAGGTATAACCTTGGAAGGTTATTCCCTATACAACTATGGTCGGCTAAAGTGTTTGGTCGGATCCTAATGATCGACCAAACGGGTCGGGTTCGTAAGTATAAGCGATTGTTTAGATCGCTTACCTTACGACCCTACATAAGCACTAATCTAAAAGTGACGAGCTAAACATGTTTAAAACATGTTTAACAAAGTTTGAAAACAAGTTGGATATCAAAACAAACGGTTTTGATACCTAAGAGTAGTTTGGTTACAAAATACGCATAAGCACGTATTTTGGCCAAAACTACGACTCGTCACTACACCTAAACAACATGGTAATCAGTAGGCATAGTCACTAGGGACTATAACCATCGTGATCACGCTCACGTTGCGAAGTTCAAAAGAACTTCGTGTTGACCAACTCGTGGTCAAAGCAGAAAGTCAAACAGAGTTTGACTTTTAAGCTAGAAAGCGATAAAAGAACGAAAGAATACTTACAAAAGGTCCCCGCAAGCTCTTGATCCGATTTACCTTCAGGTATGAAGTATAAACTTCAACTTAGAAGGCCAAAATCAGATCAAGTGTGAGTTGGGGGAATGAAATGGGGTGGGTATTTATAGGAATTCAAGAGCCGTTAGGATTGTTTCTCGAAGATTGAGCTTTGATCTCATCCATACAAGTGGGCACATGGTATTTTTTGAATACAAGGGGCACTCAAAAACCATAAAAATTGGCCCATAGATTGATCAAAAACCATTTGCAAGAGCTGGAATGTGCTGGAAATAGCTGGAAACACATTCTGCTGGTCTGGGGATGGCATACGGACCGTAAAAAAAGGTCCATACGGACCGTTAGGACCTTGCAGGTCAGCAACTTTCAAAATTGGCAGTTTTAGTCCCTGAAGCCCCAAACTTGGTTTTCGATGCATTTTTGACACGTTTAAGCCCCGTTAACCCAATTTCAAAGCTCTAAAATGAAGTTAAAGTATAGGGAACTTAAAATGTGCTAAAAAATATCTTGGATGTCGGCTCGTTTGGTCGTACGGTTGCGTTGTTCGGTAAATTACGACGGAAGTCGTAACGAACGCAAAAACGTTCCAAATTAAGCGACGAATGGATTTTTATCATGCCAACCATTAAAACATAATATTTTAATGATTACATAAATTTTTGGATGTCCGGATATATTCAGAACGTAAGATATGCGTGAAAATGCAAACTTGTGCACTTTTTGACGCTTTTAGTCCCTATTGATCATGAAAGTTTATTTTAGCGCATAAAACACCTCAAGGACTATTTATAAGCTATGTGAAGGATATTTAGGGCATATTTAACTTATGATCAAGTTCCAGAATGTTCGTTACTATACAAATCGGTATAGTTTCGCAGTTTGACAGAATTATCCCTGCGATCGAACAGACTTGATTTCAACACACCAAACCATCCAAAACTTATTTCTAAGTTATGTGGAGGTTATTTAAGGTATGTTAAGCCTATTTCACTATTCCGGAGTGTTTGTTGCATTAAACTGGTTATATTTACGCATCAGAGCGCGTATAACCCTCCAGAAAGCGATTTAAAGCTTGAAATCGAACAAGAATTGATATGTGCAAACGATACACATATTTTTACAAATCCCAAGTATGAAATAAAATATTTCATTGGTTTGGCATTTGTTTGATGGTTGAAGTGACACAGGTGTCACAGTCTCCCCTACTTTAGGAAATTTCGTACCGAAATTTAATTTTAGGAGAAACTTGTGAGGACAACTGTGATGTTTTCGCTTTTGAATGAATCCCTTGAACCCTAAGTAGAACTCTGGGCGATGATAGGGTTCTTAGCGAAATTTTCAACCCTCAAAGTGATGTCCTTGTAGTAGCAAAACATGGAGTTTCAAACTATGGACAGGAGAACGTTTCCCATGAAGACTTATCATAGGAAACTTGTGTGTGCTTGAAATCAGGATTGGGGAGTGTAAGATAAAATGACATCGGTCAAGGTCCAAGACTTCTCCCGTATAATTACTCTTGTCACTATAGGTCTTAACACACGACAAAACTTCCAGTGGTTTCTGCGCACTGAATTCCATAATTATGTAGGCCTCCATAATTACGTAATTCCTTGCACAGTCCGCACAGTTCATTTCATAATGCGTAGGGGAAAAATCAATTGAATAAACATGAAGTGACTTGACTAGACCACCAAAGGGTCTTTTTAACTAGATCAACGAACGAGCTTTTTAACTAGATCAACACATGATCTTCTTAACTAGACCGTTGTATAATCATTTTAAATAGACCACTTTAAAGGGATCTTTTCAATTATATCATCTCATGATATTCCTAACCAGATTTTCAAAATCAATCTATTTAACCAGATCATTCAAGAGGTCCAATTATAGAATAGTACTTTATAACCCAAGGGACTTAACTACAATGTTGAAGTCCATTAAGGATTTAAGATAGTACCTTTGGATATCCTATTATGAATCTCTCATATGAGATATGGAAGATTCTATGAGGATTTGGATAATGAACATTTGGATCACACAAAAACACAAAACACATAAGAGAACACATAAGCACATAATCACAAAATTAATTAACTTGATTTTTAATTTGTTATCTTTGGATATGGGTATTTAAAGCACACCAGGAATCCAATCCGTGGATTTCATTTGGCACTTTAAACACAAGAATCTAACTATGGAGATAGAAAGATCTTAAGAGGAATTTGGCTTTGTTTCTTAAAAGAAATGAGTATTTAAGATTCTTGGGGAGATCACAAGTGATCATTGTCACACCCCGACCATGTAAAACAACAAAGTGTGGCGGAAACATCGGAGGAGTGTTGTAACAGAATTATCGTTTCATAACCATGGATACAAAAAGTGTTTCATTTTATTGATAATATTAAACATTAACATTGTTTTAACACATAACAAACAAGTTTTATATCGACTATCATTGTTTTATGTCACTAAGGCCTCGTCCAGATCCTATGTGACGCATGCATCCTAGAACGTCAATCAAACAACAACACCTGAAACATATGTAAAAACAAAGTCAGCAAAGAAATGCTGGCGAGTACGTAGGTTTTATAAGAGTATCGAAATCATGGCTTGTTTACATATATTGCAATACCTCGAAAACCTTGTTTTTAAAAATGTATAATATTGCAACATGATTAACCAACTCAAATCAAGATGGTTATAATTTATAAAATTTCGTAGCCACGATTCTTAACCCAAAAGCTTTTTGTTTTAGAAAACCATCTTGTAAAACAACTCGTTAATAAAACTCGTATATTACTTCGAAAACATCGTTGAGTGACATCGTTTCAATATCGTTTACCCAAGTGAACTAAATAACGCCACGGTATGTAATATGTTGAAAACACTTATATATAAGAAGTACCAGCGGCGTATCTACCATGTTTTCACCGCATTACACCCGTACCGTTATCTAAACACTAGCCAAAAACCAATCGTTTACCCAAATCGTTTAACATCGTCTCCAAATCGTTTACTCGATTAAATCGTTTAACTCATCCTTGTTTTAACTGTGAAAACTTGTATATGGTCGTCTCGTTAATAACATTCAAACCTTCGTGACTCGACTACCTCGTTCCTCGCTTCTCGTATTAACAAACTTCCAAAGGGTAAGTTAATAATTATAGATTCAGTCCTTACCCACAACACCCACACATAACCATGGGTATAGTGCGATAACGGGATATGTCAGATCCTATGGTACCATAACCTAATACTGGTCGGTTCGGCCAAAATTAATGAATTCCATTCGTTATGTAACTACAACCAACAAGTTCGTTCACATTATCGAAATTGTTATTAGTTTAGTATAAATTGTTCTATTCGTTTTTGAAATCATCGTTTAAACCTTGAAAACATTTTGTACATATGAATCACCCCAAAATAAATGAAAACAGTAAAATAGGGGAACTATGTACTCACATAGTTACCACAAAACATGTAAAAAGAGGGGATCTATGTACTCACATGTAGTGCAAGGTATCCTCAATCAATAGTACTTCAACAAACTCGAGTAAACCAGAGAAATCAAGCAGCACCTAGTAATCGAACCACTAGTCAAACAATAGACGCCTAAATCGGAAGATCGGACAGAATGAGGTCTTGTAAACCAAATGAGTGTTGGAACTCATGTGATATGGTTTAACAAGGCCTACATCCTAAATGAAACCTAACCTAAGTGCTTTCGACCCATCGCGACCCATTAAGGTAGCTTATGCTACTTTAACGCGTCGTGCGCGTGAAACGCGTTCGGAACGCCGAACTAGTCCTATGATAAGTAAAATATGCCAAAACATGTTTAAATGAGTTACATATGCTTAATTACCAATTATGTATGAAAAGGGTATTCTGGTAATTTACCTATGGCATATAATCTACTTATCGTACAACTACCTAAACTAGGTGACCATGTGGTATAACCTCAGAAGGTTATTCCCTATGCTACTATGGTCACTAAACATGTTTGGTCGGAACCTAAGATCGACCAAACGGGTCGTGTTCGAAAGTCTAAGCGGGTGTTTAGTCCGCTTGACTTACGACTCTACACAAGCACTAAACTAAAAAGTGACGAGCTAAACATGCCAAAACATGTTTAGTTAAGTTAGAAAACAGGTTTTGATATCAAAACAAACTGTTTTGATATCCTAGAGTAGTTTGGTTACAAAATACGCAAGAATACGCATTTTGGCCGAAACTACGACTCGTCACTGAGCCTAGATAACGTGGTAATCAGTAGGTATAGTCACTAGGGACTATAACCATCGTGATTACGCTCACGTTATGAAGTTCAAACGAACTTCACATTGACCATAAACTGGTCAATGCAGAAAGTCAAACGCAGTTTGACTTTAACGCTAAAACGAATGAAAAGAACGAAAGAACACTTACAACGGGTCCAAGAATGGAAGTTTTGAATCCGAATATTCTCAGGTATGAAGTGTTAAACACATCAACTTAGAGAACAAATTCAGATTTCAAAGGTGTGGGTTTTGGGGTTGAGATCATGGGGGTATTTATAGATTTCCTTGAACCGTTAAGATCGTTTATCGAAAATCGTGCTTCAATCTCATCCCTACACTTGTTTACAACCCCATGTGCATCAAAATGGCCCCCCATTATCAGGAAGAGACATGTGCAATTGGGTTTTGTGAGTGTAACAGCTGGAAACAGGCTGGAAAGAAGCTTCTGATGAACTGGGACATGCTTACGGACCGTATGGTCCTCCCCTTACGGTCCGTAAGGACCCTGCAGACCAGCAAGTTTCAGTTTTGGCAGTTTTGGTCCCTGTGCGCGTATGGTCGTGTTTTGGCACTTCCAACACCCGTCAAGCCCATTTTTAAGCTTCACATGGATGTTAAAGCATAGGGAACATGAAACATGCTCAAAATTATCTCGGATGTCGGTTTGTTTGGCTGTACGGTTGCGTTGTTTGGTTAATTACGACGGAAGTCGTAACGGACGCAAAAACGATCCAAATTAAGCAACGAATGGAATTTTCTTATGCCAAACACTAAAATAAAATATTTTAATGGTTGCACAAATTTTTGGAGGTCTGGATATATTCAGAACGTAAGATATGCGCGAAAATGCAAACTTGTGCATTTTTTGACGCTTTTAGTCCCTGAATGAGCATAAAGTTTATTTTAGCACACTGAATCGAATCGAATTTAAAGCTTGCAATCGGAATCGAATCGAATTGAAAAATCACCAAACACAAATACACACATAGAAACACCAAAACACATATAATAACACCAAAGCACATTGTTTTATTAATAATCATCATTGTTTTACATCGTACATCGATTATAGAACACAGTTGTCACAGTCTCCCCTACTTCAGGAAATTTCGTCCCTAAATTTTAACTAGAGGAAGCTTGTGAAAACAAATGTGGATATTTCATCTTCATCTGGTCCTCACGTTCCCAAGTAAACTCTGGGCGTTTGGATTCCCAGTGAACTTTGACCAATCGAATCCGTTTGTTCTTCAACTGTTTGAAAGCACGGTCCACGATCTCCACGGGTTTCTCGACAAAGTGCATTGTTTCATCGATTCGAATCTCGTTGAGAGGAATGTGTAGATCAGCGTCAGCTAAACATTTTCGCAGATTGGACACGTGAAAAGTCGGATGAATATTTCCAAGCTCTGGAGGTAGCTCTAGTCGATAGGCAACCTTTCCAATTCTTTCCACAATCTTAAATGGTCCCATATATCGAGGTTCAAGTTTTCCTTTCTTTCCAAATCTCACCACTCCCTTCCAAGGTGACACCTTGAGTAGGACACGGTCTCCGATTTGAAATTCTAAGGGCTTGCATCGCAAATCCGCATAACTCTTTTGACAGTTTTGAGCTGTCACAAGATTATCGCGGATTTTCTTGATTTTGTCTGTTGTTTCCAGAACGAGCTCAGGTCCAGTAAGCTGAGCTTCACCGGTCTCGTTCCAGCAGACAGGTGAACGACATTTTCGACCGTAGAGAGCTTCGAATGGTGCCATTTTAATGCTAGTATGATAACTATTGTTGTAAGAGAACTCGATCAGCGGCAGATGAGAGTCCCAATTACCACCAAAGTCTATCACGCATGCTCTAAGCATATCCTCCAAAGTTTGAATCGTTCTCTCAGATTGGCCATCTGTTTGGGGATGATAAGCAGTGCTTAGATTCAGTTGGGTTCCCAAAGCAGATTGCATGGCCTTCCAGAAATGAGATGAAAATCGAGCATCACGATAAGAGATGATATCCAAGGGCACACCATGTCGTGTCACAATTTCATCAACATAAATCTTTGCAAGTTTATCAGCAGATAGATCCTCGCGGATCGTAATAAAGTGAGCTGACTTCGTTAATCGATCGATGACAACCCAAATAGCATCATGACCTTTAGATGTACGCGGTAATTTAGTGATGAGATCCATCGCAATGTTCTCCCATTTCCAAACCGGTATCTCTGGTTGTACAAGCAAACCAGAAGGTCGTTGATGTTCTGCCTTGACTTTGAGACAAGTTAGGCATTTCGACACATACAAGGCAACATCTTTCTTTATACCAGGCCACCAGATCTTAGTACGAAGATCCTTGTACATTTTATCAGCACCAGGATGGACAGAATATCGAGACTTATGTGATTCGTCCATCGCTAAAGTGCGAAGAACGTCTTGTTTCAGAATCCACAATCGATCCTTAAAATAGAGCAAACCATCGTCTTTCGCTTCGAGCTTAAGCTCAAGTTGACGTGGTAATTCCTTACCTATCAAATTTTGTGAAACACAAAATTGCTGAGCTTGAAAGACACGAGATTGAAGATCGGATAGAGTTCGAATAGAATGAAGCTTGACTCGTTCTTTTCGACTAAGCGCATCAGCTACGACATTCGCCTTACCAGGATGGTAGCGAATCTCGCAATCATAGTCGTTCAAGAGTTCAACCCAACGTCGTTGCCTCATATTCAGCTCTTTCTGATTAAGAATATGCTGGAGACTTTTGTGGTCTGTGAAAACCACACACTTCGTTCCATAGAGGTAGTGTCTCCAAATTTTAAGCGTGAAAACCACAGCTCCTAGCTCAAGATCATGAGTTGTGTAGTTCTTCTCATGAACTTTCAGCTGTCTAGATGCATAGCAATAACCTTACCTCGTTGCATAAGGACGCAACCAAGGCCTAAGTTGGACGCATCGCAATAGACAATGAAATCATCGCTTCCCTTGGGCAGAGATAGGACAGGAGCTTCACATAACTTCTGCTTCAGCGTTTGGAACACTTCTTCTTGCTTGGGACCCCACTCAAAAGGCTTATTCTTCTGAGTCAAAGCAGTGAGTGGAACCGCAATCTTCGAGAAATTTGAAATAAATCGACGATAATAACCAGCAAGACCAAGAAAAGATCGAATCTCTGTAGGCGTCGTCGGTGTATTCCAGTCCTTAATAGCAGCAATCTTGGATGGATCCACATGAATACCCTGCTCATTGACTATATGACCCAAGAATTGAACTTTTTTAAGCCAGAATTCACACTTGGAGAATTTAGCAAAAAGTTGTTCCTTCTTCAGGAGTTCCAATGTTAAGCGAAGGTGTTGCTCGTGCTCGGCTCGAGATTTTGAATAAATGAGAACATCGTCGATGAACACAATAATGAACTTGTCCAAATAAGGTTTGCAGACCCTATTCATTAAGTCCATAAAGATAGCTGGAGCATTTGTCAAACCAAAAGGCATGACAGTGAACTCGTAATGCCCATATCTTGTGCGGAAAGCAGTTTTGGGAATATCTTCTTCGAGAACACGAAGTTGATGATACCCAGAACGCAGATCGATCTTGGAAAAGCATGAAGCACCCTGCAGCTGGTCGAAGAGATCATCAATTCGAGGTAGGGGATATCGATTCTTGATGGTGAGCTTATTAAGCTCACGATAATCGATACACATTCGAAAAGATCCATCTTTCTTTTTCACAAAGAGGACAAGAGCTCCCCAAGGTGAAAAGGTCGGTCGGATGAATCCTTTATCAGATAACTCTTGAAGCTGTTTCGATAACTCTTGCATCTCCGATGGTGCAAGACGATAAGGTGCTTTTGCAATCGGGTTGGCATTGGGTATAAGGTCAATATGAAACTCGACTTGACGAACTGGAGGCAAACCAGGCAGTTCATCAGGAAACACCTCCGGAAAATCCCGAACAATCGGAATATCCTGAATACTCTTGCTCTTGCTTTTCTCCTCGGTGACATGTGCCAGAAAAGCAACATATCCTTTTCGTAAATACCTTTGGGCTTCCAAACACGACATAAGCTTCAAACCACCTGAAGGTTTCCCGCCACGAATTTCCAAAACATCGCCAAAAGACAAGGGAATATGAACAATCTTATCGAAACAAACCACCTCAGCGTGGTGTTTGGTTAACCAATCCATTCCAACGATAATATCGAAACTCCCAAGTTGCATCGGTGTGAGGTCAATAGGAAAAAGATGGTTATCAAGGTTCAACTGACAATTACGAATAACAGAATCGAGAACAAGAGGTTTACCAGTAGCAACTTCGACAGATAAGGGAGGCTCAAAAGACAAAGAAACAAAACTTTTATCGGCACCAGAATAAAAAAGAATAGACGCAGGTCGATTGTTAACAAGAAACGTACCGTTAACCACTTTGTTGTCGGCCCTCGCTTCGTTTGCATTCAAATTGTACGCTCGCCCACGAGCGGGATTCACATTGACGTTGTCGTTGACGTTCACATTCGTGTTCGCGGTTGCATTCACCAGTCTCGGACAGTTGTTGCGGAAGTGACCATACTCTCCACAATTAAAACATGAACCCGGTGGGAATCTCACAGCATTCCCCTGACCCGGGGCTGGAACCTGAGCAACCTGATTCTGTCCCAAACGACAAAAATTAGCCAAATGCCTAAGTTTACCACACGTTGTGCATTGTTTGCAAGCTTGTTGTGCAACGTGATGACCGTTGCAACGAGCACAATGAGGTGCGGTACCAGCATACGCTTTCTTTGCAGGTGGCTGAGCCGGTGGGTTCTGCAGGTTCTGAGCAGTCTATGCTGTAACAACAAAATTCTGGGCACCCTTTCGCTTCCTCGATTTCTTCGATGTCTCACCTTCCTTACCCTTATCCTTTTTCTTGTCCTTCCCTGAATTAGTCGCCTTCTTTTTATCACCCTTACGGGTGAGTTTACCCTTCCTGACTTGAGTCTCAGTCAGGGTAGCAGACAACTTGATTGCTTGACGAAGGGTAGTAGGATTAACACCGGTCACAATCTCCAGAATAGAATCGGGTAAACCATCGATATATCGCTCAATTGCTTTCTCCAGAGGGGTAACCATGGTGGGACACAATAGACTGAGTTCCTCAAAACGATCCGTGTACGCACGGTGTTCAGCCCCATCTTGCTTTAAATCGTCAAACTCTCGCTCCAAAGCCCGAATTTCATGACGGGGGCAAAACTCCTTCATCATGAGAGCCCGAAGCTCTTCCCATGTTTGTGCCAACGCCACTTCGGCACCCCTGTCGCGCATAATACCATTCCACCAGGTAAGCGCTCGCTTCTCAAACACGCTCGAAGCAAATTCAACCTTACGCGCATTCGGACACTGCACATGTCTGAATGTGCTCTCGATACTCTCAAACCACTGCAGGAGCGCAGTTGCTCCTTGCGACCCAGAAAACTTAAGCGGCTTCGCAGTATTGAAATTCTTGAAGTTACACAGCGCATTGTTGTTGTTGTTATTATTGTTGTTGTATATCTCGTGGACTTGGGTCACAACACCGGGAAGCACAGTAGCCACTTGCTGAGAGACCAGGGCTGCGATTTCTTCAATAGTGAAAGATTGTGCTTCACGTCGAGGAGGCCTTGTCTAACAAGGAAATATGAGAGACGAGTGAGGTTGATAATTAGGAAAAGCAAACGAGGTATCGACAAAACACAAGGAAGGCGATCATTTGTTCGTTACCTCGAATAAATAAACGACACGCAGTGACTAATCAAAGTAAATGGATCCAAATAACATATCGCGAAGACATGCTCGCCTATAAGTGAACACTCACCCCAGGAGTTCCCAGGTAAGAATGACTGGTCCGATTATGTGGATTTGTACGAACACTCTAGCCTTAGACAGAAAACTCAGGGTACAGGCATTCACTCTTCCAGTTTGCACGTGTTCACATTATTTAGACCCAAACTTTGACGAGATTTTGAAAACTTAGAGGGTTTAAAACCTTATAATAGAGGGTTCAAAACCTAGTAATCAATCATCCTAGAACAGATGATTAGTTTTCAAAGCGGGTTCGAAAATTGTGTTCTCGTTGTGGTTATCACCTAAGAATAGGTGACGATTTTGTTTTAAAAAATCTAAACGCAAATAAACTCGCGTTGGGGTCCTAGGAGTTATAGTCTAGGTCAAAGAATTACTAATAACCTAATTCTCTATAACCATTGGCTCTGATACCAACTCTTCTGTCACACCCCGACCACGTAAAACAACAAAGTGTGGCGGAAACGTCGGGGAGTGTTGTAACAGAATTATCGTTTCATAACCATGGATACAAAAAGTGTTTCGTTTTATTGATAATATTAAACATTAACATTGTTTTAACACATAACAAACAAGTTTTATATCGACTATCATTGTTTTATGTCACTAAGGCCTCGTCCAGATCCTATGTGACGCATGCATCCTAGAACGTCAATCAAGCAACAACACCTGAAACATATGTAAAAATAAAGTCAGCAAAGAAATGCTGGAGAGTACGTAGGTTTTATAAGAGTATCGAAATTATGGCTTGTTTACATATATTGCAATACCTCGAAAACCTTGTTTTTAAAAAAGTATAATATTGCAACATGATTAACCAACTCAAATCAAGATGGTTATAATTTATAAAATTTCGTAGCCACAATTCTTAACCCAAAAGCTTTTTGTTTTAGAAAACCATCTTGTAAAACATCTCGTATAAACTCGTTAATAAAACTCGTATATTACTTTGAAAACATCATTGAGTGACATCGTTTCAATATCGTTTACCCAAGTGAACTAAATAACGCCACGGTATGTAATATGTTGAAAACACTTATATATAAGAAGTACCAGCGGCGTATCTACCATGTTTTCACCGCATTATACCCGTCCCGTTATATAAACACTAGCCAAAAACCAATCGTTTACCCAAATCATTTAACATCATCTCCAAATCGTTTCCAAATCGTTTACTCGATTAAATCGTTTAACTCATCCTCGTTTTAATTGTGAAAACTTATATATGGTCGTCTCGTTAATAACATTCAAACCTTCATGACTCGACTACCTCGTTCCTCGCTTCTCGTATTAACAAACTTCCAAAGGGTAAGTTAATAATTACAGATTCAGTAGTCACCCACAACACCCACACATAACCATGGGTATAGTGCAATAACGGGATATGTCAGATCCTATGGTACCATAACCTAATACTGGTCGGTTCCGCCAAAATTAATGAATGCCATTCGTTATGTAACTACAACCAACAAGTTCGTTCACATTATCAAAATCGTTATTAGTTTAGTATAAATTGTTCTATTCATTTTTGAAATCATCGTTTAAACCTTGAAAACATTTTGTACATATGAATCACCCCAAAATAATTGAAAACAGTAAAATAGGGGAACTATGTACTCACATAGTTACCACAAAACATGTAAAAAGAGGGGATCTATGTACTCACATGTAGTGCAAGGTATCCTCAATCAATAGTACTTCAACAAACTCGAGTAAACCAGAGAAATCAAGCAGCACCTAGTAATCGAACCACTAGTCAAACAATAGACGCCTAAATCGGAAGATCGGACAAAATGAGGTCTTGTAAACCAAATGAGTGTTGGAACTCATGTGATATGGTTTAACAAGGCCTACATCCTAAATGAAACCTAACCTAAGTGCTTTCGACCCATCGCGACCCATTAAGGTAGCTTATGCTACTTTAACGCGTCGTGCGCGTGAAACGCGTTCGGAACGCCTAACTAGTCCTATGATAAGTAAAATATGCCAAAACATGTTTAAATGAGTTACATATGCTTAATTACCAATTATGTATGAAAAGGGTATTCTGGTAATTTACCTATGGCATATAATCTACTTATCATACAACTACCTAAACTAGGTGACCATGTGGTATAACCTCGGAAGGTTATTCCTTATGCTACTATGGTCACTAAACATGTTTGGTCGGATCCTAAGATCGACCAAACGGGTCGTGTTCGAAAGTCTAAGCGGGTGTTTAGTCCGCTTGACTTACGACTCTACACAAGCACTAAACTAAAAAGTGACGAGCTAAACATGCTAAAACATGTTTAGTTAAGTTAGAAAACAGGTTTTGATATCAAAACAAACGGTTTTGATATCCTAGAGTAGTTTGGTTACAAAATACGCAAGAATACGCATTTTGGCCGAAACTACGACTCGTCACTGAGCCTAGATAACGTGGTAATCAGTAGGTATAGTCACTAGGGACTATAACCATCGTGATTACGCTCACGTTATGAAGTTCAAACGAACTTCACATTGACCATAAACTGGTCAATGCAGAAAGTCAAACGCAGTTTGACTTTAACGCTAAAATGAATGAAAAGAACGAAAGAACACTTACAACGGGTCCAAGAATGGAAGTTTTGAATCCGAATATTCTCAGGTATGAAGTGTTAAACACATCAACTTAGAGAACAAATTCAGATTTCAAAGGTGTGGGTTTTGGGGTTGATATCATGGGGGTATTTATAGATTTCCTTGAACCGTTAAGATCGTTTATCGAAAATCGTGCTTCAATCTCATCCCTACACTTGTTTACAACCCCATGTGCATCAAAATGCCCCCCCATTATCAGGAAGAGACATGTGCAATTGGGTTTTGTGAGTGTAACAGCAGGAAACAGGCTGGAAAGAAGCGTCTGATGAACTGGGACATGCTTATGGACCGTATGGTCCTCCCCTTACGATCCGTAAGGACCCTGCAGACCAGCAAGTTTCAGTTTTGGCAGTTTTGGTCCCTGTGCGCGTATGGTCGTGTTTTGGCACTTCCAACACCCGTCAAGCCCATTTTTAAGCTTCACATGGATGTTAAATCATAGGGAACATGAAACATGCTCAAAATTATCTCGGATGTTGGTTTGTTTGGCCATACGGTTGCGTTGTTCAGTTAATTACGACGGAAGTCGTAACGGACGCAAAAACGATCCAAATTAAGCGACGAATGGAATTTTCTTATGCCAAACACTAAAATAAAATATTTTTATGCTTGCATAAATTTTTGGAGGTCCGGATATATTCAGAACGTAAGATATGCGCGAAAATGCAAACTTGTGCACTTTTTGACGCTTTTAGTCCCTGAATGAGCATAAAGTTTATTTTAGCACACCGAACCCCTCAAAGCCTATTTCTAAGCTATGTAAAGGATATTTAGGGTATGTTTAACTTACGGTCATGTTCTGGAATGTTCGTCACAGTTCAAATCGGCATAGTTTCGCAGTTTGACACAAATAGTCCCTGCGATCGAACAAAGTTGATTTCAACACACCAAACCATTCAAAACTTATTTCTAAGTTATGTGGAGGTTATTTAGGGTATGTTAAGCCTATGTCACTATTCCGGAGTGTTTTTCGCGTTATACTGACTGCGTTTATGCACCAGTTTGCGTATAACCTTCCAGAACGAGATTTAAAGCTTGCAATCGGAATCGAATCGAATTGAAAAATCACCAAACACAAATACACACATAGAAACACCAAAACACATATAATAACACCAAAGCACATTGTTTTATGGATAAATTACACTTTTTGTCCTTTATGTTTGTACCAGATTGCAACGGATAGCCTTTAACTTCAATAATTACAATCACAATCCTTTATTTGCAAAACCTATTACACTCTACGTCCTTTAGCATTAACCAGATTAAAATTTTCAGTTAAGTTTATTCATTTAAGGGTATTCTGGTCAATTCATGCTTTTATTTAAATAAAACCCCAAAAAATATATATACACATCATCTTCCCCAATTTCCAAACCCTAAAACTCTAACCACCATATCTTGCCACCGTTTGATTTCTTTCATCAATCGGAAAACAATGAAGAAGCATATGAAGTTCTTCGCCACCTCATCTCTTAGCCCACTGATTGTCGTTTCTAGCTCCGACACCTCAATCACGATTTCATAACTCCTCTAGTGTGAGCTCCGACGATAGCCTCTAACCGCACAGATTCAACGTAATTCTTGCACAACATACTCGTCTTCATCTTCTAATCAAAATCCCCAACATCTTCATGTCTAACTATGATTAAAGAAATCGAATTTTGGGATTGTTATAAGAGGGTTGTTCTAGGGTTCTTAAATGGTGGTGGTGGGGTTTGGTGGTGATTGCCTGTTTAGAGAGAGATATGTTTAGAGATAGAATGGATTTTAGGTATTAATATTGTGTTGTTTATTAAAATATTTCTTAAATGATTTGATAATTGGTAAAAAGTCTAAATTACCCTTATGTGATTAAAGTTAACTGAAAAATTTAACCAGGTTAATGCTAAAGGACGTATGTTGTAGTGGGTTTTACAAATAAAGGATTGTGACTGTAATTATTAAAGTTAAAGGCTATCCATTGCAATTCAATACAAACATAAAGGACGAAATGTGTAATTTTTCCTTGTTTTATTAATAATCATCATTGTTTTACATCGTACATCGATTATAGAACACAATTGTCACAATCATAAAAATGACAGAACCACACGAGTAGTTTGTCTTTGTGTTGGCATCATAAGGTTGTATCAAACATTCACACAATCGTATCAGTTTTGCAAAAATAAAAACGACGAATTTTTTTTATATAACAACTGACTTGTCTTTAAATGTCAAAAGATAACAACCAAAGGAAATAACAAAACACTAATTGTTCACTGCTGCATCATTGTTCACGTTTGCCTCATTGATGTTAAACACTCGTCCACGCGCTGGAGGTATGTTAACAAGTCTTGGGAAATTGTTTCTGTAGTGAGTAAGGTCACCACAGTTATAACATGACCCCGGAGGGAACCGTGCTTGAACAGCAGCAGGGTTTGCAGCAGCTTGATTTGCATAACGGTAAACATTGATCAAATGTCCCAACCGCCCACAGTGGGTACATTTGTGACATTGCTCTTGCTCCAGATGATGACGGTTGCATTTATTGCACAAAGGTGCGGTACCAACATAGTTTTGCCTTTTGCGAGGTTGTGCTGGCTGGTTTGGTGCAACCTGTTTGTCTTGAGCAGTTATGGCGCAGTTTTGAGAGGTCTTGTGCTTCTTCTTCTTGGATACCTCAGCCTGTTTTTCCTTTGGCTCAGCTTGAGCAGTCTTGTCAGATGGTCTTGGGTCGCCTTTTCGAAAAAGCTTACCCTTCCTGATGTGGGATTCAGTTAGGGTGGCAGACAATTCAATGGCTTGTCTGACAGTAGTAGGGTTGCTGCCAGTAACAATATCTTGAACTAGGTCAGGAAGACCATCAATGTATTTCTCAATCGCCTTATCCACAGGCGTAACCATAGCAGGACATAGTAGGCTCAATTCTTCATAACGGTCAGTATAGGCTCGATGTTCACCACTGTCTTGCTTTAAGTCATCAAATTCCCTTTCTAAAGCTCTCAATTCATGACGAGGACAAAACTACTTCATCATAAGAGCCCTAAGCTCAGCCCAAGTCTGTGCTAATGCAACCTCAGCACCACGATCCTTCATAACTCCGTTCCACCATGTAAGAGCCCTCTTTTGAAACACACTGGAGGCAAACTCGACTTTCTGATTTTTAGGACATTGAACGTGACGAAACGTACTCTCAATGCCCTCGAACCACTGTAGGAGCCCAGTTGCTCCTTCAGAACCACTAAACTTGAGTGGGTTAGCTGAATTGAAGCTTTTGAAATTGCATGGAGCATTCTGGTTATTGATGGCTTGATTCATTTGAGCAAAAATATCTGGGAGTACAGCAGCCATATGCTGTGCCATAATATGTGCCATTTCGGCATTTGGGAGCGGATGTTCGCGTCGAGGAGGCATTCTAAAAGGAAAACAGGAAGGAAAACAAGTGAAAGGATTAGACGAAAAGAATGAAATGAGACAAAATTTGATGAAAGCAAAGATGGTGGTCATTTGTTTGTTACTACGAAGCAACAAACGACACACAACGATTAATCAAAGTAAATGGGTCAAAAATAATGTATCACGAAGACATGCTCGCCTATAAGTGGACACTCACCCCAAGAGTTCCCAGGTAAGAGTGACTGGTCCGATATTGCGGATTTGTACGAACACTCTAGTCTTAGACAGAAAGCTCAGGGTACAGGCACCCACCCTTCCAGTTTGCATGTGTTCACATTATTTAGACCAAACTTTGACGAGATTTCGAAAACTTAGAGGGTTCAAAACCTTACAATCAATCATCCTAGAACAGATGATTAGTTTTCAAAGAAGGATTGAAATTTGTGTTCTTATTGTGGTTGTCACCTAAGAATAAGTGACGGTATTGTTTTAAAACTAAACACAAGAAAACTTGTGTTAGGGTCCTAGGAAGGTTATAGTCTAGGTCAAAGCATTACTAATAACCTAATTCCCTATAACCATTGGCTCTGATACCAACTTTTCTGTCACACCCCGACCACGTAAAACAACAAGACGTGGCGGAAACGTCGGGGAGTGTTGTAACAGAATCATTGTTTCACAACCATGGATCAAATAATTTTGTTTTATTGAATCATTGAAATCTTTGTTCTATTACAAATCAGATAAATACAAATATTGTCTTTCAAATTTTAAAGTCGCTAAGGCACTGGTCCATCCTAAGTGTAGTATGTATCAACAATCGTCATAAAGCAGCACCTGAAACATGTGTAAAAATAGGTACGTCAGCATAAAAATGCCTGTGAGATACATAGGTTTTGTTGTAATTAGGATTCATGACTTATGAGTTTAAAGAAATAGTTTTAATAAAAGTAGTCATGATCCTTGTAAAAGGTTTTCTTTTATAAATCATTTATAAGAAATCAGTTGGTATAAAATAATAATACATAGAAAATTTAATAAGTAAGTAAAATGAATTTGTATAGAATATATTGTTTGAAAAACAATATTTTGATAAAAAGGTTTATAGTATATATAAAAATATACTTTGGTTTTTAAGAAAGTCGAATAAGTAATATATTAAAATATATTTCAGTTCCAATATTGATAACCCAAGTGTACTAAATAACAACACGGTATGTAATGTGATGAAAACACTTATATATAAGAAGTACCAGCGGCGTATCTACCATGTTTTCATCACATCACACCCGTCCCGTTATCTAAACACTAACCAAAACCCAGTCGTTAAACAAATAGTATATTAAATATACTTTAGTTGATAAGAAAAATAATAATTTTCAGTAGTATATCAAAAGTATACTTTGGATTTATAAATAACATATTTAACTATGCTTTGGTTTACAAATATCAGATTAAACTATGTTTTGGATTACAAATAACATATTAAACTATGTTTTAGATTTTTAACAAAATATATGTTGGTTTTGTACGATGTCACATATGAGAGCATATCAAACTATACTTTTGGAAGTATAACTTAATATACAATAATAATGTGACTTAAGAATTCATTCAGACCTAGTGCATCAAAATACACCTTTGAGACTATAGGGATACCACAAAGGCAATCCCTATTTGGATGGAGAAACAAATTGGTTTCAGACATTCCATGACAACAGGAATGGGGTGTCAAATCCTATAGTGATACATCATACTACCAACCGGTCTGGTGAACAAAATAAGTACTATTCCAAACATTTATTTTATAATCTTTGAAAAATTAGAGTTTAAATTATAGATAATCATTCAGTTTGCAAAAAGACAAGTACAAATATGTATAATCAATTATACTTTTGAAAATATGAAAATAACAGATAGGTACACATGCTTCACCCCAAAACATTTTGAAAATAGTAAAAGGGGGGACTATGTACTCACTTGAGGGTGCTTAGAAGTCTTGAACAACTACCAAGCAAGCTAGAGGAGTCCCGGAAATCAAACGGCACCTAATATAGGTAACTACATAAATAAACCAGACCTAAAACGGAGGATCAGATAGGATGAGGTCTCGTAAACCAAATGAGTGTGGGATCTCATATGATATGGTTTAACAAGGCCTACATACTAAAAGGAAACCTAACCTAAGTGCTTACGACCCATTACGACCCGTTTAAGTAGCATACGCCAAGTATTATATGCCCTAACATGTTTAATTATGTTGCATAATCATTTAAATGACAAAAGTTTGGGTTACATATGCTTAAATATCAATTATGCATAAAAAGGGCATTTTGGTCATTTTCCTAAGGCATATAAACTACCTATCATACAACTACTTAAACGAAGTGACCATAAGGTATAACCTCGGAAGGTTATTCCCTATACAACTATGGTCGCCTAAAGTGTTTGGTCGGATCCTAATGATCGACCAAACGGGTCGGGTTCGTAAGTATAAGCGATTGTTTAGATCGCTTACCTTACGACCCTACATAAGCACTAATCTAAAAGTGACGAGCTAAACATGTTTAAAACATGTTTAACAAAGTTTGAAAACAAGTTGGATATCAAAACAAACGGTTTTGATACCTAAGAGTAGTTTGGTTACAAAATACGCATAAGCACGTATTTTGGCCGAAACTACGACTCGTCACTACACCTAAACAACGTGGTAATCAGTAGGCATAGTCACTAGGGACTATAACCATCGTGATCACGCTCATGTTGCGAAGTTCAAAAGAACTTCGTGTTGACCAACTCGTGGTCAAAGCAGAAAGTCAAACAGAGTTTGACTTTTAAGCTAGAAAGTTATAAAAGAACGAAAGAATACTTACAAAAGGTCCCCGTAAGCTCTTGATCCGATTTACCTTCAGGTATGAAGTATAAACTTCAACTTAGAAGGCCAAAATCAGATCAAGTGTGAGTTGGGGGAATGAAATGGGGTGGGTATTTATAGGAATTCAAGAGCCGTTAGGATTGTTTCTCGAAGATTGAGCTTTGATCTCATCCGTACAAGTGGGTACATGGTATTTGAATACAAGGGGCACTCAAAAACCATCAAAATTGGCCCATAGATTGATCAAAAGCCATTTGCAAGAGCTGGAATGAGCTGGAAATAGCTGGAAACACATTCTGCTGGTCTGGGGATGGCTTACGGACCGTAAGAAAAGTTCCATATGGACCGTAAGGACCTTGCAGGTCAGCAACTTTCAAAATTGGCAGTTTTAGTCCCTGAAGCCCCAAACTTGGTTTTCGATGCATTTTTGACACGTTTAAGCCCCGTTAACCCAATTTCAAAGCTCTAAAATGAAGTTAAAGTATAGGGAACTTAAAATGGGCTCAAAAATATCTCGGATGTCGGCTCGTTTGGTCGTACGGTTGCGTTGTTCGGTAAATTACGACGGAAGTAGTAACGAACGCAAAAACGATCCAAATGAAGCGACGAATGGATTTTTATCATGCCAATCATTAAAACATAATATTTTAATGATTACATAAATTTTTGGAAGTCCGGATATATTCAGAACGTAAGATATGCATGAAAATGCAAACTTGTGCCCTTTTTGACGCTTTTAGTCCCTATTGATCATGAAAGTTTATTTTAGCGCACAAAACACCTCAAGGCCTATTTCTAAGCTATGTGAAGGATATTTGGGGCATATTTAACTTATGATCAAGTTCCGGAATGTTCGTTACTATACAAATCGGTATAGTTTCGCAGTTTGACACAATTAGTCCCTGCGATCGAACATACTTGATTTCAACACACCAAACCATACAAAACTTATTTCTAAGTTATGTGGAGGTTATTTAAGGTATGTTAAGCCTATTTCACTATTCCAGAGTGTTCGTTGCATTAAACTGGTTATATTTACGCATCAGAGCGCGTATAACCCTCTAGAAAGCGATTTAAAGCTTGAAATCGAACAAGAATTGATATGTGCAAACGATATACATATTTTTACAAATCCCAAGTATGAAATACAATATTTCATTGGTTTGGCATTTGTTTGATGGTTGAAGTGACAAAGGTGTCACATGTTTGACTTTATGCTTTGACCAGTCAATGGTCAACACGAAGTTCGTTTGAACTTCGTAACATGAGCGTAATCACGATGGTCATTGTCCCTTGTGACTATACCTACTGATTACCACATATTTAGGCATAGTGACGAGTCATAGTTTCGGTCAAAATACGCGTCTATGCGTATTTTGCAACCAAACTATTCCTAGGTATCAAAACCCTTTGTTTTGATATCAAACTTGTTTTCAAACTTCGTTAAACATGTTTTAACATGTTTAACTCGTCACTTTTAGTTTAGTGCTTATATAGGGTCGTAATGGGTGATAAGCACTTAGAATAGGTTCTGATTCAGAATGTAGGCTTTGTTAAACCATATTACATGAGTTCCAACACTCATTTGGTTTACAAAACCTCATTTTATCAGATCTTCCGATTTAGGTCCGATTTATTAACATAGTTACCTATATTAGGTGCCGATTGATTTCGTGATCCTTTTAGCTTTGTTTGGTTGTTATTACAAGACTTCTAAGCATTATCAAGTGAGTACATAGACCCCTCTTTTACTGTTTTCAAATATTTTGGGGTAAAACACATGTGCCTACCTGTTACTTTCGTGCTTTTCATGCTTTTATAACATATGCTTGCTATGTTCATATAGTACACATATAGTACATGATTTCATCCATGTTTTTGCTATGTAAGTTTTAATTAACATGCTAGTACATTGATTTCATAAACGCATTTGTTTCATATATTCATTTCAGCATATGTACACATTGATTTACATCATATTCATGCTATGTATGTTCAGTTTTGCATACTTAGTACATTGTTTTCACATAACATGCTTACATTTGGTATGACATTTGGTTTGTTTAACGGGAAAAAGTACGTTCATTAACATTGGCCATGCCGCTCGGTAGTAAGTAGTGGTACCATAGGAATTGACAACTCCCATTTCTGGCTTCCTAGGTTTGTTTGTAAGTAGGAAATGGCTGAATCCGATTTTCATAATTTTTGATAAACCTTTAATTTGTTTAAGGGTTTGTCTCCACAGTCGCAAGGCTTGAATGTATGCGTTTTAACATTACCACATAGATGTTTGTATCAATAAAGCATTAATTTTACAAAACATAACTTTTGATTTAAACTATGATTTATTCAAATACATTGTTTTGTACTTTTTACATATGGTTTGAGTAGATACATTTTATTTGCCATACATAACATTTGATTATACATGAACATGATTTACATTTGGCATTTGACATTGTTTACATATAAACATTTAAACACTAGTTTAAACAAGACATTTTTGGTGGTTTGATTGGGTAAGTGATTTAAATAACGAGGCGTGTGTAATATGATAAAAGCATGGTGGATACGCCGCTGGTACTTCCTATATATAAGTGCTTTTATGATATTACATATCGTAGCATTATTTAAACCATTTCAATTTAGACATATTACATTTATACAAAGAACACAACTTCACAACACATTGTTTTACAAACAACATATCTTTTACAAATTCATTTTACTTGGTTATTTATTTAACCACACATCTTTCTTTTATATCATCCAATTTTTTATCGATTTTCATATGATTTACAAAGGAAAACACTTTACAAGGTTCATGACTAACTTTTGTTAAACAATTCTTTAAAAACTTACAAGTCATGAATCCTAAATTAATAAACCTATGTATCTCACAGGCAATTTTATGCTGACGTACCTATTTTCACATGTGTTTTCAGGAGCTGATGCATAGGAATGATCAAGATACACTTAGGCGGACCTGTGCCTTAGTGACATAAAATGAAGCTAGAATAGTTTAATTACGTTATGTACTCTTTGTTTCCATTGTTTTTCAAGACAATGTAACCATTTTGTTAATAAATAAAACAAAACTTTAAATACCATGGTTGTGAAACAATAATTCTGTTGCTCGACTCCCCGACGTTTCTGCCGCGGTTTGTTGTTTTACGCGGTCGGGGTGTGACAGAAGAGTTGGTATCAGAGCCAATGGTTATAGGGAATTAGGTTATTAGTAATGCTTTGACCTAGACTATAACTTTTCTAGGACCCCAACACAAGTTATCTTCTGTTTAGATCTTAAAACATACACGTCACCTATCTTTAGGTGATTACCAAAACAAGAACACAATTTTCCAAAACGATTTTTGAAAATCAATCATCTATTCTTAGATGATTTGTTATAAGGTTTTGAACCCTCCAATTCTCCAAAACGATTTTGAAAATTCAATCATCCATTCTTGAATGATTCTTTTGGCTTAATGCCTTCTTAGTTTTCAAAATCTCGTCAAAGTTTTGGGTCTAAATAGTGTGAACACATGCAATCTGGAAGGGTGGATGCCTGTATCTCGAGTTTTCTGTCTAGGCTAGAGTGTTCGTACAAATCCACATAATCGGACCAGTCACTCTTACCTGGGAACTCTTGGGGTGAGTGTCCACTTATAGGCTAAAGCATGTCTTCGCGATACATTATTTTTGACCCATTTACTTTGATTAGTCACTGTGTGTCGTTTGTTTGCTTTGTGGTACGAACGAATGGCCACCATCCATGCTTTTTGTCGATTTTTGTATCATTTCATTTTCATCTAATCATCTCACTCATTTTCTCTCATGTTTCTCCTTTTAGAATGCCTCCTCGACGCGACAATCAGATACCTAATGCCGAACTGGCAGCAATCATTATGCAGCAAATGGCTGCTACACTCCCAAACATTATTGCTCAAGTAAACCAAGCCAACAATAACCATAATGCTCCATGCAACTTTAAAAGTTTCAATTCGGCTAAACCGCTCAAGTTCAGTGGTTCTGAGGGAGCAACTGGGCTCCTACAGTGGCTTGAGAGCATTGAGAGCACTTTTCGTCATGTTCAGTGTCCTGATAACCGCAAAGTCGAGTTCGCTTCTAGTGTGTTTCAAAAGAGGGCTCTTACCTGGTGGAATGGATTCATGAGGGATAGTGGTGCTAATGTCGCTTTGGATAAGACTTGGGAAGAGCTTAGGGCTCTTATGATGAGGGAATTCTGTCCTCGTCATGAACAAAGGGCGTTGGAAAGAGAGTTTGATGATTTGAATAAGGATAGTGCTGAACATCGGGCTTATATCGACAGGTATGAGGAATTGAGTTTGCTATGCCCCACAATGGTTACCCCACTCGAGAAAGCTATCGAAAGGTATGTCGATGGTTTACCTGACCCCGTACAAGACATCGTCACTGGTAGCAACCCTACCACAGTTCATCAGGCAATCGAGTTAGCTACGACTTTGACTGGGTCGCAAATCAGAAAGGGTAAGTTACACAGGAAAGGTGACAAGGATAAGAAACAATCGTCTGTTAAGGGTGAGAACAAGAAGAGTAAGAAATCTGGTTCTTTGAAAGGGTCAAGGAAGCACAAGGCTTCCCAGAACTTCGCCGTTACAGCACAGGCCAACCAGGTAGCTCCCAACCAACCCGCACAACCACCCGTAAAGAGACAATATGCTGATAAAGCACCGTTGTGCAACAGGTGTAATAGTCACCATCAACCGCAAGTTCAGTGTCATTTCTGTGCTAACTGTGGAAAATCGGGTCATCTTATCGATGTTTGTCGTTTTGCTCCAAATCAAGCCGCACATAACCCAGCCCAGCAAGCTGCTCAATCACCTGCTCAACAGCAAGCTCAAGCTGCACGACCTCACTATCCTCCTGGTTCGTGCTACAATTATGGGGATCTGACCCACTACAGAAATCAGTGTCCAAGGTTGGTTATTGCGAATCAAGCGTAGGCTCATGGTCGAGTCTTTAACATGAATGCTAATGAGGCGCGAGCAGACAATGAAGTGGTCAACGGTACGTTCTTTGTTAACAATCAGCCTGCATCTGTTCTTTTTTATTCAGGTTCCGATAAGAGTTTTGTATCTTTATCATTCGAGCCTTTGCTTCGCATGTCTAGAACGAAACTAGGAAAGCCTTTGACAATAGAAGTTGCTAGTGGTGAACCATTTGTTCTTGATTCTGTTCTCCGAAATTGCCAGTTGAACCTTAATGACCATCTTTTTCCTATCGACCTCACGCCTATGCAACTTGGAAGTTTCAACATTATAGTAGGAATGGATAGGTTAGCAAAGTATCATGCAGAGGTAGTTTGTTTTGAGAAGATTGTTCGTGTGCCTCTTTCGTCAGGTGAGATCCTAGAGGTTCGTGGTGAGAAACCTGCTAGTAGCCTCAAACTCATGTCTTGTACTGTTGGTCCCTCGTACAGGATCTGTTCGTCAGGAACTTAGATGAATCGACTTTGACTAATGTGCGGAATCCATTTGATCAAATCACAGATGTACGACAGAATATTCAACGATTAAACACAGTCTGATCTTTCTATTCAACTGTTATGAAAGTACACAAGCGCCTATAGAAGTCAGACAATGACAGAGTTCTCTCTAGAGTCAAAAGTCCTAAATGTCATACCCGGATGGGGTATTTATAGGAAAACTCAGGGATAAAATAGATGCTGTCCGACCGAGTGACTGTCCGCTCGGATGGCTATCCGGTCGGATGGCCATCCAACCGGATGACACAAGTCAGCAGACGGACATCATCTTTACAGTACAAAGCCATTCCCTGAGCTTTCATTCTACATTACATACAAAATAACAAACAACTACACAAAATATACAAAATATGGCTAAATGCTGACGGAAGCTACAGACGTATACACTAACAGACTACCCCTCAGATGTAGCTGTAGTTCCTTCCAGCATAGACTTCAATTCTTCCTGTTGTGCCTTTGTTCTCGTGCTCTCTGTCTTCTCTTTTCTACTTTCTCTTCTAACATTCTTTTCCTTATATGCCTTCATTCCTCGATCCACCATTTTCTGTATACCGGATCACCATCACGCTTCCGATACCATTTGGGAATCTTGTTTTCTTCTTTCTCAATCGGTGTTTGATCCGTTGGTGGCACTATACCCATCTTGCGCCTGCCAAGCTCTGCTGCTCTTTCAGAAATAGCTTTTGATCTTTGTTCTCGTTTATACTTTTTCAGGAACTCATCAATCTCAAGATCTCTCCATTTTGTCTTCCAATATCTTTCTGAGTTGATGTCTTGGCCAAAGCATACATCCACTATTGTTTGATACTGCAACGTTTGTTCTTTGTCTCTCTTTTCATAAACAATCTTGGTGTAGAATAAGCAGTTGATATCCTTCTTTGAACAGTTTACTAGCCACATCGGGTCTAGTATGCAGATTCTCCTCGACTTTCCTGTGGACTTGTCAAACAGAGAGATTACTGCCCCAGTCGTCGTTTCATTATACAGCCACCCTTCAAATAGATCATGAAAGTCTTGCTCAATAGCTCTGAGAGGCATATTCTTCAAACATCTCGGAGGCTTGACATCTAACGTTATGTCTTTCTCTCCGTTCTCCAATATTGTGACTTAGCCCCAGCTTTCTTCGCACGCACATTTCTAGGAATGACTCCGGCTTGAACAGCTTTACGCTTCCCTCTTTGTTTCTTTGGCTCATCAGGTATATAGGTAGAGTCTTCTTCGTCCGATGCTTTCTGTTTCTTTGTAGGCTTTTTCTTCAGTTGAGCTTTACCTCTGCCAAGTGTTGTTGGGTCGAGCTCTGACTCTGATTCAGTAGCCTCAGAATCATCTTCACTTGAATCATCTGGTGCAACACCCTCTGGCTCTGTAACTTTGATACCTTCAACTTGAACACTAGAGCTTTGTTCTTTCTGTGCAGCAACTTCCTCATTCTTTTTCAGAAAGCTTTCAAGTGAATGTTTCAATAATCCAGCTCCTTGTTGAATAACTTTTGATGGTTCCAGCACTGTTTCATCGGTTAGCCTCTGTTGTGATTCTGCAGATGTCTCTGCAAAACAAACATTGAAGTTATCATTAGAATAATATAACAGTTTAACGTTCTAACTACCTTAGGACTCCCCCTCTCACTGTACCCTTAATTACAATCTTAGGAACTAGTTCCTTTGGAATAGGAACTGCAGGGGATGTCTTCGGTGTTCTTTTTCTCTTCCCATCTCTTACGAACCACCATCTGGTTTTCTTCTCAACCATCTCACTCATCTTCTCGTTTTCATTGTCAGATCACTATTTTGGTGTCTCCAAGCATCGTTCTCTGGAGCAACATATGCTGGTCTGCTGATTCTGCATATCATCCCTTTCGCTCCTGGATTAGGACCCTTAATCAGTCTGCTTAAGGTTTCTGCTATCATGTGCCTCAGACCTAAAATATCATCATTACTCTTCTCAAGGTCCTTGAACTGATCATCAATCAACATTTGTACAAAGCGTGGATACATGATGTACTTCTTGTTTCCAGCTTTTGTATTCTCAGCCATGTAATCAAATATCACTTGAGAAACATTATATAGCCTATTCAAAACGAGGCAAGTGATAATGTTCATAATGTAGTCCGATGTTTCATCATATGCACCCTTTCTATGTGATAACGCATGAACAACACAATGTACTAAAAACTTGTAAGCATGACTGAAGCTTGTTTTTAAGATTTTTCCATTTATGTGCCCTGAGAATCCCATTCTGCACCACAATCCTTTAGCTAGACGTTCGGGAATAATAGTTGGATCATTATCGGAATCACCTAAATTTAACACACGTCTCACATCTCCAACATTTATCTTAATCTCCAAATCTACATTCTGTCCATTCTCATCTCTCTTCGTTACAGCAGAGTAGATCGTCTTATCTTTCTCTTCGAATCTTGCAGAGTTCCAAAATCGTCTGACATGTGATTCGTAGACTATGGTCTTATCAGTTAGCACCTTAGCAATCCTGCTTTCCCTCAAGAATTTTTCAATATCGTCAACTAAAGTTAGCGCCTTATGTGTTTTCTCCCAGTCCTGTAGAAAAAAAATTGACAAATGATACAGTTCTTGAAATTTTTCAAAAAATATTCTAACTCTGAAGATCTCACTATTCATAGTACAGTGACTAGGATGGCTATCCGACCGGATTGCCTTTTGAAAATTAATTCCTCATAAGTCAACAGTCTGTTGGCTGTCCGACCGGATTGTCATCCGACTGGATTGCCATGACATGAATGCTCAAATTTTCAAAATATAGAATTGTGAATGACTTTGTTGTCCGGTCGGATAGCCATCCGACCGGATTGTCATCCGAGTCATGACAAGAGATGAATAGATGAAAGAGTGTATTTGAAACGAGTTGCCACTCGGTCGGATTGCCATCCGACCGGATTGTCAATCATTCCAAGCCACTTAGTGAAGGCACATATCCCTAGGCAAATTTTATGAAAAGCTATGAATCGGATTGCCACCCGGTCGGATGGCACTATTCAAAACATATTGACATCTAAAAGGCACAGTTTTCAAGAACATGCTATGGGTCGGATGGTCACTCGTTCAGATTGCTATCCGACCGTGTTGCCATTCTATCAAGAAGATATGAATAACAATTAAGAACATTCATGATCATCAAAATTTTCTAAGGCAAATCATCAAATTGAACTTAGATGTAGAGAATCCAAGCGCGATCAAAACCCTATGTTCATAATTTTCTAACTCGTCCTAATCAGGGTTTAATTTGTGAAAAACCCTACCGAATGCCGACTCGACTAAGATCTTAGATCTATAAATTCTAACAAGATTTGACACAAATTGAAACGGTAAACTTGTAGATCTGAACATTGTGAACAAAACCCTATGCTTGAATCTCATCAAAACTGACTAAATCTTCCTAAATCTAACCTAGAAGCTCTGACAGTGATGTCATCGGTCAAGAACAAACAACAAACATCAATTTTATCAGATTTGAGCAAGAAAAACATACCTTTGCCATTGTAAAAGTTGTGCTAACCAACGATCCAACGATTTGTGCAAAGAAGTATGAAGAAAAACAAGATCAGAAGATCAAAAGTGTGAGAGAGTAGGATGGCAGTCCGAGCAAGTAACCCTTTGACTGAACCATTGACCCTCTATATATAGTGACACATGAGTAGGATGGCTGTCCGACCGGATTACCATCCGGTCGGATTGTCATCCGAGCGAGGCACACAAATGACTTTCAAATCTTTGACATTTTGACCCTTTTGATGTTTTCTCAGATTTTATCAGTTTTTAGAAATCCACTTAAGTATCTAGGTCCAACTTAATGACCTTGGTTGACCCGAAACAAAGCATACTGACGTTTATTTCAAACATTTTTCTGAAAATTACAAGATTCAATTTAATGATCTTGCTTTGACCTTTCATTTTATCAGGTTTAACATGAAAAGCTCCCAACTCATCTGTCCAGCTCAGAAACTTCCTGCCTCTGCCACAAACTGCGAGTCTGAAGATCAGCTTTTCGCTTTGGATTGTCGATAAAACAAAACAGAAATGTAAATTCTTTTTGGATTTTAAAAAGATTCTAGACTAGAAAGCTATGAAATCTTTTTGAGTTTAGAATGTTAAACAGAAATGAAATGCAGTAAAAGTAAACTATTTACAAACAAATTTTTGGTGAGCGTGTTAGGGAATCATATCAGCTACCGACAAGCTACAATTACCGTTAAGCTTTGATTTCATACTCAGAATTAAACAATTCGCTTAGATTGCCGATATACTGATCCACTTAAGTTCTCACATAAATTTCAATCTGTTGAGGATACGAATTTAGTGTTTTAGAGACTTAGCTTATACGCGTGTACCACCTCAGAATATACTCATGTATCCAGACTACTATATTCAGTCTTACAGGTGAGTGCACACTAATGATATCTGTAAGTGGTTAAATGCGAGACCATGAGAGCTCAGGCTATTGCTTCCGCAAAATCAGAGAGATGATGGTTCGACTTTAGGTGGGTCCCCCTTGGGGATCTTCTTTTTAACAGCACATGATTAGCATTTTTCAATGTTTCATCTTTTTTTATGTTGGGGGGGGGGGGGGTTATGAATAAAGCAATGCAAAGTATTATACGAGGACTAGGCTATTACTCCCGCAAAATCAGAAGTCCTGGTATAATACCCCAGATATCATCACGTACAAAGACCTAGTATGTCAGAAATAGAGCCTTTCAAACAAGATTTCAGGGGTTACCTATATATCCGAGAGATGTTCCCCACGTAGTAAGCAAGTAACGATTTAGGTTTATATCCCGAACAAACCTACTAAATGTGTAAAAACCTACCGGCATATCATCAGCGAGACTGCTTAACACTTTTTAAACTTTACATTTCTTTCCGTAACTGTCTAGCTGATGTACTATCATTTTCCCTTTTTACACAAGCTCTTTTTTTTGGTTTTCTATTGTTTTTGGATTTTGAAATATCTCATGTTTTTGGGTTTTTGATTTTTTTTACTGTTTTTGTATTTTCTGAAAAAAAAAGACCTATCTCCCCTGCAAACCGTAGTCTCGCATTTGTTGCAGGATCCACAAGATCTGAGAGCAGCAGCTGCTAGCAGATACATATTCGGCTTCACATGTGGATAAAGCGACAGAGGTATGATTCTTACATTGCCAGGTGACCAATCGTGGTCCGAAAAACTGACACCCTGCTGTTGTTGACTTAGCGTTCACTTTGCAGCATCCGAAATCGGAATCAGAATATCCATCAAGCATGAAATCGCCTTCTTTTGGATACCACAACCCCAGTGATGGAGTTCCTTTCAGGTAGCGTAATATCCTTTTCACAATCACCATATGTGAAGCTCTGAGGCATGACTGAAACCGTGCTGTGAGGCAGGTTGGATACATGATATCGGGTCTTGAAGCTGTCAAATACATCAGCGATCCGATCATGGAGTGATACAATGTTTCATCCACTTTATCTCCGGTGAG
Source organism: Helianthus tuberosus (assembly GCA_030545235.1). Taxonomy (NCBI): domain Eukaryota; kingdom Viridiplantae; phylum Streptophyta; class Magnoliopsida; order Asterales; family Asteraceae; genus Helianthus; species Helianthus tuberosus. The sequence continues at coordinate 94,422,314 of CM060411.1, forward strand.
ATCAGGGTTTATCCCATGGTTCGTCGCTAACGGGGTGGACATTGGTGACATTCCTGACATTCCAAATTTCTCCAGAACATCATGAACATACTTCGTCTAATGTATGAACGTTCCCTCGGGTAGTTGATCAACCTGAAGCCCCAAGAAGAACTTCATCTCACCCATTGATGACATTTCAAACTTCTGCTTCATAACTTTTTCAAAATCTTTGCAGAGTTGTTCATTTGTTGACCCGAAAATTATGTCATCCACGTAAATCTGGACTATCAGAAGATGGCCGTCGACTTCTTCTGTGAATAGATTGGCATCTACCTTTCCTCGGATGAAGTTGTTGGCTAACAGATACTGAGAGAGGGTCTCATACTAGGCTCTCGGGGCCTGATGCAAGCCGTATAACGCCTTATCCAAGAGATAAACTTTATCTTTGTGGATTGGGTCGGTGAAGCCCGGTGGCTGTCCGACATAAACTTCCTCTTTCACTTTGCCATAGAGAAATGCCGACTTCACATCTAGCTGAAAAACTTTAAATCCTTTCCAAGATGCAAATGCTAGGAAGATTCCGATCGCTTCTAGTCTAGCAACCGAAGCATACACTTCAGTGAAATCTATCCCCTCCTGCTGACTGAAACCTTGGACTACGAGTCGAGCTTTGTTGCGAATAATAACCCCTCGATCATCACTCTTGTACTTAAACACCCACTTGGTGTTAATCTTCCTATGACCATCAGGCAGATCCACCAGTTTCTAGATACCCAACTTCTCAAACTGACTTAGCTCCTCCTACATAGCGTTAACCCAGGAATCTTCAGTTAGTGCTTTCTTGTACGTTCGCGGCTCAATCTGCGAAATGAAACAACTAAGTGAAAACTTTGTTTGTAAAGGAGCAACTGTAGAATAAAAACAAGTAAGGCCTTGGTCAATTTGTCGTCTGGTGCGGACGCCTGATTGTAACTCTCCAATGATTAACTCTTCTGGATGGTATGAAAGAGTTCTTGGCATCACCTCACCTGGAACATCTACCTCACTTTCCAAATTCGTAATGTTCTGGTTTGCGACTTGTTCACTGACTGGAATAGTTTGATTTGAATTCTGGATCTGCTCCCCCTCAGAATCTGAATCACCACGATCGAATATTGGCATATCCTCAGATTCTAGATTATCGTTGACTGCCGTCTGAATATCATCATGTTCTCCAGCATTACTTGGACTGGCTTCATCGTCATTGGAAGTTTGATATTGACGTCTAGATGACTCAGCTGGGAATCTTTCTTGTGATGTTTCATATTCTCTCAGAATATCCAAATCGTCAAAGAAATCTGGTTCTTCCTCCATGTCGAATGAGTCCCACAGAGTGTCATAATTGAAGCGCCATGAGTCACCGGGATTCTGAGGTGGCATAGTGTAACCTTGACACTCAACATTTTGAGCTTCGATGATCTGCTTCAAGCTTGGAACAAAAACTTGTTTTAATGGACTTGTATATCCCACAAATATACCTTCAATGCACTTTGGACCAAATTTACCAAAAGGTTCTAGAACTGTGTAGGGAGATCCGAACGGTTCCAAATACTTCAGGTTCGGTTTGCGGTTGTTTATCAGCTCGAAACACGTCTTGTTGAACTTTTTCACTGTAAGAACCCGGTTGAGTGTATAGCATGCGGCTGACACTGCTTCTGCCCAAAAGTTGACAGGTAATTTCGAATCAGCAAGCATCGTCCTAGCCGTTTCAATTAGCGTCCAGTTCTTTCTTTCTACTACTCCATTTTGTTGTGGAGTGTAAGGCGCGCTGAATTCATGCAGTATACCTCTTCCATCACAATATACTTTCATTTTGCTGCTCTTAAACTCTGTACCGTTATCACTTCTTATTCTTCGAACGCGAGCTTGGTACAAATTTTCAATCTTTCTGATCAGCGTTATTAAACTCCCAAACGTTTGATCTTTTGTCTCCAGAAATGTTACCCATAAAATCTCGAGTAGTCGTTTGTAACTACTAGACAGTAGAGATCACCAGTTATACTTTTGACATTCACAGGACCAAAAAGATCCACGTGAAGTCTCTCCAATGGCCTCGAGATTGAGTTTTCCTTCTTCCCAGGGTGAGATTTCTTTCGCTGTTTTCCCTTGAAAAAACTAATACACTCCCCCTCAAGATGGAAACCCTTCAGATGAACACCAGTTACAAGGTCGTTGTGCACCAGGTGATTCATTTTTCGTAGGTGAATGTGGCCCATCTTTCGATGCCACAATTGTGATTCCTTCTCAGTGGCTCTTGACATGAAGCAGTGAGCCTGACCCATGGTAGTAGTTGCTACACTCATGTCCAACACGTACAGATCGTCGACTCTTGGTGCTCTCATGATAACCCACTCTTCGGGGACAACAAACCCCAGCTTCAATATCAAACATTCTTTGTCTGTGAAGTGCGTCGAATACATACGATCACAAATCTGAGAGATGCTCAGAAGATTGTTTTCCAGCTCGGTGATATAATTCACTCTTTCAAACGTGACAATACCATTCGATAAAGTTCCCTTACCAACTATACGACCACCTTGATTGTTTGCAAATCCCACATATCCTCCGTTAAACCCTCGAACATCATACAGTAGGGTTTTCTTTCCCGTCATGTGTCGAGAAGCTCCTGTGACAACTCGTATTTCAGAACCTCTCTTTGTACTTTGATGTAACCTGTTTGAACAATACGTGATTATGTGAAATTGAGTGTTAATGAAATGTTATGTTGTTATGTTATGTGCATGTATGTATGTAATAAGATCACACAAAATGAACATATCGCACAACACTTGGCCAATCGCACAAGCCCATTCGGGCCACACCCATTGAATCCGAAACCAATGGGCAGCCCAAATGAGGGTTCGGCCCACTCCCTTTTATGCGTATACAAGCACCCATGTGTGGGGTTGCTTCTCATTTGTTGCAAAACAAGAACACACACCAAACCCTACTCTCTCTTTCTCTCCTCTTGAAGCCGACAACAACACATCCCCATCCCTCGAAGACTTTCTTGATCTAGTTCTTCTCTCAATCGGTTAGTGTTATATCCTTGCCTGATTCTTGTATGATCGATGCTTGATGTACGATTGGTTACATGATGTTTGATGTTGATGTTAAGATATTATGTTAGTATACTCTAGATAAATAAAAGGATTGTATGTTTGATAGATACTTTGATGTTGATCTAGATAAATAAGGGTTACATGATGTACGATTGGTTACAGTTAAATCTCACTAGACCAAAACTCTATCACGAAGTCCCTCCTTTTTATATCGACTTAATCGCCGGGCCAATGGCGAGCGGGTCATTAGTTAGATAGTGCTATTTAGGTCTGACAAGCCTCACATGGTTCCGCAGAGGACGGGCGTGAACTAATGGATCTGGGCACGTCAATGATGATAGACATTGACGCTAAGGGCACATAAACATGACTACAGTCAGCGGTCGATATGGTAACGAGTCTAGTAGTATATACATGGGGTAGCCCCCATGGCCAGAGAGCCAGATAATTAAACAAAGGGTAGCCCCCACGGCTAGATAGCCAGAGTAAACGGGATTACACAAAACACGTTTTCGACTATGGGGTAACCCCCACGGCAGGGATGCCAGTTAAAGGAAACTGTTTTGGAACAACTTAAAACGAACACCCAACTGTGAACTCGCTCAACTTTGTTGTTGACTCGTTACTACATGCTTTGCAGGTCACTAGGTACTTAGCTGGAGCTTGCATGGGGAAGAGTCATTGTGGGACATGGACAACTGTGTGCCATGTTAAACTTTGAAACGTTTAAACTAATGTTTTGGTTTTAAACATTATGCTTCCGCTTGCAACTTAAACTATGTTTTGTTTGGACACCAATTGTATTGGTTGGATTTTATAATTACTTACATGCTTGTTCAATATGATTGGTGGCTGGATCCTGGTCAGTCACGCCTCCAAGCGGTGATACTCCGCGTGTGGATTTTGGGGGTGTGACAGATTGGTATCAGAGCCATTGGTTATAGTGAACTTGGTTTTAATAAGGGAAAATTTTTTTGTTAAAACCAGACTATAACCTGTATAGTGCTCAACGATCCACAATGACGCTTTGCTCCACGTGCAAGACTCGACATTCTAGGTGATATGGTTTATGTTTTATTACCTACTTGTTAGTTACATAGAACTTTGCTCATGGTATGATTAGATAACGTAGTAACTACAGTTTGAGAACACTTGTGTGCTTACTCTCTTCTGTCATCGCACTTTCGCGAACCCCTCTCACCCATGTTTCCTTTGATATGAAGATCATGAGTGGACGCGTTAACATGACTCAATCCCAGTTGACGGCTCTGATTAACCAACAAGTTGCTGTGGCACTTGCAGCCGCACAAGCAGGAGGTATACCCTGCAGTCTAAACTCACTCTAGGATCTTTAGGTCCTACTCTCCTAAACCAACACTTGTGCTTAACCTTGTCCCTTCTTACACCCACGACAGGTCAACATGCTCAGCCACCTGTGTGCACCTTCAAAACTTTTATGGACTGCCGACCTACTACTTTCAGCGGCACTGAAGGAGCCGTAGGCCTCCTCCACTGGTTCGAGAAACTCGAATCTATCTTCGAGATGTGTGAATGCCCTGAGGCTCGCAGGGTGAAATATGCTACTGGTACCCTTGAGGGTATAGCGCTCACGTGGTGGAACGCTCAGGTCCAAATGCTGGGGTTAGTTGCTGCTAACGCCACCCCATGGAACGATTTCAAGGAATTGATCAAAGAGGAATACTGTAGCCGTGATGACATTCATAAGCTGGAGGTAGAATTTTACAACTTAAAGATGACGTGGTCAGAGATCGAAGCATATACAAGAAGATCAAACGAGTTGGCTATTCTGTGTCCTACTATGGTGGACCCTCTCATCAAACGTATTGAACTGTACCTAAAGGGTTTAGTGCCAGAGATTCAAAGTCACGTGACCTCAGCAAATCTTGGCACCATCCAGCAGATCATCAAGTTGGCTCATCGTCTCACGGATCAGGCGGTGGAGCAGAACATGTTACCAAAGCGTATTAGCGCTACTGCTTCTGATACTCCCAGTGACAACAAGTGTAAATGGGATGGAACTTCAAGCAAAGGTTCAACTTCTGTTCAGTCCCAGTCTCAGCAGAGAAGGACTGATGACTACAAGAGCCCTAGTCAGCAATCAACTGGTAACCAAAGTCAAGGAGGGTATAGGGGAAATCACCCCAAATGCAATCGCTGTAACTTACACCACAGCGGGCCATGCACCAGGGGTAACTGTCATCGGTAAAACAAGCCAGGCCATGCCGCAAAGGATTGCAGAAGTTTACGCCCCGCGAATTAGAATCATCATCAACCACAAGCCCCACAGAATCAACGCCAGCAGCAGCAGCAACAAGGTATCAACAAAGGGTGCTTTCAGTGTGGAGCTGAAGGCAACTTCAAGAGAGATTGTCCCCAACTAAACCAGAACCAGAATAACAACAACAATAACAACAACCAGGGGAATGGGAACAACGAGGGTAACAACGGCAATGGTGCCAGGGGTCGTGTTTTTGTGATTGGACAAGGTGATGCAAGGAACGATCCCAACGTCGTGACGGGTAAGTTCCTACTAGACGAATTTTATGTTACTGTTTTATTTGATTCGGGTGCCGATACTAGCTACGTATCCTTAAAAGTTAGCCAAATGCTTAAGCGTGCCCCAACATTTTTGAACACCAAGCACACTGTAGAGCTAGCTAATGGTAAGAGTTTAGAGGCCACACACGTAGTCAAGGGTTGTAATCTTGTTCTTGCTAATCAGACCTTCTCTATCGACCTCATTCCTATCGTTCTGGGTAGTTTCGATGTTGTCATTGGGATGGATTGGTTATCCCAACACCAAGCAGAGATTCTTTGCAACGAGAAAATCGTCCGTATTCCTCGCTCAGGGGATGAACCCCTTATGATTCGTGGCGACAAGAGTGGTGCTGTTGTGGGCATCATCTCTTTCCTTAAGGCCCAAAAGTGTTTGCGAAAGGGCCACACTGCTATTTTGGCTCTCGTTACTGACACCTCGAAGAAAGAGAAGAAGATAGAAGATTTTCCTATCGTACGCGACTATCCTGAGGTATTCCCTGAGGAATTACCTGGCCTTCCGCCTCATCGCCAGGTCGAGTTTCAAATCGAGCTAACTCCTGGAGCAGCAATCATAGCTCGAGCGCCCTATCGTCTCGCTCCATCTGAATTGGAAGAACTATCTGCGCAACTACAAGAACTCTTGGATAAGGGTTTTATTCGTCCTAGCTCTTCGCCATGGGGAGCTCCAGTGCTATTTGTGAAGAAGAAAGACGGTACCTTCAGGATGTGTATCGACTATCGAGAACTCAACAAGGTGACGGTGAAAAATCGTTATCCTCTTCCACGTATTGATGACCTATTCGACCAGCTGCAAGGGTCAAGCTTCTATTCAAAGATTGATCTAAGATCGGGATATCACCAGCTGAGAGTCCGAGAAGAGGACGTCTCCAAAACAGCCTTTAGAACTCGTTATGGACACTACGAGTTTTTGGTCATGCCTTTTGGGCTGACCAACGCACCTGCGGTTTTCATGGACCTTATGAATCGAGTGTGCAAGCCTTACCTAGACAAGTTCGTTATAGTATTCATCGATGACATCCTGATCTATTCTAAGAGTCAGGAAGAACACGAGCAGCATCTACGACTTATTTTGGAACTCCTCCGAACAGAACAACTTTATGCAAAGTTCTCGAAATGCGACTTCTGGCTTCGCGAAGTCCATTTCCTAGGCCACGTGGTAAATAAGGATGGGATTCATGTTGATCCATCCAAGGTAGACTCGATCAAGAACTGGCCTGCGCCCCGTACACCAGCATAAATTCACCAATTCTTGGGTTTGGCGGGCTACTACAGAAGGTTTATTAAGGACTTCTCCAAGATTGCGCAACCTCTCACTTCACTAACTCAGAAAGGTGTCACCTATCGTTGGGGTGATGCACAGGAAACTGCGTTTCAACACTTAAAGGATAGACTTTGTAGCGCCCCTATCCTCTCATTGCCTGAAGGCACAGAAGATTTTGTGGTTTATTGCGACGCATCCATTCAGGGACTTGGATGTGTGCTGATGAAACAGGATAAAGTTATTGCTTACGCCTCGCGCCAACTTAAGATTCACGAAAGGAACTACACTACGCACGATTTGGAGCTGGGAGCTGTCGTTTTCGCACTCAAGATATGGAGACATTACCTGTACGGTACCAGGTGCACCATTTACACCGATCACAGGAGTCTCGAACATATCTTCAAACAGAAGGAGTTAAAGATGCGTCAACGTCGATGGGTCGAGCTATTGAACGATTAAGAATGCACGATCAAGTACCATCCAGGCAAAGCCAATGTTGTGGCTGATGCCCTTAGTCGAAAGGACACTACGCCTAAGCGCGTGCGAGCATTTCAACTCAGCATTCAATCTAGTCTTCCTTCACAGATTCGAGATGCTCAGGTAGAAGCATTGAAACTAGAAAACATCAGGGCTGAAGCCCTACGCGGCTCAAGGCAACGGTTAGAACAAAAGGAAGACGGTGCATACTATGTAACAGGAAGCATTTGGGTCCCACTCTATGGCAACCTACAAGAGCTTGTGAAGGATGAAGCACACAAGTCTCGCTACTCAGTACATCCTGGTTCAGATAAGACATACCACGACTTGAAAACTACGTATTGGTGGCCTAGCATGAAAGCTCACATAGCAACTTACGTCAGCAAGTGTTTGACTTGTGCGATAGTCAAGACAGAATATCAGAAACCATCGGGCCTACTCCAACAACCAGAGATACCACAATGGAAATGGGAGCAGATTTCCATGGATTTCGTTACTGGCCTGCCTAGATCTCAACGTGGAAATGATACTATTTGGGTGATCGTGGATCGACTCACAAAGTCAGCGCACTTCTTGGCTATTAAAGAAACAGACAAGTTCTCTACTCTAGCAGACGTTTATCTTAAGGAAGTGGTTTCGAGGCACGGGGTGCCAACCTCTATTATCTCTGATCGTGATGCATGTTTTACTTCTAAATTGTGGCAGGCAATGCACAAGTCCTTTGGCTCACGTTTAGATATGAGCACAGCTTATCACCCACAAATGGATGGACAGTCTGAACGGACCATCCAGACCCTTGAAGACATGCTTAGGGCATGTGTGATTGACTTTGGTAATGGTTGGGAAAAACATCTGCCATTAGTGGAATTCTCGTATAATAACAGTTACCACACCAGCATTCGGGCCGCTCCGTTTGAGGCATTGTACGGGCGTAAATGCCGATCACCTCTTTGTTGGGCAGAGGTGGGGGATAGTCAGATCACTGGCCCAGAACTTGTGGTAGACATAACAGAAAGGATTGCTCAAATACGACAACGAATGGCGGCAGCTCGTGACCGTTAGAAAAGCTACGCTGATAAGGGCAGGAAACCACTCGAGTTCCAGGTTAGGGATCGAGTGCTACTCAAAGTCTCACCCTGGAAGGGTGTTGTTCGTTTTGGTAAATGAGGCAAACTTAACCCACGATACGTTGGACCGTTCGAAATCATAGAGAGAATAGGCAGGGTGGCCTACAAACTGAACCTACCAGCAGAACTTGGTGGAGTTCACAACGTTTTCCACGTGTCGAATCTGAAGAAGTGTCTGTCAAATGAGACCCTCATAGTTCCTTTGAAGGAGCTCACTATCGACGAGCAGTTGCGATTCATCGAAGAACCAGTAGAGATTACTGACCGAGATGTGAAAATTCTCAAGTGCACCAGAATACCTCTCGTTCGAGTTCGTTGGAACTCCCGTCGTGGCCCAGAGTTCACCTGGGAGCGCGAAGACCAAATGAAACAAAAGTATCCCCAATTGTTCGCAAACAGTACAACCACTACTGAGGCTGAAGCTGCTGTGGAATTTCGGGACGAAATTCCAGATCAACGGGGGGAGGATGTGACACCCCAGGAAAACCATGCAACGTAACTAGCTTCCTCAGTGAGTACGTACCAAATTTCGGGACGAAATTTCTTTCAACTGGGGATAATGTGACAACTCGTATTTCAGAACCTCTCTTTGTACTTTGATGTAACCTATTTGAACAATACGTGATTATGTGAAATTGAGTGTTAATGAAATGTTATGTTGTTATGTTATGTTATGTGCATGTATGTATGTAATAAGATCACACAAAACGAACAGATCGCACAACACTTGGCCGATCGCACAAGCCCATTCGGGCCACACCCTTTGAATCCGAAACCAATGGGCAGCCCAAATGAGGGTTCGGCCCACTCCCTTTTATGCGCATACAAGCACCCATGTGTGGGGTTGCTTCTCATTTGTTGCAAAACAAGAACACACACCAAACCCTACTTTCTCTTTCTCTCCTCTTGAAGCCGACGGCAACACATCCCCATCCCTCGAAGACTTTCTTGATCTAGTTCTTCTCTCAATTGGTTAGTGTTATATCCTTGCCTGATTCTTGTATGATTGATGCTTGATGTACGATATGTTACATGATGTTTGATGTTGATGTTAAGATATTATGTTAGTATACTCTAGATAAATAAGGGGATTGTATGTTTGATAGATACTTTGATGTTGATCTAGATAATTAAGAACTGAATGAATGTAATCGGCTGCATGTATGTTGAAATCAGATCAGTTGTATGGTCGAATATGAAGTATTATATGATGATTTGAAACCCCTAATTGAATAGCTTAATGTTGTGAATTGTTTGAATGTTTTGAACATGTCTAGGGTTCTTAAGAGATTGATGTTAAAAACCATTGTTTGATCGATTATTGGTTGGTTTGGAAACTGTTAGAATTGATTGATCAAATTGAAATTTGGAAACTGTTTGAATGATTGTATCTATTGCATGAATTAAGGAAATCAGTTAACGAATCGCACAAGCTCTCTCGGTCGCACAAGATCAGGTCACACAGGACCTGATCTGATCGCACAAGAGCTCAATCGCACAAGTGTCTGGTCGCACAACACAGTCGCACAAGTCATAAAGTGCAACTGATTAAACACAGTGTACAACACAGCATCTGCATGATCGCACAAGACCTTGTGGATCGTACAAGATGGTGCCGATCGCACAAGGCTTGGGCCACACACACGAACACTTGGGCTGTTGGGCCTTAAAGCCCAGAACCCAGTCGCACAAGTTTTGTCCAGTCGCACAAGCTGAACTGGACCGCACAAGTTGATTTATGTTATTGTTTGGGCCGTGTATGTTATTGGGTTACTTATGTTATTGGGCCGGGCTTATGTTGGATCGCACAACATGCTGTGGGTCGCACAAGGTTGTGCTGATCGCACAACATGTTGGGCCGAGTTATGCTTGGGCTTCTTGTGTATGCTAAACAGTTATTGTTTAACGTGTTCTTTGGATATGCCATGATCGTTACGTGCTAGTAACCTGTTAGTTCTGTGTAAACCTACGTGCACTACTTGAACCTAGACCTGACTTTTATGGTAACCATGTTAGGACGTGGTTGACCCCATAGAGCTCGAGTGACCATTTTGTTTATCTGCCGAGCAAATCAAGGTGAGTTCACACTTTCTACAAAGCATGGGATTCCCAGGGGTTGGGAATGGGTTAAGGAATATGGGTTCCTCGTCCTTCTTGGGTAGGACAGTACGGGTTAAGGAATGAAATTCCTCGTCCTTCATGGACAGTTAAATCTCACTAGACCAAAACTCTATCACGAAGTCCCTCCTTTTTATATCGACTTAATCGCCGGGCCAATGGCGAGCGGGTCATTAGTTAGATAGCGCTATTTAGGTCTGACAAGCCTCACACCATGCCGCAGAGGACGGGCGTGAACTAATGGATCTGGGCACGTCAATGATGATAGACATTGACGCTAAGGGCACATAAACATGACTACAGTCAGCGGTCGATATGGTAACGAGTCTAGTAGTATATACATGGGGTAGCCCCCACGACCAGAGAGCCAGATAATTAAACAAGGGGTAGCCCCCACGGCTAGATAGCCAGAGTAAACGGGATTACACAAAACACGTTTTCAACTATGGGGTAACCCCCACGGCAGGGATGCCAGTTAAAGGAAACTATTTTTGGAACAACTTAAAACGAACACCCAACTGTGAACTCGCTCAACTTTGTTGTTGACTCGTTACTACATGCTTTGCAGGTCACTAGGTACTTAGCTGGAGCTTGCATGGGGAAGAGTCGTTGTGGGACATGGACAGCTGTGTGCCATGTTAAACTTTGAAACGTTTAAACTAATGTTTTGGTTTTAAATATTATGCTTCTGCTTGCAACTTAAACTATGTTTTGTTTGGACACCAATTGTAATGGTTGGATTTTATAATTACTTACATGCTTGTTCAATATGATTGGTGGCTGGATCCTGGTCAGTCACGCCTCCAAGCGGTGATACTCCGCGTGTGGATTTTGGGGGTGTGACAGCTCCACTATCCATTATCCAACGTGAGATGGATCTCGGATGCTCCTGCACATTTCAAAGACATTTAGTGAGATTTTGAAGCAACCCAAGCCTCTTTCGACTCAGGTAGCTTGATGTTTAGAACTGTGGTTTTGGTGTATAATGGCGGAAAATTTTTGTCATTCATCTTTAAACTTTCTTCAGTCCCAACCTCAACCTCTTTGTATAGGAAAAATTCTTCTTTTTGAGGTTGACCAGATGGTTGATCTTTCTTCGGAACATACTTCTTCCCTGGTGGGGTAGAAGTTTGTTTCTCAAGTTTCTCATAGTAATCCCAAAGGAACATTCATCTTTACCGGTGTGGTAGAAGATGATTGTTTTCCAGACTCTGAAACCTTTGGTTTTGGAGAACTTGCTTTCTTTTCAACAGATTTTGGCTTCCATGCTTGTTGAGATGACGCAACCCGCTTGTAAAATTTGCCATTTTTAGTTACCATCTTCTTTACGGGTTCGGTTTTCTTAACTGACTCTTTTATAGATTCAGTTTGAATTTTGGCATTTTCCTTCCTTAAAAACTTTTTCTCAACAAACATTGGAGCTTTTCCCTTTACATCATCTTTTCTTTTCGGATTCTCGACAACCACATGCTTAGGCTTCGAGTTGGTGCACTTTCGTGCAATGTGTCCAACTTGATTGCATTTGAAGCATATTCGGGTGTCACCTACCCGACTAGTGCCTTCAGTCTGTTGTTGCGAGGCTTTCTTTTCAAAGAATTCTTCATTGGTTTTTAAAAAAATCTCAGATTCTTGCTCGGAGTGTCAGCTCGAGCTTTTCACAAATACCTTTTTCTCATCAAATTTCTTGTTTTGAAAGTTCCTTCTTTGGTTATTCTTACCACCCTGATAACCACCCGACCATTTGTTTTGGTTGTTGTTAGAAAAACGTGGTGGTACAACAGATTTTTTGTAGTAAGATTTATCTTTTTCAAAATTCAGTTGTCTCTCGGAACGTTTCAAACCTTCGATTTCACAAATATCAATCTCAACCAGTTTAAACACTTTTTTCAATTTGTCGACATTCACATTCTCTAATGGGAACTCAAGATCCGAATACAACTTATCCGAACCCGACATTGTACATCACAAGAGTAGGTTTTTCACTTAAGTTGTTTTTGGATATTGATTTTGGAATGTAATTATTCAAGAAGCATTCCTCGTCCTCAGTTGAATCACTGTCAGATTTCAAAACATTTTCAACAACTTCTGACTGAACACTGTCTTCATCAGATGATGAAGTGAATGTGATGTCAATTGTTTCTGGAAGTTTAATTTCATTTGTTTCATCATTGTTAACCAACCCAGACTTTTTCTTTGAAAAATTATTCAACACAGGCGGTGGAACTTGATGATACCCAACCCCTGTTCCATCTGCATATACATCTTCGCCAGCTTTGTTCTTCCCAATGGGTTTGGGAACTATGTGCTGAAGAACAAAACTTGCGGAGTTGTAACTGTTGAGTTTCAGATTGATGCGTTCATTTTCTATCTTAGCTTCCTGAAACTGAAGCTTTAGATTAGCAATCTCATCCAACTGTTGGTTGATTTGCTTTTCTTTCGACTGAAGGACTCCTGACAATTGAAAATTTTCTTTGCTTGTTTTACTGTTTCTCCCATCAGAATCTTTTATCGTTCTTTTTAGCTTCTCATGATTTTCAAAAAGTTGTCGGTTTTCATGAATTAACTTTTCATTTTCTTTCCTCACTTGTTCTACTTGAATTTTATCTTTTTCAATTTTATCAGTTAATTCCTTGATTCGATCATTTGAAGCTTTTATCAATTTGTCACGACTTAAGATTTGATTTTCAACTTCTCTGACTTTATCAGTCAGTTCTTCAGTCTTCTTACCACTGAGGTAAGCATGTGTGCTACAAACCTTGCAGTCTTTCATGCAATTTTTGCAGTCACTTTCACTTTTGGCTTTATCAGTCTTACCTGACTCATTTGTTGAATCATTAGAACTGACCTTGCTCTTTGACTCAGTTCTGGATTTAGAATCTACCTCTAACTCTTTCGCTGCAAGAACTTTGTCAGTCATTTTCTTCAGATTTTCTGCTGTGAACTCTTTCGTCGTGTCGATTATCCCATCATCGACCTTTTTCGACTGTAGCTCCTTTTCTTTCTCTTCTTCTTCATTTCCCCACCACATTCTTTGTCTTGCTTCTTCCTCTTCTGTTATTTGCACGATAAGAGTCTCGACAAGAAGTGTTGATGGTTCTACAAGTATATTTCCCTTAGGATCCAAATAGCATTCTCTGTTAGCGTCCCATCTCTTTGCACTTTTTGCCTCTTTCCATGCACGATAATGTTTGTCTTTCATCGTTTGGGCTAACATCTTCCTGTTGACATATTTTACTTCTTCTGTTCGGGTATCTTTGAAAGGAATAATTTTTGTCATAAAGGCATAACCCACTGCATCTTCTTCCGGTAACAAATCACTCCAATCAAATCCCTCATCATCATGGATAACGGTTAATGCTCTTGACTTTTCTTTGGGATTTTCTTCTATCTGTTTCATTCGTGGAGGTTCGGATTTGTTTGGATGATAGATGGCTCTTTTATAATAGTCCTCACGGAATGGGTTGGCAGTTTCATCAGCAGCTGCATTTCGACATTCTCGTTTAAAATGCCCCTTTTGCTTGCATTTAAAGCATGTAACCTTCGTTTTATCAAAACCTAGCTTTGTTGAAGGTCCACCAATGGAGTGTCTGCCTATTATCTCCATGAATCTCTGAGCCCTTCTGACCGCACTCGCCATACACCATCTAATATCAATCAACTCCATTGTGACATCCCAGGAAAAATCAGGAAACCATGCAACTTAACCAGCTTCCTCAGTAACTACGTGCTAAATTTCGGGATGAAATTTCTTTCAAGTTGGGGATGATGTGACAACCCGAACTTTAAGATTAGTGCCTTCGGTTTTGTGATTTTCCCGTTCTTGTTTCAATCAATCTGATCAATCTGTGACTTTGATAAACGTGTTAAAGTATATTGTAGTTGAATGTGTGTGTAATGGGCCAATATCTATGTCGTGTATATGATTGGGCTGTAATGTATTATTGGGCCGCAATATGTGTGTTTGTTTGTTTGAAACCCAGCTGTATATTTGAACATGGCCCAAACATGACATGTGACACGCTAATAAACCCTTAGTCTCGGCCCAATTCTGTTCCGCTTGTTATGAAATCTCGGCCCACTTCACTTGTTTTGTTAGCAAACACAATTGGCCCAACTCCTCCTCATATGTAAATGTATACGTGATTCTTGGTTAACACAAAAACTCAAACAAAGAAAACCCTACTCCTCTTTTGTACGTACGGCAGTGGCAGACGCCCCTCTCTTTATCGAAGCTTTTCGCGGATCAGAAGATCTCCTTTTTTGTGAACCCTCTGTTTCGTGGTATGTGTGTTAATCTTAAATCCTACGTTGATCGTCTTTACGACTGTGGATTGTGTTATACTTGATTGATGTTATTGTGATGTTCAGGAAAATAAATTAGAATGTAGGGATTGCTTGTTAGTATAAACCTAATAAATTAATGGGTGATGATTCAAACTAGTATAATGTTGAGTAATTGCTGAGTCGCCATATGTTTCGGTTTGTGTCGAACAAGGATCTGGACTGATTAACAAAAGTATGTGATTAATAGGCATAATCGTAGAATGATCGCTGTTTGTTGAAATTGTGGAATTGTTCACTGTCGGTTAGGTGAATCAGAGGGAGTTTCGCCGGAGTAGGTGGCGATGAAACATGGGCGGGGGTTTCGTCGGAGTTTTGTCGGGACTTGGAATGAGCAGGTAGAGACGAAACGTGGGAGTCTTGTCGTGTATTGTTTGAGTTATTTCATACTGTTGGGCTGCAATGGGCCACATGTACTCACATGCATGCTTTCTGGGTTTGGTACTGGGCCGCACCAGGTTTGGGTTATAGGGATGGGATGATTAAGTTGTTGCTTGTCATATATGCTAGTGATACGAGAATGCAAGTAGTCCACATGAATATTGTGAATTATGTGATCACTTTATAATTTACAATCAGTTGATTACTAACTGTTAACGGTAGTGGACCCGGTTATAATCGGTTGGTTTGGGTATTAAGGGAATGGGCCACAAGCAAATCATAATGGGTATAATGTTATCACATGCCACATCACGCCTAGGTGAAATATTAACTTGTGAATTATTAACTTGACTAGTTGATGTGTTCTTGTGTTGTAGAGTTAAGTGTTAAATGTCTTGTAAATATGAGACCATGAGATGAATCCCCTTATGAACCGAGTTCATGCTAAGTGATTATTTGGTGACACTGGATTGACAGACTAACTATTATGACACAAATTACACGTGTGTGCTACATGTAACTTAATGGCGTGTTATGTGAATAGGGGATGCATGAACTATTTGTACGTGTAATATGTGGAATATGTGCACCCAAAACTGATTGTGTCGGTAACCATGTTAGGACGCGTTTGATCAACTGGTAAACAAGTAGATAATCTTACCGAGCAAACCAAGGTGAGTTCACACTTTCTACAAGGCATGGGATTCCCAAGGGTTGGGAATGGGTTAAAGAACTAAACGGAAACTACATATTCTCCTTGGGTAGGATATGTACGGCCATCCTCCATGGGTAGGATGCCAAGATTTAAACCTCGCGTATTCTCCTTGGGTAGGATACGTACGTTCGTCCTCCTTGGGTAGGACAACAAGATTAAACACACTGGACCACAACTCTATCATAAGTCCCTCATTTTATATCGACTTAATCGCCGAGGCCGATGGCGAGCGGGTCATTAGTTAATAGCGCTATTAGGTTTAACAAACCTCACACCGTGCCGGTCGGACGGGCGTGTACTAATGGACTAAGGCAAAGGGGCAATGATGATAGACATTGACTTAGGGCACAACTTACTTTTGTTAGTAGTCGATATGGTACGGTCTGGTAATTCACATGGGAAGCCCCCACTAATAATTGAGAAGGTTTGGGAAACAGGGTTACTGATTAAAACGTGGTGTACAAAACGAACTTACGATTATCGAAATGAAGGCAATACCTAATCAACCAACTGTGAACTCGCTCAACTTTGTTGTTGACTCGTTGTTACATGCCTTGCAGGCCTTTAGGTGCATATTGACTGGAACTTGCTATCTGGGAGGCTGGAGTGGTCATGGGTCGAGATACATGGAAACACAATACAAGACTAATGGCTTTTTACATGTGGTTTATAAACATTTAACGAAGGATTTATGCTTCCGCTGCAAACTGTGAATTATGGTAACACTTACTGTTAATCAATGAAAGTTTTATTTTCATATACCTATGAGTTCTATGTGATTGATGGCTAAGATCCTGGTACGTTACACACCTCGCGGGGGTTTCCGCTTGTGGTATTTTGGGGGTGTGACAGATTGGTATCAGAGCCATTGGTTATAGTGAACTTGGTTTTAAAAAGGGGAAAACGTTTTTGTAAAACCAGACTATAACCGAACAGTTCTGACAACGGGAATACGACCATGACACTCAGCTCCAGATTGCAAGGTTCGTCCCTCGTATACTCATAGTACTGCAGAACTAGTGAACACTTATGATATTACAGGTGATTTCACGTTTAGCACAACAGTATGAATTCATGTTTTACTTGCATGTGTTATGTGACGGAAAGGGTGGTATTTCCCTAAACATTCATGACTTACGCTTTGTGATGCTCTTTGTTTGGTACTCAAGTTGGAGGAACCATTTGACATGAGTTAGGAGGAGCTGAGATGAGCATGCAAATCAAAATATTATTGTGGGTGCACACATAATAATAATGTGGGGTGCATGCGAGTCCCATTGATGCTTAACAAGTGAAAAAGGGGTTCCGTCCCGCTATTTGATCAATGTGAAACATAACAAACCTATAGGGGTCATAGCAGTGATTGTCCCCTACTCAAACGTGAACTTTCCATTTCCTCTGTACACTTTCGAATCTCGACGTTATCGAGTATTACCTGAACACCCATCCGAACACCTAGCGAACCTTTTAGAATGTTAGGTGCTTATACGAACGTCCCTGAGTTGGATGTCCCAGCGTCGAATGATTGATCGATACCTTTCTTACTCCTCCTCGTTTGCTGAAACTCATGTATTGACGTCTTAGATCCCGAAGTGTGATCACTTCTGCAACACTCTCGTAACAGACCGTGAATTACTCAAACAACTTGCAACATCGATGGAAAGGAGGTTGAGCATAGTACTTTATCGACCTCAGTACTTTGACGACCCTGATTACCAGCAACGAGCACCAGCGAATTGGCTTCAATCAAATCCTTAACACTTATCAACGACTCATGGTAGTCAACTCTTACGAATCAATCGGGACATAAGCGATGACAATCGACCATAGCGTGGAATGTGTAACTGCCAGCACAGTGAGTAGCGCTTTAGGACGTGGCCCAGAATGTGAAAAGATGGACTTGATGGTGAAGAATCGTAAGGCTTCATTTCCAACAACGACGTTGGGAGCAGCAGTCACAGCGACAACAAAGAATTCGTAACCCTAGCCTACAGTATGGAAATAAAGGTACCTACAACATGGATTGGCCGTGGTTAAGTTAAGAAGACAACAGCCAAAGGAACAACGACAATACTTGAAAGCCCTGTAATGAAAACAGCAACACCAGAAATAGTGCTCTTGGAAGGGCATTTAGAATTGGCGTGGGCGATGTCAGGACTTAACAACATGGTAGCTAGTATGAGTAGCAACCCGCTTCATCTCTGTTCCGTTTGACCCTGATGCTCCTAAGAGTTTGAACCTGTTGTGGAATCGGCTGATGGCAAGACAATCGAAACCGCATAAGTTTGTAAGGATGCAAACTCGACATTGTGGGACAAGTGTTCAACATCAACCTTTCTTCTGTTATCCTTGATGGCTTCGATGCAGTAGTTAGTGTGGGTTGGTTATCCAGGGATTGCGCAGGCATGCCCTGTGAGAAGAAAATTGTACGTATCCTCCTTCTTAGCAGGGAGCCGTCGTCTGTTCCAAAGTGTCAACATGGTGTAAAAGTTAGCGTCGTATCAGCAATGAAGGCCCAGGAGGATCTACGGAAGGATTTCCCTGCTGTGTTAGTAACTGTTACTGATGTTACGATTAAGGACAAGAGGATCGAGGATCCACCAACTGCCCGCGATTTCTCCTGATGTTCTACCTGTAGAATTTACCGGTCTACTTCCACAATTGTAGAAAAGAATCTCAGTGGATATCACACCAGAAGCAGCCTTGATTACTTGTATTCTTACCGTCTTCCACCGGGAGGGTTGCAAGAGCTATCTAATCAACTACAGGAACCGTTGAACAGGAGTTTTGTTGAACTTAGCTTTTCGCTCTGGGAAGCCCAGTTATATCCATGAGGATAAGCCTTATCATTGGACATGAGTACCGAATACCGAGAACTCGGAAAGGTGTTAGTCAAGAACCATTTACCTCGACCATGTATTACCAGCCTGACGACCAGTTACGAGGAACAAGCTTCCATTCGAGGATTGGCTAGTGAACGAACTATCATCAGATGGAAGTCCAAGAGGAGAATGCTCTTTGAACAGCATGTCGAACGCAATGCAGCCATTTCAATTCTGTACACCAGGATCATTGAGTTGATCAACACACCAGCAGTTTCAGGGATCACATGAGTCGACCGTATTTGTTGACGACATTCTGAATCATGACCAGGAGAAACGAACACTATGGGTGGCATATGTATCCTATTTCAGCACTTCTGTGGGAGGAGTCAATACACGTGAAGCCTTGTTAAATGTCACATCATGCATTTTTATCATGTAACCAACGGAGTGGGAATACACGTGGGTCTCGCTAGGATGCATCTTGATAAGAACTGATCGACACCAAAGATCCCTTCGGGGATGCATCAATTCCTTTGTTTCACTAGATACTATCGCAGCTTACCCACAAGATTTTCAACGGTCCCACAGCTTAAATCTCTTTAGCACAGCAGGGTGCGGTGGAAGACAAACAGGGGGATGTCTTTCCAGCTTTCAAATCGCAACTCAGCAATACACTGAGCATCGTCTTTATCTGAAAGTACGGGTGATCTAGTAGTATACCATGATGGTTTGAATCAGAGTCCCAGTCACATGTCGATGCAACATAAGAAGGTGATGACTTACATAATGAAATTACGAAGAAGAACTGCACGACACATACCCTGCGGTAGGAACCGTGGTTCTCGGATGTAAATTGGAGGCATTTCTTGGACGGTACCAAATGCATTACCTAGACCGATCGCAAGGGCCTCCCGGGTACCTTGACTTCGACAGAGCTAGTTCAGTTAATGGCATCACTGGAGGAAACTTTAGGATAGTTACAACTATGAAACTTGAACATGCACGAGCTTTGCAGCTCACTATCGACTCTAACTTACCTGATCAGACTTGCTCTGTTCAAACTGGAGAACTGAAGGAAGAAGATTTTCAAGTTAAACCCATGGGAGCATGGAGAAGCAACCTTTGACAGGTCAGACGATACTCGTTACCTCATAGGACGAATGTGGGTCTCCTAATACGGAAAATTTAGGAAACTTGCGTTGAGCAAAGCACACCGGCTTCAATATTCTAGTCGTCTGGAATTTTTTTTATGAGAGATAGTAGGATCTATGAATCTTGTGCTGATAATCGGGCATGAGGACCCACCTAGTTAGGTATGTGAATGACGGATTGACTGGTGGGAAAATCAAGGTGAAATGTCAGCAACCAGCAATAACCGCAAGGAAATGAGAACAGATAGCCATGGATTTGGCCACTAGTCTACTTAGAACTCGAAACGGAAACAATATCACCTGGGTGATCGTTGATTGTCTCACATAACTAGCACACTTTCTAGCCGTTAAGGAAACGGATAAGCTTACTACACTTGCAGTCATCCATCTGAAAGGAGTGGTTGCTGGGCATGGGATGCCAACCTCCATTATCTCTGATCACGACCCACGATTTGCATCTGATTTGTGGCAAGCGGTGCACAAATCCTTTGGTTCGCGTTAGTAATGAACACAGTATATCATCCACAGATGGATGGGCGGACTGAACACACCATCCAAACTCTTGAAGACATGCTTCGAGCACGTGAAGTCGACTTAGACAACGGTCGGAGAAGACACCTCCCTTCAGTAGAGTTTTCGTATAATAACAACTACCCCACCAGTATTCAGGCCGCTCCGTTTGAGGCATTGTACGGATGTAAATGCCGATCACCTCTTTGCTGGGCAGAAGTTGGTGACAGCCAAATCACAGGTCCAGAACTTGTGGTAGACACAACTGAGCAGATTGCTCAGATACGACAACGAATGGCGGCAGCTCGTGACCGTCAGAAAAGCTACGCTGTTGAGCGCAGGAAACCACTCGAGTTCCAGGTTGGGGATCGAGTGCTACTTAAAGTCTCACCTTGGAAGGGTGTGGTTCGTTTTGGCAAACGAGGCAAACTCAATCGGCGTTATGTCGGACCTCTTGAAATCTCTGAGCGATTTGGTTGAATTTACCTGAAGAACTCAGTGGAGTTCACAACGTTTTCCACGTGTCAAATCTGAAGAAGTGTCTGTCAAATGAGACCCTTATAGTTCCTTTGAAGGAGCTCACAATCGACGATCAGCTGCGATTTGTCGAGGAACCAGTTGAAACCACAGACCGAGACGTTAAGGTTCTCAAGTACACTAGAATACCTCTTGTTCGAGTTCCCTGGAACTCCCGTCGTGGCCCAGAGTTCACATGGGAACGAGAAGATCAAATGAAACTCAAATATCCCCAGTTGTTCGAGAACAATGAACCCACTACTGAGGCGGAAGCTACTGCGGAATTTCGGGATGAAATTCCAAACCAACGGGGGGATGATGTGACATCCCAGGAAAAATCAGGAAACCATGCAACTTAACCAGTTTCCTCAGTAACTACGTGCTAAATTTCGGGACGAAATTTCTTTCAAGTTGGGGATGATGTGACAACCCGAACTTTAAGATTAGTGCCTTCGGTTTTGTGATTTTCCCGTTCTTGTTTCAATCAATCTGATCAATCTGTGACTTTGATAAACGTGTTAAAGTATATTGTAGTTGAATGTGTGTGTAATGGGCCAATCTCTATGTCGTGTATATGATTGGGCCGTAATGTATTATTGGGCCGCAATGTGTGTGTTTGTTTGTTTGAAACCCAGCTGTATATTTGAACATGGCCTAAACATGACATGTGACACGCTAATGAACCCTTAGTCTCGGCCCAATTCTGTTCCGCTTGTTATGAAATCTCAGCCCACTTCACTTGTTTTGTTAGAAAACACAATTGGCCCAACTCCTCCTCATATGTAAATGTATACGTGATTCTTGGTTAACACAAAAACTAAAACAAAGAAAACCCTACTCCTCTTTTGTATGTACGGCAGCGGCAGACACCCCTCTCTTTGTCGAAGCTTTTCGCGGATCAGAAGATCTCCTTTTTCGTGCACCCTCTGTTTCGTGGTATGTGTGTTAATCTTAAATCCTACGTTGATCGTCTTTACGACTGTGGATTATGTTATACTTGATTGATGTTATTGTGTTGTTCAGGAAAATAAATTAGAATGTAGGGATTGCTTGTTAGTATAAACCTAATAAATTGATGGGTGACGATTCAAACTGGTATAATGTTGAGTAATTGCTGAGTCGCCATATGTTTCGGTTTGTGTCGAACAAGGATCTGGACTGATTAACAAAAGTATGTGATTAATATGCATAATCGTAGAATGATTGCTGTTTATTGAAATTGTGGAATTGTTCACTGTCGGTTACGTGAATCAGAGGGAGTTTCACCGGAGTAGATGGTGACGAAACATGGGCGGGGGTTTCGTCGGAGTTTTATCGGGACTTGGAATGACGAAACACTGGGGTTTCGCCGGAGCAGGTAGAGACGAAACATGGGAGTCTTGTCGTGTATTGTTTAAGTTATTTCATACTGTTGGGCTGCAATGGGCCACATGTACTCACATGCATGCTTTCTGGGTTTGGTACTGGGCTGCACCAGGTTTGGGTTATAGGGATGGGATGATTAAGTTGTTGCTTGTCATATATGCTAGTGATACGAGAATGCAAGTAGTCCACATGAATATTGTGAATTATGTGATCACTTTATAATTTACAATCAGTTGATTACTTACTGTTAACGGTAGTGGACCCGGTTATAATCAGTTGGTTTGGGTATTAAGGGAATGGGCCACAAGCAAATCATAATGGGTATAATGTTATCACAGGCCATATCACGCCTAGGTGAAATATTAACTTGTGAATTATTAACTTGACTAGTTGATGTGTTCTTGTGTTGTAGAGTTAAGTATTAAATGTCTTGTAAATATGAGACCATGAGATGAATCCCCTTATGAACCGAGTTCATGCTAAGTGATTATTTGGTGACACTGGATTGATAGACTAACTATTATGACACAAATTACACGTGTGTGCTACATGTAACTTAATGGCGTGTTATGTGAATAGGGGATGCATGAACTATTTGTACGTGTAATATGTGGAATATGTGCACCCAAAACTGATTATGTCGGTAACCATGTTAGGACGCGTTTGATCAACTGATAAACAAGTAGATAATCTTACCGAGCAAACCAAGGTGAGTTCACACTTTTTACAAGGCATGGGATTCCCAAGGGTTGGGAATGGTTTAAAGAACTAAACGGAAACTACATATTCTCCTTGGGTAGGATATGTACGGCCATCCTCCATGGGTAGGATGCCAAGATTTAAACCTCGCGTATTCTCCTTGGGTAGGATACGTACGTTCGTCCTCCTTGGGTAGGACAACAAGATTAAACATACTGGACCAAAACTCTATCATAAGTCCCTCATTTTATATCGACTTAATCACCGAGGCCGATGGCGAGCGGGTCATTAGTTAATAGCGCTATTAGGTTTAACAAATCTCACACCGTGCTGGTAGTACGGGCGTATACTAATGGACTAAGGCAAAGGGTCAATGATGATAGGCATTGACTTAGGGCACAGCTTACTTTCGTTAGTAGTCGATATGGTACGGTCTGGTAATTCACATGGGAAACCCCCACTAATAATTAAGAAGGTTTGGGAAACAGGGTTACTGATTAAAACGTGGTGTACAAAACGAACTTACGATTATCGAAACGAAAGCAATACCTAATCAACCAACTGTGAACTCGCTCAACTTTTTTGTTGACTCGTTGTTACATGCCTTGCAGGCCTTTAGGTGCATATTGACTGGAACTTGCTATCTGGGAGGCTGGAGTGGTCATGGGTCGAGATACATGGAAACACAATACAAGACTAATGGCTTTTTACATGTGGTTTATAAACATTTAGCGAAGGATTTATGCTTCCGCTGTAAACTGTGAATTATTGTAACACTTACTGTTAATCAATGAAAGTTTTATTTTCATATACCTATGAGTTCTATGTGATTGATGGCTAAGATCCTGGTACGTCACACACCTCGCGGGGGTTTCCGCTTGTGGTATTTTGGGGGTGTGACATCCATCTCTTCAGGGTCGATTTGATCATAATCTTCTTTGGTGAGATTGGTGTTTCCGATCATTCTAGCAACAAGGCTCTCATATGATTCCAAGGCAGATGCCAAAAACACCATTTGCTGCTTGGCTGCCTCTTCACTGAACTTTAGTGCATTGTTGAGGTCTACAACAATATTGCACTGGAACATGTTTTTTGGTACTGATTGTTTTTGTTGACTTGGAGCAGTTGAAGATGATCCTCCATGATATCCACTGCTTGGAGTAGAACTGTTGTTTTGACTTTCTTGATTTGGCATGTTTGTGTTTTCTGCTAAGAATGCAGTCTTTGGTGACACAGTTTTTGGGATCATACTTCCCCGATAATATAAATCATCATTCTGTTGATACGAGGAATTGTTGACTTTGTTCGTCTTTCTGATCTCCAGCTCATGACTTTCCAACCTTTCAATTAGCAAATCAACTGTCAGATCAGCCGACTTAACTGTGTTCTTCAACATTAGCGCAAAATACTGCCAATCTTTCCCATCAGGCAGTGAATCAAACAACTTATCAACTAATTCTTCCTGTGAATACACAATTTGATATCTTGCAAGTTCCATCTTTAAATGACCGAATCTTTCTATCATCTTTGACACATACTCATTTTTCATACACCTAAACAGATCGAATTCCTTTTTTAACAATTTTTTCTTGTTTTTAACAATTTTGGCACCACCCACACACTTCATCTTTAACTTCTCCCATAAATCTCTGGAATCTTTGTAGTCGATTAATGATATAATGTCATCCCGTACTGATTGATGTAGTAAGGCGATGCATTTCTGTTCTGCCACGAACCTTTCTTGTTCAGAGTCATTTAGATTTTCAAAGTCAGTTCTTCCGATGTCAAAAGTATTTTTCATACTCTTCCAACTTGGATATGCGAATGCTTTCAGCCATTCTTCAAACCTACTTGCCCATCTGTTGTATTCCTCTATCGCCATTAGCTTGGGCGGTTTGTTGTAGGTGCCATAGGCGTTATCAACACTCAAAGGATCAGCAATGGTTTTCCTATGGTTCGGATTTGGTGTTGTGTTGCTTGAAGTAGCATCTCCTGTGTTGCTGGTGTAAGCAAATATGTCACTGAAGGGATTGAGAAAATCGTCCCCTATTTTTAGTGTACCTGTAACAAATTACAAACACTTAGACAATTTTCACAAATTTTAAAGATTTCAAACAAAAGCACCTGGATTGTATGGTGATCCGGTCGAGTCACAATCCGAATGAGTGACACAGGTAATCAATTTTACTATTGTGAGAAGGCTATCCGATCGGATGGTGATCCGATCGGGTGGTCGTTCGTTCGAGTGACACACTAAACTTTGAAAAGTTTGACTTTCAACCTTTCACCGCTCGGATGGTAATCCGACCGGATGACAGGTTAATTTTTGTAACTGAAAAGAAGAACTTCCAAATCCTATCCGATCGGATTGCTGTCCGACTGGGTGGGATGATGAAGTAGACAAATAAACTTGAACAATCAAAATCGCACCACTCGGATGGTAATCCGAGCGAGTAACACTGATGATGTCAGCAAGCAACTAACAGGTACTATCTAATCCAATTTGTTCGGACAGCTGTCCGAGCGAGTGGATGACGTCAGCAAACATGAACAGTTCAACATGGTTTTTGATGAATTTGATCTAGTTTTTGATCGAATCTGATTATGAAACTTGGAAGGATTATACTTTGATTGATTGTGAATCGATTTATATCAGTTTTATCAAATTTAACCGTAGATTCACATCCAATTTTATGTTTTTCTGACTTTTGTGGTGAAAAAGTGAAGAACAATGTAAGAAATGAGTAGAAAGTGAGAAAATATGTCAAATTTCTGGTGAAATTTGACTCTGATCGGCAAGAAAAGTCGAATTCTGGTGAATTCATTGTCGTAGATCTCGATTCAGCTCCCTGGAAGCTCTGATACCACTTGTTGGTCCCTCGTACAGGATCTGTTCGTCAGGAACTTAGATGAATCGACTTTGACTAATGTGCGGAATCCATTTGATCAAATCACAGATGTACGACAGAATATTCAACGATTAAACGCAGTCTGATCTTTCTATTCAACTGTTATGAAAGTACACAAGTGCCTATAGAAGTCGGACAATGACAGAGTTCTCTCTAGAGTCA
Source organism: Helianthus tuberosus (assembly GCA_030545235.1). NCBI lineage: Eukaryota > Viridiplantae > Streptophyta > Magnoliopsida > Asterales > Asteraceae > Helianthus > Helianthus tuberosus. The sequence continues at coordinate 94,448,531 of CM060411.1, forward strand.
AAAGTCCTAAATGTCATACCCGGATGGGGTATTTATAGGCAAACTCAGGGATGAAATAGATGTTGTCCGACCGAGTGACTGTCCGCTCGGATGGCCATCCGACCGGATGACACAAGTCAGCCAACGGACATCATCTTTACAGTACAAAGCCATTCCCTGAGCTGTCATTCTACATTATATACAAAATAACAAACAAGTACACAAAATATACAAAATATGACTAAATGCTGACGGAAGGTACAGAAGTATCTGCGAAAGAACTTTGTTGTTTTCTTGGCTCATGTTGTAGAGGAAAAAGGCAAAGGTAAGTCTATCCAAGACATCCCTGTTGTTCGGGATTATCCAGAAGTGTTTCCTGAAGAGTTACCTGGTTTACCCCCAGCACTTCAAGTTGAGTTCCGTATTGATCTTATTCCTGGTGCTAATCCTATCGCTAGATCTCCGTATCGTCTTGCACCGTATGAGATGCAAGAATTATCTAAGCAACTTCAAGAGCTTTCTGACAAATGTTTTATCTATCCGAGCTTTTCACCTTGGGGTGCTCTCGTTCTTTTTGTTAAGAAAAAAGATGGATCTTTCAGAATGTGCATCGATTATCATGAGCTTAACAAGCTTACCATCAAGAACCGATATCCCCTACCTTGCATTGATGATCTCTTTGATCAGTTACAGGGTGCTACTTGTTTCTCAAAGATTGATCTACGTTCTGGGTATATCAACTTCGTGTGCTTGAAGAAGATATTCCCAAGACTGCTTTCCGCACTCGATATGGGCATTATGAGTTCACCGTTATGCCATTCGGTTTGACTAATGCTCCTGCTATTTTCATGGACTTGATGAATAGGGTTTGTAAGACTTATTTGGACAAGTTCATCATCGTTTTCATTGATGACATTTTGAGTTATTCTAAGACTCAAGCCGATCATGAGCAACATCTTCGTCTTACTCTGGAACTCCTGAAGAAAGAGCAACTTTTTGCCAAATTCTCCAAGTGTGAATTTTGGCTTAAGGAAGTTCAGTTTTTAGGACATATCATCAACGAACAAGGTATTCATGTAGATCCCTCCAAGATCAGTGCGATTAAGGACTGGGATACGCCTACTACACCCACCGAAGTTCGTTCATTTCTTGGTCTAACGGTTATTACCGCGGCTTCATCAAAAACTTCTCCAAGATTGCAGTTCCTCTAACTGCTCTAACTCAGAAGAATAAACCCTTTGAATGGGGATCCAAACAGGAAGAAGCTTTTTAGACCTTGAAACAGAAACTTTGTGATGCACCTATTCTATCTTTACCTGAGGGCAATGATGATTTTGTCGTATACTGTGATGCATCCAAATTAGGTCTTAGCTATGTTCTCATGCAAAGGAACAAAGTCATAGCTTACGCATCGAGACAGTTGAAGGTTCACGAGAAGAACTACACGACTCATGATCTTGAGTTAGGTGCAGTTGTTTTCGCTCTCAAAATCTGGAGACACTATCTGTATGGTACAGAATGTGTGGTTTTCACTTATCACAAAAGTCTTCAGCATATCTTCAATCAGAAAGAACTTAACATGAGGCAACGACGTTGGGTTGAACTTCTAAACGACTATGACTGCGAAATTCGCTACCATCCTAGTAAGGCGAATGTCGTGGCTGATGAATTGAGTTGTAAAGAGCATGTCAAGCTTCATTGTGTTGAGTTCGATCTAATATTCAAATTCACATTTCTCAGGCTCAACATACTTGTGTTTCACAAGATTTGATGGGTAAGGAATTACCATTTCATATTAAGCCTAATCTTGAGCTGAAAGACAATGGATTGTATTATTTCACGGACCGTTTGTGGGTCCCAAGTCAAGACAATCTTCGCACCTTGCTAATGGATGAAGCTCATAAGTCTCGTTATTCTATTCATTCTGGTGCCGACAAAATGTATAAGGATCTTCGTACTCAGTATTGGTAGCCTGGTATGAAGAAAGACATTGCCTTATACATATCCAAATGCCTTACTTATCTTAAGGTTAAGGCTGAACATCAACATCCCTCTGGATTATTGGAGCAACCAGAGATTCCAGTTTGGAAATGGGAAAACATTGTTATGGATCTTATTACCAAAATTCCGCACACTAAGAAAGGTCATGATGCTATTTGGGTAGTTGTTGACTGTCTAACCAAATCAGTGCATTTATTGCCAATCCGTGAGAATCTATCTGCCGACAAGCTGGCTAAAATCTATGTGGATGAGATTGTATCCCGACATGGTGTTCCTCTGAACATTATTTCGGACAGAGATGCTCGATTCCCATCGCATTTTTAGAGAACCATGCAATCTGCTATGGGGACCCAACTTAATTTGAGCACAGCTTATCATCCAAACATTGGAGGATATGCTTAGAGCTTGTGTGATCGATTTTGGTGGTAGTTGGGATTCGTATCTTCCATTGATTGAATTCTCCTACAACAATAGTTATCACTCCAGCATCAACATGGCCCCTTTCGAGGCTTTATATGGTCGAAAATGTCGTTCACCAGACTGCTAGAATGAGATCAGTGAGGCTCAGCTTACTAGACCTGACCTCATTCTAGAGACAACAGATAAGGTTAAGAAAGTTCGCGATAACCTTCAAACAGCTCGAAGCTGTCAAAAGAGTTACGCGGATCAACAACGCAAGCCCTTGGAATTTCAAGTCGGTGATCGTGTTCTACTCAAGGTTTCACCTTGGAAAGGTGTGATCAGATTTGGAAAGATAGGAAAACTTGCACCTATATATGTTGGACCATTCAAGATCGTCGAAAGAATCGGAAAGGTAGCCTACAGACTTTAGTTACCTCCTGAACTTGGAAATGTTCATCCAACCTTTCACGTGTCCAATCTGAAAAAGTGTTTAGCTGATGAGAACCTCCACATACCGCTTGATGAAATTCGTGTTAATGACACGATGCATTTTGTTGAGAAGCCTGTGGAAATCATGGAACATGAAGTCAAGTGGCTCAAACGCAAGCGCATTCCACTTGTCAAAGTTCGCTGGGAATCTAAACGTGGTCCATAATTTACTTGGGAACGTGAAGATCAAATGAAGGCGAAATATCCACATTTATTCTCACAATTTTCCTCTAAATAAAATTTCGGGACGAAATTTCCATAACTAAGGGAGACTGTGACATTTGTTCTTGTAATCATTGTATAAACTCTAATCAGTTCAATTATCAATAAAACGAAGTGATTTGATCCCAATGTTTTTTTTATTTATGTTTGACATTTTTGCACGTTTCGATTTTGTTCAATTTCAAACTCTATTTCGCTTTCTGGAAAGTAATACACAAACTGATGCGTAAACATAATTAGTTTAACGCGACAAACACTCCGGAACGTCAATATATACTTAACATACCTTAAATAACCTATCTTACGAGGGGCGTGACATCTACCCAGATCAGAAACTCAGTTTTCTGATTTCAGCAGCTGGTTTCTGGTTTTGGACATGGTTTCTTGCAATCTTTGAGCTTGTTTTAAACACCCATAGGTTTGTAAATCAGTGGGCACACATGGAGGGCCAAGATCGAAGCTCGTAATCCAAGAAACGATCTAAACGATTTTGGAAATCCTATATAAACCCATCATGATTCATTGCAATCCTCACATCTTGATTCAATTTCTGCTCTAAGTTGGAGTTTCCACACTTCATACCTGAGTAACTTGAATCAAATCTCCATTGCTTGGACCTCTTGTAAGTTTCTTTCATGCTTTTATGCGTTTTTAAGCACGAAAGTCAAACAGTGTTTGACTTTCTGCTTTGACCAGTCAATGGTCAACACGAAGTTCGTTTGAACTTCGTAATGTGAGTGAAATCATGATGGTCATAGTCCCTTGTGACTATACCTACTGATTACCACGTATTTAGGCATAGTGACGAGTCATAGTTTCGGTCAAATTGCGTATTTATTCGTATTTTGCAACCAAACTATTTCTAGGTATCAAAACCCCTTGTTTTGATATCAAACTTGCTTTCAAACTTCGTTAAACATGTTTTAACATGTTTAACTCGTCACTTTAGTTTAGTGTTTACATAGGGTCGTAAGATAAGCGGTCTAAACAACCGCTTAGACTTTCGAACCCGACCCGTTTGGTCGATCATTATGATCCGACCAAACATGTTTTGTAACCATAAATGTATAGGGAATAACCTTCCGAGGTTGTACCTTATGGTCACTTCGTTTAGTTAATTGTATGATAGGTAGTTTATATGCCTTAGGAAAATGACCAAAATGCCCTTTTTGAGCATAAATTCATTTTAAGCATATGTAACCTAAATTTTTACATCTAAACTGATTAGGTAACATTATTAGACATGTTAAGGCATATAATACTTATCATAGGACTAGTTAGGCGGTCCGAACGCATTTTACGCGAACGACGCGTTAAAATAGCGTAGGCTACCTAAACGGGTCGTAATGGGTCATAAGCACTTATAATAGGTTCTGATTCAGAATGTAGGCTTTGTTAAACCATATTACATGAGTTCCAACACTCATTTGGTTTACGAAACCTCATTTTATCCGATCTTCCAATTTAGGTCCGGTTTATTAACATAGTTACCTATATTAGGTGCCGATTGATTCCGTGATCCTTCTAGCTTTGTTTGGTTGTTATTACAAGACTTCTAAGCATTATCAAGTGAGTACATAGACCCCTCTTTTACTGTTTTCAAATATTTTGGGGTAAAACACATGTGCCTACTTGTTACTTTCGTGCTTTTCATGCTTTTATAACATATGCTTGCTATGTTCATATAGTACACGTATAGTACATGATTTCATCCATGTTTTTGCTATGTAAGTTTTAATTAACATGCTAGTACATTGATTTCATAAACGCATTTGTTTCATATATTCATTTCAGCATATGTACACATTGATTTACATCATATTCATGCTATGTATGTTCATTTTTACATACTTAGTACATTGTTTTCACATAACATGCTTACATTTGGTATGACATTTCATTTGTTTAATGGGAAAAAAGTACGTTCATTAACATTGGCCATGCCGCTCGGTAGTAAGTAGTGGTACCATAGGAATTGACAACTCCCATTTCTGGCTTCCTAGGTTTGTTTGGAAGTAGGAAATGACTGAATCCGATATTCATAATTTTTTATAAACCTTTAATTTGTTTAAGGGTGTTTCTCCACAGTCGCAAGGCTTGAATGTATGTGTTTTAACATTACCGCATAGATGTTTGTATCAATAAAGCATTAATTTTACAAAACATAACTTTTGATTTAAACTATGATTTATTCAAATACATTGTTTTGTACATTTTACATATGGTTTGAGTAGATACATTTTATTTGCCATACATAACATTTGATTATACATGAACATGATTTACATTTGGCATTTGACATTGTTTACACATAAACATTTCAACATTAGTTTAAACAAGACATTTTTGGTGGTTTGATTGGGTAAGTGATTTAAATAACGAGGCGTGTGTAATATGATAAAAGCATGGTGGATACGCCGCTGGTACTTCCTATATATAAGTTCTTTTATGATATTACATATCGTAGCGTTATTTAAACCATTTCAATTTAGACATATTACATTTTACACAAAGAACACAACTTCACAAAACAATGTTTTACAAACAACATATCTTTTACAAATTCATTTTACTTGGTTATTTATTTAACCACACATCTTTCTTTTATATCATCCAATTTCTTATCGATTTTCATATGATTTACAAAGGAAAACACTTTACAAGGTTCATGACTAACTTTTGTTAAACAATTCTTTAAAAACTTACAAGTCATAAATCCTAAACCAATAAACCTATGTATCTCACATGCAATTTTATGCTGACGTACCTATTTTCACATGTGTTTTCAGGAGCTGATGCATAGGAATAATCAAGATACACTTAGGCGGACCTGTGCCTTAGTGACATAAAATGAAGCTAGAATAGTTTAATTACGTTATGTACTCTTTGTTTCCCTTGTTTTTCAAGACAATGTAACCATTTTGTTAATAAATAAAACAAAACTTTAAATACCATGGTTGTGAAACAATAATTCTGTTGCTCGACTCCCGACGTTTCCGCCGCGTTTTGTTGTTTTACGCGGTCGGGGTGTGACATATAAGGGTAGTTTGTCTTGCAAAAGAATACAGTTCCTTGGTGTCGGTAACGTAGGGGTATGTCATACACATATGTAACCATATTTGTTTTTGTACATCAAAATTGTGAACAACAATTTATTTTTAAACCAGTCAAATTGTTTCAGAGTTCAAAAGAAACAAAAGTATAACATTTTAGTTATTTCAAAGCAGCATCATCTTCCAATCAGCCAAATGCTCATTCACGGGTCGGATTTGCATTGACAATCTTTGGGCATTTTTTTCCTGAAATGACCCATCTCGCCACAGTTGTAGCAAGTACCAGGCGGAAAACGAGCTTGTGCTGGATCTGCTTGAAGTTGAACAAGGTTCTGAATAGCTTGGTTTGGCGCAATGGCTGAACGACAGATTTTTACTGTGTGACCAAAAAGTCCACAGTTCAAACATTTTCGGCATTTGACACTGACATGGTGATGAAGGTTACATTGATTGCACAAAGGGACTTTTCCTCCATATGGTGCTTGAGCAGCAGTAGGATTTGTAACAGCTTTGTTTTGGATAGCAAAACGACATATGTTAACCAAGTGTCCCCATCGTCCACAGTGGGTACATTTGAAACATGGTGTTCGATTCGGATGATGACGGTTGCATTGATTGTACCAAGGAGCAGTTCCCTTATATGGCTTCCTAGCTGGTGGTTTTGCCACCTGGCTAGGTCCCGCTTGATTAGGAGTAACCGCTGTAAGATTCTTTGAAGCTTTACGCTTCCTTGATCTTCGTGAAGGCTTGGCTTTTGTTTCCTTTGGTGTCTCTTGGGTGGTTTTTTCCTTGAGACGAGTCATGGTAACAACTAATTCAACGGTCCTCTGGAGTACTATGCCTATTTGTTACGCAATTATAGCAGCGAGTTCAGACTTTTGAGTGTCGCTGCAATGGAGAGGCATCCTAAAGATAATGGAAGACATGGGAGGAAGCAAGTGAGATGTTATCGGATAATCAAAACAGAATGTTTAAATATATCGACTATGCATAAGGATTGTGATCATTTGTTTGTTACCTAAGACAAACAAATGACACGGTGACTAATCAAAGTAAACGGGTCATATTAATGTATCTCGAAGATATGCTTTAGCCTATAAGTGGACACTCACCCCAAGAGTTCCCAGGTAAGAGTGACTGGTCCGATTATGTGGATTTGTACGAACACTCTAGCCTTAGACAGAAAACTCGGGATACAGGCATCCACCCTTCCAGATTGCACGTGTTCACATTATAGGACCCAAACTTTGATGAGATTTTTGAAAATTTAAAAGGCCTTAAGCCAAAAATGAATAGTCCAAAGGGTGGGTGATTATTTTCAAAATCGTTTTGGAATATTGGAGGGTTCAAAACCTTATAACAAATCATCTACGAATAGATGATTGATTTTCAAGACGGATTTGAAATTTGGGTTCTTGTTGTGGTTGTCACCCTATGACAGGTGACGGTATTGTTTAAAGATCTAAACACAAGAATCTTGTGTTAGGGTACTAGGAAGGTTATAGACTAGGTCATAGCATTACTAATAACCTAATTCCCTATAACCATGAGCTCTGATACCAACTCTTCTGTCACACCCCAACCGCGTAAAACAACAAATCGCGACGGAAATGTCGGGGAGTGGAGTAACAGAATCATTGTTTCATAACACATGGTAATTGAAATCTTGTTTTATTGAATTAAAATGTTTACATTGACTAGGAATTTAAGAAGCATAACATGAATTAAACTGTCTTTCATAGTTTTAAGTCACTAAGGCCTCGTCCTTCCTATGTTTACATCATGATCATCTAACAATAGTACCTGAAAACACATGTGAAAATAGGTACCTCAGCATAAAAATGCTTGTGAGATACATAGGTTTTGTTGAAGCAGGATTCATGACTTGTAAGTTAAAGAGAAATGTTTGATAAAAAGTTAGTCATTAATCTTGTAAAAAGTTTTCTTTTATAAATCATACGAAAATCAATATAGAATTCAAATGATATTAAAGAAAAGTGTATGGTTAACTGAATAACCAAGTAAAATGAGTTTGTATACAATATGTTGTTTGAAAACCAATGTCTTGTGAAAATATGTCGTTTGTATAAAATGTATTATGTCTTTGTTGAAATGATTTAGATAACGCTACGATATGTAATATCATAAAACCACTTATATATAGGAAGTACCAGCGGCGTATCTACCATGCTTTTATCATGTTACACATGCCTCGATATTTAAATTACTTACAAAATAAACACCAAAATGTCTTGTTTTAACCAATGTCAAAATGTTTATGCGTAAACAAAGTCTATTGTCAAATGTAAGTCATGTATAGTATAATCAAACAGTTATGTATGGGAAGTGAAAAGTATCAACTTAAACCATATGTATAATGTAAATGTGTAATAAAATGTATGTATGGAGAATAAAAGTATTTACTCTACCCCATAAGTAAAATGTACAAAACAATGTATTTGATATAAATCATAGTTTAAGTCAAAAGTTATTTTTTGAAAAATCCATGCCTTACTGATACAAACATCTATGTGGTAATGTTAAACGTATACATTCAAGCCTTGAGACTGAAAGACAAACCCTTAACAAGTTAAAGGTTCATCAATATGTTTTCGGATTCTATCATTAAACCTAGGATTCCAGGAATGGGAGTTATCAAGTCCTAAGGTACCACTACATACTACCGAGCGGCGTGATAAATGTTAATGAACGTATTTTATGTGAAAACAATGTACTAAGTATGCTAAGTAAACATACAAAGCAGAAATGTCATGTAAATCAATGTGCCCATATGCTGAGTAAACATATGCAGCAGAAATGTAATGTAAATCAATGTGTCCATATGCTGAGTAAACATATGCAACAAATGTGTTTATGAAATCAATGTGCTAGCATGCTCAGTCAACATACATAGCAAAGCATAAATGAAATCATGTACTATATGCGTACTAATGAACATAGCAAGTATATGTCAAGAAAGCACGAAAAGCACGAAAGTAACAAGTAGGCACATGTGTTTCACCCCAAAATATTTGAAAATAGTAAAAGAGGGGACTATATACTCACTTGATATTGCTTAGTAGTCTTGAAATGTCAATCAAATAACGTTTGAGGGATCACGGAATCAATCGGCACCTAATATAGGTAACTACGTTAATAAACCGGACCTAAATCGGAAGATCGAATAAAATGAGGTTTCGTAAACCAAATGAGTATTGGAACCCATATAATGTGGTTTAACAAAGCCTACATTCTAAATCGGAACCTATCCTAAGTGCTTACGACCCGTTACGACCCATTAAGGTAGCTTACGCTACTTTAACGCGTCGTTCACACAAATGCGCATTCGAGACGCCTAACTAGTCCTATGATAAGTATTATATGCCTTAAAATGTCTAATAGCATTGCCTAATTAGTTTAGATGTCAAAATTTAGGTTACATATTCCTAAAATGAAATTATGCGTAAAAGGGCATTTTGGTCATTTTCCTAAGGCATATAAACTACCTATCATACAACTAATTAAACTAAGTGACCATAAGGTATAACCTCGAAAGGTTATTCCCTATATAACTATGGTCACAAATATGCTTGGCCGGATCCTAACGATCGACCAAATGGGTCGGGTTTGAAAGTCTAAGCGGTTGTTTAGACCGCTTGACTTACGACCCTAAACAAGCACTAGACTAAAAGTGACGAGTTAAACATGTTAAAACATGTTTAACTAAGTTAGAAAACAAGTTTGATATCAAAACAAAGGGTTTTGATACCCAAAAATAGTTTCGTTGCAAAATACGCATAAACACGTATTTTAACCGAAACTTTGACTCGTCACTTCGACTAATCAACGTGGTAATCAGTAGGTATAGTCACAAGGGACTATAACCATCGTGATTACGCTCACGTTGCAAAGTTCAAACGAACTTAGTGTTGACCAATTCATGGTCAAAGCAGAAAGTCAAACACTGTTTGACTTTCATGCTTGAAAAGCATAAAAGCATGTAAGAAGCTTACAAAAGGTCCAGGCCTTGAAGATTTGAACTCAAAATACTCAGGTATGAAGCTTCACAAGGGAGAGCTTCAATTTAGAGCAAAATTGAGATCAAATGGGCAAGTTGGAATGAATGAAATTAGTGGGTATTTATAGATTTTCAAGAACCGTTAGGATCGTTCCTCGAAATTTGAGCTTTGATATTGGCCATCCATGTGTTGCACATGGTTTTGAATACTATGGGACCTCAAAAACAAGTTCATTGTATTGAAAAAGTTACATAAAAGACCCTGAAATTCAAGCTGGTTGCTGAAAACTGAATTTATGTCAACATGAACCCGTCGCGTCGCGCCACGGCAAGGGGGGGTACCCGGTCGTACGACGCCACCACCTGTTTGAGCTAGAAAGTTTCAAATATTGGCAAGAATGGTCCCTGCAGCATGTTTAAGCCATTTTTGATGCGTTTAAGCCCCGTAACCCATTTTCAAGGCTCAATAATGAAGTTTAAATTTAGGGGACACGAAATATGCTCAGAAATATCACGGATGTCGGTTCGTTTGGTCGTATGATCACGTTGTTCTGTTAATTACGACCAAACACGAACGGACGCGAAGAGCGACCCAAATTACGCGACAAATGAAATTTTAGCATTCCAATCACTAAAATAAAATATTTTAATGATTACCAAAATTTTTGGATGTCCGGATATGTTCAGAACGTAAGATATGCACGTAAATGCAAACTTATGCACTTTTTAATGCTTTTAGTCCCCGATTGACCAAATAAGTTTCTTTTTGCACACTGAACCCCTCAAATCCTATTTCTAAGCTATGTGAATGATATTTATGGTATGTTTAACTTATGATCATGTTCCAGAATGTTCGTTACTATACGAATCGTCAGACTTTCGCAGTTTGTCGCAAATAGTCCATGCGATCGAATAAACCTGATTTTGCCATACCAAACCCTTTAAAACTTATTTCTAAGTTATATAAAGGTTATTTAAGGTATGTTAAGCATATGTTGATGTTTCAGAGTGTTTGTTGCATTAAACTGATTATGTTTACGCATCAGTTTGCGTATAACCTTCCAGAAAGTGATAAAGTTTGAAATTGAACAAAAATCAAAACGTGCAAAAATGTCGAACATAAATAAACAAACATTTGGATCAAATCACATTGTTTTATTGATAAATGAACTATTCAGAGTTTATACAATGATTACAAGCACAGATGTCACATTATATTCATCGATGACATCCTTATTTACTCGAAGGCCAAGGAAGAACATGAGCAACATCTTCGAGTTATCTTGGAACTTTTGGAGAAAGAACAGCTGTATGCAAAGCTGTCAAAGTGTGAACTTTGGATTCGCGAGGCGAAATTCTTAGGTCAGGCGGTGAATAAGAATGGGATTCATGTCGACCCTACAAGCAAGAACTGAGGAGTCCCAAAGACACAACTGAGATACGACAATTTCTGGGGATTGCAGGCTATTACAGACAATTCATAGGGGACTTTTCAAAGAATGCTCAACCGCTAACAACCCCAACCTAGACGGTACCTATCTTGTCTTTACCCGACAATACCGATGGATTTGCGGACAATAGTGACGCTTCTCGACAAGGTCTCGATTGCGTATTGATGCAACGAGACAAAGTCATCGCGTACGCGTCATGTCGATCGAAGGATCATGAGAAGAACTACACCACGCACAACCTTGAACTAGGTGCAATGAATTGTGCATTAAAGATTTGGCGTCATTACTTGTATGGAGAACGCTGCACGATCTTTACTGATCACAAAAGTTTGCAGCACATCTTTGATCAGAAGGATTTAAATATGAGACAATGAAGATGGATTGAACTGTTGAATGATTACAATTGTGAGATTAAGTATCACCTGGGCAAGGCGAGCGTTATGGTAGACGCCTTGAGACACAAGAAACGCGCAAAGCCTCTAAGGGTGCGAGCCTTAGAGATGACCATACAGATGTATTCCACTACTTGGATTCGTGAAGCTGAGCTAGTGGTGCTAAAACCGGAGGACCTACAAGCTGAAGCATCACATGGAATGGGAGTGCAAATATTGCCTAAGGAAGACGGAACCTTAAACTCCATGGGACGACTTTGGGTTCCGTTTCATGACAATTTACGTACACGCTTACTCGATCCATCCTGGATCCGACAAGATGTACCAAGACTTGAAGGGTTAGTATGGGTGGCCCAAGATGAAAGCTGATATAGCTATATATGTGGGTAACTGTCTTACTTGTGCCAAAGTTAAGACAGAATACTAGAAACCATCAGGGCTGCTGCAACAGCCTGAGGTTCCCATGTGGAAGTAGGAACATATCTCAATGGATTTCATTACAAAGCTACCGAGAACCCATGGAGGACACGATATGATTTGGGTGATTATTGATCGACTCACAAGGTCTGCATATTTCTTACCGATCGGCGAGAGAGATAGCTCAGATATACCTCAGGGGGAATGTGGCACGTCATGGAGTGCCCGTATCTATCATATCCGACCGAGATGGCTGCTTTGTGTCATGGAGTTGGAAAACATTTTAGCAGGCATTTGGATCTCATCTGAACCTTAGTACTGCCTTTCACCCTCAAACGGACGGCTAAAGTGATCGGACGATACAGACTTTGGAAGCCATGCTACGTGCTTGTGTAATGAACTTCTGTGACACCTGTGTCTCCACGGCCATCAAACAAATACCAAACCAACGAAATATTGTATTTCATACTTGGGATTTGTACAAATATGTGTATATTTTGCACATATCAATTCTTGTTCAATTTCGGGCTCTAAATCGCTTTCTAGAAGGTTATACGCGCACTAATGAGTAAATATAACCAGTTTAATGCAACAAACACTCCGGAACAGTGACATGGGCTTAACATACCTTAAATAACCTTTACATAACTTAGAAATAAGTTTTGGAAGGTTTGGTGTGGTGAAATCAAGTTTATTCGCTTACAGGGACTAATTTCGACAAACTATGAAAGTATGTCGATTCGTACTGTAACGGACATTCCGGAACTTGATCATAAGTTAAACACACCCTAAATATCCTTTAAATAGCTTAGAAATAGGCTTTAAGGGGTTCGGTGTGCTAAAATAAACTTTTAGATCATTCACGGACTAAAAGCGTCAAAAAGTGCACAAGTTTGCATTTTCGCGCATAACTTACGTTCTGAGTACATCCGGACATCCAAAAATTTATGTAATAATTAAAATATTTGATTTTAGTGATTGGCATGATAAAAATCCATTCGTCATGCAATTTGGATCGTTTTTCGCGTTCGTTCGTGTTTCGTCGTAATTAAGCGAATAACGCGTCCGTACGACCAAACGAACCAACATCCGGCATATTTTTGAACATGTTTAATGTCCACTATGTTTAGGCATTGTTGTAGGGCCTTAAAAATGGCTTAACAGGCCTTAAATGGGTCAAAATGGGGCTTAAACACTTCCAGGGACCAAAACTGCAATTTATGAAACTGTTGCTGAACTGTGGACCTCAGGCGGCCCGCGTAAGTTTCCTCCTTACTCTTACGCGGCCCGTCTGAGCATGTCAGACCTGCAAAAACCATTTTACAGCCTGTTTCCAGCTGTTCCAACTGATTAGGGGCCTTGCAAATGGTATTTTTGATTCTAAGGGTTCTTTTAGGGGCTCCCATGGTTTCACAAAACAAGGGGCACACTTGGATGGCCTTGATCGAAGCACGTTTATCAAGAAACGATCCTAACGGTTCTTGTTTTCCTATATATACCCAACCCACTTCATTTTCAAACCCACAAATCTGATCCTTCTTGCTCTAAGTTGGGGCTTGGCACCTCATACCTGAGCAATTTGGATCAAGATTACCTTGCTTGGACACTTTGTAAGTCCTCTTTCGTTCTTTTATGCGTTTTTAGCACGAAAGTCAAACAGTGTTTGACTTTCAGCTTTGACTAGTTTATGGTAACACGAAGTTCGTTTGAACTTCGCAACGTGAGCGTAATCACGATGGTTATAGTCCCTAGTGACTATATCTACTGATTACCACGTTGATTAGGTGTAGTGACGAGTCGTAGTTTCGGTCAAAATACGCTTTAGCGCGTATTTTGCAACCAAACTACTTTTGGGTATCATGACCCTTTGTCTTGATATCAAACTTATTTTCAAACCTCGTTAAACATGTTTTAACATGTTTAGCTCGTCACTTTAGTCATAGTGCTTATTTAGGGTCGTAAAGTCAAGCGGTCTAAACAACCGCTTAGACTTTCGAACCCAACCCGTTTGGTCGATCATTAGGATCCGACCAAACACATTAGGTGACCATATTTGCATAGGGAATAACCTTCCGAGGTTATACCTTATGGTTACTTCGTTTAAGTAGTTGTATGATAGGTAGTTTATATGCCTTAGGAAAATGATCAAAATGCCCTTTTTGCGCATAAATTTATTTTAAGCATATGTAACATAATTTTTGATATCTAAACTGAATAGACAACAATATTAGACTTATTAAGGCATATAATACTTGTCATAGGACTAGTTAGGCGTTTCGAACGCGTTTTGCGCGAACGACGCGTTAAAGTGGCGTAAGCTACCTTAACGAGTCGTAATGGGTCGTAAGCACTTAGGTTAGGTTTCGTTTTAGTATGTAGGGTTTATTAAACCATATCATATGGGTTCCAATACTCATTTGGTTTACAAAACCTCATACTATCCGATCTTCCGAGTTAGGTCCGGTTATTAACTTAGTTACCTACATTAGGTGCCGTTTGATTTCTGTGATCCCTCTAGCTTTGCTTGGTTGTTGTTCAAGACTTCTAAGCACCCTCAAGTGAGTACATAGTCCCCTCTTTTACTGTTTTTCAAACATTTTAGGGTGAAACACATGTGCCTACTTGTTACTTTCATGTTTTCCATGTTTTCATATCATATACTTGTTATGTTCCCTAGTACACTTGTAGTACATGATTTCATTATGTTTTTGCTATGTATGTCCTTTGTTGCATACCTAGTACATTGTTTTACATTCCATTTCACGCTATGTATGTCCATTTAGTGCATACTTAGTGCATTGTTTTACATCACGTCACATGCTATGTATGTTCATTTGTTGCATACTTAGTACATTTGTTTTCATCACATGCTTACATTTTGGTATGACATTTGGGTTGTTTAAATGGGACCAAAATACATTCATTAACGTTGATCACGCCGTTCGTTAGTAGGTAGTGGTACCATAGGAATTGACAACTCCCGTTCCTGACATCCTAGGTATGTTTGGATGGAAGGAATGACCGAATTCGATAAACATAACATAGATAATCCTTTAAATTCATTTAAGGGTTTATCGCCACAGTCACAAGGCTTGAATGTATACATTTTCACATTACCGCATAAATGTTTGTATCTGTAAAGCATGCATTATTTCACAAAGCATAACTTTTGAATTATTCAAATACTTTGTTTTGTACATTTTTACATATGATTAAGTAGTCACTTTTTGCTTAACATACATGACATTTGTTTACATATTTCATGATTTACATTTGACATTAGACATGGGTTTCACACAAACATTTTGACATTTGATTTCACATAAACATTTTACATTGGTGGTTTGTTCGGTAAGTGATTTAAGTAACGAGGCGTGTGTAATATGATACAAGCATGGTGGATACGCCGCTGGTACTTCCTATATATAAGTGCTTGTGTGATATTACATATCGTAGCATTATTTAAACCATTTCAATTTTGACATATATATTTTTCACAAATTAACATATCTTTACAAAACATTGTTTTACAAACAATACATTTTATACAAACTCATTATTACTTGGATATTTACTTAACCATACATGTTTCTTTTATATCATCTTTTTCCTTATTGATTTTTACATGATTTATAAAACAAAAACATTTTACAAGGTTCATGACTGCTTTTTTTAAACATTTTGTTTAAACTTACAAGTCAGGAATCCTAATTCAATAAAACCTATGTATGTCACATGCATTTTTATGCTGACGTACCTATTTTCACATGTGTTTCAGGAAATGATGCATAGGATTTATCAAGTTACACTTAGGCGGACTTGGGCCTTAGTGACATTAAAAGACGCAAGACTAGTTAACTTTGTTATGATTCCTTGTTTGTTAAGACATTTTAACTTCTTGTAATCAATAAAATAACATTTAAATTTCCATGTGTTATGAAACAATGATTCTGTTACAACACTCCCCGACGATTCCGCCACGATTTGTTGTTTTACGTGGTCGGGGTGTGACAGAAAAGTTGGTATCAGAGCTCATGGTTATAGGGAATTTGGTTATTAGTAATGCTTTGACCTAGTCTATAACCTTCCTAGGACCCTAAAGCAGTTTACTTACGTTTAGATTCTAAAACAATACAGTCACCTATCCTTAGGCGACAAACACAACAAGAACACAAATTTCAAATCTGCTTTGAAAACCAATCATCTGTTCTAGGATGATTTATTATAAGGTTTTGAACCCTCTAAGTTTTCAAAATCTCATCAAAGTTTGGGTCTTCTGATGTGAACATGTGCAGACTGGAAGGGTGAATGCCTGTACTCTGAGTTTTCTGTCTAAGGCTATAGTGTTCGTACAAATCCGCAGTATCGGACCAGTCACTCTTACCTGGGAACTCTTGGGGTGAGTGTTCACTTATAGGCAAACATATCTTCAGTGATACATTAATATGACCCGTTTACTTTGATTTGTCACCGTCTCATTTGTTTGCCTTAGGTAACAAACGAATGATCGCAATTTTATGCATTGCTATTCTGCTTTGATAACATTTCACTTGTTTCCTCCTATGTCCTTCATTTCTTCTAGAATGTCTCTTTATCACAGCAACACCCAGATGTCCGAACAAACTGCCAAATTTGCCCAGCAAATAGGCGAGGTAATCCTGAAGTCTGTGGATTGAGGTATCGCCATGTCTCGTCTCAGAAATGGAGCCACTCAAGATTCGCCAAAGGAAGCAGAAGCCAAACCTTCACCGAAATCAAAGAAGCGTAAGGCTTCAAAGAAACCCGCTACAGTTGCACCAAATCAAACGGGACCTAGCCAAGTGGCGACACCACTAGCTAAGAAGCCATACAACAAAACTGCACCCTTGTGCAACCAATGTAGCCTTCATCATCATGCTAGTGTGAAGTGCCACAAATGCCAAATTTGTGGACTTATAGGTCATACCGCAAGAATTTGCCCAGCTGCAGCTGCATCAAATCAAGCTAGCAACAATCCTGCTCAAGCTCGCTTTCCACCTGGATCGTGCTACAACTGTGGCAAGATGGGTCATTTCATGAATAAATGCCCAAAGCTTGCTAATGCAAATCTGACCCACGGATAAGCAATTGGCTGATCACGAGATGATGCTGCTTTGAATAATCTGAAACTTATGCTTTTGTATCTTTTGTTGAACCTTTGAAACAATCTGTTTTGTTTATAAATAAATTGTTGTTCACAATTCTGATGTACAAGTGTAGTTACATATGTGTATGGCATTTCCCTAAGATACCTACATCAAGGAACTATGTTCTTTACAGACTACTCTTGTGATTCTCCCTTTCAAGTGATCGCTCATAATTTCCTCAAAAATTCTGAGTACTTGTTTCATTCTAAGAAACGAAGTACAAGAAATAAAGTGACATTATGAGTAATCGTGCTTTTTGCACATCTGTGCCTTTAAATCCTTGGTTAGAAAAATAAGGTATTCTTCAATCTCGTACCCATATCATTTCATTATGGTTTCATAACAATATACATAGTATAAGTCTTTCAAAAACAACCTTCATGATTTCAAAATATTTCATATAGTTTGAAAACAACTTTTCAAATGCATGATTTCAAAAGCATTGTCTATGTTTAAAAAAAAAAAAACAACCTTCATGATTTCAAAATGTTTCATATAGTTTGAAAACAATATTAACACAGTATATTTTCTTAATATATCAAGTGCATGATTTCAAAAAGCGTTATTCATATTTTCAAAAACCTTATAGATAATTTCGAAATCTCATCTCGCATGATTTTAAAACATTTTATAAATATACTTACCTAATACACCTACTTTATGATTTCAAAAGTATTATATATAAGGTTTCAAAAACATTGAACCCATTTCAAAAAGAACCCCATGCATAGTTTTCAAAAACATTTTTCCCATACATTGACTTAACCTTCAAACTCTGCCTCATATGTCGCCTTGGCATATCTAGCGCCTCAACTTCATGAGCATTTTTACCTCATGTTTTAACTTAAGCACGTCTAGTGCAAGGATTTGAAACGCGTCCCGCCTTTTAAATCCCAAAATCCATATGGGATCTTTTTATCTTCACAATTAGATCTTTGTGGATGATTATTGTTCAAATCGGAGTTCTTAATTGGATTCCTTGTATACTTTAATTCGAATATTTCGATTCTCCGTAATCGAAATCGAATTTTCTTTATTAAGATCTTCCTATTTTCATAGTTAGATTCTTGATGATGTTTAAAGTGCCAAATGAAATTCACGGATTGGATTCCTAGTGTGCTTTGAATTCATGTGCACAATTAACTACAAATTGACACAATGATAACAAATTAAAGATCAAGATAAACAATTATGTGATTTTGTGATTATGGGATTACGTGTTTTCTTTTATGCATTTTGTGTTTTTGTTTCCATTATCCAAATCCTCGTAGAATCTTCCATATCTTCATGCGAAAGATTCATAGTAGGATATCTAAAGGTACTACCCTAAATCCTTAACGGGCTTCTACGTAATCGTTAAGACCCTTGGATTATATAGTACCATTCCATGATTCAAAGAGACCCTTTGAGTGGTCTATTTAAAGAGATCATTTATGGATTTCAAGGACCCTATGGTGGTCTAGTCACGCTCATCACAAGTCTGTTCATTTGGTTTTCCCCTACACATTATAAAATGCACTGTGCGGACTATGCAAGGAATTACATAATTATGGACACGTACATAATTATGAAGTTCAGTGCACAGGAGCCCAGTAAGATTTATCATGTCTAAGAACCTATAGTGGCAACAATAACGAAACGTGAACAATGTAATGAAGGTATGGTGGACGCACCAATAACGCTTTATATACTTGTATATAAGTGTCCCTCTTACATTGCAAGCGTGATGTTATTTAAAGTTACTAGAAGTTCAGGACTCTAACCAGTGTTGTTTGATCTTTTCAAATTCATGTTTCAAGCTCTCATAAGTTTCCTCTAAATAAATTTCAGGAAGAAATTTCCTGAAGTAGGGGAGACTGTGACACCTGTGCCTCCACGGCCATCAAACAAATACCAAACCAATGAAATATTATATTTCATACTTGGGATTTGTACAAATATGTGTATCTTTTGTACATATCAATTCTTGTTCAATTTCGAGCTCTAAATTGCTTTCTGGAAGGTTATACGCGCACTAATGAGTAAATATAACCAGTTTAATGCAACAAACACTCCAAAACAGTGACATGGGCTTAACATACCTTAAATAACCTTTACTTAACTTATAAATAAGTTTTGGAAGGTTTGGTGTGGTGAAATCAAGTTTATTCGCTTACAGGGACTAATTTCGACAAACTGCGAAAGTATGTCGATTCGTACTGTAACGGACATTCCGGAACTGGATCATAAGTTAAACACACCCTAAATATCCTTTACATAGCTTAGAAATAGGCTTTAAGGGGTTCGGTGTGCTAAAATAAACTTTTAGATCATTCACAGACTAAAAGCGTCAAAAAGTGCACAAGTTTGCATTTTCGCGCATAACTTACGTTCTGAATACATCCGGACATCCAAAAATTTATGTAATCATTAAAATATTTGATTTTAGTGATTGGCATGATAAAAATCCATTCGTCGCGCAATTTGGATTGTTTTTCGCGTTCGTTCGTGTTTCGTCGTAATTAAGCGAATAACGCGTCCGTACGACCAAACGAACCAACATCTGGTATATTTTTTAACATGTTTCATGTACACTATGTTTAGGCATTGTTGTAAGGCCTTAAAAATGGCTTAACTGGCCTTAAATGGGTCAAAATGGGGCTTAAACACTTCCAGGGACAAAAACTGCAATTTATGAAACTGTTGCTGAACTGTGGACCTCAGGCGGCCCGCGTAAGTTTCCTCCTTACTCTTACGCGGCCCGTGTGAGCATGTCAGACCTGCAAAAACCATTTTACAGCCTGTTTCCAGCTGTTCCAACTGATTAGGGGCCTTGCAAATGGTATTTTTGATTCTATAGGCTCTTTTAGGGACTCCCATGGTTTCACAAAACAAGGGGCACACTTGGACGGCCTAGATCGAAGCACGTTTATCAAGAAACGATCCTAACGGTTCTTGTTTTCCTATATATACCCAACCCACTTCATTTGCAAACCCACAAATCTGATCCTTCTTGCTCTAAGTTGGGGCTTGGCACCTCATACCTGAGCAATTTGGATAAAGATTACCTTGCTTGGACCCTTTGTAAGTCCTCTTTCGTTCTTTTATGCATTTTTATCACGAAAGTCAAACAGTGTATGACTTTCAGCTTTGACCAGTTTATGGTCAACACGAAGTTCGTTTGAACTTCGCAACGTGAGCGTAATCACGATGGTTATAGTTCCTAGTGACTATACCTACTGATTACCAAGTTGATTAGGTGTAGTGACGAGTCGTAGTTTCGGTCAAAATACGCTTTAGCGCGTATTTTGCAACCAAACTACTTTTGGGTATCAAGACCCTTTGTCTTGACATCAAACTTATTTTCAAACCTCGTTAAACATGTTTTAACATGTTTAGCTCGTCACTTTAGGCATAGTGCTTATTTAGGGTCGTAAAGTCAAGCGGTCTAAACAACCGCTTAGACTTTCGAACCCGACCCGTTTGGTCGATCATTAGGATCCGACCAAACACATTAGGTGACCATAGTTGCATAGGGAATAACCTTCCGAGGTTATACCTTATGGTTACTTCGTTTAAGTAGTTGTATGATAGGTAGTTTATATGCCTTAGGAAAATGACCAAAATGCCCTTTTTGCGCATAAATTTATTTTAGGCATATGTAACATAATTTTTGATATCTAAACTGATTAGACAACAATATTAGACATATTAAGGCATATAATACTTGTCATAGGACTAGTTAGGCGTTCCGAATGCGTTTTACGCGAACGACGCGTTAAAGTGGCGTAAGCTACCTTAACGAGTCGTAATGGGTCGTAAGCACTTAGGTTAGGTTTCGTTTTAGTATCTAGGGTTTATTAAACCATATCATATGGGTTGCAATACTCATTTGGTTTACGAAACCTCATACTATCCGATCTTCCGAGTTAGGTCCGGTTATTAACTTAGTTACCTACATTAGGTGCCGTTTGATTTCTGTGATCCCTCTAGCTTTGCTTGGTTGTTGTTCAAGACTTCTAAGCACCCTCAAGTGAGTACATAGTCCCCTCTTTTACTGTTTTTCAAACATTTTGGGGCGAAACACATGTGCCTACTTGTTACTTTCATGTTTTCCATGTTTTCATATCATATACTTGTTATGTTCCCTAGTACACTTATAGTACATGATTTCATTATGTTTTTGCTATGTATGTCCTTTGTTGCATACCTAGTACATTGTTTTACATTCCATTTCACGCTATGTATGTCCATTTAGTGCATACTTAGTGCATTGCTTTACATCACGTCACATGCTATGTATGTTCATTTGTTGCATACTTAGTACATTTGTTTTCATCACATGCTTACATTTTGGTATGACATTTGGGTTATTTAAATGGGACCAAAATACATTCATTAACATTGATCACGCTGTTCGTTAGTAGGTAGTGGTATCATAGGAATTGACAACTCCCGTTCTTGACATCCTAGGTATGTTTGGATGGAAGGAATGACCGAATTCGATAAACATAACACATATAATCCTTTAAATTCGTTTAAGGGTTTATCGCCACAGTCACAAGGCTTGAATGTATGCATTTTCACATTACCACATAAATGTTTGTATCAGTAAAGCATGCATTATTTCACAAAGCATAACTTTTGAATTATTCAAATACTTTGTTTTGTACATTTTTACATATGATTAAGTAGTCACTTTTTGCTTAACATACATGACATTTGTTTACATATTTCATGATTTACATTTGACATTAGACATGGTTTTCACACAAACATTTTGACATTTGATTTTACATAAACATTTTACATTGGTGGTTTGTTCGGTAAGTGATTTAAGTAACGAGGAGTGTGTAATATGATACAAGCATGGCGGATACGCCGCTGGTACTTTCTATATATAAGTGCTTGTGTGATATTACATATCGTAGCATTATTTAAACCATTTCAATTTTGACATATATATTTTTCACAATTAACATATCTTTACAAAACATTGTTTTACAAACAATACATTTTATACAAACTCATTATTACTCGGATATTTACTTAACCATACATATTTCTTTTATATCATATGTTTCCTTATCGATTTTTACATGATTTATAAAACAAAAACATTTTACAAGGTTCATGACTGCTTTTGTTAAACATTTTCTTTAAACTTACAAGTCATGAATCCTAATTCAATAAAACCTATGTATCTCACAGGCATTTTTATGCTGACGTACCTATTTTCACATGTGTTTCAGGAAATGATGCATATGATTGATCAAGTTACACTTAGGCGGACTAGGGCCTTAGTGACATTAAAAGACGCAAGACTAGTTAACTTTGTTATGATTCCTTGTTTATTAAGACATTGTAACTTCTTGTAATCAATAAAATAACATTTAAATTTCCATGTGTTATGAAACAATGATTCTGTTACAACACTCCCCGATGATTCCGCCACGATTTGTTGTTTTACATGGTCGGGGTGTGACAACTTCGATGGAAGTTGGGATACTCACTTGCCCTTAGTGGAGTTTTCCTACAATAATAGTTATCACACCAGCACGCAGGCCGCCCCGTTTGAAGCTTTATATAGACGTAAGTCTCGGTCCCCGTTGTGTTGGGCGGAGACCGGAGATAAATGATTTATTGGCCCTGAGTTGGCTCAGAAAACTACAGACAAGATCGTTTAGATACGTGATCGTATCAAGTCAGCACGTGATATACAGAAAAGTTGTGCCGACAAGCGACGGAAACCGTTGGAATTTGAGGTTGGAGATATGGTTTTATTGAAAGCCTCGCCTTGGAAAGGCGTGGTGCGATTTGGTAAACGTGGAAGGTTGAACCCACGATACATTGGACCTTTCGAGTCCTGGAGAGGATCAAAACTGTTGCATACAAACTAAAGTTTTCAGAAAGCTTAGTAGAATTCATGACGCGTTTCACGTGTCTAACCTCAGGAAGAGTCCTACTAAAGAAATAGTCGACATTCCCGCAAACAAGATTCACATCAACGACAAACTCCGATTTACTAAAGAACCTGTTAAGGTTACAGACTGGAAGTCCACAAAACACGGAGAAGTCGTATTAAATTTGTTAAAGTTCGTTGGAATTCACATCATGGCCCATAATTTACTTGGGAACATGAAGGCCAAATCAAGTCTAAGTATTCACATCTATTAACAACTCCCCTACAACCGATAACACAGCTTGAATTTCGGGACCGAATTCTTTTAACGGGGGGAGAATGTGACAACTGGTACTTTTCCATGAATTCCGTACAATAATAAACAGTAATATGTGCTTTAATGACTGTGCATGATTGAATTAACAAGACAAATGAAATTCTGATTACTGTCATATATATACAAAGACATTTCATGTTGCAAGATTTTTCATCATTATTACAGGCAACACAATATGGTTCAACTAGTGCACATAACAAAACTAGCATAGTTATCAGACAAATCAGAAGTACTGACGGGAGTTCAGTACTCAAATACACATAATGTTAAGACACAGAATGAGCCCGAAACCAAGAGTTACACTAGAATAGTGGGTAGGAAAGTAGGGATTACAAAACCGCCTTCCTAGTGATGATTTAGGTGCCGCAAAGTGCCAGAAACACACTAAAACTGCAGAATTCTGCAGAAAACAACCAAATTCAGCAAAAATCAGCTTTCTAACATCAAAATATAATGCAGAATTTTGGTTTAATGGCCCAGAATACCTTCCCAAGTGTCGGGAATCAAAACTGGCATAAAGTGGAACATAAAGCACACGAAACTGCGTAATTTAGCACCTTAACGAACCGGTAACCAACCGAACAACCGGACACTACCCGAAACACAAAATTTTCACTAGAAGCACTGTTTTAGCATTTCTGAGCTAGTTATGGTCACCGAACATCATAACATGTCTTATAAACACATAACACCTAAAACACTAAACGTTATACTTGAAATCTAACTTGAATCTTTAACTAACCATTACATCTTAACCAAGACCCCCCCCCCCCTCCAATTCACGGTTCAACATGGGGACCCACCCCATGATTTTCCTTCATTTGTTTAATAGATTTGCTTAATACTTTTGAGACACAAGAACCATTAGACAACATGTTGTTGGACAACTTTACTTATAACCTCAAGACTTAACATAACACTCATTTCATCACTTAAACAACTTACCCTCCTTCTCCTTCCTTTCCTTCTTGCTCTCGGCCTCAACTCACACACACCACCACCATTTTCATTCCATTAACAACCAATCCAAGGTGATTCAAGGGTGCTAGGAGCTAAGTTAAGAAGCTTGAAGGCATTGGAACTTGAAGGACCACTCCTTAGAGCTTTTATCGACCTTGTTCATCATCTTCTTCATCTTTGATTCTTCCCTAGCCCATGTGCTAGTAGTAAGCTCTCTACAACTTGATTTTACTTCTCATTTTGATGGTTAAAAGGCTATGTAAATGGTTAATCTTAAGAATCATAAAGAAACAAGAAGATGATCTTTCACATAAAGCTTAATAACATAATAATCTATGTTGATTTAGTGTATGTATGATACTTGATTGTTGATTTCTTGTGATTATGATGTTGATCATCATAAGAAGCTTGCTAGATTGTGATTAAACACATGATCTAGCAAGTGAGAGGATGAATCTTGTGAAAATCAAAATGATCATCCTTTATGTGGAACATGAACTTGAAAATGAAGTTGTTTTTGTGTATGATGATGATTGATACATGTTATAAGTCTTGTAAATGGATGATTTCAAAAATAATTTTCTCAAGAAACCAAAGTTATTTACAAGATTTACATAATCATGATTTTTAAAGAAACTAATCATGTTTTAAGTGTTAAATCAAAGCTAGAAACATGTTGTTAACAAGAAGAATACAAGAAAAATCATTTTTAGAAAATCATCTTGTAAGTTGTAAAAGACTAAATTTTTATAAGAATGAGATTTCTAAACAAATAACCATATTTTAGGGGTAACTAAACTTACTTAACAACATATTAAGTTACTACAAACTTTTACAAATTTTCAAGTTCATGATGCAATGTAAATTGCATGATTTTGGCTCATGGTAAGTCTTGAATGAAATGTTGATGATTAATAATGATATGCTTTTAAAGCATGGGAACCTCCATTTTTAAGGGGAAACTATGGCAAAATTTTTGGAGAAATTAAACGCTTACAAAAAAAAATTTAAACAAGTGTTTATAAATAAATTTTAACCATGGTTTTCATATAAAAATTCTTCATAATTTTTGTTAAAAGAATTACAAAAGTTGGAGGTTGATTGTTGATAAATAAAAATGACTAAGTATATATTTAGGAAAATATATATTTAGATGTCACAACTTGTGTGCTACTTGTATATTATGTGTATTAGTTATATTATTTTAGGACTTGAAAATAATATAACTCACCCAAATACCCAAATTGTAATACAAAATATTACCAAAATTCCAAGAAAAATGAATATATAAAATTTATACCCGAATATTGGACAAACCGAACAAGGACTATGGACTATATATATATATATATATATATATATATATATATATATATATATATATTCCGGAATTAAACTCATATATATTTTGACAAATGAGTTAAACGGTATTTTGGAAACCAAAGAAACGGAAAATATGATTTTTACAAGTATTACAAGATATATCATATTTTATCAAGTAGAAAATATATTATTTTTTAGTGGAGAAAAATATATATATTTTCTTGAACAATTAGGAGATTTATTATTTTTTAAGACAATATATATTTTCTTAAACAAAGTAAGAATATATTATTCTTGGGTAAATATTAGAAATATATATTTTCTATGGCTAATCTTAAAAATTTCTTATTATTTTTAAGGTTTATATAAAAGTATATTTATTATTGCCAAGTAAAGCTTATAGATATTTTTCTATAAAGGTTCTCTTAAAATATGAATATTTTAAGAATACAAAATTGGTGATTTTTAGTTGTCTAAAAATAATATTCCGGAATATTAAATACAAGTTAAGTATAAAATACTTAATATATACAAGAAAATATGTATCCTCATACGTATAAATACACACCGGAATACACCACCAATACTTGGCAAAATACCGTATACAAATACATAAGTACAAGCATACCCATACTTGGGAAAAATATTTATGAATGGAATACATAATGAACTAAGTTAAAAATATATTATTTTTAACAATATTCCAAATAATTGGAATAAATATAATTTAAGTTAAAATATTTCTATTTTAACTAATACTTATATAATTTGGAATTATATAATGTACATCCAACTTATAACTCAAAGTACGCCAAGAATTCCAAAATAAGTCTTAATAAATGAATAAGACTGAGAGTCGTTACACGACCTAAACGTCTAATAAAACATGGCACGTGTGTAGGTAGTTGTATGACTCCTAGAAGGACCTTTGAGTATACGAGGTAGCAGGACGCAAACTTGTGAGTTCATGTCCCCTTTTTCTCTTAACTGTTTTCAAATTTATAACTCTCGGGGGTGAAAGACATGTCAACATGGGTATGATTTGGCTATGAAATGAACTATTAGATCATGTGAGCAAAGGCTGAAACTGAAATGCCAATAACTCTCATAAGAATCATGGACAAGGGTTAGATCTAACGGGTACGGCCAAGCCACACTCATGGTCCCTATGTGACCACTTAGAGTGCTGTTGTGTCCAAGTCGAGGTAATTCGGCAACGGTCAAGGTGATTTGACATAATCAAGGTGATTTGATACAGTCAAGGGGATTTGACACAGTCAAGGTGATTTGACACAGTCGAGGGGATTCGACACAGGCAAGGGGAAAATAAGTTTTGTTGATTTTACCACTTTTAGGAATGGGGTTCAATTCATCACATTGTTTTCCAAATATTTTGAATGAGAGTTAAATCAAGTTCAATTTAATGACCTTGATCAACTACTTGTAAGTGAAAACCTTCTTCAACCACATGTAGGTTCACTTGTCAACCAAACCACTTGAAAATACAAAATATAACAATTTCAAGATAGACTACCACTTGTAAGTTTACCAATCAATCTTTTCTCAAGAATGATGCCGATTCCTGGTCCGCTCTTACCAACCTGGAAGCTCCGACAAGTCAGAATTTTAGTTTGAAAATGCAGTCACCCAAGCCTGACCAGCCTTGGGTGATTTTGATTCATCTCTATCCCATCCTCCTTTTGATCTGTAAAATTCTTTAGCACTTTTCACTTTTCCATCTACCATCTTTCCAAAAATATGTTTGACTTTCCCATTGAAAGCCTTTTCAGCATCAAATTCTCCTTTACCAGAGAAGAATTGATCTGAAATCTCAAACCTACCTTTTGATTTCAGATTTTCTTTTGACAGTGGCGGAAAGTTTTCATCATTCAACTCTGGAACGTAATTTTCATTCTTTTTCTCAACAAATGACTCCTCTGATTTTATGGAATCGGATTCATTGTCAGAACTACTCTCAGATTTTACAACCCATCTTTGTTTGTTCAAATTAACTATTTTTTCGTAAAAGCGTTTTGAAACATCACTGGTTTCAAAAATCGAATTTTCAACCATTTTAGATTTCTCAGTTGATTGTTTCTTTTCATCAACACATTTTTCTTTCAATTTTGAGTTAAAAGAAACTCCCTGTTTTGTGTTGTTGGACTGTTGGTAATTCCAAGCAATGTGTCCAATCTTTTGACATTTAAAACACGTTCTTCTCTCAACTCTTTGCTCATTTCTCATCATCATATTCTTTTTCTTCTCAGAAAGAAAATCTTTATTTGACTGTTTCCAGAAAGATTTCTTCTCTTCTTCCACTGAACTATCACATGAAACAAATTTAGTTTTTGTTTTATAAGTTTTCTCATTTTTATAATTTTTCGGGGGAATGAAACCTAAACCCTGCTTTTTGAAATTACCGTTATGGTTTGGTTTCTTTCGATAACCTGAACCAGAACTGTAACCCTTTTTCTTGTTCAATCTCTGTTGAACTCTTGAAGTGTACTTTTTAGGTTTTTCATGAAGATTTAAATCTTTTATTTCAGAAATATTAATTTCTGTTAATTTGAAAACTTGTTTGATCATTTCAGATTTGACACTTCTTATTGGAAATTCCTCATTAGAATATAATTTGTCTGAATCATTCAAAGTATAAGCTACTTTGATTGCTCCATCATTCAAATTAGATTTTGATAACAAGAATTCTTTATTGTAAACCCGTTTAACCGGTGAACTCGGACTCTTTTCTGACGAACTCGAACTTTCAGATTTAGACTCCGACTTTGACTCTTCATCCATATCCAACACCTGATCGACCACTTTCTTTAACAACTCAGACTCATGATCAGTATCAGACGCTGTGAATGTGACATCAATATTGTCTGGTAACTCATCAATGATTTCAGACTTTAACTTTATGTTGAGCGCATTTTTTAATTGTTCCTCATTTGGCTTTCTGGGAGAATAACTTTCAAAGATCGGGGGCGGACGCTTATTATACTTAGCACTTTGTTTCTTACCAGCATCCGTTTCTTCTTTCTTTTGTTCTTGAAAAGCTTCAAGACCTGCAACAGTAGGATAAACTCGATCAATCAAATAATCACAAGTTGTATAACTCAACAACAATCTTTTGATTCTTTCACTTTCTATCTTTTCAAGTTCCAAATCCTGCTTCAATTTTGCACAGACTTCAATGTACTCATTGATGACCTTCTGCTTTGACATTAATGTAGAACTCATCTTTGTCATAGCAACCTCAATTTCTGAATTTGTCTTTTTCAGACCATTTACTGTTCTGTTCAGCACATCATATGATTCTTTCACATACTTCACATCAGACAACAAATTCTCTTTCAATTCTTCCAGTTCACTAATCTTTTTGTCTTTCTCCTCACAATCTTTGCAAGATTCCAAACATTTCGAACAAGTTTTAATGATCTCAACTATTTTTTCAACCTCGACAACCTTCTCAACTTCAACAAGTTTCTCAACTTCGATTATTTTTTCGACTTCAACAATTTTTTCAACTTCGACGATTTTCTCTACTTCGACAATTTTCTCAATTATCTTTTCTACTTCAACAATCTTTTCAATTATCTTTTCTTCATCAACTTCTATTTTTATCTCACACTCTTCATTTTCAACTTTCTTTGTTGAAATTTCTGCAACTTCAGCTTTTTCAGCTTCAAGTTTTTCTTTTTCTTCAACAATTCTTTTTGCTTCCAACTCTCTCTTCAATCTAGCAGCCTTTTTTCTCATTTAGCATCTCAATCTTATCTGCAAAGAACAAATAAAAACTATCAGTATCCAGACCTTTCTAGCTTTATTAATATACTCTTCTTCATCATCTGTGTCTGCATCATTTCCTAATTCTGGAAAAATCAGTATTCTTTTTTACTGAGATTTGACTGATTCTGCTTCCAAAATTTGAGCAACAAATCCTGAACCCGGTGGAATGTATTTATCCCAGCTAAATCCCTCTGCAACCTTTTCATCATCTTGATTAACAAGACAAGCTTTCTTTCTATCTTCAATAACACGTGCATGTGCCGTTTGTGGTTGCTGAGCAATCTGATGAAAAATTGATTTTTGATAATAATTGTTTTTTCCAGACTGATCTTGTCTTTCATTTGCTTCTTTGTTTTTGCACTCACGCTTAAAATGACCTTTTTCTTTGCAACAAAAACAAGTGACCTTTGATTTGTCAAATCCTATTGGAGATGCACTCATTTCTCTAAAATCATCTCTTCCGATGACTTGTGTAAATTTTTCTGCTCTTCTAACTGCACTGGCTAGACACCATTTGATGTCCATCAACTCAAGTTCTTCCACATCAATTTGATCATAATCTTCTTTGGTAAGCATCAGATTTCCAATTCTTCCAGCAATTAAACTTTCATATGATTCCAGCATAGCACCAAGTGATGCCATGTGTTGCTTAGCTATTTTCGGAGAAAGATTTTGACCATTTTAAATGTTCAAGGTAACATTGCACTGCAAATTATTAGAATTCTATCGTTGAAGATTTGGTGTTGTAAAATTTGGATCAAAGCTTGAATATGAAGATGAAGATCCACTACTTTGAGTCACAGTACTTCCCTTTGTTCCAGAAGAACTATCAGCACTGAAACGAGTTTGTATCTTTGGACTTGGAGTAACTTCAAACTTGTTTCCTCTGTAGTATAAACTGACATCTTGTTGAGTATTTGGATTAGACATGATAGCAGTTTTCTGAATGTCTAACTCATGCTCTTCAATCTTCTGAATAAACTGTCCCAGATTCATATTTTCAGATTTTCTCATGTGCTTTAAGATCAACAAATAAGTTCCCCATTTCTGCTGTGGTAATGCATCGGCTAGTTTATCAACCCATTCTTCGTCGTCTTTCTTTATTTCCGATCTTCCTATTTCTAAAACAAGATGACAATATCTATCAATTGTTGTTTTGGTTGATTCTCCTTCGAAAGCTACAAACATATCAAATGATTTTTTTAATAATGCCTTTTTGTTCTTTATCATATCAGCACTTCCTTTGAACTTTTGAATCAATGCAGTCCAAATTGATCTTGCAGTACCCTCATGTTGAAGTAAAACAAAAATATCTTCTTTAAATGCTTGTTGAAGAATACTGATCATCATTTTTTCACTAGTATACTTCAATTTTTCAACATCTGAATAGTCACAGAAAGCTTTTTCAATTCCACGTTCATTTTTCGGTTTCTCGTAGTCTTTTTCTAATGAACACCATGCATCAAACTTATAAGCTTGCACCCAGTTCTCAAATCGATTCTGCCATCCTCTAAAATCTTCAATGTACATAAGTTTTGGCGGTTTTTGATACGTTGCCGTCTCATTCTCACTATACAAAGTTTCAGCAGCCGTGACTGGAGCAACCGGTGTAGCAAACGCATTGTAAAATTCTTCTTCCATGTTTCGGCAAAATGTTTCACAAACACAAGTTTCACACGAAATACAAGTTCAAACGGAATCAACTCTCAAACGAAATCACTTTTGAAACGGAATACTCTTTGGTGCGAAATACCCACTTCAAACGGAATTAACTTTCACACGAGATCACCACTTTGGTGCGAAATAACTGATTTCGTGTGAAATAGCACACTTTCAAACGGAATACCAATTTGGAGCGAAAATATCTAATTTCGTGTGGAACTTCTCAAACGGAATTACACCCAGAAGCGGAATTAACTATTTCGAGCGAAATTAGTTAATTTCGTGTGAAATCAAGGATACCTTTCAAACGGAATAGCAATTTCACGCGGAATTAATTGTTAATTTCGTGTGAAATGCTGCTGACATCATCAAGACCGATCTGTGTTTCAAGCAAAATTACAAATTTTACCAATTTTAGATCGAATTAAGGTCCAATTCTTTCAAGGGTTCGTTAAAACATTGTTTCGCTTATAATGTGTGAAATTCAGACCATTTTGTCCGTAAAATTTTGTGAATTTTGTAAAAGAAGGTGTAGAAATCAGAAATTATGGCTGTTTTGGCAAGAACTCTTCCTCCTGAGCTCTGATACCACTTGTAGGATCGTTCTGTGACCCAAATGATTCAATCAGAAGAGTTCTAATCAATTCAAGAGGCGGAAACAAATGAATTGACTTGGAAAACAGCTAGATTCACTTCTAAATGTCTTGTATTATTGAAATAACACGTTTACAGATCAGTAGACACGTCGGCAGCACTTTGGTACCGGAATTACAAAAGTTACAAATGATTTCGCTCCAAGGGTATTTATAGTGATGGTGATTTCGCTTGAAAGTGTCAAGTGCCATTTCAAGCGAAATTAGCTCAAACACATACAAACCCTAGAATTCTCGTACAACGTGCCCTGATCTAACAATTCTAGTACAAGACTTCTGATTTTGAGTATCCAATTCAAAATGTCAGATTGGAAAACGTTGAGAAGGTGTTTAAGCTTGTTGAGATTGATATTTCAGAGGTTAACAACAATGAGTTCTTTTCAAAACCAAAGAAGTATTTTGTGAAAAAACAACTAAACAACCCTGGGAAAAAGGATTGGGTGGGTAAAAATGGGTCTAACAAAAGAAATGGTAACAACTTTAAAAACAAAGGTATTGGGTTTGAAAAGAAAATGGCTAAGAACAATGTCAAGCCAAAAGAAAAAATGAGTGATATTTTTGTTGCCGGTCCTAGTGTTGATGCTGAAAAGGATTATATCTTTAGTCAAAAAGCCATTGATGATTTCAATGCAGATAAGAAGTTGAGACAAGAGACCTACAAATCAACTTTTGTCGAGTATGACAAAAGAATTTGTTACCGCTGCAATGAAATTGGTCATATGGCCAAGTAGTGTATGAAAAAGATTGAAAAACCTGTTTTGCAAAAACCGAAACCTAAAATTCCAACTGATGTTAGGGGTAAAACACCAATGGTTTCCCCCGTTCGAATTTTGAAAAGAGGTGAATCTTTGAAGTCCGAAGAAAAGCCGAAATCAACATTTGAGGTTGGCGAATCTTCGAAAACCCAAAAGATTTCAAAGGTTTATCCGAAGATGAAAATTTTTGAAAACCAATCATGGGTGGCAAAACCAAAACAATCAGTTGAAGAAAAGAAGATGGAAAATGAGCTAAAATCTGAATCAAAAGTTTTTGAAAATGATATTAAGAAAATGGAATTTGAACTAGACAAGTTGCTTGAGGAATTTCCTTCAATTAAAGAGGGTGATTTAAAACCAAAATCTAAATCTGTTGTTCCAAATGTCATTTTTAACATTCCGAAAGTTGATGTGACTTGTGATCTTGTGTTTGGTAGTGTTCCAAAAGTAAAGAAATCATGGGCATCATTGTTTGAGTGAATTTCTTTCATGTTAGCAGGGGCTTCCGAGGTCAATAATCTCAAAGTGGATCATGGACAGCGGAGCTTCAAGGCATATGACGGGAATGCTGGCTTTGCTTTATGATGTTAAATCAATCAACGGTGGATATGTTGGATTTGCAGGGAATCAGGGTGGCAGAATAGTTGGTGAAGGAACTCTAACAAATGGAGTTGTGTCGTTTGAAAAAGTGAACTATATCATCGAACTTGAAAACAATCTGCTGAGTATCTCATAGATCTGTGACAAGTCTTTTACAGTACACTTTACTAAAAATGAATGTTTAATCATAAAACCTGGTTTTAAAATTCCTGAGGACATGGTGTTGATGCGCGCTCCACGGGAAAACGAATTGTATGTCCTGGATATAAGTGTCGCAACAACAACAGATTATCAGAAACAATGTTTTGTGTCAAAAACAAAAGCGACTGAAAAAGAGTCCAGAATGTGGCATCAAAAGATGGGTCACATTCAAGTTAGAAAAATGAATTTTCTTGTGCAGAATGATCTTGTAGAAGGTGTAAATTTGAAAAAATTTCATTTGAATGATGATTGTGTAGAGTGCAAGAAAGGAAAGCTGACCAAAAAGACACATCCACAGAAGTTGCTGAATTCAATCAGAGTACCGCTCGAGAGACTCCATATGGATCTCTTTGGGCCAGTCAATGTGAAAAGTGTAAGCGGAGACTTGTACTGTCTTGTGGTCACTGACGACTTCACAAGGTTTTCGTGGGTAGTGTGTATGGAAAGCAAAGATCAAACTTTTGAGTCGTTAATGGTTCTATTCAAGAAGATGGAAACGTTGTACAAAGTTCCAATCAGAAGAATTCGGAGTGATAATGGAACGGAGTTCAAGAATAATCACATGCTCGAGTTTTGTAATGAAAAAGGGATTCTTCATGAATTTAGTGCACCATACACTCCACAGCAAAATGGTGTAGCTGAACGAAAGAATCGCACCTTGATTGAAACAGCTCGAATAATGCTCGCCGATTCCAAGTTGCCAATATTTTTCTGGAGTGAAGCAGTTGCAGCAGCGTGTTATACACTGAATCGTGTTCTAACAGTGAAGAAATACAAGAAAACCTGCTTTGAACTTCTTCATCGTTACAAGCCAAATTTGAAGTTTTTAGAACCGTTTGGATCACCTTGTACTTTCATTGATCCAGATGGTAAGTTTGGTGCTAAAAGTAATAAGGGTTTCTTTGTAGGATACGCGAGTCCGCTGAAGAGGGTTTTTGTATCATGCCTGGGGAAGATAATTCAAGTTCAGCATGTTAATTGTCAGAAGCATACTGCTCCACCACAACTTCCCGGACAAAGATTCCTGTTCGATTATGATAAACTCTGGGAGTCTTTCCAACTGCCGACCGAGCCAAGTGTAGAGGAACCCTTTTTACTATACCAACATCAACAATCTATGACACAAGATCAGGTGCCAAGACCGTTGGTAGTTTCTCAGCCAGACGTGGGTACAAGCAATCCTACAATTGGTACAAACGATCACGAGGCAGGTCCAAGTGGAACGACACATGAACCCCCAGAAGAACCAGTTCCAACGTTTGATAATTCTGACGACTAAGAATCGGAAGACGGTTTGACTTTTGACGAGGAACCAAATGTTGCAACGACAGAAGCTGAGGATCACACCGGTGATCAAGATATTACGAACTTGTAATCGGAAGTGAGCGTGCCTGACACTGCTATGCCAAGAACTTTTTCGTATCATCCTTCAGAGCAGATAATTGGTGATCTTCAGAGTGGAGGAAAAACGCGAGATCAGATCAACAAAGCTCTTACATGTTTTTATACATCTGTCGCTCCTTTACAAGTTGATTTCTCATTAAAATGTTTCATTTCACAGGTTGAACCACGAATTTATAAGGAAGCTTTATTAGAAGAAAGCTGGGTAAACGCTATGCAGGAAGAGCTGCAACAGTTCGAGAAACTTGGAGTTTGGAGATTGGTGGATCTTCCAGAAGGTCAAAAGTTGATCAAGATAAAATGGGTCTTTAAATGCAAGAGGGATGATAGAGGAGTGATTGTAATAAATAAAGCACGATTGGTCGTACAGGGATTTAGTCAGCAAGAAGGCATTGATTTTACCGAAGTGTATGCGCCTGTTGCTAGACTCGAGGCGATAAGAATCTTCCTGGCATTCGCGTCATGGAAAGGATTCAAAGTATACCAGCTAGATGTTAAATCTTCATTCCTGTATGGCAAAATCAAAGAGGAAGTGTATGTTGGACAACCGCCGGGGTTCACAGATCCAGTACACAAAAACAAAGTCTATCTTCTGGATAAAGCGCTTTACGGACATCACCAGGCCCCGAGAGCCTGGTACGAGATGCTTTCCCAATATCTGCTGGCCAACAGATTCACTAGAGGGACAGTTGATAGTACGTTGTTTACCAAAGGGGTTGCAGGGCATCTATTGATCGTGCAGATTTATGTCGACGATATCATCTTTGGATTGACAAATGATGATTTGTGTAAAGAGTTCGAGATAGTGATGAAAAAGAAATTTGAGATCAGTTTGATGGGGGAGATGAAGTTCTTCCTAGGGCCACAGGTAGAACAAATGCCCGAAGGAATCTTCATTCATCAAAACCAAATACGTGAACGATGTTCTGGAAAAGTTTAACATGTCTGAATCTACTCCAACTTTAAGCCCCTTGGCTCAAAATCACGGAATCTGTCCAGATGAAAGTGGAGAGAAAGTGGACGAGACGTTTTATCGGCCGATAATTGGATCTTTGATGTATCTTACTGCTTCCCGCCCCGACATCATGTATCCAACTTGCTTATGTGCTCGTTATCAGTCCAGCCCACGCCAGTCACACTTGACGATCATGAAACGCATTTTACAGTATTTAAAAGGCTGCCCAAGCACCGGCTTGTGGTATCCTAAGTCTGATGACTTTTCACTCACAGGTTATGCTGATTCGGATTTTGGTAGCTGCAAGCAAAATGCTAAGTCCACCACTGCTGGGTGTCAGTTCTTTGGAACTCGACTCATAACCTGGCAGTGCAAGAAACAAACCTCAGTAGCGCTCTCTACATGCGAGGCAGAATACGTTTCGGCCTCGAGCTGTTGCTCCCAGATCCTTTGGATCCAACCGCAGATGCGAGACTTTGGTTTGCAGTTCTTGGAAACGCCTATATTTGTGGACAATGAAGCAGCGATTAACATAACGAAAAACCCGGTTCACCATTCTAAAACAAAACATATAGAAATTCGTCATCATTTCATCTATGATTGTCACGAGAATAAATTGATTCGCATCGAACATATACACACCGATGAACAAAAAGCTGATTTTTACACCAAACCGTTTGATAAAAAGAGATTTAACTATCTTTTGAAATTAAATGGGATGAAAAATTTGTTTTCTGGGAGGGTTGTTGAATGTGAAGCCGAGGAGGACGGCGATCTGATGTGATCCACGTCATGTTGTCAAGTTTTTATATAGTTTATTTTCTGCTTTTGATAAAAATAAAAACACAAAAACATGTCTTTGTTTTTAGGGGGAGAAAGTTTGCAGAAAAATACAAAAACATGATAAAATTTCCAAATTCAAAAACATTGAAAAACTGAAAAATGAGTTTGTGTAAAGAGGGGAAATGATAGTACATCAGCTAGACAGATGCAGTACGCTAAAGAAATGTAAAGTTTAAATGTGTTAAGCAATCTTGCAGATGATATGCCGATAGGTTTTTACACATTTAGTAGGTTTGTTCGGGATATAAAAATAAAATCATTACTTGCTTTTATGTGGGGAACATCTCTCGGATATATGGGTAACCCCCGAAATCTTGTTTGAAAGGTCCCTCTTTCTGAGATACTAGGTCTTTATACTTAGTGATATCTGGGGTATTATGCCAGGACTTCTGATTTTGCGGAAGCAATGGCCTAGTCCCCGGAGAATACTTTACGCTGCTTGAAATATAAGCCTCCCCTCAGCATAAAAAATGATGAAACATTGAAAAATGCTAATCATGTGCTGTTGTAAAAGAAGATCCCCAAAGGGGACACACCTTAAGTCG
Organism: Helianthus tuberosus; assembly: GCA_030545235.1. Taxonomy (NCBI): domain Eukaryota; kingdom Viridiplantae; phylum Streptophyta; class Magnoliopsida; order Asterales; family Asteraceae; genus Helianthus; species Helianthus tuberosus. The sequence goes on from CM060411.1 coordinate 94,486,025, forward strand.
AAGCCGTCATCTCTCTGATTTTGCGGAAGCAATAGCCTGAGCTCTCACGGCCCTCGCATTTAACCCCTTACAGATATCATCTAGGTATATTCACCTGTAAGACTGAATATTGGGATCTGGATATGGGAGTATACTCTGAGGTGGGACACATGTAAAAGTTAAGCCTTAAAACACTAATTCGTATCCTGAACAGATTGAAGTTTGTGTGAAAATTTAAGTGGATTAGTATATTGGCAATCACTGTGAATTGTTTAATACTGTGTATGTAATCAAAGCTTAACGGTGCTTGTAACTTGTCAGCAGCTGATATGATCCCCTAACACGCTCACCAAAAATATTGTGTATACAGTTTATTGCTTATCAAAAATCCAAAAAGCTTGTATGTTTGTTTAGTATTTTAAAATCCAAAAAGATTTGACTTTCATCTTATTTTCGACAACGGACGTTGGGGATCTGATGATCAAAGTCTTATGTGATAAACAAGTCCGGATCATGAGGGTTGGATAAGCAGATAGATTGTGAAAAAATGATTGGTAATTGATTGAAAGTTCAAAAGTTAATTAATTTGAACTTAAATCTGTTTCAAAAGTCAGCAAACTTCATAATTTGGTCAGCCAAGGTCATTAGCTTGGACTTGGCAGGCTGAACAGTTACCAAGGTCGTTAACTTGGACTTGGTTAACTGGGTGTGTCGGTAAAATCTCAAAAAGTTAAAAATTTGAACATTGATTTCGTTTGAAAAGGTGATTCCGTATGAAAACATGATTCCGCTTGAATGGTGATTTCGCTTGAACATGTCCCTGTACCTATTTCACGCGGAATTAGGCTGTCTATAAATAGGGAAGCTGATTCCGCTTGAACACTTCATTTCTGTTATTTCGCTTCAAACCACTGTTAAAGCGATTTCAAGCGATATCACAAAATCGTTGATTTCTAGTCGTTATTATGCCCTATTGTTGATCGAAATCTGATTTTAGTTTGTTTACTCAACTATAATCATGGGAAAGGTGAGATTTTTGGTCGATTTGACTCAGATCTGTATGATTTCGTTTGTACGGCATTGAACATTAACTGAAACATAGATCTAGGGTTTATTTGTTAACTAATATGAACGATAAACATATGTGTGTGGTCGGAATATGTAGTAGATATGTTTTAGGGTTTTGATTGAACCAAATCTGATGTTTTTGCTTGAATGACGATGAACAGGACTTTCAGACTTAGATCTAGGCTAATTTTGTTGGTAAAAATGAAATTAAAACATACCCACATGTTCGGAATCTTATACAGAACAAACCCAGTTAATCAATTTCGTCATCAGTTCTTGAAAATTCATTGCTTTGATTTTGTCAGTTTCAAACGAAATAAGAGTGGATATTCCGTTTCAAATGGTTATTCCGCTTCAAAATGGTATTCCGTTTAAAATGGATATTTCGTTTCAACATGGTATTTTGTTTGAAAAAGTTAATTTCGCTTGAAAGTCTGATTTAGTGTGAAAGTCCATTTCGTTAGTGGTATTTCGTTTGAAAGTCTATTTCGTGTGTAAAAAGTAATTTCGCTTAAAAGTGACCAGTTTTCAAAACTTGAAAATTTTTTCTGTAAACTGTTTTCGTAAAATGGATAACCAAGAGTTTTACAACTTCTTTGCCGGTGGGGGAATGACGGCAGCACAAACACCAGCCAGTATCGTGCAAAATGTGAACATGGAAAATGAACTCGGTACTATGCAGAAACCGCCGAAGTTGATGAACATTGATGAGTATGCTGGATGGTCGGAAAGGTATAAGACTTGGGTGCAAGCAAACCATTTCGAATGTTGGATGAAAATCGAATCTAAATATGTTCCTCCAAAGAATGGTTCGGGTTTAGAGAAATCTATCGGTAGTTTGACTCCACAAGAACAAGAAGATTTCAAGGCAGAAAAGAAAATGATGAGCATTCTACAACAAGCTATCAAATAGGATATCTTAGTTCTGCTACAACATCAGGGTGATTCACAGTCCATTTGGAATTCGTTGAAAGTAAAGTTTCTTGGAAGCGTGTCTATGATCAAAAGTAAAACTGCTTTGATGAAGAAAGAGTTTGATATCTTTACGGGTATAAAGGGTGAAACAACAAAGCAGTTGATTAAACGATATTGCCATCTGGTTGTTGAGATGAAGAGGTTGGGCATAACCAAGACGGATAAGGAATGGGTCGATAAATTGGCGGATGCATTGCCATATGATGAATGGGGAACTTATCTGTTAGTGTTGAAGAATAATTTGGAGTATGTGGGATTCAACCTTAGCACATTCATTGAAAAGATTGAGTCACACGAGCTTGAGTTGAAAAAGATTAGAAAGATGAAGTCTTCAAGTGTTCAACAAGATGTCTCATTGTATTACAAAGGAAGTACTCCAGCAACAACGAGTCTAAGTCCAAAAGTGCAGACAGCCTTTAGTGCAGATTCAACATCCGGAGTATCACCTGTCACATCAAGCAACAACAGTTCACCATTTGCAAGTTTTGAGCCAAATCCAAAGGTTCAAAACTCAGCTGATCAATCCTACACTCAAAGTTCGTCAGGATCAAACAGTCAAAGTCAAGGTCCAGGAATTCTGTGCAACATAGCGGTGAACATAAAGAATGCTCAAGACTTTACTGAATCATCAGCAAAGCAGCACATTGCACTTCTTGCTTTGGTGCTTGAATCGTATGAAAGTTTGGTTGCAGGTAGAATTGGGAACCCCAATATGACAAAGGAAGATTATGATCAGATCGATACAGAGGAGCTGGAGTTGATCGACATCAAATGGGGAATGGCAAGCTTGGTTAGAAGAGCTCAACGATTTATGGAAATAACTGGTCGGAACAGTCTTGCAGGACCGGATCAAAAACTTGGGTTTGATAAATCAAAAGTCACATGTTTCAAATGTAAAGAGAAGGGACACTTCAAACGGGAATGTCCAAACAGGGAGGTCAACAACCATCAAAATCCTTTCACAAACGATTATTACAAACAAGCGATCTATCATAAGACAAGTCAACAACCCTTCACCCAAAGACCTCAGATCGAAAACAAGCCGGAGAAGGCTCTCTTAGTTAATCAAGATGATGAGAAGGTTGCTGAAGGTTTTAGTTAGGATAAGTACATCCCTGGTAGTGAGGGTAGGGCAATGATGGCAGAGATTGTGGAAGTACCGGAATGCGTTGTTGAAACAGAAGAAGTCAGTGAAGTCATGTCTGAGGAAAGTTTGGCAGAGCTGGAAGAAGTAGCTGCAGAAGTTTACTACTATCAATCTGAACAGGAGATTATTGTTAGCTCTTTCAAATCAATAATTCCTCCTAATATGTTTGAATCTTTTGCAGGTTTCTTCAGTGAGCCAACTACTGGTCTTTGTCCAAGATATGATGATGAACCAGTTCCAGTTGAAGAGATAATTGACGTTTCAAAAGAAATGAATGAAGAGACTCTTAAAGAGATTGCTGATAAAGCGTTGATGGGCAAGCTAAAAGTGGTAGAAACAGAATCTGTCGAAACCGAGTCAGTTGAAAGTGTGTCTGTCGAAACGGACAAAAAGGAGTCAGAAGAGAAATCGGAAAATGAGGAGATCAAATCAGGAGACGAGTCTGAATCAGAGTCTGATGGTTTTGGTAAAACAGATATTAAAATTGATCAAGAAGAAAAGGTTACAGAAAAGGTTGATTCGATTCTTGAAATTCCATGCAAAAACTGTTCAAAATCATGCATGGATTGTCTTGAAAAAGACAAGTAATTTCAAGAATTGAAGAAATTTACTGATGAAGTAAAATTTGATCTAAGTAAGATAAAAGAAGCATATGACACTTTGGCAAGATCAATCAAAATGATTAAAAAGGAAAGTTTTGAAAATGATAAAGCCACGAAATTGCTAAAATCTACTGTCATGGATAAACAGATGGAAATTAACATCCATTTGGACACAATTGCTTCTTTGAAGAAAGAACTTGAGTTAATGAGAATTAAAACTGAGAGAATTGATAAGAAACTGATGAGTTATGATGCTTCATCATATGTGATTGATCAAATTCTTCCAAAACAATCTGATGTGAAACCTGTCTTCAAAAGTGTTCCACCCCCAATGTGGAATCCTTACACTCAAAAGTATCCAGATGGGGTGGAATCTGCGTTGAATCTCAAGTTGAGAACCATTGAGAATAAGTTGCTTGAAAGTTGTACGAGAATTCTATGGTTTGTATGTGTTTGAGCTAATTTCGCTTGAAATGGCACTTGACACTTTCAAGCAAAATCAACATTAGCTATTTCGCTTGAAATGACATTTGCCACTTTCAAGCGAAATCACCATCACTATAAATACCCTTGGAGCGAAATCATTTGTAACTTTTGTAATTCCGATACCGAAGTGCTGCCGACGTATCTACTGATCTGTAAACGTGTTATTTCAATAATACAAGACATTTAGAAGTGAATCTAGCTGTTTTCCAAGTCAATTCATTTGTTTCCGCCTTTTGAATTAATTAGAACTCTTCTGATCGACTCGTTTGAGTCACAGAATGATCCTACAAGTGGTACAGAGCTCAGGAGGAAGAGTTCTTGCCAAAATAGCCATAACTTCTGATTTCTACACCTTCTTTTACAAAATTCACAAAATTTTACAGACAAAATGGTCTGAATTTCACACATTATAAGCGAAACAGTGTTTTAACGAATCCTTGAAAGAATTGGACCTTAATTCGATCTAAAATTGGTAAAATTTGTAATTTCCCTTGAAACACAGATCGGTCTTGATGATGTCAGCAGCATTTCACACGAAATTAACAATTAATTCCGCGTAAAATTGTTATTCCGTTTGAAAGGTATCCTTGATTTCATACGAAATTAACTAATTTCGCTCGAAATAGTTAATTCCGCTACTGGGTGTAATTCCGTTTGAGAAGTTCCACACGAAATTAGATATTTTCGCTCCAAATTGGTATTCCGTTTGAAAGTGTGCTATTTCACACGAAATCTGTTATTTCGCACCAAAGTGGTGATCCCGTGTGAAAGTTAATTCCGTTTGAAGTGGGTATTTCGCACCAAAGAGTATTCCGTTTCAAAAGTGATTTCGTTTGAGAGTTGATTCCGTTTGAACTTGTATTTCGTGTGAAACTTGTGTTTGTGAAACATTTTGCCGAAACATGGAAGAAGAATTTTACAATGCATTTGCTACACCGGTTGCTCCAGTCACGGCTGCTGAAACTTTGTATAGTGAGAATGAGACGGGAACGTATCAAAAACCGCCGAAACTTATGTACATTGAAGATTTTAGAGGATGGCAGAATCGATTTGAGAACTGGGTGCAAGCTTATAAGTTTGATGCATGGTGTTCATTAGAAAAAGACTACGAGAAACCGAAAAATGAACGTGGAATTGAAAAAGCTTTCTGTGACTATTCAGATGTTGAAAAATTGAAGTATACTAGTGAAAAAATGATGATCAGTATTCTTCAACAAGCAGTTAAAGAAGATACTTTTGTTTTACTTCAACATGAGGGTACTACAAGATCAATTTGGACTGCATTGATTCAAAAGTTCAAAGGAAGTGCTGATATGATAAAGAACAAAAAGGCATTATTAAAAAAATCATTTGATATGTTTGTAGCTTTCGAAGGAGAATCAACCAAAACAACAATTGATAGATATTGTCATCTTGTTTTAGAAATGGGAAGATTGGAAATAAAGAAAGACGACGAAGAATGGGTTGATAAACTAGCCGATGCATTACCACAGCAGAAATGGGGAACTTATTTGTTGATCTTAAAGCACATGAGAAAATCTGAAAATATGAATCTGGCACAGTTCATTCAGAAGATTGAAGAGCATGAGTTAGACATTCAGAAAACTGCTATCAGGTCTAATCCAAATACTCAACAAGATGTCAGTTTATACTATAGAGGAAACAAGTTTGAAGTTACTCCAAGTCCAAAGATACAAATTGGTTTCAGTGCTGATAGTTCTTCTGGAACATAGGGAAGTACTGTGACTCAAAGTAGTGGATCTTCATCTTCATATTCAAGCTTTGATCCAAATTTTACAACACCAAATCTTCAACAACAGAATTCTAATAATCTGTAGTGCAATGTTACCTTGAACATTCAAAATGGTCAAAATCTTTCTCCGGAAATAGCTAAGCAACACATGGCATCACTTGGTGCTATGTTGGAATCATATGAAAGTTTGATTGCTGGAAGAATTGGAAATCCGATGCTTACCAAAGAAGATTATGATCAAATTGATACGGAGGAACTTGAGTTGATGGACATCAAATGGTGTCTAGCCAGTGCAGTTAGAAGAGCAGAAAAAATTTACACAAGTCACCGGAAGAGATGATTTTATAGAAATGAGTGCATCTCCAATAGGATTTGACAAATCAAAGGTCACTTGTTTTCGTTGCAAAGAAAAAGGTCATTTTAAGCGTGAGTGCAAAAACAAAGAAGCAAATGAAAGACAAGATCAGTCTGGAAAAAACAATTATTATCAAAAATCAATTTTTCATCAGATTGCTCAGCAACCACAAACGGCACATGCACGTGTTATTGAAGATAGAAAGAAAGCTTGTCTTGTTAATCAAGATGATGAAACGGTTGCAGAGGGATTTAGCTGGGATAAATACATTCCACCGGGTTCAGGATTTGTTGCTCAGATTTTGGAAGCAGAATCAGTCAAATCTCAGTCAAAAAGAATACCGATTTTTCCAGAATTAGGAAATGATGCAGACACAGATGATGAAGAAGAGTATATTAATAAAGCTAGAAAAGGTCTGGATACTGATAGTTTTTATTTGTTCTTTGCAGATAAGATTGAGATGCTAAATGAGAAAAATGCTGCTAGATTGAAGAGAGAGTTGGAAGCAAAAAGAATTGTTGAAGAAAAAGAAAAACTAGAAGCTGAAAAAGCTGAAGTTGCAGAAATTTCAACAAAGAAAGTTGAAAATGAAGAGTGTGAGATAAAAATAGAAGTTGATGAAGAAAAGATAATTGAAAAGATTGTTGAAGTAGAAAAGATAATTGAGAAAATTGTCGAAGTAGAGAAAATCGTCGAAGTTGAAAAAATTGTTGAAGTCGAAAAAATAATCGAAGTTGAGAAACTTGTTGAAGTTGAGAAGGTTGTCGAGGTTGAAAAAATAGTTGAGATCATTAAACCTTGTTTGAAATGTTTGGAATCTTGCAAAGATTGTGAGGAGAAAGACAAAAAGATTAGTGAACTAGAAGAATTGAAAGAGAATTTGTTGTCTGATGTGAAGTATGTGAAAGAATCATATGATGTGCTGAACAGGACAGCAAATGGTCTGAAAAAGACAAATTCAGAAATTGAGGTTGCTATGACAAAAATGAGTTCTACATTAATTTCAAAGCAGAAGGTCATCAATGAGTACATTGAAGACTGTGCAAAATTGAAGCAGGATTTGGAACTTGAAAAGATAGAAAGTGAAAGAATCAAAAGATTTTTGTTGAGTTATACAACTTGTGATTATTTGATTGATCGAGTTTATCCTACTGTTACAGGTCTTGAAGCTTTTCAAGAACTAAAGAAAGAAGAAACGGATGCTGGTAAGAAACAAAGTGCTAAGTATAATAAGTGTCCGCCCCCGATCTTTGAAAGTTATTCTCCCAGAAAGCCAAATGAGGAACAATTAAAAAATGTGCTCAACATAAAGTTAAATTCTGAAATCATTGATGAGTTACCAGACAATATTGATGTCACATTCACAGCGTCTGATACTGATCATGAGTCTGGGTTGTTAAAGAAAGTGGTCGATCAGGTGTTGGATATGGATGAAGAGTCAAAGTCGGAGTCTAAATCTGAAAGTTCGAGTTCGTCAGAAAAGAGTCCGAGTTCACCGGTTAAATGGGTTTACAATAAAGAATTCTTGTTATCAAAATCTAATTTGAATGATGGACCAATCAAAGTAGCTTATACTTTGAGTGATTCAGACAAATTATATTCTGATGAGGAATTTCCAATAAGAAGTGTCAAATCTGAAATGATCAAACAGGTTTTCAAATTAACAGAAATTAATATTTCTGAAATAAAAGATTTAAATCTTCATGAAAAACCTAAAAATTACACTTCAAGAGTTCAGCAGAGATTGAACAAGAAAAAGGGTTACAGTTCTGGTTCAAGTTATCAAAAGAAACCAAACCATAACGGTAATTTCAAAAAGCAGGGTTTAGGTTTCATTCCCCCGAAAAATTATAAAAATGAGAAAACTTATAAAACAAAAACTAAATTTGTTTCAGGTGATAGTTCAGTGGAAGAAGAGAAGAAATCTTTCTGGAAACAGTCAAATAAAGATTTTCTTGCTGAGAAGAAAAAGAATATGATGATGAGAAATGAGCAAAGAGTTGAGAGAAGAACGTGTTTTAAATGTCAAAAGATTGGACACATTGCTTGGAATTGCCAACAGTCCAACAACACAAAACAGGGAGTTTCTTTTAACTCAAAATTGAAAGAAAAATGTGTTGATGAAAAGAAACAATCAACTAAGAAATCTAAAATGGTTGAAAATTCGATTTTTGAAACTAGTGATGTTTCAAAACGCTTTTACAAAAGAAAAGTTGATTTGAACAAACAAAGATGGGTTGTAAAATCTGAGAGTAGTTCTGACAATGAATCTGATTCCATAAAATCAGAGGAGTCATTTGTTGAGAAAAAGAATGAAAATTACGTTCCAGAGTTGAATGATGAAAACTTTCCGCCACTGTCAAAAGAAAATCTGAAATCAAAAAGTAGGTTTGAGATTTTAGATCAATTCTTCTCTGGTAAAAGAGAATTTGATGCTGAAAAGGCTTTCAATGGGAAAGTCAAACATATTTTTGGAAAGATGGTAGATGGAAAAGTGAAAAGTGCTAAAGAATTTTATAGATCAAAAGGAGGATAGGATAGAGATAAATCAAAATCACCCAAGGTTGGTCAGGCTTGGGTGACTGCATTTTCAAACTAAAATTCTGACTTGCCGGAGCTTCCAGGTTGGTAAGAGTGGACCAGGAATCGGCATTATTCTTGAGAAAAGATTGATTGGTAAACTTACAAGTGGTAGTCTATCTTGAAATTGTTATATTTTGTATTTTCAAGTGGTTTGGTTGATAAGTGAACCTACATGTGGTTGAAGAAGGTTTTCACTTACAAGTAGTTGATCAAGGTCATTAAATTGAACTTGATTTAACTCTCATTCAAAATATTTGGAAAACAATGTGATGAATTGAACCCCATTCCAACAAGTGGTAAAATCAACAAAACTTATTTTCCGGAAAAACCATTTGATTAAAACAAACTTAAGTGTTTTGAAATCATAATGGGAAAATAGTTTGTTGTGAGGGGGAGTTCTGATTGTTTATGTCAGGTGGATGGCGAATTGAAACAATTTGATAACAGTTGACACTTTATTTGTACAGTTTGTTTTCAAAATTTCTTTAAATGATTTTGAATTTTAGGGGGAGTAAGAATTTCAGAAAATCCAAAAATATTAGAAAACTTGAAAAAGGCAAAAACATGATAAAAATAAAAATGAGTTTTTGTTGTGAAAAAGAGGAAATGATAGTACATCAGTGGACTATCACAGCACGCTAAAGAATTGGAAAGAAAAATGTGATAAACAGTCTTACTGATGATGTGCCAGTAGGTTTTTGCACATTTAGTAGATTGTGTCGAGATATAAACCTAAATATCAAACTTGATTATATCGTGGGGAACATCTTTCGAATATATGGGTAACCCCCGAAATCTTGTTTGAAAGGTCCCTCTTTCTGAGATACTAGGTCTTTATGCTTAGTGATATCTAGGGTATTATCCCGGGACTTCTGATTTTGTGGAAGCAATGGCCTAGTCCCTGTATAATACTTTACGCTTGCTTGAAACATAGCACCACCCTCAGTACAAAAAAATGATGAAACATTGAAAAATGCTAATCATGTGCTGTTGAAGAAAAGATTCTCTAAAGGGAACACACCAAAAGTCGAAGCCGTCATCTCTCTGATTTTGCGGAAGCAATAGCCTGAGCTATCACGGCCCTCACAATTAACCCCTTACAGATATCATCTAGGTATACTCACCTGTAAGACTGAATATTGGGATCTGGATACGGGAGTATATTCTGAGGTGGGACACGCGAATAAGTTTAAGTCTCTAAGACACTTATCTTGAATCTCGAAACAGTTGAACTTTGTGTGAGAATTTAAGTGGATCAGTATACTGACAATCTAAGTGAATCGTTTAGAACTTAAAATGTTTAAAGCTTAACGGTGCTAGTGATTTGTCTCAGAAACTGATATGATCCTCTTACACAAACTCACAAAAAATAGTGTTTGTAAATATTTCTTTACTGCATTTCAATATTGTTCTTTCTAAGAATTTAGCCTTTATTTGAAAATTCAAAATGATTTTCGACATCTGATGTTGAAGAGCTGAATTTCAAAATTCCAAGTTGGAACATGACGAACAGGTTTGGGAGTGTGTGATTAAAAATGATATACATTCAAGTGCTAATCAGAAATTAAAATTGTTATATAAATAATTGATGTTTTGAAATGAATTCATCAAGTGTTTAGCAGAATTTAAATTTGTCAAATTTTATATTTGTGAAATTTATTGTTAGGTAGATATGTGTGCAGGTTAGCTAGGTTCTGATACCTGAGCAGGATGTGAGCCAGGTCATAATCTTGAATCCTGTGAAAGCCAGACTACGATCCCAGCACAATTCAAGGGGGAGTCTGCTAGTAGATTAACATCCGAGGAGGAGAAGAGTTGCTGATGCTGACAAGCTTGTAGAATCAAGAGATCTGATCGAGAGAAGATAGAGTCAGTTTGAGATTCTTGGCAAGAGAGAAGAGTTGAGGATATTTACTCTATCTGATACTTTGGAGAAAGCCCGAAGACTGATCAAGGCTGAAGATTGTGAAGACTCGACACTGAAGACTCGTCAACATCCGAGGGGGAGTCTTTGTTGGTGCATTACGTCTGTTGACTTCGTCTTGTATCGAGTCTTGTACTAGAATTGTTAGATCAGGGCACGTTGTACGAGAATTCTAGGGTTTGTATGTGTTTGAGCTAATTTCGCTTGAAATGGAACTTGACACTTTCAAGCGAAATCAACATTAGCTATTTCGCTTGAAATGACATTTGCCACTTTCAAGCGAAATCACCATCACTATAAATACCCTTGGAGAGAAATCATTTGTAACTTTTGTAATTCCGGTACCGAAGTGCTGCCGACGTGTCTACTGATCTGTAAACGTGTTATTTCAATAATACAAGACATTTAGAAGTGAATCTAGCTGTTTTCCAAGTCAATTCATTTGTTTCCGCCTCTTGAATTGATTAGAACTCTTCTGATCGACTCGTTTGGGTAACAGAACGATCCTACAGGATTCGACACTAATAATAGTCTACTCGGGTTGAGTACTCCCTATGTCTTCCCATACATTAATGTCCTTGCAAAACATTAATTGATCTGTTCATAGACGCTTTTCAAACCTGGGTAACAGAACGATCCTACAGGATTCGACACTAATAATAGTCTACTCGGGTTGAGTACTCCCTATGTCTTCCCATACATTAATGTCCTTGCAAAACATTAATTGATCTGTTCATAGACGCTTTTCAAACCTGATTTCAAAGGAGTCTCTCAAATGTTTACAAGTTTAGCAGTACTCATACAAAACGCATGAACTCGCTCAACTTTTGTTGATGTTTTCAAAATTATATGTATTACAGGAAATAAGTTGGATCTTGGGCGCTGGTGTTGTTTCGGGATCTAAATTTCAAGTTTAGATGTCATCCACTTTTGTTGGTTTGTAACTTAATCAGAGGTTGTGTTGTTTGAAACTTAAATGACCGGTGTTTGTAATGTTTTGACTTTATGAATGAATGAACATCATTTTGATCATTTAGTTGTTTATTATAATCGAATGCAATGAGAACCGATCAAGTCACACGCATACGCTTCCACAAAAGTCAGGGTGTGACAATGTTGTTGCTTTATCACCCGTTTGACCCGTTGCCATCCAAACGTTATGCCACCTATCTTGACAAGAAATCAAACTTGAAAATCATTAGAACACGTAACATGGGCATTTATCTCATAATACCTAGTTACTTATCCAACCCATTATCAAACATGTGTTCTAAATCATTCTTTTACCCCAAACTTGTTAATTGGTTTATCAACATCCATTTGACCCGTTATCACACATTTGTGTTTAGTCATAACATACGGGTCATTTTCACCATAATTCCATCGACTAACTAATGTGTATAAGTTTGGGTTATAATCCAACCCAATTAACTCATTCACTCAAGTGACCTGTTTGGATGATCAAGTGAAAATAACATTTACATATGTACTTTATGTTAATCTCATTCACCATTAGATTCACCAAAGCTTTATGTTTACAAACACCAAGTTATCGTTAGCAAATCATTAGAAATCAAGTAAACATGGCAAAACTTTCAAAATCTCACTTTTATTTTGGTTTAGGTATTTAATCAAACACTTTGCGGGCATAAACTATATTCCACCATTTTTACGCTTATATGAACTCTCATACACCCAATTCATCATTAAAGATGTTTACTTTCTTTGTAATTCTCAAATAGTATCATCTTTTATGTTTTTAAACAAAATCATCGTTGTTTTAGGATCGTTAGTTTCTACTCAGATTTTGGTCAGCAACTTCACACATGGTTTCCATATATCTCTACCCTAATCACCAAATCTTGAATTTGAACCCAAATCATAACATGCAACATGAATCCATAACTCAAAAGTTACAACCAATCAGTTTAGCATAAAGACTACGGTTGTTCAACATCAAAATCACACACAATTACCCCTAATTTCGAGGTTTGAACAAAACGCATGAAGAACACTAATTTGAATTTCATCAAACAACATATGAAATCGCTTACTGGAGCCTTAGAATCAAGCAAAGAAGACATAATCGAGACTTCAACCCTCCAATTTCGTGATCCTCATGTGAAATCAGTCTCCTTCTCCTTCTTCCTTGTCCTGCGTCGCACAGGGGTGACCTCCTGGTCACGCCCTTTATCTTTTTCCCTTTCTTTTTTTTGTTTTTATTTATCTAAGGTTCTAGCATATTCACTTTTGGCCCTTATGTTTTGGTTAGTTATCTAGTTTAGTCAAAGCACTATTTTCACTAATAGATAACTAATATTTTAACTAGGTTCAATATACCTAGTTATAATACTTCATGTTAATATCATAATGAAACATGATAACCGAAATTTAGTATTTTAGGGGTGTTATAAAATACTATTTTCATCAATACAAAAATTACTTGAAAGATTATACATATTTTATTACCACGAAAAATCCGGATGTTACATTACTATATAGGGACGACTTTGAAAATTATATATATCAAGGGTGTATTTTGTAAAAAAATAAAAATATGTACTCTCTCTCTCTCTCTCACACACACCTGTGTCACACACTAACTCTTTCTTCACCCCTAACTCAACCTGCTCCTACGCATAAATCAACAATTTCAGCAACACAATCCAGCATTAAACGACACAATCGATCACAAAGCTAAGAAGCCAACACAACCCAAAAGTCCCATATTCAGATTCAGACGAGGATTCTGACTACTATATGGACCACGGTTGCAGACGAGGGTTCCAGCTACTGTAACCTGTGTTGGATTCAATTGGTTATCAAAGGCACAATTAATCTGTGGGAACTCCACGACACTTTATATGAAACTAGCCTATTTTGACTCATATACTACCTATTATTTAAAATAAATTAAATAGATTCAAAACTAATCCTAATCTGCCACTGCTGCATCTTTTTATTGGTTTGCATTATCCAATTTCTTTTTACTTTTGATGGATTTATTCCAATTAGACATAAAATCGAACTAATGGCGAGCGTGTGGACTACTGTGGGTTTTTTTTATAGTGAGGTGACTTGTGTGGGTTTTTATGGTGGGTTTCTTAAACCGTTGGATTCATGGTGGCTGATGGGGTGAAAGAAGAACTGAAGTGGGTGTTAATGAATGTGAAATGGTGGTGTGATTAATGGATCGGGATAGTGGTGGTTGGTGGGGGTGGTGGTGGTGGTGGCTGACGGTGGTGGTTGGTGGTGACAGGTGGGGGCAAAGGTGGTTGATGGTGGTAGTGGAGAAATGATAAGACGGAGAGAGATAGAGGTGGAGAGAAAGAGGGGTGTATATTGTATATATGTAATTAAAATTTTAGTATAATTTTGTTTTATTTATTAAAATATTTTTAGTAAATGAGTAAAAAGACTAAAATACCCTTATGCTACTTGATTTAATAGAAAATATTAATTGAGTTAGAGCTAAAGGGCATAACGTGTAGCATTAGAAAACATTAAGTATAAAACTCATCAATTTTGAACACGGAGGACACTGCCTGAAATTTTATATATACATAAAGGACAAAATTTGAAATTCACACTATGATTAAAGTGGATTTTTGTGAATATGATGATAATTTAAGTTGAAAAATATGAAAAGTGGATGTTTGGAAGTATATGTGTGTGTCATGTATGTGTATACATATGTGTTAGAATGTGGGTTTTTGTTTAGAAGTTCATAAATGCACAAGATACATGCATGTAATGATTTGAATATGAATGAATACATGATTGAAATGTAAGAAATGTCTTGGATTATTTGAAGCATCAATAAATATGTGCCAGATGCGTGTATTTCATATGTGATGATGAAGACTTATGTGACATGCATTAAGAACTAGTACATAAGAGTTTGATCATGATTTGATGAGTTTTGTGAAAGATGTTTTAGGTCAGGTTATAAATATGAAATTATGATGAAATATGATGTAATATGATGGTACAAAAGTATGTCATACTGGTCATGCATGTTATACATAAAACTAAAAAAAGTAGTAAAACAGGTGAAAAATGCATGATTTATGTGGTTTACATGAAATCTGCACGAAAATGATTATGATCATCATTTTATATGGTAAATAACATGATTTGTGTTAAAATATGAAGTCTTGGTGACTTAGGATGGTTATAGTAAAGTTCGGTACAAGACTATGCATTACAACAGTAAAAATCGGCTTTTTAAATCGATTTTGTAAAATTGATTTTGAACATATTATAAAATGATATTTTTATGAAAAATATGGATATTTAAATGTATGTTAACTATCCATGGTGTTTGGCTTGTCGTACGTGTTTTTCGACGCCTAAAAACGTTAAAAATATGCATATATTAATGTACACGAAATGGATTGTTTAAGTGTGATATTGCATGATGGAATGTGATAAGGTGATGTTTTCATTACAAGACTCGTTTTAAGTGAACTTATTTGTCAAGCATGAAATCATACATAGGTTAACTTGTAAAGTTATTCCATGTATAAATGCTTTAAAATGCTAATGATATAAGTTAGCAACTTACGTGCACTTTTATGTTGGTGATGTGCTATGTGTTAAGTGTTTGTGTTAATATGTTACAAAGCGTAAATTTTAGATATATTGTACACAAATGGATGTGATAATAGAGATAATATATTGATGGCTACCAATAAAATCGTTCGGGTTAGCATAATCTTAAAGATATATATATAGGTACGGGATCAGGAGAAAACGCCCAAAAGTGTGAGAACGGTGAGAACGCATCCTGGCCCAACACGTGGCGAGGGATACGATCAAGGCATTAGGGGTTTTTTTTTGTCTTTTCAATCTTCTTTTATTTTCCCAATTTATGTTGCGTCTAAGATTTTTTGGCGTTAATTGTATTCATTAAATATTTGGCATTGAATTAATTGTTTTTGTGTCACATAGATATTTTTTTTAGCGTTATAGCGTTTTCTGGTCAATGTTTTTGGCGTTTTGTGGCATTGTATAATAATTCACTACGAGCCATTAATATTTTCATAATATTACAATAAGACCAAATGTTTTTTATGGCGTTTAGTCAATTTTTTTGGCGTTTAATACATTGACATGGTGCTTTGCCAGAACTCGTTCTCACAGTTTTCATACTACTAGCGTTTTGGTGTTTGTAGTTTTTGGCGTTTTATATAATAATGTATTTTATTTGTAGAGAATTAGATAACAAAACAACAGATAATTTGATAACAAAACAATATAAAGTGAAAAAGGAAAAAAATTAAAAATGGTAATCTAATTTCTCATCCGAATCTTCACTGTCATCAGCCTCTTCTACTTGAATTTGTTTTGGCATTTTGAACCTTTGAATATCTTAGCTAGATACCAACTTTCCTACATAAACGTCGTCTTTCTTAGACGAAGCTTGTTAGTGGCATCCTGTGTTTTGGTGTGATATTCTCGTTTGGTGGCATGTCATTAAAGATCAACTCTTACTTGAATGCTATTTATAATAATGGAGTCCAAAATAGCATTTTACACTTGTGTTGATCCCTTCATGCCATGCATATAATCATCAAGAAGAAAGCTCACATGATGACATATCACTGTCATCAGTCTCTTTTTCTTGAATATTTGTCAATCTCATTCAGCAGAAGATTATAGAGATAACCCCCTCAGAGAAGAATTCATTCAGTGAAAGCTTTGCCATCTATGGTTATTTTAACTAACCTTTTTTGGTGTTTTAAAGTTAGTGGTTTCTAGAGAACATGGCGTTTGTTTTTCTGGGTGTGATCAATTCATTGTGTGTAGACCCCTCTCTTATAGGAGTTTTTTGGCGCTTAGTTTAGTCGAGATTTTTTATTATAATAAATGATAGTAATAAAGTAATCGTCTTTTCAGTTACTGTTTGTATTTACTGTTTTGTTCAGCTTTTCATCAGTTTCTAGGGTGATAGACGTCCCATCTTCCAAGTTTGGCTTTTTTTTAAATGGCGTTATGTAGACCAAGATGACAAAATACAATAAGGGAGAAAATATTAAGCAGGAAAAATATTTTTTGTTATTTCTGGTGTTTTGTAAGAAATAACTTTTTGTAGTACTTTTTTGTCGTTTTGCAAATAAATAGAGAAATATATCATTTAACTATCTTAAAAAAAAGAAGATTATACAGAGGAAAACTAACAAAACAAAATTAAAACTCTTCGTCAGAAGGTACTTTATCCGAGAAGTATCCATCACTTGCGTCATTTTCTTCCTCGGAGTCTTCATCTAGACCTTCATCCATGTCATCACCTTCACCTTCATCGGCTTCTTGTTCCTGAAGATTCTGAAGCCTCCATTTGAACGTGTCTTGCATTAACGCCGTTTTTTAGTCCATTTCTGTGTTCAAACAAGTGGCGTTATGCAATTCTTCCATGAACCCAAGCCCTTGCTTTGTCATGATGTTTTCAAGCCAGTAGTCTTTCTGCTCTCTGATTTCGTATATAACGGTCACCATGTCTGTTTCATCATCAAAATGCCATGATGTCATGACAGGGTCCGGCTTTACATCTGCTTTGATTGGTCCAAATGTGACACCTGTGTCACTTCAACCATCATACAAATACCAAACCAATGAAATATTGTGTTTCATACTTGGGATTTGTATAAATATGTGTATCGTTTGCACATATCAATTCTTGTTCGATTTCGAGCTTTAAATCGCTTTCTGGAAGGTTATACGCAATCTAATGCGTAAATACAACCAGTTTAATGCAACAAACACTCCGGAATAGTGAAATAGGCTTAACATACCTTAAATATCCTTCACATAACTTAGAAATAAGTTTTGGATGGTTTGGTGTGTTGAAAACAAGTCTATTCGATCGCAGGGACTAATTGTGTCAAACTGCGAAATTATACCGATTCGTTTGGTATCGAAGAGTCTGAAACTTGATCATAAGCTAAACATACCATAAAAAACCTAAACATAGCTTAGAAATAAGCTTTGAGTGGTTCGGTGTGCAAAAATATGCTTATTTGATCTTACAGGGACTAAAAGTGTCAAAAACGACGTATGTTTGCATTTTCGCGCATATCTTACGTTCTGACCACATCTGGACACCCAAAATTTTTGTATACACTAAAATATATTTATTTTAGTGATCGGCATGCAAAAATACCATTCGTCGCTTAATTTGGATCGTTTTCGCGTCCGTTTGAGTTTCGTCGTAATTTACCGAACAACGCGACCGTACGACCAAACGAGCCGACATCAGAGATGTTTTTGAGAATATTTTAAGTTCCCTATACTTTAACTTCATTTTAGAGCCTTGAAATAAGGTTAACGGGGCTTAAACGTGTCAAAAATGCATCAAAACACAAGTTTTACAAGTTCAGGGGGTAAACTGCAATTTCTGGAAAGTAGGCCAGGCGGCCCGCGTAAGCCTAGCCATATCCTTACGCGGCCCGTGTCAGACTTGCAGATCAGAAACTTCAGAAACTTCACAGCAGCTTCCCAGCTCGTTCTTGAGGCCCTTGTACGCAATTTTCATGTTTTGGGGATCAAGTTAACACCTCCCCAAGGCATCTAATCAGCTCCTAACAATTGTATGGCTAAGATCATTCCCTCCTTACCAAGAAATGATCTTAATGGTTTTGCAAAAACTATATAAAGCCATCACCTTTCATTCATTCACCTGCTCAATTCTCTCATCTCTTCTCTACATCTGATTGGGAGCTTTCTAATCTGAATTGGGAGCTCTCTCAAGTGATTGGAAGCTTATTCTTTGTAGAAAAGATAGCTAGGACTTTTTGTAAGTCTTCTTTCATGCTTATCTTTATGTTTAAGCAGAAAGTCAAACAGTTTGGCCAACAGTTTGACTTTCGGTTTTGACCATCAATTGGTCAAGTCAAAGTTCAATTGAACTTTGTAACGTGATTGTAATCACAATGGTTATAATCCTTAGTGATTATGCCTACTGATTATCATGTTAACTAGGCATAGTGAGGAGTCAAAGTTTCGGTCAAAATGCGTTTTAGCACGCATTTTGCAACGGAACTATTTTTGGGTATCAAAACCCATTGTTTTGATACCAAATCAGTTTTCTAAGTAGGTTAAACATGTTTTGACATGATTAACTCGTCACTATTAGTTTAGTGCTTGTTTAGGGTCGTAAGTTAAGCGGTCTAAACAACCGCTTAGACTTTCGAACCCGACCCGTTTGGTCGATCATTAGGATCCGACTAAGCTTGATTAGTGATCATAGTTGCATAGGGAATAACCACTGAGGTTATACCTTATGATCACATAGGATTGGTTAGCTATTCGTTAATTGGTTTACATGGCCATAGGAAATGACCAAAATGCCCTTTTGTAGCATAAATCCGTAATGTGCATATGTGAACATATTTTTTACATCTAATCTGAATTAGTAACATGTTAAGGTATAACTGGGCATGTAAGACTTGACATAGCTCATAGATAACCATCCGAACATAGTTTTGTGCAACCGACGCGTTATAGTAGCTTACGCTACCATAATGGGTCGAAACGGGTCAAGAGCACTTAGGTAGACTTCCAAATCAGAATGTTAGCTCTATTAAATCATACCATATGAGTTCCATTACTCATTTGATTTATAGAACATCATTCTATCCTATCTCCCGGTTTAGGAGCCATTTAATAACATAGTTACCTATGTTAGGTGCCGTTTGATTCCGTACTCCCTCTAGCTTTGCTTGGTTGTTGTTCAAGACTTCTAAGCACCCTCAAGTGAGTATATAGTCCCCTCTTTTACTGTTTTCAATGTTTTGGGGTGAAGCATGTGTACCTATCTGTTATGTTCACGATTTCAAAGTATAATTGATTATACATATTAGTACTTATCTTTTGACAAACCAAACGATTATTTATGATCTAAACACTGATTTTTCAAAGATTATAAAATTAATTGTTGGATAGTACATATTTTGTTCACCAGACCGGTTAGTAGTATGATATAGCGCTATAGGATTTGACACCCCATTCCTGTTGTCATGGAATGTCTGAAACCAATTTGTTTCTCCATCCAAATAGGGATTGCCTTTGTGGTATCCCTATAGTCTCAAAGGTGTATTTTGATGCACTAGGTCTGATTGAATTCTTAAATCACATTAATGTATATTTTGTTATACTCCCAAAAGTATACTTTGATATACTCTCATGTGTGATATTGTACAAAACAACATATATTTTGTTAACTACCAAACATATTTTAAATATGTTATTTACTCAACCAAAACATAGTTTAATATGTTATTTATAAATCCAAAGTATACTTTTGATATACTACCAAAACGATTATTTTGACTACTAAAGTATATTTAATATACTATCTGTTTAACGATTTTGGAACCGAAATATATTTTGATATATTACCTAATCGACTTTCTTAAAACCAAAGCATATTTTTATATATACTACAAACATTTTATCCAAAACATTATTTTATAAACTCATTTTACTTGATTATTTATTTATGCATCATTCTTTTGTTTCATCAAATTTCTCATAAATTTTCACATGATTTTTATAAAGAAAATATTTTTAGGTTCATGACTACTTTTTGTTAAAACATTCTTTTAAACTTATAAGTCATGAATCATGCATAAACAAAACCTATGTATCTCACAGGCATTTTTATGCTGACGTACCTATTTTTACACATGTTTCAGGTGCTGCTATGTGATGATTGCTGATAAATGCTATACATAGGATGGACTCGTGCCTTAGTGACTTTAAAACTTGAAAGATAATATTTGTAATTATCTTATTTGTACTAAAACAATGAGTTCAATAATTCAATAAAACGAAATTATTTAATCCATGGTTGTGAAACAATGATTCTGTTACAACACTCCCCGACGTTTCCACCACGTTTTGTGGTTTTACGTGGTCGGGGTGTGACAGAAAAGTTGGTATCAGAGCCAATGGTTATTGGGAATTAGGTTATTAGTAATGCTTTGACCTAGACTATAACCTTCTTAGGACCCCTAACACAAGTTATCTTGTGTTTAGTTTTAAAACAATACCGTCGCCTATCCTTAGGTGACAACCACAATAAGAACACGAAATCTGAATCTGCTTTGAAAACCAATCATCTGTTCTAGGATGATTGATTACTAGGTTTTGAACCCTCTGTTATAAGGTTTTGAACCCTCTTAGTTTTCAAAATCTCGTCAAAGTTTGGGTCTAAATAATGTGAACACATGCAAACTGGAAGGGTGAATGCCTGTACCCTGAGTTTTCTGTCTAAGGCTAGAGTGTTCGTACAAATCCACAGTATCGGACCAGTCACTCTTACCTGGGAACTCTTGGGGTGAGTATTCACTTATAGGCGAGCATGTCTTCGGTGATACATTATATTGATCCAATTACTTTGATTAGTCACTGCGTGTCGTTTGTTTGTTCAAGGAAACGAACGAATGATCGCCTTCCTTATGTTTTGTCGATGTTTTCAATACCTCTTTTTGTTTTCCAATCATCGACCTCACTCGTTTCTCATTTTCCCTTGTTTCTTTTAGACAATGCCTCCTCGACGTGATGCTCAATCTTTTACTGCTGAGGAAGTCGCAGCCCTTGTTGCTCAACAAATGGCTGCAGTGCTTCCAGGCGTAGTAACTCAGATTCATGAGTTATATAACAACAATAACACCCAGTGTAATTTCAAGACCTTCAACTCTGCCAAACCTTCGAAGTTTTCTGGATCTCAAGGAGCAACCGCGCTCCTGCAATGGTTCGAAAGTTTGGAGAGCACATTCAGGCACGTGCAATACCCGAATGAACGTAAGGTTGAGTTTGCATCCAGTGCATTCGAGAAGTGTGCTCTTACATGGTGGAACGGTGTGATGCGTGATAGAGGTGCCGATGTGGCAATGGCACAAACCTGGGAAGAGCTTCGGGCACTAATGATGAAGGAATTCTGTCCTCGTCATGAGCTCAGGGATTTGGAACGGGAATTTGATGATCTTAAACAAGACAGCGGTGAACATCGAGCCTATACTGACCGTTATGAGGAATTGAGCCTGTTATGTCCTGCCATGGTTACGCTTGTGGATAAGGCGATTGAGAAGTACATTGATGGTCTTCCTGACTTAGTTCAGGATATCGTTACTGGCAGCAACCCTACTACTGTCAGACAGGCCATTGAATTGTCTGCCACCCTGACTGAATCCCATATCAGGAAGGGTAAGCTTTTTCGAAAAGGCGACCCAAGACCATCTGACAAGGCTGCTCAAGTTGAACCAAAGGAAAAACAGGCCGAGGTATCCAAGAAGAAGAAGCGTGAGGCTTCTCAGAACTGCGCTATCACTGCTCAAAACAATCAGGTTGCACCAAACCAACCAGCACAACCTCGTAAGAGGAAAAATTATGTTGGTACCGCACCTTTGTGCAACAAATGTAACCGTCATCATTTGGAGCGAGAGAAGTGTCACAAATGTACCCACTGTGGAAGATTGGGACATTTGGTCGATACCTGCCGTTATGCAAATCAAGCTGCTGCAAATCCTGCTGCTGTTCAAGCACGGTTCCCACCTGGGTCGTGTTATAACTGTGGTGACCTTACTCACTACAGAAACAATTGCCCAAGACTTATTAACGCAAATCCAGTGCGTGGACGAGTGTTTAACATGAATGAGGCGAACGTGGACAACAATGCAGCAGTGAACAATTAGTCTTTTATATTTCTTTGTCTATTATCTTTTGACATTGGAACAATTCAGTTGTTATATAAATAAAATTTGATGTTTCAATTTTATTTTACAAAACTGATACGATTGTGTGAATGTTTGATCCAACCCTTCGATGCCGACACTAAGACAAACTACTCGTGTGGTTCTGTCATTTTATGATCACTTGTGATCTTCCCGAAAATCTTAAATGCTCGTTTCTTTTCAAGAAGCAAAACTAAATTCCTATTAAGATCTTTCTATCTTCATAGTTAGATTCTTGAAAATATTTAAAGTGCCAAACGGAATTCATGGATTGGATTCCTAGTGTGCTTTGAATACTCGTGTGCTCAATTAACAAGAAAAATTAAAAAAATGAAGATTAAGATAAACAATTATGTGATTATGTGTTTATGTGTTCCATGGTTTTATGTGATTCAACCAAATCCTCACAGAATCTTCCATATCTCTATATGAGGGATTCATAGTAGGATATCAAAAGGTACTATCTTAAATCCTTAATGGACTTCTACGTCGTAGTTAAGTCCCTTGGATTATAAAGTACTATTCTATAATTGGACCCCTTGAGTGGTCTGGTTAAACAGATTAATTCAAAAATCTGGTTAGAAATATCATGTGATTGAAAAGATCCCTTAAGTGATCAATTTAAAGAGATCGTACGACGATCTAGTTAAGAAGATCATGTGTTGATCTAATTAAAAAGATTGTTCGTTGATCTAGTTAAAAAAGATCCTTTGGTGGTCTAGTCAAGCCGCTTCGTGTTTATTCGATTGATTTTTCCCCTACACATTATGAAATGAACTGTGCGGACTGTGCAAGGAATTACGTAATTATGGATGCATACATAACTATGGAATTCAGTGCATAGAAACCACAGCAAATTTTGTCATGTGTTAAGACCTATAGTGATGAGAATAACGAAACGGGAACAATGTAGAAAGGAGCATGGTGGATACGCCGTTGGTACTTCCTATATATAAGTGTTCCTTATTACATTGCGAACGTAGCGTTATTTAAGTTACTAGAAGTCCTGGACTTTGACCAATGTCATTTTATCTTACACTCTCCGACTCTGTCTTCGAGCACACACAAGTTTCCTATGATAGTCTTCATAAGAAACGTTCTTCGAAACTCCATGTTTTGTTACTACAAGGACTTCACTTTGAGAGTTGACAATTTCGCTAAGAATCCTAAAATGGCCTAGAGTTCTACTTAGGGTTTGAGAGATTCATTCGAAAGCGAAGCAATCACAGTTGTCTTCACAAGTTTCCTCTAAAATTTAATTTCGGGACGAAATTTCCTAAAGTAGGGGAGATTGTGACACCTGTGTCACTTCAACCATCATACAAATACCAAACCAATGAAATATTGTGTTTCATACTTGGGATTTGTATAAATATGTGTATCGTTTGCACATATCAATTCTTGTTCGATTTCGAGCTTTAAATCGCTTTCTGGAAGGTTATACGCAATCTAATGCGTAAATACAACTAGTTTAATGCAACAAACACTCCGGAATAGTGAAATAGGCTT
Source organism: Helianthus tuberosus (assembly GCA_030545235.1). NCBI lineage: Eukaryota > Viridiplantae > Streptophyta > Magnoliopsida > Asterales > Asteraceae > Helianthus > Helianthus tuberosus. Next base: position 94,510,141 of record CM060411.1, read on the forward strand.
AACATACCTTAAATAACCTTCACATAACTTAGAAATAAGTTTTGGATGGTTTGGTGTGTTGAAAACAAGTCTATTCGATCGCAGGGACTAATTGTGTCAAACTGCGAAATTATACCGATTCGTATGGTATCGAAGAGTCCGGAACTTGGTCATAAGCTAAACATACCATAAATAACCTAAACATAGCTTAGAAATAAGCTTTGAGTGGTTCGGTGTGCAAAAATATGCTTATTTGATCTTACAGGGACTAAAAGTGTCAAAAACGACGTAAGTTTGCATTTTCGCGCATATCTTATGTTCTGACCACATCTGGACACCCAAATTTTTGTATACACTAAAATATTTTTATTTTAGTGATCGGCAAGCAAAAATACCATTCGTCGCTTAATTTGGATCGTTTTCGCGTCCGTTTGAGTTTGTCGTAATTTACCGAACAACGCGACCGTACGACCAAACGAGCCAACATCAGAGATGTTTTTGAGCATATTTTAAGTTCCCTATACTTTAACTTCATTTTAGAGCCTTGAAATGAGGTTAACGGGGCTTAAACGTGTCAAAAATATATCAAAACACAAGTTTTACAAGTTCAGGGGGTAAACTGCAATTTCTGGAAAGTAGGCCAGGCGGCCCGCGTAAGCCTAGCCATATCCTTACGCGGCCCGTGTCAGACTTGCAGATCAGAAACTTCAGAAACTTCACAGCAGCTTCCCAGCTCGTTCTTGAGGCCCTTGTACGCAATTTTCATGTTTTGGGGATCAAGTTAACACCTCCCCAAGGCATCTAATCAGCTCCTAACAATTGTATGGCTAAGATCATTCCCTCCTTACCAAGAAATGATCTTAATGGTTTTGCAAAAACTATATAAAGCCATCACCTTTCATTCATTCACCTGCTCAATTCTCTCATCTCTTCTCTACATCTGATTGGGAGCTTTCTAATCTGAATTGGGAGCTCTCTCAAGTGATTGGAAGCTTATTCTTTGTAGAAAAGATAGCTAGGACTTTTTGTAAGTCTTCTTTCATGCTTATCTTTATGTTTAAGCAGAAAGTCAAACAGTTTGGCCAACAGTTTGACTTTCGGTTTTGACCATCAATTGGTCAAGTCAAAGTTCAATTGAACTTTGTAACGTGATTGTAATCACGATGGTTATAATCCTTAGCGATTATGCCTACTGATTATCACGTTAACTAGGCATAGTGACGAGTCAAAGTTTCGGTCAAAATGCGTTTTAGCACGCATTTTGCAACGGAACTATTTTCGGGTATCAAAACCCATTGTTTTGATACCAAATCAGTTTTCTAAGTAGGTTAAACATGTTTTGACATGATTAACTCGTTACTATTAGTTTAGTGCTTGTTTAGGGTCGTAAGTTAAGCGGTCTAAATAACCGTTTAGACTTTCAAACCCGACCCGTTTGGTCGATCATTAGGATCCGACTAAGCTTGATTAGTGATCATAGTTGCATAGGGAATAACCACTGAGGTTATACCTTATGATCACATAGGATTGGTTAGCTATTCGTTAATTGGTTTACATGCCCATAGGAAATGACCAAAATGCCCTTTTGTAGCATAAATCCGTAATGTGCATATGTGAACATATTTTTGACATCTAATCTGAATTAGTAACATGTTAAGGTATAATTGGGCATGTAAGACTTGACATAGCTCATAGATAACCATCCAAACATAGTTTTGCGCAACCGACGCGTTATAGTAGCTTACGCTACCATAATGGGTCGAAACGGGTCAAGAGCACTTAGGTAGACTTCCAAATCAGAATGTTAGCTCTATTAAATCATACCATATGAGTTCCATTACTCATTTGATTTATAGAACATCATTCTATCCTATCTCCCGGTTTAGGAGCCGTTTAATAACATTGTTACCTATGTTAGGTACCGTTTGATTCCGTACTCCCTCTAGCTTTGCTTGGTTGTTGTTCAAGACTTCTAAGCACCCTCAAGTGAGTACATAGTTCCCTCTTTTACTGTTTTCAATGTTTTGGGGTGAAGCATGTGTACCTATCTGTTATGTTCACGATTTCAAAGTATAACTGATTATACATATTAGTACTTATCTTTTGACAAACCAAACGATTATTTTTGATCTAAACACTGATTTTTCAAAGATTATAAAATTAATTGTTGGATAGTACATATTTTGTTCACCAGACCGGTTGGTAGTATGATATAGCGCTATAGGATTTGACACCCCATTCCTGTTGTCATGGAATGTCTGAAACCAATTTGTTTCTCCATCCAAATAGGGATTGCCTTTGTGGTATCCCTATAGTCTCAAAGGTGTATTTTGATGCACTAGGTCTGATTGAATTCTTAAATCACATTAATGTATATTTGGTTATACTCCCAAAAGTATACTTTGATATACTCTCATGTGTGATATTGTACAAAACAACATATATTTTGTTAACTACCAAAACGTATTTTAAATATGTTATTTACTCAACCAAAACATAGTTTAATATGTTATTTATAAATCCAAAGTATACTTTTGATATACTACCAAAACGATTATTTTGACTACTAAAGTATATTTAATATACTATCTGTTTAACGATTTTGGAACCGAAATATATTTTGATATATTACCTAATCGACTTTCTTAAAACCAAAGCATATTTTTATATATACTACAAACATTTTATCCAAAACATTATTTTAGAAACTCATTTTACTTGATTATTTATTTATGCATCATTCTTTTATTTCATCAAATTTCTCATAAATTTTCACATGATTTTTATAAAGAAAATATTTTTAGGTTCATGACTACTTTTTGTTAAAACATTCTTTTAAACTTATAAGTCATGAATCATGCATAAACAAAACCTATGTATCTCACATGCATTTTTATGCTGACGTACCTATTTTTACACATGTTTCAGGTGCTGCTATGTGATGATTGCTGATACATGCTATACATAGGATGGACTTGTGCCTTAGTAACTTTAAAACTTGAAAGATAATATTTGTAATTATCTTATTTGTACTAAAACAATGAGTTCAATAATTCAATAAAATGAAATTATTTAATCCATGGTTGTGAAACAATGATTCTGTTACAACACTCCCCGACGTTTCCGCCACGTTTTGTTGTTTTACGTGGTCGGGGTGTGACACCAAATTTCCTTGTTAATGCTTTCATAAGCATATGTGTTTCATGGCATTCGTTATCCAGAGCGATGCCAAGAGATAGGATACCCCTCTGTACCTCTTCTTCCATCTTCAAAATTGCCTTGTAACATACACCCTCCTTCTGTTGTCTAAACGCAGGACCAATCGCCTGATTTCCAGAGTGTATCTCCACCAAACGATTGTTGCCATTTTTGGCGTTTTAGTTAAATTGGCGTTTTTGGTTAAAGATTTTTTTGCAGAAATGAATAGATTGAAGTGATTATGGAAGCGATGTTTCACGTCGTTTATATAATGATGTTTTTGGCGCATAATTTAGGAGGGAATTTCTTCTAATAAATGTTAATAACTGAAATTCAGTTACTGTGTTGTTTCCTCTTCCTGTAATATCCAACGCGTTTTATCACTAATTTTTGGCGTTTTGCATTTAATGGCGGTTTATTTTTTTGAATGGCGTGTTATCATTTTGTTGGCGTTTTGAATTTGAGCGGTAAAAGACCCTTTTACCCTTAATGAAGCACGTCCCACATAATAAAATTGATGTTATTTAGGAAAACGCCACCACGCAATCTAGTCCATGGATTGTTTTGATCTGACGATCCATAACCGTTCTCACACTTTCCCCCGTTTTCTCTAAATCCTGACCCTATATATAGTGAAAGTTTCAAATGAGAAGAAAAATTTTGTAAGAATAAAAAGAATAAGTTTTAAACCAATAGCAATGCTCCATTTTACTTCATTTAATATGTGTATTTAATGTAATTAATAAGGGCATATAGGTAAATTTCTAAATGTAATTAATTAGCTAAATAATTAAACTTGTAACTCACTTTTAAATATACTCTTTAAAGGTAAAATAATATATGGTGAAGGACAATTTTCGACATGTGTAGGATAAATTCTTAAATGTGTATGATAAATTTAGATATGCGTAGGGTAAATTTCAGTAAGTGTAAGATATATGTAGGACAAATTTTGAAATGTGTAGGATAAAATGTTTATTGCTTTAATATTAATGAGAGATAACATAATTAATGAGAGGATTTATAAACTATTTAATGTTTTACCATTATGCCCTTCCTTCATTTTTTTCTCATGTTAAATTTCTTCATAAATGAACCTTCTCCTATATATATATATATATATATATATATATATATAGGGTTAGGTTATATGGAAAACCCCATCTTTTTTAGAAAACCTTGGAAACCCAACCTCATCCATTGATTTTGTTTCATCCAAGTAGATCAATGGTTGAGCTTTTTTTTGGTGTCTTTTACATTTAAATAAAACCATAAATTATACACAAGTAAAGGAGAAGGGCATTTAAGGTATTGAAAATCTGACTTTTCTCTCACACACATCAACTTTATTTCTCTTACACACACATGTTATCTCTCTCTCCTCTCTCCTCTGTCTTCAATCAAGATCATGATGAACACCAAACACAAGTTTAGATCTTCAAGTTCAGATCTACATCGTGTGAAAGAGAAAATGTTTGAAGATTGTTGTTTTAGAGAGAGAACGACGACAGTATGAAGGTTTTTAGAGAGAGGAATTTGTTGTTTTAGAGAGAGAAACAACAATCTTCATCATGTTCATCTATAACACCAAGAACACACATACAAGTGTGTGAGAGAGAAAAAGTTTGAAGTTGTTGTTTTAGAGAGAGAACGATGGCACGATGAATGTTTTTAGAGAGAGAAAGTTGATGTTTTAGATAGAGAAACAACAATCTTTATCACAAAGACACACGCACAAGTGGGTGTGAGAGAAGAAGGTTTGAAGATCTTATTCGTGTTCATCGGACGGTTCTAGATCCGGTAAGTGTTCTTGAAATATCATTTCACACTTGATTTTTTGTTGAAATGGTTGTTAATATGTTTTTATGGGCTGAAAGTGTTCTAGTAATGGTTAATGTTCATGTATTTTAAATAAATCAAAAACTTTAGGATGAGATTTTGAACGGGTTTTTTTGTTGGTTTGTTTGCTTGTTTGGGGATTTTGATCTTAACAATAATTGTTTTTTTTTTGTTGGTTTGGTTGCTGGTTTGGGCTTTTGATCTGAACAGTAAGTGTTTTTTTTGTTGGGTTGTTTGATTTACAGAAACAGACCCATAACATGTGTTAAGCACCTGTTAGAATGATATATAACGTGTGTTGATTTACAGAAACAGATCCATAAAGATATTCAATTGACAAGCTGGATGGATGTAGGCGACGTTAATGCGGGGACGTTGAATAAGTCAAATCTTTTGGGAAAGAACTCTTCGTTCGTTTATAACATGTGTTAGTGGTTCATGCTGGAACAGAACACCATGATGTAACCTGACATGTGTTCATGTATAACATGTGTTAAGCCCCAGATAGAATGATATATAACGTGTGTTAACCTTTGTTAATTTAAAAAAAAAACAAGTAATATCTATTTTATTTTTATTGATGTTTAAAATATCCGATAATGTGGATACCGAGCGTAAAATTTGTACAAGTATTACATGTACAAGTTAGTATGTAACGTGTAATATTAAACGAGCCATTTATGGTAACACATGTACCGGTAATTTTGGAATATATAGTATGAAACGGGTCATTTGTTGTGCACATTTTGGAATATATAACATGTGTTAAGCCTCTGTTATAATCTTTTTGTAAGTTTAACTTTAGGGCCTTAACACTGATGTACATGTAGTTACATTTTTGTTAATAAGTTTAACTTTAGGGCCTTAACACTGATGTACTTGTTTTGTTCATAGGTGAATGGATGTCTATGTTCAAAATAAAGATGGTTATCAAGACGCAAAGCGTAGCTAGATTTTTTAACCTTTATGATAGTTTTTGGATCATCTTTATATATTTAAGTTTGTATAAACATTTTTGTTACCTTTAAGTATGATTGTAATGCGTGCAATTACTAACAACCCATGTTGACAAGTGACTTTTGTTTTGATTAACATTTGTAAATGTTGGTCACTTCATTCCTTTGGTACACATGTGTTACATACGTTAACATGGCAACGTTACATATGTAACAATGGTCATTACATATGTAACAATGGTTGTTATATATGTAATATATTTAATGAAAAATAATAAACTACTATTAAACGTATGAGCTATTGAATATCACCCTGTATGCAAGATATATTACCCCGAAGTGTAACACATGTTACAACATATAAGACAAAGTAGATCATGCCCTACATTCAACAATGTAACACTTCTTACCCCGAAGTGTAACACATGTTACAACAGTATATGCACATCATAGTGTTAGGATCAGTATATGCACATCATAGTGTTTTGCAAACCACTTTCATATACCTTAATACAAGTCTGGTTACAACAAAGATTACGATGGATACTTAACACATGTTATCATATGTATACAAGTCGGGTTACAACAAGATTACGATATTAACTAAGCTCACCATTAAACCCATCGCCTCCGTCGACTGTTTTCCCCCTTATCACATGTTAAGCAACTACATGTTCCAAACAGACAAATTGTAACACATGTTAGATCAGTATATACATATCATGGTGTTTTGTAAGTGAGCTTATACAAGAATACATGTCAGGTTACAAAAAGATTATAACAGAGGCTTAACACATGTTATATATTCCAAAATGTGCACAACAAATGACCCGTTTCATATTATATATTCCAAAATTACCGGTACATGTGTTACCATAAATGGCTCGTTTAATATTACACGTTACATACTAACTTGTACAAGTGTTACGCTCGGTTTCCACATTATCGGATATTTTAAACATCAACAAAAATAAAATAGATATTACTTGTTTTTTCTTTTTTTAAAATTAACAAAGGTTAACACACGTTATATATCATTCTAACAGGGGCTTAACACATGTTATACATGAACACATGTCAGGTTACATCATGGTGTTCTATTACAGCATTACCACTAACACATGTTATAAATGAACGAAGAGTTCATTCCCAAAAAATGTGACTTATTGAATATATTTTTTTAACACATATCCCCGCATTAACGTCGCCTACATCCATCCAGCTTGTCAATTGAATATCTTTATGGGTCTGTTTCTGTAAATCAACGCACGTTATATATCATTCTAACAGGGGCTTAACACATGTTATGGGTCTGTTTCTGTAAATCAAGCAAACCAACAAAAAACAATTACTGTTCGGAGATCAAAAGCCCTAAACAAGCAACCAAACCAAACACAAACTTTTTAACACAAAAATAAAAACCTACAAATTACATAAACATTTACCACTTTTTAGAACCATTTTAACAAAAAAATCATGTTCCTCTCTAAAACAGCCATTACACAAAAAACTATTAACAACTATTTTACAAAAACATCAAGTGTGAAAATGATTTTTCAAAATAAAATACTCTAGAGATTGTTGTTTCTCTCTCTAGAGCAGCGACTTTCTCTCTCTAAAACACTTACCGGATCTAGAACCGTGCGATGAACACGATGAAGATCTTCAAACTTGCTTCTATCTGTGTATTCTTGGTGTTCTTGACGAACATGATGAAGATTGTTGTTTCTCACTCTAGAAATCAGCTTTCAACAAGCATGAGCACACCCGAGATGAAGATGACGACGTGAGATGAAGATGAACACACCCGGAATCAGCTTTCAACAAACAGAGATGAAGTTAATGGAGTTTTGAAAATGGGGGAAGCTAAAAGGTAAATAAATGGAGTTTTGAAAGTACATCTAGATGTGAGGTGGGTAAAGATCGAAGTAAAGACCTTGTTTAGGAAGTTGAATGCTCCATAGTACATTAATGGTGGATCTAGTATTAAAAGACTTTTTTAGGAAGATGAAGATATTTTGAAAAAAAAATACTTTTTAATTTGAAATATACTAAACGAAATGGAGGATGAAGGATGAGAATGATGTGATGGGTACATTAATGATGGTGTCAAATCATGTTGGTCAATAGATCTTTGGGGTGTGGTAGGCATATGTAAATTTACCATAGTGCCCTCAAAAGCAAAAAATGAGATGAAGTTGGGTGGGACATGTGGCCAAATGTAGGCCATGTGATGGGTTTCCAAGGTTTTCTCAAAATAAAGGGTTTTCTATGTAGCATTATCCTATATATATATAATTAGTTATCAATATTTGATATTGAATCAAATCAAAATATAAAATAATAAGAGTGAATTGCAAGTTTTGTCCTTTATTTATATACCGAATTTCAGGCGGTATCCTTTGTATTTAAAATTGACGAGTTTTTTACTTATTGTTTCCAAATCTTGCACAATGTGTCCTTTGACACTAACCCAGTTAAATTTTAATATTAAATCATGTCATATGCCTTGCACATTAGGGCCTATATCTCATTTTACTATATAGGGACTACTTTGAAAATTATATATATATCAAGGGTGTATTTTGTAAAAAATAAAAATCTGTACTCTCTCTCTCTCCCACCTGAGTCACACACCAACTCTTTCTTCACCCTTAACTCAACCTGCTCCTATGCATAAATCAACAATTTCAGCAACACAATCCAGCATTAAACGACACAATCGATCACAAAGCTAAGAAGCCAACACAACCCACAAGTCCCATATTCAGATTCAGACGAGGATTCTGACTACTATATGGACCACGGTTGCAGACGAGGGTTCCGGCTACTATAACCTGTGTTGGATTCAATTGGTTATCAAAGGCACAATTAATCTATGGGAACTCCATGACACTTTATATGCAACTAGGCTATTTTGACTCATATACTACCTATTATTTAAAATAAATTAAATAGATTCAAAACTAATCCTAATTTGCCACTGCTGCATCTTTTTATTGGTTTGCGTTGTCCAATTACTTTTGACTTTTGATGGATTTATCCCAATTAGACATAAAATGGAACGAACGGCGAGCGCATGGACTATTATGGTTTTTTTATAGTGAGGTGACTTGTGTGGGTTTTTATGGTGAGTTTCTTAAACCGTTGGATTCATGGTGGCCGGTGTGGTTAAGGAGAACTGAAGTGGGTGTTGATGAATGTGAAATGGTGGTGTGATTAATGGATCGGGATGGTGGTGGTTGGTGGGGGCGGTGGTGGTTGGTGGTGACAGGTGGGGGCAAAGGTGGTTGATGGTGGTGGTGGAGAAATGATGAGACAGAGAGAGATAGAGGTGGAGAGAAAGAGGTGTGTATATTGTATATATGTAATTAAATTTTTAATTTATTTTTGTTCTATTTATTAAAATATTTTTAGTAAATGAGTAAAAAGACTAAAATACTCTTATGCTACTTGATTTAACAGAAAATATTAACTGGGTTAGAGTTAAATGGCATATCGTGTAGCATTAGAAAACATTAAGTACAAAATTTATCAATTTTGAATACAAAGGACACCGCCTGAAATTTAAGATAAAGGACAAAACTTGAAATTCACTCAAATAATAATAAATTGTAACCAAGTTAAGGAACACGGGTAAAATGATAAAAGTTAACTTCTTATTCTGACAAACATTTATCTATCACTTCATCCACAATAAACACCGCTCATATACTGTTAAATAAGCTAAAAACACCTAAATGAGTTAAAAGATGGTTTAAGAAGAATAAAAATGAAAAATTAAAGAATTGATCAAACTCATACAAAAACTTTTGTTAACACAAGTGCTTATGGAGGTAGGCTAAGCGCTAAACTGTCGTTCTCTATAGGTAACATCAATTAGGTTCTAAATGATGTCATTGCACAATCTTTATGAGTCTTTCGGTTTTTAAAGTCACCTTGAGATTCCATAAGCTTCACGAAATAGCCCATTACTTTGGTAAAGCAGAATTACTTTCTATTGAATCTTCAACATACAAAGGAGAAGACAAAAAAAGTCTCCACGCGAACTATCATGCGTAAGTTAGTGCCTAGAGATCTCACGGAATATTATTCGATCAACGCATATTCACTAGCACATATTCACCGCTTTCTAGATTTTTGATGAACAAAATACACTTATCGTTACGAATTTGTCACTTGATAAATATGTATATGATTTTAATGATTTAATTAAAATCTGAAAAGGAGAATAAACCTTTAGCTTTTTATATATTCTTATGCTTGAATTAAAGACTAGTAAACAATTGAGGACTTTAGGACTCTTAAGACCTTTTCCTCAATCTTCACAAAGAAGTTATTCCTTGTAATCAAATTTAGGACAGATGATTTGATTCTTCAACTAAAGTAGAATGATTCATACACATATTTTGAAATGTGACCCATTTGATTCCATGAAAATGCCTCCAAGTTTTCTCTTTAACGCTTATAATCTCACTAACGTTATTTAAAGATCATTGTCTATTTTCAGCCTTTACTTCCTTCAACATATCATAATGGGTTTTAGATAATCTAGCTAGTTGCCTGATTCGACTTGTGCTCAGCACAATTTAGTTGTATTAGGCTAGCTCACCACTACATATGGACCCCATCGGTAATCGGACTGTGATATTTGTCGCAGAACATGATGTGTGTAAAGAATTTAACAATCGAGTTGATCTTGGTGAAATTGATCAGCTTTTGAAGTTTTCACTAAAATCCAATGATGTATAAGTACTATCATGTGCAACCTATAAGACATGTATTGTTACTAATGAATTGAGGATGTATAGAAACAAAGATTGATATCAATAATTGTGTGCAGTGTTGGTCTTTGACCCTGCAATCAATGAGAAAAAAGGGGTTGTGTTGTAATCAAGAAAGAAAGGAAAAGGAAAAAGGAAAAGAGAGAATGTTTTGCTGAAAATAGTGGAAGTTTGTTAAAGGGTAGAAACTAAAGGGTACTTCTGTTAAAGGGTCTAGCTTAATTAAATACTAATATATGTTGCAACACCCATTTTATTGTAATAAATATAATTAAAACTAGAGTCTTTTAGAACAATAAATGCATATGGAAATTGCAATATTCCATTATATTGTTATATGGTCATGCATTTTCACATTATACTTATAATTAAATTCTCAAGTTATTCATTGGCCCGGGGAAGAAAACCAAAATCTATTGTTATTTTATTTTATTGTATTTTATTTTTGTTTATATAGAAGTTATGTATGTTCAGTAGGGATTGGGTACTAGCATTTCTAGTCACGCTTTAATATGTTTTGAAATAATTTTTAATAACATTCTAAAGTAGCATTTCAAATAGGATGAACATCATCAAAGAATACAAAATTATTACGGAGAAAAAAGAAAACAAATCCAAGTTTTATTTTCATCGGTGTTCATCTATACTTACTATATAATAAAAGAAACCAATGGGAAGACACATGTCATTCATTGAAGCCATCTATTTTTTATAGATAATTAATAATATTAATTAAAAGATAATTATAAAATTAGAGTTTTCCCTCCTAAAATGTATTTATTCTCATTTATCTTTATTTAATTTGAAAATTTAAATAAATATGATAAGTATAAATTTAAAAATTTACGTTTAAAATAAAAAATGTATTTTTTCAAATATTATATTTTAAAAATATGTTCCCATCTTCCGTTTATCAAGAAATAATTTTCAAAGGTAATATTTTCAAAACTAATATGAAGGTAAATATGATATGAGTATCTTTGGTTTAATATATGTTGAATCGTATTAATAAATTTTCTGATAAACCAAATAAAATGTATTTTTCCAAATATTAATATGAAGGTTTTTTTATTTTAAAAGCATGTTCACTATTATCTTTTTCCAAACTTTATATATCATATTACTTAAAGGTTTTTACCAAAAAAATTCCAACCGAATAACTTCATATTTGAAACAACATGTATAAGTTCTTTTTTATGTTATTAGTAACTTTTTTACTTATAATTGTTTTTTTTAACTTGAGGTATTAATAGATATTATTCATGCTGATTATTTATTAAAAAAATATAAATATTAAAGGAATATTATAAAGTTATTTGTTTGATGAAATTAATAAATACAAAGAGTTGCAGGATTGTGTTTGTTATTTGGTATCAATCAGTCTTTGTCATAAAAACATTTACCGGTGTTCTATATTATTACACAAATAATCTTATAAAAAATAATCTTTGAAACGTACAGAGCTACTAGGTGGTTATATGAATTATAATACACTTTATTGTTTTGCATTCTCATAATACAAGGAAATGTCAAAAAGACTAAATGCTTAAATTTGTTGTTCTTCTACAAAAAACCTATCAACTACGATACATCAAATTGTAAGTTTTTTTTATTATCCACATGTTTTATTTGTAAAATATAACGTAACACACGTAAAATAACAAAAATACAACATATGACTAATTCTTTTGTAGGTGATAAGGGAATAACTTTTCTAATCTATCATTTCAAACCCTACCCTATGATATATATTACCTTAATGTATACATTATTAATATGTTTTCTAACTTTAACATTAAAAAAATTAATTATTTCTTGCATTTTGTACCCCTGGCAATACTTTGGATTATCATAGATCCAATGTGATACCTAAACAACAATTCTAACAAGATATCATCATCAAATAATAATATTAAACAATAACTTAACTAATTTTATATCATCAACGATTTAAATAATGTTTATCCTCATCGTTTAATAAAGGTTTATAATGTATTGCAATTTATTTATTAGACATTTTGAATCTCGAACATAAAACTTTAGAGTAGGTATGTAACTAAAATTGGATTTCAATATGTCTTAATTCTATCACATTTTAATTAAGATTGTATTAATAATTTTGTAATTATATTAGGATTTTATTATGCCTTAGTTCTTTCATATTTTAATAAATAAATAGCACATCAATGTTAGTTTTTTTTTAACATATCTTGACGACTATATATGTAATACACAGGTTTATTTAACCCGTGTAGTGCAATACATGCGGTTTTTAAAGATATAACTTTTTTTATTATTTATTTAGTATACAAAACAATATGTATTCTACCCGTGTAATACACGGAGTTTTAACCTAGTATTTTATATAACTGAATAACGAAATTTTATTATTGTAACAATTTATTTCTGCATAGATTTCTCATATTTACTATACTATCCTATCCTAACAATTTATTTCTGCATAGATTTCTCATATTTGCTATACTAGTATGTGCAGCCACGTGTTACGTCGAATTCATTCTTTAAAAAAAATTAACAAATAAAGTAATTACAGAAAAATCAAACTAAAAAAACTAAATGATTTTTTTTTAAATATGCGTCCATGTGTATATATCATTAGTATATATCATAAGAAGTGAAATTAAATCTTAAAATCTTAGTATATATCATTAGCATATATCATAAGAAGTGAAATTAAATCATAAAATAAAAAAATAAAAAAATCAAATCACTCAATGTGATTATATAATGTGTCAAACGACTTAACTACACTTATACTCGATTTTCACATATTTCGCACTTCAGATTAATTAGCCTGTACCACAAACGACACAACCTTATGCCAAATAGTCTTTTAATGATTAATCTTTAAGATTGTAAAGCACTTTTCTTTACTCAGCGTTGATGGAAATGTCCAGTGTTTCGCTGTTTCTTTCTCTCACTTTCATGCATGCACATATACATAAATATTATGTATATCAATGGAGTGGTCAGTGTTCTCTTTTTTACCCAAGCACTAAGATGAAGTACAGTAACACTATATGAAAGCTTAAAGGCTAAGAAACTTCGTCCACTCACTTCAAGAACCCTAATTATTATAATGAAAACAAAAAGAGGAATGCAAATTACAAAATAAAATCACAATACAAATGAGCATAATTACAAAAGCCTCATCTCCCTTATCTTGCCTTCCCATCATCGTCGTCATCGTCATCATCTTCTTTTTCTTTTTATCATCATCATATATCCTCCTCTCTCTCTAATCTACCCTTTCTGTATATTATTATCTTGTCTTTGATTCCCAACTCGCATATATTATCGAGTTGAAACCCTTAAAAGCTTTCTAAAAGAGAAAAAGAGAGATCAATTTAGTTAGAACATGGCGTTCTCATCTGTTCCATCCTATCTTGATCACCACAATTGGCATCTTCAGGTATGATCTTTCACCTTCTTCCTTTGGTGCATGATCCTTTTTTGTGAATCTTTGTATTAATACTTCATCCAAATGAAAAGGGAAAAGTATATGTCACTGAAAGATGATATATATTTATTCATACATATTCTCTTTGAATGAATATACTTTGTACATATAGTGACTCTTTTGAGCTTCTCTTAATTAATTTTTATGTTTTGTTATAGTTGCAACAATCAAGTCACCAACAAGCGAGTGTCGGTGGTGGTGGTGGTGGTGAAAACCCTAATCTCCCCCCACCACCGGTACAACCACCACCTCCATCACATCCTGGTGGAGGGGGTGGTGGTGCTGGTGGAGAAGGTTCCACCAGACCAGGATCTATGGTAGATCGAGCAAGGATGCTCAATCTACCTATGCCAGAGCCAGGGTTAAATTGTCCACGTTGTGAATCAACCAACACTAAGTTCTGCTATTTCAACAACTATAGCCTCACGCAACCACGACACTTTTGCAAGTCATGTAGGCGTTATTGGACTCGCGGTGGTGCTCTAAGAAACGTTCCGGTCGGGGGAGGTTGTCGTAAAAACAAAAGGAGTAACAAAAACAGAAGATCAAAATCTCCAGCCCAAACAAGGCCTAAATCTGCAGGTGATAGTCCATCAAGGTGTAGTACAGAAACAATGACTAGTACTCAACTCCCTCATCCTCCCTCTCTTCAATTGCCATTCATGACCTCTTTAGGTCAATATGGAGGTGTTGGTGGCAATATTAGCTCAAATCTTGGTGGCTTTCAGTTTCAAAATGAAATGGGTAGTTTTCAACTAGGAAGTGGGAGCTCAAATGGGAATAATTTCAATAATATGTTATCAGTTGGAGGTGCTGAAAATTGGAAATTGCCTTACTTGGCTGGTTTTGAGGTACCTAGTAACCCTAATCTATTTCACTATCAAAGTGAAGGTGTAGCTGAAGCACCATCATCATCAATGGTAGGAAGAGATGATAACACTCAAATAGATACTCCAGTGAAGATGGAAGACAACCGCGGTTTAAATTTCTCAAGGCAGTTTCTTGGTGTTTCGGAAACTACTAATCAACAACCATGGGTGGGAAATGCTTGGACCCAATTTTCGGGTGTTAGTAGTACTTCTTCTGTCACTCCAACTACACATTTCATATAATCTGGTTGGGAACTGGGGGTGTGTTCTTTGATCTAACGACGCATTTTGAGTATAATTCAGTTCAAAGTTGCGTGTAGCAGCCATATAAGGGAAGTATTGAACTGAATCTTGGATCATTTAAAACACAAGTAGCTAGAAAGAATGTGACATGATCCAGGAATATAACTAATGGTAGGTTTACTTGCATGTTAAGTTTACTTCTACAATGTTACATGATTGTTGATTTCATTTGTATTTGAGAGTGACTTGTACTTCTATGTTGAATGTTTCTATAACTTATGTTTAAGTGTGTGCTACTTTGCTAATTATGCATTATATGCTACCAATAGTCTTTTTATGTGGCTTATATCTTATGATATTTATGAGACTATGAGTTCAACAATGGTTATAGCTTATAGAATGTACAGTATCACAAGTTTGATAACTGTTGCATAGAACAAAATCTGGTGAAATTCATATTCAAATCATAACAGGCTTAAAGAATGTAAAGAAGTTCATACTCAATTCCAGCCGAATTATAGCAAATAAATCACATGTGTGCATTTAGCGCCTTTTCCCGTCGGTTTTCAAACAAGTATCTATAAAACTCGAACTTAATGTCCGTGCATGTTGTTGGAATATTTTACTTTTACAACATTTATGATTTATGAGATAAATCTTTAACATTGTTGTATATGAAGAACAAGAAATTATAGGTGATATATATTTAATTTGCTCAATATGTAGAATTAAATCTAGTTAGTTCTTATTCAAGTACTTCATTTCTAAGATCTTAAACATTTTGTCAATTCTCAAGTTCTCTCCATGAACTCGATCCAGGATGATATACAAACAATGAATACAAGAGGGCATGTATATTGTCATGAACTCTAGGATGATATACATACACCAACACTGAATGCACCATATTAAACTTTTAAGTTATGCATACAAGATACTGTCTTCTATTTTGTTAACAGTATGGTCATATATGATTAGATGGTATACAAAATGAAAGATTCCATCCATTTATAATAAAAATCGGAGGGTTGTTTCTAATTTAGAGCATCTCTAATGGCCTCTTTTGGAGCCCTTCGTAAGCCTGTGTGGCAGTGAAGGGGAAAGGGGGAGGAGAAAGGAGGGGGTGAGTGTAAAGGATTGTGAGAGGGGAAGGAGAGAAGGAGGCAGGGAAGGGGGAAAATCCGACGGTGTCCGTACGGGTAGGGGCAGGCACGCCAACGTGAAGGAGTGAAAGGGTGTCCATGAACCCCCATTAACGATGCTTTAACAAGTTATACAGACACTTGTTTTCGGTACCATAAATGATTCATGAACCATTTTCTGGTGTTAGTCGTTTAAGATTGAAATTTTCTCATAATCAAACCTCTTATCCTATGACATAATAAATACAGAAGTGAGGTTTAAATTTTATTTCGTATAGAGGTCCTTAATTCTATTCAATTTTTGTTCTAAATGAACAACATAAAACATAAGATGTTGAACATAATACCCTAGTTCATATTTCAATATTATAACAAATAGATGTATAATATTTAAATAACATTGTTATACTTTCTATTATGCTTTCATATGACACTTTTCTTACAACCATAAGTAATCAAATTATAAATGTTTTCAAGCATTTGATATTTCAATGACTACTTAGGGTGTGAGAAAAATAAACTGAGGTTGATTACTTGAATTAATGGTTAATACATAATTTTATATTATGAACTTAGAATTATAATGTGATACAAATACATGAAGTATGCTATCATGGTATGTGACTATAACCAAATAAGAAACTTCCAGTGAAACACTTAGTGGATTGGTCATCTTACCACACACACACGCGTATCAAGAGTTGTAAATTTTTAGAGGAAATGTCAAGAATCCACTCAAAACCATGCAACTGTTTCACCCTTAAGCTTTATATCAGAAAGAAGAAAGATTTTGAAGTTACAATGATTATGAGGTCAAAAAGAAATTATTTGGCCTCCTCATATTTTAAGAAATCTCTCTCTATACTCTGTGAAAAGATAAAGGAGTAAGTAGTTTGAGAGCAAATCTTGGACTGATAATTACGAGGGAAAACAAAAGTGAAATGGAGGGTGATTGCTTAAAAATCGAAGAAAGAAAACGAGAATGTGTGATGATAGATTGATTGCTAGTTTGTTTTCTTAAAAAAAAAAAAAAGAAAAAGGAATCTGGCATTGCTTTATTGAATGGACCAACATCCTCCATTAAATTAAAGCTTTATAAGTTAGTAAAATATTAAGAGTTAGGATTTTCATTGATTAAATTATGTTAGTTTGAGTTTGAATTATATAAATCATATTTGCTTTAATAAATATATAAATTTTTCAAATGAAATTCTTCTCTAGTCTTATTTGACGTCGCGCGTTGCGGCGAAACCGAGCAAATGATAATGTAAAACAAACGTAATTTGAAAATAAAGCATGTTGTTTAGAAAGCCAAACCATTAGAACGGTTTAGTTTATCATTGTACTGTTTTATGATATCAAATAAATACTTTATTTTTAGTACAACTTCGTTTTTAACAAAACTTATAACAGAATGTAGAGGGAAAAAATCAAGCACACAACTACATACTTAAGTTTTTAAAAAAAAGTTATAAACGTAAATTATTAAAGAAGTATCAAATCATTTGATAAATTAATATATGTTCTAAAAAAGGAAAAAAATTATTAAAAAATGGTAAAAGAAATATATGGTTTTAGAAAAAAAAATTAAAATATGTTATTTAAAGTAAATTTAATAATAAACTATTATAATATATTAAATAAAAAAATAATAAAAAGCTATATATTATTTTAAAAATAAAGTTACTATTCATCGTCCTTTGTAAAGTATCGTTTTATGATATCAAATAAATACTTTATTTTGAGTACAACTTCGTTTTTAACAAAACTTATAACGGAATGTAGAGGGAAAAAATTAAGCACACAACTACATAATTAAGTTTTTAAAGAAAATTATAAACATAAATTATTAAAGAAGTAGCAAATTATTTGATAAATTAATATATTTTCTAAAATAAGAAAAAAATTATTAAAAAATGGTAAAGAAAATATTTGGTTTTATAAAAGAAAAAAAATATATATTATTAAAAGTAAATTTAATAATAAACTATTATCATATATTAAAAAATAATAATAAAAAGCTATATATTATTTTGAGTAAATTGCTAAAATAGTCCCTAACGTTTGTTCACATTTGCTAGATCCATCTAAAAAAAAAAAAATTTCTCATATGAACCACTGAGGTTTAATAAAAAGATGAAAATAAATAGATTTTATGTTAATTAAGAGATATAATAAAAAGATGAAAATAAAAAAAATAGAGTAAATTGCTAAAATCGTCTCTGACGTTTGTTCGCATTTGCTAAATCCATCCAAAAAAAGTTTGTTTTATTAAATTGCTAAAATCGTCCCTGAAGTTTGGATGGATTTAGCAACTTTTTTGAAATCTCAGTGGTTCATATGAGAAAAAATCTTTTTTTGGATGGATCTAGCAAATGTGAACAAACGTTAGGGACTATTTTAGCAATTTACTCTATTATTTTAAAAATAAAATTACTATTCATCATCCTTTGTAAACTATATATATATAACATAATGTTAACATATAGTTTCGATAAATTAAGAAGACGATATATATTTATTAACTAGTAGAATTCATCAGCGCTTCGCGGCGGGAATTCGTTTGGTAACATTTTGCCTCTTCTGCGTTTCGCGGCAGGAATTTGGTTGGTAACATTTTGCCTCTTTACGGCGGGAATTCGGTTGGTAACATCTCGCCTCTTTGCAACCCATCGCCTTGCTCCTTTGGTTTCTTTAATCTCCTATTCTCACTCAATAAGGGCAGAATTCAGTTGGTAACATTTCGCCTCTTTACAACCCATGGCTAGAGTATAATTAAAATGTAATCTGCAATTTGTCCGGCCTGTTACAAACAACATGTTGCAATATGATTTATTACAAAAAAAAAAAAAAAAAAAAAAACAACAACAATTCGGAATGTTCGATATAGCAACATACATAGTGCAATAATATCCCTTAGAAGAATCTTTTTGATGGAGCAGAATCGGAGACACTCACACAGTCCCTGAAACCTGCTTCTTCCGTAGCAAGTTTGTCTATTTCACCCTCAAGATTTCATGGAAAACTAAGAATTAAATCACAAATTGAAAGATATAAAAGACTTTTAAGTATGTCTCAAAATGAAGATATTACAATGATCACATAAGTTTTCCTTCTGTATCGTCAAGTCCATAAAATATTTTCTCAGCATCATTTTCCTGCATAATAAACGTGGAACCATAATAAGCGTTTCTAAGAGTATACCTTTTATCATACAAAAATAGATATGAGAGAGAGGACCTCCAAGAAGCACTTTGCACGATCCTGATACTTAAAACTAATAAGTTTCCCCTTTTCATAACAATCTCCTAACTCTAACATTGAGCATAAGTTATTCCAGTAATTAAAATTTTGCATATAATGCAGGGATGGAAAAATGGGATGTGTTAGGCAACATATTATTGGTCCCGGAGAGAACGAATGACTCTTTGGTACAAGTCTTATGGGTAGGGTCGGATTGGTTTAACCTAAAGCACTTTTCATAGAAAACATTTAGTTTTTTAAGATGATTGTAGTTTGTTAAATATGCATACAAAACAATATAGCATATTAACAATAGAAAGAAGTTACTACAACGATTTAAGAGCTTTTATTCAATAAAACTTACACTTTGGCCAATCTTTTCCAGCTTTGATCAGTTTTCATACTAACTTCACTGAAGATATTTTTACTCTCATTTCACAATGCCTCTTACAGTCTTACATTTTTTCAAACTTGACCTTTTTATTCATTAATTTAATAATACTATTAAGATAAGTGAGAAATAGACTTTCAAGATAGTTATTAGTTCTGCAACTTATATGGCTAGAAAAGAGTATAACTCTCAAAAGATAAAAACATTGTGAAAATTTTAAGGAATGAAAAATGAGTTAACAGTTAGCAAGAATGAAGTAGTAGAAGTAAAAAAACTTGCCTTAATCCAGATTTGAACTTGAGTAAACCTCAAAATAGAACTGAACTATGGCTTTGACGTAATCTCCAAGAGTGGTCCTGGAAAGTCGATTAGCTCATCAAAAATCTCAAAAGTAATTATTGGAACAACATCATTACCAGAGGCAATGCATTGTCTTGATACATTTAAGATGTTGTTAATAACTAATCTCTATGTATATGCCAGTGATGCATCTTTAGAAACATATAATCAATATTTCAATATAGCAACTTCTAATGAAAAGTTTTACCTGCTCAACTAACAAAGGCAACAATTTTATCTTTTGGGTCGTTATGTAAGTATAACATTTGGTAGAGGGATCGAACATATTACATACTAACCACTTTAATTCATTCATGAGTGAACTCAATTAAAACGAACCATTTTGTTCACAGGGTAAAGATTATAATAGCACTAAAACTGATTACAATAAAACCAAACAAAAATATGTGGTGTGTGAATGTGCATTTTCATTATAAATTTTGATAAAGGATAAGTAACTTGGCAACAATTATTTGAGTAGAATGCTTGTAAATCGGAAAAATATGGTTGAAATAAATCCTCAATTGTCTCAGTTAAGGAGCTAAACAATATTAATGCCGCTTGTTATCATAAAAAAGATACGATTACTATTCAATATAATTATATGACGCAAAGGTGAGAGGAAAATGGCAACCAAAACATACGATTATATTCCAGATGGGTCAAATGTATGTCTTCAAAAAAACATATCATTCTTTTGGTAGTGTACATGTATTTGTGTGCACATAGATACACAAAAGCGAATTAAATAATTTCTATTAATTAAACACAAACTACAGTTTACCATTAGAAAATGAATTGCCATTCAATTAAAGCGAAACTCAAACCCCATATGGTTGCCTTGGAATCTCCTCACACACGAACTACTTTCACCTATTGCATTTGTAAGTCAAATTGACAGCAAAATTCAATTCAAATCCTAGCAAAATCAAAAATTTTATGCGAACTATTCATCTAAAGAGTACAATGAATAATTGATACCTTATTAAACCTCTGTAAAGAAGTGATACATTAAGACCTGACAGTTGTCAAGTTAACTTTCTCCGTCACCCACCGCCAACAAATCGTCATAATGAAGAAAATAAATTAACCAAGGAACCAAAGTATTTAAATGTTAACGTCCGATTTTATCAATTTCGAAACCCTAGGCAATAGCCTCTGTAAATGCGTCAGTTCAGGATCCGACGAAGCCTCTATCGCTGCTCAACCGGATTAGAGATCTGATACACGAATCGAGTCGTCGTAACAGTCTCGAGTACACGGAATGCCTGCTCCATTTTGCAGAAACTGTGTCTAAGGCGTCGTCTCGGAAGAGACGTCTTTGGAATCATCTGAGTTTTGGGACACGGTGGAAGTGACGTCGACGTTAATCGACGGTTGCGAAGATAGGGGCGGATGATTTCCCATCGGCGGTAATGTGTGCAGCAATGGAAACGACTCCACATGGTGTGTAGATGAAGACCGGCAGATGTAGGTTAGGAAAACCCGAAAAACGGTACTGTTGTTAAGAAGCTACGCAAATTGTTTATATAGTATAATTTTATAAAAAAAAACCTTATCCACACTTTCGTACGCTATTAAAGAAGACGATACATTTTTTAATTTTATAGAAAACCTTATCCACACTTTCATACGCTATTAATATCATAAATAAATAACTCTACGTAATTACATACATATATATATATATATCATTTTTTTGTAAAATATTATTTCCTTGGTTTTTCCTTTTCTTCGAATAGATCTAGGATCCGCCCACCTCTAATTTTTCTTGTTACATTAATTATGATAGTATTCTGGGTTTTTCCTTGTGCATAATCTGTTTAAAAGTTGTGGTATTATCTTGATCTTCATCATCAGCATTATATTTCAGCGATGATAGACTTGATTGTCATGAGGGTTAGGTTAATAGCTTGCAAAACAAAGCAAGTTTGGAAAAGGTGTGCTTAAAGATCAATCAATACTAGTTGCCTGTAAGAAACAAAGTGATAAGAAAAGGCATTAATGTTGACTTAGATTAGGTGTTTTAACAAGTCTTGCAAAAAAATATTGAACCAAGGATTACTGTTTCATTTTCATGATGCATCAAAAACATCTTTAAAAAGGAAATTTCTTGGAATTTTTAGAATGAATCGCAGAAGAAAACGCACCCTTGGTATTATGGGATGAATTAGGGAATAGCCAAACGACGTATCTAAAATTTCAATAAGACATTAAACACAACTAGGCACAAGACGTACTTAAACATTTTTTTTAAGATCTTGGTGATGATGTTCTTTTTTTTTATTAGTTGATGAATCAAGTGATGTATCTAAAAAGGAACAAATGGTTGAGGTTATTCGATTTGATGATAAATGTGGGGTTGTTAAACAAAGGTTTATTGGTTTTGTTCATGTAGTGGAAACATCTTCATTGACTCTCAAATCTGCTACTAATGATTTATATGTCGTACACAGATTAATTTTGGCTATTAGAGGCCAAGGTTATGATGGTGCATGTAATATGGCGGGTGAATTCAAATGTTTGAGAGCTTTAATCTTTAAAGAAAACGCTTGAGCATTATATGTACTTTGTTTAACCTGTCAACTTCAACTTGTTGTGATAGCTGGACACAAACATATGGGTGTTTAGAGACTTTTTTGAAATGGTAGGTGGTTGAAGAATGTCGTTTGTGCATCTTGCAAACAACAACACAAGCTTCGTGAATGTGAAAGAAAAGAATTTGGAAGATAACCTTGCTATCAAAAGTGATTTGAATCAAAATTTGATGCATATTCTGTAAAAAAAAAATATTAAGAACTGATTTTTCAATCTCTATTATGTTTCCTTTATATTATAGACTGAATATTATTTTTTCATGCAGTTGTGTCATATTTCATTAAAGATGGGGTAATGAATTTGAGACTAAAATTCATTAGTCGATAAGCTTCCATCCAAAATCTAATATGGCACCAACATATTTGTGAGTGAATTTTAGTCTCAAATAAAGTGTAAAAATATTAGTGACAGATTACTAGTTAGTAACATAAGTTGCCTAAATTTAGTTCCCAATATTGTGAACTCCTTCTGCTAAGGTCTTGCACAGGGCCGGCTCTGGGTCTGGCAAATCCGTGCCGACGCTCGAGGCCCAAAATTTCATAGGGCCCGAAAAGTCTTTATAAGCTTGTATATATTTATTAAATTATATATTTAGTATATTTATCCGTTCATTATGCAAAAAAATATTGGTGGTGTAGTGGCAAAAACCATCTCAAAATACTATAAAGGTCTCAAGTTCGATTCTTTGCTCCATGACTAAGTTTTTATTTTTGTAATTCATTTACCCTTACCATAATTTTGGGCCCAATTCTTTTCATCGCCCGAGGCCTAAATGTTTTCGAGAGTTTTCGGGGACGGCTCTGGTCTTGCATGGGGGTTGCTAAGTTACTTTTTGAGCTGCGGACTTGTCAACCCCATTTGATGGTAGATGCGGCATCCCGGTTCGATGATGGCCTCCGGGAGGATATATAAGACATAGTCGTGGGTGGTGGCCCCTTCTTTGGGGACCTCCAATGGCGTTTGGCATCTCCCAGCTTGAGATGTTGGAGTATATGATTTTGTGGCATCCAGAGCTCAGTGTTGGGAACTACAGGATCATATCCTTCGAAGCAGTGGGGTTGTCAGGCTAGACGAAGACTATCTGTAGGCGCTCGAACGCTTAAATGTCTCTCTCACAGACTTTGATATCGGCGGTTTCATGATGATTATAAACATAAGTATATCATAAACTTAATCATATTATCAAAACCCGCTTGATAATCTACTTGTTAATCATTTACAAGTAACCTTACATCAAGTATTTCGTAATTTCATTATATCTAACGAAATTAAGAATACATATACACCTAATTTCATCTTTGGATCATAATCCAACAATCTAATTGCAAGTATTCCACTTGTCTCAAGTTATGACTTTCACCAATCTAGGTTTTTAGACATACCTTATGATCACTAAGGTTAGATGATCACTATTTCATCACCATGCAAGCATTTCTTGAAGGAATTAGCCTTCAATTTGATGGAATTGGATCAACAAGGGTTTAGCCCTTGCTTGTTCTCTTTATGATCGATCTACACACACACTATGTGTGTTGTGTTTTAAATTTTTTTTATAAAACATAAGTTTTCCTTTTTGACAACTTTGGTCCCTCAAGTTCAGTTTTGATTAGATAAGGCTACAACTCATTGTTTTATTACTTATTTACATGTTACTAACTAGGTTAATTTGTTCCTAGTTATTTTGTTTACAGGTTCACTTTTACCACTAATGGTATTTTACCCGCTTTTTAATATTAACGTGGTTTGATTACTAAACCCGTTTTTGGGGTGTTACATATATATAGGATAAGGATCGGTTAGGAACCACCCTTTATTGCGAGAACCGCGAGAACCAATGTGAACACAACCAAAAATACTTAAAAAGACCTAAAAACACATAAAAGAATTTTATTATTATTTTTATATAAAAATCGCTACTTTTTGTTTTTAAAAAAATTCTAGTAACAATTATGGATACACATGTGCATATGTATCATTTCTTTGACAAATTCCGTAATACATTACCAGTATTAGATAATTGCACTTTCATTTACACTACCATCCGTAACACAATACTTTTTACCTTACCAATATTCGAAATGCACACGTGCATTTATATGTATGAACATGATATAACGTGTTTTTGGTACACTACTTTGAATACACTTTCATTTTCATCTATTATACCATCCATAATACACTACCATTACCACTACTATCCATAATACACTACCATTACCTCATACTATCCATAATACACTACCATTACCAATATGTATAATATTTTTCACTTTATGCACATGTGTATTAACACTCTTCATACCATACCAAACAACATAATACATCATAAAGTGACAAATATAATCAAACCATCAACCACTAGATATAACTAACCAAAAACATGTATATTGGCCTACTTCATCATTCAAAATCACAAACTTTTTGTACTAAAACATGTTATATCATGTTCATACATATAGTAGCACATGTGCATTTTATATATTGCTAATGTAAAAAGTAGTGTATTGCGGATGTGTGAGGACCGTTCGGGTTCTTTGAATGCTCCGACCATCTGTTATGACTTCGTATCTCGTGCGGAATCAGAGTACGAAGGTGACTTGCACAAGAACAAGCTAAATATAACTGGTTTCTATTGATTGTATGAAAGTACAAAACCGTGAAACCAATTGGACAGAGTTTCCCCTCTCTGGTCCACCAAACGATACAAATGACACCTATTTATACTCACAGCCCATCCGCACATACCAGTATTCACGGATGCGCATATGCGCGGATGACACTTCATGGGGGTGCGCTTAATCCATGCGGGTTGGCCATCTGTGCGAACCTGTTATGCGCTCATAGGAACACTGCACTTCAAACCTTGTCTTGTCTAACCTATTAACTACGACTTGATACATATAACACTAAAACACATGATTGACGAAAGCGATAGACATAGTGCATTCACAGACTCCCCCTTGGATATTGCTGTAGTCAATCTTTGTCGTAACTAATTTTCTTCTGAGTCTTCAAAAGCATTTGACAGTTCTGGATCACAGACTCCCCTTTTCATCTTTATTCATCAGCTCCCCCTTTTCATCAGACTCTCTCTTCAACAAACTTGTTGGTACATAATGTCTATCGCCTACGTCATCAGTCTAGGTCGTGTCATGTACATGTAATAGGTTTAAAGTTATGTTTTGTATGTTAATGTGCCAGTTCGCACGAAGTGGCAAGTTAAAGGACCAGTTCGCATGAAGTGGACTTTAAGGGTCAGTTCACAGGAATGGGGAGATGTCCAGTTCGTGCGAAGTGGGTGGTTCATCTCATGCGAACTGGAAACCCTATATATAGGGGTGTTGTGTTTTCTATTTGTAACATTCTGGTGAAATCTCTCACGAACTGCTGCCGGATTCTCTGCATGTAAAAACGTTTTATATGAATGGAAAACCAGTTTAAAGTGTATTTCTCTGCTTCTACTCACATTCTAACACCGATTCAAGGTTACTAGATTGTTTCCGCCTCTCTAGTGACTTGATTTAACTCTAACCGACTCGTATTTGATCGAATCTCGATCCTACAAGTGGTATCAGAGCTCAGGAGGAAGAATTCTTACCGATTCAGCTTGATTTCATCCGAAAATCTCACTTCTACTCACTTTCTTCACATTTTTTTCAAAATTAATCGAGATTTTACGATTAAAATGAACTGATTTTCACATATTACATGCGAAACACTGTTTTAATCAACCCTTGAACATATTAGACCCCAATTCAGCCTAAATCTTGATCAATTTGACAAAATTCCGTCCGATTGTTCGACAATTTCATCACTTCGCACGAAGTGGTCCTCCACTTCACACCAAATCCGTCCAGTTCGCATTAGTTTGATATCAGGTCGCACGAAGTGACCTTCAGTTCGCGTGGTTTGATTTTCACTTCGTACGAAATCAACTTGATTGAACTCAGGTCGCACAAAACATCCACTTCACACGGATTGAAATATCAGATTGCATGAGTTGACATTCCATTTATTACATCACATGATTACCTTGGGTTTATTGAAATTGATTGTTGTTGTTGATTAAATGGATATTGAGGTCCAATAGAATTCATTGAGTAATTGAACAAGACTAGCGGCCCAATCAAATTTGAATAATAGCATTTAATTCATGTCGGTCATTGCATGTGATCAGATAATTACAATACATTGAAAGCTTTTTCGAATTGTGAGGTCAAATTAGATTTTGTCTCAATTAAAAGTTGTCGGCCATTAGAAATTCAATGTTGTATGCATTTGAAGTTGATATCAGTTTGCATGTTAAACAAATCACCGGCCCATTTAATTGATATCATTGTCCAATTTAACGGTCCAATTAGCATTCAAAGTTCAATTAGTTATCGGCAATACATATCCAATTCCTATCATTTCTTTGCATGTAAACTGACATTATCACAAATCGAAACAGTTTTCAATGTATTTTAAAAGGTATGTCGGCAATTCATTGTTTGCATGTGAATTCATATTGATAAAAAGTATAGCATTTATCTTGTCGGTCACCCACCTTGAATTGAAATTGTTAATTAAATCAAGTGTAACTAAGTGGGTCGGTACTAAAAGTTTTGACTAGTTTGGTTTGTGTTTGATCTAGATTTGAACTGAGGTTTAAACAATTGGGCCAAGGTTTGGATATTTAGTTGCTTGTTGGACCGATCTAATAAATCAATTTTTTTTTGCGGATCAGGATTGTTAGAATTCGGACTTGAATAAGTTCAGTTCGCACGGGGTTTGAACTTCTGAACCAAGTCGCACGAATAGATCCCAATTTGCACGAATAGTTGATCCAGGTCACGCGAGGTCGTTTGATTCCAGGTCGTACGGTTTGATTCTGATTGATTAGTACAGACCGCACGAAGTTAGTCAAAGTTGCTTGGTAGTGATCAGTCCACACAAGATCACTTGAAATTGGTCAGATCACACGGCCAAATTTAAGTTCAGGTCGTTTGGAATTTGAATCAAGTCGCACGGATTAAGTCCAGATCGTTTGAGGCTTCCAGTTTGTTCCAAACCATCAGCTCGTTTGAAATTCTGATTTTGTAAATTTTCATACCAAAACATGGATTCTGAAGAGGAATTGGCGTAGTTTTATTACGAATCTCAGCAATACAGACCCAAAAAGAACGAAGAAGTATTAGTTTCAACAAAGAAAGCTGCAGAAAAAGCACCTATCTTTGATCACTCATCAAATGAAGAGAGTGATGATGATATTGAAGAAATTCGAAAACTTGAAAATTATCAAAGAGAATTATCTCCTGAAAGTTTCAAATTTTATTTTGCAGATAAATTGGAGAAGCTAAAAGAGAGACGAGCAGCAAAAGAAAAGAAAGAGATAAAATGTGAGAATGTTGCTCAGGAAGGGAAGCATGAACAGAGTGAAGAAAGTTTTGCAGAGCTTGAAAAGGCAGCAGCAGAAGTTTATTATTATCAATCAGAACAGGAGGTTATTGCTAATTCTTTTAAATCTATAATGCCTCCTAACATGTTTGATTCTTTTGCAGGTTTCTTTAGCGAACCAACTACAGGTTTCTGTCCACAATATGAAGTTGAAAAAGCTCCTATTCAAGAGATAATCGATGTGTCTAAAGAAATAAATGAAGAAACTCTGAAGGAGATAGCTGACAAGGCACTGATGGTCAAATTGAAAGAGGTAGACAAAACTCAAAAGTCAGTATCTGTCGAAACGGAGTCTGTCAAAACAGAGTTAGTTGAAAAGGTGTCTGTTGAAAATGTGTCAGTTGAAAAGGAGTCAGTCGAAAAGGAGTCCGATGAGAAATCAGAAAATGTGGAGATCAAACCAGGAGAAAAATCAGAATCTGAGTCTGAAGGGTTTGTTAAAACGGAAATTAAAACTGATAAACCAGAAAATGATTCTGAAAAAGTTGATCCAATTCCTGAAACACCATGCGAAAACTGTTTAAAACCCTGCATGGAATGTCTTGAAAAAGACAAACAGTTTCAAGAATTGAAAAAATATACCGACAAAGTAAAATTCGATCTTTATAATGTGAAAGAAGCTTATGACACTTTATCACGTTCTATTAAAATGATTCAAAATGAAAGTATAGAAAATGATAAAGTTATTAATTTGCTCAAAGGAACGGTCATTGAAAAGCAGATGGAGATTAACATTCATCTGGACACAATCGCATCTTTGAAAAAGGAACTTGAATTGATGCGTATTGAAACAGAAAGAGTTGATAAGAAATTGATTAGTTATATTTCATCTTCTTATGTGATTGATCAGATTATTCCTAAACAACCTGATGATAAATCAGTTTACAAAAATGTTCCACCCCCAATGTGGAATCACTATACTCAGAAATATCCAGATGGGGTGGAAGAAGCATTGAATCTCAAACTGAGAACAGAAGAGAATGAATTACCAGAAAACATTGATGTTACCTTCACAGCGTCTGATACTGATCATGAATCCGAATTAATCAAGAAAGTGGTCGATCAGGTGTTCGATAAAGATGAAACCGAGGAGTCAGAGTCAAAATCAAAGTCTGACACTTCAAGTCCAACAGTTGAAAAAGAAAAAAGGGTTTACAATAATGATTTTCTTATGTCAAAAAATAATTTGAATGACGAAACATTCAAAATAGCATATACTTTGAAAGATTCTGACAAATTATATTCTGATGAAGAATTTCCAATAAGAAGTGTTAAAACTAAAATGATTAAAAAGGTTTTCAAATTAACAGAAATTAATATTTCTGAAATAAAAGATGTGAATCTTAATGAAAAACCTAAAAAATACACTTCAAGAGTTCAACAAAGATTGAACAAGAAAAAAGGTTACAGTTCTGGTTCTGGTTTTCAAAAGAAACCAAACCATAACAGTAATTTCAAAAAGAAAGGATTAGGTTTTATTCCACCTGAAAATCATAAAAATGAGAATATTTATAAACCAAACACTATATTTGTTTCAGGATCAAGTTCAGAAGAAGAAAAGGAGAAATCTTTCTGGAAACAGTCAAATAAGGAGTTTCTCGCTGAAAAGAAAAAGAAAATGATGATGAAATCTAAAAAGAGAGTTGAAAGAAGAACCTGTTTCAAATGTCAAGAAGTTGGACATATCGCTTGGAATTGCCCAATGCCAACCAACACAAAATAGGGAGTTTCTTCCAACTTGAAATTGAAAGAAAAATGTGTTGATCAAAAAGAACAACCAATAGAAAAATTTAAAGATTTCAAAAATTCGACTTTCGAAGTTGGTGAAATTTCGAAACAGTTTTACAAAAGAAGAGCAAATTTAAACAAACAAAAATGGGTTATTAAAAGTTCAGAAAGTTCTGGCGATGAATCTGACTCGTCAAAGTCAGAAGAGCCACCAGTTGAACCAAAAGGAGAAAATTCAGTACCGCCAATGGATGATGTCAATTTTCCACCATTGCGGGCTGAAAATTTAAAATCAAAGGTTTGAAAAGTGGAAATTTCGAATCAATTCTATTCTGAAAAGAAAGAATTTGATGTCGAAAAGGCTTTTAACGACAAAGTGAAAAATATTTTTGGAAGAATGGTCGATGGGAAGGAAAAAGGGGTAAAAGAATTTTATGAAGCAAAAAGAAATGTTCAAACCCCAAGTGAAATTGAAAAGGTTACACCCAAGGCTGGTCAGGCTTGGGTGTCTGTATTCCATATGTAAAAATCCTGACTTGCCAGAGCTCCCAAGTTGGTAATCGTGGAGCATGAATCGGCATCTTTCTTGAGAAATTCAAATTGTTATATTTCATCTTATAAGTGGTATTGTTTGATGAGAACCTACAAGTGGTTAATCAAGGTCATTAAGTTGAACTTGATTTAACTTTCATACAAGTGGTATTTGGAGAACAAAGTGATGAATTAAACCCCGATCTTACAAGTGGTTTCAACAAAACTTATTTTCTAGAAAAACCATTTGATCAAAACAAACTTAAGTGTTTTGAAATCATAATAGGAAAATAGTTTGTTGACAGGGGGAGTTCTGATTGTTTACGCCAAGTGAATGGAGAATTAAAGCAATTCACATCAGTTTGTCAAATTTTTCTTTAAATGATTTTGAATTTTAGGGGGAGTAAGAAATTTCAGAAAATCCAAAAACATTAGAAAATTTGAAAAAGTCAAAAACATGATAAAATTCAAAATGAGTTTTGTTGTGAAAAAGAGGAAATGATAGTACATTAGTAGACAATCACAGTACGCTAAAGAATTGGAAAGTCAAAATGTGATAAACGATCTCACTGATGATATGCCAGCAGGTTTTTACACATTCAGTAGATTGTTTTCGAGATATAAACCTAAATATCAATACTTACTTATCTCGTGGGGAACATCTCTCGGATATATGGGTAACCCCCGAAATCTTGTTTGAAGGGCTTTCTATTTCTGACAAACTAGGTCTTTGTGCGTGATGATATCTGGGGTATTATCCTAGGACTTCTGATTTTGCGGGAGCAATAGCCTAGTCCTCGTATAATACTTTGCATTGCTTTATTCATAAAGCCCACCCTCAGCATAAAAAATGATGAAACATTGAAAAATGCTAATCATGTGCTGTTGAAAAGAAGATCCCCAAGGGGGTCACACCTAAAGACGAACCATCATCTCTCTGATTTTGCGGAAGCAATAGCCTGAGCTCTCATGACCTCGCATTTAACCCAATTACAGATATCATTGGTGTGCACTCACCTGTAAGACAGAATATAGGAGTCTGGATACGGGAGTATATTCTGAAGTGGGACACGTGAATAAGTTTAAGTCCTTAAAATACTAATCTCGTATCTCGAAACAGTTGAACTTTGTGTGAAAATTTAAGTGGATCAGTATACTGACAATATAAGTGAATCGTTTAGAAATTAAAGTGTTTAAAGCTCAACGGTGCTAGTGATTGGTCTCATAAACTGATATGATTCTCTTACACAAGCTCACAAAAATATTGTCTGTAAATATTTCTTTACTGCTTTTCATTATTCAAAAATCCAAAAAGATTGTGTTTTAGCATAAATTTTAAAAAATCAAAAAGATCTCATTTCATTTTATTTTTGACAACTGATGTTGGAAAGCTGATTTTCAAAATTCCAAGTGCTGAACATGATGAACAACAGGGTTGGGAGAGTTTGTTTGAAACAAGAAATGATTTTGAAATGATCAAATGGTTCATTAATTTGAAACTAAATTTGAATGTTTCGAATACAAGTGGTTAAGCAGAGATAATTTGAGAAATGTTATATGATTTCTACAATGGTTTCTAAAATTGTTAAATCTTAAAATTTGAGAAATTTATTGTTGGGTAGAGATTTATGCAGGTCCCCGTGTCTAAGCCTGAGCAGAGCTTGAGCCAGGTTACGATTCTAGAACGCGAGCTATGTCAGATTGTGATCCCGGAACAACTTAAGGGAGAGTCTGATAGCAAAGGGGAGTCTGAAGACAGAAGAGACAGTTTCAAATCCTGCTATCCACGCCAGCTGCTAATGCTGAAGAACTTAAGGAATCAAGAGATCTGATCAAGAGAATTAGAGAAGAGAATAGAGCCAGATTGAGATTCTGAGAGAGAGAAGAGAGAAGATTGAAGGATACTTACCGAGATAGACACTTTGGAAGAGAGTGAGAAGACTGATCAAGACTGAAGACTTGTCATACTAAATAGGTGACTTGAGATTTCATTTGGAACTTTTGCAATTCCGGTAGCGAAGCTCTGCCGAGGTGTCAAACGGTCTGTAATCGTGTCAAATCAATACAGAAGACATTTAAACTACTTCTTAGTGCAAATCAAGCTGATTCAACATCAAAACGTCTGATTCCGCCTCTTATTTTGATCAAGAACTCTTCTGATTGACTCGTTTGATCGATTCAACGATCCTACAAGTGGTATCAGAGCCTTAAAACACTAATTCGTGTCCTGAACAGATTGAAATTTGTGTGAAAATTTAAATTGGATCAGTATATCGGAAATCACTGTGAATTGTTTAATGCTTAGTATGAAATCAAAGCTTAACGGTACTTGTAGCTTGTCAGCAGCTGATATGATCCCCTAACATGCTCAACAAAAATATGTTTGTATAGTTTCAAGTTTCTTAAATTCCAAATCATTTCCTGTTTGTTTAGTATAATGTTTGAAAAATCCAAAAAGATTTGATACTTCATCTTATTTTCGACAACAGACGTTGGGGATCTGATGATCAAAGTCGCACAGTGCTAAACATGTTGGATCATGGGGTTGGATAAGAAAAAGCTTGAAAAAGTGTTGGTAATTGCTCGAAATGTATAAAAGTTCATTAATTTGAGCTTAATTTGTTTCAAAATATCAGGGAAGGTCATAAATTGGTCAGCCAAGGTCATTAACTTGGACTTGGCAGGCTAAACGGTTGACCAGGGTCATTAAATTGGACTTGGTTAACTGAGTGTGATGGTAAAAAGTTAAAAAATTCAAAAATCAAAAACAGTTTGTGAAGTCTCCAAGGTCATTAAGTTGGACTTGGATGATTGACTGTGAGGAATTTGGATGATCAAATTGGTAAAATCTGACTGTGAGGAATTTGGATGATCAAATATCGTCAAATCTTTATAGTATTTTGATAGGGAGAGAGTATCAAGTAATCCTGGACATTCAAAAGTTCTTACTTATAAATGTTTGAGTATTGCAGATATTGTACCCGACTACGATCCCGATAGCTGAGTCTAAGGGGGAGTCTGAGAACGAGCTCAAAGCAAGGGGGAGCTTGTAACCGGAAAACCAGGTGTCGATCCCAAAAGCAGGGGAGCTTAAAGAAAGGGAGAGCCTGAAGTAAGAGTTTCTGAAAGCTGAGAAGGAGAGAAGAGAGCTGCTGAGGAAAATGAAAAGCTCAGAAAATTGCTGTTGAAAAAGCCGAAACAAAGAGTAGAATTTTTCAAGTCTTTGTGAAAGAAAGTTTTGAAGACAGGCTGACTGAAGACTGCGGCAATATCCAAGGGGGAGTTTGTTGGTACATAATGTCTATCGCCTACGTCATCAGTCTAGGTCGTGTCGTGTACGTGTAATAGGTTTAAAGTTTTGTTTTGTATGTTAATGTGCCAGTTCGCACGGAGTGGCAAGTTAAAGGACCAGTTCGCACGAAGTGGACTTTAAGGGTCAGTTCACACGAACTGGGAGATGTCCAGTTCGTGCGAAGTGGGTGGTTCATCTCATGCGAACTGGAAACCCTATATATAGGGGTGTTGTGTTTTCCATTTGTAACATTCTGGTGAAATCTCTCACGAAGTGCTGCCGGATTCTTTGCATGTAAAACCGTTTTATATGAATGGAAAACCAGTTTAAAGTGTATTTCTCTGCTTTTACTCACATTCTAACACCGATTCAAGGTTACTAGATTGTTTCCGCCTCTCTAGTGACTTGATTTTACTTTGACCGACTCGTATTTGATCGAATCTCGATCCTACAAAACTCTTCCTGGCTTTGATTTTCCAGGATCTGTACCTGGCTCTTTAAAAATCTATCCATTTGACAATTCAATACCTGATGAAACACTGGTTAACACCGGAGGTTAACTAGCTGGGTCATCTCTTATGTGGGTTCAATCTCCTTCTTTACTCGCCAAAGACTGAGGTCCTGCAAAACAGCAAACCGTTAGCTCGTTAAGAGGGGAATATGGGGGTTTCCCTCTTAACCGGGCTCCAGCGTGAGAATAAGTACTGTTCTGAGGAGAAAATAGTGTATGTTGTAGGTGAAAAGTGAGGAGAACAGAAATGGATAACCTGAATGATGAAGGGTCCTATTTATAGCCGGAGGGTGAAGGAGGGAGGAGCAACCTTGCCAGCTGCTACCGGGCGCCAGCTATCCGACCAAGGGGAATATCCTCTTGGTCTCGTCTGCTATGGTCAGGATAGTGGTACACGTGGCGCGTCGTCGTTGGTCCATGTGGGAGGACTGGTACTGCAGCTGTCGGTCTGCCCCATAGGTAGTATTGTAGGTCCACATGGCGTCCGGACATTGGTGACACGTGTTGTCCTTCTTGTCTGGAGGAGCATCTTTGGTGCCACCTTGACGTCTTCCAGAAGCTTCTAGAAGCTTCTGGATTTACTTGCTGATGTAGGCGCCATGTTGGACGGAAAAAATGGTGTGGTCCCTGCCATGTGTGCATGGAATTGGGACCATACCTCTTCAAGTCCCCCCAGTCTAGTGTGCCTTATAGTTGAGTTGATCCTCTAGGAGAGATTCTGGACTTATAAAGGTTGTGGTTTTTGTTGTTTTGCCTTTACATGGCGATGGCCTTACGAAGTTGAGCCAGGAGGTTGCATGGTGCATGGTGGCTGCCATGCAAAGTTGAGCCAGACGGGTGTACGGCGCGTGGTGGCTGCCTTGCAAAGTTGAGCCAAAAGGACGCACGGCGCATGATGTCAACCTTGCAAGGTTGATCCAAAATGGCGCATGGCGCAAGATGGCAACCTTGCAAAGTTAAGCCAAAAGGGTGTACGGCACATGGTGGCCGCCTTGCAAAGTTGAGCCAAAAGGGTGTACGGCGCATGATGGCAACCTTGCAAAGTCGAGCCAAAAGGACGCACGGCGCATGATGGCAACCTTGCGAGGTTGAGCCAAAATGGCGCATGGCGCAAGATGGCAACCTTGCAAAGTTGAGCCAAAAGGACGCACGGCGCATGATGGTAACCTTGCAAAGTTGAGCCAAAATGGCGCATGGCGCATGATGGCAACCTTGCAAAGTTGAACCAAGGGGACGCACGGCGCAAGGCGTATGATGGTAACCTTTCTTTTTGGTGGTTCCTTCTAAAGGAAGTTTCTTTTCTAGGGATGAAGACAATTGACATGACTGACGTGCCGTCTGATGTCGCTGTCTTTTCGGAGATGAACAGTCACTTTTTCAGGTCTGTCAGTTACTTTTTCGCCGGGTGTCAGACGTGTTCCGCCCACGTTCCCGAAAAGCAAGGCGACGGTTTATCTCTCCACTGACGTGTCCTTTCCCCATTGGCTGCCCGTCTGTCTTCCTGACGATCCACTACCCATCGCATTAAATGCGATGGGTATAAATAGTTGGGAGTTCCTACTCTTTCTTCACTTTTGAAATTCAAAATCCTTCTTTCTCTCTTTTGGATTCTTACTGAACTTCCTCTTTTTCCTCTCTTCATCTTTCATCAAGTTCTTCCTTTTCTATCTCTTTCTGCCTTTGTAACCATGTCCACCGGCGGCAATCCTACCTGAAAAAGGAAGTACAAACCAAAGAATCCTCCTGGTCCAGATCGTGCTGAAATAAACTGGAAGGAGGAGGAGTTCCAAAATCTTGTTCGGGACATGGGTTTCCGATCGGAGTGGGGTGCTCAGTTTCCAACCCCTAATTCTACTGCCTTGGATGCTCCTCTGGGATATATAGCGTTATATGCTGCTTACTTTGGGGAGGGTAACTTTTGTCTTCCCATGACGAAGTTCACCGGGGAGGTGTTGACAAACTATGGGCTACATATTTCCCAGATAAACGCCCTAGGGTTACCCCGGATTACTCATTTTGAGTTTATATGTAGGGCCAACCGTATTGAACCAACTTTCGAGATGTTCAACGTGTTTTATTTTGTGAGTTATACGGGTGGTTTCTATTCTTTCAACTCTCGGACCAGTGGAGTGAATCCTTGCAGTGCCAACCCCCCGAAGAGTCTGCATGACTGGAAACAAAAAAAAAATTTACATTCACCGTGGGGTTATTCCCATTGATATGCAGTTGCACTACCGTGGAGAGAGTGAAGGGGTCCCTCGTGTGAATGTGTCCATAAAATTTTCTGAGCAAGAGTGGTATAAGGTGTTGACTCGGAAGGTTACTTCTATCACTCAGTTTGAAGAGAGGGTACTGGTGGCGGCTGGGATGAGTATGTTGTGGGCACCCCAGAACCCTAGGGGTGTCCCAGTCTATGGTTACAAAGGAAAAGGTATCACTCTTGCTAATTTATTGTTATGTTCTTTTCTAATTTGTCATGCGTTTCCTCATGTTGCTGTATTTTACAGTTGGGTATAGTTTGATGAACGTTCTTGACCCTAAAGCTGGTGGTGCTATGGTTGTCGCATATTTGCCTGAAGGGAAGCCTGTGTGGTTGGATCAGATAAGGGATCGCTTCTTGCACCCTACCAGTGAAATCCTTGCCACTTATGCTAACACCATTTTAGGTGAAGATGGTGGGGATGATCTTGAAGATGTACTTAGTCCTTCTCGAGAGGAGGTTATCGTCCTTTCGAGTGAGGGTTCTGATAGATCGTGTGAAGGTCTAATCCCTTGTTCCCCGCTTGCAGGTCCGACCCAAGGGGCTGTGAACGAGCCTGTAAATGAGCCTGCTGGTGACGACGTTGATGTTCCTACTGATGCTGCTTAGCAACTTGAAACCAGGAAGAAGAAAAAGGTGGATAAGTCTGAGAAGAAGAAGAAGAAGAAGGTCGAGGAACCTGTGACTAGAGCACCTCGTAAGCAACATTCTAACTTCTCCCTCCTGGACTATGTTGTCGTTTCTGATACGCTCTCTGGTTTAGACGCGGTAGATAAGCGTGCTGAGCGTGATCCCGATGATGATGTTACCCTGACGGAGATCATGAAAAAGAAGAAGGTTCTCGAAGACAAGAAGAAGGAACTTGATGAGCAGGCTGCTGCTGTGCTTGCGGTGAAAAAGTCTAAACTTCAAAAGGAGACTCCTCCTGCCCCTTCAGAGTCGGAGATTGACCTGGGGGTTTTTAGTGCAAAACATGGTAACCTTCTGGAGAAGATATACGCCGCTTCCGGTTCCCAAGGTACAAAGTTTTTCCTTTGTGTGTCATGTTTTTTACCTCTCTTTCTTGTTTTTTACTATCATGATTGTTTTGTAATAGGTGTTAAATCGGATAAGGCCCCCCGTAAGGTTGATATTTCAAAGATTACTCCTCCTACCTCTCCACCTTCTAAAACTTTCGACCTGTCTCCTCCCCATGATGATCTGGGCGAGAAAAAGAAACAAGATGATGTGGAAGTTGAGCAGGTTGGGGAGGGTGGTGCTGCTGGTGGTGGTGGTGGTGATGCAGGTGGTAATGGTGGTGGTGCAGGTGGTGATAGTGAAGCGGAATCGAGTGAGGCTACTCCTCGTCACACCATTTACACCAAGCGTGTATGGGGTTCTGGGGAATGTGGTGCTTCGGGGACTCGCCATAGTCTCGAGTATGAACATGTTCAAGGTGGGTCCTGGGATACCCACAATCCTGCAACCGCTGATTTCCCACATACTCCTCGATGGAACCTGACTCAGGGATCTCGGATGGCAGATCTTGGCAACTGTCGTGAATTATTTTCCTTATCCCTCCCCCCTGCTGAAAGGTTGTTTCAGAAAAGACGAGATCGAATGGATCTGTTGGATGAACATATCCATGTTAGGGTCAACTTTTTAGCTACCTCACAAGAGATTGCCCGGGAATGGCAGTTGATGGGGGAGGATACGTTGGAATTTAAAGCGGCGAAGAAGGCGTTTGCTGAAGAGAGAGAAAAATTTAATTCTGAGAAAAAAGGTTTGGCGTTGAGGGTTGCTGACGCGGAGGAGAAACTTGCTAAGGAGAAGCAGTTTAATGCTAACAAGCAGAAAGAGTGGGAAACTGCTTGCGAGCGAACGAACGAACCGCGAACTGCAAACCCAGCGTGATACCATTGTTAGGTTATCAGGGGAGAAGACTAAGATAAGCGATGAGGCTGAGCAGGAACGTGTTGCGCACCAAAAGAGAGAAAGTGAATATCTTGAACGCATAGCCAAGCTAGAGAAGTTTGCTGCTGAGAAGGTCGCGGAGAGCAAAGCTTCTGAAATCTTAGTTGAGGAGATTACCACTGATTGCAAGTGGTTACTTGCGCGCGTAGTTCCCCTGGTATTGCTTCCTTTGTTTATTTTGCTTGTTTCTATTTTCGTTATTTTGTCATATTTCTATTATTTTCTGCAGATTTCTAAGCGTATCGCAGGGTCTGA
Source organism: Helianthus tuberosus (assembly GCA_030545235.1). NCBI lineage: Eukaryota > Viridiplantae > Streptophyta > Magnoliopsida > Asterales > Asteraceae > Helianthus > Helianthus tuberosus. The sequence goes on from CM060411.1 coordinate 94,549,169, forward strand.
GGAGCTAGCCAAGTATATGTACGAACTTGGTAAAGTCGCGTATGATCATGGCCGTAAAGACGGTTATTCTGAAGGAAGATCAGCTGCTGAGGCGAAAGAAGCATTGAAGAGTTTTGATTTATATAAGACTGACTGTGCTGCTCGTTATGCTGAGAAGTGTGCTGAGTTCGAGTCTCTTGAATTCGCTATTGTCAAGGCTGCTGGGAAATTATCTCGAAAGCCTGACGGAATCGCGTTATTGAAGAAAGCTCTTAGTGATGAAGATCGTGAAGTTGCGGGTACCGGTACTAGTCGTCGAGATTGAAGGTTTCCGGCTTGCATGCCGTGTACAGGCCTGATGTCCCTGTAATCGTCCAACAATTCTCTTAAATAATTTACCTGTTTTTTATGCTTTGTGAACAATTTAATTCTGGCTGCAATGTTTGTTGGTATTTTGCTACACTTGTTATATCTTATGCTAGCTATGGGTTTTTTAGTTTTATTCGTTGTGAATTTTGTTGTCGTTACAATATGTGCATGTGTAATTACTTTGATTAGGTATCACGAATGAATGATGGTTGGGACAGGTTAGGCTGTGTTAGTCATCCTAGCTTTACACTGTACTGTGTTGTGCTTGGAGAGACTTTACAACGTTTGTTCTGTCATTTAAGCGCGTAGTTTGATTCGTATATATGAAGTGATCGTTTTTAACAGGTTATTGTGTTGACCCGGCTGTGCTCAGCTTTGGGGGTCTTACAATGTTTGTTTTACCATGTTTACGATGCTTTCGTGTGTAGATGGGCACGAAGTGGTATTTGGCGTGATAGGCTTTAGTTGTGTTTTTGACCCGGTTGTGCACTTAGTTGTGACGAGCCTTGGAGGTCTACAATGTTTCCTATTTTTGAGCCATTGATGTTTTCGTGTATGCCCGAAGTAATATATGCAGTTGTAACAAAAATTCGCATGAAATAAGATAGCCAACACTTCTTGTATTAAAGTAAAATGTGTCGGGCGCGCGGCCATTCATTACAAGGAAAGATAAAAATTATGGCCGTCTACATGTAGCATTTCCTCAGTTGCTGAGCATTCCATGTCCTGGGGACTTCTTTGTTTTCAAGCGTGCGTAGCCTATACGCTCCTTTCCCGAGGACTTCATCTATAACGTAAGGCCCCTCCCACTTGGGAGCTAGTTTTCCCGGTCTTTCGGCGTTGGACGCCTCGTTGTCTCTCAAGACGTAGTCTCCGGGGTTGAAAGTGCAGATTCTGACCTTAGTGTTATAGTATTTTTCCAGCTTGGTTTTGTATTTTGCCTCCTTGATTGCTGCTATCTCTCTTCTTTCTTCTAGAAGGTCCAGATCCAACCTTTTTTCCTCTTCATTATTGACAGCATTCATTGACAACATCCTTGGGGATGGCAAACCTATCTCTGCTGGTATCACGGCTTCTGACCCATAGACTAGACTGAACGGTGTTTCTCCGTTGCTTGTCTTTGGCATAGTCCTATGGGCCCACAGTATGCTGGGCAATTCATCGACCCATCCTCTTCGCTGCGTTCCCAACCGCGCCTTAATACTGTCCACGATACTTTTGTTCTCTGCTTCAACCTGACCATTTCCTTGCGGGTGCGCCACCGAGGAAAAGGTGTGTTCGATGTTCAGCTCCTTGAACCAGTTTTGGAGATCTTCCGTTGCGAAATTTGTTCCGTTATCGGTTATGATTCTCAGAGGCAGTCTGAATCGACAAATTATTTGTTCCCAGATGAACCTTCGCACCACGGTAGATGTGGTTGACGCCAATGCTTTTGCTTCCACCCATTTCGTGAAATAGTCTACCGCAACTATGATAAACTTCACTGCTCCCGGGGCTTCTGGAAAAGGACCAACCATATCTATCCCCCATTGTTGGAACGGCCATGCCGTTGTTACGGGGACCAGCTCATTCTTTGGGCGCATCGTTTTCGGAGCATGTCTCTGACAACCGTTGCATTTCCTCAAAACCTTGATTGCATCTAGATGCATCCCGGTCCAGTAATAACCGGCGTTCATTACTTTCGCTACTACCATTCTTGGGCCGGCATGAATGCTGCAAATGCCCTCATGTACTTCGCGGATCAAATAATTTGCATCTTCTGGATTGACACATCTCAGTAATGGTCCGAGGTACGATTTCCGATACAGAATGCCATCAGCCATTTGGTAATGCTCGGACTTGTACTGTATTTTCCTTGCTTCGGCTTTGTTTTCGGGTAGTATTCCAGACTGGATATACATGATAATCGGTGTCATCCAAGATGTTGTTCCTAGTTGGATAACGTTCACCTGCCTTAATGGTACTGATGGATTTCTTAGAACTTCAATGCGTATGTCTTTGGCCAGATGCTGGAAGCTGGTTGACGCGAGCTTGCTCAATGCATCTGCCGGCTTGTTCTCGCTCCTGTTAATGTGATGCACCTTGTAAGAATTGAAGTTTTGGAGCAAGGTTTTTGCTTGGTCTAGGTATAATGCCATCACATCTCCTTTGGCGTCGTAGTGACCATTGATTTGACCAGCTACGAGCATGGAGTCTACGTGCGATTCTATATTCTTAACTCCCATCTTGATTGCTAGCCGCAAACCAGCAAGAAACGCTTCATACTCGGCCTCGTTATTTGTGCTCTTGAAGTCTAACCGTATGGCGTATGTGAACTCATGTTTTTCTGGACTTACCAACCTAAGTCTTGCTCCTGCACCATCTTCGTTGGATGCACCATCCGTATATAGTGACCATGGTTCTTTCGAGTGTTTCTTTTCAGCCTTCTCCATTGCCTTACATTCTCTGTCTTTATCATCGGGCAGCTCTATCAGGAAATCAGCCAACACCTGACCCTTGATCGCTGGCCTTGGTCTAAAAACCATGTTATGGCCTCCCAGTTCTATAGCCAATTTTGCTAATCTTCCAGATATCTCAGGTCTTGCGAGGATGTTGCCGATGTTGTAATTCGTTAGGACGTGAATGACATGGTTAGCAAAGTACCTGCGCATTCGTCTGGACGCATGGATCAATGCGAGGACCAGCTTCTCCATTATGGCGTATCTTGTTTCTGAGTCATTCAAGGTGCGAGACACGTAATAGACTAGTGTTTGTACGCCTTGTCGGTCCACCAGTAGGACTGCTCCTACCGCTTTTTCTTATGCTGATAGGTACATCACTAGGGGTTCCCCTTTCATTGGTGTTGTCAGCGTTGGCAATCGTATGTGACAGTCCTTCATTTCTCAGAATGCATGCTCGGCTTCCGAAGTCCACTGAAACTGATTCTTCTTTACACAGTTGCGGAGGGTTTTGATGAATGGAAAATATTTTGCTGCGTGATTGGAGAGGAAACGGTTGAGCGCTGCTAACCGTCCAGCCAACTTCTGCATTTCTTTTATTGTTGATGGTGAAGGCATCCGCTCGATCGCTTGCACCTTTTCAGGATTGACCTTAAACCCATCCTTTGTAATGATGAAACCCAGGAATTTCCCTTCTTCCATCCCAAAGGAACACTTCGCTGGATTTAGCTTGATGTTTACCCCGCGCAATGTATCGAATGTTTTTTGAATGTTTACCAGCATCATACTTTCTTCTTTGCTCATGATGACCAGGTCATCCATGTATACTTCGATGTATTTGCCGATAGCATCGCTGAATGTTTCATTCATCAGTCGCTGGTAAGTTGAACCTGCATTCTTTAAGCCAAAGGGCATTTTTGTATAACAGTACAACCCTGTTGGTGTGCGAAATGCAGTTTTGTCTTCATCTTGGATAGCCATCTGCACCTGATGATATCCTTTATAACAATCAAGGAAACATTTCCACCTGAACGACGCAAGTGAATCGATCTTTTCGTCAATCTCTGGTAAAGCATAGTAGTCGCGTGGGCATGCCTTGTTCAAATCTTTATAATCCACACACATTCTCCACCCGATGTTTCCTTTAGGAACCATGACTGGGCTGGCTACCCAGGTTTGATAACGAACCTCTCTAATGATGCCAGCGTTTAGTAACTCTGTGATCTGTTCCTGCATGGCATCGTGCTTTATTTCTCCCAGATGACGCTTTGTATGTACCACTTGTTTGGCATTTTCAGAAACATTCAGCCTATGTTCTGCTATGTGCCGTGGAACGCCAACCATATCTGCTGGAGTCCAGGTAAACACATCCATGTTCTCAAATAGTAACTTCTTTAGCGCCACGCGCATGAGGTCTGACATTGTTGGACCCAAGGTGACAGTTTGCTCTGGGTACTTGTTGTTCAGGATCCATTTTTCGGGTTCTGCACGCGGTGTGGGCTTACTTGTTTTTGCTGGTCTGATTTCATCGGTCGCGAGGACTTCTTTGCTTGCATAAATTATGGCAACCCTATTTCTGTTGGGAACCCAACAGCTGAGTGTGGTCCTGAGCAAATCATGCTAAAATCTCCTTGGGACTCCCTTCCCAAAAGGATATCATGTCTTGAATTTGTTGGTAATACCATGAACGTAACTTCTTCCGTTCTTGAGTTTCTTCCATCTGAGAGCAGCACCGGGAACGATATTTGATTGAGGGGGAAAACGGCCTCGTTGCAGAAACCAGTGAGTGGGTAGTCCACTGGCTCTAGGCGCGCTTTGTCCTCTTGGTCAAGTTGGTTAAAACACTGCTCGTAAATGATATCCGCGGTGCTCCCTGGATCTATGAAAATGTAGTCAGTCTGGTAATGGCCGAACACACCAGGAATGACTATAGGTCTTCGTTCTCTTGGGCCACCTCGTACCACAGGGAAAACGACTTGTCTTTCGCGCCAAGAATCATCTTGGGCGCGCTTGTTGTAGTTCTTCCGCGGTTTTCTTTGACCGCCTTGGATCATGTGAGTTTCTAACTTTCGGAGTTTTTTGTTGTCTGGGCCCTCTTCTCTTCTCTGGATCTGTCGATTGTCTCTTTTTCCACCCTTTACTAGATATGTGAGTTTGCCATTTCTTAAAGAGCGTTCTATCTCTTGCCTGAGGCTGAAGCAGTCATCCGTGAGGTGACCTGTGTCTTTATAGAACTCACAGAAGAGGTTTGGATCTTCTCCCCTCTTGTTTCTCATTTGCAAGGGAGGTTTGAACTGATGATTTTCTGTGGACAGAACCTCGGAAGGAGTTTTTGTTAAAGGCGTCCATTACTTTTCTCTATTCTCTCTTTTGACTTCTTTGCGATGACTAATCTGGTTAATTGTGGGGCGCGCGTCCTTAGCTGGCGGACTTCGTTCTTTATAACCAGATGATTTCCAGGGCTGACCCTTGCCTTTCTTATTTCGCCGATCGTGCTGGTTATAACTGTACTGACGGCTGTCATCGCCGGTCAGTTGTTTGTCAGTTCTTGCGATTGTTTTTGCTGCTTCGATAATGTTATCCCAGTCTTTGGGACCTCCATCCATTCCTTTAACTCTTTTGATCAGGTCATCGCATTTAACGGCCCTCATAAAGTGTGCACGCATCATTTTCTCCCCTATATCTCCGATTTCGAGGCACTCTTTGTTGTATCTGGTGATGAAGTCTTCAATACTTTCATGGTCTTTCCTCCAGATGTTTAAGCAATCTGCTGGATGTCTATTTTGCCTGCGTTGTTGGGAGAAATGTGTGAGGAACTTGTCTCGAAAATCAATCCAGGATTTAATTCTTCCTGCTGGCAGACTATCAAACCATACGCGCGCTGCGCCAACAAAGGTTTGTGCGAAAAGATGACACCAAGTTGGTAATGTCCAACCACCTGTTAACCCTGCGCCATTGAAGACTTGGAGGTGGTCGTCAGGATCTATTAAGCCATTGTACTTGCCCATATTATGTGGTAGTTTTGTCTTATCGATATCGGCTGTTGCAATCTCTCTGATGAACTTAGACTTTTCAGCTATATCTTCTGGGCGATAGCTCAACGAGTAATCATGTTCTGCATTTGGATTGTACCCCGCGCCTTGTGGGGTTTATACGCCTCGTGTTCTGGTGGTAATCTGTTGAATATTGTGCTTTCTTTCTTGTATGTCGGGTCATCTTCTTCATTGTAGCTATCCCATTCATCGTTTATGTTGCGTGGGCCTAAGCGACTGTGCACTGGCTTTTTCTGCTGGTGAGTGTACTGCACATAGTTGCTTTCTGTTTTGCCGTAAGTGTCGCGCGTATCGTGCACACTTTGCCTTCTGACGTGAGGCGCCTTCTCAGGGTGTAGGTTCCACGCCTGTGTTTGTTGAGGGATGTGGGTGCTCGGAGCCCTTTGTGGTGGAGTAACAAAAGCGGATTGATTAGCTTGCGCTTGGAGCAAAGCTTGCTGTGCGCTGAGTTGCGCATAGACAAGATTCAGAGTCGTTGTTTGTTCGGCATACCAGGAAGCCAGAGTTTTTAATTCAGGTAGCCCTAAAAGTGCCGAGAAGTTCAATTGTGTTTGACCTGATGGTGCTGAAGGACCAGCCCCATGGTTTGGTGTTGGAACTTCTGGAGGTGTTTGGTTAACTACCCCGGGTGAAGGTCAGAAAGTAGCTCCGTTTGTGGTTTGATTGATAACTCTAGAGGTGCTCCCAAAGATATCTGGCAACTCGTTGTTTACTTGCCCTTCTCGGATAGTCTCGTTCCCTTGAAACCTTTGGACGTGAGTAGTGTCCGTAATCAGTTCAAAGGAAGAGATTTCTCCGTCCACGTGAGGGGAAGGGTTTGGTTCAGTCATTTAGAGAGCTTTTTGAAGAAAAAGGAGATGAAAGTGGTTTACAAAAAATGCGGTGGGCGCCAATGATGAAACACTGGTTAACACCGAAGGTTAACTAGTTGGGTCATCTCTTATGTGGGTTCAATCTCCTTCTCTACTCGCCAAAGACTGAGGTCCTGCAAAACAGCAAACCGTTAGCTCGTTAAGAGGGGAATATGGGGGTTTCCCTCTTAACCGGGCTCCGGCGTGAGAATAAGTACTGTTCTGAGGAGAAAATAGTGTGTGTTGTTGGTGAAAAGTGAGGAGAACAGAAATGGATAACCTGAATGATGAAGGGTCCTATTTATAGCCGGAGGGTGAAGGAGGGAGGAGCAACCTTGCCAGCTGCTACCGAGTGCCAGCTGTCCGACTAAGGGGAATATCCTCTTGGTCTCCTCTGCTGTGGTCAGGATAGTGGTACACGTGGCGCGTCGTCGTTGGTCCATGTGGGAGGACTAGTACTGGAGCTGTCGGTCTGCCCCCTAGGTAGTATTGCAGGTCCACATGGCGCCCGGACATTGGTGATACGTGTTATCCTTCTTGTCTGGAGGAGCATCTTTGGTGCCACCTTGACGTCTTCCAGAAGCTTCTAGAAGCTTCTGGATTTACTGGCTGATGTAGGCGACATGTTGGACCGAAAAAGTGGTGTGGTCCCTGCCATGTATGCATGGAATTGGGACCATACCTCTTCAATACCACTTGTAAGAATTTCTTGCAATTTCAAGATCATAACCTGGCTTTCCACAAATTTCATTTGACATTAAAAAACCAAGCTCCCCCTATCACTTAACTTTCATTCACAAACCAATCAATATCATATTTGACTTTAAAGCATCCAACTTCATAAACCCTCACAGATAATCAAGTTCAACTTAATGACCTTGATTTATCCACTTATTTACCAAGTCCAACTTAATGACCTTGGAGACAATTTCAAGCTATTTTTGATTTTACATTATAAAACCTCAAGTTTCACATTAATGAACTTGTTATTTTTCTGAGACATGTTCAGCATACTTTAGATTTTGAAATTCAGCTTTCCAACATCGGTTTTCGAAACATAAAATGAAACAAAATCTATTTGTATTTTATAAACTTTATGCTAAAACACACTGAAAATCTTTTTGTGATTTTTTCTGCAATGAAATGCAACAACAAAATATTTACAGGCATATTTTTGTTGAGTTTGCGTTAGAGGATCATATCAGTTTATGAGACACATCACTAACACCATTGATATATTTAAACTGTAAGCTTTAAACGATTCACTTAGACTGTCAGTTTACTGATCCACTTAAATTCTCACACAAACTTCAATTGATTCAAGATACGAGATTAATGTTTTAAGAACTTAACTTATTCACGTGTCCCACCTTAGAATATACTCCCGTTTCAAGATTCACTGGATTCAGTCTTACAGGTGAATATACCTAAATGATATCTGTCTCTGGGTTAGTGCGAGACCTTGAGAGCTCATGTTAGAACTTTCATTTAGACAAAGAGATGAAGGCTCGACTTAAGGTGTGTTCCACTTAGGAATCTTCTCAACATCTGCACTTGATCTATATCTTTCGATATGCTCAATTTTTATGCAGTGGGGGATTTTAAGCGCAAAAGTAATATACGAGGTCTAGGACATTGCTGACTCAAAATCAGAAGACCAAGTATAATACCCCATATATCAATAAGTATAAAGACCTAAAATCTCAGAATCAGGAAACCTCTCAAACGAAATTTCGAAGTACTAAGTCCATATAATTGAGAGATGTGCCCCACGAATTAAGAAAGTTATTGATTTAGGTTTTTATCTCGAAATCTGTAGGATCATTCGCATGACCAAAACGAGTCGTTCAGAAGAGTTTTAACCAATACGAATGGCAGAAACAGACGTATTGGAGTTATTTCAGCTGAATTACACTTAGAATCACTTTAAACTGTCTCTGTATTGATATCAGATCGATTTACAATGCTGGAGACACTTCGGCAGAGCTTCGCTACCGGAATTGAAAACGTTACAAATGATTTGAATAAGGCACTATTTATAGACATTGCCATTTCGCACGAAACGGTTCACACGAAATGACTCATGTCATTTCGTACGAAATGGCAACTTCGTTTCGTGCAAAATGGTTAATGCCCATTTCGTGCGAAATGGTCCATCACACATATTTCTCGTATTTCATGCCCTGATCTTTCTAATCTAATACAAGACTCGATACAAGACGAAGTCGACAAACATATGCACCAACAGACTCCCCCTTGGATGTTGACGAAGTCTTCAGTGTCGAGTCTTCGGTATGTCACATCTTCAGTCTTTATCAGTCTTCTCGCTCTCTCCAAAATATTCTCTGTTGTAAGCATCCTCAATCAATTTCTTTCTCTTCTCCAGAATCCCAACCTGTTTCTATCTTCTCTTGATCAGATCTATTGATTCTTTAAGTTCATCAGCATTAGAAGCTTGCAAAGACAGCAGCTCCAGAATCATAAACTAGTTCTTTACATCTTCAGACTCCCTCTTAATGTCTTCAGACTCCCCCTTTCGATAAGCTAGGATCGCAGTCTGGAATTCACAATCTACAGGCTTAGGATCGAAAACCTGGCTCTTATAACTCTTCACAGGTTCTAAGATCGTAACCTGGCTCTAACCTGCACAAACTCTACCTAGAAATGAATTTCACAAATTTAAAATTTTGACAAATTTAGAAATCACTTGCTGATATCGTTCAATAATGATTTAACATTTATAAATTCTGATGACCACTAGTAGGAATAACCTTCAGATTTGACATTTTCATTTCGAAAACTTTTCTCATTTCAAACAAACTCTCCCAACCCACTTTTCATCATGTTTAGCACTTGAATTTTGAAAATCAGCTTTTCAACATCAGTTGTCGAAAATTTTTTAGGTTTTTCAAACTTTATGCTAAAACACTCTGAAAATCTTCTTGGATTTTAGTTTTTAATGGAAAGCAGTAAAGGAATATTTACAATCTGGGTTTATATTGTCTGTAAATATTTTTGTAAGTTTGCGTAAGAAGATCATATCAGTTTTTGAGACAAATCACTAGCACCGTTAAGCTTTAAACATTTTAAGTTCTAAACGATTCACATAGATTGACGATATTATTGTCCTCTTAAACTCAAACTAAAAACTTTCGACATGCTTACCGATATGTTAGGATATATTAATTTTGCACTAAATTCTTATGGACCCCACGATCTCAGCATATCCCCTCATCATGCAATACACTGACTCAAGTAATGCCTTTAAACTTTCATCAACTGTGATATGTGCAAAAACAACGCAGAATGTTTAAACATTAACAATCAGGTCGATCTTTCGATACGCAGAGAAAGTCCAATGTTTAAACAAAATAAGAAATAAAAACAAGTTGAATATGTTAAAATCTTAACCACCAGTTCGATATTCACATATACGCAGAGGTGATCTAAGATTTAAACGAAACACCAAGAAAAATAACACAGAAAGTTTAGGCACTAACATCCAGTTCGATACTCACGTATACGCAGAGGATGTCCAATGCTTAAACAAAATAAAGAAATCAAACAAGTTTAAATCTTTGCAAAATGAAATGCACAATCATAGTGACTTATTCAGCAAGTTGTGAAAGTTCACAAACTGACCGGTTTTTATGCTCTTTTAGCATTCAGCGATTACTGAGTAGGTACACAGTCACGAAGGATAAAACTAAGTACTATGCTTTCAACCGTGTTTTCCACTAGAACTAGGCTTTTCCATTTAAGTTTGTATCGTTATCGCAAATCTACTAGTCTAGCTGAGCCTATCGTCACATCTTTAGTGAGATCGTTTATCACATTTGACTTTCCATTTATTTAGCATATTGTGACAGTCTAACTGATGTGTTGGGATTGAACCCTATCAGAGGAACAGATAATTAAAGCCAAAACTGGATCAGAGCAGTGGATCCAGAATAAGCAGATGTTATGTACTTAAGTCTCTCCCCTTGAAAGTGGTTTCAACATCTGCTGACCTCCTATCTACTGATCGGTACAACTGCTGACCTACAACTGCTGATCAAATCAAAGACTGATGAAGACTAAAGCCCTGCTATTCAATCTACTACCTTGAGTCAAGCACTGCTGGGTTATATCAAGTGCTGCTGGGTTCACATCAGTGGAAGGATTCAGCAGTAGTTTAGTTTGTCTTTATGTAATATTGTTAATAACAGTTGTTAGCATAAGCAGTACTTGTATAGATCAGAGGTTAGAGTTTGTTAGGAGGTTAGATGTCACTTTCATGGTGACGTCAGCAAAGATGCCACAGTGGTTTGTCCGTGCCTATAAATAGAACAGTACCCTGTACTGTTCTATTAGCTCTTCACCATCTTTCTTCCTGTACGAATAAATCATTGTGAGCTCAGGCTGAGGGGGAGTTTTGTTACATACATGCAAGTGTAATCGGTGTTTGGAATAAATTTAAGCATTCGGTTCATTGTTGAAAATGTGTGTTTAAAGCAATTCTCCTGTTTGATTGTGAAAAGTTTGTTTCCATTAATATTCCGCTGCACATCTCTTTCATTGTTCATCTTAATTCAAACGTTAAACACAATCAAAACCAAACTCAGATCCTAACAATTGGTATCAGAGCCCGGACAGTCAAATTTGATTTAACAATCATTTTGACATATAGTTCAGCTCACAATCGTTGATACTGATAGTTTGTTCGTTTTGTTGAAAAACAGTGTAAGGTTTACTCACCATCAAAGTTGATTAATCAGTGCCTGTAAAACAACCAGGATGACGTCACAATCACCAGATGATAAGAATAACATTGGCTCTCTTTTCAAACCACCCATGCTTAAACGTAATGAATACAACATTTGGGAGAGAAGGATGGGTCACATCCTTGCTCAACAGAACACCGGATGTTGGAGATCTGTTGTTTTTGGACCACACGTTCCCATGGTGCCAAGTGCTGAGGATACAAAGAAGTTTGAACCTAAAAAACCTAAAAATTAAACCGAAACTGATTTCCAAAAGTTCGAACTCGATGCCAAAGCATTTAGCATCATTGCATCTGCATTACCCAATGAAATCTATGCTGGGCTGTTACATTGTAACAGTGCCAAAGAGCTATGGGATGCACTGAAGGAACAGTTTGGGGGAACGGAAGAAGTTATTGAAAATAATAGAGAAATTCTGAATCAGCAGTATGAAACCTTTTGCCACATCAAGGGTGAATCATTGACCCAACAGTTTGAGCGATTTAGCTGTCTCATTAGTGAGCTAAGACTTGTTAAAGTTACATTTCCAAATTCAACACAAAATAGCAGGTTTCTTAGATCACTACCTGAAAAATGGGACACAATTGCTTTTGTAACTAGAAATTCAGCTGAGTTCAAAGATCTGACCCTGACCCAACTTCATGGTAGACTCCTGACCTATGAAAGGGAGTTAAACCAGAAAAAGAAGTTGCAAGAGTCTGGCAAAGTTGCTGATGACTATGCATTTGGCAGCACAGCTCTTTTTGGTCAGGAAGAATCTGGTAGCAGTAGTAAGGATCAGAGTTTTGATCATTTTATTGATATAACTGCTGGTGGTAATTTTAACAACTCTGATTCTCACTCTGCAAATTATGCTTTTACTGCAAATTGTGAAAACCAGATGTCAGATAACTTGTGTTTTGAACTAAATGATTTGCAACACTTTGATCCCACTGACTTAGAGGAGATGGACATTTTGCATCAATTGGCTTTGCTTAGTGTAAGAACAAGCAAATTCTATAAAAGAACAGGGAGAAAATTCCCAGGGTTGCATGGGAATTTAAGAGTGCGGTTGGATAAATCAAAACTAAAGTGTTACAAGTGCAATAGGCTAGGTCATTTTGCTAGGGAATGCAGGAGTCAAACCACTGGTCCAATAATAACTCATCCCAGCTCAAACCCTAGACCACAACACCAAAGCACTGTGCACTATACCCAATATACCCCTGCAGCACATGTTAACACTGCTCACTATGCTGCAACCCCTGTGCCTGTGCATTATGTTCAAACCACTGTTCCACAGATTCAGTATGTTCAAACCCCTGTCCCTCAGGCACAAGTGCAACCTGTTGCACCTCAACAAGCTGCTCCAACAGTGGTACAACCAGATCAGCAAAGCTTTTTCACCCAAGGCTTTGTTGACTGGAGCCGCATGCCTGATGAGCTTGGTGATGAAAATTTTGCACTCTATGCTTCTAATGATACTTTTAATGATGAATTTTGTTTGATGGTATTAGAGTCAATACCAGAAGGGGTGGAAACTGAAGATGAACAGCTAAGTGCTGAAATAGTGTATGAAGTGGCTGAAGCAGTGGTTACTGCAGTTGCTGGTGAACTACTGCTGGGAGAAAATTCAGAAACCCTGATTGAACCACTGTCTGACCCTTGGTCCAAAGAAGACAAAGAAGAAGAGGAAGAGAGGAAAGCAGGTGAGAAAGAAGTTAGAGCTGATAAAGAAGGTGATCATCAATGTGATTGTGCCATGATGGCTGTTGCTAAGGTATCTCCTCAAGTTCTTGAAAAACTGTGTTCAGACAAATGCATTATTGCATTTGCTAACATCAAAGAGGTAAATGAAAACCTTAGGGATAAAGTCTTAACTGATGAAGTCAAATTTGAAAAGTTATTAAAAGAACTTAGAAACAAATTGGCTGAAAAAGAAAAAGAAATCAGCAGTCTCAAAGAAGAGCAGAGCATAACCAAGACTCAACTCCAAACTATGGTAGAAAATACCAAATTTGTAAAAAGGAGTTGGAGTCCACCCAGATCACTTGTGAAAGATGGGTGGAATCTTGTAAAGGGTATGAGGTTATGCTTGAGAAACAGCTTGAAAGCAATGTCAAGTTTGGTGTAGGATATAGAAAATATGATGATCTTGTAAACACTGCTGCAAAACAAGCTGGTTCATCTGAAATTAAACCAACCAACAAGAATGGCCAAGAAGTTAAAATAACCAACAAACTTGGTAACAAAATCACATTGGAAAGATCTGTGGGGTCCTCAACTTTTGAGGAAATTGAGAAATACCAATTTAAACCCACATGGTCTGATGAGTGTGACATTCTTGAAAATTTCAAGCCCATGGATTTCACAACCACTGATGGTGTCACAGCTCCAAAAGCAAAGGTCATTCCTATCAAAGATATCCCAACAGTGGTTCAAAACTCTGTTGCTAAGGAGTCTGAGAAAAGGAAGAAAAGAGAAAAGATCAAAAACCTGTTTTGTGAATTTTGTGAAAAGAGAAATCATCTAACAAAAGCCTGTTTTCATCTAAAAGCATATGATCTAAACAAAACAAGTGTCATTGTACCTACTGAAAGCTGAACCATCTGTGGTAAAAATAACCACAAAACTCAAGAATGTGTGTATCTCAAAAACTTTGATGTGAAAAAGAATGAATACACTGCTAAAACATCCTTGAGTCCATCAACATCATCTGTCAAATTCACCAAGAATCAACCACTGTTTGTGCCAGTCCAAACAGCTGTTACAAAACAGCTGAATCAAACATCTGTCCAAAGAGATGTTCAAGTGACTGATGCACCCCCTGCCAACCAATACAGAAGAGGCAAGGAACAATCACCATACCAAAGGATCCCATATGTTTATGAGACCTACAAAAGGCCCTCTAAACCAAGAGTGAACAGGCATCCTTTTGGTTATCAGCTGGTGATTGGTCAAGAACCCCAACAGTGGTTAGAGAAAAACAGTCCTAAAACTGTCCAAACCCCTGACCTAACCACTGCCCATCCATTTGAACTCATCCCAGACACTGTTGAGACCCCATCCAAAGCCTTATTGGCTTTGGAGACCCTAATGAACTAATCCTTTTACTTCATGTGCAGGGAGCTTCTGCATGCTTAGATAGCCTTTGGTATGTAGATAGTGGAGGCTCCAGGCACATGACAGGATGTAAAGCCCTTCTCAAAGATTTCAAAATTCATGGAGGGGGTGATATATCCTTTGGTAATAATAGTAAAGGGAAAGTTCTGGGGTCTGGTACAGTACAGTCTGGTAATGTAAAATTTGAAAATGTCAATCTGATAGACAATCTAAAATTCAACCTTCTGAGTGTTTCACAAATGAGTGATAAGGGGTATGGATCATTCTTCACAAAGGAGTGTTGTAGGATTGTTGGACCAGAAATGGTTGAAAAGACTGAAGCAATAATAAAAACTGGAAAAACAAAACTTGTTTCTCAAAGAAGTGGCAATGTTTATGTGGTGGATATGTCAAAATAGAGCCCCAGAACTGATGCCTGTCTGTTCTCAGCTGCATCAAACAAAGAAACAGAATTATGGCACAGGAGATTGGGGCACACAAATCTCAAGATAATCACTGCCATTTCAAAACAGGGTTTAGTAAGAGGTTTACCTCAAAAACTGTTCACCTGTCCTGAGCATTGTGTTTCCTGCTTAAAAGGAAAACAACATAAAAGCTCCTACAAATCCATTGATGAGTCCAAAACAACCAAATGTTTGCAAATGCTTCATATGGATTTGTTTGGCCCAGTTAAAGTTATGAGTCTTAGGAAAAAGAGATATTGTTTGGTTATTCTTGATGACTTTTCTAGGTTTACGTGGACTTACTTTTTACACTCAAAAGATGAGACTGCAGGCATTCTGCAAGACTTTGTGAAACAGGTTGAAAAGCAGTTTGACCTTCCAGTAAAAATCTTCAGAAGTGACAATGGCACAGAGTTCAGGAACAAGGAGTTAGATGATTTCTGTGTGTTAAAAGGAATTGTGAGGCAATACAGCATTCCAAGAACACCAGAACAAAATGGGGTTGTTGAAAGAAAGAACAGAACTTTGATTGAGGCTGCCAGAACCATGCTTGCTGATTCAGGTTTGCCATTAACTTTTTGGGCAGAGGCAGTAACACTGCTTGCTATGTCCAAAACAGAGTTTTAATCAACCCCAAGTATCAAAAGACTGCCTATGAACTGCTGTATAAAATAAAGCCATTGATTTCATATTTCAAAGTTTTTGGCTGCCCATATTTCATTTTAAACTTAAAAGATTCTATTTCAAAGTTTGTAGCAAAAATTGATTGTGGTTATCATCTGGGATACTCAACCACTGCTAAGGCCTACAAAGTGTTTAACACAAGGACCAGAACAGTGGAAGAGACTTTGAATGTAAAGTTCAATGAACTTTCATCAATGAAAATCTCAGCAAACCCTGCAGATTTGTTTGATCTTGATAAATTCACTTTTGAAAATACTGCTGTCAAGACTAACAGTGCAGGACCATCAGAGGATTCATCACCAGACTATGGGTATGAGATCATCATTCCTCAACAAAAGTCTGCCACAATGGGAAGAGCAGCAGATGTTCAAAACAGCTGTCAAAGCTCAACCTCTGCTACGTCAACAGTTGTTGATCAAAGTAGCCCATTAACCCCTGCTTCCACATCATCAAACACTGTTGACAAAAGTCCTCAAATAGTGGATCAAAGTCAGCATGTGTCCACACCATTACCTCCTATTCCACCACCTTTTGAAGCCACTGCTGGATCATCAAAGTCACCAGCAGTGGTTAGCTCAGATGATTCACATCTGCAACCCTCCCCACTTAATGCCATTGTTCCATACCAAGGAGATCTTATCTTCTTGAAATCTCATCCACCAGATCAAATCATTGGCAACATCAATGAAGGGGTGCTCACAAGAAGTCAATCCCAAAACATTTGTCTTTTTGCTGGTTTTCTATCTTTCCATCAGCCAGTCAAGTACTAAGAGGCACTAAAAGACAACAGCTGGGTAGAGGCCATGCAAGAGGAGCTCTAACAGTTTAGAAGACAACAAGTTTGGGAGCTTGTACCATTGCCAGAGGGTGTAAGTCCTATTGGCACAAAATGGGTCTTCAAAAATAAAACTGATGAAAGGGGTATTGTTGTCAAGAATAAAGCCAGGCTTGTGGTTTAAGGTTTCAGACAAGAAGAGGGCATTGACTATGATGAAACATTTGCCCCTGTAGCAAGACTTGAAGCTATCAGATTATTTCTGGCCTTTGCTGTCAACCACAACATCAAGGTGTACCAAATGGATATCAAATGTGCATTCCTCTATGGTAAGATTCAAGAGGAGGTTTATGTTTGTCAACCTCTAGGTTTTGAGGATCCATTTAATCCAAATCATGTCTACAAGCTGAATAAAGCTTTGTATGGCCTGAAACAAGCACCAAGGGCCTGGTATGAAACTCTTTCCACCTTTCTAATTTCCATTGGTTTCACAAGAGGTAAGATAGACAAAACATTGTTTCTAAATTGGAGAGGAAAGGATTTGATGATTGTCCAGATTTATGTGGATGACATCATCTTTGGAAGCACATGTAATAAAATGTGTGAAGAGTTTAGGCAACTCATGACAGCTGAGTTTGAAATGAGTGCAATGGGTGAACTCCAGTGCTTTCTTGGTCTTCAAGTAAGGCAGCTGCAAAATGGCACTTTTATCCATCAAGGAAAATATGCCAAAGAACTTTTAAATAAATTTGAGATGGATGATTGCAAGCCATGTAGTACACCCACTGCAACCAATAAAGTAGTCATGTCTGATGAGAAGGATGATTTGGTTGATCAAACTTTATATAGAAGCATGATTGGGTCTTTATTGTACCTAACTGCATCTAGGCCAGACATCATGTTTGCAACATGTGTTTGTGCAAGATCCCAATCAGCCCCTAGAAATTCAAACCTTATTGCTGTAAAAAGGATATTCAGATACCTAAAAGGTGCTCCCACACTTGTATCTGGTATCCAGCTGATGGTAAAATTGAGCTTTCAGGTTTCTCAGATAGTGACTTTGCTGGATGTGACAAGACAAGGAAGTCCACTTCAGGAGGGTGCCAATTCCTAGGCAGTTGTTTAGTGTCTTGGCAAAGCAAAAGGAAGCAGCTATTTCCACATCCACTGCTGAGGCAGAGTATATAGCTGCTGCAAGCTGTACAGCCCAACTGCTTTGGCTTCAAAATCAGTTGCTGGATTTTGGTATCACTGCCTTAAAGACACCACTCATGTTGGATAGCCAGGCAGCAGAAAATATCATCAAAAATCCAGTTTCCCACTCAACCACCAAGCACATCGACATCAGACATCACTTTGTGAGGGATTGCTATGAAAAATGTTTGATTTCTCTGCATCATGTTCCAACTAAGGATCAGCTGGCAGATGTGCTAACCAAAGCATTAGACACATCCACCTTTGAAAGCTTGATCTCTAGGATTGGCATGCTAAACATGGAATAACAGGCAAAATCCTGTTTTTCTATGAATAAAAGCATTAAAATGTTTTCAAAAAATCAAAAATTCATCCTTAAAAATAGCTGAAAATGATTTTTTCACTAAAATCCTTAAAAGTCAGCCATAACCATTGCTTTGTTTAAAGGTCTGTTCTACTGAAAACTCTGTCCACTGCTGAAAGCCAACCCCTGTTCTCTCATTTCTTGATAAGCACTGTTGTTCAAAATCAGTGTTTTATCCACTGATGTGCTATCCACTGATAGTGAAAATCACCCACTGCTTTCATTTTTACCATTACAACCACTGGTCTTGTTCCATCAGTGGTCTTCATAAAAGACAAATTGTCCTTCATCTCATCAGGGGTTGGCACGTGGACAGTACATAGCGGTCAGATCTTTTGTAACCACTGCCACGTCAGCATTCACTTTTTCTCTAAAAAACCCCCCTTCAAAACCCCAAACAGGGTTTTACTGTCAAATTGAATTCTTAAAAATTCCTTTCTCAAAATAGTTCTCATATCATTTCCTTAATTTTCTTCACAACCTTCTTCGATCATCTTCTTCAAAATGACAAAATCGAAGTCATCCGCACAATCCACTTCAAAATCTTCTCGTAAAAAGGCCGCTCAAACGGCTACACCCATCGAAATCCCATACAAAGCACCACACAATTATCTGGGTCTTCTTACAAAACCAGGCACCACAGATGCTTTCGATTCCATCATTGACACCATGTCTGCATCAAAGTACAAAACTTTGTTAACAGCAGATGCTCCAATTTACTTGGACACCCAAAGAGAATTTTGGAAGAATATTACCCTTGACAAACAAGGCGAGGATGTCATAGCCATCAACTCTTCTCTAATGGGTAAACCTGTCAAAATCACACCACAATCCATCTTGGAAGTCTTTGAACTCAATGATCAGCAAGGTAAAACTTCTTTTCCCAAAAATGAGTTAAAAACTGATTTCCTTGAAAGGGGGTATGCAGAACAAATTAAAAAGGATACCTTACAAAAAGGTAATTTTCCACCTGCAACAAGATTTCTGTTCCATACCCTGCTTATGTGTATTTCAAACAAAACCACTTCTTTTAATGAGATACCTTTAAAGATTCAAAACCTGGGATATGCTATTCTTCAAGATGAAAATTTTATTTACTCCCAGGAAATCTTTAATGATTTGGTTAAAAATGTTGATAAAAAGCCATTCTTACTTTTTCCAAGATTTCTAAGCTATTATTTTGAAAAGAAATTTGGTAAGGATGATGCTTCTGCAATAAAACAAGGTGTCTCTTTTCAAATAAACAGCTTAACTGCTGAAACTTTTACAAGAATGTCAACACCTTGCAAAACACAAACAGAGGTGCCTGAGCAGAATTTAGCAGCTACCACTGCTCCTCAGGTATCTGCTGCTGAGCCCACTGCTCAAGGTGATCAAAGCAGCAAAACAACTACTTTGAAACCCACACCTAAAATCACCAAAAAGCAAAAGCAAAAGAAAACTCAAACCCCCCCCCCCCCAAACCTATTAAAAAGGCAACTCTGGAGGATGAGATACCAGAGCAACTGCCAGTGACAGCACAAAAGTCACAAGAAACCACTGCTGCTACTTCCTCACAGCAGTTGGTACAAATATCTCAACCCATGGCTGAAACTCCTCCTGTTCTTATCAAAAAGAACAGGTTGTACAAATAGGGACACCACAATATGATGCTCTGGAATCACTTGCTTCCATCATCCACAGCCTAATGCCCGGGGCCAATTCTGTTTCTACACCCAACCTCACCTCCACAATTCCCCCACCAACTAAATTATTGTTGGATGCTATTGATCTGAACCAGGCACAAACCAGTCCTTCTCACTCACCTATCAATGAGAACATTCTTCAACAAACGACTGGGTCTGATGTATCAATCATAGCTAACCCACCAACAAGACCTAAGGAGGTTACACCCCTTGAGTTACAAGTAACTCTTGGTGGTAATCCAAGTGAAGCAGCCACTACAAGTGCTGAACCCACTGGTTTGCATTTGGACAGAGGTTACATCAATAAGACTTCCTTGGAGGCAATTCCTTCTATAGCACCTCTGATAACCACTAGTAAGTTTGTTTTGACTACTGGTACCATCAAAAGGTTATCAAGTGTTGAGGGAAGAAGTCCCCAGTACCAAGAAAAAGGGGCATCAGTGGATTATAATTGAAATACATTCCCTAAGTCAACCACTGTTCAAACCACTGTTAGTGGGAAATCAGATGATCCCATTAAGTTGGGTGATGGTTTAAAGTACCTAGAATTGACGGATAGAGTTGAAAAACCGGATACCTCTGTTGCAGAAATCAAAGAAATGATGCAACAGTTGTTGAAAGTTCAAAAGGTGTAACCCACTGTTGTTCCAGCTCAAGCATCTGTTCCACCACAAGCACCTGCTACAAATGAGTTATGGAATCTATTTCAACCCCTGCTCCAACAACAACAACAAATGGCTGATCAGCAACATGCAATACATGTACAAGAGCTGAGAAACATAATGGAGTCCAGGTTTAGAAACACTCAAGCTAACATCAAGGCTATAAAGGCCCATCTCTTGAACACCACTGGCACTGCTCCTCCCACTGTTCTTTTCATTAATCAACTACCCCCAGATATTGCCAAAAAGGGGGAGAAAATCAAGGAGTGGAAGAAGAAGGGAATAGATGATGGTCTGTATATTGAACCAGAAAAAGATGCAATGACTAAAAAGATTCCCTTGCCAGATGGTAGCAAAAAGATTGATGTTACCACAAATGCACTTGCTGAAGCAAAACCAAGTGTAAAAAGGGACAGAGAGGCAAAGGATATGTCCAGGTGGAATGAGGAGAAAAGAGCTTATATGGAGCTGAATGCGCAGGGTTGTTCTGAGCTAAAGGATGTTCAAAATCCTGAGCTAAAAAGAAAGAATCCCACTAGAAAAGTGAGGGAACCCAAATCCACACTATCCAGACTCACAAAGCATACTTCCAAACCACTTTCCAAAAGCCCCCAACATCAATCTTCCACTTAAACAGCTGTTGTAACTCCTGCTGTATCAACAACTGCTGGTACTTCAGTAGTTTCAACATCTGCTATCACTTCAACACACACTACTTCAACATACACCACAACCACTGCCTTTCCACCAACTCCAAAAATCATCTCACCACCAAAACCACCATCACCACTAAAAACAATCTCACCACCATCACCTCCTGCCAAAAAGCAGAAGACATCTGTTGTAATGGCAACAGTGGTTGAAACACCAGTTGTTTCAACAACTGTTAGTCAGCCACCTTCTACCACTCAAATCATCACCAATAATCCACCCAAAACATCATCAGCCTCTCCTACAATAAAAAGGAGAAGGATTTTCGTACCTCATGATGACTCTCCATCACCACCACCAACATGTTCACAATCCCTTGCACTTATACCAAACCCTGTTCCTCTCTCATCAGCTCCAGTACAACAACCAATCCCTATCATCACTCCTGCAGGTTTTCAATATCCTCTTGAACTCATTACAGTCAGAGAAGAGATCAAATCCTTCTACTATGAGGATGATCCTGCTAAAAGGAAGTTGCCATCAGTTGAAGGATATCCTAGGCCTAACAACATTGAAGAGTACTTGAAAATTAAAGCTCTACAGGCAGAGGATATTTCTAAAAGAAATTCTCAAGGAAAGACTGACAAAGAAATTCAAAGGCATTACCAATTTTTATTCACTCAAGTTAGATCCTTAGAGCAGTTTGCAAAGAATGTATGTAGACAAATTTCAAAAAAAGCAGATGAATCTTTGAGAAAAGACTATATTGAAAACATCATGGCTCATAAGAAATACAAGGGGGAAAAACATATATACAAAGAGTGGACCATTCCTGAGCTTGAAAGTGAAGCAGCCAGGATTCAACAAATGATTAAGAATAAGGTCAAGCACACTCCTCCAGATTGGTCAAAGTACAAAAAGAATATGCCTGAAAAGACATTGGAGCTGAAGAGAATGAAAGAGGAATTAGTTGCTGCTGATTATGGGTCTAAAAATCAAGTGTCAAGATGGAGAGAAGACAAAGTCAGGACCACCTATAAAAGGTTGGAGGAATTAAGGAAGAAAGATCCTAGTGTTCCACAAAAACCTGACTACCCTGAAGCAGAGGTTTCAACAAGACCACCAAAGCTGCAAATCAGAAGATCCACTGCTCCAGCTGGTGCTGCCATCTATAAAAGAAGATAACAACAGTTGGATACTGAAACAGTGGCAGAATTAATGGCAGGAGATGAACTTGTAAAAGAAGGCATTAAGCAGATGATAGCTGAAACTCTTGGCCTAAACCAACCTGCAAGCACTGCTCAAACAGTCATCACAAGGCATGCATCACCAAACTCCTCATCTAATAAAGATCTCCCAAGAAACCCACCAGACTCAAAAGTACTAAAATGGAAAACTGACAAACAGACCCATGTACTGACAGTGTTCAAGTCTAGTGGAGAAGTGAAGAAAATAACAAGGGAACAAGCACTTGGCCTAAGTCTTGAAGATTTGCAGGATCTCCTTGATCTTCCACTATGCAGGGATGAAGATGACACAGATTCCTTAGCCTTTGAGTTACAACTCAAAGGGCAAATAAGGGAACTGTTGATGAGGCAATAAAGATCTACCAATAATGAAGGGTTTTGGCATTATCTGTTCCAGGGGGAGATTGTTGGGATTGAACCCTATCAGAGGAACAGATAATTAAAGCCAAAAGTGGATCAGAGCAGTGGATCCAGAATAAGCAGATGTTATGTACTCAAGTCTCTCCCCTTGAAAGTGGTTTCAACATCTGCTGACATCTTATCTACTGATCGGTACAACTGCTGACCTACAACTGCTGATCAAGTCAAAGACTGATGAAGACTAAAGCCCTGCTGTTCAATCTACTGCCTTGAGTCAAGCACTGCTGGGTTATATCAAGTGCTGCTGGGTTCACATCAGTGGAAGGATTCAACAGTAGTTTAGTTTGTCTTTATGTAATATTGTTAATAATAGTTGTTAGCATAAGCAGTACTTGTATAGATCAGAGGTTAGAGTTTGTTTGGAGGTTAGATGTCTCTTTCATGGTGACGTCAGCAAAGATGCCATAGTGGTTTGTCCATGCCTATAAATAGAACAGTACCCTGTACTTTTCTATTAGCTCTTCACCATCTTTCTTCCTGTACGAACAAATCATTGTGAGCTCAGGCTGAGGGGAAGTTTTGTTACATACATGCAAGTGTAATCGGTGTTTGGAATAAATTTAAGCATTCGGTTCATTGTTGAAAATGTGTGTTTAAAGTAATTCTCCTGTTTGATTGTGAAAAGTTTGTTTCCATTAATATTCCGCTGCACATCTCTTTCATTGTTCATCTTAATTCAAACGTTAAACACAATCAAAACCAAACTCAGATCCTAACATGATGTACTATCATTTCCTCTTTTTTACAACAAAACTCGTTTTGAATTTTTCGATGTTTTTATCTTTTTCAAATTTTCTAATGTTTTTGGATTTTCTGAAATTTCTTACTCCCCCTAAAATTCAAAACCATTTAAAGAAAAATTTGAAAACAAACTGTACAAATAAAGTGACAACTGTTGTGAATTGCTTCAAATCGCCATCCACTTGACATAAACAATCAGAACTCCCCCTGACAACAAACTATTTTCCCATTATGATTTCAAAACACTTAAGTTTGTTTTAATCAAATGGTTTTTTCCGGAAAATAAGTTTTGTTGATTTTACCACTTGTAAGTTTGGGGATATGATCATCACTTTATTTCTTCAACCACATTGAATGAAAGTTAAATCAAGTTCAACTTAATGACCTTGATTAACTACTTGTAGGTGAAAACCCTTCTTTAACCACTTGAAGGTTCACTTATCAACCAATACCACTTTCAAACTGAAATATAACAATTTTCAAAAATACTACCACATGTAGGTCGAAATATCACCAATGTGAATTTCTCAAGAAAGATGTCGATTCATGCTCCACGATTACCAACTTGGGAGCTCCGGCAAGTCCAGAATTTTAGTCGTGATAGGTTCTATCCCAGTTACTGACCTGGGATGACCCATCTTCATCTGGTTTCTTCGTTTTCTTTTCATAAAATTCCTTTTCCCCTTTGACCTTCCTGTCAACCATTTTTCCAAAAATATTTTTAACTATGGGGTTAAAAGCCTTTTCAACATCAAATTTTTTCTTTTCACAAAAAATTGATTTGAAATTTCAATTTTTTCAATTTTTGATTTTAAATTTTCAGCCCGCAATGGTGGAAAATTTGCTTCATCCAATGGCGGAACTGAATTTTCACCTTTTAACCCAACTTGTGGCTCCTCTGACTTTGACGAGTCAGATTCATCGCCAGAAAATAGCTCCTCTGATTTTGACGAATCAAAATCATTGCTAGAACTATCAACTGATTTCTTAACAACCCACTTGTGGTTGTCAAGATTCACCTTTCTTTTGTAAAAGCTTTTCGAACTTTCACCAACCTCAAACTTTGAATTTTTGAAAACTTTAAATTGTTTGGTTGGTGATTCATTCTCAACCATCTTTTCTTTTAGTTTCTCAGAGACCCCCTGTTTTGTTTGGATTGCCTTTGGACAATTTCTGGCAATATGACCAACTGTTTTGCATTGAAAACAGGTTCTTGTCTCCTTCTTCTGAGCAACTTCCTTCTTCATTTCCTCTTGCTTCTTAGCAAGGAATTCTTTGTTTGTTTGTTTTCTGAACACTTTCTCTTTTTCTTCTTCAGATGATGTTCCTGAAACAAAAACAGTTTTTGGTTTATAAGTTTTCTCATTTTTATAATTTTTGGGTGGAATAAAACCCAATCCCTTCTTTTTGAAATTACCGTTATGGTTTGGTTTCTTTTGAAAACCAGAACCAGAACTGTAACTTTTTTTCTTATTTAACTTTTGTTGAACTCTTGAGGTGTACTTTTTAGGTTTTTCAGAAAGATTTACATCTTTTATTTCAGAAATATTGATTTCTGTTAGTTTGAAAACGTTTTTAATCATTTCAGTTTTAGCACCTCTTATTGGAAATTCTTCATCAGAATATAATTTGTCAGAATCATTCAAAGTATATGCTACTTTGAATGTTTCATCATTCAAATTATTTTGTGATAACAGAAATTCTTTATTATAAAACCTTTTGTCCTTTTTGACTGATGGACTTGACATGTCGGACTCAAACGTTGACTCTGACTTTGACTCCTCCGTTTCATCTTTTTCCAACACCTGATCGACAACTTTCTTTATTAACTCTGACTCGTGATCAGTGTCGGATGATGTAAAAGTAACATCAATGTTGTCTGGCAAGTTATCTGAAGACTCAGATTCCCATTGTAAGTTGGTTGCCTTTTTGACTCTTTCTGAATTTGGATTTCGTGGAGAATATCCATTTTCAAGCGGGGGTGGACACTTGTTATAGCCAAAACTTTGTTTCTTACCAGAATTTTTCACTTCAGTATCCTCTTTTGTTTCGAACTTCTTCACTTCAGATGTTTCTTTTTCAAACGCCTTCATGCCTTCAACTGTGGGGTAAATCCTGTCAATCACATAAGAAGAACATGAGTAACTTTTCAATAATTTGTTTACTCTCTCAGTTTCGATTCTCTGAGTTTCCAACTTTTTGTTCCATCTCAGCACACATATCAATATAATAATTGATCATTTCCTGCTTTATCATGTATGCTCCATTGAGTGTCTTCATTGCTGTTGCTTGTTCACTACTTGACTCGTTATATTGATTCATGGCTTTGTTTAAGACATCATACGATTCTTTCAACCTGTTCATGTTGTGAATCAACTCATTGTTTTGCTTTTTCATAGTCTCACAATTTTCACAATTCTCAGACACCTTTTTAGCAACAGCCTCCCTTTTAATCTCGAAAGCTGGAACTTCTTTAACCTTTATCACTCGGACCTCTTCTTCATCATTCTTACCTTTCCTTCTTTCTGCATCTCTCTCGGCTTGAAATTTTAAAAGCTCTTTCATTCTGTCTACCCAATAATCATCTTCACCATCATCTTGTTTTCCAACCTTCTTCTTTGCCATTCGAGCCCTTTCAGCATCTCTTTCGACAGCCCTTTCAGCATCTCTTTCGGCTAGATATTTTAAATGCTCTTTCATGCTATCTGCCCAATGTGAATTATCCTCATCATTGTCTTTAACAACTTGAGTAACAAAAGCTTTAGCCTTTAAGATTTCTTCATCCGGACAATATTTGTCCCACCTAAAACCTTCTGGCAATCTTTCATCCTCTTGATTAACTAGATAAGCTTTCTTTGGTTCTTCAATCTCCTTTCTTGCATGTGAAGTTTGTGACGATTGTTAATACGGCTGTTGAGCAACTTGATGATAAATCGCTTTCCGATAATAATCATTGTTGTTGAAAGGATTTTGAGCTCCACTTGCTTCGCGGTTTGTGCACTCTCGCTTAAAATGCCCTTTTTCCCTGCAACGAAAACAAGTAACTTTAGATTTATCAAATCCTAAAGTAGAAACATTTGCATCACGAAAATCATCCCTTCCAGTTATTTGTTTAAACTTTTCAGCTCTTCTTAACACGCTTGCTAAACACCACTTTATATCCATTAACTCCATCTCTTCAGCATCAACCTGATCGTAATCCTCTTTTGTCAACATTGGATTTCCGATTCTTCCTGCAACTAAACTCCCATAAGACTCTAACACAGTCACCAACAAAGACATATGACTTTTGGCTACTTCTTCAGAGTAATTTTGATCATTCTCAAGATTTAGTGCAATGTTGCATTGTAGAACTTTGCCACTCTTTGTTGCTGAAAAATTTGGATCGGACGATGGATATGAAGAAAATCCTGTTTTGCTATTTGATCCTTGAGATGAACCTTCAGAGGAACTTTTGGCATTGAAAGCAGTTTCAATCTTCGGTGCAATGTTGGTCTTATCACTAACACCACCTTTGTAATATAGACCAATGTCTTGTTCACCATCATAGTTCTTCATTCTTGCTATCTTTCGTTGTTCCATCTCTTGAGCTTCAAGTTGTTCTATAAAATCTCTCAACGTTAGATTATCAAATTCAGGTTTATTTTTCAACATCATAAGATACGTGCCCCAAACATCATGTGGCAACGCATCGGCCAACTTTTCAATCAATTCTTCTTTATCTTTATTGATGTTCAATCTTTGCATATTCTTCACCAAATTGCAATATCTTTCTATAATCTGCTTGGTGTTTTCAGTTTTTAATCCACGGAATAAATCAAATTCTTTCTTCAGAAGCGACATTTTGTTCTTGATCATTTCTTTACTTCCAACAAACTTTGATTTTAATTCTTTCCATATCGAATGAGCACTTCCGTTGTGTTGAAGTAAAATCAAGATTTCTTCCTTAATAGCTTGCTGCAAGAGACTAACCATCAACTTTTCATTTTTGTATTTCTTTTTCTCATCAACATCTAGATCTCTAATGTCAACTTTCTGTCTGTTGTCCTTAACTGGTCTAATATATCGAAATTCAGTATAATCCCATGCATCTAGGTAATATGCTTGAACCCAATTTTCAAAACGTTCGGCCCATCCACTATACTCCTCAATACTCATAAGCTTGGGCGGTTTTTGTGTTTTTCCCGTTTCATTTTCTAACATCGTATTCTGAGTAATAGTAATCGGAATAGAAAAGGCATTATAGAACTCTTTCTCCATGATTCGGTCATCAAAAGTTCACAAATTCAGTCTTTCAAATGAAATGACCTCTTCAAGCGAAATGGACCTTTTAAGCGAAATGGATCTTTCAAGCGAAATACACTTTTCAAGCAGAATGAACCTTTCACACGAAATGGACCTTTCAAACGAAATGGGGACACTTTCACATGAAATGTTTTTCAAGCGAAATGGACACTTGATGCGAAATGGGTGTCTGTTTCATGCGAAATGGATGCAAGTTCAAATGGAATGAATCTTGGTACGAAATGGAGGTTATTTCGCGCGAAATGGATGCAATGTTCAAACGACCTGATATCCCATTTCGTGCGAAATGATGATAACGTCACACTTTCGGGCAGTTTTTGTTAAAATTGATCAAGTTTTACTTCGAATTATGATCTGATTCTTTCAAGGGTTCGTTAAAACACTGTTTCGCACATTATATGTGAAAATCAAGCCATTTTATCCGTGAAATTTTGTTTAATTTTGAAAAGAAGGTGTAGAAATCAGAATTTTCAGCTGAAATGGTAAGAACTCTTCCTCCTGAGCTCTGATACCACTTGTAGGATCGTTCGCACGACCAAAACAAGTCGTTCAGAAGAGTTTTAACCAATACGAATGGTAGAAACAGACGTATTGGAGTTATTTCAGCTGAATTACACTTAGAATCACTTTAAACTGTCTCTGTATTGATATCAGATCGTTTTACAATGCTGGAGACACTTCGGCAGAGCTTCGCTACCGGAATTGAAAACGTTACAAATGATTTGAACAAGGCACTATTTATAGACATTGCCATTTCGCACGAAACGGTTCACACGAAATGACTCATGTCATTTCGTATGAAATGGCAACTTCATTTCGTGCAAAATGGTTAATGCCCATTTCATGCGAAATGGTCCATCACACATATTTCTCGTATTTCGTGCCCTGATCTTTCTAATCTAATACAAGACTCGATACAAGACAAAGTCAACAGACATATGCACCAACAAAATCAATCTACTAGATGTGTAAAAACCTACTGGCATACCATCAGTGAGACCGTTTATCACTTTTTTGAACTTTTCATTTCTTTAGCATGATGTGATTGTCTACTGATGTACTATCATTTCCTCTTTTACACAAAACTCTTTTTGGGTTTTGTCTACACACTCAGTAAATTGTTTTTGTACTTTTTCAAATTTTCAAATGTTTTTGAATTTTTCAATATTTTTTTTAAATCTATATACTCCCCCTAAAATTCTAAAACATTTGACACACCGATGTGAATAGCCTTATTTCGCCATTCATTTCTGCTTTACATTCTCTGTTTAGCATTTTTTTCACACGACCCCATGATTACCAAAACATTGATATTTTAACATTGTGAACCCATTTTTCAATCTTGTTTTATCATGTTTTTGTTTGTTCAACCGTGAGGGTTTCGGCGTATTCCCTTAACTTTTTTTGTCCAAACACTCCATGTTTTCAATCACAGGAGTCCTCCCGTGTGCCAGGCTGCTCCATTGCTCCTGTTGAACGTGGACTGACTTCTTGAACACCTGGACATTCAATCAACTCAATTACTTGAATAATGCAACCCAGACCTATTTGACCTTGGGTATTTTTACACAATACGATTCGTTCAACTTAGGAAAATCTTTTTCATTTTTCACAAAAACTTTTTCATTTTTTTACTTCAACCTTCTTGGTTGAATCGATTTTCCTTTTCTCATCTATAGAAATATCTTTTCTCTTCACCACCCAAATTTGTCCATTTAAAACATTCTTTGTATAGAACCTTGAATTATTTTGAATGTTTCTTTTTGACAAACCAACCTTTTGTTTCCAAATTTGTTTTGGTTCAAACTTGGGTGACTTCTGTTTCACAAACTCAGGTTTTTTTTCTCTTTCTCAACATCAACAAGCTTCAGATTCTGTGAACATTTACGACCAATGTGTCCTATTTGTTGACATTTAAAGCATGTTTTCTTCGAAACATCTTTGGCCTGTTGTTGTTGCTTTTTCTGAGCGTAGAAGTGTTCATTAGTATATCGACTAAATCAGAGTTCTTTCTCTTTTTCAAAACTTGTTCCATGAACAAAGTTCATCTTTTTCTGAAAATTTGTCTTTTCAAACCTTTTCTTTTGATTTTGTTTCTTTTTTTAACCCAAACTAGCCTTTGTGTTTTTCTTTTTGTAACCTGGTTTGTTATTAAAAGCTTTCTTGCTCGCTTTACCGGTAAATTTTTTAATTTCAGATTTTTTTATTTCTACCAATTTAAACACTTTTCCAATCTTTTCAGGAATCACATTTTGAATCGGAAACTCAACATCTAAAAATAATTTGACCAATCCAACCATATAGTATGCCAACATTATTGAATCATCATTCGCATTTGTCTCAGATTTTGAATTTTTCAGATAATTTTTATGAAAACTTTCTTCATATTCAATCTGTGATTCGGAATTTTTATTCTTGTTAGAATCATTTTGATTTTCTTCTTTCAAAACGCTTTCAACAACCTTACTTTCCACCTCTGATTCACCAACATCAGATTTGGTGTAAGTCACATCAATGTTCTCAGGAAATTGATCAACCGTATTTATTGCCTTTGCCACCTTTTCATCATCATAGAAAGTATAATTTTTCTCCAATGATGGTGGAACTTGATGATATTCTGACCCGTTCCCCTTTTTATTCTTTTCAGAATCATTATCATCTGGGGTAATGTTGAAAATACGTTCGAGAATATATAAAGAAGCATGATAACTTTGAAATTTATTATTTTTCTTTTCTTTTTCAGCCAATTCTCGTTTTAGCTCAGCAACTTCATCAATATATTGATTTAATACCAATTGTTTACCTTTATACTTGGCTTCAAGAAATTTTGTCGTTTCAGAATATTTTAAAACCTTTCCTTCAAGACGTTTAACTTGACTTTTCAAAGTATCATTCGCTTCTTTTACTCTATGATGTGAGTATTTCATCCTATCACATTCCTTTTGCAACTCTCGAATGATATTATCTTTTTGAAAACATTCGTTGCAATTTGCTGAACACTTTTGCTTTAAAATTTCATTTTCCTTTTTAAAATCATTGCTTTTCTCTGTCAGTTCCTCTTCTTTTTGTTTCAAAATCTTTTCATTTTCAAACATTTCTTTACATTTTTTTAAAACATTTTCAATTTTAGTAAATTCAATGTTTCTAGACTTTAAAATTTCATCTTTCTCAGTACAGGCACTGCATGATTCCATGCATTTCATGTACTGCACTTCATTTTTATATTCAGATTTTTTTATCTTTTTCATCATTTTTATCCATTGATTTAACTTGGTTTGTTGACTCGATAGATTCATTTTGACTTTTTACCTCTGTTTGGTGTGCCATCGTTGTTTCGTAAGTCATTTTCTTAAGATTTTCATCCATCCTGTTTTGGTTCTCATCAATGGTTTCTTCCTCTTTCTTCTTCATTGCTTCTTCTTTATCCTTTTTTCTTCTTCGCATAAAATTATGCAGCAGTAGGAATAGAAGCAACCAGTGCATCAAAATCTACAGTCTTCGGATCGACTATAGGATTCCCTTGATGATCTAAGTAACATTTCCTCTCATCATCCCATCTTTTGTCTACTTTTGCTTCTTTAAAAACTTCATACATTGCATCCAATCTCCTATGCACAATACGGTGTTCTCGACTCCATTTCACCTCAACAACTAACACAACCTTCTCATTTGAAATGTATTTGTTCCAATTGAAACCCTGATCCTCTTGAGTAACCACCAATGCTTGCTTTTTCTCTTTCGAAGAACCTTCATCGATTTGTGATCGATTAATCCTTGGCGGTTGTTCTTTGTTGCAATCATAAATTGCTTTCCAATAGTAATCATCGTGAAACGGATTAATGCTTTCATCCACATCCTGGTTTGAAAACTCTCTCTTGAAGTGACCTTTCTGTTTGCATTTGAAGCAGGTAACTTTGGATTTATCAAATCCAAGTTTCATTGTAGGACCTCGAAGGCACTGATCTCCATAAATCTTTGAGCTCTTCTAATTACACTCGCCATACACCATCTGATATCAATCAACTCTAACTCCTCCGGATCAATTTGATCGTAGTCTTCTTTGGTCATATTGGGGTTTCCAATCTTCCCCACAACGAGACTTTCATACGATTCTAAAATTGATGCTAAGAATAACATTTGCTATTTCACTGCATCAGCACTCATGCTTTGAGCATTGTTTAGATTTACAACAATGTTTCTTTATAACATATTTGAATTGGAATTGTTTTGATTCTGATGATTATTTGAATAACCAAAGCCACTACTCGATGAATCACTATATGATGAACTGACTTTTGATAATCCACTCGAATTTTCTGAACTGAATGCAGTTCCAATTTTTGGCGATTGGTTCTTAGATAATAAGCTCCCGCGATAATACAGATTAACGTTCTGTTGATAACTTGAGCTGTTCATTTTGTTTTGCTTTTGAAGTTCCAGCTCATGACCTTCCAATTTTTCAATCAACTGCTCTAGATTCATCTCGCTAAACTTTGCACTGTTTTTAAAAATCATGACATATGTTAGCCAATCATTTTCATGGGGTAATGCCTCAACGAGTTTGTCGATGATTTCTTCTTTGTCCTTTTTGATATCAAATCTATCCAGCTCAAGTTTCAGATGACAGAAACGCTCTATAAGTTGTCGGACATTTTCACCTTTTATACAATCGAACAAATCAAACTCTTTCTTTAACAGTGACTTTTTGTTTTTTATCATCTCTTATCCGCCTTCGTATTTGTTTTGTAATGTTTTCCACATAGATTTTGATGCTTTATCATGTTGCAGCAGAGAAAGTATATCATCTCTAACTGATTGTTGTAACAGTGTAATCATTTTTTGCTAATTAGAGAAATCCCTTTTACCATCTTCTTCATATTCTTCAATTTTTATTACTTCTCCCTTATCATTTGTTGGAATTTGATATCCAAATGTTAACATTCTCCAACTTTCAAAAGCATAAGCTTTAATCCAACTCTCAAATCTATATTTCCACCTATTATAATCTTCTATGTTCAAAGTTTGGGTGGTTTTTGATAGGTTCATAAGCGTTATGGATGTTTAGACTTTCTGATATGACATTTGAAACAGTCTTTGGCGTGGATGATGTTGCTGAAGTTGTGAAAGCATTATAGAATTCGTTGTAGAATTCCGGCTCCATGATTACAAACTTTGAAACGATCGAGAAGTATCTGCAAAAATCAACAATTAATCAAACAACTTTGAAAACCAAAAACACTTGAACAAGTTTTTGCGAATGGGAATGATTGATCCGCGCGGATTGAACAAATCTGATTCATGCGAGTCTGACAAGTCCTCATCCATGCAAACTGAATCTAAGTCTGACAAGTCCTGATCCATGCAAACTGAACTTGTCAGATTCATGCGAATGTGCTATGACAGACTCAGACTAATGCGCAATCACCACTAGTTACGTTTTTCATGGTTTTTCCAAGAATTTTTAGTGATTTAGCTCGAATTTTGATCTGATTCTTTCAAGGATTGATTAAAACGTGATTTCGCACAACATATTCAAATATCAGTTAATTTTGTCCATGATTTTGACGTTAATTTTGCGTTTAAAATTTGAAGAAAATGTGTAGAAGAAGAATGAGTAGAAAAATGATGAAATCAGCTCCAAATTGGCTTAAATCTGCTTGAATCTTGTGCCTTCAGTCCACGAAACCGGTCTCCAAGCTCTGATACCACTTGTGAGGAACGTTTCGGTTATTCGAATGCTTCGACCGGCTGTTATGACTTCGTATCTCATGTGGAATCCGAGTACAAAGGTGACTTGCACAATAACAAGCTAATTATAATTGGTTTCTATTGATTGTATGAAAGTACAAAACCGTGAAACCAATTGGACAGAGTTTGCCCTCTCTAGTCCACCAAAAGATACAAATGACAAGACATCATACCTATTTATACTCATAGCCCATCCGCACATACCGGTATTCACGAATGCGCATATGCGCGGATGACACTTAGTATGGATGCGCTCAATCCGTGATGATTGGCCATCCGTGCGAACCTGCTATGCACGCATATGAACACTACACTTCAAACCTTGTCTTGTCTAACCTATTAACTACGACTTGATATATTTGACACTAAAACACATGATTGACGAAAGCAATAGACATAGTGCATTCACAGGATGGTAGTGTAAATGAAAGTGCAATTGTCTAATACTGGTAATGTATTACGGAATTTGTCAAAGAAATGATACATATGCACATGTGTATCCATAATTGTTACTCGAAAAAAAAAATTGGGAACGAAAAATAGCAACTTTATTTAAAAAATAATAAAAAAATTGTGTGTTTTTTTTAGGTATTTTTAGGTTTTTTTGTGTTCACAATGGTTCTCATGATTCTCACAATAAGAGTGGTTCTCAAATAAATCCTATCCTATATATACATATATATATGGGAGGGTTCATCGAGGAACACTAAAAAAGTGGGGAACCGGGGAACACTCTATACATGTAGAAACACTTTTAAAAACAAAATAAAAAACTAAAAATATAAAAAAATGTTTAAAAGACAGTTAAAAATATATATCTTATAAAGTTAACTTAACATGTTAAAAATCACTTTTTAATTTTTTTAGCGCTTTTCCTTATAAAAATGGGTAGAAAATATTCGAAATAAAAAAGATAATTTTTGTAAAAAAAAAAATTAGCCTTTCTTAGCTGTTTTTTTTTTCAATATTTTTAGTTTTTTATTTTTTTTATTAAAATTGCTTCAACAAGTATTTATAAGAAGAAACATCGAAATTTTTAAAAAAAAATTGATTTTTAACATGTTAGGTTAAATTTTTAAAAATGTTCCCCGGTTTCCCATTTTTTTAGTGTTCCCCAATGAACCTCACACACACACACACACACACTATATATATATATATATATATATATATAGGGGATGGTTCAAAAGAAAACCACTTTTAACGCGAAAACTAACTAAAAAAGCCTAAAAAACACACAAAAAAAATATCAACTTTTTTATTAAAAATTTTTAGTTTTTGTATATAAAAAAACTTTTTTCAAAAAAAAAAAAAAATTGTAGCGCACATATGTAATAATTCACATTTTTACTATTACACATGTGCACTACAAAAAAAATTGAAAGGAAGTTTTTTTTATATACTTAAAATAGAGAATTGGTATTGAAAAAAAAATTGGTATGTTTTTTAGGCTTTTTTTAGTTACTTTTCGAGTTTTCGCGTTAACTAGTGGTTTTCATTTGAACCTTCCCCTATATCTATACTATATTATAATGCATGAGGGAGTGGTATTTTAAGATACCCAAAAAATAAGAACTTTTCCCTCCTTTTATTTATAGAAAGACCCCTAAAACGAGGGTAGTTTAGTCTTTTAAACACTATTTATTTTTTAATCCCTAAACTTATTACACTTAAATCCCTGAGGTTTTAACAAAATTATAGATAATTAGTTACAATTCACCCCTCCACAACAAACTTATAATTTTTTTACGTATTCTTGACATATCTTATAAATTATACTGTTTAAAAAAAATCCAAAGATAGCACGACGACCTACACATTTTTGTCGACGTTTCGGTAGTTGTCTTGTTCAATATCGACGCACGGATTAAAAGGTACAAGTCGATAATGCTTTAATGTACAAGTAATTAATACATGTGATCTAATGCGCCTAATCTACAAAGATGGGCTCCATCTATGCAAACAAAAACAAAAAGAATTAAAAGTACCGTAACATAAAACAAAGATATTAAGTGTCACATTTTATTTTATAGAACTGCCTAATATCTATACTTAGATATTTCTTATAAAAACTTAAAACTAACCACAACAAACTTCCTATATAAAGGGGTAGCAAATCTAAAATTAAACCCTAATGCACTTCTGTAGTTACTACTATAAATACATAGCAGGACACCCCTATATCTATTGCTAAACAAAGTTAAAAAATGGATCCAGTTCTGAATTCAATTGTTGCGAAAAACCAAGCATGCGAGATTGAAACTTCTAAGGTCAGTTCTGTTATATCGCAGCAGTGAATAATTTTTTTATTTTATTTACTTTTATGTGAGTGTTAACTTATTTGATTTTTCAGATTCAGTTGCATGATGAACATGTCAATTTAAACAACCCAGTTGTCGAACAAGTTTCTAAGGTATTGATTTTGCTGGTTTTTAAGTATTATTTTTGCATATATCTTTCATATTAACATGTTCGTTATGTTATTATATGCGTGTTTTATTGCAGGATGATGCTGATAAAAGTGTTGATATTATTTCTTATGGTGCAATTTTTAGTTCATACAAGTCTAATCTTCAACGTGCATTTAGTAAGGAGGTAATTTTAAGGTTTATTTAATCCTTTTTTTAACTTTTGTATTCAATTTTTGTCCTTTTTAATGAATAGAAGTTTGAGAATCAAAGGAAGAGATCCAAGAGACTCTCTGAATGAAAATAGAGTGATGTTATTAATTTAGACGATTCTGAGGATAATGACAAAGAAGAGGAATTAGAAGATACTGCCGATTTAAGCACAAACCAGAAAACCCAATTAAAAATACCTCAAGTGTCAATTCAGACGCGGAACAGATTTCATGCAATCTAATATGAAATCTATCAAGTGTTTTTATGTTTTTTTTTTCATTTTCATTTGTTATATTTGATCTAGACGTATGAATAAAGTTTATTTTATATTTAAACTTTATTTTTGGTGTTAATATAATGCAGTTATTGACCATATTAATAAAGTTCAAAATAAAGTCAGTATCCTAAATTTACAAGTCATCTGAACTTAAATAAGTTATTATCCTAAAGTTGCAATAAATAGATATTGCAGTTAAATATAGTCAAGTTGAAATTATAAAATATTGCAGTTATTCTTGGATATTAATCTAATTATTTGTATTTCTTAATTAAAAAATAATAAAGTAATAAACTTTAAAGCTAAACTAAAAAACTGAACTTACTATGATATAAAGTCAATAAAGATATAAACTCTTAACATCCTATTTTTTATAAAAAAATGTTTTTAAAATTTTGTAAAAATAAATTTTTATATATATATATAAAAACAAAATTTAGCAATTAAAGTTAAATGTGTAAAATGTACTTACGAGTCAACTACTATTTTTTTATTTTTTATAAAAACAAAAATTTAAACTTAAAGTTTATTGGATGAGTACCATGTGGATATTTAAAAAAAGTTATGAACTTTAAAGAATAAAATTATAAACTTTATCATTTAACCAACAAAATAAACTTACTTTACAACTATAACAACTTATATTTTATTTTTTGTCATTTGATTATTATTATTTATTAAAAAACGAAACTTTACATGTGTAAAACAGTTTTTTTACTTTATTTATAAACAAAACATTTTGTTTTTATAAAAAATAAATATTTTATAAACATTTTTTGGTAAAAAGTAATATAAATAAAATACTCCAGAAATTTACAATCTTTACTAGATAAATACCAATTGTTGTGCAATTTTTTAGGAATGATAAGTTCAACTATATTGTTATAGATAATATTAGTTAGTTTCAAAAGAATTCTTTACCAACTTGACTAGATAGATAGTAGATTGTGTTGCATATTTTTAGGGATTATAAGTTAAAAGTAGACTCATATAGATAAGATTAGTTAGGAAATAAAAATCTGAACGTAGTCTGATATAAAGTTATTATAGATATAAACTCTTAACATCCTATTTTTTTATAAAAACAGTTCTTGAAATTTTATAAAAAATAAATTTTTAATATCTGTAAAAAAGCGAAATTTAACAATTTAAGTTAAAGGTCTAAAACGTACTTACGAGTCAAAAACTATTTTTTATTTTTATAAAAACGAAAATTTTAAACTTAAAGTTTATTGGATGAGTACTATGTGGATATTTAAAAAAAAGTTATGAACTTTAAAGAATAAAATTATACTTTATAATTTAACCAATAAAATAAAAATGCTTTACAATTATAACAACTTATCTTTTGTCTTTTGATTATTAATTTTTATAAAAAAAAATAATATTTTTTGTCATTTGATTATTAATTTTTATAAAACAATAAAACTTTACATACGTGTAATACTTATGACATATATCCACCACAATAATGTTATCATAAATATTATACGAATAAGAAAACTACCAGAAACGAGTGCCGCAATGCAAAGTGTCGCCCCCGCCGCATCGCGCGGGCACCCTACTAGTATTTATATAGGGGAATGTTCAATTAAAAACCACTAGTTAGAGCGAAAACCCGAAAACTAATTAAAAAAACCTAAAAAACAAAACAATTTTTTTTTACAAATTTTCGCTATATTTTATATATATAAAAAAACTTAAAAAAAATTGTACTGCACATGTGCATTATATGTGTACTACATATGTGCACTACAATTTTTTTTTTTTTGACAAATTTTTTTATATATAAAAAATAGCGATTTTTAATAAAAAAAATTGTAAAAAAAAAGTTTGGTATGTTTTTTAGTTAGTTTTCGGGTTTTCACTCTAATAGTGGTTTTCAATTGAACCCTCCCCTATATATATATGTTTTTTTTTTTAATTTTAATTTTTTAAATTTCTTACACAAAGCTTCTGTTCAAGCTTTTGTCGGCTGGTTTACGTCTTAAAGCTCTTCTTATGCTCATTTTTTAGGTAGGTGATATCATAAGTATACATAGTTTACAATAAAATATCTTTTTATATGACCTACAAATCAGTCTCAAGACTCGAATATAGATCTCAAATATGAAATTGGATCTGAAAATAATAATAACACTAATGGAAAAAACCATTGTGTAGTGTCGCATCCCATATTTGAAGATGTGTTTTAAAAAACGGATCGGTTGTTGACCCGGTAGTTGCGACGTTCGTAAGTTCAACCAATCAGTCTTATCCTAACACAGTTAGTTAACAGAGAGGAGGCAAGGATCAGTGGGTTTCCACTTGTTTTGTCTGGTTTTGTTTGATTTGCTTTAAACTAGTTGTTTCATATATGCTCACTCCTTTTGCTTAAAACCGAATTGATGACACCAATGGTTCCTGCTTTAAAGTTTAACCGGTTAGGCCGGACAACCGACTTGATATGGTTTTTCTAAGGCATTGGTGTTAAGTATCTAAGCATTCAAATGTTATGTGTAAGAATAATTGATTTGTTAGTAACTTGGTATGGTTTGTTACTAAAAGGATATATACAACATATAAAATTATATAGATAA
This sequence comes from Helianthus tuberosus, assembly GCA_030545235.1. Classification (NCBI taxonomy): domain Eukaryota; kingdom Viridiplantae; phylum Streptophyta; class Magnoliopsida; order Asterales; family Asteraceae; genus Helianthus; species Helianthus tuberosus. The sequence goes on from CM060411.1 coordinate 94,588,120, forward strand.
AGTGTAACGGAAAAAAATAAAATGTTTGTGTGAGAAGAAGTGTACCCCCAAAAAGAAAGGAGGATTGGGAGTATCTAAGTTACAAGATGTCAACGACGCGCTCTTATTAAAATGAACATGGAGATTCAAAAACGAAGGAAATTGTTTATGGAAGAAAATTATTATGGGTTGTCATGGTACAAGTAGACCGTGGGCTTTACTCCCGTGTAGTGCCTCGTTGGAAACGTATTGTTAAAGTCGGCGAGAAAAAAATCTCAAACGGGTCGAATTTTAACTCCTTCTTCGGTGGTGATCTTGGTGATGGTAACTCTATTAATTTTTGGGGTGACCCTTGGTTAAGAGACGAACCTCTTAGATTAGCGTTTCCTAATCTTTTTAGGCTTGAAAAAATGAAATGGGTTAAAGTGTCGGCTCGAGTTACGGTTGTTAATAATATCAAGACTTTGACGTGGGATTGGCGTTCGAACCCCAACTCGGCTGCAGAAGTTACAGAACTATTCCAGCTCCTTAATGAAATTCACGATTTCAACTGGAAGGGCGGTATAGATAGTTGGAAATGGAAGCATGCTTCGGATGGTTTGTTCACTGTGAAGTCGGCTAAAAGTCTGCTTTCCGACAACAACTTGGCTGTTCAGATTCCGAAGATTAAATGGAAGGTGTGGGTGCCGCTTAAATGTAAGATTATGGTATGGAGGGCTGCTCTAAACCGGCTCCCTACTATTGCTGAACTTATAAAGCGTGGTGTACGCCCTCAACAGACTTGCTGTGCCTTTTGTCAAGCTGATTTAGAAACTGCTTTCCATCTCTTTACGGGTTGTATGTTTGTCCAAGAAGTGTGGTACAGGGTTGAAACTTGGTGTCGCTTAAATCCTAATATACTGTTTGATGTTGCGGACATTTTGAAGGTGCCGGAGACCCAAACGTTGACTAAGAAAGCGAAACACGTCTTGAGAGGCATTGTGTATACGACTTTGTGGGTTATTTGGAATGAGCGCAATAATCGCATCTTTAATAACAAGCATCGAAGGCCGATAGAGATCGTTGAGACTATTAAGTTTACGACTTTCTTTTGGATTTGTAATAGGTTTAGATGGAAAGATGTAGATTGGTCTAGTTGGCATTTGTTTCCCTTGGATTGAGTTGTTTTTTCGATGGATTGCTAGTTGGTCCTTGTTTTGAGGACCATTTGAGCGTTGTTTTGAATGAAATTTTCTTTTCAAAAAAAAAATATTTTTCAGTTTTCCTACCATAATATTTTGTCTCTCTTCTACATCGAGATGGCAAAATGAAAATAAATTCCAGCGGAGGATATTTCTCTTTCTTTTATAAACAACTCATAAGTTGAATAAAATATTCTTTCATTAAAAGGGAATTAAATACCCCTTGTTTGTATAAAAAGTTTCCTTAGAAAAGGTAATCTTTTACATTATTTTAGTCTTCTACCATTTTTACAAAATTCTCGCCGCAAACTTTTATTGTGCCTAAGGACTCATAATCCCTTCAGCATCTACCCTTTACTAAACGCATTTATTCATAATTACCGGAAAACGTTTTGAAAAATAATACGTCAGCAATAAGCTAGTGAATCACATTTAACAGACCGTAGTTTCATATAAGGCATGAGCAACATTAAAGCTATTTGCACATACTAGTAAGCTACACATTCAACGAGTATCATTACTCGTGTGTACTACCGTGATTACATACTCGGTTTTACGTACAATTTACCTAGCGTGCTCAGGCGCTCGGTTTTACGGTTTCGCAACATGTACCAGTTGATCAGATTCGAAATATACTCATGTGTTCCAAATGCTTTAGTAAACTTACATAAATGCTAAACATATTTATATAAACCCATGCCATATTCAAAATCTAAAACATTTTTTAATTTGTAAAAAGTTAATCGTGTTCACCTTTGATAACCCGTGCTTAGAGAAAAGTTAGAACCAGGGGCGGACCCACCCTTTGGCCAAGGTGGGCGGCCGCACCCCTTGAAAAACGAATTAGTGTATATTTTGGGCAAAAAAACCCGATCGCACCCCTTAAAAATATGGTTGAACACCTCATCCGCACCCCAGCCAATAATTTATGGGTCCGCCACTGGTTAGAACTTCTACACCTCATGGATTGTCAGAGGGTACTACGACAACGTACTAGTAAATCTCAGAGTCTCTTGCTCTGTGCTCTTATTATTTTCATTCTCCCCAATAATTCTTTTGTCAATTTCTTTTTATGTCCTATAATCGTTATATACAGAGTTTAATAACTAATACTTACGGCACACTTAACAGTGTTTATATCTTAATAATAATAATAATAATAATAATAATAATAATAATAATAATAAAAAAATAGTAATAATAATAATCTAACTTATAATAAAAAAAAACTCTAAATAATGACACATGGCATTCTTTTCTTCAACCTCGTAAATTTTATTTATCTTTGTTTAATAAATTTCTTTTAATATTAATATTAATTAATAACCAATATATAGATATCACTTATTTTTATCCTTATCTTTATGTAAAATTAATAAATAACTTCAATCTTGCAATTAAAACCCTTTGTTTTTTTACTTTTAAATCAATGTTTTTCATCTTTTGCAATTTAATCGCAACACTTTTTTATTTTCAATTTTAGTCCATCATACTTTTCATCTTTCCCAAGTTTTCGTTTCGTTCTAAATTTTGTGAGTTAACGCACCGCAACGTGCATGTGGGCTTCAACATTTTTTCGCATATTTTTTCCCGTTTGACTGGCCCGTTACGTCACATCTATTTTTCTGCGTTTGACAGGTTCGTCCTGTGACAACTGTCAAAATTTCATGTATCCGTACAATAATTAAACAATGATTAGTGCTTTAATGGCTGTGCTGATTTAAATTAATGACATGAATGCTTTCTGGTTATTGTCATATACATACATGTACATCACATATTGCATAATGTCATATCAATATTGCACGCAACACTTTATCGATTCAAATGATGCACGAAACAAAGTAAGCACAGTTATCAGACAAATCAGAAAATGCTGACGGAGTTCAGTACGTAAAAAGACATGATATTGAGACACAGAATGGGTCAGAAACCAAAAGTTACACTAGTATAGTGTGTAGGAAAGTAAGGATCGTAAAACTGCTTTCCTAGTGATAGTTTAAGTGCCGGAAAGTGCCTAAAACTCACACAAACTGCTGAATTCAGCAAAATTCAGCAAAAATCAGCATTTAAACAATTAAATATCATGCAGAATTATGGTTAAATAGTCCAGAATACTTTCCTAAGTGTTGGAAATCAAAACTGTCACAAAAGATAACATAAAGCACACTAAACTGCATAGTTTAGCACCTTAACGAACCGGTAACCAACCAAACAACCGGACACTACCTGAAACACCAAATTTTCACTAGAAGCATTGTTTTATCATTTTCGAGCTAGTTATGGTCCCCGAACATCATAACACACTATATAAGGGGATGCAATGGGAAACTACTTCGGGTTCGTAAGATTTGCCAGTGTAAAAAATGAGGAGGAAGTTCTAAGAGGGATGAACACGGTGACGATCTTCGAAGCAAAACTAGTTGTTTCGCTTGCGAATTTTGACAAAGACCATAAGAAATTCGAGAATAATGGGGAATGGTTAGGCCAAGAGAATATGCCAGTTAGGCAGACACCGAAACTAACGGTAAGGTGGCAACCGGCGAGGCGGGCGGCAGGTGTCTCGTAGAGTGAAATAGTTTATGGGCAGACTGTGAGGGGGGTTGGGTCTCACAAACAGGTGACAGCAGCTGAGGATAGTGATTTATACCCGAAACATTGCTTTGGTAGATCGGTGATAGGAGGTGCTAAAGATCCGAAGGCGGTGAGTTACCTCCAGGCAACGCTGAATAGAGGTGGGTACGGAGATGCGGCTATCAGCTATGTCGGAGGGTTGCACTTCTTGCTCGTGTTCAAGGATAGGGGCGAGGTAGTCGGGTTCCTAGAAAGGATGGACTTGTAGCAAGAGTTTTTTCCATCCCTGGCTCTTTGGGAAGGGAAGGAGATTCGGTATGACAGAATTGCCTGTGTCAAAACAGAAGGTGTTCCTATCAAGCTTTGGGACAGCCTCCTATTCGACAAGATTGGGGAGGCTTTTGGAAGGATTATCAGGAAATCAGACTTTTCTTGGGCATCATCAGATGTTTCTTTTGGTTGGTGCCACATTATTATGAACCATAAGGGTCCGATTCAGGAGGAGGTCGAGTTATTATAGAACGGAATCGGGTTTCCGGTATGGATGATGGAAGAAAACGATGGGTGGTTAGCCTCTGTTGTCTCATCAGTGTCAACTCCGGCTGCGGTGAGCCCAATAATATCGGTGGAGTCAGTTAATGGAGAAGAGGACAAACTTGAAGACGGTGAAATACGAAGCGAACCAGAGGATATTCCGGCGAGGGGCGACCAGAATCATGGGGGGTTGGACGGGGAAGACGATTCGTTGGGGGCAACCGAAGGGTTGCATGGGGCATCTCAACAATCTCTGCATGTGGAGTCCATGCAGCCGCCATTTGGGAAAGGGGAATCACGTGGGGATAGGCATGATGGGGAAGATAGACACCACGCGCACAGTTTGGATTGGGGGGGGTCTATTGATTTAAATAGAATGGGCCAGACTTTTATGGTTGGGCTCAGTTCTAACAACATGGATGTGGACCCACCTTCCAGGTCAAGGAAAAGGCTTAGGGCATGTAGGAGCCCCACCCACGTTTCTCCTCAGGCCCAGGAGGATACAATCAGACCTAAACTCAATATACCTGAGGTCGACCCCTGCCCATCCATCAATTTTGCTCCTTTAAAAGAAAATCCCACACCTTCTGTTAATGAAGTCTTTGAATGGAGAGCCCCGGTCAGCTCGCCGCCGCCTCCTCCACTTCCACCGGCGGCTCCGGCGAACATGGATAGAGAGAACGAGGTGATTGTTGGCACGGTTAATCTGAACGACGAGGCATCGGTAGCACAGGTCAACGAAGACGATCATACCATTACAGTAGGATCAAAAGTTGGGTTTCAATTGAATGGCTTCAGCAACAAGGTAAGTGAACTGATTCATGGTGAAGGCGGCTCCAATGTTCCCAAATGAATATTCTTTCGATGAATCCAAGGAGGGGTCAGGGACCCAAGAAAGTCCGAATGGATCAAGGGATTAAAGACAACACATGGGGCGCATTTCCTAGCCATCCAGGAGACAAAGCTTGGTGCGTCAGGTAAATCTTTATTAAGTAAATTTTGGGGCGGATCTACCTTTGATTTCGAGGCAGTAGAGGCGGTGGGGGCATCAGGGGGCCTGGTGTTATTGTGGGATCCTGCAGTTTAAAAAAAAGGGTGTTTTTAAACACCGTCAATTTTTTTTATCTATGGAACGCTCAGTGTGACAGGGGAACCAATTAATGTAGTTAACATGTACGCACCCAATGAGCCAGTGAACAGAAGGCACTTATGGGTCAACTTGGTGGCGGTTAAGAATGGTACGACTGGAAATTGGGTACTGATCGGGGATTTCAATGACGTTCGATGTCCAGAGGAAAGACTCAATTCTGAGTTTGTAGCCCTTAATGCTTTTCATTTTAACCAATTCATTTTAGATGCAGATCTTTTGTAGTATAATTTGGGGGGGTAAGTTTACATACCACTCTGATAACGGGCATAAATTAAGTAAATTGGACAGGGCCTTGGTGTGTAGACGCTTTATGAACCAGTGGCCTATGGCCTCATTAGTGGCTTTTTCGAATTTAGTCTCCGATCACTGTCCGATTTTTCTCTCTACCATACCTACGGACTATGGCCCGATCCCTAGTAGGATATTTAACTCATGGCTGGAGCTCTCAGGTTTTGTGGAGCATATAATGGGCCTTGGCTCAAGTTTCATTTTTGAGGGTCCCGCTGATTTATGTATAGCCACGAAGTTGAAGTGACTGAAGTTTCAAGCGAAGGAATGGGTTCGTGAATATAAGGCGGGCAGCATTGGGTTATATGCTAATAAAGTAGCTCTTCTGGATGACTTGGAGATTTTAGCCGAAACCAGAAATATTTTACCTCATGAGCTCAAACTGAGATCTGAGTGTAAAAAATATATTGCGGAATCCGATAGGCTAAAGGTTTTAGACTTACAACAAAAGTCTAGAATCCAGTAGCAATAGATAAACGGATTGATGATCAACGACAATTGGATTACAGCTCCACCGGTGGTTAAAGATTTTGTGCATTCTTTTTTCTGCGAAAATTTTATGGAACCTTTGGAGTCTTGATGTGTGCAAAATGCAACATATAAATTATATCAATTGTGGCATAAAACTAACCTTTTTTTAGTACTAATATTGGAAAAAGTGTGCTTTTGTCTTCCTTTTGTATTTTCAGGATTAAATGAGCTCAAATTAACAAAAGAAGCAAAAAGGCAGCTAAATCTAACATAAATACAAGAAAAGGAACAAACGTGACATGCCCGACCCCACGACAGCATCTTCCCAAGCAAAACAAGAGAACAAAAGGCTGAACACGCCCCGTGCTCAATGAGCACGGGGGCGTGCCCAAGTGTCAGCATAAAAGACAAAGTTGTAGAAGCTTCAATCGCCCACCACGGGGCCGTGCTCAGCGGACACGGGGCCGTGGTCAACTATAAGATTCGCAGAATCCAGGCAAATCTTGATAGTACAGATATGCTTCTGCACACGGGGTCGTGCCCAGCGGACACGGGGCCGTGGTCAACTAATACAGACAAGAGCAATTAATGAAGACAGAGAAGGATGTGGACACGGGGCCGTGCCCGAGCTTCTGCTCAGCCTATAAATAGGAGTGCTTGGCTCAAGCTCAAACCATCCCTTGGCACACCACCTCTCTCACACTTCACCAACCACCCACCACCACCATAACACCATCATCCACCACCATCATCCATTGTCCATCATAGAGTGTGTGAGTCGTCTCGGGATCCAAGATTAATCGTAAGAGTTCTTGACAATCAAGGTCATGTTTGCCTAAGTCTCTTACATCACTTGGTGAAGACAAAGTGTCTAGTGTAATACTTTTTATTTTTAATCTTTTCGCACTTTTTACTTGGTTATGTATTAATGACTTTAATAACTAGTTTCTTATGTTGAAGGTGATTTTTCCTTATCGTTTGTCCGTGGTGTCTTGGCATTATTTTACTGTCTATATAAAATAAAAGATTTTCACCATTCATATCTCCACGGTCTATATAGAGGTATGTTGGCTACCTGGTCGGGGGTTAAGGGAACGGTTTGGTAAAAGTCTTGCCTTGTTCAGTGTATAGATCCTGCAAGGACCTGGGTCAAATTTAGTAGGACCTCCTTCAATATTTAACGGTATTGGATGGCGGGGGTCCAAACTCTTTGATCCCCTCATATGTAAGCTACTATTAATACTTTAACTCGGCTACTTAGGACTGTATCCCTGCTGACTCAGACTACTTAGCCGAGGGTAACGTCACCTTCAAAAGAGGGGCCTACCATAATATGCATTAATAATTTAATTAATTATCTTTCAATAATCCGACCCTTTAGGATTGTATCCTTGCTGACTCAAACTACTGGGTTGAGGGTAACGTCACCTTCAAAAGAGGGGCCTACTACAATAACTAAGATAATCTCTTAAAAAGTGCAAAAGTGCGGAAATAATCAAAGGTTACACTATACATGAGTCGGAGCCAAGTGATTCATCTTGTCTGTAGGATCGTATTCTGACTCGAACGAGTCTATCAGAGGAGTTTTGGTCAATTACAGGTGCGGAAAACAAGTAATCAACGTGGAAACAGCTAGATCTTCACTTAAATCACTTTTTTGATTGATATAACAACGTTTACATTCAATTGGAAGACCGGCAGCACTTCGGTATCCGTAGACAAGAACTGATTACTGATTTCGCTTATGAGGCACTATATATAGACCTCCTGATTTCGCTTATGTGTACATGTACACATGAGCGGAATCACCTATGTACAGATAAGCGGAATCACCTATGTACACATAAGCGGAATCACCTATAAACTCTAAACATTCTCCTATTTTCTCACACAACACGCCCTAATTTATACAATACAATGTAAGACTCGATACAAGACGAAGTCGACAGATGTAGTGCACCAACAGACTCCCCCTCAGATGTTGACGAGTCGACTATCGAGTCACGACAATGCTATGTCTTCACTTCTTCAGTCTTGATCTGTCTCTGGGCTTCTCTCTCTCAATCTTTTCTTGCATGTCTTCAGACTCCCCCTTGCGATATGCTGGCATTTCTTCAGATCATCAGCATCATCAGCTTTAGGATCGTTGTCTGACTTTCACAATTTTGACTTTTCAGGATCATCACTTAGCTCAAACTTTAAACCTGCATAAACTCTTCCTCACAATAAATTTTACAATTTACACGTTTCAAACATATAAACTTGCACTAACTCAGACTCTTCTCCAATAATCCAAACAAAATAATCTTACAATCTGATGAACCACTTGAAGATTTGACAAAAAATAATCAGTTTTAAACACAAACTCCCCCTCAAATCATACTCATCATGTTTAGCACTCAGAATTTTGAAAATCAGCTTTCCAACATCAGTTGTCGAAAATCTTTTTGACTCTTTACAAAATTTATGCTAAAACACACTGAAAATCTTTTTGGATTTTGAAATTTAAATGAAATGCAGTAAAGAAATATTTACAAACAATATTTTTGTGAGTTTGTGTAAGAGGATCATATCAGTTTTTGAGACAAATCACCAACACCGTTAAGCTTCATTTCATTTTAAGTTCTAAACGATTCACTTAGATTGTCAATATACTGGTCCACTTAAATTTTCACACAAAGTTCAATTGATCCGAGATACGATGTTAATGTTTTAACGACTTGAACTTATCCGTGTGTCCCACTACTTGAATATACTCCCGTATCCAGATCCCAATATTCAGTCTTACAGGTGAGTATACCACAGATGATATCTGTAAGGGAATAAATTATAGTACGAAACCGTGAGAGCTCAGGTCAGAACTTCCGTTCAGCAGAGAGATGACGGCTCGACTTTCGGTGTGTCCCCTTTAGAGGATCTTTTTGATTTCAACAGCAGCGACTATCAATTTTATTGTTTCATCAGCATGCTGAGGGCAAAGCTATGTTTCAAGCTTTTGAGGAAAGCATTATCCAGGGACTAGGTCAGTACTTCCATACAGCAGAAGTCCCGGGATAATACCCCAGATATCATTGAGTATAAAGACCTAGTATCTCAGAATAAGGGACCTTTCAAACAAGATTTCAGGGGTTACCTATATATCCAAGCAGTTTTGTTACCCACAAAATAAGCAAGTTTGATTTTTAGGTTTATATCTCGTCACAATCTACTAAATGTGCAAAAACCTACTGGCATATCCGCAGTGAGATTGTTTATCACATTTTAACATTCCAATTCTTTAGCATGTTGTGACAGCCCACTGATGTACTATCATTTCCTCTTTTATACAACAAAACTCATTTTCATTTTATCATGTTTTTGTCTTTTTCAAATTTTCAAATGTTTTTGGATTTTCTGAAATTTTTACTCCCCCTAAAATGCAAACACATTAAAAAAAAATTGAAAACAAACTGTACAAAAACTTGACAACTGACATCGAATCACTTCAAATCGCCATCCACTTGGCATAAACAATCAGAACTCCCCCTTACACAAAACTATTTTCTCATTATGATTTCAAAACACTTAAGTTTGTTTTAACCAAAATGATTTGTCCGGAAAATAAGTTTTGTTAATTTTACCATTTGAAGATTAGGGGTATGGTTCATCATATTGTCCATTCAATCACTTGTATCAGGATTACATCAAGTTCAAACTAATGACCTTGATTAATCACTTTGTACCTCTTTTAAATCTTTTGCAGCTTTCCTTTCTTTCAGTTTCTTCAATTTTTCTGCAAAATAAAATTCAAAACTGTCAGAAGATAAATGAGATTTTCCAATGTTTATCTGTTCAACTTCTTCATCATTATCACTGCTTTCAGAAGAAACAGATTTTCCATCTTGACTCTCCTCATTATCCGACATCACATCCATCCACTCTTTCATCAACTCTGGCTTTTGAACAATATGTGCAATAAAAGCTTTAACATTTGGATCAACTGAAATGAATTTGTCCCAGCTAAAACCTTCAGCCATTTTCTCATCATCTTGATCAACGATGCCATAATAAGCTTTCCTATTTGCATCCTCGATCATTCTTCCATGTGCCGTTTGAACTTCCTTTTGTTGATGCGGTTGATGAGTGATTTGCTGATAAATGGTTTTCCTGTAATAATCATCTTTCCCAGACGACTCCTTTGCTCCTCTCGGCTCCTGATTCTTGCATTCTCTTTTAAAGTGGCCTTTCTCCCTGCAACGAAAACAGACAACTTTAGATTTATCAAATCCTAAATTAGAAAGATTTGCATCCAAGAAATCATTTCTTCCTGTGACCAATCTAAATTTTTCTGCTCTCCTCAAAACACTCGCTAAGGCCCATTTAATATCCATCAGTTCCAGCTCCTCTGCATCGATTTGTTCATAATCTTCCTTTGTGAGCATCGGATTACCAATTCTTCCGGCAATTAACCCTTCATAAGACTCTAAAGCAGTGACCAATAATCCCATATGATGCTTTACAACTTCTTCAGAATAATTTTGACCGTTTTGAAGATGTAGAGCTACATTGCACTGAATCAAATGCCCATTTCCAGCAGATGCATTTTGAACACTTGGAGGATTTACCATAGAGAACCCACTAGTGTTGACTGATCCTTGACTGCTTAGTGTAGATTGATTTCCAGCACTAAATGCAGTTTGTATCTTTGGACTTGCTTCAGCAGTTTGAACATTTCCTTTATAGCACAATTTAATATATTGTTGATGAGTAGAACTGTTCATTCTAGCAATTTTCTGCTGCTCCAGATCCTGTGCCTCCAACTTCTCTATAAACTGTGCAATCGATAACCTTCTAAACTGTCCGGAATTTTTCAATATCATCAGATATGTACCCCATTCCTGTTGCGGTAATGCATCAGCAAGCTTTTCAACCCATTCTGCTGGAGTTTTTGTAATCTTCAACTGTGACATAGTGCGAACAAGATGACAGTATCTTTCAATAAGACTCTTTGTTGTTTCACCAGGCATGCACGTAAATAGTTCAAATTCCTTTTTCAACAAAGCTGCTTTACTTTGTAGCATTTCAGTACTTCCCTCAAATTTCTTTCCAAGAGCTTCCCAAATAGAATAAGCGTTTTCATCATGTTGAAGCAACACAAATATATCTTCTTTAACAGCTTGTTGTAACAAATTGATCATCATCTTTTCTCCTTTGTAACTTTCTCTTTCTTGCTCCGTGAATTCTGAAATGATTTTACCGACTCCCGCTGAATTCTTTGGCCTCTCATATTCAGTTTTGATGCTCTCCCAAACTTTTAAATGATTCGCCTGAACCCAATTCTCAAACCGTTTCTTCCATCCGTGGTAATCTTCAATTCCCATAAGTTTCGGGGGTTTTTGCATTGTTCCGGTTTCATTCTCCATTGTCATGTTCTTAGCAATGTCGGATGGATTAGTCGGAGTTGTAGCAAAAGCGTTGTAGAACTCAGTATCCATTTTTCAATGCGTGTTTTTCAAAATCAGTGACTTATAAGTGAAATCAGATTCTGTTGGATGGCCTAAAAAGCGAAATCAGGTTCCTGGTGACCTTATGAGCAAAATCAGGTAAAGATTGTCCTTATGAGCGAAATCAGAAACTTGTATGTGCCATATGAGCGGAATCAGAAACTTGTATGTGCCATATGAGTGGAATCAGAAACTTGTATGTGCCATATGAGCGGAATCAGAAACTTGAATGTGCCATATGAGCGAAATCAGAAACTTGAGAGGTCCTTTGGAGCGAAACCCTATGACAAATGAGCGAAATCACTGGTCTGAATGTCCTTATGAGCGAAATTAAAGTGTATGTTGGAGCGAAATCAAGGATTGTTCGTATGAACGAAATCAACTCGGGGGGTATTTTGGACCATTTTTACTTTGAATTTGAAGCTCAAACTTTCAGGGATTTGTCTATGATCAATTTCCTATAGTCTGTGAAATTTTGAGCCAATTCCGACCATTAAATCTCGTTCTGATGAAGAAAGAAAGTGTAGAAGTAAGAATTTATGATGAAATCCAGCAAATCTCTGTAGAACTCCTCCTCCTGAAGCTCTGATACCACTTGTAGGATCGTATTCTGACTCGAACGAGTCTATCAGAGGAGTTTTGGTCAATTACAGGTGCGAAAAACAAGTAATCAACGTAGAAACAGCTAGATCTTCACTTAAATCACTTTTCTGATTGATATAACAACGTTTACATTCAATTGGAAGACCGGCAGCACTTCGGTATCCGTAGACAAGAACTGATTACTGATTTCGCTTATGAGGCACTATATATAGACCTCCTGATTTCGCTTATGTGTACATGTACACATGAGCGGAATCACCTATGTACACATAAGCGGAATCACCTATGTACACATAAGCGGAATCACCTATAAACTCTAAACATTCTCCTATTTTCTCACACAACACACCCTAATTTATACAATACAATGTAAGACTCGATACAAGACGAAGTCGACAGATGTAGTGCACCAACATTGTCTATCTGTTTTTTCTTTTATTTTATTTTCAGCATTTTAGTTAGTTTTTATTTTTCTTAGTTTAAAACCTTTTTCTAAACTTTTTGATTTGATTAGACGTTGAGGATAAACCGGTACTAAAAGCTCTTGTGTCCTTGGACGACCTCGGTATTTTACCAACACGCTCACGATGGGTGCACTTGCCCATATGTGTGTTTAGTGTTAGTAAATATCGTGTTTTATAAATTTAAAACTTGGCTAAAGAAAGTGTAAAAGGGCTTAAAATATACTTAAACTTATATACACACTTCACACGCATCAAGTCTAGACCGACCTTGGTTTGCCCGAATCTTTCGGTACTATCTGAGTCGGATTCTAAGGATCTGGTTAAACCATTCTCTCTTCTGGAAATCAAAGAGGCGGTTTAGGATTGCGATGGCGATAAGGCCCCGGGCCCAGATGGTATCAATTTTCGCTTTCTCAGGCGGTGTTGGAATGTAGTGGAAGGTGATTTTGTTAGATTGTTGGAGGAGTTTTTTCATAACCCAGGGTTTAGTCAAGGGTGCATGTCATCATTTATAGCCTTAATTCCGAAGGTGAGTGACCCGGCGGGCCTCTCGGATTTTCGGCCGATTAGTTTGCTGGGATGTATTAATAAAGTCATCTCTAAAGTACTTGCGAACCGGCTGAAAATGGTCATTCATAGGTTTATCTCGGAGGAACAGACGGCGTTTTTAGCAAATAGAAGCATATTAGACGATCCCTTGATGTTGAATGAAATTGTTGCTTGGATGAAGCGTATCAAAAAAGTAGGGATGATATTTAAAGTGGACCTCGAAAAGACATATGACACTTTGAATTAGGGCTTCATGGTGGTGGTCTCCTCGGCTAAGGCTTTGGTTTTAGTAAATGGGTCCCTAACCCAAGAGTTTCAATACGGGAGGGGCTTAGACAAGGGGACCCGATATCCCCATTTCTATTCCTTATTGCCATGGAGGCGCTTTCCGGTGTAATCAAGAAGCCGTGTTCACTTGGTATATATAAGGGTTTAGTGTGTGGTTCGCAAGGGCTGGCTTTGTCTCATTTTCTTTATGCGGATGATATTGTTTTTATGGGGGGAATGGTCGGAGGAAAATGCACTTAACTTAAAAAGAATTATGAGATGTTTCTACCTCGTATCCGGGTTACGCGTTCACCTTGCAAAAAGTAGTTTGTTTGGGGTGGGGGTAGGTCCAGCACAAGTTCAAGGCTTGGCGTCTATTTTGAGTTGTCGGGTTGGCGCCTTCCCTTTTAAATAGTTGGGGCTGCAAGTTGGAGCCAACATGAACCTAGTCAAGCACTGGAAACCCGTGGTGGATACGTTTAAAAGAAGACTGTCGGTTTGGAAGGCAAATACGCTCTCGTACTGTGGGCGAATTACTTTGATCAAGTCGGTACTCAACTCGCTTCCAACATATTATTTTTCCATTTTCAAAGCTCTGGTTCAAGTGATTAGGGAGCTAGAAAGGCTGAGGCGGGATTTCTTATGGGGTGGGGGAGCGGAGGGGAATAACATGTGTTGGGTGGCATGGGATGAAGCAACGGCTACAAAATAATTGGGCGGTTTATGTATTCTTTCTCTTCGTGAAACCAACATTGCCATGCTCGCTAAATGGTGATGGCGGTTCAAAGATGATCGCAATGGGCTATGGAGAAAGGTTTTTTGGGGCTTTCATAATAGTAGCGGGTCGTGGAACTTTATCCCGGGCAAATATTATTGTAACATAGACGTTTCACATAATAAAGTGGAAAATTATTCAACTCGTAACATAATCTGATATATCTAAATAATACGGTAAACTTTATCTAAACAATCACTATAATTTATTAAACGATTTTTTCGTTTAAAAAATATACATATATTTATTATATACGGGCCGTATAATCTTATACTGCCCGTCTATAGGTGTTAAAACACCAAAAAAAATTGATCAAAACCTCATAAAAAATATACGTTAGAGGTCATATAACATTATATTGCTCGTATACAATTTTCTACGACTTGTATGATGTTATACGACCCATATACATATAAAACAAAAAAACATTCCACTACATCTATTTCTATGCAACAACATTCTATAGGGACGGTATAACATTATACATTCCGTATACAACTAAAGATGTGAAAATAAGAAAATAGGGGTTATTAGAAAATCAACAAAGCTGCCCGTAAAATATCTGACTGCTGGCCGTTGCCAGATTAGCCCCCTCCTCTCTACCCTTCCCACCTGCCCGTTCTTCTCCCTCCTTGACCTGCCCCAACCCCCTGCTTAAATGTGAAAGATTGACCACTTTCTTCTTACAACCTCCCCACCCCCTGTTCAACAAAAAATTGTAACCAATGGGACAGGGGATTAGTTGCAGGGTGCAAGATGAACATGGGTTGTTTACAGCAGTACAATTTGGGCATTTGGAGATTGTAAAGTGTCGTTTAAACAAAGACCCATCTTTAGTTCATCAAACAACTGTTTATGATCGTCATTCCACTCTTCATATAGCTGCTGCCAATGGCCAGATTGAGGTGGGTATTTCAAGATTTTCTTTAAAGTTGGAATCTTGATTCATGGTTATGTAAAGCATCTACATTTGATGGTTTCTTGGTGGGTTTTCTTCAGATTGTTTGTTTGCTTTTGAAAGATGGGTCAGTTAATCCTGATTGCTTGAATAGGCATAAACAGGTATGGTATGGTGTGTCTTGTTTTCATCTTTATGTTGGGATGACAATACGACGGATAATTGTAATCTTAGTCTCATATCCGCCCAATACCCGCGGGGTAATTACCTTCGAGTATCGGGTATACTTGTTTGTTAAAAATTATTTACATTTTTCTATCGGGTAATTACCTTCTGGTATCGGGTATACTTGTTTGTTAAAAAAATTATTTACATTTTTCTATATACGTTTTAACATATATTTATTACGCCAATGAGGTAGTGGTGGAGTGATTGGAGAAAGACTTGGGCCCTGTTTGGTAGCCTCTTAATGAAATCATTTGTGGCCCTTATGTCTGAATGAATAAGAGGTAACCTTATGTCTGACTGGATAAGAGGTAACATCTGAATGGTAAACCATCACATGTCACATTCTTCTACATTATCTTTGTTAAACTCTTAAATGATTTCATTAAGAGGTAGCCTCTTAATGTTCTTCAGATGCTACCAAACAGCCCCTTGGTGTTCCTTGTGACCCAGGTTCAACTCACACTCTCCCCATTATTTCTACGGCAGGCGAATACGGGTGGCGCTGGTTCGTCGTGGATGAGAGGCGAGGTTTTTACCAATTAGTCCACTGTCGTGCCTTCGGGCGGGTGGAGGTCGGGTTTTCGCGCATCTGAGAAAGCCAAGGGGTTGGTGGCTATCGAGTAGTCGACCTTGGCCACAGCGCCCGGTGTCACGGTGGTTGCCACGTAATACGTGTCTCAAATTTTCCGGATCCGTTTGCCATCCCTACTTTTGCTTCATAATGTTTTGGAAGTTGGTGCCAATTTGATATTTTTTTTATGGGTCATCTTGTTGTAGACTCCATTGATGATGGCAGCAATGCATGGAAAGATTGCTTGTGTTGAAAGGCTCATTGAAGCTAATGCAAATGTACGTAAACTTCTTTCATTTACATTATCAATTTTTCTTCTTTGAACCCAAATTGGTAATAATTGTTAATTATTATCTGAATTTGGTTAGATCTTGATGTTTGATTCACTAAATGGAAGAACATGCTTGCACTATGGACATTCCGATTGTCTCAAAACCATTCTTTCGGCTGCCCGGACTTCCCATGTTGCTGCTTCTTGGTGGGTCAAATAATATTTTTGCTAAATTTAATTGATGAACAACTTCTATAGTTTTTTTTTTAATAATGCTAAAGTTATGTAAATCTAATTCTGGTTACAGGGGATTTTCAAGATTTGTTAATATTAGAGACGGTAAAGGGGCAACGCCTTTGCATTTGGCTTCGCGTCAAAGACGATCACAATGCGTTCATATGCTTCTAGACAGTGGGGCTCTTGTTAGTGCCTCCACTGGCGGATACGGGTACGAATTCATGGAAGCTAGAACCACTTTAACGGCTTCCACTATACCCACACTATTCCCACGCCCCTATAATCTTATTCCCGTTAAGTATTTAGTACAGCTGGCAATTTCCATTTTGCATATATATTTTTATCATTTGTTACTTTTTATGTATTGTACTTTTTGGGACATCTTAGTTATGGGAAGGTGACATGTGGTCCCTTTTGGGTGATTTAATAGGTAAAAGTAAAATCCAGCCGTCAAAAATGACAACTTTTGTAAAAAAATGTTGAATTTATATAAACAAATATCATACATACACACACATGTATATGTTAAATTTTAGGGTTATTGGATTTTATCACCCCCAACTATTGCCTATTGGCCGCTGCCACCCTCAACTATCACTTTGACGCCCGTCACCCCCAACTTAACACTTAGTGTGTTCTAATCGTATTTAGCGTCATCCATTTTGTAAACTCTAGTATTTAGCGTCTTTGTTTATACGTCATTCTAATCGTCATCATTTAGTACAGCTTCCCAGGTAGCACGCCACTTCATTTGGCCGCAAAAGGGGGATCAATTGATTGTATTCGAGAATTATTGGCGTGGAGTGCAGATCGTCTTCACAGAGATGCATCTGGGTACATTTTATTGTTCAAACTATAACAATCTTTATATGCTAGTGTAGTTGACATCACTTTCTTGATTAGTGTAATGCATCAAGATTAGTTCTTGGTATCATAAATGGACCTTTATAGTAATAGTGCATCCCTACAAAAAGATTTGGTATGGTCAGTCATGCTTAGAGGGGCTGCAAATGAGTCGAACAAACGCGACCTTATTCGTGTTCGTTTGTTAAGGAAATATATGTGATTACGAACTGTTCAGATTTTATGTCCGTGCTCATTTGTTAAGGAAATGCAAGTGTTCGAGTTTGTTTGTTAATTTTAGGAAACAAACGCAAACAGAAGTTCATGAACACAAATTGATGTTCATGAACACACACAAGAGTCCATGAACATAATATATAATAATACACTAATACTTATTAAATATTTTATTTGTTGGAATTTTGAAGTATTTATATAAAACTATAAACACTAATGAACTATCCAACTTGGTTTTAAAATTCGTGTAGTGATCCGATGCGTTTTGATCCCAAAATCTGATGCGTGATGCACAATGTGTAAAGCGCACACATCACGTATGCGAGGTGTTCTTTATTCAAAAATACTAAAAAATATGTATAGCTAATATTTTAACTTAACCTTTAAACACTAAAATATAATATATTCTCATCATCTAAAGTCAGAATTGTTCAATTAAAGATCTAATTTGTTCAAATACTGGTCAACTGCATAAGGTCCCACATTGGACCACATCATGTGATGCGCGCATCATGGAACCGCAACGCACGATGCGATCTCATCATTGCATCATGCGACGTGCGCATTATGCGTTCCTGATGCGCGCATTTTAAAACCAAGTTGTCGAATACAAACGAACACCTTACTGAAACGTTCACAAACATAAATGAACGAACACATTCTCTGTTCATGTTCGTTCATTAAACTAAACGAACGAAAGTTCTTGTTCGTGTTCGTCTTAAACAAACGATCCCGCTAAACGGTTAAAGAACTATTCGCTGAACGTTTAGTTCGTTTGCAGCCAGCTGACTTTGGTAAAAAAAAAATCTAGGTTTTACTTGTGCGCATATTCAAAAATACATTTTAGTGACAAAAAAAGAAAAAAAAAAGATTTTTTTGTATACATTTTAGTGACAAATGAAATAAATAAAATAAAAATGAAAAATAAGATTGTTTTTCTAGTATCTCCGAAGTTTGCATCTTGCAATGATTTTTTATTTTTATATATTTTGGCAAACAAATGCAGAAGAATTCCATATTTGGTTGCGTTAAAGCACAAGAACGAAGCGTGTGCAGCTTTATTAAATCCGTCATCTGCAGAGCCTTTGGTTTGGCCATCAGCATTAAAATTCATGAGTAAGCTTAATCAAGATGCAAAAGCCTTGTTAGAGCAAGCTTTGATGGAAGCTAATAGGGAGAGAGAGAAAACAATACTATAGGGCGCCGGTTATTCGTTACCGTCTCCATCTCATTCGGATTCCGGAACCGCCGATGATAACTTCTCTCAGGTAATTTTATTTTATTCAGTTCTTTCTATGTTTAGAAACATGCATCTTACACTAGCAAAAATGTTGGGTTTGAAAGGGTCAAAGTTGATGACTTTTGACTTTCAACACATATCTTTGTTGACTTTACTCAATTTGGAAAGATGCTTTATTTTTTTTTAGGAAAATTGGATTTTAATGATTTCAATTTTCAACTTTAACATATCTGTCGGCAACTAAAGAAATGTTTTGTGATTGTCTCAATTTTTTACCCTATTTTTCCTCAGCGATCCCATGCTAACTAAAAGTTAACTTACTTTGTTTTTTTGTTGATGTGGACTACTTATGTGTCAAAAAGTAAACAATTTGCTAACATGGACTGCTTATGTGGTAAATAAGTCAAAGTTTTGATGACGTGGACTACTCACGAGGCAAAGTTTTGATGATGTGGATTGCTTGTGTGGCAGTCTAAGTCAGAAAAAACTAATTGGGTTAATTTTTAGTTAGTGTGGGATCGCTAAGGGAAAATATGTTAAAAGTTGGGACTATTAGAAAAAAATTTCTTAGCTGGGACTATTGCCAGCAAACATTCAAAGTTGGGATTATTTTATTTTATTCTATTTATTTATTTTTGTTTCTTGGTGATATTTTCCAGTTTAATCATGGGTTTATGGCTATTTGCCCAAACAAGAAGAAAAAAATATACAATCTAGTTGAATTTTGGTGTTTCTTTGTAGCATTATCAAAATGTAATCATGGGTATTCTCTTAAACAACAAAAAGTTAATAATTATTTTGCAGGTAAGCGAAACGGAGTTATGTTGTATATGTTTCGACCAAGTTTGCACAATTGAGGTCCAAGATTGCGGTCACCAAATGTGTGCTCGATGCACCCTAGCCTTATGTTGCCACAACAAACCCGACCCAACAACCGCGTCACTTACCGCACCCGTCTGCCCATTTTGCCGAAGCAGCATTGCCCGATTGGTGGTTGCAGAAGTCAAAGTCAACAATTTTGATCATGATCTTGACCTCTATTCCTCTTGTAAACCACCAAAGTTGAGAAAAGCTAGAAACTTTAGTGAGGGAAGCAGCAGTTTCAAGGGACTTTCGGGTGTACAATCGTTTGGTAAAATGGTGGGCCGAGGCTCTGGGAGGATATCCGTGGACAGCGAATGCATCGACAAACCGTGAAATAGTAAAGATTAAGACACTTTGACACATTGTAAACAAAGATTGGCCGAAGAAAGTCTGAAGAATCCCATTTGGGTATTTGTGAACAAATGTCTTATTTTTACTCTTTAATGAAGATCTCAGAAGGAATAAGCAAAGTAAAATGTGATTGTTGCAGATTTGGGATTTTTTTTTTTTTTTTTGTAATGTATCTGTGTTTACTTCAAATTCAAGAAGTGGCATATTCCTCTTTCTAAAAAGCATTTTTTTTCTCCCCTTTTCAAGCGTTAGAAAATCCATCAATACTCATCTAAACCCCTAAAGATTGGTCCTTACTATGTATTTTAGTGTCAATGAGTTGAAGCTCAACTACCATTAGAGGGGAAGTGAAGATTTGGATTGAAGACCACAGGTCTCACGTTCGAATCCGATTCCAACCGGGTTTTATCGTAGTGGACCTTCGGGTGGCAGGTTTCCTCGCAACCTGAGATGATGAGCTCGGGCTATCCAACGCTGTCTATAATCATGGACGTATGAGGTCCTCATTTACCATTGGATTGTCCTGAATAGCTAGATTTTTATTCGTTAGCGGTTAAAAAAACTATGTATTTGAGATAAGGGTAAGGATAGTGTAAAAAGGGCCTAAAGTGTGAGAAGTGTATTATAACACTATATATAATACTATATAACACCATATAAACACCGTATAACAATATGTAACACCATATAATACCATATAACACTATGTAACACTATATATCATTATATAACTAATATAACACTATACATCTATCATAGACATGCTATCAGACAACCTATAGTGTTATATTTGTTATATAATGATATATAGTGTTACATAGTGTTATATGGTGTTACATATTGTTATACGGTGTTTATATGGTGTTATATAGTATTATATATAGTGTTATAATACACTTCTTACACTTCTCACACTTTGAGCACTTTTTACAGGATCCTCTACCTTTGAGATAAACCCTTTTTACCTAATCTGTAATCACAATTGGAAAGACTTGTACCCTTTGCCTCAAGAGTTGTACACTGGCTTTTGAGGTAAAAAAGGTTTGCCTTAGTCACCTCAAAAGTAGATAAATGGTCTGTGGTGATTGGAGATTTGGACCACACCTTTTGTAATTTTGTTGCTTGATTATGGGCTGTGTCACCCAAAGAAAATGATTGCAAATTTCAGGTACGAGTCGCCCAAAATATCTGTGTTGTTGTTGGTTTTCTATGACTCGTTTTTTTTTTTTAAACGGCTAATTTCTTTAATCCTTTGTTATCTGTGGACTTGAACCCAATATCTTCTCAACCTAGGTGTTTTTAACGTATTTGTCTTTGCCAATAGACCACCACCTCATTAAAGGTTAGCGCAGATGTCATGTAGACTCGGATATATACGTAAACACTATCTTGTAAAAATGGTTGTCTTGAAGCCACTGTAAATGATAAAAATATTATCCGCATAACCATTTTTATACACACGAATTCATTTCATTACTTTGTAACCGGTTTCAACTGGAAACTCGTCATTCCCTTAGAAAAATTTATGAGTATATCTATTTCATACAACTTTATGAATTAGAAACTTATTCATGTAGAGTAATATAATATGTTTACTTTATTTTGTACTATTTTTTTTTTAAATTGTGTGATTAATAACTTTCATGTTGTATTAGCGTATTATGAATAAAAGCAAAAAAAAAAAAACTCAACGATTTACAAAAGAGACTAAGAGAGCATGCAAGCAAGTGTTTGATGATGGTGTCTCGCTATAATTGAGAGGGGTGTCTCCTAATGTGTCGTAAAATCAGTCAAGTCAAAAGGAGGAAGAAACACACAAAATCACACACATGGGAATAGAAAGAGTGATGTTTTTGATCTTGATGTGGATTATTGATTGACTGATTATGGTAAGGTGAAAGTAATAGAGACAAAGAGTCATTTCACATATCTTCATACTAACACTCAAATAAATGATTTTGTGAAGGATGATGGGTCAAAATGCTTAGAACGTGGGGTATGGTGGGGCTTGGGTTGGGGGCATGAGTTGACACGTGGAGTTCGAGCCCTCCCACCGTCTAGTGACGTGTCCATGGGGTATGGCGGGGCGTGGGTGCACCGCGTGGGTTGGCAGGTTATTAAAATATATATATATATATATATATATATATATATATATATATATATATATATATATATATATAATTTAAAACCCAAGGCGAATAGGAGACCGCCACATCAAACCCAAGCCCGCCCCACGCCCGGCTTCAAACCCAAGCTCCAGGGGCCACGCCCCAACCCAAGCCCCAAGGGGTGGTGGCTTAGGCGTTTTCCCCCAACCCACGCCCCAACCCAAGCCCCATACCCCACAGTCTTAAGATCCTCTCATATTCATATCTGTAAATCCTTTTTAACTTTATTTACTCATTTTCTAGGGTATAATGCAATTAAATAAAATATTTGAGTTTCTTTTTATAAGTAACTAGGTTATAATACCACGGATTGGTTCCAGTACAAACCATATTTATCCTACAAACCGTAAAAACAGATCCTAGCACTTATAAAAAGTTAAATTAGAACATACAAAAACAATACATACATAAAAGTAGCACTTTTGAATTATATTAATACATAAAAATTAATCAAGATAATTGATTTTAGCACATATGTGAAATGATATCAGCACTTATAAAAAATTCAAGATAATTGATATTATTTAGGTTATTATTTTACCATTTCTCTATAATTGGTTGGATGTCACATGACACTTTTTAAAGGGTGATACTATTTACACCCCCCCATTTACTAATTACACCCCCTATAAAAAACATCACATCCATCAATCATTTGCTTTTTGTTTTTAGTCTTTTTTGTCTTTTTGTTGTCTTTTTTTATTATATTTTATTGTCTTTTTTGTCTTTTTTGTCTTTATTATTATTATTATTATTATTTACTATTAGTAATGAATTATTATTATTATTATTATTATTATTACTACTTAGACCACCCGTAGTGGGGCGGTATTTTTAAAAAAAATTGAAAAAAAAACGCCGTAAAACGCCCCCCACCCCATTACACTAGGCGTGTTTAGGCGTTTTTTTTTGAAAAAAAATGTTGTTGGCGTTTTAAATAAAACGCTGAAGGTTACAAAGGTTTGAGTATGACATGTTTGACTGGCCAATGGGAGTGGTCCAAGTGTAATTTTTTTTATCTATGTTTCGTGTACCATGTTTCATGTCCCACAATTTTTTATTTTTTTTATCTTTGTTTCGTGTACCAAGTGTAATTCAAAGACATCTTTTTATTTTTTTACCTATTAGGTAAAAAGGAGAGCATATTATTGGTGCATAATATAATAATGAAAATCAAAGACATCATATTATTGGTGCATTATATAATAAAAAGGAGAGCATATCATTGGTGCATAATATAATAATCAAAGACATCATATTATTGGCGCATTCACTTCAGTTTCATAATTCTCATATTATCGGTGCATTCACTTCAGTTTCTTTAAGATATACTCGAGAAAGCTATTCAAAGAGCTGCATAAATTTACTTGTTCAAAGAGTGATCTATTTATGCTTCATCATAGCATTCAGAAAAGTTAAAGAGATGTCTGGATTTTCAACAGATCAGGTATAGTTTTTAATTCCCATGTTTCAAGTTTCAACTTAGTTATATAATCTAGCTAGGTTAAGAGTCTTGTTTTAGTTTAAATGAGTTTGTTTGGATAATATATATTTTGTAACTACTCAAGCTTGTTCACCTAATATTTTGTAACTAATATTAGTTCACTTTTAGGTGTTCAAGTCTCGTGAAGAGTTGATGGAATGGGTTAGAAACACCGGACGTAGTCTTGGTTACGCTATTGTGACTAAAAGATCGAAAGCGAAAAATGGCTACGTGTCTAAAGTTGTACTTATGTGTGATCGTGGTGGTGTGTATAAATCAGTTAAAGATTCAAGTAGAGAGACCGGCACTAGAAAGATAAATTGCCCGTTTGAAATGGTAGGGAAATTTTCAAAAGAGAATGATTCTTGGACGTTAAAAGTAAAACCTGGTGAACATAATCATCCACCCGGAGAATATATGGAGGGACACCCAATCCTCAAACGATTGACACCTAATGAACACCAATTGGTGGCAGAGTTGACGGGGAAGGGTGTGTTCCCAAAAGATATTTTAGGTGTTATGAAGGAGCGTGATGAAAATAATGTCTCTACAATTAAAAACATATATAACGCACGTGATAAAATTCGAGCAACGGATCATAAAGGGAAATCTTTGATGGAGGTGCTAATGTCTCTTTTAAATGATAAAGGGTATACTTTTGAAATTTCTACCAATAGAGTTTCAAACAAGTTGGAAGACTTATTCTTTGTTCCTAAAATATCATACAAGTACTTCCTTGATTTTCCACATGTGTTGCTTATGGATGTCACATACAATACGAACAAGTATAAATTGCCTTTTCTTGAAATTGTTGGTGTAACTTCTACCAACAAGACAATCTCCATAGCTTTTGCAGTTATGCGTAAAGAAACAGAGGAGAAATATCTTTGGGCATTAAACTGTTTAAAATCAACTCTAGATGAGAGCATGCAACCACGTGTATCTAGAGACTGATGATTATGTTGGTTACATCAGTCCAGACGTGAACTATCAAGTGCCTGGTGAAACAAGTCCGTTCATAAATCAAGATATTTACGGAAAAAAACCATTCAAGGACTATGATGATAATATGGGCTACTACGCCAGTCCATTTGTAAACTGCCAAGTTCCTGGTGAACCAAGTCCGTTCATGACACAAGATACAGACGGACAAGGTTTTTTTTGCCAACCTTTTAAACACACCGGGATATGATTTCATGGGGTTGAACCAAGATATTGTCGGACAAAGTTCTTTCGCCAACTCTACAAGTGCGCCAGGCTATGACTTCATGGGGTTGAACCAAGATCAAGCATCACAGGTGATAGACAACTATATTCATCTAATTCCAAAAATCTTCCATGCGTATGTTACACGCATACATAACGTGTTAGGTGATGGAAATTGTGGGTTTCGGGCGACAACTTCTGCTCTCGGGTACGGTGAAGATGAATGGTTATTTATCCGGAGGTCACTGATGGAAGAGCTACTCGAGTTTAGAAATAAGTACACTAAGGCTTTCTTCGGCTCATTTGAAGATGTGTTAACGTCCTTGGATTGGTCAGGATCGGGGGTTGCACCAGAAAAACACTGGATGATTATGCCAGAGACAGGATTCTTGATTGCGAACAAATTTAATGTAATCGTTCATTTTTATCTCAAGAAAAAAGAAACAGTTCGACTTGTTTTTCGCTTTGGAGAGGCCCTCACCGGTTCCCAGAAAAAAAAAATTACAATTGCACACGTGAATGGTAACCATTTTATAATGGTAGAATTGCAAGGAGAGCATCCAATTGCCGGCACAACCAACCTATGGAAATTATCGAGAGAAAATGATGCAGCTGGCTGGGAGAATATATTTGAATCACGTCAAAATATGTATAATTATTGGATAGCCCAACCTGCTATATTTGGGGGGTGTATAGATTAAACCTGTGTATGTAAATTATTAAACCTCGATAATAATTTTGTAAAAAAGTACTTATTTTTATATAGCTTTTGTTACAGCTATAAATATAATTTGATAAATTATAACAATAAAAACTAATAACAAATAATATATCATTACTAATAATAATAATAATAATAATAATACTAACTAAATAAATAATAAAAAAATAATAAATAACTAATAATTAAATAAAAGAATAAAAAAAGACAACAAAAAGACAAAAAAGACTAAAAACAAAAAGCAAATGATTGATGGATGTGATGTTTTTGATAGGGGGTGTAATTAGTAAATAGGGGGTGTAAATAGAATGAGCCTTTTTAAATGGTTCTTACAGTCTGTATATGAAATGTGGTTTGTATTTGATCCTACTCCTATAATACCATGTATTACATATGTTATTAAATGTAATATTATATAATTAGCAATAAAAAAATTATGTTTAAGAAAAACATATGTACTACATGGTAGGGGTGAGCAGAAAACCGAAATAACCGAACCGTAACCGAAAAAACCAAAAAATCCGGACCGAAAAAATTGAACAGAAACAAAAACCGACGATTCGGTTTTCGGATTTTTAATAACCGAAAATTTCGGTTCAGTTTTCAGATATTTATTTTCAATAACCGAAAATAACCAAACCGAACTGATAAGTTATAATAGTATGTCAAATCCATATATTTTTATGTTTAAGTTTAAGTTGTTTAAGTGTTTACCCATTCTATTATAAATTATTTATTTTATTCTTGTTTGTTAAATATTTATAATAAGAACATTAACATGTTTATTTATCATTAAAATGATTTATCCATGGTTTACAAGAAATAACAAAATTTAACATAAAAATTAAATGGTTTTCAAAGTATTACAAATGAAAATATCTTAACAAAAAAAACTTTAAAGAAATATTAAAATAGATTAGAAGGTTAAGTTTATGTGAACAATATTAATTAAAAAGACTAAATATATTAAGTTATTAACTTAAATGTAAACATTTAAGAAAGATTCTTAAACTTTGAATTATACTTATAGTTTTTGAATCTTATGTAATTTGTTTCAAAAACCGAACCGAACCGTTGCAAAAACCGAAATAACCGAAACCGAAAAAACCGAAACCAAACGGTTTTTAAAAACCAAAAACCGAACTTTTGGTTACGGTTTTGGTTCTACCCCAAAACTGAACCGAACCGAACCGTGCACACCCCTACTACATGATTGAATAAACTCGTGTATAATATAATATAATATAATATAATATAATATAATATAATATAATATAATATAATATAATATAAAAATGTACATTGACGTGACAATTATAAAATGCGTATTGACATTGATTTTTTAATTTAATCTATTTTCTATTATTTAACATATTGTAATTTTAATCATCCAACCACATTAAATATTTGAAATATTTTTAGAAATCACTCATAAAAACAATTATCATAATTTTTCTTAGTTTCTTAATATTTTAACCAACATAATTTTGAACTTTGTGAAGCTTTTCAATGAAAAATATAACTTAAATAAAACTAATAATTAAATGCATATTAAATTCATTTGGTTAATGATATAGTAACTCTGTTTAAATAAATTAAAAATAAGTATTCATAATTAAGTAGAAGAGGGAGGCGAGAAAACCAAAAACTAGATGTCTTCAATGGATGACACGTGTCCTCCAATGTTTTCTTTTATTATATAGTACAAGAAGGGTGTTTGCGTGATGCAACGGGAAACACATAAACTACCACGGTGTGCATTGTTCGGCTGGTTTGGTTATTTACTCAACCAAAACCGAAGTCATCGGTTTTCGGCTTATTCGGTTAGAATGACGATTTTTGGTTTGATTTGTTTAGTTTCGATTAATTGCCAAAACCAAACTTGAGCTAAAACTTTGGCTTAGAAATACATGAAATTGAGGTATAAATGCATAAAATATGTGTATAAATACATGAAATGGAAGTAGAAATATATAGGGTGAGGTTCCTCTACAAAGTGTGTTTTTTTCCTACAAAGTATACGATGTGTTTTGGGCCATTAGCTGAGTGGTTTTAATGGTTGAGATTAGATGAGTGTCATTTTTTTAATATAAGTGTTTTAATCAATGATTGATTTGATTGTTAGAAGGCATTTTGGTAATTGGGTATGTTTTAAAAAAGAAACAATCATCATTACTTCTTTCTCGCATAACTTTCCCCGCATTAAACAAAAATCCCCTATTTTCATGGATGAAGATGAAGATAAAAGATTTCATTGTGTTTAAAAGGTAAAATATACTAAATCGGAGTTCGACTTTGTTTTTTTATCTAGGGATTAGAATTGGAGTAAAATTTCGGTGTTTTATATTGGTGATAAAACATAAACTAATATACGCTATACTTATGAAACACATTGCAAATAAAAGGTTAATGGTACAAGAAACTGATAAAACACATTGTGAACAAATTGTGAACGAAAAACACACTGTGAAATAAACTGTGAAGAAAAACACATTGTGAAAGAAACTATGAAGAAACACAAACTGTGAAAAATTGTGAATAAAAACACAATGTGAAAAACTGTGAAGAAAAACACACTAATAAAACACACGAGTGAATTGCAAGAATTGTCCTTTATCTTTATGCCTCTTTGCAGGCGGTGTCCTTTATGTTTAAAATTGACGAGTTTTGTCCTTTATGTTTAAAAATCAAGCACGTTTTACCCTTTGGGCCTAACCCAGTTAGTTTTTTTCGTTAAATCTTGTCATGTGCCTTGCACATAAGGGCAATTTTGTCATTTTAACGAAGCAGGGACTAACTATGTAAATAACTTAAGAAAAGGTTTAGCAAAAAAAAAAAATTATATATATAAACATACAAAAAAAACCGTGTTCTTTCATTCTCCCTCTTCTCACCTCTCCTTCTCTCCCACCACATCCATAACCACCGGAACCTTCACCGGTGACCCCCACAACCACCGCCACCTGAAAGCCCAACTTTATCGGATCTAACCATCTTCCGGATCTCGGATCTTACCTTTAAAAGAACACTCTTCCAGTTGCCTCCATTGCTACCGTTGCTAGAGCTTTTATTAAACTCCAGATCTGGTCCAAACACGGGTTTTCTAGAAAGTATCCACCCCCATCCCCAGTCCCACCAGTTTCGGATCAAAGTGGATGCGGATTCACCCATTGAAGAAACGGATTTGGATCGGCGCATGGCCCATGCGGTTGCGGCGGAGGTGGTGTCGGAGATGGAGGACGGGTGGATGCGTAAGGAGACCGAAAATGCAGGTTTGAATCCGATAACCATAGTTACCGAGCTTCATAACAGGCGTGCGCAGGGTGAGATTAATGCTGGAATTAATGTGAGGAAAAGACAAATTACTAATATTTTGGAGGAAAATGTGGTGCAGCCATTGCTTGTGAGCACGAGTGCAATCACTCTAGCTGCAGAGTGTGTCAGGATGATTTTGAAGATTGATGACATTGTTACAGTGAGGCAGATCGATACACGATCATCAATTGTTTGGAGATTTTTGATATGTTTATCTATCATGGTTTTGTTTCGGTTCAATTTTGTTTCGATGTCTTTTTCAAGGATCTATGTTATCTTACATTTTGGATTGGAAACTTTTTGGATTAATGATTCTGATTCTTTAAATCTTTTTTATTGTTTTATTGTTGACAGTTAATGTATTGAATCACTAAGGTATGATATAAATAGATTAACAGGTCGAATTTAACATGATTTAATTTAATGACTTAATGGTAGTGAGGTACTACACTTACCGATTTAATGGATTTGAAGAATTGCTTTCACTTGGTGGTCGGAAATTAGTTATTTGTCGACTTTTAGTTTTCAGTTTTTTAGATCGAGATCAGTTGAAATTGGTATTTGTGGTTAGGCAAGTTTTGGTTCTCTGTGCTTCTTGATAATGGGTTTTCGTTCAAGCAGGTGGTGGTGGTGGTGGAGGTGGTGGTGGTGGTGGAAGGTGGTGGTAAACAGGGGAGAGAGAATAGTTTTATATATATATATATATATAGGGGAAGGTTCAAATGAAAACCACTAGTTATTGTGAAAACTCGAAAACTAATTAAAAAAGACGAAAAAAATACCAATTTTTTTTTTGCATACCAATTTTCGCAACTTTATGTATATAAAAAAAATTTCATAAAAAAATTGTTTGTAGTGTACATGTGTAATACTACACATGTGTATGTGTGTACTACACATGTGTTATACTACATATGTGTACTACAATTTTTATTTTTTTTTGAAAAAAAAAATTATATAAAAAAACCTGTGATTTTTATAAAAAAATTGAAAATTTTTTTGTGTTTGTGTTTTTAGGTTTTTTTTAGTTAGTTTTCGAGTTTTCACAATAAAAGTGGTTTTCATTTGAACCATCCCCCATATATATATATATATATATATATAGGGTAGGGTTCTAGAGTGAACATTAATGTATTTGCGAACTGAGTGAACAAATCCTGGCCATTGATCTACAAGCGTGTATGGCCATGATCTCATCATCAAATCGTAAAATACACTAGTGTATTTCAACATCAAATCCTGGCCATTGATCTACACACGTGTATGGCCAGGATTAGTTCACTCAGTTCGCAAGCTACACTAGTATTCACTCTTGAACCTAATATATATATATATATATATATATATATATTTTAAATAAATAAAGTCACATGCTTTTGCCTTTTTTTTTCAAAAGAACCGATTTTTACTAAAATAAAGTGTGTAAAGATACAAAGATGGTTTTTGGGTGATGGTGTGTTGTGGGTTTTGAAATGAAAATGTTTTAAGCTCAAAGGGGTTAACTAAGGGACTTTTTGTGTTTATGTGGGGAGATAAAAATAAGGTTGAAAAGAAAAAGGGTTTAAATCCTAATGCCTCAATCATATACTTACTTGGATTAGTTGGTAAGGACCATGAATGTATTGTCTTGTCAAGTTCTAGATTTGTAGGAACCGTACGGCTATTCACACAAGAAATGAAGAAAGAGCATTTAGTATTGTTATGATATAGTGTTGGTGCATTTACTGTCTGTTAACTTCGTCTTAATCGAGTCTTATGTCTAGATAGGATGAACGAGTGCACAACAGGAATTGAATTAGGGTTTGTATATGTTAAAAGAGGTAATTTTGTTTGAAGA
Source organism: Helianthus tuberosus (assembly GCA_030545235.1). Classification (NCBI taxonomy): domain Eukaryota; kingdom Viridiplantae; phylum Streptophyta; class Magnoliopsida; order Asterales; family Asteraceae; genus Helianthus; species Helianthus tuberosus. The sequence continues at coordinate 94,618,911 of CM060411.1, forward strand.
GTGTCAAAGGACATGTTCAAACGAAATCACTAATTTCGTTTGAACATGACATGTGTCATTTTCAAACGAAATCCCATCATCTATATATAGGGTTGTGCATGTTGTCATTTGTAACGGAATTAGTAGTGTGTGTTTGAGAGCCGAGGTGCTGCCGAATTGTAATCAGAACTGTAAAAGCTCAGGAAATCATCAATAGATAAAGATTAAAAGGAAAGAAGCTGTTTGACGTCATTTACATTGATTCCGCCTTTGCAAATGATGATGAACTACTCAGATTGACTGTTTAGGGTCACCAAACGATCCAACAAGTGGTATCAGAGCTCAGGACGAGGAGTTCATACCAAATTCAGCTTGATTTCATCGGATTCTCTCACTTCTACTCATTCTTTTCTGATTTGAACAAGTTTGAACGGTTGAAATAGCCTGATTTTGACACATATCAAGCGAAACACAATGTTAACTAATCCTTGAAAGTTTTGGACCCAAATTCCACTTAAAACTGATAAAAACCTTTAATTCCGTTTGAAAAATTGTTCGAATATGCTGATGTCATGCTAATCTCGTTTGAAAAACCTTGATTATTTCGTTTGAAACATACAATTTAGCTGATTTCATTTGAAGATTCTGGGTAATCTCGTTTGAAAACATACATTTACCTGATTTCGTTTGAAATGGTTGTCTGATTTCGTTTGAGAGCACATTTAGGTGTAATTTCGTTTGAAGGTCATACAAGTTCAATAATTTCGTTTGAACCAGTTGTTATCTCAAACGAAATTGGGAATATCGTTTGAGATAGCTATTTCGTTTGAAACAGCAACTTTTCAAAAATTTAAAAATATTTCTAAGTTTTTGTTGAACATTTTAGGTACGTGAAGATGGATGATTTCAATCCATTCTATGATGTTTTTGCCTTTGCTGGAAATGGTGGAGATGATATTTCAAATGACACATCGAACAACACAAATGAGAAAGCTCCGAGTGCAAAGTTTCCGACACGATGAGTGTAGAGAGTGCGTATGGAACATACAACAAACCTCCAAAGCTTTTGGCGATTGAAGATTACAATAGGTGGGCTACAAGATTTGACGAGTGGCTTCTAGCTTTTGCATATCAAAGCTGGAAAAGTTTAAAGAATGGTTACACTAGAGGAGAACGGTTTGGTGAAAGTTTTGACAGATCCTGATGATATTGAAAGATATATTGCTGAACAAAAGTGCATCGCGTTGATTCATCAGTCTGTGAGAGATGATATAATTTCGTTGATAGAATATGAAAATTCAAAAGATCTTTGGGAGAAACTGAGGGTAAAATGTGTAGGTAATGATGAGATAGTAAAAAAACAAAAAGAAACTGTTAAGAAAAGAGTTTGATTTATTTGGTTGTTTGAAGAACGAGTCTGTTTCCAAGATGATTGAGAGATTTGGGCATCTAAAATTGGAGCTGGCAAGACACAAAATTGTATACACTCAAGAAGAGTTGGTTGATAAATTGTTCGACTCGCTGCCGAATGAACAAGACTGGCAGTACTTTGCCTTAATGCTGAAGAATACAATCAAGTCTGAAGATTTGACAGTGGATCGGCTTATTGAAAGACTGGAGAGTCATGAGTTGGAGATCAAGAAATCTAACAAAGTCAACAACTCATCTTATCAGCAGAATGTGGAGTTGTACTAAAGAGGAAATCTACCAAAGACTGGTTCTCCAAGAACAGCATTTTCTGCAGAGAGTTCAAATACTGTGAATCAAGAAATTCCTCACAGTGGTTTTCATAGTGGATCTTCTTCAACAAATTCAAACCAATCTGCATCAAAGAATCTGTTTCAATGTAACATTGCTGTGGATTTGAAGAACGCTCAAAATTTCAGTGAAGAGTCAGCAAAACAACAGATGGTGTTCTTAGCTTCTGTGTTAGAATCGTACGAGAGCCTCGTGGCGGGCAAGATTGGAAACACTAACCTGACTAAAGAGGACTATGATCAAATAGATTACGAAGAGATGGAACTGATAGATATCAGGTGGTGTATGGCCAGTGCGGTCAGACGAGCTCAAAGGTTCATGGAGATTACGGGCAGACATTCAATTGGCGGACCGTCCACAAAACTTGGCTTTGACAAATCAAAAGTCACGTGCTTCAGGTGTAAACAAAAAGGACATTTCAAACGTGAATGTCGAAACGCTCCTGCTGATGATACTGCAAATCCATTTCGCGAGGATTACTACAAAAGAGCGATCTATCATCAGAATAAATCAGAACCGCCCAGAATGAAGCAGCTTGAGGATGCCCCCAAAGAAAAATCAAGAGCTCTTGTTGTTATTCATGATGATGAAGGTTTTGATTGGAGTGAACTGCTACTAGAGGAAGATGCAGTAGGATATGCTTTCGTAGCAGAAAAGATTATTCCTATCAAAGACACCAGAACTGAAGAACAAAAATACCAAGCAAGAAAGCAGAAAGCAGAATACAAGATGATCAGATTATCTAAGGTGTTCAATGAAGCCAAGAGAGCAAAGAGATGGGATGCTGATAGAGAATGTTACCTTGATCCTCAAGGAAACATTGCTATTGATACGAAAACTCTTAGTATAGAAGCTTTCATTGAGGAATTCAAAGCAGAAGAAGATGCCAGACAGAGAGAATGGTGGGGAGGAGGAGAATCTGATGAGAAAGAAAAAGAGAAAGAACCGCAGTTAAAGAAAGTGGATGATGGAATTATTGATACATCACAGGATTTTACCGCTGAAAATCTGACGAAGATGGCTGACAAAGTGCTTGCTGCAAAGGAACTTGAGGTAGACTCTAAGTCTGAAACTGAGTCTAAAAGCAAGGTCAGTCCAAACGTTTCAACAAGTGAGACAGGTAAGAAAGTCAAAGGTGATAGTAAATGCAAAAGTTGCATGAAAAACTGCAAGTTTTGTAGTACACTTACTTACTTACTCTAGTAATGCAAAGGTTGAAGAACTGACAAGAAAAGTCAGAAAGGTTGAAGATCAGATTCTAGACCGTGATAAAATGCTAAAAGCTTCAAATGATCGAGCTAACAAGTTAAATGATAAAATTGAAGTAGAAAGAATTAAGAAAGAAAATGAGAAATTGGTTCTTGAAAATCGTAAAATTTCAGAAAATTTTGAAAAATTAAAACGAACGGTTAAAGATTCTGATGAACGAAACGGTAAAACCAATAAAGAAAATGAGCATTTAACTGTAGTTCTCAGATACAAAGAAGAGCAAATCAACCAACAACTGGATGAGATTGCTAAATTGAAGCTTCAGTTTGAAGAAGCTAAGATTGAGAATGAGCGTATCAATCCGAAATTAACCAGTTACAACTCCGCAAGCTTTGTTTTGCAACACATTGTTCCCAAACCCATAAATAAAAACAAAGCAGGCAAAGATGTTTACTCGGATGGAACTGGGGTTGGATTTCATCAGGTTCCACCGCCAGTTTTAAACAATTATTCAAATAAAATGTCCGGGTTGGTTAATGATGAAGATGAAACGAATGAAATAAAACTTCCAGAGTCAATTGATGTTACATTTTCTTCATCTGATGATAGTGTTCAAACTGATATTGTGAAAGGCATGGCTGAAAGTGTTTTGAAGTCTGATAGTGATTCAGTTGAGGATGAAGAGTGTTTTCTGAACAATTACATTCCGAAATCAAAATCCAAAAACAACTTAGGTGATGAACCGGGTCTTGTGATGTACAAGATGGCTGGATCTGATAAGTTGTATTCGGATTCTGAGTTTCCTCTGGAGAATGTTAATGTTGCTAAATTGATAAATGTGTTCAAACTGATTGAAATTGATTTGTCTAAAGTAGAAGGTTTGAATCAGACAAAGAGGCAAATGAATTTTGAAAAAGATAAAGCTTATTACAAGAAACCTGTTGTTCCACCGCGTTTTTATAACAACAATCGAAACAGATGGTTGAGTGGTTATCAGGGTGGTAAGAATTATCAAAGGAAAAATGTTCAAAACAAAAGGTTTGCTGAGAAAAAGGTGTTTGTGAACAGTTCAAGTTCACTTTCTGATGAAGAATCTGAGATTTTTTCAAAATCAAATGAAGAATTTTTTGCAAAGAAGGCCTCACAACCTCAGACTGAAGGCACAAGTCGAGTTGTTGATACTCGTACATGCTTCAGATGCAACAAAGTTGGACATATTGCACGAAAGTGTACCAACTTCAAGCCTAAGTCTGAAGTTGCTGAGAGTCAGAAAAAGAAAGCTGTTGCAAAAGGCAAAGCACCTATGGTTGTTGAGAAGAAAGTTTTGAAAAATGACAACACCAAATTCAAAACTGAACCTGTAAAGAATGTGGTAACTAAAACTGAAAAATTTTACAAATGGGTTGCATCGCCTCAACAAGCATGGAAACCAAAAGTTGTTGAAAAGAAATCAAGTGTTTCAAATCCAAAGGTTTCTGAGAAAGAAAAACAATCGTCTTATACCACTCCGGTAAAGATGAATGTTCCTGTGGATTATTATGAGAAGCTTGACAAACAGGAGTCTATTACTTCTGAGAAAAAGATTGTTTCGAATAAAGACCAACCAACTGGTCAACCTAAGAAAGATAAGTTTTTCTTATACAAAAAGGTTGAGGTTGGGTCTCCAGAAAGCTTGAAAATGAATGATAAAAATTTTCCGCCCTTAAAGTCGGTCGTAAAGTGTGTGGATGAAGTTAAGTTACCCGAGTCTGATGAGGCTTGGGCAGCTTATTTCAGTTAATCAATTTCTGACTTGCCGGAGCTTCCAAGTTGGTAATCGCGAAGCATGAATCGGCATCATTATTATATTGTGTTTGAAAATTTAGATAAGTATGATTTGCCGGAACTTCCAGGTTGGTAAGTGAGGAGTAGGTATCGGCATCTTGAGAATTCAACCTACAAATGGTATTGGTTGGTAAGCCATGTGGTTGAAAAATAGAGGTTATGTATACGAATTGAGAAAATCCACACTGATGAACAAAAAGCTGATTTACATACCAAAGCGTTTGATAAAACTCGTTTTCAATACCTGTTAAAATTGAACGGTATGAAGCTTTTATCGGTGTTGGAAGAGATTCTTGGCGTTGATGAAGGAGACATTGTAGATGATGTTGTTGAGAAGCAATCTGCAATGGTTTGTCGATTTTTTACTTGTTTTGGTATTTAGGGGGAGTAGGGTAATATTTTCAGAAAATACAAAAACAGTAAAAAAATTCAAAAATACAAAAACATGAGATATTTTCAAAATCCAAACACAATAGAAAATCTGAAAAAGAGCTTGTGTAAAAAGGGAAAATGATAGTACATCGGCTTGATAGTTACAGTATGCTAAAGAAATGGAAAGTTTAAAATGGATTAAACAGTCTCGCTGATGATGTGCCGATAGGTTTTTGCACATTTAGTAGGTTTGTTCGGGATATAAACCTAAATTTCAACTTGCTTACTTCATGGGGAACACTACTTGTATATATAGGTAACCCCTGAAATCTTGTTTGAAAGATCACTTTTTCTGAGATACTAGGTCTTTATACTCAGTGATACTGGGGTATTATTCCAGGACTTCTGATAATGCGGAAGCAATGGCCTAGTCTCCGAATAATACTTTCTGCATTGCTTGAAATATAGCATTGCCCTCAGCTAAAAAATGATAAAACATTGAAAAATGCTAATCATGGCTGTTGTAAAAAAGATCCTCTAAAGGGGACACACCAAAGTCGAAGCCGTCATCTCTCTGCTGAACAGAAGTTCTGACCCGAGCTCTCACGGTTTTTCGCATCTTAACCCCTTACAGATATATCTGTGGTATACTCACCTGTAAGACTGAATATTGGGATTTGGATACGGGAGTATATTCAAGAGGTGGGACACACGTATAAGTTTAAGTCTCTAAAACACTAAATCCGTATCCTGGACAGATTGAAATTTGTGTGAGAATTTAAGTGGATCAGTATATCGACAATCTAAGTGAATTGTTTAATTTGAGTATGTAATCAAAGCTTAACGGTACTTGTGACTTGTCGAATAGCTGATATGATTCCCTAACATGCTCACCAAAAATATGTTTGAAAATAGTTTACATTTACTGCATTTTAGTTCTGTATTTCATTTCTAGTTTAGAAACTTTATTAAAAATTCAAAAAGATTTTACATTTTTGCTTTATTTTTGACAAACCAAGGTGGAAAGCTGATCTTCAGATTCGAATCGAAGCAGATGCAGGAAGTTTCTGGGCTGGATGATGAGTTTGGAGCTAAAACATGATAAGTTTGTGATAGTTGAAAAGTTAAAGCAAGTTCATTAATTTGAAACTTGTAAATTTTCAGAAAAAGTTGAACAAATGTCAGTGTGAATTGTCTCAGATCAACCAAGGTCATTAAGTTGGACTTGGTAGACTAATTGAGTAATCAGGGTCATTAGTTTGGACCTGAATACTTAAGTGGATTTCTAATTCTGACAAGATCATTGAATGAGTTTGAATGGTAAGTTTGGATTGAAACTGTTATTATCATATATCTTATATTTGGGTAGAGATTATGCAGAAAACGGGAGTTAAATTCCCCATGGCAAAGAAAGTGTCAAAGTTTGAATCAGAACTCGAGCCCTAGCTTATCGAGAGGGGGAGTCTGTGAAAGGGGGAGTCAGAATTCTGGATCAACACTCAAAGGGGAGATTGAAGATTAAAGTTTGAAGATAAAGATTGAAGGGAGCTTTACAATGTCAAGACAATTTGGAGAAAGACAAAGACTAAAGACTCGATGCCGAAGACTTCGTCAACATCCAAGGGGGGTCTGTTGGTGCATTTACTGTCCGTTAACTTCGTCTTAATCGAGTCTTATGTCTAGATAGGATGAACGAGTGCACAACAGGAATTGAATTAGGGTTTGTATATGTTAAAAGAGGTAATTTCGTTTGAAGAGTGTCAAAGGACATGTTCAAACGAAATCACTAATTTCGTTTGAACATGACCTGTGTCATTTTCAAACGAAATCCCATCATCTATATATAGGGCTGTGCATGTTGTCATTTGTAACGGAATTAGTAGTGTGTGTTTGAGAGCCGAGGTGCTGCCGAATTGTAATCAGAACTGTAAAAGCTCAGGAAATCATCAATAGATAAAGATTAAAAGGAAACAAGCTGTTTGACGTCATTTACATTGATTCCGCCTTTGCAAATGATGATGAACTACTCAGATTGACTGTTTAGGGTCACCAAACAATCCAACATATTGGATGCTCGTTAAATGCTGAAAACTCAAAATTTTGTGAGAAATGGGTAAAAATGTGAAAGTATAAATACAGTCAAATTTAAAAAATTTGTCATACCTTTTTTATAAATTTTTCTTATGTAGTTCCTTTTTTATCACGACGCTATCGGTTGTAAATTTGTAAAAACTTGAACTTTTTAGAGCTTGGTTTTCTAACTTAAACTACAAACAAGACTAAAAATTTTTGAAAAAAAAAGATTTGGGGTATTTTAGCGGTTCCAAGTAGAGTTTTGTGTGAGGCTCGTTTCTTGGACAAACAATATTCAAGTTATTCAACCCCCCCCCCCCCACACTTAAATTACACATTTTCCTCAATATGTCCAAAATTGGTTAGATTATCAAATGTGTAAAACGTGTGTTAAAAACAACAAAACATAAAACAGGCACTTGACATGGCCCTGTGTGTGGGAGCCACGGCCCCGTGTCAAAAGTGTCAGTAATGATTTTTTTTCCAAAAGACAAACATGAGGGTGTGCCCATGGGACACGGCCCCATGTCAAGGTTCTAGAATAAAAAAATGTTACGGCATACTTGGGGCACGGGGCGTGCTTACCTGACACGACCCCGTGCTGCACTTACTGATTTTTAGATTTTTTCAGTCGGGAGTCATCTGTTTTTATGCATGGGGTGCTGGTTTAATGTCCTTTGGCCTTCTCCAGATTCTCCTGAGTGTGTTCTACTCCTATAAAGAATTTTTAACTAAAAGTTACACTAAGAATTAAACTATTATTGTTGGATAGTCCATGGAATGCCTCCATGGGGCACACGTTTATAAGGGTCCTTGTCTAGACCCAAGGTCGGTCAAATGTTACCCGAGTAGGAGTCACATCCCAAGATGCACCGGCTGAGGGCGTAGTCGAGGCTCGAGTCTATTGCTTTGAGGTATTTGACCGGGTCCTCATCCGCACGTTGTCCCACTTCAAACTTCATCTCATTGTCACCTACCCTCAATGTTAACCTTCCGTCACTTATATCCACCATTGCCCATGCGGTGGCAAGGAATAGCCTTCCTAGTATGAGTGGGATTTGGTGTCTTCCTCCATGTCTTGGATTACAAAGTCGCGCGGGAAAACAAATTCCCCAACCTTGACCAATAGGTTTTCTACAACACCTTGAGGTTATTTTACAAACCCATCCGCAAGTTGGACGCACATCTTTGTAGGGTGCGACTTCCCTAATCCAATTCGGTTGAACACAGAGATGGGAATTAAGTTAATTCTAGCCCCTAGGTCGGCAAGTGTGTTTCTTACCGGTGATCCTCCAATGGAGCAAGGAATGGTGAAGCTTCTGGGATCAATCTTCTTTTGTGGGAGTTTGTTGAGGAGTCTCGCCGAACATTCTTCACTAAAGTGAGTTGGCTTACTTGATGGTTCATCATCGGGTACTACCTTCCGGTTTCTTAAGTTGATAACGTTTACTTGGGCTTTTAGGTTTGGTTCGGTATTACTAGGCAAGGCTCCTTGTGGTCTTTTAGAGAAATTTGGGGTGAGTTGGCTTACTTGTATTTCCCTGGTTTGCATGATAGCTCGTTGGTTCCTAAGTTTGGACTCGGTTTGTAGGAATCTCTCCACATACCTTTTTTCGGATTCGGAGAAAAGACGAGTAATTAGATCCTCAAGTCTCTCTCTTCCTCCTTGTTGTGGTTGGAAGCCTTGTTGCTTATTTCGGGTTTGTTGTTGAAAGTTAGGTCGTTGATTTTGATTTTGTTGGTTATTACCACCCCCCCCCCCCCGCGCCCCCGGTTCCCTCCAACTGAAGTTGGGATGATTTCGCCAGTCATGAGTCAAAGAGTTACTTGGGGCTCCCGGTGGTCGTGGTCGTGGCCGGTTATTTAGGTAATTTACCACTTCCATTTGATTTTCTAAATCTTTCATACAACTCCAGTTTTCATGGGAGCTGCCACACCCTTCACATGCCATAACCGAAGTCGTTTTATTTAATTCAAGCTTCTTTATCTTTGAAGTTAAGACTTCGATTTGGGCTTGCAAAGAAGTGGTTTCGTCCACTTTATGGGCGCCCGGGGCTATGGATTTTAAACCCTTAGGAGTGTGCCATTGAAAACTGTTTTGACCAATTTCTTCAATTTAGTTATAAATTTCCTAAGGGCGCGGATTCCCAAGGAGTCCCCCGGAGCCGGAATCAAGGATTTGCCTTGTGTGTGGTAAGAGTCCATTGTAGAAAATGAACACTTGTTGCCAACGTTCAAACCCATGATGTGGGCATTTCCTTAATAGCTCCTTGAACTTTTCCCATGTCTCGTACAAGGATTATAGGAGTTAATCTCAGTCATGAGTTTGGCGGTTTTAGCGGGAGGGAAATATTTGTAGAGATTTTTTGGGCAAGTTCATCCCTAGTGTGTACGGACCCACTTGGGAGGGTGTTTAGCCAAGCTTTTGCTCGGTCTTTGAGGGAAAAGGGGAACATACTGAGCTAGATGGCATCGTTGGAGGTTCCGTTGATCCGAAAGGTGTCACATATTTCCAAAAAGTTGGTAATATGTAAATGGGGATCTTCATTGGGTAGGCCATGAAAGGTGGTGGAATTTTGGAGCATTTGGATTAGGTGTGGTCGAAGCTCAAAGTTATTGGCATCGACATTAGGAGGGTTAATAGCGGCTCCAAGATTACCGACCATAGGCCGTAGGTAATTCATGAGAGTGCGTTGATCCGCCATGGGGTGGTTTTGGGTTGAGACTTTTTGTTGGTTTTTAGCTTGAAATCTCTTTCTCAAAAAGTGCTCAGATTCATCGAGTGGCACTTTTATGTCTTTGTCAGAGGTGGAGGTCATGCACCAATTGTATTTCCAGTGAATTATACAGAGTTGAGTGACTTTCTGTGAACAAAAACACAAAAAATGTTTGATCAGAAGAGTAGCATGGCCCCATGCTTATGTAGGCACGACCCTGTGCTGTACAAAAAAGTTTCTGTTTTCAGGTTCCCAGGTACTGGAAGGTTGACATGGCCCCATGCTCCTGTAACACGGGTCCGTGTATCTGTTCTAGTAATAAGAAAACAGCCCTTCCTAGATACTGTACATCTGACACGGCCCCATGTTATTCCTGTAGAAAGTAGAAAAATAGGAGAAAAAGAAGAAAAACCTAAAAAGAAAAATTAGAAAAGCATAAAAATGATCAGGCCGCCGATTTTAAACTTTCTTAAAATCTTTGTGTCCCCGACAATGGCACCAAAAACTTGGCATGTGTCGGAGTATACATAATTTTAATGTATTTGTAGTACCTCTTTACTCTTTTATCAAGCTTTATATTTATAAAACAAGATATAGAACTATCACTCTCTACAACACGCAAGGGTAAGTGCACCCAGTGATGGTAAGATACCAAGGTCGTCCAAGGACACAAGAGCTTTTACTACCGGAATATCGTCGACGTCTAATTTAACCAAATTTTAGGGAAATAGTTTTTTTAAATAAGTAAAATAAAGAAACAAAATAAATAAAACAGATAGAAAAGATATAATCACTTGTATCCGACTCGTCATTTATGTATCCTTTGATGATTCCCGCGCTTTGGGTTTTTTAAGAGATTATCTTAGTTATAGTGGCATGTCCCTCTTTTGGAGGCAACGCTACCCTCAGCCATATTGGTCTGAGTCAGCAGGGATACAGTCCCGCAAAGCCGTATTATTGCCAGATAATTAAGTAAGTTATTAATATAAAATGTGGCATGTCCCTCTTTTGGAGGCAATGCTACCCTCGGCCATATTAGTCTGAGTCAGCATGGATACAGTCCCGCAAGGCCGGTTTAAAGTTTTAATAGTAGTTTATTTATAAGGGATTACAAGCCGTTCTTACTTCCCTCGATTTGATGCTATCTGTCTCAAGGGAAGTCCTAATAAGTTTGAATCAAGTCCTCGCAGGATCTATACACTGAACGAGGCAAGAACTTTACCCAATCACCCTTCTAACCCCCTTCTAGGTAGTTAACACGCTTTATATAGAACGTAAATACACAAATGAGTGAATCAACAAAACATGAAAAAATGATTGAATAAAGTTCACTTTCAATATAAAAAACTAGTTATTAAAGTCATTAATACAAAATTAAATAAAAAGTTACCAAAGATAGTAAATCAAAAGTAATACATAAATGATTTTGTCTTCACCAAGTGATATAAGAGATTAGCCAAGCATGGCCTTTGTTTGACAAAACTCTTATTATCGATCTTGGATCCCGAGACTACCACACACACTCTAATGATGGATGATGGTGGTAGTGGTAGTGGTGGTGGAGTGGTGGCAAGTGTGAGAGAAGTTATTTGCCAAGGGATGAGTTGCAAGTGAGCCAAGCACCTCCTTTTATTGTTGAAAACAGTAGCTTCACATGGCCCCGTGCCTGGTAGGCACGACCCTGTGCGTAAGGACCTGCAAAAATGTCCCAAAACGACCCGTAAGTGAAAACCCGGACCCCTGAAACCCTAATCCTCATGAAAAACCAAGAAAACAAGAAAATTTGGTTTCACGCGGGCCGCGTAAAACGTAAGCTTATGCTTACGCGGGCCGCGTCAACTTGAAGTTGACCGGATAAGCATTCCGGGCCACGTGTCGCACATGTGGCGCACCTAGGTGTGACACGCTAGCCCTAGTTGTAGACTAGGTGGCTCTCGCGGGCCGCGTAAAACTCAAAATATTGCTATAAGTAGCCTGTGCATGGGACTTTCATCTGTGCTCGAAATCTCACTCTCAAAACGTCCCTATTATGCTAAAAACGAGTTTTACAGTAGTGAAACGATGCTACGATTACAAGGTATTAACTCGATCACTGCTACGATATAATGTCCGATCGATTGAAACCGATCCGATGGATGTTTAAGTGCTGCCCGTATTTGGGCTATGCTTTGTCATTCGTCGTGAGGGTTTTGATTTCGTGAGTTATCGTAAATGTTGTATTAAGTTACTAACCTAGTTTCGTATGCATTGCTATTTAAATTAGGTTACAAGGCTTATCAGTAGGCTAAACTCTGCCCGTCTAAACTTGCAATGTGAGTCATTCTCTTTTTTTATCAATTGTTTTACTACACCTCAAATTATTTTCAAAAGTTATAATTACAGGGATTAAGTCGTGGTTATCTTGAATCACTGGCAAGTGGGGTATTGTGCATATTACTAATCTCTCACGGTTAAGTTAACAAACCTAACAGTGATAATCATCACTACTTGGGTGAAAGGACCCAATAGTGGTATGACCATCGTCACCAGGGTGTGACATGGTGCCAGATAAAAATAAGATAGTAGCCATTGTAATCGCTCTTATGCTGTAATTTATAACTATGTGTCATTTTATTGAAATCGAATGACTCGTCAGTATTTCCCCGCTGATAAAATATTTTTAAAACATGTTTTAGGTGACCTACTGTGAATCAAGGAAAATGTGCTACGGAGCACTAACAAGCTTGAAGTGGTGGCTCAGTAAAATAAATAAACATGTTTTATAAAACAGGGAATTTCCTCGTGAAATTCCTCTATTGTAAATTACAGGGTTTGTACCAAATTATGAAATAAAATAATTGGGCATTTTCAAGTTTTAAAAGATCCTGTTAAACTTCCGCTGTCAACTCAAACAATAAATACCACGGGTTTCTGTCCCGCGGCTCCTGGACGGGGTTACAACGGGACGGGGGTCGTGACAGAAAAAGGTGGTATCAGAGCCACTGATTTAAGCCAATTAAGTATTTAGAAATACTTAATTTCTCAAATTGCCACGCTGTGATTCTGTGAAAATTTAACTTGCAATTATGTGTTTTCTCTGTATCTGCTAAACAGCATGAATGAGTTGTCTGAAGCTCTTCAGAATCTCAATATCCATCCTGCTGATGTAGAAGTTTCCAGAGACTTTTCCAATTATCTGGCCGGCACTGAAGAACCCATGGAATTCCAGGCTCAAGCCCAGGAGAAACCCAAGACGAAAAAGAGAAGGAGAATCGTAGGCTGGAGACGCGTACGGAGGAAGAAGCCAGCTGCACAAAGGATTAAAAGGACTGATGATCCCAGGGATAAAGGCAAAGGAAAGGAGACCGGGGAAAGTTCAGGGCAAGCCCAGGAAATGCCACCCTGGGAAGAGCTTGATCGTAAACTGGCAAATTGTGACCTCATTGGACCTGCCAATGAAGACCTCTTCAATTACCCAATTGAATCACAACTTCCAGTGAATTTAGAACCTGCTATCCCAGATCCCATTGTCAACCACCAACTTCTACCCGGAGAGCTGGAGGAATGGTGGACAAGTGATTGGCAATTTCAGAACCTCTTAAATAACCCTAATACCTTTTTCCCCCAGTTTGACCCAGAGCCTGCACCAAACCCACCGATGAGCACTGAGAACTTGGCTGAACTCCGCCACTATGGCGAGGTGCTGGTGGATGCAGGAAATAGAATTCGGGAAGTGGGGGAGAGGATATCCTGGAAATACGATGAGAGGGAACGTCGTTTCTGAAATGCCAACTGACGGGGATCGTATGTGGGTTTGTGTTTAATAATAATAAATAATGATAAAAATATAATCATGTAAAATAACCTAAAATAAAACTTTTGTAACATAACTTGTGTGTACGGATGCCTACTAAAATATATAAAAAGATCAACGTCGTAAAGTCGACAATTTTGGCTATACGTGTTAACATAATTATGTGTTATTGTTTTATTGTGACTAATTATTAATTATTTTGTGCCAATAATTTATATATTTATATATTGATAATTATCAGATGGAACACGCCGTCAATGAGCCAGTTAATGAAGTTAACCAATCTGAGCAAAACAATGAGGATCACTTTCTTAATAGGCAAGATATAGAAAACATTGTTGCTCAAGGAATAGCCAATGCTATTCCAGCAATCCTTGCTGCTGCTCGAAATCCAGTTGAACCTCAACCAATTATTCCCAGCAAACGTACTCGCGATGACAATTTCAGTAATAGTGTAAATGAAGGCGGCAACAATAATAATAATGATAATGATGGGATGCAAGCCCCATTTCTTAAGAGAATGAAAGCTGCAACTTCTGGTTGCACTTACAAGGAATTTCTTGCCTGTAAACCAATCGAATTTGCAGGCAATGAAGGGGCAACTGCTGCACTGCGTTGGTTAGAGAAAACCGAAGCAGTAATTGAAATAAGTAAATGTGTCGAGGAAGACAAGGTCATGTACGTGTCACATCTTTTTAAAGAAGGGGCACTCGAATGGTGGAACACCGTACTATAAGCTAAGGGAAGTGATGTGACGTATGCCATGAATTGGGCAGAATTTAAGAGTCTGGTAGAAAGAAAATTCTGTACCGAATATGAAAAGGAACAAATGACAAATAAGTTCCTGAACCACCGGATGATGGATGTAGACTGTCAAGGATATACTTCGACATTCTTCGAGTATGCTAGAGTTGTACCAACCCTAGCTTCGCCAGAAGCGGTACTTATTTCTCGCTATATTTGGGGTTTGATTGGCAAAATCCGTGATATCGTTAAAGCTGCGAGACCTCGCACAATTGACGATGCAGTAGAATTAGCCAACACTTTGATAGACGGACTGGTGCGTACGCGAGAAGAAAATAGAAAGAAGGAAGTGGCCCAAAAGATTACCCAAGGATTCCATGTGGGTAATAGTAGTAATTTCAAGAAAAAGGGAACCGGGCAATCTTCCACTGCTCCATTTTGCAGTACCTGTAAAAGGAAGCATTTTGGAAAATGCAAAGGGTATTGCAATTTCTGCAAAATTTCAGGGCATCAAGAAGAAGACTGCAGAAGGAAGAAATCCACAATTTGCTTCAACTGTGGAGAAGCTGGACATTTTAGACTAGACTGCCCTAAACTGGTCAAACCAGCTGACAACAAAGCTAAACATGCAGAAGGAACTACCTAGAAAAACACAAGAGCCTTCCAGTTGACTACCCAGGAAGCAGAGCTAATCCCAGATGTAATAGCTGGTACGTTCCTAGTTCACGACGTTTATGCAAAAGTATTATTTGACTCTGGTGCAAACCAAAGTTTTATAAATACTTCATTCTACCAAGCTCTTAACTTACCCTTAACCAATCTTAGACAAATTTTTACGGTAGAAACCGCGGATGGTAATTCTGTTCACATAGATAAGGTTTTGCAAAAAGGAAAGATAGAACTCGTAGGTCATAAATTTTCTGCAAACCTGTTACCTATAAATTTAGCTGGATCCGATGTGGTGCTAGGAATGGATTGGTTAGTATCCAACCATGCTCGAATTCTCTGTGATAAGAATTCCATAGAAATTCATACACCTACAGGAGAAATAGTGGTGATTATTGGAGATAAGCCATGTAAGCCAATGAAATTCATTTCAGTAATGAAAGTGGCCAGTTACTCAAGAAAACAAGGACTAGTGTATATGATTTTGGTAATCATTAACACTAAGGGTAAGGAACTTAAGGAAATTCCAGTAGTATCAGAATACCCGGATGTATTCCCAGAAGAACTACCTGGATTACCACCCGATAGGGAAGTAGAATTTAGAATTCATCTAATTCCTGGAACTACACCGATAGCCAAGGCACCTTATCGGTTAGCACCCACCGAAATGCTAGAATTGAAAAAGCAGTTAGATGAACTGTTAAGCAAAGGATTAATACAACCTAGTTCATCCCCTTGGGGAGCTCCAGTGTTGTTTGTGAAAAAAGAAAGATAGGTCGATGCGAATGTGTATCGATTATAGGGAATTGAATAAGGTTACAATTAAGAATCGATACCCATTACCTAGGATTGATGATTTTTTTGATCAACTTCAGGGAGCTAGATATTTTTCTAAGATAGATTTACGCTCCGGATACCATCAGTTGAAAGTACAAGAAGAATACATACCTAAAACTGCTTTTAGAACTAGGTATGGTCATTACGAGTTTACAGTCATGCCCTTTGGATTAACAAATGCTCCTGCAGCATTTATGGACATGATGAATAGAATTTGTAAACCGTATTTGGATAAATTTGTGATTGTCTTCATTGACGATATACTCATTTATTCCAAAAGTCAGGATGAGCATCGTGAGCACCTGCATGTACTCTTAACTTTGTTAAGAAGAGAGAAGCTTTACGCCAAATTCTCGAAGTGTGAATTTTGGTTGCAAGAGGTGCAATTTTTAGGACACATGGTGAATCACGAAGGTATTCACGTAGATCCCTCCAAAATAGAAGCGATCACCAAATGGAAGGTCCTGCAATCAGCTATGGAAGTTAGAAGTTTTCTAGGGTTAGCCGGATACTATAGACGGTTTATTAAGGATTTTTCTAAAATAGTTGTACCATTAACTAAGCTAACCTGTAAAGCGGTGAAGTTTGAATGGGGTTCTAGACAAGAAGAGGCTTTTAAGATTTTAAAGCAAAGGTTAACAAACGCCCCAATTCTTGCCTTACCAGAAGGGACAGAAGATTTTGAAGTTTATTGTGATGCTTCTAAACTAGGATTAGGATGTGTGCTGATGCAACGCAAGAAGGTAATTGCGTATGCCTCAAGGCAATTGAAAAAGCACGAGGAAAATTATACGACTCATGACTTGGAATTAGGAGCCATAATTTTTGCCCTTAAAATTTGGAGACATTATCTGTATGGAAGTAGGTTTACTGTCTATACAGATCATAAGAGTTTAAGATACATATTTGGGCAAAAGGAATTAAACATGAGGCAAAGAAGATGGATGGAAATTCTAAGTGACTACGACTATGATATTCAATATCACGAAGGAAAGGCAAACGTAGTAGCAGACGCCTTAAGTCGTAAATATCATGAAAAGCAAAAGCGAGTTCGTGCTCTTAGATTAAATCTACAGTTAGATTTAATGGAACAACTGAAACACATTTAGGAAACAGCAATCCAGGATGATGCTGAAGAAATGAAGGGAAGAATAAAGGAATTAGAGCAAGGGATTGATGGAATTTGGAGATTCCACAAGAAAAGAATTTGGGTACCTAAGCAAGGAAACTTAAGAAATAAGATTTTAGAGGAAGCTCATAAATCTAGGTATACCATGCATCCTGGTAATAATAAGATGTATCAAGATTTAAGAAATAACTTCTGGTGGATAGGAATGAAGAAAGACATAGCTAGATATGTATCTAAGTGCTTAACTTGTTCACAAGTTAAGGCAGAACACCAGAAACCCTCAGGTCTACTACAACAATTAGAAATGCCTGTTTGGAAATGGGAACTAATAACCATGGATTTCATTACTAAGTTACCCAAAACCAGAAAAGGTAACGACGCAATTTGGGTAATTGTGGATCGATTAACCAAATCCGCTCATTTCCTACCCATGAAAGAAACCTTTAGCATGGAAAGATTAGCCAAGTTGTATGTAGACGAGGTAGTATCCCTACATGAAGTCCCACTCTCCATTGTATCGGATAGGGATAGTCGTTTCACTTCACATTTCTGGACAAGTTTCCAAGAAGCAATGGGGACCCGACTAAATTTAAGTACAGCCTATCATCCCCAAACAGACGGACAAAGTGAAAGGACGATCCAAACCTTGGAAGACATTCTTAGAGAATGTGTCATAGATTTTGGGGGAAATTGGGACGACCATTTACCCTTAATCGAGTTCTCCTATAACAATAGTTATCATGCAAGCATCGAGGCTGCCCCATTTGAAGCACTGTATGGACGAAAGTGTAGAACTCCAGTCTGTTGGGCAGAAATAGGAGAAAGTCAATTATCAGGTCCTGAAATTGTGCAAGAAACCACCGACAAGATCACCCAAATCAAGGAAAGACTGAAAACGGCTCGAGATTGCCAGAAGAGTTATGCAGACAATCGACACAAGCCACTAGAATTTCAAGTTGGAGACAAGGTATTCTTGAAAGTTTCTCCTTGGAAAGGAGTAGTTCGGTTCGGTAAGAAAGGAAAACTGAGTCCAAGATACATAGGACCATTCCCAGTAAATCAACGCATAGGACCAGTTGCTTATCGCTTACAACTACCAGAAGAGCTAGCTGGAGTACATGATGTATTTCATGTATCTAACCTCAAGAAATGTTTATCTGACGAATCCCTGGTAGTCCCTCTTCAAGACATACAGGTGAATGAAATTTTGAAGTTCGTAGAGAAACCGCTTCAAATAGAAGACAGGAAGATTAAATTCCTCAAGCATAAAAGATTGGTACTGGTCAAAGTCAAGTGGGATTCAAAAAGAGGACCCGAATACACCTGGGAGCTGGAATCAGAAATGAAGCGAAAGTATCCTCACTTATTTCAATAAATCTCGAGGACGAGATCTTAAATAAGGTGGGGAGGATGTAAGGACCTACAAAAATGTCCCAAAACGACCCGTAAGTGAAAACCCGGACCCCTGAAACCCTAATCCTCATGAAAAACCAAGAAAACAAGAAAAATTGGTTTCACGAGGGCCGCGTAAAACGTAAGCTTATGCTTACGCGGGCCGCGTCAACTTGAAGTTGACCGGATAAGCATTCCGGGCCACGTGTCGCACACGTGGCGCACCTAGGTGTGACACGCTAACCCTAGTTGTAGACTAGGTGGCTCTCGCGGGCCGCGTAAAACCTATGTTAAGGGTATTAACTCGATCACTGCTACGATATAATGTCCGATCGATTGAAACCGATCCGATGGATGTGAGGGTTTTGATTTCGTAAGGGTTTTGATTTCGTAAGTTATTTGGGCTATACTTTGTCATTCGTCGTGAGGGTTTTGATTTCGTAAGTTATCGTAAATGTTGTATTAAGTTACTGACCTAGTTTCGTATGCATGGCTGTTTAAATTAGGTTACACGGCTTATTAGTAGGCTAAACTCTGCCCGTCTAAACTTGCAATGTGAGTCATTCTCTTTTTTTATCAATTGTTTTACTACACCTCAAATTATTTTCAAAAGTTATAAATACAGGGATTAAGTCATGGTTATCTTGAATCACTGGCAAGTGGGGTATTGTGCACATTACTAATCTCTCACGGTTAGGTTAACAAACCTAACAGTGATAATCATCACTACTTGGGTGAAAGGACCCAATAGTGGTATGACCATCGTCACCAGGGTGTGACACGGCGCCAGATAAAAATAAGATAGTAGCCATTGTAATCGCTCTTATGCTGTAATTTATAACTATGTATCATTTTATTGAAATCGAATGACTCGCCAGTATTTCCCCGCTGATAAAATATTTTTAAAACATGTTTCAGGTGACCTACTGTGAATCAAGGAAAACGTGCTACGGAGCACTAACAAGCTTGAAGTGGTGGCTCAGTAAAATAAATAAACAAGTTTTGTAAAACATGGAATTTCCTCGTGAAATTCCTCTATTGTAAATTACGGGGTTTGTACCAAATTATGAAATAAAATAATTGGGCATTTTCAAGTTTTAAAAGATCCTGTTAAACTTCCGCTGTCAACTCAAACAATAAATACCATGGATTTCTGTCACGCGGCTCCTGGACCGTGTTACAACGGGACGGGGGTCGTGACACTGTGTCCTTCTCCTTCTCTATCATCATTTAATGTTGTTGTCAGCCCATCTATACACACGGCCTCGTGTGTCAACGGCATGACCCTGTGACCCCTGTTCTTCCTATACGAATCCAGATTTGGAAAGCTGAGAGTTAACCACGGCCCACGCCTAAGAGACACGGCCCCGTGTCCCTTTTCGTTTTCTATTTGTCTTTATCTTCTGGGAATCTTGATTGGGGAACGACCCCTTTGACAACCCGTAACTTCGAGGTAAAAACTATTAATTTCGTATTTATAAATCAATTTATATATACTCATCTTATTCGGTGAATTAATTTTATAATCATTTAATTTATAGCATGCTAACGTGTAGTAGAAACCAAATTCATATTGTGTTGAACCGACTCGAACCGTTTGAAGCAGCGTACATGTCTCGCTTGTCGATTCAACCCACTCGCGAAACCCGAGGCCTAGGAGGTCCAAACCGTAATTTGTATATTACATATTATCATTACTAATTTATTATATAATTATATTAGTTGAATTTATGTAAAAAAAAGAAAAGAAAAAAAATAATAACAATACTAATATAAACAACAAACAATATCACAACCCCCACTCATTTAATTCGTGATTTGCCCATACCCCCATTTGTTCCTATTTATTTCTTTTTAATGTAACTCCACATTAGAATTATTATTTCTCAAACATAAACCATCACCTATTGTGGAGTGCGGCCCAAGAATAGAAGCAAGCCCACACCCCAAAGATGACAGCCCACATGTAACCGTGATGTGGTTCTTGGCCCACTGCAACTCCACCGCCCTCACCCTCAGGTTTATTAGTTTACTTATGCCTGCATGATCGCATATTACCACTCCAACACAAACACAAACCCTACTTTTTCCCTTGGTGATTTACGGCAGCAAGAGACCCCCCCCCCCACGTCGCAACCCTCTCTCCTCTCACTACTCTCTCGCGCTCGCAACTCTATCCCGCACTCCATCTCGAACGGTTAGTTCGTTTATTTGTTGTTTACGGGTTGAAACCTCTCGTTACATGCTGTATCTAGGTATACTCTTGATGATTTAAAATGTTCTTCGGTGATAATGTGTAGTATGTGATTGTATGTATGCGTACGACAGTAGGTATATGATTGTATATAGATTATGATTGTATATGAAACTGTTGATATATGTGACTTCATAAATGTGTGTGGTTGCATGTACGTGACCGTTTGTATATGTGATTAGTCAGTTGTGTGGTTATAATTAGGGTATTGATTATGAGATGAATCTTGAATGGTTTGAGTTAAAATTTACTGATTTAATAGCGTAGATGACGTAGGGCGACTATAATATGCTGTTATTAAATGTTATGGGTCGTTGGGTGCGTTAATTATTCGGTTGGGGAGGTCGGGTAGCGAAATCAGAATCTGATCAACAGTTATAGCCGACTTTAATCGGCTGTAACCGGGTAATAATTTAATGAAAACGGGATTTTCTTGAGTCTATAACGTGGCATTTCGAAATACGCATCTAATGGCATGGAATCATAATTTTTTGACGTCGTTTGCTATTTTAAATAAATTATTTTGTTACAGCAATTAAAGCTGCGTTTTTCTACAGAAAATGCAGCTCATGTTTCGTGTCATAACTTGGTATGCGTTTACTGTTTAGACATGAAAATTTTACTGTAGATACTCTAAAGTGTCCGTGCAAATCTTAAACTAGAATTTCATCAATCGGATAAACGTATATTTTTAAATAAATTTTTCGGCAAACCTGACCAGATTACGTCAAATCTGATCATGGTTTGGCGCAAGATTTTTCATGAAATATCCGTAAGAAATTTGGTCACCAAATTTTAATGCAATGGTCTCTGGTTCGATTGAAACGTTCTGTAATTCTTCGGGAACTATCCGGTGTGACAACTGTGTTCTGTAATCGATGTACAATGTAAAACAATGTTGGTTATCAATAAAACAATGTGCTTTGGTGTTATTATATGTGTTTTGGTGTTATTATGTGTGTGATTGTGTTTGATGATTTTACAATTTGATTCGATTACAATTTCAAGCTTTAAATCGCTTTCTGGAAGGTTATACACAAACTGGTGCGTAAACGCAGTCAGTATAACACGACAAACACTCCGGAATAGTGACATAGGCTTAACATACCTTAAATAACCTCCACATAACTTAGAAATAAGCTTTGGATGGTTTGGTGTGTTGAAATCAAGTTTGTTCGATCACAGGGACTAATCGTGTCAAACTGTGAAACTATACCGATTTGTATAGTAACGAACATTCCGGAACTTGATCATAAGTTAAACATACCCTAAATATCCTTTACATAGCTTAGAAATAGGCTTTGAGGGGTTCGGTATGCTAAAATAAACTTATTTGATCAATAGGGGTTTGCCTCCAGTTCGTCAAGTCGAGTTTCATATTGACCTTGTACCCAATGCCAACCCGATTGCGAAAGCACCTTATCGTCTTACACCATCGGAGATGCAAGAGTTATCGAAACAGCTTCAAGAGTTATCTGATAAAGGATTCATCCGTCCGAGCTTTTCACCATGGGGTGCTCCTGTCCTCTTTGTGAAAAAGAAAGATGGATCTTTTCGAATGTGTATCGATTATCGTGAGCTTAATAGGCTTACCATCAAGAATCGATATCCCCTACCTCGAATTGATGATCTCTTCGACCGGTTACAAGGTGCTTCATGCTTTTCCAAGATCGATCTGCGTTCTGGGTATCATCAACTTCGTGTTCTCGAAGAAGATATTCCTAAAACTGCTTTCCGCACGAGATATGGGCATTACGAGTTCACTGTCATGCCTTTTGGTTTGACGAATGCCCCAGCCATCTTCATGGACTTAATGAATAGGGTCTGTAAACCTTATTTAGACAAGTTCATCATTGTGTTCATTGATGATATTCTCATTTATTCGAAGTCTCGAGCCGATCACGAGCAAGACCTTCGCTTAACATTGGAACTCCTTAAGAAGGAACAACTTTTTGCTAAATTCTCCAAGTGTGAGTTTTGGCTTAAAGAAGTTCAGTTCATGGGTCATATAGTCAACGAGCAGGGTATTCATGTGGATCCATCCAAGATTGTTGCTATTAAAGATTGGAATACGCCGACGACACCTACAGAGATTCGATCTTTTCTTGGTCTTGCTGGTTATTATCGTCGATTCATTTCTAATTTCTCGAAGATCGCGGTTCCACTCACTGCTTTGACTCAGAAGAATAAGCCTTTTGAGTGGGGACCCAAGCAAGAAGAAGCGTTTCAAACGCTGAAACCGAAGCTTTGTGATGCTCCTGTTCTATCTTTACCTGAAGGAAATGATGATTTCGTTGTCTATTGTGACGCGTCGAATCTAGGACTTGGTTGCGTTCTTATGCAACGAGGTAAAGTCATAGCTTATGTGTCTAGACAATTGAAAGTTCACGAGAAGAACTCTACGACTCATGATCTTGAGTTAGGAGCTGTGGTGTTCGCGCTTAAAATCTGGAGACATTATCTTTATGGCACAAAGTATGTGGTTTTCACAGACCACAAAAGTCTCCAGCATATTCTTAATCAGAAAGAGCTGAACATGAGGCAACGACGTTGGGTTGAACTCTTAAACGATTATGATTGCGAGATTTGCTACCATCCTGGTAAGGCGAATGTTGTAGCCGATGCGCTTAGTCGAAAAGAGCGAGTCAAGCTTCATTCTATTCGAACTCTATCTGATATTCAATCTCATGTCCTTCAAGCTCAACGATCTTGTGTGATCAAAGGCTTATTGAAAAATGAGCTACGACTTCAACTTGAGCTTAAACTCGAAAGGAAAGACGATGGTTTGCTCTACTTCAAGGATCGTTTGTGGATTCCGAAACAAGACGATCTTCGCACCCTAGTGATGGACGAATCTCACAAGTCTCGATATTCTATCCATCCTGGTGCTGATAAAATGTACAAGGATCTTCGTACTCAGTATTGGTGGCCTGGTATGAAGAAGGATGTTGCCTTGTATGTATCGAAATGCCTAACTTATCTCAAAGTCAAGGCTAAACATCAACGACCTTCTGGTTTGCTTGTACAACCAGAGATACCGGTTTGGAAGTGGGAGAACATTGCAATGGATCTTATCACTAAGTTACCGCGTACGTCTAAAGGCCATGATGCTATTTGGGTTGTTATCGATCGATTAACAAAATCAACTCATTTTATACCAATTCGCGAGGATCTGTCTGCTGATAAACTTGCAAAGATTTATGTTGATGAGATTGTATCACGACATGGTGTTCCTTTGGATATCATTTCCGACCGTGATGCTCGGTTTTCATCTCATTTCTGGAAAACCATGCAATCTGCTTTGGGAACCCAGCTAAATCTAAGCATTGCTTATCATCCACAAACAGATGGACAATCTGAGAGGACGATTCAAACTTTGGAGGATATGCTTAGAGCATGCGTGATAGACTTTGGTGGTAATTGGGATTCTCATCTGCCATTGATCGAGTTCTCAAACAATAATAGTTATCATGCTAGCATTAATATGGCACCATTCGAAGCTCTCTACGGTCAAAAATGTCGTTCACCTGTCTGTTGGAATGAGATCGGTGAAGCTCAGCTTACTGGACCTGAGCTTATTCTGGAAACAACAGACAAAATCAAGAAAATTCGCGATAATCTTGTGACAGCTCGAAGCCGTCAAAAGAGTTACGCGGATATGCGACGCAAGCCCTTAGAATTTCAAGTCGGAGACCTTGTCCTACTCAAGGTGTCACCTTGGAAAGGAGTGGTGAGATTTGGAAAGAAAGGAAAACTTGCACCACGATATGTTGGACCATTTAAGATTGTGGAAAGGATTGGGAAGGTTGCCTATCGACTAGAGCTACCTCCAGAGCTTGGAAATATTCATCCGACTTTTCACGTGTCCAATTTGCGGAAGTGTTTAGCTGATGCAGATCTTCACATCCCTCTCGACGAAATCCAAATCGATGAAACGATGCACTTTGTCGAGAAACCTGTGGAGATAACGGACCATGCATTCAAACAGTTGAAGAACAAACGGATTCGATTGATCAAAGTTCGCTGGGAATCCAAACTGTTGATATATGTGACTTCATAAATGTGTGTGGTTGCATGTACGTGACCGTTTGTATATGTGATTAGTCAGTTGTGTGGTTATAATTAGGGTATTGCTTATGAGATGAATCTTGAATGGTTTGAGTTAAAATTTGCTGATTTAATAGCGTAGATGACGTAGGGTGACTATAATATGCTGTTATTAAACGTTATGTGTCGTTGGGTGCGTTAATTATTCGGTTGGGGAGGTCGGGTAGCGAAATCAAAATCTGATCAACAGTTACAGCCTACTTTAATCGGCAGTAACTGGGTAATAATTTAATGAAAACGGGATTTTCTTGAGTCTATAACGTGGAATTTCGAAATACGCATCTAATGGCGCTGGAATCATAATTTTTTGATGTCGTTTGCTACTTTAAATAAATTATTTTGTTACAGCAATTAAAGTTGCGTTTTTCTGCAGAAAATGAAGCTCACGTTTCGTGTCATAACTTAGTATGTGTTTACTTTTTAGACTTGAAAATTTTACTGTAGATACTCTTAAGTGTCCGTGCAAATCTCAAACGGGAATTTCGTCAATCGGATAAACGTATATTTTTAAATAAATTTTTCGAAAAACCTGAC
The DNA here is from genome assembly GCA_030545235.1 of Helianthus tuberosus. NCBI lineage: Eukaryota > Viridiplantae > Streptophyta > Magnoliopsida > Asterales > Asteraceae > Helianthus > Helianthus tuberosus. The sequence goes on from CM060411.1 coordinate 94,644,299, forward strand.
CAGATTACGTCAAATCTGATCATGGTTTGGCGCAAGATTTTTCATGAAAAATCCATAAGGAATTTGGTCACCAAATTTTAATGCAATGGTCTCTGGTTCGATTGAAACGTTCTGTAATTCTTCGGGAACTATCCGGTGTGACAACTGTGTTCTGTAATCGATGTACAATGTAAAACAATGTTGGTTATCAATAAAACAATGTGCTTTGGTTTTATTATATGTGTTTTGGTGTTATTATGTGTGTGATTGTGTTTGATGATTTTACAATTTGATTCGATTCCAATTTCAAGCTTTAAATCGCTTTCTGGAAGGTTATACGCAAACTGGTGCGTAAACGCAGTCAGTATAACGCGAAAAACACTCCGGAATAGTGACATAGTCTTAACATACCTTAAATAACCTCCAAATAACTTAGAAATAAGCTTTGGATGGTTTGGTGTGTTGAAATCAAGTTTGTTCGATCACAGGGACTAATCGTGTCAAACTGTGAAACTATACCGATTTGTATAGTAACGAACATTCCGGAACTTGATCATAAGTTAAACATACCCTAAATATCCTTTACATAGCTTAGAAATAGGCTTTGAGGGGTTCGGTATGCTAAAATAAACTTATTTGATCAATAGGGACTAAAAGCGTCAAAAAGTGCACAAGTTTGCATTTTCGCGCATATCTTACGTTCTGAATATATCCGGACATCCAAAAATTTATGTAAGCATTAAAATATTTTATTTTAGTGATTGTCTTGATAAAATTCCATTCGTCGCTTAATTTGGATCGTTTTTGCGTTCGTTACGACTTCCGTCGTAATTAACCGAACAACGCAACCGTACGACCAAACGAGCCGACATCCGAGATATTTTTGAGCATGTTTTAAGTTCCCTATACTTTAACTTCATTTTAGAGCCTTGAAATGAGGTTAACGGGGCTTAAACGTGTCAAAAAATGAGCAGAAATCCAAGTTTCTGAAGTGCAGGGACCATTTTGTCATTTCTGGAAAGTTACCCAGGCGGGCCGCATAAGACTTGTCTGTCTGTTACGCGGGCCGCGCTAGAACACCCAGATCAGCAAACTGATTTCTGAAACAGCAGCTGGTATTCAGGCCTTTTGGACATGGTTTCTTGCATTCTATGGGCAAATTTTGATGGTTTTTAAGTACCCCTAGTATTACAAAACCGTGTGCCCACTTGTACGGTCCAAATTGAGGCACAATTCCCGATAAACGATCCCAACGGTTCTAGTAAATAACAACCCCCACTTCACTCTCAAACCACATTTGATCTGATTTTCATTGTCTAAGTTGAAGTCTTGCACTTCATACCTGAGAATAAATTGGATCAAACTTTCTTGGACCCTTTATAAGTCCTCTTTCGTTCTTTTATGCGTTTTTAGCATGAAATTGACTTTCAGCTTTGACCAGTTTATGGTTAACACAAAGTTCCGTTGAACTTTGTAACGTGAGCGTAATCACGATGGTTATAGTCCCTTGTGACTATACCTACTGATTACCACGTTGTCTAGGTGTAGTGACGAGTCGTAGTTTCGGCCAAAATGCGTATTTATGCGTATTTTGTAACCAAACTACTCTTGGGTATCAAAACCGTTTGTTTTGATTCCAAAACCTGTTTTCTAACTTAACTAAACATGTCTTAACATGTTTAGCTCGTCACTTTTAGTTTAGTGCTTATGTAGAGTCGTAAGTCAAGCGGACTAAACACCCGCTTAGACTTTCGAACTCGACCCGTTTGGTCGATCATTAGGATCCGACCAAACATGATTAGTGACCATAGTTGCATAGGGAATAACCTTCCGAGGTTATACCTTATGGTCACTTAGGTTTAATTAGTTGTATGATAGGTAGTTTATATGCCTTAGGTAAATGACCAAAATGCCCTTTTCATGCATAATTGGTAATTAAGCATATTTAACATAAAATTTTGTCATGTAACTGATTATGCAACATATTTAAACATGTTTAGGCATATAATACTTGTCATAGGACTAGTTAGACGTCTCGAACGCGCTTATGCGCGCACGACGCATTAAAGTAGCATAAGCTACCTTAATGGGTCATAACGGGTCGAAAGCACTTAGGTTAGGTTCCGATCTTGAGTGTAGACTTTGTTAAACCATATCACATGAGTTCCAACACTCATTTGGTTTACAAGATCACATTCTATCCGATCTTCCGATTGAGGTGTCGATTGTTTGACTAGTGGTTCGATTACTAGGTGCTGCTTGATTTCTCTGGTTTACTTGAGTTTGTTGAAGTTCTATTGATTGAGGATACTTTTCACTTCATGTGAGTACATAGTTCCCCTATTTTACTGTTTTCAATTATTTTGGGGTGATTCAAATGTATCAAAACGATTTTTGATATTTTAACAATGGTTTCAAAAACAATTAAGATGGTTTATACTAAACTAATAACGATTTCAATAATGTGAACGAACTTGTTGGTTATAGTTACATAACGAATGACATTCATTAATTTCGGCCGAACCGACCAGTATTAGGTTATGGTACCATAGGATCTGACAAATCCCGTTATCTGACTACACCCATGGTTATGTGTGGGTTAGGTGGGTAACGACTGAATCTGTGATTATTAATTTACCCTTTGGTGGTTTGTTAATGCGAGAAGCGAGATAGTCGAGTCACGAAGGTTTGGATGTTGTTAGCGAGACGACCAAAAATAGTTTTCACAATTAAAACGAGGATGATGTAAACGACTTAAACGATTTGGAAACGATTTAAACGAGTTAACGATTTGGAAACGATTTGAACAAGATTAAACGAATTGGATTTTGGTTTTTGGTTAAGTGTTTAGATAATGGGACGGGTGTAATATGGTGAAAACATGGTAGATACGCCGCTGGTACTTCTTATATATAAGTGTTTTCAACATATTACATACCGTGGCGTTATTTAGTTCACTTGGGTAAACGATTTTGAAACGATGTCACATAACGATGTTTTAAAAAGGATATAAACCATACGAGATCTTTTAAAAATCTTTTACAATTTGGTTTACTAAAACAAATGTTTTTGAGTTAAGAATCATGGCTACGAGGTTTCATAAATTATTACCCGCTTGATTTGAGTTGGTTAATTTCATTGCAATATTATACTCTTTCAAAACAAGGTTTTTAATAAGGTATTGCAACATGTAAACTAGCCATGAATCCGACACTCCTATAAAACCTATGTGCTCGCCAGCATTTCTTTACTGACTTTGTTTTTACATATGTTTCAGGTGTTGATGCTTGATGTTGATTGCTAGGATGCATGAGTCACATAGGATCTGGACGAGGCCTTAGTGACATAATAATAGTGATAGTCAATATGTAACTTGTTATTTCGTGTTAAAACAATGTAAATTACTTAATGAATCAATAAAACGAAACTTTTTGTATCCATGGTTGTGAAACAATAATTCTGCCACGACACTCCCCGTCATTTCTGCCACGGTTTGTTGTTTTAACGTGGTCGGGGTGTGACATCCGGTGCCCAAACGGTCCCGATTAATGCACCGCAAATTGTCCGAAAATGCACTTAAAAGCTGAAATTTTGTGACAAGATTTATTATGTGATTTGTGACGAATATGTGGTCACTAATTCGAATAGCGACACTTTGCATGCATGTGTACATATATATACATTATAATATTTTACTTGCAACATGTTAGAATACGTGTAGAACTATGTGTGTGTTACTTGAATATGAACCTGACTTGTATGGTAACCATAATAGGACGTGGTTGACCACATTAGCTCAAGTGACCTTTATCTTCCGAGCTAATCTAAGGTGAGTTCACACTTTTCTACAAAGCATGGGATTCCCGGTGGTTTGGGAATGGGTTAAATAACAACAATCCCCCTTGGGTAGGATGCAACCTGCGTATTCTCCTTGGGTAGAATACGTACCTCCGCTCTCCTTGGGAAGAGCGACAACCTTAAACTTACTAGACAAAAACTCTATCATGAAGCCCCTCATTTTTATATTGACTTAATCGCCGGGCCATTGGCGAATGGGTCATTAGTTGGATAGCGCTATTAGGTCTGACAAGCCTCACACCATGCCGCAGAGGACGGGAGTGGACTAATGTACTTGGGCACTTAGTCAATGATCATAGACATTGACGCAGGGCACTCAAAGATGACTTAAGTCAGTAGTCGATATGGTAACGGGTCTAGTGGTTTACAACATGGGGTAGCCCCCACGGTATATGGTTATGGGAACGTGGAACTGGATAACTTTTGGTTTTCGAAACAACTTAACAACTTATGGTTTTTGGAACAACATTAAAACAGACAACCAACTGTGAACTCGCCAACATTTTTGTTGATACGCTACTACATGGTTTGCAGGTCGTTAGGTTATTTGATGGAGCTTGCATTGGAGAAGGAGTCGTTGTAGGACATGAACCGCTGTGTGTTCATGAGAAACTTTATGAAACTTTAAACTTATATTTTGGGTTTGAACTTAATGCTTCCGCTGTTAACTTAGACTTTGCTAAATTGTTTGACACCAGTTATATTGTTTGTGTTGGGTTTTATTTACTTACTTATATTGTTCAATATGATTGGTGGCTTGATCTTGGTCAGTCACGCTCCCTACGGTGATACTCCGCTTGTGGATTTTGGGGGTGTGACAGATTGGTATCAGAGCCATTGGTTATAGTGAAATTGGTTTAAAAAAAGGGGAAAAAAACTTTTTGACAAAACCAGACTATAACCTGTTCAGTGCTCAACGATCCACAACGACACTTCGCTCCACGTGCTAGGCTCAACACTTTAGATGGTATAATTTATGTCTATGTTGCCTACTTGTTAGTTTACATTTGCATGGTGCGATGCTCATGGTATGCTTAGTTAACGTAGTAGCATGTTATTTATTAGCCCGAATGTGCTCTTTATGACGCCCAACTATTTACTTGAAATTTGACGTGTGGTGATCAAATTCTTTTCCTGTTTTCTCCTCACCCCGCTACTACAACGGTTTTATGCGTTCTATCCATTCATACGATTGTCTCGACATGACGTTACCGTTACAGCTAGAATTCAGATCTGACCCTCTGTACATTCGGTTTGCACGACAACATTCACGTAGACCAGAGCCGGCCCAAATGAACTCGGATTTAGGAGAAAAATATACCCACGCGTCCATGTCAACAAACCCCATCATCTCCACTAGTCGTTGTCACCAGAAACGAAGCAGTCATAGTTACACGCATTTGTCTTTGTACAACTCGAAACCCTATCATCCAAACTCTGTTTTGGACCAATGATATACTCATGTGACCATGATGCAATGAACTTTTCTTTCGTGTCATTGCTGCCATCTACCATTACTGGAACTGTCACTGGAGAACGGAATAGTCGGTGAAATTCTTCGGTTATTTGTTGGATTTTTGTCTCGCTCAATTCTTCGTATGAACATCATCAACCTCTTGTTTATTCGATCCACAACCGATATAACGAAACGCTAACAACCATACCGCGATTTCCACCGATCACAAGATTACCCCTATTACCCTGTTGGGTGGTTAGTTCTTATTCTACTTTGATTTACACCTGCATATACCCAACTTAGCAAGAGGATACCTCCTAATGATGGGATAGTCTTCGGGACATTCGAGGACGGAGATACGGATAACTCAACCTACAGACGGACACGATGAACTACACATTTACTTCACTTTTTCCCCCTTATACTATTAGAGTCGCATTTTGATCCTATGAAAGTTTATCTTAATTATGTGAAACCTTTTCATAATCAAATTCAAAGTATTTCTTCTTGAAATCAATGAAAAACTTGACGAAAATAACTGTTTTTCGCTGCTGTGTTTTGAACGAATCAACTAGATTCGTACGAATCTAGACTTGTTGTTGTGGATTCGTACGAATCAAGGCTAGGTTTACCTCTACGAATCTGAAATTGGTTATTACGAACCCAGGAAACAACAATTACGAATCTAGGGTCCTGACAAGGTGGATTTCAATGCAGCGGTAGCTGTCTTTCCGACTTGTCAAACGTTCTATACGAGGAGGTCGATAGAGAAAGATTATGAAGCTAATCTATATAAGTGTTTAAGCGAAGTGTTTTACGCAAGTCTACCAAAGGTGATGGAATTGAAAAAGAAGAAAGAAGAAGATGTTGAGAAGCTGGTTGAAGAGTTTAAGAAGACAACAGGAGATGCTGATGAGAACCAGCAAAAGGTTGATGAAGATCAAAAGCAGGTGATAAAAGAATCCAAGGTGGCAGTTGAAAATGAGGTAAAAATTCAAACTGAATCTTCTGAATCGTCAAATAACGATGAAAATGTTAAACAATCTGTAGATAAAACTGAAGAATAGTGCAGGAAATGCATGGAATGCAGAGCCTGTACTGAGAAAGATGAAAATTTAAAATCAAGAGATATTGAGTTTACCAAAAGCGAAACAGTTTTCAAAACAAAGTGTAAAGAAATGCTTGAAAATGAAGAAGTTTTGAAACAAAATGTTGAAAAGCTAACACCGAAATGTCAAGATTTTGAAAAGGGAAATGAGATTTTAAAACAAAAGTGTTCAGCAAGCTGTAATGAATGTATACAAAAAGATAATATCATTCAAGAATTACAGAAAGAATACGATAAAATGAAATTTGCAAATGATAATTTACAAGAAGCTTATGATACTTTGAAGAGACAAGTCAAAAGTATGGACAGTAGATTGTCAAAATGTTTAGAAACAACAAGATTTGTTGAAAGCAAATATAAAGGAAATCAAGAGGTTTTAAATCTATATATTGATGAAATTGCTAAACTTAAACAAGAATTGGCTGAAAAAGAAAAGGTTGTTAATAAACTTCAAAGTTATCGTGCTTCTTCATACATTCTCGAACGTATTTTAAACGTCACACTAGATAATAAAGATTCTGAAAAGAATAAAAAGGGTATTGGTTCAGAATATCATCAGGTGCCACCACCGTTGGAGAATAATTACACGTTCTATGATGATGAAGAGGTGGTAAAAGTTCTGAACATGGTTGACCAATTACCTAAAAACATTGATGTGACTTACACCAAATCTGATGATGCTGGTGATTCAGAGGTGGTAAGTAAGGTTGTTGGAAGCGTTCTGAAAGATGAGTCTACCAAAAATGGTAAGTCCGAATCACAGGATGAAGATGAGGAAAGTTTTCATAAAAACTATTTGAAAAATTCAAAATTTGAGAAAAGTGCGAATGATGATCCAACAGGATTGGCATATACCATGATTGGATTGGACAAATTATTCTTAGATGCTGAATATCCAATTCAAAATGTGATTTTGGATAAAATCGACAAAGTTTTCAAACTGGTAGAAATTGAGAAAACTGAATTTGCAAAATTTGCCGGAAAAGCGAGCAAGAAAACTTTTTATAACAAACCTGGTTACAAAAAGATAAGCATGAAGGCAGGGTTGGGTTATAAAAAGAAACAAAATCATAAAAAAACGGTTTGAAAAGATAAATTTTCAGAAAAACACGAACTTTGTTCACGGAATAAGTTCCAAAGAAGATAAAGAACTCCAATTTAGATGACAGTCTAATGAAGAGTTATATGCTCAGAAAAAATAACAAAAACATGCCAAAGATGTTTCAAAGAAAACTTGTTTTAAATGTGATCAAATTGGAATGTCCAAATCTGAAGCCTGTTGATGTTGAGAAAAAGCAAGTTGATGTCGTTCAAGAGAAAAAGAAGTCTGATGTTGTGAAACAAATGTCAACCAAGTTTGAGTCAAAACAAACTTGGAAGCCGAAAACATCCAAGGATGAATCACAACAAACTTGGAAACCAAAGACACTCAAATTTGAGGAAAAACAGATTTGGAAACAGAAAGTTGATATTTCAAAGCCAAAACAAACTTGAAAACCACAAACATCTATGTTTGAACCAAAACAAATATGGAAACCTAAAAATGATTTGTCAAAATGAGATGTTCAAAATGATTCAAGATTTTATCAAAGGAATGTTTCAAAGGGAGAAGTTTGGGTGGCAAAGAAACAAACGACTTCTTTGAGTGACAAAAGGAAAAATGATTCAACCAAGAAGGTTGAACATAAGAATGAAAAAGTCTTTGTGAAAAATGATAAAGATTTTCCAAAGTTGAACAATTTGTATTATGTCACAATACCCAAGGTCAAACAGGCCTGGGTTACACATTCAAGTAATTGAATGAGTTGAGTGTGCAGGTGCTCCAGATGACAGCTGAATGTCAACATACGGAGCGGAGCAGCCTGGCACGGAGGGCACGGGAGGTGGCAGATCCCTGAGAACGAAAAACAGGGAGTTTTTTTGTTATTGTATATAAATAAACCATAAATCAAAAACCCTAAAAAAGTAGAAAATTTTAAAAAACCAAAAATATGTTTCTATTTTGTCAAAAATTGAAAAATGAAAAAATATATGTTTGGTTTTTAAATTTGTTACATAAATTTTTTTTGAAAGAGTATGTTGATTGAATATGCCGTAACCCTCACGGCTGAACAAACACATGATAAAACAAGATTGAAAAATGGTTTTAAAATGTTATAATCAAGTGGTTTGTAAATCATGGGGGTGTATGTGAGAAAAACAGAGAATGTGAAGCAGAAAATGGATGGTGTTGGTGCATTTATGTCTATCGCCTCCGTCAAGACAGATTGTAGCGGAAACAGCTTAATACTAGCCTTATATTGTAATATCTAGATAAGAAAGGCAAGGTGGCATTATTGTAAATAAGGAGAACCTCCTTATATCCTTGGCCTATAAATAGAAGTCTTAGGGTTAGACTTAGAGACTTTTAGACTTTTGCTCATTTGGAGACTTGGAGAGCTAGAGGCTAGAGAGAGAACGTCTAGAGAGAGAAAGTGCTACACGTGATTCGGGTGCTTTAACGAAGCCTCATTGGTCAACGAACAATCATTCTCGACGAACACTCCATTATGTTGACGAACAATTAATGTGTTGACGAACCCTTAGTGTTGACGAACACTACATCTCGTTGACGAACCTTTCAGATTTGACGAACTCTTTAAATGCTTGCATGTGATATTTGCCGGGCAATTTAATAAAGAATCAATTTGATCTGATCAATATATCTCGGCCCAATCAAATTAATTTGTTCTCTGAACAATCTCGTGGCCCATGTGTTGATAAATTGAAAGTCCATATTGATCATTAAATGTTCTCGGTACAATAGAATTAGAGTTACATTTAGATTACATGTGATAATAAATGAAGTTTCTCAGGTTCATGTGTGACATGTCAGGTTACATGTGAGATTATAGTTCATTGTTGAGGTCAAAGAGTCAACAGGCTACTCGATCGGACAACATAAAATCTTATTTGTCGTGTAGTGTCATCAATCGAGTGGTGGGTCGAGCGGATTGCCACCTGACTCAAAAACAGGTGATTGACAAAGACTCGGATACCCACCCGACCGGACAGCATTCCCATCCGGTCGTACAGCATATACCCATCCGGTCGTACAGCATATACCCATCCGGTCGTACAGCTAAAACCCATCTGGTCGTACAGCTAAAACCCATCCGGTCGAACAGCTATTATCCATCCGCTCGGGCAGCTATTGTTAATCCGCTCGGGCCACCTTTAGCCCATCCGAGCGAGTTTACATTGGCCCATTCGAACAAGAAGTTTTGGCCCATCCTATTGAGTGTCATTTCACATCAAATCAAGTGACATTATCTGATCCGACTCAGTATTATCTGATAATTCGTTTTTATCTGATCATTTGTGTGATTCGTTTGCAGGTGATTTACAAGGTGCTTATGTTTCGAGAAGATAGCATCATGGCTGAAGAATTTTACAACACTTTTTACAATGCATTCACGACAGAATCTTCGGAATCTTCAACTTCTACACCAAAATCCATTACAAAAGCAATTAATGAAAATATTAAACATGATAATTTCTACGGAACTCATTCAAAACCACCAACGCTTGAAAGTATTGAAGACTATACTTGGTGGAAGGAGCGGTTCATTAACTGGGCAAAAGCTTACGCTCATGAAAGCTGGTTTTGTTTGGAATTTGGATATGATAAACCAGTCAATGATAAAGGCGAAGAAATCTCACTCAAAAGCTTATCCACGGAAGATAAAAAGAACTTCTCATATGAACAGAGAATGATTGCTTTAATCCAATCATCAATTAGAGATGACATTTTTGCTTTCCTTGAACATGATGGGTTATCTAAATCTGTATGGGAAGCTTTACGTGTTAAAGCTGAAGGGGGTAAACAAATCAAGAAAAACAAAATAGCTTTATTAAAAAAGGAATTTGATTTGTTTGACAGTTTGAAAGGAAAGACAATGAGGAAAATGATAGAGAGATTTTGTCACTTAAAAATTGAACTTGATAGGTTTGGGATTGTTAAAACACGAGAGGAAATTATAGATAAAATCATTGAAGCATTACCACGAGCTGATCAGTGGCAAACGTTCATGTTTATTCTGAAGAATGATGTTTTATATGATACAATTTCTCTTGATGTCTTAATAGAAAAAATTGAAAGTCATGAACTGGAACTGCAAAAGCAAAGCAAGATGAGCAATTCTTCACATCTTCAGAATGTTGGTCTTTATTACAAAGGTAACATACCTTCGGTGAAATTTGGTGAGTCACCAAAGACAGCATTTAGTGTTGAGAAGACAAAAGAACCACAGACAAGCTCATCAAGCTACAATCCGGGATATCATTCATCGTCCTCAAAAGCAAACCCTGAAGAATCTGAAGAAGTTCTCTGCAACATCGCTTTGAAACTGAAGAATTCTCCGGCTATGAGCATCAATGCAGCATAACAACAAATGAGTTTTCTGGCATCTGTGTTAGAGGCATACGAAGGTTTAGTATCTAGAAAAATTGGAAACTCAGAGCTGACAAAGGAAGACTACGACCAAATCAACCCAGCAGAAATGGAACTCATTGACATACGCTGGTGTTTAGCAAGTTGCATTCGAATAGCTCAGAGGTATATGGAGATTACTGGGAAGCAGTCAATAGGTGGTCCATCAACAAAGCTGGGATTCGACAAATCCAAAGTGACCTGCTTCAGATGTAAGCAAAAAGGTCATTTCAAAAGAGAATGCAAAAACTATGAAGTTGACGAAACTGAGAAACCTTTCAATGATGATTATTATCGAAAGGCTATTTACCACCGTAGCAAAAAAGAGCCGAAACAAGAGCATGTGTGGTGATACAAGATGACGAAGGATTTGACTGGAGCGAGTTTCTTCCAGTAGATGATGTTGTTGATGAACGGTTCAAAGCAAAAGCCAAATGGGAAGCATTGAACAAACATAATGTTTTTGTTGCAGAAATCAAGGAGAAATCTTGAGAAGAAATTCTGAAAGAGAAAACCGAAAGAGAGAGATTCTTTGTTGGGTGCAGAATTGAGAAAATGCATGAAGAGTATGAAGAAGCTGTAAGCAATAAAAGATGGGACAAAAATAAAGAATGTTGTGTCAACAAAAATGGTGAACCTGTTGTTCACAAGAAGGATATAGTCCATGATGAAGTTCTTGCAGTAACTCCTCTGTCTGGCGAATACTACTCAAACGTAGCAAAAGATAAAACTTATCTGAAAAGGCTGGATAAAATCATCAGAGATGCCATGACATCAAGTCTGAGAAAGAGGGATGAAGAAAGAATGAAGAAGAGTGTTGAAGAGTTAGTCATTGATTTGAAGAAAGTGGCTGAAGAGGTGAAAGAGGAAGAGGTGATAGAAGAAGTTGTTGAAGAAAAAGCTGTTATCGAAGAACAACAGAATGAAGAAGTTCTGAAGAAAGAAGAAGTAGAAGCAGTGAAGAATGAGAGTTTGAATGATGTTGTTGATAGTGCTGGTATTGGCGAGAAACAGCAAAAGAAAGAAGCTGATCAGACACAGACGGAAGCGAAAGTCGAAGTGTCAATCACTGAGGTAAAAACTAATTCTGAAGTCTTAAATGAAACTGCTGAACAGTGCAAGAAATGCATGGAAACATGTAGTGCTTGTACTGAAAAAGACGAAAAGTTCAGAACAAGAGATCTAGAATTTACTAAAATCGAAAATGTTTTCAAAGAAAAATGCAAAGAAATGCTAGAAAATGAAAAAGGTTTAAAAGAAAATGATGAAAAACTAACACAAAAGTGCAAGAGTTTAGAAAAAGAAAATGAAATTTTGAAAGAAAAGGTTTCAAAAATGACTAAAGAGTGTTTGCAAAAAGAAAATGCTTGTCAGGAAATGTAAAAAGAGTATGATTCAATAAAATTGGCTTATCACATTACAAAAGAGTCATATGAAGATGTGAAAAGTCAAATGAAACTTGTTCAATCCAGATTGAGATAATGTTCTGAAACAACTAATACGCTTAAGCGACAGTATTCAATAAAGCAACAAGTTGTTAATTCTTATATTGAGGATGTTGCTAAGTTAAAGCATCAAATAGCCGATTTAGAACAGGATAACAACAAGTTAAAAAGTTATCATGCGTCATCATATGTGCTTGAACGTATTTTCAACATAAAACGGGTGATGATGATTCTGAGAAAAACAAGAAAGGTATTGGCTCAGAGTTTCATCAAGTCCCTCCACCGAAAAAGTTTGCATTTTATGATGATGAGAAAGTCGAAAAAGCTTTCAACACGGTCGATCAATTGCCAGATAACATTGACGTAACCTATTCCAAATTTGATGATTCAAGTGATTCAGAGGTGGTAGGTAAGGTCGTTGAAAGTGTGTTGAAAGAAGAGTCAGTTGAAAAAGGTAAATCTGAATCACAGGATGAAAATGAAGGTAGTTTTCATGAAGAATATCTGAAAAACTCAAAATCTGAGAAAAATTTGAATGATGATTCAAAAGGATTGGTTTATACCATGATTGGATCGGACAAATTATTCTTAGATATTGTATTCCCGATTCAGAATGTGATTTCAGAAAAGATTGATAAAGTTTTCAAAATGGTTGAGATTGAAAAGTCTGAAATTCCAAAATTTGCTGGAAAGTGTCACAAAACTTTTTATAAGAAGAAACAAAGTTGGAATAAAAATGAAACGACAAATTATCAAACAAAAATGAACTTTGTTCATGAAACGAGTTCAGAAGAAGAGAAAGAACTCCAATTTAGACGACAGTCTAATGAAGAGTTCTATGCTCAAAAGAAAAGGCGACAACAACAGGTGAAAGATGTTTCAAAGAGAACATGTTTCAAATGTGATCAAACAGGACATCTTGCTCGCAAGTGTCCAAATCTGAAACCTGTTGATGTTGAGACGAAAGAGAAGTCTGATGATGTTGAGAAACAGAAATCTGAGGATGTGAAAAAGGTCAACCAGATTTGATTCAAAACAAACTTGGAGGTACAACACAAACAAGTTTGCTTCGAATCAAACATGGAAATCAAACCCGAATAGGTTCGATTCAAGACAAACCTGGAATTCTCACACACCCAGATTAAGAACAACACAAAGTTGGAAAACAACTGTCGATGCTACGAAACCAAATCAGTTTTGGAAACCAACTGTTGTTCAGAATCAAAATGTTCAAAAAGATTCACATTTTTACAAAAGAGGTACTCCAAAAGGTCAAACATGGACAGTTAAGAAACAAATGACTTCGGTAAATGAAGAAAAAGATGATGTTAAAATTGAAAGAGTCTTTGTACAAAATGACAAAGATTTTCCGAAGTTGAATGATGCATTTTGTGTTGAAATGCCTAAGGTCAAACAGACCTGGGCTAAATTGTTCAAGTAATTGAGTAATTTGAATGTGAAGGTGCTTCAGAAAGATGATGAAAGTTAAATCAACAAAGGAAGCAGCCTAGCACGAGAGGAGAAGGCTGCTGAACCCTGCAATGGTTAAACAGGGAGTTTGTTTGTTTCTGTACATAAATAAACCATATTTCAAAACTCTTAAAAACTGAAAAATTTAAAAACCAAAAATATGTTTCTATTTTGTCAAAAATTTGAAAAATAAAAAATATGTTTGTTTTTTTAATTTGTTAAAAATGAAAAAATATGTTGAGTAAATATGCCGAAACCCTCACGGCGGAACAAACATGATTAATTTCACGAGATTGAAAAACGATTTTCAAACTGTAAAAGATCAATGTGTTGTAAATCATGGGGGTACATTATATTTTTTGCAAAACAGAGCATGAGATGTAGAAAATGGATGGCGAGACAAAGCTATCTGCATCGGTTTGTCAATTTTTTCTTTAAATGGTTTTGAATTTTAGGGGGAGTAAGAAATTGTCAGAAAATCCAAAAACATTAGAAAATTTGAAAAAGCCAAAAACATTATAAAATTAAAAAACGAGTTTTGTGTAAAAAGAGGAAATGATAGTACATCAGTAGACAATCACAATACGGTAAAGAAATGGAATGTTTTAATGTGATAAACGGTCTCACTGATGATATGCCAGTAGGTCTTTACACGCTTAGTAGATTGTTTTCGAGATATAAACCTAAATATCAATACTTACTTATCTCGTGGGGAACATCTCTCGGATATATAGGTAACCCCTGAAATCTTGTTTGAAGGGCTTTCTATTTCTGACATACTAGGTCTTTGTACGTGATGATATATGGGGTATTATACCAGGACTTCTGATTTTGCGGAAGCAATAGCCTAGTCCTCGTATAATACTCTGCACTGCTTTAATCATAAAGCCCACCCTCAGCATAAAAAATGATGAAACATTGAAAAATGCTAATCATGTGCTGTTGAAGAAAAGATCCCCAAACGGGACACACCTAAAGTCGAGCCATCATCTCTTTGTCTGAACGGAAGTTCTAACCTGAGCTCTCATGGCCTCGCATTACCCATTTACAGATATCATTAGTGTACATTCACCTGTAAGACTAAATATAGGAGTCTGGATACTGGAGTATATTCTGAGGTGGGACACGCGAATAAGTTTAAGCCCTTAAAACACTAATAACGTATCTCGAATCAATTGAACTTTGTGTGAAAATTTAAGTGGATCAGTATACTGACAATCTAAGTGAATCGTTTAGAACTTAATGTGTTAAAAGGCTCAACGGTACTAGTGATTTGTCAAAAACTGATATCATCCTCTAACGCAAACTCAAACAAAAATATTGTTTGTAAATATTTCTTTACTGCTTTATGTTTTAGAAAAATACAAAAAGATTTTAATTTCTGCTTTATTTTCGAAAACCGTTGTCTGAGTGCTGAGTTTCAAAATCTAAGTATGCTGATCAAGTTTCTGAAAATAAATAAGTTCATTAATTTGAAACTTGAAGTTTTTAATCAAAAATAAAAAACAGTTTGTGAAATCTCCAAGGTCATTAAATTGGACTTGGATGATTAACCTTGAAGGATTTGGATTCTTAAACTGTTAAAATATAATGTAAAAGAGCCAGTTTCCGATCATGTTCATTAAAACTGCCAAATCTATGAAGATTGTTGATAGAGAGGGAGAATCAAATATTCCTGGATATATTCATATTATTATATCTTAGAGCCAGGATCTTGATTTAGAAAGTTCAATAGAGTCAGGTTACGATTCCTGGACAACTGAAAATGCTTTCACTGTAAAAATATTTTAGCCTATGCTAAGAGAGCCAGGATTTTCAATCTTGGATATTCAAAATGTTTGTACTTATAAATGTTTGAGAATTGCAGATGGTGTTCCAGACTACGATCCCGATAGCCGAGTCTAAGGGGGATTCTGAAGACGAGCTCAACGCAAGGGGAAGCATGCATTCAAGGAGCCAGATAACTACCCTGAAGGAGCTTGTATCCAGAAAGCCAGGTGTCGATCCCAAAAGCACGGAAGCTTGACGAAAGGGGGAGCCTGAAGAAAGAATCTATTGAAAGGGGAGCTGAAGCTGAAGACAGATCCATGGGGATTCTGCTTGAGAAAGAGGGAGTCTATGTTACTGAACGTGTTAAAGCTTCAAGAAGACTCAAGAGAGAGAGAAAGACAAGACACTATGAGATTGACTGCGGAAATATCCAAGGGGGAGTCTGTTGGTGCATTTATGTCTATCGCCTCCGTCAAGACAGATTGTAGCGGAAACAGCTTAATACTAGCCTTATATTGTAATATCTAGATAAGAAAGGCAAGGTGGCATTATTGTAAATAAGGAGAACCTCCTTATATCCTTGGCCTATAAATAGAAGTCTTAGGGTTAGACTTAGAGACTTTTAGACTTTTACTCATTTGGAGACTTGGAGAGCTAGAGGCTAGAGAGAGAAAGTCTAGAGAGAGAAAGTGCTACACGTGATTCAGGTTCTTGTACGATTTCAGATCTTTCAATAGAATCACAGTTATATTACGTCTCGTGTGTTCGGTCACGTTCGTGTACGGATTCCGCACGTCACACGTTCGGTTCGCAATCGTTACGGAGTCAAAACCAGTCCTACAGATGGTGAGACAAAGTTATCTACATCGGTTTGTCAATTTTTCGTTAAATGTTTTGGATTTTAGGGGGAGTAAAAAAATATCAGAAAATTGAAAAACATTTGAAAATTTGTGATGCGTGTGAGTGTTATATAGTTTTTAATGTATATTTTAAGCCCTTTTAACACTTTAGTCAAGTTTTAAATTTATAAAACACGATATTTTACTAACACTAAACACACATATGGGCAAGTGCACCCATCGTGAGCGTAGTATAGCGTTGGTAAGATAGCGAGGTCGTCCAAGGACACAAGAGCTTTTAGTACTGGTTTATCCTCAACGTCTAATCAAATCAAAAATTAAGAAAAAGGTTTTAAACAAGAAAATGAAAACTAACTAAAAATGCTGAAAATAAAAATAAAAATAAAAAAAGATAGACAAGATGAATCACTTGGATCCGACTCGCCTTTAGTGTAACCTTTGATGTTTTCCGCACTTTTCCACTTTTTAAGAGATTATCTTAGTTATAGTAGTGGGGCCCTCTTTTGAAGGTGACATTACCCTCAACCCAGTAGTTTGAGTCAGCAAGGATACAATCCTAAAGGGTTGGATTATTGGAAGATAATTAATTAAGTTATTAATGCGTAATGTGGTAGGCCCCTCTTTTGAAGGTGACGTTACCCTCGGTTAAGTGGTTTGAGTCAGCAGTGATACAATCCCAAGTAGCCCGGTTAATGTATTAATAGTAGTTTACATATGAGGGGATCAAGAAATTCGCACCCCCGCCATCCAATACAAGTGGGTATTGAAGGAGGTCCTACTAAGCTTGACCCAGGTCCTTGCAGGATCTATACACTGAACAAGGCAAGAACCTTACCAAACCATTCCCTTAACCCCCGACCAGGTAGGCAACATATCTCCATATAGACCGTGGAGATATGAATGGTGTAAATCTTTTATTTTATATAGACAGTAAAATAACGCCAAGACACCATGGACAAATGATAAGGAAGTTTCACCTTCAACATAAGAAACTAGTTATTAAAGTCATTAATACAAAACCAAATAAAAAGTGCGAAAAGATTAAAAAACAAATGTATTACACTAAATGCTTGTCTTCACCAAGTGATATAAGAGACTTAGGCAAACATGGCTTTGATTGTCAAGCACTCTTACTATCAATCTTGGATCCCGAGACTACTACACACACTCTATGATGGATGATGGATGATGGTGGTGGAGTGAGGGTGAAGTGGGAGAGAGGTGGTTTCTCAAGGGATGCCTTTAAATTGAACCAAGCACCCCTATTTATAAGCCGCACAGAAGCCCGGACACGGCCCCGTGTCCATTGGGCACGGCCCCGTGTCCATCCACTTTCTCTTTCTTCATTAATTGCAGTTTGTCTGCATTAGTTGACCATGCCCCCGTGTTCGCTGGGCACGGCCCCATGTGCAGAAACGTATATGTACCATCAAGATTTGCTTGGATTCTGCTAATCATAGCGTTGACCATGGCCCCGTGTCCGATGGGCACGCCCCCGTGTTGGGAAATAGAAGCTTCTACAACTTTGTCTTTTGTGCAGACACTTGGGCACGCCCCCGTGTCCAATGGGCACAGGGCGTGTTCAGCCTTCTAATGACTTGTTTTTGCTTGGGAAGATGCTGTCGAGGGGTCGGGCATGCCACGTTTATTCCTTTTCTTGTATTATTGTTAGATTTGGCTGTATTTTTGCTTCTTTTGTTCATTTAAGCTCATTTAACCCTGAAAATACAAAAGGAAGACAAAAGCACACTTTTTCAAACATTAGTACTAAAAAGGGTTAGTTTTATGCCTCATTTGACGTAATTTATATGTTGCATTTTACCCACATCAAATACCCCCACACTTGAATCTTTGCTTATCCTCAAGCAAAACTCCTTATTTTGTGGCTTAGACACCCAAATGGAATGGGTAGAAGAGAAGTTTTGGGCTTGTCTAGAGTGTCGGGATTCCAAGATCTTTATTAGGTTTTATCTTTATGTTATTTACAATCATATTCGTTACGATTTATTTAGAACGTTTCATAAGAGAAATTACTTATGTTGGTGCATATGTCTGTCGACTTCATCTTGTATCGAGTCTTGTATCTAGAATTGGATAGAATAGAGCTCGGTAGGCTAGATAATATGGTTTTAGTGATAACTGACCATTCCGCACGAAATGACAAGAGCCATTTCGCACGAAATGAACCTTGGTCATATCGTACGAAATGCCATGCCTATAAATAGGTGAGCTGCCAATTCATTTAAAACAGTTTCTGATTCTGGTACCGAAGTGCTGCCGACGTGTCATTTGATCTGTAACAGTGTTATATCAATAAACAAGACAGTTAAAGAGTGAATCAAGCTATAATCAAGTCTGTATCATTGATTTCCGCCTTTGATATGGATTAGAATTCTTCTGATAGACTCGTTTAGATCGAATCTCGATCCTACAAGTGGTATCAGAGCTCAGGAGGAAGAGTTCTTACCAAATCAGCTTGATTTCATCATCATTTCTGAATTCTACACCTTCTTTTTCAAAATTAACAAGATTTTATGGTTAAAATGGCTTGATTTTCTCACATTATAAGCGAAACACTGTTTTAACGAAGCCTTGAAAGAATTGGATCTAAAATCGACCTAAAACCAGATCAATTTGACAAAATTATGACCGATAGGATGATGTCATCATCATTTCGTACGGATTGATATAGTCCATTTCGCACGGAATCATCTTTGTGGAATCCATTTCGCACGGAATCAACATCTTGGACTTCATTTCACATGATATCGACTGTTTAGACTTCATTTCGCACGGAATAGATATTGAGTATTTCATTTCGTACGAAATAGACTTTCATTTTGTACCAGAGGACCATTTCGCTTGAATCCTGCATTTCGTGTGAAAGTGTTATTTCGTTTGAAAAGTTATTTCGTACCAAAGTTTCATTTCGTACCAAAGGGGTTCATTTTGTTTGAGATCTCATTTCGTGTGAACTTACATTTTGCTTGAACTTTGTGAATTTGTATAACAGGTTACCGAAACATGGAAGAGGAGTTTTACAACGCGTTTACTACTACTCCAGCTGCTCCAGTTACTGCTGCTGAAACAATTGAAATTGAAAATGAAACGGGAACTTTTCAAAAGCCTCCAAAGCTTATGTACATTGAGGATTTTAAAGGATGGCAGAATAGATTTGAAAAGTGGGTGCAAGCTTACAAGTTTGATGCATGGTGCTCGTTAGATGTAGATTACGTTAAACCGACAGATGACCGTGGAAATGAAAAACCTTTAAGTGAATACTCAGCACAAGAGAAGTTAAAATACACTAGTGAAAAAATGATGATTAGCATCCTTCAACAAGCGGTAAAAGAAGATATTTTTGTTTTGCTTCAACATGAGGAAACTGCTAGATCAATTTGGTTGGCGTTGATTCAGAAGTTTAAGGGAAGTGCTGATATGATAAAAAATAAACGTGCATTGTTAAAGAAATCATTTGATATGTTTGTAGCTTTTGAAGATGAAACAACTAAGAAGACTATCGATAGATGTTGTCATTTTGTTCAGGAAATGAGAAGATTAGAGATAAAAAAGGAAGACGATGAATGGGTTGATAAGCTAGCCGATGCGTTACCACAGAATAAATGGGGAACATATTTGCTGATCTTAAAACATATGAGAAAATCTGAAAGTATGAATTTGGCGAAGTTCATTCAAAAGATTGAAGAACATGAATTGGATATTTAGAAAACTGCTATTAAGAATGATCCAAATGCTCAACAAGATGTTAGTCTATACTACAGAGGAAACAAATTTGAGACTACTCCGAGTCCAAAGATTAAAACTGCTTTCAGTGCTGATAGTTCTTCTGGAACAAATGGTAGCACAGTAACTCAGAGTGGTGGATATTCGTCATCGTATTCAAGTTTTGATCCGAATTACACAACACCAAGTCCTTAACGACAGAACTCAACAAATTTGCAATGCAATGCAATGCAATGTTACATTGAATATTCAAAATAGTCAAAATCTTTCTCCAGAAATGGCTAAGCAACACATGGCATCACTTGTTACTATGTTAGAGTCTTATGAAAGTTTAGTTGCTGGAAGAATTGGAAATCCGATGCTCACCAAAGAGGATTATGACCAGATTGATGCTGAGGAACTTGAATTGATGGACATCAAGTGGTGTTTAGCCAGTGCTGTAAGAAGAGCAGAAAAATTCACACAAATCACCGGAAGAGATGATTTTCATGATATTGCTGCATCTCCGATAGGGTTTGACAAATCAAAGGTTACTTCTTTTCGTTGCAAAGAAAAGGGGCATTTTAAACGAGAATGTAAAAATAAAGAAGCAACTGGAAGACAAGATCCATTTGGAAAGAACGATTATTATCAAAAATCAATTTTTCATCAAATTGTTCAACAACTATCATCATCCCGTGCTATTGAAGACGGAAAGAAGAAAGCTTTTCTTGTTAATCAAGACGCTGAAAAAGTGGCAGAGGGATTTAGCTGGGACAAATACATTCCGGCTGATTCAGGATTATTTGCTCGAATTCTGGAAGAAGAAGAAGTCAAATCTAAGCCAAAAAGAACAAAAATTTTCAGATCATCAGAAAGTGATGAAGATACCGATGATGAGGAAGAGTATATTAATAATGCTAGAAAAAGTTTAGACTCATTCAGTTTTAATTTGTTTTTTGCAGATAAAATTGAGATGTTGAAAGAAAAAATGGCTGCTCGTCTGAAGAAAGAATTGGAAGAATTAGAAGTAAGAAAGATTGCTGAAGAAAAGGCAAAAATGGAATACGAGAAAGCAGAAGTTGAAGAAAATTCGACAGAAAAGGTTGAAGTTGAAGGGTGGGAAGCAGAAATAGAATTCGATGAAGAACAAATGACTGAAAAAATGATTGAGAAAATAGTTGAAAAAATAGTTGAATTTGAAAAAATCGTAGAAGTTGAGAAGATTGTTGAAGTTGAAAAGATTGTCGAGGTCACTAAACCTTGTTTGAAATGTTTGGAAACTTGCAAACATAGTGAAGAGAAAGACAAGAAGATTCGTGAACTTGAAGAGATGAAAGAAAAGTTGTTGTTTGATGTGAAATATGTGAAAGAGTCGTATGATGTGCTGAACAAGACGATTGATAGTTTGAATAAGACAAACTTAGAAGTAGATGCTGCTATGACGATGATGAGTTCAACATTAATGACTAAGCAGAAGGTCATTAATGAGTATATTGAAGATTGTGCAAAGCTGAAGAAGGATTTGGAACTCGAAAGGATTGAAAATGAAAGAATTAAACGATTGTTGATGAGTTATACAGCTTGTGATTATTTGATTGACAGAGTTTATCCTACTGTTGCAGGTCTTGAAGCTTTTCAAGATAAAAGGACGGAAGAGAATACTGGTAAGAAACAAAGTGTCAAGTATAACAAGTGTCCGCCTCCAATCTATGAAAGCTATTCTTCCATAAAACCAAATGAGGAACGACTAAAAAAGGCAGTCAACATAAAGTTAAAGTCTGAAACCATTGATGAGTTACCAGACAACATTGATGTCACATTCACAGCGTCTAACACTGATCATGAGTCTGAGTTATTAAAGAAAGTGGTCGATCAGGTGTTGGATATGGATGAAGAGTCAAAGTCGGAGTCTAAATCTGAATGTTCGAGTTCATCAGACAAGAGTCCGAGTTCACCGGTCAAACGGATTTACAATAACGAATTTCTGATGTCAAAAAATAACTTGAATGACAAAACATTCAAAGTAGCATATACTTTGAATGATTCTGACAAATTATTTTCTGATGAAGAATTTCCAATAAAGAAGTGTCAAAACTGAAATGATCAAACAGGTTTTTAAATTAACAGAAATTAATATTTCTGAAATAAAAGATGTAAATCTTGCTGAAAAACCTAAAAAATACACTTCAAGAGTTCAACAGAGATTGAACAAGAAAAAAGGTTACAGTTCTGGTTCAGGTTTTCAAAAGAAACCAAACCATAACAGTAATTTCAAAAAGAAGGGTTTAGGATTCATTCCCCCAGAAACTCATAAAAATGAGAAAACTTATAAACCAAAAACTAAATTTGTTTCAGGTACAAGTTCAGTAGAAGAAGAGAAGA
This sequence comes from Helianthus tuberosus, assembly GCA_030545235.1. Classification (NCBI taxonomy): domain Eukaryota; kingdom Viridiplantae; phylum Streptophyta; class Magnoliopsida; order Asterales; family Asteraceae; genus Helianthus; species Helianthus tuberosus. The sequence continues at coordinate 94,666,824 of CM060411.1, forward strand.
AACAATTCTGGAGGCAAACAAACAAAGAGTTTCTTGCTGAAAGGAAAAAGAATCTGGTGAAAGAATCTGAGAAGAGAGTTGAAAGAAGAACATGTTTCAAATGCAAAGAAGCTGGACACATTGCTTGGAACTGCCCAATGTCTAACTACACAAAACAGGGAGTTACTTCTAACTCTAAAATGTAAAAGAAATGTGTTGGTAAAACAGAACAACCAACAGAAAAGTTTAAAGAGTTTAAAAGTTCGACTTTCGAAACTGGTGAAAGTTCGAAATGTTTATACAAAAGAAAAGTCGATTTGAACAAACAGAAAGGGGTTGTTAAATCAGAGAATTGTTCTGACAATGAATCTGACTTGTCAAAGTCAGAGGAGTCATTTGTTGTGAAAAGTGAAAAAAATTCTGTTCCAGAAATGAACGATGAAAACTTTCTGCCCTTGTCAAAAGAAAACTTGAAGTTAAAAGTTGGTAAGGTTGAAATTTCAGATCAATTCTTCTCTGGTAAAGAAGAATTTGATGCTAAAAAAGCTTTTAATGGAAAAGTAAAACATATCTTTGGGAAGATGGTTGAAGGGAAGGTAAAGGGTGTGAAAGATTTTTACAAATCCAAAAGATGGTGGGATAGAGTTGAATCAAAATCACCCAAGGCTGGTCAGGCTTGGGTGACAGCATTTTCTACTTAAAATCCTGACTTGCCGGAGCTCCCAAGTTGGTAATAGTGGAGCATGAATCGGCATATTTCTTGAGAAATTCACGTCTGTGAAATTTGGATCTACAAGTGGTAGTTTTTCTTGAAATTTATTATATTTCATTTTACAAGTGGTATGGTTGATAAGTGAACCGACAAGTGGATGAAAAATTGGTTTTCTCCAACAAGTGGTTAATCAAGGTCATTAAGTTGAACTTGATTTAACTTTCATACAAAATGATTGGAAAACAATGTGATGATCATAACCCCAATTTTAAAAGTGGTAAAATCAACAAAACTAAATTTCCGGAAAAACCATTTGATTAAAACAAACTTAAGTGTTTTGAAATCATAATGGGAAAATAGTTTGTTGTCAGGGGGAGTTCTGATTGTTTATGCTAAGTGGATGACGAATTGAAGCAATTCACAACAGTTGTCACTTTTGTTGTATAGTTTGTTTTCAAATTTTTTAAATAGTTTTGAATTTTAGGGGGAGTAAGAAATTTCAGAAAATCCAAAAACATTTGAAAATTTGAAAAAGCCAAAAACATGATAAAGTCAAAAATGAGTTTTGTTGTGAAAAAGAGGAAATGATAGTACATCAGTGGACATTCACGGCATGCTAAAGAATTGGATAGTTAAAATGTGATAAACGGTCTCACTGATGATGTGCCAGTAGGTTTTTACACGCTTAGTAGATTGTGTTCGAGATATAAACCTAAATATCAAACTTGCTTAGTTCGTGGGGAACATCTCTCGGATATATAGGTAACCCCTGAAATCTTGTTTGAAGGGCTTTCTTTTTCTGACATACTAGGTCTTTGTGCGTGGTGATATCTGGGGTATTATACCTGGACTTCTGATTTTGCAGGAGGAATAGCCTAGTCCTCGTATAATGCTTTACATTGCTTTATTCTTAAAGCCCGCCCTCAGCATAAAAAATTATGAAACATTGAAAAATGCTAATCATGTGCTGTTGAAGAAAAGATTCTCTAAAGGGAACCCACCGTAAAGCGAACCATCATCTCTCTGATTTTGCGGAAGCAATGGCCTGAGCTCTCATGGTCTCGCATTTAACCCCTTTACAGATATCACTAGTGTACATTCACCTGTAAGACTGAATATAGGAGTCTGGATAGGAGAGTATATTCTGAGGTGGGACAGGCGAATAAGTTTAAGTCTTTAAAACATTAATCTCGTATCTCGAAACAGTTGAACTTTGTGTGAAAATTTAAGTGGATCAGTATACTGACAATCTAAGTGAATCGTTTAGAACTTAAAATGTTTAAAGCTTAATGGTGTTAGTGATTTGTCTTATTAACTGATATGATCCTCTTAAACAAAATCGCAAAAATATTGTCTGTAAATATTTCTCTTCTGCATTTCATTTAAAACAAAATCCAAAAAGATTTTCGGAGTGTTTTAGCATAAATTTTTGAAAAAGTCAAAAAGATTTTCGACAACTGATGTTGGGGAGCTGATTTTCAAAATTCCTAGTGCTAAACATGATGAACAAATGGTGTGGGAGAGTTTGTTGAAATGAAATATGTTTTTGACTTGATAATGTCAAAATGAATGTTACTCTTTCAAGTAGTCATAAAAGATTATAAATGTTAAATCTTTTTAGATAATATTTTCATGTGATGGTTTGAGATTGTTTTTACAAGTGGTAAGCAGATAATAAATTTGTAAAATTTAAATTTGTGAAATTTATTTCTGGGTAGAGTTTTTGCAGGAAAAAGAAGATAGGATTCGACTCCTAAAGATGTGCAGTTTTAAGCCAGGTTCCTGATCCTGTTGCTACGAAGAGCCAGGAAACGACTTGAACCTGTGGAAATGCTAAGTCAGATTGCGATCCCGGAACAGCTTAAGGGGGGGTCTGCTAGCAAAGGGGAGTCTGAAGTTAGTAGAGCCAAGTTCGAATCTTGAAGTTCTCGCGAGTTGCTGATTCTGAAGAACTTAAGGAATCAAGAGATCTGATCAAGAGAAGATAGAACTAGGTTGAGATTTGAGAAGAGAAGGAGATTGAATGATGCTTACACTGTCAAATATTTTGGAAAAGCACGAAGACTGATAAAGATTGAAGACTCGACTTTCTGAAGATTTGTACTAAAGACTCGTCAACATCCAAGGGGGAGTCTGTTGGTGCATATGTCTGTCGACTTCATCTTGTATCGAGTCTTGTATCTAGAATTGGATAGAATGGAGCTCGGTAGGCTAGATAATATGGTTTTAGTGATAACTGACCATTCCGCACGAAATGACAAGAGCCATTTCACACGAAATGGACTATGTCCATTTCGCACGAAATGAACCTTGGTCATTTCGTACGAAATGCCATGCCTATAAATAGGTGAGCAGCCAATTCATTTAAAACAATTCCTGATTCCGGTACCGAAGTGCTGCCGACATGTCATTTGATCTGTAACAGTGTTATATCAATAAACAAGACAGTTAAAGAGTGAATCAAGCAGTAATCAAGTCTGTATTATTGATTTCCGCCTTTGATATGGATTAGAATTCTTCTGATAGACTCGTTTAGATCAAATCTCGATCCTACAACCTATTTGGGCATAACATGCCTCTTTAAAATTCCATTTATATACAAGTTCACATACCTCATGGGAGATTCACTCAACACTCGGCCGAAGATGTATTTTTGTGAAACACTCGGGACCGGCATGGAACTTACTTCTACCATATGCTTGCCAAGCAATCAATCCTCCTCCTTTTTTACTATACACCTTTGTAAATATCAAGAGGACTTTGGGGAAGGGTTAGGCTCGGGTTAAAGGTAGGTGGTTTTGGGTTAGTGATTAGTAGAAAAGGGCGAAAGGGGTAAAAAGCGTCGGTTTTCATAAAACATTTTGTTTTTTGAGACTTTTTATTTTAATGAAGCAATTTTCAAACAAAGTTTCTTTTGATGAACTTGTTTGTTTATTGCTAAACTTCATCTTTTTTTTTTTTTTTTTTTTTGATAAGGAATGTCACATGAAAACCAAGCTTTTTACTAAAATAAAGGGTTTAAAATGAAAAAGGGTTTTGGTGGGTAAAGGGTGTTTGTTTTAGGTTTAGAAATGAAAAGGTTTAGGCTTAAAGGGGTTAACTAGGGGGATTTTGGGTAGGTGGTAAAAAAAAAAGAAAATAATGGTGTTGAAATAAAAAGGGTTAGTCCTAGTGCCTCCATCATTTACTTACTCGGGTTTAAGTTGGTAAGGACCGGGAATGTATCGTTATGGCAAGTTCTAGAGTCGTAAGAAACCAAGTGGCTATTCACACAAGAAACAAAAGATAAGCATTTGGTTTAAAGATGTGTATTTGTATGCTCAATAAAGGCTCAAAACTCACTTTTTGTGGGAATGGGTTTTTAATGTAATCAAGTATATATATAATCAAATTTTAACTAGATTTGTCATGTCGTTTCATAATTTTCTTATGTTGGTTCTTTTTATCACGACGCTATCGGTTGTAAATTTATAAAAATATAACCTTTTTAGAACTTGTTATTCCCAAATTAAACCAAGACAAGTAAAAAAAATGAAAAGTTTTTGAAAAAATTTGGGGTGTTTAGCGGTTCCAATAGAGTTTTGTGTAAGGCTTGTAATTAGGACTTGCAAAATTCAAGGTTTTAGCATCCCCCCACACTTAAATTACCCATTGTCCTCAATGTGTCCCAAAAATAAGTTTTTAGGTTGATTGAATGTGTAAAAAGGTGTGTTAAACAAAAATCTTATGTTACTGGGCAGCTGGACACGGGCCGTGGTGACCGGGCACGGCCCCGTGTTCAGGTTACCAGTAACAGAAAGTAACAGAAGGCTCGGCACGGGGGGCATGTTCAATGAACACACCCCGTGTCCAGATACCTGAACTGGGCGTTTTTCTGCAGACCCTTGAGTACGGGGTCGTGTTGGCTGGGCACGGCCCGTGCTAAACTTGCTGTGATGGAGAAAAATGTTTGGGAGGCTCTGTTTTTGTGCATGGGGTGTTGGTTCAAGTCTGCCTTAGTATCCTTCACCATCCAAGTGTGTTTTATCCATTACAACATCATCCAAACACCAAATAATTTTGAAAACCATCATTCATTAAATAGAGAGAATTACAATAAGGTCCTAATAAAAAAAAACATAAACTAAAACTTTGATAAGTAGGTCAGAAAACATAAAGATCAGCTGGCAGATGTGCTAACAAAAGCATTAGACACATCCATCTTTGAAAGTTTGATCTCTAGAATTGGCATGCTGAACATGGAATAACAGGCAAAATCCTGTTTTTCTATGAATAAAAGCATTAAAATGTTTTCAGAAAATCAAAAATTCATCCTTAAAAATAGCTAAAAATGAATTTTTCATTAAATCCTTAAAAGTCTGTCATAACCACTGTTTTGTTCAAACATCTGTTCTACTAAAAACTGTCCACTGCTGAAAGTCAACCCTTGTTCTCTCATTTCCTTGGTAATCACTGTTGTTCAAAATCAGTGTTTTCTTCCACTGATAGGCTATCCACTGATAGTTAAAATCACCCACTGCTTTCATTATAACCGTTGCAACCACTGATATTGCTCCATCAGTGGTTTCCTAAAACACCTGTCTTCCATTATTCATCAAGGGTTGGCACGTGGACTGTACATAGCGGTCAGATCTTTTGTAACCGCTGCCACGTCAGCATTCACTTTTCCCCCTATAAAACCCTGATCAACCCTAAAAAGGGTTTTCACTGTCGAATCGAATTCAAAAATTCCTTTCTCAAAGCAGTTACCATCCTTCTCTCTCAAATCACTCATCTTCTTCCTCTCGCAAACTACTCACCGTATTCAACCTCTCAATCACTCAAATGGCCACCGAAATCATTGAAATTCCATACAAAGCTCCCCACAACTACTTGGGTCTACTCACAAAACCCAGTCATACCGAAACCTTCAATTCCATCATCGATGCTCTTTCGTCTTCAAAGTACAAAACTTTGTTGACTGCTAATGCTCCAATTTTTCTGGCAACCCAGAGAGAGTTTTGGAAAAATGCCACACTTGAGTCTCAAGATGACACGGCAATAGCCATCAATTCCTCAATAAAGGGTGTACCGGTTAAAATTACACCACAATCCTATTCAGATGTATTTGAACTCGGTGATCTACAAGGTAAAACTTCTTTTCCTAAAATCGAGTATCAAACGGATTTTATTGAGAGGGGGTATGCTGTGGAAATTAAAAAGGATACCTTACAAAAAGGTAGGTTTCCTCCTGCAACAAGATTTTTAATCCATACCCTCTTGATGTGTGTTTCAAATAAGACCACTACTTTTAATGAAATACCATTGAAGATCCAATACCTGGGTTATGCTATTTTACATAACGAAAATTTTAACTACTCCCAGGAAATCTTTGATGATTTGGTCAAAAATGTTGATAAAAAATCATTTCTATTATTTCCAAGGTTCCTAAGCTTTTATTTTCAAAAGACATTTGCAAAGGATAATGCTCATGTGCTTATCCAGAGTGAACCTTTTCAAATAAATGGCCTAACATCTGAAACATTCACAAGGCTAGCAAAGGTTTCTAAAACAAAAGCAAGGGTTCCTAAGCAGAATTTAGCAGCTACCACTGCTCCTTAGGTATCTGCTGTTGAGCCCTCTGCTCTAGGTGATCACAGCAGCAAAACAACTGTTGTGAAACCCACACCTAAAACCAACAGAAAACCAAAACAAAAGAAAACTCAAAAGCCCCCCAAACCCAAAACAAAGGTAACTCTGGATGATGAGATCCCAGAGCAACTACCAGTGACAACACAAAAGTCACCAGAAACCACTGCTGCTACTTCCTCACAGCAGATGGTAGAAGGATCTCAACCCATGCCTCAAACTCTTCCTGCTTCTTCTAAAAAGAAGAGGTTGTAAGAATAGGGACACCAAATTATGATGCTCTGGAATCACTTGAATCCATCATCCACAACCCACTGCCCGGGGCAAATTCGCTTTCTACACCCATACTCACTGCCACAATTCCCCCACAAACAAAACTTTTGTTGGATGCTCTTGATTTAAACCAGACACAAACCAGTCCTTCTCACTCACCTGTAAATGAGAATATACCCCAACAAGTGACTGGGTCTGGTGTTTCAATCATTGGTAACCCACCAACAACACCTGAGGAGGTTACACCCCTTGAGTTACATGTAACTCTTGGTGGTAGTTCAAGTGAAGCAGCTACTACAAGTGCTGAACCCATTGGTTTGCACTTGGATAGTAGTTTCATCCATAAGACTTCCTTGAATGCAATTTCTTCTCTGGGAACACAAGTGTTTCCAGCATTTACTGGTTCACTTAAAAGTGTTTCTCATTTTGAAGAAAGAAGTCCCGAGTACCAAGAACAAGGGGCATCAGTGGGTGACTTTTGGGATACTTTCCCTCATTCAACCACTGTTACAACCACAGCTAGTGGGAAATCAGATGATCCCATTAAGTTGGGTGATGGTTTAATGTACCGAGAATTGACGGGTCGAATTGACAAACTTGATACATCTGTTGCAGAAATAAAAGACATGCTGCAATAGTTTTTGAAAGTTCAAAAGGTACCAACCACTGCTGCTCCCGCTCAAGCACCTGCACCACCACCTGCACCTGCTGCAAATGAGCTATGGACTTTGTTTCAACCTATGCTCATCCAACAAAGAGAAATTGCGGATCAGCAACATGAGATACAAGTTCAAAAGATCAGGAATATGATGGAAGCTAGGTTTATGCATACTCAGGCAGATATTAAAGCAATAAAGGCTCATTTGTTGAAAACCACTGGCACTGCTCCTCCCTCTATCATCTTTGTGGATAACCCACCACCAGCTGATGCCAAAAAGGGGGAGAAAATAAAGCAGTGGAAGCAAAAGGGATATGAAGATGGGTTGTATATTACACCAGATAAATCAAGCATGCTTGCAGACATCCCTAGGCCGGATGGTACTAAAAAGGTAGATGTGACCTTAAATGTCATTGCTGATGAAAAAGCAAAGGTGAAAAAGGATAAAGAGGCAAAGGGCAAGTCCAGGTTTCATGAAGAAAAGAGAGTGTTTATGGCAAAGGAAGTTCAGGGTGTTTCAGAGCCTAAGGATGATGAAAATCCTAAGCCAGAAAGAAAGCAGCCCACTAGAAAAGTGAGGCAACCCAAAACCACACCTTCCAGAAAAACAAAACATGCTTCTCAACCTCCCAAAAGCTCCACACATCAAACCTCCAAACCAACAGCTGTTGTAACACCTGTTGTATCAACAACTGTTGGTACTTCAGTGGTTTCAGCAGTTGTTAACCCAACAACCACCACTTCAACTACAACCACTGCCTCACCACCAAAAACATCCTCGCCAAAAAAAAAACTTCATTATCACCAATACCTCCTGCCAAAAAGCAGAAGACATCAGGTGACATATCACCTGTTGTAATGACAACAGTGGTTGAAACACCAGTTGTTTCAACAGCTGTTAGTCAGCCACCTTCCACTCAAATCACCACCACTGAACAAACCAAAACACCACCAACCTCTCCTAAACCAAAAAGGAGAAGGGTAATTTTGGAAGATGATGATTCTCCACCACCACCACCAACATCTTCACAAACTTTGTCACTTGTTACTATTCCAAACCCTGTTCCACTCTCTTCTGCACAAGTCTTTAACCCAAACACTGCTATTGTATCTGCAGCTGTTCAGTACCCTTTAGAGCTTGCAGCTGTTAGAGAAGAGATCAAATCTTTCTATTCAGAAGATGATCCTGATAAAAGGAGCTTGCCATCTGTTGAAGGAAATCCAAGACCTAAAAATATTGAAGAATATTTGAAATTGAAAGGTCAACAAGCAGAGGATATCTCCAAAAGAAACTCAAAGGGTAAATCTGACAAGGAAATCCAAAGATACTATCAATTCCTGCTCACACAAGTCAGAACTCTGGAGCAGTTTTCAAAAAATCTTTGTCAGCAATTGTCAGAAAGAGCTGATGAAACCTTGAGAAAAGACTATCTTGATAATATCATGGCATACAAAAAGTACAAGGGAGAAAGGTACCAGTACAAAGATTGGACCATCAGTGAGCTAGAAAGTGAAGCAGCCAGAATTCAAGATATGATCAAAAACAAGGTGAAACAGACTCCACCTGTCTGGTCAAAGTACATGAAAAATGTACCAGACAAGGTGTTAAGGCTAAAGAGAATGAAAGAAGAGCTCATTACTACTGATTTTGGGTCTAGGAATCAAGTGACAAGGTGGATAGAAGAAAAGGTGATTGCTTCTTACTAAAGGCTAGAAGAATTAAGAAAGAAAAATCCTAATATTCCACAAAATCATGTTTACCCTGAAGCAGAGGTTTCAGCAGAGCCACAAATGCTACAATCCAAGAGATCCACTGCTCCACCTACAGCCATCCTTTACCAAAGAAGGAAACAAAAGCAGTTGGATAAAGAAACAGAAGCTGATAAAGAAGCAGGGGATTATCTTGTGAGAATAGGTCTCAAGCAGATGTTAGCAGAAAAACTTGAACTGACACAAACTGCAAACACTGCTCAACCTGTCATTACCAGGCCACCATCTCCAAACTCATCTGCAATAAAACCTCTCCCAAGAAACCCACTGGATTCAAAGATACTAAAGTGGAAATCTGACAAACAGACCCATGTATTGACTCTGATTAAATCCAGTGGTGAAGTGAAGAAAATATCAAGGGAAAAAGCATTAGGCCTAGGTGTTGAAGATCTGCAGGATCTCCTTTATCTTACACTGTGCAGGGATGAGGATGACACAGACTCCTTGGACTTTGAATTACAATTTAAAGGACAAGTCAGGGAGCTGTTGATGAGGCAATAAAGTTCCACAATAATGAAGAGTTTTGCCATCATCTGTTTCAGGGGGAGATTGTTGGGATTGAACCCTACCAAAGGAACAGTTGATTAAAGCCAAAACTGGATCAGAGCAGTGGATCCAGCATAAGCACTGCTGTATACAAGTCTCTCCCCTTGAAGGTGATTCTAACAACTGATGGCCTGTATCCACTGTCTTCACACAATTGATGTTCTGCAAACAACTGATCAAGTATAAAGACTGATAAAGACTAAAGCCCTGATGATCAATCTACTGTTATGGGTCAAGCACTGCTGAAGAAACAAAGTACTGCTGGAGTCACAACAGTGGAAGGAGAAAGCAGTAGTTTAGTCTTTCCTTTGTAATGTATTGTAATCAGCAGTTAGCTAAACAGTGCTTGTAATAGATCAGTAGTTTCAGGTTGTTAGGAGGTTAGATGTCACTTTCATGGTGACGTCAGCTAAGATGCTTCAGTGGTTTGCTCGTGCCTATAAACAGAACAGTACCCTGTACTGTTCTATTGGCTCTTTCACCACTTGTCTTCTTATACGAACAATTACTAAGATCAAGCTGAGGGGGAGTTTGTGATACATGCATGCATTGTAATTAGTGTTTGAAATAAATTCAATCATTCGGTTCTATGTTAAAATGTGTGTTGAAAACATTTCTCCTATTTGATTGTGTGTGAAAGTTTGCTTCCATTTACATTCCAGTGCAATTACTTGTTCATCTTCATTTTAATCAAACGTAAAACACAATCAATTGAAACTCAGATCCTAACAATACGTCTGTGAGCCATTCTTCTATGTCCCTAGGGAGAAGAAAGGCGGGCTCATTGGCATCATCATTTTGAGGGGGTGTAACTTCCACCGGAACTTCTTGCAAATTGTCAAGAGGGGGTTCTGTGGGGATGTCGTCCCACCCGGTGGGGTTGTTGACTCCTAGTGCTAAGTTCCAATCCTCTTGGGGAAGGATCGGTTCCATGGGAGGTGTCACAAGAATGTTCAACCTCTCTGGTGCAAGAGGTTGATTTATTGGAAACTATTTTCCAGCCCCACGGTCAGATAATTTATACGGTCAATCAGGACCTCTTCTACGGATGTCATTTCGTCGAGAGCTTCTCGTAGTGCCATCACATAGCATACAAGAGTGGCTTCGATTGAAGGCCTTCGTTCCCTACGACTGTTTCTGGAATGTGCTGAAGAGGTTCCATTGTTTTGGCTTTACATTCTACTAAAATAAACCGAAAAGAGTTCATTTTAGTGAAACAGTACCTCGAACACGGCCCCGTGTTCGCTGAGCATGGCCCCGTGTTCATCTTTCTACAGATTTTTGGAACAAGGAATCTTGAAGCTTTAAACTATTTTTCTGACTTATGAAGCATTTTTAAGCAGAAATAACTTAAAACAGTGTTGTAAAACTTATTTTTAACAAGATTCCTTGAATAAAAATCTAGCAAATAGCTCAATAAAGCTTGAAACCATGGTGATTTCAAGCTCTAATGGAGGTGCTTGAGGTAAAAATGAAGACGAAGGCAATGGACAAAAGTAAAAAAGACAAGATGGTTGTTGAGAACCTTCTTTAGAATATACCTAGGAAGGTATGTGTGAAGATCCCACCAAATCTCTGTCTTTGGAATGGTCCAAATGTGCAGGAATCTTTGCTGCATTTATAGAAAATGACAGCACGCTGGACACGGCCCCGTGTCGGCTGGACACGGCCCCGTGTGCAGACAAGATTCTAACACATTGTGTTCATATTCTGACCGAAAGTCAGACGGGAATCTTTTGGTAGACATGGGGGCGTGCTGACCTGGACACGACCCCATGCCTAGAGGCTGTTTATGAAGTTTTGTCTAATTTTAAGGAATTTATCTGGATCGGGTGGTTCCTTACTGGATGGAACAACACCGAAGTGCCTGAGATACCTAAGTTGCCCTAGATTTAGACGAGAACGCAAGAGGTTATCGGAAAGGGTGATTCCTATGCTAAATGTAGGTGGACAAGTCCAACCCTTATCCGGGCTCTCGTTAAAGAAGGTGTATGTTGAATCGCTCAGGTCTATGTATGCATCGACGGAAGTCGATGGGGAGTCCTTCACGGCACAATCGACACAGGGACGACTATCGCTCAAGTCTTCGCAAGAGTTAGAGGTGATTTCGGGAGCGACGATGTTGTTTTTATCCGAATGCGACCTCAATAATTCTTCTTGGATGTCGTCTTGAGATGAATTAGTTATATCCATCTCAAGTTCTTTGATCCATCAGAGAATTAGTTCTTCTAGCTGAAAGAATTCTTCAAGAAGCATTTCATCTAGAAGGGATGATTGAGAGCATTCGAGGGAGAGATAGGGATTATTTTTACTTTCGCCCCTCTTAAGGCTACAGGAAAACAATGGGTCTATATAGTGGGGAGTATAGTTTAAAAAATAACATTTTAGTTCTTCATGATTTCTGCCACATAATTGACACCACGTACCATAAGAGAAGCGATAGTAAAAAAAATCAGTATTGCTCATGATTGCGTTAGAAATTACCAACCGTCGGGATCTTACGGTTCTGTTTTCAGTATCTGATACTTGGGCACGGGGCGTGTTCAGTGGACACGGCCCCGTGTTCAGCTACTGTCTGACTTAAAACAGGATTGCTAGTACCAAAGATTGGGCACGGGGCCGTGTTCAGCGGGCACGACCCGTGCTGAGCTCTGCAGAAGCTGAAAATCTAAGAAAAATTCTAAAAAAAACAGAAAAATAAGAAAACTATTAGGCCGTTGATTCCTAACTTTCTTAAAATCCTTGTGTCCCCGGCAACGGCGTCAAAAACTTGATGCGTGTGAGTGTTATATAGTTTTTAATGTATATTTTAAGCCCTTTTAACACTTTAGTCAAATTTTAAATTTATAAAACACGATATTTTACTAACACTAAACACACATATGGGCAAGTGCACCCATCGTGAGCGTAGTATAGTGTTGGTAAGATACCGAGGTCGTCCAAGGACACAAGAGCTTTTAGTACCGGTTTATCCTCAACGTCTAATTAAATCAAAAATTTAGAAAAAGGTTTTAAACAAGAAAATGAAAACTAACTAAAAATGCTGAAAATAAAAATAAAAATAAAAACAGATAGACAAGATGAATCACTTGGATCCGACTCGCCTTTAGTGTAACCTTTGATGTTTTCTGCACTTTTGCACTTTTTAAGAGATTATCTTAGTTATAGTAGTAGGCCCCTCTTTTGAAGGTGACGTTACCCTCAACCCAGTAGTTTGAGTCAGCAAGGATACAATCCTAAAGGGTTGGATTATTGGAAGATAATTAATTAAGTTATTAATGGTAATGTGGTAGGCCCCTCTTTTGAAGGTGACGTTACCCTCGGCTAAGTGGTTTGAGTCAGCAGGGATACAATCCCAAGTAGCCCGGTTAATGTATTAATAGGAGTTTACATATGAGGGGATCAAGAAATTCGCACCCCCGCCATCCAATACCAGTGGGTATTGAAGGAGGTCCTACTAAGCTTGACCCAGGTCCTTGCAGGATCTATACACTGAACAAGGCAAGAACCTTACCAAACCATTCCCTTAACCCCCGACCAGGTAGTCAACATATCACCATATAGACCGTGGAGATATGAATGGTGTAAATCTTTTATTTTATATAGATAGTAAAATAACGCCAAGACACCACGGATAAATGATAAGGAAGTTTCACCTTCAATATAAGAAACTAGTTATTAAAGTCATTAATACAAAACCAAATAAAAAGTGCGAAAAGATTAAAAAACAAAAGTATTACACTAAATGCTTGTCTTCACCAAGTGATGTAAGAGACTTAGGCAAACATGGCCTTTGATTGTCAAGAACTCTTACTATCAATCATGGATCCCGAGACTACTACACACACTCTACGATGGATGATGGATGATGGTGGTGGAGTATGGGTGAAGTGGGAGAGAGGTGGTTTGTCAAAGGATGCCTTTGAAGTGAACCAAGCACCCCTATTTATAGCCTGCATAGAAGCCCGGACACGGCCCCGTGTCCATCCACTTTCTCTTTCTTCATTAATTGCAGTTTGTCTGCATTAGTTGACCACGCCCCGGTGTCCGCTGGGCACGGCCTCGTGTGCAGAAGCGTATCTGTACTATCAAGATTTGCTTGGATTCTGTGAATCTTAGCGTTGACCATGGCCTCGTGTCCGCTGGGCACGCCCCCGTGTTGGGAAATAGAAGCTTCTACAACTTTGTCTTTTGTGCAGACACTTGGGCACGCCCCCGTGTCCAATGGGCACGGGGCGTGTTCAGCCTTCTGATGACTTGTTTTTTCTTGGGAAGATGCTGTCGAGGGGTCGGGCATGCCACGTTTATTCCTTTTCTTGTATTATTGTTAGATTTGGCTGTATTTTTGCTTCTTTTGTTCATTTAAGCTCATTTAACCCTGAAAATACAAAAGGAAGACAAAAGCACACTTTTTCCAACATTAGTACTAAAAAAGGGTTAGTTTTATGCCGAATTTGATGTAATTTATATGTTGCATTTTACACACATCAATTTGAAAAGGCCAAAATCATGAAAAAAAGAAAAAAGAGTTTTGTGTAAAAAGGAGGAAATGATAGTACATCAGTAGACAATCACAGTATGCTAAAAAAATGGATAGCTAAAAGTGATAAACAATCTCACTGATGATTGGCCAGTAGGTTTTTGCACATTTAGTTGATTGTTTTCAAGATATAAACATAAAAACAATAACTTGCTTATCTCATGGGAAACATCTCTCGGATATATGGATAACCTCCGAAATCTCGTTTGAGAGGTTGCCTAATTTTGAGATACTAGGTCTTTATACTGTTTGATATATGGGGTATTATATCTGGTCTTCTGATTTTGCGTCAGCAATGGCCTAGACCTCGTATAATACTTTGCGTGCTTTAAGAGCTTTCCTTCTGCATAAAAATTGAGAAAATATCAAAAGATATAAATCAAGTGCAGTTGTAAAGAAGATCCCTAAGTGGGACATACCTCAAAGTCGAAACTTCATCTCTTTGACTGAATGGTAGTTAATACCTAAGCTCTCAAGGCCAGGCACTAACCCAGAGTACATATATCAATATAGTATACTCACCTGTAGGACTGAATTTAGGGAATATTGATACGGGAGTATATTCTGAGGTGGGACACGCAAAAAAGTTAAGTGCTTAAGACATTAATCTCGTATCTTGAATCAATTGAAGTTTCTGTGAAAATTTAATTGGACCAGTATATTGACAATCTAAGTGAATCGTTTAGAACTTAAAATCTAAAGAGGTCAACGGTGCTAGCGGTTAGTCATAAACTGATATGATCCTCTGACATGAACTCAAACAAAAATATGTCTGTAAATATTTCTTTACTGCTTTATGTTAAAGAAAAAGTACAAAAAGATTTTCAGAGTGTTTTAGCATAAACCTTGAAAAATTCAAAAGATTTTGTTTCTTCTTTATTTTCGATAACCGATGTTGGAAAGCTGAGTTTCAAAGTCTAAGTATGCTGAACATGTCTCTGAAAATAAACAAGTTCATTAATTTGAAACTTGAAGTTTTAACTTCAAAAATCTAAAAACAGTTTGTGAAAATCTCCAAGGTCATTAATTTGGACTTGGAAGATTATTTGTGAGGATTTTGGATGCTTAAACTGTTAAACATAGTTATTTGATAGGGGGAGTAGAGTCGGGTAATTCTGGGAAATTACATATTGTTACATTTATGTTTAGAGCCAGGTTATCATTCCTAGGAATGTAAAAAGATTTCACTGTCAAATATTTGTGTTTAGAGCTAGATTTTCGATCTTGAACCTAAATTGTCAAATATTTTACAAATGGTTTTAAATTGTTAGATTTTCAGATGTTGAACCAGAATACGATCCTGATAGCTGAGACTAAGGGGAAGTCTGAGGACGATCTCAAAGCAAGGGGGAGCTTGTAATCGAAGAGCCAGGTATCGATCCTAAAAAGTCGTCGGAAGCTTAAAGAAAGGCGGAGCCTGGAGAAAGAGTCTAAAAGAGGAGCTGAGGATTCAGAACGCAGAATCAAGAAAAGCTTGTTAGAGCATTGGGAAGTCTGTGGTGCTTAAACTGTCAAAGCTTCATGAAGACTCAGAGAGAATGAGAAGACAGAAAGGTACGAGATTGACTGTAGTAATATCCAAGGGGGAGTCTGTGAGTGCATAATGTCTATCACTTCTGTCAATCACGTATCGTAGCTGAGATATGATCAAGACTTGATTTAGAAATGCTAAAATAGGATATAAAGTCCATTCGTACAAATGGGAGTTGATTCATACGAATGGGGAATCTTCCATTCGTATGGATGGGGAATCTTCATTCGTATGGATGGGGAATCTTTTTTCGTTTGGATGGGGAATATTCCCTATTTAGCCTTTGCCAATAAATAGGATGAGTCTTGTTCATTTCAGAACTTTTGCCCACTAGAGAGAGAACTTGTGGAAATTGATTCAAGGTGCTTGTAATAGTCATTTTAATCAATAGAATCAATATTGTATTACGTTTTTGTGTCCGATCCACACACGTACATGGATTCCGCACTTGATACGTGTTCTTCGCAATCATCAGAAAGTATGAATTCGATCCGGAAATGCACGTTCATTTCTTCCACTGCTTCATCGCTTTGGGAATGATCTTTTATGATGTGTAATGTTTGACCATTTCCAATGAGTTGGTCATATCAATGAGTATGCCTGTTTATCCTTGGCTTCTAAGGCATGTGCACAGATTCATCATACGTGTAAGGTACTCTGTGACATGGTGGTTGCTCATATTCTCTGGGATATGTGTTTGAAGGCGGTGCATCTGAGACTTGAACATCCCTGTGAACAGGGTATTGGTTCAAGGGTTGTGTGACAGGTGTTTGACCAGACTCAAATCTTTTAGGAAGTGGTTCTGATTCCCTTTTTAAAGGACCAACTTCCCTTTTGAAGGCCATTTTTTCTTTTGACGTGTTTTTGAATGTCATAGGGTTTTAAGAATGAGCATTGTTGAGTTACATGATTGATTTTCCCACTAATGATGCACCCAGATGTTGACTCATGAATATATTTTGCTCTGTTGATATATGTCTTTTATGACATGATTTGTCTTTTCACAAAAGTCGCAAAACTATTACGTAGTCGTATCTTTCCTGTTACCCATGTCTCTCTTTCCAGCAACAGGTGTTTTAACATATGTTTGAGGGTTTATGATAGAAATGATTTTTATCTTGGGTGCTTGAGACCACCTGGGTTGGTGAAATCAACTGGTTTAAAATATTCAAGCATGTCACATTCATCAGAACATGTGGGTTTAAATTCATATTTTTGTTTTTCAGCCTGAGTGAAACTTTATGGTTTTTCAAAAGTGATCTTTTTACCACTAGGTTCTGTGATTTTTTTTTTTCAAGTTGAGTTGGTTGGAATGATCATAACCATTTTTGAGTCAATGGAAGTGTTGGAGGGTTGCTCATTATCATGTTTTCTGAACCCAACTCCAAACTTCACATTGCTTTTGATTTGCTTTTCAAGAAGCATCTGATAACGATAACAAGATTCTACCCATTTTTCATAGGTAATCTGAGTGGATTCCAACTCCTTTTTGCAACTTTGATATGCCTCTATCATAGTTTGGAGTTAGTCCCTGGTTATGGTTGCTTCATGCTTGAGACTCCTGATTTCCTGGTCCTTTTCAGTTATTCTTGTTTTAAAATCTCTTTTTAATTTTTCAAGAACTATTTCACTGATTTGGACTTTCTCCCTAAGGTTTTCATTCACCTCTTTAATGTTTGCAAATGCTATGATGCATTTGTCTGAAGATAATTCTTTGAGAATGTGAGGTGATACCTTGGAAGCAGCAGTTTCCACCATATCAACATTGATGCATTTAGTGAAACTTTTTGGATAGTTTTCTTTAAGCCTCTCTCCATGCCCTTTGTTACAAACGGATGTTTGTTGTGAGCTCTCAACAGTTTCTCCAACAAAGTTTTCACCAACAGTTGTTTTCTTTTTCTTGATCTTCCTCTCCTAAGATATATTCAATTGCCATAAAACAGAAATTTGCAAATTCATCTTTGTCATTTGCCATTAATGCAAAATTTTCATCAGTTAAATTTCCTGGCCAGCTTCTCCTATCAACACAGCCTTTTGTGAAAAAGCTTTGGTGAGTAGGCTCTATAGTTGCAGAAGTAGGAGCAACTTGTGGTGCTTGAACTTGTGCAATAGGAGCTTGAACATACTAAACCTGAGGAATAGGAGTTGCTTCCACATAATGCACAGGCACATGGTTTATGCTTTGTGCAAAATGGGCAGTGTTTTGTACACTTGGTCCAGGGGTAGTTTAGGTATTTTGATAAAATTATTGTTGTGTATTAGATTGAGGTCTTTGGTTAGGATATGTGATCAATGGTGCAGAGTTATTTGATTGACTCCTTCACTCTCTTGCAAAGTGACCTAATCTATTACACTTGAAACATTTGATTTTAGATTTATCTAACCCCACCTTTATCCTCCCATTTAACCCTGGATATGTTCTACCAGTCCTTTTGTAGAAATTAATTTTTACTCTAAGGCTTAGTAGTGCAACTTGGTGCAATATATATGTTCCTCAAGGCCATTTGGGTCTATATGCTTCAGATCATCAAGGACAAACAACAAACTATCAGGACCATGACCATCATCTTTAGCTGTGAAAGCACAGTTTGAGGAATATTGATCAGGGTTGATTCCAGATGATATATCAACATAGTGATCAGAACTATGATCATTTATCATTCCTGAAGATGATCCTTCCTGACTCAAAAGTGTCGTGTTTCTGAAAACATAACTGTCGGACACTTTTCCAGATTCCTGAAGCTTCTTTTTCTGGACAAGC
This sequence comes from Helianthus tuberosus, assembly GCA_030545235.1. NCBI lineage: Eukaryota > Viridiplantae > Streptophyta > Magnoliopsida > Asterales > Asteraceae > Helianthus > Helianthus tuberosus. The sequence continues at coordinate 94,685,222 of CM060411.1, forward strand.
TATCTCTCAAATGCTAAGAGCTTTCCATGAAGCTAAGTCAGGGTCATGTCCTTGAACAGGAGTTGTTCACATCATTATGGCTATAATGTCCCACTTCTCAAGAAGAGATCTTAAAATAGGTTACTTAGAGTTGATTTAGAAAATTCTTTGTTTACCAACTTTAGTTCACTGATTAGACATGAAAGCCTTTCAAGTTGTTGTGTAAGGGTTTCTCCCTTGACATGAGTGAAAGTCTTGTAATGTTGGTTAAGGATTTCTTGAGTGTTCTATATTACAACCTCTGTTCCACCAAACTGCTCTTTCGACGCATCCCATAACTCTTTAGCATGGTTGCAATGCAACAGGCCTGCATAAATTTCATTTGGCTGAGCCATGGCCATAATGCTAAAGGCCTTGGCATCTAGCTCAAAATTTTGAAAATCTTGCTCTGAGTAGTTTTCTGACTTCTTTGGCTCTTGAACACTCAGGTTTTCAGCACTAGGTACCATTAGAATGTGAGGTATAAATACAACAAACTTCCAACACCCGGTGTTCTGTTGAGAAAGTATGTGAGCTGTCCTATGTTGCTAGATATTAAAGTCAGATCTGACAAGCATGAGAGGCTTATTACTGAAGCCGGTGTTATAGGGATCATTTTTTCCCGTTTTCTTTTGTTCTTTTGTAGAAGAAGAAAGACACCTTTTGAATTCTACACTTTACTACTCTGATTGTGAATTATCATCAACAATTGTTTTTCATTGAATCAAAAGATTACAAAATACAATAAAAAGATTCTACAATCTCCCCATCGGCCTGATCACTCACATATCTATTCGTACAAAAGAGAATGTGTGTGAAGTGATGAATAGATCTCTAACATATGAGATCTATTTATACTAAGTACAAAGGTCTATTCATGATTTGCTGACATCGCCCTAATAGTGACATCTAACATTCCTAAAAGAAAAGATTTCACATGTCTTAGCAAACATTTGTGGGAATGTAGCATATGATCTAATACTAAACACAGGTTACAAAGCAAAATACTGATACATTGATGAAAGCGTTGATCTTCAAACCACTGTTACTTCATATCAAACATCTGTTTGGTCTGAACAGATGTTTGGTCTTCTTCAACAAATCTTTTCTTTAACAGCACTTTGGCCTTTGATTAGTGCTTAGCTCTTCTTGAACAGTGGTTTCCAAGGCTTGAACAGATGTTAGTATATCTTCAATAGATGTTCTAATTAGTGTCCAAGATTCACTATTTTTGGGAGAAGAATGCTTCATCTACTGTTTATTTCTTGATCCTTTGGTCATGTTTTTCCTTTTGAATATCATTTGTTCTTTTGTAGGTCCAACAGTTTTTTTATCTGAATATAAATTTTGGAATGCTCTAATTTGATACGGTTTGCATTTTTCAAATCTATATAAGTTTAAGGTGCACTTCGAGAGCTAACCCGGAGCTTTGGATTAGAGATAGGAGGTGTCACACCCTGACATTTCCACGTATTACCGGTGGGCCCGGTGGGGAGTATCGTGACGTAGTTGATATCGTCATAGTCAAACAACACAAATTTAAATGCACAACGGAAGCAAAAGATAAATTCATTTCAACCGAATAAATTGTAATATTAAGTATCACAAAATAGTTGAAACAGATCCACAGGCGGATCAAATAAAAAGGAAACTTTGTTCAACAGACTTTAACATCTAGAGCTTGCGAGACTTGATTATTGATGCCTAGAGTAGCCAGCCTATTACGTATAGTACCTGCACTTAGCCTTTTTGGAAAATACGTCAGTTTACACTGGTAAATATAACTTAACTGACTCATTTTGAAAAGAGTTTGAAAATTAATTTGAATGCACTTAGGCAAAAATATCTTTTATAACTTGGGACAATTATTCAAAAATAATCTTGTATACAGTTTTACTTATTTGTCGTCCGTTAGGGCCGGTTTGTAGGGCCGGACAAGATTAACTGACACACCACAGGTATAATGCCCACAAGGTTGATTCCTTTAAGTGGATTACCAGTTTTTACATAATGCAACTGTCAGGTGTACGCCTACACCCCGTGCTTAGGTCGTGGCCATTTCTTTGAATGATGCCAAGGATATCCGGGAGATGGTCATTTAACCCCCAAAGGCCATACACCAAATAATACAGAATAAAACGAGTTATGTAAATACATTAGTCACAATCCGATTTAAATGACTACATACCCGACCAAGCGGTATTATTATAATACTGTATCCCAAGCCCGAATAGGGAAAATAAGTTAAGAGTATTTACCTGAGCAAAGTATAAATCAAATACAGCAAGTGCACGTAGCTTTTACTGGGCTCCTAATCTGGAACGAAGGTTTATAATAACCTATTAGAATCCTAACGGGTCTTTAATTAAGCTTAGACTTAGACCGGTTAGTTTTCAAAAGGAATACACGGTTCAAACGCATGATAAAGCGAAGACCGGTTTAGAATGTGGTTTGACCGGACAAGCTTGTATGCTTGTTTAATATGGGTAACTTAAACACATTCTGGATTTTGAGATGAAAACGATATGGTTTGACCCGTTTCGGCTATATTATGCAAACTAGTTACATAAGCCGATCCGAACACGAAAAGTGCGTAACGGGTAACCAAATGAGTCATATACAAGTTTCCTAAGTTAATATGCCTTAAATATGTTGTGACATCAGTAAGATATCTTCTATTATGCCCAAAACGGATTTAAACTCAAATTACGCCCCGTAGGGGTATTTTGGTCATTTTAAAGGTTATAAAAGAGTTTAAATATAAATCTGAGTTTCGGGTCTGATGTAATCAGTAAAAATACTTAATTTACTAAGTTATATCAGTAGGGTATAACCTATGTGTGAAATTTATCATTTCTAACCATACTATGCACCGAAGGGGCATTTTGGTAATTTCACTTAAGCCTAAAAGGTCAAAACTGAAAACCTGAGTTTAAAACTTTTGCTTACTGCTAAAGTATAAAAATTTATTTAAAACATTAGTAGGTATCAAGTCTTATATATCTAAAATGGTTTTAATACATACTATGCGTTAAAAACGCTTAAAAAGGCGATTTTAAGCTAATACCGGGTTTTATAAGAAAAGCTGATATTTTTATTATTCCAGAAGGCTTAAAATAATTTATTTATCATATAAAATCAGTAGAAAAAGGTTTGGTATCAAAAGGATTGGTAAAACTCATTTTATAGCCTGAAAGGGCAAAACCGACAATTACCGGATCAAGCTTAGAACTCTATGTTATGCTCAGCCTAAAAATAAATAAAAATCTTCAAAAATCCCAAAATATTATTTTATATCAGTGGGTAAAAAGTTTGGTATCAAAAATCGGGTTTAGATAGGCTATACGCTAATTACACCGTTTAATTACTAAAAATCTTTCTAATTACGCTAATGAGCATAACTCTTAATCTAGACCTCAAACTGATGTCGAATTTTAGGTACAAGTTTATAAATCAGTAACTAAGATTTCTACTCTTTTACATTTTCAAAATTCATGTTTTAAGGTCATATGGGCATAATAGTCAACATTTAGGCATTTAACGGAAATATGCATATGAATCGGATAACTAATGAACCAAGTTGTATAATCACAGAGGGTTATACTTATATGAAACCTGGTCCTAAGAAGGCTCTAAGACATTTCTAAACTATGCTCTAATGGGTCAGAACTGAAAGTCAAAGCAAAGTCTACTTTTGCGACTTTCGGTTCCGAACCGAGCCTAAACTGAAAATTGTCGAGTTGAACATGTTTAGACATGTTCTTACATTAATTACCAAGTTATATTAATGACAAAACAGGTTGCATAGCTTCTATATTGCTAATTATGCATTAATTTGAAAATAAGCTTTCTGTTGACTTTTTTTTAGATTAACTTTGACCCGACAATTGACCTAGTTAGAGTGGGAATCAGAGGGTGCCCTTTTAAGGGTTTATTGCCCACATAATTACCAACTCATAGGTACTTTTAATTTGGAATTTGACTGGACAAATTAAGATTAATGATGAAGTCAAATCTTAATTACAATGGTTTGACTTTAGACTAATTAACTAAGCAAAACTGAATTAAGGAAGGTTAAGGACACTTACAATAGTCCTATGCACGACTAATGATCACTAGGAAGTGCACTTGAGCTCCAAAAATCTCCAGGAATGAAGTTGTGAGAGTTTTAAGTGAATGTGCTCAATGTTGCAACATTGGAGCTTCTTATATAGGAACTTTGATGCCATTAGATCATGACAAATAAGTCTATGGGATGATTCCTGATCATCCCAAGTGTCCCTATGCCCTTTAAAACCATCAAACAAGCCCATAGAATCGAAAACAAGCTCCATAAGTCGGTTATACTTGCTGAAACAGGCACCTGTCCAAGGAATCTGCATCTGGCATCCTCAGGCGGCCCACGTAAGACATGGGCCTGGTCTTACACGTCCCGTGTCAATGTTGGCTCCGGTCAACAAGTTTGCAAATATTGCAATTTTGGTCCCTGGTCCTTCTAAACTCGTTTTTAACTTGCTTTATTGCATTTTTGGCCCTCTAACTTGACTTTTAAGGACCTCAAGTCATAAACCAACTTTGTTATGTCCCCGGTTATTCATATGGTCACCGAAAAGTCTTAAATTCCAACGTTGACGCTTTTAACCCCTCGTATACGAATATTGTCATAACTTTCTCATACTTTATCAAAACCTTGTGAAATTTTTATCACTTATTCTAGTGCGTATAATTAATCGTTACCAAGCTTCGGTTTTGCTAAAAGGTCACTCAGAGGTACACTTTAAACATGTTGACACATTTAACCCCTGTAGTTTGTAATCTCTCACTTTCTTCCACAATTAGCTTCGTATGATCCATGATTCATTCGTTTAAGGGTATAAACATCGTGTAGGGTTATTGTGTAGTATATTTATCCATTGTTGACATTTTGAACCCTTTTATTTACATACTTTCTTTGTTTGTCAACTTTAGTCCCTCTAAATCACTTCTTTACACGTTTAAAGTCCATGACACGTGTTGATATATTATTGGACATAAATTTACGAGGTGTTACATCCTCACCCCCTTAAAAGAAATCTCAACCTCGAGATTTACTGAAATAAATGAGGGTACTTTTCTTTCATTGTGGACTATACCTCCCACGTGTACTCGGGACCTCTTCGGGCATCCCATTTAACTTTCACAATTGGCACATGCTTCCTTCGAAGCATCTTAACCTGTCGATGCTCAATCGACAAAGGTTTTTCCACAAATTTCAAGCTCTCCTCTATGTGCACATCTGTATGTGGCATGACTAGCGACTCGTCAGCTAGACATTTCTTTAGATTGCAGATGTGGAATACATTGTGAATACCACTGAGCTCTTCAGGTAAGTTTAACTTATAAGCCACTGCTCCTACACATTTGATGATCTCGAATGGTCCTATATACCTTGGGCTTAACTTACCTTTCTTACCAAATCGCATCACTCCCTTCCAGGGTGATACTTTAAGCAAGACCTTATCACCAACCTCAAACTTTATAGGTTTTCGCCTTTTATCAGCATAACTCTTCTACCTATCCCTAGAAACTTTCAGGCGATCACGAATTGGAAAATATTTTCCATCGTTTCAAAGACTATGTCAGGTCCTGATAAATGAGCTTCTCCTACTTCTGCCCAACAAATAGGCGTTCTGCATTTTCTACCATATAATGCCTCAAAAGGCGCTGCCTGAATACTAGTATGGTAGCTATTGTTATAGGAGAACTCGATCAATGGCAGGTGGTCATCCCAACTACCACCTAAGTCAATCACACATGCACGAAGCATGTCTTCCAAAGTTTGGATGGTACGCTCACTCTGCCCGTCCGTCTGAGGATGGTAAGCCGTACTAAAATTTAAGCGCGTGCCCAAAGATTGTTGGAAACTTTTCCAAAAATGTGATGTGTATCTGGTATCTCTGTCAGAGATAATTGACACTGGTACACCATGCAAAGATACAATCTTATCTACGTATAATTGGGCTAACATGTCGGAGCTAAAAGTCTCCTTAATGGGTAGGAAATGTGCTGACTTAGTCAGTCTATCTACTATCACCCATATAGCATCATTTCCTTTCCTTGTCTTTGGCAACTTGGTGATGAAATCCATTGTCACTATCTCCCACTTCCAGGTGGGGAGTTCAGGCTGTTGTAGCAAACCTGACGGCTTTTGATGTTCAGCTTTAACTTGTGCGCACGTCAAACATTTGGCTACATAGGTAGCTATAGACTTCTTCAAGCCTATCCACCAATAGTTCGCCTTCAGATCCTGGTACATCTTATCAGCTCCAGGATGAACGGAATATTTAGAATTGTGGGCTTCCTGGAGGATAACATCCCAAAGTCCTCCATAAACTAGAACCCATATTCGTCCATTTAATCTTAGTATTCCGTCCTTGCTATAGGATAACTGCTCCTTAGTTACTCCTAACTTTTCATCAGGATAGTTAGCTTCCAATACAACTTCCTTCTGCGCAGCTAACAACCTTTCATTCAAACTATTCTTTATCTCAATGCTCTTGGCATTGATTCTTATAGGCTTCACTCTTTCCTTTCGACTTAAGGCATCGGCGACTACATTCGCCTTGCCAGGATGGTATCTTATCTCACAATCATAATCATTCAAAGTTTCCATCCACCGCCGCTGCCTCATGTTTAAGTCCTTCTGGTTAAACAAGTGTTGAAGGCTCTTGTGATCAGAATAGATCACACATTTGGTTCCATACAAATAATGCCTCCATAGTTTTAGTGCAAATACAACAGCACCCAACTCCAAGTCATGGGTGGTGTAATTCTTCTCATGCACCTTTAACTGACGTGAAGCATAGGCAATAACTTTGCCTTTCTGCATAAGCACACATCCCATACCTGTGTGCGATGCATCACAATATACTTCAAATTCCTCTATTCCATCAGGCAATGTCAAGACTGGAGCATTGCTCAACTTCTGCTTAAGAATGTCAAAGGATTCCTGCTGTTTAGGACCCCAGTCAAACTTAATATTCTTACATGTTAACGAAGTTAGGGGTGCAGCAATCCTTGAGAAGTTTTCGATAAATCGCCTATAATATCCTACTAAACCTAGAAAGCTACGAATCTCTGTAGGCGTCCTTGGCTCTTGCCAATTCATGACAGCTTCAACCTTAGCGGGATCTACTTGGATACCACACTCACTAACAACATGTCCAAGGAATTGGACTTCACGAAGCCAGAATTCACACTTTGAAAACTTGGCATAGAGCTTTTCCTGTTGAAGCAGCTTAAGAATGCAACGGATATGCTTCCCATGGTCAGCTTGACTCTTTGAATAAATCAAAATGTCGTCAATGAAGACGATAACAAATTTGTCCAAGTAAGGTTTGCAGACGCGATTCATGAGATCCATGAACGCCGCTGGTGCATTAGTGAGCCCAAAAGGCATCACTAGGAACTCGTAATGACCATAACGAGTCCTAAATGCAGTCTTGTGCACATCTTCATCTTTAACCTTCAGTTGATGATAGCCTGACCTTAAATCAATCTTAGAAAAATAGCTTGCCCCTTGCAACTGATCAAACAGATCGTCGATCCTGGGCAATGGATATCTATTCTTGATAGTGACCTTGTTAAGCTCACGATAATTGATGCATAGACGCATCGATCCATCCTTCTTCTTCATAAACAATATTGGCGCTCCCCAAGGAGACAAACTAGGTCTAATAAAACCTTTGGCTAACAAATCATCTAGTTGGGTTCTCAGTTCTTTCATTTCTGTTGGTGCCAGCCTATAAGGCGCTCTTGCGACAGGCGCTGCTCCGGGGATGATGTCAATTCTGAATTCTACTTGCCTATCTGGTGGTAAACCAGGTAGTTCTTTCGGGAAAACTTCAGGGTACTCAGAAATGACGGGAATATCTTCGACCTTGGGCTTCTGTTCATCAATAGTCACCTGTTCCATATAAATGACACAACCCTTCTTCAAACATCTAGATGCCTTGAGCATAGACATTTGTTCAGGCAGTCCATACTGGGTATCTCCCTGAATGGTAAGTGACTCACCAGATGGAGTCTTGATCACTACTTGCTTCTTATTGCAGACGATCTGGGCTTGGTTATGCGATAACCAGTCCATGCCTATAACTATATCAAAACCGGCTAACTTCAAAGGAAGTAAGGACAATGGAAAAGAGTGGTTCCTAATGGATATAACACATCCATCTAACACGGTTGATGCGGTTTCTATGGTTCCATCGGCTAATTCAACCTCATACTTCACACTTAAGGTTTTAACAGGTAAATTCAGCAACTTACAAAACTTATTATCTACAAACGACTTATCAGCTCCTGAATCAAATAGCACTCTTGCATAAACATCATTTATGAGGAAGGTACCTCTGATCACGTTGTCATCCTGAACAGCTTCCTTTGCATCCATTCAGAAGACCCTTGCATTGGTCTTCTTGACCTCATCAGGCTTCTTGGCGTATTTAGGGCAGCTGGTCTTGATAGGCCCTTTCTCATTGCAGTTGTAGCACGCGGCATCCTTAATTTTCTTGCAATCCACAGTCTTGTGCTCTTTAGACTTGCATAACCCACATGCAGCTGGTCCTGACTGAGACTTGGACTCAAGTCTACATTTTCCAAAGTGGCGTTTTTGGCAAGTCGTGCACTTTGGCTTCTCCTCTGTTCGTTGACTACTCTTTCCAGACCCAAACTTCTTGGAATCAGTGTTTCCCTTGTGCTTCTTCTCCAACCCTCGTGAGTTATCATCCTCACGCTTTCTCTTACCTTCTTCAGAATTTTTAAGCGATCTCAATCTGACCGCATCTAAAGTAAGAGACAGAGATAGATCAGCTGCTGATCTAAAAGTAGCAGGTCTTGATGCCTTAACACTGGCCTTAGTTTCTGGGGCTAAACCCCCAATGAAATGAGCAATTCGCTTGGGTTCCGGGTTACCAGATACGGAACCAGTCTAGACAGGGTATTGAAACTGGTGAGGTAAGCTTGACAATCTAAATTCTTCATCACCAACGATAAAAAGTCTGATTCAATCCTCTTAACCTCGTGTTGAGGGCAGTAATTCTCCTTAATGAGAGCAACAAACAGATCCCATGTCAGATTGTATAGTGGGATCTTTCCAGCAGCTTGAATGAGAGACTTCCACCATGCTAGTGCCTCTCCCTTGAATGATTGGGATACATACTTCACTACATCCCTTTCAGCACAACCGCTGATATCAACCACAGTGTCCATTTCATCTAACCAAGTCATACAGTCAATTGCCCCTTTCTCCCCAGTGAAATACCGGGGTTTGAAGGAAACAAAGTACTTATAAGTACAGGACTTGGTACGTGGTTCCCTGTCAAATACTATTTTCTTAGATGGAACACTGTGTTGATTTGAGGAGTGTTGAACATCCTCTTTCTTGGGTTCATCTTTCTTAGAGGGTGGCTTGCTGTGAGCTTTAGAATGAGTTTTAGGGACAGATTTAAAGTGGGGTACCGATGAGGTTCTACTATGCGTCCCACTAGATTCATTATACTGTCGCTCCATAGCTTTTGCAACAGCATTATCTATTAATGCTTGCAGCTCCGCACCGGTCACATGTATCTTAGTATTTTCATGGTTTTCCACCGGATGACTGTTTATCTCTTCTGACCTAGTCATGTAGCTTTAATTGCTACATAAAAGAAAATTTTAATGACAAGGTTTATTTGGAAGTCTATACAGTACTATCGTTCTTGACGATTTATTAACCATGGTTTTTAATAACTATTTTTCGGTTAATTTGTTAAGTATATACATATTCAGGATCTTTATCACAATCCCTAATTATAATTTAATAATAGCACAAAAAGGCCTAGTCACGTAGACAAGTTTAATTTATAAGCCCAGATTTTATGGAATCAAGGCATTAAGGTTTGAATCAAAGTTCGTTACCTTTTCTTGACAGGGAGTTGTAGGCTACCACTGTCTTTAGTCTCAGAGGACGTTAATTATAGCCCGTAGGCACTTCATCTTTAGAGGATGATTATTTTATTAAGGAAAATTGGAGTAATCCAATTTAAGGATGACTTATGCGATTTTATCGAATCACTGCCACCAATGTTAACATGCCTTCAGATGTTAACAAGGATTGGAATCTTTTGAATAGGTTTTACCATCTTGGCCATGTCTGCAACAACATTTAGGCTAGGTTTTACCTTTAAGATTCTTTTTAATATTTAACGCAGAACAATCCTAAATTGAGATGTTAATAAGGATCTGAATCTAATTGAGGAACTACCATCTTGGCCCTGTCTTAAGGTGACACATGGCTAGGTCTTGTCCTTTTTAGATTTTGCCATTTTATTATAATGGTAGATCTTAAATAGGAATGTTATTTTAAATCTAATCGTTCCTTTAAAATTTAAACAAGTACATGGTTGCCCTAAACGGGACTTCTAATTGAAATGACTTGCCCATGCAGGGGCTAATCAGAAAATAACAAAGGAAACAAATAAGGATAAAATAAAACGAATTAGGATTAGTCCTATGTTCTTTGTCTAGACTCGAGAATGTGCAACTGTGTAACTGAGATTAAACACAAAAGGCTAGTGTTTAATTCACTCAGTGTTGGCTCTGATACCAACCTGTCACACCCCGATATTTCCATGTATTACCGGTGGGCCAGGTGGGGAGTATCGTGACGTAGTTGATATCGACATAGTCAAACAACACAAATTTAAATGCACAGCGGAAGCAAAAGATAGATTCATTTCAACCGAATAAATTGTAATATTAAGTATCACAAAATAGTTGAAACAGATCCACAGGCGGATCAAATAAAAAGGAAACTTTGTTCAACAGACTTTAATATCTAGAGCTTGCGAGACTTGATTATTGATGCCTGGAGTAGCCAGCCTATTACGTATAGTACCTGCACTTAGCCTTTTTGGAAAATACATCAGTTTACACTGGTAAATACAACTTAACTGACACATTTTGTAAAGAGTTTGAAAATTAATATGAATGCACTTAGGCAAAAATATCTTTTATAACTTGGGATAATTATTCAAAAATAATCTTGTATACAGATTTACTTATTTGTCGTTTGTTAGGGCCGGTTTGTAGGGTCGGACAAGATTAACTGACACGCCACAGGTATAATGCCCACAAGGTTGATTCCTTTAAGTGGATTACCAGTTTTTACATAATGCAACTGTCAGGTGTACGCCTACACCCCATGCTTAGGTCGTGGCCATTTCTTTGAATGATGCCAATGATATCCGGGACATGGTCATTTAACCCCCAAAGGCCATACACCAAATAATACAGAATAAAACGAGCTATGTAAATACATTAATCACAATCCGATTTAAATGACTACATACCCGACCAAGCGGTATTATTATAATACCGTATCCCAAGCCCGTATATGGAAAATAAGTTAAGAGTATTTACCTGAGCAAAGTATAAATCAAATACAGCAAGTGCACGTAGCTTTTACTGGGCTCCTAATCTGGAACGAAGGTTTATAATAACCTATTAGAATACTAACGGGTCTTTAATTAAGCTTAGACTTAGACCGGTTAGTTTTCAAAAGGAATACACGGTTCAAACGCATGATAAAGCGAAGACCGGTTTAGAATGTGGTTTTGACCCGACAAGCTTGTATGCTTGTTTAATATGGGTAACTTAAACACATTCTGGATTTTGAGATGAAAACGATATGGTTTTACCCGTTTCGGCTATATTATGCAAACTAGTTACATAAGCCGATTCGAACGCGAAAAGTGCGTAACGGGTAACCAAATGAGTCATATACAAGTTTCCTAAGTTAATATGCCTTAAATATGTTGTGACATCAGTAAGATATCTTCTATTATGCCCAAAACGGATTTAAACTCAAATTACGCCCCGTAGGGGTATTTTGGTCATTTTAAAGGTTATAAAAGAGTATAAATATAAATCTGAGTTCCGGGTCTGATGTAATCAGTAAAAATACTTAATTTACTAAGTTATATCAGTAGAGTATAACCTATGTGTGAAATTTATCATTTCTAACCATACTATGCACCGAAGGGGCATTTTGGTAATTTCACTTAAGCCTAAAAGGTCAAAACTGGAAACCTGAGTTTAAAACTTTTGCTTACTGCTAAAGTATAAAAATTTATTTAAAACATCAGTAAGTATCAAGTCTTATATATCTAAAATGGTTTTAATACATACTATGCGTTAAAAACGCTTAAAAATGCGATTTTAAGCTAATTCCGGGTTTTATAAGAAAAGCTGATATTTTTATTATTCCAGAAGGCTTAAAATAATTTATTTATCATATAAAATCAGTAGAAAAAGGTTTGGTATCAAAAGGATTGGTGAAACTCATTTTATAGCCTAAAAGGGCAAAACCGACAATTACCGGATCAAGCTTAGAACTCTATGTTATGCTTAGCCTAAAAATAAATAAAAATCTTCAAAAATCCCAAAATATTATTTTGTATCAGTGGGTAAAAAGTTTGGAATCAAAAATCGGGTTTAGATAGGCTATACGCTAATTACACCGTTTAATTACTAAAAAGCTTTCTAATTACGCTAATGAGCATAACTCTTAATCTAGACCTCAAACTGACGTCAAATTTTAGGTACAAGTTTATAAATCAGTAACTAAGATTTCTACTCTTTTACATTTTCAAAATTCATGTTTTAAGGTCATATGGGCATAATAGTCAACATTTAGGCATTTAACGGAAATATGCATATGAATCGGATAACTAATGAACCAAGTTGTATAATCACAGAGGGTTATACTTATATGAAACCTGGTCCTAAGAAGGCTCTAAGACATTTCTAAACTATGCTCTAATGGGTCAGAACTGAAAGTCAAAGCAAAAGTCTACTTTTGCGACTTTCGGTTCGGAACCGAGCCTAAACTGAAAATTGTCGAGTTGAACATGTTTAGACATGTTCTTACATTAATTACCAAGTTATATTAATGACAAAACAGGTTGCATAGCTTCTATATTGCTAATTATGCATTAATTTGAAAATAAGCTTTCTGTTGACTTTTTTTGAGATTAACTTTGACCCGACAATTGACCTAGTTAGAGTGGGAATCAGAGGGTGCCTTTTTAAGGGTTTATTGCCCACATAATTACCAACTCATAGGTACTTTTAATTTGGAATTTGACTGGACAAATTAAGATCAATGACGAAGTCAAATCTTAATTACGATGGTTTGACTTTAGACTTATTAACTAAGCAAAACTGAATTAAGGAAGGTTAAGGACACTTACAATAGTCCTATGCACGACTAATGATCACTAGGAAGTGCACTTGAGCTCCAAAAATCTCCAGGAATGAAGTTGTGAGAGTTTCAAGTGAATGTGCTCAAAGTTGCAACATTGGAGCTTCTTATATAGGAACTTTGATGCCATTAGATCATGACAAATAAGTCTATGGGATGATTCCTGATCATCCCAAGTGTCCCTAGACCCTTTAAAACCATCAAACAAGCCCATAGAATCGAAAACAAACTCCATAAGTCGGTTATACTTGCTGAAACAGTCACCTGTCCAAGGAATCTGCATCTGGCATCCTCAGGCGGCATGCGTAAGACATGGGCCTGGTCTTACGCGGCCCGTGTCAATGTTGGCTCCGGTCAACAAGTTTGCAAATATTGCAATTTTGGTCCCTGGTCCTTCTAAACTCGTTTTTAACTTGCTTTATTGCATTTTTGGCCCTCTAACTTGACTTTTAAGGACCTCAAGTCATAAACCAACTTTGTTAAGTCCCCGGTTATTCATATGGTCACCGAAAAGTCTTAAATTCCAACGTTGACGCTTTTAACCCCTCGTATACGAATATTGTCATAACTTTCTCATACTTTATCGAAACCTTGTGAAATTTTTATCACTTATTCTAGTGAGTATAATTAATCGTTACCAAGTTTCGGGTTTGCTAAAGGTCACTCAGAGGTACACTTTAAACATGTTGACACATTTAACCCCTGTAGTTTGTAATCTCTCACTTTCTTCCACAATTAGCTTCGTATGATCCATGATTCATTCGTTTAAGGGTATAAACATCGTGTAGGGTTATTGTATAGTATATTTATCCATTGTTGACATTTTGTACCCTTTTATTTACATACTTTCTTTGTTTGTCAACTTTAGTCCCTCTAAATCACTTCTTTACACGTTTAAAGTCCATGACACGTGTTGATATATTATTGGACATAAATTTACGAGGTGTTACAGGAGGACCTGGAGTGAAGAAAAGAAGAAAAATTGAAAAACTGGTTAAACTTGGGTCGGTGACGCCCTTCAGGGTTGTCGCTGATGCCGTATGGTGCGTAGGGGAGCCCGTAGGCAAGAAAGTTTTGCTTCAGCGACGCACTCATGTCGACGATTCAAGTTTATCGCGTCGCGACGTTGTTCTCTGGTCTAATGAGTATTTTTGGGGGATTTTGAATGGGGGGTTACAAAACATCACTCTCCTCATCTCTAATCATTATCTTTCATTCCAAAACTCTCCAATCATCATCGAAGACCAAAAATCAATAACAAATGTGTTCTTCTTCAACAATTACATCCAGATTCCAAGTTCTAAAAGCCATGAGTGGCTAATCTCCTCGATGGTGTAGACTTTGTAAGATTCTAGGGATTCTTGAAACACTATTTTAGTTTGTGAGTCATTGTGTTTGTGTTTGATTATTTGAACAATTGTGTTAATTGTATTAATCTTGTTTTGTATTCATAAATTGTCAATATATACTCACACCATTGACTTTGTGAAATGAATTCGGTTAATTTTGCTTTGACATGATATTAGGGTTCGTATGTTCTTGAGTAACGAAGCATATTCTTGTCCATCGTTTGATGTTGATATTTATTGATGCCTAAGCCTTAAAACACCTAACCCTGTTAATACCAAATTGTAATTGTGATTCCAACCTAATTGTGCTAGAGAACCGTAGGTGTTATGATTTCGAACCGAGTGTGATTTTTTTACCAATGATTGTTTTCATTAAAACCAAAGTATTGCAAATGTTAGTTAAAATTAGTTTTCATTATCAATCATTAACAGTTGGATATTTCCAACACCCTTTCAAACAAACAACAAAAGATAAAAATTAGGAAGTTTCATAAACGTGTTTTATAATCAACTAACTTTTAACACGAGCCACAAACTCTTCGTGGATTCGACACCTTTATTGCTACTAACTACATAGTTTGAGGTAATTAGGAAAACAATTTAAATCTATTGTTGACCGGACCGTGACATCTGATCAAACACACTGTCTAGAAACTGAGAAACTAATAAAAAGCTTTGTTTAGAATCGGGTGAAACCATTACCAGAATCAATAATTGCATTAGACACCGAAGTTTTGATCCGTAATATGCAAAAAAAAAAAAAAAAAAAAAAAAACAATCGGATGAATGATGCTTGGAATGTGGTATACGTAACTCATACAATCACGGGTTTCCATAAAAATCTAAAGTAATTTTTTACAATTATCTCTTATTAAATAACTTTTTTAGTCAATTACAATTGTGCTCTTTTATTAAAACTCTATAGATAACATATGTTATCTTCATAGCACTTTCTACACTTTTTAGGAAAAACATGTTTTGTAGCCAACTCCTTCTCCAAATACATTAAGGTTTAAGAGCTAGAAATATATGAAAATATGAATGGTTTGGTTCGATTAGTTTTGGTTAAATGAGGGTACAAAAAAAATCGATAACGGATTTGGTTAATTCGGGTTTCGGTTAATCGTTTTCAGTGAATTCAGTTTTTGGTCGATTTTGTTTCGGTTTCGTCTATTTTCGATTCGTTTAATGATTTGGTTATTTTTCACCCTTAGACGTTGTTATTCAAGTAACATATCAAATTTTTAATTAAAAACAACTATAGCAATACTATACTCAAATTAAAGAGAATAAAATACTCGTTTGTATGGTGTAATTTTAAAAAAAAATTAATAACATACAAAAAAGTTATGATCGTTTAAAAATTGTGTGGTTAGTTAGTTTTTTATACTTGGATAAAGTGTAACTACATACTAATTATCTTTATATCTTTAACTTTGGAAAAGATGAGAGAATTAAAGTGAAATTTAAACGAGGGGATGAAAATGTTATTAGTGTTTGAAAGTCTAATTTACCTTCATTTTAGGTTGTACCTTATGCATTAAAGAAAAAAAGTACTTAACTTTTGGGTAACCTAAAATGCTTTTCTTTTATGCATTATATATACTAGTAAGGTGCCCACGCGATGCAACAGTGGCAGCACTTTGTATTACGGTATTTGTTTCTAGTAGTTTTCTTAATAGTATAATATTTATTGTAGCATCATTGTGGTGGATATACGTCATAAGCGAAGTCATCGGTTAGTCAATTTCATTGGTGTGCATGGTTCGGTCGATTCAGTTATCATCCTCAATTGAAGCCGAAACCGAAGTTATCGGTTAATCTATTTTGTTTCTGTTTTCGGTTGATAAGTTAGGTTTATTCAGTTAAATTGACAGTTTTTAATTTGTTTTGTTTAATAGTCAAAACAAAACATGAGCTAAAACTTTTGCTTAGAAATACATTAAACTGATGTATAAAAATATGAAATACATAACCTGGAAGCATAAAAGCTAAAAATATATGAAAATATGAACGGTTCAATTTGGTTAATCTTGACGAGGGTACAAAAAAACGCATAAACGATTTTTTATTAATTAGGTTTTTGATTAACTAGTTGTCAGTTAATTCAATTTTAATTGATTGCGGCTTGGTTTCGTCTGTTTTCGGTTAACGACTTAGTTTTTGCTCACAACTAAACATTGTTAATCACGTAACATATCAAAAAAAATTTAATTAAAAAATTGTAGCTATGCTATACTCAAATTAAAGAACATAAAATACTCGTTTTCACGGTGTAATTTTTTTTAAATATTAACGTACATAAAAATTAAGGTCGTTTGAAAAACATGGGGTAGTTAGTTTTTTATAAGGATAATAAATTATAACTACTAATTAATTATCCATAATATGATTAAAGATGAGCAAATTAAAGTGTAATTTAGATGAGAGAATTAAAGTGTAATTAATATTTGAAAGACTAATTTCCCTCTCGTTTTAGAGTTGTATCTTATGCATTACAAAAAAAAATTCTTAACTTTTAGGTATCTTATAATATCTCTCCCTTATTCCTTATAATATATTAATAGTATAGATAGATAGATTATTATCTCACGCTATTCAATAGTTTGTAATTCACTCATAATTAAATCATAAAAAATCTAGTTAATCTTAACTCATGGAGCTAGTTAGCTCGGATAACTTTTCGAGTGAATTTGAGTTTAAGGTAGCTCATTTTATTATATTTCATAATTGAGTTTGTTTATATGTTTGGCAGTTTAGCAATGTGTTGTTTGAGACTTGTATTATTTAATATTGTTATTAACTTTTATTTATATTTGTATAAAATGAAACATATAATGTTACAAAAAGAAAAATGAGTCTACTCACCGAATCATGAGCTAAGGGGTTGTTTGGCAACATCTAAATGGTTAAGTGCTGAACCAGTAAGAGGTTTGAATCATTAAGTGTTAAACCAGTAAGAGGTCTGAACCATTAAGAGCTTGTATAATGCTTAACCATTCAGAGGCAAATGTCTGACTAATTCAAATTAGAGGTCTTAACCATTCAGACTCTGTATAAATCTTAACCATTCAGAGGCAAATGTCTGAACCATTCAGACATCTGCTCGTGAAACAAACAATCTGAACCATTAAGTGCTGAACCACTAAGAGGTCTGAACTATTAAGAGGCTCATTAAGAGGTAAACAAACAGCCCTAACTCGAGTGTAATACATGCTGTAATATATGGCTGAGTTCCGGTTTGGATTGAAATTATAAGCCATTATTATGGGCCTGGGTTCGGATTAACGTTACCTAGGCTTAATTAGCTTGTTGAAAACCGCTAGATGCTGAATTCAGAGAATTTGTTTTTGAGTTTATCAAATTAGAGGTTTAAAGTGAAGTTGAAATAGATGAAAGTTCATATTCCATTAAATTAAAGACTTCAACTAAATGAAATGTTACATTGCAAGTAATATGTTAACTGAATTAGGTGATTTAGTAATTAATTAAAACGTTAAAATATACCTTTTTTTTAGCAAATATGGAAATTTGATATATTAATTACCCGTTTTCGAAACAATCTTTAAAAATTTACTTAAGGGTTGTTTATTTAGCTTTTAATGAGACTCTAAATGGTTCATAACTCTTACTGGTTCAGAATTTAATGGTCCAGACTATTTGTTTCACAAGCAAATGTCTGAATAGTTCAGACATTTGCCTCTGAATGGTTAAGCATTATACTGAGTCTGAATAATTAAGACATCTAATCTGAATTGATCAGATATTTGTCTATGAACGGTTAAGTATTATACTAGCTCTTAATAGTTCAGACATCTTACTGGTTCAGTAGTCATCGTTCAGTAGTTACCCATTCAGAAGTTGTCAAACAGCCCCTTAATAAATATATTGAATTTGTACAAGTAAAATACTCATCGTAAATTTAATTATTTATAGAACACGTTTCTCATTATTCTACATTTCTACCACTTAATAAAACATATTTACTATATTTTTTTTATTTAATATACGTCAAATTTTGTAATTTTAATTTAATATGTATTAGCAAATAGTAATTACTCAAATTCTACAAATAATACTTAGTCGCCAACTATCAACTAATATTCCTTAGGCTTGCTACTTGCAATCGAACGCTATCTTCTAGTGAATTGAAATGTGTACCTAACAACTGAGCATGTTAATATAATGTGGATTAAATCAAAATTTAGATGCCAAAAGATTCGTCATTGTGATTCTAGCCTTTGATAGCATAATCTCTTGATCTTTCTCACTCACGGCTCTCATAGCAATTCTAGCCTTGATAGTTGATACCATAACCTCTTCATCTTTCTCACCGCTAATGGCTTAGCCAAGATTTTTTTTTCTACTTATTATTTTTCGGTGCTTTAATTTCTAACAACTAGACGGCATAATTTTCAGGCCACTTCAATTCGAGTCAAGTTGAGTCACATAATATAATACGTCACCATAAACGCACGGTAAATATACAATTGAGTAAATTGTCATTTTAGTCCTGAGGTTTGGTCCAAATTGCCATTTTAGTCCAAATTGTTTTTTTTTTCTCCTCTGGATCCCTGACTTTTTCATTTTCTAGCCATTTTGATCACATTGTCTAACTCAGTCTAAAAATCTGGTTATAACCAAGGGTATTTTTGGCATAACTGTTGTGTAGTGATAACCAGGGGTAGTTTACAACATAATTTATAAACCTCATAATAAGTTAATGCCAAAAATACCCCTGATTATAACCTGGTTTTTATAGTAAGTTAGGCAATGTGATCAAAATGGCAAGAAAAAAGAAAAGTCAGGGACCCAGAGGAGAAAAAAAAAAACTATTTGGGCTAAAATAGCAATTTGGACAAAAACTCAGGGACTAAAATGGCAATTTACTCTATTCAATTATATTAGGAAAAAAAAGAAAAAAAAAACTTTATACAAATGGGCTCACAATTACCAAACTGGGTTTAACAATTGGGGAAAATTTGTTTAACAGGTTATGAGCCTATCTAAGTAAAACTGGGATATGGGTAATGGGTAAATAACTTTGGGCTTTTCAAAATGGATTTAACTCAACTTTAACAGTTTAACTTAAACAAAATCTAATTTGGACTTATAAAATAATCCAAAAAACAACACTTTTATTGGGCTAAAACTTTATACAATTTTTTTGGGATTTGGTATCAAAAATGTTTTTTTTTTTTTCATAAAATTAAATGTTCAACGTTAAAAAAAATATTAGGTCAACTGAGATTTCAGTACTATACACTATAAAGAAATGTATAATTATATGGTCAACGGTAAAAAAAATGTTGGGTCAATTGAGATTTTTGTACTATACGCTATAAGGAAATGTAAAAAATCAATGGGTCACATAAACTCGTATTACATATCTATGGGTCACATAAACTCGTATTACATATCTAGTTGGGTGATTCAGTTGCAACCTATTTTTTGGGTGTATCAATTTGCTTATTATGTTGAGTGCGGCCAGCTTCTTCTTTATAATGTTAAGCTTTCACATCGTCGGCAACTCTTAAACACTAGGATTCGTCTACAATTGAACTAGAGACAACACAACACACAATATTTTGATATGTAATAACAACTTTAGAGATGTACTCTATAAGTTAGTAGCAACAGAAACGCTATTCAAATAGATAACCTTTGTATTCGAGTATTCACATCCATTCCATCAAATACTATGTGTGGAGTTTTTATAATGTAAAGAGTATAAAAAGTGGTTGTGAGTGGAGAATAGAGAAAATGTTACTGTTTATCTCTATATTTGGGAAGAAACTATTCACCCCCTATAATTTTTTAATATATTTTGAAAGTGGTTGTGAGTGAAGAAGAGAGAAAATGTAATGATAAAGGTATAAAAAAATATTATTTAATTGAAAAAGAGACAAAATGTAGTGTTTTTTAGTGTAATTTAGGGTGAAAATATGGTAGAATAAATGTGAATAGATACAAAAGACTCAATTCTTTACTATTTATTTATTAACTAGGTTAGAACCCCGTGTATTACACGGTTTTAATAAATGTAATTTTATATAGTAGATAACAAATAATATAATTTTTAAAAACCTCTTTTATTACACGTATTGAGTAAATAGAATTTTATATATTAAATAATAAAAAAGTTATATTTTTAAGAATTTCGTGTATCGTACGGTTTGAATAAGTGTAATTTTATATACCAAATAATAAAAAAATTATATTTTTAAAAAACCCTGTGTATTCACGGGTGAAAGAAATGTAATTTTATATACTAAATAATAAAAAAATTATATTTAAAAAAACTTCGTGTATTGTACGGGTTGAATAAATCTAATTTTATATAGAAAATAATAAAAAAAGTTATATCTTTAAAAACCCTCATGTATTACACGGCTTGAATAAAAAAACTAATGGATAAAAATAATAATAAAAATCCATTTTGATTTAGAAAGATTTTTTTAACAATAGATAAACCCGTGTATTACACAGGGTTTTTAAAGATATAACAACTCATGTAATACACGTGGTTTTAAAGATATAACTTTTTTTATTATTTGGTATATAAAATTACATTTATTCAACCCGTACAATATGGTTCTTATAGATATAACTTTTTATTATTTAATATACAAAATTACATCTATTCAACCCGTACAATAAAAGATGTTTTTAAAGATATATTGTTTTATTATTTAGTATATAAAATTTATTTATTCAACTCGTGTAACACGGGGTTATAACCTAGTTATTATTTATATTAAATATAAATTCGAAAATCTATCTAACATCTAATTTGTTTTTTTTCTTTCACATGAATAATATCGAATATATGTTGCAAAATAGGTTATGTGATATTATTTTTGTATAAAAGATTTATATTAATTTAATTAATATTTAATAATTTAAATTAAATAATTATTATCTACAATTAAGGATGATCTAGAATAATGACAAGTGTCCTCAAATTGGTTTCTTTTATTATATGTATAGATATTAATAGTTGATACGTGTTTGAATAGATAAAATCAATTTTTTTATTATGTTAGTAGAACTGAAAATGTATGTATAAATTGGCTTGAACTGATAAAACTTAAATAACTGGCCTAGATTAACATGTGAACCGATTATGTAGTTTTTTATTCCAGAGTTTTCTTTAAACCAATTTTTAACTTTGTTATTGGCTCATGATAACTTCATAAACTAGTTCATGGTTCGGTTTAGTCCAATCTATCCATCATTTTCTAGATCCGGAACTAAAATAGTCTTTTTCTGTTTTAAAATTTTAAAGTTAAGTTCCTTGATGGATCTGTTAGCCGTGACCCTAGCTTTATTGGGGAGTTGGCAGGGCGGTGGGCCTCGGGGGCGGTTGACCTCATGAAACTATTGCCCTGCCTTAGGGACCCCTAATGTGAACTCATTCTGCTAATGTCATGCATGGGGTTGCTAAGTTACTTTTTGGGTTGCGGACTTGTCAACCCCATTTGATGGTAGATGCGGCATCTCGGTTCGATGATGGCCTCTGGGAGGCTATAGAAGACATAGTTGTGGGTGGTGGCCCCTTCTTTGGTGACATCCAATGGCGTCTGGCACCTCTGCCAATGCGTCTAGGTGGTTTGGGCCTCCTCTCAGCTCGAGATGTTGGGTTTATACCTTTGTGGCGTCCAGAGCTCAGTCTTGGGAACTACATGATCATATACTTCGAAACAATGGGGTTGTCGGGCTTGACCAGGACTATTCGCAAGCGCTCGAACGCTTAAATATCTCTCTCCCAGACTTTGATATCGGTGGTTTAAACACTACGTGAAAAAGGGGCTACGGCCACACTTTTGGCAAAACCGCCTTGTCACACATTTGACAAATGTGTGGCTAAAGGTCATTCGTAACATTTTAAAACACCTTTAGCCACACATTTTATTACTAATGTGACCATTTATAACAGTTCAAAACGTTTAGCCACACTTTTAGAAAATAATGTGACATTTATTAGCCACAACTCGAAATGTGTGGTCAAATGTGATCTATTGCCACATATTTTTGTTTCATGCGACCAAAAAGACATCTAATTGACGCCTTTAGTCACACTTTAAGAAAAACAGTGACATATATTAGCCACACTAGCAAAGTGTGACCAAATGTTATCTACGATCATACTATTTGTTTTCACGTGACCAATAACATATGTATTCAAAACCTTTAGCCACAATTTAAGAAGAAAAAAAATGTGACATTTATTAGCCACAAAAAAATTTGGCGAATGCTCTGTTTAGCAAAATCGCTCAAAGCCTGGGAGAAATTTTTGATTTGTTATCTCGCCAGAAGGTGGTGTTGGTGTCACACCCCAACCGATGACGGAAACATCAGGGTGCGAGCACCAAGCGTTCAGATTGCTCATGAGTTTCCATAACACTAATAGTTTCAATAGTAATTAAATTGATTCCATGCAAAAATTGTCTAAACATCAAAAATCCAAAATCACATAACATCAAACATCACCATAGTTTCAAAAGTTTCTAGATTAGCTAAACGTAGTTTCTAAGCTTCATCCTAGCTTGTTTCAAGGATCCTAGCATCCTGTCAGCCTGCAACATGTATTAAAAAGAGTCAGTACAAAAATGTACCGGCGAGTATACAAGTTTGAGTATATAGCATAATAGATTCAAAAGACTCATATCCATAATGTGAATGATAACAAAATAGTTTCAACCGTGCTAGTGTTTGTAGTCCAAGTGATAGCCCAAGTGTCCCGATGCTTTAGTGTTTTCCGAAGAATCAAGGAAAACTAGAATCCTCCTAACAATACCCCCGAGAATAATGGGGAGGTGCATCTCCTATAGTGCTACTATTGTTAAGGCGGAAATACACACTCTGGATTAAACGTTCACATAGCACAAAGAATCAAGAATCACAAGTTTCACATACACATAGGATAGAGTTTAGATTCCAAAAGTTTCAAGTATCATAGTTTAATAGAATACATGTTGCATCCCAAAGTTTAAAACAAAAAGAGATCGAGTATACTCACAGTGATTGCTTAACAGATTAAGCGTCAAGATTTCATATTGATACCAAGTGTTCAAGTTTCTGAAAAAGTTTCTAAGTGTTGAAAGATTCCAAGACATATTATCACCTCGATCGGATGGCAGTTCGATCTGATGGCTATCCGATCGGATTGCCATTCGACCATCAAGATTCAATTTTCTAAAATGTTTAAGGTTAGGAGGCAAGTGTCACCTGATCGGATGGCAGTTCGATCGGATGGCTATCCGATCGGATTGCCATTCGATTGGGTTGTCCTTGTTCCGTTCACAACCTTATAAAGTTTCTATGTTTTTGCTTCGACGGTGACGACACGGTACGTCTTGAGACAACGGTAAACACATCAACGTTCAACCGGTCTGATCGGATGGGAATCACCCTAGTCCGATCAGTCGCCTGTTCGTGACGGTGCTTATGTCGGAATCCGTACTCTGGTCATCTCCTCAGGCAACAATCCATTTCCAAGCCGACTCAAGACTAATCATCAAGTCTTCAGTTTGTTCAGATCCGGATTCCACCGTTTTAAGTGGAAAAAAATTTAAGAATCAAAGATGAAGGAGATAAACATAAGTTTTAGTTAAAAAGTATAGATTTAGTTAAGATTCAGTGTAAAACGCATGAAATTCCTTAGACCTGAGCTAGATCTTGAACGGAATGACATCACTCAACAGTTTGTATAAACCGCCATGATGATGTCACCCTCAAGAGCTCAAATCTCAGAGATTTCATGGTGAAATGTGAGATTTCAAAGGAGAATCTCGTAGAGAATAGTGTATAGATCAAAGATGTACAAGAATCTAGTGTAACACGTACCGAAATCGCCGAGAAATGGAAGAAAATAGGGAGTGCGTGCGTCTGGTTCGAAGGAGGCTGTCACATCAGTGAGAAATGATGTGACAGGCCTATTTATAGTGTCAGAGAGGAGTGTGAGGCGGTGTGCAGCGAATCGGATGGCAGGTCGGTCGAATGGCCATCCGATCGGTTGGTCGTCCGATCGGCTGGTCATCCGATCGGATTGCCATCGGTCAATCCCATCCTTTCCGTTTCACCGTCTTTGATTCGTTTTGCGAGTTAGATTAAGCGTTGCGTTGCGCATTATTGGACAATAGAATCACATAACTAGATTATCTCATTAGCTTCAAAGTCTCATAGTTTCCGCCAATGACAAGACTCTAGTCTCTCGTTCAACCAAGTCTCAAGTTTCACGAGTCTCAAGAGTCAAGCACCAAAGTATCAAGAGTTAAGAATCTAGATTCCAAGTATCAAGAATCATAGTTTCCAAGCATCAAGTATCTAGAATCATAGTCCATAAGAATCAAGAGTCTAGTTTCCAAGTGTCAAGTATCAAGAATCATAGAATCATAGCATTAAATCTCAAGAATCGTAGTATTAAGTATCAAGAATCAAGATTTAAGTATCAAGAGTCTAATATTAAGAATCAAGTTTCTAGAATCAAGAATCAAGCATCATAGTATTAAGAATCAAGGATCTAGATTCAAGCAGCACAAGCATCAAAAGTGTCAAGTATCACATAGTTTAGGGGCTAAAATTGGAAAAAGCTAAAAGTCTAGGGACGTAGGCGTTACAGTTGGAGTGCCTGAAGGGTCCCCATGCTCAGGATTTTTTGTCCGTTATCCCGATTGAGGGGGCTGGGACAATGTATGTCAGCATTAGAATACAGAGCCATACTTAAATACCGGCTGATAATCCATATGTACCCAGAAGATGAAACCTGCCCGATATGCCGTAAAGTTTGTATGGATAAATACGGAGAGCACGCAGTGTATTGTAAAGAGCTCACTGGGTTCAAATATCGGCATGACTGGGTGTGAGATGTTTTGTGGGACATCCTGAGAAGAGCTGGGATTTCGGCTAAGAAAGAGGCTCCTGTGAATTTCCTCACGGACCCTATGGAAAGGAGATCTACTCTGCGACCAGCGGATCTGCTCGTCTTTGGTTGGGCTAGGGGAAACATGCTTGTGTGGACCTCACGGGGGTTTCCCCTTTGGTTGGTTTAAGGGAAAACGGGTTTGTAGCTGGACAAGCAGCAAGAAAGGCAGAATCGAAGAAAGTTGATAAGTACGCTAAAGCTTGTGCAGAGAACTAACATGTTTTTGTCCCTTTTACCTTTGACCTATTTGGCTCCCTAGCGCAAGAAGCTATCCAATTCCTGACAGAGTCCAACGGTTTATCCACAACAATTGTTCAGCCCCAGGGGTCAGGGTTTTGTGTTTGGTAGATTAGGGTTTGCAATTCAGAAAGAAGTTTGCAATTTAGAAAGGGGTGGCTACACAGCTTGTTGCCTGTCTATCCTCTGTTTTAATCTAACTTGACAAGTATGAATGAAAATACATGAATAAGTTTTAATATAAAAGAAAGTTAAAATTATTCTAATTATACGCATTTTTATTTTGTTTTGGTCCTATCATGTATTAATTTAGTTACTGTTTAGATGCGTATTTGGTAGGTTTTATCATTTATAACGTCAATCAACAAATTTATTGTGGGGCAACTGGGCAAACAAAAAAAAAACCCTAAAAATAAATAAAAGAATTATTGTGGTGTAGCTTAAATATCATCTTTTATCAAATTCTTTTTTTTCTGCATCGTCGGTTTCGTTTTTTGTCATTTATATGTCTAAGATCGCTTATTTATACGGTTGACTTCTTTTATTAAAATGACCAATCTACCCTTCGCTACTATAAAAACCAAAAAAGAATAGAAATATACATTGTCCTCCATTTTTTTAACCACAAATTTCTTTTATTCCCTGTGCTGTGTCCGTGAGACTTGAACACAAAACCTCCTTCTCTCTCAAAGTGTTTAAAGGTTTTACCTTTATCAATGGACCACTACCGCATTGGTCATTGTCCTCCATCTACTCTCTCCTCACTCCATCTTCTTATTCGGTTTGGATTTTTTATTAGGGTTTAGTCGCAAAAACACCACTGTTGAGTCTGAGTTTAACAATTTAGAGGACGTTTCTTTGGTTTCTATTATTTACAACATCAAAAAACAAACACCATATTTTACCTACAAATAGGGGTGTTTATTGGTTTGGTTACGGTTTATTTGGTTTATTCGGTTTTCAAAATTTTGTACCCAAACCAAAAACCAAACCAAATTAGGAATATGCAAACGTAACCAAATTCAATTCGGTTTGGTTTCGGATAGAAACCAAACACACCAATTTCAACCAAATCTAACCAAATTGTACCTAAACACTTTTTTCCTACTTTATATTCTTGTTTGTGTTCCAACTACCGAACATCAAGTCAATAACTAATCTAAACCAAACGATATATAAATAAAAGAAAGTTTCGAAGCAAAATAAAGCAAACACATCCAGAAAATAGTCATACACACAACCACGGAGTTAAAACTTTAAGGTTAGAACATTTGTAAAACCCTAGTATTCTGATGTTCAAAACAAGGTAAGAGTAGAAATGGTTGGGTTTAATTTGTGAGTTGAGCTTTATATTTATCATGTGGGCTAAGAAAATTTATATGGTTTATTAAATATTATTATTTTTATTTAAAAATTAATTAAATTAGCGGTTTATTCCGTTATCCAAATAAACCGAATAAACCAAATCAAAAAAACATGTGAAACCAAAAACTAAATTCACAATTCAGTTTCGGTTAAAAACCAAACCAAACAAAACATCAAATTTGTTATTCAAATCGGTTTTTTAGGTTATGGTTCAGTTTTCGTTTTATTTTGGTTTTTCTAAACATCCCTACCTGCAAACACCAAAAAAAAAATCTTAAAAAAAAAATTGTACAAATTTGACACAAACTCAACGACTTCAACTGTAACATTAAATAAAGTTTCGAAAGTTAAAAAAAAAAAAAAAAGACACCATATTTTACCGGACACTTCTTTGGACTTTTTGCGACTATTAAATCATCTCCCACGTGCTTTCATTTATTTCACAACCTTAATTTGACCAAATTATAATTTATTTCACATTCATTTAAACTAATTTGTAAAAATCACAGTAAAATAATCTGTCATGAGCAAATTGAATCAAGACTGAAAAACAAGGTTTATAACTCGATTATGATTTGTATAAATAAGTAAAATAATATATCACATCATGTCATAAAATGGTTGTAAAAATCCCGACTAGATGCTGATTAATCCCCGATTAGTCGCCAATTAATCAAATTAATCCCGATTAATCCCCATAAATTCCGATTAATCCCCGATTAATCGCTAGTCCCCACCCCGCCGCCCGACTAGCGACTAGCGATTACTACAACACTACATAAAACCTTTGTTAATGAATCAATCTATATTCACCACTAGTGACACCATGTAAGGAGCATTTGTTGCACCAATGAGTACCTGAAAATGTCGTTGGTTCAAAACAATAACTCTCACCTACATTTTGTGCATTTATTTCCCCTCCTTAAAATCCCAGAAATTGGTTAGAAGTTGGAAAAGGATGACAATCATTAAAATCGACACTCTGATTATGACCGAACCCCACACGAAATTTGAACGAATGCGTGGAGTTTCGTATACCAACGTGTCATGTCCTGATACGTCTAGTTTAGTCAAACAAGTAACGCTAAAAACATAAAATTTGATTGCATTTATCTTCGTTTTTTGAATGGCGAAAGGAAACATATATAAATAAACAAAAGGCGACCTACAGGGAACGGATCTTCAGTTACTTGTTGGCTTGGTTATTTTATTAATATATATATACACACATATAGGGGTTGGTTAACGTACAATTGGTCTTAACGTACGATGCGTACGCTGTGAAAATATAACATGTGGAATTGAGGTCATAAACTCGGAAGACTCACAAACCCGGAAGATCCATCATGCAGCTTAACAAACCCAGACGATTACAACATACGGACTTCACAAACTCTGAAGCATCCAACATGCGGTTTCACAAACTACAACACTTCCAACATGTGGTTCATAAACTCGGACAAATTCCAACATGCGTCTATTTTTTTAACATGCAGAATTTTGTTTTTTTCATGTACATGCGAATTTACCTCCCATCCAAAAAACCGCATGTTGTATTCCCATAATCCGCATGTTATAAATTCATAGCGTATGCAGCGTACGCTAACCCTAATTGTACAATACACCATATGTATGTATGTGTGTGTGTATATATATAGAGATAGAGATTTGCCATTTATCTAGTGTATGTCAAAAACTAACAAGCTATGTTAATGAGCTTCTTTTGAACTAGTTTATGTGTTAAATGTGCTCTCTAGACCCAAACACTTGAAATTTTTTACCTTTTTATTAAAAAGTCAAAATTAATATTTCAGATCTTTGACTTTCCTTCTGAAAGGAATTGTTATATAAAACATTTGTATTAATCAACATGGGAAAGTTCTTATACACACTTATAACTAAGGTTGGTTATATGTATCTAATATGAAAAAGAAAAAAAAAATCAAAAAATCCGAGCACCCGATCGGAGTTTTCCGCGATATATATGTGTCGTTTACTTACACGCTCGATCTCCATATCCTTCCTTCGAGTGAAATTACAATAACCGAAACGTCATCATGGTAACGCCTTCGGTCCCCTTGTGGTATCTCTAGCAACTCGTGAAAATCCATACCTACAAAAGATAAAAACGAGTCGGGTCACTACAAGATTGTAGATAATTTTAGATTTTGCACATTTTTAACGGTTTTGATTAATACCAGCTTTCTTGGCGGCCCGAAACAGTACTTCCTCGACTAAATGTTGAGCGGGGTCCCCTTCGGGTGACCATCGAATGAAGAGTTCAACTTCTGAAACCGCTTCCTCGTTTGTGAAGTATTGGTATAACCCGTCCGAGGATAATATCAAGAACTGGTCTCTCGGGCCGAGTTTGTGATGGTGAAGATACGGGTTACAATTTATGTACGAAGAAGTTCCTACGTAGTCGATTCGAAACATTTCTAGTAATGCATTGTTCCATTTGGGCTGCAAATATATAAAAAAACACGATTATTAGTAATATAGATAAATTTTAGTGCCTTTAAAACGGGTCGGGTTCAAAACTGGCTATGATCTATTAGTTACCTTCTTAAGGAAACCAGCGCCAAAAGCGCGAGTGACCTTTAGCGAGCCTTTAACGCGATCGTTCACAACGGCACAAGAATCATCTACGTGTTCGGTTTTTATTCTTTGAACTTCCTACAAAAGAAACCCGAAATAATACATGAATTATGAGAACATAACTTTTTTAAGGTTATAAGAATGATGAATTATGAATGATGTGTTCTTTTACCTCGGCAACTGAGGTACTATGATCAACGCTAAGCTGACACGCGGTTAGGCTGGGATTTATCGCACCATTATCAGCACTCGAATCCTCAAGATCGTATAAAGTCTCTTCGTTTATCCGTTCGAGATCTTGCCTAAAGAGATCAGGCTCAGGTTTTTGAGCTAAAACCGCGCGACTATCACCAACATTCATCACATAAACATCTTCTCCTTTCATCAACATAACAAGAACACACGAACCCATTAAAGCTAGTTCGGGATTTTCGTCGAGCATCTGGTCCGCAATATCCAAAAACGAGTCCTCGGTTTTCTTTAATCCTCGCGATAACGCTTTCAAAACCTCCGAATGGTTCGAATCAGGCCCGTTTGAATTCGAATATTCTTTTAATCTCCGATCCAATTCTAACCTTTCGCGATCGAATTCACACTTCCACCATCGCTGATTCTCCGAAACCCGATTCCTACCCTTGGAATTCTTGCTCCTCTTCCTCCGCGAACCCTTTAAATCCTCTGTCCCCGACGGGTAACTTTCTTGCAAATCGACAGAGTTTGGGCTTGAAAATTGATTTGTTTCACGTTGATCATCTACATGAGAATCCAAACTATCCAAAGACTGCACCGAAGAACTCGAATTCGACGAGTTAAGTTTAGTATTTTCCTCATCATCCCATAACAATCCTTTGAGCTCCTTATAAACCGATTGATACAAATTCGACAACAAGAAATCGGGTGCATCCGGACCGTTAAATCCATCATAAATCCCGACGAAAACCCACCCGTGTTCTTCGGATACTACCACTTGAACCCGATCTTCCCCTGCTTTCCCTTGAGCCCATTGAAGATTCTGACTATGATTAAAACACTCATCATCATCTAAAAAACTACTTTCACTGCTCAAATTCGCACTACTAATCGTTAACTCATTCGTTTTCTCCGAATTCCCACCAGTCCAATCGTGTTGTTTCAACGAAACAACACTCTTAGCAACCGGTGCAACAACCGAGTTCTGGTTCTGCCCACCCGAAACAAAAGTCCTCGAAATGGCCCGTTGGATAACCCGAATCAACGACTGTTTTCTCAACCTTTGTTTTAACCCAAACCCCCCTTGCGAATAACTTCGCTGAAACTCCTGTTCTTGACTACCTTTTTCCAGGGAGCCTGAAAGGGTAGTCAGGAACAGTGGGCCTGATTGAAACCCGCGTTCAATTGGGCCCGATAGAAACCCTCGTTCAACCAGGCCCGAGAACTGAACATGGCCCGATAACGGGTCAGAGTTAACACAGTTCCTGGGTAGCGGTTGAAGAGGGATTGAAGCAAAAGACGTCGAGCTTTCGAAAGCCGATGCTTTGTTATCAATCGCGTTATACGAGTATATGTCAGTTGAGAGAGGGGTGGCGGTGTTGGCGGAGACGGCGGCGCCGGAGATTGACCGGAAAGTTGTTTCTTCGGCCGAATGAACTTTCGATGAAGAAATACAAGTCGGGTCGGGTCTAATGTAGCAAAAAGAGTGACCCAGATCATCTAACGGGTCGGATATGATAACCGAAGTGTCTTTTCGCCGGTGAACGACGTCGTTTCCGGTGAAACATATCGTAAGCTTCCCTACACCATTTCCCATCGAAAGTTGATAAAATTTGCAGAAAATTGATGATATTTTTTTTAAATTCAAGCTTAATGGAACTAAATCATCAAACCCTTTTAACGAACTGGATTAATTTTGCGGAATTTATATGCTATTTAGCATGAACTGATGAGAGAGAAACAGAGAGAAAATTCGGAATATGTTATAAAAATTGCAGAAAATTGATTATTTTTTTTGAAATTGGAGGTTTTTAGAACTAAATCATGAAACCCTTTTAACGAATAGAAATAATTTTGTGGAATTTGTGTGATATGTAGCAGGAATTTGATGAGAGAGAAACAGAGAGGACGGAGGAGTTGACTTTTGTGGGCGGAGATGTTTGAAATGATTAAAAAACAAGGTTTTTAAGGCGTGTTTTTCTATAATAAATATTATTATTAAATTATTAAGTTTTCTGTTTTTTTCTCTAACGCCATTCTCATTCACTGCTGTTTGAAAAGGTGAAAGTTGACTTTTTTATTTTATGAAATAATATTAATAAGAGGGTTGACAATTGGAAAGTGGAGTTTAAAGTTTGGAATCAAGATTAGAGAACCACTTGAATAGAGAGGCGCGTGTGAGTCACTCTCTGTTGAAAAGTCAAATTTTGTTGATGAGATATTGTTGGCTGTAGCAACTCTCATATGACCTATAGTTTTTAATGGTTGGTTGTGTTAATGTTGATGAGATATTGTTGGCTGTAGCAACTCTCATATGACCTGTAGTTTTAAATGGTTGGTTGTGTTAATTGTTGGCTGTAGCAACTCTCATATGACCCTATAGTTTTAAATGGGTAGTTGTGTTGATATAATAGTAGATATTTTTTTACTTATTTTTTAAAATTAGATAGGCGAATTCATGTAATTTATACATGGTACAGTAGGCCAATTTTCAATGACTTAGGTGGTGTTTGTTTTTTTTTCAAAAAGAGCTTCCTGCCTCTTCTGTCTGCACCGTGCAGACGCGGGAAGAGGTTTAGCCTCAAAAGAGTGTTTGTTTTTTTTTTTTTGAGAAGTGCTTCCTGTCTCTCCCCAGCCTCTTCATGAGGAAGTGATAAAACCAAAGCTTCTCCAAGAAGAGCTTTACCTCTTCTTGGCACCACCTCCACCTCCACCCATGCTCCGCCCCTGCTCCGCCACCACCACCACTGCTCCGCCACCATCATCATCATCATCACCACCCCTGCTCCGCCACCACCACCTCCACTCCGCCACCACCTCCGCTGCTCCAGCCCCACAAACAAAACCCCCAAATCTTCTCCACCTCCACCTCCACTCCGCCATCACCTCTGCTCCACCTCCACTCCGCCACCACCTCCGACATCATCATCAACATCACAAACAAAACCCCCAAAACAAAACCCCCAAAACGAAAACCCTAAAATCGAAAACCCTAAATCGATCGGAGATGGCAGTTGCAGGTTGCTCGGTGGTTGTGATCGGAGATGGCAGTTGCAGGTGTGTAGGCGGAGGTGGTGACGGTCGTTTTGTTCGATTCGTGATGATGGAGATGGCAGTTGCAGGTTGCTCGGTGGTTGTGATGATGGCGGTGGAGGTGGTGACGGTGGTTGTGATGATGGCGGTGGTGAAGTGGTGGCGGTGGTGATGATGGCGGTGGTGAAGTGGTGGCGGTGGTGAAGTGGTGGCGGTGGTGATGATGATGGCAGTTGCAGGTTGCTCGGTGGTTGTGAGAAGAAGAGGTTTTATATAAAAGAAAAAACAAACCCTCTTCTCCTTGCAGACTGAAGACATTTGGTCCACCTCTTCTCCTGCAGATGCCTGCAGATGTGGCCTGCAGCAGAAGAGGTTTTCAAGAAGAAAAAACAAACAGCACCTTAAGCAAAGCTTTTAGAAACATCTAAGGTTTGAATGTAATGGGTTCAAGTCCCATAAGTCACATGATTAAATCAATTCGCCGTTCTAAAAAGGTAGACTAAGGTGGTGTTTGTTTTTTCAGATGTAAAGGTCTGCAGTCTGCGGACTGCATCTACAAACGTGTGCACGAGAAGAGGTGGACCAAATGTATGCAGAGTGTAATAAAAAGAGCATTTGGTTATCTCAAAACCCCACATCTGTAAACCTTCTCTTATCCCAAAACCCTTTCTTTTTCAGATCTGCAAACCTTTCTCTTCTCCCACTTATTCTTGTTCATTATACTAGATCTTTCAACTTCATCAATGGCAGAAAGAGAAGAAGATCTCTCCGGCCGCAGAATCGCCGGAAACCTTCTTTTCTCCCATGTATTGCTCCTGAAGCGGTTACAAAGAGAAGAAGATCTCTCCGGCCGCAGAATCGCCGGAAAAGAAAGAAGATTGGATACTCTCAAGCGAGAAGTTTTCCAACTTTGCCTCTTTTTCTTCGTGTTTCGCGGTCTATTCTTGACGGTTTTATTCGGGTCATCGAGTGACGATTTGGGTGTTTATGTTTGTCAAAAATGGTGGATACCGATGATTACTTCGTTATCGTTTTGCCTCTTTCTCTTTCAGATCGATGGCAGCAGTATCCACCGGAGCCCGACAATTCCGTTTCGGTTCAGGTTTCAGGTTTGGGTGGTTGAGAGAAGGTTCCGGCAACGATGGTTGAGAGGAGGAAGGTGTGGAAGAGGTGGGAAGACATTGGACCATGTCTGCGTGTGGAAGAGGACGCGCTGAGGTTTGAAGACATTTTTTTAATGAAATGTCTTCTAAAAAAACAAACGGTCTGCAGAGCTAAATGTCTGCGCGTGGTCTGCTCAGTGCAGAAATAAGAGGCCAGAAGAGGTTAAACTGAAAAAACAAACACCCGCTAAGTCTCAATCTCAAACAAAGTTTTATCTACGTGTATGCCCCGAAGGTGACCAAAGATGGCTTAGTGAGTGTGTATCGACTTTTTGTGAATTCATTTGATGTTTGATTAGGAAAGAAGCCCGTGGAAGGCGGGTTAAGAAACTAGATTTCATATATTGTGTTTTACGATATATTAAAACTTGTAAAACTAAGGTATAAGCCTACCCATAAACTATAGATTTAATCATCTAGCAAAGTGAACAAAGGCGAGGCCATTATTAAAATATAAGAATGTTAAAAATATGAAATCAAAATGAACTATATTATCCTTATATAATCTATTTATAAAAATAAAGGTCATCACTCAAAAAAGATGGAGACTCAAGAGCCGATGAACAATCAAGACAAAGCGTGTGGTGTGTGTGAAAGAGGATCGATGGAGATCGAATCGTGTCTCTTGTGTCACACACCGATTTTCGATATCTGCGGAAGCGTATCGCGAGGTGTGACCAGAGCGACAATCGTTACAATCAATCGAGTAAACAACATATTTAAAACATAAGAGGATGTTCATCCATACATTTGTTTAGAAACCATAATTTACAATACAAACATCTTGTTCGAAATAAACAACTACAACTTTAACAACATTGTTCAAGGTTTAAAACAGTTCCACACAACATGATAACTGAAAATAGATGACATCTCAAAAGCTTGAGTTCTTGATAACAACACGAACATATTTTTCCAAAGCCGTCCACTAATCTCCTGTAACACATGTTAGTTTTGAAAACGTCAACAAAAGTTGGTAAGTTCATGTTATTTAGTTTTTGCATCAAATGAGTCTCCAAAACATTTGAAGTAGTAAATTCGTTTTGTATAGTATGATGAAAATCGTGTGATCATTAGTGTTTTGCAAGGACACTAATTTGTATGCCAGAATAGGAGGCAACCAAACCTTGACAATTTATCGTGTGTGTCAATGACACTAGTTTGGACAAAAAGGCACTCTTAACGATCGTTGTTATCGTTACCGTTAAGAGTGGGGCTTGCCAAAACCCAAATAGATCTATTCGTTTGTTCATCGGTACTTGTTTATTCATTAATGGTCCCTTTATTTTAAACACCTATCCGCATGTGATCAAAACAGTTTCATTGTAATCATCATACTAATTTTAACATGTATACATCCCCGAAAGTTTAAAACTATAAACATTCAAAATAAAAGGGGAAACATGAACTCACAGATTTGCGTTCCGTGCAAAGCTCTATTCGATTCCTGGTTCGTCGTTTGTTTCTCGACCTACAAGTGTTCTAATCTCTTTAGACACTTAGGTTTATGTTTGTTTTTCGTACAAGTATTCCATCTTGAATTTCGTTTTTACGTTCTCGTAATCGTTTGCTTTCTTTGTTTATGTTTTCATATATATATATATATATATAGGGTGGGGTTCGGCTACAAAGTCCATTTTTCTTACAAAGTGTACAAAGTCATAAAAACCCACAATTTTAGCCATAAAACAAACTCAAAAACCACAAATAACATAGTGAATATCACTAAAACACAATATTCAAACCCTAACAGTCCTTAAAAGCTTCAAACACATCATCGTACAACTATGAATATAAAACACAACATGATAATCAACATAAAACACACTAATGTTAGTCATTCGATAATCAAAGCCTTATCATCCAAAACACAACACAAACCCCACAAATATGGTGTTTAATAATCTTCACTATGTTATTTGTGGGTTTTGAGTGTGTTTTATGGTTGATATTATGGTGTTTTATGACTTTTTTACACTTTGTAGGAAAAATGGACTTTGTAGCCAACTCCCACCCTATATATATATATATATATATATATATATAGGGGAAAGATAAATCGAAAACCCACTTGAGTTGAGAAAACCCAAATAAACCCTATGTAACATTTTTATTTTTTTCTAAAAAAAATAGAGAATGTAATATAAATGTACACGGACCTATTTATGAAAAAAAAATGAAAAAAACGCTTACTAGTTTTTTTTTTAAAAAAATGTTGAAAATTTGTATGTTACATTTTTTTTGGACATACATATTATGTAACCTGAAATTTGTAACATTTAAAAAAAAAAAAACTACTAAGTGTTTTTTTGTGTTTCTTTTTTAAAAATGTTCAAATATATGTATATTACATTTCCTATTTTTTTTAGAAATGTTTCTTGAGTTTACATGGGTTTTTTACAAAGGTTTTCTGAGTTTTCTCAACTCAAGTGGGTTTTCGATTTATCCTTCCCCTATATATATATATTCTATTTAGTTTATGTTTGAATGGACTTAATTCATGTATTAGAATTTTAAGTCCATTTTGTATGTTTAGTGTATATGGGCCTAGCCCAAATGATTTTGTTTAAAGTGGGTCAAGCCCAAATTGATTTGTAAGAGTGGGCCTAGCCCAAAATACTTTTATAAAAGTGGGCCCAGTCCAATTTAGTTTATAAAAGTGGACTTAGCCCAAATAGGTTATGTAAGAATGGGCATCGCCCAAACTATTTTCTAAAAGTGGATCTAGTCTATAATAGTTTATAAAAATTGGGTTTTAGTCAAAGTATTCTTTGTAGAGTAGGCTTTAGCCCAATTTAATTAAAAATTGATTTTAGTCCAAATATTTTGTAGAAGTGGGCCTAGCCCAATTTTATTTATGAAAAATGGACTTTAGCACAAATTAAATTTATGGACTCTTTTTAGTCTAAAAGGTTTGGGCTTGATCATAAATAATAATACTTGTATTTTTATAAAAATCTAGTTTTTATAAAAATTATTACTTATGTCACATATGAAACCTTTTTAGTGCATAAGCTTTTTAGGGTGTGTGTGACGGCTCGTATTTTGTTTTGACTATTTCGTGTCAATTTGGTTTATTCGTGTCGTTTGTCCCGTTCATGTCGTCCGTCTCGTTTATGTCGTTTGTTTCGTTTGTGTCATATATTTTATTTTGTCCAAATTTGTCAAAGTGTTCATATTGTTCAAAGTGTCTGAATTTGTCCTATTGTATGTTTATGTCCAAGGATGGACATTTCATTTTATAGTTTTGTTTTCCAAGTGAATATATATATATATATATATATATATATATTTGTAATTTTTGTGGATGTGTATAATTTTGTATTTATTCCTACATGAACTAAATACATAATATACATACCAAAATATATATTTATGATACTTGATGAATTTTGAAAGTATACATTTTATCTAAAATATATACTTTGTCACTTTTCGTTTAGAAATCTTTACAAAACATGAGTTTATAACTTTTGTCCAAAAATTCGTTTAATCATGTTTAAAGACTTCAAATAGTTTTTTAGTTACAAATTTCTTTGTTTAACAATTTTTTATCATAACAAAATTTATAAAAATTTTGCCATAGTTTCTTTTGAAATATGGATTTTTCCCAAGTTTATACAAAACTTGTGTTTCAAATCATTTCAATCTCAAATGTCATCAAGTATTAAAAATCATCATATTTTGTCAACAAAAGTACTATGAACATGATATAGTCTCTAACTTTCACAAAAAGGAAACTTTATTCTTTATTTTTGTCAAAAATTTGTAGAACAAGATTTCTTTAAAACTTCATGTTCTAAGTGACTCATATAGTCATTTAAAGTACAAATATGTATTCAAAACTTTTTCTACTAAAATATTTCATTTCTTGATTCTTTCCAAAAATGGAAACTTTATTCTAGTAATTTATCAAAAATTTAGTTTCTTGGATTTAAATAATTCCTCATGTTTTTCTAGCATGCATATTAATTATTTAAATCATAAAAACCCATGTTCATCACTTTTGTTGATGAATCTTGGTAGATTTAACATGCATGTGTTTAGATCATGTTTTTATATAAAAATAACCAAGATTCATTTTCACTGGTATAAACTTCTTCAAGTTCATCCAAAATCATAGAAAAATATTGGTTTTGGTTTTTCTTAATGTTTTTCATGTGGGTTTTGTTTTGGTTTTGATTCAAGATGAACTTGTATTTTTTAAAAACTCAAGAATAATAAAATAGAAATTAGTGAAGGATTCTTACAGTTTTGCTAGAAAAGTAAAGATGAAGATGTGAAAATGTTGATGATTTAAGAGCTTCAAGTGTCACCAAAATGCTTCAAATAGCTTTCCTAGTCTCACAAGTGTCTTGATTCATCCATGAACCTCCATATTTACAAGAATCTCTAGTGTTTGAACTTTAAAAATGTGAAGATGGTGGTGTTTTGGTTTGGCCGATTGGAAGAGAGAGAGAGAGTAGGAGATGGATGGTTTTGTGTTTGTTGGAAAATGAGGATGTGTGGAGTGTTAGAATCAATTAGGATCTTGGAATAACACACTAATCATTCAATTAAGGCTTCCAACACACTATGTCACACCCCCAAAATACCACCCATGAAAAAACCCTACTAGGCGTGTGACAAACCAATAACGAGCCACTAATCATGTTGAACCCATAACAAGTTTAAAAATGAAATTGCCAATTAATAATGAAAAGTACCAACAACGGGTTTAATAAAATCCAACCAGTTCAGCGGAAGCAATAAGTAAATCAAGTTTAATTGTTTCAAAGTAAGTATGTAATATCAAAAACCACATCGTGAGTATCCAATCAGCTCGACACATGACCACTCCAGCTACTTCAGACAGCAAGTTCCAAATCCAAGATATCTAATGACCTGCGAGCATGCAACAAGTGTATCAGACAACGCTGGTGAGTTCATAGTTTTACGAAAACGTTGATTACCAAGTGTTTAATTAATCCATTGAATTTAAATCCGAAAGTAATGTTGATAATATCTCGATACTGAACAAGACGGCTCCTGATGTATGTTTTGCCCGTTCCCAGTGCTCCTATCACAACACTGGGCATGACTGGGTCATTAGTTTACAACCGTCCTCCCCGGTACGGTGTGAGGGTGCCAAACCTAAGTAGCGCTACCAACTAATACCCGTTACCTCCCCGGTAACACAAAAGATGGGACTTAAGACTGATAGGGTGAGATTATTATCCAACATCCCAGTTTTACCCAAAAGACTTATCCCTCCCCGGGATACCCACTGACTGTCCCAACCACCGGGACGCATGCTCAAAAGTAATGAACTCACCTTTGGTTTGCTCGGTAGAATTAATTACTCGTTTAACAACAGTGATTTACCAAGCCCTATGATAGTTGCACATAACAGTCAGTTTGCATACAAGCACAACACGTATTATTTCATGTTTAATCATCAGCTAGTGCACACGAATACAAGTGTTAACATTCATCACTAGGCATGGTATATCAATTAACCAAACATGAATTCCATTATTAAAGTACGTTCTCATACTAGGTGCTACACATATAGAGTTATACCTCACGTTTCAAGTATTCAAATAACGCCTCATCTCAAACATATGAACAAGGGGTGACTTCATGTACCATATTAATTCACAAGTTTAAGCCGTTTCATTACACAAGTTAACATACCACATCATTCTACTGATTCCCCGAGTTACCGGCCCAGTCCACGTTACAACCCATCTGTTAACTAACGCGAGCTTACCTGACTATTCGGCCCAAACCTTGTAGCCCGTGTTTGTTCAAGTGTTACATGCGGCCCATTCTGTCAAGTTTCTCATTCAACAATTTACACCCCACTCACATGTCATGATTAACCAACCACCCTACCCGAACCCCTGTTTTACCTTATATACTCGATCCCTAGTACCCACATATGAGCAGCCATTATAATCCAAATCAATTAACAAAATACCTATAATGGCTCGACCTAGATTAATCAGTTACTGATCTCATCGATCCATCAAATACTTTCATGCACATGCACCTTAGGTATCATATAACAGTTCAGTTTATGCAACATTAATTATACAAGATCACAACATCGACATACATGTAGAAGTCGCTAAACAACATTATACGTAAACAAGATCACCAGTTAGGAATTAACATAACAAACAAATCAACAACGTGATCATGCATTACTAATCTTTGTAACTCGTCCGTATCAACAATTTTCCTATCTATACACCTTCAACACATTCAATCCATGCATGATACTAAAATAGGTTAGTCTATCTGTACAATCCGTACATACACCAATCGCACACATTGTGATTACCTTTATCCCATACGTACATATTAATTGAACCAGTCAATTCTATTACAATTTATAATAACCATTAAGATTTTCCCAATTGATTTACCCAACATGTTGCCTATCGAAACCACTTTTAACAAAAATCACATAAACTTGCTAACCAAGATGTGGAGATTCGATGATGATACTAGCATGCACTAATAACAAAAATCAAGAATCATAACATGATATCATGCACGCACATGGCAGCCAAACTCACAAGTCAACACATTGGAAATCTAATCCAATCACAAGTAACATGATATAATGCAACGCACATGGCAGCCAAACTCACAAGTCAACATATTTGAAATCTAAACCAATCACAAGTAAGCTTACCAACCGAGATGTGGAGATTGTGGGGTGCAGCCGCCGAATTCGAAGGAGGAGCGAGAGAGAGATTAGGGTTTTTCTTTTGTGTAGTGTTTGCTAAATAATTAATATGTGAAACATAATCCTTGCGTAAATATGGGCAGGAAGCTATCGGGCCATGTTGGGCTTCTTTTGGGCCGAGAAACATAACTCAATTAATAGAAGTTTTGGGCCAAGGGTGCATATCATTACTAGTGTCGGTACATTAGGTGACTAGAGCGGACGTTCAACTAATCTAGGCATTTAACATGTTTAACAATTTACACACGACAACTCACAACTATGTAGTCATAGTGATTCGATGTCAATTAAACAAGTTTAACAAGTTTACGCAACAATGACATAGTGACGCCGTTTAGTGGAGTATGAACAGTAGTGATACGAGTCAAATGTCACAAGATTGAACAATGCTAACCTTGGGAATACGGATTGTCACATCATCCCCAACTTGAAAGAAATTTCGTCCCGAAATTTGTCAAGTAATCCAAAACAACAAGACGTTAACTCAGGATGACTGTGGATTTTTCCGCGGGTACCACATCATCCCCAACTTGAAAGAGAATTTCGTCCCGAAATTCGCCAATGATATCAGAAGTTGATACAACCGTTTGAACAACTGAGGATACTAGAGCTTACTCCGATCATTGCATTCCCACACGAGCTTCGATCCGCTTTTGAGTTCCAACAAGCTCTCACGATTGGAATTTAACTAGGTTAACGGACCTTAACTTCCTGATCCATGATTTCAATAGGTTTCTCGACAACTGCAAAACTTGTCGTTATCCTTAGGAGCTAGTAAGGGTATTGCAAGTGTTTCATTGGATAAGCGCCTCTTTAAATTCGAGACATAAATATCACTGCAAACGTCATCCAATTCGTCAGTTAACTCGAGTTTGTGAGCCATGTCACCGATTCATTCCAGAGATCCGAATGTCTCCACGCATCGTAAACTAAGTTTGCCACATTTTCTATAGCATACCGCACCCTCCCAGGGTGATACTTTTGATGCCTACAGTGAACTCCCAGTGTTTCGTAAGCTTATCAGCTTTCCTGACAGTCACACGTCCAAAGATAAGTGTCCTTCCTGTTTTACTAAAGTTAATCACACACATGCTCTCAGCATGCCTTCGAGTGTCGGGATGGTTCGTTTACTTAGACCGGTTGCCCAACGGCGATAAGCAATGCTCTGGTCCTGACGTGAGCCAAGGGTGTTGTGTATTGCCTGACATAAATCATGCATAGATCAAATTCAGAAGTAACAGGAGTTGGCACCTCGTGCCTAAAAGCCGCCTCTCTCAGAGGAACATTCACAACTGTGAAGACTCGTCAGTTTTCTTGATTGCAAGAAGTGTGCTGGTAACTTGAGTCCATTAATGATCACCCAGGTGATAATGTTTCTGTTTCTAGTTGTAAGTAGACTAGTGACAAAATCCATGGCAGTCTGTTCTCATTTCCATACATGTGTTTCTGGTTGCCAATATCCCACCTTGACTTTCCCACATGTCAAACTTCGTTCCCATGCATGGGTATGTGGGCCTTCAGGCCCGGTCACCCGTACATGGTCTTCACGTTTTTAATACATCCTATCAAAACTCAAATGAATAGGATATTGAGACCCGTGTGCTTCGCCTGCACGAGTTCCCTAAGGTTGCTGTACAGTGAGGTCCATATTCGTTCCATGAGGTAGCAAATATCGTCCGACTTGCCAAAGGTTGCTTCTCCATGCCTCGCATGGGTTCAACTTGATAATTCCCTTTCTTCAGTTTGAA
Source organism: Helianthus tuberosus (assembly GCA_030545235.1). Taxonomy (NCBI): domain Eukaryota; kingdom Viridiplantae; phylum Streptophyta; class Magnoliopsida; order Asterales; family Asteraceae; genus Helianthus; species Helianthus tuberosus. The sequence goes on from CM060411.1 coordinate 94,727,870, forward strand.
CAGAGCGAGTCTGACCAGGTAGGTTAGAGTCGATAGGGTGTCACAAGGCTCGTGCACGTTCAAGTTTCACAGTCGTAATCATCCAAAAGTCCCATCCAACGATGCCATTAACTGATTTAGCTCTTTCGTAACCAGGGTACACGGGAGGCCCTTGTGTCACGACCCCAGCCCCGGTTTGACCCGGTCAGGAGTCACGGGACAGGAACCCGTGGTATTTATTAATTGAGTTGACAACGGAAGATTTACAGGATCTTTTAAACTTGAAAATGCACGATTATTTTATTCCATAAATCGGGATAAACCCCGTGATTTACAATAGAGGAATTTCACGACGAAATTCCCTGTTTTACAAAACATGTTTATTTATTTTAACTAAGCCACCTCTTCAAGCTGGTTAGTGCTCCGTATCACGTTTTCCTTGATTCACAGCAGGTCGCCTGAAACATGTTTTAAAATATTTTATCAGCGGGGAAATACTAGTAAGTCATTCACGTATGTAAAACGACACATTAGTTATCAATTACAGCATAAGAGCGACTACAATGGCTTCTATCTTATTTTTATCTGGCGCCGTGTCACCTGGTGACGATGGTCATACCACTATTAGGTCTTTTTCCCCAAGTAGTGATGATTATCACTGTTAGGATTTATTAGCCTAACCGTGAGAAATTAGTAATGTGCACAATACCCCAATTAGCCAGTGATTCAAGATAACCATGACTTAATCCCTGTAATTATAACTTTTGAAAATGATTGGAGTATTGTAAAATACTGTTGATAAAAAGAGAATGACTCACATTGCAGATTTAAACGGGCAGAGTTTAGCCTACTGATTAGCCTTGTAACCTAATTTAAATAACAATGCACAAGAACTAGGTTAGTAACTAATACAACATTTACGATAACTCACGAGATTAAAACCCTCACAACGAATGACAAAGTGCTATACTTAAACATCCGTCGAATTCACGACTAATGACAAAGTATGGCCCTAATGTGGGCAGCACTTAAACATCTATCGGATAGTTTCAATCGATCGGACATTGAATCGTAGCAGCGATCGAGTTAATACCCTGTATCGTAGCAGCGTTTCACTACCATGAATTGTAATTTCGACTTTTGAGCAGTATTCTTCGTGTTTTGAATTGAAATTTCGACACCAGTGAACTGCTCGTAACCCATTCTATTTATAGGTGAAAAATGGGGTTCACGCGGCCCGCGTGAACCTTAGCTTGACCCTTACGCGGCCCGCGTGGCCACCTAGTCTACGTGTAGGGTTGCTGGGTCATCAGTAGGTCTGCCACTTGGATGCCACGTGGACCATAACGCTTATCTGGTCAACTTAGGTTTGACGCGGCCCGCGTAAGGCCATGCTTAACCTTTACGCGGCCCGCCTGAAGACCAGAAATCTGTTTTTCTTGATTTTTGATATGGATTAGGGTTTCAGGGGTCTGGGTTTTCCCTTACGGGTCGATTTAGGACATTTTTGAAGGTCCTTACATCTGTTTAAATTCGGGAACTTATTTGTCATTTGTTCCTTTTCATATTCGGGACAGAATTTTCTTTCCACTAGCTGTTTAAATTCTTCCCAACTCATGGCATAGGCCATATTTCTTCCTTTGGCTTGAAGTACCGTATTCCACCATTCTAGCGCCCCTTCTTTAAAAAGATGCGACGCATACATGACTTTGTCTTCCTCGACACATTTACTTATCATAATTACTGCTTCGGTTTTCTCCAACCAACGCAGCGCCGCAGTCGCCCCTTCATTGCCTGCAAATTCAGCTGGTTTACAGGCAAGAAATTCCTTGTAAGTGCAACCAGGCGTTGCAGCTTTCATTCTTTTGAGAATTGGGGCTTGCAGTACATCATTGTTATTGTTATTATTGTTGTTGCCGCCTCCGTTTACACTATTACTGAAATTGTCCTCATGAGTACGTTTGCTGGGAATAATTTGTTGAGGTTCAACTGGATTTCGAGCAGCAGCAAGGATTGCTGGAATAGCATTGGCTATTCCCTGAGCAACGGTATTCTCGATATCTTGCCTATTCAGAAATTGATCTTCATTGTTTTGTTCAGATTGATTCACTTCATTAACGGGTTCATTACCAGCGTTTGCCATCTGGTAATTAATTTATATAAGTGATTAGCATAAAATAATTAATAACCAAATATAACAAAACAATTGCACATAATCATGTTAACATGTATAGCCAAAATTGTCGATTTTTCGACGTTCGATATTTTATATCTTATAATAGGCATCCGTACACACTGATTATCTTACAAAAGTTTTATTTTTAAGTTATTACACATAATTATATTTTTATGATTATATTATTATTATTAAACACATATTCCTATAACCACACAACCCCCATCACATCATCCCCGTCAGCTGGCATTTTAGAAATGACGCTCCCTCTCGTTGTATTTCCAGGTGATTCGTTCTCCCATATCCCTAATCCTGTTTCCTGCATCAATCAGCTTCTCGCCATAGTGGCAGAGTTCAACCAAATTTTCAGAGCTCATATGTGGGTGTAGTGGAGGCTCTGGGTCAAACTGAGGGAAAAAGGTATCAGGGTTATTTAGGAGATTCTGGAACTACCAGTCGGTGGTCCACCATTCTTCTAGTTCTGCTGGTAGAGGTTGGGAGTGGATAATAGGATCTAGGATTTCAGGCTCTAGTTCAACTGGAAGTTGTGCTTCCACTGGGTAACTAAAGTGGTTTTCATCGGCAGGTCCGATGAGGTCACTAAGAGCTAGTTTATGATCCAGCTCTTCCCAGGGTGGCATTTCCTGGTCTTGTCTAGAACTTTCCCCAATTTCTATTTTCTTGCCTTTACCTTTGGGATCCTCCGTCTTGGTAACTTTCCGTGTCGCTGGTTTCTTTCTGTTCACACGCCTCCAGCCCACAATTCTTCTTCTTTTCTTGGGTTTGGCTTTTTCTGGTGGCTGGGTTTGAAATTCCATAGGTTCTTCAACGTCGGCACAATAACCGGTAAAGTCTCTAGAAATTTCCACATTCACAGAATAGAGATTGAGATTCTGAAGAGCTTCAGATAATTCATTCATGCTGTTTAGCAGTTATGAAGAAACACACAAAATTTTAGGTCAAAATTTTGTAAATTGAATTTTCATAGAATCACAGAATGGAAATCAGAAAATTTAATATTAATTACAAATATCTAATAAACCATTTTATTGAAACAAAATATTTTTATTTAGTACAACTAAAATTCGAAAGATACTAGTGGTTATTTATTATTTTAAAGTTTCTGGCTTGTAGGTGACATAGGTGTTGGTACTGCTTTGGCGGTTAAACTAAAAGTTAGCATTTACTGCTATAGTGGCTAACATATAGAGATTTTCCCATTGTTCGTCTAACTCATCTTCCCATGGTGGGTTATCACCTGTTCCCTGAGTCTCTTTATTAATTATAACTTCTTTTGTTTGTGACTTCCTCATTTTCTCTTGACTTTTTCTAATAATCCAACTTCTTTTATTAGGGGTAAGTGGTTTCTCAAACTGTGCCTTACGAAAAAATATTCCCTCCTCAGTATCTGCTGAGTATCTTGAGGAATTTGATTGGAATGAAATTCACTTATCTTTCGGTGAACTATCTAATTTAAGATAGATATCCGAAATTCTTTGCTTACCCATACTGTAACTAACAAGTAGTCAGTTAAAAACACATAATCACAAAACGGTATTCAGGAAAATTAAGTTTTTCCAATACTTAATTGGCTTAAATCAGTGGCTCTGATACCACCTTTTCCTGTCACGACCCCAGCCCCGGTTTGAACCGGTCAGGAGTCGCGGGACAGGAACCCGTGGTATTTATTAATTGAGTTGACAGCGGAAGATTTTACAGGATCTTTTAAACTTGAAAATGCCTGATTATTTTATTCCATAAATCGGGATAAACCCCGTGATTTACAATAGAGGAATTTCACGACGAAATTCCCTGTTTTACAAAACATGTTTATTTTTTTAACTGAGCCACCTCTTCAAGCTGGTTAGTGCTCCGTAGCACGTTTTCCTTGATTCACAGCAGGTCGCCTGAAACATGTTTTAAAATATTTTATCAGCGGGGAAATACTGGTAAGTCACTCACGTATGTAAAACGACACATTAGTTATCAATTACAGCATAAGAGCGACTACAATGGCTTCTATCTTATTTTTATCTGGCGTCGTGTCACCTGGTGACGATCGTCATACCACTATTGGGTCTTTTTCCCCAAGTAGTGATGATTATCACTGTTAGGATTTATTAGCCTAACCATGAGAAATTAGTAATGTGCACAATACCTCAATTAGCCAGTGATTCAAGATAACCATGACTTAATCCCTGTAATTATAACTTTTGAAAATGATTGGAGTATTGTAAAATACTGTTGATAAAAAGAGAATGACTTACATTGCAGATTTAAACGGGCAGAGTTTAGCCTACTGATTAGCCTTGTAACCTAATTTAAATAACAATGCACACGAACTAGGTCAGTAACTAATACAACATTTACGATAACTCACGAGATTAAAACCCTCACAATGAATGACAAAGTCCTATACTTAAACATCCGTCGCACGACTAATGACAAAGTATGGCCCTAATGTGGGCAGTACTTAAACATCTATCGGATAGTTTCAATCGATCGGACATTGAATCGTAGCAGCGATCGAGTTAATACCCTGTATCGTAGCAGCGTTTCACTACCGTGAATTGTAATTTCGACTTTTGAGCAGTATTCTTCGTGTTTTGAATTGAAATTTTGACACCAGTGAACTGCTCGTAACCCATTCTATTTATAGGTGAAAAATGGGGTTCACGCGGCCCGCGTGAACCTTAGCTTGACCCTTACGCGGCCCGCGTGGCCACCTAGTCTATGTGTAGGGTTGCTGGGTCATCAGTAGGTCTGCCACTTGGATGCCACGTGGACCGTAACGCTTATCTGGTCAACTTAGGTTTGACGCGGCCGGCGTAAGGCCATGCTTAACCTTTACGCGGCCCGCCTGAAGACCAGAAATATGTTTTTCTTGATTTTTGATATGGATTAGGGTTTCAGGGGTCCAGGTTTTCACTTACGGGTCGATTTAGGACATTTTTGAAGGTCCTTACACCTTGTGATTGGTCTAGGTAACGCATTCGGTGCCGTCCAAGTAATGCCTCCAAGTAAATTCAAAGACCACGGTTTCCACCGCCGGTTGGGTGTCGTGTAGTTCCTCTTCGTAACTCCATTACGTAAGTCATCACTCTTTCGTGTTGCGTCGACGTGTAACTGGGACTCTGATTCGAACCAAGATGATATACCACTGAATCACCCGCACCCTTGGGTAAAGACGATGCTCAGTGCATTGAAGTGTTGGGTTTCGAAAACTGAAAAGACGTTCTCCCATTTTGTCTTCCACGAACACAGCTCCTTGCTGTGTTAAAGAGGTTAAAGCTGCGCGATCTTCGAAAATCCCACGATGAAGCTGCGATAGTATCTGACGAGACCAAGAAATTGCTGTGTCCCTGAAAGAATCTTTGGTGCCAATTGGTTTCTAACAGAATGGATCTTACATGTATTCCTCTTCGTTGATTTCATGGCCAAAAATGTACCTCTCGAATCCAGAAGTTACCTTTAACAAGACTCCGCGCGTAGTGGCTCCTCCCTCAGGAGCTCTAAAATAAGATACGAATGCCGTCCATGATGTTCCTTTCTCCTGGAAAGGATTCTAAACGCCATCCAATAGCATGGTTGGTTCACATGATCCATACAACTGCTGGTGTGATGATTACCCCCAAAGGTCATGGAATACAAAGTCGTATGGCCGTTTTGCGTCTGATAAGCCGCTTTAAGAACATTCTCCCCTTGGACTTCCTTCCGATAATAGTTCGCTCACAAATCAATCCTCGAATGAAAGCTTGTCCCTTGCAACTAGTCGACAGGTTGTCAATACACGGTCGAGGCAAACGGTTCTTGACCGTCACCCTGTTAAGTTCTCGATAATACATACGAAAAGCCTTATCTTCACGGATATTATTGAGGCTCCCCAAAGCGAAAAGCTAGGTCCGCTAAGACTCTTGTCCGACAGTTCCTGAAGCTGATTAGGCGGTTCCTGCAACCTTCTGGTTGTGAGACAATAAGGAGAACTAGTAATAAGGGTTGCTTCTGACATGTTATCAGTCTGCTACTCCACCTGACGATGTGAAGGTAAACCTGATAGTTCTTCTGGTAGTACATAGGGAGAAATCTCGAACAATTGGTGGACCCTCGATCCTCTTTTCCTTGGCCTTTACATTAGTAACGAGTGCTAACATAGCGGGGTAGTCCTTTCGTGGACGCTTCTGGGCTTTCATAGCTGAAATGGCGCTAACCCTTGCACCACTTTGACGCTTTAGAACAGATAACGGTTCTCCACCATGAAAAAAAAGGATACGCAAAATTTTTCTTCTCGCAAGATATATCTACGCGATCTCTGGATAACCATTCCACACTAACCACTGCTCCAAAACCACCAGGAATAGTATAAAAAAGGTTGATGTCGAACACTTGTCCCACAAGGTCAAATTTGCATCCTAATAAGCATGTGAGGTTTCCATGTCCTGCCATTAGTCGATTCCACAACAGGTTCGGGATCAAGAAGCATCAGGGTTAAACAGAACAGAGACGAAGTGATTCGTTACCAAGAACGTGTAGGCCACCATGTTGTTATAATCCTGGCGTCGCCCACGCCAATCCTAAATGCCCCTCCACGAGCATCATTTCCAGTGTCGTTGTTATCGTTACGAGGATTTCCAGTACTGTCGTCGTTCCCTTGGTTGTTGTCGTCTTGATTCAACAACGGCTGATCCATGCCGTAGGCACCTTCATTTCCGTACTGTAAGCTACGATCACGAGTACCTTGATGTTGCCGTGACTGTTGCCTCTAATATTGTTGCCTGTAACGGTGTCCTGCGTCCTTTCACCAACAAGGTCCATCTTTTCACATTCCGTGCACGTCCTGAGGCACTACTCATGGTGCGGGCGGTTACACATTCCGCTCTACAATCAATCGTCATCAATTTTGTCCCGATTGGTTCGTAAGAGTCGACTCCCATGAGTCGCTGGCTGGGGTTAAGGATTCGATTGGAGTCAAATCGTTGTTGTTCGTTGCCGGTAACTAGGGTAGTTCAAATGCTGAAGTCGGTAAGGTACTACGTTTACCCTCTTGTCCATCGTTCTTGCAAGTTGACTGAGTAATACACGGTATGTCGCGAGAGCGTTGCAGAAGTGATCGCACTTCGGGATTTAAGACGTCAACACATTAAGTTCCAGCAAACGAAGAAAAGTGAGAAAGGTGTAGACCAATCATTGACGCTGCAACATCCACTCAGGGACATTCGTACAAGCACCTAACATACTACACAGTTCGCTAGGCGTTCAGATGGGTGTTTAGGTAATACTCGATAGCATCGAGATTCGGAAGGAATCAGAGTGGAGTGAAAATATCATGTTCAAGTAAGAGACAACCACTGCTGTGACTCCTATGGACTTGTTACGTTTCTCATGATCGAATAACAGAACAGAACCCCTTTTTCCACTTGTTAAGGCTTACTAGGACTCGCATGCACCCCACATTATTATTATGTGTGCACCCACAATAAAATTGTGATTTGCATGCTCATCTCAGTTCATCCTAACTCATGTCAAATGGTTCCTCAAACTCAAATGTTAAACAAAGAATATCACAAAACAGGGGTCACGAATCTCTAGGGTAACACCACACTATCAATCACTAAACACATGCAAGTAATACATGAATTCATATTGTTGGGCTAAACGTGCAATCACATGCAATATCATATGAAAGTGTTCACTAGTTATGCAGTATAATGAGTAAACGAGAGATGAACCTTGCAGTCTGGAGCTGAGTGTCATGGTCGTATTCAGAACTTGTTCGGTTATAGTCTGGTTTATAAAAACGTTTTAAAACCAAGTTCACTATAACCAGTGGCTCTGATACCAAACTGTCACACCTCCAAAATACCACCCATGGAAAACCCCTACTAGGCGTGTGACAAACCAATAACGAGCCACTAATCATGTTGAACCCATAACAAGTTTAAAAATGAAATTGCCAATTAATAATGAAAAGTACCAACAACGGGTTTACTAAAATCCAACCAGTTCAGCGGAAGCAATAAGTAAATCAAGTTTAATTGTTTCAAAGTAAGTATGTAATATCAACAACCACATCGTGAGTATCCAATCAGCTCGACACATGACCACTCCAGCTACTTCAGACAGCAAGTTCCAAATCCAAGATATCTAACGACCTGTGAGCATGCAACAAGTGTATCAGACAACGCTGGTGAGTTCATAGTTTTACGAAAACGTTGATTACCAAGTGTTTAATTAATCCATTGAATTTAAATCCGAAACTAATGTTGATAATATCTCGATACTGAACAAGACGGCTCCTGATGTATGTTTTGCCCGTTCCCCAGTGCTCTTATCACAACACTGGGCATGACTGGGTCATTAGTTCACAACCGTCCTCCCCGGTACGGTGTGAGGGTGCCAAACCTAAGTAGCGCTACCAACTAATACCCGTTACCTCCCCGGTAACACAAAAGATGGGACTTAAGAATGATTGGGTGAGATTATTATCCAACATCCCAGTTTTACCCAAAAGACTTATCCCTCCCTAGGATACCCACTGACTGTCCCAACCACCGGGACGCATGCTCAAAAGTAATGAACTCACCTTTGGTTTGCTCAGTAGAATTAATTACTCGTTTAACAACAGTGATTTACCAAGCCCTATGATAGTTGCACATAACAGTCAGTTTGCATACAAGCACAACACGTATTATTTCATGTTTAATCATCAGCTAGTGCACACAAATACAAGTGTTAACATTCATCACTAGGCATGGTATATCAATTAACCAAACACGAATTCCATCATTAAAGTACGTTCTCATACTAGGTGCTACACATATAGAGTTATACCTCACGTTTCAAGTATTCAAATAACGCATCATCTCAAACATATGAACAAGGGGTGACTTCATATACCATATTAATTCACAAGTTTAAGCCGTTTCATTACACAAGTTAACATACCACATCATTCTACTGATTCCCCGAGTTACCGGCCCAGTCCACATTACAACCCATCTGTTAACCAACGCGAGCTTACCTGACTATTCGGCCCAAACCTTGCAGCCCGTGTTTGTTCAAGTGTTACATGCGGCCCATTCTGTCAAGTTTCTCATTCAACAATTTACACCCCAATCACATGTCATTATTAACCAACCACCCTACCCGAACCCCTGTTTTACCTTATATACTTGATCCCTAGTACCCACATATGAGCAGCCATTATAATCCAAATCAATTAACAAAATACCTATAATGGCTCAACCTAGATTAATCAGTTACTGATCTCATCGATCCATCAAATACTTTCATGCACATACACCCTAGGTATCATATAACAGTTCAGTTTATGCAACATTAATTATACAAGATCACAACATCGACATACACGAAGAAGTCGCTAAACAACATTATACATAAACAAGATCACCAGTTAGGAATTAACATAACAAACAAATCAACAACGTGATCATGCATTACTAATCTTTGCAACTCGTCCGTATCAACAATTTTCCTATCTATACACCTTCAACACATTCAATCCATGCATGATATTAAAATAGGTTAGTCCATCTGTACAATTCGTACATACACCAATCGCACACATTGTGATTACCTTTATCCCATACGTACATATTAATTGAACCAGTCAATTCTATTACAATTTATAATAACCATCAAGATTTTCCCAATTGATTTACCCAACATGTTGCCTATCGAAACCATTTTTAACAAAAATCACATAAACTTGCTAACCAAGATGTGGAGATTCGATAATGATACTAGCATGCACTAATAACAAAAATCAAGAATCATAACATGATATCATGCACGCACATGGCAGACAAACTCACAAGTCAACACATTGGAAATCTAATCCAATCACAAGTAACATGATATAATGCAACGCACATGGCAGCCAAACTCACAAGTCAACATATTTGAAATCTAAACCAATCACAAGTAAGCTTACCAACCGAGATGTGGAGATTGTGGGTGTGCAGCCGCCGAATTCGAAGGAGGAGCGAGAGAGAGATTAGGGTTTTTTCTTTTGTGTAGTGTTTGCTAAATAATTAATATGTGAAACATATTCCTTGCGTAAATATGGGCGGGAAGCTATCGGGCCATGTTGGGCTTCTTTTTGGGCCGAGAAACATAACTCAATTAATAGAAGTTTTGGGCCAAGGGTGCATATCATTACTGGTGTGGGTACATTAGGCGACTAGAGCGGACGTTCAACTAATCTAGGCATTTAACACGTTTAACAATTTACACACGACAACTCACAACTATGTAGTCATAGTGATTCGATGTCAATTAAACAAGTTTAACAAGTTTACGCAACAATGACATAGTGACGCCGTTTAGTGGAGTATGAACAGTAGTGATACGAGTCAAATGTCACAAGATTGAACAATGCTAACCTTGGGAATACGGATTGTCACACACTACATCTTGGATGAATGGGCTTAAAGGGACCCACCAAAACCGTGTGCAAGATTGGGGAGGGGGGGGGGGGGGTGTTTGCATATATATATTTTTTATAAACTCTTGTTTAATATACAAACTTTATGAACTTTGATAATTTATATAAAATTATCTATAATGTTTCAAGCCCTCATATTTTAAACTAGTGTGACACTAGGTAAAACTAATCCACCAAAATTATTAGTTTGTTGATCAGGTGAAAAAGTTGGTTCGGGTCCTGTACCAGGTTAAATACTAACACTGCGTTTTATTTATATAAATACATGACAAAAATTGTTTTTGCACATGTTTTATCATCCAAATTAATAATCCAACTTTTTGGACTAAAAATTTTATTATTTCTGACACAGTTCCGGTAGAGGCTTTGCTATCAGGCAGTTTACTGAACTAGCCGTGCAGCTTAACACAATAAGATTCAATTGCGGATTTTGTGTCGTTTTTAATACCAATTATATTATTTATGGCAAATAATATTTAGTTTTGGGTTTTCGGACAGTTACTGTTTCGTTCTGCGTAATGCCGATTGTATTTTTCTGCGGACTTGGACAATTTGGTTTTTAATTGGAATTTTCTAAATAATAAGGCTCATGTTATTTTAGACAAAGTTTTTATAGAATATTTGTGTAGACATATCTGTATGTCTTGTTTTTATCGTGTCAGACTGTACCGCGACTAGTACTGACAAGTATCGTTTATTCGCGTTCCTGCCGTTAGTCTAGGATATTGTTTCTAATCGCAACGGATTTGTCATCATACTTAACTATGTTATTTATAATTCCTAGACTTTTAAGACTTAATTAAATAAATCAAGTCAAATACGCGAAAATAATTAATGTAATTAGTTGTTCGGGTTGTACGGAATTACCAGAATTTTTCCGATTGTCACATCTTGTACTATACGAGTCTTATATATATATATAAAGTTGGCAAGAATAGCCCCTCAACTTTCTAGTTCATCCCTGCTACACAATGCTTATCGTCTATGATAATACCACGTATTTACCCTCTACGCTCATGTCCTAAAATTATAAATCACTTGTAAAGATTAAAATATATAAACTTGAATTATCATTTATACTAAATTAGAGTTTTTTTTGCTTGGTATGTAAAGATGAACAAGAAATAATAGCCTATATATATTTAAATGAAAATTGACTAAGAGGTTGTGGGTTGAAGTGCTTTCATGATGGACCTTTGCTTTGTTGTTGTTGCAAACGTTGTTGGAGTCGTGTGGGCAGATATAATCTTTTATGATCTTGAGTTGGAGTTACTAATCACCTGATAATTAGATCAGCATAGTACCAAGATCAAAATGCCAAGGCTTAGGGTTTTTGGGGGGACGACATAAAAGTTCAAAGGGCTTAGAAGATAATAACAAAAAATTTAGTCGCAAAGTTGCAAGGGCATTCAAAAATGTCAATGGAAAATCAACAGCTGCTTTAAAAAATTCGAATAGTAAATTAGCACAGTCAGTGCTTCTAATTTCTAGTCAAGAGGATGGGGAGTGGAAATGGGTGTTTGGCAGTTCCAAGAAAGATTATGGATCATGGGAAACGAAGATTAATGTGAAGATCGGTTAGTGTGGTCAGAAAAAACGTAATCCTAACTCTAGTTTTGAAAAATGAGAGTTTGTGACAACTTTAGTTTTTGTCATGAATTTTCGTGGTTCAATTAATGTAGAAGATATGTGGAAAAGATGCAGTGAGTGAGGAATGTTACGGATGTGTACATTTCAGATCGTTTCTCAAATAATGGTAAGCGTTTTGTTTTTTTAGATTCACTAAAGTTAGAGATGGTAATATGCCGGTATCCAACTTGCGCTTTATATGGTTTAGCTTTTTACCACATGCATGCAGATATAGAAAAGTTTGGTCGCTTGGATCGCAAATCATGTGCCCAAACAAGTGGTTTGCAAAATGCTAAAATAATGGAGAAAGAAGAGAAGTAAGATTTAGATGGTGTGGATGAGAAAGTTAGTCACGGGAAATTTAGATCAAATGATATGAAATCTTTTGCTACCATACATCATGGAAAAAGGTTGATCTCGTAGCGTGTAACTGTCAATATATCATCATGTGAATGTAAGTTTAAAGAGGAAGGTGCGCCTTATATAATGGGAATATTGAATGAGGTGAGAATAGCTCCTAATTTGTTATTGATTTGTATGAAACAAAATTTTACTGATATAGAAATATGGTATATCAAGGGAATATGGGTTAAATTGTGTTTCTCGTCTGGTGATAGTTGTGAAAATTTTGTGAATGTTCGTTGTTAAAGTTGTGATAGTTGTGAAAATTTTGTGAATATGGGTTAAACTGCGATTCATTGCAATCCATATGAGATCCATTACAGAGGATAGTTTGGTTTTACAGATCTTAAACGACTTACAACCTGATTATAGGATGTTTGTGACCAATATTGAAAATCAAGATCTCAAACCTACCTTTTGTCAGTTGAGAGTGAAACTATTGACGCATGAAGTTCGCCTGAAATAATCACAATCTTCCTATTCTACCTTTGCCCCGATTACTGCTATGGAAGCAATGAACATCAATCCAGTAGCTCTGCATCTATCAGATTCGTTGAATTCAACTGTTGTGAGTCAAATTCGTGACAAATTGGCCACATAGCAATCAACTGTTATCAACGATTCTCATCGGCGAACGACGGATATTCAAACGGCGGATGATGGAGATCAAATCGAGGACATAGTGGTCAACGTGGTGGCTTTACTAGTCAACATAGTGGTGGATATAATAGTCAATCAGGAAATGGGGGAAACCTGCCTCCACATGTAGGGTTTGATAATCACATATTTGGTACTCGTAATGTTATTCGGGGACTGGTCCAAGTAATGTTTTTGAGCAGACACTATTTATTGGGCCACAAACAAACTCACAAACTGCTTCTGTTAATTCTATTAGGCTTGCTACATTTGGCAGTAAAGTTGGGCCTGGCGGTAATCATTATAGTAATCAGTTTGGGCTGACTCACTTTGCTCAGTGGGCTGGAATTTCGAATGGATCACAGTTTGGGTTTAATGGATCAAACCAAAATAAAGTTGGATCTAATGGGTAGAATGCGCATCATTTGGGCCAAATTGGCCATAGTTCGCCTTATGGAGGATTTGTCTAGTATTTGTGATGAGGTGGACTCTTAGGTTCCTGATTCAGGACCGACTGCTTGTCACACCCAGCCATAGGTGGAAGCACGAGGTGTGATCGTGATTGATTCTCATTGCATACGAATTAGCAAACATACTATATGATTTAAAATAAACTCCAAATGTCATTTCAATAGTTTCAAAACATAAAAATGTTTTAGTAAAAGTGTTTACATCAATTCAAAATAAACGAAGTTTTAAAAGTCAACAAAATAGTTCAAGTTATAAAAGATAAAGGATTTGTTCCCCATATCACCGCAAAGAGGCAGAATATAATGAACAACCCAACAAAAGTGGCATGGAATTAGGACACTCGACATCTTGAAGCAAAAGCTCACAAAGATTCCACTAATTTCTATAAATACATGTAAGTTTGAAAAACGTCAACAAAGTTGGTGAATTCATGCAGTTAATTTGTAATATATGTATATTTGTAAAATGTGAAATGTATTTGTATGAAAAGCGGTATGTAAACGTAAATGAAATCGTTGATCATTAATGTTTTGCAAGAACATTAATATGTGTGATGACATAGGAAGCAATCCAAACCTTGACGATTTTTGTGTCGATTACCCTTCGACTGGGACACAAAAGCACTCTTCCGTATGGGTCAATGTGGACCAAGAGTGGGGCTCGTCAAAACCCAATAGATCTACCCCTTCCGTTCCTCGGTCTAAACTTAGATTAATGATGCTTATGTACAACCCTATTCGCAAATGATCTAGTTGTTTCATTCCCTTAGTCTAGCATACCATTTGTTCATGTATTTCCCCCAAAAGTTTAGAAAACGTTTAAAAGAGGGGACATGAACTCACAGTTTTGCATCTTGATGCGTAATACTTCGCAGGTACTCTTCTTGGCTCGCGACGTAACCTATAAAAGTGTCCTAAATATGTTAATCACATAAGCTTACGATTACTATGTACAAGTTATCCATCTTGTTTATGTATTTTCATTGTCTTAGGTGTATGTGTTCTTGAGTTGTTATTATATATTTTACAAAATATATTTAGTTTTGTGTACTTGTGAGTTGTGGTAACGGATCTAGTTCCTCTTGCGGTTTCATGCCTCGCATGAGTAAGATGTGTATTGATGTGCGTTAGGTGTGATATGTTTTTATGTATATTTTTAGCCCTTTTTAACACTTTAGTCAAGTTTTAAATTTATAAAAAACGATATTTTACTAACACTAAACACACGTATGGGCAAGTGCACCTATCGTGAGCGTAGTATAGCGTTGGTAAGATACCGAGGTCGTCCAAGGACACAAGAGCTTTTAGTACCGGTTTATCCTCAACGTCTAATCAAATCAAAATTTTAGAAAAAGGTTTTAAACATGAAAATAAAAACTAAAAATGCTGAAAATAAAAATAAAAGTAAAACAGATGGACAAGATGAATCACTTGGATCCGACTCGCCTTTAGTGTAAACTTTGATGATTTCCGCACTTTTGCACTTTTTAAGAGATTATCTTAGTTATAGTCGTAGGACCCTCTTTTGAAGGTGACGTTACCCTCAACCCAGTAGTTTGAGTCAGCAATGATACACCTAAAGGGTCGGAATATTGAAAGATAATTAATTAAGTTATTAATGCGTAATGTGGTAGGCCCCTCTTTTGAAGGTGACGTTACCCTCGGCTAAGTGGTTTGAGTCAGCAGGGATACAATCCCAAGTAGCCGGGTTAATGTATTAATAGTAGTTTACATATGAGGGGATCAAGCCATTCGCACCCCCGCCATCCAATACCAGTGGGTATTGAAGGAGGTCCTAGTAAGCTTGACCCAGGTCCTTGCAGGATCTTTACACTGAACAAGGCAAGAACCTTACCAAATCATTCCCTTAACCCCCCGAACAGGTAGCCAACATATCTCTATATAGACCGTAGAGATATGAATGGTGTAAATCTTTTATTTTATATAGACAGTAAAATAATGCCAATACACCACGGACAAATGATAAGGAAGTTTCACCTTCAACATAAGAAACTAGTTATTAAAATCATTAATACAAAACCAAATAAAAAGTGCCAAAAAATTAAAAATCAAAAGTATTACACTAAATGCTTGTCTTCACCAAGTGATGTAAGAGAGTTAGGCAAACATGGCCTTTGATTGTCAAGACCTCTTACTATCAATCTTGGATCCCGAGACTACTACACACAGTCTAGATGGATGATGGTGGTGGATGTGGGTGTTGTGATGGTGGTGGAGTGTGGGTGAAGTGGTAGAGAGGTGGTTTGCCAATGGATGCCTTTGAAGTGAACCAAGCACCTCTATTTATAGCTTGTACAGAAGCCCGGACATGGCCCCGTGTCCGCTGGGCACGGCCCCATGTCCATCCTTATTCTCTTTCTTCATTAATTGCAATTTGTCTACATTAGCTCCACACGCCCCCGTGTGCAGAAGCGTATCTGTACTATCAAGATTTGCTTGGATTCTGCGAATCTTAGCGTTGACCACGGCCCGTGTTGAGGTGGGCACGCCCCCGTGTCAGGAATAGAAGCTTCTATAGCTTTGTCCTTTCTACAGACAACTGGCCACGCCCCCCTGTCCGCTGGGCACGGGGCCGTGGTCAGCCTTCTGTTGTCTTGTTTTTGCTTGGGAAGATGCTGTCGAGGGGTATAACAATCCTCCTGAATATTTTTCGACGCCCTAATATATTTTAAAATACCCCTATATGTCTCTAAATATACCCCGTATGTGAAAACCCAGCCCAAAATATAAAATACCATTAAAAAAAAAAAGAAAATTAGGGTTCTGGCGGGCCGCGTAAGGCTCATGACTAGCTTATGCGGGCCGCGGCAAATACAAGATCCGGCGAGCCCCGGTGGTGACACGTGTCAACACGTGTTGAACCTATTCGTGACCCAGATCACCTACGCCTAGACACCCTTACTACGCGGGCCGCGTAGCCCGAGGTCTAACCTTACGTGGGCCGCGAGGAAACCAATTTCAGGCCCTATATAAGAAGGCATCGGGCCTTCAGTTGAAACTCGCTCATTTCCTTTTCTCAATCTCGAATTTTTGATAGTAGACACTATAGTCGGGTATAATACCCCCCCTAATTAACGAAGTTCTGCCCCAATGTAAGTATTATAACCCCGGTTACGTATTAGATACGCTGCCCGATTGATCCAGGGTTCCGTAACGGCTGTCAGGGTTCTGCTCGACGTAGTCGTTGGAATGCCGTCTCGGGGAGGGTATTACTAATGTAAATAATCGGTTATTATACTAACATATGTGCATTGTGTAAATTATAGATTATCACCAGGAAACCCTTACAGAAAACCTAAGACAGCAATGTGAGTAATCTCCTTTTTGTAAATGGTTTTACAAAACCTTAAATGTTTTACAATGCAATTAAGCAGTGATTGTGTCTTTGTAGTTCTTCAATTACTGCCGGTATGTTGGGGTTTTGTATACAAAATGTGGAACACGTTACCATTGGACAAAGAGTTAGCCAATGTGTAATATGACCCACCAGTCAGGATTGACAATACTAAATGAGTAATTGTGTAGATATAAACATTGTAATCGATCTCAATACTGTTAAGAATAAAATGTCTCTTGATTAAACTAGGATTCACTCACCAGTATTTCCCACTGAAAAATGTTTTTAAAATGCATTTCAGGTAACAAAATGTAAAAGCCAATTAGAAGAAAGCCAGCTGGAGAGCACTGACGGCTTGCAAAAATGTGGCTATAAAAGTTACCTAAAAGACGATATTTTAAATTAAATAAAATAGGGTTTATCCCTATAAACATGTTGTAATAAGAAACTTGGGTTTTACCCATGTGTTTATAAATATGGTGGTTTTACTCTGATTAAACATTTCCTAACTACGGTCCTAATGAAATTTCCACTGCCAAAATAATAATAATGATAAACAAAATGATACCACCACAACTGGTCTCACGGCCTCCCGTTCCAGGGACAGATAGGGGGCGGGGGTTGCGACAGAAGGTGGTATCAGAGCTATGCCACTGATTCAGCCACAGAAGTGTTCTGCTGACATCAATATATTATTTAAATTGTTAGGAAATTAATTATGGAAATACGTACATATCTGTATTTTATTGTTGTGTGTTATTTGACTATTTGTTAGTTTTCAGTATGAGTGATCAAGGACCCTCATACGCATATCGTCAATTGTCCGATTCACCTAGGTGTGAAGGTACCTCTTCACAGCCTGCCCTCTCTGGGTATGCCGCTGATAATGAAGAAGGGATGTTTATCTTTAAGGCTCAGTCTGAAGAGTCATTCCCTCAGAAAAAGAGAGGATGGTTCAGTAAGGGAGCATTTGAGCGTAGGAAAAGAATACGAAAGTTGCAACAGCAGAGAGTCCTAGCAGCCGCTAAGCGAGAGTCAGATGCCCATACACAGGATATGCTTAATAGGAGCTTAGCCAATTTCCATATCCTAGCAACAACTGCTGTTGACCCAAACCTGGAACAACTAGTAGCCCCACAACCCTTACCTTTATTCCCCACTCAGCCGATGGAGATAGAGAATAACCCTGAAAATCAAGTAGAAATGCATGATTTCAACCCTGAGGAGATACCTAGGATACCAGCCCCTAATCCCTTAGACCCGGATTATGATCCATGGTTCGATGATCATAGGGATTATGTGCCGCGCTACCACTTAAACGACGAACCCATGCCGAACTTAGCAGCCTATCCAGGTCTGGACCCTCTAGATCCCTACTACTACGACAATGATGAATACATTAGGGAGATTTTAGAGAATCCTTACCCTCAGGAGAATCCCATGCCCCAGTACCCGGACCTAGTACCAGCACCTGCACCCCCAATGAGTGCAGATAATGTGCATGAGCTCCGAACTTTCGGAGAAGAGATCTTGGAGAGTAGTGAGAGGATGAGGCAGGTAGGAGAGTGACTCGTCTGGAAGTACGACGAGCGCAATATGGATTACTGGATGAACCCAGACCAGTAAAGGAGGTAGTGGAGTTGGTAATAATAATAATAATAATAATAATAATGAAAAACAAATATAATATATATGTGTAATAATAATAATAATGGGATAGGAGGAGTTTAAAAACATGGTAGAAAGGAAATTCTGTCCTCCTAATGAAAAAGAACAGATAGCAAACAAATTCTTAAACCTTAGGATGATTGGGGTAGATAGTAAGGGTTATACTACATTATTCTTTGAATATGCCAGAATAGTACCAACCCTTGCTTCACCTGAACCAGTTTTAATCTCCCGTTACATCTGGGGATTAATTGGGGAGAGTAGACATGTAGTCAAGGCAGCTAGACCTCAAAGCATAGAAGAAGCTGTAGAACTAGCCAACACCTTGACAGATGAATTAGTCCGTACACGAGAAGAGGATCAAAGGAGGAACCTAACCCAGAAGCTGACTCAAGAATTCCGTTATGGAAATTCTAACCGTGGGAGAAATGTAGGTTCTACCTCTGCTCCCTACTGTAAGTATTGCAAAAAGAAGCATTTAGGAAGATGCTCCATATACTGTAACTTTTTGCAAAATATCTGGACACAAGGAGGAAGACTGCAGGAAAAAGATTAGCAACAGGATATGCTATAACTGCGGAGAACAAGCTCATATCAAGCCTAACTGTCCAAAGTTAGCTCCAGCCGCGAATACCAAGAATACTAAAAATGCTAGAGCATTTGTTCTAACTGCAGAAGAAGTAAAGATGTTCCCGGATGTGATCACTGGTACGTTTTTAGTTAATGATGTTTTTGCTAAAGTATTATTTGACTCTGGTGCGAACCAAAGTTTTATTAATACTTCATTTTGCAAACTTCTTAATCAATCATTAACTAAACTCCCACAAGAATGTCTAGTAGAGACAGCAAATGGGGAAACCATTAAGATTTCTGAAATCTTGCAGGAAGCAAGAATAGAAATTTTAAATCAGAAATTTATTGCAAATCTTTACCCCATGAATCTGGCAGGATTTGATGTTGTATTAGGAATGGATTGGTTAATAGCCAATAAAGCCAGTATTTTATGTGATCAAAAGTCAATTCAAGTAAATTCACCAAGGGGTGAAAAGATCACAATTAAAGGAAATAAATTCTCTAAATCCACAAAATTCATCTCTGTGATGAAAACTGCAAGTTATATAAGGAAAGGATCATTAGTGTATTTGATTTCTATAATCACTAACACTAAAGGAAAAGAATTAAAGGATATTCCCATAGTATCTCAGTTTTCAGATGTATTTCCGGGAGAGCTAGCAGGGCAACCTCCAGATAGAGAAGTTGAATTCAGAATCCATTTGATACCAGGAACCGCACCAATTGCCAAAGCACCTTACCGTTTTGCACCCGTAGAAATGCAGGAACTAAAGAAACAGTTAGATGAATTGTTGGAGAAAGGATTCATACAGCCAAGTTCATCACCCTGGGGAGCACCGATTTTATTCGTTAAAAAGAAAGACGGATCAATGCGTATGTGCATTGACTACCGTGAATTGAACAAAGTCACGATTAAGAATCGGTATCCATTACCAAGAATCGATGATCTGTTTGATCAATTGCAAGGAGCACGATTTTTCTCAAAAATCGATTTAAGGTCAGGATATCATCAATTAAAGGTACAGGAAGAAGACATTCCTAAGACCTCTTTCAGCACAAGGTATGGCCATTATGAATTTACTGTCATGCCATTTGGTTTAACCAATGCCCCAGCTGCATTCATGGACATGATGAACCGAATATGTAAGCCATATTTGGATAAATTCATAATTGTCTTTATAGATGATATTCTTATTTATTCTAAAAACCAGGAAGATCATGCAGCGCATCTGCACGCTCTTCTAAGTTTATTAAGAAAAGAAAAGCTTTATGCTAAGTTTTCGAAGTGTGAGTTCTGGTTAGAACAGGTACAATTTCTTGGACATTTAGTCAATCATGAAGGAATTCATGTAGATCCCACCAAAATCGAGGCGATTACCAAATGGAAAACCCCTGAGTCACCAACTGAGATTAGAAGTTTCTTAGGATTAGCCGGTTATTATAGAAGATTTATTCGAGATTTTTCTAGAATAGCCATTCCCTTAACTAAATTAACCTGTAAATCCATTAAGTTTGAATGGGGAAAAAAACAAGAAGAAGCCTTTAGAATTCTTAAGCAAAGATTAACCCATACACCCATACTAGCGTTACCAGAAGGAACTGAAGATTTTGTAAACTATTGTGACGCTTCTAAGTTAGGTTATGGATGTGTGTTAATGCAACGTCAAAAGGTTATAGCTTACGCCTCTAGACAACTTAAGAATCATGAAGAGAATTATTCTACCCATGATCTAGAGTTAGGAGCTATAATTTTTGCCCTTAAAATTTGGAGACATTACCTTTACGGTAGTAAGTTTACCATATTCACCGACCATAAGAGTTTAAGTTATGTTTTTGGGCAAAAGGAATTGAATATGAGACAAAGACGCTGGATGGAAATACTTAGTGATTTTGATTGTGATATCCAGTATCATGCAGGAAAGGCAAATGTAGTAGCTGATGCTTTAAGTCGGAAGTATCATGAAAAGCCAAAAAGAGTACGTTCTCTTAAGTTAAATATGCAAATAGATTTAAATGATCAGATTAGAAAAGCACAAGAATCAGTAATCAAGGATGATACTGAAAAGTTAAAAGGAATGATTAAGGAATTAGAACAAGGAACATATGGAATTTGGAGATTCCATAAGAAAAGAGCGTGGATACCTAAATTAGGAAACCTACGTCACCGTATATTAGAAGAAGCCCATAAGTCTAAGTATACGATGCATCCTGGAAATGATAAGATGTATCAGGATTTAAGGAAAAATTTAAGGAAAAATTTTTGCAAAGTGTTTAACCTGTTCACAAGTCAAAGCTGAACATCAGAAACCCTCAGGTTTATTGCAACAGTTAGAAATGCCTGTTTGGAAATGAGAATTAATAACAATGGATTTTGTTACTAAATTACCCAAAACAAGGAAAGGTAGTGATACAATCTGGGTGATTATAGACAGGCTAACCAAGTCAGCTCATTTCCTACCAATGAAAGAAACTTTCAGTATGGAACAGTTAGCTAAATTATATGTAAATGAAATAGTTTCATTACATAGAATTCCTCTATAAATTGTTTCTGACAGAGATAGTCGTTTTACCTCTCATTTTTTGACAAGTTTCCAAAAAGCAATGGGAACCAAGTTGAATCTAAGCGCCGCTTATCATCCACAAACGGACGGACAAAGCGAAAGGACAATTCAGACAATGGAAGATATGCTTAGAGCTTGTGTAATTGATTTCGGAGGTAATTGGGACGATCACTTACCATTGATAGAATTTTCTTACAATAACAGTTATCACACAAGTATCAATGCTGCACCATTCGAAGCACTTTACAGACGAAAGTGCCGAACGCCAGTCTGTTGGGCAGAAATTGGAGAAAAGCAACTATCTGGACCTGAGATAGTACAAGAAACAACAGACAAGATCATTCAAGTCAAGGAACGACTGAAAGTAGCGTGTGATCGACAAAAGAGTTATGCTGATAACCGACGAAAGCCACTGGAATTTCAAGTAGGAGATAAAGTGTTATTGAAAGTCTCTCCCTGGAAAGGAGTGGTAAGATTCATCAAAAAGGGGAAATCTAAGCCCCAGGTATGTTGGACCTTTTGAGATAATTAGAAGAATAGGACTTGTAGCTTATCAGCTACAACTGCCAGAAGAAATGGCAGGAATACATAATGTATTTCATGTATCTAATCTCAAAAAGTGTTTAGCTGATGAATCACTCGTAGTACCTCTTAAGGATATAGAGGTAAATGAACAACTTAAGTTTGAAGAAAGACCTCTACAGATTGAAGACAGGAAAGTTAAGAACCTCAAGCACAAGAGATTAGTTCTAGTCAAAGTGAAGTGGGACTCCAAAAGAGGACCAGAATATACATGGGAGCTTGAATCAGAAATGCAAAGGAAATACCCATACCTGTTCCAGTAGACCTCGAGGACGAGCTCTAAAATAAGGTGGGGAGGATATAACAACCCTCCTGAATATTTTTCGATGCCCTAATATATTTTAAAATACCCCTATATGTCTCTAAATATACCTCGTATTTGAAAACCCAGCCCAAAGTATTAAATACCATTAAAAATAAATAAAAAACAAGAAAATTAGGGTTCTGGCGGGCCGCGTAAGACTCATCACTAGCTTACGCGGGCCGCGACAGATACAAGATCCGGCGAGCCCCGGTGGTGACACGTGTTGAACCTATTCATGACCCGGATCACCTACGCCTAGACCCCCTACTACGCGGGCCGCGTAGCCCGAGGTCTAACCTTACGCGGGCCGTGAGGAAACCAATTTCAGGTCCTATATAAGAAGGCATCGGGCCTTCAGTTGAAACTCGCTCATTTCCTTTTCTCAATCTCGAATTTCTGATAGTAGACACTATAGTCGGGTATAATACCCCCCTAATTAACGAAGTTCTGCCCCAATGTAAGTATTATAACCCCGGTTACGTATTAGATATGCTGCCCGATTGATCCAGGGTTCCGTAACGGCTGTCAGGGTTCTGCCCGACGTAGTCGTTGGAATGCCGTCTCGGGGAGGGTATTACTAATGTAAATAATGGGTTATTATACTAACATATGTGCATTGTGTAAATTATAGATTATCACCAGGATACCCTTACAGAAAACCTAAGACAGCAATGTGAGTAATCTCCTTTTTGTAAATGGTTTTACAAAACCTTAAATGTTTTACAATGCAATTAAGCAGTGATTGAGTCTTTATAGTTCTTCAATTACTACCGGTATGTTGGGGGTTTGTATACAAAATGTAGAACACGTTACCATTGGACAACGAATTAGCCAATGTGTAATATGACCCACCAGCCAGGATTGACAATACTGAATGAGTAATTGTGTAGATATAAACATTGTAATCGCTATCAATACTGTTAAGAATAAAATGTCTCTTGATTAAA
This sequence comes from Helianthus tuberosus, assembly GCA_030545235.1. NCBI lineage: Eukaryota > Viridiplantae > Streptophyta > Magnoliopsida > Asterales > Asteraceae > Helianthus > Helianthus tuberosus. Next base: position 94,751,619 of record CM060411.1, read on the forward strand.
CTGGGATTCACTCACCAGTATTTCCCATTGACAAATGTTTTTAAAACGCGTTTCAGGTAACAAAATATAAAAGCCAATTAGAAGAATGCCAGCTGGAGAGCACTGACGGCTTGGAAAAATGTGGCTATAAAAGTTACCTAAAAGACGATGTTTTAAATTCAATAAAATAGGGTTTATCCCTATAAACATGTTGTAATAAGAAACTTGGGTTTAACCCACGTGTTTATAAATATGGTGGTTTTACTCTGATAAAACATTTCCTAACTACGGTCCTGATGAAATTTCCACTGCCAAAATAATAATAATGATAAACAAAATGATACCACCACAACTGGTCTCGCGGCCGCCCGTTCCCGGGACAGATAGGGGGCAGGGGTTGCGACAAGGGGTCGGGCATGCCACGTTTATTCCTTTTCTTGTATTTATGTTAGATTTTGCTGCATATTTGTTCCTTTTGTTCATTTACGCTCATTTAGTCCTGAAAATACAAAAGAAAGACAAAAGCACACTTTTTCCAACATTAGTACTAAAAAAAGGTTAGTTTTATGCCTTATTTGATGTAATTTATATATTGCATTTTACACACATCAAATACCCTCACACTTGAATCTTTGCTTCTCCTCAAGCAAAACTCTTTATAATGTGGCTTACACTCCCAAATGGAATGGGTAGAAGAGAAGTTTTGGGCTTGTCTTGAGTGTCGGGAATCCAAGATCTTTATTGGGTTTTATTTTTATGCTATTTACAATCATATTCGTTATGATTTATTTAGAACGTCTCATAAGAGAAATTACTTATTTGGGCATAAAACGCCTCTTTAAAATTCCATTTATATACAAGTTCACATACCTCACGGGAGATCACTCAACACTCGGCCGAAGATGTATTTTTGTGAAGCACTCGAGACTAGCATGGAACTTACTTCTACCATATGCTTACCAAGTAATCAATCCTCCTCCTTTTTAACTATAAACCTTTCTAAGTATCAAGAGGACTTGGGGAAGGGTTAAGCTTGGGTTAAAGGTAAGTGGTTTTGGGTTAGTGGTTATTAAAAAGGGCGAAAAGCGTAAAAAGCGTTGGTCGTCGTAAAACTTTTTGTTTTTGTGAATTTTATTCAAACAAAACATTTTCAAACAAAGTTTCTTTGAGGAACTTGTTTGTTTATTGCTTATACTTTTTTTTTCTTTTTTTTTTTTATAAGAGATATCACATGAAGACCGAGTTTTTTACTAAAATAAAGGATTAAAAATAAAAAGGATTTTGGTGGGTAAAGGGTGTTTGTTTTGTGGGTTTAGAAACGAAAAGGTTTAGGCTCAAAGGGGTTAACTAGGGGGATTTTGGGTAGGTGATAAAAAAATGAAAAATAATGGTGTAGAAAAGAAAAAGGGTTAGTCCTAATGCCTCCATCATTTACTTACTTGGGTTTAAGTTGGTAAGGACTGGGAATGTATTGTCATGGCAAGTTCTAGAGTCGTAAGAAACCAAGCGGCTATTCACACAAGAAACGAAAAATGATCATTTAATTTAAAGATGTATATTTGTATGCTCAATAAAGACTCAAAACTCACTTTTTATGGGAATGGGTTTATAATGTGATTAAGTATATATAATCAAATTTTAACTAGATTAGTCATGTCATTTCATAATTTTATTATGTTGGTTCTTTTTATCACGACGCTATCGGTTGTAAAGTTGTAACAATATAACCTTTTTAGAACTTGTTATTCCCAAATTAAACCAAGACGAGTAAAAAAAATGAAAAGTTTTTGAAAAATTTTTGGGGTGATTAGTGGTTCCAATAGAGTTTTGTGCAAGGCTTGTTATTAGGACTTGCAAAATTCAAGGTTTTAGCATCCCCCCCCCCCCACACTTAAATTACACATTGTCCTCAATGTGTCCCAAAAATAAGTTTTTAGGTTGATTGAATGTGTAAAAAGGTGTTTAAAAACAAAAAATTATGTTACTGGGCGTCTGGACACGGGCCCGTGTTGGTCCGGGCACGACCCCGTGTTCAAATTGCCAGTATCATAATTAACAGAAGGCTGGGCACGGGGGCGTGTTCAGTGAACACGGCCCCGTGTCCAGTTACCTGAACTGGGCATTTTCTGCAGAACCTTGGGCACGGGGTGTGTTGGGCTGAGCACGGCCCCGTGCTGATCTTGCTGTAATGAAGAAAAAATGTCGGGAGACTCTATTTTTGTGCATGGGGTGTGGGTTCAAGTTTCCCTTAGTAACCGTCACCATTTCCGAGTGTGTTTTATCCCTGAAAAGTAAAACTAAACTAGAAAACATAAAAGTTATTTTAAACTAAAACTAAGGATAGTTCCGCGGAATGCCTCCGTGGTGCGCCACGTTTATAAAGGTCCTTGGCTAGACCCAAAGTCGGCCATATGTTACCCAAGTGGGATGTCTTGCATCCCATGTTGCACCGTCGGAGAGCATCATCCAAACTTGAGTCTATGACCTTCATGTAATTGACCGGGTCCTCGTCTTCTACTCTTTTTCCAACCCCGAACTTCATTTCTTTGTCCCTAACCCTCAACGTTAATTTCCTACCATTCATATCCACCATTGCGTGGGCGGTGGCTAGGAATGATCTTCCTAAGATGAGTGGCACCTCGTTATCTTCCTCCATATCTAGTATGACAAAGTCGGCCGGGAAGACAAAGTCTCCGACTTTTACCAATAGATTTTCGGCGACACCTTGTGGATATTTAATGGACCTATCGGCGAGTTGTATGCTCATCTTTGTAGGGCTTGTCTTCCCTAGTCCGAGTCGGTCAAACATTGATGTGGGCATGAGGTTGATGCCAGCCCCAAGATCTGCTAGTGCATTGCGTATGGGTGATCCCCCAATCGAACAAGGGATGGTGAAGCTTCCGGGGTCGATATTCTTTTGTGGGAGTTTGTTGAGTAGCAAGGCGGAGCATTCTTCGCTTAAATTAACTAACTGCAATGACTCAATTTTCCTTTTGTGAGTTAGAAAGTCTCTCATAAATTTTGAATATTTAGGCATTTGAGTGAGGACGTCTACAAAAGGAATATTAACATGCAATTTTTTTAGTAAGTTTAAGAATTTTGTGAATTGCTCATCGGTCTTTTGGCGAAGTAACCGTCCGGGGTAGGGTACCGCGGTATTCTTGGCGGGCTCGTGAGTTGGTGGAGGAGTCGTTTCCTTTTGTAGTGTTGGCGAAGTTGCGGATTGATTGGAATGACTCTTGTCGGATGGGGGTAACGGAGCCTCCTCGGGACCTACGGTACGGTTTCTCAATGTGATGAGATGTATTTGCGCCTTTGGGTTGGTTTCGGTATTGCTGGGTAACGTGCCTTGTTGTCTCTCGGAGAAATTTTGAGCTAGTTGATTTAGTTGTTTTTCAATATTTTGAATACTAGCTTGTTGATTTCTATAGTTCGAATCCAATTGTTGGAATCGATCCGAGTTTTTCTTTTTGGTTTCAGAGATGAGGCTTGAGATAGTATCTTCAAGCCTCTCTCATCCCCCTTGTTGTTGTTGAGAGAAATTTTGAGACTCATTTCTTGGTTGTTGAAAGTTTGTTCGTTGGTTTTGATTTTGTTGGTTACTACTATTGCCTGGTTCTCTCCAACCAAGGTTAGGGTGGTTACGCCATCCTTGGTTGTAGGTACCCGTCGGAGGACCTGACGGCCTAGGTCTATTATCAATGTAGTTTACCATTTCTGTTTGATTATCCATTTCTTTCATACAACTCCAATTTTCATGTGGTCCACTACACCCTTCACAAGCCATAACCGAGGCCGTTTTTGCCATTTCTAATTTTTGATTTTTGAAGAGAGGGCCTCGATTTGGGCTTGTAAAGAGGTGCTTTCGTCAACCTTATGGGCGCCCGGGGCAATAGATTTTGTGCCTCGGGGAGTGTGCCACTGAAAATTGTTTTGAGCAATTTCCTCAATTTGATTATAAATTTCATTTGGGCGACAATTACCTAGAAGTCCCCCGGAGCTAGAGTCAAGTGTCTGTCTTGTGTGTGGCAACAACCCATTATAGAAAGTGGATACTTGTTGCCATACCACAAGACCATGACGGGGACACTTTCTTAGTAGCTCCTTGAACCTTTCCCAAGTTTCATATAAGGATTCCCCATCCTCTTGTGAGTATGTATTAATTTCAGTCATTAATTTAGCCATTTTTGAAGGAGGGAAATACTTATACAAAAACTTTTGGGCTAGTTCATCCCAGGTGTTTACCGATCCAACTGGGAGGGTGTTAAGCCAAGCCTTAGCTCGGTCTTTTAGCAAAAATGGAAACATTCGAAGGGGATGGCGTCATTTGATGCTCCGTTGATCCGAAAAGTATCACATATTTCCAAAAAGTTGGTAATATGTAAATGGGGATCTTCGTCCGCAAGCCCATGGAAAGTTGCGGAGTTTTGGAGCATTTGAATCAAATGCGGCCGAAGTTCGAAGTTGTTGGCATCGACATTCGGTGCATTGATAGCGGCGCCAAGATTACCTACCGTGGGCTGTAGGTAATCCATTAGGGTATGTTGATCCGCCATTGGAAGTGGGTCCCGCGAAGCTTTCTCTTGGGTTTTAGCTTTAAGTCTTTTTCTTAGAAAGCGTTCGGGTTCGTCTATAGGTTCTTTTATGTCTTTATTGGAACTGGAGCTCATGAACAGCGTAGGAAGTTCAGGTGCGGCACCTGGGTTCCAAGTCCTGCGATAAAAACAAAAAAAGATTGTTGGTCAGAAGTCTCACCACGGCCCCCTGCTCAGCCGAACATGGCCCCGTGGTCGTGGTTACTGTTATTGTTTTTCGGATCCCTATTACTGGGGAGTTCGACATGGCCCCGTGCTGCACCAACACGGCCCAGTGTGCAGCTCTCTGTAACTCGGAAAATAGAAACTGCCAGTAAGGATGCTGAGCACGGCCCTGTGTCCGACCAGGCACGGCCCCGTGCTGCAATCTGCAGAAGCTGAAAAATTACGAAAAATCCTGAAAAAACAGAAAAATAAGAAAAATAATTAGGCCGTTGATTCCTAACTTTCTTAAAATCCTTGTGTCCCGGCAACGGCTCCAAAAACTTGATGTGCGTTAAGTGTGATATGTTTTTATGTATATTTTTAGCCCTTTTCAACACTTTAGTCAAGTTTTAAATTTATAAAACACGATATTTTACTAACACTAAACACACATATGGGCAAGTGCACCCATCGTGAGCGTAGTATAGCGTTGGTAAGATACCGAGGTCGTCCAAGGACACAAGAGCTTTTAGTACCGGTTTATGCTCAACGTCTAATCAAATCAAAATTTTAGAAAAAGGTTTTAAACATGAATATAAAAACTAAAAATGCTGAAAATAAAAATAAAAATAAAACAGATAGACAAGATGAATCAGTTGGATCCAACTCGCCTTTAGTGTAACCTTTGATGATTTCCGCACTTTTGCACTTTTTAAGAGATTATCTTAGTTATAGTAGTAGGCCCCTCTTTTGAAGGTGACGTTACCATCAACCCAGTAGTTTGAGTCAGCAAGGATACAATCCTAAGGTCGGAATATTGAAAGATAATTCATTAAGTTATTAATGCGTAATGTGGTAGGCCCCTCTTTTGAAGGTGACGTTACCCTCGGCTAAGTGGTTTGAGTCAGCAGGGATACAATCCCAAGTAGCTGGGTTAATGTATTAATAGTAGTTTACATATGAGGGGATCAAGGCATTCGCACCCCCGCCATCCAATACCAGTGGGTATTGAAGGAGGTCCTAGTAAGCTTGACCCAGGTCCTTGCAGGATCTATACACTGAACAAGTCAAGAACCTTACCGAACCATTCCCTTAACCCCCGACCAGGTAGCCAACATATCTCTATATAGACCGTAGATATATGAATGGTGTAAATATTTTATTTTATATAGACAGTAAAATAATGCCAAGACACCACGGACAAATGATAAGGAAGTTTCACCTTCAACATAAGAAACTAGTTATTAAAGTCATTAATACAAAACCAAATAAAAAGTGCGAAAAGATTAAAAATCAAAAGTATTACCCTAAATGCTTGTCTTCACCAAGTGATGTAAAAGACTTAGGCAAACATGGCTTTTGATTGTCAAGAACTCTTACTATCAATCTTGGATCCCGAGACAACTACACACACTCTAGATGGATGATGGTGGTGGATGTGGGTGTTGTGATGGTGGTGGAGTGTGGAGTGTGGGTGAAGTGGTAGAGAGGTGGTTTGCCAAGGGATGCCTTTGAAGTGAACCAAGCACCTCTATTTATAGCCAGTACAGAAGCCTAGACACGGCCCCGTGTCCATCCTTATTCTCTTTCTTCATTAACTGGAATTTGTCTGCATTAGCTCCACACGCCAACGTGTCCGCTGGGCACGGCCCTGTGTGCAGAAGCGTATCTGTACTATCAAGATTTGCTTGGATTCTGCGAATCTTAGCGTTGACCACGGCCCGTGTTGAGCTGGGCACGCCCCCGTGTCGGGAATAGAAGCTTCTATAGCTTTGTCCTTTCTACAGACAACTGGCCATGGGGCCGTGGTCAGCCTTCTGTTGTCTTGTTTTTGCTTGGGAAGATGCTGTCGAGGGGTCGAGCATGCCACGTTTATTCCTTTTCTTGTATTTATGTTAGATTTTGCTGCATATTTGTTCCTTTTGTTCATTTACGCTCATTTAGTCCTGAAAATTCAAAAGGAACAGAAAAGCACATTTTTTCCAACATTAGTACTAAAAAAAGGTCAGTTTTATGCCTTATTTGATGTAATTTATATGTTGCATTTTACACACATCAGTACGCACGAGACATGTGTGGGTCGTGCCCATCGTAGTCTGGTCTCACCCGTTCGTCGTCTTATCGTTATTTTAAATTGTATTCTCTATTTGTGTGTGTGTATATATATATATCCCCAAATAAATATATATATATATATATATATATATATATATATATTGAATTTTTGTGTACAATATGTAGTAAAAATAAATAATATATTTTTAACTTATCTATGTATATGCATTCTTGTATTATTTTGTGTATACTAGTCTTTGTATTTGTTTTACCAAGTCAAAGTTGATTTATACTTGTATTAAATAATATTTTTAATATTATTATAGTATATGTATATTTGTAATTTTACCATATATATTGAATTTTTGTATACAATATGTATTAAAAATAAATAATATATTTTTAACTTATCTTTGTATATGTATTCTTGTATTATTTTGTGTATACTAGTCCTTGTATTTGTTTGACCACGTCAAAGTTGATTTATACTTGTATTAAATAATATTTTCAATATTATTATAGTATAAATATATTTGTAATTTTACCAAATGTATACTTAGGCAAGTATACATGTATTTAGGTGTAAACACTTATGTATTTTGTCTTTAATGTCAAAAATCATTTCTTATGATTTTATACTTTCCGGAATTTATGTTTCTTAAAAATAATATATTTTTAAGGCTTGTTTAATATATATATTTTTATCACACTTGTTAAATATATATATATATAGGGAGAAGATCATGCGAGAACCACCTCTTATTGCGAGAACCGCGAGAACCAATGTGAACACAACCAAAAATGCCTAAAAATAGCTAAAAATCACACATTTTTTTTTTTAATATTTTTATATAAAAAAAATTTGTGTGATTTTTAGCTATTTTTAGGCATTTTTGGTTTTGTTCACATTGGTTCTCGCGGTTCTCGCAATAAGAGGTGGTTCTCGCATGATCTTCTCCCTATATATATATTGCTTCTTCATATATATGTATTTGTCCATAAAGTCCAAAGTCCAAAGTCTATAATTTTTGGTAAGGAAATATATATAAGTATATATATTTTGTATTTTTATCCATACACCCTCTTGGGAAAGTATAAGTATTTTTATACTTAGTTGTATTTTGTGGTATTTTTGGGTGTATTTTATATTTGTATCTTTTGTGTGTATTTTGTAGCTTTTTGGCCCTACTTGCATACTAGTATATATTACACATAATATACACATAAACACACAAATTTTGGGTGACCACTAAATATATATAACTTGCCCTAATTATATATATCTATATTCATTTTAATCTTTAAGTGGAATACTATTTTCTTAACTTATATTATGTATAAAAATCTGGGGAAAATTATAGCTAAACACTTTGAACATTTTTCTTGTAAAAAGTCTTGTAAAAATATATTTTTCGAAGTGTTTAAATTCTACAAAATTTTTTCCATAGTTTCCCCTAAAATTAGAGGTTTTTCCATGTTTATAAACATGTGCTAATTTTCTTTTAAAGCTCAAAAATCATCCAACAATAATCTTTCAAGTAAAAATATACAAAATCATCCAAACTTTTCATGCTAACAAATTTGGAATTTCATATGAACTTGTAGTAATTTAGATCTACACTTTTAACATCTAGATCTACTTGAAACAAGATTTATTTGTTAAATTTTACAAACTTTGTATAAAAAAGTTTTTGAAAACTTGTTCATCTACTTTATTAGTGAGTTTATAAACAGAAGCATATCACTTTAAACATACTTACATGTTCATATTTCAAGATCTTCAAGTCTACTAACATGTTCATCATGGATCTTTAAAGATCCATGTGTATACTTGTTAGATCTACACTTCTAACAAGCATGCATGTGATGGATTTCATCCAAATCACAAAACAAACAACAACAACTTCATAACAACTTCACATAACACCAAAAATTAATTATTTATGTTAGATCTTGTTATTTCTTTATATGGTCATACTTTAAAGTTTAGTTTTCCCGATGGTTTAACTTGTACATCTTCATTATACTACTAGTGAACATCAAAATAAAGGACTAGAAGACTCACAACTAGCACTATTGGCTAGGGAAGAGGCAACAAGAAGATGAAAAGAGGATGAAAATGGTGGTTAATAGCTCCCTTGAGTAATCCTTGAGCTTCCGAGACTTAAAACCTTCTTAGTTAGGCTTGAGACACACTTGATACTCCTTGGAATGGCTTGGAAGTGAATGAAAAATGGAGATGATTTAATGGTGGTGATTGCCAAAAGTTTAGAGGTAGAAGAGAGGAGGAAGATGTTTGAAAGTTGTAGGTGAAAATGATAAGGAATGAAGATTAGGATCTAGTTATAATCTCATGCATTCATCTTTCCTTCAAACCCCATATTATCCAACATCCAAATTACAAGATCAAGAGACAACATGGGGGCTTGTGGGGCCCCCATTTGAACCATAATTTTGGGATGGGGGTAAAGTGGCAACTTTTAATAGTTGAGGGACTAGGATGAAAGTTGGTGTTTTAGTTAGGGGTTTAGTGATTTTAAGTGTTTTTATGTGTAACAAATTGTCATATAGCTAAAACTAATTTTACAACATTAAAACAATGTTACTGGTTCATATTTGGTGTTTTGATAGTGCTCGGATAATTGTTCGGTGATTGTGTTAGTGCAGTATGTCTATCGCCTCCGTCATCTCAAGACCGTAGCAGAAACAGTTTAAATTTAGCTTTACATTGTTACATGTAGTTAAAAAGGGCAAGGTGGCAATCTTGTAAATAAGGAGAACCTTCTTATAACCTTGTGCCTATAAATAGGAGCTTTAGGCTTGAATTAGAGACTTTTTGCTCATTTGGAGAATTAGAGAGCTCTAGATCTAGAGAGAGAATCTAGAGAGAGAAAGTGATTCGAGGTGCTGTACTTTATCAAATCTTATATAGAATCACGTTTATATTACGTCTCGTGTTTAGGTCACGTTCGTGTACGGATTCCGCACGTCACACGTTCGTTTCGCAATCGTTTCGGAGTCAAAACCGGTCCTACAAGTGGTATCAGAGCAGGAGCTCGATTGCACGGATCTATCGCACGATTACGCACAGAAAATCATCAGTTTCAGATTCGAATTCGTCCAGATTTGATATATTTTTCATCTTTCTCATCTTTCTCATTCTTCTTCACGTTTCTTTTAGAACGAGATTTTCTGGTTAAAATGGTTTGATTTTGAAGTATATCATGCTTAACAATGTTTTAAATAATCTGTGAAAGTATTAGATCTTAAAACAGATTAAAAATCATTCAATTTGATTAAAATTTGACCAGTTCGTTTGTAGTTTGTTTCATATCATACGAACATAATTTCAAACTCAGATCTACAGCAATTCAGTGGACGTTTTTGAACGATTTATACATCTTTGTGACCGGAATTCAGAGAAGAACATTACTATGGTTTCAATTTCATCAAAAATCGGAGTTTAAACGCATCAGAACCCTGGTTCGTATGTAGTTTGTTCGACAGTTCGTTTGGAAAAGGTTGCTAGTTCGTTTGAATTTGTTAACCAGGTTATACGGAGTGACCAGTTCGTATAAAAAAAGGGTCAGTTCGCGTGGTATTATCAGTTCACTTCGCTTCAAAATCCAGTTCGCATAAGAGTCAGTTCATCTGAACCTCAGTTCATGTGAAGAAGTTCGTTTGAGTGCTGTTCGTTTGAATTGAACTCTGTCCGTTTAAAGGTTTAGTCCGTCTGAAAGGTCATACGTAGTGATCAGGTTCAGTCCGTCTGAACAGGTCAATCCGTTTGAAGAACTTTAGTTCGTCTGAAAAGGTCAATTCGTTTGAAGAACTTTAGTTCGTCTGAACTTACCTCGTTTAAACCTTAGGTCGTGTGAAGTGTTTCGTTTGAAAGATTAGTTGATTTCACGTGATTCATATCGTTTGAAAGAGTTTGTCTCAGCAGTTCATGTGTTTGACGGCCACAATTAAATGAAGGTCCAATCAGATTGATTTAAATATCACTGTTGTCGAGGTTCATTAATTCGAGATTGTTGGTCTTATTAGTTAACAGACTATCATCTTGGTCCATGTGAAACAATTAATATCATCGACCCATTTGTGCTGAGTATTATAGTTGTCGGCCACGAGAATTTAAAAGGCAGCCCATGGAAATCTTTGTTAATTGCTTGTGTTTCTCGGTCCAATCAGAATAACTTGTATCATCAGCCCAATAGCTTTTGTGTTTTGTCAGCCCACAATTTGCTTGGTCCAATAGTTTTTGTGTTTTGACAGTTGGCATGTGATCATAAATGAATTAAAATTGGGAGGTCCAATCACAAAAGTATAGACGGTGTGCATGTGAAGAGTTTTTTTGTCGAATTCTTCAATAATGTTTGTCAAACATTCAGAATTAAAGGTCCAATAGAATTGAAGAATTTGCATGTGGTGAATTAATGTTGACTGTTTGAAGCTTATAGTCTCGTGACTTTGGTTTAAGTGGGTTTTGGCTGCATGTAATCCACCATAATTCTCGGCCCATTTGATTCATTATTAACAACTAGTTAATCGGTTTACAATATTCTCTTCAATTGTCACTCGGCCCATTGACAGATTTCTAGGCCCATTTGGAGGATTTTTAGTTCATCAGTTTGAAGATTCTTTCGGCCCAAACCATTCTAAACCCATATTATTTTGCACATCCGAACAACATTGGAACGAATCCGCAAATCTTTGACACGAGTCTTAGATTGATTTCATCAATACACACTTTTACATATTCAGTTCGTTTTTTTAAACTGATCATTTGTTTGTTTGTTTGTATTCAGGTGATTCAAGTGGTTCAAGGTAATTCAAGAAGTTCAAACCATGGCTGAAGAATTTTACAACATGTTCTACAACGCGTTTACATCAGAGACTTTCGAAACCACAATTGTTACTCCAAAAGCTATAACTAAAGCGATCAATAAAAATATCAAACATGATAATTTCTACGGAACAAATTCAAAACCACCAACACTTGAAAGTATTGAAGATTACACTTGGTGGAAAGAGCGGTTCATCGGCTGGGCAAAAGCCTACGCGCATGAAAGCTGGTTCTGTTTGGAGTTTGGTTATAGTAGGCCAGTCAATGATAAAGGAGAAGAACTCCCACTCAAAAGCTTACCCAAAGAAGAAAAATCTGAATTCGCAGCTGAACAAAGAATGATTGCTTTAATTCAATCATCAATTAGACATGATTTGTTTGCTTTACTACAACATGATGGGTCATCGAAATCTATCTGGGAAGCTTTACGGATTAAAGCTAAGGGGGGGTAAACAAATCAAGAAAAACAAAATTTCATTATTAAAAAAGGAATTTGATTTGTTCGATAGTTTGAAAGGAGAGACTGTGAGACAAATGATAGAGAGATTTGGTCATCTAAAAATTGAACTTGATCGTTTTGGAATTGTTAAAACTCGAGAAGAAATAATTGATAAGATCATAGAAGCGTTACCACGAGCTGATCAGTGGCAAACGTTTGTATTCATACTGAAAAATGATGCTTTATATGATACAATTTCTCTTGATGTCTTGATAGAAAAAATTGAAAGTCATGAGCTTGAGCTACAAAAGCAAAACAAGATGAGCAGTTCTTCATATCAACAGAATGTGGGTCTTTATTATAAAGGTGTAATACCTTCATCAAGCTCATCAAAAACAACATTTAGTGAATCACCAAAAACAGCATTTAGTGGTGTGAAGACAAAACAACCTGAGACAAGGTCATCAAGCTACAATCCGGGATATCATTCGTCTTCATCAAAAGCAAGTGCTGAAGAATCTGAAGAAGTTCTCTGCAACATTGCTCTCAAATTGAAGAACTCTCCGTCTATGAGCATCACTGAAGCCAAGCAACAAATGAGTTTCCTTGCATCTGTTCTGGAATCATATGAAGGTCTAGTAGCTGGCAAAATTGGAAATTCCGAATTGACCAAAGAAGACTATGACCAGATTGATCCGGAAGAGATGGAACTTATTGATATCCGCTGGTGTTTGGCTAGTTGCATCCGCAGAGCTCAGAGATATATGGAGATTACTGGAAAGCAGTCTATCGGTGGTCCATCAACTAAGCAGGGTTTTGATAAATCCAAAGTGACCTGTTTCAAATGCAAGCAAAGAGGTCATTTCAAGAGAGAATGTCATAATTCTGCAGTCGATGGAAATGAAAATCCTTTCAATGATGATTATTACCGAAAAGCGATTTACCACCAAAGCAAAGAAGAGCCGAAAATGATTGAAAACAAGAAGAAAGCCTTACTTATACATCAAGATGATGAAAAAGTGGCAGAAGGTTTCAGTTGGGATAAATACATTCCATCTAATTCAGGATTGGCTGTTGAAATCAAGAAAAGAAATGAAGAGGATTATATTGATGAAACAGTTACAGCTCATGGCAGAAAAATATCACAAGGCAAACATTATGCTTTTGTTGCTGAAATCAAAGAGAAAACCAGAGAGGAGATTCTGAGTGAGAAAACATACCGAGAAAGAAACATTGCTTGGAACAGAATGGATGAAATGCAAGAAGAGTATGAGAGTGCTGTAGTCAACAAGAGATGGGACAAGAAGCGAGAATGCTATGTCAACAGAAATGGTGAACCTGTTGTTCCCAAGAAAGACATAATCTTTGAAGATGTTCTTTTGGAAATTCCTCGATCCGTTGAGTACTATACAAATATTGGGAAAGACAAAACATATGTAAAAAGATTTGAAAAACACCTTAGAGATGTTATGATTTCAAGTTTGAGGAAGAGGGATGAAGAAAGAATGAAGAAGAGTGTTGATGAGATGGTGAACGATTTGAAGAAAGTCGCTGAAGAAGTGAAAGTTGTTGAAAATGAGAAGATTGCTGAGGAAGAGAAGGTAGAAGAAAAAGTTGTTGAAAAAGAAGCTGTTACTGAAGAACAGCATGTTGAAGAAGCTGAGGAGAATCTAGAAAGTTTGGAAGAAGTGAAGAGTGATGATGGTGCTGGTGATGAGAAAAAGACAGATGCTGATCAAACAGAAGTTACAGCAAACACCGAGGTGTCAATCACTAAGGTAAATTCTGATTATGAAGTCTTAAATGAAACTGTTGAACAGTGCAAGAAATGCATGGAAACGTGCAGTGCTTGTACTGAGAAAGACGAAAAGTTCAGAACAAGAGATCTTGAATTCACCAAAATCGAAGAAGTTTTCAAAAATAAATACAAAGAAATGTTAGAAAATGAAAAAGTTTTAAAAGAAAATGATGAAAAACTTTTAGAAAAATGTAAAAAATTAGAAAAAGAAAATGAAAGTTTGAAAGAAAATTTTTTAAAAATAACGGAAGAATGTTCTCAAAAGGAAAATGTTTGTCAAGAAATAAAAAAAGAATATGATTCAATAAAATTGGCTTATCATATTACAAAAGAGTCTTATGAAAAAGTGAAAAGTGAAATGAAATTTGTTCAATCAAGATTGAATTACTGTTCTGAAACATCTAATGAGCTTAAGCGACAATATGAAATAAAGCAACAAGTTGTAAATTCTTATATTGAGGATGTTGCTAAGCTTAAGCGTCAGATTGCTGATTTAGAACAGGATAACAACAAGTTGAAAAGTTATCATGCGTCGTCATATGTGCTTGAAATAATTTTCAATATAAAACCGGATGGAAAAGATTCTGAGCAAAACAAAATGGGCATTGGCTCAGAGTTTCATCAAGTTCCACCACCGGAAAAGTTTGCATTTTATGATGATGAAAAGGTCGAAAAAGCTTTCAACATGGTAGATCAATTGCCAGATAACATTGACGTAACCTATTCCAAATCTGATGATTCTAGTGATTCAGAGGTGGTAGGTAAGGTCGTTGAAAGTGTGTTGAAAGAAGAGTTGGTTGATACAGGTAAATCTGAATCACATGATGAAAATGAAGGAAATTTTCATGATGGATATCTGAAAAACACAAAATCCGAGAAAAATTTGAATGATGATTCAAAAGGATTGGTTTATACCATGATTGGATAGGACAAATTATTCTTAGATCTTGTATTCCCGATTCAGAATGTGATTTCAGAAAAGATTGACAAAGTTTTCAAAATGGTTGAAATTGAAAAATCTGAAATTCCAAAGTTTGCAGGAAAAGGTCACAAAACTTTTTATAACAAACCTGGTTTCAAGAAGAAAAACATGAAGGCTGGGTTGGGTTATAAGAAGAAACAAAATTGGAAAAGAAATGAAAGTCCGAATTATCAGACAAAGATGAACTTTGTTCAAGGAACAAGTTTAGTAGAAGAGGAACAACTCATATTTAGACAACAGTCTAATGAAGAGTTCCATGCTCAGAAAAAACAACAACAACATGTCAAAGATGTGTCCAAGAGAACATGTTTCAAATGTGATCAAACAGGACATCTTGCACGCAAGTGTCCAAATCTGAAACCTGTTGATGTTGAGTCGAAAAAGAAGTCTGATGAGGTTGAGACGAAACAAAAATCTGAGAATGTGAGACAAAGGTCAACCAGATTTGATTCAAAACAAACTTGGAGGTACAAAACAAACAAGTTTGATTCGAATCAAACTTGGAAATCAAACCCGCATAGGTTCGATTCAAGACAGACCTGGAATTATCACACACCCAGATTTAGAACAACACAAAGTTGGAAAACAAATGTCGACACAACAAAACCAAACGAGTTTTGGAAACCAATTGTTGTTCAAAATCAAAATGTTCAAAAAGAGTCACATTTTTACAAACGAGGTACTCCTAAAGGTCAAACATGGAGTGCTAAGAAACAAACGACTTCGGCAAATGATGAAAAAGTTGAAGTCAAAATTGAGAAAATCTTTGTTCAAGATGACAAAGATTTTCCGAAATTAAATGATGCATATTGTGTTGAAATGCCTAAGGTCAAACAGACCTGGGCTAATTTGTTCAAGTAATTGAATTAGTTGAATGTGCAGGTGCTCAAGAAAACTGAAGACTGTGAGAATGAAAATCGGAGCAGCCTACACATTTCGAAACTTATCCTACACAACTCGTAATTTATCCTACACACCTAGTAATTTGTCCTACACTCTAAATTATTTTTTTTTATTTTTGAAAAATGTATATTTTGAAAATAAGTTACAAATTTGATGTAGTTAGTTATTAAAGAGGAAGATTATAAATTAATGATCTATTTAAGTTTACAAACATACCCTTACATTAAAATTAAATGCAAATATTAAATGAAGTAAAATAAAACATTCTTATTGGTTGAAACTTCTTCTTTTTTCTTCTTACAAAAAATTTCTTCTCATTTGAACTCTCCACTATCAAACTGTACTTTGGTTTGTGATTTGGTAGTATATCAAACTATACTTTGGTTTTGGTCATCAATAAAAGATAAATTTTTATGGCTTAATTGGAAAAACTTTGTAACAACACATTGTGGTCGTTTGGTAATACATTCAAACCTTAGTATCTCAAACTATACTTTGGTGACATTATAGATTCACCACGAAGGCGAATCTATTTGGTGTAAACTTGGTTTCTAACATTCCCTAATCAAACTTCCAAACAAAACTAGGAAACGGGAATGGGGTGTCAAGTCCTATGGCGATATATCATACTACCAATCGGCTTGATCATTGTTAATGAATGTATTTTAGGCATGAATACAAATACGCACCAACAATAGTCTTACAAATTTTGAAAACCGTTATTTAAGCCACATGTAACAGTTTTAAATCGTTAAAGGATAAAGTACTATGTATGTAAAATCATATAGCTTTTAAATCATGAAAATAGTAATTAGGCACATATGAATCAACCCAAAACATTTACAAAACATAAAAGAGGGGACTATGTACTCACTTGGGATTGCATATAAGTCTTGTTTGGATGAGTAAACGAAGCTCAAGAGAACAATGATTCAAGCGTGTCCTAATGTTGGATAACTATGTTAATATGTCGGGACTTTAATTGGAGGATTCAGATAGAATAAAGTCTTACAAATCAAATGAGTGTTGGAACTCCTATGGTATGATTTAATAAACTCAACATTCTGATTTGAAAGTGATTGCTATGTGCTTTTGACCCGTTTTGACTCGTTAAAGTAGTTTACGCTACTTTAACGGGTCATTTGCGTAAATATGTGTTCGGATGGTTAAATGCGACCTATGATAAGTCTTATATGCCAAAACATGTTTGATAATGTTATAACACCAGTTTATATGTCAAAAATTGGGTTACATATGCTTAAAACGGATTTATGCGCAAAAAGGGCATTTTGGTCATTTTTAAAGAACACAACAACGACTTATCATAACACTAACCAAACGACGTGACCATAAGGTATAACCTCAGTAGGTTATTCCCTATACAACTATGGTCATGAATATGTGTTTGGTCGAATCCTAAGATCGACCAAATGGGTCGGATTCGAAAGTTAAAGCGGTGGTCAAGACCGCTCGACTTACGACCCTAAATAAGCACTAAACTTGAAGTGACAAGTTAGACGTGTCAAAACATGTCTTAATTAAGTTATAAAACTGATTTGGTATCAAAACTTGGTGTTGTGATACCAGAAAATGGTTTCGTCGTAAAATGCACATAATGCGCATCTTTGACCGAAACTTTGACTCGTCACTTCGACTAGTAAACGTGGTAATCAGAAGGTGCAATCACAAGGGATTATAACCTTCGTGATTACGATCACGTTGCAAAGTTCAATTGAACTTTGACTTGACCAATTAAGGTCAGAACCGAAAGTCAAACTGTTTGACTTTTAGCTCAAAATAAGCTAAAATAAATAAATAGACTAAGGAAGAACACTTACTTGTGTTCTAAGAAGATAAGAAACTCAGTAGGAGGCCTCTAAAGAGAAGCAAACTCCAATTTTGAGTAATAGGAGAAAGAAGTGATGAATGAGCAAAGAAATGTGAAGATTTAGCTTGGTATTTATAGTGTTTTGAAGTGATTGAGATCATTCCAAGTGTCCAAGGAGGTGGCATGATCTTAGGATGGGTGTAACACATGTCAAATGCAGGTAGAAAACAAGAAATTTCGAGTTCTTGGGCTCCAAGGCAACAAAACTAGGTGCTGTCCAAGAGCTGGTAAACTAGAATATTGGAGGGGCATTGCCAACGGCCTCCCTGGGCGTCGCCGACGGTGCCTAGATTTTTCATTTTGGGGCCAAGTTTCATTTTTGGCAGATTTGGTCCCTAGACTTGTTTCATCGCGTTTTGTCACTTTTAACACACGTTAACCTAATATTTAGGCTCTATAAGGGTGTTAAGGCATATGTAACTTGGATTATGTCTGAAAATGTCATGGATGTCGGTTCATTCGGTTGTACGGTTGCGTTTTTCGCTTAATTACGACGAACGCTATAAGAACACGAAAACGACCGAAATTTCGAAACGATCGATATTTTTGCATTCTTATCAATAAAATACAAGATTTTAATGATTAAAATTTTTTTGGATGTGTGTACATGGTCCGTGTTAAAAAAAAAATACAAGAATCAGCATACTTTCACAGTTTGTCGCAAATAGTCCCTAAGCTTGAATAAGCATGTTTTTGCCATACCGAACCCTTCAAAACTTATTTCTAAGTTATGTAAAGGGTATTTGGGGTATTTTTAGCTTATTTCATTGTTCCGGTGTGTACGTCACATTAAGCTGATTACGTTTGCGTAACAGTTTACGTATAACTTCCAGAAAAGCTTTTTGAGAGTTCGAAATTGTACAAGGATTGAAATGTGTCAATGTCACATGTAATTATACAATCCCAGAAATGAAACACAAGATTTCATTGGATTCGAAATTGTTCGTAATTGTACGATGGTTGAAAAGGCACAAATGTCACAATGATCGATGTTCCACCACTGGTTCTTGTGTTTTTCTTGGACCCAATCTTATAAGTTGGAGTTTCAAGAAACAACATACAATTGCTAGGTTGAGTACTGTGCTCTTGCTCATACAACTACTGAGCTACGATGGATCACGTCTATATTGTATGAGTTGCATATTACGATGACTTGTTCACCATCTCTTTGGTGTGACAATATTGGATCTACATATCTTGCAGTCAACCCGGTGTTTCATCAGCGCACTAAACACTTGGAGATTGACTTGCATTTTATTCGTGACATAGTTTTGGTGGGTATTTTACATGTTTGGTATGTGTCTACTACGTTTCAGATTTTCGATCTTTTGACCAAAGGCTTGTCTGGTGTTCGTTTAGATAGTCTGCAGTCCAAGCTTCACGTGGATGCTCCGTTCAGCTTGAGGGGGCATATTAGAGTAGATATATGTCTGTATGTATTTTCAGTTATACAGAGTTAGTTGAGAGTTAGTTACATTGTTGAGATTGTTTATTCAGTTCGATCACAAACTCTCACCTCTATATATATATATATATATATATATAGATACTTACATTATATATATAGGGGAAGGATGTATAGAAAACCCACTTTAATTTAGAAAACCCGGGAAACTCAAAGCTCCCGATGTTTTTTTTTTTTTTTAAATATACACATGTTATATACATGTTTTTAAGGTATTTGGGCAAAAAAAAAAAAAATCAAAAAAGCGCCGAGTAGATATTTAAAAAAAAAAATAAACAAGTTTTGGTGTAACACGTGTTACATTCATCTGACATATTTGTAACACGTGTTACACCAAAACTTGTTTATTTTTTTAAAAAATATCTACTCGGCGCTTTTTTGATTTTTTTTGCCCAAATACCTTAAAAACATGTATATAACATGTGTATATTTTTTTTTTAAATTCGGGAGGTTAGAGTTTCCCGGGTTTTCTAAACTAAAGTGGGTTTTCTATAGATACTTACATATATATATATATATATATAGAGGGTTGTGTTGAACATTATGAACTAATGAGAAAATGATAGTAGCCTGATATCTCCTTTAAGAGATATGGTGAGGTACATGTTAAAGGGGAAAGCTTCCCCTGCTACCTTCTCTGGTGGAAGCCCCTTCGGCTAACTTAGTTTCTAAATCTAGTTTCTCTCGGCTCGATTATGTAAATCCAACGACAATGAAAGCTTCTAACGACATTACAAAGATCCATGTGGGAATATTCAAGGTACGTTCTCTTTTCATCAGTTGTGAAATGGATTGATTTTTACCATATAGATTTGAGGATATGAAAAGCTACAAGTGATGAAAATGATAGTATTTTTTTATTTGATCTATTAAAGAATCGAGTTACAAGTACAAGCAACAGTAAGGGTTCATCTTCTCACAGATCAAGTGGGAGCATAAAAGTTTCGGACGTCGGTTAGGTCTCTTTGTATTTGGGGTATAGCGCAGCCGGTCTCCAGGTTAGTTATTGGGAAGAGGCTTTCATATCAGTTTCGTTGGGCATTCTTTTTTATCGTGGTTCATTTGGTCTATCTTTGTGTAGGTCCTCCTTTTTTTTGGTTATTATCGATGTATCGTCTGATCAAGTTTCTTAGATAGTTATTTATAATGTAGCCGCCTATCTAAATAAAAGTCAATACATACCAATAACAAAATATGTACATTTATAATTTCCCTTATTCAAATAGAGAGGGAATATAGCATATATGGTGGCGATTTCTAACACGATTAACACAATTTCAACTTGGTTACTCTCCACTAATCCGATTGAATTAAACATGCCATGTTCCAGTTACATGATTTTAAGTGTGTGTGAGTTAGTGTTGTTTTTGTCATAGATAAGAATTTGAGTTGTGTTCTAGTTGAACAATTTAAACCTTCAACTCATCAACCATTTAGCTATCAACTCGACACAATTGACACCCCTTATTTCACAGGGCAACAGTTGCTAGAGGATTTTGAATTACGGTGAAGATAATAAGGAGTGAAGGGAAGAAGCATCCTTAAGAAGGGTAAGTTTTCCATCTATATGAGGAGATATTGGACCTATTGAAACAGATGGATAACTTAGAGCATTCACATCCAACCCCTCAAATTATGCGAGAGTTTTTATTTTATGAAAAAGTGGTTGTGAGTAAATGAGAGAAAAAATGTTAATTTTCATCTGTAAATTTGAGGGGACACTTACACCTTTTATAATTTTTTAATATATTTTTAAAGTGGCTGTGAGTGGAAGAAAGAAAAAAACGTAATTTATTTAATTGAAAAGGAGAAAGAAAAAATAGTGATCTAATACTAATAAAAATATATACTTAATGCCACATGACATTCTCGTACTAAAATAAGAGCCTACTTAATGACACATGGCATTCTCTCATTCAATTCACTAGTATTATTATTAATCAATCAATGCAAAACAATAAAAATTCTGTAACAACTTAATACTAATAAATATTTTATTGTTTACTTAGATATTGATTATTTACTTTTGATTTATCTAAAATATATAGTTAGTTATTAGCAACAATATTACTTCCATGCTTTGAAAACACTTTTAATGTTATCACATCCGTGTAATAAACAAGTTTAAGGATATATTATCTTCATAATAATTTTGATGCAAGTCTATACTCACCGGATGTCGTAAATGGAGTTATATTATTAGACTTGCCAAACCATTGATAATTACCAAAGGTTAGTGTTCCAGTGACGTTATCAAGAAATATTGATCGAAAGAATGGTTTATGTAATGGAACTCGACTACAGGTCCTATCACTGGGTGATCAGGTTATTGGGACACTCATATTATCTAGAAATAATATTGGCATTTGAACGTTTATCTCAAGATTTCGTTTAACACTGCCAAATAGAAGGATTTCGTTTAAATTGAAAAGATGACAGTTTCCTCTCGCCCTATATTTTGCCATGATGATAAATAAAAGTTTATGACAATTTCTATGTAAGGTCGGTTTGTTTTTAAAGGAATCGGTTTTTACACATGACTAACTGTTGCGTCATCTATGGTAAAAAATTCACTTATGAAAAGAATATAAAATTAAATAATTTATATCTTTAAACTTGTGTAATACACGGATATATAATATAGGGTAAAAGATGGAAGGTTGAATGTGAATGTTCGGTGAAAATTTTTATTTTCCATCAAAGCGTGTTGAAAGAGTGTGTGTGGAACACACGCCAAAGAGGTGAGAGTTGTATTGATATTTGATTCTAAAATGAAAAAAATGTCAAAACAGAAAACCGAATTGTTTAGTTAGTGTACAAAAGCGTGCCATAGTGATCGTTGGATCATCAAGACCAAAAGGATGGACTTTGTAATGATAATTCATAAAATTATGGTCAACTTTACACGTATGACTTTTCATTGCCACTTATTCTCATCTCAAATTTAGGTCAAATATTGGAACAATTATAAATTATAACGACTTAACTTTAACAAAAGTCGTACATAAACTTGCAAATAACCAAATGTCAAAACATGAGATTTATTTGAATGAGGTAACAGTGAATTAAATTAATATCATATGATATCAATGAGATTATGGTACTCATACAGTCATTTTTATTAAACGACATACGTTTGATCTATCTTTTTCATACTGATATAGAGTTACTCATTTGAATATGTTGAAAACCTTATTTAAGTCGGAAAATTTAGGTTTCAAGCAATGGTAGTGTCTACCAAGTTGTAATTTTTGATACAATATAAATACTCGGTAACCAATATTTTTATTTTAGCGAGTATACAAGAGATAAAAATAAAAGGAGACTAATGGGTGTTAGGCTTGGTATCCAAGTGTACTTAAGATGTCTTTTAATTCCAAGTGATGAGAGTTTAAATTTCGTTTGAAATAAAATTATTAGAAGCTATAGGTGATGAATAGTTTATTTTTAATTTTAATGAACACTTTTAAAACATTTTAATTGTTTATAAGATACTTGTTGTGAGGAGCTCTTAAAATGAAAATAACATGTAAACACATTTGTATGAAAGGAAACTAACACACGAACGCATGATTTATAGTGGTTTGGGTCTGTATTAAGTACTTTGCCTTACATTCATCTTTCGGTATTCACAAAGAGTTTAAAAAAAAGAAGTTCTCACTAATCAAGGTAGTGATCACCTTGCTAAATTCTCATCAATAATACATTATTTTTTATAACATAAACTCACTAATAACATAGTGATCACCTCTTCACTTCTCAGTAATCAAACCATCAACAAAGTGATCACCTTTACACTTATTACCAAAAAAAAAAAAAAAAAAAAATGAGTCCTCCAAGCCATTTCCCCAACCATTAAACTAAAGATTGTCATCTTATAAAGCATTTAAGCTAATCACTTTTTTAGAAGTATTTTCAAATATTATGAGTATTCAATGTTCATGTATATTACATTGCTAAATATAATTTTATTAATTACGTTTTTTTAACTGCAAATTTGGATCACTGACGTACCACTGGAGTATCATCGTGCCACCAGTGGGACAACCCAATCATATCCATCTCCACTAGGCATAATGTCTATACACCAATTTATGAGTAAACCCAATAAAGATGAGAAACCCCCTTGTGAGAACCGAACCCAAGACCTATTGGTCCCAAAGCCTAATCTCACTCCCAAGATGTCACTAGATTATAAAGTCATGGGATTTTCTTTTTAATAATACTTTCTTATAATTAATTTGATATTATACTAATAACTCGCGTTGGTTAAGTTTTTTTTAAAAGATATAAATGCGTAGCTATGATTAATTTTATATCTTGAAAACAAAGTTTTAAATAAAACGAAGCATTTTATGGTATTGTAAACTATATCGACTACCAGTACCATACCATTATCAAATATAGCGGATCGAACAACATCGGTACGACACCGATATTTATTCTTTTGTTTTTTCGTTAATTTGATTTTTCTTTAGTAACTTGCGTATGCTAACTTTTAAAAAAAATGTAAATATACTATTACGTTTAAAAGTAAAGTATTTTTCGGAATTGACCGAACAACATCAAAATGCTACCCGTTTTTAATTATTTCTGGTTGCGACTGCAGGTACCGTAACAGACCGAATCGATACACACTAAGTTTTCACCGCATAGCGCAAGAAATCCTATTTGTTACTAGTATTTAAAATTTAAACGTGATGTTAAATACCCAAATGTTGAGTCTCATACAAATATGTGTATGTTGAGTTTTCAAAACGGTAAAACCTTGTTTTAAGCTATCTTCTTTTGGAAGATTCTTTCAAGCATTTTCGTTCTATACTTCCATTTTATAAAATATGTTATAATTTATGAACTTAAATTAAATACGTTTTATAAACAATCTCAAGGTATTTGTCTATTTGATTTGTTTCATAAAAGTTCTAATTCTATAAAACTCTTTATATTTAAAAAAAAAACTTATTTTAGTTATCACTTTCAACTTTGGGTTTTCATGGCTATCTTCATCAACCCAATCTTTGTAAGGGGGTCGGTATGATTGCGGTAACTCCCTCGGGGAGTATGTTTCACCGATCGGTAATTTGCCGCCGCCCCAATATCGGTGAGCGGTGAGTGGGGTTTTTGGTGTAGTCACCGATGCGGGGAAGATGAAGGAAGGAGAAGAGAGGGGGTTTAATGGTGGGTCCCAACCCCTTTCAACCAATCACAGTTTTTTATTTTAAAATTCTTTAACACTCTCTAGGTGTTTGAATCATTGCCAGTGATTGAGTGCAAAATGGGGAGTGCAATGGGGACTTGACATGGCATAGTATGACTCGCTGGACAATAACTCAAACACCCTAAAGTGTTTGAATCATATCCTCCACCCTAAAACTTGAGTTATCCTATAGAATTTAAGTTTAGTTTGTAAAAGATATTGATGCATTTTCGTATACTCAAGGATATGTAGGCATGCTGTTGACTTGATATTTGATTCTTGACTTGTTTAATTCGTCCAAGAACACCACGTTGATCCATGTTTAAAGTCACAGCAACCATGGTTCTTTTGTTTTTGTTTTTGGTTTTTTATTTAACTCTTGGAAACACTTTATGTTCACATTGGATGTTTGATACACAGTTTAATTATGGTATCGACTGTAGTGCTTATTTCCATTATCCGTTGATTAATTTTCTCCATAGATTAATCATTTAAACTCCTTTTCTTATGAACGAGAAATGTAGGATATGAATATATGATAATCATATTTAACATTTTCATTACATGTTCATATATTTTTTTCATTAAATATATGAATATATGCTCATCAACAGGGGGGCAGCGGTTTGTCTTTAGTAGGCTAGGGTTTGCTATTCAGAAAGGGGTAGCGGCGCAGCTTGTTGCTCGCTTACCTGCGATATTGATGTAACTCGGCCAGTTCATGTATAAATGTATTAGATTATTATATTAAAAAAAAAATTAAATAAATAGTGTATTTTACAATGTGTGACCCTGTATACACGAAGAAATTGTATTAATAGGTAGAGACATATACGTTAACCATTGTAAGTTTAATATATGTGATGTTAACTATGGTGATGGATCTGAACCCACCCACGTGAGGTAAACCCATTAAGGATTGAACCTATTTGGACTCTACAAACGAGAACTGGCCCAACACAAATGATGGCTCCCTAATTGTCCTACCTAAACTTTTGGGCATAGTTGGTGGTGGTGAAGATGTGACAAAATGAGAGATGAAAGTCGTTTGTGGTGGAATAACCAGAGTATCGGGTATGGTAATAGTCGATACTCCAAAATATGAGTTTTGCCAGATACATATGGATCATAAAAATGATTGGGTGGGGTCATATGAAATGGACCCAAGTTGTCCAACAGTAAAAGGCTGTTAGAAGCCCAAATACTGAATAACAATTATATTATCTAGAGTTAACTAGAAAAGTGCCTCACGCGCGTTGCACCGCGAGCAAAGAAATTGACCACATCTAGGCATAAACTCTTGGTTGTAGGTCATGTATCTAACTTGATCGAAATATAAATCTAGCCCCCGCCGCATTTCAGCGGGTTCAGTGGCGAAGTTTGAGATTTCCGACTGGGGGCCGAACACGTATATACCAAAAATTTCTATAAAACCGTGGGGTCAAAAACGTATATACCCAAAAATTTCTATACGAAAACTACATACTCTCCACTACTGAGTGAAAAGTTCGGGGGGGGGGGGGGTCGGTCGCCCCCTCCCGCCCCCACAAAGCTACGTCCTTGGGCGGGTTACTTTTCTAGTTTATATGAAATATAAAGCTTCCAAAAGAAGCTTTAGTGTATAATCAATCTAAGCACATGTACACTTTACTTATGCACATAAAACCAATAAAGCTAGAGTTACAACCACCTATTGCACAAAGTTCTTACAAATTAGAAGTATATATAATTGGCTGATTTAAATACTGCATAACAATTATATTATCTAGAGTTGATTGCTTGAATGGTCCATGCGGTTTGTCATTTTTTCACCTTTAGTCCCTAATTTTATAAAATTGCATGTATATTCCCTATGGTTTGATTATTTGTTACTTGGATCGTCCCCGAGTTGGATGACTATTAGTTTTGTCAGTTAAGTTGATGTAAAATGACGAAACTACCCTTATTATTAAGTTATAATAAATAAAACATTTCAAAATTCTAATTTATTATTTAAAATTTTAAATGGGTCCCACCATTATTATATAATAAAAAAAGTAAAATGTCATTTTAGTCCCTGTGGTGTGGGTTGATTTGCCAGTTTAGTCCAAAGATTTGATTTATCGCCTGTGGGTCCAAAAAGTTTTCAACATTGTCATTTCAGTTCAACTGACTAAACCCCATCCATTGTCCTCAATTAGTCAGGGACATTTTTGTCATTTTGTCCATCATTTTAATTAAAGATTTATTTTTTACCTCCACTTTTATTACCCCCTTTGCCTCTATATGAAGAAACGAGTGGAAACCATAATTTGACAAATGCCCTGGTTCAACATCGTCATCTTCCCCATCCTTCTTCACATATTGTGATGGTGCAATGCCCTAATATTGATACTTAAAAGTTAATACTGATTTAATCCCATTGCCGGTTTCAATATCAAAGCATTAATACTTGTATAGATTAAATTAGAATTGAGAACCACTAATATTTTTAGGTTTCAATATAAAGCATTAATACTTGTATAGATTAAATTCAAATTGAGAACCACTATTGTTTACATACATTGAAACTAAAAAGCAATTCTAAAACCAAAATAACAATAAAAAACTTATAGTGTGCTGCAAACATGAATAACCAAAATAACAATACTTGTTGCCCGTTTACCAACTATCTCGATGTAAATTCATAACACGACTCTTAGTAATCGAGGATTGGGTTTGATGAAACGGTGGTTAACCAAGGGAGGTTAATTCACTGGTCTCGTCAAGTAGGGTTAATCCCTTCTTTCCGAGGATCGGTGGCTGGATCGTCCGCTGATCTGTCTCCTGCACAAGGAAAACACACCGTGACTCGTAACAAGGAGGATGGGGTGGGTGGTGCTCTTTGTTACCACTCTCCGGCGTGAGAACCAGTAATTTGCTTGAGAGCAAAGTGTGTGATAGTAGTAGTAGTGAGAGAGTTTGATAAGCAATTCCTCAAACCTGGTCCGGGATGGGTATTTATAGCCGAGGAGTGAAGGAGGGTAATTGAGTGGCTAGACTGACAACGCACAGCCCCTTGTAGGTGTGTCAGGCTTGTCGGTCACGGAGGTGATGCCACGTCCTACTGTGGTGTCAGTCTGTGCGCCAGTGTCGTTTACGTATGGGCTGACAGATGACTGTCGGCAGTGCCACTTGCTGTTTTGGCTACCTGAGTCAAGGTGTCAGTCCCACTTGCGTCGTCAGTAGGATGCGATGCTAGGCCGCATCGCTGCCTGCGGTAACTGCGGTTGTTTCCGCGTTCCTTGGCTTGACGTAGACGTTTATGGGATGCGGTGCGGAGCCGCATCGCCATACTTGGTAATTGCTTTTTCTACATCCTTTGTTGTGACGAAAATGTTCATAGGATGCGGTGCTAAGCCGCATCGCTATGTGCAACACCCATTTTCATACACAAGGTAAGTCTTCTCATCACTTGACAGATTGGATTCGACCGCTGTGTCCGCGCGTGTCCGCACGGTCGTGGACAAGTCTTTGCCAGTGGGAGTATTTGATAAGGGTAATGGTTAATCACGACCATGTTGGTGTGAGATTTGGGACCATACCCCTTCAGGGTTAAAAACAACTCATTAATAAATTTTTTTTATGACAGTACCAAACATGATTCTTGCGGTAGTAAAAAGTGAGGCGATGAACTGGCAAAAAGGAGGTAGATCAGACTCTCGAACTATGGGATTGCCAAAGGGTGCTACTTTCTACACCCCTCTAATTACTTTCTACACCCCCTCCTCTCACATACTTAGGGTTTTACTTGTTTCTTTTTTATACAGGGCAATGGGGAAGTAAAGCTTTAATTAAAATAATTTGAGAAATGACGTATTAAAGGTTTGAAACAAAATGCATAGTTTGGCTGTTATGTACTTATATGAGTTTGTCACGTGCACATGCATGCAACGAAGTGTAGATCTTTTGACGCAAAAACTATTTTCCATTTCTATTTTCATTTATGAATAATCAGTTATCAGTTATTTTTATTATTAGTTTAATTAAGTGGTACCTAGAATATTGAGGGATATGGGGATGCATATCAGTGGCGGATCTAGAAAACTTTCATAGGGGTAACGTCTTAAAAGAAAGGGGTAACGAAATCGAAAACACGTTAAAAAAATGTCAAATTTTTCCAAAATTTACACTACCGCGCTACCCCTTCTCATATGGTACATCCGCCCCTGATGCATATTCCTTACATTTCCAATTTATTAAGAAAGTAGTTTTGAGTTGTGTGACACCCCAGGAAAACTGGGAAACAGTACAACACAACTAGCTTCCTCAGTAACCACGTGCTAAATTTCGGGACGAAATTTCTTTCAAGTTGGGGAAAACCGGGAAACAGTACAACATAATTTGTTTTCAAGGTCTCTACTCGACCTAACTCTATACTTCTTTGCAAAGTGTGTTTTCTTTTATTTATATATACATTGGATGTGCAAAATAAGTGTGTTTTATATTTATATAAATGATGTGCAATATGGGTGTGTTGTTAATATATGTTTAATATGAATAATGTGGTATACTTACTAAAATATGGGAACCTTGGCCAAAAACACCCCCCATCCGAAAACACCTTCCTCACGAAAACACCTTAGTGTTTTCGTCAATTATGGCTAGCGAAATTAAAGTGGGCCTTTGGCCCAGTAGGAATCAATTATATCTTTGCCTCAACCTTTACGTAAACGTTTTTAATCGTCAAACCCTAACTCTCACCCTCAAGTCGACGGCAGCCCTCCCCTCATTCGGAGTCAGATCTCTTGTTTGATCATTCTGAGTTCGGTTAGTGACTTACACGTTTAGTTGTTTTCAGATCTAAATATATAGTGATGTTGTTGGATGTGTTCTTGAAAGAATATTATATGATCAATCTGTTATATAACTCTATGCGAAACATGATATTAATTTAGAGTTCTAGGATTGATATGATTGAATGCATGATTTGGAATAATATTGATGCAATCTAAGTCTGGAAGCATGCTAACATACTAATGGTGTTCGGTTATGTAATGTGTCATATTGTTTATACACCTGATCTAGGATTCATGCTAGTTTGTTAGATGGTGCTATGATAATTAGCAATGATTGATTATTGTAATGGAATGATGATTGTTTAGTTTTTGTGAAAGATGAAACGACCGATGTTAATTAGGGTTTCTGTATGTTTGCTGAATTGTTGATGCTGATGATGTACCAGACGAAAACACTTAAGTGTTTTCGCCAAAACATGAGTTCGACGAAAACCCTTGGGTTTTCGTCAAATGTGATTTCGCCAGTAAGGGATTTCGCCACAGATAGGATTTCGTCACATTAAACCTGTTAAGTAGTTAACTCTGTTAAGTATGTAATCCTGTTAGTTATTAACTCCGTTAGTCACAGACCCTGCTAGTTTAATTACTCTGCTAGTTATTAACTTGGTTAAGTTTATTAACTCTGTTAACCTTATTAACTATGTTAAACTATGAAACTCTGTTAAGTGTGTAACTCTAAGGGTTTGTTAACTCTGCCAGTAAGTAACTCTGTTAGTTTAATTATTCCTGTTATGTATATAAATTCAGTTAAGTTTGTTAACTCCGTTAAAATGTGTTAACTCTGTTGAGCATGATAACTTAGCTAAGGAACTTGCAAGTACCTTGGACCCTTGTAGGGATTGACTAACTGTTTACGTGTTACATTGTTGTCAACTGCCAAACACACTCTGTGACATAGATTGCATGTGAATCTTTACGAACTTGAACTGATTTAATATACGTGCATACTATAGGACTTGATTGATTACTTGTGAGCACATAGTTTAGCATACCGAGCAAACCAAGGTGAGTTCACACTCTTACCAAGGCATGGGATTCCCGGTGGGTTGGGAATGGGATTTGTATGACTACCCGTACTTTCATCACTACTAGACTACTTACTACCGTCCTCGGTTTGGGAAGGACGCCAGTGCTAAACCCTACGTAAAACCTACGTACTATTGTCCTCGGTTTGGGAAGGACAGCAGTGTTAGAACCTACGTAAAACCTACGTACTACTGTCCTCGGTTTGGGAAGGGCACCAGCGCTAAACCTACGTAGTCGCTACGTACTACTGTCCTCGGTTAGGGAAGGGCACTTACGTAAAACCTACGTAAACCCAAACTTACCACTGTCCTCAGATTGGGAAGGACACCTATAGATACAACTAGTCTAGTAACATACAACATGGGAAGCCCCCACTTATTATTGTAAAGATTTGGGAAACAAGGATACTGGGTAACGCATGATTATGAAATGAACTTACGATTTCTGAAACGAACTCATTAACTGAACAATCAACTGTGAACTCGCTCAACTTTGTTGTTGACTCGTTGTTACATGCCTTGCAGGTCGTTAGGTAGCTATGGAGCTTGCAGCGGAGTGGGAAGAGTCGTTGTGGGACATGGACAACTGTGTGCCATGCTAAACATTTGAAACGCTTGAACTTATGTTATGACTTTAAACATTATGCTTCCGCTTACAATTTAAACTATGTTATGTTTGGACACCAATTGTATTGTGTTGGATTTTATAAACTACTTTTATTTACACGCTACGTTCAATATGATTGGTGGCTTGATCCTGGTCAGTCGCGCCTCCAAGCGGTGATACTCCGCGAGTGGATTTTGGGGGTGTGACAAGTTGGTTGTTGTATTTCTTCCTTATATGAAGAAGAGTTTTTCATTTATGAAATATGGAGAAAAATTGATCTAAAATCCTATCTTAAATTCTCTCTAGTTTTCTTCCTATTTGCTTTGACCAATCGATTATCGGTTGGAACCACATCAGTGGTATCAGAGCCGTCGTGATCCCCTCGGACTCATGGCTGCTCAAACTCTATCAGAAACCGAGTTCTATCAGTGGTTGAACGAATCCCTTGCAAGACTTGAGTCTCAATTGCAAAACCTCTTCTATGAGTTCCAATCGATTTGAACCACGTGAGAAGCCCCCCAAACCCATATCCAATCACCACCCGCTTCCGTTCTCGAACCATTACCCACACCAGCAGCCACAAAATCAACCAACCCCGTCCAACCTGTCGCGACACCGCCACCGGAACAAGTTTATTCACCCGCCGCGTCAACACCAAAACTCTTAGTTGCACCGCAACCAGACCCGTTGCAAGTAACACCGACCCATTGTGGTCCGTTGGGTGGAATTCCACAACATCAGCCACCAAGCCCATGCTTCCACCCCAAAATACAAGATCCTAAAAAACTAAGCCTTTCGACTGCACCACATCATGTACCTTCATTCGCGGTATCGTTGGCACCAATAACCACACTAACACCTTCTTCAGTTCATGTCGAAACGCGATCACCAAGACAATAATTACCTACTCAGATCGGAAAGAACATCAGTTCCCATGACCTCTGCACATCCCATTTTTCCGGGGAGGGTGGTCTTAAAAGAGGTGAAGAAGCCGAAGAACAAGCGATAAGAAAACGCGAGTGGCGCCCACCGTGGCTCGTCACCGTAACGTCTCTGAATGCCATGGGAAGAGTAGAATGGCAGCCTCCGTGGCGCCTCATAAGTACTTCTCCAAACGTTGCCAGAAGAACCCATACTAATCATGTCTAGATTATCAACCTTATGGACAAGGTTACTTTGAGTGGGGAGGAAGGTTATGTGCCTATATGAGTTTGTCACATGCACATGCATGCAACGAAGTGTAGAGCTTTTGACGCAAAAACTATCTTCCATATCTATTTTCATTTATGAATAATTAGTTATTAGTTATTTTTATTATTAGTTTAATTAAGTGGTACCTAGAATATTGAGGGATATGGGGATGCATATTCCTTCCACTACGTCTGTCACACCCTCAAATTCCACATGCGGAGTACTCCGCGAGGCGTGTAACTGCCCAGGATTAAGCCACCAATCATATTGAGCATTTAATATAAGTAAACGGTCCAGGATCAAGCCACCAATCATATTGAACATTTAATATAAGTAAATAAAACCATCACCAATATGATTAGTGACATAACATTTAAGTCTAAAACATAGTATAAATATCCAGCGGAAGCATTAAGTACATAAATCCATTAATAGTTTAAAACATAAGTTTTAAAATAGGAATCCAACAACGGATTTAGACGACCACCACACTCCTCCAAGCAGACTCCAGTGCAGCATCTACGGACCTGCAAGCATGCTGTACAATGTCAACATAAAGTTGGCGAGTTCACAGTTTTCGAAAAGGTTTTCTCGTTTTATCCCAAAACATCAATTTATAAAGTTACCAGGTTATAAAACAAGCCATGGGGAGCTACCCCATATGAAAGCTACTAAACTGTGTAGTACCGAAACTTTGACGTAATTGTTGATTTTTGCCCTAGGTCAATGTCTACCATCATTGACGAGATTCCATGTATTAAAGTTCACTCCTGTCCTTCCCAGGCACGGTGTGAGGTTACCTTCAAACTTAATAGCGCTATCAACTAATATCCCGTTCGCTCAACTGGCGATTAATCGGTATAAATGAAAAGGGACTTTCATGGTAGAGTTTCACTTAGTACGCTAAGACATGAATTATGAGTATTGTTGAATCACTATACCATTACCTCGGTATATTAGGTTCCCAAACCACCGGGAATACACGCTTTTAGTTTTAGTGTGAACTCACCTTTGATTGCTCGGTAGATAGAATATTTATCCTAAGCTTGGCCAACGACGTCCTATTATGGTTACCAATATTAGTGTAATGCCCTGCATCCCTAAACTTTTAGCTTTTGTCACATGTAGTCCTTATACTATGTAAAATTGACTCTTTCGATACTTGTGAGTCTTGATGCTATGAAACTTGAATCTTGGTGAAACTTGACGCTTAATTCTAGATACTTGATGCTTAACTCTATCAAACTTGATTCTTAATGCTTGATACTCGATACTTGATTCTTGATACTTGAATCTTGATACTTAACGCTAGATACTTGATACTTTGAAACTTGATTCTTGACACTTGAGGCTTGATTCTTGAAACTAGAAACTTGATACTTGACTCTTGACTCTTGAGACTCGTGAAACTTGAGACTTGGTTAAACGAGATACTAGAGACTTGATACTTATGGAAACTTGGGAACTTTTGTGTAATTGAATAATCTTGTTATGTAATAATACTACACAACAATACGCAAAGCAACGCTTAATCTAACTCGCAAAATGAACCAAAGACAGGAAAGTTGCAAAACGGATTGGACTGTCCGAATGGACATCCGATCGGATGACCATCCGATCGGAGGGCCATTCGACCGAACAGCCATCCGATCCGTCCGCTTACACCACCTTACCTCTTATCTGACACTATAAATAGAACCTGTCATATCATTTCTCACTGATGTGACAGAGCCCTCCGATCCAGACGCACGCACTCCAATTCTTGAACACTTTTCTTCGATTCTAGGCCGATTCTTGTAAGTTTCCTCTTAGATTCTTGTACAACCTTGATCATTACACTATTCTCTACATGATTCTTCCTCTAAATCACACTTTTCACCATGAAATCTCTAAGATTCGAGCTCTTGAGGATGACATCATTATGGAGGTTTGTACAAACGGCTGTGTGATGTCATTCCCGTCAAGCTTTAGCTCAGATCTAAGGAATTTTATGTGCTTTTACACTGAATCTTTACTAAATCGAGGTTTTTCAGTCAATTTCATGTTTATCTTCAAACTTTCTTAAACTTTTTACTTACAATGGTGGAATTCGGACCCAAATGGGCTGTAGACTTGATGATTAGTCTGGAGTCGGCTTGGAAATGGATTATCACCAGAGAAGATGACCGGAATACGGATTCGGACATGAACACCATCAAGAACAGAACCTGATCGGACGGGGTGATTCCCATCTGATCAGACAGGTTGGGCCTTGATGTGTTTTCCGTTATCTCAATATGTACCATGTCGTCACCGTTAAACTCGAAACTTAGAAACTTTACAAGGTTGCAAAAAGGAACAAGATCATTGCAATCGAATGGCGATCCGATCGGACTGCCGTCCGATCGAACGACCATCCGATTGAGTGACATGTGCCTTACAACTTTCAACACGTAGACTATTTTGAATCAGAAACTTTGAACTTTGAAACTTACACCCGAAAGGTCAATTGACCGAACGGTCATCCGATCGGATGACCATCCGATCGAATGACTTGGTATCATGCTGCAATAAAAACTTCAAAAGATAGACCTTTTGGAAACACACTAATTGGGTCGAACGACAATTCGATCGAATGGCTATCCGTCCGGATGACCATCCGATCGGATGGTGATCCATCCCGACCGGATGACCATCCAATCAGGTGACTGATTCGACACTTTGCACGATTCTCATTATTCTGCTCGACGCTTATCTGTTAAACTATAATCAGGCTAGTTTAGATCTCCCTTTGATCCAATCTATAGGTGCCGATACTTAGCACCCACTGTGAGTATACTCGATCCTTTTTCGTTTTAAACTTTTGGGATGCAACATGTATTCTATGAAACTTGAAACTATTTGAACCTAACTCTATCCTCTGTAAATGTGAAACTTGGTACTTTTGGATTCTTGATTCTTGGTTCTTTATGCTATGTGAACGTTTAATCCTTATGTGTAGTTCCACCTTAACAATAGTAGCGCTATAGGAAGATGCACCTCCCCATTATTCTCGGGGGTATTGTTAGGAGGATTCTATTTGCTTTCCTTGATTCTTGGGACAGTGGTAAAAGCATCGGGACACTTGGGCTATCACCTGGACTGCGAACACTAGCATGGCTGAAACTATTTTATTATTTACATGATGGATATGAGTCTTTTAAACTAATATGCTATATACTCAAACTTGTATACTTGCCAGTACATTATTGTATTGACATTATTTTAATACATGTTGCAGGCTGATAGAATGCTGGATACAGGAATCAAGCTAGGATGATGCCTAGAAACTCGCCTAGTTAAATAAGTTATGAACAATATTTGAAACTTGATGTAATTTTTGATACTTGTTGTGGTGGTCGATTTTGGTTAGACTTTAGACTATGTTTGAATCCATTTAATCTATATTGAAATATCTAGTATTATGGAAACTCATGAGCAATCTGAACGCTTAGCGCCGCACCCCGATGTTTCCGCCATCGGTTGGGGTGTGACAATTAGGACCGTATGCAAGTAAGTCACGTATGCTATACATGTATTCAATCAACTAGTGTACAAATAGTAACTAATGTAAATTATATCAACCATGTAGTGTACGCAAGTGTCACATATCAAAACAGTTAACACATATCCAGTTGTTCATCGTAGGTGTGCGGATTAGACAGGAACATGGGCCTCTTTACTAGTGTGCGGCCCAATAATAATATGGCCCAAACATGACAGTATGCGGCCTACTTGCCAGTGTGCGGCCCACACTGGAGTGTGCGACCTACTGACGGTGTGCGGTTATGCTTAAGGTGGATTGCACTCTGTCATTGGTGTCTTGTACACAGAAGATGTGCGACTCTACTGAGTGTGCGACCCAGCTTAGCTCCTCTTGTACAATATGCCTCAGGGGTTGTACACTAGGGAGTGTGCGACCCCCTAGTGTACGGTGTGCAGTGTGTGAGTGTACATTATGCTGAAAAATGTGTATATTCCTAGTGTGCAACAAGAATCAGACAATCATCTCATTATTTCAAGTTTACAAATCAAACAAAACAAATCAAGTTTACATCTTTCATAGCATTCGTCCTAACATCTTAAAATCTAACAAGCAGATTCATGTGATCTCATCATTTTACCATAACATTCACTAACATGGACCTAGTTAAAAATCCTATTTCAACTAATTTATGATTAACACATTGACAATCCACTAGATCTGATATTTATGAATTCATTGATATTTATCAAGCATTTAGTTGATCTAAAAATACTATCTTGCGTGAAACTCATCCATCGACATATATTCTAATCGTTCCTAAACAGGTTCACGTCACATGATTCATCCTATCATCCTCTTGATCGAGCATTATACATTATATGTTATAATCCTTTAACATCATCTTAGTAAAACATCATGTATTCACACATAAACAGTGAATCATACCTAACCCCTTTTAACCGAAATTATCTAATCATCAAAACATACATTATCACTCAAAATTATAAACACTTTACAATTTATGGAAAACCCATGTTCATCTAGCATGTTATGAATCTTTTGCACACATCACAAGCATTACAAAACAACAAGCATGATTACTAACCTGATGGAGATTGTGCGTGAAGGAAAACAGGAAATTGATCAAAGAGGAAAGGTCTTGTTGTGCGCCGAAAATCAGGAGGAGGAAGGACAAACTTGCAGAAATGGATGAGGGAATGTTTGCTGATTTAAGGGTAATATTTCCAAAAAGGGGAGAGAGAGAGAGAGAAAGAGGGTGTAGCCGCTAAGAATGTTTTGGGAGAGGGTGTAGGGTTTTGGCAGGTGTGGGTATTTATAATCCACCTGAAAGATGCCACACATTCAATGGTGCTGTCCAGCTGTCAACGTGATTCCGCACACATGCTCCCATTTGTGTGTGTGGCTTGGTTTGGTTATGGGTGTGCGACACAAAGTCCGGCCCAAATACAAGGGATTATGCGGTCCGCTAGTTCTGGGCTCAGTAGATTTGAGGCCCAATAGAGTGGGTGTGCGGCATGGGTTGAGGTCTGCGGTCGAACCCGATGTGCGGTCGCACTCGATGTGCGGTCGCACCCGATGTGCGGTCGAGTTTATTTCTAATAATAATAATAATAACTCTTAAACTTCGATACACACATACATAATAAACTGCAATCCAAATATTTAAACACTTAAGCACGTTTTATTTATGTCAATTCTTATTTTAGTTCCAAATACACGTACGGTGAAACGTAAAGGAAAACAATACGAGGTGAAACACACGAGTTGTCACATTATCCCCAAGTTGAAAGAAATTTTGTCCCGAAATTAGCGTGCGGTTACTGAGTAAGCTAAACGTTTTCGCGGGGTGTTAC
Organism: Helianthus tuberosus; assembly: GCA_030545235.1. Classification (NCBI taxonomy): domain Eukaryota; kingdom Viridiplantae; phylum Streptophyta; class Magnoliopsida; order Asterales; family Asteraceae; genus Helianthus; species Helianthus tuberosus. Next base: position 94,788,929 of record CM060411.1, read on the forward strand.
AACATCCATTTCCAATTTCTTAGGAAAGTAGTTTTGAGTTGGTTGTTGTATTTCTTCCTTATATGGAGAAGAGTTTTTCATTTATGAAATATGCAGAAAAATTGATCTAAAATCCTATCTTAAATTCCCTCTGGTTTTCTGCCTATTTGCTTTGGCTAATCGATTATCGGTTGGAACCACATCATTGGTATCCGACAGTGGTGACCGGAGTGGAGTTCTTGACCGGAAAACGATGGTAGAAAGTAAAGGATGTTGAAGATGGTGGTGGTTGCGGGTAGGTCCACAGAAATGGTTGGAGGAGGTTGATTAGGTGAGGGGGTTGGGTAGGCCCATTTAAATTTTGAAAATGATTAATTAAATTTACATTACTCTTTTAACTTTTTATTATCTCCCCTATCTTTAAAAGGACAGTAGAGCATGACATCACAATTGTAACACCCCGAAAACAGATTTGGAAATTAAACTACGTTAGTACTAAGAGACGGGTAAATTGCCGTTAGGGGTAAAAGTAACCCGGTGAATATTATGATTTTTAAATAAATAAGCCTAATATTAAATAAAAGCTGAACGAAAGCTTGTGGGAAAGTAAAGTTTATCAAAGCCCGAGTCAACGGGACTCAAAATAAACTAAGTCGTAGATTTCCCAAACCCACTAATTTAACTAGGAATGTTTAACCTAGTTAATAAGTGGGAATATTGTTAGAAATAAGTAGGTTGTGTCCTACTTAATAACTAACCAAACAAGAGGGGCCAGATTCGGCTAAATGAAAAGTTTAATTATAAAATAAACTTAAAATACAAAACACACACAAAAGGTGTGATCTGTACGTCGACCAGAAGGTTCTCCAAGAACCAAAACCCTAATCTCACTAAGAATCATCAAATTGAAGGTCCAAATGGAGTCAAAATTCACAATTGAACATGGATTAATGATCACCCAAGCTAGGGGATCATAAGGTATGTAAAATCTTGACATTTGGTGAAGTTGTAAAGATTGGATAATCATCCTAATAACAAATTAGGCATGGATTAGAGAAGCTATGACTAGATTAGTGATGTATACTTGCTTAGGAACAAAACCCTAAGTGAAAATCATACCTAGCATGCTATGAATTGAATGATTGAATGAATTCCCACACTAGGCTAAGTGGGTATTAGTCATAAGATGGATTTGATGATATGATTATGATTAGAATCATCATGCATGTTAGTAATCAGGAAATACTTGAACAAATTGTGTGTTTGAGTATACAAATCATACTTAATATGAAATAAGTTTAGTATGATATGATAAGATAAGATGATGAAATATTCTTGATTAGAAAGAAGTTGATAGCATCATGTGTTAAAGTGATTTAACCGGTAAGATAAGAATGACGATACCGGATAATTGGCCAAGTAATTAAACGAATAGTCGAGCTACTTCGTGTAAATTATTTGTGTTAATAGGTCGTTTGACTTTTTAAAGTCAAAATGACCAATGATATGATCAAATGATAATATTGACATAAAGAGCGTAGGATGGAATAGTCGTGAATAATTATGAATAGTCTAACCATCTTACAATTTACAATGATAGTTTGACGATTAACAAGCTAGGTGAAAGCTTGGGAACGAAGCGGGTCAAACAAAGCAAGAATGACGGAAAAGTATAATCTGGATGTAAGGTAAGTAAAGCTTACACTCTAATTATTTAATACTTATTGGTTTGATAGGTCGTGAATAGTAAGTCTTGTTTTAAATTATGATGTTCCGACACGGCAAGTGCGGTCCGGAACAAAGGACAATGGTCATAAATCATGTTTAATGGATAAAAAGGAGCTAATGCGGTTAATTAGTCATGAAATGACTAAACGATAACGAGTTTTTAAATGGTTACCTTATAAGGTAAACCATTGCAAATAATAAGGGTAAAACGGTATTTTGGTCACTTGTGGATAATAACCGTTAGTTGTGAAAGACACTTTATAGCGTAAGTTATAATGGGTCAAAAGAATCAATAAATGATTTATAAGTAAAAAGACTATACGGTGTAAACCGGAGCGAGTCATATAGATAAGATGGTAATAAATATCATCTCATAAAGATTCATGGTCATTTACACCAAACGGGTCAAAAGGTGAAAATATCACCCTTTGATAATATTGACTAATGGTTTGTCGAGTTGTGTGATTTAGGAATAAATAGCACATGGATGTTTACATCGCTATTACGTAGCGGCCACTAAGGCAAGGTATCGTAACGGGTCAATATATTGATCCGAGCCAGGTTTGTATAGTGATTCAACTCATCATGTAGAACTTGAGGTTCTATAAGAGTTAGACAAGGATAAAATATATATATTCGGTTATCTTTGTGGTAAACCAAATAAATTGAGTTATGATTATGGTGTTTTAGAAATATAATGGTTTCTAAACAAGATTATAGTTTTAAAAGTGGGATTTTGGTCGAACATGGCTTTAAAAGTCCTTCGTCGTAATAGGAGGGGTAAAAGTAACCAAAATGCCCTTGTAAGTGAAATTGAGCAAACGAGCCTTAAGGGTTGTTTAGAAATGAGTTTTGTGATCAAATAGACACTTGGAATAAGTATAAAAAGTGAAACATGCGAATCTTTGGGTCAAATGACTCTATATGGGTCTTTGCCGTAAAATGATAGTCCGAGGGATAAAACTAGGAATATATAGATCTCCACATTAAATCCACCACAAATATAGTTGTGGTGGAAGATTACTTGGTAAGAAATGTGGAAATATAAAGCTAGATACAAATGAAAGCGAATCATGTTTAAAATATACTTAAATACCCTTAACGGGTCAAAATAAGCATACGAGCGAAAACGGGTTTAAATTGGGTAAGAAACCTGTGATTAGAACCTAACATGGTAGATAATATTAAATTGAAGAGGTGCATATGAAATAAGGATCAAACAAATATGTTTGTTTGATAAATGCATAAACGGGTTAAAATTTGGTAAAAAGGTAATGAGTCGAAGGCTTAGAAGTTTCAAAATTTATTATGCCGGATGTTGGATTTTAACTCCATAAGATGGAGAATTACATTACGGAAGCGTACGAAAAAGAATCATGTAAATCAGATCAATAACGAAGGAGTTATGCTCATTTTCGTAAAATCAAGCTTGGCTGGGAATATGCAGCACCAGCATCACACATTCTGTCAAAATAGGACCGTGGCGTCGCGCCACGGCCAAAGCCCTTGGCCGTCGCGCGCGGCGACGGCCTAAAATGTTGAAAATTTTGATTTTTTTTGTTTATTTCGATTATTTGACCCAATTACCTTGTTGTACTTGTTATTTAACTATCAAAACTGACTTCTAAGTTGGTTTTGATCATAGGTGAACGTCGAGAGTCCCGAATGAAGATCAAGCGGCGAGCAAGAACCGAACACACGTTAAATGAAGCTTCCGCGTCTAATCTTGATTTGTGTTGTTATAAGTGAATCATGTAAACACTTATAAATTTGTTTTTGAAATGTTGTAAACATTGGAAATGTTGGTATAACATGTTTTTGTAAAGTCACATTTTAGCATTAAAATGTGTATTTTATCATTAAAATCTTGATAAATTGAGACGGGCGTTACAACAATGCTGACGTGGCAGCCATATATGCTATCCAACAATGTCAATCTTATGTTATTTTTGCATCATCAATTTTATATATCCTTTTTCCAAATAACAAAATTATATATACTCATTTAATTCAAATTTTGGGTGGTTCCAATTTTTTTTAATTCAAATTTTGAATTCCTACACACATCCCCAAACACCCATTATATCCTCCTTTTCATTTGCAGAGGGAACAACTGGGAGAGTCATGAGAGCAATAGAGGTGGCAAATGGAGCTAGGGTTCTGCCTTATTAGCCGCATCGATGGTTGTTCTTTTGAATTCGGCCAACGGCTGTTAACCCTCATCCAACTCCGATCTGTGTTGCCTCCAATTTGCTGGTAAAAAACTCAATAAATTATACGTTTACTATGTATCGATTCATGGTTTTCTTTACCCTAAATCTCTTCTATATGACTGAACCCAAAATCTCCAAAGATCGATCCGTCTACATTTGGTTCTGATCATTCCAATGGAATGTAACATTATTCAGAATAAGTTACATATGTGCGTGCGATAGGTTCGCCTTCTAACATTTGTAGTTTATACGCGCCTTTGCCCAGGACCTCTTGGATGAGGTAGGGTCCTTCCCACTTGGGGGAAAGTTTCCCTGGGCGTTCCGCGTTAGATGCTTCATTGTCACGAAGGACATAGTCTCCCGGGTTGAAGGTACAAATGCGGACGCGTGCATTGTAGTACTTTTCAAGTTTGGTTTTGTACTTGGCCATTGCTGCATTTTCACGCCTTTCCTCTAGGAGGTCCAAGTCAACCCTGCGTTCAACGCTATTGTCTATCCTGTTGATAGCCAACATTCGTGGTGAAGGGAGACCTACTTTAGCGGGGATCACCGCTTCAGTGCCATAGACCGGGCTGAAGGGTGTCTCACCGTGACTTGGCTTTGGGCTCGTCCTGTGAGCCCATAGGATACTAGGGAGTTCATCGACCCAGCCTCGTCTGGCTGTTCCCAACCGTGCCTTGATGCCTTCGACTAAACTTTTATTGATACTCTCTACTTGGCCATTCCCTTGCGGATGCGCCACTGAGGAGAATATGTGTTCAATGTGTAGTTCCTTTAGCCATTTTTGAAAGTCTTCGGCAACGAAGTTGGTGCCATTGTCGGTAACGATGCACATCGATAGACCGAAACGACAGATGATATGTTCCCAGACGAATTTCCTTGTTATCATAGCGGTGGTTGAGGCGAGCGGTTTTGCCTCTACCCATTTCGTAAAGTAATCAACAGCCACTATGATAAACTTCACCGCACCTGGTGCGTCTGGAAATGGTCCTACCACATCGATTGCCCATTTTTGGAATGGCCATGCGGTGGTTACGGGGATCAGGTTATTCTTGGGACGCAAGGTTTTGGGAGCATGCCGCTGACAATTGAAACACTTGCGTAAGACTTTGACCACATCCAGATGCATACCGGGCCAGTAGTACCCGGCGTTCATAATTTTCACCACCACCATGCGTGGGCCTACGTGTATGCCACATATTCCCTCGTGTATCTCTCTGATAAGGTACGTGGCATCTTGGGGGTCGACGCATCATAGGAGTGGCCGTAGGTATGATTTACAGTATACAATACCGTCTCCCATTTGATAATGGCACGCTTTGTATCGTAACTTGCGTGCCTCTGCCTTGTTTTCGGGAGTAACACCTGATTGTAGGTATGCAATGATCGGTGTCATCCAGAATGTTGTCCCGTACTGGATGACGTTGACTTGGCGCAGGGGTACTGAGGGATTCTGCAGAATCTCAATGCGTATCTCCTTAGCCAGATGTTGGAAGCTGGTGGATGCGAGTTTTGACAGTGCATCCGTGGGCTTGTTTTCACTTCTGTTGATATGGAGAATATTGAAGGAAGTGAACTTTGATTTCAGTTGCAAGGCTTGTTCGAGGTAGAGGATCATGATGTCCCCCTTTGCGGCATAGTCACCGCGCACCTGCCCTGCAACCAATAATGAGTCGACGTGTGCTTCCAAATGTTGAATGCCGAGTTTGACTGCCAGACATAGCCCTGCTCGTAGAGCCTCATACTCTGCCTCGTTATTTGTGCTTTTGAAATCGAAGCGAATTGCATAGGTAAGCTCTTGGCCGTCGGGGCTGACTAGTCGTAGACCTGCACCTGCACCATCCTCATTAGAAGCACCATCGGTGTATAGTGCCCAGGTTTCTGAGGAGGATGTTGGTGGTATAGGGTTTTGTTCTTCTTCGCATTCCTGAATGCAATTTTCCGGTACTTCGGCAACGAAATCAGCTAGAACCTTGCCTTTGATTGCAGGGCGCGGCTTATAGATCAGCGCGTGTGCACCTAGTTCAATGGCCCATTTTGCTAATCTCCCAGAAATGTCAGGTTTCGATAAGATCGGCCCGGTCCTGTAGTTGGTTAACACCGTGATGACGTGATTTGCAAAGTAACATCGTAATCGTCTTGATGCGTGCACTAGTGCCAGTACCAACTTCTCCATGATGGAGTATCTTGTCTCTGGGTCGTTGAGCATTTTGCTGATATAGTAGATGGGTGTTTGAACTCCCTCTCGCTCCACTATGAGTACTGCGCCTACCGCGTTGTCCTCGGCAGATAGGTACAAGATAAGTGGCTCTTTCTTGCGTGGTGCAGTTAGAGTTGGGAGTTGAATCAAACACTCTATCATCTCCCGGAAAGCGTTTTCGGCCTCTGCGGTCCATTGGAATTGCTCCTTTTTTAAGCAGTTCCGCAGGGTCTTGATAAAAGGATAAGATTTAGCTGCATGATTGGCTGAGAATCTATTTAGTGCGGCTAGCCTGCCGGCTAGTCGTTGCATTTCTTTCATCGTGGAAGGCGATGGTATACGCTCGATCGCCTGAACTTTTTCCGGATTTACCCTGAATCCATCTTTAGTGACGATGAATCCAAGGAATTTTCCTTCCTCCATTCCAAACGAGTATTTCCCTGGATTGAGCTTCATATTGACGCTACGCTGAGTTTGGAATGTTCTTTCGATATCATTGAGCATGGTATCCTCCTCCATGCTCATGACGACTAGGTCGTCCATGTAGATCTCGACACTTTTGCTGATTTGATCACCAAAAGTGTCGTTCATCAATTTTTGATAGGTTGCGCCTGCGTTGCGCAATCCGAACGACATTTTTGTATAACAGTAATTCCCGGTAGGTATCCGGAATGCCGTTTTATCTTCGTCCTCGATTGCCATCTGTACCTGGTGATAGCCTTTGTAACAATCGAGGAAGCACTTCCATTGAAATGGTGCAAGATTATCGACTTTCTCGTCGATCTCTGGAAGTGCGTAACAATCCTTGGGGCAAGCTTTGTTGAGATCCTTATAATCGACGCACATACGCCAGCCCCCGGTTGGTTTTTCTATCATGACTGTGTTAGATAACCACGTCTGGTACTTGACTTCCCGCAGGATGCCTGCGGAGAGCGGTTCTTTGACCTGCGCGTGCATCGCCTCGTTCTTTGCGGATCCAAGGTGGCATTGGCCTTGGATCACTGGCTTGATACCTGGCAAGGTGTTCAAGAAATGTTGCGCAACTTCGCGCGGCATCCCTGTCATGTCTGCGGGTGTCCATGCAAAAATATCTTGGTTTCTGAAGAGGAGTTGCTTCAGGCACGCTCTGATGCTGTGGGACAAGGCGTGGCCCAACGTGACCGTTTGCTCTGGGTATCTCGCGTAAGAACCCATTTTTCTGGTTGGGTGTTGGGGGTAGGCCTTGCTATCTTGGTCGGACGCAGCTCGTTCGTGGACATAACTTCTCTGCGGGCGTATATTATCGCAACCCCCGTCTCGGTTGGGAATCCGATGGCAGAGTGGGGGACGGATGTAATCATGTTTAAGTCGCCCTAGGACTCCCTCCCAAGAACTACGTCATATTTGGAGGTGTGGGGTAAAACCATGAAGTTTACCTCCTCCGTTCGCGTGTGCCTTCCGTTGGTGAGACGCACAGGAAAAGTGATTTGGCCCAGGGGGAATACTGTTTCCCCTGCAAATCCGGCCAAAGGGTAGTCTACCGGCTGCAACCGATCCTTGTCTTCTTGGTCAAACTGGTTGAAGCATTGCTCATATATGATGTCCGATGTACTGCTCGGGTCGATGAATACCCGCTCTGTGCAGTAATGAGCCAGGTTGCCTGTGATTACGATGGCGCGCCTGTCACGCGGTCCGCCTCGGACTTTTGGAAAGACAACTTGTTCGTCTTTCCAGTCATTATCCGGTCTTCTTGTCGCCTTACGCGGCTTTCCTTGTCCTCCATTGATCATGTGGGTTGAGGCCACATACATGGTCCTCTTACCCGTGGAGGTGCCCTCGTTGTTGGGGGTGATGCGCTTGGTTTGTTTTTGCGCGGCTGGCAACAAATGTTGCTGCTTCCCCTCTTTCAGGGCTCGCTCAATCTCCAGTCGGAGACTAATGCAGTTGTTTGTTGTGTGGCCCGAGTCCTTGTGATACTCACAGTAAAGTGCGAGGTCCTGATTCTTTTTGGACTTCATTGGTTGGGCCGGTCGCAGGAACTGCACGTCCGTGAGTTACGGTCCAGTTACGGTCCCGAGATTCCTTCTTCGATGCCCGGTTTTCACGTTGGGAATTGATTGTTGCCCTTGCGTCGGGCTGGTGACCATGCGGAACATACGGTTTGGGATCACTGCCGCGATTCCATGTGTCCCGGTTGCGCTTGTTGTTGCGTCTGGGGTCCTGGCGGGAGGACTGGCCTTCCGCTTGGGGCTGTGCCTTTGTAACGTGCGGCTTGAGAGACCGCTGAGTCTGGGCGTACGTCTTGAGCATGGCCATAACGTCGTCCCATTTCTTTGGCAAGCCTTCCTTGCCTGAGATGGTCATAACCATTTCTTCGTCCTTGACAGCTCGGATGAAATGGTTGCGTGCCATTTGGTCTGCAACACCGCCTATCTCCAGGCACTCTTTGTTGTACCAGATGACAAATGACTCAAGAGATTCGTTGTCTCCACGCCAGATGTTCATGACGTCCATAGAATTGTGTTTGTGACGTCGCTGCTGGCTGAAATGTGCGAGGAACTTTGCTTGCAAGTCCTCGAATGAGGCCGGTGATCCTACTGGCAAAGAATCAAACCAAGCCCTTGCCAGACCAGTGAGGGTCTGGGGGAAAAAATGACACCAAGTGGGCTCGTCCCATCTGCCGTTGCATCCGGCGCCGGTAAAAATATTCATGTGGTCGTCCGGGTTGGACGAACCATTATATTTCCCGATCGTTAACGGGAATTTAGTCATGGTGACATCCTCGTGGGCAATCTCCCGGATGAACTTGGAGTTTTCGGCCGCAGATTTCGGCCTATAGGGTTGGCTTTGGTGGCGCTTTGCAGCGTAGAGGTATGTAGTGCGGGGTTCGGTGGGAGGAACGTAATTGCGTCCTCCCGGTCTGCTGCTACTAGCGTGGGACTCCCCGCAGTATGTATGGTCGTCCGGATCGGTACGGCCATACCCTTCGTTGTGGGACTGTGGTCCCAGCCGGCTATGAATGCCGGAGCCGCGATGGATTGTGGATTGCCGCCTGTTTTCGCCCTGAGGGCCCAGACGGTTATGTATTGGGCCCCTACCTCGGGACCCGTATGAGGAATCATCCTCATTGATTGTGCGGACCTCGCAGTAAGAGGAACCGCGGTCTTCACTCCTACTTCGGGAGGCTGGGTGTGTAGGGGTCCTGCCGTCGTATTGCAAAAATACGACCCGTAGGTGTATGTGGTGCCGGGGTAGGCCCGACAGGTATTTGTGCTTCCGCACAAGCTCTGTTGTATGATGCGGCCATCATAGCTTGTTGTTGGTCATACCAGGCGTGGAGGTTCATGCCTGGAGGTATCACAGAAGCATACTGTGAAAGATATTGTGCAAACGTAAGGGATGCACCCCCTTGTGTTGATGTGCCAATGTGGCCAGTATTTGGGGTTGGAGGGGTGGTCCCTGCAGGCCCTGGGTTTGCGGGGTTTATGTTATCCCCGACAGTGTTGTTTAGACGATCAGACATGATATTGGGAAATAACAAGGAATGTGGAAAAAAGTGCTAAGAGTAGCGGTGGGCGCCAATGATGAAACAATGGTTAACCAAGGAGGTTAACTCACTGGTCTCGTCAAGTAGGGTTAGTCCCTTATTTCCGAGGATCGCTGGCTGGATCGTCCGCTGGTTGATCTCCTGCACAAGGAAACAAACCGTGACTCGTAATAAGGAGGAAGGGGTGGGGGGTGCTCCTTGTTACCACTCTCCGGCGTGAGAATCAGTAATTTGCTTGGGAAGCAAAGTGTAATAGTAGTAGTAGAGAGAGAGTTGTGAAGAGATACCTCAAACCTGGTTTGGGATGGGTATTTATAGCCGATGAGTAAGGAGGGTAGTTGAGTGGCTAGTCTAACATCGCACAGCCTCCTGCAAGTGTGTCAGGCCTGTCGGTTACGGTGGTGAGGCCACGTCCTGCAGTGGTGTTAGTCTGTTGCTTACATGTGGGCTGTCAGGTGACTGTCCTCAGTGCCACTTGCACTGTGGTGTCAGACCCACTTGCCTCGTAGGCAGGATGCGGTGCCGGGCCGCATCGCTGCTTGCGGCAACTGATGTTGTTCCCGCGTTCTTGTTCTGGCCAAGATGCATGCGGGATGCGGTGCCGTGTCGCATCGCTGCTTGGTGACTGTTACTGTTGTCCAGATCCCTTGTCATGACGAAAATGTTCATAGGATGCAGTGCCAGGCCGCATCGCTATGCGTAACATCCATTTTCGTACTTAAGGTAAGTCTTCTCATCCCTTGACAGATTGGTTTCTACCGCTGTGTTCGCGCGTGCCCGCACGGACACAGATAAGTTCTTTCTGGTGGGGGTTTTTGATAAGGGTAATGGTCACTCGCGGTCGTGCTGACGCGAGATCTGGGACCATACCCCTTCAAGTCCCCCCAGTCTAGTGTTGCTTCCTTATGCAAGTTGCATGTGGGAGGAATACTAGACTATGGTGTCTAGAAGGTAGAATATGGGCCATGCGGATGGCTCCTGCTTCAAGTAAATCAAGCTGGGGGTTCGGTGACGTCTCTTCCGTACCGGTGAACAAGTTCCGTCTGATGCGGAATTCTCAGCTTGATTTGATCTGGTAATATGGTCTACATTTTTCTGATGTCATCAGCCACTTGTTGGTGTTTCAAACCAACCTTTGAGACGGTGACTGAGGATGTCAGCAGGGTTTGAACCAACTTTGAGACGGTGACGGAAGATGTCCGTGATCGCAACTCTAGTTGTAACCTCTGCGTCAGCTGGTGCAATGCTGTAAGTGCTTTGCTCAAGCTCTATGTTTATCAACTGGAGATGCAACGATGATCCCTGCTTTATGGGGTGTTTGTGTTCTTCAGTTTAGCTCTCAAGTAACCGCACGTCCTTTGCGGTTACCTCGTTGCCGTATATCGTTGGCCATGTTTGGTTGAACGATGTGGGATACTTGCATCATTGTTGGCCGTGTTTGGTCGAACAATGTGAATCTGGATAATGGTCAAATAAACATGGTCATAGGCATGGTAGTGCCCACCATTGTTTATTCTATGTGGTTCATAGGTGGGCAAACAAAGTCATAAGCAGGCTTGTTACCACTGTTCCTTGGCTTGTTGCTCAAGGGGATTACCCTAGTTACTTAGGAATCTGGGTGAAATTCGTTCGCATACGTTCTGTAACCACTTTCCTTCACGCTTAGTTGGAAGGCAGTTTTCCTGGAAGTAGCTTTGATCAACCGCGTGGTGGCTTAGTTGTGGCTCTTCCGTAGCTATCATTCCCGGAGTTGCGTTCCGCCGCAGCTACTCGTGAGTGTCTGCGGTTTGTCACAGAAGACTCGCTTTAAGAGAGGGATTCTCTTTGAAGTGGCTCTTGAAGGATCAGGAGTCAGGGTTGCTGATGTGCGGTTGTGCATCATACTTATCCTTTTGCCTAAGGAGAAGCTGTTTGCGTCCCCTCCGTGGTTGTGAATCGGACACGAGGGATTTGAAGCTTGAAGAGCTTCAAGGTAATGCGGCTTTTGCTTTTCCTGAGAAGCGGTTTTCGCAGTCCAAATAACAACGCTGGTTCTGGGTATCTGACACACCTGTACGGGCTCGTGTGTGTCCTCTCTGCATATTCCACGTATGCTCGTGGGTATACGCGGATATCCGTTATACCCCTTTACATAATGTAGAGATATATATTTTTGCCTTTTTTTGAGGGGTATGTAAAAAAACGACATGCGGTATGGGTTATGGTGCGGTATACCAGAGAAACCGCATGCCGCTTATGTTTGGATAATGTTGTCGCTTGTTGTGGCATATGTGGCTGAACGCACGTGTGAGTTGGTGAAAGTTGGTAGGATTTCCTGGCATGTGCTGAAATGAAAGGACCCTTGCACTGCCCAAGGTCATAAATGCACTGTAGCAGGAGTGTAAAAGTCTCCTGTTGTCAGGCGCGTGAACAGCCACGCGCGAGTGGTAACCGTCAGCAGAATCGTTGTTTAGACACGTGTCGTCGCCCAACTCGCTCTTTTCAAACGTGATGATTCGGTTACTGCCTCGCATTAATTGCGATGAGTATATAAGGGGAAACCGTTCGTGGTTTCCCCTCACTTGTTCAAAATTTCAAAAAATTTCTGGTGAGAGATAAGAGCTTCCTTCGTCTTCTCCGATAAACTTGTTTGAATTTTCGGTGAGGTTTCCTGAGTTTCTTGTGAACTTATCTCCTGTCTTCATTATTATATCCTATGATGGCTGAACCATCGAATCCACATAATGCTGAGGGTGAAAACCCAGATCATTCATCGCCGGCGGCGGCGGAAGAGGAAGAAGAAGGTGGTGGTGCCCCCGGCGGGGGCCTACCAGTGTTGAAGTGGTCTAAGGGTCAGTTTGATACCCTGATAACCATTATTCAGATGTCCCAAGAGTATGGGTTCATCCACCCACATGAAGGTGACACCGGTACCGATGCTCCGGCCGGTTACGTCACCATGTGGGCGGATTTCTTCGGTGATGGTAACCTTCGACTACCGTTGACGGTGTTTGTTGCCGAAGTTTTGGAGTATTAGAAAATCCATATTTCCCAACTGAGCCCGTTCGGGATGATTCGGATTCGAAATTTTGAGTACACCTTCCGTGCTCTTGGTCTGGAAATTACCGTTGAAAACTTCTGGCGGTTTTACCAGTTGACAGTGAATACTGGTTTCTTTTCTTTTGGTCAGCGTTATGGTAGCCCCAAGCTGATGACCCCTCCCAAGGGTATTACGAAGTGGAAACCTAGATTTTTTTACATTAAGGCTGCCGTGATCGTTGCCAGGATGACTTGCCAGGATGACTTTTCAGAATGTGAACGAGACGATCCTAGCGGAGACCATTGACGTTCCCAGGGCTGATACAGTGGACTGGTTCCCAAGATTACGGACCATTGAGTTCAAGAAGTTGGACAACTCGCAGTTGTGGGTGCTGCGGATGATGTTGACCAGGCCGAGTAGGAAGGCAAGGCCCGTTGTGCGGGAGAAAAGTGGTGGTAAGTACTTTTCTTCTTATGCGGTTTTCCTACTTCCTTTTCTGTGTTACTAATTTGCAAGTGTATTATCAGAGGATGCTGCCCTGTGGAGGATATTCGATCCGGGGTTTGATGGCAAGGTGGTGGTGCTTGCATGTGCGGAGGGTGAAGAAGGTTTTAACTTGACCATCCGCGATAACTTCCGGATTCCTGATCGCGAGGCGATGAAGGCACCCCTGCCGCAAGGCAAAGGTATAGTCTATAATTTTCTTGCTTTGTAAAGAAGTTCCACTTTTCTGATTTGCTTGTTTGATGATTTAAACGCAGGTAACCTTGGGGCCCTGGGGGATTTTGAAGTGAAGGGTGCTCCCAAGAAGCATGTGGAGAAAACTATGCGGGGTCGCCATAAGAAAAAGCCTGAACCCGCAGTTGTTCCTCCTTTGGTGCCGCATGCGGCAGGTATCTCTTATTCTCGTTTCCGCAGATACACCGATTACGTGGTAGTGTCTGACACCCTTGAGGGTTTGGGTGTTCCAAGTGGTGGTGCGGCTGCAGGTGGATCCCCTTCGAGTTCCAAGCCAGCTGATGAGAAGAAAAGGAAAGCGGAGGAGAAGGCTGCTGGTGCTGGTGAGAAGAAACGTCGGCGGTTGCAAACGAAACGGACAACCGTTGTCTCGCAGACGAAGCCGACGGTTGTGCCTGGTAAGTGAATCATAACCTTATAAGTGTTTGTCACTGTAACTTGTAATTGATAGTTATTATTGCTTTGTTCGCAGAACCGCAAGATGAGGGTTTTTCCATGTTTGATACTCCTCCGTCCCCCACGCATGATGCGGCTGCGGATGTGGAGGTGGACAAAGGGTTTACAATAAACCCTTCTGTTAAGGTGGTTACCGAGCCTTCTGTGCACGCAGAGGATACTGGGAAGAAGACCGCGGATCAAATCTTTGATACGGTAGATGCTTCTGATAATCTGATCTTTCCGAAGGATCTTGGGAACCTTAAGTTTACTGATGCTGAAAAGCAAAAGTCTCCTGCTGCCGAGAAGGCTTCCGATTCTGCCTCTGGGGGTGCGGGTGTTGAAGAGCCTTCCATTCATCCTGGTGAGTCTGAATTGGAGTTCTACTACCGTACTTATACGGAAGACCGGAGTGTGAACTACCATCGACCCCTTGGAACGTTATGCAAGGGGATGATATTTCAACTGATCCCTCCGCTTGCAAGGAGATTTTAGGTGGTATGGGCACCCCGTTTGAGGTATTTCGTGCCCGCGGCCTGCCTCGTGAGCACCGGATCAACCAACTCTCGTCCATGCTTGTTGGGAGTTCCATAATGGCGAATGCCATTATGGAAGACTACAAGGTGCTGGGACGCAAGGAGGAGGAAAACGCTCGCTTGCAGGCTGAGGCGGAAGCGTTGGTGAAAGCTGCTCGGGAGGGTGCGGAGCAGCTTAAAAGGGAGAAAGCTGCTTTTGAGCAGTATAAGCAGACTGAGGAATGGGCTGCGACTACTGGCCTTAAACAGGTTTGTACCCTTGCCAAACTGCTTTCTGATAAGCGTAAGAGTTGGAAAGAATCGTTTTCTAACGAGCGCGAGAGTTGGAAAGAATCTTGGGCCAAACAGAATGAAAAGTTGTTTCGTGTTCGTCAGGAGCTGACGAATGTTAAGGCAGCGAATGCTGCTTTGGTCAAAGAGAAGGCCACTGCTGAAACGGTTGCCGAAGAGGCCAAGCGGGCGGAGATCCGCGCCACCAAGGCTCTTGAAGAGGCAAATGCTGACCGCACGAATTTAAACAAGACTGTTGAGGGCCTCCAGGTATGAGTTGCTTTTGCCCTTGAATTTGTATCTTTGTTCCACAAGTATGATTGATTATCTTTGTATACTTGTGTTTTCTTTGTTGTTGAAAGGCTAAAGTGCAGAACCGTGTGACCAATCTTGCGGAGGTCACTGCCCGCGCGGCCGAAGCTGAAGCGCGGGCAAGGGAGGCTGCCGAGGCTAGAGATTGCCTTGTTTCTTCATTTGATCAGCTTAAGGCAGACCGTGATTGGATGCGTGATCACGGTATCGAGCATGTAAGTATCCGGTACCTTTGCTATCGTCTAGGTTTGCCTTTACTAACCTTATTGTTTGTGTTTTGCAGATTGTTAGAGCCATCCTTGATGCACCTGAGAATGCAACTGCTGTAGAGGAGCTGAAGCAGCGCGCGCGTGAGGCTGGTTTTAAAGCTGGTTATAACCGATGTATCAGCCATATGAACCTCTTATCCCAAGGAAAATTTACCGATGAAAGGTCTGGGTTTCATGGCATGGATACTGAAGCGCGTCTTGCTGTCGCTGTTGCAGCATATAACGACCTGTCCATTTCCGCCCCTGAGGAAATTCATAATTGCTTGGATGCGGAAGATTATGTGGACCGCTTGAGGTTGTTGTACGGTGATCCTGAAGAGGAAGAGACCGCTGGTAGTGACAAGGGTGGTGCGGAGACCAGTGGTACATAGAAGGACTAGGTTGGCCTGCGTGCCCTTTTTTGTTTCCTCGATGTAAATGTTAGAAAACTTTATGTAAATCTCTTGTGCACCGCGTAGGTGTAGAAATTTTTTTGAATACAAAGTTTAACCGTTTTGGTCGATTTGTACAAGTGTTTTTTACTACTTGCATGCTTGAACGTACCTGAGTTAACGTTATTGTGAATAGCATTAAGTCTGAATTTGCCTTTTGCGTATCTAGGTGATATGCAATTATGTGCGGCTCAAAGTGTGTAAAAATTTCTTCACTCTTTGTGTGAGCGCATATGACTCTGTTGGCTGTAAAGCGCAATTGAATATACTCTGTACCTTTGTCATTTTAGTACTAGTCAATTCCTGTTTTTATCCCGTTAGGGTTTAGGAATTGTGTAGGCTTTGTGAAAACCGTATGTGCGTATCCAGCCAGATAGACATTTAATGGTTTGCCTTTGCTGGCCTATTACAATATTTGTGTGTGGTTACCACTTTGTGTGGGTATCGCGAATGAAGATTTTGCCAATCTGTTTTTGCATATACCGCAAAGTGGAACACGCATATGTAATAGGAGTAATAAACAATATTGTATTGAATCGTTTATTTATTTATTTGCAAATGGCCTGCGGCCCGATAGGTTACATGGAAAATGTAAAAACATGGCTTACATGTAACAGCGTCGAAGCTGTTGTGCATTCCATGTGCGTGCAATAGGTTCGCCTTCTAACGTTTGTAGTTTATACGCGCCTTTGCCCAGGACCTCTTGGATGAGCTAGGGTCCTTCCCACTTGGGGGAAAGTTTCCCTGGGCGTTCCGCGTTAGATGCTTCATTGTCACGAAGGACATAGTCTCCCGGGTTGAAGGTACAAATGCGGACGCGTGCATTGTAGTACTTTTCAAGTTTGGTTTTGTACTTGGCCTCGTTGATTGCTGCATTTCCACACCTTTCCTCTAGGAGGTCCAAGTCAACCATGCGTTCAACGCTATTGTCTATCCTGTTGATAGCCAACATTCGTCGTGAAGGGAGACCTACTTCAGCGGGGATCACCGCTTCAGTGCCATAGACCAGGCTGAAGGGTGTCTCACCGTGACTTGTCTTTGGGCTCGTCCTGTGAGCCCATAGGATACTAGGGAGTTCATCGACCCAGCCTCCTCTGGCTGTTCCCAACCGTACCTTGATGCCTTCGACTAAACTTTTATTGATACTCTCTACTTGGCCATTCCCTTGCGGATGCGCCAGTGAGGAGAATATATGTTCAATGTGTAGTTCCTTTAGCCATTTTTGAAAGTCGTCGGCAGCGAAGTTGGTGCCATTCTCGGTAACGATGCACATCGGTAGACCGAAACGACAGATGATATGTTCCCAGACAAATTTCCTTGTTATCATAGCGGTGGTTGAGGCGAGCGGTTTTGCCTCTACCCATTTCGTAAAGTAATCAACAGCCACTATGATAAACTTCACCGCACCTGGTGCGTCTGGAAATGGTCCTACCACATCGATTGCCCATTTTTGGAATGGCCATGCGGTGGTTACGGGGATCAGGTTGTTCTTGGGACGCAAGGTTTTGGGAGCATGCCGCTGACAATTAAAACACTTGCGTAAGACTTTGACCGCATCCAGATGCATACCGGGCCAGTAGTACCCGTCGTTCATAATTTTGGCCACCACCATGCGTGGGCCTGCGTGTATGCCACATATTCCCTCGTGTATCTCTCTGATAAGGTACGTGGCATCTTGGGGGTCGACGCATCGTAGGAGTGACCCTAGGTATGATTTACGGTATAAAATACCGTCTCCCATTTGATAATGGCACGCTTTGTATTGTAACTTGCGTGCCTCTGCCTTGTTTTCGGGAGTAACACCTGATTGTAGGTATGCAATGATCGGTGTCATCCAGGATGTTGTCCCGTACTGGATGACGTTGACTTGGCGCAGGGGTACTGAGGGATTCTGCAGAATCTCAATGCGTATCTCCTTTGCCAGATGTTGGAAGCTGGTGGATGCGAGTTTTGACAGTGCATCCGCGGGTTTGTTTTCACTTCTGTTGATATGGAGAATATTGAAGGAAGTGAACTTTGATTTCAGTTGCAAGGCTTGTTCGAGGTAGAGGATCATGATGTCCCCCTTTGCGGCATAGTCGCCGCGCACCTGCCCTGCAACCAATAATGAGTCGACGTGTACTTCCAAATGTTGAATGCCGAGTTTGACTGCCAGACGTAGCCCTGCTAGTAGAGCCTCATACTCTGCCTCGTTATTTGTGCTTTTGAAATCGAGGCGGATTGCATAGGTAAGCTCTTGGCCGTCGGGGCTGACTAGTCGCAGACCCGCACCTGCACCATCCTCATTGGAAGCACCATCGGTGTATAGTGCCCAGGTTTCTGAGGAGGATGGTGGTGGTATAGGGTTTTGTTCTTCTTCGCATTCCTGAATGCGATTTGCCGGTACTTCCGCAACGAAATCAGCTAGAACCTGGCCTTTGATTGCGGGGCGCGACTTATAGATCAGCGTGTGTGCACCTAGTTCAATTGCCCATTTTGCTAATCTCCCAGAAATGTCAGGTTTCGATAAGATCGGCCCGATCCTGTAGTTGGTTAACACCGTAATGACGTGATTTGCGAAGTAACGTCGTAATCGTCTTGATGCGTGCACTAGTGCCAGTACCAACTTCTCCATGATGGAGTATCTTGTCTCTGGGTCATTGAGCATTTTGCTGATATAGTAGATGGGTGTTTGAACTCCCTCTCACTCCACTATGAGTACCGCGCCTACCGTGTTGTCTGCTGCAGATAGGTACAAGATAAGTGGCTCTTTCTTGCGTGGTGTGGTTAGAGTTAGGAGTTGAATCAAACACTCTTTCATCTCCCGGAAAGCGTTTTCGGCCTCTGCGGTCCATTGGAATTGCTCCTTTTTTAAGCAGTTCCGCAGGGTCTTGATGAAAGGATAAGATTTAGCTGCATGATTGGCTGAGAATCTATTTAGTGCGGCTAGCCTGCCGGCTAGTCGTTGCATTTCTTTCATCGTGGAATTCGATGGCATACGCTCGATCGCCTGAACTTTTTCCGAGTTTACCCTGAATCCATCTTTGGTGACGATGAATCCAAGGAATTTGCCTTCCTCCATTCCAAACGAGTATTTCCCTAGATTGAGCTTCATATTGACGCTGCGCAGAGTTTGGAATGTTCTTTCGATATCATTGAGCATGGTATCCTCCTCCATGCTCATGACGACTAGGTCGTCCATGTAGATCTCGACACTTTTGCTGATTTGATCACCAAAAGTGTCGTTCATCAATTTTTGATAGGTTGCGCCTGCGTTGTGCAATCCAAACGACATTTTTGTATAACAGTAATTCCCGGTAGGTGTGCGGAATGCCGTTTTATCTTCGTCCTCGATTGCCATCTGTACCTGGTGATAGCCTTTGTAACAATCGAGGAAGCACTTCCATCGAAATGGTGCGAGATTATCGACTTTCTCGTCGATCTCTGGAAGTGCGTAAAAATCCTTGGGGCAAGCTTTGTTGAGATCCTTATAATCGACGCACATGCGCCAGCCCCCGGTTGGTTTTTCTACCATGACTGGCTTGGATAACCACGTCTGGTACTTGACTTCCCGCAGGATGCCTGCGGAGAGCAGTTCTTTGACCTGCGCATGCATCGCCTCGTTCTTTGCGGATCCAAGGTGGCGTTGGCCTTGGATCACCGGCTTGATTGTCACACCCCAACCGATGGCGGAAACATCGGGGTATGGCACTGAGCGAAACAGATTGTCCAGAAGTTTCCATAACAATTATCATTACCAATCAATTTAAAATAACATGTCCCATACCATGTCTCAAAAAAGTAAACAAATTACTACAGACAAAATCTAGGCAAATAGTTCTATTCCGACAACTCAGATTTCTAAACAAAGCAATTGTTTATCTGCTTCTAGAGACCCTTGATTAAATTTGTACAGACAACTATTTGTTGGCCTCTAGAGCCTTATTCTAGCCTCGATTTC
Organism: Helianthus tuberosus; assembly: GCA_030545235.1. Taxonomy (NCBI): domain Eukaryota; kingdom Viridiplantae; phylum Streptophyta; class Magnoliopsida; order Asterales; family Asteraceae; genus Helianthus; species Helianthus tuberosus. The sequence continues at coordinate 94,808,525 of CM060411.1, forward strand.
CTAGCAGATGTGCATCCTAAGCACCTGTCACATACGTTAAAATAAAGTCAATACATATAATGTAAAGGTGAGTATACAAGTTTGATAATAGCATATAGAGTTTGAATTCGTTTACGCATAACCAGCACGTACACATAGTGAAACGAAGCATGTTAGTTATCGACGTAGATCCATTGATACCAATGACTGCGGGTTGACTGCCTGAGGCAGTTCGCAATACATGATTACCACCGTAATCCTTGCAAGTAATTGTCCTTAACAACCCCTGCGAACAGGTGCTGAGTCCAAACTATAGTACTATCGTTGCTAAGGCAGGTAGATAGCATTCCATGTGTAAACATAACAAACAAGCATTCATAAGCCACGTGTAACATGCATTAACGGTTAGCGTTCAAATAGTATTGAGTAGTGTGTTTGTTGTGGTTTAAATATTCGTAACGTATGTAACACCCAAAAGTGCGTAAGGCAAAAAGGGATCGAGTATACTCACAGCGGTTGATGGATTGAAGGGAGCGCTTAGAGCGGAATTAGCCTGATTAGAACGATAACAAAACGATAAGTGACGCGTAAAACGATGCAAGGGGTAAGTGGCTTGGACAGTAACTCGGCTGGATTGGTAATCCGATCGGACAGTCCAATCGTGCGGATTGACAATCCGTTCGGATGGTCATCCGGTCGGACAGGTGGTCCGGTCGGATGACTATTCGAGTGGATTGTTTCTTCCTTTGATGTGTTTGTGTATGATGGCTTGTCCTTTGAAGTTTTTGTTGTAGCATTTTGAAAACATTGAAGTATCTCTACCTTTTAAGTCGGTCGATCGGTGGGTCAGTCGTGCGGACGTCAATCCGGTCGGACGACTTATCCGGTCGGACGACGACTCAAGTGGCCAGGTTACTTAATGAGAACAAATCCATAGCAGGTTGTCACTCGGTCGGACAGGTAATCCGGTCGGGTGGCATCCTTAGTGCATTGAATACGTTGAAAATTGTTCGAGTGTTTAAGTCCAAGTATCTCATGATCCGAAGAGTAATCCGGTCGGATTGGTAACCCGATCGGATAGCAATTCGTTCCATACTCAAACTTCAGATAAAGTTGATTAAGTGTGGGACCCAAAGTGTAATCCGTTCGGATGACCTAGCCGCTCGGGTGGCTTATCCGTTCGGACAGTAGTCCGGTCGGATAGCACTCTGTGCTGGTTGTTCCGTTCGTCTTTCACTTGGCTGTTTTGATTGTTTGTTGCTTTTATCGAGAGGTTTTGACAACGTGTTAACCAACAGAACCTCATCTTGGCCCAAGTGACCCGATTGACCAGGAATCACCCTAGTTCAACCAGTTAACCGGTTCAAGACGGTTGTTCTTGTTTAACCCGAAGTTGGTGGTCTCATGAGTAGAATCCAGATCTTGAACTAGCACAACACTAAGAATGAGTAGGAGACTAGAACAAGGTCCGAATCTATCAGTTTTGAGTGCATTGAGTGTAAAAGATTTGAAAGAAAGTTAGAAACCATCTTTCAATCCTTCTTGTTGGATCGTCCGATGACCCTAAACAATCAGTATGAGTAGTTCATCATCAAGTACAAAGGCGGAATCAATGTAAATGACGTCTACACAGCTTGTTCCTTTCTAATCTTTATCTATTACTGATTTCCAGAGCTTTTACAACGAATTCTGACAAAAATCCGGCAGCACCTCAGCTCTCACACACTTAATTCCGTATCAAATGAACTAGCACAACCCCTATATATAGTTGGTGTGATTTCGTTTGAAAGTGACATGGTTCACTTCAAACGAAATTACTTTGACTAATTTCGTTTGAACTGCACCTTGACTCCTTCAAACGAAATTACTCACTTTAGTACATACAAACCCTAATTTGATCCCTGTTGTGCATTCGTTTATCCAATCTAGACATAAGACTCGATTAAGACGAAGTTAACAGACACTAGATGCACCAACAGACTCCCCCTTGGATGTTGACGAAGTCTTCGGCGTCGTGTCTTTAGTCTTTGTCTCTCTATCCAAATTGTCTTGACATTGTAAAGCTCCCTTCAATCTTTTTCTTCAAACTTTAATCTTCAATCTCTTATCTTCAATCTCCCCTTTGAGTGTTGATTCAGAATTCTGACTCCCCCTTTCGCAGACTCCCCCTCTCGATAAGCTGGGACTTGAATTCTGATTCAAACTTTGACATTTTCGTTGCCATGGGGATCTTAACTTTTGTTTCCTGCATAAACTCTACCTAAATATAAGATATATGACAATAACATTTTCAATCCAAAACTTACCATTCAAACTCATTCAATGATCTTATCAGAATTAGAAATCCACTTAAGTATTCAGGTCCAAGTTAATGACCCTGATTACTCAATTTATCTACCAAGTCCAACTTAATGACCTTGGTTGATCTGAGATAATTCACACTGACATTTTGTCAACTTTTTCTGTAAATTCACAAGTTTCAAATTAATGAACTTGCTTTAACTTTACAACTTTCACAAATTTATCATGTTAAGCTCACGACTCATCCTCCAGTCCAGAAACTTCCTGCATCTGCTTCAAATTTTGAATCTGAATATTAGCTTTCCACTTTGGTTTGTCAAAAATAAAGCAAAAATGTAAAATCTTTTTGGATTTTTAATCAGGTTTCTTAACTAGAAATGAAATACAGAAATAAAAAGCAGTAAATGTAAACTATTTACAAACATATTTTTGGTGAGCGTGTTAGGGAATCATATCAGCTATTCGACAAGCCACAAGTACCGTTAAGCTTTAATTTCATACTCAGAATTAAACGATTCACTTAGATTGTCGATATACTGATCCACTTAAATTCTCACACAATTTTCAATCTGTCCAGGATACGGATTTAGTGTATTAAGGACTTAAACTTATACGTGTGTCCCACCTCTTGAATATACTCCCGTATCCAAATCCCAATATTCAGTCTTACAGGTGAGTATACCACAGATGATATCTGTAAGGGGTTAAGATGCGAAGAACCGTGAGAGCTCAGGTCAGAACTTCCGTTCAGCAGAGAGATGACGGCTTCGACTTTGGTGTGTCCCCTTTAGAGGATCTTTTTTACAACAGCCATGATTAGCATTTTTCAATGTTTTATCATTTTTTAGCTGAGGGCGGCGCTCTATTTCAAGCAATGCAGAAAGTATTATTCGGGGACTAGGCCATTGCTTCCGCATTATCAAAAGTCCCGGAATAATACCCCAGATATCACTGAGTATAAAGACCTAGTATCTCAGAAAAAGGGATCTTTCAAACAAGATTTCAGGGGTTACCTATATATCCAAGTAGTGTTCCCCACGAAATAACTAAGTAAAGATTTAGGTTTATATCCCGAACAAACCTACTAATTGTGTAAAAACCTATCGGCATATCATCAGCGAGACTGTTTAACGCATTTAAACTTTAAATTTCTTTAGCATACCGTAACTGTCAAGCTGATGTACTATCATTTTCCCTTTTTACACAAGCTCTTTTTCAGATATTATATTATTTTTGGATTTTGAAAATATCTCATGTTTTTGGATTTTTAAAATTTTTTACTTGTCACACCCTGGCTTTGCGGAAGCGGGGGTTTATTTGGTGTGACTTCTTAATACCATAGCTTAATCACAACAAAGCTATATGAAAATAAGACCATGCAGATCGTCCATTGATTTAAGTTTGAAAAGTAAAATACCACAACATTGTCTTAATATGTTGACACATGCAACGGAAATTACAACTTAATAACATAAAAACTTTGTTCTTAAAACACAACCCCAAACATAACATAAACACTCGTTTAAGACTTGCGACTCGTCCAGGTAAAAGTCGCAATCCCTAAACGTGGATGATCCCGTAACTCTAACACAACGGGAAAACGTAGCATACCGGGCCAGATCCTTAGTTCCCTGAAATACATGTAAGTTGGAAAAATCAACATAATGTTGAGCGAGTTCATGCGTAAGTGAGTAAGTAAAATCCTTGTAAGTATAAAAACCCTGGTATGTAGCAAATAAGGAAAAAGAGATCACCAATGGTTTGCAAGGCCATTGATATGTGTGAAGTGCAAGTAGGAAGACTCAAACCTAGCGGATTTGTGCGTCGGGTACATAGTCACCCCAAGGTCCGTTAACTGTTTGGCCTGGGGCTGGGCTCGCTACACCCAGATAGATCTACCGCATTGTGTCCCTCGGTCCTACCATGAGGATTAATGGCCTCAAGTACCACCTACCCACTCACATGATCTGTATGCAGTAACCCTCCTTACGCTAACCATACCATGTAAAAGTACCCGTAATCATAGTGACATGTATTTCACCCCCGCAGTTTTAGAAAATTGAAAACAGTTAAGAGAAAAGGGGGACATGAACTCACAGTAATGCGTCCTCGAATAACAGCAAATCAAACTCGGTCTGCAGCACGACAACCTACAACGTGCTAATATCTATTAGACGAACGGCCGTGCCTTAGCTTAGAGTTTTAATGTTCTTGGGGAAATAGTTAGACAACTATTTCGTGTTTATATTTCTTGATTAACGTATAAATAGATTCCTTCCCAAGGATGGGGTATTCGTAAGTATTATGCATGTGGTGACTTTAAGTATTGACAAGATACATTTTCAAGTCTCATAACCAACACTTTAAAGATTTATGTCAAAACTCAAGGCGAGGTTAAATTCCAAGAAATAAAGTTAAACATACTTGTTAGAAAAATAATTTTCTAAGTCTTGGTATTTTTAGAAAAATTTGCCAGAACTTCCCCTAAAAACGGGAGTGTCCGTGCTAATACGCACATCATTTTCTTTTTGAAATCAACCCATGATCATCAACAATCAACCCTTACGTTTTAACACGCAAAATACTACCCTTGTCGCTTCAGTTTCAATATGTGAAAAACTGGACTGTTTTCGGACGTGTAAATAAATTACTTAACTTATTCCAAAAATTCCCAAATTTTTGTGGAACGTCATAAACGACCCACAAATTATTGTGTAAAAATTTCGGGGTCTAGTTCATTACCAAAAATTTATAGAAAATTGTTTACTGAACTGTGATCAGATTTGTTACATTCTGATCACAGTTTACGGAATAATTCGTCAACAATTCCTCGTAAGTCCGTTTGTCGAAAATCCAGTTCGAGGGTCACAAATACATCCGTGATCATCTTTGATAAAAGTTTCAGGGGCTGGTTCGGTTCAGGTTTTAAGTTGTGACTGAAAACGTAAGACCCATTTTACTGCAGTAACAAACAGCCTTAGCTGCTGTCACGAAAACAGATTTTTAAAATAGTAACCGACATCAGAAAAATACGATTCCAGCGCCATTTTCTTCGTTTTTCGAAATGACACGATTTAGGCTTTTGAAATTCCGTTTTTCGAGTTTTTAAAGTCCGTTTACAGCCTGTTGAAGACGGCTGGAAAAGTACATCAGCATGTTAATTCACGGTTTAAACATCAATAAATCGCATTAACGAGTGTCCGAACGATGGATTTAACAAGAAAACAACTTTTAAACATCAAGTATGATTTAACCAACCCTCGAACCAACAAGATTCTGCTTCAAAATTCAGCCACAAGTAAACTTTTATGTAGCTTATATGTTCATAACTCATGTTTCATATTTTTCTAGTGTTCTTGTAATCTAGTAATTTAAACAACAATACATCATGTTATATGCCATAATTTTCGAACAAGATGCAATCAAGTGCAAGGAACTTACTACTAGCCTCTAGCTAGGGAAGAATCTTGTGTGAAAATGAAAAGAAAATGATGGTGAGAAGGACTAGAACAAGCTCCTATGAAGTTCTTCAAGATGCACCTTCCATGGATGATTTCTAAGCTTTGAATGGACAATGTAATGAAGAAGATGGTGGTGTTTAAGGTGGTGATGGGGTGTTCGGTTTTGGGCAGCCGATCAAGAGGGAGAGAGAGTGGAGAAGGAGTGTGAAATCTAGTGAAAAGATAAGTGTAAGACATGCCATACTTATATATGATTTAGTTACTTCAACAAGTAAGAGATCCATTAAACAATTGTATTATAATCTTTCCAAATATTTGAAGTAAGGTTGGATGGATATGTGGGGTCCCACATGGGAACTAAATCGTTGGGGGGGGGGGGTATAAGTGAAAGATTGTGACAAAAGTGGCTAAGTGTAAGTTAGATGTAAGTAATGTGATATAAGTTAGTTGGTTTATCTTTAGCGGGTGTTATGGCATACGGGGATCATGACTAGCCAAAAATAATAAGACAAAGTGTCTGCCAAAAATTTAGTGTCCCGGGTAATGTCCGGTAGTGCGGTTAAATACCGTCCCGTTAAAATGTTTAATTACGCCGAAAAAGTCCTTTATGTATCTTTTTGTAACATAAATTATTCCCGGCACTTAGGAAAATATACGGGACCGTTCTGCCATGTTTTTGCACTTTATTAGTAATTTAAAATGCTGAGTTTTATATTAGAGTGCAGAATTTTGTACTTAAAGTACGTTTTAGGCACACCCGGTCACTATAAATCTCACCTAGCGACGCAGTTCTACAATCCTCACCGCCCTACACTCACTACCAGTGTGGCAATCTATTCCCGGCTCATACTGGCCTTAGAGGCAGTGTCTGCCTGATGCTGGTTATGTCAGCATGTTTCCTGGGTTATCCGTATAGTGTGCTCACTGTGCTTTTGTGCATCAAGGTTGTCACTGATGTTTATGTGTAAATGATAGAGTGACAGTATAAATGTGATGCATGAGTATGTATGTAACAGAGATCAGTAAGCAGTTTAAACACAGATGTAAGCAAGCACAGTAATTAAGAAGTAATTAAATATTAATTAATTCGTACGGATACCTGGTTTAGTGAGGGTTGTCACATTACTGTTTTTGTATTTTCTGAAAATATTACCCTATGCTCTCCCCCTAAATACCAAAACAAGTAAAAAATCGACAACCCATTGCAGAATGCTTCTCAACATCATCATCTATAATAGTACCTTCATCAACGCCAAGAATCTCCTCCAACACCGATAAAAGCTTCATACCGTTCAATTTTAACAAGTATTGAAAACGAGTTTTATCAAACGCTTTGGTATGTAAATCAGCTTTTTGTTCATCAGCGTGGATTTTCTCAATTCGTATCAACTTCTTCTCAAAACAATCGCGAATGAAGTGATGACGAATTTCAATGTGTTTGGTTTTAGCGTGATGAACTGGATTTTTAGTAATGTTAATCGCTGCCTCATTATCAACAAAGATAGGGGTGTTTAGAAATTGCAAACCGTAGTCGCGCATCTGTTGCTGGATCCACAAGATCTGAGAGCAGCAGCTGCTAGCAGATACATACTCCGCTTCACATGTGGATAAAGCCACAGAGGTTTGCTTTTTGCATTGCCAGGTGACCAATCGTGATCCAAAGAACTGGCACCCCGCTGTTGTTGATTTAGCGTTAACTTTGCAGCTTCCGAAATCCGAATCGGAATAACCTTCGAGCATAAATTCGCCATCTTTTGGATACCACAACCCCAACGATGGAGTTCCTTTAAGGTAGCGTAATATCCTTTTAACAATAACCATGTGCGACGCTCTCGGATTAGATTGAAATCTTGCTGCGAGGCAGGTTGGATACATAATATCAGGTCTTGAAGCTGTCAAATGCATCAGCGAACCGATCATGGAACGATACATCGTTTCATCTACCTTCTCTCCGGTGAGATCAGGGTTTATCCCATGGTTCGTCGCTAATGGGGTGGAGGCTGGAGTAGAACCTGACATCCCGAATTTCTCCAAGATATCATGAACGTACTTCGTTTGATGTATGAAAATTCCCTTAGGCAGTTGATCAACCTGTAGACCCAAGAAAAATTTCATCTCACCCATCGATGACATTTCGAATTTCTGCTTCATAACTTGTTCAAAATCTTTGCACGAATTTTCATTTGTTGACCCAAATATGATGTCGTCCACATATATCTGAACAATCAGAAGATGTCCGTCGACCTCTTTGGTGAAGAGAGTGGCATCCACTTTTCCTCGAATGAAGCTGTTGGATAGCAGGTGTGGAGACAATGTCTCATACCAAGCTCTCGGGGCCTGGTGTAAACCATACAGCGCTTTGTCTAGCAAGTAAACCTTGTCTTTGTGGATTGGATCGGTGAAGCCCGGTGGCTGTCCGACATATACCTCCTCTTTTACCTTCCCATAGAGAAACGCCGATTTAACATCTAACTGATAAACTTTGAAGTTTTTCCAAGATGCAAACGCTAGGAAGATTCTGATCGCTTCTAGTCGAGCAACTGGAGCATATACTTCAGTGAAATATATCCCTTCTTGCTGACTGAAACCCTGGACTACGAGTCGAGCTTTGTTACGAACAACTACTCCTCTATCGTCTCTCTTACACTTGAACACCCACTTGGTGTTTATCTTCCTCTGACCATCAGGCAAGTCTACTAACTTCCACACTCCTAACTTCTCAAACTGACTTAACTCTTCTTGCATAGCATTGACCCAAGAATCTTCAGTTAGCGCCTCTTTGTATGTACACGGTTCGATCTGCGAAAAAAAACAACTAAGTGAAAACTCAGTTTGTAAAGGAGCTACCGTAGAATAAAAACAAGTAAGGCCTTGGTTAATTTGACGTCTAGTGCGAACGCCTGATTGCAATTCTCCAATGATCAGCTCCTCTGGATGGTATGAAAGAGTTCTTGGCATCACCTCGCCTGAAACATCTACCTCGCCCTCCAGATTAGTAATATTTTGATTTGCACCTTGTTCACTGACTGGGTTTGTTTGACTTGAAATCTGAATTTGCTCCCCCTCAGAATCTGAATCACCACGATAAAATACTGGCATGTTCTCAGATTCTTAATGCCGTCTGATTATCATGAGCAACTTCATTTTGTTGAATATCATCATGTTCTCCAGCATTGCTTGGACCTGCTTCATTGTCATTTAAAGTTTGTCGCGGTTGACTTGAATACTCAGCTGGGAACCTTTCCTGCGAAGACTCATACTCTCTCAGAATATCCAACTCGTCAAAGAAATCTTGTTCTTCTTCTTCTTCTTCCATGTCAAACGAATCCCACAATTTATCGTAATTAAAACGCCATGAATCGCCTGGATTCTGCGGTGGCATTGTGAAACCTTGACACTCAACATTGTGTGCTTCAATAATCCGCTTCAAGCTTGGAACAAAGACTCGTTTCAATGGACTTGTGTAACCCACGAAAATTCCTTCAATGCTCTTTGGACCAAATTTACCAAAAGGCTCCAGAACTGTGCAGGGAGACCCAAACAGTTCTAAATACTTCAGGTTAGGCTTGCGGTTATTGATCAACTCGAAACACGTCTTATTGTGAGAACCCGATTGAGTGTATAGCATGTGGCGGATACTGCTTCTGCCCAAAAATTAACTGGTAGCTTGGAATCAGCAAGCATCGTCCTGGCCGTTTCAATTAGCGTCATGTTCTTTCTTTCAGCTACTCCATTCTGCTGCGGAGTGTAAGGAGCACTAAATTCATGCAAAATACCTTTTTCATCACAAAACACTTCCATTTTGCTACTTTTGAACTCTGTACCGTTGTCACTTCTTATTCTTCGAACATGAGTTTGGTACAAGTTTTCAAGCTTTTTGATCAATGTGATTAAACTCCCAAATGTTTGGTCTTTTGATTGCAAAAATGAAACCCATGAAAACCTCGAGTAATCATCTGTAACTACTAGACAATAGAGATCCCCAGTTATGCTTTTGACGTTTACTGGACCAAACAGATCCATATGGAGTCTATCTAAAGGTCTCGAAATTGAGTTTTCTTTCTTCCTGGGGTGAGTTTTCTTCTTTTGTTTTCCTTTGATGGAACTAATGCACTCCCCCTCAAGATGAAAACCTTTCAAATGTACACCAGTAACCAAATAATTATGCACCAGGTGATTCATTTTTCTCAAATGTATATGACCCATTTTCCGGTGCCACAACTGTAATTTTTTTCTGTTGCTCTTGACATAAAACAATGTGCCTGACCCGTTGTTGTAGTTGCTACACTCATGTCCAACACATACAGAGCATTCACTCTAGGCGCTCTCATGATAACCCATTCTTCAGGGATAACAAATCCTGGTTTCAAGATCAAACATTCTTTGTTTGTAAAGTGCGTGGTATACATACGATCACAGATCTGAGATATGCTCAGAAGATTGTTTTCAAGCTCAGCGATGTAGTTAACTCTTTCAAACATAACAATCCCATTGGATAACGTTCCTTCTCCAACTATTCTACCACCTTGATTGCCTGCAAAACCTACATAACCACCATTGAAATTTCTGACATCGTACATAATCCATCGTGAAACGGATCTTGGAAGCTCCTGCACATATCAGAAACATTCAGTGAGATTTTGATGCTACCCAAGCCTCTTTCGACTCAGGTAACTGGACTTTAATGTGATATTTTGTAGTGTAAAGTGGCGGAAAATTTTTATCATTCATCTTTAAGCTCTCTGCAGACCCAACCTCAACCTTTTTGTATTAGAAAAACTCATCTTTCTTAGGTTGACCAGTTGGTTGGTCTTTCTTCGAAACAACCTTTTTCTCAGAAGTAACAGACTCTTGTGGAGCAAGTTTCTCATAGTAATCCAAAGGAACATCCATCTTTACCGGTGTGGTAGAAGACGATTGTTTTTCTGACTCTGAAACCTTTGGTTTTGGAACACTTGATTTCTTTTCAACCACTTTTGGCTTCCATGCTTGTTGAGACGATGCAACCCGTTTGTAAAACTTATCATTTTTAGTTACCATATTCTTAACAGGTTCAGTTTTAATCTTGGTGTTGTCATTTTTCAAAACCTTTTTCTCAACAACCAATGGAGCTTTTCCCTTCACATCATCTTTCTTTCTTGAATTCATCACAACTTCAGTCTTAGGCTTCAAGTTGGTACACTTTCATGCAATATGTCCAACTTGATTGCATTTGAAGCATGTTCGAGTGTCAACTACTCGACTTGTACCTTCAGACTGAGGCTGCGATGCTTTCTTCTCAAAGAACTCTTTGTTTGATTTTGAAAAAATCTCAGATTCTTCATCAGAAAGTGAACTTGAACCGTTCACAAACACCTTTTTCTCAGCAAACTTCTTGTTTTGAAAATTCTTTTTCTGATAACTCTTACCACCCTGATAACCACCCGACCATCTATTTCGATTGTTGTTATAAAAACGCGGTGGAACAATAGGTTTCTTGTAGTAAGCTTTATCTTTTTCAAAATTCATTTGCCTCTTCGTCTGATTCAAACCTTCTAATTCAGACAAATTAATTTCAACCAGTTTGAAAACATTTTTCAACTTGTTCATATTAACATTCTCCAGAGGAAACTCAGAATCTGAATACAACTTATCCGATCCCGACATCTTGTACATGACAAGAGTAGGTTCTTCATTTAAGTTGTTTTTGGATTTTGGTTTCGGAATGTAATTGTTCAGAAAACACTCTTCATCCTCAACTGAATCACTATCAGACTTCAAAACACTTTCAGCCATGCCTTTCACAATATCAGTTTGAACACTATCATCAGATGAAGAAAATGTAACATCAATTGACTCTGGAAGTTTTATTTCATTCGTTTCATCTTCATCATTAACCAACCCGGACTTTTTCTTTGAATAATTGTTTAAAACTGGTGGTGGAACCTGATGAAACCCAACCCCAGTTCCATCCGAGTAAACATCTTCGCCTGCTTTGTTTTTCCTGATGGGTTTGGGAACAATGTGTTGTAAAACAAAGCTTGCGGAGTTGTAACTGGTTAATTTCAACTGGATACGTTCATTTTCAATTTTAGCTTCTTGAAATTGAAGCTTCAACTTAGCAATTTCATCCAGTTGCTGATTGATTAACTCCTCTTTCACTCTAAGAACACCGGTCAGTTGAAGATTTTCCTTGTCTGTCTTACCATTTCTTTCATCACAATCTTTAACCGTTCATTTTAGCTTCTCAAAATTTTCTGAAATTTGACGATTTTCAAGAATCAATTTTTCATTTTCTTTCCTAATTCTTTCTACGTCATTTTTATCTTTTTCGATTTTCTCAGTTAACTCTTTTAATTTGTCGTTCGAAGCTTTCAACAACTTATCACGATTTAAGATCTGATCTTCAACACTTCTGACTCTACTAGTCAGATCTTCAACTTTCTTACCACTGAGGTAAGCATTTGTACTACAAACTTTGCACTCTTTCATGCAATTTTTGCAGTTGTTCTCAGATTTACCATTCTTACCTGACACATGTGTATCATTTGTACTGACCTTATCTTTGGACTCAGTTCCAGAACCAGAAACTACCTCTAGTTCTTTTGCTGCTAGAACTTTGTCAGCCATCTTTGTCAGGTTTTCAGCAGTAAAATCTTGTGTTGTATCAATAATTCCATTATCAATCTTCTTTGGCTCTGGTTCTTTTGCTGTCTCTTTCTCTTTCTCTTTCTCAACAACTTCTCCTCCTCCCCACCATTCTCTCTGTCTGGCTTCTTCTTCATCAGCAATTTGCTTGGTGAGAACTTCAATATAAATAGTATCTGGATCCACAGCTATGTTTCCATTTTGATCAAGATAACATTCTCTATCAGGATCCCATCTTTTCGCCTGTTTAGCTTCTTTGTATATACGATAGATTTTGCTTTTCATGAAATGAGTTGTTTCCCTCCTGTTCACATACTTCACTTTTTCAGATATTTTATCTTTAAACGGAATAATATTTGCTGCTGTGAAAGCATAACCAACTGCGTCTTCCTCAGGCAAAACATCACTCCAATCATAACCTTCATCGTCATGAAAAACTGCAAGTGCCCTGGATTTCTCTTTGGGTACCTCCTCTATCTGCTTCATCCTGGGAGATTCTGATTTATTCTGATGATAAATTGCTCTCTTGTAATAATCCTCTCGAAAAGGATTTGCAGTATCATCAGTGTAAGCATTTCTGCACTCACGCTTAAAGTGACCTTTCTGTTTACATTTGAAGCACGTCACTTTTGACTTGTCAAAACCTAACTTGGTAGAAGGTCCACCAATTGACTGTCTTCCAGAAATCTCCATAAATCGCTGCGCTCTTCTCACTGCACTGGCCATACACCACCTTATATCGATCAACTCCATCTCTTCAGGATCGATCTGATCGTAGTCTTCCTTTGTTAGGTTGGTGTTGCCTATCTTTCCTGCAACGAGACTTTCGTATGATTCTAACACAGAAGCTAAAAACACCATCTGTTGTTTAGCAGACTCTTCACTAAAATTCTGACCATTCTTCAGATCAACAGCAATGTTACATTGGAACAGATTCTTTGATGCAGATTGGCTTGGAGTTGTTGAAGATGATCCACTATGAAAACCACTGTGAGGAGTTTCTTGATTCACAGTATTTGAACTCTCTGCAGAAAATGCTGTTCTTGGAGAACTAGTCTTTGGTAGATTTCCTCTATAGTACAACTCTACATTCTGCTGATAGGATGTGTTATTGACTTTGCTGGATTTCTTGATCTCCAATTCATGGCTTTCCAGTCTTTCTATAAGCAGATCAACCTTCATATCAGCTGGCTTTATCGTATTCTTCAGCATCAATGCAAAATATTGCCAGTCTTGCTCATTTGGTAATGCATCAAACAATTTGTCTACCAGCTCTTCTTGAGTGTAAACAATCTCATGTCTAGCAAGCTCCATCTTCAGATGTCCAAATCTCTCGATTATCTTGGAAACAGACTCGTTCTTTAAACAACCAAACAAATCAAACTCTTTTCTTAATAGTTTCTTTTTGTTCTTCACTATTTCAACACTACCAATACATTTTATTTTTAACTTTTCCCAGAGATCTCTCGAATCTTTGTATTCGATCAGTGCGATAATATCATCTTGAACAGATTGGTGAAGCAAAGCAATACACTTTTGTTCAGAAACATATCTTTCAATTTGATTATCCTCCAAGTTCTCATAATCATCTCTCCCCAAATCATAGCCATTTTTCAAACTTCTCCAACTCTGATAAGCAAACGCCTTAAGCCATTCCTCAAATCTTGTAGCCCACCTATTGTAATCTTCAATCGCCATCAACTTGGGTGGCTTATTGTATGTTCCGTATGCACTATCTACGCTCATAGCATCCTGAAGAATTTTCTTCGCACTCGGTGCTGGTGGAGTTTCATTCGTGTTATTTGAAGTGTCATCTCCTGAACCACCAGTAAAAGCAAACACATCATAAAACGGATTCCTGAACTCATCCATCTTTCACGTACCTGAAACAGTTAACAAACACTTAGAAAATTCTTGGTTTTGAAAAACAGTAATTTCAAACGAAATAGCTATATCAAACGATATTATGCTTTCTCAAATGAAATACCTAATTTCGTTTGAGACAACACCTGGTTCAAACGAAATTTTTGAACTTGTATCACTTTTCAAACGAAATTACAATAATTGCACTCTCAAGCGAAATCACCCAAACACTTTCAAGCGAGATACTCGTTTCAAACGAAATCACCCAGAACTTTCAAATGAAATCAGGTAAATTGTGGGTTTTCAAACGAGATTATCAATGTATTTCAAACGAAATAACCTATGACGTCATCATTTTGTGAACAGTTTCAAACGAGATTAAGTGTTTGATCAAGTTTTAAGCCGAATTTTAGTCCAAAACTTTCAAGGATTAGTTAACATTATGTTTCGCTTGGTATATGTCAAAATCAGGCCATTTCAACCGTGAAAACTTGTTCAAATCAGAAAAGAATGAGTAGAAGTGAGAGAATCCGGTAAAATCAAGCTGAATTTATATGAACTCCTCGTCCTGAGCTCTGATACCACTTGTTGGATCGTCCGGTGACCCTAAACAGTTAGTATGAGTAGTTCATCATCAAGTACAAAGGCGGAATCAATGTAAATGACGTCAACACAGCTTGTTCCTTTCTAATCTTTATCTATTACTGATTTCCAGAGCTTTTACAATCAATTCTGACAAAAATCCGGCAGCACCTTAGCTCTCACACACTTAATTCCGTATCAAATGAACTAGCACAACCCCTATATATAGTTGGTGTGATTTCGTTTGAAAGTGACATGGTTCACTTCAAACGAAATTACTTTGACTAATTTCGTTTGAACTGCACCTTGACTCCATCAAACGAAATTACTCACTTTAGTACATACAAACCCTAATTTGATCCCTGTTGTGCATTTGTTTATCCAATCTAGACATAAGACTCGATTAAGACGAAGTTAACAGACACTAGATGCACCAACACTTTTCCACTATGTTTATGTTTAGATCTATGCAAGATCTTTGTGTATTTGTGTGGAAATCGATTAGATCTAAGTTGTTCTTGGTGGATTGAGGCCAAAACATGAAGTTCTTCAAGAACTCATGATGACGTCATCCTAGAACACCTCAAATCTAGTGATTTCACGGTTAAAAGTTAAGATTTCAAAGATAGAAAGGTGTAGAAGTGTGTGTAGATTAAGAAAATACAAGATTTAGGACGAGATCTTACCGGGATTGAGAGAAATCGGAGAAAAGTTGAAGAGCACGAGCTGGTCGGACAGAGAATTGCCAAAAGTAGAAAGAATGAAAGTGACATGGGTATTTATAGAGTTACCCAAATAGGAAAGTGTGAGCAGGTCGGATGACATCTCGCCCGGATGACCTATCCGGTCGGATTGTCATCTCGGTCGGATGACACATGGCACCAGATCAAGTGGCAGCCCGGTCGGATTGGCAATCCGGCCGGATGGCACTTGGTTCGGATGTTCGGCGCGATTATTTTTGAGGTTTCGATTACGATTGCGATCGATGCGAATGCGATAGAGTTTCCTATTCAAATTACTTTTAATCCCAACCATTCATATCTCGCACTATCCCTTCTCCACTAATTATCATAGTTTGATTTCGATTGAGTTCGATTGCTGTTCGAATTCGATTTGATTGCGTTTTGATTGATTCCCACATATACATAAATTAAACATGCACAAGTAACACATAAGGCACACACACACGTATATAAATAACCAAAATGCGTATTTCGAGTTGCGAGTGTGATTACCATTCGATGTCGATTTGATTAGCATAGTTTGATTATCGTTTAGTTAACTTTATCGCGTTGCTACTTCCTATAGTTCACAGTCGTAAGTTGATTAGATTGCGAATAACATACGTCGATTATTGTAATTATTGACACTTACTCCACATAATACAATACATAAAAGAAATTCACTACTAGTCAAGTCGCGCCAAATCGGTCGTTGACTTTGACCTTGACTTTGACTTCGAAAACACGGGGTGTTACAGCCTCCCCTAGTTGAGGGAATTTCGTCCTGAAATTAGTCCGAAGCCGTAACAAATAACTGCGGGTACTTCGCCTTCATGTCGCTTTCGAGTTCCCAAGTGAACTCTGCGCCTCGTTGGCCTTCCCATTGGACTTTCACAATAGGAATGCGCGAGCGTCTGAGCTGCTTGGTTTGGCGATCCATGATTTCGACAGGCTTTTCCACGAAGTGTAATGTTTCGTTCACTTGCAGATCCTCTAAAGGAACATGTAAGTCGTGGTCGGCCAGGCACTTTCTGAGGTTTAAGACGTGGAAAGTCGGGTGGACGTTACTAAGTTCCTCCGGTAGTTCGAGTCTGTAGGCGACTTTTCTGATCCTTTCTAGAATCTTAAAAGGTCCAACATATCGAGGTGCTAGTTTCCCTTTCTTGCCGAATCTGACCACACCCTTCCAAGGTGATACCTTTAGGAGTACGTAGTCGCCAACGTCAAATTCAAGGGGCTTGCGTCATCTATCGGCATAACTTTTCTGTCGATTCCGAGCTTTCGTTAGATTGTCTCGGATTTGGAAAATTTTGCCTGTCGTTTCTTGCAGTAGCTCGGGACCGGTTAATTGCGAGTGACCGATCTCGTGCCATACAAAAGGCGATCGACATCTTCTTCTGTATAAAGCCTCGAATGGTGCCATTTGAATGCTAGAATGATAACTGTTGTTATACGAGAATTCGACTAACGGCAGGTATTTATCCCAATTACCACCAAAGTCTATGACACACGAACGGAGCATGTCTTTAAGAGTACGAATCGTTCTTTCAGTCTAACCGTCGGTTTGAGGGTGGAATGCGGTACTTAGATTAAGCGATGTACCGAGAGCCGTTTGAAACGTTTCCCACAGTCGCGAGGTAAACCGAGCATCACGATCAGAGATGATGTCACGAGGCGTCCCATGATTACAAACGATCTCGTCGGTGTAGATTCGGGCTAATCGTTCTACCTTGTAGTCTTCCCGTATTGGCAAAAAGTGAGCTGATTTGGTCAAGCGGTCAACAACAACCCAGATGCTGTCGTGACCTGATGACGTGTGCGGACGTTTTGTTATGAAATCCATAGCTATACTCTCCCACTTCCACATAGGGATCGGCGGTTGTTCGAGTAAGCCAGAGGGTCTTTGGTGTTCAGCCTTGACTCTTGCACAAGTTAGGCATCTTCCGACGTAGAGAGCAATATCCCTTTTCATGCCCGGCCACCAGTACTTGTAACGGAGGTCCTGGTACATTTTGTCGGCACTGGGATGAATAGAATACCGGGATTTGTGGGCTTCGTCCATCAAAATCTGTCGCAAATCGGTCCGTTTAGGGATCCAAATTCGGTCCAGAAAGTGGAATATCCCATTTGATTTACTTACAAGATGGGCACCATCGTGGTAGACTCGTTCCTTCTTCAAAGTGCGTTCATTAAAACATGCATGCTGAGCTTCGCGGATGAGGGTTTCGAGGTCGTATTGGGCTTGGATGTTACGAGTGCTAAGCAGATAGCTCCATCTGGTGAGTGCGTCGGCAACAACATTTGCTTTGCCTGGGTGATAACGAGTCTCACAGTCGTAATCGTTGAGAAGTTCTACCCATCGGCGTTGACGCATATTAAGTTCTTTCTGATCAAAGATATGTTGTAGGCTCCTATGATCGGTGAAGATCGTACACTTGGTACCATACAGGTAGTGTCGCCAAATCTTTAACGCAAAAACAACTGCGCCTAGCTCGAGATCATGGGTTGTATAGTTCTTCTCGTGGATTTTGAGCTGACGAGATGAGTACGCTATAACCTTGTCTCGTTGCATAAGGACACAACCGAGACCAAGGTTGGAAGCATCACAATAGACAATGAAATTGTCGTTTCCATCAGGCAATGTGAGAACAGGAGCATTGTAAAGCATGTGCTTGAGGGTTCGAAAAGCAGACTCTTGTTCGGTTCCCCAAACAAAAGGCTTGTCTTTATGCGTGAGAGCGGTAAGCGGCACAACAATCTTTGAGAATCCTTCGATAAATCGTCGATAATAGCCCGCTAGTCTGAGAAAAGAACGGACTTCAGACGAGTTCTTAGGTGTAATCCAACTCTTAACAGCTTCAATCTTCGCAGGATAGACGTGAATACCTTGACTATTTATGATATGACCCAGAAACTGAACTTCCTCCAACCAGAATTCACACTTGGAGAACTTGGCATAGAGTTGGTTCCCCTGGAGTAGCTCGAGAACCAAACGTAGATGCTGCGCGTGTTCGGCTTTCGATTTGGAATAAATCAAGACATCGTCGATGAATACGATGACGAAACGGTCGAGATATGGTTTACACACGCGATTCATCAGATCCATGAAAACCTCGGGTGCGTTGGTTAAACCAAAGGGCATAACAACGAATTCGTAATGGTCGTATCGAGTGTGAAACGTAGTTTTGGGTATATCCTCCTCTTGGATGCGTAGTTGGTGATAGCCTGAACGTAGATCGATCTTCGAGAAACACGTAGCACCTTGTAGCTGATCAAACAAATCGTCAATGCGAGGTATGGGATAGCGGTTCTTGATAGTTAACTTATTCAATTCCTGATAGTCGATGCACATCCTGAACGACCCATCCTTCTTTTTGACGAAAAGGACTGGCGCGCCCCAAGGAGAGGTGCTCGGGCGAATGAAGCCTTTCTCAAGTAATTCCTGGAGTTGGTTCGAGAGTTCACGCATTTCGGACGGCGCGAGTCGATAAGGAGCTTTGGCAATAGGGTTGGCTCCAGGAATGAGGTCGATACGAAAGTCGATATCACGACTTGGTGGTAGTCCGGGAAGATCCTCTGGAAAAACGTTAGGAAATTCTCGAACCACTGGGACATCGTTTACTTCCATCTTCTCTTTCTTTTCCTTCTCCGCTGCTACAATGTTAGCCAAGAAAGTTCTGTATTCCTTGCGGAGATACTTTCTAGCTTGGACACACGACATGAGCTTGAGACCTTTCGAAGCAGTTTCACCGTAGACGCACAATAGATCACCATTCGCGAGCGAGAATCAAATCATCTTGTCGAAGCACACAACTTCAGCATGGTTTTCACGAAGAAAGTCCATGCCTACTATGACATCAAAACTTCCGAGTTGCATTGGAATAAGGTCGATTGGGAAGATGTGATTGTTGAGCTCAAGAGTACAATCACGAAGAACAGAATTAACGGCGACAGTTCTTCCGGTAGCGACTTCAACATCGAACGTCGAGGAGAGTTGGGAGCGTTTACGACTAAGGAGCTTCTCGAATTCGAACGACACAAAGCAATTATCAGCTCCAGTATCAAATAAACACGAAGCATAAATACCATTCACAAGGAACGTACCATTAACCACGTTGTTGTCGGCTTGGGCTTGGCGCACGTTGATGTTGAAAGTTCGTGCGCGCGCTGCTTGTTGCAGTTGCTGCTGATGTTGCTGCTGCTGCTGGGGCTCTTGTTTCACAACCCTGTTTGGGCACATGTTGGCGAAATGGTTAGGATCGCCATATGCGAAGCAGGCTCTGGCGTTGACCGCGGGTGCAGGAGGAGCTTGTTGACCCTGAGGGGCGGTGAGTAGAGCTTGATGAGCAGGAGCTTATCGAGCATGGCAGTTGGTAGTGAAATGGCCGTACATATTGCAATGAGCACAAAAACGGAAAGCGATAGTAGTCGGGTGGTGGTAGGTACAAGTAGGACAGAGCGGGTGTGGCCCAGTGTATGCACACTTGGCAAGCGGTGCATTTGCCACAGGCGCCGCTACTTGACGCTGTTGGGCTGGTACAGCTTGAATCGGTGCAGCAGTGATCGCACAGTTCTTGTTGCTGGAGCTGTTCTTTCTCTTGTTCTTCCTCTTGTTGCTCGATGCGGTGGTGGTTTCAGCAGTTGGTGCGGCGGTGGTAGCTTGATGCAGATGCTTCGAAGTTTTATCCCAGACACCGGCCTTAACCCGCTTGTTGTTGATTTCCGCGGCCAGTAGGTAAGTCTCTTCGATCGTCTTAGTCTTAGCCGCTTGCACGAAATCTGCAACACAGTCAGGCTGGGCTCGGATATACTTCTTGATCGCCATGTCTGGAGTCTTGACTTGATCGGGGCAGATGATGCTGAGTTGTTTGAAGCGAGCAGTGAGAGCAGCATTTTCACCTTCCTTCTGCTTTATGTGCCATAATTCATCTTCTAACTTTTGGCGTTCGTGAGGAGGGTAGAATTCTTCCAGCATGACCTCCTTGAGTTCATCCCATGACAAACCGTAGGCTGTATCGTTTCCCCGCTTGTTTCTCTCAGCCGTCCACCAGTCTAATGCGCGGGACTGGAAGACGCCGGTAGCGTTTAGAGTGCGGAGGTCGTCGGGGCAACCGCTCTGTCGCAGTGTGACCTCAATGGAATCAAACCATTGGAACAATGCTGTAGGGCCTTCCTCGCCAGTGAATTCCTTTGGCCCACAAGACTTGAATTGTTTGAAATTGAAGGGAGCTTTGGGGGTAGCCTTAGGAGCTTTGGTTCTCGACTCCTCAGATGATTTGCTGACGTTCTCGTAGACATCACTCACAGTTTTCGCTACTTGTTTAGCGATGATAGCAGCAAGACGTTTGTCTCTCTTCTCTTGGCGAGAAAGTGGTGTGTGACGGGATGATGGTCCAGTTGACATTGTCTGCAACAGACATCGCCATAGGTCTCAGACACATCATAATCGAATCTCACCTCTCACGTCTAATACTTACTAAAGCTTAGGATCTCAGCGTAGCATGTATCACATAAACACATAGGCACATAATCACATATTCACGTAATCACAGAGACACATAAGCACGTAGGCACGTAGAGCACAGAATCCACAAAAGCACATAAGCACGAAATCACAAGATGCAGTCAGAATACAGAAACCTATCATTCACAGTTCGCGAGCGTTCGAATATAGCGATCGCGTCTAGTATATCGAGTAGCGTAGTATAAGCGTATAACGTAGCATAAAGTCGCCCATAGCTTAGCGACTTGTCAGCGTATTGAGATAGAAATGCAGTGCGAGTCGTGTGTACCGTTCGATGTGAAAGCAAAAATCGAGTAAATCTCCAAAATTTAAACACATAAACAGGTAAACACACACATAAGTACATAAAATCGACGAATCATCAGAGTCAGCCATTGCGGGCTCAGAATCGAAACACATAAAAATCGAGAAATAGATCGTCTGCGGCTATTAGACATTGACTAACCAAAATGGCTCAACTATTCACAAGGGCTTGTTGTGCACATTTGACCGTCAGGACAGTGCCTTTGCCTCGATTCTTGGGCGTTGGGCACGCATCCCGTTAGTCGTATCGTGACTTCAGGCCGTTGGAGTCCATCGAGACTTTGGTGAGAGTTTTGTAAAATGAGCGAAACAAGTCGACAAGGTTAGGGTTTCACCCCTAGCTTAACAACTTCGTCCCTGTTTTTAATAAAATAGAGGAGATTATTCATCAAAATATGGATTTCACTCCTGATTTGGCATAATTCTCCCCGTTTGTAGATAAAGATGCGAGTTGATTAGCAACCTCAGTCAAGAGTTTGCGGTTTTCACACCTAGTCTTGACTTAGTTGCTTCTTTATAGTTGAAAATTCGGGTGCAGTGATAGTGTTGCATAAGTGAGAATAGCGAGAAGTAAGCTCGTACAAAATCCCCACTGGATATGCACAAGTCGGTCTGTTGGTTCCTAGCTATAGACTAGGTCTCTAAGACATCGACCCGGACTAGGTCGTGTCTTGCCTAATTCCCTATAGTTATGGCTCTGATACCAATCTGTCACACCCCAACCGATGGCGGAAACATCGGGGTATGGCACTGAGCGAAACAGATTGTCCAGAAGTTTCCATAACAATTATCATTACCAATCAATTTAAAATAACATGTCTCATACCATGTCTCAAAAGGTAAACAAATTATTACAGACAAAATCTAGGCAAATAGTTCTATTCCGACAACTCAGATTTCTAAACAAAGCAATTGTTTATCTGCTTCTAGAGACCCTTGATTAAATTTGTACAGACAACTATTTGTTGGCCTCTAGAGCCTTATTCTAGCCTCGATTTCCTAGCAGATGTGCATCCTAAGCACCTGTCACATACGTTAAAATAAAGTCAATACATATATTGTAAAGGTGAGCATACAAGTTTGATAATAGCATATAGAGTTCGAATTCGTTTACGCATAACCAGCACGTACACATAGTGAAACGAAGCATGTTAGTTATCGACATAGATCCATCGATACCAATGACTACGGGTTGACTGCCTGAGGCAGTTCGCAATACATGATTACCACCGTAATCCATGCAAGTAATTGTCCTTAACAACCCCTGCGAACAGGTGCTGAGTCCAAACTATAGTACTATCGTTGCTAAGGCAGGTAGATAGCATTCTATGTGGAAACATAACAAACAAGCATTCATAAGCCACGTGTAACATGCATTAACGGTTAGCGTTCAAATAGTATTGAGTAGTGTGTTTGTTGTGGTTTGAATATTCGTAATGTATGTAACACCCAAAAGTGCGTAAGGCAAAAAAGGATCGAGTATAGTCACAGCGGTTGATGGATTAAAGGGAGCGCTTAGAGCGGAATTAGCCTGATTAGAACGATAACATAACGATAAGTGATGCGTAAAACGATGCAAGGGGTAAGTGGCTTGGACAGTAACTCAGTCGGATTGGTAATCCGATCGGACAGTCCAATAGTGCGGATTGACAATCCGTTAGGATGGTCATCCGGTCGGACAGGTGGTCCGGTCGGATGACTATTCGAGTGGATTATTTCTTCCTTTGATGTGTTTGTGTATGATGGCTTGTCCTTTGAAGTTTTCGTTGTAGCATTTTGAAAACATTGAAGTATCTCTACCTTTCAAGTCGGTCGATCGGTGGGTCAGTCATGCGGACGTCAATCCGGTCAGACGACTTATCCGGTCGGACGACGACTTAAGTGGCCAGGTTACTTAATGAGAACAAATCCATAGCAGGTTGTCACTCGGTCGGACAGGTAATCCGGTCGGGTGGCATCCTTAGTGCATTGAATACGTTGAAAATTGTTCGAGTGTTTAAGTCCAAGTATCTCATGATCCGAAGAGTAATCCGGTCGGATTGGTAACCCGATCGGATAGCAATTTGTTCCATACTCAAACTTCAGATAAAGTTGATTAAGTGTGGGACCCAAAGTGTAATCCGTTCGGATGACATAGCCGCTCGGGTGGCTTATCCGTTCGGACAGTAGTCCGGTCGGATAGCACTCTGTGCTGGTTGTTCCGTTCATCTTTCACTTGGCCGTTTTGATTGTTTGTTGCTTTTATCGAGAGGTTTTGACAACGTGTTAACCAACAGAACCTCATCTTGGCCCAAGTGACCCGATTGACCAGGAATCACCCTAGTTCAACCAGTTAACCGGTTCAAGATGGTTGTTCTTGTTTAACCCGAAGTTGGTGGTCTCGTGAGTAGAATCCAGATCTTGAACTAGTACAACACTAAGAATGAGTAGGAGACTAGAACAAAGTCCGAATCTATTGGTTTTGAGTGCATTGAGTGTAAAAGAGTTGAAAGAAAGTTAGAAACCATCTTTCAATCCTTTTCCACTATGTTTATGTTTAGATCTAGGCAAGATCTTTGTGTATTTGTGTGGAAATCGATTAGATATAAGTTGTTCTTGGTGGATTGAGGCCAAAACATGAAGTTCTTCAAGAACTCATGATGACGTCATCCTAGAACACCTCAAATCTAGTGATTTCACGGTTAAAAGTTAAGATTTAAAAGATAGAAAGGTGTAGAAGTGCGTGTAGATTAAGAAAGTACAAGATTTAGGACGAGATCTTACCGGGACTGAGAGAAATCGGAGAAAAGGTGAAGAGCACGAGCAGGTCGGACAGACAATTGCCAAAAGTAGAAAGAATGAAAGTGACATGGGTATTTATAGAGTTACCCAAAGAGGAAAGTGTGAGCCGGTCGGATGACATCTCGCCCGGATGACCTATCCGGTCGGATTGTCATCTCGGTCGGATAACACATGGCACCAGATCAAGTGGCAGCCCGGTCGGATTGGCAATCCGGCTGGATGGCACTTGGTTTGGATGTTCGGCGCGACGATTTTTGAGGTTTCGACTACGATTGCGATCGATGCGAATGCGATAGAGTTTCCTATTCAAATTACTTTTAATCCCAACCATTCATATCTCGCACTATCCCTTCTCCACTAATTATCATAGTTCGATTTCGATTGAGTTCGATTGCAGTTCGAGTTCGATTTGATTGCGTTTCGATTGATTCCCACATATACATAAATTAAACATGCACAAGTAACACATAAGGCACACACACACGTATATAAATAACCAAAATGCGTATTTCGAGTTGCGAGTGCGATTACCATTCGATGTCGATTTGATTAGCATAGTTTGATTATCGTTTAGTTAACTTTATCGCCTTGCTACTTCGTATAGTTCACAGTCGTAAGTTGATTAGATTGCGAATAACATACGGCGATTATTGTAATTATTGACACTTACTCCACATAATACAATACATAAAAGAAATTCACTACTAGTTAAGTCGCGCAAAATCGGTCGTTGACTTTGACCTTGACTTTGACTTTGACTTCGAAAATACGGGGTGTTACATTGATACCTGGCAAGGTGTTCAAGAAATGTTGCGCAACTTCGCGCGGCATCCCTGTCATGTCTGCGGGTGTCCATGCAAAAATATCTTGGTTTCTGAAGAGGAGTTGCTTCAGGCGCGCTCTGATGCTGTGGGACAAGGCGTGGCCCAACGTGACCGTTTGCTCTGGGTATCTCGCGTTAAGAACCCATTTTTCTGGTTGGGTGTTGGGGGTAGGCCTTGCTATCTTGGTCGGACGCAGCTCATCCGTGGACATAACTTCTCTGCGGGCGTATATTATCGCAACCCCCGTCTCGGTTGGGAAACCGATGGCAGAGTGGGGGACGGATGTAATCATGTTGAAGTCGCCCTAGGACTCCCTCCCAAGAAGTACGTCGTATTTGGAGGTGTGGGGTAAAACCATGAAGTTTACCTCCTCCGTTCGCGTGTGCCTTCCGTTGGTGAGACGCACAGGAAAAGTGATTTGGCCCAGGGGGAATACTGTTTCCCCTGCAAATCCGGCTAAAAGGTAGTCTACCGGCTGCAACCGATCCTTGTCTTCTTGGTCAAACTGGTTGAAGCATTGCTCATATATGATGTCCGATGTACTGCTCGGGTCGATGAATACCCGCTCTGTGCAGTAATGAGCCAGGTAGCCTGTGATTACGACGGCGCGCCTGTCACGCGGTCCGCCTCGGACTTTTGGAAAGACAACTTGTTCATCTTTCCAGTCATTGTTCGGTCTTCTTGCCGCCTTACGTGGCTTTCCTTGTCCTCCATTGATCATGTGGGTTGAGGCCACATACATGGTCCTCTTACCCGTGGAGGTGCCTTCGTTGTGGGGGGTGATGCGCTTGGTTTGTTTTTGCGCGGCTGGCAACAAATGTTGCAGCTTCCCCTCTTTCAGGGCTCGCTCAATCTCCAGTCGGAGACTAATGCAGTTGTTTGTTGTGTGGCCCGAGTCCTTGTGATACTCACAGTAAAGTGCGAGGTCCTGATTCTTTTTGGACTTCATTGGTTGGGCCGGTCGCAGGAACTGCGCGTCCGTGAGTTACGGTCCAGTTACGGTCCCGAGATTCCTTCTTCGATGCCCGGTTTTCACGTTGGGCATTGATTATTGCCCTTGCGTCGGGCTGGTGACCACGCGGAACATACGGTTTGGGATCGCTGCCGCGATTCCATGTGTCCCGGTTGCGCTTGTTGTTGCGTCTGGGGTCCTGGCGGGAGGACTGGCCTTCCGCTTGGGGCTGTGCCTTTGTAACGTGCAGCTTGAGAGACCGCTGAGTCTGGGCGTATGTCTTGACCACGGCCATAACGTCGTCCCATTTCTTTGGCAAGCCTTCCTTGCCTGAGATGGTCATAACCATTTCTTCGTCCTTGACGGCTCGGATGAAATGGTTGCGTGCCATTTGGTTTGCAACACCGCCTATCTCCAGGCACTCTTTGTTGTACCGGATGACAAACGACTCGAGATATTCGTTGTCTCCATGCCAGATGTTCATGACGTCCATAGAATCGCGTTTGTGACGTCGCTGCTGGCTGAAATGTGCGAGGAACTTTGCTTGCAAGTCCTCGAATGAGGCCGGTGATCCTACTGGCAAAGAATCGAACCAAGCCCTTGCCAGACCAGTGAGGGTCTGGGGGAAAAAATGACACCAAGTGGGCTCGTCCCATCTGCCGTTGCATCCGGCGCCGGTAAAAATATTCATGTGGTCGTCCGGGTAGGACGAACCATTATATTTCCCGATCGTTAATGGGAATTTAGTCGTGGTGACATCGGCGTGGGCAATCTCCCGGACGAACTTGGAGTTTTCGGCCGTAGATTTCGGCCTGTAGGGTTGGCTTTGGTGGCGCTTTGCAGCGCGGAGGTATGTAGTGTGGGGTTCGGTGGGAGGAACGTAATTGCGTCCTCCCGGTCTGCTGCTACTAGCGTGGGACTCCCCGCAGTATGTATGGTCGTCCGGATCGGTACGGCCATACCCTTCGTTGTGGGACTGTGGTCCCAGCCGGCTATGAATGCCGGAGCCGCGGTGGATTGTGGATTGCTGTCTGTTTTCGCCCTGAGGGCCCAGACGGTTATGTATTGGGCCCCTACCGCGGGACCCGTATGAGGAATCATCCTCATTGATTGTGCGGACCTCGCAGTAAGAGGAACCGCGGTCTTCACGCCTACTTCGTGAGGCTGGGTGTGTAGAGGTCCTGCCGTCGTATTGCAAAATACGACCCGTAGGTGTATGTGGTGCCGGGGTAGGCCCGACAGGTATTTGTGCTTCCGCACAAGCTCTGTTGTATGCTGCGACCAGCATAACTTGTTGTTGGTCATACCAGGCGTGGAGGTTCATGCCTGGAAGTATCACAGAAGCATAATGTGAAAGATCTTTTGCAAACGTAAGGGATGCACCCCCTTGTGTTGATGTGCCAATGTGGCCAGTATTTGGGGTTGGAGGGGTGGTCCCTGCAGGCCCTGGGTTTGCGGGGTTTATGTTATCCCCGGCAGTGTTGCTTAGACGATCAGACATGATCTTGGGAAAGAAAAAGGAATGTGGAAAAAAGTGCTAAGAGTAGCGGTGGGCGCCAATGATGAAACAATGGTTAACCAAGGAGGTTAACTCACTGGTCTCGTCAAGTAGGGTTAATCCCTTCTTTCCGAGGATCGCTGGCTGGATCGTCCGCTGGTTGATCTCCTGCACAAGGAAACAAACCGTGACTCGTAACAAGGAGGATGGGGTGGGGGGTGCTCCTTGTTACCACTCTCCGGCGTGAGAATCAGTAATTTTCTTGAGAAGCAAAGTATAATAGTAGTAGTAGTGAGAGAGTTGTGAAGAGATACCTCAAACCTGGTTTGGGATGGGTATTTATAGCCGAGGAGTGAAGGAGGGTAGTTGAGTGGCTAGTCTGACATCGCACAGCCTCCTGCAAGTGTGTCAGGCCTGTCGGTTACGGTGGTGAGGCCACGTCCTGCTGTGGTGTCAGTCTGTTGCTTACATGTGGGCTGTCAGGTGACTGTCCTCAGTGCCACTTGCACTGTGGTGTCAGACCCACTTGCCTCGTAGGCAGGATCTGGTGCCGGGCCGCATCACTGCTTGCGGTAACTGATGTTGTTCCCGCATTCTTGTTCTGGCCAAGATGCATGCGGGATGCGGTGCCGTGTCGCATCGCCGCTTGGTGACTGTTACTGTTGTCCAGATCCCTTGTCGTGACGAAAATGTTCATAGGATGCGGTGCCAGGCCGCATCGCTATGCGTAACATCCGTTTTCGTACTTAAGGTAAGTCTTCTCATCCCTTGACAGATTGGTTTCGACCGCTGTGTTCGCGCGTGCCCGCACGGACACAGATAAGTTCTTGCTGGTGGGGGTTTTTGATAAGGGTAATGGTCACTCGCGGTCGTGCTGACGCGAGATCTGGGACCATACCCCTTCAGTAACGTATGGACTTCGAATTAATTCTATTTAACTTGTATTAATGGCGAGTAATGAGTATGATCACCTAATCGTTTTTATTACACCCAAAACCAATCAAATTAATCCAAAGTTCTATCACCATTAAAAAGCTTCAAGAACAACTTTTGGGTTTATCATTTCCTCGTAAAATCATACCATGAATCTGTTATCATTTGTTCTCTTAATCAAACCATGCAAAACCCCACTGGAATTTCCTCATTTCATCCACTACATCTCACGAATTTGATCGAAGAACATTTTAGGGCTCCAAACTTCACGTGACGATATCTCCTTCAATTCTCAACCGTTTCAGGTGATTCCAAAGCCCAACTTGCTTAATTTTTCGTGCTCTACAAAAGCCCTCTATCAATTTCAGTGATAGAAGGCAAATTTATCGGAATTTAATTTTAGTTGAAATTAGGGTTCTTCATGCATAGAATTTGGGGCTTTTAGATTTAGACTTGTGTTTTGATGAAATTGAAAGTATAGTATTTTTATATATTAGTAATAAATGTTTTTACTGATTTTGTTATAGGGTCTATGATTGTTTTCAGACACTTATTTAAATTTTCTATAAGTTTAGATAATTATCTTATCAATGGATTTTCTTTTAAGTAAATAAAATTTCTTTATAAAATTCATTATTTTAAATTAAAAAAAATGTGATAACCATGAAATCTAAGGTATGATTTTGTTAGATAAAGTCTATTAATTAATGGAAATTGGTATCATTTAACGATTATGATAACATACTAAATTGTTATCACTATATAATTAATCATGACAATTTGTACAAAATATCGATTTGTATATTATTTTGAAAACTCATATAAGTCCCCAAATAGGAGAACCCAATTTCCTAAAATTTATATATTGTCCGTTTGTTTAGGATTTCGGTTATTATTTTAGGGTGATTATCATTTTAGATATAATCCAGTTCTTGTCGTGCGGTATTCACAAGAGTAAGCAGGAACGCAACCTGTGAGTAGATTCGACTATTTTCCCCTTTTTGCCATTAACTCTTTTTGGGGTGTATCTCGTGCTCGATTTCAAATTTATCAATTAAATTGATAACATGTTATTCGATGTGTTTCTACGTGTCACTTGTTGCTAATTTCTATTATTTCTCTATACGTGCATCTATGTGTTACTCGCTTTGTGTCACAGGTTTCACGTGGATCCACCTGGCTGACCGGTTCCCCACGGCCATGGGTTGAACTCGGTATCGCCATCATTGTTTCGCAGATTTGCCTTTCGGGGCTTGAATCCCTATGTGACTATGGTTACTAATGTTGTTATGTTTGTGTTGCTTATGAGATATTTGTTGAATTCTTGTTATATTGAGGGACCTAGTTTCACATTTGATAATGCATGTTAAAAAGTAAAGTTTTCTAAAATTAATAAAGCAAAAACGTTTTTAAATAAAAAACCGAATCTATTCACCAACATGTTTGTTGACCCAAAACTCTTTTACGCGTGATACAGGTACACAAGGGTGGGCAGATTTTGAGTTGAAGACATGTAGGATTGCCATAGTAAAAACCGGCTATGATATGTTGCTTTTATTTATTTGATTTTGTAACTTGACATTAATATTTGAATTCTATGTTATGTGTGACAAAATTTAATTTCGTGTCTTTAAATATTAAACTTATAATAGTGTCATAAGCTATGGGCAATCATCATGCCCCGTACCATTCCGTTGCGGGTCGGGGTGTGACATAAAATCCCTAAGAATGGTTGTGGTCTGATGATAGGAGGAATCGGGTATTTTACTGAGGTGATTTTGTTAATTTTTATCTTTCCTTATGTGTGATACGTATGTGGGGATGATCCATTGATGATGATAGAGATTTAGGGTTTAAAGTTTTAACATTTTGGATTGTCTCTACAATTGATGAGAGATTTTACTGTTTTTGATTGATCTTGGTTTGAATTTGTGTTTGTGAAATGCAGATGAGTATTCACTATCAGCCTCACACACAAATGAGAAAAGACTAATTATGTCTTCTTTAAAATTTCACTTTTAAAGGAATGGATATGGACAGTAGTTACCCTGTGCGTTTGGTTGACACAAAATGGTTAGTAAAATCACTACTTTGTTCCTTTGTGATTTCATGACTGGTTTGCAAATAATCATTTGAAAATTAAATATAAATGCAGGTGATTGTCCATAATATCTTAATTCACTAATATAATTACTGTTATTATAAAAATAATAATAAATAACAATAGTAATAGCATTAATTAGAAAACTATGTTACAAATAAAAAAATATCACTCTTTACAAAGCAAGCTTGAGAGATAGAAAGATTAACATAAAGGTCAAAGACTAAAACAGTATAAACCTGATGAATGAATCCTATTGAAGATCCTAGTGAATGGTTTAGAATTGGAGCATTATTTGGATGATATATGTTGCTTATGTGTGTATTTATATGTATATGTGTTTATGTATGTGTTAGTGATGGTATGTGGTTGAGAAAGAACGCCTTCATAATGTCTTTTTAAATTTATATTAAAGTTTATTAATAAACTGAAATACAACTTTATTAACTGTATCAATTCATTGACGACCGTTTGGTTTAGAAACAAGTGATATGCTTTTGCACCATGGTCCATCAACATTCTTTCTGATTATAAAAGTGCATGAGGTACAAGTACCTAAAGCATACTCCTTACTTGGTTTTTCGTGTTTTCAGGCCGGGTCGAAAACAACCTTAGTTAATTGGTTGCCAACAAATGTGAATAGAGTTGCTTCGCAAACTTTTAATGAAGATTTTTCAACTGTTGATCGTGAATTAAAGATGACAACTTTTGGGCTATTGGATCACTTTTATTTGCAGTTTACGTTTCCGTTGAGTTTTGGTTCACCGTTTTTGTGTAACAATGATTGGTTTTCATAGTGGTCTAGGATGATGAAGAACTGGTGATGTTAGAAGCTGCTAAAGGGACTACGAGATAGAATTCCAGAGATGACGGGTTCCAGAATCGAGGGACTACCAGACAGAATTGGAGATGACGGGTTTAGAGTCGAGGGACTTCGAGACAGAATTGGAAACGGTGGGTTCCGGTCGACTCGGGTAAGTTCGGTTATTGAATATTAAATATATATTTTTTTATAAAACCTTATTTATTTGTTCGTATATTTATTTTTGTTTTATGTTCTTTAACCTTATAATAATATATATTTATTTTTAGTGACTTGGGTAGCAAACATAGACGTTGAATTGGTACTACGTTTCCATGGATACTTTGCAAGTAAGATGACGCTCCTGATCCTATTTTAAGCCTGATCTAACCCGTTCACATGGTCGCATATTTGGTTTTGGGCTGAAAGTATGCTTAATGTGAATATATATATATATATATATAGGGAGAAGATCATGCGAGAACCACCTCTTATTGCGAGAACCGCGAGAAACAATGTGAACACAACAAAAAATGCCTAAAAATAGCTAAAAAACACACAAAAATTTTTTTTAATATTTTTATATAAAAATCGCTACTTTTCGAAGCAAAAAAAAAATTAAAAAAATTTTTGGCCACTAAAAGTAGCGATTTGAGCATAAAAAATATTAAAAAAAAAATTTAGATTTTTTTTTTGATTTTTTTTAGATTTTTTTAGGTTTTTTGGGGGTTTAGTTTTTTGCATTTTAGCTTGGGGGGGGGTTTAGGTTTTTGGGGGGTGGGGGAGGGGGGTTTAGGTTTTTTTAGGTGGGGGGGGTTAGGTTTTTTTTTAGGTTTTTTGGGGGTTTTAGTTTTTAGCATTTAGCTTGGGGAGGGGGGGGGGAGGGGAGGGTGGGGGTTAGGTTTTTTTAGCTATTTTAGGTTGTGTTCACATTGGTTCTCGCATGATCTCCTCCCTATATATATATAGGGGAGGGTTATCTTGAGAACGCTAAATATTGCAAGAACCGTGAGAACGAATGAGAACACCAATCAAAACCATTTTTTTAATACAAACCTCGTTGTAATTAAGATACAACATCAATAAAAAGAATTTACAACATCAAATAATTCATTTCTCCTTTCAAAATCACTCTTTTTAGATTTTTTACACATGTGTAAATATAATAGATTTACACATGTGCAAAAGGCAAACTTACACATGTGTAAATTTTCTTTGTTTACGAATTCATGTAAATTTAAATGTGTAAATTAAATTTCTAACATTGTATTCGAATAATAATGATAAGTGTAGAAAAAACTTTTGAATTTGAATTGTTTTTTACCAAGTTCTTACGGTTTTTTCATTTGTTCTCACGGTTCTCATAATATTATATATATATATATATATATATATATATATATATATACTACTTTAATAAGCATATATGAAGGACAAGATGGTAATTCAACAAGGTGTTGAAAAAACACTTAATGCACAATGTACAAGTCTTAAGGCACAAGAAAACACAAACAATTTACCCTTTACACGGATCATCTTCAACCGTCCATTTTTTTAACTTTTTCACACGGATCACGATCTGAACGGCTGATATTCACCTCACAAGGATCGCCCCTTCCATTCGCTCCTCTCTCATAACTCACATCTCACAAAGTTCATCAGACTTTCTCCTCTCTTTCTCTCTCTTTCTCTCAGATCTAGATCTGGAGCGTTTGAACCACTGGAGGAGACTAGGGTTCCGGCATCCGTGATGAAAGATGTCTGGAGTGCTGATGGTTTGAGATGAAATCAGATGATGAACAACTGGAGACGAAGAACAAACATCAATGAAATTGAAAACACGCAGTGATGAACACCGATTTGAAGAAACCCTAATTGAAGGTTTCTTCCGGTCATCTCTGTTGTGGTTTCTTCCAGTCTTATCTGCTGTGGTAAGTGAAGATTCCAGCGATCTAGGGCTTAAACAAGCTTTCTCCAGCAACTTGGTAAGAATCGACACCTGTAAAATCGTTTATTTCTTCTGGTTTTCATGAATATATGGCTCCAAAAATCGGATTTCCCACTTCCTGGTGTTAGTCTTTTATGGAAATGGAAAGCATATTGGATTTCTGTGAAAAGGTAACTGGAGCTATTGGATTTTTGGGAAAAAGTAAGTATATTTCTCAGCCACTTCATCTCCCCAACACTGGAGTTTAATCATAATTTTGATCCATACATGTATATATACTGCAGTTCTGACGTAACCGGGTAATGCATATTTTGTAGGTTATGATGGGACTGCAATCGATTGGGATGATTTGGCTCATGTAAGAACTTGTTTCATGATGTTTTATTTATTATAAGACGGTCGTTGTGTTTTTTTTTTTTTTTTGTCCGTTGTCGGCAAGAGATCATAGTTATTTTTAACCAAAATTCAAGTCATAAAAAATCAAGAGATCATAGTTATTTTTAACCAAAATTCAAGCATAGAGTCACATGCCTATGCTTTTTTAGATCAACTAACAATTTTGGTACTGTTTTCAGAGAGTGGTGCTAAAGCCAGCAATGTAGGGGACATGATTTGCCAAGCCAGGACATCAACAGGGAAGACTCTTGCTTTTGTTGTGGATAAATTGTTTTATATTGCTTATTTTGTCATGTATTTGTTCAGGACTTGAGCGATAGAGGATAAGACAGACATTTTGAAGCCATCACTTCCCTTAAAGGCCCAGCCCATTTCCAGGTCAATTACTAACTAACTGCAGTTTGTCTTGATCCAAACACCCACTCTTATATGTAATTGTAGAAGCTGGCTAGCTGGACTTGGTTTCTTGAATGCATTGCTAATGATTTGGTGGACTTATCTAGCAATTCAAACTTCAGGCAAAAGGTTAATTGTTAACTTTTTTGTATTTTTGTATAACCGTATTAGCATATTTCTTACTTTTGTTATTTATGTTATATTCATAAGGAGCGCATTATCCCTGCTGCGTTATCCCTGATGGGTTGGTTGACCCGTTTAACCCACTTATATTATATTTCAACTTTTTCAAATTGTTTATATGTCATAGGGTAATTGGTTGGGCATTTTATGCGATGATTATAACATAAAACAAAAACCAACATAAGTTTTTATAATTAAATTGTAATTATTAAATATACATTTATATTTTTTGTTGTAAAATTTTAGATTTAAAGTATTAATATGCGAAAAAAATAAAAAAAAATTCGGGTCAAATTTGCGCGTTTATGTAAAATGCAGTGTCATGTAAAGGTTTAGATTTAAAGTATTAACCCGCAAATATTCGGGTCGTGTTCGCGTTCATGTAAATGTTTCGGGTTCGGATCGGGTTGACTCATCAACCCGCGAACACGACCCGTTTAACTCCTTTAATTGTGAGCCAATTGTAAGAAAATGGGTCAAAAAAGGTTGTATTTTATTGGTAGCGAGTCAAATGGGTAACACACATAAAAAATAGCTAAAAATGACACGGGTCAGTGTTAAATGAGGGTTGAACGGATTAAACAGGTCAAAAGTCACCTTAAGTGCATTCGAGTGCTTGCAATGTCCTAAATAGTTTTGTTTAAATGAAAATACATTATCATTTTAGTAATAATTTATATGACTCTATATTTTTTTCTGTCGGTCTTCTGATGATGGATCGTAGATGTTATTGCAGCTCATTACCAACTCTTTACTTTATGTTAGGATAAACGACTTATTTAGGGATACGTTTGTAATGATAGGGAAAAACAATGGACCATCAACATTAACTTTTGTTCATCCAAATCATCAGATATTTTGCTGTTCATTCAACGCTAATGGAACTGTTTTTGTAACTGGAAGATCAGACACTCATGCAAGGGTATACTGTTTTCAATGATCTTCAAAGAAGAGCTATTATGGACGCAGCTACTATAGCTGGTTTGCATCTGTTACGGTTGATGCATGAAACAACCGCAACCGCTCTGGCGTACGGAATTTACAAGACAGATTTACCCGAGAATGAACAGATCAACGTAGCCTTTGTCGACATTGGGCATACTAGCATGCAGGTGTGCATAGCAGGCTTCAAGAAAGGCCAGTTAAAGGCATGCAGGTGTGCTAGCCAAATGCTTTATGCAAGAGAAATCATTCAGCTTTTTCTAATCAGGCTCATAGACTGCCTGGATTCATAGACTGCCTGCATTGTTTATGTCTCTTAAATCAGTTTATTAACTAAAAAATTCATTTTCAGGGAACAGATATTTGAGAGGGTGACAGAGAACCTAAAAGTGGCCCGAGT
Organism: Helianthus tuberosus; assembly: GCA_030545235.1. Taxonomy (NCBI): domain Eukaryota; kingdom Viridiplantae; phylum Streptophyta; class Magnoliopsida; order Asterales; family Asteraceae; genus Helianthus; species Helianthus tuberosus. The sequence continues at coordinate 94,844,043 of CM060411.1, forward strand.
GTTTACAACTTTGGTGGAGGAGATGAAGGCGTCAAGGCGATCGGGCTCATGTTTGCCGATGAGTCAGAGTGTACTGATGTTATGGTCCCGATGGCCCATAAAGATAGAAGCCCGGTTCTCCTCTTCATGGGCAGTGACATGGGGGATGGAAAGAGCACAGCTTTAAAGGACATTCTTCAAGAGTAAGTCGTTAAGTATATTATACAAATGACTCCCTCGAGGTAAGTTGAACGGGTTAGATAATAGGTCAAAACAGATATATTAAACAACTTAAAGGTTTTTCACATAAAAAATAGAGTTGAGCTACTTTCAATGTGTTTAATACTTTCAACCCATTTGACCCACATGCAAGGCGGTTTCAGTTTAGAAAATAATAAGAATTATGGCGTTAAAAATATTGATTTTTGTTAGATTTTAAAAGTGTAAGGTTACATTTGTTACAAATAAAAGGTTTTTAAGAGTTATAATGTGGCTTTGAATGTACACAGACCAGTTTGGGCAGGAGCATCAGCAAATGCAGTTATAATAGAGGCTTGGGTTTGGCCTAAACGGGTTTGGGATTATCGGCCAATTTTGGGTCGAGGCGCGCTGAGGCGTGCCGTATGTAGGCTGAGGCGCACTATGTACATAAAACGCAGCTGAGGCACACTTTTTTGGTGAGAAAACCCCCTCTAAGACGTGCGCCTCATGTATATGCCACACTTTTGTGTACATCATGCTTTTTAGGCTGTATATGTATGTAGTTTCAATATTAAAACATATAGAAAACTTATTTGTTTCTAAATATTGGGTATATGACCCTATAAACCTATAGAATATATAAAAAATTTCTATAATCTCCTTGCGTCGAAAAGCCCGCCGATTTTGTACTTTGCGCCTCAGTTTTAGACCTCTACGCTTTTGAGACCGAAACACAATTAATAATTTTTCTTTCTATTTTAAACGACAGATGCAGACATGGGAATTATCTAATATCAAACACCCGCTTGAGTTTCTCAGATTATAAAAAAACAAATACCAAATAGATAACAGACATGACTATATATTTCTGGTTGATTGCTTTTAACCACAATACCTACTATAAATCCAATTGTTTTGACCCAAATGGTCAGAATATCAAATTCGGAAAGTTTTTCCCAATAAGATACATTGAATTTTGACTTATTGACGCAATAATCACTTTAGGCCATGTTGGTGCACTGAATGTCTGTTGATTACATCATTATCAAGTCTTGTGTCTAGGATTGTTTAAATGAATTTGTATTAGGGTTTAAGTTAGGGTTTTTATAGTTTAATCATAAGATTTCGCTTGAAGAGGTTATGTGATTGCTTGAAGCGAAATCACAACACATGATTTCGCTTCAGAGAGTCTCAAGCGAAATCTCACAACCTATAAATAGGTATGTTGGTCATTTGAAATGAAACGAGGTCATTGTGTGTGTGACGAAGTGCTGACGGATCTGTATCAGAAAACCTTGTACAAGCACTCAAATCAATCAGAAAAGAAAGATTAAAAGGATTAGAGCTGTTATGACTTAGTTTACTTTGATTCCGCCTCTGTAAACTGAGTTGAACTACCTTGACTGACATTTTAGGCAAATAACTTAAGTGATGAACCGGGTCTTGTGATGTACAAGATGGCTGGATCTGATAAGTTGTTTTCGGATTCAGAGTTTCCAATAGAGAATGTTAACATGAACAAATTGACAAATGTTTTCAAACTTGTTGAAGTCGAGTTGTCAGCAGTGAATAATCTGAGTCGAAAGAAAGACAGGGTTTATAACAAGAAAACTGTTTATTCACCACGTTTTTACAATAACAATCGAAACAATTGGTCGGGTGATTATCGGGGTGGTAATAGTTATCGGAAGAACAGTTTTCAAAACAAGAGGTTTACTGAAAAGAAGGTGTTTGTGAATGGTTCACGGTTACTTTCTGATGAGAAAAATGAAATCTTTTCAAAATCGAATGAAGAGTTCTTTGAGAAAAGAGCTTCACAGGCTCAGTCTGAAGGCACGAGTCGAATAGCTAATACTCGTACGTGTTTTAGATGTGAACAAGTTGGTCATATTGCACGAAAGTGTAAATATGTAAAACCTAGGACTGAAGCTGTGAAGGTTCAACAAAAGAAGGTTGATGTGAAGGGTAAATCACCAATGTATGTTGAGAAGCAAAATGTTAAAATCAACAATGTAAAAACAAAAAATGAACCTGTAAAGAAGTCGGTAACTCAAAATGACAAGTTTTATAAACGGGTTGCATTAACTGAACAAATTTGGAAACCAAAAGGTGAAATGAAAATTTCAACTTCTGAAGTGAAAAAGGCTGAAGAATCAATTACGGTTGATTATGATGTAAATTTTCCGCCTTTGAAGGCTAAAAATTTCAAAATTCAAATTGCGAGAGTCAAGGCTACACCTAAGGCTGATGAGGCCTGGGTGGACACCATGTTTGAATAAGCAGTTTGAATTGCCGGAGCTTCCTGGATCGCGAAGCATGAATCGGCATCTTTCTTGAAGTTGTTTAAATCGTAGTTTGTTTTTGTGCAGGATCTTCCACAATTGATATCCAGATGGATTATGGATAGTGGCGCATCTCGACATATGACAGGGAAGACCGCATTGTTGTATGATGTGAAGAATATCAATGGTGGTTATGTGGGATTTGCTGGTCATGAAGGTGGTAGAATTGTTGGTGAAGGAACGTTATCCAATGGGATTGTGACGTTTGAGAGAGTTAACTATATCACTGAGCTGGAGAACAATCTGCTTAGTATCTCGCAGATTTATGACAATCAGTATACTACTCACTTCACTGATAAAGAGTGTTTGATTTTGAAACCTGGTTTTGATATCCCTGAAGAATGGATTATTATGAGGGCACCTAGAGTGAATGATTTATATGTGTTAGACATGTCTGTAGCAACTACAACTACTGGTCAATCACATTGTTTCGTGTCTAGAGCAACTGAGAAAGAATCCAGATTGTGGCACCGAAAAATGGGGCATATACATCTAAGGAAGATGAATCACTTGGTGCACAATGATTTGGTATTGGGAGTTAATATCAAAGGTTTTCATCTGGAAGGGGAGTGCATTAGCTGCATTAAAGGCAAGCAGAAGAAAAAGTCACATCCTACAAAGCAAGTCAATTCAGTTTCGAGACCTCTGGAAAGACTTCACATGGATTTGTTTGGTCCTGTGAATGTTAAAAGTGTTACAGGAGATTACTATTGTTTGGTCGTTACTGATGATTATTCCAGATTTTCGTGGGTTTCTTTCTTGAAGACAAAAGATGAAACATTTGACAGTTTGATGGCGCTGTTCAGGAAGATAGAGAATTTGTACCAAAGGCGTATCAAGAAAATTCGAAGTGATAATGGTACTGAATTCAAGAACAGCAAGATGGAAGAATTTTGTGATGAAAGAGGTATTTTGCATGAGTTTAGTGCTCCGTACACTCCGCAGCAGAATGGAGTTGCAGAACGCAAAAATCGGACGCTAATCGAGACGGCTAGAACGATGCTCGCAGATTCAAAGTTACCAATTAATTTTTGGGCTGAAGCTGTTTCCGCCGCATGCTATACGCTCAACAGGGTTCTTACTGTTAAGAAGTTCAACAAAACATGCTTTGAGCTAATCAATAACCGCAAACTGAATTTGAAGTATCTAGAACCGTTCGGGTCACCTTGTACGGTTATAGAGCCTTTTGGGAAGTTTGGTCCGAAGTGCATTGAGGGTATATTTGTTGGTTATTCAAATCCATTGCGACGTGTCTTCGTTCCAAGTGAGAAGCGGATTATTGAAGCTGCAAATGTTGAATGTCAAGGTTATACTATGCCGCCGCAGAATCCTGGTGATTCATGGCGTTATCATTATGACAAACTTTGGAATTCGTTTGACATGAGAGAAGAATCAGAGGATGATGAAGATTTTTTTGATGAGTTGGATATTTTGCGAGAATATGAGTCGCAGTTAAGGTTCCCAGCTGAGTATTCGAGAAGACCATGGGAAACTTCAAATGATGATGAAGCAGGTCCTAGTAATGCTGGTGAACATGATGATGTCCAACAGAATGAAGTTGCTCAGGATAATCAGTCGGTTCAGAATGATAATCTAGAAGCTGAAAACATGCCAGTATTTGATCATGGTGATTCAGATTCTGAGGGGGAGCAAATTCAGATTTCAGGTCAAACAAACCAAGTTGGTGAACAAGATGCAGAGCAGAATGTTACTAATCTGGAGGGAAATGTAGATGTTCCAAGCGAAGTGATGCCGCGAACTTTTTCATATCATCCAGAGGAGTTGATCATAGGAGAATTACAAGCTGGAGTTCGCACTCGAAATCAGATTGAGAAAGGGCTTACATGTTTTTATACAAAAGTTGCTCCTTTGCAAACTGAATTTTCTTTGAGTTGTTTTATCTCGCAGGTTGAGCCAAGAACTTACAAAGAGGCGCTTACTGAAGACTCTTGGGTCAATGCAATGCAGGAAGAACTTAGTCAATTTGAGAAATTGGGAGTGTGGAAGTTAGTTGATTTGCCGGATGGTCAGAGGAAAATTAACACTAAGTGGGTGTTTAAGTGTAAGAGGGACGATAAAGGAGTTGTCGTAAGGAACAAAGCTCGACTCGTTGTTCAGGGCTTTAGTCAACAGGAGGGAATTGATTTTACCGAAGTCTATGCTCCTGTAGCACGACTAGAGGCAATCAGAATTTTTCTTGCATTTGCGTCTTGGAAGAATTTCAAAGTATATCAGTTGGATGTTAAATCGGCGTTTCTTTACGGGAAGGTTAAAGAGGAGGTTTATGTTGGTCAGCCGCCGGGCTTTACTGACCCAATCCACAAAAACAAGGTCTACTTATTGGACAAAGCGTTGTATGGTCTACACCAAGCACCGAGAGCCTGGTACGAGACTTTGTCTCAACACCTACTCGCTAACAAGTTCATTCGTGGAACTGTGGATGCCACTCTCTTCACGAAAGTCGTTGATGGTCATTTGCTGATAGTACAGATTTATGTGGACGATATAATCTTTGGGTCAACGAATGAAAATCTATGCAAAGATTTTGAATCAGTGATGAAGCAGAAGTTTGAAATGTCATCAATGGGGGAGATGAAATTCTTTCTGGGATTACAAGTTGAACAACTTCCTGAGGGAATTTTCATTCATCAGTCAAAGTACGTTCATGATATTCTAGAGAAATTTGGGATGTCAAGTTCTACTCCAGCTGCTACCCCACTTGCAACAAATCATGGGATTCACCCAGATCTCACCGGAGACAGGGCTGATGAAACTTTTTACAGATCCATGATAGGTTCTTTAATGTACATAACTGCTTCACGTCCTGATATTATGTACCCAACGTGCCTCGCAGCAAGATTTCAGTCTAACCCGAGAGCATCACATATGATCATTGTGAAGAGGATATTGCGCTACCTGAAAGGAACTCCTTCATTGGGGTTGTGGTATCCTAGGAAAGGTGATTTTACGCTCAAAGGGTATTCCGATTCGGATTTCGGATGCTGCAAAGTCAATTCAAAATCAACAACTGCAGGATGCCAGTTCTTTGGTTCTAGATTGGTTACCTGGCAGTGTAAGAAACAAACGTCTGTGGCGTTATCTACATGTGAAGCGGAGTATGTTTCTGCTAGCAGTTGCTGCTCTCAGATCTTGTGGATACAGCAACAGATGCGCGACTACGGTTTGCAGTTTCTTAACACACCTCTTTTTGTTGATAATGAGGCCGCAATAAATATAACTAAAAATCCAGTACATCACGCTAAAACGAAACACATAGAAATTCGTCATCACTTTATTCGTGATTGCTTTGAGAAAAAGTTGATACGAATTGAGAAAATCCACACTGACGAACAGAAAGCTGATTTACATACCAAAGCTTTTGATAAAAATCGGTTTAAATATTTGTTAAAACTGAATGGTATGAAGCTTCTGTCGGTGTCGGATGGCATAATTGGCGTTGATGAGAGTACTGTTGCGGATGAAGATGAGAAACAATCTGCAATGGTTTGTCGAATTTTTACTTGTTTTGGTATTTAGGGGGAGTAGATGTTTGTACATAGTTTATTTTTCAGAAAATACAAAAACAGTAAAAAATGCAAAAATACAAAAACATGATAAAATCTGAAAAAGAGCTTGTGTATATGGGGAAAATGATAGTACATCAGCTAGACGGTCACAGTATGCTAAAGATTTGAAAAGTTTTAAAGAGTTAAACAATCTTACTGATGATGTGTCGATAGGTTTTCACACATTTAGTAGATTTATTCGGGATATAAACCTAAAATTCAAACTTGTGAATTCGTGGGGAACACTACTTGGATATATAGGTAACCCCTGAAATCTCGTTTGAAAGGTCTCGTAATCTGATATACTAGGTCTTTATACTCTATGATATCTGGGGTATTATTCCGGGACTTCTGCTGAACGGTAGTTCTGACCTAGTCCCTGGCTAATACTTGCTGCAATGCTTGAAACACAGCATTAAACCCTCAGCATGCTGAAACAATAAAATTGATAAATGCTGCTGTTGTAAGCAAAAAGATCCTCTAAAGGGGACACACCGAAAAGTCGAAGCTGATATCTCTCTGCGTATACGGAAGTATCGATCTGAGATCCCTCGGCCCTCGCATACCTAACTTATATACAGATATCATTGTAGTATTCTCACCTGTAAGACTGATTATTGAGATTCTGGATACGGGAGTATATTCAAGAGGTGGGACACATGGATGATCTAAGTTCTTAATTCACCTAAATCGTATCCTGAGTAAATTGAAATTTGTGTGAGAATTTAAGATGGATCAGTATATCGACAATCAAGGTAAATTGTTTAAATCTGAGTATGAAATGTAGCTTAACGGTACTTGTGATTTGTCTGAAAGCTGATATGATTCCCTGACACGCTCACCAAAAATATGTTTGTAAATAGTTTACTTTGTTTAATTTCTGCAATTTAAGTTTTCTGTATTTCATTTCTTAGTTTAGATCACTTTGATAAAATCCAAAAAGATTTTATTTCTGCTTTATTTTAGACAAACCAAAGTGGAGAGTTGATTGTTGGATTCTCAGATGTTTGAAGCAGATGCAGGAGATTCTGGACTGAAGAATGAGGAGAGCTTATTTTTGAAGAAGTTTGAATTTGTTTGAAAAGTCAAAAACAAGTTCATTAACTTGATACTTGTTATTTTAAGAAAATGTTTGAAATTGTTGTTTTTTAAAAAATCAGTTTGATTCGTCAAATGATCAACCAAGGTCATTAATTTGGACTTGGTAGATTAATTGAGTAATCAGGGTCATTAACTTGAACCTGAGTACTTGAGTGGATTGTTAAAGCTGATTGAGTTTGTATTTTATTGTTGAAGAAGATAGAATGGTTATGTTTGTTTGTTGAGAAACAGGTTTGGACTTCATTATTTTCCACGGAAGCTAATTGACAAAGCTTGAACCAGATATCTCAGATTCTAGCATATTGAAAGGGGGAGTTTGTGAAAGGGGGAGTCTGGATCAACAGTCAAAGGGAAGATTGAAGTTTAAAGTTTAAAGATTGATTAGAGTTTTTACAATGTTTGAAGATTGTGAAAGACAAAGACTTGAAGCCAAAGACTTCATCAACATCCAAGGGGGAGTCTGTTGGTGCACTGAATGTCTGTTGATTACATCATTATCAAGTCTTGTGTCTAGGATTGTTTAAATGAATTTGTATTAGGGTTTAAGTTAGGGTTTTATGTTGAAACACATGATTTCGCTTGAAGAGGGTTTGTGTTGGCTTGAAGCGAAATCAGAACAAGAGATTTCGCTTCAGACATCCTCAAGCGAAATCAAGTGTCTTATATATAGGTGGTTAGTTCCTTGAAGGGAAATAACGAGGTCATTGTGTGTGTGACGAAGTGCTGACGGATCTGTATCAGAAAACCTTGTACAAGCACTCAAATCAATCAGAAAAGAAAGATTAAAAGGATTAGAGCTGTTATGACTTAGTTTACTTTGATTCCGCCTCTGTAAACTGAGTTGAACTACCTTGACTGACATTTTAGGGTCATACAACGGTCCAACAGGCCAGTAGCCAAACAACCCCTAATAAGGGTAGCTGGATACAGTGTGTATATGATATGTAGATATATTCATTTTTCATTTAAATAGTTGAATTTGCTGCAATATGATATGCTGATATATTCATTTTTCATTAGAAAGGGAAGATCATGAGTGTTGCCATAGTTCCATGTGTTATCACAAGTCTTGCTATGGATGATGTGATGTCTGCCGCCACTTCATAAGTGTTAGTTCTTTGTGTGAAGATCCTTGAACAGTACATGTGCCTTGCATGTTTCAATTGCACAAATCTTGTGAAGCTCTATTTGAAAATGTGGTGCAAAATCTCATCAGATTTTGGTATTTGATCCATTATTGACCGGTTATATTACAAAGGTACAACGGTTCTTATAAACATTTGATGAAGTATTGCCTTTCATTGGCTTGTAACAATTAATTTTTATTAACATTTATTTATTTTTTATGTTTCAAAACTTGTTCCAAGAGTAGTTCATCCTTATTGGTTGTACAAAAATATTTGTATATTTGTTTTGTTAGTAAACGATCACCTATTACTGATCTTCCTTGGCCAACTTATCTTCTACCACTATTATTTATCATTAACGATGAATATATCTCAAAATACCATCACTATTAATAAATATAGTTGTATGTTAAATGAATAGTTAATCTTATCCAGTCACGCTTAAGTCAATATCCTTAAAATATATGAAAGTTAATTTTGACCCGTTCAACAAATGTCTTTCTATATGTAGCTTTGTTAAAACTTACAACCAACAGCAACTTTGCATTACTTTCTATGGTTTAACAAAATTTGTTCTTAAAAAAAAACTACTCTCATCTCATTCTTTATTTATATCTTCGTATTACTCACAAACGTTTATTTTTTTATACGCTCACAACATTTAATTTAGGGATAAATGGTAATATACCAAAGATAAAGATTGAGTTTACTTATAAATGTAAAATAAATGAAAAGTATATTCTTTTCCATTACTTTATGATGGATGGAGAAATGGAGAAACTATATTCAAAATACTCTTAGACATGAACAGCTGCATAGATCATCCGTTCAAATTTTAGCTCATGGTTTGCCCTAAAAATCGTCATAATTAGATCGTGAACACCCGGATACAATATATCACGAGAGAATTGAAAGACTAACAAAAAACGAGTACCGCGTTGCAAATTTTCACCGCCGCCGCATAGCGCGGGTTTCCTACTAAATAAATCATGCCGAAGCTACATCTAAAAAAATTAACAAAATTATATCATCAAAAAATCGATAAACTAACAGAAAAACCAGTGGCAACATATCACGAATAAGAAAAACTAACTTAAATACTATACAATATATCACGAGACGACTGATAAACTAACAGTAAACGAGTATCCTATTGTAAATCGTCACTCCCGCTGCATCGCGTTATCTACCGGATTCTGTATTTTCACATGGACAACTTTATGTCGCGTTATCAAGAGGGATTTCAAGACAAAGTACGAAGGTGTTGGTACATCTCGCCAAAGAATTCAAACAACGCGGAGTTTACACATCAAATGTTGTCTACCAGGAAGTGTTGCGTGATTAATTAATCGCATCCGTATCAAAACGAAGGTAAGTTAGTAGATTTTGTGCCTTATTTGCTTCCAGAAATTACTTTTTAATTACTATTTTAAAGCACCTGTAAGCGTGTAACATTTTTTTATGTGTCGAAATCTGGTACAGGAGAGGAGAAGATACAAGAAAGTCATAAGCGAACGGATGTATTGGTAAAACAGGAAGAGATACAAGAGACTCCCCGCATTTTGTTTTTATTGTTTTGTCCAGCTACTCTACTTGACTGTTTTGAACTCTTCTTGTTTTTAATTACATCTACTTCCTGGTTTTGTACTATTCTTGTAGAAGATCACGAATAAGAAAACTAACTTAAGTACTATACGATATATCACGAGACGACGGATAAACTAACGGTAAACGAGTATCCTATTGTAAATCGCCACTCCCGCCGCATCGCGCGGGTAAGTGACTAGTATATATATATATATATATATATATATATATAGGGGAGAGTTTAAATAAGAACACTAAATATTGTGAGAACCGTAAGAACGAATAAAAAAACCATGAGAACTTGGTAAAAAACAATTCAAATTCAAAATTTCTTTTTACACTTATCATTATTATCCGAATACAATGTTATAAATTAAATTTACACGTTTAAATTTACGAGAATTCGTAAATAAAGAAAATTTACACATGTGTAAGTTTGCCATTTACACATGTGTAAATTTGTTATATTTACACATGTGTAAAATATCTAATAAGAGTGATTTTAAGATGAGAAATGAATTATTTGATGTTGTAAATTCTTTTTTTGATGTTGTATTTTAATTTCAATGAGGTTTGTATTAAAAAAATGGTTTTGATTGGTGTTCTCATTCGTTCTCACGGTTCTCGCAATATTTAGCGTTCTCAAGATAACCCTCCCCTATATATATATACATACTTTTTTCGACTTTTTTTTCGATTCTATTCATTAAACCTTTTTTCAGCAAAGATTGAATATTTTTGGTATTTATACATCCAGGTAGACTTGAACAAAACTGAGATTATATACATCTTTGCAATGTATTTGCAGGTACTGAAGTGGCGGCAGAAAAATAAAAGCTATAAATGAAGTCTTTGAAAATTGTAAGTCATGGTTATCAGACAACCTATTTAGGACTAAAAAAACTCTTTCCCAACTAATACTTGATCCTCTTTTGTAATGAAGGATCCGTCTTATGTAATTACCCGATAGTAGACCTACGGTAAGTTACTATATTTGGGGTTTTGTAATTAGTAATTATGGTTGCCATAAGAAACAATCCTATTTCAATAGTGTTTTAACTTCCTTTCGTTTTCATGCATATAAATGACCACCTACTGTACATCTAGAACTCATAAAAATCATCTTTCAATTAGTTTAAAAAGGCATTACGCTGCTGTAACGCAGCACCGCCCAATGAATTGTATTAGCTTTTAAGGTAATGTGCTTTGTATGCTGTCAATTTAGTTTGGTTCTTTTGTTATTCAAATTGCTAATTGGTTTTGCTTTATGCAATTTGAAGAGATCGGAAGAGAATGGAGACTGCCATGTTAATCATGGCACTAGAGGTGGCAATTTAACTCCATATTTCCCTTTATATTCATGAATATGTAAACGGGTCAATTCAGTTTGTGTTATTTAATAACACGTCTAATATAAAAAAATTCACTATAATTGGCACAAACACAATAGTGTCTATCTTTATTTGTAGTTACTTTCTTTGTCTACTTTTGCCTTAAAATGATGTTTAACTGTTGTATAACTGCATAAGACGAGTTCCATTAGCGTTTGGCTTATTATAAAGGTCATATTATTTTCTTATGTGTCTTATTGTCTTCTATGTACTCTCAATTTTCATGCCAAGGTCATATTGTTCTCTTATGTGTCTTACTGTTTGTTGTAACTCTCAAATTGATGAAAAAAAAAGATATTGTTTAACGTCATTGTGAATTCTTGAATAAATGATATGGTTTTTGTTTGTAACTGATGAATGAGAAGGTTGAATGTCAGTTTAGTGGCCTAAGCTTGCTTGCTAATAAGTCGCTGGTGAAACACATCGGCAAGTATCGGGAAGGCTATGGTCATATCACATTAGATTGTTACATGTTGTAATATTATTTTTTTTAATATTTTAATTTCAATTTTCATATTTTCTCATATTGTTACAGTTCCTATATCTATTATTGCATCTATGAAGTAAATCAAACCCTCCATCACTAACAATAATCTGCTCGCCTAAGCTCTCTGATCCTCTTCGGAGTTGGTTTGTTTCTTGACCCGTTAAGTTTCCAATATCTTATTTTTAATGGTGCCGAGGTCTAATTATGTATACTTCGACATTTCGACCATATGTAGGTTGTAAGCAATGACAGGAAAAAGGTTAGAAGTAACATCCCTTCACGGAGAAAGATAAAGAAAAACTGTAGGTAGTTGTAAACTTTTTGGATGTTTGGTATTTTCTAGAACTTTAATTTGTTTCGTCTAATTTATGCAGTCCCGCACTGTTATTGGTATGAAACTGCTCAATTAACAGGGAAAACGATATGATTTTGTGGTTTTTGAACTCTTTGAATTGATGTTTAGTTTTTTTTTTTCATCCATCTTTTTTTGAATATCTTGCTGACATTATACAGGTTGACAAATTAAATGATGAAAGAATTTGGAGAAAAGGTTTCCGTGTTTGGTTGCTTATTCGGCGTTCCATAGGTAACTACTGTGAACCTTTTTTACTCCAAACAAGTTGAATAAAGAAAACTTAACGAGTTTAATGGGTTCGCACAAAGTATTATTCTAACGCGTATAAGTATATAACTTCTATTTTATTAAAAACTTAAATTATTATCGTATTAATTACTGATACAAAGGATAAAAAGGACAACCCATATTCTCCTGAAAGGGCCCGTTTCAGCCCAAACCGTTTTTCATCTGTAAAATTATATTAACACAAAGATCTTTATCTATTGAAATATTACTAATATAGATGTTTTGAACAAAACATGTTACCGGTTTATGTTTAATTCAATTTGTTCATCTTTTATTAGTGAAGTTTGATCTTTAGTTAAATTAAACTTGTCATTTCTTTGATATTAGGATTAGTGTTTAACTCTTTTAAGAGCTTAGCATGAGATGGAACCAAACTATGATTTTCAAGAGAAGGTTGTAAAATATGTATTTCTTCGAGGTTTTGTTGTTCCTCTTTGAAATTTACCTTTGTGGACTTACTTTCCTTGTGACTTAGTTCGGTTTTTTCACCTTCATGTGTTGAGTTTTCTTTGAGTGGTTCCTCTTTCTTCGGCTCTTAAGGTTCTACCTCTTTGGTATAATTAGCCTCTTCCTTTGCACGAGATTTCTTGATCAATAGTTCTAAGTTCTTGAGACTTTATATGAATCTTTCGGCTTCATGGATGATGGTGGGTGGTGTCTCATAAGTTTGAAACAGTGGAGTGTCCCAATCAAAGCTTGACTTTGGGAGCTCAAACTTTGGTTCCTCATATGTTGTGTATGGGTCGATGGTTGAAAGAGGTAACAATTTTGTATCGAATGAGATTCACCGCATATGGTACAATATGGTTCCTCGTAATCATCATAATAGTAGTAATCATAATCTCCCATGTAATAATCCATTGTTTGGATAATACCTAGAAGATTACGGCTATCAGGAAACAAAGAATTTTTTTTTGAACACAGAAGGTTAGCACGACCCTGTGTTGATTAAGCACGGCCTTGTGTTTACGACTGTGTTTTATCTGATACTTAGCGTTTTTAACACAGCCCCGTGTGAGCCTTCTGTGAAGAAGTTTTTGTTGATTTTCAGCTACTGTAAGTTAGACACGACCCTGTGTTTGATCAGGCACGACCCCCTGTTGAACCTGTAGAAAGTAGAGAAAATGTAGAAAAAGCAGAAAAAAAAACTAAAAAGAAAAATAGAGAAGATTAAAAATGATTAGGCCGTCGATTTTAATCTTTCTTAAAATCCTTGTGTCCCCGGCAACGACGCCAAAAACTTGACGTGGAGCAAGGGTGTATGATTTTTATTATATTTTTAAGTACTTTTTTTACTCTTTTATCAAGTTTTAAATTTATAAAACAAGATATAACAATATTACTCTCTACAACACGCTAGGGCAAGTGCACCCATCGTTGGCATAGTATAGTGATGGTAAGATACCGATGTCGTCCAAGGACACAAGAGCTTTTAATACCGGAATATCGTTGACTTCTAATCTAATCAAATTTTGAGGAAAGATTTTTAATAAGTAAAATGAAGCTAAATAAATAAAGAAACAAATAGACAAGATAAAATCACTTGGCTCCGACTCATCTTTTATGTATCCTTTGATGATTTCCGCACTTTGGGTTTTTTAACAGATTATCTTAGTTATAGTTGCATGTCCCTTTTTTGGAGGCAACGCTACCCTCAGCCATATTGGTCTGAGTCAGCAGAGATACAATCCCGCAAGACCGGAATATTGAAAGATAATTAAATAAGTTATTAATGCAAAATGTGGCATGTCCCTCTTTTGGAGGCAACACTACCCTCGGCCATATTGGTCTGAGTCAGCAGGGATACAGTCCCGCAAGGCCGGTTTAAAGTTTCAATAGTAATTTATTTATAAGGGATTCAAGCCGTTCTTACTTCCCCGGATTTGATGCTATCTGCCTCAAAGAAAGTCCTGATAAGCTTGAATTAAGTCCTCGTAGGATCTATACACCGAACGAGGCAAGAACTTTACCCATACCACCCTTCTAACCCCCTTCCAGGCAGTTAACGCGCTTTATATAGACCGTAAAGACACGAATGAGTGAATCAACGAAACATGAAGAGATGATAGAATAAAGTTCACTTTCGATATAAAAAACTAGTTATTAAAGTTATTAATACATACCCAATTAAAAAGTTAACCAAAGATTGGAAATCAAAAGTAATACATAAATGACTTGTCTTCACCAAGTAATGTAAGAGATTAGCCAAGCATGGCCTTTGTTTGACAAAAACTCTTACGATCATTCTTGGATCCCGAGACTACTACACACACTCTAGAGTAGATGATGGATGAATGTGGTGGATGATGGTGGTATTGTGGTGGTGGAGTGGTGGCAGGTGTAAGAGAAGTGGTTCGTCAAGGGATGGATTGCTATTGAACCAAACACCCCTATATATAGCTGAAAACAGAAGCTTTACATGGCCCCGTGCCTTCCTTCTTCTCTGTCTTCATTTAATGAGCTTGTCAGTCCGGATGCTCACACGACCCCGTGGCCATTATACTTGTCGTACTATCCAAGATTTGCATATCTAGAAGTTGACCACGACCCGTGTCCATGAAACACTGCCCCGTGTCTCTTGTCTGCTTCTATTTGTCTTCTTCTTCCTAGAATCTTGGGTGGGGCACGACCCCATGCCCGGCAGGCACGGCCCATGCTTGTCTTCTGGTTTGTTGTTTTTGGCCTTGGGGTGAAGCTCGAAGGGTTGGTATATATTATCAACTTCCCTTCTTTTGTATTCATGCTGGTTTTTGCCGTTAATTTGTTCCTTTTGTACATTTAAGCTCTTTTAATCCTGAAAATCAAAAGTATATAAAGAAACGCACTTTTTCAATATTAGTACTAAAAGCGTTGTTTTTATGCCTTATTTGATATAATTTATATGTTGCATTTGGCGCATATCAAATAGCTTGATAGATTAGCCTTAAAGTAACCTTCACAGGGGACCATTTGTCGAGTCCTCGTCCTAACTAACAGATGTTCGATTTCGGATGTGAGTTAGCAATGGCCCTTTAGTCACCAACTTTTGTTCTCCCATTGACCACATAAGTCATGTTGACTCTTTGGTCTTTCTGGTGACTACAAAATTCTTTTAATGATCACAAAGGTTTTTTTATTGACTATAAGGGGGGTAGGGGTGTCCATCACTCATCGCTCACTCATCACTCACAGCTTCCAATCAAGTTCCGCCATGTCATCAAGCATTATTCCATCACTAGTGATTGATTTTAGTGGAAATGGCTATCACTAACCACACCCAACAATTTCCCTCACAACCCAACAATTTCCCTCAACTTCCTCACTTTCTTCACGCGTGAAACAATTGACGCGTTTTAAAATCAACGCGTGTTCAAAAGTGGTGGCGGCGGTGTTGAATTGTGTTCCACACGTGGTGAAGGGGCTATCATGGGACTCCCCGTCCCCCCTAAGATATGCAAATGGCTGAAAACTATACTTATTGATATATCTCATACTGATCAACATACAATCAAGTTTTATACACTCATGTAATTCATTAATATAATAATTAACTTGATGATATAAGACAACACCATAATAAAGAGAAATTAATAAATCATAAAAGTAATAATGTTAGTTTTCTTTTTCGTAGAAGAATAATTTAAAGGTTGAAAATGGTGATAAAAAGAATGAAACTTTATATTAAAGCAATGGCCTTTGAACAAGCATAACATAGCATGGGTAGGGAATTAGGGAATCCCATATACCTTTCGTTGATTTGATTAGAATATTGTAAAACTTGTACATTATGTATGTGTAGTTGTAATTTATAGAGTGCGGTTAACATACATTAGGGCTTATCCTACAAAACGTACGCGACGGCCGTAACCGTGCGATCAGGTACTAATCACGCATTGGACTCAAAAATAACGCATGGGATCTTTTTGTTGACCTAATCACGCATTGGAACATTATTACGCATGTTCATTTTGTCAAACCCTGCTGATAATTACGCATGGAACATAATTACGCAAGTTTTAAAGTCTGCCGCGTACGATAACGTAGGATAAGGGTTTTTGTACATTATACTTATTCTATATTCGTAATTTATAAATGTTTTTCAGAGCTGAAATCACCAAAAATAAATATTAGCTCACGACTTGTACAGATCACACCATATATCAATAGTTATTTATATGTTATCCCAACTTAGTTTATTTGGCAATAGAAATATAGAGGGTGTAATCAGGTGTTATTGGAGCTAACGTTCAAATGAAACATATTTTTTTATTTTTTTGAATGGTCAACGAATCATTCAAATGGGTTACTGGCGAAATTCACCACATCAGGATACACTCGCTTCCAAACCAGGGAAAAGCCTCACCTAGGGCCAAAGCCCGTGAACACTCGCCCGAATGCACGACAGTGCGGTGAGGTAAAACCCGCTCAGTTCAAGGATCGAACTAGCGATCTCCACCTATTCGCCTAGTCTCCCATCATCATCCGGTGCCGCAGAAAATAATGGGAAGGGCAGGATTCGAACCTGGGTCCCTTAGAACACCAAGTCTCTCCCTTATCATTTCACCACCACCTCATTGGCTCAAATGATACATATTACTATAGTAATTTTGATCGTCTAATGTAATTATTGTTTCAATACAGTTTTGAAGCAGCGTAGTAATAATTACTCTACTTCATTTTGATATAGAGTAATAATTTTTACACTATAACAAACTAAACTATTACAATATTATTACGTGCCTTTAAAATTGATTATTACTTTAATTCAATCATAATTATTACTAGTTTTTTTTAAGTCGCGCGTTGCGGCGAAACCGAACAAAATGAGAATGTAAATCAAACATGATTTTAATATAAAACATGTTGTTTAGAAAGCCAAACCATTAGAACGGTTTAATTCATCATCGTACCGTTTTATGATACCAAATAAATACTTTATTTTAGTACAACTTCGTTTTTAACAAAACATATAACAGAATGTGGAGGCAATAAATCAAGCACAACTACGTATTTAAGTTTTTAGAAAAAAAGTTATAAACGTAATTTATTAAAAAAGTATCAACTTAATAGATAAATTAATATATGTTCTAGAAAAAGAAAAAGAATTATTAAAAAATGATAAACGAAATATATGGTTAAAAAAAGAAAGAAATTGAAAATTTGTTATTAAAAGAATATATATATATATATATACTAGTATTAAGCCCCTGCGTTGCAGCGGTTGTTGTAAAACTGTGTCAAGTAGTACCAATGCTATATCACTGTCAGCGACCACCAACACCGAAAAAGCTCGTAAAAACAAATTAAATAAAAACGAAAAACATAACGCCGAGCGAAAAGCAGACGTAAAATCTTTGAATCACGAACGCTCGTTGCAGAGAAATTAAACCGAAACGTAAAACATAGAAAAAAATAACCAAGTCAATCCAGGACCCGCGCGTTGGTCGAACTTGTTAAACCGAGAAAAATAAATGTGCTGTGATGGGCCAGTCAAACGGGAAAAAATATACGAAAAAAGTGTTGAACCCCACACGCACGTTACGGTGCATTAACTTACAAAATTTAGAACGAAACGAAAAACTTGGGAAAGATGATAAGTATGGTCTAAATTGCAAAATTGAAGTTATTTATTAATCTTAGATAAAGAAAAGGATAAAAATAAATGATATCTATATATTAATTATTAATTATTAATATTAATCTAAATTATAAAAAAAGACTTCAAATAATGCCACATGACATTCTCTCCTTCAAACTCATAAATTTTATTTATATTTGTTTAATAAATTTCTTTTAATATTAATACTAATCAATAACCAATATATAGATATAACTTATTTTTATCTTTATCTTTATCTAAAATTAATAAATAACTTCAATTTTGCAATATAGACCCTTTTGTTTTTTACTTTTAACCCAAAGTTTTTTTATCTTTTGCAAAATAATCCCAACTCTTTTTTATTTTCAGTTTTGGTCCACCATACTTTTCATCTTTCCCAAGTTTTCCGTTTCGTTCTAAATTTTGTGAGTTAAAGCACCGCAACGTGCGTGTGGGGTTCAACACTTTTTCGTATATTTTTTTCCTGTTTGACTGGCCCGTCGCGTCACATCTATATTTCTGCGTTTAACAAGTTCGTCCAACACGCGGGTCCTGGATGGACTTAGTTATTTTTTTTATGTTTTATGTTTCGGTTTAATTTCTCAGCAACGAGCGTGCGTGATTCAAAGATTTTACGTCTGCTTTTCACTCGGCGTTATTTTTTCCCGTTTTTATTTATTTTGTTTTTACGAGCTTTTCCGGTGTCGATTGTTGCTAACAATGGTATAGTACTGCTACTACTTAACACAGTTTTATGACAACCGCTGCAACGCAGGGGCTTAATACTAGTATTAATATTAAAAGAAATTTATTAATTAAATAATTATTATAAATAAAATTTATGAGGTTGAATGAGAGAATGCCATGTGGCATTATTTGGAGTCTTTTATTATAAGTTAGATTAGATATGTGTATATATATAACAAACTATTATAATATTAACAAAATAATAATAAAAAACCATATATTATTTTAAAAATAAAATTACTATTTATGGACATTCGTTAACAATATATATATATATATATATATATATATATATATATATATATATATATATATATATATATATAATGGTTATCTCTGTCATTTGAATGGTAAAAGTTGTGCTTGATCATAACACTAAAAGTATATTACTTGCTAAATGATGATCCTCTATATCCGTCTAAAAAAACATATTGGTTTCAATGGGTTAGACTGTGTTTAGATTAAAACGGGCATGTAAGTATTTGTTTAGTTCGGGTTCAAGCGCGGTCTATCCAAATTGGTCTCATCTTAAAATATTTCATTTTAGAAAGAATTTTTTTTTTTCCAAAATGTGTTCACATATGCAAGTCATTCATGATTGCTTGCAAGAATGAATTAAGGGCCAAGAGCATTTACAAATTCCTTGGTTGAAAAATTATATTTCAATTTTTATATTTATCTTTAGAATCTTCTTTACGAGTCACCACTGGTTGACTCGGTAGCAAAAGAACACGAAATCGTAATTTTAGTTATAGAATCATAATGAGTTGATGTAAGATATGGGATTTGATTATTTCTAAGTGCCAAGTTTGACATTGACTATATTTATATATAAACTAGCAAGGATACTTGATACATAATCCTTGGACTTGCTAAGGCCTAAAAATAGCTAAAAGTAAAAGTGGACAAACTAATAAAATTAGCAAACTTTGTAAAATTTAGGCGTTTAGCTTTGAGGAAAGAAAACACATAGAAACTAAGAAATGAAATAATCTTATGATTGTTTATGGTCCGGTTTTGTCAAGCAATTAGTAAATCCTTAATGTCTAGAATTCGGAAATTAACCACAAGTATCAAAAACCATCAACAAGTGAGGTCAACAATCCCAATTATTACAGTTCAAAAACAATAAGATTCGAGTTCATACCTTGGACAAGAATTAGCTCACTCTACCAGCAAGACTATTGTTTTATACCGAGTGACCGGAACGTCATTGTGATTTTGTCTTTCAGATTACTTTACTATCTAACTCACAGAAATTTCCGAAATTGTCGTTGCTTGATCCACCCTTAGCGATCAAGATTTCTCTGACAATATGAATCTCAGGCATTTCATTATCAGTTGTCTCCGCTGGTTCAGTGGATTCAGTTGTCTCTGCTGGTTCTGGTTTAGTAGATTCAGTTGAGTCTGATTTAGTTGTCTCGGAGCCCATTTCTTTCTCAACCTTCATCTTACTTGAGTCTGAACCAAAATCTTCCTTACCTGAGACTGAATATGAAGATGAACCTATTTCTTCCTCTACCTTCTTCTTACTTGAGTCTGAACCTATTTCTTCCTCTACCTTCTTCTTACGTGAGGTTGAATATGAAGATGAACCTATTTCTTCCCGCACTTGCAGTCTACCCATTTCTTCCTCAACCTTCTTCTCCATTTTCAACAACATCCGGTTTCTAAATTCTTCCACCGCTTCACCTGGGTTGTATGACCAAGAGTCTTTTTCAAGGCAGTTTATTTTGTGATTTTCAACTTCATCAACTGTGCCTACAACTGCCATACAAAATGGACAAACTTTATGATTTTGTTCGATGATTATTATGTTTTCTTCTTCACCAGATCCGATATGAACAATTTTTGAAGAACCTTCATCAGCACCCACCTTACTACCTCCCTTCTCCTCCATCTTCTTTAACAACCACTTTTTATATTCTTCTTAGCCTTTTTCTGGGTTGCTTAACAAGAAGAGGTGTTTTTCACATCCTTCTTCATGATCCTTGATTTCATCTTCTGTTCCAAAAAAAAATCCAAGCAGTATACACACATTTGATCTCCTTTCTCACTCATTTTGGGGGGTTTTCTCGAATATCTAAAACGAAATGCTTTTCTAGGCAATATGAAGGATTTTTAATGGTTAGAAAGAAGCTGACTTGGAGAGATGTTCGAATACGGAATGTGTTTTCAAGAACATGGAAAACAAAGAAGATGATGAATGAATGAATGAATTAATTTACCATACGTCGTCGCTTTGAAAAAGTGCTAGAATGGACTTGAAAATTTCGTAATTATCCGTTTTACCGTACGCCCTTCTCCCAAAATAATAACAAATAAAATTACACATAATTTGTTTGTTTGTTGTTCACATTATAAATATAATCTAGACTGGGTTGGGCTAACTTGGGTTGAAGACTTTGGACAACACTTGAGTAAGTGCCATAAATTTGTTGATATATTTGGTTTGGGACGAGCACTAAACACTTTGTCACAGACGAGGCATCTTGTTTTTGGCAATCCGTCTTCACCGGTTATCTTCTCAAAATAAACCCAAACATGAGAAGCCTTTTTCTATTTGTAACATATGAAGGATATACAATGAGACATTTTTTAAATTTGTTAAGCCTAATCACTTATTCTTAAAGATGGAGACATTTATCATTCATCAAACACCCTTAACTTCAGCCAAAAACCAATTGCGGTCCACAACTTTCAATCGACACCATTCCTAAAACGAATAATCATAAAATGATCATCTAGGTTTCCTAAAAGTGTTTCTTATTAAAATAATAATAATAATAATAATATTAAAAAACCAAATTTACTGTTGTGAATTCATTAAGTTCATTAGATGATAATGATTACTAAAATTGCAACTTAAAAACAACAATTTCATATCTAGAAAAAAAACAAGAAGTAAACGGTACCAAGGGTGGGAGTTGGCTACAAAGTCCATTTTTCCTACAAAGTGTAAAAATTCATAAAACACACTCAAAACCCACAAATAACAAAGTGAAGATTACTAAAACGCCATATTTGTGGGTTTTGTGTTGTGTTTTGGATGATAAGACTTTGATTATCGAATGACTAACAGTAGTGTGTTTTATGTTGATTATCATGTTGTGTTTTATATTCATAGTTCTACGATGGTGTGTTTGAAGTTTTTATAGACTGTTAGGCTTTGTATATTGTGTTTTAGTGATATTCACTCTGTTATTTGTGGGTTTTGAGTGTGTTTTATAGCTGAAATTGTGGTGTTTTATGACTTTGTACACTTTGTAGGAAAAATAGACTTTGTAGCCGAATCCCACCCACGATACCAAAATACAAAATTGGGGATTAAAGTGAAGAGAATACCTTAATTCTTCGAGCCAAGAGAGGAAAATTGGTAAGAGAGCAAAAAGGCCAAATTATTCTACGTTGAGGAAAGCATGTTGAGGGGGTTGTATGTAAGGATGCAGAATACCTCTACGTCGTACCCCTACTAGGCATGCCTAGTATCGTACACATGCCTTGTATCATACCATACCTAGTATTGTACCCGCTCTTCTCAAATTCGGTATTCTGTATTTTGTACCCGTATGTGAAAAACATCTCACAAAAAATGTGTGCAATGATTTCACATTGAAAATAAATACAAAAAAAAAGGTGTTGTGTAATTGTTTGATTGGGCTAATACAAAAAAATTCAAAAAGAGGTTTCCTACTATCTCCATTGTTTGAATCTCGAATACCAACAATACGGGTTTTCGATGGTATTTGAGGTTTCCTTTCGGGTGGCGGGAATGAGTGGCCAAGAAACATTGTAGTCGTCCAAATGGTTTTCCTTATCGATGGTAATGGTTGCAGCATTTTGGGCCAGATTGTGATTTATGAATTATTGAGTTGCAAAAGAGTATGGCGTCAGTTGCTTCGTCTAATGTCAAGCTTCTTCCCTTTGGTTCCATTCGTATTCCATCAAAACAATTGATTCTTCTGTCACTAACGGAACTTCATGTATTTATACATCAATTTGATGTATTTCTAAGCAAATATTAAAACCTACGTTTAGTTTTGGTTATTAATCCATATTAATTGAATCGAGCCAAACCTAAAAATGACAAACTAACTAAATATACCGAACCGACTAACCGAAAACCAAAATGTTGCAAATTAATATAGGGTTAGGATATAATAGGAAGTTTATTTGGGTAGGAAGCCTAGAAAGTAATCTTGACCATCTATTTAATTAATCAAGGGCTAAGATTAAATGAGTGAAATTGAAGGAAAAAAAAAGGAGGTGCGTGGGTTTATCTAGGGGCATTCTAGTCAATCCAAGGCAATAGTTTATCTCTCCTCCAATTCCCCCTCATTTTTAAACGTTAATAACTCTTTCATACGACATTATTTTTTTATAAAAATTGCACAAAAAATGAGCATTTTTTTATCTTTAAAACGAGTATACTATTGCTATATTTTCGAAAAAAAAAATCGAAAACCCAGTTGCGTAAAACGCAATGAAAAAAAACCCTAAAAAATGACATTTTCTAAAACGCAATGAACCAAAAACACAAAGAAATGTCTTATTTGTAAAACACAATGGCTAGAAAACACAAAGAAATGTCTTATTTCTAAAACGCAATAGCCTAAAAACACAAAAGAAAGTGTACTTTTAAAAACAATGGATTGAAAACACATAAAAATGTGTTTTACCTTGTCACACCCCTTTCTAAGGCGGAAACACGAGGTGTGATCCTGAAAGGTTCTCATTGCATACGAATGGTAAACATACTACATGCTCATAAAATAACTCCAAATGCCATTAACATTACATAACTAAAAACATAAGTTAAGTTGAGAGTTTACAACACCGAACAAAATATTGTCTGAAAAGTTTACAGCTTTATTTAAAAGACGAACATCAAGGCTTTGATTCTTATATCACCACGTAGGATGGAATATAACAACCAAATCCCACAAAATAGGCATAGGAGTCTTGACACAACATAGCTAATATGTAACGCCCCAAAATCCGAATGTTAATATTTGTCGTGTGTTCCTATATGACACGTCATGAAATAAATAACTAGGCTATTTAACCTAGTTAAGGGTATTGTCACACCCCCAAATTACCACCTAGGGCATGTCCCTAATGGAGGTGCAACGATCCAACAAAGAGCCACCAATCATATCAAACACAAGTTATAATGTATTGAAATACTCAATTGAAAGAAATGTATCGTTTGTAAGTTAAACCAAAACCAAAGTATTGAGCGGAAGCATAAATGTATAAGCGTATAAATGTATCAAAACCAAATCAATGTAATTGTTTATTATGACCACAACCACTCCAGCAGCATCAGACGGCAAGCTCTCAAGTTCCTTCAATGATTACCTACAAGCATGTAAACAAGTGTGTCAGACTACGCTGGTGAGTTCAAGGTTTGTGTTTGTTTACCAAGTTGTGTTACCGATCATGTGAGTAAAACAGTTTACAAGACGATATGTTGTTTGTTGTTACGATGTTTGATGTTTCGATGTTGTTATTACTCGATTACCGAATGGCCATATGATATGTGATTGCCAACCCCAATGCCTCTATCAAAGCATTGGTCATGTTTTAGGGTAATTAGTTCACGCCCGTTCTCCTCGAACGTCGTGAGGGTGCCAAACCTAATAGCGCTATCAACTAAATACCTCGTTGCCTTCCTGGCAACAATCGGTAGATGTAGGGGGTCTTACATAATAGAAACTAAGTAATAACAAACATCCCATTAACCTGCATTCCTCCCTGGAACGTTACCCGATATCCCTTCCCGGGATGCATGCTTGGAAAAGAGCAGTGAACTCACCTTAGGTTTGCTCGGTAAGGTTAATTACTTGTTTTCAATTGGATACCCGAATCCTAGTATAGTTTCAATACCAGTCAGTTTCCCACGCACATAAATCACATATGTTGTTATACACTTTTGCACATACTACACAAATAGTGCACTAGTCGCTAAATAAGTTGTACGAGTTGTATCCGTCAATCAACACAAATCATGTCTCAAGAAAGCATTTGTCACATATGTCAGTTAAATTATTCACATGCTGCTCACATAACAGTTTTCATGCCATAACACATACTCTAGTACCATACTACAAATATTGGCCATCTAGTTTGTACTTAGGTAACCATTTAAACCCATGAACTCTTATCCTTCAAACGGCCCAACTATGATAACCCGCAGCCCATCTGACCGAACAGGATTCCCGGCCCACATAGTGCATATAACTTATTAACATGCAATCGTTTTAATTGGACCATTCAACCACCTCATGCTATTGGACCTTATTATCACATGGCCTGTCAATTAATGGACAGTAACAACCACGTGATTATGTATGACCATCGAAGCCCTAAAGGTTTGACTTATTAGAACTATGAATCAAGAACAGTCAATGGTTTAATATGTAATTTATTGACACCTACAATTTTAATACACAGTTCACAAATATCAACCATAATTGGACCGCACAATTGAGATAAAAATCACCATTCACGTGTCAAAGTAATAACAGGTCACAATGTATTACATAAATTAATATTCAAATCAAGCATATCCTACATCATCTAATTCGGTCATGATTTCAGCATATTTGTGGTCTGCCAATCCCTTTACTCTTTACCAATTAATTAATATGTGATAATAAAACAAACCCATCAACACAATCGTAACTGGTAACAAACGATTCCACATTAACAAGCATGCAACATCAACAGGTGTCAACCTTCGTATATGATTTATTACATCCTATTGCACACAACAAAATTATCAAATAACAATCCTTATAAAGGTGGTTTCACTAACCGAGTTGATGGATCCAACAGCAGAATGTCTCGAGGGGGGGGGTCTGCTGCTGAGTTCGTGCGATGAAGAACAATAAGGTAAACGATATGGTTTATGACTTGTAACTAGGGTTAACTTAAAGATCTCTAATACGTATACATATAGAATGTTGATTGGCTCAAGCCCAATACACACACAATGCAAATAAATCGATTGGGCTTCATGTGGGCTGCCAATCCTATGACTTGTTTAAAACATACTAGAGATAGGTTGGATCGTAACTTGATTAAGTCAAACATATTGGAGATAGGTTGGATACGGTTTGTGTTAAGTAATCCGGGCCAAAGAAACATGTTAACGATTTCTCGTAATTAAACAGTTACACACACAAGCAGACATAATCAATCACGTTATACTTTCAGCCACTACGTCCCAGTTATAAGTGTGTTTACCAATTTTTATCGTCGTAAGGAATGTGAAAGAAGAATAACGAGAAACAGGATCGCGTGGTTAAAAGATTCTAACCTTAAAAGTTCGGATTGTCACATCATCCCCAACTTGAAAGAAATTTCGTCCCGAAATTTGACAAGTAAGCACAAAGGAGTGAAGTGATAAATCAAGATTGTTGCGGATTTTGCTCAGGTGTGACATCATCCCCAACTTGAAGAGGAATCTCGTCCCGAGATTCACCAGCTTTACTAGATTCTGGTTTGTCTTTAGGAAAAAGGTGAGGATACTTGAGCTTCATTTGGTCCTCACGTTCCCACGTGAACTCCGGTCCACGTCTTGAGTTCCAACGGACTCGAACAATCGGAATACGACTATGCTTGCGTACTTTGACCTCCCTATCCATGATCTCAATAGGTTCTTCAACAAACTGCAACTTGTCGTCGATCCTCAGCTCTTGATATGGTACCACCAGCGGGTCGTCTGCAAAACACTTCTTCAACTGCGAAACGTGGAAGACATCGTGAATATTACCCAACTCAGCAGGTAATTCTAGCTTGTAAGCCACTGTACCGATGCGCTCAAGAACTCTAAACGGCCCAACGTAGCGTGGATTAAGCTTGCCACGCTTTCCAAAACGTACAACGCCCTTCCACGGTGAAACTTTCAACATAACGCGATCATTCACCTCAAACACTACCTCCTTGCTACGTTTATCAGCATAGGCTTTTTGACGATCACGAGCTGCTGCTATACGCTCCCTGATTTTTACAATCATATCTGAAGTCTCTAAAACCAACTCAGGACCTGAAATCTGGCTGTCGCCCACTTCAGCCCAACAGAGAGGTGAACGACACTTCCTCCCATACAAGGCTTCAAACGGAGCTGCCTTGATGCTAGTATGATGGCTGTT
Organism: Helianthus tuberosus; assembly: GCA_030545235.1. NCBI lineage: Eukaryota > Viridiplantae > Streptophyta > Magnoliopsida > Asterales > Asteraceae > Helianthus > Helianthus tuberosus. The sequence continues at coordinate 94,870,951 of CM060411.1, forward strand.
GTTGTAGGAGAACTCTACTAACGGTAAGTGTCTCTCCCAACCCTTCCCAAAATCAATAACACACGCCCGCAACATGTCTTCAAGTGTCTGAATGGTGCGCTCACTCTGACCATCGGTCTGTAGGTGGTAAGCCGTGCTCATATCAAGACGTGAGCCAAACGACTTATGCATAGCCTGCCACAACTCTGAGGTAAAACGCGGATCCCGATCCGAAATGATAGAAGTTGGCACCCCGTGCCTAGAAACCACCTCCTTAAGGTATATCGCTGCGAGCTGGGAGTGCTTGTCTGTTTCTTTAATTGGTAGAAAGTGCGCTGACTTCGTAAGTCGATCGACAATTACCCATATCGTGTCGTTCCCAACCTGTGTTCTAGGTAATCCCGTAACAAAATCCATAGCGATCTGTTCCCACTTCCATATGGGTATCTCTGGCTGCTGAAGTAGACCCGAAGGTTTCTGGTACTCTGCCTTGACCCTAGCACAGGTCAAACACTTGCTCACGTAGGTGGCAATGATAGCTTTCATATTCGGCCACCAATACAGAACTTTGAGATCCTGATACATCTTGTCTGACCCTGGATGAATAGAATATCGTGACTTGTGTGCTTCGTCCATCACAAGCTCTCGAAGATTACCAAATGAAGGAACCCATATCCGTTCCATGAAGTAGTAGATATCATCAGACCGTTGCTCGAACTTCTTCTTGTGTAGACCTCGTAATCCTTCAGCTTCGATATTTTCTTCCTTTAACGCTTCAGTCTGAGCTGAACGAATCTGAGCAGGTATATCATAGTGAATAGTAAGCTGTAGAGCACGAACACGCTTCTGTTTCGGTTCCTTGCGACTAAGAGCATCAGCTACAACATTAGCTTTACCCGGATGATACTTGATAGCACACTCATAATCATTAAAAAGCTCGACCCAACGACGTTGCCGCATATTCAATTCCTTCTGGTCGAAGATATGTTGAAGACTCATGTGATCGGTATAGATGGTACACTTGGTACCGTACAGGTAATGCCTCCAACTTAAATCCAAAGACCATGGTTTCCATCGTAGGTTGTGATTCGTGCAACTCTTCTTGTAATTCCACTACGTAAGCCATCACTTTCTCATGTTGTATCGGCGTGTAACTGAGAATCTGATTCGAATCATCATAGTATACCACCAGATCACATGTACCCTCGGGTAAAGACAATACCCAGTGCATTGTAGAGTTGAGTTTCAAAAGCTGAAAAGGCGTTCTCCTGTTTTGTCTCCCACGAACACAGCACCCTGCTGTGCTCAAGGGAGTCAAGATGCGCGATCTTCGAAAACCCTGTGATGGATCTACAATAGCATCCACCGAAACCAGGAAATTGTTGTACCCCCGAAGGAATCTTTGGTGTCAATCAGTTTCTAATAAAATGGATCCTAGCACATTCCACGCGTATTCCCACTTCGTTGGTTACATGATCAAATGCATTTCTCGAATCTAGAAGTTACATTTAGCAAGACTTCGCGCGGAGTGGCTCCTCCCTCAGGAGCTCTAAAACGAGATACATATTCCACCCATGTTGTTCCTTCCTCCTGGAAGCGATTTAAAACTTCATCAAAACACGGTCGATTCATGTGATCCATTAAGCTGCTGGTGTGTTGATTAACCCAACGGTCATGAAATACCAAGTCGCACTGGCCGCATTGCGTTTAATATGTTGTTGTAGGAACATTCTCCCCTCGAACTTCCATCTGGTGATAGCTCACTCGTTAGTCAATCCTCGAATGGGGCTTGACCCTCGCAGCTGGTTGACAGGTTGTTAATACATGATCGAGGCCAACGGTTCTTGACCGCCACCTTGATGAGTTTTCGATAATCAGTACACATACGAAAAGGCGTATCTTCACAAATATAACTGTGGCTCCCCAAAGTGAAAACTAGGTCCTACAAACTCCTCCCCAACTGTTTCTGTAGTTGATTAGACAATTCTTGCAACCCTCCTGGTGCAAGATGGTAAGAGTGCGTGTAGTCAGGGCTGCCCCTGGTGTGAGATCAGGCTGAGATTTCGCCTAACAGTCGTTGAAGTAAACCCGAAAGTTCCTTGGGTAGCACACCGAAAGGAATCACGAATAGTTGGTGGATCATCGATCCTCTGTTCCCTTAGCCCTAACATCAGTAACGGTTGCTAGTATAGCGGCGTAATCCCTCCGTAGACACTTCTGGCCTTCATAGCTGAAATGGCGCTATCCTTTGTACCACTCTGACGCTTTAGAACAAATAACGATTTTCCACACAAAATTTTGTCCTCACTGGTGTATCTGCGTGATCTCTGGATAACCAATCCACACTAACTACTGTATTGCAACCATCAAGGGTAGTAGAAGGAAGGTTGACGTCGAACACTTGTCCCACATGGTCGAGTTTACATCGCAGCGGACATATGAGGTTTCAAGAAACATCAGGGCAAACAGATCGGAGACGAAGCGAACAGCTACCCATCCAAGCTATCGTGTTGCTATTACGCCTGGTATAGTCTATGCCAATACCAAGTGTCCTTCCATGAGCTTCATTTCCAGTGTTGTTTTCATCACGAGAATTTCCAGTACTGCCATCGTTCCCTTGGTTGTTGCTGTCTTGATTGACCAACGGCCAATCCATGTGGTAAACGTTTTTCACTCCCATAGTGAGGGCTACTATTACGAGTACCCTGATGTTGTCGTAACTGTTACTTCTGCTTATTGTTTCATGAAGCGGAGTCCTATGATCCTCCACTGACAGGATCCATCTTCTACTGTTCTGTGCCACGTTCTAAGATGCTACTCATTGTGCTGACAGCGGTGCATTCCACACCGTATTCGATTGTCATTACTTACGTTCCGAGTGATTCGTAAAAGCTGACTCCCATGAGTCACTGGCAGAGGTTAAAGAGTCGATTGTATTCTATTCGTTGGTGTTCGCTGCCGGTCATCAGAGTTATCCAATGTTTGAGGTTAGTGAAGTACTACATTTACCCTCTCATCCAACGATGTTGCAAGTCGTCTATGTATTACACAGTCTGTTGCGAGGGCGTTACAGAAATGGTCGTGATTCGAGATTCGAGACGTCAATATGTCAAGTTCCAACAAACGAAGAAAAAAATGGGAAAGATATAGATCGTTCATCGTTGTGCATCACCCCACTCGGGGATGTTCGTATAAGCACCTAGCACTCTACACAGTCCACTAGGCGTTCAGTTGGGTGTTCAGGTAATACTCGATAGCATCGGAATTCGAAAGGTTTCAAAGGGAAAAAATGGAAAGATCACATTCGTGTAGGAGACAATCTCTACTATTTCTCCTATAGGTTATCAGGTTTCGCATCGATCAAATGATAGTTCAGAATGAGATAGAATTAAGTATCACCTTAAAGTCTACAACTTTCAAGTTCACGTACAGTAGGGGAGATTCCCTCTTGCACTCGTTAAGCCTCATTGGGAATTGCATGCACCACGCATTATTATTATGTGTGCACCCATGATAATAAGGCGGTTTGCATGCTCCTCTCGACGCTTCTTAACTTATGTTCGAAGTTTCTCCCACTCCAATCAACACAGGTATGTACTAACAGCAAGACTAGGATTTACAAGATGCAAGTGTTGTGTTATGCTATCGACGTGTCATGATATCTATCTTGTTGTATCGTGCATGCTATGTATATAGATATGTCTACTAAACATGTGATGTATACTGTAACGAGGAACGAACCTTGCAATCTGAAGCTGAGTGTCATGGTCATCGTTTGGATCAATTCGGTTATAGTCTGGTTTTATGAAAACGTTTTAAAACCAAGTTCTCTATAACCAGTGGCTCTGATACCAAACTGTCACACCCCCAAATTACCACCTAGGGCATGTCCCTAATGGAGGTGCAACGATCCAACAAAGAGCCACCAATCATATCAAACACAAGTTATAATGTATTGAAATACTCAATTGAAAGAAATGTATCGTTTGTAAGTTAAACCAAAACCAAAGTATTGAGCGGAAGCATAAATGTATAAGCGTATAAATGTATCAAAACCAAATCAATGTAATTGTTTATTATGACCACAACCACTCCAGCAGCATCAGACGGCAAGCTCTCAAGTTCCTTCAATGATTACCTACAAGCATGTAAACAAGTGTGTCAGACTACGCTGGTGAGTTCAAGGTTTGTGTTTGTTTACCAAGTTGTGTTACCGATCATGTGAGTAAAACAGTTTACAAGACGATATGTTGTTTGTTGTTACGATGTTTGATGTTTCGATGTTGTTATTACTCGATTACCGAATGGCCATATGATATGTGATTGCCAACCCCAATGCCTCTATCAAAGCATTGGTCATGTTTTAGGGTAATTAGTTCACGCCCGTTCTCCTCGAACGTCGTGAGGGTGCCAAACCTAATAGCGCTATCAACTAAATACCTCGTTGCCTTCCTGGCAACAATCGGTAGATGTAGGGGGTCTTACATAATAGAAACTAAGTAATAACAAACATCCCATTAACCTGCATTCCTCCCTGGAACGTTACCCGATATCCCTTCCCGGGATGCATGCTTGGAAAAGAGCAGTGAACTCACCTTAGGTTTGCTCGGTAAGGTTAATTACTTGTTTTCAATTGGATACCCGAATCCTAGTATAGTTTCAATACCAGTCAGTTTCCCACGCACATAAATCACATATGTTGTTATACACTTTTGCACATACTACACAAATAGTGCACTAGTCGCTAAATAAGTTGTACGAGTTGTATCCGTCAATCAACACAAATCATGTCTCAAGAAAGCATTTGTCACATATGTCAGTTAAATTATTCACATGCTGCTCACATAACAATTTTCATGCCATAACACATACTCTAGTACCATACTACAAATATTGGCCATCTAGTTTGTACTTAGGTAACCATTTAAACCCATGAACTCTTATCCTTCAAACGGCCCAACTATGATAACCCGCAGCCCATCTGACCGAACAGGATTCCCGGCCCACATAGTGCATATAACTTATTAACATGCAATCGTTTTAATTGGACCATTCAACCACCTCATGCTATTGGACCTTATTATCACATGGCCTGTCAATTAATGGACAGTAACAACCACGTGATTATGTATGACCATCGAAGCCCTAAAGGTTTGACTTATTAGAACTATGAATCAAGAACAGTCAATGGTTTAATATGTAATTTATTGACACCTATAATTTTAATACACAGTTCACAAATATCAACCATAATTGGACCGCACAATTGAGATAAAAATCACCATTCACGTGTCAAAGTAATAACAGGTCACAATGTATTACATAAATTAATATTCAAATCAAGCATATCCTACATCATCTAATTCGGTCATGATTTCAGCATATTTGTGGTCTGCCAATCCCTTTACTCTTTACCAATTAATTAATATGTGATAATAAAACAAACCCATCAACACAATCGTAACTGGTAATAAACGATTCCACATTAACAAGCATGCAACATCAACAGGTGTCAACCTTCGTATATGATTTATTACATCCTATTGCACACAACAAAATTATCAAATAACAATCCTTATAAAGGTGGTTTCACTAACCGAGTTGATGGATCCAACAGCAGAATGTCTCGAGGGGGGGGGGGTCTGCTGCTGAGTTCATGCGATGAAGAACAATAAGGTAAACGATATGGTTTATGACTTGTAACTAGGGTTAACTTAAAGATCTCTAATACGTATACATATAGAATGTTGATTGGCTCAAGCCCAATACACACACAATGCAAATAAATCGATTGGGCTTCATGTGGGCTGCCAATCCTATGACTTGTTTAAAACATACTAGAGATAGGTTGGATCGTAACTTGATTAAGTCAAACATATTGGAGATAGGTTGGATACGGTTTGTGTTAAGTAATCCGGGCCAAAGAAACATGTTAACGATTTCTCGTAATTAAACAGTTACACACACAAGCAGACATAATCAATCACGTTATACTTTCAGCCACTACGTCCCAGTTATAAGTGTGTTTACCAATTTTTATCGTCGTAAGGAATGTGAAAGAAGAATAACGAGAAACAGGATCGCGTGGTTAAAAGATTCTAACCTTAAAAGTTCAGATTGTCACAGGTATGGTCAAAAGTATTAAATGATGAAGGTAGTGTCAGTTATGTTTTAAAGGCAAACCCGAGGGGCTAAAGTGGAACAAATGAAAGTTTCTTACTAATTAAAAGATCAACACACACACACAAACACATATACGAGTGTGTTCGTGAAGCTTCAGGAGCTCTCAAGAGCTCCAAACCCTAACTCACTTAAATCACCAAATTGAAGGGTGAATCGAAGCTCAAATTTAAGAAGGAACACGGATTAATGATCACCTTCACGAGGGGATCATAAGGTATGTCTTAAATCTAAGATTGGTGATCATGTGTAAAGTGGGTTATGTTCAAATCCGTGAGTTAATATGAAATTGATCATGTACAAGGGTTAGAATCATCGTATAGAACATGGGTTACGTATGGTTTGTGTTAATTTGATGATTAGAGGTGAAACCCGTTAGTTAGGGTGAAGATGATGACTAGAATCACCACCCATTTCTGGGTCTTGTTGAAAGATTGATGTATTATGTGGGTATGATGAATTCTTGTTAGATGAATTAGGAGAAATATGATGATGATATGTTTGATGTTTATTTGGAATGATACATGATGATTAGTAGTAGGTTTTGATGGGTTATGTATGAGTTTAGAAGATTTATGTATGAATTAGTTGTACGTTATGCTTAAAAGGTGGTACGCACATCAAGCGTATGATAAAATGTATATAGTGTCGTCCGTATAGTCGATTATGATCTTACGAGTATATGATGATAAGTCGATAGTTAAATATGGTTGATAGTTGACTCTTGAAAGTCAACTAAGTATAAGAAACATGATTTGACTCGTTGTCGTAAAGGTAGGATTATAGGAAGTCGTTTGGTACATGTTATGTTAATATGCGTTATCTGTGATTACATGATGAATTACATGAGTTGGAAAGGATATGAAGTTGATTATATGTTTTATGCTTGTTAGAAATGACTAAGGGAAGTTAAGTGTGGATTATGCGATTGATATGAGTGTTAACATGTACAAATGGGTATGCTAACAAGAATGTGGTTTCGATGACATGGAAGTGTAGGGACCATGTCAAGACGGACTCGAGCATGAGAGGCTAACGGGTCAAAAAGAGGCAAGGAAACGGATACGAACATGGACGCATAAGGTAAGTGATTTCCGTAATCAATTCTTAGTTTGTTTAAGTAATATAGTGTTTTAATTAAATTAAACATGATGTTGGAAGTTAACTATGTGCTGAAGTCTTTCGTCGTAAATGATGGGATCAAAGTGGACCAAAACGCCCTTGGGGGGGTATAATGGGCAAACGATCTTAAAAGTGGTTTAGGAAACAAGTTATCCAATTAGTGTAATGTTTTATACAAGTATGATAGTGAGAAGTATGGTTTTTGTAAGTCATAGACCTTAAAATGCGTAAATATCCTTAACGGGTCAAAGTAAGCTTTTGAGCGAAAATGGGTCAAGAGGATGCGAGACACCCGAGAATTCAATCCTTTATGATAGACGTCATGGATATTATTAGGTTCATAAGAAGTTATGGTCAAACAAACAAGTTATGTTGATAAATGCATGAACGGGTCAAAATTAGTAAAAGGGTATTGAGCCGAAGGCTTAGCAGTCATAAATTTCGGTAGTCCAAATATTGGATTTTCATTCCATGTGATGGGGAATTAAATTACGATCACGTAGGAAAAAGAATCGGGTAAAACGGATCAAAAACCAGGAAGTTATGCTCGTTTCCGTAAAATCCAAACGTGCTGGAAATATGCAGCAACCAGCTGCAACCTTTCTGGTCAAACAGGGGCGTCGCGCCACGCGACGGGGGGTCGCGCGACGCGACGGGGTATGATTCTCCGAAAATTGTTTATTTCACGTGTTTGGTCCGGGAAGCTCGTTTAAACGTGTTTTAAGCTACGTGGGACTAATTTAACTTACGTTTTATGAGCATTAGGGTAAGCACACATGTAGATAGGTATGTATGTATGTTTGTATATCTCTATACACGTATGTAGAAATGTATGAAAGCATGTATGCACCTACGTGGGTATGTTTATAAGTATGTGAGCAAGTATACGCGGATATATGAAGCTTTGTATGTGAGTAGGCGTGTATGAGTTTGGTATGTTGCAAGTAGGAATGTATGTATGTATATATGTATAATGTCATGAGTGTACGTAGTGATGTAGGTATGTGTATATGTAGATACGTATATAATGATGTAGATGTATTTATATGTAGGTATGCATGTAGATTGGTATGCATGTGTGTACATATGTACCTATGTGGATAATATGTATGAAGTTTAGGTATGTATGTAAATCATTCAGTATGATTAAGTTTTTACGTTGTTATTCGTGTACCGGGAGTTTTAGGTGTAATGCAGGTACAGTATCGAAGACTCACCAGAGGTGAGGTACTCAGAGGGAACATTTAATGTAAAGGAATAATGGAACGGAAATAGTCCAAGGCTAAGTATCATTTATATTGATAACATATTAATGACTTGTATGTATTTGGTGAGTGCAGGTGGTTCGAGCCAGATTATTATGTTGAAGAGGAGCGATCAAAGATCGAGTCACAAGATTGATTGTACGGGAGTGTTGAGTACGTAACTGAGTGAAGCTAGGTTATGATTTCTTATTGTAAATGAGTATAATAAATGTATTTATTGTAAAAGAATTAACCTTAAAAATGAATTTAAGTGCGTCAAGGTGTTTGTAATGAAAGAAATATTTATGGTACGAATTTCCGCTGCGACTTTAGTCAATTACAAATTAGGGTGTTACATAATAACATAAACGACATCCAGGAGTAAGGGTAAGACCGCACGTTCATCCACTTTAGTTACCTGAAATACATGTGAGTTTTGGAAAATCGTCAACATAATGTTGGTGTGAATTCATGCAGTTTTTGTGTAAAACATTTAAGAATTCTTTGTAGAAAACATGGTATGTAATTGTATGAAACACGTATCTCTGAAAATGTAAGGAATACGAGATCGCTAATGGTTAGCTAGGCCATCAACATGTGTAACGACATAGGAAGCATCCAAACCATAGGCATTTTTACTTGTCGATTCACGACTGTCGATTCACGACTAGAGACACAAAAGCACTGCTTGGTAAAAGAGTGGCCAAGAGTGTGGTTGCCTGAAACCCATTAGATCTAACCTTTTGTTCCGCGGTCTTGGTATGTAACTGATTAATGGTGCTTATTGGCACCCTATACGTCACATGATCTATGTATCATTCCTTAGTTTTGTATTCAACATACCATAACACATGTATTTTCCCCAAGTTTAGAAAACAAGTAAAAGTTTGAAAGTGGGGACATGAACTCACAACTTTGCGTATCCTGCGCCGTAAACTTCACCGGTTGGTTTTTGTAGCGTCGTGACCTATACGTGTTCTATTAATGTTAGTCACTAGACTTGTATCACACAAGTACAAGTCACCATCTTTTGTTTATGTATATGTTCTTTGTATGTTCAATCTTTGTGAGGGTCGTGCCCTTGTTTGTCGGGTCTTGCCCGTTGAGTATATATTGTATTTTTGTAAATATATATTTTATCTCTCAAATATATATTTGCTTATGAAGCCTTTGACAAGGTAAGAAGTGGTTAAAAATAATTTATATTTTTAACTTTTCATGTAAGTTACTTATACTATTTTCCCAAAAATAAATATAAGTATTTTGTGAAATAATATTTTCAATATTATTTTTGTACAAGTATTCTTAGGAAAGTATACTTGTATTTTAAGTAGATACTTGTGTATTTTGTATTTTTCACCAAAAATCAATACTTTGATTTTTATTACTTTCCGGAATTGTATTTCTTAAAAATAACATATTTTAAGACTTGTATGAAATATATATTTTGTCATGCCATAAAATATATATATATGGTTATTCTTGATATTCACCCGATTTTCACATAAATTCCATTACTTGGTAATGGTTATATATTTGTCCAAAAATATATTTTTAAGCCAAAAGTGTCCAAATTCAATAATATGTTAAGAAATATATTTTCTTAAATATATTTTCCTGTATTTGTCCATGTGCTTCTTTGTGAGGTATTTTGTATACTTGTATGCTTATGTATTCTCATGTATTCGTATGTGTATTTTTGTATTCATACTCCTTGGGAGTATTTAGTGTATTTTCAAGTTCTTAATACACTAATATATATAATACACATAATATACACTTAGCACAAATTTTGGTGATCACTAAATATATATATTTTTCCCTAAAAATATACATACTTAATATTACTTTTAACTTGAAGAAATCATCATTTCTTAACTTGTAATTTCTTACAAAAATTAGGGAAACCTTGGTAAACATTTTAGGTGAATTTTTGGGGAATAAGTTTCACCACAACTTATATTTTTTTTAAGTGTCAAAATTTTATAAACATTTTTACATAGTTTCCCCTAAAAATGGAGGTTTCCCATGTTTTCAAAACATGTGTTTATTTTATTTTCAACACCAAAACAATTTTCCAACAATAATAACCAACAAAATATATTAATTTCTTCATATGAAACATCATGGTGAACTTGATTCTTGTTAAAAAGGTGTAGTCTTTTAGATCTACACTTAACATATTATGATCTTTCCAAAAATAAGTGTTCTTGAGTATTTTAAACAAACTTTTATGAAACTTTATTTCATTAACCAACTTATCCATGAGTTTAATGATCTTTAAAGTTTGTAAATCATGTTCTAAACCCACTTTTATGTTTATTAGAAAGATCATATTTTTTTTAACATCATGTTTAACCATGGATCTTTCAAGATCCATGCTTAATAACTTTAGATCTTTCAAAAACAAGCTTTATGTTAATTTTTAACAAACTTTCCATGAATTTTAGTTTCAAAAATTGGTTCTACACACACTTTATTACTTCAAGATTACTAGTTTATGCATAAAAATTCATATTTCAAGTTCATATCATGCTTCATATGTTCATCTTTAAGTTTAACCATGGATCCTTCAAGATCCACGCTTAAACTTGTTAGATCTAAGCTTTAACATACTTGATCTAAACATAAACACAAGATATAACATCAACAACTTCATTACATACACTAAAATTTGATGTAATCACTTGATTTCTTCATAAATATGTTAGATCTTCTTATTTTCTTCTTTAAAAGTTAAGTTGTTTAGATGGTGGAACTTGTACATAACATAAACATGACTTAAATTAGTGATCAAGAAGCTTACTACTAGCTCTAATGACTAGGGAAGTAGCACAAAAATGTAGATGATGATCAAGGAAGAAAATGAGAGGTTAAAAGCTCCACAAAGAGGTCCTTCAAGTTCTAGCACCATACACCTTCTTAAATGGCATCCATACACCTTCTAGTAAGCTTGGATTGTGAGGTTGAAGCTTGAAAATGGTGGTGGTATGGTGGAGGTAGTGAGCCGAGAGCAAGGGAAGGCAAGGGGAAGAAGATGGTGTTGTTTGTGATAATGGGCAAAGTCTAGTTACTCATGGTCTTTATAGAAAAATTTCCAACATTACAATCTTCTTTAGGATTCTATGCACACTCATTAGGGAACAAGATTAAATAAAATAATGAAAAGGTTATGTGGGGCCCTTTGGGGCCGGCCATGGGTGAAAGGGGAGGGGGTAAAGTGTAAAATTTTGGAAGTTAAGGGTTTAAAGTGCAAACGAGGGGGGTTAAGTTAGTTTAAGTGTGTTTAGGTGTTTTTATGATTTTTAAGGTGTTCTAGCATCAATACTAGTTTAACATCATAAAAACATTACTTCTAGTCAAATTTTGATGTCCCGGTTATTGTCCAGTTGTTCGGTTCGTTATGGTTCATTAAAGTGCTGAATTGCGCTGTTTCCCTAAGTATGAAGCACCCTTTTGTGGCAGTTTTAATTCCCGACACTTTGTAAGTTATTTTGGACAATAAAACATAAATTTTGCATGATATTATTGTGTTAAATAGCTGGTTATAGCTGAATTGTGCTGATTTATGCTGAATTATGCATTTAAAGTGCGTTTCGGGTGTCTTTTAGTGCATAGTTTAGCTTCCGGAAAGTTTATGAGTTGACCCTTGTATCCATACTTGGGTTTTAATGTATTTTAGATGTTGGACCTATTCCTAGGCCTTAATTCTATTATCTGACTGCTTTCTGCAGAATTGCTGATACAGCGTGTCTTACCGGTGAGTTTACTGGTCTTTCTGACGCAACGCTTAGAGTAATGCATAAAGCAATATTTGAAGTATAAAACGTGCATGAATTCACATGTATAGCATGAAATCAGACAATGCTGACATTTAAGCACATAATTGCAGATATTAAATAATAATTAGACTGTACGAAAATTACCGGTTTTGTGCCAGTTGTCACATACCTAAAACGCAATGCACCAAAAACACAAAGAGATGTCTTATTTCTAAAACGCAATGGCCAGAAAACACTTAAAAATGTTTTTTTTTTCTAAAACGCAATGGACTGAAAAAGCATAAAAATGTGTTTTACCTAAAACGTAATGACTAAAAACACTTCAAAAATGTGTTTATCTAAAACGCAATAGCCAAAAAACACATAAAAATGTCTTATTTCTAAAACGCAATGGCCTAAAAATACAAAAGAAAGTGTATTTTCTAAAACACAATGGACTGAAAACACATAAAAATGTGTTTACCTAAAACGCAATGAACTAAAAATACTTCAAAAATGTGTTTTTTCTAAAACGCAATTGCCAGAAAACACATAAAACTCTCTTATTTCTAAAATGCAATGGACACATAAAACTGTCTGTGAATTGTCTGAACCAGAGAGTAGCAAATCAAAAACTGTCTACGAATTACTGTCTTCGAAATGAGGCAATTTCTGGAAAATTAAATTTTCTGATGCATTTTTATTAAAGCAATTTAATCGAGAAAAAAAAATTCCCAAGCTGACCTGGAAGGGGCTTTAGCCCTTGGACCCCGCCAGGGGGTGCCGCCCCTTGGACCCTGCTCCCAGGAGCGCTGCCACCGGACCCCGCCAATATCGTAAAACGCAATGACTCAATTCAAAACCCCAGATCGTAAAAATGCAACTCAAATAAATCTTACATAGATCGAAGCCGATTTCTTCACCGATTGACGAAATTTGAATGTTAGAAACACTTATCAGTGATCGAATCGAATGAATCGAGTGATTCGCTTCAAAATCACATGAAAAAAATTAGATATTGTATGAAATTAAACTGGGTTTCTTCAAAAAAGCTGAAGAACACGTTGATCGGGTGTTTGAATCATTGATTGGTGATGAAAATCGCACTATAATATAGTGATTATTAAGATAGAAAGTGAAGAAATGGTTGAAGATGATGGGTTTTGAAAATGGTGGGTTTTGAATTTACTGGGGAGAAGAAGGAAGAATAAAGGATATGATTGACTAAAATACCCTTCCTCTTTATTTTAAATTTTGTCAAATGTCATAATCCTATTGCTTCCTATCCTTCTTAGCCAAAATAAACTTTCTATTTAATCCTCACCCAATTAATATATATTAAATTGAATATGTGAAACAAACCTCAAAACACAAAGTACAACCCATGAGTACAAAACAAATCTTCAAACATAAAGTACAACTCAAGAAGATTAAGAGTGTTGGTAATCTATTATATATAATAAATGAAAGTGATTTGGGCCACGTGTCAGCAAATGAGGGCATCGTTTTTCCCCTTTTCCCGCCCAACAGTACCACTGCCCTCTTTTATTTATCTCCTCCCTCATTTACTCATTTAGGGCTTCCCCACTTTCTCTCTCCCTCTGCTCTGCTCTATTCCGATCGATGTTTAGATCAATGCTCTGAATCAAGGTTAGATTATCAATAACTTCCGTTCTATAAGTGTCAATCTTTGTTTTCACTGTTCACTCATTCGATCTTCATGCGTCTTTACTTATTGTTGTGCTTTGGCTAGGGTTCCGCTGGTAACTTGATGACGTAGATGATCGGAGGTTGTCGGCTCTGCGGCCTGCAGTTCTCTTGGTTAATTTTTGGTCAGGTTTGCTGTTCAATTATCTAATTTTCATTTTATTTTTAGATTTTTATATCATTTTGAGGTCGATTGAATGGTTATGCTGTAATGGATTTGAGGTTTAGGGTTAGTTATAAATATATTTTTTTTCATTTTTCCATCTTGAGTTTTAGGTTAGGGTTTGTTTTATTTTTGGGCTTCTATATGATTTTAAGGTTGATTGTTTGGTGACTTGCTATTGTTGTTTGCTGTTGTTTGTTAATTAGGCTGCTGACATCACCGACCGACTCCAACGACTTCGAAAGGTTGTAGGACTATGAGGACCAACTAAAAGATATGGACGACAAATATCAGGTGTTTGGTTTCATTTTTTTTTGTGTGTGTTTTACTTATTTTCATATTATGAAATTTGTGAAATAAGGTAAAAATGGCCATTCTAATAGTTCATGATTTCATCCCTGTTGAAATAAGGTAAAAATGGCCATTCTAATATGGCAAGTATCTTATGGTTGGATGGTTGAATTAATTTTATTTTGGGTATTTTTGGATGATTTCATCCATTTCTTTAAATAGTTCATGATTGAAGATGCAGTTGAACGTATCTTTTGAGTGAAATGAATGTTGTGTTAGTCATGTATTTGATTTTTGCCCTTTTCTTTACCATTGAAGTTGTGGAGACACGAATTAAGATGGTGGAGCGGAAGACAATCTCAGATGAGTATAGGAATTTTAGTGCATGATTGAGATCATTTGGACCCATGTACTGTAAGTCACTGAATGTTTTAATCTTACAATCAGTTTTACTTTGTTGAAGACCAAACCACTGATGAAGACCAAAGTCCTGTTGAAGACAAGCACTGATGAACCAAAGGCCTGATCAACCAAAGGTGAACCATTGTCCAACAACAACAGTGGTTCAGCTTCAATATTAGTTATTCTACCTTTGTTTATGTTAACAGTGTTTATATGTAACAGTGTTTTTCACATCAGTGTTTTATAGTCTGTTAGGTTGTTAGATGTCATCACCTCAGTGTTTTATATGTAACAATTTTTATGACATCAGTGTTTATATGTAATAGTGTTTATCACAACAGTGTTTATATGTAACAGTATTTATCACGTCACTTCAGTGGTTTGGTCTGTACTATAAATTGAACAGTTGTTTCATCTTTATACTAATAAATAAAAATCAAGTACACTTGGATGATTATTAAGCTCCTCATTTTGATTGTTTGGGTATAGTATTCTTGAAATTGGTCTTTTTTTTTTTTGCAAACAAATGTTTATGGGTAAACATTTGTTTAAGCTCAAACATTTGTTTAAGGCCAAACATCTGTTTCTGGCCAAACTTCTGTTTATAGGCAAACATCTATTTAAGGTCAAACTTCTGTTTAAGTCCAGACAACTGATATATAAGGTGAAACATTTGTTTAAGCCCCAACATCTATTTAAAAGCCTGTTACAACCACTGTGTTGGTTCAAACATTTGATTGTTAAAAGTTATTCACTGCTGAAATACAACCTCTGTTTCTTCAATCTTCGTGTTGACCACTGACTGACCAAACATCAGTGTTTCAAAAACTGTTGGGTATCCACTGATAGGAAAAAATAGCCACTGCTCACTTTTTTATTGTTGACATACACTGATATTGACCATCAGCGGTTTTCCTAAAAAACAGTCACTGCTCACATTTTTATTATTGATGGTGTTAATTAGTGATAGATTGAAATTATCAAATAAAAACTAGAATTACAATGAAATGACCATTTTACCTAATCGTTACATTCTAATGAGATAAGAGTTCCTCCAACATTGTTTTCATGATAAAATTTAAAGTTAAATTAAAAAATAAAAAAAAATTCTTGATGACTATTTGTTGCAAATCAAATCAGTAATTAATGCTAATTTCTTGAGCTTTGGACATTTAAAATATGCAAAATGTGAATTTCAAACTGACGGTTATTATCTCTTAATTAAAGTTAAAATAAAAATTAGAAAAGTCATCGTGACAATTGCTTTCAAATCAGATCAGTAATTACTGATAATATCAGTAATTTTGAAATTCAAAATATGCAAAATGGTAATTTAAAATTGACGTTCTCTCTTTTTTTTCTACTTTGCATATCATTTCTAATATTTAATTACTTTAATAAAGCAGGATATAAGGATATACACTACTTACCTTTCAAATTACATTTGCCACTGCATTCAATTAAAATTTTGAATGGAGAATCGGTAAGCTTGAATTCCAACCTTGATATTTTTTTAAGAACATCCATGCTTATTGTATTATCATATTACGTTTAGCAATATATATATTTTGCTTATTCTTTTTTTTATGTACAGTCTTCAAAAGGAGGTTGCAAAGGTTAGCATGCTTAATGATCTTAATACATTCTCAAACAACTATTCGATTAGAGTGAAGATTGTTAGCGTGTCGAAGAAGATGATGAATGAAAACAAAAATGAAATATATCGTCTTGATATGATCTTCATGGATGAGATGGTACCGTATATATTTGTCTTATATTTATTTTGGACATATGAATACCCAAAACTATACTTTCTATAAAAGGAGAAATCCTAATGATATAAGAAAAGCTGATGTGTCAAGAGAAGCTGTCCAACAAGGCTTTTTTATGTCATTATTACATCATAAAGCCTAACTTAAAATCACTTTAAAATCCAAACCACTGCTCTACATTAAAATTTCAAAGGTCTGGCCCACTTTAAAATCCAAACTACTGTCGATTCCCAATAAACATCAGTTCTCGATAAACATCAGTTCCCAATAAACCTCAGTTCCCAATAAACATCTGCCCTCAACATTTTATAATCAAACATCAGTTCCCAATATATTTCAAAATTCAAACCATATATTCTAAAATTCAAAATTCAAACCATATATTCTAATCCTATAAATAAGATATAATTATCTGGTTTCACATTCAAATCTCGCCCGCTCATATATGTGAGCGTATCTCTCTCTCTCTCTCAAATGCATCTTTCTCGTGATTCAGCCGCTAATCTCCGATTACACTTCTTTGTTCGAATGTTTGTTGATTATGTTTACATGTTATCGTTCCAGTATCATTGTTCCAACATCGTCGTTTCAATGAAGCTTTCCATCACACATCAACCTTTCAATATCGATGTTGCAGTATCATTGTTGCAACATCGTGAAAAGTTGCATGTGCTACCTTCTTTAATGGGAGAGTTGCAACTTGAACGGACGATATGTATCTTCTATCGTGAAAAGTCAGATGTGCTACAACAGTTGAGAATAGACTTTTGCATTTTAGGTTTGTTTCTTATTTTGATTAATTGTTGATGATGTTGAGAGTTTTATTTACACTGACATTTTAGAAAATGTTAAGATGCATGTTTATATTATTAAAATGAACTACTACATAGAAAAATAGAAATTTAATGAAATATTTATAAAGTATTACACGCTAGAGTTAACACTTGCTAGGATTTCCTAGACTCTGGCCTTTCTCCATGTGATTTCATGCTCTCTTTTGAATTTCAGGTCAGTTAGCATGTGGCAGATTTTCTGATCCTGTTTTAGAAGTTGTGTCAGAAACTCTTCGGCATTCTTCTAGAACTCTGATGGAGGAGAGTGGAGGACTTCATCGAGCAATGCTATGCTGTTCCAGGTTTTGTTGTAATTAGTGTAATTGATGTTGTCGACTTTCCTGTTTAGTTCTTCGTCTGTTCTTTGTTCTTTGAGTGACCACATCGAGAATTGTGTTTTAACATCGCTGGTGTCTGACCAGTGGTAGAAGCTGAAGTTTGCCATGTAGATTTTTTGTTGGTTTTGTGATTTGGAACAATTTTTGACAGAAAGTGATTTGTAGGACAATTTGTTGATGTTTTGAATCAAAAGTAATCATCGGTCTTTTATAGAGTTTAAAAACGCGTCTACTTGGTAAATGAAGAGGTTAATTGTAATTGTGATAATTTGCTTTTGTTCTTTGAACTTCGAAATTTTGCCCCTTGGGTTTCTTGGTATTTAATTTTACTGTTTTCCCATAAAAGTTGGGATTTGAAAAGGTTTGTGCATTAAAGGACTGCTGTTTTGAAATATACATTAATATGTTTATATTAAACATACACGTTTTCACAATTACAAATTTCAGTATATAAACTCATAGTCACTTCGCCTGTTTTTCATCAAGTTTTCCTACGAAGATATCATACTTTCAGGAAAGTCGAGTAATATAGTTTATTCAAATGGCGTCATTCACAAATGCAAAATCAGATGATTTAAAGCAGCGTTTTGTCAGGCAAATCGAGGAACAGGTGTTTGAAGATAAGGCTACTCTTCAAGAGCTGAAGAGATGTTTTGATGGATTGCAAGTTGGCCTGTTCACTAGAGAGCAGGTTTCCAGAGATCTTATGCGGATGCCTTCAACTTCCGTTCGTGAGCTTTGTGTTGTCAGTAATATAGAGTGCGGTGATAGAGACGTGCAGCTCATGGCGATGCTGAAGGACATACATCGAGAGGTTCAGCAATCGATGGAGTTGAAACTAAAGTTTCTTAATTCTTGCTGTTATTCTTAGATTTGAACTTTAATATTGTTCAGTATGTGATGTAATTATTGGACTTTTAGTTTTAAGGTCATGAATAAATGAATAAATTTTAATTTTATGAATCTATGTTGTGTTTTATTTTTACTTATTATTTAGTGTTTGAGTAAGATTTAGATTATGTTGATGTTGAATTGTGTCTGAACATCTGTTTGGTAAGTCAATAGAGGTTTAATAGTGTCAAGGATTGGTTTGATGGTGAACAGATTATGTTGATGTTGAATTGTGTCTGAACATCTGTTTGGTAAGTCAACAGAGGTTTAATAGTATCAAAGGTTCGTTTGATGGTCAGCAGGAGAGTGCAAAGATAAAACAAATGTTTAGAATTTGATCATTGAGAGCAGTTTTTTGAAGAATCTGTGCTCCTGCAAATTACAGAGAGTCAACCTCTGTTTCTTCATTCTTCATGTTGACCACTGACTGACCAAAAATATGTGTTTCAATCACTATTGGCTATCCACTGATAGTTAAAAAATAGTCACGGCTCACATTTTTATTGTTGACATCCACTGATATTGACAATCATTGGTTTTCCTAAAAAACATCCACTGCTCACATTTTTATTGTTGATGTGGTTAATTAATTATAGAATGAAATTATCAAATGAAAACTAGAATTACAATGAAATTAAAATTTTACCTAATCGTTACATTCCAATGGGATAAGAGTTCCTCGAATATTGTTTTGGTGATAAAAATTAAAGTTAAAATAAAAAATAAAAAAAAACTGTTGTTCAAAATCAGTGTTTTAACCCACTGATGGCTATCCACTGCTAGCTTAAAGTCAGTCACTGTTCTCATTTGTAACCGTTGCAAACCACTGATATTGTTCCATCAGTGGTTTCCTACCAACTGTCCTCCATTATCATCAGAGGTTGGTAGGTGGACAGTACATAGCGGTCAGATCTTTTTGTAACCGCTGCCACGTCAGCGTTCCCTTTTCTCCCTATAAAACCCTGATCAAAACCCCCCAAACAGGGTTTTTACTGTCGAATCGAATTCAAAATTCCTTTCTCAAAGCAGTTATAATCCCTTTCTCTTAAAATCACTGGCAGATGGGCTAACAAAAGATCAGCTGGCAGATGTGCTAACAAAAGCATTAGACACATCTACCTTTAAAAGTTTGATCTCTAGGATTGGCATGCTAAACATGGAATAACAAGCAAAATCCTGTTTTTCTATGAATATAAACATTAAAATGTTTTCAGAAAATCAAAAATCCATTCTTAAAAATAGATAAAAATGAAAATTTTTCATTAATCCTTAAAAGTCTGACATAACCACTGTTTTTGGTTCAAACACCTGTTTCTACTAAATGTTGTCCACTGCTGAAAGTCAACCTCTGTTCTCTCATTTCCTTGTTAAGCACTGTTGATCAAACATTAGTGTTTTAATCCACTGATAGGCTATCCACTGATAGTTAAAAATCACCCACTGTTTTCATTGTTACCGTTGCAAACCACTGATATTGTTCCATCAGTGGTTTCCTAACAACTGTCATCCATTATTCATCAGCGGTTGGCACGTGGACAGTACTTAGCGGTCAGATCTTTTGTAACCACTGCCACGTCAGCATACACTTTTTCCACCTATAAAACCCTAATCAAAACCCCAAATAGGGTTTTCACTGTCGAATAAAATTCTAAATTCCTTTCTAAAAGCAGTTACCATCAATTTCTCTCAAATCATTTCTCCATTTCATTTCTCAATCGCTCATCTTCTTCATTCACTCATAAAAATCCACGATTCATCATGGCTCTTCGATACAAAGCTCCTCATAACTACTTGGGTTTACTCGAAAAACCAAGTCATACCACCACCTTCGATTCTGTCATAGACGCTCTTTCGTCCTCAAAGTACAAAACTTTGTTGACATATGATGCTCCGATCTACCTGGAAACCCAAAGAGAGTTTTGGAAAAATGCAAAACTCGAAACTAAGGATAAAACGCCCTTAGCCATTACTTCTACAATAAAGGGTATTTCAGTCACCATTACTCCACAAACCATCTCGGAGGTATTTGAACTTGATGATCTTCAAGGTAAAACTTCTTTTCCAAAAATTGAGTATCAAACTGATTTCATTGAAAGAGGGTATGCTGAAGAAATGAAAAAAGAAACTTTACAAAAGGGGAGTTTTCCATCCGCCCCAAGGTTTTTATTTCATACCCTTCTAATGTGTGTGTCAAACAAAACCACTGCTTTCAATGAAATCCCATTGAAGATCCAATACCTGGGTTATGCTATAATGAATGAAGAAAACTTTAACTATTCCCAGGAGATTTTCAATGATCTTGTTAAAAATGTTAATAAAAAATCATTTTTATTATTTCCAAGGTTTTTAAGTTACTATTTTAGAAAGAAATTTTCAAAAGATAATGCTCATGTCCTTATTCAAGGAGAGCCTTTTTGAATAAACAACCTAACCTCTGAATCATTTACAAGGCTGTCAAAACCTTCCAAAACACAAGCAGAGGTACCTGAGCAGACTTTAGCAGGAACCACTGCTCCTCAGGCACCTGCTGTTGAGCCCACTGCTCAAGGTGATCACAGCAGCACAACCACTGCTGTGAAACCCACACCTAAAACTACCAAAAAGCCCAAAAAGAAAAAGAAAAAGATCCAGAAGCCCCCCAAACCCACAAAAAAGGTAACTCTGGAAGATGAGATCACAGAGCAACTACCTGTGACATCATAAAAGTCACCAGAAACCACTGCTGCTACTTCCTCACAGCAGATGGAACAAAGATCTCCACCTTTGCCTAAAACTCCTCCTGCATCCAGGGACACCACAATATCAAGCTCTGGATCCACTTGGTTCCATCTTCCACAGTCCAAATCCCATGGACATATCTCTTTCTACCCCACATCCTTCATCAATAACATTACCACAATCCATGTTACCTCTATTGGATGCAGTTGATTTAGCCCAGACACAAATCAGTTCTTCTCAATCACCTATCACTGAGAATATGCCACAACAAGTGACTGAGTCTGGTGTCTCAATCTCTGTTAACCCACTAATAGTTGAGGAGGCTACACTGCAGGAATTACAAGTAATTCCTGTCAGTAGTTCAAGTGGAGCAGCAACTACAGGAGTTGGATCCACTGGTCTACACCTGGCCAGTTGTTTCATCAATCAGACTCCCTTAAAGGCAATTTCCTCTCCAGCAACCCTGATATCCACTGGTGTGTTTGTTTCAACCACTGGTGATCTTATAAAGATATCAATTGCTGAGGAAAGAAGTCCCCAGTACCAAGAAAAAGGGGCATCAGTGGATCACTTTTGGGAAACTTTCCCTAAGTCAACTGCTGATACAACCACTGCTGGTGGGAAAGCAGATGATCCCATTAACTTGGGTGATGCTTTAAAATACAAAGAATTGACGGCAAGAGTGGATACAATTGAAACATCTGTTTCCGATATCAAAACTACGCTGCAACAGTTGTTACAAGCACAAAAAGTAACACCCACTGCTGCACCAGCTCAAACATCTGTTCCATCATCTGCTCCTACTCTAAATGAGCTTTGGGAATTATTTCAACCTCTGCTTCATAAACAAAGAAAACATGCTGATCAGCAACATGAAATTCAAATTCAAAAGATCAGAAATTTAATGGAAGCTAGGTTCATGGATACACAAGCAGACATCAAGGCAATCAAGGCCCATCTATTGTAAACCATTAGCACTGCTCCTCCTACAATAATCTTTATTGATAACCCTCCACCAAATGATGCCAAAAAGGGGGAGAAAATGAAGCAGTTAAAGAAAAGGGGATATGAAGATGGTTTGTACATTGCACCAGAGAAATCCAGTATGCTTGCAGACCTCCCTAGGCCAGATGGTTCCAAAAAGGTTGATGAATCCTTAAATGCCTTGGCTAATGAAAAGGCAAGGCTGTAAAAGGATATGGAGGCAAAAGGAAAATCTAGGTTTGAAAAGGAGAAGAAAGTCTTTATGGAGAAGGAAGAGCAGGGTACTTCTGAGCCCAAGGATGAAGAAAAACCTAAGCCTAAAAGAAGACAGCCCACTAGACAAGTGAGGCAACCCAAATCCATACCTTCCAGATCCACAAAACATACTCCCAAACCTCCTAAAAGCTCCTCTCATCAATCTTCCAAACCAACAGATGTTGGAATACCTGTTGTATCAACAGCTGTTGATACTTCAGTGGTTTCAGCAGATGTTAAACCAACAACCACCACCAATACATCAACACACACTTCAACCACTGCCATCACTCAATCAACCACTGCCACAACAAAACCACCATCAAAATCACCACTTGCCAAAAAGCAGAAGACATCAGATGACACATCATCTGTTGTAATGACAACAGTGGTTGAAACACCAGTTGTTTCAACAGCTGTTAGTCAATCACCTATCTTTTCACAAGCCATTGTTCCTTTTGATCCAAAAACTCAAATAGAAACACCTTCTCCCAAAAAGTTGTATACAAGAAAAAGAAAATTTCAAGTGCATGATGATGATATACCAGCACCTATTCCGATTTCATCTTCCCCTTGCAATATCACCAAACCTCAATCCTTTATTCCTTCAAAATTGTTCAACCAAATCAAAGATCCTATAGAACTCTAAGGATATGACTCTGCTGATGTTGTACCAGTAGCTGCCAGTTATCCACTGGAACTGCATGCTGTAAAGAATGAAATGAGGCAGTTTTACTTAGTGGATGATCCTTCAAAAAGGAAATTCCCTTCCCTGATTAGTTATAGAGATCCAGCCAACATAAATGAGTATTTAAAACTCAAGTCCAGGCAAGCTGATACCCGAGCTAGACTTGAATGCCAAGGGAAAAATGACAATGAAGTCTCAACTTATGCGCAGTTCTTGCTCACTAAAGTTAAACAGTTCGAAGATTATGCAAGAGACCTAAGCAAAGAAATGTCCAACCTGCCTCCAGAAGCTAACTTGCAGGAAGATCTGAAAGAAGACATCATCAAGCTGATCTTGAGTGAAAAATTCTACCCTGCCACAGCTGAACAATTCCAAGACTGGCCGCTTGTTGCTCTCAAAACATAACTGAATAGAATTGAAAGAATAAAGAGAGATCCAGACATGAAAAGGTTAGCACAAAATTGGAGCAAATACAAAAAGAAAATTGATGATCTTACATTGGAGTATAAAAGAAAGAAACAAGAATTGGTTGATGCAAAAGTGGGAACTACCAAAGCCATATCAACATGGATAAGGCAGTACATTGATGAGGCTTATGAAAGGTTAAGAAAAAGGAGAGAAACAGATCCTAAACTTCCAAAGAAGCCTGATTACAAAACCACTGCTAAACCAAAGCAGCAGGCTCACACATCTGAACCACTGTTCACATCATCAGATACCTCTACCATTGTGGTAAATCAAAGAAAGAGGCAAAAACTGACTGATGAAGAAGAGAAAGAACAAGAAGCTGTGTATTTCAAAGAAGCTATCAAAACAATGGCACTAGAGGATGACAACTCAGCATAGCTTCAAAACATAGCCAAACAAGTTCAGAACATTGACTAACCAAACATCAGTTTTTCAATCACTGTTGGGGGAGAGTTTTTGCATGCATTACTTTTGAGTATTGTAATCAAATACAATCATTCGACTCTATGTTAAACATGTTTGCTTAAAATTGTTCTCTCTTTGATTGTGTTGAAAGTTTATTAATCTATTTCCGCTGCAATTATTTCTGATTCATCTTCATTTTAGTTAAACAAACACAATCATATCAAACTCAGATCCTATCAGTTGTTGAATCCAATGAGATGCTTGATGTAATGTTGTTGTATTAATAACAAATAATAATTAATATAACTAAGTTTCCCGAGCGCGGGAAGCAATCCCGGGTAATAACCTAGTTGATACTATATAAAGAAATGGGTCTCGTTGATATTTCCAGATGATGCTGAAAAACAATTTTCAATTTCTTAATCACTAAGTCCACCTATAGTGGGGCGCGAAGAGTGGGTTTTTTTGGCCATAACGCCCCATAGCGCCCCGCACACCGCGACGGGCGGCGTTATAGGGCAAAAAAAGGGGAGGCGCCATGCATTTCGCAGCGTTATGGAGGTTCTTTTCAAAATTTTGACCAATCACAAAAAAGCAAGGTTTTTTATAATTAATTAATAAAATTGAAAATTAATAACTAGGTAATGATAGGTAGGGGCTTTATGACTACGGGCTCTAGTGATATAACGCCCCATAAAGCCCCCGTGTGACGTGGCATGACACGTGTCGCATAACTCCCCACAAGGGTCTTTATGACTACGGATGGCCTAATGGTAAGTGCGTTTATTTTTTAATATCAAATTGGTAGTATAAACAGGTTGTATATTCTTTTTATTACATGAAGTAAACATACATAGATACACATGTACATGTACATATACATGCATATATATGTCTGTGGGAGGTTGATGTGTAAAATGATTTATTTTGTAAATGGAAAGATGAAGGATGAAACACGTGTATTAAATGCATACGGTAAATTAAACGTAGTTTTAGACACATCTCTGTAATGTATTTGATGGACCATAAGTTAGACCCAATAGACACATCGTTGTAATGTTAAACACATGGATGTATAATAGTTACATGGTTGGACGCATCGCATCGTATGTCGCACAAAGCATCAAACTTAAAAAAATATTTTAAATATACAATATCATATTCAAATTAATTAAATAAAATTTACGATCTTAAATATCAAACAATTATTTTTTATATTTAAAAAAACTGATAAAACTAAATATACACAATTTCAACATTAGCATCTCTTGTTTCTTTTCTTTTTCTACTTTTAGTTATTTCTTAGTTTCTTTTAGATGCGGTCTTATTACCGCCTTAATTTCATCTATTCAAAGGTTTGATCAACAATCTAAATTCATGCCTATGCTTTGTACAAAATTACCATTTTTGTAATTGATTTTCTAACAATTAAAGTTTTTGTTTTAAATATTTTGACTGATGAAATAGGGTTTGTCACATTAAAATTAGTGATGGCAATTATGATCTATGCTTCAATTAATAGGTTGTTTTGGGTTAAAAAACATTTCATCATTTGGGTTCACTTAACTTATTAAGCGTATCAATTTGGGTTCATTCACATTACATACATTACGTCAAAATGGTTATTCTTAAAATACAGACTAATGGGTAAATGAAACCCATGACCATTGTTTCTCGACATCACATACTTGTCGTCGCCAACACGGTGACACCATCACCAGTTTACTCTCGCTTTCAACGCTTCCATTGCCGCCACAACCCCATCACCACCTCTTTGTCACTATTGCCACCACCGCAATACCATAGTCATCACCAACGCCACCACATCAATCACAATTTGATTTTCTTGACACTGGATTTGGTAGCCGCTTTGGTCTTCTCGAATATGTGATTCGTCTTCTTCAAAATTAATCAGAACCCGCAATCCCTTTCTTTTTATAGAATGGCATTTTATCTAAAATCCATGTTGTTCAGAACCCATTTTAACCAAACCTGCCCCATGTTTTACCAGACTTAAACCTAATAAAATTTCGTCACTAAGTCGCTACACATAATTAGTTATGCAAATTATTTTTTAATTTATTAAACTTATCAATTCTTTAACATTTGAATAAGATTTGATAAACACGTATTTAGTAACTTGTACCCAAATCATCAATCTTTTAATTGCACGAAAGTGACATAAAATGAAATTTATCCAAGAAGTGAAAGTGATGTATGGAATAAAAATGTACCCAATACGCAAATGCTATCACGTCCATACACGTGTACGGTGATTGTCCTATCTATTGCTCTATAAATAGCAACCTCTAATCACACATTGATAATCACCAAGCTTTCTAAACTCAATCTAACAACCTTTGTATCTCCGAAACTAAAAACAAACCTTAATCATGTCAAGCAAGTGCAACTGTGGCTCCAACTGCTCATGCGGCAGCGGCTGTAACTGCAACTCGTAATTTCTTTTTCATTTTATGATAAAAAGAAATAAATTCTTTTGTTTTATTTCTTGTAAATTAATGTATATTTTCTGATCGAACCGATTTATATTCTGGGCAGATACGACGTCGAGAAGTTGACCACCACCACGATCATCGTCGATGGTGTTGCACCCAAGATGACGTACGTGTTTCTCTTACTCTCCATAAAGTGCGGAACCTAAACCTAAAGTTATTTTCTCTAGAGTAAACTGTTAAAATGGTCCCTGATATTTGGTCACTTTTTCCATTTTAATCGAAAACTTAAACCTTTTGCATCTGTGTCCATTTGGTTTTAATTTTGTTACCATTTTCATCTAAAATCAAAATATGGTTAGATTTTTCATTTAACATTCAGTTTTTTTTTTTTTTTTTTTTTGTCTTTTTTATCTTTTTTAATGAAGAGCAAATGGTTTTTTAACGTTTTATTATAACAAACTAAAAAAGTCTGACCATTTTACCCTTCATTAAAAAAGAGGTAAAAAGACAAAAAAAAGATGTTAACTGAAAAATCTGACTAGATTTTGCTTTTAGATGAAAATGACAACAAAATTGAAACCAAAGGGAGCTAGATTCAAAAGGTTTGAGTTTTGAACTAAAGTGGTAAAAGTGACCAAATCTCATGGACCATTTTAGCAGTTTATTCTTTTCTCTACATAGTACAATTAACAATGGGTCTAACTCAATTTTTTGTTAAAAAATATTAGATTTTATATAAAAAATAAAGTTGTTACCACTATTTTTTGTGGCCGGGGTTAACGGACCCCTATACCCCTGGTTCCGCCCCTAACTCTAAGCATATCTTTATCTTCTGATTAGTGATTTTAGTTTATAAACATGCAGATTTGTTGAGGCGACCGAGACCAGCACCGTTGCAGAGAGCGGAAACGGGTGCAGCTGTGGATCAAGCTGCAAGTGCGATCCATGCAACTGCTAAGCTGATATCAAATGAAACCATGACCCAGACAAGAAGTTGTGTTTTGTTCTTATCTATGCAATAAATAAAAGAAACCTGCCTATATATGTGTTATTTGGATTTGTAATGGGGTTACCATGGATTCTTAATGGTTATGTAAAAGTCAACGCTATATTTTAAATTGACTTGTTTGGGTATTTATAAAAAGTTTGGATGTATATTTGTGAGCAATGATTAATTAAGTTGTATGATGTGTCCAAAAACCCAAGTTTATTGTTGTTGTATATCTGGTTTTAGTTTTAAGATTTTGTTTCAGTTGAGTAAATATTGAAGTTATGATACATAAGAAACTAAGCCATTTTATACATGTAATTATGTGTGATTTTAACTAGAAGTCATGTCGGACGGAACTAAAAAAACTGATAAACTTGAATGTGGTTCATATATTTATTCTTATCAAAGAAATCAATCCTAACTCATACATGTTTAAAATCGTGTAACCGATAAATAACCCATGTCGTCCGTTTATTCTATCATGTGTTTTTATATTGCCTAAGACAGGATGATACAAAGGCTCGAATCCATACTTTCTATAAATAACGTATGTAACCGCACACCTCAACTAGAACCAAGAATAAGGTTGTAAACGAAAAAAGAATGTTCAGTGAACAGTTTATGAACTGTTCGGCGGGAAGTTCATTTATGTTCGTTCGTTTAATAAATGAACAAACACGAACAAGAATTTCATTCGATAAGTTAAACAAACGAACATAAATAGAGGTTGTGTTCGTTCGTTTATGTTCGTGAACGTCCGATAATATGTTCATTTATATTCGCTTATTTATGTTCATTTGTGTTCGTTCATTTAAAGGTTAAGTTTATTTTATTGACTTTAGTTTTTAAATTTTGAAACTATAGTTATACTATATGCCTCTGCAATCATCCCTCATTTGATCATGTCAATTTCAGTTTGAGTTGAAGCTTGACAAACTTCTTAAATTTTTATGTTAATTATGTTAAGTATTTTTTTTTTTTTTGGTGGATTCTTCATAATCTTTCTGATGAAAAATGCAGGTAGTATTTTTAAATGAATATATAACGTTCATTTGTGTCCATTTATGTTCATGAGCATTTTTTTGCGTTCGTTTATGTTCGGTAAGTGTTCATGACCATGTCCATTTCCTTAATGAACGAACACAAACAATAAATCTTGTTCAGTAAGCGTTCGTAAAGCGATCATGAACATTCATTCCTTAATGAAGGAACACGAACAAGTCTTTTTTCGTGTTCGTTCGATTCGTTTACAGCCCTAACCAAGAATATATCAATAGGAGACAAGCATTTGGTAGCTGACATGTTCAATACCCTCATGTTTAGGGCTGTAAACGAACTGAACGTTCAACGAACAATTCGTGAACTGTTCGGCGTGAAATTCGTTTGTTTAATTAATGAACGAATATGAACAAGAAATTATGTTCGGTTAGTTAAATAAACGAACACGAACAGATATCTCGCTTGTTCAATTGTGTTCGTGAACGTTCGGTAATGTGTTCAAGAACATTCGTTCATGTTCGTTTGTTTATGTTGTTCATTAAAGTTTTTTTTAGCATTTATCTATTTTATCTAAACTTTTTATATTCTTTTATTCTTATTTATCTCATTACCCAAACATATAAATAGGAAACTCTATCTCCACCTTGTTTATGCACTGTTCCACTGTCATTCTCATTATTCACATCGAGAAATACTATTGACCTTTGTTCAACGATTAGGGCTTCAAGGTCTAGTGCCGCTCCCTCTCACCATCCACCTCTAGCCACCACCGCCTTCACCGATTTTATCTGTGTATGTTTGTGTTCATGAACACGTTCCTTTCCTTAATAAAAGAACACGAACAAAAAAAATCTCATTCGGTAAGTGTTCATGAACCGTTCGTGAACACATTATATCCTTAACGAACGGTTCGTTTACAGCCATACTCGCGTTAACTCTCATTCCATTGCATCCAGTTGACTCATTAAATATATATTGTCACGTTGAAGCCAAGATGACCATAACAAGGCTATCAATGATTTATTTTACGGGTTCACACACTCACATATGTACAGAGGACAAAATATTCACACATTCAACAATGCAACAACTTTGTTGTTACAAAGTTAAAATACAACATTGGTATTTTTTTTTAATGTAAACTTCATTAGAAAAGAACACCAACCCACGAAACGGGGCGACCACACACAACAAATTACATAATTACAAAGTTACACAAATCAGTCCAAGAGACGGGCCTATATTTTGATCTACTAATAAACCATAAGAATCCAATCAACTTCAGTTCACTTATAATCTCTTCCACCCTCACCTACTTATTTTCGAATTTTAACTTGTTTCTAGCCCGCCAAATACTCCAACACCCGACCTTTATGATACCTTCAAACGCTTCCTTAGCTCCCCCTTAACCCAAGCGTGTTATGAAGATCTAAAAGGTCTCTGATCGATGAAGTATAAAATTGTGCCACCTTACACCAAACTCCAACATATTGCCAACCCCGAGTCGCTATGTAACAAAATGAGAATACGTGTCAAACTGTTTCTTCACCCAAATTGTAAAGGGGATAAGCCTCATCCTCAATGTCGATACCACACAGATTCGGGGCAACCGCCATATGGATGCGGCCCATTCCAACCCTCCAAAGAAATGTATTACACTTTAACAACGCATGTTTACTCCAATTCATAATGTAATTGTTGTTATGATCTAACTCTTTGGATAAGAGTCGTCTAACCACGCCTACCGAGCAATCCTCCAATCCTCTCCCCAGCCACTCCTATCGATCCACATGGTTATCGACCTTGACCGCGCTCATATCTCTTAAGAGCCAATTATATTCCGCTATCTTGAGAAATAAGCTTAGGCCTTTTAACCAATTCCACATAATGTCAACGACCACAAAAATGCTTTATATACGATCAGCGACCCGGCATCTCTTTTCAGCCTCCAACTTTAACAAGTTCGGGTAAACATCTTTTAGAGACTTGTTATATAGCCATGGATCGATCCAAAAAGAAATATCTAGCCCATTCCCTACCTTACCTTTGAAAAAGTTTTGTAACGAGGTACCTCCAATGGTGGTTCTAGCAAACGATTTCACAATGTTATTCCACACCCCGTTTAATATTCTTTTTTGCTGGAATAAAATCCCAATTCCTCCTACCCAAGTGTAGCGCCTCCACTACCTTGACCCACAGTTGATTTTTATCACTTTTGTATCACCACCCCCATTTAGAAAGGAGAGCAATGTTAATACTTTCAATCTACTCAATCCTAGCCCTCCATCTTCTTTCGCTATCGCCACCCTTTCTCACGCCACCCAATGTATTTTATTAGACTCTCATGTTCCCCTCCCCAAGAATCTTCTGATGAACTTTTCCAAATCATTCACCACTTTCACCAGCTCCTTATAAGCAAGAAGTAATAATTCAAAAGGCTTTTAAGAACGGATTTAATGAGCGTTATCCTCCCACCTATAGACAAGGTATTAGCTTTCCAAGATGAGAGTCTAGCTTCAAACATATTAAAGATCGGCTTCCAACTATTAATTTGATTCATGTTAACTCCCACCATCAACCTAAGATACTTGAAAGGAGGAGTCCCTGCTTTACACCCCACCATCCTAGCTTTAGCTTTCAGCTCTGGTAAATCCACTCCAATACTGTATAGATTGGATTTAGCCAGATTATTTTTTAGCCCGAATATACGTATAAGACCCACAAGATCCTCACCATATTAACAATATTCTTTTTAGAACAAGAGCCCAAAATAATAGCATCATCCGCATACAAAAGATGAGAGATGTTTGGTGCATTGCTAGGAGTCTAAATAATACCTTGCACATGAAGATGACCTGCTTCAGCTTCCTTAGATTTAACCAACAAACAAGACAAATTTCCATAACAATTAAAAATAAAAAGGGAGAAACAGGGTGTTGGCTCATGTAATCCTTCCTTGAAGAACAGATGATACAAAGCCAAAACTGGTTCTCAACAGATGATCACCAATAACAGTGTTTGAAGATTAATTCCCTCCAATGGCAGTAGCACTTAACAACTGATGAACTCTAAAGACTGTTGCTTTATAAAGACTGTTATAGCAAAGCCCTGTTGGTTGCAAAGACTATTGAAGACCAATCAACTGCTGGTGTCAAAGTGTTGCTGGTGTCAAAGAACTGCTGAAATCAAATGCCTGATCAACCTTAGATGAAAGTACTGCTCAGCCTCATCAGTGTTTAAGCATCATCAGTGGATTACCTCATCAGAGTTTAGTTTAACCTTTGTATTAATGTAACAGTGTTTATATTGCATCAGTGTTTAGAGGTTGTTAAGATAGTTAGATGTCACTGTCTAGGTGACGTCAACAAAGATGCCATAGTGGTTAGGATTGTACTATAAATAGACAGTGTCTGTACTGTTCTATGAGCTCTTTGCACACACTCATCTTGTACGAACAACCATTGTGAGCTCAGGTTGAGGGGGAGTTAGTGTTCATGCATGCATAAGTCTAAACATTGTAATATTCAATCTTTTGACTAATGAAAGCATTGTATGATGAAAGCTAATCTTTCCTTGATTGTGTCATAAAGTTTTACATTCATTCCGTCGCAAATTATATCTCTGTTTTATCATCTTCCATTACCATCTTATTAAAACAACACAATCAAGTCAAAATCAGATCCTAACAATTGGTATCAGAGCATAGATCAGTCAAATTCGATCTAACAATCAATTTGACATAAAAGATCAACTCAATTTCATTGATACTGTGTTGTTCGTATTTGTTGAAAAACAGAGTAAAGTGTAATCACTTTCAAAGTTGATTATTCAAAAACTTCTCTAAAACAACCAAGATGTCTTCACAATCACAGGACCCTCACAACACCGAAACACTTTACAAGCCACCTATGCTTGTCAGATCTGAATACAATATCTGGCAACGTAGGATGGGCCATGTGTTAGCACAACAAAACACCAGTTGCTAGAAGTCTATCATCTTTGGACCTCATGTTCCAATGGTGCCAAGCACAGAAGATCCCATGTCCAAGTACCTAAAAGCCTTGAAAATTACTCTGAGCAGGATTTTCAATAGAATTACTCTGAGCAGGATTTTCAAAAGATTGAGTCAGATGCTAAGGCATTTAGTATTGTGGCCACAGCACTACCCAATGACATATATGCTGGCCTGTTACACTGTAACACTGCTAAAGAGCTATGGGATGCACTGAAAGAGCAATTTGGTGGGACAGAATTGA
Source organism: Helianthus tuberosus (assembly GCA_030545235.1). Classification (NCBI taxonomy): domain Eukaryota; kingdom Viridiplantae; phylum Streptophyta; class Magnoliopsida; order Asterales; family Asteraceae; genus Helianthus; species Helianthus tuberosus. The sequence goes on from CM060411.1 coordinate 94,903,854, forward strand.
AAACAACAGAGATGTCTTAAACCAACAATATGAAGCGTTTTGTCATGTTAAGGGAGAGTCATTGACACAACAGTTTGAAAAGGTTTAGCTGTCTCATTAGTGAACTAAAACTAGTTAATGTTGAATATGCAAAATCCATTTTAAATAGTAGGTTTCTTAGATCATTACCAGAAAAGTGGGACACCATAGCTTTTATGACCAGAAATTCTATGGGATTCAAAGAGTTAAGTCTGACACAACTTCATGGTAGGCTTCTCACATATGAAAGAGAGCTGAACCAGAAAAAGAAGTTTCAGGAATCTAGAAAAGTGGCTGATGATTACTTTTTTGGTAACATAGCACTTTTGGGTCAAGAAGAGTCATCTGGTGTTAGTAAGGACCAGAGTTATGATCATTAAATTGACATAACTGCAGGTGGCGCCTTCAACTCTGAGCCTTACTCACCCAATTATGCTTTCACAACTAATGGGGAAAACCAGATCTCTGATAACTTTTCCTTTGAACTCAATGACCTCCAACATTTTGATCCCACTGATCTGGAAGAGATGGACATTTTGCATCAATTGGCCTTGTTGAGTGTAAGAACCAGCAAGTTTTACAAAAGGACTGGTAGAAAGTTTCCAGGATTGCATGGGAATTTGAAGGTGGGGTTGGATAAGTAAAAAATCAAGTGCTATAAGTGTAATAGGCTTGGTCATTTTGCTAGGGAATGTAGGAGTCAAAACAGTGAACCAATTATCACTCACCCTAGTCCAAGACCTCGAAACACTCAAAGCACTGTGCACTATTCCCAATATACCCCTGCTCCTCATATGCAAAACACTGCCCATTTTGCACATCCTGTAAACACTGTTCCAGTGCAGTATATCCAAACGACTGTTTCACAGATTCAATATGTTCAAGCTCCTGTATCTCAGGATCAAGTGCAACCTGAACCACAACAAACCGCACAAACATCTGCCCCAGCAGAGGCCAGTCAACAGAGTTTCTTTACTCAGGGCTTTGTTGATTGGAGTAGTATGCCTGATGATTTAACTGATGAAAATTTTGCTCTAATTGCTAATCCTGATGTTTCTCCTGATGAATTTTGTTTCATGGCATTAGAGTCAATACCAGAAGGGCAAGAATCTGAAGAAGTGGAGTCTAGATCTGAAGAAGTGGATGAAATTGCTGAAGCAGTGGTTACTGCTGTTGTTGGTGAACAGATGTTAGAGAAGAAGGAAACTGAACCTCTGTTGGAACCTCTTGCTGATCCAAGAGGTGCTAGAGTGTGTGAGGATGAATGTGACTGTGCCATGATGGTTGCTGCTAAGGTATCACCTCAGGTCTTGAAAAACTTATGTTCAGATAAATGCATTATTGCTTTTGCAAACATAAAAGAGGTAAATAAAAACCTTAGAGACAAGATTTTAAAAGATGAAGTACAATTTGAGAAAACTTTCAAAGAGTTGAAAAACAAATTGTATCAAAATGAAAATGAAATCAACAGTCTAAAACATGAACACAGCATAACCAAAGACCAACTCCAAACTATGGTAGAAAAATACCAAGTTTGCAAAAAGAAGCTTGAATCCACCCAAATAACTTGTGAAAAATGGGTGGAGTCTTGTAAAGGTTATGAACTGATGTTGGAAAAGCAGATCAAGAGCAATGTAAAGTTTGGCATAGACTTTAGAAAACATGACCAAACTGAAAACACTACTGAAATTGATTCTGGCTTAGTTGAAGTAATCCCCATAAACATGGCTGGTCAAGAGATAAAAGTCACAGATAAAAATGGAAACAAAATCATTTTAGAAAAACTAGAAGGGTCATCAACCTTTGAAGAGATAGAAAAATATCATTTCAAATCCACCTGGTCTGATGAATGTGACATTCTTGAAAACTTTAAGCCAGTGGATTTTTCCACAATTGAGGGTGTCAAAGCACCCAAGGCTAAGGTCATTCATCTGAAAGACATCCCAACAGAGGCTAAAAACTTTGTTGAAAAGGAAGTTGAAAAGAGGAAGAGAAGAGAAAAGATTAAAAACCTGTTTTGTGATTTTTGTGAGAAAAGAAACCATGCTACAAAAGAATGTTTTCTTTTAAAAGCATATGATATCAACAAAACAAGTGTCATTGAGCCTGCACCTAAGTGCACAATTTGTGGAAAAACCAACCTTCTTACTCCAAAGTGTGTGTACCTCAAAACTTTTGAGGTTAAAAGAAAAGAGTACACTTCAAAAACACTGGAGAGTCCACAAAAACCTTCCATAAAAAACAAACAGACTTTTGTGTCTGTCCAAACAGCTGTTACAAAACAGTTGAACAAAACCTCTGCTCCAAAAGAGGTACAAGTCACAGATGCACCACCATCAAACCAATTCCCAAGAGGATATGATCAACCCCCTTACCAAAAGGTCCCACATGCTTATGAAGCTTACAAAAAGCCCTCTAAGCCCAAAGTGAATAGGCATCCTTTTGGATTTCAACATCTGACAGGAGATGGTCCATAATAGTGGTTACAGAAAAATGCTCAAAAATCTGTTCAAAACCCTGACATAACCACTGTTCATGCTCCGGGACTTGAGGCTGACCTATCTGTAACCCCATCCAAAGCCGTATAGGCTTTGGAGACCCACGTGAACTAATTGTTTACTTGATGTGCAGGGAGCTTCTGCATGCTTAGATAGTTTTATGGTATATAGATAGTGGAGGCTCCAGGCACATGACAGGATGTAGAGCCCTACTCAAAGATTTCAAAAAACATGGAGAGGGTGATATATCCTTTGGTAACAATTCAAAAGGAAAGGTGTTGGGGTCAGGGACAGTTCAGGCTGGGAAGCTCAAGTTTGAGAATGTCAGTCTTATTGACAATCTGAAGTTTAACCTCCTTAGCGTTTCACAAATGAGTGACAAAGGCTATGGGTCATTCTTCACTAAGGATAGCTGTAAGATTGTTGGGCTAGAAATGCTGAAAAAGATTGAAGAAATCATAGCCGGGGGAAAAACACAACTTGTTGCTTAAAGGAGTGGCAATGTGTATGTAGTTGATATGTCAAAAGATAACCCAATGGCTGATGCTTGTGTGTTCTCAGCTGCCTCTAAGAAAGAGACAGAATTATGGCACATGAGACTTGGGCTCACAAATCTTAAGACTATCACTACACTCTCAAAACAAGGCCTTGTAAGAGGTCTTCCACAAAAACTTTTTACTTGATCTGAGCATTGTGTTTCCTGTCTAAAAGGTAAACAACATAAAAGCTCGTACAAGTCCATTGAAGAGTCCAAAACAACTAAGTGTTTGCAAATGCTGCACATGGATTTGTTTGGCCCAGTAAAAATCATGAGTTTGAAAAAGAAAAGATACTATTTGGTCATTGTAGATGATTTTTCTAGGTTTATCTGGATTTACTTTTTACACTCTAAAGATGAGACTGCAGGTATCTTGCAAGACTTTGTCAAACAGGTTGAAAAGCAATTTGACTTGCTAATAAAAATCTTTAGAAGTGACAATGGAACATAGTTTAGAAACTAGGAGTTGTATGAGTTCTGTGTGTCAAAAGGGATTGTAAGGCAGTATATTATCCCAAGAACACCAGAATAGAATGGGGTGGTTGAAAGGAAAAACAGAACTTTGATTGAAGCTGCCAGAACCATGCTTGCAGACTCAGGTTTACCCTTAACCTTTTGGGCAGAGGCTGTAAACACTGCTTGTTATGTGTAGAACAGAGTTTTGATCAACCCCAGGCATCAAAAGACTGCCTATGAAACTCTGTTCAAAATCAAACCACTGATCTCCTATTTCAAAATCTTTGGCTGCCCATGTTTTATCTTAAACTTAAAAGATTCAATTTCAAAGTTTGCAGCCAAAGTAGTTTGTGGTTACCATCTAGGATACTCAATCACTGCAAGGCCAATAAAGTGTTTAACACAAGGACTAGGAGTGTGGAAGAGACTTTGAATGTAAAGTTCAATGAAATTTCATCACTGAAAATCCCAGCACACCTTGCTGAACTGTTTAACCTTGATAAATTTACATTTGAAGATGTGTCTGTCAAGACTAACCCTGCAGGTACCCCACAATCTCCATCACAAGACTTTGGATATGATGTTGTGATTCCACAATACAAAATCACATCCACCACAAGAGCAGCAGATGTTCAAAATAGTTGTTAAAGCTCATCCACTGTTGCATCAACAGTTGTTGATCAAAACAGCACCCAAACCTCTGCCACCACATCATCTTCAACCTCTATTGATAAAAATCCATCAACAGTGAATAAAAATCAACATTGCGCCACACCCATTTCTCCCATTCCTCCACCTCCATTTCAAACAGATGTTGGTTCTTCAAAGTCACCAACATATGTTAGCTCAGATGACTCACATCTGCAGCCCTCACCTCTCAATGCCATTGTTGCATACAAGGGAGATCTAATCTACCTTAAATCTCATCCACCTGATCAAGTGATTGGCAACATTAATGAAGGGGTTCTCACAAGAAGTCAATCCCAAAACATTTGTCTTTTTGCAGGTTTTCTATCACTCCATCAACCAATCAAGTACCAAGAGGCACTGAAAGACAATAGTTGGGTAGAAGCCATGCAAGAAGAGCTCCAACAGTTCAAAAGACAATAAGTATGGGAACTTGTACCACTGCCATAGGATGTAAGTCCTGTTGGCACAAAGTGGGTCTTCAAGAACAAGACAGATGAAAGGGGCATTGTTGTTAAGAACAAAGCCAGGCTTGTGGTTCAAGGTTATAGACAAGAAGAAGGCGTAGACTATGATGAGACATTTACTCCTGTAGCAAGACTTGAAGCCATCAGATTGTTCTTAGCCTTTGCTATTAACCACAACATCAAGGTGTATCAAATGGATATCAAGTGTGCATTTCTTTATGGCAAAATTCAGGAAGAGGTATATGTTTGCCAATCTCCTAGTTTTGAAGATCCTTTTTATCCTGATCATGCCTACAAGCTAAATAAAGCTTTGTATGGCTTGAAACAAGCACCAAGGGCCTGGTATGAAACTCTTTCCACCTTTCTCATCTCGATAGGCTTCACAAGAGGTAAAATTGATAAAACACTGTTTTTAAAATGGAGACAAAAAGATTTGATGATTGTCCAAATTTATGTGGATGACATCATTTTTGGAAGCACATGTAATGCCATGTGTGAAGAGTTTAGGCAACTCATGATAGCAGAGTTTGAAATGAGTGCAATGGGTGAACTCCAATGCTTTCTTGGTCTCCAAGTTAAGCAATTGCAAAATGGTACATTCATTCATCAAAGCAAATATGTAAAAGATCTTTTAAACAAATTTGAGATGAATGATTGTAAACCATGTAGTACACCCATGGCAACCACAAAGCTTGTCATGTCTGATGAAAAAGATTACTTGGTTGATCAGACCTTGTATAGAAGCATGATTGGATCTTTATTGTACCTAACTGCATCAAGGCCAGACATCATGTCTGCAAAATGTGTTTATGCCAGATCCCAGTCAGCACCTAGGAAGTCTTTTCTCATTGCTGTAAAAAGAATATTCAGATACATAAAAGGTGCTCCCATACTTGGTATCTGGTATCCTGCTAATGGGAATGTCAAGCTTTCAGGTTTCTCAGACAGTGATTTTAGTGGATGCAACTCCACCAGGAAGTCTACATCAGGAGGGTGTCAATTCCTAGGCAATTGCTTAGTGTCTTGGCAAAGCAAAAAGCAAGCAGCTGTTTCCAAATCCACTACTAAAGTAGAATACATTGTTGCTGCAAGCTGTACAGCCCCACTGTTGTGGCTTCAAAATCAGTACTGGACTTTGGTATAACTGCTCTAAAGACTCCTCTCATGTTGGACAGTCAAGCAGCTGAAAATATCATCAAAAATCCAGTATCCCATTCAACCACCAAACACATTGACATCAGACATCACTTTGTGAGGGATTGCTATGAAAAAGGTTTGATTTCTCTGCATCATGTTCCAACTAAAGATCAGCTGGCAGATGTGCTAACAAAAGCATTAGACACATTCACCTTTGAAAGCTTAATCTCTAGGATTGGCATGCTTAAAATGGACAACAAGCAAAACTTGGTTTTCCATGAATAAAAAGCATTAAAATGTTTTCAGAAAATAAAAAATCCATCCTTAAAAATAGTTAAAATGAAAATTTTTCATAAATCCTTAAAAGTCTGTTCATATCCACTGTTTGTTTCAAACCTTGATAGTTAAAAATTCACCCACTGCTGAAAGACAACCTTTGGGTCTCCATTTCTTTGTTGACCACTGTTGACTAAACCTCAGTTGTTTCAACCATTGATGTCTATCAACTGATAGATAAAAATCAGCCACTAATATTTCCTACATTGTTCCCAACCACTGTTATTGCCCAACAGTGGTTTCCTAACAACTGTCATCCACCTTTTTCATCAGAGGTTGCCACGTGGGCAGATTTTAACCGTCCGATCTTTGAAACCGCGGCCACGTCAGCATTCACTTTTTCCTTTTATAAAACCCTGATAAACCCCCAAACAGAGCTTTCACTGCCGTATCGAATTCAAAAATTCTACAAAGCGGTTACCATCTTCTTCTTCATTTCTCCTTCAACCATTTGTAATTTCTACTTCCGATCATGGCTCTTATCATCAAACACCCCCACAACTACCTCTGTACGTTTGATAAAACAGACAAAAATACAGAGTTTCACTCAATAATCGACACCTTATCTTCCTCAAAATACAAAACTTTACTCACTTGTGATGCACCCATTTATCAAGACACCCTACATGATTTCTGGGCAAATGCTGAAGTTCAAGAACAAGATAAAAAGCCATGGGAAATCACATCAAAAGTAGGAGGTGTCTTGGTACCAATAACCCCAGCTACCATTTCAGAGGTATTTCAAATGAATGATCTTGCAGGTAAAACTTCTTTCCCAAAAAGTGAGTATCAATTGGATTTGATCGAAAGAGGGTATGATGGACAATTAACAAAAGCAACAATGTTTAAAGGAAAATTTCCACCACCTATGAGATTTTTGTTCCATACCTTGCTCTCTTATTTATCAAACAAAATAACTGCCCTCAATGAAATTCCTTTAAAAATTCAATACTTGGGGTATGCAATTATGTCAAAAACAGATATTAACTACTCCCAAGCATTGTTTACTGATTTGGTCAATAATGTGAAAAACATCAAAGATGGGAAGAACTCTGCTTTTCTATTGTTCCCAAGGTTCTTAAGCTATTATTTACAAAAGAAAATTCCACAAAATGCTTTTGAGCAAGGAACAACTTTCAAAATAAACAGTCTTTCTTCTGAAACATTTACTCGCCTAATGGCAAAAGAGTCAAAAGTTTCTAAAACACAAGCAAAGGGGTCGGAGCAAAATTTAGATGAGTCCACATCTGCTCCTCAAACCTCTGTTGCTGACCCACTGCTCATGGTGATCACAGCACCACAACCACTGTTGTAAAACCCCCACCATCAAAACCCAAAAAGACCAAAACAAAAACCCAAAAGCCCACCAAACCCACAAATAAGGGTCCTCTGGAATATGAGATCCCAGAGGTTAACCCTGTGACAACACCAATGTCACTAGAAACCACTGTTGCTACTTCCTTACAACAGATGGAAAGATCTCCACCTAAAACCTCAACTCCTCATGATTCCTCACAAAAGGAACATGTTGTAAGCAGAGGGACACCTCAATATGAAACATTACCCTCACTTGAGAGTATGTTTAAAAGCCCTTCTCCCGGGGCAATGTCTCTTTCAACACCACCCACTTCATTTCCTATTCCACCTACCATCATACATCTGTTTGAGGCCATTGAAATTCAGACACAAAACAGCCCCTCTCACCAACACATTACTGAGAGTACAACTTCTACATTGACTGTGTCTGAACCTATTCAATTGGCTAACCCACAAACAGCTGAGGAGGATACAGCGCTTGCATTTCATGAAATTCTTGTTGGTAGTTCAAGTGGAGCAGCTACTACAGATGTTGGATCCACTTATCTACATTTGGACAGTAGTTTCATCAGTCAGACTGCCTTGAAGGCAACCACTTGTCACACCCCAAAATATCAGAGCTGGCGTGACTGGACCGGTATCTTCATTGCACAGCGGAAGCAAATATAGCTAAGACTTCTAGAAAATAGAACGCCCGCTAAGTACTCGAATTCCCATGGGTTCTCCTATTCCAACCGTTCTGTAGTTTGAAAAAAATGTAACCTGAGAAAGAACATGCGAGAAAAATCAACATAAAGTTGAGCGAGTTCATAGTTTGTTTGTTTTGAATCAAATGCGTCTTAAAATACTTGAAATCTTGCATTTGAAAACCGGTTTGTGAGATCATAGTATTCCAAAATGTTAGTAATGTCATATATGTATATCAGTAATGAAATCTTTGTGCATAGCACGAGAGAGAATGGGTCGAGCCCGAAAGAATCTTTGTAGGCAGGACCAACATGTCCTACTTGTACATAAGTTGAAAACGTTACCAAAGTTTGTAAATCCATGTATTTGTGAGTTTTCATCAAATGAATCTTAAAAACATTTGAAAGTTTTGAGTATCGAAAGCTGGTATGTAAGCGTCTATGAACCTAATGATCATTAATGTGTAGCTAAGACATTAATATGTGTGCCGACATAGGAAGCACTCAACCCAGTAGACGATTTAAGTGTCGATTCACTTCGACAGGGACACAAAAGCACTCTAAGTGGCCGCATAAGGACCGTGAGTGGGGCTCGCCCGTGCCCGATAGATCTACCCCCTGTTCCATAGTCCATAAAAGGATTATGGTGCCTAAGTTAGCGCCTATTCGCACGTGATCCAAGAATTCGTTCCATAGCTCAACCATACCCTAGTTATCATGTATATTCAAAAGAAAAGGGGGACATAAACCCATTGGGTTGTCTCGTTGTCCGTACGCAGACCAACCCAGTCCCGTTGTTGTCACTAGGACCTTCCCGTCACTAGTTATGAAAATCATGTACGTTTGCGAAAATACGCGTTTGTTTTGTAAAACCGGTATGTTTCGTATAAACCTTTCGTAAACGTTTCGAGTTCGTTGAAATTCATTTGCAACATGATTTATAAATATGTGTTTTCGTTCATCGAAATAGTGTTTTCTTTTTGCAAAAACTTGCATGTCTTTCCACCCTCGAAAACATTTATAAAAATGTAAAACCGTAAAAAGTGGGGGTTATGAACTCACCTTGACATTCCTGTGCAAAGCTAGCCTAGCGTGTTTCCGTAGTGCCGTTCCAAGAACGTGAATCGCTAGCGTGCAACTATAGCATTCCTAACAAGGAATCGCTTATAAGTTTCTAATTAAATCAACGTAGCTAAACTACGTGTCCGAGCTCTACCGAGTCGTTAATGAAACGACTCTACGAAGGAAGGTGTTAATATTTTGGTTTTAAATAACCAAACTATTGTTAGTTGATCCCGTTTATGACTGGAATAAAACTAAGTCTCGAAAACGACTTAGTTTTCAAATGGTTAAGATATATATTTACATATAGGGTGGGGTTCCGCTACAAAGTCTATTTTTCCTACAAAGTGTACAAAGTCATAAAACACCACAATTTCAACCATAAAACACACTCCAAACCCACAAATAACAGAGTGAGGATCACTAAAACACAATATCCAAACCTTAAAAGTCCATAAAAACTTCAAACACATCATCGTAGAACTATGAGTATAAAACACAACATGATAATCAACATAAAACACATTAATGTTAGTTATTCAAAAATCAAAGCCTTATCATCCAAAACACAACACAAAACCCACGAATATGAAGTTTTAGTAATCTCCACTTTGTTATTTGTAGGTTGTGAGTGTGTTTTATGGCTGAAATTGTGGTGTTGTATGACTTTGTACACTTTGTAGGAAAAATGGACTTTGTAGCCAACTCTCACCCTTTACATATATTCAATTGTAAATATATACTTGCGATGTCGTGTTGGTCGTCGCGAATAGAAATATGTAGATGGGTAGCGGTACGTGTCGTGTTCGGTTTAGACGTTTGTAACGAATAATTTTTATAAGAATATTCAAAGTCTCGATACTTGAAATAAATATAAATAATTATGTTTATTATGTTATATACTTTCCGAACACTAGACTTTTGAAATACGATTTCCTAATCGTTGACATAGGGATAAATGTAAAACATTATATTTATTTTATAAAATATTTCCGAATTTTGGGCGTTTGAAATAAATAAAATACGGTTCGAGTGTTAGTGGTTTAAAATAAACGTACGTAACATTTATTTTATATGAGTTTTCGTTAACTATTAAACGTCGCCAAAATAAGTAACACACTTTATATTTTCTCTAATAAGAAAAACTCGAATTTTTGATAAGTGTCGTTTTTGGAATAAGATACGTTTCGTGTTTCGGATTTTTATGAAAAACGGGCAGAGTTTCCTCTGTTTTTAGGATAACCCGACAACTCAAGTTGTCGTCATTTTTTGTCAAGATTCAACAATTTATTCAACAAACAAACAATATATATAAAATTCTTGTCGAATATATCAAAATATAACTAATATCAAATCGATTCGGGTCGAGCTCGGGTCGCGTATAACTAAAATCTTAAACTGTATAACTAGTAATTTCGCGCCGTTTAAATCTTGTTACCGGTTCTTGCGTTGGCTGACTTTGACTGTCGTTGACCGTCGGGTGTTGACAGAGTTGATTCGAAGAGGAACTGAGTTGACTCGAACATCAAGCCGAAATTTTTAAATCTGAACCGTATTACGATCCGAGCCAAAAGTAAACTGAAACGTGCTCATCCATCTTAATGCCGCCGCCACTGACTTGGTTCCGACGGTGTCGTCGTCAGCCGTCACCAACACACCCGAACAAAAAAAAACATATAGATTAAAATCTACGTAATCGTTTCGAGTTTACCCGGAATAATAAAAAAATGCTCACTGGAACTCCCGAACATGAACCGAAACTTCCAAACTGAACAGTTGACCTGGTCGACCATGGTTTGACTCGAGACCGAAACCGTATCTTTTGAACCGTAACCCAAATCTGGAACGATGTTGACTCGAACGTACCGTGACCCAAACCCAGCAGCAGTGACTATCACAACTGTCCGGTGGTGTTCCCGACGTCGCTCACGGCCACCATCTGCCACCACCGCCGTAAGGTCTTCCGACGTGGCCCCGGTAACCGTCGGCCACCACTCTCGCCCTTTTATCTTCTGAAAACGGTGCACCATCATTAAAGAACCACCAGCACTGTCATCAATAGTCAAGCAAAAACAAAAAAAAATAAAATGAAAAAGAAGACAGGGGGTGTTTTACCTGAAAACTTGTCGGAACATTATAACACCGCCGTCGCCGCCTGAAGAGGTGTCGCCGGAGTTCCAGATCTCCGGTTACAGGAGAGAAAACGAGGGGGTTAGGGGTGGGTGTGCGACTGGTAAAATGGGAGAGCAGAGGTTACGGGTTGTTATGTTGGGTGTTTCACCGGAGAAAGAGAGGTGTAGGAGGTGGGTATGCAGGTTTGTCGGAGTCGGCACCGGCCGAAATCACGAGCTCCGGTTATCTGTGTGGTGATCGAGAGAGATGAGAGGGAGTTGTCTGGTTGTGTGCGCACATGATGATTAGGGTTTTCAAATGAGGGGGTGCTGGTTAGTGTTGTGTTATATAGCTAGGTTTATATGTGGGCTTGGGCCCAGGGCCCATTAGCGTGATTTGAGCGGCCGAATCATTTACGAGGCCCGTTTTTGAACCCAAAGTTGTGTAAAGTGTCATAAAATAACATTTTAGAGTCAAAACGCTAAAAATTTTGTCGAAATAAAATATTGTTTGACGCGTTCGTGCGTTGGTCGTGTAAACTGCGTAGTTTGTCGTTTTTAAATCCGTTTCTCGATCCGTTTTCAACTGCGAACCTTAAAATTCGAAAACGAAGCTAAATATATCGTAATATATCAGTTTTGAGGGAAATTCACGTGTCCTATGCTTCAGTTTCGTTGCCGGTGCGTTCCTGCAATCGCTTCTTCGTTCACGTTTGCGATTGTGTCGTACGGAAGCACGATAGATTCGAAAAACTAAATTTATAATTATAACATATTCATATAAAATTCGTATTTTTCGGCGTGGTCAGTATTTTGTACGGCATCAGTTCATTATCATTTAACGTTACGCAGTTTTTCCGAAAATCCTCATATGCGCACTGTAACATCCGATAAGCATTCCTAGGCATACCAAGAGCCTAATTAAGTTAATTCATGCCTTAAACACTATTTATTATCGCCTTAAACGTTTGTTAATCGCGTAATTAGAAGCCGTTAATTACCGGTTGTCACATTCTCCCCCTGTTACAGAAATTTCGTCCTCGAAATTTAGACTATGTTATCTCCTTAGAGTTATGACGTTGTTAGGTAAGTCTGAATAATACCAAAGTGAACGACCGTGTAATCGAACCAAAACTTGTTCAGATTACGTGATTGCAAGAACATTTTGCATCAATAGGAACCCAACGGTTTAACTGAGTTTGTTCTAGAAATCGATGTCAAGTGAACGAGATGTTGTGATACTATCACCAATGTGACTAGGTTTACTGGGTTCAACAAAAGAGTAAATTCAACCAATGGAATTCCAAATGAACGTTCACAAACTGAAAATCAATTTTTGAAACAACAGAATTTACTACCGACGGAATCTTGCGTTGGTTGTTGTATAAATGAAACTCGAATTCAACAAACTCAAATAAATAGAATCATAAAAATGATTTATCAACTCTCGAACCATTAAACGAATAAAATCAACGTGTTGAAAGGATACACCGAAACCCGGTGTATCATCGTCTTAATACATAGTTGCATTAAGACCATTTAAATGATGAGTCAAACGAAAAGCATATATAGTTTCGCATGAACGACTGATCGTGATTAGCACAAGCTACAAGTTTATACCGATACCACAAGGTGTCGTAATGAATGAAACAATTCGTTAATAACGGTAATCAAACAAGTATCACCATGATTTGCATGAAACGCTCGATCATCATTAGCCCAAGCTACAAGTTCATACCGGCACCACAAGTTGTCGTTGTCACACCCCAACCGATGGCGGAAACATCGGGGTGCGAGCACTAAGCGTTCAGATTGCTCATGAGATTCCATAACACTAGATATTCCAATAGAATTTAAATTGATTTCATAGCATTTGTCTGAAACATCAATCCAAAACATAACAAACGTTGTTCAAATTGTTCAAATGACTAAATTAACTAGGCGACGTTTCTAGGCATCTCCTAGCTTGATTTCCATGTGTTCCGAAGCAACCTATCATCCTGCAACATGTATTAAAATATCAATACAAAAGTATTGGCGAGTATACAAGTTTGATAATAGAATAATAGATTAAAACAACTCATATCCACAATGTAAGTAATAAAAATAGTTTGAGCCGTGCTAGTGTCGCAGTCCACGCAGTGATTGCCCAAGTATCCCGATGCTTTAGTGTTTACCCAAGACTCAATGTAAACTAGAATCCTCCTAACAATACCCATTGAGAATAATGGGAGAGGTGCACCCCCTATAGCGCTACTATTGTTAAGGCGGAACTACACACCCTGGATTAAACGTCACATAGCACAAAATAGAATACTAAAATGCACAAGTTTTCACATACACATAGGATAGAGTTTAGTTTGCAAAGTATCAAGTTTCGTAGCTTATAGAATACATGTTACATCCCAAATTTTAAAGCAAAAAGGGATCGAGTATACTCACAGTGATTGCTTAACAGTCGCAACTGTTATTGGATCAAAGGGAGCTCTCTTAGAATTAGCCTGATTAGATTGCAATATGATAAGAGTCAGGCAGAATAACAAGATTGAATAAAGTGTTGGAAACTGTCACTGGATCGGATGGTTGTCCAATCAGATTGCCAGTCAATTCGGGTGACTTAGTGTGAACGAAGGGCTGTCTGATCGGACGGCTGTCCGATCGGGTGGCTTAGTGTGAGGGTGAAACGAATGGCTGTCCGACCAGGCGGCTGTCCGATAGGGTGGCCATCCGATTCAAGTGTCAAGTATATAGCTTAAGTGTTTTGGTTACCTTGATCGGGTGGCTGCTCGATCGGGCGGCTGTCCGATCGGGTTGCCACTCGATTGAGATCTTCAAAACTCCAAGTTTCTAAAAAGTTACCAAGTGTTGGAAGGTTTCAAGGTTCCAAGGTTGCAAGGCATGTGTCTCTCAATCGGGTGGCTGTCCGATCGGATTGTTGTCCGATCCGATTGCCGCTTGATCGGGCGAACCTCGTTCCCTTGAACGTTTGTAAGATTTTTCTAAATTTAACGATGACGGCATGGTACGTGTTGTGACAATGGTAAACTCATCGTCGCACAGCCGTTCCGATCGGGTGGGAACCACCCCAGTCCGATCAGTTACTGTTCGTGATAACTTTTATGTCAAACTCCGTATTCCGGCCATCATCCTCGGGTGGAAATCCATCCTTGAGCCGACTCTAGACTAATAATCAAGTCTATAGATCGTTCAGGACCGGATCTCACCATTTAAAGTAAAAGATTGAAGAAAAGATTAAGGAACTTAAGTTTTATCATGAAAATACTTAGATTTAGCTTAGATTTAGTGATAAATACATGGAATCCCTTAGATCTTAGCTAGATCTCACCAAGAATGACTTCATATGACAGTTTGTACAAACCAGCATGATGACATCATCCTTAAGATCTCAGATCTGAGAGATTTCACGGTGGAAAAATGTGATTTCAAAGGTGAATCACGTAGAGGATGAAGTGTAGATCAAGAAAGTACAAGGATCTAGCTTGAAACGTACCGAAATCGCCAAGAAATGGAGAAAATGTAGTGTGCGTGCGTCTGGTCAAACAGGGCTGTCACATCAGGGAATAAAGTGATGTGACAGGCCTATTTATAGTGTGGAAGGGACTTGAGGCGGTGTGGTTTGGATAGGGTGGTGGCCCGTTCGGGTGGTCATCCGATCGGGTGGCAATCCGATCGGATTGTCACTCTGGCCAATCCAGCCTTGCCGCGTTCCCGACTTTGATTCGTTCTGCGAGTTAGATTAAGCGTTGCGCATTATTGAATAACTAGATTATATCGTAAACATCAAGAGTTTCAAGATTAATAGATTCCGCCAGTGACAAGGCTCCAGTCTCACGTTCACCCAAGAATCAAGTTTCACGAGTCTAAAGAGCCAAGCACCAAATAGATTTAGACATTCCAAATATAGATTTAGGCATTCCATCATAGATTTAGGCATTCCAACATAGATTCAGACATTTCAAATATAGAGTTAGGCATTCCAAGCATATAGATGTAGCCATTCCAAGGATATAGACATTCCACACATAGATTTAGGCATTTCAAGCATATAACGTAGACTTCCACATAGATTAGGGCTAAAATGACAAACTTTAGGGACTAATCTTGACAAAATCCTAAAGTTTAGGGACACTGGACGTTACAGTCGTAGTGATCGAAACAATTCAATAGTAGCGGTGATCAAACAAGTTCACCGTGTTCAAGATTAGATGAAAGGTTTAACGAAGTAAATCTGAAAACAAATCTAATAGGATTTCCAGTTGATAAGGAAACAACAACAAAATAGTGTTTGTCGATCCACGATGCAAAAACAATGAATATGACAAAATATTCGATCGATGCTAAAAGAAGCGTTAAGAGGTACACCGAAATATGACATGAATTTGTGTACCATTATCTTAACACAAGATTGTGTTAAGATTGCTTTAATATGATAAATCGACAAAGCGGATTTAATATAAATAAACAAATAAATAATTAATTAAATCCGTACATGATGTGTGCAACGAGATTAGCGCAAGCTTCAAATTTGTGAAAACGCCACCTCAAGGAGATCGTGATCAAAGAAACGATTCAATGAAGTCGAAGACCAAACAAGCTTATTGTGATTTGATACAAATGAAGTGCCTATTGGAATTATTTCGAACATGAGGACACAAGTCCATCATATAGAATCTTGAATTGAATATATATTACGAGCAAGTTCAACCAATTGAACTTGATTGAGGCGTAATTCAACAATGAATTCATGTATTAATAAGAAAGTTTCGACATGGTTACAACGAAAACCATGTATGCCACTCAAAAGAAAAATGAGTTATTCAAGAAATCCGTCGACTCGATATCAAAGAGTCAACGCTTTGCAATAATGTAGTCATCCAATCACAATGCAAAACTCGAAAATAGCGAAGCAATATTGAACGTTGATAAACAACAATTTAGAGTGAAGCCACCGATGGTCTTCACGAATCAATATAACCGCATGTGTAACAAACAAAACATGCGTAACATATGAATTTGTCAAGAAACGAAGCAATTAAGTGTTCGTTATCATGAAATAAAATCTTCGTGATGCAATGGCCATTAGGGGGAGTAGAAATGCAAAAATCTACTCACTATATGCAAGAAGTCGAAATTTCAACAAGAGAAATGTAAGGACTTTACCTGGAATTTCGTGCGATGACCGGTTGTTGAATGTCATTACCATGGAATGTCGAACATAGCCTAATCGCCATAAATGAAATAGGGGGAATGCGGAGACATGTGACTTCTTTTGCAGCGCCAATAACTGTGAGTCTCTTTAGACTAAGTAGCGATTGTTGTGAAATCTTGTTCTAACGTACCTCAACGAGATTCGTGTGGTTTGCAGGATCACGTTGCAAAGTGCCGAATTGCGGTCTGTAGTTCTCCTGTGTTGGACCGTTCTTCGACCTTAAACCGTCAGTTAAGGCAGTTCATCTTCGATTACGAAGGCGGAATCAACGTAATTAAAGTCATAACAGCTCTAATCCTTTTAATCCTTCTTTACTAATTGATATTCGTGCTTATACAACGTTTTCTGATACAAATCCGGCAGCACTTCGTGTCTCATACAATGACCTCGTTACTTGACAAATGAAACACACAACCTATTTATAAGCTTGAGATTTCGCTTGAGACTGTTCAAGCTAAATCAGATTTCGCTTGAACCATTTCAAGGTAAATCTGATTTCCCTTGAACCATTTCAAGCTAAATCTTGATTTAGCTTGAATTACACAAGAACTCTTTCAAGTGAAATCTACAAGATAAACAAGTAAAACCCTAATGTGTATTCATTCAAACTATCTAGACACAAGACTTGATTATGACGTAATCAGCAGACATTTCGTGCACCAACAGACTCCCCCTTGGATGTTGATGAAGTCTTTGGCTTCAAGTCTTTGTCTTTAACAATCTTCAAACATTGTAAAAACTCTCATCAATCTTTATCTTCAAACTTTAAAACTTCAATCTTCCCTTTGACCGTTGATCCAGACTCCCCCTTTCACAGACTCCCCCTCTCGATATGCTAGAATCTGAGAAATCTGGTTCAAGCTTTGACAATTAGCTTCCATTGGGAATAATGAAATCCAAACCTGTTACTCAACCAACAAACATTACAATTCTATCTTTTCAACAATAACTCACAAACTCAATCAGTTTTAGAAATCCACTCAAGTATTCAGGTCCAAGTTAATGACCCTGATCACTTGATTAATCTACCAAGTCCAAATTAATGACTTTGGTTGATTTTTGACGAATCAATACTGATTTTAAAACAACAATTTCAAACATTTTCTAAACATAACAAGTATCAAATTAATGAACTTGCTTTTGACTTTTCAAACAATTCAAACTTCTTCAAAGTAAGCTCTCCTCATTCTTCAGTCCAGAATCTCCTGCATCTGCTTCAATCATCTGAGAATCCAACAATCAACTCTCCACTTTGGTTTGTCAGAAAATAAAGCAGAAATAAAATCTTTTTGGATTTTATCAAAGTGTTCTAAACTAAGAAATGAAATACAGAAACTTAAATTGCAGAAAGTAACCAAAATAAACTATTTACAAACATATTTTTGACGAGCGTGTCAGGGAATCATATCAGTTTTTCAGACAAATCACAAGTATCGTTAAGCTATATTACATACTCAGACTTAAACAATTCACCTCGATTGTCGATATAATGATCCATCTTAAATTCTCACACAAATTTCAATCTATTCAGGATACGATTTAGATGAATTAAGAACTTAGCTCATTCATGTGTCCCACCTCTTGAATATACTCCCGTATCCAGAATCCCAGATATTCAGTCTTACAGGTGAGTATACCACAAATGATATCTGTCAGGGGTTAAATGCGAGGGCCGTGAGAGCTCAGGTCGATCTTTCGATACGCAGAGAGATGACGGCTTCGACTTTTCGGTGTGTCCCCTTTAGAGGATCTTTTAGATTCAACAGCAGTGACTATCAATTTTATTGTTTCATCAACTTGCTGAGGGCGATGCTATGTTTCAAGCATTTGCAGAAAGTATTATTCGGGGACTAGGTCAGAACTTCCATTCAGCAGAAGTCCCGGAATAATACCCCAGATATCACTGAGTATAAAGACCTAGTATCTCAGAATATGGGACCTTTCAAACGAGATTTCAGGGGTTACCTATATATCCAAATAGTGTTCCCCACAAATTCACAAGTTTGAATTTAGGTTTATATCCCGAATAAATCTACTAAATGTGCGAAAACCTATCGACACATCATCAGCGAGACTGTTTAACCTTTTAAACATTTCATTTCTTTAGCATACTGTGACAGTCAAGCCGATGTACTATCATTTTCCCTATATACACAAGCTCTTTTTCAGATTTTATCATGTTTTTGTATTTTTGCATTTTTTACTGTTTTTGTATTTTCTGAAAATAAACTATGTACAAACATCTACTCCCCCTAAATACCAAAACAAGTAAAAATTCGACAAACCATTGCAGATTGTTTCTCGTCTTCATCCGCAACAGTACTCTCATCAACGCCAATTATGCCATCCGACACCGACAGAAGCTTCATACCATTCAGTTTTAACAAATATTTAAACCGATTTTTATCAAAAGCTTTGGTATGTAAATCAGCTTTCTGTTCGTCAGTGTGGATTTTTTTTTTCAATTCGTATAAGCAAACACGAATAAAATGATGACGAATTTCGATGTGTTTCGTTTTAGCGTGATGAAGTTAACTCTCTCAAACGTCACAATCCCATTGGATAACGTTCCTTCACCAACAATTCTACCACCTTCATGACCAGCAAATCCCAAATAACCACCATTGATATTCTTCACATCATACAGTAATGCAGTTTTTCCTGTCATATGTCGAGATGCGCCACTATCCATGATCCATCTTGAAATGGCTCTTGGAAGATCCTGCACATAACAAACTTCAAATTAACCAACTTTAATAAAGATGCCGATTCATGCTTCGCGAACCAGGAAGCTCCGGCAATTCAAACTGCTTATTCGAACATGGTGTCCACCCAGGCCTCATCAGCCTTAGGTGTAGCCTTGACTCTCGCAATTTGAATTTTGAAATTTTCAGCCTTCAACGGTGGAAAATTTGCATCATAATCAACCGAAATTGATTCTTCAGCCTTTTTCACTTCAGAAGTTGAAATTTTCATTTCAGTTTTTGGTTTCCAAACTTGTTGAGATAATGCAACCTGTTTATAAAACTTGTCATTTTTAGTTACCACTTTCTTCACAGGTTCATTTTTCACTTTGATGTTGTCATTTTTCACTTTCTTTTTCTCAACAATGATTGGTGCTTTACCCTTCACATCAACTTTCTTCTGTTGAAACTTCACATTTTCAGTCTTAGGCTTCACATTGATACACTTTCGTGCAATGTGACCCACTTGATTACATCTAAAACATATTCGAGTATCAACACCTAGACTTGTGCCTTCAGACTGATAATGTGAAGCTCTTTTCTCAAAGAACTCTTTATTTGATTTTGAAAAAATTTCATTTTCCTCATCAGACAATGAACTCGAACTGTTCACAAACACTTTCTTTTCAGCAAACCTTTTGTTTTGAAAACTCTTTTTCTGATAACTATTACCACCCCGATAACCACCCGACCAATTGTTTCGATTGTTATCGTAAAAACGTGATGAATTAACAGTTTTCTTGTTGTAAACCCTGTCTTTCTTTCGACTCAAATTGTTCACTGCTGACAACTCGACTTCAACAAGTTTAAACACATTTGTCAATTTGTTCATGTTAACATTCTCAATCGGAAACTCTGAATCCGAAAACAACTTATCCGAACCCATCATCTTGTACATGACAAGGTTTGATTCTTCATCTAAGTTGTTCTTGGACTTTTGTTTCGGAATGTATCTGTCTAGAAAACACCCATCCTCCTCAGAAGTGTCACAGTCCGGTTTAAGCACTTTGTCTACCACACTTTTCACCACATCACTTTGGACACCCTCGTCATTGGAAGATGTGAACGTGACATCAATGTTTTCAGGAAGTTTAACTTCACTTTCTTCCTCAATTTCCACCAAACTAGACTGCTTTTTGGTGTAGTTGTCTAAAATTGGCGGTGGAACTTTGTGAAAACCTACACCCGTTCCATCAGAAAACACATCCTCGCCATCTTTGTTTTTCCCTATAGGTTTAGGAACAATATGCTGCAAAACAAAGCTTGCCGATTTATAGCTGTTAAGCTTCAACTGGATTCGTTCATTCTCAATTTCAGCTTCTTGAACTTTAAGTTTCAGTTTAGCAATTTGATCCAGTTGTTCATTAATCGATTCTTCTTTTAATCTCAAAACAGCTCTTAGATGTTCATTTTCTTTAAAAGTTTTGCCATTACGATCATCACTATCTTTGACAATGTTTTTCAATTTCTCAAATTTTTCAGAAATCTGACGGTTTTCAAGAATTAACTTTTCATTTTCAGATTTTATTTTCTCACGTTCAGTTTTATCATTTTCAATTTGAGCCGTTAATTCTTTGATCCGTTCAGTTGAAGCTTTTACAGTTTTGTCACGATCGAGAATCTGATCTTCAACCTTTCTAACCTTTGTTGTCAGATTCTGAATTTTCTCATTGTTAAGATACGTGACAGTGCTACAAAAATTGCATTGTTTGGTGCAATTTTTGCAGTCAGCATTCCCATCAATCTTGTTACCTGACGCATTTGTTGACACCCTTTGACTGACTGACTCCTTTGACTCAGTAACAGAATTAGGATCTACCTCAAGTGCTTTTGCAGCTAGCACTTTGTCAGCCATCTTTCCCAGGTTCTCAGCTGTCAACTCTTGCGTAGTATCAATTAAGTCCTTTCTCTCTTTCTCTTCTTTCTCCTTTCTTTCTTTCTCTTTCTCTTTCTCTTCTTCAATCATCTTTGACGTTGGTGTTCCCCACCACTTGTGCTGCCAATATTCATCTTCTTCTTTGTACTCCTTGATGATGGCTTCGATATCTAGCGTTTTGTCATCAATCGCAATGTTGCCATACCTATCAAGATAGCACTCTCTATCTGGATCCCATCTGTTTGCTCTTCTAGCTTCCAGAAAGATACCAGAAAGTCTGATAATCTTGTTTTCAGCAATCATCTTCCGGTATTGATACTTCTGTTCCTCAGTACGATCATCTTTCCACTTAATGGGTTCATCATTGCTTGCCATGAATGCGTAACCCACCGCATCTTCTTCCAGTAGAACTTCCTTACTCCAATCATACCCCTCATCATCATAAATCACAGCAAGAGCCCTTGATTTGTCTCTGTTATCTTCAGACTGCTTCAATCTAGGCGACTCAGATTTATTCTGATGGTAGATTGCCTTTTTGTAATAATCATCTCGAAACGGATTCTCTGACTCATCAGCATACGCATTCCTGCATTCCCGTTTGAAATGACCCTTCTGCTTACACTTAAAACATGTCACTTTTGACTTGTCGAACCCCAGTTTTGTAGACGGACCACCAATCGTTTTTCTTCCTGTAATTTCCATGAAGCGTTGTGCACGTCGAACTGCACTTGCCATTGCCCAACGAATGTCGATCAGCTCCATTTCTTCAGGGTCTATCTGATCGTAGTCTTCTTTTGTCAGATTTGTATTGCCAATCTTCCCAGCTACCAATCCTTCATATGATTCCAACACCGATGCTAGAAAGATCATTTGCTGCTTTGCCGACTCTTCGTCAAAATTTTGAGCATTCTTCAAGTCTATTGCAATATTGCATTGAAAACGATTCTTTGCATCAGCATTTCCAGAAAATGAAGATCCACTGTGAAAACCACTATGACTTCCACTGCTTTGACCACTTTGACTTTCTTTGCCAGCTGTCGACACATTTTCAGCAGAAAATGCAGTTTTTGGTGAAGTAGCTTTCGGGATCAAACTTTTTGGATAGTACAGATCCAGATTTTGCTGATAAGATGAATTATTAACTTTAAACGTCTTCTTCAATTCCAGTTCATGACTTTCAAGTTTCTCAATCACCAAATCTGGTTTCAACAATTCAGAAGGAATAGTGTTTTTAAGCATGAGAGCATAATATCTCCACTCCATCTCGTCTGGCAACGAATCGAACAACTTGTCTACTTGCTCATCATCAGAATATCTGATATCATGTCTTGCTAATTCCAGCTTCAGATGACCGAACCTTTCAATCATTTTACACACCGATTCATTTTTAAGACAACCAAACATATCAAACTCTTTCCTAAGAAGTTTCTTTTTATTTTTTACAATCTCTTTGCTTCCAAGACACTTCTTTTCGAGTTTTTCCCATAAGTCTTTAGCATTGGAGTAATCTATCAGCGAAATGATGTCTTCACGCACCGATTGAAACAATAATGCCACACATTTTTGCTCGGCCACAAAACTTTCAATCTCTTCAACTGATCTTAATGCTTCACCATTCTTCTTTCCTTGGGCATAACCATTTTTCATACTCTTCCAGCTAGGAAAAGCAAATGCCATCAACCAATCTTCGAACTGTGTTGCCCACCTGCTGTAATCTTCTATAGCCATCAGCTTAGGAGGTTTGTTAAATGTTCCAAATGCGCTTTCGGACTCCCAAGCTTCCTTCTTTCTTTCTTTCGGTGGACTTTTGTTTGCATCACTTGAAGAAGTATCGTTGTTTCCTGAACTACCCGTGAAAGCGTACATATCGCTGAATGGATTCATGAAAATATCATCCATTTTGATCGTACCTGAAAAATCAGTCAAACACTTAGAAATTTTCAAAGTTTTGAAAAATCAGCAAGTTCAAGCGAAATCCTTGAAGTAATCAGCTTCAAGCGAAATCAGCTCAATATAACTGTTCAAGCGAAATCTGATCCAAGCACTTTTTCAAGCGAAAACTACTATTTCGCTTCAAATGATCAAAAGCTTCAAGCGAAATCCCACAAGATCAGATTCTCAAGCGAAAACCACTATTTCGCTTCAACTGTACAAGTTCCAATCCAACAGTTTCAAGCGAAACCAACAGCAAACAATTTCGCTTCAATTGCTTTCAAGCGAAATCCAGCAAATACAACAAATCAGTTTAAGCGAAATCCACAAACTGAATTTCGCTTCAACTAATTCAAGCGAAATCGTCCAAAACAATCCAAATTATCTGATTTTGAAGCGAAATCAACCTATAACCTTCGAACACTTTCAAGCGAAACCCTGTTTTAGGTCATTTTTATCATGTTTTAATCTGAATTTTAGTCCGAATCTTTGTAGGCTTTGTTAAAACACAGTTTTACACGATATACTCGAAAATCAGACCATTTCGACCGTTGGAACTTGTTCAGATCTGAAAAATATAAAAAGAAATGAGTAGAAAGAAGAGAATCCGCTGCTATGGTATGAACTCCTCGTCCTGAGCTCTGATACCACTTGTTGGACCGTTCTTCGACCTTAAACCGTCAGTTAAGGCAGTTCATCTTCGATTACGAAGGCGGAATCAACGTAATTAAAGTCATAACAGCTCTAATCCTTTTAATCCTTCTTTACTAATTGATATTCGTGCTTATACAACGTTTTCTGATACAAATCCGGCAGCACTTCGTGTCTCATACAATGACCTCGTTACTTGACAAATGAAACACACAACCTATTTATAAGCTTGAGATTTCGCTTGAGACTGTTCAAGCTAAATCAGATTTCGCTTGAACCAGTTCAAGCTAAATCTGATTTCCCTTGAACCATTTCAAGGTAAATCTGATTTCCCTTGAACCATTTCAAGCTAAATCTTGATTTAGCTTGAATTACACAAGAACTCTTTCAAGTGAAATCTACAAGATAAACAAGTAAAACCCTAATGTGTATTCATTCAAACTATCTAGACACAAGACTTGATTATGACGTAATCAGCAGACATTTCGTGCACCAACATCCTGCTACCGGATTAGCATCGTTGTTATCGTGCCCTATCATGTTTTCTAGAGGCCTTGCCTCGAAAGTCGTGTCCGCTGACGTATAGTTTAAGTTTCATGTATACTTGTGCACTAGCGTTTCATTCCGCGTAGAATGTGATGTCCTCCGACATCCGTTGATGTATAATTTGAGTTTCATGTATTCTCGTGCACTAGTGCTTCGTTCCGCGTAGGTTACCTGCTCAGTAAGTAAGATAGCATAGTCGACATAATATAATGGCGTTTGCCCGAGTTTTCAGTCACTGTTTCTAAGGGAGGACCTTTAATGGATTTTGACATAAATTCTCCAAAGGTCCTAGATGCATGTTATCAAAACTCTCAAGTTTTTGCTTACTGTATCAAATTGTTTCATGAACCGTGTATCAACACAACTCTTGTGTTTGTTTAAACCAAAATTGTTGACTCATTGTTTTCGGCAACGGTTGGAACCCATATTCAAGACTTAGGCGTTCTGTATGTGTTCAAGTCTTATTAGTCTAAGTCCCCAGAGGATAGTGAGGTTAAAGCCTAGGTATCTCTACAGAAACCTAATTCGTTGAAACCTATAGCTCTGATACCAATCTGTCACACCCCGAAATATCAGAGCTAGCGTGACTAGACCGGTATCTTCATTGCACAGCGGAAGCAAATATAGCTAAGACTTCTAGAAAATGGAACGCCCGCTAAGTACTCGAATTCCCATGGGTTCTCCTATTCCAACCGTTCCGTAGTTTGAAAAAAATGCAACCTGAGAAAGAACATGCGAGAAAAATCAACATAAAGTTGAGCGAGTTCATAGTTTGTTTGTTTTGTATCAAATGCATCTTAAAATACTTGAAATCTTACATTTGAAAACCGGTTTGTGAGATCATAGTATTCCAAAACGTTTGTAATGTCATATATGTATATCAGTAATGAAATCTTTGTGCATTGCAGAGAGAGAATGGGCCGAGCCCGAAAGAATCTTTGTAGGCAGGACCAACACGTCCTCCTACTTGTACATAAGTTGAAAGTGTTACCAAAGTTTGTAAATCCATGTATTTGTGAGTTTTAATCAAATGAATCTTAAAAACATTTGAAAGTTTTGAGTATCGAAAGCATGAATGTAAGCGTCTATGAACCTAATGATCATTAATGTGTAGCTAAGACATTATGTGTGCCGACATAGGAAGCAATCAACCCGGTAGACGATTTAAGTGTCGATTCACTTCGACAGGGACACAAAAGCACTCTATGTGGCCGCATAAGGACCGTGAGTGGGGCTCCCCCGTACCCGATAGATCTACCCCCTGTTCCGTGGTCCTTATAAGGATTAATGGTGCCTAAGTTAGCGCCTATTCGCACGTGATCCAAGAATTCATTCCATAGCTTAACCATACCCTAGTTATCATGTATATTCAAAAGCAAAGGGGGACATAAACCCATTGGGTTGTCTCGTTGTCCGTACGCAGACCAACCCAGTCCCGTTGTTGTCACTAGGACCTTCCCGTCACTAGTTATGAAAATCATGCACGTTTGCGAAAATACGCGTTTGTTTTGTAAAACCGGTATGTTTCATATAAACCTTTCGTAAACCTTTCGAGTTCGTTGAAATTCATTTGCAAGATGGTTTATAAATATGTGTGTTCGTTCACGAAATAGTGTTTTCTTTTGCAAAAACTTGCATGTCTTTCCACCCCCGAAAACATTTATAAAAATGTAAAACCGTAAAAAGTGGGGGTTATGAACTCACCTTGACATTCCTGTGCAAAGCTAGCCTAGCATGTTTCCGTAGTGTCGTTCCAAGAACGTGAATCGCTAGCGTGCAACTATAGTATTCCTAACAAGGAATCACTTATAAGTTTCTAATTAAATCAATATAGCTAAATTATGTGTCCGAGCTCTACCGAGTCGTTAATGAAATGACTCTACGAAGGAAGGTGTTAATATTTTGGTTTTAAATAACCAAACTATTATTAGTTGATCCCGTTTATGACCGGGATAAAACTAAGTCTCGAAAACGACTTAGTTTTCGAATGGTTAAGATATATATTTATATATATTCAATTGTAAATATATAAACTTGCGATGTCGTGTTAGTCGTCGCGAATAGAAATACGTAGATGGGTAGCGTTACGTGTCGTGTTCGGTTTAGACGTTTGTAACGAATAATTTTTATAAGAATATTCGAAGTCTCGACACTTGAAATAAATATAAATAATTATATTTATTATGTTTTATATTTTCCGAACAGTAGACTTTTGAAATATGATTTCCTAATCGTTGACATAGGGATAAATATAAAACATTATATTTATTTATAAAATATTTTCGAATTTTGGGCGTTTGAAATAAATAAAATACGGTTCGAGTGTTAGTGGTTTAAAATAAACGTAAGTAACATTTATTTCATATGAGTTTTCGTTAACTAGTAAACGTCGCCAAAATAAGTAATACACTTTATATTTTCTCTTATAAGAAAAACTCAAATTTTTTACAAGTGTCGTTTTTGGAATAAAATAAGTTTCGTGTTTCGGATTTTTATGAAAAACGAGCAGAGTTTCTTCTGTTTATAGGATAACCCGACAACTCAGGTTGTCGTCATTTTGTCAAGATTCAACAATTTATTCAACAAACAAACAATATATATAAAATTCTTGTCGAATATATCAAAATATAACTAATATCAAATCGATTCGGGTCGAGCTCGGGTCGCGTATAACTAAAATCTTAAACTGTATAACTAGTAATTTCGCGCCGTTTAAATCTTGTTACCGGTTCTCGCGTTGGCTGACTTTGACTGTCGTTGACCGTCTGTTGACCTGAGTTGACTCGGGTGTTGACCGAGTTGATTCGAAGAGGAACTGAGTTGACTCGAACATCAAGCCGAAATTTTTAAATCTGAACCGTATCACGATCCAAGCCAAAAGTAAATTGAAACGTGCTCATCCATTTTAATGCCGCCGCCACTGACTTGGTTCCGACGGTGTCCTCGTCAGCCGTCACCAACACACCCGAACCAAAAAAAACAAAAAAAAACATATAGGTTAAAATCTGCGTAATCGTTTCGAGTTTACCCGGAATAATAAAAAAATGCTCACCTGAACTCCCGAACATGAACCGAAACTTCCAAACTGAACAGTTGACCTGGTCGACCATGGTTTGACTCGAGACCGAAACCGTATCTGTTGAACCGTAACCCAAATCTGGAACGATGTTGACTCGAACGTACCGTGACCCGAACCCAGCAGTAGTGATTACCACCACTGACAGGTGGTGTTCCTGACATCGCTCACGGCCACCATCTGCCACCACCGCCGTAAGGTTTTCCGACGTGGCCCCGGTAACCGTCGGCACCACTCTCGCCGTTTTATCTTTTGAAAATGGTGCACCATCATTAAAGAACCACCAGCACCGTCATCAGTAGTCAAGCAAAAACAAAAAAAATAATATGAAAAAGAAGACAGGGGGTATTTTACCTGAAAACTTGTCGGAACATTATAACACAGCCGTCGCCCGATGAGGTGTCGCCGGAGTTCCAGATCTCCGGTTACAGGAGAGAAAACGAGGGGGTTTGGGGTGGGTGTGCGACTGGTAAAACGGGAGAGCAGAGGTTACGGGTTGTTATATTGGGTGTTTCACTGGAGAAAGAGAGGTGTAGGAGGTGGGTATGCGGGTTTGTCGGAGTCGGCACCGGACGGAATCATGAGCTCCGGTTATCTGTGTGGTGATCGAGAGAGATGAGAGGGAGCTGTCTGGTGGTGTGCGCACATGTTGATTAGACTGTGGGGTATGGGGCGTGGGTTGGGGGAAAACGCCCAAGCCACCACCCCGGGTGGGCTTGGGTTGGGGCGTGGCCCTTGGGGCTTGGGTTTGAAGCCGGGCGTGGGGCGGGCTTGGGTTTGATGTGGCGGCCTCCTATTCGTCTTGGGTTTTAAATTTTATATATATATATTTTTTTAATAACCTGCCAACCCACGCGGTGCACCCACGCCCCGCCATACCCCACGGACACGTCACTAGGCGGTGAGGGGGCTCGAACTCCACGTGTCAACTCATGCCCCCAGCCCAAGCCCCACCATACCCCACGGTCTTAGGATTTTCAAATGAGGGGGTGCTGGTTAGTGTTGTATTATATAGCTAGGTTTATATGTGGGCTTGGACCCTGGGCCCGTTAGCGTGATTTGAGCGGCCCAATCATTTACGAGGCCCGTTTTTTAACCCAAGTTGTGAAAAGTGTCATAAAATAACATTTTAGAGTCAAAACGCTAAAAATTTTGTCGAAAAAAAATATTGTTTGACGCGTTCGTGCGTTGGTCGCGTAAACTTCGTAGTTTGTCGTTTTTAAATCCGTTTCTCGATCCGTTTTCAACTGCGAACCTTAAAATTAGAAAACGAAGCTAAATATATCGTAATATATCAGTTTTGAGGGAAATTCACGCGTCCGATGCTTCGTTTCGTTGCCGGTGCGTTCCTGCAATCGTGTCTTCGTTCACGTTTGCGATTGTGACGTATGGAAGCACGATAGATTCGAAAAACTAAATTTATAATTATAACATATTTGTATAAAATTCGTATTTGTCGGCGTGGTCAGTATTTTGTACGGCATCAATTCGTTATCATTTAACGTTACGCAGTTTTTTCGAAAATCCTCATATGCGCACTATAACGTCCGATAAGCATTCCTAGGCATACCAAGAGCCTAATTAAGTTAATTCATGCCTTAAACACTATTTATTATCGCCTTAAACGTTTGTTAATCACGTAATTAGAAGCCGTTAATTACCGGTTGTCACACCACTGCTGTGTCTACCAAGGTAACCACTAGGGTGTTAAAGTTAACCACTAGTGTGCTTTCTAAGGTATCCACTGATGCAGAGGAAATTCCCAAGAACCAAGAACACGGGGCATCTGTTAATGAAAACTTGGAGACTCCCCCTGTTTCAAAAGCAGATACAACCACCTCTGGTGGGAATTTAGATGATCCTATTAAGTTAGGTGATCAGTTAAAATACCAGGATTTGACGGAGAGGATATCCAACATTGAAACAATTGTTACTGACATGAAAGATCTTATGAAGCAGTTGGTGGATGCTTCCAAAAGTCAACCTTCTCATCAGCAGTTATCCCAAGTGCTTTGGAACTCAGTTCAACCTATTCTTGCAGCTCAAAGGGAACTGGCTGAACTTCAACATAACTCACACGTGGAGCTTATTAGAGTTATGGTTGAATCAAGATACAAAGATACATAGGCTGATATCAGGGGAATCAAGGAATCCCTTGCAAAGATGACTGGCACTACCCCTGCACGAATCTTTGAAAAAGATGATGAAGATGATGCCAAAAAGGGGGAGAAGGATTCAATGAAAAACTTTGGCAAACCTACACCAAGGAATCAGCAAAAACAAAAGCCAAAGCCTGCTAAAAAGTCTTCTTGAAAATCTGACACTGGTGAGAAAAAGGGAGTTGATGATACCCTTAACAAACAGACAGATAAGGAGATTGAAGCAAAGCAGAAGAGAAAGGATACAAAGGAAAGTAGACAAGATGTTCTGAGGCAGGAATTGGAGAAAAAGGTGAAGAAAGAAAACACAGCGCTAAACATTGGACCCTCAACCAGAAGAAAATCTTACAAACACAACAAACCTCCCATTGCCACATTCCCTAAACCAAAATCACCACCACAAAAGCCAACCACTACTGGTTCCAAAAAGCCAAACACTGACACTTCTAAACCTAAACCTTCACCAAAAAACCACCTCTCAAAAAGCAGAAAACAAATCCCTCATCGCCAAAACCATCATCCATAGCAACAGATGTTGATGCATCAAAAGCATCATCAGATGTTAAGACAATAGATGTTGAGACATCAGTTGTTTCAACAGTTGTTAGTCAAACCACTGATTCCACCCAATTTGATCCTCCACCATCAACAAAACCACCAACACCACAAAGATTCCCCTCACAAAAATCCTTTCACCCATAGCACATTCTCCATCTAAAACTCCTCCTACTCTAAAATCTGTCTATACAAGAAAAAGAAAATTCATGTTGCATGAAGAAGAAAAAGTGATACCAGCACCTATTCCCATATCATCTACTCCATTCATTCCACCTTCATCACTTCCACAAACCAACCCAATCAACCAACCATCCACTGCTCCCACCTCACAAGACATTCCATTGGCAGTTAAGTATCCTCTAGAACTGCTTGCAGTTCCGGATGAAATGGTTCAATTTTACAAAGAGGGTGATCCATCCAAAAGAACTTTCCCATCACTACAAGGCTTCAGCAAACCTTAGAACATTGATGAATAATTGAAGATGAAAGCTAAACAAGCTGATTTAATAGCCAAGTTTGTGTGTAAAGGGAAAAGTGACAGGGATTACCAGGGCACTTATTCACATGAGCTTAGTCAGGTCAGGAAATTGGAAGACTTTGCTAAAGACCTGAGTAAGTCTATGTCAGAACTGCCACCAAATGCTATGCTTCAAAAGGAACTGAGGATTGATTATCTGGATATCATCATGAGAGACAAGCCCTACAAAGCCTACAGGTCTCATTTCAAAGACTGGTCTCTTGAAGATCTCAAAGAAGAGGCGAATAGAATTGAAATGATGAACAAGGATCCTCATATGAAAAAATCTGCACCCAACTGGAACAAACACAAGAAAGTTGATGTGGATGAAGCTTTGAGATATAAAAAAAGAGAGAATAAATTGTAACAGCTAACTATGTGACTGCTAGATCCATTGCAAGATGGTCTAAGCAGGATGTTGATCAAACCTACAAAAGGTTAGAAGAGCTTAGAAAGACTGATCCAACTCTTCCCAAGAAACCAGTTTATGATGATGAAACCACTGATAAGCCTCAGCAGACCCATTTTTCTAAAAAGCTGTTATCATCATCAGATGTATCCATCAGTGCCTTGAACCAAAGAAAAAGACAACAACTGATTGATGAGGAAGATGAAAAGAGGGATGCTGAATTCAGAAAAGAGGCTATCAAGACTCAATTACAATTTGGATTGGATGATGCTTCTCTGCAACTTCAAGCTCAATTTGCTGAAACACTTCAAAGGTTGGCAAGCAGATCTCAATCCCCAAACTCATCACAAATAAAACTTCTCCCTAGAAACCCATCAGACCCAAAAATACTAAAGTGGAAATCTGACAAAGATACCCACGTATTGACTCTGCTTAGGTCTGATGGTAGTGTTGAAAAGCTAACAAGGGAGGATGCACTTGGTCTGAGTGCAGATGACCTCCAAGAACTGATGAACCTTCAACTACAAAGAGATGAAGATGATACTGATTCTTTGGATTTTGAGCTCCAATTCAAAGGGCAAATCCGGGAAAGGTTGATGAGAGAATAAAGATCAAAATAAAGAAATTTTTGGCATCATCTGTTCTAGGGGGAGATTGTTGGCTCATGTAATCCTTCCTTGAAGAACAGATGATACAAAGCCAAAACCGGTTCTCAACAGATGATCACCAATAAAAATTTTTGAAGATTAATTCCCTCCAATGGCAGTGGCACTTAACAACTAATGAACTCTAAAGACTGTTGCTTTATAAAGACTGTTATAGCAAAGCCCTGTTGGTTGCAAAGACTGTTGAAGACCAATCATCTGCTAGTGTGAAAGTGTTGCTGGTGTCAAAGAACTGCTGGAATCAAAGGCCTGATCAACCTTAGATGAAAGCACTCCTCAGCCTCATCAGTGTTTAAGCATCATCAGTGGATTGCCTCATCAGAGTTTAGCTTAACCTTTGTATTGATGTAACAATGTGTATATTGCATCAGTGTTTAGAGGTTGTTAAGATAGTTAGATGTCACTGTCTAGGTGACGTCAGCAAAGATGCCACAGTGGTTAGGATTGTACTATAAATAGACAGTGCTCATACTGTTCTATGAGCTCTTTGCACACACTCATCTTGTACGAACAAACATTGTGAGCTCAAGCTAAGGGGGAGTTAGTGTTCATGCATGCATAAGTCTAAACATTGTAATATTCAATCTTTTGACTAATGAAAGCATTGTATGATGAAAGCTAGTCTTTCCTTGATTGTGTTATAAAGTTTTACATTCATTCTGCTGCAAATTATATCTCTGTTTTATCATCTTCCATTACCATCTTATTAAAACAACACAATCAAGTCAAACTCAGATCCTAACACAGGGTCACCTTGACGCACTCCTTTAACACACTGGAACTCGAAGGTAGGAGCACCATTAACCAGAACTGTAGATCTAGCCGATGATAACACCCCTTGAATCTAACAGCACCACCTCCTCGGAAATCCCATTTGCTCCATCATGCCAATCGCAAACTTCCAATTGACGTTATCATATGCTTTCTCAAAATCAATTTTAGAATAAAAGCCTGCTTTTTGTTTTTCTTGATCCAACTAATAAGCTAATTCACAATTAGTGGCCCATCCAATATGAGCTTCCCTTTAAGGAAAGCAGACTGAGAATCCGAAATAACCCTATCTAACACTTTTTGAGCCTATTGGCCAAAATCCTTGAATTAACTTTGCTAACTATTCCCACAAGATTGATGGGTTGGTAATTATTAAGCTCCACTAGGTCTTTAACTTTAGGGACCAAAGTTATAAAGAGACGACCCACTACCACAATTAATTTTACCTTCATTGTGAAAATTGTTCAACACGTTAGCAAAATCATTTTCAAAACGTTGCAAAAAATGCTTAATAAATCTCATGTTAAACCCGTCGGGACCAGGAGCCTTATCGTCCCTAAACTCGAAAGCCGCATCTTATATCTCTTGGATCGAAAAGGGAGCAATAAGGCTAGCTCTTTGATCCTCCCAAATTTTCTTAATGTTCGAACATTCCATGCTAGGCCTAATTGGAAGGGGTTAAATGAACCGAATCCTAAAAAAACCAAACACTTCCTTCTTAATTAAAGAAGGTTTCGTAACCCACCCCCTCCACATTGAGCCCCGGGATGTGATTTATAGCCTTCTTTTTGTTGATCAAACCATGGAAAAACTTGGAATTCTCATCACCATCAATGGCCCACCGGATCCTAGATCGTTGTTATAAATCCAGGTTTTTCTTAATTTCCAAACCCTTAATGGTTTTCTTATTCTCCATCATCACCCATTCTTCCTCTTCCTCGAGGTCTCTCACCTCCATGTCTTCCTCCAATCTCTTTATCCCCAGTCTGGAAATGTTATCCACCTCCCCTTCTTTCTTCATCATCTCCTCCTTCCACTTCTTAATACGATTCCTAACACATGCCATTTTTCGTTAGGACCGTGTCAGCCAGACCCGACTCATAGAAACCCTCCACCGGCTCTTTCACAACTTCTTCATATCCCTCCTTTTCAAACCACGAGTTGTAAACTCTAAAAGGACGAGGAACAAAATTCGACTTTACCGTAGTCAAGATAAGAGGGCTCTGATCCGACAAGAAACTCGAAAGGGCCCTAAGACACACAACTGGCCATTTATTAAAGAAATTAAGACAGACAAGGAATCTATTAATCTTGCTCAGTTTCCTTTCGTTGTCGCCAGAACTAGTGAATTGTTTCTTTGTCATGCCATACTCCAATAAACCATGGTTATGAATTAACAAATTAAAATTTCAAGCACGAGAAGATTTAAACGCGAGTTTTTCCTTTCTTCTGGGAACCTCGCCGCATTAAAATCTCCCATGACCACCCACAAACCAATATTATCACCGACCTACGACTCGATCTCGTCCGATAATACCTTTTTTGCATTAACCCCTTGAGGAGCTAAACATTCAGAATGTTTATCTCCTCCCAAAAGAAAGCTTTTCTTCTTAACCGACCTATAGTGCTTGAAAAACTCAAGATCCCAAAGACAAACCAACCTGCCCGATTGCCCAACCAAACCCACATAATCCCAATTAAAGTTCTTGTTCCCCCAAAATTGAAATAAATCTGAACCTGGAATGATTTCATGTTTATTTTCCTGCAAGGAGATAAAATTGATACCGTACTTGTTCTTGATGTCATGAATCCAACTAGCCTTATTACCAAACCCTATTCCTCTTATGTTTAGAGAAAGAGAATTCATTGGTTAACCACATTAATGCCTTCTTCCATTATCACCAGTTTCACTAGCAGATTATACTCTTCCAGTCTAGCACTGACCTTCGCTCCCAGTTCTTCAATAGCCTTTGTCTCTTTATCAATGTCTCTTCTTAGCGTTGCCTACTGATCAAGCACGACATTATTAAAAAAATTCCAGGTTCCTCTCACTCTCCTACCTAGTCGTCCCTGAGATTACCGAGTTAGCCCTGTACGCAGAAGATTCTCCCGTACTTCCCTCAATTACCTGATCTCTCACTGTATTATATTCCCTAAACCTTCTAGCGGATCTGAACCATTAACCTCGGGGACCACCTTATTAATGAATTGGTATTGGGCTTCTAGATCGTTCCTAACTCTTTTCTTGAGTTATGAATCCTCCATTGGGCTTGACTCACCTTTATTTACTATACTCTTGTGGGCCGCCAAAATAGTTAGCTTCTTCGGTGGTCGACGCAGCCTATCCTCAGATGTGAAGTCAAATTTGGTGGCCCCCACCTCCTTGTTCCCCTTCCTCCTAAATTGATCAACGCCTAAATTTTGCAACGGATAATTGTCGTAAACACCGTCCCCCGCTTTATTCATATCAAGTTCCGATTCCTCGAGTATGTGAGCAATAAATTCTCCTTCTTCCAGTTCCAACGTCTCTTCAGGTGCTCTGTTCTTCGGTGACGACGATTTTGTTCCACCTGCTAGATTCTCCGGCTGCTGGACATATTCTTTCGATTTCTTAGCGGTATCCGGTCGTTCCACAGTCCCCAAGTTATCTAACATCCAGTCATCTATTTCTTCATAATTCCATGTCTTGAAGGTCTTATTTTTCCATTTTAACGTCACCGAGCCGCTGACCTTGTCCCCTTCACCAACCAAGACCCCCACACAAACTCCCAACCAATCAACATCCTCAGGCATCCAACTGAGCTGGGTGCACCACCGTACCAAACTGCTCGGCGATGTAGTCAAAAACCCAATTTTCCGCCAAGTGAATCAGCACACCTTGTATTTTTAGCCAAGCAATCCTATCGATAGGGAGTATTTGACCTTCCCACACGTCAAGTTTCCCGAACCATTTAACCTAGACCTCCTTTTTTCTGTGAGCCCATCGATGTATATTATATGCATTCCCCAAAGGCCAGCTTCTTGTATATTATATGCATTCCCCAAAGGCCAGCTTCTTGTATATTACAACATTGTTTCCATGTTATCCTTGAAGTCTAATAAAACTGAGAGCCCATCGATGTATATTATATGCATTCCCCAAAGGCCAGCTTCTTTAAGTGAAATATCCAGTTTAGTTAAGATCTTTAGCTCCTCCGCTCTCCCAATCAGGGCTCGCCCGTGAAGATCTTTAAAAGCCACAGTTTCTTCCTGTATAACCAATGTTTTACCTTTGTTACCGGTGTTTCCCCTTGCTTTTCACCCTCGGAGCACCCGAAGCTCAAAACATTCCAATATAAGACATGTCGCCGTTGTGTGTGAACAACGCACCATTCCTCGGAGTAGGGTATCTCACCAGGAGCTTACCTTTTTGCTTTTTCTCGTCTTGTTTAGGTTGCTTCAACGTCTCCATGAGCCCAACATTCTCAGCCGTGAACCGAGCAATATTTGCTCTCAGCTTGGAATTCCCCATCTTGATGCCATTAATTCTTTGTTCGATCTCCTTCGCCCTACTAGCATTTTTGAAGGTAACAAAATCGAAACGATTTCCATCCTTGTCCCTCTTTTTTGCTATATATGTCCCGGTCACTTCTTCGAGTTCTCCTAAGAAATTCTTCACTTCCCACGGAGTGCATCCGATAGGCAAGTTTGTTATATAAAACTTGGCTACGTCCGACTCCTGTTTCTTGTTCTTGTGGTTACCGCTACTGTTCCGACGAAGTGGAACATCATTCCACCATTCCTCTTCGTCTGTTATATCAATTCGATATTTTTCAATAAAAATAGGGGAATTGGCCTGTAATAATCTCACCTAGACCTTATTGGCCATTAATAATCCCACCTCAGAATATTCCCCCCACCAGTCCCACCTTTCACCTATTTTTCCTACAATGGTCCTCCGTTAAAAAAACTTAACGGAGTTAAGCTTTTTTTCAAATTACAAACAGATTTTTAGGGCTTTCGATCAGAACGACGATACGAGTCCATTGATGTAAAACTTGTCTCGAAACGCTACTCCAAGTGACTTGATTTTGGTTAATTGGAAATTTAAACACCCGAATTGAAGCGTCGTTTTCATCGTTTGGAGCACTGTTTCAAGGCAAGTTTTACATCAACGGACTCGTATCGTCGTTCTAATCAAAAGCCCTAAAAAAGCTGTTTGTAATTTGGAAAAAAAACTTAACTCCGTTAAGTTTTTTTAACGGGGGACCATTGTAGGAAAAATAGGTGAAAGGTGGGACTGGTGAGGAGAATATTTTGAGATTGAATTATTCATGACCGATAAGGTATAGGTGAAATTATTACAGGCCAATTCCCTAAAAAAAAAAAAAAAAAAACAATACAAAATGTTAAACAATTTTGTGTGACAAAGACATCGGAATTTCATCAAAGGGGGCCCAAATCTACAATCTACCAAAAAAGCAAAAGTATCGTCAAAACTAGGACCCATTCTGAAATCTACCGTCCAAGTAACCTTTTGGAACTAAATAAATCATATGGATATTATAGTTATTACTTGACATACGAAATTGTTCCATATGAATTTACATGTGCAAGCATTCACACTTACTTGTGGAACTGAATTAAGTAGGGGTGCTCATCGAATCGAATATCGAATTTTCGAATTATTCGAATCGAATTTTTCGAATATTTTTTATTTTCCCTTGAATTCGTATTCGATTCGAATTCGATTAAAACTTACCGAATTCGATTCGAATTCGTATTCGAATAAAAAACCCAATTCGTATTCGATTAAAAATTAGAATTTGAATAAATTCGATTTGATTCACATTCTTTAAAATCATGTAAATAACTATCAAAATGAAACATAAATTTTAAAGCAACCGTAAAGCACGATATCACATTAAAAAGTTTCAAATAAAGTACTATAAATCTAAAATTCAAAACGAGAAGTCGAGAATAACCACTTCACGTTACAAGTTAATATTTTTAGGGGTAGAAATCTATTGATAGATTTGTAACGTAGGTTTTAGTTATGGACCATGTAGTGGGTCTAGTAATGGGTAATTTTAATACTTGAAATAAATTTGAAAATAATTTATAGCATAGCCTAATAAAAGTTATATATGTATTATATATAAAAATAATAAATAAAAATGTATAATTTTTATTCGAATTTCGAATCGAATTTGAAATTATAAATTCGTATTCGATTTATTTGACTCGAATTGAATCGAATTCGAATTCTTATAATCGAAACGAATTCTTGATAATCGAATCGAATTTAAGCGAATTTCGAATTTTTCGAATTCGAAACGAATTCTGAACACCCCTAGAATTAAGGAACAAATGCATTTACCAATTCGTTGGTCGGAAAATTCGATTTTCATTTAAATATCAATCTCTAGAATCTTCTTCACAAGTCACAAGCCGTATTTTTAATTAGCACCAATGAACCATAATAGATAACTAGTGAACTTCCTCCGTGCGTTGCGACGGGAAGTTAGTTGATATCGGTTCAATTCAGAAAATTATTGGTACAATAATCGACACTTTGTATAGCAATCGAAATATAAACCCTAAACAATAAAGTGATGTTATGCCCAAAAATATATCGACACATATTTTACATCGATCAAAAACTATAAAAATAAATACCGATAAAGGTTTCAAAAGTATAAATTTACATGGATCAAAAACTATAATAATAAGTACCGATAACGGTTTCAAAAGTATAAATGCCGGTACCAATGTTCGGTTGAAATTGACGTGGTACTAATGTTGTTCAGACCTATCGGTTTTGTTCTTCACTGACACTGGCTATAGCTTATGATATAAAATATACTTTGTACTGCAACCAAAGGTGTTTAGACAATATCGGTCCAGTTTGTCACAGTCATAAACAAAAAAAATCAATTATATTTCACTCATTCAAATTTGAACAAAGCTTTTATCGAAATGCATATTAAATAAGCATGTCACAACAATCTATTTAGAGTTTTATAAAGCAGTATACTATATTATTAAAATAACAAAAGAAGGTAAACGACGTTAATTTATAAAATATCGTATCTTAAAAGTTATAAAAGAAAACAAAATATGTTTAAAATTAAAATCTAAAAATAAAGAAATACTTAAAAACATTATATCAAATAAACATAGTCGCGAAGTTAGTTTTTTTAAATGTTAATAAATGCAACTTATTAGAAAAAGTCAAATTAAATAATGAGTACATATTACTTAAAAAATGCTCCAAAAATAGAATCAAGAAATAAGTATATGCTCAAAAATTATAATAAAAAACTAAAAAAAATATTTATAAAAATTATATCATTGTTCATCAAAACTTTCTATTAATATATATATATATATATATATATAGGGTAAGATTCATGCGAGAACCACCTTTATTGTGAGAACCGCGAGAACCAATGTGAACACAACCTAAATTAGCTAAAAAAACCTAAAAAAACCCAACCCCCCCCCCCAAAAAAAAAACCTAAACCCCCCCACCCCCCCCAAAAAAAAAAACCTAACCCCCCGCCCCCCCCCCCCCCCCCAAGCTAACAAGCTGATTTAATAGCCAAGTTTGTGTGTAAAGGGAAAAGTGACAGGGATTACCAGGGCACTTATTCACATGAGCTTAGTCAGGTCAGGAAATTGGAAGACTTTGCTAAAGACCTGAGTAAGTCTATGTCAGAACTGCCACCAAATGCTATGCTTCAAAAGGAACTGAGGATTGATTATCTGGATATCATCATGAGAGACAAGCCCTACAAAGCCTACAGGTCTCATTTCAAAGACTGGTCTCTTGAAGATCTCAAAGAAGAGGCGAATAGAATTGAAATGATGAACAAGGATCCTCATATGAAAAAATCTGCACCCAACTGGAACAAACACAAGAAAGTTGATGTGGATGAAGCTTTGAGATATAAAAAAGAGAGAATAAATTGTAACAGCTAACTATGTGACTGCTAGATCCATTGCAAGATGGTCTAAGCAGGATGTTGATCAAACCTACAAAAGGTTAGAAGAGCTTAGAAAGACTGATCCAACTCTTCCCAAGAAACCAGTTTATGATGATGAAACCACTGATAAGCCTCAGCAGACCCATTTTTCTAAAAAGCTGTTATCATCATCAGATGTATCCATCAGTGCCTTGAACCAAAGAAAAAGACAACAACTGATTGATGAGGAAGATGAAAAGAGGGATGCTGAATTCAGAAAAGAGGCTATCAAGACTCAATTACAATTTGGATTGGATGATGCTTCTCTGCAACTTCAAGCTCAATTTGCTGAAACACTTCAAAGGTTGGCAAGCAGATCTCAATCCCCAAACTCATCACAAATAAAACTTCTCCCTAGAAACCCATCAGACCCAAAAATACTAAAGTGGAAATCTGACAAAGATACCCACGTATTGACTCTGCTTAGGTCTGATGGTAGTGTTGAAAAGCTAACAAGGGAGGATGCACTTGGTCTGAGTGCAGATGACCTCCAAGAACTGATGAACCTTCAACTACAAAGAGATGAAGATGATACTGATTCTTTGGATTTTGAGCTCCAATTCAAAGGGCAAATCCGGGAAAGGTTGATGAGAGAATAAAGATCAAAATAAAGAAATTTTTGGCATCATCTGTTCTAGGGGGAGATTGTTGGCTCATGTAATCCTTCCTTGAAGAACAGATGATACAAAGCCAAAACCGGTTCTCAACAGATGATCACCAATAAAATTTTTTGAAGATTAATTCCCTCCAATGGCAGTGGCACTTAACAACTAATGAACTCTAAAGACTGTTGCTTTATAAAGACTGTTATAGCAAAGCCCTGTTGGTTGCAAAGACTGTTGAAGACCAATCATCTGCTAGTGTGAAAGTGTTGCTGGTGTCAAAGAACTGCTGGAATCAAAGGCCTGATCAACCTTAGATGAAAGCACTCCTCAGCCTCATCAGTGTTTAAGCATCATCAGTGGATTGCCTCATCAGAGTTTAGCTTAACCTTTGTATTGATGTAACAATGTGTATATTGCATCAGTGTTTAGAGGTTGTTAAGATAGTTAGATGTCACTGTCTAGGTGACGTCAGCAAAGATGCCACAGTGGTTAGGATTGTACTATAAATAGACAGTGCTCATACTGTTCTATGAGCTCTTTGCACACACTCATCTTGTACGAACAAACATTGTGAGCTCAAGCTAAGGGGGAGTTAGTGTTCATGCATGCATAAGTCTAAACATTGTAATATTCAATCTTTTGACTAATGAAAGCATTGTATGATGAAAGCTAGTCTTTCCTTGATTGTGTTATAAAGTTTTACATTCATTCTGCTGCAAATTATATCTCTGTTTTATCATCTTCCATTACCATCTTATTAAAACAACACAATCAAGTCAAACTCAGATCCTAACACAGGGTCACCTTGACGCACTCCTTTAACACACTGGAACTCGAAGGTAGGAGCACCATTAACCAGAACTGTAGATCTAGCCGATGATAACACCCCTTGAATCTAACAGCACCACCTCCTCGGAAATCCCATTTGCTCCATCATGCCAATCGCAAACTTCCAATTGACGTTATCATATGCTTTCTCAAAATCAATTTTAGAATAAAAGCCTGCTTTTTGTTTTTCTTGATCCAACTAATAAGCTAATTCACAATTAGTGGCCCATCCAATATGAGCTTCCCTTTAAGGAAAGCAGACTGAGAATCCGAAATAACCCTATCTAACACTTTTTGAGCCTATTGGCCAAAATCCTTGAATTAACTTTGCTAACTATTCCCACAAGATTGATGGGTTGGTAATTATTAAGCTCCACTAGGTCTTTAACTTTAGGGACCAAAGTTATAAAGAGACGACCCACTACCACAATTAATTTTACCTTCATTGTGAAAATTGTT
Organism: Helianthus tuberosus; assembly: GCA_030545235.1. Classification (NCBI taxonomy): domain Eukaryota; kingdom Viridiplantae; phylum Streptophyta; class Magnoliopsida; order Asterales; family Asteraceae; genus Helianthus; species Helianthus tuberosus. Next base: position 94,945,200 of record CM060411.1, read on the forward strand.
CAACACGTTAGCAAAATAATTTTCAAAACGTTGCAAAAAATGCTTAATAAATCTCATGTTAAACCCGTCGGGACCAGGAGCCTTATCGTCCCTAAACTCGAAAGCCGCATCTTATATCTCTTGGATCGAAAAGGGAGCAATAAGGCTAGCTCTTTGATCCTCCCAAATTTTCTTAATGTTCGAACATTCCATGCTAGGCCTAATTGGAAGGGGTTAAATGAACCGAATCCTAAAAAAACCAAACACTTCCTTCTTAATTAAAGAAGGTTTCGTAACCCACCCCCTCCACATTGAGCCCCGGGATGTGATTTATAGCCTTCTTTTTGTTGATCAAACCATGGAAAAACTTGGAATTCTCATCACCATCAATGGCCCACCGGATCCTAGATCGTTGTTATAAATCCAGGTTTTTCTTAATTTCCAAACCCTTAATGGTTTTCTTATTCTCCATCATCACCCATTCTTCCTCTTCCTCGAGGTCTCTCACCTCCATGTCTTCCTCCAATCTCTTTATCCCCAGTCTGGAAATGTTATCCACCTCCCCTTCTTTCTTCATCATCTCCTCCTTCCACTTCTTAATACGATTCCTAACACATGCCATTTTTCGTTAGGACCGTGTCAGCCAGACCCGACTCATAGAAACCCTCCACCGGCTCTTTCACAACTTCTTCATATCCCTCCTTTTCAAACCACGAGTTGTAAACTCTAAAAGGACGAGGAACAAAATTTGACTTTACCGTAGTCAAGATAAGAGGGCTCTGATCCGACAAGAAACTCGGAAGGGCCCTAAGACACACAACTGGCCATTTATTAAAGAAATTAAGACAGACAAGGAATCTATTAATCTTGCTCAGTTTCCTTTCGTTGTCGCCAGAACTAGTGAATTGTTTCTTTGTCATGCCATACTCCAATAAACCATGGTTATGAATTAACAAATTAAAATTTCAAGCACGAGAAGATTTAAACGCGAGTTTTTCCTTTCTTCTGGGAACCTCGCCGCATTAAAATCTCCCATGACCACCCACAAACCAATATTATCACCGACCTACGACTCGATCTCGTCCGATAATACCTTTTTTGCATTAACCCCTTGAGGAGCTAAACATTCAGAATGTTTATCTCCTCCCAAAAGAAAGCTTTTCTTCTTAACCGACCTATAGTGCTTGAAAAACTCAAGATCCCAAAGACAAACCAACCTGCCCGATTGCCCAACCAAACCCACATAATCCCAATTAAAGTTCTTGTTCCCCCAAAATTGAAATAAATCTGAACCTGGAATGATTTCATGTTTATTTTCCTGCAAGGAGATAAAATTGATACCGTACTTGTTCTTGATGTCATGAATCCAACTAGCCTTATTACCAAACCCTATTCCTCTTATGTTTAGAGAAAGAGAATTCATTGGTTAACCACATTAATGCCTTCTTCCATTATCACCAGTTTCACTAGCAGATTATACTCTTCCAGTCTAGCACTGACCTTCGCTCCCAGTTCTTCAATAGCCTTTGTCTCTTTATCAATGTCTCTTCTTAGCGTTGCCTACTGATCAAGCACGACATTATTAAAAAAATTCCAGGTTCCTCTCACTCTCCTACCTAGTCGTCCCTGAGATTACCGAGTTAGCCCTGTACGCAGAAGATTCTCCCGTACTTCCCTCAATTACCTGATCTCTCACTGTATTATATTCCCTAAACCTTCTAGCGGATCTGAACCATTAACCTCGGGGAATAGGGCTTCTAGATCGTTCCTAACTCTTTTCTTGAGTTATGAATCCTCCATTGGGCTTGACTCACCTTTATTTACTATACTCTTGTGGGCCGCCAAAATAGTTAGCTTCTTCGGTGGTCGACGCAGCCTATCCTCAGATGTGAAGTCAAATTTGGTGGCCCCCACCTCCTTGTTCCCCTTCCTCCTAAATTGATCAACGCCTAAATTTTGCAACGGATAATTGTCGTAAACACCGTCCCCCGCTTTATTCATATCAAGTTCCGATTCCTCGAGTATGTGAGCAATAAATTCTCCTTCTTCCAGTTCCAACGTCTCTTCAGGTGCTCTGTTCTTCGGTGACGACGATTATGTTCCACCTGCTAGATTCTCCGGCTGCTGGACATATTCTTTCGATTTCTTAGCGGTATCCGGTCGTTCCACAGTCCCCAAGTTATCTAACATCCAGTCATCTATTTCTTCATAATTCCATGTCTTGAAGGTCTTATTTTTCCATTTTAACGTCACCGAGCCGCTGACCTTGTCCCCTTCACCAACCAAGACCCCCACACAAACTCCCAACCAATCAACATCCTCAGGCATCCAACTGAGCTGGGTGCACCACCGTACCAAACTGCTCGGCGATGTAGTCAAAAACCCAATTTTCCGCCAAGTGAATCAGCACACCTTGTATTTTTAGCCAAGCAATCCTATCGATAGGGAGTATTTGACCTTCCCACACGTCAAGTTTCCCGAACCATTTAACCTAGACCTCCTTTTTTCTGTGAGCCCATCGATGTATATTATATGCATTCCCCAAAGGCCAGCTTCTTGTATATTATATGCATTCCCCAAAGGCCAGCTTCTTGTATATTACAACATTGTTTCCATGTTATCCTTGAAGTCTAATAAAACTGAGAGCCCATCGATGTATATTATATGCATTCCCCAAAGGCCAGCTTCTTTAAGTGAAATATCCAGTTTAGTTAAGATCTTTAGCTCCTCCGCTCTCCCAATCAGGGCTCGCCCGTGAAGATCTTTAAAAGCCACAGTTTCTTCCTGTATAACCAATGTTTTACCTTTGTTACCGGTGTTTCCCCTTGCTTTTCACCCTCGGAGCACCCGAAGCTCAAAACATTCCAATATAAGACATGTCGCCGTTGTGTGTGAACAACGCACCATTCCTCGGAGTAGGGTATCTCACCAGGAGCTTACCTTTTTGCTTTTTCTCGTCTTGTTTAGGTTGCTTCAACGTCTCCATGAGCCCAACATTCTCAGCCGTGAACCGAGCAATATTTGCTCTCAGCTTGGAATTCCCCATCTTGATGCCATTAATTCTTTGTTCGATCTCCTTCGCCCTACTAGCATTTTTGAAGGTAACAAAATCGAAACGATTTCCATCCTTGTCCCTCTTTTTTGCTATATATGTCCCGGTCACTTCTTCGAGTTCTCCTAAGAAATTCTTCACTTCCCACGGAGTGCATCCGATAGGCAAGTTTGTTATATAAAACTTGGCTACGTCCGACTCCTGTTTCTTGTTCTTGTGGTTACCGCTACTGTTCCGACGAAGTGGAACATCATTCCACCATTCCTCTTCGTCTGTTATATCAATTCGATATTTTTCAATAAAAATAGGGGAATTGGCCTGTAATAATCTCACCTAGACCTTATTGGCCATTAATAATCCCACCTCAGAATATTCCCCCCACCAGTCCCACCTTTCACCTATTTTTCCTACAATGGTCCTCCGTTAAAAAAACTTAACGGAGTTAAGCTTTTTTTCAAATTACAAACAGATTTTTAGGGCTTTCGATCAGAACGACGATACGAGTCCATTGATGTAAAACTTGTCTCGAAACGCTACTCCAAGTGACTTGATTTTGGTTAATTGGAAATTTAAACACCCGAATTGAAGCGTCGTTTTCATCGTTTGGAGCACTGTTTCAAGGCAAGTTTTACATCAACGGACTCGTATCGTCGTTCTAATCAAAAGCCCTAAAAAAGCTGTTTGTAATTTGGAAAAAAAACTTAACTCCGTTAAGTTTTTTTAACGGGGGACCATTGTAGGAAAAATAGGTGAAAGGTGGGACTGGTGAGGAGAATATTTTGAGATTGAATTATTCATGACCGATAAGGTATAGGTGAAATTATTACAGGCCAATTCCCTAAAAAAAAAAAAAAAAAAAAAACAATACAAAATGTTAAACAATTTTGTGTGACAAAGACATCGGAATTTCATCAAAGGGGGCCCAAATCTACAATCTACCAAAAAAGCAAAAGTATCGTCAAAACTGGGACCCATTCTGAAATCTACCGTCCAAGTAACCTTTTGGAACTAAATAAATCATATGGATATTATAGTTATTACTTGACATACGAAATTGTTCCATATGAATTTACATGTGCAAGCATTCACACTTACTTGTGGAACTGAATTAAGTAGGGGTGCTCATCGAATCGAATATCGAATTTTCGAATTATTCGAATCGAATTTTTCGAATATTTTTTATTTTCCCTTGAATTCGTATTCGATTCGAATTCGATTAAAACTTACCGAATTCGATTCGAATTCGTATTCGAATAAAAAACCCAATTCGTATTCGATTAAAAATTAGAATTTGAATAAATTCGATTTGATTCACATTCTTTAAAATCATGTAAATAACTATCAAAATGAAACATAAATTTTAAAGCAACCGTAAAGCACGATATCACATTAAAAAGTTTCAAATAAAGTACTATAAATCTAAAATTCAAAACGAGAAGTCGAGAATAACCACTTAACGTTACAAGTTAATATTTTTAGGGGTAGAAATCTATTGATAGATTTGTAACGTAGGTTTTAGTTATGGACCATGTAGTGGGTCTAGTAATGGGTAATTTTAATACTTGAAATAAATTTGAAAATAATTTATAGCATAGCCTAATAAAAGTTATATATGTATTATATATAAAAATAATAAATAAAAATGTATAATTTTTATTCGAATTTCGAATCGAATTTGAAATTATAAATTCGTATTCGATTTATTTGACTCGAATTGAATCGAATTCGAATTCGAATTCTTATAATCGAAACGAATTCTTGATAATCGAATCGAATTTAAGCGAATTTCGAATTTTTCGAATTCGAAACGAATTCTGAACACCCCTAGAATTAAGGAACAAATGCATTTACCAATTCGTTGGTCGGAAAATTCGATTTTCATTTAAATATCAATCTCTAGAATCTTCTTCACAAGTCACAAGCCGTATTTTTAATTAGCACCAATGAACCATAATAGATAACTAGTGAACTTCCTCCGTGCGTTGCGACGGGAAGTTAGTTGATATCGGTTCAATTCAGAAAATTATTGGTACAATAATCGACACTTTGTATAGCAATCGAAATATAAACCCTAAACAATAAAGTGATGTTATGCCCAAAAATATATCGACACATATTTTACATCGATCAAAAACTATAAAAATAAATACCGATAAAGGTTTCAAAAGTATAAATTTACATGGATCAAAAACTATAATAATAAGTACCGATAACGGTTTCAAAAGTATAAATGCCGGTACCAATGTTCGGTTGAAATTGACGTGGTACTAATGTTGTTCAGACCTATCGGTTTTGTTCTTCACTGACACTGGCTATAGCTTATGATATAAAATATACTTTGTACTGCAACCAAAGGTGTTTAGACAATATCGGTCCAGTTTGTCACAGTCATAAACAAAAAAAATCAATTATATTTCACTCATTCAAATTTGAACAAAGCTTTTATCGAAATGCATATTAAATAAGCATGTCACAACAATCTATTTAGAGTTTTATAAAGCAGTATACTATATTATTAAAATAACAAAAGAAGGTAAACGACGTTAATTTATAAAATATCGTATCTTAAAAGTTATAAAAGAAAACAAAATATGTTTAAAATTAAAATCTAAAAATAAAGAAATACTTAAAAACATTATATCAAATAAACATAGTCGCGAAGTTAGTTTTTTTAAATGTTAATAAATGCAACTTATTAGAAAAAGTCAAATTAAATAATGAGTACATATTACTTAAAAAATGCTCCAAAAATAGAATCAAGAAATAAGTATATGCTCAAAAATTATAATAAAAAACTAAAAAAAATATTTATAAAAATTATATCATTGTTCATCAAAACTTTCTATTAATATATATATATATATATATATATATATATATATATATATATATATATAGGGTAAGATTCATGCGAGAACCACCTTTATTGTGAGAACCGCGAGAACCAATGTGAACACAACCTAAATTAGCTAAAAAAACCTAAAAAAACCTAACCCCCCCCCCCCAAAAAAAAAAACCTAAACCCCCCCCACCCCCCCCCAAAAAAAAAACCTAACCCCCCGCCCCCCCCCCCCCCAAGCTAACAAGCTGATTTAATAGCCAAGTTTGTGTGTAAAGGGAAAAGTGACAGGGATTACCAGGGCACTTATTCACATGAGCTTAGTCAGGTCAGGAAATTGGAAGACTTTGCTAAAGACCTGAGTAAGTCTATGTCAGAACTGCCACCAAATGCTATGCTTCAAAAGGAACTGAGGATTGATTATCTGGATATCATCATGAGAGACAAGCCCTACAAAGCCTACAGGTCTCATTTCAAAGACTGGTCTCTTGAAGATCTCAAAGAAGAGGCGAATAGAATTGAAATGATGAACAAGGATCCTCATATGAAAAAATCTGCACCCAACTGGAACAAACACAAGAAAGTTGATGTGGATGAAGCTTTGAGATATAAAAAAAAGAGAGAATAAATTGTAACAGCTAACTATGTGACTGCTAGATCCATTGCAAGATGGTCTAAGCAGGATGTTGATCAAACCTACAAAAGGTTAGAAGAGCTTAGAAAGACTGATCCAACTCTTCCAAGAAACCAGTTATGATGATGAAACCACTGATAAGCCTCAGCAGACCCATTTTTCTAAAAAGCTGTTATCATCATCAGATGTATCCATCAGTGCCTTGAACCAAAGAAAAAGACAACAACTGATTGATGAGGAAGATGAAAAGAGGGGGGTGGGATGCTGAATTCAGAAAAGAGGCTATCAAGACTCAATTACAATTTGGATTGGATGATGCTTCTCTGCAACTTCAAGCTCAATTTGCTGAAACACTTCAAAGGTTGGCAAGCAGATCTCAATCCCCAAACTCATCACAAATAAAACTTCTCCCTAGAAACCCATCAGACCCAAAAATACTAAAGTGGAAATCTGACAAAGATACCCACGTATTGACTCTGCTTAGGTCTGATGGTAGTGTTGAAAAGCTAACAAGGGAGGATGCACTTGGTCTGAGTGCAGATGACCTCCAAGAACTGATGAACCTTCAACTACAAAGAGATGAAGATGATACTGATTCTTTGGATTTTGAGCTCCAATTCAAAGGGCAAATCCGGGAAAGGTTGATGAGAGAATAAAGATCAAAATAAAGAAATTTTTGGCATCATCTGTTCTAGGGGGAGATTGTTGGCTCATGTAATCCTTCCTTGAAGAACAGATGATACAAAGCCAAAACCCGGTTCTCAACAGATGATCACAATAAAAATTTTTGAAGATTAATTCCCTCCAATGGCAGTGGCACTTAACAACTATGAACTCTAAAGACTGTTGCTTTATAAAGACTGTTATAGCAAAGCCCTGTTGGTTGCAAAGACTGTTGAAGACCAATCATCTGCTAGTGTGAAAGTGTTGCTGGTGTCAAAGAACTGCTGGAATCAAAGGCCTGATCAACCTTAGATGAAAGCACTCCTCAGCCTCATCAGTGTTTAAGCATCATCAGTGGATTGCCTCATCAGAGTTTAGCTTAACCTTTGTATTGATGTAACAATGTGTATATTGCATCAGTGTTTAGAGGTTGTTAAGATAGTTAGATGTCACTGTCTAGGTGACGTCAGCAAAGATGCCACAGTGGTTAGGATTGTACTATAAATAGACAGTGCTCATACTGTTCTATGAGCTCTTTGCACACACTCATCTTGTA